>LR990489.1:7248342-12410842 GCA_905147785.2 Thyatira batis
TCCTATTTTTATTTCAATGTTTTCAGTTTCGGCTAAACTAATCCTGGGGTGAAGTCCAGTCAAATAAACGTAACAAGGGTGAAGCATCCGCTGGGAGCGACCCTTGTAAACTATTTTATTTAGTTTTCGCCAAACTAAAACTATTGGGGAACGGGCGAGCAACGGCGGCGTTGAAAAAATAAAATACTGCGTGGGTTCGTTTTGGAGACAGCCTGTGAAGTAAATATTGTATTAAATAAAAGTTGTTTTCGTTGTTAGATTGTCAGTGGGGTACTCTAACATATGTTATAAACATCCGGGGAACGCTTTCGTGTAACAACGTGGGAATCTGAGAAGCTCTAAGTATTAATTGTATTGTAAACGATAAATTTCACTATTTTTTATGTTGATATACTGACAAATATCTTTATACAGATATCTTTGATTTTATAAGACCTATTTAATACAATTAAATAATTTTAACTGATATATAAATACAAATGAATATTACAATAAAATCTTTCAACATAACTTATTAAACGTTAGCGTTTTATGACACCAGTAGGTAGCTACCCACATTTATAGCGTGTCGAAAAGCCCAACAAAAAGCTCTAGCGTTGTGTCCACAATTTCTATATTAAGTGGAGTGTTGGAAAATTCAGTCCGACATTTTCGTATTGGTCTCGATTGTAGCGATGTAAGTACATACATTAGTGTGATAACATCAACCGACGAGGGCATGTCGCCACTCTGTATTATGACTCCGAACCAACGGCAGCCGCACCCGGGGGACCAAACAGACACATCACGCTGATTATCACATTGATTATATTGCTTTAGCTTCTGGCGTTTTATACCGATTACCTCCTAATAATATTTATTATATGTAGGTCTAGTATTAAGATGGTAGATGATAGTTAAAAGGGTAACTAAACTACTAAAACTGCAGATTTTTATATTATAGGGTAAAATAACGCTGTAGAACAAAGGATTCACGTTGGTACGCATAGTTTTGCATTTACCATTTAGTGTCCCAATTACCTGAATTAAAAACAAAAGATACATACGTAACAAAAAACCAGCTCGATTCCGAATTAGCATGGAAACTAGCGTGTATTTTGCTTTATTTGCAAGCTATCCTTGGACCCGTAATCAAACTTGCAACAGTTGAATCCTCTCGTCTGGCTGGCTGGCCGGCTCTGTGAATAGATCGGCTAAATACGTATACTGTCGACGAAGCCTCCATTTGCATAATGGACACAGACAACGCCCTTCGATACGAAACCTGCAAAGCGACCCGACAAATCGAACGCTTGCGAGCGAACAGAGTAACGGATTTGTAAAACTATTTTCTAAACAGAACGTGAAAATGTTTACAAAGGTTAACTGAAAAACACGCAGGCTGAACCCTGGGTATTTGTCGAGTCACGCAATGGATTGAGCGATTTCGAATTAACCTACTTTACAAAGTCCGTACAACAAAGCAAAGGGACAGACTAAGGGGTGCGTAAGCTAAAATAACAATAATATTGGAATGGATATAGTATTTTCTCATAAAAGCTATTTTCATTGTATAAAATGCCTACCAATTGGAAGTTTCTTTGACTGAGGAATTCCGTAATGAAACCATAAATTCTTAACATCAAAAGTGATTCTCTTTACAAAGAGATTTGTGGGCTTAATTTACATTTGTATAAAAGAGAAAAAACAAAGCATTAATTTTTCAATAACTAATAATATTTTTCATTCTTTCAGGTAATGCTATGACCTTTCACGTTTATTTCAAAGAGCAATACGATCTAAAAGTACCAGGTAAGACTAACATTATTATGTAACCCAACGTTTAAAGACTCCAAATTTCACGCTTGTCGAGATTGAAGGCATCATACCATTTCTTTGTCGTCACACGAAACCAAGTTGGGCATCTTCACTTTTTATCACGTTTCCTCTTGCCGCTCCCGTCATTTGCGAAGCCCATAAGCGGCCCGGTGTCGACAATGGACTTTTTATCGACGTACCGCGTTTTTGTCGTGCACATACGCACCGTTTGCCAGTCATAAAGTTTCCAGCTACGCGACTTGTGTACCCACCCTGGCCTAGAACTGGTGCTTTTCTTGATATTCCGACGTTGTCGACGAGGTCGTTATGCTTCCTGAACACGATTCTTTTCAATTATGGACTTGATGATTGCTTAAAATGATAGATATTCTTACGTTAACGTCATGTTGGAAGTACTACTACCATATCTATTTCTGCTGTAGGTCCTTTAGCATATACAAAACATCTAGGTCTTATTTCTAATGCAAAATCTCGATTTTTACATTCTGTTCATAAATATCCATTTACATTTATCTGCTCTAGCCTAATAAACAAATTACATGAAACTTTTGATTAGTGTAAGCAACTTGCATGTGGTAGATAAAAAGTAATTTGGTAGACCCCTGTAAGAGGACGACGTTATCTGCGGCGCTCGTTTGCGTATGTTTACCCTTACAAAGAGGCTAATATATCAAGTTGTCGACTCGTCTTTACTATGAGCCGCAAGATATTGCTACACCAGCTCACTCTGTGTAAACTTATGCGATGTTATCCCCATTTTACAAAGATATATTATTTTTCTGAAATTTTCACATATAGGTACCTACATATAATTAAACTGTAATAGAGTATTAAAAATATAATGGAACTTTCAGTGTCAGTCCTTAACAATGTGTTAATTAACTCGTGTAAATATAGGTAGGTACTAGAAGCTATGCTATAACATAAATCAAGTTCGAGATCTCAGCTTGTTCCGACAGCGGTTGCTCCGAGTGGAAATGAAATAAAAGTGCACAAATCACGCGTGAAATTGAGTTCTACCCGCTGCTGAAGTCATTGTTCGCGTCGGGAAATGGGTGCCACTGCCTCTCTACCAACCTAGGTACTCGGACCTATCAGTACAGCACATGTTGCAATTTAAGTTGGAGAAGTTATCGTTTTCCCAATATCTTTTCCAGATTTTGAGGGACGTCTAGACACTCCAATAATTCAGTTACCTACGCACTCTCAACCAGTATTAGAACTCATATAACGAACGAATATATAAATTATTTTAAAACTTTGAAAGGTTCGAGAAGTGTGTCGGGTTTATTTGACGTCCTCGGCTTGTGTAAAAAGTTGAAAGGATGCATAATTCAAAAGTTGGGATCCTGGAGCTGTGGTGGGCGGGTGTGGATGTGTTGCAAAGTTTCGTGTTTTCAGCCCGGACGGCGCCCTCGGGGCTCATTTATCTGCCGCAAGGAAAGGAGATAATTAATTGAAATTATGCCGTCAGCCTCATGTTATATGCTCACGCTGTTAGGGCACTGAAAATTGTTTTAAAGATTTAAGAGAGATAAGTAACCTAACTAATTATCTCGCCGTGAATATGTTTCACGGTAGTATACGCTATAATTTTCTTGCATAATGGTTTTTACCGCTTTACAAACTTAGTATTTGCTTAGTAAATGTAACATCGCCTACGCAACACAGCTTGTAGTCCAATGCATCTGAGTCAACATAAATCATTTACATGCTAAGTAGTTTTCACGGCATCAACGAAGTTTCTTTTGGGAAGAACCTAGAAAGTTGAAAGGGTTGAGAATGAATAAACGCTCATACATTAGATTTGCATCGTAGAGACTGGGAATGCACCCATTAAAAATCGAAGCGATATTGAGTGAGTCGGCCCTAGTGCAGCGGGTTTCCTCGCTACGGCGGGCGCCGGGTCATTTCCATATTATTCGTGACACGTTCGGTTATGCAAATGGGCTTCGGGCCGAGTGCCGATGAGCGCCGCCCGCCGATTCGCACGCTACGCTATCCGTTTCCGCGCTCGAACACGTCCAGCCCACCTATCACTTGCCCTATCAAACCCTGTTAGTGTTACTGTACCTAGTTTTTTTTTCACTGCTTTCCACTTTTAGATGTTTTGGGATTGCATCATTCGTGACGTCTTTTCTATATTTAACTTAACAGAGTGGGCTTACCAAGTAAATTTGGCGTATAGGATTCAAGAGTGGTAAAATGATTCCCTTGCTCAAGCACCAGTTACATACCTACATACAGTGTAGGTTATTAAACAGTGCAGTATATCACTTCGCTAGCGTACCTAATTACAGCTTTTTATTAGAGTGTTGTATTATATATGACTATATGTTAGGTACCTATTATTACTAACCATGGTATAATTGAGTTGAAATAGAAGACAATTTATGCTAACATATATTAAACGAACAGTAATTATCAAAAGAAATAATTAAGTACACGGTTTTAATGAACACGAAATTTTACAATTGTGGCTCACACAAGCCAACAACAAAAACAGGGTGACAATTAAAATCGTGTCTACGAAGTTTCGTGTTCATTATTACTTAATAATATGTCGTGAACACGCACAGTTCATTAGGCACCCTAAAGTACAGTAACCCCCGGAAAGTGTTAATCAATTTAGCAAAACCTTATCATAATTTAATTAAATAGGTACGAATAATCTAACGAATACTACCACTGAACAGGCGAGGTTTCATACCTACAAAGAAAATAGGCGAGGTTAATTTTCTTTTAAATAGCTTAACGATCTAGGTACCTACCCTTGTAGGATACGAAGGTTGCCTGTATATATTATTCAGCGTAAGCTATGTAAACTTTGCTAATCCTAATTGGCTTAACTTATATATTATGTTTATACAAGAAAACAACTTTATATGCAGCACTGTACCCGAGAATGACTAATGTATTTGATGCCGTAAACGCTGTTAATTAGCCCAAAGCCCAGCAGGCTTTCAGTACGCTCAATGGATTACAAAACCATACGATAAGGGTTGATATATTACGTGTATTAGTAGTTACATTTTCACGTATGTACGACGTAAAGCCTTTACGTCTGACTGTGGGTCCACCTTAATCAAGTCCGGGGGCTTTTACGGAGGCAAAGGAAACATTTTTCCTTTCCAAAGTGAAACCAAATAAAAAGACTCTTTGTCAGTCAGTTCCTCTTACAAATTAAATTACATTTCGCTTTTTGTTGGTACAAAAACTATTTTGTAACATTTTTCAGGATATAAAAGCTATTTCTTAAAATGTTTGTAGAGCTTAAAATACTGACTAGGTATATAATATGTATAACGCATCAATGAACAAAAAATCCAATTCAAAGATCTAGCTAGATACTGTCCTTCGGTTTTACCTGCGTTTTTGGGATCACATAATAAATAAGTTTACGATTTTATTTGTTTACAAGTTATCAATTTGGTTCAGTTAAGCCGTTTACGGGTGAACAACATACAAACATTCAAGTCTTACCAAGATTTATATAGCTATTGACTATAACTTATCCTCACAGCTCTAGTTTCTCAAATGTAATTAAAATATTGATTGGATACACACCCTAGTGTATTTAATAACAACAGAGCAATTAAGTTACCTTACAATGTTATCCCAAGATATAACTTTGCGCTTAGGGGCTAAACTGTTCATGAATAGTTTAATTGTTATATTATCTCATATTTATTGGAAACGAACCACTTTCGCTTGTTTAAAAGATCATCTGATTATATAAAATCAAAACTTATCTTTATATAGTAGGTAATTAGGTACTGTACAAGGGAAATAGCTAGAATTTTCTGTCGTTTAAACGAACTGAATTCCCCGAAGGATGCCGGTGATGGCAAAGCAAAGTTCCCGTTTACCTCTTCGGCATCTCTAATGTGCACTCACTTTAATTAAATTACGGCTAGAGCAATCGAGAAGTGCACCGGACGGAGTAGATTCAAAGAGCGAACATTGAAAGACGTTTGAGACCGCGAACATCGATCTACATCTTCTTCAAAGCTTTACAGGAAACATGTTCACACGTTTTTTTTGATACCCACTTATTTTGGTTGCAGGATTTATTCAATCTCGATACATGGATTCATAAAAAAATACCAATAATATATATAGAAATCTAGAGCTCGTAGAAAATAACTGTATAGTCGGTATGCAATTACTATAAACCTTAATTGCGGCGCCAGTACTGCAGATCCAGTACCACTTAGCGTAGATCCTGTTTTCTGGAAGTTAGCATAAAAGTATATGCATCGTAATGAGAATCGACATCCTTTTCAAAGCCTGTAATAAATGACTTTCAAATTCCTTTGAAATAAGTAAACATAATATTGCATGTATTTATTCACATTTATCTAGTATCGACATTTATTATCCTTTAAAGTCGAATAACAAATCAATTTATGTCTTTTTAAATGTTTAGTTTTGAATTAAGGATTATGTACCTAAGGCTTAAGGAATAATAAAGTTAGGTTAGCATATTGGAAATAAAACCCTGCTACAGGACGAACGGTTTACGTAAGCGATTAAAACGACTATTCTTCCTTTATGTTCATTTAATATACCCAATGTATGTGTCAGCGGAATATCGGCGTTCAAATAAATCACTCACAATCACAAAGCTAAGCTCCGTTCCAACGAGAGAACAAATGAAATTGAATGTAATCGTGTGTGATCTAAACGAACGGATAACTTTCACACTGCGGGGGATTTTACAAATAGATATCTATTTCCTATTTTGTTTTCGTTGTATCTGTCACATTGATTTTGCAATGTTTTATTATTCAAGATTTATTAAAGTGTTTGATCACGATATCAGGGTCCCCAGTCTTATTATATCGGCCAAATCATTCGATCAATACTTCAATATAAACGAATATGGTTGTACTAAATATCATTCTTCCCCTTTGCTTTATGGCAAATTGTTTAGATGTTAAAATAGACTCTATGCCTAGTTGATTAAATTAATAACCACCACATACTTATTTTACAAGTTAAAGACGACTAATAAATATGAATATAATGCCGTAGGACAAAATTCTACCTTGTAATTCAGATTATTATATGATTCTGGCATTATTATATGATAGGTACATTAAATTTATAAAGGTACCTATTATATATACTTAGTTAATTTTGTTAATATGAATTAGAACCATAAAACATTGTCGCTATAAAATACCGTTAAGGCTTCTATACTGATCCCTTAAAAGATTAGGCAAATAAATAAAAAGTAACTAAAATAACTTCCTTTTCTAATTTAAATGAAAGGATTGGAATAGTCTCGAGTAGCTAGCGAAAGGTTCAAAAAGGTTATATTTTTCGAAAAACCTTTATTATTATGTACTAATTATTAATTGTCAATGAAAAGCAAATTAAAAGTACACTGGTTAACCTAACGACTGAACCAATTGCCAACTTTGGGACTTGAATTGGATAAAACTTGGCAACAAAATGGGTTTCGCTCTTTTAAAAGTGTTAAAGCCCTTAGCAAATAAGTGTCTACATTCTACATACTTATATAATAAGGAAAAATACACAATAATATTTTAAAAGAATTATGTATGTAGGACTAGACAAAGAAGACATAAAAATGTCAAAATCACTGATTAATATTATTTTATCCCATTCATAGTGATTTATGAAATACATACTATCGCGTTCATATTATTAGTAAAAAACGTTCAAACGGCTTCAAATTAGTCGACATGAAACCTTCTTTCAGTCGTTTTGGTGCAATTGACGCTTTTGTATCAACTGTATTCGATTGCTGGTGAGTGTTCTATTGCAGTACCGCCTATGAATGGATCGACTCGATCACAAAATATCAAACGCTCAATACATGAAACTGTATAGGGACAATAGTTCTCATCAATCATCGTAATAATTGCCTTGTTTTGTTTTACTGATTATCATTTGTCAAAGCTTTTACAATATAAATAATGAAACCGGACAGACAACGGAGAGTCATTTGTTATTCTATATTTTTACTTGTGGCACTACAAGGTGCCATATTATATACCAAATAAATAGTCATAACATGCTTTTACCGTCTCGAATGGTATATATTAACTAAGATTGGAATACAACAACACTGTTATAGAGTAGTACGAGATATGAACATTAGTAGGTATACGTTCAAGTCGTTCATATGAAATAGTAAAGTAGGTATTTTTTCATAAGCAAAGATCCACGACGAAGTCGAGAGAGACACGAACTAGACAATATCTCTAAAAGCAAGGAGTGCAATGCACTTGTTTAGTTTTGCATGTCTTTGTTTGAACCCACCTCACGGACCACCAATGTGTCAATCCCGCTGATGAAACAGTTCTGAGTAATAAGACGAAAGATTGCTTTCCATCCATCTATCTATATATGTGTAGAAATAGGTATTGTGACAATTCTCCTATGCTTGCCACTAATAAAACGCGAAAGTTTGTGACAATGTATGGATGTATGTCCTACTTACGAGTATGTTACTCTTTCACGCCAGAACGGTTGAAGGGATCGTGATGAAGTTTAGCACAGAGTTAGAATATATTTTAGAATAACACATAGGCTACTTATTATCCACAATATGCAGAGAGCCAATAGTAAAAAAAAAATGTTTCGTGTGATGTGATATTTTTACTATTATTATTATTATTTGTATCTTTCCTAGTGGATTTGCACGGCCCGAAGGCCGGTCCTTTTGGAAGGCGTGCGTGGGGATACAGATCCAACACGTAGAGGCCCCTTGAAGATACGTTAATGTGTTGGGATATGTACACCTAGCGGGTACTATCTCTGCCTGCACTATTGAGAAAATACAGGCAAAGACAGCACCCGCTAAGTGCAAGGACTATTAGAGAAAAGAAGGAAACTATACTAGGTCTATGGGGAGGGAGTTTGCTGGACCGGTTGCTGGGCTATTGATCGAGACTACCGGACGCCTGCCAAATCAAATGTCTCAATCTTTGTAATCCTGGCAGACGGTGACTCGCCGCAAACTGAATGGGCCCCTCAAATAGTCACCAGAAGGCAACAGAGTGGGCAACACTGGCGTAAGCAGCTAAGGGTGTCGAGAGGTGTGCTGCAGTTTCACTGACGCTACTCCCGGCTTTATGCCTTTAACACTTCCACCCTTCCGAGCATATAGCTCTCGCGCTCCACTCCGGCCGGCCGGCGAAGGCAAGCCGGAGGTGGGGGCCTAGGTACCGCCCCCGGGAGGTCTCGGGTCCGTGGTGTCGCTACTCACCAACAGCTCGCCACAAGCTGCCCTGCGGCCTTATTATTATTTATTTTAAATCAGATACAGGTATCCATATAATGTTAGTAACAGACTTATTACCTATGTTAGTGACACACAAATTTGAACACATTGAACACAAATTTAATTGAACTATTAAAGCGCAGTTTCCCATTTTGGTATCAAGGACGTCACATTCATAAGATGTTCTCCTATTGTCATCTAATAAGCATGTACATTAATATTCAAGTTCAACATCACGAATATAACGAGAGCCTCCACATATAAATGACAAATCTGCTATCGCTAGCAGAAATCATGTTTAAAAAATATAGCAGTGTCAAAACGAGATATTTTCCAGTACAATCACGAACAAATCTCAAATGGATTTAACGTGATCCTAGGCTATCTACTAAATCCTTTTCACACAAAATTTCAAATAAATAGACCCTCAATGTAACGAGTTGAAAAGAGGGGATTTTGTGAGGATTTTCCCTGTACTGTTAAATCTAGAGAGTTTATTTAAATCGCACGTCCATGTTCATGTAACGGCTTGCTTGTTATCACTTTATATTCGTTGAAATATTTTGCGAACAGCATATATTTCCACAATCTAGAATTTTGCACAAAGGTTATAGAGACGAACTTCTTAGCATTCCATGGATTCACCGTGCGGGTGCCGGGTCCATCGTGTGACAGAGAGAGAAACTACGAGCAGATCCCGAGACTTGTGACACGGGTGTAGGTTTAAGGGGCCCCTTTCCGACGTACATCAACACTCACCTTCACTACTCATGTTTCTCTCCCTGCCCAGCCAAATCTAGTATGAACCTGCTAATGCTGCTTTAGATGCTCGTTCTAGTATAGAACTTACTGCAGTTCTGGCCAGGCCAAGATCTTTCAGCAGGTTATAGAGATTTTGCTGGTATACCTGTCGCTCCAACCTCCATAGCATATAGATTTACTACATAACCGTTTTTTGTTAATTCGTTTACGAGGTCATAATATTTATTTTGTTTTATTGCGTGGTCTTTAGGTATGTTACTTTCCCACGGCACAGTAAGCTCTACAAGTAATATGCGCTTTGTAACTCTGGAAAAAAGGAAAATGTCCGGTCTGGATGACGAAACACCCACATCCTCTGGGATTTTATAGTGTTTTTCATACGTGTCCATTAAAATAGTCCAGTCAGGTGCTGTGCCTAGGATTAAGTAGTAATAAGTTCATTTAGGCGGTAAAATTTGATTTAATTAACATAATATTGATTACTTAATGGTTTCGTTACTTTAACTTTTCAATTTAAAACTTTTAGTCTTTTTAGACTTTTTAATGCCATTAGGTACTACTCAATTATCGAAAATGAAATATCGAAAATTTTGTACAATAATTTGAAAGAAACTATGACGGTTACCTTAGGTATAGAGAATCCTTACAAGCTGGCTCTTCATGTAATAATGCATTGTCAATGCGGCGTGGCTGTAATACAATAATCATGAATAATCATATTCTTTTTAAGTAACCTGTCTCATTGAGCCATAGGTATGCGTACAACGAGAGATGCTTCCCCGCTGCGTCAGCGGCACAGGCTCAGCGGGGGACTACCTTACTTACTGCAAGTGGTCACGATTACAATTCCACTCACCGAGTAAACTTTAATTTAAAATAATAACACATGTCTTTTATGCAATGTCTGTCACATCAAATATCAGTAAAATGTGTACCTATTTCACTCTCAATAGACAAACGATACCAAATCAATAGACACATTTTTATCGATTCCAGTGAGAATAGAATTCCAGTAGCTATAGTAGAGGTCACGGTAGTTTATCACTGTTCATTCAGTAATTTGTAAGCTGATATCGTATCGTGCAATAGAAATGTCGATTCAAACTGCAATGCCGACCATAAAATAATGATATTATTGCATTGCACGTATAATGGTGTGAAAGAATGTCAAATGTATGAAACAGACAATATCGGGTAATATTTACAGCTGTATATTTTATCTATATATAGATTGTTTGTTTTCAATAGTTTGTTATTTGTTACTGGCAATTTGTAACGAAAACCGGATAACAGAGCAAAATGATTTGTGCCCCGAAATACCTTGGTCAGCTATGGTCAAAGTTAAATTGGTTCGCTTCGCTACTAACAGAATTTGGGTACCTGTGCAAAGTTTGCGTTGTTGACCGTGTTACTCGCAAACTTTCCAACAATCATGGTACCTTCTGTCTAGCCAAAGCTTACTGACAATACTTATTAGGAGACGAGAATTGCTTGTGACTATATTTAGTGCGTGTTTAATGATCCGTAGTACAAAATGTTGTTTTATCATACAGTTGTTTTTTTCTTATACCTACGTTTGCTAACCCAACTTTGGTTTGATTTTTGATATTTTGAATTACTGAAGCATCTATCAATGATTTAACCCTTTGGAAATAAGAGAGGTAGAAAGAGAGGCAATTAGTTTCAGTGATCACTTTTCAAGTGCGAGTCCCAGATGTCTATGACAACATAACAGTCTTCTCTGTGTTAAACTACCTATTATTTAATTGGGAATCTATTGTTAAATTACATTTTTAAAGGGAGTATCATCTATGTCACTAATGCAGATAGCTACCATATACATATGATATAACAATGATTCCTTATCATAGCATAGCATACCTGGTGAGAATTCCCTGAAACTTCTGCTAGCTCGTCACGTACGTCATAAAATTTTGTTTACAGCTCTGTAGGAATAAGGATCACGCTACACGCAATAGAAAATAATGCCAATGTATGTGGGGAAAATGTAAAGAAGTATCATAGCTCTCTGCATGCCTGAGTTTCGCATAATATCATTTTCTTATAACAAAGGGGCCGCGTACTCTGAGACTTACTTATCCTATGGCCTTATTAAATTTTCTTCAACTTTACAACGTCGAATTTCATTACGTCTAGAATTGACTTTATGAGTGACCCAATGAAGATGTATCTTTTATATTCATGCGTTTTATTATTCTTCCATAAATTTATCGTATTAGTTCGTAGCTATGAATATTAGGCGGCTTGTAAAGGAAGTTCTGAAAATTATTATTCGTGGGGTATAATCGTGATTTACGTGCTCACGCAATAAACTTCGTTCAAAACATGGTTCCCTTTTTTTAGAATCACGATAGCCCATTAATATACATGAGATATTAAAACATTTCCCACAACATTGTTTTCAACTTTCTTAATGTATCAAATCCCTATCGTTACTATCATTTACCTACATATACCTACAATCATCATGATTTGTATACATACCTATAAGTATAAATGTTAAAAATATTTGTTAATGTCTTTTAGTAAATACACTGTAGAATTGTAGATACCATGGCTTAGTGACTATCATAAGTTACTCGGTTTTGTGACTGATTTTCTTTGCATATAGAGTACCTACTTGGATTTTATACTTAACGAGCCACTAAGTCGACAAATGAGGCTCACGCGTACGAAGATCAAGGGGCACCCTTCCGGCTTTATTTGCATTTAGATGGGCACGACAAGTTATTGTCAAAGTGTCACGGCGAAGGGAGGCGCGTCCTTGACGCCACCGCCACACAATCGCTGGGTTGCCAGTCTTACCACCCCAACCTCCACGACTAATTACTAACTCTAACAATCAACATGGGTTGTGGTTCACTAAAGGTGATAGGTACAATATTTTTCCATCATTAGCTTTCATTGTACCTACACATGAAATGGAACCAAAATAATTAGATTGACCCTCAAAGTTTACCATATCTGTTGAATCTGAAATTTTGTAGAAATGGAAGAGCATTAGATTAATCTCCATACAAAATGCTTATCGAAATAATCACTAACTCCATCGACTTTATTACCGAAGTTGCAGAGCAAGCTATGGGGTAGATACAGAAAGTATGAAAAAGAAAGTCGTCTAAGTAATCGAGGTATAGGCAAGCAACATTAAATATGACGATCGGGATTAATAACTACTTCAGCAGAACATGCTGATACAAAGTTCTTGATAAACCACAGACTTCTAGTCAATGCGGGTTTCCAGAACATTTCTATAGTACAATCTCGGATAGTTATCAACGTACAAAGGGTTTTTAATGTACCTACCAATGAAGTTTATAACTAGGTAAACGGTTACCCAAGAGAGCAACTTTCACGATCCTCAACTCGAGTGATTATCAAACAATACACATGTTGCCAGTCATATACAAACAGGTGTCAGACGACAGTAAATCTCTGTAATCAAATACGTAGTTAGGGCGTACCGTTAGTGTCAGCTTCGGAGACACGTGCTCGTGGTAGGTGTAGCAAAGCATTCTGTTGACACTAGCACAGTAACTGTGGGTAGCTTTTGATATTGGTAGTTACTAGTTAGATAGTTAACTCACTGTGTAGGTTTTCGGATTCATAAAATTTCTTTGAGTTCCGTTTAATAATGGAAAATATATCTACGATGTAAAAGGTACCTACCATAATTATTTAATACTTATTATTTATTCTATTATTTTACAGTTGTGTCAACGGCGTTTTCAAAGTGACATATAAGAAAAGCTAACACATACGGTAAATTTTAAGGAAATGTGCAAGCGGCGATGTTATCCGGTCTCACGACACTTCAAGTGTTCAAAGACAGATTTTATTTGTGTAAACAAGAAGAGAATGTGCGGGGGCGATCCATCTCGAGTCTTGAACGAAGGATTGACAGCGATTAGTAACACTGTTGTGTAGGTAATAGGCCGTGAAATGGTTCCCGTTACTAATTGAGCTTAATCTATTCTACGGGCAAGTTCGAAGTGACTTAGTATATTAGTCAGTAACTAAGTAGTAAGCTAGTCATTAGTTCTGCCAACAATTAGAGCAATTAGTTGACGTACCTACTGTTGGCTTGCGTGTATGAAAACTAAACAAAAAGATTTTACCGTTACATAAAAATGCTGGAAAATTAGAAAACGTTTGAATTTATTGGATAGCTATGATAATGTAAAGACCGTAAGTAATATGTAAAGTTAATAGCACGTACAATTCGTACAAGCCACATAAATTGCTTGCAGAAAAAAAGATAAATCATTACGTTAGGTATAACATTAGTGACATTAGTTTTACAATACCTAAACAGGTCTTTTTAATCAAAATAGATTTCCCTCGAGATTTCACGAACATTGAGTTTGTAATTTTGTGTACGCATTTTAAATGTAGTGAAGCGTAAATGATCGCGAAGAAGCATATTGCGCGTAGGAGCTTTCCATACAAGTGCTCTTGAGTGAAGTATGGCATAAGAGGTTGACGTCCATGGAACGATTCGTTGAGTGAGTGGGTTTGTCGTGAATATAACAGTATCTGTTTTATATAGGAATATATTTCAAGAAAGAGAGAACAAACACACTCTAGAATTAATTACTTTAATAATAGAGTAAAGCAATGATTTCATTACTGAATAGTGCCACTTTATAGGTAGTGTCGCTTGCCAAAATAATTTTACAGCTTGAATATGATTACTATCTTAAATAATTTTGTATTAATTTGCTCAAATATGCGTTAAGCCTATTCATTCATGAATAATGCATTCAGCAGTCATTAATTCCAGTTAAACCAACTACGTACTTAAATGTTAAATGCCTGTTTTACGCAATGCTCAGTACATTATGCTTATGGAATCTCTCATTTTGCTTTGATCTAATTCAATATCTATACTAATATTATAAAGAGGAAAGATTTGTTTGTTTGTTTGTTTGTAATGAATAGGC
This sequence comes from Thyatira batis, assembly GCA_905147785.2. NCBI lineage: Eukaryota > Metazoa > Arthropoda > Insecta > Lepidoptera > Drepanidae > Thyatira > Thyatira batis. The sequence goes on from LR990489.1 coordinate 7,263,145, forward strand.
TCCGAAACTACTGGACCGATTTCAAAAATTCTTTCACCTCTGGAAAGCTACATTATCCCCGAGTAACATAGGCTATATTTTATCCCTGTATTCCCACGGGAACGGGAACTACGCGGGTAAAACCGCGGGGAGGCAGCTAGTTAGGTATATTTACGTTGTTTATTTGCGTCTGGCACACACCATTCCTTGCATACTTAACTATCTTTTGCCATTTTAATTATAGTTCAATAAGTATCGGTGGAGGTAGTCAGGTTCCATCATATATAATATAATATAATATATAATATAATATAATATAATATAATATAATATATAATAATATAATATAATATTCTTTATTGTTCTCTCATAATCACAAATACAGTACAAAGTCATGGTAACACTTAATAGAGACTGGTGTCTGTTGTAGGTAAAACCTGTATTACAGATCACCAGGCTTTCCCTCCATGGACAACTCACTTTTATGACCTATGACTGTAACTTAATTAGTTACATACAAGTTGTACATAATAAGATATTATTACAAATTAATAATAATAACAAAAATGGAAAATTACAATCTAAAGCAATCACAATCTAAACTATTCTGGTGGCAAAAGAAACTTAATTTTGGTTTGGTTTTTGATTTGGTGTATGTGTGGGTGTGTGTCGGTGTGGGTGAGTACGAGTGAATGTGCGACGGTGAGGGTATAATGTGTGGATGTGTGTCAGTGAGGATGAATACGAGTGAATTTGCGACGGTGAGGGTGTAGATGTGTGTCGGTGAGGGTGAGAATGAGTGCGTGTGAGACGATATAGGTGAGAATGTGTGAGTGTGTGTCTGTGAGGGTGAGTACGAGTGAGTGTGTGTAGGCGAGGGTGAAAGTGGTGATGTGACGGGTACGTGTATTACATGTTAACTGTATAATCCTTATGTGCCTTTATTGAAACCCCTCAGGCAATGGTTACTGCATTACCTTAAGGGCCTCAACAAAAGTTCTGTTGCGTTATAATTTAGGCCCTGAAGCCATGAAAAAACTTTTTTCTTACATTCTACCCTAGAGAGAGGATAAATCAACAGCTGTTTGTTTATATTGTTATATAAGTAAGGACCCAGGAAACCATAAAAATTTTGTGCCAGACTGAAACTATATCTTTTTGTTGTGCAAACATCGGTGGTTCTTCTCTTACCTGAGATTATATTAGGGTCGTAAGAAAGTTCAGAGTGCTTCTTAGTTATTGTGAGTAGGATGAAGAGTTGTCTTACGGTCAGTACCTTGCAGCGCTGATATAGGTCAACCGTAGGGTATCGTATCGGTAGGAAAGAACCTACTTTTAATATGGCCCTTTGGGCTCTCTCCAGTTTCAGAAGGTGAGTTTTAGCTGCTCCACCCCAAGAAGTTAAACAATATGACAGTAAGGATTGGCACAATGCGAGATAAACAGTTTTAATTAGGGAAGAATCAGCAATATGACGAAGAGATTTAAATATATAAATAAGTTTTCGGATTCTAGGAACCAAAGCCTCAATGTGGTGATGGAAGTTTAATCTGCTATCTATTACAACTCCCAAATACTTTATTGTGTTAGTTGACGACAAGCGCGGGCAGTTACATGTGTTGTTAGATGTGAAGTTGCAATTGTGCGAGATAATGGGAAGATTTGGAAGGTCTTGCATTTTGAGTGTATAGGTCATGAACTTTGTTTTGTCTACATTTAAAGTGAGTATGTTGTCTCTAAGCCAATCAGATACTTGGTTGAACCCATTTTGGGCGTGTTTATAAACATCATCCCACGTGTCACCATAAAAGAGTAGCGCGGTATCATCAGCGAATGTAATTATTTTCCCGTTAGTCAATTCTGTGTTACATAGGTTGTTTATGTAAACTAAGAACAGGGTGGGGCCGAGAATACTGCCTTGTGGGACGCCATATTCGATTGGTAGTTCCTTACTAGTCCAACCATCCACTCTAACAACCTGTGATCTACCCTTCAGGTAATTTGCAAAGAGATCTAGTGGTAAACCTCTAATTCCCAAGAGTTCAAGTTTGTTGATTAAGATGGGGACAGACACTGTGTCAAATGCTTTGGCTAAATCTAGATAGATGGCCAAGGTCTTTTTCTTATTATCTAGCTTAGACATTATAAATTCCGTTAATTGATGAACAGCATCTGACGTTGATAAATGCGCGCGAAACCCAAACTGAGATGCAGACAATAGTTTATGTGTTTCCAGAAACTTAACTAGTCTGATGTTCATGAGGCGCTCCAATATTTTAGATAGCGTTGGGAGGATGGAGATTGGTCTATAATTGTTGACACAGCATCTGTCTCCACTTTTGAAGATGGGAATGATTTGAGATTTTTTAAAAGCAGAGGGGAAGACACCTGTGGTAAAAGATAAATTACAAATAAAAGTTAGAGGAGGAACAATGACTTCAGAGAATTTTTTTAAGAAGTTGCCTGAGATTTTATCAATCCCCACTGCACAGTCGTTTTTGAGGTTAGTAATTAATGATTTTATTTCGAGTTCGTCTGTAGGTAAAAGAAGAAATGAATTAACGAAGCCATTCGTAGATTGTGATGCATTAGTGGTGTATGGTGTATTAGTTGTAATTTTTTCTGCCAACGATGAACCCACACCCGCGAAAAATGAGTTTATATCATTAACCGACGCTGATGGATTCTTGGAACAAATTAATTGTGATGGTTTGTCCTTTCTCTTTGCGGTGTATGTAATGTTTTTTATGGTTTCCCACAACATCTTGCTATTATTTCCGGCTTTCCTAATCATATCCTTCTCATAGTTAATCTTAGCTGTTTTTAGAATATTGTTGCAGAAATTCCTGTATCTCCGATAAGTACATTGAATGATTTCATTACCCGGATTTTTCTTAGATTTTATATAAAGTTTATCGCGGTTTCTCATACATTTTAGAAGACCCCTTGTTATCCAGGGTTTAAGAATTCTTTTACGGCCGGCACTTGTAAAGTTTTGTGTATTATTATTTATCGCCTTAGACAGAGATTCCGTGAAGAAATCTGTTGCTAGGTTAACATCAGACATGCTATAAATAGGACTAAAATCAATACTTCTTACGCTTTCGGTTAATCCTTCGGCATTGATACGAGTGTATGTTTTTTTAATTGGCTGCTTTGATTTAGTGTTCATAAAAAGGATGACGGAATCATGATCCGTAATAGATGTCTGCGCAACGTAGCAATGAGCTGTCAGTCTAGTTTTTAAAATCACATGGTCTAAGCATGTGCGACTGTGAGTAGGTATTGTGTGGGCTGGGAGCAGGCCGTGAAACGCAATCATATCAAGATAGGCGGGGGATCTTTGGTCTTGGGTTCCGGGTGCAATATCAATATTGATATCACCAACCAAGACAACGTTCCTAAACGATGAATATTTAAGGAGGCAATCATTAAGCGAGACAAGGAAATCGTCAACATTTCTGGTGCTTGGTGGACGATAAATTGCAATTAAAACGGTGTCTGGATTGACTTTTAATACAAGAATGTTCGCATTAGAGAATTCTGGTTCATCGATCGTAGTCAAATCAGTGTCCCTGCAGTAAATTACCACACCTTCATTCTGCGTATGGTTGCTAGAAGTGGAAAAAGAAGTATATCCGTCAATAAATGGAATGATAGGATTACGTGTCAGCCAACACTCAGTTAACACAATGATATCCCACTCAATATTAGATCTAGATAATAACGTTTGAAAACTTGCCAGGTTGCGGTGAATACTGCGTATATTTTGTGTTATAATCTTTAGGGATGTTTTAGGATATTGTAACAGGTTCATGCAGTCCTCTATTTCACATGTCGCTGATTGTGCAACAGCAACAGAGTCTAAGTCATTATTAAAATTCCTAGTAAATTCAGCCATATTCAGATGTATGGTATTTGAATGCGCACATCGGTTTTCGAATGTAAAAAATTGTTGATTTATCGAGACACGACTCAATTACGAACATCGTAAAAACAGCCAAAGTCACAACGAAATGACATGTGTAAGGATCATAGCAGGTGGTGTTCTGTATTGCCTGTCTACCCCCGTGGAAAGAAGGCGTGAGTTTATGTGTGTGTACGTGATTGTTTTGATGCGTGTATTTTGTGCTTTTGTAAATAACTGAGTTTTGTATGTGTGAAAGAAGTGTGTCAAACATGATTACAGTAAAGTGGTACCAAACATAAAGCCACATGGTGAAGCAAATAAACATAGGTTTTAAAATTATAGTAATAAGTTCGTGCATAAGGCAAAAAAATATAAACATGCAATAAGTGTAGGTATCAGTAATTTAGCTAATTATATATTCAATGTTGATAAGTAGGTCGACAAACAAGCATTTGATGGAAAGTCGGAACTATTGCCTTGTAATCTCAAGAGCATAGAAAATATATTGTCTAGACTGAGATGAAGATATTACAGCTCTCTGAGACTTAATTTCGCCAAGCCCTTACAACTATTTCTAGTAGGTACATTTCTACCTACTTCTCGTAAGGTTAAGGTATATTGGTGGTAGATACTTTCTTGCATGGGCTGCACTAAAATCTCGTTTCGTGTAGGAACTATACGCATATTATATTGCAAGATAATATACGATTTGACGGTTATAAATGTTAACGGAAAAAATCTTAAAACTGGGCCCACCAAGAAGTAGTGATGTTTTTGGATTCATGAGGCAATTCTATATTTAGGCATCGCATCGTTAAATTATCTATCGTACCATTCCGTGAGTCAGACGTAACTTGTTCTGAGAATGTGCCGTCGGCAATAAGATACCTACCGCCGTCTTGTCGCACATTCTTGCTCAACTGCACTGTCTTCCTCACTCATATTTTGTGTAGCTATATGCTGTGCACATCTCCTCAAAAACTGCTCTCGACATTCCACAGCATATAGCTATATTTTGTTTCTAAACAAAACCGAATACAATTCAGCGATCCATCACACTCGCACACAGACCTTTCAGTTACGTAAAAAGGAATACAATGTTTACACAGTAATACTACGTGACAAGTCTACAGAAGAGCCGCAAACGTAAGAACTCCTGCTCAATAAACGTCGTTGTCGGAAGCTTTCAAACCCAATGTCGATTTATTGATGACCCGTAATGATACTCGTACGACTACATCCGGAACAAACACGGAAATATCAGCGCGAAATGAGGAAAAAATGTCTTTGTTTTCAATATATCGATTCTGTTTCCCTAGATCTTTATGTTTTGCCTGTCTGAACCAGTTCTTGTAAAGGAGAGAAATTATACCAATGGAAGTTGTCAAACAAATACATATTAGTATCGCGTCGCTTTGTGACGATAGATATTTCTTATTTAGATATGTTTTTAAATCAGGTATGCTTCGTTCTTTTTTGTTTGTATGAGGCTATAATAGTAAAGGCCTACCGTATAACAAAAGTATGCGAGGCCCATATTGTCGATACCCACAGAAGATTCGTTGTGTGAAATTGAAAAAAGGCAAACAATTTATTTTGCAATCCCACCCTATCCCGTCCGCTGAGGGTGGGCTATTATTTTTTACGCAGCTTTCTTTCACCTCAATTTTCAGTTTATTTTCGTTATATACTTTGAGGAGCATTATTTTTTTATTTACGCCTGATAAAATTTTAATTTTGTCTTTTCATATATTTATGATTAGTTTCATTTTTTACATATAATCCGCAAATGAGATCATCATTTTAGCTGACTATTATAATCTATTTATGCCTACCTGGCAAACTTTTTGTTATTATATGGGCAATATAGGAAAAATAAATACTCCCTGCTTTCCCATCTAACGCTCGAATGAACATCCTGAACGGTTACGTGTCTTACTGCGCATAAGAGATGGATTCACTCAGGGGAACAATATCTACTTACTTTAGTGACAGTGTTAGGTACCTGCCACCTTACTTGCCACTAATCTTACTAATATCATTCATGGGAAAATATGCGCATTTGTTTATGTATCTCAGCTCTGGACTGGCAAAACGTATTTGAATGAAATATATCAAACACAGGCAATACAAAAATCTAATAATTATATAATATGCATAGCGTACCTAATAAGTAGGACAATTACTACTTATTGGAGCTAAATCATTACCATTCGCGAGACCCGAGCCTTACTTAGGTACTGTATAAATAAAGTCTCTTTCTCTTAAAAATAATGTTAAACATACTCTCAAATTCTTGTTGGGCATTTTCAGCTTTTTCTTAATTAAAGGCAGGGCGGGTTAACATAATGATCGCAAGGCAAATAGCCGTTCCGCTCTAGTGATAGTTTATTTCTATGGCCGTACCTACCCAACCCAGCATACCCATTCTAAATGCAAAATTGGGCACGTAAAAAATACTAAGGACTTAATCCAATCAGGAAAATGAGGTTCTCAGCACTTCTGTTACTCCCCAAAAATGTAATAATTGCTTATTGTACCTAATATAGTCGTTCGTGTTAACTGTTTGTTTAGGATTCTCATTTCGTAAATGAACAATTTGGAAAATATTTACTTTACAACTTAATGGTATACGTACATTCGCTCGCTTCAGAAAATGTTGTTAGAAAATACCTACCACTCATATAATTTTACCACTCCGTTACATCTTTATTACAAACTAGCTGCCTCCCCGCGGTTTTACCCGCGTAGTTCCCGTTCCCGTGGGAATACAGGGATATAATATAGCCTATGTTACTCGGGGATAATGTAGCTTTCCAAAGGTGAAAGAATTTTTGAAATCGGTCCAGTAGTTTCGGAGCCTATTCATTACAAACAATCAAACAAACAAATCTTTCCTCTTTATAATATTCTTTATTACAAATTACTCCCAGAGTGGGGTTGCATAAGTCCTTTAGGTACTAAAATAAATTTCATCATTAAAATTGCCACTAATAATAAATCAACACTGAATAAATTATTATGTACATTCCAGGCTCTTATGTAAATTTCAGCGGTTCCTAGTGACGTCAAAGTGCCAGTTGATTGGCAACACACCATGGCAAATGGACAAATATTTACTCGTTAATGGACTCCACATTATCGTTCACTTTAATACTGCCTCGCTGGAGCTTCATCTATATGATATCATATCTACTACAGTACAGTCTGCAACCCATGTTTATTAAAACAAAATTATAGACACAGAATTAAATCCTTTTCTCCATAAATTATCGTAACTATGAATAGTTCTAGAAAGGAATAGTTACATTATATTTGTAGAACATTAGTGTTTCTTCTTACAAATGTTCTCGTAGATTTGAAAGGCTTCGATTTCGCTGACTGTGCCAGAGCACATATCTACTGTGTTCACAATGTTACAATTTACGTAATTGGTGTAGAATTGAGATGCATGTAGGTACAACTTTGTTTTAAAGCTTTCACTCAACCATCTGTTTGAGACTTAATTTATTAATTTACTCAAAGGAAATAATATGTTCTACCTATGGAGGTAGGTTTAGATATATATTATAGTTAAAATTATTCATCATGCCATAAATTTATTCCACTATAAGGGTCATCAAATTATTTTTATAGGTATGTATTCAATCAAAATCAAATATTTTTTATTCAAATAGGCCTCAATAAAGCACTTATGAATAGTCACTATTAATGCTCGGTTCTGAAAGTTGTGTTTTACTGAGAAGAGCCGGCAATAAACTCAGTAATTACTCTTTTCAAAAAAAAATAAAAAAAATTATTACTTATTTAACGTCAAAATAATAAGCCTATTATCTAAACCTAATTTGTTTAATAGTCAGAAACACGAATTTTGTTAAAATAATGCTCACAATCTCAAACATAAGTTCAAAACATATACAAGGTGTACAAAGAACCGATAACAAACCTGAAAATAAAATGAGCATATAAAGATACCTTAATATTACTGTTTACCTTCGCACTATCTCTCAATATCGTCTGTCTCAGATATCCTTGTATGAATATGTGTTCATGGAAGGCTCAGAAAATGAAAGTGGTTCAAGGGATCAGTTTGATAAAGACGAAAGGTATCAGCTAGTGGCCACGCCTGACCCGTATCGTATCTAAGGATTTAGTTCTGTGGCAGTTATTACACCCCCCGACCACCCATCCCCAAACCACCCCACCTACCAATCGGGGTGCGATCGGAAAACGCGATATCAATTCGCGTAACTTCTCTTTTTGCAACGGCTACGTTTCGAAGGAAATTAAAGTGTGGAAGAGCATAGCATTTATCAAATACATAATCTTATAGGTATATATTCGATAAGAAGTAGGTTATACCAATTAAAAACTATATACAATTATAAATAATCAGCATTGCAATAATTTTAAGGCAAATCTGCCTTATCTTTGGCCAACATCTCTAACAAAGGTTATTAGATATTTTAGAGGTGTTAGTTAACTGCTTCGTTGACTTGATCCTCGGTCGTCGATGTAGGCAATGCTATCAACCTGAGCTACTGAACTACAATAAATTGTCATAAACATGACACGTAAACCTTTAAACCTTCGTAGTTGTAGTCGTAAAATAAGCACTTGTATAAAATGACGTAGATATAATACGGCAGTTAGCAAACCATGTTCGGTGACGACATCTATCATGTCTGGAAGGACACCTAATGTTACGTATAACGTCTCTCCGAATGGGGTTGAAACTTGAAAGCTTTGCGAATTTTTCTTTGTTCTAAGAACGTCACGTGCTAAAGCATTTTATTATCCTTACACCCCACGCCACCTAGGGTTGGGGCATATTGCCGGAACACTGCCGTTTCCTTGTAAATTAAGCAATAGCTGGCAGTAACTACCTACGTATGGTATTCTTAACTAATCGTTTTATTGCACCTAAACGCCTCTATTTATGTGAAGGTATCTAACCAATATATCCTCCTAAGGTTAATAAATCATAAATCTAAAATATATTGGAGACCAACTGCAGAGAGTCGTAAATAAGAGTCTAATAAATTCCGTGAAGCACTCGTACAGCGGGAATTTGACACAAACCCAGGCTCATAAAGAGACGACAGAGGAATCCTCATTCTCGCAGTCTGCGTGACTACAGCCCATCTGTCATACATACAACAACAGTTCCTACCCTAGTCAGCGCTAATAGGGCGTGGCGTCATATATAGGTATATTCCTAGGATATATTTTTTACGAAAGTAAGACACAACCCTTTGTAAATCAAAACACAAATAAAGAAAAAATTCCATGCCATTTTTTTATACCTATAGACTTGTTTGTAAACAAACGTTACAAAAACTGTCATTCTACTGCAGTACACGCATGCGGTTGGAACGACGCCAAAGTTTCGCTTCAACGCCCTTTTATCTCTAAAACCAAAATAAAACACTTATTTAACATTTCACACATGTTACGCATTCCTATGACGATGACAAAACATAAGTACCTATTGCACTTTAGTAACATTTTTCTTTATTTTCAGGGACGGTGCTCGGTGTCGAAGTTCACTTTGAAAATAAAGACAGTGGCTTCTTCTTGAAACATACGGCGAGATGGAGCGGAGCGGGCCCTCCACCCGAACCGATGGGCACGGCGCTTCCTGGTGCGTTGTTGTCCCTTGATCGCTTCACTGTGCTACAGGGGTCAGCCCCGGCGTCAGTGCGAGCGACATACGGACCATTTTCAACAAAGCAAACGGTACCAGCGCGATATGCAGTACCGGATCCGTTGGAACCACCGAAGCGGAACGCGTCACTAATGGAATTACAAGATGCCACAGCGCACAGACTCGATGTATCGGCACACCTCGTATTTCGAGAGCTACCTCGTGACGCACCCGTTCTCCGTGTCTTGTTTCATACGGGTGGAGAGGGCGGAGCTAGACGAGCAGCTGCAAGACCGCGCCGAGTTTGTATAACGCTACACGCGACGCTCGGAACTCGGATATTAACGGCTACTTGTGGTCCGGAAGGGGAAGAAGGTGCTTGTTTGGCTGAGTTGACAGTGCCTGCTGCGTGGTGGCCAGCAGATGGGAAAGGAAAGCGGCCTCCTAAGACAGTCCGGCTAGCGTACAGTGCGGCTGAAGCTGGCAGTGGCGAGACAGGAGAGGGTGCATGTGGTCGGGTATCAGTTCAACCGGCGTGGCCACTTGGTTCTATTACTCTAGCGGGAGCAAGAGCTGGTTACCGAGAAGCACGAGCTGGTGATGCTGCCTTACTTCTACCCCGTGCACCACTATATCCTCACTCCCGATTACATCTACCCTTTGTAGTTCGACGTGATGCAAGCCATACTATTGGACATGTTGTCATCAGGTTCGTAGTTTTTATTTTGTAAGTATTTTGACGTAGGTCCTAGTTATAAACAAACATTCAGGCGAGTGACAAGCCAACGCGCACTTTGTGAATTGCTCCGTTCGTATTATTACATCAATCCCAACAATTTACACTAGTGTAGTTAAACGTCGGAGAGGTAGATAACTGATTTTTAAATGTACACATTGTAAACTCACTTACAAACAACTTAATATAAAGGAATACGTATTCCTCTTTACATTGTAATCCTTCAAATAGCTGGGTAATTAGGACTTTAATTGTTAAAAATAGCGCGACCGCATATACCTATCACTAAACGTTATAGACAAAAACAAGTTATACCTACTACCTAGTTAAAAGTACTTACATTAGTCTTGTATTCACTTGGTTGATGTTACACCCAACGGGACTGGTTTATTACATGTCAACTTATTGTGTTCAGCGTGGGATGCCACACTACACATTTCAAGCGCATCTCTGTATTGTGACGCCGATGTAACTCTTCCCCTTAACAATAATGCAAAACAAAAACATAAAATCACAGCAACGAGAATAATAGCTCTTGTAAACCGCTTGACAACTTTTAACTGGCATGCCAGATTGAAAATGAATGGGGCGCCTACAAAGTATGTTTTAACATTAACGTTGAAGTACCTACGAACTGCGGTTGAATCCCACAGCTTTGGATGCTGTCTACCGCAATGCACCAATTAAAACTTTTCAACGATGTGTCAAGTCTTGTAAAACTGCTGACTTTTGTTGTTAGCCAATAAAACATTTATATTAACCAATCTTTAAAATGTAACGTAAACTTTTTTTCTTAGATATACCTATTGTTTATTGTTATAGATTCTTCGTCTCTAGACGACCACAAAAAATGGGATCACTAAAATAAGTAATTATTTTATTCTATTTAGGCAGATAAAACTGTGTGTTCTGGGTACCTATAGTATTGAGGTTCCATAAACAATTTCAAAGTATCTTTCAATTTTTGCTTCATAATTTCTATAGAACTTTGTTATATTTTCCTGATAGTTTGTTGAGTCTTATATGCTTTCTGTAGATATAGGTATGTATATACTATATATGGATATACAATTATAAACTAATCATATTATTATTTATGAGATATGCACTTACAAGCCAATAAATATTGTAGGTAGCTCTTTATTAGCCCCAGAAGTGATTCGGAGAATGACGAGGGGCAAATCACCGGGACATGACAGCCTCAGTATTGAGCATCTTAAATTTGCTGGAACCCACCTTCCTAGAATATTGGCTACATTTTATTCGCTGTGTGTAAGCCACTCTTATCTGCCGACTAACATGATAAGAACTATAGTTGTTCCAATTGTTAAAAATAAAACCGGGGACATCTCTGATTGCGCGAACTATAGGCCTATTTCACTGGCAACGGTTATTGCTAAGGTACTGGACAGTTTGTTTGATAAGCAGTTAGATAAATACATGTGTTTCAATGATGCACAGTTCGGTTTTCGACCCGGGCTATCTACTGAGAGTGCAATAGCATGCTTGAAACAAACTGTCCAGTATTATAAAGACAGACACACTTCAGTGTACGCTTGCTTTCTTGACCTCTCCAAGGCTTTTGACCTTGTAGCATATAATGTCCTTTGGCGAAAGTTACGGGAGGCGGGTGTGCCACTGGAAATTTTACGCGTATTCCAGTATTGGTACGGGAATCAGCTTAATTCTGTTAAGTGGGGTAGTACTGTCTCTGAAGCGTATAGGTTGGAATGTGGGGTTAGGCAGGGGGGATTGACATCTCCTAAGCTTTTCAACCTGTACATAAATGAACTGATTGTTGCACTCAGCAGCAAGCCTGTCGGTTGTAGTATTGACGGCTTAGTTATCAATAACATTAGTTACGCTGACGACATGGTGCTGCTGGGTCCAACAGCCGGTTCAATCAGGGATTTACTACGAACCTGCGAGGGGTACGCAGCTAGTCACGGGCTTGTGTACAATGTACAAAAAAGTGAATATCTGATCTTTAAGGCTCCCGAAAGGAAGAATGACTATGATCCCTCTCTTTGCTTAAGTGGAGTACCACTCAAGAGAGTTAAAGCATTTAAATACCTGGGACATTATGTTACCGAGGACCTTAAGGATCAGATGGACATTGAACGTGAACGCAGGGCATTGGCCGCTAGATGTAATATGTTGGCCCACAGGTTTACTCGATGTAGTACGGAAGCTAAGATTACACTGTTTAAAGCATACTGTCAAACCTTCTACACGAGTGGCCTGTGGTCCAATTATTCGCTGAAGGCGCTCAGTGCCCTGAGAGTTCAATACAATAATGGCTTCAGGATTCTGTTGGGACTACCAAGATATTGCAGTGCCTCAAGTATGTTCGCCCAGGCCAGAACCGATGACTTTTACGCGATAATTCGGAAAAAGAGCGCTTCAATAATTAGTAGGATGCGGTCTAGTTCCAATGGTGTCCTGAAGTTATTATCCAGTAAATTTGACACGCCTCTATTAAAGCGTGCTATAGACACAATGGTGTGTAGAAATTGTAAATGAATATTTTTGTTCAACCTATTTTTCTGAGTTACTAACATAGTTTTTAAGAAAATATTGTAATACTAACAAGTGGGCCTCAGTTGTCAAAATAAACAATATTATTATTATTATTATTATTTATAACTGACCGTTATTTTATTTACTGCCTACGTACCTACCTACGTACTAAATTTATACAACTTTAAAATACTGATATTCTCCAGAAATCTTCCACAAAATTGCATTTGCAGAATATTAATTTGTAATAAAAATAGTCGTTTAAAATAGCGTAGGTACGTAAACTTTTAGGTTATATAAATTGTTACCTATCAATTCTTTTTATTCTGACAATTTGCATAAAGAGTTCTTTATTATTTTCCGTATATCCTTACCTCCTCTGGAAACTCGCAATCATCCCATATATCATCTGAGCCACCTGCTCCAAAACTTTGTAGGTATATGTATATAGATGTTCCTGGTTTTGAGTTACGGGCAACCGAGTCGGTGCCCGGGCACCCAGACATAACACTGCATGCGCCTAAATGGAAATTTATAACGTCTTCTGTTCAGGTTCTGAAATAAATTTCACTACTCCTACATTCAGATTACAATATGTTATGTCTTAAGCTTGAGTTGTGTATCATGTGCATTAAATATGTGCCCCGTTTTGTTTTAATTAGAATGAAGGTAAAATCAGGACTTCGCTTGGTGAGCGTGACAGCTGCGAATTCAAGATGGGCGGTCACCGCTGAAGTGAAACAGCGAGCTGCTACTGTAACCGCAACTCGGCTCGAACAACCTCTAGGAGATGACGACAGCCTTGACACGTGAGTATATAAATATAATATCCTATCCTAGAAAACGGACAGCGAAAATAAACATCCCTGACCTCTATAACAAGCCCACACTATTCTGGAAAAGGCAATCAATTTCCGCTCGGCAACAAATTGTACCTGTCTGTTTCCATAAATACAACAATTTAATGCCTTGACGGATTTGGAAAGAATATATACAATTTATTATGTAAGTAACTATGTACCTAATAGTAAGCGCTGCTCCATGTAGGTAGGCATATACTGGTACCCACTCGTTTATGCAATATCGTTGAGATGTTATAAAAATGAGATTGCAATATGCAATCCCTAACTTTGTGCATAGCGGGGACTTCATACCACCCGAGACTCGCCGACCGGCCGGGCACTGCAGCGCGGATTTAAAGGATTCGTTCCATTTCTATTTTCTCAACTCTGCCTTCGAGCTATGCGCGTTTCACGGGACTATTGTAAATAAGTGGGTCAACTTGCCCCAACAAAACGACCGGTTCAACTCTGCTGGGAAATACCAAGTACCTACAAAAGGACAATTGAATGAATTTGTATATTAAGTTAATTGTGGTGAAAAGATGCCTTAAACATTGATATTTTTTACAGAACTAAAGTTTGGGTCAATAAAATCTACAGAATGGACACATTTTTACTAACAGTATTCTGTAATGAAATAAAGCCCCTTTCTCATTTCCTCGACGGGATTTGTTCACAATTTTCGCCCACGACTACTTTGCATTTGCAGAGCTATAAATCGGCCGGGCGCTTAATGAAACTCGATGTCACGACTTTTAGGACTTATTACTGTTTTGATAATTTCGGCGTTACTGCGACCGTTACATTAAATGTGTCTGTAAAACTGTGAGACTATGTAGATAGATACCAACTCACAATAAATGTTGCCTCAATATCGATCTGTTGTGACTTTTTGCCCGAAAGTTCACCTTGATCGCTAAGGTCCTTCGTAAATAACCTTTGGCGTAATAAAAGCTTTAACTTATCGGAGTTGGAAACTAAGGTACCCATTTGTAATATATATGCTTATTTATTTAGTGACGTAGAAGAGAGTGGAGGCGCAGGTGGACCGGGTTGGGAAGAGATACTTACTTGGCTTGTGGAAGTTGGAGCTGAAGGAGAAGGTGATGCTGAAGGATCGGAAGGCGAATCTGGGCGTGGAACAGCTCGCTTGAGCTGGTCAGCCAAGGTGTCGTCAGCACCAACAACTGCATCTACAACAGAAGAACCACCTCACGAGCATAGAGTCAACACACGACTTGACATAGAAAAAGATGATATACAAGCTGTATTACCAATCTCTAAGGTAAGGCAATAAGACTGATGTAAATATTGTTTTAAGTACAATCAACACAGACTCACTATAGACTATCTGAAGCTACATAAACACAATTTGGTCAATATCGAATGTAGGGAATTCTTTGTTTCAAAGATTGCAGTGGAAATCACTTGGGACGGGAATCTCGCCAACAACACAATATCGTAAAAGTGAAAACAAGGTACCTAGATAGAACGAAAACAAATTCGATAAAACCATTGGCGTACCTACCTACCTACAGTCAATTTAAACTTTCTATTTTTAATCTATGGATTAAAATATATGAATATATCCCAGCTACGATCAAAATCTCCAACACCAACTAACTCATTTATTCGACCATTATCATGGAGTCAGGTGCCCGAAATCAACAATTTATTGAGACATCAATTGCGGCGATAAATTAACGAAAAGGTATTTTCTTAGTAATTAATGGAACCGAAATGAGGGGAGCCTCTTATATCGTTCTAACGATATCTTTATTGAGTTTCGAAGGTTTTTATGAGCTTAGGTAGGGTGCCGCGACCTGTCTCCAACAACTATTATTGTCTGCGAATTGAACCGTAAAACAGGCATACTAATTAAAGAAGGCTATGAAACTTGACCCATTTAGCGTTTGGTTTTCATTCTTTAAAAAATGCTTCTAAAACTCTATTATCTCGGGCATGAACGTGGTTGTAACAAATTGTCGAGATTAACGTTTAATGGTATACAGTTAGTATGAATGAAGTGGTGGAATGGTAGCTTTATCGCGAGCTAATGGAGGCGATGCGGTGAAGATCGTAGCCTCCCACGCCGCGCCGAGCCGCGGCCGGCTCGCTACACGTCTCGCGTTGCGTCTCGCTGTCGATAAATTTGAATAACTGCTTATAGTAGGTAGTACACGTACACTTATGTTTATGACTCACAAACCATTCGGTTTATAGCACTTTTGGTAGTTAACTTTTGTCCCCTTACATTAGAGGTGTAATTTTTTATCGTCAGTTCCGTTCCACGTGTAAACCCTCGAAAAAAATGTGAAATGAAATATATTTGAAATTGACATTGTAAAGAAATGCTTGTTGTCAAAGTAGGTAGAGACTCACCAGTTTATCGTTCAAAGTTAAGGATCAATATAGGTTAATTTAAAAGGAACGTGCATAATTAATGAATCAATTGAGGGCAAGCTACGGAATGAGACAAATGAAACGATTATGCCCACATGGTGACGAACAATGTTCATACATCGGCGCAGTGTGCGGTCCTAACATTAGGTACCTACTTCTTTAATGAAAATACAGAGCAATATTTATAAAGCAATTAGTTTATCTTAATATTAGCGTGGAACCATTAACCCCGGGGCTACGGGCAGGCGTTGAATCGAGCGCTCCTCGCACGGAACAAGAGTGTGCCCCTTCATATCTGCTCACTGACGGATGAACACTTAGGCGCTCCTTGTTCGCTGCACGTCTAGCTAGATGATTAAAGCAATTAAACTACGGCCTGAGTCAGGATATGCACAGCGCTTTAAGCCTTAGTGGATTATGTTTCGGTATAATATTGATAATAGGATAAAACTAGGAACCATATGAAATAGCGGAATTAAAAGTAAGTATATAATCTAGGAAACAGCGAGATGATTTTAAATTTTAATGTTTAATTTTATTGCTTAGAACTGGGAAGTGCTGAATACTGCAGTGCTGACTGGAAGACAAGTGTCGCAAGCTATGAAAGTTCTCATCGTTTCTCAAGCGGGCCAGGTGGCTGATGTCACACTTCAAAGCTCTTGCCATTCCGAAGACGAAAGCGTTCTCAAGGTAAGTTCATACTATTGCAATAAGTAAAATGGTCTCACTAAAATTGATAGACTGTGTCTTAAGATTGCTTCCTTACTCCTTCTTGATTACAGTCTACTTACGGAGTATATAACGCATATCTTTCTATTTGAATAGAAAACTAATACCAATATTCCATTCAGGTGTCCTCATCATGCAGTTCAGTGTACGTAGATGGCTCAGAGATACGCGGCTCGTCCAACGCATCCGTCATAGTAAAGTACGGCACATACACCGGCCTCGCACGATTCACCGTGTGGATGCCCGAGTACCCGCTCGAGATAGACGTGGATGACAACAGGCTATCACAGATCAAAGGTAAATAAACAAACTTACTTTATTCCAACTGTACTGTTATGTCAACCCTAGTGAATAAGAAAAATCACCACGTTCTGTTTTAGCCTTTTTGTGTCATAAAATGTAATTCATATGTATACTTGTACCTAGTTGTGTTATTCTATTGTACAAGAATTGAAAAATATTTGTCAGGTTGGAAAGTATCAGACGACGCGAGCACAAAGGAAAGACAGAAGAGATCACTATCTTCGCGCGGATGGGGCGGGACCCGGCCTGATGGGACCAACTCTCTGTCGGAGCAGCGATCTTGCCGATTGAGATATCAGCAGAGTAACGTCGAGGTACATACAAATTATTATTATTTGACCATCCATATCTTGTCTATGTCTCATAAACATTTATGTAACAACTATTTTATGCCCAGGTTTACGCTAGATTCCTGGCAAAGGATCACGATTCTGGACGTGTATCCTACTTCGTGTCAAGACGTACATGGTTGAAAGTGACTGAATTGGTGTTGTCTCTGATGCGCGTGTCGGATCTGCGTATTGCGTCACTACGCGGCCGAGTACTGCAAGGTCGCAGTACGGGACGCACTGAAGTTCAAGTTCTTTCTCCAATAACAGGTTAGTATCACATTCTACAGTACTTATTTATTACCTTTATCATCCTGTTATGATACCTATCTGTAGGTAATTTAGTTAATAACACATAATTTCTAACAATTACTTATTTTTAATTTCCAGGTCGCGTGATTGGCCTGCGAGAAGTGAGGGTTGTGAATGACAAAGTATCTATCTCAAGATTGTTAGTTCGAGTCATTTCGGGTCTACAATTGAACATCTCTCCTGACACAGCGATTGAAAACGGATACGTTTCAGAGACTACCGTTACGAGGCGGCTTACTGCACAATATCAGGTTATTATACTTAACTATCATGATTTACTTATACCTAACGGGACTATTGGCGCGTGGACCAAGTATAATCAAAATAGGAAATTATCTACTGTATCTGAATTTTGTTTTATAAAGTTAAAAAGAAACACTTATTTAAAGTAGCTATATGGTGTATGATATACATTCTTAATGAATGTTTAATTTGCAGGAAGGGCTGTTAGACATAGACATTGAGTTCAATGATGGCAGTCGGACAGCATTGCGAGACGTGGCGGTGTCAGACTATTACTTGCTGGTTGAGAGCCTCGATCCTGAAGTGGTTGCATTTGCACCAATGTTGGCTTCGCGTCATCCTCGAGTTATTGCTGTCGGAGAAGGTTTGTGCACATAATCTAATATATAAAAATCTTTTGACATAGTCAGTTATCGAACTCCTTCGAAACGGCTTAACCGATAATTATGTTATTTTTAGTGTATGGTAGGACTGAGAATAGGTCGTAAAGTGTTTTTCGGCCCCATTTTTAAATCGCGATTATAGTACTTCTTGTATGGTGGAACAACGTCAGCCGGACCAGCTAGTAAATCTATGATTGCCATAATTAATCTGTCTCGTTCTATATATCTGCCTTAATATATACCTGTAACCTCAAATATCTGTATGTTACAGGTAGTGGCGAACTGCTGCGAGTGACTCTTCTTACACCCGAGCAATGTCGCTCTGGCCCACTTCGTCGCGTGGCATTGCCCGGTAAAGGCGATATGAAGACTCCGGCAAACATTAAAAACATTCCCGGAGCCCTTGCCAGTGCCGCTGCCAGTGTTGATGTAGACTTCAGTGGAGGCGATGCCCCACAAAGACCTGACACGCCACAGAATGACGATATCATGGCGAGAGGTGGTCTCAGACCTGGCATGGCCGATCTTGGAGATGTACTGAAAGGTAATAATGACCAAATTCTCTAAGAAGTCAATCAATAGATAAGACTATTACGTTCTTGATTATATATTTTACTGGGTTATTTTCCAGGGTTGTCGCCATTCAAGGACGAGAACAATCACGAACCTACAGTACAAGCGCAACAATACGGCTCAATATTCCGCAGTAGTTCCGCGGTGCATCCCCGCCACCCACCTCCGCACATGACACCTGTTGAAATTGGTAAGTGGATGTTATTATTGTTAGAATTTAAAGCTACTCTAATCAAAAGTAAGTCGAAATACATTAGACTTACTTACATAACTACTTTAGTGGGTTGAAATATAGATACTAATGTCTAATAACGTTATTTTTTTTTCAGGAATGTACGTTTTGCTGGGAGCATTCTGCTTTGCTATTGTTGTAAGTGTGATGAATAAATAACTATTATCTGTAAAATCTATTAAAACCCATCTTTTTTTAAGGTTTAAGACATTGGAAACATTCATCAAAATTGACTCAATAATTTCTAACATATCCACACAAATTCATACTCTACAGTTCTTATATCATCTTTAAGGTGTTCGTGGTATCATGCGTGGTGTATGCCTCGCGTCTAAAGCCAAGTGGTGGGGAAGGTGGGGCGGGCGGTACTCGCGCCATACCCGCGGTGGCGGAGGGCGGGAGGCTGCAAGTGGCCGGCCTGGTCGGGACTACCCTCGGCCTCGCGAGGGACAAACCATCGAGGGAGTCTACTACCAACGCACATGACTGGGTTTGGCTGGGTATGCTCATACATTTCTAGTTACTAAATAGTAAAAATGCGTTTTTTCCGTAAATAAATATCGTGGGCCTTGATTTATTTGCAGTCGTCGTCTATATTAACCGACTCCCAAAAAAGAATGAGGGTCTCAACTCGACTGAAAATTTTTTTTGTTCTCAGATGTCAATAAATTAATAAATAATATCCATCCGATGGATCATATTACACTGTGGGGAACATCAATCAATTTTAGGGAAAACAATTTTACGAATTACCTCAAACATGATTCTAATTATAATTTCAGGGCGAGCAACAATCGAGAGGAACGGCAACCGTCATCCAGCGAACCGCAATTCGACGCCGCAAACAGATAATGGCAACGCTAAAGGTGATATAAGGATTACCGCGAACCCACTTAACTACAACTATGTGGACCCCGACGACGCAATCAAGGACAACGGCAACGTGATGGTGACCAGCTTCGACAACCCTAACTCTATAGAGCTGCCTTCGCAGAATGATAAGCGTGAGAGGGTCATAGATTCAACGACTTATTGCAAGAAACCAGCACGACACGCCCGCCAGTTATCTGGTGATGGCCATTGGCAGTAAGTAGTTATTTGCAATTTTTGTAAAGAATATACATATAGGTATACTTATATAGATCTGGTCTGACATCCTGCCAATTCATAAGGTGCCTGTAAAAGCCTATTATTAAATACTATAGGTATAAATATATTATTCTTTAACATGAAACAAGACACGCTATAGCTTTAGTAAATTTTAATTGTATTCAATTATTTATTAAATTAGGATACGCTATTTATGTAAACAGTTCATCCAATATAAATGGAGAGATTATTTTATCCTGTTGTACATATTGTAAAAATTAAGATATTCAATACTTTCGGTCGTCAGGATGGACTCGAGCAACCCAGAGGACTACCGACCTCCAGTGCCGCCCCATAGAAATACCTCGACACCTCAACCTCAAGTGCCCGTCCCACCACGCAACCCCAGCAAAGTATGTCAATTATTTTTAACTAATTCCTTACCAACACTGAGATTATAAGGAGGAAAGTTTGAATAAGTAGGTATAACTGGTAGGAAATATTCAGGACTATTTAACCTATTTCATCAAATCTTTCATACCTACCTACTATGTATAAAGCTACCCTATTCTCGGGTAACTGTTTCTATTCCCGAAAATACCTATCTTCTATTTATAAAAAAGTACCTAATTGTATATACTAACACTAATAGAAATACTTGATATTTCAGATTTTGCCCGAGACAGTTATGCCGCCTCCGACAAGGCGTAGTCATTCCAGGAATCACCACAAGAAACACGACCGCGACCACGAATCATCCAAACGATCGCCAGAGAATATCCACCGCTCAGACCGGTAAATATAATCTCTATAGCAAACATTGAAATAATTCAGTTACACCTAATCAAAACACACTTTCTTCGAATAGGTAAGTACACCTTTAATATAAAATGTGATTTAACTTTTCAGAATTATTGATTTGAATAAAACCGATTCACCATACGTAAGCCGCGACATGAAAGACCAATACAAACGCGATTCAAACCCCATTTCATATAGAAACGATTTAGAAGATAATGCTGTAGAGAAACTCACGAATAAGGACGACTGCGCGCGACTATTTGAATTCGACAACGATGCTCCTCTCATCTTGGAAAATAAAGACTACAGAGAGATTGTGGGGCTTAACAGAGGCACTGATGACTCAAGGCGCACATTTGCGAAGCCACCAAGCCCCGACTATATGCACGATTCTGGAATAGGTAAATTTACTTTCATAATATTTTACCTAATTACTTTCGTTTATCGTACCACTATACCAAATAACCATAAAAGTATATAGAGTCAATATCTATATCTATACTAATATTATAAAGATTTGTTTGTTTGTTTGTTTGTAATGAATAGGCTCCGAAACTACTGGACCGATTTCAAAAATTCTTTCACCTTTGGAAAGCTACATTATCCCCGAGTAACATAGGCTATATTTTATCCCTGTATGCCCACGGGAACGGGAATTACGCGGGTAAAAACCGCGCGCGGGCAGCTAGTAACTCATAAATTCTATACAAATGCAGGTACATAATACTTATTGCTTATTACAGGCCTACCCGAAGTACAAATGAGGCACAAGAAATCTAAAGAATCCAAAGGAGAATTTGTTGACGCTGCTAACCAAAACAAAGGTAAGTTAACTACCTTTTTCCTGCAGTTATACTTGCGTGGAATTTTATCCATGTACCTAATCTATATACCTAACTATATTATTAAAAAAAAACTCTATTTCGCCCTTTGATAAATATCAGAAATATTTTTTAGGATCTAGTAGATATCATTTAGAATCCGTTTAGAAAATAATTTTGACTCCAGTGGTTAACCACTCACATTTTGTAGACGATGTCTCCGGCAGTTTATATAATAGACGCTCGTTAGCAGGGAGCAGTTCGCCGGAGGTGAAGCGCGCCACGATAGTCGGCAACCCGATGTACTCGCGCGAGGAGGTGGCGGCCGCGGGCGAGCCGCTCGGCTTCGACGACCTGCACATGGACTACGATCAGATCATGCACTATTTCCACAACCTCAAGGTATAAACTGCCACACACCGTCCCACCATGCTTCTAGTGTAGATGTTGCTGTGTCGCTTGCATCGAAACCTCCTCGGTCGCCGGGCACCGGTCGCGGCACTCACGGCGCGGTTCTATCACATACTTATCATATTTCGATGTTCGATGTACTTACTCTCTTATGAATGATAGAGCCTAAATTTTGATGCATTTAATACTTACAAAATATAGGATAGTATTTTATATGAGTACCTACATTTTATACAAATATACATATGAATTGCCGTGCAGTATTATATCTAATATTTATATTAATACCTATTAAGATATGTTCGATAAGTCGCCATGTGTTACAGCTAATATTTATGGCATTACGCCTGAACAAGACGATCCACTTTTCACCTGTTTTCTGCCACTCATCTACCTACTTCATCAATGTAGAATGCTAGACAGCAGCTATATCTTCTCACTAGCATAGACAGTAGTTTCAATTTCACGAATATAATTTAGAAATCCTATACACATAGATTTTGCAGCTGAAATCTGACTTATGTCTAATTTCAAATTTTTCGCAGGAATCAAACGCCTGAGTAGAGCAGATCATTGCAAAGATCCGGCAGATATTGTCTACGTTTAAATATCAGCATATCATCAAAGCTCCTCCGATCGACGTATACAATGCCTCCACTGATACGTCCGGGGCAGCCGGACACGAGGATAGTACTATTGACACTCACAACAACAACGCGCACGTTTATGAGAACGTTGGCAACGGCAACGCAGTCGCACCGACACAAATGCTTTGCGACTCCATCGCTCACAAAAACAATTTCATGAAAACCCAACTCAAATTTCTATTAGAACATTTGAGCGAAGCCTATGAATAAAGTTGTTGGTCGTCAATGTATTATCCTCAATACAATATGTGTCTAAAAGTGGATCCTTGCAGTGATCGAAATCGAAACTATACAAATTGTAACTGTTTTATACTTACATATTATATCGTTAAACGTATTTACTCTAGTCATCTACAAAGCTGCACATATTTAATGTACCTAATAACTATAACTGTGTGTATGTAGTTAATACTCATATTATGTCAATGATTATAATAAAACATAAATAAGTATATTATACACGCGAAATTTTGTCTGTATACTGTTACATTCTACGAAATTTTCAATTATCAATAAGCGGACGCACATATCTACTCGTCTCCGATTAATGGAACCTTAATGTCGCTATTGTAATAATCTCCAACCAAATAATAAATAAACAAGCATTTGTTCTAGACCTACCTGTATTGTATATATTTTTCCACTAGAAGGTAAAAACGCTACCTCACTTTTGACTTATCTTATAGCTTAGCATATTATGTATGTATGCGAGAAACTTGTGTAGAAAAAATTAAATTATATCATAATATATTGTATGTATTAGTCCCCAGTAAGTGATATTAATTTCATCCCACCCTACAAAAAATACTGAAATACAATAGTCATTAAGACTGCAAATTGCCAGTGTTTAGGGAATTAACTATAGTTTAGTAAGTATAGAATAAGTGACAGAACTAGTCAAATATATAAATATGAATAAACTCTGAGCTAATTTATTTGCTCAAATCGTACTGTACTGTTCCACTATGGTTTTCAAGGTGTTACTTAGTTGCAGAAATGTTAACACTCACACATTGTTCCCACAGTATTTATTTTTATTCCTGCAATCCCACATTATTGTATAATTGGGCAGAACTTATATTTAATGACTTGCAAACTGTTCTTGAATAGTATAAAAATAATTGTTTAGCGTGTATTTAATTAACCATTCATTAGATTACTTATAAGCATCCAATGAAATTGCCACTCCACCCTTGCAACTACATTATATAGTTTCATGGTGTTAAACAGTTACTTAAACTGCTAGGGATTGATATTTTTGTGCAGTCGATTATAAAAATAAAAAAGCCATATCATATATAAATTCTAGCGCTTGTATGATATTGTAAACACATTAATTTATTGAAAATGTACATTGCATTTACTTGTAAGTTTAGGAATATAGGCTTTGTAAATATTGTTATGACGTTATATAATTTATAGGTACTTATGTGGAGATGACAATGCAGAGAAATAGAAAATAAATGTGGTAGAATCGCTTAAAACATAATATGAACAGAGTAGAGTTGCACATATTATCATGATATTGTTTCATGTCTGTTACAATTGTACACTAAATAGTTGATGTTTTATCTTGTATTGTGTATTGATGTGATCTTAATTAAAGTGAGGCATAAGCGCCGCGAGGTAATTGTAGCACATAAATTTTATTAGTAGTCAGAATGATCAAGTTTGTTTTTGTAACATTTGTGTCTGTTCCATTTTAAGATAATATATAAACATATTATATCGAAACTGTTCGGCAACCATGATACTCAATACTAATAGTGTGTTGTTTGGCTTTTGTCGTTAGGCTAGGGACGAGTCATAAATATATACTAAGTACTCTACGCTGTAGTATTTGTTACTGTAAAACATTTATTTTTGTTGAGTTTTTGCCATAAATTATAAGAAAGGAGTTTATAAATAAATTATTGCTACAAAGGTTATACATGTATGCAAACTGAGGCTTGTCACGAAAATCCTTTCATGAAATGTCAAATTTAATAAACCAATAATAACTTAACCATTTCTTTTATTAAATCTGCACCAAATATTATAAATTTCTGACCACCTTGTCATAGATAGATTAATCCCCACCAAAACGAAGGTAGAAATTATGAAGTTACAACCAGTTCACTATAAAGTCTATGTAGTCTATCAAAAGGCAATAATATATGTATGCAGATATATCTTCTGATACATAGCACGTACTATTATTTATTCTGTTTTAGGATTAGACAATTACTAGGTATTCCTATAAAACTTTATGACAATAAAAGAAAAAACAAATGTTTGTTTTAAATATATTAACAAGACTACTTACATAACTAACTCTATGCGAATTACAAGTATTTACCATACCAAACATGATCAAAGGGTGAGAGCATTTTATGACATCCTCCCATGTTGTTCTGTATGATATATTTCATGGAATAGTAATTTTGGTTGTTTTCTTCTTTCCATTTTTCGTTTTGTGCCTTTTTTTCCAATATATCTTGGGAAACAGGCTCAGCTTTAAAAGGCAGCCTTTCAGCAATTATTCTCAGCATTTTTTGAACCTATAAATACAATGGATATCAATATTTTCTCTGCTTGTAATACAATTGTCTGACACCATTCTGTGACCTATTAGTGTAGTATGTACTCATTGTTGACTACTGATAAGGCCAATGATCTTTGAAGAGAAAGTGGTAACGAATCATCAACATGCAGTGGTACCCGCAAATAGAGGCATGTTTGAATGGGCCCATTAAACTTTTTTGAGTAAGTATGTTAACACACAAACAACATACATTCAGTAATTTATCATATTTGGCCATTCAGATACAATTCATAATCTTACAAGTCGTCAAAGACCCTTACAATTAAGTGTTGAAGGTAAAATGCTTGATAAAATGCCAAATCACAATAGCTTTCACAATATTTTTTTGCACACTCTTAATGATTACATTTCACAAATTGAAATTAAAATTTAACATAGGTATAATAATTAAAACTCACCTCAGCATATTCACATTTACCAGCAACCTCCAGTATAACTCTACCAGCCTTGATGGGAGTAACATAGTGGTCAATAGCTCCTTTACCACCACCCATTCGTTGACCTTGACCCTTTTTTGTGACTGGTTGCCAGGGAGGGTCTACTCGCCATATAGCATACATTCTCTTTATGTCTAAATGCCTTGCAACAACTAAACGGGCCATTTCAAAATGTGGACTACTCATTCTGCCTCCACCAGTTGCCTGGAATGATAAATAAATTTATTAATATTAAATTATGGTTATGGTTCTTCTGTGCATATGGGTGTACCGCAGGGCTCAATTCTAGGTCCATTCTTATTTTTAATCTATATTAACGACCTACCCTTTTATGTTAAAAATACCTGTGGAAT
Source organism: Thyatira batis (assembly GCA_905147785.2). Classification (NCBI taxonomy): domain Eukaryota; kingdom Metazoa; phylum Arthropoda; class Insecta; order Lepidoptera; family Drepanidae; genus Thyatira; species Thyatira batis. Next base: position 7,289,429 of record LR990489.1, read on the forward strand.
TGTTCTGTTTGCTGATGACACCTCACTGATTTTTAGTGTTGATAGACTTAAATCCAACTATGACGATGTTAACAGTGCATTAGCCAGGGTATTAGATTGGTTTACTGTGAACAATCTAGTTTTAAATGCAAAAAAAACTAAATGTGTTAAATTTGCTTTACCTAATGTTAAAAAAGTAGGTTGTAATCTAATGTTAAATAATGAAGTTTTGAATCTTGTTGAATCAACAGTATTTTTAGGAATTACTCTTGACTCGAAACTTCAATGGGGCACCCAAATTTCTACACTTGCGGGAAAGCTCAGCTCAGCAGCATACGCAGTTAGGAAAATTAGACAGCTTACAGATGTAGATACAGCTCGATTAGTATATTTTAGTTACTTTCATAGTGTTATGTCCTATGGTATTTTACTGTGGGGCAAAGCTGCGGATATAGAAACCATTTTTATTTTACAAAAGAGAGCGGTACGAGCTATTTACAATTTAGGTTCTCGTACTTCCCTCAGAGATAAATTTAGTGAAATCGGCATACTCACAGTTGCATCACAATATATATATACCAACATAATATTTGTTCATAATAACATTAGCGATTTCGTTAAAAACAGTGATTTGCACTCCATCAACACTAGAAATAAGCACAAACTTGTGACCTCTGCTTATAGACTCCAAAAAGTGCAAGGTTCATTTTTAGGACTGTGTACACGCTTCTATAACAAAATACCTAAACCAATTGTAAATTTGCCTTCACAAAAATTTAAAGACCACATCAAAGCCGTATTAATAAAAAGGGCTTACTATAATGTAAATGAATATCTTAATGATAATAATGCTTGGTTATAGATTTGTTTAATTTGTATACTTTTGATACTTATATGATGTAATTTACCTGATATAAACATGTTAATGGTCACACTGATAACATTGGGGGTGTGTGTTTTGTTCATTCATTTGTGGTTTATTATATTTGTGGTTTGTTGCAAGCTTGGGTTAGTCATGCTCACTTAAAAGTCTTTGCTTGCGGCGGCGTCGTGTGACGGGTCGCTCACTTCCCTAAAATATGGCGAAGAGGGCGATGGCTGCCACATGCGTCATGCTTGTGAACAGGTGCTGCTTGTGGGGGCTGGTCTGCTTAAGTTTGCTATTGTTATTTTTGTAAACTTTCATTTTGAATTATTTTATTTTAAGTCATTCCCCAACACCCAAATATTGTCAGTGAGACTAATTCCTTGATATGTAAATAAATCTAAGTTTGTTTTGAAAAGAGTAATTGCTGAGTTTATTGCCGGCTCTTCTCAGCAAAACCAACCTTCCGAACCGAGCGATAGAGTTTGACTATTCTTAAGTGTCTGTGAAGGCCTAATTGAATAAAAAACATTTTTCATTTTCATTTTCATTTTCATTTTCATTTTTTCATTACTATAATCAAATCTCACTCCAGGGCATAGACATCCCCTTTTTTCTTTAAATGTCTCCCATAAATTGGTTTGGTATGATATGATGCTACATATTTTAGCTTTTAATTTATGAATGCATATAATGTTGTTTATCTATAACTTCAACAACATACGATGGGAAATCTAAATGGCTGCCAAGTTCAATGGTCAGTTCTGAAATTTATTTATGACAAAATATTTTCTAACAATTTAAAATATAATTTCTTCTTAAAACGAAGGATAATATATTGGCTAGTTATCTCATCATTCATCTTAATGTGCGGGTGTATAAAAAGTATATATTAGAAATATGCTGAAGAGCATAGTGGAGATCAGCTTTTAATAGACATGGTAGGGAGGTATAAAACAATGACTACTCACTACTACTCCAAACTGTTTCAGCTGCAGTGTTGTATGCAATGGCTCTGGACCTCTCATATAACGAAGTCTTTTTTGCATCTTTGGTGGTTTCAAATTGGCAGCATACTGTGGAACCTTGTCATATATACGCAGCCTTTGGCGTTCAGGGATAACAATGTCTGGAAATATATAATAACGATCAACAAATTCAAATATAATTGTAATTATAACATTTAAATTATAACAAGGAGGGAGTGGATTTGGAGGAAGTTTGGTCTGTCCTTCCTGCAAAGTATAATTGGTCATAGGATTAACACAATTTTTTTGTACAGGAATAGGTAGTTGTAATATTGAAAAAGACAATTGCCGGGAGTCTACATTGGCGTGACAAAAAATTGGGGGTCGACATTGCGTGAGCTCCACAATGGGGGGTCCACAAACAATTATCTGGTTTCGATAATGAAGAACTAAAATATTGGCCTCCTTTCTATCCAACGGTTGTTTGGAAGAAATCGCTTTTAGCGATAAGAACGCCATTTATGCATTTAGTAAAGTTTTACTGTAATTTTTTACCTGTTTTGTCTTTTGGTGAAAATGAGAGAATGGGCAAAAAAAAAGGAGGTCTACCGGAACTAGGAAAATTTTGAAAGTGGTCTATCAGAAAAATATGTTCGGGATCCTCTGGTTTACTTTATGAATTTTTATACATAGTAACAAACCAACTTACCATCATAATTCTTTGGAGGAGGAAAATATTTTATTCCAGAGGTAACAGTAAATTGTACTCCATCAGGTCTTAACAACGCTGCAAAATAATATAAGTAAGAATAATAAAAAGAGAGAGAAGTGCACAGGTAAGAGTTGGACTTAGACATGAAAAGTTCTGCACAGTAATAAATAATAGTCGTAATTTTTTGGTATGTTCAAAGATCTTTACAGCATACAATTCTGTTAATTGTAAACAACTGTTAATTTATTATGTTTAGCAATATTCTTTTTGGAAATAATATATATTAGGGTGTATATATATATATATGCTAATTATTAACTATGCATATGCCAGTTATGATGTTTATTGGCACAGAACAGTGCTATACTTCTTGTAATTTCCGTAGATTTTTTATAATTTCTGAAGTTCGTGGTTTACCATGACCTCGTGGTTATCGAAAGTTATAGCATACCAAAATATTTCGGCACAGACCGACCCCTAAGAAAATGTTAATAGAATATTTTTATAGGTTACCTATTGAAATTCGAAATGATCGGGAAAACATAGTAACTATTATTTAAAAAGTTAGGTATATGTACAAATATCAATAGTAATATAATATCCAAAGATAACTCCTACAATTTAATATTAGTTTGATTATACAACAATATTTTGTGGTTCGCACAAGCGTAGATGTTTTTGACAAATTTACAATATTGACATTTATAATCAGTGTAGCCAAGCTAACAAATAAGTATGGTGGCGGCAGTATGAAAAAAAATATGTTTTCGAATTAAAAAAGCCAGCAGATTTTATTATTTATAATTATTATTTTCTTTGTAAATAAAAATGATTGTTTGTATGTGTATCTTCAATGCGTTCTGCTATATTTTTTTTGGATTTCATGTCGGGAATTAAAACCATTATTTCGCCTTATTCTATTATTTTAAAGTGACAGCTTTAATTTCTTTTTTATTCTTAATTTCAAATAAAAACACAATAAACTATAAAAAAAAAACAACTAAAACCTTATTCTATCAGCATGGTCTCTGACCCTAGCCTGTTCTGCAAGGAACGAATAAAAAAAAAATGTCTATGCGCAGTAGTCTGTCAACTCTGTCACTTGTTTACTTTAGTTTAATGTTGTTTTGTTTTGATTTGACTTGACATTATGAACGGTTTGGTTTGTTTGTTTGTATTGTTAAATGACGGAGATTTTAGCGATTTATTAGTACCTATCTCCTAAGTTAAATGGTGAATTTATTCTGACTTCACACAATGGATTCAAGGATGATGATGAGATTACAAGTATGCCTTTATTTAAACGTTTATCTTTATGTCCTCTGGGCTATTGCAGTCGGTTTCTTCTTATTTATAAAGGTACTACCAATTTAATTAATTTGGAATAAACAATGAACCTTACATACAATTAATGAACTTGATGTAATTTTTCTTTTCTAGTTTCAAATGTTTGGAAACTTAACAAAGTATTTATCAGTGACTGTGTATATGCTGTTGGTTGTTATAGAATTTGTAAGACTTTATCTTGGTCACTATGGGAATTTGGCATCCAGGGTAAGTGAGTAAAACTTATATTTGTCCTGTTAGACCAGGGTGGCTTAGTCCATTAAAAGTCAGGACTTTCATATTAGCTACTGACTTAGGCCCCCCGCGCACTAGGCAGCCTGGCTGCGGCAGCCAGTAAAACGTATGACGTTGTATGGGAGCCCGTGCACTAGGCTGACACGATCTCCTGGCTGCGGCAGCCAATACAACGCGGCTGATTGCAGAGCGGGTGTATGTGACTGCCGTCAGTACTAGTTGTAGCAGCACATATACCTATTCAAAGCAGAAGGAACAAATTTTGAGAAGTGCTAATCTAATTATCATTTATTTTCAGGTACCAGAGTTAGCAGGATTTTTAATGTTAACAGTGTTAATGCAAATGCCCCTTGTGAGTTTTTTTCTATTCAATCCACACTTGCACAGTACTCCCACTGAAGTTACTCTTCATGCAATGCTGTGGTTATTAATATTTGCAGAAACCATACTTAGTTTCTTAGCACTAAAAAAGGCATCATCCTTGGCAAAAAGCATTTACTTATCTCATCCTAGGGATAAGGTATTAAAGTAAATTACAACTGAAATCCTTTGTTCGTTTGAGTTGTATCTAGGATAAAATATAAATACCTATGTAAAATAAATAAATTTAAAGTAAGTCATTATTTATAGTGTCGAAGTATTTTACAAAAAACACATTTGTCAATTACTATTTAATATCAAACAATTTTCAAGAGGAATTGGCATACAATACAAAATAAGTTGGTAAGTAAGTAATACATCAAGTAATTAAATAATACTTATGAATACATAGGATAGTAATGGGGTTTTAAACAATTTAAAACAAAGCACCTCTTTATAATACTTTTTAGGTACCCTACTTACACAAATATCAGGACAAATTTTATATTGTATCAAATATAATATTACTTCTATTACAATGTGTTTTAATATCTATTTACAGGGTTCGGTATTATTATATTTTATGTTTGCCCTTTTACACTTTTCACAAGGCACTGAACTTACATTTTGCTAATAAAAAAATAATAACAAGCACTATAAACAAACGGTTGCTTAATTGAACAAAAATATAGGTACATCAATAATAAAAAAATATCTATTTTGTCACTGCTAGCCTCTCTCAAATACTATAGTAAAATCTTAGGTATTTATTATAATTATATTATATTTGGTATTTTAAATTATTATTGACATTGTAGCATCTGCATTTATATTCACTATTTGTTTAATCTAGGGTTGCCATCCGTCCGGGTTTCCCCGGATTTGTCCTAGTTTAGAGGGCATCCGGGGAGCGTCCGGGGAAGGTTTCATTTGTAGACCGGGTTTTAAAAAATAAATAAATTTGTAACAAATTGTAATATGATTCTAGACCAGAGTCGATAATTTTGGAAACAGAAAAAGAGGGTAGTAGGATGAAAACCCTCTTAAAATGACGAAAATATAACAAAAATTTAAGGAAAAATAAATTACGGGCGATCTGAGGTCGGGAAGAGGGGATGTGTTTTAAGTAAAAAACGGTTAGTCTCGATTTCCGGCAAAACTACTTTTTTCACATTACCTCAAAATGTATGTGAAACGTTCAAATAATCAAGTTTTTGGTTTTTTATTTTTATCTTATCCAAAAATAATTATTTTTTCACGAAATTTGGTGAAAACTTACCTATGTATGTCTTAAAGACACTGTAATATTTTTGAGTTGAAATATTTATTGGTTCGCCTTATTTTGCCTAAATATCGAAAAAAATACCCTAATTTTCAATCGAAAATTCTCACGTCATAATATCAGCTTTTTAAAAAAAGTCGACGATTTTATTGTTCGTTGAAATCTCTTCTTCCTAATAATGTTAAAAAAATATATACATTACTATGGTAAATGTTCTCAGAAAATGCAAAAACTCGAAACCGATTTTTGTACTTTCACTATGTACAATATTGAGTCGAAATTTGAGTTTAATTACTTGAAAGACGTAAGATTCTATATTACATTTATAAACAAAAAAATTACAAATTCATAAAACATAAAGAATGTAAGAAACATGCGAAAATAATTGTTCTGAATATTTAAGATAGGATTTAAAGGGGGGATTTCAATTAAAAATGTGATTAGTTTATTAGAACAATTATTTTCGCATGTTGTCGCTTGCAATCTTTATGTTTTATGGATTTGTAATTTTTTGTATATCAATGTAACATAGAATCTTACAAGTAATTATGTGTCGGAAAGCCTGAATCGGAAAGGTTTCTTAGCAAACCTTTGCTATTTTTAATAAGCTATCTAACGATATGCCACACTATAAGAATAAGGAAAAAAATCTTCCCGGTTTACGTGTACTATAAGGGTTCGTATTTGACTACGGAACCCTAAAAATGTGATTTATGACATTTTCAACTGTTTTTCTATTACATTGAATATGTTTAAAAGATCTTGTTGACATGTCCGGATTTCGGACTCTAAAATCCGGGGTTTTCACGCGTCTTGTCCTGTTTTCCAAATTTTAGAGATGGCAACCCTAGTTTAATCACATCTAGAGCACTTGCTTATCATGACAATAATTTAAACATGAAAAAATACTATTTTCACATCTGATGTTATGTTGCTTCATTGAATAAATTATGATCTTTGAAGAAATCATCTATCTTACATCTAACTAAATGCAAAGTTATGTTAAAACTTGCTAATTTTAATCCAAATGCCTGCATATCATTCTCAACTGTGAAACATCTTACGATTTGTGGGAGTGTAGGTGACATTCTACAGATGAGCTGGAAATGAATAATATCATTATTTAGTTCTAAGGTTTCCTCAAAATGTTTTACTTAGCTCTGGCTTGTCATAAGTGATTAGGTATAGTTTTATCAGTATATTTATTTTTTCAGTATATACACAAAAGCACCAACAGAAAAATAGTATAATGATAGTACTATAAATAACATTGTGTTTGTGAATATTTCATACTAACATTAGTAGCCTCATGATGGAACAAATTGTACCATTAAATAACATGTTAACTTTGTTTAAGTATCTTAAATGTTGACTTCATAAAAATACCTGTATATTATATACACATAGTACAGGAGTGTGTAATTCCAATTACATGCTATGTATTGTTTCTTATTCAGTAGGTTTGATTATTAGAATATATTGTATTTGAATATGTGTGATGCTAGTCAGTAGTGTATTATATCATCACATATGGGTTCCTAATAAGATTAAAATCTGTAGGTATATACTTTACAATGTAAGGAGATTAAATGTAATGTATACCTTTACTTGTTGAGGTATGTATATGTGTTTGAATTGATGTGTATTATTCTAAAAAATTATTAAATACTTCATTTTATTACTTCATTTTATAAGTCATTTCATAATAATAACAATATGTTTATTTGTTATAAAATATGGAAATCACTGTTAATATGTAATTAACAAAAATTGTTATTGGAATAGATTACAATGTAAGACAATTGATCCTCTAAACCAGATTGTAAACCTATCTCCTACTTTAATTTCCTTTATATAAAGTGATTTAATCAATGATGAGACTTCAACATTAGCAGTCATACTTACTGTAAATATCTGTTGTGTTACCCAATTGTGATATTTCTTAACAGACCCCTCATATGCTACAGAGAATATTTTATTCATTTTCACATCATGGACACCTGTTGCTAATTGGTTTATTATCTCTAAGAATATTTTTTCAAAGAACAGCAATGCTCTGTAAGTAAATAATTTATTGTAAATAGATAGATATCTAAGGCTTGTGATCTTAAAGTTAGGTGGGCACTTAAAAAAACAACAATGACTGAACTGGAGTATAGATTTACAGAATACAATCTTAACCCATTTCTGACTTAAACTTTTGGAGATGTATAAAACATCCTACTATATAAACAAATTGGAATGAGATTAACACATAGAAAGATACACTTGTAATACCAGACCGCTTGGATGTAAATTTCTTTGTATTAAGTAATTTAATTAGGATAAATTAATTTAAACTTCAATTTCTTACCTGTTAAGCCACAATATACCTTCAGAAGCAGAAGTCTTGCCTTTTGAATATTCATCAAGCATAAGCTCAAGTAGGCATGAATTATCATCATACTTGTAAAGCCTTTTTATTTTCTGAAACAAGAGATCATTTCACTAATATTATTATCACATTTTAAAAGGGGTTCATATTAAAATTATGATAGTTCTGCTACTCACATCTATATTTCCTTGCATGTCATATTTTACGGGAGTAAACACTGCACCGAGACGTTCTGTAAAATAACAATAAGCGTGTTATGTATTTATCAACTGAAAGGAAATAAATAAAATTTGTTATGATTTATAATTTATAACTCCACCACAAATAAAATTATTATGTATATTAATAACACAAGACGTACCTACTAATAAAACAAGACCCTCCGAAGCGTCTAAGAATTTGATAATATTTATCCTTCCGTTGATAACAGAAGGAAAAGGCTTAATGTTTTCAAATAGCATATTATCTTCTGTGTTACTTGCCATTTTTAGGTCTTAATACATAGGGTAAAAAAACTACACTAGTTTCTCTATACAAGATCTACAGTTAATTTATCACGCTCATTTATAAGTTGTTGTTACCAACGTTTATTATAACCGTGAAATTCATTTTTCTCTGACTGAAATGAAAGAATTAAGAAAACAATGTTATCACAAATGTCAATATTTTCCAGTTGCCCGCTTAAAGCCAGGGTTACAGGTTTATCACAAAATTATTTCAGATGAGTTTTTTTTTCGCCACATTTGAATTTAGTTTTAATGTCTAATAAATATAACATTTATAGTCCTATTTTTCATGACCAATTCGTTTGATGTAAGACTTTAATATTACTTGATGTTAACCATAATTTTCACTAAGATCAATTAGGTAAACCTCGTAACCTTATCTAATAAGAAAATGATTGTTTTAAAACATTTCCTAAATCATCTTCTACCACAATTGTCAACACTTTGCTTTTTGGTGAAAAAGTAAAGGGAACTAAAAATCTCTTCTCCGGCAAGAGATTCGTAAATTCATACGAATCCAGTACCATTCCGTTTGACTCATCCCTTACTTCTACAATTCTTATACCGGCTGTTGATATAATCAACATTTTATTTTTGTCGAATTTTAAATATCTTGTAATAGCTTGTCTTTCTCTGCCATACTCGTTATTAAACCATCTATGATACGATAATAACACTGCACAATTTCTTGTCCAATAAATTGAATCATTTCCATTTGACCGATTAATATTTTTCTTAGAATCCGAGAGTCTGTTTGTTATGTTTGAATATACACTCGATGGACGAGTTATTGGAGTAACATTTGGGCTTCTGCGTATTATGTCTGATCTTGACATTGATGCAAAATTCCCCAAAGTTGTTTTACTTCTCGGTCCTAATACTCGTAATGGTTCAGCTACATTCATTGTGACACTGATATTCCGTTGAAGGGATACTGTGGAATGCTGTACGGGCTTTCCGCTAAAGTTATTCATGTTGTCTTTTACCGCTGCTGATCTTTTCTCTCCAAATACAAAAACTCGGTCTATGTTATCAAAACCTCTTCCCATTATACCATCTTTGGTATGACCAAGATCAAATGTGTGGCCTAATTCATGGAAAACTGATCCTAATGTTGTTGCAAAACATCCACCTAAAGTTCCACGGTACCCACTGTCATCCATAAATCGTCTTGCGTTAACTGGTGAGAAATCTAAAAACTTTGTAACTATGTCTTCTAAATTTGTGGGCCATGTGTAAAGACATGCTGTACCAAATAAAGCCAAGCCTCCACCACCCAACGCTGCGTAGGCTTCTGTTAATGATACTATCTCTTCATGTGTCATAGGCTTATCAATATCAGTACCCTTGAATCTGGTGCAGGAAATGAATGCCAAAAACTTTCGTTCGTTGCTACCCAGATCTGATAACATCAATTCTCTTCCAAAATATGACCATAATTCTGCTTGTTTCATTTTTCTTGCTTTATTTACATTGAGGTTACTACGAAAAATTATACATTCCGGTTTTTTTGGGTTAACTTCATGTTCAAGTTGAAATGTTTTGCGACCAATGCCACTTTCAAATAGTTTTTCTGCTGTTATACTTTGAATAAGTTTAGCACCGAGTGCTATTCGTAAACAAGCATTTTCTATGGAGCTATCTACTTCTGGTGGACTTTGGAAACATCCATCATGGCCTTGACATATGATGTACACTGGCGTCACCCTTAGATTCGTCCTTCTAGGTGAATAGTTCAAAAGCAAAGACTTGCATTGCTGTTCTGTGTACTCCAATTCAATGATATTTTCACCTTTTTTCAATTCAGTTATCACTTTAAATTCTCCATTATGTACCGTCCATTGAGTTTTACTTTTATTTCCTTCACTTGTAATAGTGCATGTTAATTTGTCCTGGTTATTAGAATTTCCTCTAGTTATTATTCCTTTAATTAAAATAAGTGAATAGCAAATGGTTTCTCCATTTTGAAAGTTTGTCACAAAAATTGATGAGTTGGTGTCCGCCTCGTGTTCATTATCCTCGGTTACGCGGTTGTCCATTACCTGGAAATTAGTTTGAAACATTAAATATATAGCAATCCTAGATCAACATTCATTGTAAATGCGCAGTCTTTTCGATTTCTTTTCTTATGAATAATCTACAATTAATTGGGTTAAAGTTATTTCTACGTTGTGGTTGATTCAGCTGTTTCCGGAGATGAAACTACGACTTGAGCATAAATTACGCTTAATATTAAAAATGCTGGGAGATGTAGTTATAGCTGTATCTCTAGATATGTTCGTAAACATTAAAGGTCGTCGTAAATGAATAGATTCGCACTTTAGGAATGACTCACCATGATGCGGTTAGCGAGTAGCGCGCAGAGCCGGCGCGGCGGGAGGACTGCGGGTGAGGGCGGCGGCGGCGCGGCGCGGCGGTGGCGGCAACCATTCGCAGGCAGCGTGCAGTGCCGTTCCTTCTCACTTCCCACTAAGCTAAGCTTGGTCGAATATTGGTACGTTAGGTCTGCGCATGCCCGTCGATGCAGACCGACGCGTCTCGGTAACGATTGCGCTCGCTAGACAGGTACATACGCGACGCGACTGGCTGTCTCCACCGACAAGAGGGAAATTTGAACAGACTAGAACAATCATAGTAAATCTACAGCAGTAAACATAACAAAGATACGTCATTGGTCTTATAAATACAGTTTTTGATATCTCTGCACCATGTTGTTAGCTTTTATTACCTAATTATAATTATCTCCTACTATTTTTAGTAATTAGATATTCAGATATGACTTAACCTTTTACCGCTAGATACCTATTTCAATATTGGGAAATCACGAAAATGTAAAGGAACTTGGTACCTTCTTAGCATTCCTTCTACGGATTCAAGCCTTTAGTAGTTGGGAGTTGATGAAAATTACCAATCCAATTCATCAGGTTTAACTAAACTGACTTAACTATTGTTTATATACCGCATAAATCACCTAAAGCACCGACCTAAATCATTTAGTGTAATCATATAATATTAATTTACTTCAGCATAACATGTCGGCGCCTAATATTAGCAGTAGCAATTTTTCCTAGGAGCGACATTGAAACCATGATTTATGAAGGCGAAAACTCAAATGTAAGACATAACAATATATTCATCTTTTCTTCATGACATTATTAATATACCTACTTATATCTAAAGTTCATTCGACTATTGGTAATAACTTATTGAATATCATGTTTATTTTATGGCTAGTTTCCGTTTCGGGGTATGTTCCTTTGCAATCACATGAGAGTTCCGGTCTATTCTTTGAGGCATCATTGAGCTGCGAGAGCCTACTATACCACCCAGTCGTTTGACATGAGGGGCATGGCCTCGTTCAGGGTAAGTATACAATTAGCTTCAGCAGTAGCTCTGTTAATTTATTGTTTAAATATTAGAACAGTTAATATTTTAATGACAGCATAGGGCGGATAGGATAGAAACCTAATAGGTAGAGTAATTTTAGGTCCTACCTGCCAGGCTGGCTAGCATACTGAAATCTGCACTGGATTTTTCTTTTAAGACTGCTTTTTCCTATGCGAGTTCTTTAAGTGGTAGTCAATCACATGTTCAGTAATAGTAAAAATAACCGTTCATATCTTATGGACACACAAAACAGAGGTACTAAACCTAGGTACATTATATAGTTACCTACCTGCTTAGGAATTTTCTAGATTAGGGGTTGTAAATCCATTTCCTAACAGGTATCTCATTTAAAGCACACATTTGCATTGGTATGTAAAGTACATACTTATGGAATATCAAAATAATACTGAACCTCCTGTACTGCATATACCTAGGTATCTAAGAAATGTTATTTTCACATAATATGTAGGTATGTTCTAAAAGCACTTAGTTCACAAAGTGAGGATTAATTAAAAGACGCACTGGGAACTAACGAGATAGTAGACCCTAGAGCTTCTTATTTCAATGGGACATACCTACTGTTGGTGCAAATATTGACCAGTAGAGTTTTGGTGAGGATGACGCAGCGGCCACTGTTTGATGACGATGGCCTGGTTGCAGGAAATTGACAGGGCTGCTCGCAGGAGCCGGTCGTTGTCCCAGTGAACGCAGCACTTTCGCTTTTATCGGCGAACGAACCCGGCCCATTACTACCTCACTCACGCGGTTACACCATCATATAGTCGTACGGTTTTGGCTACGTTTGCAGCTTCGGCATGCATACTAATAGCAATTTATTTAGGGTTGTGATGTTTAGATTTCTCCACACTGCCACCGCGCACGCGTTCCGATCGCTATGTTATAAATATATCTTAGGCAATTCGTTACTGTATCCATCGATGATTTTTCTGTCAGGTGTACAAGTATGACATAAACATGAACTCTGCTCATAGTCAATCCGTCACTAAAGTAGGAGATTTAAAATTGTAACTAGGTATTATAGGTTGGAAATACCAAAATTCTTGATAAGTATTTTTAGTTCCTGTTTTGTTCATTATTACTACTTATTTACGTTACTAGATATTATTACATATATAATTATTCCTAATATAAACTGTTTTATTCTACCCAGGGCAAAATAAATAACGTATGTGTTTAATTATTTATTGACCATTTACCTATACCTATGGTTTCTAACAAAACAAACTTGTAAGTTGTCATTTGCTAAATAGAATAACTATAATATTTTTACTGCATACATACTTTATATAATAGGTAGATATTTACAGAACGTGTGCTGTCAGGACAAACAGGGGACAAACATATATGTTCAGGCACACAAATACGTATTTGACCTGAGTGAATAGGTAGGAACAATATTAAATAGCTCTACTTACTACTTACTAGATGATCTACAGAAGATACGCGCTAACTAGTGACACTTAATATTGGGTTAAATAATTTTGTAGCTTATGTTCGTATTCGTCAACTATCCCTTCGCAGTCAAGCCGTTCCCTGAGTGAAGGTAACATATTATTATTTACATTGGTAGGTAAACATACATACTTCGTGTTTTGTAGATAAGTCTACGAGGTGCTACGTAAATCTTCGTAGGCGACGGATAATGTTTCAGTTAGTTTATTTTTGTTAAGTTTCATATACAAGTCAGTTTAGCTACAAAAAAAATTGGTTGCCTGTAAAGTCGGTATACGGGCGAAAGTTTTACGTGACAACGACTTTGAGTGGTAAAATAATTTTAATGTGAATATTCATTCGTATAGTAGGAAGAAGGATGAAATAATAGTAACAATTTAAAACATAACGTCACGTTACGTGAGCGGAGCGTAACGCAGTTTCTTGAAGTGTCACCCGGCAAACCAATTTATAAGACGTTGTCACGTCAATAGTAACAATTTAAAACATAACGTCACGTTACGTGAGCGGAGCGTAACGCAGTTTCTTGAAGTGTCACCCGGCAAACCAATTTATAAGACGTTGTCACGTCAAAATAGTTTTTATTCGCTAATTTGGTAGGCATTCCACAATAGTTGGTATGTGAACATTGCCTGATTACATTGCGTTGCATGTTCGCGTGTCATATTTCGGCGGTACTTAAGGGCCCGTTACGTGCCCTACGTTATACGTGGTCCAATATTTCGAAACGCTGGGCTTTGTTAATAATAATGAAGATCTGCGTAGTTTCATCACAGTGCGCCGGTTGAATAATAACGTCCGGTTGAATGAACCATTGCATTGTGTCCTTGTTTTCTGTGATTTTCCATGGCACGTGCTCGGACGAGCGGTGGTCGCCTCAGGCAGTGCTCTTCACGTGCCGGCGGAGATCTCATTCCTCATGCAAGCTAATACAATAAATTAACACTTGATTGGACATGACCAGCCGGACAACTGCGCAGATGCATGTACCAGTGTACCTACTTACTTGTACCTACATAATTCCACTTGTTCAGTGTGTAAATCAATTTATTATTGGATGTATTTATGGGTGTTCAGTATTTTATTTACGTGACCAGTAAGGTGAACGGGTTGGTACATGGCACTGGGAAATAATTAAAACATTAGTTATTAACTATTGTAGGTAGCATTACAAGGCTTATGTTATAATCTTTACATTCATAAATAATAATTAAGTGCATAAGTAAAGATTAATAATTCTTTCCGCTTTGTATTTTATCCGTATTAGTGGAATATAGGTAATCATATTTTTTCTTGCCTTGTGTGTTTAACTTCGAGTTTATTCATATATGTAGGTATTACAATTATTTCTATTGTTGCAATATAAGGCACCATATAAAATACTAAAGCATTCGCATTATTAAGCAGTAAGAAAAACAATTGATTTTTATTTATAAAAATAAAATATATATTAGACATCAGATATTTTTGTTCAAAGTGGCCAGGCCATCTTCCATGAAAATCAGTAGGTAGAGACAAAATTATTATTTTGTCTTTTGTTCTAATCAGTTGAATTGTTATCGAATTTCTAAGCATTGTGCGATTAAAAATTATCAGTGTAAGTATAGTGTTATCAGGAATGAAATAACAGTTGCGTTTTTGGTGATAGGTACCTTGTGCATATTTTATCATGTATTTATCAATAATACCTATATTTTTATAAAGCTTTAAATAACCCGTGTTTATCACCTACTTACGTTGTTAAAATGTCATTTATTTTTAAATGATCAGATTTTATATAACTTAGGAGTAGCTTTAGGTATCTAACTATGAATTGGCATTGTGATTATACCAGTTACAATTATATTACCTAACTACGAGTGAGTGCCAATAACAAAGATAATATTTTTATCTATTTCAATTTAGTTATTAATTCGACATACCTATAGCTTCGAGGCCCGTTCACGTTGCCATGCGCTTAGTGGACTAGTGGAACACTATTCTGTTATATTTTTAATACGGTTATTTTTTTCCGATGAACCTGATTATGTCCGAATTCAAGCCGAACCCTTTTTCTCTCCGATGGAATGGTTTGATTCTCTTTGTAGAAGGTAGGCCTTCGAAGCGAACCATGTTAAAATATCACGTTTTCATTACATATAAATACGGTTACTTTGGCCTTATTTAATTTATATGTTATACCTATATTATACTTAAACAAAAATAGGTACTATGCTGTCGTTAATGCATGCAAGTAGTGTATACAAATCTTCATATGTATGCTACTTGTAGAGTGGATTTTGTTACAACTGTATATAAGTATGCTTAGGTAAATTTTTATTACTTGTTATGATCTTAATAAGAAGAATATTTCGTGGCCCTAGTGGTTGGAGACAGCCTACGTGCCCGCCCACAGTACTTCACTAACAATAGGCACTTTGCCCAGCCTGACCTAATCGCATCGCCCATTCAACATCCGTGCAAGAAACTGACCACACATACTGAATTTGAAATGCACGCAGTTAATGTGTCACTTTTGTCAGAAGTAAGCAATTTCGAGTACGGTCGTTGACCCTAGCATTGCGTAGGCTAGCTACTTTCTCTCGGTGTTGGAGCGAAGAGGTGCGCGGCAGGCGCGGCGAGAAGGGGGTCCTGCCAAATTAAGTGCGTGAAAGGCTGCGT
This sequence comes from Thyatira batis, assembly GCA_905147785.2. NCBI lineage: Eukaryota > Metazoa > Arthropoda > Insecta > Lepidoptera > Drepanidae > Thyatira > Thyatira batis. The sequence goes on from LR990489.1 coordinate 7,305,577, forward strand.
GCAGCCGTTCCGGTAATGTCGCTCGAGCACCGCGAACCCTTCCTGCCAAACTACCTGACGCAAGAATGTTACTTCTGCCTATAGGCGCATTCAGCGCAGCATTTGAGATATAACATATCTATAACGGGTAATATTAGAGGCTGTATCTAAGAGCAATCATTTTAAAGGTGCTTATGAAGTTTTGGTACGTTAGCGGCTCTGACTCGCGCTCGCTTGCAGAAATGTGGGCATCTTCGTAGAACGGGCCACCGGGGTCGGTGAACTCCGGCCAATGTAGTAGCAATCGCGAATCAGCAGTTGCTTGGTAACTCGAACCCTGGTGCTGTCGCTCACGTGCGCTGTTAAAGAGTTGTATAAGCACTGTGACGCTTTCTACGGGTTCTTGTAATCAGAATGAGCAAAGAAGTGAGCGGAGAAATTGTCAACGTTTAACGGTTCAGTTAAAAAAGGAAACAATGGAATGAGAAATGTTAGGTGGATTGGAATACTCACTCACCTACATTTTTTTTGGGATAGTAAATGACATTTTACACAAGTTACATAAGAAAATTGCTAAATTTAATCGTGTTTTTGAACTTAGCAACTGTGTGTGTTACAACATAATGTTATCTTAATGTTTATGATGAAAATATGTTTTAAGTCTGTTTGTTACTGTTGAGTTTTAGCAGGTTATGTATTCTACCTACTTTTCTAGCCATAAACAGCTGTTAGTAACGGTCTGTTACTATGCTGCAGCGACAAAAGCATAGCTTACGTATCTATGAGTTTTAAAGGACTGTTGATAAAGCATTTTGTAGTACAATATGAGTTGTAAATATTAATATTAATTATTAATCCCATGCAAACATCACTTCTAACTTAAGTTTTTGCAATTTAGTGATTTTTTAATTAATTTTATACGATTTGATGTTATATGTAGGTAAGTTGACAAAAGGATCTTTTGTTTGAAGTTAACATATATAGTGCTCAAAATTGTTTTTTTATGGATTACTAACTATTACTATAGGTACCTTCTAATGAATTGTTTTGTAATAAAGACAATTTTTATATTTATTATTAGATAAATTATTTACTATGCATATATTATTTTAAAGGAGTAGTAGCGTAAAAAATAATTAATTAAATATAAGTATGCGTATGTGTGTGGTAGGATCGCTAATGCAATGAGGGTCACGTTGCGCTAGTGCGTTGCGCCGAACTACAAGTTACGAAAAGCACACGTCGCCGCGTCGCCGCACCGCTACCACAGGAATACCAATCGGGTTAAATTGGGCGGCTCACAAAGGTCGAAGGCAAAATTATTTATAAAAAATTGCGAAACGACGACATAAAAAGAGTTGGCACATTGGACGTGCTTACGACGCCACGTTCTCTCTTTTGAAGGTTACTTCGTGAAGCTGTGCGTGTACCGTTAAAACAAAACTGTCATCATTTAGAGCTCGTGTAACAATGGGTAATCATTTTAATTAATGCACCATTAAAGAATTATGTTAGGCGTACGACAGGAGGAGTCAAAAATAAAGTGTTGATACATTTTATATCTTATGTAATACTGATGCTTTTAGTGATAAAGATCCTAGCAACTTTAAAGTTTAATTATATATTTTTATATATTTAAGTAGGTACCTACTATTCATGTGCAGGTAAATATGATAAGATAGACAAACCTTTGTGTGGTCTCGGTGTGTAGAGCTTCGCGGTGTAGTCTATCAGCTAGTATAAAGTGCGGAGAACATATAGAGCCGCCGGTGGGCGCGGGCGGCTGCGCGGGCGGCTGCGCGGGCGCAAGCGCTAGCGTTAACGCAGCACTCGACGTGTACGCAGGTTCGGCCCGCAGCGTGCGGTTGCCCGGGGTCGGGTGTCGTATTTCTAGAGCATTGAACCTCTGCAACCTTGTGTGTTGAGCCCGACCGCTCTCCGTACGCTGACGCAACGGCTCCAGCCCCTTCTCTACTTCAACCGCAGCCATATCGCATAATTACTCCTTTAGGGCACACCTGTTCTTTGCATCGATTACAATGAACGATTTCGATGTTAGCGCTAATCGATTCATGAAAGGTTGAACTTAATTGGAGGTTGTTTAGCATGATGCAACATAAGAAGACCAGGCTAGTCACCTTTCGATAAATAATAATTAACTTATTCTTAATATTTTAAATTATTTTATATTTGCGCAATTAGATTTTCAAGTAGTTGTTTGTTGCTGTTGCTAACCGAGTTAGCACATTATGGAGGGTTATAGTGAACAAAGCAGTGAGTCGGTCAAGAGGCGGCGGCGGTGGAGCGCTAACGAGCAGCAGTCGTTCGCAAATAGTACGCGAGAAGTGCGAAATGGTCGCGGGGCTACAATTGGCGCCTGCCCCGAGAGCGTTGCGAGGTGACGCTTACGTAAACCGCTGACATAACCGAGTCGACGACCGGCGCTTGCGCAACCATCGCCAAACCCGCAACCCCACGCACCTCGGGTCCCCCTCGCCACTGCCGCTCTCCCACCAGCCGCCGAAATTACCTAATTGTAACCAAAATGCATCAAAAGGACACTGGTCCAACGCCCGAGTTACGAAACCACAATCTTAGTGCAACAACCTTCTGCTTAGGCAGGTGACGGACATTCAGCTTAACGTTAGGCGTGGTATGTATATTATTTGGTATGCAAATAACTACAAAAAAAATAGGAATATTTGGCATGGATACAAGTTCTTAGAGATAAGAATTTGAGATCGATATCACTCACATACATTTACCGTGGCCATAGAACACGAGATTAGTTAAAAAACAAAAAAAAAATTTTACGTTGATATCCTTGTCAAAATGTATGTCACGATAGTTGCTCACATTTCGTAGGCTTCGGGAACCGAATAGGCCGCAAACGGAGTTGTGGGTATGTACGTGACGTATATGGTACAGTTATCCTTAGTGAACGAAAGTGAAATCTAAATGCGGGCGTGGTCATCGACCCCAGGGTTGGGTCGTCGACCGCGCCGAACTGCAAAGGCCGTTTGTGAGTGCTGAGGCCGCGTGCGCGACATTTAGCTGCCCGCGCCCGCACCGGTATTGCACACCGTAACCATAACAAAACTGGTCACACATGTCGGTATTTATAAAAAAATAAAACTTTAATCTTGAGAAATAGAAGGTTATTACTCCTCATGATTTTTCCTAATGATTAGGCGTATTAAATCATATATTATTTTCAAATAACAATTATTGTTGGCTTACATTTTTAACTACTGAGATACAAAAAATATGTAAAATGTAGATAGTAATTTAGTAATCACCTATTTTAAACTGAACACTGATGTTCTACTAAAATAAATATATAAACCGAGAATCAAAATAAATTAATGTTTTGTTACGTTAAGTACGTGGTTTACTTCTTTCATTAATAAATTGTGGGGAGAAAAAAACGCACTTTAATTGTTATTTTCTTCATATTGGTCAACTGTCTGAAATAAAATATACAATATTATCACTTGCATTTTTAAGGGCCCGTAGACATAAGTTCGTTTAAATCTTTTATTGGTATGTTACTTTTAAGAGTATTACCTTTATTTACGTATCTACTTTATTACCTTTTTTAGTACCTAGTAGTAGTAGATAAGTAAGCTGTTAGCTACATTTGTCAAGTAGGTATATTATTAAGTGATTAACAAGTAGGTCTTGCCTCAGGCAAATACATTCCTGAGGTTATTCGGTGATTTAATTCGAAGGAAATAGGTATGTAAATTATACAACATGTACTTTGCTATGGATTTCATCAGCTACGTATGACTGATAAGTCCCGGTTTATTTTCTAGTCTCGATAAGGCCACAGGTTCATAGCGAATAGATTTTAGAACATTTAGTAAACACACTAGCTGTGGTCTGCAGGTCCATTAAAACTCATAAAAAAAAAATATGAATGTGTCTTATTTGCTTCTATACCCAAAAAAATTATAATGAAATGTTCTCTGAAACTTTAATTATTATTATTTTATATCCACATTTCTGTAAAAATCTGTTGAAACGTTTCAGAGATTATCCAGAACAAATAAATTTTTTCCTGACATCTAGCGTATATACTTTTTTATGTAGCATTCATGTAAAGCTGTAAGAGTGACATTCAAAAATCATCGCATTAAAATTTAAAACTTCTGATATATTATTCGCTCCGCGGTTTCACCTGCCCTCGCGGGGTTCGTACATTTTCCCGGTCATAGTAGTATGGGATATAGTATCATTTCAAAATTTCTAATACCTACACTCTTCTGACTATGTTGCGATTGATCAATCGTAGGTAGTGTTAACTCCGTAGTTCACAAAATTGAATATTCAACTTGGAATTGCGTAGTCAGTTTCTAAATGTTGAATTAGTGGGCTTGGCGAACTTTGAGAACGTCATTATTATATCACCGGGAAAAACCTGCGAAATTTTCCTCTATATGTATTTTAAGGGTTTGGCACCAAATGGTTTTAATTTAGTTGTCCTTATAAGTTTGGTGTTACATAGTTAAGTTCTTTTAATTCCACTCTGTTCATAATTCTCTCAAAATACTTTTTTAAATAATTTTATTAGACACGAAATAATAAGAACTGTTTTAATTTTCCTGATTTAAAACAGAGAAAATTACCAAATCGTCATCAGAAAAATATATAATAGTATTATGGGGTGCCAAAAGGGTTCCGGTAAGTACCTAGGGAACCCTAAAACTGTGAATGTACCGATGCCTAAAGCATTAAATGACAGTTAATTTGCGTTTTTTGAGTGACAGTGTTTGAACTGGAAATCATAGTTTAGGTACCTATGTACTTACTGTTTATAAGAAAATAGTTTAAAAAGTAATAGATATAATTCTGTTTTCAAACTTGAAAGACCTATTAAAACTAAATACCTAGTTTCTATTATTTCTATAATTATTTTGTGTCTATTTAAATTATTTACATCTACTAGGGTCGTCATCAATCGTCAGTCGTGGGTTCAATATCTACATACAAACAAAAAACTTGGACTAAACGATTACCTAATTGTGTTATGTATTAAATATGATGGTACTTACCTACGGTAAAAAACAAATTTTTCATTTAGGTCAATAACCTCACATATTAGACAATGACAGGAAGGTGGTTGAAAATATACGTGAATAATATAATTTAATGTAAAAGAAAGGTACAACCAATGGTTTACAGTTTCCTGACAGACTTTCAGCAAAATTCCAAAACCGCGTAATATATTTGTCTTCTAATATGAAACAAATATTTTGCTTTAGGTAACCAATATTAGTATACAATATACTGATACTATAGATTAGTACAAATAATAATCTTTACAGTAGCAATCAAAGTACCTCCTCATATATTGGTTTATTATTAAAACTCACAATTGGTAGTAACTTAAGAATTTATTTGAAACTAGCTTCTGCCAGCGACTTCGTTCGCGTGGAATAGTTTCTTTGGGCTAACTCTAACTTTAACCCGCGATTTCGTTCCTCGAACCTCCTCCTTTTTTAAACTACTTCAAAAAGAAGGAGGTTCTCAATTCGACTGGTATGTTTTTTTTTATTTTTTTTTGTTTTTAAGTCGTTTAAAAATAATCCTTATAGCATGATTTAGTATTCACGTGTGACGACGCGATGGCTTATTTCATCTATAATTTTGGTGTTTCTATACTGATTTCTATGGTTCTTTTTTTATTAAATAAAAAAATTAAATAGGTACCTAATAATGTTAACTTTTTTAAATTAGGGATGAGTGAGAGTATTATAAACGTAAGAGTAAACAAATATAATCAGAATGCTCCGAACTGCTAAGCTATCAGGAGTTACACGTGTTATTCTGAGTCAACTATAAAAGATAGACATATGCTGTTGCAGGATATTAAAAAAAAAAAATTATGTATAATATTTCCGTCATACATAATTTCTATGTCACTTTAACCATTAAGGCTGCACACGCGACGGAAGCTTAAAAAATGGAGTAACTTCTCCCGTTTTCCCAAAATTTCCCTTCACTACTCTGCTCCTATTGATTGTAGCGTGATGAAAAGTATCCTATAACCTGCCCAGGAGTATGAAGAATAATTGTACCAAGTTTCGTTAAAATCCATCCAGTAGTTTTTGTTTCTATAAGGAACATACAGACAGACAGACAGACAGACAGACAGACAGACAGACAAATATTTTACTGATTGCATTTTTGGCATCAGTATCGATCACTAATCACCCCCTGATAGTTATTTTGAAAATATATTTCATGTACAGAATTGACCTCCCTACAGATTTATTATAAGTATAGATTTATTTCCCATTCAAGTTTAAAAGTGTCTTATCTCAACATGTTCTCGTATAAATATTCCATCAAACCACTAAGTTCAGTGGCAAGACAAGACGAAAACCCTCGTTAAAATGTGCCTATTCATTAAAATCTAGCGGGTATAATAACAGAGTTTGCTTTTGTTGTTATTGTCCGAACAGTATGCGGTACCTACACTCTATTTAAATAAGTGTTTTTCTGTCCCCTTTAAGTACAATTAGCACTTTAGATGCGAAAGTGTACACTTTTGGGTTCGGTATTGAGTCGCATTGACGACGGCGACGCTATGTGGGCAAGCCGTTGCAACTAGGCCGCGTTTCCACCGAACGGGTCTCGACTTTTTGTTCGTGATGATGCGGAACAGAAGAGAGAAATTCGGTGAGATAAAGCAGCACTCACGAAGTTAAGGAGGACACGGTCACGAGGAGTCATCGGCTCCGAACTCGATGAATGTAGAGCGAGCGATGTTTCTCCTTGGGCTACGGCACAACCTGTCCGCCATGTGGCATGGCCGCCCCGGGCCAATATTCGAAGCTGTTTTCAGTCAACTTGTTTGCGTGCAACTATTTCGCTATGCTTCTTACGGCGTGCTATTTTACCGAAATATTATTTCATAAGTGCTGTCTGTATAATCTTTATCTAAAAATTCCAAATTTAGTCAAAACTTCGTGATAATGCAGTTTATATGATAAAACAATTCAACATTTACATGAATATTACTCCCAAGATGTAGGTAGATATTACCGTACAAGGCTTGGATTACTCGTGTGCGACTTTCTTTTGCTCTTGCCATATCAGTGACAAAGGCATTGTTGGAACAAGAAAAGGCGAAATATTTCGATAATATTTTCGAAAGCACTCAAAGTCCTTATGTAAGAGTTCAACGTGACACTTTGCTCAGAGGCGGTGCGCGAGCCCGTTCAGCGCGCCACTTTCCTTGCGGACCGGTACAATATTTGGATAGTTTTCTATGAATATCCACATACACAAAGTACAACACTTAAAAAAATAAGTACCTGCAACCTAGAGAACAAGCATATTCAATACATTTTAAGTCAAATGAATATTGAAGTAGGTTTACTCAAACTTGCGTATTAATACCAGATTTTAATACTTTATGTACCTACTTACAAGTATTTTATAAAACAACGGATTTCGGAGGTATTCCACGTAGCCCACCTAAACGAAGCCCACCCAGAGGAAGCCCACCTAAAGTATTCCACGATGCCCACCCGTAGGTGGGCTTCAAATAAAAATTCAAAATAATTAATTTTCTATTCCACGAAGCCCACCTAAGAATATCACTCGCATAGTGTGGGGACAAGAAATAAAAATGTCGATAGAAAAAAATATTTATTATTTAAAAGACTGGAATCAGATTGGCCGTCTGAAAAACATCCCAGGATATTTATTTATTTATTATAGTTTTACATACAGCTCTATGTTGAAGTTTTCTTATAGTTAACTGTTGTCGGTTAAAAAATACTCTACTGTAACATAAAAAAGTTTAAAGAAAACATCAACATGGATCTCTATGGAAAACTATATTTGCAATGTTTTTGATACTTGTCCAAGATTTTTCTATACTAATATTATAAAGAGGAAAGATTTGTTTGTTTGTTTGTTTGTTTGTAATGAATAGGCTCCGAAACTACTGGACCGATTTCAAAAATTCTTTCACCTTTGGAAAGCTACATTATCCCCGAGTAACATAGGCTATATTTTATCCCTGTATTCCCACGGGAACGGGAACTACGCGGGTAAAACCGCGGGGAGGCAGCTAGTATAGCATAATTATGAAACAATCTGTGATTTTATGAAGATCACAAAAAGGGAAAATAATAGAAAAAATATTTTTTGGAATGATAATTATGAAACAATCTGTGATTTTAAATAGTACCTAAGATTACAAAAATGACAAATATTGTGTCACATAATGAAACTGAACGATTATAGAAATTTAAGTTAGTCTTTTAAATAATAAATATTTTTTTCTATCGACATTTTTATATCTTGTCCCCACACTATGCGAGTGATATTCTTAGGTGGGCTTCGTGGAATAGAAAATTTATTATTTTTAATTTTTATTTGAAGCCCACCTACGGGTGGGCATCGTGGAATACTTTAGGTGGGCTTCCTCTGGGTGGGCTTCGTTTAGGTGGGCTTCGTGGAATACCTCGGATTTTGATGGTAAGAGGCCAAATGTAGACCGCCATAATCATACCTACCTACTTCGTTGTTGGTAACTGGCATTTGCCGCTGATTATACATGTTGACTTTACGAAAATAATTCGCAAGTAAGTACGGTTGACTTCAAATACATACACAGTTTTGGGACTGGCTTGAAATTAATAGAGTAAATATAAACTTTCGTTTATGTTTAAAAATATCTGCATAACTGTGGTGAACCTACCTGAGTTTTGAATACAGTTTCGATTCATAAAACTATGGCAAATCTTACTAAGTCTTTAAGTTAACGGCTTCACATATAATATGTGATGATTATTATTATTATAATTATTAGGAGCTAATAATAAAAACAAATTCAACCAAAAAGGTTATATCTTAAACGGGCTTATCTACTGAGAGTGCTTATTAATTAGATTGTATTGCATTTTGTAGAGCTTTGTTTTTGCTTCACACGGGACAGAGCGTACACAGCTGATTCATGATATTTATCGTTACTTATGAATAGACAGAGGATGTTTGTGTTTGTGACGATGGTACAGTGTCGAGTGTCGTTCGAGGAAGACCTCGTACTGTCAGCAGCCGCACCAATAGCGGGGTCATCGACCTCAGCAACTCTATACATTTGGCGAACAATGATTTCGAGTGGCGAGGTGAATGGCCGCGCACGGAGGGGCTGAGCGTGGGCAGTTATTGACCCATATTGGAGGTGAAATGTAGATCAGTGGGCGAGAGCGGCGAAATTCACCGCGGAGTCTGCGCGCGCGCTGTCAAGTCGTTTCGTAGCACTGCGCGGTCTGCGCGTATAGTGTGTCGCTGTATATACTTACTCATAGTTCAATCGACCCATGCATCTTTCTCATCGTTAATTGGGCGCGTCTATCTTTTTTTTTTATACCACAAGGGTGGCAAACAGGCATACGGTCCCACCTGATGGGAAGCGGTTACCGTAGCCTATGAACGCTTGCAACACCAGAGGCGTCACTCACGCGTTGCCGACCCTATAAAAAAGGGAGCAACTATAGAGGCAGTGAAAGGGACAAAGCGCAATGCACTTCTTGTCGAAGGGCCAAACAGGCATCACTCCTGCACACCCCTACGACGCTACTCCATCCCTGGTCCCCCCACTGCCGCTACAGGGTCTCCTCATGGAGCTCTGGCTACCTTACTCACCGCAGGAACACAACACTACATGTAGTGTTATTTGGCTGCGGTCTTCTGTAAGGTGGAGGTACTACCCCAGTCGGGCTGCTCCAATTTCGAACGGACGAATCCGTTGCGCCCTACCTCCTTAAAAATCTGTCTGACGCAATGCCGAATTTTTTAAACCGTTATAGGCAGGCAACTAGAAAAAATATTGGCTGAATAATTTAACTAAGTATTACACCCAAAAAAAAATTGGTTGCCTGTAAAGTCGGTATACGGGCGAAAGTTTTACGTGACAACCATTAGGCGGGCTAACCATGCCCGAGTGGAAGGGACGCGTGCCTCTCACTCGCTCTCATTGTGAGCGCATAACGTGAGCGGAGCGTAACGCAGTTTCTTGAAGTGTCACCCGGCAAACCAATTTATAAGACGTTGTCACGTCAAAAGAAATACAAAAAATATACCCATGTCTCTATGTCTTGACTGACAACGCCATTTTAAGTAGAGGAAACTGAGTTATTAATTCATGTTTTCTGATAAATATATTTTTAAGTAAACTGGCATTATAAGTAAGTAGGTACTGATTTACATTGCCATTGCATATAATGTTGATTTTGCGATAAAAATCGCAGGTACACAATATAAGCTAAAGTTACGGTTACCACAATATAAAATCAATAACTTAGCATAGTCATAAAAATATAGCACTAACTGCGGATGTTTCAAAACTTTCTCGAATCCATAATTTAATGTTGCCAAATAATAATAATAATTGTATAACTTGAAGAATATATAAGAATAACAATTTTGGAGGGATCTAGGTAATTCAGACATGAGCTGTGGCTGTTTGGCGATGAATAAGACTTCTAATAGAGAAATGTTTTGTATCGAGTGGCTCAGAGGGGCCCACCAACGGGTCTTTCTATAGTCGTTTTCCTCTACAGAAAATTGTAATGTCATATAATAAAATGTCGTTTTATTGAATATCACTATTTTGAGTGTTCGTTGAAATGAAAATTGTTAGGAAATTATAGCGTTCGGTAGTTAGCCGCTTTATGATAGGTGTGTACCTACTTGCTTAATGCTTGATATGTTTAGCCTTATATATATAAAATTGTCCAGCAAGCATAGGTATGTAGTAAATCGTTTTTGACCTTCATTAACGAACTTGCTTTTATGTGGATTTCATTACTTTCTGTTGGTATGTCATGTATTTTGTTGCGTGCACATGACAATCGTTTCAGAGTGTGTATACTGTTAAATATATGATCACGATCGCAGAGCTTTATTACGCCTGCACGGATATGAATACTTACATAGAATATTTTCTGGATGAATAAGTAGCCTACGTAAATTTTCCAGAAAAACAAAACAAACCACATGTTAAAAGTTGCATAATTTATGAGCATTTGTTGTTGGAACAAAAGCTTAGAAGGTATAGAAAAGTAAAAAGAAATGATTGACCTATTTTCGCATCGTGTCGTCTGTGCCACAAGAAGAAATGTGTGTTCGGAAATAACGGGAAATACTTTATAGTCCTTCGAAACAGTTAAACAACTCTTTGTCCACGTCCAGACATATAAAAAGAAACCAAATTTCCGAGGGAACATTTTATGGCTGTTTCGCGGTCCTTCATTTTAAGGTCGCACTAAAAAACAAATATATAGCCAAAACTTCCTATTTTGATAAAGTTATTAAATATTGGCACGATGATAAATATTGTTTACGATAAATTCAATCCATAAATGATAAGAACTACTTTGATAATTGGTAATAAACAAAAATTTTAACAAAAAAAAAAAACGACTTCAAAAAACGAAACTATTCCTAAACAAACTAATACGCACTAAAAAGAAAAAAATAATTGCAAATTAAAATGTTTTCGTTAATAAAAAAATAAAATGAAAAATATTAGACTACTTTAAAGTCAATCAAATTATTACGATAAATATATTGTAGTTACAATTATTGTTATTTTTGGAGTCGGTGTCAGCCAAGGAAACACTACAATATACGAGAATACTATAGTAAATTCTTCGTAAAGTATAATCTTCGCGACGAAACTCCGTGCACACTGAGGGCACGTGAGTACGCAGTTCTCATAATGATATGATATGGCAGCAGGCGGGCGAGCCTTTAACTGGTCGCGTTTGGTATCAAGGTTCCTCCTTTTTGAAGTCGTTTAAAAATTAATGATTAACTTAGGTAATTGGAACCTTGACAACATAGGTCAATCTCCAGACAGGAAGTAAGTGATCAATGTTTAAGATTGTACTTATTACTATCATACCTATGACATGTGTTCATTATTTTCTGGTGTTAAATACTTTTAGTAAGATTTCTTACATTTCTCCTATAAACTTATTCTCACGCTAGCTAATACAGGTTTGCGAATGCGATGGATCAGAAAAGATAGCTTATTCGAGAAATAACTTAAGACGAATATCGTTTAACTTAAAAATATCTTCCCATCTAAGTGACACGAGTAAAAAGGTAAAAGATAAAATTTACTTTAGGCAATGTAAGTCTCCATAGCATTTATGTACTACTTACGTTACTGTATATATGACTAAGTAATAAATCACTTATTATAAGTAATCCTAATGCATGACCTATGATATTTTTACTACTGTGAAACTGCTAATATATGTTTATAAATGAATATTGTAGATTTTCGATGAAAATCCATTTGACAGGACAGATTATTTCAAAAATATTCTAAAATTATTCTTACAATCGAAGTCTTCATGTAATACGTAAGATTTTTAGTTTTTTAATTTTAAATACGCTACCCACAGATCATATAGATACATTTGTGGATACTATGGTTGGTTTAAATTCATGCCCTTTGAGATAATCCTTATACTGACCACAGCAACTACCTGTACGGATTTTTAATTGTTTGTAAACTTTTTTTATTTTTAATTGTGTCCCAATGAAAGCAATGATGTGTGCCTATTGTTCACAAATAAATGTTTTTGATTTCTGAACGTTTCCTTTTTCCGCTATAAGTCTACAATACAATACAATGCAATACTTTAGATATAGACTATGATCGAATTATTATTATTGTCTCTGTTCTTTGTTCACTGAATTTATTCAGTTAATCTGACTTACCGTTGTCCCACGATATTTATTGCCAAGTTACATTACAGCTGTGAACTAGATTTTAGATTATCGAAGCTAGTTGCTAGTTTGGTTTAGGACGATGGCTTCTCGTCACGCGGACGCTCGTGACATGTTTTGATTTCCGCTTGATATATTCGCCGGTTACGCTTGGAGCGGCCCCAAATCTCAAGTACCTCGAAATATCTGAACAATAACAATAGTATTACATAGGGTTACTTGTGAAATATCTACATCCTTTCCAACCATAGTACCTATCACATCAATTGTGAAGTTAATATTAATCTACGTTACCAAAATGTATTAATCATCTCAATTTATTGGCACGATTGGCGTCATTTTCTATTAGGTAGGTACTTCGTTGCAAGTGTCTGTGTATGCATATTTTTTTTCTAATAATAAGAACTGGATAAATACACTACAACAAAAGAAGCTTCTTTTGGTGATAAGAGTCATAGTCTGAGTATAGGAAAATGTCAACGTTCGGTTTTCTACCTAGGTGAGCCCTAGATTTACGACCAGCAATATTTTCTAATGTGTCTGACCCTAAGTTACGGTGAGGTTTGTTATAATAAAAACAAAGTAATTCGTCTAGACTATTCGTTCTATCTATAGCAAGCTATCAAGAATTTTCTACAAAAGGCCATTGTTCTCCCAGACTCTTTTTTGTTGAATTGCAAGTTTGAGAGAATAAGGGCTTTGAACGTCTGTGATGCGATGTTCAAATTCGTTGTGAGATTTTACGGCATGTTATGTAGCCTTAAATTCCACTAACACTTCATAAATACTGAATATATAGAGTATATTTATTTATATGCTGATCCCAGACCTTGTTTAATATGCTTTTATGTGTAACACTTGCTCCCTATTATTTAAGACTCCATTGTATGCGATCTGCTGTTTTGTTTAGCTGCGAGCAATTCCCACGATATTGTAGAGCTTCGTTAAGAATCGATTGTCAATTCTCAGAAAGGTTAAAAGCGATCCATAGTTCTAATTATAGTGCACGCACAGGCAACTTATGTCACTTTTTTTTTTTTTTTTGATTTCCCAGGGGAATCCTCATAGGATACCCGGCAGCTCCGGGGGGAGCCGCCGGGTTATGTGGAGACTCACCGGCACAGAAGGTGCCGGTGCCTACCCACTAAACCCCTGGGGTTCCATTGACGCCTCGGCGCCGTGTGGCGGGGCTGCGGGACACGCGTAAGCCTTACAACCGCATGCCCCGCCGGCGCTGCTCGGCCTCCCAAAAATGCTGCTGGAGGCCGAGCCCGTCTCGGGGGGGCGGGACTCACGATGCGAAAACGCATGCGAGTCCCGCCCCCCTCTCAACTTCACCGGAGATGCCCATGGAACAAATGGGCATCTCCGGCATGGGACCGTTGGCGTGGGCGGCGGATCCCCCGATCCGCCGCCCCGGTCCCCGGCGTTACGGCGGCAACCGGCCCGCGAAGGCCTGTCGCCGCCTACCGCGCCTGCGGCGGCGAAGCGGGAGAGAGTTGACGTCGTCCTCTCTCACCCGCTCCGCCGCCTCCTTCTGCGACATGACTTGGCCGCAGAAGGTTGCGGCCGCCTCCCAGGCCTCCTCGCTGCCCACCATGGCCCTGATGAGGGCCGGCAGCGAGAGGTCTGCGCCGACCGTCGCGGACAAGGCGGTGCGAGGAGTCGCCCAAGCGGGGCACTCCTCGCGCGTATGTACCGCCGTGTCCGAGACGCCGGCCCCGCAGTGGTGGCACGTCTCCGTGGGCTCTCTGCCCGCCACCCGGCACAGGTATCGCCCGAAGCAACCGTGCCCGGTGATCACCTGTGTCAGGTAGAAGGTGAGAGCCCCGTGCTCCCGTTCGAGCCACTCCTTCAGGAGTGGTCGAACGGCGTCCACCACATCCCGGCTCGTAGCCGGGTTCTCGAGTCGGGCCGTCCACTTCCGGAGGAGAACGCTGCGAGCGTCCTCCCTCCAGCTCGCGATCTCCCGCGGATGTGGACGGCCCCCGGCCTCCTTCGCTCGCCAGTACACCGCGGCGAGTACCGGCTTCGAGGTCCCACGGCGGCGTACCGGCGAGCACACACGCGCCGGCGCACGACACGGTGCGATACGCTCGGACCACCCTGAGCGCCATGGCGCGCTGCGGACGTCGCAGCGCAGCCTGGTTTCGGGCGCTCAGGGCCCCGGCCCATATCGGCGCTCCGTAGAGCGCCATGGAGCGTATCACACCGGTGTATAGGCGCCGGCAGGCCCTCCCTGGGCCCCCCACGTTGGGGAGGATCCGTCCCAGAGCCCCGGCGGTGGCCATCAGTCGCGGTGCCAACCGCCGGAAGTGCTCCTCGAACCTCCATCGGCCGTCGAGAACGAGTCCAAGATATTTCATCGAGGACCCGACGGCGATGGAGGTTCCGCCCACCACTATGGCGGCTCCCGGCGGTGGCCCGCGTCGGGGCCCATGGAACACCAGGGCCTCCGACTTATTGAGGGCCACCTCGAGCCCCAGGGCACGGATCCTCCCCACCACCTGCGCCACAGCAGCCGTGGCGAGGAGGGAGGCTTCACGATAGGTGCTGCCGCGGGCCGTCACAAGGGTGTCGTCTGCATAACACACCAGACTGACCCCTCGCAACATTGCACCGCGCAGCACCCAATCGTAGCCGATGTTCCACAGGTGCGGTCCGAGGACCGACCCCTGAGGAACACCGCACGTCATCTCCCTCCTCCCAGGGCCGCTGCTGCCCTCCCCCCTCGGGAACACTACGTCCCGACCGACGAAGTAGTCGGCGATGACCTCCTGGAGGTACTGCGGTACGCCGTGGTACCGCAGTCCCTCTTTGATCGTCTCCCAGGGTAGCGTGTTAAATGCGTTGCGGATATCTAATGACACCGCAAACAACACGCCCCCCTGGGAGACGGCCCCCTCGGCGAGGTCCCTGACCCGCGCCACGGCATCCACGGTCGACCGACCCCGGCGGAAGCCGAACTGCGCGTCGTCCAGTCCCGGATCCATGGACTCGACGAGGCGCCCAGCGAGCACACGCTCGAACAACTTGGGCACCTCGTCGATTACCACCACCGGGCGATACGACGACGCCTGTCCGGCCGGGCGACCGTCCTTCTGCAGAAGGACGAGTCTGCCCGTTTTCCACCGCCGGGGGAATCGACCCTGCCCCATGCACGCGGAGAACAGGGACCTCACCCTTTCGCCGAGCTCCTCCAGCGCAATCGCTAGGACGACCCCTGGCACACCGTCGGGGCCCGGGGCGGTTCTCTTAGACTTGAGTCTGAGAATCGCCGCCCCGAATTCGCCCTCCGACACCGGTGCCGGGGAAGTGTCCGTTCGCGACTGGCTGGAGGAGGAGGCGGAGGTCATCGCCGGCGGCACCCATGTACCCCGAGCGGGGAATAGGGTGCCGACCACTTCGTCCACCAGTGCCCCGTCTAGACTGACCGTCAGCGGGGGAGCCCAGGGCCGTAGTTTGTTACGTACGGCCCTGTAGGGCCTCCCCCACGGGTCGCCGTCGAGAAGCCGCAGCCACTCCTGCCACGCCGCCTCCTTGGCCTGCGCTATCGCCACCTTGAAGGCGGCACGCGCGGCCCTGTAGGCGGCGTAGAGGGTTTCCTCCTCCTGGGTGTCACGGACTCTTCGCCGTCTGCATCGGGTGTACCGGCGGCGCGCTCTCCCGCACGCTACCCGCATTTGGCGGAGCTCCATGCTCCACCAGTACACCCGACGCCGTGGAGGGAGCGGTCTAGCCTTCGGCATTGCCCTATCGCATATGCGAGTCAGGGCAACGCCGAGGCGCTCCGCTTCCCCATCCACGTCGGCTCCGATCTCAGAGCCGGACACCCAGTCTTCGAAGACTGCGGCTTCCCGTGCGACCTCTGGGTCTAGACGGGACACCACCCACCTCGGTCCGTCCCCAACACGGGGCCGGCCAGTCCCCCTCGACGTGAGGGGGACCGTCGTGGTGGAGTGCGCGGAGACATCGAATCGAATATACCGATGATCCGATAGCGTCTCCACGTTCTCCACCACCCTCCAGCTTTGGACACGGCGCGCCAGGGCGGGCGACGCGAAAGACACGTCGACTATAGAGCCGCCCTGTTGCCGCACGCACGTGTCCACCGACCCCGTGTTGAGGAGGGACAGCCCCGCAGAGACCGCCCAATCCTCCAACGTCTCACCCCGCGCATCCGTCGCTCGAGACCCCCATGCCGTGGATTTGGCGTTGAAGTCTCCAGCGACTAGCACGGGGCAGGGGTATACCTGCCCAACCAGCCCGCCGACCTCGACGAGCAATTGCTCGAAGTCGGCAAGGCTCCGGTTGGGCGAGAAATACACCCCTACTACTGCAATGCCGCCCGTGACCGCCAAAACGCACCCTCTGCCCTTCACGATTCGTTCGAAGGGCGGGGCGCCGGTGGCGGTCGGGGCGGCTATGGCCACCAAGCCGTCGTGGTCCCCGACCCAGTCAGTCCGGGCGGGAACAAAATACGGCTCGGCAACCACGGCCACCTGTATCCCCCACTGTACCAGGGTCTGGACTAGCAAGTCCTGTGCCCTGGCACAGTGGTTGATGTTGGCCTGCAGTAGCGAGACTCTCCCAGCCATTTACTGGGCGGTCTCGACGGGCTCCGTCTCCATCGCGATCCCTGGTCGCGAGGAGGCTTCCGGCTCGGCGGCACTGACGCCCCGAGCCTTCTTCCTCTTCCTCCTCTTTCTTTTCTTCTGCCCCGGCTTCGGGGAGCCTTTCTTGCTCCCCGCGGGGCAGCCCGCTCCCCCGAGGGGGTGGCCTGCCGGTCTGCCAGCCGTTGCTGCGCAGACTGCGCAGCTCGGCTCGGCCCGGCACTCTCGCGCCCGATGATCGGGTTTCCCGCAGCGGTAACACAAACCGCTGCGGTCCACCCCCGCCTTGCAAATGGCGCCGACGTGGCCGACCTCGAGGCACTTGAAGCACCTCAGTGGGCGGGCGTCAAGCAGTGTCACCTTGGCTGACACCCAACCCACCCTTAGTCGACCCGCGTCGACGACCACTTTGGCTGCGGCCATCGGGCAGCTAAGCCACAGCGACCCCCTCGGGCCCATCTGGCCGGGCCGAATACATTCGGCCCGGCAGCCTCCCTTCTCGGCCACGGCTGTGACAACCTCGGCGGGGGTGATGGAGTCGTCCAGCTCCGTCACCCTGATCTCCGCCCGCTTCTCGGGGCGGGAGACGCGCGCCACCTCTGCGCTGAGGACCTCCCGTAGCTCAGCAGCTAGGGAGTCTGCCTTTTCGGCGCCCGCTTCGTCGAAAATCTCGAACATGCGGGCGCCTGTGACAGTTGTCCTGCAGCGCATGTTCGTGATGCCAAGGCCTGGGAACTTGTCCTTGAGCCTGTCCCTGGCCTCGGTCATCACGGAGTAATAGGTGGCGCCCTTTTCCGCCGCCCCTGGGAGCAGGGTGATGGTCACCGCCGCCGCTCTTGGGGCCCGCAGTCTGGCCGCCGCCTTCTTCTGCTCTTTAGGCGCCGTTGCCGGCGCCTTTGGCCTCCCCTGGGTTGCGCTTCGGGCACCTCTTGCGGCCACCACGTTCCACCCCTCCGTAAGCGGAGGTGGTGGAGGGGCGGGCCGGATCGGGCTCGGCTCCCGCAGGGGTGCCGGCTCCGAGGCCACCGCCTTGCCCTTGCCTTTCCCCTTCCCTTTGCCCTTACCCGTGGTGGGTTGGGGCTGGGCAGTGGGGGGGGCTGGGGCTGGCTTGGCTTTCGGCACTGGCCCGGCAGCAACAGCGGGCTTTGGGGGAACCTTTTGGGTCCCCGAACCCGACGGCTGCGGCGATGTCGTTGCCGCAGCCTCCGCCCTTCTCTTGTCGGCCGCTAGTGGCGGCCGAAGGATTGGCTCCGGCAGCAGGCGGTCCCTGATGCCGTCGAACCTCGCGTTGAGCATCGCGCTAAACTTTGCGACGCTCGCCCGCGAGGTCTCCTCCAGGAGAGCCTTGAGGGAGGCATCAGGGGTGGCAGCCGGTGCCGGCTGCTGCTGCCGGAGCTCCGCCACTTCCCGGCTCAGGTCCGTCAACTTGGCGGACAACTGCCGGTTGGCGGCCTCCAGGTGGGCCACCTCCTCCGTTATCGTACGGACCCTCATGCTGGCTGCGGCCTCCTTGACGAGGCCGGCCGCATCCCTGAGGGTCCGCACCGAGGTCCCCTTCAGGTTTTTGGACGTCGCGGCCACGTGCTCCACCGTGGCCGCGGCGTCCACCATCAGGTTGAACAGCGCAGCCAGAGACTGCGCTGTGTCTTCCCCCTTCGCCGGCGGGTTCAGAGCGCGGCGGCAATTGTGTCGAGACTCCTTCAGGGCTCTCGACCTCACCGCCACGCTCTCCTCGGCATCAAGGAGCAGCTGCTCCGCCTTGGCGGCGGACAACTGCGCCCTGGCCTCCAACAGGCCCGCACATTCGGCGGCTGAAGCAGGGCGGCTTCGCCCGCGCTTCGTTTTGTGGGCTACCCCTTTGGATAGCCCACAAAACACACCATCCTCCTCTTCCTCGGCCGATCGCTTACGCCACAATCGACCGAGAACGTCCTCCTCCATTGGAGTTGCTGGTGGTGTCACCGACACCAGGCTGCTGCAGTCGGAGTCCGACTCCGACAGCCGGGTGACCTTCATCCGCAACTCCCGCATTAGACATGGCACGCCTGTGCCCACGTCTGATGTCTCCCCCTCCGACGAAAGACGTGACACGCCTGTGCCCACGTCCAGCAACCTCTGTTGGGGGAATGGCGCGCCTGCGCCGACTCCCGCTCCCACTCCCACTGTCGCGTTTGGCACGCGTGTGGCCAGACGCGACGACCTACGGAGTGGCACACCTGTGCCAGACTCCTGTGCGCTGAGCGCACCTTCCTCCACCGTTGGACGTGGCACGCCTGTGCCCACGCCCGATAACTCCGGTCGCTCCCCGAGCTCCGCACAACAGGTGCCCCTCCCAGATACGACGGGGCTGAATGCATCAGATGCATTGAGGGATTCCCCGGCCGATTGGCCGGGACCCTCCTGGGTAGATATTTGCCGTGTTGTGATGTCCATTTTTTGTTCCTTTTTTGGAGGGTGAGGTCCCTCGTGGGTGCCGCCCTTGGGACCGGGTTCCCCCCGGCCATGCATCCCATCGCCGGGCGGCCAAACTTGGGATTCGGGGGAAGGGACATGAAGGGTGGGAAGGGAAGGAATTGGGAAAGGATTCAGGACAAGCCGCATCCAGTCCACTCTACTTAAAGAGCGGTACCGAGCGGCCTGGCCTGATGGGAAGGGGTGTTTGGAAGGAGGGAGGGAGGGATAGAGGGAAGGAATGGGAAAGGGTGGGATGTGCCGCTCTTGGTAATGCCCCTCACCACGAGCCTGCCCGGTATGGTTGGACCTATCCGGTATAGCCTCAGTGGATCATTGGGACACGCAAGCCCCCCCACCACGACAAGGTGGCGACAACGTCGGGGGGGAACTTATGTCACCTAGTACAAGGTTACCATAGCGAGAAAATTTGTTCTAG
Organism: Thyatira batis; assembly: GCA_905147785.2. Lineage (NCBI taxonomy): Eukaryota > Metazoa > Arthropoda > Insecta > Lepidoptera > Drepanidae > Thyatira > Thyatira batis. The sequence continues at coordinate 7,325,827 of LR990489.1, forward strand.
ACTAGTTTCCGAAAGCGGCTAGAAGAAAGTACTTTTACTGAGAGAAGGCACGACGTGGCACAGTTTCCACGCGAAACTTGGTAGTATGTACATACTCGTATAGTAGATTCTTACATGTGCGAGCAACGCCCGGCGCTAGTGCGCGGCGCTTGTGGAGGCTTTCCCAAGCTTCATTACAAGTTTAACAAAGCGTAGTAGTTAGTTACTCTTTCAGCTGTGAAACTACAGGATTTAACATTTTGTTTGAAATAAGACATTTAATACAATGGAAACATTTGCTCTAATAAGTTTTCAGAAGCATTTAATAGCTTGTTTGTTTTTTCTTTGTGTGGGTTTCGTCTTCGTACTAAGGATTTTATTGTCATTTTATACTTTATAATATTAAAATTATAAAGCATAATATTTGACACATCAAATAATAATATCGATATAATGTAAGATATTGTTGATATCTAGCTTTAATGTGCCTAATAAAAAGGCTTACAATGCAGTACGTGTCTTTTCAATTACCTTCACATTAATTAATTTTGCATAAGTATAATGTTATAATGAACTTTATACCTTTTGCTAGGTCATAAGTACGTGTCTTTTATATGTGCAAAAGGATACTCGTGTAAGAAAATCGTTACGATACCGCCTACCTATCTTATAATGACGACTATTTTGTGACGCAATATTTTTGATATTAGGAAATGATAGGAAAGAAAATAATATACTCTAAATGTAATATTTTCATATAAAATAGTTAATTGCTCAAAATAATTGCCAAATTGAAAGTATGACAAAATAATTAAACTAAGAAACCCGATTTATCATTTAACAAAAAAAGGAGCTATTTTGTTATTTTACAAGACTTAAATAAGCAGACAAGAGTTTTAAATATCACTTTGCCAAATTTGTAGAGCTCAATTTGTCCCCTTTACTTTATCAAGAATGATGTAGGTATGAGTAATATGATTACGTTTTTAGTTTTAAACGCGATTCTACCAATAAATACCATTTAAAAATGTTTAACTAGAATAATACCTACATATCTATACTTAGACAATTCCTTATTATAATGACAATGTAAAGATAAACTTATTGGTATAATTAAATAAGGAAACTAGTTATTCTAACTTTTATTATCAGATAACAGAAGTGAACTTAACAATTATTGTTTATATAAACAAATAAACAACTCGTGTAAATAATAAATAATAAGGCATCCAATTATCTATGATGGCTTTGTGATTATTTAAGTGTTCAAAGGGTAAAATAGCCGGTTAGTCGTTTCATAGGAAATCATCAATAAATTTAATTTATTGCAGGATAACCAAATAATGATGGCTTAAGCTTGGTAATCCGATAAATGATAAGATACAAAGATTTTAATGTAAAAAATTAGCCAAGTTTTTCATCCTTTTTAGAAAATTACAATTAAGTTTTAACTTGGCATGTTTTTTGTAAAAATAACTTATTCTAGCCCAGAACTGGAATAACGCAAATGACTATTGTCTATCTCTATTGTTAGCACCGCAGTCTTAGATCTGCCTAAGTGATCTCTCGGTCAAGTTTGAGTGTTTCTAACTTCAGAGAGTTTCCTTTATCATGTCAAAGCCAACATTTGCGCCTAGAGCAAAAGTCACCATACAATATTTGTCATGTTTAGACATAGAAAAGTCTTTAAAGTTTGCAATGCATAACACGCGTGATTCGGTGGTTTTTATAAAAACTTGGCTCGCGCACCTTGTGCGCATAGATAACTACTGATATATTTATTACCTTAAATTTATATATAAGCAATGTGTAATATAGGTGCAATTATCTGTTTTCAGTTAGCACTTGAAAATAAGGTAAGTGGGATTGTTGTATTATAAGAATTTAAAAAAGCCTTCATTAAATACATAGTAGAGTATAGTACCACAGTAGTATTTAATTATAAAAATCTTTGCCTTTTTGAACATTTCTGATTAGTATGTAAATTGGTTATAGTTCATATCTTGTAATATTGTATTTATTCAAGATTAGAATTTTTTTCTTTTCAGTTGAGTCTTATTTATATTTTGTTTTTAGTAATTTCTCCGCCTCCATCGTTTATAAAACGGCTAGTTTCCATAACTTTTCCATTGGAATTTTGGATGTAAATATTTACATACATAAATATGTAGGAACAAGGTAATCCTTGTTTCATCCGCTTATAAAGAATAATGAGTCCTTGTGTAATTGAAAGGAAATCGTATCCAAACATTGACCGAAATCTAACTAACTTTAGGAGACAATGTCATAACTAGATATTCGTGCAAAAACAAGCTCACCATATATAATATCACCGTATTGTTAAAATGAACTCACAATAAATTAGATAAGTGAAGTCATCTTTGTCGGCCAGCTTGACACAAAATCATTATTTTTTCTTTCAGCCCTAAACGACAATGAAATCCTTCGTAGCACTGTTCGCCCTCTTGGCCGTGGCCGCCGCTAACCCCCTGCCCCTGGTGCAGCTGATCGTCAACATCGACGCTCCCGCTAACGCCCAGCCTGTTGTCGTTGACAAGCCAGTTGTGAGCCCCGTCGAAGAAGTCAGCGTACCCGAGCCCATCGCTCTCCCCGAACCCGTTACCCCCGAGGTTGTGATTCCCGAGGCAGTCGTTCTCCCCGCCCCTGTTCTCCCCGAGGTCGTCCTCCCCGAGCCCGTCGTCCTCCCCGCTCCCGTTCTCCCCGAGATTGTCATTCCTGAAGCCGTCGTCCTCCCCGCCCCACTCCTCCCTGAGGTCGTCATCCCCGAACCCGTGGTCCTCCCCAGCCCCGAGCTGCCCGTTGTCGAGGTCTCCCCCGCTGTCACCCTCCCTGAGATCCTCAACTAATTGTAATTTCATTCATAAGTATAAAAAAACGTAACTCCACATACGTTTGCCCTGAGCAGATTAAGATACAGCTCACATCCTCCGCAAATCTTATGATGACGTTATTTACTAATTAAACATCACGTTTTTTTTATAAAAAGCAAGTTTGTTTCTTTTCAAAATCCTGGGTATTAAATAATAAAAAATCTAACAATAAAACGAATTATAAATAAAAATCCGCAACTACTTCCGTTCGTTCCTATCTATATATAGAACATAAAATAATTTATAATATAAGTTAGGTTTAGGGTTATTAACACTATAAAGATTATATAGACAATGAAATAACCAAAACCTTTAATATAACTAACAATTTAAATTAAAAAACGACTTCAAAAAACGAAACTATTCCTAAACAAACTAATACGCACTAAAAAGAAAAAAATAATTGCAAATTAAAATGTTTTCGTTAATAAAAAAATAAAATGAAAAATATTAGACTACTTTAAAGTCAATCAAATTATTACGATAAATATATTGTAGTTACAATTATTGTTATTTTTGGAGTCGGTGTCAGCCAACGTAGGCTTGTAAGTATGTCTCTACTCAGAACTGGAGAAGGGCAAACGGAATCATGGCGGTCCTTTTCTCCGGTACAAAGATGTCTAAAAGCGACACATGAAGAGATGCAATATAGGTCCCTCTCGTTGAGAACGTTTGGCAGCACAGCGGCCAGAATGGCGCAGGATGGTGAACAGCCAAGTACACGAGTTCGAGGTTCAGCGTAAAGCTGACCTTGATACCAAACGCGACCAGTTAAAGGCTCGCCCGCCTGCTGCCATATCATATCATTATGAGAACTGCGTACTCACGTGCCCTCAGTGTGCACGGAGTTTCGTCGCGAAGATTATACTTTACGAAGAATTTACTATAGTATTCTCGTATATTGTAGTGTTTCCTTGGCTGACACCGACTCCAAAAATAACAATAATTGTAACTACAATATATTTATCGTAATAATTTGATTGACTTTAAAGTAGTCTAATATTTTTCATTTTATTTTTTTATTAACGAAAACATTTTAATTTGCAATTATTTTTTTCTTTTTAGTGCGTATTAGTTTGTTTAGGAATAGTTTCGTTTTTTGAAGTCGTTTTTTTTTTTTGTTAAAATTTTTGTTTATTTTTTGATTTTTATCTGAATATGGGTAAGGAAAAACGCCTATCTCAACAGAAGCAATCTACTTCGAGGACAATTTCAAACAAAAGAGACTTGCGATAAGCGTACAAATAGACTCTCGAAAATGCGGCTTTACATGAAAATAGTTTTGAAAAGAGTGCTATGGTTTATTTATCTATACCTACTAACATCATACGTTTGTTGGTTTGTTTCTTTGGTTGAACGCGCTAATCTTAGGAACTTCTATAAAGTATACTACCTACTATACTAATCTAATATATAAAATTCTCGTGTCGCGGTGTTTGTGATTAAACTCCTCCGATACGGCTTTACCGATTCTCATGAAATTTTGTGTGCATATTGGGTAGGTCTGAGAATCGGGCAACATCTACCTACTTTTCATACCCCTGTGATCACGGGAACAACTACGCAGGTAAAACCGCGGGGCGGCAGCTAGTAAGTATATAAAATTTGCATTAAGTATGTGTGTGTGACAAATGAGCGAGTAAGTAAGTCAATATAGCCGATTCGATTTATTTATAAACTAGCTGCCTCCGCGCGGTTTTACCCGCGTAGTTCCCGTTCCCGTGGGAATACAGGAATAAAATATAGCCTATGTTACTCGGGGATAATGTAGCTTTCCAAAGGTGAAAGAATTTTTGAAATCGGTACAGTAGTTTCGGAGCCTATTCATTACAAACAAACAAATATTTCCTCTTTATAATATTAGTATAGACTAGCTTCTGCCCGCGACTTCGTTCACGTGGAATACATAGTTACTTTGGGCTAACGCAAACTTTCAACCTGTGTCTTTGTTTACGTAGAAGTATGGTCTCGCAGAGCGAACCGATGACTGCACAAGCGCTGGGCCGGCAGCGCTTAAAGGCGCGCGAAGTACTTGATCATTATTTTGCTGCGATGTTATTTAAAATTTGCGATATCTCCTAAGATATTCATTGAAATCGAATGCTGTAAATGGCAATTTTGTTTTAAATTAAATGCTTGTGGTGAATAACGTATTTATTGGGATAAGGATTAATATCATCTTCATAAAAACACCATCACAAATAATGCTTTATTTTAGAACAAATGGAGTTAGTATAAAAATGGTTATAGTGAACCAACCTTAACAGATAGACATATGCTGTCGCGGACTTTTTTTTAGATCTTTTAAAGGAGAACAATTCTGTCATACATTATTTTAGCGTAACTTTAACCGTTTACGCAGCGTACGCAGCGGAACCTCTAAACAGGAAAAGAAATCTCCCGATTTTGAAACATTCTTCATTGGTGCTCCGCTCCTATTGGACGTAGCGTGATGATAATGAAATGGGACCAATCGGGAAGCACCAGCTTTCAAATAAAAAAATAATAATTTAAATCGCTTCGCCCAGTCGAAAGTTCTGAGGTAACAAACATAAAAAAAAAAAAAAAAAAAAAAAAAAAAAAAAAAAAAAAACATACCCGTCGAATTGAGAACCTCCTCCTTTTTGAAGTCGTTTAAAAATACAGAGCTTGTAAAGCTGACGTAGGTAGTGACGGCTTAAACAGCCTGTAAGAAATTTAAAATAATTTATGGCATTATTATGTGTTAATAGGTGCGGAAAATATTTTTTAATAGTGATAAACAGGAAAGGTACCGAGGTCTGTACCTGGGAGACTTCAGAGCTAAAAATACATGTGACTCATAAATGCCTAGTCTCTGACGTCGGGGCATTCCAAGGGTTGAATGAAAAATATCCAACATTTTTTATCCTTTTCTGGTGACGCACACTTTAGCTTCGTCATGACATGAGGAAATTCTTGAATATTAAAAGGAACTATTGAGAAGTTATTTATGTACTTATATAAATAGATCTGGGCCTTTTCGTAATGTAGCCAGCCTTACAAAATATTTTACTAGTTATTTAATAAAGGGTTTTTAGGTACTTGATATAAATAAAAGAGCAGATTTTCATTGCTTGACTTACTTATATTTGGTAACTATCAATGCACTGGCTATTTGACTCCTCTAGCCTGAGCTGCACTAGTCATCCTCAGGTAGAAACTTGTCATTCAATGAATTATTTCTAGAGCGCAAATAGACTACAATTTTAAAGATATGCTAGAAATTTCTATAGTTCTAAGAAGAGCCTTTGAGAATGTCATTACAATAAATGACGTCACTTGATCGTTCCCAAGATGCACTTAGTTCAAGATGTGCAACAACAGGTTCTAAGAACGCTCTCCCACTTCCACGAAGTATATTTTTTGCGCACCTGCTCCATTTGAACTACTATTTAATTGTGACCGTGTAGCAAATGCGGCCATCAATTATCATGACAGCCCACTTTTTGTATCCATTCGGCTCATTGGTTGTGATTAATGACTGACAAGATGCAGCGTAAGTAGAGCTGGTAAAGTTCCCACTTAATTGTTTTATTCGAGTTTGTAAGCTAAATAAGTTTGTGGACCAAGTTTTGTTTTCCATCAAACTATGCCCGTATTTCCCACTTAGAATTTAATAGGTGTGTAAGATTCATTTGCAATGGTTAGGTTCATAGATCTACATTTGTATGTAATATATACTGCACTTACGCCTATGTGTGCGCCGTGTGCGCGGCATTTCAGACTTTCACAAATTCATCAAGACTCTTTTTCAGAATAAATGAAAGTGATTTGAGTCCACCTTCTAAATTCGAATGTTGTTTAGAATGTCAATAGATTAGGTACTCTCAGCATTATATTGTCACATTTAATTTTGTTCGACAATAGTAAAGTTGGAATTTTTCCGACCCACTTAAGCGGAATAAGCAATAAGTCAGGAAGGAGAAGAATAATAAATTTGCCACTCCAACCAAATAATATAAACGTACCTAAAATAATAACTACCCTTTCCAGGTTTTTGCAATTCCAGGGTTATAATGTTTTCAGTTACAAGCTAAGTTTAAAAAAAGTTATATACTGACATATAAATGTACGTTAATATTTTTTTATAAAACCCTCGCGTCAGCATCCCAACAAACACATCAGTAGGTTACTAACTAACTACAATATAAAATGAATCTAATGATCTAGGAAGTAGATATTATACAGGTTTCAACACAGGTAGGCAACACCAGAAAAGAACCATTGTAGAGACTGTTTGGAAATAATGTAGAATAAAATGACGCATACTAACTTACTTATAAATTGTCGACTTAAAATAAAGTAACATTAAAGTTTATTTAACTCATACCTACTCATTCTTCCTTCTGCTATATTCCTTCTGCTATATTTATGGTCCAAATAAGTATTTTTTTATTATATAAAGTACATCTACAATAATATTATAAAGACTTAAATATAAACTTAAATATTATCCCTGACATTGGCATTAAATTTATCTATACAAAATTAATAGTTATTTGTTATACAAGAGTGCAAAGTTGCTTTTTAACCGCGTGTTCAATTTTGATGACCGAGCAAGCGAAGGATTCTAAAATTGAATCACGAGCGCAGCGAGTGATTCAAAATTAGAATCCTGAGCGTCAGCGAGGGAATCAAAAGAGCACGAGGTGAAAAATCTTTGCACTCGAGTGCAACACGTAACTTTTCATTCCACCTCAGCGAGGAAATGACTAAATGCAAAAAAAAAACCGCGTACAAAGCAAATTGAAAAAAGAACACCAAGAAGGTGCCGAGTCTGAGTTTTTAACAAATTAAAAAAAAGTTGTATGATATATTCGGCACCATAGAGGTAGCAGTAAATAGGTTTAATGTTTTTTTTTAATTCACAAACTTAGTGCACACGATGTTCCAAATTCAATTTACTTTATCCTCTAGAGAATAAAAACGGCTTTTCCACTCAGATATTGAAGATTAAAAATACTCTTTCCGAGATGGTGGGATGAAAATATAGTTATTTATTGTGGTCACGCTTCTCATTGTATCACATTATGTACCAATTATAATGAGACGTGCAGTTCTTGCTATCAGTTGCTTGTCTACTTAGTTTGGATACATGTGTGGGTAGTGTACATGTATATATATATATTAAAACAAATGAATAACTTGCGGAGTAAAGGAGTAGAGTCATGTGTGCAACTCAACTCACGTTTGTGATCTCGAGTCGATAATGAATGCAGAGGTCACGCTATCACTCGAAGACTTCGTCCATACTGACCTTGCTCCAGTTACCCGACCTTCTCTCCAACAAACTAACGAGAGGCAAACGCCTATCGCGTAATGTATAGTTATTCATTAGTCGCATTAGTTGGTTGGCCCACTACGCTTAATTGAGCTACATTCCCGTAAGGATCAATGTCACTCACGTTTTATTATATTCAAAGTTTTATATAATGATATCTTACTTTATTTGTTGTTATTTAATTAATATTGTAAGATATCCGCAATTACAAGAAATAAATAAATATAATCAACTGAATCTGCATAGTGTGAAACTGAGCTACAGTGAGAATAACATAAACGTATTTCTTAAGAGTTTTATATGCACTCTGCTAAGATTCCCGCGTTCCTTCATTGCTAAATAGGTATACCTCTAAAATACTTCTGTAACAAAATTTACACTAAGAATTAAACTGTAAAAATATCATTAAATTTAAAAATATCGTTTATTATATTTTTTTTATTTGTCTAATACAAATAATTTCCTTTCACAATATACTTTACTGATCGAGATATTTTACTCTTTCTCTTTAATCAAACTCCTCATCCAAACACTTGAAGCGAATTAAGTAGGTAATTGAATCTGAATCTGGCAAAATTAGACGGTCGGGTAGCACAAATAAACCTTCAATAACATTATGATTTTCAGGAATTTCTTTATTGAAATCTTAAATAATATAATTGCACTCAAAACTACAACATATGTATAATATGTCACAATAATGTTGACGTACGGAAAAAGGTTTGATAAATTGTCATGGGAGTTTGCTCCAGTGAATAGAACGAATTTCGCAGTAAAATTAACTCCAAGCTCTTAGTTGAGATTCCGTTAAACATTTATTTTATTATTAAGTAGAAAGTATACCAAGAGTGGTGGGATTTCATTTATTTATGAAGTATAATATATAGCTTAATTGGGATCTCAAATTACTAAAATTGAGATTAATATAAAAAATAAGACACAACTGTTCGGCGCCAAATTTCCACGTACACATTATGATATGTCATTACGAATTCATTACTCAGTAGAGTCATTCGTAATGATAAAGTATATTTCCACAAAAGGTCTGGACCGGATGAACCACTTAAATCCAAATATTGGTCATGCGAAAATAATTACGAACAACAAGTTTTTTTAACATGGCAACATATTGCTCGTATTATTATTTCAATGTTCAGTTCATTTATCAAGAGAACAGCAGTAAAGTTTATGATTGATAAATTTTAGGATGATGAATATTTTTGAGCGCAAAGTAATTAAGATATATCATCACTAGCAGCCCCATCGTTCTGATCTCGTTCCCATGGGACCCAGCTTTTTTTCCGGTAAACGTATCCCAGTCTGATCCTCATCATACTATAGGCTTTATTTGGCCTCAATTTTATTGGATTGATTATGACCTCTAAAAGTCTGTTGGTTTTTTTTTATAAATAAAAGAATTTAATAGCAATAACAGCTAACAAAACTATGCATTAGTTTTGTTATGATTATGTGAGTATCGTTTACCTACTCGTACAGTTTCAAATGGATATTATTAGCTCCTACGAAGCTACTTAATCAGTTTAAGAAACTATCGTAAGTGGTGGCCACGGTACCAGTAATGGCCAAAAATTGAAAGAAACATCTAGAATTCGGACATGAGCGAATGTTTTTACATTGGGATCACTGTGACATAGACTTTAGACATCGAACTATCTAAGTTTAACGTTTTATTCAATTCAGTCAGTTATATGTATAAATATGCGAGAATACAAAGTGTAAAGTGATTTGAAATTGACAACGACGGCTTTTCTTAAGGAAATCATTAAGGCGGTGAGCAGAAAGTTTCACTTGTAAAATAGTATTGCTTAATTAAAATCAAAATTTGTTTTGTTTGATGTGTTAGCCATAAAATAAAGATAAACTAAGACTAAGACTGGGGTATCCATTAATGGATTTTCCCTGGCCAAGACTGGGTCACAAAACTACAACTTTTATTTGTTAAATTAATTGAATCCAACTTTGCCGTATCTCACGCGTAACACATTACAAATATTAAATAAGGACTGGACTTTACAGTTTCACTATATTCAGTGCTGAAACTTTCACAATTTTGGTAATATTTCACAAAAACCAGTTTTTTTTTCTTAAACTGGCCACCATTGGGTCATTTACCATACAATTAAATAAATCAACGAGTCAGTGCAGCAATATCTACGAAGGAAATGTTATTTGACGCGATATCAATAAATCATACTGAATCATATGCCCGCCCAGGTGCATTAGGTACAAACTTTTCTCAACTTTCCGTGCAGACCCCCACCCTCGCGCGTGGGGCGTGAAAGCACCGTGGTCGTGCGCGGGCGCCGCTAAGTGTGTCACTCGGGTCGACGAACGCCGGCCTAGACCCACATACTGCAATTGGGGCACAATCAGCGACAGTATAGCGAGCGCGTTGACCCCGCGCGGTGAAATGCCCATCTCTCTCACACTCTTTCTCTCGATGTCGTTTGGCGACCAACGGACGGCGACGGCTTTCCCATCGACTCGCGGCATCCGTCCACGCAGCTCTTAACTAGTGACGCACCTACACCTTATTATAACATTTTACTCATAATAAATAACCGTTTCCGATATGCAGGTGTCCGAAATTCTAATAGTTTTAATTTTACAATTCTCTAAAAGAATCCTGCTTTCCTGCGTTTTAAATTTATTTTCTTACTAAAGTAACCTGTATATTTCATACGGCCTGTGACTGAATATCGAACGTATGTATGTTTCGTGTTGGACCGTCACTGTTTGTGTTTTCTCCTGAGCATATAGCTTGCATGTGACCATCCAAACTATTCAACGGAACTGACACAAGAAACTGTCATTCAAGTAATAATTATGAGAATGTTCGCTCTTCGTTCTCTTCTAATGACCGTCCATATTCTATATTCGTCACCAAGCGGGGATCATATAATAGAAAATTATCAAAGAGATGTCCGACCGTTTGCTATGGCATGTGCAGCTCAAGCGTAGCGTGATCTACGTCTTTGCACGAACAAATAGTAGACATGTATCTATAGTTATAGCGTTTGATTTTCACTTTCAGGTAAACGTGCAATAAAGAAACATTATTTATGTAAGTACCTACTCACCTGGATTATTCTGGAATACCTAATATGATATAAGCTGATGGTATATACATATATAATTATTCTATTGAATTGTTGTGAAGTATATTCTTGAACCCGGAAGATAAAGGTGAAGTCGTAAATTATTATTTATCAGTCTAATACATCTATAGCGGTTAAAAGTAGATCGTATTTATTGAACATATCGACATACAGTACAGGTATTTTGTGAAATTGCAAATCTCATAAAAATTCATAAATCCATGTAGCACGAAAGCGCCTGTTTTTATTTTCATTCAGAACCGTACGATACAATATACCTACTTGTGTCTAGCTATGATAAGTGTGGAAGCGCAACGAAACAAACGAATAAGAGCGAACGGAAAAGAAAGTAAAAATGAGTGCATTGATATAAGAACTAGGCAAACATGTGGTGTGTCGAGAAATGTGTGCAAGCGAATGCAGCAGTTTCATCTAGGGGGAAAAAGTGATGGCGATCGAACTGGAAACTGCAGAGATTCGGATTCGCAAGTATTGTTTGTATCACACCGTACCACGTTCCCGCGCTTCCATGCACTTGTATTGCACATTTTTTCTCCTACTTCTTCACTTTCTTCTTATGTACACTTTCTAGGCTTTATGGTGAAATGTCTGCGCTTTCTAACGTAACACTAGTGCAAGTTTTTCTTGTCACCTACCATTTGTAATGAAAACGAGTGGATGTTGTGATTGATTCTGTGACTATATTTTTACCAACTGGTTTATGTTTTGCACTTCTATGTAGGTGTCGTATACATAACGTGAACTGAAATAGCGTACTGGTAAGTAAGCCTCATTTTGGAAAAACGGTCGCCAAGCAGTTATCGGTTAAATCCGCAGCTGTCCATGAGACCCAGTTTCCTTCTACGTTTTTGTACTTACCTACGACCTTCGGTCAATTTTGGCCACATTTCTTGTGGTATACTTATTCTCTAACACAAACCTATCTACGATATTCTATATTACTAGCTACATCAAAACAGGAGACATGACATATATCTATGACTCCCTTCATATTTTAAGAATACACATAACTAAGACGTAAGTATCTAGGTATCTATAAAATAAGCAACATCTCGTATATGTAATTCTCTTTGTAACGTTCGTATTTAGGTCAACATCTCTGTGGAGGCTTGCTCTGGAAATCTGCATAGACGGATGTCGGTGCTATTAGATATTGTAGGTTTCTCTATCGGAGAAACTTTCGGAGTGAGCGAAGTGTGTCGGTCCGCAGGCCAGGCGCTGGTCGTAGTCGTGGTCGTGCACCCACGGAAATGGGTCCGCGACAATAAACTATAAAACATGTCTATGTGGGCCATCGCTGAGGAGCGCGAGCGCGGGATCGCCGACGCCGACGCTTGTAGCTTGTAGCTTGTTCAATACTATGCAAATCGCTAGGAACTTTCTTCCGGCGATCGGCGCGTTTGTGAGGGCATTGTGACGATTTCTCCTGCGCGTGCGCAGCAATTTAGCCTTCCCGAATCTTTTGAAGAAAAGACACATTATTATTTATTGTTTTGGTATGAATTATTAAATTATAATTAGGAGTGAAATTATTTGTACCACGTTACATGAGACTATATTGAATAGTTTATTGTATAGATCTATGTTTAAAACAAAAAAAATCTTAATAACTAAGAACATGATATTCACGCTCAAAATTTTGTGCAATCGTATGACCGTCGTACCTACGTGATTTCTTACATATACTTACCGTATCCTGCACAAAGCATAAAATGTTAAGACTGGTTTGCTTTATTATTTAAAGTATTCATTTGTTGCCAAATCAGGTAGTTTTGGTGATCGGTGAGGGACCACGACCCGCGCAATACGGGCCGGTACGCAGGCGCGGCGCAGTGGCAGCCGGCGCGCGGCGGCTGCGCGGGCGCACGCGGCTTGTTGCGCTAACCTACTTGGCGTGCGTTGATCTCTTTGTTTGTAAACATGCCATCGCCGTTGCTGCCACCACTCTGTACATATACTCAACTCGGAGAAGTATACCAATCGAAATTAAAATGATGATGTATCGTTAAACTGCGAGTAGGTCAATATGATTTATCTTTCAGCCCACTGAAAAAATAATGAAAGTGAAATTAAGAATTTGATAAGTTTCAATATTGAAAATTAGCGATATTGTCCAATATTTTAATTGGAATAGTACAACGACTTTGAGAAATCAATCCAATTATATCTTCGTAAAATAATAATAAAAATGTGAAAGTTTGGATATTTGTGACTACGTAGGTACGTTATAAAGGCTAAACGAATTCGAATGAAAGACACACATTATATACATGGGTTCTGGTGATGACTTTTAATTTGTGAACAGAGAACCACATTATTTCCTTAAAATTAAACCGCTTAATCGCTGACTAAAAAAAGGAGATTGTGGGGCGCAAGTTAATTTAATATTTTAATACAAGAGAAACGTAAAAATTCCATTGTGAGAACATAGTACCTAGGTAGGTAGGTATCTAATGACGTAAAAATATATTTTTTATTTGCTATCAGATGGATGATCAATCGAAACGTACTTCATGCACCTACCAAGCTTATTAGCTTATTAAAGTGAAAAGAAAAATGACAGGCTATGTTGTTTACGTAACAGCAAAATATAAAAACCGGCCAAGGTGTGTTAGAACACCCCAGTGTAGGGTTCCGTAGCTAGATTGACAAAATTCAATACTTAAAGCATACATATACGATTAACTTAAACATTTTTTTTTAATATTGAGGTGGCAACGAAATGGTTAAATTGTATTGTATTCTGTTGATTTTAGGATCTTTTTTACTTGGCCGACTATAACTCTTTAACCTGTAAAGCCAACTTAGCCATGATAGTTTTCCTTTTAAATTCATCATATACACTACTAGCACGAATTTTTTTCATATCTACAAACAATGGTTTAGTTTTTAGAGGGGACACATGACTCTAACTAAAATTTCAGTTTAAAAGCATAATATTTCGTAAATGGTACCCTGAACCGGAAAGCGGTTTTAAAAAACCTTTGCTATCTTTTAATAAGCTATCCAACGATATGCCACAATATAGGAATGTAGAAACAAAAAAAAAATGTTTCCGTTGTAGGTACATGTATGGGAGCTCTAGAAAAAAATATTTGTCAATATTTTATGTTTCAACTTTGTCGACGCTGTTAATATCTACAACCATACCAAATTACAGCTTTGTAGTATCAACCGTCTCTGAGATTACCCGCGGACGGACGGATAGACGGACGGACATGGCGAAACTATAAGGATTCGTAGTTTACTACCCCCTAAAAACAGTGCCATTAAATATGACATTATAATTTTAAAACGAATAGTTTCAGAAATGTATACTTTCACATTCCGTGTCAATGAGAGACATGTAATATTTCGTTAAAATCTATAAAAATAACTATTAAAATTATTCGTACTAGGTATATTTATTAATTTGAGTCTTGTTAAACCTTTATTAAACAAAAAATCCGTGATTTTAATGACGAGTACTCTAATATTTAGTTTTTTTTTTAATATTTAGGTTTTTTATATGAGTTTAAGGTAGTTTTACTATTGGATTAAATTATGCTTGCACCAACACACATCATATTATTCTCGAAATTTAATTAGACTTAGTAAAATTTGTTAAATATAAAACATTCATGAGTGAAATGTTAGGTTACTGATAAAAATTGAAAGGATAAGTTGAATCTCGTGGCCGTCACCAGTGTCGACCCTCAAATCTAACGTCATTACGTAAAGCTCGCCACGCCTATGAACCCAAGAGCAGCGCCGTTGATCCCTTCACATTGTCACGGGTTATTGAACCGGTACCATTCTGCTACTCCTTCGAAGAATGCAAGGACACCGATGGGCCGCTGGGCGCGCGAGTGCCTCCGCTCGGGCCGGGCCGGGCCGGGCCGCCCGCGCCCCACCGGACGGCAAACTTCACTCACTTGCGCTCGAGTTCTCCTCATATCTTACCATGTAAACGTTCTGCTTTGCGTTGCGCGATCTCTGTTTGCTACGAAAAATAAATATTTCGAAATAACCTTTAAACGTTTCAACACAGCCTCATACTTTGTAAAGAATCAACAAGTACTTAAAAGTTTTACGTACAACTGCCTACCTACCTACCTTAATTTGCACATTTCGGCAGATGAAAGTATGATCAGAAATAAGTTATTCAATCAAAGGTAATATCATTATGATTCCAAACTCATGCTGTCAATTTTGGAAATTAAATACTGTCCTGAGAAAATCATAATATTTTTTATTTCAGGCTGAATATTGGTGTTCTTTATTAGGTCTTATTTTAATAAAAATATTGATTGAGAAGTGCATACTGGACCCGCACTCCAAGGATGCTGTACTAGTACACTTTACAAACCATTTTTTTTTTATTTCAGGCCTCATTTAAATAATAAAATAAACATCCTGGGACATTTTTCACACACGGCCAATCTGATTCCAAATTAAGCATCAAAGTGAGCTTGTGTTATGGTAACCAGATAGCTGATATACTACATATACTACTTTTAAATACATACTTATATAGATACTAGCGGACCCGGCAGACTTCGTTCTGCCCACCAGCGCCACCTACCGGGTCCAAATTGATGTATTATACATAAAAACCTTCCCCAAGAAATACTTCTTAACTTGGTGAAAACCGGATGGAAATCAGTTTAGTAGTTTTTGTGTTCATCGCATTCAGACAGACAAAACGGACTATATTTTACATATGCAGACGTTGTTTTGCCATGTATATTATTTGTAGGAAACTTTTTTTTAGTTCAATAAAAATAATTATCTACCTACTATAAGTATTCGGGGATGTACTTATAATCGAAAGCGTTATAAACAATAAATTAATGCTTTATGTAGGGTAATAAATTAATGTAGAGAATATATTTTAAATTACAATTCTTGCTAGTTATCTAAATATAAAAAATAATTATTCATATTGTAACTATCAGTTTATTAAATACGATTTATTTATTGTTACATTAACTATTAATAAATGTACTTTATTCCCAAATACATATTTATTGAATGTAAAAAAATATTTATTATAGTTGTCTTCAAAGAAATTTAAATATGAATAGTTAATAAATTCTTCCATCAGTGTATTGGTAAAAAACAGTGACTTAATATATGTACTTATCTGTTTTCAAAATATCTGTATTTTTTTATTTTTATTGAACTAAATAATATTTAATTATTTTTATTATAACTGATCGATTATCGTTGATCGGTTTTATCGACCGGTGAAGACGGAAGATAAAATAAAAATCGCGATGGTAAAATAGGGGTTGATTGTAAAGGGTTGAAAATTCAGGGTTATATGTATTTACTAATGCTGTATCATAAAAAAATAAAAAAAATAAAAAAAAAAAAACAAAAATTGAAAAAAAAAAATTTGGGGTGGCTTACCCTTAACATTTAAGGGGATCAAAAATAGATGTTGTCCGATTCTCAGACCTACCGAATATGGATACAAAATTTCATGAGAATCGGTCAAGCCGTTTCGGAGGAGTTTAACCACAAACTTCGCGACGCTAGAATTTTATATATTAGATTTACCACCAGACACAGGACAAACAGACATATTCATGCATACAAATGTTTGTCCTGGGTGGGAATCGAACCCACGACCCGCGGCTTGAAAGTCAGGATCACTAACCACAAAGCCAACCGGGCTGTCGGTTAAAATACAAACATCTTAAGATGTGAAGAAGCAAGTTTAATAGCTGTAATTCTGTTAGTAGCAGTAGTAGTAGTCTTGTTGGTACCATTTGTAAACCTGTGGACGCCTGTGGTAGGGTGACATACAGAGGGACACGAAGTCACATCAAAACAGTTAAATCGTTGCTCCATTTTGGTACAAAACCCTGAACATATCCGCACATGAAGTTATATTGTATTATTCATGTGTACCTACTCTGACGTTTCTTTTATAAATCAACCCGTGTTTCTGACTCACTTTTAATTGTAAAATTTATTAACTGTGTCTTTGAGTCAATAGGACGAAATCGTACGTATAGGTAACGGTTATATGTATTTTGTTAGTTTTTATAACGATATACGAACTCTACCAAAACCGTGTTTTTATATATATATTATATTAGAACTAAGATTATTATGGATAGTGCAATGTAAGTATTTTGCAGCCATACCCATGTAGGTAACGTACAGATTTGTTACTTTTATCCTATATTCCACTTAAGCCCTTTATATTATTCATTAATCGAAAAGTTCAAGCATACTATCTCTTATTGGCTATAAATAACACTACAACTAATATAAATAAAGCTATTTTATTACAATGTAGTTGTAATTTTCCTCCAGTTATTAAAAATAGCCCGATCACCCATGTTCGTTATTCCAGGAATTTCTCGACTATTGTGCAACAGCTGCACAAGGCAGGGGTAAAAAGCCTCGGATACGTTGACCCTGACGCTACGACTGGTCGACCACCTTTTTCGCACGAACTAAAAATAAAAGAAGGAAGATGGGATACGAACATGCTAGACTCTTGTGGAAGGAAATATTAAAAAGAACAAAATGTTCATGCTCGTTCAGTGGCCTGGGCCGGAGCGGACGACCGGAGACGGCGACCGCCTACTTTCGTACCATATCTTTGTGTGATTGAAAGTACTTAAAAGAGAATAGAGACGCGCTTCGATTGAGATCAGCCTTGCAGTACCCATTGACAAGAGTGCCTCATTACAGATTCCATTCAACCAATGTTGAATGTGCGCCGCGCGTTGCAGTCACGTTATTGACTTTTGTAATCAGCGATAGGCTCGTAATGATACCGGCTTTCCATCCCTCTAGTTTTGATCCCTGTATCTACTCTTTGATTTTCAGATAGAACCATTTCACAGAACATTCAACAGAAATAATAGTTCTATTATTTTTTATTTGCATATTGCCATAGGTAATGTTATTTGGGTGTTTATTTTATAGTAGGAATGAACCAAAGTACAAATTTTAGGTACACTAGCATTTATTTGTTATTGAGTTTTTTTTTATTAAGAAAACAACTTACACGAATGAATGTACATACCTACGGAAAATTCCATGTATCGAGTCAAGGCTATAACGCTCAAACTCATTTAATAATATGCAGGAAACGGCTTTGTGGATACATTAAAATATTTTTTCACGATTCTGCGACTTGCAAACGGATTTTGGTTTCTGACTAGTTCTGTTTGATCCGCTTGATCCGTTTGATTCGATAAAACGCATATGTCCTTATAAGTGCTAGGCAGTTGCGCGGGCGTCCACCTCACTTTAACCTTGCATTGTGTCAGTAACACTGGGCCGCGGTATAACTGTACGGTGGCTGAATGAGAATGGCAAAAAAGGGCCTCGTATGATCCATGAAGCTGTGGAGTGGTCGCGATATTGCTAGCCACGGAACGGGAATGTTCCGTGGCTAGCTATTTAAAATGTATATCAACTACATTTTCAAACAGGCAAATGGAAGTCGTCAATCAAATATAACATATCAAGGGCCGTCTTAAAAATATATATTGTGTTGTATAAAGTATTTATCTATTATTATCTTTACTTGACATTGTGTCCAAATTATCGACAGTAATTCAAATACAATTTACTTAAATAACATGCAAGTTTTCACGGTGTTCAACAATAAATGTATGCATGTACTATAATATATTATATAGGCGGACTATGTCAGTTATAACTCGAAAACAACCAGCAAAATCTGCACCGCTGTTATGCTTTTCCTATTTCCTAGGCTAACAACCTTGGTTCCGGGACCCGTTGTTAATTTTGGTTGTGAGTAGGTTCCTACCTGGGCGACTGATCTATTTTATCATTAATAACGTTTCAATTTTTTTTTCTATTCATTAATTTGCTCTAACGCAAATGTGACTTTGACGTTAGGATTGGGACATTGAAATTTCCTTCTGAGAATCTTTTGAACTTTACCTACATGCGACAGTTTTCGGTACCTACTAAACTAGATGTTGATTTCCATGTCTCAATAGGATATGTTCTCAAGTGTGGCGGCTTTTACTGTACCTTACAGATCTATATTTTGCCTCCAAACGTATACCAGTAAGTGTATGAGTATTAACATTTTATTCAACTGACTTTGCAGGCGTAATTGAGTCCCGTAATAAATAGAATCAGTGGCACGTGGTCATGCTAATACTTACGTTAGTGTGTAATAATAAGTGAATTTATCGTTATGATTGGTCCGATAACACCAGCTCGGCCGCTGACCGGCCTTCACACTTTACGCCGCGCACCCGCCGGTGCAAGCGACCTCGCCCGACCGTCTCGCACTCCCTCCAATAACTAACATTTAGTGATCCATCTCTAATCATTTAACTATAAAAGTACAGTCTTACGTATATGTATGTATATGAAACAAAATGTAAGACCAATTTATTTAAAAAATACCCCTGTCATACATCCATTCGTACATCAAATTATCTAATAAGTTAAAAGGATGTATATTTTGAGTAGTCAAATGAAATATAAGTAAATTGAAATTTATTAAAAGGAAATAATTTGTAGAGGGGGTATAGTAACTAATGAATACGATACGTTTTTATAATAATTTATCAAACAAATACATAGAGGTAGATATATAATATAAAAAAATGTTTGATCATATAATATGAAACAAGCTGCAGCGCCCGCGGTTTCAACTGGGTAGTTCCCGTTTCCAAAGGAATACCGAGATAAAATATAGCCGAAGACACTCGCGTAGCTATTCTTTTGTAGCGTTCAATTGGTGAAAAAATTTTTCAAATCGGTCCAGTAGTTTCGAAGCCACAAACAAACAAAAATCAAATCATTCCTTTTTTATAATATTATTAGTTTAGATTAATGTTACTTTACTGAATGATAACACATAAAGCAAACTGAAAATTTAATACAATATAATCATACACAAGTAATAATTGGGATATTATTATAACTATTACCGAAGTGTCTTTTGCTGTCTACGTGTGTCGACTGCCCCTACATCAATGTCTAAATCCTATCATCCTTATATATCAGTAAGTCAAGCAGCTTGTATTCTTGATTGGTGTATTTTCGCTGCTCTTATACAGTAACTTTATAATACATATAATAATAATAATAATAATAGGATGTATATTGTATTTTATGATAATCGAATGTGACTGTAGTGTTGTAATTTTAATTTTGAAACTAATGAATTGTTGACATTTATATATTTGTATGTAACTTAAACGATCTAAGTGACCTGATTATTATCTAAATGTATAATGTAATTTTCTGACGAACTTAATTCGAATAATATTGTATTGAATAATATCATAGTACCTACCTATCACTGAGTTAGCGCTCAACAAATTTTTTGCATGCCAGTTATTGGCAGAATGTGAGGCCTTTAAATTTTATTTGTTACCACTATCACCATGTTCTTGCAAATAAAACATTTTATTATTATTATTATTATTACAGATTGGTTATATATTTGTATTCGTAAAGAACCAAATGCAAAATAGGGTTTTATTTAAATTCGTTTTTTACCTGATGTCTCAGAAAAGAAGCAAAAGATTTAAAAGTGAAACAAAGCAAATGTTTTCGTTCGCAATACATTACATGTCCCAAACAAAACCAGATAAAAAAAGAAGATCAATGTATGGCGAAATCGATGAAATAGTCCTTTTCGATCTTATCTCTTAAATTATCTTGCACACAAATCCCCGGATGTTCTAGAACGCAACGGTACAATAATAAATTTTAAATTCAAATGCCCTACCTTCGTCTCACTGAAATTCGAATTATAATTTTTGATAGCCCCATGAGCCCGATGAAACACGAACGAAGAGCAGAGCAGTCGGTAGGCGTCTGGCCACGTGATCAGTGGTCTCGTTGATAGTGGTAGATGGCGCCGTAGTGGCGCCGGTAGTCGAAGCTCGCAGCTGTGCTATTTTGTGACATCATTCTTGTCAAGATCATCAGCTACTATAAGTAAAAAGCAGCAGGTGAGCCTTTTTATAAATTATAAAGTTATATACAAGCTTTATATGTTTACATCGCATTAAAATTTACAAAGGCATAGTGCGTCACACTGTTCGCTCACGTTTCGTCACTCATTTCGTGCACGCGACATTTACACTATCTAGTTGGTTGGTAGCATTGTGTGTCGGAGTTGCTAGTAATGTTATACTTTTATTAAAATTATCGCTGTACGGCTGCTTTAGGTACTTATTTAGGTATCTGTTACAGTTATGGGTTTGCATTTCTTTATTTTGGTTATACCTACTTACCTACTACTACTACGTTATTACTACTGGGATACAATTCTCCTGAAACATAAAAATAGGATAAATGTGCAATTCACATTCATATATTAATTACCACATACAATATAAATTCACGTGGGTTTAACTCTGGAAACTTTCAAATGTAGGTATTTAAATGATTTAATAATAAAACAATCACCTTCCACACCAATAACTACAGTTACTAAATTCGGCACTTTTTCGCTTCGAATTGATAGGTAGATATTTTATTTTCTAAACATCTTATTGTTTAAAGCTATACTATACTGGATATTTATCTATAGGTAGTGAAATAGTTTATATTTGTTGCAGGTTCCATAAAATAGTACGCGTTGAATCACGAAAATGGATTTGATTCTACTCTTTTTGTTTTCTTTTGTGGGAGGGTACTGGGTTTTCAAAAAGATGAAGGAATGGCAGAATCTACCTCCAGGCCCGTGGGGTCTGCCCATCCTGGGCTACTTGCCATTTTTAGATAGGCACCAACCGCACCTGACTCTTACAAAACTATCGAAGCAATATGGACCGATTTACGGCATTGGAATGGGAAATGTGTATGCAGTAGTTTTATCTGACCAAAAACTTGTGAGAGATGCATTTTCCAAAGACAGTTTCTCCGGGAGAGCTCCCCTATATCTCACTCACGGTATCATGCATGGAAATGGTAAGAATCTCGTGAATACATATTTATGTAAAATTAATATAAATATCTATCTATCCAAAGTGTCTTATTGTAATAAATAAAGTACCTAAGTTGTAAGTACATAATCAATTATTACTATTAATTACCTTGAAACTCAAAATAAAGTTTGTTAAATTGAAGTGATACGATACGATATTGTCTTCCTTTTTGGTAGGTATTATTTGCGCCGAAGGAGGATTATGGAAGGACCAGAGAAAGTTGGTAACAATATGGCTTAAAAGTTTCGGTATGAGTAAGCACAGCGTGTCCCGGGAAAAGTTGGAGAAGCGTATTGCTTCAGGTGTTTACGAATTACTTGAGGTGAATATAAGTAGATATAATTTTATTTTTAATAAGCGTTTCGAATATATATTAAAATGCTTAATGAAGTTTTATTATCTGGAACTTTCATTAAATACAAAAGTTTTTTGATAAATTTTAGGTATTGTTAAAATCTTAATACAACATTAACCTTAAGTTATGTCATCGTGCCAATCTATCATAGTGATATTAAAGCAAATGTAATGTGAGAAATTGCTGCACCATGAGATAGATATGTAAATATTAATAATTCTCAATACAGGTATATGATTCATCGACAGTCTTAGGTCGCTATTATCGAGTTCTGACGAGTTAGCTTGCATTATCATTCTCACGTTCGTTATTTTCTTTATGTGTCGATACTATAAAATTTACTTTTATTGATTTATCGCCTACCGATAATCTTACCCGATTAATAAAATCTCTCTAAAATTTTTGCTCATGAAACATCATTAATCAGTCAATGATATATTATGTTTCTCGTGTAATCTAGGGGTTCATTCCGCCACATACGCTACTTCATCTTATTTGTATATAAATATTAGACCCCAGTTTGTTCTACTTAGTTTTAACGAGATGTATATTTGGCTTGGGATTAAGTACCTACTATGTTTTATAAAGAGTTATATGTGATTTCTAGAATGTTGAAAAAGCTTCTAAAAATCCGGTGGACCTACCGCATATGGTTTCCAATTCATTGGGTAACGTGGTCAATGAAATAATGTTTGGATTTAAATTTCCTTCTGATGACAAAACTTGGACATGGTTCAGGCAGATTCAAGAAGAAGGTTGCCACGAGATGGGTGTCGCGGGTGTTGTTAATTTTTTGCCATTTATGCGGTAAGCTACAAATACTATCAATGAAGAAACATTAAATGAATATTTGGATAATAAATTAATATATATTTTATGTGTTTAGCTTTATTTCTGCTTCTACGCGAAAAACCATCGAAGTACTTGTTCGTGGACAGGCACAAACTCATCGATTATATGGAAGTATCATAGCGAGACGGCGAAAAATGCTGGGATTAGATAAACCAAAAGGAGCTGAATACCCACCTCATGCAGATCTCTTTAATGACCATCCAGAAGGGCACATCAAATGTATTAAATACAGTAAACATGCATCGAATACGGAGGAACATTTCTTCGACCCAAACATTCTAATTCCAACAGATGGTGAATGCATATTGGACAACTTTCTTTTCGAACAGCGCAAAAGGTTTGAGAGCGGAGATGAGTCAGCGCGCTATGTTACAGATGAACAAATGCATTATCTCCTAGCAGATATGTTTGGCGCAGGCCTTGATACTACATCGGTTACTCTCGCCTGGTTCTTGTTGTATATGGCTCTGTACCCAGACGAACAGGTTTGACGACATTTATTTAATGTTTTATTTCCTTCAAGGTGATATCGATAAAATAATTATTTCATTATGTTAGGAAGTGGTTCGAAAGGAGATCCTATCTGTGTATCCAGAGGACGGGGAGATAGACAGTTCCAATCTACCTCATCTCATGGCAGCTATATGTGAGACGCAAAGAATTCGATCGATTGTTCCCGTTGGAATTCCTCATGGCTGTCTAGAGGTGTGTATTTGCTTAGCAAACGATTAGTAGTTACTCCGTTGTTATAACATTTCAACATTGTAAATTTTTCCAGGACACATTTTTGAGAGACTATAGGATTCCCAAAGGAGCCATAGTAATACCACTTCAATGGGCAATTCACATGAACCCTGATGTGTGGGGAAATCCTGAGGAATTTAGACCCAGTCGTTTCTTAGCTTCAGATGGCAGCTTGTTGAAGCCACAGGAGTTCATACCATTTCAAACAGGTGATTATTATCATGAATACCAAACTGAATGTGTACTTTGACACATGAGATTTCATTAGGTTCTGCAGTTCTGGAATCATTGTGCTTGAAAGTTTGTGTTTCTTTTCTTTTAAAGGTAAACGAATGTGTCCAGGCGATGAACTCTCCCGTATGTTAACATGCGGTTTGATAGCTCGGCTATTTCAGCGCAAACGCATACGTTTGGCATCGGCGCCGCCGACAGAAGAACAAATGCTAGGAACTGTTGGTGTCACTCTCACACCACCACCTGTTCAATACTTCTGCGAATCAGTTTGACTTTAGGTTTTTCGTGTAGCTTTTTCTTAAACTAGTAATGAATTTGCATTTAGTAGTTTAGATTAATCAACCAATCATGATTGAGTAGCGATTGTAATTTAATAAATGAAATATCTGAAAGTTGTGTTTATTTAAGTCTTAGTATTAAAGTCTATATTGTGAAATTAAGAAATTGATGATATATACCTAGTGATATCTTAATAATTGACTTCACTATTAAAGCAATATTTTTCTTCTATTGGTACATTGTCTATGTATAACTTTTTAAATAACATTAAGCAGGTAACAATAAAGCGATTGAAATAGATGATTATGATATAGTTCATAATTAAGGCCACGTGCAATTTATAAATATCCATTTCTATGCGTTAAAATTGAAGTAGCAAGAAAATATTTATTGGGAAACACATATATAATTGCTTAACCAAACATTTACCTACAGGTCATTTGCCTTTAACATTTAACTGCATTTGGTATTGACGACAAAAATGGATACAACACTTGACAAATAATATGACCAACACGGTATAAGGTAGGTAAACTATTATGTATCGAACTCTATTTCATTAGTAGCAATCGTTAAATATCATTTTAATAGGCTTTTTTATATGATACCTACATAAATTGCTACCTACGAGCTGCATTTAATCTCATAAACAGGTTTTTGCTAGTACTTCTCTATCACGTGGGAAATTTATAACGTTTCATTATTAAGGAAATAAAAGGACAAAAATATGTAATGAACGAAAATTTTATTCATTTAATTTTTTTACCTTTAATTTATTACCTAAAATACATTATTTTTTAGTCTAAAAGAGCTTATATACAAAGCACAGGTAAACAGGTACCAAATGGTAGTCTAACAATGATTAACGGTGAGCTGAAAGCTAAAACAGACTTATCTAACCCAAATTCAGTACAGAGCAACATGGTTGCAAATAATATGTTTTTTATTAAAAACTAATATTACTTAGGTAATATAGCAGCGAAGATATCGCTCTAGACTAGCTAGTTGCCGGTTGCTACACTACCATGGAATGTTAATTTATCCTTGTGATAGGTACATGTTAAACTAGAGATGTTATAGATGAACACTTGTAAATCTTAACTAAAGACCCTACGTTTTATGTACGTGTAACACAACAGTCATGAGATCACACTCAACAGACAACACTCTCACAAGTGATTCCTACTAATAAATAATGACCTAGAATATACATTTAATTTGGTATAGGTACTAGAGCTTATACAAAAAAAACTTAAATACAAATGTGTTTCTGTGATTTGCGGAAGATCCTTTATGTCTAAAATCTATCAAATATTCTAATACTGCAAACGCATAAAACGATCATTTTCTTTTTAATCTCAACGATGGGAAAATTTCATATCTTAAAAGCACTGTTTATTATTAAATTGAACACTTTATGCACAGCCTCGACCATCGCCCCGCGATTTCATTACTTATATAATAAAAACTTAAATAAATGGTCATCGATGCGCTCTAAAACGAGTGATCATTGAATACTGGTGGGTGTGTAGCGGCAATGCGAGCGGCGCGCAACTAGTGTGCGCCGACGTGACGCAGGTGCGTGTGGTCCACGGAGAGCGCGGCTGGCTGCGCAGGCGGCGAGCGCGTCACGAACTTGACGTTGAAAGCTTTAGGCGCGATCGTAGCACCCACTGTGCCCTCCAATGACGGCAGTGCATCCCCTGCATCCATCTGCACGTCGAACTGATGCATCATACACGAGAAAAACATGAACATCTCCATGCGAGCAAGGACGTCTCCCAAACACATTCGCCGACCGACGCCGAAGGGCATGAAAAATTCTGGGCGACGGATCTTTCCACTTTCGTCGATGAACCTACTGGGGTTGAATTTGTTGGGTTCATCCCACAAGTTTGGATCCATATGTACACAGTTGATCAGTGGCACGACCTGTGAGCCCGCTGGGATTCTGTATCCATTAAGGTGCACGTCCCTGAGAAAACGAAAATAAATGTTAAACAACTTTCGCAATCAAATTGACACGTAATTTTTTTTAAAATTTATGTAACATCGTTCATATTATCAATTATAATGTACAATCGTTCTGATGCTTACTTTGTGGGTGAGTGAGTTGTCGCTAATGGAACAATACTAGACATTCGTAGCGTCTCCAAGATAGTAGTTTCAGTGTAAGGAAGATTTGGCATGTCTTCGATAGTTGGTAATCGATCGCGGCCAATTATGGCATCAAGCTCCTCTTGAACACGCCTTTTAACATCTGGATTTCTTATCATAAATACAATCATCCACAATAGGGACGATTTAATGGTTTCCATGCCAGCAGAAAATAAATCTCCGAGAATTTGTTTCAGTTGTAATTCTGAAAATGAAATTATAGCGAGTGTTATAATTATGTAAAATATGAATATTTTAGATTAAAATTTCTAAGTTTTATGGTTATGTTATTTTCATGAACTATAAAATCAACACACACTACTACAAATACTAACCATGATCTCTTCCTTCGAATAGTTCTCCAGCTCTGCCTTCAGTCTTAGCTTTTTCGATCTCTATCAGATAAACGTCGATAAGATCCCTAACGTTGTCGATATCGAGAGTTTCACGATGCTCATCAATTAGCCCTTGATAGAACTCAAACATTTCTTCGCGGTTTTTCGCCACTTTTTCTTGAGCTTGGGCTTTCCCAGGTAAATACTAAAAAAAATAACAATATTAATTATAGTAGAGGCTCAGTCATTAATAAAGTAGTTCCGAGTACACAATAATTGCTAATACTTACATTGTAAAGCGGAATATATTCTCCATAATGGACTTCGCCAAATAGTCGCATGCCTTCTTCAATGAGATTATTTAGCCTCTCGAAACGTGCATCGCCGTTGCTGAACCGCACCGACATGGTAATACCGCAGATAACGTTAGACACGCCCAATGCAAGTAGGGGGTTTGGGTCTATGGTTGCGCCCTCCGCGCGGTGAAGGTTTGCCATAAGTTCATGAACCTCATTCTGTCAAAACAAAGAATGATTGTTATTTTTTTATCACAAAACATTAATAAAAAAATTTTGAATAATTCCAATTCGCAACACATGGAGTTGGTAGTCAAAAATAAAAACAAACCTTAATTCTTCCTTCCATGATTTTCTTGCCATTGCCCATGTAAGTCATGCCGAATTCACGAAGCTTGTCATGTAAGAACCGGCGTTGGTCTTTCCATAGACGACCTTCACTGTTGATGATGCCTGCACAGAGGGGAGGCGTTAGCGAGGGCTAGATGCATGTGGGCGGCGCACGCGCTTGCCAAGCCGACAAGAGGGCAGAGCTAATATGAGCCGCCCACATGGACATGTGCATTTTTAAATGAGTTTAAAATTTACTATTTGGATAGTAAAATAACTAATAGTATTATAAGTTTGTTTAATCAATGTAAATTTTTTACAAAAACCAATTTTATTTAAAACTTACCTAGACCATCCAGAGTGTGCATTAGTGGAGTACTCGGGCGACCAGTAAACTCTTCACGGCGAAACGCTTCCCGAATTAGTTTGTAGTCGCTGAGCACAACTGTGAGCTGGTTACCGAGTCGTGCCGAGAAGAGTGCTCCGTAACTTCGTGCAAGCTCGAGGAATGTTTTGTGCCGTACTCCGAGAAATGGGAGATAGCCGACGACGGGTGGCCCCCACGGCCCTGGTGGCAGTTTGCGCATCTCCCGCATCAGAGACACCAACTGCACCACCATCAGCACCGCGCCGGTTGCCAGCACTAGAGGCAACGAAGTATGAGATGCACAGTAGGTCACCACTTGCCATAACCCCCACAACAGTTTGGAATTCGCGAGTATTGAAAACATGATTAATGTCTTTGATTCTAACAAAAAATATCAGTCTATTTTTATTTACTTATCAGATCAGAAAAGTAAACGAAACGTACATTAGTACGCGGACCGTAAATCGCGCAAGTGCGATACCGAAAGCGTAGGATCGTATATCGCGTGCGACAGACGTCTGCGCACTGGCGCGCCGCTGGCGTGGCCTTGCGAATAAATACAAGCGCGCCTGGGTGGAGCGCGCGCGCAGGCTCGTCCCACCGGCAAGCACTCCTCTCTCCTATCGCTTTTCCACCGGCAACGCTACGAAACCCGTAGCGCTACAGTCGTAGAACACTTCTTTTTACAAATATTTTACTCTATCGAAATTTTGTACTTTAACACCTCTTTTCTTCGCAATGTGCTTAAATATATTAATTTTAAATATGGTTAAGGTTTTATTATTAATACATTATACTATTGCACGGCCTGAAACTGGTATTTTTGGACGGTGTGTGCGGGGAGACAGATCCAACACATAGTGGCCTAAGGAAGTAGGTACCTAAGTTAATATATTTTTTTAAGCATATTAGTTATTATGTTGTTGGTTTATAAAGTGAAATTGAATGACGACAATAGAAATATTATAATTGTTGATTAATAATATAACAATGGTCAAACCCTTCGAATCGTGATCGTGTAAAGTTGAATCTGTTGCATTCTCTTGAACCATGTTTATAGTAATGCTTGCCTATCCGATTCGAGTTTCAAATATGATTTGGGGATGACCTCACTCGGTGCAGCTACATAGGTACCTACCTATTTGATTTTGGTGTAGGCGTTAAATTTCGGCGAGGGGTGAGAGGGGGCTATCGAGGTCGAGCGGGTCGCGCGCATGCAGATGATAAGATTAACGAATTGCGTAAGTTGGCGCGAGGCAAGGTGACGGAGGGTCGACGACTCGCGATTGAAGCCTTGGGCGAACTTCTACGCGGTTCGACCTCTAAGCGACACTTAAATATCTCTCACATAGTTAAACAACCAATAATTATTAATGCATAACTTTATTAGTTTTATTATAAACGTTTCTTATACGGATGTTGAAACTGCACAATATTAATAATCTTCATGGATTTCAATAACTTTTGTAGGTCTTGTTTTGATCATTTTATTTCTATAATATACCAATTACATCTTCCCAAGCAGGCTTAACTTTTATTATATAAAATTGTGTGATAACTTTCTTCAATTATTTTCGTATGCGTGTTGGTCTTAGGTAAATCATTTTATATACGTTCCAGTAGGTAGATAATTATTTATGGCAATCTAATCATAATTATTAAATACAAAGATCACTTAAGTAAAAAAAATATTGATAATGCTAAAGGGACGTGATGGTTACTTCTTCCAATCTAAAATCAAGGAATTCGTTACGGACACGTTCGAATCTTGGTTATAAGTAGGTAGGTATTACGTGTACGAAATAACCTGTCATAACTGAAATATTATTTAATTTACTTATCTCATAAACTATGACCAAAGAAATATAGGTATCTATATATTAGAATTCCACCGAACTTGCACTACATGCATGTTTTAATAATTAACTTTGATTCACTCGAACGTTAAGATAATATAAAACTAAACATCCGTTGAGTCATGATTTGTTTTTATTCGAATAGCACAATAATAAAAACTAAATATTATCTTACCTACAAATGATTATAATCAATTTTGATGAGAAAATAAGTAATCAATGGATATTTCAAAACAATTTTGTTTTCGGCAGCCTTTATGCAAATATGTTGCTTGAATAATACTTCACTATAAAAAATATCTATACTGGAATAATAGTTTACTTTCCACGGCGCAATAAATAATCCCTAGGGATATACCTCGTAGAGTGAGTCTGGGCTTCCCCAATGACGCAGTGGGAATATACCCGTGGGATATGGGTACTATTAAGGGTTTGTTTTAGGTAAGTATAAATTCCTTTTCCAGTTACATTGTATTCCTATATTATGGTGCGTATATAATAACATCATTTTTTAATCGTCTTTCTACACATACACGTCTAGGTAACGAATTCATGCTTTGTAATTAATAAAAAAAATTGCTTTAGGTATTTCTGAAATCATTTTAACAAGATTTACGCCGGATTCCCAGTCAGTAATCAGAGATACTTGTGTTGGGTATGACTCGCAACTTCCCAATTAGATTACAAAGATTTTACTTAATAAACAGGTTATACAAGAACAAATTAAAATTATTAATGGTTAGAGTTAGATAAATATAGTTAGTAATTCAATACAATAGATTAGTATAGTTAGAATTTATATAACATTAATATCACGCACTATGATATGCATTGGGGAAATAAACTTTAGGCCCCATTTATTCAACTAAGGGTCTAATATTACAGGGCTTATTGAGGTTACATTGAATTATTTTACATGATTATATTATCAGTCGTAAATTATAGTATTTATTCGAAACGCAAGGAGCGTTTAGAATTTTTGTCGTTATTATATTATGACAAATGACTTGCGTTTAAAAATCTTACGTTGTCTAAAAAATAAATATAAAGTTTAATATTTTGTATATAAATCTTCCTGATCGGAAGTGGCATGTCCAAATAGATGCTGTGTATGTTCGTCTTAGAAATATACGAGACACGTAACTCATAAGTAAAGTGTGCTCTCGGCCGAAAGATCAACGACCGTCCCTTCTATCGGCAATGCACTGATTTATTTGTTGAAAATTGACATTACATTAATGTAATGTAGTGGAACTATTTCTATTGATGGCTTGAATGGCACATAATAGTAATAGTGACATGAGAAAAAATATGTTTTTCTTAAAAAATATTTCAGAATATGATCCGTCCAAATAATTTATGACAAATTACCTCAGCGGCTTAACCAAAACCAAAATTATTCTGATCATTTTATATAGGTATGTATAGACATCATGACATACCGCCAGGTACATTCTAGAGGTATCAATAAAATTTTATTCTTATTTTATCCAACCTACCAGTCAATGAACTTTAACATTTCACAATTTTTTTTTTGCACAAAACCTGTTGGAGTTATTAACGGTTTTAGGTAAGCCAACAATAGAATTGTGGTAGAATTATCGAAACTACCATGAGGCGTAACTTCATCATCATCACTTCATAGTATAAAGCAAAGTCGCTATCCGTCGTCTGTCTGTCCCTATGTATGCTTAGAGCTTTAAAACTACGCAACGGATTTTGATGCGGTTTTTTTTAATAGATAGAGTGATTCTTAAGGAAGGTTTTTATATAAATCATTACGCTATGACGAATAGGAGCGGAGCATCAATCAAAACTGTTGCAAAAACGGGCAAGTGACGCTAACGAAGTTGCGCGGGTTAACTAGTCAATGTATAAATGAATTATCCCTTATCGATTTATTTAATCGATTGACATTTACATAATATAGATTAACCCTCAATCCTTATTAATACCTCACGAGAATCGTTGCTACATATTTCAATAAATGTGTAGCAAAGTAACACTTTATCTATACTAATATTATAAAGAGGAAAGATTTGTTTGTTTGTTTGTTTGTTTGTAATGAATAGGCTCCGAAACTACTGGACCGATTTCAAAAATTCTTTCACCTTTGGAAAGCTACATTATCCCCGAGTAACATAGGCTATATTTTATCTCTGTATTCCCACGGGAACGGGAACTACGCGGGTAAAACCGCGCTGAGGCAGCTAGTTTCTAATAATTTGTTCCAAGTTAAATCGTTTCGCTGTTCATGATGAAAGTAAATCCCCCAATAGGTAAATTTAGTAAATATATCAAAATAATTTACGGTTAGTAGGTGTATCTAAAGACATTGAAGATAATCTCAAATCGAATCACGTGCATAAGTTTGTTCAAAGGATGATAACGTAATTTATAATACTTAATGATTTTTCATTGACCCCATTATTAAAATCCAATAAATCATTATCTCTACTTCCTATTACGAGTAATCAGGACAAATTAAGTTGAAGGCTATGCATATCATTGAACTAAAGGCATTTGATTGAACTCTATTAACAACATGATAAAAAATATAACTTGTTCCTATTCATAATAACAACCTTAGGAAACTTTTTACATTAGAGTTATTCCTCATTGGAAATTAAACGCATAGGTAGGTATATTTTAGAATATTAAACCTTGCAAACATGTTACTTTGGTTTAAGAAATTAATAAAAACTCTTACTTAGAGACTTAGCAACCAGAGTGAGAAATGGCCAGTCCGCTCTAGTTACTAGGTAGACACTGGAAAGGATGGCAGATTGGAAAGACATTTCCATGTAATTACTGGTAATATTAACAATATCACTAAAATATATTTATATTGATTTAGAATTTTTTTTTGAACATACTTAGATACCGTCATTGAACATGCTTGTGTTGTGCTGAACTATTTTTTTACAATATTATATTATTAAATATGAATTGGGTTATTGTTCTCACGGCAAACATTACCTAGCGAACTTACTAACAATACGTTTGCTACGTCAATGGACAGATGCGCGCACGCATTGTTTGGTTATCCTCGATTATATATTCCTTGACATGAATGGATGTGTGAATTTTTGTTACTTAACATATATTTTAAATATATTTGTGACAAAATTTTAACAAAAAAATCATCCTATATTTTGGTGGGGATGTAAAAAAAATTCCCTTTCAGTTAAAAGCTCGTAACAGAAACACCTGTTTAACAAACACCTTCAGCTGTACGCATTCTGCAATATTGACAAGAAAAAAGTGTAATTAGTCAAAACGCGTGAGTGTTCTACTTTATAAAATGATCTACGTGATCTCGATTGAAGAAAGTCGTACATCATCAATTCCTCATAGGCGCCACAGAGGCGGCCGTGAGAAGTCAAAACAATTTACAAGAGCAGGGGAAAGAGGGAATGTATCAGATACACATTGAAAAAGATTAATATTTTTAGCATGATAATAATTTAACGTTTTCACGTTTTTCTAACAAATCATTTTAGTAATGTTTATCAAAAAAATTAATAAATCAATATTAGTAGTATGTATCCAAAATTTATAATTCTTTTGGTTTCTCACTTTTCATCATCATCATCATCATCAGCCTACCCTGGTCCACTTTCTCACATTTATTTGCAATCAAATAATATTGACGGTATCACTGCATTAATTTATTTCAATAATTTAGCTATTCATGTCTTATTAATCATTACCATGTACTTTATATTTAAATTGATTAATAGTGTACCAAAATATCTAACTAATAAACATGACTCTGAGTAACACATAATATCATAAAAAAGATATTGTTGTCCATGAATGTCGACTCTACTCTACTTGTTTAACAAGATGCTTACTTTGCTTACACAAGTATGTTGTCAGATAAACAATTTAATTCTTA
Organism: Thyatira batis; assembly: GCA_905147785.2. Taxonomy (NCBI): domain Eukaryota; kingdom Metazoa; phylum Arthropoda; class Insecta; order Lepidoptera; family Drepanidae; genus Thyatira; species Thyatira batis. Next base: position 7,359,785 of record LR990489.1, read on the forward strand.
TACAAATATCGTAATTATGATTTGGTTGTCAGGCAGAAATATTTTTTACAATTATTCTGAGTAATCGTTATGACATAATCGACTAGGTAGAAGATCACCTTAACAAGTTTTACAACACGTGCAGTTTATTTCCTTCACTTTACTAATGTGTATTCCTATATAATATATTTCTGTTTGCACTTATCAGTATACCATATGATGTAGGTACCTATTACAAAGTTTAAGTTGACTGGCCGGTTGGCTTGGTTGTTAGCGACCGTGACTTTGGAGTCACTGGGTTCAGTTCTCACCCAGTATAAACATTGTGTGCATGGACATGTATTTTTGTTTTGTGTCTCGCTATACATATTTATTTTAAAACTATTGAATATATGTAACCATATGTAGTCACTGTAACGTGTAAAATTATATCTAATCAAATGTAATAGCTCCGAAATTCGTCAGTTTGAATAGATGATGCAAACTATGATCCTACATGCACTTGGCCGATTTTTTTAATCTACTATCGCAGTGTCCATGACACCAAGATCAAAATAGCTTAAATGAGTTATGATCATTCAATATATTTATAATAAAAAATATAATCTAAGACCTTCAATGTGCAAAAAGTAGGTGACACCATTTTCGCACTACCTATACAACGTCAAACGATAACTCATTGATAACCAGGAGCCCTACACCACCCAGTTGTTGCGTGCCCGTGTGTACAGTTTTACAATAAGAAATGAATAAAACACATTTATCATCATATTCAATTAATTATTATTGAATGCATCCCAATTATTGGACATATACCTAGTATACAATGCCAGTAAATGTTTCTAGTTACATAATGGTATCTACGACTTCAAAACATATGCGTTTACATTAAAAAAATTAAGATAGCCCAGCCCTCTAGTGAATGAAATATCTCAACATATTATGACTTATACATTTTGTTATTCTTACTCCATATTACGATTTGTTATTTTACTTTACATAATCTCAGTGGAAAACATTACTTTGTTTTGATAGCGGCAAGTTGTATACAGTTACGAAATAGATAAAACGACCACTCCAGAGTGAAGCGAAATACCTAATATTCCATTAGTTGTGTCACTCTTATCATTAGGAACTGTTAGGTAATAAATAATTTCGTAGCTTTCATTGAATCCGGCTATTACTAAAGAAATTTCATATATTTTTGATGGGAACTTAAACAATAAGTAGGTACCTATGTTCTTTACTATGTTTGTGTCACAAACTTAATTAAATATACGATTAGGTTTAAAAAAATTTACAATCGATTAACATTACGGATAATTTTGATAAATTATGTCGAGGACAACCGAATAACTACAATAACCTTCGATGTAAGAATCGTGACCACGTGAGTATGTTCGTATCAAACTTACACTGAGGTTTTTATTCGAATGATATTTATGATACAAGACGAATGATACGATCGATATGTATCGATTACTAGGTGCAGTTGTCACGAAACCGTATCGTTTAAGCGCTCTTGGTGGCATCTATAATAAACAACAGTACTAAGAATTTTATTGTTTCTATTAAAGATAGAAACAGGTTATTGATACTTGCAAAATAACATCCCATACCTACCATATAGATTCATTGCTAGAAAAATGTGCAGATTTTTATAAAAATTACCACTGTTGGAGTGTGTTGCGGTTTTATTCCACAGTTCTAGGGAATAAACAACATTGAACCATGTTTACTCTGGAAGTACACACTAGAAACGAATGCTGTTGACATAGCCCCGCCTAGCACCCCTTATTGCTTGTTATTAGAAATTGATTATACCTACAAGTCATTTGATTTGCTTTATTAGCAATATGATTGCCTAGGTACTTACGTTGTTTTAAGAAATAATTATAATGATTATAACATTGAGAAAATTCATAAATATTAATAGCATTATTAAATTACAGTTGTTTGATGACAATATATAGCAATCTACATGAAAATGAATCCCTATTTCCCTTGGTCATCCTATCACGAGTGAACACTGTCGCAGTGAAGTCAGGTAGTAAGTGAGTACATAATAAAATAAAATTGTGATATTTTTTACGTCCGATACAGAGATGGTCACACAGGTAGGTGAGGGTTCGCATATCTTTACGTGGAAGTGTTGTCGCGAATCGAGCCGCAGCACTGTACCGAGTCGAAATCGTAATGTCTTCTCGGGATTGCAACGCGACGTAACCCGAAACGCTCCTCACATTACGTGTTAACCATAACTCGCGTAACATTTTTGTTATGTAACTAACAAACAATGGTAAACAGAATATATCGTCCACATCAACGATTTTAAGCGTCAAATTACCAATTTTAGCTCACATAAAATTTTAAACCAGTCATTAAATTTAGGGTGCCTACAAAGTTTGAACCCTTTAAACAAACTGGTTCTCAGGTTAGTGTCCAATTATACATATTACCTACCCTAGTGTACCCAATTTATTCCGATTTATAAAACAATATTATTTTACACAAAGATGTCGTCATAAGTCCATTTCTACGTCTTACACTATGACTAGGCGTCGTAAGTAGGGTGGATAGGTAAAGCAACTGATAACGCACAAAGCGGAAGGCTTGTAGTTGTATAACAAAGTTTAAGGAAGTCAATTAAATCAGAGTGCAGCTGCTCGGCTAGTTCATAAGGTTTCCAAATCTACGTATTTGCGTGAATGGCCGGGGTGAACGAACTGTTTAGAGCGAAGTGAGTGTAACGCAAGCGCGACCAATCGATAAGGACTTGCGTAAGCGCAGCCCGCCCTCCTAAGGGATTTACTATACGTAGCTGTTATCCGAACTGAACTATGTTATGTAAGAATATTATAATATTTACGCAATATTCATACTTAGATATGATTGTCATTTTATCCTAAACGATCTCTCACAAATGTCTATAAAGTTAAAGTAGGTACCAGGAACTAACCGGAGCTTAATAAAAAATATATAAGTAGGTATAAAATCTATTCATCTGATGTAAATGAGATTAAAGATAGTTAAGATATTCTTGTAATTTTAGGTGTAGGTAACATAATGAACCTTATCCTTTTGGAAATCTGAATATGATACATTTTTTCATATTATTGCTTTTGAATAAAAACATTATTTATTTTCATTATTTTAATTAATATACATACAACAATAAACGATTTCTTTTATTTAAAATGAATTATTTCTAAGATTCAATTAAATATCTACAAATAAAATATTATAATAACTTATTATACTGGGATTAATATCCTAACACAATCAGTGTGAAGCAGGGCCTTATTCTAATACACATATTGACCTGTGACGTCCTTTCTTCAAAACTATCAACTACGCACTTCGTTGCTCAAGTGATAACCTACTTTGATCACTTATTGCGTTGCAAAAATTAACTCAACAATCTTAACTGTGATTTGTGGGATGCATATGCGATAGCTAGTGCTCGTGGATACAAGTTAATAAAATTGTAAACATAGGTACGAGCTTCGTTACTTCCTCTACGAGGTACTATCTATGTTTAAAGGAATAATTATTACCTATCAAAAACAAAATAACAATCAATCAATAAATATTTGACACGCTGTTAAGAAAACAACAGTGCAACACCTAAGTATCTATATCAAAAGTCCAATAATAGTTACACCTATAAATTAATAAAGTAATCATATATCATGAGCAGACAGGCCGACAGTTTTATCGGACTTAAAAACATATATTTTATGAAATCAAATGCAAAAGGATATGTAATAATATATTTTATATAAGAAATGTACTTGCGTATAATAAAGTAAATAAATACGTACCTAATTCAAGAGGAAAACTTTAAGCATACACAGATGTTCATTATCATCAGTACGCAAAATTTATCTTAAGGAAAATAGAGTGAACTAAACTATTAGGTTAAAGATAAAGCGATTTAACTAAAAAATTCGTGCATCTATAAATCTATACCTATTTAGAAATCGTGAATATTGACGATTCACAATATTTGTACGCAGCTGCAGAGAATTAAATTTGGGAAGGATTTTTTTTCCACTTATGGACAGGTAATACTTACGACTTTGTAATTAATGAGTATACTTCACATACAGATCACGATTTCAATGGCTCATTACTCAATAGAGGGCACTTTAGAGATAATAATAATTTGGGCATTTTACGCTAGGTCACCTTGTTGATAAAGCTGATAAATCCAGAGATCCAAATTGTTCATTATTTGTAGTATTCGTAATGAGTGTAAAATAGTAGGTTAATTGTAGGACAACACAGTGGGACAGAGGATAAGAAAAAATAAGTAGTTAGTTCAGGTGTAATAACTACCTACTGATTGGGAAAATACACCAATTCCTTTACGATTATTTCCATTTCAAAACAATAGATAGAGCATCATTACCCTCGTCTTGAAACATTCGATATTGGTACCAGGATAACAAACGTGCGTGCGTTTATTGATTAATTTGGTAATTACAGTGAAAACCCAACACTGTGTCACTGCTGAACATAGGGAAATGAAAAATGTTTAAGCTTTGATTTTCTATCATAAAAATATTACCTGTATATGTTTCAGAGACGATACGATTTAAAACACATACCTATATAAGTACAATAAATTTCGTAATAAAGTCTTCCATGATTTCCAGCCATGGGTTTTAATCCCACCCAGGGAAAACTTGAATGGATATAAATATTTATAATAGGTACCTAAGTTTGTATTTCTAATACTATATCTAATAGTTATAACAGAGTAGAATTTGCTCTATGGCAGTGCAAATTTTATTTTTTGATTGGAATCAGAAATCAGTGTGTGAAATGGCCCAGGATAATTGTTTTTAATATGCACTATATATGCCCTATCTAACCTTCATTAGGTATGAAAACCTGTAACATACTTTTAGAATTATATAAGTTTACTTTAAGAAAATATGTTATTGAATTTGATCGTGAAGTAATTCGAGAAATCACCGCGATTAGACGCAAAACAGTTTCATTGAATTGATAATATTGATCGCCATTATCGTCTAATGCACTGTTACTGCAACTCGGGGTCATGAGAATTGTTTTCAATGAAATGCGTTATCACAATTCATACGTACGTGAAATAATAAGTATATATTGCAATTCCAACAACCTTGCAAAAGTCGTAGATATGCACCATTATTTGTAGATAAGGTGTGAACCCCATTCAAGGTGACTTAATTTGGCAATATGACATAAAGTCATTCAAATAATAGGCGTGACCCTGGTTGACATTAGCTTATTATTTAGCGAAAATATTGCAAAAGCTTATAGCTAGGTATATAAAATTTGATTTCGAGTATTTTTCGACCTTAGATATCATCTCAACTTATTATTAATTGCTAATGCAACTATTTATTAATATTATTTCATAAATTACCAAAAGGTCTTTTATGTAAAAAACAATCTCATCAATATAATTTTATTATTTGAGGTCATGCGAAAAACTTAACTTATTTTGTTTATTCGGTAAGAAAATCTTAGATCCCATTAAAATTAGATAACAAAACAGAAATATACTAGGTATACCTATATAAGGAGGTATCTGTTTTTAAAGCTGCAACCCATTACACTATCTATGTAACTAGTGGGTTTATTTTTCACTATGAATGGGAATTTACTTATTGACATGACTCATGTAATTTATTATATTGTTCAAAGTTTGAGTATCAATCATACTTACTTGGTAATTTAATATTATGAGTATTATGTTAATTACTACAAATACGATTATTGTACTGGCAAGTGCAATGAACTTTTTTCACTAACCTTCAGATACGGTTCCGCCTGCGTGAACGCGTATTTCAGCAACACCGTTTGGTTTCAGGAAAAAAAATGTCTACATCTAGGTATAAGTCAAGGTTCCGAAGTAAGCCTATGCAAATTTCAATAAAATTCCTTGAACCAACGAAGCGCGAAAACTTCATAAATGAACAGCCAACAAACTATTGCGAATTCATGATCGCTCTCGAACTGGCCTTATAACATTCGGTAATTTTGATAACCTAGATACGTTGTATACCTACCTTACTTATGATACATTAGTATAGGTAGAAATTTAAAATAGGATTTCCTTCGAACTTAAAACTGCTATCATAGCATTACACTTCTATCGAAAATCACTAGCAATGTATGACTTTTGGAGGATTATTCATGTAAGTTTTGACTTGGAATGTGAAATGACTTGTGACAGATTTGGTACTATAAAGTTCCTACTTTATTTTAAAAAGGGGTTTGACCTCGTGAAAACACCAAGAAAGTAATTAAAAATAACATTAATATTTAGTTTTTCCCTTATAATTTAAATGTGCTTATGAATAGACATGAAGTTATCAGCTTTCATTTATTTACTTAAAAAACCGTATTTTCTTACCAAGTTACGACATAGTACCTACAAGACTACGTGGCCCACAGTTTCAAAATAATGTGGAGATCCTATCCGCGAAGACCTGTCATTGGCTTCCTGCTTTTCAAACTTTCAAATTTAATTTAACATTATATAGCTGTTAAGACCAACAGCTATATATATAAATAAATAAATAAATAGATTCCACAAGTACCCTGAGCATACGTACAATACCGTAGCTGATAATAATGTATCAATAATAGGTACTAAATATATAGGTACAAGCAAGACTTATTTATCTGCATAATTAATTTATTAGGCCTTACTCAACTGATCGCTGGATGCATTTTGTCTGACAAACTTACCAAACTGAAAGTCCTATAGCAAAATTCAACATTTTGTTTTGGTAGGTACACTACTACAGGTTTGGTATCTACATAAAATTTTCCACTATCTTACCTACGTAATCTATTTGATTTATTAAAAGCAAAGTCTCATATTTGGTAAAAACAATAACATAAATCACCGGTCGAAGATAATTCGAATCGCATTTAACATGCAAGTATCAATTTTAGTTTCATCTTGTTTTTCGATATTGGATATGATATTTAGCGATGTTTTATGAAAGGAAACCTGGCTAACATGGTTTGATTGAATAGAAACTTCCTAGACGAAGGCGGAATGGAACACTTGATGGAAAACCAGTGTGTGCAACAACGTTGAACATAACGGATGCAGTGGGCAGCCACTTGCGCAGTTCACGATCTCGTTGATACCAGGAAGTGCAATGAAGTCAGTTCAGGAACGACCACAAGTACTCATACGATGACGGCCAGTCTATTTAGAGTTACAGAGACAAACTACGGCCCCTGTGATTGATTTTAATAGCCGGCAGTAAGGAGGTCGTCGAGTTCATGGCCAACCTATTGATCACTGGAACATGTTTCTTGTTTATCCTAAAAATATTTAAGCATCTCGTTCCGCACGTGCGTCACACGGCCAATTCTCGGAGTTGTAGCTACTAGCATTATGATAATTTACATCGTAGTAAATGACGAATACTACTTGATTTTTATGGTTATATCAAAAAGTTAAATCAACACTCTTTAAAATTACGTCGCTAAATTTATATAAATAAAATGAAAATTCATTTACAAAACCCAATCCAAGACATACTTCATAAGCAAAGAAGTTTGAACGACAATGTACAAAAAACTGGATTCAACCCTCGTTCTTCAGAATCTTCAACGTTCCCGTGATAAAAAGTATTATGCGCTGAATTAACATGATATAATCTTTCAACATGTCCAGTTTATATAAATCTCTTTGGCCATTCTTGTGCGAAAGAATGACAAACATCCATAGACCCACCCATATATCCATCCTCACTTTTACATAGATTTGTTAAATACCGGTGAAAGGATTGAGTTCTTATTAGCTATAATAAAAATATGTATTTTCCTCAAATAGTTTCTTTATGTAATATATATTTGTATCAGAAAAAAACCCTTTACGAAATCACCAAGCGTATCGGTGTACGGTACCGCCACCGTACTTAATGTCAAAGATTGAAACTTGCACTTTGCAATTAATATGTGATTCATTTGTTTATTATGAAAGTCAAGGCCACAAACATTTAATACGAGCTACATGAATCAGGTTAACGACATCATTAGTCATAATTACAGCAGAGTAAACAGCTAAAGTTCACTGTATTTACATATGAGACATTAATTGACAACATGCTTTCCATCTCAAGTATCGACTGATCTCGTATAACTAAACGTGGAATACTTTGGCATGCAACCATTGCAACCTTATCTTATTGTAGGGACATAGAACTTACTCGGCATGCTTACATTAAATGCTGCCAAAAAGAACATCAGGTGAATCGTAAAAAGTAGGCAATTAGTAGTCGAAATCTGTAGAGTTCCGTCCGTAGAATAATAATATGTAATCTTATTCGTTTTATTAAGAATAGAAGTTAAGTATTTTCCAAGTAGGTATAAATTTCAAAAAAGTCATTAACGATTTCAATTGAAAATGTTACTGTAACAATTTTTACTTTATTATTCTGTTTCTGGGAATAAGGGAGATAAACCGATCAAAAACCACAAGGACTCTAATTTTTCCACTTTGATAGCTACGGAACTAAGGCAAATGCCCCAATGGTGACCAGTTTAAGAAAAAAAAACTGGTTTTTGTGAAATATTACCAAAATTGTGAAAGCTTCAGCACTGAATATAGTGAAACTGTAAAGTCCAGTCCTTATTTAATATTTGTAATGTGTTACGCGTGAGACACGGCAATGCTGGATTCAATTAATTTCACAAATAAAAGTTGTAGTTTTGTGACTCAGTCTTGGATAGGGAAAATCCATTAATGGACACCCCAGTCTTAGTCTTAGTTTATCTTTATTTTATGGCTAACACATCAAACAAACAAATTTTTATTTTAATTAAGCAATACTATTTTACAAGTGAAACTTTCTGCTCACCGCCTTAACGATTTCCTTAAGAAAAGCCGTCGTTGTCAATTTCAAATCACTTAACACTTTGTATTCGCGCAAATTTGTACATGTAACTGACTGAATTGAATAAAACGTTAAACTTAGATAGTCTATGTCACAGTGATCCCAATATAAAAACATTCGCTCATGTCCGAATTCTAGATGTTTCTTTTAATTTTTGGCCATTACTGGTACCTTGTCCACCACTGGTACACTTACGATATTAACATTTATTACCTATTTGTTGTGCAAACATTGTATGAATACGCTAATAGCATAGCATAATAGTTATTTTTATATTTGTTGACGATGATTAACGATTTTTTAATTGATCACTTTAATTTACAGAACCCGACAGAGATATCATAAACAGAAGCGGAACCGTCTTGTTTGTTGTGCAATAATGGTGTGCCAAGGTCTTATTTATGACGAACATAAGTTATAGATATTGAGACCAGAAACGTAAGAACTGAGTTACATAAACATTTAATTATATATCAAGCACATAAAAATTTACCAATACGGTTAAGTTATTCAAAAGTATCATTACCATAGCATACCATAGCATACCATAGCATCACTACCATCTGAAGCAGCAGGCGAGGAAATTTGAAGATCCCAGTCTCTCTGGCACTATGTCGATAATTGAGACCCGACGACGGCGACGACACAGGGACAGATATAGATTTCCGTCTCGGGTGAGTAACACAGCCTTACTCAACAAATAAACAGATGTGATAATTAGAGGTAAATTAAGAATTTACCCGATGCGTAAATATAGAAAAACATATAATTCACGATAATTATTTATTCATTGACCCTACACAATCACTATTGTAAACAAATAAATCTCGTCTGACAAACTTACGTTGGCAAGGAAAAGATGACAAATTTGCACGCCGCCAACCTTGGCGCAGTCTGAACACCTTCGGTCGGGAACGAGTTGCGCAATTCGCCAGGTCAAGGGTGGAAAGGCGTCACACTCATTTTTTGGCAATAAAATTTACCTACGAATAATATACCATGTTTTGAATATTATCGTATTTTTAATTAGCCAGTGAGTAAAGTCAAATATAACTGAGGTATTCCATGTAGCCCACCTAAACGAAGCCCACCCAGAGGAAGCCCACCTAAAGTATTCCACGATGCCCACCCATAGGTGGGCTTCAAATAAAAATTAAAAATAATTAATTTTCTATTCCACGAAGCCCACCTAAAAATATCACTCGCATAGTGTGGGGACAAGAAATAAAAATGTCGTTAGAAAAAAATATTTATTATTTAAAAGACTAACTTAAATTTCTATAATCGTTCAGTTTCATTATGTGAGACAATATTTGTCATTTTTGTAATCTTTATTTATTTATTTAAAGCCTGGGTTGTCCCACTGCAGGGCAAAGGCCTCCCATCCCGCTCTCCATTCTTCCCTGTTGTTTGCCTTGGTGGGCCAGTCAAGGTACTATTTAAAATCACAGATTGTTTCATAATTATCATTCCAAAAAAAAATTTTTCTATTATTTTCCTTTTTTGTGCTCTTAATAAAATTACCGATTGTTTCAAAATTAAAAAAAAATTACAAGTATCAAAAACATTGCAAATATAGCTTTCCATAGAGATCTATGTTGAAGTTTTCTTATAGCTAACTGTTTGGTGAATAATAAAAATACTCTACTGTAACATAAAAAAGTTTAAAGAAAACATCAACATGGATCTCTATGTAAAACTATAATAAATAAATAAATATCCTGGGATGTTTTTCACACGGCCAATCTGATTCCGAAGTAAGCTTCAAATGAAACTTGTGTTATGGTAACCAGATAGCTAATATACTACATATAATACTTTTTAATACATACTTATATAGATATTTACATCCAGACACAGAACAAACAGACATATTCATGCATACAAATGTTTGTCCTGGGTGGGATTCGAACCCACGACTCGCGGCTTGAAAGTCAGGGTCACTAATCACAAAGCCAACCGGGCTGTCAAACTATATTTACAATGTTTTTGATATTTGTCCAAGTATTTATTGTAATTATGAAACAATCTATGATTTTTTATGTTACAGTAAAGTATTTTTGTTATTCACTAACCAAGTAGCTATATGAAAACTTCAACATAGATCTCTATGGAAAGCTATATTTACAATGTTTACTTGTCCATTTTTTAAATTTTGAAACAATCGGTGATTTTATTAGGAGCACAAAAAAGGAAAATAATAGAAAATATTTTTTTTGGAATGATAATTATGAAACAATGTGTGATTTTAAACTTTGTACCTAAGATTACAAAAATTGACAAATAATGTCTCACATAATGAAACTGAACGATTATAGAAATTTAAGTTAGTCTTTTAAATAATAAATATTTTTTTCTAACGACATTTTTATTTCTTGTCCCCACACTATGCGAGTGATATTCTTAGGTGGGCTTCGTGGAATAGAAAATTAATTATTTTTAATTTTTATTTGAAGCCCACCTACGGGTGGGCATCGTGGAATATTTTAGGTGGGCTTCCCCTAGGTGGGCTTCGTTTAGGTGGGCTACGTGGAATACCTCATATAACTCACGCACTACGATAGTTTGGTGGCTGACTAGACAAATTGATTGCTATAAAATAGATGGTGAGTTCAATTGTATGTGCATGAACTTAACTATAGTTTTATGTATAGGTTTATTGATTCAGCACTGTAACGACATTTTTTTTTATGTTAGTATCATTCGGCGAAGTGTGAACTATTGGTAAATATAATTTCATGTTATCTATAATATAAAAATGAATCGCAAAATGTGTTGGTAAGCGCATAACTCGAGAACGGGTCGACGGAAATGGCTTTTTTTGGTCTTAAAATGTTCGCAATAGTCTAATTGAGGTTCTTATGGAAACATTTAAGTAGATAATCCGGGAACGCAGGTGAAACCGCGGGGCAGAAGCTAGTATACAATATAAATATCGCCCTAACGAACTCGATCGGTTTTTAACATTTTTTTATTTATTCTGCCTCGCATTCTTCTTAAAAGTACTAAACGTAGATTAGTATTCTTATAAGCCATTAGTTAGGACAATACTATTAGGTATCGGCAAGTTTGAACATCATAAATTTGTGTTCTTTTTCGGCATAAGCTAGTAAAAATAACACTATAAGTAGTGAATTCTCAATATGCGAATGTAGACAATTTATTAGCGCTGAGGTAGGTAACTTAAAAAAATATATTTGTAGCGCGCCCGCCCGGTCGTTTGAGGCTCACTTACTCGGCACAACCTTGACCTGTCTGATTACAGCGAAACCTGTCGTAACAACATAAGTAAAAGCTTTCGCCAATATTAAATTGATGATAATATCGTGTATTCAGAAACCCAACTCATCTAATAATAGGTTCGATTTAGCCTCGATATTTTCAACTATTTCACAAAGGTCTCTTCAGCAATATACTTTCGTACATTAGTACTTTCGTTCTACTTAAATATTACAGAAAATATTAGATACTTTTAATAATTAATACCAATTTGACCCCACACTATGGTGAGCATAACGATTCATCTGAATAAGTTTACAATTCCAGATTCGACACAATAATTTTCTAGATAAATTGCTTAATCGATAAATGCTGTCATGGTGAATGATGTCACCTTTGCTAAAAACCTTTTTGGAGAAATAAACTTATTTATTGTTCCCATAGATATTAATTTATCCTCAAATGTCTCTGACATCTCGGTAGTCTTATTATAGAATCATCGAGTTTTCTGGTGAAGTAGATAAATAAAATTAATTGACAGTTCGGTATTTTACGATGAATGTTTAAATTTATTATCAAAGCTGTCTCATTGTTACAAAGGGCTTTCACATGGGACATGTTACTTAGTATCTGAATCCAGAAACATCTAGGAATGTTTGTTTAGTCTTGTAGGTATGTGTCGTAAGTAATAACACAATGCCTTGATTTATGCGTAAGATACCCAGTGTTGTAAGTTTGTAAACATCATTATTTATTACTAATATGCCGAGTGCTGTGACGACTTTTAATGAATAAGATCTAAATAAATAGAACCGTTTAATAACTAAATCACAAATAGTTATAATTTTCTTTTTTTTATTAAAATGTAATTTAATCGTTACTTTAATGATGATTAACTTGATACAACTGACCCAAAGGAACCAAACAAACAATTATAAAAATAGCTTTGTAAAAAGTAAATGAGGATATGGACCTCCATTTGTTTTTATCGTTGTAATTCTAAGATCTCCTTTGAGAAAAACAAGAAGAATGATCGCAAAAAAATATAATAACTAATTATTGTGTTTATTTAAATAATGTTGTTATTAGTGTGTTTTTTTTATAATATCACTTACAACTTCGGAAAACTGTTTGAATTAAGTAGGGTTTTTCTTTTGACGGGGATTTATAATTACGTACCTGTACTTGCAATTCGTACGTCCGTATAAAGTAAATACCATTCATGTTAAATTAAATTTAAACAATGCAGCATTGTAAGTACTTACTGAAGATTTATCATTATCATAATTTTCTTATGCTGTTTTTTAGCGCAGCGCCCTTCTACATCACGATTTGTTATTTATAATCTTGTATTAACTATAAATCTAATAAGGTTTTTCAAACTTGTATCAACTTCTTCTCTAACTTGACTTAATAATGCTCGCATCCATCGTTAGAGGCTAGAGGTAACCCTGTTTTTTCCATCTACCAAACGCGGTAAGCTTGCATTTTGGTTCCTAGTGAACAAAAGCGACATACCGACAAGTGCATAGTAGATCCTATGAAAGTACATTGAAAGACAGAAGAATCTAGTGGGTAGAGTAAACGCATCACTGGCTGCATTTCCTGTGCAGGAGGTTATCACGAGTGTTACACAAGAGCGGCACGCGCAGACGCGGCCCGGCGCCATGCTGACATTAGTCTAAGGTCAAGGTGAACACTATTATCCTTGTGACGTAATCGAAATGCGCAACATAATGCGCATCATATAACAAACAGTTGCAAATGTTATGCTATCGGTGATTTCTTCTATTTTGCTCGTACAATTGCTATATGTATTTATCTTCCTTCAATTGGACATTACACTGAATTACATCAATCTGTTTTTTTTATATTTAGCTCATATTGATGGTAGGTACCTACCCCAAACGCAAAACCTCGTTCTATGTTACGTTGCATGGAAGCCGAAAAGTTTTTATTTTCGCAACCTTCAGCGAAAAGAAATTGAAAGTGGCATATTGCCAGAAAATGGTTTTAATTGAGATTAGTACTAAAATATACCGTACATATCTATATTATATGATATAGGTAGGTATAGTTCCTTGATAACTAATTATGTTATTCGGTGAGAAGTGTGGTCTGCAGCAGGCACATCTGTTCATTTAAATAAAATACTTAGTTTGATCACAATGATTAAATAGCTGATATCATCACTTACCATATTATATGCAACCACTGCGTGCAGATTGGATTGCTACCAAATGCATCTGCTTGTTACATACAAAGGTAGGTATATCATATAGCTATATATCGAATCTGGTGAAACTAACTAGTACCTATTGGGAAGCTGTATTTATCAGCAAATACAAGAAGCAATCTCACCTGGGAAACTGTGGAAAATACCGTCGTAATCCATTCTCCTTAATCAAATATGTAATAATAATGAGAACAAATAAATAACTTCCCTTAATCCTTGAATTAGAGCACACCGGATAGTGAAGCTGATGCTATGTTATTTATAAATATACGCCATTGACACCATTGTGACTTGTATATATAAATAAACAATGGCGTTAGAAGTAGATATGTTACCGAGTCTAAGCGCATCTGTTACCGTTGCCACGTTACTCTCCGTTGGCTCCACGATGCCCACACAATGTAAATCATTCATGACCATAGAAATAATCATAATTATCATTAAAGGAAAACGTTTATTTATGGTGATAGCGATTCACAATTACGAGCCATTGAAACGTCGTTTAGCATAGGGTTGCTAAGCATTGTCATTTATTTCTTAATTTATTTATTTACAAAAGTTTTATTCGTCTACACAGTCGCTTAATACTATTTAGCGTGGTTTTACGATAGCTCCACAATAGCTGCTAATCTACAGTATATTTTTGTAGCCAAACTAATATTATAAATGCGAACTTATTTATGTCTATTTGTAACGTTTTCACGACTTAACCATTGCACCAATTCCAATGAATTTTGGCAAATATAAATATGAACACATAGTGACTACTATTTCTGCTGGTATCACTACTATCACTGAAGAGATACAAACAAACAACCGGTAATAAGTAGCCATTATATTATTATATTAGCTCCGGTTAATGAGGTTAGAATTTAGAAAGCCACCAATAAGTATAAGTATCTAGATAATTTGGTAGTGAATATGAAGTATCAAATTTAGAGAACTCGAAGTCGAGAACGTACTTCCCAACTCGTGAATATACTTCAGACTACCTATCACTCAATCACTCAAGTGGTTTTGATTTGTTGAGAATTCATAGTCTATTTATTTAGTCCCGTAAGCACCTAAGTCTGTCGGTCAAAGCGTGGACAATCAATTTTCGTTAATTGCTTAGCTTAAAAATAAATAGAATGACTTTCTTCAAGTTTTAATGCTCATTTAATTTAGTTAATCGTTTTGGCTTCACGCACCATTTATTCTGAAAGAATAACGGTTTATATCACATTAATACCTAAATTAAAAATTTATTTATAACCTATTAGTACATACTAGAGTACTGGTGACGTTATTTATGTGTATATGACCAGCGAATGGATGTGTAATTTTGGAACAATGGAACAATTGCTCAGCTTTACTTTTATATTAAATTAATTATTTTATTCGAACGTATTAGTTATAGCCCTGGTACAATATCGTATAAAATTATACAAGTACACTAGATAAGTTATATAAAATGCATCATTTTCCTTGTTTGTAATAGCTCAATGCCGGGGACGCAGTTTTGCCTTGCATCCCGTATGTTTACTTCTCTGATAATATGTTGTATCATAATTCTGTTACATGATAATCTATTTTTGTCTGCTATTACTGATATGAACTAATTTGAATTAAGAGTGCCTTTTTAAGCTAACGTATTCTATTTTAATAAACTACTACACCATATAATAATACTATTTACTATAGCAATCTACTATAATAACGGTAGTATTAAATGGGCATTGTCTATTCCTGAAAGGCCCCATACACGCACACTATTTGAATTAAAATGTTGACATGGTGTCGAATTTACTGAATTCCAATTAGATGGATACGGTGCTAAAGAACTTTTGATCAATTGTGTAACCGCTGCCAGGGGCCCTTGCGTAACTATTGCGGTGCGTAAGGTCACTATCATCATCTAATTTTGCACGCTTTCGTAACATGAATTGACGTAAAAATCGAGCACGCTATTCTTTTAGTCAAGGCGACATAGTTACAAATAGTGTCAAATAGTATAGACCAATTTTGGAGTAATACCTATGTGTTCACGGACAGTTAGGTTTATATCAAACTCAAATTTAACATAAGTACTTTTTTTTATTAAAGCACGTAGATTTGTATTGATTTCTCTTTTTACAATTCAATATACTTATTTTATGAGCAAATTTATTATATGACGTGGTGTCAGGTGGTGTTAAAGATATTCTACCGATGTAGTCGATGGGGTAACATCGTGATCTACATAATAAGGACCTCAATTTGCTGTTGGAGGCCTTGGTTGCAGTGTTTACAACACCTCCGCCTGATGTTGCCATGTGAAACATATCTAGTAGTCCTTTCCCATTTAGTAAGTAAAGTTGGTAGGTAGGTACATATTTATCACCTTGATTAGTTCGGAGCCAAGCATGTTACTCCATTACACACTCAGGTTTATTTGCACGTCTCACAGAATTGGGCAAAGTACTTATATATAAGCATATATAATTATGTAATATTATAATTTTTTTTTGGAGATACTGTTAGACCTTGATAGACCTACAAGGTGTGAAAATATTGACATGCCGAAAACATAAGCTTTTAAGTGAGTAAAATTTTAATAATAAAATAAATGTAATATTCAAAATGATATAATGTATTTTTGAAAGAGGTACAGGTTACCTAGAACTTAGAAGATACTTCGAATACAGTTTAAATAATATGTACCTACCAATAGCCATTGTATAAGCGCAATCTAGTCCAGAAATAAAGAATATACTATAAAAACCATGACCGTTTATTTATATTACTATCTATTATAATATTACTTTATGCATTCTGTCGTGCCAGGGTCACATCATACAAAGAATAGCCGTCAATCATTTCGATGCGCGGGCGCAAGTCCTGCCCTGTTTGATCGTTCATCCCCTTCAGCCTTGGCGTTTCGTTTCGTATGACGCGTTACACGTGGAACTCTTAAGGGTTCGTTCCATCTTAACATTTTTTAACACGATTTTTTTTTATTATAAGACAGAACCAGGTAGGTATCTACCTGTAATCCAGATAACGGTATTTTCTAAACGCACTTTTGATTATTTTGATCTGCGAACTTAGGTATATTTTTATAAGAAAAATCAAGCTAATTATGAAAAATTAACGCATGTTGCAGACAGTCTAAGAATGTCCAATGAAAAGAATAATTAATACATTCATGCCAATGTATTCATCTAAAACTAAGTACCTAAGTACGGTGTGTGACGGTTTGTAAGTATCAGTCACTTTGATAAATGATTATCAGACAGCAAAAACATTTAAGACAAGACACGCGATAATTTTTCTTGTCAAAATTAGTCAAAGGTACCTACGCTTAAAGCTTTTGAAATAAACAGGTCAATAAAACTTAAACACATTTATAAATTTTTTTCTAATCGTCGTAATGGAACTCGGGCTTAAAGCCTTGAACTTGCGATGTAAGGTCACGTAATAAAATAATATTGATTTAAAAATTGAATAGGTTCTCCCTTCGGACCTCTGAATTCTTTAAAATTGCGAGGTCAACAGCATTAAAGGGACAACCAGTTTTTGTTAAGTCATGGGTATTATATAATTCAAAGCGTATTCAATGGTCCATTATATTCTTTTCAGATTATTATTGAGAAGTAAAAAGAAAAACATCAGTATTATTAAAATTATTTATTAAATGGAATAAGGCACAATTCTTTTTTTTTATTTCTTTATTCATAAAAATCTTAACTAAATGTCTATTTCTAAAATAATTATCACGCAGAGTGATTAATGTCTTGCAATCAAAAAGCTCCATTGAAGTAGGAAAATCAACATTATGCGCGTTCAACAAGATACATATACATACTGCTCTTCCAATGCATGCTAACGAAACTTCTCTAGATAAACAATTGACTTTGGATTGTAAATACTAATATAAGTTCTAGGTAACCGGCAAAAAAAAATAAAAGTGAGTCAAAGCCAAACTCAATGGTATTACAAGGAGAAAGCAAACGTCATAGAATTGGTTTATTTTTATGTTCTGCAGTTGAAATAAAATAAATGTACTACAGTCAGCAACATAAATAGTTTGACATATCCACATTTACAAAACTCGGCCTCGAGTCTGCTATTTTAACAGCAAAAACATCCGATTTCAATACGACATGAATAACCCTATACTAAATAGTCACCTTCTTTGTGTAATAGCAAAGGGAAAGACGAAAATTATTACGTTTGTACTTGCTGAAATTGTTATCGAATGATTTTTCTGTTAAAATAGCAGACTCGAGGCCAAAAAAAGGTTATAATACCTACAGCTATAAAAGGTGGTGGCAGGGCTCCAGTATGGGAGCACCACTGTAGTTTGTTGTCAAGTAATTAAAATAGATTTAAAAGTTACAATAAACATGTTAGCATTATATTTTCATACTGTGTTCAGTTGTTGTGTATCAGTGCTTTGTAATAATAGATCTGATATGTCATTTTTGTTGCTGACCGTCCTTAGCTCGGGATTCTAAATAAGATAAATCTTGTTTGTGACAAGCATAATGTTGTTACGCATTTTGATAGCAATATTATTATAAAATTATTATTAAAATTGAATTAATTAATGCATTTAATTAAGTACTTAATAAATCTTAACTAGTTAGCTACGAATAATCTCATGTCCATCCTCTTTTCTCAAATAGAATGGGCTTAGACAGGCGTACCCAGGATTCGGGGCAAATCAGATATTACCTATTAAAGAGTCCAATAAGGTCCATATTAATTGTTTTAAATTGAATTGCAAATGGAATAAAGTTCTTACTTAACTTTAATTGACTAAGGTAGATAGTTATTTAGATAGGATGTTCACAAAAGAAACGGGGGGGGGGGGGGGGGGGCACCTGCCCCCGACGGGTACGCCCATGGGTTTAGCTCTTCTAGTTATTTCTTGAGCCACAAATAATGAAATGGATGTTATTTAATAAGAAGGCTGCACGACTCAATCCTAGTCTAATAATATCTAAATAAAAAAATATCAAATAAAAAATGATTAATTACTACATTAAGTAAAAAAAGATAAAGTCACAAAATATGTAAAAAAATTAAAAAATATAGACTGAGAAATTTCAGTATAAAATTGTCTTTGTAACTTGATTGTAACAAAAGACAGGGGGGGGGGGCAGCTGACCCCGATGGGTACATCCATGGGTTTAGCTTTTTAGGTATTTCTTGAGCCACAAATAATGTAGGTAATGGATGTTATATAATAAGAAGGCTGCACGACTCAATCCTAGTCAAATATTATCTAATGAAATAAATGCCAAATAAAAAAAGATTAATTACTACATTAAGTAAAAAAAGATAGCGTCGCAAATAATGTCAAATGTTAAAAAAATTAAGACTGAGAAATTTCAGTATAAAATTGTCTTTGTAACTTGATTGTAACAAAAGTGCAGCTGCCCCCGACGAGTTCGTCCATGGATTAACCTCTTCTAGTTATTTCTTGAGCCAGAAAGAATGTAATGGATGTTATTTAATAAGTAGGCTGCAGGAGTCAATCCTAGTCTAATAATATCTAATTAAAAAAATGTCAAATAAAAAATGATTAAGTACTACATTAAGTAAAAAAAGATAAAGTCACAAAATATGTAAAAAAATTAAAAAATATAGACTGACAAATTTCAGTATACAATTATCATTGTAACTTGATTGTCACATGTCAGTCTTCCCTCTGGTGGAAACAGAGGGTGTATGCGTGCGGTGCATGTGTGACCGCCAAGGCGCCCTCTAGGCCAGGCATCTCATCGCCTTCTGGCAAGGCAAAGGTCACGCTATTCATAATGTTCGCAAAGAACAGGAACAGCTCCATCCTAGCCAGCTGGGCCCCCAAACACATGCGTTGGCCAACGCCGAATTGCATGAAATACTCGGGAACATGCAATTTGCCATTACGCAAAAAGCGATCCGGAATGAACTCTTCTGGATCAGGATACAATTCCGGATCCATGTTCATCTTGTTGATCAGCGGAATGATGTGCGATCCGGCTGGGATCTTGTAGCCATTTACTTCCCAGGCCCTAAACCAAAACAATAGATACAATTTACCGAAATTGCTTATAAAAATATGCATTTATAAGTATTGTAGCGCAAATAATTGGTATTATATTTATTATTGTACATTACATTTAACCTACTACTAAAATATTGTTTTTAGCACATGTAATAAATATTTAAGAACCTAAGCATTATCCAGTAATCCCACTAAGTAATATAGTTTGCGGGGATGTATATATGGGTGTTTACTCAGCATAGCAATAAAATATACTCAGTATTAACATTATACTGCATATGACTGCTGTAAGAATATTTTTTCCAAGAATAGTTGGATCGGTCGGATAGTACTCAGATAGAACCTAAATATTATATGAAATAAATAAGTTAACCTACCTGGAGTTGACGTGAGTAGTGCCCAAAGGCACCACAGAGACGCGACGCAGGGTCTCGTACAGGACAGCCTCGATGTACGGCAGATCCGGACGGTGTTCCAAAGCAACCGCCTGTCCCGGAGCCACAACCTTGAGCAGATCAGCTCTCACTCTGTCAGCAATCTGTGGTTCACGCACCATCATGATGAGGGTCCAAGCCAGGGTTGTACGCGATGTCTCCATACCAGCGGAAAAGAGGTCGTTCATCACTTGGATGATTTGCTTATCTGTAATTAAGGTAATATTTGTGATGATCTGAGAAATATTCAAGGCTTCGTTTAAATGTGAAACATTAATGAATAATGTCATCTGTCGTCTGCCATTGCTGTGTGTTTGTTGGAATTTACATAAAATTATTTAAGTGCATGACGAAAAAAATGCCATAATGTATTCAGATTAATTGGATATCTAGATGGAGATTGGATATCTAGATGGTATCTAGATACCATCCTCCTCTCCATTAGCCTCTCCTTTAATGCGATGAGTTGATTATTTTGCAAGTACATACTTGGATCGACATTCGGAAAAATAGTCCCGTTATCATCAGATCTCTTTTCAGCCTCGAGTTTTTCCAAATAGTGATCCAGAAGATCAGCAGGCTCATAGTTATTGGATACGTTTTCGCGGTAATTAATTCGTTCGGAGACATGATTTCCATGGAATTGGCAGATCTCAGATAAGTTGCGCTTTATTTCTTCTACCACTGTCTTCTTACCGGGCAACATCTGTTAAAAACCATCATTACTTTTATATTTTAAGCATTTCGTATTATAAAGACCTAACATATTGCAAGACTTCGATGCCTCTTAACCAATCTGTGTTTCAATTTACTTTACAAAGGTAAAAAGCACCATTCTTTAATTAATCACATCTATTAAATACTATAATAAGGAAATATATGTTTTTTTGTTTGTTTGTTTGATATGAATATGCTCTAATTAAAATAACTACGCTACTTTTATTTCCGTATTCCTGCGGTAAAGGAAACTACGAAACCGCGGGGCGGAAGCTAGGTACTATGAAATAAAATATGGGCTCACCAAATATTGTTTAATATGTTCTCCGATATGCACTGATCCGTAAAGCTTCATGCCTCGAGAAATTCTTTCATTGAAAATGTCGAAGTCATTGTTGTCCTCATTGAAGCGGAAGCTCATCATCAGCTGACAAATGACATTATGAATGTGCCTTCCAAGAATGTTCATCGGGTCGATTTTCTCACCGCCTGAACGCCTCAATTTTATCAGCATCTCTTCTACTTCCATCTGTCAATTAATTTGAATACGTTTTCATTAAGTCAATATAAGAAATAAATATTTATCATCTAAAATCATGTTTAAGATCGAAATTGATTGCTATTAAATACGTCCCATGATTAAGTAGCTATATTTATTGTCTGGTATTAACTTAAATTCATAATATAAAGTATCTCTGGGTTTAAAATCTTACCATAATAAATTTCTCGAAACGTTGATGTGGGCATAACTTAACACCAAGGGCCCGAAACTTCTCAAAAAGAAAGTTTCTCTGCTTCTTCCATAGCGCACCTTCACTCAACATTATTCCTAAAATTGTATTAAATTTAAATAAATAAGTACACTAAGCTTTACCTAGATCATGCAATGTTGCATAGATTCGTTGAAAAATATACATATCATTAATATTTACCTATTATAGAACGTAAACAACAAAACTTACCATGACCACCTAACAGCTCATTTAAAGGAGTGTGGGGACGACCAGTCGACTCATTTCTGTAAAACAGGTCTCTCAGGATCTTAGCGGAGCCGATACAAACGATTAGGTTCCTACCCATCTGGACGGAACACACCTCTCCATAGCGAGCTGATGTCTCCAAGTACCAAGAGTGAGGGGCTTGGCGTTTCATGAACGGCAGGTATCCAAAAAAAGGTATGCCCCATGGTCCTGAAAAGTAAATTTAAATATAAGAATCAGCCAAGTGTAAGTCGGACTCGCGCACGTTGGGTTCCGTACCATGTATTTATCGCCGTTATTAGTATCGAGCAAGAAACGGTAAAAAACCAGTTGGTTGGATGGGAGCCCCCCTTAAAAATGTACTTTATTTTATTTGTTGTTATACGGGAATAGAAATACATCATCAACAGAAAATTTCAACTGTCTAGCTATCGCCGTCCTTGAGGTACACCCTGGTGACAGACAGACGGACAGTGAAGTCTCAGTAATAGTACGGTTAACATAATTATATTATTTAATGAGGTTATATTTTTTTATTTATATAAGCAAGAAAGAGGGGATATTTTTACCCAGCAATAGGAGGAGCAAGTCTAAAATAATTATTAAGCAATGCAATTACGCTTACACAATTGATAGTATAACGGACGGAAAATAACGGACTAAAATAAAATAAGTGCCTAATCAACTTCAGCATAAAATTGTTTGTCACACACCCGCCCACCTACCTAAATATATGAATATGAGAAAGTATATTTTTATGCGTGTGAATAAACATGAAACCACTTATTCGACCTGGATGAACTTTGTGGACACTGAGATACGAACTTCAATTCCGTTAAATTAATAGGATTATTCCTTCTTCTAAGTCAGCTTAGGAAATTGATTTGAAAATATAGGGTAGGTCATGCAAACCATCGTGCTACTTATTTATTAAATTGCAAATTCCCTTTTTGGCTAAATAATTTAAAACACATTTGGCATTAACATAATCCTACTTTCTAAGAAAATAGTTACAGTCAGATGCAAAGTTTTAAAGTCTGCTGCCTGTACTTACCTACTTTTTGTGTCGTATCACAAATGAGTACAATAAAAAACGAATATGTTATTTGAAACACAAGACCTAAACTTAGATAAAATATATTTAAACAAATATAAATATATGACGTACCTGGTGGGAGCTTCCTGATCTTAAAGATTTTCGCCAATACTAACCCAAATAGCAACGAAAAGAAAAACACTAGTACTTTAAATTGTACAATGATCGATACGATGTCATAATTTTGCATCAATGCGAACGGGTTAATAATTATATCCTCCATTACGGATTCGTCCTGAAATTTGATATTATATTTTTTTTACTATATTACCATACTTGGGTGTTGCAACGACACCACACTCCTTCTCCTACGTGACCAAATGAACGATGTTAGAATGTAAAAGCAATTTGATGCAGTAAGCTGTTTTTTTTTCTACCCTCACAAATATGTCAAAATCCAAAAAAAATTAGGGTTCTGTTCCCAATTGTAAAAATAAACAAGACAAATTTTGGTCTGTCTGCACGTATGTCACACTTATGAATGAAATGTTAAATTAAGTTAAAAATGGAGTTTGACAGGAAAATAATTTTAAATTACTAAAATTCATAATATAATATTATAAATTTAAATATGTAACGTTGTTGTTATTTACAGTTAACTTGCATTCATTCCTAACTACATGCATATTCGAATGAAATGATGAATCAATTTTAGAAAGATGTACCTAAACAATAATATTAATGAAACATATTTAATACTGACCTTCTTTATGATACTCAAATATTTCCCACGCATTTCAATATTATAAAATGTAATTACAGGATACAAATAAATTGCTATTAGGGTTACAGCAATTGATACAATTGCTAAATTAAGATCGAGTGCCGGTAAATTTTTTGCTCGTCTATTAAATAGAAATAACAGTTTATAGTTCTATTTAATTATGGGTTGCTTCGGTAACCGGCGACTATATATTGGATATGTTATTGACCTGGCATGATTTATATAGCACAAGTATGAAGTACATCGTCATCTTATCAATGCATAGATTTTCTGATTATCATCACAACAATCTACAAGTATAATGCGAACACGTGGAAATGTTGTGTCAGTGCAGAGAATTTACATTTTTTTTATTTAACAACTTTGTCTTAAATTTATAATTAAACCTTAAACCGAAATTTGGCTGTTATGATATGTTATTGGATTTGCTGTCACGAGTCACGACATAAATAAGAAAAAAATCACGAATAAAATGGCCAAAATGCAGGTGGTGAAAAATGGTTCTAGATTCAAAGGTAGAATCTTTTCGATCGTCGGTTCATGACGGTATAAGAGAACTCTTCATAACGATAACTGAAGTGTGAAAACCTTTTGGGCAAACAAAAAGAAAATATTATAAAATCTAGCTTTCATCATTCGAGCTCGAGCCTCCCCTAACAATGAGGGGCTGTAGGCCATAGTCCACCACGCGGGCCTTGTGCGGATTGGCGGACTTCACATGCCTTTGATTGTGACATCTCGGGCAAGCAGGTTTCCTCACGATGTTTTCCTTCACCGAAAGCCAGTGGTGTGGATCCGTACGTAAGTTTTTGAAAAGTCAGAGGTACGGGCCAGGGTTTGAACCTGCACCCAAAATTTTATTCCAGTAGACCATTACAAGCACTTGTGATCGGACACTAATGCGCGATGTCGAAGATGAGAGTTGGAATAACTTTATAGGGAAACGGGTTTCCAATATAACCCTAAGTCTTATTTTATCCTAATATTCAGTCTAGTAAATCCTAGAGAATATTTCAAATTCGACTGTGAGTTGTTTAGGTATGTATGTCTTTAATATTAAATACCTTTTTTTCCACTTTTTAATGAAATCTTAATTACAGTCAGCTTTGTTTTTCGTGAAAATTATAGTAATAATATGTAGGTATAGTAATAATTTCAACGAAAAACAATTTGGTACCTACCAATCTAAAAATAATCATTAACAAATTTCAAAAGTTCTCCTATAGTATTTATTTATATTCGTTATGTTAAAAAGTAAAAGTTGCTTGAGAACCCGTTTTAACAGAATTACTTTGTTTCGTTTCAATACGTTACGTAATGTGCATGTTCCTTTACTTACCACTCACACTTCACGATAATCGCGGAAGTGGGTAATTATGTCAATAACTTCTATTATAAGGGCATTGACCACGAAGGTCATCTCATTATCAAATATCAAGGACTTACATAAGCAACCAATCAAGATTGGATAATGGTGTATTGACCTTTATCGGAACGATAATATTCCGGGTTCAACGCTCTGGCAAGGACGTTCATTCAATCGTAATTGACTGACGTGTTTTGCTCAGCAAATTACCACGTGCTAATGTTTATAATTTATTACACGCTTAACTTCATGCAAATATGACTCGTTTTCCTTTAACTTTATAATACGTCATTGTGCCAATAAAATTGATCATTAGAAGTTTTACTATTATGGCAATTAAGTTATCGGTCGATGAACCCGACATGAACGGAGTTCTTTGGATGCATAGTAATTCAAAGAACTGCACTACGTCATGATGTTAGTGTTATGATTATTCGATGGTCAATGAACATTTATAGATAAATTATCGAATATATTATATACCATCGTGAATATGAAAATACCAATAAAATTAAGTAAAAACAATATTATAGCACCGTGACAACTCATATTAGGTACATCAAGACACATAGAAAGCCACATAAACTTTTAATGCAAGTAATTATAGCAAAGTTAGTGTAAATTTTATTTATAGCAGCTGACGGATTTGAATTTACCTATATGGGCATGAAGAAATTATGCAGTTTTTATATGAATATCGCCAGTGGACTGGCATTGAGTATCTAAAATATATCGCAAATATGACGCAATTTTTTACAAAAGATGTCCAAATTATACACATTTATGTTGGTAAGTAATAACAGTAATACGGAAGCAAATGTCGTTAAAAAGATGTACTAAAACTAAATATGTATCAAAATAAATATCACTAGGTTTACGTAATCCGATGACAACAATATTACGTAGGCGTATAAGGTGTTTGAACTGGTGTGTTAAGCATGAAAAAATGGAAATTAATGATAAACGAAAACTAGCGCAATTAAATTGTTATTTGGAAATTCCCGCCCCACCCGTAGGCTAGTGACAGCAAGTAAGAAACGATTTCCTTATTTTCGTCAACGTAAAAATAACGATGGTCTATTTTTATCGTCATATTTATAAATAATATATAATTTTACTAATTTTATTTTATTAATTCTGTCTGTATTCAGTTAGGTAAGTAATAACTTTGATATACGTAATCTACCTTTTTGTATTAATGGGGGACTCGGTAGCATAGAATAGGTAAGTAAGATACATAAATTGGTGCTCTATTTTCAGGTTATTCCATTTCTAAGATTTTCATGTCACGGAGTATTTTTCGCAAGTATAAAATACCTACTAGTTACGTACGTATTTACATTATCGTTTTTGTGATGAAATACTAACTCTAATATTCAATAGCACGAGTGAAATATAAAGCATATCAAATTATTAATAATTCTTATCGTTATAATTTTTTTATATACATACCTATTATTAATTGGTTTAATTTGATAACAAATATTTGATTCGGCACAATCATGTATGGCCTAAATACAAGTGGAACATGATTCAGCTGAAACGCGGAGATTTAGATTTGCCTCACGCTAAAACGTGACGTGATAATAAAATTACAGTGGACCGATAATTTGGACTCCAAAATGAACATTCAGCTGACTAATTTAAATATTACTGATAAAGCATGCGAAATTTTCTTTATGTCAATGAAGGGCATGATTGAATTTTTTATTTTAATTACCCGGCATAAATAGGGTAACCTTTAAGTTAAGCCGAAAATGTTACGTAGGACCGTAACAACCAAACAAATGACCGAATTCGATTAAGCTTTTGTATAGGTAACTTGTTTTCATAGTATGATTCTCGCAAATCTGTTCAGTATAACAGTTTGAATATTCGCGTTGAATAGAAAGTTCAATATATAGGTATAGGTATATTGATTGAATTGAAGTTCAATTCCATTTTCTATATGGCGATTGATCCTTATACTACGATTTTCTGTATATTTTTAATCATTTCGATATTATCTAATAGCGATGAGTACTTATAATCATGTGCGTAATCGGCGATAAAACTAACATAATAATTTATATGTATAGTAAATAAAATATAGTAGATAATAATAAATAAAAACAAATAAGTAGCTATTAGCTATAGCTAGAAGCTACTACCTACATTATAGCGCAGAAGAAGAAACATACTCTGAATGATAAGTGTTAGTAAATCGTTCTTGGGTGTTGGTATGATGATGAAATGTTGAGTTCAATGATCAAATAAGTATTCGTTGACATTTATGTTAACCAATACTTTATGCAATTAGCTGTGAAACCAAATGTTTAGAAGAACTATGTGAAATTATAATTATTTCATTCGCCTGTTTAAAGCAAGTTTGATAATGTGATTCTTTGATAAACGTTTTTTGGACACATTAGATTGTTAGTTTTCATCGCATAGGTATATTGGATAAATGAATAGCGTGAAAAGAATAAAAGCTGCTCTTTTCTTTTATGCATCTGCTGAAGGGATTAAGAAGACTGTCTTCTCTAACCTATACATCTCTTCTTCATCTGATTCTACGAAATTCAATTTCGTAGAATAAACATATTTAAGAAAATTAATCGATAAACATATTTAATAAATTGGATCGATAAATGTAATTATTGTTATAAAGTAATTTATACTTATAAATATAAATTTATACCTCCTAAGTACATACTTAAGTACCTTCAAAAATCTTGATAAAAGATAATTAACAAATGAAACTAATTAATCCAATCATTTGGTATTTTTACCTGGAAAGTTTTCCGGGAGTTTTGAAATTTGGCAATTTTATAGATTTTAGTATGCTCTTGCCAAATTTCAACTTTGCCACCTCGTGATTTTGCCACCACGGTGATGTGGCCTTCGGGTGGGATGCACTGCCGAGGACCGTGGAAAAACACGGCCTCGGTCTTGTGCAGCGCAACCCCCAATCCCAGGTGGCGGATCCTTCCTGCGACCAGGGATCCGCCCGCCGAGGCCAAATTGACCGCCTCCCTGAAATCCCCCCCCCCCGGGCGGTGAGTAGAGTGTCATCCGCGTAACAGATGACACTCGTGTCACGGAGGAGGGTCCCGCGCAACAGCCAGTCGAAGCCGATGTTCCACAGAAGTGGTCCTATTCCTTTATACCTGCGGAGACATAACAGACTAGCTAGACATGGTAGACTAGTAGTTAGCTATGTTTTCATTCTATGGAACAATATTTAACTTTCGTATAATTTACAAATCACGTTATGAGTTTAAAGTAAATATTACACGTTGGTGTGGATGTATAATGGTTTACGGTGCTCGTACGCCTAAACTATTGAGTTTAGGAAAGAAAATGTTAGACATAAATTGTAGGAAATTTTCTCTACTTTTTTTTTGAATAAATATGTTTTTCCTGTAAAATGCGCCAGAAAGGAGTTATTATCAAAAAACTGCTTTTGGGCGCCATTTTTTCAATATGGCGGCGCGAGCGGCAGCCATACGAGGTGGCAAAGTTGAAATTTGGCAAGAGCATACTAAAATCTATAAAATTGCCAAATTTCAAAACTCCCGGAAAACTTTCCAGGTAACCTCTATTTTCTCGACCAAATTACTGTACTAAATTTATTTAATGAAAGAAAGACTTCAACGCAGATGATTTTTTTCTGTGTACATTTTTAATTATCTTTGTTCTCCAACCCCTTCGAATTTTGCGAGCCGGTTGTAGATAATTTTTATTGGTACATAAATAACGAGGAATAAAATTTAATTTGATTTTTTCGGTTTATATCCATCATGATTCATACATCAGGTGCCTACCTAGTAAATTTCTTTATTACCTTTATGATAATGAAGCTTGCATTTTATTTGTTACTACCTAGTTGACCTGCGCGACTTCGTTAGCGTCACTTGTCCGTTTTTGTATCATTATTATTCTATCTTTTGTACGTAGCGAGATAATATATAGACTATAGCCTTCCTCGATAGATGGGCTATCTAACACTGAATGATTTTTTCCAATCAGACCAGTAGTTCCTCTTCAGCTTTATATTATTACTAGCGGACCCGGCAGACTTCGTTTTGCCCACCAGCGCCACCTACCGGGCCCAAATTGATGTATTATACATAAAAACCTTCCCCATGAAATACTTTGGTGTTTGAAAAAATTTGGTGAAAACATGCCGCATGAAAATCTGTTTAGGTAGTAGTTTTTGTGCTCGTCGTGTTCAGATGGGAGACAGAGGCGGGGCGGGGACTTTGTTTTATATATATAAAAGAAGTATAGAGTACCTATAGATATAGATTCTGGATCATAAACTATAATATCCTCATGGTAAATATTTACTATGAAAACATTCAATAGCTATTGCCTACAGTAAATTTTATTGTCTACTTACGAAAATAAATCTAAATCAGAATTTTATTTACAGCTTCAAATGAAATGCCTACATTTAAATATTAATCTAGGTCACTGCAAGTAGGTCATCAATTCTTACAATTCTAATAAGATATGCCTACAATCTGCCGACAATGTATTGATAGGTCATCGACCTCGTGTGATCACTAACCCACATGATTCTGAGCATTTACAATAAATATTTTTCGTTAGCTCTTACAGTTTATTACTTTATCACATTTCACTTAACGTGATGGAGAAAGTAGAATTTTTTCTTATTTTACGTAAATCTGGCAGATTTCTAGAAAGCAGATAGATAGGTAGGTAGGTTTTTACTACTTTACTATATTTTATTCCTGTTGTTGGTTCATTTAAAACTAGAGTGGTTTTAGTGCCATTATTCTTATTTACTACGGTACTGCGGTCGCCAAACCACCCAGCATGGTGACTATAAGTAGCACTAAATCCCCCTAATCCTAGGGGAGGCCTAGGTACGTTAAGCAGTGGACTAAATAGGCTGACAACGACGAGTCTTATTTAAATATGAATATAAGTAGGTACGTAGATACCCTCTTAATAAAATTCTGACTATCTAGACGACTGATTTATTTGAAGTGATGTCAATCAATTTTAATTTCTTCTTGATTTTTACAGATCACAGGTGACACTTTGCTACTTAGCAATAGATATATGTAGCCGCATAGTAATGTCATATCATATAGTAGCTCGCTTTTCCATTGGATATCGACTTATTTCTGAGCGATATTTGGCAACGTTCCCAAGTTCGTTAAGCTTTTTGCCTACTTATCTATAGGTACTGCAGTTTCTTTTTACACTTCCGTTTTATTATATCTAGGTAGGTACTTCATCATGGTATAGGTAGATAACTTCATAGTTTTAAACATCATCGTTACAAATACTTCCCTCAATTACCTTTCCTTGGCAGTCGGGTAGAAATACCGGTTAGTATAAATTCTATTATACGGCTACCAAACAAGAAGGTCTAATGCCTACTTGTTGGCAAAGTTCGCTTTAAAATCGAGTCTTGCACTTTCTGAAAACATTGGTATCATACCCACGGCTTTTTCAATAAATAATCATACCTTCTAAGGAGTGATAAAGCGACAAAACTCCCAGTTAAAGTTAATGTCCAAAGATTAGCAGCGGATTGGCCATAATTATTTGCCCCAGAATCAATAGCCCCAATAGGGTTATTAACTGGAGACCAGTAATGGGAAAAGTTGTGTGGGTGGGGTGTCCGTTCATCCCAATAGATTAAATGATTCGAATTGAGTAATACGTTGACTGGTCGTTGAACTCATACTCTTACCTACTACAGGTATTAATATGCAAGTCTTAATGGGAAACGAACCTGAAGAATGTTATACAATAGGATTGTTTTCGCAACAGACTTCGACCGTCATCGATCACAAACAAATTCTCCTCAATTGTCGATATTAGTAAGTTCGTATCTACCAACTGGCATAATCATTTCACATTTCACTTTCGTCGAGTCCAAGAGCCGCTGCAAACGGTTCGATGTCGTTGACCCCATGTCCTCGCGGCCGCGTGCCGATTAGATAATTTCCGCGGTGCGTTGTCAAAATACTCATGACCCAATGGTACAGTGAATACGCCAGGTCGTTGAACTCCATCCAATCGCACAAATTCTACGTGATCTGTGTTTTTAGTAGAAATTTGATTTGAAAATCGTTGTCGGTCGATAATACCGTAACCTCGAGATTATCGATACCTGTTGTATTATTTATCTTTTGTGATTCTTATCTACCCTACATATTTTTATTCGTCTTATATAACTGAAAATGACTAAGTTTTATACTTTTACTGGCTCCCGCGGTCTCACTCGCATTACCGAGGATCCTATAATATCCCGGGATAAAAAGTAGCCCACGTTTTAAACTATCTGTGTACCTACCAAATTTCTTACAAATCCGTTCAGTAGTTTTTGCGTGGAGGAGTAACAAACACACCTACATCGATAGGTACATCATACGTCTATACTCACAAAATTTACATTTATAATATAAGTAGGATTAGTAGATAAAATTTTACTCTGAAGTACTTAGTTAAGAAGCTTTGACTTTAAAGTTAATAATAGGCAATTTAAAAAAAGTTTGTTCTTATAAACGCGGAGGATGTAGGAACCATTTACCACCATTTCAGTCGTGAAGCCATCGACATATATTCTAGCGATAGACGAGAACGTTCATGTAAAACATTTGTTTAAAAACTGGTAAGAGTTAGAACTAAAGTGCGCTGCAGCGCTGTATAAAGTTGTGTCAACTAACCAAACTATTTTAAAAGATACAGCGCTAGATTGCTTAGAGTATGGTTTTCTCGCGACCAAAACGTCGTAAGCGCCGCAAATTTCATGGCGCTTACGCGTTTCGTTCAGTTAACTACACTAAGATGTCGTCTCTATAGAGTTCACACCGCAGATGTGACACATATTTCTTACCTACTAAACTTCATTAGAATAAAACTCGATTTCAAAATGTATTATATTAATATTAGGGGGGCCTAGTGCGGATTGGCGGACCGCGGACTTCACATGGCTTAAATCGAGTACTCAGAGGTACGGGCCAGGGCTTGAATTAACATAAAACAATTATTCAAAATATCAAACTATCAGTAGTGATACAATCAAAAAATCATTAACAATTAATCAAATTAAAACACTTTCTAAAAAAACATATCAAGTCTGTGTTCAGTATACCTAATAGTAGTTAGGTATAAAAAAACGATTAGAAGTTACCATAAAACTTCTAATCGTTTTTTTATAGGTAAATTCGACAGAACTATCAAAAAGAACTATCAGGAACTATTAGACTAATGTAAATACGTCGGAAACCGGTTTTAAAATGAAGTTAGCTCGAAAATGATCTGCGATGGGAAGTTAGCAGAGCATTTTTTTTTTTAAATAATGGGGAAAACTGGCAGAACTATTAAAAAAAAGTATCAGGAACTATAGAACTATTCCGCATGCTGGCAGAACTGTCATTTTTTCTTGATCTTCTGGCATATGCTCTGCCAAGTTCACTGACACGTGTTCAGTTACATATTTTTACCTACAACCAGTTTTAAGGGAACATCTGCACGTTTTAGTATATGATTGTAGAAGGGCGTGGTATTTAAATAGATAAATTGTTTTTCTACTCTGGAATTACGAAATTATCACCTATTAATTCACTTAAACAGGAAGTAATTTTACTTATATAGTTGACTACTGACTAGTTATTTACGTCCAGGGTCCACTTTGATGCGGATTATCGTTGTTATTAACGCTGCTCCGTGCGCACCCGCACTGAATGAATGTCGAAGCCACACTAAAGTCAGGTGTAAGGACTGCAGTTCAGTTGAGTTGAACAAAGCGAATGTTCGGATCGCGATATCTAGTACGTAGTACATATATATCGATGCGTGAAGCAATACCGTAGTGAAGCAATACTTAGCCATAGGATACTGTAAAAGCTGGTAAAATTACATAATGCGTGGTTCTAAACAATTTGCCTATCTAAATTAACTTTCTAAGTAAGTCTGATAACATTTAATTATTGAAAGCCTTAGTCGTTACTTAGTTTAAGAAAAAATATAAATTATATAACATTACAAACACCGATAGGTAGATATACCTATATACCAACCGATCGACTAAACCTGATTGCTATCCTGCTCATTGTTATATTATATATAACGGATTGTCAGAGGGGTCAGCGAAGCGGTCTTGGCGACCGTCATCCATTGTGGGCGTGATAAGGCAGGAACGTTAGAAATAATACCACGTTTGTAATCAGTAGAAATCACTTCTTATAATTCGACTCACATAATTACAGAATAAAACGTACAACACTAGATGCCCATTTGCATCTACATTTACGATGAGCCAATAGGTTAGCACGCGTGCGCCTCGAGCGCTGTCTATCAACTGAATCACCGAGTGACCGTCGACACTGTATTTATAGGCACAGACTTGCTACTCTATTCGGGGTTACCCGCTCATATTTTACTCTTTGACAGATTCTAAACAATAAATCACTGATCGACATAGACAACCAATTTTATAACGTAATAACAAATAATAATTCTACATCAATAAATCAACAGAATAACAATCCACAATAATTCAATAATACACAACACATAAATAATTAAATAGTCTTTTAACGGTCGCGCCGTCATATACAACACATAAATAATTAAATAGTCTTTTAACGGTCGCGCCGTCATATACAACACATAAATAATTAAATTGTCTTTTAACGGTCGCGCCGTCACGGCCGTCCTGCATATTCACACGTCCTCGTGTGTATTACTCTCATTTTCGGTATCTGCGGACAAACAAAACACACACTTGTATCTCACAATATTCACTCGGTCACCCTGACCAATAAAACATAGGAAAATTGCTACAATCAATTAATCCTTAACACCACACTTCAGACATCCTTTTCACTAATATGCCATGGCTGTCAAGCATGATAGAGCTACAAAATCTGGTCAATAACACACAGTTTCATTTATGTGCCACACAGGCTACTACCTACGCCTACATCCACACTTACACACCTATGCACCTATAGACCTACATAACCTAGTCTATTGCACTGCTACCTACTATTCAAAGCCACACAGGCTACTCAATCCCATACAGGGTAGTCAGTGCCACACAGGCTAGTCAGTGCCACACAGGCCAGTCAGTGCCACACAGGCTAGTCAGCGCCACACAGGCTAGTCAGTGCCACACAGGCTAGTCAGTGCCATACAGGCTAGTCAGTGCCATACAGGCCAGTCAGTGCCACACAGGCCAGTCAGTGCCACACAGGCCAGTCAGTGCCACACAGGCCAGTCATTGCCACACAGGCTAGTCATTGCCACACAGGCTAGTCATTGCCACACAGGCTAGTCATTGCCACACAGGCTAGTCATTGCCACACAGGCTAGTCATTACCACACAGGCTAGTCATTGCCACACAGGCCAGCCAGTGCCACACAGGCTCGTCGTCAATGTCACACAGGCTCGTCAATGCCACACAGGCTCGTCAGAGTTATAGTTGCCATAAACCAGCTCTGAAAATCGAATACCTCACCCGCGCCGTCGTCGGCACATTCGATGTCTATTTGATTGGTCGGAATCTCTAGTCCGGCACTCAACTTGAATGGACGCTACTTTCAGTCATAGGGGGTATGAGATCGTTCGAATATTAAATACTTTCTATTAGAGTTGAGAGCCTTCAGTAAACAACTGTAACAACCAGCAGTTCCATTACTTTATAAGGCCCTTTAAAATTAGCATCTAACGTAGTTTGATTGCGCTCGTGATTTTCCAAATTATTATGATTACAAACTTTTTAATCTTTAAGTATCTTAGTCTTATCATATCAGACTTTTCGTATAAAGCCTTAACTTCTAATTCCTGTGCTAACCCTTCCGGCACGTGTGCCCTTTACAAAATAACTAGAATACTTCGCCAATGATGAAGTAAGTTTCTGTCTTTGATGTCCTGTTATATCACTGTCTAATCTCTCAATTTCTTTTTTTTTACTTTACTCCTATATGTAAACCACTGCCTATTTAAGAATAAGACTTACTAAAAAATTTAATTAGAAAATCAATCGGGGTCAGAACACGTTTACCACCCTAAGATTTATAATTTCCTGCACACATCTATGTCGCATAGTCGATATGTCATTGACTAGGTAAAGGGCATAGATTTTATTCACATAAAGATCAGTCGCTCAAGGAGATGAGTGACTAGATAGAATAGTTAAAGAACACCATTTCTTTACTTCTCGATTCGAGACCAAAAACTATACGCAAAATCTGAACTCGTTCCCAAAAGTTATCTGCAAACCAAATATTTTTAATAAACAAGCAAATGTTATATTTTCGTTAGAACTTCCTAATAATGATTATTCCCGATATCCCTTTATGTAAATTCAAATTCCCCAAGTGGGTAATTTTAAGTACGTTTTACGTATTTACCTACATTATTTCAATGAAATTTTATATTTAGGTTGTTCGTTCTTACTAATTATTATTGGCGATATATTTCATAGTTCAAAGTATCGGATTCGGAACTTCCACGCAGCAGGGCGCGTGCGCCCAGACGCGCCGCGCCACTGCACAAGGCAGGGGACGGGTCGCACGCAGTCTACAAGTGGGCAACTAAAATCGAAAACAAAACCACCGTTCACATCATTTGATCCCAGCAAATAGTCATGAAAGGAGGGCCCCAGCCAGCCCCACGAGACACCAACCCTCCACGGAAAAGAAGTCACGGGCCAAATCCAGCCCCAGACCAAAGCAACCACTCCACGCGGACGATGTCGCGAGCAGCAGCCAGTTCCCAATAAATGTCAAAATCCGCGAATGGCACGACGACATGACAAGCGTGCATCCCCGCACCGGTTCCACTCAACGCCTCCACCGAACACATCATGCGGTCTACGCTCGACGAACAGGATAAGGGCGCCTCCGCTGGAGGCCGCACGATGAGCAACCCGGACACGCCGATGGCACCACACAGCTCACGACAATAAAATAGGATACAGAAGACCTCCCAAAGCGCCTGGCAGTGGCCAGTCCCGGACCCGGACCAGCCACCAACAGACAAAATAAACACGATGACAGTCGATAGAGCCCAGCACAACAGAACCGAAATCCCCAGCACAGCGAATTTGTGAAGCGGCCCAAAACCATGTCCACCTCGGATCCAATATCTCAAAAACAGGAGGCTGCAAACACGAAATCAATCGGCGTTGTGCTATTACAAGGAGTGCGGTAGAGAAACTCAACAAAATTTAGAAAAAACAGGAAAATAAGCAAAAACACAAACGTTCGACTTATGAGAAGCGTAGCCTTTCCAATATTTCTCTACGGCGCTGAAACCTGGTCTATAAAACTTCAAAACCGCAGCAAGATTGATACTCTTGAGATGTGGTATTGGAAAAGGCT
Organism: Thyatira batis; assembly: GCA_905147785.2. Taxonomy (NCBI): domain Eukaryota; kingdom Metazoa; phylum Arthropoda; class Insecta; order Lepidoptera; family Drepanidae; genus Thyatira; species Thyatira batis. The sequence goes on from LR990489.1 coordinate 7,396,825, forward strand.
CTTGAGGACTCCCTGGACGGCATTTCGCACGAACAACTCCACTCTAGAGGAACTCAAAATTAAAGAACGTCTATCGTCGACTGTGCTATTACGAACTCTAAAGTTCTTCGGCCACGTCTCTAGAAACGAGGGCTTAATAGAACGTTTGATGGTACAAGGTCAGGTGGAAGGGAAGAGGTCCAGAGTGCGATCACTTATCCGATGGACTGATCTAATAAAATCAGTGGCCCAGAACTCTATGGTTACATGTTCACGCAACGCCTTACATCGTGCCAGGTGGAGAAGCATCGCAAGAGTCGTAGTGAACAAAAATGACACGCACCTGTTTCACAACCACGATCACTATCAAGAGTGTACGACTCAGAAAATGTGGTTATACGTCAAATTTTAAATTAGGTTATTATTTTAGAATTGATACTTTAACACTCAAAATAAAAAAATAATAAGAACCTTGATGTGGTATTTTGGTCTTTACTGTATACAATTTGATAAAGAATGCAACCTGAAAACTGATAAACACCTTCAGACCGCGACCGAATATCCCTTCCTATTATTATAATCTCAGAAATAATTCAAACGAAATACTATAAACCATATGAAATATCAACCCACATCACATCCTACCACATTGCAACAGTATACTGTTGCCTTGGACTCTAACTGTTACAAGAATTTGGGTTGTACATTAAAACACTCGAATTACCTAACCCCAATAAGGTGTGTCTTTTCAGTAAACACACAATCACGGAAACAAAATGAAAACTTCTCACCGGATTCATCTGAGAGCAGACCACAACTGGTTTGATGGCGCAGATATTCCACCCGACGTTCATTCTTGTCTAGCCAGCGCTCGCATCTTTATTGGAGCAGCGCGTTACGATGTGGCCTTGTTCACCGCAATCGAAACACGTTGGCGTCTTCTGTGCGTTGACTTCTTTCGGCTGAAGCAATGTGCTTCAAGAGGGTCCTGCATGTTGTTCCTGCCTCCTGGGAGGCTTCCGGTAATCCCACTTCTGATAACGGATTGTCAGAGGGGTCAGCGAAGCGGTCTTGGCGACCGTCATCCATTGTGGGCGTGATAAGGCAGGAACGTTAGAAATAATACCACGTTTGTAATCAGTAGAAATCACTTCTTATAATTCGACTCACATAATTACAGAATAAAACGTACAACACTAGATGCCCATTTGCATCTACATTTACGATGAGCCAATAGGTTAGCACGCGTGCGCCTCGAGCGCTGTCTATCAACTGAATCACCGAGTGACCGTCGACACTGTATTTATAGGCACAGACTTGCTACTCTATTCGGGGTTACCCGCTCATATTTTACTCTTTGACAGATTCTAAACAATAAATCACTGATCGACATAGACAACCAATTTTATAACGTAATAACAAATAATAATTCTACATCAATAAATCAACAGAATAACAATCCACAATAATTCAATAATACACAACACATAAATAATTAAATAGTCTTTTAACGGTCGCGCCGTCATATACAACACATAAATAATTAAATAGTCTTTTAACGGTCGCGCCGTCATATACAACACATAAATAATTAAATTGTCTTTTAACGGTCGCGCCGTCATATAGAAAAATCACTTGTTTTTTAATATTAATTATTATTTAAAGCCTGGGTTGTCCCACTGCAGGGCAAAGGCCTCCCATTACTTAGTACTTAATTTATTTATTACGAATAATATTTTACTCACGTCTACATGACACGCTACAAATATTATATTAAGTCTACTAATTATTCAAATAATTTAATCACATATGGAAGTAGGTATAGGTATGAAAAAATTTCTCAACTTGCACCTAACGCGGTAGTAAAAGGATGTCTTTCATCTAGGATACCTGTTAGAACCGATACGGGTGATTGTTATTCCGGAACAAATTGTGGGTTGACGTCATTGCTAGTGCATTGGAATTGGACTAGAGTTCATCAACACTGTGGATATCCTATATTTACTTGCAAGCACTTCTAATATGTACACATTCATTACATATTTATGTTAATGCATAGCTAACATAGCTTTACATGATACAATGTTGACAAATAGCCTTGTTTCAGTTCAACCTTTACAGCGGCGGAGGCATACGAACTCCTGTCGATGTGGCTTGACTATGTCGATTTTACAAGGTTCATGAGACTGAATATAATATGATTATTATTATAATGATAAATAGGTTTCTTGTTTTATTATAATCCTTATCAATAAAATCGAAAATTCAGTTTCAATTTACTCTTATCTAGCAGCGACCGATACAAGGTAGATACCTACTTACTGAAACTACAGGATACAATCAACTAAGAACAGCCAAAAACCTCAGCAAGATCCTTCTTTAAATCTATAGGTACTAATAATATGAATGCGAAAGTAACTCTGTCTGTCTGTCTCGCTTTCACGCTAAAACTACTGAATGTACCTACCTACGGTAGATACACAGATAGTCTAGAGCCTGCGAAAGGACATAGGGTACTTTTTATCCCGGGAATATGGAAGATTTCTCGGGTACGCGGGTGAAACCGCGGGGAGCCACTACTAATACTATAATTGTTAACAAATTTAAATAATTCTCGCACACTAGAAAATTCTTATAGCTGAATAAACAGAAGTAGGCCACGTAGATTTATAACTATTCAACTATCTTAGGTTCCATCATAAAAATAAACTTTGTACACGATTTGTACTTTGCACTTTTATTCGCTGATGCAAAGAGCAGTTCGGAGATTGCGTGGACGATAGCGAATATTAAGGTATATAATATGCATATTAGTAAATTTTAATGTGCATGTTTGGCGGTGAATGCACGCGTTGGCCAGCGCGAGGCCGGCCGATCACCTCCCTATGTAACCTACCATAAGTGTACGCCCAACGTAGGTACGTACGTACGTGCGTACACAACGCATTCAAAACAAACGTGTATCCATAAGACGCTTGAGATAGACAAGTATTTGATCTGGACACATACTATAATTTAATGATTATTGTATACAGGTTCACAGATTAGGTACTAAAGAGTTGCTACGTAATTTAAATGCACGAAGGATCAGGCAGACATATTCCTATAAACTAAAAGCTTGTCATATAATAAGCAGGTAGCTGTATCAGTTTATGATTGATTAAGGTAACAAAAAATAGATTGCAATCTAAATAATGTGGCCAATTTTTTTTATATCGTTCACCATAAGTGAAAATCAGTCACAGGTTCCCATTTCATTCTAAGGACAGACAAAATACCTAGTACCTATGCTAGTGCGAATGAAATTATTAGGATTCAAAAAATATATACATGTCAGGCAGCACCTTATATCTCTCCAAGTTTCAACTGACTAGGCCTAATTTGAATTTTCTCCCATTTTCTTGTACCGACACTAAGGCAAAGTAAAATAAACTTAATGATCCATAATAACTTCTTAACAACGCTAAGCCTTTGGACTAGATGAAACTACATTGTCGCATATAGCACCCGATACATTCGTTGGCAAAACTGTTTAAGTATAAACTCCATGCCACGCCGGTCATTGACACTTGAGGTAGGTAGTGGCTACCTTACCTAATTGCCAATAGGATGTAAACAGCTTCGTTAATGTTTTGGTGTCGGATTTATTGCGTTCGTTTTAAGTTTCTTTTGGGTACGTCACTGCAGCTGCGGTGAAAGTCCTGTTAAAGATTCGAAAAAAGTAACGCTTCTACCGTGCATAACGCATACCCAATATACCTACTAGCACTAAAATTAACCTTTAAGCACTACAATACGATAAAATATTTCGAAGTTACATACCTACACTAAACATTATTCTATGTATAGTCCCAATGAACGATATATAACGAAGCCGGTAAGGTTAGGTGCGTATTGAACTTGCACTGTAATTTGATGGTAAAAATTAAAAATATATATCGCATTTATTCCAAAACTGCAATATTTCATAAAATACATCTCATTTGCCGTAGATATATTTTTTAATTTAGATATGGCTTTTACATGGAATTAATGATTCGATGATAGCCAACACGTGTTCCGATTGGACCGCTCCCCACAAATGAATTTCTAGTATAGTAATCAGTGACGGATTAACCCTTAAACAAATTAAACAATTGCCTAGGGCATCACGTCTGAGGAGGCACCAAAAAAATTATTGTTGTCGCACCTCCTCCATTTGTAACGAAAATTCTCATCATCTCATTTTACAAAAAGATAGGTTTAAAGACCGATTCTAGTTAAAACAAGGATAGGTCGGCCCACAGGCGTGGATTGCTTAGGGCATCAAGTAGTCTAATCCGTCACTGATAGTAATACTATGGTTAATAGGAAGGTATACAAATTAGGTCACTATGAAACAATCACATTAAAACGAGTCGGTTATTTGAAGATAAATTTAATGTATATGGCACATGATAAATGTTTTATAAAAATCTATAATAAGTTGTATAAGATAAAATGAGATGGAGCGCAAAACGATCAACTTACTGAAATTATTACTTATAATTGTATAAATATAAACTAGATTTGATAGTACGCCATTTTATAAGTTGGCTCACTCTTCAATGTTTTTAAGTATAGGAATGCCAGTCTTTAATGAATTATGTAGGTATAAAATATGTAGATAAAAAAGGCGGATAATCAAGCTAAGACTAATAGTAGGTTTTGACGTGACAACGTCTTATAAATTGGTTTGCCGGGTGACACTTCAAGAAACTGCGTTACGCTCCGCTCACGTAACGTGACGTTATGTTTTAAATTGTTACTATTATTTCATCCTTCTTCCTACTATACGAATGAATATTCACATTAAAATTATTTTACCACTCAAAGTCGTTGTCACGTAAAACTTTCGCCCGTATACCGACTTTACAGGCAACCAATTTTTTTTTAACAATGAAATTGCCGTTTCGATCTCCTTATTTGATATAAAATCATCGTGTAGGTACTTCTATCATCGATCAGATCAAATGACATATTGATAGGTTTTTGTTGCCTTAAGGTCATTGGACTAGAAACGGTATTATTTTTTTAAACTTATGCATGTTGGATCCTGGATTGGAGAACTTCTCAACTCTCTTTGTAATACTTATTGAGAAACAAAGGCAATATGTAAAAGGAAGTCTCTAGCCTATATTTATTTTTTTGCTCTCATAATTGAAAACCTCTTTGTTTTTTGATTTCGGTTAGAATTAGAATTATACGCCTAAGGAACAGATCTTGTTAATTATTCAGATATTTCGGTAAAAATGCCACCCGTCGATTCGGAAAACGACAATTTTATTGCTATCCATCTAGTGGAGATAAAACTGATTTATATCTCTTATAACTAATTGACAAAAAAAGGCATATTACTCAGCTCCTTCGAAGCTAATCTAGCTGCCCTATTCAATGCTACATTGCAGTGGCCATGTAAAGCTTCCAAGCAGTCACCGTCCTTTTTGGTCCATTTAGTTTCCATAGCCGCGGAAAATGCTGTACAAGAAAACGTACATAGCAAACTCATGAGAATACAAACTCTAAGCCTAAGCGCATCGCTAGTCTGCTCTAGTAAACATAATAAATTAAAATGTTTATCATCAAACAGTATCTTTTCCACTACGTCAGCGTGTTCGGGTAAATCTTGTAAAACTGTTATTAGTAATCCGATTATATTTAGCACGATGCGAGGCGTTTTTGAATCTGTAAAAAATAAAATTGAAATATGAGAAAATCATGAAATATGCTTAATTACGATTTGTATTTATTTAACAGAATAAATTTATTTTATTTAACTATGATGATTTGCTTGATAGTGGCGTAAGTTTAAACCGTTCAATAATTATATGACATAACTAGCTGCCTCCGCGCGGTTTTACCCGCGTAGTTCCCGTTCCTGTGGGAATACAGGGATAAAATATAGCCTATGTTACTCGGGGATAATGTAGCTTTCCAAAGGTGAAAGAATTTTTGAAATCGGTCCAGTAGTTTCGGAGCCTATTCATTACAAACAAACAAACAAACAAATCTTTCCTCTTTATAATATTAGTATAGATATAGATATAGATATCGTATAATCCAAAAAAAAATTCGTATCCCTGATGTTTTAAATTATAATTATTATTACATATTTTGAATACTTACACAGCGTCAATAGTTTGGTGAAGACTGGATACGCCTTATAAGTACTTAGTGCCGTTGCGAACTGTCTGACTCCTCTACACGAACGAACGCATAGCCACGAACATACTTCTAGCATTCGACCGACCCCTTGCAATCTGTAAATAATACATCGAATAGTAATCTTTCGTACCTAAGATATAGACTTCATCTACACAAAAATTTTAAAGAGGAAAAATTGCTATTTTTGTGTTTGGGCATGTTTGTAATGAATAAACACAAAAAATTCTGTGGCAAATTAAAAAAAATATATTCACCAGCTCCACATTATCAGGGAGTAACATAGGCTATATTTTATCCCTGTATTTCCACGGGAACTGGAACTACGCGGGTGCAACCGCGTGGAGGCCTATTATTATAAATTAGATGAATATTACCTATCTTCCGCTCCTTCGTCAGTGTCCTTGCTGTTTCTCATGAGAGTATTGATTGCCGCGACGAAATTATAAACCACCTTCGCTTCAAGGTATATCTGAAAATTCAAGAACCAGCTTGAGTTTTTTTATAGGTACATAGAGGATATAATGTCCGTTGTATTCTTTTGAGGATATAATGTCCGTTATATTTTTGTGAATGTCAATAACCCCTATAATTTATTTATTTTGGTTCACCAGCAGTCACTATACTATTACTATGTAGGTATGCGTCCGTCTTGTCCGCGTATGGGTGACAAAATCCTCGGAGGCTTGCTTGCCTACCTTCATATTATTAAGCAAAAAGTGACTGTGACATACAGACAGACAGATATGACGAAGCTATAAGGGTCCCGTGCTATTTGGCTACGGAACCCTGAAAAACGCAAAGCTTACGTCCTGTATGTTGAGTAGCGTGTGCCGGGGTACGTGGTGCGCGAGCGCCGGCAGCGCCAGCAGCGCCGCCACCGCGCCGCACACGCGCCCGCCGCGCCCGCCCCCTCCCCGCGCCGCACTACCCACCACGCCTATCACCATGCTCACCTACATACAATCAAATAAAATTGGTTGCCTATAAAGTCGGTTTACTGACGATAGTTGAACGTGACAACGTCTTGCATCGCTCACTCAAGTAGGAAGTAGTCGCTGCCGAACGCAAAAGCCGATTGTGCTTCTTTGTCGCTCGTTCCGCGCTCTCGCTTGCACTTCAAGCCGCCACATGGAACGCCTCAGAGCGAGGTAACGCCGCATGAGTCATGGGACGCCTTAGAGCGAGGTAACGCCGCATGAGTCATGTTTTTTCGTGCGTGTAGCCGGCTCTATCGAATTATAAGACGTTGTCACGTCAAAAATCTAATCATTTATTCAGTTAAGTAAATATACATACACAGCTTCAAATTTATTATTTTAATAAAAGACAACAATTATGTTCGAGTAGCTATATTTCTCCCAACACAATAGGTAACGCCATAGAGTGAAGACAGCCCGGTTGGCTTTGTGGTAAGTGACCCTGACTCTCAAGCCGCGGGTCGTGGGTTCGAATCCCACCCAGGACAAACATTTGTATGCATGAATATGTCTGTTTGTCCTGTGTCTGGATGTAAATATCTATATAAGTATGTATTTAAAAAGTAGTATATGTAGTATATCACCTATCTGGTTACCATATCACAAGCTCTGCTTAGTTTGGAATCAGATTGGCCGTGTGTGAAAAAAATGTCCCAGGATATTTATTCATAGACTGAAATCTAGTTGGTGTTGCCACCTGATAACGCTATACTATTTCGATATCAATAAATTACAAAAATAAATAGACAAATACAAAAAAGTCTTCTTCTATACACGAGTTTTATAGGAAAACCCTACTAATGTTAAGAAGTTTACACATATGTATGTGTTTGTTCCTCTTTCACGCAAAAACGATCGAAAAAATTTGGTATACAGATGATTTTTACCGGAATGAACACAAAGGATACTATTTATCCCGGGAAATTAAAGATTCCCGGGGACTCGGGTGAATTCGCTGGGAGACATTAGTTGAATATAAATATCCTGCGACATTTCTCACACACGGCCAATCTGATCCAAGCTAAACTTGAGGTATGGTAACCCGATAGCTAATATACTAATTTAAATACACAAACACACATTTCATGCATACAAATGTCTTTTCTGTGTGGGATTCGAACTCACGAGATGGGCTTGACAATAACTAGCAAGGAACTGGATTGTTATTTCTTCAGTGTTCCAAGCCGCCATTCGGAGAAAGGCATACTCCTGCAGTGGGGATGTTTATGAGCTGAAATGATGATGAATGTTCTCTGTTCAATGGAACGTATTCCCGTTTACCAATGCATATAAGTAGTATATAATTACCATATTCAACTGTGACAGTGACTCAACATCACCATCCATGACTTCACTAATATTGGAATTAAGAAATGCTTCCCATTCCTCCAACTCTATAGATGATGGCTCCTTAACTGAAAACAAGCATACTTTTAATAAAACATAATAATGTTTTATACAAGAGAGATAATATTGCACAGTTATTTACTTTCATGCTCTTCTTCAGTTTTTGGAATCAAATCATTATTAGCTATTTCCTTATCATCAGATGTCTCATCAATAACTTCACATTTTTCGATATCTTCATCTCTATCTTCCTTAGAACACTTTTCTTTATCACTATGAGTCAAACTAGGTATTTCAACATTAGGCTCACTAGTTCTTCTTTGACTATCACCCTTATTTTTGTCCCAGCTTCTACTAAAATGAAATGACCTTTTAATGCTTTTCGTTAATTTGTTGCCTCCACTACCAAATCTCAGCTTATCTCTTGAAAACTGTAGCAGCTTCTGTTTATATGAGGGAGGCACACTCTTACTAAGACCAGAACTAACTTCACTACTACATCTTGTTGAGCCTTTAGGATTCTCCAAGCTGTGTGATGCAGTATCTACTGATTTCGCTTTTTGCTTGGTGTCTAGAATTTCCTGTTTGATGTCATTATCAGCTGATTTTATTTCTCCGGATGTTTGTTTTTCAGAAGTTTGCTTCTCTTCGTCAATTTTATCCATTTTGTTAATATCTATTTGTTTTTTGCTGTCAGCCATTAACTGAGCCACATTATTTTCGAGATTGCGTACAACAAGATTGGAATTATTCATTACATTGTACTCGTGGCGTAGTAGTTTGACATTAGCTGCAGTAATAGGGTGTGATTGATCTTCGTCATCCGTTTTAAGACTGTCTCGTACACTGAACGCACTAGTGGCCCGTACACTGTCATCATCTGACATTGGGACACACTCCATTGCCTGCATAACTCGAAAATTTCTCAAGTCATGCTCTTTTATGTTTGGTTTTGTAGTTTCACCTTCCATTTTAAGGGTTCTAGAGAAAATGGTAAATTTGTGTAAGTGTTAACTATTTAACAAAAATCTTTTTATTTTTTAAGTATTTCATCATCATTACTAAGTATTCTTTATAATGTATATGAACTTACCGAGTATTGACACTAATTTTGTCTCTTTGAAGCTGTTTAGCTTCTTGTTGGCTGTATGACAATGGTTTAGTAAATGGTGATTCACTCTGTACATCTTCAGGAAGAATTAACACATGGCCAGTCACAAATGGATGCTCTAAAATCTCAGGCCAACTCATTCTTTTGATTGGATCTTTATGTAGTAACCCCTGTAAGGTGAATATGAAAATATTTTAATAACTTTATTTTAGTATAAGGAACAATGTTAGTATTTACAATAATATTAAGAACTTAATAATTTTCATTTATTACATAATTGAAATATTATATAATAGGTAGAATGGTTAAAAAAATGACAAATCATAAAATCCTTCTTCTTGATTATTTTGAGTGGAAATTCAACATGACACATAATAATAATGAAACATAACTTTACTATAAGTGGCTCTATCTAATAACATCTGACTTACAATTTTACATAACAGTGTCGCCTTGTAGTTGATTATAATTATTTATTATAAGAATAAATCCAAATGTTTTTATAATGTCACTTTGCTATCTACATTCCCTCTACAGGTCATTTCTCATATAAATACTATATGATGTTGATAGTTCATATGGATTAGAACATGTAAACAAACATACCTGTAAAAATGATCGTGCCTCCATGCTGATGAAACTAGGCCACTGCACGGGCCTGTGTCTGATCATGCAAAATAACTGCCATATAGAGACTGTTGAAAATGGTGTCTGCCCAGCGATGAGTTCATAAACTATACAACCCAAGGACCATAGATCTGCCTGTAAAAATTTTAAAGGGAATATTTTAGATCAATGAGTGTGACCTAATTATATAAATGAATATTGTCAATAGTTTACACATATTTCTGCTGGAGGGGTATTTTTCACCCTAATCATTAAACAAAAAATCAAACAGCTTCAATGATCTTTCACCACAAACCATTCAGACAATCTAAATCTGAATTATGTATTTTAATTATTAACAACTTAGTAAACACACTTATCAATTTCCTTTTTATTTAGTCCATTGGAAATCTTGTTACCATTGTACCTCACTTTCAAAGTAACATCTATAGCAAAACATAGCCCAATTATCTTTTTATAAAAATTAATGCATACCCTATGATCCATTATAATGTCAAGGAAAGACAAACAAGTTTTTAGTAGATAGTAAGAACTATGTAAATGTTAGAAATGTTACAAACCTGATGGTCATAGGGTTTTTCTTCAATAAGTTCTGGTGCCATATATAATGGAGTCCCCTTAATAGAAGTCAAAATGTGTGTTGTATTTGTCATAATGCGTGCAAGTCCAAAATCACACAATTTGGCACGTCCAGTACTATCTAGAAGTACATTTTGTGGTTTCAAGTCTCTGTAACAGGTATTTTTTTAGATTACACCAAAAAAATTTACTAAACATTAAGATATAGAAAGTAGTTAGTTACCTGTGAAGTACCCTGTGTGAATGTAAATAATAGAGAGCAGAAACTAAATCCCATGTGATTTTTTTGACCTGGTCTTCATTTAGACAACCTTCTTTAACTAATAAACTGTGTAACTCTTTCTCAGCATATTCTGTTACCACAACTAACTCAGATTCTGTATCGAAACTGTCAATCATACGAATTATATTCGGGTGCTTTAGTTGCCGTTGGATGTCGCATTCCTGCCTCAAGTTTTTTAAATCTTTTGGAGAACGTCCTTTCTGAAATCAGAATATGGTATTGCTGTGAGTTGGGCTAAGTAGAACTAAGACGTCTAGAGACCATTAAAGATTGTTTTATATAATAAAATAAAAATACATACCTTTCTGATAACTTTTAACGCTACGACAGCATCTGTTTCTATGTGTTTAGCTTTAAAAACACGGCCAAATGATCCCTCGCCAACGAACGAACTCACAATGTAACTTTCCATAGCGTGAGAAGATTCAATTCAAATATAGTATTTTATGCATTGGCGCCAGACACATAAACCTTATCTATTTTCTAAGATGAATACTAATATGATATGAACTTAGAATGCCAATATTAAATCGGTAACACCATTGTTTGTGTTCAATTACTGTTTCTGACAAATTCTGATATTGTCATTTGTCTATCAGCCTGACTGACAGAGCCGATCAGCAGAGTGACAGAAAGTTTTGACATAAATAGGGATGCACAACGACACGAGCAATGAAGTCGACCAAAAATAAAAGACAAGTACAGCTTGGCAAATAAGAGTCTGACGCGGTGACAGTTGGAACTAAAAATCGATGATTGTGGCAACATGCTTCAATTGTCAACTACAAGTACATTCTGTGTCAACAGTGCGTGTATCGTAGTTGTTTTTCGTAAATTTCCCTAAATTATCAGCTTACGTTGCATAATTTATTATTCAAAATGAATAAAAATATTCGCAGTAGTGGCAGAACAGTGATTTGCCACGTCTTTACGCGGTGTTTGGCCGAATCTCAAGCGGGATAAGTTTTGTCCGATATCGACAATGTTTACCAAAGAACTGCTGATATGACAGGTATTTATGTACCCTAAATAAGTCATTGTACCTTAAAATAAGGTTTTATAAATGTTTTCAATGCGTAGTTTTGTTGATACGCAGATTAAAGTAAGTTTTAGTGTTGTTTATAGAAATTTAAAATTGAGGTTATGTTTTGTTGCTTGAAAAGTCTCGTATACTCTAACTTCCATGATTGATACTTGATAATAATGAGTAGGAAACTATTTTATTATTAACTATTTTAATATTAATGAATAATAAGAAACTTTTTTTTTGTTTTAGGAACATCTGTCAACACAGTAAGGAAAATTGTTAAGCTAGGTGAAACAAATGTCATCTCAGTGCTTTTTCAGAATATTCTAGTGATTCTGAAGTGGCAGGAAGCTCGAGCCAAAATGTTGACTTTTCTGGGATCAAGTAGTTAGATGAAAGTGTTTTTGAATAGTTTGTAATAAAATATTGCTTTTAAAAAAAGTGTTTTTTTCTTAACCTTGTACCCAAATTATTATCATCAATTCCTAACAATCCCACAATCAGACTGCCCTCGAAGGCATGATTATTTGTCTGTCATGTCTGTGGGAGGTATCCACCACCGCCCACTATTAACATTGTCAATACTGGACATTTAAGCCTTCCGAGGGACTGAACCACTCGGGATTGGAATCATATCACAAAAATAAAAAGTATCAAAAAGTTTTCAGTCGTAGTATCCGGGGTTGCCACAGGTGCGATAGGAGCGACCTCATTTATTCCACACTCTTTTTTGCCAAGCTGTACAAATCGAACTAGGCAGGTATTACCTTTCTATTGGTATCAAGTATTTATTGGAGCAAAATTGTATCGTTAAAAAGACTACTTTTAACGATACAATTTTGCTCCAATAATTGAGCTACTGTTTAGATATTAGTATATCTGTTTAGATATACTAATATCTAAACAGAGCAACATTTATTAGTGATAAGTACCTAATTTGGTATGTTATTGGTTTTACTTTTAATATTAAATAATAATACTGAGGATAATTAGTAACTAGTCTCTGATTAGTAACTTATTGTCAATTATACAGTCATACCTTTAGAAAATATATTAGGAAAACTTAATAAAGCCACCACCTATTCAATGGGAAATTAGGAAAGGAATTGTGCTTTATTTTATTTCCAACGAGGTCATGAAAAAGGTACCTAAATGAGTCCGATGACTCGACACAAAAGTGCGAACATGACGATTAAAGTACAAGTATTATATTTTATGTACTATTATGGCAGCACTGGTCCTCATATTCATTTTGACAGTAAATTTTATTATACATTCCTGTCATTGGGTAAGACTGCCCGCGAAATTCAAATAATTTGGCCTTTCTCGCACATCACACATTATGGAAAAAGTAAGTTAGCATAATCTATTTTTCATGTCATGATATTATATGGAATCAATGAATAAAAACAAAATGGTGGTAGACAACTGTGTAAAATATTAATTTCGCATCCTACTTTAGATACTATTTTAAAACGTTGTTGTTGAAAATAAATACCAATAGACGACCACAAGATTCCCTGTTGAATGTCCATGGTTTTATAGGTGAAAAGAGCTTTAAAAGATGTAGGTACTAGGTACTCTAATATAAGTTACTAGCGGACCCGGCAGACTTCGTTCCGCCCACCATCTATTTTCAAAATATCTGTATGTTTTTTTATTTTTATTGAACTAAATCATATTTAATTATAACTGATCGATTGATCGTTGATCGGTTATCGACCGGTGAAGGCGGAAGATCAAATTGAATTGAGAAAAAAAAGAAATTATTAATAATAAAAATGGCGATAGTAAAATAGGGGTTGATTGTAAAGGGTTGAAAATTCAGGGTTATATGTATTTACTAATGCTGTATCATGAAAAAATTAAAAAAAAAATTTTTTTCTAAAATTGAAAAAAAAAATTTTTTGGGTGGATTACCCTTAACATTTATGGGGATGAAAAATAGATGTTGTCCGATTCTCAGACCTACCAAATATGCACACAAAATTTCATGAGAATCGGTCAAGCCGTTTCGGAGGAGTTTAACCACAAACACCGCGACGCTAGAATTTTATATATTAGACTAGCTTCTGCCCCGCAGTTTCACCTGCGTTCCCGGTGTATCTACTTAAATGTTTCCATTTTTTCCATAAGAACCTCAATTGGACTATTGCGAACATTTTAAGACCAAAAAAAGCCATTTCCGTCCACCCGTTCTCGAGTTATGCGCTTACCAACACACTTTGCGATTCATTTTTATATTATAGATTATGGTACCCAAATAGTAACACAAATGTAATACAGTGTATAAGCAATTGGTAAATATCCTAGTTAGATACATTTAAAATATTTACAAACAAATATCTGGACAAAGAATTTCATTTATGGAACCCATGATTTGTATCTAATATATCCTAGGTATACGGATGCTCGGGACAGCGTAACACTTTAAACACTTATGACTTAAATACGTACTTCCGTGTCCCTATAAAGATTTGTAATGTTTCGCTTGAGTAGGTACATTACATACATTTAGCTCGGTGTTTTCAAGTCGCTTGGATAGCTACTTGATGACGGAACTGGTTCAGCCCGGGCGTGCGCGCGGCGTGAACACAAAACCAAAGTTGCTAACTGTAGGTCTACCTTTGAATATGTGATTTCTGACTTGAATACCTACAAGGGGTTTCCAATCACAAGACTTGACGCGAAAAATACCTAGGATTTTCTAAAGCATCGAAAGAAATCACTTCGAGATAGGAAAATATTTCAAATATGATGTATCCTCCTGGCAGTCGATGAACATTAAGTACCTACAGTAAAGTACTTAGGTACCATTTAAAAATGATACTTGACTTTAACGCAATATCAAACTGTCCACGGAGTTTTATTATAGGTACCACCTACCTATTAGGTAAATACAAGCGTATAGTCACAGGTAGGTAGCTATGTTGAATATTGTGCAAACTATGATGAAGCTGAAAATAGCACAGAATTTTAATAGTTTGAAACGCTCATAAAAGTGGCGATATAGCCACAAGACATCCGACATTCGACAGCCAGCGGGGTATCCGATACGAGCAGGAGTTGTTGACGCTTTGTTGTCTATACGCTATTTATATACGAATTATCCGGCAAGCAGCTGTACGAGATAAAACTCCGAATCGCATACACACAATAAAACACCAACTGGGCTAAAGTTCGGACACGAGCATTATTTCACGTTGAAACATATCATTCCGCAGCCGTGCACAATTCTGTAAACAAACGAGACAGAGCGTGGGAGTGTGTGTACATTAGGGTTTTAAGTAACTCGCATTTTTGTTTAATCAATCTATATTTTCTTAGTCTATAGATTTGAGAATTTTCCCGTAGGTAAATTCTTGAAATAATATTTTAAAAAATAATTTTCTTCGAACCCTCCTCGGATAGAAAGGTATAGGACCTACCAATTCGAGGACATTGCAGTGTAAACAACAATCCAACCGAAACGTGACATTCTTGCAATCTCACTTTACAGCCGTCCTGAATTCAAATTGTTTTATGAACTGTTGAGTTCATAACTGTAGCCGAAAATAGCCTGTCTCGAGATTTCCAGTGCTCATAAAAACGGGATTGATTTATGGTCAGAACATTTGTATTGGCACCCACCCATTACATTATAGAAGTGAATGACATCACCCTCTCGGGTGGCCACTTTATTCACCTATAATGATAAAATTACATGAATTTGTACTTTGCTATATATTTACCACAATCAGTCAAAAGCAGCAGCAGTCAAAAAGATTTTCCTATTACTTATCTAAATCGAGAATACCTACTTATATTATAGCTAATTGCAACTCAAGATTACGAATCAGATCTTCCTTGACACACTTCCGTTAAATATATCTGGATTATGATGAAAGTTATTACAAAGAAGCTCAAGATTTTATCAATCCAGCGTACCTACCTATAGCTAATTCGATATCTATACCTACGTCCTTGGAAAATACCAGACTTACCTACCTACCCACTATTTTTATTTTCTCGTGCAAGTTTACAATAAGGCCCTTATATATTTTGAAGGTAAAATCGAACGGTACGAAATCAATAGGCAACATAGTTATCACACCTTGTAACTTTCTACCTCTATTAACTATTACTGTCTTGAGATTAAATTTAAATAATAAATTGTTTACTAACAAAAACTGCCGTGGGAGCAATGGTCTAGGGTCGAATGGACGTTATTGCAGTGAACTAATATCGTGCCAATTTTCCAAGCATCAGTAGCGCCCAGGAGTATGCATCATTTGTTCAGATGATGGATTGACGTGTCGCTTCCAACAAAACATTTTTTTAAGATTAATGAGATATTATTAAAAGCTTACCGACACAAAAGTCACTCAATTTCAGAATTATAAATATCTACATTAAATCAATATATGTCGTTTTTTTAAAATAAGCATATTGTATTTTTACGATATATTTCACGTTAAATAAATATAGGCTTTATAATTTGTAGAGCACTTTCTACACAACCAGAAATATAAGACATCACAGTAGGTAGGTATCTACGAGAATAGCTGGAAGTGTAATCTTATGTACTGAATCGGTACCTATGTGATTAAGTAGTTAGTACCGACTTACTTGATAGGTTTTTTAGCGAAACAAAAAATCGTGATGTGACATTTTTATTTAGTACCTACCGTAAATCCGCTAACCTAACCAACTACCATTGTTTTCCTCGGCTGCGAGACGGGACGAATCCGAACAATAGTTAAATCTTAGAATTGAAAATAAGTATACACTTTAAATCCGTAACCAAACTTTCGAATCCGCATTGTAATCTGAATCAAGTATTTGAACTATACATAATTGAAATATATATTACTACGGAACCCGGCAGACTTCGTTCTGCTCACCAGCACCACCTACCGGGTCCAAATTGATGATACATAAAAACCTTCCCCATGAAATACTCCGTAATTTGGTAAGAACCGCATGAAAATCTGTTCAGTAGTTTCTGTGTTCATCGTGTTCAGACAGACAGACAGAGGCGGCGGGGACATTGTTTTATATATTATATACTTAGAAGATATTATTTAGTACATAATAGTACTTACTCAAATAGCGACTACCTGACTCTAGCAGTTTCACTTGCCGCATAGGAGCCATTCTTTACGTAGGTACTGGCTATACCGATCTATGTATAGGCAGATGTATAATAAATATCTAAATCGTAAGTTATAATCATTAACAAACGCATATCACGCGATGGACAGAAATTATTTGAACATTTACTTCGTAACTAAATACATCAAAGAGATATTGCAGTTTCCTGTTATCATAATTATCCTAACGTCAGCCACTGGATTCTAAAACGTTACAATTTTTATAATAATTATATTCATGTTTATGATACGGAAGCTGCAGGGACGCATGCAAGGCGGGCGGCGCGGCGGCTTACCGGGGCGGACGGCGTAACATACGCTATCATCACTGCACGCACCGCTTGTTTACGTTTTTCATAACCACGTTTCTGACTAAAAATACTATAGAATCCTGCCGTTTGAGGCACACGCTATTGGTCGACGCAAGCGCAGGAAGCCGGGGAGGACTCGAGGGGCCGCCGACCCCCGCCGCCCGCACACTCCACCCGGTATATATGAAAGTATCCGAAAGGCCAGACTAACTCGTGAAGCAGCAGAAAATAACCCTGAACGCTGGAAACATCAGACTCGCGGCCAGTCGTGTTGTGCGTCTCACAGTGTTAACAAGTGACATTAAACATGGTTCTGGACACAGAAGACTGGGTAGGTGTCAAAAAAAAAATTTATAACTTAATTTCACCAATGAAGTTTTAAATTCAACTTAATTTAAATATTAACTTAATTAAATAGTTATTTTGATAATGAAAAGGAATCGGTTGTGAAAACATTTTCATCTAATGCGCTTGAGTGTACGCTAACAGGTGCTGTCACTACGCTCGTAAAGCATTTGAATGATTTTGTGGCGTCTCACTGACAACAGCTGTGTGTTCTTATGTTATCTCTTACCGGTATTTTCGTATATTTATTTTTCGTATCAAACCTATTTTTTAATGCTTTTAATTTAAACTTTCTCAAATTCAACATCTAAATAAATGCTTTACTAAGAATTATAGCTAAGTATCTACTCTTATACTATCTACAGATTCACTACAAAACGCTATAATTGATAAAAAAAATTGAATTAGTAACAACATATTTTTTTACCTAATTACATGAATGAATCTCTTAATATATGATATATATAAGCGAATATTTATGTGATAAATCTACCCCGAACCGACTATTGCAAATATCTCATTAATGTACTCACAAATACCTACCTATTTACTTAGAATTCCTAAGTACTTACGGCTAGACATGTGTACTTACTAACGTCAGTACATCTACACAGATAATACTAGATATTAATATGCAAGTACAACAATCTCTGTCGAAGATGGTAATCAAACCCAGTAGGCACCTGCCAGATGCAATCTTACGACCATACTGCTGCGGTTATTCATTTAAAACATATCGTATAACCAAGGCATAATATGAACCTATTTTTATTTTTATATAAGAATTGCTAAAAGTATTCGATAAATCTCAATCTAATTGACTTATAAATTCAAAATTTTAATTGTACCATCAATTACATTTCTCAAATGATTAATAACTTTAATGACAAGGAGAATTTGAAAATACACTTTAAATAAAGCATATTTTTTCCGGTTAAATACATGCTGAATTCAAGATATCATTCTATAATCAACAGTATCGATTTATTGTCCATAATTTGATATGGGTATGTAATGCCGTTGTCTGTACTCGTAGATACGTTTAGAACGAAATAATTCTGTAAATTTTAATTAGAATTATAATTTCCAATACAACAGATACAATAGGTATACCAGATATACCTATTGTATCACGCTTACGCGTGTCCCGCAGCCCCGCCACACGGCGCCGAGGCGTCCTCGGAAAGGTATACCAGATATGAAACTTTAAATAACTAAATCACGATATAATTAGCTAAATACGTCTTAAAGATCCCCTTAGAATCAGTCAGCCTATTGTTTTGTATCGTAAATCCCACAGCAAACCCATCATTA
This sequence comes from Thyatira batis, assembly GCA_905147785.2. Taxonomy (NCBI): domain Eukaryota; kingdom Metazoa; phylum Arthropoda; class Insecta; order Lepidoptera; family Drepanidae; genus Thyatira; species Thyatira batis. The sequence goes on from LR990489.1 coordinate 7,416,040, forward strand.
ATTCTCTTTAATTAATTCGCAATTTCTAGAGCATAGATATGTATGGCAGTAAAAATAAACTTTTACCCATTGCTACTTCTATCGTAAATAAAGTAAAATGTTGTAAAAAAAAACGGTATAATATCGCTACCAATGACGCTTAATGTCGGCTGCGCAAGTATCCAGTGTGGCCGAGAGTGCGCAAGACCAATGAGTCTATTTCAGTTTCAATTGCACATAAAATAAATTTATTATGTCTTACTAACGCACTCCTGCGGGAAACTGGCCTCTATAACATACGTATAAACTATAAATTACCTACTCTATCTACACGTTGTTCAGCTAATTTTATTTACATACCGTTAGTAAGTAGGTACATGCTATATATTTTACTAACCACATTCATTTCATAGGAAGGTTATGCAGTTTTTAAATGAGCTAATATAACTTTATTCTTCATTAAATTACCGCACAGTTGGTTTATATACATTGACATTAAATCAAATTCTGTTTTTCGTTTCAGGCTGATGAGCTTCCCCCAGAACAAATTGCCGGTAAGTTTTATTACTCTTATGAAATCTTTGAAGCTATTAATAAGAACATGATTATTTAAAACATTAATGTAACATTAAATGATTATTTTTTAAGACAACATAAATAATGTATGCTGTAATGTTTACATAAATGAGGAGAAAAAACGCAAGCTCAGTTTTGGAACGAAGCCAAACGTACAATGGAGGCTGAATTGATAAAAACAGACGCGAGCCCCGCATAATAAATTAATTCTTTTAAAAATTCGCGTGTGGGTTTAATTAGGCGTTCTAAAATAGCTTGAAAAACGGCTGTAGAGGGCGTGCCTTCTGACAAAAATATTAATATTTACAATTTATTAATACACGCAACTGTATGTGTGCTAAATAAAACAGGTAGGATATTGTGTGCGTCATTTTCTTAGATGAAACGATAAGGAAATTTAATATGGAACACCATGCTGCGTTTGTGTATGTGTGGCGCTGATCATCAATTTAACCATATTTAATCTTTTCCAATTGATAAGTACAATTGGGATCAAAACGGCTATACAATTGCTTGCTCAAAGAGAATATTGAAGAAACTTTGATGTCTGGTTTGAAGCATCGATAGATATTCCATGATAAGAAAATTATTATGTGCTTGCCTATTTTGTTTCAGTTTGTTTCATAAAGTAGATCGATTTTATCAATAACGTTAGAGCTACTTATATAAACGCCAAATGAATAAAATCTTTCAAGATTAGTAATTAAGAGTTCCAGTTAATCTTTCATACTTGATTTTGTTTTTTGTAATAAGTGTTTTTACAAAAAAAAATTAATTACGCATTTTATTTTAGAAAATGACAACAGGAAAATATTTTTTTGATGTAGAGTGGTGGTGTTAATTTGTAGTGTACCCAGATTTTATTGATTTAAATATAATAGATACAGAATGACTGAAGACTACTTTCGTTACAGAAGCATGTACCAAAAAAGTATTAGGTCGTCCTAAAGTGAATCAACGTTCGCGTTGATGACGCAAACTATAATTTTCTTTAAGAATTATAAACAACTGACAAACAAAATACTAAAGCAGCTGATAAAATTTTATGACAGAATGACTCACATTAGCGTCGTAATTAAGAAAAGCTTTGATCATTTTAATATTATAAGTATGTATAAAAATTGGGATCTTAAGCATCTTCAAGACACTTAATTTTTTTCATTATAATTAATTCTTGACAAAATGGTTAGCTCGTATTACCCATGTATTTCAATACGGTGAAAACTTATCTTTTTAAATGAAAAAATAATAACTCGTATGAAATCATATAATATAGGTAACCTAATCTAAACGATTCTCTGGCCAATAGGCCATTTTGAACTCGGAGTACATTATCTACTGTTTCTTCAATTACAAAGGTTAAACGATAAAAAACGTATATTTTATAGTTGCGGATAAAATTGTGTAGAATGTTGGGCGGGCGGCGGCGCGGGCGCAGCGAGCTTGGGGCGCGGTCGGCGCGGTAGCACGCTTGGACGCGAGCCAACGTACCGTGAAAATCAGATAGACCATGCTATCGTCATTGTTTAACCAATATCGCGAAGCAAATTTCCAAGAACGCTGGAATAACGAAATATACAACCGTTATAGATGTTTCTAAATCCGTGTTATGACTAATTGTTACCTACTTACTGTAAACGCTTACAAATTTGCAAAGTGATTTAATGTTTGCATATTGCGATTTGTTGCTGTTTCCACAATTATAAACAGTGGTAAATGTTTGGTTTTCGTTACGTTACATTATAGCCAAAACTTGGTTTATTTTGTTTTTCTAGGTATATTATGATATTAGGTAAACTATAATAGGTACCCACTATCTAATGTACTGACAGTTTCTAGTTTAATCCCAAGGAATCATATACGTCAATCCTACAGAAGGTGAAGTGTTTTATCAACGAAAAATGTATCGATATGAAAATTAATAGTTTACATAATGTACAATGGTGGAATATCTCGGCCAAATTCGGAAAACTCTTACCATTTTACGGTTTAAGTACATAAAATGCTATTAGAAGTAAATCATCTACCTTAATAACATGAAAGCGATTCATCACAAATCCCGTCTGTCATTTTCACCTTTTCCTAGTCCTTAGTAATTTCAGTCAACGCTCATCGAAACTACTTATTTTAACCAAAAATTTCTTATTGTAAATATAAAGGTTATTCTATTTGTTGGATAATTAGTAAAAAGCTACTTGTTTAAACGATTATTGTGTATATGGGTCACCAGACAGTACGTCTCGTCTCGCTTTCCGTTCCGGCTCATGATACGATGGCTTGCAGGCAGTTGGATCAGACGGTCTGCAGTCGCTTTCGTATCTTACGAGTATGAGTATGTGCATCATTGCCATCACTTTATGTCAAATCATTTCAATCTAACTTAATATGTTTATAGGCCCATAACTGATTCATGGCGGAAATAGTCATAGGTATACAAATTGATTATGTTAATTATTATAACACACAACACTGAATTGAAAAGTCTTCTAATAACTATTGAAATAGTAAATAAACTTTCTAAAGAATATAATAAAATCTCCGTGGCAAATTTTCTAAATGTTAAAATAGAAGCAATTGCAAGAGTAGGTACAAATTCCAACATTAATTGCTTTGCAAATAATTACTGTAATGTTTTCTTGCTAATCCCGAAAGAATCGAATCATTTTGTGGGTGGGTAATTAATAAACAGCTAAAACCTAGAAAAAAAGTAATAAAAGCATGGAGCTTTGAGGCTACTGCCAAGATGTCTTGACGATTAAAATTAACAACACGATACGGTCCAGCAAAAATAAAATTCATGTTTTTAAAACTATTTTGTTGCCAAAATATCATGGAACAGCTGCACAATGTTGATGCGGCGACACCGCCTGCTACCACTTGGTGTTTTATCATATAACTAAATCAAATAAAAAAACAATCTTTTACTAATATAGAATTTCAATGATTTTTTAAATTCATAATCACACTAGGAGATACTTTTGCAAAATGAGTTAGAGTAATTGGCAGTAATTGCTATTAATTGAGTCTGAATGTATCAAGAAATCACTCGCACAAAATATAAATTTTCATAAAATTATTTCACGGGTTTATTTATTCTTCGAGGCGTCTATTTAGGCACCGGAAGGGTCATATCAGTGTATGCTACGACAAAATGACGCACATGCTTTAATTACCTAGGTATTAATATTGGAGATGTGTACCTACATGATAGTCTCATCGTTCAGCCACCTACAATTTTTAATATAACCTGAAGGCTTACCTGATTAAAGACGACGCACCGTCTAATCTCAGATTTATTTGGGTCAATCAGATGGTAGTTAATGATTTCGATAGGATCGAAACAGTGTGGATATACTGAAACATGCGGCTGATACTGTTGTTTTTGTTATTTATCGTCGGCCTACATTCGAGCGATGTACTAAGCCGCGCGCCACGCGCCGCGCCGTCGCCGCGTCGGTCGGGCGGTCGTGCTGCGTGCGGACAGGGAGCCGCGCCGCGCCGCGCCCGCACCGCACAGGAGTGCACCACGCTGCTGCACCGAAATAGCTGCATTGCACAACTAATTTGCACTACATCTCAGTGCATTGAACTGCTGTCCTAATCTCATCGCAACCCGCCGAACGATCAGTTTAACTGTTTTTATTGCCAGTGCAACACTGCATTTGTCTCCTCCCAAATTGCATTTTAGACAAATACATAAGCGATTAAGGACCCGTAATTCGTTTTCACACCTCACTGGCGCAATGACGCTAAACATTGAGGGTGCTGTTCTTTTTAAGAATTTATTTTTGTTACGTAATAGACTTTGATAGAAGTTTTAACAGTTGGTGTTATCTTGTTCTAGTTTTACGCAAGGCGTTCGATGGCTTCGACCACAACCGCTCGGGCAGTATCCCATGCGACTTCGTCGCAGATATCCTCAGGATGATGGGACAGCCCTTCAACAAGAAAATTCTTGAAGAACTCATCGAAGAAGTTGATGCCGACAGTAAGTTCATTTATGAATCTCTATTAAGAACAGTCATCAAACTGGACTTTTTATAAGAAAGAAAGTAGATATAGCATTTAAGTTGGTTCGGGTTCAAGTACGTCCTCTAGTTATTTTTAAAATCACAGCATGGTACTAGTTTAATGTTACTAGAATAGACCTAATAGCGGTACCATCACTATTCCTTTGGTGCTTTAAATACATTGCATTACGTTTGTGATACCTACATATATCGATAGATTGTATATTCTACATGATCTACTTCTAAAGAATTGTTTGTCGGCTGATGGTTTGTTTGAAACATCAATAGGTTAACCAAATAGTCTACTAATAGGTATGAACATTCTCATATAGCATCCGACTTCAAAGTATGTAACAAGGAAATAATGACAAAGTGTAATTTGTTTCAGAATCCGGTCGTCTTGAATTCGGTGAATTTGTAACTCTGGCTGCCAAGTTTATTGTTGAGGAAGATGCTGAGGCCATGCAAAAAGAACTCAGAGAAGCATTTAGATTGTACGACAAGGAAGGTAAGGGATTCATTAATTATACTAAAGAAAGTGGTACAGCTGCAGCATTGAATGATATAACCGACGGTAAAATGATTAGTCGTACGAATAGCTAGAGCTTATGGGTGGAGCTAATTGATGATTTGAATCTTGAAATATAGGAAAAATACGAGAACCTATATTTACACCTACTATTTCTGTTGTATGTTTACACAATTTTACCCAATGTACTGTTTAATTTAGAACAATATCTTGACCTTCGTATTAATTAGGTAATTTTATATGTCGATGCTTTTGTGATGATGTCCTACAATAAGATGCCACGCTGAACCCTTGAATAATTACATTAGACTAAGTTTATCTTTTATTTCCAGGCAACGGTTACATTCCTACATCAAGCTTGCGAGAGATCCTGCGTGAGTTAGACGAACAGCTGACGGAGGATGAGCTGGACGGCCTCATTCAGGAGATCGATACTGACGGCAGCGGCACAGTTGACTTCGATGGTAAATAAATATACTAAATTATAAGAATTGAAGGTGACAGACAAACTTGCTAACAATTCGGTTGAGGATGAATAGGCCCTGTCGCCTATAGATACATATTACCAATATCAAGTCGTCCAACTGTCACTAAGGAAAGATAAACTCTCAATGCTTTAATTAGGAAGTAACACAATGGTGTCGTTGGAAGCATCCACATAGATTTATTCATTCGACGTTTTTTTTGTTACAGAGTTCATGGAGATGATGACAGGAGAATAAACATCAATCCAAATTTCTTTATTATTTAATGGTCTAATTTAAGTAATCTCTACATTTCGGTACTTCAACCTTTCGAGCCATGGGAACATTGGATAGAACAACATTAACATTAAGAAGAAATGAAAAACGTCATTCAGTTCATTGGTTAACATAAAGTATTATGTATGTATTGTACAAAATAATATTTTGTTCTTGTTTAATTGATGTGTATGGTTGCGTATAATGTTTATATCTACTTATTAATAAATCTTTTATTCTACTGTAACAGTTTTATTCAATGCAGTGTCATTTGTCCACCCGGCCACCTACCTAGGTGTTAGTTACTAGGTAGCTCGACAAATATAGCACGATCTGATGTAAGAATGCCTAATTCCTAAAATAATATTCGTGTCGAGATATAATTTTAATTCCTCAAGATTTCTTCTGAAGATAAATATAATGACTGCGCTGTTTTTAAAGCGACTAAAGCGGACGCCAAATTGTCCTAGATAATTTTGATGAAATAAAATCTCAGGAAACTTGGCCACAGTCCAGCTACGAGTAATGGGGCTATTGAAGATGACATTCTACTATTTCCACTGAATATTTTTGAACCCATTAAAACATAAAATAAAATACAATTTATCTGAATAATAATATTATTTATTACGTAAATCATTGTTTCTTGAATCGTTAAAACTTGTTCACAATTCTCAACATCGCAAACTAAAATATCGTTGAATAGAGTTGAAATAGAACCGATAAGTAGCGGAATAATATTTTTACTTGAACTTGTTTTCACATTGTACTTATTTACTTATGCATTTCATTCACTTAACTCAGTTATTTAAGTATGACCCTATTTTATAAAAAAATATCAGGGCTTTAAGCGAGGCCAATAATAAAATATTAACAAGGCCATAATATAACTCAACATTTTTCGAGTAGGTGGTAAGTATACCGAATAAAACTCCTTAATAACTTAAAAGCCTACATAAAACGTAGACCCTGCTTAATAATAATACAAAATAAGTAGTACGTAACATTTAAAGTTTGGGAATCATTCTTAATTTAATAAATAGTAATCAGATAAATTTAGTTGAAACTAGAAATACCCAGAATTTGTTTCTGTAGCGGCTTCACATTGAATGTAGAAGTTCTTAAATATTCTCGATAAAATACATGAAGAAAGCGTTAATTGCGATATCTATCATACAATACATAGAATATAGAAATAGGATTAAGTATTATTACATTTACATATGTATATTATAAAGACATTAAATTATTGTACCTACTCAATACAACCATACAAATCTCCCAACGAACACACAGAAGATTACCCACGCAATGCAAATCCGATACGATACGCTTTATACAGAATAGAACTTTGTAGATAACAGGCTAATTATATAAAATTATACAAAATGATTATCACAATTTCGTCGATTCAAGCCGCTATGATGATTACACTTAGCACATCCACTAATAAAAATATTTCATTTTATAATACAATTCGAAAAGATGCGTCCATTTTGACGAACACAAAAATAAATATAACTTCCATTTTTATAACGTAACACTTCGCCAGCTAATTTCATAGTTACATTTACATAATTCATGTCAAAAATAAAATTCATTGGTAACGTATTTAATAACTAAGCTTTACACCGAGTCTTCATTAAAACTAACTACATTAGTATTTGTTATACATGTTGAATGCATTATGTATTTACACATTAAAATGTACATGTTTCTCAAATTTTAATTAGCTTCTTGGCTTCGGATAGCTAGATTATCTAAGATTTCGTAAAGAACTACCTACGGATGAGATCTCAATTTGAACTATGTTTTACCAAACGTCTTCTCCTGCCTGAAGTCGTATTTCAAAGCTAATTATTATCACAATGTATCGAAATCTTTTAGCATTACTATGTAATATATTATAAAAAATATTTTATTAGTTAAGTGAAAACAGCATGTTTGCCTATCACGCAAACAACATAGTTGTAGTTAATGCGTATAGTAAGAAGTGCAGAATACAGTTCCACATAAATTAGAATGTTGACACGGAATTCTTTGAACATTAGAATGTACGAGAAGTTTTGGAATAATGATGCCGGTAGGATTAAGCGAGGCAATAGTGAACTACGGAGGTGGTCTAAGTTATACATTATTATATTCTCGATTACCTAACTAGAAGTAGTTTTAAGAATACTGTTTAAGTAGATAGATCTTCGTTCCTTATAAAGCTGGTTGCGCCTTTCCGATGCAACCCATATACGGTCCATTTTCAAAGATTCCCATAATACTCTGAAAAGTAATTAAAAGTCATTTTAAAAAAAGCAAATAGTTACCAGTTTAAGCTCCGTAGAAATTTGTTGAATAATTAAATACAATGATGTGTTGTGCATGCAAGTAGGTATTAGTTCTTAGCGTAGGTTCACAATAAAATGCAATCACGTGATATTTACCTCACATCGCCACACTGGCAGATTTGACTAGTAGAAGTATATAGCCGCAAACAACTTAATGTAAAATGGGCGGCGGTGGCCGAGAACGGCTATTATTCGGCTTGGCGACCGAGCTCAGGTCCAGTAAGCTAGTCTTCTTGGTCTTAGTGGCCCGACCAAGGCCCTTCCGGCCGCGCCTTAGCCACTGTGGTGGAGTCCCCTCACACCACGCTTCCCGCGTCCATTCACGGGGCTCTGCTCCCGACCGTGTACACTCACGTGCATACGCTCTGTATGCTGCGCAATGGCACTGAGTCCCTGAACAACTGCGTGCGTCCAACTCACATGCTTCTTGATAATGATGAGGATTAACCCTAGCAGCACAATCTGCGAAAGCTGCATATTGATTAAAACCCTGGCACAAACGCCGAGCCTTCGTGATCTTTGACTGTCGAAATGAAGATTTCATCGGTCGCTTCTGACGGCGTGTACAAGCTCTAGTGCCACCAACTCGCCATGACGACCCGAACCTCCACGTGTCGTTCTGCAATTTTCCGTCGCGAGTTTTCATATCGTCTCTTGCGACCGAATTAAAGTTACCACATAAGCCACACAGTTTTTTTTTATAGGCACTTGACACAGTAACTTCTAAAAAGCCATCGCCGTCCCAAAGCATTTGTATTCCAATATCAGCTTTTAAAAGAACAGAACCATTACTACGAGTGATCTCTGCGATTCCATTCACTGTATGTGGCAGCGATACCCTGCGTCCGTTCACTTTTATGCGCATCTTCTTTCCCATGTTAATTTTTGATGAACCGATACGGAGTGTTGCGGTACGAGTCCACGAAGAATGCGAAGTGTTTCTAGCGTCATTTGATATTCTGATAGAAAATGTACCGTTGACACAATCTGATGCCAACTGATATTTACACGATCCTTGAAAACTGTAAAATTTTCCATCAAATGTTTTATAGTGGGGATCTCCGAAAACAGTACATATCCCATCAATATCGACACATTTCTGACAGCATTGCCCGGGAAGTTGTCGTAACGTCTGATATGGTCGACATATAATAGCCGGACATCGTTCCATTGCACATCTCGGCTCACCACCGTGACATTCACATGATTTGCACGCATCCAGTTGCCATGTCTCTCCATCCTGTAAACAATAAATTGAGCATGTTAAGAAATAATAGGAAAATATATTATCAAAGTAAATAATAAATATATTGAGCCATTGATATAAAACGAACCTGGTATGTTTTTCTACCGATGACACAAGCGGCCTTAGCCTCTTCGACTTGTGGACACTCTGGACAGCACTTGCCTGGCTGTGGCGGTAGGGCACGTGCCCCACATGTCAAGACCGGACAAGTGTGTCGCGTGCACACTGCAGTACCGTTCATGCACTGGCAGTCAGTGCATGGATCCACCCGGAATGCGCTGAGGTGCCCGTGGTACTCTTTCCCAATGATACAAGGCTTGAGCGGCATACTACCTGAAACTGATAAATAGATCTACATGAAATTTTGATAGCTAATAATTATTTTATATTCATATCCAAGACAACGTCCAACCGGTCTGCATGGAAGTCGATGGGGGAGGCCTATGTTCAGCAGTGGACGTCCTACGGCTGATATGATGATGATGATGATGATTCGTATCCACTAATTATAAATAGATTGCTGGCTAACATCAAAATAATTTCAGCATCATATCTAGTAAACTTAATACACGAAAAAATTTACCGTTAAATATTTTATACCTAACTGGGAATCCTAATTAATTGATATCCAAAATAGAATAGACTGGGTACGGGTACCATTGAAATTGGCCACTTAGATACTGTATAAATGCATGTAAAGCAAGCTTTTGTGAAGTAATTTCTTTGGTCACCAATCGATTGATTTAAGTAGGTATAGTAAATAATAATGTTACTTCTTACGTGGTAGAATTTTGTCAGCGGTAGGATGTGAGCAACGTGGGCAACACTCGCCAAGTGGTGTTTTCTGTTGAGCTCGAGGACATGGCAACACTGGGCAAGCATGTTTAGCGCACGAGAGAGCTCCGCGCACGCAGCGGCACGACAAGCACGGCTCCTCAGGAATGCGAACATCCCGCCCTTCTCCTACTCGCTGACCGTTTATTACACAATCTATAAAAAAGAGATTTATATTGTAATTTTTTTATTCTAATAAAATTTGCATAGGTTGAGCTTCTGACCACAATCTCAGCTATTTTCCACATAGGTTAATATTTGACTTAAGGTTAATTAGTATTAATCATTAGTAAAGATCGACATCAATTAAGTGGGAGTCGAAGTCGTGCACTATGTTGTATATTCTACCTAAGTAAATTTTGTTCTATAGATATCAAAAAACCTCTTAAATTCAAGTTGTAGATGCTGAAGTAAAGAACTGCAATATACAGACATTCGAGGTTGCTGCGTTGTCTGAGGATGCTCAGAAGTACCTTTGCCTATAGGAGCCCTCTGAACACCCAATTGTTGAATTTATTGACATAATAATTAATCTGGATTATAAGTCAATGCAGCTTGCGAAAAACTTCCAGCGTGTTTAATTTGCATTTGGCGAACAATACGGATTAAACGAACCTTCTGAAAAAGGGTATCTCATCGATCTTTAAGCCAGCTTTAAAATATTCAGTAAAAGTTTTAAAGCAAAAAACACGTCCATTGTTTGCCAAATTGGAATGAAACTGTGGACGGCATGCAGCGCAGTGAATTCGTACGACAAAGCGCTAACTCCATAAATTTGTGTGGTTGGAAAGACGATGAATCAATCAGGGACTAATGAATGACGGAGTGGCGCGGGCGCAGACGCGGACGGCCGCACACGGCGCGCGGCACGGCGCAGCGCAGGCGCACCCACCGACATCGACACGCAAAGAGATTAGACCACCTGGAGGCATAGGTAAAGTAAACTATCCCTTCCGCAAATTCGGTCCTAACGACTATATTACATTCAATTCAGTAACGTTTTCTCAAATACCTACAGAGCTATTATTTTGACTGCGTCTTGTATATGATATGATAATATTTCTTCACAACCTCATATATTTTTCACAATCCCAATTCTAAATCATGGTTACATCCATCTACAAGGCGAAAATAAGTTCAATTCTAAAAGTTGGTACTATTTACAGGTAGCACATACCTACCAAACACAATGGCAGAGTTTCAATCGCATAGATAGAAATGATCTGGAAATTATGTAAGTCCGCTTAAAGATGATTAATAAGCAACTAAAACATGGGTATATTTTTTACATGCTTGCGTTTATTATGAACGTAAGAATTGAATACGCTTCATTCAATAGTCACGGACACTCAATTCTATGCGCAATGCTCGATGCGGCCCGCCGCGTTGCGTCGGCGCATATAATTGTGACAATGAAAACAGTCAAGTGTCTGTCGTAAAACTAGAGACGACTACACAAAGTAGGCTGTCCTTTTGTAGCCAAGCAATTAAGTATTCATCGTTAGTCCGCGTCGTTCATATGAGTGATAATATGCCTTGTCACAGTATAAGCATAACCTCAAATGACACAAGGCAGCTATGGCTATCGGAAAATAAACTAAGTATACCTACTATATACTAACTAAGTAAGTAAGTATTATAATAATACACAGTTAAATTATGTCGGATATATAATTATCATTAATGTTTGGTGGCTCCTTGCTCAAAAGTATTTTAATATTGGCAAATTAAAAAAAATCGTGCCTTTTCATTGTATTGCCTAGAGTCCAACGAAATGATAGAGCAATTAAAGGAATCTTACCTATGTAGGTAAGTATATAATTATTTTTTACGATTTCATTTCTACTTTGTTTTATTTTTTTTCGGATTAAGACACCTATAATATTCTTTGGGTACCTAAGTAGTATGAGCAACAACTCATACCAGACAATGCGAAACCACAAACTTTGTTGTTGGTTTCATTTAAAGGTAGGTAAACAAAGGCACCTACTTTTATTCATATTTGCAATAACGTACATTATCTATTCTCTTTTTATACATAGAGCATATATTTTTGCGATTTGACGCTTTATTCATAACCATTGGCATTGGTAAATAAAATTAACGTTATAGCAAAGCAGTTATTTGTAGAACGAAGCTTGTATACACACACACGTCCACAGAAGTAGGTAGGTATTTTGTGCTTACTTGGTGATCAGCATATTTTTTACAGTATTCGTCAAAACATAGTATGGTACCTAAATAGTTTTTCTTATTTCTACTTAAAATCCTTTAGTCCTACTATGTACCTACAGATAAATTATGATTTAAATATTTGAAACTCAATGACGTATAACGGTTGGACGTATTACAATGAAATATAGCCAACACATAGAGTATATTTTGGATTAGCAGATAGATGATAATTTATGCTGAATTTATTATTATTATACCTACCTATTAAAAGTAACACGTATGTATATTCTTGGAGACCGAAGTCACAACTTCATATTTTGATTCTAATGCCGAAAAATAAATGTCCAAAATTCACAGCACGCGTTGCGCGTACATCACAGGTTAATTATTTCAATTTCTCAGGTCGCACCGCAGGCATACCTAATAAAGAAGTATATATTATTATGATGGTTCTCACAAACTACGGTTCTCAAACACAAAACGAATTTAGATGAGTTATGTTGTTTGTTATCACTATAAAAATGTTTTCAATACTTCAGGCATCATGGGGTTAGTTAATTATAAAGTTATGTAGGTATTTTTTTATTGCGTATAAGAAACATTACTGGTAATTATTTCTACTACCTACTTCTTTATAATAACGGTTACTAATTCTTTATAAACGAACGAAACTATTTTTATTTAGTACATACAAACAGAAACTGCGATTTGATGTAGGTTAATAACATAAAACAAAACATTCCCATATTGATAAGTCAAGATTCGTGATGAAATAACAAGTTGAAAAAAAAACCTAATGCACTGTTGGGACGTTAAAACAAACAAACAGAGGGCTCACCGCGTTCCCGCAGCCGCGCCGACGTCGGCCGCTTTGACCGGCAGACAAAAACCAACCCGCCCGCCCCAACCTTTTAAGTAGGTTGTTAACTTTTTGATTTATGGTCAATAATAGAGAAGCAACGCCGTGGGAGTCTTCTCGGCCACCACAAATACCTACATAATTTTAAAGAACCCCCCGTTAACGTATAATAATGTCTTATTTCGCCGTCAATTTTGTTGTCAGAAGTCTTCGAAAGCGCCTCGCGAATCTCTACAAATTAGACCTGCGGGTGGTCTTTGCACAAGCAATTGAAGGAGTGATCAGTGATCCTTTTATTACTACTGCTAACATAAAAATATTTTTCGATTTCAACTTTCATTAAGCACAAATTATACCTTAGCAATCGATCCACGCGTCTTCACGCTTCATTAAGCATTTTATTGCATGTAAACTTAAATAAATTTTATTTATTTTGTAAGTACCTACGAACAAAATCATTACTCTGGCGCCATCCATGTGTACATTAGGTACATATCGCACGTTCTCAGTTTATATATAAAGAGTACAGAGTTTTTCTATTACTATAACCTTCAGATGCGATGTTAGGTACTTACATAATATCAATTTATAATAAGCAAAGAATAAATCACACTGTTGTTCTATAATAGCTATCTCGAGATTAGTATGGAGCTATAAGCGGGACGAGTTATTATGGTGGAGTGGTCTATTGTCTGGATGTATGCTACTGCGCAACACTTCTTATACGTTGTTTTGCTATTGTCATCTATGCGTCGCGTGTGGGTCGTGTATCGCGACGCGACTAACTCACTCAAGTTCTTCCTGACATATATAAGAATAATAACCAAACACCTATATAAATACCATTAAGCAAACCATAAAACTAACATCATAAACTTGATTGCATGATGAAGCGAGACTAAGCGTGGACTAGACTCAAGGGATTCCTCGGACCCTCTCGGATCGGACTCTAGTTGGTAATAAATTAATAAAATATAAACACAGGCAATAAAACGATAGTTCGGAATGCGTCGGCAACATTCAAAAGCGATTTCGAGTCGTCATCTTGTAAATTACTATTATTTGTTATGGAATTTAATAAACTTGTTAAGGTTTGGAAGAGGAGGTAAAATTGCTCGGCAGTTATGGTTTTATTAAGTTCGCGTGGCGGCTTGTGTTTGTTTTTGTATGGGATCGTGGAGGTTCTTTTGTGGTGCGCGTGCGTCTGGGTGGGCGACCTGCGAGACATGGCTGCGCCAGACTCGCCAGAGACGCGGCGACGCTCGACAATTATACCCATGAAAAAAAGCTCGCGGCGGGAAGAGGGCGTGAAATAAGTTCCCATTGTTTTTTTTCTTTGATTTATTGGTTGAGTACGCATCTTTTTGGTCTGGCAATGCAATGGCTGCAATATTTGTATTTATACAGAAACTTTTTTTTCGTATACGGAAACTAACGTCATACAATATGATAGTCTTACCGTCACAGACTGGGCAGTTATAGTGCGTATGTCGTTGATGCTTCGGCCGTTCACAGGGAGCGTAGCACTCTGTCCGTGAGATGGTGACCACCCCAGCCTCACACCGTAGCACTTTTCCCTCCTCGTTCCACTCAGTATGAGAAGCGAGCTCCGTCCCATTGTACCAGCATCCTTTGCACTTAGCGCAACACCCTTCCCGTGGCATAACCACAGCACAGTCATCCATCTGCCCGCACTCTTCAGCGCCACTGCGACACTCTACGAAACCGTTCTGAAAATTAAAAAAATATATTTTAACTAACTTCAATAACTAGGTCAACGTGAGCATAGCTATATATCACTACCTACCATTTTCTAAAATGTTATAAAGTTATCAATTCGTTAAATATTTAATTTTATAACAAGCTGTTATGAAAAGTTAATTAACAAAGTAATATATTAAGATAGAAAGAATATTTTTATAGGAAATAAAATAAATTATGACTAACTCGTGGTACCGTACCACAACACAAGTGTGCCTCGTCAACGATACGGAAATGTTTTTATACATCATTTTCCTTGTCCTCTCTTTGGCTTATTCATATTTTATGACAGATGTTTGGCAACTAAAGGGCAACCAAGCGAGCTTGTCGCGTGCTTTGTGTTTTTACTTTGTGACTAAGTACATAATTAACTCCAGCGTGAGAAAATATATAACTGCATTATGTTTGTCACTAAATTACAACTATATTAATGAGTATTTATCTATTTGTATATCATAAATAACCGTACGTACAATGTACCTACATGATTCCCTCATAAGAAGTATTTAATGTTTTGCCTTGCATTCATGAATCACTATAAAAATGCAAGTATATAACGAAAACGGACTATGATTCATTTTAGAATAAAACCTTGTCTATATTATTATTACAAATTACTGAGTTACCTATGAAATAAAGATATACATTAGGTACAATCAAACTAAGAGGAAGTGAATAATATACTAATATAAATGCATTTGTTGGAAATAAATCCATTAAAATTATCTATTTCAATTCCACAGTGATAATAGTATTACTGTTTTGATAAAATAGAACGATATAATTATAATAATTTATTAAATAAAACATGTATTTTCATATGAATGTACTAATTTTATCATAAGATTAAACTAGTTCCCATACCTACTTGTTTAATGTTTTAACAGTTCTTTGTTCTATTATTTGTAATAACGCAGATGGATATTATGAGAGTTTATAGGTAGTACATAGGTATTTAAGTAATATGATCCTTGTAACTAATTTACTGCATACCGGTTAATGATTTCTTGACGTTAGTCCTGGACATATTCTGGATATTGAACGATTTTATACAAATTGTCTATCTATATAAGTAGAGTTTGAGATTACACAAAAAAACGGAATATCAACACACAACTCACCAAACTGAACAGTTTTTGTTCTTTTATTTCTAATACATATTAAGTCCCTTTACAAAGCATCATGTATACAAAAACCTTTATTCACAAATCATTCCAAACTACCTACTCGATAAGGATAAATGTACACCAGATTTTGACTGTGGAATAACTAACTACCTTTTGCACAAAAACAATGTCATTAAAGCTAAGATAGGTATCAAAACCAATCAGTATTTCGCTGTAAGATTTTTTATACCGAGAAGAAAGCAAACAGGCAGTCGGTCCACCTGTCACACAAGAGCTTTGGCCTTTGTAGATAAACAAATATTAATAACAACTATTTTATGTCATATAGGTATTAGATAATTAAACTGTTACACAAAAAATAATTATTTAATTAAAACGAATATTAGATAGATATTACTGTAATAAAACCTAGGATAGGTATTAATATTATATATTGAATAGTTCCAGCAACTTCCTTGCATCTAAACTAGCAGACATTCAATATTAAAGGCCAATATTTGCACAAATATGTAAACGTATAAAATATTTTAACACCAAACAGTGTGTCCATCCTAATCTCAGGGCTTATAAACAACTCATGCTCGGTTGTCTACCGTAGAAAATCAGGGTGTGCTAGAGAGATTTTGAAGCAGGTATTAACTCACAGTAGGTAAGTTTTATTAAGTTTTTACGTCACATAAAGCGTTTGAATTTGACAAACCCCAATGGATTAAGAATACGCGCGTTGATAGGTCAGTCAGTCAAATCGAATTTCTTTATACCTAACTATGGATTTCAAGGGATATAACTGTAAGTTACAGCTAGCTAGGTAAATTTGTTAGCCTTTTGTAATGCCTCCCTAATTTAAATGTTGGGTGTGTTGCGTATTACGGATAGCCTACTCGAGGCCGGCCACTCCATGTTGTTTATTGTTTTTAGTCTTTTTTTTCGGCCGAATTTCACGTGCGGCTCTCTTTGAACTTACCCTCAAATAGCTAAATATTTATGCTACACGTCGGATAATAACTGTAAGTCTGTCGACTGACCATTACTCGCTATAATGTGTAACGAACAAAATAGAACAGATTAAGAATACAAAGGATCGACTAATTTACGTTACATATATTATTATAGGTAACAGAGTACATATTATTGCTATAATAAGTAACAAGATCATGGTATAGACAGTATATGATGAGGGATGAAGATCATCTGACGAGGTGAGTTTGTATTATGCAGGCGGATAGAACAGTAATAAAGGAAGATATGAAGTACGTATAGTACGCACCTATATATTGTGTAAAAGGTCTAGCAAAAAGTTATGACTTAATTATAGGCTGTATAGCTGAAACAAAGGGAATAGAAAACAAGCACATATTGTGCCGACCCTACTTAAGTGGGATAAAAGAAGAAATAAGAAAATATTACACTATTTTATTAATCACCTACTTAGTTAATTTTCCTGGACTAAATAAATATGCTACGATACAGCTACGAGCCGCTACGAATTTCATAATTTAAAGAGTTCAGATAAAGTGTTTCCATTTAAACAATATATATAAGTTCACTAACACCTAAAATCTAGTGACTTTACAAAATTCAAAAATTTTCCATAATGCTAATAATGAGAAAACAATCGCCTCAGTTTTAAATACGTGAAAATGGGATCACCAAACAAAAAAAAATCACAATAATGTAGTAGAGAGATATTAGGTAGATCGCAAATAAACAATATATTGAAGAATCGAGAACTTTATTTTTATTAAATTCATAATGCATGGTGTGTAATGCATTAAATAAATTCGCACCATCCGATAAAAACACCATCCTACGTAGGTATTATGCACTATGAGCAGTGGTTACAAACGTTGAAATACTCGATAGTTTCAATTTCAATCAATACTGGTTGTTTGATTACCAAGAAATACTTGATATGCTATATAAAATGTGAACGTTAGCATAATTTAAAATGTTTATCTCTTAATTTACATACTGAAGTCGCGCTCTACACAGACTGCTCGGGGACGCTCGGCTACTTGAATTCTCGTTGAAACATTAGGTAGGTACATGATAGTATTTGGATTATTTTCCTCTTTATTTTATTAAGATCTGAATAAATTCTAATACTTTAATTGGAATCTACGTACCTACTATTAATATTTTTTGATGATAACGCCAGGCTGGAGATGTCCCAACATAGAGAAAAGTACAAAAATAATTGATGCAATCTTTTTAAGACTCGTAAACAATCAAGAATAGGTTATTTTTTATCACTCTTATGATTATTGTTCTTTAATTTGCAAAAGATAGAATGACTTGAATGAACACAATAAGTTGAGATTCGGTCAATGACACTTAGTATAGATAAATAATAATCGGTAACGTATCACGTACATTATTTAATTGTAACATCAAAGGTATAGATTTGATTTTTAAAAACAACCTCGTGTTCGTCAGGTTTCAGTATAAATTTCTTTTAGTACCTATAATATTCTATTGAATAGATTAAAATAAATATTATCATGAGAGGGGTCCTCATAAAACACAGAAAGAATTATAAATAAATTATAACTAGATATGTATTAAGTTCTTGCCATTGGTGTTTCGGTAAAACATATAGGTATCCTAAAAAGCCAATGCTTGTAGTAAGTACCTACTGGTTGCAAATACCTATCTATTCTAAAGAATGCACGTTACATAAAAAGAGTTGAGAGTTATTGACAGACGTGTTTTTATAAAAACTAATATAACAATTAGGTATATCAGTAAAACCTTCGATGTAATTTCTTTTTAATACACAGAATGTTAATGTTTAGTGTAAAATCTTTTAGTTTGCAACTTTTCTTGAATAATAAATAAATCAATTGCCAAGTTTAAATCAGGTAAATCCTTGATTTCGTTATTTTTATTTAGATCAATCGTGAATCAAGTTTAGAATGGAGTGATAATTATATACGTTTAAAGTCAAGTATGTTCTAGTTGTAATAGTATCTAGGCGAGTAAATGATCCCGGGGCGGCGACAGCGCAAGGCCGAGTGTGGGCTGCGAGCGCGCTGGCGCCTTCGTGCTTCGTTTCTTGCTATTTTTTGCGCGCGACACACGTTAAACTATGCCTCCTCTTCAATATGTCTTTTTATATTGGTTACAAAGTGATTTTACCCACATGTGAATTTGAGTGGGTATGATTGTTTTTGTAATAATAACTACAGTCTATCACTGAAATGCGTTCAACTCCTTACATGGTGGGTTTAAAAATGTTTAAAAAGGTTTAAAAATGTTAAAAGGACATTTCAGACTGATTTTATGTCACCTAGACAAACCATCATAAAATAGTAGGTAAAATTTTGTCAAAAATCAATGCAATGCTTGCTGACTTAAGTTGAGTTATGTTAAACACCTTAAGTAAATATAGTTGCCAAGTCGTTGTTCTTAAATTTAACTTCGACTTGGCAACTTACTATTAAATAATTGTAGACATGCGGATATGAAACGAAATGCTTTTCTAGATTCACAGTATAACGACCTAATGTAAGGAACGTGCAACTGAATTAAGCATGATTTTTTTGCATCATAGCAAAACATAACAACAATGTCGATGATGTGTGGCGAGTAAAAAATAAGCGTTGCTAGAAGAACCGGTGCGACCGCATACCGCGCGCGCGCTTGCGGCAAGGCCTCCGCGGCCGAACGGCACCTGCGCCCGCGCCGCCGCCGCACCGGCCGCCCGCGCCGCCGTCGCCGCTCCCGCGCCCGCCATCGCGTGCTCCTTTACGTTACACTACACCCCTTCCAACGAGTACACGACCTTCAGATGGCTCATTTCCAAATTTCATTATATACCTACCCATAGGTGTGACACGATTCCAAAAATTAATAAATTGACTACCTAGGAAGGAATAATTGAACAAAATATCGCATGAATTAAGTATGAGTAATATTCCTGAAATAACCTTCGTATTAAATATATTCTTGAATTCCAGTTACCGGTTGGAGTCTGACGCGGTATACGATCATTACAGGTACTTGACTCAGCAATTTACTTGTAACTATAAATTACAATTTACGAGATATTAATAGACCGTAGGGTCCGGACAAAAATAGCTCGTCATGTAACATTACTTAATTATCATCCAGCATTCAAGCCGTACTTGCACCGTAGACGTGTTGCTTTGCTTTGCCACACGCCATGCTGGAATGTCACAAATTGCGAGCTAAGGTTATATTAAATTGTCAAGAAGGGCTCTGTGGGCTATTATTACGGTAACATCTTCGGTATATTATTGTGTATGCTACGTTTATACAATAGAACAAATAATAAAACATACAGTATTATGGTTAACATGACACTTTCTACCAAAGCTTCTACCTACTGTATGTAATGCTTCATATTTATTATACTGTTCTAGTAGCTGCTACTATTACTATTGTAGTAATTTATAATAAATTAATACTTCAGCTACTTGAATTAGTAACGATAAAAAATTAGGTAGATACCTATATAATGTCCACAGTAAAAGAAAGCAGCAATATTCAACGCCCGGATATTGTGATTTTAAATACTGTGTTACGAATCGCGACAGATAGCTGTACATACATAATCCACGTCTCGACAAGTGACATGGCTCATTAAAGTAAGCGGTGCGCGGTAGCCGCGAGATGCTATCAGTCGGCTACCGCTTGCGCTTGCGCTTATAAAAAGACAAGGCTAATAGCCACCCTCGCCGTCGGTCAACGTGTCGCCACTCGCTTGCACGCCACGGCACGGCACCAGGCACGCTCACATCTAACAGCCTTTCAACATTACATTTCGATGCAAATTATATGTAAGACAACATCTAACCTACATCGCCCCGATTCGTAGCTGTCAAATAAGATTGATAAATCATAAAAATTCCATCAACAACGAGCAGGTATCCCATAGACGCTATGTGGCACGCGACAAAAAAGCCCATTAGGTAAGCAAATGTATATTTTAATACAGAATAAGCGATAAATCTCGTGATGGGCTTTCGAATTCCGCGCAAGTCATCCGACGAGGTGAGATCGGCTGGGAAATACCACTATGCTATAGGTACCTACGTACGTAGTATTGCTTACGTATACTTCTTACCTACATATTGATGTCGTGTCGAAGCCGATAGTTAGATATGCAGCGATTAATATCTAATGAATCCATTATAAATATTTTCTTCGATGTCAGTTTTTGACTTAGCGACATGTAATGTACTTCTTAATTTAAGATTTTAAGAACACTGACAAAAATCTGACTTCTGGTGTTCTCTACCTAAGTAGTAATATGGTAAAAAAATGCAAAAATTATGTACTAGGTAAGGAATAAATTATAGATAGTGGAATGCTAGAAATTACAGACATAAGGAACAGTCGAGCTGGATTCCTTTGCTTGGAGTGGTAGGGGAGAGGTTCCGCATTAGTAGTTTTTGCTATACGTGGGCGCCCGCCCGCTGCCATGCCGGCCGCCGAGAGTTCGTCCAGTCGGCACGCGCTGCACTCGCCGCATAGTGATCACAGCGTGATCGCCCACATTTTAATCGACCATACAATATACAAACAATATGACAACATGGAGTCATTCCCAATTTTGGAAGCAACCGCTACGCTTTTGTTTATCGTATTATAATAAGTTTTATTTGACATGCGTTCTTTTAAGGAAATACCTCTTGCGATTGGTTACACTTTGGTGTGCAGATCAACAATGCTAATGCTTTTAATAAAAAAAATTTTAATATAATATGGGGTCTAATTCTCAAATTATCATTGCAGTTAATTAGAACGTAGATACGTATAAAGCTTTACACATATCATACAGAAACATTAGTAGAGAACGGATGAGGGAATCGTTTCTCAATAAAGTTACATAGATAAATAATTTATTAAAAATATTATTATAACTTTCGCGGAAAAATGCTGATTATTATGGGATTTCCCAAAACGCCCATTTAATTTTTGTACCTACCAAACCAACTTTTTTGTTCCCTAAATTTCACATTTATTCCGCCAAAACATTTAGCGTTTTTTAATAGTATGTATGTACCAACTAATTCTGTTTGTTTTGGATTAAGTAATTATTATTAAAGTAGAGACTTCTCAGTAAAAACAACCTGCCGAACCGGTATATAGAAGTAGAATATTCATAAAAGCTTCAAAAAGGCTTATTCTTTAATAATAATTTAAACTAAAACTTTTGTCAATTATTCTAACCAATCAATCACCGCTTTCCATCAGGTGGGCCGCATGCCTGTTTGCCACCGTCGTGGTATAAAAAAAAATCACATATTTTTTCAACACAATCTAGGATCTATAGCAGGAGAATTCACAAAGGCTGACGTGAATTTCTGGTTCAATGATTAAAAGTAAGTAGGTACCTATAATGCTACCATATAATTAAATTCCAAAAAAACACGTACCTTTGTACCAAACCAAGTTATCATTCGGACGTTTAGGAATTCCAAGAAAAAATGTCCGCTAATCAAATTACTAAGTTATTGTCTAGCTGTAAGCTTCTCGCACGCGCGAGTTAAAATTATTATTCTATACTTGGTGCGTGATAAATTGATTTTGTGACAGTGCCTGTCGCGTACGCATACAAACGGTCAATAAGCAAAACTTGGGAGACAATCATGAGACACTACTGTTTCACACCTTTAAACTAGGTAGGTATTTATAACGCATTTCAAAGCTTTGTGTTTTACTGAGCCCCATTCGTATATCTACACTAATATATCAAACGCAGAGATTTGTTGTTTTTAGTTTATTTGCTTCAAAATCAATATATTTTATATTCAAATAGGCCTTTACTTAGCACTTATGAATAGCCACTATTAATGCTTGTATTGAATAGGCTACGAAAGTACTAAATATAATAATCAAGCATACTTAAAGAATAACTTGGTACGTACCTTGCAGATACAGCGGAAGCAACTGCTCCAATCTTGCTCGAGCCTCGCGTCCTGGAGTCGCACAGGCTCGCCTTCGTTGGAACACGGTAAACGCTGCCCTTCTGCAATACATATTAATTTTAGTAAAAATATATGTAGGTAACCTAATTATTTTACTGTAGATTAGGGTGTCAATTGAAGTAGAATACGTAGAATACTTTTTGGTTTACTAGGACTAGGACTACCTATTATACATTTAAGTACACAGGCCCTTTGTTTGTTCACGAGAATTTATAAATTGTCACGAGTAGCTCGGATTATTCCCAACAATACATGTATGTGCAAAGGATCGCGATTCACGCTCGCCGTACCTGTCAACTATCGTCCGAGAGACCACGAGAAGTGCGGAGGAGTTGTGGTTTGTGCAACATGCGTGGGAAACTAGTGTCCTATATACCGGCCAATATACTGACCATTATACAAAACACGCCAAAGTTATACATATCAAACGTAAACAATCAATTTATTACGAAGAGGCCGAATAAATAATCGGTCTTATGAATTAATTACCGTTGTTGACGCCCTTTGTCATTCTAAATTCAGAATGTAGGTACTTATAGGAAAACTAGGTATCTACCGAGTAACCAATGTCCTTATATGATTCAACACTGAACTAAAAACAACACAGGTCAAACAGACTGGATAAGCCATGTCTATTTGTCACTTAAAAGAAAACTGTGTCCATGTTTATTCATCACAACTGACTCGGTGAAGGGACTATTTCTAAGGGCTAGTGGTTCTGAATAACTACATAGGTACCTACTTGTAAGTGTTGTAACAGAAAGCAATTAACACGCTTTACTACGCAAATGTGTTAATAAACAAAAATATAAACGTAACATGTTTTATTAAGAGGGTTGACTAGTGAGTGTTCATAGTATATTACAACCATTGACGTATAATCTGTCGATGATTACAACGAAATAATTATTATTACACAACAGCACGTAAACAGTTTGATCCTTTAACATTACTCATTATATTGGCGCCGCCCGGCGTCATAGTAATATTGTGTCATGGAGCGTCAATTTCGAACAGATGACATCGACACTGGTCGTCTCAGTGTCGATGTCGTGGCCGTCTGATCACATTTTACCTTGATTTAGATCCACGGATCCGCATTCTTATTACGTAGCCATATCGGGCGCCATCGACACCGGTCACGCTGTCCTGCGGCCCGCGTAAATATTTTGGTAGGTAATTAATGTGTGCTCGTCTCCAAATGAATAACATTCCTCTCAGAATGTTTACTTATATTAATAATAAAGCGCAAATGTTGGTGTGCTATGTAAATTTGATTATTCTAATCGGGAATTCAATCCAATTCCTCATTGATGTAGGTAACATCAATAAACTTAAATGCTATTTGACACGGTTGAGAATAGCAGGATTCATAGTCATAATCTATTTGATTATATTATTATCGATTTACACAGAAATCTTACCTTAGTTATATGGGCAAGCTGTATTTACATTTCATAATATCTCATAGCAACGAACCGTTTTCAAGGTAAACGATTTTATAAATAATTCGCTGAATTGTAAATTATCAAATTAGATAGGTAATTCATATGTGTTGGATTTAAACATTCCTACCAAATTAATCTTGTATGTTACTTAAATACACACGAGACATTAATCAAAATTATAGTAATTATAGTCTGAAGAATATATACCTACATAATGTACCTACCTACCTTCTCAAAGTCCATATAATAATCGGAAACTCAGCTAATGATTTACTTAAGTACGCACTGACCATTCCTAAAAGGACTCGAAACATAATTCAGGGAATGGATTCAGGTCATGGTTGTTATAACCGCAACATAAGGAGAGTTTCAAGATAAGGATTTATTGATAAGCAATTTTAATCGAGCGTCAATGTCAATATGCAATGGCACTACTTGACACTGAACTTGTCCTTATACTCACTACAATTGATGTTTGTTCTTGTCATAGTAATTAGGATAGTCTATACTAATATTATAAAGAGGAAAGATTTGTTTGTTTGTTTGTTTGTAATGAATAGGCTCCGAAACTACTGGTCCGATTTCAAAAATTCTTTCACCTTTGGAAAGCTACATTATCCTCGAGTAACATAGGCTATATTTTATCCCTGTATTCCCACTGGAACGGGAACTACGCGGGTAAAACCGCGGGGAGGCAGCTAGTTCTCTATAAGTCTGCTTGAAGTGAGACATAATTAAACGTATATTTTTAATACATTTATAATATGAAATAGTATCTACCGTTTGGAAACAAAAGTTATAGTTAGTGGTAATATAATGTTATATAGCATAATAATACAAAAGATTGATTTATAAGAAAGTAAAATAATTATCTCAGATATTTGGTCACAACGATGTACATAGATACGTGTGAAGTTCGTTTTCATTTTCGTTTTCGTTCCTTTGTAATTTAGCAAATATGTATTACAAATGTAAATTTATTTTAAACTAGAATCTATATTCCCTTGATGCATTTCTATTTAATTGGACTTAGGTATGGTTGCATCTCCATATAGAAATGTAGGTAGTTGATGCAGCGAGTGGATGCAGTGTGCCAGTGAGTGATCGAGAGAGGCGAGCGAACGTGTGATCTATGTGAGAACCCGGTTTGGACTTGCAGTTTCGCAACAGAAGAATTGTCGTCGAGCACACCTTGTGCAACCGGTAACCGTTGAGAGCCTCGTTTATTGTAAGCCTGTACCTACCTTGTGAAACTCAAGAGAACCGTAATGGAAGACAGATACCTACTCCGCAATATAAAATAAAATAAATAATACTTTTGTGGCAGTTTACAAGATAATATTCATTCCCCTTATTCGTTGCTACGCGGAACTGACTTCATAATCAATCTGTGTTTCAGAATTTTCAGAATACCTACTCCGAAGAGTGTGCATGTTTTATATACTTAGTATAAAAATATAGTATAGACATCTTTATTATTGCATACTTTTCAGCGGTTGCGCTTTAACGCATTAACCATACAATGTAGGTATTTCAAACGAAATTATTTTCAACCAAGGATTTTTATTTTAGAATTTAATCAGAAACGAAACTAGAATTAAATTAACTTGTTTCAATGTGAGTATTTAAAGCAACAATAATATTCACTTTGATACACAGTGCTGACTAACACGTTACAGAGATCTAAACAGTTGCAATTTTCAATGTCTACAGGCAATATCTTTCTTTAAACAGGCTATGATTTACGTAATTTGGTTCTTATGTCTATAAATATGAACTTACAGCCATCTACCAGCAATCTAAGCCAATAGGTCTTATGTCTATAAATATTACAATGATAGAGATGTATCATTATGAAAGTACCTTTTCTTAATATTTTCTGGGACATTATTTTAGACACTCCGCCGATTCTGATTACGAACTAAGTAGATCTTATAAGTACCTACTACATATATAATATAGTAATAGATAGGTGATACTCTTTAAAACTGGTACACATGTGTTGTGGCACCAACATTTACCTACCTAAATAGAAGTTAAAATGTTTAAGAAAGATATTTACCTTTTAGTATAAAATATAAACAATTTAAGAAGTCGATTCATAGTAGTACCTACCTATAAGAATTATAGAGTCCAGTATTTTTCTCGCATTGTTACACATTTCCTACATTGTTGGAGTGGGGCTTAAGTTTATGGACAGACAATTGTTAATAAAAAAAAACATACTAATGACATCTGTAGATGCGTCCGCGTGATGAGCAAGCGCTGCTAGCAGCACGAGACAAGCTGTGACGGTGGCAGCGGCGGAGGCGGCGTGAGTGGGGCAGCGCGGGCTGCGCATGGTCGCTACTACTCGCGGCGCCTGCGCCCGCTGCTCCGCCTCCCTCGCATCACACCCTCGCGCCACGCCACTCGTGCGCAACACCTGAAACAAAACATACACATTTAAAACCTCACTCAATCTTTACGCTTAGACCAACCATGCTTTCTATAACAAAGATTTTTTAATGTTTTATACCATTATGTTTTTCCTTAGGTAAATTGACATAGATCTACATAACACGATTATCAATAAAGTTCGAGCGAACTATGTCGTACTTAACACATCACTTATTTTGTCGATCAAAATACTTGGTACCTAATCTGATTAACCCGACCATAAATAATGTGACTAAAATTAAACTGTCGAAAACTATTAATGTGCTAAGTTACAGCTTCGTTGTATTAACTATCCAACATCTTAACAAGGAATAGCTGTCTCAGCCAGAGTGCAGAGCGCGCTTCACTGAAAGATAACAAACTTATGTATCACTGAATAATCGTGATTCATCGTTACATTTACCAACAAGATACAAATTGATTCATTTAAAGCTCGGAATACATATTCATAAAATGTAATGTTAAACAATACCTTATGAATTAAATTACGTATTTCAGTCTGAAGAACTTTCAATTTTATTATTTGGAAAGAATGATACGCGTACAGTGATGCAAAATTCAGTAAATTTGCATCGCGCATCACATGTGCGACGTGCCTTACGTTTCAGAGATTAGATACTCAATCTAGCTTTAAACTCTCAGTTTGAATTTATGAACGGATCCCATTGACTCAGCTGCAAAGGAATGCTTCCTATCTGCAAAGCAGTTTAAGAATGTACGTAGGTACATTTTTATGCTCCATTCGCTTTGATTATTCTACAAATAAAAAGCCGTAAGGAAACATTCGTGTTAAATATTGTTACAGTTTAATCATTAGCAATTAACTGCATGTGTTTGGGAATCTTCCTTGATTTACGTAAGTTTGACGTCACGCTTGTGGCGTGCTCGACAAAACCCAGATCAGTAAAATCACTGAATCGCCCGCGCCCGCCCCCACGTCGTCGTCGCTCGCCACATGACGTCTTTTCATGAACTAAATGAACGTCATTATTCTCGATCAAGTCTACGTAATCAAGATATTAGTTACCCATATATTAATATATATATATAGCAATTGGGATTGGCTTGAAAGGTATAAATAATAATTAGTTTCAATTATCTACCATCCTATATATTCCAATCTACATAAAAATTAGACGGTCTCATCCGTAGTTTAAATTCGCGTAACCAGCGGTATAATATTTGTCTTTGCAATTTTCGACTTAATCACAAGTATTTGAGCCATTATACCTAGGAGCATATTATAAACAAATGACTCAGCAACCGACAACATATGGCAAGATGACGTAGAAAGTCAATGGACTCAAATCAACAAATTTATCAATTGATAATACTTTTGATCAATTAAATCGTATTACGTACGTTCATCAAATTATATGATTTTAAAGAAATTCGGTATGATTTTTCAAAATATCAATTACCTAGGCTATGTATTAAATATATAGCGCGCTTGGATCGAATTCAATATTGCGAAAAACTTAAAAAACTTTATATTACCTATTGAATGAGTTCATTATAATTTATTGTTTTGAGTTGAGCTTATTCTGTAAGAAGTATAGGTCAGGCCACGCACATTTAGCATGTTATGGTTTAACAATAATTTGCGCTTATTACCTATACTAAAGATCTAGGATATTTTAAAAAATGATTTTAACGTAGGTATAGTATATGAATTTAATAAAATAAAATAAATAAAATTTCCGTTAAAAGTGTTTTCCATTAAGCACCTCATTCATTTTCAAATGCCTACAGTTGTGGTGAAATGAAATATATTTATTTATTCATTCAAATATACCTTCACATGTACTCATGAATTGACGACTAAAACGCTTAGTAAAATGCAAGTTAAACCATATATTTTTCGATACCCTACCTAAATTTTAGCGGATGAGGAGAATATAGAGAGTCAATTTTCTTCTTACCCCTGTCTAAGGAACCCTAAAACGGACAAAAGCTCGCACATAAACAGTTCAACCTCATTTAACGGTCTGATTGAATATTTATATACGTTTTGACGTCACAACTCACCGCTATTGCACGTGATAGTTGTTTACATTGTTTAAGGTGCAATAAAGATACGAACATAGGCATTTCTATCAGTTTATTACAAAACCTCAAACATTTATTAGTATTTATTGATCAGTACAATCAAGCATAAAATAACTAATAAAATATATTTTATGCTAAACTGAAAAAACAATGTGACCGACTGCCTTAACAAAGCTGAGCCAAAATCGCTTTATGTAATAACATAAAAGTTAGTCGCTTTTGTCATTAGTAAGTGTCGGTATGGGATACCGTTATTATCTGGACAACACCATTGAGCTCGTCTGGTTTCATTTGATTTCTAGACATTTTATTTTAAATACTTTTGAAGGTTTATGACAAACTTTACTATTTCACTAACTCATATCTATCTATACTAATATATAAAGCTGAAGAGTTTGTTGGTTTGAGCGCGCTAATTTCAGGAACCACTGGTTTGATTAGAAAAAAAATTACAGTGTTAGATAGCCCATTTTTCGAGAAAGGCTATATATCATCACACTACGATGAAACGAAGCGGAAAATAAATCAAAAATGTTGCAAAAACAAAGTGACGCTAACGAAGTTGCGAGTAGTCAATCAAGTAGTCAACTAGTCAATCTATATCACGAAAAAAATATGTTAAATGAAAAAAAAAATCCTAATGACATATCTACCTTGCATATAACTATTGACTACATGTCATTATAACAGGTACCTACGTATCTTATATATGTAATACTGTGTTATTTATTACCTCCCGTTGTTCTGAATGAACGACAACTAGAAAGGCTCGTGTGCCTCGCAATGAATCATTTATAGAATGATTAAATAAACCATCGTACAGCCGAGGAAAAATGCGTTAGCAATTCCAAGGTGGGATTGCTGATAGCTTTTAAATAGTAAATCAATCACAATACCGATGTGCCAAAGTAGACTTTTAAAATTCAATCCTACAGAAGCCTTAGCATTTTGTAAAAAAAAAATACTAAGGATAGTTTATTACAGTGGTGGTAGAGTACTTCATTAATAGGCCACTAACACCTACCTACTAGTTCATATAAATAAATGCAAATCGAAATAAAAAGACGGTAAGAATTGCAGTTTCCCTAACGAAGTTCTTACAATCCGTATAGATGCACGATTACATGCATCGTTTAGATAAATATGTAATCAATTATTTTAGCCCTCTTTGGATCTCCTAGCTTAGCAAGTACCTATCAAATTGGTATTTTGATTGATTTGTATTTGATTTAAATAAATTTTGTCTACAAATCTATGAACATAATCTTGCATACTTAGCTTTGAAGCTTACCAATAGATCTTTATAGATCCATTAAAATACTATTAAAAACTTAAGGCTATCTTAATTTATCATAGGCACGTCTATAAAATAAAATAACTACACACCCAAGGGTAATTAAAGACCAAACCTTCAATAATATTGCTTAATTAATTATTCAAAATTAATCAGTGAATTAGTGACCCCAAAACTAGTGGAACATCGGTTCTACAGATGATAGAATGCCGGAGTGATGTCCTTAGCGCATTTTTTACAGCATTCCGTTCGTACGTTGACCTCGAGTACTCGGATATAATATAGCATTTATTCATTAATAATAACAGAGTGAAGCAAAAAGTGGTTTATATTAAGTGCGTTTACACTGTCGGTGCTCGAGTGCCAGCGGAGAGAATCTCGCTTCGCCGATATTGTCAATTACTCTAGTTCCGGTTTCAGATCCTCCTCAGTAATGCGTTTAGGCACACCAAAAAAATACATAAAAACGTAATTGAATCGCTTAACATACTCTTTTTCTAAAGGCGAATGAAACATCGCTATGTATGAATGCGGAACGAGTCAACAATTTCATAATCAATGTGCCGTTGAATATAACAATGTCTGTTTTGCTCGTAAGTCACGGGATACGTATATATTTAATTCTAAAGCAATCTTGTAGTCGAGTATTTATCATAAAGGTATCTACTTATAGTATTTAGGTAGCATGGATATCTCTGAGTAGGTTACTTATAATCTAAAATATTTCATAAACAGAAACGAAAATACAAAAAGATGCGAATAATGTTTTGTCAACACTAAGAAACAATCTACCTAGTTGCTCAATCCGTTTCACATAAATCCACTAGCATCATCATCTTTAAAAAAATTAAGAAAATTTCTATAAAAAAATTAGAGATAAATTAGAGAACGCTTGATGCCATTAAATGACTAAGTTAAAGAAGATAGTAGGGAAGTAAATAAGTTATGTATTGATTGCTGAGATAAGAAAACATTGAGGTATATAAATTTACAGGGATATATTTATATAGTTTGTATAGTTTAACCCCTAGAATCTATTCGAAACACGTATTAACTAAGCATTTGTATAATCCAAAATGTATTAGAAAGTATTAGGTATATAGATGACATATTACTTTAGCAAGTCTCATTCGCTAAAGCAAAGAGCTTCATTACAGTCTTTTCTCCACAAACTCTTTGGAATATCAATAAAATTAACACTTTTACTAACAATGCCTTCAAATAAGTACATAGTACCTAAATGATGTAATGAAGTAGGAGTGGCTCTCGCTTGAGATGATTCTCTGATAAGTCTACTGACTTCCTACTGGTAGGTAGCAACTATGTTCATAACTACTATTGTTTTATTTTTTGTCTAACATTTCAATCGATCCGTTTCTTAAGCGAGAAAATACCAATGGAATAATAGGCACGATAAAAAGTTATTGATATAAGAATAACAAACATCTTATTAGTGGACTATGTTATCGTCGTACGCTTTGTTGCTTAATGTCTTTTCATAAGTGAACTCACATTAATCATTGAAATGAATAATAAATTGTTTATTCACTTACCTGTGGAGCAAAGAGCCGTTGGATTTGGTTAGTAACACACGTAAGGATCGGTAACGTGTTTGTTGATATTTAGTGTTAATACACGGATACTAACTTTCAAATATGAAGACATAGCACGTAGTTCTGGTTTGGAAAGCATCACAGAAACACGGTACACAGCGAGACATGTGAGGACGATGGACTGCAGTATTGAGAGTCAGGTCTGTCAGGTTCCGCGTAGAGATGACGAGTGGGCAAGCTCGCCGAGCGATCCTGGAAACCCGTGCTAAGCATTCGATTGAATGTAGGTACATACTTGTGCGAACATAAATTCACAATGCGACACTTCTTCGAAGACATTGAGTAAGCAACCTACTGATAAATGTTGCGAAAGAAATAACTTATCGTTAAAAATGCGCTGAACACGGAGGTGTGATTTCCTTTCTTATACATTCATAAATAACGCATGCTCGTGAGAGTCATTCGAGTTTATTATTATAATAAGAATACTGTACAAAATGAGAAAAACAGTTCAATATTTAAATACATTCGAATGGTAATGAACTGTAATTGTAACTTGAAATGTTTGTTCTTAGTAACAACATCTTAATGTTTACCCACAAGGTTAATTGCATCTGTAATCAATGAGCTATTTTATGAAAATAAAATAAAATGCCTCAAGCCATGATCAGACCCTATACTTATGTCACAGGTGTATTTGTAATAACTACAAATGCTAAATTAAATCAATCACCTATGTTACGAATTGAATTATACGTCGCCTCCTTATTGTGTTCTAAGTTACAGTATGATCTAAGCTATGTCATCTTAAGTTATTATAGCTCACTAAACTATCACACGAACATCCACGAACTCAGAACATCTCAGTATCTAGAGATTGTTTTTTTTATTAAGATTCTTGGTAATTGATACTTTAATTATAATCTTTAAATGCGAAGAAGATAGGTACATATTTTATATAAAATTAAGATAGCGCTGTTCTTGCAGAACGGGAAAATCTATAGTATTTCACCGAAAATATCACGATATGCGATTACTGTGTGAGACTATTTAGAAAGCCACATTTAAAACGAGCGTAGGGCCTGCCACTGCGCATGCGGTTACGGAGCCGGGACCGGCGCGGGCGGCGGCGGCGCGGCGCGAGCGGTGGCGGCACGCGGCGGGGCTGCCAGCAACGAGCAGCGTCACCTACTTTCACAGAGGCAGCAACGGAGGGACGGCCCGCCTGCAGCGCGGGCGGCGGCGGCGGGAGGACGGAGGCTTTGTGCACGCGGCAAGGTCGCCGTGAGGCAAACCACTCGTCGACAGAATTTCTTCGGCGCAGAGACACGCGCATACCAGTCCGGTAGCGGAACGCGGTCGCAATAAAAACGCTCGGATATATTTCACGCGTGCGCAACATTATCTCGTCGCTCTCGGCTCCGATTACTTAATGCTCCTCGGCTAACTGTACAAGCGGAGAGAAACAAGATCAGGTTTTTCACAGTAGGTTCGATGATCGCAGGGACGAGAGCTCCAGGATGCAGTTCTGCGAAGAGAGTCACTCGGGCGCTATCTCGCGGGGTGACGCAACGGATGTCAGTTGCTGCACCTGTCGCTTAGCGAAGCATTAAATAATATACCACCTACGTACATCCTGAACTAATAAACATCTTCATATTCATTTATCACATCATAAGTTTGTTTAATACTCTTGTACCTACTTAGGATATTATGGTGTGAATCTAAGCATGTGCGTACATACTGATTTTTACAGCTCCCATTATCTAGATATACCTCTGTATTTTCCAGTAAGACAGTTAAGCAGCTCTGCCCTACCTCTCATTGGATACTGATCCAAGTATATTAGTTTATACATTAAAAATAATATTCGTATTTTGAGGTAAGTTTTACATTTACTGAGATAATTTATTATCTCATTACTTCAAAGATTATCATTGCGCCACTGTACTGCGATTTATCTTTAGCAAATATTGAAGGTGAATCCGTAATTACCCTTTGTTTGCTGATCTAAGGCACATTTGGATGTACCTGTGAACGAATTACTGAGAGTGGGTATTTCCGTACAAATGATAAATTATTTAAGTTTCTATGGTATTTCCTAATAAACCTGTTCATTAAGTCAATGTATGTTTAGTATAGTCAATGTATATTATATACACTTCGGCTTATAGCGGCTAATTAAGATTTTTGTCGTGTCGACGGAAACATTAAAAACATTAAAGATTTCATTGTAGCGTAAAAACAATGAGTACTGTTGATTGACGAGCCGGCGTCTCGACCGTCAGCTAATTGAATTAACAGCATCGAACACAACATGTCCATTAAGAGGTCTCAGTAAATATGAAGAAGACGTTGACTTCCACGCTGCACTCTGCCGAACCGTAAGGCTTATGACTGGTACAAACAACTTTGTAATAAAATACAAAGCACTACTACAAAATAACACATAAACTGATGCCTGTTGCAAACAAACAAGTCAAAGACTTACTGTTGAATTCTATTCAAATAGTAATCATTTTGATTTACTCTAGGTAAGGTGCTCTGGTAAATTAATGTACATGGTCCTGAGATTTAATGGTGTGGAAGGCGGCACTTCGAACAGGTGGGTGTGGCGGGGTGTGGGGTGCTTTTTGCCACGCCTCTTACCTGTACACGCCTCATCATAACTACACCCAAATAGCGAATAAATAGGGAGTTGTCCAAACAGTAATTACTTTCATCTCATAAAGAGCTGTAGGCACGTGCTACGACTATTAAAGACGTCTACGAAAGTGCTACGAACGTTAATTATAAAAAACTATTCCAACGCATATTTATCATTATCAAATGCATTGCGATCATTACTTTTATGTCATTGCATAATAGTTTCAGTTTTGCAATGGTATTAACATCCCATATTATTAGCATGTATATGCGAGCAACAAAGTATTGTATTATATCGTAGGTATCTAATTAAGTTCATCTGAGGTGCATATTGTTAATGTTGAGTGGAAAATAATCTTGCAGAACAATAGGGTGAGATACGAGATGAATTATTAATAGAGCTAATGAGGCGCGCGCTGCGCTGCGTGCGATAGTGAGCGAGCGGGGTGAGCGGGCGCGGCGCGGCGCAGTGCGGGCGCGACCTCGCAGCCGAGCCGAGTGCCGCCGTGCCGCCGCGCGCCGATAGTGCCCACGCAGCCTGATTGTCGCCAACAACCCAAAACCAACATTTTTTTACATTCGCAGATCCATTACAGTAGCGTTAAACACAATGCACTACAGTCCACTATTCAACGCAATTATTGCAAACTCTGTTCTAGTAAAGTTGTCGTAGTTAACACGCACAAGTCTTTTATCACGCGGTTAGCTACCTAAAAATGAAAAACACGTGTGCCGTGAAGCCGTGATACAATGAAATACTATTAATATAAGTAATAGTTAAAAATTTATTTATTTAAAATTAATATGGTATTTTATGTTTCATTATAATTTTCTTATGATTTAGTTTTCTGTAAACAATTATTAACAATTTCTACGTAGATATCTGATATATTTTTAAATGTTTTTAGGGACATAATTTCTAATTTAAAAGATCTGATAAGAAAACATTGTTGAAGCTTTCGTGGGCAAGCGAGGACTTATACCTACCTATCTGAATTATTTATTAGTTCTTAAAATAAGTCAGTGGAAGTTTGTTACGTTAAATTTGATTCTATCATTATATACGTAAAAACATGTCATTAATTAAGTAGTTGCATAAGTTTATAAACACGGATTGAGCGCGACGAGGCGCGACCACCACTCGGCACTGTGACTTGTGATAAGAAGGGTCGCCGGCTATTCATTCAAGTTGTAATTAATATAAAATGAATGACTACCGATCGACCAGACCTCTTTACTCAACTAAATTTGCTACCAACACATTATACTGTTTTATGAGCGAACCAAATAGATATGTAATTAATATAAATTACAAGCTATATAAAACACGATAAAAGTTAATACCATGTATCCGGGCACGCTTAGATCGACTTTTATGTATAAGAGAAACGAGCAACTTTTAACTATGTTCAGCTTTATTCAAATACAACATTATCAAAGAGACCGTTACAGTAGCCAACTTACCGAGCGATACAAATAATCGTGACAATTAATTAAATAACAGTGACACGATGCGGATAATTGAATTCTGGGAATTAATTATTACTTCTAACAACGTATGGCACATAAAACTAAAACAGGAAATCAATTTCGAGTTATTAGTATAAACAACGACGATTTTTAGTTAAAAAAATATATACCTGGTCTGGGAGGCGTTATCGCACTAGTTACCTCACTTCACAGACATAAGCATGTCTATTGTATGAGTGACATTATTGGAATGCAACGATAATCAATAAGCAATTAAGATACTGAAGAAAACAATTGTTTCCCCAGTATAAAGGATCTGATAAACACCAAATTCTTCAAATGATTACGTTGATTACGTGATAATTCCATGTTACGTAGACTAGAAGAGCATATTTTCGATGACGCGTTTCTCGATAAGACGTTATTTGGCCGATTTGATTGTATTACAAAATCGTAGCAGCATACCAACATTTAGCACAAAGTAAAACCAATTGTTCCATGTAAAACGGTAAATTTATGATGAAATAATTGTGATATTTTGTTGCCAAGCGTAAATTGATGTCTCAAAAATATTTCCGTATTGTTTGTACCAATCGTATTTATCAATAATAGTATTAAAATTACAATTTCATGCTTCCTTGCATTGATAGCTTAGTCAGTATGTTATCATGTCTAAATTTATTTCAGTGCGCGTACGTTTATGACAACTTGATTTGTTAATACTTTCAGACGAGGTCCAGACAAAACGCTTAATACATACATCAGTTTGTTGGTATTAATTGCTCGGCACACAACGGGGACAGCCTCGAACCACACATTGGACGAGTTTAATTAACCTCCGGATCTCGTGAGAAGCGCTCCGACTTTCAGTGAAATTGTCATGTTAATATCATACATGTTTTTATCTTCTTTGTCTCTTATGTTCACGATATTTTTATTATGTAACAAATTTAACACCCCGTTAATGAGCAACCTGTAGGTACCCAATCACGTGATAGCGGCTTTGTCTAAATACGAATTTAAAAATAATACCATAAGTGATAAGCTTCATCGTTGTATACCATATTTAACAAAGACAAAGTCATAATGATAAAATGGTGGCTGATTTTAGAAATTATACTAATTCCTAGTATAATGGTGCATACAGATTTAAACCATTTTTAATTATTATTGTTAAAAACCTATGACTCCATTTAATAAAAATAGTAGTATCTAATAATATTCTATTTAAGAACGGGAAATGTCTGAATGATTGCTGAGTCACTATATCTTTCGCTGAAACGATGAAACATAATGTTGTCGTCATGGGACAGGACTACTTCTATTCGAGACAAATAAATAGCTGTGTTTATGGCGCTCCTGCCGACGGCTCACCACAAATTCGTCTTCGTCATGACATGGCACGGATTAGGGAAAATATCATTGTAGATTATTTATTCTCATTAGATTATTCATTCTTGTTTGATTATTCATTAGCCACTCTGTATTATATTATCTCATTCAAATTGGATTATTCATTGTAGTCTGGATCGTAAAGTTATTAGATGTGTTTCATTTATCTGTATTTTGACATTTTATCCTTATTAATATATATTTATTAATTTCCAAGCTTTTGAGACTTGATGCTTGTTTAGTCATAATCTTCATTGTTTCATTTCGTATGTGGAATTTAACAGGATACACGTGTAGATATGGATATTCCCGAACGCAGTTACTACAGTATTATTTACGCCCATAGTTTAGTATGTTTAATAAAATGATGTGGTTTATTATTTGATTGAAGTAGGAGTTTATTATTAAACTAAGGACATGTAGAAAGCCCTGAGTATAAGGTTATTTATTTAGCGAACGTATTCTTTATAAAATTATTTAAGTACTTAATGTTTCTTAAAATATTATGAAATAGTTTCCCTATTTATATAAATACTTATTAAGTAGGTAGAGGTACGAAGTACTTACAGAATAATCGATTAAATTTTACATTATATTTATTTATATGATTGATCAACATATTGCTTCTTCATTGTAATTGCGAAACTATCGATTGTTTTTATTGCATCGCAATTTATGGAGTAGCAACTACTTACATGTTTGTTTATGTTATTTTAATATTTTTCTAAATATTATATAACTGAATCATAAGCTTTTGTAAAACCGGTATCCTTAATTTGCGCCTTTTTAGTTTACTTACCTGGCCAGATTAAGGAGTAGTAACAGACAAGGAAGTTTAAACGTTAGTAGAAATAGTTCAGCAGTGCACACTGCACAGTTTTTTTCCATATGTAAGTAATTAAAGCTTTACACCCAGTGACGTTTGTAAACGTTTAGTTAAAAGAAGCAGTTCGGTTATTTATGTTCGGTTTATCACATTGTGTCCGACACATATTTGTTGATAGCTTTCTAAATTTATTCGACTAGTATGATAAGTGGTATTCGTACAACTGAGGCAATATGCGCGTGTCGTATAACTCGTATACTCGTATGGTAGATGAATATCATTATTGATGTTACCACATCATTAACTGGTTTATTTTCGTGTTACTTTTGTAGTTGCCCCTCTGTATCCGACTTTTCTGGAACCACGTTAATTCTATTAATATTATTTTATATTAGAATTAAACGTGTAATTGATTGATTCAGTAACCAGGTGGTTTTTATTTTATAATTTGCCAAACAAGGATATTTGTGATTGATACGCACGCACTAGACTTATTGTATAGGTCTCTAGCCAAATATGTAAATGTTCGTGTTTGATGAATCGGACATTATTTAACTTGTCCCAACATAACGAGGTTACATCAACTCGAGTACCGACTTGCGTACTTACAGTAGATACGTGTATAGCTTGACTTGTTTCGTTGCTATGCAAGTGACTTTCTAATAACATAAAATGATTACTTTAAATTAATGATTATCGGATATTACTAAACGGTTGATATTAAACTAAGTATATGTAAAACATCAATAATAAAAATCAGACTTACCTTAGAATTCAGATCGTGTTCTCACCAACACCGTTAAAATTTAACTTCACTCGCGAAACACTAGTGTATTGCAAAAAATAGCACCTTTAAGAAAATGTAAACAGATGTAGCGGAACTCACGTGGGGGAATGTTTACAAAGTTGATAGGGGAGGTTATATTTACGAAAAATATTTTTTCAGGTCAAGTTTTTCGTGTATATGCGATGTACGATCTATGTAACGTGTCTCGGGTCTGCCGGGAGCGGTGTATGGACGAGGTCGGTACGGAGGGCCACGCAAGCTGGCGGCGGCGAGGCAGCGCGTGCACTGAGTGGCGAGCCGTGGCCGGTGGCGCGTCGCTGCCGGCCGCCGCAAGACTCTGCCCCGCGCGTGCGCCGGACCAGTTCCGTCCGAGCAGCCTCCCGCGCGCGCCCACCAGCCTGCACCGCGCACTACCACTGCAACACGCAACCTACTCGGTGCACCGCACTGCATATGGCCAATGTCTTCGTATCGTGCTCTGCCCTGGCTCCATTCCACTATAGCTGAATAGGTGCACGTCGCCACATGACACTCTCAAATTAAACGAACACCTATTTACGTACTTGCTCAACTTGTGAGAGGCTATGCGGCAATTCATATTTTCAGCGAGAGTGATTTTTTTTTTCATTATTTTATCTTTTCATAAAATAAGGTCTTATAGGCTATATAATATACTATAGTTTACTAGCTACCGCCCCGCGGTTTCTCCCCCATAGTTCCCGTTCCCGTGATGTATGGCTATGAAAAATAGATAGTAGCCGATTCTCAGACCTACTGAATATGCATATAATTATAAAATTTCATTAAAAACGGTAACGGAGAATTTTATATATAAGATTTACCTATAGCTTAGACATGCGAGTAGGTACGTGGTGACACATTTTCTTTGAACCCTTATCGCTCACTTAAGTCTTAACCAACGTCTATATCAGAGGCATTTAATATTTAAGTTTCAAAAAGGTTCTCAACACTTAAAATATTAAAGAGCTTTATTTCATTTAGGTACCTGTAGTACCTTAATAGTCTGGTTTTGGATACCTACCTACACAGTTATATTTACTATGCAATGAGGTACTTTTTTGCTTTTTTATTATTTTGTTTCCTTAATAAAAATAATTAATTTTGATTGATAAACCTTTATCATCGAATTAAATAAACCTTTATTCAGCTTCGTTTTGTACATTTTGTCTATAAATAAACAATTAACGAATTACCTACTACTGCCGAAGTTTGCGGCATAGTTTGTTTTAGGCCTCCGATAGATCTCTATCGGATATCTATCGGATAGGCCTCTATTCCGATAGATATTAGAAAAAATATGTGAGCAAGCTAGCTATAACCGTGTCAAATAAATTGATAGCATTAATAGATACTGGGATAAACTACTGTGACATAGAAATAGTCAGACACCTGAGTCTAACCATAGAACCTTATTGTAAGTATCATTTTAAGGGTGCGTTTCCACCAGAGATGTGCAAGGATGCGTTGCGAGGAATGTGTTTTTAAGAACCAATAGAATCGCTTCATTGAGCTATACTAAGCGAGGCTTAGTCAATGAAGCGATTCTATTGGTTCTTAAAAAACACATTCCTCGCAACGCATCCTCGCACATCTCTGGTGTAAACGCAGCCTAATACGGATCCCTAAAATAGCTTTATATTTATTTGCATTAGTTATTTAACTTGTAATACCTATAGACGCTGTTGATATTTTTTTAACATTAAAAATACAATTATAATGAGATACACAGTAAAGTATGTATTTTTATTTTGTTTAATTATGTAGGCTTAAAATTTAATTTCGCTAATTTACCTATGTTTGAATATAATAATATCTGGTATCGGCCTTCATATTTTTAATGTACCATTATTTTAGTTAGATTTCTTGTGATTCCGTGAATCTTAAAAATATTTTTTCCCATGGCAAGGTTGTTGTTGTTATTGGTCATTGCGGAGGTTTTACAATTAATTATACATTAAATTGTACTATGTAGAATACTTAAAGCCTGCTAAGTGGAATGTTTGATTGTCTAGTTAATATCCTGTTATAAATAAATCAAAGAAACTGTAAGAAAATATCATAATTTAGGAATTTTCCCGGAATTAAAAGTAGCCTATGTGTTATTCCAGAATATATAATAACTCTGTGCCAAATTTCAACGCGATCCCTTCTGCCGTTTTGGCGTGAAAGAGTAACAGAGATAAATCCATATATTCTCACAAACTATCGCATTTATAATATAAGTAAGATATTTCCTGGTCAAGATAAGAACTTCATGTGTATCTACTATCTAGGTACCTAGGCACTACTACACGGTTGATCCAATTCCAATCAATGTC
This sequence comes from Thyatira batis, assembly GCA_905147785.2. Classification (NCBI taxonomy): domain Eukaryota; kingdom Metazoa; phylum Arthropoda; class Insecta; order Lepidoptera; family Drepanidae; genus Thyatira; species Thyatira batis. Next base: position 7,457,414 of record LR990489.1, read on the forward strand.
GCCTTTCCATCTGTACTGAACTAACATAGATATACCTAAAAGACATGATTCAGCGTCATTCTGATAATTAACTACGGACACGACCGTAGGAAACTAGGTAGGTACCTACATACATCTCTAGATGTTTTCTTTTTCTAATAACTCGAATATTTCACCTAGCATATCACCCAATTCAATCAAAAGTTTCATAAATTAGCTTTAAATAAATATTATGTTTAAACAAAATTTACTAAAAAAAAACGGTTTAATACGGATATCACTGGTAGGTATATACCATTCAATCCAAAAAGTAATATAACAGGACTTGCATACTTACGCTTGTGTACTGTACACTTGCGTACAACTTCTGAAGTTAACGCAGTGCTGAAACAATTGCGGTTTTAATTCAGTTTTTGGACTATGGCCAAATCGTAAACAAGATGTCTCGGATAATAATATATTAAGCATGTAAACCGATGATAACTTGCCTGCCAACCTTTTCGGCGAACACAACCTTGTTGTCTGCTATTTCGGCTACTCCTATATACACACTGTGTCTAGAAATTCGGCATAGGTAGGTACTAACATAGTTTACAACGCTCATTATTGACATGCAGACTCAGAAATACAAAAGAGAGTATATTTCAGCATCAAAATTAATAAGTGGTTAATGAGAATTTCCAACTCATGTTATGTGCCAGATAAGCTACCTAGTTGACTACCTAAAACTTTTACTAAGAATAAAAGCTTTTTAAGGTAAATGTATTATTTATGTACAACATGAACTCGTTAAAAGGTAAAAATAAATCTTTTTAACAACCAATTTGAACGTGGTTATTGAAACTGGAAAAAACAGTGCATTGAATAAGAATTTATGAAACTGACACTAGAACAACTTTAACTTGCCATTAACACAACGAAATCGATATAATTTATGTTGTAACATGGCCTAATAAGGGTCCGTTGAGGAGATAACTATACATCAGTATCAGTTAGTTTAATTCGGCACAACATTTTTTGTATGTACTCATAGTTTATAACTTGTATCTATTGACCTAAGAACTAGATTCGCCGTGATAGAAAAATCCACTATAGTGAGTTTCTACGACAAATAGGCACATGATTCACTTGATTGATGAGCTTAGGGAAGTGGTCAGCAGCCCTTTGGACATTCACTATAACCCTGCAGGAATATTAATACAAATGTGTTCTCGACACTAAAACTTGAAATGGTTAAATCTAGTGCTCATAGTTTCCGTAGCCTTCCATACCCTTCTCAACCCATGTTAGAGAAATAGGAATGATCTAAGATTTAATAGATAGATAAATACCTTCTCCAAAATTAATGTTGTTTTCGCATATTTGTATTTATAAACAAACAATATATTTAACGTTGAATATATATAACGTAGGTTGCTTATATAAATGTGAAGTGTTACCGTGTAGTAATAAAAATAAACAAACTAATTATGAACCGGTCTAACAATAAACATAATTGCATGCAAATATCTCATGTTTATAATAGAGGTAGTATTTCTGGCAATTTGTAATATGCTATAAATGCTGCACTAATGCAACAGTTGGTAATAAATCAATAATTGCTTAAGAAAATAACTTTATTTATCTGCATATTGTTAATCTGCACCTTTGTAATTTCTACTACATTCTGAAGAAAATATTTGGCTTATAAATAGGGTCATACAAATAATTTATACGGCAACTCTTGTAATTTCGGTTAGATATATGTGGATTATCGCATTTACAACTGCGGACAAGCTGTTCAACCATTGAATTTGACAGCTCCCAAAATGACTTAAACGATATTTTTTATTACAAGACAAAACTAGACTCTTTTTAATTTTGTGTCGTTGGATTCTAAACATCAAGATACCATTGTTGGTACAAAATCCGGTAGGGTCCATGGTTAGCTGCGTTTACAGCAATCTTCTCAATAGCCGTTAGTTAAAATGAAGTAGGTAATCTAGTGAAATCAAATAAGCTAGCTAGTTACACCAAAACTAAAATTATACACATTTAACTTCCAATCACAAAGCACAAACATTATGTCTATTATCAAAACGTACCAACTAACAATGTTCAGGTGTTAGGTATGCTGCGCACACGCACGCATGATACATAGGCAAAGGTTGCGGTTACTCAATTCACACTTGATGCCTTGTAAGACGCAGATCATTATCTGACATTATCGATCGGTGTGATTTACTATACTAAAGTGATAATGGCACCGGTAATAACCGGCTAAGGCGAGACTTACACGAGATAGATCACTTTAGCAAATTACCTTTGTCTGTACCTAATGGATCTTGGTTAACTAGTGTTGAATCAACTCATAATAACCAACGTAGGTACTGTATGACTGAGAACATCCTTATATTATAAGCTTACAATCGTTTTACCATTTTATAACAGAATCTCTTAGCTTGCGTTTTAAAATAAACACCATTGTTGTATCAAGCATTTAGGTATTATATTCTAACGCATGACAACGCAAAATAAATATTTAATAATAGTGTGAGGGCAAAAAATATGCTCTGTTAATGTTTCTCGAATAGTTAAACGAGCACAATTATAGAGCAAATAGTTGTTTATTCGCAGTATCTCAACTAGCTATGTAATTTCCCGTGTTGTATCTAATATGATCGGCGCGACACGGCGCCAGCACTGGCGGCTTCTTGCAAAGACCGTTTATGCTAATACATCAGTAACTAACAACCTACCATTGCACACCACATTTCTCGTCCATACAACAGCTTATAAATTACCTATTGAATAAAATCTAATTGTGACTATCATATCAATCAATCTGTAGGTAATGAGCGGGGTTTTTGCGCGACGCGTGTAGGAATGTAAACTTCTCTTATTTTTTTTTGTAGAAAAAGATAATGAACTAAAAACAAGGTGCTTACACGAAATATTTAAAATAAGAACTGATTCATCAGATTATTCACTGTTTATTGAACCGCCGATAATATAGGTACTAGAACTAGGATGTGTATTTCAAGTTTTCTCTGAAATATGAAGCAATACCGATGACGTAACAGCCAATCTCTTTCTATTTGATATCTTATCGAATATTTATTATCTTTACGATTTAGTGTTAATATGACACAGACCCCCTGTTTTCTATTATGTGTGATTGAGTGATATTGGCATTATGGTTTAGAAAAGTACCAAATTATGATTTCAATTACATACTTTGGCTATAAATTTGCTTACCGCCAACCTTTCATAACTTGCATTTCTTTGTCTTTTTCTTCCAATTCACAAATTAATATGTGACCGTCCGTTCGTCCTTTTCTCTTTTTTTAAGTATTTTTTATTTGAATTCGTGGACAATAGTGTTGGTTATACGTTATTTAAATAGATTTAATTAGCTCCTAAGTACATATTGTATCGTGTAACTGTTTTTTGTCCCTAAATAAATAAATAAAATAAATAAAATACTTATTTCATAGATTTAAAAAAGTAATGCAAGTTCAACAACAGCTCCTACCTTGGTACGTAGTAGGTAAAATAACAAATCTGACTAAATCTCCAATTCAATAGCACAAATGGATTCGTTTTCATTCATGATTGGAAAATAGCCAACTTAGCGTTGACCTATATTCTTCAACATCCTTTATGCAAGCTTAAGCTCGTATACAAATCTTAAATGTTATTCCACGATAAAGCTCTTTTATTCATCAGTTTGGCAACGTGATTTATAGGTATTTGTTATGTTACTTATTTTCCGCTATATTGTCGAGCTGAGCTTTAAGAAAAGCTTTCAAAATTTTGTGGATAAGCTCAAAATTTTATTGTTGCTTTTTCATACTTATGATATTATATATACGAATGTTTGCGAGGACGGATGAATAGATGTATAAATGTATGTAACTCTTTTACACAATAAAGACAGGAGTGATTTAGATGAAGCTTGATAGAATATGTAGGTACTGAATTTAAAAATATTTTAGATTCCCTCTCTAATGCGGGGCGGAGGATAGTTCCTCATATCCCATAAGCACAAAAAACTGTAATATATCACTTCGTGAGTCCAATCACACTTGTCGAGTTACCAGGTTAACTACTATGTAACTTAAAATGATCTACTTATTTTGAAGGGTTTATCAAAAAGCCTAAGAATATCATCATCAGCACTTATACGTCACCACTTTAACCTGTAGGCACGGCTTATTTATATAATAACTAATAATATAACTGATTCTATATGAATAATGGATATTTCTATTTATAGTAATTAATTATGATCATTGTAAATTCAAATGTATCAAAAATATCTAATTTACTGAATTGGTCTAAGAAATCTTCATATGTTAATTGTTGCTTTATAAAATTACCATGACAATAACGGTAGCGCATTTATTGAAAATCTTGGAATGTTTCCTCATAGAAAACATCAAAAAGATTTCGCAGGTGCGTCCATCTAGCAGCTGCGCACGAACAGATCGTCTGGCTTTGATACTACCTAATACATGGCTTGTCCAAATGGTAGGTGTAGCAATTTAAAGTGTGTCTCACATACAAAATGCCTAATAACGCCGCCGAGTAACCATGTGTTACTATCCACACTAGCCGCAATTACATCATCCATTGACTTTCAGACGTGACCGCAAAAGCCCACTTCGTTCTAAGATAGGCCGTTGCGATGAAATGTTTAGTGGGACTTACCAATAACTGAAACCGTTTGATTTAAATTCACAAAGAATAACAAACATGTCGATTTAAAACTTCCTTCATTTTATTGAAGTCAGATACTACTTAAGTACTTACCTATACCAAACTTTTACGATACCTATGACTAACATTTGATGTCTTAAAGTGCTAAGCTGACTTTGCACCATCTTATCACAAACGGCATGAAAATTGTCTCGGAGCTTATTAGCGTGACAAATAAGTGAAAATCTGTTTATATATTCATCGAAAACATAAGCGATAGACTGACAAAAAGCTGACGGTCCGCTGAAAGAAAAAGTCACCGTCGCTGATGGATAGTATATCGACCCTGAGACCTAAAAATGTCAAGCTTCATATGATTTATTTACTGGCTAATACTATACTCTTTCAATGGAATGGCATAATTTCGCTGCGGAAATGAGTACGGTCCCTACCTAGTTCCCTAGACGAACCCGTACAACAAGAGTTCTACTTGTCATTAACCTAAATCTGGATTATTTTCTCATGGCTAACTTGATGCTGGGAAAAATATAGTAACAAAAATATACCAATACCTACATTTAGGTCATAGCTGTTCATCAAAAGATAAAAAAGGAAATCTCAAATCACACAGCACTACAAAAAATAATTATATTGTGGCTCTGGATTACGAATAAGCATATTCATGAATGTACTGAATGTGCTCATGTTTTTCATCTTATGTTTAACTACAGTGTAAAAGTCAAAATCAAAAAATAGACAAGAACAAAACAAAACCAATAACAATATAAAACTAACAAAAACAATAATAATAGTTTCATGAATTTTATTGCGATCATGAATCGAAGGCAACAAAATCACTGTTGACCTGTGTTATAATTGTTATAAATAGCTATAGTATATGAGGCTACCGGCGACTGGGACCTCAATTAACTGGGACCGCGGTCCCACTTGCCGGATCCTTTTAATTTAAATATTTTTCTTCCGGCGACTGGGACCACTCAAAAATTAATAGTACAATCTATTGTTCAAGTCAAATCAGTACAGTCAAACAAAAACATGCTTAATGTAAGAAATTAAAGAATAAATTTTTTTTACGTATAAATATCATTTACTTCCTAGACATGAATTTATTCCATGCGCTTAGTAATAGATTAAACCAGCCCATTTTCGCGTAATTCAATTGTGCAGGTAGGTAAGTATAGAGGGATAGCATTCTATCCATTTTTTTTTATTAAAGATGGGCTTGCATACAAGACGCTGTCGAAACCTAGGATGGAGCATGCTTGCCCAGAAGAAACCTATTTACCCTAGACTTGAAAATTCCAAGATTTTAGAATATAGGCGTCGATTGTACCCTTTCTAACTCTAGTCCGTTTTGCCTATCGGTCTCCAAGATAACGCAGCCCTTTTGTTGCAAAACGGGATATTGCATCGCCGATGACTCGCTCGACCAATCACTGTCAAGAAGCATATCACTTTAAGAAGTTCATGTTTTGGTTTGGAAACTTTAGATGGTTATTAAACACTATGCTGAATGTTTGTTGCAAAATCTATACTAATATTATAAAGGAGTAGAGTTTGTTTGTTTGTTTGTTTGCTTGAACGCGCTAATCTCAGGGACTACCGGTCCGATTTGAAAAATTCTTTCAGCATTAGATAGTCCATTTATCGAGGAAGGCTATAGGCTATATCATCACGCTATGACCAATAGGAGCGGAGCACCAATGATGAATGTTTCAAAATCGGGAGATTTATTTTCCTGTTGAGAGCTTCAGCTGCGTACGCTGCGTAAACGGTTAAAGTTACGCTTAAATGATGTACAACAGAACTGTTCCTCTTCAAAAGTTCAAAATAAAAGTCCGCGATAGCATACTAACTAAATTTGTTATAAAATAAAGCATTATTTGTGTAGGTGTTTTTATAAAGATGATATTAATCCTTATCCAAATAAATATCATCACCAGCATTTTATTTAAAACAAAATTGCCATTTACAGCATTCGATTTCAATGAATATCTTACGAGATATCAAAAATTTAAAATGACATCGCCGCAAAATAATGATCAAGTACTACGCGCACCTTATGTGCCGGGCCGGTGCGGGCGTGCAGTCATCAGTTAGCTCTGCGAAACCCTTTCTTCTACGTAAACGAAGTCGCGGGTTGAAAGTTAGCGTTTGCCCAAAGTAACTATTCCACGCGGACGAAGTCGCGGGCAAAAGCTAGTTAATAATAATTAGTGAAAAGTGTTTGCAATGCGACGATAAAAACCAGCATTATTTTTAGCGTAATTTATGTGATTATGTGTATGTTACCTATCTTTTTACCTACGTTGATTTTGAATAGTAATCGAAGGGTGTTTTTAATGTTATATAAATAAATTTTATTTTTTAATCAAAAACATTTTTTTCTTTTATTACATACTAAACATTTTTTCGTTTGACTGTACGGTTTTTGGCTTAAACAATAGTTTTTTTCATTCATTTATGGATGGTCCCAGTCGCCGGTAGAAAAATATTTAAATTAAAAGGATCCGGCAAGTGGGACCGCGGTCCCAGTTTATTGCGGGCCCAGTCGCCGGAAGCCTCTAGTATATATAATAAACGTTATTATTTTTAACTGCTTTATAAATTGACATGTACATATTTGTGGCGGAAAACTGCATGCAGAGTAATTAACTGAATAATGAGGTTATCATTACTTACAATACAGAATACTCAGATCACAGAATATAGTCCAGACAGTCCGTGGACTTGTTCTAGTTACTTTATAATCACTATTCGATATATGATCTACCTACAGTTGTTTGATTAAGTAGGCAATGGAATGCTAAAATTATCTAGGCTGGAAAACAAAATACGTTTATAAATTTGATTATATTCTAGGTATTATGACGAAAAATAAGGTTTCCAATTGATTAATTAAATTTTAGGTGCATTTGTATAATAACTATGCATGACTTTAAATAACAACTATCGGTGCATGCTGGGTCTGCTTTTGTTGACTGAGCGTGAAAAAATGTTTTTAACAAATTGTTGTCAGGAACTTAATTCGTTCACTGTTTATAAAATCTCAATGTGTACCTAGTCCTTAAATTATGTACCTACTTCAATTTAATCAAGCTTAGGTCATCGACATAGTAATTCTTACGAAACGTTTAACGAAGCAATAAAATATAGTTTTTATGTTATTTTCATTAAGTTATTCAGTTCGCATGTGAGAAGGACGTGCTCACGCGCACAACAAACGAGCTCGGGATGGACGTGTCCGTCCGCAACAGCAGTCGACATCGGCGTCGGCATCGCACCGCCTCCTCGGATCGCACTGTAGCCGTAACGATTCCTTAATTACATCAATTATACAATGCTACCTCTAATTTACTGATATTAAATCCTACCACTCTGGAATATTTAATATTCGCATGAAAATACCATTGCGTCAAAAACTGAAAAAAATAGATGGTTAGATACATCTAAATTGCTTATAATAAACGTCGAGTCGGCATTTTAATTGATCCCTTGGGAAAGGTTTAATTCGTATTTTGCCAACCATTTACCTTTTTTATAACTCTCGGTTGATACGTGTGGCCTCATAAAATCTAATTGGTAACCCACATCTAAGTAAACATTTTCATTACACATACGTTATGATTTCACCATTAATCACGAATATTTAAGACTAGAGTAAACTAAATTAATTTGAAAAACAAAGAAAATTCTTCTGAAAATACTTCTTATAAGTAGGCACTGAGTTCTAATAAAAAGATTTTCTACAACATTTCAACGAATTCTGTGAGCATTGTTTGATTCATTCATTAGGTACCTACGATCCTGTCCTCAAGCACAGGAACCGATCCTCTCGATGCGTCTTATTTAGGCAAATACGATAGAAGTGAACATCAACGCTATTTAGAGAGCTTTTGTGTTATTGTCTGGATGGCGCGTGGGCGCCCCTCTGTTTCATTCATTTGATGTGCTGCGGTGCTGTGTATTTTCTTAATGACGGAGGCCTCGCGACTATGCGGCGACTATTGAAGGTTTTTGTCACTCGCGCAATATGTGACCAGAAGAAAATAAATATAATTAAGTGTAATTAAACCTTACAGAACAAAGCGGCACTTTTTTCCATTGAACCAACGATCTCTTTAATTGATAAAATTGCCTATCAATCATAAGTATACAATGTTGGCCAATTTTGCGAATTTTATTTAATGAATAGAACATAAACCGAACTATACCAAAATGTGATATTTTATATAGATACCTATAGACTTATCCTGCTGAAATCACAAAATCTTACACTTATTTTCCGATGGGACAAGCAGATCAAGAGACATCAATTGACGTCACGCTGTGCAAACGTCTTATATATTCAGGGTAATAGCGGTAAATTGGTACTTTTTACTTTTTATTGCGATTGCCTGGTTTAATTTAGCTCCACTGGCGCCACGTTGGGCGGTCGGCATGGGGTAGGCAGACGCTGATACTCTTAATCTCTAATGACCTTCATAGCTCTTGGGCTCATTGAAATAGGTATCGACTTCATTTAAAGTATTATTTAATAAGACCTTATTATGTACACATCTATTAATGTTTTTTTATTGGAATAAAAAACTCCTCGTTCTTTTGAGTTCTCAGAAGTCTCCTCGTTCTTCTGGTAACCCTCCCCAAAAGTACCTGGTACGTAGGTACCTAATGTGATTCATACAAAAGCGCAGCCCAAAGCATTGGAATTCCCCATCATGCAAACGTCCATCCAATCTAATAATGAAGTACCTACTTATTTATTGATTGAAATGTGTCCGTGTCGTGGTATCGTTAAATAGAAGGCGAATATGCCACTCATTTAATCAACGCACCGAACTGAAGGGCTGATTGGCCCTATTAACCTTCGAGATCTCTGTCAGTCAACCTTTAATTGAACAGGAGCCTGGATACATTTCAATTGCCTCGGATCACATTACTGGACTCGATAAATATGTAGCCAATATTTACGTCAGCCTTGGTCATTTACGTAAAAAACGAGTAAAAATGTACCGCACAACCCTAAGCAGGCTATTCAGAGCAGTCTTGGTAGCTTCCACAAATCAACGTTTCGTATCTATATAATGGATGGATATAAATATCCCTACAAGTATCGTCTTGAGTTACCTACCTTACCAAGTATTTTGTCATTTAGCATATTACAGGTTGTAGAGTAGGTACCTGCTTGAGGCACTTGTCTCACCGGCAACGATTAACGAGTAACGAGTAGTAGTCCGGTCTATTTACACATTCAAGTTTACATAAATTCCCATAAAGCTGAATATTGGCATAGTTGTTCAAAACATCATTATAAAGAAAATCTCAAAAGTCCTCATCGTTCCGAGGTGTGCTAAAAATTTGGCACGGGGTCAAAGGTAAAAAAAATGAGTTTTTTGCGATTTTTAGCGAAACGGTGAGTTTTTTCGCAAAATTACCCCAGTACAAAATTGTAGATCACAAAATTCTCTACAAAAAATATATCAATAATTTTTTTCCTAAAAGCCACCATTTTGGAGATATAACGTTCCGAAAAGTTGGATCAGTCGTAATCCCTCTATTTTGCACACGTTTCCACGCCACCTATGAGGTAGTGTACAAAGCGCGTTTTTTTTAACGTGGTTTCCCCAGTAGGCCTATTCCACGGGTCTGCTGAGATTTTATATGTTTTAAAACTATTGCAAAATAATCCTACTAATATTATAAAGGCGAAAGTTTGTAAGTATGGATGTATGGATGTTTGTTACTCTTTCACGTAAAAACTACTGAATGGATTTGAATGAAATTTGGAATAAAGATAGCTTATAACCTGGATTAACATATAGGCTACTTTTTATCCCGGGAAAATGGAAGACCTCCCGGGTACGCGGGTGAAACCGCGGGGAGCCACTAGTATTATATATTATAGTGGGCAAAAACAACGGCGGTGTAATTAAATAAAATACTTAAAATAAAAAGTTAGTCGTCTGATTCATAACTGTCCAAGATTTCTGTTTCTTCTTCTTCTTGATCTTCTTCTCCTTCTTCTTCCTGTTCATCCTCTTGTTCTTCTTCTTCTTCTTGTTCTATTTCACACGTAAACTGCCCCAATAGCGATTCCTGATCGGTATCAAACGAATCTTCAAGAGTTGGTGACTCAACATTCGAGCATGATCGGCCTTGACAGTGTGTGCATGCCAGGGAACAAAACAGTCCAACTTTTCTGCAACCACATTTTGCACTACACCCTTTCTTGCAGTTGCAAAATATTGTGTTGAGAAGTTTCTCAGGTGCTGGTGGAAGTAAAGTTTGAACTGGCTCTAGTGTATTGTCGATCAACTTCCAACCCCAGTCTTTAGGGTCCAGCTGATTACCAAGCCACACTTGAACTTGGTAATATACCCGAAACAGATGTTGATGAGCAGCTACTGAGGTTGGAGGAAGAGAAGCTAAGTTGACTTGTTTTTTATTACGCGTATTTTTCACGAAAGATGTGTATCGCAACTTATCTAAGCAAGTGGTTTTTTTGGGGGCTCCGTACATAGCAAGAAGAAATTGAACTCCGTTGGTGATAACATGTTGTTGAGTTGAATTACTATTTTTAAAAACTTCAGCACATTGTAGTAAATCTTTTTTTTCAAACATTTTGAAAACTGTTGTTTTTCCTCTCCTGTAAAAAGCAGATGTCGTATCGCAGCCAGTTATTGCGTGTAGAAACAATACATGATTTTGACATTTAGGAAAATTGGATAAACTGTTTGATGAATATATTTCCGATTGATTTTGGGCTTTTCCGGGTTTAAAAAAATAAATAATTTTTTCAGTTGGAGTTCGAGCAGTAAGCAAGACGAGTAAATCAACATCCTCACCAACAACAACAGTTGTATTTGTCACACTGAATTTCTTTATCGCTGTTTCAATAATCAATACATCAGCATCATCATTAGCTTGTTCAACGGATATATTCTCAGCAGTAAATTTTGCTTTCAACATCGAAATAAACCTAGATTTATTGTGATTATTTGCAAAGAATTTCTGTTGACTGGTAGGAACTGTCATTGATTCATCGAATATAATATCAGAAGAAGTTGATGAAGCAGCATTTCGACGGCGTTGCTCTGCTGCTTTAATATTTCTCGTATAATCATCATATCCGTCAAATACGACAGTAACTCTGGAACCAAAATGTCGACGTACATATTGAACGTATTTATCTAAGATAACGTTAAATGTTTCCTCGCTATCCCACACCACTCGATGTAATAAGAATCCTCCGTCAATTATGTACGTTGAATTAGTGTTATTAATATCAACATTTATAGTCTGAAAACAATCGTAAATAGCCGACTTCTGGGTCTTGCGCATTCCAATGTCATCAAATAATGTTAACGGATAAGGAGCTAATTCATACTCGAAATATTTCTATAAAAAATAAAAAAAAAATAAAAAAAAAATTAAATAAATAATTTTATTAAATTTATAAAAAATTATTAATATATTTTTTGTAGAGAATTTCGTGATCTACAATTTTGTACTGGGGTAATTTTGCGAAAAAACTCACCGTTTCGCTAAAAATCGCAAAAAACTCATTTTTTTGACCTTTGACCCCGTGCCAAATTTTTAGCACACCTCGGAACGATGAGGACTTTTGAGATTTTCTTTATAATGATGTTTTGAACAACTATGCCAATATTCAGCTTTATGGGAATTTATGTAACCTTCCTCCTGATTTTAGGCTTAAATAGACCGGACTATAGAGCTAGAACTAGAAACGATTTAGCGAGACGCGGGGAGCGAGTGCGTAGTTCCGATATTTGTGTAGCTCGGCTATAAGCGAGTGTGCGAGTGAGACGGGCGATTACTCGCATCACTCGCTCGCGGCAGATGATTTTTCGATATTCATATTAAATAAAAAAAAAACGTGTACTTTCACATACGCACTGTAGAGAAATGACCACTGGTTGCTCTCTCGGCGTCAGTTCTAATCGCTTGGCGAGTATCGCCGCGCGAGTGTTATCTTTCATAGCTCTTGTCGCTCAGCGACAAACTAGTAAAGCGGTGCCCGTCGAGTGCTCGCCGGCAGTGTGAACAGTCAGCGATTAACTGTTTGTATATGCATCTCTTTTGTTCACACAGAAAGTATATCTATTGTACGTTTCTTGAGCGAGAAAATAGCCGATAGTTAGTCGTTTTCTCGTCGTTGGTGGGACAACTGCCTAAAGTAAGTAATGGACTAGGTATAGGTAATTGTTAAAAAAAAGGTTATTTTTATATAATAATACGGTACTAACACCTTCAATACACATTAAATTTCATATATTCATTGAGTTGCATATAAGTTGAGTTATACATATGACAATTATATCGTATCGCAGTTCATTATCCTGCAGAGAGGAGATATTATCAGCTGTCGCTTTATTATTCAAATGAGATGGAACTGTTATTTATAAGCACTTTATTTTTAGTCTAATGAAAATAATATGTAGTTATAATGCTCAGTTGCGTCATGTTAAAACAATACCTGACTAATCCGAAATACACAAATGCAAACAGAGTATAATATACCTACAAAATAAACGTTCATACATTTTAGTTACCATAAAAATATAGGGTCAGACTGAAACGTAGACGAAACAAAAAGAATTGTCTCACGCGTTCAACCTCACGCCTATTACGTAAGTACCTACCGAGTCAATTAACAAGCAAATCAAAACAAACGTTTGCTCAACGTATAGGACATACGTGTATGCGGTGACGTCATTATATAAAGCTTCCTACCCACAAAGGGTGGTGACGACAATATGCGATTAAGTTAAGTAAATTGACGCACGATCATGAATAGACTAAATAAAACCTATAATGATATCGCCCACGCGCTTTCATTACACACTTCGCGCATTATCGACATGTTAATCAAGGATATGACTAACACCAAGTTAAATATTGTATGTATACCTACGTATGCACGCTGGCAGCCTTGCATTTATATTAAAGTTAGAGTTAAATAAATACATTAAGCTATTCGATTTAAAATGTAGGTAGGTACTAAGCATGAATATAAATTGTAATTGCAATGTTATAGATCTCTCTTTGAAACCATATAATACGCGTCACCAAACATTTGTTCCAAGATAATGAGACAAAGGTCAAAGTTTATTTGTACGCACGTATCGCTGACTTTTTCTGTCAACACTTGTCTTATAGATAAGGAAATCACTAATTTCCTCTTGTTTTCTTTAAATACGTTGTAAGCGAAGACCACGATCTCATTTTGTATTAATTATAGCTATTATTATTATTGTTACAATAATTTGTAGGTCTCCCTGTAAATGTAACGCAAATTATAACTATTATCTGAGATACATCCGGCAAATTACTAAAGACTATCTGACATAAAGTATGGCTTATCAAGACCTTTGCCACCACTCGGTCTATGCTTCAAAACATGAGGGCAAAAGTAGGGCTAATATTATTATATTATTTATTGCATCGCATTCGCATAAATATATGAACAATATATCAAAAATCCAGATACTGGGGGTAAAATATGATCAATTTATGGGATAGTAAATATGATTGTGGTTTGATGGAGGAAGGTAGGTAATATGTGAAGTTAAGAAATAAACATAGGTATTTTTTATACTACTGGTTAAATGGTGGTGAGGCTCACCATTAGTCACCCATTGAGAACCTGGGAAACCTACCAATACCGCATACTATAGGTATTATACCCGCCGTGAGTACCTAACATAGTTAAAATGTTACATTTTAAGTATCTAAGTGCCTATGTAGTTACCTGAAACCAAAGTTTCGCAAAAGGTATTAATACAATAAAATTGTGACAATTTTATCAAACTATTCCTGTCAATTTAGTAACAGATAGTCTCTGAATAACGTACCTAACTTATGTTTCCTGCATAATAAAACATTTCACACATTTCATTACGCGATATCAAAATTTTATTACTTCTACTTAAACAACTACGATAAAATTGTATGAATGAATCGTTAACTCCGACCGTTTGAGAGCAATGCATCATTATGATATTATAATTAAATTTAACATTGAATACATTGAACCTGTCATACGTGGATGACATGACCACCTCAACACTGTTCGTAAAACGACGTCGCTGTTTCCTTTAGAGTACAAGAAAGACATTTATCTTTAGGCCGCAGTTAATAACCGTTTAAACACATAGGTCAAAAACCTTTACAAGTATACCTTATTGTCTGAATTTAATAATTATAATCGATAATGCACATCGAGACAAACGATGCGTTTTGACGAGAAAACATGAATCGATTTACCGTCATAAAGTACGTTGACCTCATTACACGTAGCGGACGTCTTATTTGTAAAGATAGTCAACTTATTAACAGTCAATAACTTCATTTAATTTTAGAATAAAGTCATTAATTATTATATGAAACAAGTACCTAGTACTATACTTTACGAAAGACATATGGCTCATAACATTTTTCAGAACAGAGAAGTGAGCTGGTAATGTTTTGTCAGAGATTAATGACTCAAAAGTAAAGTTTTCTTTGACAACGTCGCAACCGTTATACTCACAAAGCGAGTCCAGATAAGAGTTATTGATTTTGAGTAACAAAAGTTTATTTCCATTGACTTTGCGGCGGGCGGCGTGGGGCTAAGTGGCAGGCCACAGAGCTCTGCGAGGGATGGCACATTCTCGAGATAAGATAGCGGTCCTTCTACGAGTTTCTCGTCGCATTGCAATCTGCTCACTCACCTACGTCACCTTTAGCGGGTCCACCAACTGCGTCGTCGCGTCGTGTCTAAATGCATCGGTCAACTAATAAACAAAATTTAATGATCTTCCATATCAATGATATTTGCGAAATTGTCTGAGCAAGTAGGTAGGTAGTCTGCCTGGAAGCGCACCCAAATGATTCGGACATCTACATAAACCAATGTTTTGTTATTTATAAATGTAAATAAATTAATCGGCATACTTATTTTTAAAGAACTACTGATTGAATGGCAACAATATGAGTGAAAGTTTGAGGATTAAGTTGTATTGCTGCAACATTATATGATTGGTGTAAAACTACTTCCTATATTTAATTACCTAATGACGAGTTGTCGATTGTTAGGTGGCCGCACATGATTTGAAGCCCCGGGGTCACTGCAAGTCTAATAAAGATAGCCAAGCGATGCAGCTGGTTGACTCGTAAAACGATACAACCGGAGTGTTTGTGCGGCCAAGTTTTATTACTCCATAATAATGAACGAGTTTATTCAATTATCGATACCAAGAAGCAATGTCGCGGGAATGAGTGATTTACGTGGCTCTTGTACGTGCTACTGTAAGTTCGGTGATGACACAGAAATACCAACTGCTAATGCGACAATGATCTCAATGCTAAATACTGATGCTGATTGAATGACTTGCTTCAACTGCTTAAGCTAAGCACATAGTGCAGTAAATATCAGCACCTATAATATAATGTACTTAGGTATTATATTTTCTATAGGTTCAGGGTGTAGATAACCCAGAGAAAGAGCCTTTGAGATTTGCTTATTAGTTTAAGCCCACGAAGCGTTTGTGTAGACTACTAGGTATGTCATTGAAGTGTAAATTATGTCAACAGAAAATAAATGATAAAAAAAGTTATTCTTGGCCATTACTTACATAAATTGTATAGAATTTCTTCTTATAAGTAGGTACGTACATACGTAATATTTTTTTTATATTGATCAAAGCATTAAACATATACAATAATGAGTTTTATTATAATTAACCAATTAACCAACAGCGTAAAACTAAATACAGACCACTGAGATGCAGTTTTGAATCGAATTAACTAATTGGAAAGGTTTCGTCGCCTGCCAATTGCCCATGTCCTGTTTATTCGTATTTATCACCGGGGACACACAACTTCGTTTCACGACGACTTTATTTCTTTAGCTATAAAAAAACAATTTCATTCTATCAGAATTACATTATTATAATCTACATAAACCTTTAAATAAAGTAGGTAAGAAAGACAATAGGTAATTATTTTATATATTTCAGACGACTACTTAATAAGTCTACCTAATGTGAAATTTAACTTCAAATGATATTAATATTAATGTGGCTAACATAACCCAAACAAAAAATATCATAGGTAAATGCAATACGAAAGGGTATGAGGGTGGTTTTATGGACGTTTGTTACTCAATCACGCCAGATGGCTCAAGAGATTTAGATAGAAATTCGCACATTGTTAGAATATGTTCTGAAATGACGATTTTTATCGTCGAAAAAATAAAAAAAACCTTGGGAACGTGGACTGAAACCCGAGGGGGGTAAGCTAATACCTACCAATTTAGGTATATATTATTCAGAAACAAATTAAGGCCTATCTTTTTGTTCTTTATAATATTTCTATTTATCTGAATCAAGCCAAAGAAACATTATTATCTATAGCGGACAAGTATATATAATTAGTATTATAAAATTTTGTATATTTAATATTTTTTTGTTCGTCGTTTTAAAGTAACGTATGTTTACATACGAATATGTTTAGCCCCTGCATATTCTAACACAAACGTCATCAACCATGCGAGGCTCCGGCATCGGACCTCTCACGTCTTTGTTTAGTTAACAAAAGAGATAGAACTGAGAAACAACGATGAAACATCGTCAAGCTTGTGACATTTAAATTACAGAATGACACCCCAGACTTGCCACGCGAAATGGACGTGTGAAACTGGGTAACATTCCCATGCCAAGTGGCCGAGTGAAACAGTACCCATAATTTATACTACTAATTAGTCCGGCTTAGTAACATGTAGCTAGGTTTATTGTGAGCATAAGTAGATATTTGAAGAGAAGTATTCTTTCTAAAGGAAATAAATTGAGGAATTTTTTATGGAGGTACATAAATAAATTTCATAAATTTCAGTTATTTTCGTAAATAAACAAACGTATTCGCTATCACTTTTGTTAAATTAATAGAATAAATATGTTTATAGACAACTAACAACTATACCTGTTAATTAAATAACTAATAAACAATTATCCTACAGTACTTTTTCCCTTATTACTTACTAACAAACAACCTTGTTGACATCCATCAAATATATCTCAATTTCCAATTAGGGAAATAAAATTGTTAGAAAGATCTTGGTCGTATGGACGTTGTGAGCAGAAGTGCTTTAATTTTTCCATGTTTCTTCTACAAATATTTATGACCGACCACATAAAACTCTACTATATACCTACTGCCAATTCAGTATGTGAGCTTACACAAGGATAGCGAATTTTAATTAAATTTTATCTTTATGCTACGTAAATAAACATGAGCCTTCTTTGTTTAAGATACAACGTGTTATCATTGCAGCTTTAGTGAATGAATCGGTGTGCGGTGTGGTGTGTATTTGTCACGTCTAGTACCTAGCTATAAATAGAATAAAGACTCATGATGGTATTGTAGTTCATTGAATGACGCCGCCCCGATCGATATAACACGCTGCTTCTAAAAACGTTGCTGACGTATTCTCACAGGCACTTACCTACCTACAAACAGGAACTCTGAATTATTTTACTAATATGGTAAAAAACAACTGATAACCGGATATTTTTTTCATTTCATATTCATGTAGTTAGAGTGTCATAAACAAACCTATTTTTCTAGTAGATGAAACTCATAATTCTATCAATGTGACTGTACTAACCAAGTCCTTCCTGACTTCTAATTTTACTTAGTTTTCGAAATGTTAAATTAAAACGGTTTTGGTAAGTAGGTAGGCATGAGGTAGCGTGTAGATGCGTTGTATGCAAGGATAATCTAGCTAAATTATGATCTATTATTAAACTTGATAATCTGCATCTAAACAAACATCCAACTGGACTATGTACGTTATATGGGCCAAGCATAGGGCACATACCTATTATATATAAACTCACTAATTTGCCTACTTGATCATCATCTATGTACCAAACTACGCATTGTGTAGTGTGCTCTGTGTGCTGTGTGTGTGTTGAGGTTAGGACCTACCAGATTACGTTTAGGGACCCAATGTAGGTAATAATGCTAAAAATATGAAATCAATAAAATGTTTGGACTCCTGAGTCATCATTTATAGCGGGATAATGAACTGCATTGTCTTTTAAGGTAGGCATCCGGCATAATTATATGAGTATCGTAGCTTACCATTCATGGTTATTCTCTTTTCGTGCGGCCGGGGTGAATCACACTCAGCCTTTCAGGCGCCTAAAGCCACAGACGAGAAATTTTACCTACATACTCAGGTTAGGTATTCATTAAGCCGCGGATGAGCTCCCGGACCGCCCGGCCGATTTATAATTTTTCTGTATGTTCGTAGCTATAATTTTTTTTACTATCATTTACAGGGATGATACGTACACGTACAATCAAAGACGCTACTCTATTATATAATTTTACTTTTCTTAGCTATTTATTACAGGTAATCACAGGTAATATTTTTTATAAAGAAAAAACTAATGTAAATTCATTTCTCAGTGAAAATGATATGATTTTAGTAGGTATACGGCCCATGTTATAATTGCATCAATGATTCTCATTAAATTGGTATACCATACTTAGAAAAACTATTATAATCGTACGTTATTCACATTCAAAACAATTTGAGTTAAATACACGAACACCTAAAAAAATTGAATTTGGCGGGTAGACGGCCCTATTTAGTGAGCAACACCAACACAATTTTAGCCTTATTGCCTTATTAATTTAAAGAACGGCAATCCGCCATGAAAATAGTTGCTGAAGTAGTCTAGTTTTGTCTATGACTATATAGTAACAACCTCTTAGCCCTCATTCGCACGAGAGTATTTTTAACGTACGGTAAAAAAGCGTTCATTCACAAAAAATGCATTACGAAGTACCATAATATGCTCTATTTCCAACGCCCAAAGTTGAAAATGCAACACCGCATACCGGACGGCAAAAAAACGTTCAAATACAACAAATGCATTCCCATGAATATGTTCACACGACAGCGTTTTTAAAACGTGACGCTTTTTTATCGTTACGTCCAAACGTGACGTTAAAAAAACTCTCGTGCGAATGAGAGCTTATGTTCTATGGTATTTGGCGGGAAAAGCAACTAAATTAACTATGAATGAAAATGAAAGTCTGACTCTGTCAGTTTGTACTTTGTTTAAACTAGACTGTTGTTGGTGTTGTTTATTAAACCAAAATTGAATTGAAATACGGCACAGTTTTATAATTTAAAGTAACAAGTCATTTTTCAAAATAGTACCTAGTTCGTCAAAGGTTGCTGTCGATCATTTAAAATGGATAAAAGAAAACAGTTTAGAGGTCCTCCACCAAAAAGGTTTAAATCTGTCGAAGATGAAGAAGATAATGAAATGCCAAGTAGTTTTGAAGAACAGCTCGCTGGAATGGAATGTGAGTTTGAAACGCAAGAAGTCATAGGTGAAGGACCAGAAAACCAATGCACAAATATGAAATGGTCACGACCTTCTCCTCCACCTTTAAACTCAAATAAAGATAAGCTAGTGTTTCAGCAAATAGACATTGATCATTACAATGGTAAACCAATACCTGGCATGCCTGGATCTCAATTAGCTCCTGTACCTATCATGCGAATGTATGGCATAACTATGGATGGCAATTCAGTTTGTTGCCATGTGCATGGGTTTACACCTTATTTCTATGTAACAGTTCCAAATAACTTTTCTGAATCGTCATGTAATGATTTGAAACATACTTTGACCAAAGCTGTGTTAGAAGATCTTCGTTCAAATAAAGATAATATTCAAGAAACAATATTGGAAGTGTGCTTAGTAAAAGCAAAATCCATTATGCACTATAAAGGTGATGATGACATAAAGTTTGCAAGAGTTTCAGTAGCTTTACCTAAGTTAATTGCTGCAGCAAAGCGTTTGATAGACAAAAATCCAACATTATTTAATTTGATGGACCCAAAATTTTATGAGACCAATATTGATTATGATATTCGCTTTATGGTTGATACATCAGTTGTTGGCTGTAGTTGGATAGAACTACCAGTAAATAAATGGTTTCTAAGAACACCAGAAACATCATTAAAACCAGAGTCTAGATGTCAAATAGAAGTAGATGTAGCTTGGAATTCCTTCATAGCGCATCAACCAGAGGGAGAATGGTCTAATGTAGCACCATTCAGAATATTGAGTTTTGACATTGAATGTGCAGGCAGAAAGGGCATATTCCCTGAAGCTAACCATGATCCTGTAATACAAATTGCATCAATGGTTATTAGACAAGGTGAGCCTGAACCATATCTAAGAAATGTGTTCACATTGAATACATGTGCACCTATTGTTGGATCTCAAGTTCTCAGCTTCCAATCTGAATCCCAGATGTTAGCTGAATGGTCAGATTTCTTTAGGGAACTTGATCCTGATATAATAACTGGGTATAATATCAGTAATTTTGACTGGCCGTACCTTATTAACAGAGCTAAGCATTTGAAAGTACAAAATTTTGATTTTCTGGGACGCATAAAAAACATTAAATCTGTTATAAAAGATTCAATATTGCAGTCTAAGCAAATGGGACGTAGAGAAAATAAAAGTATTAACTTTGAGGGCCGAGTTCCTTTTGATCTGTTACTGGTTCTTGTAAGAGATTACAAACTGAGATCATATACTTTAAATGCTGTTAGCTATCATTTTCTTCAGGAACAAAAAGAAGATGTACATCATAGTATTATAGCTGACTTGCAAAATGAAAATGAGCAAACTAGAAGGAGGCTTGCTATGTACTGTTTGAAAGATGCATATTTACCACTTAAACTACTGAACAAATTGATGTGTATTATTAATTATATGGAAATGGCAAGAGTCACTGGTGTTCCATTACTATGTTTACTCACAAGAGGGCAGCAAATTAAAGTGGTAAGTCAGTTACTGCGAAAAGCAAAAGATGCTGGATATTTGATGCCTGCTTATCATGGTGAGGGCTCTGATGATCAATTTGAAGGAGCAACTGTAATTGAACCTAAAAGAGGCTATTATGCGGATCCTATATCAACCTTAGATTTTGCTTCACTATACCCAAGTATCATGATGGCTCATAATTTGTGTTACACCACCTTAATACCACCAAATATGCAGAATTCCCTTAATATTAACAGTGATGATATAACTACCACACCATCTAAGTATATGTTTGTAAAATCAAATGTTAGAAAAGGTTTATTGCCTGAAATTTTGGAATCTTTACTTGCAGCAAGAAAAAAAGCTAAAGCTGATCTAAAAGAAGAAAAAGATCCATTCAAAAGATCGGTGCTTGATGGCAGGCAACTTGCATTAAAAATAAGTGCTAATTCGGTATATGGTTTTACAGGAGCTCAGGTAGGTAAGTTGCCATGTCTAGAAATTTCAGGCAGTGTGACTGCTTATGGCCGTACTATGATAGAATTTACAAAATCAGAAGTTGAGAAAAAGTATACTAAAGCTAATGGATATAAAGAAGATGCTGTTGTAATTTATGGAGATACAGATTCTGTAATGGTGAAATTTGGGGTAAAAACTCTTGAAGAAAGCATGGAACTAGGGAGAGAAGCTGCTGATTTTGTAACTGAGAAGTTTGTTAGGCCCATAAAATTAGAGTTTGAAAAGGTTTACTATCCCTATTTGTTAATCAATAAAAAGAGATATGCAGGACTGTACTTTACCAAGCCAGATAAATATGATAAAATGGATTGTAAGGGTATTGAAACAGTTAGACGAGACAATTGTCCCCTTGTTTCAAATATGATGAGTACCTGTCTTCAAAAATTGCTTATAGATAGAGATCCAGTTGGTGCAGTGAACTATGCCAAACAAATCATAGCAGATTTACTATGCAACCGAATTGATATTTCACAACTTGTTATAACTAAGGAACTGACTAAAAATGATTATGCTGCTAAACAGGCACATGTAGAATTAGCTAAAAAGATGCAGAAACGGGATGCTGGTACAGCTCCTAAACTTGGAGACAGAGTACCATATGTTCTTACCTGTGCTGCAAAAAATACTCCAGCATATATGAAAGCAGAAGATCCTATCTATGTACTTGAGAATAGTGTGCCAATTGATTTTAATTATTATATGGAAAATCAAATATCAAAACCACTTTTAAGAATATTTGAACCAATTCTTGGCGAAAAAGCAGAATCTCTTCTTCTTAAAGGCGAACATACCAGAACCAAAGCAATGGTAACTTCTAAAGTTGGTGCTTTAGCAGCTTTCACTAAGAAAAAGGAGAAGTGCATTGGATGTAAAACTATATTGCCCAATGATACTAAGAAAGCATTATGTAACCATTGTTTGAATAAAGAGGGTCAGTTATATATTACAGAAGTATTTAAACTTAGGCAATTGCAGGAAAAGTTTTCGAGGCTATGGACTGAATGTCAAAGGTGCCAAGGAAGTCTACATGAAGAGGTTTTATGCACAAATCGGGACTGTACTATTTTTTATATGAGAAAGAAAATGGGACTAGAATTGGATACTCAAGAAAAAAATGTATTAAGGTTTGGAGAACCAGCCTGGTAACAACTTCTGTAATCGTCGGCACTAATCAGTCTGTAGATGAGACTAATAACGGAAAAAAATTAGGGATAATATGTTTATATTAAATTAGGTTTTTTTAATTTTTATTATTCCTTAAAGTATGTAATAAAATAATTTTGTTTTTAATAATAAATAATTTTATTTCAAAACCTATGGGTAGGTACTTAAAATTATACACAAAATATAGATAAGAGGAATGATAAGAGCAATGTCTCTTTCGAATTCATGCAACAGTTTACTCTATTTTTCACTTGAACTTTCCATCTTAAAGATTCTTAATTAAAAATAACTACTAGCAACTTGAAAATATGGAAATTGGTGCTTTTGAAAAACTATTTCTAAAGGCTACTGCGTTACACATAAAACAGTTGCGAAATGTAGGTACCTGTCTGGTCGGAATGCTCGTTTATATGTATCTAATAAAACTAGTTTTACCGTTTAAACTTTTTTAGTGACTTAGTTACCTACAGGTACTAACGTTCTAGGCCAGTAGATATCTAATATTAGGTAGAGGTAATAATAACTTTATTTTAAAACTAAAATGATTAAACCTAGACAGTATACGTACCTATTTTACATGTATTAGGTATTTATGGTAAACAGGTAGTACGAGTAAAATTTTATGTTGACGGTCAAATAAAATACCTACGCTAATCTATCAAGATTTAATCAAATAACATTCTTATTCGATTATATGTTGGAATAAAAAATGATATGTAGTTATAGTCAAACTACTAACTAAAAACATTTATAGCTCGTTTGGAATACAAAAACTTTCAAGTTGCTAATGTGAATGTCATGAAACTATAGGACCAGCAATCAGATCTTCAATTCTTCACTAGGAGTTCTCATAGTATAACAATAAGCTAGCAGAAATTTTATTTTAAGAACTACTCCAAATAGTAAGTATTTATGCTTGCTTTCAATTATTCGTTGTTTGTTAGTAAATTATAATAACCGTATAATAAAAACGTATAGTGCAAATTATAATTTACAATAATGATTTATAACATCGTAAGTACCTACCTACGGAAGTACATTAAAATATTACCTATATCCAATTCTGGACTTACATCCATTTACTGGCATACCAAAATTTTACCACTGGTTTATTGTACATTTCTACAAAGCAAGTAATTGTTCTGTAATTTATTTACAAAGCCAATCTGAAAAACTAAGAGCTTAAATACTGTAGTAACTAACTGATTGTACACACATAAAAGTTTGGCCCTAACGGGATTCCAATCCACGACAGACAGATAAGTGTCACTCAAACCAACATCAAAAATGGACAATCCTTATTTTTGGTTTAAAATGTACTTCCGGACTTATGAAAAATATTCTTTTATTATGCTATGTGAGATAAATTATTTCTGGAATCCTAAATATATCACAGACAGAAATATAAGTAACAATAATAATAATACAATCATAACATAGTCTTCCTAGGGAATATAAAATACCTACGTTCATACATAATTCAATTTGATTAGTTTTCTTTTGAATATGTGTTACAAAATCTTAACTTTATGCGAATATACATTAATTTATATTTCATATATTAGCTGTCAAGTTATATTTCTTTTTACATTATATATTTTTATAAAAACGAAGCTGCCTTATTTTCATCTATTTTCTTGCGATAATGAACCACTTAAAGTAGGCTTTTGGATCTTGTTATTTTGTTGTGTTTTAATGGAACAGTTATTTTTCGATATTGTTATGTTAGGTATCGGCATGTCATATGGTGTAGCATTTCCAATCGTATTATTTGTGAGTTTCATTATATCTTCGAGGGTTCTAATGAAGGTATCACAGGTGGCTGTAAGAAGACTGGATGCATCATCAATTTTCTGAAAATCAATAAATGAGTATTTTACTACCAACTTATTCAGAAGCAAAAACTTGTTTTAAAGCTCTATATAACTCGATATGTTTGAGTAAACATATATTTATAGTATTTTCATATAAATGTCTTTGTAAGTACATATTTATTATCCCTACTCTGTTATCTATGATTTATGCATAACTACATATGTATGTATGTATCTTTATTATTAGTATTAGTTTATTATACATACATATATATATTAATATAAAAACAATTGTGTATATATATATACAAATGTTTTTATATTAATTATTTTATCTCTATCTTGTTCGATACATATTTGTTTTAGTTTTTTTTTTTTTCTCGTTTTCCTTTCGTGTTTACACCCCCGTTCTCCCTTTATTATATATCCCTTTATTAATAGATCCTCTCCATCCTAAGGTTGCCTGGAAGAGATCACTATAAGTGATAAGGCCGCCCATTGTAACACTCTTGTCTTTTATGTTTCTTGTTTTTTTAAGTTTTATCTATGGTGTAACAATAAAGAATTATCTATCTATCTATAGATAGATCTTTTATTAGAGTTTAATGCTGCTTCCAGCAATAGATAGTGATTCAAGGGGTAGATTTGATATTTCTATTTGTGTCAATGCAAAAAATATACTAAGCTTTATGTAAACAATGTAGATACATTCCACACAAGCCAAGCCTGAATTTGGTTCACACAAGCTTTAAAAATAATAAGTAGGTCTATAGTCTTCTTTCACCCAGAGTTATTTCTTACATCTACAAGAAATAGTCCTCACTATACATGATTATTCACCTGTAGCTAATAAAATATTTTTATAATGATTTGATAGGTTGACTGAATTACCTGAATTTCGGGTCCTTCTTCAGCAGTTACAGCACTCTTTACTGCATGTACTTGTTGCATCATAAGGTCACAATATAGACGCAACTCTGATTTCTTATGACTCAAAGAATTTGTATCTTGCAATACTGAAACTTTTATAAACATCATTAGTATAATATAAGTTTATAAAAATATCATCTTGTCAATCAGATATTACACACTACAGATGGACAAAAAAAAAGATAAATTTGGCTCAAGTTTTGTGTCATTTATTTTTCTAATAAATATTGGAATATTAGCAGAAAGTATTTCAACAAGATAACAAAGTACTTAATAAAATTTTACCTTTCATATCTGATTTTAAGTCAACACAAGCCTTTGCACTGCCCAATGCAACCAACCATTTCTGCCTATCTTGTGGTGATGGTGCTCTGAGATACATATGCTGCTGCCCAGGTATTACCAAATCAAGCCGAGTGTTGTCAATATTGTTAACTAAAAATTGTATAATGGGTTAAACATACAGGAAAGACTAAAATCATCCCACCTAGGGCATTGCCTTATGGATTAGGATTTAAATATGTATGATATATGGAGATGAATGTGACTTCAAAATGTCCGGATCCAAAATCAGATTAAATTGCTTTGTAGGTTTCATGAATTGTGATAAAAACTTAAACAATACTTTCCTCATAAATCAAAACCATGGACCAATTAATTATCGACACAAAAGAGAGAAACAATGCAAACAATATTTTATAACATAAACTTGTAAGACTACTTCTAACAAGAAACTATCGGTAGAATAAACAGCCCTAGAGCATTTAATATTAATATAGGTGCTACTACTACAGGTACTGATGATACTAGTATCTATGGCATTTTTGTACTCATTATTTTAAATAATAAATTGTTGAATTAGTCAACACAGTTAGTCAGTTATGTTTAGTACTTTTGAGAGATTCATATAAGAAAGCCTTTATCTGAAGTAATATTTGTAGGGAATAAAAATCGTTTTCCAATTATTTTTCGTTTCAGGTACAGTAAGTCACAAAAATATATTGATTTACCATTTATCTGACAGACAGAAACCTTCACTGACCCCTTGCATCCTTGACTCACTTCCTCCTGCGATTTGTAATAGGAAAGGATACTGTTTTCTAACACAAACCACCTGGTTTGCCAACCTGCAACACATAGCGTAACGTTAAACAGTAAAAATAATGTTTAACATTTACCGAATTTATTAAACATATCGAAGGGAATAAAAGCAATACCATTCCAGTAATTTGTCCATTTCCACAAAATACCTTCCATCGTAAGGCTTCTGTATATGACTGAGATATGTACAAATAATAACAGTTATTCAAATTCGTTTTAGTTTTATTTATTTACTTCCTGTTCTGTCGTAAACAATATGTTTTAACTTTTAAACGTAAAATTTTCATGTTGTCTAGTTGGATCACTAATGTCATTATGGATGTCACAAATGTCACAATATTAATGTCATAATGTGCTGTGCAGTAGGGATGTCCTATCTGAATCGACCTATCAAAATATCGTTAGTCATAATTTTTTTTAAATCGTTGTACTTCTATTCTATTTTGTATATATTTTTGCATTCAAATAGGGCTTTACACGTCCTTTTAAATTTTTGTCTCTTCTGGTCATTCCGCAAGAAAGTTAAATGGATGGAGTATTTTAGGACTGATGTATTCACCTATTGTTTAAATAAATACATGTCGGAACATTTTTTTCTGTGACTTTCAAAATACATACTAAAATTTGAATTCGACGCACGTGGCGAATGAATTGAATTGGTTACAATTCGTAAAATTAATTTAATTCAAAAGATCGGACATCTCTACTATGGTTGTTTTGTCCAGTTTGGACTTTGTTATGTATTTTTCGAAAATACTTTTTTAATAAACTTTCTAAAACTAAAAGCTCTGATAAGTAGGTATTGATTTACTAAGCCCGTTTCGTTACTTTTCGGGGTACGAATGGTGACTTCACATCTGCTTATTCTGTCTCTATATATCTCCCTCTCTCACTTCATTCACTCACACACACCAGTCGACCATCTGGTCACGCCCTGAATGAAACAACACTAGTCTATCTATTCAGAATTCAGATATTAATAATCTATAGTCGTATGTTGGAATTTTAAAACTTTACTTTCGGGTACGGTTTATATTATTATTGTTTCGTCTTGTTGAAGATTCATTTACTAGCAGTTAGCACTGATAATAGAGAAATAAAAGCAATACATTCAGCAAGATGAACAAATTCTGCATTGCAATTCTAATATTTCATATTTTGTCCACAACAGGTAAGTTATACAAACTTTGTTACTTATGATGGATGCCGTTTTAAATTAAGAAAGTAAATGTATGTTGTAATTTACAGTTTTATGTCTGGAGTGTTACGTGTGTGAAAATCAGGAAGATAACAATGAGAAATGTGTTAAAACTATTAAGACTTGTGAATCAAATCAAGATGTTTGTTTGACACAGATCAAGTGGGGTAGCACTCCCTACTGGTCTCAAGGAGCTATCAAACAATATTATGTATCCAAACGTTGTTCAAATAAAACAGAATGTGCATTGACCAGGCTGCGCTACATGCCACTGTGTACTCACATTTGGTACCAGGATTGGGTTTGTTCAGATTGCTGTTTGGGTGATCGCTGCAACTATTACATTATTGTAAGTACCAAATAACTCATTAATGTAAATGGAACATCTATTTATGTATTTAATTAATATGTATCTATTACTGTGTATAATAATCATGATATTTTCTATTGTTTCATTTAAATTTTACATCATTCTATATATACCATCGAGCATGTAACCAATAGAGTAGCAATAGTGAGCCATTTATTTAGCAACGCATCAATGATTTGTCACGTATAAGTCGTATAACTAACAAACCACGCTCGAACTAAAACAGTACCCGACCAATAAGAGACCTGTGTGTACGTCTAGTGCAACACTTGACCTTGAGTCGGCCAATCAGAACACAGGGGCCGGCGCAGCGTTTTGGCGTATTTTGTTTCCTAACAAAACTGTTAACATTTCTACTCTATTGGTTACATGCTCGATGATATATACGCTAAATTTATTTATTTATTTATATATATTTAAGTATATTTTAATGTTTTTCTATGCTTTAACTGTGACTTAGTTTTAGACCTAGACCTGTGGTTGCTCATTTGGAAGAAAACAAGTAAATCATCATAATAATATCATTTTTTTAATATTCTTTTTAAATAATATTAAAATAAAAATTAAATTTATTAATATTCTTTTTTTTTTCAGAATGGAAGCACACTTACAAAACCCCTCCTGAGTATGATATTTGGATTAATAATGGTACAACTTCTATCATAAGTATCTACTGGTGATTCTTCTATTAGGGTACAGTTTTTTTACTTTTCTTATATTTATACTAATGAAAATCAAATTGATTATATCCATGTGGTTAAAGATCGTAATTGTTAAGTATAATATTTGTTCTACAATATTACTAAGTATATAAACGATTTTTTTAGATTGAACATGATTGCATAACAGATATTAAACTACATAATATATATATATATATGCATTGAAAAACATGATACACATGTTCATTACATTTGGTATTTAACTGGAATGATCACCTTGACATATCTCTGGATTATTCTTATTCATATTGGCCTCATGGTAGATAAAAAAAACATGTAAAATTTACTGTTTTAGTATTTAAACTGACAAGACTAAAATGCCCATGCTCTTTTTAAGATAAGAAAGTGAGGTTTTAGCAAGTTACACTAGGTGCAATCTGATACCTTATTTTGTTGTAAAAATTGGTGTTTATTTGTATGTCCACTTATATTTTAAGATTTTTTTTAACTTTGTACTGCCTCTAGGTGTTATTGTACTATAGTGAAGATTTTATTTTCTACCTGAAGACTTGATACAGAGTGAAACACTGATCTACACTGTGTGTTAACACACCCACTTGCTGGTTATTTTAGTTTATTCTGCCACATAAGGATATTTTGTACCAATTTTGTATTATTCATCAAGTTACAATGTATAATGAAATGTGCAATTAAATTTATTATTTAACCACAAATATCAAATATTTAGTAGATAATTGCGATAAGGTGGGTCACAGGAGTTCATTAAAACATACGAAAAAGTTGCTATCAAAACAATAGTTGAGCATGTCCAGATTTGTCTTTAAATATTTTTATCCAATTAAGAAGTAGTTAAAAGTAATTATTGGCCAATTTTTTTTATGACTGGTAGTTGTTCGCCATTGCATACAATGTGCTATGTTGGTGGTGAAGTTGACTTTCTACATAAAATCTCAATACCTAAATAACCACCATCCACCTTATCACAATGAGCTACTTACAATTAAATATTTAAGTCTCACACATAAATCATTCAAAGCAATGTTGATGATTTTTAGTATAGAGATAGATTGTAAATTGGCTACTCAAAATAATTCTATGCATTTGAAGTTAGATAGTTATTATATAAGAATCGTTGTGGAAGACTGTTTT
Source organism: Thyatira batis (assembly GCA_905147785.2). NCBI lineage: Eukaryota > Metazoa > Arthropoda > Insecta > Lepidoptera > Drepanidae > Thyatira > Thyatira batis. The sequence continues at coordinate 7,487,881 of LR990489.1, forward strand.
TGATAACTATACATAGATCTGTTTGTTGAATTATTTCCGTCCATTTTTCGATTTAGACATTTTATTGAGGTCTAAGTCTATATTACTAACCCTAGTCTAGAAAGTAACATACCTACTATGTATTGATACTTATATAACTAAATATTGTTTGTTTAAAAAAATATTTTTTATTATATCATAAAAAAAATTCTAATATACCTTCACAATGCTGAAGAAATTGGATTAATGTAAGAAGTATATGGTTTTAAATAAAATTATGACACATAGATGTTTTTTCACTGGATTCCTTATCATTGGAAATTAAATAGGTACCTTAATGTACATACTATACTTAAGCTTACAGGGTGCCTCTTGGTAATACATTTTTTTTTCTTAAAATACCCTAGAAAAATATATTCCATTTTATTTGTTGTTAAGCTGTATTTTAGCCTTTATTGGGTGGAGATTTATTAATGGCATTTAATAATATAAAGAAAACGAACGGTATAATATTATACCCTAAGCCGCCGCTCTTCGTCCGTCCCTGTCATTGGGCTGTATGTATAGTATAACGTGATCGATCCGTAATACATTATACAATTGAAATATTTACAGAATGTGTACTTCTGTTGCCGCTATATTAACAAATATAAAATAAAATGAAAAAAAAAACATTTTATATTTTTGCTCGATTTAAATAATGGCAAAAAGTTGACGCTTGAAATGCTCACATTGTATTGACTTCAGACTTAGAAATTTTTATATTTAAAGGGGTCCTCCGTCCTCGTTTTTAACGGCACCGGTATTCAATCTTGTGTGGAAGCCTTTATTTTATACGCGAATCCAACTCGCACTGAAGTAATTTTTAAACCGATTCCCTTTATGGTGTCGTGGGTAGTCTGGCCTGGCACCACACCAATAATGTTAAATAAATACTAATGATGTAATTCCTCCATCCCAGAACTCTAGAGGCACAATAATAAGATAAACCACGGTCATAAAATTATGTATAACTTACATTTACCTATATTATTATGGCGAAAACTTACGGAATGGTTCCCGTTTTTGGCAGCATTTTTTAATTACATCTGGCAGCACTGCAAACAAGTGCCAGCACGTACCTACCTACCTGCGGCAGCGGCAGTCGGCCAGCATCGCATTTTTCAATTAATATTTTACCCCTGAAAGTAGACCATTTGTTTTTCAAAATGAATTTAATTTCGTCTAGTTTATTAAGATGTAGAATAATAGGAATTTTCATAGTTTTGGTGAGTATCAAACACACTTCATTAGCGTAACATCATTTGGAAGGATTGTTGATTTTATGGTCTATTATGAATAAGTAATTGCTGTATAATGTGAGAAATTGTTATGTTTCAGTTGTGCCACTGTTTTTACAATCCAACCGATAGCGGTGCTGTACAAATTACCCAAAGTAATATAGACATGGTGTTAGGTGAGTAATTTTATCTACTCTGCAGAATGTAGCATACCTATTGAGTTATATATAAAATTGATTCATAATTATTACAAGTTTTGACCATTTATCTATCCGTCCAGCTAGCAAAAATGTACCCAGCAAGGGCCTACAAATTAAAACTTGCAATGATAGTTTGTCTCACAATGGAACTTTCTTTACATAAGCAATTGCATTTCAAATTGACCAGACCTTGTAGTAAAGTAACCTGATACTATGTTCTTTTAAAAGTTTCCTGAATAGATTTTGACTTTATAATATAGACACATTTTTGGACACAAATGTATGTCAAAGTCCGAGAAGCTCACCAAAACCCCATCTGGCCTGTCAAGCTATTGAGACTTTTTTATTTGTTTAAATTGATTTACAAGCTTGTCTTCAGTATATGTATTGAAAATTAGGATTGTACATCACTGACTATGTTCCAAGTAGCCTAATTATTTTGTACATTATCTTTTCAGCTTCCAATGAGATTGTATTTATTAATTTCTATGCCGAATGGTGTAAATTTAGTAACATGCTTATGCCTATATTTGATGATGCATCTGATGAAGTCACAAAGGCTGCATATGATACTGGAAGAGTGGTCATGGGAAAAGTGGACTGTGACAAGGAGGGTGCTATAGCTACTAGGTTTCACATTACCAAATATCCCACTTTAAAACTCTTCCGCAATGGCTTGCCTGCCAAAAAAGAGTATAGAGGTATGTAAATAGTCCTGATCCTAATCCTTGCATCAGTCTTTTATACTGAAAGAGTTTTCATACTAGTTCCGCGGTTCCACCCACATTCCCAGGAGACTTTAAATTTTCCCGGGATTTTATCCCTAAAGTAGCCTATATGTTATTCCTGAACATATTCTAACTCTGTGCCAAATTTCAAGCAGATCACTAGCCATTCTGGCATGAAAGAGTAACAAGCATCCATCCATCCATACTCACAAACTACTATTACTATTAATACTACTATTTATAATATTGAAGAATTTTTTTAAGGTGTATAAATAAAGGAAGATTGAATTGATTAGTATTCTTTTTCAGGTCAACGCTCAGTAGATGCCTTTGCTGATTTTATAAAAAAACAATTGATTGACCCAATTGTATCATTTAGTTCACTCAAAGAACTGCATGATCTCAGTGAAGACAAGAGGCACATCATTGGTTACATGGACAGGAGAGACCAACCAGAGTATGAAGTTCTTAGGAAAGTTGCAGCTAGCTTGAAAGATGAGTGTCTCTTTCATGCTGGCTTTGGTGATGCATCACAGCAAATGCATCCAGCTGGTAAGTTTTTACAAGTTATATTCTTTTGTTCAAATTATTTTCAACAATTAAAACATCATTGCCATGAAAACAGCTTTATAGATAAGATTTATTCAACAATTTGATATAAAAATAAACAGCTTATTTATTGAATGTAATTTACACAAAGAGTAAATTTACAATATTATTAATAAAGTTTTATGGCACTATTTATTATTTATCAAGGATTCAATTTCAACAAGTTTTGCGACAAATACTTGTGAGTAATAGACCAACATATCAACCTATCCGTAAAACAAAGTGATATCTGCCAAACCTACAATAGAGAATAGTGATTTGAAGTTTGACTTGCACATATTTTACCCTAACTATTTTTAAAAATCTGTTTAGAGAATTGATACTTTTACCAAGTATTAAAACATTACTATTAATTTATTAAATAGACATAAACATACAATAAAAGTGGTTTGGGTTCAAACTCACATGTAACTTTGTTCTATGGATTGGTTGATATAGTTTTAGTACCCCTTATAATATTAGTCAGCTTATTTCACAATATTGCTATTGTTATTTCAGGCCAACCCATTGTAGTGTTTAGGAGTGACAAGAAAACCTCTTCAGAACTTGACGAGACATACAAAGGTTCATTGCTAAACTTTGATGAACTGTATGGTTGGGTTCAGGAGAAATGTATCCCTGTAGTTCGAGAGATTACCTTTGAGAATGCAGAAGAGCTAACAGAAGAAGGCTTGCCGTTTTTGATTCTGTTTCATAATCCATCTGACACTGAGAGTGTAAGGAAATATAAGGAAATAGTTGGTGGAGAACTGTTAGCTGAAAAACGTAAGTAACAATAATAATTATGTGATAAGGTAAATGCCATACGATACTTTGCCTATTAATATCACCATTTTTGTATGAATTTAGCTTTGTCATTGTATATATCCAAAATGGCAACCCTTACAGATTTGTCACAACCGTTTATATGTTATAGTAAAGCAAGTATAAAGGCGACAGTTTGTGTGTATGTTTGTTACTCTATCACGCAAAAACTACTGAACGGATTTAAATGAAATTTGGAACACAGATAGCTTATAACCTAGATTAACATATAGGCTTCTTTTATCCCGGGAAAATTGAAGATCCCCCGGGAATGCGGGTTAAACCGCGGACAGACATTTGTGATATGTACTTTTAAGTCGAGAAGAGTAACTTTCTCTAATGAACTTCATGGAGATTTTTATATTCACTTTGTACAGCTACTAGGTGGCGCTGTAAAATATATGACGATTCTTAGACCGATCAACCCAACTCCCCGTTATTTTTAAGAAATGGAATCTAGATACTACACGAATTCACACACTTGATCAGCTAATCCAAACTAATAAATGCGAAAGTAACTCTGTCTATCTGTCTCGCTTTAACGCTGAAACTTCTGAACAGATTTAAATTAAATTTGGTACACAGATAGTCTAGAGCCTGAGAAAGGGCATAGGCTACTTTTTATCCCGGGAAAATGGAAGATCTCCCGGGTACGCGGGTGAAACCGCGGGGAGCCACTAGTAAAATTATAAATGTTGTTTTTACAGAAAACGTTAATTTCTTGACTGCCGATGGTGTACGCTTTGAACATCCTCTTCATCATTTGGGAAAATCATTGAAGGATCTGCCGCTCATAGCTATCGATTCATTCCGTCATATGTATCTCTTCCCGGAGTACAAGGACATGGAGGTACCTGGCAAGCTGAAGCAATTCCTACAGGATCTATACTCAGGGAAACTTCATAGGTAAGTTTTAATAAAGAATAAACAATAGTCCAGCCCGGTTGGCTTTGTGATTAGGGATGGGACCCTGACTTTCAAGTTCAATCGGGTGGGTTCGAATCCCACCCAGAACGAACATTTGTATGCATTAATATGTCTGTTTGTTCTGGCTCTGGATGTAATTATCTTTATAAGTATGTATTTAAAAGTAGTAGGTATATGTAGTATATCAGCTATGTGGTTACCATGTTACAAGCTCCGCTTAGTTTTGAATCAGATTGTCATGTGTGAAAAATGGCCCAGGATATTTATTACTTATGTATTGATACTACAACTTTTTAAATACCTACACACTTATATATTTTTATATATCTCACCGAAAAGATATAAATAAATCGTTATATTATAATCACAATAATTTATTAAACGAATTTATCGCATTATCTTTGGTAGATTGCAATCGGGAGAAACAATAAAAAAACCTCTAACCTATCTTAAAATGACGTAACCTAACTACAGTTTACACTCTTTCGCCAGTTAACAATCAGAGAAAAAATCCGTTAGATATAACTTTTTTATACCACAAAGGTTATTAATGTAATACTAACTAATATTGTAATAATCTTACGGTTTTCACAATTTTATGTATTATTTTGTTATAACCATAAGGATAAGAATATATTTTAAGGTTGTTTGTACGCGGGTACGCGGTACATCAAGTAGAATAAGTGCGTCATAAGATTATCTTCTTTGATTGTAAATGTGAAATGATAAGAATGTTTTGTTTACATGCTTAATCTAAAGTACTTTATTGATATACTTTTTTGTATACATAAATTATTAGTTGATTAGAGATGAGATTATAAATTTTATCCTATTTTTAGGTTAATGTTGTTTAATTTATTTTTCTAGGGAATTCCACTACGGCCCGGACCCGGCTCAAATAGCAATCGGCTCAGACATAAAAGTGACTACTCCACCAGAATCCACGTTCAAGAAACTAGCCCCCTCTAAGAATCGATACACCCTCCTCAGGGATGAATTATAAGGTTACTACACTTAGGACACGCAATTTAGTAATAAGTCATTTACTAAAGAAATAATTGTATAAATGATTTTATCTCTACTCTTTATTTAAAAAAATCTTATCACCTAAAAACTATTTTGGTCAAAATTATTTATAGTATTTAATATATTCAAATTCTTTTGGTGCGAATATAGTCAACCTCAGAAATCGTCAAATCGAATCATTTGATTCATTTCTTTTTATTGTAAAAATCTTTGTTCATATTAATGTAATCTAAGACAAAATCGATTGTGAACATATTGAACTTATTAAGATATTTGTTTATATCTTATCTAATCTTATTTACATTGGTGCCGATTCTTTTGTGCAACACCAACGTTAATTTATGATAATTATATTTTAATATGATGAAAAGAAACTTTGTTACGTCCAGTCTCGTTAATACCATAGCTTTTTAGTGGTGATGTGTGTCAAGCAAAAGTTATAGTATCGATATCTGATATAACTAAAAATCTCCCTCACTCTTTTCATCAGCAGTAAAAGAAAAGTTGAATGCACAACAGAATCAGCATTTTTTAATTATATTTTTTTTGTTTTGTTTTCTTAGCTTCCAAATGAACCTATTAGCTACATGTGTTTGTATATTTAACGGCCGTTTATGAGTGACTGCGTATTTTGTATAGCAATGAACTAAACCTTTTGCTGTTTCCTACATAGGTTAAAGGCAAGAAAAGAAGATGATATAAGCAATGAATTAAACACCAGTGTACGTATCACTGATATAGGTACGTGTTATGTCATTAGGGACGACTTGCATCAAGTCTCAATAATTAATGTCGGGTCTCTATACCCGTTACGGATGATGACTATTTTTTATAAGTACCTACTTAAATGTACCCAATACCTATTTCTCTAAATTCTATCGTGTATAGCTCTCCGATTGGTGGATATCTAAAACAATTAAGGTACATATAAATAAATAGAATCTAAAATCGAACCAGCCAAAATCAGTTTTATTAATAGATACTTTAGGATTGTAGAGAAATGTGTTGTGCTTTTTAAAAACAAATATAAATCATATTTATGAGTCCATTTAATGTTATTTGTGTAAGTTACTTGTGCATGCCGGCGTCGTTGGATCGTGAAATCAAGAGGCACAGGCAATGTTAATCTCAGATGGCGCCACCTATTACATAATAGCACTTGCAATGTTTTCTTTGGGCTTTTAGCGTCAAAATAACCCGTATAAACCCCGCCATTAAAATTCTTTGAATAAATATATTCAAAATATTTTGCTTTTTTTCAGACGGAAATCTTGCTATATTTCATCATAACATAGAAATCCTTAATAATATTTAAGGAATTGGTTTGACTACACGTTGGTCTGTTAATAATTTATTATAGCGATATGCTTTAGTATCTAAGATTACATTTTATTTAATATGGTGTGATATAAAAGAAGCAATTCAGCCACACAAAAGGTTATATAATAATACTTAATATCTCAGCTATTTTCGTTGTACATGATGTTACAGCGTCACAAAATAAGCGAATAAAATTTTTAGAAATATTATGTATACACAAATATATTATAAATTCAAATGCTTCCATATGAATGGATCTAAATTGTAATCCGACCACCTTCACCTTTGATCCAACCCCATCGATGCACACCCGGCACATTCGACCGACTCCTTACTTCCCACTATAGTACAAGACTCATGTAAAAATATTTAAAGTAATTGTATCGTTATATACCTCTTATCATAAATGTATTGTTGCCGAAGACCTCAGCAGTATCTGTCTACCATACCTTACTACATGAGAAAACATTCCTCGATCTTAAACCGAGTAGTTATTACTTACCAATGTTTATTGAAATGTATAATATGGAATGGTTGTACAAAATGTTTCGTGACGTGTGTTGTAATAAATTTTTGAGCCTACAATATCTTTATTTATGAACACCTCCCTCAACATATCCCGAATCACGATACAAACCATACATGAACATAATCCAACGAATAAGAATGCACGGTATTAGACCAGACCGGTTAGTGTGTGCCCTGATTTTCGAGTCGACAGCCGTGATTTCGAATCCTATCACGCCACACAACAAAACATTTTCGTGTGCAAGAACATGCCTATTTGTTCTGTGTCTGGATGTATATCCTACTTACTACTTATTTGGCAAGTAGTTTTCTATATCACAGCTATCTGAACGATCTGGACGTGTGTGAAAATGTCATAAAATATTATTTGTATTTATTTTTCCATTCTAATTTGAATAGGTCAGTTTGACGACCGAATTATACACTGCGACTACCAAGGCGAGACATGTAATTAAAATTAACTATTAAATCGAATATAAAAAAAAAACTGAACTGGATCTGAAACCGAAAATAACTCCATTTGAAATGTTTGAGTGTGTATGCCTATGTGCCAAGCTGGATTAATATTTAATTTTGTTACATTTTCGTTCAGTGGCGACGATAAAGTTGATTTCTTTGAGGTTTGCTTTCGGTGAACCAACCAAGACTTCTGGAAGTTTCAATTAAGAGCAGCTTACTGCCACATTTCAGAACTACTGCGACCATACTATTTATTAACCCATGGAGTTTTGTATATAATACTTACCTTTAATTATATAATTTCATAGAACACACAAAGGAATTAAAATACCTATACCTATAGGTATTTTTATCTACATTATTTACTTTTATAACTACCCCAATGAGATCAAATTGCCAATTGGTAGGTACTTAATGTGTGATCTCTCGCGCAAAATGTTTCTAGGCAGGCAGGTAGGTAGGTACCAACTAGATTTCTGACGGCGGCACGATCAGTTTCGATTTGACAACAAACTGTTCTAGAGATGGCGTTTTTACTTATGTCGAGCAATTTCGGCTGTCACTGCATACAAGAGCTCTCGTTTGAGGCCGCCGCTACCCCAGCAGGGTGCCATGCTCCGCAGAATTCTTTTACCTACATCTTATATTTTTTACGACTACGAGATCGTTACGACTATAAGTTCTATGAGGCCACTGTCGAGACATTCGTCGTCGACTTGACTTTGCCATTATGATAATATTTGTTATATTCCAGTTAGTTGGCTTGATTGAAAAGTTTAAGTTTAATCTTAAAGGATTTGTTAGTGCTATTGTATGTTTTTTTTTGAGTTTAATTAATTTTCCAAGATTGTAGCTAACTGTAGGTAATTATTATTAAATATAAAATAAAATTCTGCTATAGATATCTACCATACTATTACTGGGAGGAGATAGCTACTTATAATATTTTGAAATATCTATTAGACGTACCAACCTATTAGTCACATGTACCTACTACCTATCTACTATGGTAACCAGATAGCTGATATTCTACATAATATTGGTACCTACAAGGTATTTTAAATGAAATGAAACGAACTCAAATGAGTTATTTTAATTTAGGTAATCGTGTACAAATTCGTATTTACAGTGAAGCTTTTCAACCTGTTAATAATCACTAGGGTACAAAACCATAGGCAAATCAGAAAGAAAGAAACGCTAAAGATTATCGATTTTATTTTACTACCGTATTACACAATGCAAAAGAAAGATAAAAATTTGAATGGTTTGACAAAGGAGCATCGTTCGCTGTGAGAACCTGCGCTACTCATTGTGATCAACAGGTAGGGGAGACCGGGTACAAAAGTAACATTTTGTACTTTTACTTTGATTTCTGGATGGGTGCTACTTTTGCCGTTAAATTAATATAACTATATAAAAATTCAGTTTATGTTCTTTACTTAGGCAACTCGTTTTATCATATTACAGCGTGTTTTATATGAATTACAGACATTTAAAAAAAAATCGTAACTTGTTACTTTCGACCACGTAGGCAGGTCGAAAGTAACACGTTGTGGGTCGAAAGTAACAAAGCAAAGGGGTTGATAAATAATACAATATTATACATGAAATAAAACAAATTATTTATTTAAAGTCTTTATACTAATAACACAAATTAACTTTTATATTTTAAATGTTCAAAACTATAAATGGTAAGAAAATAACAAATCAATAAAATTCTTAGCTTAAGTATTGCGATCAGTTTAGTTTTATAGTCAGACTTTTATAATTCAGTCATTAATCTTAATCCGGATCGCAATGATGGCATGAATAATGCTTGTCATCATCCACACATTCCAAATGGGACCACATTTTACATTCGATACATCGTACCCATTTTTAATTTGGTCGACTTTAATTTATTAAACAGACAAGACAGAAGTAAATCTTTAAAATGCTCTTCAGCCGCATTTTTATACACTTCCGTGTCGGTAGTTCCTCGTTCAGTTGTTCTAATGTGTTGTCTCGGCATTCTGTTAAAAAAAATACATAATAACAGTATGATAAATAATTAAATCACCACGAGGACAAAAGTAACATGTTACTTTTGTACCCATAGGGCTATGTTACTTTTGTACCCATTCCACATTTTTGTCAAAACATGCAACATAACTTTATATTGGAATGCACTACACAAAAATGAATTTATGCAATGTACAATCACTTTAAATACAGTATAAATATGCAAAAATTCAGATTACTATCGTGCTTTTAAGACTATCAAAACATTAAATAAGATAACGGCAAAAAACTTACTTTTGGTTTGCAAATTCACTTATTGTCCTGTCACACAGCCTAACAGCGCGTGGCGTACGCTGCGACTGAATGCAATTGAGGGGGGGGCTCCAGGCTATCGTATGACAGCGGCCAAGCGGTGTTCGCCCATTGAATAAGTCTAGAGAGCATTTGTTACTTTCGACCCGCCGTTACTTTTGTACCCGGTCTCCCCTACACATTGAGTGATCTTGTTACATTGCGAAGGTGTCCCGTCTTTCACTCCTTTAAAAATCACGAAGTTGAGCGGAATTCCGATCAGATAACAGGAGCGTCCGTCTTTATTGTTCAATATGGCAATATAAATCTTATTCGCGACCTTTTGGTTAACTTAATATCAAATTACATAAAAATGCCAGCAGAAATATAATATCTAATGTAATAATACTTTAAACGTTTTTTGAACAGAAGACGAGGGAGATGACAAGATACACTGGTTTAGATTAACCTAGGTATTTAAAAAAATGTGATACCTATCCATCCATATACCTATCTAGAGACTTATTATTAAGTACCTAAGTATGCCTGTTTGCCACATTAGTGGTAGGTATAAAAAAACCGAAACATAAGAAGGTATTCTTAGTAGGTACCTACCTACCAAGAAGAGTCCTTTTGTTTCTTCGTTTTAAGTAGAAATTATTATTTATACTACAGATTGGTTGATACCTACTGATTTGTGACAATATGTTACGTTCGGATTTATTACTTTATGAGCAATTTACCTCATTTGGAGTATTATCGTCTGATAGCGTGGGTGCCGCGCTGGCTGTACCGCCGGCACAATGGCCGCAACCCGACACCACTTCGTCGGTACTTGTGCAACTCTTCAAAAGCGTCAATTCCATTCATGGGCGCCCGACCAAAAGACAGGAAGTGAAGGACAACGTGCGATAGAACCAATTACCCGCCCACGATATAAGAAACCTGTAATTAGTGTAAAATATCCGAGATCCTGAACGGAAATGACCCGATGGGGGTTTGTCGAGTGCTAAAAACTGCTACGAGAATTCGCCATCGAATTCGCTTTCCTTTATGGATGACCAAATCTGTATGTAGATTATTATTTTAATGTAAATGCAGTAAGTATCTACCTAATTATTATTTCGTGTTGGATTGAATCCAACATATTGGATCCTCCAATTATTCTATTTATTACCTATCGTAAGTGTACCAGTCGTGGCCACGGTACCAGTAATGGCCAAAAATTAAAAGAAACATCTAGAATTCGGACATGAGCGAATGTTTTTACATTGGGATCACTGTGACATAGAATTTAGACATCGAACTATCTAAGTTTAACGTTTTATTGAATTCAGTCAGTTACATGTACAAATATGCGCGAATACAAAGTGTAAGGTGATTTGAAATTGACAACGACGGCTTTTCTTAAGGAAATCGTTAAGGCGGTGAGCAGAAAGTTTCACTTGTAACGTAGTATTGCTTAATTAAAATCAAAATTAGTTTTGTTTCATGTGTTAACCATAAAATAAAGATAAACTTAGACTAAGACTGGGGTATCCATTAATGAATTTTCCCTGTCCAAGACTGGGTCACAAAACTACAACTTTTATTTGTTAAATTAATTGAATCCAGCTTTGCCGTATCTCACGCGCAACACATTACAAATATTAAATAAGGACTGGACTTTACAGTTTCACTATATTCAGTGCTGAAACTTTCACAATTTTGGTAATATTTCACAAAAACCTGTTTTTTTTTTCTTAAAGTGGCCACCATTGGGTCATTTACCATACCTACATTTTTAGAGTAACAAACAGTAACATATAGTGGTGAGCTAATTAACAACTAATCACTTATTTCCTTGATGTGTTTCGAGAGCACCTAGGTAGAACTTGAGAATTAGTTAGTTTTTTTGGTTATATCTTTGCTTGAAAGATGATGTTCATCCTAGTATCGATATCATATTTAAGCCACACAGACTATCAACGTTTTAGATGAACAGTCATTACTGTGACTTATAAACATTGATTTTAAGGTTAAAACCTGAATAAAATAAGTAGATAAATATATTGACTAACCATCATCAAAAGTGTTTTTATCATAATGTTAAATCTTGTCATTGAAACATGTTTTTGAAGGAACATGTTAGGGGCTCGCTTGCCGGTCACAAAAACTTTGCATCCCTTAAGATTTATGGCGCGAAGAGGACGATCATAACGCATTAGTAGCGAGCATTGTCCACTGCATGTGGGCTTTGTAGATACCGACGGACAGTAGCTCGCCAGAACCTTCAGTACACAGCATGAAACATTTGTTCTATAGCTGCCATAAACATGTCGACAGGTTAACGCATTTGTGAACAAGTGCTGAATAATTTCAATGTAACAGTAGCTTTTTTGAAGAAACGACTGATGGTAATTATTATTTGTAGTACCTAAGTACCTACCAAATTTATTTGTTGAAAGGATTTTTACGTTTTTGCTTATTTGTTATTTTACTTGGACGGGATCTCCGGTAACTACCTACCTACTATACTTTTATACTCATAAATACTTAAAAAGTCTTACTTTGATATACTTACGATGTCTTAATAAGTACCTAATAAGGATAGTCTTTTGCGGTTTGGATTAAATATGTAGGTATAACATTATGATTCGCATCATGTACCAATAACTAAGTACTATACTTACATAAGTAGATATACCTAGTGCTTACCACTAGGTATATCTACTTATTAATGCCTTTAATTCGATAAAGAGCATGAGAAAGCTGGGATTCGAAAAATAAAATAATATATCAAAGAATTGGTCGCTGTAAAAGAAATAAGGCCCTCTAAAGGAGCGCGGTGTTTAGTAAAACAAAAGCAAGGCGAACAATTTAACAAACTGCCATATTTTAACAACGTGTAATTAAAGGTTTGGCTCCGCTCGAATATGCATAAATCATGCGTCTGCCGCGAACTGCCGACCGAAATAGAGAAAAAATTAAATACATTAAGAGCCTGAGAGTTCAACAGAAAAATATCTACCTACTAAGTTGATGTAGATAGGTACCTACAATAAATTTCTTTTTATAGTTAGATATTGAGATATAGTTAGGTAATCAATAATGTACCAAAAGTTTAGTCTAGATACGTAGACATTGTTGACATAGTTGGTTCCTATAAAAATAAATTGCACTTTGGTTTGTAGGTATATTTTATTTCTATAGGAATAACGACTAGGAATATAGCAAATCTCTTACTCATTTTCTTTACGTTACTAAGCTTTTGTACACCTATTTATTGAATGGGTCACTAATTCAACGTCGAGGCGGGCGAATGTAAACATAACCTTTGTACGGATCGTGGTCCTCTCGCTCTTATGATTTTCCCATTCTCACAAGAGGCGAGCTGGTAAGCTCATAATTCACAGATCTGGGTGGGGTGTGGTGTGTCGGAGGCTGCGCCTTGGCCGGGCCGGGGGCCGGGGTGCGCGCGCGCCGCTCGGGGCGCGGGGCGCGGGGCGCGGGGCGAGGTGACAACCGCTCGTTACGTCTATTCCAAGCCAGTTATTAAAAACGTCTCGGCGCGAGCGGTGCGCCGCCCTGTAATTATCCAGTTGAAGGTTTCGTCGCGCTACGTTGTCACCACCATCTCCGGAAATGCAATACGTGGATCCGCCCGCGCAACAGGTCCGTCCGCCCGCCCACGCCCTCACCCCATTAACTGACGCATTTGACAGTTTATTAACTTTGAAAACTAATATTAATACACCTAAATAACTTAGTTATGCGTTACGAGATTTGAAATTGCTAAGATAGTTATAATATCGAGTGATATGATCGGTAGTTCGACTTTAGTTTAAAAACGTTACAATTTGTGATTAATAAATACATACTTCCTTTAATATATATTTATTATTTGTGTGGTATCTTAATAACATCGTGTGATTGTTTATTACAGATGATGAACATGATGTCGGGTTACGGATGCGGGTACGGTCGCGGAGACGCGCTGTCTCCGGCTTCAGATTTGTCATCGTGCAGTAGTGCGTCTTCAGGAGCGTGGTGCGGCGCTCCGGCCTGGCGCGAGCTGCCGCCCTACCCTCCCCAGTACCCGACTTATTGGCCTCCAGCTGCCGCAGCCGCAGCAGCAGAGGAAGCCCGTGAGCTTCAACGTCGCTGTGCCAAGTGCCGCTGTCCAAACTGCCTCACAGAGGCCGCTGGTTTCGGCCCCAACTACGGCAAGGATGGTGCTAAACGCGAACACGTCTGCCATGTTCCCGGCTGTGGAAAAGTTTATGGCAAAACGTCCCACCTGAAAGCTCACCTTCGTTGGCACACCGGTGAACGACCGTTTGTTTGCAACTGGTTGTTCTGCGGCAAACGCTTCACGCGCTCGGATGAGCTCCAGCGACATTTGCGAACACATACAGGTGAGAAAAGGTTTGCGTGTCAACTGTGCACTAAGCGCTTCATGCGCTCAGACCATCTAGCCAAACATGTGAAAACGCATGCCAACGTAACGAGGAAGAGCAAAAAAACGAAAGAGGATAATAAAGAAGATTCATCGAACGTATCGAGTGACAAGGTCGAGCGGCCGACTACTGTGCTCTCTGAAACTCAGCAAGCTCCTACAGTTTCGGTTGGAAGTACTCACTATGGTACAGTGCCGTCCGTAAGCGGCGCGTCTAAAGATATGTCAATGAATTACGGTGCGGTTGGTACGAGTATAACAAGTGCGACGAACAGTTATAACGGTGGTGCGGTGTACAGTGGTGGCGGCATGATGGGTGGCTGGTACCCGGAGGTGCGGCAGGACGCGCTGTACCCGCGAGCGCCAGCGAGAGACCACAGAATGTACCAACAGTACCCGACGCCGATAACCGCGTACCAGTGTGCCGCCAAAGACAATTATACAGTGTTCCAAGGACATTATAATTTACAGCCGCCAGTTGCTCTTGGACAATAAATTGTGTTTAATGTTTGTGTCAAGGAAATACCAGTGAAGTATGACTTTAATATTTAATAAGATCTGTAGAGTTAAAGGTGATTGTTTTGTTATATTATCGACTGAGTTACCACAATGTTAAACGTGATTTCTTTCTATGTAATAGACTATTTTATAGATTGTAATGTTCTTGTATGTGCCTTTCTTATTCAGTTGGTCTATGTTATGTTGACAATAATGAAAAATAATAAATACAATACATAAATATCGCCGTGTGTTTATTCACCCATTTCACCATGACTAAATAGTTAAACAAGTAGGAACAGACTTTTTACAGATATAAAAGACAATCATATTGTTTTATTTCTCTTTCTAATAATTGATTTATGTTAAGGAAATATAAAGGTAGATAGTCTGGGATCCGCCCATCAATCCAAAAATGTGTTTATTTATGACAATGCCCCAAAAGCTACAATAATTTATAAGTCAAAGCCATTTACTTTATTTTAGCATTAAGGTTAACAGAGATGGAGCTGAAATAAACATAAAAGTGAATATCTGAATCTAATATTTTGCTATCGAAAAGAGTAACCTAGATTAATAATGTGATAAAAATGTTAGGTACATAATATAATGAAATATCATAAAGATTTATGCTGTAGATAGTTCGTAGCACTTCGTAGCCAAAGCGTAGCACGCACCGTACGCGACGCTCTCCGGCTACAGATAGCTACGAAATTATAAAATTATTATTGAGCTAGTAGAGTGATTTCAGAGTAAATATCTATATTTTTTATATCAATATGAGAAATAAGTATAAGGTAATAATGTAATTTATGCATTATGTTATATTGGTTTACATATAGGTCTAATACATTATGTTATTTTGTGTATCTTAGCACTTCCTTCTCGGTATAAAAGTAGTCATTAGATATTTAACAAGCCAATTTTATCTTGCACCCTTACTTAAATAATAACTCGTATCTTTTGTACTGAAATTGTAATCATTAATGTAGTAGTATATATTTACGATGGAATATTCTTCGCCTAGCATACATTCGAGAGTGTAATACTGCCTCTCGTCACAAGATGGCGTTAGATGTGTCAGGCCGCGGTGTCAGCCGCGTCACCGGCGGGACGTAATTGCACGCGGCTATTATCTGGGCGGCGCTCACGGCGCATGGCGGCCGGTGCGAGCGGGATGCACTCGATAATACGTAAAACAAAACGAGGGAGTAATAATGGTAAAAAACGAGCAGCACGCAAATTATAGTGAGAAATGAGGCAGCCGGTAGCGGTGGGGGCTCTCGTCGTGCGGTGGGGGCCAGCGCGCGGCAGTCGCGGTCGCTCGGCGCACGCAGACCGCCCGCGCCGCCTGCGCTGCCGCCGCTCCCTCGCAGCCGACGCACCCGACGCACCCGACGCACCCGACGCACCCGACGCACCTCGCGAGTGTTGTGAGTGAGTGACATGCGCCTCCACACCCGGCGACATGAGCGGCAAAGGCTCTTCCTCACCGGATCTGCTCATGAATGTGAGTCAAGCCGCGCCGGCACTCCACTCACGCTTCCACCATTACTAACACTCTGCTCATATGTTATCTTTATAATTGTCAAACATAAGTATATGAAATGTATACTGCTAGGTAGTGAGTGACGTTATGAGAATTGAAATAAAGAACAGCATAGGCAGTTAAAGTTATCATATTTTTAGATTAATCTTTTCTCAATATATCATTTTTAAACTTAGGTACCTACCGACCTACTATATTCTATAGGTACTTGACAACTTATAAATTATGCATATTCAGTTACCTAATCCTTTTTTAAAGACTAAACGTTTGTTTAGTATTTCAAGTAGGTAGTCTCTGTCCCTACGGCTATAAACCACAAATCTTAAAGGCATTTGGGTGATTTAAATGTATATTTATTTACGAAATATAATATCTATCGCTTTGCACATTAAGTTCTTTATAAATTACACAAATGTTAAACAATCAATCTCTGATTAGACAAACACCAATTGATAGGTGCTTACAAACCTTTACTCCCAGTTACAAATGCCTCATAATTATATCAAATAGAGCAATCCTTCGCGGTCATTAACTCGAAATTTTAGAACAAACCTCGCACCAAATAGGTAAATCCATAAAATGGTTTGTTAGTGAAGGAAGCACCCTCGGGTATTGTCGATTTAGCACGCACCATAAGCGGCGCATTATCCGCGATTGAGTCTGCGACCGGAGCCGTGTCCCTGGAGCCCTAACCTCTATTACTATTCATGGGCCGACGCCCCCGCAGGATCGAGTGGACCCGCCAGACCCAAACATACATATCTCTGCCCTAGAAAACATTATGTGGAAATTTTCTTCACATTATCATGCCTTTGAATAATATTATAGTTTTGTCTCTATGCGGGTAATATGTTTATTTAAATTGGTAATTGTATTATGTCCATTAACTAATTATTGATGATATCAGTAAGCTCTTTAAATAACGTTAGAATATATATTTTGATCCATTTTGTACCTGTAGATTTTTATACTACCTATAGGTAATAACTTCAATTAATGACTCCTTTTCATGCCATAAATTTTAAAATAATTAAATAACACTCTTATGGGTACTTTACCTGCTTTAATTATCAATAGACTATATTTTAAATCATCGTAAGGAAGCCAAAAACGGTAGGCGGCCAGGTAGATTTATAAAGTAATATCCGTCACATAAACGTTATTGTTATTATCTGAAAACTACCCATTAGTTTCGTTCCTCACTTACTGATAGTTCATAAAAACTATTCGAATATTAATTCAATTAAATGAAGTCAAATAAATAAAGGTCGTGCCGGCGCTTTCGAGGGCCGTGACCAATCCTTAATGACACATAGAGCCTTCGTCCATTTTCTACTCAATTTCCTTTTCATATTAGTTTAATCTAGAGGCAGGACTACTGGCGCCAAAAATTATGCCACGACGGCCGTGTCGGGCGCGGCTAATCTGTTTAGCGTTATATTGTGGGGCGCTCGGCTCCTTTGTGCGGTGAAAAAGGAAGAAATTTATGCGTTTCGGCGTCGTGTGTGAGTTTTTTGTGAGAATGTAATTAATAATTCGGCGGCAAAACTAACAGTGTTTTCGTTGTTCCGTCTCGGCCGCGTGATTGATGTCCGCCGGGACAGCTACAATTAGCTCCGCACCAACAAAAAGCTCATGTGCTCTACTAATACATTACGGCCACATTATATTGTTATTTGTGCCACAATGGTATTATTGTAGGTATAAGTATTCTACAGGATGAATGATTTTGTCAATGGGAAACAGAAGAATGCAGCCAATATGGATTCTTCTTGAGATAACAGTGCATGTACCTACCTTTCAATTATTAAAACAACATTCAAATAAACATTTACAGCTTTTGTGAAAGAGTTGATAATGTTATGGTGAATAAAATATGACCAATGTAAAATTGAGTTCTGTGTATTTATGAATTTCTCCGTGAGATTGACTTCATCATGACGACAAAAAGACGGATATTTAATGATGTCTCCGTGATTCACAGGGTGAAAACCGGAAGTGATCACCGTATGGTAAGAGGCACATTAAATATCAACGTCAAGATCGAAAGATCTCGTATGATGAAGTCTACGCTCCGGCCTACTAGCGCCCATATCCAAAACCCCGACAGCTTTCAACTCGAGCTCGCAAATCGCTTCGATTGCCTGGACAGTTGCGTTTCGGTGGACGACATCAACAACAGGTTGGTAGAAACTGTCCATACGGTTGGGGCAAAATTCTTTAAGCCCCGTCGTAAAGATAGACCTCAAAAACTCTCGGCCCAAACTCTCAACCTCATGGCAGAACGACGCTCAAGGGCGATGCAGTCTTCCGATGACGCAGAAGCACATCGGCAGCTCAATAGACAGATATGGAAATCCTTGCGACACGACGTTCGTCTCTTTAACACGAATAGTATTAAAGAGACGATAGAGCAGAACCATGGCTCCAAAGTGTTCGCAAGGAACAAGTCTATTGGGCAAAGCCAGCTGACGAAGCTGAAATTGGAAGATGGCAGCATAGCGTCGACCAAAGCAGAGGTATTGGGGGAGGTCGAGAGGTTCTATGGACAGTTGTATACCTCGGTCGCCAAACCTGTTACCAGCTTGGCCAAAGACCCTAGAGCCAAGCTTACCCGACACTATACCGAAGATATCCCGGACATCAGCCTGTACGAGATTAGGATGGCCCTTAGGCGGCTTAAAAACAACAAGGCGCCGGGCGAGGACGGAATCACATCAGAGCTTCTGACAGCGGGTGGAACACCGATACTTAAAGTCCTTCAGAAGCTCTTTGATCTGGTCCTGCTCGAGGGTATAACGCCAGAAGCATGGAACAGAAGCGTGGTGGTCCTCTTCTTCAAGAAAGGGGACAATGCCTTATTGCAGAACTACAGGCCCATCTCGCTTCTGAGCCATGTTTACAAGTTGTTCTCAAGGGTCATCACGAATCGTCTTATGTGCAGGTTCGATGACTTCCAGCCTCCCGAACAAGCCGGTTTCCGAAAAGGCTTCAGCACCATAGACCATATTCACACGCTGCGGCAAGTTATACAGAAGACCGAGGAGTATAACTTGCCACTATGCTTAGCGTTTGTGGACTATGAGAAAGCCTTTGATTCGATCGAGACCTGGGCGGTGCTACAGTCTTTACAGCGGTGCCGTATTGACCATCGGTATATCGAAGTGCTGAAGTGTTTGTACAACAATGCCACCATGTCGGTCCGAGTACAGGAGCAGTGCACGAAGGCAATTCCATTGCAAAGAGGCGTGAGACAGGGAGATGTCATCTCTCCGAAGCTGTTCACGGCCGCACTGGAAGATGCCTTCAAGCTCCTGGAATGGAAAGGAGTCGGCATCAACATAAATGGCGAGTACATCACTCACCTTCGGTTTGCCGATGACATTGTAGTCATGGCAAGATCGCTGGAAGACCTCAGCACAATGCTCGAAGACCTCAATCGAGTCTCCCAACAGGTGGGCCTTAAAATGAACATGGACAAAACGAAGGTCATGTCGAATGTCCATGTCGTGCCCACCCCTGTATTAGTTGGGAGCTCTACTCTCGAAGTTGTTGACGAGTACGTATACCTAGGGCACACGGTGCAATTAGGTAGGTCCAACTTCGAGAAAGAGGTCAATCGTCGAATCCAACTCGGCTGGGCAGCGTTCGGGAAACTTCGCGACATCTTCTCGTCCAAAATACCTCAGTGCCTAAAGACGAAAGTCTTTAACCAGTGTGTGTTACCAGTGATCACCTACGGCTCTGAAACGTGGTCTTTCACTATGGGCCTCATAAGAAAGCTCAAGGTCACACAGCGAGCTATGGAGAGGGCTATGCTCGGTGTTTCTCTACGAGATCGAATCAGGAATGAGGAGATCCGTAGACGAACGAAAGTCGCCGACATAGCCCAGCGGATTAGCAAGCTGAAGTGGCAGTGGGCGGGGCACATAGCTCGTAGAACCGATGGCCGTTGGGGCAGACGAGTTCTCGAGTGGAGACCACGCACCGGCAAGCGCAGCGTAGGACGTCCACCCACAAGGTGGACCGACGACCTGATAAGGGTCGCTGGAACCCGCTGGATGCAGGCAACGTTCAACAGGTCTGCATGGAAGTCGATGGGGGAGGCCTATGTTCAGCAGTGGACGTCCTACGGCTGATATGATGATGATGATGACATTTATGTTTTGAAAGTGTTTCAAAACGTGTTTCACCGGAACCGAATGGCGGCTGTACAGTGCGACGCGTAGGCGTACAGGCTCCCTTTCATCCGCTGTGCGCCCGCGCAAGTTACAAGTCACGCTGTTACCGTGCCTGAGCCTACGGTTCAGGTGTAATGGACCGGCACGAATATTTGTTTTACGGCTACCTACTACGATGACTCGCTTAAACAATGCCATAGAAACTATTCAGTGAACAAGGGATGATCAATGTTCATGCTTATGTAAGCTCACATGCTTATGTATATTAATGGATAAATATTAGACAGAGTTTCAACAGTAAATTTAAACTTAGTGTTTACCAACCTTTATTTTATTATACCTAGATAAAGAATATATGTGCAAATACAAATCAAATTCTGTAATTCTTCCTTTCGTTCTTCCAAATGTTAGTTATAGAAGTAGGTAACTACCTACGTAGGTAGGAACCCGTGGATTAGAATAGGGATCCCCACACCCTATATCGATATTTGTTTGAGTGTTCTTAGTGCTTGTTAGAATGTATCGCATTATATCGTACGGTAAACAAATCGTGTCAGTCCGAGTGACAAGTGTCGGTGTGCATTCCAGCATGGCCTCGTTAGTTCCACGTCACTTTATTTAGATAGCAGAGGATGCGAGCAATTCAGAACAAGTCGACTATGTTATTTCGCCGTTTTGTACGCGAAAATACCGTTGGTTGCGAGTCGGAGTGGTACTCGGCAGCCGTGCGGCAACATTTTAATTGACCACGCGATGTTGTGCCGCGTCTCGTCCGACTTTTTCTCCTCTCCTCAAATTGCTCTAAAGTGCTTAATGAGCGATGCGTGCAATCGCCGTTTCCCCGTACGAGAGGTTGCTCTTATTTTACATACATAAATAGTTCAACTCGACGAACTAATGCCGATTCTCGGTACTGTAATTGCGCCTGTGACAGGCTTCCGTCGCCTTTCCAGAGGCTGGCGGTTAAACGCCAAACGCCGGCGTCGCCTAAATTATAGTTATTTCGCATTAATAGCGTACACATCGAGTAGTGCGTGCGCATGCCGCTCCAGGCTCCATTGACATTTGCAGCAAACTTATCCACCTCATTGAGTTACAATTTACTTTTCAAACATTCATCTGCCACGTCAATTGCTAGATTATTGTACCAAAGTAGGCAGGTAAGTCTTTTTCAACGAAAAATAAAAGTTAAGCTACTTATATCTCTTCATTATCACTCTACATTGCATTACTTACAGTTATTAATTATTGCCGATGTGGCAAATAAATATAATATGGTAATAAAAAATGTCAACATGCGTGGTTCCACAATACCTATTTTGTAGTTATAGACTTTTTAGTTCATTCATTGTCAGTCTCTCAGACTTTCTCAGAGCTTCCTTTGGGTAGGAACAACAATTATTTCGAGTATGATATTGAATTTATTCATGTATGTAATTGTCATGTTTCTTGTTGCAAACGATGTACCTACTCAAGTTGAATAATTGACTGTGGATCACGCACGCTCTAGTTAAGATGTTAAATTAATATAATAAGAAAAAGTACATTGACATATAAGGGATGACTGATTAAATTGTAATTTGTTGCGATGTACTTATATAGATAAACTTGTTAAACTTTTTCATAAGTGCTTTCAATTTTATAAATGACGTCCTACGTTTTTGTAATTGTTAAAATTTAATTAAAATAAACACAGTAAATTTAATTTCAGCCCAACAAAAGCTTTCACTATGCATAAACCCGATTATATATGTACGTACCTACCTAGTAGGTAAACATAGGTACTTTTTTATACTTAATTTTGGGTAGGTACCTACATACTAGTTGGTGCATACCTATAGGTATATACAACGCGGACGGAGGTAGTACAATCTGCAATTTTACAGTAAGCAGTAAAACAATTAATGTTTATGTAAAAAAACTTTTTAAGACCACACACAATCCGTGCCATCGCAATAGCAATGGATTCTCCGTGAGGAAACCAGTTATAGAATTTATAGCACCATAAGACTCCATTCAAAATCCAATTAATTTACTCATTAAGTTTGTAAAGAGCAATATCAGATAGACGATGTTTTAGTCACATTTCTTAAGCAGTACCGAACTGTGAATGACTTTCTTGCCATTTTTGCAAAAAAGAAAGTAAAACTTTAATCATTAAGTGGGATCGTGGTTATGTTTGGGAAGACCTTTATTGTACAAAAAGTTTCGCATTACGATGGCCGTAGCTCATCAGTAGCTAATAGGTTTACCTGATTTGAGATGTTGATGATTCTGCCAAAGTAAGAAGTGTAACAAAATAAATAAATAACTCTAAGATTTTTCGGACCTGCCAGAAATAGAGCACCTACAGATACCAAGGATTTATTGAATCACCTTGTGCTTGATTATGGTAAATTGACGACTCGGTTATACATCTAAGTAGGTAGGTAATACACTAAACTAGAAGCCATATATAAAGCTATAGCTATAAAGCTAGCAAAAACAAGGTGAATCAACATTGTTTAAGCTTTATAAAGAAAAGCAAAAGAAAGACGCCATCTCAGTGGCGACCAATGGCGTCCAGCCGGTCGTGTATTGGTGAGGTCGCCTCGATGTCAACTGCCCAGGAAACAGGTCTCAAGTCATATGGTCGGGAGATAAAGGTATCGCATAATTGTAATACAAGAACCAGCTTGCTTGATACGAAAGTTTCTGAAGTGAAACCGATTCGTACTTCGCGTTTCATTAATTGAAAAATTCAAAACAAAAACCAAATTAAACGTAAGTTTATGAAATGAAAGATGATTTAATATACTTAGTTGGGTAGGCAAATATTAATTGTATTTTAACTTTGAATTTTATCAGCACGATTTGCCCACTCAACCCTAGGGAGCGAAAAAGGTAACGCATTTTTCCCAGCGATAAAAAAAAAAAAAAAAAGGTAGGTACCTATCTCTTGATAACCGCATTCAATTTAAGTATATCTTCCACCGAAAAGTCTTCAAAAGCTTTTACAATAGAGACTTGGTGAGATATTTACACGCATTTGCCTAAATATTGGAAATTATTCGATAGTCTACCTACCTATAAAAATAAAATAGCTGTTAATAGACGAAGAATATAAAAATATACTGTATTGGTAAATCTTGGATGTAAACGTTTATAAAGCAAATTATCGTGGCCTACTTACGCTAAAGCGTAAGGCTTTAACGAGTATTCATTACATCGACGAGCTTTGTTTAAAATATTCCTCCCCATGAGATCATCGATAGCTGTGAAACTGACATTTGTAAAGTTCGAACTCATGCGCTGACTTACGTAGATAGGTACCTACCACAAACACTGTCTGGAAACTCCGATAGAGTCACTCCGATTATATATTATACCTACCTATATGTAGTAGCTATTTTGAAATTATGATATTATATGACCATATAAATCTATACTAATATTATAAAGGAGTAGAGTTTGTGTGTTTGTTTGTTTGGTTGAACGCGCTAATCTCAAGAACTACTGGTCCGATTTGAAAAATCCTTTCACCATTAGATAGTCCATTTATCGAGGAAGGCTATAGGCTATATATCATCACGCTATGACCAATAGGAGCGGAGCACCAATGAAGAATGTTTCAAAATCGGGAGATTTCTTTTCCAGTGGAGAGCTTCCGCTGCGTACGCTGCGTAAACGGTTAAAGTTACGCTAAAATAATGTATGACAGAATTGATCCCCATCAAAAGTTCTAAAAAAAAGTCCGCGATAGCATATGTCTATCTGTTAAGGTTGGCTCACTATAACCACTTTTATACTAACCAAATTTGTTCGAAAATTAAGCATTATTTGTGAAGGTGTTTTTATAAAGATGATATTAATCCTTATCCAAATAAATACGTTATTCATCGCAAGTATATAATTTAAAACAAAATTGCCATTTACATCATTCAATTTCAATAAATATCTTTGGAGATATCGCAAATTTAAAATAACATCGCACCAAAATAATTAGCAAGTACTGCGCGCGCCTTTATGTGCCGGGCCGGCGCGTGCGTGCAGTCATCAGTTGCCTCTGCGAGGCCATCCTTCTACGTAAACGAAGGGGGTTGAAAGTTAGCGTCAGCCCAAAGTAACTATTCCACGCGGACGGAGTCGCGGGCAGAAGCTAGTTATCTTATAAGGTGTAAAAACAAGATCATAATTGAGTCTACGCCTGATGTGATTCCTGATACATACTGATATAAAAATAATTGGCAAAAACATTAACTTCATTATATGAACATTTTAAAATAAACCTGCATCGACTTACCAATACAAATAAACATAGATAAATAGAATGCATTAAATCATTGCATCTATTTTCATGTTACAGTTGAGTGGTGTTTTGTATCGATGCTTTTTAGCAGAGTGGAGATAAATCTACATACCTACCCTTAGAGCGCTTCATTTCCGGAACAAGTCGCTTTGTCGTTTGAGCATATTTTTTTGGGATAAATGGCGTTATTTCCATAAAAAAGCAGTTTGCAATACGAGATTCCGACTAGTAACTGCTCGCTTTGGGTGTACGCACGTGGCCAAGATCCGTTGATGCTTCCGCATGCACATTACACTCTAAGTTGCTATAAATCATTTACTTTAACATGATAGCGAGTAATCTAATAGGTAATTAATCAAACAATGAATTAAAGCAAAATATGCGGTAATTGAAATGTAGCTCTTAGTGGGTAGGGTACTATTATTGTTAATTCATGACAAGATGAGTGAATTTATTAGTCATTGAAGGTTAAATGGTTGTTCCTGAGGTGTGTGTGGACAATAGCACAAATAATAAATATAACTATAAGTTACATACATACCTAACTATGAGAGACTTAAATATAATAAATAGGTAGGTAGGTACCTACTGCATTGAGTGGAAATGATCAACTAAATATAGAAACAGTTTAAAGCTATGTAGGGATTCGTACTGTAAGTTAAATGCAAATCTTATAGTGTAGGTATCAAGGAGCGGTATTTATTGAACTTAATCGGTAGGTAGGTCTATTCCAAGATTTTTTTTATCGGTGCGTGTCTTAATTTTATTGTTGCTACTCATACAACTTACATTTTTATAGTTAGTCAGACATTGTCTTTCAGATAGTGATCGCCGCTATCTAAGTAATCTTAGTAGTGTATCCGACACCGCGTATAACGTTGTCTTTGCTAAGCAACATTGTGGCTCACATTAAACGTAATTATCATAATAACCTGAAGCAAACTATTAACATAAACCTACGTACACCACCTACTGTATTTATATTCTGTTTTCGATAATCATGAAAATAATCGTGGTCAAGTGAAGCGAATATTTCGTTGAATTTTATTTATTGTGGTATGAAGTCATATTTTGATATCTATATATTTCTGTAGGTGTAAAGAATACCACTCTAACTATAGTGTACGTAGCTTAAGATGTGAAGAAATGCTATATCTTGTCACCTAAATAAATAATTGTTAATTCGATATGATATGAATTTATTTTAAAAAAATATAACTACTTAACTATAATTTTGTGCTCGTTCAACTCGTCGTGTTAGTATCTAGATACTTATGTAGTTTAAGCGTTATAATAAACGAGTTATATGTCATAATGAAACACATCATCAAGGCCTCCCCTAGCAGCTGGAGCATGACCAAGACATCGGTATCCACACTCAACCCCAATGCTCCAACGTTTCCATGTCATTAAGCCCGCATATCGTTTCCGCACTTATACCTTTAGCTTTGACATTTATATTCGCACTTTTTATCAGCAAACTCCTCCACTGTGTATTGTTACTTTTGTAAGTAAACTGACGCGTGAGAACATGGGAACCAGAGCACAGGTATACGACAAAATTAGGTCATGACTACATGATACATCATCAAAGGTTACTCTATCGACATTATTTCACGGATACGAATAAGTACTCTATTATTTATTAAGATAAGTTTAGATTACAGTTAGAACCGATAGTAGGTAGGTAGATATCTATATTTTTAGGTAATATAGATATCTACCTACCTACTATCGATTGATTCTGTAATAACTTATTAAATACGTGACGCCATTTGTCTCCACCAGATTTAAACTAAATAACAAGGAATGTTTAGTCGACCTTTAATAATAAATCTACAGGCGTGCTTTATAGGCTACAGGATGATGTGGAACAACAATAAATAGTGTGTAAACCACCAAGCTTGAGACGATAAAAATGTGTTAACATTTAACCTTAACCTAATACATTATAGTAGTGAATAGTATAGTAATAAAGTTACATGCATACATGGTGGTGTGGTGGGCTTGCGCTTGGCGCGGCGCCTGCGCCGGTCCGGTCCGCGCATACAGCTCGCGTCACGCGACTCACGCGCCGCGCCCCGAGCGCGACGATTATAATTTCGAGCGCCGATCAACATGAAAATGGAGGTCCATAAATTTATTAGACATAGTGTCGGCCGGATCGCCTCAGGCTTGCATTATATAAAATATGTCAAGAATTAACCATTATCGTACAAGAATATTTTACGCGGATAAAAATAATGTTACCATCCTTAATCGCAGTAAACTGTGTCAAGATTACTGAGACGTCGATCGGAGATAAAGATATGATTCTGTGAAAGGCAAAAATTGATTGACTGTGTTAAGATGAGAAAATTTGTTATAAGGATTTTTATTAAATCGCTTATAGGTAGGTAGGTACTAGTGTTGCCCAAATGCAAGAACAAGACGAGACTTAGCCAGTCTTGGTCTTGGTCTTGCGCCAATACACCTGGTCTTGGTATTGGTCTTGGTCTTGCGCTCCCAGTCTTGGTCTTGGTCTTGGTCTTGCAGCAAGAGTCTTGCAAGTCTTGCAATTACCTATTAGTCTATTACTATTTATCAAAGTTTACTTTAAATCTTAGAAAAACGTATTAGAATTGAAACATTGTGAGCTTGAATTAACATAGCCATAGTAAAGATCAAGCAGATTAATAAGTAACTTGTGTTATTATTTAAAACATACTAGGTTTGAGCGTTTAGGAGGAGGAGGTTTGTTGTTGTTAAATCGAGAAAATCGTTAAATTGACATTTGTTATATTACCAAAATAAAGTACTTAGTTGTTACTGGCCGATTATGAAAACAAATGAAAATATGGGTGTTTATAAAAAATATTTAAGACGATAATTACATACTTAATATGTCACACCCCTAGATGAAAACACCACTAACTCAAAAATACTTACGTAAGTTAATGGCGTTTTTGAAAGTATCACATGAATAGCTACGCGGAGTTAAAATTCCCGTAGCGACAACTTCGACCATTGTTAAAAACTCTGAAACTTATTTATTCTTTGGAACACCTGTAGGTACTCTTAAAATTCGAAATTATTTTGCATGAGTATACCTACGCCCTGTGGCGGCAATCAAATAGTGTCAAATGTTGTGATTTCGGCGCGGCGGCAACGATTATTGTATATGATTTCAAAAGAAGCCGCCGGCGCGTGTATCATAACCATGTACTTCCGAAAAGCGGCAAATTTCTTTGAGAAGTAAGTACAAAACCTTTGATGCCGCATTATCAAAGTGCCGATGGTTAAAACATAACTATGCATGCACTCAGTTTGATTTTAATGGATATTTTTTTATTCGCTATGTAGGTTTGTTTATGGTATTAGTCGTAATGCGCATAGGTCCAGTTTTTCATATTCTTTGATACAGTTTTTTGCGTCTCATAGAATTCCTAAGCGTACCTATACACCGAACTGTTACACCTAACTACTCCGTGAAATAGCGCTAAGTCCTAGCTGCAAGACGCAAGAGTCTTGCAGGCTTAGTCTTGTTCTTGCTCAAGTCTTGCACGGTCAGTCTTGGTCTTGGTCTTGCTAAAAATACGCGGTCTTGTTCTTGGTCTTGGTCTTGCAAAAACGCAAGAACAAGACCAAGACTGCAAGACCAAGACTGAATTTGGGCAACACTAGTAGGTACCTACATTAGAACCTACCTAGGTTCATATCACTACCAAACCAAATAATAGGAGAACGATTATTGCATATCTTTAATACCTTCCCATAACAAGAATAAAATATATCCGGATTTATTTATTAGCTATTGAATGACCATGTCACCCTCAGATTGATATGCGTAATTTCAGATACGAGCGCTTGATCCTAAACAGAGATATTGCGCCCACGTCTACCATGAGGGCAAAGTTATAAAATGTAAATTTATTGCGCGATATTTTACATAAATTCAAATCGACCACTATATATTGCTGGCCTTACATTACATCACGTAATTACGCTGCGCACAATTATTATAATTTTCTTATAATCGCACCCATAAGGACGTGCGAAAAAACAATTTTAAAGCGCACTTCATACTGATTTATTGCTATTGTTAGTGATAAATGCCAAATTTAGATTGGGCTATCGAAGATCCACTAATTTATCGTTCCGCCAAAGCTTATACAACTTTGGAAATGGTGAGTTTAACGTAGTCGTTTGTAGTCGTGAAAAGGTCATTAAGTCGAAGAGCAATTATAACACAAACATCTGCATCCACAACAACAAGTGGTCACGGAAATCCTCGGGCCGCGCCACACATCTAATCAACGGTGATTCATCTAACGAAACACAAAAATTAATTACATAGTGTGTTCTCAAATCTTACCTGAAATCGTGCATTTAATTACAATCTACGTTTAATAATTTAACTGTGGACACACGTATGTGGATGATTTATGAAACCTTAAATTTTATTAAAGAAAATCTAAAACTGGTAAAATGTTTAATAAACGTCTCTGTTTTGAAGTCCACTTATCGAATAATTAATATCGAAGTATCGAATCGCAATCGAAGTCTGAAGATTTCTAGAGTTCTCGCTTTGAACGCGTGAAAGCGGACACCTTGCACATAACTAGCTTTAATTATGTCTACAGCCTGTAATTATGTCCTTTGCCCTATTTGTTCGGTAGAAATTATTATACGTGATTATAGACTGCGGTGTCTTTAAAATTCAACGTATATTGTCGAGAATACGTGATTGATGAAATTATCCGTCCTCAAGGAAAAGTGGAAACTTAATTGTGAGACAATTGTAAATTATTGATCAAATAACACCTGAAATAAGCTTCAGTGCGATGTGAATTGTTAATTATAATAGACGGATAATTAAAGGTGGATACGCTATTATAAAAGGCGTGCTTTTGTAGACTTTCTGATTAATTTATTGTTTGAAGTTATTCTATTCCAATAAAGTTTAATACATTGTATTTAAAATTAAATTGTGTATTAATATTTATTATGAAATTAATGGTAGATTTTGTATTTCACGGGTAACATAGCCACCCCAACTCAAATTGGTACATACTAACCAGAAAACTGATATAGCAAATAGGTTTATAACAACTACTTACCTATTTGTATACATAAAACAATCGTAGATTGGGTAGATATCTAACAATCTAATCCCTTACTATCAGTAGGTACTATCTACTATATAACATCCACACTTACAATGCATCTAAAATCCAGATGTATTTTAATATACCTTTGCATGGAAGAGATACCGTAAGAACCAACCGATGTTTTTACAAATAAAGAACAATGTAGCATGTCGACAGTATGTTAGTAGGTACTAGGTACCAATCTTGAAGGCGCATGTCGGTGGCGCTGATAAATTCAATCCACTCGTCTCGCATTCGCGTCCCGGAGGTCCTTGCTCTTGACTTAATGTGACTTTTATTGCTTTCCACTTCCAGCTTCATTGTGAGGCTTCACCCTCTTTACAGCATAAACGAAACGTTTCAGCTCCGGCCCTTTCAAAAGGTAGCGAACGTTACATGTTTATGACAGTTTTGTGTTATTCTCCGTGAAATTTTCATTGTTATTGACTGGAGTAAAGAATTTGTTTGGTGAAAGGAATAGTTGCATTATTAACAGTTTGTTTCATTTTAAATTAAGTGTAGGTACATGTATTAGGCTACGTACGATACTTTTAAGTAGTAGCCCAACAAACATTTTAGTGCTAGCGGCAGCCTTTTTTAGAGCTCTTACTGTTATTTAAGGTATATAAGAACTCCGATAGCAACCTTCGACTCTACAGTAGGGTTAGTTATGAATAATTAAACCTTCCAGAGGAATAAGAGTAATAAATAAAAAAAATATAAATCAAGGCGGTAGTATGGAGTTTATCGTAACCATTGTATAACTTATTCTTATAGCTTTTAGTTGCACAAACCTATTAAAGCAATTGTAAGGTGTCTACTAACACTTACTAACGGGTGATGTTCGACTACTGGGGTAGTGAAAGGTCTTGTAACACCTGAAGTCTTACTCTAATAGCTTCAAGAAGTATTAAACACTCTGAGTGATACTCAGGTGTCTACTAACACTTACTATCAACTGGTATTCTTAAAAAGAGTTAGACAAATACTTTATATCACCTAACGAGTTTTGTCGAGTCTTAAGAGTTACTAAGAAAGCTATAAGGATCTTAGAAGTGTTTATTATAAGTCCTATAGAGCTAGATTCTGCAATCCACCTTAGTATCAGTATTTAATCACTACGGGAGGAATAACAGAGATATCAGGATGCTTAAGTAATTAGAACTAAGACGCCATTTAATAAAGATATACCTACTATAAAATTGTGAAAGAAAAACCTTATTGCAATGTTCCTAGTCCAATTATTTACTTACGTTGTTCATAATTTTCAATTAAAATATCTTAAGGAGGCTCCAGGAATTGATAAATAAGATAAATAAAGAAAAAAAAAATTCCGGCAGTATTTTTTTACATCATTTAATCATCAAAAGTAGTTTATTTTTAGGGCGCTTCAAAAATGAGATGAGAACTAGTATATATTGTTACCGTAAACTTACCGCCGCATGTGATTAAATCCCTATAACACCCAGTAATCTTAAACACTTTAGGTACTTACCTTAATTATTTTATTAAAACGCCATGACATGAATGCGTGCTATAAAATACTATCACTATTGACTCTAACAAGAACGTAAAACTCTGCGAAACAGTATAAATATTTAGCGCTTTCGGTGAAATTTATTGCTACCAAAAAAGTAATTTAAGTGGTTTCCATAACTTGTTTACTACTTTAGCTTGCAGTTATACCCTGTGTATAGCTTATAAAACACTTGAAGTGGTAGTCACTGCTACTGTAGCACTGTTCTAACTCTTAATAAACACTTATTTATCACTCTCTATAACCATTAAATAGCCTCAAGCTCTCGTACGAACAGGCCCAAATCAGGGTTATAAGAGAGTTACAGAACGCTTTATCACCTAGTTGTTAGTGCCTTTACAGAACCTTGGGTTACAAAAATCCTCTTAAGCAGCTCATGTAGCCCTTATTCTTATTACCAAAATGTTAGTTGGGAGATAGGTGTCCAACTGTAAATGTTTGAATATTATTGTAGCTTTAGTGACTCGCCCCAGACAGTCTCAATGCATTTATATATAACCTATAAATAAAATTAAAAATTGATCTAAATTACAACTTTTTACCGAAGTACAACAATATAGAATATTGTATTCAATAGAAAAACGTGAGACCCTCAATAATGATTACCAAGCAGCTTGTTTTTGACACATATAGATATATCGCTAACGATTCTGTTAAATATGTAAAAACGTACATACCTAATTAAAACAATTATGCTATGTGTGTGTGTGTGTGTGACCTTCCGAGCAGCATCAAAACAAGGATGTGGTCACCATAAATGATACATTAATACCTATATGAGACAGCTTTGAAGTCTCTGTTTGTTTAATCCGTCCTTCATCTGGACAATAGTAGAACAAACAATAAAGTTGATCCCCAATGTCTATAGAAGCAAATCAGCCATATGCTGTGACAAGCATAATGGGGGCATCGGGCGGGAAATGACCGCCACCATTCATCATACCGCCACACATACACGCGGCGTTTTCATTTTCACAACATCATGTTTAAAAAAAGACGTCCTTACACCCTTCGTGATAAAGCCGTTAACGCTCCGTTTGTTACAGCGGTTTTTTTTAACAAACATGTGAAATGCAATATTTTACACAAAGGGGAGGTTGTGGTCGCGGTAATGATGAGCGAGTAATATTTCCCTTCCGGCCTGCATTAGGTAATGAACCGTAATTGGTTTATTAGACCTCCTCTCCGAATATTCTTGGGTGTGAAATTTATAACACGCTGGGATGTCAAGACATTTCCGGTCGCAATCCATGCAATTGGGGGAGGAAACAGAAGGTGTGCTTAATCGTTCAATAGACGTAACAGTTCAAGCATTCAAGGTGCAAATTAAACCTTGCGTGCGAGCAGTGATGACAACTAGGTATAAATGGCGACAACATCGATACTTTTATTATTGCCAGGTATCAATGAAATTTAATAACAAAATAAGGATGCCATTATTCCACTTTAGTCAAAAACAGCTTAAGATATCTCTTTCCAACTAACTATAAAAGAATAAAATATTATTTCTAGTCTTGATAAAATGTTATTGCGAATCCCTGATAGTTTATAGGTTCATTGTACAGTGTAGGTATGTGAAATAGAAGCAAATAAGAGACTTTTAGCTTCCTACTGACTCCGAAAAGCAGCATCGGAGCTAATTTATTTTTAGTTTAATCTATTTTTCGCACCATTAGCTGGCAGTTTGTGAAGGACAGTCACATAGTCGACCGACTTACTAGACTGTAAAAACAGCCATAGATATAAATATCCAAATTGTACCTATATTATTCTTAATTAATGAAAAGCTCTTCTAAATCTATTCAATGCTTTGAGTTAAAGATAAAAGAGGTTAGAAATAAAAAAGTGTTCAATAATGTCACAATCCGCGTTCACTCCCCTCTGAAAGTCGAAGCTGAGCTCCGTCCTCCGAATGCGCGCGAATTAATTTTCGCCACAATTACCCGCTCGCGTTACTAATTGAGACATCAAAGACTGGCGACCGTCTGTCGCCGAGTCGCTCACATTTCCATGCAACATCACTTTATTACGCTGTTTTATAATAAAATATCTTCTAATAAAACGTAATTTGTCACTTTGACTTTATAGATCCTGTCTGATAACTTGATATGAATTTTATAATTTAGTACAACTACTTATTAAAAGAAAACCTTGTAATTTAACTAGCCCTTTGCGTGCAAGCCTCTTCCATTGCTGACCAGATGCAACCTACTCGATTATAGTGTATTTTATAGTAAAATATTAACTATCTAACCTTTAGTTGTACGTAACCACAAAATAAAACCCAGCGAAAAGAAACACATAGAAATTTATCAAGTTAAATCATTTTACCTACTAAGTACCTAAAATAGCTTTTCGCTATAGGTACCGAGTTATATCTACAGAAACAAATAAGCAACCACATACCTAATCTCTTAACCATCATAAATAAGGTAGGTATCTTTTAAATAACTAATAAAGTGTCATGAAAATAATATAATCTAACATTCTCAGTAGATAATAGTAAAATATAGCACGCCTGACTATTTGTCTGTCAGCGTACATGTAGGCTTAGTGATATTGTGCACATTAAAGTGTAAGCCAGCGGCAACACAGGCGAGTCTCCAGGCCGATCGACCAACCGCAATATGGGGTCACCTGATAATGCCTGCGTAATTACGCCACCATTACCTACCCGCGGAGCTCGTTCCATGTACAAATACCGCACTTGTTGTTACGCGATCAAATGTCTCAGACGTGACTCGCAGTATGGCTACCAATACACAAGGCATATTATCTAGATTCCAAATAAATTATTCACAAGCGCGACCACTAGCCACTAGGCGCCTGCTTTATGTTCACCTCAAGGGCAAAATGAGTATTCATAATGACAAGATAATTTGAAATATCTAGTCGTATAGATTTGAGATTATAAGCCTTTTGTATGTCATTTTCATAGCACGTACCTACAATACATTAATACCTAAGATATTTCTAAGTTTGATGGTGTTAAAGGAAAGAAGGAACCTATATAGTTGCGGTAAGATAGGTTAAAAGTTCGCTGGCCCTACATCTGGCGCAGAAGCTGCAATGTTTACGAAAGGAACAATCGATCGCGCACATTGACTACAATTTGCTTAGTGGCAGCTCCTCCGGCAATTTGTGTCCGTCGCTTTCGCCTGCCGTTACTCGGTACACGCTACTGGAATATTGTGCAGGCTGTGGTTGGAAGCCCAGTTTTAAACGCACAGTCATCCGGACGAGTGAGATACATGCTAATTATGGGCAATTTTCAAAATCGATCGTCAAGCTTTTGCTCTGCTTGTGGCTTCCTGCGTTCCCTCACTCTCGCGAAAATGTAAGCAAATAAGCAATGAAGTTTTTATTCAAAAACTATTAAACTCTAGTTATAATTTTATAATCAATAAGTTTATTTTGTCTGTTTTGTATCTATGTATGTGCATATTGTGCATAAAATATATATTTAATCAAGTTTAGCTGATGTTCAGCTACTTATATCAAATTTATATATCTATAATTATCTGGTTTCCGTAGTAGGTAAAAGCTCTGCCTAACTGTGTGCAAAAAATTACAGACGATATGATGTCCCAAGAAACTACACTGGTTACAATTTAATAAAGTATCATCGAGAAATCCAAGGTTTGATCTGATGAGTGGTTGCGCAATGGTGGGCGCAGTTAGATCAAATTATCGACCGATCGATGGCTTCTCGATTGCATCTCAATAATCCTTGTTCAAGATATCGTCTAAGATTGCGCAGCGAACGTGCGTCTGGCTACTCTATCTACACCTTCCGGGATAACGTTTAATGAAGTTGCCGCAAACATTGAGCTCGCCGTTTACCCTACAAATACTACATTGCTTCATCTCGACATGAGTGGCTGAACAAAGCGAGCTCTAATAATAAAACAGCTTTAGAAAGGATATTAGGTATGCACTTCTCGGGTGGCACAACGAAAGTGCACGACGGTGACCGTCGGGACGCGGTAATTGATGACGTCGCGGGCAAGCGGTGTCCGCCCATTTTCCGTCAATTTTCGTCACTTGAGTGATGGTGGAGCGTCCCGCCCACGACAGAGCACCCCGCGCCGCGTACACCCCGGGAGACCCGCGGACGGCACGCGCCGCGCTAAATTTAAATGGGATGAACTTGTAACGGGCGGCCGCTGCCAAGGAATGTGAACGGCATGATACGTTAATCATACATTTGTGACAGTTACACTCCGAGTTCTCGTCCACGTACCATGAAAAAATCGACAACAGATTTTTCAGCCTGTCTTGTCATGTTTCACGATTGGACTAGATGCCATTAGACGACATTTTTTGCCTGCGTGACACATCATGTATGATTTGAGTTTGTATGTAAAAGCATGTAAATTTTTGTCCTATATAGACCAAAAACATGGTGTCAATAGCAGCTCGGCAACCTATCTATTTTATACCGCGCAAATAATTGACTTACTCTTGCCTGAGTGAGCCCTCCTCTCCCTCATGGAGTTGCAAAGTCAGCGAACAAAGATCTACCTAATTTCCCCTGCAGTAACAATGGCCCGTGGGGATATAAATAAGCTGGGAGCACTTAATGAACACATAAACTGAAGAGGACTGGCCCCGAGAGGCTGTTACGTTGCTATGACAACGTCGTACTTATCTATAAACCTTTACTTATGGTGTTTTTAAATAAGTATAAACAACTTGACACCACTACAATTTTCGTCGCATCATCGAATGCGAATTGAACAAAGGCTTTCAGCTGAAAGTCAATTGACAATTTGTAGATAGGTATCATCCACACTTTTACATTACTTTTAAAATAATACAGTCCAACTTTACTAAAGGTCGCAAATCATAGAACCATCGCAAATAATGTTTTTGTCTGTGAATAGTTGACTTAGAGAACAATCAATAAAACTCATAAATGGGTCGAGAGCCGGCCCCGCTGATGAGTGGCATCATGCGATCCGATGCAGAGCGCACGTGTTGGGTTTATATTACGTCCATTATCTTGTCAGATAAAAAATACATCAAGTACTTAGGTACCAACATTTAAGTGTTACCATTGTTTTGCTAATCGTCGGAGAGCATATTCAAATTATGAATTAGATATAGCATTTTACACGTCTGAAATTGACAATTAGATAGGAACCTACGTTAAGTATATTATTTTGCGAAACAATATTGAGCAAAATTATCACGTCGTGTAGGAAGGTGACATAGGTATCTACATGCTTACTGCTATCGATTCGTTATATCAACTTTAAATATTTCATATTACTTAGGTATTACAAATATGAATGGAAAACTTAGCTTTTGAAATATGTAAGTAGGTATGTATATTGATTTTATTTTATTCTATTAAATAAATAAACAACTTCATCTATGAATATGTAACAGTGTTGAAATGATGAATGGCACAATTACATACCCTCTAAGTAATTGGCGTTGATAGCAGATTTCGTAACGGCGTGGTAAATTCTCAGCGTGGCTAGTCAGCCAGTAATTATGAGTAAGTCAACAATTGCACG
Organism: Thyatira batis; assembly: GCA_905147785.2. Taxonomy (NCBI): domain Eukaryota; kingdom Metazoa; phylum Arthropoda; class Insecta; order Lepidoptera; family Drepanidae; genus Thyatira; species Thyatira batis. Next base: position 7,525,178 of record LR990489.1, read on the forward strand.
TTGTCAATGAATAATTGAAGATATCATAACGTCTTTACATAAGTTCATTTACTGTGGGGATCAAGCGCTCCGGTGATTTGGTATAAAATGAGCGTTTAGTGTCGCGTGCAGCAGCCGTGATTTATGATGCTGCGTCTTCGTGTTGACTCGTTACCGCAAACGAGTGTTGTTAAAATATTGTTTTATATATTTCTTGTTCTATCTCTTATGTTTACTTGATGTTTATGAAATTGTATAGGTTTATAGGTAGGTAGGTACCTACCTTATTTATAGGTACCTACTTATTAGAATCATTTGCTCCTATTTCTCATTTAACAGCAGTTTTGGGAATTAAGACAATGAATCTATCATATTTTTATTGGTAGATATGTAGATTAGGTAGGTATATCAATATCCTTTGTAAATTATATCTATTTATAAACTACAAAATTGTGTGATAAGGCTAAGGTTTTAAGATCCTACGAATGGTGGATGATTGTATTCGATTAGCTATGAAGTATTTCAAACTCCAAGGAATAAAACCGTAGGCAGATATAGCAGATACCCACCCGCTCAGCATTGGTAATAAGAAATTACAAAATTTTAAATATTTTGACATAAGTATACACCCACTTCATATAGTAGACGTCAAAATTAAACAAGTTATTTAATTGTTTACAGATAGGTAGATAGGTAGGTAGGTACCTACCTACATTATGATGTTGGTTTTTGTAAAATATTAAATGCCGTAATGTCCGTATTGAATATTCATTGGCTCGTCGAATAATGTTAGTGCGGTTCAGAGACAAAGCGTGATATCACCGCGGGCCGGTTGACGCAAGCCGCTGTAAATCGCGCGGGGGCGGGGCCAATCGATACAGCCGCGATAGCCGCGCTGTGATTTACCTACCAAATAATAAAGGAACGCATCCACCGATCGAATGCTGTTATCGATAATTAATTTCGTTGTTCCCCACCCTATGTTAATTAACTCCGTGAGAATACACGATAGAAATGATTCGGTTTAATACTGTTTCTGCGTCGAGAATGTTTTATGCTTTGGTACAACAGTAAAGATGGCTGAAGATACATAATTTATACGGCGCCTCGAGGTCACCACTACAATTCAAATAACGCTGAAATAAACTTTTAGGATTGCCAACAGTGGTGATTTGCGGTATTCGAGGCGAAAAGTGCCGAAGTAGCGTCAAGGGTCGCGCGACGAGCAGTGGCGGCGGCGGCGGTGGCGGCGTCACGCTGCCTACACACGACGGAAACGCTCCGTTCATGCATTATTCAAAAGCGAAGGCAAATACAAATAAAATATAGGCACGAAATAAATACAAACAGGCTGAATGGAGCCACGGCGGTGGGCGGGGCCGCGCGACATAAATATCGGCCGCGCTGTCATAAGAGCGGCGGATATCTGGCCGGGCTATTTTGGACGTGACGCTTTCGACTGACGTGTCCCATACACTTTATATTGTTTTTTAGGTCTATAAGCGGTTAAACCGTTTACGGAGATGATGTTTATGCCATGAATGATATCTACATATTAACCTACAATCGCTCTATGAACTTTAATTGAGATATTATATAACTAACTGTTAGCTGTTTTTTATGCTATTCCGGAGGGAGACAGTAGGTGCTGTCTTAAAACCACTTAATAGATTGATAAAAAAGAGTTGTATCCAAAGTCAAGATGCTCGCAGATACTTAAAGAAATATAATGACACACAGTTACTACATGCATGTAGATAGCCAGCAATGTGAAGATGTCATATAGGTATGCATCATAATAAACAACCATATTGAGAATTGAATAATGTGCCGATAGTTGCTTTTTAATATCACAAAATTATATTGTTTTCATGATAAAAAATATGCAATTATTTAATCAACTGCAGCTGCTTATGTCATACGAAACTATTACGTGGACAACGGCGCGGTAATTATGTATGCAATATTTATCTTCGGCGCATGCGTGCCTGCAATACACTCGCTGTCAGTCGTACGCGCCGATCGAGACTCGTCCACTCTCCGCTTTAAATTACGTGCAATTTATTGCTCAAGGGCCACATTAAATTATCATATAATAATTCGCAAACAATTATTTCATCAAAACAATAATTGTTGTCACAAATTATTATCAATTCCATATAGGTTTTGCGTTTGAATGGACCATACCTACCTATATTATAGCCATACCTCTGAGAGACCTTGAAATATTATTTCAAATAAAAACGAAGGGGTTTATTTCAATGGACTTTACGGACTTTTGTACGACATTAAATTCGACTAAATCAAAAATAGAGTATAAAACAATCTCATAGTTATTTTATGCGGCTTAATGGAGAATAATTGGCAGGTAATTTGTGGAATATAAAATTTTAATTGAAACTCTGAGTCAATTTTACTAGAGCCCAAGAAAAAAAGCATATCGTCGCCCACTTGTCCGCTGCTCGTAAATTGCACGAATCGCCATAAATTGCACAAAATCGCCAATTACAAGGATAATGTCGGGAGCGACCCGAGCGACGCAGCGCTGGCGCAGTGCACACGGAACACGCGCTCAGAGCTTATGACGTGCTAAAATCAACTCAATCCACTAGTTCTTTAGGTTTCAATAGCAGGTAAGACCTAAAGAATCATGTTATAATTACAATATTCTTATACAACAACAGCAACAAAATTAATCTGTTGATGTTCTTCGTGTCACGTGTCACGTAATAGCAATTTCTTTAGTAGCATTTCTTTTTTCTGAATTTTATGATTAGGAATTTTTTTTACATGTTATAAACTTGGTGAGATGAATAAAGGATTAACCTACATTTGCATGATTGGATGAGATAGTGGAAGGTCGTCCTCTCGACGCGACACGACACTCCAAAATCCTAGTAGTGCTACGAACCGTGCTACGAATTAGGTACCTAATAGGACCTAATTTCATTATTTACGAAGTTTACACGTAAAGGTGGAATAATGAGAAGTAGTAATAAATGTAGTGTAGAGTTAGGAAGCGTGATCTAGTGAAGGATGCTGCAGATCGGGTGCGAGCTCGGTGACGGAGTAATGTACAACTCACGAGCGCGCTATTACGGACCAGCTGCCCAACTTGAGCAGGCGCTGTGCTGTTACTAATCTTTACTAGGGATGTCGTTTATGTCATCCAATTGATGTTTGAAGAATGAAGTAAATGTCTATTAAACTTGGTCTGTGCTTAAAATACTGTAATACTCAACATAACATATTATCTTGTTAAATGGTACCTACGTGCATTCAACTTTCATCAGTTTTTCTACTATGTAATAAAATCTTATGTAATGTAGATATGTACTTCAAAAGATATTTAATTCACCGATAAATAGATACGGTGTGCGTAGGTAGGTACGTACCGACGCGATCGTCATGATATATGTACTTACCTCGGTATTAGATACATTTATTACGTACTAGCTTCTGCCAGCGACTTCGTTCGCGTGGAATAGTTTTTTTGGGGTAACTCTAACTTTAACCCGCGACTTCGTTCCTCGAACCTCCTCCTTTTTTTTAAGTCGTTTAAAAATAATCCTTACTTATAGCATGATTTAGTATTCACGTGTGACGACGCGATGGCTTATTTCTTCTATAATTTTGGTGTTTCTATACCGATTTCTATGATTCTTTTTTTATTGAATAGGTAATAATGTTAACTTTTTTAAATTAGAGTCAACTATAAAAGATAGACTATATATATATATATATATATATATATGCTGTTCAGGGATATTTTTTAGAAAATTTTATGTAGAATATTTCCGTCATACATAATTTCTATGTAACTTTAACCATTAAGGCTGCACACGCGACGGAAGCTTAAAAAATGGAGTAACTTCTCCTGTTTTCCCAAAATTTCCCTTCACTACTCTGCTCCTTTTGATTGTAGCGTGATGAAAAGTATACTATAACCTGCCCAGGAGTATGAAGAATAATTGTACCAAGTTTCGTTAAAATCCGTCCAGTAGTTTTTGTTTCTATAAGGAACATACAGACCGACAGACAGACAGACAGACAGACAAAAATTTTACTGATTGTATTTTTGGCATCAGTATCGATCACTAATCACCCCCTGATAGTTATTTTGAAAATTTATTTCATGTACAGAATTGACCTCTCTACAGATTTATTATAAGTATAGATTATCTTCATTTAACTATCACCCTGTTTCGAACTATAATTAATAATGCGACATTATTCTAAAATGTTAAATAGTGAATTAATTTACCTATATGGGAAACTATGAAGAACGAAACGATAATTTGAGATGAATGACCTTTCAGCTTGACCGCTGTTCTCTTAATCCGCAGCGTTAAATACATAATGATGCCAATTTAGTTTTAAACTTGTAGCACGAAAATCTCATCAAGTCTGGAATAATATTGTCCTTTAAAACACGAAGTCCACCGCGGACGGGATCGTTCGAATAAAGGGCGGTGTTATTATGTTGGTAAAACAAAATTCCCCGTAATGGCCTCATTATGTGGCGAAAATTGCTCGAGAGTTTTTTTGTGTGGTAATATAAATGTATTTGTAATAGCTTTTAGAAATATTGCAAAGAAGCGGGTCAGGAATGGACCGGCGTCTGATTACCGAAACTTAATTTATTTTCATCCTTATAAAAAACATTAAAATTGTCCGCAGCGGCGGCGTGGGAAACGACCCTGTCGCCGGCGGCCTCTATTACGTCATTATTTTCTATATTAGATTCTATATTAAATGGAAGATTAATAGTAAATCGATATGGGTATAATCTAATGCAGCCGTATATCTAAATGTGCTTTCTACGCTCACCAATATAACAATAACGGACGAACATTAATTAAAAATGTTAACAGATATCTATAGCTAATATATAAATAATAGCTAATGAACAACGGATATTTATAAATTATAAAAATGAGTTTGCCAAAATCATTCATACGTAAGTTTTTCGTAGGTAGGTAGGTAGGTAACCTACCTACTTAAATATATAATTTTTGCAATTGTTATGATAAGATCTTAATTTTTTCGAGAAAGATTCAATTCCATCATTCACTAAACCCTTCAAATCAAATTCTAATTACAAATTAATTTACTACTAGTCAAATAAAATCAATATAACCAATCAATGATGATCATGTGCGGCAATAAAAAGGTTCGCGTCAATTGGTACTAATAAACTCTGTGAATGTTAATGAATCGCTTTTCGGTTCGTTGTGAGATGTGTCATAAAACGGGCCACTGGTTCGGGTGTCGCGGGTGCAACGCTGCGGGAGGCCGAGGGGGAGGCCTAATTGATTTGTGCCCCAGGCCACAATCAAAACAGATCGTATTTTATAAGACGTATCCTCAGTCAAGAGGGAGAGGGTGCGCGGAACTCAGCGAATGCGTTTAGGCTCTGTAGAGCCACGGTATGTGCGGATTCGATTCTATTTGGCAAAAGCGAAATTTAATGTACAAATATTCTGTAATTCCAATATTCAAATGCAAATAAGTATTCCTACTTACATACTACAACGTACACCTACTTATTAACCCATCAATAGAATTATCTGAGTGGAAAACCGTACGTAATGAAGTAGGTACCTAGTTAGTTAGTGACCTTAAATAGTAAAATATTTAAGTAAAATTTAATCTGACTTAATCAACATAAGGTGTTCTTGATAATGACATATGAAAAATAGTCAAGCTTAATCACATAAAACTATTTTATTAATATTATTCTTATATTTTATTTAAAACACTAAAGAGTAAAGCTACAAAACACCAGTGGCTGTTGCAAATTGTAATGTGTTCAGTGATCAAACACAAGAAAATCAAATGATCATTTGATAAATAGTCCCCGGGGGTGCACTGCTTTGTCGCGCTCGTAATGCGGTCAACGGGACCCTACCCCATGGCCGATCCCCGTGCCCCATGCCATGCCCCATGCCATGCCCCATGGCTCTTGCACGATGGGAACGAGTCGAGTGTGTTATGAGAAATTATCGCCGCTTTATTTTGTCATGCTTGTTGATATTATCCGACTCTTGTTGACTGAGAAGTTTGTTTTAGTGCAGTGTGCGTTATGATCTGAATGAAATGCTATTTATCATTATTAAAACAATGACATACCTAAGTACTTAGTAATACCATACTGTATAGGTATGGTATGGGTATGGTAACTTAATTTTATTTGTCTTAATTTTAGAGCAAGTTATTTGTTGTACCTACACCTACATTTCAGTGTTTATTAGGTAGGTACCTACAATATTAGGAAAAGTAATCTTATATAAAAATCAGGTTTACCATAGGCAATTTTTTTAAAATTAATAACCTCTAAAGGTTGTAAATAACCCTATTTTCACGAGTGAGTATCTAGATAATAGACATCCTATTTGGATAATTATTTCCGTAAGCGTCAGCTTCTGTTCAGCCGGACCAAGTTGAGTTTACAAAGTAACATGTAGATCAGGCAGTAAATAGATCGGACTCGGCGAACATTAATCACAATGCGCCTGATTCGATGCGACGCGACGCGACGAGGGTGCGCTCCTCTAGCGCAATAAATCTTCTGACAACTGGCAACCGCATTGCAGAACAAGACCGCTGAAAAATTGCCGATTGAAATAAACATGCCGATGCGATTACGTCCGATTGGATTGTTTATTCTTTTGTTCTATTTTTTGGTATGATTAATACATATCGGTGTAGATACCTACGAGTGTTGTTTAAGTAGCATTCAGAATGAAAAAATACTTTAACTAGATACCTACAGCAATAAAATAATGCACGTTAATTTACCTAGATTTTCTCTAATTTTTTGTAACCGCGTAGGTATGTACAGCTCAATACTTTCCTTCATTTACATTGGTGGAATATAGTACATTATGTACGTACATCACTATGGATAGCCGTTCGAAGCATGCGCGTCGAAGAATGCGCTTACGTCGCCCACGCATTGGACATTGTATGCAAATCGCAGGTCGCAGGTCGTTATTCGTAGCGCTCGTTCCGAATGGCTTTGCTTGGACCTTTTTTTCATGCCCTTATTTGTCCATTTTTGTATCATAATGCCATGTCTTGTAAAATATGCTTTGATGGCATATTATTTTAGATCTGTTGCATTTTGATATAGCTTCATGGGTAGCTAAATTAATGAAGGTAATCAAGATCAAAATCGATGCCTACTGTTATAATTTATTTAATTTTGCAAGCCAGTTATAACCAAAAATATTATTGCATTTTCCATTTTCGTATAATTTTTTATCTAAAAGCGACGTTATTAAAAAGTAAGGTTAGATAAGATATTTTAACTAACAAGTGGACACTATGTTAGCTATTGGGAGTTGTTAGAGGCGAGTTTTTCATGTGTGTAGAGCAAAGAGCATGAATGGCTCAGCATTCTGCCAAGTCATGACGGGAATCCCATTGTATCTCGAAATCACGACGAAACACGACAACGACACGGCACTATGTGTCACGACACGAGTCTAATTGTGAATGAATGAGGGTCAGAGATCGACACGCTTGAGCTTCAATATCGATACCTATTTCCTGTTATGAATATCATTATGTACTTAGGTAAGTAATGTCAAAAATGACATGTAACATCCTCTTTACTCGAATTACAAATTATAAAATAAGGACGATGCAGATTCCGTAACAAGTTGCTTTCGAAAAATGTATGTAATTATCATATATTTCTATGAAGATGAGATCGGATCGTTCCGAGTCCCCGAACCAAATTATTTAAATAGGAAACTCAATTACGAGTCACTGCGCTGCGATACCAGCCGCAGATAGAGCCCTCATGTAATTAACTTTGAAAATATTATTTCTTCGACGCCTTGTCTACTTTTGTAGATGGAAGTTTTCGTCGTTTTAACGGTTACATTAGAATAGGGGAGCTTTTACCTAATGTTGATAGCTGGTATATAGGTAAGCCCTATTTTATCCACTTTTTTTAATGCAATTAATTGTCATTTGTCATTATACAAATCCAATTTATCAAAATTGATTAACGATTTAATGTATGCAATTGCTATAGACAGGTACATATTCCAATGTCCACCATCAACCCAAATTTATTATATAGGTAGGTACACATTTTAGTAATGTACTAACCTAACCTAACCACCTGAGTAGGTATTATATTTAAGTATTAAAACTGTATAATTAAGGTATTTAAACTGAAAACAGATTTATCTAGATTTCGAGTAGGTACCTCCCTACCTAGGTAGCGTAGATAAGATTGGGTCAGCAGCGAGCGCTCGGCAGCGATGAGCGGAGAGCGGTGAGCGGTGAGCTAATCCACAATTCGACGAGCAGATAGAACAATATACCCGCGGTCAGGACGCGTCCAGAAATTTACTGTCCATAATTACAGGGTTGCCTCAGTTAATTGCAGATGGGCGCTCGTCCCGCCGTACGTCGCTGCCCGCTTTTTTTGACTAAATAAAAATTGACTAATATTCATAATAAATAATGAACTCTCCGTTCTCAGGACTGCGGAGGGATTAAAGAATATAGATTTTTTGGCCGATTAAAATGTCGTGAGGTAATCGGACGATCGCGACCGTTGCTTGCTTATAAGTAGAATAAACTTAATATGATTTTTAAAGTAGGTAAGATGTACCTACCTAAATGCCTTACTAACAGTTGAAGAGAGATTAACAAAATGAAGAGTTATTCATTACAAATACAAAAACAAAATGAAGAGAATTTTCAAAAAAACGACATACCTACAAAATATATCAATAAATGAATTTAATTTCAGCTAGGTAAATTCTAAGTTTGTCGCAATCATCTGATATGCCGTTTTGAATTGCGGGACGCTTCTAAGTAGGTATCTATATATATCATAATTTGGGGATCGAGGCAAAAACGCGCTCACCTCGTTGCATGTTGGTTGTTGCTCCAGGCTCTCCTTATAATTGCAGGGTTTCACCCAAAAGCCTTCAATTATAAAATAATAGCAGATGTGGATCATAGTAATAACAATTATTATCACGCTCGCTTGCTATCATTATCGTTGAAATATAGCCTGTGTGTTGCACGTCGTATGCAAACTTTGGAATTTTTCTGCGTATGTGTGTCAGTGATCAATCGACTTCGGTCCCGGGCCGCCATTCTGTCTCACTTTTTCTTGCGATAAGTTATTCGATATTCAGATACGATGAGAAAATATAACTTAGTAAAAACAAAAGCCTACCTAATGTAAATCTTGGATAGAAACATATTTTGATAAATACTTAGGGAAGCCGTAAGAACATTAAATGGTCGTGTACAATATAGAGTGATCTAAGCTTACTGAATCGATTCCGCGAGTGAGTGAATACTTAATATAAATTGTTCAAGTGGTAGAATTGGTACCTAAGTATTTCATAGATACTCTTATCTATATATTTCTCGACTGAATAATATATGTATGTATGTACCTATCAGATTAATGCGGACTAGATGTGGTCCGTTTACTGTGTGGAGTATATCTATTAAGATGGTACGTAATAATGTAAACTTGTAATGTGCCGATTATTCAAATTCACAAACAAGTGGACCGCCCCGCCTCTTTGCAGTCGCAATCTTAATAAAGATTTCCTAGTTGCACTACAATTGTATATTATTTTTTATTAAATATGTTTGCAGCGTGTAAGTTTAATTAAAGATAGCGTTTAATTAAAGTTAATCGTTGAACAGATGAGCCGAGATGAAATTCCGTCGTCGTGACGGTGATCTCAGCCGACAACCATCGTTCCAATATAATTGCGTTCATTGGGTAGGTTCTCGCTGTAAAGATTGCTTGCCGTACATGGCTACAAAGTAAATAATTTGTTATATAGATACAAAATAATTATTTATTTACTTTATGTAATGTAATTCCAAGGCCAAATTAACTGAATATTACTACTAAATCAGCTACTACTAATTTGTTGTGCATAGAGGTAGTTGAATTCGTAGCACCAACTTCAGTGATCTAATTTTTCTTGTAAGCATCTCATAGTTTCATGAAAACACAATCGTTATACCAGTTTGCAACATTTATTTAGTTGTCTATTTTCGATCCACTTACCGAGGCAGTAAGTAGTCTAGGCGCGGACACAGTTCCTATCGCTGGCAATCTTTCGTGTCGTGCTCCGCATCGCGCTATGCACCCGTCATTACATCGGCAGCCCTGCCGATTAATCATTGCTGCTCTACCGGATAATTCGGCGGTTGATTTAGTGAAAAACAACATGTTATTACGGGATAAATCTCTATCTAGAAAAGCTAAGAAGGCCTAAGCGCGCCTCTGATTTATGGCGCCCCCGGCCATCGCCGAGTTGCATTTGATTTGTGATTCCCGGGATACTTTGTTGTTTCCATCTTTAGTTGAATTTTAATTAATGGCTTTAAAATTATACGCTTTAGTCTGCAATTATACTTTGTAGCATCATCGATTATTGCTATAGCGCGTTTTAAAATTTATCTCCGATATGGTCGAAATTAAAGGAATGGGGATTTATTTTTAATTATTAATCACATTTCTAATGACACTAATTATGTAAGTTAAAAAATATTTGTAATTTATCTGTTCTTTAACCGCGCAGCGGAAAATAGTTTGTTGACTTCAAGGAATTCTTATAGAACATTACTTAAATGCCGTTAATCTCTTCCTACCTACCTATCTATTCATTTTATTCAGTTTATTGGGGGACAAGAAACTTCACAACAAGAATCACGTTGACAATATTACATTATCTATAGAGTAACTTAGAGTTTGCTGCACTGAGTCCATACCTATCTGGGTATATCCGCCGGGGTCCGACGACTTACCCTTCGGTATCGAGGCCGTAATGCTCGCACGAAGATAATATCTTGATTTATTGCGGCTATCGACCTCACTTCCCCCTCACCCTCCATGCACCTCCAAACTCACCTGATTCACTGTACATACCTACTCACAATATCTATATACGACGCATATATATTACCTCCATATACCTACCATTTCCATTTATGCATTGATAAACAGATATAATAGTAGATAAGGAAATAAACTATAATGTTTAATAATTAATAAATCTATCGTTGGACGATCTCAGGCATTTAGAGGCGTAGTCCGTTGTGGAAAATTAATGAAGTCTTCCGCGGAGTGTTTCGCGGTTTAATAGCGGCTATTAATTTTATCTCAACAACGGACCATCGCCACGCGGCCTCGCCGTGAAACTTACAAGAATATTCACTTAAAATATGCGCTTAGATTTAATAAAATCTTTCGTTAATTAATTTATTTCTTTCAAATTTTATTCTTCCTGAAACTTAATAGCATATAATTTATTTCGGTCATCAATAATGTATTTATTAATAGTGAGCGCTAAGTGGACAAATTATAGTTATCATGATCGACAAAAGCATGATTCTAGATATAATACTAGTTATAGCTGAATTATTAATATTTTAGATGCAAACGAAAATTACGAAATCAATATCCAATTAATTTATCGTTTGTGCTAGTAGGTAGGTAAGTATACTTTTTATTCAAGTGGTTGCATCAACCAATTTAGGATTCCGTTCAAGAGTGGTTAAAATCGCCTTTCCATTTATTATATTTCTTCCCATAATACCTATACCTATAGGTACATTGGTGGACGGTAGGTAATCTCACAAAAGAAAGTGTGTTAATATTTATTTTTGTATTAAACCCACTATGAGCTAGTACCACTCGTACCTGCCCGGTATTTATAATTGGAAATATTTATCTCGAGTCTGATATTGAACAATTTTACGAAGAGCAGTGTATGGGTGCTCGCGCTTTTAAGGTAATCGGTACTTTGTCAGTGTCTCACCGATGTAGTCCGCTCGATTCTCTTGACAGTTTATATACGTGCAGCGAATGTTAAGTTTAACCGACAAGAGTTGTTGGTAACTCACGTGGGAGTATTTCATTTGTCAAACAATATATGATGAAGGTACAAACAGTAACCTGATTCAGGGCCCTATTGAACTCATGGTGAATTTTTAAGTTCGGGGTAAGTATTCAATAAAATATTCTCGGTCATAAAGTGAAGCGCAGTGCATCAGGCGGCTTCCAACACAAAAAACGCCAAGTAGAAGCTTCGACAAGCTCACAAAAGCTCGTAAAAGCTCTCGACTATTATGTAGTTATTGTTACAGGGTGGAAACACCATTATTACACGGGTTTGCTGGTTTATTTTGTTGTTTGGCACATCGCCGCGCGTCGGCGGTGTTGCTGTCATGAGCACGGAGCACGGCTCGATGCCTGACGCCTCGCGAGCGCACCTCGCGCCTCGCGCCCTGCCGTGCCGCGTCGAGTGCACCGAACTGCACGCCAACATACAAGAACATGCACTTCAAATGTACACATTACATTATTTTCCCCATTTTATGAATGAACACTATTTTAGGTGTGAACGGTTTTCATTAAAATTGATGCATCATATTAGCTTCTCAATTTTTTTTTCTCCAATCCGGATACAGGTAACTTTTACACGTGCTTGAAATTCGTAGAGGATCTAATTTCTTATCGATTCGAAATCATAACCTATAGCGGAAGATATCCCAAAACAATATTCGGATTTTACATTTTAATCCTATTATGTTCGTAAACAGTGTTAAGTTGTAGTGTACATGTATTGTATCTATCTCTACGTCAAGTGAACATCTCGACATCGCGACACTTCATTGTTCCGCTTGCGCTCGGTTCCCATACAGTTGCAGCTCAGCGGAAACATTCAAATGAATACCTTTATTCCCGGATTACGCGACATTTTGCATAGGAAGCGGTCGTCAAATGTCCTTCCATTGAATCCGCGCACTCGTTGAATGAAACGTGTGAATAGAGTTAAGCTGACTACGACAACAATACATCTGTACCATTCCAAAAGGACAAATCACACGTGTTGTGAATGAAATCTGAACAATATTTTGGATATGGCTCTATATCTAAAGAGATTATCTATGGTTTTGTCACTAAACGCATAAGATTAGATAAGGATCAGTAGTAAATTTTACAATTATGATCCCACTACCTTGCTACCGTCATATTAAAATATGGAACTTACTTACGAAATAAATCATTGTTACATAATTACATAGGAAGGTATCTAATATTTATATAATAAATAAATAAATATTTTAATAATATTATTAATAGTTTTGTAAATGTGTCATTAATTACTAAGTCGTGTGTCTATATAGGCAAGTAAAGCTGCAGTCTAAGTGACACATAAGAGTAGCTCACGTTTAAGCAGTCGTTAGCTGCAACCGGCTCGCAACGCTGCGGAAGTTGGTGTAAGATTCCAACCGGATATATTGCACCCCTTCTATAGTGAGCGACTGTCGTATTGCACAATGCGTCTTTGAAGGGGAAACGCACGCATATGTATGTGAAATACTGTTGCTATTTATTTCGTAATTGGTATACCGGTGGGATACGGTTGAGCTGTTCTAATTCTTCATAACTACCACTTTCTGCAAACTAATAAGTATAGCTTAGTTGGGAGATAGCTATAAATTAAGACAGTAGATATAGCTACCTAAGTTTATGTGATTTCATAACTTAATGTGTACCATCAATAAAAAAAATACGACAAGATGGTTACAAATTATGTAGGATACCTATTTATGATCGATTTTTATTGAATTTATCATTGTCGTTTATCAAATCCTAAAAAACTTAATAACACAAGAAGCAGGCGACCAAATAACGTTTTGCATTTAACTTACCAACAAAAGGTTAATGTACCTACCTATATGTAGGCATCTAATAGCTGCCCACTCAATAAACCATTCCGTTAGCTTTGCTGCAATGCCTTTACTGTGCTTGAATGAATCGATTTTCTTTTGAATAAAATATAAGATTCTGAGTATTGTTTTCGTTCTATAATTGTTTACATAGCTAGGTAGGTATAGATGTAGGTATAGATATGTAGGCATTCGATAGTTCAATGAAATTGAATTTTCCTTTATTATGGTACCTACAGCTATATATAAAAAACAAACAACTTTTGTTGAACAAAATTGAACAATAAGTATAATATTACCGAAAAATAGTTAGGTAAGCCTACCTACTTAAATCTAGATATTTAGATACAGAATAAGATTAAAACAAGGGTTATACTAACATCTAAATTTTGTACTTAATTACCTATATTTTTAACGATTTATTTGACGTACGAATTAGGCACCTACCTTTATAAAATCTTTGCATCTTAAACCTACAAAAACTTATCCCTATATATCAATCTGCTACGTTAGGTAGGTACCTATATTTCAATAGTTTATTTCTCATTGTGTAAAATCGAAACGGTCAGAAAAGAATGCAATGAATGAGTATTTGTTGTTTTGTAATTGCAATTCGATACGTAGAATAAATACATTGAGTCGCTGGGCGGAGGCTGGGCGGCGAGGAGGGCGGCGCCGCACCGCCAGATGCGCACGCGACTACACATTGTACACGTGTTTACCTTAACAATATATTATTATAATTAAAAAATATTTCCCCATCGCATATTTTAATTATTTATTTACGTATCGGTTTGTCATTATAAAGTGAAGAGCAAACTTCATGGTGGTAGATTGTTTTTAGCGTTGCGCGTCGGGTTAATATAAGTTTTTTTTTTATAAAATTTTGATGAAAATTAAAAATATCAAAATTGTATACCTAAAGTACATAGAGATGATGTTGCTTAAAAGTTAACTATACCTACCTACATTCAAATTACATTGAGATTCCTATATTTGTTCAGAACTCGTCAAACTACATGCTTAGATTATATTATTTATATACCTACATATACTATATTATTCAATAACATAGGGTGGTAGGGTTTTCCATCAACTCGTCACAGTGAACAATAGAACAGTAAGTAACGGGCGCGGGCGCGAGGTGCGTCGCGTCGCGTCGCAGGCGCAGCGTGAGCGCCGAGATTACAATAATTATATCCGCGCACGCGCTCCCCACAGTGCTCGCACTCTAATCACTATCATTTGCGCATGCTATTCTATATTCTACACAAAATACTCGCTATATCGACGGGGACATCTCTTCTCTAGGCCGCCGCGCCAATGCTTTGAAATAGTAACGATTTAAATTTCAAAATTATAAAGTCTTTGAACTCTTTCTTTCGGTAGGACCTAAATCGTATAAAAAAACAACGTTATCTACATCCAGTACCTACGTATATATGGACAGTGAGTGGATGTGTAATTTGAAGGTGGCGAATAAATTTACGATAAGGGATAAGTGGCGCGCATTAGGGGAGGTCTACGTCCAGCAGTGGACTGATTAGGCTGAAGACGAAGACGACGACGAAATAAATTTACTTCTTACGATTACGAGTGCTAGAACCTATAACTCATAAGTGGCTGTTGAAATAATAAATATTATCTTTCATTTCATTTGAATAAAAAATAAATAAATATTTACCATATTTACGTGTAACACGCGAAATAAAAAATATTTTCAGCACCATGTCCAATAACTTACTTAGATACCTACCTACACAAATAATTTACCTACCTATTAAAACGGTATGAGCCATCTCTAGAACATATTTCATAATCTGTTGTACCTATTTAAAATATTCCAAGTGCAATGTAGGTAACAGCTGTTATGGATTCACGTGATCACGTTTCGCGTGATATCAATAGTGTAAAATGAAAGTATATCCTGTCATACGAGCCGTATCCGCCCCCGCACAGATTGGGCGAGTAAAAAATGGACCAATTTTTGTAATAGTCGCAGGGGTAACGATCCCAATGTTCTTTATTACGGACCGGAAACATTTATTATCCAATGAATAAAAAAAATGCTATTTGTAACATTAGATATCCGAGAGATCTTCTACCTATACCTACCTACCTATATCTTCAGTTGTAGTTTTCCACGCTACCAAATAAGTAGATAGGTAGACGTGGCCGCATAGGTAGTTACTGGTGCTTGCAATACCTACCAAAGGCATCGATAATGTCTTATTAAATCTCATAATACGTATGTATGGTGGTGATATCCACTGTCTAGAGACAAATACTAAGTTAAAAGCCCAAATACGATTCATAATGTTTAGTTAAATTACCTAAAAGTATCTACCTATGGTTAAGCTACGATACCTTTTTGCATGCATTTCTTATAGTGGCCCATAAAAGTCTAGGTCCACTCGTATGGAACAGTAAACATAATCGAATCACATAAATAAATATTCATTTCATTTCTCCGTCATCACCACTCATGAGTTACAACTCAATTCAATTATTGAACACATAAATGAAAAAAATACTTATTAAAGACGAAAAAAATGCGTTATCGAGTTTATATTAGTTTTGCGTGTGCGATAAAAGTTCCGCCCTCGTCAGCCGCCCTGCGCCACTCGCGCCGCCCCGCGAGTAAACAAACAAGCGCACAGCGACAGCGCACCACGCGGCCTCGACCGAGACGGAAGATGTGCGAGCGAGAGCCCACTTGCGCTCTGCCGAACCTGGAACCCTGCAATTAGTAGGCGAGATTCGTTCGCCGCATCGATTCGTTACGAGATAATTGCTCCGAGAAATTTTCTTTGAAATGAAAATTATTTTTTCGCGTGTGCTAAATACAAGTGACATTTAAGTGAGTTAACCGGTGTCCTATTAGAATCCGATGGGACGATATGAACTGCGCGTACTATCAACAGCACGGGGGCTCGCACCCTGTGCAGCACAATATGAATAACTGCTACTTCAACGAGGTAACTTTACTTTATTTTACTCATAATAAATTGTTTTTTAAATTATTTAAATCTCTAAAATATCACCATTTTATAACATGTGTAATGTAATATTTTTAATAAATATTAATTCGAAAATATACGTAGCCTATATAAGCTTTTAATCATCTTTAAGTAAACAGGCGTAAAATACTTCATATTTAACGAAGCGTGTAACCGTTCTGTCTTCGCCAAAATTTTACTTCAGCAGAGTAACGAAACCAATCTCCATTAAATGTTTACGTGTTGGTGAAAAGTATTTTATATTTGTGGGTTTTTTATTGGTGTTCATGATATACTCGTAGGTAGTCTACTATTTACATAAAGGTGTCGTGGGCCACCGGATAGGCACGAAGTTCCTTTTAAAGAAATAAATATTAATTTTAAGTTCTAATCGAGGTATAATAAAATAATTATTCGGCTACCATTACACACCAACCGACCAGACAAAGTGAGTATTAAAATAATTTGAATTAAGAACGAAGAAAAAAAAACCCCAAAAATTCAAATGACGTTCCAATTTCAAACCGACACAATAAGTTATATTTTACGTTGTTTGTAAAGTTTTTTCCCGGTAGGGTACCTACTTGATAATTTTTTGGAGGTGATTCTTTGTCAGTAAATATTTGGTATACCTATATCTAAAACTGGAAAGTAGGTAGGTATAACATAACAACAAATATTTCAACTAAATTAAGATGCAGTTTTCCTAACATATTTTTATTCATTCCATTACTGGAGAAAACCTGAATTAAAGTTGTTGAACTCACTTGGTGCTTAAATCTTAATAAAAATGTGTATAAATTGCCAACAAATCTCACTGAAATGGCTAATTTGCAAGATAATTAGATAAATTTAAATGTACCTAGAATTAATTTATTAATAAATCGCATATTAAATCTGCATAAGTAAACCATTTAAACATTTCATGGACCATGTCTAAAAGATACTTTTAATAATAAATGTAGAATCAGATATAACAATTCTAATTTTGTACAAAAATAGGATAATTAGCTGTATGATTACTCACAAGGTTTCTAATTACGTCGGTCGAACGTTCGCAAAAAAATTCTCAAACGTCGTACCTACGTTGCTCGGCAAATAAAAGGCGTCCACGAAAATGAGCTAACAAAGGCACACCTCGGCGGCCAACAAAGGTAGAATGGGAATAAAAATATTTAATTGGTGTGATTACGTGTGTGATTACGGCACACAAACACCTCCCGTCGTCGTCGACGTGGTCCCGTCATATCGCCGCGCCGCCGCACTCGCCGACAATGAGCCGTGAGAGGCCTTTCTTCCATTGTTGACTTCTCTATAACACAAAAGCTAATCGGTAACCTAACTCAATACAATTTGTAATGTTTGATGCAACCTTTAAATAAAATATGAGCTGTTAATTGATTACCAATTTACCTGTGATTTATTTATGCTTTAAAGATGTTACTTACCTTGTGAGGTTTGAAGCAACAAGGATGAATTGAAAACTATTTCATTCAACCACTTACTTGGACATACAGCTGCAGTTACCTAAGTAGTTCATCCATGCATAAGTCAATAATCAAATGTATAATTATGATAATGCATGGTTAAAATATTTTTTCATTCACAATAAGCGAGTCATCACGATTAAAATACAATCCTTTTGTGGCTACCATGTTAGAAGCACGATTGAAACGCATTATGAGTGCTATTAAAGTTATGGTTATATGTTGGTAATCAAAGTTTATTGTTCTAACTTTTAAATTAGAAATGTAAATAAATATGTAGGTACATGGGTTATTGAATTATCTACTTACTTACAATAGCTAGATCATATACCTATATACTATACCTATATGCAGCGAATTTTTAAAACAAATAACCTGAGGCTTTTTTTGATCTTTTATACAAGGCCAATCGGATTCCAAACTAAGAAGAGCATACAATAATGACTGGATCCTGCCTGCTATTATAGGTCCATAAAACTACTTTTTAATACATAATGAAGCGCATACATAAAGCAGTTACCTACTCTTAGATACTCTTATCATACCACAGAAAACTCGATAAGGACAAAAAATACATTTGATGAAATCGTGGACGATTAATACAAAACTCATGTTGGTACTACCTTGATGAACTCATGTATTTTGAGTTAAGAGCTTCGTAGTCGAAAAACAGTTGTTATAGTCATTCAATTTCAGTGGCGCTGCTATCCTTGGCTAGAGAGAGGGGCGAGGGCTAGGTGCGGGGTGCAGACTGTTGGGTCTCGCAATTATGGGCCCCATAATTACAGGGCTAGCGGCCGCGGCGCCGAAACCAGCCCGCTCCGAACGAATCTCCTGCCGTAATTAAAAAAGCTCCAAATTAAATTCGCTTGTGTGTACGCTCCGACTTATGATATTAACTTTTTAGGGACTTTCTAATTAGTTTTTATGTTTTATTTTTACATTATTTTGTGTTGATTGATGGGGAAATAGGAAACTAATGTTCATTTCTTGTATGCGGTTTGGTAGTTGATAAGCGTAGGTGATAAGTGTTTATAATGTACTTATTCATACGTCTCTATCCAAAATAGAGCAACTAGATAGTCAGTTAGTGCTTTATGATTTTACAAAATAGTTTTTTCGTTATTTCAGGTTAGTATCGACCCCGTGTCCGCGGAACACAAGGACATGAAGATTTTAGTAAGTACTATATTCATTATTATGTGTGTTTATCTATATGTGACTATAGAACTCATGCATACTTACTTCAAAGATGTTACTTTAACTTGATGTAGGTACTCATTCAAAGTTCGAGAATGCGTGGGTTCATTGTTACGACTATTAAAAAAGTGGGCAAGTGCAAGTCCCCATAGTCTTCGTTCCCATTTAGTTAGGTACATTTGTGTTAAAAATTATCATTTGTGTAATACTTTAGGTAGGCACGTCTATTACCTATAACACCTACCACTTAAGATTGACTTTAGATCAGGTAGAATTTACAATCAAATCAATTCATATCAAAACTAAATAAAATTGAATGTAGAAATAAAATTACAAACTGGCTTTTAGAAATGGATTATGAAGAGACTGAAAAAATACTGTACTGGGCCTCTTAATAGATAACTTTGATGTAAGATGTCACATTTTTTACTCATCCACACAAACACATATACACACTTACACACCCGCACATACAATACACATACACACACAATACACACACACACACACACACACACACACACACACACACACACACACACACACACACACACACACACACACACATACACAACACTCACGCACACACACACAACTGGCGCGCGAACGCGCAAAAAAAAAAAAGTTACCTATTTTTATCTTTATATTCTTTTGTTGACCGACTTTATTACTTAAATAACAAAAAAAGACAACAATGTCACTAAGTCGGTTTTGTTTCTTTCTTTTTTTCACAAATATATACTTCATGAAACTGTAACCCAATCACACCAAGAGAGGGAGCCAGGAGACTCATAGCACAGGGAAACCTAGTTTGGGCTCCTGTCTTCCACAACTAAATGTACCTACCTGTTAATTTATAAATGTTGTATTTTTTATATGTGGGAGAAAATAAACGATATTATTGTTATTATTATTATTAAGATTAAAACTGCAGGAATGAATCTTGAAGTTGTATGAGAACCGAATTACCTAATCATATTTTATTTTTATTATTGGATTACATAAAACAGTTTATTACGTCTGAATAAAAATTCCTAAACCATTTTGATATAAACATAAATTATCTAGTACGTACATCGCATCTATGCAACAAACTGCACATAATTCTCATTCATTACCTGTAATTGTTTAATGACCACCAACGGTAATCTCGACTATAATATTATCATTACGATTTTCCGGCACGAAGCCGGGAAATTGTATCGGAACGAATATCGAATGACGAAATCGGTAAATTATTTTGATTTGTCGTCATCGATTCGATGGACACTGTGAAATGGTATTGTGCGAGCGATGATAGGCGCGAGTAATGCATTAGTTACGGGCTCGGTACAGCGGCGCGCGCGCATGCCTCGTGGGACGGTGTCCGTGTCCGTCCATACCGGATGTTTTATAAGGAATGTACACTTAATATTTATATGAAATTTGCATTTCTGTATGCTGAGATTGTTTGAATAGATAGGACGTAGGAAAGAATTCATTAATCATCAACTGAAACTTAACAGGAATGTTATCTTATAGGTACCTAGGTAAATGTTTTGTTAATATATGTGAGATACGTAGGTAGGTACCTACCTACCTATGTGCTGTGTTTTCAAAATACTTCCTTAGTTTTACAGTTATCTTATTGAATAGATAATTTTCGTCCGATGTTATTCCCTCATACTTCCGTGCCTAACATGAATAGCATGCACGATATTCGATCACAAAACATTATAATGCGTTTAAATTAGCAAGATATTTATTTAGAACAATCCTCATTGGTTAGAGCTAGCATTAAGAATGTTCAATTGAAAAGGCTATCGATGAATAATGGTAAACGATCACAATGTGCATTGAATTGTGAACAGGATAAGCCGCGGGCAGGCGCTAGTGCGATCGTGTGTGGCCACGACAGCTAACAATGATATAGGTAGGTACTTACTTCTAAAGGTGTCGTGTTAAAAAAGTATATATTTCATTAATAAATTAACACAATTAACGTTACATCTTGCGACGAGGGTGATATAAATATTGGTGAAAGGCGATTATTTTTTTGCTCACGTGCTTTTATTTTTTATCGTTTCCGGTTAGTTTTTTTTCCTTTTGATTCATAGAGTGATAGTGATAATTGTTTTGCTAGTACAGAGAATGTAAACATAATTGTTTCTATTATAAGATTATATCATGTTAGTTGGAAAACTTAAAGTTATGAGTTTTATGGCAGTAAAAATAATTCGTGCCTGCATGTGAAAATTGAAATATTTAAATAAAAGTTTTGGTTTTGGTTTGAGATGGGTAGGTAGGTAGATATGTGTTGGTTTTTCATGAGTAGGTAAATTAAAGCATCCTAATCATTCCTTTATTCAAACGTAGGTAACTAACTACCTACCTAGGTGAAGAAACTTAATTGTTTAATAAATGGATATTCATTCAGTATTATTATTTGATAGCGGTAGATGGTTCCTATTATTGCAAATACTTAGATGTTGAATCCTTCTCAAGAATCGGTTTGATAAAAACGAAATCCAGTAGAGGTTGAAGCTTAAGTCGAGTGGCCGTCTCATACTGCACCTACAGTCTACTTGCTAATAGCTTTGTGCGAAGGCCGAGATTTCCCCCCAAGAGCGGAGCAAGGGGATGTAGGTATGGATAGGTGAAAGTAACCGTCTCCCACCCCACACTTGACCAAATATATTGTTTGTTGTCTATAGATATGTGTATGTAGGTAGAGTCCATTATTTAATGTCTCAACGAAAAAGGAGAACCATTCAGTGTTTGATAACATTGTTTTTAATAATCTAATAGTAGGGCAGATACCTACCTAAAAGGTGACTTTCTTAGGTACCTATAAGTACGTATTAAAAAGATTTGTGCAACATTAAAAAATATGTCACCGCATTGTTGTAAAAAATATTAAAAGCTATTTATTTATTAGATCATTATCTTGATGTGGTTGTTCTTATCTTCTTAACAGTTATTAATCTACAGGTAGGTAGGTATCTTATGAATGCCAGACATACGTACCTATCTGACATTTGCCAGAGTATTTGGAGTAAAAATAGTAGATAAGATATTATTACCTACCTATTAGACAGTTCTAAGCGCATTTATTCGACAGGAAACCGAGTGATAGTTTTCTGAAACACGTATTGGAAGTGGAAATGTCCTGTCGTGTAACAAACTGAATTCAGTGGTGTTGTTCAAATGATCCCGTTGATAGAGTCCGGCGTCGTTCACTTCCGCCGATTTCCGCCGGGCGTATGACCGACGACGCCGGTCAAACTCAATAACTGTTAACACATGGGTTTGATTCCTAACAGATGTAGGTACCTACCTACCTACCTACCCACTTACTTATCGATAAATAGAAAAAAGTTTAATTGTTCATATTTATATTTTTTTTTGCATTCCACAATTTAAATATTAAAATTAAACCTTAGGTGGCAACCCAATTAGACATTGTGGATCCTGCCGGGCACTGCAAAATGCATTAAGTAGGTAACATGTAAGAGAGAAGATATGTAGTAATGGTTTTTGGAAGTAATAAGTCTGGCATAATATTCTGTTGTAGATCTAACTAGGTAATAAATATGTTGGAGCAACATCGCGTTGATATCTTTTTAAAATAAAAATGTTACTGTGTAAATTTAGCCATCAAAGGTAAAATAAAAATAAGAAATCGGTAGATATCTATTGAAAGTGATTATTCTAAGTAGGTACCTACTGTGTCAAAGCATGGTATTTGCAACCACTAGGCAATGTTGGTTAGGTATATATGTAGATTTCAGAGATTTAATATTTTTAATCACAATTCGCCTGCCGTTTATGTCTAAACCATGACAGATTTTCCGGGATCACAGCTCGTTCAGTAGATATGCAGAAATATTGCCTCTCGCGATATTTCCTCGTAATTTGATTTCTTTTGCACACGCCGCCCTCTCATGCCGTAATTTTACATCTCAGCGTGAGTTTCGTGTTCAAATTAAAATGTTTATTGCGTTAAGCGGAGTTCGCACGGTCGCCCATGAGCGAGCCTCGAGCATTTTTATTTCGTTATCCCGGACACGCCCAGTGCCCCTTCCTCCCTTCCCCCTGAACCTTCACCCCTACCCCGCTCACCTCTCTACAATTTTACTATTTTATGAACCCGATGGCACCCCTGTCTAATGTCGCTTAATGCCCCGCGACTGTCATTTCCTGTTTTCTGACAGTAGGTACAACGTTACACCTTGATACTCCATGATAGAGTACAATATTCCTCGTGGATGATATAAAATATTTTACTTGTTATGCGTGTCATAAAACTATTAGCCGCTTAAGCTATTCTTAAAGCGACGACGTTACTCTGAGAATGTTTAGCGGCGTGAGCGGCGTCCAAAGGAACTCGGAGGGTGCGTAATGGCGCCATCGGATTTTTTTCACGCAAAGTTTAATACTTTAGTGCTTTTTATGTTCCATTACGTATTATTTGGTGGTGTTTATAATGTTTTTTTGTGATGAGGGTTTTATTTCATTATGTTTAACACCTTGTTAAGTAGACACCTACAGACTGTTCCACTGCTATTCTTATACCTAGGTAATACCTTAGTTAATGTTTCGACAGCTGTAGGTACCTAAGTGTTTGATATTTATTGATAGGTAGGCGGTAGTTACCTACGTTTGTTCCTAATCATTTCCCTATAGGTAAGTACCTAGGTAATACTTTAATCTATCTATTTCAGTTCCATTATGGTAATCTCAATCCTATAAAACATCCATAAGTAGGTAGGTACCTACTAACTATCACTCCTTTTCCTATGCTTTGTTTAGGTACCTATTAACATAGCATAAAGGAGTGATAGCTACGTAGGGTAGGGAACGACCTTAGCAAGTTTGACGATACATTCATATAACCTACTTATATTTGACTGTTTTCCATAGCTAAACCGTAAAAATCCTTACTAGGAAGATAGGTACCTACTTAAAAAAATCGTTATTTCCTATCTTCCTAATTTCCCCTTAATGGGTTACAGAAGATTTTCATTATCTCTACCAATATCTATGGCAACCATATTTGAGAAAAGTTTAATGGTAGTTTTACTTGTTTTACATGTTTTTTTTACCAACCTAATGGCACTTACATTTTATATTCTTTGTGTCCACCACATTAGGTAGGTACTTTTCTAATAGAAGTTTCCCATAGTACTTACCTACCTAGATGTCTTATAAATTCTTTCATTTTATAATAATAGATGAGATAGGTAGTAGGCTACACAGGTGAAAACATACCTAGGTACTTCTGCTCGGTATCAATTAGTATCTATATCTAATATATTCGTTCACGGAAAATTTTTGACATATTTTTCATACTTAGACGTTAGCAAACTGAATCGTTGTTTTATAAAATAGGTAAGAAGTGGGCATTAGGTTATTGGCCAGGAAAAAAAGTTTGGGGTCCGGTAAGACGGGCTACGAAGTCTTATTACCACTCTAGGTATATTCTCAATATATTTGTCAATTAAGAGTTATGTAGAAATTACACACATTTTCAAATAATATGAGTTTGTGATTCGAAAAAGTTTTGACTAGCAAAAACCTTCTAAAATCACTGTGATAATAAAAACGATCGATCATGCTTCACCTACTTTACTTTGATGTATAGACAACATTATATCTAAGTGCGACAACTAAGCAATAATTCGAAACAAAAAAGTTTATGCAAATCGGGGAGCCGAAATAAAATGGAGTCTCGGCGTGCGAGCGCGTGCGATCGATACGCCCGCCCTGCGACCTTGCGGGCGGGCCACGGCGTGGGCGGGCCGCGGTAAGAGGCTGGGATTGGCTAGCCCCGCCCCGGCCGTCCCCGCCGCCACCCCCGCGCCGGCCCCGGCCCGGCCCCGGCCCCCGCGCCTCGCGCCTAGCTGCCGGTGCCGGGCTCGGCCGATGTTCGCGCGACGTGCTGCGAGCCCGACGCGACGCGACGCGCGCCACTAACACAACAAAACGTCAACTATGTGGACACCCCGCCGCGTTTCAAAGTGACACTTGAATTCAAAGTTTATTTTTTTGTTAATCCGAGTTTGTTATGTGTCCTGGCATTTAGTGTTTGTTTCTCGAGTGGCGTACAATGATTACTGATATGTATGCGCCGCTACCGGCGCCTGCGTCGAACAAGACTATTGTAAGTTGTTGTTACAATTTATTATTTAATTTATATTATTTCTATTCCTACTTATAAAAGAGGGTTAGATTCTTAAAGCTGCACCTTAACCTTTGAGTTTTTATAATCATTGAAGAGGAAATTGGTATCTAAACCCTACATTTCCACCTGTGATTCACATATTTATTTTTGACATAAGCACCTAATCCATAATATGAACCAAATATATAATAGGTAGGTAGATGTTAAAGGATTCCAAATAAATTTTATTACTTTTATAACCATAATTACTAGTAGGCACCTACTTCTAAGGTGCTAATGTTAATAGGTGCTTTATAAATGTCTCTTTGAAGTCGTTTGTTAAAGGCTATGTTAGTAGGTACCTATACTTAGGTAGCCTAGGCAACTAGAAATCTTATAGGATTCTGTACTGTTAAAATTTATTGTAGTTTTAAAGTAAACGTAGTGGAACGTTTTTTAATAACTAATTATTTGATTTTCCCAATAATATAAGCATGTTTGTATTATTTTTTATTATGCTCATGCAATAACTCCCTTTGTAAGTCGCCGTCGGCATTTAGCGTTTGCATTATATTTACCCTCACCTTACACAGTTATTTTACTTGAATGTACCTATTACCTATATTTGGATGGATTTTTTAATCTATGGCTGCTAAAGTCAGATAGTAGATAAGTTTTGTGCTCACAATTGATAGTTTACCTTACTTATGTAGGTACCTATCACGAGTTTTAAAGATTATTGTATCCATCCATTTAATTTACTTTTGCACCTCAGCAGTGTACCGTTACATCCTAATATGATATATATAGGTAAGGGTACCTAAGTAGGTACTTACCTCAGCAGTGTACCGTTACATCCTAATATGATAGATATAGGTAAGGGTACCTAAGTAGGTACTTACCTATATCTAAACAAAATATAGTTTGCTATAGGTACTAGGTAGGTACCTAGGTATATAGGAAACTATATTTTGCACTCTGATTTAATGATTAATTTATTTTTGCACCTCAGCAATGTACCGTTACATTATAATATGATAGATATAGATAGGTAAGGGTACTTACCTAAGTAGGTACCTACTTACCTATATCTAAACAAAATATAGTTTGCTATAGGTACCTATATAGGAAACTATATTTTGCACTCTGATTTAATGATTAGGTAGGTACCTATTTGTGTGCCAAAAAAATATGCCTTAGGTAGGTTTTTTTGGCACTTTTTATACCATTAGATATGCGATAAGTTATACCATCAAGGGTGTAGGTACTCAATCACATCCAAACGAACAAATAAAAGCACCCGAAATGTACACCGACAGTTCATTGGCGCAATCAATCTTTCCTCCACAAAAATATTTGTCATCGAGAACAAATACGACAATCGTAAATTGAATATCGAATCGTTATTGATTCCGTTTAGAATTGGGCGAAGAACAATGCGGTATTGTTCTACATCAATCGATATTGAAGGATAATTTTTACACGCGCAAGTTATTTAGTAATTTTAATACTGAACAATGGATGGTTGAGATGATAGTAGGTATCTACATCTTATTGTTGTAATCGTTGATATTGATCGCTTATTTTAATTGAATACAACGTGATTGATTTGTTTATTATAAGGTATAGACCTTCCTATTATAGGGGTAATAAATATTTATTAGTGTTGGTATGTGGGTAGGCACCTATTTAGAAAATGAAAACCTACCTATTTATAGATCTTTATAAGCTCTTCTTTTCTACATGTGCCTATAGAATACCTACAACCCACCTACCTATATCTAAACGTTTTTGAAAGGTTTAATAACTCAAGAGTTCTGTAGTAACCGAAGATGTCTAATAATATCAGTATCAGAATGAAATACAGATAAGAACCTAGTACTTACCTTTAATAGAACATGACTAAGCAATAGTAGGTACCTACCTACTATCATATAGGTAATGGTAGGTAATATTTTGGTGACTTGATTTAAGACTTCCTATAGATAACTTACATGTTTATCAGTTAGGTACCTACTAAGTAGGCACTTTTATTTAACTTATTTCGAATAAATAGAAAATATGACCGACCAGACATCGTTACAATATCATCCCAAGTTAGTCCCAAGATGGCCTAGACGATTTGATGCACCACATAGAGAATTAAAGTGATAATCCAAAAATTGTGTCGTAAACGAGTTCAGTTCTACCACACAGTATTGTCAATCAGAAACTTTCATCTCATCCGCATTTCAATCTTTACATCGAAACCATTATGCGTGTCTAATAGATTTTTTTGGCATCGGCCCATTCACAGCGGGCCCAGCGTGAAGTCCCGTCAATGGCCATTGTGGCATTGAGTCGATTCGACGACCGACGACCGACGACGGCCAAACTTCTATTTGTAATGGCCCTAAATGGCTGTTTTGGGGATTAAGGTGCTCTACGCTTTGTCCACATAAGTTTCGGCAAATTCGACAAATCCGGCATTCGTCTCGCAGAATAATACTGCGCCAGAGTGAAATGACATCAGCTTAATATAATGTCACACAATGCACTCTCGAGATCTGTCACTTTTGATAGCAACGGTTCTTTGTGTTACGGTTTACACGGGGATTAAACACTTTAACTTTGGGATCTGAGCCACTTACAGTTAAAATGTTTATTTAGAATGTTTTTTTATACAGAAGTAAGCCATTTTGTATCATTTACTAGGTACAGTGATTTTTGTGATGGTGCTCAAGATAAAGCAAAAAGTTAACTTTTGCCCATATATCCTGATGAAGTGAAGTCCTTTTTTTTTACATAACTCTAAAATATTAAGCTTAGGACATGAGTAGGTACTGTAACATACCTTACCTTAACGTTATAACATTCACATTAAGTCATAACTTAATGAAGTCATTGAACTTTTTTTTAAATTAACGTGTTGAAAGTATAATCAAACTTTCTAACAGCTGGCATTAAATTGGTTGAGCATGTTTCCTAATTAAAATATTTGTCTTACGAAGCAATTAATCAGGAGAAAAAATAAAATCTGGTCCGTACCTATACACAGCACAGTGGTGACAACACCCCTTCATAATTCTTTTTTATCGCGGCTACGCGTCGTGCTTAACCCGTTCATTGACAAAAGGTATTTAAATGAAGCTGTCGAGGAAATTATATTTACTGCGCGCGCGCAAACATTCCTACAATCCATTAAACACTCGACACGGGAATTGTGGAACGTTTTTAGAAAATGAAAATATTTGTTTCCTTTTATAGACGGTAGGTAGATAGGTACCAATCTAAGCTAATTAGCACTTGTAGTAGTAGATACCTAGATAGGTAGATACTTTATATTTATGTTGTTAAAACAACTTATCAGAAAATATACTTACCTAGGTATAGGTACCTACCTACCTATACTAAATAATCATTTTTTCCGGCACTAAATAGACCCATTTAACTAGGTGATATAGGTTCTTACCTATATCTACTATAGGTGCTAGGAATACTATGATTATTATGACTATAATTTTATCAATTCAGCCTTTTTCATGCAAGAACCATCTTTACCGAACCAAACCATATATGATTTTCTACTTAGTTTAGGTATTAGGTTTGTTGTTACAATTTCGACCTATTTATCACTAGTTATTTGGTTATGTGTTACCTTCACTTGTTGCATTTTATTTTGCAAAATTATCAAAACACAAAAAAAGATCGTATAAAACACACAACCGATACCAAAATCTCTCGTTGTCTTTTACATTGGAAGTAAATCCGCAGGACAATAGCAAGCGGGTCCACTCTCGTCAAGTTATTTACGTAGTTATCCATCAACGCAATGTCTGTGCCGCGACAAATTTAACAATGTTAGAGCGTACTTCGTCTGGAGTCTAAAAAAAATTCTAATGAAGTGCAAATCTGTCAGTGCACATGTTGTCGTTGATTTATTGTACTTTCCGTGTAATTGTTTTGTGTAGGGATGATTTTGTGCTTTGCTGGAACACTGCGCTTCAATTGCAATGCAATCGGTTTCATTTTAATTAGGCTTTAAATATTGATGTCTTTTATTATTAGGTATTTTACTGAATACATAGGTATGTTTTACTTGAGCTTGACATAAAACTCATGGCACTACGCGAGATCATAACTTATCTATAGCACTCTATTATGTGCATACCTACTTACTAAACTAGATAGGTAGCTATTAGGCTTTCTATCTTGGTATCTGTAGGTATTGGGTAGGTACCTCTTAACGTTATCAAATTATATCTCAATGTCTTTCCATCATTTTATTGATGTCTTAATTATAATAGTCCATAATTATACACACCGTAGGCACGTAGACAAAAAAATATTGCCTCATTTTTATTAGAATGTTTTTTTAATTTGTAAGTAGGTAATATTATAGCTAAGTATCTTTAGTGGCCTAGAGACTTGGTCTGTGGTTCTACAACGATCAATTATTCGGTCGAATAGGTATGTTAGTGATGTTTAAAAGGCTTTACATTCGCCACACATCGCGGCTGCACAAAAACGTTCAGACCGCAGCGCAGGCCAACTGCACCATTGCACGGTTTCCTGCCGCAACCACAAATGACCTTTTAATACTGCTTGTTACTCGTTACATTGGTACCAATGTTCATTTCGTACCGTTACACGCTGCCGATAATTATTGATGCTAAATATTTATTGGCTTGCTCAATACCACGTCCTAGATGCAGTCAATCTATGTTACTACTATGCAAATAACTGATACCTACGATGAGTGATAGTCATGGATTATTTAATAAAGTCGACAGTATAAATATTGAAATTCGTGATTGATTTAGGTAAGTTAGTAGGTACCTACCTAGTCCTTATTAAAGTGTAAGAAATAAACTGCAATCGAGGTAAAGTTATATTATCTACTGTGAAGCAAAAAGCTCGTTACGTATATTTCATTTATATGCATTTAGTTATATTTGTTTTCGTCATTACGAGTTGGCAGGCTAAATGTGAGAAGTCGTTAAAAAGATGTATGAGCCACGAGCAAAAAGAGCTGATCGTACAGCGGCTGTAAATGTGATATTCAATGTACCATATGTCATGTGTGTGACTGGATGTACTTAGTTACTTACCTTACTTCCAACAACCGCACTCGAGTCCTAGTCGTTAAACGATTTACGTATCCTGTCATATCTACTCACTTCCAAGTAAATCATATTCTTAATAGCTATGTACATATTCCATCAGTTGACCCAAATAGATAAGATTTCACTCACAAATTATGCTAACTAATTCCTATAATTTTAAGTCAATTAATAAATTATTTTCAAATCGCAATTTCAAAGGAATGCTGTAGTAGCCCGAAGTAGAACGTGCCAGTTGTCTGCATGCGCTTGCGCCGGATAATTACACAACAAGTCATTGGATTTTTATACGCACACATTCATACCTACATGTCAGCATTTATATTTCTTGTCTGGTTTTTTATGTAAGTATATTAAAATATATTGCTCATATTTAATTATTTTAATTCAATCCTTGCTTGCTATAGGTATAGGTACCTATTAAATAGCTCTTTTGAACTACCTAGATATTTATTTATCAGTATCATGCTCGCGTCTTAGTAAAGTAAGTAGGTACCTACTACACCATTGCTTTTGTAACTTCTCAAAGGAGTGATCACTTATCCAATCATAGCTAAACAAACTATCTGAACAGGGATTCGTTGCAGTGCCTATCTCACAGAAGCCGCCACAATCACTGAGTGTGATTACTCACGAAGGGACTCTTTTGTGCGGCTTTGTTGTTACCGCCCTCAGTTAATGGAGGTCTACACTGCACTGGCCGACCTCGTAACGAAAGTCAGTTCAGAAACGTTCAAGAGCTCCCTTGACTTATTGTGATTTCATAGGCAATAATGCCGTCGCAATCAACCCTAGTATCGGCTCCTGGACTTCCGTAGTGATACGTTTCTTTGGAAATAAATACTTATAGGATTATAATCAAAAGAAATATATTTTGTCGGTCCAGGGTTGGACAGGAATTTTGCAATTCATTGCATTAACCCGGCTTGTTAGTGTGGAGAGTGGTCCGCGGTCGGCTCGGAGGCGCGTAATGAAGGCGAGGTGCAAGTCATGGGGCCAGAGGCGCCGCCGCCGCCGCCCGTCAGCGCCGTCATCGCGCGCCCTGTCAATATGTGATGGCTCGACAACGGAGAAGGTTATTTTCAAAGATGCAGCACCACTAATTAATGCCTTCTGGAAAAAAAGAAGCGGCAACTTGATTGTTCTTATGTCAACTGACATGTATTGAAATATCAGGAGTGTCTCGGAATAGTGGCTACGAAAACTGATAGGAAAATCAATAGTTGATGTGGTTAATTATAGACACTTGTCCGTATTTACCGAGAGGGTGTTGTGTGTGGCCAACAATTAGTTTAACACTTAAGTGGAGGTACAAAAGGAAATAGGACCGAAGCCGCGGTCGGCCCCCGCGGCGCGCCCCGCCGGGTCCCTGGGCCCCCGTCGCGCTCCGACACCGATAGCGCCATTCATGCTTTGCCCAATCTCTGTTATCACATCACCATAATACTGGATTGTTTATGACCCACGGTGACTGTCACTTTTAGCTACCTCTGGATAAAGTACCTACCTAATTTGTTTAAAAACTTATATTTCTTTAATACCTATATCGATGGAAACCAAAGCGGCTATAAGTACGATTACAACAATATGATACGTTTCCACAAAGCGTAGATTATCCACTTCTCAGTCGATAATCTCTTCTGACGGAGATAAAAACATATCAACCGCACGTGCCAACTGTATAATAGAAATAGTCATCGTTAGAAGGAATGAACATAAATCCATCTGTATCTACTTATTTATGAACAGTAAAACCAGTGCACACATCCCATTACGTACATTAGAAGATATATCGGAAATTGCAACTATTTACACTGACATCCGGCTTTTAAGTGTAAATTTTCCGGTTGCAATTTGTCCCACAATGAATGGATTTAAACAATCTCCTGCATTTGTGTTCTGTAGTGCCCATTAAGCACAGTCGTAGCTGAAGTTTCTCTAGCAGTGAGTAGGGAGAGCACAGATGAATAATTTATTTCTAAGTTTATCGATTAGGTATAGGTATAACTTGCAACAACATACATATGAAAGTCAATATTAACCTTCGTGATAAAAAAAAATTAAGAAGGTTTGAAAAAAGACGCAATATTTTTTTTTTTAATGATTTTTTTAAAATAGGTAGGAAGGTACATAACAGTAAATACTTACCTACCTATTTCGACATTGTTTATTTAAGTAACAGACAAATCCGCAGAAAATCTCTATTGGCTTCGTTTTAACCCTAGCTACTTATCGTTAGAGGGTCGAATAGCACCATTAGCCCCCTCAGCAGAGCCATATTTCACGTCCTCTCCGCATCGAGCGAGACAGGCGAGCCTCTATGAATACTCCACCGCATCCGTTCTCAAGGGTTTTAAACCGCCTGGTTTTGATTGCTGCGCTAATGTGAACAGTCACATTGTTGATCTTTGTTGGGGTTCCGCCTTATCGATCGTTTGAACTAACATCAATGTATGATGTTCTACTGCATAGCAGTTACGTAGAATGGGCTCACATTTACAAACGGTGCGCTGCGGTCACTGTGGTCGGTCCATTCAACACGACCACTGCTCCTCGTTCACAACTCGAACTTGCCACAACTAGGTGTCTGACGTATAGGCGTTTAGGTCAATTTGCGTTCAGGTGCATAGATAAATATCTATCTATCTGCTATTTCGTATGTTACTTTGGTCAAACTATCCTTTAACATTTTCACTCAATCAGATACCAACAGCTCAATTCGTAATGAGATATGATTTACAATAAACTCAATAGAAATAGATGCTCTAACAGTAAAATGCTCGATAAGGCATTTGAAATGGAATCGAAGATTAGGTACTTTGGTGGTCGCGTGGCCGAGACCGCCCGCCGCGGCCGACACTGCGCTATGCTAATTCAATTGTGTTATGAGAGCGG
Organism: Thyatira batis; assembly: GCA_905147785.2. Taxonomy (NCBI): domain Eukaryota; kingdom Metazoa; phylum Arthropoda; class Insecta; order Lepidoptera; family Drepanidae; genus Thyatira; species Thyatira batis. Next base: position 7,558,725 of record LR990489.1, read on the forward strand.
ATAGCGGCGCGCGATACCATCGACTCCGCCCGCATTATCATAATAATGCGCGAGTCACCTCGCGGATGCGCCTCGCGCCTCTCGCCTTCGCCTGTCGACACGCACTCCAATATCCGATACCGTACATAGGTACCTACCTCCACTGCACAACCGTCGTAGCCGATACAAAATTCTTATAATTTTTTTACATTCAACAACTTTGTTTTCATCATTTCATGCTGTTGAGTAGGTACAGGCAAGTTAATAAGACTTCGATGTAAAATAAAAAAGTAAAGTCAATTATTTTCAAAGAAAATCATTCCCGTAGATATCACTGAGAGCTCTTGGTAGCAAAAAGTGTTCATATCACACATTGTAACTCCCACCCACGTCAAAAGAATTAATACGCACGCGGACTGTTAATCTATGAGAACCTATTTCTCAAAGTCAAATTAAGCATAAACCAAACCGTTAATAGCTGAAATCACGGAAAGAAATAACATCTAATCGATTCGGCGAAGTGTTGAAAAGTGGCGAAAGCTGTTTCTCACCACGGCACCGCGCCCGCCGCCGCCGCGCCGCCCGCGGCCTGTAACCGTACCCACAGTTCTTACGTCGACTATTACATTCATCTAGCGGGATGCAAATTGAATTATGGGACTTTTTGTAGCCGTTCAATTGTTTAATACCATCGCTTTGTTCTGCCGCCACGCATCGCTACGTGACGATTGAACACTCAGCGCCTTGTAATCGTCCGCATCTTCACCGACTCCATCGCGATTGTTCGACACTGACTTTTTCGTGAAACCAAATTATAGTCTTTTGTCCGATTATCTAATTATTGCTATTGTTGTAAATAAACATTAATAGAGTTTCACAATATCACGACAAAACAAAACGCACCAAAATCGATCACAATAACAATTGCTTTCACACCAATTTTGTAGTTTTTATTAGGTAGGGGTTATAAATAGGTAGGTAGGTACTTACGTAAAATAGTGACCAAAACAAAATAATAATAAATAAATATCTTGGGACTTTTTTCAAAATGATGAGTAGGTAACTTATTACATTTTTGGAGTCTTTCATAAATATTTATAATATTCCTATAGGCACTTTTGATCTCGTAGGTACCTACCTATATCAGCCTATATGGCTAGAAAATACAAATACTTAGGTATCTGATTGAAACAGATAATTAGCCGTATGAGGAGCAATCATCCCGGTTAATATGAAGAAGAGATATTGTAGAAATGATAGTCTTAGCTTGGTATAATTGGAAAGAAATAAAAAGTTGAGTGCATAATAATTGTTCGTTTTTATGTGTAGACGACTCCACGCCGTTGCTGTGTCAAGTCTTTGTGGTTTAGGCCCCGGGGGCTTCTGCGTTAGTAATTTTCTCAGCAATTAATATCCTACGCTGTTCAATTAGTTAAATGTAAAAAATGTGAAACAGAAGTTGAAGAAAATTATGGACAAAGCCGCATCCATTGGAAACAGTTCCACGCTATTATCGGGGCGAGTACCCAGCTAGCGCGTACCGGATGAAATGTCAACTAATTGCGCCGCCTGTATTGTATCGACATGTGTCACTGTGGTTGCTATACAACTGTATTTTTTTCAACGATTCTCACTTTTGCACCGTTAAAAACTTTTGCTATTGCTTTGCGATACATACGTCAGTCCCGTTTCATTTATGTTGAATATAATTTCGATCCACCTACATGTCGTCGAACATCAATGTCCACCTACATTTGTCTACATAAATCTCAATTTTCGTATCAAAACGACAGACAAATCAGTGCGCGCAGTAGATGGAGCAAACAGCGCGCTCGCCCTCCGGCGATGTGTTCCATTTTATTTGTTTGTTACTATAGTATAAATGAAGCTAATTATTATAATTTCATTGGAAATTACTGGCATTAAGTTGCTACCAAAAATACGTGAGTTTAACGACTTTTTCTTGGAAATGTCGGTGGAGAGACGCGTTGCCGTCGGCTATATCGAACGACACGCACGCAACTCAGTAAGAGTGGTAAGAGTGTTTGCAATACCTACGACCTTGGACTGAGATTTATATAATAATCAAACTTAAACAGATTAATTAACTTAACCAAATATGAATATCATCGATCCTCAAGGCCTTTGAAATTCATCGTTTAATAAAGAAAGCTCGTATTTATACCCGTGTCAGTTCGGTAGGTACTTATCTACCTACCTACCGAGACATAATTAATGCTTCCGGAAAGGTACACCTGATACCTACTTCAGTTGAATTTGAATCAATCAATAAAATCAGTTAAACACGCAGGATAATCATGGAAATATCAATAATATTGTAATGTTTAAGCGAAAATATTTCACTTGAAAAAAAAACAGAAATAAAGTAGGTACCTATCTACCTACCATGACTATATTGCATAGTCACTGCAACAAAGAGACAGAACAAAGGTATCAGAGAAGGGGTTCCTTGTTTCCATTCGACCGTCGTCGTCGCATGTTTTTTATCTTGGCTCGGTGGAACTGGTTTCTAAAATTGGTGCACCTATTATCTGGACCCAGCCGGTGAAGGTCGGCGGTACCTACTACAAAACTTTTGGAGCAAATTCCTACACGCAAAATATTAATATTTTGTGATTAGATAGGTATAAAATTAAGACAATGTTATGATTGAGATTCTCAGCAATTATAAAGTTTTTTCAGCAAAATCGATCATAAGGGCCTGTAAAAAATATTTTCATTTATGTAATTTCTTAAACCCATCGAAATAGTGTTAAAATAAGATTCAGTCTGATTTTAAAGTAACCTTATTGTTTTAAGAAAAAATCTCACTAATAGGTATCATGATACCTTTGTACCTTGTATCAGCGAATATAACATAATTCCATCAGAACTTTGAAATATTTAGAGAAATAGATATCGTGATGTGATAATATCGGACTGGATACCGCTCTGGTGAAGTAAGCCTGCGCCCCGGGCTAATGTTCCGACAACGAGTGGGCGCCCGCGCCCGCGCCGCGCCGCCCCGCCCGGCCATGTCCGACACATTACCACACAATTTCATCGACTTATCAAATTTAAAAGCCCACATTACCATCTATAGCAGCCACGATTAGACATTACCATATAGAAACACCAATAAATAAACCCCAGCAAAAACTATACTTTTGCCAATAGACCGGAACAATTTTTAATCTCGGCACAAAAACATAGGGACAGTTTCGACACATATGTCGATCGAATTAAAGGCACATGCGCGTCAAAGGCGCCGGACGACCGGCGTCAGATCACAAACGGTAATTTCCATTTTAAATAAATAATTTGTTTCGGCTCAATTTGTGGAGCGATCAAACCGCCATGTGGCTGCTTGTGACGCCCTAATGACCTCAGTTAACTAGCGCGGTTTCACGCCTTACCTCACCAGAACCGTTTCGATGGTATACTTGACGACCCTTCTTACGACAACTATATAAAATTATGAAAACGTACTAGGATAACGATAGTCTGATAGATGCCTCAAGACAAGGCTATAAAGCAATTTGCTAATGTGCGACTCGATAATGTGTGGATGATACGTGTAATCGGTATTAATTTTGTTCAAGAATGGAAGTTGCGCAATTAACTTTTATACATTGTAGAAGAAAACATGTTGTTCCATAATAATGTTGTCATACGTTTTCATATAAATATCCTTTTTCATAAACATGGTAATGGACATTGGACATGCAGCCACTGCATGTGTTGTACCTACTTACTTTGTCAACATTGAACGAATTAATTGAAACATTTTCCTTAAAAAACTTTGTGATAACAATATGTAAAACATAATGGGCTTATATTTTATTAGAAGAAAGTCCTATATCCAAGAATTGCCTAATACTTATAGGTACCGATCTACATAGGTATTGGAAACATATAGGTATTAAGATAGATACCTATTTTAAACCATATTTTTACCGTTACCTAATATTAGTTCGTTTCAAAAACGATGTTGGGATTAATGGGTTTTCAGTTACCTAGGCAACTTTTCTACAAAATTATTTAAGTAGGTAGGTACTTTGATAACAAGTAGGGGACGATGGAACCGTTATGATGTACAATATTTCTAGAAATCATTTAAATATATAATGAGAAGGCAAAAACCTTAAGTGGACGTAGTAAAATTTTATGACTTTGGACATTTGAATTTTTATAAGTTTAGTTCAATTCAATTATCCTTCATTAACCGCAGGACGTTTCACACACGAACGCCACCCGTTGTCGGCTGTTAATGTGGAAATAATGTTTTGGGGTCATTATCTCCGTACTTATTACCTATTTTACGACATTAGTAGCGTTGAGCCAACATTGGTCACACGTTGGCTCATCAGGCTTAACTACAAACACTTAAGATGTGCTAACGAGGGCAAAGGATTAAATATAATTTCAATGTCCGGCAATCGATACTTTCTTTTTGTACCGTGAAATTACTGACATAACTCCATATAAAATGTATTTATTTATTATAGTTAGGTATAAATGGATAAAGCAAAAATGTGTTAGGTACTTATACAAACTTAAACAAAAAAAAATTGTGTTCATTCATTGCTTGTGCTATGAGGACTTAATTGTTTACACAAGCTAAGCTCACGAAGCAAAGGTCGTTAGTAATAATTTCAGGCTTATACGATCGATATTACCCCTCGTATAAGTGTCAAATGGCGGCGAAAGACTACCCTTGCTTAGCAAATTGTCGTTACATCAAATTAGATACAACAAATATGGATTCTGTCAAAAGTTCAATATGATGATATAATTTTGGTTACCGTATAGGTACCCATTCGGTATAAAAACGGTGATGAAAGATTTGTATAAATTTGTTGAGCACTTAACTGAGAAACTGCCTACTTAGTTACCTAGTCGTACCTATATCATAGTATATTAACTCTAAAACCTTATACTAGTTAGTATAAAGTTGTCAGGCATTTTTCCGACCCATATTATGTGACTCTGTTAGCAACCTCATATACCTACAAATGTAGATACACTGTAAGCGTTAATAAAATAACTTGCATAATCATAATAAGTGTGAACATCAAAACCAACAATATGCCATAAATTGTAAACGTCCCATGAGTTAGTTTGCATTAGAATAGTATGGGGTGTAATAAAGGGAGCAGCCGGGGCGACGCAAAACGACGCGCCGCGACGCAGCGGCGACGGGCTTTAGCGATTTCAATGCTTTAGCGTACAGTTTCAGCCGGAATTAACTCGATAATTCCCTAATTGTGCAATTAGCCTCCGGCAAATGGCTCTCGGCTTACCGGATAGAATCACAAGAGCTATGCCGGGAACAGAACCAGTATTTTGTTTATGAACTCTCTATATTTTGTAAGTAAATTAGAATTATGTACTGCTTTTTAACTAGGTACCCTTAGGACCTACCTACCTGTCTATAAATGTTATCTATTAATTAATAAATCTATTACCTTATAATTATTGTTTGTCGATAATTGATGGGGACATAAATGCTTAGGTATAGGTATATATAATCTTACTTGATGCTTTGTTAAAAAATATGGTCCTGGTACATTTTTATGCTATTAGGTAGGTACTCGTTGTCGATATAGGTACATGCATACCTACCTAGTATAATTTACCAGTACCTATCTATACAATAAATACCAATCAATGTTATGTATGATTATCATTATCGTATACCGTACATGGTTTATGGCATGACGATAAGTCTCATTATTTTCAATAACGTGTTGTCGAAAATATATTAGCTCATAAGTATAGTTATGAATTTTATGAAATACAATTTCGTCTGTAACGACTTCACGATCATCTTAATAACACGTCGAGGGATAAGCGTTTCGCTTGAATATTCATTTCGGTTCATCATAATTTTGGTAGATAATTTAAAATTATCCAATCTGCTGCGAAGCTGCTGCGTCGCGTTCCAGAACCAGTATGTTCTGTGAGATATCTACAACACACTACCTTTCCACTTATCGTGTTCTATTAGGTACTTCCCACATTAGTTTTGTTGTAGGATAACTACGTACTTGATATTATAAAATGATAGATCGTCATAGGGATAAACCATAATATGAGACATGCGAGTTATTAAATATAGCTACAGACAGACATACCTACTTAGGAACCTACATACCTACATCCAAATGTTTTTTTATGAATAGGTACTTATCTAACAAGCTTTGTACGAGTTCCCGGAGGATCTTAATTTTCTGAGATATTAAAAAATTAAGATGAAAATGAGGAATATACCTACGTACCTAGTAGGTATGTCCAGAACATATTCTAACATTTCTAACTATGTGCCAAACATTCAGAAGCCTTCAGTAGCATAACAGACTAACAAGTAACTACAGATCTATAGGTTGGTATGGAAGAATAATACCATAGCCAATGGAAAAAGAGCAAGTTAATCTTAACCGTTTGGAAAACTAGTTTTCTCGTTGAGTCTTTCAAATATAGGCTATATTTGTAGTATTAGTTATACTTAGTAATAAACAACCTTTAGACAATACAGGTAGGTATATAGGTATATCTAGGTAGGTAATTCATCCAAAATATCGCTTTTTTATTGACCTACTAAACCAAAAAAATGCTTGTGCAATTATATAAAAGCAATCCCGGCCACTTATCATTGATACGTCCGGTCTCCTTTCCAATTCATTCTCTGGCATGAAACATAAGTGTTCGAAGATTCAATTAAGTACCTAATATTTCGGTTGTAGAACTTACCTTCATTCAGTTTTGATTTTTTTTTTCATAACACACTGTGAAGTCTACTGAACTGATACTAAGAGTTTTTAACTCGTGCGAGTTTACGAGTATAAACTGGATCCTATCTCAAAATAAAGGTTTATATAACTTTATTATGATTTAGTGACTTTGCAGTGTAAAATGTAATGTAGGTAGGTAAATTAATTTAATTACGCTCTTAAATTTTTTATATTTAGGAATGAGCTATCTACTACAGAGCTCTCCATTTGACACAAGAGTTTGTAAAAACGCTCAAATTCAGGTCTAAAGTTAGTTTCATGAAGCACAACAGCGACAGACATCGCCTACCTGACCTGTGATATTACAATTTTGTGCTCGCATTAGGTAATCTCGTTTTATTTCATCTCGTATTTTTTACGACAAAAGATCTTCGTCATTTTTGACAAGGAAAAGGCCATCAACATATTGTATAATGCGGCGGTGGCGCCGGTGTGTCGGCTAAGAGGCGTCATCTACGCTTTGATCCAATCTCGCGGCGAACGGGCGAGTGGCGAGTCGGCCGGGTTGACGACCAATTACCCGATATCACTCTGTTTCGGCCTGCGCCCAAATGGAGCATAATGCCTAGGGTAATTATGACTTCAGCGCCGCCCGTCGCGTTCTTCTCGCATTGATTCTACCACTCTCATCGCCTAATACCTATTATCTTTAAATTGCTTTGAAATAGCCTTCGAAATGCGTAAGGTGTCGATTTTATGGTCCTTATTTGGAGTTGTGACATAAAGTCAGTTGATATGATTGGTGTCCGATGTTTTAAAATTTGATACGAAGGAAGCGTTATGTATTATGAAGAAGAGTCAATGTATTAAACAATTGTATTCGTAGCTAATGGTAGACGACGTAAGTGCTCGCCGCAGCAATTTGGCGGGCGCTTTATTATTTTTTTATGGTAATTGTAATTGTCGTGGGTCTAATTGAGAGCGCAGCCATATTTACAACTCAACTCCGTAGATCTCGACGTCGATACGGCACTAGGACGGCCCCATTATTTCTATTTGCTAGAATGCCGCTGTTCGCCCACATCAACTGTTAATATTAATAAAGCTTCGCCTCGTGTAACTTATTGACTGTATCTTGAACTATAATAACAATCAGCGTTTGAATGCCTTCTAACACAACATAGGAATTAACAACGCTTTATATTGACCATAAAAACTTTATTTATTGATATGTCCTACTGAAATTTAGAGAACCTATTTAACATTACGAACGTCCGCTCCAGAATATCCAGATCGGAATCAGTAGTTGTAAGGGCTGGGTTACACTACGGCGCAACAGCTGCGCCAATCACAATGTAAAGGGCGTGGTCGAACCCCGCACCCCGCACCCTGTCCCAGTCCCATGTCGTGATCCCCGGATTATATTATTGCGTACAATGGAACTTTTTTATCGAGCCATTGTGTATCATATTGGGGTGAAATATCCGGCCGGATGTTCTTCTGCTCTCACCTTTATTTAACTCCACAAAATGAACAACCCTGAACGGATCAGTTATTATATTTATTTCGGTATAATTTAATAGTGAAAATGAGAATAATACTGAGGTACAGTTAACATTTGTTATGTTTGACTTGTTAGATTTCGTTATTTCGTGGCAATTCCACCGGGATAGGTACACCTATTTTGTACAGTTAACGCATGAAAATATCGTAAAGCTAACACATAGGCACCAGATAGAGAGTATTTTATTAATTACGACGTCGAACGGCTGCCGAGCGGTAGCCACGGGGAGCTGTCACCGCGCCGCCTAATTGTAATACGCTACCTATAAGCTTCTCATAATTTATTTATATAATTTCTGAACGCTCCAGGCATGAGCTGAACACCGCATTTGTTCACATATAAATTAGACCATAAATTTGATTTGACTCTCAGAACGATTCTCACGGTCGCAACGTGGGATGATAATTAAAAGTTAATAAAGAATCAACCTTTTTTAATTCAAATAATTAACTGTTTATTTTCTGTCTTTCCAGGAACACCCGAGCTTACGCGGTACGCCTCTGGCGATGCTCGCGGCACAATGCAATAAGCTGTCGAGTAAATCTCCCCCACCTCTGGCCGATGCTGCTGTCGGCAAAGGTTTTCACCCGTGGAAGAAGAGTCCGGGCGCACATTCACCGCCCGGCCTCGGCACAGCGCCGCGCTCGCAGCCGCCCTCCTGCGGGCCCTATGCGCGAGGGCCGGCGTCGTGTGCTGCTGCACCATCCTACGGCAATGACTTATATTTTCCCTCATCCGGGGACCAACTTCTCGGCAAAAGTGAATCAAGTGCTAGTCTCGGTTCTATGTATTCGAGACATCCCTACGAGTCGTGGCCGTTCAATGTCGGCGGTGGTGGTGGCAGTGGTGCTCTCAAAGCTGCTGAAATGGGAGGCGTGAGTGCCGTCGGCAGCACCTGGTGGGACGTACATAGTGGGTGGCTAGACGTCGGAGGACAGATGGCAAATTATGCTGGCCAAGATTATTCACAACTCACACATTCTCTATCTGGTGGTGCACACTTACTACCGCCCGCACCTCACCTTTTGCAAGATGCTTATAAATCCGTGCTACCGACGCAAGGATCCTTTGGATTACATGCTCCCGGTTCCCCGGCTCCCCCCGCACAAGCGCCGTCGCCGCGGTCACAACGACGATACGCCGGTCGTGCCACTTGCGATTGTCCGAATTGCCAAGAAGCAGAGAGACTGGGTCCAGCCGGCGCGCATCTCAGAAAGAAAAATATTCATAGCTGTCACATACCCGGCTGCGGCAAAGTTTACGGCAAAACATCTCATCTGAAGGCTCACCTACGCTGGCATACGGGGGAGAGACCGTTCGTATGCAACTGGCTCTTCTGTGGTAAACGATTTACTCGTTCAGACGAGTTACAGCGACACTTACGCACTCACACAGGCGAAAAGAGGTTTGCGTGTCCGGTATGCAACAAAAGGTTCATGCGCTCGGATCACCTAGCGAAACATGTGAAGACGCACAACGGCGGCAAAAAGGGAAGCTCAGATTCGTGTTCGGATTCGGAAGAGAACAGCCAAGGTGAAGGTGGGGCTGGGAGCAGATCGCCGGAGCACGGGTTGGACGTGAAGCCGAGCACGCTGGTGTGACGGGGGCGCGCGGCGCTCGCCGTGCCGCACCATGCCTCGCCGCTCCTGTGATACTGCCTCCGCCGCGAGACGCCTCCGTCGCCGCCACCAGCGCCACCACCGCCACCGCCGTTGCCTGTACATACCACATATCAGAACTGTATTATATAACTTGGACATTCAACTAAAGACAATGCGGTGCTGTTCGCAAACGTGTATGTATTTGTTGTGAGACGTAAAGTGTTGTACAGTATAGTTATATGTATTAAAAATAATTATCTCATATTATAGCTAGAAATTGTATTGTAATTAGAATAAGTAGACTCACTGTTTTAGTCCAAAATTGCAGACTTACCTAATTTATTTTTTAAAGTACCTCACGAGACTCTGAATTTTATAATTTCAATAGATATTTATTAATAAGATGCCCAAATTATGTTAATTTATAGTTATAATAATAATAAAGCATCAGAACCGTGTGTCCATGATGTAGTTTGGAATTAAATATACCTACCTACTTAGGTAACAATTTAAATGTAACTAACACCAAGTAGATGTCAGCGTATTTCAAACATTGTATGGTATTTTATAATGTTTGTGTTCTGATTAAATCGAGCTTACATTACTTATCTACATGCGAAATTATGGTCACAGTAGGTAATTTACATTAGGTATCAGATTCGTATTTTGAAACAATATTCTATAATATAATTTTAGTTATAACCTAGTTACCTACCAACAAAATATTTTATTTCTTTACATTTTACCTACTGATATGAATGTGGCCTATTATAATAAACATATATGTACCTACTTCTGAAACAATTCATTATATTTATTAATTTACATTGAACAATAAACATAAAATAAGATTACATAGAAATACTATGGTTGTTATATTTTTTAGATGACACTAAGTACACACGGTTTAACTTAAGACTACGTTTAGACTTTTATCATACAATATCATGCATTGTTAAAGGATATTTATTATAAGCACACGTTACAAAACTAATCCAAACAGGAATTACTTTCATACTTCATAAGGGTTATCGTTATTTTTCCTTAATAGGTATTTATTTTACATATTTTCATTACATATTTGACAGTCAGAACCTATCACAAATATTTTTTTTATAAAGGTCATGATTAATTAATTATGTTAGCTTGGAAACTTACAATGTAATATTATATAATACGACTTATAAGTATTGTACAAAATTGTGCGAATTAAAAAGATGCCTGAAATTGATTTTATAAAAATTGAATATATTTTTTCCGAGTGGACAATTTGTATTATTAATCCCAATATCGACGCTTCTATTGGCCTAACATCAAAATCTGTTGGTCTACCCACATACATCATCATACATACATCACTTAAAAACGACTTCACCGATTTGGCCACTTTCTTAAGTGTCATGCCTTAATCTAATGTTGGTTTCAGCACCATTTAAAATACCTAAGTAATTTAAATAAGTAATAAAAAAATATTTGGAAAATAAGCCAGTATCAACCAATAGGTACCAATACCTAGGCATGTTGTTTTTAATTTGGTATTTCTGATTTACAATTCAGTTTCAATTATTCATTGCTAACTTTGTAAGCAGAATAGGAACTGAATAAAAAAAAACGAAAGCTAGTGATTTAAGTAAGTAAGTAAAATTTGGGCCAGCTAAGGATTGCAACCTGCACCCTCATAATTGTGAATTGGTGCAAAAAAATCTCCAAATACGGTGAATTATTTGTAGGTAGGATGCCGTTAGTGGGATAGATGTACCTAAACTGGAGCATATCCGGGAAAAATAACTGATAGTTGTAAATAATTCGACCCAAAGAACTGAAACACAAAAAGGATAGATAATAATACCTCACCCTCGACAGATCAAAAATAACGATTTTTTAATTATTACATTCATTCACAAATTAATTTTGCTATAGGTTAGTTTATTACTTATCTGCCAAGAGTACGTGAAGCTAGCGAGGTCCAAATGACTGCTGCGCATTCAATTTACAAATAAAATCAGGCTTTATTGCACAGCACGACGATATACTTTTCAATTACGCAGCCACTCTGATTACAACATTTTTGGTTGGGAGTAATTTAGAAGCGGCCGCAAAGAGGGCGACGTTCATCGTAAAAAGCGAATTGAAACCACGAATAATGAGGAGGGGAGTAGTAAGTGTCGCCTCTGCGGGTGGCCACTAGCTCGTGCCGTAAAAACCGACTTCATCTGCAACAGTCGCCGACTCCATTACCGCGGGTCTCGTGGCCTAGGTTAATCTTCGCTTTATTAATGGCGTGCCGTGACTTGACAGTGCGGTGCGGTGCGGTGGTCCCGATCACCGTCTGACGCCAGCCTTACGTTGATGTCTCTATCCGCTGCACACATTGGAAATTCTGTTCAGGTAGGTAATTTATAAAAAATATCGTACCTACCTAATTTCCTTTAAAAGTATGAAATAAGTAGTTTATCATATTGATTACCTACTACCAATATGTTTAATCCCCCCAAATGATGTTGATGTTTTGATGTAGGTATTTGATTGAATTAATGGAGTAGGTTAATAATGATGTCCTGAATGAACATAATATGTAATGCACTGTTATTCTAGCAGATTACGCAGGGAAATCATTTAGGTGGTAGCCAGTAAGTTTATGGAAATAAAACCCATAAGGTGAGTACACATACCTGCTATAGGAAATATATGGTAAGTAGCTATTAGGTACTATTTACGTTGACGTATCAGGATACACTAGTGAGAACCTTCTAGCAACCAGTAAGATGAATAGGCACCCTACGTACCCAAACAACTGTGCTCATAAACTCATAGAAGAACTCATGACATTATATTACGTAGGCTATCCAAATCAAATTAAGCGACACACCCTACTACATAAAAACAAGTAAATATTTGATTAAAAGTAGGTAACACAATTTATCATTGATAAGTTGACCTCTGTAATCATATAATCCGGTCGTTATCGGAGTAAACCCGCAGTAATCAAATTAAATCCCATTCCCCATACTAAACACAGATTTATCACCCTTAAACAAATTATCTGTAAACTCATTGAGCGTACGAGATGAGGGTGGCTCTACAGTACCTACTGGAGCTGTTTTATATTCTAGTCATCGTCTCGCCGTCTGGCAAACGAACGTGAAGTTTTTGGTGGAGTTCAAAATATTGCCAAAAATGTTGGATAACATAGGTATACCTACCTACCTAGGTACTAAGACATAACATTTACTACTTGGCCAATTTGTACGTGACAAAATTACACAGTGAAAACTTATATGTACCTACTTTACTAGACCGGAAAATAAATCCTTAGAAAAGGAAATGAAAGATCAATGTTTGCATGTAAAATATAATTTAATATTTCTCAACCTACGTATATTTGACATATGCGTAGCATTCGTAGCTAGAATCGTAGAATTCGTAGCAAGATATAGAAAAAACCTCGCATCCTACTATTATTGAATGAACTGCTTTAAATAAAATTAAATTGAAACTATTATCTTACCACACGTTTCTAACGTAACATACCTAAAATTTATGTTTCCTTCGAAGCAGGTGTCTGAACTCAGCACTTTAGCAATTCCTTTAGCGTTCAGTTAACTTACCTTACAGTTTCAGATGTTCGAGATCCTTTGAGTCTTAGAGTTAATGTGGCGAGGCGATGCCACTTCATTGCTCTTGGCGGCTATCGACCGCTGTGCGACATACGACGTAGGTATTCGAGACACCTGTGAGCTACATACATCAAAGGCCAAACATTACATACATCATTTGAAAGGCAGTTACTTTATGCCAACCGCATAGGCACGATTGAATATTCTTATTATAGGTACCTTCTCGTATCTAGGGTTGCCAACACATTATTACACGTTTACAGTTGGCACATATGTATATTTATTTTTCGCCTCATACAGACTAACGACAAAATACCTACTCTAGATGAATGGAAAACCTATTTTACGATTATACTATAAAGAATTTTTGTTATTACATTTTAGTTTCATGTTAATTAATTCGAATAGCCTATACAAAACTTAGAAGAGCCGATAAAATGTATGCTAATTAACTAGTTATGATTAATAATGGATCATAAATCGTGTCGGGTACCTACAGCCGGGTCAAAGGGACGCCGCGACACGTGGCGTGAGTCGCCTTCGCAGAAATCCGTCTAAACTGACACTGTTCTAAATTAGTGCAGATTTTTTATAAACGCCGCTTTAGGAATAATGCTACGTTTGAATGTCATTGTAATTTTGTTGAGTTATCCTTATTTATCCTTTAATTGGAGTAAAATAAAGGTATCATTGTAGGTAGATACATACATACATACCTACTAGCTTCCGTACTGGGAGAAAAATCCAATGACTAATTCTAACGGTGTGTGTGTTATAAAATGTTCAGTAGGATACGTTGAGTAGGATAATTAAGAAAATACATGAATAATTCAAAGTTTGGTACTAAGATAAATAATATGTTTCAGACATCTAAGATCTTCATGAGCGAGTGCTACTTACCGCAACTAAAGTTGCAATTTCACTATTAGTTAAGTGGCTTATACATACATGTGGTGGAGTATCGTAAACAATGTTGCAAAGAGCGGCGGAAACACAGGCAGTTTACAACTTTTTAACAGCGCAACCCGGTCGCAGTAAATCACGAGGTTTAGACCCCCTTCAGAAGTAATATCGACTTCTTCGAACTCACATTAATCTGCCATACTTCAATATGTGAAGGGAAATGACGAGACACAAAGGCAGGCACGAATTTAGCGAACGCAAACATACAAAATAAACGAGAAGATTGGGTCAGAAACTCTCTGTTTGTTGTGAGAAACAAGGTGGCTGGCTGTAAAAAATAATTTGGTACCTATTCTTGACTCAATTTCTTATTTTCATTAACATTACTGTCGACTGATGAATCAGTAATTTGTTTACTTTTAACACAATAAGGAGACACGACTATTGGATCTGTCAGCGGGCATCATAAAACGGTGGCTGCGATCGTTTCCAACTCCAATGACATATTGCTGTGGTTAGGACACAGGAGCAGTGGAGTCGAAGATAAGAAAATTTATTAGTTATTTCTGTAATAACATCAATATCAATCCAATATTTAGTTGAATAGATCTAATGTTCTTTTTTATTTTATTTAGGGACTTTTTAGTTTAAGCAAAGAAACATTATTAGGTAATCTTTTTTTGTTGGAGGAATTGAATTATGGCATCTTAAGTGGAAGGTAACATTATATGCATATGCAGGTATATTTATTATTTTACCCAAGACTAGATCTAATTATAGATGTAAATATATTAGGTTATTACCTATTAGTAGGCACCCAGTATAAAATTTTAAATAATGTGAAATTTTCTCTATGCATTGAGTAGCTCGCCGAAGGGCAAATCTCCGTTAAACGTGTTCAGTATAACCGTGACACAGACTGTCATGTTAAAATGTTTTAATTTAGTGGCGCAGTTCGTCACACGCCGGCATATCCGCCAACCGCGCCATTTGACACTCGCCGCGTTCTGAGAGGTGATAAATCTCCTCCCAACTCGGCGGCACTAATCACGGAAATGAAAACAACCCTTCACTTGACTCGTTTACATTTAATGTTCCGCTCAAATGACGGCATTTTTTCGTTTTTAATAACCTGAGATATACACATACAACAATAACTGTTTAAGTAATGAGTCGTTCGAAATAAAATTGCGTCCCCTACGTGTTTCGATTGACGTCAGCAGGAAAACAAACAATTTATCTATTTCCCTGCGCGTCAGATGGTGATCAAACACTGGTTAATAAAGTAGAGACGAGACGACGCCAGCGCGCGACTGCGTTTATTGGCGCGATGCCAATAAACGCAAGGGGCGTCGGGTTCGCACACACGCCGTCGAATTTTAAATTTGTAAATACTCCCGCCGCTAATCTGACTCGTCTTTTTGTGACGCGATAAAATAATGACAGCAAATTGCTACTGGAGCAACACAAAGACTTTGCCGGTAAGTAGATATGTAATCATGCCTGCCTCTTTAGTCCATCAAGGCTTGCTTGTGTTTTAAGTTTTAAGGAATGTCGAATATGATAAAGCCTACTGAATTGCATTTAAGATATTCATAAAAATTCCTTGTTACCAACACAATTTTTATTTGAAAAGGATTTGAAATTATTCGCAAGGCCAATTTACACAAAAGATGATGCAAATTAACGCATCTATTCACTAAAATGAAAACTCGTCGACTCTGTCATTGATGGCTCTTTAGGGGAGCTTTTCAATCAGCCCTCGTTTGGGGACTTTAAGTATTAAAGCAATCTCCTATTGCGTCACTTTATTAGTTCCTGCTTTATTTTGTTCTTTTGATGTTTGAAAGTAATCGCGCTGTTTGTGTTGAAATCCACATTTGTTGTTGTATGTTGTTGCATGTAAAACTTGCTTATTTGAATAGAATGGTAAATTTGCTTTAGGTAGTAAGAGTGGTGAAAGTTTTCCATGATTTTAAACGGAATCATTTTAATAATTTATTTTCGTTATCAGTTACAACATTAGCTTTAGATTACTTTCTTTATGTTTACGTCTGTATGATAGGCTTTACATCTATGTATCTATGACCTAACTCTAGGCTATCTGTTAGTAGGTATCTATCCTTGTTTTTCAAAATAGTAATAGTTTCATACTAATCAAATGATATACCTATAGGAAACCATCCATTCTCAAAGTAAATCTCTTCTGAAATTTGAATACCAAACAAAATAAATATAAGTAACTATGTAGGTATAATAAGAAACATGTGCACATAACCCACATTAAGTACACATCATTAAGTTTTAAAAGAAAGTCGCAAAACGACAGAATCTCATTACCATAGCTCCACATTCAGATGGTATAGAAGCGGAATAGAAATGAGGTTGAAGATACGACATGAATGACAAAGTGGATGCAAATGTGAGCTTTGTCGGCGAGGGCCGAGGAGCAAGTCGGCAACCATTGCCAATCAAACGACAGGGTGATCCAACCTAAGAACTTGCGGTTCAATTTCGTAAGGTACCTAAATGACTGCAAGACGTCGATATACTTACCTACTCGTAGGTATCAGCGCTGGTCTATCTCTTTCGTTAACTATGAATCCACGAGTCAAATTCACTCGTCGTTTTGCATTTGCACGCCATCGGAATTTGTTTGCTAATTAATTAATACAAAAGCTAATCTAATTAATAAGGGCATACGTACCTACCTATTGGAATTATTAGCATCGACACTTACTAAGTAGGTATGCTTTGTTTACCCTGACCCCTCTTTAGCGCTGATGGTGACCACCGTGGGGTTTTAGCCGGTCGATTTCCCCATGAAAAAAAAAGGTATGCTTTGTTTATATACTAAGTAGGTACTTATCCATTGTTAAACTTCCGTAATGTTTACTTAAGCGATTATTAGGTAATTCTTCCCATGTGGAATGTATGTCTTAAGTCCTCAGCCAATACTTATTTCTAAATTGGTGTTAGACATGTCGGTCTCATAATAACATCTTAAGTAGGAGTTAGTGGATTTTATGCAATCAAATCCATCATAATAAAAATAGGTCGGTAAAAGATCTGAGCTTAATTTTATGGATAAGAATGCAAGGCCTTTATAGCACTTGATTCCAGTAGATATTACTTCAAAAAAATTAACTTTATTCTTGTATAGGTAGGTACAAGTAGCGTGTCAGATTTAAGTTTGAGAATATTATAAAAACAGATAAATAGAAACCTTTTAAAAACAGGAACCACAGGCATAAATTGTCAATACCTTAACCTCTGACACAAATGAATGTTGTTAATGAACGGCGTGTGTCAGAACAAAAACGTCAAATATCTTTCATCTATAAATCACAGACATAGTTATGCAGTGTAGGGAGTGAAGACCTTTAATTTATAATGTGAATTTTTGTCAGCGACCCCGAAATTAGAAAGGACTTACCAACTTAATAAGTAAGTACTATCAATAAGTAGTTAAAAAACTCTTAAGTTGTTTCGATTGATGAATTAACTAAGTTGTTGTTCTTGTTCTTTAATAAACGTGAAAGCTATGATAGGTATCTATCTCTTTTTGGTTCTAAACCAAGGACGGATCTATACCTATAGGGTACCTAATTAAGGACACAGTATCTATACAATAAAGCATTTCTACAGCTATGTGTTATAAGTACCTACCTAGGTACTTACTTGGAAAGGCACATACTAAGTAAGTAGGTAATTGGTAAAAAACTATTTCAAATAACTTATATTTTTAACAATATATGCCAAGCTCAAAGAATCTTTACAAACAGAACTTTTACTTATTGCAAGTTGTTACAATTACTTACTTAGGAAGTGTTGAGTTTCATGAAATCCAAAAAATGTGGTGGGCGTGATTGCCGATGTCTGCGCACGCGCTACCGGATACGGAAGTGTGTAATTACGTCGCTATTTCGCAAAAATGTTTCAATCGACCCTCGACAGATGGCGCGCGACCCGAATCGTTCAAACATTCCCTGAATAGTTCAGCTGTTTGTGTGGTTTTGCACCGCCCATTCCATTCAACGCCTAGCATAGGTGACAAAGATATTATATTTAATTTCCATTAAATAATTTTTTCCTCGTTTATTTCTATAGAAGTGTTCTACATAGATAGGTATATTTAATGCATGTACCTACTATAGTAGATAAAGTCTGGTTACACTTTGGTACTAAGCTATAGGTACCTAGTAGGTACCTTCTTGTAGGTATGACATGAGTAAAATTTAAGATGTAAAGACTTCGATAGACACCTATTGATACTTAGACATAATTTAATCTATGCTCTGATGCGATTCTATTACCTACGTTTACGATTGTATAACGATAGGTAGATACTTTAACTATAAAAACATTTAGCATCGCATGATAGGGCTATCAAAATATCGACAGGTCCTATGTTTAGGCATAGGTACCTGCGTGGAAAAGGTAAACAAATAAATAATATCTTTTGTTTAGAATCGGTACGGTGCGAATAAAATTTGAATAAAACAAATTATTGAATGTCTTTTTAATAAAGCGCTTATTGTTTTATCGGCATAATGGAGAGCTCCATTGTGCTGGCGGCGCCGCCCAGCCGTATTCCAATGCCGAGGACAATGCACAAATAATAAATAGTCGTATTTTGTTCGCATTTTCTGCGCTCGGTCGCTTCGGCGTTGTTTTGCTAATTGTTGGTCCAAAATAAATTAATTGAATTACATAGCTCGATGAGAGTCAACGCGTCGGTTGCTTAAAATGTTTGGACGTTCAGTAATTGAAGAGCTATAGAAGTGAACTCATTCGAGGTAATTTAATAAACGCTTTGTTTTTGTTAATGGAAAGGTCTCATTACTACAAAATGTTGATTTACCATCGGTGGTGAATATTTAATAAAGGCGGTTTGGGATTATTTGTACCACAAAATGTTGAGATAAAAAGGATGAAGAGCGAGAAACTGGTAGATACCTACCTATAGGTATGAGTCATTCATTAATTCTGCGAAAGCAAATCATGAGAAATTTAAAGTTACAGTGACTCATACCTACGAGGTATTCCACGTAGCCCACCTAAACGAAGCCCACCCAGAGGAAGCCCACCTAAAGTATTCCACGATGCCCACCCGTAGGTGGGCTTCAAATAAAAATTGATAATAATTAATTTTCTATTCCACGAAGCCCACCTAAGAATATCACTCGCATAGTGTGGGGACAAGAAATAAAAATGTCGTTAGAAAAAAATATTTATTATTTAAAAGACTAAACTTAAATTTATATAATCGTTCAGTTTCATTATGTGACACAATATTTGCCATTTTTGTAATCTTAGGTACTATTTAAAATCACAGATTGTTTCATAATTATGCAATAAAATCTTGGACAAGTATCAAAAACATTGCAAATATAGTTTTCCATAGAGATCCATGTTGATGTTTTCTATAAACTTTTTTATGTTACATTATAGTATTTTTTTTATTCACCAAATAGTTATACTAAAATAAAATAAGAAAACTTCAACATAGATCTCTATGTAAAACTATAATAAATAAATAAATATCCTGGGATGTTTTTCACACGGCCAATCTGATTCCAAAGTAAGCTTCAAATGAAACTTGTGTTATGGTAACCAGATAGCTAATATACTACATATAATACTTTTAAATACATACTTATATAGATATTTACATCCAGACACAGAACAAACAGACATATTCATGCATACAAATGTTTGTCCTGGGTGGGATTCGAACCCACGACTCGCGGCTTGAAAGTCAGGGTCACTAACCACAAAGCCAACCGGGCTGTCAAACTATATTTACAATGTTTTTAATATTTGTCCAAGTATTTATTGTAATTATGAAACAATCTATGATTTTTTATGTTACAGTAGAGTATTTTTATTATTCACTAAACAGGTAGCTATATGGAAACTTCAACATAGATCTCTATGGAAAGCTATATTTGCAATGTTTTTGATACTTGTCCATGTTTTTATTGCATAATTTTGAAATAATCGGTGATTTTATTAAGAGCACAAAAAAGGAAAACTAAAAGAAAAATTTTTTTTTTGGAATGATAGGTACCTAATTATGAAACAATCTGTGATTTTAAATAGTAGTACCTAAGATTACAAAAATGGCAAATATTGTGTCACATAATGAAACTGAACGATTATATAAATTTAAGTTGTCTTTTAAATAATATGGATGTAAATATCTATATCAGTATGTATTTAAAAGTAGTATATGTAGTATATCAGCTGTCTGGTTACCATATCACAAGCTCTGCTTAGTTTGGAATCAGATTGGCCGTGTGTGAAAAATGTCCCAGGATATTTATTTATTTATTATAAATTTTTTTTATCGACATTTTTATTTCTTGTCCCCACACTATGCGAGTGATATTCTTAGGTGGGCTTCGTGGAATAGAAAATTAATTATTTTTTAATTTTTATTTGAAGCCCACCTACGGGTGGGCATCGTGGAATACTTTAGGTGGGCTTCCTCTGGGTGGGCTTCGTTTAGGTGGGCTTCGTGGAATACCTCATACCTACACGCTACCTATACCTACTTACCTAGCCAGCTGCAATGCTAAAAAATACACCAGTACCTACCTATCTACCTACTATCCTCTAAAACTTAGGTTTCTAGGTAGGTATAGGTAGTTTATCCAACGGACTACCTTCGTAAGAATTTATTTACCTACTTAATAAAATCAAAATAACCTAATGCTTTTCAAAAATTTTATATATTTAGGATTTTAACATACCTAATATAACAGTCGTTAAAATATTTTTTTATCTAACTTGGACTTTATATCTTCATAAATCACCTAACGCCCTCTAACGTCGAGTAGCAAAAGCCTAAGACGGAAAAGAGGAGTGAAATGTTTCCAATACACATTTTTGTGACTAAGGAGTCACAAATAAGGTATATGTACATATAAAACGCAAATTTTTTATTTTAAATAAACTCAGTCTTATAACTGCACCCATAACCACAAATTTAGAAGGTACCTTTAGGTTTCTATAGGTATAAAAACCTAGGTATAAAACAATTGTTATATATTAGTTAGTTTAACATATTACAATAGGTAGGTATACAGTCTTTAGCCATTTGAGATAATTTTCTTGAGTGACATTTTAATTGATAGGCATAGTCCTCCTACAATTACTTACAAAATAATGTACCTACCTACCTACCTATGTATGAGTACCTACCTCATAAAATTGAATTAAAGTCCAATAAAAATCTTTACGAACGTTATAAATAACCCCCTACTTTATTATGGGCCTATTTACTTACGAAGTGGATTATTATTGTCAGAAAATAAGTTGCGGTTACAAACAAAACTATCAATTTCACGGCAGTTTGATGTTACCTACCGAGCGAAACGTCAAAACTTTCTACCCGCTACCCGTAGGTCTGTCTTTCAGGCCGAGTCCCAGGCCATACTTAAAGCCCTTTCCTACTGCTCGCTTAAACATATCAACAACATAATAATTTTCTCAGATTCGAAATCAGCTCTCCTCGAACTAAATAACTGTAACAGCCTAAACCCCACAATTCATGAAGCACAGACCATCATCAGAAACATGGAAACAAACAAACATGGGCAAATTAAGGTCGTATGGGTTAAGGCACACTGCGGCCTTGTCGGCAACGAAGAGGCGGACGCTGCAGCTAAGACAGCCGCAGACCTCCACAAAAAGCCAGAGTATGCCATGTTCCCTCTGAGCCACTATAAACATCTTAGGAAAAAGCAAACACACGAAGAGGGCAACATGGTGTACACGGCTTCGAATACTGGGGAACTCACCAAACAATGGCTGCCTGACACAGACGCCATAAAGGCGCTGAGAGACTCTATAAATCTCACCTTCCAGTTGACTCAAGTGCTCACCGGACACGGGTACCACAAACAGTACCTGCATAAAATGAAAATCACAGCAGACGACCTGTGCCCGTGTGACCACTTGAGTCAACAAACAGTTGAACATCTCGTAAAAGATTGTCCGCGATTTTGTCTACATAGACATGACCACGAGGCAGTCTGCAGCAGCCTCAAAGTAGATCCATTCAAACTAGATGAAATAATTAAAAAAGAGTCATCGGTCCAATCATTTAGTAAATTTATAACAGCAATAGTAGACAACTTAAAACAATTTAACGGCACTTAACACTCCTAGATTAAAATTAAACATAAGCAAGAAATAGAAAGCAAATTAATAGTAAACAATAAACATAATAAATGACTACCAGCCGCCCGTATCCCAAGCGGGGACTGGTAGTTAAACGCAGGTAAAAAAAAAAAAAAAAAAAAAAAAACCCGTAGGTCTTTGTGTGGCGTACTTTCTTATTTTTTTGCGTAATTATCTTTTAAAAAATTAAACGTACGTATACATGTGTAACAAAAGCCAGTAGTGGGGTACGATCGGGTTGAAAAGCGTAGGAAGTAATTAGGGTGTCGGCAGATGGCGCGCGGGGCGTCCTGGGCTCAAGTAAACACAACCGCAAACGTCTCCGCTCACCGCTCGAGACGAGTGAAACGGGCACATGTTTGGTACGTGCTCGGCTTATCGATGATGCGAACTTATTTTTTCTGTCATGATTAAGCCTTTAATAAATCATATCGTAAGGTTACGCGCAACGCAATGAGTGATGCAATATGTAAAAATAGGTATCTACCTATCTACATATGCCTTTGATATGGTTCCGACTGATATCCAAATCAATTGGAGGATTATTCAAGTCTAGCTTCCGCCCTGCGGTTTCACTCGTGTAGTTCCCGTTCCCGAAGGAAAACAGGGATAAAATGAAGGGTGTTTTTTATTTAATATCAAATCATTTTGACGTGACAACGTCTTATAAATTGGTTTGCCGGGTGACACTTCAAGAAACTGCGTTACGCTCCGCTCACGTTATGCGCTCACAATGAGAGCGAGTGAGAGGCACGCGTCCCTTCCACTCGGGCATGGTTAGCCCGCCTAATGGTTGTCACGTAAAACTTTCGCCCGTATACCGACTTTACAGGCAACCAATTTTTTATGACAGAAATCTATAGGTAGGTAGGTACCTCGGTACCAAGTTATTTTCCAATAATATAAAATTTTCCATGTTTAGCTAAAATAAGTAGGTAGGTTTTCTACCTATTTAGCTTCCTATATAATAAGGAAAATTTTAATATAAGTACCTACTTATCCTCTATATCTTACCATTCATGTTACGGAACTCGCTCATTTTGTAATGAAGACGTAAATGTTTAGAAATTCGAAGACTTACCACAAAATGACATGTTTGTGATGATAATAACTTAAAATATTTATCGAATAAATTACTTCTGAACTGACATACCCAAATTGTAGCTTAATACTTACATTTGTTTGAGAACATAAAGGAAGGTAGGTAAGTTTAATGAAGTTAGTTTCCACCTCGTCCTGTCCGTCTGTTACCTACTTAGGTATTTTATTCAGAGACTATTATCACTACTTTACCTAGAGAGTTAAGTAAGATTTATTATACATCTAATAGGGACTGGAAAAAAAATCCTTAATAGGTATCTATGGGACGTTGTCCAATCAGTTGATTATAATGAATAATTATTATCTATTATTTATTAGCTTAGGTACAAGCAAATAAAACAATTTAAATAAACATAAATACCTATTATTGGTTTAAGGAAATCACCATTTGCCACGACTTACAATGACTGTGAAACCTAAGCAAATTCCACTGAGTAGATATCATGATTCTTGCGCAAACTTGCACAACGAATTTGTTTGAGCTCAGTAAACTTGAAGATAAAAAATACAATGGCCCGTGTAAATATTCCTCAAGGATTACAATAATATGGAGTACCTAATCAAAACTATTTGTTATGTCGATAATTATAATAATTCCGGTTAATAGACACATGACTTTTACAGTAGTAGAAAAGTAAAATATTATCAGGGTTTTAAGCAGTGGTGGATTTATCATTTTGCCGCCAGTAGGCTATTCAATTTTTGCCGCCCCTTCTGACCTTTGAAATTCATTACGCTAGTTTAGTTCACAATTATATGAGTTAGACCAAAGTCGTTATTTTTGGAAACAAAAAAAATAGTAGTAGGATGAAACCCGTCACAAAAGGACGAGAATATAACAAGAATTAAAGGAAAAATAAATTACGGGCGATCTGAGCTCGGGAAAGGGGGAGGGGGGTGAGCTTTAAGGGTAAAAAACGGTTAGTCTCGATTTCCGGCAAAACTACAAGTCCTATAGAAAAATAATTAATGACATAGTTGTAGGTAATAAAGGGATCTACAACTTTTGTATTTACACTTTTTTCACATTAGGTACCTCAAAATTTATGTTTAAAGTTCTTCACGAAATTTGGTGAAAACTTACCTTTGTATGTCCTAAAGTCACTGTAATTTTTTTGATTCGAAATATTTATTTTTTCGCCTTATTTTGACTAAATATTGAAAGAACAGCTTAATTTTCAATCGAAAAATCTCATGTCAAAATATCAGCTTTTAACAACTAAGTATTTTTGCATGTTTCTTGCAATATGTATGTTTTGTAGATTTGTAATTTTTTTATATATCAATGTTACACAGAATCATACGTTTATCAAGTAATGATGTGTGAATTTTACTAAATAGCTCAATATTTTACATAGTGAAAGTACAAAAATCGGTTTCAATTTTATGCATTTTCTGAGAACATTTACCATAGTAATGTATATATTTTTTTACATTATCAGGAAGAAAAGATTTCAACGAACCATAAACTCGCTGACTTTTTAAAAAAAGCTGAAATTTTAACGTGAAATTTTTCGATTGATAATTTGGATATTTTTTCGATATTTAGTCAAAATAAGGCGAACCAATAAATATTTCAAATCAAAGAATTACAGTGTTTTTAAGACATACAAAGGTAAGTTTTCACCAAAGTGCTAATACAAAAGTTGTAGATCCCTTTATTGCCTACAACTTTGTCATAATTTTAGTTTCTATAGGACTTTTAGTTTTGCCGGAAATCGAGACTAACCGTTTTTTACCTTTAAAACTCATCCCCCCCCCCCCTCTTCCCGCCTCAGATCGCCCGTAATTTATTTTTCCTTTGATTTTTGTTATATTCTCGTCATTTTAAGACGGGTTTCATCCTACTACTATTTTTTTTCGCTTTTTACCATTTTCAAAGCTATCGTTATATTGGTCTATATATTTTACAGCGCGTTTAGTAATCTATGCTTATATTATAAAGCGGAAGAGTTTGTTTGGTTGAACGCGCTAATCTCAGGAACTACTGATCCGATTTAAAAAATTCTTTCAGCATTAGATACTCCATTTATCGAGGAAGGCTATAGGCTACATATCATGACGCTACGACTAATAGGACCGGAGCACTAATGAAGAATGTTTAAAAATCGGGAATATGTTTTCCCTTTTGAGAGCTTCCGCTGCGTCCGTTGCGTAAAAGGTTAAAGTTTTTCTAAAATAATGTATGACAGAATTGTTTCCCTCCAAAAGTTCTATAAAAAAGCCCGCAACAGCATATGTCTCTGTTAAGGTTGGCTCACTATAACCATTTTTATACTTACCAAATTTGTTCTAAAATAAAGCATTACTTGTTAAGTTGTTTTAAAAAAGATGATATTAATCCTTATCCAAGTAAATACGTTATTCATCACAAGTATTTAACTTAAAACAAAATTGCCATGTATATCATTCGATTTCAATGAATATCTTAGAAGATATCGCAAATTCAAAATAACATCGCAGCAAAATAATGATCAAGTACTGCGCGCGCCTTCATGTACTGGGCCAGCGGGCAGGCATCTATTAGCTCTGCGAGACCATTCTTCTACGTAAACAAAGACAGGTTAAAAGTTAGCGTTAGCCCAAAGTAACTGTCGCGGGCAGAAACTATCTTTTATATACGGATTACGGACATTAGAGTGTTCAGTCAGACATAAGAGTAAATGTTAACATTTTTGTCACACGTTCCTTTGTGCATATCTTAATTTTTTTATAATAACAAAAAAAAATGGGGGCCAAATTTGCCGCCCCCTAAAATCTGCCGCCCTAGGCTCCAGCCTACTCAGCCTACTGGTAAATCCGCCACTGGTTTTAAGAAGAAAGAAAAATGCTATTAGGTATTCGCCCCATGTAAAAAAAAGATTATGCGACAAATTGTTAACTTTTCGTAGTGTTTCTTGTGACCCATATTTGAAAAACGTTATCACAAGAGAAAAGTGGTAGTTATCTACTAGTTACTTTATGTATGTACCTAAGTGGCCGTTATTAACTTAATGAAAATGATTCCCTTGAACAATACTATAATTTCTCCAAATAACAAACAACAATAGTTCAATACGTCATACTAATGTGACAAAATGCCGAAAATTACCCTCATTATTGATGGGAACACGAGAATAATGCTTTGTCGCAGTCAGCGGCACCCCGGCCTTTACAACAGCTGGTGACAAACTACTCGCGACCGCTGCTCTACCCATTCTCTATGCCTTTTTGACTTTGATTTATGGATTTTTTATGCTCTATTCACCCGTCACGGTTACTTTAGATTATATTTCAGTAGAGCCAACATTCTTTTTTACGTCCAAAATAAATATAAACCATAGTCCTACGATATAAAGTCGACTTCTGTTTCGACGGTCACACGTTTTGACTGTAACAAATGTGGCAAAGGACGAAATGTTTCGCAGTTGCTCTTGCGCAGAGTATCGCTACATCATCTCTTAATAGTAGGGGATGAGGATAGGGTTTTTATTTTATTTTCACAGTAATTTACTTTTGTTAGAATACAATAGTTTTATTGTGTAGATCGAGATCTAAGCAAATAGGAATATGTTTGGCAAGAGTGCCAAGGATACGGTTCACACCTCCTGGACACATACCTAATTGGTTGAAGATATTATTATCTAGGTTAATGTAGGTATTTTACCACAAAAGCGCCTTTAAGAAGTAGGTAGTTGCCAATAAACAAATAAGTAAATAACAAGCAAAGTAGGTATATGTAAACATTCCTGTATTCCTGCCAAAGCATTCTGTTGGCACTAGATTTACTTAGATTTAGATTAGGTACCTACCAAACGAGGTAATGGCATAGATATTGTTAAAATCTCAGACGACAGTAGGTAGATATGTCACGTGTTTTATGTTAATTTTATCATTGTAGAAATAGGTGGAAAGTAGGTACCTATTTCTATTATACGCATGCTATTAGATATAACCTCCATGGTAAAAGGTAAACACTCTAGTCTCGTAGATAGGATACCTAGGTCCTAGACTTAATGAAATAAACAGACGCGCACGCAGCATTCCGTGTGTTAATGAAATCAATATGAAAACCTCAGAATTTCTAGGGTCAGCTTTGTTTTTTTGCGCTTTATCATTTTATTTGATTTGCACTTTTAGTTGTCAGCCCCGAGTTAACAATAGGTAGGTACAAATGGTATAATAGGTAAGTATATACAAACCAATATATTTTTTATCGTAAAATGCCATACAGAGGTTGATCACAATACACAACAAAAATTGCCATTTATCAAATCGAAAATTGTAAGCAAACGCATCGTGACCCGCAAGACATAATAAAACCTATTTGCAATTCCTCAGAGGCAAGAAGTGAAAATGATAGCCGACAATAGTCTTTCGGTATATCGCCAACTATTGTACAAGAGCGGGGTCGACAATGGACTCTCGCGTTGGTTCAGTAGCCCACAAAGCGGCGGCAAGCGGGAGAGGCAATTTGTCAACATCGACAATACCGCTCGACATATTGACCATTATTTATGGAGTTTTGTAAAATACATCCACGATTTTATTGCGGGAACGATTGAGCATCGTGTATTACACGATGACGTCGCACGCACTTTGTTGCAGGCCAACTTACGACCGATTGTCTGCGTTATATGATTTGATGGATCTGATTTACAAGAAAGTACTAAAATGATAAAGCACATCCCTTCCGACAAAACCAAAACTGGCATTTAAATAGAAAAACTTTAAGACTTATCATCTAATTATTATTGGATTCTCCTTGACAGTTGTTTAATTTCGTTTTAAGTAGGTATCTATAGGTAGGATACTTAGGTACCTACCTAAAGTTATTTTTAAAGTATTTTTTCTACTACGAGCCCTCTTTGTTGGTCCCTATCTAGGTATGTAGCGGATTTATTAATTTTTAGTTTCGCCCCAAGGCCTGACCTTTAATTGGATAAAAAGTATAATGGGAATCGTTTTTACGGGACGTGTGCGTTACTGACGTTACTGTTCTTCATTCGCGGGCAACAATCAGCGAGGCGGATCAGCGCCGCCCTCGCCGCCCCTCAGCTGCCGCTCTTTGTATCTGAACACGCGTCATGCTAAGCTCTGCAACATTCGTATTTATATATAGGTCCTACATGAAGATTGGTCCGACAGATTTCGGCAATGGCGTACATATTGATGGAACTAATGATAATTGAATATAGAATATTAGGTAAGTAGGTTAATTAATCATCGTAGCAAAACATAGAAAAGTAGCAAAACCTGACGTAAGACATTTACGAGATCTATGGTGGATAAATCGTTTTAAGCGGAGACAAATATAGATATAAGTACAGGGTAGGTATAGGTACCTTGTCTATGTTAAAAGATAAAAGCAGTTAGGTAATAAATAGATAGGGAGCTGTAATACTTAATTACCTACGCATCGTTATTGAGCGTGTGCATTTTAAAATGTATTTTAATGTAGGTAAAAATGTTCTAGAAACCAAACATACAAATATGTACCTAGGTGCCTACCCAATAATTGCGCATGTTCATGTCAAATTAACGAAATCAGAAATACCCTATGTGACTAACCATTATAGCCGATATCAATTTATTGTTATGTCTCCACAATGCAAGGTTGCATGGCATACCGCAGTTATGTTCCGCATCAATACAGCAGCAGCGGATGGTGATGAATACAAATGCCGACCACCAGTAGGCGGGGTTAACGACGGTTTTTCAACGTTTTGTGATAGAACAAATGGCGTGTTTTGTACACGCCCATGAACGGAGCGTATAGACTCATTAAATATCTAATGTGCAATAAAATAGCCAACTATCCTATTAGGTAATTAATAAACATGATAATAAATTAGTTATCTAACCGGTAAAAGCATCGGTAAAAGCGTGTTTCGTGAAGCGTTGATAGTAGGTAATATAGATAGGTAGGTATACCTACCTAGATATAGGTAAGTATGCGCCATTTTACTAACAATTATAAATATTGTCGCGTAGAGCCGTGGAGTAGGTAGGTAGATACTTACATACAGACTAGCCATAGCTACCTATGCAGATTCAGGTCCCTGGTCCGCATTCAGGCAGGGTCCTCTGATAGAGGTAGATTAGTAAAAAAAGATATCCACGAATGGATTCACCACTGACTTACGGTGAAGGAAACCTGCATGCCTAAGATGCGACAATGAAGTCATGTAAAATTCATCAATGCCCTGCGGGCTTGGGTAGGTGCTCTATTAGTTAGATACTTGTATGGTTTTCTATAGTCTCTCAACGTTAAGGAAACCGAGGAAAGTCTCCTTGTATGACCTTTATGCATGCCAATCCGTTTCCAAATTAAGCAGAGTTTGTACTACCTATCTACTTATTATGGTAACCAGATTGCTAATATTAGCCTACTTCCTATAAGATCACAGTCAAAGAACAAACAGACATGTTCATGCACACGAATTTTGTCCAGAATCGAACTCAAGACCAGCGGACGCTTGAAAGTCAAGCGGCCGTGGCAATGCTATCGCCCTAGTCTCATCGTATAAAAAGCTTCGACTTGTCGCCGCTACCTACGCCATCTAGTGACAAGTAGCTAATTCAGCGAATTATATTTTTAAAGTATTAAGCCCGAACGTCTTTGCAACTATGGGGTCTATAGCAATAAAACTATGTAGTTGACCCGGCAAACTTCGTACTGACTCAGAATCAATTAATAAAAAAGCTGAATGATAATTGCAGATTGCAGAATGTTTCAACTCTGGTAAAAAATGTGGCCAAAACTTAACTACTTAGAACAAAAAGTAATTCGTAATCAAAAGAAAATACTCGATATGGATTAGCTTTTGATGTTGCTTGAAAAATGTTTATGTCACAAAGGTTAGATTAAATTAGCAGTTTGCATTATAAAGTCTGTAGATGTTATTTGATTTCGATTTAGACGGACATCAAATGTTTGACAGTTAGGAAAGGTTTCTAAGGAAAAGCGAAACTGTTGTTTGTAGGTTGGTAGGTAGGTACCTACTACTAAGTATATTGTAAGCATTTTTTTTCATATTTACTTATTTAATTCCTTAAACTTTCCCAGGACTTTCACAAATAATTCAAGAACAAAATTACCCAAATCCGTCCAGCCGTTCTCGAGTTTTTGCGAGACTAACAGCAATTTTTTTCATACCTATAGATATAGGTAGGTATAGATAATGCATCAGAAGTACAGGGTAGGTAGGTACGTGATTTCAATGATATGGGTTATTTTAACACAATGGTACCTACATAAGTACCTACGTAAATAGGTATTGCATAAAGTACCTACTAAATAAATATCTACTTGCCTACTTATAAACGTCCCTATAACAATAAGCTACATATAAATATAATTTAAGTATCTATTTTATTACACACAAAAACAAATCCATATGCTATAATTATATAACTTAATTCATGTGATTTCAACAAAGTAGGTATCAGTAGGCAGTCGACAGTTGAAACAAAAATACTCCGAAAACATGTTAATTATGATACAATCTTTGTCAAATTTGAGTCAATTTAGAGTAATAAAATAAAGTTTTATGTCGCATTTACTTTGATGCGGTCTCTCGTAACGTGTAATTATTAAACAAAGGGACTAGTTGGACCGACCCGAGTGGTCCCATATTATGTACCTACCTTCCTACAACAAATTGCATTTATCTACAGGTAGGTAACTTATTAATGTATTTCTTAATAATTTTATTTTTGTTTAGTTAGGCTTACCAACCTACTTATTCACTCATTAGGTACCTTTACAATTGAATTAAAATAGTGTTGTCAAAGCACAGTTACCTACCTACTTACTACCTAAGCATAAATGTAAATGTTTGACATTCAAACAGGCTATAGGTAATTATGGCGTAATAAGTGAAATAAGTCCACTTTTGATTGAAGAACACTCAAAACCCTAAGTAAATGATTGGCATTGAATGCCATTGCTAGGCCTCTTATATGCCATTGGCTAGGTAATCGCTTAGAACAAAGAACTGTTGGACATCCATGGTCGAACCTTAAGCAATTTTACAAGAATACAAAATTGATGTTAAGCAGGTTGAGGAAAAACTACATCAAAGGAAAATCGGCTACCATAGAGTCATGTCAAAAATTATGTAAAACGTTTCTCTGTAATTTTCCATATAAAGTAGCAGAGTGCACACAATCAAACTGCTTCTTTTGTTAATACATTCCCGTTACAAGTCCCACGGAAATACAGGTATCACTGCAAACAGCCACTCTATAATC
The DNA here is from genome assembly GCA_905147785.2 of Thyatira batis. Lineage (NCBI taxonomy): Eukaryota > Metazoa > Arthropoda > Insecta > Lepidoptera > Drepanidae > Thyatira > Thyatira batis. The sequence continues at coordinate 7,590,649 of LR990489.1, forward strand.
TCAAGCTATTATGCATTGAAAACACCAGTTGTAGACAATAATAGAAAAAAATACTCCCATTGCTACGTGGAAAATCAAAAGCCATTATCCTTTATTACGAGTCGCACATACGAATGCAGTGTGAAACCTGCATTTTTAATGCAGGGACAATAGCTGGGTGTCAGTCTGTTGTGACGCATTTGCAGCATAGTTACATTTTAAAACAATCATTCCGATAGCCACCGATATAGCCGATAGGTATAGGGAAAAGAGCACATAAATATTTGTCCTGGTTTGGAATTTCACATTAGGTAGGCATAGGAAAATCAAAGCATGAAAACATCAAACCTGTAAACGTAAAGATATAGGTAGGTACCTATCTTAAACTGCAATAAATTTTGTTGGTAATATTTTTAAGTTTGAATAAGTAGGTAGAGGTATACCTAGGTAGAGAGCTTATGTACCTACTAATACTACTAAAATTTAAATTGAATTGAGATTGAAATAGAATCATTGGCGGATTTTCCGGATTTAGCGAGACAATAAATATGTAGGTACCTCCCTATAAGAAGGTAGATATAGGTAAATAGGTACGCACCTGGAAAAAAAAAAATAATAATAATTGCCCGATATCCGGTTTTATTTTAAATTTAAATATTTAATTTCAAGTCAAATAGTACAATGTTTTAAGTAATTCTTTATGAGATATTTTCATACCTACTTATTTACTACCTAGTTTAGTATCTAGGTCTAGTTTGGTGACTTCTACATAACGTAAAATCACTCTATCCATCACCTAGGTACCATACTGGTAGGCTTTAAATAAATCTCAGTAGGTAGATATACCTAATTCGACATTATTGAATAAATTTAAGTATGTGTCAACCATTAGACATCAACGTTGGAATTGTAGGTAGATAGATACCTTCTTTTACCTACTTATTGCTTGAAAGCTACGTCTCAGTAGGTGCCTACCTATCGAAACAGATAGCTATAGGTTTAAGTTACCTAAATAGGTACCTAAGTAATCGAAATAGCGGTCAGGTGCGCTTAGTGCTTGATGCCCGTAGCGACGAATCAATTTGCAACAGCCTCAGCTCGCTGGCCGCTGCCCGCTTTCCGCTCCCGCTACGCTCGCCGCTCCTTCTGTAATCACTGTCATCAGCCGCCGAGTGGACCGCGTCACGCCGCGGGCTCCGATTATGTCATTACAGTGCGGCTCTCTGAATGTCCCGGATATCAGCGTCGCCGATGAAAAGCTCAATACAACCATAGCCGACAGCGATCGCGTTCCCAATTGTTACATTGATAGGTACGTTTAGAATGTCAGATTTCTAACTTATTTGTTGCTTTCTAGGTAAATAGGTAACTATCTAAGTTAATCTGTAGCAAATGGAAACTTTCAAAGTTTTCGTCGTTTACAGGAGTAGGAAGTCTACTCCACAGATTTGAATGGTATCTACTCGTGGGTAGGTACCGCTATATAAGGAAATATCTCCGTACTTACATCATTAGCACATGGAGTCTGTGTTCTTGTTTGTTAGATAGGATGGAGCAATGTAAGCTCTCATAAGTAGTAAGTAACCGTGCGCGTGTGGGCGTGTCCCCCGCCGCCCATTGGACCAACCAGCGCCAATGCGCATACGCCGCACGGTAGCCGATTTACGTATTCGTTATCATAACTTCATATAGGAATAAACCAAAATATTTAAAATTTAAATAAATATGCGCACATACCTGGCTTTCAATGCACAAAGATCCCAGTGCGAAACTTTATTGAATGTAGGTAGGTAACATAATGCTACCTATATAATTTTCAAATTAAAATAATGAAGTCACTCTTTTAACATCTGACCTTAGGAATAAAAATAACCCAACCCATCATCCCACCAGCCAGACCCGCCAGTCAGCTTCCTAAGAACGTTTAAGAGTCTGATATTACCAATAATTGAAGACATCGGGTCATTAAGCGTAGGTACCGGGGCAGGTTCTATGTTGATTGCTCGTAGTTATCAAGAATTTAAGCATCGACTGACCTATTACGGTGGTACGAAGACTACGGGCGCTTCTTCGTAATAACCATGATGATGGTTGAAATTATATGATTTGTGTGGAATTTTGTTGAAAACGGCGAAAACATTACAGAAAAGTACAGGGGTCGTTACGACGCCGGGCGGCGCGCTGGCCCCGGGCGACCGATCCAGGCTGTATGCAAATTAAACGTAATCAAAATAATAATTTGGTATAAGGCAAGCAGAAACACCGAGCGGCCTCCGCCGATCCTCTCGCTCTAGCTCCTGCCACAGAACTCCGCGAGAAAGGATAAACACCTGCCACGCCGTCGGAAATGCAAATGCCCTACGCCCGTTTCGCTTTTATTATTTCGTATTGTTTCAACTATAACGTAATTACACACGCGATAGTGGCTTAATGCGCAAAATTACTATAAGTGGACTGAAATATTTCAGTAGTGATTACATGGTTAGGTGAGGCGAGGCAGGCAAAACGTGATAAACTCAGCAATGGGAATAATACGATTAGGTTCACGGTTCACCAGAAGGCAGTAGTAATAGGCTATGTAGGTAGGTATAGGTAATTGTTACCAAGTTAAACTAACAATAAATATTTTTTATTTAAATTGGGAATTCTAAATGGATTAAAAGGAGCCTTATCCTATTTGAGTTCAGACGAAATACCTACTTACTTTGTTGCTTTGGCTCTCATCCCTCATCTCTACGCTTAGGCATTTACGAGTCCATTGCACGAATGATGCAGCTAATACTTACATATATGTACAATTATATAGGTAGTTATGGTAGGTATCTATGTAAAGATATAGGTTGTCACAACAGCACCAGAGCCACTGTCAGAGCTACCGTTTAATTAAGGCCACGCTTGGCTAACTGTGGACCAGTGGTTAGCCAGTGTTTAGTTACCGTCGTCACGCTGTACCTACGTAAGCCAATTGGACGTGATTAAAAATAATTTTCATTTTTGTTGTCATTTCGCTTGTTACTGCATTCTCTGATGCGGGTAATTCATCCCTCTGTTATGCAATAATATGCTACTGATGCTATTGGTTTTCAAATAGGTACCTATCTATCTACATAGGTCCATAATCTAAGCATGAGTTTCAAATAACATTATTAAGTAGACAATTACTACGTAGGTATGCTAGAGTCCTTTTTGTTTATACAGGCCTGCGTTTCACTACCTACAATCTGACTATGGTATGATGTTGCCAAAAGTAAGAGCCCCTTAGATATACTACACACAGCTTAGAGAGAACTGAACATCATGCAGCTACTTGATCATAACAGCGGATGATAAGCGGCAGATTTGCGAGAATTTTCTTACTAATGGAAAATTACTAGTAGGTAGGTAGTAGGTACCTAACGCAGACCTAAGTAATATAAATTAATTAATCGACCACCATTTGGTGACATGGCAGTCTCTTTAGTACCTAGATAATCATCCATAGACAAATTATGAAAGACAGATGCAAAAAGAGTAGGTAAACATGTAGGTACCTGTGTAGGTAGGTGGGTAGATAGGTACCTACCTACTCTAAATTCACATTCACACGCAGTCCTGTACATATATTGTGCCTAGAGGTGTAATGCATACGTAAGTAGCACTTACAATACCCAAGGGCAACGGTTATTACGCAAATTACAGCAGATAATAGCCCGTTGACAATTAGATGATTTTCTTTAATGAATATGAATTGTGGGGCGTCTTCCTTCACCTACATACATGCATGCATACGCTTAGAAGCTGAACTAATATGCACGCAATTGTTGCATCAATTTACAGGTACCTACCTACCCCCAGCCCCAGCACACATACCTACCGACAGTTGACAGCAGATCCATCAATTAATCTATATAAGTACCTAGCTAGGTACCTACCTAACTGATGATCACCAGTGTGAAGATCCTATCTCAAGACATTTTGTATGGTAGGTATTCAGGTTAGTATTTAGGATGAAAACTATTAAATAAGACCCCAGAAAAGTTCAGCATGTAGGCAGGCATACCTTTAACTTACCATACTTTCAACCGGTGAGTGGTAGCTCAGCGTATGGACATTGGGAATACCTGAAGACACACTAAAGAAGTAGGTAGGTACCTACTTCAGAGTTGAAAAGTCCTGGAATTAGACACATAGGTAACAACATCAAATAAGAAAATCTGACAGGCGGACAAGATATTCTGTATACCTAGATACCACAGCCAGAACATAATTATATAGAGACAGGATACAATTTAAATATTTCATCTATTCTAGTAGTTCCTACTTATTCATATTTCAAGAGTAGGTACGTTGGTACCTACTTAGTAAGTTTTCTAGAAATATGAATACGATACGAAGAAGGTAGGTCCTTGGTATTATATCTACAACTACCTACCTTGTTTTCATTCTACACCAACTAAAGCTTGTATCGACAAATGGTCGTCTTTGTAAAAATGTTTTAGGTTATTGTTTTTATACCTATTAAGTACCTATTTATTATACCTAATGTATGTCTTGTAGGTACCTACGTAAAAGAAGGACCGCTTCACAATAATAGAGTTAGGATCCTTATAATATGAGAGTAGCAACACCATTGAATAACTACAGCCGAGTGATGCGTAAGTACCAGAACTGAAACCTCATTACCATATACGTTAATGCTGAAGCGTTTCGAGTTCACGCTTTTACCGGCAGTCGGCATTATCGGCGGCTGTTCGGCGGCGGCTGAGCGTTAGATGTACGCAATTTGCCTCCATTTGCCGTAATGACAGACCGCGTCTCTGCTCATGGATGCTGCATAATGAGCCGATCCTCGCCGATTGATCCGCAAGCTCTATGGTGCTTGTACTAGATAGATATACCTACTTAGGTACCTACGCAGCACTAAAGCAACGAATGACGGTCTACCATTACCTATGTTGTAATTAGAAGCTGTTTGCTCAGGATGTGGACTACCCTGTTCTAAGGAAATAATTAGGTAGGTACGAATAACATTTATGAAGGTAGTAGGTACCTACCTACTACCTACATAACATGTAAGTAGGTAAACCTCGTAATAGAAGATATGCTAAAGAGAAATCTAAATTTTTTTTACAGCTAGCTTCAAGTAGGTACCTACCTAGGTAAATCACAATTTTAATTGATATCTTCTCAAAATGTTCGAAGTTAACTTAAAAGAGCAAGAAACATGAGCAAAACCTACTTAGGTTGTAGGTACCTATTTCACCGTTATTCCGATATCTAGGTACACTATCTACACTAATATTATGAAGAGGAAAGATTTGTATTTTTGTATGTAACAAATAAACTCAAAACGTACTGGACCGATTTCAATAATTCTTTTTTCATTAGAAAGCTATATTATCACTGAGTAACATATATATATTTTATCCCTGTATTCCAACGGGAACGGGAACTACGCGGGTAAAACCGCGCGGCGGCAGCTAGTCTGATGATAAAAAGGTACCTACAGCTGATTACATACCTATGCTGGGAAGGCTACAAAAATTTGGCTAAAGCCAATGCTTTACGGGACTAGGACAAGACTGGTCCCAGGACCTACCAATATTCTAGGTCATGACCTCCACTGCACGTGGAATGGCAAAAGCTCAAGTAGGTAAGTTACAGTTGTTATTGAGAATAGGTACCAACTCTACCAAACTCTATTACCTAATCAAATGCCTGACTTATAGATATTTCTAATTAATCTTATAATACCTACATTTGCAAAAAAAAAGCAGAAAATGTAGGCAGGTAACCTTTAGATAGTTTATACACCCGCAATTTAAGGGTTGTTTAAACAAAACAGGGTACAACCCGTAACGGGGGTGCCCTACTGGAACGAATGAGTTACAAAAGCATATGTTTTGAGCGCAGGAGTACCTACACCTTATCATTTACCACATTACGTGCACAATGATTATAGTAATCTGCTCACGAGGGCACAATAGCTGCACAAGCCGTGCCACCACATGCGGACCTACTGCAACAGGATGATTTTATTTTGTTGGATAGGTATCTACCTACCAACAAACAGCAAGTTAGGGATAAATATTTTATATAAATAAAACAATAGCTTTTATATCTTCCTAAAACTATACCTAATATTAGTAGTATGTAGGTACCTACCTACCAACTTAGATACTGCCAACAAGCCTCTGATCTTTCTACTTATAATACCTATTCTTAGTAGATAGGCCGCACTCACTATTTCCACGAATTCGTTATGAAGGTAGGTGGTAGGTACGACACATACTTACCTAATACCGTGTACTTACCTAGTTATAATATATTAGGTAAGTACATAATGTACCTACCTACCTATTACTTATCTGGAGACCTACCTATTTGCATGAGAGCTTTAAGACAAACATTGCTTTTTTTAACCTATGGTTCGATTAAATATACCTACCTAGATCAAAATATAAACACTATGTATACTATATTGTGTAAATTTAATAGAAAATATGACCCTTTCACTGTTCCACATAATTAAGGAGTGCGCAACGGGACAAAGAGCCGATCGGCAACACGTTGTTAACAATGTTTTATACGTTGGAATCGGTTGACAATGGTACCCTTTCTTCGGCAATTTGCCGCGCAGCAGTCTCCGGAAGTTGAACCCTCAACCTGGAATTAGGGATCCTTAAGCTCTCCAGGACTCACATTGTTGAAGTAGAACTCCGCCCAACAAGATTTCAACGCGACATGTCAGCACGTGACACTATTTTGTTATAGTCTTGACGTTTCTTTTCACAGCAGAACAGTGTACCTAACGGGATTTCTGCAAAAAAACGGTAACGCTCTTATTTTTGTTAGAGGTAAGTAGGTAGGTTATAAATATGCTAATCATTATAGCACACGATAGAGCAAATTACTAATTTTATATCAAATTACTTAAGAGACTTCCGACATTTTGGCATAGGTAGGTCTATCAGTCCTACTTATACTTAGATAGGTAAGTACCTAATATCGCAACAAAAAGTAAATAAAATACCAATATTATCGAGTCTTTCATTCACTGTCATCGACACTGAGACGCCACCACACCGAAACATTCCAATGTTTAGGCTAAAATTATCTTGTTGAGCAGTCGGGTGACCTTGTCCACCCATGAACTGGCAACCACTGATTACCGAATTACCGCCGCCCTCGTCTATACTTACCGCGCCGATTTAAATAATAAATATCTTATCTAAATAACACCCATGCATTGTTTTTCCCTCGAGGATCATGATCGTAATGACGTGCATTAACTCGAATCGCTAATAAAATTAGGCTCTTCACATAATTTAACTTAATTTTGGCAGAATCATGAGACATGAGTCAGACCCAAAGGTAAGAAATGAGTCCGGATTTATAAGAATCGATTGGCCAAATCTGCTGTTTCTAATAATTCTCTTTGTAGGAACCTACTTTTTGTGTCGGTCCTCGGTGTGTAGGTAGGTACCTACTTGCATAAGTTCTGAATGGTTTTAATTTTTTTTTGTATCATAACTCGTTTACTAGGTTCTTATATCTACTTACCTATATGTTAAAAGTTCAACATATCTACCTACTTACAAGAGATCAAACTAACAATTTGTAACCTACTTAGCTAGTTCATTATCTAACTAACTTAGGTAGGTACGCACTTAGATAAGTTTTGCTTCATACCTATTAAACTGTGTTTTGAAAACTTAGGTAGGTAATGAAAGTATTATTGGAACATAAAATAAAATAATATTTAAATATAGGTACTAGGACATTTTTCACACACGGCCAATCTGATTCCAAAGTAAGTTTCAAATGAAACTTGTGTTATGGTGATATACCTACTACATATAATACTTTTAAATACATAAGTAGATACTTATATATAGATATTTTTACATCCAGACACAGAACAAACAGACATAGGTATTAATGCATACAAAGGTTTGTCCTGGGTGGGATTCGAACCCACGACCCGCGGCTTGAAAGTCAGGGTCACTTACCACAAAGCCAACCGGGCTGTACATGATATCTAATTAAAACGTTCTATAGATATGATACCTTTATAGATTCTAAATCGATAGTTTGGTAGATATCTTCCACAGACTTATTGGTAGGTATGTTTTTTACAGAGATGTCAGTGTTTGTTTACCTACATGGAACATATTTATTAGAAAATTACCGGAAAGTTAATACCTACGTTTTGTACACAATTTAGGAAGAATTCCTATTAAGTACCTACCCACCTACTTAGTTTCATATACTTACCAACCTTATATTGATTAGGTAGGTACCTTACTTATAAAAAAACTTTGATGAAACCGAGAGAGTTAAATAAGAATATCTAACACCTGTTTAGGATTAAATAACAGGTTGGTAGTTTTATACAATTTGATAGTTTAGATATGTATAGGTATTGTTAGCTGCTGGTTCCTACTAACTTTCATGAGTGGATAATTAGATACCTACATCATTAACATTATACACAATACACGTAGATACAGTGGTAGTAGATTCACGTACGTAGTAGTTGATCATTCCGCCTGTAAAGTAAGTAGATAGAGCGTTCGCAGACAGACTACTAATTAATCCGCCATATTAGTTAATTGTTCCTGCCGCCCCTGCGCTACGCTACACTCTGTGTAATTGCAGGTATAACTCTTTATTTTCCGTTACAAACTTTTTTCTACATTACGAGATCTAAATATGGATAGATACATACTTACCTACCTACCACATACCTACCTACGCGTTAAGTGTTGGCTAGCTGTGCGTTTAAATACTTAGGTACCTAACTAAGTATTATGAGAAATGATTTGGCAATTAAATGTGTCCATGTGCTGTTATGCCTTAATTATAGTTAGCTTTAGTTTAAGCTAATAAAAAAAACTCAGGATTCATATTTTTTCTTAAAAAGTTTGTTCGAAAAGTTTTTGGAGGGCAACATATGAGGAAGGCATATGTAGATTCAACAGATCTTTAAGTAGATGGGTACCTATATACCTAGTAGGTTCTTAGTAGACATGAAGATATGTATGTATCTACCTACCTAGGTAGTACCTAACCACATCACCTGTTCTTCACAGTCCTGTGCGTGTTCGTAGCTAGTAGTAGGTAGGTAATTGCATAAAAATGTAAAATTACCGTACCTATCTACCATTTAATATTGTTTTATGTTGTGTATTATTTTAGATTTCACATGTAAATGGTTGGGCGAGACGTGCAGCGTGCGTGCCGCGGGCGGTGGGCGTGCGCCGATACGTCGGCCAATGGCGAACGAGCTACGCGAATGCCTCCGAATATTTTGCCTTTTTTCCAACAGGCTGTTACATTAATTGAGGTTATTTGCATATTTTGACCATTGGCATGGAATACACAAGGGATAATATATTTACCTAAGTAGTTATTTCAAAGTAACTACCTATCTATTGTAGGTATTATAGGTACCTACTTACCAACCTACTTTTATGATGTTTTAAACGTTTTCCTACGCAAGAGAAAATCAGAGGACCCTACAATAGGCAATTGGCATAGATACCTAGATAGGTAGGCACGTAGAAACAAGATAGGAGATGGGTAGGGGCTATCTAGAAAAAATAGTTTAATGCCATTAGTAAAAAATTCATACATGGTTAGACGTCCATCTACATACAATAAAAATGTTGACATGGTAGGGGAGCGAGGGGCTTGTTGTAACAGTTTTCATGAAAACTAATATATCTTGAGAAACTATATTGATTAAATTGCTACAAAATAAAAATGGATGGATGCTGTAACTCTTCCTCTATCAAATCAAGTAAGAATAATACCATAATTATTGGTCATTATTATACCTACAATCAAATATTTTCTAGAAGAAGTGCGGTGTTACAACTTACCTTGTAGGTACCTACCTACATGGGGCAAGTTGTAACGCCTACCGGGGCAAGTAGTAACGACAAAAAATAACAACAATAATGCCTCTAATCATTTATTCTTTCTTTATTTTTAACAAAATTGACATCTTTCTAAAGTAGGTATAATGTTTTTTATGAAAAATCAACTAAATACACTTTTTAAGTAAACAACCGAAAAAAATTTGTAATTAACAGTTTTATTTGGTTAAACTCTGCTCATAATCATCATGGCACTTTTAATCACAGTAGGTAATTAAATTATTCTTTATGTACCTATCTATAAAGAGAGACGTGACATAATCCGAAAGTCTGACTAGCTTTCCGAATGCAGCATTTTTATTCTAAAACTTCAACTGTCGCTAACTCATAAGTACACTTCAAGGCTTTGTGTTGACATGATGTAGGTACCTACCTACTTTATTTAATAGGTACACCCTCATTCTAGAAGAAAGGAAAAATAGGTATCTAAAGTTGAATATATAAAATTATTAGTATGAATATGAGTAAATTTCAATTTAAAAGTAAAAATTGTTTGGAATATATTTACCTATTTTTGATTGATTATGCATTGTGTCACTCATGTTTAGACCGTACTAGCGTGCTATAGCAATAATATACTCAGATACTGTGTGTTTTCTCCATATAGGTCCTATTCATCCTCTCCTTCCATAACTCTCCTTTAGCCCCGAGATTTTGTAACAACTAACCCCATGGTATGATTTTTAACATTTATCAAGAAAACTTGAAATTATTAAGCAATCTTAAAAACTGTCACAGATTATCAGGGATAGATAAATTTTAATGTAAAAAAGATTTAGAATGTTTGAAATTAATCCATAATAATATCACAAACCAAAATTTTACGACAGTCAATTTTATATCACCTTGCAAAAATGAAGCGCATACACAATTCCGGTCATTGGGCTGGCCGGCGGGACCCTGGCTATGGTAATATGATGCGGCGCGGTTTATACCTACGTCAAATCGAGTCAAAGAAATACGCTAATAAAGTCTAAGATCCTAGTGAAGAGAGCCAGTTACTAATTAAAAAATCGGTTATAAAACATAAAAAAAAATACCGACACCTAGATATCTATATCTAGGTAAGTAGGTAAGTAGTATTAAGTAAGTATATAAGTAGGTAGGTATCAGCGTTGCCAGATATATTTTTAGCCAAGTCGGGATTTTGGAACTTTTTGAGTGAAAAAAGCGGGATTCTTTCGACGAAAGCGGGTCATAGTAAAATAAACGTATATTATCAAAAGTTTTTGAATATTTATCTTTTTATTTGAATTCAAATTACGTTTATGTGACAATAGATAGTAAAAATATCCATAGAACTATCGCCATCTGTGCCACTCGTCTGCCCTTTAACAGTACGTTGCACGCACGGTCGAGTTATTCCCGAAAAGCGGGACGGAGCCTGTCCCGCGCGGGACATTAAAATTTGCTTTAAAAATCGGGACGTCCCGCCAAAATCGGGACGTCTGGCAACGCTGGTAGGTATATACACAAAAATAATGATTAAGTATACCTCCTAGGTACTTACCTACTTACGGAGGTAGGTACGAGAACGGTATTAGGTAGCCTAAGTATTATGCCGTATAAAAAAAATACAATTTAGCAGTAGGTAGAATTTCACTAGGTAGGTACCTACCTATAGAAATGATGCGAACGAGTTAAATATAAGTACGTGTACTAACTTTGACGTGCGATTCTTCTTAAAATTAGCATAATTAGCTGATGTTATAGTTTTAATTCGTGTAAAAAATCTCTGCCATATAACCGGACACAGATAAAACAGTTGTTCAAAAAAAGTTTCTACAAAAAGTAGTTAAGTAAAATATCTAAATAAGATTAATAAAAAGTAGGTATTTAGAAATGAATAAAAACCCTTCCAAATACTTCATAACCACCCTAGTCCTCAGTAATTTATTAACATTAGAAACGATTTCAATCTACAAATAGTATTGGTAACCAAGAAAATAAAAAATATGTTTAAAATTCGCGCCATCCGTAATTTGTTTCAAAGACTACAGGCGACATAGCGAGCTTGGTTCTGTGTGTCAATATTAAACCATAATACATAATGTGGAATGAATGCACCACACAAAAAGGCCTTTATTTATTATTTACCTGTTCCTGCAAATTTGTTCTTACCGGTTTATGGTTACTGAAAATCATGTAAATACCCAATCAAATTATGTTATGAAAAATGAGCCATGCATGATAAAATATATTTTTATTGATAAGTGGTAAGTTTTGCATAGGTATTTATACTCATAAAAAAGTGCTTAGAATGCTTTAGTGATAAGGTATTTTAACATTAATACAGGTACGACAGTTTTTGTAACAAAATACCAACCACTAATGAGTTAGACTAACTGTATAGATAGGTACAGACCAAGTAATAAACTAGCAATACCATTAGAACGAATGATGTGAATGGATGGAAGATCTATGGACGCATCAATCATGAGATCAACAAAAAATGACAAAAATTGTAATGTCAAATAAAATTATAGTCCTACCAACTTATCTGTGAAATGAAAGAGGACAGCACCGTCGATTCAGTGTTGCTAACTAATATAAGGTGCCCAAAATTGAGCAAGTTAACAATGATAAATATATAAAAATAATTTGATAATTTACAGTTACGAAGGTACGCTAACAGTTTAGTGTCTATGCAATAAACAATGGCTTTATCTAAAAAGTAATCCAAGGAAGTGGAAATTTAGCAGATCAAATGTTCCACGGGGGATATAACTGTCATTTAATGCGAGGTTAAGTAGGTACCTCCCTTGCAAGAGGTGCCTGGATGTTTAGCAATTAGTTATGTATGATCGTACCGTACCTAACCCCTAACACCAGATTTGACTAAATAATAATTATCAGTGGTACCTAGTGGTAGCGTAATGTAATAAAAGAAACAAATTGCTTAACAATGATTTATTGAATACCAGGTTTACAGTGAATTTTTGTACCAGTTTCATCTGCTGCGTGCCCTTACTTAACTATTTTTGAAATAAGTCCTTGACATACCTGAAATATAGGATAATAAAATAGGTAAATATTAGTAGAAATTTGATATCTGGCAGGTAAGTTTGCTCGCTCACTTAGTAGGTTACCTATTAGATGTACGTTACCGTTACGCTAATCTGCAGCAAGAATAGAAACGAATATTTCGTGGACTTCAATAATTAGTTAAGTATTGGGTAATTCATAACAAGAATGTTGACAACACTAACCTGCCACTGTCGAAAATGTTGAACTTCGTCTGTTTGTTTGATTAAATGGAACAATCGGAGACACCGCCCGAGGTTTTAACGGTTTTAACCTTTAGAATAAAGTTTCGACCATCACTTTTAATAGCTTTCGGCATATTTAATTCAATAAATTCACCAATATCACGACAAAACAACCAGAGAACCCGAATGTAGTATACACTGACAATCGAATGACATTTCAACATGACGGCTGTAGTTCCAATTTTCACCATTTCACAGATAAGTTGGGCCGCTTTCCGAATTAAACTGTCATCGCTCAAAGCGCGAACGTCGATAATTGGCGTTCCAATTTAGATATCACGACTATGACAGCTTCGAGCCGTCAACAATACGGAACGCTTGTGATCGCGCTCACACGGCTCACAACCTTAACGTCAAACGTCAAAACAAAATCACTTCACACTTGCACCGGTCTAGTCTAATAATTACCTTTCTTTTATAACTAATACAGCGAATACTATTGCATAAAGATATTATTTGAAAATGGAAGATCAACGGCAACGGCTTGGCACTTCTGTATTTTTTTGTAAATAATACCTGAATACATACTAGCTTTAGCAGTACTGCATAATATTTATATACTGCAGAAAGATATGGTACCTATTGAAGAGCATTTACGGGTGGTGCGAAGAGGGTGCCTTATTAACGACGCCTTTGACGGGACAGTGACAGGGAATGCAGATGCGATAAACATTGACCAATAATATAAATTAATAAGGACAGTGTAATATTAATCAATAAATATTGATTTAATTATTGTATATTTTGTATTTTTAACATCCTATAACATACACATAAGTTAGTTTTATATTTATTTAAAACTTAAATTTTACATAATGTAACTGGATGCGAGAATGTGGAATTAATTTTTGGCAAGACTATAGTGTTCGGCCCACTGTATTGTATGTAAAGTATGCAAGATCTACATGCCAAGTAGCTAATTTGCTGTTTTAATTAAGTACTCATATTCAAGTATTTAAAATATATGAAAAGGTATCTTGTTATCTTTGGGATAGGTAAGTAAATGATATTCAACACTTATAATAATAAAATAGTTTCTATTAACAATAATTTCAGATCACAGATTAATCAGACATAACATAACGTGCCACACTTGCACTCCAGGGTCATATTCTCTTCCTATTTATTAATAAATGCTAATATAGGAAACGGGAATATTTTTAATCAATATAATGCTAATGAAAGAGCAGGCCTGTATAGAAAAATGATGGCAATTTACCAGTTGTTGTATATAACAACAATAATAATTAACTGTGTTTTTTATAGTTCCTTATTTCTATTCCTGCAAAATTTCCATCTTTTCTCTATGCTGCTGCTCTTTCATTAGCATATATTTATTAAAATTTTCTTGTTTTAGTTTTGTTCTTTCTTCCCTATACTTCATGTCTTTTCTAAAATACAATAAAATTTTCTTTTCTTTGGTTCAGGTCGTGGACTAATATTTTCTTCATCTGGTGTGGGTCCTAGCTCTGAAGCCAGCGCTACAGGATTAGCCCATCCAGTGGAGCCAAACCACTCAGCCATTCGCTGAAAAATAAATAACATCAAGCATGATTTATTTGTTATCAACTTGGTCTTTGACATTCTCTTTTAAACTTTGAAACTTAGCATATAGATAAACATACCCTGGAATAAAACAGCATATTTGTAATATGCCTACTAAAGAAAATGCAAAAATAATTTTCTTTGAATTCAGCAAGTTCTACAAGCACCTAAAAAACTTACTGCTAACATACTACTCTATGATTAAACAATCAAACACTTTAATACAAACAGTTTTGTTGAAGATTTGAATATTGTAATACTACAATGACTAACCTCAGTTTATTTGGTCACTGTAGAGTAAACATGATATTACTAAGCTAAAAGTGTCTACACATAACCAGATATAAAATATCTCAGTAATTACCATGTTGTTCTGTTTGTTCATTCTGCATCAAAGTCATGCAGGAACTGCTGTACATATTCAGTATCTGTAAACAGCAAGTACCAGTTCAGTAAACATTTAATTATTTATCAGAAAGCATACCATGATTTGCATTAAGAATGCAAGGGAGCTCCCTGGCAGTTCTAACGACTGCTCAAAGGATGGAAATTTCAGCCCTTATGTCACTTACCTCTCTGAGCCCTCTCGTATTGCTCTAATGTAAGCATAAGATAAATTTGTCGCTCGTTAGGCTCGTCGGCTATAGTAACTTGAATACTCATGATTCGAATATATTCTTGTATCTAAACCACAAATTTATTGTTTTCCTTTGTTACTGTAATGTGATTTCACCCAGAGCAACAATCACTGAATCAGAATACTTGAGCACAAAATGAAATGAGATGCGACTGAAATCAAAACAAAACAGCACAACTTGTCATTTTTGACAGCGCTCACGGTGATTTCAATTTGTAGCTGGGTCGGCGTGAGCGCAAGATGGCGCATGTCATGACGTCATCTATGACGACATAGGAGACATCGTTATCGCGCTCAAGCTAATACGGTACGGGTTTATGGACGCTCAAATCGATTTAAGCGTAATTCGGAAAGCGGCCTTGGTGGGACTGTAACTTAGAAGAGTCCTGTCTGTAATGTGACGTAGGCTTATGAGTTTATATTATCACTAAAATATTGTCAACCATTGTTACAAACTCCTACTATTAATTGTCGTCACAGTGTGACTGTGATAAATTACACATAAGAATTATTATTTGAAAGATTCAATTATTTGTGGGCCCGTATTAAAACCACAAAAGGTTAGTGCATTATATTTTGAGTAATAGTTATATTTTTATTACTCATGCATTGTTTTGTTCTAAAGACTCACGCCTTTTTAAAGTTACCTACACCATGCAAGTTACACCATTCCATTCTAAATCCAAAGTAAAAAGTAAGTCAAACTTCATCTTGCCAAATCTTGAAAACCTCTTTCCTCTTTAAATTGCAGATGCAACTTACATCGGACCCACGCCGTGCGGACAGAGAACGTCGCTACAAGCCTCCACCAACTACTACTGCGCCAACTGAAGACCTCACTACTGATTATATGAATATTTTAGGTAATTTTCTAGAGACCAATGTATATCCTGTAACCATATCACCTTCAATGTCAATTTATTTACTGTATAGACTAAAGAAATGTAAATTAGCCGAGGGGTGGTTGAGTCTGACAAGGTTGATTAAGGTGCAATGGTTGTCTTTTATGGTATTATTAATAACTTAAAAAATGTTCACTGTAACCTTGTGACATACATAGATAAGACATCTACACTCAGGTGCAAAACAAGTCAACAATTTGTCTCATCTTACAGTGTTAAATTTTAAAAACTAATTATTTGTCAAATTAAAATAAATAATTGTATAATCCCATAGACAAGCACAAATCAGGTCTAGCAATAAATTGCAGAATCAAGTCATGCTGCCATAGTAGTTTTCATAAGACTGTGCAAGCTAGTCTTTGTTGTTGTCATTCAAACATTGGATTGAATAACCACAACATAAGTTAATGTTTTAGAAATATCCTTGCTCAGCTTGTTAAAATGTTTGTTGTATGGCAAACAATAAATTTATACTTATGATAATGTATAATTTTTCAGGTATGGTGTTTTCTATGTGTGGGCTGATGATGCGCTTAAAATGGTGCGCATGGACTGCTGTCTTCTGTTCTAGCATTAGTTTCGCTAACTCCAGAGTTTCAGATGATACCAAACAGGTAAATAACAGAGTTCACTCAACTTACTCCTCTGCTAAGCCAAAAATTTATGATACACTGAATAATATAAAACTGTGCATTAGTGATTTAATCTATAAATGTAAATGGTTTTAGAATAGTATTTGCAATAGCATGGTCATAAAATGATTTATTGTTAATTCATGGCAATATACAGAAATATTAAATGGATAGAACTCACATATATAACTTATTGACCAATAATATATCTAATTGTAAATTGTTATTCTATTTAAAACAATGTCATGTTGTTTATAGTAGTGATGTGCCGAGTCGCTGTTTTGGTGGATCGAGTCGACTCGAGTCAGTTTATACGGTATTCGAATCATGACTCGATTCCCTCTACTCGAATTCTATGTTTGGTATTCGAATACTGACTCGAGTCCGGCTGGACTCGAGTCAGTATTTGAATTCCGGCTAGACTCGAATCAACCCTCTTTACCGATTCCTTTTTTCCTAATGTTGCGGTTGGCATCGACCTCAAAAGAAATAATGCTCATATCCGATTATGAAGACGCTTCATGATTTTAAATATTTATGTATCTAAGTTATTATTAGGTATCAAAGTTATTACTATATATACATTTCAGTTATTCGTTTGTGTTTTAAAGTCCGGTAAATGTTGTTTAAATTACTTTTTAATGAAAGATAATTAAAAACATAGAGCGTTACAAAACTCGTATACTAGACTCGAGTCAATTGAACTCGCATAAATAGAATCGAGTTAGCAAATACGAATCGATTTTTCCTGCCTCGAGTACCGGAATCGAGTCTGGCGTACTCGAATCAAAATAAATTGGTATTCGAGTAAGCGAGTCCAAAGCAGGAATCGAGTCTGACTCGAGTCAAACCGTACTCGGCACATCGCTAATTTATAGGTGGAGCAATGAGAATGGGTGATTTTAATAAAAATAATAATGTACTTATATTGATGGTTGTAAATAAAATTTGTATCATCAATAAAATTATATCCATTATGCATGCTCCCTGTATTTTATTCTTAAGGTTTATTTTTGGTATAGTAAAGGATTTATACAGGGTCTTAGTCAGAAAATGAGATACTTTAAACATAGGGCTCAAACCATGTTTGATATCTTCACTGTAAAGAATGTTCAATATTTATTTTTCCAATTTCAGATTGTGAGCTCATTCATGCTGTCAATATCTGCTGTGGTCATGTCCTATCTACAGAATCCAGCACCAATGTCCCCACCATGGACTGCCCTTACAACATAAGTAGAGAATTTTTATACAGTAACAATAATTTATTATAAATTAAAAATTATGTTTTCATTACCATTTACTTATTTTATTTAATAACTTACATCAAAAAATAGTTTTTAAAGAAATGTAGATAAAATCACAAACATGTTGTTTTACAGAAGCAATATTGCCTATCTATTTGGTTTATTACGCAATAACCATGGCGGTTGTTTGGTGACATTGAATAAAAATCTCTTTCTTCCAGAAACATGAGCTCTTTACCATTGTCCATAACTGTTGTCTCAAATAATAAATTACCTGGAGACATTTTGAGAGCCACCACATAGTATACCTTATTGAATTCACTTTTATACAGGTGAATTCTCAATATAGTATTCAAATGTAAAGTTTCACAAGCCATACATGCAATTGTTTTTGTTGTATTAGTTCTATTTTGTATGTATGACACAACAAAATCCACACTACGGTTTGTGCTATCGTTTTGTATTGTATCCGTCAAATTGTGACAAATACACCACTTGTCTTCAACACACGCATCTGAACATGTTCTCTGTGTAGATATCTCTTCAAACAAACTTATGTGTCGAGAACATGAGTAGGTCAGATTGGCTTGTAGTGATTTATTATACACTTTCAATACGTCTTTCAATGTTGCAAAAACATCGTAAGGCGTTGTTAATCGCAATTGATTCTGTTGTAAATTTCTATACTCAGAACTGTTTATTTTTTTAAATTCCTCTGGCGCCCACATATAAAATATAGGCGACCGTTCGTCATAATAAGAGCTAATTGGTATTTTAGTGTCACCAACCCTGTTACCATGAGCGCTAAGAAAAATAATGAATGTGTTATTCAACAATTGATTGCTTTGTAATTTTCCGAAGAAATCTGAAATTTCAGAGTCGTAAATTATGGAAACATTGTCATGACTGTTTGAATTCAACCAAAAGAATCCAAAGAATGGGTCACTCTTGTATGTTTCTATGAAATCGTAAGCGTAGTTAAGTACATTTCGAGCTGAAATAGTATTTTTCATACATATCATATTATCAATACGCTTTTCGCCTGTTAAAAAAAATGGATGCATGTAGTGGTCAGTGGGGGGATTTTTAAAATTGTTTCTACTGAGGGAGTCTGGCACTGTAATATGGTCTTCACCATAAGCGGTGATATATCCTGCATTCTTAAACTTGTTCCATATAAATTCATTGCATTGAATATCTTCCAAAGCGCAGCCACGGTTGTGGCCGGTCAATAGGGACATAATATTGGGAAAAGAGTTCCAGGCAACCTGAAAAAGTATATATTTTAATACTTAAATAACAATAAAACACATAAAATTAAGACCATTAAGAATATAGGTACCTTGTGATACCCCTTGAAATCTAACCAATTGTTCTCTTGCAAATATTGTGCAGTTTGTGGTATAGAATTATAAGCTCGTTCACGTGAGATACTGTTCATACCCAACACGACCACGTTCCATGACTTCCTAATAGGCTTCTTGATATTTATCTTCTTAAGTATAATATAAGCGTCTTCGTAAACAACCTTTTTGATGTATTCTTTCGGCATATCTACTACACATCTCACAATAACTACTTCGCTATTCAGATTTGCTACTGTTCCGTGTTTGAATGTGGTGCATGGTGAGTAACTAATGTAAATAATATTATTAATGTTTTAAAAATGTATTTATCCCCACCCGCCCTCCGCCACCATCTCAATAACCCTTGTACCCAACGGCCAATACCTAACATTTACATTCAAATAGGGCTTTAGATCGTATGCAATAGAGTACATTTTACAATGCGAAGATAATTGTTTGACCGTGTATTAAGAGTTAATTCTGGGACATTTTTCATACATAGCCAACCTAATTCCAAACTTGATATACCTACTAATTATATAGATATTTACATCTAGATACAGGAAAACGACATTCACGCACACGAATGTTTGTTATGGATGGGATTCGAACCCGGCGGTTTGCAAGTCAGGGTCACTAACCACAAAGCCAAAGGGCCTTTAAAATCCAAATTCAATTACTACTACCATAAGTGTAGTGATGACTATAAATGAGGTTGTAAGTCTGAAGAACTAGAAGGTGAGGCTAACCTCACGAGAAGTAGGAACAAGCATCTCGACGGAGTAATTTTGCGGACAATTGGTGACCACTGCGGGACTGCCAGCAGATTGAGATGTTTACTTATTTAGGAAGGGTTTGTAAGTTATGTGATGTGGCTAAACTAAGATATATTATTGTACAAACCTTAAATGAGTGTCTTCACGTCCTGGTATAGTTGATCGACTAACGAATCGATAGCAACACTTGATCTTTTTTGATTTTGCAATATTTTTATTTTTTGCTAATTTCACTGCATCTACGCGAAATTTTATTTTGGCTTTGGGCAGTCTTTCGATAAAAATTGCTCTTAAGCCGCATGAAATATTTTTTTTAATTGCACTCAAAATATCACGAGATTCATTGATTGATTGACTCTTCGTATAGTTTGGTATATAACATCCTGGTGTATTTAATAGAAAGTCTTTAACGGTCTCTGTAAAATAAATTGTAAAATATATATTATCAATACCATAGGTTACGTTAATATTTTAAACAGTCCTACGGTTAGTTAAAGGTACTAGGGGAAATAACTTTTAGAATTTAAAAGTGAATCAACACCTGTAGATAATAATTAAAAATACCTACATTTATTAAGCTCGTTTAGATAAATGAATTAATTTAAAATAAGTTTATTGTTATTTTATGGTATCTACCCAGATAGACACTAGTGACCGAGACCATTCCCGTGTCTAGTTTGTCGTATGTAAGTAGATAGATAGGTACTTACTATTTTCTGAGTTTTCAAACTTTAGTTTTTGATTAAACTTGAATTTCTTTTGCAAAGTATTATTACTTAATGTCACACTTAAATTGTAGTTCATGTAAAAGTACACATAACAAATAAGGCATATTGTCACCATACATATGTATGCTTTAATTTTTCTAAACATATTAAAACAAAATATAAATAAAGTTTAATATATTTAATAAAATTCTACCACAAACTGCACTAGTTTCCTGCATGCTGCTTAATTAGCACATTACCGATAACATTTTACACTAGCGATGTATATAAAATATAATAATATCTAGGTATAGGAACCGACTGCAATAAACTGTGATATTCTTGCTGAATACTAAGGATCACTATGTTAATTTTGTGTATGGTGAGTTAATGTGTTAACATGAGCTTTGAACGATAAAGAGGTCTGTTATCAATCTGCAAAAGGAAACGGAATTTTAGGTGGGTGTAAAGTGTAGGTACCTATGTATATTGTATTTAATTAACTGGGGCCGGATATCTACTAAATAAATATTAAAATAAACTTCCATGTATCATATAACATTTTCGAGGATGCTTCCTATTTTTAAAAGATTTCAATTATATTTTTTGCAATGCAATTGCAACAAAAAATATACATCATATTATAATATAGAAACGTAAACGAATCTGTGAAATTCGAATGTTTACCGTTTCTATGATCGATTCTAAAATGCAATAAAAAAACATACACTAATAAAGATAAGATAAAGATAAAAAAGCATTTATTGGACACACACTTCACACATGAGAAATAAAAGAAAAAATAATAAAATGTAGTAAATATTATAGGCTAGGGTGCGATAGCGTGGGTCCAAATGGCCCCAGCTCAGCATATGCTGCAGTAAACTACAGCGCTGGTTTTCGGCTGAAGCCACGGGTGACTCGCGGAAGAGTGGGCGGCGCTTATAAAAAGTTTTTAAACTAATATACATATAACGATATAAATAAACATATATATAATATTCAATATCCATATAATCATCATTATTAATCAAGAATACATTATTAAATTCAATACATATTATAAAGTGGACAAAGAGAAAACATCATCATAAAAGAACTTCATAGATGTGGAGGTGATAGTAGATATCATTGTCATCAAACATATCTTAGACTAAGTGCTGGATTTCTGCACATTTATAAGTATATCTTTTAGCTTGGATCTGAAAGACTGACTACTAGTAAGACCACGTACAGGTGGAGGTATATTATTCCAGCACTTAGTGGCGCTATACTTGAAGCTACCTCTAAAAGCTGCAGACCTATGGCGGGGAATACTAAGTATGGAGGTAGAAGTACGAGAAGCATATTTACTGTTCTCACTCATCCAAACAAGTTTACAGTAAAGATACCCTGGTTTCTCAGTTGAAATGACCCCAAACAATAGGGTGGCCAAGTGTAAGTGTCTCCTATACCTCATATTCAATATATTTGCATTATTAAAGTAGGGTGTGACATGACTTCTAGGAGGAATGTCAAAGCAGAAACGTGCGCACGCATTTTGCACCCTTTGTATAAGGCCTGCCGTTCTGGCTAATAGTCTCGGACCATATACCGAATCAAGGCAGTTGAACTTTGATAAAACCAATGAGTCTACCAACTGTATACGAAGTTCGATACCAAGATGCATACGTATCTGATATAGCACTTTCAGTCGATAGAAACAATTCCTAATTATATCCTTGATATGGCGCTCGAATCGCAACTCTTCGTCCATAACCAGGCCAAGATTACGAGCCTCACTCACGCGCTCAACGGAGGCATTTCCTATACTAATCCCCGGGTTACTAATAATTGTTCTACTTATCTGATGTCTTGACCCCAGTACCATATATTTGGTTTTTTCCGCATTGAGAACCAGAGAATTACGCTGAGCCCAGTCTGAAATATGGCTCAGATCCTCATTAATTTTAGCCACAGCTGCATTGACTTCACTGGGCCTAAATGACAAATAAATTTGAACATCATCGGCATAGATGTGATACTGGCAATTCCTTATAATTTCAATAATGTCTGCGCTAAATAAAATAAATAAAAGTGGACCCAAAATAGAGCCCTGAGGAACACCTCTACTTAGAGATGCTAAATCAGATCGAGACATTGATCCGTCAACGTTACAGATATTAACAGTTTGCGACCTATTGCTTAAATAAGAATGGAACCATTTTACTGTATTATTATCAAACCCATAGTACGATAACTTAGACAGTAACAAAGAAATATTCAGTGAATCAAAAGCTCTCGAAAAATCCAACAAAACCAGTATCGTGCTCTTTCCCTCGTCCAAAGCAGACAAAACATTGTCTGTGACGTCTAACAGCGCAGTTGTTGTGCCCCTATTTCTTCTAAAGCCTGATTGAAACTCTGGCAAAATGTGATTAGTTTCCAGGTATTTCGTTAACTGTAAGCTTACAACTTTCTCTAAAATTTTAGACAGGCATGTCAATATACTGATCGGCCGCAGTTCCTTAACATCCGTGATGCTGCTACTTTTAGGTATAGGTCGAACAATTGCTGTTTTCCATAACAATGGAAACTTTGAGGTAACAAGAGACTTGTTAACTATACCCGTTACACTAATAACTAATTGGATAAAAAATCGAAGCTTTAAATGTATTTTCAGTGATTATAACGCGTTTTTTTTAATTTGCCGCTGTTTTTAGTGCAGGGAGAGAACAGTTAGCCACACTCTAGTACTTGAATAGTCACCTCGCTGCAAAATTAATCTATTATTAAATAGAAATCCAAAAAATTTTAACTAAATTGATATCGGCTATATATAACAAAGTCGCTTTCCGCTGTCTGTCCCTATGTCTTCTTATATTTTAAAAATTACCCAACCGATTTTGATGCAGTTTTTTTTAATAGATAGAGTGATTCAAGAGGAAGGTTTTTATGTACAATACATGCATTGGAGGTTTCTAATGTGATGTATAAGTATTGCACCCGTGCGAAGCTGGCTGGAGCGGGTCGCTAGTACATAATATATGTACCTATCGCAAACAATGCGGCATAAATGGCAAAATAGCATTTGTGGAGAATTTAATTAAGTATCTAGCAGGATCTTGAATATTAGCCTGGTCACACCAAGCCCTATCGTCTGTCATCCAATGTCATCGATGGTCGGTCCGTCTGTCGGTCGCGCGTAAATTGCGTAAAAATCGTGTCGTTGTCGTATCGTTTAAGCCTCGGTGTCGGCGCATGTCGTTTATTTAGAAAAATCTGCGTTTTGGTTTGTAATAAGTACGGAAGCAACTATAAAGTTTAATATTATACACTTGCGTGTATGGTCAAACCTTCGTAACTGTTACTATCTCACAGGAATTTAGTCAGGTGAGAACTAAGCTACATAGATTAGTTTGTGAGAGGTTAGGTTGATTGGGTTAGTGGAGCTTTTCCTTGTCTACCAGCTGTTCAAGCAGATTATACCTCGGATCTGAGATCAGGTGTTGGATTAGCACTCGGTTTGTTAACGGCTCCCATAACATTGATGCAAGTAAATATCAATAAAAAAAACATACCTTATGATTTTATTATATTTGAACTGTATCTGAACATACTGTCTACACCTGCCTGCCACTACTTCATTCATAACTAGGCATGATATTATTTGTTTGTAATACTTACCAGTTAACATATTTTTGATTATGATTTGCCTGGTGACAGGTATACAAGACACTATGACCTGCCCTGCCTGGTGTCTCAATTTATTACTTGAAGTACAATATTATGATAGGAACTTGCTAAATTAGAACCTAAGTTTCTAAATATATTATCAATCTTATTATGTTGATTACATAGTGAGTTGCACATGTACATATATTTTATTTAGATTTAAGACCTACTATAAGTAATTTGCATGTAATTGATTGTTTACCTAATAAATATAAATGAATAACACATGTATGATTAATATTTTCAGAATGCCGCCTAAAAAAGTGGAAGAGCCAGAAAAGAAGCCACTCATTGGTAGAGTTGGCACAAACCTAAAAGTTGGCATTGTGGGTGTGCCCAATGTAGGAAAATCAACATTCTTTAATGTCCTGACTAAAAGTCAAGCTGCTGCTGAAAACTTTCCCTTCTGCACCATTGATCCTAATGAAAATAAGTATCATATTTATTCTATTTAATTTAGTAAATAATGAATAGGACAAAGTTGAAATATAATTTGTTAGTTCTTAACATGGGTATCTTATGGGCAAACCTTATGACCCACAACAGTAAAGCTTCAAACCTGCCACATTCTGTCAGTAAGTCAGTATTGTCAATTAAACCAATATTATAACACATTTATAGTATTATGCACATTCTAATCTTATATGTAGGTATATAAAATTCTTGTGTTCATACTCCTGCGAAACGGATTTACCGATATTCATGAAATTTTATATGCACACAGTAGGTCTGAGAATCGGGTACTATCTATTTTTCATACCCCTTAGTGATTGTGGAAATGGAACTATGAGGGTGAAACCTCAGGGCAGCAGATAGTCATACTATAATAATTAATAACATAAGTCATATGTTCCTGGCATACAGGACTAATAAAATTAAATGGTTTTATTGCCTATGTATATAAACTGTCACTATTATTGACATATGACATTTAATTTTCACAAATACCAAACAAGTTTATCCAGAATGGATGATTTTGAGAAGTACAAAA
This sequence comes from Thyatira batis, assembly GCA_905147785.2. Lineage (NCBI taxonomy): Eukaryota > Metazoa > Arthropoda > Insecta > Lepidoptera > Drepanidae > Thyatira > Thyatira batis. The sequence goes on from LR990489.1 coordinate 7,616,317, forward strand.
ATAATGTGGATATTATTGACAAATATAGCTTACAAGATATAACAGTGAGCAAAAGTTTACTTTACAATGGTGAAGTAAAATTAATAACCAACCAGCAAAATGATGAGGAAGGAAAACCTTTTCGGCCTCTAGCTACAGCAGTACTAGGCTTACGAAATACTGCAGCACCTTTACCTACTAAACAAAAGTTTTACACTGCCTGGACTGACATTGATGCACAAGAATTATTCTTAAATTCAAAACCAAGAAACTATTTGATTCTAAGCAAACCTGGTGCTGAAGCTTATAGCCTTGGTGAAGCAATTTCTAAACAGTTAAACTGTTTTCACCTATGTCCTAGGAATGTTATACTCGATGAAATTGAACAAAAAAGTTTAACAGGGAATTGTATAGATTTCAACATGAAACATAATAATGTGTGCAAGTTTAATGATATATTGAATATTATTAAAAACAAAATAGATTCACCAGCAGTGAAACATAGAGGATGTGTGATCTCTGGTCTTCCTTTGGTGCCATCAGGTCAAAATATGCAATATTTATTTAAGACCTTATATGGAGAAGAGTCTTTGTCAACAGTTGAAGATTTAATGAATGATATAATGCTTAATTTAAAAAGGAAGAAAGCAAAGGTACAAAAAGAACCACGAACATCCCATACATCTTTAAGTAGTGATATAGAAGTAGAAGCTGAGGATGATGAAGAAATAGATGAAGAACAGGAACAAGAAGATATAGAAGTGGAAGAGCCTCCAGTCGAACTACCAAAATTCATGTTAAATCCTTGTTCTAATATTATTCAACATGAGAAACCTTACCTTCTAACAAAAAAGGTTGTATTATTGGAACAACTTCAAGAGTTATTTGACTTGGAAATGCAAACGCGAATTATAATCTATATAACATGTCCTGATAAAGATTTAATAGCTAAAAGAAGTCGAAAATATATAAATTACATTAATGGCCTCAACACTTTTGAGTCATTTGTCTTATATCCACCATCAGATGTTCGGTGGCCTACAAAATATACTACTAGTGAAGACATTAGTCTGCTTGACAGCCAAATGTTTAATCCAAAATACAATTGTAGACATCCTAAGAATTTCAGAAAAATATCTGAACAGCAAATTTGTAACTATAAACAATATACTTTAAACCATGTTGAAGAAAAATTAAAGGATTTTCACCCGAAATATATTGTTAAATTAGATGGCAGAACATCAGTCCATGAAATGATGTACCATTTAATGGAAAGATTTGTATTACTATCTATTCCACCTGTGATTATACCAGAACCATTATATTTAGAAGATCCTCCAGAAGATATGGACGAGTTCTGGAAACAAATAGAAGAGCTACATGTAATTCGAAGCGGTACTGCAAGTTTTAACCGATTTCCATCGCCTTGGTTTAATCGTTGTCCAGTTCAGTTAAAAAATAGGCAATCTGTAAAAGGTAACCCTAAGTTTGCCGTAAAATTCTTCAAACATGTGTATGTCTTATCTTCGCTAGACGCTATGATTTCGTTTTATAAAAATCCGAGACCTTACTTGAAATTAAAATATTTAGAGCCTACCTGTAGAATAATAGTGTTAGGTACTAAGTTAGTTGGCAAAACGATGGTTTCTAGATGTCTTTCATGGATTTTTGATGCTCGCATTATATGTTATAAAGAATTTTTGGAAAATGAAAAAAAGAAAAAGTATGAATCATTTGCTAAAAGCATTCTATCTGAAATCATAGCTATCATAGAGGATACTAGGTTCGCAAAATGGCAAAATAAAGAAATCGATAGGGCATCAAACTTAAAGGCGTGGTGTGATTCCAACTCAAAAGTATTGAATGAATACATACCATTTCTAGAAATGAGCTTGAGTGATGCTCACCGTGATCAACTTAGCACAGAACATATAGATGAAGAAATAGCTATATTTGATCCAGAACAGGATATTAAACATTCTGAGTTTCAGAACATGTTCGATTCTCTTAGAAACCAACTGTCTTTTCTACCAATTCTAGATGATGTAGATTTGTGCAGAAGTTTGCTCACCGATAACACAATAGCAAGCTACGCTCCTACTGAACTAATAACGATGTTGGAAAAACCCAAAATTCCAGTACTGGGGGACGAAGATGTAACGGAAGCGATATCAGCTTATATTTTGGCTAATGAACTACAAAAGGAAATAGAACCGACTACTGAAGAGATAGTGAATGGAATCATAAAAGAAATTTCATCTATAGACTTGAAATGTCAAAAATCGTCACATTCCGAACACTTGTATGGTAAGTTTATTATAGACGGATTTCCTTCAGATCCAGAGTATTGGGGATATTTAAGTGAATCAAATTTTTTGCCCGATAATACAATAACGATCCTAGAAAATAAAGAAATCGACCACGAAGTCTTACGCAATTATGCCATAATTGAAAAAAGTATGAAAAATTATCAAGAAAGGTTCATTGCAGCAAATGATGACTTAATAAAACTTAAGCTTCAGACTGCAACTCTATCAGATACCAACTTTCTAGATGTGACAATCATTATTCATGATCTTTTGTCATATGTCCTCGATTCTCTATTTACCAATAACAATAATCCAAGTTATGCGGAGGCTAAGCCAGAATTATTAACATCATTAACTGAATCTATAGATAAATTCAAGGAAGATTGGGATAGCTTGAAATTGAAATTGGAGGAAAATTCAAAATCTTTTATTGAAGTAGAATTAGAAAATAAATTTGATATTCAGATTATCGAAGAAATTCTTTTAAAACTACGAAAAAGTTACACAAGTTCATGCGAAGCTAATGAAGACGGAGAAACAGAAGATCGTGACGATGATAACGAAAACTCAAAAGATCTTCTAACTTATAATAGTCCACAATATTTATGTGAAACGAATATCTACTGTCCTATAGCTTATTACGAGTATGGTGTTCTATGGGAAGGTAGACCTGAATTTAGCATTAAACACAATAATAAACTTCATTATTTTTCTAAAGAAGACTGTTTAGAATTGTTTCAGACAGATGTGACGAAGTATCAGTCGTATGATAAACCCTTCAAACAATTGCCACCAAAAAGAATTTGTATCATAGGATGCGTAGGTAGTGGAAAGACTACTGTTTCTAAACAAATTGCAAAGGAACTTGGGTTGTTGCACATAGATTTTTCTGATTTTATTAATGATTATTTAATGCCAAGACATTTCAAAAAGGTGGGTCGAAAGTATGAAAACAGCTTTACCGATGTTCCTATTGATGAGGAAGCTGTTTCTGAATTTCAAATAGACGAAGAGAATGAAAACATTGTGTCTGATATTATGTCTAATGAAACAGAATTGAGACGAATGGTTAACAATTACTTTGAACGGGGGACACCAATGTTATCCGTACTGATGCAAAAGTTAATAAAGATACTTTGGTTTCAAAGCCCCTTTTCAACGAACGGTTTTATATTAGATGGGTATCCAAGATTACCCCATGATATAGAAGATATGATCGCCACATTTTGTATTCCTGATTTGATTATCGAATTGGAATCAAGCTCAGTTTCTGCAGTTGATCGGCTATCATCTGTCATGTTTAAAACATGGAAAACACAATTAAATGAAGCTAAATATAAAGTTAAGATGAAACTTGATCATGAACGAAACGAATGGATGAATTTTATAACAAAAACGATTGTAACTAAGCTAATCTTTGAAGAAATCTTGGATAATATATTTTCATCCACAAATGAACCGGAAAAAATACAGTCCAATGAAAGCGTTATAATGGAAGCAAACCCTTTGGGTTCTTCAAATGTGAATGCACGATTATTTAAGACATATAACGAAATGATCCAAGATTACCCGGAGCCAATTGATGAAAGTGAATGGGAAAATCCGGATGACGTTCAAGAGAGGATAGATTCTAGGATAGAAGGAATATACGAAGTTGATGACGAAAATATTCAAAGCTTAAAAGATATTTTAGAAGAAAATAAAATAAAGATTATTACTATAAACGCCACCAAACCTATAAACAAGGTCGTTAGAATTGCACTATCCAAACTTACTGCTTTGCGAAATAGATGTGAATCTTTTTTCGAACAAACATTTATTATAAATATGGATATTGCAGAAATTTTACTGTTTGAAGGATTTTGTTTTTTTAGTAAATTTAATCGCATGTGTCCCGTTCATATATTTCAAAATCCTGACTCCATTTTAAATCCTTACAAGGTTTACAGACGTAAAGGTAAGATATTTCCTGTCGTTCATAGATCATACCTTTACTTTATTAATGGTGAAGAATCTGTGAAGAAATTTAGAACAAACCCACTCAAGTATATTAATTCTAATGCTATTACTACATTTATTACATATCCACTTAGGATAAGTATTATTGGACCACCTAAATCAGGAAAAAGTGTATTAGCAGAAAAAATTGCTAAACGTTATGGTTTGCTATGTATATCAAGAGGAGGAGCATTGCGACATATTGTGGAAAATATGCAGTGGACCGAATTAGCAACCAAAATACTAGCATCACTTCACAGTGGTAAAACCATTGATTTCGATTTAGTGATGAAAGCTGTGCAAACTGTAGCTATTGATCATCGTACAGTAACTCAAGGTTGTCTTTTTGATGGTTTTCCCGAGACTCCTTCCGAGGCTATGGAATTACAGAGGGAAGGCCTTTACCCTAATATAGTGTTTGATATTTCAACAACAAAAGAAAAAATTTTAGAAAACTCTCAAAGTGAAATTTATTATAATATAATAAAAAATCAGCCACCTTTCTCACGTTCGTTTATAGAAGATAGGTTTCTCAACTGGTATGACAAATCTTACGCGGTTCGAAATTGGATAAACAACGATTATCAAAACCTTTACACGCTAACTGGAAATGAGTCCCGGTGGCAATGCTTGCAGGATGCCCAAATTAAACTAACAACCATATTAAAGAAAATTCATAATTATCTTAAAAATGTTCACAAGCACATTGTTTTTGCAGATGTAATGTGTATTTCCAATGAAATATTTCAACAAAATATGTCGAGCTTTAAAAACTTCTGTCCACAGTGTTTGCGCCAAAATGTTATAAAACAGAGTAATTATCCCGTAGATAGAAAGGGAGTCGTTCAGTACAAAAGCAAATTCTACTGGATATGTTCTAAACACATGAGTACAGTGTTAAAGTATCCCTATAGTTCTTTACTGCCACAAGTAACCGACATTCCCGATATAGCCACATCAGTCAAAACGGTTGATATGTCACTGGTCTATGAAAACGGGGTATGCATAGTAACATACGCTGAAAATTTACCAGCACAGAAAATACTTACAGGAAGCAATAAGTTTGGTGCAAATTACCAGGGAAAAATATATTTATTTTGTAAAGAAGAGTGCCTTAAAAAGTTTATGGCTAAGCCACACATGTATCATGACATTGTTGTGTTTAAAGAAACAAAATTGTTTCCTCAACTAACTTTGCAAAAGCTACCTAATATAGGATATCTAGAGCAAACTGTAGGTAATATTATAACAGAAGCATGTTGTTCTGTTAATGTAGCGAGGCCGAAGTACCCAGGGTTGAGTATTCAACTTTCAGGGATTTTGTATATTGCCTTATATCTGAAAACTCACAATCCGCGTGCTGATAAAGCTATGTTGCCAATGTTTTTAAAAGCTTTTGAAATATATGTCGCTAGGTCCAAGCTGGTGATTGACGTTGGGTTGCGTTTGCGATCAATGGATAATCCATTTGCGAAATACCCAAAATGTCACCATAGAAATAATCAATTTGAGCTAGACTCGCATCACGAATTACCAAGCATTGTTTCCAGCTCGACAGCAACAAGTTTATCTTTCAAGATATCTGAACATTATTATTAATAATATTACTATTGGTTTTTAATTTTTCCTTTTTCTTTATCTTAGTCTGTAGTAAATAATTAAATAAATAAAAATATAAACAATCTTGTTCCTATTTTATAATATTTGTACCTAACGTTCAATACGTTGACTGTAATTTTCTAAAGGTAATGAAAAATATTATACAATTTATGAGTATTAAAAAAAATATATAAAATATCTTACCTTGTGTATTTTTGTTTCAGCAAGTAGGGTACCAGTACCTGATGAGAGATACGACTACCTTTGTGAATATCATAAGCCAGCTAGGTGAGTTTGTCACTTCAACATGAAATGCCATTGAACTACTAATGCGACATAGCTTTTAAAAACCTATTTCTTTTTCATAATACATACATGTACCTACCTACACAGTAATAAAAAAACATATTTGCAACTTGTATTGGTATATGAAATTTAATATTTACAACTTCTCATACTTTAAAACTATAAAACCAACATAATTATCTGTATGATGTATCATTTCAGCAAGGTGCCGGCTTTCCTCAACGTGGTAGACATTGCGGGACTTGTACGCGGCGCGGCAGAAGGACAGGGTCTTGGCAATGCGTTCTTATCGCATATAAAGGCTTGTGATGCAATTTTTAATCTGTGCCGTGAGTATTTGTCATAATTGATATTCAGATATATTTGTAACTAAGATTTCATTATTATTTGGCAATCAGTGCATAAATAACGTATTTTCTTATTTACTACTTTCTCGCGGACTATATACTAATAGAGGACTAGCTTCCGCCCTGCGGTCTCACCCGCGTTCCCGGGAACCGTCATCTATCCCAGGATAAAATGTACTACTCAAATCAAAAGTACATATTTATTTAATTTTAAACTATTTAGGTGCATTCGATGATGAGGATGTGATCCACGTGGACGGTGAAGTGAATCCAGTGCGAGACTTGGAGACCATCGGTGAGGAGTTGCGGCTGAAGGATGAGGAACAGCTGTTACAACACATCGAGAAACTCGACCGGGTTGTCAACCGTGGTGGTGAGAAGAAACTCAAACCAGAATATGTACGTAGCATTATTTACCTTCTGTGTTCGCTTAGTATAATACTTTGGTGAATATTAATAAAAAAAACATTTTAAGCCCTATTTTGATTGGTGCTTAAAAACTACATAGGTATAACTATATAATAATTGATATCTAGAGACAATACACACGGCCAATCTTAACTAAGCGGAGCTTAACATAAATATATCTAATCAAATATTTTAAAATAGTAATTGGACATTGTTTTATTTTTCAGGATGCACTAGCAAAGATCAAAACTATTTTATCTGACGAAAAGAAACATATTCGTTTTGGAGACTGGAGCGCGGCTGACGTGAGTATTCTAGCCTTAACCAATTGAGCGACATTTTAATTTTAAATATGTTATTATAACTGTTAAACTAAAATATTTCAGATTGAAGTACTGAACAAGTATTTGTTCCTGACGTCTAAGCCTGCCCTATATCTCGTTAACTTGTCCGAAAAGGATTATATTCGTAAGAAGAATAAATGGTTCGTGTAAAATAAGTGTATTTATATTTTTCCTCATTACTAAAGCAAAAGTAACTATATATTTTTTTTCAGGTTACCGAAGTTAAAGGAATGGATTGATAAGAATGATCCCGGCGCTCCTCTCATACCGTTCTCAGGAGCTTTAGAAACCAAATTGATGGATATGGAACCAGCTGAACGACAAGCGTTTTTAAAAGAAAATAACCTCACTAGGTAATATTTACTTTATTTATTTAATTCATTCCCTTCAAGCCAAAACATTTCATCGGAAAAAAAAATTGGTCAAGGGGGATTCATGGTTAAGTGTTAAACTTTACGTACCTAACCTTATTTAGAATAGTCAAAAATCTATACTAATATTATAAAGGAGTAGAGTTTGTTTGTTTGTTTGTTTGGTTGAACGCGCTAATCTCAGAAACTACTGGGCCGATTTGAAATATTCTTTCGCCATTAGATAGACCATTTATCGAGGAAGGCTATAGGCTATATATTATCACGCTATGGCCAATAGGAGCGGAGCACTAATGAAGAATGTTTCAAAATCGGGAGATTTCTTTTCCTTTTGAGAGCTTCCGCTGCGTACGCTGCGTAAACGGTTAAAGTTACGCTAAAATGATGTACGACAGAATTGTTCCCCTTCAAAAGTTCTAAAAAAAAGTCCGCGATAGCATATGTCTATCTGTTAAGGTGGCCTCACTGTGACCATTTTTATACTAACCAAATTCGTTCGAAAATTAAGCATTATTTGTGAAGGTGTTTTTATGGAGATAATATTAATCCTTATCAAAATAAATACGTTATTCATCACAAGTATTTAATTTAAAACAAAATTGCCTTTTACATCATTCGATTTCAATGAATATCTTAGGAGATATCGCAAATTCAAAATAACATTGCACCAAAATAATGTTCAAGTACTGTACTGCGCGCGCCCTTATGCGCCGGGCCGGCGCGTGCAGTCATCAGTTAGCTCTGCGAGATCATCCTTCTACGTATACGAAAGGGGTTGAAAGTTAGCATTAGCCCAAAGTAACTATTCCACGCGGACGGAGTCGCGGGCAGAAGCTAGTAACTTATAACTTAAAATTTTATAACCCGTCGATTGGCTTAAACTTGACTTCTAAGCCGCTGATCCAGGGTTCGACTTCCACGATCTATTGGTGCATGAATGTGTCATCTATTCTCTAAATCAAACTAAATTCTCTAAATTAATCTATGTGTCTAAATTAAACTATATAAACATGCATCTATCAGAGCCACATATTAATATTATAAATAATAAATAAATATCCTGGGACATTTTTACCACACGGCCAATCTGATTCCAAACTAAGCAGAGCTTGTGCTATGGTAACCAGATAGCTGATATACTACATATACTACTTTTTTAAATACATACTTATATAGATATTTACATCCAGACACAGGACAAACAGACATATTCATGCATACAAATGTTTATCCTGGGTGGGATTCGAACCCACGACCCGCGGCTTGAAAGTCAGGGTCACTAACCACAAAGCCAACCGGGCTGTCAAATTATCCTTAATTTGTTTTTATCCCACAGTGCTTTGGACAAAATAATCGTCCAAGGATACAAATCTCTGCAACTGGAGTACTTCTTCACTGCCGGAGCTGATGAAGTTAAAGCGTGGACCATTCAGGTACGTACTCCTTACATAACCAACTGGTTTCATTATATTGTAATAAATCAATCCTATAAATCTTGACTTCATCTACAATTAAAATTATAGTTGTAAGGTGATGACAACTCAGTGGTTGTGAATTGGAATACTTTGACGAAAGGTACAACAATATTCCTGTGAAGGAAACATCGTGAACAAACACAAGTCCATGGCATAAAAAGTAAAAACACTGCACTAAAATATAATTTTCTTTTAACAGAAAGGTACTAAAGCCCCGCAAGCCGCCGGTCGCATTCACACGGACTTCGAGAAGGGTTTTATTATGGCAGAAGTGATGCATTTTAAAGATTTTAAAGAGGAAGGCACGGAAGCCGCCTGTAAAGCAGCGGGAAAATATAGGCAGCAAGGTATGTTTTAAAAAAATTATCCTGCCTACCAGTGCCACCTACCGAGTTCAACTGTGAATCTAAACCATCCTAGAATCTTGAACACACACAAACATTCATTCAAATCGGTCCAGGAGAAGTTCTCTGTCAACACACGTACAGAAAAATTCTATATCGATACCTTCGATACCAGAATCTAGATGAGATCTAGTTTCTGCCGGTCATCAAAATTATAATATATAATAAGACATCTATAGATAACTAACCAAACTAAATTAATTCTCCCCATTAGACCTAGTAAACAATCGTTGTCTATACTAATATTATAAAGAGGAAAGATTTGTTTGTTTGTTTGTAATGAATAGGCTCCGAAACTACTAGACCGATTTCAAAAATTCTTTCACCTTTGGAAAGCTACATTATCCCCGAGTAACATATTTTATCCCTGTATTCCCACGGGAACGGGAACTACGCGGGTAAAACCGCGGGGAGGCAGCTAGTCTTCTATATTATTAGGAGGTAAAGTTATAATATATCTTTGTATTTGAATGTGCTTATCCAATATCAAAAATATTCGTGATGAACATAAATCCCCTAGGAACGAAAATAAAACCTTAGTAAATCTGAGTAACATCGAATGTTACAACATTTCAGGTCGTAATTACGTTGTGGAAGACGGCGACATTATATTCTTCAAGTTCAATGCTGGCGCCGGCTTGAAGGACGCTAAGAAGAAATGACGTGACAAGGTACTCTTGCTCTTGGTACACTTCCTGTATCTCAATCTTGTTCTCTACAGTCTCTTACACGTCGCTTGAATTATTAAGTGAATATTTTTATCATAAAACATTATTTATAATATAAAGTGTCTCTTATATCTAAATGGAATAAAGCCTTGTTGATGTTTGTACGATGTAGTTTATTTAAGACTCAACTTTAAAGAGACTTAACTTACTTATTATTATATTATAATTTATCTACTTATTTATATTAATTACTTTGCTATATTGTTTTGATATCAATTATAAAACTTCAACAAATTCTTGTATGCGTATCACTTTATCGTCAGTTTTCTCTGCGTTTTCGTCCCATGCCTCCGAGAACAACTCGTCCAAAATCATTCTTATTTGCTTCAAAAACCTTTTTATGTTTAGATTTGATAAAATACCCTGTTCCGTGACTGCTGATAGTTTTTCTTTGTCTTTCTCGGATTTCTGGAAAATATTGTTCTGAATGTAGGATAAGGCCTGAGTAACAGCCTCTTCCCATTCCTGAAATCATAAAATTATTTTCATATATCTACTTATTTTGTAAGTAGGAGGCTTATCACTATTAATATTTGCAAAATTACTTGATAATCCTCATAGAGAGAATTCAAAGACATCATTTCTTCTATTAGTTTTACTTTAGATTCGTCCTTTGTAGCTTGTCTCAGTAAATTAATTATGAATCTTCCAACTGTAGACATAGTACTGCCAGCCCTAAAATAATTCAAGTACCCTATTCTATATTTATGTATTATCGCCATAATATATTTATTTTAACGTTGGGCACATCGTGAAAAAATCGGCTAAATCATGAAATGCCGACATATCACAATGTGCCCAGGCAGATCTAGAACGGCCCAGTTCAACGATTTGCCCACGACATAGGTACATACTTCCAAACCGTTTCCCTGCTCTGTATAATATCTTGAACAGAATTTATAAGTCGTTTGTGTGTATCTTTCATTAAAAATTCAAGGGAACTGCAGTCCCCTGGAGGTAGTGACCCATATTGCACTAAAAGCTTTTTTTGAATAACTATGAATTGTCTTTGAAGGACACTCAGCTCGTCCTGTTGGTTAAAGTGTAATTTTAACTTCACTATACATGTAGTCTTACAAAAATTTTGTAAGAATCTCAAGAAAATAAATTCGATAAACATATCTAACAACTGCTAACTAAGACCATGTATTTTGACATCACACACTCACCTCCAACTTTTTCAGTTTTATTCGTTCCTTTGCATGAGTTTCAATACTTTTTAAAAACCTATGTATAACTTGTTTTAAATAATCCTTATCAAATTTGAAATGAAATTTGAAGTCTTTTACGTTCATGCGTTTATAATGATCTTTGAGATGAAATAAGAAGTTGTCCAATATGGATGCTATTTCTGTAAGGTCATTTGCTTCAATTGTATAGTGTTCAGCAAAGGTGTTTAATGTTACAGTTTTCTTCGTTGATCTATAGGCCAACGTTATTATATTTGGAGACCCGAATTTTGTCAACTCGCCTTCTGTAAAATCTAAAAAATTTTACCAAAGAATATATTTTACATAATATTGGACCTAGGCTAAAAATTATTTGTACTGAGAACCAATAATAATCACCTGTGAATATTTTTGTTAAGTCAATACATGGTTTGTTTACGAGTACGTCTAATTTTATTTCATTAATTGATACAAGTTCGACTGGGGAGCAATAGAGACTTAACGGTAACAGAACACTCCTGGACAAAATGAATATTTTTCCTGCTGAATCTGTTATCGTGAACAATAACTTCACCCGAGTCTCAGATATATCCGCAACACTGGATAAAAAGACTTGCGTCTCTATAATCTCCGTCCCATTTATACTATCCAAACATATTGTTGACTCGGAACATGTGAGCGGCGGGCAGCAAACATAAGTTATTTGTACTGTCTCAATCAACTTTGGATCTTCGCACGTCAATATCGCTATCACAGGACACATCAATAAATGAAGAACTTCGTTATTGTCACTTGTGAATTCTTGGTGGAGATTTTGAATTGGTTTCCCGACATCAGCTTTTATTTTTATTATTTGATCGATCGCGGAAGAGCGGTTACCAGTATCTAAAATTAAATAGATTATATTATTAAGCATTTTGTGTAAGTTAAACTGTATGCTCTAACTATATGTAGGTAATAGTTAGTGTGAACATACCGCCCTTATTTTCCAAAATCTTCTGTAATGATTCTTCAACGGCTTCCAATTCAGTTTGAATTTGTTCAGGATCAGTTGGTTCATTTATCATTGGTGCAGCATTTCCATTCAAATCGGGCTCGGTGCCTAAATACCCGACGTTTATTATTCCATCCGGTGAAAGCGTTACAATACCACCGGATAGGTACTTTAGGAAACATCTAGATATTGCTATTGCAGGACTCAACAAGTCACATGACCACAACAAAGATGTGCCCTCATAAATGAACAGCTTAGAGTCCTCAGATGCAACCATTACCAACAAACGTGACGTAGGTTCTGAAAGTTAAATTTATTGAATATTCCGTGCTACTTAATAAATACCTACCTACATGAGATGTGAAGAGAATTACTTACCATAATACCAACCAATAAGATAAGCGCAGAAACAAACGGGCATAAAATTGAATTGAATCATGTATTTCATCAAACCATTATCTTGAAAGCAATAGAGATGCCTTTCGCCCAACGCGACGATGCTCGAGAAGTTGCTGCTCGTCTGTAGGATATTTCAAAAATAGTAGTCCTATATAAATTTATATACCTACTAGCTGCCTCCGCGCGGTTTTACCCGCGTAGTTCCCGTTCCCGTGGGAATACAGGGATAAAATATAGCCTATGTTACTCGGGGATAATGTAGCTTTCCAAAGGTGAAAGAATTTTTGAAATCGGTCCAGTAGTTTCGGAGCCTATTCATTACAAACAAACAAATCTTTCCTCTTTATAATATTAGTATAGATAAATTATATGAATTTAATGAAAGAGAAAACTGTTTACCTGAATCACTTGCACATGAGATATTTCCTCCCCAGCATTGTATGCCCATTGTGGCACGTTTTTCTTATTTTGTCTGATATTAAGTTCGCTGAATTCCCTTAATTGCTGATAACTAAATTTGATTTTTGAATTATTATTATTTATATGTATTATATCTAATTATATAATTAAGTTCCATTACCTGAATATTTCAAGTATCCACGTCGACTTGCAAATCACAAAGGAGTCGCAACTAGCGATGTAACAAACTGGTGCCGGAATTATTACATCGTTGAAAATGCAAAGGAACAAAAATGTATCTTGATCAAAGAAACTTAAACTACCATCTAGCCCTTGTATGCATATAAAATCTCTGGATTTAATATTTCCAAATGTTCCGCAAACCAAACTATGAGCTTTTCTTGTAAATACATGTTTTATCATAGACTGCAATGCATTCTGATCTCCTAAAATTTTCAAACATAGGTAGTTTATAAATTTTATTTTTATTTAATGCTTCTATACCTACTTAATATGAAGAAAGGCTAGTTAGTACCTACCTGCATCAGTATGACCTTCAGATTTTTTCAGTTGATATATTTCGTAACTTTGGGGATGTAACACGATTATTTGTCGGTCTTCTGAACCCCTTGAAAGGAAAAGTAAGTAGATATCCATTAAGATCCGAAAAATGCTAAGTCGGAAATTTGCGAGGATGAATGTATGTACCTATAGATAGATATTTATGATTATTTTACGCAACAACTGGATAAACATCGATGACGCGGGTAACGTCGCGGAACTGAAGCTGAAGACGTACTTACCTACCTATTTTGACCTTGGTGTTTTAAATATAAATAAGGCATTTCGGATTACTTTAGGCGTAGGCTTAAGTACTTATATCTATTATGGAAAATAATTTTATTACCTATTACTATCAAAATAATCGTTAGAAATGGCAGTTAATGAGAATAATGCGAACTTCAAAATTAACGATAAGTTTAAGAACCTACATAGCCAGTTAAAAGTAGATAAATAATAATTGATACACAACCAAATAACTTGTACTTTTAAACTTACAGCATATATTTTCCGGTTTCAATTTGTAACACAACATCGATAAACTGAGTTTCCAAAATTAAATGTGAGGCGTTTTGATCTTTGCTCGGTTTATAAATTTTCATTAAGGAACCTTCACCGATTAAAATACAATCGCTATCACTGTGTGAATTAAATTTTTCTACTTTGATACAACTAGCGTTTTGTACTCCTGTGTCCGTTTCCCCATGTTGGAGTGTATCGTTGGACCACCATTGCTTTATTTTAAATAAAGACATAGTTAAGACTACACTGAAAAATTAACTGCTTTGACATTTTTTAAGAACTTAATTTCTTGTAGCTATAGGAAGGTTACTATAACAACGCATCTACTAATTTTGTAAACAAACGTGTAAGGTTGTCTTTACATTTAACTTTAATTTCTAATCCTTCATACCTATATTATAAACGCGAAAACTTGTACGTATAATTTGTTCCTCTTTCGCAAAATCTACTGAACGTGATTTGGATAAAATTTGGTACACAGATAGTTTATAACCGAGATTAATTGATAGGCAACTTTTTATCCCGGGAATTTTAACATCCCCCGGAATGCGGGTAAAACCGACCGAACAAAAACTATTTTCATTCTCATTTCTACAACCAAACAATGTAGTTACGCGTAGGTACCTATTATGGGACAGATGGCATGCAGGTGAATTACCCTAACTTTTACTCCGCTGGGCGTGGGTGCGATTCCCATTCGGGAAAAACGTGTCTGAACGAACATGTCTGGTTGTAGTTGTGTAATATTAGTAGAGGTAACGTTGTAGTCCCAGCTAGCTATTATGATATTTCGGTACAGTTCTCCTGCTTTATTACTTTATACAGGCAGCCTGTATACACACACAACAGGCTGGAAATGGGCTAATAAGGGTAGCTACTATAAGAATGAAGTTATGCGTATGAAAAGGATTATATGAGACTTTTTTCTACTGGCATTTACAGATTTGAAGACAATGAACACTAAGAAAATCGATTTTAAAAAATATGTTTACCTGAGACATTGAAAATACATTGAAATATACATTGAAAAATGTAAATGAAAAATTTAAATTTTGTTAGTTTGTAGTCGAAGTCGTACATAAAATAAATACATATATTTTTATATATTTTTTTTTTCACAAAATGGATAGAAGAATTTCCAATGAATCTAAACGAAGATAAAATAATTATTTAAAACTAATGTGCTTTTTTATATCTATAGCAAGCCGTCTCGACTCTATAATTTGTTTCCCCTTTTAGTTAATCAATTATTTATCTGTCACCGACTCACCGTTCCATTCCATGCCATCAGTCATTCATTCGCTTTTTCATTTACTATCAAGTCACAGACTCAATCAATCAAACAAATCAAATCATATAATTTACTTACTTTTCTTGCGTCGCGCTCGCCGAACGTTAGAGAAACTTGAGTGTCATTAAACTCTTTTTCACAATAAAACAATTGAAATCTTTGCTGAAAGCTGAACATAGAAAACATTTTGTAGTGTTTCGAGGGAACTTCGCAGGAGTAAAGATCATAATGTCGGAGGAAGAGCCTCAAAACAATGGTGTAGAAACAGAACAAAGACCAGACGGTGGCGGCGATGAAGGCGACGCATGGGGTAGCCATGAACCATCACATGTGCGTCGTTACGCTAAGATGCCCGTCGATAAAAACTCACCCTATTACAACATGAATCATAAGTATCGTGGTATGGCAATTATTTTTAACCATGAGCATTTCGATATTCACAGTCTGAAGTCCCGCACTGGCACTAACGTCGATAGTGATAACCTGGCTAAAGTACTCAAGGGCTTAGGATTCCGTGTCACAATTTTAAATAATTTGAAATGTGAAGATGTCATTAGATACGTCCAGCAAACTGCTGACATGGACCACTCGGACTATGATTGCCTGCTGATAGCTGTGCTGACTCATGGTGAATTGGGTATGTTGTATGCCAAAGATACACATTACAAACCTGATAACTTGTGGTACTACTTCACTGCTGATAAATGCCCATCATTAGCTGGCAAACCAAAGCTCTTCTTCATTCAAGCTTGCCAGGGTGACAAACTTGATGGAGGAATAACACTGGCCAATCGCACTGAAACTGATGGTTCTTCTAGTACCTCATACAGGATTCCGATACATGCAGACTTCTTGATTGTATTTTCAACTGTACCTGGTTATTACTCCTGGAGAAATACTACGCGT
The DNA here is from genome assembly GCA_905147785.2 of Thyatira batis. Classification (NCBI taxonomy): domain Eukaryota; kingdom Metazoa; phylum Arthropoda; class Insecta; order Lepidoptera; family Drepanidae; genus Thyatira; species Thyatira batis. The sequence goes on from LR990489.1 coordinate 7,632,826, forward strand.
GGCTCCTGGTTCATGCAGGCACTCTGTGAAGAGTTACGTCATTCAGGCACAGAGAGAGATATCTTGACTCTTCTAACTTTTGTCTGTCAAAAAGTTGCTTTGGACTTTGAGTCAAACACTCCAGATGTATTGCCTATGCATCAGCAGAAACAAGTTCCTTGCATAACAAGCATGCTGATACGCCTTCTTATATTTGGTAAGAAATAGAAATATGTACCACATGTCAATATTTTATTATTTTTCATGTTATTAGACATTTTAATTCTAATTATAAAAAAAATCCTAAATTCTTTAGTTAAATGAGATTACTGTGGCAATGTAGAATTCCACCATTTTAAATATTGCTTGTTGTAAAATTAATTTTCATGATGTTAACATTACATCTACAATGTCCTAAGGTACCTTTGTTATAAATGTATCTAAATATAATACAAATCATAAATGTATGTAGGTACATGATGAAATTAATTACCTGATGATAAGCAATAAACATGTAATAGAAACACTGCCAATTTTAACTGACCATACCTATTTTGTCAACATGATTACTGCCAATTTACAGTTATTTACCATTAATTCTTAGAAATAATTAAAAGCTTGTATAAATAACATAATTTGTAATAGACTTTGAACAAAGATTGTGCTGAAAGTGTTAGATAATTCCCTTTGTTTCTATTGGTATGTTATGTAAATTACTTTGTGCAATAAGCTCAAAGGATAGTCAAATTGCATGAATTTACCATATTACCCAGCTTGTACTTACTTAATTTGTGCTCAATGTGCATATTTAAATGCAACTTTAGGTCTTTATTGTCTATTGAAAATAAAGTGATAGCATAAAAACAATGACAAAGTGATAACCACCATGAGCAATTTTTCACCTTATATTTACATATCATGTATAATATTCTCAAGATACTTGAGGTAAATAAATGCTAGATAACATTCCTTAACATTTCTTTGAGGCCACAGTCCATTTATGGTATAAACTTGTAGTGTTATGTTTGTGTTACCTGCTCAATGGTGATCTTATATTTTTAGTTATTGTGTACAGCAAACATTATAAAGATAATGGGTTTTATGATGTTTCTTTCCTTATTTCTATGGTGCATTTATTGTTATGGGTTGTGACTTGTGTAGTTTATGATACTACAGCACAATGCCATTTTGGAAAAAAAAATTGCCATGTTTTGTTTTACTTTTATATTTATTGATTTATGGAGGTGCAGTTTTATTTCATGTTGTAAGAACCTACTTACTATGATTATTCCAATGTGTGTGCATTTGCAATGTTATACTATGCATTATCTTAGAATTTGTATGTAAGTCACCAAATTAGCAATTTTTAGGCTTCTCATAGTTCACAAAGGTTTTAGATAAGGACTTAGAATAATTTTTAAATCAAATTATATGGATTTGAAGAATCTCAAATGTATCCAATTTAACATGTATGTGATATGATAATGGTAACAGACTGATTTAAAATTTAGGATATGCAATGGAAAATATTGGGCTCAAAATATCTGTGAGGAGTTATTAACATTTAGATACGAAAAGTAAAAATATGTATTTGGATATTTGATGAATGTGCCTTTGTCAACACTGAAAAATTATAAGTAATATACTTAGACTATGTAATGAAAAACAATAAGTGATACTTATTGTATGGAATGCAAGTCTAAATAATCTCCTGATTCATTTTTGATGGAAAAAATTCAGTACATAGTATTTTGTAAAAGATATTTATAAATATTTTATGTAAGCAATAAATTCTCTTCTTCCAAATTTGTTTAGTTGTTTTATTCTATAAAGGTCAACCATCCGTAAATATATATATATAATATACCGACATGGGGCTCTTGCGTTTTCATCCGCGTTCCTAGGGGATCTTCAATTTTCCGGGAAAAAAGTAGCCTACTTGTTAATCCTGGTTATAAACTGTGGTTATAAACTTCCAAATCCGTTCAGTACTTCGATTTTGCGTGAAAGAGTAACATCCATACTCACAAACTCGCATTTATAATATATCCTACTCAGCCATGTCAAAAGCATATTATTATATTATATGAAATATCTATATTTTGTGAAGTTATATTTTTAGGTATAAATGATATTTAACCTGATCTGTATGACCTCAGGGTCATAGGAACCCCCTCGTCTGGTTGGCTTGGTGGTCATTGACCCTGACGTACAAATTGCATTTCTGTGTCTGGGTGTAAATACCTATATCATGATTATATAGGTATTTCAAAGTAATATAATATGTAGCATATTAAGTATCGTATGTGCTTCGATCAGTATATTGGTATTTAGTTTAAAAAGTAGAATGACTAAATAAACATTTTAGTAGAGCATAGTACAGCGATCATACGGGGCAGTAATACCTACACTGTATTTCTAAGATGCAATAACAGACTACGCCTCAGAGTCAGACAAAGCAATTGGTGTCAATACACCAGCTGCAATCAGCTGTGGTATTGTCTGCTTAGGAAGAGCAATGCCTATTAATTTATGCAATGCATAACAAATAAAAAAAATATTTTGGTTAACAAATTATGTTGTAATCTAAATAATAAATATAAATTAGTATGTACAAAAACTTTATGAATATTATTTAGAAATTGTATTTAACATGGTATTCCACACGCCTGTTCTTTTAGCTCCCAACAGTGTTCCCAAAACTGACTCAGCCTTTGTTCTTGATTAGCGCAAAAGTGTTTGAAGTCTCGCAACATTCTCATTTGGAACGCTTCGTCACCAGTGGCAGGTGTTTGAGACCACTTCCATTTCTTGGAAATCATATGGTTCCATGACCACAGGAAGCCCATCTGTAAATTGATATAAAGTATTATAATCAAAGTGCATGACACAAATAAAGTATCTAGTACAGATTTGTTATACATTCGGTGGTATTTCCATTACAATGCAAATATAATTAAAGTCATACAATTATGATCATAATTTATTTCAAGTATGTTACACTCATATTTATTTATTTTGTGAATTGAGTTCAAAATAACATTTTCCTCATTTACTGTTATCAAAACCAATCAACGCAGTGGGAGTCTAAAAATAGGCTACATTATCGAAACTAACGAGTCTAACCAATACAGATTTCAACCACAGATAAATAATACTGTACTAGTATATCAATAAAATTCTGTTTAACTAAATACTGCAAATAATTTTATATATTGGTTTTATGTGATCAAACGAACAATAAACCCTAGTTGTAGTTGTAGCAAGTAAAGCATTATTACCAACCTTCTAACACCAAATTAATTCTAACATTTTGTTATTGCAATCCTGAAGAGAAGAACATACTTACACGTCTAGTATTATCGTATTCATCCTTCTTCTTTTCAACATTGACATGCCGCGAGATATAACCCTCGTGGGGACTAGGCACTGCCTCAGGATGCACTGGATACCTGTAGACAACAACTATTATCCAACAATATTCCAAAGGTTTTAATACAAAGACTTTTTTAAATGTAGGTTGTATCTTGTTTTACTTATACTAATAAAGATATAAAGAGCAAAGATTTGATTTTTTGTTCGCCCCTGGCTCTGACACTACAGGACCGAACAATAATTTCACCAATAGAATGCTAAGTTATTTGTGAGTGTCACAGGCTATATTTTATCCCTGTATTCCTACGGGGATAGGATCTACGCAGGTAAAACCGCTGGGCGGCAGCTTGTAACATATAGAATTAGACTTGTCGATGCAATAATGGAAATGAAAAAAGGTTTCGACTTATTAAAATACAGGCAACAATCATTTATAATTGATATTTATGATGGATGTGATGTTACTCCCTGATAACCGAGTCAGTATACATTACCTGCTAGAATTGAGTGGTTTATTAGCCGGTCTCCGTGTCGCCTTCTGTTCGGACTTGACAGTAGTCGGTATCAATATGAACATGTTGCCCGTCACGTGCACGTACAAGTGGTCGCCCACGCCGGCCTCGTGGGATGTACTCTCCACTGTACACTTGATGAAACCAAACCGGCCTACGATAGCTTCTTGGAAGAGGAACAGTCGCTCTAACCATGTGTCCTCGGGGAAACCTAGAAAAGAAAAAATGATTACTCAGTTATAAATAGATATAAATGAATGTTGTGTCATTACTTTAGACTAAAAAAAGTTTTAATGAATATTGTGTGTTTTTAATGTACACCGACCAACGTCCAGACTTAAGACTACGGTGAAGGTACTTCGACAGAATTTCATAGAAAATTAAAAGGACATGGAATTTTTTTTCTTTATTTACTACAATCTGTCTTCATGGGACATTCAGAAGTATGTTGTTTGGTGCTATCGCTGGCTCGATCAGAATGGGACCTGTGTCACATCCGAATTGTTTAATCAGTATCTATTTATATTATAGGATTAAATTAAGATAGTAAATTAGTAGTAATATTCGAAGAATTCACAAATACCGTACCTTCAAATAAAGCGCTTTTAGATCTCAGTAATGGTTCATCATTCATGGGAACATAGATGGGACCCCTCAGCGGGTCGGACTTCAGAGTGAACGGTAAAGCGAGGGGGTCCGCCGGTATAGGCACCATTTGCAGTCGACACAGTTGTGCTTTACGCGCCCAACCGAATATCTGAAAGCATATTAAAAGGAAGCATTTTAGACCTAAATATGAATATGGTCAAACACCAGCTATGTCACAGTACACCGTACGTATACCAGATATGTAAAATAATCTAGGTAGGTCCTAGGTATTTCATTTCATATTTGAGCAGTACATAATACGTAGGTAACGTACTTATATCATTAGTGCGGTTCCCATAGGGCAACCATCTTAGTAAACGGGTACCTACCTATTAATTTTGTGTATGAATATGTGTTGTGAATCTCAGGAACCACTAGTCCGATTTGAAAAATTCTTTCAGTGTTAGATAGTCCATTTATTGAGGAAGGTTTTGGGCTATATTTTATGTTATTCCTGTATTCCTACGGGAAAGGGAAGTACGCGGGTGAAATCGCGGGGCGGAAGCTAGTATAGTATACAAATGGAGTAATACCAGTTCGGCGACGATGTTCCCGCTGGCGACGGCCCACTGGATGCACATCTCGTAGGCCTGGTCGGGGCGGAACGTGGCCTGGTAGCGCGCGTGGCCCCACTCGATGCGGTCGCTGCGGTTGTTCACGTCGATGTCCAGGTGCGTGTTCTTGTACAGCGGCACTAATATTACAAAGAGGTAACGTTTGTGAGTTTGTGTTTTGTGACGTTGTAAGGGGTAATCTCTGGATCTACTGAACCGATTTTTTATCCCCGTATTCCCACGGGAACAAGAGGTATGCGGGTGGAACCGCGCGGAGACAGCTACTTGGTTATATTACAGGTCAGTCGTATTTATATGAACTCCTTGAAATCTAAGTTTTACAGAGATGTAAGGAAAAAAAATTGGTTGCCTGTAAAGTCGGTATACGGGCGAAAGTTTTACGTGACAACGACTTTGAGTGGTAAAATAATTTTAATGTGAATATTCATTCGTATAGTAGGAAGAAGGATGAAATAATAGTAACAATTTAAAACATAACGTCACGTTACGTGAGCGGAGCGTAACGCAGTTTCTTGAAGTGTCACCCGGCAAACCAATTTATAAGACGTTGTCACGTCAAAATAATTGCCTTTTTAGTTTAACAAAAAAAACGAATTACAATTCATCACGAATCAACGCAAGACTTAGTACTTTGAATCAAAATATGTTCATAAAAAAGTATTGTACATACTGTCACTGTCGCTGCCCAGGTGCATGTAGTTTGGATCGATGTTGTCGCAGAGGAAGGCGGGGACGTCTGGGGCGGGGTTGTTGGGGTTGGGGTTAGGGTTAGAGTTGGGGTTGGCGATGTCGATGGCCCCGGGGCCACCGGCTGGGGCAAGCGGCGATCGCGGCCCGAGCACCTCCACCTCCATCCACTCGTTCTCGAAGCTCTGTAGGTCGCCGAGGGGCTTCACGTACTCTGTTATCTCTGTTGGATTTGATATAGTACAAGCTTAGTATGTTCCATTTTTTTCAAGCCTTTCTGCTTATATCTATTGCGTCTAAGTGCGACAAACATTTTCACAAATTAGTAGAATAAGTAAGATTTGTTGACGGGAAGAACGAGGTGTCTTATTCACGTGTTGTGAGAAACATGAATATTTTTTTATGTTCGAAATAATCCGAATAATGTTTTTATGCATACAAACTAAATAAAATTTACCTTTTTCTTTCTTTTGAGGGAGTATATGATACATGTAATATCCCACAACGAAGCGTTTTGCAGAGTCGCCCGACGCGTGACCAATCACTCGTTCTTTCAATAGTTTCTGTAATAACAATTTATGTTGGTTAAATAAAAAAAGTACAATACACGTCAAACAGATAATACTTTAACTCAAGCAAAAACCCAAACGCAAACGATAACTATTCGAAATATTCTACGACATTGCATTATTTGATTAGTACGATTGCAAGTAATCTCGTATCGTATTCTGGTAACTAAATAAACTGATACAAAAACATAAAAACAAATAAATATAATATTGATGTTACCTCCATAAAACTAGTTGCCTTCTCATATGTCATGCCCTCCATGTTGGCTTGGAGCCAGTGTATCGCGTATATGGAGACGAAGGTGTGCGAGGGCAGGCTCACCGTCTGCTGCAGGAAGCCCACGCCTAGTGTCGGGTGGCGCACCCGCTCGATGATCTCCGCCATCGGGGCTGTGGCCTTCAGCTTCGGTTCTAGCACACTGATACGGGAATCAACTTAACTTATTAGTTAAAAATCAAAATATCCGCGTGGTGGAGTAAGGACCAAACCACCTCGTTGTTAGGCTAGGCTCGCGCTCCTCGGTGGAGACATATATGAGCTGATGATGATGATAGTTAAGGTTATATATCCAAACGTATATGGGCGCAATTCCTATTAAAATGGCGTATACTGAATGGATTTTCCTTTATGTAATTTGTATTTGTAATGGGGACTAGTTGGGTATACGAACGTGGTTCAAAAATAATGCGAAGATATCTCAACAGCCTCATACCGATAATTATAGGATTCTTCACTGTTTATTTATGTTTTTTGAATTGCACAACTAAAGTGATTCATAAAAATAATGTGTTATTATAAAAAGCAAAATGACATACCCATCATCATATGTATCGTCACATTCGCCAGTCTGCGACAGTGACCTCTCAATAACAGGCTTAGTCAGAGCCCTGAAAAGCAGTTTCACTACATTAATAAATATACTAAGTAATACATGTAATATTTTACAAGATAAGCCAACGTTTGCATACGCATAAGCAATAAAGCAAATAAAAGTAAGATATAACATGGATAGGAAGAGACGAATGATGAAGCGAGTTGGGATACTTACTTGTTGTTCTGACTAGTATTTAGTGACTTAGTAGGTGAAACTTGCTGCAATGAAACATTCGATAAGGATAAGAGAAAGCACTGACAGGAGAGGCTCGAGCAAGCATTCCAACAGTCAATGATAGCAAAAAAATATACAGAAATAATAATTCAACAATATAGATAAGGGAAGATCTGTAAAAAAGAAATATGGTTTAGTTTAAGTACTTACTTAAATAAAAATTAATATATATTTTTTTAACCCTTCTATAGTATTTTTGACAATTAAATTTAAGATATTTACTCGACATAAATAAATAAAGACAATGTAAGTGTGTAGAAAAAATAAAAGAAAATATGTATAACAAGATTATAACAAATATTGTTAAAGAGTGACTGTAGTGTTATGTACTTGAAATTATATGACATATTTTCTTTTATTTCTTCGAGAATATTTTTAAAGGAAATAAAGCTTAGTAAGTGAATGATTCATGCAATGGTACATATGAGTTGATCGGAAACATAAAAGTTAGATGCAAATAGAAACTGCACAAGCGTCTGCTCGACATGCCCGATAAAGCGACCGAAACATCAACAGCATGCAGTGTTGTCATGCACTTTTATTCAAGTCTTCATACCTACGATACATTTTAAATTAGCTACTTTTAACTATACTGTAATATATACTTGGTGGCCAGTAAAAATAATAAGAAGAAATTGTTTATGTCAAAAAGATGATACAGCATTTTAGTAACTTCTTTTGTAACACAAGATCAAGACTCGCATAAAAATGTACAACATGTCAGCGTAAATTTGAATGCCCCATGCTTATAGGTAAAATAACAATATAGGGGAAGAATATGTATGTCATGTAAAACAGTACTGACATAGCTTCGATCCGGAGCCGCGGCCGGTCGGGCAGGCGTGTGCTGCCCACTCGCTCTCTGAACGGAGAGCTCGACACACCGCCCTGATACACCACACACAACACACGTTAACTTTACAAAGTAATGTCTCAGACAATTCATCAATTGACAACATAACATGACAATAAAAAAATGGAAATGATGGTTGCCGATTTTACATTTCAAACTTATTAAATCATCTCATTTTAAATCTATATAATTTCATAGTCAAGTCCCATTTTTAATGCTATGTCCATATATTTATGAACTAAATAAACAAAAGAAGCGGGCAAACAATATAGGTAATGTATGTCAGTTTTGTGCATTCCGTGCAGTATAATTTTATAATAAGCAGTGCAAATATTTACGCAAGTTGCATATACACTGTGGCCGCTGTCGGTGACCATTATAGTTTTTTATCTGTGAGTCGAATAAAATCATCACTTGTCCGATGTGAGACTGTATAAGGAATGAACAAGAGGCATTATTAAACAACATCACCTCAACATTTAAAATGTAAGATACTTCATCATCAAGTCGAGTTTATAAGAATCTGCATAGATGACAATAGTTGGTTATATTTGGTTAAAAATTTAATCGACGACAATCTCTCGTTATATAAATTTGGTATAATAATAAATAATGTTGCGCTTTATATTAAAGTGCTACTAAAACAAAGCTGACTAACATCCACCATTTATAGACAAGCAAGAATGACTGCACTGTTTTGTATAAAATTATAGATTAGTATCGTACTGTAACTTACTATTAATTAATATAGGTACTGTTACGATTAGTCATCGAAAGGTAAAATTAGCTGTAAGGAAATAAAAATGTTAAACGCCACTCCTAATGTTAACATTGTTTATCACAAACCCATATTTCTTCACGGAATCAATGAAATGAGTGCGCAAATGTGCCACAGAAAATAATATGCAAAAATAACTTCGACATAACGAATATCAAATCAAAACATGCGAACAAACGAGCAGACCAGTTGGTAAGAGACAAAACATTTTCATCTTTAAATTACAAATAACATTTAAAAACTGTGACTTGGGTGGATGTTAACGAATAGACAAAAATGGTAGTACAGATAGAGGAATGAATAATATGTATAAGGATGTATATTAAATATGGTAGGTCTGTCTCATTTGATCGTCATAGAAAACCGCAAGTGTCGCAGGGAGCAAGTGTAAGGCGGGTCATGGGCGCCCTCTAGTGGACGAAACACGAAAATAAGAACTGCCTTAACTTTTGCTATTATAACTACATACTTAATAATAAATAAAACGGTATTTTTTATATGACTACCTACATCTTATTGTTGTCTGTCATGTGAATATTTCCTCTATGCCAAGAAGATTTTATAAAACGCATATCTAAAGTTTAACGGTAAGTAGACATTTTTTTTTATATTTCATACTAAGTATTATCACTATACGCTTCAACAGATCGAGTTTGCATTATATATTACATAAACGACTAGCTAGTTATGTACTACTTAATGTATAGTTAGAATCGTGTAAGTGTGTAGGTATGTGTGCGGTACCTGTGAGCTGCGCGTGAGGATGGAGGCGGAGTGTCTCCGGCGCGTGAGGCCCGCGTCCGCCGCGCCGCCGGCCGCCATCTGCCGCCCAGTGAGGGTCAACTGTCGCACACCCGGTCGCACGGACACCCGGTCGCATGGACACCCTGTCGCCTCCCACCGACCGGACCCCCCCAATAAACGTATTGAGAGTTCGCGGCCGCGAGGCATTATACTGACGATGGTTCTCATCACAGTCCCAACTTCGACGGACCGATTATGCCCGTGAACGTTATTTCTCGTAACACGATTATGATACCTATTGTGTCTAACGGTCTGTTCACGACTAACTTTACCTTAACTTGATATGTTACATGTTTACGTCTCAAATATTCGGTCCGTCACGTGATTGTACATATGCCTAATATTTTATTATTGTCGAGTTACTATCATGCGAACTCAAACAGGAAATTACAAATAACACATAGTGTAGTGTGCAACATAAAAATAAATTGCCCTCTGTAAAAAAATAAAATGAAATTCATTCATGCATCACATTCACATTACAATCACATAGGTACATCCGACGATGCAGACTAGACGAAGATCATAACATTTATAGAAAATTGGATTCAATGAGAGCATAATCATAACTTTTTTATATCAATTTCTAAACACATGCGATATGTCAACAAACATTTCGAGTGAAATTTAAAATTTCATGTTTGAGCATCCATTTAGTAAAATTAATTTGGTGTGAATAATTTTAAAGTATTAAAGTCGATTTCAAGCTCGAGCAAGATCTATAAATATTAGGTTTCTTTTTATAGAAGAATGTGCTAATCTAAAACTACATGCAGTGCAAAAGAATCTACGTGTCACTACTGTGTGCAGATAAATATTCATGCTTTCACTAGAACATCTACTTCCTATTTGTGCTATTGCAAAGCTTCATCTATAAACATTGCCATATGAAAGTTAAATAAAATATTATACAACGTTTATAAACAAAGTAAAATAATGTAAATATGTACAGTATAATACTTATACATAATTTTCGTGAAATACACCTAATATATGCTGGAAAATTCATCTCTTGATATTTTGAAAAAAATATTATTGACCATAGAGCTTGGATTTCGATAAGACAAGACAATTTCATGTTAATTTAATTTTTCTTATTATATTCAACAGCAAAAAAAAAACAATATACTAAGCCAAATAATATCTAATATTGCCCAAGCAGTGAACATGTCAATACTAAATAACAATTTGTTTTAGCTATTCTGTAAATATAGGTTACATTTTAAACTACGTTTAGTGTAAAAAGAAATCCAAGCTCTCAATCCCTAACACATTACCCGAATATCAACTTACCCTCTGCTTGTTTGGACGTTTGACCTTATTGAAGTACTGTTCCGTCATTTTAAGGAATCCATCGGTGAGCTGGTCCAAGTCTTGCCTCGTTGGAGTCGGGTAGATGTCACAGTGTGTGCTCTCGTCATCGAGTATTTGCTTTGTGGCGGGGTTGAACAACGGTAGTAGGAGGGTACGGAAGCGCCAGTATTTATGCGCCTGTGGAATTTTGTGAAAGTTTCTGTCCTATCAAGGCAAAAAAGAAAATAAACCTAGTTTGGGTTTAGCTATTTATGTTGTTACAATACACAAACCGCAACCCAGCATTTCAAAGTTTTGTGTTCCAAATAACAGATAAGTTGATCCCATTTTTTTTTGTCAACCTGTTCAAATTGATTTAATTCTTTAAAGAGCTCATAGCGAGGAAATAGTGCAACTCCATCACCTTAAATATTTTTACCAGCTTTGTGTTAAAGTAGAGAATATAAGAGATATTTTTAAAGCAGCGAGCTGTTTATCATAATTCAAAGAAAAATTACCTCAACAAGAGCAAAGTCAGTATCGCCTCTCGTGCAAATATAATGGTCCATGTAGTTCCAGTTGTATGTCTCCAACTTCTCAGTGGTGAAGTACACCCAGGATACTTCGTAGGTGTCGTGGTTAGGTGCGTGGAACCTATACCGGTAGTGTATGTTAAACGGTGGGTATGGATGTCTGTAACCGAAAGATGAAAACTGTACGTAATTGTTATTAAAGAATTATTGTTCTGCAGTCTTCCTGGAAATAAATTTGCATGAAGATGGATCAAAAGTTAACTGTCGTATCGAACTGGTAGGTGTTTAGCAGCAGAATTTCGTAATAGGTTGGTCAACTAAGCGGCACTTTGAAGTAATGAAATTATTATACTAGCGGGGAGTCATCTCCGTTCCGGGGATCTTCCGTTTTTTCGGGATAAAAAATTGTCTATGTGGTATGCTAAAACATGTTCTTACTCTGTGTCATTTTTTATCGCGATCCTTTTAGCCATTCTGGCGTGAAAAAGTAACATATAGCATTTATAATATTAGTAGGAAGTAAGATAAATCCTTCTTTCAAATTATAGTAAGGAAACGAAAAGGAGCCCTACAAGGAAATTACAGTCCTATAAATAACAAGATAGATACTAACCTGGGTCTATATCTGGTCACAGTAATAGTAGAGCCGACTAGCGTTAACTTGTGGAATATCCGTCCGATAGAGAGCAGGTATCGTTTAGTGGGCGCCGAGTTCGCGGGCTTCCCGCACTGCGGCGCCACCTTGGACGGCGGCGGCGCGGGAGTCGAAGGGCAGTGCGCTTCGATCACTTCATTCTCATTCACACCTACTATTAGCTGAAAGCCCTGCAATCAATCATAGTAATAATCTTAGCATATATTTTTTGTACTTGTGTTTTTAACATAAAACCCTTAATTTCTATGATATTTTTGTTATTATTGAGTTTGTGATTTGTTGGATGTATGAAAATAAATAAGTAATGATAAAAGTATTGGAACGTTTTAACACGCGGCCAAACTAAACAGAGTTTGTGTTACATTAAATGTTTTTATTTATATAGATATCTGTACTGATGATGATGATGATGATCATCTGTGAACCTACGATATTTAATATAATAATTGCGCAACTACTGTATGATTGTAATTTATTTCGAAAATAGTACTAGAATGTGTAAAACTAGAACATTTTACATCGATGTGCTAAATACGTTTAACTGTTGATGGGTGAATGAGTTGCAAACAGCATTTATAAAATTAGTAGAAGTAGATAGGATATATTTTATAACTTTTTTTTACCTGTGCCAAACGCTGTGAAACCAATTCTTTGAAAACCTCCATTGTAGTCAACGGTTCTTTGTATATGGCTCTATTCTGAGCAAAGTCTGCGTTCACATCGTCAGGTAGCAGGTTGTAATCTGACACTAGATAGTCGTTCTGAAGGGATCGCTTATCGGGAAAGTAGTCAGTAGTGATAGGCAGGCAAGCTGGTATAGTTAGCGACTTCCAATCCACGCCTGTATTGTGAACAATGCATGATTTATTACAAGAAACAATAAAATAAATTATAATATAATATCAATATGGTAGTATCCTAACAACAACTTTTTTTTTCATTATTATCTTATTTTTCTTCCAACCAAATAAAGTATACTTAATGCATTGATAAAACTATAACTGCATATAAAAAAATGGATTGAAAAGATTATGAATCTTTTGTACAAACAAATTAAAATTTAATATTGATAAAAACATAAATCAATGAATATTTGTTTCTACTATTTTTGCCTAGGTAATAAAGCATATGCACCTACAAACAAGGGCCTAAATAATGTAATTTAATACGCGCGGCATTTGAATTGACGTGCTGTTTAAATATATTTATTAAATCTGCCCTTTTAGATTTATTTACCCAAACAAAGTGCTATTCACCCAAAATATGAAATTAATTTACATAATAACTACTTACATCTGCTTCTCTACTTTCGCACTCGTATTGAAATTATATAAACTAGGCCCCAGCTACTTAACAAAATTAGTAACATCAATTTAAAATAGTAATCTACTAGATAGATGTTCAATCAGCAGTATACAGACAAATAAATATGTAATAACTAACATAGACATACATATTAGATCGTGCGAGCATAGAGTATAGAAGGCGACTTTCCAATGTATAAATAGCAATTTTCTTGTACTTTTAATCCCCACAGCAAATACATTCATGCAGAATTAGTGTCTTGAATTAATGTGCTGCATGCAATGATATATTTATTATGATATTGGACTTTGCAAACTAAATAAATTGTTATAAGAATAAATTGTTTATTGACAATGATATAATTTAATACATAGATATTTTGATTTACTGACATAAATATTTGGATTTGCCAATTAATAAAAAAAGCAATTTTGCGAAAATTTAAAATCCCTTAGCGTATTTTTAATACTATTAACACAAAAATGCAGTAACTACTCGATGCAAATCCAATAAATGTTATATCAAACCTATAGCTCGATTCGCTTTGGGTCGATCGTTCCAATGGGGTTTGAAGATTTATTTTTCAATGCGTCGATTTCATGAAACATCAAAAATGAGATGAACATTTAATATAATAATGCATGTATTTTTCTATGTACCTATAACCAGCAACACTTAATATAATTAAAACAATTAAAGCGCCACATAGCTAGTTGACCTTTCAGCTACATATTTCCGTAGCGGATTTTTTAGCTATTGTCCGCAGGTTCAAAATCTTGGAGTTTATAAGATAACTGCTTAGCTGTTCTTGATTCTTCAGATTGCCCACAGTCATTAAATAAGCGATGGGAGAGGCACCGTCTCACGGAAATTTATTACAAGTAAAAAAAATCATGTATGCAAAAATCTATAAATCCATTAACTCCATGCAGTGGTAACGATGTTATGGGAAATTGTTAATATAGTGAAAACCATAAAAAAAACAAAATGGACGGGTAAGACTCGTGTCATTCATTATCTACCAAAATTGTTTGGAAATTATTGATCATTCCTGAATTATAAGCCGACATACAGACTCTTCATTTAATTTTAATTAAATTATGTATAGATTATATGCGATTAATGTGACAAAATAATGTTAAATATGATCCGAGGTAATAATAAACAACATCATATCAAGCTTAGATGTGGGCGACCAAGAGAGGAGGCCGTTAAAATTACGGCAGTATCATTTTTTTTCCAAATTGAAAATTGTTTTGAACTTCATATTAGAATGTTACAGTGTTGCTGATTATAAAACACAGATTCGAACCATCATAATGTTTGTTAAGGATGACAAGATCGAATTATATGTACCTACACTACAGGCCGAATTTTCAATCATTATTATCCTTTGCAGAAACTATTGCAAACCCACACAAAACTGCTTATTTGAAAAGTCGAGCTTAGATAATGCAACATTTTCTATAAATACATCTAGGTATGTAAAACATTATGAAAATTAGTGTTCTGGAAACTAAAACTAAAAATGACAGCTTGGAACACGAAGACTTTTTGTAGTCTTTATGTTTCCAGTTCGTAGGTTGAACAAGTTATCTTGATATCAAAATATTTTTTTCACTATTTTTATGTCTTTCAACACTGGATATCATACAAAAGTTTATGAAAGTTTATGTTTTAATAAAAAAAATCAGAGATAAGTTGTTAACCGCATGACAATATATGAACCACACACGATGCACCCTGGAGTACCCTGGAATACCCTGGAGTATGGAGTACCTGTGGTAAGTGCAGGGGTCCATTCCTGTTCGCCCGTAGCGCCCCACAATAGCGCGAGTGACGCGTTGTTAGTGGTGGAGGGGGTCGCCAGGGACACTCCCAAGACGCTGAGGACACCGGACGCACTGATCATGCGCTTGCGACTTGGGATGTTACCTGAAATATGTATAGAACTATTTGAGATCTCTGTTCTTTTTTAAACTTTTTAAATGCGAGAGTTTGTGTGTATGTATGGATGTTTGTGACTCTTTCACACAAAAACTATTGAACAGATTTGGATGAAATTTGGGACACATTGACGCCAATGTGTCAATTCTCTTTTAATCCCGCGAAAATTAAAGATCCGCCGGGAACGCGGGAAGCCACAAATTAAAGAATATAACTTGTATACTCTTAGTTAAACAATTTACTGAAAGGTATCAGGCTAGGTTAAGTCACTTCGTTCAGGCTTAACATCTTAAATTTGGTGGGTAATTTAAAACTATTCCACATACAAGCCTATGGTACTTGGAAATCAATCAGTTTTTAAAATCGCAAAGTTTGTGAGAAATATACATATATATGTCAGCACGTATTATAATAAACAAAGTGGCGCCACTGTCATGTGATTCAATCAAAAACAATAATACAAAAACACGTGCAACAATCGTGAATCATCAACAAGTGCACGCCATCTGCCGGCAAACTCGTCAACGACTACTACGATTTGCCTATAAAAGGCCGCGTTGACGCTCCGGAGCTCAGAAGTGAACGAGTCGCCGTGCGAGACGGATCGTTCCTGCGAGAATTATAACGCTCTGAGTTCTTAGTTTGAAATTGTGATTATTATTGTTTGAATAAATTAATTACTTAAATTAATACAAGTTTTCATTTTCATTATGGCATCGTCTCCGAATCCTGGCGAAAGACCTAAAACTCCAACATATAGTCTCATAGAAAATACTCACCATCGACTTGATAAATGGAATGGCTGTTATTAATAATAGAGGAACCATTCTCCTTAGACATGTTACTGTCACAGCGTTCGTCTGTCCTCGAGGCGGGCTCGCCGGCCGGCCGCGCTTGGTAGTGATGCTGTTGTATTAGAACACCCGTTGGACCTTAAATCAAATGACAAATCTTCAAAATATTGTTCAAGAGGTATTTAACCATAATGGTTGGACATTTAATTTTACTTCTTACGTCTACATTTAGTTTAAGAAGTGAATGTAATAATGTAGCATTTGCTGATGAACCTAAATATGAATACTCAAAACAAGTTTTTGATAATTTTAATCACTAATGAAAACTTATATACATGGCTTCCTATTTATGTAGAACCAATACAATTTGAAATATATGGGTATTTTACACTGAAATGGCATGCATAAAGTAAACAACGGTATGAAACTATAATTAAATATAAGCACTAGTACCTTAATCTTCTCCCATATTTCTGAGATAATGCAGTTGGCAAGAAAATAACCAAAATACAATAAGGGAACATACCTTTAGGAAATATATGAGTCCACCGTCGTCTATTACTGGTGAGTTTGACAGTAACATGTGAAGGGTCGAATGGGTTGATGAGTGCTCTCCCTGTTCTGATCACGGGTTTGTGTGAAGATATAGAACTCCTTGGAGACAGGCGGTTGCTCGCTATGGGGGAGTCCGTTGCGTCGCTACTCGTCTCGTATGCACCATTTTTGCCTGGATAATAATAAAATATTACATAGACTGGGGGTCTGCGAGTATGCGAATTTAAATTAATAAATAATTGCATAATAAACAAATACAGAAACAGATTATAATTGGAATCAGATTTGAGATCATAAATTATTAGTATTCTCAAAGTTATTTATGGCAAAATAAATTGTGCCATTTATTTTATTCATGTCTTTAGGGGCCTCTGAAATTTAACTCAAGTTTTAGGGGTCTGTGGATGGAAAATCGCTGAATAGCCAACAAACATAACAATTATGTGTGAAACAGTTAATCATGCTAACTTTATAAACCAGGGACAAGTGATCCTTATTGTAAGTACACTCACTTCCACCATTCAATATATCGCCGAGGCTGTGATGAATGTCTGGGTCGGACATTTTTCTGTGATGTAATGTAGATGTTGGCGGACTCTTTCTGCATATGCCTTCGAGACCTGCTACCGAAGTTTTCTTTGTCCGAGCAACCCTCTGCACACTAAAAAAAATAAAACAAACATAACAATTATTGCTAGTTGGCATCCAGTGGATTCAATCTCGGTTAATAATTATTCAGAAGTACTAGTAGAAATAGTGGAGCTTTCTAAGAGACAAATCTTATTTTAAAAATATCCTTCTTACAAATTTTGCCTGCAAAATTTAAGTTATACTGTTTTAATATAAGTGTAGATGTAAAAATGCCGCAAATTAGGGTCATCAGATTGGGAAAAATAATATATGTACTTACCATGTGCTATGTGCTGGGGGTAACTGAAACACCTGAGCATCATATGCATCGTAATCGAAAATGGAATTATGCATACACTCATCTTCCTTCAATAGCTTGCCTTTCCGCTCATCCTCATACATTTTCTTCAAAGGCTCTTGGCTCTTTCTTGGGGGCAATTTGATCCTGGGTATAAAATTCGAATATGCAACCTTTTTGTTGGTCGAGTAAAAGGACAAATTAATCCAATGGGGCATAGAATAATCGTCTATGGAATTCAGATTGTTGTCTTTGTTGTGAAATTTTAAAAGTGGAACGGCGTGTAGCGGTTGTTCGCCGACACAAACCAAATCGCTGCCAACTCCGTTGTCTATGATGCGTTGCTTTGTAACATTGGTTAACTCCCTGTCCACTTCGAAGACTCCTACACCTGGTGTTATGACCACGCTAAGTTGCCCCGTGCGATCAAAACATCGGTCTAGGTAGTGCTTTTCAAATACTGGAACAAGAGAAATAATAAACATTTCACAATGTATATGATTTTAAAACATTGTATATGACTTTAAAACATTATATATGATTTTGCAAAAATAAATAAGGCCTAATGTACTGGTTCTGCAAAGATATCTCAAACAGTTAGCCATCTAAAACACCTAAAGGCATTGGATTAGTTACCATTTAAACTCATGTTAAGAACTTCCAGAAAGTTCCCTTGAGCGGCAGTGGAGTTGATGGCAGTAGGTATTTCCATGTTCGGCCTCTCGTGGTACTGCAGTACAATCTTTTGGTAATCGGTGAAAAGTCGCCGCAGTTGTAGAAGCACATTGGACCAGTCTTCATATCGCTCGTTTTGAACAGCCACTCTGAAACATAAATATTTTTTAATGAGATGGATTAATGATTGAAAAACCAATTTTTAACGTCCTCCAAATCTATATTCAACATGATATTGATTCAGACCTGTAAAAATCCTCATAAAATCTCCCTCTGTAGTTTTTTTGTAAGCATTCTTTCATGTGTTGTGGAAACTCTTCCAATGTTTTGGCTTTGTAAAATGTTCTTGAAAATAGAACAATTGTGACCTCATGGTTGCTACCATTTTTCTGAAATAATAAAGTATAAATATTATTTACATAAACTGAATGTAAATATATATGCAACCTATGACATTTTATCTGATCTGCATTACCTTCCATTTCGCAAAAAGATCTGCCAAGAATCCATTAACAGCTTTCTCAAAGTACAAGTCTCCATGGATATCAAAATCCCACATCTCGGATGACATTTGAATGAATAGGTACACCATTGATGTAGAAGATCTGAACACAATCTTTGTATCCTCAGTTATAACACCACAAGCAACTCTATCTCCTTGAGACCACATCTCATATACCTGGCATCTTATTGCTCCTCCGCAATATTCTATCTTCTTGTTTAGATATACACAGGTGCTGACCTAAAATGAAAAAGATACAAGTTCCTGTTTAAATTTAATGATTTGTTAAAGTATATATTATAACTTATAAAACATACTGAGTATATCAGCTATCTAGTCATGTAAACTCTTCTAAAATTAGGGTAAAACTGTACCAGGATATTTATTTACAAGGGTTATTTAGTGTATAAAATAGGACATACCAAGCTGTTTTTTAATCTCCACATTTCCGATCTTCCCATGTATTGATCCTTGAATGTAAGCTCAACTGAGTCCAGCGCAACATCTGGCACGCTTACAATGTTCACATAAACATCGGCAAATGTTCTCAATTGAAATGTAGTAGCAATGCTCTGCTCCACACTGATGGTGTCTACAAATTTATAATTGTATCTGTTATTAATTATAATGTAAGTTATAAATCTTGTCCATATTATAATGCCT
Source organism: Thyatira batis (assembly GCA_905147785.2). Classification (NCBI taxonomy): domain Eukaryota; kingdom Metazoa; phylum Arthropoda; class Insecta; order Lepidoptera; family Drepanidae; genus Thyatira; species Thyatira batis. Next base: position 7,652,565 of record LR990489.1, read on the forward strand.
TCACTTCACATATAAATGAATTAAAGTGTGGTGCAGGAATTATATTATACAACAATAGCCTCAGTGATATATTAAGCAAATATAAAAGTCTTGTTTTAATATTTACCTCTTCCCCTTCCTGCAGCATCCACTTTTGAAACTTGAAGTAGAAGTCTTGGGTAATCATTTTCTGGGTGATATATTTCTACAATATCCCTTTCTTTCAGCCCAGGATAATCTTTCAAATTAATAATCAAATCCACAGCTGAAAAACAATATACATACGTTTGAGACTGTTATACATTTTAGACACCAAAGATATTTATGAAAATTGAATTTAATAAAACTTACGACTGAAACTGGATTGATGGACAATAAGTTTAAAGGATTTCATTTTAAGTTTATAGAATAATGAAATATTGGAACCAGGTAATAAATTTCAATATTGTTCCAATTTGTTGATAGGCTTCATCGAATGATGGACCGCTTCTTAATGTTATTCTTTTTGTTTTGTGGTGCCAAGGTAAGAGTACCTCTCGTCACCATGTATCATTATTTTTAAATATATAAGCGCAACTTCTTTGCTTAGTATATGGTAAAAATAAAACAAATATCTCACTAATCTAGCTACAAAACGCATCTGTAGCTATTTGATTTCACGAACTAATAAAGAAAATACGACAATTTATCACAAAATAAATAAAATACATTTTAATGTATGTTGACATTTAGATAGACAGACATTTGTGACTTTTGTGTAACAAAGACAAACACATATTTCATAGACAATTAAAGCTAGTTCTCATTAGGCTAGAGTATTTTAATCGAGTAGAGAGTAATTTAGTATAGTAAAGCCACTATTCACGGCAATTTCATAACTATCAATTCAGTTTGAAACTGAGCGCAGCAGTGCAGTCCAAGAGACCGTCAAGGGTTAATAATTTGAGATAAGATTCACGACAGATGAACAGTGGAATCTTAGGAATAGGGTCCACTCCCGTTTTTACCCTTTGGGTATAGAAAAGTACCAACTTTTTGATGACTAGGCACCTTGACCCTAGGCTGTCCACAAAGAAGAAATAAAATGTAGTAAATAAAAAGTACAATGCTGTCACTCTGGTCTGTCACTCTGTCACGTCACTGTCAAGTGTCATTTCACTAATGTACGTACAACGTTTTGTTGTGTTGGTTGTCTCTTTTTGAAATTTTCAGACGAATAAATTAAATTACTTCGACATTATTTATTTAATTACAAATATATTTGTTAAGGTAGGCGGCAAAGGACTCAGGCAGGACCATGGTCTAACTTAAAACACAACTGTTCAAACTATGGGCAGGTTTTCTTAGGCATACATAAAGCCTTTGATAAAAATTTTGGCAGTTTTTCGCCAAAAGAAAAGTTCTATTCATGAGATGGTGTATTAGTGATTTATTACAATAAAATGCATTTAGCACAGTGTAAAGAAATTGTCAGCGATTTGGCTGTCGGCACTACAATTCTCCAGTTTCTGTCTGGCATGTAAGTAAAACCATCAAGAGTTAATGATGATGCTGGCAGCATTATTTGAACATGAATAAGTTTAGTAACTTTGTATTGCCTAAGTGCTCAATTATGTATATAACTTTACAGACTTGTTTGCAAGCAATATGTGATGAATAAAACGACGGCAGAATCATCACCTCTACCTTTTACATGTGCTGTTTTGTCGTAAGTAAACAAAAAACATTGTTTATAATAAATATATATATATATTTTATACATTGGAAAGTTAATAAAGAAATTATTTTTCAGAGCATGTTTATGGCTTTTGTATGGTTTGACTAAACAAGATGTGAAAATTGTATTAGTTAATACTATTGGAATAGTTTTGATGTCATCATACATTATTGTGTTTTATATATACACATTTAAGAAGTCAACTGTAGTAAAACAAGTATTATATACAATATTTTTTATGGTTGCTGTTTTCATTTATATTTCAATTGAGGACAATAATGAACTACTGTTATGTACACTCGGTAAGATATTACTTTTCTGTTTTGTTTTTTAATCTTTGTTTTATATGTTTACATAATAATCTGATTCTGATTTTCACTGATAAATAAATATACTAAAACAGTTTTACTATTAGAATGACATATATACCTACATATTAGAATTCCAAATCATCTCTTAACAATCAGGATTTAATTGCAGGATGATAAAATTGGACATCATTATAATAAGTAAAGGACCTAGTGAATTGTTTTTTTTTCTGATTTAGGTAGGGTCAAATGAATCTATAACAGAGGAGTCTAAAAGAAAAAATACTTTTAGCCAACTTTTTCCAAATTAGTATTTTACCCGCATTGCCAATTTACACAATAATTTTGTAAGTATTTTTAGACACAATGCTGCCTAGGCTGTCTGCACTCTTTGTTGTTTGATGTATGTCCATTTGTTTTTTTTTCTGTCATGTGGTGTGGGAAATTTATATTATATTGTTTACTAAACTGAGAAGGAACCATATGTAGGTTTCATCAGAGGACTTGTGTTTTGAGGTATCACAAAACCATGATATAAGATAGAACCTGCTGGAAAATTTATATTATATTGTCAAATAAAATTAATTTATCTGTGTAATGGCCTAATGGGGTTTACTATGGTAAACAAATTGTTATCATAACTTAAGTGTATGTCTTTGGCCTGTGCTTGCCCCTTTTGCAATTAAGTTTTAAATAAAATTTTAGAGATATTGGGGATTCAATTGTTTTTCCTAATATATTGTTTCTTTTTAGGTGTATTAGCTTGTGCTCTAACTCTATTTACAATAGCATCACCAATGAGTAAGCTTCTGTATGTATTACGGGTGAAGAGCACAGAGTGCCTGCCATTTCCAATGATACTGATGTCTTTCTTTGTATCAACTTTGTGGTTCCTGTATGGTTATATTGAAGAAGATATATTTCTTGCGGTAAATAAACACTTTATAATACATTTAATATGTGAGAGAATATCTGAATTTAAAATACCTATATTGTTGTTTCAGGTGCCAAATTTCATTGGAGTTGTCCTCGCCATATCTCAACTATCATTGTTTGTGATATATCCCAACAAACCACCACACTCATGCTTATTGAAAAGTGTACAAGCATAGAGAATTCCACTATTAGTATTATTTATGTATTAACCTAATGTAAGTTGTTTCGCTGAATATGAATGTGATACAATTTATAATTGTTTCTTTTTTGCTTTTCAAGGACACATGAAATAACAATACTGATGTAAAACGTGTTATTAGAGTTGAATGTCAAGTTGCGAATGTTAATTTCGTTACTACTTAAATGATGTTCATACATAAACTACCTAATTGGTCTGAAATTTTTGCAATGAAAAAAAATGATGGAGGAACATTAGGAATCAGGTCAGTTTTACATAGATTTTGGACATATAGACTGTCTCTCAAGTAGATTTAGATATCAGAAGGTGCTTGATGACAGCTTTTACATTGAGGAAGGTACAAGCAGGTACAGTGTCCTAGGGTTTCCTCTGATTATTGATCTTTATCTAAAGCTCAAGGTCAAATGAATGAGGATGTTAACTCCCGCAAGGGCAAGGCTTAATAGGTTGGTTTTACGGCAGGTACCTAATCGCTTGTTTACTATCGATAAGTAAAATAGGATTTATAATACAAAATACACAATAGCCTGCGAGTTTTTATTATTGTTAGCAGTGTATTTAATGTTGCAATAACTATTATGATAAGGACTTCCTTGTTATCTCTCTAAAACTAACACAGTTGTGTAGGTATGTATAATATGTAACTGATAGTTTTGTTTGAACTAATAATACTAAAACGACATCCTGCACTCACAAACCGCACATTTTTTGGCTGACTTATTGTAGCATATTACTACAAAGTACCTATATATTTTTAATACCTTTAGGGTAACATACTCCCTGTGGCTATTATGCTTAAAAGTTATCTGAGTTACTTTTTATAATTCTTATATATTAGGTATAGGTAAGTAGGTACTTTAACATCTTTATATAAAAGCCAATAGGGCTCCCCGCGGTTTCACTCGCATTCCAGGGTATATCCTATGTGATCATGTTCTAATTCACAAATCAATACAAAATGTATCAACGCGTACCTAATATGCTTGACGAGGTATGAAGCCTTTTAGTAGGTACTATTATGGATCAATTGTACACTTATTTAGTCTTCGACAGACACAGAACCAACGGTCCGAATCTCTGATTGTACAATTCCCAAAGTTCCTGTTACTCGATATGACACTGGCTTGACCCACAAGTTCCATCTTGACACCTTTTCGCTTTACTGTAGCTTCGTATGTCATATTACTTGGAGTCATGGTAAATACTATCACATAGTACACCGAAGTATTCTCTTTTTCATAATAAAAGCTGATCCTGACAATATCTCCAAGCAACGGGTTAATGCAACCCCAACACCGTTTTATTTTCATTAACTTAATCATTGTTTGTATTCTAGATACGACAAAAGTAACAGCTTTCATGCCCTCTTGGTCTTGTTTGGGGAGTGGATATAAATTATGGCAACTGCACCACTCTTTGTTGATCGCAACATGTTGACACGTGCGATTATCGCTTATAACATCGAATATACTTTGGCAATTAGGGCATGCGTCTGCGACAACCTCCTTCGTGTTACTTGTACAAGTAGACAATTGTTGTACATGGACAAGAGTATTATACAAATCGTACGGTGTCACTAACCGAAACTGATTGATTTGGACTGATGAATATTTAATACCATGAAGACCTTTAAAGAGTATAGGCACCCATACAAATAAACATGGCATGCGTTCATCGTAATAACCTCCCATTTCCAACCGGTTTTTTCCATAGCGGATGCCATGATTACTAAAAACTATGATGAAAGTATTAAAGAGAACCCCTGTGTACGTAAGCTGATTTAGGAAATTCTCTAATATTTTGTCCCCGTCTTCTGCGTGATTCTCTTCATTATGACTAAAAGAGTTTATCCAAAATAATCCGAAGAATGACTCCCTTCTGTAAGTAGTTGCAAAATCTAAAGCGTAATTGAGTATTTGTTGTCCAGACGGGAGTTTACCTGCACATACTAAAGAACTATTGAACATCTCAGTTTCATGTTTAACGAAAAAAGGCTTCATGTAATGGTCTGTGGGAGGTTTATGGAAGGCGTAAGGGTTGGAAAATGAGTCTGGCAATCGAAGATAATCTTCTCCAAAAGCTGTCACATAACCAGCTTGCTTGAACTTACTCCACACTAATACATCTATGCATTGATCCATTTTCTTATAGCATTTTCTTTTTATCGTTGCAATATCTTTACCGGTGAGAGTACTCATTAAATTGGAGAATGTGTCATCTGCAACCTGGAATAAAAAGGTTTATTTTGTATGCCATAATAATAAGTAGATACGAAAGATATTACTAAGATAGTCTACTAGAAAGTCACGGTAGCTTACTGACTGAACCGGGCCATCAGTCTTTCTCCATACCTACTTACTTTGTGGTACCCTCTGAAAACTGCCCAGTAATTTTCTCTGAAAAATACAGATGTCCTATGCATAGTTTTCTTGAAGCGGGACAAAGACATTGAATCTATTCCGAGCATTAAAATGTTGTATTTATTTTTGCAGTCACTGCTTTTCTGTTGCTTTGTAGCAGTGATCTTCTTAGTAAACGGATAAATATCGTCGTAGATTTTATATGATACGTTTTGTTTATCGTGTTCAAAACATTTAATGTTAACAAAGTCACTTTTTAATGTGAATGTTCCTCCGTTGTGTATCATTTTACATTTTGTGAATCTGAAAATATTACATTAAAAATATACATATATCTATACTAATATTATAAAGAGGAAAGATTTGTTTGTTTGTTTGTTTGTTTGTTTGTTTGTTTGTTTGTTTGTTTGTAATGAATAGGCTCCGAAACTACTGGACCGATTTCAAAAATTCTTTCACCTTTGGAAAGCTACATTATCCCCGAGTAACATAGGCTATATTTTATCCCTGTATTCCCACGGGAACGGGAACTACGCGGGTAAAACCGCGGGGAGGCAGCTAGTATAATATACATTTAACTAGCAACCCGCCCGGGCTTCCCACTTGCTTTTTGAACACTTTAAAACAATCATTATTATATTTCTACAAATTAAGACAAAACATTACTAAACTATATGTATCGACCTTGAATCACTATCTATTGTTGAAAACGGCATTCAAATCCGATGCCTTGTTTAAATGATCTGAGCGTCGCGTAAGTAAATACCTACCTACTTAGACGGCGCGAACCGATATTGCATTTTTTTTTTAAAACATTGAAATTGCCTACATATAACTAGAATTGCTCTGCGTTCTGAAACGTCTGCCATGTCTAACTCCAGAACATATCCAATTCATGGATGGAATATCATCTAGGTATACCAGTAACAGATTCCTCCTTCCTACCATAAACACCTCATCCGAACAAACTTCGGCATTTATAACACTTGTATCCGCTCTGCTGTTTCACTTGTGGTTAATTACGTAGGTACACAATTAAATTGTGAATGGAACTACATTCATGAAAGTTGATTGATTAAACAGACATTTAAGGGAAGCGGTCTCGATATGGGAAAAACCCGCTGAGGTATTCCACGTAGCCCACCTAAACGAAGCCCACCCAGAGGAAGCCCACCTAAAGTATTCCACGATGCCCACCCGTAGGTGGGCTTCAAATAAAAATTTAAAATTATTAATTTTCTATTCCACGAAGCCCACCTAAGAATATCACTCGCATAGTGTGGAGTGACAAGAAATAAAAATGTCGATATAAAAAAATATTTATTATTTAAAAGACTAACTTAAATTTCTATAATCGTTCAGTTTCATTATGTGACACAATATTTGTTATTTTTGTAATCTTAGGTAGGTACTATTAAAAATCACAGTACAGATTGTTTCATAATTATGCAATAAAATTTTGGACAAGTATCAAAAACATTGCAAATATAGTTTTCTATAGAGATCCATGTTGATGTTTTCTTTAAAAATTTTTATGTTACAGTAGAGTATTTTAATTATTCACCAAACAGTTAGCTATAAGAAAATTTCAACATAGATCTCTATGTAAAACTATAATAAATAAATAAATATCCTGGGATGTTTTTCACACGGCCAATCTGATTCCAAAGTAAGATGAAACAAATTTTAAAATGAAACTTGTGTTATGGTAACCAGATAGCTAATATACTGCTATAATACTTTTAAATACATACTTATATAGATATTTACATCCAGACACAGAACAAACAGACATATTCATGCATACAAATGTTTGTCCTGGGTGGGATTCGAACCCACGACTCGCGGCTTGAAAGTCAGGGTCACTAACCACAAAGCCAACCGGGCTGTCAAACTATATTTACAATGTTTTTGATATTTGTCCAAGTAGGTATTTATTGTAATTATTTTTTTATATTTTATATTAGCTATCTGGTTACCATAACACAAGTTTCATTTGAAGCTTACTTTGGAATCAGATTGGCCGTGTGAAAAACATCCCAGGATATTTATTTATTTATTGTAGTTTTACATAGAGATCTATGTTGAAGTTTTCTTTAAACTTTTGAAATTGTGAATAATAAAAATACTCTACTGTAACATAAAAAAGTTTAAAGAAAACATCAACATGGATCTCTATGGAAAACTATATCTGCAATGTTTTTGATACTTGTCCAAAATTTTATTGCATAATTATGAAACAATCTGTGATTTTATCAAGGGCACAAAAAGGGAAAATAATAGAAAAAATATTTTTTGGAATGATAATTATGAAACAATCTGTGATTTTTAATAGTAGGTACCTAAGATTACAAAAATAACAAATATTGTGTCACATAATGAAACTGAACGATTATAGAAATTTAAGTTAGTCTTTTAAATAATAAATATTTTTTAATATCGACATTTTTATTTCTTGTCCCCACACTATGCGAGTGATATTCTTAGGTGGGCTTCGTGGAATAGAAAATTAATAATTTTAAATTTTTATTTGAAGCCCACCCACGGGTGGGCATCGTGGAATACTTTAGGTGGGCTTCCTCTGGGTGGGCTTCGTTTAGATGGGCTACGTGGAATACCTCAACCCGCTCACCTTTAGCCCTTAATATACCTACTATGAGTGTATGTTAGGTATTTTACTTGTTTTGTATACTTATATGTCCGTTCCCATAATACAGTAACCACCAAACATAAAAATTTCAATCATTTCCTATTATTCAGATAATGCATAAGTATATCGCCACAGGCATACCAGGGAGAGGAACAGTTAGGTTCTAGGTTGATATAGCTACCCCACGGAGATGTGCCACCACTGTGGTCTGATTGTCACGGACACGGCGCAACACACGCGTGAGGACTGCCCCGCTTGGGTGATTCCTCGCGCCGCCCTGTCCGTGACGGTAGGGGGAGACCTCTCGCTGCCGGCCCTCCTCAGGGCCATGGTTGATAGCGAGGAGGCTTGGGAGGCGGCCGCAACCTTCTGCGACGTTGTCATGGCGCAGAAGGAGGCGGCCGAGCGCGAGCGCGAAGCCGCTGCAGACGCGCCCCTAATGCGCCGTCGCCGCCACGGTCGTCGGCGCCGGGCCTTTGAGGCCCAGGTGCCGCCCTAAAGGCGACAAGGAGGAATGAGCCGCCCTTATCCGAGGGAATTCGCTCATTCGCTCATTCCCTCGGATAGGGGGGGACACGGGTCACTTTCCCGAGAGTGGAGCGGAGAGCGGGAGAGATCCTCCCCCGCAGGGACGAGCCCCCTAACTGTGGGCAACCGCCGCAGTGGTGGGGCCGCGGTTGATAGCCTCGCGAGCCTCGTAGCCCCACCGTAGCGGCGGAGAAGGAATTTAAAAAAAAAAAAAAAAAAAAAGCTACTATGAAGTGGTCAGAAGTAAACATGTAACCATCATGTATACTTAGTACCTAGGTTATAGTAATGTTATATTAAGTTTATACCGATGTTTTATGTCTTCAGTGCCCGTAGATATTGATGGTATTAGAAATCTATAACAACAATCGTACGAGACGCTTTTCCTCAAATAGTTCTTCATAATTCGGTCTTTTATAAGAATCTGAACTTTATCTATATCTATTTTCGTTAAAAAAGCTCCGCGTTCCCCACAGGATACATTTCGTCTAATGCGTTTATAATTTTTCAAGTTACTCGTTATTTCCCATGGAATTTTACACCCTGGTGTATCGATTATTCTTACTAAAACAAAGACATGCAATTAGTTATCAAATTAGTTGCAATAGTTAATTATCAATTGTTGTTAATTACCTTCTATGAAGTAAGCACGTAAATCCTGAACTGGTTAAAAAATTATTCGTCGCAAGCACATATAAAGTATACCTATATATAGGTAGGAGAACGAATATTTTCTTGCGCCTACGAATGATACACAGCAATTGCTCAGCAATAAGTAAAATCAAGTTGATTTGATTTGCTCAATCAACACTTAACCAATTTGTTGAGTTGTATAAGGACCACCTTGCTAGCTACTCATTTTGTACATATACATACATATATTTTTGATTTTATACCTGGCATGAATGTGTTGTCTAACTCCAGCGAATTTGCGCCTATTGCATTGTTATAGAATTCACTTAGATTCACATGTGATAATGGAGTTCCCTTTATAGTTTTGTCGGTAGTCGTTCTTTTCAATCGATGGCTTGTCGTATGGTGCTGACGGGGTATTGAAGAAGAGCGAAACCAATAACAAAGCAGAATAATGACGCATGAGCTCATTAGAAGAGATCCCACTATAACTTTTAACTGCCTTATATTTGATTTTCTCATCAACTTTCTATATCTATAAAGGAAGACAAAAATATGCTTTATATCAGAAATCAGTATTTCTTCATAAGTATTTAAATAACTATTTTATAGCGTTTTAGAGTATTTTAAAAGTGACGTACAATCCTTATGTAAATTGTTAATCTATATTTTTAGTAGGCGTTATTTTACAAAAATTTAACACATCTGTAATAGATTTTTCGAATGGGATACTAATTTATGTATTTCGTGTAAATATTACTTATGCACTTACCCTTTGAGAGGAATTTTAAAACATTTGATAACTTTAACAAGGAACACAAACCATTTTATGCTCTTCTTCGTCATCTTAGATGCACGACTTTGATATCAATGAATGGTTAAGTCATGCATATAGTACTCCTACGGATGCACCCCGATCGTGTTTCGTTCAACAAGTGTGTTTATTCGTAAACAGTACATATTTTATAGGACGTTTTTAAAAGAAATCTATCATCTCTTTGTTTAATTGAAATGGAGGTGAGTTATTGTACCAAATAGCGTTTACGACCTTACATGGCCGCTTGGTTAAATGAGAGGGCTATCGACGGAGGGTAAAGTTAACCAACTGCGGTGAGGGTGCCTCTTGTGAATTTCAGATCCGGCTCTGACGTTGTTGGGGGTGAAGTACTTAAAAGAAATGATTATTCGGCAATCGGTTTATGTGGCAGCCTTGACCGCTTCTATTTTGTTAAGACTTTTTTGCGGTTGAGGTTTTGAAATGCCATAATAGAGGGGCACGAGCAATCTACACATAGGTACCTACTCACCAGAAAAGGTACTATGATCTGACCTGTGTTTGTTAGCGAGGTTTTGGTTTTTTGTGGATGATAGCAGAATACATGGTTATTTTGACTGGCTGCTAGTTTGAGCCAGTTTAGAGATTATCTTAGATACCTAAGTACTTAACTTAATTTTTAGATCGGTTAATCTGTACAAAGGTTGGTTTGATTTCCAGCCAGTATTACAGGTAGTATGATTTATTAGGTACATAACTAAGTAAAATAGCCGTTATATGTAGGTACTAAATAAAACAAGAAATTCAGAGAGAGTGTAATAAAATATAATAATTACAGGTGTTTTTTCCTCAATCTACGATATAAAGTGCAGTTATTTTGAAATTTTTGATAAGCTTATTTGTTGCTTATTGTTACGGTTTTATATCTGATACGTATTTTTGTTAAATTATTAAGGTTATTTTGTTAATGAAAATTTAAAACAATATGAGTAAAAGGAAGTAAATGTAAAGAGAACAATAAAAAACTGTTTTGTATCGAAACTAATTTAATAAATACTTATCACGTTCACACAAAACATAAACACACTATTACTATATTACAATAAGTTACACTTGACTTTATCTACCAAATAAACTTCACACTAGAAAACTTAATTAATATTCGTATTTTAACATAATTACTTATCGACAATATCGAGTGTGTATTGTGACAGAATAATTCAAACGAAAGTTTCATTAGCTTATGAAAAATAGCATCTCATATTTACAACAAATCAAGTATACATTATAAAATCTAAGTTTAATGAGTGAACTGTGACATATTTTGTTCTTATTCTCAAAATAACAGTGACTTAATCACTTTTCAGTCTTATTGTAGGTGTAAGGGCTATAAATAAAGATTATTCACACGCAAGATTAGGGTGCAAAGTAACTATTTATGTAAATTGATACAGTAGGTATTTCAGTAACGTTATAATTTGGTTTGTAGATGCCACCCACCCATATGTGGTGTGTATATCCCTACATAATAACATTTCTGAAATTAATTCATAGTTCAATAATAATGCCTTGAAAGAATAAACAAATTTCTCCAAATAAGAAATATTTCTTCATTGCCGGATCCACGTATGTAGGTACCTATGTCTATCTAAACAACCCAAGACACAATATAAAAATCAACAAAATGTGGGTACAATTTGTTTTTCCTGTTGGGTTGATACATCTTTTAGTACATAATCATTTCAGAGATTGACGACTTATAGATTTGTAAACAAGAAGCACAATGTCATTCTTATCAAATACTTAGATGTTTAGAGATTTCGATGATATATTTATTAACCGATATTCGAGCATTTATTTCAGTGCTATTAAAAGATTACATTAGGCATATACTAATAATGTGTAGCTTCTTATAATATTGAGCATTGAGATCCAGGCGTCGGAATGTTATTCACTAGAGTTTAATTACAATCTATGGCTACAGCTATTTTCAAGGTGTCTGCAGTGGGGCTGGACATCCTGTAAAAAAATAAATTCAATTTAATTACTTACAGCATTGTCATGCTATACGGCAGACCTTCGTTTGGACCTATTGTTCGACTAACGGCATCGTATATCGTGTCAAATCAACCATGTGTGCAGAATGCGACCGGTAATATTTCACATGTGTAGTCAGGTGGTGACCTCACAGTTACAGTCAAACGTTGCTTCTTTGGTGTTCATAATATAATAGAATATGTAACCTATTTGAATTTAAATACCTTCTGCAAGTCATTGCCATTTTCAAAGTCAGCAGGAAAATTTTATTCCAATTGTTATTCAAATATTACTAACCCGATGTAGTAGCATAGTAGGTAAATACTTTAAAAGAAAACATGGTTCTTCTTAAATTGATTTATTATGCTAGTATGGCTCATATCACCTTTATTGTTACTATAGCAGATTCGTTCTAGCTCGTCAACTAAAACGGGGGAAAAGTTTTAACAGGACTACTATTTAAATATCGTTATGAAATGGTGAAACTACGACCAGTTTGAATGCTACGATCATTAACTTGTTTGTTCGCCTCGGTAATTCGATTACTTGGCCTTTCTCGGAAAAGTTCAGCCGTGAAAAGAATGCCTTCTTTAATAGTTATGCATTTAAATCTACGGCTAAATAAAACGGTTATTGTTTGGAACTTTGGAGGAAGTCTTATTCGAATCTGCAGGAGTACGGATTTTTCGATTTGGTTTCGATTGTAACGAAATACTTGATCGAAGTTAGTTCCAAAAAGTGCCACCGCAAGATCGTGCGCTAGTATCGCTGTAAAAAATGTACGAAATGACATTTATTCGATTAGAACTCGTTTTGATTTATAACTCGTAAGTGTCGGGAGTAAGCCATCTGTTTCCCATGAAAGTGGAAGTATCGGGGTAGTAATCATGGATACTTACTGCAAACTGTGCAGGCTATTTCATCACTGTTATCCCCGCATCCGTCTCTTCCTGAGCATGCGACCGCTGTACTTCTGCACCTTCCATTACCGCAACGCAGCGGACAGAAATCCGCCGCACGCCATCTGAATTAACAATTATACCTTTGGCCTAAAAATAACTAAGTGCCTAATAGAGGAGATCCAATATTTGGACAATAACCGTTATATATAGGTCACACGTGTTTTAGGTAATAAGTAGTACACTTTCAAAGTCATGGATTATTCTAACAACCAAGATGTGTTGTATAAATTCCATTTTAGTATTTTCAGAATGTAATCGTGAAAATCATTGAAATAGTAGGTACCTACTATGGAATTGATATCTACTGTGGTTAACACATAAATTACCAACCAACAGAGCAAATCTTGAGTTATAAAGTGAATGTATCATTAAGTGATGATCCTTTGTGTTAGACAAACCTCCTCTAGGAATAAGGAATTGACTACGTGAATTACACTTGATGGGTAGATTTTTACAACCTGCAATTATCTTCATTATGCGTTGGTATATCTGAGCCATTCTAAATAGAAGCCCTCGGCTGTGATGGTATGTGTTGTTGATCTCAATTAAAAGTGTTAATTATAGTTTTATTGCTTTACCTTGATTGCTCATTGCATAGATGTGGCGGTTCGTCTGAAGCATCTTTACATGATACTATTGCGTTACAGAACTCGTATTCTGGTAAGCATTCACCAGAGTTGCAACGGAATGTGTGTCTTGGGCACCTAGAAAATTATATTATAATTAGCTAGCTGTCATAACTATTAAAACCAGAATACCTGCATTCAAAGGCAAGATTTTATGGATTTGATATTCTAATTCCCTATGCCTATCATACATTTTGCACGGGGTTAGTTAATAGGTGGAAGAAAGACATTGGCTGCAGTCTATAGTTTATATTAAGTTGTTGTTTACCCTTTACGGCGCGTGGCGCGGCAATTCCTCTCGTCCTCACCACCGGGACACTGCGGAGTACCGTCGCACCTGGACGCGCGAGAAACACAAGGGGAGCCAGGTCCTCCACAACGGAATGAATTCATTGGGCAACGTTCACCTGTACCATCTGCAAACATAATCCAATTAAAATATAAAAAATACCTAAATAACTTAAGGCAGTACGATAATTAGGAATCTATACCATAGACAAATATTAATAATATTTCGTAATTATCAATAACCTTAGTCTCATTATGTGTAAGCTCTGCTCTAAGTATCCTTACTACCAAAACTTCTGTTTATTTATTACTCCACTTATTTGATGATGATATGCTCCAATATGACAATGAAACAAGATTAAGGTAATTTGAAATGAAAATTAGGTACTGTAGAAAAAAGATCAAGTAAGATGTGCAATCAAAGACAGTGTGCATAGATAGTTACCTCTACCAGTACCTTGACATTTTTCATCTGATCCATCTGGACAGTCCTTTCGGCCATCGCAAACGAAGTACCAGCTGATGCAAGTGCCGGTGGAACGACACTAAAACAGTAATAAAATATTTTTAACTGTTTATTTTACATTCAATAACAGTTTTAATTGCTTTTAAGTGGGTACTGACTTGGAATGTTCCCGGCAAGCAGCCTCTATTCCGAGCTGAGCAGGCAGAAGTAGAATTCGTGCGAAAAGCACAATCACATCGCTTATTTAAACATCTCGTGTAAGGGTCCACCAAATGACACTGCGAGTCTGTGAGGCAAGGCATGCCGAGAGAGGCTGGGCCTATATCAAACCCGGTCGTGGCATCGTTACGAATTCGATGTTTATCTGAAAAATACGTTGCAAATTAAAACTCTTTTCATAACTGTTATGATTATGCTTCAATCATATGTTAGTATTTTATAGGCGACTACTACCTTTCAAGGATGATTTCTTCTGATGATTAGTTTTTTGTGGTTTATTTCCCACACTCTGCTGTTCCTTCGGAGATCCACTCTTTTTGTTAGCTTTCTTTTCTACTGTAGGCTGAGTAACTACTCTATATACTGGTTGATCATTTGCATGAAGGTTGGCTGTCATTTCATTGACACTAATCGTTTCGTTCGGATCACCGTCTTTTCTATTTGATACAGGTAGTCTCTTCATTGGTTCGACTGTGGGAACTTTTAGAACGGCTTGCATGAGAGGGCTATCTTCTTGTGTGCTCAAAACATCATTTTTTGTATACGCAGGTAGTTTACTTGGTTGAATGTCATCAACGTCAATGACACTATTTTTTGGTTCAGTATCAACCTGACTAGGATTAACGTTCATTGTCGGAATTGGGTGTTTATAAAGTTTCTCTTGAACTACTGTTTGTCCATTCGTGTTATCTATAATAACGGACTCTTGTTCTGCTACCACAGCTTCTGTAGCGTATGGCGGTATCTTCTGTGCTATACATTTATCTCCAGTTTGTCGGTAGTATGAATTGCAGGCACATCTTCCGAACAAATTCGGTATTACGAATTCACAATGACTTTCTTTCTCCCATAGTCTACAATGTTCGTTACTGTAGCAGACGTGACCGGGCGGTGCAGCTGAAATTGTAAATGCCTTATTACTCTACCGATAAACTCTGATTGTTTTCATGTACCTGTTCTGTTGAAAGTAACACACCTACCTATTTGACGACCTCGTGACTGTCGATGCATCGAGTAGCAATTTTCCCGAGACTGACCATACGGTTACCATCACATGCTCTAATAGCCGACTGAGGTACAGTTTTAACTCGTTGTTTATTTGTGTCGACGTGATATGTCTAGTGTTTTAACTTGCATTTTCATAATTCAAGGCACGATCAATCCCATACTCTTACATCCGTTCAAGGTTCAAGCTAATGTGGGTGTGTTTTGCGATGTAAATATTTCATTGTTTCTCATGGCTAGTTAATAATACATAATGTAATGACGACAATTTGATTAAGTGTTTTGAATGTAAAACCACAAATGGTAATTTGATTGGCTATTATATGTTAATCGGGAACAGTAAGGCAAGACACGCGAACATCAGTAGATAGATACGTTTCGGCCCTAATTTATATAAATTATATTTATTTACACTTGATTAATCTCACCTAACGTTACTTCCACAAAAAATATGAATTATACTGCAAGCCTCCAATTTATCTCCAGTTATGTGTCTATTAATTTTCATTACTTTTATAAAGACTTTTCTGTCAGTTGTATTCGTAAATTCTCACAGTTAGACCATAATATATCGCGTTGGGAGTTAATAAGCATGGTTCACATGAACAACTGCGCTTGTGGATTTGACAGAACAATTACCTCATTTTTCTCACAGTAGTTACGATATATATCGCGGAAATAAGGTCTAAGAGCTTCTGTGCTATTGGGGAAAATGAAGGGTCTATTATCGGGGTTAACTGAACTTGATGGGTTCTTAAGGAAGCGATTTTGTAAAGCATTTTTATAACGACCTCCCTAAAGGGCGTGCTTTATAGAAGCTTTTTTATAGCGGTTTTGTTCAGTAATGGAGGTACCTAATATTACACTTAAAATTATAATACTTACAGCAATATTTTTATATGCCTAGGAGATTAACAGAGATCTATGTGTTATCAATGGTGTCCGATACATATACCAAAGCGGACCTATTTAATATGAAACACTAGGCCTACCTACCTAGGTAGGCCTAGTGTTTCATAGTTCAACTCAACTAATAACTAATGTCAACCTCAACTAATGTCCTCCTCCAGTAGCATAGGTATGCATTGATATTGGCATAATTTATGTGATGTTTGTATAAATTGAATGCTATCTTAAAACCTAAACCTAAGTAACCTACAAACTAAGTCTACTTACATAGATACCTACCTACATTCGTATCAGCGTAGAAGTATTATATGAACTAATTCTCTACGAGGTATGATGAGAATTTGCACAAAAAGTTGACACAGTCGTAGAGATATGAGAAAAAATATAATCTTAACAACTAAATGGTTTGACATAGAAATCACTATACTTTCATCTTCCAGATTAATATAATTTCACGGTAGTTACGACCGATACAGTCCAGTTCAGCCGTGACTCTACATTCGCCATGTCCCAGACTGTCGAAACACGAACTTTCGATTTCAAAGTCCTATCATCAAAGTGTTATTACTTTATTGTAAGCTTTAGTCCTTAAATGTGACTATGTGTAGGTACAACTAATTCAATTGGTAGAAACCTACATAAAGAGTAATACGCTCCCTGTCGTTTAATAAGTCTTCCTGAACTATTTATCATTCCGTTAGAATGTGAATTATAAAAACAAACCCCTAGACGTATTGACATAGGTATGTATTGAAAAAAAAATAACAATTTATAGCTCCGTTACGCTCGTTTAACAACTATAAACAGTGTTCCGCTAAAACATTAATAGGTACACACACTTTTACTTTTGTTCACCGTTTGGATTAGCATAAGGAAATTTAAAACAACAGTTATTTATCGTAAACGTTCATTTAGGAAATTGCATGAATGGCAGTGCAGTTTACAAAAAAATGCATCAGATGTCACTAGTTGTTAATTAAATGACTCATGAATGATAACGATTGATTAATGTTTACTTACGTGATAGGCAAGTGTGTTTCCTGAACTGCAGATGTCCATCGCTGCATCGGCATACACCTTCCAAACAGGCACTGTAGGCTACCTTCAATGTACATTGCTCTGATACCAAGCATTCTGAGCCCAATAGCGTTGCTGTAAAACAAAAAAGAAATTAAGGACTTGGCCGATGGTTACTAAATAAATGTTAAGTTTTAGTTCTTATTCTTTTCTTTATCATATGATTGGATCTCTTAATCTCGCTTCATATCGAATTCACTCATCGTCAAACAGCATATATAGATACATCATACCTAAGTATACCTATAACCTTGTTAACGTATAATAATTAGGTGGTAGGTGTGAGACGGTGTGTGCTATCAAAGGAGGTATATGATAATAAAACATGATACCGTTTACAAAAACAAGTTCACCCAGATCATACAAAGCAATAGAAAAGGTGGGCACTGAAAGAAGGGTACTTGACCCGACGGCGTGTGTGACCTTATTTTAATTTCCATATC
Organism: Thyatira batis; assembly: GCA_905147785.2. NCBI lineage: Eukaryota > Metazoa > Arthropoda > Insecta > Lepidoptera > Drepanidae > Thyatira > Thyatira batis. Next base: position 7,670,682 of record LR990489.1, read on the forward strand.
ACCGTTTGTTCGCAGATAAGGCGTGTCCAAAATTTGCATCCAATAGATGTAACACATGTTTCAGATTTAGTTCTTAGTTCTCTCAGGCCAGTGTCAGTGCATACATTCCATTATTTAACACGAATGTTATTATTGTCTGATGGTAGGCCTTTCGCAGAAGCTACATGTTTATGCATAACACGACTTTCAAATGATTAACTATAAATTATACCTCTACTCATACTGATTAAAAATTTAATTGGTATGCAGGCGATAGTATTTTTTAAGAATATAATAGGTAGCACATTCTATGAACACGGGTGAATAAACATGAACAATTTATTAACAAGATTCCACGCGACTGTCGTCAAGTTCCTCGCGATCATTAATTAACGTTGACACTAGAACCTTTACCAAGTCACCAACGATTGCTTCGCGTATTTTTCAAATGATATATAGTCTATTTACACATGTTTAGCCTAAAAACAAACATTAATCTTTTTATTTTGAATATTTGGAATTTTTAAGAACAGACAATATAAGAAATCTATTATATACTACCTATAAGCGGCTTTTACATGCCTAATTACAGTTCTGAGATCGATTTGGGTGTTTTAATCATAATTATGTTTTGACATGTAAAGATCAAACCAAATCGTACCTCAGAAACCTATTTACAAGTGACAAGTTAAGTACATTATCATTTTTAATGTCTACATGGTAACATCAATTAACATGTCCTTAGATGGAAAACATTTGATGTCACAGTTAATAATCATACTACCTACGTGTATCTTGCTAAAGCTATCAGGTTAGTAATTTTATAGTTCTGGGTTTTTGCACTATATCATATTCTTCTTTTTGCTACTATAACATACCCTTATTGTGTCACGTCATCCAGCATTCAAATCGGTTAACCCAACAACAATTTCATATTTCTCATTTTATTTATGAATAGGTACTAGACAGCTAGACATTTTAATGAACGCAGATTGTAAAGTTGCCGAAAGATATAAAGATCATGGCCTATACTGACCATTATAATTCTTTTATGGTTATCATGTTGAGCATCTACTGGCCTGTCGGAATCTGACACATTAATCTTAAAACGATGACCACGGAGGTGAACACTTGCGTTTATTGGATTTGGCACGGCACAGACAGCCGTAACAGAGAGTATATATGATGAGCATGACTTTTCGATTTCCAATCTAGAGATATGATCTGGTCGTACAAAGTCAAGGTCGATTCGATTCAGCGTAATTGAACATCAGGTGACCTAAATTTGTTGACGTCTTTATATTGGTGGGATCGTAAGGGCTGTGCTGAGCCTTGCAAGGGTTTTTGCTTATACCTACTAGGTATTTCTGATAGTGACTATTAGTAGTAGGTAGTCTATTTGGTACCTATTTCTTTAGCTAGTCTAAAATTGATATGTAGTTTAGTAGCGACTGATTAGTTAAAGGTAAATAAGTTTTCCAAATAAAATCAATTTTACAATAGTCGGGTATACAGAATAGAATTTTTTTAAAGTGGTGAAGATTTTATTTAAAAAAACGTGTCTCTTCCTTTTCTAAAAAAGCGTTATTAGTGTTCAGGTAGCATGAATGTGGATATGTAGGTACATTGGATTCTTGAAAATCATGAACTTGTTATGCATATCTGGGTTAATGGACGCAGATATACGTTTGTTTCGAGAAAAACCGTCATGACATGCTTACATTCCGTGACATAAAGTTATTCGACAAGAATGCGAACAAATTGATCCTTGGTTGTTTATAACTGTGAATAAGCTTTGTTTAACATTTTTACTGAGCAATAAAGTTTTATGGTTACTGCATTGATTTGGTGCATCCTAATGTTCGATGGTCGGTAAATATAGCCTGTTCTAGGTATCCTCGTTATTTGATAATGTGTTAGGTACTAATCCAATCACGCCAAGACAGCAATTCACCTTAAGTGGAAAAGCGTAGGATCAGTTGTAAAAATACATCGAGAATCGAGATTAGTGTGAAATTCTTTAACCACACGGGTAAATCCGAGGGGCAAGAACTAGCTGACAAATGAAATACTTAAGACCCTTTCATATCCCTTACATCAAGGATAGCGGGACCAATTTACTGCTGGAAACCGGACGATAACTCAGTCCAAGCTTGCGGCGGGCGCGCTCTCGTAATCATCAACAAGTTTATTTAAATTGGTGCCACAAATAAACTATATGGACACATTTGCGTCGCATTACCTACGGAACTTTCATGCGCAATAGAGATTTATTACAGCCTTTCTTGAAAGAATAACATCAATGAAAAACAACAAATTATTGCTGGCAAGCTAACTAGCTAAACTGATTTGCCAGTTTCCTTCGAGGTTGTAAGAGGTCAATATCAGTCTGGCGTCGCTTGTAGCAGCAGGCGGTCCGCAAATCTTATTCGCAACTACTTGAACCACAATTATCTTTATCTGTTGTTGCGAGTGACGCTCAATCAAACGGTACGCATTTTCTGTTATTCTCCGTGATATATCTGATGATTGCTCACGCTTGGCACACTGACCAAGAGGAAGTTTGAGATGACAAGCTGACAGCACTTGTCTAGTCTAGCCGCTTAGCCTTTATACACCTCTATCATTTAACTTTTTACATCAATCACGTTGGTATCATTACTGTAGTAACCTGATGAAGGAGTCAAAAGCGATTGCTAATCGAGACAAAAATCCAGTCTCACGTCTTCATATTATTTTTAACACTAAGTAATGCTTGAAAATCTCATTAATAGGCTATTTACAGACCTCCAAAAAAATTTAAATATTAAATTATAATGTCGTCTCATCATCCATTAGTCATTGACAGTCGTCAGCCCTAGATAGTAATAAAAAATAATTTATATTTAGCTTCACAAATAACTTTACGGGTTTCCGCATGTTTCGTACTCATGTGCTTCTCTTAATAAGGACTTGAATCTTTATGATTATTGATGCTACGTGGTTGGCATCGTTTGGCTAGCGGAGTCGACTATCCTGGTTTGCAATGCCGCCGGACTGGACTCACAGGTCCGCAAGTGTGTTACTCACCGCATCCGCTAGTAGTTCCCCCTTAACATGATCGAGAAGGTAAATTATGTATAAAGATATAGGTATTCAACGTACGAAAACCTAATAAAAAGTCCGTTATAACATTCCAAAGAATCACTGGTTCTATAAAGACATTTCGGTGACCATACCGGTCCTTTAGCAAACAACATGTAGTGTATAATATAATCGACTAAAGAACCGTTTTAATCCATGATCCAGTTGTTCGTTTTGGTCGGGTACTTTTGTGGCAGTGCGACAAAGAAAGTGAGAAGAGCGTGGGATTATAGGACGACCAAATCGGCTATATTGTTCGATAGCATCGCGTCATATCCGATTCGTTCCAAAACTGCTATCATGTATTTCGAAAATCCAAATCGAATGTCTTTACCACAATAAAGTCTAGACGTGGTTCTGTAGTTCTATTGAGTTATTAAGTACCTACCACTTAACATATGATCGTGATTAATTAATTTTGGTGCTACATTTTTTTATAATAGGAATACTATACTTAGGTACTAATTGCAAATTCGTAAAAAAATTTAATTGAAAAACAATTTCAAACCCAATACTAGTAAAATATAGTGAAAGTAGCTTGGAACATAAATATTACTATTATCCGCTTGTGAATCGGCATTCACGGAGATAACTCTACTATTATATTAGATCAATGGAGTCAATGCAAGACCAACAATGACTACATCGTCATCGGCCAACGTTTTGATTGATACTCAGCATTCACTAATATGATGGAAAGCGAAATTTGATTTTGATAACACAAAAGCTAATAACTGATATTTTATGATGGAAACTACTCATGATAGCTATTGATGTTCTAAGTGAAAGTAATTTGTTAGCCACCGCAGACTGGCCACATAAGGATCGTTAGGCAATGTAGGTACTCCTTGTAATGAGATGAAGTGAAAACCACGATTAGATCACGTCAAGGAAAAAGTTGTAATCCTATTCATAAGTTTGGATGAGAAATGGAATCAAAGAAGGAATTAAGCGTGAGATTAAAGACATTCTATGACGTTTATTAGTGCTAATTAGTTTAAGACAATGGAAATAACTTTTAAAAATAAAAGAATAAATTTTGAAAAATAAAAAATAAAAGTGCAATGGAAAGTTGACTTACATTCAAGACAAGTGGAGTTGTCCACTCGGGCGTAGTACGGTTGACATGCGCACACGCCTCTATCACAATGCGCGTTAGCAACATTACAATCGACGATACTTCGACAACTAGCCCCCAGAAATGATGAGCTACTGGCTGCTTGCACTATCTGAAATAGAAACCAATCCTAAATAATTATTGCATTACTTCCGTACAACAATTTAATAACCACTTTGTTTATTAGAAAATATAACTCCTTTAAATAATTTAATATATCATAAATTGTTATGGCCAGCGTAAAGTAGGGCGTTTTGTTATTAAGTATTTTGTTGCAGATTTGCCAGGGAAGAAAGGAGACCTTTTGCAATGATTTACCGAGCTTGCAATAAACGCAGCATATTAATCACGTCGGCTGAGCGAAGGTTTCCAAGAATATACTTTAACCGACCTGCAACCTCTCAGTCTTGTGGGTATTTCGATATTTTGTGCTATTTTTAAATTTTACATGCTGTATGTCTTTACTTGTTTGAGCAAGTCAGGGCAATGGTCTTGTGTAAAACGCGTTGTCCTTGGAAGGGACTCTTGCCATGTCTCAAAAAGGTACTAAATAAATACGCGAATCGTGAAATTAAATAGCTGCTAAGAACGGCTACTTTGCATATATTTGAGCATTATGTCATTGTTGCAAATTGCTATGACATTCCTAGTTACAACGTTGTCTTCGCTTATATTAGGATGTCCGCTCCGCCTACAGTTGTAATGCATCATCTTGATTTGACACATTGTAATTACCTATGCGTTTTGTTTCTTAAATTCCGTCACCTGATATTCTACATGAACTCAAGAGGGTAATGTTTAAAAATGACTGATTAACCCTCTCCAATAACTCTTACCTCTGCCAACAATATATATTTTTTTTTTAAAGTCTTTTGCAATATCGTAAAGAGTAAGTAAATATACTAGCCACATAAGGATCGTTATAAAAATATATGTTCTTTAACTACAATATTTAAACATGCTAAACAGATTATATCAAACAGAATAAAATAACCTAAGTGAGTACGGTATGTAGGTACCTACCTTAGCATTGTGCTATATCGATCGAAATTAAAATTTAACGCAACGCTTCGAAATTGTAGTATAACTTATTCAAGGTACGGAAACATGGTATTATTCCGAAAGGAAGAAGGGCCCCTGGCAAACCTACTCAGTAAATTCCATAATTCATGAGAAACATTCAACGTTTCGTAAAGTTATTTTCTAAATCGAAAATGATTACAAAGATTGACAAAATTGATAATAAACGAATAGTAGATAAATAGGTAGGTTTTCTTTTGTGTTATATTTGGAAGATATAAACAAGTAAGTTACGAAATTAAACATCGTTACTAAGTCCATATTCTTCGTATATGATCATATCACATACCTACAAAGTAAATATTTAGTTTCATTCAGATTTGCTTTGTGTCTTGTCAGCAAACGAGTAATTATTTTCTTTCTTAAATAACGGACACATTGTGATCTTTTTACGGGTATAGGTAGTGAATTAGTGACCCAATTTCCATGCAACCAAATTTAGCCTAACCAGTTTTTTGTTTAACAACTATTGTCAGAATTCAAACGAGCAATCGCAAAAACGCGTCCGTTACCGTAGCTTTCATACGCCATGCGGATTGCGGTGCGGTTAGTTCGATTGTGTATAATGTTAACAATTATCTGAAAGAAACTTATTTGGGATGTTCGATTCGGCTTCACCACATAAGCACAGCTCGTAAATGACCCGAGCACGAACGCATTTCTGTTCAATTTCCTGGTAAATCACTGACCACTAGTTTCATTGGCAGTTCGATTCTGGTCAAGAGTTCGTGCAAGTTGTTATTGTGTAATTTTGACTCCTTATTGAATCGAGATTCTGTCCGTAGATTGGATTGAGTTAGAAACTTTAGATCTTTACTAATTCAGTGCTTTCTAATGCAAAAAAGTAATATGTATCGAACAGCCAGTTTATCCACGGATACACTAACGAGACTGTATATTGCGATTAGAATCAGGTGAAAGAAAACTTTCATTCCTTTAATGGTGATAATGATATTTGATATCGCTTATATATAAGTTTCTTTTCATTTATAAAGTAGGTACTTCTTATTAGTTCTGTTTAGCTTAACAGGAATTAAATCAACAAGTGTCAAAAAAATATTATTTACTTTAATGATACTGAGATTTTGTAGGTTACCCTTTATCCCGAGAAAATTGAACGTATGCGGATTTAACCGCCGGGTGGAAGCTAGTTTAACTAAAGAGTGATTTCAAGTGTTGTAAACACTATATTATATGTATATATTATACCTATTATCTACCTAGGAGCGGCATAGTCAATAGAGAAGCCGCGTCAATCGTTGTGGAACGCTTTGATAGTTTCCTCAAAATAGAATCAACGCGTGCAACCAAAGCATTAAATATACTCGCCTCTTAGCTGTTTAACCATTCATTATTCAAATCAACTAAACATATTATTAAAACGACATAACGTGATGAATAATTATGATAATAACAAGTCTACCCTTTCATTGTGTTGTTATCTCTACGTTAGATGTTTGTAAGACCAAATGAAATGTGAATTTTCCTATTAATGTAATCGTGAGAGCGTAACAGGGGTAATACAGGTGAATTACTCTTGAGATATGCACCGACTGCTTTACAATAAAGGCAAAAGAAAATAGCTAGTACCTTCCTACTTCACTGAAAAATGATATACGAACAAAAAAATTAAATTTCTTTTAATAATCACTATCTGTGTTGGGATAAATTAATAACCAAGCGTGACCGATCTCAGCACGCGTAGTTTTTTCTTTGAAATATATAATATTATGCTGTTCTGAGGCATTTGAGAATCTATTAGGAAATAATTATGTACGTAGTAGATATATACGGATTAACAGGCATTAAATATAATATCCAAACACAAAAACAAACTTAAATCAGCTGCTTAGTATGGATAGACCCACTAAGATTATGTAGATTATGTGACGTTACTGAACCCAACAAAAATATACTTAGTTACTTAACTGTTATCTTGTAGACGTTGAGAAAGTTCTTGGGCGAAGCAACGCAGTTCACACATTGAGACACGACGTGAATATAACAAGCAGAATGTAGGTAATAAATATCGTAACCTTTTATGGGCTTACACCGCAAATTTATTATGCAGGTTGTATAGTGTGAGGTTCTCTTACGAATGAAAATTATATACCTACCTACCTTCGAACTATTCGTCATTCCGATTTTGGTGACGTTCAGGAATTTTAAACTCGTAAGGTCGTGGCAGAGTTTAAAGATTTATACGATCGTGCAATGATTACCAACGTTTGAGTTCAGAGCGTAAACAATCTAGAGCAGATTTTTTATCTAAGAAAGTTTGATGAAGATGATAGCACACAAATTTGCCTGAAACACACTGACCCCTCTCTGATATATAGGTATTATAATGAACGAATTGCAGAAAATGCATTTATGCTTTTCGATAACTACCGTCCCTGTTTCCAGTTACCAATATTTTAGGGTCGGATCAACATATTTTGTGCTTAGCTTGGGCTTGTGGTAATATGAGACAGATTTTTTTTATGATCATCCCTGTAGATGACGCCACCGTGTTTAGAGAAGGCTGTTGTCAACGTGATGCAATGTTTGAGTAAATTTAGCTACCTTATGACTTGGGGATATAGGTGCCTACTACTTATTACTTAGGTATTTATTTTTAAATACTCTTGCTTGACTACGTTTTTGTGCAGCTTCCATGATCACACGCACGGCGCACCATTATATCAAGAATTCACAAGCATTGAACATGGTAGTATAGATGTATGGCGTAAAAACTGAATCTAACAGATGTATGAGAATCTCTTTCTTACTTGTTTTTATTTTAAGTATTATGACAATATTCTAGGATACGCATTTCCTCTTGATGGTGTTGTAAAAAGTGTTCATCTTCATTGATGAGTTTTGTTTCTGCGTACGTAAGCTGATGCTATATCCCGGATCACCACACACCGTCTTCCTATCTAATGCCAAGATAAAATTTCATTTCGTATAAAAAGATATTATAGCATCGTAAAATCTCTCTGCAGTCTACGTGTAAAACACTCACAAGATACTTAAATAGTCAAGTTACAGTTTATTATAGAGACAGATATTTATGAAAATTCAGTTATTTTTGTAACTATCTGATATTTATAGTTACCTAGTTATTTATTACAATGTTCAAAGAAATGACTGACTTGGGAAATTATCTTTCGGATTCATGTTGGTTTATATTTTAATGACTGTGAAAATCCTTAACTTTGGTGTCGCAAAGAAGTCAACGTATTAGCCCCTAAGTGATGTAATGATTCTAACACCACAATACAATTATGGTTTATTTAAAGTTGAAATACAATTGAATATAAATTCCAGTGAAGTTTATGACTGACGCGAAACAAACGGAGACTTACGTTCAATACTTTGGAAGCTCTAGATGTTGTGTCTAACCGCACGAAACTATTGCACATTGTGGTCTTCGTGGTATGGTGCCTATCCCCGATTTATTATAGAAGGTTGATGAGATCGTAACAAAAACGAGAGTTTGTCTGACATGTAGGGTAAAAACCCTAACGAAAAATATTACCTATATCAGAATCAGCTATTTTCAGGACATTGCATTTTCTAGATTAGCGGATACTAAAACATTCTTGACAACCACATCCATGCGAGACAGAAGAAGAGTTAAATATCACGCATTATTAATTAAAACATAATGTTTAAAATCTCCATATTATAAGCGATACGGTATCTAGCTAGGTATAATAAACAAAGTCATTTAAACAAGATCAAAGCTTGCCAGTTTTTTGCAAACCTGTTTTAACTGTAAAAAACTAAAAAATAAATCAATTTAATTTGGATGTTTATCTAAGTTATATATTAGCAAAATAAATGTGTGTTTAAAGAACGGAAAGCACGCGAAGAATCGATTTAGATGTCTGCGATGAAAGATGCAAGGGATGACTTATGAACAGTGCTGTGCATTGTTTGCCAATCAAGCTCAATAGCTGAAGACCAAGCACACTTAGGTATTCTATAGCAGTTTTAACGCGTTTATCTTTGTGTTTGTAACCTAGCCATTGGATTGATGCACTCGGTTATATATTTTATTAAGTCAATTCTCTTGGCAGGGTAGACCCGGAAGCAAACATGCGTGTGAATATTAGGTACTTTCTTTAGCAAGTTGTAGTCAAAGCTTTTGTACCTAATACGTACTTAAGACTCTTCCTATTATGTGGAACATATGTTTTATAGGCAAATAATAAATAGACAGATTTTTCTTTTGGTGGAGGAGTGGATGAGTTAAAAGTAAATCATCACTGACCCTCTGTAACTGGTATAAAGGGCCCAGTATTGATTACAGTTGAGTGGACGACGATACACGCGGTGTTGGTAGAGACTGCGATTAAGATGCGCTTGCGCACGTTTGTCTCAGTGCTCACGAGTCACGGGCAGCAGCTTCTACTTCCCATGCGCGAGTGAACTTGCGCGGAGTTGCGCGACGTATAGTGGTCGTTGACCGGGCACGCGCCCTCTCGCTACGAGCACGACCGGAGTCAATGAGCACACTGCATCACTACGATGTCTCACTTTATAATAGCATCGAACCTATTAGTACAAAATCTTAGGAATTGAAACAGTTGCCGATGCCGGCCAATGCGTTTGAATAACAACATACCTACTTAAGTATATAACACAATGATACAGCTATAGGTATAGATGATTTAGCTTTTCGTACCCGAGTTAAAATTATTTACAGATTGTATACTGGCGTAACTATCATTATATTATGTAGACGAAAGATTAAACCAATAGTTTTTAATGTAAATGCTGTTGCAAGATTGTCAAAAATACTAACTCTATTAGGCTACCTACTTTATCATAACTTTGAACCACCGATGTTTTGGTTAAGTTCATATCTGAATTATTCACAGCTCTTAATTTGAGGTATCTAGAGTAGAGGTATAATATTTAGGCGATTTAAGTAATTCAATAGAAAAATTGTGAGAACTTAACATTTTTCTGTGTCAAAGTTGAACCGTTAAGTAGTGCAGTTAGCGCGCAGATGGATTCACGATTTTGCAAAACACAACAATAGAAATTGTATCAAGAGATAAATTTTATTAATACTTTCGATCTATGAACACCGCTCGTGGCGGTAATGGATGTTGGATTTAGTACAAAAAGCAGACTAGCACGAATTTGTCCTATCAGATATACCTACGTCGACATCTCGGCACGTGTCGCCTATTGTACTTTGACCGAATGTTTTGGACACCTTATTATTTACGCTACGTGAATGACGGAATAAAGTACATTTTTGAAATTTTTATTAAACATCAATAAATTTTTAATTTCAATTCTAACCGTAATATGATTGGCTACATTTTTCAATTTAGCATTTTTGTTTTCCTTAACTTTAAAATAGTGTTGAGTTTACATATCTCTACTGATAAACATACAGTTCTCTATTAATTTACAATGAACTCTAATTTATTTTCAAGATATAGCAGATAGTCCTGTCTAGTCCAACATTTCAAAAGTAATTACATGTATCTAGTTATAGTCGTTCGCTTTGACTTATTGGACCGTGCCGTAAACTCCAATGGTTTCTTCCGTATTATCAGTTCAGTACCGCCTAGGCACGATTCAGTTGAAACAATGTTTAGAGGCTCAAAATCATTACAACATTCTATGATTAAACATTTATTTACGGTAAAAATATTCATACAATAGGTACCAGCCGCATTGCTAGCATTTAGGTAAAGTAATTCTCGAACCATTCAAGTAGGTACCTACACAGCATATTTTCAGATACGATTGTTTACACTAACTAATGGATAAAACGTGTTAACTTAAAATGCATTTACCTTTTAATCATTTTGTCATAGAATAGAATTAATAATATGTAGATAAATACTAAGTACGCATCGAATTATCCCTTGGAAATAGCTACCTATGTCACAATTTTCTATGATGTTATTGCGTATTTGCGAAGTAGATTGAAAATGATTTTATTGGTTGCAATATTGGTATCTCCCCCGGGCACGCACCCTCGAGGGCTCCGTCTAGACTCTGTAGTCCCACGCGTACGTCGGATCAACTTATTTCATTTTAAACATGACAACATAGAAAAAGCTCCTGTAAACAAGTCTTATAAAAGGGCTGTTAGCAAGAAAACCTTGTTTAGGTACTTCTCACTATCGTCAAAAAATTATCGTTTGATAGCTGTTTTGTAAGTTTGCAAGATGGTAAAAATAGCAAGTTAACTATGATAAAATAATTAAAATATTTAAAACTTACCGCATGTAAACATTGGTACTGTTATTGAGGAAATGCGTGACGGTTTAATTAAAACATTCAGATTACTCAGTTATGGTATAAGTTGCTTATTCTAAATTAACATTTATGTAGATATCTAATAATGTTATCGATTTCATTCATCGCTCCAATCTGCAGTGATCAATGATGCGTATAACTACCTAACAAGAGGTTGACCGCTTTTTCTTACACATCGCGTGTTCCGTAAGCGCAATTAATTTTCAAACCAGGTTATAATTAACATTCAGACGATGCAATTCTTTGATAAAATCGTTTGAATATCGTGAGCTCCCACCCTGAATGCCCCTGATTATTGCGGTAGAGAACCTAATCTTCTTTCCCCGATCCACGCTCCCGATTTGATGCGAGTCTATAATTGGGTATTAGCGCTAATACCCCTATATTACAAACGTCCTGTACTCTATGGTAAAATTTCGTACTTTTAGCTATATCTCTGAAAGTGTACCGCGATACAAAACCATTTGATGATACTTCGTTTATCATTTAATTTTGGTATTTAACGGTATTAAGACTTTTTATTAGATGTTTGGCCTCCTTCAGCATCTACCTATAGCCGCAGTACCATATTTTTTGTGTGCTATACTTATTGTCAACGTTTCGTTTCTCCAAACGTCGATGAGAACTGTAAATCGGGCTTTTGTCTTAAAGGATTGAACCGCTAAAATGATATGTTTTATCAACATGAATGTGTTTTATGTTAAAATATTATTATTTAACCAAACCATTACCACTTCAATCACAAATAAACGATGACAAATTTAATAGTTACAATTAATTTCTGGGAAGGGTGTATCAATTGTGTTAGGAGACCGCGTGTCCGACCGACGGATTACAAATATTGTAGAAACGCAGTAATTCGGACAGTGATTTATAGAGCGGGGGTGTGTGCCACCCTCGCTAGGGGCACGCACTGTCCACCGCGGATCGAAATCAACATTGATTTCTGGAAATGAGACACAAGTTTTGAGTTGTGTCACAGAGTATTGTATTATGTAAGAAATCGCAAGTTGGGATGACGGACAGATATAGCAGAGCGATTTATGAAGCGAGCTTAAATAAATGTGTGTAGCACTGATTAAATATGTAAGAAGAAGTTGGAAGAATTTGTCTTACAAATCCGATGTGATATTTTTGTTTGTATCTACCAATATCTATCTGTTCATGACTGTAACGTGGGACAAGCTATTACGTTGGTTGAAAGCATTGGAAACTTAAAAATACAGGTTTATTTATCATCGACATAATTGTTTCTTAAGTGTTTTTATCAGAAATGCATGCATGTTACTGGCAAAAGCAATTTCCGTAGGATATTTCTAGAATATGAATTTACTCATAAATAATTTCTTATTTATAAGCTGGTTCGTATCGCACATTGCTAGTAACGATCTCTAAGAAAGGACCTCCTACTGTGATTACATACACTTTTCACGATCATGATGAAACAAGTTTAAGTATTTGCTTACACCGGCAATTGTGAGCCAGTCCGTTTTTCACTCGAGCCACGAGAGAGTGAATTCAGTTAATCCATAACAATAACGGTGTAATCAAAATCCTTGGTAGGTTACCTTGTTTCTTTCATGTACGATGCCACTTTTTTAGAGTATAACTGTGTTAATTTAATTACAGCAATCCTGATTAGTGTTTTATTAATGGAGGTGAGTGGGTCGTGTGTGTGTGATGCTCGGGCGATGCGGCTCGTGGCGCGGGTAGTTCGATATCTGCCGTGACAACTTTTTGCGCGCCTGTCATGACAGCGCCTGTCAGCCGCTTAATGGTTGCTTAATTGAATTAAACACAGACTAAAAAAAGTGTCGAAAGTATTCTAAGTGTTTAATTTATAATGTAGGATGATTGTCAACTTTTTATTAGCATAACAAAAATATTAAAGCTTAATGCACTAGAATTTATAAAACGGTACTTATTTTTTTGTGGAACGTGATGTTGTTTTAACTAAAATTAGCGTTGAATTGGAGAACCTTCTCTTTTTTTATTTCAGTTAAGATCTGACGCACATACCTTAATATAAAAGTGAATTTACTCAGTTAGTAAAGGTACAATTTCAGCGTTTGATAATCGTGTTAATTTTACTATCACAATAGGTATGGTGAAAATCAGATATAAGTGGTATCATTTCCTTGTACCTACTTTCTACTCTACATAGTACGTTGGGATTGCAATCAGTTCACACGGACGTTTATAAAAGCAGGTTTTCAATGTCTGGAGGCTTTACTGCGCTTATATGGATCGATAGGGCGTATAGGGTCGTAGGCACAGCGACCAGGCCATTGACGGAGACTGTACGACTCACGCAACGGTACCATCGCAGCACTGACCATGCAATGCCCATTCACCATGCATGCTAGAATGCAGATATTTAATTTCATATCTGGTAAGGTATTGCGTGTACCGCATTGGAAGTCCCTACTTAAGGTTCTTATTTGTAACAGGATATATGATAGGTAGGTACCTAGTAGGTACTATTGGTTGACATATAAAAAAAATACCGTTATATACTGTTTTGATTTAAATAATTTTAAACTTCGAAAAAACAACACATACCTAAGTACGAGTAAGACATAAATGATAACTTTGCCTAAGTACCTACCTACAATGTGCAATAGTGCCAGTAAGGAACCTATGATAGACAAAATAATAAATAATGAAAATACATTGAAGTATTTACAACAGTCATTGTGCTTTGATGGAGCTCATGGAACACTCTGTTCCTCATACCTACCTATGATACTATTCACTGTTTTTTTTCCAATGAATCGATTTCAAATTAGTTCTTTGTACTTTTAAATGTGAAGTCGATTAGAATCTGTTTGAAAGATTAGGCAAAATCTAAGATGAAAAAATGTGCCTATTGGATGGGTATTGGTCCACAAGGACCAAACCAGAGGGTCAAATAAACCAAAGAATAAGAAAACGTCCTACAATGTAGAGCTGATCCATAAACCAATCCTTTTAGGGTTCCGTAGTCAACTACGAACCCTTATAGTTTCGCCATGTCCGTCCGTCCGCGGGTAATCTCAGAGACGGTTGATACTACAGAGCTGTAATTTGGTATGGTAGTAGATATTAACAACGTCGACAAAAAAAAAACATAAAATCTTGAAAAAAATATTTCTTTAGGGGTACCTACCCCTCCCATACACGTAAAAGGGCAAGTAAATTTTTTTTTTCTTCATTCCTATAGTGTGGCATATCGTTGGATAGCTTATTAAAAAATAGCAAAGGTTTGCTAGGATCCCCTTGCTAGGATTCAGGGTTCCGTTTACGAAATATTAGTTAGAGTCATGTGTCCCCCCCTCTAAAAACTAAACCATTGTTTTTAGAGTTATAAAAAAATTCATTATAGGAGCATATATGATGAACTAGTGGCTCCCCGCGGTTTCACCCGCGTTCCCGGGATAAAAAGTAGCCTATGTGTTATTCCAGAACATATTCTAGCTCTGTGCCAAATTTCAAGCAGATCCCTTCAGCCGTTGGAGCGTGAAAGAGTAACAAACATCCATACATACAAACTTTCGCATTTATAATATTAGTAGGATTTAAAAGGAAAACTATCACGCCTAAATTGGCTATACAGGTTAACGAGTTATAGTCGGTCAAGTAAAAAAGATCCTAAAATCAACCGAATACGACTTTTAACCATTTCGTTGCCACGTCAATATTAAAAATATGTTTAAGTAAATCGTATATGTATACGTAAAGAATTGAATTTTGTCAATCAAGCTACGGAACCCTACACTGCGCGTGTCCTAACACGCTTTGGCCGGTTTTTATTCCGTTTTGTGAGTTTGCAAACTATCTGTCTACTACCCGCATACAGTGTCGCTGCCGTAGGCTACTCTCTAGTTATGTACTTAGCATATGCATCCATATCATATCATGTTATGGGAAACAACTTTGCTAATCCATTTTATCTCCACCTTCTTGGTGTCCAGTTAATACAAATATCCTTCATTAGGAAGTAAGAGAAGGAGCGAAAGAACTGTATAAATTAACTTCGACGGAATTTGTGTGGTATTTTTCATCATTATTGCGTGCCAAAATTGCATCTGCAAAATATATGGGATATGAACCTGTACTTACGGCAAAAACGTTAGGCTACACGCACATACAATCATCTCAATGATTGATGCTCATAAATAACGTTAATAACCCTTTCTTTTGGCTCAGCGTTATTGAGAAAAAGCCGGAGACGTTGAAGCACGCTTCATATTTACATGTAATGATGGATTCTCGAACAGGATACAATGTTCAAACTTACAGGTTTTCCCTGTTGAAATTCCCTGCTGTGCCTTATTCAATTAAATTTTTTTTGTAAATTATATTTTCGGTTATTGTTTTAAAAGCATTCGCTTCAAGAAATGGTACGCAATAATAAAAGTATAGCTTGTAGCTATTTATCTAAATATGGTTGATAGGTTCGTGGTAAAGCACGTGCTACGGTGGCTTGTTATTACAGATAGATAGATAGTGGTGTGGTAAGTCGGTTGAGACATGAAGGTTTTATCTGACATATTATATCCTTGTTTTTACTTTAAATAATCATTGAAAGGTGTGTACCATAAAGTACGTACAGATAACTTATTATAAAATAGACATTTGTTCGAATCTATCCTAAAGGAAAATATTCTCTATTCAGAAATAGATCCCTGTTGCAATGGGTATCAATCTAAGCAATATAAGTCTACCAAATTCGATTAACTAACGTACCATTTTTTTATTTTTAGACTACTAGTAGGTATAATTATAGGTAATCTCAGTATAATTACGATCTGATTTCAAAGAGTGGAGTCCTAAATTTAAATCCTGAAGTATTACCAATCCATAACTGGACTTTTGCTAAGAAGATTAAATTGAAGCTGATAAATACATTGAATCATCACTTATAGTATTTATCAGTCCTTGTTACTTCGCGCTCAACGACTTCGCACTTCGATTGTCGTAAAAAATAGAGTTCAATCATTCGATAAGTTAAAAGTAATGCTTACTAGATAAATGTTTATGAATGTCAGCCTATATTCGTTCGTATATCGAACACGATCTAACAGGCTCTGACGCTATCTGTATAGTTATCGAAAATTGGCTAATGTTTGAAAAAACCAATTTATATCATTGATAAAAAAAAAACATCCATTATGCAACATAATTGGATTGGGTCGTTGACTTGAAGAAGCGGCATGGCACATGTGACATGATATGGGTTTTTCATTAATTATTTCCTCTTGTAAAACACTTTCTCGCTTACTTTTTACGCGAGTCCGATCACCGTGTTTTGCTTTCAGTTAAATAATCCGTTTTGTTACGCATGAGTAGCTAGAAGGTATAAAGAGAGTCTACTTAATTGTTTTTAAAAAAAGTCTATGTTACCGCATAGTTTAACGCCTCGTTCTTATTTATTTAGTGCATTCTTTCGTTCGAAGAAAGCTCATTAAGTAGTACGAGAACTACATTTGAACATTTTCCGACAAAAATACGACGAAACGACGACGACTACGAGAAAAATTAATACGGCCAAAACACAATCGGTTCATAAGAAAAATTGAAGATGCAACGATATGTTCATCTAACACTTGTACCTAAGTATTTTACTTAGCTGTGTAAATGACAAATTCAATTTCGAGTACTGAGCCAGCAGTAAATCAATATTGGGTCGTAAACTGATAGCCGTAACTGAAAATGGTACGATTATGCTTATACTCTATAGCTGTACGTTGATTGTTTCGGCGGAGGTTTCATTGCATCGACAAGGAGAATTGCAATAAAAACAGTGCGCGCGGTAATTGAGTACCCTCCGCTCCCGGCGTTCCCTAATAGCATGGTTGGAGAGGATTCCCACGCGTAGATCAGCCTCCAAGGTGCTTCGAGCGTGGTTCATACGACCGTCGTTATGTAACTTTAATCAAAATTCCGTGAATCACAGCAGGGGAGGTTACACAGCCTCTTAATAGCTATGCTACGTAGTGCAGTAAGCAGTGGCATGCTTCCCTTATGTAATACTCTCTGTTGACAATCGGTAGACCGCATTTAGTATGCGATTTTTCATTGGTCTTTATTTGCATTGTTAAATTGAAGTGTAAGTCTTTGGTAGTTACTGGTTGTAACTAAATCAATTTATTTACAACTATATAAGGAATCCTGATACTAAGTACAATGTTGTATTTTAACGCGTTATATTAATGACACATCAAAAACTACTTACTCCAATATAATATAATAGAATTATCAAATTAAATTTGTCCGCGTTTATTATGACTAGTAATCTCAGGTTGTTGGTAGGTACTGTCATAAATATTTCTTACATCGTAAACTTTACTAGGAACTACTACAATAAAATCTCTGTCTAATGTGAAAATAACGTACCTATTGTAAATAACTCAGAATTCAGAAGTCTATGTTAATTAATTAACATCTAGTTACATACACATACCTATTATCCCAACGAGCGTACCTTCTTGGTAATGATGAACGTAAAATAATCATGGACTCAATGATAAGATTACATTTTTGCAAGTAAGATATTATATATTAGGTCCCTAAGTCTCACTTATCTAGATGAAGATTTGAAGTTACGTGTAGTAGATAAGAAGGTATATAAATAAGTGTTTTATCATTTGGGAGGTAAAAGCGGTACCTGCTAATTATATCGATATTTTTTATCGAAAATCTAGATACAGTAATAGCAAGGTTAACAATATTGAAACGTATGAATCAAACAAGAGTATTGAAACATAACTGATAACTGACCGAAAAGGCTTTTTTTTTCCACAATCTTGATAAAATATAATATTCTCTGCCAATGAAACTGAGTCCCCGATTCTCCAGCTTCCTAATCGACACCACATGCAATCTAGAGATCCAATGAATAGGAATCATGTGAACCAGAGCTAGTAATTGGGTGCACCCGAGCGGCTCTAGTAATTGATATGGCAAGCTAGCGGTTCTCGATCGGCGCATGCATCTGACTCCGCCCTACGATATGTATGGTATTTCGATCCGCAACGCAAGTTCGTCGTTACGTTACGGCAAGGCAAGGCAATCGAATTGTATGCTTCTAGGCGGAGATCGATTCGGGTTTACTCTATGCACGATGTTGCAACGGTTACAGTTAGTGAACGCAAACGATTCTTATCATATGTTAATGGGACTAAATGCTTTCAACTTGTAGCTAGGTGTTAATCACAAAAAATAACGTGGGCGTTTATGTAAATAAAACAAGAATAATATGCTAATATTTGTCACGCGAAGTGAGCTTTTAGTTTTTAGGCGCCTAATTAAAGAGGTGCTTTTGAATTTGCGATAACTTCAGTTTTATAGCAGTTCTTTTTGATTGATGGTCTTATATTTATGCATTAGATTGCTAGTTTAACTAGGTACTTAATTGATTATTAACTGCAGTATTTTTTGTTATTATCTATTAATAATCTATTTGTGTAAAAATATATGTATACAGCATAATTTTATGCGGTTTTTAAAATGCTTGGATTTTATATTACACCTAATTAATTTTGTCTTCGAAGCTGACGAACATTTACGATGGCAATTGAACGCGAAGTTCTAACTCAGATGAATTGTTTATTCATGGAACATAATTTTAATTAAAATCTAAAAATTTTTAAAAAAAATTTTACCCACAAAACTATTTTTTTTATCAGTTTAAAAATAGAAAATAAGTGACATAAATATTATTATAATGAAAGCATCTTACCATAATATTTAATACGACGAACCATCGTAAAGGCATCATCGTGGGCGCCGATTTTATTGACATTGTTCACGGTTTACACATAAACTTCAGCTTAGACCCTTTAATATGTTTAGCGAGATTAAAGTTGCGCGTTCGCGAAGCTTTAAATTCCCGCCAAGTGTTGTATTGGCTGACCACAACGCGCACGGCTGTTGAGTGACGCGAAACCCGCCAAACTGAAGCAGGCAGCCGTAAGCACCGTGAGAGCTTCGCGAACCGTCTCTGAATGGCCCACTCCACATGAGGGAGAGCTGGCGGGAGTCGCGGGAGGGACGATCTTGTAGGGGAAACCGCGCCAACCGCCTCCGGTAATTCACTAAGAAAAGTTATTTGTCGACTTGCCTCGAAGGGAATCGACAGACGTAATAATAGAAAAATTTTACTAGTCATGTGTATCTTGGGTATTTGATCATATTTTTCAATTTCAGTCTTTGTAAGTTGTTTTAGATAACTAAGTCTGCAGGTACTACGCGAAGGTAGGTATAGTGAGTAATTAGTAAGACTATAAGTAGGATTGTTTTGTTTTTCAAAAATGAATTCTAGGTAAATATCTTATGAAATCCTACACTTTTTTGACAATTGTAACTTACCTAGTTATCGTTATGGATTTATACTATGACAAAAATGATATAATATTAAATGGGAATGCAACTGTAAACGAAAAATAGAGTAGGTACTAATAGTTAGGTATAATTTAAATGGCTTCGGATTCGATCATTCTAAAAGTATTATTTTATGAATTAATTAATGTTTAGTAGATATCTATATCCTTTGTTTGTACCTATAGTGCAATGCATTTTTTACATGTTTTTACCATAATTGTACAAAATGACAACAGTAGGACTCAGGTATTGATAATTCCAATGTATTTTTTGTGTTTGTTATCCCAAAATCTACCTACGATTTTAGGAAACCTCTGCGCGCCTGTCTCATTCGCACTTAGGTACGCGAGTTACGCGGTTTTATTCTATAAAGTAGGTTATATATGTATGTAACCTACTTACCAAACATTAGCCGAGCAGCTTTTCTCGTTAGGTGATTGAGTAGGTACCTACTTATTATTATTATTCATATAGGTATCTACATATTAGTATGGTAGGTATGCCAGTTTTCTATCGTTTAAACTTGTAAACTTTTTTCTAATGGAAATCAAAGAGTTTCATACATGGAGCATTTAAAGTGAACGCATAGGTGCTTACCTACTACTTATTCGCCCACTAATCCCACGATTCAGTTAGCGAAGGTAACAGCGCTATCTGTCGGAAAATGAAAGAACTATTTAATTCTAGTTACAGTTAAAGAAAATTGTACTGAATTTCATTCATTATCTAGGGGGAGAATGTGATTTAAATTTAGAATACCTACTTACCGAAATTTATACTGAACTACATCTGTGTTTACACCATTGAGTTTGTATATAAAGCATTATACATCTTTTTGAAAAAGGAATACCTACGCATTTACGCAGTTATGATTAATAAAATTACGAAAACCGACGAGGCCGTATGAGCTTGATGCCTTTGCTTTTCCGACAAAAAAATATTAGGATAGGAATTTGCGTTTTTGTTTTCTTCAAATAATATCCTGGGACATTTTTCACACACAGCCAATCTGATTGCAAAGTAAGCTTCAAAGTGAGCTTGTGTTATGGTAACCTGATAGCTGATATACTCCATATAATACATTTAAATACATACATATTATAGATATTTACATCCAGACACAGGACAAACAGATATATTAATGCATACAAATGTTTGTCCTGGGTGGGATTCGAACCCACGACCCGCGGCTTGAAAGTCAGGGTCACTAACCACAAAGCCAACCGGGCTGTCAAAATATATATATATACTTATATAATACATAAACGTTAAGTTTATTTTAATCTATTTTTATAAATAAGTTAATGTTCTAAAAAGGCTTGTCTCATATTATTATTGTGTTAATTTTTTCGCAAATGGTACGAAAAGTAGAGTATTTTCCTCGGTGATGTCTTAGCCTTAGGTAAACTTAAATCCCTCGTTACACTCAAATCCGAGTGTAACGAGGGATTTAAGAAAAAATCCGAAAAAACTTAAATCCCTCGCTGCGCTCGTGATTTAAGTTTTTAACATTTAAATGTTCAATGCGGAGGAAGGGGGTAGGTCAAACCTTGAAGGGAAATAACCGCAATAGGTACTTATAACTATATATTGTTTTTACTAAAAACATTCAAATATATCGATACGAATTCTCTACAGATTTCTCGCCTAGGTATATTTTTTTATAATATAGGTATTAAAACTAAACTGTCCAAGTTATTCAAAGTTTTAAGAAATATGACCAGTCGTCTGGCGACTGCAGTATAAGTAGTAGCGACATCTAATGGCATTTAATAAAACCCAAAGATCTTTGAACGTAGTGCAAAATTCTAGGTCTATGGATAAATTGTCAAAGACAATTGGCCTTTGCAATAACGGAGGGTAGGTAAATTAACCTATCAATGTAAATTTTAACAATCACTTGAACTTTGTACGTTTTTAAATAAAGCATTGATTTACGATTACCTAATGCGAGTTATAAAATCATTGTTATTCGACTTCAGTGCCCCCAGTTAATTAATTATTCCGCTTTGTAATTCATTACCAGTATCTACATTTGAATGAAGGGACCCCGACTTTCTACCACTCACATGTATAAAAAAACCCAGGATATTTGTTTATTAATTGTTTACATAATTCAAACAATATTATATGTAATGACCATTTAACAGAGCTAGTGAGCGAAACTAATAAATTTCTAAATTTAAAAACGAAAGGACAATGTTCATCTGCTGAGATCAGACAGAGATCAGAGATGAAGATAAGCATGCGACCATCGCAACGAAGCCAGATTTTTTTTATCACAGAAGAAACGTTCTTCCCAGTCAAATTAACTTTGACTGTACATGTTATATGCCTGTTAAGAAATACGAGAACAGTTCAAAAAGACAAACTACTTCGCCTAAAAGTATTAATGATCGTTCGGTATAAGTGTAAAAAATATTGTGGTAGTATATTCGCAATAATTTACAAGAGTACTTATTATGTAGGTACTTAACAACTGTGTAAATTATTATATGTTAATAAGTATACGAAAAACGTTATCAAAGATGACTCGCGACTAGTTTTTGGATATGAATAATGTATTATCTACATAAAAGAATAGGCACGTACGCTACCCAATATAAATTAACACAAGGTACAAAGTTTAAGTTGATTTTTTTTAAATGAGTAACAACATCGTTAGAATACATTCAAAATACATTTATTGAATTAATAAATAAAGTAAAGTAATTTTACAAAATAAATAAATGCTTAAATAAAAAAATACCCTACATCCCATAATGTGACCGTCATATTAACTGTTAGATTGATCTGGAATAATCACTGTAGACTTAAATTATAGGTTACTCATTTTCCTTCCCGTTGGTAGTCATTTGCCTAAACTTTTCTTTAAGTTCTCAGCTAGTTTATCTAAGAATGCAAATGTTTCATAATAATCTGATTTTTGAACATTATTCATCCCCTTGATGCAAATGGCAAGATCCTTGGTCATTACTCCAGACTCAATGGTATCAATGCAAACCTTCTCAAGTGTTTCAGCAAAGTGCTTGAGTTCGTCGTTGTTGTCCAATTTGGCGCGATGCAAAAGACCTCTTGTCCAAGCAAAGATAGAAGCAATTGGGTTGGTGGATGTCTCCTTTCCTTGCTGATAGAAACGGAAATGCCTTGTTACAGTACCATGAGCTGCTTCAGCTTCCACAGTTTTGCCATCAGGGCACAAAAGAACGGAAGTCATGAGACCCAACGACCCAAAGCCTTGAGCAACAGAGTCTGACTGTACATCTCCATCATAGTTTTTACAAGCCCATACAAACCCACCTTCAGATTTCATGGCATAAGCGACCATATCATCAATCAGCCTGTGCTCGTACCATATACCAGCAGCATCAAATTGGGACTTGTACTCCCTGTCGTAAATATCTTGGAAGATATCTTTAAAACGGCCATCGTATTTTTTAAGAATGGTGTTCTTGGTGCTCAAGTATAGGGGGAATTTCCTATCTAAAGCATACTTGAATGATGAATGAGCAAAGTCAATGATGGAGGCATCAGTGTTGTACATAGCAAGGGCTACCCCTGCACCCTTATACTCATTGACGACGTGTCTGATTGGCTCTCCACTTGATGGAGTAAAAATGAGTTCAAGCTTTCCTGATCCTGGTACAACAAAATCAGTTGCCTTATATTGATCAGCATGGGCATGACGACCAATAATCATAGGTTTATCCCAAGCTGTGACCAGACGAGGTATGTTCTGGCAAATAATAGGTTCTCTAAAAACAGTACCTCCAAGGATATTACGGATTGTACCATTTGGACTCTTCCACATTTGTTTCAGATTGAATTCTTCCACACGTTTTTCATCAGGGGTAATGGTGGCGCATTTTATACCGACATTGTACTTCTTAATAGCTTCGGCGGCGTCGATAGTAACTTGGTCATTCGTCTTGTCACGATTTTCAATTCCAAGGTCATAGACATGCAATTCAATGTCCAAAAACGGCAAAATGAGCTTATCCTTGATGACATCCCAGATGATTCTAGTCATTTCATCTCCCAAAACATCAACGACGGGTCCAGCCTTTATTTTCGACATCTTGAGTAGTCTAAAATAAAGAAATATACAAGTGTAAAAAATGTATAGAATTTTACATATCTCAACTCTTTTCTGAGTAGGTACATACTGTTACAACTGCTCAAATATTTAATGTATTAACAGGATAATAATAACACTGTCATGATATTCCAACTTGCGAAATTTATCAAATTGTAAACAATAAGAAATCATAGCAACATTTAGGTTACTTTAATAATATAAACTATGATTTAAGATGACTGACCTCAAATTTATTACGCTTTAGTATATTACCTAATAGCTGATATCAATATTAAGAAGCAAATACAAAAATATGATTTATTTTTTAAATAAAACTGTTATCTATGTTTTCGTGGCTAAAACATAATTGATAACAATACACACACCTATATGAGATAAAATACCTCCATATAGTACAATGCATATTGATATAGTGGTTTTGGTACATTTTTACATATAAATATTCTAATGAAATGTATGCTTAATAAAATGTTACACAGTGAAATTAATGATTCCTCATTAAGTAATGCTGACTATATTCTGGAAAATAGATGCTTGCATCATCGCAATTGAATTGGATAGTTTTGATTGCATGAACAATTGATCTATACTATTGTTGTTTAACAATATAATACTTAAGATCAATTGTTCGTTTTAAAATAAACTTCTTTGTACAAATTTTTGGATGATGACCATGTGTTATAATCAAAATAAAATATATGTTCCCACGGGTATCTTATTTTAGATAGCTGTTTAGGTTTAATTGTGGCCCTATATTAATAGTACATAAATAATATTTTTAGGTATGATGAATCATTAATTATATGGCAAGTTTTATTTAATATTATGTAATACCAAATATGACTAAATTTGTAACTATAATTTCAGTTAGAAACTTGCTGCAATACCAAGACAAAAAACAAATAAATTCACTGTTATTGCAATGGAGTATTAACTATATTGTTTATACTTTTCACTGTTGGTTGTGCACAAATATGGTTGTATATCAAATAAATAAAAGGGTAATATATTGGTGTTTAAATTCCTATTTAAGTGGATGAGAATTAGTTTATCCTTGTAAAACATATCTGTCTGAATCGCCACACAGGAAAACAATAATACTTTAAAACAATTATAAGAATTTGAATCACAATGTAATAGACAAACCAAATATTCCTATTCTTAGATGTAATGTATATTTTTTAGAAGTGAAATTAAGTGAAAGCCCGAGTGACACGTCGCTGGTAATGGTACCCATTCACACGGTGAACCGGATAAACACGATCTCAAAATATCCGCCTAGCAACACATATGAATTGAAAACGTTATAGGATCTTGGTATTTTTAACATCAAGGGTGTCAGAAATACGAACCTTGAAAGCGAGTTTATTTGTATGGCATGGTACAAAGTTCAAGAAACTTATAAAAGGTAAAACCAGAATCATGATGATAAAATTGCAGTAACAAATATTCTTAGTTAATGAAATTTTATCTTTTGCAAGCGGAATGTACGAATAAGACAAAGATAACTGGTCAATAACCTGTACAATTATGCTTACCTATTAATAAATCGTTCCGGTGAGAAATTATTAAATTAAATAAATAATCCAAGTGTCTAATAATTCCGACTCGACGAATGAATCCAAGCCAGCCAATTAACAGACTGACTCTCTCGCTCGCTCGCTGCCTGTTTGGTTTGGTAGTTCGAGCGGGGCCAGTGATGTTAGATAGTTGCCCAATGAACTTGGTACAGATGTCACTAAAACCTAGTATTTTAAATTAAAAAATGGTCCACTCATACAGTAGTACATAAACTGCAGTATATATTTACGAAAAAAAACTAATAACATCAATAACTAGTACTATTAAATGAGAACTTAAATATTTAATTGTTTAATAAATGTTGTATTGTAATAATTGTATTGATGGCATCGGTAACAGGACGTATTTCAAATTTACCTCTGTGCAAAGAGTATAGTAACTATCCATAAAGGAAAAGAGAGCCATCTCGCGTGATAAAATAGGTCGTATAGAGCTCAGTGGCGCCTCCAAGCGTATGATGGGCCAAGCTGCATGCGCTCTGTATACATACATATGCATAGTTATATGTAGGTAATTTATAGATTTGAATAATGGATATGGGAAGGAAATAATGGACGTACCACCATGCTTATTAAGCAAATTATATTTCTATTTTTAGGTTATCATTATTTATTGATTTTACAGGTTCAACAATAAAACAATTATTACATAGTATCATTTAAAAAACCACAAAGGTTTGTGACAACACTACACATAGTGAGTCTACATTGACAAAAACATACAACACACTGTTGACAAAACATTATACAACATGTAGATCTAAAAATTGAGCTTTAAAAAGTAATAGATAAACTACAAAGAACAATTCTGATTACAATATTAAAATATACATAATATATTATTTACAATATCAACAATCTGTCATATTTAAATATTATTTACTTGCTAACCGAATTGGTACCTCGAAAGAAAGATTTTTTTAGGTTCCCATTTATAATACACTGCATCCAAATACGCAATACACTTTTCTCTTTGAGAACATTATAACAAACAATAACGGTTTATCAACAAAAACGGAATAATAACAACAGTGAAAAACAACAAAAGTATCAACAAATAAGTGAGATATACTAGAATTAGCCACTTCGCATGAAAACTTTCCAAACAAAGTTCGTGTACATTGAAAGTTTTTGCAGACATGTCAGTTGAAAAACGTTTGATTCCATGAAGTTTTATTAATTTATCTGTAACTCTTTTTAATTAAAATCAGCCAGATATTTTTAAAATATGTGCAATTTTTTAAATAAATTGATAGGGAAAACGTATAAAAGTATTTTGTTATAAATAATAAAATTATTAAATGGGATAATTTTTTGAATATTTTTATCCACTTAAATGTAATTATGCGTAGAACAAAACGGTTGTACCACTAAAGCGGGGGTTACTACTGCCATCTAGTTGTTTCTTTACGAACTTTTATGTCACAACAAAGTTTAAGCCAAACAGCCACCAGAGGAGCTACCTTACATGCAAAATTAAGACGAATGGAGGTTAAGTACTAACTTTCCATCCCCTGCCTCTGTGAGTCATGGCCAGTATGGGCTTTCTCTGTTAAGATTAATATTAATTGCATAACTTACGTGCCGATAACTAAGTATGAGTATTAACATTAATTGTTAACTATAATCAATAACGCTTTTGCTAGTTATACAATGCTTGGAATTTTGTTCTTATAAATAGCAAAACTAAAAGTTATCATTCATGGTCGATGTCAAAAACTTGGTATGTTTGCGTACCATGACAAAATTAAGTTGGTACATGGTACAATACTTCTAAGCATGGTATGTACCAAATGGTACGTCTAACATCACTTCGACTCTTTGAGTTCTGTGACAGCCAAGCAGGGATGCCAGTAGTTTTTTTTTATTTCCGGCTGTCTCCAAATTATAAAAAATGTAATGTAGACAACAGCGTTTGATATTTCTTATTATTTGTGTAGAATGCGTATTAATGCGATTCGGCGTTAGTTTATTTACATTTTATATCTCAGCCTATCAATGCTAAGTTCCCAAATGTGTTGACCATGCAGAAATCAAATTAATCAAGAGTAGCCTGGCCTGCCACTTCTCTGCAATTTAGATATGTTCTGAATAGTCCTAATGTTTACCTTTGTTTCGTTACTACATTCAAATTAATATGGCCTTATATAATGGATAGGATTAATCATTTATGTTTCTTGTTTTACGTGAAGGAAACAGTCCTAATTTGTAATACAGTTTTTGAATTCAATCAAATAATCTGGCAGCTCTAGGTGTGCCAGATGGTAACCACTTAAAAAAATGTATGGAATGTGCCTCTGGAGCCTGATATTTTTTTTTGTAAGTCGGGTATAACTTGAACTTTTATGAGCTTAAAACGAAATAATAATTCCGTGTGTAATAATTTCGTAATTTATAATGATAAATTCACGTAGAAAATACCATTGAACTAAATATCCTGAGTCTTTTTTTACATACGGCCTATCTGATTTGATTCCTAACCAAGCCCCAGTTTATTTATTGTGCTACGCCAGTTAGCAAATTTACTACGTTACCAAATACAGAACAAACAGATGTACCTATAAATATTTCTCCTTATCCTGGCGAATCGGTCTGTCTATAAATATAAAAATATAAATTAAAACGTCATATTTAGTGGATTCATATAGGTGCTTAATTTAATTTCATTGTCTTTTGAATGTTTTATGACTCTTGGAAAAAAAACCTACAAAAATTATTTTACTTTTAAAAATGCGTAATTCTACAAAGTTACAAACGCTGGCAACATTCGATATTGGATTCGATCCGTGAAGTTGAAAAGATAGTTAATAAACAGCGTCGTGAAATTTGCGGGGAAATCAAAGAAATAAAACTGAAAATGCATTAACTATAAATGAAAAAAATGCTGAAACATTAAGTAAATCTAGATGAAACTTAAATGAGCGGGTTCAACAATGGTTGTGCAAAAGAATTGGAATCCCGTTGAAGCGTCGCAACAAAATCCTGTTACTGAAAATTCATCCAGCTCTTGGAGTTTTCAAGCACCCGTAAAGACTCTGAATGTAAGGACAAACTCCGTCAGTAACATGCAAACGGTAAATACTTTTTTTCAATTTGTTTGATTTATTTATCCTTGACACGGCGTAGGATGTCAAGGCTAATGTTTTGCTTTTTGTCTAAAGAAGTCGAAGTCGTTGTTTTGAATCGAAATTATTATTTTAATACTACCATATTATGACTACTGTGTTAAACATTATTCTCTTTCTAAAATTTGAGTACAGTATACTGTTATAGAAGTTAGATAGAACTGTATAATTATGAAATTTTAAATAATACCTATACTAAACACGCATTTCTACTTATATGTTAATTATTTTTTTCAATTTAACTCGCAATTTCAGAGGCAACCAATAACCAGACAAATTGCAATAAACACTTTGGCAGCAATGCATAGAAGATTCAGCCTTCCTGGTCCTGTACAACCACATTCCAGACCAATAGCAGAATTCCGAGCCAGTGCCAATAAATCACTTGACATGCTAAGGCAAACAATACAGTCTGCTGTAACACGAGAAATTGATCAGGTCATTAAGAAATATTTGGAAGTAAGTATTATTTACGAAACCCTTGTTGAATTAAGTTTTGCCAGTTGAAAGGAAACCCACTTGAAGTTAGGTTGAGCTATAAATTAAATAATTGTTAGCCATGACTGTTGTCCATAGTATTAGAAAAAACTATTTTATAAATGTTATGCTTTATTTTATAAATCATTGAAATGATTTTGATTAACTTTTGGAAAGAGTTAGACTATGACTTGGGAAAGGACCTTGGCGAAGGAAGTTACCTTTAATCGCGGAAAAGTTGAAGGTCTCCAGGGAATGTGGGTCAAACCGCAGGGTGGCAGCTAGTAAACAGATTGTAAAGTGTTTGGGTTAGGAATTTTAACTGGTATAATTTTATTGGTGGTGGTACTTGCTTATGTATTTAAATAATCATTATGGTTTCTCTTAAAAATATTTCAGAAGTTCTTTGTACCTGCTGTTAATAATATAAGACTGAACTTGGGTGATGAATCAGTAAGCGAAGATCAGGTGAGCATCCTTGTCTTTTAATAACAATTCAATATACACATTATTATTTAGTTGGTCATTAAAAGCTCTGTCTCTGCACAGAGATAAAAGTTTCTACATAGGTCACTAATGTGTATTATTTTGCTAATTGTTTAGAGATATCATCATTTAATTAACCGTAGAGGCAAAGATATTTACTAATACAGTAATTTTAGTTTTTGATCTCTATAGTTATTTGTAGTCTTATGTTTAATAGATATTCATATAGCAAAATTATATTTAGAGATTTCTTCAATAGTTTTACAGGGCTATGATACCCTAATTATATGTCCTGTTTATGCCCCAAGTTTTAATATTAAGTTGTTAGGACCTGATATGAAAAACCAGACATTGAGATAAATTACTAGTCATAATATCAGGTATAATTTGTTATACATGTTACCCCCACCTACTGGTGTTAAATAGATAACTTATGTACTAACACAATTTGTAGGTACGTGCGGTTTGCCGGGCGATGCTAGACGCGACTCGTCTACTTTATATTACCCCTCCGCGACCAGTACCATCGCCATTCGACAACAGTGATTCAGAGTCGAGCAACAGCACTGACTCCAAATTTGCAAAAATGAATGTAAGTAAAAATTACTCTAATAAATAATTACAACCAAAATAACCAATAAACATTTTTTCAAGTCGCCGGTTGTGGGTTCGAATCCCAACCTGGACAAACATTTCTATGCATGAATATGTCTGTTTGTTCTGTGTCTGGATGTAATTATTAATATAAATATGTATTTCAAAGGATTATATGTAGTATATCAGCTATCTGGTTACCATAACACAAGTTTTGCTTAGTTTGGAATCAGATTGGCGATGTGTGAAAAATATACTAGGATTAAAAAAAACAGGAGAAAAACAAATTCAACTTGATATACATATTATTCTGTGAGATGGCGATATTTATTTACTTCTTATTATGACAGTTGCAGAGTCCATCGCAAACCAAACGTAAAGAGTCAGATAATGATCCTGATATGATGATAAAACGCAAAAAAATAAAACAAGAAGACAACTCTGATAGTGGATCGTCATCTCCTATTCCGTCACCAGCTATCAGAGATCCTGAAAAGTGGAATCCTGCTAGACTAACACAAGATACATTGTTTATAATGGGCTCCCATGCACATAAGGTAACTTTCATAAAACAATGAATTGATATAATCATGTTCCAATAATAATAATAATTCATGGAAGGTACATATATGAGAAAATATATTATTGAGACCTTTGTCATCGCAAGTAAACCAATGTTTGTCTGTGCGTTTGTGCATGCTCATCTCGGAAACGTATAGACATCCGATTTAGATAGTTCATTAAATATTCACCAATATATTGTGGTAAGCTTCACTTAAGATATTATGTCAGTTTTATGTCAATTGTTTCATAAACAAAAAAGTTATGCTAATTTTGCCAAAGTCAATATTCCACATGGACGAAATCGCTGCCACAGCTAGCTATAAAATCATACTTATATAATTTTTTTATTTCTACTAT
Organism: Thyatira batis; assembly: GCA_905147785.2. Classification (NCBI taxonomy): domain Eukaryota; kingdom Metazoa; phylum Arthropoda; class Insecta; order Lepidoptera; family Drepanidae; genus Thyatira; species Thyatira batis. The sequence goes on from LR990489.1 coordinate 7,701,903, forward strand.
AAAGTTTAGTTTTAAGCTTCTTTAATCAGAATGAATACTCTAAATTGAAAAAACCAACATTGATATAAACTTTTCTGCAGGTTCTGGGATTAGGTAACTCTCGTGGGCGTTTGTATACCAGACATTCTAATCTGCTGAGGTATCCAGCTGATACTGTTGATAAAGAGTGGATTGCTAGTCATAATCTGGTCAATGCAGTTGGTGGCAAGACTTATATTATGGTATGTGTCTACATTAAATAAAATTAAGAATGATTAATATTATTGTAAAATTAAAAATGTTTTATCATTCTAGGTTTTAGAAGACATTGAAGAACTTGCAAACAGTGAGGCTTACCGCCACAGTTCACTTCCAATGCTCGGAGAATTGTCAGGGTTTAAAGTTCCCTTTTTTATGCTGAGAAAAATAAAAGCATTTGTGTTAAAAAGGGCTCTATGTGGCGATATCGGCAATGCGGATAGTCCCCTACCTTCTACAAGTAATATTCAGGAAGATGATAAATATAGAGATATCAAGATTGAACCACATCATGATAATTTTGATAGCAGCAGTTTTGATGCCAGTCAGTATATAACTAATACTGACAGTAGAGATTTCTCTGATGTCCCTATGATGAAGGAGGATACAGATTTCGCGGATATCAAAGTGGAGGATATGGATGACATTAAGGTCGAAAATATTAAAGTGGAAGATTTAGATGAGATTAAAGTCGACAGTATTAAAGTAGAAGATTTGGATGTGAACGGTATTAAAGTTGAGAATATCGACGATATAAATGTTGATGGCATAAAAGTGGAAGACATCAAATTAGAGAATGATGACGCATTTTCACTTTGTAAGCAATCTGATGATGATCAAAGTCATTTGGTTGATGGTCTATTAGAGGCAGACATCGAGTTTTTGAGCAGGAATTTGGGGAACATTGAGAGTGATGCTGATGCGAGAAAGACTATAGAGAAGCTGACGGGCGCTAATCCAGATACTATTACTTTGGTCGGTGATGAATTTGATTTGGGAACTACTTTGAACACAGGCAATGTAAGTAAACAATTAATAAATTAATGGAGCATACAATTTACTAATATTCTTTAATCAATATCTTGAAATGGATTTAACATTCGGCGTTATGGCGACAGTTTCTTAAACATAAAGCTTTTTCATATTGGAACTGTCATTAATATAAAATAATTGAACAAGTCGAAAGAAGTCTGAATCTTATTAAATCCGTGCACATAACAAATAAAATCGACTCTATAATTGTTCAAAGAAACATATGATAGTAGACATAATTTTCACGAAGCTACCTGCGCTTATATTAAGGTTTATGACCTTAGGTTATTGACCTTTTTCCAGCTGTTGTAAAGTGTCAATCGTTTCCAGTTCAGCAACCACCAGACTACTAAGTGCATCACAGTGGCGTCGACTACCAGCGGCATGGTGCACAGCGTGCCGGTAGCGCACCTCGCCTCGCCCCGCATCACGGGCAGTACGGTGCACTACTACACTAGTACTGCGCCACCGCCGCAACCCCAGAGGACGGTGCACCACTTGCACCAGCTGCACCACCTGCCCCACCTGCCTCAGGGGACCGTCACCATACAGAGCATACCCGGCTCCACCTCGCAGATGATACGGGGGTATGTACCACAATAAACTAAATAATAAATTAATATCATGGGACATTTTTCACACACGGCCAATCTGATTCCAAACTAAGCAGAGCTTGATATACTACATATTATTATACTACTTTAAAATACATACTTATACAGATAATTACATCCAGACACAGAACATACAGACATTCATGCATACAAATGTAAACCCTGGCTGGCATTCTAACCCACGACCGGCGCGGTTTGAGAAGTTGAAAATCAGAGTAGTGTTTGACTATTCCTATGAGCTTGTAAATAATTAAAAAATTTTTTATTTAATTTCAATAATAAAGAATTTATAACATTCTAACCGGCCTGTAAGTGGTCGTGGATTCAATCCCACCCGCGACAAACATTAGTGTGCATAAACGTAGTATATCAGCTTTCTGGTTAGCATAGTACATGCTCTACTTAGTACGACGTGTAAATAGACTGCTGTCCATGTTTTTTAATTATTGATTAAATACGTTTTGGAAAATTTTGATTTTTGTTACAGAATCCCAATAAACACGAAAACGGGAACGTTCAGCACTGTGATGTCACAAGGTACGGCCAGTACAATCATCGGATTCGGATCTCGTACGTCCAATGCAACACTCATCGGTACACCACAGTACGTCAATGTCTCTTCAAAGTCCTTCCCCACTGGAAATATATTGCATAACGCTATTGTCTCACGAAATATCATAAATCGTGCCAATCCAACAGCAGCAACTTCAGGAGTGTCATTCAACCTTACGTCCGTACGACCCGTGATGCATACAACCACCCCTAAAATAAGTACTGTAGTCACAGCGAGCTCCAGTGACTTTGACTGCATTTCGACAACTAAAGACATGATCGATAACGCCTGTAATTCATCTGTTATGTTGAAAAAGGTTTTAACTCTTGGCAGTTCTGGGTCAGCCAAATCGTTCATGATGCACAACACGCAAAAAGTTTTGTCTACAGGATTTGCCAATGGCGTTACTCCACCGCCTAATGTGACTATAGTTAGCTCGGGCACGAGCGGAGGTATGTTGACCAATAACAATATTGGTCACTCTACATCCAACATCGTTAGCCCATCATCTGGTAACTTAAGTGCCACGCATGCCACACTATCAGCATTGTTGGCTTCCAATGCCGAAAACGCTCAGCCAAGTAAGAATTGAAATTATACTATTCCAAGTCAGTCCATTCCATAGTGATTTAAAACGTTGATCTCACTTAAGTGTAGTACGTATGATACATTCCCTCATATTTATTAATTTACTGTTTTACCCAATTTCAATGTTAGAATTTTTAGATAACTCCCTACTTAGCGTTTTGTGATCGTTTTCATAGTGTGTAAGAATGTTAGATATAATTACATTTACCTAAATATCTATGAGAATTAGCAGCTGCATGCGACAGTATAACTAAGCTCATAGATATAATTTTGAACTACCTCTTATGTTACCTGAATTTTAATGATAAGTAGTTTTCAACAATATAATAAGCTTATGGTTGGTTGTGTATTGTGTAGATTGTAATATTATTTACGTATTATTTGTCAAAGAGTACAAATTGCGTATGCGTGCGCATGCCAGTATTGTTTACATGTGATAAACGTTTCTCAAGGCTACTACTATGAAACTAGAGTGAGTATTTTATTCTCTTTTAGCAATTATTAACACTATATTGGAAATCGATTCAGTGGTGTACTATCGACAACGAAAATTATAAAACTTTATACAAAATTTATTTCCAAAAATCTAATATTAACATAACTTAATACGTAGTGGATAGATCTCTATTTTAGTCCTTAAATCTTAACTTCAAATTGTTGTGTGTGCCAAATGTCGTAGTTTTAAAACAAAGTGCATGTTGTGATGTAGTTTTCGACTTTTCGAACCTCGCTGAAATAGTCCTTAGAACTTAATCGTTATTTATTTCTTGGACTTGTTGCCCTTGAAATAGAACGAATATTACTTATTACTGAGTGAAATGAGTATTCTTTTTTAAAATTATGAGCTTATTAATATGCAGTTCATATCGCGTTGTTATTAGCAATCGTTTGCAAGCTTTATATACAAAGCATAATAAAAAAAATATTTATTATTAGCATTATATAGCTTTAACAAAAGTCGGGCCCAGATCAGAGATAAGGCAATTAGCAGTGTAGAATAATTAAATATACCTCCTAATTCCACTTACGGTCAAGGCCAAAACCATGATGCGCCATTTGATAATACAGCAAATATTTTACAAAGATTAGATATTCATTCCTGGCTTTAATACTTAATCTTTTGTTATCACCATTTCTGATTTTACTACATACCGACAAATAACAAATGTGTTACTAACAGTGTAATATTCCTCATTGAAATTGGTTACTGATATGCTAACATTAATTGATATTGAGTGTTTGGAATTCCATCAGCAACAGTTCGACTACAGTTCATAAATCTATTATGAGCGTAAGAGGTGTAAGAAGCCATGCAAAGGAGTAATACTTAACATCACATTCGTTAAAAGCAATCAAGAATTATATATTTTAAATCTTAATAAACATTAAATGCTGAAATAAAACAATATTAACTATAATTTTCATAATAAATCAGGGCATATACGTTTTTTCAAATGAAATTGAAGCAAGTTATCAGGTTTAAATAAGTTTAGTAAAACGTAATTTCTAGTTGATTTTTATATTTAAACCTGCCTTTTCCTAGCTATTCTATAGCTAGACGGCGCGCCTTTTGAAGGCCGCTTTTCTTGACTGGACTCGGCTATTGAGTTGCAATAACTATTTTGTTTCGCTATTACGCTAGCTCGCTTTTAATAATAAGCTTTAATTAATTTGTTAATTTATTTTTGAATATGCAATAATAGTTTTCTTATAACCATTTTGCAAGCTTTCGTGTGCAATTACCTTTTGATTTTCTGAATGATTTTAATGTTTGCTTATTTTAATTACTTTTGCATCATTATGTGCAATCATGAAAAACGTGTTATTTATTTATTTGCTTAGCTGCTTTTATTATGTTAATATGTTTTTTGTTATTTAAATGTTATATACATACACATACTTATATTATAAGGCATGTTTTACATTTTCGGCTGTGTTTTTTCAAATGTGTTAGAAAATAATTTTACATAACTAAAATAGACGTAAATACCTACCTAAATACCATTTGTTATACTTATCTTTGAGAAATTTTCATTAAGTCTGTTAGTAGAAAAACCTTTGTTTTTTTACCAGTAAGGTATACAAAAAGAAATCTTATTATGTTACGAAACGTTATTTTGATGTTAAAGTGTCCCTAAATAAGAAGGTACTATTACCGTCGACAGTACATTTACAGCTATCTAATCGAGGCACGAGGGAAACCACTCGGCTACTCTAAAAAGAGCGAAGTATTAATGAAATAAACTATTAACAGGGTTCTAGAAAATAAGAATACGTTTAGTTAAATGAAAAATACCTAATATACTTTACCAAAGATATCTCTGCAAACATGATTTGATTCGGCTATGTGTAGGTACTTAGCCTTAGGCATTAAAATATTTGAGATGTATTTAATGGTAATTATTTAGTCACTGGGACCTTACTGAATTATTCACAAAGTACTTTGTTATTAGGTAAATTGTTCAACACAATGTTCACTTTAGGTACACGTTTGTTGTATCTACCTTTTATGTTAAACATGCTGTAAATTAAGTCTATTAAATCGTTTCTAGTGAAAGTTAGATAGATGTGCGACTTGACATAGTACTTTTTGGATCAGTTAGTCAGAGAGGATAAATTAACTGCAAGAGTCCAAGGAAACTACGGTATATTTTAATAATGATTAAATAACGTTGTTTCACACGTCCCATAATTAATATTATGTAATTTGTCATAGGTGACTCGCAATAGAGTTAAAATTGACTGACTTTTTCTGGACTTTGTTAAAGAGTTGACATGAATCAAATATATTTTTGGGTAATTGATATTGTTATTTATTACTTACTTTCTGTTGTTTCTTGGCTGTGTATTGACATTGTAAGTAAGTTTTAAAAACTTAAAATAGGACAATTATTTAAATATATGTAAGTATGTACCTTAAACATTACTCATATTTTCAATGAACGAAGTTTTTAGTGGGAGATTTAATTGTTACGTTTACAAAACACTAGTAAATATGATATTTCTCTGATGTTGCTGAATATTATTATTGTCTAGCAAAGGTTTATAGAACATGAGACAGCGTGTGTATAAGTGGTAAGAAACTAGTATTATTGTCATAATTTATCTTGCTTATTAAGCATTGTTCTTATACCTATTTGGTCTCAATTGTCCCTTTTCTATCTTCTAAAAAGAGGTAAGCCAGAGAGCTCGCTTGGGTCGTGTAAACCCATACCAGAAATAATATTAAGGATATGAACTAAAACTTGAAACACTATGATAGTATTTTATTCCAACTTCGGACTAAATATCTAAAGGTAAGCGTTAACGTTCTTGAACCTGCTTTAATGATCCTATTAAATACCTAAAATTACCTGTAGAAGAAGAAATGACTTGTAGTCAGCTTTTTATCTTAAAATCGATGAGAATTTTGTCAAAAATATTCATATTATAATGTATCTTTGTAAGTTCTGAGTTATGAAGTGCTTGTCTGGGAATGTAATAAAATGGTGTGTTTACCAAATGAGATTGAGTTGTATGATTTAATTTCTTTGCTAATAAAATTCGCCGTGTTTCTGTCCAAGTATAGTTCAGGACAGTTCAGCAGACAATGTTATATGAACTCTGCTGCGTCGATTTTGTAAAAATAGACTGCTTTTACCAAAGTATATTTATCAGACAGTCGTCGGCTCATGATGTTGAACAATTGGGTTAGAGTGCAGAATTGCAAATACATATATTTTGAGAATTATTATTGTATGCTTTATACTATATAAATTCCTAAAAACTAATTAATGCTATATATTGGAGTTGAGAATTATAGTTTCGTAACTAGATGAAAAATTAACTGCAGGAGTATGTGGTACGTTAAATAAAACAAATTACCTAATAATGCAAGCTGAAAAATCTTTATTTTTATAAATGTTTTAAAAACAAATCATCCTGTGTACGTAGCACTGCGTAGCTATATTCGTAGCCGTCGCTACGCGTGATGTCATATCGTAGTAGCGTTCATTGTGATTCGTGATGAGTGACGTCATAGAGTACGGTTTTTATTACGTGTTTCGGAGTTTCGTAATATTGTGTTGGGACAAGTTACCCTATTAAAATATATCATGGAGTCTAATACTATTTTAAAAAAAAGAGGCATGAAAAGCGTGAAATTATTCATGGCCTGTTTATATTCAGTTAAAAGTTTTCAACTCGTTCAAATAACTATTGTTTATCGTTTGTTTAATAAATATTGTTGCGAAGTTTGGTAAGGCAGGGGGGGTGTTCAGTAAGGTGTGTGGGCGCGCGGTGGGCGTGCTCGCGTCGCGGCGGCGGCGGTGGCGGCGGTGGCGGCGGCGCGGCGGCGGGCGGGGCGGCGCGGGCGAGCACGTGCTGCGCGCTCACGTGGTGGTGCCAGCGCGCTGCTCCTCGCGTCCGTCGTGCAAACTGTATGAATAATTGTGTACGGAGTGAATGAATCGATGCGGCGGCGGCGGCGGCGGCGGCGGCGGCGCGGGCCGCGGGCGGCGGGCGGCGGGCGCGGGCGGCCGCTGCGTGGAGGGGTGCGCCGCGACGCGCCAGTCTCGTGCCGGTAGTCGGTAGTGCAGCCGAGCGACTCCGGGAGCCGTTCCCACCGCGTCGTCGCTCGATCGTAGTCGTAGTGCGCCCGCCGCCCGGCCTGCCCCGCGCCGCCGGCGCCCGAGCCCATGGAAACCCAGAACCAGGACGTGGCCAGGAGCCCCGCAGAGGTGCCCAACGACCCGGGGTACGTCCCACGTCCCGTAGAGCCGGCTTGTCACGCGCCTTGCGATCTCTAATCGTTATGTTTATCTTGCAGGAAGATGTTCGTCGGAGGTCTCAGCTGGCAGACTAGTCCAGGTACGCTCGTCGGTCCTCGGCCGGGCTCCGCCTTGGCCGCCGACGGATGTGCATCCGTTGCACCCGCCGGCCGGCACCGCTCTAGCGCCCACTTAACTCGCGGAAGACGGCCTCCTCTTAGCGTGAAATAAGAAACGCGTATCGTTTCCTGTGATAAAGTAACGTAAATCGTACATAAACACCGGTAAAAGTTTGGTAATCAGCTGATTACTTAACGTGGTTAAATTTTATCGTTTTCGGTGGGCGACAGTGGTGTACGTGTTGATTACGTTGTGAGATGCGTGTTGAAGACTTGCAAGGCGTCATAAACGTGTGTAATATGCTGTAATTCAGTTATGTTATCGAGATGTATCGCCAGTCAGGTGTGCGGCGGCGGCCATGCCGGGTGCGCGCGCACCCTCCGCCGCCGCCCCGACCTCTCCGCCCTACAGACATTCGAGCTATTTTAGGCCTTATCGCTATTGAAATTCAGTACCAAATTTCAGTTCAGGTTCCATTACCGGCTTTTGCCCCAAACAGTTATCACAACATAACCTCAATCTTAAGTACACGTAGATCTTGGCACCGGTGCTTTTCCATTTACTCCGATCTTCCCTATTCGTGATTAGGACATACCTAATAACAATTGGCTTTAAGAAACAACTGTATTCAATATTCCTGTAAATTATTTTTAAATACAAATCGTATTCGTAATTATTGTTTTATTCCAATCCTCTATTCCGAGAGCGTATTTCTTTTTGAAAACCATCCAAGTTTACCAAATTAAAATTAATGAACTTTTAATATTAATTAAAAGAAGTAATAATTTTAAATCTGGTATATAAAATTATTTGTAAATGGGTTCTAAAATTCATCAGTTTTATATAGTGTACCTACAAACAAATTAATTGCGCGAATGTAACACGCAAAAGGTCCGACGCGCGTGCGCGAGTGATGTGCCGCCCGCGGTATTGGGTCGTGCGCCCACGCTGCACTTTGATCCTCTCTATATCTATGCCAACTTTGTTCTTCTCTGGAGATATCTAGGGCGCTGCATCGGCGATTACGGACAATATGCATCAGATGTTATCGGCTCTATCGACAGAGCGCTCCTACTCCGGGAAATGTCAGAAATAAATGCATAGGTATTCCTCGTTCATTCGTTTATCGTCTATGATCTAAACGCGAGTGATGACATTGTAAATAGATCTCTTTATGTAACAACGGTTCTATTTAATTCCGGATTTAATATTCACTGCAAACATAATAATTTGTTAATCATGGGCCATGTGGTTAGCGATCTTAGGGGGAACTTATATTCATATTTTTTTACCGAGACGACAAGTTTGTTTAAGATGTTTGCACCTTGCTTTGAAGATAAGATAATTTTTGAAATTTGTATCACGACACACCAACCGTTATCATATTTATTTTGATAGTGACTGAGACTCTCACCTTAATCTCAGCGTTACAAATATCTAAGTCGTCAATTATCCAGCTGTCCAAAACTTTACTATATATAAAATCAATCACAACTTTGATAAGATTGACATGTGAGTTTTACAAATAAGTACCTACCTACAACATTCGCATTTATAAGGTAGATTTAGGTACAATATAAAACAATTTTATTGGACACGCAGCATTCAATGAGATCGAAAAACATTTTGTTCAGTAATAAATCACTGATAATGTGCATCTTGTAATCCCTCTTACCGAACAGTTATCCGCTTCTGATATTGTAATGAACGATGAAATGACACGGAAATGTCGTTAATGTAGTATCGTACCGGTTTGTTTAATACATGATATTAATTAATGTCACATAAATTGTCTCACAACAAAGATCCAGAAGCATAATATTAACACAATCGCTATAAATAACGTTGCCTTTCCTAATATTGCGTTCGCAACATTTAGTTAAGCATTCGTTAGTTGGGCATGAATATAATAACAATTTATTGTTACAAAAGGAGTGTCGTGAAAAAGCTCTAAGTTAGAGCTCTAAGTCTAGAGAGATTTAAGGATTCGAATTCCTAGGCAAAAATTAAACAGAATTCAATATACCTACCTATCTAGTACTTGCGCTTGCGCTTGCGCTTGTTGCTTGTTGTGTGAGATAATAGTTGAATCTTACAACATTTAAGTTTCAGATAGGTACAAATCTTATCTATTTTTTCGTTCAAATAACCTGGAATTGTTTGTGAAATGGAACAAGGCTACGTTATTCTAGTTTATATTACCAAAGTAACTCATTATTTCAATGCTGCGAGCGCAAGTCGTTTCATCGCAAGAACCTAGTTTCGAGACAAAAGGTTGCTCTATTATCTGGCTCACTTCGTGTGCCTGACGTATCATTGACACAATGCCACAAAATGTACACCACTGAATCAGATAAATTATTTCATTCAGCACGTCCCTACATTATTCTGACTTCGTAAATAACATTAGACGTTAGCATTATTTTATTAATTACTAGCGGACCTGGCAGACTTCGTTCTGCCCACCAGCGCCACCTACCAGGTCCAAATTGATGTATTATACATAAAAACCTTCCCCATGAAATACTCCGCAATTTCGTTAAAACCGCATGAAAATCTGTTCAGTAGTTTTTGTGTTCATCGCGTTCAGACAGATAGACAGAGGCGGCGGGGACTTTGTTTTATATACCTATATAGAAAATGTTAAATCGGTAGGTATCTACAATTTTTTAGCAAAGTGTAAAAATATTCTTAACGAACACCTCTAGGGTTGTCATCATTTTCCTCGCATTATCCTATGTAGGGTCGGTTGTTTTAGTGATTACCTAATAAAAAAGATGTTTTGCATTTAATCCTTAAGTCAGTTTTTATGTTTTTGGGATTCCTCCGTCTGTAAACCGATTTATATGACATACATAGTAGGCCAAGCCTGAGCATACCTAAACAAGTGACTGTTAACTGAGGTCGTAGCGTGCTCGTTGCCCTCAACACAATACAGATGCAAACGGGAGTGACGCCGGACTCGTTACGGCTATTATCAAGACGATTGTTTTGTTTGTTTGAATCGTGCTCGCGCGCACCGCTTCTTTGATTTTACTTACCATTACCTAGGTATAGTTACACAGTTTCATGTACCTACCTGCTCGATTCTATGGTCTGTATTGATAGGTATTTTAGTTCGCGTAACTAATTTTCATCGTTGGTATCGAATACATCGAATTCGAATAGTTCTACGATTACTCATTACATTTATTAAGGTAGGTACGATTATTTATTTATTTTTCTAGGTATGCGCAAAATATGAAATGTGAACGAACCCATTTACGTTTCATAAACATAGTTTTTACAAGTATCCAAAGAATTTGGTAAATTGATATAAGTAAAAGTTCGATCTAGATGAAATCGGAAAAGTCTGTTCATGATAGAAATTATCATTAAATTTCCTGAAGACAAAGCTCGCGCATCCCTTTCAAATATCTGAAAGGGTCACAACTCAATTCCTTCGTCGATTGCGAGGATTTCACCTTCGCCTTCATCTATTATTAATCTAGAGATTTTGCATACGTTGAATAATGCAGCAGTCGAGTCTCTGATGCAGAATGAACGGATTGTCTTTATTTAATTTCCACTTTGGATAGGTAAAGTACGCGCACTCGCGCCATGACGCAGCCGAGTCGCAAACTTTGTCGTCAATCAGGTGGAAACTTGATGTTGCGAGCGTACGTAACATTGCGTTGGATCTTCTTACTTGTCATTTATTTATATATTTACTGTTTGCTGTTCTGGTTTATAACAAAACGTTTAACAATATCTGTCCTCATTGTTCCAATAGTGATATATTTTCTTCGCTCAACGATTGATTCCATACGTAACCTCCATTCCTCACACAGTAACTAAAAGAGTAACGAAAAGAATAAGTAGACGACAAACAGTTTCCTTTAAACTTGTCCGTCACTAGCGCTATTTTTAAACTTCCTCTTATATAGGTAGGCTACTCAAACTCATTCTACTTCTATCCATTCTTGACTCGAACATCTTTTATATCTATACAACATTCTAATCTCATATATTGACTGCCCATCAAGAACCAACGTATCTACACCTAAGTTACAAATTATTGCAGGATTTCACCAAAATTTTTAAATGATTGATGAAGCGAGAGCACATGACCTTTCTGCAGGTGTATTAAGTATAAAAAATGTAGTTTGTATACCTAAGTAAAGTTTATGTAAAATTTTATTTCATCACATGATTTCTTATTTTATAGATGTCATTTCACAACAGTAGGTACCTATTGTTGTAATGTTGGGTCGTCGCATCTTTATTATCGGGTTCTTATAAATATAACTGACTTATGAGATGAGCGATAGAGTTAGGTACATAATTCTGTCACTGAGAAAGGTAGGCAGATGATAATATTTTCAATGGCTTTCTGTAACACCTTTTCTATATCGTCCAACTGCTTAATCAGCCCATACCTACTTATGCAGGGTTTTACTGAGAATAATTTGGCCATTAATATCAGGTTGGCCAAAACTAGATAGGTTTGCTACATGTCTAATACCTATTTATTTTCGTTTAATCTAAGGAGTAGAATGGAATTGCACTTATGCTTGCATGCTACTGAAAATAACCTATCGCCGATCTCAATTCAAAGCGAGTTATTGAGAGCCGCAGGTGCCCATCAAAGCTTCAAGATTAAGTTATTCGTTTTCTGTTAGCATGATACCTTATTCAGAGAGTGGGATCTGACGGAAAAGATTTAACAAGTACTTAGTCATGGAAGAGTCCAACGATTGAAGAGCCATCCGCTTTACAGAAAATAGTAGCATAATCCCTTTACAAAGTATACGGTGGCCATATGCAATAGTAGGTACGGGGGCCGTCTAGGGACCGGATACACGTTTCATTTCGCCAGTTATTTCGGCCTGGCCGCAAATAGACTGATAGGATAGGAGTGCGCATGCGAACACCTCTTTAGCCCACATAAACTAGCAGAGAAAAATCATATAAATCACAGTAGTTTTTAGCAGCCATAAACAATAATAATTCTGGTTCTTAGTTTACTCGCGTCTATTTATATTTCCATTTTAGCGCATAATCTGCAGGCACATTCTTGTAGGTAATACCTACAAAGTTGGTACAAATATTAGTACCTAAATCTTGCATAACTCTCGCAATTTCTGCATCCAGACACATCTGGGTACGTTCGGAGACGACACACGCTACTGCGTTGTTGTCATTACTCATGTGTCGTGTACACGACTTCATGCTACCGACCCGCTGTCACCATATACGAAATGTCACATTTTACTGTTCAGCTTACAATAACGGACTCTAAAATTCGAGCACAACGACATAATTCGGATTCCATTTTTTGTGTGTTACGTCCTAATGAATCTTGTGGAACGACAGCGAAGCGCGTCTTCAAACGACATGCTAATTGACGGCGGCGTGAAGCGAGGGCTAAAAGCTGAGTTTTTTTTTAAATTTTAGTCACGGTGTGATATTTGTTCTTCTAGTAACTAATAGAAACTTCGTCAGTCTGTAAAATAAAATTCAAATTGTTCTATTAGCTAGTAACTGTTGAGGTATTTTTACGCAGGAATGTAGGTAAGTAGTTCTAATTGCGATCTCATCGTTATAATTATTTATCACACAATGTAAATAGGTAGGTACTCTTATCTTTACGGTATTTACCCAACAACTAACATGATAAATAAAACAGGTCAGTGTTACCAGTACTAGTTTCAGTTTAAGTTACTTGTAAGTTACAACTTTAAATATGCATTGCGTTTTGTCAGTCGAATATTTGAACCATTTTAGGGGTTGGTAGGTACCTCCTTGCCAATATAATTCAAAGATAAAAACACTCTGCAGGTATTAATGACTAATTTATTTAGTTGACGTCTTTGGGTGATGAAATTAAAATAGTGAAACAATGATTTGATAACAGTATTTTTGATAACGTTAACGCGCATTGCGTCAATAGGTATTTAAAGTAGACAAGGAGGTACCACAGGGTTTTACCATTCTTATTTATAAGTACCTACCTACAAACAGTCCTAAAACTAATTCTATTTGTTATTTAGTCGTCTACAGTTCATACATAAAATAAGTCAATCTATAAAATAATTAGTTTTAACACACAAAAAAACTGGTCATTTTAACAGGAATAAATACCTACTTCCAGTGTACAGTCTTTTAGTTAGTTCTAGAACAGTAGTGGCACGTAGAGGTTTAATGGCAGTAATTAAGAAGTTCTCTAATAATCTTATTTATATTTTATTTATTTATGGTAAATGACCCAATGGTGGCCAGTTTAAGAAAAAAAAAACAGGTTTTTGTGAAATATTACCAAAATTGTGAAAGTTTCAGCACTGAATATAGTGAAACTGTAAAGTCCAGTCCTTATTTAATATTTGTAATGTGTTACGCGTGAGATACGGCAAAGCTGGATTCAATTAATTTAACAAATAAAAGTTGTAATTTTGTGACCCAGTCTTGGACAGGGAAAATTCATTAATGGATACCCCAGTCTTAGTCTAAGTTTATCTTTATTTTATGGTTAACACATGAAACAAAACTAATTTTGATTTTAATTAAGCAATACTATTTTACAAGTGAAACTTTCTGCTCACCACCTGAACGATTTCCTTAAGAAAAGCCGTCGTTGTCAATTTCAAATCACCTTACACTTTGTATTCGCGCATATTTGTACATGTAACTGACTGAATTCAATAAAACGTTAAACTTAGATAGTTCGATGTCTAAAGTCTATGTCACAGTGATCCCAATGTAAAAACATTCGCTCATGTCCGAATTCTAGATGTTACTTTTAATTTTTGGCCATTACTGGTACCGTGGCCACGACTGGTACACTTACGATGTACATTAATATATTCTGTAATAACGCCATTCAGCCAGACGCATAGTCGCTGTGAAGAATCAATAGGTTCCGTTTATAAATGTAAATATAAGTTGGTACATAGGTACCAACCCTAGCCCTGTCTCCAGACTTATTGCTGTTGTGGATATAAACATAGTACTTACGTATATATGTACCCATAGGGGAGAAAAGAACCGTCATACCGTCGCATGTTCTAGACATTGATTTTGAACTCTATTCTAGTGCCCAACTTCACTATATACCTACTTACGAACGTCTCTCGAGAATTTATTGTCATTCCCCCTATTTTCTTACGTAAGAAATAAGGGGAATGTACCTAGTACGTACGATTTACTTGATCTCAAAGAATACCCGATAGTAAGCTGTATACGTTACGTTTTATTTAGCCGTGTTTTGTAAATAAGGAATGCTAAGCGATATTTTATTAACTACTCAACTTACTGTTGTACTGTATAAGATTTAGATTATGAGTTGGCGCCGAAATATACGCAAGCAGTAAGCTCTATATTCGCAATCTCTTTTAGTACCATGTAGTAAAAGTAGCCAAAAATAAAAGCTCGCGTACACATTTATTGGTTGGCTTTATTGAAGATTATTCCATCTATGTTACGTTTAGTATTTGTATCTAAATATAACGTGATATATTCTTCGAGATGGACACATCTGGTTGGTGGGTATTTTATTTATGAAATCGCCAACGCTTGCTTCATCCCGCAACCTTGACGACGGCATAGGATAGTTGATATCATACGATTTTATCTAGAAATATTCACTGAGCAATGCACAGTGCATTTCCTATACCCTGTAACAGCGTTGGTTGGATTACACAATTAAACGTCATGAGTTAATCAACGTGTTCAGTGTCATGCAATATTTAATTAAACCTTTATTGAGTTCGATGCGGGCGAAAATAATTACCTTGGCATTCCAACAAGCTCTTCTTGCTAAACGGCCCTCGTTATACACATAAAAACTATTAGAGTATGACTTGTTGATAAAACAGAAGTAAAAATGGTAAATAATCATTAATACTAACAATGTATTTCTTCGTAACTTGTTAATTTGTCATAAATTGACTTGACGCCTCTCAAATCTTGGTGATGGAGAGACTCAGATTCCTCATTAGTGAAAGAATAAAACTAAAGCATAGTGTAGCTTGTAAAGCTTGAGCTAGTACTATAAACAACTATAATGTAATGATTAAAATGATATTTACTTCAAAAAGACCTATGATAAAAGCGAACTAAAAGTACCAGTACAATTAAATTCTAGGGATTTTATTAGAAAACTGCGATTCCATTGAAGTGTTAAAAAAGGTACAAACCGTGAACAATGTTTCACTTTGAAAGTTCAACGTAAAAGTAACTTTTCCTAGAAATGAGTTAAGTCGGACTCGCTTTTACTAATTTAATTTGAAGCAGGTTTCTTAGAATACCAGTAGGTACGAAGGTGGAAGGACTTCGAAGGCTGACATTAAGTTAGTTCTTGTAGGTTAAGTCTGGTTATATTTTTCATAATTTAGGGCGTCTTATAATATTTGAGATAGGTATCTTAAGCATAGCTCTCAATGTTATTCCCCATCAAGATTATTGTTACAAAAAACAAATTTACAGGGTCGGCAACGCGTGATTAACGCCCCTAGTGTTGCAAGCGTCCATAGGCTACGGTAACCGCTTCCCATCAGGCGGGCTATATGCCTGTTTGCCACCTTTGTGGTATAAAAAAAATCTATTGAGATAAAATCAAGTTTGCTAACTAAAATCTTTAATACTTAAAACATTCAGTTGGAAGTCTCTATTTAAGTTACATTTTACTAGAATCAGCTTAACAGGTTTATAAGAAACTAGCTTCCACTCTGCGGTTTCACCCGCATTCCCCCCCCTTTCCCGTAGGAATACAGGCATACAATATAGCCTATAACCTTACTCGATAAATGGGCTATCTAACAATGCAGACGACAGAAACAAACTCTTCAGCTTCATAATATTAGTATAGATGAAAGAATTTAAATAAATATCCTGGGACATTTTTCACACATGGCCAATCTGATTCCAAACTAAGCAGAGCTTGTGATATGGTAACCTGATAGCTGATATACTACTTTTAAATACATACTTATATAGATATTTACATCCAGACACAGGACAAACAGACATATTCATGCATACAAATGGTTGTCCTGGGTGGGATTCGAACCCACGGCCCGCGGCTTGAGAGTCAGGGTCACTAACCACAAAGCCAGCCGGGCTGTCAGTCATTTGGAGTAGTTGTCTACATATAATCATATTCCTGCATAGCTAGTCTTCCCAAGCAATAGTAGCTATCAACCTTATGATACATACTCACACTGAGTGTAAGAACTATGCAAGCAAAGTAAGATAGTTCATAAATTTAACGAGACTTTAATATGATACATTGAAAAAAACATTGTTTCAGTTTTATGCACCGACTGCGTTTTGAGTGAAAGTGTTTGGAGTGTGGCCAAGCCCCATCTCGATGTCACGATAAGCTCGCAAATGCAGCAAAATAAACAAAGTTCACTCAGTCCACTTCACTTTGGACGTGATTTGATATGGGCCTCGTAAAACTATAAACGTCTATTTAAGTTTAGTTTAACCACGTTGTAGTAAAAAGCGAATTCCTATGGAATAACGAATCTACCTAATAGTAATTAGTTGGCATAATGTTTTATTAGGGAGACGCACCAAACTTTTAGTTATATGGAACCCATTTCATGAGACTTGGGGGTCTGAGATAGAAAATATATGTTTTGCTCACGTGACTGATTCAAATTACGCTAACCTTCTGTTATAAACACAACACAACATAAAAAATATACTTTTATACAATACCCATACTATACTATACTTAGAACAAACAGTTATGATCATAATAAATAAGAGTTTACCTATGTTAAGCAATCATAGGAATTTATCCTACACCTAATAATCGTTAAATAAAGTTGAATACTTTTGTGACGCCAACATGTTCCCACATGCCGCAAATGTTTAGTATGTAAGCGCTCAAGAGTTGCTTGTTATTTACAAGGAAGTGCATTGCAAATATTAGTTTAGGCAGAGGGTTCTATTTTGCATTCCGAATCGATAACACACTTAAGGAAGGATTAGGTAAATGTTCCTTCACTTTGTTGCGAAGAGATAGAGATATACTTTTATGTTTTTTTGTAAAAAAAGGTTGTAATTTTTTTTTATCTTAGCGTTATTTTTTTTTGTTTTATTAATATTCTCGGACATGTAATGAATGTATTTTACAAATGTTGGCACCTACTAATATATTTTTACATGTAGTTCTAAGAGAGACAAGCAAATATACCTATGGTATACGTACCTACTTTTAATGCGATGAATTATTTGTAGCGTCTGACTCGCGAGTGTTGAGTGACGGCTAGTTAGAACCGCGTGTTGTTGCGTTGGATTGGAGTTACGAACATAGGCGACGTTACAATAGATTGTTATTTGATTATTTGCAAAATTATGCTCTGCCTTCTGCATTTCACGTGTTTGTCGTGTAATATTATACTAGAGTCTAGCTTGAAAGTACCTTTAGGTTTATAAGATTGCACACGCGACCTTTGCGCCTGGGCACGCAATGCGTCGCTGCGCTGGCCCATGATAGCCCGCTGCACTAATCCACTTAGAAACCGATACTCGCCTAGTGCTAGTGTCACGTCATTGAACTTCGTTATATAACTGAACGTTATTAATATGCATCGTTAATGGTTCTCCAAGAACGTCATAACATACGTCCACTTAAATCGTAGTCCACAGTTCTTACGAAAATTTATCGTGCAATGAGAAAATTTACACCAATATTTTAGCACAGATTACCGTCAGTATGCATGTACCTACTACCTTCTCCCTATCACTTTGATCTATGACAGTTGTAATACGATTTCTTATGTGTTTGTTTAATAAATATCTTATAATATTAATGAGTCGAGGTTCTCAAATCAATCTAATCAAGGATAAATAAATAAATACTACTATTGACACAATAACAATTCATAGAAGTTATTACCAACATTATTTGCTGGAAATAGTATCGACTAATGACTTCATTGTTTTGAGTCTTTTCTGATCTCTTTGCTTTGTTGGCACATGCATACGGACGTATGCAGAAATAAATAAACAAAAACTTGAGTCCATTCACTCTGCGCTGACATTTCTACTGCGTCGTTTCGTGCCAATCTGCCTATTTTATAGGATTCAATTTTATTGATGCTTCTTGATGGACGTTTCCTGGAAAAAAATATATTGAAAGTCTGCGACTAATGAAAAGCGGATCGTGAAAATAAGTAAATAATCGATAAAACTTTTATTTCTCGCTCCAATTAGTTCTGCGAAAAGCCAATTTCAACGTTTTAATTTTTGTTTAAAGGCTGAAAACGTTCGTCTTGAATGAATGTCTAGTAGTTTCTTTTAAATGTAAACGTCAGATTAACGCGAGTCTTTTAATAAAGGCTACCATATTATGAAAACTTCGATACAAAAAAAATATTTTAAAATTGAAATTCATGAAAAATTCGAGAAGTATTTATGGTGTTTATTCACTTACGCGAATTAATATATCTACTACGTAAAACATCGATTATATAATATCCAACTAGTAGGTATGGTTGAGTTGTACAATGTTAACATAATCATGCTTGTCCCCTACGAGAGTGTACTACCAACAAACTTACTAAGTAGCTTTAGGCTAGGTACAAGATAATGCATTGTTGCTTCAATACATTCACACTAGCAGCAGTGAAAATCACGCTTTATTGCCAGCCGAGCTCGAGCGATTTATTGCAGTTGCTCCAGATTTACATAGTGACAAAATATCAAATAAAACAAATAGTATTTAAATAACAAGAAAGCTTATAATAGTATTGTGCAGAACAAAGGGAATGGAAGATTTGTTGTATATTAAGCGTTGAATGTCGATTAGATGGATGGCCAGTTCCGCGTATCATTCAATATCAATTGGGTATCTAGATATATAGTAGTAGCTACTTCGCGACTTACCTATATCGTATTTTGGTTTCGGTTTTGACTATGTGCGTATATTTGTATAGATGTACTTTATAAAGTAATTTTATATTTGTATAACTTTATAAAGTACATCTCTAAGCTATCTAACGTATGCAACAAAACCTTTGCGTAGTTTGAACGCGAATTCCAATTTTATTTATACCAACCAGATATAAATAAATTTTAATCCATTTTAACAATACCTATAATGGATTAACTTATTAATTCTACGTTATTATGATAAAAATATTATTTATAACATCTTTTTAGGTATTTTTAGTTAGGTTCAAATTGGTCATAATAGCACAAAATGCTACAGTCATGCCACATTTTTATTATATGAACCCCAGTAGCTATCTGTCGTGCTTATCTAACGATTCAAATCTTACACAGCGATAAGTGTTAATCGATCTGACACTGTATTAAAATATTGATAAGAAAAAACATATATCACTATATCTACTTGGATAAAACGGATTTGTCGATTTACCTTCATATATATTTTTTTCTAAAAGGAAGTGTAGATATTGGTTGTCTTCCAGCAATATAGGAGTATTGTATCGTATTTTTTTAAATAACTTCAGTGTTCGCTACTCTCGTTAACTAGAACAATACCTATTTATTTTCAAGGCAAACAGAAATGCTGAAATATTATTTTGTTATATTGTACGTCTATATTTAAAGTGTGAAGAGAGTCGAACTGTTTCAAAAATAGCCGTTTGTGTGACACCGTAAATCTCGGTTACGACGAAAGTTACTGTGTAAATCATTAGGCTATGCGCAGACTTAATGGTACATTGAATTTTATTGCGCACTCGTAATAATAAAATTATGTCATAGCAGTAATTAACAACAACTTCAATTATAATTTTAATATACACGATATTAAATGTTTTGCACAGAATATTTGTCCGGTCTCGAATCGAAATAGCTAATGTAACACCAACACAGCCTCACGTAGATAACAATTCTCAATTAGTAATAAACCGTCGGTTAACCACGAGTGCGCGAATGCATCGCACAACGTAAAATCAAATCATTATTAACTTTGCAATATCCCATTTCTATATTTGCTTAACCTCTAAAATGCTACAACGTTGTGTACCTACGTACCGCTAACCGTTAATCGTATGCATTTACGATATATTAGTCGCGGAGGTAAACATAATATTTCATCAGCGTCGGTTCGCGTGGTTTTCGTTAACTTAATTTAATACAAGTGCTCTATCGTAGCGTAATGATATAAATCGCAAACGCAGCGAGCTACTAACAGCTAGTTTCCAATGAATGGGTCAGTAATCATCTGCATTTGAGGCCATTATCTCAATTGGCGAGCACTCATTGAACGAGCGACCTCCACCGCCGGACACCGCACCCGCACTCGAGTAACTTACAATACTCGTTTGTTTGCTTTACAATGTGCTTTTCTGTTTGTCCCCATGATTTACGAACATCTATACTAGTTTTATCTCCAGTTGCAATTTGAATAGTACCTATCGATATAATTTATGAATATAAACAATTGTTATCTGATTGCTTGCTTACATTGCGTGAATCTAGAACAGAATATCTTGTGCGTTTTATATAATTTATCACAGATTGCGCATTTAAATCAGAGACCTCGACACAGTCCCGATAGTGCTCAGTTAGATGAGACGTACCTACCTATTTATTATCATGAAGATTCTACTGAATATTAGATAGGTATTACAAGAATAAAATATGTGACAATTTCAATGAGTTTTCTTCAATCGGTAAACTATATAAAAATTATATATTATGTGTGATGGCTATATAATTAAGTTGAAAATGAATAATAATATTAATATAATAATCTTTTTCAGGTGTTTATACAACTACTTCTCCTTAGTTTAACTCATAAAATGGTAATATTGAAATTAACAAAATACTCACTTCTTGTTGCTATTATGTAGTCTGTACTTAAGTACTTCTTATTTACCTTCACTATTGTCTCAGTATATTGTCGCAAATTATGACCAACATCGAGTACTAGTTTCCAATTGCTGCAATTGTGTGTTAGAAACATCTGTATCTATCCATTATAGCCATTATTGTACATTAGTTATATAGAGTTGATCTGTATTCATAGCACCGACTAGCGGTCCTAGCGTTTTTATTTCATGTTTTATATTAAGTAGTAAACCTTTTGGTTTTTGTTTTCAGTACAAAACAACACCATATATAAACCACAATTTGATAGTGTTGAGCATAAACAGTCCCAATATTCTTCACAGTGTACAACTAGAATACATAAATCAGCATGTTAGATGTAAGATATCACACCCCAAGTTATTTCACGGAGTAATTATTGAAATGATCCCTTACCTATATATTATAAGAACAATCACTGTAATAAAAATTACTTACACGTTAGATTCACGGAGAAAAATATTTTTCCCAGGGTTACGCAAGCGGTAATTGTGGTGGAGCACCTTAGTTGCCATCTTCCGAAGTTTGGTAAGTGAGGCACTCCATTTATACACAGTCTGCCCGACGTGATTCCGGAGAGAAATATTTTGTCGATTGTACCGCTCATGCCCTGTTAACACTGCTTCTTGACACGGACTGAAACAGTGCGGAACATAACGCATAAATAGATCTTTCCCGGGAACCACCTCACACTGTTCTCGTAGAATAGCCGCTTGTGACCATACAGAGCTTAATAGATAACGAGTAGTTGAAAGAGCGTCTAACGGTCGATGTCACGCTATGCATGATTATGATAAGAGCACCATTATTTTCACTCTATTGTTGTTCAGTTTATGTACATTGTGGTGTATTTTAGTGTTTATTGCACATTTTTAATAGTCTTTTTTATTACTCGTCGTAATTTAGTACGATTTTTGTGTAAATATTTTTGAGAGATTTGTTTCATTTGCTCCTTAGGTTTATATAGGTTAATATTCCAAGAAGATTGAAATGCCAGTAACATGCTTATACAGCTACTGAAGCTATGCACAGACCAACTGATCCGTGTAATGGAAATCGGGGAATTGACGCCGTTGCAATACCTCGTCTTCAATTTTATGTATGTACGCTGGAAAAGCCAAGTTGATACTTTATTATTTCCTGTCACCTTATCATCCTAACAGTTTATTCCTTGAATAGTAGTAGTAGGTTCTCTAATATGTAGTCGTAGCAAGCGTTTCAAGTCTGAGGTCGAGTCTGGCTGTATTTATATGCGAGTGCCGTGCGAAGCGCATACGCTGGCAGACGACACTCGCCCCTAGCACCTAATCCGATTATGTGTAACAAAATGCTACGCGCACCCACTCGCCGCGACGTCTTTCGCCGACAAGTTTGTGCAGTGTACGTTACATCTACTACTAGTCACCATTAGCTCTCTTCCAGTAGTTTGTCATGAGGATTTATACGGGCAACACTCTGCCTTACTTGTAATTACGTCATTAAAATTGAAAAGCCGCGACTCTGCCTGGCCTGCGGCATTTTCTTCGCAGTCGTCATTTATGTTAGCGCCACGATCGTTTCGCAATAATATTTTCTAGTAGGTGTTAAAGTTTACAATTTGTATATGAAACTAATTAAAAAAGTAAAGTGTTTACACTGTGAATATTTAAAACCTAAATCTAAATAGATACCTGAACATACCAGACAGGCCTTTTTAAGAGGGTTTTCACCCATCTATCAATCAACTCATCTTTTAAAGATGAGTACATAGTTAAAAAATATAGATTCAAAAATAAACGGAGATGCAAATTAGTGAACGGTTCCACTTTATGTACCTGCCTACCGTTAAAAAATAAAATAAAGCCCTACGTCTGAATGCGGGGAGACACGAAGTTACGAGCTCTCCTGTAATCCGATTACGTGACAAAATGTTTCCGTCACTGTTGCTCAGATAGACGACCTCCCTAATCCCTCAAATTGGTGTTAAATTATAGTATTTATAATGGTGTTTATAATATTTATTGAAAAACTGACATCGGAAACTTGTCATTAAATAGAGATAAAATATTAGTTCAAATATTTTTATTAATTAATATTACTAAAAATAGAGTAGATACTAGCAGATTATTTCGTGAGTTCCTTTTCGAAGCCGTGAGGTAGTGCTATAAGTCCAATGCTATCGTTATGGTATAAATAAATGGTTTCGGGTACGAATCCTACAATGAGCTTAAGCTTTCGGTGGAGGAAATCTTCGCGGGGAAATATAGGTAGTATAGGGTAAGGATACTTTGTACTTTAGCTGACTACCAAGACATCAAGCAACTTTTGATGTGTTCCGGACGCTGCACTTGAGTATCAGTTTCTTGCCGGATTTGAGGTCAAACATAAGCCTAAACAAATTAAAAAGCCACTTTGAAAGGATGAGTGATCTTATCCTTTGGTTATGTAACAAGAACTTAAGTTTGTAGTTACCCAGTAAAGCTTTCAATATCACGTGTAGATATGGTTAAAGAGAAAAACTGTCCTAGTTTTCATATAGATACTTACGATAAATGACCGGACATGATAAGTGGTAGATACACAAAACGTTATTCTCAAATTACCATGCATTAGTGAATTTTTACAGTTACCTACTATCTGTGTTATTCAATAGATTTGTACTTTATATCCGATTTACGTTTGTTTGACTTACCTAAGTACCTTCTACAAGTCTGTCAATCGTGAAAATAACTGAGGTTATTGATTGTTATTGTATAAAAATATTTTTCTTCAGTGGCATAGTTTACTCAATGGCATCCCTTATGATGTATCCAAGAGTGCTGTGCCAAGATAGGCATATTTCTGCTGTATTTACCAACATAATAATATGAAAGGCTATCAAAACGTTTAATAAAATAAACATCAGTTACTAATAGTACTCAAATTGACCGCTATTAAGTTGTCTTTATGTTGATGGAACGGTAGTTGTGACGAGGCTAGTCGTTGCATGTCGTTTACCTGACTCATTCATTTTTGATGGACTGTCGCACCGTTGTCGTGTAAGAACATATAAACCTATTGTTTTACTTTTAACATACTTACTATAACATGGTGTATAATTAAAAAATAAAGATCAGATTTTATCAATAACAGGAACACTACCTCTTTTCTCGGTAGTTTCATGCAACACGTCAAATTAATTGTACAGATAAAATATAGGGTTTTGTTACGTTAACAACGCGTTTCATTAGATGAAGATTAATATCAATTCAGAACCAGATATGAGTAACGAGCTCATAGAGTCGTGCGCTGTGACTAAGCGGATGCACATGGCCTGTAGGCGGTACACCTATTTGTCTTTTCCAACTGAACTCGAGTTTGGTTAGTGTAAGCAGTAAAAATCAGTTTGCGGCGGCTAGTAAAAGACGACTAAACTCTGCCAAGTCGTACAAAAAACCGGTAACGACTAAATTAAAAAATGCGAGCGTTCACTTCCGTGACAGGAAAGCGACACTTATCGTGTATGTAATAGGTACAGTTGACGACTTGTATTAGATAAATTATGCAAAGTTGAAATTTGTGAACCAATTACCAAATGTTTTGTTCGCTATAATATAAGTCAGCAGTTAAGCTAAAAATATATTTTTTTATATTTTATCTAAGGTATTACGGCTATTCATAAACAGAATATTATATTAAATATCTTATGAGCTTACCTACCGTGATCGAACCGTGGGGATCAAAGTGCGTTCCGCTAATAAATTATATCGGTAATTATTACGGTTTCATTTCTTATTGGTAACTAATTGCTTGAAGAAAATTAATAAGAGTTTATACATTTTACATAAATACATACAAACAATATTTTAATGTTACAGTAGTTTTTTTGCCGAACTCAATTATGATATCTTAGCCAGTGCACGCGCACACTCTATTTACAAAGCTGCGATCTATTATATGCGCTTGCATTTACTTTCGACTTTCGTTCAGATCAGTTTTCTAAAACAGCACTTATTCTTCGATTAAATCTTCTAGTATCTTTCAAATGTACGGAAAACTCCTTTTGATTGTTGAAGAAGATTAAATAATAATAGGCGAGTATATTTATGTCATTGCGACAATCACGATAACAATGAACAACATGATTATGCGAATGACTGTACACTAAGTGTAATAATATCATGAGTCATTACAGTAATAACTTCGTCATAATATCCCAAATTTAGATGGTTTGATGATGAGAACTTTCCTGATAGAAAACTATTTTTAAGTGCAGATGACATAGAGTTGGATGGAAACAAATCCCTAGTAATATTATATAAGCAATAGTAACTCTGTCTTGACTCGGGGGAGACCACGGGCAGCCATTAGGTTATTATTTATTATATATATGTTTTATATAAATTATTTTATTGTTTTCAGTCAGCAATGCAGTGTATTATTTAAAAAATCTATGAAATAATAACTAATTACTTATTGGCAACACTGATGCATGAAGTTGGTAAGTTGCATACCTATAGGTTCCTATAGATACAAAAACAAAAATGGTTTAACTTTTTTATAGCGTGTTACAGAAGTGCGAGTACTTTATTATGTAAGTAATCTCACCGGTAGATAGTAGTAACGGGCCGAACGAGGCGATGGTTAGCTTGAGCTGAATATTATTCCTTTAAAAAATACCGATTGATAAAAGATTTTGGGTTAGATGTCCAGGTTGGATTACTACTAATTAGGCATGTTGCCGGACCATTTAGGTACTCTTACTTTTACATGGTGGTAAGTTCAATTTCATCAGAGTGTATATATAAATAAGTTTAAAATAGCCATGCTATTTTATGGCTATTTAATTTAATGTGACTAATAACCTGTTAGCCTGCATATTATGGATGCAGATAACCGCGTGTGAAGCTATGTCGCAAGTTATTTAATTTTATATATTTAGTATACCTATTACTAGTCCTATACTGTAGTACTTACTCATATTTTTAACTTCGTCTCCGAACACGCTCACCTTGGCTCTAAGTAAACATTTTTAACAATCAACCCTAAAATTCCCACAAAATAGAAAATCTTACGTTGTCGTCGAGTGTGACAGCGTGCGATAAATTTTTTTCGGCGCCAACGAGTTACTAAGGTATTTTGGGACTAGGTGTTCTATCATTCTGATAAAGCAAAATGTTTTCTTTTCTGAGTTTTTAAGATAACAATCTTGTGTTTACTTAAGTCGTCGACGCAATCTGAACGGGAAAAAATCAGGATGTCAACGCGATAAGTGACGCTATCAAACAAACAACTTACTTTAACGTCCTCTTTAACTAAGTATGAGTGCTACCAGTGTCTGGGACTAAATTGTTATACACACACATAGAAAGTTTATAGATGAATAAACTGTGGGATCGTTAAATATGAATAGAGTGCGTTGCCAAAAATTATGAATGGGTCGTCTTTCGTCCAGTTCGTCTCGTTGTACATTATTGAGATTGGACCAGAGTAATAAAATTACAATGATGTGTTTTTTATTTTATTAGGCAAGAGGCATTTACTTATTACATTAAAATAGGGTGACGACAAGGCGAACGTTAGGTTGTGTTAAACAAATTTTTTGCGTAACTAAAAAAATCATAATATACTTTATGTATTCGATATAACAAAGTACCTACACATTTTCTTTTTACCATTATTTTCTCTCACATAAAAATAAAGACATATGTTAAATAACTTTTACATATTTATGGATTAAATTATGAACCTCCAAACCGTTAACACGTACGAGAAGCCCCAGTAAAGTTAGTCTTCTGCGTAACGTAGAAAACGGGTACCGTTTTAGAAAGACATGCCCCAAAATAAGCATATCGCACTATCTACAGCCGCATTCTGTATGAAATATTCAGACATAATCTAGTTCCCTCACAATTTCACTCTGAGATGAAGAAAATCATACGGACAAAAATCAAGCTGCTTAATTAAACCAATGCATTGAATATAGATAGGCTTGGACCACGTTCTGTTTTAAGAAGTTTCTTGGCTAGCTCATGGCATAAAAGTAGTGTTATGTTAATGGTACGATTCTTAAGAAGCGAAAAGTCTTACAAACAAAGTGTATCCAGGAGGTCAGTGCAGCTGGCATGTATTTATTTAAATGTAGATGGGAGCATGAATAAATTAGATGCAATATCAATGCCAGATAACGACAGTAATTGCCCTATAAAGACGTGGAACGATGTCACAACGCCTAGAAACGCAATTACGTCCGTGAGCATGCTCTCACGAGCGTATGTAGCTATAAAATCTACTTCATTGCAGTTATTGCTAACATGTCCACAGATTTTTGGAAACTATTCAATCAATAAATATATATAATATGTATGTATGTATAAATATAATATGGATGTAAATATCTATAATATTTATGTATTTAAAAGTATTATATGTAGTATATCAGCTATCTGGTTACCATAACACAAGTTTCATGTGAAGCTTACTTTGGAATCAGATTGGCCGTGTGTGAAAAATGTCCCAGGATATTTATATTTAGGATATATTAATAGATACTAAAGCTTCTAGAATCTATCTTGTTTATTATTTTCCGAGATATAGGATGGATAGTCGATCAATCGTATTACATAACAGTTTGCGGGCATACATATCAGAATCTGTTAGCAGAAAGAGGTTAGAAGTTGACGTTGTTATCGCATGTGATTGGAAAGTTTAGGTATCTATTTCAAACAGTGATTTATAAACTGTGTCACTAACGAATCGTTAATATGAAAAATATAGTAAAAATGTATAAAAAAAATGATGAGTCAATAATCACAATGAAGAACTCAAATGCAGTTCTACTAGCCAAATGTATAACAACGCAGAGTATTTTCAGAAAATGGATACCATGTCGTAAACTGTCTTCAATTCATAAGGGTGTAATTCAAAAATTTGGCTGTATAGTCTATACCGAGCACAAATGTAAGTGGGCTGAGTAATATGGTCTACATTGTACGTCAGATTTAGGATATTTCCGAAGCTTTACGAATACGGCTGCAGCTCGCACTCTCCAGATATTCGGGATGCTTTGCCAATGCCGTCTTTAGTTCACCTAGACGTAATGCATGGAAAACCTTCCATATGAAATAGTCGATTGAATCTGCAAAGTAAAGGGATTTTCCCTTAACGTCTTTGAATATTTTTGTAAAAATACTGCGATTGCTTTTCTACTTCACTGAACAGTAATGTCCTAAGTCCTTATTCATTTTGTGGGTCGATTTATATGCATTTATTATCATAGGCTACTTAAATTTTTGATGACGTTCGCTATGCCATTTGCCTTTTTAATCATTCATCCTTTTTATCAAGTTATTAAGTACTTGATAATAGCATCACGAAGCGAAAAACTCTTCATTACATCATTTTATGTAAAAATACACTGTAGCAATTCAGCAGACGGATATGCCTACATTATGAAGTTAAAAAGGAATCGTATTTTATGTTACCATAAATAATGTTACGATACTATAGATTATACATTTTTCTACCATTAAATATGGGTAGGTTCTACTAGCTTCCGCCCCGCGGTTTTACTCGTGTTCCGGATTCCGACACTCCGACATAAAAAGTTGTCTACGGGTTATTCCAGAAAAAACTTTTTATTTTTGCATTAATAAATAGTAGAATGTAGATTGGGTTTTTTAAAGATGTAGTAGATTATAAAAATAAAATTTAATGCAAATCAAACACTGTCACATTATTCAAATCCTTGATTATAATTTTAAGTGATGACTTTCTTAATAAAACATGTTTGCTTTCTTCTGCCTGTTTCACTATGATATGAGTCAAGTCTTTGTTTGAAAAATTATAACGTTGTGATGACAGTTGTCATAACAACATTAAGGTTGGCTCCTCAACGCAGCCGCACACCAACAAAAATGCTTTTACCCATCTCCTCTGTATACTAGATCGAATCGTTATAGAATCTCATCATATATTCATAAATGATAAAACAGAAATCACATTAAATATTTTATATGTCTGCTAAGCCTGACCTTATTTGGTATTAGGTCAAAATAACATACTTGTTAAAATACCATATCCATGATCTATAAAAGCTTAATAATAATATGTATAATCTTTAGGTATGTGACCTAAAGATTTAAAAGTTGAAAATGTACATTCCTAGATAGGAAATATTTGATTATAAGAAGAAACGTAATTGACTGGTTCAGTCGGTACTTGAGTGGAGTATTAGAATTAAACGAAAAGTCACCGTTGAGTTTATTCTGTCCTCATGAAAGCCGAAGCTGGAATTCGAAATAGAGCACATTGAAATTTAGCAACTGTCTGTCGAGGCGCATTACCGAGTCCGCTACCGTATTTATAAATATTCGGCCGACGTTTTGAGCTATCCACTGAGTTATAGGTCAGGATATTTAGAGATTAGTAAAAAAACAACAATAACAATTTTGATTCACGAGCTTTGAAAGATTTAAAAGCTCTAACGACAGATATATGGCGGTACACCACAGTAATTACACTGATTGGAAATTTATGTACGTCGGATACAAAACAGAATTAAATAATTGCTTTAGTAAGAATTTCAGATATCTTCACTCGTTATTTATTATTTATTATTCACTTATAGAATACGATTTTCATTTTGTATAGTAAATAAGAGAGCTACTAAAGAGAGAAAATACTAAAAGAGCCGACATATGCGTGTATAAACTGTCATTAAAATCAAATTTTGGCTTTGTTCCAAGCCTCAGAAATATTGTTTGCCGTTCGTAGAAAGGATGAGCACCCAAAGTCCCAAGATCTTCAGCGCTTATCTTGTCTTATTAAACGTTTTTATAACCATAAGGCCACAGATTACATTCTATCGCATCTAACGAGTGCGGCTATTCTTAGATTTTTAAAATTAGAATTCGTTAAATTGAATTCCGACGTTTATAAACAAAGGTACAAAATAGATAAACATGTCAGCATGTCCGGTAAAAGTGACGCATTTTAGGAAAAGATGTATTGTATGTGTTTCTATCATAAATAAGTAGGTAGTTTTATACAAAAATACAATTCACTTGAGATGTTAGCAAAGATGTTTCGCTGAAGTAACTTCGTAGGTATGAAATAGTCTCTCTTCATTTGTAGACACCTCATTATTTCTTCGAATAATTTGTCCATTGGGATGATAAATGATAAGTAATATTTTGTATTGTAATAGTCTTTAGTACGTTTTGAGAAAATGATGTATTTAGTTGTCCTGAATGCGTTGCTATTTCAATACCTTTGATGTTAATAGTGTAGGTAGTGTATGTATGTAAGCGATAAGTGTTCTCTCTTAGCTTATTAAAAATATTTCTGAGTAGGTAGGTGTAGTATTTTATTGGTAACAAGTAAAAATCTTTAATTTAAAAGGAATATAATATAAAGAGTTATCTAAAAGCAATTTGAACAATCTTTTAACTTATGAATACAAAAGAAAAATACATTCAAAACATTTTATGTCTTAAATGTAAATGATTACTGGCAGGGAGGGGTACATTTGCATGCTTAAAAAAATAACGAAGGAGACGGGAGTCGATGGGGTCATTAGTAAACCCCTGGATATAACCAAGGAACCATAAAAATATGTCGTAGTCGTCAACGGCGACGGTCTTAAAATAAAAGCAACCCACATTGATTGATGTCGAGTCTCACGCACGCTTGTTTTTGACATCTCGCTGTCAAGAAAAAGGAGTGCCAACCGATGTGCCCTCGGCCTCTCCGCGTTTTTTCTATTAGTTGGAACGGTGGAACGTAACACCACGAGACTCGGCTGCAGTCACATGAGCTAATGAATTTTAGACGTCCGTTCGAACAGGAAACACAGTCACAGCACGATGACACCCGAACGAGACAGAGTTCGTCGAACGACCCCGCTCGGGGCAGAAATAGGAATATGATTTTTATTTCGTTTCTGTTAAACGAACTACGATAGCGAATCGGCGCATTCCCTCCCACGTGTACAGTTAAAAGTGTCGCCGGGAGCAAGTTTTATTCGATATTTTCACGCAGATGATTGAGTTAGACGGCTTGCGCAGGAGGCTGGGACGCAATCTCCGGTGGCGTGGCGGAAACCACCCCAGACCGCCTCGCACCCCCTTCCCGCCCGTTGCACTGTCACTCCGACCTCACCTCGGGGACACAGTCACTCCCCCCTTACATCTAATTAATAAATCTCAGATAATTGTTATGGCGTAACATTATGAAATATCCCTCTTAAGTTACTACCTAACTAATAATTACATCGTCAAAACATTATTTTCCCTAAATGATAATACATAATTATATTTTCAGCCTATTGAATATATTATTCGTTCTTGTTGATTCTGCCTAGGTAGAGCACAAAGGTAGCACCTAATTAGTACTACACCACTAACTACAGTTTTCTCGTATATTCGACACACATTTAATAGAAATCTCTAAAACATTCGACACATTCTTCTCATGAGGAAGACCTTAAAAATATTGCCCTATATTATAGTCGAGTCATATCTATGACGACAGATGTCCCCTCTCAGGGTCACGGTCGAGACGAAGTAGGTATAATGAGATCAATTTTATTGTGTAATATTAGTATTGCTTGTAAATCCTGCGTCAGACGCGACGGAAATTCAGAGGATATTTTCCGATCGGAGTTACGGATATAGTTTCCGCAGTCGCGCGCGATAAACAAGTTATTTGCGTTAGTTAGGCCGCGGGGGGGTGAGGCCTGATATTTGCGGGTGCGAACCAGGGATAACTCACCCGTGTAATTAATAAACGAAGCGAAAGGGAATTGAAATGGATTTGATGATTTGTGAAACTGTTCATCGCCTTGTTGCGTTATGATGTTATCGTCAGTCGTTGATTGAAATGCCTCATTGTATAACGAAACACCTCAATTTATTAGTTTCATAATTTTATTATCGTTATCATTAACTACAATAAGATTTCGTTGAAGTTTTCATGCATACCTTACTTCACGGTCTTTTACATTTCCTTGTAACTACAACCTATTATTTATTGATTCAAAAGTGTCATGTAAAAGGGTGTGAACTACTTGTGTATATTTTGCTCCGGTTTACACACACATATTATTGTCAGCGAGGACGTGTCAAATGTCTCTCCAACCGACTCGTTGCGGCTGCAATAGAATGCAGTGCAGTGCGTTGAAAGCGACCAGACCTGTTTGCTTATCTTTACTTTTTCCGTATGAAATTGAACTTTAAGCATGTGAAGGTAAAGACGTGTTTTGATTGTGCTATAAGCAGTCCTAGATAGCCTTCAGCTGGCAACAGTTCATTTGTTTCCGTTAGCACTTCTGGTCAGCAGCTTCTTCGGGAAAGTATCAAATGTTGGGTTCATTTTGATTAGAAACGCACGACAGTCGGTGTAAGATTTACTGTTGACTTAGTGACCGACAAAATAAACAACGGGCTCAAAGAATCAACATTGAAGACAGGGTTCGTCATATATTTCTTTTAAATGTTTTAGATATCCCTTATGTGATAAACGTATCATCACGCGTTCTCATATATAGACAGCACACTACGAACGTAAATCTGGTAAAACTACATGATTTATCATTTAGCGTTTGAACGAAAAAAATAGAGGTCGATAAACTATAATGTACCGATAGAAACTGCGATAGCACACCAAAACTGAGATTTATGAAAAATATACCACATCCTCTTTAACCACAAGTATCTACGTATTTATTTTGTGCCGCAGGTGTGGGAAGCAAGTACAACAAAATTCGCCCATAATAACTGTTATGCGTAAGTGTAAATATTGGATAATATTTGAGCTTATTTATAGATTACGGGGCTTACGATAGGGTTCTCGAGACTGGTGCTCATAGATAAGGTTGTGGGGGCCTGAGAATATCACAAAAATGTATCAATACTATCACACTGGGAAGTCGTGTTTTATGTCTCTTATAGCTAGGCTCTACATAAATCTCACATGGAACATAATTTTATGCCGTAGAATATAGTATATAGAAACATAGTTATCTTTGCAATACTTCATTCTGTTTCGCTAATAAATAATCTTCAGTATCCTCCTCTTACTGTTATTTATTTCTATATTTTATGGCTTCTTGTAACCTCACCTCTATCTAAGTAGATATTACTTTTTTATTGAGTTGTTTTTTAAATAACCCTGCGTTTGACTCGGGAAGTTGTAATGACAAAGCCTATATTACACGCTTGCTCAGAAAATGCTTATTCACTCTAAGCTAGACGACTAGGCAGACATCCTGTTTAATATATTTTTATTGAAGTGGTATTTACCTGCTCCTCTTGCTTCTGTGTGTATGAGCGAAACACTGCAATGTCATGGTATATCGATGTGATATGGCCCTAAAAATCTAGGCAAACGATCGGTTTCACCGGCCGCCCATAGCATAGTCTGTTGAGGATTTATTGCATAATTCACCGGTTGCCGTGCTTGGTGCGAAGCAACATTGTTGCCTGTGAACTGGCGCATTACACTGCCAGATACCGCTATTGTTAATATATATTAGCACATAAATTGTCCTTGCATTTCATCACAGTTTTGAGGACTCGTATCGGTTTACGTTTTCACAAGTTTGTTATTGAGGATATTTTGATACTGCATCTCACACGCACTATCCATCATTGAACGTGGTTGTTCATTAAATGCATATAAAAGGGCAGAGTTCATGCGGTAGGTGTATGTGCTGCCTCAATACCAATTTGCGCCGTGATATAGTTTCTGTTGGAAATATAACGCTGTTTTTAAAATGACAAGCCCCTGAGATTTTACTACTTTTCTCATATAAATCCGTATTGCAAAAGTTCATAAGCGTCGGTGCATACTTCACGCGCTGCACGCGATTTAGGTAGAAGTCGAGAGTGAAAGAAGTAAGACTACAATGACTTGCATTAAAAGTGCTGACACTGTGGGGCTATTAAATAAGGTAATAAAACAAGACTCAGCATCTATTATGTTTGTAACGTATAATGACAATGATAAGGAATCCACATGTCCTTCTAATTCTTGAAGAAAAAAAATTGGAGACCTCCCCGAGCCCAAGTCAATCATCGCCCTTCCCGGAATAATGTCATTAATATTACCTCACACATGCTTTGTTCACTCCACTAATTAATGATCTACCACAACTAATTATATAAGAATTGAAACATGTTTCAATTTTTTTTACTGCATTTAAGCTTAACCATGACATGATGAAAATTATAAAAGTATTAATAAGTAAATCGTTTTAGATAACTTTTGGATGTGTAGGTGTAAGTTGTAACCTAAAAATCCTTATTGTTACAATTTAATTTGTTTCATACAAGTTTATCACATGTTAAGTTATGTAGAGACTAGTACTAACAATTTTAAATGAACTTTGGTGTTCTAACGATGATGGGATGAACTGAATGTAATGACTTTATAGGATTGCAAAGAAAAAGAAACATAGAGCCACATAATTTAGGTCATTTAAACCAAACATGAAATAAGCAACTATGTAGCAATTAATACACATAATATAAAGTTTCCAAAAAAAAGAGATATTTTTCTGTAAAGGTGCAATACCTAAGAATAAGATAATATTAAACCGTTCTCACTCAACTTCATGTTGATGATGCTGATAAATTTTCATTTCGATCAGTCATGCAGTGACGTTTCGTTATAACGCTTCCTTCATACTTGCTGTTTTCAGCCCCAGTATGTAGATGTTTGCTTTGGTTAAAGTCTTCTCATCAATCGATCACTGTCATTGGAATATACCTACTTGTATTATCATCACGGTACATTGACCTGTTTAGTATGTTTCGTAGCTTACACACACAAAAATGTCATTATGTCTACTGAACTATCTGATAACAACACACATACGCAAGTCAGTTTTATCTTGTTTGCGTCGTAGAATTTTAGATGTCTCAGCTTTGTTATTTTTAAGGTGACAAAAATTTTTTTTATAGTCGTTAGTTTTTTTACGTACCTATTTTATGTATGATTTTTAGACCTGTAAATATATTGAGTTGCATTTAAATATTATTTTTTATTGATTATATAGACTTTGCAATATAGTCTATAAAGCGAGAATATCTTACCGAGCGAGAATAGTTTTATTAATAAACAATGTAGGTACGCAAGGAAATTCAATTTGATCTGTGAAACTAAAATTACCGAGCGTACTCCATGCACCAATAAGCTTTATTTTATTTAAGGCGTAGCGTCACTTCTGATTAAATTACAACAAAATAAATACACAGCACTTGCCAGTTCTCGGTACTTCAATGAGTTTAGCTTCAGTAAACATGGTAATGAGTTAATAATTGACACTGCAACAGACGCGTAGACACCCTAAAGCATTTCCTGAGCCTCGGGAATTAGGAGCTGTAATATTCAGTTGCACTAGCGATATGTGTTTTGCTATAAACTGTAAGGGTATCTAAATAAGGTATCTAAATATATCATCAGAATATCGAATTATACATGTAAATGTGATAAAAAAGTCGATGAATATATTTGTTTCTGTGATTAACATTTAAATTATTTGCAGTTGTTTATATCTTTCATTATCCGCTATCTTTTCATCACCTTATGGAACAGCAGGGAATTATTGACTCGTACGATGTTATTGTATCGAATGCACGCGTAGGAAATGTTGTGAAGTCGTTAAAATTTCACAGTTGGTCTGTGGCCGATGGAGACTCAACGTAAACAGCACAGACTTTGTTTATACTGTAGAACAACTTCTTAAGAAACGTGAGCCGTCGCCGCGCTCTAGATGAGATGGTTGCGTTGAGATACAAGTGCTGTTTATTTTTCTTAGCGCTCTTTTTGAATCCCAGGCTCACGGAGAAAATTATACGCAGTTTGTTTCTAAGATAGTTTAAGTGTTCTATGGGGAGAGATGCTGACGTCTCACGTTAATATTTCGTATTTTCCATCTCGGTAAGAGCCCAGGTAGCTGTAAATTATTTCCTTAAAGCGTTTACCATCAACTGGGTAGTTTAAACCGTCCGCACATAAATATAGACGAAGTTTGCAATATCTGCAAGTATCTAAGAATAGTTAGTTATAAAATTAAATATTAACATGGCATGCAATCTAGTGGAACCATTTTTATAATTGGATTGTTGTTATTGTATTCTAGAGCTATATTTTATTATTATATTATAGTAATTTTATGCTGTAAATCGATTAAATACTTTTCCAGACATTATCCACTTTTATTCATCTATTTAAATGGACTGTATCAATATCAAAAATGAATTACTTTTCCATTTAAACCATTTATTCTACACACAAAAAAGAAAGTACATATTTTGTTTCTCTACGTAATCAACTGCCGACATTGTCTTGTAATATAACAACCGGAGAGAAATTATACAGTCAAAATATAACGTTACGTATGAAAAGGAACTTATTTAAATAGTCATAAAATTCCAACATCCAGAGCCTAGGCTGTGGCCGCGTGTACCCGATGATAACTCGCAAATCCTTCGTATTCGTGCAATCGCTTCGTACTGGCTTCCTATGCTTGCTTCACACTGTTAGGCTGGGAGCTCTTAACCTTTCATGTCAAATAAGCATTAGTAATACGTTTGTATTTATCGTAAGTGTACCAGTCGTGGCCACGGTACCAGTAATGGCCAAAAGTTAAAAGAAACATCTAGAATTCGGACATGAGCGAATGTTTTTACATTGGAATCACTGTGACATAGACTTTAGACATCGAACTATCTAAGTTTAACGTTTTATTGAATTCAGTCAGTTACATGTACAAATTTGAGCGAATACAAAGTGTAAGGTGATTTGAAATTGACAACGACGGCTTTTCTTAAGGAAATCGTTAAGGCGGTGAGCAGGAAGTTTCACTTGTAAAATAGTATTGCTTAATTAAAATCAAAATTAGTTATGTTTGATGTGTAAGCCATAAAATAAAGATAAACTTAGACTAAGACTGGGATATCCATGAATGGATTTTCCCTGTCCAAGACTGGGTCACAAAACTACAACTTTTATTTGTTAAATTAATTGAATCCAGCTTGGCCGTATCTCACGCGCAACACATTACAAATATTAAATAAGGACTGGACTTTACAGTTTTACTATATTCAGTGCTGAAACTTTCACAATTTTGGTAATATTTCACAAAAACCAGTTTTTTTTTTCTTAAAGTGGCCACCATTGGGTCATTTACCATACGATCCAGTAGCACTTCACACGTTTGATTTATTTTAAGTATCCTCCTAATGTTTTTTGCAAGTGCTCGACTTAACTGTCAAATCAAAAATACCATTGGTATGTGAAAGACAGGATTATAAATGTGCAATGTGTGATATTCCATTTCCAGACCAAATAATATTAGCAATCGAATGAATAAAAGTTAAAAATGAATGCATTATTCAATTAGTGGCAACGTATTCTGTGCCCCATTTCAGTCTAAGCCTGGAATAGGATAAATCTGGATATGTCACAGGTAGTCTGGGTCAGAGGCGGATGGTTTTATATTTAAGAACAAATGACACGGTGCCTCCATTAATGTTGCAATGTTCGGGAAGGTAACCGGGTCGGCCGAGTTATACTTGGACCGATCGAAGCTTGCTATTATTGGATTGGATTGTTACAGATGAGTGCTTCTGAAATTCAGATGGCTTTTCCTGGCCGAGTCATAATGTTGTCGGCGCGCTCTGCTGATTGAAAGCTGGACTAATTAATACCTTTTGTCGATTCCCACGCGTTTATTGTTTCGTTTATTTAGCAGAAACTTGGCGAGTCTTAAATTAATCCCTACTATGGAGACATGGCGGGATTAATACGAACCCGGGTACTTTATTTATGGACTAGTAATCGCACCGTCGCTGTGATTAGTTTTCCTTACCTAGTTTACTGTTAAGCCGAGTCGTCTGTAGATTACCGGTGGGTTAATGTACCGATAGGTTTATTTATAAATTGATTTGTATTAACAAACATCTACAGACCAGTTTGAACTGTTAATGCATTTCAATTCAACGTCTGAATTTACTGTAGGTTTTTATTATTATTACTTTTACATATAATTTTTATGGATAGGTTTATCTATGCTCCCGATCTCCATGAAACGTATCTTTATGATCTCTGCTACTTTAATCACAAAATGGAAATTATAAATAAATGATGTATATAGGTAGGTATACAACGGGATTCACGCGCAGGGTATTTTCGAAATATAATTTTTGTATTAAAATTACAGTTGTAGCATACATACAAAGCTATTTAAATATCTAAGCTTAATTGCGTTCAATATAATTTTGCTTATTCGGTTTTCCATACAGAGGGCTTACTCCCGACGCTTTCGAGAAACGAGTTCGAATCGAATAAATGTCATTTCATACATTTTTGATAGCGATTCTAGCGCACAATCGTGCGGTGACACTTTTTGGAACTAACTTCGATCAAGAATTTCGTTACAATCGAAACCAAATCGAAAAGTCCGTACTCCTGCCATTAAAAGACATTTGTGAATCGAATGGCGGGAATGGTCAATCTTAGCGGCCATCTTAATTTTTTTTAACCAATAGGAGTTCAAATTGAAATTTTTGGGTTCGGGATTACCCAATAGGAGTTCAAATTGAAATCAAAACAAAATCAAATTCGAATCGTTTTCGGGAGTAAGCCCTCAGGTACTTACTTAATTGTGAACTACAAAAAAACTATTATTTTAATTGATCAAGTTTGTTCATGAATCCAAAACACATATATACAAATGAAAATAGATAATGTAACGTCGATTTCAATGACCAGTTTATTAATAATATTAATATGATTTTATTAAGGGTTTGGATAGAGTAAATACTGCTTTGCCATTTTCAGTTTATATGAAAGTTGTTTTGAAAGCACTCAAAATAATTTGCATTAATATTTAATGAAGGAAAACATAGGTTGATTTTCATAATCCGACATAAGTAATTAGTTGTTGAGAGGATAATTGAAATGCTTTATTGTTCAAAAGATGTCAGGCAAGCATATCAGGGCTAGCTTTTGAAATTTTAATTCCTACATAGTATAAAACAAAGTCGCTTTCTCTGTCCCTATCCCTATGTATGCTTATATCTTTAAAACTACGCAACGGATTTTGATGCGTTTATACGTATAACTAGTGGCTCCCCGCGGTTTCACCCGCGTTCCCGGGATAAAAAGTAGCCTATGTGTTATTCCAGAACATATTCTAGCTCTGTGCCAAATTTCAAGCAGATCCCTTCAGCCGTTGGAGCGTGAAAGAGTAACAAACATCCATACATACAAACTTTCGCATTTATAATATTAGTAGGATATGTGCATGCATAATGTAGTAGAAAAACACTGTTTTTCGAAGTTTCTGATGTGATGTCGGCGCGTGCCTATGTATTGCACCCGTGCGAAGCCGGGGCGGGTAACTATGGTAAATGACCCAATGGTGGCCAGTTTAAGAAAAAAAAAACTGGTTTTTGTGAAATATTACCAAAATTGTGAAAGTTTCAGCACTGAATATAGTGAAACTGTAAAGTCCAGTCCTTATTTAATATTTGTAATGTGTTGCGCGTGAGATACGGCAAAGCTGGATTCAATTAATTTAACAAATAAAAGTTGCAGTTTTGTGACCCAGTCTTGGACAGGGAAAATCCATTAATGGATACCCCAGTCTTAGTTTATCTTTATTTTATGGCTAACATATCAAACAAAACCAATTTTGATTTCAATTAAGCAATACTATTTTACAAGTGAAACTTTCTGCTCACCGCCTTAATGATTTCCTTAAGAAAAGCCGTCGTTGTCAATTTCAAATCACTTTACACTTTGTATTCTCGCAAATTTGTATCTGTCATATAACTGAGTGAATTGAATAAAACGTTAAACTTAGATAGTTCGATGTCTAAAGTCTATGTCACAGTGATCCCAAAGTAAAAACATGCGCTCATGTCCGAATTCTAGATGTTTCTTTCAATTTTTGGCCATTACTGGTACCTTGGCCACCACTGGTACACTTACGATATTATATCTAAAGGTTAAATCTTAAGAATGTAGGCACATACAGATTACTCTAGGTAATTTTTTATTTGGACAGTAATTTCAATGTCACCTTAATAGTGGAATGAATAGACAAGACACACATTTTATATTAAGCTTTCATGTAAACTATCACTTGGCTTTTAACTAGTCGACATATTACAGTGCGTTTTATGGACCCATACAATCAGTTATTCTATAGTCGGATTAATAATTCGAGTCACAGAAATGACAAGTGCAACTGTCACTGATACA
Source organism: Thyatira batis (assembly GCA_905147785.2). Lineage (NCBI taxonomy): Eukaryota > Metazoa > Arthropoda > Insecta > Lepidoptera > Drepanidae > Thyatira > Thyatira batis. The sequence continues at coordinate 7,742,642 of LR990489.1, forward strand.
AAAAAGGGTGACCCGCTACAATAGTGATGTTCAGCAGCTTTGTTCTTATAGTATCCGATACATAAATCTAGTCGAAAATCCCAAAATTTCATTTTTTTAAAACTAAATTTGAATTTAATTGAAACCAATATTAAATCGAATAAATGTTATTAATTTAATTAACCTAACATAGGCTAATCATCCAATTCATGCTTAATTAAAAAAAAATGAATAAATGTACGAATAAATATAATTTATTTGTCCAGTACCCGTACAAATAGTCACTTCCAAAACAAAATGGGGTCCATAGCGTGACAAGTGATGACTATAGTTCTTTCAATAGCTCAAAACAAATAATATACTATGTAATATTTAATTACCTACCGTGTATGTCTTCTGTTTTATTACCATAAATTTCATATTTTTATTTATATAAAGGCATTCTGACATTGGATAAAAATAAAGGAAACTCTAGTCGAGTTTCCTTTGTCCTTAGCCGACTTTTAGTTGTAAAAATTCAAATCTACCACAACACTATTTATTTGGGTCTAAAAAACTGCAACACTGGAAATGTCATATCTCTGCCTACAATGAATAATCTGATTATATATTAGCTGCTTGTTTTTGTGCCCATATTTCTTTTATTTTACTTACAAATTTATAAATTACATATGAGTTTTTAATTAAATAAATAAAATGCTTCTCTTTTATCTGCACTAAGGCATGCGAAATTTTATTACCTGAAAATATTTTGTCCTGCTGCTGTACCTCAAGTGTAAATTAATGCGAGAAGCATTCAAAAACTATTCAAATTTGACGGTCTAATTTGATCAACCAATTGGAGCACTAAAAGCCGTTACAGTTAAAGTTAACACTTGTGGTAACAGTTATTTAGATGCATATCAGGCTACAAGATATTTGGTACTTAAGATTTTGGTACTGAAGTTAACACTTCTTAACTTTTCTTGTAAAAGTAATCATACAAATACTTTAAACATAACATTTACAAGAAAATAAATAACAGTGTTACGTAATAGGATTGCACTAATACATTTTCTTCTTGTTTCAGGTAGAATTATGCAATAAATTGCACGAGAAGTTATTTGACTCTGTTCAACCCGATGTTGTAGGAAGAAACGTAAGTTAATGGAATTAAATCCTTAGCAAATAAGATCAGATGATTGTGCTACATTCTTGAATAGCCAAAGTTTAATGTTCTAAGAGCTACGCTTTTATATAATGTTATCTTGTTACGTATTGTGAAAGCTCTCACTTTTAGATCCATGGGCGAAAAAAGCTACTAATACAAATAAGAAATTTGGTCAGCGTTTACGTAGGTTTATGACGCTAGTTTAGTCTTAGATTTAACTTACATGGTTTGATGTGATATTGACATATTTAGAGGGCATAAGACTTATAGAAATATACTTAAAGTAAAGAAAAGCGAGTTATAGATGTATAGTGCCGGCCATAATAGGTATAGGTGAAGTCATTATTATGTAGACTTGTGAAAAATTTATATAAGAACCTGTGAATGTAATTGGTACCTACATACCTATAAATGTGAAACCTAAGTGCATTAAAATTGTATTTGAAATTATTAAGCATAGTAGGTATATATAGTCAGAAAAAATACAGTACCTACTTGTTGTTCGTCATCAGGTTTTTAATAATTTCACCAAATTTTTATGTTAACAATTTAAAGAGGGTAAAAATTTCTCATTGTTAACGTTAAACGCTCGCGGAGGGTGGGCGTAATAATAGGACATAATATATTCAGGGCGAGTCAAATAAAATTAGCACGGTGAAAAATGTAAACGGTCCTTTTAGTGCCTTGAGAACGTGTAAGTATTAGGTTGTGCTGAGTGCCTTCCATTGTAGGCGAATTCCGTTACGGTCCAACGAAACGCCGGATCCGGCAGATTGCTTAAACTTTGTAATGAACTTAATTTATTGTAATTACTTACTCTAATACTTTTTTGCAAACGTCTTTCTATTTAAGTATCGACTTTAAAATACTTATAAATTCTGTATACACGACTCTTAAAGGTCACAATGTTCTCTTTCAGCTTTCTTTACTCGTGTTAAAGTTACAACTTATTTATCGCGCCCTCCAACAACAAAAGTTTTTCTTTTCACTGAACAAAGCATAGTACCTTAATAAATCGTTTTAAAGAATTTATATGGGTACTTACTTAGCCAACGAGAATAGGCATTCAAACTTTTTCAATAGCTATGTACCTAGTCTAAAATAAAACAGGCACATTCATTTTCAGTTTCAAAGCGAAATACATCAGACTATTCGATTTCCAATTTCATTATATTATTTCATATATTTCATTATATACATAATAACTGCCTTCTAAATATTTTTAAGTTATTAGAAGAATGTAAAAATCTTACTTATTCAGAACAAATACCTACTAAGATTAGAACAAGTTTGAACCTACATACTTATATAAAATTATTCTAAGCGCTTCTTTCATACAAACAAACAATTCAATCCTTTCTAATTTGTTAATCTATTTTTTAAATTGTCAAGCCCTGAATAAGGCCAAGGCTAAGAATAAACCGTGTATTAAGCTTCCTGTAAGTACGTACCTTATTATTTTTGTCTACTGAATACTTGAAGAAGCTTTGATGTTAGTCACAATTTTGCGGATGCAATCCGAACTGGGCTATCACGCTTCACTTATATAATTACAATCGTTTCGTATTGAAGTTATTTTAATGTGACATTTATGATTATTATTAATTGAAATGCATGCGCCGGTATCGCTAATGGACCTGTCACGGCTCAACAGAATTGAACGCCATCCGCGCTAGTTTAAATGACTTATGACAGCTATATAAATAAATCCTATAAATCAACAGATATCACAATTTTAGGTCAACTTGAGACAAAAAATCATAACTGAAAAAAACAATGATTAGATGGAAGCATCTAGGAATGTCTTGCTAGAAATTTGTCGTTAAGGTACGAGCTCTTTTTACCGGTTGTCCTACTTTACAAAACAGTGGAACGGATAGTGCTACTTTTGGTTAGACTTTCTGCCAGCTAGCCGTAGTTTTTGTGTCAAGTTTCAAATTCAAATCTCTTTCAACACACATATACAAATTAAATGGTCAAATTGTCCCTAATAACAATATTCTATTAAATTGCCGCATCTGCCAACAAACTCGACACCCAGCCCTGTCAACGACAGAATGCTCGGGAATGGGATATGTTATGTAAATATTATTAACTAATTCTAAGCATTATTATACTATATACCTAACTAAAATTATCTAGTATTACTTACGCTTATATTTTTGTTAGATTATGTAGAATAATGTAAACTGTTTTAAGATGTAGATTGTTTTTAATCCAACTTTCTTACATTCGTTTTTTCTTTTCTTACTGTGGATTTCTGCTTGAGGTTAGCACAATTCTGAAAACTAGACTCTATTGGCACGACAAAAACACAAGATACAAAACTTTCATCTTATCACTGCCATTCACAGAAACAAATGTTAGCTGCAGGACTTGCAGGGAACCAATAATGGCGAGTTCAAACGCTAGTTCCAAGCAACCACCATTAAGCTTTAATGTTTTAAACTTTTACAGTACAAATGTGCATATTAGCTTGAAAAGGGCTCTTAGCGTGTGGTTTTAGTGCTGGCGGACATATGAATGGAGTTAATTGGACAATCAGCTCATTGAGGCGTGGTGGAGCGGGCAGTTTGGACGGCGCGGGCCGCTCGCGTGCCAGTTGGCCGCGTCTCTCTGCCGCTAATCAGTTCGGTGGACATTTTTGTACCGAAGCAATGGTAGGGTTACCGATTCATTGATGCAGCGCACGCTTATATGGTTGCGCTATTCAATAATTTCACGTGATAATGTTTGTGATAAAACTGTTTAGAATAGCCAGCTGGAAGGTTTTTAATAAATCGACACCAGCTATTTATACTACGCTAAGTCCGAAATGTGTACTTTACAGGAGAGGCTTATAAAGGAAAAAACGTGATAACTTTTACATTAATTAAGATATTTATTTAAAATTTGGAACCCTTCATGGTTATTTTTTTCATTATAATATCTCATATTTATTTTTCCATAATTATTTATATTTTTCGATTTAGCGCTAGTTAGCCGAATATAGACGTAATTCTTCAAATTAATTTTACAAGTTACACACGTCTATCTTAAGTTAGCGTTGTGTATTACGGGATGTCATAGTGATAAAGATGTGTTATTTTTATTGTGTTGTGATGATAATTTTTAAATAAATCATACATTATTTGTAACCTTAGGGTTATATACATATCCGTAAAATATATTATTATAAATTCACTGGCTAAATAACTAGTTATTAAAGTTAGCTTTTTGTTATCTCGTATATACGTCTCTGGCGGATATCGTGTTAAAAGCCGCGAAATTATACATAGCGTACTATACATCGACCTGAGCCACAAGTTAACGCCTCATTTATCTTTCCGTGGAGCTAAAATATATATTATTTTTTATAGATTCTAGATAGAATAGAGCAGATAATATTATATTCTGTAATTTTGATACATAATTTAAACTAATAACGTATAAAACTAGTTAGTAATCAACAGTTAATATCAATTAAGTGCTTACTTATGATTAATTGAAGATCAGATCAATCACAGTTCGATTTTGTACCTTATACCGATAATTATTTAAATCAATAAAGTACTTAATATTGTTATTCTTAAAAGAAAATGAACTCCTCTCATTATGTTCAGTTATTAAAATAATAATATTTATGTGGAAAGCAAGATGGGAGCAATTTGCCCTGCAGTGGGATACCCATAGACCCAGGCCTTATATAAAATAGATAACAATAACGATAATAAATTTCCGAAATATTATTGTTATCACAATAATATTTAAGGTTTTTGTATTTTGCTGGATTAATTTAACCAAGTTTCGTGTCTTTTTCGGGAATAAGCTCTAAAAGTGGGATAATCTAGTATTTTTAAAATATACTACATGTTTGCTTACGTTATCAATCAAAAGATAAACGTTACTTATTTTCCAACAGGCTGTAGTTACCAATATAAACTATTTTAATTAATTTTGTTCTTGATAATTTTGTCATCAATAAAAATTAAGCTAATATTGTTTCAAGAATCAAAATAAAGGAGTTCCATTCCCTATCGCACTGGTGTATACCATTCAACTGGAGAATACACTTCTCTGCCTATTGCAGTCTTTTCTATTAAAGCCGTATGTCTTTTTTCCATAAAATGGTTGCTTCTTCATCTTCTCTATCTTCATTTGAAAGTAATGAGAGGATAATAAGTATCTTCATAATATAGTAAACGATATGGTTTGGTTGCTGTTTTATCCCTCACGCAGTTATCTGATTATAGGTTGACTTTGTGAACTCCCTAAGATGTTAATTTGTTAAATGTTATATTGTTTAAGCAACTGGCAGCATAGCAAACAAGCAGCCTTTTTAGTCGTTCGGTAATCACAGTATATAAGCGGGGGCTTATATACTCATCTTCGAGCTTAAGATGTTAGAGACCGACATCAGCATTTTTAGGACGACGGCATTTACTAGTTTGATACCGCAGAATAGAGACTATCATTGAAAACAGGGGAAAGTTTTAAAATTACTGGGGGTGGATATTGCCGTTACTAAATCTGTATTACTACTGGGGCTGTCATTTATGTGCAAACCTGAAAGACTTTCCCGGGCAGACATACCGATTTGATGTGGGATTGTTGTATTTTCGGTTTTTTGGTAAGAAGTCGGCTACACCGTTTGAAGATAAGGAACTATATTAGCTGTGTTGTCAGAAGGATCATCAGATACGACAGAAAACAAAATGTCGATGCTTGTTGGACTTAATGTCAACGGAGAAGGCTTTTGGACCGAAATCAATACCTTTGGTAAATAAATATTAAGTGGAGTATAAAGAGCCCCCAAGTCGTTTAAGTTTGTATCTTGTAGGTTTGCACATAATTTTCATAATTGACTGAACTGGATAGGTATATAATGATTATTATTTTAAAATTATCTCATCAGACATAACGTGCTCATAAAAAATCCCGAACTCAGGATTATTAACTTCAGCTGGTAATTTATTTGGCTACGATTCTACAAGAAGGGTAAAATATTGTATTAAAATAATGTTTTTTATTATCATAAACACATGCCGATACATTAAAAATATGAATAGTGAAGTTACCGTCGAAAACGAATAAATATAATTGTATTTTGACATAAGTATTTTGCTAGTAAAAGTCGCTAAGTAGCGCATTCTACAAATGAACAAATATACCTGATCGTTCTAAACTACGCTAACTAGTGTTTGCGTAGTATACACGGACTTTTATAAAAGCGCTTAAATTTAAGAAATACGTAGCGTATTACTATAATATATATTTAAATACTTTGTAATACATAATATAATCTATGCGCCCCCTCCCCGTGGACACTCCGCTAACACTAGTTGGCGTGGTTTAAATCGAGTGATTTCAAAAAGTACCTGCACTTAGCGTTTTATAAAATTTGTAACTTCGTTATTTTTGTATATTTCTTCACAATTTTTTTTTTACATATAAAAAACCGAATTCTAAGAAGCTTGGCATAAAAAAACGTTTTTGCCAAATTTCGAGTTAGCGTAGTGTAAATAGCTGGTGTCGAAATAATGTATTTTTATCGAGCCCTTATGTTTAAAATTTTGCATTTCAACAACACCTACGCAAGATGGCTAGCAATAACGTTACGTCTTATTCGTAGCTTACTTGAAACAACACGAGAAAGTTTGGTGGGTGGTTTCGTAACAATATCAGCGTTGGTTGATTTTTCCACACTCACATGCTCAACGGGGTGCCACTAAGTGCTGATTAAAAGATTCATATGTTGGCAACGTGATACATCTTATATAATCCTCCAAATAAACGAGTCAAACTTCATTCTTAGTATTTTCAACATTTTTGTAGAGATAAGAAAATATTAGCTTAGCTTCGACTTACCCTTAAAGAAAACAAAACTAGAAACAAATCAACGCTGTTAGCATAACAAGGTAAACTCCGAAGCACTTGTTAGGTGTAATCCGACCGTTTCTAATACGAGACTCCTTCGAACGACAGTTCACGAGGACCGAACTCCTTGATTGTGCCGGGTAATTCTGTATGCATTCGTTCAGGCGCACTCAAGTTGAAAAACCAGCATGCGTGAAGACGACTGTACTATAGGACAAGGACGGCAAACAGTAGAGGTGCCAAGCATAATTTCACGGTGCGTAGGCCTAGGGTTGGCAAAACACTATCTATCTGAATAGCTTCCTTGTATTTATGATATGCGTCCACTGCAGTAAAACGATGAATACGTTAATATTGACTATCGTTTTTATTACTTTCAGTAATATTTCGATAAGTTTAATTATAAGCTTTAGAAATTGAAATACTAGATCGTGTTTGAATAAATATGAATTCGTAAGACTTAGGTATGTAATAATATGTATAAAATATGCAGGGCCAGATGGCGTGGATGTTAGTTTTCCTTACAATAAAGCTGCAGTACGTGGGTTCGATTCCCACACAGGATAAACACGTGTGCATGTGATGTCTATTTGTTCTGTTTCTGGCTGTGAATCTATTTACGTATGTATAAGATAGAACTAGATGTACTATTCATATTGACATTATCATGCGTGAAGAATTTCCAAGGATAATTATCAATTACAAGTATTATTATATAACGTACTCAGAAGGAATGAATGATTCGGAAGACAGATGGTATTACTATTCGTTTTATAACTGCATTCATAAAAACGAGCGAAAGGAAATCTGTGGTTGGTTATTGTGCCTTTTACTCTGAAAAATGAAAATAAAGATTCAAATGTCATTCGAAAGATAGCATAAAAGTGTTTATCAACACACACCTTATAAAATTTAAATAGATATACTTAGGTGAGCTTGAAATACTACGCTACAATTTTTTGAAAGTACAATTTATATTAACAAATATGTAGTGATTACTCAGGCATAGATTTACGTCCTAGATACTGATGGCGTCTACTCATAAATAAAACTGAGTAAATATAAAAAGTCTTAAAATAATATTAAAACAGTAATAGATAAAGGTAACCCACAAATCAAACAAACTACTTCATAGGTATTTGTGAAGAATGCATTAACTGTTTAAACCAAATATAGCTGTTTTATAGTGTCAGCGGTTAACAAATCCATAGAGACTTGATACATTGCTTTAAATTATCTCTAAAATATTAATGGGTTATTTATAAATTCTAGATATAAGAGTTATCTCTACAATATACAGCTAAATATTGCTAAATATAGCTAAATATTAAAATGCCCACAAATTTTCTTGGAAATATCCTCAAAACATAATGTCTGAATCACGTAACCCGATCCTCTGAATCATTATGCAGAGATAAAGTGGTGAGGGCAGACCGCGGCTCTAATTCAAAAGGTTCCCCCTGCCCCCTAACTGCCCTGTTGTCACATTTCCAAGGCTTGTCTAGACTCTTTCTAATGGAAAAATACCTTTAGGTTGTTATTTTCAAATACTGATAAATACCTACATGAAAATTTGGTATGACTATGACGACGTGATTTTAAATGTAAGAACCCCAAGAACAATTTGGATTCAAAATCAATTTATTTCCATTTAAATTCGGCAACACTCCACACAAAGGTCGATGCTATCAAACCGTTCATTTCAATATCCGCCATTTCAAAAAACGAACGGCACATCGCTATAGCGAGGTTTTAATCAAGTTCTGTGCTCAAAATAGGAGGCAATAGAAATATTTCTTTTGATTACATTATACAGCTTTATCAATTTGAATGATTTAATAATATATAAAGTATACATATGTACGTGTTACATCGATAGTAAACAAAGCCACGCGTCATTCATTATCACATTTTGACAATTTGTATAAGTTAACAATAGATAATTATGTAAAGTAGGTAGGTTCTTGTCTAAAGGTAAGTCTGAAAATAGGTACATACTTTTAAAATATTAACAGTTAGTCTTAAAGGTTATTTATGAAGATAGTTTTACCATTCGGAAATAAAATTAAAATAACAGTTTTAACATCTCTGTTCATCTTTTGTCTTTCAAACGAACATCTGTAGAATGAATTCTTCATCCGAATGAAATATAATAGGCAATCCATCTATGACGCTCGCGAGTCGAGTCTGAAAATAACTTTGTCTAAATCTTGCTTCCTAGTCAGACGGTCCGTTCAAGTGTCTAGGTGTCTAGATGGGAAATTGTAAATTGATAATGTAGAAATCCGATCCGCTTGGCCCTAATCTCTACCGCCGCAACTAACTCTGAGCACGCTCGCAACTTTTCCATCGGCTCCCAAGTTTTAATTTCATTACAAGTCAGTATTAAGGACCGCGTCTTTTTATGTGTTTTCTAAAATCAATTAACTTGAAGAGGATTAGAATCTCCATGGGTAAGAATTTGATAACAAATCAATAAAACATCGTTATATCTATGTGTTTCATAAAATATACTAATAATATCCCCAAACGAGTGGTTTATAGTTATAAAAATTATTTTTTAAGATGATGAGCAATATATAAAAATCTCGGAGACACCAAGGCGCAACTAAGTTCAAACCATAAACAAAACTATATGAAGGTCCCTTTGTAATCAAGAGCTAAGGCGACAACTTATTTCATTTACATAAACAGTTTAGCATAACTGGGGAATATTTTATACAACTAACGAACGAACGTCGCACCTTCCCTTGTACGTTGTCGTTTAATTTCCAATATTTAACATTTCAAGTTAAGAGCTTAACCTTTAGTGGGCAACTATACCTGAGAAGTTGTAATTAGCGTGTTATTACCGACCATGGGTAGGCTGAAGTTCTTATAATTTCGTGTTAAATACTCTTTAGAAGGGTTTTACCTTTTAGGGTTCAATGTTTAATTGTAAAATACTTTAGGGGAGCGAGACATCGGACTACTAAATAAATACAGGTTAGTCGGCCACTGGGATTAATGGCATTAGCTCCTTGTTGTGATAATTTAATATCAACGGCAAGGCATTTGCCTTACGACGTTAATAGGGTGATCTACGTAGCAGTCGACAGTTATAATGCGCCGTGAGAACGTAATGCTTTGAAATTAGTGTCAATGTGACAAATTGAATGATGCAATTGAAAATGATATTTTGCTACTGATTTGGAAAGTAATCATCTATTTCAAATATGATATTAATGTATAATATTGCTTATTCTGAGTGGGGATTCCGTTGATTGGTTATATCGATTTGATCGAATTCTAATTACTTGATATGGGGGTTTTCCAAGATTTTCAATCGAGTCTTACATATTTAACAAGCATTTTTTTTTAAAATGACACCTCAAAAAATCGTATGTAAAAACCTATACCTAATACTGATTGAAGGTATATAAGCCAACAAAAATATTTAATATACAAAAATAGGTTGCTATGAACATTTAACCGTTAATTCAGTATAATTTATTTATACTTTTACGCACTTATGTGTTGTCATAATGTGGTATTTTATTGTAGGATTTTTATTTTACTTTTTGCATTAATTTCAAAATTAAATATGTCTATTCTAACGATCATAGATATCGCAACTTGACGTCTAAGTTACTTACTTAAAATATTAAGTCTGCTGTAACTTCTAGGTAAATAATGTTAAGCTAAACTGCTCAATAACTTTAGTCTACGACTGCAAAAAAAAATTTGTTCAATTTGCATCCTATAAAAATTTTCAATGGCAATATAGTGTAAAACCATTTGTAAGCTGTAGGCAATGCATAAATCTGCAGTTAGTTAAGCTGCGTAAGCGGCGGCTCAGTGGCGGATGGTGGACTAACCCCGGTCGGGGTTGAATTAGTCGCCGGTCGACTGTAGGAGTCGTTTAATGGTAGTAGTGGCAAAGAAAACGCGCTATTAAATTAATGGGCATGCGGGATCGAGCCTCGCTTAATGGTCGCGGCTGCAATGGCTTAAGTTGTGCACCACTACTGCGGTAGACAGATTGCAAAGATGTCATCTGTATGGTAATTGTGCTCATTCGCACGTGAGGAACGCTCCTCGGCCGCCGTGAGAGATTACTTAAGCATCATAAGCAATGAACGACGTGTTAAAACGTTGTTCATGTCTCTGTGCACCGTTACACATACATGTGTGTTGTTGCTGGTTCGTTTTAGACACAACGGTGTCTTATTGGCCAAGCGTTGCGTAAGGTTTATTTATATTGTTTTGATTGATTTGTTGACGATAGAAAAAGTCAGCGGCTCGCAGCGATGCACGTTGCATCAGCATTGTGATCATAGTGTTTATCTGTTGATATACCTATATATAGTTTTACCATAGGCATTCGAGATTTAATGTATTATTTGACACGTCGTCGGGTATATTTAACCGGCGTTCGTTGCATATTGATGATCGAAATGTTAATCTATTCACATGTTCAGTACCTACCTGTCCACAGTATCTCATAGCTACATCACATGCTATGATAGTTATATTTATCATGTAAATAAATATATAATATCACTTTATATGCATACGATAATTTTAATTTTAATATAATAAAATTTTAACCCGTTTCACATTTGTACAATTTACTTTAATTTTCACTTCAATTCCTTTTGAAAAACTATAGGTACTTCAGATTCAGGTTTTTGAACTGCATCTCTCAATGAACACCGGTCGTGTGAACAGAACCATGAATGGTGATTTTCCATAGCGTCATGTATTGTCAGACACATCTTTTTATATGCAGTCGGTCAGTATTGTCCAGCTGTATAATGCATTTAGCTGTATTTCCCACGAGTATTTCTAGTCCCCACATAGTACCTGTACTAAAGCGAAGGTTTCTGTCCGATTTACTTGTAATTTTTTTTGTTAAATAACTTTTTTGGAAACATTTTAACTTAATCGTCTTAACGTTCGAATAATGTAATATATGCGAGTTTAATTTCGTTTAAATATTAACAACGATATTTTTTATCGTTAATGGCACCATAACGATTTTACTAAGTCCGTTTTACGATTTCATTATTGCTTCTAATCTATGACAGCTAACGGAATGTTTATTAGTAAAAATAAACAAAACATTATAATACGATTAATCAGATAATTATCATATATTCAGTTGAAATTATTTATTAAGCTGATAATAATACATTTGGCGTGCAAACTATCAAGGTTTATACCAATAATCCTGGCCAGTAAAGCCGATAGGTACATGCTATGTTAAATTATGACAATCCAATAACGGGTTAGGTGGCTCGGCCTGGGCCCAAATTGTCCGTATCGACATTGGTGCCAAGTCCTCGGACAAAGCTGCCTGCGTGGCTGGCAACACACATGCGCAGCGGATGATGGAGCCACACCACACCACACACTCAGTGTTGCCAGATAACTAGTGATTATAAAAAATAGGCTCCTATTTTCTAGGACCAGGCTGAGAAGTAAGGCTTATATTGATTTTCAAAGCAAGAATAACTGTTACCTATTATAGGTATTGGCTATTATAATGAAAACTTTAAAACATAACCGCGACAGAAACTAGTTTCTTCCTCTCTCTAAAATGTTAGTCGCCTGGCTGCACTTCAAATCCGATGATGCCAAAAAGGCAGATGGCGTAGAACAGATGCTACGCGATGCGTGCGACAAAACAAAGTATTTAATTAATTTGGCCGCGTGATTATTCGACCGTGATCGATTTTCAAATAAAACTGTGACTAATCAACGAAAGTTTAATGAGAAATGATTGTGATCACTGTAAGTTAATAGGTTGTTGGAAATAAATTCAAGCATTTTAATTTATTTTGTGCTTGGTTATTTGAAGAATCGTTTCATAATGTTATTGTCATTGTTGTAAAAACGTTTAGTTGTGTCAACTTCTTAAACTGTCACGTTCAAGAGTGATTAGCGATAATCTAGTTACCTTTTCTATTGTCTGGACTACTGATCCTATCTACTATCGGAGTATAGGCATGTAGGTTGAAAGTATGATTGGATTAGACATCAATTGTGATGTATTGTCAATAACTAGGTATGTAAGAAATTATTCACTAAAATCTGTTTTCTGTATTTCATTTATATTGTCATGGATGACTTCACTATAGAACTGTTTAGTTACGTGTGTCCTTTGTAATAAATGTAATCGGTCATACACAGAAATATCATTTCCACTTATTAATAAGTAAATTATATCAAATATTATAGCTAAGTACACTATAGTGTGGAACTAAGGCCTAAGTACAGAGCACATGAATGACGCAACACATATGCAATATTCTCCCGCAATACATTGTTCGTTTAATGAACGACCTTATTCTTTGAAGGTTTTCTGAAACGACTTTTTGTTGTGATTTGCTAAGCGTTAAAGTGCAGTCACCGAATAATTGTTAAATTTCGTTTTCTAACTTGTTTATTTGTGGCAAAATGCAATAGGAAGGTAATGTCTATTTCAGTTATGTAATATTAACAAATCAAAACGATCCCGTAATCCCTGCTTATCCCAATGCTATTTGTAAACCTTTGATAGTCAGTAAACCTGCTTTATTGCATCAAAAAAGTAAGTGATGTAAAAATAACATCGTAATTTAAAGGAGCGTAAAAGTTCTGTGTAACGTAGAAGGGGGATTAACGATATCGCCACCACGCAGACAAAAGCACTCATAAAAATTCTTTTATTTCTTAATGGTTCTTTTTGTGCAAGAAATTCACTTTTGTTCGAGCACTGAGAAATAATGGATAAAACAATGAAAGAAATTATGAACCGCATCTGATACAATGTCATTTGTACCTTTGTCGTCCCTAATGGTGAAATTAATTTGGAAATTGGTATTAAGGTCATTTACTGTTCCAAATTTCTGTAACGTGGATGCAGTTACAGTTCTGACGGGATCATTAACAATGTCGACTAGTCTCTGAATCAAGCCATTGGTGCTTATTAAAATCATAAAATATAAACTACGAAAGAATATAATTATTGGATTGAGAATCTCCTCTATTTTTGAAGACATACAAGCAAGGTGGGCGTTCAATTTTGTATTATAAAGGCAATATCTCGACGAATTTTGAGCGCTGTCTCTATATTCTGTCTCTTTCTCTAAGTACGCAGTTAAGTGAGAAGTCCTCTCTTCTGAGCAACGTTGCCAACGCAGCTTGTTATAGAGAATACGCAGGGCAGGGCAGGTATCGGGATAACGTCGGATGTGGCGGTCCACGTGACGGCGTCCGGCGGTCACCGGGCGCCCGGTCACCGGTCACGTGACACCAATCTCCGCATTGTTTCATGCCGTCTCTTTACTGGACGTCAAAGTCACCTGCCAATGAAACAATGGCTACCTACATGTATGACGTCACGAGCTATCAACTCAACATAAAAATGGCTAGTGCATGAATAGGATTCACTTACCTACACCCTTTCATCTCTATTACTAGACTAGACTGACATCAGAAAAGCTATTGTTATAATAGTTGTTAAACCTTTTAGCTTCAATACTTTATCATAATAGAGTTAACTGGAATTGTTTAATAGATAACCCATCCTTTATATCCTAAAAAGCATAGAATATTTCTACGTAAATAAATGGAATAAACTATTGGATTCGCTGTCAGGCGAACGGAAGCGAATATAAATTAAAAGTTTTGCGTGTTGAAAAAACAATTGATGGAGTTTCAAGCTTTCTGCGAGTCCATTACTATTGTTATTGTTTAAATTGCTGGTTTTACGAAACCCGCAAATAAGCCCCGAAAAGAAAATAATAAGTAATTAGAAATCTTACTGACAGTTTGTCAATCAAAACGGATTTGTATTTTCAATAATTTTAATTCAAATAAGTTTTTTTACTGTTTTTGGTACCTATCGTTTAACATCATAATTCACCAAATGTCTTTAACATAAAAATGATTTAAGTAACCTACCATACCTACCTGTTAACATTTGTTTAAACTATAGCCGGAACAAATTTAGACATTTCAAATAAACCACCATCAAATAAATAGTGACTCAAGTCAGTCATTAAACTCAACTTGTTTGTAGAATCAACCATTTCGGTTGTCATTAAATCTCATTTAATTTTCGGTTCGGTATGTAATAGTGTTGTGGTATTTACGGGAATTTCACGGGACGTAGTGGTACGGATATACCCGCGGTTCACCTGACGGCATGTGGCTCCGGGTCACGTGGCCGGACGGTCGGAAACGCAACGTGCTCGCTCACGGACCGGGAAACCATCTCAGTGGGAACTTTCAATAGGTATTGCCTCACGTTAATTAAACTTCAAGTTTTAATTAAACATTAATAGTGCCCATTAGCCTCCGGCGAAACCCCTTCCTTCTGTGTTTGGTTTTCCTATGTTATTCTTGATCGATTTGTCCGTAACTGTCTTCAATATTGAGCAGTAAATTTAATTCTGGTGGAACATCGTTAAAAATTCTTTTAGACATAAGTATTTTAACTACGCGTACAAAATGCTTTGGTGAAGTGAGAAATGCCACTCTATTATTTATGCGGGATATAAATATGCATTTTAAGATGCATGAGAACAAACCGCCTATTTAACCATTCGGTTTTAGGTTTAAAACGGAGTTAAGATTCCGCAGCAAACTGCGCTGACATCGGAGGTGGGTTAATGACTCCGCAGAGGTCGGCCATTGTTTTGGTAAACAATGCACCGACGGCGGGCGCGCCGTCAATCCTCCGAGTTATTCGCTTCAGTAGGTGACGCGTCGCGACCCTTTTAGCTCTCATGTGAAAAATGTACCAGCTAAACACGCTATTCAAAGGTTTAATTAAACTCTGCGTCGTTACATGACGTGATTACCTATTAAACACGGCTGACACCACGTATTTATTTTGCGTAAGATTATTTTATGTGTTGCTAGAACCTTAGCTACTAGCTTAGATACCAGACTAACTGGCTAGAAAGAACATGATGAAATAAAAAATGCCGAATGGTATATATCTATGAATCAATATATCACAGTATTAAAGTCTACGATAGTAGCTAGAAAAGGTAGCATGTAAAAAATAATATAATGAGTAATAATGTTATATAATAATTAACTTGTGACCTCATTACATAACCTCATTAAGTTTTGTTTGAAGGTAGGTATAAATATAGGTAGGGAGATAAGCTTGAGCTCATTAAAATTATTTATGGTGACTTTAAAAACCTAAGTGGCAATATCTATTTGCAGGTGATAGTGACATCAGTTTTATGTCTTCCTTAATCCTCATCGTGTTTGTTTGTGTAAAACCTATGACACCTCAGTAAATGTTTGATACTTCAGGACATGATAGAGAATGTAAGATTTTAAATCTAAATGAGATGTAAATAAAGGATAAGTCTACTCCTCAATTCATTTATCTTTTACACAGAAAGAGACGTCGAAAACAGAATTTGCGCGAAGTTTAATTTGGAATGATCTTGTTATGCAGCTCTAAAAACTCAGTGCAGGATTGTTTCGACTTGAGCTATTTACGTCGTTTCTAGCTGAAATATCCTTTCAATTAACTTTCGACAAATTAACAGAAATGAGAAAAATATAAAAGAGGAATGGAAAGGGCAGGGGTCGGCGGGAGGGAAGAATAACTGGGCTCGCGGATAATTAATGGTTTCATTTATGTTTCTGCACTTGAGAGTCTTGATTGTGCCGAGTTAGGCCGCCTTTTACTTTTTTCAAGTTTCGAATTGCTATTGTTCGACTGTGCGACTAAATTGGAAATTCTAAAAGTACGGTGAAAGGTTCTCTTACCATTAAAAGGTTTATAACTAATTTTAAGTCTGATTTTACTATTCAGTTACATTTGATTTCTTCTAAAGTAGGTATCCACTGAGTATCGGTACCTACTAGGACGGATTTGAACAAATTTGCCAGAGAACATGGGATTGCACTTAAATAGTTGAAAGATAGTACTTGAAACTTGAAAGAACATTCTCTGGCTATAAATATCCGTAACTAGTAATATATCGACTGGATTTTTAACTAACCATAATTCACAAACTTTCCAAATAATGTATGTGACTAAAAATAATTATTTATTAATGCTGTGTTATTGAAATTTGAGTTTACTGATGTGCACCCAACAGCTAGTTAGTTCAATAAGTATGTACCTACATGTCGGGTAATTGTACAATGTTGCAATGCTATTAATATGACAAATGCGCCGTTGAGCCACTTTGTTCTATATATGTCACAATTGAGTATTATTCCATCGTTCATGTTTAGTAATTTCATGTTCCAGCCATTTCTAGTTTAATATTGCAATAAAAAATAGAAAAACATCCATTTTAAATCGTTATTTACGTAATAAAACGTTATCAAATTAGTTTTATGTACGAACACGCAAGAAATTTGTCTCCTGTCTGTGTCACGCTCGATGAATCGAAAAAGATCGCGCGTTAAAAGATTTATAACTTTATAGCTGTCGTTGTTATTCTCCGTAAGTCTACGAGTTTTCTAAATTGGGCCTCCATGTATGTACACACTGTTATGCAGATTTGAAGCCGGGATTCTAAACAGGGAGTATTGTTATTCGAGACACGATTGCTAGAGCACGTCACGATTACGTTTTGTCCCGGCAACCCTGACCCCATGAACTCCGTCGGTAAATGTCACCGGGATGAGACAATTTTCGCCGGTCGACTAGCATTGATGCTTTTTCACAAGTTTTTTGCTACTGTTAGCCTGTATTTATGACGCAATCGGATTTGGATGCGCGTCGTCGTGTCAAATTTAATTTTCCACCGTATCTTGGAATTCCCACTCTGTCGGTTCTATGCTAACTCGTGAATAGTGTTTAGTTTGTTGACACATCCCGGACTACGCACGGTCGGTCGTGGGCCTTTCCTGCAAATTGACAAAGGCTTGCTCTTGACACTTCCATGAATGGAAATCTTTAAGCGCATATAGGTACCTTCCCGATATTGCTGTTTCTATCGTTTCATTAATAAGCATAGCTGTATCCTTTGTACTTAATAAATTATTTACTATCAATAGTTATGTTTAGTAAGTACTACTAATTCAGCTTTGTTTATTTCATTTAGTTTTATTTAGTATTTCAGTAAAATGCCTATTTGCTATAAAATATATCTAGGTACCTATTTTTTTATTCAAATACATAAAGTAAGAAATGTCAAGCAGATTTATCTTCGTTAATGAGATTGAAACAATGAATTTGTGACGACGCAACTTCCACAACCATAATTCTTGGAAAAATGTTTTTCGACGAGGTCTTACCTATTTTAAATAGTTGGTTAATGGGTACGTCCTTAATTAGAAAATGTACAGACTGAAATTGAGGTTCCTCTTCTGATTTAATGAGGAGGCAATCGCGTGATCCCTTTCGCACAGATTTGGCCCCGCCCACCGGGCGTTGAAAATCAATAACATACTCCAGAAGTGCGTTTAGTGTCGTACCTTGCTGACGTTGCCAGTAGACTCGACGTTACTGTCTGGATCTGAGAGCATGCTGATTTATGATTGATTCTCGGTGAGAGATTTTGTAGGGGACGCTTATTGGAAAACAATACATTACTATTAAGCATTTAAATATTTTAGGTATAACAAATTCAATCATTATATATATTGTATGAACCAATTCAGAAGCCACATATAGTATAGAATACATCTAAATCAACCACGAGCATTTTACGACTTACAAAATAATTAAAATGGATCTAAGTTCAAAAACAACGCGTTTTTTACAATGCTGAGTCCTCAAGCATTTATATCGAAGGAGTGTCGTAAACAGTAGACGCTTAATCGTAAAATTTTAAGCTGATATTCAATTGAACATTTCCATTCGTGAGTGTCGTTTAAAATGTCTGAAAAGCTTTTAAGGGTATTACTACAGTATAATAATTAACCAAGTAACGTGTAACTGTAAGAGAGGTTCCGATAATTGCCAAAGATCTACTCGGTAAGTTTCCTCAGACGCGAGCACCTGCATTAATTACAAGATTTACCATCATCCTCACCATTAATAAGGAATAAACCTACTCCACTTTCTTTGGCTGCCTTTGTATGTTTATTAAACCGAAAGATTAATTATGATACTGAATTTTAAGAATTCGCAACTTTGTTGAGTCGGCGGTATTCAGAATTTAATTTAAAAATTCCGAAGTTTAACGAGACAGGTGAGCCGAACTGCTAAGCGCGTTATGAATTTTACCCCCATACGGCGCTAGTTTCGGGAATTTTTCCCTGACTCCGACAAACTTTATAGCTTATCCCACACGCGTACCTAGTTTAGTCATGTAGAATTTATAAAACATTGCCTCTTGTTATATTATTTCCATTCGAAAAACGGTTAAACTGAAAATATCAATTTCAAGAGACATTATATGATATGCAATATACAGACACCTACTGTTTGATTTCAATGAGATTTTATTTGTAATAATAATCTTTAAGTTATATTATGATAAATTCATTAGAGAGGGTATTTAATCATTATTTAGAAACAACTAACGATGGCAATATTTTCTTCAATTAAGTAGATATACCTATGTACTGTGATATAAAATTATGGATATAAAAACTAGATATAAAATGTGAGTAATTTCGAAAAGGCAATTGTTTATTTATTAACTAACATAATTTACACTTTAAGCTAGAATTATATATCTACCCTTAATAATAATGCTCACGGCAGAGTTTAGAGCACAATCAGTTAGCAAAACTTTGCTGTATTGTGAATTGTGTGTATGCATAGAAACAAGGCGAAACTTTAGTTATTTCATCACTTTTAATTATTCATAAATCACATACCAGTTAAAATTAAGATCCCATTTGGCAAATTTTACGAGTGAAGTTTGGAAAACCTGTTTAAAACGAGACGTGTGCGCAATATTTACGTCATATTTTACGGTTTAACACAATCGTAATTCAGTTTTCGTGAATACGTATTGTTCATGCTAATGTAGGAGAACTTCATCTAAAGGTATTTTGACTATGAGTACTTTATTTTATTTCCTTGGCATAGAATATTCGGAAGAGTTTGTGTGAATGGATTAAATTAACATCACATCACCTATTGTATTATTCGGAATAATAACAAAACTGTATGTAGGTAGGTTGGCTTGAAAAAAATGTTCCAAAGTAGGTAGAATAATTTTCTATACTTTACAGTAACCGCACGCAAACAGGACAGGGTCACTGGAAACAAGGCTGTCACCGCTCCAGGGCACCTGCATTAATTAAGAGACTTATCCTTTCCATTAATGACAGGCTGGAGCGGTCCGGGTGACACCTTAGCCACAGCTTTATATAGCTACCATATTTGTAAAACTCGGTGTAGTGAGATAACAAAAAATATACCTACTTTGACTAGTCTTCAATATTTATAGTGTTCATACCTACATAAAAGTAGTAAATGTAAAATCGGCTATATTGTTACCAGAGTACAGACATTACTTAGGCAGTTTAAAATCTGATTGTAACAAAATGTCTATGGCATATTTTTATCCCAAGTAGGTAGAGGCATAAGGTCTATCTGTTGGTAAGTGGCGATAATCACCTATGAATAGACCAGGAGCAATACTAATGCACTGTCTACCCTGTGACATAAAAATAATAGAAAATATAGCGCCTCCCAGTACATTATAGGTACCTACTTTTTCTTCATGAAGCCTAATTACCTGGTAAACCTTGTAGCTAATTCAGTGATCATGGAATCTAAAGCACCCATATACCTATGATTTATTCGTCTACGAACCTTTAAATTGTAAAACGCTTTATGTAATTTAAATATTACCTTTAAAATTTTCATTAGGTGCGCACGCATACATTGCGTTTAATAGGTACATAATTTTGAATAAAAATTATGCCATAATTCAGAATTTCTTATTTACTTAGTGTACATACTCATTTATTTTAATTTTACTTGTAATGAGTTGTTTTTTCATAATATCTGTAAATAAAACAAAACATAAAATATTGTGTAATTGTACATATTTTATGTAATATTAAATGCGTGAACAAATATAATTTCGCCACAAATGATGTAGCTGTATTATAATTAATCTGTGTCTCAACCCTGGGACCCCACTTAACATTACGTCTGCCTGTACACTCTTGATTGATTTAGGAAAACACAACGGCTTTACATTTTCCTTAAATTAAAACCAGCTGGTCTTTTAAAACGCTCGAGAAAATCTCAACTACCTTATAAAAAGTAAATTATTGGAGCTTTTTATACCAGTCAATTTGCAGACTTAATTATTTTTTCATTTCTGTCTTTTATTATTTAGGCTACATGTTAAAAACTAAATGTACCTATATCTAAGTTAAACGGTTTTGTTTTATTGTGGATAACTTACACAAAGATAATTTCCAATCCTTTTTGGTTTAAAATTTACCATAAATTTTAGAGGTTCAAAATGTGATCGTTCATTAAGCTAACCATACTTCACCACCAGTTTACCAGTGTGTGTTTATCATAAAACAACTTCATTATTTTAGTATCGGAAGTTGCGATCATCAATTTTAAAAGCGGTCATTAAAACGCTTGTAAACCTTGTTAACACTTTTGTAGAACGACGGAAATTATGTGAAATTCGGTAAATTTTTTATTTGTGATTATCTAGTTATCGCTGTTTTCAATATGGACTTAAAGGCTTTCTAAAATCATAATAATTCTGGTCCTTTAAATCAAAGGATTATTTTTAATTTTTATATAAATAAATAAATGAAATAAACCAAAACGCTGTTTCAAAAGCAACGTCTCAACCTCTCAACTATCGATCAAATAATAAATTCAAGTAGGACGCCTTTAGCTGTCACGCACATGAAATAAAATAATACAACTTGTAATGTTCGACGTCCCTATTTTTATTTGACTTGAAGCAACCTATAAATAACTCATAACTCGCGGATGCATGTCGCGCGCTCATTACACTGTGGCCCACGCAGCGAGTCGCTATAAATACATGCTTAAACTGCAAATAGTAGAGAACTTTAATTAGTCAATTGTGGCTGTCAAAAAACACATAATAACATGGCGATTGTAGTGTATGTTACATTCAATTAGCTAGCTTTCGTGTCGCAACGAATCGGCTTGGTCACGTGACTAAGCCGCCCGCCCGCGCCGCCGCATCGCCCGCCCGCTCTCACTCTTATACCTTTAATACAAATAACTCTTAAATATTAAACTAGACGCGGGTACCTACTATTTCCATTGTTTTTATCATACAACAACCAAATAAGTTTTATTTGTAGTCATGTGTTTAATATCTACCAACATATGTTTTTTTGTTCATAACATTAGCCAAACTATCAGATTTTGTTCGACAGAGACGATTCTACTACATACATTAGATACTATTTCGCTAATGAAAGTTCATCCGGAATTTTTGACTAAATTCAACGAAGATAAAAGCAACACGACATTAGCGCCGACATGAAAGCGCAAAATTAAACTGAGTAGCCTCTGCACGTAGAAAGCGTAATTGGAAAATTACATTAATGTATAAAACATAGGTATATATGTCATATCGAGCTCAGAATCATTTTACTTTGAAAAGCCTTTTACATACCTGAAGTTTTAAGCACATCCGTGAAATTCTAATAATTGTATAAAGGAATTGTCTTCCTAATTGGTACTCCTATCTTATTCGAACATTCACATATCACTATCGGTTTTGATTTAGAAATATTGTTTCGATCATCATTTACTTGTAAAGTGCTTTACGCACAATAATAATGATGAAGAATCGTAACGAATGTACATCGTTGTATGAAACACTGAATATAATAATATTGTTATACAATGGTCTAAAAATTATTATTATGATTCGTGCCGACAGATTTTATTTGAGTTAACAAAAAAATAGAGGTAGGTATCACGCTTTGATACAATTTATTTGAGGGATTTACAGCCACATTAACATTATCACATTTGTTCCATGAATCATGGATATATCTATTGTGAGCAATCCTATGATGTTAATTAGGTTCTTGAAATTCTGATTATTCAAGAAATAAGTCCCCACCTCCTCGAAATATTTTATATTTTCCATCGTTTAAACTGTCTAAAGAACTTTATTTATCAACCGATGAAAGAGTTGTGAATGATATATGTGTTTCAATTTAAATGAAGACATCTGAAAATGAGAAATATAAATTTTATTAAACATAAATTTATGATACATATCTTCGTGAATCAAATATTCCATATCTCTATGAATTTAAAATCA
This sequence comes from Thyatira batis, assembly GCA_905147785.2. Lineage (NCBI taxonomy): Eukaryota > Metazoa > Arthropoda > Insecta > Lepidoptera > Drepanidae > Thyatira > Thyatira batis. The sequence goes on from LR990489.1 coordinate 7,765,835, forward strand.
TATGAATAAAAACTTTTCTGATTTAAATATATTTATCGAAGCTTTTGTTAACTCTAACTTGATGTTTTTAAACCTACCGTTGATGACGGACAAATTTAATATTTTTCCCTAGCTTTAACGAATTAAATAAATCAAAATGGTTACCACCTGTCAGAGGACGTTCGCTCAATAAGTGCTCTTTAATGGAAGCGACGCAAATAAAATGATAAAATTTGAGCGAGTTATTTTTAAACCATGTGAAGTGTGGATGGATTTATTAACTTCATATTGTAAAAGCTTTAAAGTAAATGCATGGTCTAGTACTTCTATAGTACCTTTATATTATAAGTAATTATCAGAATGTATGAAAAGGCTTAGATATTTTTGGCGGCGATAACTCAGTAAGATCTAATGCCAGCCGTGGCGAATTGATTAATTACATGAGATTCGTAAATAAAAATGAATGAGTGGCAAAATATGTCTATAATTGTCCAAGTAAGGCTTTTATAGAAAACTACCCCCGGGTACGTAGGTGGCACCGAGGGTTAAAAAACTTGGTTTTATTAGAAATTTATTAGTGGACGTTTATACAAATCTGAACAGTAAAATTAATTCCTTGGAAAAGATCATAGTGTTAAAATGATCAATTATGCGAACAAATAAGCAACGTTAATTCTTCTACATATTTGCTCAACTGAAAGCTGTGCGAAACTCAATAATTTAAGGGTTTTTATCTTTTTATTCGAGTGGGTATTAAGGCAGATTCTCTGTACCAATATTTGCACAAGTGCTGGCTGGCTGTTTGATTGCCAATGAATATTTTCGTTGTTTCATTAATCGAGCAATCCTCCGCAAGCAGGTGAGGTTGCCGGTTCCATCCAACGCTTACTTCCAAACAGTTATTGCTGTTTTTGTTTATACGAACTTCTGAGTCTGCCTCGTGCTGTTTACTCTATATTTTATTTATTGACAATTGACGAAAATTTTATTTTTGTCCGTGGTGCTGTGCGTAAATTTTCGAATTCGCTACGTTATTGTTTGATATCACTGTTTGTTTATGCGTCTTAATTGGATTTTCATTTTTTTTATAACTGACGTGTTTATAGAATAATCACATTTGTTTTACTTTGTTTATTTTATAGTCGGAACCAAATGTGAATGCGTGCTTGATATGACAGGGAACACATAAAATAGTCTCGAAAATACGTAGGTATAGAGTGTGTAGTTTCTACGAGAGTTTCTTAGGTAGGTATTATGAAATATTCCATGATTTATTATGAGGTCTGCTTCGCCTTGCGTCAAGCGGACGTCACTTCGCGTCACGTATCTATACGTCGATACGCACTGGCCGCGCCCGCGCAGCGTTGCGCGTCATATCACACCGCGTGACTCTACACGTCTCTTCTCTATCACGCTATGCATGGGATGATCACACTGATTGATAACCTTTCAGTTGTTTTACGAGGGCATTGATTCCTTTGTCATTAGATTGTGTCGATTTGTTAGTTCATTATCTCATTCGAGTGTTTCAAAGCCCTCGTAACAAATTAAAACAGCCGTGTGACAGAATCACTTTTATTCTAAAATGAAATAGTTATAATGTTGTGCTTCGTGGTCCATTGGCAAGAATAATGTTATAACAGCATCGTTTCGAATGACAGAAATCTTTTGAAACGAAAACCTCGAGTATAATGTTATGGGTTATTTAAATGTATTTTTCCCACTCATGCGTCATCGTGCGTTTGTCTATTTGGCCGATGCCCTGCCGTCATGTGACCGCGCATCAACTAATTCCCGTTATTTTCCAAAGTCTAAAACTGATTGGTATTAATGTTTCAGAACAAGCATTCTTGTCGTGAAGTTATTGCACACACATTGTGACATAGACTAATCTTTCGCATAATAATGTCATGGAAATAGTATTATAAACATCAAAATTAAAATGCTATTGTAACAAAATTGTTATACCTACTTATTACGTTTTATGTCCGTAAAGATTGTTTATTTATTAGATATGCGTCTGAATAATTGTGCGTATATCATTAAGCTAGTTTTTTTCTACTACATATAATAAATAAATACTATATATACCTACCTACTTATAACCTATAATAATTTCAATAGATCAACAATTTATTAAGGTAGGGACTTATGTAGGTACACCGGTTATCTGTATACTGTATACACAGCAAATTACTCAGAAATATTTTTGTTCTAAGCTTTATAAATTCGCTTTTGTTACCCAAAGCGAAAAATTAATGGATGTTGTAATAAAAAATAAATTTTAAGTAATTTGGACGTGCGTCGAGATGCGTCTCATTATGTCTAGGGGCGTGTGATAAATGAGCGTATTGGAAAACGCCTTGGCACGCCTCACGCGTCACGATGACAGGATATAAATGAGTTTTATATTGTCTGTTCTCACCTAAGCCCATCTCTCAACTGGTCCTGATAACTGATCAGGAACACGACGAACGTCTAAACGTCCACTTGTTTCATTTATTTTGCGACAAGACCAACTTAGACTACTGTTTGAAATGTTTGGCTGCTATCCAACACCGTAAATTAACGCCTTTTTTCATTGTTTTCAGGTAAATCACTGAGAGAGATCTCTGAGGAGCAAACGGAAGCTTCAGGAACCGCTGTCTCCGACTCACCTACGTGACTGAGATAACTTTATTGAGGCGTATAATAATGATATTTTATTGTTGTATTTACGAGGCGGGGAAATATTTTGTCAAATAAATACTGTATTTTCGCAAAGAAGTATTCAAATCATATTGTTAGAATACCACAAGGTATAACCCAATAAAAAGTCAACAAGAGTTGTAGCATTTTTATTTGATGTAGGTTTAATGTTAAAGGGTGAATTGTGTTAATTGGGTTTTAAAATTTACATGAAAAAAATATATGCCTTATCTATAACGATTTTATATTAATAAAATGATTTAAAGAGAAAGAAGATTTAATACTACAAAGAGCCGATAGTCAACAAGCTATTCTCAGACGCAATTACTTGAGTCTTGGAAGTAAGAGGCACGAACGATAAAAGCGGACTGAGTAAACATCAAGCATCCACTTAGCGACTATTGCCAAACTTTAATATAACGTGTACCTCTCGTCATAGTGTTGGCTCAAGTGGTTTTGGCAAGCAGATGGGCCAACGTCTGCTCGACTTAATCAGGCCGCACCTTAACTGGGCTTAAGCTCAGTACGACCCGAGCAAAACTCCTAATGAGTCGGAACCGATGAGCGCTGCCTTAACATCGTTTTGCGTGCTCAAGTACTGTTAATAGCACGATCTTCCACTCTCAGAATTTTCATAATATTTAGATTTTCTGCGCAGTTTGAATTTGATTTTTCGTGGTTGGTTTTTTCAAGCAAACACAATATGCAGTTTCAGCTAAACTGTACGTGTAAGAAGACGTAGCACTAACATTTTAAACAAATCTCATGTTTTAAATGAAAATAATGTTTATTGACATAATCTCTGTTATAGACGATGTGATGCAACATAGAATGATTTGAGGGAATACAATTATTAACTGTCGACAATCGTCAGTGATTCCATGGATGTGCTATCGTACACAAAGTAAGGAGTAATTTGCGAGTGGCAGCGCATAGTCACGTAGGGTGTTGCGCTTGCCGTCGAACGGCGATCAACAGGCGTCGAAATTTGAAAATTACCACCCATTCGAAGCAATAAATTTGTTGAGCTGTCGCTGGCAAGTGGCGACCGTTCGCGATTGTAGATTGATTCGTTGATTGAAGAGCCCCATTCGTTTCAGCCGTGTACGGACCGGCACAGTCTTAATTGCCATCGGAGATTGGTGTATTGGGGCCATTAACGTTCAGATGTGAATGTACCTTTGCATATAGTAGATACTTTAGAGATGAACTTAGCTTAGGTATAAAGTGGCAACGTTGATTTATTTTTGATGTGGTTTTCTTTTAGGTACCTACCTATGTAGTTATGTACCAACCTTCACATTTTCGATAAGATATCTACATACTCAACGACTGCAAAAATTATGTATTATAATCTATTAATTAAAAAAAAATAAAAAATTATAATTACGATTATATTTGTCCTCCATAATTTTAATATTCAAAAATAACGATACATACCTATACTTTACCAAATATGACTGGGTAAATATATACTGGTATGGTTTAAAAATTGTGTATTCCACTTTACTATGACTGTATCATGTTTGAACGTAGTCACAAATTATGTAGATCGGTATATTTGGTTTCTTTTAAAAATCTTATACGTAAGCCACGCGATAGAATAAATAGAAATATATAAATATGCATAGAAATATGTACCAAATTGCGAAATAAAGTCTTGAAGGTGTTATCGCGTAGGTGACAAGCTGATATTACCGATATGTAGACATGACTAGTTACAACATTACATGCACGTAACTAATTAAATAATTCATGAAAGTCAAGGAAAACTAGCTGGGAAATCTGCGAAATAGGGTGTGTAAGATAATCATGGCTCCCCTGGGGGGGACGTCAACACATTTCTTTGCTACATGCTTTTCTTAGAGACTTCATTTATTCAAGTGTGTTTCTACGTCCCTTTTTTCATGAACAAGATCTTTTAAATTTTGTAGAAAGTAGTCGGAAGAAAAAAAGAAACAGGTATTGCTGTTGAAATTGCTTATTCCCCGACCTCAACAAAAAAAAATGTGGCGACACAGTAGTAACAGAAAAACGTTAATACCTACCTAGTTTCGTTTACCGCGCGCTTATACCATGCATTATTTCCGATATCTGTTACAATTTTGTTGACTTCTCAAACAAGTTAGTAGTTATAGCTTAGATACTGGTAGATGTAATAAGATAGATCAATGTGATGTCAAGGAGTTCATGATTACAAGCGTGGAGTGGGCAGATGTGCTTCGCTAGGCAGTGTCGCTCTCGACCCCGGTCGACCCAGTTTGCTCACTACTAGATTTACATGGATTGATTGCATTTCATAATTAACCTAGTACGCATATGTAAAATATCACATTTTTTTTGTAACTAATAAGTTTTGTAACATAGATGTCTTTTGTGATATAAAAATAAATTTAACACCAACTCATGTCCACTCCATTTCATTCGCCTTGATCAAACTAACGATATTTTAAAACTCAGTCAAAAATATAATCCATTATTATTTCTCACCCAACTCCACTTAACAGTATATCGCACAGATCTTATTCAGTCACATACATAACACACAACGACCTATAATTTTCACTCGTTGTGAAAATTTAATTCAGCAATATGCGAGAGTTCAAACATGGAGTATGAAACAGTTGAGGCAAGCCGATCGAGAAGCGTTCCGTGTGTAAGTGGCTTCCGGAAGCCGATGCCATTCACTGCTCGATGACACTTCAAAATTCTTTGACAGATACAAGGCTCAGCAAGCAGCGTGGCGCAGTACTCAGTATTGCTTCTTTAATGTTTCCTTCGTAGGGGAGTGTAAAATCTTTTTGATGTTGCGTTATGTTTGATTTGAGTGTTCTTTTGTTTAATTTTTACTTTTCCCGACGAGAAGTATCGAAAATTTGGTTTGGAGCTTTTTAGGAGCTAAATATGTAAATCCTTTTTTGTTTATTGGAAATTATAATAGTTTCTTATGTTTTTCAAAAACACTAGCGGTCGAATAAGGTCACCAGTCCTTCTCTGCCACATATGAATAGGCAGACTCGATATTTTAACCCATTTTAGGGTTCTTTCGGTATAGTTGAGTGAAAAACTTTATTGAAATAAAAGCCACCTAAAATTCAATTCTCTACCTAATGCTTTCTTGACCCTAAACTCGCAAAAACTAATAATTTGCTCAGTCGCCGAGACATAACAATTGTCAGTAACAGTTAATGTGAATACGAGTATCTTGAACTTGACCCTCGCTTCGCGTCTCGTTTCGCTTAATAATAATCATTAAGGGCAAGAATGTCGGTAGCTATGTTACTTCGCACTTGACCTTTTGACCTGCCAAGTCTAAAGTCTTATTATAAGTATATAGCTACATGTATAATCTCCTCTGAGAATTGTTGACAAAATTATTATTCAGGTAATAGATTGCTTTCTTTTTTGGTAGCAGTATTATTCGATAGTTATACTGCAGGCATTATATATTTAATTTATTTATTTTCTTTATTTGGGTCAATTAACAGTAATACAACTCATGGACATATAACCATCATATCAACAGTAATAACCCATTATTGATCTCAATGGTGTCGAATGAATTTGATTTGAGATTGACACACAATAAAATTGATCATGTTATACGTTTTATTGTACACTTGTTACGTTTGAAAATAGCTTACAAGTCCCAAACAGGTTCTTATTAGGGATAGGGCCATATAAAAGAATCATAAATTTTGATTCTTTGACAATGTATTTATATATTTATATTTATTCTAATAATTCTTTTTTAATTCGATTCATTACACCGGATAAAATTTAAAAAACAAAACATTCCAAAAATTGATTTACAATAAAATTCATAAGAAGCTCTTGACCCGGTCACCGCGGGGTCCTTTGCGGTAAGCCTGTCATCCTTTCAATTCTTGATGGCCCTTGAGATCGCTTCGCGGCTTGCCAGAGAGTATGCGGGCTTATTCACCAGTTTGTACCAGCTATTTGCGGCATCCGTCCGCCTCATTAAATGCTTATTTAACACCCTTTGGTTGAGTAAAATTTAATACCTGCAACATAAATACAAATTTATTTTGAATTAAGCAATAGACTGGGCTCGAAATATTTTTACAACTAAATTAGCTAACGACTTACAAGCTTTATAAAAAAGAAAACCGAATCTTGTCCTCGATCATAATATATTAAGCATAACGAAATTATGTAAGCCATTGTTCATTGTTTGACCCAAAAACCAATATTTGAGTATTAAATTGTATTATTTTTGAATTTTATGGTCTGGGGCACTAAAAATCACACGGTTAGTAATTTTACCAAGTACCTCATGCCAGTAACCTGAGATGAAAGCTGTTATTACGCTATAGATACGTATGAATTTTTCTATTCTGATATAGCAAATATCGACACTCCTAAGCTTGGACATTTTTAATATCAGTAATTACAACTATTTTAAATAATAAATAACTTATATTAAAAAACCATTCAATCGACGAACCAAATAATATATTGGAATGGTATTGGCAAAATTCATTAATAATATTATTTACATTAGAATCGTGTTATTAAAAGGGCTTATTTTATGCCTTGAATTTTTTTTTAATGGGGGTATGACTTTTTTTCATATATAATAACATCACAACAGCCACGTGCTACCAACAGAGAATGGTTCTAGTAACTGCAACAGAGCTGTGAATGTTTTATGATTCCTCGGCTATTGGTTAGATGGCGTTATTTCAAATGAAATTTAACTTTACACCATAGCAATTTTTAAATACAAACACATTAAAATACTAATTATTGACCTAAATATTTGTTCTTTAGGTAACCCCTAACAGATTATTAAAGCGTTTCGTAATCTTAATCTCGCATCTTAGAATTTGCAGAATGCAAGTCAGCACAAAACTTTTCGATGCATTCATTAGTGGCTTCAAACTTTCTTAATTCCGAGCTGAAATTACACGCTAGCGTAGTCATTATTTCCTCATTGTTAACCGTACGACTATGTTTTGGTATTGCACTTATAATTCTCATTTTCAAAGTTTAAAGTAAACCTTTGCAGTACTTTAAAATTAATTTGAACCATTTAATTTTATCACACCTTGTCAATTTAACGTTTCATCAACTTATAATAAACATGATTAAAATTTATAACACCACGAAACTTTTTATACGCGAATGTTAATTTCGTTCCATATTAATTTTTACTCAACTGTACACCAACTGAGTTGCATAATATTTTCATAAAACGACAAATTTAATAAAGTGGCCGTCAACGTTGAATAATTCAGATGCGTCGCCGGGACGGTATACATTATTTATGATGATGACATGTCGTAGGTAACATAAGTCTATCTTTGGTCTGCGGTTTTGCATCTCGAGCACGTCGTCGCAATATTGAGAGGAAACTCGCGGCTCCTCTTGGACTTCACACGGGAACATAGTGTAATGCATTAGCATTAACGACATTCACAAATAAGCTTCCTGAGAAAATGCATGTCCCTGTGAGCAATATTATTATAGTTCAATTTTACTTACTTGTTTGTTTATGTATAGCCGCAAAATTCTCGCTAATACTTACATCACATACTAATTTCCCTTCTCCTTAAACCTTGTATTGCTAAGCAGTCTTAATTTTTTCAGGAAAATATTTTTAGCTTTTAGTTCATTCAGACGAAATCCGCAATTCAATGCATACAATTTTGTTATTGCAGCCTTAAACTGTACAAAATGTTTAGGTGACTAGAAATAAACAAGCAGAAACGTATCCAGGTGGATATTCAGCAGGATTAGTCGACGTTAGACAAGAACACGGTAACGACGTGGAACTCTGTGAGACACGAGTGTCTTGTTAGACTTTACAGACGTAAAGTTGCGCAAATGGATAGCTATAGTTAACGTTAAGTCGCGGTATGAGCGGATTAGACGCGCACTGGACCGATATAGATTTATTGCATTGCAATGATTTTTATTTCTTGTTGTGCGATTAAAAAGTTAGTTGTTGTGTTTCTTCGGTTTTCCGGACAGCTGATGCAGAATGCGAGTCATCTTATTATGTAGAGCTATCTATAATATAAATTCATGTGACCAAGTTAGACTTTTGAAATATGTGTATATACCTACCTATACATATTTCAACATAATGTCTGATATATATCTGATATATATTTTGGTTCAAGATCTATTAAATTTGGTATTTAAAGTGGTTTAATTTGTGTTTGAATATAGATACGAGTATATTATTTTATTTAAATAAAATCGATGATAACAACAAAACGTATTTTCTCATTGACTTCAGTGTGCATTCAATTTAGATGATCAGTCGTGATAATAAAGTCCAATAATCCAAGTCATATTAACCATCAAAAGCTTAGCAATGGCAGTAAAATAAAACGTGTACAAGATTTTATTGGCAATCTCACATTGACACAAACGGGTCATTATATAGTTGCATATTATCATAACAAGGTACATTGAATGTGATTTGAACCACATGTGCGCGCACGCTCCCTATGACGTTCATGCTGCGTTACTATTTCATGTATTTGGAACGGAATGTGCGAGTTTTGTAGATTATCATTCTATAAAACTTATTGTATAATTTCGTTCAGTCAGAAAAAAATATGATTTTCGGCATTGTGGGATAAGCAGTATGAATACCAAAGTATTTTGTAGTCGTTATAACAAAATAAATCTGTGCTTGAAATAATTTATTATTAATTATTAAATTATTCATTCAAGTGATAATATAAACAAAAGTTTACCGATAAACAATTTTTTTTAAATTACACCCTTTGATAATAGCATCGACTGTAAATTTACTATGTTTCAAGGCGTATGTGGGGAAAAATATGTTGAATTTTTTATAGTAAAGTAAAATCAATATGGCAAGCAATCATGTTTCCTGCCGAGGAATTTTCTATTTTGTTACGTTAAAATGTGTAAGTTATTTTTACCAGGTAGATATGACAAGGTACGTATGTAATATACATATGTACCTATTGCATAGTTTTTATATGTTTTTAAGACTAAAGTTAATACATTATGGGACTTTTAGTGTAATTAAATCCTGTAAGTATCCACAGGGTATTAATGAAATGATTGGCAAAATTATTTTTATTTAACAAATAGCTTACTTAAATAGTATAAGAATAATTTCAGACTCTCTAAGTATGAACTGTGTGAACGTTACATAATATTTTACCTATTAGTCAGTTAATGCGACAGAGTAGGTATCATTAAACATCATTCTCGCAATAAAACGATCACAGTTTGAGTCGTTTTGATGTTATAATGATTTATTAGGACACTTGTAGTTTTGTCATTAACTCTTGTAAGACCGGAAACAACTGTTATTAATATCTCGTGTCAAAACTTAGAGACACAGACGATTCTATATATAAATGTTATTTAGTTTTAAATGATAGTGCACCAAGCTTGCTTAGCATAGTAAAATTATTTTGTTTCTGTTTCATACCTAGAATAATTTTATCATAAGAGATATTTTTTTTAAGTACATGTGATTACTGCGAGTCAGCTATTTGTAGTAGAACATCTTTTTATTTCTATAAATCTGTGTGAAACTCTGTGCTATCATTTTAATCTTCGTTAGGTATTGCGTCGAACGAATTGCACTAACGGCTTAGTTAGTCGATTTCATTTTGTTTTATTCCTATTGGATTGTGCAAAACGATCCGTTAATAATAAAAGGACAAATTTAAAAAGTAAAAATAGTTTTGTCATAGTGGATTAAAGTAAATAGTGATCAAGAATAATTAATAATTTTATCGATTCATGATATTTTGTTAGGCTCCGCAGACGCCTCACGACTGACCTACTTTCTAATTTCAAAATCTACGTTGAAGCCAATTAGGTCTCAGGCATAATTAGGTTTGTCGATGAATTTATAATAAGTTTTGACGCAGCAGGGCGTCATAATGACGCATATTGTACGACGGCGATACGTGCGAGTCGTGCCTTCATTTTACCTTAGTTATTAATAAGATGTAGGACGTAGGTACTGAGACTATTTCGGTCGGTGCTTACGTTACTCGGTAACCGATCGAATTGTCCCCGAAAGATAAATTATTACCAGCTTTCGCTAACTAATCTTTGTTATAAGTAGTCATTTCTCAACTCGTCGCCGACTGAGACGAATTTCTTTCGACACACAGTGATGCCATTATTTATAACATTCAATTTGTTTTGCGGATATTGCGTTGTTTCTACATCTTCTACATTATGTATAATTAAAAGTTGTATAAAACTATGATGGACTCCGCCTTTGAAAGATGAATCACATTCAACATCACATTAAGTCGAACAAGTTGATTAAAAATTTTTATGATTATATTTAGGTAATTAGTGTCAACTTATATTCTAACCATTATATTCAATGTTTATTGAAAAACTAGTTCTTTGAAAGCGGTTAAAGATATCTTATTTTCTCAGAATAAAAAATATAACGACCTCATAAACTCACACTAGCGTCCGTTCTATCGATTCCATCTGCCAGGATCGAATTGGTATTACAATAATAATTTACCAAACATGTATATTCTAGGTTCAGTTTGCAAATTCAATTTAGATAATGCAACCATCATTTAGTTCTGAAACTGAAACGGCCAATGTAAACCGATATTGTCAATTTAGCTCGGTAGGTACGTAGGGAGGCGAGCGTAGCAGATAATTTCTGCGGCCGTAAACTGAACGCATAGAGAGAGATCATGAAATTAAAAGTTATAATAGCGGTTTTAATGCGAACCGGTCACAATGCGGTGAACGTTGAAACGTTACTTAATTAACAATAGAGCAATTAAGTTCGGCGGGTAGCGCAGATCGGGCCAAAACGAATGCCATTTCGCGGCCGACGCGCGCCGCCGCCCGCGCCACGTTCCGCTCCGTCGATGGACAGTGCATTTCGCTGATTTCGCTGACGCTGTTTTTGCTGACTTACCCTTTTCCCTTATAGTATTGCATAGCTATAATGTAATCCGTATTTGATCGTGGTTCATCTAACTATATTATAATATAGACAGATTTAACTTCCGTAGGTACTTGCTTTCCATTGAGCCATAGTACGTTAAACCTAGATTACTGGAAAATTTAACTAAAATTGTAGCACCAATAAACTTTCATTTAGCAGTTAGGTTAGGAGCTCGGGGTATTTGCACCAACGGAACTGATAATCCCACTTCGTGTTATCGCGGTCGACACTTGTTATAAAGTTTAATTAAATTGTTTGGTTTATGGTAAATGTAAATCTATCGATATCGTGTAACTGTTTCTATTGGATTTACTTATACCTTATACCATATTACAACGCAGAATAACATAATTTCTATGTTATTTGTACGTATGTGTAATGGTAATGCAAGTGGCCTGTTATTAGGTACAAATCTCGTACAAGCAGACTGCCAGTCGCCGTTAATTCATCACTCATCATTAGTCGGTCCATTACAGTAACTTGACTAAAATTGCTAGCCGTTTAGTAAGTGTTTATGTTCTAAACACTTATGGTTGGTAGCCTGGTGACAATTTGAGATTATAAATACATAGTGAGACACATCTTGAGAGTAATGAAAGTAATGCCTTACCTACTGGTCATTTTAAATACTGTTTTATTTTTCCCATTTTATACTTACTTGGTTACCGAAATGCTCCTTATATTATTAAGGTACAGTCATCAATAATTAAACAATTATTTCTTTTTATTTCATTCAATATATGACTAGAAAATACACCTACAATATAGGTCATAAAAACAGTACCTACCATAACTACTTAATAACACCTCACATCAGAAATTACATGGTATCCATTTTGATTGACGCATAAAAAAGCATCGTTCATTTTCAGTGTAAATAATTGCAGTCCAATTAATGGCGTTGCATTCGACCGGTAAACTATATATAATGACAATTTATGGAATATTTACCATCGGTTCCAAACGTACCTTATAGTTTATTGTACGTTTACACCGCTATATTTGCTCTACGATTAGTGTTCGCCTATAACATTATTATTTCATACGCCAACCCATTTGTACAACACTAATGTCGTTACTCCTTGTTCGAACACATCGATGTACTTGGAAGTTGGTGCCATATTGTTTTGTTGCCTCGTATTTAGGACACCGTTGTTTATGTTATCGAACATAAATATAACTGAGGTTAATTAGGATATCTGAATCTAAAGTGATTGGCAGTTGTTAAAGAATGTGAGTTATTAATGGTAATTCATACGATTTAAATTTAATTTCACTGATTCCTATCCCTCTCATATTTCAAATGACTCGTGGGTAACTTCTTCGTTTTATTTTTTAAGTACCCCAACAGATTTCCCAGAGAAAAAAATCATCTGTTCGTATAATTAGTCTTAAAACCAAGTTAATTTCCTTTGTTATGCCTTGCCTCCTCTCGTTATGATGCTAATTCAATTTAATATGTAACTCCCAGGAGTTAAACCGATAAACTGTTCGTAACTAACTTGTACCAAGATATGCATCAAATTGCATTATAACGATCGAAGAACTACGAATGTTACACACATCAAAGTACCTACATGCATAAAGGTACATGTAACTAAGTTTATAACATATTCACCGAGTCCCTTTGAGGGAAGCCCTACATCTCAGTCACTTAGACTGTAGCAAAGTACGCTGTAATAAATGCAGTTATTTAAGATCACAGTCTAGAAGGAAATTGCATTTACTTATCGCTTGCACCTTTTGACGCATTCGCACCTCTCGTGTTACCCTGCTACTAATGACTCAATTATACATAACGCCTCACTTTAGAGCAGCCTACATGCTCATGCTACGACCAATCCAATTTCAATCTTACTCGACTATAATACGAATGAAAATAATAAATCTAAATATATCACAGGTAAAACATCGCATGGTAACTCATAATGTTAAATCAAGTTTTTTCCGACTTTAATTACATGGTGTAAACGCGATATTAATTGTTGAATTGAATTAGTGTTTGTTAAAAAATGTTTGAAAGCTAATTCTATGCGAAGTTTACATAGTTCGTGTTTCGTTACACTGTAAATCTATTTGTGATTTATGTTTTAGCAGACACTGTGCAAGTTTACAATTATTAATTACACATTTCTTTTTTTCTCAATGACACGTCTGTCAGTATTTATTTTCGTGCTTTGAATTTCTGTAATAAACCTATTTACAATTCAGTTTTCATTTCATTGCATGAAGACTTTGAGGAGATGTTCAATATTATTTAGTTACAAACGCGCTTTAAAGTTTTAAGCAAACTGTAATTATACGACGATATTGCTGTTGATAAATAAAATATTACACCAATGAAAAACCTCTGTGCATAAAACATTTTAAGGGCACTATTAATCACCCATGTTTTTATGGTTAATCTTGTAATAATTTTACAACGTCGCACTTAATTTCAGCTTGACACATTGTATTTTAACTATGAGTCGAAAGGTCGGCCTCATATCCCGGTATTTTGTCATTAAAGCTTAATCTTTAGTTGAACTCGTGGTCAGTGACTTTAACATGCTCAATATTTTAACTTTGTTCAAATATGTTATACAGATTTACTATGATAAAATGTTAAAATTATCAAAGATCATGTTTATCTATATAAAATATAAATCTTCTTATATTATGTACTAGTGACTGACCTTAAGTTTTGTCACGTCTGTCGCACTAAAGGGGTAATGGACAAACAAAAGGTTTGTTGCTCCAAATGTTGAACACCTGCACACGGCACAAACTGTTGATTGACTAACGATGCTTTAACGATCGATTTATGATGACATAAACATTTAGATGTAGCTACGACTCTAATAAAGGTTTGGTGTATGCTTTACAATTTCCTAATTGAGAATGGTTTGTTGAATAATGATTATTGTTTTAACAATATAAAACATATAAGTAAATTCCAAGCTGGGAACTACCGGTAAGTCAAAAATAACACGCTCTAAGAGTTGGCTGTTTGATAAACGTTTAGATGAATTATTTATAAAAAAGGTAACCAACTGACGTCAAAGGCAAAAAAATGGAAACTAAACTTCATTTAAGATTCGCATCGCTTAGTTTAACAAATACAATTTAGGTACATATAGAACCATATTATACCCACTAAACGAGGCAGCAAGAGTATTGAAAAAGTTAAAAAAATACTGTAAAAAATAAAATATAATATACACAGCGAATGTAGTTGAGGGTGAAACAAATTGAAAAGCAAATAAAAAGGCTTTCCGATAAAAACGAGGTGAACTTTTTCAATTACAAACTTGCATGGCGCGCGTAGTCATGCTAAGTATGGGAACTATAAAACTTATTGAAACACCCAGTGTCGTTATCGCATGTTTACTGATAAACTTCGAGCTTAAAATTCAATAGATAACACCTTTCTAATTACTATTTACATAAGAACTTATTGGTTTAGTTAGATGAAATCAAATAAAAGTATTGTATATATAAGATTAATAGAAATCGTTAAGAATCACGGATTTAATTTACCTGCATATTTTTTTATTTACTAAACTAAATAAACACAAAATAAAATGTTTAGCTAATCATGATTATATCTATCTTGATGAAATAATATTTAGTTATCCCCTTATGTTGTAGCTGGTGTCGTGTTATTGTCTGCTAGAGAGAGGTGAGTAGGGGATAACGAGTGTTTGAGGCAGCTAGTTACATTATCGGTATCAGAGGGCACTCGCGAAAATTAAATCTCTATTAAAATTTCAGAGAAGGGACAAAACTTTTATCAGTTATGAACTTTCGTGACATTTTACGAAGAATTATTATCGCCTTATCTACCGTTCAGTTTTCCGAGGGGTGAATTCAACTTTGCCTGTATTTTCGTTCGGTGCAGTTTCTTTCAATTAGTGTAAGCTCCATGGATATTTTTATCTATAGATAGAAACTAATGGTAATTCTAAGAGGCTACATAGTTGCCTGTTTACTATTGCATGGGCCAGAAGGGGATGCGCAATGTGTGTCATTATTTTTGTAGTTGTACCTACAGCATTTAATACCTTGTTGCTCCATATTCACTCACCACAAAGAGCCGCACTGTCAAATTTAATTTAAGCTTGATAACGTTTACTGCTGAGGTATAGATAACTTTTCACGATAGAATTGCCAAACAAAGTAATTTTAATAAATGAACCGGCTATAAAAATAATTAAAACGAGTTCTAAAACACAAAACAACCGTGAAAAATTAAACCGAAAAGCAACAGAAACCGCGCGTAAATTAGTCAGCCTTGTGTTTCACCCCCGCAGCCCCCTTTCCCGTCCCCCGTCCCTCGCGGCCCACAAACGCAGCCAACAGTAAAAGTTAATTAAATAAAAATACCAACCGAATCCGCTCCCGCTGAGGTGTCAAACAGCAATCAGCAAATAAAGGACCGCCAATAAGTTAGCGAGGCTATTCACAGAATCGAAAAGGTTCTGATTCATTGTCACGTCTCGTTTTGATTGGACGTGCTTTGATACCGATAGCCGGGATTGCGATCGTTCAAAATTTTAATATTTTTTACTTCCCTCATATTCGATTCTATCCGTTGCGGTTTGGCGATATTTATATCGTTTTGTTTTGTTTTGAAAAATCCCGGCTGGGCTTGAGTGTTCGTTTGCAACTGTTGCTATTCAATTTTAGAATTTGTGTACCTATTGATTCGTTTGGTGTAGTTTCTGTGTATACCACGCCATATATATGTATACACAGAAACTACACCAGTTTTCCGGCCACCATACGATTTCTTCTTCACACCTTGCTTGTCCTAGATGCCATATTAACACCTACATTATTTTCTTAAGTTTAGACTCAACGTTGATCTTTCAGTTGCATCGTATGAATATGTTCTCATTAGATATGTCTTACTGTATGTACTTATGAGTACTGAATTGCTGGACTTATATAGTAAATTACCTAGTGTAAATGTTAGCCGCAACTTACCGGCACAATTTTTTTGTTGTAATAAAACTTTTACTGAGAATCCTCTTTACTGTATTATCTCAAAACACTGCGTCATAAATAAAAAGAAAATACTTGGGAAAAATCGAAATATAGGAATTATTAAAAATAGTCCTTTGGTAATAGCAGTAATAACGTCGTAGTTGGCAAACGTGATAGAGATCACGAGCTTGTGACGTAATTCTTTGGCTCCCGTGACGCAACATGGTGACGTTTCATTCATTATGCGATGCTGAATGCGATCTGGTTGGATAAAGCGTCTCTAATTATTTCCGTGTCTATCGTCACCGAATCGCGGTCGAGGCGCTCTGATTCACGATTGTATGAGGTATTGGGTCGATCATACGTTTTTAATAAAACATCATGTACTCCACTTCAGAAGTAGAAGCTAAGTGGGTCAGAAAAACTGGAAATGTTGAAGACGTTAAATTCGTATTTAAAAAACTTAAGGCTTTTAGTCGCCATGAACTAGGTAACTAAACTTTTTTTTTTAAAGAGTACACTTATTGATAGAAATCCACCTATAATAATGTATTGTACCAGCACAAACTCTGTTAATTAAATTCCATGCGACACAAACAAATGTCATTAGGCAACGGGTATGAAACTATTAATGTCTCAGGATATTCATAAATAAATATAGAACAGGTGTGGTGCTTCTGCAAACATGCAGCTTAATAATCATTTACAATGATTATCATCACATCGTCAGGTAAATGTATAAACGACGAGCTTATTTTTGACTCGCAAGGGACGATAAAAATCTTGGGAGTAAAAATTTTACGACATGTGAAATCGGGAGTTCGGTGCAGAAGATAGCGGAATAATTTTATACTTACGATACGCTTTCGAGTGTAAAATGAATATTTTTTATCGGTACCTACACAGGATAACATTTTCAGTCGATATGCGAATGATGACGCCTCCGTAATGCGAGCAATTCGTACGAAAATTCTATCAAAATATTATATATGAAAAAGACTGAGTATTTGAGTGATTTTCCTTTTATTACCTTTCTATTTCCTTATATCGGCTTAGTAACATACATTATTATCCATTGGGATTTATAATTTATCATAACGTTACGAAATATTTTCTCTGTGGTTTGTAACTTTTTCTAGGTAAAAGTAAAACTTTTTTAATGTAATTTATGTAGCTTCTGACACAATATATAAAAAGGTTCTGAGGTTCCTACTTGATGTAAATATGACATTTCGGAAAATAAAACTTTTTTTTACTTCTTGTACCTATATATTACGTCGAAATTGAATAAATAATATCATTTACAACCTTACAAATTTCCAAGTTTATTTTGGTAGCCTACTCTGTAAGTTGTTGTACATAAATCAAAAGTTCATTAAAAAAACCACCAAATAGTTTACTTTGTGCAGACAACTTTACAAAAGATAACATAAAATAATGCACAACGTTTGGTGAACTGTCTACGGAACTGGTCTAGTGTCGGCTCTATTTGTCAAGTCTATATAATTTAGCTTGAAACAGCCATCGTCTTCATGCGACATGGTCGTTTTGTTACAAACTGTATTATGAAGCGCCACATCGCCTTTTGCCATCCGCTCAAGTGCAACTATTGCATGGCATACCGACGCAAATTCGAACACGTGAATGCTGTTATTTGTCAATGTCCATAGTTATTTCTATTGCAAACTCACGGAACAGAATCGGTGCGTAACCACACGAATAGAAACGTCTTGTTCGGACGTCTGCATCATTTTGCATGTTTATGATATTGTTCGGTTTAAAACGGGACACTTGCAATAAATCGAAATGTGTGTGGGCCCCGTATGAGGATCGTTTTATCGACCGATCATCGAATTATTTCATAATTGAACAATGGGCCGAGGTATGCTCCCATTGAACAGATATCGACCTCGATCTTACTGATCGTTCGATTTATCACGTATGTGTGCAATCGTTTTGAGGTTTATGCGCAGGGATTTTTTGCTCGACATTGTCGTTTGATACAGCTTTACTTTCGTTTAGTTAACATCAAACTTAGAGTAAATAGTGTATGGAGTATCTATAAACAGATATAATATGTGAAACAAAAGCCCCCCACTTTAATTGTAAAATAATAGTAATACTGCCAAACTGAAACACAAAATGTCACCAATATCACAAAGAGGTTCTCATCTATACCCTCGTCGTTTTAAACGCAATTTGTT
Source organism: Thyatira batis (assembly GCA_905147785.2). Lineage (NCBI taxonomy): Eukaryota > Metazoa > Arthropoda > Insecta > Lepidoptera > Drepanidae > Thyatira > Thyatira batis. Next base: position 7,784,630 of record LR990489.1, read on the forward strand.
GAAGCCTATTTAATTTTCATCTAACAACGTTTTCTGTTTTAATTAACCAGAAGGTTATTTGCGCTCCGAAACATTTAAAGAGAGGGCTTATAACAGCCTGAGAATTCTATGAAGCCGATACAATATAATATTTGATTTGCCACCTTTACTATTTTATCCCTAATGATTTTGAGGTACCAATCTCTTGCGGCGTTGTGGCAGAATAATTAATGAATAGCACAGACATAATGTAAGTATACCTAGTTTTATGAACAGATTGGTTGAGTTAACTTTGATAAATTACTTATATCGCTTTCCTATGCATCCTGTAAATTTGCATTATTTTCATCAATTTATCACTATCCAAATCGGCCTATAAATTATTATGCTACTTATACTAAAAATATATATTAATTGTCCGACTTGTACCTACTCTATGCCCTATTTTATAATCAACAATTATAATAAAGTATTTATTATCTTTTCCATATTTTTATAAGATACACGCAAACGAAACTGCGGCCATTAAAATAAATAATGCAGGCAATTAAAAATTATTTCTGCGAACCGAATAGAGATATGATGCATGCTAACGTTGGTTAAAGTTGAACAATAGAAAGAGCAATGAAATCGGTCTTTTCCTGAACGCTACATGCAAGTGATCGCACCATTTATTGCGTCTGAGAACAGTGCAAGTTCCGGCTGAAGCGTCTTAAGGCCGGGGAAGCTCGGGAATAGTTCTTATACAAGTTTTAAAACGTCGCTATCTGTGCTTTCTTAGTAAAAACGTAGTTGTGACCAGATAAAACTGCGGTCCTAAATTTACTTTTGTCGCTTATATAAAACTGTTCCTGCGTGAATGTGTGATAGACTTTATACCTGTGAAGATTAACAATAATAAAAAAAAATACGAAAATATTCTAATATTCTTTGTAGGTATATTCTATATCAATGTATGTAGGATTATTATTCATGGTTTGCTTGTACATTCGTTTTTATTCATGACGATTGACGTTTAAAACTTACAGTTAACTTTGCGTAATGTTAAAGTCACTATTAATAAAATTGTATATAATCCACTACCACCACCACTCATTTATTTTGTATTCACACCCAAATACATATAAAATGTATGAGGAATCTAACAAAACAGAATTTACCAATACACTACACAGTATACGCGTATATACAATACAGTATTTACCATGTGAATAGGAATATTGAAGTAGTCTAGCGCAAAGCTGAATTTGTATTAGAATCTCTTAGTACCTACCTAGTAGAAAACACCTTATAAATAGGGGCATATTGTGCGTTTTCAAAGCATTATGAAGTCGATGTAGTCTGCATTCATCCCACAGCCTCTTCGCAGAGACATGTATTGTGCTAGTCCTTTTCTGACTTCAATTTAATTTCAGGCGTTTTCCTACACATCACCTTTGTATGAATTCTTAGAGGATTTTATTATACCGGCTCTTCTATCACTTTGAAATATATTTTCTTTTATGCGTGTTTCAACTAAAATGCCTCTCCTTATTGAACATTATTTGTTATAGGTATTTAAAACTGATAGAAACCAATAAAGATTGAACATGAAATTTCAAAGAATTTTATAGGGTTTGTTTTTTAAATACTTACAATTATTGATCATACCTTGTGAGTAATAAAGTTCAAAGTCGAACCTAAAACAAATAATTGTCCATAAGGTATCGATTACAATTTTCCCACGTGTAATTGTAGTGAATTAGTTAATTGTAGTTTCTTTGTTTTAATACAGGTAATACATAGTTGAAACCAGTGAGACTTACAAGAACTAAGCTTGTAAGTAAGCTATATGAGAGATATAAAAGAGGACATAATTCCTATATAGTACGATTGTATACCAATTAGTGGCCTGAATAAATATTATTTTATAATTTTAAGCTGATAAGAACATGCATAGGTGTCTAAGTTGTTTCTATTTCACAGCCACGTAAAACAAAATAAGAGCGAAAGTAAAAAATAAATAATGGCCGTCTTCAGTATATAAATTTATAGGTAACCAATGTAACCATGAAATTTAAACAAATTACGAATACACGAAGACATATTCTAAACTTAACCGTTTTGGAAACAAAGCACGAAATCGAACAACAATAGGGTTACGAACAGACAGTAATCACTTTGAAAATAGATCAATAACGATTTCTCGGCAAGAAACATTAGCGACCGTGAAAGAACAAAGCAGCTACTGATTTGTGGTCGTCGCCGACGTAGCATTCAGTGTCTCATTCCTAGAGAGAATGCACGATACATAGTTACACGTTGGGCAGTGGACATATCTGTTGTGTGGAGCAAAAAGAGCAAGCTGGCGAGTGCCCAACCAAGTGTAGTTGCGGCTTGTTTCATACGTCACATTAATTAACCATCAGATAGAATCTCGGCGTGTGATGCTGCCTAAGATATTTACGATAAGCTCTAAAACTAGTAAACACATTTCTTGACCACCAACAGGTGCTTTATGTTATATTTGTCTTGTTTCATCGCTATTTAAATGTAGGTATCATATTTTTAGAAATATAACCGCTACAGTATGTCTTTGGGAAGACATCGATGAGCATAACGTATTCGCTATTGGTCCTCAGGCACGGTAAATCAGAATCGCTAAGGAAAGCTTTGAACATGTGTCTCAATAGCGACTTATGCGATATGCGATTTTGTTCCGATTCTAGACAAAATGGAAAGTAGTTTATATTCGACGTTTTAAAATAAAAAATGTTTATTCTAATTCCAAAAAACTTTCTGTATTTAGTTAGTGAGAGGTACCGCTACTACAAAATATAAATTGTCTATTCATATGTCAGTCCATTTTCATTAAGGTATTAATGTACTTAGTCTATATAACATTCTGTGATATTTGGCTTTAAATTAGTTGTAAGAATTATTTAATTGACAAATCAATGTTTTATAGTTTAGTAGCAATATTGTAAGGTAGCAAGAGTCTTTATAAATATTTATATGTATTTTCTATAATTGTTAATTGAATGCATTTTAAAAATAAATGTTAGTATTCGTTGTTATGTCAAATATTGTATAATAAAAAAGAAAATTAATGTTTCCGCGCCCGCTAGCGCCCAAGACTTGGGGCTAAAGTCTGAGACGGCGGCGGGAGGAGGTTACTCGCCATTTACATGAGGGGTCAGCCGCTTGCTTGCTATCTCACTGATTTACAACCATATTCAATTGTTAGCAGGACTTGTATCAACAGCTGCCATGGACAAATAGATAGTTTACTAAGCATTTGTGGCTATATTGTTGTAAATTTATTCATAAAATAAATAATATTAGAAGTTAAACATTTTGTTTTACTTTGCCCAATTCATTTCAATCGTCCCATCTTTATATAAAGTTCCGCTTTGAATTGCAACATTAGATTAAAATTTATATAGATACATTTTTGATCACCTGTTTCTAAACATTGTAGTATTTTAAAGTTGGTCCTCAACAAATAGTTGCACAATACCTTACAATCAGCTTAAAGGAAGATAACTTTGTTACATTCTTAGATATTTTTTACTTATCTTAAGTAAAAAGGCTTAGAAAGAAAAAATCCTTAGAGTTAATATTTAATAGTTTCCCAGAACTTTTAAGCACCAATGCCTTTAGAAACATATAAATGTATTAAGGCTTGAGAAAAGGCTTCATTCATACCTCACGTTTCGCTGGAAAGTAGGCTGCGTTTTTCTTTGGCGGCGTCCTAGGAAGCTTCGTCGTAGGTAAACAGGGTGGCACGATTTATGCGCAGTTTGAGCGGCATTCGTTCTTTGTTTCAGGTAATGACCCCGCTTTCATCTCGGCCTCAATGGGCGCAAGCAAAGAGTTGACGCAGATACCGGCCGCAGTCCGCAACTTGTGCCTCGGTGCGGAATTGGCGACGTGCTTCAAACATAGTTCACGTATATTGAATGGCATCACATGTATCAGAAAGTCATGATTTATATGAACTGACCTTGAGTCTTTTGGTAACGAAGACTTATTAGCACTGGCAAATTAGATTATATATATGAAATATAGGTAGATATGTTAGAAATACATGAGTTATAACAGCAGCAGCCTGGAAAATACTGGCATACACATCCATCCAGGCGTAAGGTAAGATAGTGTGAGGTCACAACTGCCTAGCCAAATATTTGTGATTTTTTGAGCACTATAGAATAGTTCATTTGTAAAATAGATCATAGAAGTTCCTGTCTGCAATTAAAAGTAAACAGTGGCTGAAAATTGAGTCGCCACTGGAGACGCTAGAACAGAAAAGTAGATAAGATGTGAATTATAATGGCAAGTATATTTTCACACTTAGGTATAATAAGGCAAGGTCCTGCTGTACGAAGGACGAATAATAAAAGTCTATTACGGAGTTCACTCGATAACGTCGTACGAACCTTTAAAGTACACCTATTACCTTGCAGAGGTCATTTGGACAAACGGTTTCATATAGCCCCCACTTAGGGCGCGCACAGACATCTTTTTTCTTCAGTGGTCCAGGTCAAAACAAGCACAATGACGGGTGTAGTGTGCTACGCTACTTATACCTACGTGAGAGGGTGAAGCGATGGTAACGTCACTTGGGTCGTTCTCACTATAATGACCCTATAACGGTCCGCATTATTATTTATGTTGTGTAGCTGAGAACGGCATAATAGTACCATAAGAATGAAATAAATTCTCGCAAAGTTTGAGTTCTTGGCTTCGCTTGAAAGCTGCGATAGCACTTATTGTTTCACATTTGTGAAAATGTTTTCTTGGACGTGTTTTGGATGTGGCAATTATTGTTAAAAATATTTTTTTTGCCTACAGTTAGATTAAAATTTACGCGAAAATTCAGGTTGTTATCTATACTAATAACATAAAGCTGAAGAGTTTGTTTGTTTGGTTGAACGTGCAAATCTTAGGAAACATCCGATTAGAAAAAATTTTACAGTGTTGGATAACCCAGTTATATAGTAAGGCTATTATGCATTATAAAATTACGGTACAACCAATAGGAGTGGAGTATCAATGTAAAATGTTTCAAAAACGTCGTTGTAAAATGTTTTGTTAGTGGTTTAGATGACTTTTAATAGTGAAATACATTTACGCAACATTTAAGGTCTAATATACAAACTATGACCACATCACAATTTCATTATATTATACGGCTAAATCTCCATTAGGCGACAGCATCAGCCTGTATATTAAACTTAGCTTCCAGATTCAAAACACAGATGGCGTTACTGGTTACAAAATAAATTTATGGCTAAGGAACAAAAACCCTATTAGTAAGTATAATTGAGCGTTGGCGGTTAAATATGGCAATAACTTGCTTAATGAAATATATCTGATTTTCGGGCTCTTAGATATCCTTAGCAATGTTAAAATATTATCTAAATATAAATATTTTAGATACTTACTATGCGGGGAGTCAGTAAAATACTTTTGTCAATTTCCTAATAAAATTGATGACAGATGATTGGGTATAATTAATTAGCTCGCATATCAACAAAATTATTTTTTTTATATATAATTTGGAGCCATATGAGTTACGTGTGTATCCATAAGTTGCCAGACATAAAGGTACCTACCTACCTATAGATAGGCATATTAGATACCCACCATTCGATTAATAAATAATACTCTGAACACGTGAGCGTTGGTTAACGTTCAGCAGAAGTAACTATGAATATCAGATGATGCCCGGTGGCTCACGAGCACGACACGGTATCACTCACTTCATTATAACTTGTTATTGGAAACTCAATAAGCTTCATATAAATGCATTTTTTTCTCCCTTACCTTTTGTTTTTCTCAGTCGTAGTGAGAATATATTTCGCGCGGTTGTCTGCTTATTGTAGGATGAAATAAATATAGGATACGCTCGTTCGGTAGAGCACACTTTTATTTTATTATCCAGAGATATATTCCATGATAAAATATTTTCATCGTTGGGAAGATTGGGCACTCATTTATTTATGAGTTGGACTCTTTAATTTTATGAGAAACCTTATCATGTTTATTACCAAATAAATTAAGACAACTCAAAAAAACACATAGTCAGGGTCAAATGTTACCGTATGGATAATATTTAAATGATTGAAAGTTGAAACTTTAATTCTCTTTTAAAAAACTAGACAACTATTTTACGTAAGTACTCGACAGAATTCTAAGAATCCTTATATAAAGCCCTCAAAAGCGATAACATTCGATAGAGAAAATTAGCTGGGCATTTCAATACGAAGTAAAAATGGAGTTAAAGGCACGCGAGCCATTATAGAGCCTTAACGACTGCGATCAGATGTATAAATGATTGAATTTTCAATTAACATTTGAACGAAAATGTGACTGTGAAATTGATGACTATAAATGTAAGAATAATATAGGAACATTCACTACTAATGTATATTATCCTACTAATATTATAAATGGGAATGTTTGTATGGATGTAGGTACGGATGGATCGATGCTTGTTACTCTTTCACGCAAAAACTAAGGAACGGATTTGGATGAAATTTGAAACACAGATAGTTTATAACCTGCATTAACACATAGAGTGCTTTATATCACGTGAAAATTTAGATACCCTGGGAACACGGGTGAAACCGCGGTGAGCCACTAGTATCTCCAATTTTCTTTCAAGGATACATCAGAAATTCTTATAAATAAGATAAAAAATAGTATTCTAAATAGTAATAACGTGGGTGCGCTGAATACAAGACTTAATTATTTAGAGTCACGTGGGTTGTCGCTAACAACTGCCTCTTGAAATACGAACTAATTCTACATGGAAATATCTAATTAATGTGCCGGCACTATTTCACCTGAATTCGTAACGAACTGTTTAAAACTTATGCTGCTTTAGAATATATTAATAGAATTTGTTATGTTTTAAATCTTATGATTGTACTTAGGATGTAAGGATGTCTTGGGATGTTAGAATGAAATCTCCAGTGAGAACCACACTTTCAGATAAAGCAGATGCATTTTAACTTAAATGTTTGACATCGCGAACTGCTTCTTGCTTATCGAATGATAAATTTAACGCTGATATAAAAAAAAATATATAAAAAGCCTCGACATTCATTGTAACAAACAACATTTCAATATAAAATGTAATGTAAAAAATTAGAGTCAAAGATCGACAGTTACTTTGCTGTAAGTTCCGAATTTCCACAAATTTTTCGCGAGGTACTTAATAACACAGAAGGTTATAACATCGTAATTTTTTATGAACTCTGTTATACTTTTAGAGCCCAATAGCAGAGTGAAACAAAAGGGCCCATCCCACTCATTTATTCAAAAGCTAAAGATTCTTAAATGTTGGCAGAACTTTCTTATTTCATTAAACAATAAATTATTAAATTATGGGATTACTGTGGAAATTAGTTTAAAGTTTACAGGGTGTTTTCTGTAAATGCCGCCACATTATGAATTAGGGTTTACGCTCTGTGGTAAGTTACGCCTTGTAGTTATAAAATAAGTAAAAAGTTATGTTATAACGGCTTTAATAATATTTGAATAAATATGTATTTATTTTGGGAGCCTCAATATTATTTTTACTTTACACACAACTATTTATGCTCCTACAATTACAATGTTTTATATATGAACTTTTAGGCCTCGATAGGGATTTAAAACTATTGTTTGTTAAGTATTGTCCCCATGTTACGCAAGTTGACTGTGTTGTCGATGATAGAAATATGTAGAACATGTCCGGGCCGGTTGTCTAATTATAATCAATCCTCCGGAGATTGACGACATGTCGTCAGTGTACAGCTAGCAACACAAGTGCAATAAAACATGATATTAATTTAACCGACTTGGATAAAGTTTATGCTAATATATGCGCTAAGCAGTTTATACGTAGCTATGTGTATCAAAAACATATTTAGTATACGACTAATAAGAATCCTGACAAAAAAATATGAAAATATTAGTGATTGGTAAATAAGTAGGTACTTAGGTTAGTTCTATATGACTTTAATAATTATTTATTTTTTCTCACACAGCCAAATAGTTATTTCAAACAAAAGAGCATTGCTAAAACGACGCAACTCGCTTTATTTCTTTATAAACAAATCTACTATCTACAATGATCAAACCATCAGTTAAAAAACATACCTAATTAGCTTGTTAATTGAAACACCGCTGTTGTAAACTGTATCTACGAGTAGGTACACTTGTCAAGACGAGCTACTCCTCACTCGATGAGTGACAAACCTAACCTTTTTTCATCGTCAAAACAAAGTTACCGACGGCTATTTGTGTCTTGAGTTCTATTAAAAAATAACCTGTCGCTGCCACATGTTAGGCACGTGCAACTTGCAGGAACATTACACTTAAATTATTACGGTACGTATATGCACCACTGCCAACAGTTTCCTCAGTATAAAACGTTAATAATATATTAAATAGTGGAACGACCTCTATTGAAACGTCGGCCTCAACTAGATTTGCAGTTTTCCAGGCTCACAAATTATGTACAGCGCCATCTAGAGATTGTAGTCAGACTCATATTGTCACATTCAACTGCAATGTGTCAACTGAAAACTGCATCTTGAGACTTGTTGTGGAATATTGGCTGTTTGAAGCTTTATAGTTTATTTTTGTTTATAAACATTACTAAGTTCAAGGGCTTAACATTGAAGTTAAAACGTTATTTCATTATTAAACCGTACGAATAATGCGAGTAAATATTTATGATTATAAATTTAAATTGATTCACTAATGCACCTGCTGGCATTTTAGACAATAACTTCGTAACTGTTAAGCCGTCTATCTGTCGAGCACTGTTCCCGAAGGACGACGCATCCATTTGTTGCTGATGTCCTGGAAGTGAAGATATTCTAAGCCTTCATACGTAGGCTTACCTCAATTCACGACGTCCATCCGATAGGAGTTAACAGTCAGCTTAATTTAAGGACGCATTCCATTTTGAGCTTTATTCCTTAGTGGAAAGGATCCAGTAAATTCACAAAGAAACCCTTAGAGGCTTAGAGGTGCGCGTCGTCGTTACCAGTAACCACCGCTTCTATTCCGACTAGCATAGTGCGTTGACCGGCCCATTTCGTCGCTGCAGCGCAACAGTCGATAATTATGTTGTCAACTGAGTAAAGCAAACGGGCTATACAAAGCGGATCTGGGCCGGATCAGTCGCTTTTTGTGCTCGACAAAGGCCATTACGCGATCCGTTTCCAAGCGTAAAGTCAACACTGTTATGAAGTTTTCGTTGAGTTTTCGCCGGAAAATCGGCTAACGTGGGAAAGCTGCGATTGCGATTTGAATGGATAATGAGCTCCAGTGTATTCGTTAATTGAGTCGATATGTAAATAAACAGGCCACACCGAGCCTCAATCATTGCTGGGCTCAAAGGCTAGTTTGCTATTTTATTGTTTCCCGCGCTCTGATTGTTTGCAAAGTTTACTGTGTACAGGCACCGCAGTCTGTCTGTTGCATTACGTTTGTGACGAATTATATAGATATAACTTCACCGTTCCTTCGCCACAAAGTAAGCTTTTCATAATACCTAGTTAAAATATCTTCGTGATATCACTTCGTTATCCGTGAAAAGTTTAAAGTTTCTAACAAGCAACCTAATTAGTTGGTCATCAACCTTCGCTAGCGTATAAAATATGTACAAGATACAATAATAAACAAAACGCACAAAGAATATTGTCGGTTTGGCAATGTCATTCGAAAACTGTAGACAACGCAGAAAATACATTTCTGTTGCTTGAATATTGAAATGCCGGCAAAGTTAAAAATTGCAAATTGGGCAATGAAAAAATATTTACTCCAAATAATCTGTAGTTATTTCGTTTGCTGCGTGAAACAATTTCATTTATTTATGAGCACAACGGTACGGAAACGTTCGTGTATAAAGTATTTTGTTTTTTTAGGTAGGTTTGGTATGATATTTTTTATATTTGGAGTTACCTAAATCGATTTCTGAACATTTGCTTGGGCCTTGGGTATCTATTAAAATTAGCACATCACTTAAGCGATTCATTCATTGTAATTTTTAAGGGCATTCCTGTCTTTATTCTTAAAACTGATAAAATTTGGTGTATATTGTCTTATTACCTTAATATACCTCTTCATCTGCTGCTGGTCCTTTTCATTTATTGGTGGATAACCTTCGAATATTTTTATATAACGTACGTGGGCAAAAAGCAGTTGCAAATATTTGTTTGATTTGGTACATTTAATTTATGCAATTTAATGTCATTTCACTTACCTATTCATTGCATTCCGTTTCAATTTGTGGTTCATACAATGTTATAATTAATTTACATGAATTTATAATCCATTTGTTTGTACTAAATTGAGTAGTTTTGCGAACAAAATTCTATGAAGACCTGAAGTTTCACAACTGGTGTGACGCAAATCCTTAATAATATAATGTTGTATTTTATTGTAATAATAGGTACATGAGCTAATAATGTTAATTTAAACAACAGATTTATTAGAATGTCAGTTTTGAGCTAAACTATGTGTTCATAATTGAAACTTGTTCTGCCAAAATTATCTTACTAAATATTATACAAGTGACCGTTGGGTTGTTGTTGTTGAATGAAACAACTTTACATACGTTATACAATATGATCCGGATTAACATACATCCTTCTGGCGCAAGTAGCTCCACAAAAATTTGCTGGGTCGACCTGATGTATTTTTACGCGGCATTTTAGTATTAGACGTAGGCAAGTATGCTCGGGTACGAGTTCGCAGTTAATACTGAACGGTATCAATTAAAACTGTCTCCACTGATTTATTTTATTGGTTCGGCAATTGATTACATTACGCCAAATTGACCGCAATGAATGGGAGTCTCACGACGCCGCATTGCGTTGAAAAACTCAATTCGTACTGTTACAGTAAAACTATCATTATTATTATTATATATAGCTTATTTCAAATTATTGTGTCTATATGGGTGGTGATATCTTCAGTTCATATAACAATATAATTCGCTTTTTTCAATTGATTATCCTCGACAAGGACGTCATTATGACCAATAGAGATTTTTAAGATTGGGCTATTTAATACTGCATAAGTATTTTAAATATGGCAGTAAAAGTTTAAAGAGTGGATTTATATGAGTAAAATTTTATCTCTTTCGATTTAATATTACTCAGCAAATAGTTGGAAAATACGGAGCTATATGAATCTTATATACTTCAATTGCAATAAATGACTAGATGGACAGAATTCAACGTCACTGGTTGCTTGATTACTCAGTAGGGTCACGGCGGTGAGGAGAACTAGGAAAGGAATTGTTTAAAATGGGTACATAAGTCCAATTAAAGCAAATCTCTATAGAACTTACTAGAGTGGAATGTTATTTGACAATAGCGATATAGTTTTATTGTAATAATCGTTCGTCCCGGCTTCACTTTACATACCCTAATTCAGCTTCTGTTTGCTCCACTCTGCTGCAATGGCGACATACTTCTTTTCAGTCCATTAGAAATGCCTACTCTCCGTAAGTAAAAAAGGTAGTGCAACACAACACATGAATCGATTAATAATGTACCTACAAACTTTAATATACATTGGCGATACTGATCGAACTAATTTTAACTGCACGTGTGAAGTTTGTAAGGTTATATGTTTTATAGGAAAGCTGTTACTTACTGCGACTAAACTCTCATTAATCAAAATAGTGTAACTCCTGTATTTTCATAGAGTATTTTTAATTATGATTTTTTTTCGGTTCAAAGCAGTTGTTGTGTCAAACGTATTGCTTACACCAAAAATATGTCAAGTTGAGATATAACGCAGATTATTAAAATAACTATTCATTAAACAAATTGGTTGTTTTGTCTTATTTCCGAGTGAAAAACCAAGTTAATATTTCCAAAGATCAACGATGAGTGGCGGAAAATTATTGAGAAATAATACAGGGCTAAACTACCCACTAAGTGAAATTACATAAGCCGATGACAGCGCGATTTCAGAATAGGGGTAGATAAATAACGCAATTAGTAAAGTGATTGATAGTTCCGTCAGTAATACCGCTTTCTGGTGGTCACTATACTTATCCATAACCGTTTTCGTGTAGGTGTTATCTCATCTTGGAAATGGAAGGGGAAGACCTCATCACTTTTGTATACAATTGACCTGAAATGCCAAACATGAAGTCACATGGCAACACGTTTTCTCTGAAGGTCTCACCTGTACGGTCACGTTTTGAGTTTTTGGTGAAGCTTGTATAACTTTCGTTTATTTGCATTTCTAGGTTTTCGTACTTACAAAGCTTGTCCAGTCAATTTCTAATTAATGTCGGAGCCACCGCGTTTCTGGGCGAACTAATTCAAAGCATGCGTAACGGCATACTTCACAGAAATAATTTGTATAGTTTGTTGAATGTGCACGCAAATGAAATGGCCCAAGCATTCGGGCTGAACTCGTTAACCAACTCCTGTTTCCAACGCCAAGATTCAGCACACAGTTCTGTTAATTTTGGGTTGCCAATGACGGTCTTTTAGAAACACAATTACTTACGCATCGTTTTACATGCAACGTAATGACGAACAATTTCAACATAATATTAGCTTCATTATATTAGAATTTAAAGCGTAATGATTTGCAGATGGGTTCATACGGACTACATAGTGGATATTTTGTCAGTGTAGGGCATTATAGGGAGAGGATAGTTGCCATGGTAACGTCAGTGATTCCTCCTTAGTTAAATATTTTTAGTCGGTTGTAACGCCGCTGAAGAGGGTCGGTGGCCGGCCAACCCCGGCCGACTCGAGAATTCTGGCGATTGTGATGATATATGAGCGGGCATTATTTTCTTATCTTTTCTCTTTCTAACTCCACCGCCCATACTTCATTTCGGTTCGTATTATAAACGTTTTACTTTTCATATCTCGTAATAGACGCCTTGGGCTCGAATGGTGTTAGTATTACGTAAATTTCGGTAATATGTCATAGTCGCTGAGCGTTTCAGCGCTCTTAGGCCCTCGTGATGATTTCATTTTAAGCGAGGAACGAATAAATTAATTTTTGTGTAAGCGTTATTCAAAGGAAATTGTTTCTTGAAAATGAAATTGCGATAAGGTTATCGTTAACAGCCAGCCAGCGACAGTGATCATGAAAATATTTCGATCCATATAATTCGACATAATGATATGATTTTATATAGTTAAAGCATCTATATTTTAACTATAACCACAATAAAATCAACAATTTCTTTGAAAAAATGTTTCTTGAAACGTCGGAATGAGTGCAAGCTATGACTAATATATGTAATTAACTAGTCTATACAGGACATGTTAATAATATTCTATAGAACATAATGGTTCTGTGTATAAATATAAATTAACATTGTATTCGGATCGTATCAAAAATATCGAGTAACTGTCGAATCGAATTTCCATAGTTTTGAAAGTCAGAAACTGAGAATACGTAACTGTAAGGGAAGAGATGTAAACAAGTTGACCTTGGTGGCACCTTGACTTGTGGTTGCGTCTATTAATAGAATAGCGATTAATAGATTTACATACACCTCCACCGTTGCTTGCTACAGTGGTTTTAATTTTAGAGAGAGATAGAAATCTTTTCTTCTTGAGAACCTTTATATATTCTGAGATAGATAGATTTTGAGAAATAATATTATTTTGGTATCGATGATTGGTGAACATAGCTGTTGCTTCAGGTAGTTTATGTGATATCTAGCTCGGTAACATTAGAATTTAGTCAGATATCTTCTTTTTAAAGGCCGTTGTTTATGCTTTCCTAGTATATATACTAATTCGACTTATTCTCTGTCATCAGTGTGAGTATGAGTCTAATTGATTTCAGATTAATTTAACTATATTATAAAAAATTGGTTGCCTGTAAAGTCGGTATACGGGCGAAAGTTTTACGTGACAACGACTTTGAGTGGTAAAATAATTTTAATGTGAATATTCATTCGTATAGTAGGAAGAAGGATGAAATAATAGTAACAATTTAAAACATAACGTCACGTTACGTGAGCGGAGCGTAACGCAGTTTCTTGAAGTGTCACCCGGCAAACCAATTTATAAGACGTTGTCACGTCAATAAATAATTATAAGTGCCTTTGAAACATAAAATAAGACGGTACCTTTTATTTATTTAACAGTAAGATACAGCAAGGAAAAACCGTTTTATCATTATAGGTAGGTATCAAGAATAAGATCATAATATTCGGGCAGCGGAACACACCGCGACCTAAATGTAAGTATTCCGAATACTGATGAGATGAATCGGGAATAAAATAAATATTTTCGGGATTATCTACCTACCTACATCTATTTTATTGAATAAGTAATCTATTATTGATACGTATCTATAGGTATATCTGTTATGTGAGTATTGTATACTATTTTACCTTTTAGTTCGGTCCATTAGCTTAAAAAACTATGAACTATTTATGTACTAAAATTGTAGTACTAAGTACTGGCTACCCGTGGATTCACCCGCGTTCCCGGGGATCTTGAATTTTCCCGGGGCAAAAGGTAACCTTTGTGTTATTCCAGAACATATTTTAACTCTGTGCCCAATTTAATCGCGATCCCCGATCAACAGTAATAAACATATATGCGTCCATATTCTCACAATCTTTCGCATTTATAATATTAGTAGCATGTATAGTATTAAAAATAATATACTTACCATAATATTGAGTTTCTGTAGAGCCAATTTTTTACTACATATTAATAATAATAAATAATAAATATCCTGGGACATTTTCACACACGGCCAATCTGATTCCAAATTAAGCATCAAAGAGAGCTTGTGTTATGGTAACCAGATAGCTGATATACTACATATACTACTTTTAAATACATACTTATATAGATAGTAACATATTTGGTCAGAACAAGGATTATAACATCGTAGATGTATTACTGTATATTGTATAACGAGTAAAATGTCTGGAAAATGTATCCTTAATATGATCAAAGCTTAATTGCATTGACCGCGCATTGGCAGCGGACGTCCGGTGATCTCGGACGACGAAGAAAATAGATTAAAATAAAAATAGCGGCTACCTTACGGCTTTTCCAGGACATAACGTCAGATGGTACCTAATATATTTATTTTACAGCGATTTTAGTATTATTAAGTATTTATTGAAAACAATAGGTATCTAATATTAGCAGTGATCCGAAAAAGTTAAGTGAAAGGCTTAGA
The DNA here is from genome assembly GCA_905147785.2 of Thyatira batis. Taxonomy (NCBI): domain Eukaryota; kingdom Metazoa; phylum Arthropoda; class Insecta; order Lepidoptera; family Drepanidae; genus Thyatira; species Thyatira batis. The sequence goes on from LR990489.1 coordinate 7,799,789, forward strand.
CTATGTGAAAGGTAATTAAAACTTCTGTTCTACTAAGCTTACTAGCGAGAAGCATATGAGATGCTTCTCTAAATGATTTGTGTATAAAAATGCCACCTCGCAATTATGTAAGAATTACTATCATCATTCAAGTTAGGTTATAAAATATGTTAAGGAACAAAATGTTGCAAACTTAATAGATCTATAGGTACCTAAATTTACAACATAGATTGCAATAACATTATGATTTCGCGAATAAGACGTGTATTTTGAGATATAGTATAGTCCTTTAGATGTCATCAGTCGGTATTTGCTGTACTGTTGTCGCATAAACTGCGCCTGCACGCTGGAAGCCGCAACGGAAAATAAAATTGATATCGCTCCGCCGCGGGCGCTCCGAGAAAAAGCATTTCGAAATAAATGACTTTTTAAATTTCATCGTTGCACACAGTTTCTCTATCAATTGTCGAGGCTCGCTTCACGTAACTGGATTTCGCGACGGGCATTTATTGTGTGCGACGTACAAGACATCGCGACTTTTATACTGTGGACGTTGATAAATATGAAATAAAGCAGAGTGGGCACCAACGTACCGTTGCTTGCTCGTGTATTGCCAATCAGTACAATTTCACGGTCAGCCTTTGTCTTCCCTGTTTTGGAGTAAGTCTATGGTGAGTCGGCAGGTACAATCATCCTACATAGTTACCCATCTGTCTCTAAAGTCTAACAGAGCAATTTTACAATCCTTTTATAGGAATGAGATTGTAAATCTTGTAGTAAAAAAGTATTTTATTTTAAAGTAAAACGAATTTCTATAGAATTTTTTTTTTAATTTCCTTCAACTATGTAACATATCACGTAGAAGTAAAAAAGAACACATATAATAGGATATTTAATGTTCACTTTGTTGCTTAAGTGTAAAAGTCACAAGCCGCAATTACTGAATCTGACATGTGTTCAAAAACGTGGCTAACAACTTTCGTAGATGTGCTTGCTAGCACCATACTGGCACCATACAATACATTATAGTGCTTTTACGCAACAAGTAAATTCACCTAGTCGCATGTTATACCAAGCTGGCAGGAATTCTGTGGTAAAATGTGTCGAGACTCATATTATGTTGGTCAGAATATAATAATATCAGAAAAGCATTGTGAACCTTAAAATGAGGTTAAAAGTTCACTTTTATTCCCCATTTACCATTTCATGGCAACTGGATAAATAAATTGTCTCCCGGGTGATTCGTTTATTTTGATGAAAAATTCATAAATATTAAAACAACGTTTTTGATACCTTTACAGCATTTCTAGTTTTTATTCCTTACAAACATTTTCATTGCTAATTCTTTCTTAGAAGACAGTTATAAAGAAATGCTCCATAAAAAGAGAAATACAACCAACATAAATGAACGTCTTTCACAGCGCATGCGAGTACATGCTTTAAAGTCCTTTACGTCCTCGTCAATGAAGTTTATTCAAGTGGATTCTTATTTCTACGTTTTTATTCTTAAAGTTTTTTTTTTAAATATATAGGGTGTTTTATTTACCGCACAGCGTCCGTATTACGTATGCAAGCGAGCGCATAAAGCAAATTGCCGCTCGCACATCTCATTAACGTCACTCATACCGCCGACGACGTGCAACTCGGCGACGAAAGCCCGTGTTTTTGTCACGACTCGTTTGTCGCCAGGTGTAAGTTGTACCTCCGATATATTAAGTAACTATGGAAAATAATATTGGATTACATTTAATGTCACTTTGATGCCTATTAGTGGCAGTAAGTGCGATGTTAAGTTGAAAGGAGTATCATATTCTTTTGTGTAGCTTCCTCCTGAAGATATTGAGTGAAATAGTTTCAGTTGTTAGCATTCTATTATTAAGTTGTGCTGCAATAATTTTATACCAGACAGTATGGAATAAAATTATGACAAATTACCAAAAAATTGATAAATAAGAAACGATTTTGAGTCTATTGACGTTTTTGAGTTCCATGTAGAACCTCAAATACCTAATGAAAAATATAAACGTCAAGGAAAATCACTCATATTACCTATTATCATATTCAATAAATTATTAGGTAAATTATAGAAATGCAACAATACAACGTGTACAATTTTATGGTTGGTACACACAATAAAGGCTGGACAGATTGGAGTATAATTTAGAACTGTTATTCAAGTCAAGCTCGTGCGATGGCTGGTGATCTTGACTGTCACATACAGTTACATCCATAAGTCACGTAGTGGCGTCATTATGGACTAGGACGGGCAAACTTATGCACTTATTCTGGGTTAAATATGCCCCTACTCTATTATACATACTTTTATAACGAAAAAAATGATATTTGGATGTATGAATATAGTGATACATGTACACGTACTACTGTGTTGTTCCGTGTGATGTGCAGCACAACCTAAAAACATTTATCTCCCAAATTCCAACTCAGTATATTTCCGCAAATATTTATAAAAATAACACAAGTTAATTTAGACAGACGGGACACGGTACGCCTGCCTACCCACTCGAATTCAATTCGATTATGAATGCGTGTTGTGATAGGATATCCGAATAGGGACGCGGCGTGCCCCGCTGTCAGTCTCCGTTCAAGATCATGGCCTCTGATGGGATTATGTATGTGTACTGAATGACAATCGCTTATAAACTGCATACGTTAGAAGACTGAATATGTTTTTGCTGAATTTGAAATGGTAATTAGGAATTGTTTACTGTCGAATGGTTTTTACATCAGTTCTTTTATAGGTACAGAGTATTTTTTCTTACATAGTAGACGTATAATATTATTTTTTGGGGGTTGTTCAAATAGCTTATATTGTTCAAGCGCGATATATCCATAGAAAATAATTGAGGAAATATAAGTCCATTCATTAAACTTAAATGTCATGTAGTTTGATCCCCAAATGACTTGAGCCAACAACACACAAGTCCTAGTCAACCATCACGATCCCAGTATCGTTTAAAATTTTATAATAAAATCATCTTATAATTTTCCTGATTGCGTACGATTCTGTAAGTACGTAATGAAGCGCACGGGTCCTAGGAGGGCAGTACAAGGAGGCAGTGATGCGATCAGCTCACGGTACCGCATCAGGAATCAATTAGGAACGGCTGGTAGCCACGATGCCTACCCCATGAATTATTGACGACGCTGCCGCTCGTCCGCGCGTTCGCCCTACTATCGCTACTCGATCATAACTCACTGTTAATTTGTGACGTTTTGATAAATTAATTGGATTGGGTAAATATTTGTTTACTATATGTAATTCAGGCAAATACGAAGCTTATTTGCTACTTGCATGTTAAAGTGTTTATTTGGAAAATAATAATTTTATATCTGGATCATTTTCCGAAACGAATAAATAAAGTTGCATGAAAGTAGAACGCCCCGGTTTATTTAATGGTTATTAATGTTAATCAAAATAAAACGTACCTAGCTTTGTGTAATAGACAGTGGTGTATTTTTGTCGATATCATTATTGGCTGATAGGGTTAAATATCTATGCTTACGAAAGTATATTGAATACTGAAATCGTTACGTAGGTTTTGTAGTAGAACATTACTGACCAATCCCAGCTTCGTTCGACAAAATTTCGGCCGTTCATACAGCGTCCACTTTAACAATAGCATTCTAGCCGGCCGATTAGCGAGCAAACTAAATTTCCTTGTCAGATTATCCTGTCCGTCATACGTACTGAATGCGACTGCCGGTGTTCAGCTCAGGTGGACTGTTAGTCAGTTGAAATTGCTATGATAAATTTGTGTGAACTGTTAGTCTTGTTAAGTACAGATTAAGCAATGAGTATAATTTGACGATAAGTTTTTTGTTGTAGGTCTATAAAACCAACTTTGAAAACTGAATTACTAATACCTATATCCCTCTCTTCGTTTGGCATATAGGTAAGTTCGTATAGGCACTTCAAGTAAAAAAAATGTAGCTTTTATTTTTCTTTAGTTGGCGAATTAAATCTTACGTCTTTTGTTTCTCTGTTTTAATCGATATTGCATATGCAAAGCCTACAACTAACCTCCGGAACATCTGTTATCGCAGTGTCATAATGGACTAATGGGTGCAATACAGTGAACAGAAAGCATCCTAAAATTTTATACCCGAAGCATTGTAATTGGGCTTCACTGAGACACAGAATCCGTTTGTGGTTTAACTGGCGTTTACGTTTTAGTCTGCAGCAGCTATGATTGGAATCAGAAAAGGGATTAGGGGCTTTTAAACTGTATTTTTTTTTCATGTTATTTCCAACTCCAAATTCAATTAGGTAGTATTTCTTTTGTAGTACCAGATCTTATAGTAATTAGACAGACTGAAACTTGAAATGTAAAATTTGTATTTACCAAACAATTTAGGAGCTCAAACAGTATATAATATTTTATACCGCTTGGGCAAGTCGATTAAGATTTTTTAATCTTGTTGTGGGCAAATTAATTATTGTATGCGATATTTAAATCTTTGTATACGATTGTTAAAGGAATAATATAGCTTTGAATCCAGTGTAGCTAGTATTATAAGACAATTTCTACAGTTTTCAAACAAACATGCGATGCATGTGTTACTTGTATAACACGTTATTAAATATAATTGTCTATGGAGCATGATAGTAACATAGCTACTCGGAACACTGCAGAATTTAAATATAAGATTTTTATAACCCATGAAACAAAAAAGTATTGTTTTTATTGTCAGAAGGTTAGTTTCATTTAAGATAAATAAGATGATTACATTATGTGATTCAATTTACATGCAAAAGAGACTTGTGTTGAATAGGTACAGTTTTATTTTATTTTTGTTTCATAATAGAAGGTTGCCCAGAATGACATTCTGGTTTAAAATTCGCGGTATATCGCTAGTTAGATACCTATAGTACTTCCTTCAGAACTCTTTTTAATTCTATGTTTAAGTATATTGATCAAATCGTGCCATCCTAGAAATATTTATTTCTGTGAAGGCACGAGTTGTCTGCTGCAAATGCCACAAATGCCGATGCTACTTTGCTACAGAAAGTGATAAAAATTTTTGTTATTCTCTAAAAATTTTTACTAAAATATTACATAAAATATTACTAGAATATTACTTCACAATCAATATTTATGTTACCTGTCTCAAGTAATGACATAATAAAAATAATTGATAGCCTCAAAAACACTAATACTGTCGGTTACGATGGGGTATCCACCAAGGTAATAAAAAACGTAAAGGAAATCTTAGCGCCAACGTTAGCACATATTATAAACTTATGTATCACTGAGGGTATATTCCCTAATAGTCTAAAACAAGTGATTATTAAACCCATACATAAAAAACATAATAAAACAGATATAAAAAATTATAGACCGATTGCAAAAATTCCAATATTTTCCAAAATTATTGAAAAAGTAATTTATAATTCCATATACAATTTTTTCGACAAGTATAAACTCTTCTGCAATGAGCAGAAAGGTTTTCGGAAGAATACATCCATTAACATGGCACTATATGACTTGCTATCAGATATCATGACATCTGTAGATAAAGGTAATCCAGTTTGCGCTATTTATACTGATATGACCAAAGCATTTGATTATGTGGATCATACAGTTCTCCTGCGGAAATTAGATGTATATGGCATAAGAGGAAACATTCATAAACTCTTGGAATCATACTTAAGTAACAGAACTCAATATACAGAAGTTTCCAGGATAGATCCAAAAAGTAAATTAGAAACTACATACAAATCTAAACCAAGGTACATAAAATATGGTGTACCTCAAGGTAGTGTGCTGGGTCCACTACTGTTTTTAATATACATAAATGATCTCCCAAAAATCACAAAACATAAAATGGTTCTCTTTGCAGATGACAGTACAGCTATTATAGAATGCAATAATCCAACTAATTATCAAAATGAAATTAATAATTCTCTTTCTGACATCATAAATTGGCTTGACAATAACAATTTAATAATTAATTTAAATAAAACAAGAGTTATGCACTTCTACCAACGTCGAGTGAATTCAAATATCAACGTTGCCTATAACGAATATAAAATAGAAGAATCAAGTAATGCCAAATTCTTAGGTATAATTATAGATAGCAAGCTCACTTGGAAGGCTCACATTGAAGAGACATGTAAGCGATTGAGTAAATCTGCATATCTACTCTATCAGCTATCAAAAAAGGTTAACACTGAGACGCTACTAACGGCGTATCACGGACTAGTAGCCTCAGTTTTGAGATATGGCATTATTTTTTGGGGACAATCAACTGATAGGGAACTAGTGTTTAGGTTGCAAAAACGATGTATTAGGTCCATGTGTAGTCTAAAAACGACAGACAGCTGTGTTTCATATTTCAAATCATTAAAAATATTGACTCTGCCGGCACTGTACATCCTGGAAACTGCATTGTTTGTAAAAAATTGTCCACATCTATTTCAAAAGGTTTCCGATGTGAGGCACAAGTCAATACGCGGTCAATACATGAATCACCTGTGCAATGTCAATTGTAAAACAGCTTTAATGAGCAAGAGTTTCTTTGGTTTAGCACCAAAAATCTATAATCATATTCCAAATTATATAAAATGTATGCCCTTACCTAAATTTAAAAAGGAATTGACTGAGCTATTAATCAAAAAATGTTATTATAGAATTGATGAGTTTTTTATTTAATCATGACATAATGTAATTTAATCTTTTTAATCATCTTATAATTGTTTTTAATTTTAATTTATAAATATTATTCTTAGAATTTGTATGCCTTTCATGGCAAAACATAGAGCACTATCTGTAAATTTAAGATCTTTATTATGTACACCTGTGTTTCACAAATAAATGATTCTGATTCTGATTCTGATAAAATTATAATGTCAGAGAATCGAGATACTGGAAACTGTTGCACGGAGGGTATTACAACAGGATCCTTTTGTTTGCAATTCGTGACCTTGCAAGTGGAATCCTCATTATTTTAATCCACCGTAGCTTATTATATTATTGTTGCTAGTGGTGTAGGTACTGCTATGTTATAAATAATAGAATTACGAAATTACTTTGTTAAGGACTTTGTAAAATAATCATACATACAAACTCGAAATCATTCTGCTCAAATTATTATTTTGATTGGGTACGAAGAAGACATTTACTATTTCAGAGGTATATATAATACCTGTACCTATATTACTGATTATAATCCAGGTCCAAATATATAAAGGCGGCGGAATACAATCAAATTAAAAAAATGCAACCGCAAAGGTAATAGTTTCCTCTTACCTAGCTAGATGGCGCTGGTAGGTTTTCGTAGATAAAATATTCCTCATTTAAGTGATAATATACTTAATTTACTTAGTCTTGAATTTAGCATATAATCTTACTACGACAATGTTCGACTTAGCCAGACTATACAATGATACTAGTATAAGATCGTTAGGAGAAGTGTATTAGAACTGTCGTAGTGATATCTCCACAAAACGTCTATATACGGAATAAAACTTTACCGAAAAATATTTTAACAGACGACAACCTCAAATATAATAAACACATTTATGAATACAGATAAACGTTTGAACGATACAAATAGCACTTATAATATTTACAGTTGGTACAAAACTCGAATGGGTAGTCTATTACCGATGTTAATTTGCCATAATTCAATTATTGGTTTACACCGCCATAGGTACGCACGTTTGGGTATGTCCATCGGTAAAATTTTAGTAGATTTGTTGCAGCAATATTCAAATTCATATTTTCATTAGGCATTCATATTGACGAGCTGAATAAGCAGTTAAATGGTCGAATTATTGATGTGCGAAGCTTTTTGTAGTGTTATTTTATATAACTGTTAAATTTTATTCATTGCGTGCAAATTGTGTTTTATGTAATTTTGTTGGCGTTTGTTATATTTAGTAGAGTGAATCAACTAACTGCTAATGTTATTGTTAAACTAAATTTATATTTATAGTGTGTAGAAGGCACTTCTATACAATATTTTTGAGAGGAAATCACATTTATTTGAAAATATGCTCATATTAATGTACATTGGACACTTTTTATTCTGTCATATTCTAAAAATTTGAAGAGTACCTACAGCAATGAAAATCGTTAAACTATATTGCGCAATGAAATACCTAAAACTTTTTGTTCACAAACTCTTTTTAATTAACTCTCTAATGTCAACATGTGACATGTGTCACACTCAAGTGTTTGAAAGTGGAAGTTGTCTCTGGTCCTGAGTTTTGAGGTGCACCACACTCGTGCTCGCGCATAGTAATCTATCTCAACGCCAAGACAAACTTACGACGAATACCTAGTAGGGATGTTATGGTTATGGAATTGTTGTAATGTTGAACGATTTAACAGTTTATGCTAGGTAGTACAAAGTGCCCTTTAGATTGATACAAATATTCTTTTAAGCAGATATTGATTGGCACCATGATGTGGAAGTTAATGCTAGTCTTATATGCAGAAAGTAGCTGAATTCATCGGTACATGGTTCAGGTACAATATATTTGCAAACATGTTCCCGAAATAAAGTTCACTAAATAAAGGTAATATTTTATCAAGAATATATTAGGAACATTTTTGTCGACTTACCTATTCGTAGTTTGCTATAAGGAAACCTACTCAGTCGTTTCAAAGACATTGGACTTTGGAGTTACGAAAAATAAAATGTTCCAAGACGGGTTTCTATCCCAAAGTGCTTTCGCGGGAGAAGCAAGTTTTGGCCTACTTAGATGGGCACAAACATCTTAAAACTTGCCATCCAACATTTATATAATCTAACGCGACAGTTTCGCGTCCAATAGAATGAATATGCGAGGAACCCTCACCGATAACTTATCTTAGATTCTTTGACTTATGTAGCTACGTAGGAAATCGCCTTGTAATATATTGGTATTTGAGATTGAAGTCGGCTGTGAAATATGGCTTATTGGTAAAGTTTTATTGTGCATGTCACAGGTGCGATGATATTCGAAGGTTTTACCTTAGTTTTGTTGTTACACTTTATGTATGTCGATTGAGTTATAGGTTAGGAGGGTCTATGAAGGGTATGTAACAAATAAATCTATGGTTAAAATATATTAAAGTGGTGATAAATTATAAAATACACTCAAATGAGCACGTTCACAAATTAAACGCTTCATTAAAGTTTGCAATGTTCAACCCTGAAATTATTTCGTTGCGTTTGTGGGCCTACCTATGTGATTGTATTTTAATACATGAAAGTTTTAATGACCAATTTGCATAACATTGATATTACAAAAGCGACCAAATTGCGGTGTGAAGTACATTTTATAAGGTGTTACACAAAATACAAGCCGCGATATTTTCAATTTCACGAAACAATTATTCCGCCATGTCATCAATCGGATTCCCGCTTTGATTGCGCGGCAAATTCGTTTTGTTTGGACACAAAAATTGCAATATAAAGAGCTGCCACATCATTCCCTTTTGGTTTAACGTAGATTGCTTCCAAAATGTAATATTGTTTGCAATTCATTTTGAACAAGCGATTGGCCACTTTCATCCCGTTTATTTTTTGTTTCCGATACTAACTTAATATTTAACGCGAATTGTATAATAGAAAGCGGGAAAACTATGGAATTGAATTCATATAATTTAATTGAACGGAAAATCTCTTCGAGGAAATTGTAAAGAAAGTTACGGAAGGCGCGAGTGGGGAAGTGCCCAGGGCACAATATAATACTTGAGATAGAACAAATGCGAGAGCACCTTGTTGCGCCGACTTCTTTGTACGAGCGTCAATAATAACACTTCCTTTTATTTTGAAGTGAAAAAAAACTTCTGAGATGTTTTGTATAGGTATGAGACAATTCTGAAAATCTTATTAGGGTTAGGGGGTGAGGGTGACGAGAAATTGTATAAAACTTATTAGCGCCAGTGATGTATGGCTGGGGCGGATCTAATCTGCATACTATTGACTTTGCAAGATTAGTGTCTTTTCTCGGAACAGAAAAGTTACTTTTAGAAAAAAAACGCCTACGTACCTATATACAAATCTTAATCTCGGAATCGGAGGAGGCTGCGACGAAGCTCTCTTCTTACGTAGCGACGTAATCAGACTGCAGCCTCGAGCTAATCTTGATGTTACTATCCTAGACTCAGCTATGTTCGTGTTATTGTACTCTTTTCACGTTCGTATTATTACAGCATACCTGCCTACGTTTCTGCATTTCTTCAAATAATAACAGAAGGTTGCTTTAAATTGCGTTTAATTTAATATAAAGTCGAGACTCCATTTAACATAATGTCGTTACGTCTTAAATGTACTGTATTTTTTCCTCGTCGGATATTGCGAAAACTTTGTAAAGTTGTCTTTGTAGTTGTCAGCGTCTAAATCATAAATAAAATGCGAGCGTTTAAAGCGGATGAAGTTTAAAGGACTTAGCGGGATGAAAGTTAAAAAGCGCTGCAATTCATGCAGCGCAGGTGACCAGTGGTTTATCAGCGCGTCGCAGGCTGGCCGGAGCCGGAGCGAGCCACGGCACGGCGGCGGCGCGGCTCCGAGGCGGCGGTGGGGCGGCTCCGAGGCGGCGGCGGGGCGGCACTGGGAGGCAGCGGGACGACGCCGACGCCGCCGCCGCCGCGCCGCGCCGCGCCGGACGCCACACACCTATCGCGCGAGGGACCTCCGACGCCGCGTCGCGGATAATCGCCTCATTTATAAAGTTTAGCGGGACAAAGCTGCGCGAGTTTTTGATTGAAAACAAACTTAGAAGGGACAGCCTCATTTGAATAAGTATTCTGCGAATAAAGTGTGGCTTTATGTTTTCCTTTAGGTATTTTTTTTTCCTTTGTTATGCAAAACAATGTTCCACCTTGTTTAGGTACTACAACACGCTTTATTTTTGAGTGAAAGACTCTTTTGAAGTTAAGCTTTCCTGTATAAATTATTTTATTTTCACTGTATTGTTCTAAAGAGCCTGCCTTTTGAAACTTTAATGTTCGTTGTGACTCCTCGTTGTGGAATCTCAGTTTATCATTGCAGAGCCCGCACGATTTTTTATCGCATGATTTGTCAGATGCACCAGTTTTGCTCAACCTTTATATTAAATAAATATATATTTTACTATGAACGTGACAGTCATTCTGCCTACGTGTCGAAGAAATAATTTTATACATCACGAGGATGATAGGATTGTTTTAAATTCGGAAACAGAAAATTTTGTCAATAGTCTACTTACCCACAATTATAAAATTTATGTAAAAAAAAATACACTCAACAAATGTACAGATAATCCTAATTACTGTTCACGTTATCTGGTCACATATCGAAATACATACTCTGCTTTGTTAATCTCATTCAACAAAAAGACCGCAATTCTCTTTATTATAGAATAAATCTAAGTCACTCAACGGCATAAGAGAAATATCGTAAAAAGAAATGCGTCGCAAGCCTTAACGATATTAGAGCTGGTAGTACATTGGGGGAGAAATCCGACAAAAACGCGAATATCGGACGCCCGATTTGCGGAGTCCGGGCGTCCCCGCTAATTATTGTCCCTCTCGGCCTTGGTGTTACAACACTAATCGTGCTACATTCTGGAACATGTTAACTGTTGGACGAGAGATGCGCTAATAAGGGACATGGAGTTAGCCGTTGAATGCGAGATTTGTCTAATCAACATCACAGTGTTACCATGATGTGATAATTTGATGTTAAGTGGGTAGAACCTATAACAGGTAATAATGAATCACTGTAATAAATTTTGTAATATGTTTTATTTCTAAAAAGAATAAACAATTAAAGGAAAATACAGTTTTTGGTTCTTACAAACTTGGGCGCAGCTGAGAGCAGTATGAGACGTACTACACAAATATAAGTAGATATAGGTACCTATATTTAATTTATATTGTAAATCAATAAACTATTAAAGAACTGTATATCACACCGGGTTTGTGCTAAGCCAATTTTTCGTATTTCAATATTATAATTTTGCAATGTATTAATATGAATGTCAATCCATATGTAATAATGAGTAAAATACATAAATTATACTTTAGTTATACTGAATTTGAGAAATCGTTGGAAGTTTTGGTATCAAGACGTTATGCTAACTGTTGAATTTATCCAGGTACCTAAATTGTATAATGGTTTGCAACTAATGCTTATGTTTCAATGTTCATTTTTGTTCACGTTTTACCAAATAATTAAAAAAGAGACAGTACCTACATACCTACCAATAAACCTCGTCTTTTTCCACTAACAAGTTCGTTACGATGTTTTAAGTAATATTTAATGAAGGGCGTCGGTCGACATTCACAGCCGCAATACAATTAGAAAAGATCAATATCAATCGTCTTATTTATTCAAAGGTATACCGCTTTCAGGTAGGTACATTTTACCTATTTTACTTTTCCACTTTATTGGAAACTTCAATTTATTGTTTTAATACAGTTCGATACTCCACAATAATTATTAGAACGATACTATATTGTTTTTGAAGCTTATTATTTTTTTAAAGAACTATAGCATATATTTTGAATATGCTTAATTACATATATGCCCACAAATTAAAAACGAAGTAGTAATTCAGTTAATATATTATTACATAGGTAAAAACTACAAATATTATGCTATATGGTATGACAAAAAGTTCATTAGAGAACAATACTATTAATTAAATGACACGGGATTAAAACTGTTGTGTTGGGAGCTACAAACACTATAAAACATACCTACATCACTTTGTTTACTTCGTTAACAACGTGACGAACAACTGAAACGAAAGTATCAAAGTTTTGCGTTATAGTTTATTTTCTGGCGATGCGTTAAGCACTTGGTGGCAGAAGTGTCGACAATTTACGCATCCATAAAATTAAAAAGCCCGAGAAGTTATTAGACATGCGACGATACCACACACTGAGCTGAGCTCGGTTTAACGATGGCCATAAAGTCGAATGCTTTTTATTGCTGTTTTCTATCCATGTTTAAAAAAACTTGAAACCAAGTTGCTACATTGACAATGTTAATCGGCAACCGTTTTCAATAAACGTACAATACCTTTATAATGTCTAATTGTCTACTATATTTTTTTGTGTTATGTATATTTTTTCATGTGGTTTACCGTAACGTTTTCCATCGTCTCACAGCTAATTAGTTGTTGTGTAAGTTATTTTTAACATCAAAGTAGTACATATTTCATGCCATTTGCCCGTGCTATCTTAATGTGGTTTTGAGTTTGTACAATTGTACCTACAGAAAAATATTTCCTTGATTCATATAAATATATTAAAAAAACCATAGCAAGTGCGTCCCTGGTTTATGGCGGTGATGTGATTACGATTCGAAAATTTATAATCACATAATGTAAACGTTCGTATCTCTTTCTACGATTGTGAGACGAAGAAAGCGGACAGTGACTATTACAGTTAACTACAATTTGGTAAAATCCAGCGAAGCTATACCTACAGCTTTCTTTACTTAAAAGGTTGCCCCCTTACCTTCTAACGATGTTTAATGGGAATTAAAATAAGCGTAAACAAACGAACATCTAAATCTCAACGGAAATCATTTCCCGCTATGACCAATTACGTAACAAATCATTCTACCGTAATATGAATTTTACAGGGGAGTTAAGCTCAAGAGGTAACTAAATCACAGATAGTCGAGAAAATCCAATTATCGCTTGCACAATGGGTCACGAAACAATCTAAACTAAGAAAATTAATCTTCTGAGTCCGGAGAGGAGCGCTGTCTGTGCAAACTTAGACAATGGATTTATAGTTCATCGATTTGGGGCCATCGGTAGCGGAGTGTGACTGAATATCATAGCGGAGATTGTGCTACCAGCTTTCACAGAAATCGTAGGATTGGGTTACATGTGAGTGCAGTCTGATAGTGCTACTTGAGACGCTTGTATCTAATTTTATGTCAATCGACACTTGTTGATCGTTCTTAGATCGAAAGGAATGTTAATCTCTAATTGTAATTATTATTTATATTACTTGCCCGTCCGCAATTGTTCATTTTTATTCTATCTATTTATTTTATCTAAAAATTCATATATTTTTTTTGGGTAGTACACGTCAGTTGAAATAAAAAAAGTTTTCGGAATTGCATATTAACAATACCTTATGTGTTTTACAGAAACAATATTTATTCAGCAAAAAATATTTGAAATGAATAGGTACATGAAATTGCTGAAATTGTCTGTTTTTCTGTGTTGTATCAATAAATATTTCAACGACGCCTACTGTTAAAGGCTCGACGAATGAGATTTTCACATATTGATGATGTTGCTACATTCAAACCAAACAATGCAGTGGCACAATAACAATTGGTTGATTTCAATCTATGAAACAGATGAATTTCATTATGAAACAACAACCCGTCGGTATTGATAAAAGGAAAAAACACATGGGAATATGTGGTTTTCATATTAAATTTTGCGTATTTATTGTTTATGTGAGGAAGGCTATCATTGAATTTTACTTTTATAGTATCGTAGCAACGGAATTCACATCTTAGTTTTGACAATCTGTTCCACGTTCACTTTTTAATTTTAATTATAAATTAATTGATTTTACTTTTCATAAACAGGAAACTCGATTGGTGATGTAAATAATGAAGGTGGGTAAATATTATGAAATGGCAAAATTATTTTTAGAAATGGCTTAGTTATTGCGGAGTTTGATTTTTTTATATTTCTGCATTTATCTTGACCACTCCAAAAAGTAAATATTAAATGCAAAGTCGACGAATAATGTAAGTAAACAAGAAAAGTATTAAAAATGATATTTTCTTGAATTAAAATCAAAACGAGCGGAGCTGCATTCGTGAGATACGCTCGGCTGGGCGTGCTTCCTTCTAGCTGTCACAATTTTATCTTTACCTATTTTTAGTTATTACTGCTTTACATTTCTACCTTTTATGTTATGCTGACGTTAATTTGACTTAAAATGGTTTTTAAACTATATCTCAACTTAATACTAGAAGATTTATTATGTTTATATCTATTTTATGATCTAATTGAACCTAATTAACCGAAATATTATTTTTAATATACAATTTGCTTGGTTATTATAAACAATATTAGTAAATAGAGGTAAACAAATGTTTAGATCGGATATATAAAGTGGTAAACTTTATGAACATAGTTTTTCCGATATTTGATTATCGAGTTAGCCAACTCACATCGGTTTTGACACAGATATAAAGCGAATATCAAATTGGTGGCTCGGTGTCCTGTCTCGTCCCGTCATTCCGGCACGTTTAATATTTTAGCCATTCGGATCACGCTCCATCTTCAACGGCCGTCCTGATTGCCGCTAAATTGAACTAAAAACTTCTTCAATGCTCCTAAAACGTTTCAATTATATTTTATATTTTCGTGAATGCAAATGCCGACGTTCGTTTTATGTATTAATCCATCGTAAACTTCCGATGCCCCCGGGCAGCACTAAAAATCTTCCCAGATTGTCCGAGCATCATCGTTTAAGCGTTCGTTAGAGACTCCGCTTAAATCAAGTCGTAATTTTAAATTTCTGTCTGCATTTTGAGATTAAATTTTAACTTGCAAGTAGTTTGCTTGGTAGAAATTTATTACCATGGCGTGTGGAACTACGAATAGCGTTAAGATGTTTTCAATAGAACGCCAACAACGGGATGTAAAGTTTTACAATAGTGCACTCGCAGTTCGTGCAATTATTGCCAACCAAGTCTTGATTGAATTCTTAGGTCAAGTTTGCTCAGAAAGTTTGCATAAAAGACCCCTTGTAAATTAACAATTTTCCGTGCTGTTTTTTTTTTGCATTTCAAACTGACTTTCAGTTAAACTAAAGCGTCTTCCGCTTGAAATCCTTAACAAGCATGATCAATTAGGTTGGATAATTTTAATATCGTAACGAAAATTCATCGTAAGTGAATCCTGTAAAATTCCCGTTGGAATTGACCAATCGCCAACATTTCGTTAACACGCATGTCATGTCTGGAAGTTCCGTTCCGTTCGTGTTGTCGGTAGACTATTCGGAATTTAAAATGGATTCGTTTATAAAGGCATTTACTAGGGTTCGCATTTTCGATGAGGGAGGAGCGGCAGGTGAGTGACTTGTTTGCCAGTGGCCCACGCTCACAACACGAGCAAAACTCCGGACAGTTTAGTCGGCGCCGCTGTACCTAGGGCTCTCTATAAATCAGCCAGGGATTGACGTCTTCCTACAGGGAGTGATCTATTCTACCCTCACAATGATACAGCATCACTTGTGAGGATTTTTCACCAAGGTGACGAGGTTTGGCGCAAAGTATTACGATATATATCGATTATTGCGTATTAATATCATTATCATCCGTTTGTAAAAATATTTATTTATTTATATTTGTATTCAAATAGATTAATGTGGTCCTATTTTTTCTACGAGGAAAATTCGGATAAACATCGCGTAAATACTTATCTCAGATAGTTCGAATATGCAAGATATTTAAGAAAATGTCAAAGATATAAATAGTGTAGGTACAAATAAAGGGTATTTTTGTCATAGAAATAATAAATATTATACGATGTTGATCTACCACCTCTATAATAAATGTTAGAGATTTAATTTAGATAATAATCAATTTAAATAACGCGAGTAAACATTTACATTATTTCTAGAGAAAATGATATTCTGATACGAAAAACTGCAAAAATATTCCGCTACTGCTTCAAATCATGTAAAGAACCGGTTTAAGGTTTAAATATAGTGAATATTGTAAAATGACCTAGACTTTAAAGGTATCACAATATTACAACATACATCTCAATTTTTTTTCTGATCATCATAGTGCAGTACCTACCTATGATCACCACTGGCTGTCGTAGAAGAGTGACCAGCAAGTCTATACTTAGAATACGGAATTAAAATGCTATGTCATTTCCCAAGCACTAGGTACTTGGATAGAAACCACTTGTACATTGCACATTTCAGTAGTGGCGTTGGGGTTTACAATCTGTACATTTAATATTTTACCAAGTCGCATCACGCGCCGTCTTCAACGGGCCCTGATTGCCGTCCGATCGAAATTATATTTCACAGGCACATTCAAAGCTCGCTGGACCAGATTGCTTTTCGTATATGGGACATTGAAAGCAATATAATATTTGACAACGCATTTTGTTTAAACTAAACTTAAATCAGAAGCAAATCGCACTTAGTATCTGGTGAACACTGCTGGTCGATTTTAGGCCATTAATCTTACAGCTCTATACTAAAGTGCTGGCAATCATTAACTCCTCTTCTACCACTTCTATACAATTTAAAGACATCAAACTCTGTGCTTTTAATGTGTTTATATAAAAATATATGTATGTACGGTATCACTGTAGTCTACTAATAAACTACGCATCCATTAAAAATTACCTTTTATATTTTTAGAGCTTACAATTTCATTTACCTATGAATAATCCCTACTCTTATATATGATTAAAGATAAAACTATCTAAGCTTCTCAACTACATAGTAGACTAAAGCCAGATTAGTGGTCAAAGCGAATATTATCTTCATAATACTGTTACTTTACGTGATACCTATCGCAAGTCCATTTCAGATGTGTACCTGCCATAAATATTTCAAGGAAAGCTCATTAGGGTCTTCCCAGCACATTTGATGATAATAACCTTCAAAGCAACTGGAGGATATTTCGGGTTTTCTCGCATCGAGCGACCAGATCGCGTGACAAAGCGCCGTACTTCAACGTGACTAGAAAGAGTAGCCACAGTATTTGTTAATCTTGCTTTCATTGTATAAAATATTTCAGTATACACAAACGAAAAGCCTTTATGCGCTGTAGGCTGGTCCGATCGCTTGCCAACGAAACAATGCACGTTTATTTGCGCCCAAGGTGTTAAAACTGAATACATTGAATTTTATTTGTACCTACAATTGCTTTTTTACTGTTAATTTCATGTTTATTGCTTTGTACTTGAATCATTGCATTTTATTAAAACGCTTTTTCAATACTTCTTTTATAAGCATACGTTTATTTATCAAAAACTATAATTGTATATTTGTGATAATAACAGTTAGTAATTTCAAATATGTAAGTGAACTAATCGATAAACAACCTTGTTTTAAAGTAGTCACGGAGTTCAATTTGAAAATAAGTAATTAAATATTAAACTTGGCTCATATCAACGGTACCGGTAATGGATAAATATTACTTTTAAATTTTTTAGGAAAACAATGTGAACGTGTGTATTTAATTTTATTGCCACGAGCATTTAAAAATATTGATACTTAATAAAATGACAAGTAGGTATTCTTTATAAGCGTACCAGATAAATATCAACTGTTCAGTTTGGAATCAGATTGTCCGATTGTAAATAATATCCCAGAATAAAAAATGAGTTAAAATTTAATGCATGAAAAAATTGGCAAAAAAATATGTAAACCTCTGACCCCCGGACTAAGAATAAACTCAGTGCTATATATATAATACTTTATGTCATTATTTAAAATCCGTGGAGACGCAAGTGTAACCGCGGGAAGGGCGCTAGTATTATTGTAACACAGTATATGTGAAAACCACGGAGAGTTTACTATAGGTATATTATATTATAGTGAGATAAAAAGTTAATAATATAAATGGTTCTGTCTCACGTTACACTAGGTCTTTATCGAATAGAGTTCGTGATTGGGTACATTGGAAGTTCGACTGCCAATTATTGAAGACATTAGAGCCGAGAGCATCCCTGTAGAGGCGAAGTCGGGAACTTGAGCGTGTGGGAACATCCTATAATAATGTGGTCTTTGAAACAATGAGAATTCCTGATGAATTTATTGGCTAATGTTTTTAAAGGATTTATTTATAGAGTATGTCATTGTTGCAATTAAAAGTGAATGCTGCTTTGATGGCTCTAAGAATGCGATGCTCAAAAGCGTGTGATTTTTATTAATACGACTAGGTACAAGCATAAATCCATTAAAAGATCCCAAAGCTGTCTTTTTTAATTATTAGGAGCTCATGGTTTTGTATAAATAAGTACCTGCATGTTTGTTGTTAAACTAATATACCTACTAGACCAATTTTAATATAAATACATACCTATTTTACAAAGGTAATACAAACAGTGTAGGTACCTACTTATTTAAGTAAACTAAGGGCATAGTTACTCAACCCAAAGATATCCCTAATAGCTTAGTTCAATAGTTAATAATGTAGCAACTGGAGCTATTTTGGTACCCATTTCAATTTAAGGACAGGACTTGCACAGAAACTTATACAAGTCTCGACTAAAGTTTACAAGAAACTCTATCCTTCGTGGCATTGTCTATTAAATCTGCAAGATACACTAGATACTGAGATGTTTTCAGTACAAACTATTTATTAATTGTTTGGCTTGACTTATGACCCTATTTTACGTCTCATTCAGTAGGTATATTCTCAATGTTAATGCGATTGAATTTATTTATTCAATATGTTTCTGTGACTATTTTTTATAGTCAGAAAACTGTTAAAACAATTTTTACCACGATTGTACGTTACGGTAAGATGTTATCACATCGCCCACGATCTTATTTCCATATTTGTAAGGATGGGATAAATCGTGTTATATTTGGAACATGGCCAAATATATGCAAACAGTTTTTCAAATATGACTATTACTTATTTATTTGTCACCGTCTATTTTTGCATTTGCATAAAATTTATGCTTACACAGCTTTCTGTTGTTTATATTACTTAGTTGAAAAATGATTAAGGTTCAACCTACAGCAAGCTAACGACTGTAAATTTTCGTCTTGGGTTTGCAGCCCGTACATTTTAGTCGTCGAGTCTTTCCTAATGAATAAGGTAGTCCTTAGTTATTTTAATTAAGCACATGTGCCTTGTCTCATCCCTCCACCCAATTTCGATCAACTGCCGAGTAATACCGGCAAGTTCCGATCAAAGACCGCCTTCGATGGGAGCCGTATTCAGTGACAGGCTCAAGTAACCCCAGATGGCGCCCTTGCGATGAACGCTCGTTGCTCAGACTAGACTTGAGGACTACAATTGTGTACAAAGGCTGCTCTATAACATATTATTGTTGAATCGTGCATCTTGTTATAAAGTGAATCTTACTTTGACCGGTTACTTATGTATTATTGCGATATTGTAATAATTTACTCAAAGTAAAAACGCTAAAAATCAATCGGAATGAAAAATAAGCTACTTATAAAAACAATATGTTAAAATCAGCAACAATATCACACGGCCCACAAGCATCTACACACAAACAAGAGATCCCAACTTAAGGCAAACACGACACGTCTACATAACTCCGGCGTTGTGGGGAAGGCAACATTATAAACAAGCCGAACTTAATATTAGACCACAGCGGCACAGTTTATTCATGTCACCAGGTGTAGAAAGACGGCCTAACACCCCAAGTTACCGCCATATTATACGTAATACGATATTCAGACACATTACACTCAACTTTACGACTTGAACTGAGGTGGAAAGCTTACGTTTATGCATCTTTAAACATCTTTTAAAAACCATATCATAGCAAATTTTATGCTAATGTTGTATTTCTACCCCGTCTTCATCCTCGGGCGATACTTGAAGGCGTATGTTGTACGCACAGTAGGCACGGCACTGACATGTTACTTCTAGGCGACACAGAATAACAAACCCGCCTAAATATTCTCAACAAGTTCGCAATTGTTGAAGCAAATAATTATTTTACAATGCGAGTAATAAACTTTGTTAAATTCGCACCCCTGAAAATTCCTCGATTTTGAATTTTGTACAATAAATAGCAGAAACACATAATAGGCGTGTAATTTATTGTCGTGTATTTAATTGCCGGTTCTATTTCCAAATATAATTTATACGTAGGTACACTAATAAATTTATGCGGCTTGTTCATTCGCCAGCACAGTTTTATATATTTTTTACCATAACAGGGTTCAGTGTTATGGACGGTGTTCAATTGGAGGCAAAGAGAAAATGAAG
This sequence comes from Thyatira batis, assembly GCA_905147785.2. Taxonomy (NCBI): domain Eukaryota; kingdom Metazoa; phylum Arthropoda; class Insecta; order Lepidoptera; family Drepanidae; genus Thyatira; species Thyatira batis. The sequence goes on from LR990489.1 coordinate 7,820,705, forward strand.
TACAATTTTCATTAGAGAGATAAAAAATATGATTAAACCTATTTCAGAATTATACTGAACTTTTAGTATTCATAAAAAAGGAGCAGCTAAGGCATTATTTCATCATACTGCTAATGTTTTTAGGTAGGCCACGATACAAGAGTATTCTATTGCGTATACCATTATTTACAAAAAAATAAAACTGTAGCTTTAGATACCTATAAAAGATTCAATTAGAAAAAAAAATATCATTACACAACTTATATTTTTATGTTCTTAGTAATTTAAAGTACTTAAAGTTAATATTATCAAAATATTAATATACGATGTACTGAAAACTATTCGTTATTAGTTACATAATGAACCGGATAGAATTTTCTATCAAAATTAATGCAAAATTACCAACTATAAACCATTACAGCTTCGAATCAAGGCTGGAAATCAGTAAATGAAACCAACCAATATCTAAACGGGAATTGGGCCAGTAAAATAGCAGATAGGTGTTATTCCTCGTAAAGGTACACTACATTTCCTGCCGATGTCTGGTCTCATTCACGCTGCGCTGGCGACCACTAAATGAATGGATGCCACGAAATTAGCAACGTATCTTGTGCCAGCTCATATCTCACAGAGGACAGCTTCGGTTGTTCACAGAGATCACGACAATTACACGGTATTACCTGATAATATATTAGAGGGTTGTTATGCAACTATTGAACACTCAATCATTGTGACGCGCCATCAAATGATATACATCGGCATGCAATTTGCATTAATACAACGCGCATTTAAACTGTTAATTGTAATGTTTATTTTCTGCTGTTTGGTGAAAAATCTGGTCGGGCGCTTACCGAGTTTTACTGGTTAATAGCCCGCTTTAATTTTTCACATGAAATGCACCTGTGATATATTTATTATGTAATAATAAGTTTTTAAGAACTTTATAGCAGAAATATTATTTACAAACTAAAATAAATACGCTCAATAATTTACGATTAATCTTTACATAAAATTAATTTCAGTAATAACGGATATGTACGTATAGTAAATATAGTTTGTTAGTGTGGAAAATAGGAAACATAAACCCAACAAAATCCGGTTTTCCACATCCTACATCTAACGAATACCTCAAGCAAACTATCAAATTGCGCGTCTTTAAACTTTTAATTGCTTTAAACTGGTATTCCATATTATTCCCGAGTTGTTTAACTAATAAAATACCGGTGTTAAGTTAAGATACGTTTATTTAAAATGTAAATACGTCGAGACACGTATTAATGTTGCGTTTGTTACGTTCCCGCGCTGGCGGTTTGCAGATTAGTTGACATTGTCGCAGGAACAAAGTTCGTCTAAAGTTCATCTCGGCACAAACTTGCGCCTCTGTGTGCCCTTAAATTGAAACAGAACATCTGCACTTGCTTGCTTGCTTTGATAGTTATTGGGAATAAATTACTCGTCTGCTTTGTTGACCTAGCTATAGGTATTTAAAGTGCAATATATTAGTTTTATGGTAAAGATAACTAATTATTCTTCAAGACTGGCGTTATATAAGTCATTGCATTAATTACATATGTTTGTAACACATAAATTACTAGTTTATATCTCCGACTGCCACGTAGAGTAATGAATCAATGTGTAAGTACCTTCCTAATCTGCGAAAGTCCTCATAACAAATGCTCAAAAAATATAAAACGCAACATACCCGAGGTAAAAATAACGTGCAGAAACAATATATTACGATCGTGTATATTATGGCCGAATCTGAATGTGTCAGTGCGTAATTTATCGCGGTACGTGTTTTTTGTGGAGGCACTCACTTGACCTCATAAAACACAGAACCGGTGCAGGGCTGGAATCAGAGGCGAGGGCACTCGAACGGGCTCGGCCCGCGGCGCACATCGAAAGTGGGAAAAACAAGCGATCGCCACTCGACTGAGACGCCCCGGATGACACTTCACACGTCGTCGTGATTTTTACAACGTTTCCACTCGACTCAGTGGCGTTTTTCGCTCGTAATCACTTTGATGTACGCGGGGTTCTTTTTCGCGTCTGTTTTGTGTGTTCGCCCGGCCGTCATAAGTTGGCTGAGATGAGATTCGCGCTCGACCTTAATGAAAATAAATATATCATTAATTAATCAAACTTCGTTTAATTTAAACCTTGTCTAAGTAGTAAAAGTTTCATCTAGATGTGTAATTTAATTACTTACATATTTTTACATGACACTTCAAAGCTCTTCGTAAGATGAACGTTTTGGTAAAGTTTTTATTTGATATTTTTTATGTCAAGAGGGAAAACACACTTTATATTCTGTTTACAATATATAATGTTGATTACTTTATGACAAAAATACTTTTAAATTGTCACGTAGTAAAATTTGGATTTATTCCTTTATTTTTGAAGTATTTGATTATAGTTTGATAATTAAATTAATCGTTTTGTTTTTGTACTATATTCTACTTTGTTGTTAATACACTGGTCATAATAATTCATTTAGGATTTCCCTTTACAATAATTTGACGTTGTTATTCAGTTTCTACAAGATTTTAGAAAGTAAGGATAAGTTATAGGTAGATACATTTCAATATTAAGCAAGGGCACAATTTGACAAGAGATTTTACACTTTTGACGCTCTCAAAAACTGACATAAATACTGCCTTTTGGAAATAAACCATCATAAAACAATAAAATCTTCAGAAAATATGTTATAAATTTCTCGCCATCAATATAGCACCTTTCGATAACATGATTCCTATAGCACTGAAGGGTTACTGCAATATGATTATTCAATATTTTATCTCGTCGATTGTCGAATCATCGCAGACGAGTTCACCGGAGCGAGTGAGAGATTCTCAAATTCTACGTGAGGCAGTACGTGGCTGGCAGGTATCCAACCGCAATACACATTTAACTAGGTGATTTTATACGCAGGGCACAATTTTGAAGTAGCCTATAAAAGTTAAAAGTAACATTAAGTAACCATTTCAGTTTTGTTTTTCCCGTTTTCACCCTCGTTATAGACAATCTTGGGCCAATTAAAGTCATAGATGCAACCGACGAGCTCTATCTAGCCTGATAAGGTTTTATTGTAGTTTGGACAGTTGGACACTTCATTTTATGGGTTTTTAAGATAAACATCGTGGTTACGTCAAAAGTCATTCCGTAGTCATAGGAAGTTGTTTTTGTTAACATTTGAGTAACTGACATTTGATTTACATTAGATCAAAAATAAAACATATTTAAAATAAAGAATTCCGTTATATTTAATTCTTACATGATTTTATTGAAAATAGATTCAGACGGTAGTTGTAGTCACCTACCTATAGCGCATCAATTTAGTGCAGGCCGTTGTAAAACTATTACTGCGGCACATTTTATTTGCTGACAGCACTGAAAATTTGCGTCAGGCTAAGTGCCAAATTTATAACATTGGACTGTAACTACGAAAGGTTTTTACGCTAATTGGTTTGGTTGGGCAAGGATTGTTAAAGATAAAATATGCGATGCGGATTGTTTTCGTTTACATTTTGATTGATTGCTTCATTACTAGTGCGAAATTGATTGAGAATTTAACGTTATGTTTACTCACATATGTTTATAGTCCTGAAGGAATTGAGAAGAAAGATTCTCCTCATATCATGATAATTTAAAAAATCTATCCATCTAAAACGACCATTGTATTTTCATAATACCTAAATTATGTATTTATTTAACTTCGAAACAGACAATCTAAGTGTACCTACGGCTTAGCTCAATCATAGTTAACGAATATCTTAACACTAAACAACGTATCTTTTGCTACCCAATGATTTTATTAATCGTTTATCTTCTCCAATATCACAATAATCCATTTACTCAGCAACTATTTCGAAACATCAATCGTAAGATTGAAGACCTTGGATACATTTACTGATTGAATGATACATGGATACAAAGCCTAAATGGATACTTAAAACATTAAACACAACTTTAGAACGTAACATCCACTTGTAAAGGATTCTGGACACTACTGCGGTAACAAAAATAAATATTGAGGATTTCGGATATCCGCGCGTGTAATCGTGAAGCGAAAACTAGTCAATTTAAATGAGAAATTTCAATATTGACTAAAATAAAGTTAAATTATGTGTATGACACATAATAGTGTACTATTTGTGTGTGACGCGTTCATTTTGGTTGGATTCACCGGCTAGTTTCCAATTTTATGGTGGTTGAGCAGGCGCCGTGGTTAGACCTGCATGCACACGAGGATCGCTGGCAAAGTTCAGTAAAAAGAGACATTATACACGGAACAATCTTTGCTTTATACCTGTTCTTTGAATAAAAGTGAAGTGGGTTGCATTCATCACGAGGGTAGGCATTTTGTCACTATATATGCATATTTTAGTTAGAGCATGTTCAAGGCATTACACTAAAATATTACTTTCCGTTGTTTAATCAATATACTCGTAGATAGGAATAGATAGTTGATTCTGTCTTAAGAACTTTAGGAATGCTAATAGGAATAAAATATATTTTCGACGAGAATAAATGTAGACCACATAAACCCTATATTCGGTAGGTATATATTTTACTTTACGTATTCACTTCGTAAAATACCAATAATAGTATCACATATAAGGCTTCATCATTTTAATTGAGATAGGTAGGTACTAATGAATTATTTTCAGCCACCATCTTGAAAAGCTATAAAAGCGATCCGCAATTTATATCAACAAAATTATCCACTCCAGTCATTATAATTTGGCAAAATAAATTTATAAATTTCCAGTTAGAAGGTTTTGATTCGTTTCACCACCAACCACGACAAGTTGCCTACTTTCGCTGAGTTCCGTACAAAAGTTAGTAGATTAAAACTGCCAATTATGAAGCATTTGAATTCCAAGTTGTTTTAGAATTCGCGTAATTACTGTTGGATGAACAATTATGAAACGAAGACAACGGATATTTGACATTATTTTGTATTGTAATAATATTTTGAGTAGTGTCTGCAAATGATTGAATAAAATCTTCCATTAATCCGTAGGTATATGACGTCGTATAACCTACGGAATAATATGTTTCACAATTTAATTTCGTTTTACTCATCGAAATTACAGTATTCTATAATGACGATGAAATGCAGCAGCAAGGTGCTAGTTCAGGAAGTGTGGCAAGTTTCAATTTAATGGTGGTTGAGCAACTGCTGCGTCGCCTCCCCCCAGCTTCCTCCCTCTGACAATATTAATAATTTTATTGCAAGCTACACGTTATACATCATTTAATTTTTGCCCTAGAAATAATTAAAATTATCTGCTTTTTAATATTGTTGAGGTTGTGATTTGGGAATATTCTCTACCTAAAATTTGTTCCGACAAGCAAAGTTGCTGAAATTGACGAACACAATATTACATAATTTTAAAGATAAGATAATAGTGCTATTATTTTGACACATGGTATAATCTGGAATGTATTTGGCCGTAAGCCCGTAAATAAACGGCGGGTGTTTTTTATTACCATTATACATTTAGTATTTCAGAAAGGAAACTGTTAGATATGCATAACAGTAAATAGGTCAAGGTAGAATTATTTTATGAAATTCAAGTTGAGAATTTCTTATATTACTTATGAAAGAAAAATTTATAGTTATTTTAATTTTATAAAATGAGAATATTGCAAAGAATGAAAAGGAACATATAGCAGCTTTAAAGAAGCGTCAGGTGAATAAATTAGCGATCGACTAACACTTGTTGGAAAGAGGACCAACTGAATAGAAACTCAAAGATAAAGTTTATTGGAATATGCTATGTTTTGTGAATATTTAATGGTACATTTGAATATTATGTGAATGTACCTACTTATGTTTTAATTTAATGAATACTGTTCAATGTACAAGTAATGACAAAGAATCTAAGCCCAGCAAGTGCGGTCGAATAATTCAGGTGGCCAACTCCTGTTTAGATGAAAATGCTACTCGCCAGCCAAATGCTAATTTTATGGTGGTTGAACAACTGTGCCGAAACCCCGCTGTCCTTCGCAGTATTGCCTCGTAGGCGTCATCTAAATAAAATATACATTCAGTGAAGTAAGATAACAAGGGTTGCGGGTAGTTTAGCGGATTACATTCAACGATCATTGTTTGTTGATTAATTTTGCTTCTTTTTCTTTGCTTCTGTAAGTTACCCTCAAGTCAACGGCCATACAAAAATAACTTTTAATACTAGATACCTGAGTTTTGTTGCAGATTAAAAATAGATAAATTCAATAAGTACATAGTTTATACTATAAATACCATAGTGTAAAATACCAACTGTGATGACAATAATGAGGTAGGACAATTACTAGGGCAGGCGTAGTAAGAATTAGGTTTTTGAATTTAGCTCTCAAAACTACAAATTTCCTAAACAAAGCCAGAAACGTATCACACTGTAACATGTTACTAGTGATTAATGGTAAAGTCAGCATGCAATCGTTACTTTTCATTACTGTTTGGAAGTGCAGAACCGAAGGCCCGCGCCGCGGTCAGATTAGAAAAGTTCCCAACGAAACAAGTCGAAAATCGACTTTAAAAGCATAGACCAACATTTGGTTTTACAAGCGCCTCCACTGTCGGATTGAAGGCAAGTTTAAATTGGAATGTATCCCGCAATAAGCCTCTCGTGATTGGCCTGTTTGTTCTTAATTAGTATTAATCGAAAACTTCACAGGTACGGGGTATCTTATATTGTAAAGTATCACCTTAGTTCGGTTTATTGAACTCTAACTTAATATGGATATTGATATAAAAAAAATATCATTTATGAAAATTTTTGTAAAGCTTAATTATTACTGGCCCAAATTAGTATGAATTGTCATGAACGTTTATTAATATTCATATTCAAGTTCCATTGATTTGCTATTAAATGAAAGCTTTGTAGGTACCGCCCACGCAATTTTCCTTTCGTTTACTTGAAAATTTAATGTTGAATATCCCTTCAATGTCACACAAAAATATAGATTAATATAAGAAATTGGAACCGGTATTAGATGATAATAAGCAATTATTTTAATTTACCTTGGTAATTATATATACAGAAAGTAAGAATTTATTCATAACTGTGTAAATATAATTATCCTGTGTAATGTATCGGCCACTGTCCGGAAATTATGTAAAACATGTCTAAAAACATGGTCGTGGGAAATCAGCATATTCATTTTAGAGGGTGCGTGCCACCCCTATCCATTAGTGAGTCATACAGCGACGCGGTCGCAAACAAATCCCGCAGTCAGTGTATGCTCCTTGCATGTATTAAAGATACGGGAAACTTTTACATCTTTATTATCTACTATTGTGTTAAATTATCTATCCAACTATTCTTTTATTACAGTTAAATTGTTCTTATGACTAACTAGCTTCTGCTCCGCAGTTTCACCCGCGTTCCTGGAGGATCTTCAATTTTCCCTGGATAAAAAGTAGCCTATGCGTTATTCCCGGGTGTCAGCTATCTCTATACCAAATTTTAGACGTTTAGACGTAAAGAAGTATCAAACATACACACTCACAAACTTTCGCCTTTATAATATTAGTGTGATAATAATACTTCTTACAGTTTTAAATAAAATGTTTTGTTAGATAGACAAATAAAGTAATTAAATGTAAAGTAGTGGTAGAATAAATAGTACCACGATACAATAAACCAGCTTCATGGTATAATCTCTCGTGACACGATAAACAATCGGAGTTCCACTCTAACATTTGGCCGGCGACTCCTACAGTCGTTTTCAAGGCAACGACTCTTATCGTTTTACTTTTATGGACTGCGAATCAAAAAGGCTTCGGCGTTACAAAACGAGACCCTTCTTTTGTATGAAAGTGTTGAGCGAATGTACCATGAAAGTTCTTTGTCGCGGTACCAATAAGTAACTCGGGAAAAATACCCAAGTCATATCCGATCCAAAAATATATTACAAAAGTGTATAGTAGCTTTTTCCTAGGGTCCCATCTTATATGCTTTTTATACTTATTTGTTGAATGTATATTTATGAATTTGTCTTTCCAAATGATTGTTTGATACAATTTGATTCAACTAAGTAAATTTCTCTCTTCTTTACAGAAAGCCTACGAGACTACTTTAGCAAATTCGGCGAAATCACAGAAGTTATGGTTATGAAAGATCCAACCACGAGGCGGTCGAGGTATGTATTACACTTAGGTACATAGTTTAACCGACTAACTTTTAACGTGATCTATTTTCTTAGAGATATGTACTACCTACTGGAGTAATGATGATTGTAGGGAAGGATTAGTGGGCTTTGATATTTCAAAAATTGGAACAGATTTGTGTAACATACCTACAAGCGGGTGCTAGTACAACTCAGTAAAATTGTGTGAATATTGTCGTTGAAACGGCTTCCTGGAAATTTCATCGGAGCAATCATGGGTATGAGGAATTGGGAATTTTCTAAATATTGTTACAATAATTAGAGACACAGGAATGCTTTGTTGCATAGTTGGCGAACAGTGGTCGGCCTGGCTGGCCGGTGGCATGAACTGACCAACTCGTGCTAAAAGTTATCGGTTTGCAAATAAGTTTCATTCTATAGAGCGCCATACTCGTTTCGAAATTTGCGGTTACCTTTGAATTGTAAGCAGTTAAATGTTGGACTTCAAATTTAGGAACTTAACAATAGAACTCGAATTATTCCAACTGAATTAAGCGTTTGGACGAGTTGAATGAGGATTTCGGTATTCACTTTACAGGTTGCTAAACTAAATTCCTTTAATGGCCGTATTGCTTTGGGCATAGCTCGAATATTTCGTTGCGTACTCCAGGCCGACCCTTGTTTACCTTAAAGTTTTTAAGCGTTCGTTCTATGGCGCCTTTATTAACGTTGTAAAGTTTTACATGTAAAAGGCTTTTTGAGTTGATAATTAAAATACGGCAGTTAACGTCCTTGAAACGCCGCCGTCGAGTAGAGTGAAGCTATTACAATCACTATCGCAGTGAACAACAATCAAGCCGTACTGTACATAAACTGAGTGGCTTAGTAACTCTCAAGACAAGAAATAAGTTGTCAAAGTGTCGAGCTAAAGTTCCTCTGTTAGCAGCGTCTCCTGTTAGGTAAATCGTCGGTTTCACAACTCAATATTGCCCCGCGCCCCACCGCCTGAAATAATATACCAAGGACCGATATTGGAGCGGCTCAGCTGGGAATCTGAATGCAGCCTGCCAGCCATTACGTGCTCTGCCTCTCAGCCAAATGTAACGTAAACGTCTTTTGTTTATGCTTATTGGTATCGGGTATCGATTTGATGTTAAACCACGGTCAATTAAATGGCTTTAACTTATTATGTAAATAGATGGAAGGTTGTGGAATCATTTGTTCAATAATTTACCTACAGTGTATTCAGCTGTGTAAATACCTTTGATAAACAATTATATTCTGGTCATACTCTATTTACATTAGCCGTTCTTATAAACGTCAATTAGTGAATTGTACTTAATTTTCTGGTTATTTAGTTTTAAATGTCATTAACATTTGCGATATATTTTTTTTGTTAAATATTGCATGCCAATTAAAGCTCACAAAGTATTGTTTGGTAAATATGTATTAGTAGAGTTACCTTATTGCTGTTCCATAGCACGTTAAATGACGATAAGATGCCTTCCGTGCCTGAACTGAAATAATGTTTTTAGCATAAGATACAGGATGCACGCACATACGAGTACTCTCCACAAGTTCCTTAGATCAAAGGGAGTTTAGTTTGTTCACCGCGGACTACAGCTTATGCAAGCAAAGTAAATCAATATCCAAAGTCAATGAATCAAGAGTAATATATTCGGGTACATAATAAATGTGCGCTACCTGAAGGCAATATCTGAAAAATTTGCCTGCTCGATATTGCTTACAAGGGAGTTTCCTTTCTCCCCAAAATTTAATGCGTCGTTCGCATTTTTATAAAAAGAAGTAGGTAAGTGAAATAATTTGCGGTGGGTGCTTTATTTCCTTTTATTTATTTTAATGGTAGGTCTCTTTTCATTGTTTTTTCTTTCAGGCTTAGGGAAATGAGGGTTTCATAAAGACAAAAAAACGTGTTAACTTTATTCGTAAAAATGACGATTTTTTTACGGAATGTGAGTGTAACAAATTGGGCTCGTTTTGATTGCTATAAAATTTACTATAGGTACCTTTTTCCAAATGAAGCATACAAAAAAATATAAAGATATATTTTTTAATCAAATACGCTTAACCATTATCATGGCAAAATTATTTTTCTAATAAAAACAAAACCTTTTATCATATTTTATGGTCAAAGTTTGTTAAGGCAGAACGCCCATTTCATGTCAAGGGGGGGACGAGCAGATGATGCGATCGAAACGTTAAAATAATTTGTATTTTAGTAATATTTATAATTCATTTGATGTTGAATATTTTGCAATTGCAGTGTAATTTTTGCGCGCATGTATATGCAACTCTAGGGTTTTCTGATATGTGCCCGAATGAATAGCAGTTTATATCATCGCGGGGGCTTACATCGGCTTTCAGCGAGCGCGTCTCCATTCACGCCCGTTTCATTCGTTTCGCTTTCCACTAAAAATCTAAAATCAATAAAGGATCACGGCATAAATGCAAAGATTACTGTGTTCGCTTTTCTCGCAGCATGAAAAATGTACGCGCGTTTACATGAGCCGTCCGAAATAAAACCGCGAATCACTATGAGACTGTAAGTAGCACCATAAAGGGAGGATCCTTCGTTGGAATCGCTTCGGCAAACACCTACAGAGGAATGGAGCGGTGTTAAATGAGAGGGATTGCGAACCCCCCCTCCCCGCTCCTTGCCGCCGTCCCCGCACCGTACTTAAGAAGACGTCATATCTTGTAACAGATGTGCAAATGGATAAAGTACTTTTTCATCTTTTAACGAATCATTAAACGATAGTTGACACGAATATGAAAATATATTATCCGATATAAACTTTCCTACATGTATTTAATATGTAGCTTATTTATTTTGCCATCCAGAAGCCATACAAAGCGTTAATAATAATAATAATAAATGCACGTAGTAATCCTCTCGTTAATGGCTTATGTCTGATGTATGTTGGTTCGAAGACAACACAATCTATTTATTCAAAGTATACTCAATGCAGTCGATAGTTATTAACGTTTGATAGGCTCGATCGCTTCAAATCTCCTTCGTGGCAGACTAATGTAATAACAATGCTGGAGCTTCGACAGCGCATTATTCTGACCGATTGCGCACCTCTATTGCATTGATGGGATACACGCGTCGGATACACCACACGACATGTTATAGTTGCGATGTAAATTCAAATCGCTAATTAATATAATTAGAGTGTAATCTATTTAGAAACAATTACATTATCAACGAGGTATTTAATCCAAATTGCCTAGGCGTGCTGGACTACCTACAAATTAGGTTTCAATATTAATGAGCAGTTGCCAATATACAGGTATTGTTCATAATAAAAGCACAGCGAACCAAAGTATAATATATTCTTGAGCAGAGTCCTAACAGATTAGAATATCAAACTTATTTGTGATAAAATACGCATATCCTAGTATAAAAATATATTGTAGGTAGTTAAACTCGAACAAAATTCATAAAAATATTTTCAAAACAACTACATAGAAAAAGTTTTTACCTAGTTAGTTAATTTTAAGCGCGGTAACGTTCATTACTAGTTCAATAATCGGTTTGAAGTACCACGGATGCATAATCAAGTAGTTGAGTCTGCGAGGTCCGTGGGGGTTACGGGGGGAGGGTAGTCGTAAAACTATTACGGCAACGTTCTGCGGCACACTACGCTGGCTTCATTAATCGGCCATCGTATGAAGCTATCCACTAGCGTTATGATATGACATAGGTCGACATATCGCTACGAACGTGTCTACGAGCTACGAGCTACGAGAGTTGTCTACGACTTTGCAGAGTTTATAATGTAATTCAATGGGGGGACGGCATCATATTTCTATTTATTGGAATATGTGAAAGTATTATATTGACCTTCCTCTTCATAATAAAACTATGAAACCACTCTAAAATCGTTATAAAAGTATTTTTTTGGCTAACATTAATTTATAATTCTGGCTCTACGATAAATTGTTAAAAAAAACCGTTGAATGAAATTAACAAAAATATGCAATTATTAGCCGTTAGTGATGGCTGGATATTGTTGAACAAAGTGATAGATCAGGTTACATTTTGACGATGGGAGAGCAATCTTCGTGAGTGGGAAAGTCGTTGGAGCGCTCGTGGCGAATGGCGAGCTAACAATTCTGTTTCTGGTGCGTCAATGCGCTCCATCGATTTAAGGTGTATCCACACTGAGACTTAACTCTGGATTGTTGTCGAGTATCTATATGTCGTGAATTAAATATGCTGTGTTACCATATAGCTTGATATATCTAGCGAAAATCTTCACAGCTTTCAATTGGAACAAAACAGGCAAAATATTGTGTGCTGTTCACTGACATTCATGGTTTTAATACTGAGGAAAAAATGGAAAAGGTCTGACAGAGTCTATTGAACATTTAATCCAGCGTACCCACTGTGTTCTTGATACAGGACTATGCACAAATGTTATGATGATACTAAACATCTTATCATATTATATTAATAAAACATAATCGTGTATCCATCCCCTTATACAGTCTAGAGGATTTTACATTTGTAATATTGTACGAAACGTCCGCGGCAGTGTGTGCACGGGTTTATGGTCGAGTCGGGCCGAACCAGATTGGGTCGGTCTAACAAGACCGCCCGGCGCCCGTGTTGCACTGCACTAGCCTGCAGTCCGCTACTCACTCCTATTGCCTATTTGGTTAAATTTACCATCGAGTATCTGCCATGTAAGTGGACTCACCGATTTTGACTAACGACTGTAGAAAAGTACCTAATGGAAAAATCATTTTTAACAATATCTTGACTAGGGTTCGAGTATATATATATTATCATTAGGTACAATTTGTTACAATTCTTATAATGATGGCATCCTATAAGAATCTCACATATTTGTAATACACGGTAATTTCAAGTCTTTATCAAATATAATACTGAGACAACTAGGGCAAGAAAATGAGATAAATCTGTCAAATAGTTTGCCATCCACGCAATTTAATACTTTATCTTTGAAACACTACTGTTCAGAATAGCATGCACTCACTTGTTCTATACACGCCAGGATATCTGGTCCAATTGATATTTTTATGCGAACATGATGTTAGTGTTGTGCCAAGGATTAACTATTGCATTGTCAGACGTGAACAAATTGTAACTATTATACATGTGGTTGATAGATTTTCACGTCAACACGACAATTGCGTTTCCTTGTAGCCGGTGGCTTATATTGTTGGAACTGAGACAATTTTGTTGTCGGTCAATTTGTCACCGTGGTTTGTTTTTGTAATTAGTGCAAAAAACTCTATTTGTAATCCACGTATCTGTAAACTAGACGTGATTTCAGTTTCACACATTTCTACGGAAGCGGAATTTTTGTAGGAATACGGGAATAAAATACATATAACATATAAATAAATATATATAGGTACAAATAATAATAATATAGCCTATGTTACTGACCTTATCATTAGTGAAGTAACTATTCAGGTCTGTCCAGGATTTTCGGAGCCTATTTAAGACTAACAAACGAAAATTCAAATCTTCCCTGATTAACATTAGTGTGGATAAGACAGGTAATTTTTTACTTTTGTAAAATTTTACTACCTATCATATTATTTCAAAAGTTGGTCAATCTTCTAATTACTTTTATGTAAGTTTGATTAGTGTAGAGAGCATGTTATGTTAATGAATAAAACTTATACAAATATAACACAAAATGGCAATAGTTTGACACAATCCTTGTAAGAGGAATTAACCAAGGATTCAGTATTGATCGTACTTATTCGTACAATGTTTATTCAAGCGCCATGTCTTCATGTTATTTCAGTTGAGAAAGCCAACTTACGGGAAGACTGCCAATAAAAACTGGTTAATTTCACTAGTGGTTCGCACAAAATGAAAGCACCGGTCTCATATTTTCTAACTCATGTATTATTTATATACAGTAGATAAGCAATCCTGCCATTGGAAGTCTAGACGCAGTGTGAATGAGGTGAATTAATCTTAAATATATATTACATAAATGCAATATCGAACTGTATATTAACTAGGTACCGTATATTGATTCAGCAAAAATATTTACCATGGGATTTTTTGGCTCATGTTTGTATTAAAGTAATGTTGGTTATAGTTACCTTAAAATATTTTCAGATTTAGTATTACCTATTGGTATTTTTTGTTTTATTAAATAAATATTGTAAATGTTATTATTTTGCAATCCTCTAGGTATTTACGTTTTTCAGATATAGCGCCTACGTCATAGTGTAGCTGAGTCTTTCCAGATACGAATAGTTGCATTTCATTTAATTTAAAATTCTATCTTAGATACGCAACCTTATTTTCACAATCGTATAAAAATAAATTCAAGCCAGTATCTTAAGCTTGAACTTTTAAATATAACCGAAAACATTTTATCCTTCCAAAACGTGATACAAGGTACAAGAATGGAAACTGTCGCTATCGTAAAACAAGCTAGCGAGTTGGCCAAAAGGCTTCTTAAAAGTACGGGCGGCAGATTGCCGTAAATATATCACTCGGTGTCAACACGTGGCTACGTGAATGTTCACCTTTCCTATCACTGATGCAACAGAAAACGTGACGTCATCCAAGCATTTGCCAATACATTCTGTGCGTTTAAAGATCAATGTTTGTATATCGTACAGGTTCGGATTGGTGTCGAAGTCATCAATAACAAAGGGATGTTTATTAGTTTAATCCGTGCAAATTAAGAAAAAAAAATCAGTCAGTCGAATTAGGGTTACTTTTTTTTAATAGAACTATTGTCTTATACAATAAGTATGTTCTATGCACATATTGATGCTAATGATAGTCGTGAGTTATTTGTGATTTGTATCCGACAGAGTCAGTGGATGAATTATTGTGTTATTTGAGGACATAAAGATAAGACTCGCGTCAATGCAAAGGGGCGGTGACACGGATTTCGCGATATCTACCTGAATCTCACGTTTCTAGTCACGGGGTCGAGTCCCACACAGGATAATATACCTACCTATGACTGTATAATCTATTTTGTCTTGGGTGTAAATATTTATACCTAAGTTTACAATGAAATCTCTTGTCAGCTATTGGGTTACCTTAACACTATTTTTGCTATGTTTAAAATAAGATTAGTTGAGTGTACCTATATTATGCCTAGAATATACATTTATATTAATTTTTTTTAGACGAAAGTGTTTACGAAGTTTTTCACGCAAAATAATGAAATATAATAAATCAGTCACGTTTCTGTTTTTTTCCTTTCGAAGTAAGTCATATTTTATGAACAAAGTAACTCTTAAATAAAACAAGATTAATTTTCTTGAAGATTCCTTGTCGTAGGTAGATATCTTGACTGGAATATACGATTACGTGTCATAAGTTTTATGCCCCGAAAGTTTCAAAGTAAATTCGAACATCCATCGATAAATCTTGGCGACGCTGGGAACGATTTCATTTTCGAATTTCAGGAGCGATTGCCTCCACTGTTAAAGTTTGCCTGAAAAATGTTCGCGGACGATTGACTCGCTATAAACGGAAATAAAAAGTTTTGTGTTAGAGCAATAGCGTTGTACATTGCGCATATAAACCAAAGAGAAAGCTTCAAAGAGGATCACAATTTGAAACGCTCCTGGATTTCGCAGACTTAAAATGTGACCAACTTTTTACAACGGCCAGCTATCGTATAACTTAGTTATACGACACGTGATTCGTGCTGTGACTGTAGGTAGGTACTGGATTCAACGTAGGTATATTTATAACTATACCATAAATGTAACTTTGCAATTCTAAGCTTCATTAGTTGGTTCTACTGGACAAAGTTTTATAAAACACTCAGTTTAAAAACTAATTCGCCAGAGCAATAAGCATAAACACAAAATTCATAGCGCACAAGTTTAATTCAGTTAGGCTAGTAGAGTGAGAGCTGCGTTCCGCATTATCATTACTAAACAGCTTTTATTATTCCACGATATTTGGCTAGAGGGGCCTCACACGCGCGCTAATGGAATAAAAAGTAAGGTTACAAAGTAAAAAGATACAGAGCACCTCCCGCGGCGGCGGTTCGTGCGAATTTCGACTGAAAATTTTATACGTTCAATCTATTCTGAGCGCCTTTATGCTGTGTCTCGCGATCCCGCCCCCGCGCAAAACAGTTTCGTTTTCAATTATTGCCCACTTGTGGAACGGGAGTCGATGGAAAAACAAAAGAGCTGGAAATGATATTTTATAGACAAGTCGCTTTATTCGATGTTTACTGCACCACGATTTGTTCTCGAGTTAGATCTGTGATGTTCAAAGAAAATTATTGACGGAACGTGTCTGGATAGAGTTTCTCCCGAGCAGATGGAAGGTTAACACACCGAAGCCCTACGCCAATCGCTGACGTTCTTTACCATTAGATTAGTTTTAATACTATCATAATATATTGCTGGAATCCGTAAATTCACCTAAATTGTAATGTAAAAATCTTTTTTTCAAGTAAAATACTTTTAGAGCTCGTAAAATTATATTGTTCGTCGTAACTTTAATTCACGTAAAGCGTTAAGAGAATTAAAATTCCAGCGAGAAAATGAGCTCTGACAAATAAACGTATTAGCTTTTATGTTCCCTAGAAAAAATAGCTGTAGAGAAAATTTCACTCAGTCAAAATGTAGGTACACAGTAATACTAAATCTACGTACCTCAGCTCTAAAACAATGTTTAGTTAAGCGCAATCAAAATTATGTAGTAAAAATAATGAACGGTTTAGATTCCTATGCCAGGACATATTTCCAGAGTAACAATTTCTTTATACTGGTGAATGTCGCGCTTGGGTCAGGTATTTATTGCATTTTTATTTCTACATTATGTGTGAGTTCAGAAAAATAAATGAACAACACTTATCAGAAAGTGTTGAAATACTCTCGAATATATTTAAATCATTTTCTTTCTTCAAATCTATATGCATGCCAGTTAATAAATTTGACTTTATCATGTAGAAAGTTTATGTTTGCCTACATAATTATGTAAATGCAGGCGATCTTTTAACGTAAATTATTTTCAATGTGAGTGTGCAAGCAAAATAATGCAAGGGAGCTTTCATTAGGGGAATGCACGAGTCGTTTACATGCATTTTTGTAAGATTACAAATTTAATGAATGCAAACACGTTATAAAATTTTAAGGTAA
The DNA here is from genome assembly GCA_905147785.2 of Thyatira batis. Lineage (NCBI taxonomy): Eukaryota > Metazoa > Arthropoda > Insecta > Lepidoptera > Drepanidae > Thyatira > Thyatira batis. Next base: position 7,837,952 of record LR990489.1, read on the forward strand.
ATGTTTGGTTTTTAGAAAAGTACTGTGTTGAAATTATACCGTCAACCATTTGTGACGAAATAACTCTTTTTATCTTTTCTCACATCAAGAAGAAGGAATCAGCAAAACTTTGTAAAAAATCGTTTCTTCAATCCGTTTTTGTTTATTGTTCCGGGTGAACCAAAACCTTTTATGTACTTGTGAAATGGTTTTCATTTCTAAAAACTTAAAATAAAATTTCCGGCTAAGGACATTTTTATATAAGAATATATACTTTGGCAATATCGCGGAAATTAAAGCCACAGATTTAGCAAAGTAAAAGCTATAAGATACCATTTTGTTTCATACAGATTCAGAACAATGTGAAAGCGTAGCACGTTCATGCATCGGTTGTTATCCCATTTCGGGTATCGAAGGAATAAAGAGTGCAAGTTAAGCTGAAAAACAGACCATAGCCCGCAAAGCTTTGAAAGAAGTACATTCAAGTGTGGAGGCAGACGATTCCGTGCTCTGTAATTTGAAGTTGACATGGTTTGCTACGAAAGTCGCGTGAGGATTTTGGATTGCTGCGAACACGTACGAGAATTTCTGGTGTACTTGGATAATTTAGTAATGTTTATATATTTCATAAAAATAATACACATGACATATTTCACATGAACATCTCAAATAAGCTAAATAGCTGTTATATAATATATATGCACTAGCCGCAAAGCCAACTGGCTAAACATTTAATAAGATTAGATTAATTTGTAAGTAATTCATTTACAAATGTTTAACAATAATACCTATATAAAGTAACGGACACAAAACTTAGTAAAACCTAAAAAGACTATGTTTCACAAACATATGTGGGCAGGAATATGGCAATAACGAGCATGGACATTCTACCTCATGCCCAATTAACCAATAAAGTTGATTGTTTTGATAACGTTAACCAATTAAGCGGAAGCTTTAATCATGTAAAAATAATCAATTGAATCTTCATTCGTAATTCAATGAGAACAGGGATGAAATTTCATCACAGACAGGTGACAGTTGGTGTAATACCCGTAACCCTTTGCACATTAATTGTAACGTTTATTGCGTGAACATTGTTGGATGAACATTGCCAATCGAATCATTCGTGATAAGGGAGGACATTTAACTGAGTATCGATATAACTTGGCAGTTGATGAACACGAGATATCGATTGTTCGCATCGCATCGCATCGGATCGAGCCTATAGAACTCGGCAGCGCCGAACGCCACCCGATCAATGCAATACGAACATTTTGCATAATTGATGCCCCATTCACGGCAACGGAACACTTATTCATATTCATGAATTTTACAAATTTTTCAATTTGTGCCGCTAGCAAGTGTATTTACAGTATTGCCATGTCGTATTTGCGCCAATACAATCTGTGTAAAAGCTGAAAGGGGAGTTGTCCATGCCGTAGCGTAAGCCACCGATAAAAGTGGCCACTAAAGTAATATTTTTGATTCTACTGCCATCTCCAATAGTTCCCGTACCGATATTGTGTTTCTACTTTTCATAGTACTTCTATTCTAAAACTTTATATCTATCCGAGATTTTTATGAAATTTGCAATATAATTTATATTCGAATTATTTTTATCACTAATATAAAAATGAATAATTTTATGAAAAACATTGATCATAATGAAAAACAAAATCGAAGCCTTAATCAGACATGAAATTGTTCGCAAAAAGAAAAACTGTAACGAAACTGATTCCCAGTAGCGCCGGAGCCTTGGAGGTAATGGGAGATTGTAAAAGGAGGCAATAAAAGCTTAGTATTGTGTGTGAGATCCGTAGGGGAGTCCCTGTATTGTTGTCGGGTCCGTGGAGGCCCCCAAGAATCGTCTGACCACGGACGCGGTCAAATTGTACAGAAATGAAATTATCAAGGTACGCTGCCGATTTTCCGAACCAATGAATCAAGATCCAATTCCCTTTTGTAATAGAACATCGTCGCGAAACGCGCCCATGGACTTATACTGCCCACTCAGTGGACGTTTAGGCGCGGTTCACACGTGTGTAATACAGCGTTGCTTTCATTAATCGTATCGTACTTCATGTTACATTGTCGAACGATATTATGACACGCAACTATAATAATAAATTGTATTTTAATGAGACTAGGGTATATATATTAATGTTTTAGAGGTTTTTTTATTGTTATTGACAGGTCGATTTGTGGATTATTTAAATGACTATCAAGGCAAAATCTACTTTAGGCAAATAGGTCGATCTTTATATCGATTGGTATATATACCATACCCGATGATATGCGCGCTATCCCCATTTGATATAGGTATGTACCTATATCAAATGGGGCGTTATGTTATAAAAAATATACCAACTCCAATACCACTTTCAGTACTAAGTTTTTGTTATTTAATATTTGTGTACATACACAACTTACAATGTATTTACTACATCTACGCAGATTTATCAATTAAGTTTACAATATCATAAAAAATAATAATAACTACAAATGCTCATTTCTATAATGAGTGTTATGATGGAAACACTTCACTTATCAGTAAGATTTCAATTGTGTACGAGTACCAGTAGATACATAGACTTTGGACAACTATGTAAGCATTTAGAATGAGCCTATTCTAACAACCATTACAATGTTATTTAAATTCAATTCTCACGCGCGTTTTATTCATTATTCATATCAAACGAAACGTCTACAAATATTGGTGTTTTAGTAAGACTCCCCTCAGTCATCCGTAATCTGCGTCAAATTGACTTTTCCGGCGGAGAGCTGACGAGTCTTCGACTGTAATATGCCATAAACGACCCAAACGTATTGGGCCCGATGCTCGGAGGTTGATAAATTTCGTTGATATTTGAATGCGTTATATTCCTTTCGGGTTATGGGCGACCGTCCCTTCAATAAATACTCGGGTACCGCGAAAATTTTGTTGATGTGCCGTAAGCCTTTATTAATGAAAATCTTTCTCAAGATTATATCATTAATGAGCCGTTCCACGTAGACACCTCTAAAAAGATTTAATAACGTTTGTTACGAAAAGTTGCCGCATCACCAAAAGCTAATATTATTCCAATTCGGAAAAAAACAATTTTCTCCAAAGTTATAAACCTACAGATTTCCATTTCTTCGCGGAGTTGGTGGAAAGTAATTCCTCCGGTTTGGAGATAAATTTTACGTCATTTCCTGTCTACTTGGAGCTCGGCAGAAATTATCAGGCATCGGCTCGGCAGTAAGACCATTTAAAATTAATGAATAATGTTATCTGATAATGATTTTGGAAAGTTTAATTAAAGTTTTATTTTTTGCCACTTTCCCTCACTTTTTGATCGCATGAATATCTTGATTATTTTTATTCGAGAATAAGCTTTCTTGAAAAGTTCGACGGTGAATAAATTTGGTGATTAGAGTGGCTTAGTGACACAAAACCTCATCTGAAATTCTGTTTTGTATTTTTAACGTAGAGCCGCATGTGCTCACGAATGCAACGGTCATTGAATTAAGATCGCATATCACTTTATGTCACCTAGCACAGCGTTTCTCTTTTTTGCACGTGTTGGTAAATATATTTCATTGTAATTGAATTTACTTATTCATTTTTGACGTGAATACGGGGGCTACTTGATAAATAAATGGTAAAATTTACTTACAATAAATAAAAATATTTAACGTATACCTAACTAAACAAATATTGTGATGAATAATAACGTTTTTTGTAACTTAAAAACAACCAAGCCACGTTGAAATTGACATCTACGATTTGTAATCAGACCCGTATCAGGCGCAAGTTTAGTTACCTACGTTATTGTTATTTTTTATTTCAAAGTGATAAAAGCCCTCTGGATTCGAAAAGTCTCTAAAAAGAATCCTTAGTTTGTATTTGTAGTGCACTGCGCTACGAACAAACATTCGATTTTTTACTGAGTCTTATCGTACCACAAAAGAATTGTGATGTGTGGTAGGAAAAGGCGAAACGCAAAGCCAAATATAAAGAATTTAGATCAAAAAGAGCGAAACATTTGGGAAATCGCGATAACATCATTCAAAGGATGAGGAATGGTGAGCTTTATACACTTTTGAGTGAGTCAAAATAAATATCAGAGATCTACGTACTCGGAGCACTATCGCTCGTTAGTTCTATGAATCTGAATTGTAAATTATGTTCGTGAAAGTTTTCTAATTCTTAGCGGTACGCATTAAGCAAAGAATAACCTGAAATAATTTTAACTACATAATATATGAAATTGTGATATAATCACATTTGAACGGTACATGTTATAAATAAATAAACAAGTGTATGAAAGAAATAGCTGGGGTTATGTTCTATTCGTTGTTAGCACTTGGTACTTGCAACATCAGAAGTACTACGGGTGCGTCGCCAGCCCTGTAAAAACCTTTTCACCCCTTTTTTTAAGTGCCCCATACTCTCCTATAGAGAACCTCAGAGGGAAACTCACTCTGCAACCTGAGCATTGACGGAATGAATATGTACATAATAAAATGAAATAATAGGTATATATTTGGAAATAATGAGGTCGTAAAATACAATTATTTATGCAGTCCTACCAACACGAGATTTATGAGTACCTACTTTTTAAATCAAATTGGTCGTGTCACAAAATTACATACGTCCCTGTGTTGTAGGTACTAATATTAAAAATAGATTTCTTTATTATTCCTAGATAACGAATCACTACCTGAACTTGTTGCTATGATTATGTAAAGTACCTAGGTATTAAGTAATTATTAGGTTTGCAGAGTCTGGATTATGATACCTACGCTTTAAGATACGCGTCTACATTTAATTATATTTGTTATGTGAATCATAAAGTATTCACATGGCTGTAACATACATATAATGACGATAATTTTATATTAACTGTAGGTATGAGTATGTATGTAAAAAAATACCGTTAAGCGCACAGGTGAGGGAGGGCGATGTAATTGCTGGCAATTTGTAATGGCCGTGTGATTGCTGGCTGGAACGTCGACTCTAAACTGCGCTATTAATTTCGTACATTTGATTAACGAAACTACTTGTTATGCTAATGAACGCAGGGAAAGAATGCATGCTAACGTGCTAACGCGACGCCTTGTCGACACGTTGTCGTTCCTGCAATATTTTCGCTTCGCTTCCCTTGTAATTACTGCTTCGGCACTCAAACTTTATTTATAGTGCTTTTATTAATGAACTGCCATAATATTTTTTAAAATCACATTTTTTTATGTCAGTATTTATTCACGTTCATAAATATTAGACAAAGTACGCTTCGTTTAGGATATCTTTGAATTATAATAGTGTTTCTTCTGTCATGATGAGGATACTCCGCATTGATTACCTATTTTCCTTATCCAAATGCTCAAGCGCAATATTGGATTCGAGCACGAAACTATTGTTACAACATCTGGTATCACGATCATGATTAAATCATGGCAATATCATAGATGGACAAGGTGGAGATAGTCCATCCAAGGCGTTAATAGTGATGACTATCATAACACGATATTGCCGTCGATTGTTTACATTTACCGTGACACCGTGGAGGCAGGCAGGTGTCCGCCTTACTCCATGACAGGGTAATCTAGTTTAACTTGCCGCACAAAATCACATTTGAACACCTATGCATGTTGTAGGTGCGAGGTACGTGAGACCTGTCACAAGTGCAATTCCACTTGATGATTGTTGGAAATAATCACTACTTAAACTGACTAAAGAGTTCATATTTTTCATAGAACTTAAATTGTTGAGTTTCTCGTGTGGTTATTTTATATTGGTTGAAACTTAATACTTCGGATAAGGGTGAAGCTTTTTTGAAAGTATCTTATTACTATGTACAATAATTAAAATCTTGATAGTACCTAAATGGATATGAAATTTATTATTTTTATATGAACAATAAACCCAGTTGGTCCATTTATTTTCTTATTGTGAGTAGTAATTGACGTGCGGACTAAACAAATATATCGGTTTGTTTACATCTGTAATGGATGCAACCGGCTCGCATGGATTACTCGAGCTACGATGCAACGCAGTCAGTTATAATGAGTCTTGAAATGTGTACCTCGGTACGTCATCGCTCTTTGCGGATATTCATGTTAAAGTCAAATTCGTGACTCGTCGATAACGTTCCGATATCGATTCGATCTCGAGACAGACGGTTTGAAAAGTTTACAACACGGAAAGGGAACGCACGCAAACCATTACCCGTATGGAAATGAGGAGCCTTAAATATTGTTGTAAATGTTGCAATGTGCGTATGTTATTGCGATGGTACACGGTATAGTAGATCTGCGTTAGATATCATCGCAAATAAATATGCTTGGATACATTTTTAATACTTTTGAGATTAGAATCAACTGAAATTAAGTTTTATATGTCATATAAATATAACGAGCTTTTTACAGTCATTTACATTCATTTATAAAAATTGGTGAAACTTATAGTTACAGGTAGTTCTATAAATATTTAGTAAAGTAGTGATCACTCAATTATATCAGAAATGAGAACGACAATTGTGTTGATTGTATTATACTTTTAATTCTGATGTTTATATTAAAGTAATAAGTAAATAACTTCAAAAACATTTTGGTAAAGGCTTACAGTTAAACCAAAAAATATTTGCAAGAAAATTATTTATTTATACATTCTTACTACATAATGCATCAATGTAATTAAATCTAACCAAATTAGTTGTGAAAGATAACAGCTTTTCCTTTCGTACAGTTTTACAGAGGGTCGCCTCGTCAAAGGCCCCGAAAGTGATTTTATGCATTAATTAAGACCACAGAGCGAGATTTACAATTACACGGGCTCCTATAAACAAACTTGATTGCTTTACAAAAACTCAAATAACTAAGGCACTGTCTCAAGTAGAGTCTCATTTGAATATCAAAGACGAAATTCAAATTACGCCGTTTACAATAAAGGCTGAGCCGGTACGGTATTACGAGCTGATGTAAATTTCCGATACTCATTTTGAGGATGGAGTTCAGATATGTGTAGGTCGCGACTTCTATCTAGCAGTTTTTAATCGCATAATCGGATAGAATTGTATGTTAACTCTCCTACCCCCATTATACCAAATGAATAATAAATATTTTTATCATTAATGAAAATGGTTTTAGGTGCTCATATTTAATTTATGGGTAAAAATTATACTTACCTACAATAGGTATTCATTGTAGGTAGTCATTGCTAGGTCTGGACTAAAGTCCATTGACGGTATTCGAAAAAGACAATCACAAATCTACGATCGCGTTGAATACAAAATAAGTAATAGAATGAAGAGATATAAGTAAGCTAGTCAATATTCTACCAAATAACTTAAAAGAAAAACCCGTGGAAGTACGCTCCTCGTTTTATCTGTCCCTTCTGACCTACAATTTATTCGATGCTTTTACGGTTGACTTAAATGCCAAAGCATGAAAGTTAAGTCACAAATCAAGTTGTCTTTTTAGTTGTTTTTGCTGGATTTTGTTAAAAAATACCTTTCATCGAATATTTTTCAACTGAATAATGGAGACTGTGAATAATTGTAATACCTTTTATAAGGATAAATCATATTTGATTTTATTCACGTTTACAAATACAAAAAAAACTACGAATGATTCAATTCAATAAAAATTAAACCAATTTATATTGTAGCTTTATTATCGTTCTAAACTTGTTTATCCGCCTATTCTAGATAACGTGACTCCATTAGGCAGCCATAACGGTCACGAGCCGCTTCCTTTTATTACTCTCAGCAATGCTTCCTGTTGCTTCTTTTTTTCTCTGAAATATTCTGCTAATTAAGGAAGGAGTGGAGGCTGAAGATTTCCTGCTGGTCTAGCAGATTACTGGCGGTATCTCGGAGAAAAATGTAACTCTGAGGCGGAATTCATTTTTGAGGCTTAACTTTTTGTACGCCATTTAAAAAAGTTTAAAGCTGCAAAGATAGCGTGTAACACTCTGTTGCAAACAAATGAAACCGACTTGACATTGGCAAGTTATTGCTTACGTTTAAATCAATTAATGTCGGTTACGTTCTTGCTTGAATTGCCCCTGAGATAACATCTTCAGATGCGGACAATAGGACTATTATGTGAGTAGCTTCATCTCGTTCGATATAGGAAGGGAACTAACTGGTATAATACGATCAAGCTATGAATCTGAGAGCCGAACTTGCATTGAAATGTTATTCCGGGTTTGATTTTGATCGAGATCGATGTCTGTGTATTATCTATTGAAAGCCCTTGCACTTTGTCAATTCAACAATGGATTGTTTGCAAACTTATGTCTAGTGCTTGGACAAGATTTAAATGTAGGTACCTACTGAAAGTACATACACCGTCTAAACAATTCATATTCATATGAATTTAAAAGCACTCTGAGTTGGTTCTCGTGAAGAAATCTTACAACTGTGACTGGGCTTGCTCGACTTGGCGTCCCCCCAGATTGTACCCATTCAACTCCCATAATTGTAATTATATCTACGAATTATACATATTAAAATCTATTTTGCCCTTACATAGACATAATAACAAATAAAAATGCAGGAGCATAAGTACCAAAGGAAAATTATACCTATAGTAGCCAATGCTAGGACTATACATGATTAAGTAGCTTTGATTTACTTTCTTAGTTAAACTACACCAAAACCAAAACACCATTGAGATTATCTAAAATTCTTCTTTCCAATTTCATCGCCTGCGCTCAGATTATGTGGAGGGCTGGTCTTGCTTTGTATAGGTACGCATCAAATTCGGCGCATTGTTATGCAAATACTCGTGGTTCGGTTTGGTAGCGTCAGTACAAGACAAAGCAACGTTGACGACCGACATCGGCTGTTGCTATCGGCTGTACATCCTGTGGATCCACTCGCCTCTCCCTTGTATTCTGGCCTTGTTATATCACTGTATCGCTTCTCACTCACACTGACTAGATGTTCGTGGTTAGACGGATAGTTTAGAAATTTTGCAATATCGGTTTTTCGTCATCTCTCATACTGTTTGATTTTTGTTCAAATTTTATTAAATGGTTTCGGTAATTATTTTCTCGAAATTCCCTGTGGTAGGTGTGTGGGTATTTTATAGGTACATGTAGTATAGGTACGGATGTTTCAATCTTTTAATAGATTAATGATGTTTTATGCTTCTGAAATATACCTAAACATTTGTTAAAGTTTTCTCGGTGTTTAAATTTTGAAACTGTCTTAATTTGATAATAAGTTGGCCCAGCGTATCAATGATTAATTTATATCAGATATTTTAACATAAAATAACTGAGTGTACCCACTGTTTTTGCATTGTTACTTACATTTAGCTAAGCAAAAACCTCAGAAAGAACAAAATATATTAAAAATTAAATGAAAATCCCCCGTTGTAAAAAAGTTTACGCAGGTGCCACTAAAACGCATAGAATTTCAAATAGCGTTTCCATTTTTTCTCTTGGGGCATCCCAGTATCAGTCAGATGCATAGCCTTGAGATGCAAAGTGTGAGGCGAACGAGAGCTTTTTATATTTGCGGCTTCCACGCTAGGATTTGCATAATATTGCTTCCTTAACATTCCTCTGTAGGACTATGAAACAAAACGGAATACATCTACACTAGGAGGGATTTTGGGGGAGTCGTAACGTAAGCACTGGGGACGGAGGTCATTGTACTAAGATGGAAATTTATTTCTGCGGATTGATTTCGATTAAAGCAAAATCTTTTTGTTGGTTTGGAAGTAGGTATAATATAATATTTTTAAGAGACTCAGTATCTATAAATAGGTATAATTCTCTTATTAACTTCTCTTACAAAAACTAGAGACGTTCTTAAAAATATAAATAACTCAAGTGTACTAATGGGCGTAGTTTACTCTGTCCAATCTGCATAATATTGCTTCCTTAATATGCCAACCACTGTGAAAAGACAGAAAGGCGAAATTGCTTTTTTCAGTGTGAGAAGTCAATGAAAGCAGTGGAAGTGGGAGATAGTGGGGGTCGGCTGATATGTTTGTCTAGTCAAATGCGATGGAAATGCGGAAGTGAGATACCGAGCTCGAGTGCTTCTTTAGTTAACATTCTTACTTATTGAAATGGGCATTATCATATTGTTGTATCATGTTTCAAATAGAAAAAAAATAATGTAAGCTTCATAAAGTAGATAACACCCAAGTATTTTGTTCCTGACATAAATCTATACTTCATTTCTTTGCTTTAGATCGCAAGAGAAACCAAAATTCAAAATTACATAGTAGATTTTCAATCATAAATGACGATAGGACGACCACCTGTCACGTAAGAAGTAAACTCGGTAAAAGGGATATTTCAAGTTTACTCGTTCGGCATTCGAGGTATTCGTAACTGAAAAACTTTTAGTAAGTAATACCAAGTATTTTTATTACAGCATCGAAAGACATAAACCTTAGCAAGTCAACGAGGTATTATAAATCTTATCTACAAAACTTCCGGCAAGCAATAATATAAGCAATACATAAGTTACAATCAAGAAACGGCTATAAATCAAGAGATTGTCGTTAACGCATTTCTTGCGTCCATTTCCAATAAGCAGGAGTACGTGTTGTACTCAACAAAATGTTCTCGACGCAAACGACTTTACGGGCAAAATTAACAATACTTCGACTTCGATATTACAAATGTGTCACATGAGAGCAGGTGCTCTTTTCTATGACAGCCTACGGCGCACCTGAAGGTGACGTCGTTATTTGGTGCCCAGTTTATTTATTCGGACTTGCCCGTTTCCAATGACCACTGTCCACTCACAACCTGTCACCGTATTTCCCTGACCCTTTATTTTCACTTGACAAGAATATTCCGATCCGCGTCCTCTCGATATTACATTCCGATACGACTTTTTATTCGTGATACATTTTTCCAATTGTCTCCGATGCACGACTCCGCAGTGCGAACTAACGGAATATAATTTTCAAACAGTTTTGATTGATAAAGGTAGACAGGTTTTCGTTTTCTTTGTTTGCAAAATTAGATTCGGGAGGTAGCGTGAAACTTCAGAGTTCCACTTGATTAATGGTGATTCGAGGGAGATCCGAGAAAAAGAAACGATTTTGGGTCACCCGATTTTGTATAAAGAACGAATTACCAATTCGCTTTTATACGGTAGATTAAGTTTTATCTGAAAATAAGCGTGTTTAGATTTAGATGCATGAACGCGATATTATCCCATTTGTCGAAACAACGCTCGAGCTGTGTTAATATTTGATGTGTTCTCGACTTTTCTCGAATTTAACGCGCCGATTAAACAACGCCGGGCGAAGGATTTTATGTGAATATTTAAAATGCTATATTGGTTCTAGTTCAGCAGAAAAACAACTCAATTGTTCATGTTACATTTCGTAACGTAAAATTATTGCAATTCTGTAAGTATTAACTTTTATTATACGATGGTTCTGCGGTTGAAAAGCGTGATAAGTGTTTGTAAAAGTACAAAATCTTACAGGAGTATATATTTATCATATAAAATCAGTTATTGTAGAGATTCGAGACGATCGTTTGGGAGCAAATTGGACACATTGTTGCATCCGGCAGGTTGGAGGACCATTAAAATAGAAGGATTACTTTTATGGCCCAGTTGGCCCGGTTGAGATAATATCGGTAAATTTTATGGTCGTAATAAAGGGAATTCGATTTTAGCCAGTCATCTGTATGCCATTATGTAAGACCACATTTAATAGAACTGTAAATCTTACCATTTGTCCCACAGTTGCAGCATTTTTTTAATTTTGAATGTAAATTTAACGTTTCTGTAAGTGATATTTTTTTGTCTAAATAGAGAATAACATAATCTCAGAATAAAAGTACCTACCACAAAAAAGTATTTGTTTATAAAACAAAAAAGGAAGACCGTTGTTAATTTGGAGGTGATTTAATTTACAGAACTCATAAAAGATTCCTCTCACTAAAGAATAAGAACTTCCCAAAGTTTACATTCACACAATCAGAAAGTGGGTTAATGAGATTCCCTCAAGAAAAACATCTCGTTAAAGCATACATTATTCAAGCTTTCGCGGAGTTATTCCGCGTTCACGCGTTCATTAGGCAGGCGAATACAAACTTGCGATTCCCGTGAAGTCCCGACACACTCACTTATCACCCCGGACAAACTATTCATAAGTATTTCGGGTAGTCGCCCTGAACACACGACGCCTGCCTTGTTATTTAAATTTATCACTCAACTTTTATCCTCTAAATTCATTGTAACAGGTAATATTTTACAGATTATTAATTACGTTACGCCGGCATCCTCACGGTGTAACTCTTATTACATTATGTCAGTTGCAAATTGAAAAATTCCCGGGGCGTGTGTCCCGTCTCTCCAAAGTATTTTGGCAAAATTATTCTCATTCATTAAGTCGAGAAGTGGAGGGCGCGCTCGCGAGATTGTCGACCTACCATTCACTTGTGAGTAACGAGGTGACTTCCTGTTATTAGTTATGTCGGCAAATTGTTTTTCTTACGCGTTTGTCCTACTTACACCCGGGTTAAAGTATCGATTTTATACCAAATCTTGTATTACCTATCCTGCAATAAAATATTATGTCTCTAATAATAGTCTTAGCGTAACAAACAAGATCAACTTTGACGTAGTATCCTATTGCAATTACATTATTAATAACAAAGCCGTAGGATTATTTTATGTTTTCACTGGCTTAGGTAGGTATATCATTTGCTAGAAGGTCACATTAGCTTAACATCTTAATAAAATAGCACCGAGGCGGCTACATGTGTCTCAAAGTGCCAATCCATTAATTAAAACTTATTTTGTACCGGTAAACACTATCAGTGAACGACAAACAGTCGCTTCGTGTGCCTAGTTCTGAACAATTTCAACTCACTTACAATTATGGAGCACACTCAGATAATTGATTACCTTCAGTAGGATTGATTTTAAGGGGAACGCATTTTGTAAGAATGTCTGTTCTTATTAAACTACTTATGTACCTATTTATGATAAAAAAAATCGTCCATAAACTCAAGCGCGCAGATATAGTCAGCTATGCACAATATTTAACTTTAGTTTGAAAAATACAATGCAACCGTCAATTTCTACATTCAATACAATCCACCCCAAAGCTTCCGCAAAGATGGAAAATCTTTCAAAAGAATAGCGTTTAGCACGAGACAAAGACCGATTTAGATCTCCTCTGGCGAAGCCTTCTACGGGGCCACTATTTACTTTCCTCAAGGGACCGCGCTCTTCGTCAGCATGTGGCATCCGCACCCAATTTTACAAAGCGAAAAACTTGCGCTTTACACAGATGTAACACCCTCCAAATCGAATAGGTAGAACATTCTAGGTAGGTACGTATTAAGTGTCAAGTTGTATAATGTGAACGAAGGAGCGGGGCAGGCGATGGCGCGCGGCGACGTGTCCTACGAGTGCCGTAGGCTATAATCTCGAAGTGTTCGCGTACGTGCTACCGCCGTCATTCGAAGATAATTCCTCCTTATAATTTCCCATGCTTAACTCGGCGTAATGAAGTTTATTCGTCGCTACTTCATTGTGAGTCGTTTCCAGCGAAGGCGGCGAGGAATGTAATCAGTTGCGAACTAATACCGTGTCGTTTGCAAAGCCCCCCTCGCGTATGGAAATGCCTCGTTGGAGCTGCCGTTAGTTCTTTTGATTGCTAGCTTCTCCTTGTCGAATTAAAACCGAGATCGAGCTTGGGTGATTTCGAGAAAATTAAAGGAGCATTTCATTTTCAGCGATGGCTCTTTACGGTTAATATTAGTATGATTGTGGGTGCTTCTCTTGCTGTGAACTTAAGCACCTACTTATTTTGTCTTCAACATTTATTTTAATTAAATGTACTTCGATGTAACAACACGCATATGTGCACATCTGTTCATGTGTGTAATTTCACAGAAGGCATCGATATATAGCTAAAAAGGTGTGAAGACTCATTGAAACTGCAAAGCATGTAGTAAGCGAAAATGTGGATGGAAAATGGTCGCACAATATTAGAAACATCAAATTATTAGAAAGTAGAGGTACTTTACAAATGACTTTAGAATTACCTATTAAGAAAATACATCGTTTTATTTGCAACCCATGTCCTGAACACGATCGAATGATATATATATTTGGCTAGGTAGGTACACTAAGGTATCTCTTCATAATATTTAATTATTTCATATGGGTACTTTGCTAAGCACCGTTATCAATCACTAATTTATAAAATATTTAATTAATATTTACTGCGCATAATATTATCATGTCTCGCCATGTACTAACAAGAGAGGTCAAAGGAAGTCTGTAATACCTTATTAAGCTGTAGAATCTCAAGGAGACAATATCTCATTTGCACATTCTGTCAGTTGGCAGTCTGTCCCGTCGCTGCAGGCTCCAACTCTACCCGTGTCATTACCCGCTTCCGCCTCTGTAACCGCTGACGCCTTTATTTTGGCCCTGATGCAAATTAAATTACACTCAAGTTTCGCTGACTTGGCCACACTGTTGGAAGGATAACTCGTTTCTTGTCGCTTACCACAGCATTTAAGAATGTTACTAATCTGTTCTGTCTTGTCCCGCAAATAATATTGTATTCTGTATCACTATCAATTTTCTGTAACAAAAAACAATCTTAATTATAAATATATATCCTGGGACATTTTTCACACACGGCCAATCTGATTCCAAACTAAGCAGAGCTTGTGATATGGTAACCAGATAGCTGATATACTACATGTACATGTACTTTTAAATACATATTATATAGATAATTACATCCAGACACAGAACAAACATACATATTCATGCATACAAATGTTTTTCCTGGGTGGGATTCGAACCCACGACAAGTGACTTGAAATTCAGGTCAACCACCAAGTCAACCGGCTGTCAATTCGATTCGATACAAGCATATTTTTTACATGACACAAAATATAAAGAGCTTAATTAGAATAGGTACCTATACGGTCAATGGAATACAGAGCCTAATTTAAACTCGTCTCATTATCAATTTAAGTACCTTCGTAGTCGTATCCGACCGTACAAAGTTTACTAATACAACGACACGAGCATTCCCACAAAAGACACCAAAGGGGTGGCATATACTGAGCGCAACAATAAAGTTGGCCGGGTCTGCTGACCATTGCAAAAAGCGCATCGTTCGCGGCGCCCTAAGCACAATAGCGACTTAAATTGTTCGTGAAAACGTTATGCACTCGACGGTTTCAATTTCCTCGCGAACTAGCCATTGGAGATGTTCGGATGACACTCATAAATATGATTTGAAAATCGTTTTATGTATAACTCATAAACTTTTATCTTCGCCGACGTCGAGGCTCTCGGTCTAAACGTTTCCAGTTAGTTTCCTGCACAAAAGCTGCAGACGTTTTAATATCGGACCGTCTGGTAGGGTATGTATCTACCGGTGTAAATTTCGAAGAGGCAAAACGACCCGCCAGCACGCCACCTCTGCCTGGTCAAATAATACCGTCCTAATGGCTAACTATTGCCTAATGTATTTTGGCGAAATGGAATAATGTTGGTAGAGCTTCGTTCGTACTCGCCGGAGGTTGAGATTTTGATAACGCTTAGCGCCAGCACGGTCGGAAGTAGGTACCCCCACTATTTAATTTCACTTTATTAAAATGTATTATTGTGGTGTTATAAATAAGAATTCAGCTCTTGTTGCTAGCCACCGGCAAACAAGATAATGAAATAAAACGAAAATATTTAATTTAGTTGAGAAATTGTTTTTTATTAACTAGCTGTATTTAAGTCATAATAAACTATGAAAAGTACGTATATCATACTCATCAAAGATTTTTATTTATTTTTATTTAATGGCGTTGATGAATATGATAAAACTCAGGTCTCAAAGGTCCCATTTATTAAACGGCCATGGAGGATATAAATTAAATTAAAATGAATGGCTCCAAATGGATAACCTTTTATTTTTTCTCCTGGCGTGGGTACGTTTAAAAAAAGAAAATCACATTAATAATATACCTACATGACTTGGACGAAATTAACATATATGAAAATATCATGCAGAGATTTTAAATAAATAATTATAATTCCTCAAATATAAACATGTATTAATTTGCAAATGTAAACATATTTTCAATAAATTGTATGCTGTGGAATAACTCTCGGAATTAATATTTAAATTAATATTATTTAACAATTAATTACCATAACAAACAATGTTGATAGATATTTTGCTATTAACTTGAGTCTACTCGGTATTAATACAACCTTTTTAATTATTATCATGATTAAGATGACAATATTAACATGGTTAGGCCCAAAGAGCTTGTGAATGTAGTAAAAATTCTGGGTTTAGGTATGGCTTGATTTCCGTCTCACACTGGAGGGATATTTCTCTTTTGTACGTTTATGATAGGAAACTCTACTATAAACATAATTATACTCAATTGCAAAGAATAATAAATAGCTCCATTGAATAACAGTGTGCGTTTGCAATAATTACAATCCATTAATCTACAACGTGAGAGCTTTCCGTTACAGGCCACAAATTAATTACATTACACTGTACGTAGATTATGAGCGTCTGAATAATTATTACGAATGCATTATTTTGTTGTGACGGATGGTTTCCGGCTTCACGGCGACGATTTGTGTACGCGAGCACAAAGCAATTTTGTATTATATTATTCATATTCTTTGAACACAAATTACCCACAATGATGCACTTATATTGTCTATTCTGTCTATCACTAAAACCTCGTAGAAAATGTATATTTATTAAAAACTAGCTTTTTGTCCGCAGCTTCGTGTATGAGGACTTTTATGAAATTCGTTCATTCATCTTTTGTATTATGTCGTTAATCTCACATTGAACTGCGTGATAGTCAGTAGTTCTGAGAACAGCGCCATCGAAAAGAAAAGGGTAGTAGGTACCATAAATTTGCCAATATAGTAAATTATTTATCAACAAGCTTGGGTTACACATGGAACATGGAAATAGATTATGAAGTTAACATATTTTGTTTTCATAAATAGCTACAATATTTTTAACCAGGCTTTTATTAAACATTGGTATAAAATTGATAATACCTCCTTATTATATAAACTGAAATAATGGATATGTAATATTATCGTATTATATTTCCAGTCAAAACTAAATGTCAGTTTATAATGTTCAGAAGCAAAATTGTACATAATAAATACCGACGAATATATCGTTAATGCAATGCTATTTATAAATTAGATAATTATTATGATATGACAGGGAACATGTTCGCAAATACTAGATACATAATCAATAGGCCGGAATATGGACGTGGCTTATGTAATTATTAACTGAGTACACATTGGCCTCTATCGTGGTATCCTTGTACTCATTCGACAAACACTGCCCGATGCAGACTGTAAACAAATAATATACAATGAATTATTGCCTGTGTTATAGTAACGGCGCACTTCATTTTGATTTAGAATTAGCTCACTTTAATTTGCAATATGTTTATTATATTTTTTATATTAAATATTTTATATGATTTTCTTTGACTGACCGATCAATATTAAGCGTGAAGTATGCAAAGTAACTAACTATAAGCAAAGTATTTTTTTGTTTCATTTCAGTAGCCTCTTACATAATTCGCTATCGATTTAAAATCTTAGTTTACTACCCATAAACCTCTATAATATATAAAATTAATGTGATTCTTTAAGCTATAATTTTAAATTAATAAACTAGGGTTAAAATCTAAATTGCTAGAATGTCAAAAAAATCAAAACGTATTATTTTGAAACTTATAAATTATTGCTTATAGCTTAGTTAAGTAGCGTGTGTATAATCGATTAGTCTGCGGTTAGACGTGCATAGATGTAAGGATCGTTTAGTTAACCCGACTCCCTTCGTGCCTTAGAGAGCATGTTAAGCCGTCAGGTTCGGCTTCAGACAGTGAGATGAGTCTTGTAAATGTCAGAAGCTTGTCAGACGTGATAACACTCGAAGTGTGGTTTGAATTGACTTAGAAATGTTTTGTCCAATATTTCATTTTTAGGGGTTCCTTATCAATATGATAAAAGGCCCGCGTTGTCGTCAAGCTTCTATATGTGTTAGTCTGTCACACCTTTTTTTTCTCAATAAAAAAAAATTACGCCTATATTTAACGTGTCATTTGCGGTTAGATGTTCATAAAACTTCTTGACTATGTAGTTATTGAAATTGTGTATACAATTACTATTTTATAAATATAATAATACAATGGCGACCCTGCATATGTAAATACTTACAATGACATTAGAGAAGGGATGTTAATTGTGCATTTCATTGCCACTTAGCCTTTGGCAAATAATCTTGAATGGAGCTTAGAATGCGCTTACTGAAGCCGACGGACAATACAGCCTGCAGGTAGTCATTATGATATTGCTCAAACATCGCGGTGCAACTTGTACTAACACAAGTCGCGAATCTCCTCAAGTATACTAGGCTAGTAGGTTGGTAATAAATAAACAGGGTGTGTGTTCAAGCCGATAAGGCTCAGTCGCAACACACAACGGGCTGCGACACTCCAGCTCCCTCTCACCCCAATCTTGGCGTACCACGATAGATACCTAGACGTAGATGTCATTATACAAAATTACAGTCTATTGTCTTTTGTTTGCGTCAGGTCACAAAATGCAATAGAGCAACGCAAGGACGAGATTAGGCCGTCTAAATTCAGGCTTAAATTTTAATCACGGGTTAAAGCTTATCCGTACGAAATAGCGACCCTATATTGAAAATTCTGGCGTCATTTTCTCGGATGTACGCCATCGTATGTTATTACATTTTGTTAAGAGCAAATTATTCTTGATAAATATCAAGGCACACGCATATATTAGTTATATATTTTATGATCTACTAAAATATCGTAACACTTTATTGTTGTAGGTAGTATTTTTGTTATTATAGGTATACTTTTTCCTATGCCAATAATCTAATGGAGCTAGCTACATTGTGATATAAAATATAGTATATGAACTACAAGAACATTAATGATTGAAGAGTCAAAGTTGAATAGACCCGAAATATAAAAGAAATTATCCGCCTAAGTGGTTGGTACAGAAATCGTGAGCATCTCGACGCGTTATTTTTCACTTGGCTTTATTTTTACGCGGGGCTACATCGACGGCCGGCATCGAACGGGATTCTAATCAATTTAATTTATCAGGGATCCCCCGGAGGCGGCCATTCACTTCATTTAATGCGCGTATTTTGCGGCAGAGCTGATTGTTTTGAACCATTCGGCTGTACGGTCCATTTAGATTAATTATTGGATTACTTAATTTCGCGGTGGAATATTTGTTCCCTATCTCTTTATGCATCTACGTTTTTCGGTGAATTATAACGCCCGATAAAATAATATTAGATTTTAGTACAATTTAACAAGTTTTTATTTACACAGTTATATAGATTGTACCAACCAAAATGCATAGCAACATTGCTAAAATCTAATGGCTGCATGTATTTTAGTTTACATCACGAACAGACAGTGATTTAGGTACCTAACGTAATAGAGAAGCCAAATTCGATATTGTTTGCCTTACAAATTGCATCATTGATTATATTCGTGCCGCCCAAATTGCAACCAATAGTAAATCTACTTAATTTAGCAACATCAGCTGCTATACAACTAAAACAGGCAGTAATGGACGCTAATTCCACTGAAACTGTGACCATGTCAATGGCAGAACCGATAGCCACTGTAAGAAGCATTAATTATCGTCAAGATTAAATAAGAAAGGCGGCAATCGAAGAGCGAAATAAGGGTAGAATTACGACAGAGGCAGCATTTGTCCCGGCAACTAATAAAGGAGACAATATTGCACTCGATACGTATAAATGTGCGAGCAACATTTGGGGCGTGATATTAATTCCGCCAGTAATTGCTATCGGTTTCCACCCGAGGCTGCAGCCATGAGCCATGAATACGGGAGTTACCGCTATTTGTTCCTGACGTTGCGGTTTAGGGTTTTACCTCGGCCTCGCTTCTATATTTATTTTCTTCGAGTTTTGTCCAAACACACAATAGCCGAGTGGATTATCGGGCTCGTTTCGATAGTTGGGCCTAACGTTGTGGAAAACAATACGCTTAATTGGAATATAACCATTGTGCGTTACATCTAAAAGTAACTAGCATCCAAATAATGTAATGAATTATTTACCTGGCTAAAATTTCACGGTAAAACGCACAGCATAGTTGGTCAACAGTTGATGTCAACTGACGGGTGGCTCGCTTAAGTTGTAACAGGATAACTACTGTACAGGAGTTGCAGTATCAAAATCTCGTCATCCATAAATTAAGGGAGCGCGGTTACGCTTGCTACCGGCTGAGCCGTTTAAGCTCCATTGTGCATAACCGAAGAGGGACAGGAAACCACACAGCTCCCACTAAACTAAACTATCGTTAACATTAAATAACATTTTTTTATTAAATATTTGTGTAACAAAATTAAGTGTAACAAAATTGATTTTACAGAATGCTTACAAATTTCGAAAATAAGGCACGTCCCCTTAAAGATAAGTAGGACGTAACTCCATTCGGTAAAGGGCCTCTTCACTCGTAGCCGTGTAGTGCTTCCAAGCTTATGAGAGCCCCCACGTCTCTTGTATCGGTGTGAAGATCAGACGAGATAGGGGATATCGTAAGGTGCATGGAGGGTCGATAATCAGTGGTCGAGTTCGTACATAGTCGGCTTGATGCGCGGTGTGAACGGAGGTCCTCGTTATTTTCAATTTCCATACACGAGCGCCCTTTCCACTATACATTTTCGTATAAGGAATGAGATGCGAGTGTATTAAGCCATGAATCTTATAAAGAGCTGGGCAGATTTTATGCGTTACCGAAGGTTCGTTACAATTATTTCTATGTTATTCAAATAAAAGATTTAAGTCACCACATGCTATAAGTAGAATAGTTAATATTATTTTATGGAATCTGTGTGTGAAATATTGTATAAGGTATTTATAACTATTATTCTGTTTAAGTATAGGTATATAACGATTGTTTTGCAATGTGCCATCAATCTAATTAAAAGATTAACAATTTTATAACATCGAAAATCACACAAAATGTAAAAATATATTTAAAATTTTAAGGACCTAAGTCATGCCTGAAATATAAAACCAAAACTCAACTTAGGTAGGTATATCGGGAATTTTTATCTAAAGAGATACCCACTGAAAAATATTACGGAAGGTGCTATTATTATAACACGCTTCTGGCATCACCTGTAGGTAGCGGCGGCGGTCGGAGTACAACGAGAAAATTGTATTTCCATTTTTACAATTTCAATTTAGTATTAATTCGAGTCCGGGCCATTGTCGGGCGCGCCGCCACATGTAAAATATGGATCGGCTAAGTGAAATTAAAATGCTCTATAAATTGTGATTTTTGCAAGTCCTAAAGTGGAGAAGGCTTTTTATTATTTATCGCCCGCCCGCTCGTGGCCAGTGCCCGCTTACTGAAAATCGTTGTGTTATTATTCAATTTACTCGTTTGATGTATTAACTTCAATGCGATGCGAATAATCTTTATGTAATTTGTCTACCTTACTGACTTATTTACAAAGTTTCTTTTGGTATTTTTTTGTGAATACCTTAAGATCACGTAAATTTAAGTGAAAATTTATATCATAGAAAGGTAAAAATGAGGATTTGGAAGGTAGAAACGTATCGGAATAAACTTTAAGGTCGTGAAAAACAAATATAAGCGTCATTAGAGTGCCGGGTACGGGTCTCGTGCAATCAGCGCGACAGCTCGTATCGGCTTGTCCGCTCCTTTGCCCCGCCCGCGCCCCACTGTGCACACTAGAGACTCTTCTAAATTTTTCTCTTCACTTGCTATTATATAACTGGAGAAAATTCGAGATATGTATGCAAAATTTCTCAACTTGATTGAAAAATAATTGTGACAAACACTGTTGTTATATGTAGGTATCAATCACTCGTTTATGTATGGATATAATTTTACCGAAAGTCTAAAATTACGATTAAGAACATACTCAATATTGTGCATTTATTCCAACTATAGGCGTAATAATCTATTTATAAGAGTTGGAATAGAGCCGTAAAATGTAGATATCTTAGTACTTGTGTGTGTTTTTTTTATTTAGCCCTGCTCTCATCAAAAATATTATTCGTATTAATTATTTTTTTCATTGTTTCAGGGGCTTTGGATTTATCACATTCGGCGACCCAGCTAGCGTAGACAAAGTATTAGCTCAAGGAACACACGAATTAGATGGCAAAAAGGTAAGCTTATTAAAATACAAATATTTTTTTATTCTACAAATTTATATAAATATATTTATTGACAAAGTACGAAGATAACACATATTTACTTCAGCAATCTTATTTAACTTAGTTTAGTAAAATTATTATAGAATTAACATTGAGTTTTTTAAACAATGATTGTACCCAAAGTGTACCTACCCATTTTTTTGTAAACCGATGTCATTCAAAACTAGACAATGTTTAAAATCTTTCTAATAATACATATTACTATATTGTATAACTAGCTTCTCCCCGCGACTCCGTCCGCGTGGAATAGTTACTTTGGGCTGACGCTAACTTTCAACCCCCTTCGTTTACGATGAAGGATGGCCTCGCAGAGGCAACTGATGACTGCACGCGCCGGCCCAGCACATAAAGGCGCGCGCAGTACTTGATAATTATTTTGGTGCGATGTTATTTTAAATTTGCGATAACTCCTAAGATATTCATTGAAATTGAATGATGTAAATGGCAATTTTGTTTTAAATTAAATACTTGCGATGAATAACGTATTTATTTGGATAAGGATTAATATCATCTTTATAAAAACACCTTCAGAAATAATGCTTAATTTTCGAACAAATTTGGTTAGTATAAAAGTGGTTATAGTGAGCCAACCTTAATAGGTAGATATATGCTATCGCGGACTTATTTTTAGAACTTTTGAAGGAAAACAATTCTGTCATACATCATTTTAGCGTAACTTTAACCGTTTACGCAGCGTACGCAGCGGAAGCTCTCCACTGGAAAAGAAATCTCCCGATTTTGAAACATTCTTCATTGGTGCTCCGCTCCTATTGGTCATAGCGTGATGATATATAGCCTATAGCCTTCCTCGATAAATGGACTATCTAATGGCGAAAGAATTTTTCCAATCGGACCAGTAGTTCCTGAGATTAGCGCGTTCAACCAAACAAACAAACAAACAAACAAACTCTACTCCTTTATAATATTAGTATAGATATACCTAAAGTGATACAAAAAGAAGATTTTGTAATAAAGCAAAAAACAGAATCGATTAAGATTTAAGTAAATTACGACGTCTGTTTTGTTTACGTTCAATAGACCGTGGCCGAGCGCTTAGCTTAGATTAGATGAGCCACTCAAATCAACCGAAAATGAAGCATTTTATTCCCATTCGGAAAGATCTATCTTAGCCATCGGTTTTACATAATTTTCTAAGAATAATTCATTTCTTTCGAGGTCAGCTTATTCAGGTTTGTTTTTTTTTATCAATTTATAGACCTTTTATCAATTTTGACTGCATCAAAACAATATTGTTCATTTGAGTGGAATTATAATAGTATTTATTGTATTTACTCTAACTCGTTACGCACATTGTTCATTTGTCATGGATTTCATTTTATTGAATATTTTTTATAGCTTAGAATAAATAAATAAATACCCTGGGCATTTTTTCACACACCGCCAATCTGATTCCAAACTAAGCAGAGCTTGTGATATGGTAACCAGATAGCTGATACTACTTTTAAATACATACTTACATAGATATTTACATCCAGACATAGGACAAACAGACATATTCATGCATACCTACAAATGTTTGTCCTGGGTGGGATTCGAACCCAAGACCCGCGGCTTGAGAGTCAGGGTCACTAACCACAAAGCCAACCGGGCTGTCAACTACATATATAGTATACAGAGACAGAATTATTAAGGAATACGTTTAGATAATGTATTAGCAAATGTATGTTGTAATCATTTCTGTATCATGGGATTTGCGACGCATTACGATCACTTCCAAGAAATACCGTTCCGACAATTTTGTGTACAGTTCGAGCAAAAAGTCGATTACTATCGTTCGCCACGAAATAATCTAGATAAATTACAGCGTCGGTCGTTGTTTACTTTGATTAAATTGTAGTCGACTGGCGGAAGATTAGCCGAAGCCTGGCAAATCGAGCGCGAAGAGAGGGTACTTTCTTAATTTACATAGAATGAACGCGGAAGATCGCATTGATTTCGTCTAACCAGATTTTTTTAAACTTAAGGAGTTTCGAATACAGTTTTATCCTGTGCTACAAAAACAGATCTAATTGCACACGCGCTGAAGAAAGTAATTATTAAAAAGTTGTTATTATGAAATGTTATTTAAAATTTCTCATACCATAAATACCAGACCCTCAGACCTAGCCACGACGTCACTTTATGTAAGTAAAACCGCTGCGCATGACCTACTTCCAATACAATACACGTGGAATGCAATAAAAATATTTCATACAGCATTGCTTCAATATTGCAACTAAACGGAAAAGTTAATCGCATGTCTTTACGTCGTAAATTGTATACATTTTTCGGGAGTATGCCTGAACATAATAGCCTTCTGCGTCATCAATATTTATAGAGATGTTTACGATTGAACCACTAAACAGCGTGCTCATGTGTTGCTCCCTTTGTGTACAATATCAAAGGTCATAATGTCCTATTCTTCTAGCAGATAATATATTTTTTCCATGGATATTTTTATTATTTGTGATTTGTTAGTTTTTTCTAAAACATAATACAACACATTTGAATTGAGACATTTCCTGTTATAATTTCTTTATAGTTTCAATTAATCTATAGGTACTGTTATAAAATAAATAATTATGATTAGTTTCGAATGATTTCAATAAAATTTAAATAGTTTATGGCAACATCTAATTACTTAGACCCGATCATTCTATCATAGTATTTTGTAGGAGTGATTTCATCTATCGAATATTTCTAAAATGAAATCAGGGCAAATATTATAATTAAAATAATAAATTACGGAAAGTTTATTAGCAGAAGTATTAAAAGCGTAAAAAAGTGTAACATGAGATTTTTATCTAAGTCTAAATAATCCAAAAAAATAGTTTTGTTTGTTGGCTAACAAAAGCTTTGTATCTGTATTAACTGTAGGTATTTGAGTTTAAGTAGCAACAAAAATGCCATATTAAAACAATAATATCAAAACTAATAAACATTTCACCATACAACCTTTAGCAGCCCATCCCTCAAATATAAGTAAACTTTCTCCATTTATATTTTATTAAGAGGAAATGTTGAAACTTATTTAGTTTCTCATTCAACTTTGTTCCAAGGCTCATCGATTCGAAACGTTTCAAATAACTTGGTTATCGTACAGAAATAAGTTTTATTTACTTATAAACATATTACCATCCTATTTGGAATATTAAACCATTACGGCTATCAATCTTTGTTATGAATGGTAGTCCTTCATTACAATTATATAATTTGAGGTGAAGCTTTCGTAAACGTCTTAGGTTGGTCACTTATTCTGTGAGTGCTTGAAATACCAAGATTTCCTCGTGAAAGGCTTGGTCAAAATCTTTTTATTTCATATCCTAGGTATATTTAGTTTATTTACAAATTGACAATACTTGGAACAACAAATAAATGAGTATCGTAAGTGTACCAGTCGTGGCCACGGTACCAGTAATGGCCAAAAATTAAAAGAAACATCTAGAATTCGGACATGAGCGAATGTTTTTACATTGGGATCACTGTGACATAGACTTTAGACATCGAACTATCTTAGTTTAACGTTTTATTGAATTCAGTCAGTTACATGTACAAATATGCGCGAATACAAAGTGTAAGGTGATTTGAAATTGACAACGACGGTTTTTCTTAAGGAAATCGTTAAGGCGGTGAGCAGAAAGTTTCACTTGTAAAATAGTATTGCTTAATTAAAATTAAAATTAGTTTTGTTTCATGTGTTAACCATAAAATAAAGATAAACTTAGACTAAGACTGGGGTATCCATTAATGAATTTTCCCTGTCCAAGACTGGGTCACAAAACTACAACTTTTATTTGTTAAATTAATTGAATCCAGCTTTGCCGTATCTCACGCGCAACACATTACAAATATTAAATAAGGACTGGACTTTACAGTTTCACTATATTCAGTGCTGAAACTTTCACAATTTTGGTAATATTTCACAAAAACCTGTTTTTTTTTTTCTTAAACTGGCCACCATTGGGTCATTTACCATAGGTAATTAAAGTAAGATCAGACAAGATTAAATTAATATACCTACCAAAACTTAAATAGATAATGATGCCTCGTCACGGTTACATAAATACCTACCTATATGTAAAACTGCTACCTCGTGGCGACATGGTTTTCAGTTTTTCAATGATATATAATAGTATCAATTCATTACTAAGACTGACATTCATAATGCCTAATGGTTATTACTTGGTTAAGTACACCTAAAGTTTACAAGCATAGGATATAATATAAAATATGTCAACGTCGGAATGTATTTCCAATACGATAGATTATTTTGGACATATCACTATACAATATACCTACCGACAGTCAAGCATTCAATGTTTTTTTTTTTGACGTGACAACGTCTTATAAATTGGTTTGCCGGGTGACACTGCAAGAAACTGCGTTACGCTCCGCTCACGTTATGCGCTCACAATGAGAGCGAGTGAGAGGCACGCGTCCCTTCCACTCGGGCATGGTTAGCCCGCCTAAGAGCGAGAGAGACAGACATAAAAAGTGAAAGGCACGCGTCCCTTGCGTCGTTGTCACGTAAAACTTTCGCCCGTATACCGACTTTACAGGCAACCAATTTTTTTTTTTTAATAGACCAACCATTAAAAAGGGATGTGGGGTTTTTAGATTTGTTTGACGTTGGTTTTTGACGTTGGTAGGTATCTACTTTAGTGACGTGTCGAACGCATCTATTGCAATGTGCATTTTGTGAATGTACGGTAGTTATAATAATTAGATTTGCAATGAGTATGAACTAATTTATATAAGTAATATAAATACGTAATTTATATATTCTGAATACCAGGCATACACGGACAACGCGAACACAAATGTCTCCTCTCATCTCTGGTTAAATGGCATAAATGGCATTTACGATCCTGCATTAATAAATCACGTCCACTTTTAAAATATAGCGCCGGTATTTTTCGGAAAATTAAAATTTTTCACTTCCGCAGGAAATGTTCGATGTTTTTTGCGGTTTAATATCAGTACCTACTGTAACCCAACGGCGACACCGCTGTGGAAGAATGTGACATTATAACTGACCGCTTTAAATATTTATTATTATATCTCCATAATTTAAACTGATAAATAAATAATAACTATGTAGTATCGTAAGTGTACCAGTCGTGGCCACTGTACCAGTAATGGCCAAAAATTGAAAGAAACATCTAGAATTCGGACATGAGCTAATGTTTTTACATTGGGATCACTGTGACATAGACTTTAGACATCGAACTATCTAAGTTTAACGTTTTATTGAATTCAGTCACTTACATGTACAAATTTGCGGGAATGCAAAGTGTAAAATAATTTGAAATTGACAACGACGGCTTTTCTTAAGGAAATCGTTATGGCGGTGAGCAAAAAGTTTCACTTGTAAAATAGTATTGCTTAATTAAAATCAAAATTGGTGTTGTTTGATGTGTTAGCCATAAAATAAAGATTAACTAAGACTAAGACTGGGATATCCATTAATGGATTTTCCCTGGCCAAGACTGGGTCACAAAACTACAACTTTTATTTGTTAAATTAATTGAATCCAGCTTGGCCGTATCTCACGCGCAACACATTACAAATATTAAACAAGGACTGGACTTTACAGTTTCACTATATTCAGTGCTGAAACTTTCACAATTTTGGTAATATTTCACAAAAACCAGTTTTTTTTTCTTAAACTGGCCACCATTGGGTCATTTACCTTAAGTAGATTTAATATCAATGACTAGTTTAGGTTAAAACTCATTGAATCATAAAAGTGTAGTTTTAAGTTTCGATGTAAGGTAAGCGTTTTAAAAGTAGGTACCTATAATAAAAGTATTATGTTGAAAAAAAATCTGTGTAATGAGCACCGACTGAGTTCACTAGGCCAGTCTAACTTGAAAGCATTTTGGGTATAATTGTTTCAGAATTTCTTTAAAATATGATGAAAGTAACATTTTCATCTACACTAAAAACTTTTGTTTAATGAATAAAGTTTAAAATGGGAACACACTTTTCATTTTAACTGCCCGTTAAGGCCTATCATGTCGTTATGACTATAGGAAGAGATAGAGTTCCATTTTTTGTATGAAAGATTGTAGGTATGAAATGTAAATATTTATACCTATATATAAACCTAATTACTTACTATCGTATCCGTACAAATTGCGTTGTGAAATATGTTATTGTCGTTGTTTTTTTTAAAAGCCAATTAAAAAAACTCTTCCCTCTATACATAGTCCCTCGGGCTCCCTTTTGTCGCGGCCGGATCTGTATGAAGCCCCATCTGACTGAGATGACTCTTAAATTTCATCTAGTGAGCCCTAACGAGACAGTGCGAAACATTCTGAAATTAATTGTACTCTATAAAAAAAAGAAATAACGTCGTGTTTGCAATGTCTGTGTTAGTTCTTAAAAATTATTGTTATGCGTACTAACCGTCAGGTTAAATGTAATAATATTAATTATAGTAAAATTATATTAAAACCAAAACTTAGGTTTGCTGATTTGTAATGCTATTAGTTTACACGGAAACGTTTCCGTTATGATTTATCAGGCCAAGTAAGCCGTCGACATACCTACGTAAATATATTGTTTATTCAAAATAGCAATAAATATTGTTTCAACTTTATTTACTATGATAATATAAAATAAAAAAAATGATTCTACACAGACATTTTCATTCTATATGAATAAGCGTAAACGTAATTTGCAAGAGTAATTTGGCGTAAAGCGCGACAGCGCGCCGCTGCCGTGCGTAACATAAGTAGGTAACCGAACGCGCGGCATAATCCGCACTGGCCAGTCAAGTGTAAAAAGCGCTTAATTAAATTCCGATGCGTATTCCGCCGAATCACGTTCGCCTTTAAACGCATTTAATAATAATTCGCCATGATCATAAATTCATATTGCCATCTAACACGTTCGACGGTTGAATTCGAAAATACGCGGCCATACTAGTCGCCGTCCGCGTCGTCCGTGGAAATAAAATGCTTTCCAATGCAGCCATTGAAGTATGTTACCGTGCAGCAGCATAAATTTGCTGTAGTACGTTATTTGAATTATTGCATAACTTGTAAACACGTTTAGACCAGGCGCGCTTGCATCGCGGACGTCTTTTTTCTTCTCTTATCGACACCTTTAAAATATGGGGCGTACGCGTTTCCCTGTACGTGTGAGTGAATTTTAGAAATGAAGTATGGAGAGCTAGCTTGTCGAGTACCAGTTATGGATTGATAAATCATGCAAACTATATGCATTATATTTTAAACATTTACCAATACCTGGTTTATTATTATCACCATTACCCATCATTTTTGTATGCATTCAAAATACGACAAAAAAATATGAATTTTCCATATTCAAGATTCATTGACTTATAAACCTTTTTTTGCGTAGATATCAAATGTAGTTCTAGAGAGTATTTTAGCCCTCAACACATGGGTGTTATGATCAACATGTGACTATACCTTGGACTTCGGAGCTCTCAAACAGTTTTCCGTTTAGTTTTTAAGCTTTAAAAAAAAATGTCTACACTAATAATTTTAATAAAAAAAAAGGTAAAAATTTTAATATTTACAAGTACATTTTAACACATTATATTTCATTTGAACTTGTTTAAAATCGTTTGTAACTTCCCTAACTTTGTAACCGCTTAAGTGCTCTCTTAGGACCTTAAAATGAATAAATCGCTTTGACTTTGACCATTCTTTATACAGCAATTTGCTATTTATGTTCATAAGTGCGCTCTTTTCATAATATATAATACATATATTATTCGATTTCAATTTAGTCAAATGTAGAAATAAATAAAGTAAACTTTGCAGAAGGTAACATCATAGTTCTTGAATAAGTAAGCAACAACAAGTACTTCTCTCGAAGTACTTACTCGACTCAACGTTGTAGCATATTCAAGTGAAAGTTAATTTTCAAATATTACAAGTCTCGTTCAACGTAAACACTCTTGTTATGTTATACTCGGAGTAGTTAGTGGTTAGCGGCAACGTCTACGGCGGTTATTCTGTGCGCTAAGTGATTTTTATCGTCCGGCGATTACGTTCCGACAACATTCGGAACACACATTTGTGTTCCACCACTACATAATGTAGACTCGGCTTGTTTTTGCGCTGGATTACCCGTTTAAACAAACAGAGCGGCCGGAATACCAAATAAAGGGAAACGCTAACCGACGCTCGCGTTATTCTTACAAAATTAACTCATAACGCCAAGAGCTCGTTGATTTTTTTCATTTGTAATCTGTTTTAATGGGCACAGGGCCAGTCGCTTCACTAAATCCCCCGCACGCGACCACCGCGAAATGGGAATCTTTAAATAGTGTACATACATTTTTGATGTCGCTTTAATGTCACGCTCAGGCCCGATTGCGGCAACAATTAGCGTTATAACGAGTTCATTAATGATGTACGGCTTAAGGCCGTTTTAAAAACGGCCGCGCTTTATTGAGTGCGAGATAACAACCGGTCGTAGAAGCTGCCGCGTGGAATGCTAGGGGGCTTTTAAAATTGTAATCCTGACGGTAGAATGAAAAAATAGGTATTTTGCAAAAATAAGGTTGAAAGAATTTAATAAAAGGATTAAGTGTATGATACATACATATGTAAATGTGTATAGAGGCGTGGGTAAGAGAAAAACAACGCGTCGCATGCGGCCCCGAAATAATAAGTTGGAGTAGAGTTCATGTCCCGCCCGCGCCCACCTGAAGAGATTGGGGGGACAGGAATGCTTAATATAGAGTCCTTTACTTGCACCGGGTCGCCAAATAACATTGCCGACTTCGCCAGCATTACATACGCTCGCTCCGGTCTCAAGCTCTGACTGATTTGTGCACACATGTAGTACCTATTTGATATTTTTTGTATTTTATTGCTGAATATAAATGCTTTGAGGATATACTTTGCATGAAATTTTACTCTTTGAGACAATAAATATATGACGAATAAATGTTATGTAATTTTCCCGAGCTATTTGCAATTTGTCTAGAAGTTATGTTACTTATCATATATTTTGGATTATTGTTGTATATAATACCAATAAAAAATTGCTCAAACAGTAAATTATAAAAAAATTTTTTTTAGTATTTTATCGATGTATTTTAACGACATAGCAAATAATCCGCCGTGGCAACTGCCAACCACAATCCGCCAACTAAATAATATACCAAGTATTTTGCCTGCATGTTTACGTTTGGCTGACAGGCATTCATTCTATGCACGAAAAGTTTCCCCCAGTCGTGTCAGTTCGTAGCGAACTTCCCGGGCTCGGACATCAGAAACCGGCGTAGATACAGTTGCACAATGGAATAAAATAACATCGGAAGCTCGTTGGAGTTAATAAATAATACAGAAACGGAGTGACATGCGCAGAGTGCACCACCGAGCGCCCTAAGTCTGTTTTGACTGCAAATATCTGCGCCGGATGTCTGTCGGTGCGACTGAACGTAGATTGTTTGGACACTAGATAGGTCATTGATCAATCAGTGTACGAAACAGGATTACAGGATTGTTTACTGAACATGTACTCTACGGTTGGATTTAGTACCGCATATTTCAATGCTTGTATCGATGATGGCTATTGAACTTATCGCTTTGCAATATAAATTCTTGTTTGACTGTTTCCGTAGCAAATATTCGTAGCAAGTCTACGATATATTGTTTGGGATTCATTTAGTACAATAGCGTTAAGTCCATCGTTCATAAATCTAAACTGTGGAATTAAAAAAATAGAGATATTCGCCATTCACAAGGTTATTCTGGTTCCAAATTAATCTGAGTTTATATAAAGGCAACAAGGCAATCTAATACCTAAACTTCATATACCTAATTGATAATATCAGAATACAAATTTATGAACTTGTTCATGCACACAACTGCTTTTAACAACCGAACCGAATTCACAGCGAGCGAATTGGTCTACTACCGAGCTAATCATGTCTTTTGAAACAATAATATAAGGTGTATAATAGTAAAAAAAAAATCCCTTATAGCATTTTTGCAAGTAAAATTAAAGCTCAAACACTATATGCATATCTAGGCAAGCAGGCAGCTATCAACGTTATAGCGACAGAGTTTGGACATTGCGGAGTGGACAGTGCGTAATCTTTGTCTCACGAGACCACCAGCCACATTGTGCTAACACCGCTGCTCCCAGCTTTTGTGCTGACCCGGAGCGCTAGATAAGCTTAAACTTTACACCTTTACTTTTTCAATTGTGAAGCTATTTCATTAATAAAATGTCAACCATTAAACGATAGAATTTTGTGCTTCTAATCATAGCCACAATAAATTTATAAATAGATACAAAATATAGAATATCAATCATATGTTGTATGACTAACTAACAAACAAACAAAAATCTCAATAACAAATATCGATATGAAAACAGTGACTGCTAAGCACTACGTCTAAAAGCGATTGTAATAAACGATTGTAACACTTAAACAAATGTAAGCGAAATTAACAAGGGCATTAAGAAAATAGAACTGTGTCGTTAAGGTCCCTGGCAATTGTAGCGAACGTGTAACATACAGTGAAGGAAAAGGGCGATGAATAAAACACACGTTAATAGGCCTGCGTCTAACTACACAAAGCACCCACATTAGCGCCTAACGAATAAGGCTCCTGTGATGGATAAGATTACGTCTCTACTGTTCCACCGTTTACGCTTTCGACGTCAGTGTTTAGGAGAAAGTAATATCTGACAAAGTGGATAAAATATATTTCGGCTGCACTTAGGTTAGAGGTGGAGGCCAGTGTGGCGGTTCCCACGCGGCTGCCTATCTCATGTTACACCCAAAAGAATCCCATTTTTTTCTCACAGAATTAAACGAGCGATAAAATTCTTGCGACGTCGCATGAAAATGTGCGTTACCTGCCTTGCATATTTATGCGTGCCCCAGTAATGACATTTGTCGAGCCTCCCTAGCCGCGTTTCATTACCTACTGCTTGTCTCGCCGAGCGTTAAAACAAACCCCACTTTATAAACAATCTGTGTCAAGTGTTTCCTGATCGTGTCGCGACTCGTTCCCAAGTTTGGTTCAAATGATTAAAAACTGTATCAATTAAAATATTGCTACGGACCCAACAATATTGTCATCCCATTATTTGTCTACGGTGAAGCGCGCCTCGTTAAGTCTTTCTTGTAGAGATGCTTGGGAGCCACCCTCTCTTTCTGTTTAATGGAGCGCATATGAAGCCGTCGCTTTCTCGCAATAGCATTTTCTCTAGCTTATGCTAAGAATGTGGGTACATAAGTCGTCACTAAACATTAACTTTGGCTTAAGTGTGCAATATCATTTATCTCGGCTGGGAGAGTAAATATTGTTCTTAATTTAATTCAAGTTAGTGGGAGCGCACGTGGATGACGGCGCGAGCGGTTCTGCGAGCCGCAAGTCGCGCGTTGCACATCGAATATTTCAAGGGGAACGGCCTGGAATATACTCGCAATAGCTCGCCCCTAATCTTGAGCCAACTCGAGTGTTGCACCTGCAGCCAAATTCGTTCCAATTAGAAGGAGTTAGAGTGCGCGTTGCTGACTGAACAGCAAATGATGCGGTCCCCACTTAACGCTGCCGCCCCGAGCGACACTTACGTGTCGTCTGCACGTAAATAAATTCAGTTACCGCTTGCACTCAGTGCACGTCATTAAACTTTCTTGTCCTTTAACTTAGACGACGTGTCACACTTATTAATTATATCGAACCTCGAACAACAACCTTTAGGTACCTTTAGACAAAATAATTTTGTGGTTTTTTAGGTCGTACTGTAAATTATAATAGAATACCTTTATGTAAAAGTATTTGAAGCTAACAAATAATGTAGGTATTTGGAAGATATACTCTGTATTGCAATTTTCTTAACAAATCGGTTAATCCATTATAAAATAGCAGCGCTACCTTAATGCAAGATAAAGTCGACATTAGCCGAGCAAACATAAACTACCGCTTCATTGCAGCACACGACAACGACACGGGCGTGCCTTTTGAAACCATACAAGACATCGATATTGACTGTTTGCTTAATATAAAATTTAACGTAATCGACTTTACGTCGGTGCCATCGCGCCCAGTATATAAAGCGAACATGCTCTTTTCCAACCAGCAGTGATATCCCACTAATGTGCTTTCGCCTACAATCTTTTC
The DNA here is from genome assembly GCA_905147785.2 of Thyatira batis. NCBI lineage: Eukaryota > Metazoa > Arthropoda > Insecta > Lepidoptera > Drepanidae > Thyatira > Thyatira batis. The sequence goes on from LR990489.1 coordinate 7,872,343, forward strand.
TTGCGATGACACGCTAAAATTCATTGCCCCATTAAACGAATTTGTGTTCTACTGCGCACGAATTGTAGCACAGTTTATATTATTTCGTACCGCTCGAGTTAGGATTATTCTAAATTTAAAAGCTATGATGTCAATCTTTATCGTAAGGGAAGTTGTAGGAAGGGAAAGGTTCAGGCAGCTATGGAGGGTGCGCCTCAGCGTCGATTGTAATCACGCAAATGGCTCCATATCAAAACGTCACATTTGTATCGATACTTTGTTGTAATTCTACATTTTCACAAGTTTTACTTTGAATTTTCAAAACAATACCTAATCAACTCATGATAGATAACATTCTTAAAATATTAATTACTATTAGGAGTATTAATCATTTAAATTTATTGATGTAATTTGACAGATGAAATAATTTTATTTGAAGTCTTTATCATTAAAACTTTCGGGAAATATTTGCATTGAAAAAAATCTGCGTAATGTATTTAACGGTCTTTTGGAGAGTTTGGTTTTATTTTTCTATCGACACAGGCTGCCGGCTAGCCACTGACTGCGATCGCCTCCATTAAAATAACTCGTTAAAATTTATCATCGACCCGCTTAATCGCTTTAGCGCCACCATCTGGGGTTTTATGATTTTTCTGCTTGTTCTATATACTTTCGTGGTCATTTTACAACGTTTACAAAATTGCTTGCGTGAGGCGGTTAAGGGCTCCCATCATTAACAAACATTTTGTAATATGCACTTATTTAATTCCTAACAGTTTTATCGTTCATTATTATTAATAATATTTTATTACGAGGTAAAAATTAATTTTCCTTGGTAGAAATCCAATTTAACCAAATTAAACAGGATTTTCTGCAGCCGCGGTGTACCGTGGCGCACTCAAAAGATAATTAAATAATTAAGAATGTATGAATGACGCTGTAAAGTCGTTTTCCCTGATATTGTAATAATGCAGTCCTCTTGGGCGAAATCTTTTAAATTATTCTCTCACGCTTTTGCTTTGTAATTACGCGGATGTGGATGCCTACGGCTCCCTCATTTATTGTGTAAAATTTAGATAAAAACAGGTGTTTATATTTTTTACTTTTGTTTCATATAAAATTTCAACAGTCACCTAAATTATAACAATAGAAGAACAGGTATATTTCTGGTGTTTGTTGTAAAAATAATTATGTGAATTTTGAGATAAACATATTTTTATCCCATCTAATTATAAATAGAGAGTTCTGTTGTAGGGTAATTGTGGAAATAAAAAAAAATTAGAATTAAAGAAAAGTTGTTCAATTTGGCAGAAATAAGTAATTCAACTTTTTATAAATAGTAATTTTGTACCAAAAATCTCGAAGCATTTCCGCAGAATGTGAAAACCGTTCGACAAAACGGTTAGCACGAGTGGAAATGAAACGTTTTACCTCTAAAATGTCAAAGGTAGCTTCTTTGGGTTTATATTTTGCGTTTATAGCGGTCAACGGCGCGTCGAGATACGAGCAAAAAGACTAGGAGCGACCGCTCGCTGCCGGGAGAAAATCTGAGGGCTTAAACAGTGCCACGTATGAAATAGTGGCGCTCGGTTACATGAAAAAGACGAGAGGCGAAATCGAGTGACAGGACCACGGCGCAGGATTTTCAGTCCGATGGTTTTTTGCAGCCGGGATTTTAGGTCTGGACATTGCAGCCACACAGGCGATGCGAATTTATCGTACCCGCTTCCCTGGCGGACGTGCGGTCCATGATTAGTTGGAGCCGGAGGTGTCTAAGTGATTTTTTTACATTCACAAAGTCATGAACTAAAACCACTACGCTTATGAAATGAATGCTTATTGTAACCCTGTTAAAATTTAATATTTTCCGTTTCAGATTGACCCCAAAGTGGCCTTTCCCAGAAGAGCACATCCAAAGGTAAGCTTTTAATAATATTTCATCACGCTGCGGTTAGACGTAAATTGAAAATTAAGCCTTTATAATAAACCCGTTCGGACGTTAAATCGCCACAAAACGGCACGGTAGGACTGCAAAGTTACGACATATTGTGACTGTAAAGCATACCGCCTGAACGCCGCTTGTTTATTTTCAAACATTTACACAAAATATTATTTTAGGCTGGACATAACTCTCGCTCGCTATTAAGATGTTGGCTCACGATGCATAAATAACTAAGGGCTAATAATTTAGTATGCGGGCTGTGATCTCGAGGGCGTCCGTATCCTAGATAGTCCTGTGATTGAATCGCATAACAACGTATTAAGCCCATTTCCTCTTTCTTCTTCCTACGTAAGTACGTTTATTTAATAAGGGAATCAGATTGTATAAATAGATCATGAAATGAAAAGCTAATTAATCCAATAGAAATTGTGTAAGTACGTTATAATAAGATCTACTACCTGCGCACTTCAATGGAGTCTGGATAACTACTGTAGCTAATAGAAATATACATACTTTATTGTACTACAGCTCGTTTTTTTTCTAATATATCATGAAATACACCACAAATGCTAATTATGCATACAAGAGTCGTACCCAAGAGAATAATAACGAAAATCTCGGCGAAGTTGGTCTGCATACAGTACCTAACTACGCGAACATTCAGAGGGTATAAAAAGATTAAGAAAACTTATGAAACTGTTATAGATTCAATTCTAATCGTATTTAACCACTGCACTGCAGAACCAATGGCCTCTGAGCATATGGAACTTCTGATACTTATGTCACACCTCTTGAATTTAGATATAAATTTATTGTTATTCAAATTTCATTTCAAAGTTTTAAAATTTTGTAGCACCTTTAATGTAATTGCATATTTAAAATAATGCACAATTAAATATTATAAGAAAATAAGACAGTGAAATACCTAGTCGTATCAAAAGTTGAAGGAATTTATACCAATATTAGTTAATGCTTTGTAATATACACTTTTATTTCATCTAGTTAACGACGTTGCAAAGGCTTATCAAAGCGACCATTCAAAAACCGCATAAAATTATATAATTTTGAATTCAGCACTGAAATGTGGAAAGCTTCATTCGTACAAAGATAGTAAGGGTTGAGTGAAAGTTGAACAATTAGCCCCACGATTACTATGTCTTCTTTTAGGATACAATAATTAGTAGATAGATGTTAAAATAATCTGATAGTTATGATATTCTGATCCCGTATAAATATCGTTTGATGTTGGTAAAATTGTATATTACTAAGATATACAATTTTACCAACATCAAACGATATTTACCTTACCTTAGCTTTCATCCATCTAAATGGCATTTCCGACGATCAGTCATAGAAAAACACTTAAAGTAGAAAATAAAAGAATTAGAATTTACAATTTTTTTTTCTAAAATGCTAATTCTGAAAATCATAATGTCAAATCAAACCAGCTTTTCTTATCACATAGTGGGTTGAGTAAAAGCCTAATAATATAGTAAACAATTTCAACTTCAATGAATATGTATCTCGGTAAAATCAGACCAATTAAGTTTTTTGGGTTACCTACATTTTCATGATGAATAACTTTAAATTCATAATATTTTCCTCGTTGCAAAATATAAAGCTCTCAGTAACACAGTAAGTAACATAGAACATCCGCAAGTGTAAGTTATCATTGGTGGATGCAAGCCGCATTTAATGTAAATTGGCGTCAGCCTCGCCGCTAGCTCGCTCGGCCGCATCGCAACGTTTTTACATTCAAGTAGCTGATACTTGAGGTTTTATTTGACCCAGCTCAGACTAGGAAGCTCTTGCTTTTGTATTTGCACTGTTGAATACTAGAGTGCAGTCAATTGATAATTTCACCAGCTCTAAACGTACGCGAGAGACTTTCGTGAGGTGAAAATGAGAAAGTCGATGGACTCGTTTCGTATTAACATTTATAAAGTGTATAGAACATAGAAACACGTCTTCAACAAGTGGCTTCCCTTCTAAGAAAAACATAGCTTATGTGACGGCAAAAATGTGTAATACTTTAAGCTTTACATACACAACGCCCTAAAACATATTTTAGAATTGTAACATCCGCAAATCGGCAAAGAGTCGGCACGCTAGCTCCTTCTTTTTATATGGACATTAAACGTGATGGATGGTTTTAAAACATCACGTTATATTACTCTATCCGGGCAGCCAGTGCGGTGTTGCGTGGCCGGTCAAAGGGGATGCCGGCTATGCGAATTACATGAATACATTAAGGGAGCACTGCCTCGTACATGTTACACTGTAATGCTCACGAATAAATTTAGACCATGTTCCTTCATCACAGTACTACCAAACGGCAACTATGTATGTAAATTCTGACATTCTGTATAGATCCTTAGTGATAACGTTGGGTGCCCGATATGAATTATCCAAATGAGATCCACAGAGCTTTACGGGAAAATAAACATAAAAAAAATGTTACCAAACTTTTCGCTGACATAAACAATCTTTTCAAAACAAAGAGTTTTCTTCGCTTAATTAATTGCAATGATAAACGACCCAAAAAATCGGATGATTTTGTCAGTGCTTACTTGCGGGGGCGAAATTCAAATTTTTGATTATCGTTTGCCGCCGCCTTTGCTTTCCCTTCTTACGCAAACAATGGAAAAAAGGGGACACCGCTTCCCAAGCGCAAGCTAAGAACAAAACAAACGAATTTTTAATATCGTCTTTATCGATAATTGAGACTCACTCGAAAACCTCTTATTTTGAAAACTTTTGGAGACTGTGAAAGAGGAATCGTGAAGGAAAATGGAATTGGAAGAAAAAACTTTTTTCATCTTCTTTGTTTGACATTGACAGTTACTAAACTTTGTATTTTCACATCGGATCTATTTAATTTAGAATTGATTCACATTATTTAATTGCCACCTGGCGCATGATCTAACTGATATTAAAAAAAATCGCTTAAAACTCTGACCGCACCTGTGCCCTAGTTCAATATGCGGCAAATCGTTATAAAGAACCAAATGATTGGAAACTATGGCGGGAAAAACTTTTATTCCGCGCTACAACAATATTAGGTACTCATAAATAAATTATTGTTAGTACGTACCTACCTATATGTACCTATAAGTACCTACCTACCTACCTCAAGTAGGTAACAAAATTAATCAACAGCCACGACCAATTTATATATGTATTTTTTATTAATAATATAAAATTTCATTGACGGTGATACTTGTATCATAATTGTAGCTTTTCTATATGCAAATGAAAATTGTGTATTTCGATTTAAGATTTGCTTCGTGGGCAGCCATCCCTTTTAGAGTATACTGCTAAATATGATCGCATAATACCACTGGCATCGCGCTAATGTATTCCGGCTATGTGCAAAAGCGCCAGTCCCTTCAAAAGGTCGGCAACGCATCAGCAATCCGGCAGAGGTTGCGGATGTCTACGGACAACGATCACCACTTCCCTCCTAGTGAAATCTACTCTACCCTATATTTTGTGGTGGATGTTTAACAATTTTGTAATGTCGAAATAAGGCTCCCGTTAAGTAAAGTGGTTCATAGTACCTACCTACGCCTTAAATATGCGATCAATATTAATCAAAATGATTTGTAATCCACATACCCACGAAATATATTTCGCCTTAGTTATATTAATTTAATATCATCGTCGAAATCCATTCTGGAACGTTTCATCCTATATTTATGGTGAGACTGTCTAAACAGCGTCTATAATTCTAAGAAATACAGTCAGCAGCCAAGTATAAAATTAATTTACCATGCGACAATGAAAATCACGCACTGTACCAAACTGTTACTTATGTTATCTGTAATACCTACGCAGCGGAGTTTCTTGCAAGTAACTACCGGTGGGTAGTATGGAGAAGCGGAGAATGTCGGGGAAGCTGGGGAAGTCGGGGAACAAAGGCTAATATGTCATCGCGGCCAAGTTAATTGACGCGGTTTCCGCAGCGACGTGGCGGAACGCAGACGTTGCCGTTTCCTCCGCTTACATATTTATATGGAACTCCGCTGACTTGCTTTGCTTGCCATGAAATAATACTTATTTATACACTTTTAATTCCAGGCTAAGTATATATTTCTTTTCGGTATCAATACAGTTTGAATATTTTCATTTGGCAACTGTATCTTCTCAACTCAATTATTAGATTACCTAGTTCAAAATTAGCTCATTGTGTAGATATAAAGATCAATATGATAAGCATAGAATGAGTTGATCATATATTATAATCAACTTCAAAGATGATTTCAATTAAAAAGGTTTAATCGACCTCAAAACGGTCGCCGAAATCAGTGGCATTTGTAATCACCACGGCTTGAGTTTATACTCTTTAATGGACTTTGCAGAAGTAGTTCCAACACTCCTTACGGCTAAGATATTTGAGGAAAAACTACCCGCCACCTACCGCAGTAAGTGGCAAAGTTGCCGAACTATGGCAGACGTGGCGGGCGAGTGTGGCGGCGTAGCGTGGCGCGGGCGCGGGCGCGGGCGCGGGCTCGGGCGCGGGCGGCGTGGCGTGGCAGGCCCACTTGGCTCGATTTAACGTGTTTCATTAAAACGTTTTGTCGGTGTAATCGCAAGTAATTTAAGTGAAGAGAGCCGAGCTTCCGACTTTGTAAGTATTTTGTGTTTTCTTTTTTAATTACTTCGTTTTAACTTTGTTGTCGGGCTTTTAAAAGCTGACTGACAGCCAAATAACAAAGTTCTTTATAACTATTTAGGGGGTGTTTAATGAAATTGTCGGTTTTTATTCGATAGCTCACGTGATAGGTGCCTTTGCATATCGTATTAGCTTACAACACCGGTAAAGTCGAAAATTGGCAGTTTCTATATTTTAATGCCGTTGGATTGAGCTATTTATTGCACGTCGAACATTGGGTCACATGATATTATAGATTTCAGTCAATAAAAGGGCTTTAATTAAAAAAGTAGTATCTGCGCGCAAGGCGGTTGGTTGGCCTTTTAAAATAAACAGTTTTTTTCGTCTCCTGAAAAGTTGGTAAAAATGACTTATGCGGTGTTGCAAGCTAAGGGATCGTACCTAATCTAAAAGTTCTCAGTCCAATAAAATGTTATTCAATTCAACAGTAAAAATACATTCGTTCGTACCAAAACATTGCTTGGGCGAAAAAAAAGGCAAATACGATTAACTACGAAATAATTAATAAAATATCCTAACATTCATCACAAATGCAGGTGTTGGTTTATGTTTAATTCACGTGTTTTATGAGAATGGGCTCATGTTAAATACAAAGCTGTGAATGATGTAAGCGTCGGCTGCAGCGCTTCACTCTGCGGTCACGGGACTTATGCGCCGCTGGACACTAGTTATGAGCTCCGGACCGACCGTAAGTCACTCGCTACATCTGTTCCATCATTCCACGGCCCTCACCTTCATTACCGTGGTCATGTTATAAAGGCATTTAAAATTAAACATATTTTAGAACAAATTAGCTTCTGAAGTAGTACCTCCGTCTAATATAATTATAGGTACCTACCTACTTACCTAAAGAAAAGCAAAAAAGATAATTCTGCCTGTGTAGTTGTAAATCATCTTAGTCACGAATTAATCCATATAAACATACCTACATATTTTTACAGACATTGAGAATTTTTTACAAGAAAAATACCTTAAAAAACAAATTATAATACAAATTGCTAGTCATAAAAGCAGTTCGATACTTTAAGCATACTTTCTAATATTCAATAAAATTTATACCGAAACATCATTGACTAAATATTGCACATCCTACCTATACGAGATTTATTTTCATAAAGCGTACACAAGGAATATCTAAATACTAAGAATACCTAATGTTAACGTAAGCTAGGTTCAGTAATAGCATTGAGCACTCGAATAATGATTTGAGCTATAAATGATGTGTGATATTATCAGTCAATTTCATTAGAATCTGAAGTGATACCTAATTTTTCTTTTGTTTTTATTTTACACATAGCCAATCGGATTCCAAAGTAAGCTCAAAGTGAGCTTGTGTTATGGTAACCAGATAGCTGATATACTATATATACTATTTATATTAAATTCATACTTATACAGATAATTATATATTCATGCATAATTGTCCTGGGTGGGATTCGAACCCACGACCATCGGTTTGAAAGTCAGGGTCACTAACCACAAAGCCATCCGGTCTGTCAAATAATATAATGCAATAGATACGAAAGCAAGTGTCTAAACTATTTACCCTCTACACCTATCATGTTGAAATGATATGGAATAAAAGGCAAAATATCTTTGTAATAGGAAACATTCAAATAATAAAATACCATATTATTTTATTCAGCTAAACTTTAAATTGACGTGTGATCCTTCTACAATTAAGTTCAAATTATTTAGGAAACTCTATATTGACCGCTTTATAACTTTCGGAAAAAGTTAAGTATATATATTATATTATATATAAAGTAGGTATTTTAGTAAAACAAGCCGGCGCGAGTAGGTCACGCCCACAGTAACGGGTTAGCAAAACGCAAAAAACGTATAAGACCCGCCCTAAACAGTTTATTTTTTCTTCTTTTTTATGCAAAGAGCCTTAACAATGTACTTATTTAGTTTGCCAACCGTTATCTACCGGATTTGCAAAGAAAACAAAGTGTATAGCACGCTAAGCAAGTTTTGGGATAGCGTGAGTGGCAAAACTGTGGCTTGACGCCGTTGTAACTTCGTCCTATTCCCAAAATGATGTGCCCAAAGAAATGTGCCCATTTGGAATCGTTATAAAATTTAAAGGCTCAAGAATATTACCCTGCAAAAGGAAAAGTTCCACCTTCAACAACGAAGCATACTTTGTAAAGAAATTGCATTTAATCAGGTTGAGATCGTCTCATAACGTGCCTTCTCCACGTATATTATATGAAATTCTAACATACTTCTTGAAAACAATTACTTTAGTACTTTCACCATCGTACGATGGGAACTGTTCGCCCTTATAACAAATACTTAGAAGAAATTAAAAGTTTTTGAGTGCATACGGTGTTATATTCGAGTTAGTAGACACACATCTGGTATTTCTCAATTATATTCTAATGAAAGTTATAACTATATATAAGAAAGTATTATTTGATTGAGTGAAATCAACAAAATTAAAATAGTGATAAAACATAACTGTTAACATAGTCAAAATCCTTATTTTACTTGGTTGACAATGTGACGAGAAATGTGCAATCATCTCAGCCTAAATAATAGCAACATTAATTAATAACTTGAAAGTCAACACCCTTCGCCCTGTCATTAGTTTGAACAGAGACTTACGAGTATATCAATCATTAGTTACGTTATCGCACTCGCACACGACGTGCCTTCAAAACTAACTTGAGCGTCACATGTTTGTGTTATTTGCTGCAAAATTTTGTTAAAATCCCTAATTTAATACGCCCGGGTTGCGTATTTTATTACCTCTGCCGCTTCGCTTCGCTTCCATGCGGTCAGTGTTATTTCGAAACTGATAAAAAATTACTCACCTTTTGTTTTTAGTCCGAATTTAACGCTGTAAACTGGATTTTGAAGCGGCCAGGGATCAGTGCGGCTTTGCGCATGCTCACCGCCTTTACTTTTCAACCCGAAATTCCTAACCGCGAATTTAATATTTAATCTCACCCTTGTCTAGAACATTTACCGGCGCGTCGGGCGAGTGTGTCCCGAAATACTTTCCCTATCTGTGGTAGAGGGCATACATTGGTTAGGCGCAGTTTTTTTAATCGCTCGGCAACCACTTGACGTGCGGTCGTGATGGATGGCGACCGGTGCCCGGGTCACGTTTTGTCATTTTATTAATACTTAAATTGGTCACCCGTGACGCGGGCAAAATGCAAAGAGGACATAGCTTAATATTATTTTTGTCTTGTTTGGTTATGGTCAAAACATCAGGTTCGATAACTTTGCTTACAATTTTTCATGATATTCTATAAATGTAAGCGTTTATATAAAAACAATACCGTTGTACTAAAATAAATATTATAATAAAGCAGTTTAGAAATAAGAAAATCGTGAATGTAGGTAATAAACCAACATTTCATAATACACAACATGTCATAACTTTATAACTAGGGATGTATTAATTTACAAGTCCCAAGCATCGTGTCCGGTTTAAGTACATAATAAAACAGAACTATACACACTAACATACAGTAAACTTATAGTATTAAAAACAGGGTTTTAGTCCAAAGTTAGCATATTATGTTACTTAACTCATACAAAATATTAAAATGCTCTATTTTTTGACGTGACAACGTCTTATAAATTGGTTTGCCGGGTGACACTTCAAGAAACTGCGTTACGCTCCGCTCACGTTACGTGACGTTATGTTTTAAATTGTTACTATTATTTCATCCTTCTTCCTACTATACGAATGAATATTCACATTAAAATTATTTTACCACTCAAAGTCGTTGTCACGTAAAACTTTCGCCCGTATACCGACTTTACAGGCAACCAATTTTTTGACGTGACAACGTCTTATAAATTGGTTTGCCGGGTGACACTTCAAGAAACTGCGTTACGCTCCGCTCACGTAACGTGACGTTATGTTTTAAATTGTTACTATTATTTCATCCTTCTTCCTACTATACGAATGAATATTCACATTAAAATTATTTTACCACTCAAAGTCGTTGTCACGTAAAACTTTCGCCCGTATACCGACTTTACAGGCAACCAATTTTTTTGTTAAAATATACACTATAAGTTACATACACATACGCACGTGTTAATGCTTCGGCTACATTTAAATATGAAAAGTCTTTATAGACAAACCAATAATCAAATAAAATAACCAAGAGTAGTAGTATCACATCAAACAGTTTAAAATAGTGCTATACAGCAAGAAATATTCTATAGACTCAGTTGAAAGCACGAACATCTCTATTAGTTAGAAAATATCCCTCCAAGAGTTGCTATATATACATAATGTATATTGAAACATATTAGTGAAGTTAAGTTAGCAAGCGCAGTCCCTGGGCTAATGGGATGTCATCGGGCATGATGGGTCGTCCGCCGTACAAGTTACTTGCTCATCAGGACCCTAGCCCACGATCTCGAGTGACACCCACTTATTGACAATGTTTTACAATGAAATATTATCGGTTCTCTTGGAAATCTCGGCAGCTTTTTAAATTTTAAGTTTGTTCTATTTATAACAAACATTATACATATTTATAACACTCAAACTATTAATATAGCTAATAAAATGACTGGAGAACAGAATTACATAATATAATATTATAGAATATAGGTTATTATGATATAGAATATTTCATCCTTTGTTATTTGTTCATAAATAATTATTGTAGGTATAATATTCTATATCATAATAATCTAAACTCATTTTACAAAGTTAATTCAACGTATTTTGTTTATTTTAAGTGAGTTTGCGAATATTGTTTTAAAACTTAATCGAAATCAAAAGTAATAAATATTGGAGAACATAGGTACAGTACCTGTGTGAACTAGAGTTCGCTAAGGACTAATGACATGTCATCGCACGAGCCCGCTCTCCCGCTCCAGCGATCATTGGACACTTGTGATGTAATAACTTTATCGACTACCGCCTGAAGTGGTTAACTGAACTATAATTATAAGCTCATCCTTACTACAAGGTTTTGTAAATAGCTACCAATATCTCTAGTGTAACCATTTTCTTTACTGATTGTACAAATAGATTCAAACTAAGCAAAAAATCAACAACTCCCACCTAATACTCAAATGAAACTTGCTACTTTAATACTTAGTAAAGTCTTAGATTAGAACCTGAATTTTGTTTCATATATTTTATCCCAATTCGTCTTTCGGAGAAAAAGTTAATCGGAAGTTTTCTGAAATACCAGCACCGTAAATGTTTAATCTGGTAATAGATTTCTCATTTAAGCTGTTTTAGATCAGAGCTAAATAAGCGTAGGTATGTTAAACATTATAATGATCTACAGCGATAAGTCGCATTCCCTCTATGGTGGAGCCTCTGTAGTTATATGAACGTGCTGTGATACTCAAAGCGTCATAGATTCAAAGCCACCTGTGGCTATTTTATAACTCTGACGACACTTTCCTGACTTGTCTTTTATATCACCGTGCTTTCCTTTAGAAATACATATTTTTAGTTTGACCACAATTTTACTATGATTAATGATTGTTGGATTGGGGTTCATCTCAATGAGGTGATGGTGGTGCCCAATGCAGCCTCAAGAACATACCTATTGCTCGCTATAGTGTCACCTTGCATAAGGATGGATGGTAACTTTACAGCAAACGGTTTAGCAACAACCTGCATCAAATGACACACACAATCGTGCAGTTTAGCACAAAGTCTATCAAAAAAAGTTAGAGTCAACATAATACATTGAAATGGTCTATAATCAGACTATGAAATATTCAATTCTACAAATACTAGTCGTACCTGTTCGCATCGATTCGGAATGAAAACTGCATCGAAAAGCTTGCCAACAAGATAATACAATCTCTGCCTCATCTTCCGTTCAATATAAAACTCTCTACCTGCAAAAGTAAATGCACCTTCAAAAAGCGAAGAGTAGCAATCTAGCGAGGAATAATTTTTCCGTGCGATTGCGATGCGATGTTTTGGCGCATCGTTCAACAAATAGCCGCCGTCGCAGTCCGCAGGGCGGTTTGCTGACATTACAATTTCTACCGCCCGTTCACCGAGGTACCGGTAACTAGGAAAAAATGTCGAGATTGGCGAGGAGAGCAGTGCAGCCTTGAGGTGCCGATTCGCCACGTTGCAGCGCGGAGATTGTGCCGTCTGTTTTGTTTGCCTCTTACGGTCTTATTTCCGCGCAACGAAATTGTATGAAGGCACATCCGACTTAAAATTGTTATTTTGCGAGCCCCCTCCAGCCGCCCCTCAAAAATTTGTCCCTCTAACTCTAACTAACTCACGGGGGAAACCTAATTTTAAAAATCACACAGACTTTGCATTTGGCATGTAGAAAAATTCTCGTGGCGCTAACGATAGTTAACGCTATCTAGTTAGTAGTTAAATAGCTCATTCTCATTCTTGGAAACGTTCCCTAACGTAATAAACGACAAGAGTAGGAAGCTTCGCGTGAAAGTTGAGAGCGTATGCTATCTCATGCAAATTACGGCAGATTTATCATAAGACGTCTCCGTAATTGCGACGTGAGGAGATATGGCGGGTGCGCTTAAAGCCACTCTCCAGAAAAAAGGCAATTAAAGGGATAAACTGGAGCAGTTAGGTCGGCCGTCACGGTAGCGATATCTCTCGAGAGCGGGCGTGGAGCGGGCGCGGCGCGGCCGTGGCGGCGACGTGCCGCGTGCGTGCTCACGCCGCCGCCTTCAGACCCCGCCGAACATGTAAAGGGCGTGGAGCAATATCATAGACTACAGACTAGAGACGGGGGAGGAACATCCGCCACTGACGCTATTGCACTTGAAGCTTTACAAAGCTAAAAGCAATACAGTTATTTGATTTAAGTCGGGTGTGTACCACCGCCTTCCGTTGGATTGTGTTTGTTCTGGTTTGGCAGATGTCAAAGTTGTATGTTTTGAAACAAAGCCTCACTGTTGTTTGCGATGTTTGTTTAGAGATGTATAGAAGGTATTAGTTACCTAAGTATTATCTCAATTCTTATATATGAAAGTGATGTCATGTTAATATTATATTTCAATATGATTTGTATATTAAAAACACAGACGTTGTGGCATTTACTTTGACAATACATAAAATGAACGTAAACGCTCTGTCCTAGGTAAGATCTACCCTGAATCCTAAAGACTATCTAAGTAGTGATCGAGCCTATATTCATAACGTCACTGTCAATTTACTTGACTAAAGTACGATGTGACTTGAACTCAACAAACGATCATAACCAAACGTGGAGTCCATCAAAATAATCATTTGCTTTATGAGGAGACTGACGATATGTGACATTCGGCTCGGTAATTAATGCAAATCAATGGTGGGACATGCGATTGATTCCGGAATAGCGGAAAGCCGATCAATTACGTTAATGAGCTTCGAGGATCCATATCGCTGACGTTTCAATATTATGCAAATGCTGCCAAGTAGGTAATACCAGCGGGCATTCAATGTGCACCTTGAAGTTATTCGCCATTCGTGAAGCACGATTGGTTGGTTATTTTGTATAGGAATCGACTGTAATGTTTTCATTTTAACATCAACGACTCTTTTAAATATCCGGAAATAAAATAAAGGTTGGTTTTTAAACTGCTGTAAATTTTGTAGCATTATTTGAGGCAAAGATCGATTAGGTATAGCAATATTTTACGCTCTTCTTCTATATCACTTACGTATTTACAATATCTATTATGGATATTTATACCCTCTGTTTTACAAAGACATTTGTATGGAGTCACAATTAACTGTCATTGTGATAGGGTGAAACATAATTACAGCAATTCGTTACTTTAACGTAGGTATTCTATAAAAATACCCTCTTCGATTATAGCGTAATTTGGTTCGAAACTCCCCAAGAGTACAATTACGTTTCATTTGAATTTGTAAAAGCGTAATTGATATAGAGCACATTATGTAGTCAATTCGATATCGTAAGCCGATCAATGAGGCTAATGAGCGCTAGGTGTATCGATACCGTTTCAATATTATGCAAATGCTATCAGCTAGTTGCCTGAAAGCCTTCGCTGGCCGTCTCCGCTAACGTTACTTTACGATAACGCAAAGCCCCGTTGAAATAGAATAGGTATATTTCATATTTTTTTTACATTTTAGATATTGGATATTTGAGCCGGAGAAAATTTTGTGATGACTCCATTATTTTCACATTAATGAAAAGCGCATAGTAGGTACGTAAAAAATGGTAAATTTTAAAAGGTTCCCGAGTCAGTAGATAAGTATTTATTAAGAGTATCGTCGTTTTTCTGTATTATGTTTACCAGTAACAAAGTAATAACAAAATAAACCGAACAAGGAAACATCGCGACGATAAAGCTCGACGTCGAAAACCACGATTGCGCTCACTTACAATATACCACTTACGTGCAATAAACTGTATCAAACAAATAAAGGACTACTATAAGCACTCTTGTTGGACGTAATATCGCGTTAGTAGTCATAAAAACTACGCGGATGGAGTGTAAACAAGGGTTGGGTCCGTAAGATGTGAACCGCAATGCACCAAAGTAGGTGACGTGGCTCCTCGTAGGGCGACACTGACTTGCTCGTTTATCAAAGTCAATATCGGCTGTCGGCTTTCAGACACACGTATTATACCGACTACCTATTACTTGCACACGCGTGAGTTTCGCGACCTAACTTCATCGATATCGAGATTTTTTTGATAGATTCGTCATTCGATAGCGCGTCACTAGTCGTCTTTACAGAACGTTTTCATATCATGAAAGTATTTTACGGTTGCCCCTAAATCTTTTAGTATTCAATATTCTTATTTACAGGGCAGTCGGTCTGTTTGTCCGAGCGGCCTTACTCGCATCAACTCGCATGTCTATGAATACCATAACGATAAAATAAAATATGGATATAAGAAAACGTTTATTCTGAAGTAGTATAACTAAGATATGTAGGTTTACATAAAAATGACTTTTAAATCAGGAATTAATAATATTTATTTACCCCTTAAAATATCAAATCCCTACTAAAATATTATAAATACTAAATAAACTCTGTCTACATTCACGTTTAAACAATTTTGATGAAATTTAGTATAGGAATGGACTAGAGCTTGGGAAAGGAACGCGAGAACGCGTGTGGGTCAAATATTTTATAAAAAAATCCTAAAACATATCTAACACCATCAATATCAAATATATATCGATATTATAATCATAAATTGTTATTCTGGTCTGGCATAAATCAGGATTTATGAGTAGCATTTGGATGTTAAAAACTCGCGGATAAAGGTTTTAGGGAAAAAATATCTTTGAAAAGTTATTAAGCTTCATATTTCTAGACAAATTCCAAGATTTACCTTCGAAACCTTTCATACGCAATAAGTAAAATAAATTGACATTAATGTTCTTAGAAAGGTATCGAGACATTCAGTGCTAAAAACTGAAGTTTAGTATTGACAGGACGACATTCCTTTTACGAACTACTTTATTCAATGAATATTTTATCATCATAAGTCTCGTGGTATGACAAGAGAATAAGTGACACCTTAGATTCCTGTATTTATTTTGTTTCTTAATATCACAGATCCAAACGAATTACCTTTATGTGTACCTATTGCTAGTGTAGGTAATATATAGATAATCTTACATCGATTACTGCATGTTGGATAAAATAAAATTGTCTTCCTCTTTGATTTCTTGTCATGAAATCCACTTTAAATCCCCCAGAGGAAACTGTTTCGCACAAAGTAACTAAAATGTTGTTCAACATCGTACCAAAAATTTATAAAACGATTTTCCATCATACATGATACTTCAGTCGCTACCTAACGTGTCAGAAAACTTATTTGAATACAACACGAACAATGTAAACGCTGGCGTGCATAGCGGAACGAAGGCATTTGACAGCAACAGTATAACCCGCTCGGTATCGCAAGAAACAATACAACGCGCAATACTTACATAAATCAAATTTTTGTATCCGCGCAGACTCAATATTCCTAATATTAAAACGCAAGTCACGGCGATCCCGCGTCGCGTAAGATCGCCGCCTGTACAGAGAACGACTATTAAAAATAGAGAAACTCCGTAGCGTATTCCAGTTGTCATATTTCACGGTTTGGCCGATGCTGTATAAACACGTTCCCCGTTCAATCATCGTGCGATAGGCGGCGCCGGCACGAATAAATCAAGCCTCTCACTTTTTCACCTGCCACACACAAAAGCTTTCGCACTGAAACTTGATTCGGGTTATTTCTGACGAAATATCAGCCTATTTGTTATACTATTGATAGGGACGCACGTGCGCCGCGTAAGTTTGTACTTGTTGACGAGAGGGGATTGAGTGAAAATTGCTTCCACGACAATGTGCATAGAATTCGATGGTAACGATCCGCTTCGCTGACTGATACTACGTATTCTGCGAAGGAAAATTGATAAGTACCCTACAAAAGAGTTTTATTATTGAATATTCAAACTATTTTGATCACAGAATGCATTTAAAAGGATTTTACGCTTTTATTTTCGTGCTTCGTGAAGCTTTCGTGAATTGAATGAAAATAAGTAACCTCTCTAATGTATTGTATAAACGTAAGTTATAATAACGTTCTAAATAAGTTGACTACCTACTGCACAAATAGTTCTATATAATAATGATGCCATTAAATTATTCAACATAATGTGACATTTCTAATAATGTTATAGTTGCACTTAATTGAGAAAGCTTTTTTATTACAATTTCACTATCGGTTTGTATCAGTTTTTGCATATTATAGGTGTTTGTAGTTTAAGATAAAAATAGTCTGTTAAAAAGTATCTATCTATTTACCAGGAATGATTCATATAATACATATTAAGTAAATAGGATAAATGTTGCTCAGAATATATATATTTTTTTTTATCCCACAAGGGTGGCAAACAGGCATACGGTCCCACCTGATGGGAAGTATGAAGATGCGGTTAGAATAACTTAAACGAATCTCAATTAGTTAAATAAACATATAACAAGAGTTCTTATTCTGAGAAAATATACAAAGTGTATCACGTCTATTGTGGAGTAAGTACCTACTATCATAAATATCGCCGCTTGAACACCTCACGGAGAGTGAGTAATAATTCAATTATGGCGTAAAAGCGCGTCACGTATCGTTGGTGATAGCACAATCTTGGAGCACGATCTAGCTAAGGAAGCTGTGAGGCATCTCATTGCGGTGTCGGTAAGTGCCTATTTGAGGCTACGTAGCCACTTACGTCGCGGGCCGATAGCGTAATCCGAATCGACGTGTATTGTGCGTTGCGATACTGCTTGCGGAATATGGACGCGGCGCCAAGCAGACTATTCCGAGAGCCTATCATCTTCGCCGTAAATGGATTTAATGCAAATTTCAACAACGCCCGGTACAATTGAATATAATAATACCTTATTGTATAAATAACGTTCAAGTTATATTAAGGTTTATAGAACAACAAATATATGAATTACTTTTGACTTCAATAAAAACAAAACCTACCAAATTTTAGTTGGATTGTGGAAACAACTACCAAAAATGAAACAGTGATCAAAACAAAACTTCAATTTCGGCGAGTACGAGCTAATCGTCTGAAGAGGGTCTAATAACCGAGTCAAATTTACATAAACAGAGCTGTGTCTTGCGGCTGTTATCATTCAATTAAGTAAGATTTTGTGATACCCAGAATACACCTGTTTCACGGACTAGAACTCTCCCTTAACTTATTAACCATCTGTAACTGGGATTTTAGCGAATTTAATTAAATTATAAATCTTTATATTAAAACTACATTGTTTTAAAAGTTAAGTCAAACATCATTATTTTAAAATAAATAAGTAGATACCTATTTTTTTTTCGGTCTAGAATGAGATAGCTTAAATTGACACTCTTCATGACTAGAATAAAAATCAACTATCTAAATTAAAATGTTAGGAAAACTTGCCACCATATTAATTTAACTTCTTCCTATATTTTTTCACATTAAAATATGATTGACTGCTGAAACGATCATAAGCTATCATATTTAAAGGCAATAAGATTGGCAAACGATACTTGCAGTCTTGTCATAAGTAGTACCTATATAAAATCTCGGTAAATATCCGGAGTAGGTAGGTACAACCGCGGATACAAAGTAGGTATTCGATTTACTGAATCAAAATGATGTCTAAATCCTACGATTGTACGCGTTTAACCTGTCAAACGGAAAAGCTGCATTCAGCTTCAATGTCTGTCTGTAGGCTATATGAACTTTGGCATCAGTAATCAAGTTCAGGTATTGCAGATATCAACCAGATCCGGTCGAAGCGTTAATCCGGTAACGGGCATCTCACCAGCATTAATCTTATCAATTCACAACGGATGCTTATACTCGCATGTTGCTTAGAATTTGAATACTGCATTGGAATTGCGTAGGGCTACATACATACAGCACGTCCACCTATGCGCTTCTACTTACTACGTGGTTGTAATGCGTAAACATACCAAGCTGAAATTACGACGCCGAGAAATGAAACTCGATAGTAATGTTCGGACCTACTTGTTGGCCTGAGAATCATTCTCGGGTAAGCAATAGCCAGTAAATTTTACTTGTAATGTTTGCCTTTATTGGCGACCGGCGCTGTGCTGATTTCCTGTTGATTCGAATAATAAAGTAGCTTGATGTTAATGGTAACAATGTTGGAAAATTTCAGCGCAATAAAGTTGTTAAGTCGCACCGAAATTGCTTTATTTATTTGTTTCACTGAAATTATTTTAAATATTATTTCATGTGTGTATGTATTTTACAATAATAACATTGCACACGCTACACTTGCATGTAGGTAGATGGTTTATAAGTAAGTTAGACCTGAAAGCATCAGGCATTAGTCATGGTTGTTAGCTATCTTCATCTGCTTTGGACGCAATCAAAAGGAAGTAGAAATGACAAACAATCCAAAACCCGTGCCAAGTTGACCGACTAGTATTCAACACGTGAATGTGTAGGTGAAAATGCAGTGCAAAAGACAGGTATGGAAGTGGGAACATACTGAGGAGAGCCAATCAGTTCTATTTGCATTTCAGTAGTTGCCATTATAGCGAATCTCCCACCGCGTCGAATGCTACACAACACTGAATTTGTGAATGAAATTCTGTCGAAATGTATTTAAAGCGTTTATTAACTGCGTACCAAACCAGAAGCGCCCTGAATAATGAAGCTTTTGCTATCAACTCTCAATTGTTATTTAACTTAGTAGTGCTGATTAGTTACTTTCATAAAATACTTATACAATAATGATTGTTTACATACCTGTATTATTATATTCTTAATATTAAAACTATGTAAATGACAATTGAAAACCCATGCGATCGGTCATTAAAGTAACAATAAATTTAATTGTGTTTAAATCCTGTTAAAGGAACAAAGGAAGATCACTAGAAAAGTAGCAAAGAAACTTTGAAGCTACAAAATACTCTATTAATACTGGGAGTTGCGCATAAATATCGCAAGTACCTAATTACAATAAGAAGCGAGATCGTGGAAAATCACTGGGTAGCGAGTCGCAATTAGCGAACGAACACCCAACGGAAATAAATAAGGATATTAACTTCCCCACCGCAGATCTGACTGCGGATAAAATTATATTATTTTATAGAGATATATTCTTAAATAATGTTTCCTATATGATAGCATTTTTATATTCCATAATCTCATAGACTCGTTGAGAGAAATATAGGGTTTATAAAACTATATCCTATTCTTTTCCATTCCCAAAAACGGCAAAATTCAATATTCATTTAGATGTTTTTTTTTTTTTTTTTTTGTGCTCCATTTTGAGAATAAACCAGATTTGGAATACGTTTACGCATATTTTATGCTGAATAGTAAAAAAAAAATACTAACTAAATATAAAATAAAAACAAATCGTAAAATGAAAGTGTAAAATTTTAAAGCTACTGATAATGACTTATTTTTTTTACCTTTCTCAAGAAGAGATCATAAACTCTGACGAATGACGATGCTTTCAGACCCGCGTTAAGATTCATCATGTTCCTACCCTTATTTCGCGTTAAGATTATCATAGCAATTAACTTTAACACAATTTTGTCACCGTGTTAAAATAAAAAGAGGAACAGGTTACAATTAAGTAAACAGAGATCGTGAAAAATCCCTTCATTACTCGAATTTCTTTGTTAATTTAGAGCCCTTGATATTTTCATCTAAGGATTAGCCCGGCTCACGTTTTCGCTTTGTCAATACAATAAGGGAAAAGAAGCAAAACGTGGTTCAACCTAATCCAAAGCTTAAACTGTTGACAAAATTACGGCTCTAGGGAAATCGTTAATTGCCGTTTACATAGTTAAGTGTACATCAAATATTTCAAAAGTTGAACTCATTTGATTTTCATCTGGATCCTACTATTATTTTATATTTATTTAAATGAGCTTTAAATTATCGGTAAACAAATAGCAGGAAACTTGAAACGTACCTACCTGTTATATAGTGCGATTCCCTAAAGGATATTGAGTACTAGTTTCCGCACTACTGTTTCAGCTGCTTTCCCTACATGTATCTAAAAACTAGACTATGCACTGTTTCGGAATATATTCTCAAACAGTCACAAATTTCATCCTTTTAGACGTTGTGTGACAGACATCCTCCTTAACTTACGCTCTTATAATATTATGTGTTATGTATATGTATATGTATATGTATATAATATGTTATGTTTTTATATTGTAGTTATGTGTTTATAAAAATATTCAATTTCAGTTTCTTAGCCTTAAAATGACATATATTTTATAAAGACTCTTATTACCGAAAGAATAAAATTGATTTACCTCAATGAGTAGATCCTGAAGCCGGACACCTGAAGTAAATGAAATAGTCCACCAATACAGCTGACCTCTTTATATATAAATGAAGAAGTGAAATGATAATAATAATGGCGGTGAAGTCGAACTAACAACTGTATAGTGGGCGATCAAAGGGGAGGGCAGGCAAATGGCACGCGGGACCCGTCCGTGATTAGGTCGGGGACTGCACTGGACGACGCACACGACTATCGTCTTTTAGAAATAGAAATATTGTGCTAGATTTTATCTCCGTGGTTTATTTAAATGCTCTTTTTTGCAAGGAAAACTAAATTATATCTATACATGATAGCTACCAACAATAGGTACTTTGAAACAAATATCAAATTTATTTTGAGCTTGAATCTAATCACGTCCAGAGGCATGTCTGGCGTTTTTCAGTTTCTTTGTATTATTATATGAAATAGGTATTTTACTTTTTCGAGAGGTTTGATGGAGATCAAACATGTAGGTTTATTATTAGATTAGATTTATAAGCTAAGCTAATTTTATAAAATAAGCTAATTGCTCTTACATTAACAGTGATTCGCGTATAAATAGCAAGCTCGAATATCCAACTCATTCTTTAGTAAGGTAAGCATTATTACTGCACAGTGCTCCGCGTTTTATTCAACAGCCCGGTCCCTAACGCTTCTCCACGCTAAAACCGATTCCTTGTTACTTGATTTCTGCATTTCGAAAAAGCGTAAATATTTTCCTCTTGGGTGCTTTTGCAGCGATGAAGAATTCAATGGCCGTTCAACATTTTGTATTATTAAATTGCAATGTAACGAAACCCTATTTGATTCATGTTAATGTTATGCAATTTTACTGGTAAAAGGTATATAATATCGTTATGTTTAAAATGCCATGTTCGAATGTTTTTTTATTCAAAAGTAAGCCAGTTTAAGTCCTTACATAGCCAGTTAGTTTGGCATAATAATTGGATATGTTTTATTTAAAATATGAGGTCTGTTAATAATAAAAAAAAACTCTGAAAATAGGGAACGTTGTCAAAAACCTTAAACTTAAATACACTCCTGGAATACCGAGAATTAAAACTTAGAATATTAAAAATATAGGTATAAGTTGCATTTTGAAAATGCACCTTATATTACAAATACAAATATAAAAGTAAAGTACCTACAAATAAATTTGAATATGGGACCCACGGTGCATATGTCCTGCCCCTACTTACGAGATATTTTTTTCCAATTTAAGTTCTTAGTATCATACTTTAAAGTTATTAAATTTAATATTTAACCAATTGCGTTCTTGCGAAAGGAGTCTATACATCAAGGACCAAAAGGCCTCGTAAGCACGCATTTCATTTGAGTGAGTGCCGAAGTGGGGTCATGCTCTTGCCACAACTTTGTGCTCTAGAACTTTGCCTTTTCTAATTTAAACGTCGGCTAAAGTACACGTGGCATGTGAAAAGAGAAAATAAAATTTGTTATACCCATGGCTAAAGTGTAATCTAAACATTCGATCGGCTTGTAAACATTTTAGTGGAATTATGACACATTTTAAAAATATTGGCACGAAACGTAATATCATCAGGATTTTTCGTAAGAATCATATTTCTTAATTATACAACATACCTATACCTACACGGCCAAAATTTTAGTGATTTTCATTGTATTCGAATGAAGCTGAAGTGAGGCGAGAAATATAACTTGCTATTCCTTGGTAGATTACTTTATAAATTAATTTCAAACCACAAAAATATTAATTTATAAATGACAAAGAATCCCTATTAACTTTTGGCAACTAGTTGTATCTGCAAAATAAATTAACAACACAAAATAGAAACCTTATGCAATTCTAATAAAAAGGTTGAATGAAAGCTATCAATCCAATTCTGCTTTTTGCGAGTTTTAATAAAAATTGAAACATATTTCGGTTTCTGGTAAAAGCTAAGTACATTCGGGCTTTTCCTGTGTTTTTTTCTTTTGTGAGAGATTGCGCTAAGTGATCACATTTCGATATTAAACCATTTGCCGAAGGCCGGTGCCGGCTACGTATTTCATTTTACTGAGTGTCTGACGTGAGTTTTGGAGACTTGCTTTTTGTCCAAATTATTTTCCAATCTCTTTATTATATCTAGTGTCAATTCTGCTGTCTCTCTTTTATCCGTGTGGATGTATTTTATATCTTCCGTGGATGAAATCGGTTGCAAGATAATTTAATTTTTTGTTTTGGTGTATTAATTTGTATTACTAAACTAATTTTGTTGAAATTGGAATAAAACTGGTTTTTACTCGCACAAATTTCAGATTAACATTTGTACCAACGTAATGTTGGGGTCGCAGGATTTACTACGTTTTACACAAATCTTCCCATTACAATAGACCCGAAACCTAATCCAAGCAAAAACAAGCCACCACACATTTGCATAACTACGTAGTTATACATAAACGAGTAAAAACTTTACAGTTATCCTTGTTCAGTTATAATCAACGAGTTAATACGAATGTTGTTACTCACAATATTAAAATTAGTGAACTTTCCAACTTTGACGGAAAGTAAAAAAGTCATCTTTATTCGCGAGAATCTCGGCTGAAACACTGAAGTTTTGATGTGATGAAAACATTTTTAATTTTATTTTCAACCTTTTGTAACTGTCGTTTTAATTACATCAGCGTAGTTCATTAAGCCATGTTTTATGTAGGTAACTCTTGAACTGATGACAGTCAACTGTAATTTTTTATTGTTCTTTACGAACTGCATCTAACATTTTTCTGATAATAAATAATAATAATAAACTATTATTGAATAGAACCATAATAAGGTCTCACATAATGGAAATATTAATCTTTTTTTACACTGTAAACTGAGATTTCGGGGTAGTGCTTGCAGATTTTGAGCGAGCAACGGGTGGTGCAGGTACAAAACTGTACCAAAATACACAGTTACATGTACAGCATATCAGTTCTTTCCTATATTTTTACTGACATAAAAATATAAGGCGGTACCCATCTGTATACCTAATTGAATTAAATTTAATATAACAATCTTAAATTTACTACAAAAGTTAAGCAATAATAAATAAATGCCAAAATTTTGTTCAAAATAAGTTTTTATATTTACCTGTATTCTCAAAAAATATTTGTTTCAAAAAAGTGTTTATGTTTGACAACTTCAATTGCCAAGATAATCTCAATAATAAATAGAAGCAACCAAAACTTCGATAACTGAAATCTCAGCAAACGAAAAATACTGTCAATGTTGAAATATGAAACGAAAATTATGTAGTATTTATTTTATGATGCATTTCATTTTGTTGCCGGTTAGTTGTACAAGTCTTGGCTAGTGTTGTAACAGCATTCGGAATTGAAACTTGCAAGATGCTTTCGTAAAGTTCCCCCGTTATACAACTCCCAGTTTCCTCACTCATTAAGTTCATTAACAAGATTCAACGTCAGTATTTTTGATGCTCTCAGTTCGCTTTCAATATTTTCTATTCGTATAATTCACTTTGTGTTATGCCCGACGTCTGTGTAAGCAAAAATATTCCAGAAACGCTTTGAATGTCTATGTTTTATGTTTGAGGTAAACATCGACGTATAGCGATAGACAAGAACGTTCATGTAAAACATTTGTTTAAAAACTGGTAAGAGTTAGAACTAAAGTTCGCTGCAGCGCTGTATAAAGCTGTGTCAACTAACCAAACTATTTTAAAAGATACAGCGCTAGATTGCTTAGAGTATAGTTTTCTCGCGACCAAAACGTCGTAAGCGCCGCAAATTTCATGGCGCTTACGCGTTTCGTTCAGTTAACTACACTAAGATGTCGTCCCTATAGAGTTCACACCGCAGATGTGACACATCTTTTTTACCTTCTAAACTTCATTAGAATAAAACTCGATTTCAAAATGTATTATATTAATATTAGGGGGGCCTAGTGCGGATTGGCGGACTTCACATGGCTTAAATGAGTACTCAGAGGTACGGGCCAGGGCTTGAATTAACATAAAACAATTATTCAAAATATCAAACTATCACTACTAATTAAAAACTCATTAACAATTAATCAAATTAAAACCTTTCTAAAAAAACATATCAAGTCTGTGTTCAGTTACATATTTTTACCTACAACCAGTTTTAAGGGAACATCTGCACGTTTTAGTATATGATTGTAGAATGGCGTGGTATTTAAATAGATAAATTGTTTTTCTACTCTGGAATTACGGAATTATCACCTATTAATTCACTTAAACAGGTAGTAATTTTACTTAGTTGACTACTGACTAGTTATTTTCGTCCAGGGTCTACTTTGATTCGGATTATCGTTGTTATTAACGCTGCTCCGTGCGCACCCGCACTGAATGAATGTCGAAGCCACACTAAAGTCGGGTGTGGGGACTGCAGTTCAGTTGAGTTGATAAAAGCGAGTGTTCGGGACGCCCTATCTAGTACGTAGTACATATATATCGATGGAGGTAAATAATTTGAGCACTTGCGAAAACTTCGTGCTCTTGATTAACGGGGCTCAATTAGGTACTTTTAGTTAAACATTTTCAACAGCGCCTCTGTTTAATTGTTAACAGTTACATAGTAACAATATTTTAATAGCGAACAAATATCTTTAAAAATTCATTCAAATCGCATATATTAAAAAAAATTGACGAAGTTTTAATTTTCTAAAGTGAAGCATTTAAAGAAACCGCACCGTGAAGACAGTAAAACGAAATACGAGGAAATCTTAAACACATAATACAATGCCTGGATTTAGACTCAAATTTCAAGATTTTAAATATTACAATGTACTTCGTCGAACTGCAGTGCGGGCTCTGTAAATTCCATTTAGCTAAATAGCTTTTGAGAGAGATAAGAATCTACCCATACAATGCTTCCCTACTTTGAGCGGGAAACTAAGAAAATTGAAAAGAGAGTCGCCAAGTAAGACTGCAACGTCGATGGTCCGATTTTAGCAACCTGAGATTTAGAATTACTAAAGTCGTAAAAATTGAGCGTCTATAAACACTTTTGGAGTGTATTCAAGGTTTGCCAAAGTTTTTGCGTGAGACAATCCCCTCGGTCTGGCAATCTTGGTTTTAATAAGTATATAACTTTCCCGAGATGTACCTGTGAGTAGGGGATTTACATAATCATTACCATATCTGGCGTACTGGCGCGCGTATTATGCCCGAGAGGTTAATAATGCTATTTTCTCGCCACGTTTTCACGTTGCTATTTCACGTTATCGACCCCTTTATCTGCGTCGTCATTGTTACTAGCCACTGCCGGAACTCCACCTTGGCCCCCTAATAGATACCCATAGGCTGTTCATACAGTATGTTTACTTCAGTGATTACACAGGCGTATTCAAAACTTAATGTGGTTTTCTATGGCAGGATTAGTAGATACTTGGTACTACCACGAGAATGTATAAAAGAGGGTATTGCAGATTATGACAAAATTTATATTGTAAAAGTACATAAAATAAAAATGTTATTTTAATCGTTTATTATATACATATATTTAGTAACGACTTTGAATAAAAAACAAGTGAATTGTGAAATCAAAGAAACCTCGGTGACCTATTTTCACTTTATTCGAAATAGACGTTCCAGTGCCGCAAGTTTCTTTGCACAGAATAATTCCTGACTGTTTTCTTGAGCACAACACGACTCGAGTGAGACGGTGCGTGCTACTCGCACACATGCGCGGAAGTCAGCTTCACTCACTTTAAGTCTATTTAACGGATCGCGGAGTGCGTTCCTTCAAAAATAGATAAGTAAGCGCTCATGCGTCACAGTACTTCAAATTACTTTTTGCATGGCGGACTGAATGGGAGAATTGAACCGATAAAACGGTCTCCGCTGTTGGTAACGAATGTGTCATTTCCAGCTGAAATGTGAGCCCCGATCTTAATTTGTATTGTGCTTATTTATCATATTGGAATGATGTATTTTTAACTGTTTCATTGGAATTGTTTTCATGTTTAATTTAATATTGTTTTTGTGTTATTTTGCATAAATATTACTTGTTAAAACATATTTTAACGTCTTTATAAGTAAAATTGTTTCCTATATCTCGGTACCTCAGTTGCTTCTTGCTCTTTGGCAATCTATAATGATATCTTCATTATGATTTAGTATTAAGAACAACTAAAAGCGCCGAGCAAAGTTACGCCATGGCCAATAAATCTAAACTTAGTAAGAAAGTAATTCTGTTTCTATGCTTATACGATATTTCTGTCTCCAAAGATAGCTACGCTCCGTAATCTGCTGAATGTGCGACATGATGTAATCGCACCTATTTGTTTTGTTGCTACATCTTTATTTCGCGACGTAATCACCAAACTATAGGCGTAGGTAAAAATCGGAGTAAACTTTATTTCTTCACAACAATAGCGATGGTATCTCGTCGGGTAAACACAAAATCTCTTAGAATTTTCACTTGGATGGTTAAGAGCGTGCTTTGTCACTGAAATAGGAGTTTTTCAGTAGAACAGTTACCTTTATAAGGACTTAACGTCGCAGGAAACGGCCGTCTAAGTATACGAGCACAGGGGCGCCCTCTCCCAGCCTGATAACAGAATTATCCGAATGACGCCATCTATCTTTTAAATGTGCACCTTACTTTCGGGCCCGGTGCGTTGGCGGTGTCACACTCACGTGTATTGCCAATGGTCTTTTTAAATATTCATGTATTGTAAGCTACATCCAACATATCAATTACTTTTAAATAAAATAGTGGACTATAACTTTTCTTTAATGTTGAAAGTTCATGCTTTTGGCATGTTCATTTTGTTGGAAACTCACGTAATCCTCATATTGGCTATTTCTCGGAAATACTATATTCTCGTGGTATATTTAGTTGCTTCTGAAAATACATTTTTCTTGTAGTGTTAAAGTTATTGATGCCATATTTATATGCGATACATATTTTGCAGTATTTCTAACTCTGTTTATTACAATTGTGTGTCTACAAAATTTAACTGCAACGCCTGGATGTTGTTTGAGAATAACGGTGCCGAAGCGTCGTTGCTTAATTTGTACCAATATTTGTATATGTACAAATGGTACATTGTGTTCAAACCTGGTGGTAGTTAAACCGCATAATGCATTAACTGATTACCACCGCGATCCATCTTCCGATGCGTCCGACACGCTCCACCCAACGTCTTGTGAGCTCGTTTAGTTCCAACTAAACCAAAATGGCTTAGATACATAAAGTAGGTTAGAAGTCTCAAATTCATTCATAGGTTATTCACTGAGTAATTTTTTCAACAACCTATGGTATTTTATGTACGAGTGTGTTGTAAAAATGTTAAATACATACATATAATTTTTACTGAACCATGTAGTTTCTAATCGATTTCATCTTATGAGAATCAACATCGGAAAGTGATATATCATATATCTTTGATAACTTTTTCACATCTTTCCAGATTTCCGATTTTTGCTTTTTTTCATAGCATATGCTTTTTTAGAACCAAATCTTGTTTTATTACAATACTTGTTATAACTATGTTTATCAAACGATGCAAAATTAAAAGATATGTGTTTAGTAGCTAGTTGTTTATGAAAGTCCGATTGAAAGCCTGAACGCTCCCTTTACGTCGACGATAACGACCAGGATAGTTATTTTACAGCGGAAGATAGGTGTTCCCATAATAATTTAACGTGAGTTTCATTTGAACTTTGGATATTTTGGTGCTTAAGTGACAATGTAGATGTATCATCGCCTACGCCAGTGTTTCTTTTTTTTTTTTTTTTTTTTTTTTATACTACAAAGGTGGCAAACAGGCATACGGTCCGCCTGATGGGAAGCGGTCACCGCAGCCTATGGACGCTTGCAACACTAGGGGCGTCACTCACGCGTTGCCGACCCTGTAAAAATCTCTTCACTCCCTTCTTGAAGAACCCCATACTGTACTCCATTGGGAATACCATGGCGGGGAGCTCATTCCACAACCTGAGTGTACGTGGCAGGAAACTCCTCTGAAAGCGCAGGGTTCGAGACCAATTCGGCTCCAGAGTGTGGGGATGAGCTCCCCGTCGATGGCGAGAAGTGCGATGGTAGAAGGTAGCTGTTGGCATTATGTCAAACAGTTCTTCAGAACACAGTCCGTTATACATGCGGTAGAACACACAGAGGGAGGCGAAGTCTCTCCTCAGACTAAGGGGCTCTAGACCGCTTGTGAGCTCGGAATCGTCGACAATTCTAACCGCTCGCCTCTGTACCGCGTCAAAAGGCCCAAGCTGGTATCCAGGCGCTCCCGCCCATAGATGGCAGCAGTACTCCATGTGGGGTCGGACCTGCGACTTGTAAAGTTGCAGCCTTTGCCCAGATGTGAAGTACCGCTTAGCTCTATTGAGCACACCAAGTTTTTTCGATGCCAGCTTGACCTTGTCTTCCAAGTGACTACGGTACTGAACGTCACTAGAAATGTCGACGCCGAGGATCCCGATGCTCTTCGATATGTTAAGGGACGTGTTCTGAAACTGTGGAGCTACAGTAAATGGGGTTTTTTTAGCGGTGAACGCGCAGACTTGTGTCTTAGCGGGGTTGAAGTGAACTAAGTTCATTCGACCCCAATCGGAGACACTACTAAGTGTACTCTCGACTTCAGACACAAGTCGTTCGCGACTTTCCTCTACCACGGATCGAGGGATATTTGCACGTCCCGTGTAGTGTGCATCCCCCGTACTGTCATCGGCATAACAATGAATGCCGCCAATTGATAGCATATCATTGATATGTATCAAGAACAGTGTAGGGGATAGCACAGAACCCTGGGGGACGCCAGCATTAATGTCCATACTTTCGGAGCAACTGCCGTCAACGACGGCTCTTATGCATCTGTTGGACAAAAAGCTGGCAATCCATTGGCACAATCCCTCGGGAAGCCCGTATGCTGGCAACTTCGTGAGAAGACTCCCGTGCCAGACCCGATCGAACGCCTTCGCCACATCTAGGCTCACCGCCAATGCCTCACCTTGACTCTCGATGGCAAGTGACCAACGGTGCGTGAGATACGCTAGAAGATCACCCGTCGAACGACCGTGACGGAACCCGTATTGTCGGTCGCTTAATAAGTCGTGATCTTCTAGGTATCCCAGGAGCTGCAAGTTGATCACTCGCTCCATCACTTTGGAGAGTAGGGAGGTGATTGCGATAGGCCTGTAATTCGACGGGTCTGATCTGTCACCCTTTTTGGGCACTGGGTGCACATAGGCAGTCTTCCACGAAGACGGGACTTGCCTTTTGTGGTAGGAAAGCGCAAAAAGACGCGTTAATACTGGACACAATTCAGGAGCACACTGCTTTAGAACCACTGCCGGTATGCCGTCTGGTCCACTCGACTTATGGACGTCCAATGAAAGCAGCTCCTGCCGGACTTTCCGCTGAGTAATACGGATTTCCGGCATAGAGCTGCCACACCGCTGGATGGATGGTGGTGTAGCGCCTCCATCATCCAAAGTCGAGTTCGAGGCAAAGAGAGAGCCTAAAAGATCGGCCTTCTCTTTGGCACTATGGACCAAGTTTCCATCCGGCTTACGGAGTGGTGGTAAGGACGACTGGCAAAAGTTTCCTTCAGCAGCTTTGGCAAGAGACCAGAAAGCACGACTCCCAGAGGGTAGGCTCGAAAGCCTCTCGCCAATTCTGCTGATGAACTCGGACTTAGCCTTGGCAATTGTTCGCTTACTGAACCTCGAGGCAGCGTTGAGTTTACGTCTCGCATTGGATACATCCGGATCCTGATTAGAACGGGCCGTGGTCCAAGCCTCAAACAAGGTTTGCTTGATACGTCTAGCCTCTTTGCAGGGCCGATTAAACCACGGTCGTTTTTTCACCCCCGCAGCCACTAGCGGGTTGGGAATATAACATTCCATTCCCGCCAGTATTGCCTCAGCGACGGCAGCTGCGCAGGTGTCAGGATCATCCGATGCGAAACATAGCTGCCTCCACGGGTACGATGCGAAGAAATCTCGCAATCCATCCCAGTCTGCTGACTTGTAGTGCCACACACGACGGCGGCCTCTCGGTCGGGGCGGAGTAAGCCGTGCACAAGGCACTTGCGCCCGGACGAGGCAGTGGTCTGATGAGCCGAGAGGCGCATCCACTGTGACCGAATAACCGTCTGGTCGCGTAGTCAACAGAAGGTCCAGTAAGGAGCTGGTATGGCTCTCAATGTCTGGTATTCTCGTAGGAGAAAGAACCAGTTGTGAGAAGCCATAGGCCAAGGCAAAGTCATGAGCAGCTCTCCCCGCGCAGTCAGTGGAACGAGAACCAAGCCATTCAACATGGTGAGCGTTGAAGTCTCCAAGTATCACTAACTCCGCAGTGGGGAACTGCTCAAGAACTTTGTCAGTCGTCGATTGCAGGTGCTCAAACAAATGAAATGTGTCCAGGTCACCGCTGTGGGACCTGTAAAGGCACGCGTAAATTCTGGAGTGGCCGCCATGATCTACGCGCGCCCACAATACCGACAGGTCCCGGTCTTCAAGGCCGTGAAGACGGCGACAGCAAATATCCTCCCTGACGAACATACATACCCCGGCACGGCGCACAAAATTGTGCTCCAACTTGTACCCGGGGTAGTGCAAATAAGATGTATCGTCAGGACAGGATATTTGTGTCTCCGTGAGGAAAAGTAGGGTCGGCTGTGCAGTCTCTAGATGCTGGTGGACTGCATTGATGTTAGCGTGAAGGCCCCTAATGTTACAAAAGTCCACTGTAAGTGTGGACAACGGGGTGGCCGCTGAGTGTCGGTTTCCTTTTTTTTTTCTGGCCATGATTATTTTAGAGTAAGAGATTAAAAGAGGAGCTACCGTATAGGCAGTAAAGAGGACAAAGCGTAATGCATTTTCGTCGGAGGGCTAGGCAGGTAGGCAGTTTGCCGAGGCGGCGGCTGGAAGGGCCCCCAGTCCCCCCGTGGCACAATCGGTCGGGTCCACTCCGGTCTCCTCCTCCGGCACGACAGACTGTGCCACGGATTATGCGCGAGGCGGCGGGTCAGCCTCCCTGGGCGGAGATTAAGTAATCCCAGGGGTCGGGACCCCTACAACCTGCGGGCGGCCAGCGGACAGCCGTTTCACTGGGTCTCCCTAACCGCCGCACCCACACGCTACTCCTGCACAGCCCTACGACGCTACTCCATCACTGGTCCCCCCTACTGCCTCTACAGCGTCTCCTCATGGAGCTCTGGCTACCTTACTCACCGCAGGAACACAACACTACAAGGTAGTGTTATTTGGCTGCGGTCTACTACTTGATAAAACCTCAACCCAACGCAAGCCTGGAATATTTCTCTACATTTAGTAATATCATTGTGTGCACGTCTCTTTAATGTTTGTTTCGTATTTTACGTCAAATTATCATCTGCTTTCCACTGTAGCGATGTTTCTCAACCCTCGTATGCCGAGCACACATTTGCAACTCCATTATTTATCCCCTTAAGACGATACATGTAAGCCAGTAAATATTGCGTTGTGTTTAAAGAAAAATATGTAAAACACGTACGCGGGCGGCTTTTGTTGTTGAGAGACGTATCTGGGACGATGATTTCGTTTCGCGCCAATGAACACATTTTTTTCATTTTGAACAAAAATCAAGAATATAAGAGCATTAAAACTCTCTTACCTTTTTGTGTGTACCTTTATGGTTTGCGAAGAGGATATTCTCGATAGAAACGTTGGTTGATGTTTTCTGATAAAATGTTTTTCTCATCTTTTACTCTAATGAGAATAAGAGGAGGCGATAAATTGAAATTTATTTTCTCCCTAGAACGCGTACACATACCTACATAAATATTTATTACTTATTAAAGTCAGTAGTAGGTTGGTAATTCATTGAACAGGTTTCTCGAGTTATTCAAATGACGTTTATTATTCAAATATTTCTAATGCTGAATACTTAAATTAAGTAAGAGCTTAATCGCCCAATTACAAACGTCTGATTTCATTAAGTGGATAACTAATAGAATAACAAGTGATCCAAGAGAGCACTACACAAGTTTACGGAAAGTTTTCTTATATTTAATAAAAATGACTGGTGTTTGTGGAACTTTTCCAGCGCACAAATTATAAGTAGGGAACACAAATAATAGTTGACGTAGGGCCCCGGGGCAGTGAGCGGTGCGGGGGGAGCTTGGGGATGCGGGGCGAGCGGGGAGAGGTGGTAATCAGCCCGGACAGTAATTCGGGAGCCTTAAGGGTGTGATCGGTTAGCGCAGACAAGGGTACCACAACCATCCTCAGAGAGAAGAAATACTTTAGTTCAACATTTCCGATGTGGTTTTGTTTTGTAGCTCTTCGAGATTAAGCAATTTCTCAATAAACATGCGACCGTGAGGGCAGCTGCTATTGCTTAGTTTGCGAGACGTCTCCGGAGAAATTAATGTAATGTGGAATATAAGTTAGGGCATCGTAATAAGATTGGGTTCGATGTTTCTGTCTGTTTCATCTACTAATTTATTTAGCTGGCTATCATAATAGGACGTTGTATTTGTAATTAGTTAGGTATATATGGCTATGATTAATTTACCGAAGCTTATAGAACAATAATCAATCATTACAACGGTATTTAATCGAATCAGCAATATAATTGATGTCAAAAATAGTTGTACATGATTATATTGTGGTGTATAAAGTAACTAATTAAAACACATTCTATTCTCATCCATCGCATCCATCATATTACAAATGGACTTAAATCTTACCCAATGATGAAAACGGGATTCTCTAAATTTCTGTAGGTATTCTGTACTATTAGGGACCACAGATCAAGTGCTGTATTCTGAAACAATAATACGAGTACGCCGTATTATCAAATCGTAACATCTTTAAAAAAAATACATCAAATACTTAATATGATATAGGTAAAAACCTGTAAGTAGATATTCAAATGAGATTTATTATTCAGAAATTTCTAATGCTGAATACTTAAATTAAGTCATTTATATTAAAATCATTAGATAAGGTATTTAATACATTATTTTAAAATAAGTAGGTACCTGATTAGGTTATTATTTATACGAATAACTCACTATTTAAAAGGGATACATAAATGGTCTGGTTTAGATTAGAAAGAAGTGCTGTCAAAATTTTATTCGTTCCGAAATTCATGAATAGGTAAATAGATATTTTTTCAAAAAAAAAACACACTTAAAAGTTTTAAAATAGCACTAAACTATTATTCAGCTGAACATTATAACCGACCATTATCCAAGGTGATCAACAATTTTAATCTTTCTATTTATCGCAATTTTCGAACGCATACAAAATTATAAATCTACAACTGATTTCTGAACGAAATGTCAATTTAGATATTATGACAACAACATAAACAACACCGCACAAGAATAAGTTTTAAGTAAATAGATACAAATCTTTTATTAAAGCAATTTCATGCGAATGCTCGTAAAGCCACCAAAAAAAAGCTGTGCACAAATTATGATGTGTTTTCTACTTAAAATTATTCCGAATGCTTATCATTTTTAGCCTATACCAACAATATTCTTACGATCATCAGCAGTTTTACCATTATGAAACTTACCTTCACATAGGTACGTCATATTAGACGTAGATAAGTTGTTCATTCAAGTTTTTTACACTAAAAAAATGTCGCAAAACACCATGCAGTATATAAACCTTATAAAACTTGAATACAATAATGTGGTCGTGCAAATTCTTACATACAAACAATGGAATGTATAATTGATCACCATTCATCACTTCTTGATTAATTTTTTTATTTACATCCGGTTAAAAATATATTATTAAAAAAATACTTCCAAAATAATTGAAGCTGAAGCAACAAAAGTCAGCTTTAACCCAATTAAGTTTCCTTTGAATCTTTTGAATGAAATAGGAGTAACGTCTGCCTACGCAGGCACACTCATTGGTTTTAAGTATGCCGTCGACCAGTCGAGAGCCCTCGAGTCTCTCTAGTCAGACTTTGGGTATCTTTGCACCTTAATTACACTTAGCTTCGGTGTAAGTACGACACGTACCCTATCGACAGCCGAAAAGAAAGGAAAGTGGGAAAAATCGAGGCCTTTCTGCATAAAGGCGCGAAGAGCCCTTCACAAAAGATTTTAAGACATTAGAATGTTGCTCTCAATTTGAGAGTTGACTTCGATTCGTTTTGATGTTGTTATTTTGGAATTGACGTTGAAAATAGGTCTTTCTGTATACATATCTGAATGTTTGTACATTTTTTGATAATGCCTAAGTAATACCCATATAAAAATGTTTCAGTGTAGTGTGCATTACAGCTTAAAGTTTTAGATAAAATTACTTTACACGACCACCCCCCAACCCAAAACTAAAGGATTAATACTATGCAGATTAATATTATAACAGGTTTGTATATTTGGATAAGTATAAGTAACAAAATAACACTATACCATAACCTGCCCCAAGTCCTCGCGCTCAGTAGGTAATATTCAGCTTTGCTCAGCGAGCACCGAAGCCTAGTAAAGCCTGTCTTATCTGCCAACTTTTACATTATCTGCCGAACTCTTCCATAAATTTGAGCCCCCCAAGTCTACTTACGCTTATCAAGTCAAAACTACCTAAGCGTGTATTTATTTGTTTCTATTTTCTGCCTGATTGAGTCTGTAACTTCTGAGCAAGAGACTCGTTGGGCTGGCCTACCTAGCGAAACTTCCTCACCCCTGATTCGAAATCAGTTAATGCAAAAGTTTATTTTTATAAGTAAGATTACACGGGAGTTTGGATAGAAGTTTGTAGGAGCCGCTTTCTTTCGGAAATCCCACAAAGTATGGAAGAAACGATGCTCGGGCCCGAGTTCGAGGATTAATACTGAATTTAAAATGATTTTGGGACTCTTTCCTGTTTTGTAGATGTCCGCCAAGTTTGTTAACGTTGTATGTCATTGGCTAACTTTATCTCCGCAGAGTTTAACAAGATTTATAAAACCCTTTTTATTATATAAACGAGTCGTGTTTTTATTTGTATCATCACACCATTCTGGTCAAATTAATACTGAAGTATATAATACCATGTTGTCTTATAAAACATTGAAGTTTTTATAACTTAACCATTTATTTATTCATTAGGTCTGTCAACAATTGTTTACACATTACATTTACTTACTTATTATACAAATTAAATTAAAGTGTGTAACAATCACTTATAGACTAACTTAGGTCACTGCAGCTGTTTAGGCATTTGCATAATCTTGTCATTGCTGAATTAGCTCCAAGAACTGTCTTTCTTAAGGGTGGGCAAAGAGGCGTTATACTATTACGGGGGTATCTAGACGGAGCCAATCATGTTCCTTATAACCATGTTCTTTTCCATTTATAAGTTAACAACACAAATGTAAAATAAGTTTATGTTATACCATGCAGATAATATTTTTTCAAGGTCTGATTTTGCATTTTTTCAACAACGTGATATAAAATATTTATATTTATTTATAAACAATTACCAGCCTTAATATGGTTAAACCATTGTATCATGTTATCGTTTGTACACGTCCAATCGTTGGAATTTATGTACGCTTCCCGATGGAGCTCATAAACATTGTAAAACTTCCGGCAGATGGTGGGCGGGCGCCCGATTATGTTGCTACGCCACCGCGTGGTCCTCCCCACAATGTTTAATATCACCACTCCCACGAAACAATTGTAGGCATACGTGCAAAATTTAAAACGCGTGTTTACTAAGCACATTTTAGGTAAACAAAAGGTTCAAATACGATGCGATGACATTGCTTAAATGTTTCAGTATGTCCCTAATTTGATTTTGGCTCGAACCCACTGTGATATCAAACAGACCATTTATTTTGTCGGGTCTTCACTTTTGCTAGTATTTTTTTTGTTTAATATTTTTTTATGAAATTATACAATATACAATTAATTTCTACATAAAATGGAATTTAAAGCATTTAATATTTATACCTTTTATATCATAACATTTCCTCCTGCTACTATACTTGAGTTACCCACTGAAAATAATTTGAATAAACTAATATAACAAAAATTATACTAAGGATTTTTAACTATGATTGAAAATTGCGATGTGGCTCTATAATTTTTGCAAGTGACATCCACTCCGTCATAATACGCCATTAATGGCTGAGCGACGCGGCCTCTAATTCACGTTTAAAAGCCTGCACTTGACTCAAAGTCAGCTGTAATTTTGTCTT
This sequence comes from Thyatira batis, assembly GCA_905147785.2. Lineage (NCBI taxonomy): Eukaryota > Metazoa > Arthropoda > Insecta > Lepidoptera > Drepanidae > Thyatira > Thyatira batis. The sequence continues at coordinate 7,909,849 of LR990489.1, forward strand.
AGCCAGCAATGGCTGGTAAAAATCTAATTTGTCAAAGAGTAGGTACGTTGTGGCCATTGAAATTGTTTCTAACTATCAAAAGTGGCTTGAAATGTTTTACATTAATTGTCTAGTCATTTTATCCACAATAACCCTTTGTTAACAATGCTATTCATTTCAACATATATTTTAAATCAAATCAAATAAATTTGATTAATGAATTATAATTATAATTTGAAATACTCACTCAAGCAATATTTTGATGTACCTACCTATAGCGACAGAACAAATCAATATGTATCACAGCAACGAATCCCTAAATACTCCATTAATAGTTTTCCTTGAAACATCTCAACATCCAAAACATGTCCATCGAAGCTGGTCAAAAACAAAGGGTAGACTGTGGGGTGTATTAGTAGCGATTTGTTTTCATGGGCCTGTCAGAGGCACGCAGGTCGGGGTCGCGGCTCGGGCCCTCACGCGCCGCTGCACCGGACCTTAGGCTCGTCTTAGATAGTGAGCGAAGCGCGAGAGGCGGTTTTTTAGGCTTTGGCGTTCCCTGAATGAAGTCATGTCGAATGGAAGAAAGGAACTATCTGTGGAATTCGATTACGAGTGGCACCTTGATCTTATTTTGTCAATGTCATAGCGTTTATAGCTAACCGTTGCAAAATATGATTAAATATTTTTATATTAAAGTATACTATGTTAATCATTTCATAATTTAATGCGAATTAAAATATACTACGAGCGGGTATATTTTAGAGAGTAAATAATAATTTTCCGCACACAAAACACACCCTAAATGAGCGATAATGGGCTAAGTAGGCGAAGAAAGTTCTAACTGCTTCCTTTGAAATACATTTAAATGTTTTACTAGCATAATGGCATTCACTTGGAATTCTTGAGTAGGTATCCATCTATAACAACCACTTAACGATGTTAAAGCTAGAACGAGTACTACTCGATGAACTCGACTTGAGCTAGTAATAAGTTCAATGCATTTGTAAACATCTATTTATAATGGAAATAGATAATCATATTTGTCAGTTTGTATATTTGTATCTTATACATTTTAATTATATTACTTATTATTATTTTCTTATTGCAGGTAAGTCCAACTGCTTCTACTGGTCATTTGGTAAATATACTTACATAATAATAATTCTGTTTGACTTAACAATACGAAAGTTTGACAATAATTCTGTTATCCCAATCACTAGTTACAATACCATTAAGGGAAACGGCAATTTCAATCCATTGTTTCACAATATTCCAGATACTTTCAACCCGAAAGTCGAAACTCCATCGGATACTGGTCAAATTACCTTTACAACAGTTCACGATAACTGAATTGCGATAAGCCATAGAGTTACTGTAATAACCAATTTAATTTAAAATATACGAGTTGCTACGTTATTACCAGTTCTACATACAAATTCACAATCGAATGAGTATCTAAATCCAATTAGATTTACGCAATTTCTCACTTTATTAAAACAAAAAATTTATCAACTTTCTAATTGACATTTTATTGGTTATGATGTCTTTAGAAATACCTATTATTCATATTTATAAGGGTAGATATTATTTTATGATATTAGTTATTGCAAACAATGTTTAATATGGTTCTTATTTACTTACTACATATATGTATATACATTTAATAAGAAGAATAGGCTATCGCCTGAGTAATGAAGCAGTTTAAAATAGTCCTATAATTATGGTGCAATGTATTTATTTGGCTTAATTAAGTATAATAATATCTATTCATCTTAACAAATTTCGTATCAAATCCCTCACAAAAATAAACCTAATTCTAAAATCACATTTCGTTACAATATCATTCTAACGCATTCACCGCTTGACAAAGTCTTTACTCGTAAGAATTATATCATTCATCCTTAAAATGGATTCCAAAGGAGGGAAGCAATTTCATTTGTGAGAACCTGCTCCTGCTTATAATCCGTCCGAGGTAATAACATTTCATATTCGTAATAGAATCATTCTGCGTCGCCCGGAAACTTTATAGTCTCATTTTCATTGAAAGCGTTTAGTACGAATAAACTTGTAGAATATTTGATGCACGGCGTAGGACGAGGACAGGGCCAATCTCCGGCGTCCCTTACCCAACTAATCAACAAGGCCACTCTTGACAGTAATTTTTCTTCTTTGTTTAAATATTTCATGTTTGCTGAATCGAAAATTTATAAATCTTTTTGACCTCTTTGCCTTTTATATCAAAGAAGCCGTTTATATAGGTATATGTATAAAACTGTATATAGGTATTACTGATTTGTAGAAAATAAGCATCACAAATATAAATTAAATTAGCTATACATTTTTCTGATATACCTGAACCAAAAACAATTTTTAAAGTGATGCATATGTATTAACGAACGAAGAGCGACTTTTAAATCAAGTGCATAATAAGCTAGTTAATCTATACTAATATTATAAAGAGGAAAGATTTGTTTGTTTGTTTGTTTGTTTGTTTGTTTGTTTGTTTGTTTGTTTGTTTGTAATGAATAGGCTCCGAAACTACTGGACCGATTTCAAAAATTCTTTCACCTTTGGAAAGCTACATTATCTCCGAGTAACATAGGCTATATTTTATCCCTGTATTCCCACGGGAACGGGAACTACGCGGGTAAACCCGCGGGGAGGCAGCTAGTACTGTATAAGTTAATAATATGACATACAGATATTCCTAATATGATTTTTGGAAAATGGGTCTTATTTAATGGTAGTATAAAATAATTAAAAGGAGAGAACAAACATAAATCTAATTACATACGTCGTGTCAGTCTCGGAGCATCTAACAAAGACTTCCAGGAAATCGTTAATTAAATCCAAAACCGTAAGTGAAGGTGGTTTTGCCGTCATAAAAGTTGTACTGTGAATATTCACCAGTAGATGTGATCACATGCGTTGACAGTATTATACTTTGCGATGGATTTTATGCGATATTGTCATCTGAATAAGGTGTTTATTTGTTTACAATAAAATAGGAATATTGTGTTTGTGAATCCAAACAACATTCCCATTGTGATTATTGAGTTGGATTAGTAATCTCACTTACTGTGCCATACGCTTTAATAATAATTTGTACTTTGATAATTACTTTATATTTAACATAGAATAATGTAGGTACTTAAGTACGTAGAGTTTAGTTTAGTTTAATTTATATGATTCTTACGATACGTAACAATTTAATACGTTTGAGAAACCTTTTTGTAACTATTAATGTAATAAATAAAACCACATCATTTGAATGATTTGAATTTAAATGTCACTTAAAAATAAAGGAGCTACTTAAATGTAACTCAATGAACCACGGTAAGCGTTTAAGAGAGGTTAAGGGCGGTATAAATTCGCATTTTTACCGTTGTAATACGCACAAGCGCAAAGCGAAATTCTAATTTGTTGTGTTATCGAATTCATCAGAGGGTGGGAGTGCGTAGTTACCTCGAGAGGTGAGCTGGCGCCGCGCGAGTTCTCGCCGGGACAAGATTTATGTAAGGACTTTTGTGTTTGTACGAGTAGTTAAGCAGGGGCCCGCGGGGCGAGGCGACGCGGCCAACTCTCATCTACATCGCTTTTACTCACGCCAGATACATAACAAAGTATAGAGATCCCTTCTTTTGTCTATCCTCTCGCATCCGCTACAGTTTTCTTCAACATGAAGGAGGAAAAATACGGCTCGTTTTAGAATTCCACGCGTACGTAGAGACACGTAGAAGTTCCTTTTTTCTTTTTTTTTGCAATTTCTCGCCATAGACACATCATCTGGCGTGGATGAGTTTTTGTTGGGACGTAGGAAGTCCCTTTGTTTACGCTATGAAAGTCAGAACTGTTGTAAGGAATATCCAGCTCGGAGTGCCGTATGGGTATTGTTTTCAGAAAAAAATTCAAGCTTAGACTTTAAAGTACAGCGCTGCGTCTGCCGAAGCAACACGTGGCGCCCAGCTTTAAGTAATGAAATCTACTTGACGTTAATTAAAAACTTGTAACGACATAACTGTTAACCGATAAACTAAAATAGCTTTTCTCGTAAAGGTTTTACTGTTGTAGTTAACTTAAATTTCAAAGTAATCTCGGCTTAAATGAAGGTACAGTCATACATAAAATTAATCACATAGTCCAACATAAAATTATGTTCTGTTTTAAAGCGAGTAAAGCATAGATTACGAGCTGTTGGTGAACCTTTTGACATTATATACACTGAATAATGCTAAGTTCAGAGGAAATTTTATAGAGGTACACCGGGTCCATATATTATGTAAAAATCAAATATAGGGTATAATTAACTTTAGTAGACAAAATATTTAAACAAATTTATAGATGAATGCCGGTTTCTTTCAATATTGTGTTTAGTACCTTCAGCTTAATAATCGCTTACTATGGTGATATTAATTTATGTTCTTACTCAAGCCTTTAACTTAAAAATAAAATAATGATAAATTCATTCCATATTTTATTTGTAAAGCATTCTAAAGGAAATCCAAATAGTTACAATTACCCGTTTAAACATACCAACCAAACGAAACTGTAATAGTTTAACTTGAATTAGTAAATCAGTTGTTCAGTTTAAAAGTGAATCTACTAAATTCACAATAGGATGTTCGTCTCCCAGGATTACAAGCACCAGAACAAAATAGCATAGTCTTCATGTTATTGCCTCAATTAATCATAACTTTATGTTAGTGAAATTTCTCTGGTGGGTAGACCATTGGTGCATGAGTTCACGAAGGCATGAAATTGGATCGAGAAACCTTAACCGTTCGCCTCTTATAACTGGGGCATAGCTGATTTTCAAATTTTGATAAAGCTGTACTTTTTGTTACAAAATTTGACCTAATTAAGTAAGCTACCGTAATAATGAATTTAAAATTTTATGGGTACGAAGATAAACCGACTTGAAATTGTGGAACTGAGTCTAGTGGTTTTAAAATTACTATATACTAGATAAGGGTGGTGAATTATTTTAGTACCAACACAAACTTAAAGCTAATCTTATAAATATTTAGGTAAAAAGAGACGGTTACAAATAGTCTGATAATAATTTGTGACTAAAACCACTGGACATTTTTATAAATTTCTAGATCTAGATTTCGAGATCTATTATATTTCTTTATAATTTGAGAAAAAAAAAACGTTTCACGTTCTCTATAGTAGACATTTAAGCTTAAATTAATTGCTATCTCGTAGCTAGAAAAGATGCAACTAATTGCACGTTACAGGCGCTGAAAACAACGGTCCTGCCGTGACAGAATGTGAGCGTAGAATTATGATAATAGTTTTAAGGAGTTTAGATGCACCAAATTTTCGGTACACTGTATTGCGAGCCCTCTACGAGCTACGTCCGTAGCTGGCGTAGCGGCTGCTACGAGCGACGCTACGCCGTAGATGCCCTCGGTTTATCTCAGGCAATAATTTTGCATAGTTTTTGTTTCTGATTTTATCACTTACCTGTTTGTGTATTTAATTTATTTGGATGCTAATATATTAACATGTCTAGCAAATTAATGTCTTAGAAATCTGTATATAAGGGAATCATAATACCGTTATTGTAAGTGTAATTTGGAACATAATTGTGAAGTTCTTAATCCATGACTAAAAAACCGTCTCTGGAGACTTAAGAGCCAGAGTCTTAGCTTAACTGTTCTGTGAGGCAATGTCTGCTACTATAAAGTATTTTGAAAACATTTGATCAAACATTATACATAAAATATATCTTTCTGTTTTTACTAAATCGGGTTTAAATTTTAAAATAAAGCAACTGCAATTGGCAAAAATTAAAGTAAAGTTACATATCAGTAAGTACATTCCATAAGTAAAAACGTTGTATGCAAGAGTGTGATCATACTCTAGAATATTTTGATGTTTTATTTTTCCTGCCATTTTATATTTAACATTGAATGACTGCTAAAGTTACATCGTTGTAGGTAGTAGCAGTGCAATTAATTGGGATTAGTGTGTGAGGTCGTGCGTTCCATTTCCCACTTATTTTTCACGTTGGGGAAGTCCAGTGGCGAGGTCCAGCGCTAGCGCCGCCGGATTATTGAATTAAAGTTGATAAGTGTATTAGCCAGTGTTGTTGCTCCATTCCCTTGATTAATGGCCGACCGTTGCTTTTTCTCTCTCATTTATATGATAATGAGTCGGCAGTCGCGACCAAACACAATTATTATGTGTAAATGAATGTTGTAGAGGTGAAATCGCTTTTTGAAAAACGGCCACCTCTCTTTTCATCGCAAATTCGAAACGATTGGCTCGCGTCCACGAACAACTACATGGTGAATTTAAAACGGTTGATGTTGAATGTTTTTAGTTAAATTAACTTTGCTTATTTTCGCGACGGGATTATGTAAATTAAAGAGTTGCCGTTTCAACAGTGAAATCGTAATCGAAACCAACCGTACTGTTTATTTACCTAATCAGCTTGTTTTGTTACAGAATTACGAGTACAAAATCAATTAAAATTTTCATTTATTGTGTTTTGATAAGGAACCCAGATCGATTTTGTATTATAGTTACTCAAATAAATGTATAAAGCTCTTTGACTAGCGGGAAATATAACACAAGAACAACAACCATTATTATAAGCATAAAAAAACATATTGTATTAAGTATCAGCTTTAAAATAAATAATTACAATCTGTGACTAAGTGCACGTTTAGTTGGAATAAAGTGGTTCATAGCCCCGCTGGTCGCGGCTCGGTACACCGCGCTATCTGCTACTTAATACTCCTTTGTTTAATACAATCTACAGGGAACACCGGTAGGGTTACGTTATGATGACATTTGGATTTGCTATGTGTAATATAGTGCGCTCTGAGGGAATGAAATCCGGAAATATGAGTGCATCGTCGCCACCCGTGAAAGCACTCCTTTCACACAAGCCATCCGCGTTCCTTGGATATTAATGATGTCAAACGTAGAACGTCTTTGTGTGAGAATTGACGAGTTTCACACCAACTATTTCATTTAGTTTTGAATCTACAAGTATTATTAAAAATATCTTGCTGTCACCTACTTAAAGAACATAAAAAAAGAATATCAGGTAAAAAAATAAGATAATATCTTATGTCGTAACAATGGAATACTATTAAATTCTATTCAGCTGTATATGAAAAGGCTTTCAATTTCAGATAGATGTGCCGACAGCTATCAACAGTTAGCTGTGGCTCGTTTGACAGGCTCTACTAGGGTTGCCATATATACCAATACGACAAAAGATTACCTCAGTGAAAGGCAGCGAGCGATTTTACCTGTCCATAAATCGTCCAGTGCCGTTTCATCACTATGCCGCTAGTCTCATACGACAGAACTCCAATATTTCCACTTTCATTATTCTCGTCGATTCTCAATTTCTGTCGCAGTTTGATTTTGAACTACATTGTCGTAGTATGAACAGAACTTTCGACCAACAAACTTCCAATCCTTATGGAACATTGAAGTTTATTAAGCGAAAACGGATGCCACCGGTGCTCGCGCATCGGTCCGACACTATCGAACTTTCTATAAGAAAGTACTAAGAAAAAGGCAAAAACACATTCCAAAAAGTCGCTCCGCACAATGGCGAACTTTATTTGAGAGGTCGGAAAAATGTTACAAAAAATATGACGTTTGAAAAATTACACGCATTCACAAATCATGCGGGCCCTCTTTTGTGCAAAAGTTTCGAAGTACACAAAGGAGTTCAACTCGTTCTTAAGGCATTAAATTCCCGACCCGTATACGGCATCTATTTGCTTTTTTTCCATTCTGTATCTTGTTAGAGAGTCTAAACCAAAAATAACGTTACAATGTTTAATTGGTCGTTGGCATCGGGAAAAATAAAGTGTGTCAAAAATAACGATTCTGGGTGGGGCGCAAAGTAACAATAAATCACTGAGTCCATAACACACCTGAACAAGTGTACCGGGACTGGACAAAAACGTTCGACGTTTTACGAATCGAAATACAAAATTCCATTTGGTGCCGTCGAGAGGAAATGAAGCAATTAATTCAGCAGATGGCGTCGCAGTGCGAGCATTAATCATCGACTAATCGTAACTGCAGTCTTCGATTAATCCACGCCCGGTTTTCAGACACCTAGAGATGACGCGCGTCGATCGCATGTCATATAACTCGACACAATTTATTAAAACACTTTGTTATTCACAGCATTTTGTAGTAAAGATGACAATCGGCATCAAATAATTTGTAGGTACAATGAGTAACAGAAGTCACTGACAAACTAATCAATTAGTCAAAATAGCTTAGGTAGTTATATAGGAATATCATAGGCATCATAAATATTGTAATTAAAGGTTAACAAATAAAAACACATAATATAATGGTTATGTACAACAAGTACCTACATACCGACAAAAAATCATCAATATCTAACAAAAATACAATTAAAGTTCGAAGTAAAATCCCCTAAGCTTTCTTTACTAAATTAATACAGATAATATCAATTGTCAGATTAACAGCCTTCACAAGTTGTCATCATAATTAATTTTCTGTTTGAAATCTTATAACTGTTCAGCGAAAACAATTAAAAATGGATTATATGTAAAAATGAAGCAAGTGGCGCATTTAGGAGTTGAAATCGAACGGAGAGAGGGTAGATTAAGGCACTTGCCCACTCGGGATTACCGAACAAGCTAGTGGTAATGAAATTCGCCCCGAGGAAATGGCGGGATATAGAGGCCTAGTGCTTTAAGCCTTGTCCAGGGCACCACTGATTGTATTTGATGAGAGTTTTATCTGTTCTACCATCGCAAGAAGCGATCGTCGCGTAATCATACCGATTAAACTTTGAATTTTGCTTAATTTCTTGTTTATTTTCGACTCAAAGTTGCAATAAGCGGGCGTGGAGTCTATCTCCAAGGAAGAGTGCACTTAAAGTTAGTCATCGTATACTATATAAATACTACAACTTAGGGTTGATATAAAATGTCAAAAGTAAACCATTCGACTGCTCAATTATACTGACGGTGTTTTGAGTTTGTCTCTAAGTTGTCTTCGTGTAATTATTTGCTTTATTAGAATATCAAGACTTTTTTTGCTTATACTACGCAGATAAGAGATCTTCAGTCAAAACTATCAGACCGTGGCATTTCAGAAAACCCAAAGGACACGTCGATTCTTACGGGTCCCTATAGACCTCCACCGGAGCGTTACGTCACTGGTAGCGATTGTGATCCAATTAGGGATGGCGCATCCGCTTACGTATTTAACTGGACGGAACTCTGATCATTTTGCTGGTAGACACACAAAGGTCAACCTTAACCTCTTGGGAGGCTCTGCTATTTAAATAGTGGCTTACAAATGGTTCATTATATTTTTTGTTGTTGTAGTAAATTGTAGTTTTATAAAATGGAATTGAAGTGGAGTATCTGAAGATATTGTTAGGAGGCCGTGGTTTTATGACAAATATAATAATTATAATGAAATTGCCGGGGCGCCAAACTATCTATTTATTTATACAGGTTCTATTTAAATACTTTACATACTTACGTCTCAACAGCACTTACATAATATTCCTTAGAAATATATTTACGAGGGTACACCAAAAATATTGTTGTTACCGCTCCGACAGCCGACGACGGACTGAGCGTTTCTCTGTGACGGAGCAGTATTTATACCCTCAGAAAGCAACATCAAGCGACGTTGCTAACCTCGAAATTAAATTAATAGTCTATGAGTTATTAAGTTAAATGTAAACTGAAGCTGACATTGTACCCTCATAAAGCAACATCCAAGCGATGTTGCTATACTCAAAATTTAATTAATAGTCAATGAGTTATTAATAAATTAAGTTAAATGTAAACTGAAGCTGACAATATCTATTATCATAGAAATCAATAATAAGTACTTTAATATTTATATACTAAAATAATATGAAAGGTAGGAATAACTAAAAACTTTATTTGACCATCCTAGGAAACAATTTTGAAAATATATTTCATCATTTTTTTACACAACCTATTTGTTACATAAAAACAAACGTTTCCTGTGATAGCAATCTAATATTCAGTGAAACCCGATTTTAACGTTTTCGTTTACATAGGTACTCTAAATGAGTAAAAAATCAAGCAATTAAAATGCGTCCTAATATTTCTAATGTATCTACTCCCACACAGCATTTATATAACGTTAGGTAACACGATAACATTCTCTAACATATGGCAGAGTTTGTTGCTTTTGTATTGGAATAGGCTAGTATTTTGTGATAAAATGTTACGCAACATTGTTATTTAACACTTGTTAACCACAGTGTGGAGCACCTTATTTATATACCTACAAGCTCCAGTCAGAATACCCTACATACTCACACTAAAGCAGCTCTATTATTTAGTTAACTCATGACTACGGGTAGTTTAAGGAGATTGAAAACAGTCAATGTTATAAATTCAAGTATGTACTTAAATAAATCTTTGTTTCTTAAGTTATACATAGCCTACCGTTTTATCAAAATATAAACTAAGATATACTATGCATTTCCTATTTACTCTTTAAAACGAAAACAATAAATATGAATTAGAAGTTTCCTGGTCACACTAAATGATTTATACCTCAATCCGAGGTAAAACAGTAAAAATATCATGTTAGAATTATTAAAAAAAAACTCATTCCAATAATAAAGAAAAAGCATTGGTATTTTTAATCAAGTAGCATTATAACCTTAGTAATATTAATTTTATCTTTCGCGAAGATATAAAATTGTTAAAATAACAAATAATAATATGAAAAGTAAAGTAATAGAAAGTTTCACGATGTTTAACAGCGAAAGTATCAAGGGAATATATTAAGTTTGTAAGAAGTTCAGGATAGGTGCTTGAAGCGAATGAGCAAAAAATATTGCAAAACCACTACAAACAACGATGCACTGTTAAATGAAAATCAGAAAATAAAATTTGTGTACTATAATACGAATACTTGACATAATTATATGTGACTACAATACTTTTCTGTATTTCTTTGATATTCTATAATTATTTTAATCACATTTTATACTAATAAGGAGTATTGTTTTAATGAACCAGTTAGCAGAACATATTACATTTGCATGCCTTATTCAAAATAAATTAGTTTAGCTGTCTATAGATTATTTAATATCATATTAACTGGTTACACCTGAGGACTATCATGGCCAGTATTTTTTCTAAATAAAAATACTTTGCAAGGTTAGTTCAAAGTTAGAAATAATTGAAAATACTATGTTTTCAATCGCGAACAGCACTGCTAATCTTTCACGGTATCTGAGTGTGACACAGTATTCTATACGGAGGCAGCAAGACCATCAAGCCTGTCAGTGTACGAAGCATATAATTAATCAAGCTTAGTAAACAAAAGGAACCTTTTACTAATGCTTACGGGAACCATTTCTATTTTTATTTTCTCCTAACCTATATTTATTTTTAAAACGTTGAAGAAATTGATAAATTAGGTAATATTTTATAACGATATAAAATTTCATAACGGTTTGTTTGATGATAAAGATGGAAAATCGTCAACAAAATATACTCGGTTATTTTTCTTAGTATATCTGATGTATGAGACGATGTATTTAAAGCTGTAACGTATTTTTTCCGCTAAGTATTCTTAATTATCATAATTTATATAAACTAGTTATTGCCAACAGACATCCATATTCATAATGCCATAAACAATCAAGTGAAAATTCATTAACGAGTTATAATAAATAAGGGTAATTAAAATACTTTGTAAATAAATCATCATATAATATAAAACAGTAAATTTAAATTTCCCATCTTAGTATTTTAACCCCTACGGCCATCACTAGATGGTGTTAGTGAGTACAAATTTCAGGATTTCAAAGCACTCACTTGCGTTTATCAATTATTAAAAGGCAGCTTTGTTATGTTGGCAGTGGGCAACTGGCCATCTTAACCTGTTGCAATTCTTAATCCGTGTGTCACTCATGAGGACATAATCATAATAGTAGCTTTTCAAGCAATAATGATATAAATTATATAAGGTTCTTAGCTATGTAGAGGGCACAAGTTTTGTGTTTACAAACATTCCAAAAGAGATTTGCCAAATTAAAGAAAAAAGCTGAAGTTTTTAAAGTAAGGTAGGCAGTAAGATTTGAGTCCCACGACGTAATCGCAGGCCGCATATCCTGACCCGAGTCGACACACCTATTATTTTTCATATCTCTGCTTCCGTGCCGTGTCGGTGATTACTTTTAATTTGAACCGTTTTGTTGTTCAAAACCATGTTGTACAAACTGTTTGCGGCCATTTTTTTTAATGAACACCATCAAGTTACGACTTTGATGTGTGTTTTAGATTTACATGATAGTTAAATACTTTCGTGCAAACGCCGGTTAACTGTCCCGATTATGTCTACTAACATGGCGATCGTGTACTTGATTAAACTTTGAACCGTTTGAATGCAAACGTGATTTGTAAGTGCTATTTAACGTACAATTGATTGTAGGGCTTTTAAGTATTTGCATTCAATATTACTATAGAACATGCACTTACATTCTCCATTAATCATTAAAATATTATTCACTTACTCAAACTCCATCCCTAAAGTTATGTTACAACTGTATTAAGTCTAAAACTTTTATAACATTGTTAACATGAAATACACGAATAGAAAGCAGCTCCACTAAACTTCCTAGATTCCAAAGTTAACATAAAATATACGCACACTTGACATATTCATGACATATACGGCTTAAACCGAGTTCTGAACAACCCAAGTCCTTGTAGTTATTGCAATACAATATGATGTACCAAAGACAAAGTTTTATGCATTTTGCGAGTCTCGACTCACATTCGTCAGTGTCATGCAACTTTTATTGCTACCTGTATGATGAATGTACGAAGTACTCATGAATATAGTCTTCTAAATCACTATCGTTATTGTTATCTATATCAATTTAAACTACCAACAAAATTGCATAGTGAATGATAAAACTATTTCTAAATAGAAAACAAGGGCATCTCACGTTTTGAATAAAAATATCAAGACGTCAACGGTTAACAAATAACTTTTTCCCAAGTCGGAGTAATTTTGTTTCCCCCTTTGCCGAAAGTTATGACACAAATATGAAAACATTAAAATTGAATCGCAGCCAAATATGTTAAGTTCTTGAGGGTATGCAGGACGTGGAGTGGACGCGAATACTAATCGCTGGGCCGCGCGCTACATTGGAGGTCTGCTACGGCTACGACGTAGAGGTGCTACGATGTAGGCTTAGGAGTCGTAGACTTAGTTGGTTATTATTTATCGAGAAACTCATTATAAAATAAAATTTTATTTCAATTTGCTTAAGTAATAAAGAACATCATAAAAAATGCATAAATCTCAGTGCAACGTGATATTATACTGTGCATTTTTATCAGGTGTTCCACGTTTATTACGATCAATCGATGGTAATTAGGAGGTGAGCGTTCGACACCAAGTTTCATCGTAAGAATATTTCAGACCCGCCGCGGTGATAAATCAAACTCGAAACCGTAATGAAAGCGAACGGATCGCGTCGCGAAGAGAAGGGAGGAAAAAATATCACGGAAAAAATCAGGTGCGTCCCCCGGTCGGGTGCCGAGAGAAAAACAGTCGGTCGGGCGTCGCGGGTGGTGGGCGGGGGTGGGTGGTGGCGGTCGATGCGGGGGGCGGGGGGCGGGGGGCGGTGCTGGGCGGGCGACGCGTGCGCGAACCTGCCCCCGGCGGCGGCGGCGGCGGCGGCGGCGGCGGCGGCGGCGGTGGCGCGGCGTCGTGGCCACACTCCCAGCGGCACCGTCGCTCGTCGCTCGTCACCGCGCCGCCCGTCCGCCCGCGCACACACTCCGCGCCGCCGCCGCTCCTCACGCCGACCGCGACGCCGCGACGCCGCGCCGGCCCGAGCCGCGCGACAACACACTCGCGACTCCGCCGCCACTTTACATGTCCAAAGTGCTCAAGACAGTGCTTCCGATCGCGACCGCGAGAGTGCTACCGCAGCCGATTTACGAGCCGGACCCGACCTGCACGGCTCTCAGGGTTAGTAAGAACCGGTTCGCGATATCCGCGCGTTCGACCGGCATTACGGATGCCGTCAGTGATCTATGACGCACGTTATAAAAAGTTTATTTTGGGAGCAAAGTTTGGTAAAGTTGAAGAGTGCGCGCCGCGTCGGATGCACATTGCCCCAGCCGCAAGTGGTTCCTATCGGCTGGGCGGCGCCGTCGTGTCGCTCCCTCCTCTCGACCCTCACTAAAAACAACAAACAGATCAATTGACCTGTTATATTCATACAGACGATCTAAATACGAGTCTTCGTTCGTTTATTTTGTTCAGCTCCCAAGGATGTCGAATGACTAACAACCGCAATGTTTTGTGAATTACGCCTAAATATTGCGATAAGATAAGAGTCTCTACACTAATAGCTACAAATAAAATTGTGGAATCGCATGTAACGGTGATATTACTGTGAACGGTTCAAGTTACCCACATTTTCTTTAATTAGTTTGTGGGCTTTTTTGTTGGCAACAAATTTTCAAGGGTTTATTTAATGTTTAACTACATCAGAGCATGTACAGCATTATGAAAACCAATAATTTGTCAGATAGTAATTTTTATCCTGATAAATTTAAAATGACGCGCGTGATTTTCATAGTAGTATGATTTTTCTTTTTAAGGGAGGTTTATAATTTTAATAATATAAATGACAAAAATGTGAATGGATTTAATATTTGCAAAAAAAAAACTACCGGTTAGATATATGATAATGTAAAAAAATAAAATAAGTAATTTATTTTTAATCTTTACTTTGACAAGTAGAATGAGCCGTAAAATAAATAGGAATTTTGTGTTCAAGCTGTGTCTTTAAGAAAAGGGGTATTTTTATTATAAATTCGTACTTGTTGAATTTATTAGTTTTATTTACATAAAAAGGCCAAAATTACTGATTTTTCAAGATAATTAATAAATATATCGATTGATTGATGTTTAAGGTATGATTTAGTTACCTAGTGCTATTTTATATTGAGGATCAGAATTTTGAAGAACTTATTTTATTGGAATCTCAGAAAAATATTGTATGAACTATATCAAATACTAAATTGGTCAATAAAATTCATAAATTAAAAAAAAACTTGATTGAATTCCATTACTATACTCAGAAATCTAAATAAAAAAATGTTAATCAATTACATTCCAAATTTTTTATAGGTATACCTATTTTATTTGTGAAGTAACATCGTAGAATTTTCTAGAAAATTTTATGGGGTAGCTTAGGCGTTTCTTTCATGTGGGTGAAACGGCGTGGTTGTAGCATTTGAAGCTACTGTACATTAGTTTCCTTACAAAAACTTTGTTATAATTAAATTCAAATGTCACTTTTTTACATTCTGATGTCTTTTGAAATAAGATCGGATTCAGAATATTTTAGATCGCAATAAAAGTTTAGTTAAGTTTACAGTAATACCCCCGTTATATTTTACAAAAAGTAAATAAAAATACTATAGTATTTTTTCATGTTTTTACGAGGGATAGAGAATTATTAACATTACATTGCTCACTTAATGTGTCGAAGAATGCTCCCAAGATAAGCTTTTAAAATGTAGCGTATTGTCAAAGGTCATCATTTTAAAATATAAATGTTTTGCTATGCGTAAGCTTACTTTATTCACTTACATATAAAAAGCACATTAAAATAATACTGTTGGGTGCTACGTACACATTAAAATTTCGTCTATCATAAAAGATATAAAGCCGACGCGTGACATTGAGTTCGGAGGGGCAATGCCCAGAATGACCGATACTCAATTTTTTTTCATCCGAGACAACACGAATGTAGTTAACGATTTTAGGTTCAATAACTTTTCACTTTAGTGTACCTATATTATTTTTGGTGTCATATTTATTCATAATGATACCTTTTATTTAAAAATGTATAGTTTTTGCTTCATTTTTAACCACCTACAGTTTAATTAATCTTTATCATATATGTAGATATTACGAACTAAGTTTGAAATTAAAACCCAAAAATAGACTAAGATTTTAAAGTATCTATAAAAATATAGTAAAATAACATCTTTTTTTGCTTTAAATATTATAACATTTCCTGAAACTTAATAAAAATGTGCCTTCTTATTGTACGAAGACAAAAGTAATTAATTTTCATTACAAAATGGAAGTAAATATCAAAAGCCTGATAAATATCTAACTATATTTAATGTAAACTAGAAAATAAATTTTAATTAATAGAAGTTAATGTCTTTTTCAAATACGCCTTGGACAAAGTAATTTTAATTAAGGAACTGGGTATTTCATAACATTTTCGATTAATTTTGATGTTTTTTAGTTTCATTACAAAATTCCTGCAATTTTAATTTATTTTAGGTATGTTCAGTGATACAAACAGATTTTTAATATATTGCGAAATAGCTGATAGCTAAACAAATAAAAAATAAACAAATAACTCACACGCAAAAATATAATAAATTTGTAATTAGATTACCTACCTAGATGTTCACACAAATGTTTGTCTTAAGTGGGAATTGAAGCCACTTAGAGTTAGACACGTCGGATAACTAATTAATCAATTAATTTTGTAACAATATCATAGTTCAAGCAAAATTATATTTATTTATAAAGTTCCGAAACTTTTGTCAACGTTAACAGCAATATGATGTTCCCTGTCGCCAGTAAGAAGTAAACACAGTTAATGATCGAGCGAACGATGATGATAGATGAAACTTAAATGTCTTACGCACACCTAACCCACTTGTTTGCCTCCATAACACTAGTGTGTTTATACTATATACATAACTATACATACTTACATATAATATCTATGTAGCTTATATTATGGTCGATGATTTTGTTATCGTCAGAAGGCTGCGCTCAGACGAACAGTCCTAATAAAATAGTTTGTGATAACAGTAAAATCGGTAATTGCATGTATTAATAAAGTCTGGATTGAACGAGATTCTATTTATTATTAACATTTGTCAACTAATTTTGATGAAAACGTATTTTTGAATTAGTGTAGTTTTATTATTATGTTCTGATCCCTAAGTTGATTTTTAGTTCCTTCGAAATATGCAAACAGACTTACTAACGGATGATTACTAGGCACAATGAGGATAAATCTTTTTGTTGGCATTTGATCTCCAATCTCATCTATCTGCATTCAGTAACAAAGTGATCATCCAAAATAAATCTCAACATCTAAAATATATTAATAATCATAAAAGTTATTAAATATACGAATAATATAATAAATTAGTTAACTTAAGTGTCAACGTATAAGAAGGCTGGAATCAAGACTGTTTTTCTGTTCTGGTAGATCATAATACTAAAAAAGTTGTAAATATAATGTCAAAAGATATCACCGTCAGGTTTATGAACCACGATATTTTTATTTCTGGTGAAAATGTGACCAAATACCGGGCAGTGTCGGATACAAACTATCATATAAATAACAAAATTCGATTACTTTTATCATAAACTTATGAGTTCTATTTGATCTTTATGGGTGTCCCAGGTAAGAGAAATGCGAATGAAAATATTCCAGGAAATATTTGTTTGTGCATTCCAGAGATCAATGAGATGAAATAATGATAGATATATATGTTAAATGATGTACAATTTCTTATATTAGTATTGAGATATAGATTACACTGAAGAAACATAAGTCACAGAGTTACCTTATCTGTCAATTTTACTAAATATTCACGGTATTTTCATTAAAAAACGTGATGTACAAAAGTAAAGTTATAAATAATGAAGTCGCGAGAAAAAATATATAGATTAAAGTACAATGACTTCCTTCCAATTTAAAAATACATTTAAAAGGCATACAAAACAATTTTTAACAAACGCACTTAAAAACCAAATTAAATTGGTATATTCATATTAAAAGTTTCCAATCATATCGAATTCCAAAGATAGAAGAGGAACATGCAAAACCAACGAATCGTTTAACTAAATAGCTTGTATTTACCTTATAATTGACCATAGTTGAATATAAAATAACATTCAACAATGCCTCAAGCTGTTTGACTGAATAATAGTGGTTGTTCTTGTTATAATTACTTGTAGTTTGTTCTGAAGCTTATTATTATGGTGTGCCCACTACTTCCCCTGGGAAGCAAGGGTACAAGCTGTCGTTATTAATTCATAACTTTCCGTGTTTATACCTTGTTAAGCCTCGATATCTTCACCTTTTCATTTAAAATTGGATTTCGATGAATAATGCTGTTCAAAGATTATTTATTAACTTGGTATTATTACTTTTGTGTTATTTAAATTGGCCGTCGTTTAATGGCTATACAATTTCTACATTTCTCGGTCGTATTAATTCAGCTTAAATGCTTAAACATATTGAGAAATATAGTAAATAAAATACGAAACGTATCTGACACATCACATACCTAAATGTACATATTAACTAAACTAAAATTAAACTTACATAAGCTATTTCAATAATTACATACATCTAAGTAATCGCTTTAACTTATTTTAACTCAAATTAAAGTGGAACGCAAACACCTCTCTTACCTCGATTCAAACTTTCATACTTATGTAGTTTCAATACTGGTAGTTGTAAAACTTTCTCTATGATGGTAGCACATTAATTACTAACCGTTGGGAGCAAAGCCCAATAGGATGGTGTATTAAGTTTAACCATGTAGATTTACGATCAAACCCTTTCATTAAACAGGTATTAAGGCGACAGATAAGCCATTACATTACGCACTTGTTCATACAATTTGGGAGTTTGCATGAAAGCTTTATAGGGACAAATGAAACTGCCTGACCCGACCCCAATACAACTATCTACTCTAATACGCGAGCGTTGTGGTTTAATTTACGTGTATACTCTATATCCACCTATGATTTTCAATAGATTGATGAACAGTACAGATCCGTACATTCTAAGAAAACATTTCCATACGCTAGGTGCCTACCGGGAATCATGAGTAACTATCCAATCGCTTTCAGGCATTTACTTACTGCTATTTGTGTAGAAACCATCTATACACCACAGTTAAATACATGATACTTCAACCTAAAATTACAAAAGTATTTAAACACACCTAATAAAAGTGAAATTTTAAGTGCTTATTTTTAAAATTAAAATATTGTTCGATTTCACTCTAGGCTTATGAAAATTGTTAAATTAAAGCGTTAATTTAACTTAGGTGTACGGTAGATGCCAACCCCTTGTTTCGTTTTGCACTTACAAAGAGCAATCGATTTTAAAGCTCGCTGGATTGAAAATTATATGAGGAGCCTTAGAGAGCGGGTGGGTGCGGGTGCTGTGTTCGTGAGCCGCCAATGCGCTTGTCTTTCGGTTCAGTGGGCTTTCTTTAAATTGGCGACGGCTCCACTGGCCGCTCCGCTTATTGCATCCCCCGCCCGCAGCGTCGCGACGTCCACGATATTGCCTCCATTCGACCTTTAAGCAAATAGAATTTCCCAGTCTGTAAATAGGATAGAACGTTATAGGTAAATCTTCAGCGTGTCCTCGCGTCGTTTACGGGTAAAAGGTAGAAATTCAATTTTCTATCGACGTACTCGATTACGATCGGCCCGAAGAGCTCGCGTTCATAGTCATGCTCGCCTCTTTTGCTCAAAATTTGTGCGTGATGAGAGCTCATCCTTCAACGCTAGTCAGGACATAGTCTCGTTTCATTGGGTTCCAGGCGTTCTATTCATATTCATGTTGAGGGCACGGCGAGGCCAACGAAATATCATACAATGTCGTTTTTATTCTGATGAGTGAACGCCAAGAAAGTTGCGTGTCGCGTGGATTTTCATCATGGGACCTATCAAATAATAACGAGGTCATCCTTCTCCAACGGTGCTTCGACCAATATCGCAGCCCGATCTATTCAGCAACAATCGTGGACGATATTTTGTACTTTATGATAATACATGGCTTGTTATTAGGTATGTCAATTATTTTTATATTCACTCATGTTATAAGATTATACACGTTTTATTAACGGTATTAGGTATCGTGCTGTTTTTGTTTCAGGAGCATTACAGTAGGCCCGATAATATGTGTGTGTCAGTGGAATAGGTCCATTAATAGGTGGCGAGAGTTCACATCTGTAGTATCCGCGTGGAGCGGTTGGTCGGGCTTAAGCTTATTGTCGCCCGCACGAAGGCATCATGAATTCTGCCCACGAACTAGTCTAAGGTTTATTGTAATTTACAAAACTGACGGAGGTTTTGTTGCTATCATTTTGGTGAGCGTTTGTTTTGTTGCCGCAGCACTTTCCTGAAATGAATGAAAGGGGCTTAAGGTTAGCCTTTTCGCTACAAACAAATGGGCTTCTTGCAACGTTTTCCTAATATTTTTATTTTATTTTTCAATTGCAATAAAGTTACTTCTATGAAACCCAGGTAGAGCTACTAGCATAATACGCTCAACAAATTTATTCACTTTAACCCTCTGGACTCAAATTATTTTCACATATATATTAAACATTATATATTTTACGTAGGGCGGAAGGCTACTAATGGCATAAATTGAAGAGCGAAGCGAGCGCTGGGAAGCAACCACAGGATTTTGCGTATTTGAAATTCAGTTACCTACTCACTGTGCGCGCCGTTGCGAAGGTTTGAGAAGCGATCGCCTCTGTAGACCAACCTTTATATAACCCCTATACTGGCTCTATAGAACGAAGGAGATGGATTGCTTTAAAATGCGCTGTGGAAACCAGAATTTCAAATTTGCATCCTATCCTTAGCGCATTGAAAGTACCTTTAGGTAATTTTCACATCTAAATCACTAGCTTTAATTTAATATTTTTAACTTTTTCGAATAGAAAACTGTCAGGCATCAATTTGGAACTACAGTTCCAAATTGATGCATTGAAGTAACTTCGAAGGTGGTTTGTTAGGAGCTTCCACACATTCAGGATGTTCGTGAGAGACCGTGTTATCAATACTAGAAATATGCAAATAGTACCACAGAGTACGTTCACTTCACAGTCTCGAGTTATATTTACTACGTCTGTATTGGATCAAATCCTATTACAAATGCATTCGGCCTGTCTGGTCTAGTGACAGGGATGACACGGAGGCAAGGCGATGCTCGGGATAGCGTCATATCAATCACCATTGCCGTGAAGCAGCGCGATCCCTTGGCACTTGGCCTAGATTCGAAATTACACAAATTTACGTAGTGGGCCTAACCGCTGCCGTTAGCCCGGCGCGGGGATTAGCCGTTTGAGCACAGCTTACGGCGGATACCCGAAGGCCCCAATACCACGCTCAACTGGTCCCGAATCCACGCCGCATACGATTTTTCCACCCGTCACTAAAACGAAATAAATAAGCTTTTAATACACAAGTTAATAAGTAGAAAAGTTTGAATAACTCAGCTCGTCAATGTTGAGTTGAGAGCCATCACAGGCGACTGTCTACTTTGGTGAAAGTTACAGTTAAGTAGGATTTGTGTTAGACTTACGTTTCCCCAAAAGGATTATTGGAATATAATGCTGACAACATATTTAGTGGCATTCACCACTGTGAAATCGGTTTAGTTTTTTTGTCACGGTTGCTTGAATTCTTTACACTCTCATAGGAACAAGCGCTATGAAAATATTTCAGGATTGTACCAGAAAAAAAAATATTTTGTGGTGACGTCTAAAAATATAAATGGTTTGTTTTGAATAAATGGATTAATAAATTCGTAAACGGCTCGGTCGTTATAATAGTAAACACGCGTAATGCCCTTTCATTTATAACTCCCGTCGCGGTTCTTGATATAGGCTTGTCCTTAATTCCGACTTAATTAGTGTCACGCAAGTTCCGTAATCCTAGGCTCGGGGATCGTACAGCCGTTCTTAAAATGGAGATTAGTGTGGCAAATATCTCGAACTACGCCATCCGTTGATAGACCTACTATCGCACTACTCGATTGAGATTAAAACTAAAACCAATGGGCAACGGAAGTATATTTAGACAGTTATTTTAACACTGGTTTAATATTCTGGCAATAAATTGAAATAATTATCTTTCTTATTCATATAGTTTTGATAAACTATTACAAATATACTTTATCTAATCTCTAGGTAGGTATAATTCAATTTTAAAGTTAGTTCTAAAAACCGTTTCATCATTATATATTACTCATATACTTACTAAGTACCTACCGTGTGGAGTGTCTCAATATGTCGGAACGAAGAGTCAACTGCGACGAGGAATTTAAAAAGAACTAAAACATAAACATAGTATTTTGTGTACGGAAGTCCTTCCGCGGTCGCGTACAACGGATGTGCAGGAAAACGCTTGCATACTGAGTAGTCGTGCCTAAAAGACACTGCGGACTTTACTTTACCTACAACGGATTACACGAAACTTAAACATGCCACCTAAATCTGCGACAAACCGTAGAACCAAAGCATTTAGCTTACTGGCTTTACGGCCTGTGTTTCTAACAACGTAAAATTAGAGGCGCCTTCTAAATCGCTCGGTACTTCCAGTTTATCCTTTAAAATCCACCATTTACGTCACTGCATCGCTACACGGACACACTTGGTGTATCGTTTTAAAAATCTAGGCAAATAAATTTACAGTTATACCGATTTTCGACACATCTCAACCCGCGGCATTTACCTCATTTTGGTTAATCTCATTAAAATTTTAATCATAATTTCACATCGAACGTTACTGAAAATTATTTTGGGACCGTCTCTCACCGTGTCACTCGACAAATTAGTTACGGATTTATTCGTGTCGATTGACGGGTGATTTTATTTTTAACGTGACATCAAACATTATCGAGGGCCCCGCGAGGAGTTGCTCAAGCGCCTGTTTACAAATAAGAAACGTCGAAGAGACTAGTGCGTAATAAATTTTATAACACGGCATCGATTCGGATTTAAACGTAATAATAATATATCGGCTCGAAATATTGGAATGTGTCGGTGCGCTCGGCGCGCATCTCAAAATAGACCCTCATCAAAGACAAGCAGGTTTGCAGCTGTAAATCCATTTCAGTGTGGCTTGTCCGCATTATAAATTGGAGCGTATATATATGCACGTGGATATAGGTACGTGCAAGTTTGTTTGTGTGGCGTTTACACAGAACGAACGTTGTGTCCTGTGACCCCGCGTTTCCATCTCATGTCGCACCGCATTCGTTTGCGTTTTCTATTAACGTGTCCCGGACACTATTAGGGCAGCTAGATGGATGTTGTAATTTGATTTCGTATACATTCGCCGAATTACTTGTAATGTAATAGATATAACACAAAGACTTGTGCGCCATTAGTATTTCCAACTTTAATTAATGCTACGGTAAGTGCATTTTATTATAAAAAGTAATAAATTGTATCCTGGAAAGAAGTCTGTCATTATCAACAATGTCACTTCCATGACAAACTACTTGTGTATGATAATTTGAGTCATATTGCATTTGATGAAATGCGGTACGCGAGCCGGCGTTCGCTGAGCACTCTAGACGACCGCAGTGCATAGATTTGCATTTTACGGTTTTGATACGTTGAGCGAATATTCAGTGCGGTGTCGGCGTAGGTATCTTTTCAATTCGACGCGGCGGGCGCCCGAGTGGCCGCTCGAGGGCGCTCGAGTAGTGGCGCGTGCTCGAGTACCCGACCCGATGCGCCTGCGCAACGCTCGCTCCCTCACCCTCACTCCTTCTCCTCACACCCTATCCTCGAAGGTTATTACAATTAACTGCAACGCTGAGTTGAGCTTTAATTTGGCATGAATTCACGCTGTCGTTAAAGATAAATATTCGAGCACATTATTTTGAACGTACAATTATTTCAGACTGTAAAATACCTATCATAGATTGCAAACATGAAGTCTGTAAGGACGTGACGTTACTCGAGGTCGCGTGGACCGGAAGTCCGCCATATTGCAGCGTGTCAGCTGGTCACAGGCGGAAACGTCGTCAGCGCCACGAGTACGAGACAAGCATTTAACTAGTTTTATGTCAAACCACTCATAAAACTTCATACAATTGTGTGTTGCAGTCCCTTTCAATTAATCGAATAATACATCCGAATAATTGACTTATAATTATCAACATCAAAACATCTAAGTTTAAATGGTTTTAGTAGCTATAGGTATAAATACTAAAACATACCTAGATTATTATTTTAAAATTTTTTCATTATTAATAATAGCACTAATAATAATGAAAAATTTTGAAAGACTGCTAAAAAAACGGGTAGTTTTTCCGAAGTCATCAATACACCTATTGTTGACTTTCTGATCAATAGTATTATCTTTGTTTCACTGTTTGGTTGGTTTTGTTTGTTGCACTCCGAATTTCTGGACTATATGGTACGGTACGGCGAATAAATCATGCGTCAAACACACCCATCGAAGGGGAGAGAGGGTGAAAATCTGTCGCGTAGGGGGCGCGGGGTACTTCCGACCCATTCATTCGTTCGAGATTCATCACGTCACAGTCTCATAGGCTGGGCAATTAGTGACTCCGATTCATTTTCTCTATGTATACCGTTAATAAAATCCGCTATCATCAATATACCAGTTCACCCGCATTAATAAAACATAGATACCGATGTCTTATAAATGCTATGAAAGATTCTAATAACGTGGATAATGAAAATATTTTTGCTATAAACAGATTGTAATAACAAGGAAAATTTATAATAGAAGTTCAAATATTTTATGATCCAGTTATGCCCGTTGTAACGAAGCCTGTCCACTCAACTGGTAGGTATTTAATAAAAGTAGAAGTTTCTTCTCGTATGATCCCCATTATTAAATTTCGAAAGAGATTACGATCTCGTAATCTTGAAATATAACGTTTTCAGCGAGCTCGTTTGTGAAGAACGCTTAAAATTTATTGACTTTGGTCTTCCCCCGCTATAAAAGTGTAAAAGTTTTCTGCTGTACGCACAATTTACTACGGTACAGACTAGACTCCATTTCGTTATTTACGCATAGCAATATTATTCGTTCAGTAATTATTTTGTGCAAAGTTTAATTCTGCATTGCACCATTGCCGAATTCCTAAGTGAATTAAAAAAATATTACATGAAACCGATATAAATCGAGCATTCCTTTGGCACGGCAATTATAAATGTTTTAAGTTATTGTTTGCGATTCTGAGCTATGAATTATTTCATGTCCCCTTTGATGTCACCTTCTAGATTTGGAATTCAACTCTTGTGTAAAGGATATAATTTAACTAATTTCTAACATATGTGGAAAAGGAACAGCACATTTTCGTGTGTGGTAGTCGAGTATGTACATACCTTTTGTATAATTAAACTGCGGGCAAACCCAGTTTAAGTTTAATCCTATAGCCTCTTGACACCGCACTCCCGCCGGAGGGGAGCTTATTTTGTTCGTCAACACTATCGACCGATGTGTAGACGAAAATGCTTAAACCACGCTACGAGTGGTATCTACACGAAATCCAACTGTCGTACGCGTGTAAGACGACTTATTTTCCAATGTTGTTCTTAGGGATGCCGTTTTCTTTTAGTAGGGATTCGGGGAAAAAAATACGGTTACATGGCATATAGAGTTCAGTCAGACGGCAATCATTCATAGGGATTGCATGTTTTGTAGGCAGCCTCCGTCATACACGACACTTGTTTCTGTAGTTTGTATTTATTTACTCCTATGAATGGCATGTCATACATTTCTACGTACGGCCTTGCGTAGGAAAGCTTTTGTGATGTCAAGAAGTCGTTCAGTCAGTGCTACGAAATCCTTCTGAGTGATACTTGTAATGAATTTGTATGTTTGTTCTCTGTGAATGATGGTAAGTGCGGTATTACGAAATTTACTATTCTTTACATATTAAGTATTTATTTTCACCTTACTTGCTTGTTAAAATGTATTTATTATGTAAATCGTTATTCTTTTGAACAGATAGTGGTAGGTACTTGATTGGGAT
Organism: Thyatira batis; assembly: GCA_905147785.2. Lineage (NCBI taxonomy): Eukaryota > Metazoa > Arthropoda > Insecta > Lepidoptera > Drepanidae > Thyatira > Thyatira batis. The sequence continues at coordinate 7,935,713 of LR990489.1, forward strand.
TTGCAATTGCATTAACATCTTTTTATATATACTGAAGAATACTCAGCCAAATCGTATCATGCACTAAGAAGTGTTTAAACCAAATTTAAAATCAATAACAATAAAGCTAGCAAGACCGAGCTGTATTCACATCCGATTGTCCGGTCCCCTAGTGCTTTAATGAATGCTCTTGGCAGCCCCACGACGGCTTACAACATTTAGATCCTTATTACGCATTCTCGACATTTGCTTAATGTATGAAAATTTGAAAGAACGAACCATGTTGATGGTACTCGAAACAAAATAATTGCTACGGTCGCGCGGTCCGGGTTTCGGCCTCCGCATTCATTATTCACTTTTTATTTCGCCCACCCCTCGGCTTATAATTTGACTCGAAACATAAAATCAAGTTTTATTTGATTATGCGTAGAAAAAATAAAAACCCTGAGTATCTTGTATCCTTCAATTTTAATAGCGAGTCTGATCTTTGCAGATGAGTACAAAAGTTAATTTTTTCCAGCTCAGTAGGAATTTTTTATTTAAATAAACCTCACAAAATTTTAAGTCCATACTTACTTGTGCATGCTCAACATTTTGAAATACTATAATTACAACATTAGAGTGCAGGGTGAAATAAATAGCAAAGAGATAATATTTTTCTAATAAAAATGTTTAAGAACCAAAAAACTTAAGAGGTATTGTGTATTCATAGAATATTTCTGTGAAGAATATATACCTCGCTACTTCACACACTCCTCATCATCTGTTTTCATATTTCAAACAAAGCTTCAGTCAATCTTACAATAGCCTACCGTATAGGCATAGTTTTTTGCATTTAGCAAGAAGAGAGGGTAAGCGACAAGGCGTCTCAGCGTCTCGCTTTCATCCACTCGCCGGGTGCGACGGCATAAAAGAAAGTAGGTGCACACTATACAAAATGTCGATCCCTTGCGCACCAGTATATGGAGTCGTTCTAACGTGTTCGAAATGGCTTTCGATGACAAGTGCACTGAGCCGTTTTACTTTTTAGGTGCCTAAATGCTCCTATTGTTTCGTGAGCGCTCGTGCAAGCTTTTCTAAAGTACCACCATCTGGTAATATTGTAAGACTATAAAGTCACTATAGTTATATCCACCGTGCTTACGTTTAACAATACTCATAACATATAACTACGAAAGTATTTGTTAAAAAACGTTACAGAATCTGTATACTGTATGGGATTATTTATGTTGATATATCTGTATTGAATGAAGTGGCCCTTTGTTCGGGCGTCGAGAGCCTGCGTACGAGTAATAGGACGTAAAAAAGTGAAAGAAGCAATATTCAAAGCCTCTTCATACATATCTACTTCGTTCGTTTCTTTTCTACCATTGTACGGATCCTCTTTAAATTTTTGATGGGCTTATCAACGCATCTATCAGGCAATATTTATTCAACTCACGATGTAATTCTGAAAAGTTTGTTCATTTACATGCATTCGCCTTTTTCGTATTTACTTGTTTGTGCTCGTTTTATCGGATATTGAATGAAAACATACAGTAACTTCGAAGATTTTTATTTGCTATCATAAACATACATATATTTAGCTCAATATTCATCCACGATGAAATACATAATTTTATTTTCTCAGTAAGGCTATATGTAGTTTGCTGTTCATATAAAATTCGGAGTGTCTTGTTAAAACTGATAATTATTTTAATAATATTAATATAGTCACAAATACTTTGGCTATTCGGTGATCTAGACTTTGAACTGACATTGAGCATTGAGAGACGAGATAGAGATTAATACAGTACAAGTGTTAGTGAAGCCGAGAAGCAATAACGTTTCGTTAATGTCTCCCATTTAGAACGTACGCGGTTAGTGTCTTGCGTCGGGCGACGTCGCACGCCACAACCGACTACGTACTTATTTCACGTCGCGTTCCGACTGAACTAACGAGACCGACACCCTAAGCCTTGGAATCAACATTTGCGAACCGTGTGGTCCCCGCATTGTTACAAATAGCATAGATCTGCTCGAAGGCACCCCGTGCGATACCTAATGAGCTGTGAAGCAGATAAGGTGTGCACACCGAGAAGACGGGATCATCCCGTATCTATGCGGAATGCTCACTGCGCTCAGCCGAATGTTACCAATACACGCTAAGATAATGTTGCCAATAAGATAAACCGAATACGGTTCGTTTAATTCAACTGTATATCGTTTTATGGCGTATTTATTACAAACTCTCACATAGAATATTGTTTTGAGCGTAAATACAAATTCACTTTTTTACAAATTCATTCGACGTTTGCCAGAAAACGCAAAGAGGAGTGAGGGAATAAATTACTGAATGATATCCCGTAGGTCACATTTTGTCCCGTGGGTGTAGTTATAATGAAAAATAGGTGCTTCAAAATACGCATTTATTTAGGAAGACAAAGAACAGACTAGCGAGCCAGAGGCTGTGGGGAAACAAAAATGAAATGCAACGTCAGCGTCGGGTGAGCCGACCGACCTTTGTGCCCTCGCCCGCGCTTAGGTACATATAGGTACAGAAACGCTCTCGGTAAAAATTGATTAACATTGTCCTAAAGCGGCCGCGCGAACGCGTCGCAATAAGTGGTATTGTCACTCGTTTGTGCCTGATGCTATTTATTATAATTTAACTTATTAGTAAGTTAGGAATAAGAGCACAAATATAACACCTTATGTTGAGTTAACTTATCAACAAACTATAGGTATCTGCGGATTATGTTCTTCGGTAAAATATTCTAGTAAATATATGAAACACAATAGATACAGTATTTCATTTACTTATTATTATATTAAAAGTTGAAAGTTTATAATAAGGTCGTAGAAATATGAAATTGTAACTGCCTATTAAATGTGCCATATAAACATCGATATCAGCATCCGATTACGTAATGAGTAGAAACAAATAACACTACAATTTTATATGCCAAATATTAACATTATTTAATACTATCGGGCAACACTCGCCAGTCATTATTTTATTATTGTGGCAACATTTTTGGCGCAGTGTGAGAGCGTTGTTGGTTGGATACGTAAAAATTTCAACGCAGCGTGCACTGTGTAGCTGTGGCACATTATGAATTGAGTTAGAGCAACTCGTAAGCCTGCACGTCGCGTAAAGGGACACTGGCGCTCGCGCTACCGTCGCGTAGGTAATTGATGTGTGTAGCTTTTTGTCGTGCCATGGCCGTTTGGTGTTTGCCGTCGCCTGCGGTCAAGTTAGACTAAATTAAATTGTTGTATTTTTCACAACAAAATGACTGTGGCGAGTAACCGAGTACGGTTAACGAGGGAGGACCTAATGTCGTTTGGACAGCGCACGTTCCAAATTTTTTGAGAGACGTCAGTATCAGCACTACAGCTCAATTTTGGTGCGCAGTGGTACATCCCCTATTTTTATTTTTTTATTAGGTATATTATTAAAACAAACAATAACTTCATACATATGGCTTTATTCAGTACCTACATTTACATTTAATTCATTAAACCTCGAAATTTGATTTTACAAGTGAATCATGATCCTTAATATTAATGTAAATATTTTTCACCAAAAATATACAAGTATAACATAGTCAAATACCAGTATATTTTTCATGATGCAACAGAAAGCATATACTTTCGGTGCCTAAACTTAAATAAAAAACTATTTAATTTTCAATTAATTTGCTGAACCCCTGTGTAGATTAGACAATCAGTTCTCAGTAGTGCCAAAGATTAATTCAGGCAATCAAAGGTAGCGTTCCAATTTAGAGCGAGCCAAAAATTGGATATGCGGTGAATAATAATTATCCCTACGGAGTGTACTGCGTTGTCCACATTTAAGGTAATTGCCAACAATTCGGCTGACGGCAACGGTTCGGCTGACGTGGCGGCCGGCAAACCTGACACTCGCTCCCAAAGGGCCACCCTTTACAATCCCATTTATAAATGCCGCTTAATCAAATTTTTATTTATTGTTCCCAGAGTGTTTTAGCTGTATCAATTGTTGATTATTATGTTGGACTCTAGTTTCATTTGGGACACCGGTAATCATTATTATTATGTAGTTAGTGAACAGCATTTTGTACTTTTAAAATTTTATGTACAAAACTGAATAGTAAATTGTAACTAAATGATTATTATGGCATAGATATAAATATATCATAGATACCTTGGATGCTTTGTCGATACTATTAATAAGAGTGGTATAAAAATGAACTCATTACACCTTTCATTTATAGACACTTCGCAGTATGTCGAGTGATAAAAATATACTCCTAAAATTTTATTCCATTATTGGATTCGTCGAGTTTCTTTAGGAAAATGTTCATTTACATCTCGCGCAAAATATAAGAATACCTTGTTAGTCATAATAGTCTCTATCTGAAAGTAGTAGCGAACGTAATTGCTTAGCGATTTAAGGAACTTTACTATGCCTTATTCCGTATTATAATATTATTTCTACATGGTTATGATAATAAACGGTAGAAACTGCAATTCCTGAACTTTATTCCCCATTTCTTTTGGGAGCGTTGAACCGGATTGAGTTAAGATTCTATTTGTTTTGGCGCATATCCACTAAATACTTTTGCTGTAGGTATCTTGAAACTTTAATAACTAATATATTTCATAACGAACACAAACTCAAAGAACATCATAATTACATTTCTGCTTCTGATCTTTTGTAATATATATGGTATAGTTTTTAGACTTCATTAAATTTAACACTTTTTTATATTTGAGATAAACTGAATGGCATATAAAATTTATAGTGGCGAATTTAAAACTGATAGCTAACATAAACCATCTATCAATTTTCGTGCACTAGTATAAAGAAAACATATTTTAATTTTTTTATATGTATTCTTAGTTTTAAGGTATATATAGGTATGCTATGGACCTAGTAGCCCGAAAAAAAGATTTTATCATTATTAATTATTAATAGAGATGATTATTTTTACTGTTCACACTAAAGACTTCGTTGAATAACACACAATTGAAATTAGTCAAATACATAGCGTTAATGTGAGGAAAACTGAAAAAAATCGTTGCGACGTACAAACATACATATAAATTAAAGGCACGAGAAACGCCTTGATTGGCAGAGACAACGTGATGGGGGAAGCTGGGAACGTTGTCACACTCGAGATTTACAGGGAAAAGACTGGAGGGCTGCGGAGGGAGGGGAGCGCCGCGCCACTTGGACACGTAGCGGACCCCCTGTCTACCCGCGCCACGCCACTTATTCATCATTTACGTATATTTGAGTGTGATTTCGTTTGGGATCGTCCCAGAACTCGGGCCCTCTTACTCACTTACATTAGTTACATTAGATGTTACCGAATCTTGTTTTATTCAATTTCCACAGAGCTATTATCTTTCGCCACTCATAGTAATAGGGATTCCTTTCTGAAACGTAATAATATTTCTTATGTTTTCAGCCACTGAAAGGTTTTAGTATTATTTCTATTGATGGTTTATATTTCACAAAATGGGTTGGTCAGTATATAGGCCTAACAAAAATTTTACTATGTTTTACGTCATATCTGTCTACTGAAATAGTTTTAGTTAATTATTTACTATATACCTACATGACACTACCACTTACTTAAAAAATACCAAAAGTATCAAACAACCCTAAATAAATATAAAAAAAATTGTCCACATTTCCACAACAAGCGACCACTGTTTGAAAAACGCTGAGCATAACAACTCGCATAGGGTTAATTGTTTGACTTTTGTCGTCAACTTTACCGGTCAGATGATACGTAAATGCGAGACTGCCTGACCGTACCCTTTTGCAACATCTGCTAACTTTGTCATGACGTCGTAATTATAGTATCCAAGCTTGGCTTCACTTCAGTATTCAGCCTCGTTACCGATCGGAAACCCCGTGAAAATCTCGACGGGCCATTGTTAGCTTGTCTCGTCGTGCAGTTTTTTTTTCTCCTTCGTTATTACCCCGCATAAATATTCAAGAAGAAAAACAGGTACGGCCTTTGAGATCGAGCCGTGCGGCGATATCGACATTATAATGAAATCCCTCCTTAAACGTCTACGCTTTGATTGTTAAAATATGCATTGAATAAATAAATTAGCTACAAGGATCATATTCATTGGGTTTTATGAACTGGGCTTAGGTTCGTCTTAAGGCATGCATAAGACTTAGGGGTTTAAGTAAATAAATCTGAAAAGGATAATTCCCCAGACTGTGTTAAATAAATATACTTTTTAAGAACGGGTCTGGAGCGGGCTAACATGGTTCGTGGATGCTATTATGCTACCGAGCCATTATGAATTATGCGTTCCTTAGAAATATCCCTGAGTAACCTCAGCGGGTGGATTGCATAATATATTAACGGTAATTATTTTAACATTTAACTTGGCGCCCGCTGCTGTACGTTGCCTTCACTTCGCTTTCAATTGTTTTTATGTTAGTAGCCACCCAAACGCGCACTAATTTGTGCAAGATACGTACCTATATGTTTTTTTATTCTACTACTACTCTGATATTATACGATATTAAAATAGTTTAAGGAAATTTAGCTAAACATTTTAAGTAAAGTAACTTTAATATTTTTCTTGTAAGTATTTGGTATGATTATAATTTTGTTGTTACAGATGGTTACCAGGACAAAGAAAATCTTCGTAGGAGGGCTATCAGCACCCACAACGCTTGAAGACGTAAAGAATTACTTCGAACAATTTGGACCGGTAAGTGTTTATCTATATAAAAAAATTATTTACAGGTATTGATTAAGGGTTATCGCAGAAATTGCATAATATATTATTTACCTACGTAATAATCGTTAACACAACGAATTTTATACGCTTACTCGAAACATTCTACGCAACGTGTCAGCGCAGGGAGCGTAAAGTTGTGCCCAACTTTGTACACGAAATTTAATTTACAACAAACTTTTTGGAAAAGTGTACTGAATTTGCGCTGTCATGTCTCATTTGTTATTAGGCAAAGCTAATTTTACCCACAGCTAAATCATTTCGTGCACATAATAATTAAATACGTTACCCTCAAATTTGGCGCGTCGGTCAAACTCACAAACTGTATTATTCCGATTATGTGCTCGCTTTGCTTTGTTTTGATGGGAAATTTATAATGCAACAGCTTACTGGTAAGCAATTAAGCTCTGTTTAGATAAACGTATTTAATTTTTCGATCAAGTTTTCCTTGAAAATAGCATTGAATTGATTTATTAAAGACAGAGATAAAAATAATTGAATTGCTTCACAATTGTTTCAAATTCGATTTAAAATGAGACCAACCTAGAGTCATTTTCCAATCGATGACTCACAAATATCAGTCCTTTAACGTAAAAGTTAAGCTTGATATTCGTCTAGCACGGGGTCTGTGCCTGTAAGTCAGCGATAACTCGGTCTTTGTCTGGCGGCCGCGTCTCAGCGCAGGTGTCTATCTACAAAAGTTTCGCCGTAATTAGCCCCGTATCTAGCGTGGATGCGGACTAAGGAACTTTTCAGAATTCAACATTGGATACAGCCGGGGAGTCATTGTGCCAGCTCTCAAAGTAATCGGCACCCGCCAGCCGCCCGCGACGATCAAGACCTTCATTACCTATTATGAGAGTTTAGAATAAAGCCACCGAGTTTTTCGGAGTGAATGTGATTGATGCCGAGCGAAGGAAATATCCCGGGAGAGATAAAAGGAATTTAATGAAGAGTCTTTAAGAATAATGATTAAGGGAATGGTTATTCCTTTTGGTCGACAGCCTAATGATGGGGTCTTTTGAATTACTTTTTGTGTCTACAAAATGTAATATAACCGCAATTATTCTAATTAAATATTAGGTATGAGGTGAAAATCGGTCAATCAATTTCATTAAATTGAGACAGAACGCACTTACCTACTCAGATTGAAATTTGAGTAAAAAGACGTTTTATTATCCCATTAAACAACAAATGCAGTATTTACTGTTAGTCTTTCGCAAAGATAATTTTGTCATTACATAACATTTTCCGACTTTACTGTATTTGAATTCTCCGCAGAAGCGTGACATTCCACACGAAGTATATACATATCTAAGGTAGATAAATAAATTATGTAATACCATTATTACATTCAAGAACGCACACCGAGAATTCTGATTACAAATTAATTCAATAACATTGAAACCGTGCACTGTGCTCCCGGGCTGGCATCATTTCGTAAGGGTGTCACATTTTGAGCGAGTTTAATTAACAATCTAGTCGCTTTTGTAGGTGCCTTCATTAGTGTATTTGTGGATAAACATTGTGCAAACTCTGCGCGATTCGCGACGTGCGAGTGTGCGTATGCGTAGGTTTACGAGGGCGCCGAACGCCGAGCGGTGACTCGCGACCGCTCGTGACGCGACAGAACCCGACGCCGCGACGCACCGGCGGGTCACGTGCCGTCACATTCACGGGCTGTTGTGACTGCCGTGTAGGTACGCCACCCGCCAGGCGCTACCCCACCGGCAATGTGTGCGTACTCTCCGTGACTCCGATGTCTCGATACGGCCTCGGCTCTCCCTACGTGCGGGCTTTTCGAATGCAAACTGTCTCAGAATATCAAATGAGCCACTTAAATACCGAATACAATGACTACGCCCACCTGAAGCAAAGGCCGCGGGGACGCGTGCACGCAACGCTACCGTAAATGAAAGCCCGCCGAGCGGGGGTGGGCGAGGTTCAACCCCGGTAACGATTTCCTCCAGATAATGGAGAATTTTCTGATGAAAGCTGCTCGACAGTGCCCTTTCAAGGATTTAGGAACCGTCGGATTTATGGGCCGAACGGTCGGCGCAAATTTTGTTCGTCACGACACAGCTTTGCTTATCGCATGCATAATAGCGATCTATTTGCGCAACTCTTTTCCCTGAAAGCATTCTTTCATTGGAACTTGGGAACTGTCGGGTCGGTGCAGAACTAAAGAATTATTGAGATAACGTGCCTTTGGTTCTCAACGTGCCAGATGTGGCGAGTAAAAAAAAGCAGATTGCAGCGAGTTAATTTTATGGCGCGGGAACGCTTAAGCTAAAACAAACACGTACGCGAAATTACTTCCGGGCATACATTTTGCCGAAATGGTTTTAAGGTGAAGGTAATTTGCCAAATCCCGTTGGTTATGAAGTAAAAAGCTCACGATACTCACATTAAATATCCTCTCAGTATAAATAGCAAGTAAAATCTTAAAGTATGTTTATTTATGGTTATTTCCTGATATTAAGGGTCTGCCGAAATGAGTACAGGCTTTAACTTGGAACGCAAATGAAAATATAAATTACTCCAATGTTTGAATGGTTTATGGTAGAAATTTAATTATTAGTTAATAAATATTCAATTTCACCACAACAGCGGTATACCGCTGTTGTGACATGAATAAATAAAATGTAATATACCTACCACAAGCCCGAGGAAAAATATATGAAATTTAAAATGTAAAAATTTGATTCATAGATCATTGTGTCAAAAACTAGCTATTATTATCGTCTATCGTATACCCTTTCCTATTTCAACAACACTATCTTTTTGGTTTGGAAACGTTAAATTTGTGTAGTTACCATTACTACTTCTAGAATGTTAAAATAATCGGGTGTATTAAAAACCCCTGTAATAAAAAAAAATATCTTCATCAATAATTTTCCGAAAGATTTCCGAGAACAACGATTTAAAATCGAGAATACAAATTTCTTATATAATATGTAAATCTCACTCGAATTCGCTTGAAAGTCGAAGCTGGCTGAGATGTCGACTTAAAAATTAATTAGCCGAACGACCGGTGTAATCGGCAAACTCAGCACAGATTAAGTGTTATCTGAGCGAGTCTTTATTGCAAATGTTAACTTCAGTGGACGTTATGAAAGAACCCTTTTCGACAGCTGGGAATGCCGCTTAGGCCTTTTTCATTCGATACCCAGTACCCTGTCTACCAATTTTTCTCCCCCCAGTCGACAGAAAACACACTTGGTTCTCACAATTTCTTCACGGATTGCTTATATTTTCTCTCTTCTCATGAAAATGTATGCTGTCTTTATCTGTCTCTGCCTAGTTAAATAAAGCGATCTAACATTTAATACTAAGCGAACGATTTTATTTGCAAGGATTTCGATTGAAACGCCTAATAAAAATTCTGAAATATATTCGTCTCTTCCGCGCTTCTGGTTGCTAAAATTATTATTTCCCTGTGTAATTTATATACATACATTTTAGATAATGTTATTATATTGGTGGATCATGGATTTCCCGCAGCTAAAGATGAAGTTTCCCAACCAATATAAAGTTAGTGAGCGCGTTCGCTAAGCGTCGCACGCACAAGAGGGTGTCTTTGAGCAAGTTCCGCTGCATGCTTGATTCGCTATTGTTTTAGCCACCGAGCGAGACCAAACTCTGACCGTCTCCCGTCGCCGCTCTGCCGATAACTAGTACGCAAGTGTGTTGCCTTGCCTTCCGATGCAACTTGCACGATTACTTGTTATTATCTGAACATACGGTCTTAACTTTGTATCGGCTATCGACATGTTCTCTCTCAGAGTCTCGACTTCGACTGGTTGCACAAATATTGAATAGAGTTGCATATGGCTGCATATGGCCCGGCAAATTGCTTTGAGCAGTTTCTTTGAGACGATTTGATTTCACTTTCTTCTCTTAATAGCCTAATATAATTCTCGTTATGTCCTTGATGGCTAATAAAAATCATACGTTTCACAAGAAAGGATTCGTTCATTAATAAATAGTATCGTTAGTCCCTGAAACAAAAAGCAGCTTTGAGCTAAAGCGAATACATTTTTGCAGAGTAGGTATATTTGACCAAGTCAAATATTGGAAAAGCGATAGGCTGTAGGTAGTCAACTTAAACGCGTTCACTTACTATCTAAACATCGTTTAATGTCAACAGCACTCGAACTGTAACTGAGGCGGGTCCGGAATTCGGCTGGACTACGATAGGTAGGTACGATATCATCGGAGGCCGTATATCAATCAGTTGTTACAACGCTCCACGATTGTCGTTTATCTTCGGGGCGCACGGATCTGTCTGTCCAGATTCGTGCATTGTTCCGACATTAGCCACGGCTGCCGAAACGGTGGATGTCTGAAATGCCAGTGCGGTAGTGGCGTTCCCGTTGCAACGGCGCATCGAGCGCCCGATAGCGTTTCCAATTTCCTGACTTAAATTGCTCTAATTTGGTTATGCGCTGACGGGTGATCGAAGGCTGCTAAGGCCCTTGCTACCAGCGACATTCGAGTTGCAGTTTCAAATTTATGTTAAGCACCTACTGTGTTTTTTGAAGCTATTTATTATAAATTAAATCCTCAGACACAAATACTTTAAACCTTATATTCTTTAGATTTGTTAAAATATATATAATGAGTAATTGTATACTATTGGCATGGCGTGCTAGTTCAGTAGGTACGTATAACGAGAAAACTTTTCCTACGCTATATTTTTTGTTTTTCAATCGCAAAGCGAACAAAGATGGTTAATATATTAAGTTAATGGCTACCTAATTGAGGTTTTATTACTGCCTATTATAGTCTAAAAGCACGTTTTAAGCGCTAGCGTTCTCTTTATTGGCACTTGAATTTAATTTTATCAAATTAATTATTAAAAGTTCCAGGCTGAGTTTGTGAGCATATCCGTTCTAAAAGGCATATTTTTTCATTCGTAACTGAAAAAAAAACTAATTAAATGCACTCTCCTAATACTCTAGTCAGGACAAGTGCTATTTGCAAATGCATTTTTTTTGTTTATATTGGAAAAAAGCGATAGCCGTTGAGTGCCAATATATTAGGCTAATTACGCTCGTGAACGGTTTACAGGACCCCGTAATTGCTCCTCAAGGAGCTCTTCAAAAAGCGGTTTTTGTAAAATATATCCTTACCTACTCTATAACATTTCGAGCACAAATACAAAAAAGAGTATCATTAACAATGAGAAGAAAGAATAATGTTCGAACTTAAAAACAATATAAAACACGGCACACTATCTGTTGGGACAATCTGATGGATATTGTACCGAGACATTTGCAATTTTCGTTGAAACAAATTTGTCTCTTATTTATATGTGTCGTGAGCTTATTTTTCTTTGAAGTGAAATAAAATCGGAACAATGATGTAATAGTTTTCTCGGCGGAGGTTTGGGAGGGGTGAGGTTTCTTCGGATAAACGTACCCCCCGGGCGAACGATTTGTATTAGCCGTCTAGTGCTGTACTCGTAATTGTCGACACTCGAGGCTACGCCGCGCCGTGCACTCAAACACGTAAGAGGGGAAAATCCGAAAAAGTAATGAGAGAATCTTCAATCGATAGCCTTTTTTGTCGTCTCTCTCGTTTAACGTACTTGTCTACTTTAACTCATTATTGCGGTTTTTAATGAAAATGGAAATTTATATGGCTTTAATACATAAATAGTACCTGGTCTATATATGTTCGCTACCTAATCTACGTACAGAATTTTTTGTATTAAATAATAAAAGTAAATTTTATCAAAATAAAGTATTTTTATATTTACAGAGATAGGTAAATTAATTATATAATATTATACCTACAGTGCACGTATCAGCTAAGTGATCCTGTTTTGATGCCAGAGATATGGGGCGATGTAAGCCGATCATTTGAGAAAAATAAATAAATGTAATATTGTCCTCAGATATTAATAATAAGTATTTAAAAAGTCAATTGATCATTTAGTTGGAAATATATATTTTAGGTAAATGAAATCTAAAAAAACTATTGTTCGCATAACTGCTACCAAAAAAAAAACAGATAACCCAAAACAGTCGTTGAATACAAACGAAGCATTGATTGCTTCATAATTAAAAAAATTCAGTAAATAAATAAATGGTCACTATATTATACTTCCTAAATAGCTGATACACATAATTTTTTTCTTAAGTTCTAACTATTATATCAATGTTTCCATTACAAAAATTATAAGAAAAATTGCCTTTTTATATGTGGATCGCGTAAATTATTCCTAAATTTTGATTGCGTCGTGGAAATCCGTCTGAATTTTGCAGAGGGTCTCTTCGTTTTTTTATTCTCGTCCCGCGGTACAATTAGGTATGCTAATTCATTTATTTTATGACGGTTTTATAAAAAAAAACTTGAGGAAAGATCATTGTTGGGATATAGATCAGCGGCGTAAGCTTTCAGGGGACGTATGGGGTTATTATCTCATAACGACACGCGCCGCGGGACTTACCAAATAGAAGGTGTATTTTCCATGGCATGAAAAATGATAGTGGCCTAACACATTCCTTTATATGTAACTAAAAATAAAATTATAACGGATATTATTTCCTCCACGTTATAAGGTTTATTTTGATATTTGAAATAAAACTTCAAGTGTCTCTATTTTCTTTACACTAGCCGGAAGTCATTTTATAACAATAATATTATTTGTCAAAACGTGCGTAGCGTCGGTATCGAAGATTCCGGAGTACCTAAACGTATAAGATAACCAGTTTCTATCAACAACAACACTCAGGGAGAAAACGAATCCAGCACAAGTGGGACACGGCAAATATAATTAGGTGAACGGCAGTGTTTATTGAAAAGGACGTGCCTACACCGCGTCCGGAAGAAATTGCATGTGAAAGATAATATTTCACTCGGATGATGCGATCCATTAATTTAAATAATTCTCTCATTTGAATTTCAGTATCAAATACACTATATATTATAACAATTCTCAAAACTACTCCAAACAATACTTCGTTCGTATACATCGATAACTACAGGATATATACTTTCACTACAACCATGACAAAATTTAATTTATTTTTATTGATAAGCCCAATGGTCCGAAAATAAGTTTGAACCATGAAAATAATCGTAACTTAGTCGTAAACGACGCAACAAACCCAGGTTTACCTGTTTTACAACGAAGTTACGATTATTTTCAATAGTTAAATTCAAAATACGGGCCGAGATCGACGGAGGGGTAACGTTTACATACTATTACGTATTTTCGCACCGAACGTACCCGAAACAATGTGAGAATTATATTGTTTGAGTTAGTTGTAGTAGGCAAACAATAGGAAGGGGGCATTGTAACAAGTTTCAGTTTGTTTTATTACTTACGCGTTATTCAGTGACGTGAGATTGCGAAAAATAACAACAGGGCGGAAGGTGACAATTCAAAATGTCAAATAATTCAAGGTGCGGTGCGACGTTTCTCACAATCAACGAGATCTACAGCCGTTGCGAGCGAGACACCGTTCGTTCGCTCCTTTTTTCCATCCTTTCGGTTTGTTTATTTCTCGTTCCTCCTTATAAATATAAGAGTTCGGCATCTCCACACGAATTCCCAAGATGAAAAGGTATTTTTCACACATGAAGTCTGGCGCGCCAAAGCGCCGCGCACCGACTAAACTGTATTCACTGAAAAGCTTTCCACTATCGATGCATGAGTTATCACCACATTATTTATTTTTGAAATAGTTTTGTTCACCAATGTGGCAGTTTCTATGACTTCATTTATTTTGAAGACATTCACAACATTCCAATGGATCTAAATATATTTATTTGCCTCTACTGAAAAGTGAATAGCATTAATTGAGACAATCATATAGGAAGCTCGCTCCCATTTTGTAATTAACTAATGTTAATACATTATTATCCTTCATAAGAATTTCCATAATATTAATATTTACAGAGTTCATTTTAATTTATTTCTATAATTAATCGTTTCTGTCAATCAAACAAGCTGAAATAGTAACGACAAGCAGAACGGATATACCTATTATTTTTAAATATATAGGTACTTACTCGTAAATAGATGTATACACTCCAAACGACATACTTGTCGCACAAAATTGGGTTAGTATGAATCCATGACCAGCAGTTTGAAAAACTTGGTGGTTCCCAGTCAACGGACTTGTTAGCTTCTACATTTATAGGAATATTTTCTTTGTAACGGTTTATGGTTCGTCACGAGACATGTCGTAACTTTTTTCATTCAAAAATTATCTGTTATTAACTTTAGCTTCTCGAGAGTGAGGTCTTTATTATTTTTTTATAATCTTATCGTCAAACTGAGGCTTTGGCAACATTCCTCTCTTACGGCATATCGTCGTAACGTCATGTTTTAGGTATCGTAAAAGAAAACAAAAGCTAGCGTGCCCGAAGTAATAAAGCCACTCGATTTCCGCCGTTCACGACTCAGAGAGTTCAAGTTCTTTTTAAGAAAAGTTCATTGTAGTTTATACAAAATATATTTAAAGCAAGTAAAAATCCCGGGTAGGGTGGACCACGAGGGGTAGGGGCAAGGCACTTTGACGAAAAACGATGATGAAGCACGATCATGTCGCCGCGATCCCCTCGCCTGTGCCGACTGACAAATTGTCGGGCATTTTTTTCACTAAAATTCTTTTCGTTCAAATCCAATTATTGAGCCTTACCGATAGAACGCTTCGGCATCCTTAGTCTAGCCTGCGAGCGCTTTATTTCCTTGTTTCACTCGACTTATTCTCAGGTTTATTTTTAACCCTTGCCTGAACCACAGTCAGCCAAATACTCGCTCGGGTAAATCTTATGCATTTCGCGTTTGTTTTCACTGTTACAAATATGAAAAAGACGTTGTCGAGAAGCCGACTGAATATTGTCCCCGCGCGGCTAGAAGGGCTGATAGAGTAATATTGCCAATGCAAACATGTTTTCGGCGTGCTCTAATTTTATTCTGCTCAACAATGGGATGACTGGGATGTGCAATTTTGTTCAGCTGAGGCTGCCTAAATTGGTCTGTTATGCAAGCATCAAACAAAAGCGAGTGAGTGTAAGCATTCCGTAATATAATATGAGCGATGTTGAAATAAGTTTACCATTTGGAGAACAGCTGAACGAATACACTGCGATTTATTATTCATCGATTTGAAGCGAGAATTCGAAAGTAATTTTAGGGTTTGTGCAAAATTTTAAGCGTTACAAAAACGATCTCGTGGCATGATTGCATTGGGCAGGTGTTTTGTTTTAAAGTCAAATACTGTAGTTGCAAATTGGTACAATATTTCTATGGAAAAAATTGTTACGTATTAAATTGCAGAACTTCAATTCAAATAATAATATGTTTATTAATAGTTCATGTTTAAAAAGTTCATTAAGTAAGTACCTAGTTATTATCAAAATTGGTAGAATTATTTCTTCAATTAACTAAAAATATTTCTCCATTTTTTGGTGGTTCTAAAATACAAAACATGCAGATAAAAATAGCGCCCGCGTCGGCTATCCCTCTAAACGTTCGAGACCCACTAACAAACACTCTAACTCGATACAAACCGTGATAAAGGTTCGATTGTATGCAGTAAATAATATATGACTTGGCCATATTTCCACTTTCGTTTCTTCTCTTTTTATGTCCCTTTTTTCTGGTCTCCCTGGGAAACCGTTCATACAAAATACCTTTCCGATATTGCCCAACTTTATTAGCATCGGGCACGTGTTTTTATATCTGAAATATCTTTCACTTCTGCGGCACTTCTGTGGAATAAAGATTGCCACATGTGCTCCAACATTATATCATGAAATATAAGAAAAGTTATTACCTTTCATTCCTGTAATTTATTATAAATGCTTTCGGTGTTGAAACCGGCACGATTTCATTTGCATGCAGACTTACGTCATCTAGGAATGCGTCAGCTCTAAATAACAGCCGGCTCTGTACATTTTAGTGTAGTTGATTTTATAAAACCTTTTTATTTTCCGACGCTTAGCAAGGTACCTAAAGGAAATTATTTCAAAGATTCGTAATTTAAACTGCGTAGACTTAAGACGGCCTGGGCAGCTCGGATTGGGCTTATGGTGCAAATAAATAGCTCCTTCGGAAGCTATCGCGAAAGCGAATTAGAATAATGCGCTGCGATTTGGCGTTTCAACAAACGAGAACGTAGAATGGCCCCTCAGTGGATTATTCGGGTGTTTGGGTAGGTTCGGTTGAATTTGGGTTTAAATGGAAGTGTCGTGACTATAATAATATGGAGGTTCACTAAAGTTGATTGAGTATATTATTATAGATGCAACATTCAATTGTTTGTTGACAGCAGTGGTAGAACAAGAGATTCTAAATAATTTTACCTTACACTTTCATTGTTCATATTCAGTAACAAAATTGTTTTGCACAATAACCACATCAGCGAAATACAATTTTGGCTTTAGAGTACTTTTACCATATTTTTACGAAAGATTTGTCAAGGTTTGCGATTTCAAATGTACATTTTATGTTAATTCGGTTACTGATGGAGTTGGCGAATCGTCGATAAGTTCGACGTAAATACGTTCGTGCAACAACTGATCACGACCGATCATAATACTCCAAATACAGATATCTATATTTAGAATTGGCATCATGAGTTTTGAATGTTACAGTATATTTACAATACTTCATTTATTTCCATGATTATTATATGATTGTAATACGACAAAATATATTTCATTAACAATATTAATATGTAGCAGTACAAGTTTCTAAGCCTGTCGGGTCTCGTCTTTTAGATCAAATGGCGCCGACCTGTCCCCTCGATGCTAATGTAGGAGATTAATGGAATTACCTACGCGACCGTACAGTGAAAGAGCAAAATTGTTCTTTAAGTCATATTCTTTGAAGTCATTTTTGTTAGGCATAATTTGGTTATGAATTTTTGGGTTTCAATTTTATGACACCATTTTAATTTGTTTTTAAGTTTGTTTAAGATACGTAACACAATGATAAGCTCTTATTAATTACGATACAAAATTATCTCATTTTACGTTATTAGTGGTCTAAATGACCACTGCTGCTGACACATGATGATGATATACAATAGACTAAGTCACGAAACCAATAAATATATTGCTATAAACTACCGCATCGAGCTAGCTTAACTCATTTTTGAATTATTGGATGCTCAAGAGATTTCATAGTGCGCAACATGTGTTTTATATCATCTCATCTGGCTGTATTTCGTAACATCATGCTACATACGAGTATGTACCAGATTGAAAACGGAGAAACTACGTAGAGGATTCAATATAGCAAAGGAACGGGAGATAGGAAGCCGAGTTGCATTCATACATGTTGAAAGTCATAATATGATTTCGAATCGAATGCGGCGCGTATGTAGGTACGTTTTTATGGTCTTTGTAAGCTCCGGGAATAAAATTTTATTCAAATGTAACCCCATCCGTATAGCTGAGAGCTTAGGAACCCACGTGAACACGTATGTTAGATGACGCTGCTACATATTATTATGTTTCTAATAACATTGGTCTATTTGTATCCATTTATGTGATATGGCAAATTGATTACAGCTAACTGTATGCCTTCACGGATAACATTACTTTATATAATGAAAACTCCCGCAATAAAATATTTTTATCTCAAAAATATAATAGATAAGCCTGATTGTAAGATGCGTGAAAGTGGTCGTATATTTACATAAAACTTGTAAGAAAACCAAAAATATATTCACAGTCCCAAGATTTTTAAAATGTCTATTAACTGCCGAACCTTAAACTTTTTATGACTCAACATGAAGCCTTAAATGCTCTTAAATGCCGTCCTTAAAATCAATAAAAGGCCATCATCAACTGCTATGTAATAAAACCCACTTTATTGTTATCCGCCGCAATGGAATTAGATAATGTATCTTTGTAAAGTTTCCTTTACATTAAGTTTTAAGCTGTAAAAACCTAATTGTAGTTGGCAATAAATATTGCCGACGGATTTGCGATGTCCCCGTGAATGTTGATAAGGCAATAGTGTTGTTTATTTCAATAGAATAGGATTCTTAAGGTAGAATGTATCACCGTAGCCAAATTTATATACATCATTCATGCAGCTTCAGAATTGTCTCATTCTTTCAATGGATCGAAGTCATTTACCAAGACTGACTAGAAGAGGCTTTATAGCTTAGGTATATTACCTATTTAAATACATTTTTTTTTTAATTAAATCAAAAACAGTATTGAACTTTTTATTTTACTGCGCTACTATATTATTAACTCCGTAGATATATCATGATTAAGTAGATGTGATCTCTTATGTAATTTTCGTATTTATCTATACAAATATTGTAAGCTCACGTTGATGCTGTCGTGGTCAAAGCTAGTTCAATAAAAAATGATTAGATAGTGAACTGCTTCACTGCGGGTGCTGTCATAAAAACTACGACACTTGAGACGATCAAAGACATACCTAATAAAAACAAACAGTATCAAAGCGAACTACAATAGCCGTAACTGTAACAACTAACAATGTTATTCACTCGTCGATAATTTTCTTTTCCCCAATCTGACATTGTACAGCTAATTAATTGTTTTCGATATAATTTACGACAACATTAATTGTTTTCTATCATTTAATTTGAATAACATTGTTTTATAGCGTAGATTTTGATGTTAACATTCCCCATGAGTCACAATGCTGTGCAGTTTATGATAGTTCTTAACTGGTTATGGTATTGCTTTAAAGTAAGTATGTATAATTTTGTCACATAAATTAACAGTTACGTAAAACTAATGGGGGAAAAAATTTAAGTTTTATATTCAAAATTCTTTTTGTACCTGTTACTTTTCGATTATGATTGGTATTTGGGCATAATATTTATTTAATTATTGCTTTAATTATGCAAGCCCTACACATTTTATATAACATATTGTTAAAGTAAAATAGTCATGTACAGTGTAATTGGTTAAATCTTTGAATACCTACATCAAACATGGCGCCATCTCAGCTTTTTACGGGTCCCCCCTGTCACCCGTAATTAGTTTTTCCTTCGAAGTAATCGCTGTCTGTAGGTAGAAACATGCAACGTTGTAGCTCCTTAATGAAAACGCTCTTAAGTGCTCGTGTTTAATGTTTATTTACTTCCACTTTGTTTTTTAGCTTCCTTCTTATGGTCTTTGTAAAAGCGACCGCGACGTTAAGGGGTAAGAAGTCACAACTTGATTTCTTTTAAATTGTCCGGTTGTTATGTTTGTAGCGAAACCTGCTAGGATATCTCGCTTAAAAGGTTTTAGTGTATTTTGCCATAAACAACAAATCAAATTACTGCATAGTGATAAATAATCCACAATGTTTGGGTTAAAGCTGTACAGTGGAGTTACAAAGATTGCAGGTTTAAAACGAGCCATAAGCTTGAGCTCTCTATGAGAAAGTTTTGGCGGTTGATTTGCATGATATATGTTTAGTAAACACCTGCTAAGTGGCAATCAATCATGAATTTATTTAGGAAAAAATATTTAAATCTGGAGAATTAGGACTCAAATAAATGTGTGTGAAAAATGTCCCATGATATTTGTTTATGTAAAAATATAGGATAGTACGTAAGTAGGATGTACACTCTATCAAGCGTATTACTAAAATAAAATCAAATATAACCAATACCACTCCTAAAAATCCCTTTGAAAGGTCCCTATTCGGAGATTTGTTGTGTTGTTTTCTTGGGAATGCTTTGACAGATTCCAGAGTCAACCGACCTGAACAACGAAAGTTGTTAGAACTGTTTATTATTAGAGAGAGGGATACAAATTTACTTCTCAATAAAATAAAGAAGAAATCGTAAATGGGATTCGAACTTTGTTGTTTCGAGGCTGTTCAATATTTTTCAGTTTACAAAGTTGGGTTGTGAAGATGGTCATTAAATTTAATGGTTGATTTTAATTAAGGTTTTGTTTGTCAAAATCAAATAGGTGCCTTAATGTTTAATTTCCTACATCTCAATCATTATAACCTGGGCTGCTTTTACTTAGTATTAGGTACATAATCATTTCGCGGATTTTTTTTAAACTTCAAAATAATCCATAAAGTTGTCGTAAAAAGGGTACCACCTATATGTTTTTTTCATACCCTACGTACATCGCCGTGTCAATTTAGTAATGTTGCGGTGACATTTTTGTTCAGATTGACAGCAGTACCCTAATCTAGGAGACCTTTCGAAAATACCCCGGTAACTGATAATATTACTAGCATTTTTTGGTTGTAGGTACACCGTAGTAAAGGTAGCCTAAAATGATTTAAATTTCTAGGGTACCTTTGTCAATCGCTACCCTAATTGACCCAATTTAAGGGGTTTATACTGTTTTGATCTAGCTTAATCGGATATTTTTCCATCAGAATCATATATTAATTTAATGTAACCCGGCATACGAAAAAATCAGAGCGCCCCATCGTGATCAATATCGGCGCAGGGTCGCACCTGTAAACCGTGTAACACAAATAACGCAAGGAGTCCTGATAAAGCCTCGCACTCTACACATCGAAAGCGTCAGTTGAGATTTATAGGACGTTTTTATAGTTCGCTACGGACGCTCCTTGTTTTAATTTCGTACAAGGATCAACGCTCCTCTCGTGCGGCGAGCGGACGCGGGTATAGTGTGGCCGCGTCTAGGCGCCCCTATTTTGCCGCGGGCCTAATGTCGCGAGGCGGCGAAATTTATCGCGCCGCTTGTAATTCCGCCCCGCAACCGCCACCCTGCGCGTCACCCGCGTCACCCTGTCACCCGACAACACACTTATAACGTTTTCTAATGAAATTGTCCACAAACTCCCGCTCGCCGCAACCCCCGGCCCGTTGACGCCGCCGGATGAACCGAAAAAAGTACAGCTCGCGTTACTAATGGCTTCATTTATCACAGTCACTAACAGTGATACACCGCAACGACGTTTTATATTTAATTTGGCTCTCTGCGGAATAAATTACGGCAATATCGAGCCCAGAGCGATAAAGGACAAGCGGCAGCGCTCTTGAGTTATCGGGACGGGTCATAGTATTAAGACGGTAATCTTCATGGATTAATTCGTTCGTGGCTAAGTGATAAGTTAGCAGACGCGCCCTAGTGGATCGAACCATACAATATCGTCGGACATGGGGTAATAAATAAGCCAAGTACCATTTTCATTTTGTTTTCTTTGAATACGTCAATCCGTTAAAGTCCGGAACGGATACGATAACAGAAAGAAAGTCTTGAAAAGTTATGGGACAGTAAAGATAACATTCATGTGGACGTTTAGTGAGACGCTTTGTAAATTAAAACAATAAGCTGTATTGCAAGACTGGGGTCTTTGGAGAATGAATGGGGTGTGCAAGCAAAAATGGTTTCAAAGTCGTTGGAATAAAGAAGTTGTTGGCACTTGGCACAAATTGTGGTGCTCTCTAACAGGTTGCTTTATGTGTTTCGTAGTTCAGAGCCCATGCAGCCTAACATATCGTGCTGGTTTACTGCGAACGATAAACGTATCTGTACCGATGCATGGGCGTACATTTACACTTGCACGTACGTAGGTACATTACTTGACTGCGTACCTACACTGTATTTAAGCTGATAACAATAATTTTATCGGTCATTTTAAATATAATATTTCATGTTAAATTTAATAACGTATTGCTGAAATACATTTTCCAGACCTCAATCTTAGATGAGGTAGAACAAAATCAATTGTTATTAAATTAACTAATTATTTTGTATCCTTAACAGCTATTGAGAATCTACATGAATTTAGGGTAACTGACTATAGTTTATTAGATTGTTACAAAATTAAACTTACAAAATCTAAAACTTTTATGTTTTTTAAATACAAACACACACTAGAAAGTCTCTAGAAGACAGATAGTGAGTTAGTACAGTTAGTATATAATTCTCAAGACACATTACGACAAGTTGATGTCTGGAAATCGCGTAGGCACATCCTATTTGTCTTATACGCTATAGCCTGAAGGCTATACTGTGACACAAACTGAGATATATGAGTATGAGTACGTAATCGTAGAACTACGTATTACGTTTCAACTACGTTTACAAGTTGACTACGTTTGGGTTGTAAATAATCATGTTTGGGCCAGATGTAACATTTTCATTTACAGGTAAAACAAACCTACAAAATACTTTTACCCTTTTGGTCTTTAAACAAATAATCTTTACAAAAATATTTCCATCAAGTCCAAAACACAGTTATAACAACAATTAATTATCAAGCACATTTTTTGTCCTTGGCGAGAATTCAACCCACAATCAGCGGGATGAAAGTCAGCAAACCATCGAACAGACGGTCTCGTCATGTCTATTCCAACAACACCTTTGTTGGGCATATTGAAGCAACACCCTCCTCCTTTATAGGCAATTCAGAATCCGTCGTTTCTATAATCTGTGGTACAGGCACAGGCTCAGCCAGCGTTACTGTCGACTACATCGCGTGAGATTAAAGTAAGCCCACATTTAAACAGCGAACCGCGTAATTTGGCAACTGAGCTGTGATTAGATAGTGCTACAGTCTCGTTAGCGTAATGAGAATGGCTTTGTTAACCTTTGCTTTATACATTAACTAGATATCTGAAAGGGAAATCGTCACTCTAAAGTATCTTTTATAGGTTACAGTGAATGTTATCTTGTAAACGGGAGACATGGTTTTGTTCCGTTTATGAATCCATTGAATATGTGCGTACCCTTACATAATATGAATAGTGCGTATTTTTATTTATGTTTTTTTTACGAAATGACTAAAGTAATTTTAGTTGTAATATAAATAAATAAATACAAATTATCGTATACTATTACTACATTTACTACTAATCGCACAAATTATTAAAGCACATTGAGTAAAAAGTGCACGTGTTATGTTGATACGCCTTCCATTAAATTCTTTCACCTTTTTACAAAAATAGTACGCTGCAAAACAAAGTTAAGAATGCAAAGAACAGCGTGCAAGTTTGTGGCTCATTCCTTTTTCCGCGCATTCTTCTACAGATGCAATTGTAAACTATTTCAGTTCTCCCACATATTCAAGACTTGCATGCTAACCTTCAGTTGGAGTTTGTACCACGGTTTGGCGACTCTGACTTAGTATTTCGGAAGCAATGTAAATCGTCGCAGGCCACGGCAAACTTCCCGAGATATCTGGCCAAAGGACAAGACGTTAATGTATGCGCAATCCTGTACTCTACGTATTGTTGCCTAATGCAGCGAGTTTGTCGGCTGTTTCTATTTACGCTTCGCAAGACGCGTCGTCGTGAATTGCTTCTTACTTCTGGGATATATTTCGTGAAGATAAATCAGTATATATATCACTATAAAGTAAATTTCAGACGCACTGTGATCTGTATTATACTTTTATAAGTTAAATAATCACTATTGGAATAATAATTCAATAATTTTTTTTAATGGGTAGATTTTTTGGTAACACAAAATTATATGAAAGAAAAAAAAACTGTGGTTACCTACAGGGTTGTTTTATTTACAGGTAATAATTGCTTTTTCATGTCCCATTGTGTATAATGATGTGCTATCTCATACACGCAATTATTTAACAAATCCCTTTGTGTGTCTACACCTTTGTCTTGACGCTATTAAAATACAAACGAAGTTCCGGATCCTAGCTCTGCGACTGGGGCCATTTCTTAGGCCCTTTTAGCTTAGTTAATTTAAATTAATTTATTCCACGCTCAACCTATTTCAATGTTCATTGTACTGTCTCAAGTGTTAACATCACCTATGTATATTTTGTTAATTACTTATTCATATTTAAAACAATAGTATGATAGGTATGTTTATTATAAAATATTTAATTAAAAAGAGCAAAATTGCCGAGTTAAAATAGATAATTTATCATTAACCAAAATTTGAGTTTCGTCTAAGAGGATAATTAAATAAACATGAATTCTCTTTGTTTATCAAACCCTTAAAAAATCAACATCAATTTATTAAAAATGCCCCAGGGCTATATAGCTTACTTCCTCCGAAAATAGATTATTCATTATTTTCCTTAACCAAACCGGTGCACCGTGAGAATTTGACTGAAGAATAGTGTTTGTATTTCATTATCAACAAAAGCTTTGTATGAAAAGATGACGCTCAGCGCAAATTCGAGGTATAGCCGCACTCAGACGGGCCCAAGCAAAGATATTCCGCAGTCGTGTTTACTCAGGCGTGCCTAAATTGTTTGCTTACATGTTTGACGCGCCGCACGCAACGCTCATTATGGCGTACAGGGCTTTGTTCAGACTTAGACAACATATTGTTACACCCGATGGAGCTGGATGTTCTTTATATTATGTTTATTTTTATCATTACAGGTAAGTTCCTGAAGCGTTTGCGGGCCTGTAATGGCTGCGGTTCGGTGAGAATTTTCCTTTGAATGTGTACACTGTTTAATAATGTTGAAGATGGTTTTCTTTGAACGGCATTCTTATAATGATGAGTTTTTCAAGTGGAAATATTATCATACACAATTGCTGTTAGGTACTTTGTCCTTCTGTACATGATGTAGCAGTAGTATTTTTAATACAGACGGACCACTACTAGTCTACAGTGGAATGATACAGGCATTAGACGTACCACTTAGTGGCAGTAAACATTCATTACAGTTCTTCCCACGTGGGGGCAGGTTGGCACACTTAATTGTTCATACAACAAGCCAGTCGGGAATTGGCTCTAAATGTTCCGCTGTCCGGGACGTGGTTGTACCGCAAAACGCGCTACGCGGTAATACTCCAGCGAGTCCAACGTACGAGCCAAAATCGACCACGGCCGCTTGTAACTTAGTTCGATATTCGTAGCGAGGCCGCCACCACACGGAACAGGGAGGGCTGTGATGGAAAGCGCAATAGGCGGCCATTTACACCTGCGATTCTTCTTCATCTTACCCTAAACTGGCACGCCGTTTTGCCTAAAGTAATTATGGCACATAACGTATTAGTCTTTTGGGAGCGAACACGTGTTGGAAACGCTTAATCACTTACTTTACATTTGCGTACGCAAATAATCCGTTAATTTAATTTCGGTGGTGGTATTTATGACGCTTATTTAATTTATTATCATATCAAAGTGTAGGCTTTATTTAGCGAGTATTGTGTGCGTGTGAATAAACGTTAAATAATGAAATCATGTTACAGTACACGAGGGAAAAATGTTAACGATTTCATAATGTTTGCAGTTAGAATCGTTTTTCCAACATTGTAACGCGAATTGCTAGTAATAACCGTTCTTTTTATAATGTCCGGGACATTTCGAGGATAAATGGGAAAGTTTTCTTGAAATAGAGAGGGAATATATTACTTATTGATTATTTCCAAATCTCGGTATCATCTGTCGTAAAACGCATTCGGTTGCGTGTTTGTCCCCATTCCGTTATATCGCTTTGAGCCTCCACACCATTGATATTTATGCTTTTTTTTCGGGATTCTTTCGGAGGGTAAGTTGTTTTGGAACTTTCCTTTTTGTCAGAAATGGCCGAGTTCACTGGATTAATGTAACTAGAGTGTTGTAATTGGTTGAGAAGTTATTACTTTTCTTTTCGTGGAAAACATAAAGCAATTGTGCAAGTTCCACGGGAGTGATTTATTTTTATTCTGGTGAACATCTTTTCTCAACTTAAAAACAACGTCGAGGAGAGTTTTGTATATCTTTCTAATTTATTATTTATTAGGTTATCCGTTTGATAAAAACACTTGAAAACTTTTTTGCCGCCCAAAAATTATTTATGGTTTACCTTGTTTAGGCATAAATTTATTTTTTAGCGACCGCTCACTGTCAAATAAGTTGGAAAATATTGTTTTACTAAGGCCATAATATTCCATGAAATAATATAATTTCGGGGGATAATAAAACGTTAATGTACTTTAAGTATATGATATATATATATAATTAATTTATTATTTTAGTTAGTTAAAGAAATGTGTAAGTGTTGCAAAATTAACATTCTTGGGAACCTGGGTAAATATTACTTGTCTAATATCATTATTATACTAGATACATTTAAAAAAAAACACTAGTTCATGTGCTACGACTGCCAGAGGAAAAAGAACGATGGCAATAATACTTTCATTCGTTCGACATAAAATACATTCAAACAATTCGGCTTGCGTGTAAGGGTCTTAAAAATATCCGGTTCAGAAAATAAATAACAAAAGCCATTTTATCTGACAAGACCTTGTTTGAAATCATAACAAATAGCCTTTTAGAAAACCGCATCCCAACCCGAACTGTCCTACAAAAAGGGGTTCGTAAACACATTACAAATCTTTGCTACGGCACCGAGCAGTTAAGAGGGCTGTCAATGAAATCCCTCCCTTCTCCGACTATTCGTTATGTGTCTTAATGGATTACATGGAATAAAGTAGGCATCGACAAAACAAAAGGCCATGCTCCCACGAAAATCTCTGACCACATAGTTTGTGGGCTAAAACTAAATTTATTACGTTTGACCTTAGTAATTCTTACCGAAGGTTTTCTATCCTAAATGTGTAATAGCCAGTTACGGCTTTCAAAGGTACGCCCCGCGTTCGCCCTGTTGCGGTTTTATACGAAACTAAATATTTTATGAGTTACAAAATAGTTGAGTAAAACTTTTTGGTTTTGGTTTAATCCCATCGATATGTATTATGAATACTGTACACTATACAACACAGTGTTTCTTTGTATATACATAATTTCAAATTCTGACATTGCAAATAAGTGGCAAATAAGTGTGATATATCCAAAAACAATTTGGAACTATTTAGATTGATAAATCTAATATATTATTTATTTATCGTAATCGATTTTATTGAATATATACCTAATGTCATCAAATATATACGACAAGTCACTGGCCCTTTATTAGAGTACTCATATCAATATGAACACAGTTCAATGCTCATCACATGAAAACATATTTCTGCACCGATCAGGGCGATTACCTGCTCATGGCCCGTTCGTTTTGCAAGCTATACGAACGCGTTCTACTTTGAACGTGCTCATTTCGCGCCCTTTGAAGCTGGCGTGTTTAGAAACGTTTGATTTCAACTCTTTCGGTGTGAATCATGTAAGAATGTCGCACTACCGTTCCGTTCCGCCTTTACATTTGGAAACAAATGAAGAGTCGTAGGAGGAAAAGTTTTTAATTCGCCTAATGCACACCGAGTACCTGTCTTTTCCTAACTAAAGTGCACTCTTGTAAGGCTTCGCAACGTCGCGATGCCGTCGCCGCGCGCCGGGACAGTGAGCGTTCTGTCACATTGACTGTTGTATTGTGAGCAGTTTATTTTAGTTCCGGTCTTGAATACACTCGTATTTTTCTTAAGACGTAGTCTCAAATGTGAGTCGTTATACTTTTATTTTTAAGTAACTATTTTGCATTGACCTACTATGTTAAATAATAACAAAAGTTTAGTTAGGTAATAGTAGTAAGTACCTTTCCATCAATTAACTCTGTGTGAAACAACTCAAAAGTTGAATATAAAAAAGCAAACGCAGTTAACAGGAAGATTTAAATCTAATCAAAAAATTAAGCGCCATGCATTTTTCATCAAGCTTTAAATAAAATTTACAGTTTGAAAATGTTATAAATTGCAAGGGAAAGATAATTTTACTAGGATTCTCACTTTTATGAATAATTAACATAAATAATATTTAATAAATAAGATAAGAGAGATCTGAAATTACCCCTAATTAGTCAGCAACAAAGAACGCGTTTGTGAGACGCTTAATCAGACTTAATGATTACTTTGATTTTCATTTCTCGCCCGACGAAACGAGAAACTTAATGAAAAGTCAAGCAAACTCAGACGAATACAAATTTTAACATTAGTATGCAAGAGTAAAGTTTTTATTCAATATAACTTGCAATGTTTTATCTTTCGTTTGTCTTCTCCGCATCAGCAATGCACGAGTTATTGTTACATCCAATAGCGTCAAGTAAACCTGTTTGAATACTATGTTCAGTTGGAAAACGTTTGTTTATCTTTGAATTTTAATCCTTTGTTATGGTAATATTTGTATATAAATTGCTTTAAAGCTTCACAGATTTATTTAACAATATTTACTTGAGTTTTATTGTATATTTTATTGAGCTTGGTTTATTTCCTTTTTTGCCGTACAAAAGATATATAAGTGCCTATTTCTATTTAAGCTACAACTATTACTCCCGTTCTTATTCATAAAATTCTATGCAGCGTTGAATGGCAAACGGCCGTACTCATAAAACGGTAGTTAACTGAAGCACTGTTTATGCTGTCACATATTTATCGACCACCGTCCAGTCAGTTAAAAATGTTTCTAGATCACTAAATGTTTTAGTTATTTTGCGTTTCATGCTTATGGGTATATTATAAAGGGACGATACAACTTGCAACTTTTTAAGCCCACTGAGAGTGGAACGTAAGTCTTTAACGTTTCTCAAATGTTCATCAAAGAGGGGAGAAAAGTCCGTTAAGTATACCATATGACATTTATTGAATAATATAGCGACATCGATTTCACTATACCCACCACTCTTTAATTCAATTCTGTTTATGAATACAAGTGTAATGTTTCATCAAGAATGCAATAAATCCACCGATTATATTACCGCGCGGAAAATAAAATGGGCTTGTTTTTAACCCCCATCACCTAATTTTCTGGTATGAATATGAAATTGTATGTAAATGTCAGCCAAATGTTACCTCGCAACTTGACAACTCGACATCGACGTAAATATACGAGTTACGTTGCACTGACTTGGTATACCAAAATATGCGAGTTTGTAGTTTACGACCGACTACGACTGTTTGAATAAATTGTTTAGATTGTCGTCTACGTACATATTTAGCGCACGAGTCTCAGTGAAGGTGCCGACCCCGCGCGGCGCTACAATCCACGCAAGGAGTCGGGAATTCGTATAGGTAGACAGTTAATATAATGTGGAGTGCACTCGCACCACAACAGTCTAACGAGTGCAATATCACCTAACTACGTTCAACAGAAGCACCCCCTCTGTTTTAAACTAGAATCCATTTCACGACTACAAACTCCACAAATGTGCATTTTCTCGAGCGAAGCGCTCCGCCACAAAGTTAAGTTTTACCACTTGCCATAATTACCAATAAAACGTGTTCTTGGTGATGGCACGTCAACTAGGGCCGCATCACAGTTATGAACTTGCCGTTCGCCTCGGTGACACCGGGTTATTGCTGTCATTTTAACATGATTATCTTTAATTAAAAAGTTGTTGTAGGCCTCCAAGAAATAACAAGTTATTAAAAGAAATTGCTGAGGCCCCGCGAAGTGGTAACTCAGTGAATTGTCATTATTAGATTAAGAGTTGGGTCCTATAATTTTGAAAGCGGGTTTTTCATACTCTGTAGACTTTTTGCAAACATCTTCAAATGATCTCTTTCCAATTATTCAACGGTAATAGTGTCGGTTTAAACGCATCATACTCTCAAAGAATATTGACAGTTATGATCACTACTCGATTGGAGCTTGGCCAACAATGTCTACATTTTCTGTACAATTTGTAACTCGATACTACTTCAGCATCCGTTTAGAATAGATGTGCCATTTTAGAGTGTTGCATCTCTCTCGTATTCGACGTGCGTTGTTGAGATATTTATTATATTATGCACTTGGAGTATTCGAATGATGTACAACGCGTAACCTTATTTATACTCGATTACACGGAAGAATGATTGTGGACTGTTTTCCATCTGCAATGTTTTTATAAAATTTATTGGGCAAATATTACATTCATGCAATTGGGTTTGTTTTAATATTGATGGTCCTGTTACATTGATACGTTTGAATGTTTGCCGTGCGAGTGAGTGGGCGCGTGGAGAGCACAGCCGCGTCGCGTCGCAGCGCGGGCGCGCGTGCCACTCGCGTCATATGATTCCTTTTATTTATTTTAATCAAATGTGCCGGTTGTTGTTTTGATGCGGCGAGGTTTGCTGTCGTGGCAGTTTTACATGCTCCACATTCGCCCATGAATTCCGGTGTGTGGACCTGCGGATAGATGAATGCTTTAACATTTTACATATCCGACGAATGTATTCGTTCCCCCAACTGACGCTTTTTCATTTTATTCAGTTATTTGATACGTTTTTATTTATGCCGTGTGGTATGTTGTCTTTGTCGAGTTATCTCTCTAGGGATTGTTATATTTAGATAGGTATTCATAACGGTGGTTGCATGTTTGTATTACTAAATTTTTTCGCCGTTTGTATTTTTCCAATACATAACATGGCAAATCTATTGGCTTATGCTTCGTATTGGTTCTGTTTAACATCGCAATCTGCAAAATACCATAGAAACACATTTAATTCTCAAAGCAATTCTATTTGAAAAAAATTCAATCATAATATAAAGTACTGCTAATAATCTTTCATTACTTCAGGACCAATCTCGGCACGTTATGGAGCGTCGATTAACACAAAACAAGGAGTGAACCCACTCCAGCGGGATAATGAAAATCTTCGATGTCGTATCGCTTTTTTTGTAATTGGCTCACATTTCTTTGTAACGGTGTTGTGCGTGCGCCTGGCTGCGGTCCGATTGTGCAGATAGAAGCAATCAATGGTTATGAGTCGAGAGGGCTGCAGATGTATCCCCTGGCGGAGGGGTGGGGGACAGTAATCATTTAAAAATGGTGCGCATTCACTGTGAAACGCATCTCGGCGATTGCCGTTTACGTTCTACAATCAGATCGTCCTACCTCTCTCTCTCTCTCATATCGACTTTTTCCACTTCGTTTGTTGCGCCCGGTTTGGGAATAGTTTTTGTTTCTGCCGGACTAATCAACGCCCGTACATGGCCATCCGACTGGGTTTTTCCATTTGCGTTTCAGTATAAAAAATATATGTCGTCGTTTGTTTTTGCCGTATATCCAATCATAATGGTTATGAAAATTAATATTGTTAAGTTATTTAGGTATATTATCTCTTTTAGTATTAATTTATTGTACGGCTACATTATCAAGTTTCAAATTGATAACTAAACCATTGTCTTTATTACGATAAATCACAAAAACTTACAGCTATCATAAAATAATAATATATATACAACTTAAAACTAGAAAAATTAACCATTGTTGTTTTACGTTTCCGTGCCTACTTAATAAATATTTATGTTAGTAACTGCTAACGTACATATTAAATAAATTATTGTTTTCCAATAGTTAACGGTAAACATAGCGTTAGTCAACTTAGAACTTAGGTCATCTATTGAGCTGTTGTCTCAGTTACTGGAATGGGCCACAAAATATTGGTAGACCTACGAATGATTTCGCAGGACTGTAATTGTGGTTATGCGGTGCAAATATCGATTTACATGCCACTGTATAATTCAAGGGTTGAATAATGTATTACCTTTCATTAGCACATTGGCCAGTCCCGGGGCGTATTTGCACATAAATTCGCTTACCCACACCCTCGAAGGAAGCCTTATACGTGTGAACGATTATCCTTTGAAGCGAAAATGCCATATCCCTTTTGTTTTTTATACGTTTTTACATGCATTTTATCACTCACAGTGGCACTCGGTTTTTTAGTACTCAATTTTCTCGTGTGAAATTCAGTTTCCAGAATTGGTTGGGTCCATCTACCGTTTTCTGTTAGCTTTGATATAGTTGTGTGGGAATAGCATTTTTGTTTGCAAATTATTTATATTTACTTACACTCAATTTATTTTAACCAAAAATAGTTACATTGGTAACTCGATTTCGCTGTTGGTTAGGTTAGGTTGATTAAAATTTCACATGGATACCTATAAATAAATTCTGTGTGTTTTAAAATAGTGGTAATAAATTATTTCAACTATAATAAATACTTATACTACTTTTATAAATTTGATTGGAATTAAGAACCGACATTAATCGTGATGGAATAAAGCTATTTCCTTACCAAATATGGAACTTGAAACCTCTATGTGCCAGAATAGTGCGCAATGCGAACTAATATTGAAATAGAATTTGCCAATCTAAGCAATATAATGACACAGTCTGATCACGAATATTGTTATCGAGGATTAAATTACATTATCGTCGTTACATGCCAGATTAAGTCAATCATTGACTCATATACACAATGATGCTAACTTCTATTGTGATCGCTAAAATATAAGCTAATGTATAAAATAAACAAATGTTTATTCGATTTAAAAAAGTAGTGTGCTAAATATAGCCTGATGAAATAAGCAAAAGCTGATGAACAATTTATGCCACGGCCTCCTGCGCTTAACTTGTGGCCCGCAAAACTTTAACAAGGTAAAAATATGGCCTCCGATTCTAATGAAGTCCAATAATTGCGAGCTTAACGCGGCACGCGTGCTATTACCTCAGAAACTGCGCACCTCAATCATTTTAATGCCCGTTTAATTATTATTCATTGCGCGACCACCCCCCATCTGTAGTATACGTTCCGATACCCATCTCTGTTCGCGATCATTACAACGCAAAAAGCAGCCGCCCTTGATTAACTCCAACGAATACAAAGGGTATTAGGCTGATCGATGTATTTACAGTGTAGTTTTAGTTTTAATTAAGCTACAGTATACCTACCGTTAAATCGGACCGCGCAGTAAAATGAACGCGGCGTGTGCGGTGCGTTAATAAGCCTGCGCGAATTTAACTCCAAACGTGGACCGTAAATGAGAATCACCAATAAATCGGGCATTATAATAAACATTAACGTTATTGTTTCCCGTTAAATGACCCCCTCCCCGCTTGGCAGTCATTCACCCCCTAGGCCCAGGTGCCACCGCAACAATCCGCTTGGAATTTCAACGACTTCAATTATTGAGTGCCTACGAAAACCGAACCCTTTGGTCTCCTCAAGGGGCCGGACTGTCCATTTCGCCCGATGATAATACCGGCCGGATATATCTCGTTTAATAATACATCACATAGGCCGGTTGGCTACCCTTACTTTCAAACCGCTGGTGGTGGGTTCGATTTCCATTCAGGACTATCATTTTTGTGCCGGAACATATCAGCAGCTATCTGTTAGTTCGATGTCTAGATGAAAATATATATAAGTATATATTTGCAGTTAGCATGATATTATCAACTTGTATACTGCTATAAAAGCTTTATTTATAGTCGTATTGGCCACGTTTATCTAAATAATTTCCCAGATATTTATATGTGTTATATGAATTCAAGTTCCTGAAAGAAGTGGCTTTTATTTCAAACCGATGGTTACGCCTATCAGTTTAATATAAATAACTGTTGTATCCTACAGACATGAATAGTTTCCATATAATTATATAAATTACTGTAATAATGTAAATTCTTTGAAGTATTTTCCGTTAATAAATAGATATCTACTTATTATAGACAAGGAATAAATTATAAAGCAGGCGGTGAAACGCCTTAATCCAATCATAGCTTTGCATAATTTGTATTGACTGCATACTGAATTGCATTAAGTAGCTGATATATTGCAATTGGCTACCAGTTAAAGTGAATTGGAATTGAACTATGCCTGCCTTAAATAGATTTGTATAGTGACTTAATTCATCAGTAAGCTAAACAACTTACCAATACTGATGTGCAATTATTTCAGTCTATTAATAAAATCTACATTATATTGAGGGTAAATTAGGGTGATCACACATACACGTCACGTAGTCACTAATCTCGACTCTTAGCGCAATCTGGAGCCATTCAGACGAAAAAACAATACAGCCACCTTTCACTGGGAACAAAGAGAAAATAACAAAAGAATGGACTGGACGAATCGCCGAACGGAGCATTATCGGACAAGCTCGAAACACACGTGCCTTTGGCACTGACCGGTCTTTAAAATGAACTTACAAAGAAAGAAATCAATCCCCCTACGGTTGAAGTTGGCTGTGAGGTTGGGCAACATTAGAAAAATAAATACCAGTGCGTTGGCGATGCGATCAAACATTGCACACAGTGGGTATTTGCATTGTAACCGCTTTGTAGAAGTTCGGTTGGGAGCAGGCTTTGTGCTAAAAGGTTCGCGCGTCCAGCTGTCCATCTATACTAAACAGGGAGTTAGCCGCTGGAATTTCACCGACTTTTTTCTGTTTTATGATTGACAGCACACGGGCCGTGTTCGGTCGCGCGTTCCGTGTCCAGCGGTCCGTGATCCTCTACTAAGAGACCTACCTATCTGTCGGACGGTTTGCCCACATTGTCACACGTTGCATAATACAAAAGCTCTCTGAATACATTTGTTACATCCAGACTCGACCCATCGAACTGTGCACAAAAGTCATCCTCGCAAAAGCGGATATGCGCCGAGGGAACACTGGCTCTGCTCATATCTAATTACGTAAATGAAATCGTTCTCAATGCGTATCTAAATGTAAAAAAATATATATTCGTCTCGTTAAAACTTTCCGTCTGCAAATATAAAATTCAATTTCTGAATGAGCGCAAAAAATCTTCCACCTTATTTTTCGCGTTCATTTTGCATCAACCGACGTAGAATCCTAATTATCTTTCCCAGTTAAGCTTAAGTGAATTATTCCAGCCGCCCACAGTGGCGCACAAACAAAACGGCACGGAGTTCGCAACCTCAGTCGAAAATACTAAAACATTAAAGAGCATTCCCGGCGTAC
Organism: Thyatira batis; assembly: GCA_905147785.2. Lineage (NCBI taxonomy): Eukaryota > Metazoa > Arthropoda > Insecta > Lepidoptera > Drepanidae > Thyatira > Thyatira batis. Next base: position 7,970,975 of record LR990489.1, read on the forward strand.
GTATAATATCCACTAAGTAGTAAGTATACGCGGCGCATAAGCTCGCTATCTTGCCGGAGGTAACAGAGCTGCGCTTTAGACGGCTCAACTTTTAATAACGCCTGCAAAATCATCTAATTAATCTGATTACGGACGGACCCGCACTCAGACGCAACTCTCGGTACTAATGCTTACTTCTGAGCATTAAACAAACTTATTTGTCCCATGTAGTGCCACTCGGATTAGTCAGGCGAGCCGTGGCCTGCCGCCCCGTACCTACATTATCACAACCCACCCAAGTCCCGGATAAATGGCAAGAGACATCAGTCTTCGCCTAAATTACTATATTATCCTTCAAAAGCAAAATTGGAACCTTTTATTCATGGAATAAAAGAAGAAAACAAAATCTCCACATTTTTCTATTTACTTTATTTTATTTTAATTTTTATACGCATATGACTCGTGAAATTGATTTCGCTTAATAATTTATTATATTTAAGTTAAATGTTCTACCTTTAGGATACATTTACGCCCGTACCTATTTTCCAGTTCACTGCCTGCATACCTATGAAAGAGTGTTTGTAATATAAGCGATTTCCCCTTAGAACTTTCGTCGTTTGGAAAATCTATTGATGCAGTAAAAAATTTGTAGAAGGCTATAATTTTACGAAACTTCAGTAAATATTGATAAAAGAATATCAGGTTTTAATAGTGTTCCCTTTTTTGTGTGCACTGTGCACCCTCTATAAGTTAATATCTAATTGAGTAGGCTCAAGATGGCTACTACGGCCGGTTACACACACACGATGAACGAGATCTGCGACTAATGGAGATCTTATCTTTACTCCGAGGTGGCCATCCTTTTAGCAGTATAAACTTTGTTATGTATATAACATAGGGTTATCTTAGCCAAATAGGACAGTCGAGTCCAGGTCATAAATAAGGCCCGGCTTTGATTTCTGAAGGTGACCCTCGCTCCATACGTTCTTTGGGGTCGGAGATCGTGAGATCCGTTTTAATAGTTGCTAAGGAAATCTTACTTAATTCGCTTAATGAACGCGTAACGCTCTATCGAGATCTCCATAAATTATTTAATTACTTTATATCGTTAAGCCACCATTAGTAGTGTTTTCACGAAAACTCGGTTCTTGGGTAGGTACATAAGTATTAATTTCTCGACAATTACTCGCTAATCCGTTTTCTTCTCAAATTAAATATTTAAGGCAGCAATTTGTGGCGCTTCCGCTTTACACAACGAGGTTCAAAGAAGAGAAGACTATTTGGCGAAAGTAATTTTCGAAATTATATTGTTACTTTGTCCTTAGATCTTATAATAATTATCTGTGGTCCGCTTTAACAAGCGTTTAATTTGAGTACCAAATTAAGCCCACTTTACGTTAAATTATTTTTGATAAGAAGTCAAATGTTACCGTATAATGTAATCATTGCAAATCCTGAGCGTATACACTTTGGAAAGTAGGCACTCCATCAAAAGATCAATGTTACTTTTTAAATAAAAACCTCGATTGAATCTAAACAGAACTACACCATTCAATGGAAGTCTTTAAAAAAGGAGCGCAGAGATTTCGATAAAAGGTAAAGCCTATTGGCAGAACGTATCGAGGGGCAGAATATAGAAGGAGGTTGGCTGCGGGATGCGAGAGCAGATAGGCAGCTAGAGCGACACGAATGCGACATTTCAATTTGAGTATATATTATTCATGGTAATGCGTTAAAAGCGCCAGCATACAACTTGCTCACTACGAGCGGGAAGCGAGTAATCGCCGCGCACGTGCGAACACCAGATATACAATATGTACCTATATTCAATGTTGTGCTTTAAAATTGTCGTTTCGCGCCATTTGCAGTTGCCGCGCCCGGACCGATGTGCTCCGCTTATAAAGTAACTCCACGAAATGTGGCACACATTTTTATTTATCGCGGCTCCGTACGAAATCGTTTTTTACCTATCAGCGGACGAAAATTACGATTGCAGCATGCTTCGATGTGTGCACCGAAAGCACAGAATATCTGTCGATAATTACATTGAATTGGGTTGAGATTGGTGAAATATCGACAGAAACAAACAAGATATGTTGAATCACGTTACATAAATCTCCGAGGCCAGATTAGATAGACCTATAGACCAGAGTGAATTCGATGGTGCCGCAACATTAGCTACCAGCGTAAATGTTCAAATAATTCCTATGCACGCATACCGAAGCGGATTCCAAAAGTGAAATCTATGCGGCCATGTTGGCTTAGAACGTTATTCAATGAATGTCGAATTCTTGCTTATTAATTTGTAAACGGAGTTGTGGATTGCTTTCATTTAATAACAATCAAGAGGAATTTATATTATTCTGTTTCCATTACTACTCGGTAGGTACTAGACATTCGAGATACAACAAAATATTAAATACACATACCTACAATTTTAATGCCTTTTCAGGAATGCTTGATTTTTTTAATTATTATTTGTAGTAGTTAGGTACCTAGTTTTAAGTGAGAGTAAATTATTTTCACATAATAGGCAACCTTCAAGGCTATATTATGCAATATATCTCTTTAAAATATTAAAGCCTACATAGACGCTCAGGTAACATCCCATAGCGCAAAATGTTTCATTCCTATGAACATAATTTGGTTATTTATTACACGGTCCCGATACCAAACATAGTTTCCATTATTCCTAAACGTACAAATTCACATTTAAAGGGCAGGCAACCCTAAAAATAAATCAATGGACAATGGTATCCTACAAATGTGCGGCACGGACACGGAAAGATAATATTGTGTTTGCGTAAAGTGTGCTTAACCGATCTAGGAGTGTGTGTGTGTGCGTACGAAAGAGGTCGAACTCAAGTTGTGGCCAACATCTATTATTCATCACTGAAGACACGGGAAGGAAATTTGTGTAAGTGCGTTGTGATCCAACCAATCTCACCATCTTTATTTCATTCGCAATAAATGGATTACGTTGTTCACAAACCTTGTTGCGTTATCGGCGTTTTTATCTGCCCCCGTCATTGGTTTTTCTTTGTTTTTGATTGTTTTAGAAAAGTCCTTACGAAGTTTCATAACAAATTTACGTAGATTAACATTTTGTTTGAGTAGGTGTCAACCCGAAAATGTATAACTAGTATGTTAAAATAAAATAATAGTAAAAATAATTGGCAGGAGACTAGTGGTCTCAGGATATTCCTTTACATAATATACCTATAATTGTACCTATGTATTCTATTCACCACTCTGCATCTGATCATGAAAATTATGTTACAAAATGGTTAATACCTATCCAATAAATAAATATAACTTCGAACTCATAAAGTCGAAAAATACCGACCCAGGCGCGTCAATAGAGGTCATCAATTACACATCCGCTCGATTTGGCAAACGTTAATACACCAAAAGGCAAAGATTCAAAGGCAATCCTGCAAAAAGGTCGCTGTTTGCGAAACCGCGGCGCGCGGCTCGCGGCGCGCGGCGCGTGAGTACGCATGCAGCGTGCTGCGGCCGTCCCACCCTTGATGGATTGAGGCCGATATATCAGACGCTACATGAGCGCGTAGGCCGCCCCACGCCTCATCTCACGAATATTAATCAACTTTATTCACAACCTTGTATCGTACACGGCGGACCTCTTAATTTTCTTCAAGTGCCGAAGATGTATGTAGGTACCTTATAATAATTTTCTTTTCAGGTTTTTCTCTTTGAAAAATCTCCAAGGCCTATTTTTATTTTTCTGACGTGATTATTTTATTTCAGATGTTTATTCTATAACATGAGATACATATAGATTTCGGAAATACCTAGTAGATATTAGGGTAGGGTTGCGATATTCCTAGTGCTTTGTAAAGGAATAGGTATTAGGTATCCATGATTAAATATGATAATGACAGTTATTATTTAAATATTCATATCGATGGCATCGCGTCTAGGAGTAAAATTTATGTTGAGGTCTTCAAAACCCGGAAAACCATTTTCGAAATTGACCAAAAGTATGTGAATTTCCGTGGCAACTCACCTGTGACCCGGTCCCGTGGCATCGTTTTATCGGTACCCGGAGACATAAATTACGAGTAAAAGTAATCGTTGAAACTTTTCCGAAGCAGGCCGGAGGGCCAGAAGCCTGGAATTTGTGTCGAATTACCTGCCACTGGTTTTAAGACTTGTAATTTATCAGTGAAGAACCCACGTCTCGATCGCCCGGAGGCTGGCGACGGCCACCCGCTCGGAAAATGGCCAGTATCGTTACATTAAGGATCCGCCGGAGAACATTACTACTCACACTGCTATTACTACCAAAAATATATACTTATTTCAGAAGCAATAACCATATACGTATCTACTTAGCACATTACAAATACGTACGAGGCCAAAAAATCTCAGAATAAAGACATTAGCTAAAGTACGGTTGGTGCGTATATTATGGTATCTCAGAAAAAGGCGGGTTTTGATTGACGCTGGCAATCGGCTTAATGTAACCTCGAGGCAAGTTTTGCCGCGGCGCACAAACGACTGGTTAAATTCGGAGGTCGACGCAAAACGACGCAATCTCTCACACGTCACACAGAAGGAGCTTTCCATATAATTCATTTCCCTATTCATATTTGTCTTAGAGCTGGCTCCGGTACGCACACTTACGTACGTTACCTACGCAAGAAACAAAACGGCAATACAGGGACAAAATATGATGTGTTCCTACATATTTTATCGCTGATGTAACCTAAATATTCAGTTTCCCAAAATAGAAACATTACAAAACTGAAATATACACATTTTACTTATTTTTCCGAAGAAAAGAAAATTATCAACTCGCGTGGCAAACCGAACCGACGGTCAATGAACCCTACACATCCAACTGCACCCCTCGCGCCCCAAAGAAAACCTTACGCAAACTTGTCGACCTATAGCCGTATGGCTTATATTCGTCGTTCAAGATTACGTGACTGGAAATAGTAAAATCGGATGATGATGTTGATAATGTAGGTCGTAATGGGCTATTGCCAATAAAACCTTATAGGTAAGCGATGGATTAAAAGGAACTGGGTCAGGGCAAGGCCCATGCCTTATGAAAATGCTTTGAAAAGCTGCTCCCGTCTACTAAAAGTCGGATGTGCCTATCGCGTTATCTTTCCACCGATGCCTACCTACTGTGTAAACAATACGTAAACGCAAACTTAACGCGTTTACAGAAACCAACATTATGTTTACGTTGCATTATGGAAGGAATAACTTTCGACTGTGAATCAGCTATTTATTTTGCAAAAGTTAATATTTCACATCCAATAAATTCCGCAGGCAAAATCAAAGTTGTATATAGTGAAAGTTATTTTTTCAGGTAAATTTTTTAGCAACCAAATGGAACGACCAATCACACAAAGTTTTCATTACTTGGAGCTAGTGCTTGGGTCTAAAAGGAAAGTTACATGCACTCAATAAGAGACCGCTTAAAAAGTTTCAATCAAAAACGCCAATGGAGAAAGCTGCCCGTAACTTGGCAATATCGCCCACTTGTCCGGCTAAATGAATAATTATTGAAAAAATATTACGCAAACTTTGAAAAGGATAAATTAAAGAGCTTTTTTATTCTATAGCATAAAACTTTAAATCTGTTAAGAAAATAATTGAATACTGTAATGTTTCTTGCAAATGTTCGTATTTAAATAATATAAAATTAACAAGTATGTAGTAAGTAGGTACCTATATGTAGTAGTAAAACGGTGCGGTATGTCGAGCCGGGTCTCGTGGAGTGGACGAGGTCATGTTTTCTGTGCGGGTCATTTGTACCCATCGTTACCAACAGCAGGCGTTGCCCGCACGCACAACGATCTCTTCATTTTCACTGGGAATTTTATTCTGGTAGTAAACGTTAACCATCAATTTCATGTTCCATTTTTGTTTTACATCCAACGTTCCATGCAATATCGTACATCCTCTTTATAACGGCGGCGAATAATTTTCATTAAATATTTACAGCAATATTTCTGACCGATTGTTACTTACGAGGGTCGATCATTCAAAAGATACAAGCCCTAAGTCAATATCGTAACTTTTGAAAGCAAACTTAGCGGCCGCAGTGGCCGGTTTAAAGTTTCATGTGGCTGATAATTTACATAATAGAAGACGGTAGGTCTATCCACTATCGGGGTCATCCAAACTTCTGTGGATTAGGGCTTTCACGGGCAAGGCTTATCGGATTTTGAACGAATTTCGGGTTGCTTGCGATAGCGACGTCATTATCGATATCCGATTTATATGCAGATTGGGAGTGAAGTAGCGGTGGCGTGGGCGCGGCGGGATGACGTCACGCGCCACCGACGACGCGGCTCCCGCAACTTGCGCCACCCAGTCTGTGCCGGCCGGCCGGCGCGAGGCGCGCGGCGAACGACGAGCGGCGAGCGGCGCACTCCACATAAATAATCCCACTCACCGACCACAGTCTTCAACTTTGTCTTATTTGAAGATTATACAATTAATCCCTTCCCTTTACATTCTCAACGGAACCGAGATCCTTGTTCAACTTTTGCGCACTCGACCCGACGAAGACAGAACCTCTATTGTAAGGATTTAACAATTTCTCCCGCCTCGTTGCATCTCACAGAGTAATAATAAAATATCACAATGGATGTCAACTCTATTCATCATAAGTATCCAAGACGAAGAGCATCAGTAGCATAATTCAACAAATCAGATATGAAGAAAGAATTACTTTCTTGGAAAGGGCTGCTTGGAATTTGTTTCATTATTATGATATCTTTATTCAATACGTGAAGATGTTATATGGAGAGACGTTATTATTTTATTATACATACAAATCGAATGCCACCTACTTACATAATATATATATGGAAAGCGATCTCTTTAGAGAGTGTACAACATTGATATTACATTGTTTTTGGGCACGTTCGATTCTTCTTAATTGTGTTCGTGATAAATTGTCACAGTTAAAACTTTCCTGGTTCACTTCTTTTTCATGTAGTAGTAAAGTACGACACGACACGACGTACCGCTTTCATTCTCGCTCCGACAAGCCTCGTAAACAATATGTAATTTTCAGAATGGAAGTGAACGTATGAAGCGTGGGTTTTCCTACAGGTAATGACTGGCAACAATCTACATAAGACTAACGAGTGAAACTTCAGTGCCGTCATTATGTCGGTAGCGATCGCTTGCACGCCGTCGAATGCTCGCTCGATCGCCATTTTTCACTCTGTCGTATAATTTAGACCGTATTTATACTATCCAACACCGGCAGACACAGTAAATCAATTAGGTGTACCTGCACAAGTTTCGGTTGCAATTAAGCTGTTTATATTAGATATTACCGCCACTTTATCAAAGTTCTAGTATGTATAGTTGAATAGCAGAACGACATTGCAAGATCATTGCCCGATGGCAATGCGATCAGTAGGAACAGCACAATTTACTTATTCAAACGATGATTTATACCTACTTCTAGTTAGCCTTCAGCGGTACTAATCATAAAACAATCGACGATAAACACCAGAAAATATATTTTTGAGCATCATTTTCAACAAAAAAAAAATATGTTTTTTTTATTAGTTCCTCGATTTTTCTCTAGAAGTATTTTTCGATGTAGATTACAAATAATGTAAAAGTGCCTATTATATTAGGTTATACCCTCCTTTAACTTATGTTTCCATTAATTTTCTACGATATTACACAAAAAATGGCTGATACATCATTCATCCTTCATCCGAGCTGTCTATTATGAGTTGCAGTTTTTAAAAGTTGATAATTAACACGGGGCAGGGCAGCGCAGGGCAGGACCAACTTTTGAAGTGTTCATAAAGTTTGTAAAATACCCTAATAATTAAAAGTGGGTGGAAAGAGGGGGGAGGGGGGATAGGATGATGACTTTTCATCAGTTTCATGATTGTACACCCGTCTGGTTAATAAAGGTAGTCCGAACGTTTCTTGACATTAAACGTTAGAATGGTAACGGCTTATTATGCCTTCTTTTTATTTACTTTTACGCAGACTTCTCCCAATAATAAAGAAAACCGATGTTATTATGGCGTAGAGAATTTCTTTATACAAAGCTCAGTTCCTTTGATGTTCGAGAAATCTATTGAAGTCTATAGATAACAATAGATCTGTCTTTTGAAGTGTCTTAACGGTTTCGGGAACACAGATTTTTCAATCATCTTGTACTGAGTTCATAATTAATCTAGTCACATTTATGGAGCATAATTATAAAAACATTTTATATAGTCCTACCAAGGCATTCAACTATCTTATTTGTTTGATTCTAGAGCAACTTCTAATAATATATGTATGTACCTACCTACATACTTTCCTACTACCTACCTATGTATTAAATAGAAATGATTCACTGACTCGAAGCGTCCAAAAAACTAAAATTCTATTGGTTCGATCCATCTGTTAGTCTTTTGTCGGTATTTCCTGTTTGTCTCGTACTCAAGCGCAGGTTAATAAGTAATGAAGCGGATTCGGTCGAGTTTTGTTTGTTAAAGTGATTATTCAAATACGAAAAACGTTTTCGGGTTTTCCTAAACTTCTCTCATATTTTATTCACTGTTTTTTTCACGATTCAAGAAATACATAATTATTTATAGGATTTATATTTATACGCTTTTATGAATGTAAATTAAAACTGAGAGCAAACGTAACTTAATAAAATAGACGAATATTTTTTGCAAATAATCCAAGACAGTTCAGGCAAAACATAAATGAAAATAGAATGTCATAAGTTATTCTTGTTTTCTTGTGAAGAGTATTGTCGACATTTAGATCATTTCAAAAGTGTTTAACCGAGGTGTCTTCTTTGAATGCGCTCTGAATTTAGATGTTTAAAATGTTTTTATATGAAATTTTTCTCTTACTTTTTATCGTGATGAAAGTTTTGTAGGAACTTATGCTGATAACCTATGTTATTCCAGATATACATTTCTGTTTTGAATTTATTCCACTTACCATGACGATAAAATATTACCTACTGTGATAAAAAAATCAAAAATACATAGTAATGTTAGTGTCAGTCAGTTGTTATTTTTCTGTAACCAGCCGCAAGACAATACAAAGAAATACCTAAACTTTATTGCCCGAACAAAGAGATTGTGTACGAACACAAGAATTTACGCCGAGGAGGTTAACGTTTCGAAATGAAATATTTGAATTTATCGTAGGATTAGAGGAACATTTTGCTACCTATTTTACATATTCCAAGTACCTACAAAATTTTTAATAAAATCCCATCGTAATTTGACACTGAAATATAATTGAATAACATACCTACCTAGGAAGAGTGGAGAGTGGGATGGGAGGCCTTTGCCCTGCAGTGGGACAACCCAGGCTTTAAATAATAAATAAAATAATAATAATACCTACCTACTTTAAAACAAATTACTATTATTATTTATGCTGGTTTTCAGTAAATGACAGTATCTAATAATTTTTAAGGTTTATTTCGGTCCACTGCACGCCATTCATACCGAAGACTCCTTACATTTAATTACTGTTGTCGATAAAGTATTCTTAAGGGCTATGTTAATAACGGAACGGCAAGTTGTCGAAGTTCCCTAAGAAAACTAATCCCATCCAGAGATTATTTATTACCAGCGGTTGCCAATCAATTCGCCTATAAAAATACGTGGATAAGCCGTCTCCCAACGGTTCTATGGAGAATCATTAGGAAAATACGACAAAATTGTTGAGTGTTGCCAGGAAGGGGTGTTATTTATGGGGGGCAGAGGCCGGAGTGTATCTGAGTGGGTCTATTAGCTCAACTAATATTTTCTTCTTCAAGTTAATTGTTATGTCGCCTTTAAGAGCAGGTGGCTTGTCCCATTAGGCCGCCGCGGGCGAGTTAATGCCCGGAGACGTAACTTGAGAGCCACTGAGGGAACTCCGACCCGCGGAAATATTTAAACAAATTAAAACTTTTTCTTTATGCCATTTCCCGAAGAGTGTTCTTATTGTGATTCGTTTTTATTGAGTTTCCTTACACTTTTTTTAACAATAAAATCAGATAAGTGCTTGTCCGGCACCTAACATTTGGAAATCGAATAGAAGCCTAAGTTTTATAATGTTATTTGCAGAATGATAATGATGTTCATTGGGTAGGTAAGTAGGTATATTAAAACTTATAAGGTAGAACTGTACTTTTAAACCAATTTATTTTGTTAAACCAATACACTGTGAAATCAATAACGTTTAAAGTACACGCAATGCTAAAAACCTTACCATCTGGCCCAAAACGATATCAAATATTTACCTAAATTATTACGTTACGAAATTCGTGCACGTAAACTTATGTGTATTGAAATGTCTGACTTTATATGAAATAATGCGACCCTATTTTCAAGTTACAAATCACGATAAACAAAAGTTATTTCAACTTATAAATTTTACTTATTTGGGCATTTAACTTTGTATACCTACTTTATATAACCGAAGGATACGTATTTTAAAAGTATTAACCAATTATAAAACTTTACTAGGTAGTAAGTAGAACGCAATAATAGTCAAAATAGGCATACAAATATTGTTAGTGAAACTGAAACTTCGTGACTTAACCGAGACGAGACAAGCTTAATTCCTTTCTTAACCCCGCTGACGTTTCAGAATCGTTATTAGAGCAACGTTAGTGTCTTGCTTGACGGACATGAGGCTGGCCAGTGCCCATTACAAATGGTCAATTGTTCGCAACTATCCAAGTAACTGTTAGCCAGCTAAGAAAACAAGCTGCATAGTTTGTGGGTTTACTTGTAGCAACTGACTGTTTGAAATTTCAAATATTAGTTCGAATGAGTGATGCTTTAGAGAAGAAAGTTACGAGTGACTTGCAATGAAACATAAAACTATTTTAGAGCAAACTAAACTGTAAACTGGGTTTGAATTGACATTTTAAGTTTTGGTCTTAAATTAAAATACGTAGTTTAAAGCTTTGAGGTTATTCCTTTTTTATCAAACTTACCTGAAAATTATGACTATAATTATAATTAAATTATAACATGACATAGTTTATATATACATATTTCATAATGTTTTTATTTTTAACGATACTTATGTAGATCTAAAGTCTATAGCAATAGGTCAAAGACCTTTAAGGCAGTACAACGACATTTAATTTTAAAATCGAATATTAACAATATCCGTCTATCCAATATAACGAACCTACACGCGACAACAAACAACATGTGTTTAGAAATCAAACCGTCACACGAGTAACGTCCATAGACGCGCATTCAAACAAACAAACAAATCAAATCGACTGATCGTGATGCACACGCGTGCAAACAACCGATTGTTCAGATATTAGTTCCACCAGCAGTGTTGGTTGTTCACTAGCGATTGCGATATCGCATGGCTTTGATGGATTACACTGAATGTTATGTTCCTACTTACCAGCTGTACTTTAGTGATACGAGCCGTTAATTTTCCAAAGAAAATAGCTTACCATTTGATGTAAGCAAAACAAAAGGAAAATGTTCATTGTTGCATACGACTACAATAATTAACCTACTAGATTAGAGGTGTGCTCGTTAATCACTCTCTTTTGTTCTGTCATAGTATATTTTAATTTGTTATACATAACAGTATAACTTCAGAAAAATATATCTCATAAGTGGTAGGTAGGTAGGCACTTATGTTCATTTAAATCTGTAACAATTATAATAAACAGAAAAGTAAAACATAAATTCATCCATTCAGAATTCATTAAGTGTTTAGCAAGACACGTATAATTTTCATTATTGTGAAACAAATAAAATTATTTTTATCTCAAACAATCTCGTTTCATAAAAGAGCCGACGTTTAAAACGTCTAATAAGAAAATAGGCTGTAATAAGCAAAAAAATAAAATCCAGGAGAAATTAATTAACTTTAACGCTATTTCACCTTAAATCTGTTATAATGTTGGCGCTAAATCTTGTAAACAACAAAGGCAAAAAAATTAAGTGGATATTCTTAAAACGAGTACCTACACGTAGCAAATTACTGCGACAGATACCTCCGGGGACGTACCGGGTGTCTCCCCCTTAAATGAAATACTTAATAATAGAGGCTTGCAGCTTAGTAAAACGCGACGATGTTGAAGAAAATTGTTTCTACAATTACATTGATGGCTAAAAGGTGTCCTGGAATATGGCTGTATGATTGAAATTATTCGTTAATAATAGTAATCAAGTAAATATTAATATCTGGTGTTTTAATAAAATAATAAAAGTTTACAAATCATACTTTAATATTCTTTAAGTTTGTTGTGAAATAACAAAACACTGAACCTTAGCACAAAAAACGAGAGTGCAAACGCAAAGCAATTTTTCATCTCAAAATCAAAGGGATATTTGATTAAAAAACGTAATAATTGATATTATGTTCAAGCACAAGTCTATCCGCGTTGGGAAATATCAGTATTATCTTATATCTAAAACAATGCAGTTGGTTTAAAAATAGAATATACTGCACATAAAACTGTTGTATATTTCATTCCAATATAAAATGCAGCACCTTATTTTAGAGAAAAACATTTTAAACAATCACCAAAAACTCGTTTTATTCCCGTAGTGTTGGTACGTTAAGTATAAAAATTCCAAGCGTCTACTTGGAACATTGTCTCCAATTTTGCTCTTTTCTAGAGATACTGAGAAAAATGTTCCAGCAAAAGTGGAATTAGTAAAGTTCCCGGGAATAGCACATGAGTTACCACACGTCGCGGCGTCGGTCGAATATTAAAAGGCGAATTATGGTACTCACGAGCCTACGGGTTCATATATGGCCATATTGGGCCTGATATTGTGAATGTGTTACTTAAGTTTGCTATCAAATTCACTTGGCCTTATTATACTTGCCTTTAAAAAAGATATCTACTTATATGTTACTATCACTTAGGTAGGTAAGTTAAACATATATGATTGGCATGAAATTCCGTTAGTTAATAGAAATCATTAGTTGCTTTCAGTCATAATATAATCGATTCTGATAATTCGGTATTATTGCAGCCATCCACATCGCGACTGTACTAAATACAATGCCTACGAGGATAGTGCGGTATCATAAACATATTAAGCTTGTTTGTAAACAACAGTTTGACGTGAACTGGTTTCAACCTCGCTGATTAGGGGGTAACGTGAATGCAGATTATGGTTATAACTAACTAGCTGCCTCCCCGCGGTTTTACCCGCGTAGTTCCCGTTCCCGTGGGAATACAGGGATAAAATATAGCCTATGTTACTCGGGGATAATGTAGCATTCCAAAGGTGAAAGAATTTTTGAAATCGGTCCAGTAGTTTCGGAGCCTATTCATTACAAACAAACAAACAAACAAACAAACAAACAAACAAACAAACAAACAAACAAATCTTTCCTCTTTATAATATTAGTATAGATGTAGTAGCCAACGTTACGTAGGCATTAGGTATGTAGGCTTGTTGGCGCGGTTGGTTAGGCACCTGACTGCTACCAGTCGTGAGCTCGGTTCCCAAACATGATAATAATATATTAAGTATATTTGTTATTTGGTTACTATAGCAAAAGCTCCGCTTCCTTTGTTCAGATGCTGGTCGGTTATATGTAAATATATTTTCATTACCTACAACAATAATAGATGATCAAACGAACTTTAGTGAAGTTCGATCACTATTGTATGAATCGCTTCATTCGAATATATTAGTATTATTACGTTGTAGTAACCTTTAGTTTACGGGCAACACTGCACAATTTCAAAGAGAATCGATTTTTAAAACATCGATAAACCCTTGTCTCTAGTCTAAGCGTACCGGTATCTCATTATTTTAGAGATTCTGGAAATAAAGCTTCCTAATTCTGGGTACTTATTAAAAAACCCAACCGTTATGTGTATATAATTTTTTTTTTTTTTTTTGGGTGGGTAGTGTTATTAATATATTCGAATGAAGCGATTCATACAATAGTGATCGAACTTCACTAAAGTTCGTTTGATCATCTATTGGTATTTCATCGCTTCATTCTTCATATATTAGTATTATTACGTTGTAGATATTTAGAGAAGGAAGGTTTATTTTACCAATTTTCTAAATAAGTAACAACAGTTTTATTATACTTATATTTTAATCAACGAAACAAAATTATTTACTTAAAGAATAATTTTAAATGAATAACAATTTGTAATCAATGTTGGAATACAATAATCAATTGGATTCAAAAAATACTGCTGTAGCAAAGTCACTCTCATTGGAATCCGTAATAGGCCTGTGATAAAAACGGGCAAAAGCTGTTGATGTGCCAGTCCAGCCAGCCGTTTTTCTGATCAAGTCAATGCTGAGTCCCGCGGATCTCGCGGCGGACGTGGACGCGTGCCGTGTGCTGTGCGCACTGAATGTACACGTGTCTACGCCACTTTCTGACAATACCTGTTTTATCCAACGGCTGATAGATTGAGCCGTTGCTGGTTTATGTGGTCGTTTTGTTGTCAGTAATAAGTTACCTGCATTCGTGGTTCTCACATTTTTTGTTACAAAAATATAATCTTGGAGAACTGAAGCAGGACAGATATTAATATTTTCTCGAAAATATGGTAAGAATAGTACAGGTTGTTCGCGGCCAGGGGCAGATGTTTTTGTAACGTTAGTTATGGCTATCTTAATACCGTTATGAACTATTGAGATATTTTCTAGTTTTATAAGCGAAAGAGTTTGAACCCTATGTGCTGTACATAACGCTAATAAAATTACTAGTTTTTTAGTAATTTTTTCAATAGTTAGCTCTAAATTTGGGTACCAGTTAGAAATATGATTAAGAACGACTTGGGGATTCCAAGTTGAGGTATATTTAGGACGGTTTGGTTTGAGTTTATATGCTCCTTTAAGAAGTCGTCTAATTTGATCATTGGAACCTATTGTATCTCCTAGGAATAACGACAATGCTGAACGGTGACTATTGAGTGAGCCGTAAGAACATCCTGCACTAAACTGCTCAGTTAAAAAGTTGAGCACTAATGGGATAGAGAAATCATGTACATAACTATTATTGTTAATACAAAACTGCCACCAGAGTTTCAGCGTAACGCTATATTGTTTGAGAGTGTTGTCAGAAAGTGACGCTAGCATTAGGTCGAGTGCTACTGGCGGAGTTCCGCGGCGTATGAACGCCGCCCGCAGAGCTTCGCGACACCCAGGGTAAGGTTCGCATTCAAGGGGTGATGGTCCCTGAAATTAGATTGTAATAGTGATTTACTAGGATTGAAAAAGTGTATCGCGGACACTCGTAAATTATGCAATAGAGGAAACCACGGCTGAGATGGCCAGTATGGAAATACTAGTATACCAGTAGCTTCGTCGTCGATTATTTTCCGTAAACATTTCAAAATTAATGAGAATGGAGGAAAAGCATAGAAATAGCGTGATTTCCAGTTAACTGTAAATGAATCGACGGCGAGGGCATCTGGATCTGGTTTCCATGAAATAAAGACGTCACATTTGGTATTGCTGCGAGAGGCAAAAAGATCAATATCTGGATAACCAAAGAGTTGAACTATCAATTGAAAGGAATCGTTAGATAGTTCCCATTCAGTATCTGGGTTGACTTTACGGGATTCTGCGTCAGCGCAGTTTTCTTTTGTATTGACATAAGAAGCGTATATCCAAATATTTCGGTCTTCGCACCATTGCCAAATGTTTCTCGCTAAGTTATTTAGATGTGGGAATTGAATACCTCCCATTCTATTTACGTAGCTTAAGGCTGTGGTGTTATCTACCCTCAACAATATTGTACAATTAGAATCATTGTTGGCAAAGCTCTTTAATCCTAAAAAAACTGCTAACAATTCTAAATAATTAATGTGGTATTCTTTTTCATTAACTTTCCAAGTCCCATTAGCTCGTCTATTGATACAAACTGCACCCCAACCTGTTCGGGAGGCATCTGTATAAATTTCGTATTTATACTCATTTGTTCTGAAACTGCTTATAGTTGTATATATATTTTCTTTCCACCAATTAAGATCTTCTAAAATATCTTTTGAGAGTTTAATTTTAGCATCAAAATTATTGTTATGTTCTGCTAGGGCAAGGAATTTATGTCTTTCAAGAATTTTAGTATACAAGAATCCATATTTAGAAGCTGGGCAAGCTGACACTAGAACACCAATTAATTTTGCAAAATCTCGAATGGTACATCTAGGCAAACGTGAAAATTTTTGTACTAATCGACTGATATTGTTACGTTTTTCGGAAGGTAAGGATAAGGTTAACTCATTTGTTTCGTACATGAAACCTAAAAATTTAATAGTTCTTTTAGGATGTAATGAGCTTTTTTCATGGTTAACTATGAAACCTAAGCAATTTAATAGTTTAAGTGTAGAATAAACGTTATATTCGCATTCTTCATAAGTATCCCCGATACACAAAATGTCATCAAGATAGATTACTGATTTGTGGCCTTGCCTTCGTAGAAAGGTAATAACCTCTTTCATTATTTTTGTAAACACCCTCGGTGCTACTGATAGTCCGTACGGCATGGACTTGAATTCATATGTAATTGTTTGCTTAGAATTAGGATCTTGGAACTCAAATCTAAGATATTTCCTGTCCGCAGGATTAATAGAAACTAACAGATAGGCTTCCATAAGATCAATGGAAGCTAAATAGCCATAATGGGGGATAAGTTTAGATGCAGTTCTATAATCTTCCATTTTAAAATGTGTTTTTAAAATAAATTTATTTAGAGGCTTCAAATTAAGTATAAATCTTTTACTACCATTTGGCTTAGGGGCTAGGAATATTCTTGAGATAAATTGATCATTACATGGATTGCAGGGTGATACAGCTCCTAGTTGAACTAGTTTTTGAATGGCATCGTTCATTTCTAGACTATCGTCATGATTAAATGTAGAACGCGGAACTACCGGTTGCATTATGTTTTTACAAAATGGTATTGTATAGCCATGCTTAATCCATTTCAAAATTACACTATTGCTAGTTATATTAAGCCAACAGTTATAATGAAATGTTAGTCTACCTGCGTGTACCTGCGTTATTGCTGTGCGTTGGCACGTGATTTGGTTTGATTGAAAGTCTTCAATGGAGTTTGGTTCGTCGTCTGTGAGGGATAGGGCCTGCGAGTCGCTGGCGGTGGCTTCCGCTGACCTCCTCGCCCCCCCCTGAACGACGAGTAACGAGGAGGTCCTGTCCAGTTTCCCTGATGGGCAGGACGAGTGACCGGTGTGGTAACAGTAGAGGCGACGGCCTTCTGAACTGCCGCCTTCCGGATTTGCAGACCCTGCTTTTCAATAGCCTTGCTCGCTTTGATTTTTTCACCGAGAGAGTTGCCGAACAACGTTTCGTCACGCTCGGTATCTTGAATCATATGTAAGAAATTCTTTTCTAAGCTAGGTGTGATTAACTTTTTCCTATCACAGGAAAAGGAATAGTGTAAGTCTGTTAACAGACGACATCCATCGCTAAGATACTTTAAGGATCGGACTTTATCGTCAGTTTTTAGCATGGAGTCCATGGCACGATTTATCGCAGAGGTACTCGCACCAAGAACTTGTTGAAAGCTGTTAAGTTTTTTATCTCGGTTTCTTACAACCTCTGATACTGCAGCCGAGATTTCGGCGTTAAGTTTAGGTGCTTGCAATAATTTGCAATTGGAGGGAATTAAATATTCCTTCATAAGATTACTTTTATCTTCTTTGGTTAAGCCTTTTCTCAATAATGGGAGCCATAGATTTGCTAAGCTGTCATGTATAGGTTCACCGAAGTCAGGAGTATCAGATGTGGATGCACCAAGAGCTAATAAAAGTTCTGGGTCTAGGTTTGGTTCCGTAGGGATATCCGACGGGGCCGGATCTTTTTCTGATATCTCGCCTGAATCAGGAGGTTCCGGTGGCGATACGGGCGGCGCTTGCGGCTCGTTTACCAAGCTATCAGGCTGAGGTTCCTGAAGCTGAGGTTCGGCGTTTGCATAACCTAAAATATGAACCCACGATATAATTTCAATAATAAATTATTTTAGAGGGTAGTATGAAATAATGTCTCGCAGACATTATTGAACAGATAAACGCTAATCACTTGGATTACGCGTGATTTTCTGCATAGTATTATGCATGCTTAGCTCGCAGCTAAACATGTTATCGTAATTGACTCGCAGTCAATTCCGATGTAATTATTTTAAGATATTTTTATTTTCACTAACTAACCTTCAAGGTGTTCGTCATCCGACGAGTCCAAAGGACGTCGTATTCGACGTCTTTTCTTAACTTTTTCTTCTAATTTCTTTATTTTTCGTTGATAATGCACTAATTTGTCCTGGGCACTGCGTTTTGGCATTATTGCGAGAAACGTGTGCGCTCGTTGCCGTGCACAAAAAAGGAATGAGATACCGGTACGCTTAGACTAGAGACAAGGGTTTATCGATGTTTTAAAAATCGATTCTCTTTGAAATTGTGCAGTGTTGCCCGTAAACTAAAGGTTACTACAACGTAATAATACTAATATATGAAGAATGAAGCGATGAAATACCAATGATGACTAATATTCGTTTTGTTTAACCAAATTACCTTGTATAAATCGATAGTGGTGTAGTGGTGGCAGGCAAAACAAAATAACGGATACAAAGTGATTTAACATTTAAAATAAAATCCCAGTCAGGTAAAAAAGTTAAATGTTATTGTTTTACGTAACAAACTTTTAATAAGAGCAAAATTTAAACTTAGATTATTTGCTGGTTAGCAAATGTTCTATATAGTGTCTTTGATGTAAAGTTTCATCGAGTATGAATTAACTAAATTATGTATATCCTAATAAATGTGATTAAAGCAAAACCTATTTATCTGGACTCGCACCGTCAATATAGACACATCGATAATATTCTATAATAAGCCCTCTTTAAAACATTGATACAACTAGAAACAAATTCGATAGGTAATCACATACAAACATTAACTCAAAAGACACCGCAGAGGTTCAACATTGATCACCGAACCGAACTTCGGTATCACTGTAACGTCACCCTAGAGAGTACCCTGAGTAGCCTATACCTATCTCTGTCACGCGCACTTGATCACAAATAAGAAAGCAAAGGAGGTAATAACTAGACATGGGCCACACAAATTGTCCGTAACAGTACCGCATTAGGTCACAATCTATGTCACAGCCATACATTATCTATATTTTTTCAGCAAAATCTTTATTGATTCGGTCAAATAACGGACAAGGGCGTATTTTGATGAAAGGTATTACGTCTGTTCTATTTCGTTGTCTCTCCGAACTAATAAATTCGGCCATATATCTAGTTGATAGATATTTATTGCTTTGTAAATATCACGGTATTATTGTCATATTTTAAAATGGAGCACGGTTTTTAACATTATTTGGTATTTTACACAATTAAATCGTAATGAAATTATTTATTTGTGTTTTTTTGTATTAGCAGTAACAAAGTAACAATCTGCATTGTTTCGTACCTTTGCAACGAACAGTGGCTTATTTACGTTGACAATGATAAATTAAAGCCTTTACTTAACTCAATTAATTAATTCTCTTATATATTTATTCTTTCATTCGCTGGACCTGAAGATCCAATGCTATATTGAATAATAAATACACAAAAAGTTTCATTTTGAGTCATAATAATACTAAAAACGAAACAGAAAACTCTTATACTAATATGTGTTACATACATTTATTTTAGCAGATATGTAGGCACGATGTTCGCACCCCAACTGACCGACCGACAATGGCGTAGCAATTTCAGCCCAAACAAATCACCACTAAGCAAACGTTTCTACAGGTAGAAATAATTCAAGGAAAGGTCACCTGTTACGGGTATTCGACATCGATCATCGGGAGTGCGTTGCGTCGACCTTCCCGCGTAATGTCGCCCTGGGGAGCGGCCGACGCCGACGCCGACGCCGACGCCGGCGTTGCCTGTGACGATCCGACACCGAGACAAAACCCACGGGCCCCCTCCTGTCAAACCGAACTTGCCCGCTTTTGTACACACGAACATTTTTCAAAGCGGGTCATTTCATACGCCCGCTGTGTCCCCTTCGGTGTACCTCTGATCCATGACATATCTGACGCGCGTCTGAAAACTTAACAAGGAAGGAATTTATAATTAAGTAGCACGTACAATTACGAACGTAGATGCGTCATGCGTCGCCGTCAACATGAATATTTACGATGCAATTTCGTTTCATTTTGGATTTATCACTGTTTTGTTAGCGTGTGGGGTTTTTAAAAATACTCCTTCGGGGCGAAATTTAGGTGCGCGATGGGCGAGTTGTGTTAGGTGAGCGGTGACAGCGCATCTCCGCTACCGTGTATTGTTCGTGTCCTAACCGCCGACTTTCCATTTATTTCTCTATGAATACGTTATTACCTGCTCGCCCCCGCTTATCAAAGTTTATTTGCAGCGTGTGGTTTACTCTGTACCGGTGCTTATTCGTTATTACAACGCCGGAGTGTTTTATTGCCTGGCGGGGTTCAAATCGCACACGACGCCCTTGTTTTTCGCTATTTTCCTCACGATCTTTAAGGATTTGAAGTTTATTTCACGTTTTTTTCTTGTTGCAGATCGAGGACGCCATGTTAATGTTCGACAAACAAACCAATAGGCACAGAGGTAAGTGGCTTTTTTTCCTTTCAAATCGAATAATAATAAGAGTAATGAGATTGTAAGCTATAAACAAACAAAATCAAATTAGGAGTAACTCATCTAAAACGTTTGAGGTAGGTATATTTATTTAACTTTGCTTGATGCTACAAAATAAACTTCATAAAGTAATTTATCGATAATAGTAAATATTTAAATAACACCGTGAAATAAATTTAAGGAACAAAACATCCAGTAAGGAAAGCACGCAGTGGTATTGGCGTGTCATCTTGTTTTTCTACACAAACAACGGAACTTCCAAAGGCTTGCATGTCACACACGGAAACAGATAATTTTTGTTAGCGTTTCGCCTCATTTCTTTGGTCGTCTTCGCCACAAAGTCGTCGCCGGTTAACTAGCAACGGATAAATAGAAACGCGAACCCTCGATGAAGAAAACCAACATATATGGATATGTCACGATCTAAAGAAGTTCCTTTCTATTAGCAGTATATATGAGTGACAGGAGGTGAAGGGGAGCTCAAGTTATACCGGTAGTACATTCTGAGGCGCAGTGAAGCGAAACGAAGGTTGGAGGTGGCATCGTCACTAAACAGATACACCGTTTTCGGTATTGTGCTCCCACCCCATGTTACGACTATTCCCGGCTAATAAATAACAAATCGACACCCGGATAAAATATATGGTTTTCTCGTGGAAATTTTGTTCTATAGTGAATGTACGTATGTAAGTAGGGGGACAAAGTTTCGTACCAAATTTGCCTGTTTCAATTCCGACAGGCCCCTGTTTGTTTTTTGAAATAATGTCACCTACATATCGCAATAAACAGGCAGATAAATTCGTCCCAAAACACTAAATTCCGGGGCACATGTAATCATTTTCTTTCATTATCCCCGCTACGCGTAAGATTTTAATTAAAATCCACGAATATCGTATCAAGGCGGGTCATCTTTTGTTGCCAACGAAGGTTCCCTTGCAGCAGTTACAACAAATACAACGTTAAATTTGCTTTTGTAATCCCCATTACACAAAAACAGGTTGACCCAAATATTCAGGCTTGGTAAAATATCGTTGCGCCGTCATTTATGCAAGTTCGCAAAAACGAATCCTGTTTCATATCTAGCCGAGGGACTTTCGACTTTTTCTTGTTGGAGTAAAACTTAGAATTATCCGCCCTTGTTTTCCCACTTTCAACTCCAGCGTCCTTTTGTGTCATTTGGATGATAATTTCAAGATCGTTCTTGTTATAATAATTAATGAGATACTGATTTTATTTAACACAACCAATATTGTTATTTCGGCACGATTGCTCACTTTTCGTACAAATAAAGGATACATTGGTAAATAATAATGTATGAATATTTTTTCCTTCATTGGGTAATTCAATGCAATGTATATAAAAATGGCGCCCATAATAATGTAGTATAAATATTCCTTAGGCCTCCCCTAATACTACTACCAGATATTATCCCGAAACGTAATCAGTTGGGTCGGGTTATCCTACCAAGAAATGTAAAAATATCCGCTGTTTATTTGTATCAAACTCGGGCAAGAGGCAACCCAAACGCGTATTCAAACTGAATATGAATGCAAACTGCCCCGGCGAACGGGCGGAATGGCGAAAATCAAATTAGGTATGGCGTGAATACTTCACGGCGACGTCGGGAAAAAAAATTGAAATCAAATATTCATTGACTTTCAACCGGATAAGCCGGCCCGTAGCCATTTCAATACATTTTATTATCTATTTTTCGACGATACGAGGACCACGCAACCACGACTCCCCGCAAGACCACTTTCACTATACTGTGTATATTATCTGAATTATTTAGTGACATTACGCACTAAGCAATTTTCTACGCTCGTCGGCTCATCTTTTTACGCATAATACGATGAGCGCGTGTGCTATATCTTTTATTCAATTTCTCGCTAGTCAATGACTCAATCGCTTGGCTATTTGCATATTACATTATATCGAAATGAAACGAGTCTGGAATAGCTTATATTTGTTTACTTGATATTATAAGATGGGTGGCAAAGTGCTTAGATACCTAAGCCGCGTATCGCTGGTACGATTCTCAACCCAAACGAAAAACCCGTTGGCCATGTATTTTTTTTCAATGACTGAGTTTTTAGATATATGTTCCATGTTGTAGCAAATATTCATAGGCACGAGTAGTTTTAGATAGTAAATAGGTGCGTTCTTGATTAACTTTTTGATGATTGACTCGACTATCTGTCGAATGAAATCTTTAAATAGCTCTACTTCTCGGAACCACTGTAAATGTTATCCACAGAACTAATAATGTAATTAAAAGCCTTGTCATTCATTTAAGGATTGAGTGAGAGAATATCCTTCTGTAACTTAAGATTTTGGAAGGTTTCTTTTAGCCCCAAGATAAGGGATAAGATGAGGTTCTGTGAATTTGACCTTTGGGATAGAAAGGGGTGGAACTATTAGAGATTGAATTCTATATACTTCGTTATACTTGTTTGTGCTTTTATTGCGAATTAAGTTTCAAATATTTATAGGTGATGAAAGCCAAACAAGCAATTTATTTAGCCTAATCACATGTTGAATGGAGGTTTTATTTAGAGAGTGATATCTATGTAAAGCTGTTGAATCTGAGGCAAAAAAACCTTTAGCCTTTTCAGTACATTAAATATGCGTGAATAATGCGTTTAATAGCACCCTTTACTTTTATTTACGACCTTTGCTGGTTGGAAAAAATAATTAACGATGTCCCCTTGCAAAATTTTCTATTGTCTCCTCTTTATTTTTAATATAATTTTTCGTTTATAAAGTACCTTTATGGACGAGAGCTTTTATCATAGACATTAAACCATGTACGATTAAATGCTACAGGTAATTCACAGGATAAACATATTTATTTCAATATAAAAACAGATGATGAATAACTTTGTGGAATTAAGGTTGTGTATAACTAAATCAGTCAATCCATGAGTCCATAGGGTAGCACAAAGGGATGTCTGTATTGCGTTCACAACTTCAGTGAAACTTGACTAAAATATCATTACACAAAAGGTAAAACACGGTATGCAAGAGAGTTAGTTCATAAATATTAAAGGGAAAAGAACTAGCGGAACCAATCTCTGCGGAAAGGGCGGGTTTCTAGGATGTTACGTACCTTACGCGCCGCGAAGGGAGTAACCCTATACATATTCTGCGTGCCGAGTACCGTGAAAATTCACCTCTCACTTTGCATGAGAGTGGCGCCATCTATATTTCATTCGACACCGTTCGTGATGTGCGAAGAAGCCTATCGCGTGAATCATAAATGGCGATCGTTTTCTTCGAGTGCCATAAAATTTCGTAAGTCAAAACGAGAATATAAGTAGGCTTTTTTACAGTGTTTATGCCTTCCGTATTTCGGCACTTACCGTCATATATATTTTTAGATCATAATTACGTATTTGTATTTATTAAGAGGTAAAAACGCAATATTTATATGAAAGTCCTAACTGTGCATAATACCTAACTAGAAAAACAAGGCGTTTTCAATGTTAAGACTAAATAGTATGAATAATATTCAATTCTTGTCAAAGATTTAAGTTTAGATCCAACAAATTTTCATAGCCTCGCTCATAGTGTATATCTGAATTCAATTCAATTCTCGAAACACTTCAATTTCGCTATTTTTGTACATGTCGAGGCAATTCTAATACCGGCAAAGCTTCTGGAGTAGAAGCTCTCAGACTGTGTAAGATAGCAATTTTACTTAGTATCTTGACACAAAGGAATTTGATCTTTATTTCTTGTGCATGAAAGCTGTTTATTAGTTCGTGAATATTTGTCGAGCAAGTGCTAAGTGGGTGCACGTGGCTTCCTCCCCTGGGAGCGTCGGGAATACACAGGGTTTAGATGCATCTTGTGGAGAACCAACAGCCCTGTTAATATAACGTGTATTACAATTAATTCGGTTTAAAACAATGTTCTCGAGTGGATGGTTAATCTACTAACTTTTATTGTATGCAGGGTGGTAAATTATTTTGTACTTTTGTTTGTGCTTCTTTATTACGCTAAGCTAAATTAAATGAAAGAATGGATAACAATTTATGATTTATTATAATTGAAATTAAATTTTATTTTCTAGGAACACATTAAAACCTTTTAAGCTGGTATAAACAAGTATTAATAAAAGACTGACAAGTAATAAAAATAAACAATATTGAACCTTATCTTATTGCCTTACCTTATCTTATTTATCTACTGCCTTAAACGTGAATAGGGTGACTAACTGCTACGTATAAACATACCTATGTGCTACGAATCGACAATACATAATGCTTAGATATCATTGCCATGCCTCTACGAGCACCATAAGTGCTACGAGTGACTTTAACTCGCATATAGACTGACAAGACGTGATTATAGTTCAATTTTGGAACTGCAAACAGAAACTTGAAATGTCGATATTGGAAACATGGAAACTGTATCGAATCCCGCCCCTCACCGATGGGCTCCCACGGGATGGCGCGGTCGTGAATGCATCTCACGTTTGGCGTGATGCATGGATATGAGAAAGTAGGATGCCGAACTCGCGGGACCGTTCGGTAATCACTTGTTTACCACAGATTTAAAAATGTATTGTTCCAAAGTGTTGAGGCAACAACGATAAAACATTTTCGCTTTTTCCCGCGATCTACATTAATTTATTTTGGGAATTTATTTACGTACAATTTTATTTAAACATGATGTTAAAATCTGAAAAGAGCTTTACCAACAAAACTTTAATTTATTAATCAAAACTCACTTTGGCACTATAAGGATCCCCGTGGCTTACGGTTATTAATAATTAAATAATCTGGTGAATTAACAACGCCCAAAAACTACCCAATTACACGTTTACCTTATAACCTATGGTGAAATATTAATATTTGGGCTCCTATGGGTAACCATTGCATTGGGATAAGCCCATTTACACATTGTGTGAGACTCATATTCCTATGGGATTAGACAGGAAGTGGTATACATAAAGAATAAAATACTTTTGGATAGTCGTTTGTTTTCCTGAAATATGTAATAAGCGCGTTGTACTGTATTATTTTCTTTCATCACACTTTCCTTGTTGAAAGGGTTTGATGATATGATTTTATATGTTAATAGAACTAACCGCTATACCTTTCAAGATTCGATGCAATAACATTGATGTACGACGTAGAGTTTATATTTACATGCTTACGTAATTCAACCAAACGAAATCACATTTCGTTCGAAGCCCAATACGCCCAATAATTCCATTGGAATCAACAACAATAGCCCCTTAAGAACGGATAGCAATAAATCGAAACCTCAGGCATTGATCGTCAATAGAGCATTAAGGAGCTGACGCTTTCACAATGTACATTAAGAGTGTGTTTTAGCAAATCACTTCCTACGGGACCCAACCCCCAAAGAGGACCGTTAAAAAAATAGTGAGTGCGGGAAATGACACAGTGAAAACCCATTGACGACCTACTTACTCGCCAAGGTAAATAGAGTGGTACCAATTGAATAGTCATCCACTCCAAGACGAGGGGGGAATTGTCTTCGAATACACTGTCAGTTTCACGAACAATAACCGAATAGTTCTATGAAGGAATAACTCGATGGTGTTGTAATACAAGGGCAATAGTTTCGTGTTAGTACTGTGCCGTTTATCGTTGATTTTCATTGTTATTACTTACATGCTTCGGGCGTGCTGCGGATAATAACTTGCCAGTCGATTCACAATAATTTCCAAGCTATGAAAGCAAATAAAATGAACGGTTGTTAAAGGCTTAAAGGGGGAAATAAAATTAATAACATGAATTTACCCTCCCTTTTGTCACGATATATTACTTTCAAGGAACTGTTTTGAATAGAGCACAAAACATTTTGATTGGTTTCACACTACCTTAAATAAATCAATAAAAGGTATACCTAACTATATGAGAAATTGTATGTTGGCAATATAAAATAAATAATAACCTGTAAAACTGATAAAATCAAGTATAAATCAAAACCAAATTTGTAATTCAAACTACAACTACAAGATAAGTGTTTGTACTCTGAAAACAGGATCGGTGGATTAATGGCAGCTGACCTAAGCTCACTTTGCTATCGCTATGACACTTGATTGATTACAGATTGAAGGTCTAACTAGTACCGAGTAATACCACTAATTAGTCGCTGGTCAAAGCCTCCTGTTAATCAGGAAGCTTTTACATAACATTCGATATAGAAGCTTATGGCTTTTGCTAATGATACCACACCGCTATATCCGCTATATGAGGCTGTAGTTCACCTATTTCCGTATTTATGTTTAATTAAAAATATTGGTAATTTACAGTTTGCAATCATTTAATTCTTTGTTAATACTGCCACACAGATTACAAGTTTTAGATAGAAAATCTCTTACTTATTATAATTAATAACATACTACTATGATATTAATTCGACATAGTGTTTCCTTCCTTTACTTATCTATATAATCAGGGTTTGGTTTAAACTTAATAATTATATAATAGACGTAATAGAATAACTCAGCGTTCACAACAAATATACTTTGAATTATACAAGAGTTAAATGTACACATAAAGTGCAAAGGTGAGCCGTATCTACCAAGTGGCTCGTGAATACAAATTGCTTTGCAAAACAAAGAAGACAAATACTAACCAAATCTTCTATTTGATCTGACTTTAATGTAACGTATACGTTTTGGGGAATACTTCTCTGGCTTTTGTTGGGGGATTTGCTTATATCTTTATTTTATTGAAAAGGAAGTTTAAACCTGTTGGCATTATTTGTTATTCTAGCCCATAAATAAAATATAATATTAAAAAAGATACACTAAAGTTTCAACCTACCATGGTATTCCAAATTCAAACGTCAGAGATAACTCAAAAATTAATAAATTATAATTTACATTATATTTAAAGATTAATTTATTTAAATTCGATAACACAGCTGCTATTTTTAAACTGTAGGTACCATGTGTAGCTATATAATATTAAGAATTCTTATACATTTCCAATTCTCATCAAGTGGTTAACTGTAATCTGCTTAATAGGCAATTTCAGCGTGGCACCTATCCATGTTAGCAGTTCTCTATCTGACAGGAAGTGCCACGCGACTCACCCCCGGGACATACGCCGCACGTCTGGTAATTATTTTCCGTTGTGTATACACCATAACTACAAAGTTATAACTGCGATGTGTCAAAATCGTACATACGATTATCAGCTTTGCTTGGCTGGAATAGCGTTCGATATAGATTGGCAATGTGCGGATTTCACTGTGTAAACTCGTTGACAGGGATTTAAAGTTACCATGTGTAGTTTGATAGGGTGTATAAACATTCTCGTAGTTTCTGTAACTTGATTTATAAAAATGTTCTGTATCCTTGATACATAGTTTATAGCTACTAGGTACTAGGAAAGTAGGTACTATGGGCCATATTTTATAACCATTTTCGTATTAAAGTATAACAATTTCGTATTTATAACGTGTGTTAATGTAAATCAAACTAATCACAATACGTTCACGCTTAACAAATTTAGTTAATATCATCAAAGTGTCTGTAAAATAACACACTCCAGACACAAAGTGGTGACATGGTACACCAAAGTAATCCAACCAACCGGTATGGAAAGTTCCATTATAAAGCATAACTAGAGCTTGAGTCCCTCTGCCACATTAACACGAACACTTGAAGTTATTCGCGCTTGTTTGGTTATATTAAGGAATTCCTGGAATAATTATCACAAAGCGACTTACTACACACCCATTTATTAACCATCTTAATTACTAGGGCCAAGTTAATTATACCGGGTAAAACTGTTAATTTAGTGCCAAGATGCTTGCGGAAATCTTTACGTCATTTTGCAACGGTTACGGTTATCCAGCATCGGCATATCAGTCCACCTTTTATGTCCTCAACATTTTTCTGTAATAAAATTAAGAAAAATTCTTTTGCTACTTTGAACAATTACTTTTATTTATGACCCTAATAATTTACTGTCACCGAAATTAAAGGAATGCTGTGATATAGGACAAAGGCACTTTTATTCTTCTGTGATTTTTTTACTCCCTATTTGAAAAAAATATTATTTTGTAGCATTTTTATGATTGTAAAAGGTATAAAGGCTAAAAGAAAACAAAATTAAACTACTTAACGTGTTTGCCAAATAATTGTAGTTTGAACGATGTTAACTTGATTCTATTATAATTATTCTATAAACAAAAGTTACTTTTTTAAATACTAGCTGCCCCCGCGCGGTTTTACCCGCGTAGTTCCCGTTCCCGTGGGAATACAGGGATAAAATATAGCCTATGTTACTCGGGGATAATGTAGCTTTCCAAAGGTGAAAGAATTTTTGAAATCGGTCCAGTAGTTTCGGAGCCTATTCATTACAAACAAACAAACAAACAAACAAACAAACAAACAAACAAACAAACAAACAAACAAACAAACAAACAAACAAACAAACAAACAAACAAATCTTTCCTCTTTATAATATTAGTATAGATCTTCCCAAAAAATGTAAGAGGTGTTAGGAATTATTTGAATCAAAATAAAAATCCTATATAAAAAGCTTTATAGCCTCCGGGCAAAAACAGACAGGTTTGAATATAACAAGCAGATTACAGGAACGAAAAAACATTGGTTTCGCACCATTTTTATATAAAATTTTCTTGAATGAAGGTTTTTATTAAAAAAAAGAGTGCTGCAAAAAAGAATATTTTCAGTTTCCATTTATTTATTTTGTTAACCAATTATTATATACCTAATTAATGCCACAAAATGAGTTAGCGTCAAGTACCTTATTGAAATATAAATAAGTTTTCTTCGTCAAAAACATACTAACTATACCTATAGAATGACTTTTCTGAGTGTACGAAAAAATATTTTCTTACATAAATTATGTTTTCATATAAGTATTAAATATAGCAGGACATTATGTACAATGATATTCTTATAAGATTTTTATAACTTTATGTAATTATATATAAGTAATATAGAGTATTTGGTCAATGAGAATGCGGCTGAGCACAGAAGCCCATCTCATTACCTCGCTGACCACAGTTGAGTAATGACGCACCAAAATACCCAGTCACGCTACCAACGCATTTACCATTCCTGCTTTTTGTGGCTTTGCCTATAAACAAAATGCGAATTCATTATATTACTTTAATGTGAACCATTGTTTGATGTTGAAAACCACTCTAGAACTTGCGGCAGTGACAAATTTTTAATTAACGGATTCAATGCTGTTTTGAAAATGATTAATTGAAAGGACGAAATTGTGGTTGTTTAAATATAAATTCTGATAAATTTATTTCATTGTACTTTATTTATTTAACTAAATGCAAAGCTAGGTGTATTGTCTGATTGGAATACATAATACATATTTTTTTAACATATACATATATGACTAATCATGTGTGTCTATATCGACAATTCTGCTGTCGAACAATTAATTCGAAATTTAATCAGTGTGGAATCAGCAACGGCTCTCGTGCTCTCGTACGGCCATTCCAATCGGGCAGGACGCGGGTAGGTGTGGCCACGCGCGTCGTTCACCTACAGTGGGCTCACAATTGCAATCAGCCTAATATGTTGAACAGTAGGTTCATCTCATTACCATGGGCGACCACAGGTGAATGATGGCGTGGCGCTAGTGCCGCCGGCCGTTTTGTTTGTGGTCGATTTAACGCTGAGGACAAATTGCGTGTTTGCCACCGCAGCCGAGAGATCATTCCAGAACCGAGAGGAATAAATCGACTGATTACTTTTGCACAATTTGAAAACAAACGTGGAATTGTTTTATACGCGCCACTGCCTCTGTATATTGTTTCATACTGTTCGCGACTGTAAATGATCGCTCTACTTTTATTTAATTTTATTTTGCTTTTTCTTGCAAACCTTGGTGAAGTCTGAGCTTGTATCTAGCAGTATTTTTGAAATAACACACCTACTAACATATAAAAATATTAAAAAAAAACTCACTTAACAAATAAGATTGTAGGTATTTGATGTGAACACGTTTTTAATCAAAGGTATAACATAAGTATAATTTACGTTAGGATATTTCCGTATTTTCATTTTAACGTTTTCTTCGAATAGAGGAATAGTAAAAGACCCTTGAATTAAACCTTACCATTAAAAGAAGGACCCCTAAAAAACTTCATATTTATTTCCTTGTAGAAAACGAACTAACTCTTGTTTTCATCCTCTTAACAAGAAAGTAATCTGTCGACCTCCGTCGCGATAACGGGATTTTTATGTAACAAACTCGAGTCGCGCCTACCCTCACCTAGCCTGAGGCTCTCTCGAAAAATCCCCGCATTGTCAGATTCTACTAAGGATTCGGAGTAATATACATTTTCCCGTGTTGGAATTACAGCTGTATTTTGCTCATGCTACATAAAATCGGCGTAAAGGCGACGCCCATGAAAAGGCTCGGGTGAAAACCTATAGCCTTTATTTAGTTGGCTCTAATGTAACAATCCACTGAAAGTTTTAGTGTCGGTAGTTGGAGCTCGGGCTTCATAAGCGTGGCACACAAATGTGTATATGTAGGTATACATAAGCAAATAGTATGTAAACCACAATGCACCCAGAGTAAATCACATTCTTATATCAGTGGATACGAAGTATAGCAATTTAAATGCAATATGATTATTTTAATATTAGGTATACACACTACACTACACGACAATAGCAAAATTCACTTTCAACTAAATAGAACAATAACCCGCCCGAAATGTCAACATGCAATTCAAACATAATGTGTTCTTCTACTCTCAGTGTTCCTACACTCGAACGCGTAATATTACTTAACCGCTCGAAAATTATATACAAGTGTCGCGTATAAGGCTCGTACACACGTATGGTAGTAAATTTTAGTTTAAGTCGTTGGCAACAGGTGTGCGGGATGAGCACGCTGGAGACTCGTAATTATCATGACTCCTGTATACGCTTCCCTATTATGTACACACATTATGTATAGTTAAATACATTATGGTTTTGTTTATGTATTAATAAAAGCTAATGGATAGAAGTAAAATCAAATATATTAACTTTCACATCACTATTAGCACAAGCAACATAATTTCTTGATGTGCAAATATCAATTTGAAACGACAAACAAAACTCAATCAACCAATAATTTAATATTTCAGGGTATAGATAATGGTCGGTAAAAACATTGATTCAATAACCGCAGAATATTAATCTCCAATTATAAGCAGACAGTTTATTGAAATAATTTTAATTAACTAGATTTCGTTCAATACGACCACCGATGGACCACCCTTTAGGTGGACCATTTAAATTGTTTAAAGTTTATTTATTGACAGTTGCTCGCGGCATCTGTCAGGTCACAATGTGCAACCGTGGTCCCGCCAACATCACTACATCACATTTTGTTCACTCGTCAATTAAATGTCACATGCGATTCGCTGCGAATTTACTCATTGGCTCGCAAATATCAACCGGCCAAATGGAAATTTGCATAAAAACTATATAGGTATACCTATCCACTTTTACAACACTGTGGCATAGTTTGAGGCTCTGCAATAATGTCTGAAACCTTATTTTGCGTATGTGTGACCTATTTGAAATTCACAATATTTTACGCGATTGCGGCTTAAATATTTATTCCAAAGTTTTACGTTTTCATAAAAATACTATGACGATATATTTTTTTCATACTTGTCATAAAATATAAATGATTACGATAAGAAAAAAGGCACAAAAATGTGCTTCTGAACAAATTAAAAACTCTATTAGAGTACCTCGTTAGAATTTTATCATTTGGGAAAGTTTTGATGGAGACGTGAGGGTCGGTGTCCATAAATCTGAGACAGGCTGAAGCACGCAACGAATGTGTGCGGCAGGCAGATTTATACGTTTGTCTTGCTCCACGATGCACATCCACACGCCGACAAAAATATTACCACCTATATGGAAAATGGTCCAACATTTGCCTACCAAAAAATAAATACTGTGATTTTGGCTCGAATTAGTCTACGTTTAGCTTCGGCGATTATTATTTGACAATTCACTATCACACTTCTGCGAATGATCTTACTTGTGTTGTAATAATTAACTGCTGTAAAAATGCTATTTCAATAGTTAAAGTAATATAAAAACAAAATCCCCGGAATTGTGATGTGTTCGATCAAGGATTAATTTAAACTTCCCCGGTTGAAACTTAATGGACCAAAGAGATATTATATTGAATATGACTAAGTTTTTATTGTTATTAGCCTTTATTGCTGATATTAAACAATGGTTGTAACAAATAGTTTACTAGAACTAAAAATATAAACAATCATTGTAAAAATTTTGGTTATCATTATTATAAAGACTGGCGTGCCCTTGCAAATAACTTTAGCATAATTAAAACCAGACTATAAGATATTGATTTAATATTAGTATTTTTTACGAAAAACAATTTTCCGGTAAGCTGTCATTTTTGAGCGCACAGTGTTATAATTTTCTTATTGAAATAGTTGACAAGTAAATGAGAACTTAACTTATTGACAGGATAATGAGATATAGCACGTGTGTTAGTAGTGTTTTGATAACTATTGCATGCTAAGCGATCCTAACATGCCGATGTTAAAATTAGCAGCTTACGGTTTTTGCTTTCACTTTGTACAGCTCTGTAACAATTCTAGACAGTTTTAATAATAATTAAATTCAAACTCGAGCATCTCATTGTTGTTCAACCAGCACAACTTTAATACAATTTGATGTATATTAAAAATGCACTGGCACTCTAAGTCTTTTATTTTTTAAATTTAAATCTCTACTTTTAGCTCTTGACCGTATCAAACGTGAAAACTCTTTTACTCTAGTGAAACATTTTTAAATATAATACTAAGTATTCTCTAAATTATTCAAACTAATATAACAGTATCTTACCTAACCTAGTACACAAAATTGAGGTTGTGGTCAAAATTGTTCATTTTATAGACAATTCTCTTCTAACAAAATTTAACTAATACCTTAAGACATTTTCTCTGTATATTATAATAATATCTATACTATAATTAAATCATGGCGCCACACGGTCTGACTATATTAATGGGATTTAACGAACATTAACTAAGAGGCTATAAATAAAATAATCCTAGCGAACCTGTTCTAGCTTGCAAGAATTATAAAATCATGTGACCCATAACTCGTATAAACTATTTGTATATGAGTGATATAATTATAACTGACTGTCACCTGAAAAGTCAATTATAAAGTTAGAAACGCGGAAATTGGTTATGCGGTAGAAATATGAGGATACGCTATTTTATGTAAATTAAGTCCCAGAAGGGTTAAAAAGTACCTTGCCATCGTGAGTGTAATTTTTGAATACCATAGACATTTTTTTTTCATTAAAAATCAATTCGAATTAATTATGATGTAGGTACTTAAGCTTCAGTTTATTATAGGTACTAGCACTTCGACAAAATACATCATTGCACTCTAATACTAAAGGTATCTACTTCCTACCTAATGTTGATATTCTAATGAACGTTTGTGAATAAACAGCAAAACTATCAGAGATATAATGCAAAGCTACAAGCCCCGAGGAGCTGACCATTCCCTGTCTAACCGTGACAGGCCCAGGCGCCTCCGAGACTTCAACCCTCCACTGCAGTCTTGACGCCCTCTAGTAGCAAATTAAAAACGTCAATCAGCATAGCTATTACTGATAAATCACCGGCACCATTTATTCGAAGCTATTAATTGCATTTGGCTTAATTGGGTTCATTCATTTATGTTTCATTGTAAGAAAATTAATGAAGTAACCATTTTGAATGTGAGGTCGTTTTCGTATCGCATTTTAGGGTTATATACAAACGGCTTTATTAATGTACGACATTAACTTTAATTTAAATTACTCTTTGTGATGCTCTTGATTTGTGCAGAGAAGTGAATTTGTAAATTAATGTTTGTTACTTCTTTTGTTTTCATCGTCTATTTAACGAACTTCAAATATATATCAAAGAAAATACCAATGCCCTCCCCCTTGGTCCGTGCGGCCATGTTTTGAACTTTAATTATTTAACATCAATCATTCTATCACAAAAACAGGTAGGAATGTATTTTAAAATTGATAAAATATTTATGGAACATGTTTCCGGTTGTCGGACTGAAAAGCATAGGTAACAACCGAAGTAACAATACATCAAAGTGTTGTTATATTTGAGTAATAAAAATTAACATTTGCTTTGTGAAATATTCTTGTAATCATTTCTAACAATGGCCTGAGGTTGTTTTGATGTCCGCAAGGCCCTCGATTAATTTCGCCTTTTAATAAAAAAATATAGGGCAAAAATACTGAAGGGCCTCCATTGAAGAAAAGGTTTGGAATTTAAAACACTGAGCAGATGTTTTAGAT
Source organism: Thyatira batis (assembly GCA_905147785.2). NCBI lineage: Eukaryota > Metazoa > Arthropoda > Insecta > Lepidoptera > Drepanidae > Thyatira > Thyatira batis. The sequence goes on from LR990489.1 coordinate 8,005,930, forward strand.
TTATGGACCCATAATAATTTCTACCGCAGATATTAAAATATATCTGTTTAGCTTTTGTACTGACATGGGTACGACTTTTGGACTAATTCTTTGAATTTATGTCTCACAAAATATGATAAAGTGCCAAGTGTGTGTTGGACTTGCGTACTGAGTTTTTTACTACTATTCATTAATAATACTTAGGTACGTATAAAAACAAGTTTTATTTTACCAAAATTAATTCAAATTGTTTCGAATACTTTAAACTATAAACACACATCGTTACTCAAACAATTATTACGATTATTACGAACAAACACATCAACTATTATAATCCCTCTGGGAAGCTTTTAGAACCAAAACCAACGTATAATATGAATTACCATAGTAAAACCCTCATAATATCTATTTTGACCACATAATGTTATTATTACAATGTACATTTATCCATTATGAAGCACAATCGTTTCCATTATTTTGTTTGTGACATAGAGCACAGGTATTATAAGTAATACAATTTTGTTACGGGCATTCCGGATAGATTAAAGCTCACCAATTTATACTTCATTATGTAAATAATCTAGATTAGACTATTTTATTTAGCGTGATTACCGACCAGATATTTATTTTAAATGATTAACTTTAGTAGTTAAATAGCGATAATGTCTGTCTATTCAGTCAACAGATAAAGTCATATGTCTGATAGTCAACCGAGTGTTTAAAAATCACTTGTAATACAGTTTCTTTTAAGTGCCAAGCAGTTTCCAAGCTAAGTAGCTATTTCCGTAACGGCTTTTAAAAGTCATCAGTTTTAAATCAGATCGTGCGCGCACGGTTGCTCTGAGTACCACGTGCCATTAAACATTTACGCCTTGAAGATAGCGCCTGTTTTTTTTTTGTGTACTACTCGAGCATTTTATGGTTCTTTTATTGTCCATTGATCTGATCGGACCAGTTTCTACTAGTCCAGTTCTGTGCAAACAATGCGAGATTACACTTTTGATTTGCGTTTATAAATAGGCACTAACCCATATTAATGTAGGTATGACATATGTATATACGACTGTTGCTTTAGTAAAAAGGCTTTTTTATATTATAATATATCATTTATAAACCTTTGCACATGTATAAAATAGGTTTCCAACTATAAAATTATTACGTGCATTTTGTTAAATTTACCTCCATTTTTATCGCTGCGCACATTAAGCTACAGCATGTGTGATAGCGCCCAAAGCTATCAGAGTTCGCTTTGACTTGTTGGAGTACAACAAAAAAGTAAATGTTTATTTTACCTGACCAAATTCCAGATTAAGCCCTTTCAACTTCATGTAACAAAAATGCGGTTGTTTGTGTCAATAAAGAGGGAAGTCGGCATTGTGTTACATATTTTCTACGTCGGCCATTCTAAGGATAAGAGTGGCCGCCGGATAACAAACAACACAAAAGGCGAAATAATGAATAGTCCAGAAAAACGGCGCGGCTCTCGTTATGAGCTACATGCATAAATGATACGGCGAATCTGACAAATGGCTCGGCAGAGTATAACAATGCTAGTGCCTCCAAGTGGTCGTTCAATTATGCAAATAGGCTGTGCGATGTTCGTCCGGCAATAATAAAACTGTTTAACAACTGACAAAACGCCCGCCAGCGCTCGCCACCCGGTGAAACATTTTTGTATTCAGCCGTCTAAACAATAAAACGAAACCGGCCAACATCATCCAAACGACGAGACGTCACCCGCTCATATTAAATTAGACCTCCTGCCCGTCCACTTTATTTTTATTCGAATCCCATGAAAATATGGTGTATGTTTGCTCGTTTGCGTTTCGGGAGTACTTGCCACCGTTTTATTCGCAAGTCAATGTTTATGAATTTGTTAATAAACACGGTCCACTCGGCACCGTTACATTTGCAATTTAGGTGTGGAAAAATACGCGACAAAAGTTTCATTCGCGCGTAGCTGTGGACCGTTACTGTTATCGCTAATTATCCGGAGTGGGTTATTCGACTGAAATAAAAAGTAATCCGATAGTAATTTGGATAAAAGAGTCTCTTTTTACGAGGTCTCGGGACTAGATTGCCGTAGGTATAGTCGCCTTTAAGGGGGGTTATCATGCAAGGAGCACATAAACGCGATTGCGAGTCGTGTGTCGCACGAGAAAATGTTATCGGCGCATTGCTTTGAGACAATGTAACCGCTGGTACGGTGGTGTAATGCATAATTTATAAACGCTTCAAAACATTTAAGCTTTATGAGAATTATTAATCGCATAATTATGTGAAAATTAATGGGTGATGTTAATAATAAAAATTAAATTATGAATTTTATTAATAAAGAGCAATTTTTCGTTCGCAAATCCTCATTAAACTGATCCACTCTGGGTGCTTCATCACTCAGTCAAATTGCGTTGCGCTTAATTTTCTTTCCCCGGCAGGTGTGTTCGACAGAGCAATTATTTACACCGTCAGCCGTGACGTCACTCGCCCGCGCTCACCCCCGCCGCTGTGTTTCCTTGGAGAACAAAACTCCGTATAGTTGTCTAGATAGTTTTAAACTGTAAGTTATCCCCTCTTAAGTTTTCCTATTTCATTTTCATCGCAAACGCCTATCGTAACTTAGCAAATTGCGCGTTCATCATTGCGTCTCATGAAGACCACTTCCACTCTATACCATTAACAACGAAAATGGTATACTTTAATATTTTCAAGATTTAAAGTGTTATAAAGTTTGAGCCATGAGTTTCCAACTTTCTCTACAAGATGTGTATTTACTCGCACAAAAACTTTTCAAGCTTAACATCCTACATCCCGACATCAATCATCTTTTTGTACTTAATAGAACAGTAACTTCTCCATTATATTTAATTTATATATATGGTATGTCATTTGTGAGAAAATTCAAAAACATCTGTTCCTAAGCGAAAAGCCAACAATAATAATTAGGTAAGATTCGTAATGTCACTCAATTTTCAAGAAGAACAGCTTTATATCACCGAGTTAGCTATAATGGAATGTTATGTAGACGTAATTGGAGCCGCCAACCCTTCTGCTTACCCTACATTAGAACCAAGGTCGCTTAATACTTACTGAATGTCAGAACCGTTTGTTCCCCTCATGTTTAGAAATGTCACTGTGGCTGATACGCCTATGGTTTAGTGTCTCTAATTTGACAGTGACATATAGGATTAAATTATAATGTCATGCCTACGCTACAGAAAATGAATTCACACTCAGATTGAGTGGCGCCTATTGTTGGTTTTGTTTTATGGCTCTAAATAATTACATGTTAGTGAACCTTAATGTGTCCGTGCTACTTTTAGAGCAACAGATGTCACATAAACAACTTAGTGGATACCCGTAAAGTCTAGGTATTACCAGAGCCATGTTTATAAGTAACAGAACTGCCATAAAGAAACACATTCTTATATTAAAGATAAATAACGTATAATCTAATAAACTACTAACAATTCACATGATATAATTCAGTAACTTTTAAAAAATTCTGTAAACTGAAACCCTTAAAAATGTTGAAGCTTGCAATGAAAATATGTTCTATATTTAAAACGCCATTTGATTAACACATAAATGCTGCACGTGCCATTTCACATTTCCTGTACAAAATAAAAATTGCAATGGCGCTTTATTCCGTGACACAGAGTACTAATATTATACTAACATGTCTAACTTTAACATACGCGTGACGAGGACAGCGACATCGCCGAAATATCGGGAAAATAAAAATCAACACAGTAACACCATAAAGCACAGTAAATTTTAACGTATCACACAATAATCTTTCATTGTCGACAGCTACGTATGAACGCTTATAATAGCTTTATGTGCTGGCATTTTCACAGGTGGGAATTTGACATTCAACTTAAAGTCACAAAACAATTAATGCCACTAAAGTAACCTTTTACGCCTTAATATTTATACAAACAATTATCTCCTGAAAAGGTTTTGTACCTTTTTAATTAGTAGTTTACTCACATATTTTTTACTGATTCATATAAGGCAGGTACATTTTTGAAGTAAATAATGTCGATTGATTTATATAATTCATTTTTATGAAAACATTTACTTATCATAAATATTTTCCTTTGAGTCATTAAAAATAAATGTGTTACATTTTTCAACAGCATGTCAATGTATGAGCAATTGAGCAGTCTTTAAATAAACACGCTAGAGGAACATTTCAAAAGGTCAACGTTTACGTTCACTTTGCTCAAAAGGTAACATTAATTTGGCATATAACACGGTATAATTTAGATAACACCGCCTAAAACAACTGTATTCTGAAAAATAACAAAACACAATTTATAACGCACGTACGCCCGAATATATGGTCGGTTATCTTCGCCAGTCGTCGGCATCGATGGCGTTCTGAATATACCGGAGCTGTAAGCCTCGAACGAAACCGTTTTATAATAAATTCTCTGGCTCCCGTACGGTACCCTGTGGGATTAATCGTCTTACTTTTCTCTCTCGGCCGTAATCCTTAGAGGGAATTGTGCGACCAGGATCTCCTGTAGCCACTACCACGGGCTTTATCACACGATTCGTTTGACACTGACTAGGAAAATGGAATCTAATGGATATATTTCTAGAAAATGATTATTCACAACAACTAAAATATCTATGTATTTTTTTTTATTAAAACACACCTCCCAATTATTTTGGTTTTAATTATAGTAATAATAGAATTTGACCTAATCGCCCAATTTTTATAATAATCCTTATTATAATAGTTTTTATCGTCAACTTGCAGTTTCCATCCATGGTAGTGATCTAAAATCCTTAGACGGAAACAATTTAAGTTGTGCCCCGTAGTAAGAGCTCAGGTTTCTGAGACGTAAGAAGGGGATAGTTGCGAAGTGTACTCTTAGGATTTACTGCATCACTAGTTGCGCGCAGATAACTATCGTCAGTAACGCTCTAACTTATGAAATGGTCTCTTTGTGCAGTTCGCCTCTACGTCTTTGTTGACTGAATACGAATAATTGCTATCGTTTCTGTTGGAATATGGATCGTAGAGTTTTAATGTAATGACATAGTTGGTGTTCTTAGTTAATGGCTTTGAGGGGTAATGTAATGTATGTGATAGAAATGATAAAACATCTGATGACAATAAAAGCTTGGTTCATCCTACTTTTCAATATTTGAACACTTTTACAAATTGGTTATTTACAAAAGTTGTTTTTGGAGTAAAATAATACGTAAATTGCACAAACATTTTATTAGGTCAACAAAAGTATAGTTCGTACCTGATGGGCTTACTGGTGGCAACAGGGTTTAGTTCATGTCACAATCGGCCGCCAGCTACTGCTGCAGAATTAACCGCCGCATGGCCCGCTCTAAATGTCACTCTTATTATCATCTGACACTTCGGGATTACCTAGGATAAATTGTCTACCGTTTTGGTAGCGGCCATTTCACTTGATGTCGACGGATGTTATCTTTTCAAATTAAAACTCCACTCGCTAAACCTATTTTAACTTCGAACTCTACCTGATCTTTTTTAACTCGTTTTTACGTTTGTAACTCAGCCATCTGTGTACCCGGAGCGATGTCAATTTAGCCAGCGTTTGATTGGTTGCAACAATCACTTACATGCAACAGTGTCAACTTTGACATACGAATGAAGTTTCACGAGAGGCTGGGCCGCAGTACGTCTGCTAATACCATTTTCCGTTTGGCTAATAAGTTTAGCATGCGCTATTACCAATCTACCGTCGAGGTTGGCGCCTGCCGAGCGCCTCTGCAGCAATCAATTTGTTTCATGTTCGGACGTTTTGATTCTCTGAATTTCACTGGAACACGACACTCGCTGTAGTAGGTAAGCTCGTTGTGGGATGTCTTCATTTGCAAGTTTATGCTGTTTTGTTTGTGGAGTCTTGTGACGTTTACCTTCATGATTAAGTGGCGCGTTAAATTGCAGTAAATAGAATACCTAGCCCGTTCCCACAGATTGCACAGAATGTTTTGATTGGCAAGCGACATATGGTAAGAAATTTCCATTCCTTAATTATTATCGATACAGAATAGCAATATGTAAATGATGGGTCGGGCTCTCAACCAGTACCCGGGCCCTTAGAACCTCAAGCAAGGGCGTTCAAGTTCATTTCACATTCGAATCACGATCGCCTCGAACGATGTCGCCCATCTCGGCTTGCTCGCGCCGATTGCATTAATTTCACCATTTTATAAACGATTTAATAGACAATCTCCAGATTGAGCTATTAAGAACCAGCCAAGAAGATTTGCTTTCACATTAGTTTTATTCGATCATTAATTAAAGTAGTTGGATACATTTTTAATTAGATATACCTACCCAAATATATAATTAAGCATTTACACAGTCCTATGATTAACATGTTCATATACACAAATATAGACTTGAGTGGGGTTCGAACACATGACCAGTGGCTTGAAAGTCTGGGTTGCTAACCCCTTGGGGTAATAGGCCAGTACGGTCTGTAGGTATAAATCGATCCCACAACTTTCGTTATAACAATCAACGTCCCCCTGAACAATGATATCATTATTATCAAAGCTATATTTCAGTTATTAAAAAAACCCTCTTTCATTTTGACGTGAAGTATAAATTATTCATTATGGCACAGTTTTTCTCGCTAAGTCCGCTATGAAATAAAAATCTCTTTATAAGAATGCGGTTTGTAATTTTTGCTCTAGCCGCCTTCGATATATCCTCGAGAGTATTCAAATCAATCTCTGAACATTTTCAATTTATTTCAGTGTCCTTATCTGTGACAGCGTCGGCGCTGAATTAATCTGAGCGGACTCTGCAGCCCCACCCTCCGCGCCTCTCCCTCTCACCGGAAATTAAACGAATTAACGCCATCCAAATGTACATTTTTCACTTTGGGACTCGCGCATCCTATCGATGAATCTCCAGTCTTTTTCATCGGAAAGCAATCGGTGGATCTGTGCGTTTATCTGTCTTCGCTAAGATTGAACAATTGATACGTCAGTGATGTACGTAGAATTGTAAATTGAATTCGCGTTATTGATTCGTCTACGCTCCATTTATTTGGAAAGCGATTTGATTAAGCGCAGCGACACCATTATATCTCGACTAAACGTGGTTGGAATATAATTTTATGGCTGTGTAGCAGTAATGACTCCATTTACAAGTTCGGCATACAAATAACGCTCGATTGTCTAACTTCACGCTTATCGAACTCTTTTCTGGAACGCGCGGGGGAATTCTCTATTGTTTCATAAAGGTTGTGTACGTACAGTTATGCATAGATAAGGAACATAAAAGCTCAGAATGTGCGCGGTCAATCGCTCAAGCGGTTCAACCCCCATGTATTCAGTAACGTAATGGCGTTGTAAAGCCCCGTGCACACCTGCCTCGTCGGTTCGTACGATACGATACCCGCTAATTAATTCAGTACCGGCCATTACTACGAATACGATACCTACTATTATTACGTCGTAGTCTAAAACTGTTGCTTGTTCGACTCGAGTTATTTCTCTTTTAGCGAGGGGCGAAGGGATTGAGCTACTTAAGTGCCTTCTCGTATTTCACTCTCCAGGTTAATACTTTCGGTGTAACATTTTCCATTAGTAATGGGTTTATTTTTCCCCTTTTTCCATGAGTCTGATTTATGTTTTAATTAAAATTAATTCAATAAAAATAAACACATTTCATCAGATTTTTCCTGTGACATTTAGTTCGGAATACCTGGAGACTAACGCTAATAGATCCTAATGCCATGTTTGATTGGATATACTCGAGAAAAAGTGGAATAAAAAGTGTTTTTGATATTATCACGAAATAAAACGATAGTTTACGTCATACGAGAAACACGCATATAATTTAAACGAAGAGTTTTACCGCTCATCCTCTTAACGAGCTCGCACTGTCCAATAAATCGCTTTAAACTATGTACATTCTGATTAATAAAACTGATTATGATATCGCATGGTTTAAATTTTAAATTCACTGGCTTATTACTCATTATATTCAAAATGCATTCGTTATCCGGGAGCAATGCGAAAAGCGAATTGCGAAATGGTTTTCAGTGTTGCGATGACATCAGTACCTACTCAACATTATAACGATATAAGCCTTCGATCAATATGTTCATGGGGCTATGTCGTGAACGTAAATGCAACTTGTGTTTCAGTGTGCTAAAACAACTTACCTGTTGGAGGAAGCACGGTAAAACACCTTAAGTGTTATGCGGGCTGGGAGCAGCTGCTCCGCTAACTAACCGTGATTGCGTCTCCTCCCCCGCACCTACACCTGACGTGTATCATTTTTTCAACTCTCTCTAGAGTACTGGTTCACCGTCGTCTTGAGATTGCTATACTTAGCATTAAATTGTTTGGCCTTTAAAGGGCATTTCACCTGGATTACGCGAGGCGCAGAAGGTTTTTTTTCATTGCTCCGTCAAGATTGCGCCCGCTTAGCTGCTTTGTAAATACCTTAAAGGTATCGGTTGGCATAAACTGGTCCCGGATCCCGCGTTGACGTTAATGAGCCGGTCCCTTTCGCTATCTTGGAGACGTACGGTTATGCCGGCGAAATTCGCGATACTTAGGAATTATCTCGACCCGGGTGGTTTTTTCGCTTTCAATTTCTGTGAACTTCCATTTAGGGGATTCAGTGCTACAAATGCGGTAGCCAGTTTCATATTCGACAATATAATGCCCTCTCATCAAGTAAATTATGACTTTAATCTCATAGAATGTTCCGCTGAGAATTTACCCGACTTTACTTTTAAACTTCTCCCTCCCTGGCATTCAGCGCTCGGTGATTTATGAAAACTAGAAAATTCTGAAGAGTATAAAGTATTTTTCATTGCCTCGGCTAACTTTGTTGTCATGTTTAAACGAGTTTCAATACGTAAATTTTGCATTTTACATACACACAATAGGAACGCGCTTTAATAAATTTTATACGTCCGATGATTTATTTGTGAATATAATACCTATACTTTTATTTTTTCGAATACGTCTATGGGTATTGTTATTATTGAATTTCATGCACGACAAAATGTTTTTAAAACCAAAAATCATTTTGACTGGTTTGGTCGTCCATTGTTTGTAACAAAATGCTCCCGATTGCATTATCACGGCCCTGCTGTCGTACTTTACACGTCGTTATATCTTGCGTGTACTGTACAAAGCATGGGCGAGGCATTAATATCGGCCTATTAATTTCCAAAGGAGCACTTTAGACTTATTTACTCCCCTTTATATTGTCTATTCGGGGAGATAAAAGAAGTTAATTTTATAAATGGCCCATTCCCGTATACGTAGGTAATCTTGCGTTGGCGGCGTTATCTGGGTCCAATCAGCCAAAGACAGATAGCGCGGTCGACACGCGAACGGCGATTGATTAGCCGGGCCCGCAGTACCCTGACGGGTTAATAAAGCCTCCTGCTGCTCGCTGATTGCCTTGTAAGCTACCCATTCCGCTTTCCTACCCGAATTCTATGAATCGATTACTTTATGCAATCCATCATATTACAGATAAACGGCGAATTTCAGAGAATTCAAATTATGGAATGTATAATCAAACCCTTCAATAGTTTATAGAGCTACTTCCACCCCTTGATTGTTTCATGTTGCTTAACACAGTGCGCTCGGTCTCAATTCTAATTCTGAGAAAATTGGATGGTGATTTTATAAAAGCAAAAAGTTTCGTGTTCGAAAATAGATATCACTATTTTATATATCGTAATATTGGGAGCATGAGGTCACCGACACGTGAGTAAAAATTTTAATCACATGAACCCTATATGTACATAGACATAACGAAAATGTAATCAATACAAAACTGTGAAATATAAGATCGACATGTATGTATCAAATAATGCGTATTTAACAACCTGTGAGTTCGCAACTCATTCAATACAATTCATTTTTCTATACGAAACATAACATCTCCCCTTTGATTAAGTTCTCTGAACCGGAGAAGAACCGGCTCATTGATTTATTTTTGGGCTAGAATTGTTTAGATAAGCTTCAATCACGTTCATCGACTTATTGGATTTCGCTACGTGAAAGTGAGCAAAAGTTCAGTAAATGATCCTTATATACGTCTCTGAGTATAATCACAACAAACAAGTATCCGATTCAGATTAACAATCAACTTTCATGGTCGGCGTATTCATAGGGATTAGAGTGTAGAAACAACGATTCAGTTTTAGCGTACAAAAGTTTATTCCAGTTGCGGTGTAAATTAATCAAAGTATATCGTATTGTATAGTAGGAGATTATAAAGTGGGCGGGTGACACAGAGGGCACGGCGGCCGCGTCCGGGCACAACTTTGGGCAACAATTCTGGTCCGCGGATCGGATTAGGCTGCGGGGCTGCTCGCGGTCACTAGCAGGTCTCATGAACACGGTATACGTTTCACAAAGTTCCACCCGCTAGCCGAATTAGAAAGTCACTCAACAACAAATCTGGATTTAGTTGGCTCTCTGTAAATGACATTTTTAACTCCCATCTCAACGTCGCACTCAGTGGGGCTGACGCCGGAATGACGTGCATTAACTGAGGGCCGCATGGGTTTCGCGCATTGCGTTGGATTATGCAACAAAAAATGTGCGTTAAAACAACCCTTTTTTTTAGGGGGAGAGCCGATGTGACGTGAAGTTTCTTCCGGCGAGCAGCAACGCCGGCCTTGCGAGCGACGCGGGCTCGCAGCCAATTGTTTGACGAAAATAAATGATTCCCAAAATAAAAATAAACGAGAGTTTCGCGTTTCGTATTATTTTTAACGTAACGTTGCCTTCAGCTTTTACATTAAAACATAGGTTAATTTGATTTTTTCATTCATTGATCTTGATTATCAATTTACGGACGAAAATCAGTGTTTTAATTTCCTATCAATTTACACGTTCCTAATTATGCATTATTTTATACCGTTATTACATTAGGTATTCCGTTTACTGTGCCGTTAATGACATTGTTAAATAAAACGTGTGTCCCATGTTGCTCGTTAAACGTTTTAAATTATGTCAAAACGTTAAAGAGCTCTTAATAGAGCTATAACTTTGTCAGAGCAGGCAGATAGATGACACAAAAAATAATAATTACCTCGTAGTATATGTGTAAACATTAAAACTCGTTCTGAACCGTGATTGTCAGCACGCACGCCAACGGCCGCATATATGGGTCAAAGCTTCTCTACCCCGAGTTTACGATTATTATTTACGTTAGTGACTCGACATAATTCCATCATGTTCGTCCCTTAATTGCTCCAACTTCGATCCTTACAAAAATTAAAACCATTAATTATAAAGCCCAATGCAGAAGGCACTCGGTTGGTACCTCCTCGTTATTAACCTCGAAATATACGCTTGCTTACATTTTTCCCATTACAAAGCACTGTTGAAATTAGGTTATTAGGTAGAAATTTTTAACTTAATTTTGATTCGACATTGACTTGCCAATTTATTGGTATGTCTACGAACAATAGAATAATGTTACATAAAGATATTTATAGGACAAAATTAAACGTGAAATATAATCAAACGCAATATTTATCCAAGTAGTCACAAGCCGTGAACCTTGTAAAGTCACGCGAAGTTAATCTGTCTTCATTTCCTATCTATCAGAATGGCGAGCCTGCGCGGGTAGAACGCGGCATAAAGCATTAGGTGATATCGGAGTCGCCTCATGAAAAATGATTTCCAACCACACCTTGCTGCGGTCTTTCTACAATCTTCTGTTTGCCCTGTGTTTTGTTGTTTATCTATTCGAATGTTCGCGTGCAAACGTCACGTGTAATCTGGGCCTTTATTAATGTGATTTTTGCTTTGATTCCAGGTATGTATCGAGTGTAATATAGTCCACGTTTATGTAAGTTTTAGTTATACATAAAAACTTTTTGAATTCAATGATTTATGAATGAATATTTTTTTTGTAGTATCGACAACTTAATTGTTTGTAAATACTTAAATGTTATAGGATCAGTAAAATTAACATATTTCATAACTCACTAGTAGGTATACAGCTGTTCTAGAAATACACTTTAGTCAAGACTAAAAAGTAGGTACCTAGTTATCTTGGAAATTACGCAAAGGAGATCAAAATTCTAAATATTTTTTACTTATAAAATAGTTAAAAGTTAATTAAAACAACAAACGACTATTTTATTTTGTTGGACGTCGCAATTTAACTAAGAATGTAATTCACTGAGCTTACAACAGCAAAACAATAGGATAGTTATCCCTCAGCTCTCGGACTGAGGCGGGAGGGATGATGTGAATTTTAATTACATTTTTATGATACTAAAGCGGGTATACTCAAGTATGTATGAAGGGCAGGGTTCCGTACATTCGGTCTGGGGCTTCCGGCGGGACTATACAATGCTTTGAGTGGTTAGGGTACATTGAACTGGTAAATGTGAGCGTCATATGCTGTCAATGTACTGTAAGGAAAACACACTTTAAAAAAATATCATTATTAACGCTGCATTTAGGCTCATACCGATTAGGGTACCGCTATTTAATTAGTTTGACATGGAAGCAGCCAAATTATCACTTATATTATGTAAAACAAGATACACGGTGTTTTAAAATAGCAATAAATATAACCTTCTAAATTATATCTTTATGCTAAGAATATCGCACAATTTAAAAATTTCGACGAATGAAATTCGTTTCTATAAGCCGTGGAACCTACTTATCTCACTTTCAAGAATATAATGTGCAGACGATTGAATATGTGATGGGACCATATTTCACTTAAGGATATATGAGATGGTTGTAAAATCCGAGATTCTATGTGCAAGCGGCCATTTATATCTTATTTCGTCCATTCGCCTTTACGTCCGAATGTTTTACGTTCACACAGAGAGATGTATTGAGAATGCAAATAAGCGGTATTTTCTAGTAAATCACATCGGTTTATGTTGGGGCGGCGGTAAATGGAGCATTATCCTTCTTTGCATATCGCAAAACAACCACAATTCTTCGACACGCATTAGTTTTTCTTCGTACGTGATCTATATCGTGCGAGGGTACGTGGAGTGGCCTGTGTGCGCCGCGCATAAATCACACATCACCGGAATTAAGCTCGTTGGAAGAGCAAACCGAAAAACAAATCATTGCGTAGACCCCTACAATCACGAAAAATACAAAAAATAGAAAAAAATTAACGTAAAAATGAAAACCGACAACAACAATGAAACGTGGCTTTCCATAAATAACGGAGCAGGCTTTCGTTACGGATGTGGGTAGATTTTGAGAGTTTATATAGCGTTGAAGCGTTGCCGGTAAACAACGAGAGAAATTTGAATTATGAGATTTAACATTGAAATTGTTCATTTCTGTTTGTATGAAGATTTTGCTGTTCGATTTACGTAGGCTCAGACGGGCGGCACGCCGATATCAATATATTGACCGAAGAGAATTAGTATGCCAGCCGCGCTCTTGTTTTTGCTCGGTAAAATTTTACAAAAAGGGAAATAATGATATCATAAGTCAAGGGGAGATAAGCCTAAGCGTGCCGTATTGTTTATCACGTTCAAATTGAGGTTTTTGTTTTGTTTTCACGTTTTACAGGGAGGCTTTGATGACATTATCAGTTTTGACTCTTTAAAATGTTCCTTTCCAAAAATTATTAACAGCAAAATTCGGGCATGTATTTTGTGAGGCAGACGTTTTGCGTTATCGGCGCTCATGGGAATACGTTGTTCATAATCGTCGAGCTCACTTACTAAGCATTAGGTACTCACTACGAAGATGACAATGGCTTTATGAATTTTTAGCACGTAATCGGTTTACCTTGAGTTCTGGCAGACAATAAAGGTTCATAGTGTATGCGTGCGACCGGATGCGAGTCGCGTGGAGAGGGTGGTCCTTCATACATAGTTGAGTGGGACACCCTCGCAGCAAATTTAAAATTCACCCCGTAACGACGGGAAAATGAGGCCCACTGTTTGGACGCGATCATCGTGATGATACACAAAACGTATCTACCTAGCTACAAGTAAAATCCTTCAGTAAGCGAAAAGCAAAACACTATCTTATCTACTGAGCAAAAAACGCCTATTATATTTCTTATGTTACTCTTTATGTGTCCCCGACGGGCAGTAATAATCTGCATTGTCGTTTACATGGACGATATTTTTTCATTCCTCGCAAAAACATTGGTACGAATAGCTAGCCGACGGCGGCACTATTTGATATGGCGCGTTATAACAAATAAATTTTTGTAACCCGCGATATGGTTGGAAATAGTTGCAACTATTGCATTTATATTACAATACATACCTACATGATTTATATGAATGTTTAAAATAGAATAAATGAACATGAACGGGTCGAATGTTATAAGCCTATAATCCCGTTGGAAATCGATAGAGCTCTAACAAAGGAACGTTTCAATGAAAAGATAAAAAAAAAGTTAGAAAACTAGTCGTAGCGATTACGAAGGATCGTTTTCATCGTCATGAGGCCGGCACACGGCACACGGCACACGAGGGTGATCCGGCGATAGCCGCAACATAATATTACCTCTGTACCCGTATCCGGCTCTTATCTTTTGTGCGGTGAGCGCTGCATTTGATCCAATTTGCCAATACAATCGGATCTCGGGTATTGCAATGGCATTATCTCCGACAGTCGTGGGCCGCGCGGTCTCTAATGCGATCGAGACTAAGAACTTTCGTTTGCCGCCGTCCAATACCGCTTTCACGTATCGTTCGTCCATTTTCACTTAAGTAGTTATAGTATCTAGTAATAGTTCACAATTAGTTTTATTTTATAATCTGTATCATGTATTGCAATTTAAGAAACTTGAAGCTATACTATATATCAATGTGGTGCATTACTATTCATAACATTTTAATTTACAAAATAAAGGTTACTTGTTGAATGTATGTTTATAAAGAACGCATGTGTTATGGAAGGAATAAAATATTCAATCTCAAATCCCAATGACAAAACCCCACATAACCCCTATAATTCCGTAAAAAAGCTGCGTTAAATATGTAAATCTTTGCCGGGCGAATACACGCATAATAATTTGAAATCCAATCTGCGGCCCTCTACTCCGGTGCCCTGGGAAATCGTCTAAGGTGAGAGGGCGCTGGACACTGAAAATCTTTCCCTCTTCCCTCCCTGATAAGATTGTCCAGTGCAACTCCCAAAACACAGAGGGATTGAAAACTTCTACCGAAACGAAACCGAACACAGTATCCTATGGGATCAATACGTTCGGAAATATAATATCAGGATAGTTCACGCTTGACTTCAGATCCTGACTTTTGCAACATTTTTTGCTGTACCATTACATTATTAGTTTAGCGCAAACCAAACCTTTGAAATCCAGTTTTCTGCTTGGAATAACGTAGGTATTATAATAAACAAAGTTGAAATACAAATAGAATGGTTGTTTCACGCAGTAATAGAAATCTGTGGAAATTTATTTGTTTTAGGGTTTCGGGAATAAATTAATGTAATAAACGATGTTTTGCTTATATTGAAATTACTTTTGCTGTTTATGATATAATAGACAAAGTTTGAAAATAGGGCGGGAGATGCTAGAATTTAGTCGTATATAGCTTATAATATTCTCATAAAATTTAGGTACCATCTTAACGGGGGTCACGCATTATTTAAAATATATTTTATAACTTTTTAAACATTTTAAATGTATTTTTAGCTAGGTACGTCCACTGTTTATAAGTTACTAAAGTATATCAGGATGTTAAAATTGCTGCGATTTTAGATTTTGTTACTTAACCTTTAACATACGCTTTAAAATTGTCTCTTCTTCAATCATTCTCGGATAAAGATATACTACTAGGTAGAATACTAAATTGTAATATGCGTCTTTATTACCGCTGGACATAGCAACAAGCTTGTTATACTCTCTCTCATTGTATACCTTAGGGACATAAATAAGTGGGTTTGCGAATTTTTCCTGGTAAAGTTGAGCGGTTGTTTACACTGAAAGCGGAGTCGTTTACTTTAGGTCGGAGAGGAAGATCACTAACGTAATTAGTGCAGTCAGTCGGCGTCTATAGCATATGTCAATCTTGCATGTATAGGTATAGGCATATCATGGAATCATATAAGTTTTCATGGAAGTACCATTTTTAAGAAGGTATTATACATATATTTTTTTATTATGCCACGAAAATGTATTTGTCTAAAACAGTTTACTCAGTATGCGGGTAACCTATTAGGGTAATAGAAAACTCTGTGACCGATGATACACAATACGTTTCTAATCGGATTTCCGTTCACGACGGAAACCTAAAAATCAAACGCGTCGCACTCACGCACTAGTGGAGCTATAATATTTATCGATAACACAAGCCAAGTTTATTTCTATGCCAGAGAGAGACATTCGATTATATCCTTGAACGTTTCTAATTTCCTGGTACCCCAATGTGGTTAACGCAATTTCCGAGGCTGTATGTAGAAGGTACCTGGGGACGACCGAAGCTCGCCCCTCGGCCCATTATCGTAAAATCAAATAAGAAGTCTTTTTAAATTACACGATTGAGATGAACTGTCAATAAAAGTGTTTTACCATACGTGCAACCTTGAATGAGTAGATTAGACTTTTAATCTACTCTCACCAACTAAAAAAATAACATAGATCAATTAAATTTTTATAAAATGTTACTTTAGGAATTGGTTTATACGCTAGATATGTTTATCTAACGATAGCAGCGCCTTACATATTGATGGTATTGCATACGTATAATAGATTAAATTTGCTGTATTCTTTCTTACCGTATAAAAGTGAAATCCATTCAATAAAAACTTCTATTTATTTTATTAAGACCAAAATCGTGAAATAACTCATGAAAGAAAAGTCTCAATACCTACATTCCAACATTGTTGAGGCCCAGATATTGACATAGCCAAGAATAAAAGAGAAAAGATAAATATTTGACAGTTCGCAGTAGGGAAATTTTCCTCACTGAATGATTGACAATATATGCCGAGCTTTTTGCCGAGTTTTGCGTGCAAATCTCCTATGTAGTTATTTTATATTGGAGGGAAGTTTTCTATAAAACGGTAATATTTTTTCATAACTCTCACCCAAATCCTTATAATATGTCTGATATATTTATTTCATGTTTCAGACAATTTAATACTAGAATCTGAAGGCATCTTCGGTGGGTTACTCTTTTAATATCGAATTATTTGTAACCGTTGAAAATTGTCAGACCTTTTCACGTAATAAAGTTTTGAAATTCTCGGTAGATACTCAATCGAGCTGTACGAATTCGACGCCATTTATCATTAGCTTCATTTATTTTTGCGCCTCAAGAAGATATGATTTATCATAGCAAGGCTAGAGAGTAGGTTTGTTTTTGCTGCGCCCGCGGAGATATTAATCGTTATCGTGCGCTGGTTGTACGCGTGTCGTTTGTTTTCGTTACAGTGGCACAACCCATTAATTATCAATGAACGTCCGGCCGTAGTATGATGAAGGTACCGTTATGTCCCCCCAAGCTTTTCCAGGTGACAAGGCGACGCGCTATCAACCCTTTTTAAGCCTACGCATTTAACGCCGAGTGCCTGATGTCATAAAAGTGTCCGATTTGGATACGTGCCGTGGACGTTAAATTTGTGATTAAATTGTCTCGAACGCCCCTCTTTCCTGTAATAAAAAATAAGGATCTTCTTGTGACGCGTTATTGCCAGTTATGTTTTAACAAAATATAGCATTCGCGTCAGCGTATGAATGATAAGTATATCAGCGGTTTTCCAAAGGGATTACTCTTAGTTTTTTACTAGATTAATAAATTTTATATAAAGCAAACCGTACCTAAAACTAAAATATAACTAATTTTACACGATACAATTTTCTCAGAAATATTAATGAAGAGAGAGCCGTTTAATCGTAGGTACAAATAATAATCCACCTACCCCACGGACCACTTAACTGGGTATTATGTACTTATCTTCTCATAATTATAACAATTTTATACGCTGCTAAATACGTAATGCTCTAAACTGGATAGGTATCAGTTGAAAATTGTTTTCTAATTTCTCTACAGTCCATGCTGCCATCTGGTGGAGCGCGTCGCTCGGTATGACACATTGATAGATGGCGCTAGTCACGCGACTGATTGATCGTTGACGGCTCCGCACGTCCAGCCTCCTATCATACTATGCCAATATAATGTCTGATGGACGGTCATTTTTTTTCTTCATATTTAGCGCCTGCACACATTTACTATCCTAATTGAGATATAGGAATAGCTTTTAAGAATTATTTTGTTAATTGATTGATATAAACTCTAGTTTAACATTTTAGAAAATACTTGTTAACGCATATTATGATTTGTGAGTTTGTTTCGTTGAAAATAATATCATAAAATATTTGTTTGAGTGAACATTTGTGTACCGAAACAAATTTTCGATTGCAAAAAATCTTTAACAGATAGAAAGCTTGCACTATTCTCGAGGGGCATAGGCTGTTTCTATTCGAGGAACGCAAGTGAATCCACAGGGAGATAGGTATCTTATCGTATGTGATATAGTTATATTTTTTCATGTCATACAGTGACATTACTTTAATTAAAAACAAAATTAAAGTCATTACACTAACTTTGGAACATCGCTAACTTTGATCGTAAATGTCTCAACACATAAACTATATTCGATGGATTGGACGGAATGGAAATTTGGAAGTTGTTTCTAATTGAAGGTACCCGGATAGGATCACGGAAGGTCTCCACGTGAACGCAATTTCAGCGATTAATGATGCGAGCCTAATCCAACTAAGCAGGGAGATGGAGGCGGCATCATGGGACCCATCCCCACATATCTGTCTTACCAACTATTCTCGAATTCCCCTCAGAGATCATCCATCGAGGTAATCTAAGGAATGAACTCGTTTAATGCGACGGAATTTATCCCTTGTACAATGTAAAGTGATATCTTGATAAACGGTGACATACCTAGTAAAAATCTTTTTTTTTTAATCGAGGTATCTGAAAAACATTCAGCAATTAGGTATTCTTAACATTATAATGATAAGAGTAGGATAAAACATTCAATTGAAAAAGCTTCATTAAGGCCGAATATTAGTTAAAAATATCTAAGTGATGAGAAACGTTCGAGATGTGGTAGTAGTGAAGAGGACACGCTGGTTCATTAGCCGAACCGTATTATCTCATGCCTTAATGATTTCACGCTTGCTTTCAACGTCGCACATTTCGACAACTTTGATGGGAGAGGAGGGAATCGTGTAATCATATCGTGAATTACGATTAAACTTTCGGTTTTATCTTTCTTGCTTGTTGATTAGCCGAGCAGAAGTTTCGTTCGAGTGTTATGTGCTTAATCGATACGTTGTACAGTCTGCTTTGAAATGTAGAACTTTGATCGTTCGTTCACGTGCCGATATTGATTTATATTTTGCCAATGTATTTATTTTGCCTAGTCGGCTTTAAATATTATTATGTTGTTGTTTAGATTATATTATCTGAGATATTTAATTTTGCTTAAGTACTTAAAATAAAACTAAAAAGTGAGTACAAAGCAAGACAATTTTAAATAGTTAAAATACATTACCCGTTTCTAAAATTGTTCTATAGTTGGTAAATAAGCATCTCAATAAATATCGTGAATGTAACAAACACTTCACCTAAAAACTGCGTATTTGACATTCGTCTAGTAAATTTACTAAGCTAAATACTTTGTTAAATACTCCTTACATTACTTACTATGTATTTGCCGACTTTACATACGTTCGTATTCATAAATGTTGCTACGCGAGAGCACACTAATCTTTGTTTAACATTTTATTCATTCAAATGATATACGTAAAAGACTTAGAAACCGAAATAGCTAGGTAAATTCGGTAAGAACAAAAGCAAATTAGCGTTTACTCTCGTACAGCGAGTGAAATGGTAAAACGCGTGGGAAGGCCGTACGCCACGTCAGGTGATACGCCTTTCGTATTACTCTATTTGCTTACTCGTTCTTAGATAATATAATCTCCATACTACGAGCGATGTACCGTGCATTCATGTGAAAGTTACGCTTTTGTCGAATAAGCCTTTATTTTATCCGCGTATCACAAAATATTAAGTCCTTTTGTCATTTCCGTGGAGGTATTTTTTTCGATTACGAAACGGGTACGTTGATAAAAGCTTATTGTATTTTCTGTGATAATATATCTGTATGTATTACATTATAAATTAAGCATGCATTAAACTGTCTTAGTTTTAGCTTTATGTGTTTTAGGAATGTTTCTTAGGAAACACCGATTAAATAACTTCCGATATCCAAATATCACTTTAAAATAACACGTCTACAACATGGCTACGAATCTCGTAGCATGTGGCTACGAGCTACGAGCTACAAGCCGTAGCCGCACTGCGTTACCTACGCGGTCTCATATAAATCTCGCTCGAGGATTACATGGATACGCTTACAAGTTCTTGGTTTCTCCCAAGATATTAATGCTGAGTGCACCAAAAGTACCGATAGACCGACTTAGTTTGATATGATAAAGTGTACAAGTTTAGTTCGCTTTAGTAACATAAGAATTTATTTGCTGGATTGTTTCATTGAGATTAATATTTTATACTTTGCCTTCTTTTATGCTTTAACTTTGATTCAACTATTATTGAAGAAGATACTTTTTATTTGTTTGTCAGTTGTTACTCTCAAACACAATAAAGGACCGTCACAAGTAACAAAAAATATTGAGAACTGAAATAAAATGAAACGAAACCTAACCCGCACAATAGTAGCGCAGTTTTAAAATAGCATTAAGTATGATAGCAATCTTAAAGGAGCTCGGTTATTATTTACAGTGGTCCACTCGCTTCAACATTAATAGAGGTTGGTTACTGTCAGGAACATCTTTAACGTCTGCGGGATAATGAGTATCCTTGGACGAGGGTTGGCGTCCCGCGACGATTTAATATTTAATTTGCTCGAGTGCAATTGCAGCTATCTGGTTAAATGTTTATATATGATCTCTTTATAAAAAATGAGGTTAAAATTATAAACCAGATTACTAAAATTTTTAATTTGTAAGTCATGCTTTTAACCTTCAATGGTAAAAATTTATTTAGGTACTTATTTAAATCAAAAACCCATCCCACATAAAGTTCCAAAGCAATTAATACAGTTAACTAATAGGGTATATCATTTAATTTACCCTAATAGGTACTTAAAGACTAATTAAAAGGAATCTAAATGACCGTAAGAACCGCATTCGTATTACCCATTTAAGTTTCAACCATAAATAAGAACAGAAACTCAGTAAGGATTATAATACTGTAATACCACGAGAAGGGTCAAATAAGGATAGCTTCACAGTAATCCCGGGTTCAAACCTAATAGCTTGTGTTCAAACACCGATAAAGCTACACTTTAGAACTAAATGAACTAAAGGAACATTCTAAATGTTAATATTGCCCTATCCTGTATTAAGGGATTATCTCTTTATCAGTGTCACTTATTAAATGTATAATAGTTGTATTAGACATATGTGATTGTGAATTAGAATGTTTAATAAATGTGCGTCATTGTTTATTGATATATAACATGTATAGCATGTTGTCCAAAACCTGTTACTTTTTATATATAAATTTACATTTTACTTTTAAAAATGTTCGCTCACAAAATCGCATTATGATTTAAACCATTAAAATCACTAATAAACCAATTTCAGCTAGAGCCGGAATTAAATTAATCTTATTCAATAGTGTAATCTGTGTTTATTTGCGGATAAGAGTAACATCAAACCAGTTTAAATTGTATTTCGATTTACGGCATTAATTAAGTCGATTAATTTCGAATATTCGTTATTAACATGTCGGGAAACCAAAATCCTGTAAATAGGATTAACTATGTAGGTCAAAGAGTTAAAATTCAGTGTGTATTAAATATACTTTGTGCTGTAGGTACCTATACAGACTAATAAATCTTTCGGTAATCAACACTAAGCCGCGCTTAGACAATGAGACGCACGCACAAGTTTAGAGATCTCGTTTTGCAACTACACAGCGGCATTGTTCCTTAAATTTTACATTCACATTAGGCGGAAATTTCGTCTCGTCCTGATTTACGATCGGCCCTCGAGCAAGGAGCATCTAACGGCAAGATTATTTATTCCCGTTGCTTGTCTCTTGCCTGGCGTCTACTTAGGAAGTAACTAACTAAGCCGAATTGAAGCGCAGTAAGTAACACGGGTGGAATATAATAATATGACGTGGCTAGAAATCTGTTGTAATTTATTGTTAAGAACTATTCGATTCAAAAAGGTTCATTATTACCTCTATCAATCTTTACTAAAAACGTTTTATTTGTTTCAAATATTTTTATATTGATGATGTGTCAAATTATCAGATAAACTTAGTCGTGATATTTATAGTCATATAATATATTATATCCTATTAACAGTCCTTCTGGACCCTAGGCATAAGTAATTCGGAGCAACTCGGAGAGGATCGGGGTAGATCGGAATGGCGGTGGCGGAACTGCGAACAACATCGAGGCGTCAGACGCCGATTTGTTTATGCTAAGCAACCAGCAACCGAACTCGAACGGCGCACACTCAAAAATAATTTACATATTATAAATAAAGAAACATGACACCACAACTTGCCCTGATCTACTGGCTGGCCCTAAATTTATAAATTCAGATTTGCAGATGACAGCGGCCAGTGGGGCTGCTATCATTATTTTTGTAGATAAATCACCGCAGCCGAGGCGTGTACCTTATTAATAACTCGACGGCTGGCGAAAGAGTTAACGTTCCAACACGATTGTTACTAAACCGACGGAATTTTAATTCGTCTCGCAGTTTATTAAGTGCGTAAAGTTTCAACGCGAGCTGTAAATTAAGTGAATTTGCTCGTAGGCTCGAGGAGAACCGATCTCGCGCTGCGACTGTCAGTTTCAATTTATTATGTAAACTCCCATCTATCACAATACCTCTCATGTATTTATTTCTTTGTTTCAGGTAAGACACACACGAATAAAGTCACTAATAACATAATATACTACTACCATAAACGCTACTTCAGTACATTGCAAGGTATGGGGTCCTGCATAAAAAGGTAGGTAGTAAAATGGAGTGAAATGAGTGAGACCCGTAAAACTCTTTTCATACAATATTCAATAGAAAATATTTTATTATACTGAGATTTCCACAATTTGCCGATAAATTCTTGCTATATCTCCTGTTTTATATCCTTCTGCAGGGCAAATTTGTTTCTTTTTCACGTGATACAGTTATAAATCTAGCGCTATGCGTACGCTTCTTTGGTTACGAATCTATTTTATGACCGCACACGCCGAAGGTTAACCAATAAAACCTTTTAACAGCCGTAACTATTTCGTTATAAGTTCCGAGTACGCAATAAAAACGGCGAAACAGAAATAAATCTGGGGGCACAATGGTCCTGGGCTCTGGGAGCGCGGGCGGCGCGGAGTGGCCGCCGATTCGCGCAAGAAATCAATCACGATCGGGCACAAGCTTTAATCGCCCCAATTTAAGTTTTTCCTTTCTTGATAGAACAAATTGATGGAAATAGTTGAACGTTAAATATTGCGATTCGTCGAGCACCGGTGTACAAACTTCCTCTTACGCGCGTTTACGGCGAGCCAATAAATCTCAGCCGCTTTGTGCTCGCGTCTCCCTCGACATCTTCAGCCATAAACGGCACGTGCGCTGTTATCTGTATTTTTGTAACGACCTACGAGTGAAAAAATGTTGTTAACGTCGCACTCTTCCTGTTTCCCCATTGTTTCGACACGGCGCAGGTATTGTTTAGATTCGGACTACATTTCCCGTCGCCACATGACTTTGCCAGTCATCGTTTTTATTCAGTTATTCACCCGCAGCGCTTTATCTCTCCTTCGAAAAACGCGTCCCTGAATTAGAAATAAGCCATCATCCGCGTATTTCTGTGGAAGACAAGCTTCATTCCGTAAACTAACCCAAAGATAAATTATTCCAGCACATTTCTCATCACGATCTATTCTTTTCTCCCTCAACAAAGCGTCACTGAATCTCTGGGACATATGAGCATCCTTATCCGCAAAATAAAATGAAGTCCGCTAGCCGCAGTTACTAAGTAACATCACCACACACTCCTGTTTACCTACCTACACACACATGGTGTGCCGTTGTGTATACGACATAAGTATGAATCACAGCTGATAAGCCTAGCGCGCAGATTTGCAGGATCGCGCGACCGTGTGTTGGCTGCCAAGTTTCTTGCGCCACGCCTACACATTTGCATGACGTAGATGCATCTTTGCACTGTGGCTTCGGTTTCGTCATTAAATGTTAATAAAACCTATCTCAAAAAGCTTGCATAATAAATTGCCTCTTTTTAATTATATACTTAAGTATTTCTTGTTCTCATTATAGTATCCCTATGTAGGTATTTAGATATTTCAGTCATAACATTAAATTACAAGCTCTAATAATAGCCTTCACAGGCACTCGAATGCTATTTACTTTTCTGCGATTCGATCAAACATAATGTTTTCTTATCGCGAATGGCGTGTCAAATCAACTAAAATTAATATTAAACGGTGGTATAATTATGAGTTTGTGTGCCTAAATGCGGGAGACGGTAGTTGTGGTGAGCTTAGCGATAAATCAGAGTTTGTAGCGCGCGTAAACAACCACAACTCGCTTCGCAACGTTCAATCATTACTCAAAGCATCCGAGTGCAGCAAAAAGCGGACTAATTGCGCTCTTGAAGGACAAGGGCCACTCCGTTCTCTCTGTCGCAAACGTACTTAGTCACGTTTAATAGTTTTTCCGTCGTCCAAGGGTTTCCTTGTCGACAATATTTCAAGATTTCAAAAAATATAAAGTCTGGTCAAATGTAGAAATACAACTCATTGTTAATAGACCTAAGAGCACTAACTTAAAAATACTGCCATTTATGTAAAAATCTAAATTAGAAAGTAGTATTTTGTCATCTGAATTGAACATAGCAGCTACTATTTATAAAACAAAATGTAAGATGATAATAAGGAAAATACAACAGAATAGGCAAATAGGGGAGGGTTCGGCGAATAAAAAAAATATAGGCAAGAATATATTTCGGGACAAAAAGCACAATAATAAATTCGACAAATTCTACTTTTCACCTCCACTTTTTTTTCAAAAAGTTTTGTTTTTAATATTCTTCGTGTGACCTGTAAAAAGATTTCGTTACATTAGACTCATTTTTGTGTAGCCCGAACTTGTTTGCAAATATTTTTCCAAAAGTTCCTTAATTTGAAAAGAAAATTGTGTAGAAACGAACAAGGAGTGGTTTAAGTTTCTCTCGCATCGGCCCGCAGTCGGCGGACAAAGTAAACACCTTGCAAGTTTCGGCAACTTCTAAGAAATTGATTTTTAAACTGTGAACAACTTAGGATGGAAAAAAGTAAGAAACATGAAAAAAACTATTCTAACACGAAAGTTGGGGATGAAATTAGTTTTAAGCGACAAGTTCATTTCAGTTTTTTACCGGCGAGCCGGTTCTGCAATTGCTCGGAGATTCCCGTAGAAAGTTTTCCAGTGCAGATTTTGATTACACACGCTCCTTCAGGAAGTTTCTTGCCGGATAGGAATATTAAATCTTATTTAAGTTAGACATCCGCGGCGGGTTGCGTTGTTATTTCGAATAAGGTGCTTTATAAACTTCGAGACCACTGGTGAACCTGTCGCCGGAAACATTTTAACCTTTCTGGTAGATTTATTTTAACAGAATCACAAACAGAATGCCGTTTTTTATAAAGCATTGTTATAACAATACTTAATTCACTCTCTCCAGTGCTTTGCATCAAGTTTCATCTGCTAATGGCATTTTATTTTATCTAGTTCCTTCGTCTACCCTCAGTCGGGTTTAACGTATTCCCTCTCAAGTTTCAGTCATGTTTATATCTGGTTATAACATTCACTTCTGATTTAGGGATCAACCTTTTAGGGAGATCGCCACGCTCGGTGGAGATGAAAGAGTACCGCACATTCTTCCGTAAAATTTTAGGAACGTTTAAATTTTAATTGTGTAGTAAAAGTACGGTTATATAATCATTACGAGGAACAATACGGCGGCTGAGCGAGACGAAACGGCGCGGCGCAGCGCAGGCCCGCTCCTGCCGAGGTCGCGTTACATGGTGCATTTGCCTAATTACAGCTCAGTTCACTGGTGTGACAATTCGTGATTACCGAAACGGTTATTTCAAGAGACATCTACTCTATTCGGATTATGTTTAACGAAATGGCTCAGACATCATCTTCCATTATCTCCACGACCTCTCTTATTAAATAAAATACAGTACATTTCAGCTCGTCGGTAATACGATATAGTCAACGAAAACCCGAGCGACCATCGTGGACGTAATGTAGATATCTTTCGTCTGAAACATTTCTTTCAAATCTCTCCAGGGCTCTCACTTACTTATCTCATATTTCGGAAAGTTGAATTTAACAAGTTATGAAGTTAATATAAGTCAGTCGTACTGCTGACAGGGAAAAGGAAGTCGAAAAATAGAGTTAGTGCAAAGAGGCCGGGGTGGAATCGATGAGTGGCGCCGTGGCGACTGTCGGGCCTCGCATGCCGTGTTTGCCGAGTATTTTCGTAAATATCGAAAAGTTTCCCGCGCCTCTGCCATTGCATTCTTCAATCTTGTGCGACACGATGAAACGTTCACACAGTTGAAACAGTTTTGCATTTCCTCCTATTGGATACACAGGCAATGTAATAGTAAAAACAACTTCTATTTATTGTAATAGTGCTTTTTAGTCTTATTTAAACTTCCTTATTCATAGAATAAAATAAAATAAGCATTTATTGCTGTTTTAAATTTTTACATTCTAAGTATAATAAGCTTAATATAATATATTATGATCGGTTTCATCCACAACTTGTCCTTCGACATAGGCCTCCTCTAGACTAGGATGGATTTATTCTATGAATGGAGTAGGTCAAACTCCATTCATAGAATAAATCCATCCTATATAATTAACGTAATTTTATTTATTCATACATAATACATACCTAAAAGATACCTACTTCATCTGTTTAAACTGGCTGACGAAGGCGATTAAAGCATTTTTCTCGCAGAGACGAATGAAATTTGAATCGAAATACTGTTACCGCCACCGTAAACATCGAAAGGGGCCGTACTCCGACGTTTTAATTTTATTAAACATCTCCCAGTGCCCAGATAAAGTAGATTTCTTTCGTTGCCAAGTAAGAATTTCGACTCGTATAATAATTTAGATTACATAGCAAGCAGTGAACGTTCATTATCGTTCTTTTGTACCTGATTTCGTAGAGATCTCATTCGGATAGAGCGGCAGTCCGCGGCGCGGGCGTTCTCTCGAAATGGAAAGTGCGAAAATGAAATTATAAAGCCCCGCGATAAAAATAAATTAAATCGGATTTCGCATTTGCCAGTAGCCAGAGATGAGGAGCATTTTGTAGTCTGCGAATTCCTTTCTCTTTTTTAAATATTTATTTTAACAGTTGATTTGTGGCGTAATGAGAAAATTCTCACTTAGCAATTTTTTCCTTATTCATTTTTTTATTACTTACTTATCTTTTTGTTTCTATTCACAAGGCAAGTTTTAATCTGGATAATTGTTATTGCCTCGATGTAAAGTGATGGTTTATATGAAAATGTTAATGTTGATAGGAATTAGGGCTGGTGTGGTGTTGTAGCCGTCCCGCGTTGCGGCAAATCACTCTGCATTCTCACCTACGATTATTCAAATTAGGAAACGGTACGACAAAGACGAATGGTACTAATATCGTTCGCTTCGCGATCGCCGAGCGCGATAATACGCGCGGTACGTGCCCTACACACGCGCAACAGATTTCGTCCGGCGATAAACGCCGATTGATCTATGCGATACGCTTTTTGCGTAAATATCCGAACTAGTTTTATGCATGCATGCTTTGTTATTAGGTCATCCACGACTAGATGGAATGTTACTCTAATGAATATTGCATGTAGTCAAGGAATCTTGTTTTAAAAACCAAGGCTTTTAATATGAAATCCTTACACTTATGTAAATTTGTAATTTTATACCACTATATCAAATTATTCCACGAGTTTATATAGACCGTAATCTATATAAACTGTGAGTCATTGTTGCGCGTGTAAACTTGGCTCATTGTATCAGAGGTGGGCGTTAATGGCTGCGACACAATATACACTAATGCAGTTATTGTACCTAAACAAATTATTTACTTTCTAACGCTATTCTGTAACTGGATGTGTATTAAATCATATGGCTAAGTCAAACAGTAAAAAGCTTCTAAAACCGATCAATCATTTTGCTGCATAACGTTTTAAATATTAGAATACGTAATAAATAATGGCAAAAGTAAATAAATTAGTAACAGGTTGGGCATTTATTTTTTACAAGACGTATTAAATTGATCCAATTCCCAAAAACATTACCCTTACCATCAGTCCACCGCTGGGACTAGATCTAATAAGGCACTTTCCAGTCCAAGGCCCTAACATAAACTGTAGCAACTAAGAAGTGTTTTAAATAACACAGTGTTTTTGTAATAACGTTCACAAAAGTGTAATTTAGAGACTGATTTTTCGTCGTAAATACGTAATTTACTCGCCTTTTTCCAACATTATTCGTTAATTTGAAGTAAAACAATGTAATTATATTTTTATTGCTCATTCTATGTCCAGTAAATCGGGGTCTGAAATCCCAGGGGTCGTTTTAAGTGAACCTTTCCTACTTAATAGTCGTCCTCTAGGCACAGTGGACATTTCGTGACACTACATACTTTTGTTTGTATTTTGTACTACAAGTGTGTCCCAAGTGCTGTGTTGTCATTAGGATAATTGTTATTATTATGTTTGAAATGATAGTATTAATATTAGTTGCCTTTAATAGTTTCAATTATCACATTACGTTATATATTGTGTATTTACCTATTTTATATTGATTCCTAAATGCAAATATGTACGTGATATACCTACCTACATTTTATGAGTGTTTGAGTGAATAAATATATAGATTTGATTTTATAATCGGCGTATTTCGATACAACGCGTGTCTGAAATTTGAATCACAATGTACCTACCTGTGTGTAACAAATGACCCAGAATATTTGTTTGTTTATAATACTAGATTTTACTTTACATTCAGTCTATCGACCTTTTAACGAAATGAAAACATGGACATAAACTATTAGTATGTCTACAACAATATATTACAAATGTATCATAATGCTATGTTCAAAACTCGGTACAAAGAAAGTTTATGAGTAAACTCCGCAGACTAAAAAGTCAACGACTCTCAATTCTCAACACGTTAAATACACCCCCAGTTTATCTTCAATATCGTTTATTCAGGACTAGTAGGGTTGTCACCCGTAGGTTATTATATTTATCGTGAATCAACATAAGTACATTATTCATTAACTTGAACCTCCCGTGAATTACATAATATTAAGTTGATACTTATTGTTGATGTACAATAATCATGAAATGGTGTTCGGACCAAATTAATACAGTTTGGCGATGATGCAATGTGTAATAATTTAAAAATATGAAAGTTAAATGTAAACGAGTCTTAATCCCCAGTTCAAATAGTGTCAGGTGTTTTAAGTCTCAAAACATTTTTACCGTCAACCCTAGACTGTGATTCCGACGTTGCTCAAAACCATCACGTCTCTTAAGGTGTCCGTCTATGTGAGTAATATAGATAAAAGTGCATTACCAAATTGCTTTCACACACCGTTTTAGAACGACGGGAGAGGCGGAGTGACGTTTCGCGGTATAATTTTGGCATAGAATAAGATGACGATACGAAAATGGTATTATATTTTTCCAGTATCTTTAAGCCAAAACAGGTGTTCATCGCTTCGGTGATAGTCGTTTTTAATGGTTTATTAAAGCAAAGGTTGCAGAACACGTAAAATCTTATAAGGATGCAGCTCAAATACCTATTTCAGATAAAACACCTAGGTATATACCTAATATGATATATTACCAAAACGGTTTTTTGATACAGCTGTACCTACGTACCTATACATTTCCCATGTGGAATATACGAGTTTACCGATTTCACGCTGCGCGTGATTTAAGCCGTTAATAGCTTTTGAATAAAAAAAAGTAAATTTTATAGCAATGCCTGTCTAAATGTGTTACAGTTAAAATTTTACTGTGTCCGACTATTTATTGTCAACTATTTTGTATACATTTAGACTAAAAAATTCCAAGCATAGCTTTTTACCCTTTGAAAATATTTAATGTTCTAAAATAAATTGATAAATTAGATATGTATACCTAGTGTTTTCTTTCCTCATTACAGTAAATTCTTTTCTCTCTTTCCGTAACATAAAAAGAAAACCGAATATCCATTAAGTGTGCCGTCGGGAACTACTTTCGCATTTTGTTGTAGTTTCTACCTAGTTTATTGAGTTTACGACCGTTTAAATTTGTACCGAACAATGTTTTGTCACACGAATATTTCCGCTACAATAATTCCGACTATACCAAGACCTTAATTCCAAATTTAGCACACGGAGAATACGTTGGGTCGGTCCGCAGCGCAACTAAGAAAGCGTGTTCTCTTTAATCTTGTCACAAAAGCCCCACCTGATTCAGCGCAGCCACGAGCACTCTCTCACACAAACGTGAAGGAATGAAGCGGAAGAGTGCCCGGCACTCTGAATTACTTCCTAATGAAAAGAGCTGAGGAGTGGGACAGAGTGGGACGGGAGAGAGTTCGTCACGCGGTCGCTAACGAACGCGGTGGGCCACTCGACTCGCTCAAGAGTTGGCTTGACGTGTGCCGTCGCACGACCCTACCTTGAGCTTATTAGCGCCACCGTGCTTTATCTACCAATTGAATTGAAATAATGCCTACTCTTACAAAAAATAGACGGCGAGAAAAAACGCTAAAAAGAAATAACACGATTGTTAAAATAACTTATCCTCAACTTGTATGGAGGTGACTCAAACACGACGTTGCCGTTGGCGTACAGTAACTTTCTTTAATACCATGCCTTATCATGATTTAGTAACTATTACACCAACTGAACACATGCTACAAATGACATTGTGAAAAAGCCACATTTTGGGTCAAAGTTCAAACGCGACGCAAAAAAACGCTAGACTGAATAAATTCCTGTCATCTCTGTTATTTACGTACCTTCGCTTCTTTATCGGCGGCGACTCACGCACAGCCTTAAAATGGTTTTAGTAAAACAGATAGTATTTTAGAAAGTAAAATCGTGCAGGTAAGTATTTGCCAGTTGTTTGTGGATAAAAACGTTCACTTATCAAGTTCATCTCGTACCATAAGGTAATTTAGCGATATTAGATTTTACCTTTGTTGAGCGAAAAAAATGTTGAGCTGTGAAAATATTTTACGGATTTGGTCAAATACTTTTTAACTGAATTCGTGGAAACCCATTTTCATTACACCTGAAACATTTTTTCGAGAGGTGCTTTTGTTCTAGATGTTCGTTTAAAATAATAACAACAGGATAAAATCGAATATTGTCGTAGTGTTCAGCGAGACGGCGACGACGCCACGTTCGCAAACATAAAGCTATGAACAAAGTAAATATTGAATTAGAGATAGAGTGAAATTTTATTAAACTCATAGACTAAGTTTGTGTCTCGGTACCTATAGTTGCTCATTAAATTAAGTGTTCGAATCTGTCTGCGTGTTAAATCTTCGCTGATTCATTTACTTCGTTTGCATTAATTAAAGCAAGGTTATATCATAATTAATCGTATATATTATACTGGTTTTGACAGCGTATACCTACATATTAAAAAGTATTTGTAAATAAAACATTGTACATACGGCTTATCTTTTCTCATCATTATTTACCGTACCTACTCTTTTCCCAATCACTTGACGATGGCACTTGGTGGTATGTTTCTATTAATGTAGGAAAAATCCTTAAAGAAGTGTAATATGAATAAATAAATATACGCTTGCAAATGTCATTGATACATCGATCATTTAAATATTTCACAGCAATCGTTTAATCATATTCCCCTATATTTCCAGCGAAACATAATAAAACGCATACAAAAATGATTTTAGTAGCTCGTTGCCCGAAACCATAACCGATGGAGCGCTCGTCCGATTGTAATGATTCGAATAACGATCCAATTGCATAACTGGCGAGATCAAACATTTTTATTTGTTTGCCCACTCAACCGCACGACTGAAACTAATGAAGAGGAGTTTCGATTAAATTAATACAGGTTTTATTTCCGTTTCATTCTTACCGGCCGACGCCGACGTGAGGATTTTTCATCAGCGCCACTTTATTTCATAGCGATAATTGTTAAAACACGCTTCATTAGATTCGGTTTGTTATTGTTCTCACATATCGTTTCAAATCGTCTGTTTGCTTTCCCCATATGCTGCCACTATTTATGAAATTTTTATCTTTTTCGAGTGTTCAGTTTGTTAGTTTTGCTGTTTGCTCTCGATTTTGCATACTCTATTGAATGTGCAGTTAGTTAGTGATATAGATAAAAGGAAAATATTCAAACGTGCATTGATTTTTTATATTTTTCGGTTGTAATAATAATAATTTTACAAAATGTAAGGCTTGCAAGATATGCAAAACTTAACTAATTACAAGATAACTGAGAAAAAACAGCTGGCTTTAAGTAGGTTTAAGAAACTTACTGAGCAACTTTGTTGGCTTGTCTAAACACAGAAAGACTGATTACTTAGCTATTCTAATGATATTCTTGTATTATAGAGTTTAACATTCAAATATAACTTCCACTTTGTAAGAAAAATCTATCTCAACCAAGAATTTGGCTAACTAACATTCATACTTGAACGAACCCGAACATACTTAATAATAATAAATTTAAAACGTTAATACATTAAAACTCCTATGCATTTTAATTTATTTTTGTACGTTACCTAATGAATCTAAAACCAATAAAATTATATTATCTACCGCTAACTAAATGACAGACACTTGTTGATTGAAAAAACATAGTAACCACTACATCGATGACAATAAATTCACGAGCAAACAAGTTTAAGTTTAATAGCTTCGATAGTTACGTTCGTTAGCGAGCACAGCTTAAAATAACCTGCCCCAGAGCGATGTTATTTCAAGGTGAAATGAAGTTTAATAAGCAACAAACCCACCGATGTTTCCTCACTCTAGTTAAGTTTCTGACTTAAGTTAACGAGGTAATGTGCTACACGGCATGTTTTCAACTGTTATTAACACAATAGAGCTATCCTGAGCACTTGCTAATACTTAATAGGTACCTAATAGTACTTTCAATAATGCATGTCGTGCTTTAATTAAGTGGCGGGTAATTCAAATTTATATTTATAGTTAATTAAAATCTATCGCCCAATCTTCCCCATTGTCATGGATATTAAGGATATATCGAATCTTGTATGGTTGAGGAAAATAATGCCTTAAGGAAAACATCACAGTCGATTGTTTTCGATTGTCATATGGAACAGCTATCATTAAATGGGGCATGTGTACGTGAGTTTTTTATCAAATTAAGGAGTCAGCGGGTGTCAACAAACCTGTTTGTACCTACTCTCCTATATATTTATAGGTATAATATATGGATATATCTATATTAATTTATAAGTTATCAACTTATGATATCTTAACCTTTGTAGTGTCAAATTATTCAACCTACAACTGTGATACTGATAATAATTATTGTACCAATTTTTATTTCAATTACCTAACAGGTTTTATTCATAAATAGGTACCTACATGTTTTATAACCTACTTAAGTTTTCAATTAAGACCCTAATAGCTAAAAGTACCCACCTTAAGAGATTTCGTAAGGGCCGAGGCCTACAATCGCTCAGGTAATCGGCAAGTGAAATCAAGCGTACTGATAAATCTCATTAAGGTCGGTCCGTTCACTCACTGACTGTTCTCAATTCCATTTCCACATTTCCGAATGATTTAATTTGACTCCACGCAACGAAAATTAAAATTCCAAGTAACATTTTATGTATTATTCAATATCGATCATGTTATAAATCATATTTTTAAAGATCTGTATGTATACCGTTATCGTTTTATTATTGTTATATAAACTTAATTTATGCTCCAAAGCTTATAAAACGAAGCTGGAGGAGAATCTAAGCGAGAAACAATGCATTGCAACAGTCTGCTTACTTATTGAAAACTTAGAAACTTTAGACATTGCAATGGCGTTTGTTGCGTTTGAACATCTCTTGTGGAAATAGAATAACCTAGGGTAATCTTCTGTTCGGTAACAATTCTGATCAGCGCGCAGCGACAGATCGATCGAATCTGGCGGAACTCAACGAATCGAACAGTCGTTAATGAAAGTTTCACCGTGCAATTAGGTAACCGTCTTGGTTTTATTAAATTTAATCAAGAACTTATGTAATATTACGCAGATTGGGCCAATCAAGCCGTGTACAAGTTTCGATAACGCTGTAGTTGGAAACTAATTTCGGAAATAAGCGGAGTTATCTCGGTTTCTAGTCGATCGCCTTATAAAAAGGGGATCAGTGTTCTTTAACAGGATTAGTAGATAAGGCAGTCGGTGGCGAAGGGAGACTTCTTTCTGTGTAAATGTTGTTGTGGGGTTGAGACACTTCTTAAGATAGTGACGCTAAAGAGTTGGTGCGATAAAGCTGAACTTGTTTGACCCTTGTAACTTTCCTGAGACTCTTTTCTTGCTCGAGTAACCAATTTAAATTTCAAATATTTACTTACATCAAGGTAACTTTTGTAGATGAGATTGGTATATTCATCTTATTTATTCAAGGCCCAACACAAATAAACAGAATAATAAATATAAATGTCAGTTATTTAATCTTTTCTCAACGTATCAACTAACTTTTTTTCCTCCTCCCGACACTAGCAAAACTTTCATGATCCACTTTATCCAGTAACAAACACAATCTTAACCTACATAGCAATAAAATGTTCATCCATAACTAGGTTAAAGCTGTGATATGTTATATGTGTGTGTGTGTATGTATGGAGCGAGTGTTATCGGCGATGATAAGCGCCTGGCCCGGAACCGCCGCCGCCGCCCGCGCTGCCTCGCCCCAGCCCGCTCCGCCCGCACCGCCCGCTGCCGCCGGCAATATCTGTAACATTACAGCTGCCTAGCTACAACATCATTTTGGTTTCACACTTAACGTTCACACTTGATTTTGGAAACTGAAAACAGTTTAACGCTCGCTCATATACACTGTAATGGACTCGGCGTTTACCAGAGATGAGATGATAAAAATCCATTTTCAAGCAGCAATACGCATTAGTAAGATAATCGATATTGCTATTGAAATGTTACTGAGATGTGGTGGATTTTGTTATTGAAAAGTACAATGGTATAAAACAAAACTTTCATCTCACAATAAAATAGCTTCATTTTAAAGAAAGTCATGCTTGAAGGTTGGAACAAACTTACCGAAACAAAAAAAGTTATTAGATATCAAAGTTTTCAACCTGTTCTTCCATTCTATATTATCTATCACGTACGTACGAAACTAAAAACGAGCATTGAGAAAAACAAAACTAAAAATTCGGTATCCCTCGTTTTAAAAATATACAAGTTACTATTTCAGGTGGTATCCGCCAGCCAAACAAAGATTCCCAAACTAACTTCCACTGCCATTGTGTAAGGCACCTGAAAACCACGGGCGCAGTTTTGAAACAAGTATTGCAAAATTTTTAAACAAAGGTATAGACGGAACAGGGCGGCATTACCATAAACCGTGGGACGGTAAAAGCGCGAAATTGCTTTTTTGAACTCCCACAATGTTACCACTATTAGGAGTTAAGAAAAAGTTGAATAAAGGTGGCGAAGAGAAGGCATGCGGTTGTGACGGCGTAATCACATCGCGACTCAAAGTTTGGTTAGTTGGTGCAGAATGGAGTCACCTTGCTCGCTGTTTACAAAGCTTGCGTGCAACTTCGCAGCTTTCGGTGCAAGATTACAACTATTTACCTAAGTCCATGCGACTTGCGCGTACGTGCTTTTTAGCAATTCTATGACTTGGCACTGCTTTAAGGAATAGTTATCAAGTACTTGGGTGATATAAGCACACAGTGTTGTATAACGATACACTGTTTTTTAAACCAGCTCTTCAACGAAATGGGTCTAATCTAAGCTATCATTAATTTTGTGGCATTACGGTTTGATGGACAATTATAACGACTAGCCTCAGAACGTCTTTTATATAAATTCCTTTGAGGCAATTTTTGCTATTCAGATAAGTTGTGTTAATTTAATATAAAAAGAGGAACTTACTTTATAGGCGTAACTTATATATTCTTAAAGGTAATACTTGTAATATAGATACGTTCGTGTGTTCGAGAACATTTGCGCACAAAGCCCCGGAAGGACGATGTTCGCAGGCACGGACAGACGGCGCGGCGCGATGCGGCGCGGGCGGTATCGAGGCGTGCGTGAACATATTTTATCTACTTCCGCCACTCGACCACCGGCAATTATCAGCGGCGTGCTTCATGCTCGTAATGCAGACCCCCTAGTATGGGGCCTATAAACGGGCGAATAGTAAAAAATATATTAATTTACTGTCTGAAAAAAACGATTGTTCGTTATCATTTATGTGCCAGCTACGTTAAAACGATAATTGTAAAAGTATTATTTACATAATAAATATCATTTAATTTTTAGCTATACTAATATGATAGATCGTAATATAAAGTATTGTAATATGATAAATCAAACTATTTCAAATCAAGAAGGGACTTATATTCGATTTAACATGTCTAGTATAAACAGATTGATATCCGAGTAGAGTTAAATTCGGTTGTCGTGTGGCCACACTCCTCCCTCGCGGGTACAATCAAGTACAAATGTCTAGATCTAAAGATAAAAATCTATATACGTCATTTACATACCTGTAATTAAAGTTTCAACAAATTACTAACACTATATCATTTGATATCATCGCGCCAAACGGTAGTGAAAAAACTGTGAATAGATCAAGCTAAAGCGTTTGTTTGAGACACACGCAATGTTATTTAGTACTGTTACATTATAATTATGTACGGCAGCGTACGGCTTATCTGAACATAAGAATTTTATATCATTTAAAATTAGTTGCTCTAAATATGAAATATGTTAACTAATTGTCAGTATTTATGTAAGTACCTACCTCTACAAATTACATACAGATGAACACCGGGAAATTAATACGTGCGGTAATAATAATATTTTCAAGAAATAAACTAGGGACGTTACATTTCCCTTCGAGCAACGTAACAATTTATACATTATTATCATGGGAGGTCAGAAAATATCTATTACATTATTGTGTTCATTAGTGCTGAAACGCGAACCGGTATCCCGGTCTAGCAATTAGGGCAAAATAATTGTTTACATAAATACGGGGATTTGCCAATAACTGTACATAATATTTACTGGAGACGTCGTTTGTACTAAGTGGTCCATTACAGTAATTGCTTTACAACCACTGAATGGTAATTATTAAGTCGATATCATTGGTCCTATAGACAGCTTGCATGCGTATAATTTACAAAGTTCCAGCAGATGTGTATAATGTTCGTAACTGTTCAAATAATTAATAGTTCTTGTAAAGGCACCTACTAATTGTAAACCGTATGATTTGCAAAATGGAAATATACATCGTACATGTCATAAACATACCTTGTGTACTTATAATGAGGTTTAATGTTTTCGCGGAATAAATAATGAATCTGTTTTCATTAAGTACATTATATCAATGTTTACACTTGTACAATTTAGTAATAACAAATCTGAATAAGTTAATAAAACTATATGTACAGAAACATCCAGAAATTTCTAAAAAGTAACGCCATCTTGAAAACACCAACACAACCAACTACTGACATTATTTGGTGTAAATAAACAAACGCGTGAATATTACTACTCAAGTAAACATGAACGGGGTATAAAAAATAATGAGCGCACACTCACCGAAAAAGTTAAGATCAAAAACTCTCCTCTAGTAAAACATATTACGGTATCTGTTACGAACACGCAAGATAAGGATGTTTATTCAATGTGTAAGCGGTGAACAAATTGTTTGCTACAGAGCTCTCTTTACCTGTGGATACGAGTTTTCATAACAGGGCGAGCGTACTTCTCGCCGCGGGCGCGTTGGCGACAATTTGCGCGACGCGTCTCACGGCTGTGGATTTGCTGACGAGCGAACTCCTTGTAAACATATTCTTCCTTTATGATAGAGGCGACTCTTGTGGCATCTGCAGGGTTACGGTTACATAAAATAAACTTCGTATGCTATGATTTAAAACGTTTATACCGACTTATTTTATTTATAAGACGTTTTATTTATCTACTTTATTATTATTGGAATTACATGTTTATGTAAGATCTACCCAAGCTAAGATAGGCTTGACAATTTGATCGCAAATAACTGTCACACAAACCGTTTTCTTTTTCTTAATAAGTTTTATATTATATTTTACACATGAGCATCAGCTTATACAAGAAGTAAAATAACATAATATATAACAAACTTACTTTCCTAAGCTCATATATTATTATGTGTGTCGTTAAGCCAGTATACATTAATATAATATTCTTAAAAGGTCGTCGTTTGTAAATTGTGTATGTTATGAATTTCATGTGTTCTTTACTCAGAATATAACGTTGTCAAAAGAGAGAACTTTTCCGCCGTAAACATGTTTTAATGTTGTTAATTTTTTTCATATACATAAAATGTTTAGATTGTATATTTTATACTGAGTATATACTGCAATGAAACATCACAAAGAATATTACGTTAACAATCTCTAGAAATGATTAAATAGTG
Source organism: Thyatira batis (assembly GCA_905147785.2). Taxonomy (NCBI): domain Eukaryota; kingdom Metazoa; phylum Arthropoda; class Insecta; order Lepidoptera; family Drepanidae; genus Thyatira; species Thyatira batis. Next base: position 8,044,685 of record LR990489.1, read on the forward strand.
CTATGTTTTTGAGCTTGGGCTTTAAAAATCGTACCGTTATCAGCGAAATCAGATAAGTTGTTTTGGACATTACCTACTCTTGCATCTAAACATATTCTTTAAACCTACTCAATCATGCAATTCTGTATATATGAAATAAAATATCTGAGTGGTAAAGTAAATACTAGAAAAAAAAAAAAAATGATGTCATTCAATAAGAATACCCTTAGGTTATCATTAAGTAGACAGATTTGTTGTACTATAAGGAAAAAATCGCGATAAACCTTATTGAATCTATGGTATGCAAAATAAAACACTTGTGATCGCGCTGAAAGCCATTGAGTGCTCGTGTAATTCGCTACTTGGGGTTCGCTGATCGCTTCATTTTTCCTTCATTAGTTATTCACGATGAGGACGCCCTTTGGGATAGATACCCAAATGTATGTGCCAAGTATTCTGAGCGTAGGAGAAATATTTACTTACAAAATTATGGCTTTAGGTTTTTTTTTACAACCATATATACCTACTAGAAATGAGAATATTTAAATATAAGAATAAATACTTCAGATGCCTTCCATAATATATTTTTTATGACTAATGGCACAATACTTAGATAATATACGAAAAATATCCGCATGTTGACTAGCATGACCTAATATTAAGTTTCTAAGAATAATGTTACTTTACCGTACAAGACTACAAAGTTACTTTATACATGATGTTCTAACAAAATGGTCAGCTCATTAACAAAGTGCAAGTCAAGCTCATTTTTGATGTAGCGCATTCTTAAGAGCATTTGTGGCAGTGACAAGGGGGGAAAGAATGGGGAGGCTTTAACCGCACGAGACTTCATTAGATGCGACCATCCTGTATACCGGGGGAATGCAACATCACTCCCTCTAGTAGGGAATTGGACACTTTAGGATGCTTGTAAAAGTGTCCTACATAAACATTTTTAAAATACCGTAACCAAAATTGTTGGAGTACTTGTTATGTGAATTTTATTATGTGAAGCTTTTAAAACAAAATGTTCGTAGGTATATGTAGGTATCTATTGTGGATTTCACGTCGCGTTTCGACAATAATAAAGCTCTGAATATCGTGGACCAATATCGATAACTCAACAATTACAGAAACGACCTTTCACGATATTATTTATTGAGAAATATAATGCGGTCCTTCGTTAATTTTTATCGAAAAAACTCGATGGACGCCATCTATAGTTACGTGTCTTTATTATTAGGCATAAAAATATTTTTTTTTACCTATCATTTTTCAACAAGTATTATTCAAATTGAATCGTGAAACTTGAATAATTTAAGTAAGTACCTATCCATATGTTAGTTAAAATATATAATTGCTCTTTTGTTAATATTTAAATACATTCAGAATAATTAAAACAATAACAAAATACAGTTATTTTATTGAAAATAATGCTGTTTTTTGGTGGAAATGGGAGAACATTATTCAAATACAGCATAATTGAACACTTGAGAACTAAGTCAAACAAAAAGTTGATTCATAAATCAAAAAATGTGTGTGCGTGTGTACACGTCAGACTTCAGAGCAAGATAAATATTGTGGTGTACTGTACGTACGTAGTTCAAATCTGCAAAGCTTGCTTGCATCTCTTGAGACGCATCATTATGAGGGTGTGGCGTGCCGCAGGGAGTCAAGGGGTTAGGTAAGGCTGTGCACATAGTCACAGAAATAGAGCGAGATCTTTTATCTTAGGAAGTCTATCTTATTAGTCAACAATTAGAAGTGTTTAAACTATTAAAGTTATTAAACTATTAACAAGACAATGCAGTGGCAATTGTCAAGCACGTAAAGCGTAAATGTGCATGTTTTTGGTAACCAAAACTTTTAATCATAACTTAGAAGACGATTATCGTAGTTATTTTAGATAGAAATCTAAATCAAGACTACATACCTATTTCTAATGGGTTTAAATTTTCATTTTCCATTATATATTAGTTTAAGTTAGGTATACTAAGGTTCTCTTTGAATACGTATTGAAAATACAAAATATGGTATTTCAAGTAATCATAGGCAGGTACATGTAGAAATCGCTTATCGCTATCAACCAACTCGCAGCTTGATATCTCATTTGAAGGTGTGTTTACATAGTGTACCTACTCATCGCAGGTTCGTCTTTGGCGAAGTGCATATGAGATACCAGGCTGGCGTCGTGTCATACCCATCAAGGTTTGAAAAAAGTTTTTAAAGACCACGATTGTAGTGTTTTTTAATGAGTTTTCTTTTCGGTATACTGAAACCACATTCACGAAGGGTTTTACAATTTAGGGTTTCAGTTAATGCGTTATAATTTTTGACATTATAAAACAAAATAAATGGCGACATAACCTTCTTCTCTTTCAGTCATCAAAGTCATTTTAGGTAGGTAATATAGAGGTGTCAATAAATATTTGGATCATAAGTCATACACCTTTACTCTTGTTTGAAATAATGTACTTACCTAAGCAACAAATACATGTAAGTTTGTGGTTTAACTCGGAGAAAGCATCTTACCATACCGTACCGTTTACCGTACCATAATACTGTAGTGGCATTTAAACATATATTCTCCGAGATATCTAATATACGTGACATCTGCATGTAAGCAAAATCAAAACACCAGCACATACACAACTGCGCTCATAGAGCTCCCCCGTTATTAATATGCGCAAATCATGCAGATGGCTTCTTCGAGACGAGACGCATCCCTGAAAGCTTAATGACTTGCCCGTGACACAAAACAGGCACATAATAAAGCTGGTCTGACACAGTATAAGTTACTTTATCGGATACGACATTGATTATCAAGTTTATTATGAAATCAGAGGCAGAATATATAAGCATAGTTTGTTTTTACATCTAAAAATGTTTGTTTTTAAAGTAAAAACTTTGATAGGATAGCTTTATTAGGTAACATTTATGAGAATTATTGATTGTAAATCAATGGGTTGGCCACAAGTCTGAGAAACTCGTTATTATTATTATAGTGTCTTAAAATAATAGTTTAAATAAATAGTTGTCTTAAAATAAGTGTAGTTTTTGTTCCTTATACATTAATTTAAGCGATATACCTTTATAAATAGCAAAACAACAGTAGGTATATTTTTGATATTGAAATTCCTATGAACCAGATGTTTATAAATTTATACATATTTATGAGCAAATATTAATAACTTAATAAAGTTTGTGTTTTAATTTACATAATAATATGTTAAAATTAATACACACACCTTTACATTCTTTATAATTTGAGTTCAGTAGTTTTAATATATTCACTCATATAAATAGTGGAAAATTATCATTATATAGGCAAATAGTTGAAATGGAATTTTAATTATCATCATTTATTATTCGTATTTAGTGATTGTTGTGATAATATTTGATTGTAATTGTACTGCAGTACTGATAAGCAATTCAAATTTAACGACCCTCGTTTGCGCTTGCTGCAATAAAAAAATATTGAAAAGCCAATTATTATATGTATATTTAAAAATGCAACCGTTTCATTATACACGTACCGGTGCAATTAGCGGAATATTAAAAAGTATGGATACTATTTTGGTTATCGAAACATAATTATTTTATATCGTGTAACTTAATCGTATTGAATAAGAGTAACAAGAAAAATCTTGAACACGGCGTTACGACTTTCTATCTACTACAATCTTAATTACATTACTTTAACTAAAGCCTAACAGCTTTACTTAACGAGTTCCTATACGACATTTGTTGCTATCTGTACGTCGCACACACAACGATGTAACTTTACTGTGGTGAACACAACTCGAGATCAATTATTAACCTCCTGCTGTAACCAAATAGCGAATTAACAACCGTCGCCGCGTCGCCGAGTGAACTACGTCACGGCTTCACGTAATATCGTCGCGTACCCGGTACTCGCACGGATTAGCGACATCACCGGTTTGTCATATCAAATACGATAACCCAGCGACGTCAATCCTAACCTAGCCTATCTACGTCATTATCGTAAACGTTAATGACGACGACAATTACTGCAGCGTCGACGAGAGGCCGCCACTGAAATTGAACATTCCCAATCGGTCGACTGCCGGTTTGTCCCTCTATAAACTCCTTCTATTCGAACGGTTTTAATTAAAATAGTTTCAGGGGAAAAATACAAGGGGACGGCTTCATTTATTCGCTGCCTTTTTACAGGTATAACCGTTTTATCGGTTTCGGTTCGTTGTGAACCGTATTGGGTCAGATTTGTCCTAACCCTTATAAGCTTGCCAGCATTCCGACTGGTATTCATGGATGAATGGCGGCCACGATCCTCACCACACCACCCACGTTTGATTGGAGCTTGTTTGATACATAACAGCGCCAATCGGCTCTACGCGCCCACAATTGCTTATGCTGACTGTGCAATTCTGCTATAGCTCCACACATTTAATTATTATCTGTGCTTACGCAGCCGTATTCATTATTATGTATATTGCGCATAAACCGTTAGTATAACCAAAATCTACTGGTGATACGAGGGAATCCACTCCATAATAACGGGCGTCGTTTTGCGTTTTCATTAAAATCAAAATGGTATTATAATATCAACGTTTCTCAGAAGTGAAATCTAATATAAATGCCGTTGTTGCAGACAGACAAAATCGAGTCGATATAATATTTTCAAAAGGAAAAGTTTTGAGTAAAGGAAATGAGTAGTTCGTTTCCGAAGTGAAGTCGACGCGTAATATACAAAGAGACGGCCACTCGAGAGACAATGGACGGGCGAGTAACTTTCAATATTAATGATGCGCCGAGAATGCATACAGAGGCTGGCGAGTTTCAAAAGCCTCCCATTGATACTCATTAACTATTGATTCATAAGTAATACCCTTTTACCGACGGGTCGGACGCTCCCGGACAACTTTACAAATTTAAATGTGAAAGGGGGATTCAATTTTTAAACGAAAGAGGGGCAGTTTGCGATTGTTAAAGAAGTTTGTGTTTATTAAATAAATAAACAAATAGCGTGTGGGCGGACATATATCGGTGTACATTTATGATGATGTTAAACGTTTATTTTTAAATGGAAAATTATAACTGCCTCAGTAGTGTTCTCCGACATATATGTACTTGACATATTATTATGTTTTATTGAACCAAGGAAAGTTCAATGTATATTGATAGGTAGGTACCTACTTATAAAACAGACAGAAGTTGGGTTGCGTTAATATTCTTTAACCATTCGATTTATTACCTACTTATACTTGCTACAGTAGGTACCTATCTGATATTTTAGATATACAAGTATGTAATAGCTTATTACCGACTATCTGTGTAATAAACAAGTACGTGCCCGCGATAAAAATAATACCTTCAAATTATGCAAAATGGATATAACCAACTATTTTACATCGGAGACTACCACGTACTACTTATGAAAACAGAAGCCACACTGTGGCCTATTTGAACATAAATTTCGATGTTTTCCACTTATAAATTCAGTCACGAAACTATTGACGTTTATGATAGAATGTAAACCGACATAGTAAAAGGGAAGTAACAAACTTTTCAGCAGTAACACGGAGAACAGCGCATTAAAAATCAGACGCAACCCAACGAACGCGCAGTTGTTTCATAAAATTGTAGTTGAACACGTTTCTAAGCCTTTAAAAGATAGATTTCAACGGAATAACAAGTAACAACTCGGCACAATACCCGAGCGTCTCTTTCGGGTTTATTGTTCGAACATCTGTCGGGATATGCAAAGTCGGAATCGTAAAACAACGGTTCGGTCCGCGATTACTTGGTACAGTTAACTCTCTCTTACACTCATCTTTATTGGCCGACCTACCTGTAAATTTGTAATCTGATGCCCTCTTAACAACTTTGATTAGATGAACTTTATGAGCTTTTAGTAGACCATGAATCGGGTTCGAGGAACTTTTTCACGATTGCTATATCAGTTTGAGTGAAGTAAGATGTTTTAACGGTAGGTATATATCTAACAAATTATCACGTTTTCGCTTCCTGATTTTACTCACGTGTAGATGTAATGTTTGCACTCTCTGATGTTTTATTTTCACTAGTATTACTGATGTTGAGTATTCATATTTTGTGTTACAAAAAAAGGTCTTTTTAACAGTTGATTTGTTTCGGCTTGAAATTATTGTACAAATTGAACGCTTGATTCCCGTACAAACGCGTAATCGCGCAACGCAAATACGTTCTGCTCTCATCGGTCGCCACTTGTAACAGGTGTACTGTGTGTGCAGTGCACATCTCGTGCGAACAAAGCGAGGGCTGCAGCCATGATGGAGAATCGACTTAAAAGGCCACCGTGGCTTTCAAATATTCTTTCAACGCTCCTGCTGTGTATTGGGACTGGGAGGTTTTTCCGTGTGTAGAAAAAGGGTTCGGTTTTTGCGTTTATGCTGGACTTAGTGCTGTTTGTATTCAGATTTTTTCTTTTGTGTTACCTACATACCTGCAAGCGATATTTATTTATAACCTTATTTATTATCTAACATTTTACAAATAATCAGAGTAAATTAAAGTACCTACAACCTGTCTCATCATACTAATTATAATAAAGTAAATGGAAACCTGATCAATTACATTATTCAGAAGCGAGATACTAAAGCCTCAATCCATTATTGAGATAGCAAGAAAGTGCATGTTTCAGACTAAGCCCTGTTGATATGAACGACCGTAGTCCAGCTTTAGAGAGAGAAAAATGGCTGGAAATACATGCGAATGGAATGAGACAGACATCGGTTTGTTAGCTCCGTCGTCGCTTGCTACTTGAGAAAACGCCGTAAATTGCGACGTTGAGTGGACGCTTTTATCACGAGATTTACAGACTTGGTTGACAGTATAATATTATGTATTTTATTTTTACGTTTTTATAATAGTAAAAGATGTTTATTTCAAATATAGTTATACATTCGTTTAATTACAAAGAGCTTAAAACCAAAAAATAATGATCATACCAACTGTTGCAAAAGTTCGTAACGATTGCAGTCGAGGCGTGACGCACAGCAACGTTATTGCCGAAATCAACGCGAAACAGTGTTGTGTAGTGTTGTGCAAATAAGCGTGGTTTCCCAATAAACCCACGCCAGTACCTACGGGATGGTCACTCGAGAACTCAATCGGGGACAGCTCGAAATACGACTCTCGTAACTTTACCCGCCAACTTTAAGATGGCTCTTTTTCGAGTGCAAAGTTTTGTATTTCGGATGCAATGGTAAATATTTGGTTTTCTCGCTGCGGTCTTCTTAACAAGTGAACCGTAGCGTACGTGCGAGCGGCCTCTTCATTCTCAATCTGCGCAAGTCCCGTGTTCGCTCCCAGCATCACAATGCTGGCTCCCCTCACCCCTACACCCTCCCCCACCGCCCGCATCCACTTCTATTCGCAATTAAAACGATATTATCAGAATCATGCACTCTCCCCCTTCGTAACTTTCACGTAGGAAATATTTTTGCTCGCTACATTTAACTCTGAAATAAAATATTTTGAATGAAATACATTTTTGCCGTCGTGGATTTTTGTTATTTTGATTATAAATATCAGGTCTTACCGCTCATAGATTATTATCATAATATTGTTTTGGCAGAAATGAATTTGGAGAACAAGAATATAGGTCGCATAAGTTTAATTTATTTTACTCATCTTATCTCTCCTATATATCTGTACCTACTTAGACAAAAATTTTAAACTATTTTATCCTATAATTAGTTTAACCAAAATACTTCCTTAATCATGACCATCGCGTAGTTAAAAAAAATATATATAAATCTTACAAGTAGTTCAGCCGAGTAGTGTTGTAGCCACAACAAGGTTATGTCCCTTCTTGTGTCCGATGATCCTGCAAATCCCGCAGCCTCCGTCTCAGGCACGTTCCCTTCAACGGATTACTCGATCTACAGTTGCTGTTACATGGTCAAACAAAATCATTTTAAATGCTACAAATACATAGTTTTGTATGTAAATTACTAACTCAGCTAGATACCTAACCGTTTTATGTAAAATAGTCCGTTGAAAATGTAAATTGTTTTCTGATAGATTTGAAATTACCAGTAATTTAACCAAACCTTATTTCGATCGGCCGAGGCAATAAAGAAAAGCATAACTTAACATAAATACCTACCTATCTCTTATTTATGTTAGATTCTAAGCCTGGAGAAAGTTATAAGGCATTTATAGGTACCATATGTCAGTTTGAAATAAGATGGAATACATCAATGATATTGTGGATTTCACTGGTTTTACCCATCTTAATTATACTGTGACTTAAAGTTCCCACACCGGTGCAAACAATGTTCAAGTTTTTTTTATTACTACACGCTTAGAATAGAAGTTGTTTCTACTATACAAAACAGTAAATCGTTTCATGATTTTGTGTTATGATCATCGCATAAATCATATAATATAAATATTTATCCATAGATACATAACGCTTAAAATACTTCATAAGAATGTTTCGTTTCTTCAAAACATTTTTTCAGTAACACTCATTACCAAAACACGTGTATCAAATGGAGTATTACAGCTGACCCAAAGGTTTTCACTTACCTACGCTGTTACAACAAACTACGGTAGTAAAACATACATTGCGCTTACGCTGCTCTAGGCAGGTCGCCATCAAGGGCCAAACGCTGTCGTAAAACAAAAGTCGAGAATAAAAAGGACGGAATCTTATTAAAGTAAATATTTATGGCAATGCTATCAACCGATTGGACGAGGGTTACGTCGCTCTTGATAAATTGTCCCGACGGTTCCGGAGTAACGGCCACTCGACCAAATATTTCTCCTGTAACGGATCGGTTGAAAAAAATCGATGTGTTTGATTTATGTCATAATTTCCTTTCATGCCTTCTAATAAGCTTCCTAGCGGTTTTTCCTGTAGCTGAGTTAAGTGGGTGTAATTTTATCAATATTTCACAGAAAATAATATTATTGATACTTTATAGACGCATAAAAATTGTAAACAATCTAAGATCAACTCAAACAGAAAGGAGTAAAAAAAACAACGTAGTCTCTGTATAATATTTACCTGAGTGTAGACAATAAGTGTGTCTCCGCTCCCGTACAATCTACTGGTCGGAGTAGTTGATAGTTCGCATCCTATTCAACTAAACAATAGAGAAAATGAAGAGGAGTCAATTCTTTTAGCCTTTATCGACCATTTTCTCTAAGCCAAAAGATTGCGTTCAAGTCATTCCGTGCAACAAATGCATTAGTAAACGCTCACATGTTTGTCTTGGCATCAAATAAGTTTATTATTCAATGCAGCTATTTCGATAAATGGTTTGCATACTCAAAATATTAGTTAGATATCTCGTTACGATTTATGGTTCTTGTTTTAACCTACATACGTCTGTTCTAAATAAATAAATAATAAAACGTTGATTATGAACGATACTCGTCGGTTGAACTCAGAAGTAATGGGACATTATTATAGACTCCTTAACGATTAATTAGTAAACACTCCAGATATTTAAAAATATTACTTTAATATCTTGTTGTAGTAAAAATTTAAGTTATAGGTATAGTTAAATAATCAAGTACTTACTATTTTTTACCCTACCACGTATATTTTAAAATTTTATGAACAATAGGTATTTATTATTCGTTTAAAAATTTGATTCAATGTCGCCTCGCACCTACATTTTTTCTACCGTCTAGCACTTCACCTCAGACATGTACGTAGACTACCTTGTGATTAATTGAAGTTCCGAAAAAAACTGATTGGTAAAGATTCTAAATCGAATAGGTACGGTCGAGGTCAACGTTATTGGGGATATCGCCGTTACCACGTGTCGATATAAGAATTCCGATGAAATTTTTATAAGGTACCTACTTGGGTACGCCACCCACATAGAAACAAACGTTCGGCTAATAGGTTTCTAATATGCATTGATCGCGTAATGACGGTCGGCAATGGCAATTCGCCATTACAACACGAATATATTTCCCTTTTACAACTATTGCGATTAACTTGTTGTTATTAGCTGATCTCAGAAGCAATTCAGCAATTATTTACGTAGCAAACATTCTGTCACGATGAGAGTCACTTGATAAAACTTTTGCCCAACTATTACGTCAGAAGGGACAATTCCAGAGTATCTCTTAATTATTGTGCCGCGTATTTCATATTACAATAATGAAGCGAAACAATAACAAAAGTTTGGACGTCGCGTCGTCGGAGCGCGGCCAGCGGGCAACTCCAGCATTGCTCATTTGAGTGCTTGTTGAGCTCACTCCTAATGAAAACTTGCTAGTTACCGCCGACATAGAACATTACTTTTATTTGGTACAAAACAAGGGCAAAATTGACGCTACGATGAGCCCAGTTAACTCACTTTCTGTGTACCTCCATACGGCTCCCGCTATGTTCGCCTTTATTTCGAAGTAGCTTCGTCACAGTGACAGTACGATAATTATACTTACCTATTGTGAAAGCTTACACGCTGATATTACTTAGAACAACAGTGATAAAAGTTTTCTTTGAACACACCCTTAATTAAATTAGAAGCTGCCAGTGGTGACGGGGTAGCGGAAGTGAATTAAGGTTGCACTTGGGTCGTCCATTTCCAGTTAAAAAATAATTCGTTATATAATAATATGTAAATGTAAATATTTATGATCAGTAAAAAACATCGTAAGAAAAATCTGCATATTTGAGGACAAATTTCGTATTAAGGCAACAATCACGTACGAATTGTGTACGTAAGGCAATTGAAGCCGTATAGTTTCATAAATAATGTATTTATCTGTAGGTAATACAGTATTCAATTAGACAAACGAACACTCGGCCAGAGCAACATTAAGCTCGCACTTGCAATAAATTTCCCCTTACTATTGCCGTGAAAGCGAAGGTGTAACATTGGAAAAATGTTCGAACTCCTACATCGGTGTGGCACAAAGTGGAGGCCTAAGGTTGTATAACGTCCGTTATCGACGCCTACAATAAGTCGCGTTTTATACGGTTATTATAGCGCCATAAACGCCACCGGCCGGTGTTTCATACAGTGCCGGGGCAGATTATACTGCCTATGGCCCCGATCGAGAGTTGGAGGGCTGGGAGGGGGGGGCGACGCCCGGGTGAGGGCGGCCGCCCACTGTCAACTCCACGTGCCGCCCGACAGATGTGTCGAGATATCCGATATCGGGAGACACATTCATAATCTTTGCCTCAACCTCTCGTTTCTTATATTAAAATAACGAGTGCCGCCTTGGCAGGCGCGAATTCGTTGGGAATTAATAAAAATTGGGTAAGATTTATACCCATATTTATAACATTTAGGGTTCGGTATCTTCGTTTACGGTCATGTTTTGTTGGATACAAGATAAGTCTTAAGAATTTATCATTTTACCATATTTTGTAAAAGAGTTACAAAATAACTGTCATTTGATTAAAATTTAAGCTCAAAGATGCTATGCGTACATCGTGATGGATATTTAATTAATTAAAGAACCAAAAGTCCAAACTCGCACCTCGCGCGAATCACCTGTAAGCGTCCAGATTTAATTAAAGTATTCTTCTTAAAAAATAAAGGTACTATAATTGAAGTCGGGGAAAAATAAAGTTAATTCCTCGAGCAGCCCTGGAGAACTTTCATTAGCGTTTCACAGCTACAATTACGAGTTCAAATAATTATGTTTACGGAATCCTTTTCTTACGCAGAGATTATTTATCTTCGCCATTGTTACGAGAAGTGACGCGGACGAATTTCACGAAAATACCCCATTTATCTAGAGCGAGCACACAAAGGCAACACGAAACCCAAAACTTTTTACGTGGTCAGTGACAATGCTATTTCTCTCTTTTCTCTTAACGTTACATTTTCAACTTTTACTGGCAATGTATTTATTTGTACAGTTCAGTTAAATAGGTACAACATAAGATTGAGGTAATATAATACTGATACATCCAGAAACAACATAATGAACTTGATACGTTGGTCCGATTTCATATTTACTCAGCCATCTCGCCCGCAGATAACTTTACTCGGCGGCCAACGTTGTTGCTTACTTCCTACTTTATTCGGTTTGCAGACCCGCATAAATAAGGGGGGAATCGGTTTCAGTCAACACGCAACTACATAATATCTATCCTATAGTTCCCGTTCTTGTATCTTTCTTATAATCTAGGTATCAAAACAATGCTTTATCAAGCTCCCAACGACTTCCCCGACACCATGTTTTATGTAAGTGGGGATTGTTTCCAATCGTTTTTATTGGGAAAGCAATAACACAGAAACGATTTTCTTGATATACCGCGCCGACCTTATAATGCATAAAGAAAATACGGTCATCTACGGGACTCGACTGAACCCTTATTTGCCTTTTCGGGGTGTTACTATCTTTGCCTCGATTCCTACGCAAAGCCACCCGGCCGCGCGTGAAATACCAAATGCGCCCTATTTTCGGCGAACGGATCACACTGTTTGCTTAGGCCAACCGAAAGGTGATGAACAAAATATTAACAATGACGTGAGCTAGACTGTAAAATTATTAGCTTCCACTCACGTAACATTTACGAGGGTATCGATTAAAGAAATATGAGTGCGGCAATTTTCGTAAAAGTTCGCACTGTAATATTATCTCTGTCGAAGTTTAGGGGACCGTGACGTTGATCCCGTGTCATGGAGATCTATGTCGTGCACACGTGCCCATATCAACACGTGGACATGGGAGAAACGAGTCGAAAGTTTTGGAGTACGATACGGGGGTGTAGCGGACGCGGTACGTGTCCGTGTCAGCATAATCGCGGCGCCACCTACTGTTTGCCGAGCGGCTTGCTAATGCTATTTGTCGCTGTGGGTGGACACGTCACGTCACGTGTGTGTGTCTTAATCGTTAGCAGACAGAAACACGCCTGCTCACTACCTTGTGTTGTTTGCCACTTTAAGCAGGAACTTTGTCGACGTCAGATGATTACGTGATTCGGGGAAGCGGCTCGGCCGTTTCGAACACGAAGATTTATTTGCATGTCTTATCGTAGGCTTTAAAGTGAGCCGTCGTATAGGTAGGTAAATATCGGAAAAGCATTCATGTAGGAAATTCAAAATTGCAAATCGTAATTTATGAATCGTGTGAAGGGGGGAAGTTTGGACATCTTTTGAGTCGGGCAGAGAATGTATAGGCAAAGTTAGTCGTTGCAACGGCCACGGGAATGTCTCCAAGCGTTTTGCGATGCTAGATATTGTAAGGTCGCAATGGAGGGGTATGTTTTATTAAATTATAGAGAATAAGGTTGGCCGGTACCTGTGTTATGTGCTTCGCCTCTCACTATGCTCAATGGGCTGATAGATGTTGTCAAAAAACTGATTGGCGTGCCTTTTGAAAACTTGAAACGAATTTACTTTAATTAAAACGTTATCAAAGATGAGACTTTACAGTTATGATTAGTTGAACAAGATTTTGAAACTTTTTCTGCTAAATGTCTTGGGAGATAGAAAGGTATTAAAAGGATTGTTAGTAATTTACAAAGTTGGTAGTGAAATAGAAAAGGTCGAAGGGAAGCTGTACAATATCTAGCCAGATTGTGTTTAACACGGTTCTAATTTAACGTTTGTCTTCTCTGCTAATTATACCTACATTGTTATTAATATATTTTTCTCTGCTTGTTACAGGTTTCGGTTTCGTCACGTTTCAAAGTGAAGACATAGTAGATAAAGTGTGCGAAATACATTTTCACGAAATCAATAACAAAATGGTAAGTAATATGTTAATTTGTTATTTAAATTAGTCATAATAGAGTTACCAAAAAACGTATAGTCCAGGTTGAAATAGTATTAGCTACATTTAATTATTATATAATAGTATTTTAAAATACATGTTCTTTATATTATTATATTTAATTAACCTTAATATACCGAGATTAAACATCAATATCTGTAAGTATTATTATTGTAGTTATTGTAGTATTATTTGTTTTTAACTCTGTAGAGCAAATAATTAAATGTCACAGATTAACTTTTCATGAAATAGAGACTTTCTGATCCTACATAAAATATATCTACACTCAGCCTAAACCTAAGTACCTCACTACATTATTTATACAAAAATCAATCGACGATGTCTGTACTGTAGACCCAAATCAATCTAAAAGTTAACATTGTTGGTCAGATATCAATTAAGAGACGAAGGAACAGAGTTGGCGTCGCTCCAAGTACGGCCAATAAAACGCTACTAAAGTCAGCTTTTACTGTGTTTAGATTTTTACCCCCACAAAGAGGGGGAGAGTCGTCAAGTGACATGTGTATTCGAGATGTAGCCACGAACTTGGTGGACGGATTAAATGGATAATTGCACTAGTTAGCGATTTTGGGAGTCTATTTCGCTTTTGGTCTGCTTCTACTACCGCTGTTTCATTTTATTCTAAAGTGTACACTATTCCGACATTTTTTTATGGTAATAAATTTTAGTATTCAACTAGATTTGCCGTTTATGAAGTAAGTCTGTAGATCGATTCTTTCAACTTTCCCGGGATTTCATATAATAAATAAACTAACGTATTCTGTTAAAGCTTTAAAAATATTGAAAAGTCATTTTTAGGTGCTTGGCGCCACACGGTTGAACGCCAGCCATCCGTCGCAATACATTACCAGTCACCCTTTATAAGACTATCACAATCATGTGCCGCTATAAACCCTGTCCTCGATTAACTTGTAGCTGGCTACAACACGCGCACAACATAACCATTGTCTGGACGTAATGCCTCTTTATTATTTTAGTGTAAATTTTAGGACGCAATCAAATTAATTGGGGGGAACCGTTTTTTTTTTTTATTTTGATTGAACCAAGTTTAAAGATACATACCATAGCTATAAAATTTGTAAAATACATTCTTGCTCTATATTATAAACAAGTCTTAATATACCAAATAATATTTATTTCATGTCACAAAACATCAAATACAAAATAATACCTCAAACAGGCTAAATTAAATGTGATAAAACTAAAGTTCATTAGTCTACAGCAAATAAAACTGCTCCCTTCATATATTAAGATAACAAAAGTCTACCCTTTTCGTGTGCGTGGACATTGAAAAAGCCGGCTCTCGTTTTTAAAAAATTGGAACCGCTACGCCTTTACCCATTCGAGCCATTACCTACATTGTCTTTGTCGCTTGAAGTTTCCATCGCCATTATCTTTCGTCCCCACTGAAAGGACCGAGAACACTACCCTTTCCCGTTGTCGATGCATATTCCTGATTATTAATGCTTGTTTTTTGTGTCTTGCCCTATTGTCTCTTACCTAATGGCTGTACGAAACTTCACGGCATGTGTCGGATGGAAACGCAAGGGTGATGCTTGCCCTAAGTGGAGCAAACAACGAACAAAGACATCAAACAAATGGGTAGTGTTTTAGAGTAATTACGGTTCGCTTCCGTGCGAAACGAGAGGTGTGCATGAAGCAAGCTTTTCTCTTCGCGTAATGTATATACCGTACGACGAAGCGGGAAACTAATCGCTTATTATTTCGCCCCTTTTTTGTTGCGTGTCGGGGAAAATGATCAATGTTACCGTAAACTCCCTTTTTACTTAGTTTTCGTAAACAATGTAAAACAAACTCGATGTCACAGTCACAAAGTAAAGCGAAACACGTCGTTTCTTTTGTTTTACTTTTTTGACACATGACGGAATATCACCGCGACGATCTTCGGTTATACAACCGGAACGTGTCTCGTAAACAAATTCAGCTATTAAAAATTCGCCTTAGCATATCATAAACACATCTAATAGTTATATTTACGTACGCAATAAAGAAGACAGAGGCGTCACGACAGCACCAACGTTTACGCTACGGGTAGCTGCCCTCGTAAATTTAATATGTCATCTCTTATATTAAAATGGTCGTTAAGCTAATAGCTGCTCCGCCTTCCCGCACAGGAGTGATAGGGTGATACCGTGGCTTACTTTAAATAATAAAAAAAATATTTAACGTCCAGGGAATAAGTTGCAGTGGTTTATACCAAAGCTGGGAGAAATTGTGATTTCAATTGTTACAAAAACGTGTAATGATAAACTAGCTCATATAATTTGACATAATTATGAATATGGTTACGCCAATCTATTGTAGACAGACAGACATCTCTATATAGTAGTTGTAAAATGTTTGTCAACTTCAATGTCATCGTCAACAAGTTTTTGATTAAAGTTATAAGTCAAAATAAGCTTAGTAAAAGAGCAATTATCCTGACCTTTTGTGAATTTAACTTTTGAATAGAGTGACTACATTATGTATTTTTTATCACTAAGTAGTTTAGGGGCCGGCTAATGGTACTTATGCCAAACAATAGCCTTTTCAATTTTCAAAATAATATCAAAGCAAACACTCTTTTGAACAAAAGAGGACATCATTTTCAATTGCCAATCTCATTATAACAATTAAAACGTTAAACATAATTACAATTAATTTTAACAAGACGCTACTATCTAACGTAATTGTGTTCTAAATGATTGTATAATTATTAACGCTAAGAGACGGGACTCTTGGTGCAGCATTTTGAAACATAAATACGGACCTCCATTAAAACGCTCGCAACAAATTCTCGTCACTCCATTACGTCCTTACACATTACTCCCTTAATTGCTTCCGCTTACCATGAATTTTAACAACAAAGCACCAACGCGCCTCAAAATGGGTAAAATATAGTGTAGTTTAGATTTCACCTTCTCACATCAATTTCTATTTGCTGGATTTAAGGGGCGCTGGGACGTGTACACCTGGGTTTCTTTACGGGGTCGCACCTGTTAGTCATCTTGCTACACGACACGATAAATGACTGTGACAAACTTTACGTTGCCGTGGTTACGTAGGTTTGATGTTTGTGTGTCAGCTTATCATATGAAATTTAAACAGTTGTGGTATGAGTGAAGCATGATATTTGGGAAAGTTACCGCTTAGTTAAACTATGAAAATGTATTGAAACATTATATACCTATCTTAATATTTTATCAAGTACCGTACTAGACAAGTATATTATAGATAACTGAAGAAATATTCCAATCTCTTTAACGTTCATAAAAAAGATCACGTTACAAATAATCGTATTACACTTGACAAGCATTTATTTTTAATGTCCCAAAAGTTACACGTTACTTAGGGATACTATCACAATAACAAGTTTCAAGTTGGTTTAGTTCACCAAAGTTATACGAATAAGCAACTTTTGTAGCGTAAGCCACATGACCAAATTCGGGTTTTATATTGCGAACTGTGCGCGCTACTTTTTATTGGACGTTTAACTAATGGTTTTCCAAAACAACTTGACAGCAGGCCTCGGTGATTCATACGCAAGTTCAATTTTTTGCCACTCTTTCATATCGATAACACTTTTGATATAACATTTAGGCTACGTTTTTGCTTTCTTTAACGATCAGGCTTGAAATAGTAACAAAAATGCACTTTCTTTGTTGCGATCGGCCCATATAAACACTTCTAAAACTCTTCGGGTATTGCGTACATTTTTCTCCTCGATCGTGCATGAGGCAAACAAATGGCTTCCGTTTAGGAAATAACACTAAAAGTAGGCACATTTGAAACTGCCACTTAAATCTTGGGATCCTCGATCGCCATTTCTCTTAGCATCTTAACTGGCTAGTGTAGGGCTCGCTAGGCACCCTTGTCGTTAGTGCCACATTAAAGAATGGCGCATTTTGGGCCCGTCCTGATAGATAGATAAGAGAAAGGATTCATAGGTCTCACCCTTATTAACGGGTGATTGGAGCACACAATATACCTACGATAGCTTGAATTTGGTGGTTGAACGTTGTTTCCACAACACATCGTCGATAGAGGTCCGAAAATATATAATTCTATGTCGGAGTTGTGAGGGCGTCCGCATCCGTCCCCTCCCTACAATAGGCCTCGTCGAACAATCAATCACGTGTTCCTCCGCAACCGTGATTACCATAAACTTCCCGTTTTAACAGAACACAGTTCGCTTCTTCTAAGCTTTATCGATTCGTCCGCGGCCATTTTTGCGCCTTTATATATCAAGCGCTATGACCGTCCCTTTTTTCATTGAAACTTGCAATCGGCAACTTTGTGAGGCAAGGATTTTGATTTATTTTGTCTAGTCCTTTTGCGTTATTTGGAAGGAATGTAATGATACGTAGAATAGAAATATATAAAATATTATTTCTCCGTTAAATTATATAAAAAAAGGTAATTGACTTGATTATAAATAATAAGAAAAAAAAATATTATTTAGGAGTGGCCCAATGGACTTAGTTTCGAAACTCGTAAAAAAATAATAGTCTTGATAATAAAATCGAAACTTCGGGACGTAAATGAAATTTTTCAATTTTCCAACTAAAACAAGTGGAAATGGGAAGCGTTCATGGCACATGTGTCGCCGAGTCATTAATAATACAAGCGAAACTATACCTCTCCTGTCGGGTTCATTGGATGCAGTGCTTGCTGCTAACGAGGTTTGCACTCCACGTCATATTATGGGTACCAGCCTTCACTAGTTATGTTTCTTACATGAGTATTGATTTTAGCAAGTAATAAAATATGGTCTGCGCGCAGTAAAATTTTTGATTACGTTCTACTTTACTATAATTAACAGTGGGGGCTGGGGCGATAAGGAAATAGAAAAGTAATTGCGAGTTTGTATAAAAACTTTTACTAGAAGAAGGTATCAGTAAGCTTAATCACTTTACAAACTATCGCAATATTATAATTATCATTCTTTAATATTCATAGTGAATAGATAAACATATATTTTATTTCTCAAGATAAAATTTATAAGTTTCGATGGTAATCTGACAGCGAGCACAATTTCAACAACTACATAATTTCCTATGTAAGTAGGTATATAAATAAATTTAATGGTAAGGCGTAGGGCTGACGACACGCAATCAAATGACCTAAACTGAACTCAAAAAGACGTAAATTAAAGCTCAACAGGCCTTTCCGGCTGTTAACGATTTCTACTTGAACTTAAATTCAAACCGTGAAAGAAAATTAATTAATCACAAATCGTGCACGGCAGAGAACCTATAGGAAGGTATATAGACGCCTTATTTGGAGGGATTGTGTTCGTGTTGTTCATGTACACACCCCCTGAACCTCGTAAACCCCGTTAATTTAGTTTTTAGTGATGTGATTTCATAATGTTGATTTATCGACATATCGATATGCAGGAAATGAGTAAAATACACGAAATTATATATCCACGCAAAATATTTCAACAAGATTATAAATGTAATTAATTATGATATTGTGTCTTAGACGGTTCTACCTGTACTGTACTCATAGCTTCTGTTCTTGCCAACTAGTCTATCGATATAGTTAGACAGCTGAGCACTGAATATTTCAGATAAGCTTGTTTACACCTCTACTCTCAACAATTGTGTCTCTAATATTTATCTAAATATAACTGGGTGTAACAAAGACAGTTCAATCACCTTAAAGCAAAGCTAAAAAGACTTTGGCTTATGAAACAGAAATATATAGGTAGGTACCTACACGAAAAAGGGTAAAAATCTACTCAATGGTACCAAACTTGTCTTCTTTCTATCGTATAACCTACGACAGTTTGACAGCTATAGCAGTGGAAAGATTGCTTTATTGCCAAAGAAAGTCATCCGTTTGATATTTTGTGAGCGTGGGTGGCGACCGCTCATACAAAAATGTCGTGTACCTTCGTTGTAACGGTCTCTCTTGATATTATAAAACGTTGATCTAGATTAAAAACATACATAACAGTAAGTTGATACTTTGGCTTAATTACTTTTATCCGAGGCCACACGTGTTAGAAATTGAAGTGAGGACTGGGAAAAAAGAAATAAACATCTTATTTTTGTCCGAGAATAACATTCCTTTTAAAACCAGTCTATCAGCACAAGAGTATCAGTTATATACTACCTTTATATCATAAATAAGAAACGATACACAACTCTCCTCCTGATTTGAAGAGCTCAGTAAAGGAAATTTAAGAGTCCCTCGACTGCGCTCCCGAGAAATGATTCAACCGCCGTAAAGTATTGTAAGAAGCCGCGCGTAATTGAAACTGTGTCGCTGCGTAGGGAGACAATAAAGTAGTAACAGCGTTGTGGGCGCGGGCGCGGGTGCGGGTGCGAGTACGGGCGCGGGAGCGGGCGCGGGAGCGGGCGCGGGCGTCATCAATAAAGGCCATACGTTAGGGCAGGCCGGTTCATTACTGCGCTCGGCGCGTTGTCTCCACATTCCCATTACGGGGGAGTTAGGAGACGCGGTGGCGATAAATAGCGACCAAGAAGCCCTGCTTTACTTCTTGCGCACAATTTCATTTACATTAGAGGTGCTGAACCGAGTCTCCTCGAGAGAGTCATATGAAAGTCGCGTACAGATTCATGCAAAACAAGTTACGAGCGGCGGGACCGCGTGCCGCAGACCTTAATCTAGTCGGTAGTGGTGTGACAAGGCAGCGCCGCCGGCGCCCGACGCTCCAACCTACTTAATTACTACTAATTGCTACAGCTTATACATGTACGTGCGTCATAAACTTTCACACGGGCTGTTATTAATTCTGAACAACACCTGAATTTGTCTTGCACGTTTCGCTCTATCTGTGTGTTGATTTCCAATATGTATCTACTTAAATGCAACCATGTAAAATATATCTATGAGAATTATTAATTGGATCAATGTCCTTGTTATTCAATTATATTATCTACGTAAAAAGGTCTATTGGGTAGGTAACAGTAAGAGTAACTCTAAAATTGTAATGCTTTCATTGCTCAAATAAATACGATACCTACTGATGCATCCAAAAAAATATATTCAGAAGGTTATTTCACTTTGGCGCGTGAGAAAATCCAATCCCCAGTTTTATACTTATGAAAAAGATATTGTAAATTTTTAATCAAGAATCAAATGCACTTAGATGAATAGAAACGACCACTTAACCGCTGATAGGGGCATCTAATTTTGCAAATTGATGCTGGGCTAACATAGAAAGACCACAAATGCCGACATTCAACAATTACTTTAATGCAAACTGTATTCATATGCCTCTAACGCGGCTCTCTCAGATCCAATACATCGTTTGCAATTTTATTTGAATTTCGTCGAGGAATTTCCCGGAGCATTTCAATTCGTACATGGAAACACTTTTATAAGGTTTTCATTTTTCCGTTTTGTAGGTAATGTACAATTTTCATTAGGTAAACATTTCAATAGGGTAAACGACGCGGTCGCTAGCCACCCTGGACGTTTCCGATCGTTATATTCGTTTTTCCTTACGCTCAAGTGGGCTCCTAAGCGTGATACGAATTAGTTAAGCAACGACTCAGCAGTAATCGTGTTTACTTACAATTGCAAACGGCCGCTAATACCGCTGAGTATCTGCCAATACTGGCTCCTTACTCGTTTTGCTTTCAGTTTAATTGGTATTTTTGTTTGTTCAACTATTTAATTGAATAACTTTCAACGAGCAATTGTATTTGCACATCTATTTCTATGTTAATTAAACTCGGATAACCGGACTATTTTAAATTGAAATGGTCTGGAATAGCTATATTTAAATGAGTGCATTGATGTTTTTAAAATTAGGAAGTGTTTTGACATTTATTGGTAGGTATGTACATTTTTTTTTATATAGTTTAACAGTCATAAAAACACAGAAACTTCATGTATCTAGTATTAATAAAAAAGATATTGCACTGAAACAAATGTTTTGCCAAAATTAATAACAGGTTATACTTTCATTAGTAAAATTTTATACGGTCCAATGAAGTGTGTAATGTAAAACGTCGAGACGGTTTCGCACAACAAACCTCATGGTTGGCATCGACTGCGATCGATTTACCAGAAATAGCCGAGAGCATTTGACAGGCTTCGCGCCACAATGAATGTTGCACCGCCACACCGCACGGCGCACCGCACCGCACCACACCGCACCACACCACACCACACCACACCGCACCGCACCGCACCGCACGCCCGCACCGTATATGCCACTCCTTAATATTTAATGGCTAACTAACATTTCTATGACGACGTGTGTACCGTTCATAATTTAAAATTCTACATCGATGTGACGCAGCCTATTTCCAATGTCTTTGGTTAGTCTGTAAGTTGTTATGTTGTATAAGTATACCTAGACAGACGTATATTTTCTTTGATAATACGGGTCATTACTTCAAGACAAGTAGCCCGTTCTTTGAATAAAGTAGTAGGACAATAAAGCATGTTACTTTTGCATTCTCAAAACACAATTGTCTTTCAAATTAGTGTAATGTTGTGTTGGTTACTTTTCCAAATTGATTATACCTTAATATTTCTTGCGAACATTTTCAAAAGCATTATTTATGGTATAATATTCAGTTTGCATCAAACCAAGTTTAAACTTTAAAACCCATTGGAGCGCATGAAAACTTCGCATTATGGCACTCGAACGTTCGGATATAAAATGTCTGCAATATGGTGGTGGCTCGGGGGCTCTCTATCGAACGCTGCAGGTAGGTACGTACCTCATGACGCTTATCGGCGTCAGGCGTCGCGACGACTTGATCGCTTATATCTGATTTGAATTTCGCGCATTACGACCCATCGAAGCCTCCGCTCCGTGCCCTCTCTATAAACACTCCAACACTTTAAGTAACTGTGCTGAAATTCAACGGAAAACGTCGACTCTCGCTTATCTTATTCCTTTGAACAACAGTGACGTAAATATGGAAAGAGCTCCCGGGGTGCGGTGGAGGATTTCATTATTCGTGACCTGTTGAGCGTAAGATTTGTGACTCATCTCCTACAATATAGTACCGGTTTAAATTGATTTCTTCATCATATTTACACGCCTCTTTTTTTTACTGTTTTACTTGTTTTCCCAACGGTATATTTTTATCGGCGCCAAGTTTTTTACGTTTTAATGAGAAAATATTTCAATTCTATAAAATAGCGAGTGCCGCACTTTTTATCGCAGTCGGTAATTCTGGAGCTCTTACCTAGCCTCCGGTTCTCACGCTACGGCTTCCGTTTAGCGGCAATCAGGGCCAGGCTTGCGACGCTCTGTCAATACCAAGGCGAGAGGTTTCCCTGATAAACTTATCTAGCGCCTCCCTCCCTCGCACCCCTAACCCTTCTCCATGTCGCTTTCGTTTATCTCTCACGTATGTTCGTACGCTACGCCCGCACCGCATTACTCTTCTACAAAGTTGATCGCCTTGTGCTTTCTTGACTTTTTATATCGGTGCGTAAAATCACCAATGTAATGACATACCTATTTTATACATGATCTTTAAAATATAAACTTCACTTCATTTTCATATTATCATTTGTTACATTCGTATGCAACATATATATTTTATAGCCTTTTAAAGTTTGGCCGCTTGCCCGTAGTCCACCACGAGTATTTCAAAAGGAAGAAGAAATTGCAGTGCAAGAAAACAATCCCAAAATCTTATAAAATGCAGTTAACGTCAACACACATGCGAAGTGTTTCTGGGAGCGTGTACTCTTTAAAGAACTTTATTTTGTAGTTTCTTCCTAAGGACAAGGGGCAAGCGCGGAAGGAATCTCGAATAATGTCCTTGCTGAAGTTTTCTCCGCTTAGAAATCTTTTACGGCACTCGTAGTCTTAAAGTTGTAACATATTATGGGTACGAATATTTATTTTATATGGTCACCAATCTCTAACTTTTATTAATATGATTACTATCCATCAAAATATATTCTGCATTTTATCATCTTTCACACATTTTAGATTTTTTATAATTTATAAAGACGTAGTTTATTAAGGAATTTGTGTTAAACATAAAATCGCTTTCTTTGGCTTATTCTGATAACTAAAATTTATTTCATGCCAGAACTCGTCGAGTATTTCAACTAAAATACAAAATCAATGCTCTTAAAAGGTAGGCGCAATTCTTCACCTCCGAATTTATTGACATTACTGTTTTACCTTAAAAGGTTTTCACTCAAAATCAATCGAGCGAAAATTTAATGACTGCTTTCAGATTCGTATTAATTCACCTTTACGTGCGAACGTTCGCCGAGGTGATGGAGCATAAAACGCGGTGTTTTCTCGTGAAACAATTAAATTTCTCATACATCGATGGGATTAAGAGCGGAGTATCGATAAGGAGGATTGAGCTCGGTCGGTATTAAGTCGGAACGTAGTGGAGCAGATCTCCAGTCCGCTCGGTTTAACCAAGATCTTTGCGTCGGTGTTGAAAACTACTCGATCTGTACCGGATCGATATATCAGGCGAGGGGTGCGCCTACCTATTGGGGCTTAATACAATTTACCTTTGTTATTTTTCGTGTCATTAAACTGCGTCGCGATCTCGAACGCTTGATCGGAATTGCGAACTCCAATGCGAATTGTTTGTGAGCTTTTGTTTCCCACTCCGCTCGCCAGCGACGCGACATCAATTAACGTCGGATCCCCTGACTGAATTTTCTTCATGGCCGTATTATTGTAGGTAGATTTAAAACAGAATCATTTTCCGCTGTTGATTACTCAAAACAGATTTTGTTTTACATTTAAATCAACTTTTCAATTACATAAAGACGGAGTTGGCTGTGCTGGAATGAGTTTTGTGATTATTGTTTAACAAACACTGTTTTATATCTCAGTTATAAGTTGGTCTGGCATTTATCTGGCATGTCCCCCAGGTTGCGTGCTGCCGAACAAATAGGGGGTGGTCGCGGCGCGCTGCCACTGGCATGGCGTAGGCGCCTGTTCATTTGTAAAGCTTTATCGGACCTGACAAATGGCGACACTCACTATTTTTATGTCGCGGACGATCGAAGAATACTATTCATGTTACGGAACGATTTAACTTCTGTTCGTATAGTTACTTTCCAGCGGCAGGTATAACTTAAACCTCACAGTATCTGACAAAAAAAATGCGTCACTTAATACATTCCTGTAAACAAAGTAATGTAAGTTTGTTTTATAAAAACAGTTATTATATGCTTTATTATTTTGTGTCGTAATCTAGGATACTAACTTTAATATTACATGTTGATTATTCAGCCTTATCTAGGCATAAAACTTGGTGGAAAGACACTCAGCGCGGTAAAGCCTCGCTCACTCACTTCCCCACGTTAATGCAAAAGCACGTAGTTCCATGTCGACGCAGAAAGTTGTGCAAAGTGCACAAAGTGCGCCAACGCCGTGGCAAAGCTTTGTCGGCTTGTGACGTCCGCGTGACAAATGTGGACGCAACTTTATGTACCCTGCCCGCGCCCCGAATGAGGACACGTCGCGATTATGCACAACTGTGAAAAATGGTACTGAAAACTTTTAGTATGTCTGGAGAACGATTTTAAATGTACCAATCTGTCGTTTCTAAAGTACGGTACGTCGTTTTTCTTAAAATATTATTCGCTTTACCAAATTTTAAGGAAGGCTTAAAGAATAAGGCTATCCATCCAACTGACTTTAATTTAAGCCTATATACTTTTCTGTAACGATCCTCGGCTGCGAAAATTCTATTGCTAGAGGTTTGTGTTAGCGTAGATTGGGTAATTTATACTTGCCTCCTACCCTCACCCTCCACGCAAGTATAAAAGATATAGATACTAAGGAGACCATAATGTTCGTTAAATTACTTAATGGATCGTTCAAGTATATAGTTGACTTATGGTATAGGTACCTATTAATTTATTTTTGATCTTTCACATCTACGGGATTATGAACACACATTATTTGATGGTCCAATTAATTATTAGATAATATTATCAACCATATTAAATATTAAAAAAACAACAGGTTTTTAGACAAACAAAATGTGACATAACAAACGGTCCTAAATAATTACTTCAGACCTCGTGAAATTTGTCCTGCTGTATAATAAGTATTCAATGATAAGCTCCTTGACTTGGTAAAGCAAATTAAAATTCAATTTGTGACTCGAACCGTGAAGCATAACGGATTGTCGACTGATTTCGTCGCCCCCTTTCTTCCATAATTTTGCGAGTCACCCGATCTCAAGAAGGTATTTTCTTCGTTCGGTTCTTTGGGCTTTGGTAATATTTCAAGCTTGATTGGAAATCAAGCTTGAATTTAGAGTATAGTCACTACCTAATACGTTCTTATTTTTTTTTCTTTGCAACCTATATTACGTGAAAGTGAAATGATGACGTTTAAAAATATCATTTCGATGAGTATCTCATCGAAATGATATTTTTAAACGACTTCAAAAAGGAGGAGGTTCTCAATTCGACTGGTATTTATTATACTTGACAATGGCAATGAGCTACGATGTAATTTTATTTTGACGCATATGCTGCTAACAACGCTAAAAACTTATTACGAAACAAATAAATCAATCAAAGTATCGATATTTATTGAAAACTAAGCATCAACATTTGCTTTGTTACAGGTGGAATGCAAAAAAGCCCAACCGAAAGAAGTCATGCTACCAGCAAATCTGGCGAAGACGAGAGCCGCTGGACGCGGGGCGTACGGTGAGTTGCTAGGTAGCGCCGTAGCCGCCGGCGTCAGCGGCGTCAGATACGCTCCTTACCCTATCCATGCACCCGCGCACCTTCTAGTGGCAGGCGCAAGCGGCGCGGGGTCGAGTGGGGCGCACGCGGCCGCGTACCGCCGTGCGCTGGCCGCTCTCCGCCCAACACCGCGGCCCCCACGCCCTGCGCTCGCGCCTCTCACTATCCCTCCTCTGGCATACTCCGTCTCCGAACTCCTCGGAGCTCATGCACTCGATATTCCAGCTCTGTACTCCCCCCTGACTCACACGACTCTGCCCACCCCTTTGCCCCTTTGATCCGCGATTCTATTTCAGCAGCATCCGCACCACCCCTTCTGAAATTATTGGACCTTTTGAAGTGTAGTCTTCTCTGCATTCCTTATCTCTGCCTTTGGCTGTATTGGCATTCTCCTATCCATTCCTATTCGTATCTACATTCCTTATCTTTTCTTTTCTTTCAAGCCAAAGTGACAATTAAAAAAAATACGTTAAGGACTGATAATATCCAAAGTGTCTTATTTTAGTAAATGCCATTAGACAATCAGTTAGTTAGCAGATTTTCGAAATGTGTATTAAAATAAATTAGAAAAACTATAGAATCAGTTATACATTCATATATTTTAAAAACTAGAAAACAAAACTGGAACAATTTTACGTAGGGTCGATAGAGAGCAATATTTTTCTACCAGGTAGGGTGCTTAATACGATTTGATTTTTAGAAGATCTAGTACTCAGCCTGGTTATATCTTGATTTCTGAGTAGCTTTTATAACGAACTATGATAAACAAGGACCTTACGGTTCTGCTGATTCTTGCCAAATACACTACATATCCATCCATGAAGTAAACTAAACCCTCTAGCGAGCAAACTCTATGTAGTTATGTCATTAATTGCGGATGAATTGGTGAAGTTGTTTAAGAATATTCTCATAAATTTTATGACATTACTTAGCTTTATCTTAAATAGCATTACAGCTTGATGTCGGCTTTTCAAAAAAATGTTATCATTGGAAGAAAAGAGGTACCTATTATCTGTGGATGTTATATATGAGATTATTAGATTATTTTTCTTTTGATTTAAATTGATTTATTTCTAAATTGTGTTGTAAGTATAATCTAGATTAGGAATAAAAGTATAAATGTGTGTCTTTAGTTAAATTGAGTAGGTACTCTTTACATATTTATTTATAATAAAAATATATATATACTTGTGCAATGCCAAACGACTTAACATTATGATCACTATTAGTTATTTTTAGTTCAATCTTTAGTTGTGTGTTTTCCAATTCTTCAATAACTATTACAGTTAATAAACAGTAAGGTTTTTTCAACATTCAAATATGTATCAAACGTAGTATTCGTAAACTAATAGTATTAATTGTATTAATTAACTTATTAATTAGGTGATATCGGTAGCATTTAGATTAATAAAAATCATTTTTAAAATATTTAAAAATGTCTGTTTGTTTAACATGTTTAGACTTAGACTAACAATGTGTAGAATAGATTTAACAAAGAAGTACATGATACATTATTATCAAGTGATACACTAACATACCCCATTATTGAGCCACTATAGATATGTTTGATACTCGTAGTACACTGCTATTTAGAAATATTGAATGCTCTTTACTAAATTAAATATATATAATCTATGTAATTATACTTCACTACATACTCAATTTGTGTAAGTTCAAAATTTCTTCGCCAAGCAAAATAGTGTCTCACGGCACAATACATAATATTAATGTTTCTACTCTAAATTTAATACACATATAATTATATAAATTTAAGGTGTAAGGATCGATCGATTTATGTAAATGTTTTTACATTTCTAGATTTCATGTGGTCATTGGGTGCTCTTCCTGACGGTAAGTTGTATTCACATTTTATTTTCAAAAGTCTCTTCACATCTGCTACTCCTGCATCTATCTGTCAGATCATTTCTCACATTACTAATCCTGGCAACTGACTTAATAATGACATATATATATTTGTAATAACTAAGAGTACAAACTAAGAAAGAATCATGGCCGTAAAGAATTAACTTACTAATTTACTCATAGTGTTAGGTGTTGGTACATCCGTTCATATAATGGACGAGTAACTGTGCGATGAGGTACATACGTCCATCCACTGCATGATGGATCATGTGGCCTGACAGATACACTATTTTGATTGGCAATAATATGATAAACGATCCAATATAGTAATCATATCAGCCGATGTGGACCGTCCGGCCATCATTCATTTTACATTTTACATCGGACTTAATTCCGTTAACGAAACCTATAGTACGTGAGAATACATACATACAATAAAATAATTGTTCTTGGTGCTATATGTTTCCCTTTTAGTAGTAATTGTCATGCTTTAATATACTTAGAGTAGATTTGGTGTTTTTTGTAATTCATTTTTGTTAACACAATACAGTAGGTATCTCTTATAGTTAATAGTATAAAGCCGTCGTTAGTCCACTTAGAGTGCGCTACATTAAACGATGTTTACAAAATATCATCCTCTGGACATTGTCCAAAGCGATGTCGTACCGAGCTTGTACGATACACTTACCTACCTTTTATGTGACGGCTCTATTTTAGAATTGGGCCACCGGGACACGTGTTACATACCGAATGTTTATATCGGCCAATGAATCACTATCAGCGACGCAGTATTTAAAACAACATTCAAACCGACATTACGCTGAATGAAAGCATGCAATCCGATAATTAACCTCTGCTTTTCATCACTGTTGAGTGTAGTTTAGCGAATAACGTGCAATTGTTTGTTGTGCAGGTTTCCCCGCAGCATACGCCGCCTACGCGGCAGGACGTAGCTATTCGGGCTATCCTAGCTTCGGGCTGCCGTACCCTGCAGGTAATCCCCTGGCGAGCTTGCACCACCAACTGTCCGGCAATCACTACCACCACCTGGCAACTCTTCTGCCATACCACCCGCTCGAGCTCAGCGGGGTTTACAATGTACACGCCATGCATCTGTGAACTCGCGCCGGCGACAATGCATTCCACTAACCACTAACCGCTAACCTCTATCTCAATCGGCATACCCACCGATATGCTTACTACCGACATGCTACTCATTTATATACCTACTTAAACACGCATACGCTAATTTTCGTAGTCCACTGTGGTGACTATGTCCCGACTATGTTCCCATTTCGACCAACTCGCTAAAGCAAAAGTTCGTGTGAACTCTCACTAACTTGACTAACGAGTTAACACTCCTAACAATGACTGAACCATCTAGATAAATCTGCCATGCCGTCAATTACAAAACGTCCATGTTTTGAGAAAACGCTATTTATTGTTTATCTCCAGAATTTTGTCGAGACAATCCGGCCAATTGCGAGCGCCTCGCTCTATGTTTACAGACGTTTCGCCCTAACGATTCTCAAATGCTACGCGTTGAGCGAATAAACACTAGCGCAAATATCGCGTCCGCCCTCGCTTCTCCCGGTCGCCGCCGCCGCCGGCGCGGGCGGTGCAGCCTCCCCTCGTCCGCCGCTCGCTCGAAGCTTGTCGCTTGTCACTAGACACACACAAGTATCGCACCATCGCCCACTCCTCATTAACAGTGAAAGCTTTTAAAAGAGATTTAAACAGATTCAAACAAAAGTACTGAAAAAGTGACGTCCTTTTTGTGGTGACTTCTATGTAAATCTCGGGGCGGACGAAAAAGAATTTCCACTAATTAAAAGTAGTCCACGGGCTTCCAGTCGATCCCGTCGAATGGGACTAGAATGTTAATTTTTGTGCGGTTCTTATTGTTCCCTTGGGATTAGTTTGTTGCGTACTCTCATGGAAAACGACATTTAGGTAATAGAATAGACCTTTCGATCGAGCGAGGGGGCGACCGCCATAGGTAAATGCCGCGGCGTGGCGCGCAGCTGTACAAATACTCTCCTAGTTGTTTGTCCACACTCAGTGTTTGAGCCGCCTTCGCTTCGCCATAATTACGCCACTAAGCTTTGGCTTTCCACTTTTTTCCCGGTCGGGGCACACGCCACGAGAATTTTTCGGTTGAACGCAGACGGAATCTAGAAATACGAACACTATTGGAAATTCTAATTGAGCATAGGGCATGTAAAGTGAAGCTCGGCAAGCTTCGCTTAGATTTGGCGAACAACGATTGATGTTATCGCAGTGGAACCGGTGACCGCGGTTGGTGGAGTTTTTCTTCCGTATTAGTCAAACAAATCGTTCCGCGTTAATTACTTTTCGAGCGAACGTTTTACGGCACGCGAGACAGACGTTCCTAATCGTCCTTTCACAAAAAAAATACCAATTGTGGGCGTTCGTTCAATTGTAAATATAATTGAACAATGGAGCGGCCCAATAATTACACAGGTGTCCGAACGAGCCGTTTAAATTAATGGCGTTATCGAGCGCTCGCCTGACGCTCACTCGGCAAATAATCCACCAGAGAAGAAAATCGCGTACAGTGTAATGAAATTTCGTGTACCATTCTGGTAATGTGCTCAAAGCTGGAATATGATGCGGGATAGCGCTCGAAAACGGTTCTAAATTTTTTATGTTAATACCTAAACGGTGTGTACTTCGAAGTTCAGTACGTGCATAACCGCATATGAAAATCTGTTCTCTTGTCAGTGGCTCGCCGTACGACCACGATGTGCGTGCAGAGTGCGCCGGCGCGCCACCCGGCCACAATTAATGTGCGCCCATTCCGCCCATTAGCATTCCTCAGGCGACTCCGCTACCGGCTTATTGGTAACGTCATCTACATCACCAATATTTAGTCCACTATAAATTATCAAACCGCAGATATCCGGTCAGGAGTCGGGTAATTAAATTACACGATTTGAATATTAATTTCACGACCTGCAGTTAGGCGTGGCGCTCTAATTTTATTTTATTTTATTATGAAGTAATAAGTAAATCGCAGTTGCGTCCTTTGATGCAGCAGATGCTATGACAAAGTGCCGCGTCCGCGTCGCAGCGAGCCACAACTTCGTCGCGAGCCTTTAATATGGAGTAGTTGCTTCCTCGAACTTGGGAAACGACTGCACGTACAGTTGTCGGGAGGAAGGGAGTTTTCAAACGTATAAACAACTTTGTTAGTTTCTAATGGAATGGAATTAATGTTAAATAAAACGTCGCTCCATTTGTGACTTTTATTGAGTTATGGAAACATATATAGGTAGATAAAATTTGAAGCCGTTTTAATAATATGCACATTTGTAGGAAAGATCAAGTCACTAGGGAATAGTTCACACATAGTTCGCAAGACGTTGGCATAACTTTGCGTAATTTTTTGCCCCTACTACGACGTATCCAACATGAAAGAGCAAAAATTTATTTATATCTAACCATTAAAGAATTGGATAACAAACCATCATGGCGGAGAAAATCTACTAACCCTTTAAAAGCTAAAACAACTAAGCTTTATAATCCAATTTGCATATTTATTGAAAATCGTAGTCCGGACAAAATGTTGCCACCCTCGGTGATGAAGGTGTAAAATTAGACTTAGGTAGATATTTAAACTTTTTCCTGTCTATTAAATATTAGATACGTACGATAATAGCGGCAAATAGGAATAGTAGATATTCGTGTCAGTTATAATATATTCATATCCTCTACATAGTATGCTGTAGGTAGTAGTGTTTGACTTTTTAATAGGACATAGGCGACTGAATACTGCGTTAGATTCGAGTATGAGCGGGAATGCTGATATGGTGTATCTTTTTGGGACAAAAGTTTTGAGCGTTATTAGAAAACCTATTAAAAACACGTCGCATCACTAGAAGTGATAAACAACAGTGTAATCTCATAGTAGGGCTGTGTGTATGTCCCAGTGCATGCATATGATATGACTCCCAGTGCTCGCTCCGTATATAACAATAAAATTAATAACAACTCATTTATTTCCCGTCGCCATACTGTTGCTCGACGATAAACTCAAATAGATACACCTACGTACGTAATAATAGCTATAAATAATTAATAAAACTTTTACGCGTGTCAACAAGAGTGACGCATACCATCCGGTGGTATACGTAATATGGTTGCTTATTTATTCATAGCCTTCGGAGTGCATAATACCGTGTTTATTGAATTTTTATAGTTAAACAACAATGAATAATTGACAAAGCTTCCCGTAGGCGGGATCTAGCGTGGTGTTCAGTCAACAATCTAGTAGTTTACATTATTACGTCTAAGAGTAAACTATATTAAATAGGTAGCTAAGATTATAGAGCAATTCGTTTAGGAAATTACTAAGTTTAGAGGATGAATACTATACCGACATTTAGAATTTCATTTACGTAGCTTGTCATAAAGATTAGAATTAGTTTAGAATATTTTAAATTCATTTCATTTAGATATTTAAAAATTAAACAATACATCGAGCTTGAAAAGTGTTATTTTAATATTTTGAATATTTGCTATAATTACGAATATAATGTAATCTATGTATTTAATTTTTATTTTATAGTAATTTCTCAATTATATTTTAAATATTTACAACTGCTTAAATGATAATGTTATAATATTAATATTTATTGTTGTTGTTGTATAATCTATTTTTTGGATGCAACTATTTTACGCTACATTCTTCGTGTTATTGTTATTATAAAGCGGTTCATTGTATTTAAATAATTAACGGTGCATCAAACTAATGTCGATATTTCTCGAAAATCGATAATAAGATAATCATCAATGCAATAAATCATTGCTTAATCATTACACCTCGCAATAATAATTTGTCAAAATTAAGGTATTTTATCAAAATTGTTACTTAAATAAGTTAGCATTTGATCATTAATCGCTACGTGTGCGACCGTCCTTATCGCCATCCTCTAAACTAGTCATACATTAAATAAGCTTGATTATATCACATAACTTTAAATAAACGTATGTTATTCAACTTGAACTAGCATTAAGCAACATCAATTCAACAAAGTATCATCGCATTATAACTTCATTGATATAAAACAGCATAGGTACATTCGGGAACTATCATTATCAGATTTAAAATCGACTTTCCCCACAAAACGTGTTCCATTGCGTGTTTAGATATACTAATACCAAATGAATTATTCACTAAATAACACCATGTTCTTTATGAAATTTTGATGATCGAATATAGCATATAAGCGTAACATATAGGTAATGACCCCACTCTCCCTGCATCGTGCTTTTGCGTGTTATAGACACGATTTGTTGTAATCCAAAACATAATAAAACGAGTCCATCATTCCGTGCGTGCAAACAATTTTAAATAGCCCGAAAACAGTAAACAGGAAACTATCAATTCCAAGTTTCCCCATAAAGATTCGATGAGTGAAACTCCGGGTGATGTTCCTCTACAATACCACTAAGTAATAAGATTTTTTACAACTTTATTTTTCCCTTTATATTAATTTTTGAATTAGCGTAGGGTTCCGTAATAGTTTTTTGTTTTATTCTTTTGAAAGTATAAACTCGTATTGTTTGCTTATTTGATCGCGGCCATTTTGGTTGGTTGGAACCCTCGGTAGCACGGTAGCCGGCTTTGTAGCATTTTTTATTTTGTTGCCGCAGGTGTAGTGGGAGTTATACCACCGGAAAGTCGTCTGTTGGTCGGTGCGGAGTACGTAAACCCGAGCGTGCTCGGGCAGAGCTCGTAAGCGCGCAGCCGCCGCCCGATGCGACCACGACGCCCTCGCCACCGCTTTACCTACCACTCTCTTACCCGGAACACCCGTTAACGGCTCCCGGAATTTCTTACGAACATAAATAAATCTTTTCTCAAGCGAAAAGCTCTTTGGTATTACGCCCCCGCTTTCCCTCTCGAGTCTCGAACAAGGAATGCAATGTCGCTAAAAAGATAAGTGTTTACATTTACGTAGAGCACGAATTCGCAGATGCGTGACACCGATCGCCCGACTAGGTTTGCCCATATAGCCCGAAATCAAATTACTTGAATGTTATTAATTTCAATATTCAATCAGAATGATTAAATTGCGGTATCCCTCAGGAAGTAATTCCAATAATGCTAGATACGTAAATTACATTATTTAGGTATCGTTCGTAATATTATTATAATGCACAAATCTCTTCATAAAATTGTAATGTAACCCATGTGTCAAATTCTTCTTAAATTTAGTGTAATTTTATATTCATAAGTTATTTAGTAATGTTCTTATCGCTGTTCCGACATATCGTCTTATATCATTAATCTTAAGTTTAAGATAATATTGTGAAGCCGCTATATTTTAAAATAAAGGAAATTGCCGTTGTATAAGCAAAACATTTTATCGTTTATTGTCCAATTGATCGTTCAGCAATCGAGGTCGATCAGCGCCTCACTTATTTACTATTCGTTCGCATATCGATTGCGACGGAAATAAACTGGAAGAGATAGTGTGTTAGCGTGGAGTTGGCTAGCGTGCGGTGAACTTTGGTCGTTCCTTAGTGCGAGGGAGTATCGTATACCCTTAGCGACGCATTTTGAGCGTATTTTAACGGTGATATTTCGTTTTTCTGACTCATCCAATGCGGCACACGCAGCGTGGTGCCCACGGCGAGCGCCTTCGCAGCCAGCCGGTAAGCCCGAGCATGTAGGGGGCAGGCATCACCGTCGCTTCCACTGGTAGCGTGGCGTGATGTGGTGGTGGCGCTGCCCCCGTGGAGGCAGGCACGTGCCACCGCGGCCCGCCCGCCGCCGCATGTCCAACATTCCTCACATTCAACACGCTCGTCCTCAGAATGCAACCCGCGAACCAGACACACCCACACAACTATTTTGCATAGTTCCACGCGGGCTAGTACTCTTAAGATCGAGACCTTGTTAACCTAATCAAAATATTTCATCACTTTTAATGCCTTGTTTTGAAAAAAGGTGTTCAGTTAAATGAACGCTCCTTTAGATACCAACGATTGCGAAAAAATAGAAACGATGTTACGACAAATTAGCGCCTTGAAACGAAATTCCTTAAAGGGTCACACAGACGTCGGTTAAAGTCCAAATAATTAGCTGGCAGGGCGGCGAGTGGCCGCGTGTCGCGAACAGTGCCAACTCCATTTGTAATTTAAGATATTTGACCGTTAATTGTGTTAGTAACTGTTAAGTTTAGTGCTTGTTGCTTAGGTCGGACGGAGCTCGGTGCGACCTCGTTCCGCACTAATCTGTACGGCACTTCTTTAGATACTAATGTAAATAATACCTAGCTAATAGTGTACCTTCATAGCATACAGCGATCAACGCTGGTTTAGAGTTAAGAGTGCTGTGTTTGGATGGGTCAGAAATTTTATTTACTCATTTTATTTAGGTATCCTAGATAGCATTTTGTTTTATGGATGCCCATAGATTTTAACAATAAATGCTAGTCTAGCGAGCTCCATCGCCCATAAATTTTTATTGTAGAATTTCACCGAATTGGAGTGTGTCCGTGAGTTGATAATGGGTACTATTAGCATACTAATCTCTTCTAGTTAGTGTCGTATTGAGCGTACAAATCCTGCGCAATGCGTCTGGTGTACGCATAGTAAGTCCTTTCTCCCTGCATGTGATGGCCGCCCGACTCGCGCGCGGGCTAGTTGCTACGGACTCGGATCTAATAGCTTAGTCCGTTCCATATTCACTAACAATCCTACATTCCCCTCTATTGCTCGTATTAGGGGATAAGGGAATTATGCACTGGTCATTTTATGTAAATACGTAGTCACATTTTACGTGCTGAATAAAGAAGTTTTGTGATAACCAAGAAACAGCAGTTTCGTGAATGGAGTGTGCTGTCCACTGCGAGACTAGGGCGAGTAACTTTGATTTTGAACATTATACAGTTTGAAAAGTATCGTACTAATTTGAGAAATTAGAATAGTGTAGGCAATAGGTAATATGTGTAAAAATAATTTGAAAGTTTAAAAGTAACAACTGATGTGTGGTAGAAATGTTACATAGTGATTTCAGAATTGACAAGTAAAATAGAAAAATGTAGACAAGACCTTATTAGATACTAGAATAGAACATGAATTAGATATAAATGAATATTATGGCGTAAGCGAAATGTTTCGTAGACTTTCTAAATGGCCGTCTTATAAAATTTCAACTAGCAAAATTCCTGAATTAGTCTGAAGAACTTAGCTTAGTTATGTTGAATTATTGCCGGCGATTTTATTGTAATTTAGAGAAGCTTTCAATTAGAGTTGAATAACAAGACATTTGTAAAAAGAAAACGTCAAATTAAAGTTGGAATAATAAATTGCTTTTCGTTATAATTTGTACAACAGGTAGCGATGTAAGCTATTAGAATAGCAAATTGGTGGTTAAAAATAAAATAACATGATTGGTGGTGCAAACTTTTTATAGTGGTAATAATACATTTTTTAGTTTTAAGGTACCTAGAATAGTCATTTACTGTATTTTTCTTGCCTTAGGCAAACCATAATGAGTACATAGACGCAAATAAAATTGTTTAAATTTATCTAAGGTATCTCTCAAGTGCGGATAGATTAGAATGATTTGTATATTTGAATAGAATAGAAGAATATTTGTATTTTTCAGACGTAGTAGTACTTTTGTAGTTGTAAGCGGACTATTCCGCGAGTAAGCAAATTATAATTTGACTACATGGGTAGAATTATTTTTTTTCATGAAGAGTTTAGCGATTCGTAGACAGATATTTGAATTTTTCTCATTAATAACTGTGTGTTTTTTACAAATATTATATTGAAACTGTTTAATTTCGCTTTTTTAAATGTCGCTTTACATGTTATTTCTGACCAATATTTTCAATCTATGACTGAACCACGAATGGAACAATAGCAGTTGAAGATTAGCGTCCCAACATAAACACCTTATAGGGATGAGGCAGCAAACCGTAATAAAAGGAAGACTCCCGGGAGCTTCTGAGATTTAAAGAAAAGACACGCGCATCCTTGTTTGAATTACAAATCTGAGTGAGGGCAGAGCGTGCGTGGGGCCGGCAACAGCATAGAAATTCGATTAATTTGCAATTGAGATAAGTCCCAACGGCTAAACGATCGAATACCCGCAAAGGCGTATCATCTTCACGGCAAGTTATTGATGGCACCTATTAAATATACGTTTTCTGTGTTACAAGACGTGTTCGAGAGTCAGCCTCGTGGTAAGCGTTCAAATAAAACATTTCAATCGCGCCAAGTGGGAAATGAAGTATTGGGATCTTGCGAGTGAAGGATGTGAGGATCCAACTTTAAGATACGAAAGTATTTTCGCATAGAACTTCACTAATGGTTATTTTTCTGCTCGTAACTGCACACTATATTATTCAGTTTATATCAACAGCATTATTACAGTATTTCGTATGAAAACAACTTATTACTACGGGTAATTTAAACAACAAAATTCATACAACTGCAAAAGAAACCCGGTCCCCAATAGACGCAATATTGAACTTTTCCGTTTTCCTTTTAGAATTACTTTCGTAAGTAGCACTAATAAAATACCTACCTACTCGTACCTTAAAATTCCGAGACCTGATTTTCGAAGCGAACTCGAACAATGTAACACATAAAAAGCCCCAAGTAATATAGTGGCTCCAAGGGCGGGTCTTACGGCTGTAGTACGCCCCGTGAATATTTCGTTCGGCCGTCATCCTACTTCTGAAGAAGAATTATTAAGTTTCCCCGAACTTCGCAATTATGAAAGTTCGAATAGCTCTCGCAAGACGGTCTCTGAATTTATAGATGAATGTGTGCTCCTGCGCCCGAGAGGTGAGACACACTCCTCGTATTATTAGACAAAATATATCTTCAAAGGGGTCACTGTGACACTGAACTGGTCTTGGGGGAGAAATATATCTCGGGGCGACAATAAGAACGACCATTTTGACAGTGTAACCTCTGGAAATGCCAGAAACAAGTGTCAAAACAAACGGAGCTATCTAAACTTGGAAACAATTAATTAAGTTATTTCCACTTGGTGCATCTTTCTACCTCCTTGGGTGTTCAAAGCTTCAGTAACTTTAACTATTTCGCACAAATTACATTTAAAGCATGTGTTAACATGAGTAGATAGTAGTTTGAAGTTAATGTCGGACACAGATATGACCTGTGTAGATAATCCTGCGGCTGCTCATGCCAGTCGGCTGCTAAGTGAATTGTTTTAAGTCGTAAATTACTTAAGGTCAGAAGCACGCTTCGTGGTTGACTTAGTTAAGCTTGTTTGTGAACCGAGCTGTAAAGTGTAATTGAAGTGATAAACAACTCTTTATTACGTTTAAAGACACCAAAAATTTTAGATGATGCATCGACAGCAGTATAAAGTCCGCGAATAATATTTATTGGTAATTTTTTAAATAAGATAGCCAATTAAATCTTAACTATTTGGTAATCGTGCAAATTGAACGAGTATTATTTTTAAATAATATAGCTTCTTACCAACGAACACGACCGTTAAAGTAGGTATTTAAAATACAGCAGTAATAGGTGGGTGAGCCAACCAAACGCCCCAGTAATGGGAAATGAATGATCATCGACCTATCGACATATTAACGACCGCAAGACGTGTCTGCGCCACCACTCAAATTCTTATTTATTACAGTGCGACCCTCAAATAAATAGCCTCTCACATCGCAAAGTAATGTTATTAAAATGTGTCAGCATTTTAGTGTGAACGGGCGCATGCGCGCGAGCGGACGTGAACGGGATGGGCTGCGAGCGCCATCTATCATTCATCCTCCATTACTTATATTGTACTTTTTTTGCAAAGTCACTCGCAGGCCGGTAATCACCTGGTGCGACCACGGACGGCAGACCTCCATTTTTCACACTAAATCATAACTCGTGCATTTGATAAAAATAAAATTTGTCGTACAAGCCAATAGGGGTAATGGTGACACTATGAGCTAGCAAATATTAGGGTTGTGTTTTGTTCGAACATTCGATTCGTGATGTATAACAAATACCTTAGAATTTTAGTAATAAATAGACAGGCTAGTCGAATATATCAACGCATAGTTTTGATTAAAAAATCTACACTCATATATGTGGTCAAAAATTGTTTATCGCTTAAAGAAATTGATAAATACATATCAAAATGGTAAAATTAAATAAGTTCCCACATAATTTTTAAATAATAATATCCTTCTATCCAACTCGTTTAAACTATTTACAGTATGAATAGAAGCGTTGTTATAAGCTATAGCTTTGGTCATAGGGCAGTCCATGGCGGGCGGCGCGTAATGTAGGGCTGAGTGGAGCAGGCTCGGCTGGTGCGCGAAGCATCGCAAGTCACAAGACGGTGCGACGTGCGTCGTATGCTAATGCCCTTCCTTCCCTATTCAATAAGCAGACCACCGCGTGCCACCGAGAACTCACGTCGGATAATTTACTGGATATTTTGTAAAAGTTTTTTCGCCCTCTGTGATTTATACCCGCGAAACTTCCAGCTCTCTCTTTTTTTTTCATTTGGATGCACGTGACATACGTGATAATTTTTTCTTCCGACATAATCTAAGCCCAGGGAGTCTTCGCTGTCCTCATTCGTCAGCTCGGCATCTATCTCCAAAGGCTAAATTATTCATGCATTTACGCGCTTCAACTTTATCCACGCTAGAGAACTTTAATATTGAGTTGGCATTACATCGATAGTCACTTTACCGTTCAATATGCTAAATTGTGAAAAGATGAGGTGTTGCGGCCGCGTCGCTCTGCCGGGTAGAGTTTTTGAATTTCAAAATTTCGATGGTTCAGTCATGGATGTGTGTGTGCTATCACTAACGAGTGTGTGCGTCACTCGTGGATGTGGAGCGAATGCGAACCGTGTGTATGTTTGCAGTTGACCTGACCAACGGCCAACTAACTCCGAACAACAACACACCGCTGCTCGCGCAAGCGCTCTCAGGTGAGGACGCCGTTCATTCCATTACTTCTACATTCTCATTGAACATACCTACTACCCAACTTCAATAATGCAACAATACATGTCACATGCCTGTTTTACCCTACTTTACCATAATCTCAATGTTTATAACATGTTCGCTTTTTGTGCTATTTGTTGACGTGTAAGTGTTTGCTGTTCGGTTGGTGTTTAATATTAAGGATACACTGGTAGATGCTCGCACTATTATTATTGGTTTCAATTTATGTAAAACTGTTCAAATTAACTGTTTCACAACGTTGATGCCATGTTGTCTACATTCGCAGTGATGAACAACTACCAGGCAGCTGCAGCTGGGTTCGGACCGCCGGCGTCCCCTCACGCAGCCGGTGGTCGAGCGGGCTTCCCCACAGCCAGCTCGCCGGGACCCGCTCTCGATGTGTACGGCTCCGCAGCGGACAGCGTCGGCTACGTCCAGGCCGCCAGCCCCCAGCCATCCGGCTTTCCCGCGATCGCCGTCAGCCGTGCGCCCCTCAATTACACCCCAGTAAGTATACTATCGTCTTTGTCAGCTACCATTGCAACATCCTAAGCTCTTATTATATTTTAACACCAAATGGAAATCTTTTGACGCAAAAATGTTGTTATGTTTTTTTCAAACAAAGAAATAATATTCCAAACTTTTAATTTGCAATAATATCATATCAATATTGGTAAAAAGTTTAGTTTATGAATATAAAAAAACTTATACAACTTATTTTATTTTTTTGATGAATGGGGGATAAAGTTAATAAATTTTGATTCTAACTTTTTTCATTTATTACGTCATGTTCGAAATGCCTATTTCAGTAAGGCTCAAATGAAGGCAATTCCCAAAATTGTCCTTGTTCGAGAACTTTCAACTGTCACGGCATTCAAATTAATGTTTGTTCTGTTTTGTTTTCTTCGGGCCGTTTGATTCACGTTTCATTGCGACTATAAGTTCAGCTTTGCATTATATTTCACAAGTGCAAAAAACCTCTAGTGTTATTTACGTATAAGCCGGCGTAGTCGTAAATGGAAAGGTCTAGGCGGACGAGTAAAAATTTCATTAGCAGTTAGTCACAGCAGGATAAGGTAGTAAGTGTAGAACGCGCGCGCTGAGACAGGGCCCGTCGCGGAGTTCGCTGCCAGCACCGCAGACTCAGACGCAATTAGCAGCCGACGACACTCTAAAATTTTAGCAAGACGGTCCAATCTCATTATGGAACCGATCTTCCTTGTCGCTCTTAAAGCGTAATCACCATAAGTTAGCGAGCGAGTGAAGCGTGAGAGATGCGATTATAAAGTGTTCCGAAATATGAGCAAAGAGGGCGGGCGGAGGGCGGTGGCGGCAGCAATCTACGCGGTGCACTGCCGCGGGTAATGGCTTTTTAAAACTGCGACCGCGCTCCATAACTGCTTCCCTGAGACGCCATCAGTCTTCATTGCTTGTCGACGCCCGCCAGCGCCGCCACCGCCACCGAGATCTTAACTCCTCACGTCGTAGTATCTCGAAGACATTTTTCAAACCACACTCGAAAGCTTCTTTAATTTTGGTATAATAAAATGTTATTGCAAGGCTTGGATTGGACTTGGTCATATGAAAATAATGAAGACGATCTACTTTGACAAATATTGGAGTCTTTATCGGGTAGTCATTATAAAAGAAACGTTTGTATGCGATTCGTCTGTTGTTGGCGGCAGCTTAAATTGAGTCATTCGCGCGTGGCGCTACACTAAGCCACCCTTCCGTTTCAGGCGCGTCATATATCAAATGGGATATTAACTCAATCGTCCGTAATCGCCGGGGCAAAACAAATACGTCGCTAATGAGAGAATGAACGGTCCAGCCGTCGGCCGGTCTGGACCGGCGCATGTGGTTCCCGGGTGTAAAACGGTCTTATTAGGTAACGGGAATGCCCCCACGGGCAATAACCGTAAATCAAGGAGAACAAGCGGTGTAATTACCGTTGCCGAGCGGTCGCGCGCGTTGCTCTAACTCATCCACTCACTGTTTTTATTTTGTTGGCCACCGAGCCCGCTACCGCTCTATCGACTATGAGCACCAAACTTACTACCTTTAAATCTGCCTCCTGAGAGGTTAATGTTCGACTGAACGCTTTATACTTCCAATCAATTATGACCCTCACTCGATACTATTCGTGTTCATTAAAATGTTAACATTATTTTTATTAGGCTAAAAGGTTTTATTATTCTCGTTCCAGGGGCCCCTGATTCCTGCGGCTTTTACCAACGGTTATCATTGAAAGTGTTATAGCACAAATATTTTACGTGAGTATAACATTTTTTTAATGATCTTTTGTGTTCACTCTATTAAAATGTCGTTACGCTGAACATAGTACAATAAAAATGTCATCGTATGTTTGCGTTTAAGCCACTAGAAAGGGCATTCGTTTCAAAATGAATACAAATGCTTTTTAAATATAGGTATAGTTGGTTACGCTATCATCCACTTTGTTATTTTAATAATTTCATAGTAGTAATCAAAGAAACTACTTTGTAACATTATAGGTATATTCTTCTTATTTAGATTTATCTATAATTTAAACTAAATTAACTATTATATAAAGGTTTCAAATCAAAATCATTTCATTTTATACTACGTGAATTGGTTGTAATTGAATAATGGGATGTGCGTATCAGGTGGCGAGCGGTGTGGCGGCGCGTAGCGTCCCCCGAGCGCAGCCGGCCGCCGCAGACCTGCACTTTCCCTCCGCCCTGCCACCCGCCACTCCAGCCTCTATGGGCGCGCCGTCACCCGCCACTCCAGCAGCCATGTGCGCGCCACCACCCGCCACTCCAACAGCCATGGGCGCGCCGCCATCCGCCACTCCAGCAGCCATGGGCGCCCCGCCACCCGCCACTCCAGCCGCCACCGGCGCGCTGCCACCATCAGGCCCATCGGCAAGCCGCGCGCCAGCGGCGACGGACCTCTAATCCGTCCGGCCACCGCGCGGACCACTCCGTCGACCGCGGCGTCTCAATCTCACTCCAATAAACCCATCCCCTTCCCAACTCCCTACTCCAATTTCCCATCAACCCGGTCATTAGGCCCCGTCTATTGTAAATAACGATAATCTAACTTTTTGTCGTGTGAACGAGAGATAGTCTATCGATTGAACAGGTATTTTTTCAAATTTTCTCGCTTTCGACTGTACCGTAGATGTGTTGTCAGAGTAAACGTTTAAACTACAAAAAAATACATTTCATAATTATATAAAGTGCATCTAGACGATTTTATTGCAAGAAGGTATATCTTAAAATATTTTATTATTCATAGTTAAATTACAGTTTAAGGTGTAATCGGTCCTAACGCGCGGGACTTTTATTTCAATAGTTAAATAAATAATTTCCTTTTGCAGTTACGATGCGTATTTACCATCGAGCGCGATTCGCATATTACAGTTTTTAATAGGATGCTTTTATGATAATATTTTACGATATATACTATTTTAAATGTCCATTTGTAGACCAGTGAGACGTGATCGTATTCGCAATAAGCTTGTCCCTCCCTCCGTATTCCATGTGTACAGAGTTGGTTGAGTTGGTCGGTAGCGGTATAGGTTGGTATCGGTACTGCCGCCTCGAGTCGCGGCTGCCACTTCGACCTGCGACTTGCTCCCTGCGACCTGCGTGCGACCTGCGACTCGCGACTGGCGACTGGCGCTCGCGACGGCTGGAGGCCGGAGACAATAACGCGGCGCGACTCTCGCGTCAGCTGCGCGCCTCCTCGCTCGTCCACCAACACATATTTTATTCTATCTATTTTTAATATTAATGTCAAATATTAACATAATTATTATACTACTATATATAACGCATATTTTACCTATGAATGTAATTATTTTCGCCTAATTCGAATTGTATAAAATCACCTCTTTGAACGGCTGTTCTGTTTCAGTAGCAATCAAGTTTCTCGATTACTTCCGTATAAGACTATGTTAGTTACGCGTATACATACTTTCTAATAATAATATGTATTATGATATAAACTTTTATCCTAAGGATAATATGATCATATTTACGATTCATAAGGACGTTTGGAAAGCTAAGTCGGAACATTTCAGAATATCTCTCATCGCGTTAAGATAATAATTCGTTTCTATCTTGTACCTTTGAATGTAGGTATTGTAATTATAATGATAACAATTTTG
The DNA here is from genome assembly GCA_905147785.2 of Thyatira batis. NCBI lineage: Eukaryota > Metazoa > Arthropoda > Insecta > Lepidoptera > Drepanidae > Thyatira > Thyatira batis. The sequence goes on from LR990489.1 coordinate 8,089,112, forward strand.
TGCATTACGTAATAAATATTTCATTGTTTCTTACGATTGTATTTACCGTAATTTAAGACCACTGTTGAAACATACGACACTCCCTATAATAATACGTGGAGTCACACCGTACTTAGTTGTATTTAAATTTTTAATCAAAATAATAATAATAATGATAAACAGTAAATTTTCGTACCGCCGGTATTGTTACACGACACAAACATTTCAATAAAATCAAGACAGGGATATAAAAAAATTACAGCCAAAGGCGCAGGTTTGAGATAATAGAATAAAATATGAAGTCAATTCATTAATCATATTCGTTAGGTACTGGAGACATTTTTAACGACCACTTTGTCTAGTTTGCAGAAATTAGTAAGCTACGCGGCATGAGCGCGTAGCGACTTTCGTAGCGCTATGACTCTACGCCGTAGTGCTCGTAGCGTAGAGCTACGACAGTCCGCGAGGCGCCTCACCAGCGCATGCGCTCACTGCTCGCTACACACACGTGCACTCAGTTGCAATCATTCGTTATTTACTATAATTATTACTCATTACCTACATCAATTAAACATTAATATTATAAATTTAGGTATTAAATTTTAGGTAATAATAAACAATCTTTTAAATGCTATTATTATATAAATACGTTATAAATATAAATGTTTCCTGTTACAAAAAAAAAATATTGAAAATGATACGAAATAAATCAATATTCTTTTTAATGGTAATTTATTACTTATGAGTACGTAGTTAATTGAATAATGGAGTGTTAGATGGAGTGCGCTCGTCGCCGGGCGGCGCGCTCGCTTCGCGTTTTTTGTTCGTTCGTGCCGAATTCGTTCGCTGAGATGACGTCACGTGCGTCGGGCAACGCACCGAGCGCCAAACCGAGCCGCGCGCCGAGCCGAGCGCCGAGCCGAGCGCCGAGCCGAGCGCCGAGCCGAGTGCCGAGCCGAGCGTCGAGCCGTGCGCCGAGCACCGCGCCGCACACACCGCAGGAGACGCGACCGCGATTATGTTGTTAAAACGTTAGCTAGGAAATTGATAATGAAATCGAATGGTGTGAGTCTATAGGACGGTCGGAATATCGATATCATACCTAACAAATTAACGTAATTATTTGTTTTATATTTACGGTGTTATAGGTATTTAAGACATTTTTTCTTAGAATATTTAATTATTACGATGAGATGTTATAATTGTTAGGCCCGGGCCGGCGGCGGGGCGGCGCGCGCGCTCCTCGCCGCCGTCGGCCGTCTCATTCACTCTCACATCCTCACTATAATTATATTTTCTTACCGACCTTTTTAATGTAGGAGAAGCGCACACGGCCGCTTGTCCCCGTGCGAGTACGAGTACAAACATACAAACAAACAAACATATAGTGAGAGACGTTCGTTTCGCCGCGTTCGTGAGAAGCCATCGGTTCGCCGCGATTGCATCGAGACGATACATAATGACAATTATTGTATATAACATAGTTAGCCGCATGTGTAAAAAGACGTTTAGGTAGGCGCCACACTCCAGGCGCGTAAGTGTATGCGACCGACTATAAGCCGCGCGGTGTCTGTCGGCCAGACCTGACTAAACTAGACTCGCCGACCCGACGCGCGACGCGACGTATGTCACCGACCTACAGCGACCTCTATGCGCTATTATACAACAGAACGACGAGCATGGTAACACCTTGAAATACTACCCAATGAATTGTGATTAATTAATTTTTGGAATTCTCGGTTCACCATCAATGTCATCCACGGGAAATACGAAAATTATTTTAAATACAATACAAAGTAATCGGTCATTGTGTTTTGTAGTATCGAAATAATACGGCGCTGCTCGTAGTCGATACCATCTGGTCGATATTAGATTCATCCGAGCTGCATTCAGGATTAGCTTGACGGATATTTAGTTTCATTGTTGTTGTTATGGTTTGTTACGATTTGTAAGAATGTTTCGTTAGTGTCACCCTTAGGTCGCCTTTGTACGGGCCATATTGTGCTTGGTTAATATTCAAAGCACGATGTTATAAACATAGTGCTTTCACCAATTAATTAAAAAATAATTTCCTCCTTATATATAATTTACATTTCAGATATGTTTAAGTTACAAACATAAAGTCATATATTTCGTACAATATTTTTTTATTAAGCCATCATTAAGTACGTATCTATATTATTTTCCAAAATTACTATAGAACTTGCAACTAGAAGCATCGTTAACGACTAATATGGCCCGTATTTTAGGAGCCAGACCACAGCGACGCGACTTTTGTGCGGCTAACGCGCGACGGACGTGCGTTTGCCGCGCGTTGACCGCAATAGCCGCCGCGTCGCTATTTCTCGCTTGTTCGTATATTCGCGTTAGTTGATTTACTTCAGTCACCATTTAGAAATGTGTTCTATATCAGAATAAAGACTACGTAATAATAAGCGAGATCTCAAATTTATTTTAAAAAAATTCGTTATGTGATCCTAATATTGCGACTTATCGTATGTATAATAAAAATTAAAAAAGATAATTTATTATATTTTGTATAATGACATTCTACGTTATTTTACACTCGTACTACTTTATATTGTTATTAAAGATAATAATTAATTTTAATCTAATAACGTGTCAGACTGGTAAAGTTCGTAGAGTCGCTGTGGCGGCCATAGATCATGTAGCTTTGCATATTCGGCGATGGCCAACTTAATGTTTCAAGGACCAAAGGTATACTTATTCGCGTAGAACCGGACGCGCATTGGCTCCACACGAACCGACCTCAGCCGATCGGTCGTAACATTGCAGCATCAGAGCGTGTCTATGAGTATAGCTATGAGAATATAAGCGGCGGGCTGAGGCGGTCGCGGCGTGCGGCGGCCCGTACTAGAGCACAGCATCGCACCGCTCCGCTCCGCTCGCGCCGAGCCCCGAGCCCACGCCACCGCCGGCGCTCGCGCACCCTCCCGCTCCCGGCTCCCCACCCCGCCCCTCCCCGCCCCTCCCCGCCACCCGCCACCCGCGCAACGCCGCCCGCTTGGTTTCGTTCTCGCGGTTACTTCTCGATTGCGTGCTTCGCGTGCTGACTGATTTTCTATAGCAATAAAAATCAATTACCTAAGATTTTACATTAAAATAAATTTGGATTTATATACGTTCGAATTTGGTGTCATGTACATTTAAAATATTAGAGAAAGGAGATAACGATAGGCGAACGATCCGCGACGTATCCCGTCGCGGCATCGACGCAATATTTTCGTCATTTCTTCGTGTATAATATGTTACATGAATCTGTATACAATATGGATATAAATCGTAATGATGAATAAATTAGTTTTTACGGCATCTCTTTATTAAAATAATGATAATATCAAAACGTTTTGTAAAAAGCGGTGGATATGTCCGCCGCCCCGATTCCGTGCACCAATGCACTTTCTTATTGGAATATTACATTATATAACGTACATAATACTATGAGATATATATAATCATACAGCCTCTCGGGGCGCGCGTGTATGGCGATGTATGTATACACATTGTGCAATGTACATATACCTATTATAATACAATGATTTAAGACAAGGTTCACATCGTGCCGTGTGTATGTGGTAATAAATATAATATGGACATTGTTCAAACAATAACCAGTTGTTTTATTTATATTCATTATAACCAAACCCCTCATCTCTTTGCACTACGCATCTTAATAAAATAACGAACGAAATAATGTGAAATAGTAGATGTCATTAATTACATTAACTAACAAAGTTATACATTTTACTTGCAATATATCTATCGTTCAAAAGCTTTTACAATATTAATAGGCTTAAAAATAGTTATTTATAAAATATGGGGCAATTTCAGACACAATAATTCAGGATTTTCATAAGCTGTTTGCACTTTGTTTAAATATTGTATTCTTGCCATGTTTTGTCTGAATGCCCTGTATTTTTCAAAGAATCCCATTCTCTAAAATATTTTTACGACAAATATGAAAAACTGGTTTTCACAACAAGTTCTACATTTCGCTGTCGGCTGTAAGCTGTACGTAAGTATCGATTTAATACATATTTATAGCTATTAAGTTGAATTTTTATATTTATTTATTAGGTTTACCAACAGATATGAAATGATAATTAAATATATAGCTTTTGGGTAATAAACATAGTCCATACTAATATTATAAATTAGAAAGTAACTCTTTCTGTCTGTCTGTCTGTTACGCTTTCACGCTAAAACTACTGAACTGATTTAAATAAAATTTGGTACACAGATAAGAGCCTGAGAAAGGACATAGGCTACTTTTTATCCCGGGAAAATTGAAGATCCCCCGGGAACGTGGGCGAAGCCGCGGGGTCTACTAGTCATAATATAATACTCGAAATATCATACTACAATTAGTTCATACTAATCCTCATACTCATAGACGGTTACTTGAAACGCTTTCTGTAAGGATGATGAAGATGACAGAAGGAATTTTGATAAAAAATTTAGCACTATTGCATTTGCCTTTATTTATGGAAAGTATATAACTATTCACTACTATTCATAGGTATAACTGGGAGATCGAAGCTAGCTTTAATAGCGAAGTAAAATCATGATAGGTACACTTAAGTAAAAAAATTAAACATACTAAATAATGTTACAAGTTACTCATAAAGGTAAAAGCTAAAAGTTTTCAATTTTTGGTAGGTAAAGTATCCTTTAATGTGGTTTCTTAAGGAAGTAATTCATATAATAATATTAATGATAGAAGAAACCCATATAAAATGCATTTACTATTCAACCTCCTAATAATAATATTGCAATAAAGATAAACAATGTATGTGTATATCATTGCTTTGGTATTTTGATGCTTGTAATTATAATATGAGTACAAGAGATTTTTTTACATCGGTACCTAAGTATGGTCTAACATGATATACCTAGAGATCAAAATATCGAAAGATTTTTTAAAAGGAAATTATTCCGTATTTATTTTAAAGTCACTATTTTATTATTTATAATCACTTTTAAACTAGGTACTTATATAAAAAAATCTTTCAGCATAAAAAAACTCATAAGTCGCAATTGAAATTCAACTCCAGGACATGTGTTCCGGCCGTAAAGGCAATTTTGTTCATTCGGCCAGGCCCAGCCCAGCCCCAGCCTACTGGCCTTTATTCGAGTGAACCCTCGCCGGCTGTTAGTGAAAGTCACCTTTACCTATAATACAGGACCTTCTTATACATTACGTGACTCTATTTGTAGAGCAACCGTCCTCTTTCTAGCAATTTACCTCCTTCGGGCTAAAATGGTCCAATCTGTTGAAGCATTGTGATACCGTACACAATTTGTGCAATCTAAACTTAAGTGGTCTCCCGAAATCCACGAACATTGAGCATGAGCAATTACTTTGAGTACATACTCGAGTGGTGGTCAGGCAGAAATATACGATACGAGATGAAATTCAATTGAAAATGTCAAGTGTGGGTCTGCAACGTGGAAATGTTAAGTGTTGCTTTTATTTAAAGTCCAAATGCTGAATGTATTTAACTCCCATCGTAGGTATTATGAAATGTTCATGTATGTTTAAAATATTATAAAAAAAAATCATCAGCAAAATGTACCTAAGTATATGAAAGATATTCATCATCAACTGCTCATATACGTCTCCACCGAGGAGCTCGAGCCTCCCCTAACATCGAGGGGGTTTAGGCCATAGTCCACCACGCGGGCCTAGTGCGGATTGGCGGACTACACATGCCTTTAATTGTGACATCTCAGGCATGCAGGTTTCCTCACGATGTTTAACTTCACCGAAAGCCAGTGGTGTGAATCCGTACGTAAGTTTTTATAAACTCAGAAGTACGGGCCAGGGATTTGAACCGGCACCCTCATGATCGTGAGTCGGTGCGTTCCCAACTGAGCCACCACGGCTATTGAGAATATAAAAACACTTTTATCAAAGGTAGAAACGCTACGGTGCTACGACGTAGTGACTACGACGTAGGAGCTACGCAGTACTACGATTATAGAGCTAGTGGGAGCAAAAATTTGTTTATTGCGAAAAATAAAAAGCTTTGAGTAAATGGCACTAGTAGAAACTTTCACATCCGAAAAATATATCTCAAAAGGCGTATTATTTATTACCTATATGATAGCCTTCGTTAGAAACATTTAAAGTAATAGGTACGTCTGTAAAGTTACGGCCAAAGTTAAAATGCTTACTGTTAGATAAAGATTTTTATAAGTATCCAGTGTAAATGATACCGAAGTATAATAGGTACTATGTAAATTTCATTGAGAATAAATACTAGCAACTTTTATTAACCAATAGATCAGTAAATAAAACTACTTATTCATATATAGTTTATGTAAACAGAGAAAGAATATACTATATTCTGCAAAAGTACCTCAGCTTAAGGATCTCTTTGAATTGAATGTCGCATGTCGTTGTCAAGTGATATCACATAGAAGTACCTATGTAGGTGCTTCATAACAATAATGTATTGTATTACGCTGTAACACCAAGAGATAGAGCTCTCTTGACATTCAATCAGACAAGGAGAGTTATTAGCATAATTAACACGCCATAGCATATCAATCAATTACCTACCGTGTCTGACAGACCATTAGGTATAGTGAACCAAAAATTATACAAAATAAGATCTAATGATTAATTCTCCATTGTTATAATTACCTTCAAGATTTATACGTAATAATAATGATTTAAACAATATAGTATAGTTTATATTTAGTTCAGTTTTCCCACAACAGTTAAATTTCATATTGAACAACCGAATTGTAACGAAAATATATTCACAAAGCAATATTTCACCATACTGAAATCGAATCAATTTAATATAATACAATCTAAAATACCTGAATATAATTGTTTTCGTTCAAAATCGAAATAAATGGGTAGTTTCGCACCGCAGACGATTTTATCAATTTCATTCATGATCTACCTCACATTCAATAAAGTAAATCTGATTTCGCAGATCGCATTGTCGGCTCATATGCCTATATACAAACGAGTACACCCTGCATTTGGCAGCCGAAATAATCTTCGCACTCGAGTGGGCGGACCGGATAATTAAAGCGATTGGAACGCCGACATAAGTTGGCAATTACCCTACAATATGGTTGTATGTTATCGAAGCTTAAGGTGTATAGTCCGAGTACTGTTGTGTGACATTATACATACAGTAGTGTGGCAGTACTGCTTGCTTTACAGCGATAAGTAGCATAATGTATAACATTTTTGTTTAATGATATAATTCTGAGACACTAAGGTACATACCTACTGACGATATGATTAAAACAAAACAGACCTACTGTGGTATATAGAAAACCGATTCATTGTTTTTTAATATAACAGTACTTTTAAATACGTATTTCATATAACAAACACATACCTAAACAATTCATACAGATAAAGAATGAATCTCTGGAACAAATATTAGAATAAGTATTTATCGTTTAAATTCGCAGCAAAAGAAAGTATAAAAACTAATTATTATTAAATATCACGTCAGCCAATATGATTTCTCGCATATTAATTTAGATTTAATTATAACCAATAACAAATAAACGACTAGTTGTGTGATGTCGTTTGTAGAAACAGTAGAAAAAATAAAAAAATGTTAATACACTATTACAACTGCAAATAATAACGGAGAATGTTTGTTGAACATTTGCCAGTACCAGTATCGGTTTACATAAGATAATTAATATAAGCCAACTGCTGTTGACAGCCTATTTCAAGCCGATAATGTAATAGTACTTTCTCAATGGTAATAGTGATTATGTAAATTGTACAATAGCTTAAAACTTTACATACTTTAAGTACATTGATAGTTTGGTTGGAAAGTCTTATTTCAATTACCTGACAGAAAGTACACGGACATGTCGGTTTAGTGTGTACATTAGTGTTTATGTATAAAGGAGTTTTCTAAAGTATATTTTTAAAAATAATGAATCATCTGGTTACCAAATTAGGTATGTAAGATGAATAAATCATACTATCACCTAGTGTAGTTAAGATTCACTAGTTTATATCCAGAATTTCAATACATTTTAAAGATAAAACCGTATTTCATATAAGTAAGTAAAGGCAAATCCCACAACAGCATTATTCAATGAACAGCTGGAAACTCTAAACATTTACAAAATACCTGCAAGCATTATCTATTATGTTGATTTAATCCTAAGCATTAATAAATCTAATCGCATACGGCGTATTTAGGCGAAAGCAGCAATTATATAATTTAAATTGAACTCAAATAACACTAATGTGTTTTGTGTAATCCTATTATAAAACCTATTAGGATTTTCCTAATTCCTATACTGTTTGTTGCATTGCACGTGAAATGTGACCAATGAATACAGAGACAGTATGTTGTAGGTACCTATTATATATACTTATAGTATCAATGGTATACAATTGGGGGCCTAATCGGAAGTAAATAAAAATTTCAAACTAGCAATAGTACCTAATTCAGAATCTCTTCTATCGACATGCCAATATTTACGTTATCCTCACAAATTAAAATACTTCATAGAATACATAATATAAATCCAAAATACAGCGATATCGTCCCATTCATGATTGTTTAGCTAAATTCATATTAAAGAGGCTATATGAAACTGCTTTGGTGGAACTAACCCCCTAGGACTCGCATCCACTAGCCACGAAATTAAAAAGATAATAGTTTCCTCGGAGAAGTCTCTTATTGTAACATCTTAAAACCTTAAGAAATTAATCGATTCTCGGTCTGGCAAAATTGTACCGCTAAATCCAAGATAATCTCCTTACCGCCGCGTATCGTTGAGTTCCAGTATTATCCGGTTTAAAACAATGTTATTGGAATAATAACTGGAGTTGCATTACGTGTATTGTACGTGCCTGAATAATCCTTACAAAATATAATGATAGTATTGTTTGTATATGTTCCTGGATTACCGGTTGTTTTCCGTTTTACAATGTATTTAAATGAATGTTAATTAAAAAGCTCTACATATGTACCTACAAGTATTCTTGTAATTTTAAAATTATTTTGTAGTTTTTATTTTGAATAACCTTTTTCACAAACACCAAAAATATAAAACTTTAACAAGTTGATTGAAAAATAAGAACATTCTAAGATACTATATCTTAAAACATCGTATCACACATAATTGTATAATTTTATTGACGTAAAATTGTATCCTACATAAATAACTACATACCATCTATCTCTTCGGCAGTCAAACAAAGAGCTACTTAGCACTTAATGTTCTAAATAAAAATAATAAAATTCAATATAAACATAATTGTCACTGAAATATCATCTTCAATATAAGCACTCTCGACAATATATTGCTACAATAACCTGACCTCGAGACAAGAAATTACTCCCAATTAATTATAATTTATAACATAAATGATATTAAATACCAAGATCAAGTAACAGGGGACCATTCAAATTATAATACAAAGGGACTCAACTCAAATCTGTGCAGATATTTTAATTTCACTAGGTGTTTTTGATTTACGGCATCCATATGAAAGAGCTGTGCGTACAACCAGATAATAAAGAACCTCTGAAGATATTAAATCAACCCCTCTCTGGTTTATTTTACTCGCAGACTAGGGGGAAGGGTAGGTCACAGTACATTGGTGCTATAACTGCCACCAGACTTCTGTTCCGTAAGTTATATTAGTTTGGCTATTCATTATGAAAAGCGGGAGTGCGTTATCTGAAGTCAAGAGTCTTACGTTGATGGAAACAAATAATAGTTCCAATTTAATCATTGTAATTGTGTCTATGAACGTGTAATTATTTATTCTCTGACTGGCTTTGGCTCATTTGATCAAATTTTGATGCTATGTTAATATAGCAGCTTTAGTAACATAAACCTTACAATGAATTTAAATAAACATTCGCGAAAATTCAACGCAATATGTGTGACTGAATTCGAATTAAACTTATTCATGATTGTCTTCTCTATTATTATATCTATTATAATTATTAAATCTTATTCATGATTGGAATCTTGAGGTACTATTTTGAAAACAGAATAACATGATATTAAAAGGAAACCAGCTTATTGGAGTTATTTAATTTGCTGATTATGTACATAGTTCTAGGGCTACAATATTTCCAGTAGGTAATCCTCCCATAGCTCTCCACCACCTGGGTAGGTAATCGCTTAATTAATTTTTAACGTGCAGTGCTGAAAGTTGGTCCAAACAACTTGGTAGTGAGTGCACCATTCTTGGATTAACTAACTTCCTTACAATCTTCCCGGGAGGCGAACTTAAAATTCTGACATCAGTTTCGGGAATTAAGGGATTCACTCTATAAATTTATAAGGCCCGCTTACTCCAACATAATCTTGTTTGCTTATTGCTAGCTCTATTAGCGGATAAATCGAATAAGTTATTCTGTTTCGTTACTCTCCTCTGATTAGCGTGGGCTCGCAACTTACGCACGTAATTGCCTAATTATAGTAGAATAACAAATTGTATTAAATTTTTGGGTTCTCTTTGTATAATTAACGCTTTAGCTCATTAAATTATATTAAATTTACAATGCTCTTCGTTTTTGGAAATGTATTTTTGTAGGTATTATTATTTTGATATAGGTTATATAGGTATGTACATTAATTACCTCAACAATGTATGTTTGCACTATGTACCATTTACGTTTATTCATTTAGTTCCACTTATATAGCAGCCAATTTATATTTTCCACTTAGATTTAATATCTTTGTTGTTATAAAAATAGGGTAGAAATTTAAAATAGGTAATTAATTTCATAGTTAAAAATCCAAAAATAGTGATCAAATCATTTAATTTTCATCAGCAAGCGAACTGGTATATCAAATCTATTATAGAAACCACTAATTTCCTCAAGAGATCCAGCAAACCGGGGTTGAGCGTAAGCCCATAAGGTGTGTGTACATCATCCGGGCGCAGCGCCGTGACACGCGGCTTTGCGTTATGATAAAGCACCTGTTCACATATTTTATCGTCCACATTGAGTTAAAATGTGTTGTAACACGATACGTTCAACGTTTCTTGTTTGTAGCGTTTTATTTTACAGTGTACAGTCTTCTTTACAGTCATTGTGTTCATTGTTATTTAGAATATAAAATAAAATGTATCATTCGATATTCATTATATAGTTACCAATTGTTAACATAATAGTTTGACGAAATTTATTTGATGTAACAAATAATTTTTGTGTTAAGCAAATAAGTCCGATTTCGGATGGTTAGCAGAGCATCGGTGTCATATTTCAACAAATTTACCCAAAACAATGAGACTATATATATAAAACTTCCTCTTCAATTCACTTAAAGGATCTAAACGTTCAGATGGCGAGTAGCAAATTTCTTTTAAACTATGTATAGATACATACACTATTATAGGTAGGAAAAAACGGGTAAAAAAAAGTCACCATTAACCATCAGGACCCTGCCTATTTGGAAAGTTTTTCATTATAAACCCATCTGAAGTGAACACGTGCTTCAATTATATTCAGGTCGATGATCTATGGTCGTATATGTTTGCTACCCAAAGACTCGCTATTAAAATAAAATACCCCATTCAGTATTATTCCTACAAAGAAAGCTACTGACAAAAGCTTGTGATCAATAAAAACAAAATATTTACGTAAAATGCTTACCTATTTCTCTCTGATCTTAACAAGAAAAGTTGTAATAGGAAACACTCATTTCTTTAAGTCTTCTGATTCTTTGAATTCGAGTAGGTACCTACTTCGGCTTTGCGAATTATTTTATTTCGCAGTACATTGATTTCAGATAATTATTATATTCAATCAGAATTACATGAAAATTTGAATATAGTTCCGCTGAAACAAGGTTTTAGAGGAAACCTGAAACTATAATTTGCAACCTGAATTCTGAATAGGGTTCCATTTTACACAAAATACAGTAACACCTGCAGGTTTAAATCTAGTATTTCATAACGCTGGGTCAGGATAAAATGTCTGCTATTTTGCTTTCCATTTTCTGGTCATAGTAATATGACCATAAAATTGTAAAAAAAATAACAATATAATGGATAAATGTACGAAAAATTAATAGTGGTTGAATGTCGAAATTTAATAATTTTTAAATGTTTAAAAAGAAAAAACATTTAATATTTTGTGCTGTTACTAAGGCATATTTAATTGAAAAAGCATTTGAGAACACGTAGAAAACCGAAGATAGAAAAACAATACCGAAGACATAAACTTTTGGTACCCAAGAGAGGATTTAATATTTTCTTTTAAAACATGTATAAAAACCACAGATAGAACAGTCGGTGTTATATAAAATAACAAATAATAGAGTAAGGGGGACAAAACATAATATTCTCGTGAAATAACTTGCGTAACAATTTTAATTTCTCAAACTAATCTAATAGAATAACGTTCAAACCCCACTGCTGCGTGTAGAAAAGTTTGGTAGGTATATGTTAAGTAGATTGCACGAGCTTCCAGAATAAGATTGCATTAAACTTGGCCGTCCAATATCGAAATATGCCGACTTTGCTACAAAAGTGCCAACGTCTTCTCATACTAGACTATTACCTATACTTTTAAGTTGAATATTGAAATAAGGTGAAGTCAGAGATCTGTATAACATATGTTCATTTGAATAAATATTACCTATGTAGTAACTAAGCATATTTTGAAATATCGTAGGTACATATTTCTGGAATAAAAGAGTTCTCATTTGCAGCACGCCAAATCAAATTAACGTTAAACAACTTAATTCAACCCAGTTTGTATTCAAACTACAACAAACCTTCAGGGAAAATAATGCCAATTGTTAAGCACAGACCAATCACGAGGCCAGTAAATCCGTAAATTCCCAACAATTTTCGTTGCGACTATAATTTCATACATACCTTTACACCGATTCGCCGGAACTATTAACAACTTCAATAAGCAATCAACATCACACCGCGTTCCGACGCGTAATGAATAGCCCCGAACTAATTCTACGTTAGCAACGTGAAAAGGCGTAGTTATGGCTCCAGTGACTTGAAAGCCCCCCTGCCCCCCGCGGCGGGGCTCTCTTCAGGTCAGGCAGGGGGACTACTTATTAAGTGGAGGTTCAGAATTGACAGGTCACACGCACATACCGCTCTTTCATATGGACATCGTAAATCAGGGGTACCTACTGAAATTAAAACCAGAGTCGCAGCGTGTATTAATTTCCAGCGTTGCCGAGCGGACGCCACCAGCTCCCGACGTCGACAGATTTCGTGGCATTGTAAGGCTCGAAATTGAGACGAAGTTGGTAACACCTGGACGTTGTCAACCTGGCACTTTGTCGCTAGGAAATGTATTTTGCTCGTGACTTTATTGCGAGTTCTACGTATGCATATGTTATTATGCATTCTGTTCTATTTTTCACCTCCCTATTCATACAAAATTAGATTTAGTTTCAGATTTTAGTATACATATATTGTAACCTACCTAACCAAATTTCAAGGATGTTATTTATTCCGTTTCCGAAATACTTGAGGTTTTCGAACGTACAAATAAAATAGAGGTCTGTTTTTTTACCCCTAAGATGCGGAACCCTAAAATTCAACACTACAATATCCAACGGCTCCCAGGGTAGGTAACTACAAAATTTATATCATATATATTCAGCAATGTAACAAAACACACGAAAAATAAATTACGCCATATCTATAAAATTAATCATCCGACAATGATAAAATGATTTCCAGGCTATCTCATTTGGATAAAAGTTATAATTACTGAACATTTATAACGAATTTATCGTGAATCCTGTTATTGTGTTAATATTCACAAAAAATATAGGTACTTCTTGGCGAAGAATGGAACCCCGGTCTCCCACGTGACAGGAAGCCACACCACTATTCTACCGACGCTGTAACTATAATTCTTAAAAAAATCTATTTACATTTCTACTGAAAACTTCTAATTTGAAGAGAAATAATACGTAATTTAGGTTTTATTTTATGCAATATTGTAGTAAATAATCATAGTTTATACATTATTATTTATATTAAATCTTAATTTAAAGAAATTAAATGTGTCACGAATGAATAGTAGGTACCATTCGTCAGATGGACGGCTTTATTCTGTAGCGTCCACAGGTGCCCGATAAGCGTTGTCGAGATCACCCGCCCACTCTGCAACTTGATGGAATTGGCGTCCTGGTTGCATCTTGCATAATGTCACTGGTATCATGTTTGACCTACATGTGTAAGGATATGATCCCATTTGGAAGAACAAATCATTTAAATGAATTTCTCAATATGTGTTTTCTAATGCGATACTTTGTATGAAATCACACTATAGTAATTTAGAAGTGTACCTAATAAATAAATTATATAATATGCAGGCTATCTTAGAACATGTGTATACTCGAAAATGTATTCCATGTCTACACTTAAGAAGTTTCAATAAACCCTCAATCTACTTCGACACAGTGACAGCAACAATCACGCAAGTAAAACGTCATTACGGAGACTGATACGTAGGTTTTTATTACGTTTATAATTTCTATTGCTAACTCATATTTATGAAAAATTCGATTTATTTTATCAATAAATGTTTCACATATTAAAACTGAACAATCAATAGCATTGTATTATTATTAAATTAGACCTTAACAATCCATTACCCAAAAACAAAAACTTACATTCAAACTCATGATCGATATCTATAACGGGACGATTCGCGCGTGGACTATTATTCTTACATTGACGCTGTAAGATATATTAAATTGGAAACAGACTGTTAAAATTAAGTGTTAGGGACAACATGTGAAATAAATCTTTATTACACTCAGTTAGAGGCAGTTATACAATAAATATTTAACAAACTTCTGTTTTCAATTGACGTTTAATATGAATATTTGAAAGCTAATACCAATAGACATTGAGACACGCAATAAGGGCGTGTGCCTATGATTAATACCGGTCGAGCGGGTGACTCGTGCCCAATCGCCATCTGCCCTTATTAATTGCCTTGTCAGCCGTAATCGTATGTCCTTCGCTTTACTGCCCCACCATATGTACGTACATAGCTTACGCATTATAATGAAAATGTTTTCTATATCCCTATTAGCTTAGGGTCTAAGTAAATAGGTTATATAGTTTCAGGTTGCCTGTAGTCACCGACTGTGATCTATTCTAGCATTTAATTAACATGTTTTAGTCGATTTCCATTCGACTACTTATTTGCTCTCTTGGCAATATATTATATGATCAATATTAAATATAATTTAATATAAAATAACTTATTTTATGATTGTTTCCCAACTTTAACTTTATTTATTTTATTTTATTCAGTTAAAATATATTTTCTCCAGCTTAAGTAACAGACGGGAAAACGTACCTATAAAACAGACATGGATTGATAAAGGCCAATAATTCAGATATTGTTCTCATTACATTTATTTATCTACATCGTTTCTAATTATACTAAAGAAAAATAATTCAAATATATTTAACATTCTTATAAAGTTATACAAAACGTCAGATATTCATTTAACGACAATTGTGCTTACTTAAAATAGTCGCCTTGAATCTTAGAACTAGGTAGAACTAATATAATTAGCCTTTCTAAGTGACACAGAAATCTGAAACTAGCGCTACCCAGAGTTTAAATGGGACTTTAGAAAACAGAGTTATTTCAGTCTAGGCTCATTTAAAATCCTATTATTTTATACCTCATAAATGTTCTAATGTTCCTAGATACCTACTACCAAAATTAAGCTCAGAACTGAGTAATTGTAATAAAAATTAGGGTCATAGTTTAAAAAAAATATATATATAACGTCTTGAGTAAGCAGTTAATATGAATATTGGTTGGTAATATTGTTACTGATTATTTAGCAAATTATTTTAAATTGAAGACATTAAGGTCTATAAAAATGATGAAACCGATTGATAACTTATCAATTTATATTTTTTATTGCTGTTTTATATTTTACTAACTGCCTATTTTTACATTAGACACCATATAAAACATACACATCATATTTAAAATCCTTTTATAAATAAAGTAATATTGATGGTTCTAAATAGAAGTTTGTGGAAATATATATTGTAGTTTCTTTTTAAATCTACAAAAACATTTAGTAGCAATATAAATCCACAAATTAATTCATAGTGCATTAGTTTCAGTACACACGATTAATCTAGAGATCATGCGGTTGACTTATTACCAGCTAATTATATTACCTACAGCATTGTGTTTAGGTACGGACGTACAGACCGTTCGTTTTGAATAATGACTTGTGCAAGGGTAGCACAATCAACAGATGACATGCAATTAATTCAATTAATTGCGGACGTCAACCACGAAGGTCAACCCTTCAGTGGAGACTGGAGTCCTGCCATGTACCAACAACGGGATTCGCATTTCAAATAAGTATATAACCAGTAATATATAGCTGTTGTGTTGTTTATTGATATTTATTTCATTGTCTCTACGCTTTTCAACTTTTGTTAACAGTTCCACTCAAGCTTATTTTCTTTAAACAAATCTAAGATTTTATAAATTAATATTTGGATGACATAGTGACTTTCATATTTACATACATCGAATTTAAATATAAGACCCGTTAAGTTATTTTGCTTGTGTAATTGTTTGGTTTCCCTAATAAAATAATAAATAGATAAACATGATAAAAAACAGATAACAAATAGAAACCAAAATCTCAAATAATAATTGTTACATAAGTTTTTAAAGGTGTAAATCATTATGAAGGTGTTGGCCGATCCACAGTGAAATGTAGAATTATTTTCTCTGTTATTGTCTATTTTTACCATACAATGCAGTTCAAAGTCTCCTAACTCAATCAATCAACAACTATGTTTAGACCGAAGAAAGTGGATTATTGTTTGTAAAAGTCAACGTAACCCATTTATTTATATATAGTTGTCTCCAGTTTATAATATACCAGTGGCTCCCCGCGGTTTTACTTGCGTTCCTGGGGCATCTTCAATATTTCCGGGATAAAAGTAGCCTATATGTTATTCCAGAGTGTCCGCTAACTCCATATCATTAGACGCGAAGAAGTAACAAGCATACACACTCATAAACTTTCGCCTTTATAATATTAGTGTGATTACTGAGAATTATATCGTCAAATTTTCTTATATGTGCTATCTTTTCCTATACATTTAAAAAAAGTATTGCAATCAGTGGCGTAGCGTGTCTTGGCGAGGCCCCGTATAAACAATTGGTTGGGGGCCCTTATGAAGGCTAAAGATTTCTCACATGTGGTCCCAGAAGCCCGGGGGCCCCGTATAATTGATACGGCAGATACGGCGGTAGCTACGCCCCTGATTGCAATGTTTTTTTAAATGTATAGGAAAAGATAGCACATATAAGAAAATTTGACGATATAATACGTATAGGTACGTAATATTCGAAAAAAAACAGTTTGCACAAGTTTCCGTTCCAAATATACGATTACTTCCGCGGTGTGCATCCGCTGTTACAAAATTACCCCAAACCAACATGCATTGCAACATCAAGAAACTAACTTTTGACAGTTCCTGTTGTTATCTATCCGATACGGTTGTAGTTTTGGAATATATGAATCTTAATAGTACTGTTTAACTATCTACCTACTTGTCAACGAGTGAACTACCTCGCTATTCCTAAAACCGGATGATATAGGTATTAATTCTGGGATTCATGGTTTTCGTCGGCATTGAGAAGCCCTGTAAACAATTTTTAACATTAGGTATTTTTGTGTCTCGGTCAAAGTGCCCATTTGATAGTGGCGTGTCTATTATAGTATCAGTAAAATATGTTCTTAATATAAAGGAAAGTCCTAAATGAAAATCAAAGAAAAATAATACATGTAGCAATAATTTCATACGCCGTCGATCATTCCTCTTAATTTCTAAAAACCTTTCGTATATCAACTTAATTTAACCAGGCAAAGCGGCAGGTACATTAATGAATTACAAAACAATTAAATTATCAAAACATATCATTGTTAGCGAGACAACCTAACGAATTTATTAACAACATAATGAGACAATAATCGCAGTGACGTCATGTAGGTATTGTTTAGATTATCACGTTGAAATTATGACGTAAAACAATACTGAATATAAGCAGGCTTGTCAGCGCCAATTACCGTTATTGTGCAATTCTGACATACGAGTAAATAATTAAACGGAATACTTGTTGAAACGATATATAGATGAATTACTTTTAAACATTTACATACCTACTGTTGACATATTAACCGATTATTGACTACATACATGGATTCCAAATCTAATAGTTGCACAATGCACAAGTTATTCAAACGACGAAAAAAATGTTGTCTTTTGAGGCAATAAAGTCTTCACTTTACGTCTTGCTTTATCCTTTGCTACTTAAGTTTTAAGCAAAATTTCACGGATATTTGTGATTCCTACAATATTAATTAAAAACGCTCCAGCTGCACCACGATTTCAATTCCAAGTGCACGTAGCCATGGCTGGCGGGCAAGTGGTATTAAGTAATATTTAAAACACCTACAATCTGCGATTCAAATCAACTTTATCATCCGGGAAGGCAACAAAGCGTGTGTACGGCAGCGCCGCCACCAAGTTTCCCGGCACAGTGTCACACCTGCGACTTTCCCACAAATTGTAACCGGTTCCAACTTGCAAGTCGCCCGTACCCGCCCGCCAACTTGGCCTTCTACTCTTCATAATTAATTCTTCATTCGAAACAACTTGCGACTTGGACAGAACCGGGCCGCGTAAGCACTTAAATAGTCCAAATTGTGTCGGAGACGCGCTCATTTTTAATTAGTTCAAAAGAGCTCTTCAATTTTTAATGGGCGTGTTTGGAAGTTTTGTTGTTAATTAAAGCTGTAATCAAGCCGCCCGCGCCTCCGGTCGAGGTGGCGGCCGCGATTGCAATCTCTAATTTTCATAGAACGGGTCGCTCATCTTAGAAACTTAACCCATCGCGCCAGATTCAACAATATCGAATTTATATTTTTTGGTATTGATAACTTTTTAATTACTTTTACATTAAGTCTATTTATTTATTCTTGATTGTATCACTCTATATTATAATAAACTAATGTTAATTACAAACTCTTATTTTCTGGCACAACAAATAGGTAGGTACAAGTTGTTACAATTATTTTTAATAGCGTAATCGCAAGTCAAACACGAATATGAAATAATAAGTAGAATGTTACCAAAATCGACCACTATGTTATTCGAAATCTGAATAAAACCTTTAAACATGTTTAAATGATGGAACGTTCGAACGCCTCTCTTGACGGATAAAATAGTAACAATGCGTTTGACAAATCAATCCGAATGTTTAGTGAGGGCTGGTTACGACACAGGCGTGTTTGTGTTGCGTACAGCTATTGTTTCACAGCACAGTTTAAGTTCGTTATGTCCGGATGACAGATGGATAGGCCATTGTTCATATTTATTACAGTGCTCGAATTATTTAGGCCTCTATGATTGTTGTTAAAGTATTTTGTGCCTGTAATAATGGATAAAATTTAATTTGAATAAGCCTGTATTATATATATTAAAATTTAATATTATGCGTACACCTGTTATATATCATAATTTATGTCACGGAGGAAAAGTTCAAAATTGTTAAATATTGTTGAAATTTTCCTTCAGGAAGTTGATGAATTAATTGCTTTGATAATATTTTACATTCACATTAATAATATAATATTCAGATAAATAAAAGGTTTATTAATACGAAGCCTTTGATATTTTATGTTTATAATATAAGACATGAATAAATGTTAAAGGTAAAGTAAGCTTGTAAAGGTTAATCGTTATATTCATTAACCTGTTTCTGGGGAAATCATTTCTGTGAAGCAGTCTTCACGGTGTTTTTTTATTCCCAAAACTTTATGTAAATATAATATCGCATATAATGACATCGTTTCACTTCATGTGCATAATTCACCCGACCGCTTCCACAATAGAGCATCGGCACATACACCACGGTGGCATTACGCATATTAATCAGCCAATTTCAATGGCTCTAATTAGGCCTGACACTGACAGAGTTACACTAAGCGATGAACATTACATACATACAATTTTATTATACTCTCCACAAATATTAATATAAACCTTATTGCGTTAATGTTAGAATCCATATTCGTTATGTTTAACTGTATGTATTAGATTGCACAAATTCTGATGACGCCCACGAATAATATTGGTCCATCTTCATTATTTTATTTGAAGCAATACGAGGAAACTCTGAAAGCATATGAGCTAATTCTGCATTAGAATTTAACCGCATATGGTGGTTATTTTGGGAAAATTAGGTACCTACATTTAGCGTAGTGAATTAAGCTCTACTTATAGCTAAAGTATATGATATTCTAATATATGTCATGAAAATATTTGTCCAACAAACTTGAGGTCATTAATGTTCGACGTACTAAAATAGGTATATATACTGAATTTTCATAAATACTTAATTATTTTTCTTTAAAATGAAATACTGAAAACCATAGACGTAATAACGTTACATGGAATAACAAAGGTCAATAATATTAAAAGCTAAAAAACGTTGATACCCACAAAACCACAACTAAACAGCCAATAGTAACAAACAGAGTATTCTGAGAACGACAAAGCGCGCACGGCACAATGAGTATGAAACAATGAGTGCTGGCTGCATCGCAAACACTGTTCGCCCAGCTCTGCTCTGTCACTGTCAGACCTAATTAGCACCGCCATTCAGATTGTCTGATTATTATGCGCATTGTTTCCTTCCATATCGTACTCAAATCAAACAAATGTGCTTGCTAAACGACCAACTTGTTGAGTTGATGCTGCTTTATCCCAATCTTTTCGTTTAGCAAAGGACCAGATTTTAGAACCGTATAATTGAAAATGGAAATAATTTTCATAATTTCTGCCAACCGAACACAAAGATTCCCCATTCATTTATTCCTTTAAATATTCTACAAACACAATTTGCTATTCGCAGTATGGTGCCTCTAATCCAATCAACAGGTTGAAAAGCAGGAATTCATAAAGTATTATGTCATTAAAATTTCTTCCCCTCGCAAATTACTATACCTTATATACCTACCGGCGAACCCTATCTGTATTGATCGAATAGCTTAAATTATTTCCGCATAGAAATTATAGGTTTATGATTGTCAGCCGACATGTCTTGCAGGTACAATACGTACAATACTAAAGAATATCGATTGTGCGGCTATTTTAGTATCGAATGGCTCTTCGACATAGCTCATAAAACATACACCACTCTGTTACACGATAGGCAGGCTAAAAATAGATATAGATACAATATGATACATTCATACGTGTAGACCCCACATATTTCTTTAAGTAAAAATTATATTTGTGCATTTTATACAGTTTTAGAACATCATAACGTCAATTATATATTATGGTAAATACTTAAATGAGAATTTAATACGTATAAACAGTAAATTCACTCAACCAACCTCAACAGAACATAAAATCGAAATGCCCTCCAAATTCTCCGGTCATTTTTCTATATCACAAATTGATCGACTAAACAACCACGAAACATTATGCTCGTTTTCGACAAAGTAAAAGTTTTAACAACTTGGGCATTACGGTCGTCATAACTGACGTTGCGAGAAATACGTTCGACAAAATTACCACTTTTTGTTGATAAATGTTCCCGGCCGCCTTGCAGGCTGCTGTTTATGTGCCCGTTAACTTGAAATACTTACTTATTAATGAGTAATCTGTTATAATTACAATTATTGTTACATCTCGCACGTGTGCGCTGCGCCCGCTGAACTTGCGGTGAGAAATGTCGCGATTTATCATTATAGGGGTTGCCGGTAAGGAAACACATGCCTATTAATAGGTATTTACTCGTACACACTTATGTTTTTACATATATTTGTATATTTTTTTGTATTTATTTAGGCATATCATTCTGATTTCGATTGCTTTTCCTGACTTTCACGCCACTGGCTTCGATTTCACTCAGAATCAACATTTATGTGCATGAATATGTCTGTTATAAATTTAAAATTAGTATATCAATTATATAGTTATAATAGTACAAGCTCTAGTTATTATTATGCCTAGTTGATTACAGCAAAAGTGAACAACTCCTTCACTATAACAGGTGGACTTCAATGAGCAGTTATGTAAGCAGTAAGTGGTCAGCAATGAACCAAAAATAGTCTGGCTTTGTGATATCGGAGCATTGATTCGTCTCATCAATAGGTATTACCGCTGCAGTCCAGTCGACGACTGTAATCCGATTAGCAAGCACTGACCATTCGCAACTAAACGTTACCGTCAAAGGTGTCCATTGTCTACTATTTCTATTGTTATTCCGTAAAAATTCTCATCCCGACTATTCAAGCTATAATAATCCACCTTATAAAATATGTACATTAATATATTAATTATTATTTCGCCACGTATTCGATTGCAATAAGGAAAAAAACTGGGATTTATTTTATTATTTTCTTTATCCCTTCCAGCCATTTCCTCTAAGGTTTTATTGCCTGAACCGATCGAAAATGTCATGCCAATAATTAATGAATTGGCATCCTCAACGACACAGCTAATGAAATGAAATATAACAATTTGTTTAATTTTAGACTTAATGTTAATGACGATAAGGATGTAAACAGCTTGCAATAATTAGATAGTAAAATCACCGATGTTGTGAAATGTAAGGTACTCGTCCAAACATTCTGGTATTGTGGGCAAATACCATCCAGTAATTATTATAAATAAATGTGCAAACTTTGGGAACTTGAACCATTTATTACCCGTCAATATATGTTAGTGTTGCCAATGATAGTCTAGGTAATATTAATATTAACTACAGCCTAGGCCGGCCTAAGATAAATTACTATAGATATTCCCGGGCAATTTAGGTACCTGCTCTTTGTTTCATGAAGAATGAGGAAAAATAATTAGGTGTCCAGGTTAAATAAATGTAGTAAAGATATTTTCCCAAAATTTTCATAAAGTATTTTCATTGTTCACGTTCATATTCTGTAAGAAGTTTACTTAAATGTATATTTTCTGCTTTACTCAAATCATACCTATTAGATAAGGTGTTGAACTAATTCGTTGTCTTTTTAAAAAAAAATATAGAAACATTTTTTTACCTTGATCTCATTCATTTAAAAAAAATTATAGATATTGTTGATTTTAGTCCATTTTTTAGTTATTAATTTAGCAAGTAAGTGATATTGTTTTAATGCAAATGCTGTCGACACTTGTAATTGTCGTGCTTACAAGAAATGTTACTGTACCTAGATATTTTAAGTATGCGTAAACATGATGTTAATATAAATAAATAAACTTGCAAAACGTTCGATAGACCTCTAAAATTAATTTGACGATGAAATGCCATTAGCACATAATACATAACTGAGCGTGTATGCTATAAGAGCATGTACGTTGTCAGTGAAACTTGGAGCATGTTCATTTACATGCTAATGGCACGCGTGCGGTTCCTAAGGACGTCGGCTGAGCACCTTCCAGCCGATAGTGCACACGTGTTGAGGTTCAAGCACTCTTTGTTTGAATTCTACGTTTGCTACATAAAAATGTATATGCGGTCGAGCAACTTTTCCTCGCTGAGCGCGGATAAAAAACAAAATTACAAAAATATTTTTCATAAAAAATCTCTTGACCATTATTTTGTAGTGGAAACGTCTAGCACGAAAATGCCAGTATTTTTCTGTTTGAGTGTTCTGATTCAAGATTATTGAGGTGGTCATAACAGTTCATTTAGATAGACAAACCCTAGTCATATAGCTAGAATGAGAGGTATGCTTATTCTCGTAGCAAAATGCATGACGTCCATTATGTCACGAGAGGCCACAATAAAGGATTCGAGACCTCTTCAAACAACCGATAGCATCTGGCTCTTAAAGCCTACAGTTTCAATCCCGATACCCGAATATATGTTAGTGCTCTGAAGGATGCATACTTGCGGTACTCGTGTTGGTTGTACCGGCGGTCATCGACGCGTCTGAAAGGTTACATGACGTAAAGCTACAAACCAAAGATCTCGTTTATATATACCACTTTGCCAGGTCTTCTATACAACAAAATAGAAAATCTAATAAGTAAAATCAGAAAGACTTTAATGTCATATTCCCTTTGTGTTTTTATTTCATCATAATAATATTAGACGTCGTCATACGGGCGTCTCCTGTACAGTAAAAGACGTCCCCAAATCGCTTAAGCGATTCCACGTCTGCCTAAAAAAACAACTCCACCTATTTATACCCGTAAAGATAACAGTATACCCTATAAATAAATATGGTTACGTATACGAATACGTTTTGTGCTAATAATTCACTTTTATTGTATCTTACACGCTCTTTGCCATATTTATTGCTCACCCTACGTATTGTGGGCACTACACCTGTATAAAATATAATGTGTACAGGGTGCACCTAATAGGTAATAATTTCACGAACCAATTCTTTTGTCCGCGATTATACTAGTTTTATTTACGATCGTAACATAATATACCTTCTAAATCGGTTTAAAAAAAACTTCTAAAGGTATTTAACATATTGAACTGGTGTTAAATTAATTGAGTCACAATTCAAAGGTTTATGTTCATCAGTAACATAAACTTTTTATCTTCAATCTTCAACAATATACCACCATGTCACGTCTAACGTTTACATCTCAGACTGAAATCGATACGCAACGTAGTGGACACTACATTCATTTGAAACATGCCGACTAATTTCCATCACGAACGAGACCCTTACACCTTGTACATAAAGTACATTTTAGTTTACCCGCAGCGCAAATTATTGACACACTGTACAAAGTTATTCATGCGCATAAAATATACGTTATATCATTGCCCATAAGGACGGTTTTCTCTTGTAGTAAATAAAACAGATGTATGTGTGCGGCGTAGTCGGTGATCGTTCGAAAGGACCAAGTGCGTCTGACAGTAGGTCGATTAGCGTACGGGGCTTGGGTTCAAAGACTGGCGATAAACTAGAGATATTTCCCAGACTACATTAGGATGTGGTCGCACTAAGCTATGTTCAATTATACATGTGTTCAGTTCTAGTGTCGTAACTGGGACAATTTCTATCAAATATTTCATTTCAGTAAAAACATTGAGTCTTTTCAAACCATATTAGGTATTTAGTTTCTATTCAAATTCTTGAATTGAATAATTTCTAGCTAATATATCTCAAATCTCAAGTAATACATTGACAACAATATATCTACACAACAGTTGTAAATTCTAAAACCAGCTTTCAAAACTAAGGATAATACCGAGCGAAACTCATTCCAGTGCATCGTCGCTTACCTGTTGAGCAAATAATTATAAAGCGCACGTTTTATGAACGCCATTGCCATGTCGTTTTACGCGTGCCGTAACTGCACGACATCGGCCGGCGTGGCTGTGCAATTAAAACGAAACGCGTCTGTAGAGCATATTTTCATCGAACGATACGATACTGATCTATTTTCTAACACACTAAGACCTCTTAATTCACTTTAAAAACAGCAAAATCATTTTCACACCTTCGATGATGTCACACTTGTCGTTTTATAATAAACAGTATGAAATAAAGTGGAATCCTTTTTACCGTCATGTTGAGGTGTATCTATGATGAATATAAGGCGATTGATACTTAGAACAACTTTTATAGTATAGGTATTATTCACAAACCGCTACAATTGATATTGTAATCTCAATCTTCTATATTTAAATTGATCTAAAAGTCACTTTTGAAAACAACTTAGACTTACAAAATTTCAAATATAAGGTCTCAAAGAGTGTGAACTTTGATTCAAATAGTTTGTAAAGCGAGCAACTCACTGCCAAGGGTCTTTTTCCTTTAAATAATCCGACATACTATAAAAGTTCTTTTGATACAAAGCTTTGGGTAAACTACTAAACATTTAGTAAAGTAATGGTTATCCATATTGATAAAGATCGTGGTCGTCTAGTATAAAAGCGGTCTAATGTGTTGCAACTCTTCAATCGACTGTACATTGTCCGCTAAGTGTAACGACATAATTTTTGTTACCCTTTTGTCGTATGACACCATAAAAGGATCAGTTTTGTTGATACCGTACTAACTCATGAGTGACATGACATAGTAATTTTACAATTTTATGACTTAGGTACTTTTTACCCCTTTAGGTTTGCTAAACAGTTAGCTGTTACTTTGTATAATTAGGTCTATATGTTTTATGTTCAACAAATACATTTTTGTAATGTAACAAAAAGAGACCAGAGGGCTTACTACCGACGCTTTCGAGAAACGAGTTCTAATCGAATAAATGTCATTTCATACATTTTTGATAGCGATTCTAGCGCTAGATCGTGCGGTGACACTTTTTGGAACTAACTTTGATCAAGAATTTCGTTACAATCAAAACCGAATCGAAAAATCCGTACTGCTGGCACTATTTGACATTTGTGAATAAAATGGCGGGAACGACTTTAAACGTCAAAATACACGATCAGTAAAAAGGTACTTTTTCAGGATCGAGTTATCACATCTAGGATAAATTTATACGAAATCTACCTAATCAAAAAAAATACATCTAATGTACAAGATTTCGTTTTAGAAAAAAAATAAAGAATTGAATATTTATTTATTTCTGAAGAAACTAACCATATACACACAACTTATTTTATAATTCTGAAACGTCAAATACCCCGATCGAATACATGGCAATCTTAGCCATGGCCATCTTGATTTTTTATTCGTATTGGTTCGGGATTAACCAATAGGAGTTCAAGATGAAATTTTTTGGTTCGGGATTAACCAATAGGAGTTCAAATTGAAATCAAAACAAAATCAAATTCGAATCGTTTTCGGGAGTAAGCCCTCAGTATATCTATAAAAATGAGTTAACTTGCATTGAACCGTCACATGTAACAAAACGTATTTATTATACAAATAATTAATTTTAATACCTACATCAAATATTTAACTAACTTATATTTTTGTTCTGTATATTCCAAATTTAACAAATGGTACACTAAGTATAAAGGTTACAAAAGGTGTATAACAAATTTAGTGAGTTATTCGTACTAAATCCAACTCACTCAATCAATCATTACGAAACCATTTATTCCAACAGTGACTTTTCTTTTTTTCAAGGTACCTTTTTCTAGAATTTCAAGAAATTCCAGACAACCTATTTCACGACTGACTGAATGTAATAAGAACTATGTCAATTTTGTGGTATATATTTCCACATAAATTTGTTTACTATCAATGCGATTCATTTCTAAAACCTTCGGGAGACCTAGTTTTATTTATAGCGAAATAAAACTAATATAAAATATTATATAAGTATATAATAAATTATAACATATAGCCTCGTGTATAGTAAATTTAAGACGATAGAATAATTGAATGATGTTTTAATATAACTAAGGTGTACAATAGAATATATGAATTTATATAATACTAGCTGCCTCCCCGCGGTTTTACCCGCGTAGTTCCCGTTCCCGTGGAAAAACAGGGATAAAATATAGGCTATGTTACTCGGGGATAATGTAGCTTTCCAAAGGTGAAAGAATTTTTGAAATCGGTCCAGTAGTTTCGGAGCCTATTCATTACAAACAAACAAACAAACAAATCTTTCCTCTTTATAATATTAGTATAGATGAACGTTTTCATATTATCCTGCATAATAAAGCGTCTCTAAAATTAGACATATCCAGATTTTTTTGGATGATTTGAATCGTTTTTTATTTCTAAAATAGAGAAAGGAATAAATTCCAGTGAAATTATTTTGATATACAACTATCTTTAAGTAAAGCATCAGTTTGCATCATATTTGTCTTAACAAAATCTTTTTTGCAATACAATATCATCTACTAATATCCCAGGTAAAGTCACCATATATATATGTTCATAATAATATAACAAATTGAGCGAGAATGATAATACTATGATATATTCCCACGGTGAATCCTTTATTACCTGCGCCATTACAGTATGAGGAAAATCTATTAAGTCCGTTCGTGTCATATCGGACGTTATTGCCAGCCCATTTGTCAAGGACTATCCTCACACTAATATTGCAGACATATTGGCCACTAATTAAATCCTCCATTTAGACTCTAAACATAATAATATATAACACCATACATGTGCACTATATCATTATAGTTACTGTAAATATATGCCTAAGGTGGAATAAATAAAAATGGAGACATTCACAAATAGCGAAGTTACGTTCTCCGATTTACTGCAAAGTACAAGTTTTAAATACATCTAAGGTATGTGTATGGAAAAAACACATATTTTCATGCACATTAATGTTTGCCCTGTATACTAATAATTGGCAATTATTTAGGAAATATAAAGTGTTTTTCCTTTCCTTTTAAACAAGTACGAATGCTATATTTCAATCATTTGAAAACAGTAGGTACCTACTTCATAATGTTACAATGGAGATTAGTCGTTGGAAATAAATAAATTCATTCCAAATAAATGTAAATACATACCCACCTAAAAGCTTTTTACTTAGAAAAACGTTTCAAATACATTATGAAACAATGAATTCGCAAAATGAGTAAAATATAGAAATATTTTTATCTTAATACTCGTAGGAGTATATCTTTTGACGTTCACCGAAACCAAACAACACATAATGTTCTCATAACAATGTGGTATTTACATACACAGACAGAATACAAAATCACACGAGACGTTACGCGTTTTCCAGAGTCATTCTTTGTATATTCGTGGAAAGTTGGGAAAAGTTACTGTACCAAAAATGTACCAACATGATTTTGTTTACTGACAACTGTATCTTAGTAGTAAGGATGGAGCTAATAATTTACAGGTATACTGTAAAATCTCATAAAAAAATAGATGAGGTATACTTATTTTATGTTGAGTGCATAATACGGTAAACTTGCTCATAATTTTCTAGTCTGCTTACTAAAATATTATTATGAAAAAGGTACTCGGGCAAAACTGTACACTCAAAACGAATTTGTTAAAAAAAATATATAACGTATATGATTACAATGATAGCTGCAGACGACATGACTACATTGTCGTGAATTAGGCGCATTAGGCGACTGGCCCCGTAATACACTGTGACAATGCGTTTATCCGTGATTATGCGCTACACTGCCAAACAACACCCTAAATTCAACTTTAGTTGCAAACAGTTAAAGTAGAAGTCAGATTGAGTGGGTCATGCCCGATGAAACTTTCTGTTTACGACCAAGTCGTGAGTATTTGTAGCAAGAGATAACAGCATACGAGCCGGTAGTGGGACCTGTTGATGATAAGCGCCGTCGTCGATAAGGCCTTGAGCTGATGGACGGGCTGAGGCAGAATTTCGGCGAATGCATATTTCATGAGTTGATTAAATAGTTCACGCTTTGAATTTAGCCGCGCATACATACATATGTAGTTGCATACATACATATGTATGGATGGGCGTCCGTGCCGAATGCCGCAGTACGACGCAGAATTTAGTTAGGTATGTTTTCGTCTTGTCATTTATTCGTAAGGAGTAAGTACCTACCTACTTTTTACTGCCCCTCCAGTTTTTTTTATTTTATTTCCAAATTTTCATAATCTTCTTTCATGTTAAATATATATATTCTGTAGGTTTATCAATTCTATATGTATCCTATTACAAACATTAAAAATTAAATGTAATTTGAATTAACTAATAATACTGCAGTAGACATTTTATTGTTATCAAAGCAATATTTCTGAAAACTTCCCTCATATCTGCTATACATTCATCGTTATACATTTTTGGTTCCAAGGTTACATAAATATTTACAAATTTTACTGATACCATAGGAATTTCTTGGCCTTACGCCATCGAAAGTATGTAAATACAAAGAAACGTTAACATGCATTTTAGGAGAAGTTATATTCCATGAAAAAGTATAAATTGTCGCACTTCTACAAGTTACATAGTTAGTGTAAATCAATAAATCACTGTGGTACCTTTTTGTAACAAATGGCAAACCGATAAACATTCATCTTCAATGCATAGTTGACTAAACGGTGTTTCTAAAAAAAGAAATACGGTCTCACTTGAGCGTGCGATTGCTACATACAAACTGCTGCTGTACTACGAGCTTCGTTTACAAATTAAACGTGACTAAAATATGAGTAATTCTATATAAATTGTGTAAAAGTTTGCAAATTATTTATAATCACTTAAACAATAAATTAAATATACCTCTTGCAGTCTATAATCCCGGTTGTTCGTAGCTCGTTTGCTACAAGTCGTAGAGCGCTACGAGATTTGACATTATTCGTAATATGGCTGAACATACTGTCTGCAGGCATTATATTATTTACTATCTTGGTCAAATAATAGTGAAGTTTGACAAATTTGAAGCACGACAATATATCTCTTGAAGATAATTTTCTATCAAAATAGGACAGTTTATAAACATTACTATATTTACATTACTTTTGTATGTCATGGTAGTTTTATTCTGTTGTATGTTTACGTTACCTTATTATTTTAATGTGAACATGAATGTTAGAAGGCAATTCGTGGACCGATAGTTAAACATTGGTCGTCATACAAACGCGTGTGCAATAGGTAAGCAATGAATAAACGACCGGGCGAGTGCGAGCGATAAAAATGATATATGTTCTCCGATGTGGACAACGTACAACTACTACTTTATTTGTTACTTGAACGCCACCAAATCGAGGATTTTAAAGCTATATTTTATGGCTTGACTAAAGACAAATCCAGCTTTGTCAGGCTTTGGAAATGTTTTCATTATAAGTGTTACAGAACCATTTATGTACTTATCTATAATAATGATAGGAGTTTTTGTCCTTTTACTCATAATTAAAAGAATAATATTTGCGTATAAAAACTTTCTCCATTTCATAGTTAAAAAATGAGGCAATTAAAAAAGATATAACGAAATACGTAGAAACATTTGCGCAACATCACAAAGTCAAACAAGATAATGCACGATTTATAAGTAAAAAGTAACTTTCTGATCACGAACACCGTAAGGCGATGCCAAAAACTAAAACAATAACAATTGAAACTTGCCATGTTTTTACGGTGCACGTCACTGTATCGTCTTTACGCGTTCTTAGTTAGGTCTTTAGTAATTCTTGCGGAACGGAACTTAAATGTGGAATAAGCTATTTTTTTTTCCATTTCTCAAGTGTAATCGTTTATTTTTTGCCTAATGACCCTCTCGTCTGGTTCGGAGAGGGGGTTTCCTGCGAGATACCCCGCGGGTACCCTCGAAAAGGTTAGCTTTTTCAGAGCTCGCATTAGGCACGATAGTTACAAAAGTTGTAAAATGAAATACTGGACGCTATTGTTATGTATTTTATGGCATTTATCCTAGCGTTTTTCTCAATGTTTATATATATTTATTATTTTTATATATTCGTTAAACTTTTTGCTCGAATATTTCATTGAATTCTCGTATGAATAAACAACCCCATATTTTTATTTAACTTTTTTTTCATGTATCTACTATAGGTACTATCTACTTCTGTAATAAATGCCTACCATATTTAACGATTATAAATTACTATGTCTCGACAATTTTAATAGGTGTTCCAAGTCCAGCCTTAAAAACTAGGTCTACAGTATAAAACGATAAACAAAAAATACACAAAGAAATACAAAGGTACCTTTCCAACACAAATAGGAATAAAATATTGAAAGTACCTACAAAAGGCGTCGTAAGTTAAGCTTATCGCCTTTCGTGGCCCGTTAACCACAACCGTGCAATTGATTTCACTATTCTTGCATTCCCAACACTAAGATTGTGCTAGATAAACCCTGGCTTTGAATTATAATGTGTTTTATTGCACCAATCGTATATAACCTACTTTAATAACTGGTACATATTTACTAGAAATGAAGTTATTAATATCTGCATTGGGGTGTCATTTCTTAACCATTTCATTTCATCAAATAAACTTAGATGAATCATAAACATAATATTCTTTTATTTCATTTTACAAAATCATAACTTTCCGTCAAGATTTTAAAAATACTTGAACTTTAAAATATCATAAAATAAAATTTACTCAAACGTTAACAGAAGCTTAAAAGCTTTAAGTATTTAAATTATTGAATCAGTAAATACAGAATAAGTAGAGTTAATTATACTGCAATTATAAGTGTAGTCTCTACTTAAAAGCATTGTGTGCATTGTGAGCTATAATTTTATTGAGGCCTCCATTTAAGTCATTAATTTTATATCTTTAACTACCGCGTAGTGACAAGTTACCTAAAACAAATTTAATGCTGTGTTGCCACCCACCACTTTAGTTTTTCGCCACATAAGAATTTATATTCCAAAAAAAACACACTCATAATATACATTAGGTTCCATAAATGCTTCGGAAACGGTCGAGCCCACACAAAATATGACGCAAGGAAAGGGAAGTGTATCACACATTTAACACATGTATAACAATGTTCGCGCCGTAAGCCTTTTATGAAATTGTTAATGGGCCGCTATGAGTTTTTCGGCGTTTAGTTATTTTCGCATTGTTTAAACTTTTTCTACATAAGAAGCATTACAAGCATGCATTGTGAAGTCGAATGTCGTTGGTTTGAACCCCACAATGAGCTTTCGGTAAAGAAAAACATTGTGTGGCTTCCCAGAGCAAGTTTGAAATCTTGTTTGCATCAACGTGCTTTTGTGTACAGTGTTATCTGACAACAAGACTGCAATGTATTTACTTACTTAAACGATGATTTGTAATGAAACAAAAAAATATTTTATATTTTATTAATCCTGTAGTATTGGGAATTTACTTAGGCAATAGCATGAGTTGATTAGACCACTAGTTCAGTAGCAGTTTAACAATAAAGTAAGTTAATTTTGTATGTGATACTAAATTAATTACACTATTTAAGAATATATATAAAATATATTTTATACAGTTATGGAGACCACGGTGTGATAATCAAGATAATATATACCTAATTCAAATTTGATTTATTTTTCACACATTATAATGAACACCTCTGTATAAGTAAGTAGGTATAACAAAGTTTTCTTGCAATTTCCAACTGAAATAATTAAACATTTTTTAAGTTTTGCTCAACGTAGTTACAGTGGTTACTTTATTTGTTGGCATAAAATAAATAAAAAATAATAAACCTCGGGTCTCGTCGACACCGCACTTGACATTCGCAAGTTTTAATTGCCACACTCCGCACCACTCTTGTGGTCGGGTCGGGTACAACCACGGAAATCTAAATACATAGCTCAGAAGTGGTATTACTAGTGTAGTTAGTGGTACTCGGATTTACTGCACGCCGCTACATAGAAGCTAAGGCAACTTTGATAATAATTTAGCCCAACCATTAATGGTAATCACTATTATGACAAGATGAATGTATTTGTATTATCATTATAAATATATGCGTTTTTTTAATAATAGGAATAAAAATCATTGTATAATATGTCTATTTGTTCTGATGGTTTGATAGTGGCTAGTTCTAATTATTTAATTTCTATGGTGTAGTCTCCACGAGAACTAAGCTCTCACAAAAACTACCCCCGTAGACACATTTAGTGCTGGTAAACACGTCGCTAACCCACCACAAATATGCTACAATTGTTGTTTAACTGTACCAACTTAAACAATCTTCACTGATTCAACTGAATAAACTAACTTTAACGAGATTAGAATGGAGTAGTTACGAAACGTAACATACTTTGACGTCATTAGTTTTCATTAAATTATTGTACTTAAAACTTGAATGTTATAACAAAAGGCATTATAATGGTATGTTCGAACTTGAAGAGAATAAACATAGTTACTTTGTGTTCAAAACTAAAAGACAGCTATCAATAATACCAACCGAACCCCAAAAGATCTTTTGGAATTTCAAGATTCATACAAGATCAAAGAAAAATGTTGATAAAGCAGTTTCTAACTTTGCCTAAGCCACGTTAAGTAAGTTAATTAGATCTTGCTGAGTGGAGTTACTTAACTAATAATGAGAAGAAACCTTATTTGTAAGGGATTGGTAAGTATTATATAATACTAATCATTAAGTACATTTATGCGTCTCTCGCTAACTAATTGTATTTAATTAATAACTATTTGAGGGGTACAATGGCAGCAGTACCTCCACGTGTGCCTAGCAGTCTTGCTATTAAGGGGAAATTTTTCACTTAATGGGAAGGCTGCGGGCCGGTGTACCCTGGGCGTCGGTTAGCGACTTTCGGTTGTAGGGGCGTCGAACTGTGTTTGGCGCCACTGGAACCGGATCTTTCTAGCCGAGGGCGAAATCTGCTGTCTCCAATCCAAGGTGTTATACGTACCGTGCCGATAGATGCGTGGCTGAGGGGTAGCTCAGTCGCGAACGGTGTCTCCTCGAAACCGGGGCAACTCGGGGAGTATTTCTGCCCTTCAACTGTTAAGCGGGGCTCTGGCAGTTGTGACTTTTATTTCCCTAGCTACTCGTGGGACGTGTATGGAAGATAAAGAAGTAAATTTAACAGAAATTGTTTCTGTCTTGGACTCGATCCAAGGCAACTTTTTAGAAGGGACGGCGGGTGGGCTTGAAGCTCCCCAAACGCCCTCTACATCCACCTCCACTGTGAGGCCGAGCCGTGAGCGGGAAGGAGGCTTAACTGACTCCGGATCAATCACGGTGCCGACCTCTAGTGAGGGTACACCTACGCCTGGCAGAACCAGACTGTCAGGAGCTGCTCGGAGGAGGTTCCTGCGGCTGAAGGAGGCGAATGTAGGAGCTGCTGAAGCCCTCGTCCTCTGTCGAAAGCCCTGGAGCGAGATTCCGAGTGACAAACGCCCCCCCGCGGATCTGGCCAGAGCGGTCAAAAGAACGCGGTCGGAGGAGGAGTCACCCAAGGAGCACACGAAGAAGGCTCCAAAGGTGTCCTTGGAGAAAGGTCTAAAACCTTCCTTCAGGGAAATCGCTGGCGCCTCGCGAGTGGGTATTCGCAACGTGGATCCCATGAGTGAGGAGCAGATGCGTTTGGTCCGGCAGGCCATAAACTACGCCATCATCAAGATGGGCGAAAGTGGCTCCGGACCAAGATTCCTTGGTCTCTCTCACAAACCAGGCTGGCTGCTTATCACCTGTGAAAATCAGGCAAGCCAGCTATGGGTTGAGAGGGAGGTTCCAGGACTACAACCGTGGCCGGAGGCGAAACTCTCCGTTATACCGGAGAGTGAACTACCCAGACCCACGGTTGGCGTTTCATTTATACCCAAGGGGGAGGTGAGCACCATAGAAGATGCCCTCCACCTAATAAGGGTACAAAACCTAGGGCTTCATACGGAGCACTGGCGGATCCTCGCCAGTAAGGAGGACGCGGCTGGGCACACTGTGACCCTTGCCCTGGACGAGCCCTCTGTTGAAGCCCTTAAGGAGATGGATTTCAGGGCTGCCTTCGGTTTTAGAAAAGTTCTTTTTAGAATCAAGGGTGGTCCTGAATCCACCAGACAGCAGGTGGAAGAGCCAGCGAGGGGACCAGTAGTGCCACAGCCTATGGGTCCCCCGAGTACTGTAGCTACCCCGACCGCATCTGTCCAGGGGAGTGAGGTGCCCAAACGCCTTTTGGCGGCAGGGCGCAACCGCTCCGGGCAGTCTAGCGGGAACAGGGGGATGAATAAGCCTGGGAGGGCTCGGCCCAAGCGTGGACGACCACGTCCGCAAATGGGTGGAGTGCAGCCCGGGCCTTCCTCTGCACCCTAATGGCGCCCCAGGGTGGTTCGGCGAGGATCCTCCAGGCAAACCTCCACCATGCCGTGGCAGCGAGCGCGGTGGTGGAGTGTTGCTTTGCTGAGGGTCAGGTGGATCTCGCCCTCCTTCAAGAACCCTGGGTGCGTAACCAGACCATCATGGGACTCAACGCTGCTGGCAAGGTACTATACCATACTAGTGGAGAAAAGCCCAGAGCTTGCATAGTGTTTTCGAAAAATACTAATTTCTTACCTGTTCCAGAGCTTTGTTCTAACGACCTGGTTGCAGCGTACATTAATCTCAAAGGGTGGGATGGGTCAAGAGTAATTGTGTGCTCGGCCTACCTACCCGGCGAGAAAGAAGACCCGACGGAAGAGCTAAGGCGCGTCGTTGACTACGCTCGATGTCATGGTGCGGAACTGGTGGTTGGATGCGATGCTAACGCCCATCACACCGACTGGGGTAGCACTGATGTCAACTCTCGGGGTGAGTTACTATTTGACTATCTTACACTAAACAGTCTTCGAGTGCTAAACCTAGGATGTATACCAACCTTTGTAACAAGCCTCAGGCAACAAGTTTTAGATATTACTTTCGCCACAAACAAACTAGCCTCTCACATAAATGGATGGCATGTTAGTGACGAAACTTCAATGTCCGATCATCGGCATATACTTTTCGAGGTTAAATGCCGTTTGGACTATGAATCGGTCACTTATCGGAACCCCAGAAAGACTGCCTGGAATGACTTCACGGCCAACCTAAGGCAGAATCTAGAGGACTGTCCGAAAAATATAAAATCAACAGAAGAGCTCGAGATGGCGGCTTGCATTGTCTCGGAGGGCATAATATCTGCCTACGAGGAAAGTTGCCCGCTACAGGTAAAGACTTCTAAAACTAGAGTTCCCTGGTGGAATTCAAAACTTAGGAAACTAAGGGAGAAAACCAGGAAACTATTTAATAGGGCCAAGAAGACGCAGGAGTGGGAGGTCTACAGGAAAGCCCTAACGGACTATAACAAACAAATCAGGAAGGCTAAGAGAGCCTCTTGGAGAAAGTTCTGTGAGGACGTTAAGCATACGCCTCAGGGGGCTAGGATTCATAAAATTCTAGCCAAAGAAAAACCTAGACAAATAGGTCTTCTCAGGAATGCTGATGGTTCCTTTACAACTAACGAAAAGGAAAGCCTGGAGGTGCTCATCTCCGCCCATTTCCCTGGCGCTCAAGCTATTAACTTAGCAAATGACAAAGTGCCCTCTTACAGGCCTCGTAACGAGGACTGGCGCAGAGCGGCGCAAATCATTAGACCCCAGCAGGTAAAGTGGGCGGTCAACTCCTTCAAACCCTATAAATCAAGTGGGACGGATGGTATACAGCCTATCTTGCTTCAGAAAGGACTGAACATCCTATTACCCCTATTGATTAAAATGTTTAGAGCCAGTCTTGCCCTGGGGGTGGTTCCAGAACCATGGACCAAGGTAAAAGTGCTCTTCATACCAAAGGCAGGAAAGAAGGATTACTCACAACCTAAATCCTTTAGACCGATAAGCCTTTCCTCCTTCTTACTGAAATCTATGGAGAAAATCATAGATAACTATATCAGGGATGTAGCTCTGCGCTTGCACCCTATTCATTGTACTCAACACGCCTATCAAAGTGGAAAGTCTACTGAGACTGCCCTGCTCAACCTTGTTGACAGAATCGAAAAGGCGTTAGAAGACAAACAAATTGCGCTATGCGCATTTTTGGATATTGAGGGAGCCTTTGACAACACGCCCATAAGCAGTCTGGTCGGGGGCTTAGTTTATAAAAACGTAGACCCAACCACTGTACGATGGGTCAAAGCGATGCTCTCAAACAGGTCAAACACCGTATCGCTGCATGGGACCTCTCTAGAGGTATCTGTAGCGAGGGGTTGTCCACAAGGGGGGGTTCTATCTCCCCTCCTATGGACATTAACCATTGACCAACTCTTGTATAAGATGGCAGATCTTCGCATAGACGTGCAAGGCTACGCCGATGACCTTGTAATCACTGTGCGAGGCTTCTGTCAAAGTACGATTTCGTACCTTATGCAAAGAGCTTTAAACACTATAGGCAAATGGTGCAGCGATAACGATCTTTCGGTTAATGCCGATAAGACTGTCCTGGTCCCATTTACTAAGAAACGTCTGCTGGACAAAATTGTCCTGCCGAAATTAAATAACAAAAGCATAAGTCTCTCTAGGGAAGTAAAATATCTGGGAGTCACTATCGACCAGAAACTGACCTGGAACAGCCACGTTGCTAACGTAACACAGAAGGCAAAGATTGCCTTGGGAATATGTAGCAAAATGGCAGGACAACGCTGGGGTCTTAGGCCTCAGATGGTTCTTTGGCTGTACTCAGCTATTGTGAGGCCGTTATTAACATACGCCTCCGTAGTCTGGAGTAAGAAGGTCAAACAAAAATCAACAATTGCCATACTCAGTAGCTTACAAAGAACAGCCTGCATTATGGCAACCGGAGCTATGTCAACTTCCCCTGGAGCGGCACTGGATGCGTTGTTAGATCTAACGCCCCTGCATCTACATGTAGAGAAGGTGGCGAGAACTACTATGCACAGGATACACGCACAGGTGGGACCAAAATGGCTCTCCCAGGCACTTAAATCCGTTCAGGACTCAGTACTGGAAACTCCAATTCTGAACATGGTATCGGACTCAATGATACCTCAGATAAACTTTCGTAGGTTTTATGAAGTAGATATTCCCTCCCGCGATGAATGGCTTAATGACAAAATCGCGTGGGTGGGAGGTGGCCTTAAGTGGTACACCGATGGATCCAAATCAGGATCTGAGGTAGGCTGTGGAATCTATGGAGAGCGTCCAAAAATCAGCAAGCAGCTGAACCTTGGAAAATACGCCTCCATTTTCCAGGCAGAGGTATACGCCATCTTAGAATGTGCGGACATCAATCTGCAGAAAGACTACACCAACCACACAATATATATCCATTCGGACAGCCAAGCGGCCCTTTTAGCCCTGACCTCCGAAACAATCAACTCTAAGTTAGTTAAAAATTGCATGGACCTCCTTAACGAACTGGGCACAAAGAACAGAGTCGTACTAAGGTGGATACCAGGACATGCAGGAATCGTTGGAAATGAAAAAGCCGACGAACTCGCCAAGGCTGGAGCTAAGGGGAGCCCTTATGGGCCTGAGCCAATCTGCGGTATACCCAAAAGCCTAGCTAACTTAACCCTGAGGAACATATATGTAAACTCATCCCTTAATTCCTGGCACGAGGTGCTTGGAATGAGTCACTCTAAGGCACTTATAAAGGCCTTCAGTAAGAAATCTGCTTCAGAGATATTTTCTCTAAGTAGAAGAAACTTGCGCATACTAGTGAGGGTGCTAACAGGGCACTGTGGACTGAACAAACATTTGTTCACAATCAGTGTCCGTGACACAAAGGAGTGCAGATTCTGCTGCAATGCAGATGAAACACCCAAACACCTTCTGTGTGAATGTCACCCACTTATGCCAAAACGTAATACCCACCTGGGGAAACACATGTTGCACCCAGATGAGGTAAAATCAATTCCTGTCAAGAACATAGTGCGGTTTTTCAAAGCTGCAGGTCTTGACAGTGAAATCTAGTTAATGTGGCGATCACAATAGACCTAGTATGGTCGCAGTGATACAAGCTCTGAGAAGACTTGAAATAGCCGCTTAATCCAAATAATAATAATAATAACTAATTGTAAGTTCTTCTAATACTTGTTACTTGAACTACTAGTAAATTCTGATCTACTACCTACTTACCTTATTTAAAGATCATATAAGGTATAACAGTTATCTACGTTACTTCAATAAGTATATGTCTTCTATTAAAATATATAATGCTATATGACACTGTGGACGCGATTATTTCGATCAAACACTTTTCAAGAAACCGGCGACACAGCAAAATAATAAAAGTCGATTGCGCGATGCACCTGACTCCTGAGAGACATAGAATAACTGCAACGTCTCTCCATCACACTTGTATAATATGTTGCGGGCACTCGTCAATATGTAAACTTGAATACAATCTAGGTATATTATTGACAGATAAAAACATATTCTTAAACAATAATGGATTTAGTTATATTTTAATAACGGTTGTTTATTAGCGACTGAAATATTATTAGGCCTTCCTGTTGCAACGTTTTGTGCTTTAGTGAAAGTAGTAAAAGAATTAAAATTTTAAATAATCTACCCAAAACCTAATGTAATAATATTTACATGCACACGACTACAGATCTGTCTTTTAAGAGAAATTAAATCTTCGGATTAACTGGCTGGATGGCAGCATCACGACAAAAAAACCGAACTTTGCGCGCAGTAACTATACAAACTAGACATTGTCTGAAAGTTCGATTTTACCAACCACTACAATATAGGTAGTAGAAACAAATAAACTATACTGTAAGAAAATAAAAGTAACTTTGAAATGTCGTCGATATGTAACGACGTAGGTCCGAGCCACGCATTTTAAAAAATGGCGAAGCTTATGTTCCCGGCGAGAGAGCGGAAGAGGGCGAAAGAGGGCGGAAGGGAAGAGTCAGGGGGAAGGGGACGTAGTTTATGGACCGAACTGATACCGGGGACCCAGGAAAGTGCTCCAAGCTTACGCTTAGGATTTGTGTGTGAAAGATATTTACATGGAATTTTGCGTTAAATGTAATATAATAGGCGCAGAAGATTATTGCGCTTGTAATGTCGCCAACGGGTTCTTTTCATACGTTTACTTTTTGTTCTTTGCTATAAGTATAAATATTCTTAGGCTCTTCGATTTGTTTAAATATTTTTGTTACTTTTATCATGACACCAAATCCTTTACTGAAATATTATTAAATCTACAAAATATCGTGAATAATATAAACGCTGTGAATGTAAACTCTTATCCAACGCTGTAGGTATAATTAAATACTAATTTGATAATGTCGTGAACAGACGGTAAAATGAAGGAAAAATACGTTACACAAAATATTTACATTCATCTAGAGGCTCGATAAATAAGGCTACAGTAACTGGATACTGTTTAATCTCGACTACTAATTAATGACAATTGACAAAAAGTCTTGCCTCGTCACTGATTAATGTGATCAGTTTTAGCTATTTACCCGTTAAATTGACTATTGATCATACTTAGCGAACGATAATCTTCAGGGCACGAGAAATGGTGCGGTATCGTCCGGAGTCCGGGACTACACGGACGGAGGGGGGCAAAAGGGGATCCTGCGGCAGACATGACTTATTACAACCACCAGGATACAACCCTATTTCGGTCCTAATGACAAGGCTTCGTATAAAGCCTTAATTTCGACGCCCCGCGATTTTTATTAACGCATTTGACGGACAGTTTTGTATGGTTTTAGTTTATTGTTGATCTCCTAATACGAGAACATTATCCGGATTACTTAGTGATATTCTTAGTTTTTAGATAAATTATTCATTATAATAAGAACAATCATCGATTATGTAAAGGATTTTATAATAATAGCGGTTTCCTTCTCAAGATAATGTCGTAGAAGTTTTGTGACCACTACAGAAATTCCAAAGAATCTAACCACAACACTACTACACGAAAATATATTGAAACAATAATGAGGGAATTCGTTAAAACCTCGAGAGATCAAAAACACGTGTCGTCTAAAAACAATTTTGCCACTTGACCAACTTTTTATAGGTCACAGAAATGTTATTCGAATTACGAGCCATTTCGCTGTGTTCCATTATATATTCGAACCCTTCATAAAGGGCAGACAATGAGGGAGGGCCTATACTTCCATTCTTCGTAATTTGAGCTTCATAAACGGCACTAAACCGTTTATGATGCGGCTCTCGGAAAGGTTAAAAACGGCCGGAACGGACAGCACGTAAATCAGGACAACAGGCCCAATAAAATGTTGAAAATGAAAATGTTTTTCACTTTAGCACTACAATATATGTGACGTACTTTATTAGAACGACTGTACGCTGTTATGAATCTGCTGTTTGTGACTGTATAACATTAAAAATATAACCATTTTTATTTTTATGAATAAGAATAAGTTTTTTATTTTGTTACACGAGTAACTAGTACCTAGCTTTATGAATAATGTCTGATGCCATTAAGAAATCATGCGAAGTCTTATATGGCCTGGGGTATTGTTGTAAGCCTATCAGACCTCTTAAGACCTTATAAGCTTTAGGTATACTTTAAAACATTTTATGCTCAAATAATCAAATGACTGACTCTGTTAATTTATATTTATTTATTATATTGAGTAATAATTACTTGTTAATGTTTGTTTTATGCCTATTGAAAGTATTTATGTAATTTTAGTATCGAAATTCGAAAGATAACACCAAATTAGTGGAACATAACAGTCTCCGCAAATGTTATAACATTTTTACGATGCCAACATTTATATCTCATCTTGTGGCCACCAAAACGTGACACGTGAATTCACACTACCGAATTATTGACATGGTGTGCGCCATTTTATGAGCAATTTAATAATATATTAAGTTTATCGGAAGTTTTTTATACTCCATTGTTATTACATAATAAAAGTTATATTATTATTTATATAGAGACGGGTGTTATACATTTATTTTCAGTAGGGTTTGAGGATTTATCCAGTATTCAAAAATAAAGGCGATTAAAATTATCGTTTTGTTTGAAAATAGCGCACAAGTCCATAGCAGCGAATGATACATTGAATATTCAATGTGCTAGGGTTGCTAAACGAATTTTCAAATAAATAATTCAACATTACTTTGTTTTTTTTATAATCTTGAGAAACTAGGTTACTAAAAACTAGTTTGTAAATGTTAAGTAAGTAGTATAGGTACCGACGGTGTTTTCTTAGGCTTTTTCGAAAAGCTTAATGCTTATTACATAAGATTAAGTCTGTATTATTGGCATAGATATTTCGAAATTATTTGGTACTTGTGCAATCTACGTCAAAAGCTACGTCATGAATGTATGTATAATATAATATAACTCTATTTAGAGATAAATATTTCAGTCGCTACACATTACTAGGAAACACCATACGCCGATTCTCGAAACTGCGTTTCGTTATAAATTTAATGTATGCATACATTCTGTAAAAAGAAATATTCATTCATGTGACACGAGGATCCATCTGATACTCGTATAGCATTGTATGAGATTCATACCTCATTGGTGTTACACAAAACCCTTGTGTTAATCATTTGCAAAGTTGAAAACCCTACATAGAATATTCACATAATTACCGCAAGTGCTTCGATGACGAACCGTTAATCCGGTAACTAGAATAAATTTGCATTGTTAACCGCGTTTGTGGGAGCACTCACTATGCACAAGTGCGTTCAACTAATCTAAATTTGCCAATCCCCCGTTGCGTATAATTCTGTGTCTACATCTATAAATATTTGTGCCATACAATACGCACGACACGACGCATTTGTTTGTTCAGCGGTTCATATCAGACGCTACAATGTAAGATTGCCTGTGTACCTACCTACAATTATTGGGAGAGAAACAGTACATAAATATATAATAACAAAACTTTCATAAGTCAAAGACTAAGAATAAATATTCTTCAGACAGTTTAAAATTTCATGTGCAAAAAAAAATTGTGTGGGTAGACAGCATTTATTTTCAGATCTGGTGAAA
Source organism: Thyatira batis (assembly GCA_905147785.2). NCBI lineage: Eukaryota > Metazoa > Arthropoda > Insecta > Lepidoptera > Drepanidae > Thyatira > Thyatira batis. The sequence goes on from LR990489.1 coordinate 8,132,442, forward strand.
TGTGCAGCCATGTGTAGACGAGGTTGGTGACATAAAGAAGGACCAACATTACTCCAAGTAAAATAATGTTTCAATGAGACTTGGCTCGGTAACGGTCTATGTTTCAAACTAAGTCGTTTGTAAATCCATTGGATTGTATGTACTACTGTCTTTTGGTTTGAAGATTAAGATACATTTAGTAACGAACACTAGGTACATCTTTTAAACACATCAATCTACTGAAAATTATAATTAAATGTAAGATCCTGGTTTCGATTCGACGAGAATTCAAAGTGCACGCATACAGAAACAGTTCAATGCGGGTTTAATATATTTATGCAACAGCATTCGTAGAAACTTTTCGATTTCAAGCAGGTATTAGATCCGAACTGAGTTTACAAGTAGAAACTTTTAGATTCTAGTTACCGTAACTGAAGTTCGCCAGGAAATTGTAAGCTTCCAATAACTGAGCTTTATAGATAAGTTTCTTACACTTTCTGTTATATAATTATAAAGTTCCGCAAACCATACTGGTATTACGACACTGTACGACACAAATTGGGAGACCCTCTTCCAAAAAATAATCTTTGCTCAGTTGTGTTCATTGCCGACATTTTCAGTGTCTTTTCTCATTTGAAGACTACTACTTTGTCTCCACAAGTACCCTTAAATAACTACCTAACAATAACTACAGCAAAAAAATATAATGAGCCCGACATTCTACACAATGAAACCCACTGAGATGCCGTGTGATAACTTAGGTTAAATAAATGTAACGGAGCCTTGTACAATACGATTATTAGTCCCTAATAACACAATAGCATTACATGGAAGAAATTTGGCATCCCACACCCGTTCAGCTAAACGGCGGAGACTACAAATCTCTATTAAGGAGAGAGGCGCAAAGAAAGGCGTGCGTCGCGTGGCAATGCTTTAATTGCAAGTGTTTATCGTCGCCATTACTCTTTGGCTGGGCTTAAATAGCGCTCATACGTCACAGACACCATGTAATTATTTTCCACGTGAAATACTCGAAAAACGTTAGGTAAGCGTACCATCTTTGGTACCTGAGTTACAAGGTACGCTTTAATTTATTATCGGTTACCTACATTAGTACCTACCTACGTGTGTATTCGAAACACTGAGTGTCTATGTTTGTTTTATGTTTAAACGAAACAAGTAAAGATACGCCATTTGAACTACGAGTACTATAGATATATCAAGCTCGGAGCCTAATTTAAAATGTGTAATAATTTACTTAATGAATTTTATTTATTGGTATTAAACTACTAGAAAAAAACAAAAGTTTATTAACCCCATATGATATCTACCTATAGTTAATTTGTTTACCTGCCGTTATTCCAAAATCTAACTCTTGTATTTTACCTGTAAGCTATTTCAGAAGGATATTTACTGTGCAAAAGGTTTCGTGATCAATTCCCGCGCCACCATAATTTATTGCAAAAGCCTAGTATCTGGACGGGGGCTAGGTATTTTGTTTGCGATGTGTCTCGTCCTACGGCGAATATACGGTATATACCCACGATATTTTTCTCTACCGCTAAGAAAAAGGTTTATGTAACGTGTATTTTAATTTAGGGATGATGGATAGTAAGAAATTGCAGTTAATAAGAATGTTACTGATATGATATTTATAAGCAAAAGCCGGTTGACTATCCATCCATATTTTTGCCGTAAGGTCGATTGGATTCCTCATTACAGATATTTGTTGCACACTATTTTAATTTTTGTTGTGAGTTTAAGCATACATGTAGGTAGGTACATTTGTCGTGTGTTTGAGTGTAAATATCTACATATATGTATTAATTATTTATACCTTTATGAGCTAAGCTAGCTAATCTAGTAGGTGTACAAGCATTGGTTAATTTGGAATCATATTTGATTCAAATTTATTAGCAACTATAAGTTGCTGAGTTAAATGTAGGCACATCCAGCTTATGTAACATTAAGTCATAACATCAAATACATTTTTGCTTTAATCATAATTTTGATACAGAAGTTGATATTTGAAAGATTCCCCTCACATCGATGTTTGATCTCATAAGGCAGAACACGCACATGTACCGCTACTGGAAAACTCTTTACTTCTTAACAGTCGATACTCGTTGGGTTTATTGCGAAACTTTCGCGAGCATTCCTGTTTTATTACTCCAATTTTGTACGACTAAGCCTATCCTATGAGGGGCCTCGCGATCTTTATTATTTAGATTTCAATCGTTTGCTAGGGTGAGTGCACGAATAGTATCCCCTATGGCTCACTAGGCGATGACTATGAGACTACTGTCGGCACAGCGGTCGATAAACATGGCATCCGAAAGCTATTATTATGTATGTAGTATGTGTATTTAGACTATTCTCTTATTCAGATATAAATACGTGGTACAGTTTTGAACATTGATTTAGAAGAGGTTCGAAAAACGAAAAATAGTAACATAACATTTACATTTACATTCTATAGATCTTTTCAGTAAATTAAATGTAAATAATACTTAGAACAAATTGAATGTTTATTTTTGCAATACTAATAGGTAAATATTAAAGTCATTTCCTTAATGAGATAGCCTCAATCAGCTTCCTTTCGAATAATTTCTAAACGAGCTCAAAACGGTTCGCTATTTAAGTGAAGAAAAATATTTAATTAAACTGTTTACAAAAACTTGATGGTTTCCGTGAAAACCGTTTATCGAGCGAATGACTTGGTAATATCCTCAAATTATATGCTCTTAGGGAAAATAATGTTTTAGATGAATTGATTCCGAGAAGTCAGTTAATAAATTTGTTTGTAAGAATATTAAATACTGAGATCTATTAAGGTTTTCTTCTTGACATTTCTAAAATCAAAATCATCAAAAGCGTATCTTATTTATTTTTTCTGTCGCTTTTCTATCTACTTACTACCTTTATTTATTCATTATTCATCACGTGTTACTAAGCACTCCGTCTAATCGATACGCAAAAACGAGTACGGTCCAAATCCAATTTAAATTCCACCAAAACCGAAACAGAATCACTTTCAGATACATTTGAAATAGGTTAGAAACTCATATAGATAGTTAGTGTATGTCAGCAAAGGTCCAAATGTACTATCGGAGAGGTAATAGTAAGTAGAACGACGTAGTTCCCGCCACACTAGGTCCAAGATTGCACCTCCGGACCTGGCCAATAGGGTTGCCAACGTTACCTAAACCTCTTTTAACCATATTTATTCTTTAAAAGTAGAATTTTATTACCAAGTCTAGAGACGTATTCTTATTTTGAATAATTGAAAATCGGCATTTGAAACTTCACAATTTGTAATTCCATCTTAAACTATGTCCTATGTATAAAGTAGATTGCGGCCTTTGAATCTGATTAAAACTTTAAATATATAGGTATAAAAGTGTTTTATATCCGAGGAATCTCTATTGAGCAACCCTACGGAGAGTCCCGAATCGGGAATATTAGATTAGGAATGTCTGCCAGCCCGAACTATTTAGCGTTCTACTTGAATCGAAGGTAATGTTTCGATGTTCAATAAATATGGCGATGGCTTTTAATATCTTAGTCAATATCTAAGCACTAACATACATTTATATTAATTAAAGTAAATAAAAATCCCGAGACAATTTTCACACACAGCCATTCTGATTCCAAATCTACCAGAGCTAGTGTTATGGTAAAGAGATAGGTGATAGACAAATACTAATTTTAATAAATGCCCATTTATATCCTACCAAACAGCCGCATATTTACCTCAGCATGACTGAAAACAGCTTTAAGCAATCAACAAGTTCAGAAAAACATTACATTTACTCTGTTAACAATCATTTTGTAGACGATGTCACGACGAAAAGATTTCACCTGTCAGGGCTATATTTAATATATCATATTATAGTCTTTTACATATAATACTTATAGGAAATCAATAAACGAAAGAGTCTCATTTCAATTATTAGGAACATTCTAAAACTACGTATATCCACATGTAGGTTAAGTACAGTTTTATTGTATTGGTAATCGGTTTGTCATATTCCAACGTCTCACATATTTGAGTAGTCATATCATGAAATCTTAAATCCATACAGTGTATTCACGGTCTAGAAACGATTTCGGTAAAGCCGTGTCCACAAAATGTCCGCATTGTCCGAGCAGGTATGTGACATTTCCTTCATCGCTGTGCTATACCGGCTAGGCGGCTAGACATTGACATGGGTTGTGGACCACCCTACAGCCTTGATTATGATAAACGACTTATGAAATTAAAACGGTCTCGTACAACAAGTTGCCATTCAAATGAATACGCCCTTTGTTAAATTCATTCCGTTGACAAATCGTTGCTCTGCACTCTGTATACATTGTCTGTTAAATTAAATGGGTCGACGGCCATTGAAATCGTTTCTACGAAGGCTATTCCGAGACAAAACGATAATACGTCAATCGTGTTCGCATAGCGTGTCCGTTCAATTCTAACATTTCTAACCTGAAATAGGCCGGTGAATATACAATGCCTGCGATATATCGATCTGGACTACGACTGGAGGCAATCTTACAAATGTCTGTCCTATTATAGCTCTTTCTTTAACAGCCTTATGGTGGACAAAGGCATCGAGGGGGACGGGACACGAATAGTTTTCCAATCTAGCTGCTTTAGGTACATAAAGTTCAGCGGATTGTTGGCAGTTCTTTCAATAACATTGAATTTATAATTTGTTTGAATAAATGATCCTATTGCGTCCTTATGAAATTCCACCAAGTTTTAATGACGTTTAGTTGTATCTACTTTTTTATTCATGCCGAGCTAAAACTTGTGACGTATAAAATCTAGGCGGAATAGTTAGTTAAAAATAAGATTATTCTTATCTTATTACAGATAGTTTAATAAATGAAACAATTAAATAAATTTCCACTAATAAGCCATAGCCTATGAATTAATAAATCAACCCTCAGTCACTTTAACTACTGAACTAAAATCCAAGAAATCTCTATTCTTCAATTATTTTATACTTACTTAATTGTACTACTGGGGAGTTATTTAATAATACCTACGTCTCACAGTCGACTTTTAATTAAAAAGCTTTCAACAAACTATTTAGAAATTCCTACCGCGCTAATTGAGACGCATTTAGATAGAATACGAATAGGTATCCGCCGATATTAAAAACTCCGAGTTAATTAAGAGTATTCTATTTAATTTGCCCGTTGAATGTTGAATTGTTCGTTGGGAATTTATATACAGGCAATAACAATAGTCTAGCGACGAAAGAGTGCAAAGGTAGATAGATATCCGCTGCGAACGATCTCTGACATCGTTCCAATAACTTTGACATTCGCGCTATCTCGCCCGCGGCCGCGCCCGCGCCCGCGCCCGCGCCCTCACCCGCTCCCGCCGCCGCTCCCGCGTCCACCCCTCGAATACCGCCCTCACAAATTTTCGGCCGAAGCGGACTGTAGTTTGTTTTCTTTGTGTCATTTCCTTATCGCTCTGCCAAAATACGTTTCATGACTGTTACGTCAGCTGAAACATACTTCAGGTGAAAATATACAACGGTTAAATAGTTTTGATTGTTTTATGAATTATTTAAGTCAAACATTTTTTTCTGAAGTACGGCTTGTTTGTTGTTTGATCAACATATTTTGTATGCATTTAATTATGTTTTCATGCCAGTCAAAGAGGATTTATTATTACGGAAACGGGTCACGGGTACAAAATTTGGATCCGCTTTTTACGGCGATGGGATTTAACACAGAGGATTTTGGTATTTTTTTTACCCAAATCAGTAGATTAACTGAATTGAGGGGTACGAGATGCATGTCAATATATTTACATATTATTAAACAAAACAGTTTTCACATTTAACAAACAGAGATAGACTGTCGTGAGCGTCATTCCTTATGCTGGTAATAACAACGTTTCACTACAACACATACATACCAATTTATTTACAAAAATCTCTTTGAAAATATTGCACAACTGTTTGTCGCAGGTAACCGCAATATTACCAGAAATATTTTATGTTGTTACGAGCCGATTGCACTCTGCCGCATATTTTACATTATTCCATTTCATAAAGGTTTTAAATTTATTTTTGACCTTAAATAAATTCAGTTGCTTTTTCGCGTTTTTATTGCAGTACGTTCTCGCAAATTAAATCCATTAAAAATTTGCTGGCAACAGTGAAGCAATTTATATTTCACGTCTACTGCGTGAATAAAATAAAACTTACCTTGATTTTACTACGCATTTAGCGGTCTCGTTTACATGTTAATATACGTATTTATGTGCATTGGTTTAGGATTTAGTGCTATGTTGAATAAATAGCGAGTGAATGAATACTGTACTAGGTGCTTATTTCTAAAGAAGAATAAAAATGAAAATAACTATGTAGAGATAATGTTAACTGGACAAGGTAACGTACCAACAATATATTGTTGTGAAATCATAATTTCATGCACAAGTGTCAAGACGTTGAGTCCACTTGTCGCCACGTGCATATGCCCTGTAGTGTGCGACGGAGCTCCGTGCAGCGAAACAACATCTATTTGATTCTTATCTCATCCCCCACCCCCACCACTATGCCCCCACTCCGCAAACATCCAAAATATAAACAGGTAAAATGTTTTCTTTGTGATGAAAAAGTCCATTTCAGAGACAAGATCGTCTATCTTTTTTTTTTCAAATGTGAGGTAGTGTGGAGGTAGTAGAAATTTTTGCGGCGGCCTTTTATTTATACGGACATTGTATTGTTATATCATACAAGATAATAAACTCGTACCATGTGGGGTAGATATTTCCAAACTGAAACAAAGTGTGTATTCACACGCTTACTTTATTATTGTATAAACGATTATATTAACGATGGCGAGGCATGGGTACTTATAGCGCTCGTTCTATCAGGACTAATATTATTATTGTTAAAGAAATTGTTAAAACTTGTTTTGAAAAGAGTAATTGCTGAGTTTATTGCCGGCTCTTCTCAGCAAAAGCAACCTTCCGAACCGAGCATTAGAGTCGACGTTTCATAAGTGCCTGTGAAGGCCTATTTGAATGAATAAATTTATTTCATTTCATTTCATTTCATTACTTGCAGACATGAAATAGTAATCTACTTTAAATCATATCATCTTATTGTGTAACTATTTCACAGACAATAAGTAATTTTAATGTCATTATTAATTATTCGTGAATAAAACATCAACAACGTCTGTGGATAAAAAGAAATAAGTATATAGGTCAACAACTTGGTATACCTACTATATTTCACAAAGCTATTCAATTCGGTACAAAAACTCGTGGTTACGTTAATTTAATTTAGCTTTTACAACAATGAAAGCTCTCTAAAGTCCGTCAATGCGAAAGAAGCGAATGACAGAAGCAAAAGAAAAATTCTTTCGCGTCCGCATTATAAAGCTTAGTTTGTGAATGTCAATAAACCGGGGGAGTTCGTCCAAACTGCCTTGAATAAATTACGAATTTTATAGAACTCATCTCGCAAAATGTTTCCAAAATCATAGCGAGCAATAAAAGTTTTATTGGCAAGCTATTGTCTCGCGGGAGGACATAGGTGAGGTACAGCGAGCGAGCTGGCGGCTGGCGCACTGGAGCACGCCCACGCTGCGCCGCCCTCGTCCGCGTCCGCGTCCGCGTCCGCGTCCGCGCCCGCGCCCGCTTCCGCGCCCGACTCGACTGAAACTCCTAAACTTACGTTCCCTCTTCACTGGACAGAGAAAAGTTGTGTAATTTTTACGACAAACGTTGTACTGAGATCGGACACGTTGTTGCGCAACAGTCCAAACTTTCTAAGAAATGCTCCAAACCGAACTTCAATGGCGCAGATCTCTATCGGTTCGGAATTCATTATACTCAAGAAAAAAAATGGAGCGAAACATAAGCGAGTTCGAATTAAGTGCCGTAGTTTTATTATTGTTACCGTCGGAGATGCTGAGAAAATTGCAGCAATTTCTATATTTCTCTGTGAGCGCACCGAGCTCGCAGGCACGGTTCGCGAACTAAAAGAAATCGAATCTAAATTCATCGAATACAAATAAAAGTGTGGAACTGTGAAAGTTCTACCATGCAATTAAACCGCACTTTACTGCTACAATCCCTTGAAATAAAGAACTTTAAAAGAGTGTCCTTTTTGTTCAGGCTCCTTTATTTCTTACCGTGCAGCCGTTCCACTGAAAATAGTGTGACCACTGCAATAAAGGTGCAAAGTAGTGCACAATTGCACACGACGCTCGGACATGTGGTTTCGGTCGCGTTACATTTCCTTCACAAAGTCGGCTTCGGAATGTTGTAATTCACAATCGCTAATAATCACTGTTAATTATCCTAACGAAGCAGTGTTATTGAATACAAAGGAAATATGGGTAAACTGGCTGTAACATTAAAACTTTGTAAGTAAATTTAAATTTGATATCATTTTCTATTGTTTACAAAGCTCATTTAACTAACTCCAACAAAACTTTACAATACATTTTTACAAACAAAATTAAAGATAATTTCGTACAATGCACCTATACAAAACTTGGAAAGTGGAAAAGACATTTCCCTACAATTGTTGCGGTAACAAAGCGAAGGGCCCTCGCGTCTTCCTGTATTTAGCCGGACTTTGTAGGTCCTACACGTACCTACCCATTATATATACTTACATATAAGTACCTACCGTCGTTATATACTTCGGCATTGTACTGTTCTTAAACTACATTAAAATAGACTCCATTTTATATAATACCCTACGTCAGTCTACGTCCATCTTTAAATCCCTTTTGAAGTTTATTGATTTATAATTACTTTGCCTTATTGGCGAAAAGATATTACAACGCTAGTATTTAATGATATTCCTTTACCTACATGCTATTTTCAGACTGTTGCACTTGAGAGACAGTTTCATTCTAGGTATCGTACAGTAGGCACCTCTAATACACAGAATAACTGTTATCCTCTGTAAAATTGTCGTCAAACACAACCGACACAAATAATAGCGTAGGTAGATACCTACCTTAATAGTTATGTGTTAAGTTGTTGCCAGTGTTGGTGAATATAAAACTCATTATAATTATTATTCTCATATCAACATTAAACATGATCTATTTGTTTAACGCATAATAGGCCAAAAACACATATCGCCACCACGATCTATGCAACATTATCGAAACGTTGAGGTTAGTCAAAATGATATTTTGATAATATCTGTGTGTGAATAAATTCAATACATTACGGAAAATATTTATTTAGTAAACGGACGTTTAAAAAATAATTCCATAGAGTTTATAAATGAAAAACCACCCATAAAGTTATCGCCATTAAAATTCGTCATAAATCTAAAGATTCCATCAATTTCAAGTAGACAAAAAACTTTTTGTAGCACTGAATTATGACTCATAGCTTTTGACACCCATATCGCTTTTCTTCTTACCAAGTCCTCAAGACAAGAACGAGGGAGGGGCAACTCGCATAAATATCGTATAATTACTACTCACCCTATACTGGGTCGTAATTGGGCGTGGGCAATGTAGCTTTGCCAAGGCATCATTTGAAATGTTTATTGTTTAACGTACATTTCTAAATTGATTCAATAGATAAAAATTGTATTTTATATTCACCCAACCAAAGATACACCTTGAATCGTTATTTATGTATTATTGCATGAGATGTTTATTAATTAAAATCAAAATTAACTAGTACCTAGTTAGTAATAAGTTGGATTCTTGGACAGTGTTGCGTTGAATTTCAACTTTCTTTCGAAAGTATCATGCCCAATTATTCGCCACACGAGTACATCTCTGTCGCCAAACCCTAATCCACACCAACGAAACATCGCTGCATCCGATACAAGTGCGCTCAAGTGGCCCTCAGTGAGGCATTGTTGCCAGTGGAACAAAGCGAAGGGCCCTCCGCGGCTGGCGTGACCTCGCTCCGACTCCGGCGTCTCGCCCTAGCGCGATACTCTTTGTGATATCACGTTTTTAGGACGCGACGCCAGTACCTTCTGAATTGACTGTGTTTGATAGCTACCGAGTATCCCCTTAAATTACAAAGTGATCGAAGTATACAGCTTGTAACCACTTCTCTCAAAATACATCCGCAAAGCAAAAATTTAAGGGCACTCTATTTTTATATAAGAATTGAGATGATAATTTTATATCATTATATTGAAGTATATATCCTTTATATATTTAGTTATATTTAAATAGAGAATGCAAAAGTATTAGATACAATCAAATTGAGTCTCTGACTTTGAGAAAAATATTCAATTTTATTTTAAGGAATCAGCAAAAGTTATTCAGGTATGTAATAAAGCTAAATTCTTATAAGTGTCGTCAAATAAACACGTCGGCACAGTAAACAGACACTTGGAAACAAAGACATAGTTTGCACGCCGCGACCACTTCAGGCGTCTCTAGCAACACCTCTCAAACTTACCTAGCAAAATTCCTGCTAAACTTTTTGGCACATGCGACTTACAAGAATATTCGTACACAAAACTGCACTGGGAAATTTTATGTGTACAAATAGTGTTTAAATAAAGTAAATACAGTAACCATTTTTAAAGCTCGCCCATTTATATAATTGCGTTTTGAACAAGTACTTCTAGATACGAGAGTTATAATTTTTATATAGCTTAGATATTTTTTTACCTACATACACTTACAAGTTACATGTATAAGTAGGTAATGAAACCAAAAAAATCGTGTCAAACGAGAAATACACAGTCAGCACAATGAAAATAGACTATCAAAAGTTTTATGTATTTAAAGTCCAGATAGTCTTATCAAGTCGTTTAAAAAACCTTGTACAAAAAGACGTTTACGATAACAAGTCCGCTTGACAACGTTAGGCCAGCCTGCGTGACTGCAGTGTTTCCAGTGCAAACTTAGCCTGCCATGCCGTCTGACCGGACAAAGAATCTTAATTATTTTAAGCTGAGCGAGCTCTGTCGTAATTTGTAGTTTAGTCCCTGAGAACTAAGTACTTATTTTATTGTATCGTCAGCTAGGGACTGGCTTAACTAGTGCCGGGTATTATTTTACAGATTTTCACGGAGTCTGCACATCCGAAGAGCGTCTTAACAATTGTGCTTGTATTTCAAGATCCATTCTTTTTTAAGTGCTCTCCATTGAAATTGAGTTATACGCTTCTGTCAGCGGAGGTTTTGGGTTCTTATTCTAGTGCCTTGTAACTTGAGTTGATGAATGGAACATAGATTTCAGTGAGGACTTTGCCAAAAAACATTTTATGTAAGTACCTAGGTATCAGAATTCTGACACCGTTAATATGTATATAACATATCGATATAACTAGATTTTAATATTCTAGACCTTATAGTGCCTAACAAAATCCCCTCTCACTGGTTTAAATTGAGTACCTTCATCACAATATTAATTATATTATGATGGAAATAACAACTGCTTGCGTATCCAATTACGTCAACTTCTGCTTACTCCGCTGTAAACGTAAGCGCAGCTAGAACAGCGTGAAGACAGATAGATCGACATTGCATGTATGTATGTATGTTAATGCGGATTATATGCCATGCCTCGACAGCTGAAAGCCGGGACATTGGCTGAGCATTAATTAAATGCAGTGTATGCAACACGTAAATGCACTTTGGCGAATGCTTACATATACCTATCAAAAGTTATCGAAACAATATTCCTAGTCGATTTTATTGCACCTCAGGCATATTATTAAGCTGACTTAAAAAGGCATTTACTGATGAGTTTTATTCATTTGACAATCAAGAAGCAGACTGATATATCCTACTAAAGTTATAAATGCGAATGTTTTTGTGTATAGACGTTTGTTATGTACTCTTTCATACAACAACGGCTGAAAGTCTAGTTGAAATTTGGCACAGTATGTATTAGAATATGTTCTGAAATAGCATCAGGGCTACTGGAAAATTTAAGATCCCTGGGAACGGGGGTGAAACTGCGAGGCGAAGTTCACCATTAATCTAACTATTAAACGATATATTCAAACCAAAATTATTTTAATCCAATGTGATGGAATAAATAGTTAGTTATAGGTATACAAATTGAAATACGATTTGTATTTGGCTTGTCCTGCTATAGTTTGCAAGTTATCTGTTAGATTACATCAAACGAAAACGACTATTCAATTCAATGTTATAAGTTGAACGTTGTGGTGCTTCGGAAATTCTCAACTTAGTTGAGGAGAAATTTTGAAAAATATGATATAACGGAGCAAGAGGGCGGAGGGTCGGCTACAAGTTAGAAGAAGAATCGGCCCCAAGGGGGCTGTGATGAATCTTTCACGCGTTTTATCGCTTTGCATCGGGAATCGAACCTTGGAACGATTTTGCTCCAAGCCGGAAAATTGTACAAGTATAATGATGATAAATAAAGTGAAATCCGAATAAAATAATCTTGTCGGTACTATATCGTAATATCATAGCTGCCTGCCTATTAGATGTTATTACATAATAGTACTAAAATCAAGAAGACGTGCAAGTTCACAAACTGCAAGATTCTTCCATTTTATTGGACTACTTAATACAGTCTTAACTAAGCCGTTTATAGTGGGATGTAGAGCCACGTAGAGTGCTGGACATAGTTGAAACAGTAGAGGTAAGCCGCCACCGCAGGTAGCTCTTCCGAGTTCAAGAGCAACACAGCCGTGCCGCCCGGCTTGTAGCTTACGCCGTTCCCAACTTGGCATGTTTACCTCACCTAGTTACCACCGTGACTTAATGAACTGAATTAAAGTCCATTTACGTGAGCACCCAGTTTGTTGTCAAAAGTGTAACGTGAATGTTACTAGAATTAAGGAGTGTCTCGTAAGTGAACACTTTAATACACAGAATCGCTTGACCTGACTAATTGACTTAAATACGCTCGCCTTTTTAACGCTTCACATTAAGAGATGAAATGGATAGTACTTATTGCTTTGACTCTGTTTTTAATGTAGTTAGGTACCATATATACTTTTGAGGAGTGTTTTATTTAATTTATAATTTATTTATTTATTTAATCGTCGATTCATGTATCCTATAAGTTGTCAACAGTTGTCATACACCAAAATCATAAACGTAGATCTAACAATATCGATCCAAAAACAAGAATTAAAAATTAGAATAGGTATATAGTTAGAATGAACACATCTTTACAATAAAGTTCTAAAAACTGAAACAGATATATTTTTTACTAAGTTTTAATCTTTAGCCACACCACCATAAAATACATATATGGTCGTGTGTGATCTACAAACCAAACACGCTACCAAAACCAAACCAAATATTAGTTCTATTTCGAAGTTTAAAATATCAATGGAATGTTACATGTTAAGACTAGGTAGTGTATAAAGCGATTCGTTCGTCACCAAACTATTTTTCTATCAAACAAAAAGAATAAAATTTCTTATTCAGCGAGTTCCGTGGAGGGATTGGAGACGTTACCCGTGCCTCGGGTACCTATGCCTTCACAGTAACTGCAATAAATGTCGGGAAACTTTTACAAAACATCCTTTACTACGATATGTTTGGTTTTTAGATTTTCTCCCGGTGAACTTCAGCGTTCCTGCGCCTTAGTTATGGGTCACTGTCTAACTCAATAGCAATTCTGATTCAATTTCTTGTTTAGTTGTCCGAACCACAAAACAAACATGTTTTTCAATCTCCGAACAGGTTTCCTTATAGTTCATCCAGAAAGTTGGGAGAACAACTATATTTGATTAAATTGTTATTGGTTAGCTGATATCTGTTATTGTATCTACACTTCCGTTAGTTTGGGATATCTAATAAAATTGCTTTGAAAAATATTAATTCGCTATCACGTTTTATAACATACGTAACATACACTTAGGTATATAGCATAACCAAGTATATCGATTACCTTTAAATGTTACAAAATCTTGTTATGTAGGAAAATGTTTTACACAAGATTCGTGATATATAATCATCTAAAATTATGTTAACTCAGTTTCATTATAATAAACATAATTGTATCTACCTGACGATAATATTCCGAGAGCTCCGCAAAGCAAATCTCCTGAGATTTAATCAAGGTTGGCTTCACACCAATCAAATGATGTATAATGTTAATTATACCTACATCTACTTGAATTCAACATTACTATGTAGGAGAGAACGTTTAATATAACGTGTATTAACATGGAATACAAATATTAATACTAGTTTACAGTTTGGCGATATTGATTACTAATGCTATGTCAGTCAGTAGTACATCACTATTTGTATGTAGGCGAAGTATTTGTACAGTTTTGAAATAAAATTTGATTCGTAATAAAATAATAATCCAAAAAAGTAATTAAAAATCATTTACATTGAATTTTTTGTTACGTATTTTGTCGAGAGATTACCATATGCAATTTAAGAGTGATTTATTAATCTTTTTAAAACGTAGAGTATGAAGACAAAACTTTTTCCTGATCCTAAAGATTCAAGGAAATGACTTGCGCCAACTATAAGCGATCGGAACCTAATAGCTTAATAGCATCCAATCTCCCCTCAGTCGGGCAGACGTAGCCAGTAACAAGACATTACTCTGTATGCCAGTCAAATTGGCCTCCTCTGCTTGATTACAATTAACTGGCAAGTTATAGCCAACGGCGGGTGCCTCCCTGCTAAGGATCATCATGTGAATTTAGAGCGACGCAACTACCAGGGGCCGATACTCAAAGTTGTCGATGTAAAATTATTGACAATTATAACATAACATATTTATGGAGACATCGGTGGGCGTACATGTTTGAGAGTGTATTTATACCATGCGGTAGCTAATACAGTCCATAATATAGGACACCCTATGCAATGCAAGTTGGACATATGTAAATAGTAATGAGATATAACCATAAAATAGTTTGCGCAGATCTTAATTAAGTAAATAGTGGAGTTATTCACAGCTACAGTTAGTATTGCGTTACCGTTTCAAGTCATCAAAGCATTATTGACATGGTACATCGACCGGGAGATGGAATGTATAATAAAGGTACCTATATAACTACTAGGTACCTATGTATGTTACCTACCATACAGTAAGTAGGGTAAAACTCAAACAAATACTCATTCCTGTTAAATGCATACCTAACTGAAATAACAAATAACAATGTTTTACCGAAACATAATATTAAAGACAGAAGTTGGAAACGTTTAGGTAATAGTCTCCCTAAGATACCAGGGGCTGTGATATTCTCCCAAGATTGAACTTCACTAGGATTTGCTCGGAGACAAGCGAGTTATTACGAAAAGCTATGCAAATGTACGAATATATGTCAACTTGAACGAGGAAACACTTAGTAAAGCTGTCCCTAACTAACAATGGTTTACTGTAGACACGCTTAACTGTAATACCTACATTAGGTACCTACTGTTTAAAAATACCGCATTTCAAAGTTTTGATTTATAATTTGTATGACAAACATTTTGGTAAAAAATGAGTCAAATCTGAAAAACTTAATTATTAATATGAATTGGCCTTCAAAATGTTTTGAGCCTTGTACAATAAAATCAGCGTTGCACTGCACATTACGAATAAAAAATCGATTAACGACTACTTTAGTGAAATAAATACAATATTTAAATAAACAACCATCAATTAAGTAATCCTTTATGACTTGTAGCCTTTATTTCAATAAGCACCAAATATCAGGGCGTATATAGCTCACGCAACAACAAACTCATTAGCCTAAATGCCTAAATGTCTACATGACGTACCTAGTACATGATTACCATCTTGTACGTCCATACGTAACGTAAGTGTGGGTCCTACATCCACAGCGGTAATACAGGAAATCTGACGTAATCCCATAGCAAATACGTACGTGCAACCGGCAGTAAATAATCAAATCAGTTTGATTTATTAGTATAAGCTTGGTATGCTTATTAAACTGTGCATCACGCCGGCAATTTGATCTTGTTCTCAGACTACCGCAGTGTCTATTCACAATAATGGGCGGGTAGCTTTTGTTTTGTTGGCATTCATGTCTGATTATGATTTAATTAAATTATTTTATTGGTTTCACGTTGTTATCTAGGAGAGTCCGGCGCGGACGGTACAATTTCTCGAAAATCTTTCACCTGGGAGCAGAAATGTGTCTTTTATGAAAATGTGTTGTACAAATAAGGGTAAAAGTTGTTTATGGAATACGTAGGTACTGAATAATATTTCAAGCAAAAATGGATATTACTCTTATCTTCAATTGCTACCTCACATTATCAGTAAAAAAAAGTATTCAAAGAATAGGCCCTAACATTTACAAATCTCGTATAAGGAAATGTTAAAATGGAGACATTTTACGAAAAATATTTGCTTTAAACTTTTTTATCTACTACCATTATCCATTTCACTATGAGGGGACCATATTCATATACCTTCTTATTCATATTGCTTGAAAATCAAAGCAAAAGAAAATATTGGCACAGAACAAGTAACTACCGTTACTAAGAACAAAGCTCTTTTATACTATGACATTTTGGGTACAACGATGAAATCAACCGAAAGTCTGCTGCAAAGGTGACAGGAAGCGGGGTGCAACGGAGCGCGGCGAGCACCGCTGACTCAGGATAGAGATACCACTATCATTGCAACCCGACACTACTCGATTCAATACCATTGGAATACAGTGTTTCGTATAATATTCTCATTTTTAACCGTACAAAGTTAGATGTGCTATTTTGCTACATCTATCACTCAAGTATTCGTAGCTGATGCTACGAAACCCCTACGAAAGACATTTGGAGCAATATCGTCACGAGGACGTAGTATCTTGGTGATTGTTTGCGAACGCGATAGATTAAAATAATTGAAAATTATAATATTAAATACCACATCAATTATGATCGTAGAACAAAAGTAGTGCCGCTGGGCCGCGAATAAGCGATTTGGCACATAGCGGCCGGGAGCAGGCAGGGGGCGAGCCGCGGCATAATTACGTACCTACTAAATGTGAGATGTCGTTTAAATCTTGCACTGGTTAAATTTAAAACGAACTCCACCGAGGCCATGTTATTAATACATATATCTAATTACCCAGTGTAGTTTGATACAAAGTTATTTTACAATACAATCCTGGGATGCGTTTTACAGCCATGTGCTCATAGAAATTGGAAAACTAAGTAACGACGACCTTCTACAACGACGAGTAGATATAACTAAAAATACTATGGACTAGCAAAAAAATACATGTAATATATATTTAATCCTCAGAATGGTATTCACTTATGCATAAATATAGAAGGGATGGAAGAGGACGAGAGCGAGAGCATATTGCCCGAACGCATTAGACTACCAAAGCTGAACAATTTAATGACGATTGACTATTCATACCACATTCGAGCGGTTGACCGCTTTGCTACTCTTGATTTAGAGTCTAATTATTCTGCGATCTCAGCCGTGGCGGACGGTGCCAGAGTACGTAATGAGCGAGACGCCAGCCGCGCCGCGGACGCGGGACGGGGGGAAGGGCGAAATGCAAAATGTTGCAATTGCATTTTCCCGTCAGAAAAACAGCTTACACTAGCAAAAATAATTAAGAGTATTAGTGGAGTCGGCGAGCGAGTGTCGCGCAGTAAATAGTCTGCTAAATACCCACCTACATTTATTGGCGCAGGGACTTTGGGAAGGCCAATGTAATGGCGGAAACAATTTTGCCTTTTAAAACAGTAGAACGCTTTTGTTTATATAAATGTTTCCGTTAAGGAGTAGAATTACAGTACGTGAATACAATGCTATTTAAATTCACGTTGAATGTTTGTTTAGAAATAATTGTCGCATTTCGGAGATTTAAATGGAAAGCTACGGGGCCTAAGCATATGCGGTTAATGTGCATCTCAAATTCGCGCGTCACGACAGGGACCCATGTCTATCATTCAACTTCACTCACTCACCATCGGAGAGGAGCTGTTTGAGTGCGGTCTACGACCGACGGAGTGTAGTGTCCTAGGTCCACACGTACCCTGTATTTACCGATTCCCAATGCATCATTTGTCGGCTGTCACTGTAGCTCCTGACGACGGTACGTCCAAGAGAACAAGCCGACCGGATAAAAGATAATCCTCCAATTAAATTGAACCACTGCCCGTGAAATTGTTTACCGTTTGAGGTAAAGATTTTTTCAGATTAAGTACACAACGAATAGGGACGTTCAAGAGATATAGAAGGTAATTTTATGGGTAATAGACTGACATACATACTGTATAATATAGGATGTGGGTTTCAGCTTCTGAAAAAAAACATATACGATGAGACATTTTATATATCTAAATCACCATACATATAACGTGGAATGTAAAAAACGTCGATTCTACTCGAGGATTTACGACAACACAGCTTTCACGGAGACAAAATTCATGTCTAAGAAGAGCATATCCAATGTCGTCAAGGTTGATGTTTTTATCAGGATCAATTCATCAAGTTACAGACGTGTCTCGGGTATCCGGAGTCGCACAATAGGAGCCGGTCCGCGGGCGGGTGAAACCCGCCACAGCGTCAGCAAACGTGTTCAAATTGTGGCAGTATTCGTTTTAACGCGATAAGCATTGGATGCTTAACTTAAGTATATGATACTTTCATAAATAGTTTTTATCAAAAACTTAACAATTGGATACATTAACAAGAATCGTAAAATATAACAATCTACATATCCGTACAAGTGAAAAAAAATTGGTTGCCTGTAAAGTCGGTACCTATACGGGCGAAAGTTTTACGTGACAACGACTTTGAGTGGTAAAATAATTTTAATGTGAATATTCATTCGTATAGTAGGAAGAAGGATGAAATAATAGTAACAATTTAAAACATAACGTCACGTAACGTGAGCGGAGCGTAACGCAGTTTCTTGAAGTGTCACCCGGCAAACCAATTTATAAGACGTTGTCACGTCAAAATGTACATAGGTACCTAAGAACTTGATGTTTCTGGTTTTAGACTCACAACTGTGATTACTACAATTTTAATATTCTTTAATCAAAATAGCTTTTATAAAATCTCACGACTAATACCTATCCTCCACAAAAAAAATTGGTTGCCTGTAAAGTCGGTATACGGGCGAAAGTTTTACGTGACAACGACTTTGAGTGGTAAAATAATTTTAATGTGAATATTCATTCGTATAGTAGGAAGAAGGATGAAATAATAGTAACAATTTAAAACATAACGTCACGTTACGTGAGCGGAGCGTAACGCAGTTTCTTGAAGTGTCACCCGGCAAACCAATTTATAAGACGTTGTCACGTCAAAAATGTATAACAAACTTTTTTCGACTACTAAGGTCTAAAACGAAATCATAAAAATTACAAGACCAATTAAGACAAATCAACTCATAGTAATTATGATACGACATGAAGTTTGAATCTGGCAGCACTAACGAGAGCACCTTGGCACCGCACCTACGTCGCTGGCGCCCGCCCAACCCTTCTAGAGAGCGTCACAAAGTGGTCGAACCGTTTACCGGCTTCATTTGGCAATCTTTCACTGCATAGTAATGCCCGTTCAATTCATGTTGCACTATTCCTTTTGAATTATTTACATTTTATAATATATATTGTTCAGATAGCTAATATCGCAGCCGGAACCAGACAAACAACGCACGTAAAGATGTGCATAGCAATTAATTACAGACACGAAGAATAATGATTATGAGTAGAAC
This sequence comes from Thyatira batis, assembly GCA_905147785.2. Classification (NCBI taxonomy): domain Eukaryota; kingdom Metazoa; phylum Arthropoda; class Insecta; order Lepidoptera; family Drepanidae; genus Thyatira; species Thyatira batis. The sequence continues at coordinate 8,152,051 of LR990489.1, forward strand.
CGATTGGTAAATCATTTTTGGAAATTATATTCGGAGAAGAATTGATGCAAAATTAATGGACAACTCCTAGAAGGAAAAGCTATGTGTTCGTTTGCCATGCAAATAACAAGGCCTTCAAAAAGAAAAAAAGTTGGTTGGTAAATAGTTGGTAATTAAAACAGTGTGTTAATAATAAAAAGATTTATTGAAATCAAATAAATATTTTGCTACTTATCTAAACAGTTGGAATGCTTGAGAAATATTTAAATATATATATTTTTTCACGTCCTTTTATAATACAATAGAAAGTATTAGAATTAGTAGGTAATCCAAACATATATATTTAATTTGATACTGATTTGGTAGTTGTATAAAATATAAGAATGTAGACCCAACATAATTTTCGTCTCCATCCCATAAAATATGAAATTTCTTATCATAAAATATTGCCAAGGTATTGAGTTACAACTACCTACCAAATTAATTAAGGTATTTAGCATATAACTATAATATAGCTTAACCTATTTAATTTTATTGCATTCGAAAATTCGGTAAAATAATATCAGTATAATAAAAATTTTCACTAAAGTCGTCACAATCTAATAGGTAAATTTTAATAAGAGGTTGTCTCTTTTTACTCCATATCTTTGTCTCTTTTTTATTTGATATATTCCTGTCATACCAAAATAAGCCTTAGAAGTGAGGACTTTAGTTTTACCTTTATACATTTATTTATATTGTAAATGTACTATATTACCTAATTTTAATTAACTGTGTTTTTCTATCTACGTACCTTAATAGGAAATCATAAATAATTCATTTATGACGAAATAAAATATAAACAATGTTGCAGGTAAAATATTACTTTGCTACGGTAATTTCGGTATGCCTTTACATTTTCGAAAATCCTAAGTGCATAGTTAGAATCCATTTAAAGAACATTAGGTATCTTCACAAAACATACATCAGATTTTCATTCAATATTGCAACACGATGGTTCAAATTCAACATTAGAAAATGGCTTAAAAATTAACACAGACAACAATGTAAAATCGCCTCATAAATTTTATTTTAATTCCTAGATAAAACATGTGTCCTTCCTCATAAGCAACAAAACTTGTTTAATATACTTTATTCTGACATAAAATCTCAAAGATAGCCATTATTTCACAACATAAAATTCCAATCAAATTGTAAATTTTTCTAATTATCACTTTCCATTACCTAAGTAAATGTATTTTTTGTACAAATTTCAGGTAAAATAATTTTTTTTTTTAGGTTTTTTCGAGATAAATATCACAATTTGATTATTTACATCAATGCTTCAAGTCTTTGGCACACTTTGTAAGCCCCCTCACCGTGAACAAACTGCCATAATAATAAAGTTCCGTATACTTGTCATCTGATAGTTACACATTAACAGATTTTTTTACTACAGGCACCCTTGGGGAATTCGTATAGAATTTCTTGAATAATTCTTGAATATTGTTTTCCGGGAACAGATTCGTTAATGTCGCTGAAACAATAAATATGTTTATATATATTTCATTGTAATAAGTATTTAATTACTGTAAACTAGTCTCGTTAGGTTAACTGTTACAAATTGAGAAGTTCTTGTCATAATGTTTATGTATAAATGGCACAATTTAAGAATCACAGTAAGATTAATCTGTGAGATGTCTTTAGTTAATTATAAACATAAAAGTGAAATAAAAAAGTATAATACACTACATAATAACTCAATATTTTAATGAAGTATATTTATTATATAATTAGCTTACCTTCGAGCAGCACGAATATAATACGCCTATTTATCTCTTGAGTTTGAAATAGATCGAATAATGTCAACAAACCGCGACGAGCAGTATCAGAGCCCACTATGTGTCTCAAATCATCTGAAAAAAAAAACAATTCATAGATATTTTTATTTGGGGTCGTTTCCATTTAGGAAAAATATTTGTGGGCATGAACATCCATTTGTTCTATATCTGAGTGTATATACTTAAAAACTTTTTAATAATCATTATGTAGAATATCTCAAGCTCTGCTTAGTTTAGATTATTCGTGTATTAAAAACTAACAGAACCAAAAAGACACCTAGATAAAGAATCAGATGTTAGTTCAGGCGATATGTCTTTTAATTTTTGATCGTAGCTCAAAAAAGTTGTATTAATTACCTGAACAGGTGGAAAGTAGTGCAACTTTGGCAGCAACCCTCGTCCTGGCTTTAGTCGCCCAGTCTCTATTGCCCTGTGTCGAGTTGTTGCGGCTCGTCAACCATTGTCTGTAATTAAGTACATTATATGCTAATACTTATTTGGAGATATGAGTGTGAATTCGATGGTGGATATTTAGAATATTTTTGGGTTTGTCACAATGATGAAACATGACTTAAATTCGAGCTTTGGTTATAAGATCAACATTTTAAATTGTAAGCACAATTAAAGTGTTAATGTTTTTGTTGAATGTAGGAAAACCAATATTGGCTAGGGAAACATCATATTCGACAGCCCAGTTGGCTTTGTGGTTAGTGACCCTGACTTTCAAGCCGCGGGTCGTGGGTTCGAATCCCACCCAGGACAAACATTTGTATGCATTAATATGTCTGTTTGTCCTGTGTCTGGATGTAAATATCTTTATAAGTATGTATTTTAAAGTAGTATATGTAGTATATCAGCTATCTGGTTACCAAAACACAAGCTCACTTTGATGCTTAATTTGGAATCAGATTGGCCGTGTGTGAAAAATGTCCCAGGATATTTATTTATACACATTATCATAAAAATATATAAAACAAACTTACTTAAAAGATTTTAAATATTGCACGACGTTGCGAGGCGAAGTGACTGCCGATACTAATTCAAGCACTTTTCTGAAAGAACACAGCATAAACTTAACTCCAAAGATAAGAAAACCTCAAAAATAAAATTTAATGACAATATGATATACCTATTGACGCGATCCGCAATCAATGTCCTTAGAGGAGCTAGCAGTCGACGCCTTAACCATAGACCTCTTATTCCTAACACTTCTTCAAGCAATTTCAGAGCTACACTTTCATCTCCATCCTGTAAATAACAAAACAAACTATCACTTGCATTGTTTGAAAATAATGTAGGTACAATGCAACTCAGAGATTATAGATGATAAAGTAGGTATGAATTTTCTATGAGGAATATTATACACTTTATTTAGTACTTACGTCTTGTACGTCAGAGGAGGTTCCACTTTTTAAGCCATCGTAATTATTTTCACCACTTTTGCCTTGAAACACTTTCGATATGCCTGAAACAGACACGCAAATAATATTATTATCACAGTACAAAATGCACAATTTGAAAAATCTATTCAAATGACTATTTCATTATTTCTCACTCATTTCGTGCAAGAAAGAACGAGACAGATGCAATAAATCTATTATTTAAGTTAAATATAGAAGCGTTTTAATTCCCTACCGTCCATAACTCCGTCGACAGTATTAGCAAACTGATCAGGCATGTTCTTCAAAGTCCTCATTCCAGCGCGAAGTGAATTCACTAGCACAGCATCAATCTAGAAATTAAGAACATAAATAAAAATCAATATATATATTAATAATACTACCTGCTACCCGCGACTTCGTCCGCGTGGAATAAGGCTAACTTTGGCCCGCGACTTCTTTTGCATAGAAAGTGGTTATCTCACAGAGCTAAATGGTGCCATCCCCCTCATGACTACCCGCTGGCCTAGCACATTATAAATATGTGCGTAGTACTTGATAATTTTTTTCTGGGATGTTATTTTAAAACTACGACCCAAGGTATACCCACATGTCAAAACGGGCCTCTTAGAACTAGATAACTTTAAAGCTACAAACTGAAAAAGAGTATAAACTAACCGTATTACTTTGCTTCTCAGTCTGATTCTCAGGACTCAAAAACCCTCCCAAATAGTCCTGTGACAATAGTGCCATATATTTAGTTTCTCGCGCTAGGCTCGCCAAACTCTGCAGGTAGTTATTCAGCATCCTTTTACGGCTTTCCAATACTGTACGTGAAGTATTTTGAAATGTTTTCTTTCCTGGAAATGGTAGGTTACCTAGTTCTGGCCACTGCAAGTGAAAATAGACTTTGATTTCTTAACTATATGGTTGCTATTAATTATAATATATTATAATATTATATTGTTGTATGAATATTTATAAAAAAAAACTGATAATTCAATTACCTTATCCTTAATAGAAGCGTGTAGGTCATAAAAATCGCTGTATCTTCTGTATATGTGCCATACTTCATTATCAACAAGTCGCGTTACAGCTATGGCGTAAATACCAAACGCACGACCTTTGTCCTGAACTAAAGCTGAAATAAAATTTAAAAATGTTTTATTCAAATAAATAACAAGACACCTTAAATAAATAAATAAATAAATATACTGGGACATTTTTCACACACGGCCAATCAGATTCCAAACTAAGCAGAGCTTGTGATATGGTAACCAGATAGCTGATATACTACATATACTACTTTTAAATACATACTTATATAGATATTTACATCCAGACACAGGACAAACAGACATATTCATGCATACAAATGTTTGTCCTGGGTGGGATTCGAACCCACGACCCGCGGCTTGAGAGTCAGGGTCGCTAACCTCAAAGCCAACCGGGCTGTCACCTTAGTAATGTTTAGATATATGTGGGGTAGATGTCATTTTTAACCGACTTTCTGAGGTCACTGCTGAGAAAGTGATAGAGTATTCTAAGTCTTTGACGACTTATTTTCAAAGACACATTGAAGTTTCATTAATATTAATATTTGTAGTGAAATGATTGAGAACGTTTGTTGATCAAACACACAAAGCTGAAGGATTTTAATAAATACATTGACTAAAACCAAAATTGTTTCTATGATTATGGTTTTTGATGACACAGTACATAATTTTTAATCCCAGCATAATTGATAATCAATTTTTATAAGACTTACCAGTTTCAATAATACACGCAGATAAAGGTGACAGTAGCTTCTTAGCATTCCGACTTATTTCTGAATGCGACATGGATAGGTTACTCGAGTTTACTGATGATAGATTGGAAGTGCCTGCAAAATAAATTTGAAATCACTATTAATATCAGCTTTTAATATTTACAAGTTTAATACGATTTTAGTTATTCCTTTGGTACATATACCGCATAAACATAATGCCTAAACATTTATTGATGGCTTATTATATAATTATTATTATTTAATCCTTCTTATTTTTATATTCTGTGGCTTCTCAACAATTCTGTTTATAAAATATGCCGTCATATGTTCTTATCTTATTAGTTACTTATTCTGTATAAAAGAGATATATATACGAAAGAGAATTTTGGTAATTACCTGCACTTTCATTGATCATTCTTTGTGCCAAATTGCCAACAATGTCGGATCGTGATCGATTATGTCTTACACCGGGCACTGGTAGCATTTCACCTGAAAAATTAGTTTACATATATAATTATATGAATACCTAATAAGTAGGAAGCACAAGACTACCCCTTACACATTCTAGAGACAAATCAATTTTAATTTAAAAATATATCAAAGAGTCAAAAGAAGAGTAACATAGATTGAGCTACAGGAACTGACGTAGCTAACGAATATGTTGGCCACTCAAAAATTCATTAAAAATAATCGCATATTTCATTTCCAAATAAAGAAAGTAACAGGCTGTTTGATTATTATCAAAATAAGACCAAAGGTAAACAAACACTCGGCTAGAAGAATACAGGCTCAAGTGCAGCAGTTAAAACACAATTGTATTTGTGACTTGGCTAAAGATTTTCAATATTCAGTGTGTTAGCCAAATAGGTGGGAACTACAAAGTACCCTTACAGCAAGTATAAACCTTAGAATAATAAGCCTTTTGACTAATTGTAAAGGGAGAATTTGTAGGTGCGTTCATGTACACATCTTTGACTAAGAAATATTTTAAACATCATAGACGAGAGTGAGAGAGAAATATGGGTGTGCAAGTTGGGTTTGCAAAGGATATCATAATTACGTAAACAAGAACATTGCTTGCGGTATTTTGTTTTGTTACAGATCCAGGCTTATTAGTCCATCGCGTAAACTTATAAGAATCCTACCCACCAGTTATAGAGCTACAATTTCGAAAATTGTTAAAACGTGTACATAAGATTTAATATAATCGCTCGAATATATTTATTTACAAATCAAAATCTACTTTAACTACTAAACGGTGATAATCAAAATGCACTATGAATATACCAAACAAATCGCATTTAGGTAGTGTGTGGTTCTTGTTACTTGGTACTCTTCGCGTTAGTGTGCGGGGAAATGTCGAGAATTTATTCGGCAATTCATACTTGTACTTAGACTTGAAGAATAACTTTGGTAACTGGTTCAAGCATGTCTTCATTATTCTCTTGCACTTTTCTGGAGGTACGGAACATTGGTAGGGCATTTATAGGATGGGAAAAGGTCAAAATATACTCTATAAAGGAGTTCTATCGATAATAATTTTAACATAATTTAACTAAAAAGTTTTAAGACAATGGAATTCGAAGTGTTAGGTATGTAATATTATTTTGGAATAATTAAAATAAAAATGTATTAATTGAGCAACTTACCACTATACTTTCGAGTATCGGTTTTTTCATCCTTTCTAAATTCGCTGTAACAATTTTGAATAAAATTTAGCTTAAAATATTTACTCCACAATCGCACATAGTAATAAAACAATATTTACCTATTTTTATCAGATGTATCTTCATTGTCCATCATAAAATCTGACTGCCATGAAGGGTCTTCCTATAAAGATATAAACTTTAATTAATATAAAAATAAAGAGTAAATGGTAATTCTATCCTATGGACTGTTTTCTTTGTCACTTTAAATGTCATTTGATTACATGATTTTAACCGGTTAACATTTATGTATTTTCTGCAAGCTAATATGTAGCATAAATAAAGCAGACTCTAATACTACATCCCCTGATTACTTAGCTTAGTATCTGAACGATAAATTGATATAAGTCAATACTGCTCCATTATGAAAATACTGTTTTATTTGGACATACAAATTATATAATAATATATGGAACCTTAAACAATAGATCTTATCCCTTGCTTTCTCCATCCAAATTTTGCCCTTATAGCGTTAATAATAACGGGCTATATTTTAAACCTTAACATACTTGCTATGTTTTCTCATGTATTAAAAGAGTTGTGGTTTACTTACCTCCAGTGCATCACAAACACACTTCTGCACATCATCGAAACAAGCCACAGGGTTGTTGGTAAACTCTTCTCCTTCCGTGGTGATCTTCCTCACCAGTTCTGAATGGGTATTATCTGGTATCCCCATTACGGATGGCCGGCTTGGAGCTAGGTATATGTCACATAGCTCTAATGCTGACGAACGTAGGTTGTCTAGGACTGCTTTAGATGTATGGGGCGCATCTGAAAATTTTAATGGAACTCTTTTAAAGATATATAACTAGTGGTTGCCTGCGGTTTTACCGGCGTACCCGGTACCAGATCTTTAATTTTCCCGGGATTAAAAGTAGCCTATGTCCAAAAAGTAAAACTAGTTACCTGCTTCATTCATCTCAATTTCAAGCAGGTATTGTGCATTTGATCTCCACGCGGCTGTTGCTCTCAAGAATTTCAAAGACCTTGATACTTCTTCGGATACTTTCTCTGCATCGTTATTTGTGGCACCTAAAATACAACCAAATTTTATATTTCTAAACACTATATATTTAAGTATATTAAACATAGGTCTTTACAAGCACTTATGAATAGTCAGACTGTACCTACTGCTCGATTCGGAAGGTTATTATTGCTGAGAAGAGCCTGCAATAAACTCAGTAACTGCTCTATTATCTTATTTTAAGTTATATGTATAGTAGGTAGTAAGTAATACAAATATATAATGTTTCTTATATATTAGGTACCTTCTTGTGGTCCCAAAGTGGCTCTCCTAGCTTGAATTATTCTAGTCAAATATTGGAGTGAAGATAATTTCTGACGATCTTGCAACTCCCATTCGCCGGCGCTGTCTCTTGAATGCTTTGAAACAAATCACATTTGAATAATAGTTTAATTACATAATTTTAATTGAATAGATGGATTTATGCTACAAACATTAATAAATATATGAACCCTTCCTTATTTGCCTTAATTTGAGGATATTTATATTAACATTTTTAATTCACTATTTTAAATACACTCCTGTTATTTACTCTTCAATCAAACAATTTATTTCTATAATCTTATAAGGCAAAGGGTTGTATGGTTTAAATAAAGTTGAGGGTTTAACAACAATATCAGTATACTAACCAACTTCTGAATGTCTTTCTGTACATATTCTAAAGTAGCATCCAACTCCTCAGCATCGCTACAGCATCTTATAACAATTAGGAACAGCTCAGACGGCAAGCATGAGTCGCGACAACACTGAAATAGTCAAATTTATTCATCATTACATGGATAGATTTTTTAATATAAGAACATAATTAAATTTTCATAACCAGTATCTTTTATTAACAATTTCCTAAAACTTCATAGTAATGCGTAAATTAGTTTCCTGTGGTGGTTGAGCAGTTGATTTATGTACTTGATTATGTAGGTGTAGGTTTAACCCTACTCTCACACTGCGGAATTTACTTGTCTCTCATGAGCCATTACAAAATTAAGGTGATACTTACTGTTCTTATAATAGTCCTATTGATATTATCAGGATCGCTCAACAAATTGATAATGGGACGCAACACAACTGCCGATAATAGCTCAATAAGTATAAGTCTTGAAGCATGACATTTCCACACTTCTTCAGGGGCAATGAGGTACAGCACCGCCTCGGATATTTCACAGATAAGTTCTGTAAGACCAAATAGCAAGTAAACTTTAATATATTTTTTTTTTTATACCACAATGGTGGCAAACAGGCATACGGTCCCACCTGATGGGAAGCGGTTACCGTAGCCTATGGACGCTTGCAACACCAGAGGCGTCACTCACGCGTTGCCGATCCTATAAAAAAGGGAGCAACTGTATAGGCAGTGAAAGGGACAAAGCGCAATGCACTTCTCGTCGAAGGGCCAAACAGGCATCACTCCTGCACACCCCTACGACGCTACTCCATCCCTGGTCCCCCCACTGCCGCTACAGGGTCTCCTCATGGAGCTCTGGCTACCTTACTCACCGCAGGAACACAACACTACATGTAGTGTTATTTGGCTGCGGTCTTCTGTAAGGTGGAGGTACTACCCCAGTCGGGCTGCTCCAATTTCGAACGGACGAATCCGTTGCGCCCTACCTCCTTAAACTGAATTGAATTGAATTGAATAATAATTGAATTGTTGTCTATTACTCTGAATAAATGATTTGTTTTTTAATTTTAGATTTATGAGGCTATCAAGAATTTTAATTCTTACCATATTCTTTCTCAGGGTCCAAACAAAATGTATCGCGGCAAATCTGTTTGTTCTCTATAGAGCATTCCAAATCGAAAAATAAATCCTTTAATGTTTTACCACATATATTTTCGGAACTATCATAAAATTTCGACTTTCCGAATGATTGAGCCTCTGAAAAATAAAATTATTATAAAACATACAAAGAAAATAATAACTCTATGTGATATTAATTTTAATTATTATATACCTGGGGGCCAAGACAAATCAGTTTCACTCTTATTCCTTCTATGAGTCTTTTTCTCTTCCTGTTTCTTAGGGCTAGATTTACCATTCCCATTACTTAAGTCTTTGGCACTCATTAGATTTATATGTTTTAGTCTAACCCTAGACTGCTTGAATAACTTCAAATGTGTAGTCAGCTCCTCTGGAAACCGAGTTGATAGAAGGTGTATCCAATCTACACTTTTAACCCTAAAAGTACAATAATATTATTAGTTTTTAAATTACTATGAGACTAAAGTGTATACATATACTATAGTATCTTTATATTACAAATGCATTTTACCTATTAGCTGCATTAGCACCAGCTGCAAGCACCAATTGTTTAATAGAATGTGAAGTGAACTCCTCGTCATTTGTCAATATCTCATACCATGGAGTCACATAATCATTTATTATTATCGATATAATCTCATTTAGGAAAGTATCTACTGTCTCGCTGCCTGTTATTCTGCTGTCATATTTTGGTGGTGGTTTTTCATTTTGAAATAGCTCTAATACCTTGAATATAAAATGTTTAATTAATTGTAAATATTCAAAGTAATTTCTCATAAAATTTTTTTTCAAAGAAAACATTAAAACATACCTTTGGCACCCGAATTGTGAAGTTTGTCTGTTGTAATGGATCATCCAGACAGTCAATATCAACGGAGAATATCTTCTTACTGTCATATGTGAAATAGAGCACAGTTATTACCCTGTAAATAGAATATTTAAACATATATCAGGTGTATAGTCCTCCAACCATTGTATAAAATAAATGTAAGTATATACAAGTATCTTATACCATTGTACAACACACCCATTATCTCATTACATATGTGGGATGGTAAAGATTGACCATTAAATGAATTTAAGAGGATGTGCCATACTAAGCAACGTAATGAGAATTTAGCAAACCAGTCAAGAGCCATTTTAACTGGATCTTAACCAGACAAATTCCTTCATATAGCTGCTTATTATATGGTAAATAAAAACAACTTACCCAAAGATAAATGACACGAAAAATGAGGCAAACGTTATGTATGTCCCGATACCAAACAAACCTATGCCTATGATAGAAACGAGACCAGCCCACCCTAAGATTCTGATAGCCATGTTAACTAGCAATAATTTATTGTGTTTGTACTACAACAATTTACAATTTAAATACAACAAAACAAAAATGAAAAATGTAAAAACAAACTTTGTTCTATCTATCTTTGACGTTTGTTATAGGGTTGTAAAATGTCGACATTTGAAAACATCGATGCTTTTTCAGGATTTCATTATTTATTTTTTGACATCTGAAGTATCTCAACATCAATTTATAGTATTAGATATTTCGTTTCAAAAACCTATTAAATAACAAAACTTTTTGTATTGATATTATCAGATCAAAATTCTTTGAGATGACTTGACCCAGCTTTGAGGGTGAAATATAGGTAGATACTTTCTGTGAATGTCGTAAAGTAAAATATGTCGGTGTGAGTACCTTGTCCCTTATATCATCACTCTATATAACAAGATTACGGCTTTTATGGTGAATACATTATAAGAATTTCATTTTTAGGCATAAACATTCAATAGCCGATATAGGTGAAGAAGCCGCCGTGTCCGTCTTATCGATCGAAATCTTATGGAGCTAACACATTTCAATGAATTTAACTTCATATGTTTCTAGTGATCCATGCGCTAAAAATAACAAAAATATCGATATTATCGTGTTTTGATAACATCCTTGGATTTTTTGACGGACTTTGACAGCCGTCTTAATCAGTGTCGCCAGGAAGGCCCCATACATCGAATGTGACGAATTGACGATTCGTGGTAGAATACTATTTAGTAGTTTTTTTTTAATATTAATGCATAATCGAAACCCGGGCGAGTCGCTAGTTAATAAATACAATGTAACTCGAACTACATTGCCCTCTTTCGTACAAAATAGTTTCAAAAGGTAAAATATCTCCTGGAATGATTTGAGTGGTAGGTATTCATCAACTTCTAGAAGCTGGGTATAATAGTCGACATGAGACCGATAGGTACCTAATACTACTGTCATGCCTCGTTCTGCAGCCTAGCATATCTCTGGTAAAAATGCGACCTTATTTGGGGATAAGGGATTAAAACAAAATATGCGTAACAGCGATTTGATTTATTGAAATACAACACAATCACATAAACCGTTTATACAGTAGATATAGTTAATTAAAATAGTCTTGAGACTACCTAATAATACTAGCTAGTATAATAATTTTATTGTCAAACATGTCAAATAAATATTTTTTAACATGGCGATTCAGTTTCACTTGCAGCTTTTACATCCAATAAATACATTCAGAATTATAATGTGGTTAGTTTGACTGGCTTGGAGTTCATGAAAGTGCCACCATCGTCCTGTGGACAACAAGCTAATGGTGCCATTTTCAAACACAAATATGTTTAGTAATTATTATTAATTATATTAGAATAGATGCCATATCATGAAAGTGCATATAATTGATTAATTAGGTACTATATCAAAAGTGCATAAAAATACAATTTCATGTTGCCAATTCCATTGCTATAAATAATTTTATACATTTTGTAATTATACACACTAGTAAGTAGGTATATTCATAAGTTTTTACCATCTTTTGTTATTGTTAATGAATGATAATGAGTGTGACCCATGACAAGTGTGGCCACAATTTAAATAGATAAGGTATACTAGTTGTACAATAGTTTAGATATTTTTGACACAACCTTTATAATAAACCTACATTTAATTTTTATAGCAGTTGTGTCCAAATTGCAACAAAATATTTAATAAATGTGCCCCATTTACCTGGGAAAACTAGGAATAATGACCGCAAAATATCTTTACTATTTCACTTCAAGTTAAGCAGCGACCCGCGTAGCCTCTGAGTGAAAAATGTGTCTACTTTACCGAATATAAATAAATACACCTTAATAAAGTGTTTCCTTTTTAGTTTACTGTATAGTAGTACCTAACAGTATATTACGTATCTGTTAAATAAATAAATTAATGTAATACATATTTTGACCAACCACGCAATAATTTGCTGACTATGTTAACTTTTAAGTGTGGATTAGGTATTGTATTCCATACGCCAAAGTACAACAATACATAAATCTAAGACATGAATACACTTAAAAACGCTTTACTAGGTCGTTTGGGTACTTTGAATTATATATGTTTAAATTGTCCTAATTATATGGAGCGGTTCGTAGTACATTAACAGATGGAAGTACATTAATAGAAAATATTCACAGAAAGTTTTAGACAAATTATTACGTTTACAAATATGTACCTATGAAAATATTAATTACATTCAGAGATATATAATTATTCTAATAAAATAGCATCAAGAATTTTCATTAGGCAAAAAATATTACCTATACATAGTATGTGCACAGTAATTATGCTACATGAAGTAGCTACGTATCTAGGAAATTTTCGATGACACTCTCAGATTTCTATTACATTCTAGGACATTTTGTTATTATTATCACATATTTAATGTTTTATTTTTTAGACCTATGCAGCAATGGTGGTATGTACCTACAGAGATACTTGTATAGCCGATGCAGCTAAATAAACAACTTTTATATGTATTAAGATCTATAAGTGAAGAAACAATTTTTAAATTTAGTTACTTAATAGTAAATATTTATAGTGTGGTAAATGTGTCCAAATCACTAATGACAATTGGATAAATTATGTTCATTATTATGCAATAAATTAATTAATTGCACTATTCAATGCTGTTTCCGAAAAATCATAAAATTCATTTTGTATTATGTATATCATAATTAGGATTATTTTAAGTGATACTAATTGACTATAGCTTCGTATAATGCCATCAAAAGCGCTACAATACGACTTCGCTATAATCCCTCGATTTAATAATTTGTCAGATAACATTTATATCACAAGGTAGGTAAGGTATATTATATACATTTTCTTAACATTTTATCTACGGCGTAATATAAATAAAATCGAAGCTTTATTGCTTCCCCGTTACATCAAGATTTCATAATTTTAAATTCAATTTGTGCTTTAATTTTGAAATATGAAGACTTGATTGCTAGACTAGAAATATAAAGTGGATGCACGATTTATGACATGAATTTTTGGTGGTACACATGTGGTTATGCTGTGGAATACCAATATTTTTTACCATTTAGTGCTATTAATCTTGTGTACTAAATTAGGTAAGCAGTGCTATAATGTACATGCAATGGTAAGATTGTGGTAGAAAATAAGTTTACTTATATACATGATAAAGCTTTAAAAGTACTTTTGGAATAATTGATAAACACTGATAGATCCTAAATTATTTGGAATAGGCCAAGCAGATAAATAAAATAAAATTAATAAGTATCTGTTAAAAATAACATTCGTAATAATACTCTGCATATTGACTCGTGGGTCCAATTAAATATTAACTACGACTGTGGTATTTACTAATTTAGCCTCAGAATTTTGCAAACTTACAAATTGTAGATATTTCGAGAAATTTGCTAGGATTTTTTTTACAAAAAGATTTACTTTTACTATTATATTATCTACATCGTTATTATAATACATCTTTATTTATAGAAAACACTTCACCACTCAATTATGAACAAAGTTATTGCTTTCGATCATTTACAGTCGAGTTTTACACAATGTAATTTCAATGTTTGTAAGCTAAATTTTATATCCAAATTAGGGAAGAAAAAAACTTGATTTTAATAAATTACAATACAATGTGTTACAATTCTTTCTCATAATGCATATTAAATGTACAGTAAGCGATCTAAGGCAAACTTTGTCAAGTGTTATTTACATAATTTGAGTAGATCAGTTTATTATAAGTAGTGTGGGGAAAACGAAAGACTAAATGACATTTAGAAATAGTTTTAGAACATTAACTTTTGCGTCTGAATATACATTGATAATTAAAAATTCATCAACATTTCTAAATAGTCAGAAAACGAAAAACTATAAGCATCATTCATTTTCTAAAACTATAAAGCAATGTTAGTTATTATGGATAATTATATTCCCTTATCTACATAATCTCTAACCTGTGACCAGTTAAATCTGTGCCGATGTTTATTACATTTGAACTCTATTTTATGAGCATAAGTTTTCATAAATAAATGCATGATAACAAGCAGAAATAATGTTGAATTTTTAACTACCTCATCTCATTATAATCTCATTCAATAAAATATAAAATGTCCTTGCTTTTAATGAATTTGACATCGGCCAATCTAAACAGAGCTTTGACAACTTGGAGAGAGGCCACATGCTGGAAATATCGGTCAGTGACCCCCATACTTACCTAATAAATAAATTCCGGTTATGCTATCTCACATGTGCACTCATGTATTATTTATCTCGGATTAATATTATCCTATTATATAAATTATTAATATTATTTTTACATTATATTACAACATACTCAACAAGAATATCAACAATGGACTCGTTAACTATTACTAAATAAATACGTGTACTTACATACAATTTCTTCATTGTATAATGCTATTTAAATACCTAGAGGTAAATAACGCTTGAGAATTAGGTAACATATGCGTAGGGTTACATCTAGTTTAACAACATGGAGGCAGATCTTGATCCCACTGTGAAATCTTTGTATTGCGAAAATACGCACAGCTGAAAATATAAAAGAAAAAATATATATACAGATTTCAGACATACATGATAAACGAATGGAGATATCAAATCGTTGTATTGCCAATAAATATGAGTCATGAAATCTAATCAAACACATTATTTCGTGCTGTTACGTGTAGAGATAAATTAAATTATCGAGATGATATAACAGAGTGTTTTATTGTTATCTGGTGGTTTTTAGTGCATAGTCAAAACAACAGGAAAAATCAAAAAAATGCATTACGTATCTTAATGGCAAAGATTATTTGTACACAAAAGAAGACGGTAATGTGTGCCGATAAATCCATGCAAATATCCTACTAATATTATAAATGCGAAAGTTTGTATGTATGGATGTTTGTTACTCTTTCACGCTCCAACGGCTGAAGGGATCTGCTTGAAATTTGGCACAGAGCTAGAATATGTTCTGGAATAACACATAGGCTACTTTTTATCCCGGGAACGCGGGTGAAACCGCGGGGAGCCACTAGTTATTCAATAAATATACTTTACGTGTTATGAAATTAAATCGGTAATTTATTCATTATTTAGTTAGGATTCGAGTTTTCGACGACCATTAAGTGAATTCAAACGTAACACCACACATATTTTACACTAGCTGCCTCTGCGCGGTTTCACGCGCATAGTTCTTGTTCCCCTACGAATACAGGAATAAAGCCTTGCTTGGTGTAAGAATTATTCAGTTTTATTTATAACAATAAAAAGAAATCAAATATATTCTGCATGCTATTAGCATAGAAGTATAGATAGGTATCATGAATATATATATCGCTGCAATAAATAAATATACCATACTCTATCACTTGCAGAATATCCACATAAAATTATATGTAGAAACTATTCTGATACAGGTTCGGGATATGATACAAATATTAATTAAAACAATGTCAAC
The DNA here is from genome assembly GCA_905147785.2 of Thyatira batis. Lineage (NCBI taxonomy): Eukaryota > Metazoa > Arthropoda > Insecta > Lepidoptera > Drepanidae > Thyatira > Thyatira batis. The sequence continues at coordinate 8,168,280 of LR990489.1, forward strand.
ATTACCTTATCCTTCAACTGTTGACACATATGAAGAGCAGCAGTCAAATTGAACAGTACATCACTTAGCCACGGCACCGCACAGTCTGACTGACATGAATCAATCCTCATCGTACCATGTACAGAACTCAGTTGGTAAGCCACAAATATCAGCTTGTGCGATTGTATATAGAATGATATCGCTAGGTCTTCTGGTAAGTTTGGTGATAGAGCCTTCTGTAAAGAAAATATCAGTTTCTTGACTTTGGCTTAAACATGATAGGTAAATAAATAAATATAATGGGACATTCTTCACACACGGCCAATCTGATTCCAAAGTAAGCTTCAAATGAAGCTTGTGTTATGGTAACCAGATAGCTGATATACTACATATAATACTTTTTAAATACATACATATTATAGATATTTACATCCAGACACAGAACAAACAGACATATTCATGAATACAAATGTTTGTCCTGGGTGGGATTTGAACCCACGACCCGCGGCTTGAAAGTCAGGGTCACTAACCACAAAGCCAACAGGGCTGTCTATCCTAACATTCAAGCTACCAGTTGTGGATTTGATTCCTACTCAGGAATAACATTTATGCACATGAATTAAAAGCTTGCTTGTCACAACCATGACCTTAGCTTGGGTAAACTGTCACCGACTTAAATTAATTAAATATGCTTTAAGCAAAATCAGCTTATATATACTTCGTCAGTAATGAACTTACGCATATTTCTTACAAACTATAATACCTAACTAATCATGAATGAAACAACACATACCATATTTCTACTCTTCATTAACTCATCTATTGCTTTTTTCTTTGGCAGAACTAATGCAGTCCGTGCTCTCTGTAGTGATCCAATGAGGCATTGTATTATATGTAGGACCTCCTCTGATGACCTGTAATATGTTATTTTAATGTCACAAGTTTGTTGAACAAGCAAGAAATGGGTTTTAATTTTTTACATTATCACTTTACATAAGATAAGGTTAATATACAAACAAAAATCAACCTTGAGCCATAAAAGTATATGTAACAATATAAATGGCCTTTTATTATTTTATCCTAACTAGAACCAATTTTGCAGGGACTGCACAAAAATTTTAAATGATGTATACTGCACAATACTCAATGCCATTTAATTTTGATCCATAATAGATTAAATCAATATGAGATAATAATCAATTATTTGTTTTAACTTCACCATTATCTGTACTGTACTATATAAACAGTGACTTTTATTTATGGATTTATTGCTACTGTAGCATGTACCTTATGGATTCATCTGCATTTACTCTTGTACCCTGGGGTATACGAATTTAACTATGTGCTATAGTCTGTGCAATATTTTGTCCATGTACATTCAGCTATTGTAGCATTACTGAGTAACAAACATCTATCCAAACTTTTGTATTTATAAAATTGCTATGATTGTGTCTCTATAGAGAAGTGCCAGATGATAAATAAATTTAGTATAATTTTTTTTTTATCAATTCAGATTTGGCGTAGACTGCCATGATCAAGATTGACTGATAATATGTCAGACAAATAATACCTATTAAATGAATGGTTGACAGGTAATATTGTATTGTAAACATATTTGGATTCACACATCTACATTTGGTAAAAACTAAAAAAATTGAGCACATAAATAAATATGAATGACATTACTGAAATAATGGAAGGTTTATTTGTTTGCAATCCTTCTACCTCAATGGCAAATTAAACTAAGGAATATTGTATTATACCTACATTAAATGTAATTCCCATGTAATAAAATTTTGTAAAATTATAATCTCCATTACTTGAAGTTAGCTTAGTTACTAATATGGCTTCAAAGGTAATGCTTTAAACATAATGATTGTATTTGCAAACATATCAATTATAGACACTTATAATGAAAACAATAAATACCTAAAGACATATAGTTTATCCACATTGTCAATGTAGCCTATAGCCTGCTGCAAGTGGTTGGCTGCATCCTGGATCTGTTGCAGTTTCCACGGACCATCCTGGTTGATGGATGTACGGCATATTGAATGCATCTGCCGCAACACCTTGAAGCTGATATCCTGTTGACAATCATCGTGATAAACTATTTATACCCATAACATTAAATTAAGGTAAATTAAAATAAGTGTCATATTAAAGAAAGGTGTGAAATGTACAAAGTTATTTTGGATATGAATAAAAATAAGTAATGAAATAATCACAGAATTAGGAACAGTTCATAATTTTAGTAATCTTGTGAGATCTTTTGATCAACAAATTATAGAATGAAACACTTTATAATACAGAAAGTTAAAAATATCAACTTAAAAGTAACCTGGCATACATCTAAAAGCTAGTACTTTTTAATTAAACGCAACCTTATACTTACAGCATGAGTTATACTGTCACCAGTGAGAGTAACAATGCATTTGAGCTGTTCTGGCTGTGCAGTAAGAATGAACTTATCCTGTTTTTGACCCTCGTTACCATACAACGGCACGGGAAATCTGTGTGCACATTCCTTAAACAAAAAAACCAATCAAATATCACCATGATCACTTCTACATATTGACTACTTTATTACACAATATGACAATACTTACAACTAAAACTGAATGCAATTGATGTAATATAGCGTGAACCTCCTCTCGAAGGACCCATTCGAACTCTTCTTTCTGAAAACAATTACACATTTATGAATAATAAACGATTTACAAGTGCCAGTACCATGAACAATTAGAGGCGAGATTCTATCTAAGGTCGATTAATGTTATAAAAAACAAATCGATGTACCAGATTGGCTGCTTCTTCTTTTTCGTTATCACACATTTCAACGATTATTACGATAGTATAATATGATCAATTCTAAAATATCTTTGCAATCGACAATCGTGGACCTCACAAGAATCTCGCACAAAATTGAATGAAGAAGAGGAAAGGTGAAGTGGGCGGGTGGGAGAGGGGGAAGGGATTTTTCATGACACGACGTTAAGTATTTCGTTCAGAAACATAGAACCATGGCATAGAACCCAAGTCAGTCTGTTAACAGAAATTATGTAGTATAGACAGTATAGTATGTAATAGACGACATATTTTTTCCGATTTGCTATAAAGATTAATAGACATATTATAGTAGTACTTGATGAAGCAATCGCTTAAATTCACAAAATACGCTGACTTTGAAACAATAAAATTAGTAATCACTGGCCATAATATTAAAAATAAATAAATTTAGACAATTAAATGTCATAGAATAATTAAATGTCATTAAATATTATTCACGGAAAAAATATACATAATAATGGTAACTCCCAAATTAATGGAAAATGTATACAATAATATCGAGATTCTGTTACGACGATCTGGAGTTATTGCTGGGTAATTTGAATTTGGACTGCCTATTATTTATATAGTAATAATGATTAAGAAGTTTTAGATATTTTTTATGGTGTTGTTTAATGTGTAAACCAATTGTACCTTTTATGATGATGCTAAGCAGCCAAGAGGCTTATTGTTTTAACTAAAAAACGAAGTCCCTCATAAGTCATGGAATACTCCAAATACTAAGATATTTTAATATTTCAGAAAATCTGGAAGGCATATGAAGTTTCCATACACTTTATCTGCCAAGATTGCACAGTTTCCATTATTTTATTACTTGAAAAAAAATTGGATTTGGATGTATTATCCACTGGGGCTTATTGGAGGATTTTATGTATTTGGTAAAATTCATTTAATGGCAAATTCTGAAGAGAATAAGAGAAGTTGGGCTGAGACACAGAGGAAATTTGCAGAGAAAGAACACCATTAAAATACAAACTGTACTATTTTATTTCAATTTTTTTCTTTGAATAAAATTCGTGTGTATGTAATGAAAATATATCTTTGAGTGTTCAACTATTAACAAAATATTATGTAGTATAACAAAAAATAATCTGAGACTGTTAAACCTATTATTTTTAAATTTTTTTAAGGCACTGCCGTTGTCTTCCACGTTTTAGAAATTTTATGCATTTATTGGAATTCTATTGTTATCGCTCGATATGACGTCGATATACATGACTTATTTTAAGCCCCATGCGCACTAGAGTAATGGAATTCACAAAAATAAACTAAATGCCTTGATCTTACTCAAAGAGCTTGAACGTGGTAAAAAATATCGGGTATATGCACATGGCAATATAGAAAAATAGTGTCAAATAGTTTGTAACTTCTTTCTTGACAAGTTGACAGTTTATGTGTCAGAAGATTTTCGTGTGAAAAAACTGCTGTGTACTTTGTTTTATTTTATAAAATACGTACATATTACGAACTAATATATTCGAAAATGTTTGTGTGATACAAATATATTACTCGAATTGTTGGTGCATGAAAAAAGTTTCAATATGTGGGTTAAGCCTCAAGAAATTTTCTTGAAAACTGCGTTGTGGTAATGTATTTACTAAATTTGCTTATCTTTGTGTAGCATATTGTTATTGTAGACGAGTTTGAGTTATTGATATAAAATTTTCTGCTTTAGGGATTGTGATGAAACGACATTGTATTTTGTACTACAAAGAAGAAAGGGTCATGGTAAATCAAGAGGGCTGTCTTCACTTCTCGTGGGTACTTTAGACAGTGTTCGAGATACGAAACCTGCTCCCTACAGAATACTTCACCAGACTCCAAACTCGGAAATTTATTATGGTATATACTTAATGACTTAGCTTTGTATAAAAAGAAATGATTCTGTATTCAATTAACTATGATTGCTCTGATAAAGAGAGGTTTATTGTTATATTTATTTATATGTTACATTAAATAATGCTACTCAATTACAGTTATAGCCACTGCCTTAACAGAACCAGACATACGTCAGGATTGGCAATGGCTTTTTGACAATGTGTGTCCCACATTGCACTCATTTGACACTGAAGAGGAGATAACTGAGTTTGTCTGTTGTAAAATAAATTCCATCATTGCAACTGAACAAGAAAACTTCACTGAAGGTAAATTTATATAATGTTTTTTCATGGATTGTATTAAACTACCTACTGAGCAAACCTATTTTTTGTAGATGAAGATACACTTACATATAAAAATGTGGATTATGAATTTCATCACAGATTCAGTATGCCTAAAGATGAAAAACTGGTGTGTTACTACTCTTGTAGGTAAGACTTCAGTTTGTTGCTTAAACAGAGTGATAATTTATTACATATTTTATTTTATATTTAATAAAATAATGCTTTAAACTAATCTACAGCTACTGGAAAGGCAAGATGCCACGTCAAGGATGGATGTACCTGTCTGTACATTACATGTGCTTCTATTCATATATATTTGGACGCAAAACATTAATCAAAATCCGTTGGGCTGATGTGACGGAGCTGGCCAAGACAAATAGCTTACTGTTCCCTGACTCCATTAAAGTAGTAACAAGAGATGAAGAACATCATTTCACATTGTTTCTAAAGAAGAATGAGACTTTAGCATTGATGCAGCAGTTAGCTAATATTGCTATGAAACAGTAAGTAATATCTATTTAGACCAATTTTAATCAATTATTTATATCAATTCATTGTTTATCTTTGGAACCCTGGTATATTGTAATCTTGTACCAATATTGTGACATTGGCTGGTATCAAAATATATCTTAAATATTAATTGGTGTTTAATGCATGTGTAGAAACAATATGAAGTTTCAATAAATAACTTACTATATATGTATGATGGACATAATTTCTCTAAAACTGTTTGTCACTTACTTATTTTCAAACAGTATCAATCCATAGAAATTAAGCTGGGACAAACACATTAGAAAAAAAATGGTTGAACAAAACATATTTTAAGCTTAAAAGGATTTTTATATTCATTTTATAACTATCATTATAATTTATTGAAAGAGGCTATTATATTACTGATAATATCAACTTAATGTTACATCTGCTATTATTGCTTTGATATACATAATATTTGATGAATCATTAACTAATATAATGTAACATATTATGTATAATGAATTGACTATGTTATTTAGGTTTCACTGTATAGTTTACTAATATAAATATTTATCTCAAACATCTTGTGTATTGCATATCAATAGAAAGGGACAGAGCTATAGACAATCAATGTTTATACTGTATGCCCATCTGAGCATGAAAACAACATTAATGTTTTGTAGATAAGATAAACAATGCTCTTTTCTTTTTTAATTTGGTGCTAATTTAAACTTTTCATTCAACCACAAGCTTAGTGATAGTAGAGCATGTATTCATATGTATCAACAAATTAGCGGCAATCAATACTATGATGTACAATATTCATAATTGTCTGGGCTAACAAATCTATAATACAAGCCACACCAAGGTCAGACTATGATTTAAACGGAAATGAAGTCATTTTCACCTCATTATAATAATAATGATGTCTATACAAAGATATAGATCTTTTTATATTTAAGAGAAAAAATAATCTTAAAGTATTTTACAATGGTTGTAAATTAGATATATTGATCGATTTATAACTTTGTCTAGTTTTTCGCTGACCTTGGCACTTGATAAATTAGTCCTTTGACCATACTGTTGTCTGTAGATCAAACTATGAATGTTAACATGGGATGGCTATCTTTTCTAGGTTAATCGACGACAAATCTGGCACATTTAATATCGACAAAGATCTAATGACGAAACTTAGTAAAAACGTACCAAAGAAACCTTCGTTCCTGAAAAGGGACTTGGACGCAAGAAAGCAATCTAACTTGTACACGTTAAAGTTCAGATTGCCACAGAATGAAAAATTGGACGGCACGGAAGAGTGCACTTTATGGACGCCGTACAATAAGAAACATAATTGGGGAAGGCTTTATTTATCACAGAACTTTATTTGTTTTGACAGCAGGGTAAGTCACAATACCATAATTACAGACTATAGCTTTAATAGGTAAAGTAATGGTACTTACTTTCAATTAAATATAACGAAAAAGAAAGTCCGATCTACTTATATTAACATTATAAATAGTATCTAGGTAGCCTACGTAGGTAATAGGCATTTTTCGAAACTTCTCTTATCTTATTTCAAAAACTATTCAATACTTAGAAGGGAGTTTCTAGTTTACAGGAAAATTGTGTAGAAGCATTCATATTATAGTCACACCGGTACTGCTCATAGATGTTAAGGAAATAGATGTTATCTACTTGACCATATATATGTATACTATTATATAATAGTTGTACACTTAACAGCGTTATCTTAATAGGTACCTACATTGTTAGTCACGACAACCAAACACGCGTATAGGTAAATACGCGACCTTTGTCAAACTGTCCGTCTACATTATCATTGGATTACAATTGTTATGTTCTAGGTATGTTTGCTTAACAAATTTAGTCTATTTGCACGTATTGATCGTTTCTCATCATATTCAAATTTATGCCAATATCTCGTCTCACTGTCGAGACCTCCATTTCTAAGAAAATATTACTATATAGTAGTCTAGACGTCTGGTTCAGTCGCCAATAATATTTCGCACGTTGAAATATATTTGTGACTCATTCTTTCTTGTATTCATCACCGACGCTATAACATTTTATTTAGGGGATTTTTATGACAAAACAAGTAGATATTATGTAGATATAGACTGATTAAACGGAGTGTCTGCTACGGAAATCCTAACGTTAGAGGAAATCACATTATTTTTCCATACTTAAACCTGTTTGATCAACCCAAAAATACCCATCTCGATATCAATATCAATAGTAGGTATGTTTAAATTTATCAGTAACCTAGTTGGAAATAAAAATTAAATAGGTCCTGCTTATCATTGGAGTAGATATTAAAGAGGTCTATTTAGGCCACTTTTGACTGAAATCCATTATTGGTGAACTATTGAAAATTTTGGCATTTCGCAGGTCCGCAACCTAGTCAGGCTAATAATACCACTCCGCAATGTGCATCAAGTGGAACGAGCTGACTCCGGCGGCACCGGCAGTTCAGGAGAGTCCGGCAGTATCCTCATCACGACGGCACATCACACCAGCTTCCTCTTCGGAAATATATCCGATAGAGACTTCCTGGTTCATAAAATATCAGAGTTGTTGGCTAAGTTACCAAAGTAAGTGTGTTTCGTGTGATTGTGGGATGTCTTGTACTTTGCTTTGCTTTTTTATTTTGGAAATTCCATTTATATTCATATAGATTATCTACTTAGTCTTATATATATGGCAAGATACGTATTTATTCTCAATATCGTTCCGATTCTCCTGAAAATTTTAATTGTTATTGTGCTCAATGTGTTTCGAAAATGGTTTTATTTAAGGATCTTGTGTAACTGCCTCTGAATTTGAATTTCAGGGATCATAAATATTTATGCTTATATCACAACCGTAACTACCTAATAAAATACCTTACATCATTATATCATTAACTAATTTTATTTGATTTCAGCATTAACAATCTAAATAGGCTTATAAATAATCGTTCAGCCATCGTAATCGTATTAATCCATTTACTGATTGACATCTTTCCTAACAGGGTACTTCAAAGCATGCTCGAGTTGGCGTGGCAAATAATCGATTTCAACCTTGGGAATGATATGATTAAGGTTTAATTTTGTGTGCGTATACTCAATTTTGTGAATATGCAGTGATGTGTACAGGGAGAAGGCGTCGCGGGCGGTGTCGAGGGAGGGAGACGGCGAGAAGTGGACCCCTCAGCCGCCGCTCATGACTCTGTTCCGTACGCACCAGACATCACCTATAAAGCAGATACAACAGAAAAAAGTAGGTACCCTATGTCTTATCAGAAATTCTTGGTACATTTTCGATAATGTAATATAAGGATGTTGTATATTACATTAGTAGTTGACCCGCGGAACTTCGTTTGCGTCAATTGCCCGTTTTTGCAACATTTTTTATTGAAGCTCCGCTTCTATTCGTCGTAGTAGCGTTATGCCTATAGCCTTCTTCGTTAAATAGGTTATAAGTTCCTGAGATTAACCCGTTCAGACAAACAAACTCTTGAGTTTTATATATTAGCATAAATTATATTGGCCCCCTGTAAAGAGTCTCAAGATATTTATGATTATCACTCAGTATATTGTACGAATATAACCAGGATTGCATATAAAATTTCAGGTAAATAAAATTTTACATTCATTTTCCAGGAAAAACAATGGGAAGATCACATGTCAGAAGTGGGACGCGGAGTCAGCATGTACCAAACAACAGACGGTAGTGAACTAGTAGTCAATGGCATACCAGAACTACTACGTGGAGAGCTTTGGAGCGTATTCTCAGGGTCGATACTGCAGAAAGCACAGAATAAAGGCGCTTACGAGAGACTCGTGGAAAAAGCTCTCTCGTCTAAGAACCAAGCAAACGATGAGATTGAGAGGGATCTGCACAGGTCGCTGCCAGAGCATCCTGCGTTTCAGAATGATGTTGGTGAGTCGCCTTTAATGTTTTTGCTTAGGAAGGACCTTATAAAATATTGTGTTAATAAAAATTTTAAGATTAATAAAGTAAGTACTCTGTCCACTAGGTTTACTCGTATTACTAAACATTAAAGTTGAACTGTATCTTCATCTAATTAACCATACATTTAACAGACAATCATAAAGTTAAAACATTTTTTTTCTTAATGTCAATATTATACAAATAAGTGCATGATTTATTGTTTTCAGGTATCTCCGCCCTTCGCCGAGTACTATGCGCGTACGCACTAAAAAATCCAACAATAGGATATTGCCAAGCTATGAATATCGTTGCGTCGGTGTTGCTAATCTATTGTCCAGAAGAACAGGCATTTTGGCTACTGGCAACAATATGCGAGACATTACTTCCAGATTATTATAATACTAGGGTTGTCGGAGCATTGGTAAGTTATAGGATAGGTACTATTTATTTATAAAAAACAATATTGTTAATTTTTATTATCATTCCAAAGTATCTATACACAGGTCCATTTTGATTCCAAACCTACATGGTTTCATCATCATCAGCTCATATACGTCTCCACCGAGGAGCTCGAGCCTTCCCTCACAATGAGTGGTCTAGGCCATAGTCCACCACGCGGGCCTAGTGCGGATTGGCGGACTTTACATGCCTTTAATTGTGACATCTCGGGCATGCAGGTTTTTTCCTCCACACGATGTTTTCCTTCACCGAAAGCCAGCTAATTTATCTAACTGATTTAGTAATACTAAATGTAATTTAAATCCCTTTTTCAGGTAGATCAAGGGGTACTAGAAGAGCTCACAGAGACCCACCTTCCTGAACTGCACGCCAAGTTGGATGAACTGGGCATGATGAAGATGATCTCCCTATCTTGGTTCCTGACGCTATTCATAAGCGTCATGCCGTACGAGTGCGCTGTCAATGTGATGGACTGCTTCTTTTATGACGGTGCCAAAGTTATATTCCAGGTTGGTACATTATTGTTTACTAGTGGCCCCCTCCGGTTTCACCCGCGTTCCCGGGGAACTTCAATTATCCCGCGATAAAAAGTCCATGTCCTTTCCCAGGCTCTAGACTATCTGTGTACCAATTTTCATTAAATCGGTTAAGTAGTTCTAGCGTCAAACCGAGACAGACAGACAGACAGAGTTATTTTCACATTTATAATATTTGTTAGGATCAGATGGATTTTTGTGTACATCAATATACAAAACAGATATAAAAACAACAGTAAGACTTAACTTAATGCACACAAGTGACGGTCTTATCGCTATAAGCGATTTCTTCCAGACAATTGTTGGATGGAAAGGAATATGGGTCTAATAAAAGAAGTGTGGAATTTAAGGTTTTCCAAATTAAATTCGTCGAGGTTAGTTAAAATAATATTTTGATCATTGTGGAGAAAAAGCCTGATAAGACGTGATAACTTATATAGGGTTTTAACGTAAAGCGAAAAATATCATGTATTATTTTTTTATCTTGTTAGATAGTAAAATTCTGGGAAAAGTGGATTTTCCAAACTATTTGATTTAATCTTGCTGTTTCTGGCCGGGGAATTTAGCAACTAAGAACTTTAGTGACTAGATTAAATTGATTTCGCTTTTTCTAATAACGATTAGAAGGTAATTTTCACTACTACAATGAAATTCATATATATAATATAATGACATAATAATAATATTATGATGACATTGATGACAGTTATATTCTTCAGTCTGCAGTTAGATATATCAAATTTATCTACTTATCTACTATTTACTTATAAATGGGTACATACATATTACAATAATTTATTTTTTTATAGGTGACGTTGACAATTTTAGATATAAACCGTGAAAAGTTACTGAAATGTACTGAAGATGGTCAAGCGATGCAGGTGTTAAACGAGTACCTCGAAGGTATCTTCAACGAGGAAGCTATGGCTTTGTCTACGGAACCACGCTCCGCTAATAAGGTAATGGCCAAAAATACCTAAAGATTTAGTAAATTTTGTTATCGGGATTTTTCTTTGACTGTTTATTTGGTTAAAAACAAGACAAATTGTAAAATTTACGTTTCACTTAGTATTTTATATTTTCCTGGTTTATCTATACTTAATATTATAAAGAGGAAAGATTTGTTTGTTTGTAATGAATAGGCTCCGAAACTACTGGACCGATTTCAAAAATTCTTTCACCTTTGGAAAGCTACATTATACCCGAGTAACATAGGCTATGTTTTATCCCTGTATTCCCACGGGAACGGGAACTACGCGGGTAAAACCGCGGGGAAGCAGCTATCTATACTAATATTATAAAGAGGAAAGATTTGTTTGTTTGTTTGTAATGGAATAGGCTCCGAAACTACTGGACCGATTTCAAAAATTCTTTCACCTTTGGAAAGCTACATTATCCCCGAGTAACATAGGCTATATTTTATCCCTGTGTTCCCACGGGAACGGGAACTACGCAGGTAAAACCGCGGGGAGGCAGCTAGTTATCTATACTAATATTATAAAGAGGAAAGATTTGTTCGTTTGTTTGTTTGTAATGAATAGGCTCCGAAACTACTGGACCGATTTCAAAAATTCTTTCACCTTTGGAAAGCTACATTATCCCCGAGTAACATAGGCTATATTATATCCCTGTATTCCCACGGGAACGGGAACTACGCGGGTAAAACCGCGCGGAGGCAGCTAGTATATTGTATATTACTTTTATTCAAAATCCATAGAATATAATGTTTACAAAGTGTTGTTTTAAATTGATTGTTTATTTATTTACCATCTCAAAAAACGCCTAGACAGACTATGTTGGTATACACATAATATATGTGCAGAATCTTTAGTAGGTACTTTGTTCCAATTGAACACAAGTTCAACCACATTCAATATAACTGTTTTTATAGGCGTGTTTGTTTATGCTGAGAAAGGCTTATCATAATATAAGTTACAATAACTTTTCAATTCATTTCAGTGAGTCTGTTAACAAAGGCACTTATGACACGTTGACTTAAATGCTATCTCGTTTTTAAATGACTTCAAAAAATAGGAGGGGGTTCTCAATTCGACTGGTATTTTTTGTTTTTTTTTTTATGTTTGTTACCTCATAACTTTTTTATTAATAATTTCCAGACAATAAAAATTCAAGAGCTAGTGTACCAGTCGTACCGTACATACGGAGCCGGCGTGTCGAGCGAGTGCATAGAGCACTTGCGGCTGAAGCACCGGCTGCGGGTCGTGAGGCAGCTGGAGGACAGCCTCGAGAGGAACACGCTGAGGGCGTTGCAGCAAGACAGGTTACTCGATTTGCCCGAATTGCAGGTGATTATCTTACTACTATTATAAAGGCGAAAGTTTGTAAGTATGGATGTTTGTTACTCTTTCACGCTCCAACGGCTGAAGGGATCTGCTTGAAATTTGGCACAGAGCTAGAATATGTTCTGGAATAACACATAGGCTACTTTTTATCCCGGGAACGCGGGTGAAACCGCGGGGAGCCACTAGTAATCTATAATATGTATTTAAAAGTATTATATTTACTATATCAGCTATCTGGTTACCATAACACAAGCTCTCTTGAAGCTTACTTTGGAATCAGATTGGCCATGTATGAAAATTGTCCCAGGATATTTATTTATTTATAATATTATAACTCACTGTACATTTTTCATGCAGGTTTATAGTTATATTATCTGGTACATAAGTTTCATAAAGCAAAAGGTCAATATTGAAGTGATGGTCTTTGTTTTCTTAGTTTGATATACAGGTAGTCATTTTAGTTTTTTGGATTTGTTCTTATTCTTATTTATATTTTGAGTGAAAATACCAAATTCTCCGTACAGGGTATATTTAGTGACAAATAAAGATCTTAATGACAGCCCGGTCCAAATGACACCCAGGACAAACATTTGTATGCATGAATATGTCTGATTGTCCTGTGTCTGGATGTAAATATATATATAAGTATGTATTTAAAAGTAGTATATCAGCCATCTGGTTACCATAACACAAGCTCACTTTGATGCTTAATTTGGAATCAGATTGGCCGTGTGTGTAAAATGTCCCAGGATATTTATTTAATTGCAACTGCTATGAATTATTTGCATTGATATAAATTTTCTTAAATTTAATTTCTATATAGATTAAATTTGTAACTTATACCTAACTCTTATAATTTCCTGTCCTCTATAATAATTGTTTTAACTGGTTTAAAGGAATTACTGAGTGCAGTTCGCGAAGAATTGTTATGGGCCAAGCGAGTGCCCTGTGAGCGTCTAGAAGCGCCCTACGAAGCGTACAGACTCGACTACACGCAGTTCAAAACGTTGTTCAGTGCGTTGTCGCCGTGGGCTAAAGGCGATTTCGCTGAGGCTATTACCGCTAGAATGTTTAAGGTAAAGATTTACTGCTGCTAATATAAACCAAAATATATATTTTTTATTATTAATAAGAAATAATGTGGGTAGCTAATGGCTTGATATTGTATAAAGTTAATGTGCTGTCTATGTTAAACCAATTAAATTGTTAGGAAACCAATTAAATTAAATTTTGTACACATATAGTCTAGAGCCTGAGAAAGTACATGGGGTACTTTTTCCCGGGAAAATAGAAGATCTCCCGGGTTTGCTTGTGAAACCGCGGGGAGCTACTAGTAATATACTTATATTTGCTCATCAAAAACTTATGTGAAGATAAAGTTGACCATTAAATCTAAAATAGCAAGTATTTATTTTCTTTTTATTCTATCCACAGCTAATGGACAATGATGATGATGGATTTGTAAGTGTACGAGGATTGAGTATCGCTCTCGGACTTAGTACCAGAGGCGATGCTCAGAGACGTCTAAGGGCATTGTACTGTGCTCACTCACCGCCCCTACTCTCTCAGTTGGAACTCCGACCCACACACTTTACAGACACCGGCGAGGAGTTGGCTTCCGATGCCATATCATTCTTTGATGGGTAACTATCTCATACTAATTAATAAATAAATAATAGAATCAAAATGCATAAACTGTACAGAATATTGGTGTTACAATATATACCATTAGTCTCTACAATTTCATCCACATCGAACATGCAATATTAATAAATATCTTGAATGATTTACCATACTCGGATCAAGCCAATCGGATTCCAAAGTAAGCTTCAATGTGAGCTTGTGTTATGGTAACCAGATAGCTTTCAGTCAAACACGTGTACTAAAGGACGCTTTAATTTGTTAGTTTTTGCGCATATGAATGTTCCTTATGCATTTTTCAGTAACTAACTTTCAACACATAATAAACTTATGGTATCACTTAAATTTTCTGATTAACACAAATGCTATCGACTGAAATTAAAATGAAATAAATTAAATTCCAGTTCAATGGGTAGGTATATGAACATTTGTAGTGGTAAGTTAATCTATGTAAAAAAAGTGTGATATAAATATTCCTTATTTTTAGTACATGGTAACCAAACCACTATAGACTAAAGAGATTAAAGGGAACTGAGTTAAACGCTGCCTGCTATCGTCATCAATATAGGTACTTGTATAATCTTGCTAACATTACAGTGTAGAGAACCCAACGACGCCTGAGCCCGGTGCGCCCGCTGCCTTAGAGCGCTCTATCAGCGAAGTTTGCGACTCTAACTTTATGGACAAGTCCAGTGAAAGCACTAGCAGTCACACAGGTTAGCAGTTTTTGCAATTCCGTACATTACTATTAAAAGTATATTACAGTTTCTATCTTATCTTAATTCTATACATATTTATTTTTCTTTAATCATTTACTACCATCTATACTAATATTATGACTTCCACGCTAAAACTACTCAACCGATTTAAATGAAATTTGGTATTCAGAGCCTGAGAAAGGACATGGCTACTTTTTATCCTGGGAACTAGTTATATCTATATCTATACTAATATTATAAAGAGGAAAGATTTGTTTGTTTGTAATGGATAGGCTCCGAAACTACTGGACCGATTTTAAAAATTCTTTCACCTTTGGAAAGCTACATTATCCCCGAGTAACATAGGCTATATTTTATCCCTGCATTCCCACGGGAACGGGAACTACGCGGGTAAAACCGCGGGGAGGCAGCTAGTATCTTATCTAATTCTTTGCTTACTCCCTTCCAGCTCCATCAGATACATATACATACTCGGCGGAGTGTGTCCGGGCTTGTGCCTTGGCGGGGTTGCCTTCCTCCCTCCCCTCTACCCCGGGTTCACCCCCACCTCCACCTCCTTCTGCCCCGGCTCTACCACGCCCACACTTCCTGCAACTATTAGCGGCATTACACGACCTTACGCAACACTCGCCGCCGTTGTACGAGGCTGTTGTATTAGCTGGTGAGTTAATGACCTTTGTATACTATATTAGTAAGATAATATGGGTGTTGCGGGGGCTGCCCCTCCCACCGGGCAGTTGATGGAAGTTCAATCTAAAGTCTGGGTTATTTGAAAGCATGCAGTACGACACTTTGGTTTGCAATGTGCCGACTTATCGACGTAGTTGTACCAAATATATTCTGAATTATATACAGTACACAATTCTTCGGGAATAAAGTAGATTTCTGTGAATGAGGATACAACAACGATTAATATTATTTTGTAAAAAAAATGTTAATACCCACCACACCACTTAATAACCATTAATTATTTCCTTGAAGGTACTCTGTTGTTGCAATTGGGTGAACTGAAACACCGGCCCGAATTGGATCGCGAGATCTCACAAGACAGTCTCTACATGGCCGCCGCTGCCAAACAGCCGGAACCTGTTGAGGTATATTTATTTTATTATTCTACTTATATTATATGCAAGCAAGTATGAGGATTGATCTCCTTGTTATTTTGACCAATGTTTTTAACACTTAATATAATACGGTAGCGAAAGTCATGATTTTCTCCATAGAAATAGCATCCATGTGAAGACAGTGAAACGATTTTGTAGAAGCTGGTAATAATATTAGCTCAAAAACTAGCTAGCTATTTAAAAGTATTATATGTATATCAGCTATCTGGTTACCATAACACAAGCTCACTTTGAAGCTTACTTTGGAATCAGATTGGCCGTGTGTGAAAAATGTCGCCGGATATTTATTTGTCCCAGAAATGATAAGAATATAAATAAATATATAATCCTGTATTCCAGTTGGACCCCAACGGCAATACAACCGAATCTGACGAGAGCCACAGACCGTCCCCTTCAAAGGAAAACGATACTTATCCAGACGGCGTATGGTCAATAACCCTAGAGCAGTTCCTGGCGACGATGCTAGCCCAACAGCCTTTAGAAGAATTCTTCAATGAGAATATATCGTTGTTACCTCAATTAGAAGTACTGAGACAGAGAGACAGACTCCAATCTGTTTCATAGCTGATGGAATTAGCCGGGTTGATTGGTATCAGAATGTGAACCCTGCATATGTATTTGCCATTATAGAGCTTATTCCGGTGTAATAAGAGCCAATATACAGTTCGGTAAATGAAAAACTACGACTATATACCCAAAATGACGAACCAAATAAAACAAGTTTTTGATTTAAATATGTTGTGTTGCTCTCATCTTTGTGAAAGTTGTTAAAAATGAACCTTAATACATTTGAGGTCAGTACTTTGATATAAAATTGACTGCCTTTGTACTTTATTTAACGATATAAAGATTTGAAACATCCTGACAATATTTTAGCAAACGATCAATGCTTATTCCACATGTTTTAAACTTTTTGAGAACGATAAATATTTGCATTTCTTATTGTATAATATGATGTACGACAACTGTTTGTATATAAATTGTATTAAATTATAAGTTATCTTCGCTTTCGTGATTGTCACACATTAACATAAAGGTATTTTTGTGCGATTAACATTCCAATATTATAATGTAAGTTATATAATACAACATAGCCATACTATATTTAAGTAGATTATAAGTATCTATAACAAGCTTATTTTACCTATGTATGTAGAAAATACGCAAATATAAAGATATAAATCATATTGTACAAAGTAATATTTTGATTCATGCCTCTAATTACTGTATTTAAAATAGTAAAACTGTATTATTTATGAACTTCTAAATCTGTTATTCTTCTAAATCAATACACACTAAGTACTTATGGTTTTAATTTAGTACTTATAGTTGAAAATTTCTAAATCATTTTCACACAAAATCTAGATTCAGCTTTGTTTATTGAAGCCAAAAAAATAAAACAATCATATGTACATATTTGGTACAGTCATTGCTGTAATTTCCAGATGAGCCTCACTTAATCTTTCTCTCTTCATTTCATAAAAACTGTCTATTAAAAATATCCCTAGAACATGTATAAGGTTACAATATGTATGTCTGTGCCTACAATAACATAATTTAAGTAGTTTTACCATATAAAAATAACTAACTAGCATGGCACTTTTGCATATGATGTATCTTCTTGTCTTATAATACTTGCCTTTTCTGCTCTTGAATATGTATATGTTGTCATCCTAAGTGCCATGATAGTGTACCGTTAGTTTAAGACAAAATTATTTCTGTAGTATATTTCTAGCGGTGAAATAGTTAAGTAAAACACTTAGATGTATAATGTTTGTGCTTCTCGTACGTAATTTGAAGGTGCTTTCGCGATACTATTTTATGCTTAATTTCATAATGTACCTATAGATGATATAAAAAAGCAATATATTTTAACCACATAAATGTATTATGTAAGTAAGTCTAAGTAAATAACATGCTGAATAGTATATCATATTTGTATTTTTTAAAGTTTCACTTAAGTTTGTGTAATTAGCAATCCCATTAATATATAATCTTGGGTACAACCTTATGTGGACAATACACTATGTATATGAAATTAATTGTAAGTATGAGGCTTTATGTGCCTGATATTTTTGCGTGTATTTTTATAAATACACTTTAAACTCTGTAGAACAAATTTTAAGGTTTAATCCTACATATATTATACCTACTCTAACATAACATTTAAACGACACGATTTATCGAAGTACACTGATTTATTTTTAGTAATATAAATGGATAACATAGTGTGGGCTTGCGGCATTAAGGCGCTTATTCCAATGAATAATATATTCTTATAAAGCACAATTACAGATTATTTAATTCAGTTCTATGTAATATTTTAGTCATTAGATTTGTCCATGTAAAGTACCTTAGCTGAATATACTTGTTTGACGTTATTCTGTTTGTTTTTACTCTACCTTATACCTGAATCAAATCTGATTGTAGAATCAGATTGAAGTGATATTTGATACTGTATCTGAAAAATTCTGGTTTTGAATAAATTATTGAATTATGAGGATCGGAAGTCAAAATCAAAATCTTTTTTATTCAAATAGGCCTCAATAAAGCACTTATGAATAGTCACTATTAAAGCTCGGTTCTGATAGTAGTCGGTCTATAGGTATATTATGCTACATTGTAGTTGATTATTTATTCTGAAAATATTATTTAGCTGAGTAAAAAGCAATATAACAGTAGTAAGTACTTTATTAGATGTCATTACATACTCATTTTTGACTGTCAAAAATACATCTTACAATTTTTTAAATGAGATCAGAATTTCCAGTGTGAATTCATGAAAAAACTATGTTTACCAGTTTTTTAGATGTGACTATTATGGTTGAAGTCATAGTAAGCAGCATGAATAAAAATATTTCACATAAAGATTTAAAAAAAACATGATTTCCATATAATACCCTTGTGACAACAAAAAATTGTTGAAAAATCCAAGAAATATGACTAGATTGAATTTATGTATATATACATTTTCAAAAAACTTATAACATAATGAATTCAAGACATTATTCAAGTAAACAGAAAGCCGCAATTTTATATCACTATAGTAATTAGGTACTAAAGTTGCAGTCAAACTTAACTAAATTTGTAAAGGTAGGAAGTATAATATATACTATTATTATAAATGACAATTTCTTCATTGCATACAATGTCATAACAGTCAGCGGAATTGGAATCTTAAATGAAAGTTATTTTATTTTCCATAAATTGAGTCATTTTTTAATTACATTTTGGTGTTGGTTAACATAATGCAATATTTACAATCAATTCCATATCATGCTTTCTGATAATATTTTCTGATAGAGAAAAAAAAGACTTAATAAACTTTACATAATATTTACATATTTACCTAATATTAAACTTAATACCTATAAGGTAATGAATTGCTTAATGTTTCATGAATATTCAAATTATTTCATTTCAAGTAAAACTAGAGCTAGATTGTGAATATAGGTAAGTCTGTCAGTTTTGATAATTCATAGTGCTCAGCAAGAATAACTTAGAATAAATCTTCCTATATTATAAATGCAATTTTCTTTTACCATAATAGGGATCTATGAATGAGATGCTACTTTTTAGGCTGGGAATGTGTGTGAACATTCATATTGTAATTCTCATTTTTATCCACTTCATCATTGGGAAGCGGGTGATAGTGCAACTGGTTATCAACTTTAAAGTTTGTATAATGACATGCACCATTTATTATAATTTCACTAATACCAGTAGTAGGAGGGGTGTGGGAGGTCATCAGGGGCTCAATATGTGCTGCTGTACTCATAACAGGTGTTGTATACAATTTACCACTATGTACAGAAGTAGTATTATGCTGCTGACTTGCATTTGTAAACACTGTGCATACAGTCCCATTCTCCTGTCTCGGTTCACAAATCATCCCCATTTTAACTTCAAATATCACATCTTGTATCTTTTTCTTTGCAACAAGTAAGTTTTTCTCACCTTTCAGTGATCTAAGTTCATTAGCTATATATTCACCAAATACTGAGAATTCATCTCTAGTTCTTGATATGGTAGGATAAATTATTTCTGGTTTCACTGAGTGTAGCGATTCTGATCTTGATATTTTATGCGGTGGAGAGTGATTTGACAATTTACAGTCAACTATTGAATTATCTGAGTGTGTAGATAAGGCATTGACGTCTGGATTTTCCTCCTGAAAAGTAAATGAAAACAAATATAAGTTGGGCAGAAGCAATATTTTCAGAAACTTAACTTGAGGATCTCAAAACATTATTATGTGACAATCAATTACAATTTTATTAGTTACCTACAACGAGAATAGGTTAAGCTGCTTTAGCATGTTCAGTGAAATAATAGCTATACTTACAGACTGCAGAACTCTATATGGTTTACTGGAATCTTTCATGAAGTGCAGATATTCGAACGCGTACCAATTACTGACGTATCTATCGCCCGGGTCTTCAACATTAGCACGAATTTCTCTTGCCGACTCTCTATTGTACTGAGTTCGAAGGTGCTGGATCTTCTTAGTAGCATCCGGCACTGATATTCCGAGGATATCAGCAATAGCCCGTAACTCTTCTCTCCGTTTTTGCTTATCCCTTCGCGTATCACACAAAGACGGGTTCCACAGGCTAGCATTCACTTGCAACAACTCTATCAACTTGAGCGTTTTATCTTTAGACCACTCCATTGTATGATTTAGAAACTTGCGCCGAATTAAACATAAACATTGGATTTGTGGACAAGATTTCACGCAAATTCTACGACAGATCGTTAGATTATTCGATAGACTCCCCCTCCCCCCGCTGAACCGCTAATAACATTCAGTGCTGCCAACTCTAGACCGGGTGATATTGCTGAATATTTTTTCTAAAAACTAGCCAATTTATAATTTATTTCATAGTTTCCTATATAATAAAAATATTGAGATAAAATAAAATAGTGTACTACCCGTATGACATATATGGTGCGCCATTCGGTGTATATGTAAAAACTGTAGCTAACTCACTACACCTATCTAAATAATAAAATTAAGAGAAAACAAAACTGCTTCTTTTGAAATGATTTTAAATATATGTAGCTATTTTAATTATTTGTGTAAGTACAACAGAAAAATGTAGCCTAAATGTTGCAAAAATCAGCTATCAAGGGATTTCGGTCCTAGTATGACCAGATTTAAATTAGTATAATTAACTATCTATACCTAAGTAAATCAGGTAATGCTACTTTATCGTTGGCCGATTTGTGAATGATTTAAGATTTGGATCTACCATTAATATGTAGGTATATAGTTCTCTTTTAAATTCTTATTTGACTAATAGGTATATTCATTTATTTGATATGGTTCTACTTACTTATCCTGACAGCCCAGTTGGCTTTGTGGTTAGTGACCCTGACTTTCAAGCCGCGGGTCGTGGGTTCGAATCCCACCCAGGACAAACATTTGTATTCATGAATATGTCTGTTTGTCCTGTTTCTGGATGTAAATATCTATAACATGTATGTATTTAAAAGTATTATATGTAGAGTATATCAGCTATCTGGTTACCATAACACAAGCTTCATTTGAAGCTAACTTTGGAATCAGATAGGCCATGTGTGAAAAATGTCCCAAGATATTTATTATTTATTTATCCTAAGTAGTGGGCCCAGTGGCAGATATTTACCCGTTGTCATACCTATTATAAAATATCGAACAAATGTATGGTATAAAGGTAAATGCCCCAATGGTGGCCAGTTTAAGAAAAAAAAACTGGTTTATGTGAAATAATACCAAAATTGTGAAAGCTTCAGCACTGAATATAGTGAAACTGTAAAGTCCAGTCCTTATTTAATATTTGTAATGTGTTACGCGTGAGATACGGTAAAGCTGGATTCAATTAATTTAACAAATAAAAGTTGTAGTTTTGTGACCCAGTCTTGGCCAGGGAATATCCATTAATGGCCGCCCCAGTCTTAGTTTATCTTTATTTTATGGCTAACACATCAAATAAAACAAATTTTGATTTTAATTAAGCAATACTATTTTACAAGTGAAACTTTCTGCTCACCGCCTTAACGATTTCCTTAAGAAAAGCCGTCGTTGTCAATTTCAAATCACCTTACACTTTGTATTCGCGCAAATTTGTACATGTAACTGACTGAATTCAATAAAACGTTAAACTTAGATAGTTCGATGTCTAAAGTCTATGTCACAGTGATCCCAATGTAAAAACATTCGCTCATGTCTGAATTCTAGATGTTTCTTTTAATTTTTGGCCATTACTTGTACCTTGTCCACCACTGGTACACTTTCGATAGGTACCTATTACCTATATGAAAGGTAGGTATCTAAAATACTTAATAAGTAATGACGTCCTCTGCACTCATCTACCCTACCAACACTACTGATAAGTAAATTAAGTATATCTACCTACTTAGAAAGGTGAATTGAAAAACCAATATTTAAATCATTCTCATTTATTTACAGACTACAATGTGAACTATCACATTATAAAACAAGTTATCTATTATTATACTTAGTTACAATATTTACAACAAAAAAAAACATTTCATTTTATGCTGACAAATGCATTACACAAAACTAGAGACTCCATAAATCCATAGGAATAATTAAAAAAGTATTATGAACTAAATAAAGAACTTTACTCATATTACGGGGCCGTTTGTTAAGTGGTTCAGGAATGACAGTTCCACTTCATCAAGCGTCACCCATTCAGTTTTGCTCAACTTAAAGTGGGTTGCTTAACATTTATCCTTATAAAATATTCCTGACAACATAGGTTTAAGTCTGCGAAGGCAAGTAATTTAAGGTCATTTCCAATATTAGTCACATTAACATCTTAAACGAGTCAAACATAAAATGCCCTAAAACAAAGCATAATTATTTAAAGGAACCAAATAACAATAATAATTAAGGAACTCAGGGCAGCATCAGCAATCCTTTTAAAATTAAAATATTACAAAAATAACTTAAGCAGTATTTATATGTACAAAAAAGAAAACAATCAGTTCATTTTATAAATAAACGGTGTTTAAATTAAAACCTAATGCAGTTTAGTTTATTATGAGTAATATATTGCAAATTTATGTATGTACCTATGTAAATCTAGATTATAAGGTAATAATATAAATAAGCGATTCAACAATAGGTACCTATATAAGTGGGTACGTAATTTAGTTGGTAGGTAATTAGGACAGCATGTACATAAAGCTACCGTTTCAAATAAAAGGTAGTTTAAAACAATATTAATAAATAAGTACACAGAAAATAATCCCATTTGATTAGGCAGATTTACACATATCCTAGGCAAATGAAAATTAATTTGCATTTTATGGGTATACGATGATCTTTCGGCGACAACAAAATGATGGAGTCGACAAGTGCCTTTAAAGTTCACAATTATAACAATAACAATAACAAAAAATTTTAGGAATAAATCATTATAAGATCATTGCAAATTAAAGGTACAAATGATTTTATTCACTTAAAGAGATTCTATTTAATCATTTACATTATGTTATTCAATTATATTTAATTGGTCGTATAATTACTGTATTTATCATTGTCAATATTTTCCAAAACAAAATGGTGTTTATATATTTTTTTTTCAGATTCGATTTAAAAAATATTGTTTTGTTGTTTATTTGATTTAATATCGCCATAATTATGACATGTAATGATCAGTGTCTAGTATTAATAAAGTTGTCTAAAGGAGTAATCGTAAACTATTAGAATAGCGTTTGGCGTTTCGATTGGCGGAATGCTGGAAGTAGACCAATCAGAACGCCGATCGCAATTCAAACACTGGGAACAAAAACGAATAGAGTAGATTATTATTTTGCTAAAATAGGCATTTTTACACAGGATTTGGAAACAATACAGAGGGGTCTAATTTTAAAGAATTAAAGTTATGTTCAAACCGTCACCAATTCAAATTAATAACTGTTTACTTTTAACTTGTAATGTATTTATTGTACACTTTTGTTAATATTTTGTTGCCAGAAACGACTGTTCTTTATAAATTAAAAGAGTAAGTATCAATTATATTTCATCAGCAAAAGAATATAATAAATTTGTTATCTAACTTTATTTTGGTGTTGTTTTTATTCGGTTTGAACAAAACGTTAGTACCTTCCTACCCACAGTTTAATAGGTAACCTATAAAATATATACAGCAAATTGGTACAATAATTAATTTTCTCGATAGTCTTAATACAAATGTTTAAATTATGACAGCCATAAGAAACTAATACAAAATATTATATAGCACAGAACTACTTACTCGGAAGTAGGTAGGTACACCCAGTCATTTCTATTAATAAATTTTAACATATAAAATATAGGTATCTATATTCAACAATTGACAATAATTTGTCTATCCACGTTAACTTGGTGGTCTTATTTTAATGTAATACCTACTCGTCCAAAGATACAAACCACTACATCGTTCGTAACAAACTATGTAAGTACTTAACTAATTATCTACCTGTAGATCATTAATTTGTAAGTATTATGAACGATCTTCATAAGTAGATAAGTATCACACTAGATATCGTTAATATTAGGCCCAAGTCTATCGAGTACCTGACCGTGGTTCTCCGCCGGGCCGGCAACACGTAACCAAATAAATTACTAGCTATCTATTTCTGTACAGAGTCGATACACAAACATCACAACGCGGCGGGTTTACGTGACGTCGAGCGGTCGGGGCTCGCGAGATCTGAAGAAGCCCTTCTCCGTGCGGCACTCCCTTATGGTGACCGTCTGGAGGTTGACCGTGACGTCGGTGATAAATATCTGATCGGCGACCGGCGAGCGAGCCATCCAGTAGGCGGCGTTGCGGCGCGGCGCGGGCGGCGGCGGCGGCGCGCTGGCCGGCGGCGGCGGCTCGCCCCACGAGTCCTCGTCCTCGGGCTGCGGCGCGGGCGCGGGCGCGGGCGCGGGCGCGGGCGGCGGCGGCCGGGCGCCCTTGGGCTCGGCGGGGTCCGTGGCCGGCGGCTGCGAGTCGGTGCGCCGCTCGCGCTCGCGCTCCGCCGGGATGTGCGCGTCCGCCTCCTCCGGGGAGTGCGGCGCCCGCCGGGGACCGGTGCGGGGCGCGGCGGCCTCGGCGGCGGGCGAGGCGGGCGCGGCGGCCCCGCCCGGCGCCGCGGCCGGCGGCGGCGGAGGGTTCGCGTGCGGGCTCCTGCCGCCGTTCACCTTGCCGGAGGAGTCGTGCCGCTTCGCCGGCGGACTCATGGTTATGGTGACGCCGATCTTGCCCGACTCCCGCGACAGCACCTCGGCCTTGCGCTTCCCGGGGGGCGGGTGGCGCTCCTCGGAGCCGCTGCGAGCTCTCTCGACGGGCGAGTGCTCCCGCTCCCGCTTCCTCCCCTGGCGGCGCAGCTCCTCGCCTCGCTCGAAGCTCTGAATGAGGCGCGGATCGAGAATGTTCTCCTCCGGCTCCCAGGTGTTGTGCTTCGGCTTCCAATCTTTCCATTTCACGTAGTACTCCACTTTGTTCTGAAAAGAGAGAAAAACCCCGTTAGCAAAGTTGAATTGGAATCGTACGTGTGGTCCGTTGCGTTGCGCTCGCCTAGCGCGACTGCCGGTTGGTCGGCGTGATGTTGCGTGCACCGCGGCCGGGCCGGCGCCGCGGCCGCTGGCAAGGGTCGCACGCAGCCTTGCAGATATATTACCCGATAATATTACGGTGGAAAGTGTAAACTTATATGTAGGTAGGTAGGCACCTAACCTACTACCTACTCGCTACCCACACGCATAATTCATATTAATTAAGTATATATAGATCTAATTCTAGGTATATGAAATGAATGAAACACGGGTAGAGAGTTTTATTTCACTACCTATATGTACAAAGGGTCCAAAATATGGCAGTGGATCGGTTAAGTAGTTCGCAAGTTCATTTCGGGCGCACCTGCCTCGGCCAGCTGTCGCGGCTATCTCCCTCGGAATCGAACCCGAAACGAACCCTTATTCCACCGCACATAAGCCGTTAGTTGCCCAACACATGCACAAAACATGCTATGCTTAGTAATTATCATGCCATGCAAGTAAAGGCTAGCATAATGGGTTATTTGACATATTGCTTTAAGGAGACATACTTACTTGAAGAATGTTGGCAGTCTAGTGTTTGTAATAAAGACATTATTCTTTACATGAAAATACTTATTGTATGGTCTCCAATAAATGTCTAGTCTAGGTAGATGTACCTAACTGCATTACCTTTAATTAACAAGACAAGGAAGGACCTCTATCTCTAAGTAGGTACCTACATAATTAGATAAAAATGTTAAGTTATTTCTTTAAATATTCATCATATTGTTTATGTTACTAGTTTATACCAGTTGAAAAATGTCCTTTTTATCACTGTAACGCTTATCGTAAAATACCTATACCTACCTACAAGTTAGATATTTTTTACGAAATATGAAACACACCAAAACATTTATCGGCGATTTTTAGTAACGATAAATGTGTGATCTACAGCACACAGTGCAAGTCGCATTGGATATAGGATATAGGTATTGGTAACCTATATACCTACCTATATTATTTAATGAACTAGGTGTTAGCCGTAGATGGCTTTTACACCGTTACGCGGACTGTTTCGGTGAGCGTCGAGGGCTCTCAACCAAAGGAGAATTTAAGCGACGTCGCATTAATATGTACCGAATTTAAATTTCGCACCGAACGCATAGAGTCGCAATTTGAACACACGGCTTGACAGTGTGCTGTGTGATGTTCGCGCCCGTGTTAAGTCTTAAGGGACTGCACCTTTGGATTGTAGGCAGGTAGGTACGTATCTAGGTAAGTACCTAGGTACTCCCTGTCTCTATTTGTCGAGAGTAAATAAAGTAATATTCTAAGCAAATAAACAAAATCGAATTAACTTTTTGCGTCACATCGCAAATTCGACTTTGTATCTCGGTAACAGAGTCTCGTTTCGTTTGGTAAACAACGGAAGTGATGCCGTGAACAACAAGCACGAGATTGATCGAGATGCAATTTGTACCAATTCCTTATTAAGTTATTACCTACCTAAGTACCGACTTATAATACGTAGATACCTACCTTCCTACGTGGTATTAGGGAAGTAGGTATACATACGAAAGTAATTCTGTCTGTTACACTTTCACGCCAAAACGACTAGACAGTCTTTGATGATACAGAGATAGAAAGAGCATGAAATAGGGCATAGGCGACCTTTAATCCCGTAAAAGTTGATGGTCGGGGAAGCGAGTGAAACCGCGGGGCGGAAGCTAGTTGTGTTTATAGCTTACGTGGTTATTGGTAGACAAAAGAAGCGATACTAAGGTACCTAATACGAATTACCTACTACCTCTTCCTTTAGGTAGGTTAGGTGCCTTCATACAGTCTGATTAAGTCGCACATTTGCATCGATGTTATAATTTAGAAACACTTCTATTGATGACTGTAAAATTAACATTGTGATTGGTAGAATATCAAGCAATAACACAAATTATATTAGCCAGTAAAAACCTGTAATTACCTTAAGTAGGAAATGTAAGACAGAATAGCTGTCAAATACTAAGTCTGGCTGGAGTATAGAAACGGCAGCATTGTAAAATTGCATACAATAGGTAGGTTCCATATTATCGTAATTACTCACCAATATTCAGAACACTATCCAATATAAAATCGCATATTTCATTACCCTACCTTTCACTTCGGCCTCTTAATTCGATTACTGTTTACAAGCAAAATAAGACTTTATCCACTTGGAGGGGAGTGTATATTCGAATGGGGCGTGTGGCACATGGGGCGTTTCGTAGTTGCAATGGGTATTTTAGACCCTCGCATCTTATTGGTTTTAACGGTTGAAGGGTGAGGTGGAAATTGTTCCGTGCGCTGTGACTTTGTACGTACGTTCGATATTATTTAATAAACAATACTGTGAACTTTTCACTTGTACGAATAAACTGCCGAAATGTTATTTTATGTGTGAAAAGCCTGAATTAGCGAAAACCAGAAAAATATTTTTAAACAAAAATTATGACCGTGTCTGTAATATTGCATCCACCTACTAGTACTTTAATTTGTTAAACTGATCATAATATTTATAAAATATAATGTTTAATATATAACTCACTTAAATCAAAATAAAATAAAAATCTTGAATTATGTATTAACATCAATAGTTATAAATAAAAACAAGAAACCCTCAACAATACCTACCGAAATAACCTACTATTGTGTTGGCACAACATTAACATAATAATCAATTCGAACATCAACCTCAGAAAGCGAACAAAGACATTATTGTAACAAAAAAAGTATAAAAAATAAAAAGGATCCGTTGGGACGTGTGGGCAAGGTAAGGTCGCTCGGCTGTCGTTCACCGATTGGACGAGGCGCGGGGCGGGCGGGACAAAGGGAGAGCCACCACACCCCGCCTCGCCTCACCCCACCCCCGCCGGTATACCCATAGCCCTTAACCAATCGCAATAGAGTTCAATTTCCAACGTTCCAAGGGCATAATTAAATGGCAGATTTGATGGTTGTAATCGCGCCATGGGCGGACCGTGTCTCGGAAACATCGACGCCAATTAGCGCTAATCGGTAACCATGTGGTAATTAGCACGCAAGAATATTAATTAACAGTAATCCCTATCGATCGTGTTAACGATGTTGGAGTGGAATCGGTAGTTATGTAGGGTAGGTATCGTGTTTCATATAAACAGACAGCTAACTTTTGACGAGAGATTTTAATGACCAAATATATTTATAGATGGATAAGTAAATGGACAATCCGTCGCTGTCATTTTATCCAGATTATTTGTCTACATAACATAAAACCTACCTGTAGGTATTTTTTTCTACTATAAATGTTAAAGCTCAATCACGTATTAACGGCTGAAGGGTTTGAGACGAAATTTAGCATAAGGGTAGAAATATGTTCTGGAATAGTACATAGTCAACTTTTCATTTGTCAAAATTGAATATTCTGGGAAAGCAGCTGAAACTGCGGAGCACGAGGTAACATGAGGCAAAATTGTTTCTGCGTGTGTGTGGTATGTTTGTGACGAATAAACTCAAAAATTACTCAGCCGATTTCAAAAATTCTTTCACCATTCGAAAGCTACATTATAAGGGAGTAACATAGGCTATATTTTATCCCTGTATTCCCACGGGTACGGGAACTACGCGGGTGATACTGCTAGTATCTTACCTTCAAGCCGATCCGTTTA
This sequence comes from Thyatira batis, assembly GCA_905147785.2. Taxonomy (NCBI): domain Eukaryota; kingdom Metazoa; phylum Arthropoda; class Insecta; order Lepidoptera; family Drepanidae; genus Thyatira; species Thyatira batis. Next base: position 8,197,675 of record LR990489.1, read on the forward strand.
GCTCGCTGATCTTAAGTCCTTGTTTTATGACTTCTCAAAGGTTAGATATGGCTATATTTTTATCCTACAATCGTCAATTTTCAAGACAGTTATCATAATAAAACTTAATATTATTCTCAAAAGAATTTAAGCACAAAAAAGGAGAAGTAATGACGTATGGGAAAACGGATTGTTCCACACATGGCAGCCACGTGATGTAAATCTTCCTAATGTATCACTTTCGTGATTACAGCCATTAGGCACGTATTCTCGAGTTTTAAAAAATCATAGACATATTCAATAAATCTCAATAAAACAACGAGTGGAGAGAAAATGTTACTTTCAGATTTATGGGAGGAATAATGGCTCACCGTTTCACCCGTGTTCCCGGGGGACTTTCAATTTTCCCGGGATAATAAGTAGCCTATGTGTTAAACTAGGTTATAGACTGTCTGTGTTCCAAATTTCATCTAAATCCGTACAGAGTTTTTGGCTAAAAGACTAACAAATATCCATCTATCAGTAAGATGCATGAAAGATAGAGCGTAATTTCAGTGTCAATCCATTTAGCTTTAGAATCTGAACGATTAGATACTTATTACGATAGGTATATAAGTAGGTACCTACCTACATACATTAGAAACTCAACTATTACCTACCACGGCATTAGGAATCATTGAGAACCTGTGAGTTGCCGTGAATATGATTTTTTATCAAGCGCTGTAGTTATTGTAGGTGACAAACGTATCGTCCCTATATCAAAGTTTATGAAGGCTTTCCAATCTAAAATTTAAGTTACCTTAATACTTAACTATGACATAATTTACGAACCTACCGAGTTTGACCAGACTAAAGCCTAGATTCATGATAGCAACGGTCCAAATATCGTTTTATTCAGATAACGTTCTTTCGAATCTCAGTTCATCATCATCAGCTTATAGGTATACGTATCCACTGCAGGACAAGCCTGCCGTAACAACGAGGGGATTGAGACCATAGTCCACCACGCGGGCTTGAAACTCTCAGTATTATAAATTGGTTTTTTCTTGTTGGTAATTTTGATAGATACACAACATCTTTGAAATCGAAACTCCGTCGATGAGCGAACGATTTTATATTAGCTATTATGTATTGAACAATAGGTATAGATCCTAGGTACCTACATATGAACGATTTTGTTGAGGTTGTTTTGCTTAAGCATAGGTAAATCAATTCATACGTGTTTATTTATACAGGATCGTATATTGTAGTAGGTATGTATCTAGATACGATATCGTGAACATTTTTGTGACTAAAAGTAGGTACCTAGGCTAGGCACTGTCACTGACATGCCTAGAAAATAACCTACACAGTTGGATAAAGAGTTCATTTATCTAAGAAGACTTTAGACTATATAACATTACGCTACGACTAATAGGAGAAAACGAGGAGGTTGTTGGTTGAGGTTGCAAACCAACAAGTTGCGCGGGTCAGCGAGTTTCTTATAAATCTCTTCAGCCGTTGTTACGTGGAAGAAATAAATATTCATACATCTCACTTTGGCATATGTGTGATACATTTAGGTACCTAATAAGTTATTCAGATATCGTTCGAGTAAAGCCATAATTGGTATTCATCTTATTCTTCATAGGACGACGAGGAGAGGACCGAAATTACATTCGACTTATGTATTTATATGGACATTGAAAAATGTTCAAACATTATTTACCCATGTTCAATATCATGCTTACCTAATATCAAAATTATCAAGCCTATTGAAAATATCAATAAAACAAAGATCGTTATCATCAATACCAAATAAAGAGTGATTGTGGTACCAGCGACGTCGCCGTTGTTAACAAATTAAGTGCCCGCATATTCAAAATAAGCTGTGATTGTGGACGATGCATAAATCAGTTAACACAAACGTTGAAAGGTCAAGTGGTTCTCTTATTAGAATACATGGTAATAGCGTAAGATTTAAAGCTTTTTAATGTACCTACGTATACTTTTGTTGTTTATTTGTTTACCGAGTCTTTTCATGGTTCTTTTTCATGAGGCCAACGTATAAACGGGTGTAATATCAACCAAATAAGGTTACGAAAGGTCCTTTTTCGCCTTGGTTTCGCTTAAACTATACATAAACTTGAGACCTAAAACCTCAGGTAACATAAATAGGCATACCTACTAGGTTTGAATCGTTATGCTAAACTTAAGCAATAAAATCATGCGCAACGCAATGATAGGTATACTAATATTTCACAAATGTCTACATAGGTACTTTCCTTCTATGAAATATGAAATCGAAGACAAAATAACCACTGAATGAGTTTATTCAAGACTTCAAGTCGTAAGATGAAGGTCCATGACAAATGCGTTAAATAAATCGACAAACATAGTTAAAATGAATGAAAATTCGACTTGAAGCAGAATTGTACGGAATTGTAATGAAGGAAAATCATAAATAGGTACATTATTAAAACATCGCACGATTTCTCCCGCGTCAATAGTCTCACTTCAAATGGATTGAGCATAATCACGAATATACACGTACATTAAATGCGTCAAACAATTAGGTAGGTATGTGCTACCTATTAATTAGTTTAATGAAACTTCTACTCGGAATGTACATAACTAATCATGGCTTCTATATTTAATAGCTATCTAAATCCAGAATCTTTAGGTACTAATATCATAAATGCGAAAGTAACTTTGTCTGTCTGTCCCGCTTTCACGCTAAATCTGCTGAACCAATTTTAATGAGCTTTGCCTACTAGAGCCTGAGAAAGGACATAGGCTAATTTTTATCCCGGGAAAATGGAAGACCTCCCGGGTACGCGGGTGAAACCGCTGGGAGCCACTAGTGTTTTATAACGAAAAAATTGCCGATTTAAAAGTACGAGTAGTAGATTATGGTTTTAGAACCATCTAATTTATAACACTAGGCCATTTGGAATCATGAGCTCATTAATTGAATACGACATGTGGAGTCCGCCAATCCGCTCTAGGCCCGCGTGTTGGACTATGGCCTTAATTCCTCATTAATTAGGGGAGGCTCGTGCCCTTGCAGCGGGGATGTATTCAAGCTATAATGATGATCAATTCCTTCACCATATTCTATTTTATTTATTTATTTCACTGTCGACAAATTAGTTTGAGGAGTTTGTTTGGACCAACAGTTTTCAACACATGGCCATGGAGATGAGCCTTTCTGTATAACTTTTGTATTTTGGCATAAGACCAGAAGACACTTCGGTATCCATCTATTCCAGCAGTAGGTCCCTTGCTAAACTATGGGGGTTCTATTAGTATCACGGAAATCGATTTATAAAGATCATTAGGCAATGGAAATCTTCAAATTGATATAATTCAAGAACCAACCCATCAGAGCGGGTTCATTCATACATAGCATGGGTACAAAACACGTGCCTCATTAATAACATTCCGCCGTTGTGTGATGCAGAGTCGCGGAGTACGGCGACTGAATACAATGAGTTACGTAACAATGCCACCCACAAAACGATAGCGTGGTATTAAACCGCACTTTGCCAGTTCCTTCACAATAGATATTCGAAGTTATATCAGAGCAAATTTTCCCTTTTGGTGAATAATGAAGTAGGTACTTATGGGGATCTAAGAGGAAAATAGGCTGGGTTATTTTAATTGGGCCGTTATAACGAAGGATTTTTTCTTGTAATCATCTGAGTAGCTTAATTTAGCTTTCATCCAGCCCAATGAACAATAAGAAGAGAATTTCACTAATTTGGGCAAATGTTCATCGACAAAGTTTGCATGGCAAATAATGCCAATGGACAATTTACACTCTACATTTCAAATAGTGTGCAAGAGACAGGTCGGTTATTTGTCGACATTTCACCGTCCATCAAGCCGTCGCAAATTGCTCTCTATGGCACATCCGGATATTTCGGGAGGGTGAGTGGGAGGGAAGGGGGAGGTTAGATTAATGGTTCGAGCTCAGCGAGGCACCGCACCGTCTCGCCCAAGGGGACCGATCAAGCGTTTAAACACGAATCCTCTCAAATTGCCTGAAACGAGTGCCGGCAAAAGGGTATGTTTACTTTAAGTTAGGTACGGTAAAGCAGGCAAACATGAGCCCGTTTTATATTATCATCTAGATGCAATTTTTAAGCGAATAAGTAGTTATTTGATTTAAACTTTAATGGTTTGTTCTAAGAATCCAAATTATTTTTACAAATCGGATCAATAAAAACATTACCGCTACATTTTTGTCACAATAAAAGATACGATTGCAATCGTCGGATACCTAGAAATATTTTTATATCCTAAAAACCTTGATGAAGTGTCGCACTCTACAAAAAACCGCGTGAAATCGCAATCAATTCAAATTTCCCGTTCTGATTCAGTTGTTGGGTTTGGTCGGACACCATATAAATCATGGTGCGTGACCGAGTCGCTGGGACGCATTGTCGAAGGCGAGGAAAGCGTGACGCGTGAGCGCACGACCGACTGCTTTGAGTGCTCATTAGCACCATCCTTTTTACCGTAGCTTCCACAAATACTTAGGCAGGATTCCTTGACAAATGTTTCCCTCCCCATTACTTAGTCGCGTTTCAACTTTCAATGAAAAGCTTTCAGCGAAATTCTTTTTAAATTGATCACTTTGAAGGCAAATTAAATTTCAATATACCAGCACTTAAAAGTTTGCTGTATCCGAAGCGAAGGAAAACGAGCTCAATCTTTGACTCCCAATGGTGTAAATTCGAATATAATTCAATTGTAGCGTTTAATACCGTAGCCCGGGAGAAGGCCCGCGAGGCGTTATAAGGGGGCTGGAGAGAAATTGGTAGGGTGAGGGAAGGTGGAAAATGACAGGAATCCAGGCTCGTGAAGGGCCTCGGGCGATCGACGCAATAATGAAGCTGTCATAATTAGTTTCGTTTCCAATTGTACGCTTATTTACCAAAATGTTGATATTCGTACCAGGAGGACAATCTATCTTTGAAGGTAGGTATAAGATATATTAGTGACACCTAAGCTGGATTATGTAAACTACTAGACTAGACCCTAGTTAAGTTACCTATAACTAGATATTGTTATTTAATGAGCTTACAATGTCTCTATTACAACAATATGATATGTGTTAGTTCAAAAGTTGGCATGAATCCAATTAAGCAATAGACTTAACTTCGCCTCGTGTCAGATACACGACCGCTCATCACAAATGGGTTAAATTGAACAAAGTTCACACCCCGCACCCACTCTTCTCTATGCTACCCACGTAGAGACCTCCACAGAGGCGGACGTGACGTGTCCATCGTCGACGTCCATTCGCTATGCATACAACATCATCTCTCCGTAAGTAGGTATGCAAAGGTACACCTACGTACGTACGCAATTAGAATGAACTTGGAATATAATTTTGCATTATTCACTGATTTTGTAATCAATTAAGACGCATTGAAACAAAATAATAGATGTTTTTTATCTATCACAAAACTAATATATTCTGTCTAGTCAATAAAAGAAACGTGTTTTAAAAAAAAAACATCAGTATTACCTACCAATGTACGACACAGCGGATCGAAGATTTTTTTTTATTTCACCCAGCGCAATACCGCGCGTATTCTTTCGTAACACAAATACCAGGAGCGCAGAAACGTCGAGTAGTAGGTACGAAATGCGCGCTGTGTGCGAGGAGAAAATTGATATGTCAGACAAGGTAAGCAAGTCTGCCGGCCGGCGAAACGGTAGAGGCAGGCGAGCCCGGTGGGGTTAGCGCCACAGACGACTGGACCGGCGTATCCGTCCGTCAGTCGCTGCGCAACTGCGCTCCGCTACGGACGTCACGGAGATACGAACGCTATTTATAATATCTCCGCTGAATCTAGTTTATGATGATAATATTCGTTGATTAACTTGAAAGAGTGCAACAAATAAGTATCTAATGGTAATTGTTAGATATTTTGACTATGTACGTACATGTAACTAATTTAACGATAAAATAATATTTTTTTGATGTTCATGACCAAATTAAACACAGTATAAGAAAGACAGGCAACCTCTTTTGTAACTTAATGGCAATGTTAATCCTTAGTAGGCTTCAAAGCACAGTTTCTGAGTAACGGCGACTGCACTCAGCGGTCGATCGTACGGTCATCGACTCGACATTCGACAATTAAACCGATGTAGATTCAAGTATCAATTGAACAATAACCCTCTTTTTGTGAAAAGCACTACTAAAATATCTATTGAGAATGTCTCAATACAAACGGATGTTGAGTATAGCATTCCACTCGACATCGCAAGTTCATCACAAATATCAAAAAAAGCGGATCCAAAACGATATATTTCGGAGTTTAGTTTTAAAATACCTATATCTAAAACCGGTGCAATCAACACGTATTTGTAAGCACTATTTGAACAAATTACTCAATCGGGCAAGGTAAGCAGGGCCCTTGTTCGAGACAAAGGGGCTTCCGACCCTCGGTGTTCACCACTTGTGGCCAAGTCCCTGTGCAAACACACTTGTGAGGGTACTTTTTGATGCAATTTGCGAATAAAACATTCACGAATAAATCTTTCATTTATGATTTAAGTAGGAACTATACGGCTCCGGATTATGTGAAAGAAATGCAAAATGAATCATTTTCTGGAAGATGTTAAAGACGTGTTAATGTAATCTTGGAATAAACACGATAGTAATAAGTTAATTAAGGGTGATCACACCCTACGGGACACGACGTTCGGTGATATTGAACCAAAACTCAATAAGAAAAAACACAATACCCACGAGCGGGTGGTTTTAGCGCGAGGGTTCGTAAAAGGGAGATATAACAAATATTTTCAGATATCCTGACCCTTGTCGCCCATCCCTTCATAACGACGCCGTAACTGATTGCATTCCATTGTTATTGAAAGTATTAAACAATGTATGTACAAACAAAGCCAAAACTAAGGGAGTATAAGGACTTAATCCAATCACGAGTGCCGTATATTATGATCATTATGACGTCAGCTATTTTGACAGCAAAAGATTGGCTTCAGGGTGTGTTAATTGAAATTTTAATTGTTGCCGTTAAATATAAGGTAGAAATGCACACATCACGTGGGAACATCTCACCTGCGGCGCCGTAATATCCTTCACTAATTATCATTCTTATCTGCATCAGATAAAGTGAACAGAAAAAAACCACCGTCCTTTCCTTTTCGTTTTACATTTACATAATAATGCGTGGGGCATAACGACCGCCGGCGAGGCAACAGGCGCATTATTATAATGACGCCGGAGCGCCAACTTGTCTCTAACTTTTTATGTGCTTCTCCTGTAATAGTGTCCATATTCAGTTTACGATGGCGCAATACGCTATACGGAGTGATACCAAAAATGGTAGAGACGCATTAAAATCTTCGAGGTCGGTGTCGAGATAAAGGTGTCCTATTTCAAACGGATTTCGACCGAACGTGAATCGATCGCATCGGGTCGACGCCGTAATGCGACAAATATACGATCAAGAATCCGCTGGCAGTGCTATTATCACCCGATCGCAGCGTGTCGCTGGTTCTCAGCTTAGTGAACACTTGATTGTGGTGTAACGGAATGCATTTATACGTGAGTGTGCATGAGACAATGCAGTCTCCGCTTTAATTGTGTGGGGGCTCCCATATGACGCTCCCCATTCATACTACTTTAATATTCGAAGCGTTCGCGTACGCGATTAAGTATGCTTTCTAAATATAGGGGGACCTTAAACATAGGAAAGTTTTTATGTTCCGAGGGGTGGCACGGTACCTACAAACGGGTATATAAGACCCTAGTTATAATGAGCAGTTTGCAACAAAGAAATCCTTGGAGTAGGCTTTACACTTTTTTATTTATTAGTTTACAGCATCATATGTGTAATAGTTGGTCTTAGAGAATATAATCGATCATAATTTCATACGGATCATTTATTATTTTATATATAAGTTATTAACTTTATTTATTACGGGATTATTAACACACGCACGAGTGTAAATAGGTGTTAACAAATTTATAATTTAGATATGCACCTGCCCTCCTTACATTGGATTTGTAATAATGACTACCAAGAAAAAAGGTTGTAAATATAATAGTTACACTTGCAACAAAGGAAATAATCATGGATGGTTACCCGCAGCGAAGACCAGATTGGATCGTGAAGAAAAGAGTTATTGGTTTACAAAAAGCTTCTTTAAGACATCGAAATTACATTGACTGACATTATCCATTGATATAGTAATCTAGGTTATTTGTTTATTACGAAATATAAACAATGAGCTAAGAATGTGTTCATTACATAGAATCAATACCAAATTTATCTTACATTATAATAATAAGGAACATGTTTGGGCTGCTTATTGCTCTCACTTTTATGACCAACATTAAAAACAAATATAAAAAGGGTTGCGACAACTCAATAGATTCCCCTGTGCCCTTTGCAGTTTTTTACTTCATTCCGATATAGGGATGGATAAAATTACACCGGAGCATTGTCAGGCGATTATTTATAGAAAATTTGGTCGCTTTGTGTCGCTTCCGAGTCCACATCGTACGAGGCTGTTGGTTTCGAATTATTATCGGTACCTCTTCATCGTGACCCTGGGATAACGGTTTGTTTTTTGTTAGTATGTTTTTTTGGGAATTAAGTAAAACCGTTATAAACCCGAATGTGGAAATAGGCTCCTACTGTTGTATAAACTTCGGATGTGTTTATGCGTAGAGTGGTCAAAGAATATGAGAAAGTAGATCACCTACTGGTGCTCTTACGAAAAGAGGTTCTGGCCAAGAATTGGTTATTTGATGATATTATACGTGTATTTGATATTGTAGTTTGTATTCAAAATTCCCCAAAGCCCATTTAACATCAATGAAAATTTACGCTAACAATATTATCGCTGAAGGAAAATATAAGTATAACGTTATCAGGGAAGAAATAACAAATACAAGATAGACTATCGAGAGGCTAACGAATACTACGTCACAAAAATACTGCTCGTTAATTATGCTATTGATCAGCACAATAACATTGCAGATGCTCAGTATATGGGACTTGCTGTATCTTTTTAGGAATACTCCCATTTTCCTCAATCTTACTTTTGGTATGTTTGCCGGGTCAGACATCCATCATTTTCATTTTATATCGTGATAAAACGCGCAAATTAACAATAAAAAAATATATAATTTGTGATAGCGCCATCTAACAAATAGCTCTGGAACTAGAATGTCATTTGGTTAACAGACGCGAGATACGTTTGCAAAGAACCTTCGAGCAAAACGCAAAAATATTTTCTGTAAATCTACTCACCGATTATAGTTTATGAGAAAAACAGTAAAATCAACCACTGTACAAAAAAAATTGCCATAGAGGTTCACTAGCTTCGTTACAAATATGCTTGAAAGACATTTCTGCCCGTCCAGAATTATGCTTGACGCTGATTGGCCGACAGAAATGGCGGGGAGCATGCGCGGTCGACGGTTGTTCGGTTGAAGCCGAATACTGGCGCGTTCGCTCCGAGATACCAGGGCCACAGCGCACTGTAGGAGTTACTTCAATATCGACACGTGCAAAGTAAAATAACTCGTGAAACCATAGCATAGAGTTTAAATTTCTTTGTAACTAAAAGTTTCATTTACGTTAGACCATGCCGTCAGATAACAAGGTGAAACGGCTGCAATGGGAAATAGTCCTTAAGATCACATAAGAAATGGTTCAATTTAGGTTGGAGACTCATTTTGTTTTGCCATTAACTAGTTTCCTGAATTTGACACGGCGCTAGAAGTGAGGCTTCGGAAACTTTTGACCGGCTCCGAGTTACGACCTATCACAATAATGGATTGGACTGTTTTTTCTCGTGATTAACTAATTACTTTCATAGTGTTAGTAATATATGTATTTTCTAACGTTAGTTTTAATATTATTTAGAACTCAAGATGTAGGATAAACAATAAATAAGACTGTATAAAACGTTTCAGGGAATTGCTAGGTTGCCACGCCCATGCGTAAGCCTTGAGATTGGCCTAGATTTTTATGTAAGAATGTGCTTTAATGTAAACTCTAAGTTTCTAAACTCTTACATTAATAAGAAGTCAAACTATAGTATCTGTGCTTATGATATAAGATATGCTGTATCTATACATGTACTTAAAATGACAATAACTAAGATAAACAAGAATTTGAATGTAAAGAAATGTGTGAGAGTTAGTTTTCTTTTAGCTACAATAGATGCCGCTAACTGTCTCGACAATCATTTGAAGAGATTGAAAGAACTCAAGTCTTTTACTTAGTTGTTGTTTTATACGAATTCATAAGTAAAATATTATTCGTTTTCTTGAGGTTTCTAACAAACTCAAACATTGTATCGAGGCATTTTTTTTTAATTTTTATCATTAAGTATCACCTCCTCTTTTTTTAAATACCTCTTTCGTATGATAAAAAGTATTAGCTTGTGACTTATCAAATATGAACTTTTTTATAAAAAGTATATGTGCGAGTTTATAAGTCATAAAAGTTAATTCTAACGAAGACCTTCAAAGTTCCATTGTCAATATTTTCTCGTAGAGAATCCATAAGGAAATAATCAAAAGGAATAAATTTAAATTAGCTTAAGAGTAAATACTCAATAACGTTTCCTGAATAATCTGGTGTCTATTAATACAAGGACTAATGGATATGAGTTCCTATCCTAACTAATATCATAAATGCGACAGTAATTCTGTCAGTCTCGCTTTCACGCTAAAACTACTGAACCGATTTAAATTAAATTTAGCACAAAGATAGTTTAGAGTACGAGTAAGGACATAGGCTACTTTTTATCCCGGGTAAATGGCAGAACTCCTGAGGGTGAAACCGCGAGGAGCCACTAATTCTATATAAATATAGACACAGTCAATGGGTATCATCAGATAAAGCAAAATCTACGGACTTACATAAATTGTTAATTTCAAAGTAGGTACGCTATGGTTGCAAGGTGTTTTTATGATAATGATAACAATGTAATAGGGTTCAAATTTTGTAAGTATAATATCATAATCAGTGACGAATTAAGACTTCTTGATGCCCTAAGCAATCCACGTACATGGGGCCCCCTATCCTTATGTCAACTAGAATCAGTCTTTAAACCATTTTTGATGCGGTTTTTGGTGACGAGAGAATGAGACGTGATGCCCTAAAGATGGATTTTGGGCTTCTTCTGATGCCCTAGGCAATTGCTTAATTTGTTTAAGGGTTAATGCGTCACTGAGCATAATGCAATAACATTTGAAATAATAATATCACAGGAAGACTAAGTAGGTTACTAAATGGATTTAGATGACAATATCTATAATATAAATGACACTTCACTCTAATCTTAATGTAAGCTCGTGAAATGAGACAGAAGAAAGCTCTTAATCTCGATCCGAAAGCTCTTTACACCATTTTTTTATGAGGTTCTTAATTTCATTTTTGATTTAAGATATGGACTAGAACAATTATTAAGTTAAACTGTTATAAATCACAAATCAGCTCCATAATTTGTTTTTATCCCGTATTAGGTAAATGTTAACCTTAGGTATAGAAGAGCATTGTGGGCAGAATTGCTCATATTCCAGGGTCTCTTAAATTAATAAATAAACATTTCACAGTAAAAACAACATTCAGAACCGAGCAAAAGTGACTATTCATTTATAAGTTAGTATATAAGAATAAAAAATAATTTGATTTGATTGATTTCAAATCAATATTAGCATTACAATGAGGGCTAACAATGTGATGTAGGTACATTTTTATTTAAAGCAATTGAGCGTAAGGATTGTTAAAAACTGTCATAGGCAAAACACAAAATGTCACTCTTAATCTTGCCTCATTTAGGTACTTTAATTTTTTTTAAGTTAGGTAGGTACTTAGCCTTCATATTGTTAACCCTCATAGACTTACCTTATAACTGGCGATGTCTTCAGAATCCAGGCGAAGACTTACCTTTGCTTTATGAATATCAATATTTTTATGTTTCATTTCAAATTAAGAAATACCTTCATTACAATATAACGATAACAATTGACGATACAAATTTTTTTACAGCGTTAGTCAATTTCATGAAAGATTGCTCTAATGTCGTTTAGATTTTGTATAAGGATTTATAATGAAGGTATTCTACGGTACAGAATAATAAAGTGAAAATCCTACTAATATTATAAAGGCGAAAGTTTGTATGGATGTTTGTTACTCTTTCACGTAAAAACTACTGAATGGATTTGAATGAAATTTGGAATAAAGATAACCTGGATTAACATATAGGCTACTTTTTATCCCGGGAAAATGGAAGACCTCCCGAGTACGCGGGTGAAACCGCGGGGAGCCACTAGTATTTAATAAAACAAACATATCATGCAAGGAAACTCCCAAAAAAATCTGTATCCAAGGAAAGATCAGGTTAGTAACAGCAAGAAGATCATGCTCTAGAAAAAAAAAGTACTTGTAAAAAAACACGACAATGACAAGGCTGCCCCTCACACGACTTTTCAATGTCCTAACTTGTTTACTGTCAAAATCTTTAATGTAAGTAATCTTAAAAAGGGCGCCATTCATAGAGAAGCATTCAGTTTCTCACCAAGGCCCTCAGTTTCTCAACATAACATAACCGTGTAAGGGGAGCAGTGATAATAATAAGAAACGAAAAACATGCGTGAAAAGGAATATAGAACCCTCACGAGGTTTCTCGAACAGCTGCCTCGATCACAATACTCGGATTAATTCACAAAATCTAAATTACAATCATGCAAAGCGATGCACATTTTTATATACTTGCACATAATCCGTATTCAAATTTCGGTTTAAGCAAAAACAAGCGAGCGGTCCGTTCCGATGTCGCAACACAAGCAGTTTACAAATAAAGCGCACCAATAAAATCAGTCGTTGATATGTGATCTCGCATGCATGTTTCGCAAGGTTAGAATAAGCGTTACATTCGTTAAAAGAATATATAAACTCACCTTTCTAATTCTCTTCTTCATTATACGCTCAGCGGCGTACACGCTGTCACCCAACTCCATCTTATGCATCCCCAGTTTGTTTGATGGGTAAAATGCAAAAATCCAAATCCAAAAAACACTGCAATCCAAGTGTGATCCTATCACTGCATCCGTTATTTGGCGCACCGCAATCCGACACACATTCTCTGTCACAAATTCACAATAAGCCCTTCCGTCTCTGTTCAAAGTTGCCGCGCGAACGATCCTTTTTCGCGGCAAACGGCGATACGTCCACACTGCACAGTGTCACAGCCGAAACTGAAGAAGGGGGAGGAAGACCCTTCCCCGCGCACCCCGCACGCCTCACTCTGTTCCGTGCCGACAGAGTGCGCCACGAGTTCACCAACACCCGCTCGATATTCTGTAAACAAGTTTTATTTTCATCATTCTGTTTTGTATTTTCAGCTTATAGCTAAGAGTTTCTGGATTTCTTGCCTGATTTGAGATGGGTTATAGTACTTATAGTTAAAATGACTTTATGTTAAGATATATTCGTTTCTACATTATATCATAGTACATAAGTAATAATAGTATATAATGACAATACATAATATAGTTTTGCAAGGACTTATTAACATATTTCGTATAACATAAGTTTTCAGCAAACCTATAAAGTAGCATAATGCGTAAAACGACAATTGTAATTGATGTTCGTATCGGTATGGTAGGTATATTGCGTCGGTTCAGTAGTTGATACGTCTCGCTCGAGTCGGTGGCGGCTTGGCGGGCGATTCCCCGTAGCGGCAGCGGCACGGGAGCGCGGCGTGAGGTGCGGTAGGTGGAGGCCGGGGCACGGTACCCGGCGCGACGTTGCCGCATCGCGCCAGCTGCGAGAGAAAGACCGAGCGCCTACCCTATTATTTACGCGCGGCGTTGCCAGTCCGCTCGGCCTACGTTGATTACGAGGACACCGCTTTTACGTTCGTTCGATCATCCGGCACTAAAATTGATGTTTATGTCACATTTTCAACGATTTTCTTCTATCTATTAAAAGTGTTAGTATTATTGTAAGTCTGGGCATAATTTTAAGAATAGTAATGATGATTACCTGTATCAATCAGCGGAAAATCTCAAAATCCAAAAATAATGCTCCATAAGTGTACAAAATCACAACAAAGGTCCAAAAACAGCTGGAATCACTAATAAGTATTTTTGAAAAATTAACCGGCGAAAGCGTCCGGCCGACAGTACGCGCGTGAAGTAACTAAGGCATTTTCGGTCGTATCGAATCGGGTTGGCATTCGTGAAAGGTCGGTATTTTGGGCCTCGCAAGGTGCGGGACGGGGCTAGCAAGCGCGCTCGCTATTGGGCGGCGAGAGCGGGCGGCGGGCTCTGCGCATCGTCGACCAATAAGAGAGCGCGATGCGCCGCCCCGCCTGCATTAGTCCGGTCGTCGAGTGTTTCTACCTCGCTCTAGTGGACTGGCTCGGTCGATCCCAGCTTTGTTTTTTACGTAGCGCGGCTCACATAGAAAAATAAACGGACATTTTGGATTACGTTTGACGAAAAGGGTCGCCGGATGCGGGCGCGGCGCGGCGCGAACACATTTATTTATTTTGTCGGTATTGTTGTAGGGAGAGATATGGCGCGATAAATAGATACAGCTTGCGTCGACGCAACACGTCCGATAGATAGAGCGCGGACTTATTTTTAAAACTGTCACGTCTGATGTTAGTATGATCTATGATGCGTTAGTTTTATTTGATGGATACAGGTTCTTTAGATGAGGGACAGCTATTTATTTGAAGCTTTTAAACATTAACAAACAATACTTTGAAAGTAATGTTGTTTAATTTAAATTGCTCCAAGGAACCAAAGCAAAGCAACATAAAGAGTGAATGATGACATAGTTATTTTTTAAATTGGTAACTGAAAGCGCTATTCAAATCAACGAACAAACAGAAATTATCTGGTCCTTCGCATTTAGTTGGATATATTAGCTGATAGCATTGCTTCTGTAGGTACCTACTTAGATATGCAGCTATTTTAGTAATCGTAGGAAGTACCAACCTACATAGGTACCTAAAATATGAATGAAATAATGCGATGCGTGACGCAAGCTACTAAGGCCCAACTTCAATTCCAAAAGTGAGATGAGAATTCTGCATCAACGACGTCCGAAAAACTCACATCACGGTTTCCTGAGACATCTGAGAGAAGCATTAAGAAGGTATTTTATAGACACTCTAGTTAGAAATAGCGCATTCAAGTAACTAAAATGATCACAGACATGGGTTTAGAAATCATGAAAAATAGCCCGTTTAAACTCCTAAACTCCCAACCTCTGCTATCAATGAATAGGTAACAGAATATACCTATGCTTATAATATACCTATGTCTCAGTGAATATCAGCAAGCAACATTTTATATCTACCTTACACGGAACGGAGACAGTTCCTGTCTTTCTACGGCGTTTAGAAAAGAGGAATGGTGGAATCGTAGTTACCTACCCGGCATATCTACGGACTTGACTTTTATATTTCCTTCAAAGCTACGTAAACATAGATAGGACAAGTACCTACCTACCTAAGTATCTATATATGTACTTATGTAGGTAGGTAGGCTAAATTTGAATGCAGACAGAGTTACGTAGGAAGTAAAATGTTTTAAATGCTAAATAAAAGATACTAAGAAAAGTAAAACACCACAGTTCAATAAGATTGGTGCGTTATGGCAGAACTTTAGACACAAATGTTTCGTGAAAACATGTAGGTAGGTACCTACCTAGATAGTTATTAAGTACTCATAGAATACAACTGTCCACATTGATGATGAGAAACCTAGTGAGATATAGGTAATTTAAAAAAGGTGTTCCGCAGGGAGGCATTCTACTGCCTATACTTTTAAATCTATACACTCTTGGTCATGGAAAGAACATCATGGTCTAGACGACGTCATAAAGTAATAAAGGTATTATTAATCATCTAAGTTAAGCTGCCTTGAAGAGTCATTAATTATGACGAATCTAGTCCCTTTAGGATTGACGATAGAGTCATAACAACCATTGAAAATCCATGTTAAAGGAGAGCAAAATGGTGACTAATGTACCTACCTAATTCATAGTGTACATATTGTGTGTGTATTCATATTTACAGATGGCAGCAAACAACACAATGGAGACACCGGCGCTGGTGTAGTAATTTATTTAGAGAACCAAGACAAACCAATCAAAATCAAAAAACGACTAAACCGAACAACGACAGTATTTATATCGGAACTATACGCAATAGAAACCGGCCTAAAATGGTTGAATAAATACCTGGACAAAAATGACCACCACCGCATCCAGCACGTCTCAGTCGCGACTGACAGCCAATCCGCCCTAAAAGCTCTGCAAGACAGGAACAACCCGGACCCCGCAATATGCGAAATCCACAGACTACTGCACGGGCTGGACCAGGCACTTATAAAAATATCCTTCGTCTGGGTCAAGGCTCACGCTGGCATCGCCGGGAACGAAATGGCTGACCAAACGGCAAACGCAGCTGCAACAGGCACTACAACAATAGTCAGCCGTCTCTTCCCCATCTCGTACGCGAAACGTGACTTAAAAAGACGCACTGAGAGCGAATGGCATACACTCTTCAATGAGGAAGCCCTATCGAGCCACCTCAGTGTGCTCTTCGACCACAAAATGGAGGATATCGGGCACTTCCTAAGCAAGGTATCGTTGACCTTTGCGTGGACCCAGATTCTCACGAATCATGGGTACCACAAGGAGTATCTGCACCGCTTCAAGATCACGGACAACAATACCTGTCCGTGCGACGACACAAGCGTGCAGAGCCTTGACCACCTGCTGAGGGAGTGCCCGATATTCGCCCTCAAAAGGCACGACCACCTCGCCGTCTGCGGGGCGGTTAACTTGGACCCCTACAAAATTCCAGAAATTATAAAAAAGGATAGCACCCTCAACTCCTATCAGACATTCATCACCAACATAGTCAATAACCTGAAACAAATTAATGGCACCTAAATAAACAAACGAAAACAAGGACCCATCACCAAACAAACCCTGTATCAAATTGCAGGGTAAAAAAAAAAAAAAAAAAAAATTCATAGTGTTGTCTTAAATAGAATAAATATTAATTGAAATATGTATTAATAAGGTAGGGGTATAGTGTACCCCGTATACCTACCTCCACAGGTGCCTACTTACTTGATATTTAGGAATAGGTATCAAAGCAAGCTTAACTGCAGGCATCTTTTAAATTTCCATTGAAACAGCTAGAAACGATTGTGGAGTGAAAGATAAACCTACAAAGAAGTAATCGATGGATTGTTGTTTTTAAATACGAAATTTCTTGGTAGATAGATATGTTTGTACATATTATTGTACGTACGTATATTCTTTGTTAACTTATATTACTTTAAATAAACTGTTTTTTACTCTATAATCCATATAAACGAAAAATAATACTAAGTAGGTAGGTAATTGCTAAGCGCAGAACTCGAAACCTGAACTGATTTGGCCATTTGTGGTCTTAAAATGTTTCCTCGGAAATGCGAGTTATATACCTGCCTAGGTTATATACTTTGACTTTACTTAGTATCTACATATTATATCTAATATTTGTAATATAGGTAGGATAGGTACGCAAATAAGTACCTACTTCAATAATAGAGTTTTCTAAATTGACCAAGTACCTATGCGTGCACATCTTACTTGGTCCGAATTCTACCGTGTCAGAGAATTACGTTAGAGTAACATAGGCTCGAAAGTAGCTAATGGCGCTATGAACGAGGCCAATCATTAGCAATAGGCAGGCCGATAAGTCAAATCACATAGAATAGGGCAGCTCTAGTAAGTCCTTAGTATAACTTAAATGCCATGACGATGATGCTAAGAAGCAAGTATTGTAGTTGCAAGCATATAGTTTGATTCAGCGCAATGTGTTACGTCATCCGTTACTCATTTCGGACCTCGATATTCTAAGCGATGACTGGATATTATACCTACCTAACAAATAAGTGATAGATACTATATCTTCGTAACTTTTTAGCGTAGGTACCTACACTTTAATATCATCACATTCACTTCGAAATACCATATTCTAAGTAAGTTTTTAAGAATCCGCATCGAACTGCGCTAGAGACTCTGTCGTGTAGGTACCTAAGTAGGTACCTACCTATGTACCTATATAATAGGTATCTACTAGTGGCTCCCAGAGGTTTCACCGATCTTCAATTTTCTCGTGATAAAATGTAGCCTTTGTGGTAAACTAGGTTATAAACTATCGGTGTTCCAAATATCATCCAAATCCGTTCGGTAGTTTTCGTGAAAGAGTAACAAACATCCATCAATACCCACAAACTTTCGCATTTATAATATTAGTAGGAGGATTTACATCGTATAAGTGAGAAGAGCAAAAAGGTTGCTTGTTTGGGATCATCATTATCAAAGACGATATTCTAAAATAATTATTTTTTTATATTCAAACTACGCTTATTGAGGATAAGAGGAAAGATTTGAGTTTTTGTTTGTTATGCATAGGTTCCGAAACTAGAGGACCGATCTGAATAATTTTTCCACCAATAGAAAGCTACGTTATTTGAGAGTGTCATAAGCTATATTTCATCTCTGTATTCTTACAGGAACGGTATCTACGCGAGTTAACCGCGGGGTGGAAGCTAGCTTTTTTTTATATGCATATTTTATACGGCTTCTTACTGCTTCTTTGTTCTGTTTTAGTGTGTAGAGATTTCGCATCGACTATTTACCTATAGGAATACTATTTACTGCCTACCTACTTTTAAGTGTTTATTCAACGATTGTATCTATGTAGTGAGTAGGTAAGTATCTACCTAAGTTAAATTAAAAAGTTTTAGCTCAATGTGTCAGGATGAGGAATGTAATGCGTTTATTTCGTCCAGGACTTTGGACAAACAATTTATTAAATTGAAACAAAATCTCTGAATTCCTACGTGAATAGTTAGGTATATATAACAACCTACCTACTTATAGGTACCTCAGGAAATAAAGAGCAAATTATACCATACCTACAACACATTCTTGTGAACCGGCTAGGTTTTCCTTATGTTTTATGATAATTTCCATGTGACCAACAACTGAGGTATTCTATACCAGCGAACCTTCTTAACTCGAGACATTTTGCTTTATTCCACGTAGAGCATTATTTTTCGTTTAAAAGCCGTTGACCGTGTGGGTCGCAGGTTCGACGTCGGCCGATCGTTATCTGCCGACTACCCTCGCCGGGGACCAGAACCCGCCGTAAGGCAGGAGTTAATGGCTTAGAAAATTTGAAATGACTGCTTTGTTATATTTTTAATTTATTCTTAAATAATGAAAGGAAACCGCCAGAATAGCAAGAATGATCTAAGTATCTATAAGTCTAGTATTTATAGAAGTAACATAGGTACACGTTACAGTAACATATCTACCTATCTAGGTAGATAGGTTACTGTACTACTACTGATGTAGGTACATCAGACGTTGAATCTACTTATAGGAAAGTTTTAATAATAATGAAATTAATATTAATGAATAATGAAATAAGATAGATAGTATAAGTAGGTAGGTAAGTTCTCCATTATGTTAATGTCATAACACAGTAATAAAAATCTCGGCAAATAGCTATTATTGTAGGTACCAAGAGCCAATTTATATAGAAGATCTTTAGTTTTTAAAATAATACTTATTACCTACATCCTCTTTAGGTATTATTAAGGCTAAGGCAAAGATGATTAAGATACTACGGAGCGTTCGTTCCCAAAAAGGTAGAACCAGCGGCCAAAATTAATACCGGGTCTCTATCCAATACCATCAGAGTTAAGTGGGTAATCAGAATAAATCTGATCTAATTTTTATGGACCTATCATTAATATTTGTCATATTATCTCTTATTTCCATGACTACAACCTTAGCTCCGTCTATGTATGAGCTGCATCTTCTCTGGGGATCTGATCTATACCTACTAATATATAAAGCCGAAGAGTTGTTTGTTTGCTTGATCGCGCTAATGTCAGCAACTACTGGTCCGATAACAAAAATTATTTCAGCGTTAGATAGCCCGTTTATCGAGGAAGGCTATAGACTATATATCATCACGCTACGACTAATAGGAGGGGAGCATCATTGAAAAATGTTACAAAATCTGGAAGTGGCGCGGGCTAGCTAGTAGAGCAATATAAAGAAGGAAGCAAATCTCGTGTATTTTCCGAAAGTGTGCCTTCCATCACATTCAGCAAATAATTGTTATTGTCAACAGAATAATTTAGTCATCAGTATTATTGGTATTAGTCTTGGTTATTAGTCTTGTTACTCTGATAACCTTTGTTGAGTCACCAAGTGGGCGTCCGTGGCGCTCAGCCAGGAACGTGATCATGAGTGAGTGATCTAAAAGTAAGATCGATTTTGCATACCTACCTATCTATTGATCATTTGCTCGGGTATTTATTGGCTTTCTGTTATAACTACTCATTAAAATGATTAGGAACAAGTCTGTTTCAAAAGACACAGAGGAGTTTTGAAGGTTTCAGCGTACATCACTCGACCTCATTGGATTTTTTTGATGATAGGTATTTAGTGCTAGTAGGTGCTATGAGTAGGTATTATGACCTCATGGTCAAGTCAAACAAGATAAGACGTAATTTTCGCAGAAAATGTATGATGGTTCAGATTTTGAGAGGATATGGGTGGTTATGATGGTTGATATTTTTGCGTGACAATCAGACAAACAGTCAAAGAGTTTCATCATGGTATGTGGTCACCACCTCCTATGTACAATGCTCATTCTAACAAGTATCTATCGCTTATGTTTTATCAACCCTGAGTCATGAAATTCCTCTTGTAAGTTTATTGGCCGACTTTTCTAAGTGTTATTGCTCAACAGCTTAAAGGTGAAAATAGGCCTATGAAAGAAGGATTACCTGGAAAGCTCTGGAATCTGTATTGAGAGCACTGCTATTAGTACATTACCAACTTGTGACTTCTCATAGGCTATGGGTTTTCTTTGACTCAACTTTATATATGGTAATTTTCTAGCTGATTACATAATGTCCTCTCACATAGCTTATAGTTTTGTAAATCAAGTACCTAGTGTTACGGGTTACCTCAACTTTAAAAGTAAGGAAAAAGAGCAATTCTGTCGTTGCACAAATAAATAAGTACTTACTGATAAAAAACAACAATAGAAACAAAAGACAAAGAAGCATTATCTCATCATCTATAATTATCTACCGAGACCAACTAATCATAACATAATGGGACCGCCTTTACGATCATAAATAAAATCTTTATGATTCCTCACCAAGCACAAAAAATATGTGCTTTGAGGCAAAAAGCTACAAAAAATGTAGTCTCATTGTAGATACCTAACAACGAATAGTTCGGGATTTCAATACTCGTAAGGCGAAGGAAAAAGGTTCGCATAACAATAAAGCTGAAAAATACCCGGTCACAAACACCTTTCCCCTAAATAGACTCTATTAGCAGAAAGCGCTGCCAAGCGGGCCAACGTCTAAAATATAAATTGGGATGGAAAGCGATGCAGCGCTGTTTGTATTGAAGTTTGAAACGAGGCACCCGGAGCGAAATAACTGGGGTATCTCATTGATCCCTGCAACTTGAGCTGTTCAAGTTAAATTCAGTTTTGATGCTGTAGATTTAGAGATCAAATTTCTTTGTAGACTGTTATCTTTTGTAATAACACTGGCTTACATAAAGGGGATGTGAGATCTGACAAAATTGCGCGTTGTAATGATGCCCCGACAATGGGTGTTCCGGGAAAAGAGGACTACTTTTTGCAATGCCTGTGCAAATTTGGGAACGGGATTCTACATGTGGTTTGTGATTTGTGGCGCCTTACAAAGGAACGAGTTGCTAATTAAAAAGTCAACTATGAGAATCATAATTTTGTTTGTGAACTGGTCGTTTATATTTGTAAGGATTGAGTAGTTCGTAGTTCTGATGTAACATGTTATGTAGGTTTGTTTGTTGAAATCGTTGTTTTCTTTATATGAATAATGTTGATGCCATATCAAACTCATTCATGTTTTCTCAGTAGTTTAGACACATTCTCCATTCCGCTCCCTTAGGAGCGGAAGATATGTTACTTATATCTACTAAGTACCTATTAAAGAACAAAATTCTATTCTACCTTATAGAAATATTTGCAATATTTTTTACTTACGATTCGTTTCCAGTTTCCACGTTTATTTTTTACTTTATGAATAGTTTGAATAAATTGCCTCTTTCAATGGTTTTCTATAAATTTTATAGTTCGACATTTTGTTTCGACAAATAGTGACATTTCTGTGACAGTTATGAATACCTAGATATTTTTTTTTTGCTTTTGTTAGGCAAGAAGTCTAAATACCTACATACCTACCTTAATACTTTGACGAAGAAGGACTTATTTTTATAGATCTCTGTTTATTTTCGTCAGTTAGTGCAGCGGAACTGTTTATTAATTTTACTACAAAATGTAGTTCAAAATATATGGTCGTACGTCTCTATTCAATTCCATTTAGTCTAAAATACGAGCGACCCGTGACTTCACCAGTTAAAACGGAACCCCAAATAAAACAGACAACCCGTTCAGAATGCATGAAGGGATAAATATTCAGAAGCCGATACGAGGCGCGTCGTGTTTTTAATAAAATTACCCGTGGCTTGCCCTGGCGGGGCCGAAGGGGGCGAAGGGGGCGAAGGGGCGAAGGGGGCAAAGGGGGCGAAGGGAGCGGAAATTGAAAACTTGGCGGCTTCATAAATCCACCCTCGCTTATCTGCAGGGAATGGAACACTCGCCGCACTCTTATGGGTGCAGTGGAGTGTCACTTGATTCATGGCCAGTGAGTTTTCTTAGACGGTGTGTTTAGGGTTTAATTAAGTTTAGTTTTTTGTTTGTTATTTAGTTTGTACGTTTAGAGTAATATACCTAAATGGATTAACTAATTACATAATAAACAATAACAAATGTCATTACCTACTGAAACGCACAATGAAATATTTTCTAATAGGTATTATAATGTAGGTATTATAATATGCTAAGTATTTTTTTTATATTAGGTAGTTACCTACTGTTTTAAAAAAACAGTCCGTACAATTTCTCACGTCGCCTATTTTTTCTATAGATGGTATTTCAGATCTGTTTTATTCTTTAATATTGCTATGGCCTACCAACCTATGGCTTACCAAACTTAACCAACTAACAACACACGTTGGAAGCTTATAGGCATTTATATAAATATGATCATTATATCAGATTCCATCGATAACGTTCTCTCATACCTCTTTTTTACCGAGACTTCGTGGTTTTCATATTCGATCTGGCTGCCAAGATCATATTGATATGAGAAACCGATGGATATCTACGATAACCGAGCCGTCCAACTTCGCCTTAGTTATCTTTATACATGAGCTTCCTTCCCACTTTAATTAGTGTCAAATTAGCTCTTCACTTCACAATTAGTATCAACCTTAAAGACCACTTCACAGTGACACTAATGAGCTATCGAGTTATTTTCATAAATATTTATGTAAGAGACAAACAATTCCTTTATTTTTTTACCGGCCGTGTGATCGCTGACCTTTTGGGATGTCATAAAAGGTCAAGTTCCAGATTACTTTGTAATAGCGAAGTGATTGATCTATTATACCTACTTCTATTTAGACTAATATTATAAAACTAAAGAGTTTGTTTGTGCTTGAACGCGCTAATCTAAGGAACTACTGGTCCGATTTGAAAAATTATATAAGTGTTAGATAGTCCATTTATCGAGGAAGGCTATAGGCTATATATCATCACGCTTCCACCAAAAGGAACGGAGCACCAATAAATAATGTTTCAAAATCGGGGCTTTTTCCTTTTAAGAGTTTACGTAAACGAAGTCGCGGGTTAAAGTTTGCGTTCAAAGTAACTAAGTATTCCACGCGGATGAAGTCGCGGGCAGAAGCTATTTATTTATGAAGACATGTCGCGTAACATAACGCGAACGTGAACGCGTGCGTGTGCGTTGCGCTTTCACCAGCCGCGGCCGGCGCAGGCGCAGACGCATGAGTTTATCAAACAATCGAACACCGAGCGACAACTCACGCCATTGTCGGCCAAGTTATTACCGTAATGTCTGTTGAATGTTGGCGTTAGTTAGAAGACACAGCGTTTTTTCGAAGATGACCTGATTTTCAGGTATCTTGACTTCTGATGTAAGCACCTACCTGTATTAAGGGATGTTATTACCTACCTTAATAAGTACGCAGGTAAGTATCCAAACTTCCTTTAGGTAGATTAATATTTCAGATACCTACCTACTCCGAATGTGGTGGAGACTTGCACAGTGGCGTAGCTACCGCCGTATCTGCCGTATCAATTATAGGAGCCCCCGGAGCCCCGGGCCACTGGGGCCCCGTGTGAGAAATCTTTACTCTTCATAAAGGCCTCCACCAATTTTTTGCTACGCTACGCTTTAATTCAATACACGTGGTATCATATTATGCCCACAGTCACGTTAAGATTCCATTTTGTGACATTGTATTTTAAGGTCCTATCCATTTTCCTGACCACCAATCTCTAGATGTAATGTAAGGTCCTATATTTTTGCATGGCCACGAATCTCTAAAGATGTAAAATAAAACGCTTTTGCTTACATTTTGGTACAAAACCACATGGAATACAAGACAAGACAATAGCGTGGCGGAGTGGAGACACAGGGGTCGTCATCCATCATTGTTGCGTCCATTGTGACGTCACTTATGGCGGGACGGAACGGTCTCTCACGGCCTCCTCTCGACTTTGTAACTACTGTATATTGTATGTGCAATGGAGCGTCGAAGAAAGTTTGGCCATTGCCAAATACGTCGTAGGTTTCTCTTGAGATTTTTAGGTGCGAGAGCGTTTTAAAGAATGTTTTTACTAGCGACTTCGACCGCGTGGTATCGTTATTTTGAGCTAACGCTAACTTGGACCCGCGACTTCGCTCTGAAAAGGAAAAAAGTCACCGATTTTTAAACATTATTTATTGCTGCTCCGCTCCTAAAGCCTTCCTCGATATGTTTATCTGGCTATTTAAAACTGAAACTGAATTTTTCAAATGGTATGGTGGTGGCTGATATGAGCAAACAAACGCTTCTGCCTTTTAATGTTAGTATACTTACTTAGATTTAAAGTTAGAAGAATGGGTGAGAGTCTATTCAGTAAAGTTACGAAAAACTACAGTCAATAGGTATATATAATAGTTACATAATTTATGATAATCATATGTAAAATACGTATGTGTATTCTGTTGTTGGTCATCTCATTAACACAAAATCGACCAATTTGCATGTCAAATTAGGCTTTGCACAATCATAAACTAAATGCTGTTCTGGTATAGGCATATTATACATACACGATGAGTAGATAAGAATCTATATTAGTTGTGTTATGTAATGCAAAAATGTCTTATTACAATAAATTACAGTATTTACATTTTCTTGTGTAAACTTATCCTCATGTCATCAAAATTTTGAGACTTTAGTAATAAATCGAAAGAGAAAAAGAAAATTTGCTGTAAATCGAATAGTTATGTCAACATTCAAACATTTTGATTGCACGAAACGCAACTTAGGAAGACTTTACACTTTAAGAAAATAATAGACAGTCAAATATCCTTCATTAACAAATAAACTAGCGCATCAAACTATTAATCTTGACAACAATAGTGTGGCTACAACAATACGCCATTATTATGGTAGTTAAACGGTGAAATTAGCGAGGTTTCCTTCCACACCATATGCCCGCCATGTGGTGACGCGTGCCCATCAATTACTTGCACTACAATTGTCCATGCTACACTGCTCTATATAAATCGTTTTGGTTGAAGAAAACTATAAGTGCTCCGTATTATTTCGTCATGAAGAAATTCAAGGTTCCAGCAGTAGTTCATTCCGTTCATTGGGTTGTTCCCAAAGTACTCCATTCTTTTGTTCTAAAAAGATAAGAATCTCATACATGGGTTCCCAAACTACTCCAACGAAATAAATATTAATTTAAAAATATTGCATTTAAGTTCCATTCTACTCCAAATGTAACTGGCGTTGTTCCCAAACTACTCCAGTCATTGTTCGTCGACAATTCTCAAACTGCTCCATTGAAAACATCGAAATATATTCAATCTTCATATTTAAGTACCATTCTACTCCATGAAATATTGAAAAGGCACAATATGCAAAATTATACGTATTTTAAAATAATGTTTTCTCAAGTTTTTTTAATGTACATATTAGTCGTTTTCATTTGTGGAGTAAAAATCATGATTTAGTCAATGTTGCGCGTACTTACGCCAATTTCTCAGAATTCACGTATTTTTATCAGGTGGACAGCTCAGACCAGATGATTACAATACAGCCATAAAACTATGCCGCTCTGTCTATCGGGTCAGATGACTTCACAGGAATAACACGAAAGTAAAAAAAATAAGTGACAAAAGTGAGTGATTGTGGATAAAAAATATGTTGAATGACCAACCTGACTAAATGATTAAAAAAAAAAACAAATCAGTCACTGTGTATTATTTCAGTTTTATCTCATATTAACATCTAGCTAATTAGCCCGTAATTACCCACATCTATAGTTGTATTGACATAGTTAAAAATATTAAATAACTTGAAGTTATGCACCTGACTGTACGTCTCATCTACTGTAGTAGGATGGGACAAACAATTTATCAATAATATTCTTTTTGGTGTTGTTTGTGAATAAATGTACCTACTATTTATTTTTTGAAATCAGAACCTTGGAGTACTTTGAGAACAACGTTCAAGTCTCTTGGAGTAAAATGGGACACATTTAATAAAGTCGTTTTTTATCATGGAGTAGTTTGGGAAGGAAACTTGGAGTACTTTGGGAACAACCCGTTCATTCGTAATTTTAAACTGCGCTCTTCACTTCAAGCTGGTAGTGTCTGATGCTCATGCCTCATGTTGCTGTCGGCTCGTGTCGCTCACTTCCGTGGCGGTATTGAGATAGATAAGTCCCGAGTCAAAGAGAGCGAAGGTGATAATCCAATGAGTCAACACTCTAGTGGATTCATTCAGATTTCCTTAGCAAAAAACTTCTATTTATATTTTATAACTCTTTCGTTATTCCCAAACTATATAATTTGTTGCCATTTAATACAACCGGATTTTTTTTTGTGGTGGTTATTTGTTTCGTGTTTGATTTTCATTGTAGCGACAATGCTGAAGTTATGAAATAATTTCATCCGTTGAGCCATTCAACTTCATGCTTATTATACCCAACACATTTTCTCTTTTATCGACTAGTTTTGATACAGGTTCAATTATAATATAGGTAAGTACATAACTATAACTATTGCCCACACGGGAGTATGCATTTGCTGTGTATTTTGCAATTTTAGAAAGCCACATTTGCTTCGGCTATACCTACAATTTATGTAAATTACATCAGCTTCATTAGCACCTTGGCTCATATGCAACCTACGTAACATGATTAACACCATATCGAGTACATGGAAACATGAGTCTAGAATGTGCATTGCGGCCTTTACTGTGTCGCATTCAATAAATTGTCCTTCACACAGCGGTCTGTGGCTAAGCACGAGAGCACATACGTGTGGACTAGTTGACCGACTGGTTGTTTGTGGAACAGAGCAGGATTCCGGCGCGAGTCGTTAACGAGGTGCGCACACGCACCGAACGATGTCAGCTTCGGAGCACTTCGGGGAAATTAGACTTATTGATGTTATGCTTCGGGTACGCGATCGGCGATTTGACGAGTGATGGTTATTGCCGAATATTTAACGTTTTCATGGTGTTGGTAGGTACATGCCTACTATTACGAAACTAGTTTTTGCGATAGGTAGGTATAGACAGTTAAATTAACTTCTTTGATTTGCTGTATAAGTATAATGATTTCGGTTCTGATGTGCCTACCTACACCTCTCTTTCGGTTCTTAATATTTAAAGAGGGAGGGAGAATTTTAGCCCTGTCAGTTGTCAAAGTCTAGATACCTACCTTTGTGTTTTTAGGCCACATAGACTGACGCGACGTCGCGAGTTAAATGTCATGTCAGAAAGGATTCATAAGGCTAAACAAATCCGTAATTTTCGTTTTCTTTATATGTTATTGGTTATATTATATCTAACATGTGATGTACGTAGGTCTACATCAGCATTGGGGCCAATATTTAATGTTTTTTTATTAGATAAGGAAGTATTTTATTTTAAAGTATATTAAATAATAGCATAACTTTGTACAAAGTATAATGAATTATGATACTGATCTAGTTTACAATCGTATGTCAATTGATCTACGTCCGTAAACCGACACCGAAGTAACCGGCAACGTTTGAATTTCTTGGTAAGTAACGTAACTTGAGCTAAAAGGAAAGCGATTAGGTATATATTATCCAATAATTCTATCATACAAATATAAATATGAAAGTAATTATAATGCTTAGCCACCAATTGATAAGAAAATTTAAACTAAGTATGCTTTTGGTTACATTGTTTCGGATCAAATGAGCGAAGAGCAAACCCATCGATGTGGTGATAACTTTACCTGCTGAATAATTTACTACATTATGAACAAAACCATATGCACCTATAATAAGAACAGAAATAAATTTAGATAGACGACATAATTAAGGAAATGCATTGTCTATTTTAAATCTATATTACATAGCATATTAATATTATGAAGAGGAAAGATTTGTATTTTTGTATGTAACGTACCTCTAGGTAAATTAAAAAACTATCAGACCGATCTGAATAATTCTTTCACCAATGGAAAGCTACATTATCAGGGAGTAACATAGACTATATTTTATCGTATATTCATATCTTATTCCTACGGTAACGAAACGGGAACTACGCGGGTGAAACAGCGCGGAGGCAGCTACTCTATAGGTAGATACCTACCTACTAATATATAAAGCTAATCTCAGGAACTACTGGGACGATTTGAAAAATTCTTTCAGTGTTATATTCCCCATTTATCGAGGAAGGCTATAGGTTATATATCAACGCTACAGCGAATAGGATAAATCAAAAATGTTGCAAAAACGGGCAAGTGCTAACGAAATTGCGCGGCGCGGGTCAACCCGTAATATTATAAAGTGGAAATATTTGATTTGTTTGTTATGAATAGGCTCCGAAACTACTGGACCGATCTGAATAATTATTTTACCAATAGAAAGCTACGTTATTTGGCAGTGTCATAGGCTCTATACCTATTATATCGCTATTTTCCTAAGGGAACGGGAACTACGCGGGTGAAACTACGTGGAAATAGCTAGTATATAAATTATGAATTTCGTTTGTGAATATTTAAAAGATACTAAATTATACCTATTATGTAACACTAAGTCGGCGTGTACGTGCCACTTCCATGTGCAATCACCACTTCTATTAGGTAAATTTACTTTATCAAACCTTCTGAAGCTTTGGAACATTCATTTTAACAACCGAATATGGAAGGTTATGTAAATATCTAGGAAAAATAAAGTCGTGTTAGTCACCTAGTCTATTTATAACTCAAGAACGGCTGAATTGATTTAGCTGAAATTGGTGGGGCTTAGAACCAGGAGACGGACAAAGGATACTTTTTATGCCGGGAAAATTGAAGATCTTTGGGAACGCGGGCGTAACTGCGTTTTATATAAAGTGAAGGAAAACATCGTGAGGAAACTTGCATGCCCGTCTGGCGGTGGACTCATAGATAGGTATGTTCATTACGTTGCTTCATTTAGTAGGTACCAGACAAGCGCCTAGCCTAGTACCTACTAAACGACTAGCTCACCGCGGTTTCTCCCGCTCCCAAGGGATCTAAAATTTTCCCCGGATAAAAAGGAGCCTACCTATGTGTTATTCCAAAACATATTCTCATTGCAATCCCCATAGCTGTGGAGTGAAAGAGTAACAAATATACTTAAAACCATACATTCTTACAATCTTTAGTATTAATAATATTAGGAGGATTTTTGGTAAAAGCAAACGCAAATTAGCCTAAGTGCGTTCGGTTTTCCCATTGGTCCGTTCCCAGCTCTCCACCAATCGGAGCGCCCGCGCCACGACGTACGCGTTTTCAGCACTTAGTTGTGCGTTTGCGACTTTAAACTCCCAAGCTATTGCAATATAAGCAAGCTATTAGATATATTAATTCAAGATATATTTTTTATTATATCCAAAGGCCTATTTAGATACCTACTTTATTACCTAAATATTTAAAAATATCGATCAATGCGGACCGCGCTTAAACATCGTCGATCTATTTTCATTTTTCATAAGCCTATTTATAATTACCTAAAGATTAAATACGATAATTAAGCCAAAAGAATGGCTAGATAAAATTGTTTCATGACATTATTATATAGTTTATCTAAAATACCTACTAAATGATAAGGAAATGACGGGCTTATCAATATCTGAGCCACATTTGTTTGATTGATTTATTGGCGATTTCGTTAAACAAGATCTTCCTGCGGTATTAATTGCGTTCCTGAACAAAATAATTGACATAATAGCACAATATTTAATAAGACTTAACTTCTTTAGGGTAAGTACTTTCCTACGTAGATATTTATATCTATCTTGAGACAGACAAACGAAGTTTACACTTAGGTATAACTATCTACTAAGAGAAAAATACGCATGTTTTGAGAATGAGAGCTCATTGCATTATCATCAGCTCATATAAGTCTCTACAGCAGGAGTACGAACCTCCCCTAACAACGAGGGGGTTAAAGCCATAGTCTACCTCGCGGGCCTAAAGCGGATTAGGGGCCTTCACAATGCTGTGACATCTCGGCCATGCAGATTTCCTCACGATTTCTTTACCACCAGACCCACCAGTGATGTACCTATCAGACTGATGTATTCTGTAGTTAAATGAATAATCAATTTATGTTCACTGATTGGTCTTATATTCATGAAGTGAGTAATTTGGTCCTCACGTATAAACGTAGATATGGACCAAATGTAGAACCTTCAAACTAGGTAAGTT
The DNA here is from genome assembly GCA_905147785.2 of Thyatira batis. NCBI lineage: Eukaryota > Metazoa > Arthropoda > Insecta > Lepidoptera > Drepanidae > Thyatira > Thyatira batis. The sequence continues at coordinate 8,228,605 of LR990489.1, forward strand.
TTTGTAAAATATAAGTAGGTAAACATGTGTTAAAAGAGCAAAGTAAGAATTAGTAACCTACCTAAAAACAAAAACTGATAGATAGCTGTGATGACGCAAAAACCGAAACAGAAGTAGGTATAAGAATAAAATAGGAAAATGGAAGTAATTTATTTGGATGTTAAGTAGCCTTCCTCAAAGGCAGTCAGAGCGGACTTGAAGGTATTGAGTTTCGCATTTTTCGTGTCACTAAACACCCAAAAGGTTTCGTTTATTTTTTACTCATCGAGGGATTTGTTCCTTCTCCCTTTAGCAGGATGTTAAAAATAAACTGAGTCGGTCTCTTCATTGTTACTTATGATAGGTATAAAATTCTAAGCCAGGGCTTTGTTTTAAGATGTGATTGGACTTTGCAGCGTTCAGTGAGGGATTTTCTGTTAACGTTAAAAAAAATAAGGTTCACGAAGAAGACTACATAGAATGAAGATGATACGTAGTAACAGTAATTTATTTTGTATGGATTCTGTTGGTTCTCTAGTAATTTTTCTTAAATTTGCCACCCTTGTGGCTGTAGTAAGATTTCATAAATTGGAGATTATAGAATCTAAAAAATCGCGATAAACCCTAAGAAAACAAAAACGTGAAAAGGTATGATATTAATCTCGAAGCAAAAAAAAGAAAATCAACAAAACTCAAATAAAACCTCTATTGCAGACAATCAATAATGCGCTTTTGTGTCAAACGTAGAAGGGATTAAATTATAAAATCATAAATAAACGTAATCTGTTCCCACGTCACCTCGCGAGTCTCGCGACGTCTTTATAAAGCTGTTATTCACGCACTTGACCCCTTCACAATAACGTCGACAGACGGGGCCCGAGTCGAAATAAAATTATCAAAACGGCTAAAACGATATTCCCTCTCACGCTCACCACGATAACGAACTCACACGAACACGGTTGATAACCTCATTCGGACGTATCAAATGTTTGAAACGCACACACACACTCAACCGTGCCGAGTTTGTGAACGAGCCCGTCACGCACACACGCTTAGAATTTAAAAACCGAATGGATGAATTACGTTCATATTACGCACACATATGCAGTAAACGCGCTAGTGTGACTTACATCATGTGACTTCAAATAAACGTTCTAGGAGCGCGTTTCGGTGCCAGAGGCGGCCTTAGCTTGGAGAGCGTTCACTCACACAAGCGCACCGAACGACTCGAAGCCGCGATGTTTTGCCGCCCGTATTATTTTTAGAGCTGATGCGGTGTTTTTGCTGAGACGTTATTTGCGAGTTAAGCGGTATTACCATTTAAACGATGCTTAAATTTAATATAAGATGCATTTCAGTTACCACATGTCTATTGTACGTGGGTTTTGTTAGTCTTTATTTAATTTAGTACTTAGTTAAAGTAATCTACCTGAGTTACATTATTATCAAGCCTTAATTATCTAATGAGTACTTTGAAGGTAACAAACTTTCGATGTTGCCCCGTAATGGATTTGTTTTTAAGGTTTTCGAAAATTTTTGATGGAAATTCAATAATTTGTGTTTTTCTTTGACCATTAGCTACTATGAATATGTTTTTTAAATAATAAACTAATATTTATAACTAGGTAAATAGCAGACCAATTAGTAATGGAATGAAAATATATGCTATAATGTCCCCGTAAAAACAGACACAAACAAAACATAACCTTTCATATACTTAGGTACCTACTCCTGACAGATAAAATCTTCCTAATAGAACATGGGACCAAAGTAATTACAAATCTACCATAAATTTAAGTTAATTTCAATACTGGCAACATCGACCTAAATTGCTTCTGGACATACGCACAGGTAGGTACAGGTGGTAACCCTGCCATTCAATTAGACATCGGTATTCGTGTTGCTAATGAGATGGCTGGTGCTTTAAAAGGAATTGTGTATGGTAATGTTAGTTTTTTATCATGAATAGACCTTTACAGCGTATTAATTAGACGGCATTTTGTTTTATTTTCGTTGACAATACATCGTCTCGGTGGTAAAAACTCGATTGCCTACAAGTTTAGTGACTGCGAGCAGCTTTTCAATATAGAGCACGGTACCACGCATGTTTCTCGTTTTTCTTAAGCCTCTTAATTGCCTCTAGACTGCAATTGGGCTCTGCTTTGCATTTTATAATGTAATATATCAACCTGTTATACTTAATAACAAACAATTAATTGACGGTCTTTCAATGCAGGTTACTTCAATTTAATGAATTAATCTACTTACGCCTTTATCAGTTTTCTAACTTCAATTTACGGATTGACCCGCGTTGCCAGTGGATCTTCAATGACCCCGAAATTATAAGTATGCTGTGTATTAAACTAGAAAATTCAATCGATTTCATAAGTCTTCATTCGTCGACTTCATTTTTTCAACCATTACCTATTAGAAGAAAGTAAGAAACAAACATCCTTATACAACAACTTAATACAAAGATAAAATCTGACACGAGACTTGGCTAAACAATAATTATGTAAGTACATAAAGAGATCCTATAACATAGTACGAAGGCTATGATATTTTTAAGTTATCTCAATGCTCTATCTTCTATAAGCCCTGGAGGAGGACGCTGGGAGCCGTATCTACCTATTAACGTACACGAAGACCATTTTTTGAAGGTAATGAGAACTTCAAGAAGGGAGTAAAATAGACTTTAACAGGGTCGGCAACGCGTGAGTGACGCCTCTGGTGTTGCAAGCGTCCATAGGCTACGGTAATCGCTTCCCATTATGTGGGACCGTGTGCCTGTTTGCCAACTTAGTTATATAAAAAAATAATTTAAAATAAAGTCACCGTATCTATGAAAATATTTAAGGATAATAATTTATTAAAATGCTTACTTCCGGGTTCTTACCACTCCTTACTTATGAAGGCTTAACATAAGTCGGCGTAATTGGAAGCTTAACTTGGAAAATCGATATTGACAGCTGCGGAGCTGATATTCAAATTTTATAAAATCGGTAATAAGTGTGAGCAATGTCACCTTTTAATTAAGCGTTAGGGATAATTATAGAGACTGCTTTCTGAGAATTTTAAGAAATATTCATCTACTTACTTAAGACCTAATGAACGAGAGCATACAAATTCAACTTAAGTAGAGCTTGTGTTACTTGTGTAACAACGTGATGTTAGTTTTGATTGATTAGATCTATATGTAGATATAAAGATATAACATAATGGTAAAGATATAAGAACGATGCAACTAACTGTTTGAACCGAGAAACTTGGTTCGTATTTTGTTTTGCGCCACGCAGTTGTCGGAAAAAAACCCTTAATTTTGGGCTTCTTGATATTTATCATAACGACTTATATATAAAGGTAGGTATATAACATTGAATATATAAATAAAAAATGTAAAAACCTTCTATTATCAAGAACAATCAACAGGAATGAAATTTATTTGTAGTAAACTCATCAACGTTATATTATCTTCGGTAGGTAAAACAATAGAAATATTCCTGATTTATAAATATAACTTAACCACATAACAAAGCAGGATATAATGGTGTTGGTTATCTATTACATAGCATTATTAAAAGTTATTGCCTTTGTATATAAATACAGATTTTCCATCATCTCTCGTTACTTCATTTTAGGCATTCTAGAGGCAAAGAGGTTTCTATAAGCCCTTAGATGTAGTTGTTCTATGAGAATGATTGCTTGCAACATCGGACTATGTTCTAACATTGTTTTATTTATAGTAATTTAGCCAATTTTTATATACATCACAAATGATTATTACTCTTTCACTCAACAACGGCCGAAGGGATTTAGATGAAACTTGGCAAACCGATTGATTTATTATATTCTGCATTATAAGATAGGATACTTTATATCCTGGGAAAAATTTTGGTTTTCCGGGAACGTGGGTAAAACCAGTAGAGCAGCTCTCTATATGTGTATCGAGAGATTTCAGTAGATCTTTTGTTTTTTAATAAAAACAGTTTACAAGGCAAACGTCAGTGCATCATACTGCCTTGTTAACGTACAACCTCGATGCACGTACATCCTTTTGCATTTATACCGGCGCCGGCTGAGGTCTCATCTGCATCAGCCATTTAAATTGGTAATCAGATTTGCGGGACTCGGTTCATCCATCATTCATTGCCTTCCCACCTCGTTGTTTATTTGTCTCACACTTAAGTTCTGTTCCTAGATAAGGACCCGTTGTGAATGACGTATTTTGAGGTGAGATCGATCGGCCGGATATGCTTTTGTTTTTAATTTTTTGATTTTGTTTATGATCCTTTTGAGAGGTGTTTATGAAAATCTAGTTAATGTTTGTCTTGTTGTTTTTATTTTGTGCTATTGTAGATATTAATTTCTAAAATTGGTCATGTTCTTATCTGTTTTCATATTTGGAGATATTTCATATATACACTCATTAGTAGGTAATAAATAGTACCTACCTAAATAACAGATAAGTACCTACTTACACTATTGATAAATTTGTTTTGTCACATTATGTCATTGCTTAGTTAATGAGGAAGTTTATATATGTAGTACTCATTGTCTCAAGTATACCTACCTACCTTGGTAATTATTTGCGGATAATCCGCGTACCTGATAAGGATCACACGCTCATCACTAATCTTCCTGCCCTTGGCCGGCTCTCTCTAATCAATTAAACGTCATCGGAAAAAAAGTTTTAAATCGTCGGTCTCGACTCGGCTCGCCAGTAACCGCTCATTATTTCTTCTCACACGTTTTTTTATTGCGGCAACATTATACGTGGGTGTGGTTGTAATTTCCTTTCACCGATGTAAGGGCACACACGCAATCCAAAATTTCCATGAGGAAATTTAAACTGTAGATTACTTGCAATAAAGTTGAATATAGAATGCGCCGCTATTTCCTGATGAGAAGATGCTTGATAAAATATTAATTCGCCTGTCCCTTTTCGTCCTATGGCGGCGCTCTCTTTCCGTCGCGGAGTAGAATTTCTGTGGATGTTTTTACGCGCGCCGGGGGGCAAAATGTACGTTGTTTTGGCGGCAAAACGCTTCGGGGACTTCGTAACTCAATAACGCGAATACTTCGAAGGGAGGTCGTCGCAACATGTTTTATTTACGGCGTTTCAATCGTGTTTTATGTTGGGCCTATAATACTTGTGAGTCAGCGTTCTGGCGCAGCGTGTGCGTGACAGCACAGCAACGGAGTGCGGTTATTGCATTGCGTATATTTGGGACAATTTGGGGCAAATATTGCCGTTCTACATTATTGGTCGTTTATAAGGCAAGATATGTTGACACGCGATCCATTCATTTTGCTAGTTTCATGTTCATGCAAGTTCTTTCTAAATTCTAATGCTGTAATGTAGTTATATGAAATGACCAATGTAACTATGTGGTAAGACCCACAATAACATCAACAGTTAAAACTCAGCAATCGACATGACGTTGAACAGCCGATTCATGCATCACAACATTGAACATTTTCAATAAATTCCCAAAAAAGAATACTTTCTCAGAATCAGTTTAGGAGTTACGATGCCACAAACAAACTCTTACGTTAAACTTACAACTTACTGTTTGCGTCAATGGTTAAAAAGGAAGCCAACCTTTTGTATCCGAACCGATGAGGAAAAAATACGCACCAAAATCTATGTCGTGGCTTTTGTCACAACAACTTTCTTAATTTTCCTTTAACTTTCCAAAGCTTTAATTGTCCCATTGAAATATTTCTAAAGTAAACCGTATGATGTCAAAACTGTGTTATGGGTATGCTGCAGTATTTTTGTGTATATTGATTTTCTAGACTAAGCTTGAAAGCTCTGGACAGGTTGTAAGTGACGCTGGGTTGAAAATAAAGGTGTACCTAGGTACAAGTCATCTCTAGCTAAAACCAACAAAAATAGAACTAACTTTATAACTCTAAAATCCATCGGGAGAATGTGCCTGGCTGGAATTGATGAAAAATACTCTTTATTAAAGCCTTTAACTATCTTTTGATATTAAATCTTGATTAAAAAAACTCATAAATTTTGGAGACCTGCGTATTGTAAATTGTTAAATACAATATTCTATCTCTATCACTATTATATTCTACATCTATTTTATATAAATATTATAAAAGTGACGTTTGTTTAAATGTATACCTAGGTGTAATCTCCAAAACTACTAGACCGATATTAAAAATTCATCATCATCATCAATAGCTCATATACGTCTCCACCGAGGAGCTCGAGGCTCCCCTAACAACGAGGGGGTTTAGGCCATAGTCCACCACGCGGGCCCAGTGCGGATTGGCGGACTTCACATGCCTTTAATTGTGACATCTCGGGCATGCAGGTTTCCTCACGATGTTTTCCTTCACCGAATTAAGCCAGTGGTGTGAATCCGTACGTAAGTTTTTAAACTCTGAGGTACGGGCCAGGGGTTTGAACCTGCACCCTCATGATTGTGAGTCGGCGTGTTCCCAACTGAGCCACCACGGCTAAAAAATATTCCAGGAATATTAAGGATGGGCCTTAAGGATGGCTACAGGCTATATTTTATTATATTAATGTGAAAGCACTTTTCATGAAGACCTACACAAAGTCAGTCGACCTTAAACGATCGAGTGAATGTTTTATGAAAGATGGCTTCTTCAAAGGTTAAATATAGCTGAATAAAGCACGAAAAGTTATAAAGCTCAAAAGGTTGACAATACTTTGTCAACTTAAGCATATTATTATATGAAAATAAATAGGTAGTGGAATGGTTAATACACATGATTACAAAATTATGTATGACCAAAAAAAATGTAGGATTTAAAGTTAGCTCTAATCTTTCGAAGGTAATTTAAGCATGAAATGTTGAATCCTTATCAAAATAAATTATTTTATTACATAGAAAATTTAGTTTAGATCAAAATGGTCCTTTATACGACATACCTACTTGGGATAATAGTTTAGAATTACAATCGTATTCTTACTAAAACAACATTTAAAAAATGTATTTTCCCGAACATTTAAGAATGTTAAAAGCCTAATCTCTAAAAGTACTGATCCTATTTGCAAAATTCTTTCACTGATAGAAAGCTACACTATCCCCAAACGCCATAGACTATATTTTTATCCTCGGAAACTATAGATACCCTGGGAATATAGGCAAAACCACTCGGACGGTCGCTTTTTATTTACAAACTAGCTGCCTCCACGCTTCATTCGCGTAGTTCCCGTTGCCGTTGGAATATATGGTTAAAATACAGCCTATCCTAGCCAAGCCGTACACTCACAAATAACGTAGTTTTCTATCGGTAAATAAATTATTAACATCGGTCCAGTAGTTTCGAAGCCTATTCATCACATAGACACAAAAAATCTATCTTTTATCTTTATAATGTTATCTTAATAAAGATAAAGTTATTTCCAAAGTGAACTAATGTTTTGGCATGTATTTCATTCAAATGTAAGTAGATTATGATTGTGTATAATATTAATGTGGATTTAAGAAAGAAAGTCTAATAAATGATAAATTATTTGAAATCAAACATGTGATGTTCGATCATGAACAATCCCTAGATAAACCTATTCATAGCAAAACTACAAAGCTAAAAGCAATGTTACTAACCAGACTGATTAAAACAGCCGAGCAAATCCTCACTAACTAAAATAAACGACAGCATTGATCCACTGAGCCTCATATTTTATTAAAAATCCCAGCGAGCGCGTTCCATGCATTACCCCAATTTAAGCGCGCAATTAGTGTACGCAATCCCACGAGGGGGTGGACCCCCACTTTACCCCCTGTGGAAGGGGGCCGAAGGGGGCCGAGAGGGGCCGAAGGGGCCCGAGTGCCGCGGGTGGCCGTGACGCCACGGGGGAACTCCGGATAGCCTTTGTGATCCCCTTTGTTCTGTACATTTTCCACATCGCTTCGGACAACAGCACGGAAATTGTATTGGAAAATGATTTTGCTTTTAGTTGATTGCGTGGGTCGCTAGTTTTTAGCCGTTTTTGTGATCACATACATAGTTTATGAAAGCGAAACAACGGATGAGCTTGAGGAAACTAATAAATGATAAATAGGTACCTGTTAAAGACAAAAATAAATGTTGTCAAGGTTAGTGTATGTTTCATAATGATACCTATTTGATTTTTCCTGCTCATGGTAGGTAGGCACAAGAAAGGATTTAGCATACTTATCCGTTATAGACGGTCTATATCTGTACAATATTAATTAATATTGTGACTAATTGAGTGATGAGCATCTATATCTAGGTATCTAATAGATTCTGTTCAGAAATTTGTAATTACGGTTCATACAATAATGTGTTTGTAGGTCGAAATGCTACGAGGTCAAAATTTATGGATTTATGAATTAGAGTTTACATAGATTGGTATCTAATGGTAGGTATATTAGGACACGCTAAAATGACACCTTACCCGTGGAGGTGTAAAAACTCCTTCTAAATTTATACCAGTACCTATAAAAGTCCTAGGCAGTATTAATGAGCTTGCTCATTAAAAATTAAGAGCTTGAGATTATTTCATTCAAATTCATAAAGCTGTTGAAAGCTAGCGAAGTATATAATAGTTATAGGTACAGGTATCTACATAGTGTAGTGGACTTCTGACGCAGTTCTAAAGTACCTACTGGTGTAGGTACCGTTTAATACTCGTCATTATCAGGTACCTACTTCTAAGTCTAGGTATTTCCAGGTAAAAACCACGAGCGTGTTACGATACAGTCGTGTAACTGTACAAGACAAGTGTTTACGGGACCGTCGTAGTTTACCAGCGAGCGACAACGCAGCGGTCCGCGCCCGGCGACAGATAACTGTTGTCAGACACGATAATGTGATGGCTTCGATTCTAGTGTATATTAAACTTAACTTAACTTAAGACTAGGTTAATTCTGTCTTTTTAGATTCCAAAAGACGAAGGAGGTTTTTCGATGGGGTGGTTGGATCAAGGGTTCTTTTTAGGTGATTGTAATCCACAATGACAAAAGCGAGGTTACGAACAGTCTGAAGACTTTATCTATCTATAAGTTATGACTATATGTTTAATTCATTTATGTAAAAGGCCATGGTTTTCGTTCTTAGGTTTTACAAATTAAACCGCTATATCCCCCTGAAAGAAACAACGAATCTTATTTAGGATATCTACATCGGGCGGAAAAACTATCAGTAATTTGTTGAATGAACAAAGGGATAGTGACTTCGCAGAGTGGTTGTGGTTAGTAACACGGTGGTATACGTTAATCTTGCACGTAGTTAGGTAATGATCTTGCAAATCTTCTCCAGATTAATAAGTTCGTCGCATTACAAGAACACTCTTTCATAGACGCTGTAGTTGTCCGATTGACAAAAAGTAGGTTTTCACTGCAGGGCAAAGGCTTCCTATAACCTTTCGCTACTCGCTCGGTTCATGGACATAACTCCTTTAAGAAATGGTTTTACTCATTCCCCCATCTTCCCGTATGCCTGCCTTGATGTCGTTTGCCGTTTTGTGAGACTAAGATCGACGTTGTTTTGGTACACAATTCCTTCGGCATGTGACCGACATGGTTTGCTGTCTAGTTTCAGAAGGATTTGGGTACTTAACCAAGCTATAATATTCGTTAAATACCCATAGATCCATTCTTCCAAAGAGTCAATACCATAAATGGATTTTGAGGAATTTTATGATTAAGAGTAGGTACCTATTAGTTTCTCTGCATTATGTAATTATTAACCTTATGTCAAATGTGCCATTGCTTCGAATTATGTAGCTATTTTATAAATTGAATATTTCCTTTGATTTAACAATTGATATTATTATGTACCTACTTACCTATTACCTACATTTCTTACACGTGGCTTTGAAATATGGCTAGGTATATGCAATGCATCGGGATAAATATGTGTTATGTATCTAATCCAGAAAATATACTTAATCAATAGGTATGTGCCTACCTACGTGCTCCAATATTCATATTAATCCCATCAGTCGTTGTTCATAAAGAGTCACCGATATTCATACAAACTCTCACATTTATAATATTAGTTCGATTGGTAAATAGTTCCTACCGTATTAATAATAATGTTATGCGGTGTTGATACTACGAAGTCTCCGTCGTACACGTGACATTCTGTATATGATGGAGCGAGACGGATGATGTTAAACGACGTTTATGAATACACAGGCGCCGGTGTATTTACCTATTAGTGACCTATTACCTATATTTAGTTTTCATGTTTATAATAGTCTCTGAAGAGACTTTCCTTCCTACTTGACTACAGACTATAGACTGATCGACGTCATAACAAGTCAGTTTTCGTTCGAATTAAAACATCGAGAAATATTTTTACAGTTTGATTTTGAACATACCTAAGCCTAAAGCATAAATTATCTTTTATATAATACACGAATATGGCCAGCCGTGGTGGCTCAGTTGGGAACGCACCGACTCATGATCGTGAGGGTGCCGGTTCAAATCCCTGGCCCGTACCTCTGAGTTTATAAAAACTTACATTCGGATTCACACCACTGGCTTTCGGTGAAGGAAAACATCGTGAGGAAACCTGCATGCCTGAGATGTCACAATTAAAGGCATGCGAAGTCCGCCAATCCGCACTAGGCCCGCGTGGTGGACTATGGATGGCCTAAACCCCCTCGATGTTAGGGGAGGCTCGAGCTCCTCGGTGGAGACGTATATGAGCTGTTGATGATAATATACGACTGATCATTTAGGTAGGTACTCCAAACATCATGAATATTGATCAAAGTAATTAAGTGGTACCTACAATAAAAGTAAAGGCTATATGTTTATGTGGCATAACATCTTTAGGCATCTACTAATGTTATAAAGCTGAAGAGTTTGCTAGTTTGCTTAAAGTTTAAACGGGCTAATCTTAGGAACTTATGGCTCGATTTGAAAAAATGTTTTAGTGTTAGGTGGCCTATTTATTGAGGAAGGCAGTAGCTATTTATAGCCTTCCTTAATAAATGGGCTATCTACGACAATTAATGAACGCTCTAATATGATATAAAGATATCATCACGCTAAGACCAATAGGAGCGGAGCAGTAATGAAAAAGGTCGCAAAAATGATAAATAATACGCTAACGAAGTTGCGCGGGTTAGCTAAAAACTGATATAAAGAAGCGTTCATTAATTGTCGCATTTACATTAATAAATTTAAATGGATTTGCTATTCTCCATTTAAATGGTTTAAATTAATTATTGGGGAAAATGATGTAATAATAGAAATGAACAGCCTCTATGCTATTGAATAAAATAATTTATTCGCTCGATTTAACGAATCGAAACATATTGAGTAACTTTAATGCCTTAATGGTCAATAATACAATTTTAATCTGCCATTCGTATGCCGCGGACGACCATCAATTAGCCAAATGGTCTGTGTTGCTACATTAAGCAAAATTTACACAACAATTTTGATGAAACTTGGTTTAAAAAATGCGATCTGACTCGACAGTTATATATGGCTGTAATTTACTGAAGTAAAGTCGGAAAAAACATAAAGTATTGCGATGGTTGTTACCGCTGCAGCTGTAGTACCTGGCTACGTGTTTGTGAAAGAATTTGACATTATTGGATAGGTAAAGATGGTGATAAGACAGGTTTCGTGAGATATACGACGTACCTACGCATTCAGAAAGAGTTGATTTGCAATACATATTTTGAAATTTTGAAATTTTGAATAGGTAGGTACAGTCTATAGAAATAGGTCGAGAAATCGATACGGAAATTAAAGGCTTATCTACCTAATATGAATCTTGGAATTTAAACAAAGAATATTGTTGTGACGTGAAAAAATTTTGACAAAATATTTATTGATTTTTTATATGCAACTATGGTAAGGCTATTAACTGATAAAACGCAAGATCGTAAACATCTCCAATACGTGCATAAGCCAAATAAATTTGCTACCGTAAGCTGGTAACGCTGCATAGCGCATGCGTGGACGGAGTTGCTCGCCGAAAAAACTCGTGCGCACCGACCGCGGCCCGTCCGACCTGTTTCGTGCTTCGCAGAATTCACGAGCTGCTGAGAAAAAAAAAACAAGCAAATTGCCAGTTAACTCACGACCTAAGTTGCGAGACGCGAGAGAATGTCGTCAAGGCTTTCAACTTTTCAATTTTGTTTACTAGCTCTAAAAAACTATTGACAAATTTTGTCGATGGGCGAGTTTATTTGGTATTTTACACGTATTTACCTACCTATGTAGAATTTGGTGAGATAATATTATTGAATGATTGCCGACTTGTAAATGAAAAAGAATTGAGAAGGTGTATTGTTTCTTATTAACAGACAATGGTCTTGGTAGGGGAGAGCGAGTTCAAAGTGCCGGAAGTAGGTTGTTCCGATTCAAATAAGTAGTTCCTCGAATAAAAGGGATAGGTATTAGAAACTAGGATAAATTCCGCATATTTTGATAAAGGAATCATGGATTATACTTAAATCTTTCTATTCCTATTGCGTCCTATTCCAAAATCGGATCGTCGAACTACAATTATATACCTTCTTATATACAAGAAATACAAGAATATTTAAAAATCTATCTTTACCTTCTGTTACAAAGAAGACGCGATCACTTAAGTATCTAATTTGAAAGAATTGATAGATATTATTTTATATAGTGTATGTGAGATAATAATTGTTAGAGTCATGTTATAATAATGTGGCCTCAGTTATCAGTTATCTGTCGGTTCATTTCAAATTATCAAGTTTTTACAGTAGACTACTGGCCCCCGCGATTTCAGTAGTGTTCCCGGAGGATCTTCAATTCTACTAGGATAAAAGTGAGGTAGGTATATGTTATTCCAGAACATATTCTAACTCTGTGTCAAATTTCATCCAGATTCTTACAGCCGTTATGGCGTGAAAGCATTTATAATATTAAGTAGGATAGATTGCCATATCACTATCAATTCCATGAAGCTATGATCAATCTGCTTTCTTTTTCTTCTTTATAATCTTATTGTGTTTAAGCTCCCAGTCTGTGAAACTTATACTTTAGGTACCTTTGTTATTAAAGTAGGTATATTATTGAAATCGCTTCCTTCATTAACTTGCGCCAATGCATATGAAAACTGCATTTGTGTGGATCAGTGATTAAACGTGGCCATTTGTATCACTATGTAAGGGTTTCGGGCGAGCGGGTAATGTTCATTTTAACTCAGTGTGGCCATATTTAGCCGCTGAATGGTCACCTATCCAAATATGGTCCAGTGTTGCTATTAACCGAGAATTAATGTCCTTGTTCTTATAAGCGTTATAATTAATTTTCATAGTTTTTTGCTTTTAACATTTTCATTGGGATGTGTGAGAACATTGAAACTATTTAAGTTAGAAACTAGTTAGATAGGTCTTGAATCTGGAATGGAAATTAGAAGTGCTCCGTGATAAGTAATTATTTATAGAAATAATAACAATTCATATCAATGAGACGTTTCTCGCGTGGACTAAGAATCTTCTTGTTAATAGATTAATCATGAATTTAGTTTGCTAAGTTACTAAAACACTAGTAGGCATTCTGAACCAAGCGAATATAAAGAGATTTATAAATAGAGTCTAAATAACATAAATGCATATCTACATTATTTACCTACCTACTGATCCTCTTTAGGCGCTTTTCACCAGATTCTGGTGAAATGAACCCTTAGCCAGCTACTCTACTTATTAGAATTCCCATAGATATTCCTATTTCAAATCTATATATATCCAAAGGCTACAGTCACCTGTATGCCGGTTTGCCACCTTTGTGGAAAGAATAAAAAAAAATGTGCTAACATCTTTGACCAATAGAAATGGGAAGGCGCTAAGAGAATAGCAAAGTAAACAATAACAATTTCATTGTTGCTAATGACTCTTTGCATGAATCACTGCATAGTCTGAGTGCAAGTGGAAGTGGTAGTGACGTAAGCAATGCAATAGTACCTACTCTAAGTACAGGGTTGCCATGATGTCAATAAGCATTAAGTATATAATATCATAGGATCTCACTTTCCTAAGACGATTAGATAATGAGCAGCCAAAAATAAACCTACTTATTTACTTAGGTATATGTTTTCATATCATAATTTGTGTGAAGTAATATTACTGGATACATAAAAAGAATATTTAGCCATTGTAATTTGTCGATAAAAATGAAGTCCTCATCATTTAAGCAGTAAATCTTTTTTAAAACTTTTACCCACGCCAGTTATCACGTAAATTGCGTAATATTTTTTAAGTGCCTCATAATTTTTGATGGGATATCAGTTAATTTTTACGATGTAGTCGTTGTCAACCCTGGCTAACCTAGCTACTGGCTATTGTAATACCTATAAGTAGCGAGTAATTACTGACGGCGGGCGGTAGGCAGGCAATTATCTTTAGTATCGCCTACTGGAGATTTTTAACGGTTGACACTGTATTCTGTCAAGTTTAAATTGTCAATGAGAAAATCTATTGTTATGTTAACCTGGATGTCTGTATTGTCGAGTAGCTTCAGCCAAATAATGTTGAAGATCAAATTGAAAATTTGAATGTTTTTGCTAGAGGGAACGAGTGCAGTGAATGATTCTGCAGTAGGTAAATAAATACCTAAATGGCTCCCGTTTTTCGCAGGCGATTTTAATGCACTTCTAATACACAACATTAATGAAGAATATTAATTAAGTTCTCTATTATATTGCAAATAAATTATGTTTGTAATTAGCACCATAGTCATTAATAAATGTGAGGTTTATTTTTTTATTAGGCTCGTGCTCCTCGACGGAGACGTACCTATATGAGATGATGATGATGAGGAGGAGGGTTAGGTATATACCATATACCGCTGTTATTCATAATTATTTCTATTGAAACAAGGACTATTTGATGCGAACCAGACCAGTTTGCTATTTAATTAAATTCCCTGCATGAATTATATAGCAGTCTAAAATAGTACTAACTTACATCATAGATAATGGACAATGACAAACAAACGGCTACTGTTTAGCTTCTGTATGAATACAGCGGAACTCGACTACTTGAGAGGCCGCGCCGAGCGCCGTGCGCCGTGCGCCAGCGTGACTCAGCAAGATGCCGGCTTCCGAGCGCTTATCGTGAAATAAATCACTCACTGGATTTGTGAGTATTACTTGTCCGCGTGTAATAACACTCCATGTGTACAATTATGTGTTCATTTCATGAATAATACCTACTCTAATGGTAGGTACTTAAGCTATAACATATAATTAAAAATTCAAGGCTTAAAATTATACATAAATTTTATTTTTTTATTGTACCTTTTTGAGGTATTTATTGAGGTTTTTCTATATTTATAAGTGTATAACTTTATTTGTCTAATGAAAAATTAAATCCATTAATTTATTGCTACCATCACACGTACTTTTGCAGTTGGAATAGTTTTACAGTAGGTACCTATTCTAGTGAGGTTTTCTATATTTATTTATTGGCTACATACATAACATAAGGTAACCTCTCTCCCGAGCGCCCGAAGCATGCGCCGCGCGCGCTGTCTGCTTTCGTATTTTCCTAAACAAACTTCGTGGGGGAACGAGCGGGCATCTCACGCGACAGCGGTATAAAAGAAAGAGATAGAACATAAAGACAGCGGTGAGACATCGTCGAACTGAAGTAATATTAGGTACCTTACTGAATTGATTTTTGTTACCTACTAGTTAACGATAACTATAAGTACATAGACCTCTAGAAATTTTCATCCACGATTGAGACAAAAAAACGAAGTAATATTAAACTATACCTAACTTGGGTCTACATCGCTTGATTAAGGTTGAGAACTAAGTACTTGGATCTTCTGATTATGTCGTGTCGTAAGATCGAAAGTAAGCCGATGGCCATACTCTATAAGGTTGGGTAAATAACGACGAATGACGAATAATACATAGAAAAATCATAAACAAATAAAAAAATATTAATTATTCTAGAAATAAATATTAAGTAAATGTCTGGTAAATCGTTGCCGTTATTTCAGGTTATAAACTGTCCAAATTTCATCATAATCCGCTCAGTAGTTTTTGTGCGAAAGAGTAGCAAACATCCATCCCAACATAATCACAAACTTTCGCACTTACCAATTTTATTTTCCATTTTCACCATTTTCGATATAAGTACCTAACCTACCAATTGGTATAATATTTATAAGGTAAGAGTTGTTTGATAGCACATCTATTCCTATCTCTACCTTAACAGAAATGGGTTTTCCCAATGCGTAGATAGGTAGGTAGGTAATTTAACGGATACAACGGAAAATCCCGTAGAATTCCAATTCCTTTTATCTAAAACCCGCGGGAATACCCGAAGGCATGAGTAAAATTTTGGGAACTCCAGTTTATATAGAATATCTATCGATGTAATGTAAAAGGTAAAATCTACCTATAGATATTTATAATAACATACTTAGTTTTGGGTGTATTTTAAAGTTGCTTATTCTTGTAGTGAAAGTTTCTATATAGGTACTCACGTATCTAATAGCTTTAAATCTATACGATCCTCGTACCTACAGACTGTTTATGATGGGACATGAAACATACTTATTTTTTGGGATTTAGGTATAAGCTTTTTCTACATTTCGTACTTTTCCTAAGTACCTAAGGCAATAGTGAAAATCTTTGAGGATGGATGTGGTTTCTTTGTTAGATACTTTCACAACAACGGCTGAAAGGAATTGGGTAGACAAAACTTTTCTCACCGGCAGAATAAGTTGTGAACATACTTAGGTAGCATTTACTTATTCCAGAAAAAATGACAATCATCGGAAACCGAGGGAAGATGCAGTAGCTAAACCTATGCAGTATGTAAACTAGGTTTATTATATATTCCTCATAAAAATATCGTAACATTTCACTTTATCACGTGTGCAAGCGAGGCTAAATCTGTACTTGCGCACGAGTGCGCGGCAGCTGCGTGCTCGCTGCAGCGGAAGCTGATAACAGCTGATAACACCACGTTATCATGTGTGATAGCGGCCGCTTTGTTGAGCGGCGGCGCCCGCGCATGCGTCACCTGCCTGTAACTTACCTATCACAGACCATAGATTGAGCTAGAGTAGCTAGAAACCTCAAATACACCTAGTTTGAATGAGGCTCGTTAGGCTTTTACAGTCCGCACCGACTCACGATCATGAGGGTGCAGGTTCAAGTCCCTGGCCCGTACCTCTGAGTATATAAAAACTTACGTAAATACGGATTCACACCACTGGCTTTCAGGAAAACTTGATGGGGAAACCTGCATGCTCGAGATGTCACAATTAAAAAGGCATGTGAAGTCCGCCAATCTGCACTAGGCCCGCGTGGTGTAGGTACTATGGCCTAACTCGATGTTAGGGGAGGCTCCAGCTCTTCGGTGGAGACGTATATGAGCTGATGATGATGTTAAGCTTTTAGAAGTAGGTATATATGGTTAGTTTTTTATGGTTTATGCCCCTTCAGTTATTATTATTATTATTATTAGTTGACCCTCTGTGCTCACCGAAACAGTCCGCGTACCTAAGGGTTTTAAAGTTTAAGGCTACTTTAAAGAATACAAAATGCTAAATATTGTTTTGGCTTCTGTATTTTCAGTTACCTACCTGACGTATATACCGCTGATAGGTATTGTCCGTTTCCCTTTTAGAGTAAATATTGGCTAAAAAAAGAATTGTCGGAAACAGTTGTATTCCATCCTTATAGGATGTAGGTATACCTACTATACTTTGTTTTTTACAGCTTTCGCTGTTGAGATAGTCAGTGGAGCCGTCGATTTACGATGCTGTTTATTGTAGCCGACCCGTTTACTTCAAGGAATAAAGCTTTTCTAGCCATATAATGGCTTATTGAAAGTTTTCACGGAACAACTGCCTTAACGATTAACAAAGCTTGGTACCTTTTATTTCACGAAAGCTTGAAGGTAAACGCACGCGGGGGCAAGAAAATAATTCGATAGAATTTTAGCACAGGCTACGTAGGTACATTAGAAAGGTTTATGATGATGTCGTTTCTTGGTGGTTTCAGCTATAGCAAAGCAATTTTGTTTTCCACTTTATTGTCCAGACTTAGGTAGATATTTGCTCTGATTTGCGCATAAATCACTGATATACCTAGTTATTATCATATATTTGCGTAGGTATATTAAAGCTACTTATATAGAAATACGCGTTTTATGTACCTATATAAAAGTAAGTAATGCAATGCAGGTTGGTATAGGTATGATGCTTCCGTATGTATTTGAGGTAACAAGTTGTAATAGAAATTTTGTTTTAGTGACGTAATGATTGTAATCAGATGAATTATCTTTGGAGATTAACTTTCCTTCTTAACATATTTTATAAAGTGAAAAATACAAAATACGCGAAACAAGAAACACTGTTACCTAATGCTTCCGAATGCTAGGCTTATCCCAGAGGTAGGTAAATGATATGTTCTTCTAGAATTTCTGGATGATAACATCGCCTAGATATTAATTTCCAGTCGCTTGCCTGTTTTCGGAAATGCATACTCAATACTGTTAGGATTTAATTTAGAGCGTGGAACGATAACTAGAGTAGGTACAATTTTCTTTGATAGGCAGCTTTATTTTAGGGTTCCCTATCCGATGGAAACCGTCCGTTCGTCGTTTGTCGCCGTCATCGGTCTATCATCAGGCTGTATCTCATGATTTTCTGGTGCCGCTATAACAACAACTAATGAAAATAAATTAAAATTAATAGAGACTCCCCTACAAAGGTATTTCAAAAGTAGGTACCTACCTTCATAGCTTTGTACCTACTAACGATAGTTTTAACCCTGGTAAGTCATCATGAGCTCATATATACGTCTCCACCGAGGAGTTCGAGCCTCCCGTAACAAAGAAGAGGGTTTTCGGCCATAGCCCACCAGGCGGCCCTAGCGCGGATTCACAAGCCTTTAATTTTAACATCTCGGGCATACAGGTTTCCTCACGTTGTTTACCTTCATCGAAAGCCAGTGGCGTGAATCCGTACGTAAGTTTTTAAACTCAGAGCCACGGGCCAGGGGTTTGAACCTGCACCGTCATAATCGTAAGACGGTGCGTTCCCGCTGAGCAGTGACGGATTAAGACTTATTGATGCCCTAAGCAATCCACGCCCATGGGGCCCCCTATCCTTATGTCAACTAGAATCGGTCTTTAAACCATTTTTAATGCGTCTTTTGATGACGTGAGAGTGAGACGAGATGCCTTATATGGATTTTTTTGTGCTTCTTCTGGTGCCCCCCCCAGACGTGATGCCCTAGAAAATTGCTTAATTTGTTTAAGGGTTACATCCGTCACAGCCGCTGAGCCTCCACGGCTTCCTGATAAGTGTCTGTACATTATTCCAGCGGCGTTAACGTCACAGGTACTGAGTAATCGCCTTCTACGGTTCTCTAGGCAGTTTAATCGGCATTTTGTTTGTAGTAATTTAAACAACCATTGTCGTTTTAGGAAAGGAAAGTGTACGCTCCATAAAACACGTAAGTATACCTACCATCAGTGCTTCATACCGAGTTGTAAGTGGGACAGCTTCTTTGTCGGCTATTTTACTTGGTAAGTTCTATTACCATCATTGAAATACATATATGATAGGACTGATTAAGTCTGTCTTTTAGGCCCTGACTGACTCATCAGTTAGGTAACGTTCAGGTCAAACGTTTATGTGAATAAACATGTCTGTTTGTTCTTTGCCTAAAACTAAGTAGGTATATAGCTAGTAAAGCACGATTTGGTTATCACAGTAAAATACTCTACTCATTTTGGAATCGAATTAGTTACAAGAACATAATTTACTTTTAATTACATAATTTATTATTTATTTAAGAACTATATAACTCATAAATCAGTCTATTTTAAATGGACAAAACAAACTCTTCATATAAGTGTAGATATCTGAAATACATTGAAAACGGAATGACAGCTACAGCGTGTTCTCACAACGCGACGCGACGCGAGCGATCGCTCGGCCGGAGTCAATGACTCGCGCGCACTCGGCACTCGGCACTCGTCCAGATTAGAAACGCGTCGCTTTCTACTCAGAGGCGGCCGGCACTAACCTGGCCGGTACGGTACGCGACGTTGCCATACTTACGCTTGTGTCATTTGTTTTCAAAATGTCGCATCAGTACACTATGTAAATTATTTTATTTGGCGTTTTATTTTGTACTTGTTGTGTAAATGATGATTTAAGCAACTGAGCAGTACTTATATTATGAACGCCAAAGCTTGATTGTTCGTCTTCACGAAAAATCTGGTGAGAGGATTTGGATGCAATTTGAAACACAGATAGTTTATAACCTGGATTAAGATATAAGTAGGCTATGTTTTATCCCTGGAAAATTTAAGGTCTCTCGGAAACGCGGGTGGAACAGCGGGGAGCAACTAGGCCTACTAATATTATGAACGCTGCACGCTGTTATCTTTGGATGTTTGTTCATTCACGCAAAAACTACAGAACAGATTTAGATGAAATTTGAAACATTGATAGTTTATAACTGGATTAGCACGTAGGCTACTTTTTATCCCGGGAAAATTTAAGGTTTCCCGGGAACGCGGATGAATCGGAGCCACTAGTTAGGTATTATTAATAATGTAACGTGCACTTCTTATTTCTAATATATAAGAGCATATTATGTGCGTGCAATTTCATCACAAGCTGTTCAGTATCTGTTTTTTGCGTGGTTATTTAAAGTATAATTATCCGAACTATCGCCTCAGTGGGTTTCACGAGATGAATCGATTCATTTCAAATTAAAAATTCATGAAACATGATGCAGTAGGTAGATAAAAATTAACTACATATAACTATTTATTAATGCTATTGTAATGATAGGAACAATCGATATTTAGCATAATCTTGTAAGTATCTATCATAGTGTCTTCCAATTCGGAGTCAGAAATCGTAAATCGAGTATCAATAAATACTTTTTATTTAAAACGAGATAAGTTGATTACAGCAAAGATCATACTTGAATTCAGTATGATGTTTGCTTTGCTATGCTAAGTAACTTAATAAGCATTAATATCACTTTTGTGGCCTATCCTAATACTTAAGACGTCTTCTCGCGGCCCAATTCTCTTTCAAAAGGTGATGATTCTTCGTGCGGAATCATCTTTTTTTTAATAGAGGAGGTTATTTTACCCGTGTTTGTCTTAAGACCATGACCAACGGTGAAGGAATGGATCTAAAATAGTTACAGAAAGACGGTATACCTACGGCTGTAGACTCCTGAAAGTTTGACCAAATCCTCGAGATAGAGTCGATTCTTCTTTAAAATTAAATTGGCTGATCGAAGATTCTTATTCTTATTCAAGTGATATATGTGCTCTTGGTAAATTTTTGGTAGGTTTTTCTCTGATATAACTAGCATTTCGACTTCATTGCATTGTCAGTTTAAACAGATCTGAATGTTTTCATCCATTAAATTAAGTAATCTGAAAGAATACCTTTGATTTTCTAATAGGTACTAAAAGATAATAAACCTCCTGATACCGTTTATCTATTTCTGATTGATCACATAAAGTTACTGCTACCAGGAGTCATATTTTACTGAGAGTCATATTTTAGCGCTACTGTCTAAGAGTTTTATTTGGCCGACAAGTCAATACGTTACAATAGTTATAATAAGTTTGTGAGTTCCATCCGCTTATTTTGGTAAGCCTACTTGTTACTTGTTGGATTGGTCAACCTCTCCTACTGAAAGACTCCAAGTTTTATGACTATCTACTGAAAAATACAAGCTACTTGTATGCAGAGCTCACTCATTAACGCTCAGCTTCAATGTTTAAAGGTAAAAATATATAGTTTTACATAAGTCCATTCGTTATCGCCTTGCATATTTACTACTTTTTTTAACCATTGTCGTTTATTCCAAAGAATGATAAACCCCAAAATTTTCTCGTGTCTACAACAAGGACCAAGGATCAGTCAGCCAATAATCTTGCCACAACTTGTTCTCTTAAATATAGGAAATAACGATATGTAAAACTATTTTTTGTTGAAATATGAGCTTCAATAAGGAAACTGAGGGAGTAATCATGAAAATCTCTCTCGCTATTCTCGACGTTTTGGGGATTTTTGCATCCATTAATGGACTTGTAACATGGGATTTCCGTATTGCAGTGAATGTGTGCTTAAGTCAAATTCTTATATTTATGTAAATGAAAAAAATATAATTTTAATAATTAGAAGAGATACTTTTTAAATGTTATCCATATTTATTTATTTTCTTTTTTACTTCTAATGACAAATCGTCTCACCAGAGTTGTTAATCATTTTACCAGGTACCTATACTTGATTTTCGTTTCCTTGATTCCAATGCAGAAAATAACATAAAACAATTGATCTTTACAAAAATGGTGATAGTGATGTTCTAAATTGTAATTATATAAAAGCTATAAGTCTGTGTTCATATAAGCATGCAGTTGCATCAATCATGCAACAATGCAGGCATAATGTTTTTATGATCAAATTAATATCAATTGAACCATGGATCCATCCATCCATCTAGCTTTAGCAACGCCTACATAATCACAGCCTTATAAAATCACTCCACATCAGTAGGTATTTAATATATTCATGATTTCTGTAGTTGCCTTCATAAAACCTTCACTGGTTTTATTAATTATACTTGCGAAACAACCATTATGTCCAAGTTAAGGCCGTCGCGCGTTATTCAGAGCGCGTATCGAACGAGCCAAACAACCTATACATAGCCATCTGGACGGTCACATAGAAAAACCCCTTACTAACGCAAAGTAGCATAGAACGAAACCCGCTCAAAACACGACTCTAATACAAACACACAAAGCTCATTCTATGCAACCTCAAGCCATTAGAACCCTGTCGCCCTAAACGCTCGTCAGTATTCTGTTAGTATACAATAAATATTCGGCGCCAGTTGTGCCAGAAGTACACACATATACATAGGACCGCGACGTTGTAGCTTGCCAAGAACGGCAACGTCGCAACGTTTGTCGACGGATTCCAAGCTTGCTTGAAAATGTAGAACTTACTGCGATACAGTTCTAAATTTACACGGCCTGTATATTATTAACCTTATTTCTAATGCGTTAGAATACTTATTGGTGATATGATTATCTTATAGGATTTTGTTACATGAATTGTTATTGAAGTCGGTCGGAGGGTAGCGGGACGTGTGGCTTTGTGGACGCACATTGTATTCGTTTTTTACGAAACGCGATAGAATCGATGTCAGTTGGCAGATTTTTTATTTTACCGTTTTTTGGCCTTGTTTGTTGCGGAACAGACCTAGACAATTCAAATGCGACTAGAGCTGGCTTTGTCCATGCTTTGTCATGTCTGTTAATAGATAGAGACGACATATTTAATAAGTTCCTCATAGTCTGATGATTAAATCACTTTTTAAAACATAATATTACCCTTAATATTAAATTTTACTTACAATTGGACAACTCTATTTTAATACCATTACCTAAAATGGGTATCATAATATAACGGGTAAGTATTTTGTATAAATAATTCAGTTTTTATTGCATATTTTTTATATTAAAACCAGTCCTGTTTAATAAATACACATCAAAGTAAGCCTTGATATGTATTTGAGAATATAATTAAAGACCATAATCGATATTTCGCTGAAAGATTTCCAAAATATAACCATTTTACGGAAGAAAGGGAGTTTGGTTTTTCGTTACAAGTTGTTTCCAAATTTTCGTTCCCTTTCCTCATTATTTTTTCCAGAAAGACAACTACTTGTCGCATATGTTATAACAGAATATATTCTATCGTTATGCCAAGTTTTGTCTAAATCCCTACAGTAGTTTTTGCATAAAAGAGTATAAAACACCCATACATTCCGCACTAACATTGGGGTATATAATATAGTAGCTGCCTCCGCGCGGTTTCACCCGCGTAGTTCCCGTTCCCGTGGGTATACAGGGATAAAATATAGCCTGATAACTCCCTGTTTATTCCCTGATAATGTAGCTTTCTAATGGTGAAAGAATTTTTGAAATCGGCACATTAGTTTTTGAGTTTATTCATTACAAACGCACAAATACGAAATTTTCGTCTTTATAATATTAACTAGCCGCCGTCGCGGGGTTTTACCCGCGTAGTTCCCGTTCCCGTAGGAATACGGAAATGAAATATAGCTTATGTTATTTATGAATAACGTAGATTTCTATTAGTGAAAGAATTGTGCAGATCGGTCGAGTAGTTTCGGAGCCTATTCGTTACAAACAAACATAGGATGACAACGAACAAGAAACATAGGAAGTAGGATAGGTACTAGTACCTAGACGGCAAAAAATCTTATAAATTAAAGTCAAATAATGAGTTAGTATAATTTGAATCATAATACTAAATAAATAAAGTTGTCTGTTACAAAAAACACTCATGCTGTATTTATTTTACGGCTATTTTTACTTCGAGCGAAATGAATCTGAAAGGAAAATTGTGTGCTAATTAAATGTTTTTTAAATTAATCTCTCACATTGGAATATTACTCATTTTCTCAAATAAGTAGGTATATGTATAGGAAATTTGTGCCTAAGTGTCTTGATATTTTGCTGTTTATCTTTGCATCGGGGTTTTATGTAAAATTTTGTGACGAATTTGAAATTATATTATTATTAGGTATTCTGGAATAAAACAATGTAGGTTGGTACCTTACATTGGAAGGGAGGTCCCTAAGGTTACTTTTAAATAATTATTGACAAAAATGAATTAGTATAAACGACTAAATAGTTACGCGCAAAATTCAAAAACGGCTGGATCGATTTGGCTATTGAAATATGGTCTTGAAATGTTTGTAATAGCTTAATTTGGGTTATTTTCGTTTTGTTCGTTTCATTCTTAACAAATAGAAAAGTTTCCCCTGAAACGCAAGTGAATCCCTGAGGCTGAAGGTGGTTAATATTAAAAATATTTCATAAGAAAATTGTGGAATGCGGCTCGGCACCGAAAGATGTTCCGCCTTTCAGCATTTTCTCTATGGGAAATATGACCTAAAATAGCTGAAAGTAGGGAAGTAAAGGTTGATGATAGGTTGTTGATGAAAAGGTTAGTTGATACATAGGACCAATTTAAAAACAATAGAAAGAAATGTAGTAATATGTGCGTGCGCCCATGCCGCCCGATTTCAGACGGACTGCTTCGTATTTGCTGTCATTGCAAAGCCAACGGAATAATATCGAAATAATCTAAAATAGATAGGTATACCACCTAGTAAGTATTTTCATTAGAAATCTAAAAACGAAATACCTATGTCAAAACATATAAATATAATGCCTGAAAAAGCTCGCGTAAGGATGTAAACTCAAACAGAGTCATTCAAATTACAAAATTTTATACTCCAATTACGTACCTCATCATTATCATCATCATCATATCAGCCGTAGGACCTCCACTGCTGAACATAGGCCTCCCCCATCGACTTCCATGCAGACCGGTTGGACGTTGCCTGCATCCAGCGGGTTCCAGCGACCCTTATCAGGTACCTACCTACTACGAAATAGTACCTGTCTATAATCTAATATACCTACAGACATTTCAGCTCGTAGATATAGTTTATTTAATATCAGGTCGGCTGGCTTTGTGGTTAGTGACCCTATAAGTAGGTATCTCAAGCCGCCGGTCACCCAGGACAAACATATATTTGCATGAATATCTGTTTATTCTGTGTCTGAATGTAAATATATGTATAAGCGTGTATGTAGTAGGTATAACAGCTATCTGTTAACCTTTTCTGTGTTCTTTTATTTCTTTTTCCCCCTAAGTTTTTATAAAACCAAGTATTGGAATCTTACCTCTTAGATTTTTCAGAACAGAACTGATCGAAGTCAATGTTTCACAATAATCGCTTGATTTATGCTACGATTGTTGTGTCAATGTCATTTTCTTTCCGCCCATTGTAGAGTTTCAAGGATTCAGTTGTTGTTTAAATATTGTCAGTATTTAGATTTATACCTAGGTTAGGCCTTTAGGACAGAGCTGTATTAACCGCGTAGGAAGATAATTGCCAAAGGGGAACAAGCCCGCTCATTCCTAAGGACTTGGATGGTAATTAAATTGATACTCTTTAGAGGACTTATTCTTAAGTACCTAAATAAAAAGACACGAAACCCGTGAAAACAGGGGGAATCTCTCTTGTGAAGATTTAGGTACCCTACCTAACATAGACCTATCCCTCTTACCGACCGACGCGACGTGTGACCATATGTTCACACCAAAATATCAACAATGTAATTTGTAATAAAAACGATAAATTACATTAATTTAACAAAAATAACGTGCGCATATTGTTAACGTGAAAATCTTTAGTAGGTAGGTACCTAGGTAACTCAAATTTAGTAGCAACTTCGCACACATACAAGGTTTTTCAGGACCTCCGTAGGGAAAATCTACTCACGCTTTGTTCAATATTTCAAATAAATTTAGTATAAAATTTATATAGTAGATATAGATGTACCTAATAGATATATATAATGAAAATAAATTGGTATGAAAAATGAAATGAAATACTGTTTTTTATTCAAATAGATAGGTATTTGAAAGAACAATAACGATGCGTCATGCTTTTGTGGAGTAAACTGGAGTATTCATAATAGGTATTCGCAATATGAATAATATTATGTTTGTTCATGACAAAAGGTAAAAGTTTAGATCCGCCAAAGTATAATAGGCAAAACTATCAACTGGTAGGTAGAAGTAGATACATGTTTTAATACCATTAAAATATTTAAATCTATCCTAACCAAAAGTATAAAGCAGAAGAGTTTGTTTGTTTAAACGCGCTAACCTCAGGAACTACCTGTCAGATTTTACAAAATCTTTCAGTGTCACATAGCCCATTTAACAAGGAAGGCTATAGTCTATATATCATCACGCTACGACCAATAGGTGCGGAGCATTAATCGAAAATGTTGCAAATGCGGGCAAGTCACGCTAACGAAGTTGCGCGTTGTTAAATAAAATTAAATAATTCATAATAAATATACCTATTTCATTTACCATGTTAATTTTAATTTTATTATCCTTGTTTGCGGTTGTATACAAATACCCTATACCTAGGTATTTCTATCATTAGTATTAGTAAGTACATACCTAAATACCTACCTATATGAGAGCTTTTACCTGTTTTTTTAATTCCAACGGCACTATATCTAAGGTAAATACAAGGAAAATCATTTATCTTTTTCCTAATTTGATAAATTCAATGTATTTTCCGTAACATTTTTGAAACATAGGTACCTACGCTATTGTCGTATCGACCATAATATCTATAAAAAACTATTAGAAATGATCCTTATAATATTATTCATAGTGTCATATATAGCCATATTATTATGTATTTATCATTTAGAGATTAGAAAAACATATGATCTATTATGGTAAGCTTCTAATCGGTCTTCTCCACCACATATTCCAGGATTTTTTTGGAACAGCTTTCAATGCATTCCATTCCATATTGAAGTGTATCACCAACCTTTATCTTGTAGGTATTATCACCGAAATTGAAACACGAAAATAGTTACCAAGCGTAGGCCTTCTTGCAGTGCCGGATTAACCACGTAGCAGAAGAAGCTTTTGCTACAGGCCCTACAATAAAGGGGGCCCCGCGAATCCAAATACGGAACCTTCATTTGAGAGTAACTTTTAGCTTATTTTTTAAAACAAGAAGAATCCTTGCTTAGGCCCCGCGCATGCTGAATGCGACACTGTGTTCTTGGTGATAGTTCCTAAAGTTAGAACATAGGGTAGGTCAAAACAAATGTATTAAGTAAATGCCACCGTACAGTGCCGGATTTATATTTTTTATGAGTGTAGGCCACTTTATTTCCACCGCCCATGTAGTCACATAATACTCTGAAATCAAGTGATCGTAATTTGAAATCTGCCACCCCTAGGCCGCGGCCTATATGGCCTATGCATAAATCCAGGAGTGGAGGCAGTCAAAAGTAAGTAAATTATGACTAACGACCATTCTACATTAAATGTCTCATCATATAGAAAAACTATATTTAAACAGATGTTCGATCAAAATCGCATTCTAAAACAACATATAAAATGAACGACGTTATTTGGAATAAATGATTGCTTAAAAAACAATGTAAAAAACATTAAAGGCGACATAGAAAACACATTTTATGTGCAGAAGTCAATCGTGAGCGGGCCAGTCGTAAACCGCTCACAATGCCTCGTAAATATGCTTTATTGCGAGTGTTGACTTCGGAGTGTCTACTATGTGTTCAGGAATATAAGTCACTTTATCAACACTTCAGTATTTTAAAGGGAATTGGTTGAAGTGACGTATGATCAATCGCTTAATTAGGTGCGACTAATATAACGTACCTAACATTAAAAGTTACCTTCTTCACTAGGTAGATACTCTGTATCGGCGAATACTGCGAATTTCCCTTTCATTAGAGTTTTAGGAATTAAAAGTAAGCTAACCAAACTTTCCAAGAAGTAGAGAAACGTTCAAGAAATTAGTTGAAGCTATTGTTTTGCAAGTTAAAAATACACATCATGTTTAAAACTGCATCGAATTAAATTCGTACCTATTTATTACAATATATTTGTACTGGTATGTATCGAATAAATTTGTTATTAATAAGGTACGTGCCTACTTTAATTCTACCTTATCTACAGAAAGGTTAAGAAATATACAAAAAAGTTTAGGTTCTAAATCAATAGCTGAAATTCCCCTATGAAAAATCAATGACAATAGCTCAAGTCAAACTACTGACTACTGACTGACTAACTAGATTCGAATAGCTCCTCAATGCAAATGGCTTATTGAAATCATACTTACTACTTCAAAATCATCCTTAAATCTTAAATACTTATGTAGAAAATAAGAACTCTCGTCACGAGGCCGTGTTACAACATATTTTATACAAGTCATAAGTTTAACAAAATGGCGGACGGCCTATTTGATGGTAAGCATATATTATAAATGGTCAGGTCACTAACGATTATGTCATCGTATTAATTGCCGATAGCATAACGTACTTACCGTAATATAAACCTCATTTTTACTTCGTCCCATAAGAGAGATACCGTAGTAAAGGTGTCTACTGGCAACACTAAACCACCATAGCTTGAGTGGTTTGCCAATGAACAATGAAGACTTAACTAATCTGAATGAGGGACACGCTCGTAAACCTGCAAACCATAGAGACCCATAGACATTTTTAATTAACTCGTACAATATCGTGAT
Source organism: Thyatira batis (assembly GCA_905147785.2). NCBI lineage: Eukaryota > Metazoa > Arthropoda > Insecta > Lepidoptera > Drepanidae > Thyatira > Thyatira batis. The sequence goes on from LR990489.1 coordinate 8,257,747, forward strand.
TGGTTTCTCATTTACCGTGAACGTTTATTTATCAAACATGTTTTCTTCGTAACTGGATATTTGTTGTTGTTTGGGCTTTATTTTAGTGAGTAGCGTTTGAACAATCACATCATCAGCTCATATAAGTCTACCGAGTACGAGCCTCCGCTATGAACGAAGGGGTTTAGGCCATAGTTCACCGCGCGGCCCTAGTGCGGGTTGGCGGACTTCACATGCCTTTAATTATGATATCTCTGGCATGCCGGTTTCCTCACGATGTTTTCTTTCACCAAAAAGCCTGTGTTTGAATCCGTACGTAAGTTGTTAAACTAAGAGGGCCCGAGGTTTAAACCTACTCCTTCATAATCGACGTGAGCCGGTGCGTTTCCAAATAAGCCACTACGGCTAAGCAAGAACCTACCTACTCATTTTGAGAAATAAATAAATATTTTCCTTATTCATATTATAGGTAGGTATTCGTTTGTCTTCAAGTATCTATAATACCGTCTCATAAGATAGATAGCAAGACCTTAGGTCAAGTTATCAAGTTATCCTTTAGATAATACTTACATTAAGTTTATACTAAAACGAGTAAATAAATAGCTTACGCCCAGCGGTTTCACCTGCATTCCCGGGAATTATGAACGGTCCTGGGATAAAAAGAAGCCTACGGGTTATTCCAGAAAATATTCTAACTCTGTATCAGTAGTGTAGTTCTCTTCAGCGATTCTTATATCGTCCCAAACTTTTACATCTTTACTCATTAATATTATCAAGTAAGTTTGTTTCCTTAAATGCGTTTATCTGAGTAACTACTGGTTGGTATTGGAAAATTATTTACGTATTAGAAAGCTACAGGAAGGCTACAGAAATACAGGCTGTATTACATGAAGGTACGACCAATAGGAGCGGAACATTGATGAAAACTGTTGCAAAAACGGGAAAAATGTGATGAAGACGAAGTTGCGCGGGTCAGCTAATGCTAGAACTACCTACTAATAGGTATCTACCTACATATAAATATATATATAAATGCGAATGTATGTATGTTTGTTACCTACTCTTTTCCCCAACAACGGATCTTACTGACACTTAGCACAGAGGTAGGTATAGTAATATGTTTTGGAATAGCACATATCTTACCTTATATACCGGGAAAGTAGAAAGTATCCCGGGAACGCGAGTGAAACCACCGCACGGTAGCTAGTTTAAAATATAAGTAGGATTATGTAGACATCGAAAGCTAGGGTACGTATATACCTATACGCGGGCGCACACATGAGACGTAACATTGTCTCCGATAACCTTACGCCCGCAGATACGAGTTTACGATCACTTACGCACAGACCGACATGTCATGTTTATTATTATTTTACATCTCGCGGTTTGAGCTCGACATGCTAAGGCCGTCTTGCGTTTTCGTACACGTTAACTTCGTGTGTCAGGGTCGAGAATAAAATTTATCCACATATTCTACTTACACTAATAATAAAGAGGAGAGGTTTGACTGTTTGTTTGTATCGCGGCGACACTGCTGGTTTGAATTGAATAAATAGTTTAGTATTTACCGAGAAAGTCTGCAGGGTATAGGTATAACATGACACTACGACTAACAGGAACGGAGACATTTTCTTAATGTCGATATTTTTTCAGTAGAATCGTTCGAGAATTTGACAGGAGTTTCGGGTCGTGAGTTTCATTCTGTAGTTCAGTCCTCCTTTCAACAAGTGTTTGGTCAACAAGCGATCCCTAATTTATTTTCTCAATTCTAGACTGATGTCCATATTGTCCATCCATCTTTTTACAAGGAATATAAAAAAGTCTTGATGTCCTCTGATTCTCCAAGCCTATATGCAAAGGATAGATGCCTAGGTTTAAATTGTCTTTATAACAATACACTGCTGCGATTTGTTGGGGTTTTATACAGGCATAAAAAAAAATTGGTTCTTTTTACCTAATTGAATATGTTAGGAATTTTTATTTTTGAATTTGAAGAATCCAATGTGGTTATAATACATAGATATAGACACTTGTAGATATATTTTATAGGTAGGTACATAGTAAGTAGGTATTGCTTGTTAGAAAGAACACGGACCTTTACATAAACCTAGTCTACGTAAATGTTTACGTTAAACATCATAGAAAGTTCTCTAAGACTTAAACACCAGATACATGATACAGTTGCGCTGTCACTCAGTAAGTAATGTATGACAAGAATTCTTTAGCCACGCCGCAGGTCATTATCAATAACCTACCTACACAGATAACAATGTCATTAACGGAGATAATAGCTCCTCAGCTGGAACCAAATTACTTGTTATTATTTTACCTACTGTATAAATACAGTAGGTAAAATAATAACAAGTAATTAATATTCGTATAAGTAGTTAGACTAGCCTTTTAGGCTAGTCTAACTACTTATACGAATATTACTGATATTTAGTAGGTATTGTGATTGCAAGACTGTGTAAGGATGTAGAGTGACTCATAGAGGCTGAAATGATTTAGAAGGTAGGTACATTGAAGACCAAGAAAATAAGTTTTACACTATCACATAAATAAATAGATTTTTGAAAAAATCTATCTAAAGCCGCGTGGTTGAAGGTAGTAATATTATAAACAGGTAAAGTATTGCCTGATAATAAATAGACCGCTTTTCAAGGTTTCGCTAATGCCTATTTTGAATGGATTTTCGTGATGGACGAATCATGTTCCATACCTTAAGTTATTTGTTTTCTTGCTGCGCTAATTCTACGTAATGACATACGGAGCCGAGACGTGGACACTGACGATGGGGCTGGTCCAGAAATTCCAAGTTGCTCAGCGTGCTATGGAGCGAGCTATGTTAGGCGTATCTCTTACGGATAAAATCAGAAATGAGGATATCCGTAAGAGAACTAAGGTAACTGACATAGCTCGCAGGATCAGCAAGCTGAAGTGGCAATGGGCCGGCCACATCAGTCGTAGGACCGATGGCCGTTGGAGCAAACGAGTCCTAGAGTGGAGACCGCGTCTCGGCAAATGTAGTGTAGGACGCCCTCCAGCCCGGGGCGCGGTGGTCCGACGACCTGCGTATGGTTGCCGGGAGGGGCTGGATGAGGAGAGCGGAGGACCGGGATAAGTGGCGCGCATTAGGGGAGGCCTACGTCCAGCAGTGGAATGAATAGGCTGAAGATGATGATGATGATTATTGAAAGTTTACCTCATAGCCGCTTGAATGCTAGCGGTTTGATTCGTAATTCTATTTGTTTCGGAAACGTTTTCATATATAAAATAATGGTAGGTATAATACTTCTATGTGATGGCAATTTAATAAAAATCCGATCGCCCTTTGGCCGGTAGGTATATAGGTGCTTTCTGAATCAACTAAATCATTTTAAACCTTTCAAAGGTTTTCTAGATGGTAGAGCTGCATTGTTTACGATAGAACTCTACATCAAATTACCTGCAAAAAAAAAGAATTAAACAACGACAAATATAACAGATAGCTCACAATAAAAGTGGAACAAACTCCTTTAAGCTTGTCGTGTCGGTGAACGAAATTAATGAGTTCAGCGACAGTTAGCCGAGAGTCGAGGATTTATGTCCGGTACCGCTCGCGCTTTACTGTTAGCAGTCTACTTTTTAAAAGTCTATCTATTGTCTATTAAACCTTATTTGGATCTTATTATGATTCCTCTAAGTCTTTAGAGGAATCACCTTCACTTGAGGAGCGGTTCATACAACTTCTATAATTATAGATCTTTTTTTGAAGAAATAGGAGAAATACGCGTAGATCAATATTTTCATATACTATCTGTGTAGGTAGGTACCGTACTTTTTGCATAAAATAAAAGATTTGTAAAATAAATATTTAATTCGAATTTCGTATGTTGCAAGTAGTTACAGTGTTGCCAAGTTATATAATTGAATATAAATTTAATTAGATTAGTTCATTTGGTTAAAGATATAACCGCAACTATAAAAATCTTTATTTAACTTACAAATCATATTATACCTACCTACAGGTTTTACTTACATCATTAAACATGACCGTGTCCATATGTGCAAATATGTCCGCCATGTAAATTGCATATTTAAATTATCCTCCATTGTGAAATTAAATAAGAGAGAGAAACAAAAAAAGTTGCAGCGACACGCTCGACGGCGCCCCACCCGCCCCAGGGTGAGCACAATGAATAGACATGCATGCAGGGCGCGTCACCCTCCGCAATCAATCGAGTCCCTCTTCTATTACTATCGTCCGTCCTTGTCTAACACTCCCAAACCATATATCATCGTCCCTATCTAAAATACGATTTAAACGGCGCGAAAATCTCCCGGCGCTCGCCTCGGGCCACGTTGCGAGTTTTGAAAATGGAATTGTCGTAATTGATTGCAAAGTTAGCGACGCCGTCAGCCACGAAGAGGAGTGTACTTTATTTAAATAGAGTGATGGTTGGAAATTGAATGGTAATGAGACCTGAGAATTGATCATTTAAGTTGGTAAAATAAAGATTGATGGAAAAGTTGGTCTCGATACCGAATGATGCCTATGATGTTGACAAGCAGATTACATCGTGTTGACGCTTTGAGCTGATAGAAATGCTGAAATGTTCATATTATTGTACTTTTTCTCAACATTTTAAAATAAAAAGTCATTGAAATGAAATGCCTTTAAAGTTTTTATGAATGACATTCAATAGAAATCTATTGAATCATCTTTCAAATAAGACAACAATCTGAAAATGATGGTTAAAAATAGGTTATTTATTCCACAAAACTCTGACATGACAATGTATTGTATAAGCCTCACTTCCCCAGCAACGCCCTGATTCGAGATTCGAGTCCCGCAGGGGACACCCTCAGCGCTGTTGCTTAAATTACCTCCGTTGAGAGTGCTCTGGGCTCACAAAAACAGATGGTTTTTACACCACTATAAAAACCATTGGAAAGGTTCCTGGAATCTTCGTGTCCATTAAAAATAGCTTAATACTTGGTGGATGAGAGCATCTGAGCGCTGATCCTTGTTTTCATAGTTTCTGTAGTCGCTAACAAGAAAACAAAGTCATTGGTTCAGTAAAGGACTGCAACGCATCTCGTATTAGTAAAGAAATGCTGAAATACGACCACGTATTAGTCTAGTTTTTGCTTTTGACACAAGTATTTCCTTCATACATTAAGAATCTATTAAGATCCTAGGTCATTTTTACACACTCCCAAACTGTTAAACTGAGTAAATTTACTATGTCAATACAAAGCTAAATGGCAATCTCTTTGTCTCATTACTGTCAATAGCCCATTCTTTTTGTCTCAATAGTTGCCTACTGATTATAATTTCCAATGGCTAGCTCTAGTATTTCAGGAATATTCCACAGATGCTAGGAGTAAGGAGATTGTAACGGAATAAAATGAATCTAAGTACTTAGCACAGTGCAATGTGGTACTAAGTCGTAAAAAGAACTTTGGCTTTGTACAAGTACCTAATCCCTAAAAAGTCTTCATCTTTAAATATGTACATAAACAACCTCAACTCGAAGATACCGGTCTTAATGGAATTATAACAATTTATTTTAACCTTCATCAACATTCCAAATTTCTCATTGAAGTATTTAAGTATATAGATTGTGAGATATAAGTAGCAAATGTTCAAATATTAATTTATCATTCCATCAACGACTTCGGTAATTAAACAGAGCATGTGTTCGCCTTTAAAGGATCGCTATGAAGTCCAAACAACTACTTGTGTATCTTTTAAAATATTTTATCTCTGTATCTTTTTTCGCGTGTCCATTATTTTTGAGTAAATTTGTCGCTCATGATAACTTTTGTTAAATGTTTTCTTCGTTAATTAAACCTGTAGTTTCTATATAAGTAAGTATACATAATCATGAAACGTTTGGGCTTTTAAATCTTCTTATGTATTTTTTCACACGTTTTTTAGTAGCCCTACGTATTATTATTTATTTTAGTATTGCTCTTGATGTTTACAATAGGATCTTATAAACATTGAAAATTGATTCAAGAAATTTTCGATAAACATGTAAATTAATATCGTGGTCGGAACGTTTGATGTTGGTTTCGTTATGGCTTCGTTTCTTAAACACGGGCGTTAGTGTGCCGGCTGAGGAACCTGTTGCTATGGGAACAACAGGCACGATGTGGCGCGGGTCAAGTAGCGCCGAGCACCGCGCCACCGCGCCACCTCGACCGACACGCAAACGATCTCAGGTACCAGGCTCGCAGAAACCGACAGAGCTCTCCGCGTGCCATTCCACTATTCCCGTCTCGCTCGCGCTATTAGCGCTCTTGCCCGACTGAACGAGGCAAATGGCCTTTCACAGCTCCTCCTTCAAACGAAATCAAATCGTGTACGTTCGTGATAAGGTTCTTTCTACAGTACTATTCTGTACTCGCCACGTTAATGATTCTCATCGTCCACAACCTCTATTACTACGAAAATGGAAGCGTTTTCTAAAGAACGCGTGGAATTTCTGATAATATTGTATAAATTTATGCTCTCCGAATAGCCTCGATGCTTAAGGATCATTTTGGCGTGGTTGACATTCCTTTTTTGTATGGAGTTGAGAATACCTTGAGACTTGTTGAGGAGCTATCGGTGCAGTCGTGTCGGGCATATAAAAAATAAAGTGGAGGAAATTATAAAGTGGAATGTTTGGTTTGGCGGCATTGTGTCGGTTTTTATCGGCATCTGTCGGTCGTTCTCTGTCATTGTGTTGTTGTCGTGGTATATCGCATCGTTGCCGTTGTCGCTAGTTTCATATTAATGTTGTTTCTTAGTTTTCATTCTTATTCAAAATTACTTACAATTTACCACCAGTAACATTTTACGTCTTTATTTTCGTTCTTACAATTTGTGGGATATTTTTCTTATATTCTTATTATAGGTAGTACATACATTTTTTATAAATTATAGTTATGTGTAAATATTCTAAAACATATAGGTACCTATACAACTTATGAAACGTTCATGGAATGCGCAGTAGAAAATAAATAAAACTGTACTGTGGTAGTTTAGTGTTCAGCACAAGATTGCCTCTATCTTTGTCTGACATTAATGCGCCGCTGCCACGCAGGAGAAGATGGCGCGTGCCGCGACATAGCGGGCAATATTACCAGGCACCCATAAACAGCCGGAGTTGTACACCGCGTGTTTTCGGTTCATGCATTGGCGCAGCGCAGCGTAATAGATTAAATTCACAGCGTAATGTCTGAAGTGACTTGCTTGTATTTTGGACTTTACTAGATAACGATAAGGTGTATATTATAATAAACAAAATAACACCGATGAATTTAACTCGAGGGGAATGTGTGAAATGACTGTTGGCAACGTATGCACGCCGGGTGTTCAGCGCGCACTGCGCAACTCCCCAGACACACGACGTCACGCACGCTCTCCGCACACACAAGGCAATCTTGTCGAGTGAGGTATTATGCAAACAATACCTATCAGACCGGCTCGCCGTGACTGTTATTAAAAGACAAATAAATTTTATGCGGAAATTATTAAAACGCAAATTGATTGGCGAATGGAGGAATAACGATATCAAAAGCATCTTTATATCAAAAGGTTTGTAAATGGGTCACACTTCATTCAGTCAGTTCTTCGTTAGAAATCGGGAAAAGGTGAATGCCTTAGGAACCCCTTATTGCCTCCTCACCTGCTGTCGAAATCGGAGCTGAGATAATCAGGGGATTCGTCTGAGAACTGCTAATATGTGTGTAGTGTGTATTTCAGTTTGATTACACAAAATTGATTTGACCTTTTATAAATGTAATGCAAAGTACGGAAAATTATCTGAAAGCAATTTATTAATAACACTGGGAGTAACAAAATTGTAAGTAGTGCATAGGTACATAGTTAATTAGTGGAGAGAAATATAATTTTACATAAATAACCAAATACATAGAATACAAATATGGGTCGGATATGGAACATTCAGAGTTGAGTTGTATTTTATTTTTAACTAGCTGCCTCCCCGCGGTTTTACCCGCGTAGTTTCCGTTCCCGTGGGAATACAGGGATAAAATATAGCCTATGTTACTCGGGGATAATGTAGCTTTCCAAAAGTGAAAGAATTTTTGAAATCGGTCCAGTAGTTTCGGAGCCTATTCATTACAAACAAACAAACAAACAAACAAACAAACAAACAAACAAACAAACAAACAAACAAACAAACAAACAAACAAACAAACAAACAAACAAACAAATCTTTCCTCTTTATAATCCTACTAATATCCTACTAATATTATAAATGCGAAAGTTTGTAAGTATGGATGTATGGATGTTTGTTACTCTTTCACGCTCCAACGGCTGAAGGGATCTGCTTGAAATTTGGCACAGAGCTAGAATATGTTCTGGAATAACACATAGGCTACTTTTTATCCCGGGAACGCGGGTGAAACCGCGGGGAGCCACTAGTTACTAATATTATAAAGGCGAAAGTTTGTAAGTATGGATGTATGGATGTTTGTTACTCTTTCACGTAAAAACTACTGAATGGATTTGAATGAAATTTGGAATAAAGATAGCTTATAACCTGGATTAACATATAGGCTACTTTTTATCCCGGGAAAATGGAAGACCTCCCGGGTACGCGGGTGAAACCGCGGGGAGCCACTAGTATTAGTATATAAAACTTACGTACGGATTCACACCACTGGCTTTCGGTGAAGGAAAACATCGTGAGGAAACCTGCATGCCTGAGATGTCACAATTAAAGGCATGTGAAGTCCGCCAATCCGCACTAGGCCCGCGTGGTGGACTATGGCCTAAACCCCCTCGATGTTAGGGGAGGCTCGAGCTCCTCGGTGAAGACGTATATGAGCTGATGATGATGATGATGATGTATTTTATTTTGTACATGAACATCAGAAATTATTACATAAGAAAATTAAGAAATATTGATGGAAGAAGCCTATATTGTGTAGGGTTTGGTTTGAGGTTGAGACAATAAGTACCGGATAAAATATACAAGTTAAGTCTTACAAAGATAATATTTAATTATAGTTGTAAGTTCTACATTAATACCTAAATAAATATATTTTAGTATTCTAAAGCTTTTTTTATTGTCAGTAAATTCTCCAATTAGGCTGTTAAAACCTTCACAACCACCCACAAGTAAGGTAAAGCCGTACATATGATTGGATTTAATTACTTGAATTAATTTAGAGATAAAAACCCACGTAAAAAGTTTGGTGTTTTGAGAATCAATGTTATTAGAACGAACGCTTCATCATACACCTTTTCATCCAATGTTTATTAGATCCGTATTCCGTAATCAAGAAACCTATTACTAAAAATGATATCATAAAAGCATGTCAAATATAAACAAAAAACAAAAAAGGCAAATACTGCGCAAGTGCGATTGCGCGAGTTCAGTCTCCTACATGGAAAATTAATAGACAAACCTACTATTCATTCTGAACACGTTTTACTCACACACGGACATACTATTTATGTACTAACGACCAGCGTTAAAAGAGCTCAGAGCCCCAGGCGAAGCCCTGTTTGTGTGAGCGTTTTGAATTGTGAGTGGGGAGCGCGGCGGGTCATTGTTACTGGTTTGTTGACGTCGGTCGGTGCGAGAGATCTCCTCGGGCGATCTGTGCTCCTAGTATGCTGCGTATAGTGCGGCAGGTTGCGACCGTGTCACGGGTCGCGGCAGCAGCGGTTGTTGCCGCAGCCGACTTGCTCGGCTCGAGCGAGGCGAGGCCCGGGTGGAAACAGCCAAGGCCCACGCCGGCCGCCGCGCCTATCGCCGTGTGAGGCCCCTTGACAACAGCCCCACGATCGACTTCCCTCGTTTACTGCGAATGAGTAAATAGGTATGCTATTTGTAATCTATTTATCGTAATTGGCAATTAAGAACTAGGTTGGTAAAAAAATAGATACATATTCTGTGTGTGTAAACAACTTAATAATTGTTCTTTATTAAGAATGATTCGGGTAGAATATAAAAAACACCAACATGATTATAAAATATCTTATATTATAATAAAACTGTGTAGGGATACTATTTATAATTAATTAATAGTAATTATTATTATAAAATGCTACTTCAAAATGCTTGTCTCTGGCCTTAAACTCTCCATTCTGGCGTAAAATATTACTTCTGAAATCAGCTTCTCGGCGATATACCGTTGCGTTGGTTGTAGGCCATCTAATTGTAGTCCTAAAGTTCTGCCAAAAGATGCCGCTTCCCCATCGATTCTGATCTCCTGCTCCACCGGTTCATTATCAAAGTTGTTAAATGATTCATGTTCATTCTCAACATCATTTTCCGATTTAAGATTTTCTGTAACGAATATAGTCGATAATTTCGATCTTTTCACCGGCGTGGGCGGTGGATCATCGCTTTCCTGAAATATGATATACTTCTTATTATATAGAAAATAAGTATGAAGCTTATGTAAAATAAATAAATAGTCAAAAGAAAAGTGCTTTTGCTCACTTCGTCATCTTCCTCCGTGGCTGTACGCGTGGGCCTAATTGTTTCGTATCGACTAAAATCACCAACATTTTCCAAAAATAAGAGTGCCTTGTAGTACCATAACGATGGTTCGTACTCCGACCCTCCTTCTAGCCTGGATGCTATTACCTGTAAAAACACAGTCATGTTATAATAATTTTTATCTTTTTTAATAAGAGAATGCATAATGTACGAAAAGTACCTTTCTGTGTTCTCTTCTGAAACAACAACGCATATTTTCCAATCTCTTTTTGACATTGTCAATTGTCGCGTCCTCGTATACAATTTTATATTTTTCTAGAAGCAACTCGAACGCTTTTTCGCGGGATTCTCTGTTGGAGTACAGAGCGTGTGTAGTGTCCCATAAACATGGTAACTCTTTGTACAATTCCACAAATTCTCCTAACAACTTTTTTTCTGTTCTAAGTGTCATCATGTCGGGACAAATCGTGTAGTTGCCCGACGAAGTCAGGCGACGAACTGACCGACCGACGCGAAGTTGTTCTTAATCACCCGACCCGTCCATATCGGTCGGGAGAACCGAGCGACTGATACGGTGTCTCGCTCTAACTTAGCTAGTGAAAAAGGGATGGGTTATATGATTGTGGAACACGACAGCTGCCGTTTGCCTCGTACGTAATATTATTATCAAAATGGTATCATTGACGTTGGGTCCGTCTGGTTGACAGTTCTCATACGTATAATCGAATGTAAATTGATATTTTGAAAAAGTTATTGTCTTTTGTTTTAGCTGATTTTTATAATCCAACGTCATTTATGTAAGAATCTAGATAAAAAAAGGTCTTGCTCAATGGATTTCTTACAATATTATTAAAGTAAACGGTATAGTTAAGACTTATTTTGTCAATATTTAGACAGATGTATCTAAGTATTATAATTGTATTAGTAGGTTCTACTACTAATAATTTTGGTACCTTATTGAAAATGTTACACAAAGTTTTGACGTAAATAGCAAATGAAGCAAATCCAATTACGTAGGAACTTTATTTTCCTTTTTATACTCCAAATTTTACTATATAATAAATAATGTTTTTTTATATTAGGGTAAAAGTGGGATAGATGCCCTTGGAGGATAGACGCCGCACCTTAAAAAAAGAGAATTTAGAACCAAGTTCACGCTCTAGTACCATGTTCCTCAGACAGATCTGGCCCCGCACAGCTCAGTCCACGCACGCACTTCGACAGGACTGCACGTATCGCCGCTTGAGTTAAAAAAATGTTGCAAAATTTTAACGCGCTTGCTTGATTCTTGTGACAGTGACATTTTGACGTGTTCAGAACTTTCGTTTTCGAAGGTAAGTTATAAGTGTGTATTGTTATTTAAATAGTATGTATCATTTATATTTATGGTGTGTGTATAAAATTACGAAATTATTTAAGTATTTTTATTTATTTGCTGGGGCGTCTATCCCTACTAAAAAGGATAGAGGCCCCACTATTGACTGAGTATAGACGCCCTTAGAGGCATATATCCTCTATGACTTATTCACAGGTACTTAGGCTATAGGTAAGATTTTTTTAAATAACGTATCTATCTAGTAAATATGCAACTTAGTAGGAAAATTTACTTTCAAGTTTATTTATGAGCTGTTTATACCTTTACATGTCGTACTTCACTGTACTTGTAAAAAACTGTGAAAAACTAACTTTGGGTTAGTAATAGAGGAATTAATTGCCCTTATCAAATTCAATTTAGGCTTCTTAGTTTGTTTTTTCATACTTGTCCTTTTTGAATCCTCAGTTTTTTTCTGTACCTGTTAATTTCTTCTTTTTTAGGAAAACATCCCACACTGGACGACAACGAGAAACGTCTCGTAGCGCACATACAAAAATTAGAAAAGGCAGGATTTCCCACAACACGACAGGATGTAAGAAGACACAAGAAGGATAAGAAAACCTTATAATATATTATTGCAACTAAGAAAGCAAATAAACATTTTATTTAATTTTCTACGATTTTTTTTATTATTACGGAGGCATCTATCCCATTGTAGGGCATCTATACTCATGTCAAAATTTTGCCAGGGGCAACTACCCCATACAGTAGGCGTCTATCCTCAAACAATAAGTCGTTTTTAGAGCCGAATATCTACAAATCTACGGTATGCATTGAATAATGATATGAGTAGATAGTAAGTATAAGGACTATAGTTGTTACAAATAGTTAACTCACTCGAATAGTGCGTTAAAAAAAAAAGTTATAGTCAGCTTACAAAAAGTGGGGCATCTATCCCATGTTTACCCTATAGGGTAAACATGGGATAGATGCCCAATGATAGATTTTTAACGCACTATTCGAGTGAGTTAACTATTTGTAACAACTATAGTCCTTATACTTACTATCTACTCATATCATTATTCAATGCATACCGTAGATTTGTAGATATTCGGCTCTAAAAACGACTTATTGTTTGAGGATAGACGCCTACTGTATGGGGTAGTTGCCCCTGGCAAAATTTTGACATGAGTATAGATGCCCTACAATGGGATAGATGCCTCCGTAATAATAAAAAAAATCGTAGAAAATTAAATAAAATGTTTATTTGCTTTCTTAGTTGCAATAATATATTATAAGGTTTTCTTATCCTTCTTGTGTCTTCTTACATCCTGTCGTGTTGTGGGAAATCCTGCCTTTTCTAATTTTTGTATGTGCGCTACGAGACGTTTCTCGTTGTCGTCCAGTGTGGGATGTTTTCCTAAAAAAGAAGAAATTAACAGGTACAGAAAAAAACTGAGGATTCAAAAAGGACAAGTATGAAAAAACAAACTAAGAAGCCTAAATTGAATTTGATAAGGGCAATTAATTCCTCTATTACTAACCCAAAGTTAGTTTTTCACAGTTTTTTACAAGTACAGTGAAGTACGACATGTAAAGGTATAAACAGCTCATAAATAAACTTGAAAGTAAATTTTCCTACTAAGTTGCATATTTACTAGATAGATACGTTATTTAAAAAAATCTTACCTATAGCCTAAGTACCTGTGAATAAGTCATAGAGGATATATGCCTCTAAGGGCGTCTATACTCAGTCAATAGTGGGGCCTCTATCCTTTTTAGTAGGGATAGACGCCCCAGCAAATAAATAAAAATACTTAAATAATTTCGTAATTTTATACACACACCATAAATATAAATGATACATACTATTTAAATAACAATACACACTTATAACTTACCTTCGAAAACGAAAGTTCTGAACACGTCAAAATGTCACTGTCACAAGAATCAAGCAAGCGCGTTAAAATTTTGCAACATTTTTTTAACTCAAGCGGCGATACGTGCAGTCCTGTCGAAGTGCGTGCGTGGACTGAGCTGTGCGGGGCCAGATCTGTCTGAGGAACATGGTACTAGAGCGTGAACTTGGTTCTAAATTCTCTTTTTTTAAGGTGCGGCGTCTATCCTCCAAGGGCATCTATCCCACTTTTACCCTATATAATTCGTTCAAGTTTTAAAAATAAGTAAGAAATAATTAAGTAGATAGCTTGTTATAGCCATGGCGTTTCGATCACACTGGTTCCGTAGCACCAAATCCGGGGTTCATAGGAGTCCCACTCTCCTAAAAATGATGAAATTTTGTACTCGTTTATTTGTATTCTACTAAAAATTTGTTAGTACAAAATCTACGTGCCTGAGAGTCAAAATAAAAGACATGTGCCGCTTGAAGTCAATCCGCACTAGGCCCGCGTGGCCATGGTAAGGCCGCGTGTGACTATGGCCTAAACTCCCTCGATGTTAGGAGAGGCTCGTGCTCCTGCAATGGAGACGCAGTAAATGAGCTAATAATGATAATTAACTCAGGAAGTACCTACGATTAGAAGTACCGCTAAACGATCTATGTCTATGAAACCAACATAATTTATATAAAACCTCGAGCAACTCTTTGTTACGGCCTGCTTCCAAACATCAAATGTTCCAGGACATATTAACCGCGGGGAGTCACTAGTACGACGTAGTAAGACGTACCTACTTAGTAACGACTTAAAGATTCTAATAATTCTTATGTTATTTGAATCGTTATTTTCAAAGGCTTTGAAACGATAGAGATTTCTTCTAAAACGTTGGCGGTCGATCAAAGCAAATACACTTGTAAGGCTTCTTCTGAAAGTTTCACTTCACAGAATTAATTGCTTTAGCTTTGAAAAGAACAAAGTACCTACTTACTTACCCTGCAGATGTAAAGTTGGCTTGTTTGTCAACGCAGTTTATAATAAAGCGACTATTATTTAATACTTGTTGACCCGCGCAACTTCGTTAGCGTCACTTGCGCGATTTTGAAGCATTTTTAATTGATGCTCCACTTTTCATCGTAGCGTGATGATATATCTTACAGCCTTCCTTGATAAATGGGCTATTTAACATTGAAAAAAAAATCAAATCAGTCCAGTAGTTCCTGAGATCACCACAAAAATCCCTTTAATTTTATATAGCCTGCTATTGTAATCTATAGATAGATAGGTACTTAAAATAGCGGGTATATTAGCTTCTTGTTAATTTATCTAATAAAAATATTAGATTCCTTATAAATATTAGAATGACATGGATAAGTCGTGAAGCTGTAAATAATAGAAAATATTGGTTACCTACTTCATAATCTGTCAAGGATAACGTATAATATGTGTCATCATTGTCTTCTATACTATAATAATAATAATAATATTATAAAGAGGAAAGATTTGTTTGTTTGTTTGTTTGTTTGTTTGTAATGAATAGGCTCCGAAACTACTGGACCGATTTCAAAAATTCTTTCACCTTTGGAAAGCTACATTATCCCCGAGTAACATAGGCTATATTTTATCCCTTTATTCCCACGGGAACGGGAACTACGCGGGTAAAACCGCGGGGAGGCAGCTAGTCTTTAATAAGTTTATTAATTAATTATTTTGTTTTATATTTGTTGTCCGTCCATTGCAGCTCATTGCCTTGTAGCTATGTCACAGATAAGATGTCTGTGCCAGAGATTTATTCTAAAAATAGTAAGTTAAGTTAAAGAGGCTGAATTTAGTCGTCTAAATTCAAAAACATCAAAATAATGTATTTTGTCAGAAAATAGTCTTGATTCTAAATTTACCTATGCTGAACTAGTGGCTCCCCGCGGCTTCGCCCGGGATAAAAAGTAGCCTATGTCCTTTCTCAGGCTCTGGATTATCTGTGTACCAAATTTCATTTAAATCGGTTCAGTAGTTTTAGCGTGAAAGCGTTACAGACAGACAGACAGAGTTACTTTCGCATTTATAATATTAGTATATATGAGTATGGATGGTGATATTTGACTGAAATAACATTAAATTCTAACAAATATAATAAATGCGTAAGGCTTTAAAACACACACAGAGTAACTTAAGGCGTTGGCGAACACTTTGATGAGGGGAGAGAAAAATACCCGCAACACCGCACGACCCGCTATATTGATCTTACACAAACCCCATTCAGCGCTTCGAGCGCCTGTGAATAACAATTCACTAGACGATGGTTCTGATGCAGCGCTTTATTTACCTTCTTACCTGTTTCACCCAAACATGAGTAAATGTTGTATAGACGGTGAAGCGCCGACAGCGCTTGAAGTTAACCTTTATGTTGGACGCGCAATTTTTAGTAAAGCGCTTCAAGTGTATGACACAATTGGGTTTATGAATTTTCCACCAGTTTTCTTTGGCATAAAGCATGAATGAAATTATCATCTGTAGAAAATAGGTAACTTAAATATGTTAACACTAATTAATTATATGTGTAAATTAATAATAATTAATAATTATTTAAGTTATTATAAAAAGTATTTTCCCCGTTATTGTCTATGTCATAGTTTATGTCTAGGTTATATGTTATTAAAATAAAAATAAATCATATTATAATTATTGTGTAAATTTATTGAGAAAATTATGCATGAATGAGATAAGTTAAAAGAAAGAATACGTCACACGAAACACAATCATCTTCATCATCAGCTCATATACGTCTCCACCGAGGAGCTCGAGCCTCCCCTAACTATGAGACCTAGGCCATAGTCCACCACGCGGGCCTAGTGCGGATTGGCGGACTTCACATGCCTTCAATTGTGACATCTCGGGCATGCAGGTTCCTCACGATGTTTTCCTTCACCGAAAGCTAGTGGTGTGATTGCGTACGTAAGTTTTTTATAAACTCAGAGGGGCCAGGGATTTTAATCTGCACCCTCATGATCGTGAGTCGGTGCGTTCCCAACTGAGCCACCACGGCTACATCTGACTGAAAACATTTGAACTATCGGACTGAACACTTTCCTATGGATTAACCGCTGGTTGAGCTAGGGAAACATCCTGAGAAAAATTATATGCCTACCTACTTAGGACCTATCACAGTAAAGTCCACCAATCCTAAATGCACCCTGAATCCCCTTCGTTATTATGAGTGTTTCATGTCAAGTAAGTATGAGCTGACTACGATAAAAATAATCAAAACTATTATTGGGTTTTGTATTAGTCTGACCTTTTGCAAGCGTTAACAGATACCATTTTATGGAGTCTTCGTCTGGTGACACAAGCATAAGTGCCTAAACTTGACTAACCTAAAGACTGCCTCAACTGAAGGCGCGTGGTCAAACTGCAGGTATAAAATCCATTAATTCTGCTAGCGTAAGCTTGGTCAATTGCAGTTACATTGTCGTATGAGTTAATTGAGAAACTTCAATTAATAAACGCGGTTTAATTACCTTTAGAGTTTTACAAACAGATAACAATTGTTTTACATATCGATCATAGTAGTAGAGCGATCGACGGAAGATGAAAACTAATTGACATATTTGCAGCATAACGAATACGTGTAGGTAAATAAGTGCACACCTTATCCTAGTTTTTACTATACAGGTTTTAAAGTACTACAAAGTAAAGAGTTTACCACGATACCACTACTAAGTACATAACAATATTCCTAATTAAAGAGCAGGTAGTTCAGGGTAACATGACCCTATGATCCTATTATAAAGATAATTTTTTGGGTTTGAATTGTGATTTTGGCTATGTATCTTTCCATGTTATAAAATGTTCAGTTAACAATATAGCATATTACTCAGCACAAGTAGCACCAATGAGTAAGCAACATCCAGGTAGTATTAAAAAGGTAATGTCAACAGTTTCTGTACCCTCTACCAAAGTTGACGCAACAAATGAATTTCGCTTCACGACTACTCAACTCAACGTTTAATATTCCTGTTCGATATTTAATTAAAACAATAACATTAATTTTAGATAATAACATGAAGTGATCATAAAACCTCATTCCAATTACCGTCCCGACGCACGAGTCGGCCGCTGCGCAGGCGCAGGCGCATAATGGTAAACCGCTGCATTCCCCGTCGCGCACGTAGATCCCTTATCGGTTTGCAATCCCGAATGTTAAAATACAGCCTCCGCCGCCGCGCCGGCACCTTAGGTACCGCTTGCTGTTATAAATTATCACTTTTATTGCACGACCGCACTGGAGAAGCAAAGCGACTGCCATAAACACGTAAAATGCATGACCAATCAAAATACCAATGTCGGGTCACGCACACGCTTGCAACAATCCTACGCCTTTGTACAGACAGGGTTTCTGTGCATGTGTTAGTGTGAAATGCATTAGGGTACGTTAGTGTGCAGGGCCGTGGGCGCACTCACACTAACTCCGTGCTCACTGAGATGGAACACGCGTTCGAGGGATAACGGAGGGCTTACAATTTATCATGTTGGGTGTAGTGTGGATATGATACTAAAATGTGTACTTAATTTTAGAGTGCTTTGATGTGCTGTTAATGGTATATTTTACAAGCCGAAAAAAGCCAAATAAGCTACGTCTGGGTTATTTAATGAGAGATAAACAGAAGATCGCTGCAAGATGAAAGGATGACACAATTTCTGGAACACTAAACTTATAAGTCGGTATTATTATTTTTGTAATTTGCTTTTATTTTGCTACTGTTTACATACTACGAGTATATTCCTGGCTTATACAAACGAACTTTATGTTTTGAATAAAAAAATAATTGCAATTACCTACCTATTTTATAAGTAAGTAGGTACCTACTTTATTTTTTACTTGGATTAGGTAGTTATTCATAGAACAGATAATCTTATCGATCTAAACATATACCCGTAGTTGACACTGTTCATATTCAAATGTATCGATGATGACTGGCATGTAAGTTGCAAATACCAGTGCTATTCACCCCAAATTCCTTTATCGAAAAATCAATTAAACTTATTTTATTCCGCTATAAAATATCCTCAGTCGTATCCACACTATCGTGAGCCAGGCGTCTCACACTGCGAGCCCCCGCCCACATAAAAAATGACATCTAAATAAATCCATTAAGAAGCGAGCTCGGCTCTTCCGCGGCCCTTTATTTGATTTCCTCCGCTTGTCTGTAAGCGCCTTCATTTGTGTTATGACAGCGGCTTTACTGCCATCAACATATGATTTGTGACGAGAAACATGTTTAATTAACACCAGAGATTTTTTGAGTGTTCAATGTGTCGTCGAGATTGTTAGAGGCCTCTTTGTTAGATAAAGACTGTGTATGATATCAGTATACTGACAAGTCATAGTGTTATTGATAAATCTAATTATGCCGACAAAGTACATGATTCTTTTAACGCTTAAATAAACAGTGCATGATTTCTATGGGTTTTGATGTGGGGCAAAAATTTGATGTATACGGAATATTACACAAACTGACTTATTCCAACCTAGTAAAGTCTAAGGCCTCTAATATAATAGAATTATGTAAAATGAATGGAATTCTCTACCATTACCTTCCCGCACCGTTTGAAGCCTTTACTGATGCCAGAAGTCAGTGTTCTTTGCCGTCATCAACTTTCAGACATTTACTTACATCTAAAATAGTAATGCTTTTGGATCTACTCTATATTAAATTTATAACTATTACTTATTTAAATTGAATCCAAACCCATACTAAAGCTTCGGACAGAAATATCGATGCAAGCTATTTCGGAGCGCGATTAAATATTAATTTTGACAGTTGGCAATTTCCAACACATGAATACTTGAACATGCAATAACTACACTATATTTTGGCTATATTTTCATAATATTCATAAAGATCTAATGTCATATCGTGTGTGGTGCATAAAACATTGATCGAATCGGAACGGCTGTCCGTAAGATATTGCGCGAGTCCGCCATATTTGGCAATCGGTCATTACCTTGGGTTTTATTTTGCAATTCCTCAAAGAGATAAAAGGTTACGTTAAATTTAACCTTTGCATCTATATCCTTCTTATCTACATAATCTATCTATCTCTTTATTACTATTTTATACTTATTTGTGAATAGGTGAACTGCGCAACTTCGTCTGCGTCACATATTCTTTTTTGTAAAACTTTTTATTGAGGCTCCGCTCCTATTGGTCATATCGTGATGTTAGCCTATAGTCTTCCTTGATAAATGAGCGACCCAACACAAAGTTACTATATTAATTTGAACCAGTGGTTTCTGAGATTAGCGCGTTAAAAGAAACAAACTCTTCAACTATAATATATTGTGGTACCTTGTCTATAGATTGCATGTAGACACGTTTTGCAATATTATCATAGGTGTATCATAATTTTTACTTATTTTGGGAACAATGCAAATTATGTTAATGACGATGGTTGCAAATACATATATCTTTACGTAAATTATTAACTTTTTACTAATTCTCAGGTCTTATACGCTTAATCACATAATGATGAAAATTTCTTGATCTTGGTTTTTTCTCTCAAATATTTGAATTTTTATCTATATGATTTCTTAAAATTTTCTATTGATTCTAATTTCTAATACTTATCTTTATATACGTTGTGTACCTTAACTACATACTCTTCTCGTACCTACATTACGTATGAACTTGATTTAGTGCAAAAGGAAGGTGGAAAATAGCGTCCATAGGTGGTACCTACGCTTGGAATAAAAAGCATTCCGTGCGGTCCTAACGCATTGAATACCTACTTGAATCGGTTATATTTACGTAGCCGTAAACGTACAAATTTGGTAAGTGCTGGTACTTAGTGGTTGGCAGAAGTAAAAAAAATCTTGGAGTTTCAAAACAGGTCCTAGAAGTATCAGGAGAGTAGGAGGTAGGTAGGTGGTAGGTACCTATGTATTAACTTTCGGAAGATGAAATCAGCAAGCGCCGGTATGGTTATTCATGGTACATGGCAGAAGGTTGAAATTTGGTAAATACTATATTTGCTAGTAATACTTAAGTAGTTGCTAAATATATCATATACCTAAGTATTGATACCTGATTATTGTATGTACCTATCGAATAAACTTACGAGTAAAACTACTGGACCGATTTCAAAGTTTATTCTGCTGTTAGTAAACTACATTAACTGGGAGTAACATACTATATTTTATTTCCGTATTCCTATTCGGGACCTCCTATTCGGACTTCCTATTCGGGACCTATGCGGGTAAAACCGCGGAGCAGAATTTCGAAGCAACATAAACCTACTAACATCGGAACGTTGTAATATAGTACCTAGTAATTAACAATTTTACGCATAATACATATAGAATTAAAAATTAAAATAATATACTTAGGTATGTGTCTGATTACAACTGTAATAGCATAGTAATTTATCTGACACCATAGGACAATTGCCTGCCTAATCACGTCTGAATCGTCTGATGTTACATGTTATATGGCCAGATAAAGGAACAATGGGACCCTAATCTGATGGTGGGGAACTTAACATATTATCGAAATAATTATAGAGGATATTTGAAGGATATAATATAAATAAATGTGTATACCTACCTAAATACCTAATTGAATTTCAGGAATAGGATTTCGATTGCAAATAACATTGCCATGCGGCTAGGATGAGAAAGATATTTTTTTAAATTAATTTTGATTTTAATACAATAAGTAGGTACCTACTTTCTTAAACCATTCGAATCTTGATGAACAATGAATAACGAACGTAATTGGTAGGTATCCGTCTACTGATGCGTGTTAAAATTGACGGCGTGTAATTGATTTACATTGCTCCAATGATGATAATGACGGTTCTGCACTTAATAAATATTAAAGGGTCAAGAGTCGATATAAATCGTGAATTACATAAATATTAACGCAAAAAAAACACGATACGCAAAGGGTATGTACGAACGAAACCTCAGCAAATAGCAGTGTTAACGCAATACTTGCCAATGCAGCACGCACAGCACCCGTGTAACAAGACCTACCTTTCCTTCGACAATACATTATACGTAGACCTTAGTGAGGCTTCCCAGCCAGGAGTCGAAGGTCTAGCTACATTGGACGCGGCAGTAGGCAGTAATCTAAGCGCATTAGAGCGCGCGCCGTCGCGTGACGCGCGGTACGTTGACCGCGCCGTTCACTATAAAGCAATTGCTCCATTAATAGGGTTACCACACACATTTATCAATCAAATCTACAATTTCATAACCAATCATAACGCAAAAATTAACACCAACGAACAATTACATAAAGTAACTAATAAAAAAGCTGTAGAAACCGTTGATGGGATTCGTGTTAAGATAGATAGGTTAGACAATTTGGATGTCGAGAGACAGCCCTGTCCATCAGTCAACAAAATCTGGGAAGTGATTTGTGCGCTCTCACTCCGCCAATTTGGGGCCAACGACCGTCGGCGTCGCGGATGCAAACCCGTGCGATAACGGTGCTGCGGACAGCTTGCATTTTGAGTTGTTTTGATGGCCCAATTGCCATTAGGCTAATGAGCGAACCGAGAGATGTTGTGAACAGAATGTGGACTAGCGTGACACAGATTAACAACGGCCGTAGATAAATCTCGAGTAGACGTGCGAGTTGCGATAGAATCAGCAATTTTTCATGTTCAAGTGACAGCCTATAATAATACCTAGTTACGTTTATCATAATAATAAGTTTAATATCGCTACGTTGGTACCTATGTTCTCTAAACTTACAAGATAATCCGAAGTAAATATACTTTTTTTTATTATGTACTTAAAGTAATACTATACTTATATGTATTAAAAATTCTATACTACAAACAATAGTGAAGTATGATCTACGTAGGGTTATCTCTATCATCTTTAGATAATAGTTGTCAAGGCTGGTGAATTGAGGAAAGTAACCAAGAAAGAAGAAACCTAAGATCAAATATACTAAGCCACCGGTAAACAAAAATCATCAAAATATAATTTTGCCACAAAAATGGTTAAGGTTCGGTGTATTAAGCATGAGGAAAAAATATAAAAGATGTAGGATCAAACATCAACCACAAATAGGTGATGTTCTTAGAATTGGTTTGGAAAAGTAATGGGGAAAATACAGAAATACTTATGAATGGAGTAATGGAAGCGAAGTAATTGTGTGGGTGCTTAACGAGTGGAAATTGGTGATCACTACAATGAGAAAGATTGACATCTTTCCTGTAATTTTCTTTGGAAAGTGTGTAGATAGTACGTCACAAATCCTATTGACAATAAAAGAAGCTAAGTTTGCTGACATCAATCACGTAAAAAAGGGACAAGATAATAGGTCACTTTTGACAGATGTCAGTTTTATATTCATAGTGAGGTAAGACAAGACAAGTACCTACGTAATTTAACAAAAAAATTGCTTTTATTCACTTGAACTATCGGAACTGCTATCTTCATCACTGCTAGTTAGTTAAAAGAATAATAAATATGTATAATTAGGTTTTATTATAATCACAACGTGGTTATAAATTTATGGTGATTTTTCTTCACAAGTAATCATTGCATTCGATTCAACTTACAATCCTATCAGCTTTCGATTTTTAGAGTAACATCCCTAGTGTTTAAAAAGAAAAAGGGTTGACTGACGCAACATTGTAACGACGTTCAGTTCTTTAGATCAGAAATTGTTTATTATGTTTAGAATGGTTTATTAGTGAAAGCAAATCGTAAAATTACTCGTATCGGTCATTATTACAATAAATATGTAAACGTAATTGAAAAAAGTTAAGCAATTGTGCAGTTCTTATTTTATGCCCGCCGTTACAAGGTTACGTTGTTGAATTTTGATGAAATGTCAAAAGTGACCTATTATCTTGTCCCTATATTAAATACTTTTGTTACATTAAAAGTAGTGTTCAGATCATCCATGGCTATCCTTATTTTCAATGATTCCAAGTGCGGGCTATCGTATTTTTATTAGGCATTTACATACGTAAAACTAGTTGAATTCTATACATGTATAAATGACATTAAACATTACAGAAATCCAAAAAGTAGACAACCATCGTCTAATAAGCGACTAAATTATTCAGACAAACATCAGATTCCAAGAACATAAAATCAAAGAATTAGATCCAGTTCACACCTACCCGCAAACAGTTTCCGTACGAGTCGATATCCAATTATCGTTACTTGTGTAAACGTTACAATACTCACATTAAGCATCATTGTATTCCGTGCTTCATTACTGCACATGTCCTTAATAGGAAAATGATATACACCACTAGACCTTGAATCCGGACTAGAGAAAATGCAAGAGAGGCCACCGGCAACTGGTTGACCACTGTCTACCAGAGCTGATACTTCCATTACGTGCAAAAGTGCACCTTATCTGAATGGACTAGAGCATGATGGAACTGCACAATTAATTCTGTCAATCAGTCTCCCAGACGCCAAGAGCGAACCGTGTCACCGTCCTCGATTGTTGCCGCTCTGTCTCGAATGAGATAGCGATATCTGAGTTTCGTACCAGGGGGATAGAGATAGAAGATACAGGGACAATCCGAGTAAATTGCCTCATGATTGGATAATTATTTTATTGATACAGTTAAATGCTGTAAACGATGGACCTTAGGGTACGGATGGAGAGAACCAATTATACTATTTGTAGGATAAATAACTCATCGCGATGTTTATGAAATTGTTATCTTTAGCAGGATTATAGCATTCAAAATTATTGTATATTTTAAAATGATTGTGGAACTGCACGGTGATTAAGCTTATTTAAAAGATATTTAGGTACCTATATCAAAGTAAACCTGTTTAAAAAATTGTTTTACTTTTATGTTAGAATAATTGGAGGTCCTTCCTACACAGATTATATGTTCAAAGTTAGTATGATATGCCATGTAATAACTAAACTCGCACTAATTTAAAATATATAATAAGTAGGTTATTGATTGGAAAATTAATTTCTTCAATAAAAAAATATCATTGGGATATTATATTAGAATTTTGAAAATCGATGGACGTAAGGATTATTGTAGATATTTAACCAAAGATTATTGAGGAAGACGATACTGTACACACTAATAGAAAAAAAACATACCAGTCGAATTGAGAACCTCCTTCTTTTTTAAGTCGTTTAAAAATAGGTAAACAGGACAAATAAATAGATAAGAATGGAAAGATAAATAAATAGATGAGAATACTTTTTTATACTAAGACGTGTTTGAAATCGCAGGGCGGACTGATAGTAGGTATCCGTGATTTAATAAAGAAAATTTTATATAGGTAATCTCTCTGAAAATTAATTGAAATCTCAACGAGAAATAGGTTAATATACTTATACTTACTTAAGATATTAAAATTATATCTCTTCACGCTCATAACGACGATAAGAAAACCAGAACAATAGTGAGCTATTAAGTATGCATTATTTATTGAAGATGTAGCGATTTTCTGTAAGAATTGTATATAGCAATCTTTAAATAATTGAGGTTTTTCAAACGCATATGTAAAGCGTGTCTGTTAACTACATGGGGTTTTCCATTAGAAAGCAATAAAGCAAAGTCACACTGTGAAAGCAGACCTTTTGATATTGACAATAATAAACATAACCAATTAAGGAAAACAGGACACCAGGACAAAAATAAAACTCCTTTTCCACATCTTTCTTATCCTTCTTCTTCTCTTCTTCCACCTGACGTTAGTCCCGGCTATTGCCAGGGTCCGCCTTCCAACTAAATCCTCATCTTTCTTATCCAATTATACCTATATTTTAGACTACCTACTTAGTGGCTCCCCGCGGTTTCACCCGCGAACCCTATCCTAGGCTTCTAGACTATCTGTCTATCTATCAATTTTAACGTGAAAGGTAGACAGACAAACAGAGAGAGTTACTTTCGCATTAATTATATTTGTTAGAATGCAAACCCGCTTTGTGCCCGTTCCTGAAAAAAATACGGGGATAAGATATGTCTATGTTAGTCCCTGATAATGTATCTTTCCGTTGGCGAAAGAACTTTTAAATTCGGTTTTACAGTTTAGGCGAGAAAGCGTAAGTAACAAACGCATATTCGCATTTGTCATATAAGTTAGGATAATGGTAAAAATCGCCGAGGTTTTCCATGAGTTTATGTTTATTTACTCCCGTTAGCGGCATGTTTACTAATCTCATGATGAACATGATCGTCTATTCTTGGAGTTTATTATAATTTTATCAACGAAATCTTGTTTACATTAGGAATCTATTTATTCAACTTCTTAAAGTCGAATGCAAGCCTGAAACTCTGAAAAAGATCGAGAGGTTTGTAGCAGACTAAACAGAATGTCTCTGTTATCGTTGAAAAATAGTTATGCGAATAGTTTATACTAATAAAACTGTCTTACATGCTGTGGTTTGTCATTCTCGAAGTTCCAATCATGTTCGTATTCCCTTTAATCGTCGATAAAAATGTCCGTGAAGGAATACCAGCTTGATTTTATACGTTCTTGAAGACTCTTTTTAAATTATGTTGCCTTCTAGTCGTTCTTGGCTTAAGCATTTTAATCATTATGGTTTCACTGATACCTGAAAAGTAATCTGAAAATCACACAAAACATGACAAAACTAAATGCCACAGCAAAACAGCAAGAATATCTTTATATGAAGTAGGTACAATTAACTACAATTTCTTCCTTCATAACTCATTTTACCTTCCCCATAAACGAGTTGAAATTTCCCGTACCTAAACGCGGCATGCGACACGGTCATATAATTGGTTTGGCTCTATCTTATCAGCTACTATATGAAGCCGTGTAGTCTTATCGGCCTGTTTACTTCATAGCTCTGACGCATTTGCTATTTTCAAACCATTCAAACGTGACCCCCCTCGCCCCCCACCCGCCAACGGACTCGCGTCTCAGAGGGGGCACCACTTCAACTGAAATAACTAGATTTTCAAGAGCTCTCCTTACAGTGGCTGCCACTTTATTATTAGCTTGTGTTTGTACAAGTGAGGTAGAAATATTTTCATTTAGTCACGGCCGTTTCTTGCATGTTTTGGAATGTGGTATGCTCGGCTGCTTTGCGCAAAATTAATAACACCACACCACTCCGACTGCTTTTAACTATAACAATAGTTTTGAATGGACTATTGATAATTCTGACATTGTATTTTCATTCTTCTTCAACCTATAAAATAAAACTTACTATAGCTATATACTAAATTACCTTATTTATCTTAATTTTCACATTAATCTCTCTATCAAAGTGTACGGAATATTTGCGGAAAATCCGATCTCTCTTATTTCAGCGCTAGCGATACAGGTACTTTATTATACGCTTTAACTTCTTTACATATGTAGTTTGACCATTATTTAGACATTTCCCTATTCATTATTTACCTTATATCTTTCTAATATTTAGCTGTTGCGCACATTGGATGGCGGGAGCAGTTATTATAACAGCTTATTTAACTTAAAACAATGGCTAACATAAGGCACATTTTAATAAAATAGCTACTTAACTACTTAACATCTCCAAAGAATATTATATATTTTGTTGAAAACATAAACACAACTCTAGGTAGTAGGATGGATGTTTGTTAACGCATTTGACGCAAAAACGGCTGAAGAGATTTAGACGAAACTTGTTTAAACACACCGCTTTTAGAATAGGTAGATATTCTGAAGAAT
The DNA here is from genome assembly GCA_905147785.2 of Thyatira batis. Taxonomy (NCBI): domain Eukaryota; kingdom Metazoa; phylum Arthropoda; class Insecta; order Lepidoptera; family Drepanidae; genus Thyatira; species Thyatira batis. The sequence goes on from LR990489.1 coordinate 8,285,065, forward strand.
AAATATACCTAATACCTACTTATTACCCCAGGAAAATAGAAGATTATCCGGAAACACGGGTGACACCTCGGGGCTAGTAGATACCTAAGTAAGGTAAATGACCCAATGGTGGCCAGTTTAAGAAAAAAAAAACAGGTTTTTGTGAAATATTACCAAAATTGTGAAAGTTTCAGCACTGAATATAGTGAAACTGTAAAGTCCAGTCCTTATTTAATATTTGTAATGTGTTGCGCGTGAGATACGGCAAAGCTGGATTCAATTAATTTAACAAATAAAAGTTGTAGTTTTGTGACCCAGTCTTGGCCAGGGAAAATCCATTAATGGATACCCCAGTCTTAGTCTTAGTTTATCTTTATTTTATGGCTCACACATGAAACAACACTAATTTTGATTTTATTAAGCAATACTATTTTACAAGTGAAACTTTCTGCTCACCGCCTGAACGATTTCCTTAAGAAAAGCCGTCATTGTCAATTTCAAATCACCTTACACTTTGTATTCGCGCATATTTGTACATGTAACTGACTGAATTCAATAAAACGTTAAACTTAGATAGTTCGATGTCTAAAGTCTATGTCACAGTGATCCCAATGTAAAAACATTCGCTAATGTCCGAATTCTAGATGTTTCTTTCAATTTTTGGCCATTACTGGTACAGTGGCCACGACTGGTACACTTACGATAAGTATTTTATGATATCGAAATAGAAAACGTAGACGTAGACGTAAACGTATATTACGCTGGAGATATATAATATAATTATATAGGTATAAATGGTATTGATAGTTTAGTATCAAGCAGCTATAGATTAATACAGTTTTTTCTTATTAACGAAATTTTACTAAGTATCTTGTGTTATAAAGATGATTTCGAGGTAAAAAAGTGAGTTTGTATCTTGATACATGTAACTTTTTCACGTTGTTATGAAATATTGCATTCGATATTAGGTACCTATACATACATTAGAGTTCATCAATCTCTAAATATCTTTTTATCTATAACCGCGAAAGTTTGGATGTAGTATTTGTGTACCTAACTCATAAACGCTACGTCAGAACATCTGAAGAGATCTGGATGAAATTTACCAATTTTATGGAGTAGCACATAGGCTATTTTATATCCCAGGAAAATTGATGATCCCCTATAACGATATAAATTTGAATTGGCATGCTCAATTTAGAAACTAAGTAGGTAATTTCTTTTTCTACCAGTGGTAACTACACTTACAATGTATTTTCTATAATCTGCATCAGTAAATAATACTACCTAAAGTCATCTTAACGTCAATAAAATACATCGATTTGAATAAATTAGAAATCCAATCCTTATTAAAGGTGTAACGTGTAACCGTAGTTTTAAGAATGGTGGCGCCATCTAGTTTTGTAATAGTAAGTGGCCAGTTGCTATGGACTGTAAACGTGTCAGACGTTTTGAAAATAAAGTCATATGTAAGTATTATTTCTGTTCGTTTTTGCCATTATCAATTTACATCTTATTTTATAATATGAACATACGTAGGCATGCATAGCATTGTTAAAAATTTTGAAATAAATATAATATTTATCTACATCATAGATTCACTTTACCTACATCTGTAAAGACTTTCCCATGTATTTTACCTTCATATTTCTATCAATAAATTTATACCGTAAGATCGCACTTGAGAATTTTTTAATGACGAACAGTCGTTTGTTTCACCAAAATCGTTTAGTTATGGCACCAACCAACACTTACTTAAAATTTTAATGCCTCCAACATTTTTTTTTATTCTCTCTTATATTTTATCGGCAAACGTCCAATTTCATGGGCCATTAGCGTTACACGCGCAGTCATTCTGCAGTCCTCTCGTCACTTGTTTCGATGTATTTTTAAAACTCTATTACGTGTGTGGTAAGGTTGATTTTCATTTGGCGAAAGGAACAATTTATTTGTAAAAAACCGTCTGCGTTGAGAAGCTGGAGGTGATTTGATACGGTGAACAGATTGAACTGTGAAGATTCTGTGGTCAGTGTATTACGAGGCGATATCACACGATATTTTCTGTAGAATATACCTACAGAGCTGTATGAATAACATAGTTAATCGCTATATAAGTAGTTTTTCTTATGTACCATATTCACAAACTGTATGTACATAATGTAATAGGTATGTACTTTCATATTTTTAAGCTTAAAATTAAGATTAATTTATAGGTATTTTTGTGTCTTTTATATTGATAGAATATCAAATTTGTAGCTAATAATGATAAAAAATGAACGGTTTTATTTGAAATATGGTCCTTTGCTTGTAACTTTAAAATCTTTATAATATGGAGAAGAAATAAAACCTGTCTGAGTAAATCGTTCTGTACCTATTATTTTTTTATAAAATAGGTACATTCACTTCGTTATCCTTAACATTTCAAAATCATTTTATAAATCAAGGTACCTAAGGCAAAAAATCTTCACTATGCTGAATTCATACGCAGATAATATAATTGAATTAACCGAACATAGGATTATATTTTCAGATTAAAAGCCAATAAATGCTGGGATATCTCGTAAACAAGTTAAAATCAGCGTGCAAAAAGCACTTTACCTGTCGGTAACTACCACTAAATCAGATTACTGTCGCACCCTCGCGCACTGGGCTGGGGTGAGGGCAGAGGGGACACCCCCTGTAAAGTACGGCCTTAGTATGTTAAATATGGAATAAATAATAGTTAAAAAATATAGCCTATAACTGCTATCTAAGTATGCCTGATGAATAACTATGGCTTTTTACTGCTCATATAAAAAAGACGTAAATATTTCTCATTATTGAAATAAAGTAGGTAGGTAGGTACTTATTTCTAATTCAATGTTACTTGAATTGTGTGTACCTATTTGTCCTATTGTTACGTCGAAACAGATTAACTGACCGAATCGATATTTGAAAGGGAATGCAAGTTTTTAATTTTTATTTTATTAATTATAAGATACTTTATTACTATAATAGCATAAACAGTAGGTATAATTCCTGTGACCAAAAATACCTTAAAAAATAACGACTTATAATTTCACAATACCTAGTACACATAACTACGTTAGACAAATTAGATTTTAAGTAAAGGGTAGGTAAGTACGGTATCTATTATCACTACAACTACTTATATAATCAGTTTCACGAGCTTTCACAAGTAGTGTCATCTTCCATTAAGTTACTTTAGTAGTTAGGTAGGTACCTACTTACATTACAAGTTGATATTTGGCCGTTATTAGTAACAGTGATGGCTCCTTGTGAACATATCAATCCTAAATAAAATTTGATATTTTTAATAATTAGATTAGTATAAAAATAAATCTTTTATTCGTCGCACATAGACCGCACCCGCAGGTATTGCAATCCCCTACCAGCTTAATCGCTACATAGCCCTCTGTCAATCTCAGTTTCAAACTGCAGGACATCAGCCCCTACTTTTCATCGTACAAAAGTCTTCCGCAACGAGGCATCGGACCTTTCACCTTATTTCATACGTAATGAGAGAGACCGCGCTGTTTTACCGTCGTGCTAGTGGTACTTACCTTACGGAATCACCCGGTAACTATATGAATCTATGATATTTCCATATAGGTAATATCTGATACTAATTTAGCATCTTGTTACTCAGTTTCAGCTTTTGGAAATAATTTTATTAATATAAACATACGAATACTTTTTCAATTAATAAGGTAACCAGTACCTAATATAAGTAATAAAATAAAAGTACTTTATTGCGGTTGGGAGTCCTGCCCTCACTGAAACAGTCCGCGTACGGGTGTAAAACCCATCAGAAGCTAACACCTAGTTGATTTAAAAAACAAAAAATATATATTTGTAAGTACTTCAGGTTCGTAGCCATGGTGAAAAATTATATGAGACTAGTGGCTCCCCGCGGTTTTACCCTAGTTCCCGGGGATTTTACATTTTCTCAGGATAAAAAGAAGCCTAAGTATGTATTTATCCAGGTTATAAACTATCTGTGTTCCAAGTTTCATTAATATCCGTTGTGTAGTTTTTGCGTGAAAGAATAACACACATCCATACCGACTTTCACATTTATAATATTAGTAAGATTCGGATTCAGTCATTCTAATAGAAGAAATATTGTACGAAGAAGTAGGTACAATATATAAAATGGTTTAGCTAATTAAATGAAACTGTCAATTACAGTGTCCTATCCGTTCCTACCCGGCCGTTGTCACGCAGTATAAATTTACGAGCCCCACAATTGGGCGGGTTAGCCCTGGATAATCCCCAAATGGGATTTCGCGCCTGACAACTTGTACGGTTCAGAATGACCGGGGTTTTTGCCAAATTTCCGCGCGACTTTTTATTTATACGTAGTGGAATTAAACTTTTATTTGATATGATTTTTATTGTTTATTTATAATGTTTGGTTTTACTTAAAATTGTTTATTCATGTAGGTATTTAACATTTGGTAACTAAGCCACGAAGTATAACCAAAGAATGCCACAAAAAAATTATAAATATCCATTATTTTCTTAATATTCAAGTCATATTAGGTAGCACAGTTATTATTCTTTGCTGTAGACGTATAATTTATGTAAAAATTTTTTATATCTTTATAGGTTATCTATCTATCCATGTCTTTAGATTCGTAATAAGACTAAGAAACATCATATATTACTTATATACATATTCTTACAACATACAAAACATAACACATACAAAAAACTGGGAAATAAAGAAACTTATGAAATATTTGCTAAACTTAATAAACTAAATTTTTCAAACGTGTTTCGTCTGCCGATATTAAAACAACAAGGTTCTTTTTATTACGTAACATCACAGCGGTCGTTCGCAATATCCGGGGACGAGCGTCCGGATCCCCCGGGAACGGCCGGGTCCGGACGACTGCGGCCAATTTACCGGGATAAAGTTTTTAATCGTTTTGGAGAGGATTCCCTTGTTTGCGAGAGTGATTTTGCTAGTTTTAATAATAGAGGAGCATTGTTTATTACTGGATTTTGTGGGTGGTTAACTACTTTTTGTTGTTATACCTAAGTGAGTTTTCCTCTGTGTAGGTATACTTAGTATGAATTTTTATTTAGTTCTAGTGTCTTTTTGTCATCGGAGAAAAATATTGCAGCTCTAGTGATACGGTCTAAGTAAAATAGTTACTTCTATGGCGATATTTTTGGTATGTATCGTCATTTCTCGGACATATTAGGTACCTACATGTACCTAAGTAATTAAGCTTGTGATTTATCCCATTAAAATACGGATACGTAACAATAATTTACCTTACCTTTCAAACTTGTCAAATGCTTGTAAGTTGTAAGCCATATTAAAATTATTCTCCATATTATTTTGCATTGTTAATTACCAACTTCGTGCTGTCAAAAGCTTATCGTGAAAGAAACGACAGACGACGAAGTTTTCCGAAGTTTTCCGAAGTTCCAAACTAAGCCAAGTTGAAAAGTTAGGTAAGTATTGCAAGTAGGGGTGGGTGAAAACAATTAGAGGTTGTTTCGCAAAGTCGCATTGTTTATTGTTACTTTTATTGTCGTTCTATGTGTGTGTTTGTATTATTTGTTTCATGGGTTAGGAAATTTACTACCTACCTACCTACTATGGGTACCTATTAACTTTCGCCCGGGTTTCCGTGGGTAGGGGAAAGGAAGGCAGAACGGACCACTTAAGGAAAAACGCATTTAGAAAAAAAAATGTCATCTTTATTTACATCTTTTATCAGTACAACTAATCGACACAATAATCTTTATCTTATTTATTAATCTGACTTTAATCAAATCACAATTAGTGAAGATATTAGATGATTTCTAATAACTCATTTTAGTCCGTTTTACCTTCATCTAAAAGGTAAAATGGACCACCCTTTAAGGCAAAACGGACTAACCCTAATCAGTACAATTTTCGCATACAAATTGAACCTCAACATCGTCATCGTCTATTCTAGCGCAAGCGCAATGTGCCCATGACTGGCAATTTTGACACTGCACCCACCCATCTGTAGATTCCGAATACATTTCGATATGACTTTCTTAATAGCGCTTTTCATGTTGGCTTCATCCCATGAATTCCGATTAGATGTTCTTTTGTAATTATTAACCATCTAAAACGAATAACACTACCATAAGTAACCATAAAACAAGAAAAATTATAATATACTACAAATTTATATAGAAGGTAAAACGGCACCTCGGTCCGTTTTGCCTGGTGCCGTTTTGCCTTTTAGGTGTTCTTAACTTAACACAAATATTTTGAGGTTATGCCGAATGTAATGGCTCTCAAAGTTAAATATTGAGTCAACAATAAAACATTCTGGCCGTGGAATCAACCGGGCCATGTTATCATAAACCCATCAAAACCGAAGGCTAGTCAAAAATCCTAAATTTTACATCAAAATATTAAAAAACAAACTTACCTTGCTAAAATTGCGTGCACGCAGGCGATGTTGTTGGGCACACTGACCGAGATATATGTAATGACAATCTCTAAGATGGAATATCTCATTCATAGATGGGGTTTGTAGTTCCGAAATTATGAATATGTTCCGTTTTACCTACAGGGTCCGTCTTGCCTTCCTTTCCCCTATTTCATTTTTCCGGCATCTAAGTAGCCTGTGTTATTCTGGTATTAATTTTTTGTAATAAAGACAATTTTTTTTTTATGTTTAATTTATTAAGAATAAGATACAATCTAAGTATTCCCATACCAGTTAGTTGTAATTTGGAATCGATTGGCCGTGTGTAAAGAATGTCCAAGGATATTTATTATTGAACTATCCTTGACAGATTAATGGTGGCGCCAATAGGCTGTCAATTATGGGGTAACTGCGGTCTCTTGGTAATTCATATCAAAAGGGCTGTTATAGATCACTTTACCCTGCGATAGGACAAAAAATAACGAGCTTGTTTTTATTAAAAACTAACCTAAATACAGGGTAAAATGTATTGATATAATTTACGCCAATATTTATTACTGTTTAGTATCAGTAATTATCATCAGCTCATATACGTCTCCACCGAGGATGAGCCTCTCCTAACAACGATAGGGTTAGGTATAGTCCAACCCGGCCCTAGTGCGGATTAGAGGCTTCACATGCCTTTAATTGTGACATCTCGGGCATGCGGTTTCCTCACGACGTTTTCCTTCACCGAAAGCCAGTGGTGTGAATCTGTACGTAAGTTTTTAAACTCAGAGGTACGGGGCAGGGGTTTGAGCCTGCAACCTCGTGATCGTGAGTCGGTGCGTTCATATGGGCCAGTAATAAAACCAAATTACCTATTGGTTGTTAAATTTGTCACATAAAACCGTTTTATTAGTTAGGTCAGCACCAAATAAAAGATAAACGCTTATATTACGTCGTATTTAACGCCCAGGGTTTAGAATAACCTGTAGTTAAACCTTGGTACGATTCTGTGTCTGAATGTAAAAATGTATTTAAAAGTAGTGGGTATATCAGTTATCTGGTTACCATAGCACAGTGAGTGATTAGTTGGAAAACAGATCGGCCGTGTGTAATAAACTACTAAGTTTACCTTTGTGATTATTTTTATTATTATTGTGTTTTTAATCATTATCATCGTTAATAAACTTACTTAGGTAGTTAAGTAGGAACCTTTTGTTTTTACCTGTATTAATTAATAAGATTTCAATATATGGAATCGCTTGCTTGTCGTTTCACATTAAAAGACATGTGAAGCTTGCCAATACACTAGGCCCACGTGCTGGACTAAGGCCTATATCCCCTTTATTGTTAGGCCTCGTGCGCCTGCGGTGGGGATGTATAGGTACGAGCTAGATTTTTTTTATGTTTATCCTAAATACCTGTAAGTTTGTTAATATCACAATACCTATCTCATAATTCCTTTAGCTATTACTTACCTATAAACTCATTATTAAATGTTTTAGATAAATTAATTAACTCTAAGATGTTGGTACCGGTGGTCGAATAACGGGGCCTTTCATATAAAGGGAAACATAAAAAACCTGCCAATCATGAATCCGGTTTGTGTGTAGGGTTCAGTAGATACAATTTTTTTAACATTTTTATAATTTCTAACTCTACTATAGGTATAAAATATGAAATTTTACTATATATTTTATTGAAAATTCAATGAAATATGTATTATATGATATGAGTGTGTGTTTGTTTAAGCTTATCGCAGTAACAACCGAATAGACTGAGACATTACGATAGAAATACTGTGTAATTCTTCTCAACACATACCTATTGTGCGTAAATTTATTAAAGTACCTATTTATTTCGTATTTGATGGTCCCTTTATTTCTTAATGATATGTAAGTACTTTTATTTAATTTCTCAACATAAAATTTGGTTGGTACGCCATTATTGAAAAACATTGAGGATCTTTGATCATATCATATTTGTATCAAATATTTAAAGTTCATCATATATCCATATTTCCGGATTTTTTTTTACATACAATAAAGGAAATTAACTCATCTTAATTTTTATTTTTCATCAAGGGCGTAGCTACCGCCGTATCTGCCGTATCAATTATACGGGGCCCCCGGCCCACTGGGGCCCCGTGTGAGAAATCTTTACTCTTCATAAGGGCCCCCAACTAATTATTTATCCGGGGCCTCGTCGTGGCACGCTACGCCACTGTTTTTCGTTCAATATTTTATTTTTCAGTTGTGTACCTACTTAGGTTTCCTGGATGAGACCTTTATAAGGTTTAATAATGAATGATTATATTGGAATTAGGAATGAAATAAAGAAGATTCGTTGCGGAACCCTAATAAGAGTGGAGTGTGTGGAGTGTAAACTCAAAGCACGCCGAGCGCGCCGCTATGCATTTATTTCATTGAGCCTATCAATTGGAATTCTGTCCGGGATGACGCCGGGAATCGTTGTGCCTCACTACATTAAATTTTTTTTTAAGGAATTTCAAACAACTTGTATGTATTTCAATGAGAATAACAGGCTTTTCAATTGAATAACGTTTTTTAAGTATTCCTTTTTATCAATTTCATATTTTCAAATATGTATGGTTCTCTTACTGACTAATAATAATTAATAACTTACCTATATTATTTCTATGAGTTTATGTTGATATACTTGTAATATAATGCAGGACAATAATTACGGCGTTACAGGATACCTATCCATTGCCTTTTGAATTTATACCTGTAGGTATTCAATATCTCTAGTATCTTATCTATATTAAGTATTTTAACAGATTAGGTAAGTACTAAAACATTTCTCTGCAGTTTTATTACTTTGTTCACTTTATCTTTCCCCAATAAAGATCCACAAATTGTTTTCTGTACAATCTAATCTTAAGATTATTGGTATGTTACTATTAAAATAACAAAATTAAATTAAAAAAATTTAAAAGCCACTACGATTCCCTGTTTCCATAATTCCACGCCGCGTTCACAACTGGTTGTCGTGGGTGTCTAGGGATATCGATTGATGTCGGATAGGGACAGAGATATGTCCCCATAATCGCGCGAGAGGGAGACAAAACACCGGCCTTCCGAGAACAAGATAGCATCAAGAGTAACGTCAGGAAGAAGCGAGACGACGCTGGCGCACCATCAATAAAACTTTTTTTTATTTATTTTTTTATGCCATTGTTAAGTGGTTATTTATTCATAACACCTTTGTCGGTTTTTTGTCGCGCTCATTAAGTCGAATTAGTTCGTAAAGGCGTGCAGTAATCATTTTTATAATGATAGTATAATTATGCGTATGCATGAAATTGCTTTGTTATTTTTTTAATGTACGCCAATTATAAATAAATAAATAAAAATAAAAATTTGTTTATTTCTCTCACAAAACATAACAACGGTTTACCTTAGATCTATTTTTATAATAATTTAATTACTGCCTTGTGAGAGCTGGTGCCTGATTTAGGTTTAAAAAACCTGTATTACAGGTCACCAGGGCCCACTCCGCCTATTAAACTATTGTTTGACGCAATTACACCAACAATCAAAATTATAAAGATAAACAAAATGAACAAAAAATTAAAAAAAATTATTAAAATAAAAAGCAACTTTTATAAAAGTTTTTTAAGTGAAGTAAGTAAGTTAAGGTGTGTACTGTGTGTAATATATAAAATATATAAGTATGTGTGTGTGTGCGTATGAATGTGTGTGAGTGTGTGTGTGTGTATGTTTGCGAGCGTGTGTGTGTAGTGAAGTATGAGGCGATATATGTTTGTGCGGACAGTTAAACTTGGGACACTGATTAAATTATGAAGCTAATCGATTAAATTAATAAATTAAAGTGAGTTTTTTTTTTCTTTTTAGTGCGGTAAAATCTCTGGTAGCAATAATATATGTTTTTTTTTTTTTTTTTTGTACATAATTATAATAAAAAGCGTAGCAACTTTTCGGTGTCGTCATAGTCAAGTGATTGTAAGAAATTAAAAACTTGTTTCTTGCAGCTGATTTTGCAAAGTGGGTATACATTAAGCATATTATTTACTTTGTTATATAAGTAATCACCACAAAAAGAGTAGAAGTTGTGGGATAGACTAGTGTGAAGTGGTCGGGATTGGCATACAGTACCCACTCTTCGTTTCTCTTTCATTCGCACTGGATCATATACCAATTCCGAGTGTTTTCTAAGAACTGTTTGCAAAATAAATGTTTGTCTAATAGTCAAAATATTCCACTTCGCATACAAATCAGCTGTAGGATAGCGAAAGGGTAGACTAGCAGCAACTTTAAGTATGGCACGTTGAGCTCTTTCTGCCTCGATTAAATGGGTTTTAGCGGCACCTCCCCAGGAGGTGATGCAGTAGTCTATTAGAGATTGACACAAGGCGTAGTATACCATCTTGAGAACTTTGTGATCAGCCACATGCCGAAGGGTTCTAAATATATATATAAGTTTGCGAAGCCTAGTTACCAATACGACAATGTGTTGTTTGAAACTGAGACATTGGTCTATGATCACTCCAAGGTATTTGATGCTGTCAGTCCGTTGAAGGGGTAGACAAGGGCACGATAGATTATTTCCTGACAAACATGTGTGTGATTTAATTGAGAGGGAAGGCGATGGTAACAAGTTTGACCTAAGTGCGAAAGCTATGTATTTAGTTTTATTTACATTCAGTGTAAGCATGTTGTTCTCTAGCCATGAGCTGACCCGATCAAATCCTTCCTGAGCAGAATTAAATACGTCATCCCAGGTGTTACCACTGAAGAAAAGTGCAGTGTCATCAGCATAACTGAGGATTTTGCTGTTACGCATCTGTAGCTGGCAAAGATCGTTTATATAGACCAAGAACAAGGTTGGGCCAAGAATACTGCCCTGGGGCACGCCGTAGATCACAGGGAGCTCATTACTTAATCTATTGCCAATTTTAACCCTCTGTTTCCTACCTGAGAGGTAGTCGCCAAATAACTTTAAAGGAAGACCTCTAACTCCTACTTGTTCAAGCTTAACTAATAAGTGTGGAACCGAGACTGTGTCAAAAGCTTTAGCCAAGTCAACGAATATCGTAACACATTTCCTTCTTTCGTCTAGGTCTGTAATAATGGAGTTAACAAGCTCATGAACCGCATCGTTAGTAGACCTCTCACGACGGAAACCATATTGAGCAGGGGAAAGTAGTTTGTTAACCTCAAGAAATTTAATTAACTGGCGGTTCATGAATCTCTCTAAGATCTTTGAAAGAGTGGGAAGAATGGAAATTGGTCTAAAGTTATTGACACAACTTGAGTCACCGTCTTTATAAATAGGCTTTATAAGGGCAGATTTAAAAGCCGAGGGGAAAACTCCGTTCGTGATAGCGAGATTACAGATGTGTGCAATAACAGGGGAAAGAACGTGACAATATCTTTTCAATATCTTGCCAGAGATCTGATCTATTCCCACCGCACAACTACTCTTCAATCCCAGTATTAGCTCTTCAATTTCACTCTCATCAGTATGAAGAAACACAAATGAATTGAGTGGACAGGTTTTTAAAGAGCTCTGAGAGTTTGGTGTTGTGTGAGAAGATGGAGTACGCTCGGCTAGTTTTTTTCCGATGTCTGCGAAAAACCTGTTAACCTCATTTATGCTTTCCTCCGGGTTATCTTTTGAAATAAGACGGGACGAGTGATCAATTGCCTTATTTGCACCACTTATCTGTTTAATAGCACCCCACAGCTTATTTTTATTACCACGACAATTTTCAATCTGTAGCTTCTCAAAATCTCTTTTTGCTTTCTTTAAAAGTGAATTACAAAAGTTTCTGTAGCGCTTATAGGTAGTCTTATGTAATTCATTTTCGGGGTCTTTTTTAACTTTTTTATACAGGTTGTCTCTATTTCGCATGCATTTTAGAAGACCTTTTGTTATCCAGGGCTTACTTGATCGTTGTCTTCTCGGAATAGTAACTAATTTGGAGTTTTCTTCAATAGCACTAGATAAAATGCAAACACACATATCTGCTGCCTCGTTCACATCCTTGCAATCTAGAATAAGTTGAAAATTAAGTTTATGTATGGTAACATCTAGACTATTATAGTCGATGCGATAACATGTCTTGTTGGAATATTCAAGTTCTATATGCTGATTAAAGTTAATGGCAACACTCTCATGGTCTGTAATAGAAGTTTCGAAAACAAAACAAGTAGCCTCCAGATTAGTTTTGATCATTACATGATCAAGACAGGTTTTGCCATGGGTTGGAAAATTATGTCCTGGGAGTAAACAGTGACCAGCGAGAGCATTTAAATATTCGTGGGAACGTTTATCCGTGCTATTGGTCCCTATATCTATATTAATGTCACCACATACAATAATATTTTTATAACTAGCTAGCTGTTTGAGGAGTAGATTCAAGGAGTCAACGAAATTAGAGATATTTTGCTGACTAGGTGGACGATATATTCCAAGGATACAAGTGTCTCCGTTTAATTTTAGCACTAAGCAGTTGGCGTCACTAACAACCGGTTCTTCGACTGATACATTAAGTTGCTTTTGGTAATAAATAACCACTCCCTCATTTTGAGTCCGATGCATCGTTGTAGTGGCAAAGTTGTAATTGTCGAGGGTGGGAGTGTGCTTAGCTGTAGGTAACCAACATTCAGATAAAACCAGTACGTCCCATGATATTTCAGACCTATGTAAAAGTGTGACGAAGTTAGGCATATTACAAGTAATGCTGCGAATATTTTGAGAAAGAACATTAAAAGAAGATTTTGTAGAAAATATATATTCCTTAACATCATCTATGTCACAGTTGATTGCTTTTGCCACTGATAAAGAGTCCAGATCTAAGTTGATAGTTTCGACATTTTGTATCATATTTTAAAAGAAATTATTTTGAATAAGTCACGAGTTACCCGTGACTTAACTGTATGATAATATGATAATGTAGGAAAATACTTAGATCTGATACATGGGACATAGTTGCTTTCAATATGTGACTTGATGTAAAAAATAATATACCTGTTTATGAAGCGTTCTACTGGGAAGCTATGATAAATATTACTCGACCTCGTATATAGTGTATATTTTATGTGTTGTGTCTGTAAAGTTTTTGGTGTGTATAGTATGAGTTGAAGTATGAAGTTGCAATTAACATTATAAAAGGATAAAACAATATTCAGTAGCGACAATACATTAAAAGTTTGAAATATGCTAGTAGCGTATAAATAAAACGGAAATACTAAATAATAACAAAGCAAGGACTGGAACCCTCCTAGTCACTTTATAAGATTAAATAAATCTGAATCTTCATCGATGCGAGTAGGTGGGGACGCATCATCCTTCTTAACATACACTTTTCCATAGGAGGTCCATGCAGCGACAAGTTTTTTATTTCTGACATTTTCACGGGCTAGGAAAAATACCCGATTTACTTTGCTCGTCAGACGCTCAGAGATAAATATCATACGAGGTGGGCCAGGCATGTTAATGTGTTCTGTATTAAGCTGCGGTTCCCTGTTATCACGTCGAGTTTTATTGTGTATTTTATATTTCGATACGATATTCTCCTTACGAAGTGTGGTAGTAAATTCAACCACTATAGTTTCAGACCTAGAGCAGAAGCTAGAATTATGTGGAATATTAATTGAAATGAGCTATTTTTGTTTACCATAAGGTGTATTTTTTTTCTTATTTTTTGACCTTCCTCCTAGTAAACTTCAACAATTAAGGTGAGAGGTTGTCTTTTGCAATTTAAAAATAATTAAAATTATGTAAAGTTTTTATCCGTGCTAAATTTAATGTCCCCCGAAAACACGGATAAAACCGCGGGAGCCACTAGTTACAAAATATTTGTAAACACTCCATTGAATATTGACAGTATAGAGAGATATATTAACATAGTTTATTCAAACCGGACGATTGACATGTGATTGATAAGGAACGATACAATTCTCATAATAATGAGTTTAAACGTCTATTATTACTATCTCTTCTGTATTTAGCATATTGCAGCGTAATACCACAGCCAAAATATATCTTACTAGCGTCTGCCTCGCGGTTTCACCCGCGTTCCCGGGGGATCTCCAATTTTCCCCGGATAAAAAGTAGCCTATGTGTCAATCCAGGGTGTCAGCGAACTCCATAACAAATTTTATTTAAATCGCTCCAGCCGTTTAGACACGAAGATGTAGCAAACATACACACAAAAACTTTCGCCTTTATAATATGTATTAATGTGATATAAAACGCATATAGAACTTTGACATATTTATTACTGTATATATATATAACTAAGTACCTAAGTATTACTATTAAATCTTATTTACATAGTATGGAACAAAGTCTCTACTAGTCTGTACCTACGCTAAGATCTTTTAAACTATGCAACGGATTTTAATGCGGTTTCTTTATAATATAGGTAACTTTGTACTTACGTATCTTTTTTTGTTTTCCACACATATACGATTTTTTTTGGGAGCACATGCCAGTTGTGGGCGCTAACAAAACACAACTGAAGTTGGCTACAAAGCTCACTTCGTTGTCCTGTTATGACGTATGCGCAATTTTATCGCCCGCGCAATCTTATACCACCCTACCCTACGGTAAATAATGATTTCACGTTTCACACGAACATCAAATTAAACGGTGTTGTCTATTTTAATTACGATACCAGTGTTAGGTACTATTTATTTGTCTCACTTGGTATTCAGTGACGGATTAAGACTCCTTGATGCCCTAAGCAATCCATCCATCCTGTGGGTTCACCAATACCTACTTGTTTCAACTAGAATCGGTCTTTAAACCTAGTTTTTTTGGGGCCCTAGGCAATTGCTTAATTTGTTTAAAAAAGGGTTAATCCATCACTGAGTATTAAAGTCACTAAACACCCTAAACATTAAACAATTATTAAAAACATTAACACAAAAAATACAACAACAAGTTACGGGAAAAAATAATCCTACTTTAACGAAAAGCCTTTCTATATTGTGTAAGTACTTTCCAATGCCATACGAGGTACAAAAAAACGTGACCGAAAAGTCTCTTGGACCGGGAATTTTGGCAAGGCTTCATCGAATTTTGAAGCCGTTTATATCACAGAAGGAAATTATAAAGAAATACACGTCTTTTATTAAGTGAGTCTTGCGTAGGTATAGTAAAGTCATCATCATCATCATCAACAGCTCATATACGTCTCCACCGAGGAGCTCGAGCCTCCCCTAACATCGAGGGGGATTTTAGGCCATAGTCCACCACGCGGGCCCAATGCGGATTGGCGGACTTCACATGCCTTTAATTGTGACATCTCAGGCATGCAGGTTTCCTCACGATGTTTTCCTTCACCGAAAGCCAGTGGTGGCTCAGTTGGGAACGCACCGACTCACGATCATGAGGGTGCTGGTTCAAATCCCTGGCCCGTACCTCTGAGTTTATAAAAAACTTACGTACGGATTCACACACATAGTAAAGTAACAAGAACTAAATTTATAACTTCCATAAATCCTAATATATCCTAAAATAATCCTAAAATCCTAATATTATAAATGCAAAAGTAACTCTGTCTCGCTTTCATGCTAAAACTACTGAACCGGTTTAAAATAAATTTGGTACACATATAGTCTAGAGATTGAGAAAGGCATAGGCTACTTTTTATACCGGGAAAATGGAAGATCCCCGGGAACTCGGGTGAATCCGCGGGGAGCCACTAATCTTATATATAAAATTCTCGTGTCATAATGTTTATTACCATCTACTCCTCCGAAACGGCTTGACCGATTTTCATGAAATTTTATATGCGTATTTAGTAGGTCTGAAAATCGACTACCTACTAGCTATTTTTGATACCCCTGTGATCACGGGTACGGGAACTACGCAGGTGAAACCGCGGGGCGGCAGCTAGTAATTTATGAGTAGGATGTTGATTTAATAATGTGCACAAATCGTCCCTTTATATTATTATAGGTATATCAATCATGAAGTAACATGGAATTGCAGAGATATAGGTACGGACACAGATGCAAGGGCTAGTCAATAAATTTCCTAGCTACTTCCGTCAATAAGATTGATGGTGACAGCCCGGTTGGCTTTGTGGTTAGTTACCCTGACTTTCAAGCCACAGGTTCGAATCCCACACATGACAAACATTTGTACCTATGCATCAATATGACTGTTGGTTCTGTGTCGGGATGCAAATATCTATATAAGCATGTATTTTAAAGTAGTATATTTACCTAGTATATCAGCTATCTGGTTACCACATCACAAGCTCTGCTTAGTTTGGAATCAGATCGGCCGTGTGTGAAAAAAATGTCCCAGGAATAAGATGAAACAGCAACCTCATTCTGTCAATCAATCAGCTTCGCCGTAAAAGTGCAAATAGCGGGAGCATGTAAATTGAACCATCCCTTTTTCAGTAGGGCTATTAAGTTCCTGCCAAGGATTTGTTTAAAATGGACAAGATGCTGTTAAAAACATATCTACCGTTATACAGAAATACGGTATTTTTATAAACAGAAGATAAATAAAAACTTATAGTCATTTTTAAAGGTGATTAAGTACCTAAATACTTATTTGATAAAGGTACTATATCATATTAAGTTAACAGGTAACACGGGAGCTTAGTAATTGGTTACGATTTCTGTCCCTCCAATTTAACTTCTTTTTTCCTTCGCGTAAGTGTGGGTGCCTTTGAGTCAATTAAGAAATAATTGCTGTAACCTTTTTTCTCCTTGATCCCATCTTCATTTGTTATGTTGGTACTTGTTGGGATTATTAGACTCGGCTTTTCGAAACGTCGTAAAATATTCCGTCGTAAAGTGATTTCGTAGAAGATTAATTCTCTACTCAGCGGTGTTCCCCCTTCCCTTGGACTCCGGAGATGAATTAATCATGTTGTCAGCTTGTCTGCCACCTTTCACAGATATTTTCAGTAAATATAAAATGGAATCCTAGAAATAACTTAATATGTATCTACATATTTATTTATAGATTGATTGATGAGAGCTGATAAGTGCTTACTGCTTAATTATTATACAATGTTTTTTACCACATATTGATTATACCCTATTATAAAACCACTAAGGAGGATGTACCTACTCTGCCACCAAAATAAATAACTGACCCCGAGTTACAAAACTACAACTTTGATAGGTCACTAAACAAATTTACTTAGTGGATAATTAAAAGTAATATTTATAAACTATAATTTTTATATACCAAGACTAATTGAACAGTTTGAGATTGCGTGGTACCTCTGCGCCGGTGCGAAGTGAAACTCCGTCGCTTTCTACTCTGCGGCCGGCGCGGGCGCAGCTCTGCGCGAGCGCACGATTCGCGGACCGCATTTCTATTTATCATGACGTAAAACGTCACGACAGACGCGCCGCGCTCACGAAACGTGCGCCTATTACGTATTATGGATATTGCTATAGATATTCTACAGACTTTTGACTGAATTTTTGTTCCCACGATATTTTCTCTGTAAATCCTATATCGTATCTATCTAAACTATGTACAGTACAGTAGGTAATCTTAAAGAAATCGATGTGCATCTCTTCCAGCTGTTATTGCATGAAAAAGTAAAAACATCCTCCTCATAAACTGCCCCGTTTATAATATGAGTAACATGTAAAAACTGCAAGTCATTTAGTTTAGTTAGTTAGTGCGATGGTTTACGTGCGGCCTGTCACTGCGCAGCGGGTGTCCCATCTTTATAGTGAGATATTTAAGTCCTTGCAGCTTATAGTGTTCTACTTCAGTTATGTTTGATGTTAAAACTATCGAAGATAATTGTTATTTTGTTGTTGCCAGTCTATTTACTGATGATTATTTTCAAAGCATACCTCATTAGATGATTCGTTTTTTTTCTCTTTATTACCTTAGTTTTCTTTATCAACCTCTTATCATTATCACCCTTAATCATGTCATCACCTACCACTATAATATTTGTTATAAATGTAAAGTAGTGACATAAAAAGGTAATAAGTATTAATAAAAAGGTAAAATCAATAATTAGTTAATTTATTGCTATCTGTCTTATGATACGAAATGAATACGTAATTAGTCTCGCATACATATTTGATTAAACGCCTATGACTTTTGAGCACCTCTATATTTTTATTCGCGTGTTACCATCAGATAGAAGACACGATCACAAATGATCTTAGCACGTACACTGACGTGAACACGTTTAGAAAGTTTTTTAATCCGAGACGTTGTATTGTATCTACTTGAGAAGCAACTATGTATGTAAATATGTCGAATCATTTGTTCCAAACGACTTCAAAGAACATTACCTACCTAATGATATCAAATCATATTCGATATCTGTAACAAACATCCAGATTCCTTCAGCTATTAGTGAAAGAGTACCTAACAAAATTAATAAAACAATAAAAATAAAATAATTTAAATTAAAAAGCTAGGTAGGTACTCCTACCTAATAAAAACTAGGAAAAACACATTTAGATACTAACTGATCTTACGAGCAAAATCTCTATGTGGGTCCGTTCCATCATCATAATCTGAAAACATAATCAATCATATGTTCATTAAAAGTAACTAGGTAATCAATTATTTATTTATCCAGTACAAGTAGGTACATATTCAAAACTGACAACTTATCAATACTCTCAAATTTGAGTAACGGTAAATAAAAAAAAACCTTTACTGTCCGGTTCTAAGACTGGTTCATTATTCTTTTGACTTTCTCAAAAACTTCGCAAAACGCAAAAGAAAAACAGGAACGGATAAATCCAGAGATATACCTAAATATTCGCAAAGTATGTGCATATATTGGATCGTTATGATAGTTCGAAGTCACGTCATCGTGGTATAGGTAATATTTTCTTCTTGTTTTTGATAAAAATGCCGAATATTAGCAGAAGTATGTATGTATATCAAGTATGAAGTATTCAAATAATGTCACGTCAAACTTGAGAACGACTGGATTTATTTGGGTATTTTTGATCTTAAAATAGGTAGTTATCCTGGGTAATTTTTCATACACGGCCAAATAGATTCAAAATAGTAATTGAGGTTCTTATGGAAAGTTTTGAGTAGATCCCGGAAACGCGTGTGGTACCGCGGGGCGGAAGTTAGTTGATAATAAAGTAAGATATTTATGGGACTAACGTTAACCCCAAAAATAAATAAGCTTCCAGTTCCCAAAGCTATAAGATATGGCGTCATACACCAATAAATTATTAAATTGATTGTCAAAAATTGGTAGGGGTTTTCCCTTGTTCTTCCAAAATATTTCAATAATATTATGTAAAAGTAGTTATATTGTTCAAAAGTATAGGTAGTTTTTATTTATTTCTTGCTTCTATACTTTTTAGATGCTTTTAAAATGATGTCGATACAAAAATCGGGTTGTTTTTTTCAACTAATAAAACAAGTTAAACGTGATATGTTGATACATTTGCGATATCTCGCCTCCATTAGCGATGTCTATTAACTCTGGCATATTTGCATTTCACGACGCGTTTCCAGATACTTATTTCTCGCTCTTTGAATTTATCTTAGAGGCACCGTTCTATTGATAAGGCTAATAATGATATTAAAATTCCATCTTGTGATCTAAATTATAGCTATTTATTTTTATTTGGTTGTGTTAAATAAGCCTAGATACTAAAGAGTTGTTTTGAAACGAAGTTTTTACTACCATTTCAAAAATTATTCGAATTCGCACGATTGTTCGTGTTAGGACGCTAAAATCTTGAAGACCTTGGGTTCTTTAAAGGTCACCACAGTGATGTTGATTGGAATTAATTTTCCGAATTAAATGACGATTCTTTTCCATGTAAGTTGAAATCTTCCATATTTATTCTACAATACTTAAATACACCTACCTCATACAATGAAATTAGGGTAAACTTGCCTAAATCGTACTTGCGCTTAAATCGTACCTTGCTTATATCTCAACATTGGTAATAGCCATCAGCGTCTCTAGTAACAAAAAATGTAAGCTTTAGTCGGCCACATTACCATCTGACAGATAGACGCCGGCGCGCTGTTAACAACAGAAAAATTGGACAAGTAAGTTTTTATCTTCAATTTTTCTATTATTTTTGCATAATTCGTAAGAGCATACTTCAAATTCTATCTTGTATAGTTTATCTAAGTATTTATTTTGTATTTATGCATATATTTACGATTTCGATAGACGTTAACCTAAACATGTATTTGTTGACATTATTTTTAGCGGTAATTTTAAAGTTTCTTCGACTCATGCGCCTATTTCGTACTCGACACTAAGTCTTAAATCGTACTGGTACGAATTAGGTAAAAAAGTTTTTAAAGAATCTGTTGACTATAAATTGATGTGTTATGTTTTATTACACATCACTAAAAGTCCTTATAAAAAGGAGCTCGAGAATAAAATAGAAGAATCCCAGAAAAAGACCGTAACGAAAAACCTTAGTGCAAAGATGAATAAAAGTACCAAAACTACACAAAAAGAAAATAAAAAACAAAAAAAAAGATGGAAATTATAGCTGTTATTGTAAAATATGCGAAGAGGACATAAAAGAAAGTATGATAAAATGTACTCCATGTGAGGAGTGGGTACATGATCACTGCGCCACCACAGATTACAATTGTAAAGAATTGACGAAGTATATTCGTAGAATTTGTTAAGTGTTAATGTTTGAAGCAGCTATACACTTAATATTATGTTTTAACATTATTATGCACTATATCCCTAGAGAAATATTAAAATCTCAACTGTAAACCAATGATTAGATCTCATAGTACGATTTAAGAATATATAAGTACGATTTAAGATTAATGCTCGTAAATCGTACTTTTTTTAAGTTTTTAAAAATTGTTAATTTCTAAGAAGTTTATAAGATTTATGTTAAAGTTGATTATGATTATAATAAAAGATATCCTTAATAAACCTTTTTTCATATAAAATACAGTTTTTCTTAACTTATTTTGAAAATATTACTGTTTTCCATTAAGGGGTACGAATTAGGCAAGTTTCCCTTATAGTTAATATTTTTTTATAAGTACATACCTACATTGGTATGATCTGACGTTCGTCGTTATGACACCTTTTTCACAAACTCTGTAATAGGCCGTGATCCAAAGTCTAATCTAATCTAAATAAGGTACCTATGGCATACACTTAGAACATAAGTAGGTACCTATAATGAAACTATTCTAAAAAGTACGGAAGCTGTGGTTGGGGGCCTACATCAATCCCCCTATTATAAACCTAGTTAGATATTATAAATGCGAAAGTTTCTCTGTATCTTACGCTTTCACGGCTAAACCACTGAACCGATTTTGATGAAGTTTGAAACAGACAAGACGATTTGACTAGAAGTTTAGAAAGGACATAGTCTACATTGTATCCGTAAGTTGAAGGTAGGTACCCCCGGTACGCGGGTGAAAGATAGAACATAATTCCTACCACAATACCAATAAAATCAACCCCAATAGGTACTGACTGATATTTCCATTGACATTTGTTTAATCAATGTAATAAAAAGAAACAATTAGTTACCTACCTACCTACAAGTGCGTGAATTTTAAACGGACTCATTAAAAAAGTTATAAAGCAGTGTGCATTGTCGTTGTCCGGGAGTCTAGGCCGTTCGTTCCACAGTCGGTTTTCGAGCCGAGCCAAGCCGAGTCGAGTCGAGGTAAATCACTCTGTTTACCAATACGCCGAGCGGCCGTCGGACACATTACCAATGCAAATGACGCCCTATTGAGCGAGCTGGATGCGGTACTATCCGCAAAATAATATTATCTATAGGTATATACTTGGATTTTGAGAAAATTTATTATTATTATTATAGTTTCTTACTCAATGTAAGCCATCTAACCTATAAAAACTTTATGTTGAAAATATATCCTTTGATGAATTATGCTCATTTTGCGGTTCAACTTAATGATATGAAATTTATCGATACTCTATAAAAGACGGTAAAAATTGGTGATATCGGACAAAAATTCCTCAATGTCGGTCCAACCGTTTAGATAAAGCATAACATTTTTATTTACAAACCGACTGACATAAAACAAACTCTAAATGTTAAGTAAAGTTTATTAGGGAAGACCACATCTAAATTGGATATCTAAGCCGTTTATTAAACTAACGTGCACAAACGCACAGACAAACAGACGAACATAACAATAGATAAACAGGCAAGCTGACAAAAAATCATTGTTTTGGGTGCTATTTTTGTTGATTAAGGTCCTTATAAAAGTTTTTGATATAGGTAGGTATATCTTCCGTAGACAGCGATCCGTTACATTTTTATTATTATACTTAGTAGGTATAGAAGTTCATGAATTGATAATTGTATTAATTAGGAAATATCAACATTTACCTAATAGATAATACCTATAATACCTAAATATTTAACACATAAACATATTTGTCGACGGTACAATAAAATTCGACAACATGTTTTGCTTTTGCGTGCCGAGACCGTGCCAGTGTGTGCCCGGCTGACGTTTCAATGTGTATATACAAACCTACACGTACCTATACGTAAATACCACACACGCTAGGACCAGTTTTCGTAGACCTATTGCGCCCCTCATATAGTTTGAATAGCGAGACCGAATCTACGAAGTTTAGTGCGACCGCACGGTCATCTTGCATTGGTATTTTTAAATATATGCATAGTTTGTGTATGTTTGTTTGTGTGTGTGTGTTCGTGAGTGTTGTGTTAGCACTCGGCTCGGCTCACCTTCGCACGACCTCGCGTTTCGACAGCGACGCGAACGTCCGCGTCGGCCGAACGACTAGGTAGTTATTGTTCTCCGCGCCTGTAAGGTTTGCACCGTGTTGCGCGCGCGCTGATTACTGATGAGCTCTCGCTCGACACGTTCTATTTTTAAATTTCGATTCAGGTTTTTAAAAGTCACAAGTAGGTATGTCCGTAGATAGCTTATTGAGCTACATTTTTTGCATTGTAAAATAATTACTGTAAACTATCAAGTCGCTATCGGACGATAGGAACTCGATCGTGCCGAACAAAATATAACATTAAAATAAACTACCTATTGAGAGAGACGTATATCATTAATCTTATCAATATTTTATGTTCAGCCATTTCTTATTTACATAAATAACAGGAATAGTTTATGGTAGGTCGGAGATATGCTAATTCTTTATTGGAACCGAAGATTGGAAAAGTTCTTAAGACTTCAGAGCTGGGATGCCTAGAATATTAAATGACATTACCTAGGTAATATTCCAACATTCGACCCAGATTATCACGCAATGTAAAAATTATTGATCGAAACATTTACTAAAATCCCAACATGACCAACCTAATAAGAACGGATGTCAAGAAAATACAGCCAAACAAATTCACATCTCCACTAATATTAGTATTGAATTATACCTATATGCGTAGGTACCTATATTTCCATAAATCATATTTCTATTTCAGAAATGAACAGCTAGTTTTGGCAAGAGATTTACTAGGTATACATATTATTATAGACATACATAATCCTCCTAATATTATTAATGCGAAAGTTTTGACAATCTATAGATCTATGTGTGTAGGTTGGAAGGATCGCGGGAAAATTGGCACAGACTTAGAATATTTTCTGGAATATAACGTGGGTGTACTTTTTATCCAGGGAAAATGAAGATTTTCTGAGAACCAGGGAACCACTAGTCCCTGCCTACATAAATAATAATCTCCCGTCACGCGTCACACTGTCTAGGCTAAAAATATACAGATTTTTATACGATATTCCAGAATAGAGGGTGAGTTTTCTAGGAAGATTACCATCCCACGCCCGGGCGTCAATAGTAAAAAGCCACTTTAATGTATGCATTAAATTACTTTCTCAAAATAAACTAGATCAATACATATAATAAAAATGTAACGGATCGCTGTCTGTAGGTACATGGAGGATATGAGAAACCTATGAGAAAATACATTATCAGGACCTTTATCGACGCAAATACCACCTAAAACAATGATTATTAGATTTTTTGTCTGTTTGCTTATCTCAAAAACGTACTTAAACTAACTTATTCGTTTTAGATGCGGTTTCATTTATATATTGTGGGAAGCTTTACTTTACATTTAGTGTCTGCTTCATGTCAATAGTAAAAAAGTTATGCTAATTTAAAGATCGAAAAAATGCTGCCCAAAGTTACTATCCACGCGGACGAAAACGCGGGCACAGCTAGTCATAAATATACTCTACTCTTTCATTTTACGACGCACTTCTAAAACCAGTTATACCTACTGTATGTTACATTTCTGTATGAAAAATGACTCTTGATAGGTACCCGTAAATTATCCAGTCAAAATAATGGCACCCTTGGGGTTAACCCTTTTGATACGGAACCCTGTAATGCTTTGTTTGTTGTAGGTAATGTTAGGGTTAGGTTTGGAGTGGTATTATCTATAGCTAGGCATAGATATTCTTCTAATGTAATACCTACTTATATTTTAACGTAGACGTATTAATGTTAGTAACTAAACTCTAGCCTTGAAAATGCCTAGATTGTAGGCGTCAGGAAACACAGACGCCGGAAGTAAGTTCCACTCCCTCGCTGTCCGCATTATAAATGTGGAAGCAAACCGTTGTGTCCGTATGTTCAGTATTTCCTTATCTACAGAACCCGTCAAAACGGTAATAAACTGCGGTTTTAAATCTCCTGTGCTTATAAACAAAGGAAGGAGTTATAACAATTCATTATATAAAAAATCACATGTGTGTATCCTCAATTTGTCAGGGAAATACTCGGTAATATTATCTCCCCAACAAACAGTCACGTAATAAGTTTTATTTATATTTTTACAGTGGGAGCTTTCTTTCAATTTCACGGCGGCTTCACCCGCCCTCGACTTTTCCTTTGTACTGAATAAATTATGGTTCGCACCTCGTAAATTGGAGTGTGTCTGTTTACTTTGTGGTTACCGCTTTTTGAGGGTGAAAAGATTTTGTTTATAAAGTTTTTCCTCACGTGAAGAGCTGATGTGGCCGTGATCAGATTTCTTATGGCTTTTAGGCGACGTTATTTATTTATAGTACAGTTTATTCGGTTGACGCGTTCCAGCTCCGTGATTTAATAGTGGACGTTTAAAAACTGTCTATGTCGCTTGTTATAGATATAGAGTCGCACATATAGTTCTAAGTATGATTTTAGCCCTAAAATACTTATCCCATTAACGTAAATCAAAGTAGGTAGTAGGTAGGCATACATATAATGTATCTATGCATATAGTAGGTAGGTACCTACTCCTTATATTGAATTGTTTTTTTTTTCTTCGAGATTGAAAATGCCTCGCAAACGTCGATCGGAAAGTCTGTAGTTAAGAGGAAATTAACAAGGTCAAGACGTTAATTAAAGGGGGAAAATCGTAACGAGCAGCAGAAATAATTGGTCTCAATGGGATTACATTGATAAAACATTTAAAAGATCTAAACGAAAGTAAAAAAATGTTGTTTATTTATTTTTCAGCCTACCTACTTACTATCGTCGTGCGAGTCAGCTATCTGAAAGAAATAGATTAAAAAAAATATATATATTTCTTTTAATTCAAATAGCCCTTTACATGGACTTATGAATAGTATTACAATATTAAAATACACATTTCATGTTTTCTTATTGCTGGCATAGGTTCATTAAATTAAAATATTTACACGATGTTTCTTTCTGCAATCGACTAAGACTACACTATCTACTATTTTCTAATCAATTTTTAAATAATGTCTAAAAGATTCCTTCTAAATGTATGGAAGGACAAACGTCAATCTCATCATTATTTCCCAGAAGAACGGAATAAACCTAAAAATACATTGGCATCATATAAGAAATTGGAAGCGTATTGAAAATTATATTTAGAACGACATAATTACAAATCCTCCCTGAAAGGAAAAAAGTCTTTGATGGAATTTTGGTAATGATCATGAACTTGCTATATAAAAGCTCCTTCGAGGAAAACGAGCGTGTCCTTATTAAAAACGGTTTATGATACGATGTTACTGTTTGGGTTCCAATCGATAGGTTTCAATATAGATAGGTATATATATCAGGAACAAGCATTATCTTTGGTATTCCACACATTTTAGATTTTGCTTTTATAATTACTCACACATTACTGCCATTACACTCATAACACGTACCTAACTACTCATAAATCACGTGATGTTTATTTTTTCTTTTTGAACATTTACAATAAATAAAAAGGGACGAAACCTATGCCGCATCTGTGATACCTGAAACAATATAGTGTTTTTTCAATCGAAATATGCACATTACTGTACCAAAATTCGACTTAAAGTAATATATTATAGGTATTATACCTCTAAAGTGCATACATTCAGCATTTTAGTAGCACTCTCACAAATGAGATCGTTTTAAGATAACACTCAACTCCTTCAGAAATCGATACGACAGCTCTGATCGACAGTCGATAAAGATATAAGCATTGACACATTTATGTTTATTATCATTGGATCTGCAAATGACAATTTAAAATTATGACAGATATTGATAGCTTTGTTTGTTATTACCGCAATGATATAAGCTAAATTGAAGAGGATGCAGACATGGGGTCAACTATATAACGGTGCAAGTATTGAAATAACAAATTTTGGTTCCAAATACTCATACGCGTTTCGCATTCAATTAATTAGACAGATTAGACCTGTCAAATAACAGGCCAATCACGGAGGAGTGGTCACCACGCAGCTTAAAGATATCAGACCACGTCCTAAATGACCGACAATGTAGGTTCCGTCATACGAGTCTAACTGGTGACCTTCTGTATTAAGGTTTCGTTGATCGCTTGCCATCGAGTCTTGATGACAGGCATGAGCAGTGCTGGAGTTTGACATCGGTAGGGAGTAGTAGGGAGACTTAATTATGCATGTCTAAAGTTTTTAACTACATAAACTGACTTCCTTTACTCTGTACTGGTTTCTGCTTATTTGGTTTCGTTCGATCGACGGTGAGAAGAATCAAATCAAAAAACAGTGATTTATAGGATTTTTCTAAGCATGGTATGCGAAGATAGGGTCCAAAAAATCATCCATGTTCATTTGCATGACTATGATTAGATGGGAACTGCGTTGGCAGTTTTGATGCAATCCGATCGCTTACATCGATGCCTACGAGGTACCTTAGGGGAAGTTAAGGAAAAATAGAAACACGGAATACACAAGAAGCGGCTTAACTTTTACCTTGTACCTTGAACCAAGTGCCCGAGAAACGCGTTGTCAATGAGGATTTGCGTCAGGTAGGGGAGCAACTGACCCAAATCTCTTGATAACATGACAATTCTCTTCATAATTTCTACTAATGTATTATCAGATCTTCACCTTCACCTTATAATTAGCTCAATAGCTCATATCATAAGGCAGGGAGATAATAATGATGAATTTAATCTATGGTACATATCTTCTTCTTCTTCATCCTGCCCTTATCCCGCCTAAGCTGGGTCGCCACAACATGTGTTTTTCTTCCATACCTCTCTGTCAGCCGTCATTTCAGTCATCACTCCCCTCTGACACATATCGCCTTTCACACAATCCATCCATACTTTCTTCGGTCTTCCTCTACTTTTACGACCATCCACCTACATATTCATAACTTTCCTCAAAACATGATTTTCATCCCTCCGTATTATATGTCCATACCATCTATGGTAATATGATTCCCTATAAATCTATGGTACATATATTGGAGCAATTACAATGATATCTCGATTAGCATCGTTAGTTCCCTCTAACATGAGATTACTTGAAATTATTCGCAAATGAAATCGGCGATTTACCCCGAACTTGTTCATCCGCCGACGCCAATTCATTATCGGACTTCCAGACGTAACATGAATATCTTTCCGCTGGAAAACGCCAATATCATATTCAGTCATACGCGATGCTTTTAAAGTCCATTATCGATTGGTACAACCACACCGATAAGACAAACTGGAATCGGACATCGAATGATTACTAGTCTCGCATGTTTGAATTCGAACGTCGTATTCGTTGGGGACGTTAATTAAATTGTAACTGTAGCGTGCAAGTAATAAGGTTAATTTTGCTCGGTGGGAGGTGAATGTAGGTTGTTTTCGAAGCGTGCTTTGAAGAAGCAATGAGAGAGGGCGTGCGATAAATAACCGCCTTTGTGCCGTCGCCGTCACCGCTCGGCTATTAAAATATATTCTGAGATTGCTTGTGTTTTTTGCGGCGGGACTTGGCCGAGTTCCCGGGGTTAGTGACAAGCCGGGACCGTCGGGTATGCGGCTCGGATTTATTTGGCGGTCGTATTTTGTGAAGATACGGGCATAAATAACTGAATTATTCGTTGAAATATTTATTGTTTGCTATAAAAAGGTACCTCGAAAAATAAGTAGGTATCTATGGAATGGTATTTCAAATACCAAAGAAAACAATTTACTATTAATTTTGGTAGAATATTTCCGAATTTCATAGTTTTATTTCTTAATTAAAGGGTAATTCATAAATACGATTGGAATATTTATACTGTCATTCAGTCAAATCAAATGGTTCATTAAATACAAGCGATTTCTTGGCTATGGTTTAATTCCAAATCACGAGAAGGCACAACTAGCGCCATCTATGTTTTTACCGGCGCGCAGCGTTTTAAACTCACGAGAAAAGTTTAGAAGTGAAATGTTTTGACGCAATTTCAAATGTAGAATGTGCTCTTCAATTCATAAAACACTAGTGGCTCCCTCGGTTTCACTTGCGTACCCGGGAGATCTTCCATTTCCCTCTAGACTTACCAAATTCGGTTCAGTAGTTTTAGCGTGAAAGCGAGAAAGACAGAGTTTCTTTCGCATTTATAATATTAGTATAGATGTTCACATTTTCCGTAAACCTCTGAATCAACATTAAGGGAGCGGCAGGTGATATATCAGAGTAAATCGCAACCCTATCACAAACCAAGCGCATCAATTGAAGCATGAACAGCCTCGGGGTACCTGACGGTTGAATGCATGGACGTATTCAGGATAAGCGAAATGGGGCTAAGAATTTCTGCCCATCCTCATGATATGGGCAAAGAAAATCGCCGGTAAATTATTTTAAATGGACATTAATTACGAGTCTCATGAATAAATCATGTAATTTAGTAACACTTGTGAATAAAACACTTTTTATCTGTTAACTACATTTACCAAGATATCGAGTAAATTAAATGGATAACTGTTTAGTTAACATTATTTTCATTTGTGTTGATATCAGAATCCCAATAAAAAACATGAAACAAAAATAATCGTAGGTATACAATATTACCCTATTTGTTAAGCCCGAGTCTGTGTGAATGTGCCAAAGGACGTGTCGATGTCTGATGGCGGGCAGATACGGCGTTAGGTGCTAAATCACGGGGGCAAACGATATTTTTTCCGGATCTCACCCTCCATACGCGTCGAGAGCTGTCTCGAGAGATATGCCATTCGTACCGATGGCAAATTAAATTGTATTTTTCTGAAGGATTTTTAATATTATATTTTCGTTTCTACATAAAGACTGAATCTTCAATAAAAATATATGTTATTTGAAATGATGGTTGGACGTTGATTGTAGGGACGATGTGGTTGAATTTTGATACAATTTTCACTTAGAACTTGCTTCTAGTGGCTTACCCATAGGTAGGTACTCAACGAGGAAGTGTGAAGACATTGAAACAAAAAATAATATCGTAATTTTTATAATTTATTTATCCATTACAGTTAGACATTACCTAATTAATAAACGTCTTAGAACAAATTGTTATACCTATGGTAACTCAAAACATTTATTTTACGGACAGAGACATAATTTAATTTAAACGAACCAAAACAACAATTAAATTAAGACAATCCTCTTTTTTAAAGTCGGTTACAAATAGGTTTTAAATAAACATTTGCCACTGAAAGAAACGAACAAATCTACTGACGGTCCTCAGGGGCGGGGCGTCGGCCTCATTATTTAGATATTAATCCGGCACTCTCCCTCCGATAGTCCTCCGTCCTCTGTCCTCCGTCCTCCGACGTGGCATGTCGCATATCGGTCGGGTGTTTTAATTAATATACGACACTTGGCAGTTGTGGCAGCATTGAGTGTTATGGGATAACTTTTGCTTTATGACCGAGTTCAAACTTCCTTTAAACTTTTTTAGGGGAAAATCTTTCGACAGACGTGCTAACGGTATGGTAATTCCCGACTTTCTTAATTCCCTGATAAGTAGATACCTTACCTACACTGATATTATAAAGATATATATTTTTTTAATTAATTACAGGTTCTCAATGGGCTCTGAAACTACCCACACGATCTGAACACACCTTTCACCAAAGGAGTGTTCATCAGGGAGTGACATGACAAACCTAGATTATATTTCCCCGTATTCTTAAGGCAACGAGAACTACGCGGGTGTAGCCGCGTGGGTGTTGATATGAATCAGACAATTTAATAGAGGATAGCGTCGACTACTTAGAAAATACTTTGATCATTAACGTCTCAAAAATAGAACAACATTTCTAAGAAATTTTGAGGAATAAACAAGCCCATCCTTCTTACTGAAATTGTAGCAATTTTAAGTAGGTATTGTAGTATCGAAATTGTTTTTCTTTTAAGCCCGAACCCGATTTAAGCTTGAAACTAATGATATTGCTAGGTAAAATACCTACCTAATACCTCCTCGTGATATTTTCCCTTGCCGAAAGAAAGCATAATCGCCTTACTGAACTACCGAAGATCTTGAAAAAAATAACCAAAATAGTTTCTTAAAAAGTATTAAAGAATACTTAAGTAGAGTATGGTTGCCATATGGCTTCTAACGGTAACGTTCCCACGCCATATTTAAACATCAAAAGTATCAAAGAAATAAAGATATAATCAATAACTAAGCTGATACCTTATTAGTAGGTAACCGTCATTTTTCCGACTTTCCTCCTTAATTGGGCCGATTTTGTTGACGGAATAAAACGGATTTTAACGAACAGGGAAAACGGAATATATATTTTTATCACTAGGTACATTTTAAGTGAAATACTAGTCCCAAATTAATGTAGCGACATGTTAGGTCTATCCTATCAATCGCGCCTGTTGGTTTCTGTGCTTGAACGCGCTAATCTCAGGAACTACTTGTCCGATTTGAAAAAAGATTTCAGTGTAAGATAGCACATTTATCGACGAAGGCTATATATTATAACGTTACGACGTATAGGAGCAGAGCATCAATAAGAAATGATGCAAAAATGGAGAAGTGGCGCTAACGCAGTTGGACGGGTCAACTCTAGTATACTAATAATAATAAAGAGGAAATATTTGTTTGTTCGTTTAGAATAGGCTCCGAAACTACTAGACATGTGTCTTTAATTCTTCGTGGAAAGCTTAATTATTAAGCACTGACATAAGATATATTTGAGGCCATGAGAACCATGGTGACCTAGGACTGTCTTATATAGGCCAGTATGGCACCTAAAATTTAGATATCAGACTAAAAACTATAACAGTGATTATGCTGACATCTAGTGAATTCTTTGTATCACTTTTAGGACAACGGTTCTATAGAATAATTAAATTTTAACTGACACAAACTAAATATTGTTAAAAAAATACCTATTGGGCCACTATGGTTCTCATGGCCTCATTTGATTCCCGTATTTTTATGGAAACGGGAACTACGCGGGTGAAACCGAGCGGCGGAAGCTAGGTTACTTATATTATGATAACAAAGCCCTCAAGGGTCGTACCATGATGCCTTATACAAGTGACGCGTGTCTGTTTGTTTGTCCCTTAATTGGACACTATTAATGTGTTTTTTTATACGTATAGGGAGCTTAGATTACTTATATTTATATGTGTTATTATAGATGTATGTGATATGTTGAGAGAGATCTTAAGAGTTGTCATCGTATGAGGAAAACGATTTATTTCTTTTAGGATTTTTTTTTACTTTCTTTTTTATTAATGTGACTCATTGAATGGGTGGATGTTTGTTAGAACGATTTAAGGTTTAATTTTTGGCACTGAGATAGACTACTTTCAGGAATAGCATATAGGTACCAGGGTTATGCTGGGTGCAAACTACTTAGTATAGTATAGAAGGAAGAATAAATAATTTAGATACCTACGTCATGTAATAATATATATATAATACGTAGATTACCTACTTCATATTTTTTTGAAATAATAAAAAACTAAATAGCGTTAAAACGGGCATTCATAACTTAGTAGGTACCTGTTTTTCTTATATCCGAATCTATCCAGTCCTATCCACGATTTATACTTAATAAGTAGCTTAAGAGAAAAACTGTCAAGACAGAAATTGGGACATAGCAGTTGTTATGAAGTAAAATTAACTATGAACATAATGCTATAAACAGGACACACTTTACGAGCATGTTTCATGAGTTATAGACTGACACGTGTACATCGTTCTATTAACTCGTAAATGTTTTATATCCCTCATATTAACTGCTACTTTGTTTAATAATACGTCTGGGGAAAGAAATAATAAAGCGTTCCTTCTTCATTATTGCTTGATATACAACAAGACAACCCGACAATCTTATCTATCGCTAGGATTAACACAATTCATAATAATAAAACTAGTTTTCGTAATCGTGTTGTAACTCTCAATTGCGTGTTATCCGTGTAGCCTGCTTACAAAATGAGTGAACGCTTTAACAAAACTACCTTTGTTAATACAAACGCGGTGCTAATTACAGCTAATATGGTTCAGCTCTTTAACTCTTTTAGCGCCTTGAAGTTAGCGGCTCGACTCGGCAATACTCGGCATCCAACGCACTCCACGCGCTATCGCATCGGACCGGCAACGTCGCCCGGCTGGTTATTATAGCCGCCGCCGCCTGGGCGCTGTTGCCGTTCCGCTAGACACCGGTCTCAACGATCTCGTCCTACCCTGCCCCGCAGTCTCGCTAGAGCGCTTTCAATATTACAACGTCAATTTGTGACATAATGGATTCAAATTCCAATTCATGTGAAATATTCTTACCTAAAATAGAAATCGATTCGGATTGTGAACGGGATGTGTCCTACAGAAGAGATTCGAAGTTCAATTGGAACTCGGATAACACGATGAAACTGATACACACGATGGAAAAGGATTGCAGGGAATTGTGGGATTGTAAGCATCCCCTGAACAAGGATAGGATCGCGAGGCAAGGCAAGTTGGATTACTTGGCTAACATGTTTGGGACGACTTCGGAAGAGATAAGCAGGAAAGTGCATAATTTGAGAACGCAATTGAACAACGAGTTGAGGAAAATAAAACGGAGGCAATCGTCGAACGGTGAGGGGAGCGGTGGTACGGCGGGGAGCGGGTGGGAGTACTTTGAGGCGCTCTCGTTCCTGCGCGCGCCCTCCGGCGGCGGCGGCGGCGGGGACCCTCTCGATCCCGTCGATGCAGTTAATCTCGCGGTAGGTCACGTGTTTTAACTAATTACAAAGCCAGTGATATTTGCCCACCGTACTAAATTTACACGGTTATCAATGTTCCTCCGGCTAGTTCGTGCTGTGGCAGAGAACTATATCGATTACCTAATAATGCCATTTCTAGCCGTCACTGTTGTCAATATTGCGTTGAAAGTTTTTGAGGTAATTATGAATTATTATAGGTACGTTACGTTATGTATAATTTTGCGGATATAGAGTATTTTTTAACTTACGTTTTATTTTAAGCTACAATTTGTCCGTCAATTACTTAATATTGACAGTTATTCGAGGTCAGTCAGTCAGTTCAATCATGTCATGCGTTCAGTCTGTTCAGTTGCCGCGCCGCTGCGTGAAGAATAGGTCGTGTTATTTTTTAAATTGGCAATTCTATTTATTAAGGTAAGTAAAGTATTGAAGTATTTTATTTATGCACTTACTTAGTATTTAAATTTTGTACCAAAATAAGTACTTTTATGATATAATAAAATTGCTTTCAAGTCGTTTGGCTCGAGTTGGCCTGTTTGGTGCTTATTGCTACGTAATTTCTTTTTTCATAAAATGTGTGATAGGTGTTTATGTAGCATGTGCCTAAACAAAATTTTTGAATTGTGGAGATTTTGTGTATTGCTTCAATTCTTAGACATAATACCTACATGAATAATATGAAGTATTTTCGATACCATGTTATTATTATTTTCTCATGCGTTCAAATACCATCATTAATATTTACCCTGTCCAAACCTTGCCAGATGTTCTCCAGATGATTGAGTCAGTTTACTCTAGTGTAGTACATTTTAGGATTTAAGTTTTTATATAACATTCTAAAAATTTATAGCACAAAGTTTTTACCACCAGATATCAAATAAAATGGGGCGAAGAAGAAAAAAAGTACTCAGCGACCAAGAACTATTACTAAAGAAACGCATAGCGGAAAGGGAGCGTTATAAAAAGATAAAAAATGATCCGCATTTGTATGAATTGGAAAGAATAAAACAGAGAGAGAAATATGAGAGAAAGAAACGGCTGTTAATAGAGGCTTCACGAAGAAGAAGTAGGGCGGAAGAAAGACAAGCTAACAACAAATTTAGACTTAAAAACTCTACACCTGTCTGCCAGGAAACCAGCAGTAGCAGCGAAGATGATAATGAAGAAATGAAGTCAGAGTCAGAAATTGAACTACAGTATTCAGATTCAGGAGTTAAAATCGAACCCGTTAACAATGACTCGATATTGGAGACTACATGTGACTTGGTATTTATTTTCTGTATCTACTAAAAAAATTGACTCTCTTATTAGATAAAGGTTTATTTTTGTTTAAGTACTATTAATTGATTTACTTCTATAACTATGTATTTACTATTTTTTATTACCTAATTATTAAGTATAGGTAAGGAATAAAGAAAAAAAAATTAAGATTATTTGTTATTCCTTTAATTCGGCCTGTGAGCTTACCAAATCAGATATGGATTGGTATCCTAATTTTTTATACAACCATAACAAGCAAAAACCGAACACACATAAAAACATACCCGTAGTTAAACTCCGTATATTTACCGTATATAAATATTGACGTGTATAATATAGTTGGCAGAATTCCAAGCTGATGAAGAGATGGAGTTTGGTGCCGCTCGGTTGTCGAACATTGTCAATACAAGTCCCGTAAGGAACTGGAAGCCAGCGCTGAGGGTTGCAGCGTCAGCACCACCTCCCTTACCCCCCAGCGCGAACCCTTTGATGTGGCCAGAGGAACCGGTACCGAGACTTCGCCCTGGGGGTAACGCAGACGAATGCCAGGTGAGATTATCCGGTTACTTTTAATTAGGGGCTTTGTGTTTTTTTTTGGCATTTTCAACCTTTTTAACCCCCGACGCAAATAGAAGTTTGATGTGTCTGTGTAAATGTGTATGTGTCTGACTGTGGCATTCTAGCTCCCAAACGGATGATCCGATTTTAATCCCCCTTGGTGATACATGATGAGGTTTAAGACTACCATAGGTAGGTACCTATACCCCCCATATCGTATTTTTTTGAACATTGAATTTTACAAATAATAGTTTTTTTTAAATAGGTACCTATTTATAAAATACTGGTATATAAGTATCATCGCCGCATTTGGTTCAGTACTGCGCGTTTGAAAAAATAAATTCATGTGATATACTTATTACTAAACCCCACTTGTGAAATTTCGACCTTCACGTGATTAATGGACAGCACCTTATGACAGGGTAATTAATTATTATAATGTTTCGACAGGAAAAATGTTAAGATAACTTTTTTAATCAATAGATATTCGGGGACTTCGTCGCATCGGAACTCCGCACTCTTCGTTCGGACGAGTCGCGTAAGCAACTCAAACGCATGATCCAGAAGGCTATCCTTCAAATCGGCGAGGAAGAAGATGTTAACATAATCACTGGATAGCGCCAATATCGCCTCTCCACTGACTCTGTCGAGTTTATGGATTGAGGCGTGTGTGCGAGTGAGACGGACATATTTAAAAAAAGTTGTTTCAAGCTTACGTAGGTTTTGTGGCCCGCAATTAGAGTGTCAGTGATTTTTAGTTATCTCCGTATTCAATTAGATTATTGATGACACCTATTTTTTATTAATACCTATTTATTATTAATACCATCATATACATATTATTAAATACTATTCAACTTATTGGATGATGTAATAAAATGTATGCCTATAATAAATACTTAGATTAGATTTTGAATATAAATATGCCTTATAGTTTACTTTTGTAGTGAACATTATCAGCGGGTTTATATCGTAGTTTCTATGTTCTGATACAGGGAACAGGTACAGAACATCCCTTAATTTATCCCTTATTTTTTTTTAATTCTATGTAATTTCCAGTATAATATTTTTATAATAAAAATACTTCATGTTAAGTAAGATATTTCTTAAATAAGCACAGAAATCATCTTGTTATTGGAAATAAATTTAGTAATTCGTAGAAACATTTTATTATAGGTCATTTGAAATATAATCAGCTTAGGATTTCGTATATTTAACGAGGAATCAAACTGGTTTTACAAACATTAGGAAGTCTTGTAAAAAAAAAAGTCGATACTTTTTTAATTTTGTCATAGCATTATGGCCATCTCTATAGCTTATAGATTAGCTCTTTTTAGGGTGCTGTTTTAATTGATTTGCTTCTTTTATATAAGGAAATTGGTATGAAGTCTGATTTTAATTATGTAATTAAAATAATAATATGTTCTTGTCACCGATTACAATGTGTTATCTTAATTAAGATTATAATTCATTCATAAATATCCCATTGATTAATAAATATTATTCTGATTAATATATTGTTTGTTTTATCTTTCTACTAATTAATATCATCCTTATTTAATAAGTGCGAAAATTAGTGTTGATAGATGGACCTACTTTTTTACTATTTACCCGCTGAAGGGATTTAAAGGAAACTTTGCGAACCAATAGAATAGATAAGTTCTAGTTTACCTAACACCTATGTTATATCCTGGACAAACAGAGGTCAAAACAGCTGCAAAGAAACTAAAAGGAGTTATAAATGAACCTAAAACATATTTTAACACAAAAACGCAAAATATTCATCATTGTTTTAACATCCAGTCAAAATATTGAATATATAGATGAATGCAAATTAGTACCTACGTAAACAGGGATCATCCCTTCATAATCCAGATAGCGAAAGGGCAAAGGGTCGCATTGCGTCCCTCGGGGATATTTGCCATTTCACCTGCGTTTGACCTATAGACTGAATTAATTAATTTTGCGCATATCGATTTATTTTTTCATCCGATTGATCAGATCAATTTAGTACCAAATGTTATAATCATTTAGCACAGTGCATTTAAAGTTGAACTACGAACTCAATTCTTATAGTATGACTTTGCTTGTCGAAACAAAGTCTGATGGAAATATAACCCAAAACTAGGGAATATCTCGTGAGATTGGAGCTCAAGCGAGATCCCGCGAGTTCATGAGATCTCGCCAAATTCGAGATCTCACGAGGTTACGTTCTCGCGAGATCTTAGCCTTTTTTAAAACGAGATTTTGTTCCACGAACAGCGTTAAAGTCAGGATGATTAACCAGTCAGTATGCACAAAAACGTACACACGCAATCACACAGAGCACGAAATCAAATTAGGTACACTGCTCGCGTTAGTTCCGATCTGGGGTAATTAATCTGAGCTCTCGTAATTAATGACCTCAATAATATAATGATGATTGAGTACATTTACCGGTGTGTGCGTTATTAATAATGTTAATTGGAAAACACCTAGAACACAACTCGAGTTTCATCGCGGCTTAGATGTAATTATGAGACTTCAGTCCTTTGTTGCTCGAGGGCTTTGAATTTTAATTTGAAACTTTTCATATTTTAGCGTTTGAAAAATACCTCAGTTTTCAACGTGTTTTAAGTACGAGCGCTTTATGAGTTTTTTTTACACTGGAATAGTTTGTGTATCTCTTCAGTTTCAAAAAAGTCAAAGCTACACTATTTTCAGTGGGGTTACATTGTTTTTGTCAACATGACATAAGGAATATAAGGAATGAAGCTATAGTAAGTTAAGTATTATATGCATTTATAGTATTTGGTATACTTATCTATAATGTTTGAACAGAGAACTATCATCCAATATAAGACTTAATCAAGTCCACTCGATATTAAAATCTGATGGACAGAGAAACATAGGTGAATCACGAAACATAAAAGGATTATGTTCATGAAGAATTACAGAATCTACAAACACAGAAAAGATAATAAATCTTCCGTGTGGTTGATCTCTTATTATAAAGCTGAAAAGTTTGTTATATTTTTGAATGCGCTAATCACAGTGAGTAGGTACTGGTCCCATTTGAAAAACTTCAGTGTTAGATAGCCCATTTATCGAACAAGACTATAGGCTATGTCATGCTAATGCTGCACTAATAGGAGCAAAGCACCAATGAATAATGTTTCAAAATCGGGGATTTTTTCCTTTTGAGAGCTTCCGCCGCGTGCGGAAGTATAGATTAGGATATGAATTGACCACCCTTTTTACAGATTTTCTGCAGTACTGTGACATGGGAATTCTAAATATCAAAACAGGCTTGAGCAATACGAAAACGAATGGGGATCCCTTTTGGATATTAAATATCCGTAACCGCAGAACGGCAAAGTGGTTTACTGCTTTCAAATGTTTGACTTTAAAATTACCTACCGGCATACAATGTAAGTACCTACCTAGTACCTACTACAATTTTATTAATCATGGAGACAATAATCACAGATCTATTTTTTGATTCGTGAACGAATAAGCTTAAATACTTGTTATGATTAGGTAGGTATCCAATGAGTGCAAAACGCGTTTACGCTACGGAGTAACATAGGTATATCTGATGCCTAAATGCCTTAAATCAACTTCAAATTCAGTTATTGCTTTTCACTGTCTCGTATTCACAGGCCATAATTACTCGTGAAGCACTGCACTGCATTTCCAAATGTATTAATATATCAAGTTGCCGGGCACATAAAGTATTCGTGATAGCATCGGGTTCCGTTCCGCCCCGGCCGGTGGCGACGCGGGCGGGGGACTCATTGTTTACTTATTAGGTTAGCTTGGGGTTGCCACTAATTGTCCATTTGTGGGATATCTACGTGCATTGTCATCTGTTGTCGTCAATATTGACAAAAACTGGTATTTAGATAAGGGTGTTGTTATCGCTAGTAGTTCTTTTTGAAGGTTTATTTCATGATAGGAATAATTGTCACCCTTATAAATACCAGTCTTGCGTGAAATTTTTAAGCTTTGCAAACTAAATTCGTCTAAAGGAAATGTTCACGCTGCGCTGTGCTGGCAAGTCAGAATTTGGCAGTTATCCAGAGGACTGATCTTTTTGAATAGTAGGTAGGTAGGTACTTTCATAAAGAAATGCGTTTATTAAGAGTTGATAAAACGACACGGCATTAAGCATGCTTATATTTTTCATAGCATCATTCGTTCCGTGTGAGATCTATTGTACCTAAATAAATTGGCTATTAATTATTAATTCAAGGTGATTTCTAATGTTATTAGCATCATGGAATGCAGTTGCTTTAATTCTTAGTTACCTACGTCAAGTTTCAAACTCATGCAACAGATTTTCTCAAAGTTAAATCGAACAAAAAGTACAAGGCGAGTTTTACTTTACGACCGTATTTGCCAGCACTTCTCGTGTTGCGTCTCCCTCTCACTTACAAAGATTCCTATTGGCGTCTCTATCACAAGGCCGTCGACCCGACTACGGCACGATTAGTACTCTGGGTAAAAGTACGTACAATACAATCATACGAAGAATGGGTTTTATTGTAGGATATGTTATATTGAATACAATGTGTTATGGGGTAGGTACTATCTCATTCACAAGCCTCTTTTATATTCCACTGTCCAACTTAATATAATTTAATGCTTAAGCTACAGTTTGAGATTCCTCCTAGCCTTCTAGCCTTTTTAAAAATAAAGCTGAAATTTTAAAAGAGGTATAACCGGAGGTCTTAAACTCATTTAAGCCGTGTTTTTTGAAGAAGCAAAACCCAATCAAAGATGAAAAACTATTACCAGAAAAAGTTACCGAAGATAATATGTAAAGTAACAATCGACTAAGTACTTACAAGTAAATACATACATTGCACATTACTAAGTATAATGCAAATTAATTCAAATTTCTTTTGTTTACTAATACAATTATTACGGTCTATTTAACTTATTTACATTATCAATAGGTCCCATCGTAAACCATTTTTTTATTCTATACCTACATTGCGAGAGGCAGATTCTATAAAGCAACTACGGATTCGTTGTTTGAGCGAAAAAAAGCAAGCAGCAAAAGCAGCGTGCAAACATTATACATACAAATTCACATAGTAAATTATTTCCTCATTATATATAACGCAAGTACTAGCTTAAGCAATAACAATGACATCATCATAGCTGATAATTTAAATATTTATTTCAACACGATTGACATGAAATACCAGGAGCGCATAACTGGTGTGGCGGTGCGAGATGTCATCACGCCACGCCACGCTCGCTCGACGTTCTTGGTACTTGGTTGGTAAACATCGGCTCTTCCGCTGTGGATTCGCGATGATAGATAGACATGCTAATTGCACCCGGCTGTCGCTGCGCCCGCTATAAATAATTCAGCGCCGATCTTTAAGCACGCATTTAAAATCGTGTTTGTTGTGTCGTAAAGAGGAAAGCGTATCACTAATCTCTCAAGTATTATTATGCCAAACAGGGAATGGTTGGACGTTCAATTATTATGAGACCTTCATGAGGTAAGTTAGCTTCATTTGCTGGAGCCAAAAACATTGAAGAGAATTTTAAGACTTTTGTAATGTTTGCTGGCATTTAGCTACAGAAACAATCATAATATTTATCGTGTCTAAATGAAGATATCCAATACAAATAATGACAGAAGGTAGCTCTCTAACCAAAATGAGGTCCAGCCGTGGATGGAAATTGCGATTGAGTACGTGTGATAAATGCTCATTGTGTGTAAGATTTACTGGTAAGTCAGTGTGTATGTAATATCGATACTAATATATTTCTAAGAGAGAAGATATGTTTTTTGTTTATAACGAATAAACTTAAAAACTTCTGGAACAATTTAAAAAAATCTCGCAAACCGGTAATTGCAGCTGAAAACAACTAAGCACCTTATGTATTTCAAGCATATTATGTTGTTGCGAGCAGCTAACCCTATAAGCAGAATTGGGTAAAAGGTTTGATTTTAGTGATTCCTAATTCTTTGATTTGATTAATCCCTGATTCTTCTTAACTAGATCACTGCTTCTTCTTCACCTAAGTCATGCAAAAGAAGTGTCGAGTACCTAATGACAAAATAAGTTTCGGCATTTTTAGCAGGTATTCGTTAATCCCATTAAGCCATTGCGCAACTGCTACATAATCCTACATTTCATATCTGCAAGGGCGTAAACAAACACCTTTTGTTATAGGCGAACAATGGCAAAGGGGTCCGAATGAATGACCCACGTCATTATTGACATCTTGGGTTCACCTTATTATATAATATTTCAATCAAATGACACAGTCGGTTTATTTCGAACTTCGTTACCGTCACTTACCCGTTTTTGCAACATTTTTGATTAATGCTCCGCTCCTATTCGCTGCAGCATGATGATAAACTATCTATAGTTTTCCTCGATAAATGGGCTATCTAACACTGAAATATTTTTTTAAATCGGACTAGTAGTTCCTGAGATTAGCGCGTTCAAGCAAACAAACTCTTCAGCTTTAGATATATTTTAGTGTGGAAGTATAGATTATTCTGTTCTACCACGCTTTTAAAGAGTTTCCTAGCTCCAAAATTGTTGGGAGTGTAATATTCATGCAGGCTATTTTAGGAATATATAATATATAGGTCTTGTCTACTTTGACTGGAATTGTGGTTAGCGACCCTGTCTTTCAAGACTCTGCGCTGGTCGTAATTTCAGTTCCCAATATGTCTGGGTCTTATGCATGAAAGTATGCATTAAGACGTAGTACCGTATAATAGTTTAACAGATATGTATATATGGGTCTGTTTGGTACAAGCTCTGTTTGGTTTGCAATCAAATTGTGAAATATTACCAAGACATTTATTAAGGTGTGTTGTTGTTTATTTCGCTGAGAGGCGTAAAGAAGCACTTCTTTAGGATTTTGTCTCCTGACATTTACGATACATAGAAATTTTTCGGAAAATACTTTTAGTCGGTTAGAGAACTATGTAGGTACTGATACCTATATAAATTTATCATCACATTAGGTATCGTTCTATTCCAGTTTCTCTCATGGATTGGTTAAAATTGTGACTGGTTTCCTTTTATATTCTTCAAATAAAACAGATTATCACGTATTCTTTTGTTAATTGTACAACCTACTAATTGTCTACTCTAATCTATGACTTAAATTGTCTCAATCCACTTGTACGCTTTTTACCACCCTCATTCACCTTCATTCAGATAACGTGGTGTCATATATTTTTCATAATAATTATAAATCAAACTTTATCCATTACACATATCGCTGCTGCTATCAATCAACAAAGAAAAGATCTGAAAATAATTAATACAACTGGGTCCAGGTATATATTTTAAAGTGATTCTGGTGGTGTTTCAGATCATTATTCTCTCAGTATCAACTTCCCATTAGCTTCGTGTTACGCAATTATTGCTTTTTTGTATTTCCATTCATGCCGATGCTATGGCGCATTTTAATCTGCTCCTCAACCATTCATTTTGTTCGGGACCCGTCAACCGAGACGGGCTTGTGTAATGTTCCGGTCCTGTATCAGTCTCGTTTGCTCCCATGTATTTCTGTATATGTCCGTCTCTTTCTAAACACCGCATGGCTCCTTTGTGCCTTCGTAGGCGATTAGGGGGACTTGGCACGCTCCTGAGAAAACGGCAGATGTTGTAAGTTCGGTCCTTGTTTGTTAGTTTGCTTGCGAAGAAACTTTTGATAATGTTGACAATGGTCTTTTAAGATTAACGGACTTTCGAAGGCTTAGGTGTCTTAGAAGTTTTTACTTAGGTCGGTGTTAATAGTTTTTATTGTTACCAATGTAAAAAAAACTGGAACCAGAGATCATAAAGAGGTAAATTCTATTTTTTACGAATATGGAATACTTATATTTCTCTGTAAAGATATTCAAATGCCTTTGATGGGATCAGATTGCGCCAAAATTGTATTATTATGAATTTGGTGCTAGAAAACTTGAAGCTAGAAATAAATACACCTAACTATATCACGATAATAGTATAGGACAATCTTTAAATAAAACACCGTGTTCACTTCACACGTCTATTTAAATCGTGTTTAATCCGAGCTAAGCCGAACTGACAAGTCGTAGGTACCTACCTACACTCCATGCTTTAGTACCTACCTGCATGTTACGCAACTTACGCAACGTACTAAAAGTAATTTATATAAATAAAATAAATAATACTACCTAAACACGAGGATAATAAATTAACGCCTCCCATTCAAATAATGGCAGTACGCCCACACGCAGTGG
This sequence comes from Thyatira batis, assembly GCA_905147785.2. Classification (NCBI taxonomy): domain Eukaryota; kingdom Metazoa; phylum Arthropoda; class Insecta; order Lepidoptera; family Drepanidae; genus Thyatira; species Thyatira batis. The sequence goes on from LR990489.1 coordinate 8,328,904, forward strand.
ATCCCCTCTCTGCACAATTTCACAGGATTCTAAGAACTCCAATTCACAATATGACTAATCACTTGTAGGCACCTTGTGTAATACCAGCTAGTTAGTTGTTCCTTACGATAAGATTTATTTCGTAAGGTATTATTCCTACACTGGCTAGATACCAATATTGGTAATTACTCTAATTAACGACTTCTAATTGACGTAATAAATAATTTCCATAAAGCAATTGCCTGTAAACAAAATAAAACTGATCAAAATTAAACCAACGATAGTAGGCGAAGCATACTACTTTATTTCTATGTAGTTACACACACACGCAAAGCAAATGAAATATGTGACATTTTAAATCAAAACGAATAGAGCACATTGCGGTTGCCAACATTCATGAGTTTCCAAGCCTTTGTTTGTTTGTATCAATGTGATACGAGGCAATAAAATCGAGACACATTTCCCGGTTTCCACAGTCGTCGACTGTCGAGTCACTCGTTCGCGGCCATTGAACTTCCTAGTGCGTTATGCGGCCCTGGTACTTGTCACCAGTTCCGATTGAGCATTTCACGCTGGTTTGTTAATTCGTTTCTAATTAAAAAGTAAACAAATGTTATGGTAGTTCTAGCGAGCATATTGTTGGATTATCGAGATTTATTTATTTACGGTATTTTTTAATAAATATTGAAATATATTATCTTGCTAGGTACCTATATAAATACGTGTACCTAATACTTATACCTACTTATAGCTGTAATAAAGATAAGAAAATTATAATAGGATTGTTATTCTTGCAGCCGATAGGTATTGATGTCAATACAATTCAACCTTCACCACAATACTCTTCATTATTTCATTTATTATTCCTACACATTATTACGAGAGGCAATATTTACACTATCGTGTTTTGAACCATGATTATACTTAGCATATATATAAGACTAACTGTAAGGTATCCCACATTACAGCTCTTCGCTAATTGCCCAAAGTTGGTACCAACAAACTTTGTCATGAATTCAAAGTGCAGTAAATAACAGGCAAACTCCACTCCAGTAAATGCCTACACCGTAGTCATAACTAAAGAATAATGTAATCGACTTCTGGAACTACTACTGTTGGCAGCAGTTCGCAATATCACACTGAATGTTTTAGAACTATTCAGCTTGTTTGGCCAAAGTTATGCTGATTCCGGAAACGTTTTATGACTATACATCGACTATTAAAACAAGCATTAATTTTGTTTACATTATATTAATGAGGTCCTTTTTTATATTTATCCAATGGAGATAAAGTTGAAACAGTTATAATTAAGTCTATTCGATTGTAGGGTTTGCAGTCGACAGTGGAATCAATAGCATGCTCCAAAATATGGAACTATGCTCTTGTTAATGCTTCATTGAAGTACCTATAACCCTAGCTAATATGTCCATATTATTTCTACGAAGTAATGTTTAAATATTGGGGAAATACCTTTAACTCATTTTATCCTCAGAGGCTTCGTCTGTGGCTTCGTCGATCGGCGTCGTTTGGCTCCATCGATCTATGTTTGGAAGTCAATTGAATGTGTTGACTATATAGGTAGTAGGTAGATTAGAAGAACTGTAGTCAATCGAAGAAATTCATGTAACTTTTAAACTAACGATACGCGATACAGTAGGTACATTATAATAACACTATAAAGGTAACACTATAACAATACCTGTTGTCATTCAAAATAAATACCTACCTACCTCAACATGTTTATACAATTGCCTAAAGCTAAATTATAAATAAACCAATAAAAGGGCCACGATATTAGTCTTTATTTGCCAACAGCAAAAACACCAATTTACATTGTCCAATAAAACGTGCCATAATATATTTGAAACTGATTCCTAAGCGTAACCTCCTCGCCATTTATAATACCCTGATCAACCTAACACCGTTCTAATGTAACTGCGAGTATAATTTTACGATTCTAATCAATACATAACAACTAATAACCTCGCTAATGCATCAACAATTTTTCCAAATTTGGAAATCGTCGGTTAGAGTTGAATTTAGATCATTCCACAAGCTGTGGTATGTTAGCTAGCAAACGGTTACCAGATAAAGACGACGGTAATTGACGTCCGTGGCTGTTCGCGGCGAGCCATTTAGCTCACTCGACCACTTCTGTAATTCTAACCACAATTGTCATACAAAAATTAACCTTAGAAACAGAAGCTTAAGTATAAAATTCCATTGGTGTAATCTACTTGCGTCATTACGCGCCGCGGAGGTAATTTGAAGCCGTATGGTTTGGAGCCGACTAACATATGATTTATATCAATGTGCGGCTGTGTGGGTAGTCGAGCGTGCCTGTGTGGAGTGGTTCAATAAAATGAGGCATGCGCAGCGTCGGGCACCGCCATCTGTTGACAGCCACGTGGTTACAGCTCGAGTGCGCATGTGCCGTATCATCGATCCCGTCACCTTGACTGGTTAATAGATTCATGTACACGGACGGCACGTTTCGTTCATAAGAATCACCAGTTTATGCCTTCATAGACATTCGATTGTTACTGACGTGACAATGGACTTTATGTAATTGATGTAAGGAATTTTGATCGATCTTATCATATAGCAGACTATCCTTCTGCATTAGTTATAGGTATTGTATGCTTATACGTAGGAGTAGGTAGACGTTTACGTAACCTTGCGTACTTCTCTAATCTTATAAATAATGTCGGACAATGCTACATTTTTAAATGGCTATAAATCGGTCAAATCTATGCTTTCACCTAGTTTTTGTTTGTCACTCTCTCATCAATGCTTCACTGTTCATCTACTTGAAGATTGTTTTTAAATCCTCGTATTTACTGTAACAAGCGTAACGCTTAACTATTTTAAAATATTGCCGTTCTGACAGTTTTATTGTAAGTAATCAAGTGTAACTTATTCTAGCAATTTGCGTGGGAACATAACGCTTTACAGAACAAACACAATTGGTCCTAACCGCGTCAAACTCCAATTCCAAACTTGAGCTTGTAAGAAGATAGCTATTAAACGGGTAGCTATTAAATTAGTACTAAATTACATATAGGTACTAATTTTAAACACATAGGTACGTACTTATATAGACACAGAACATAGCCTAGATGGAAAACGAACCCACGCCCAGCGACTTGAAAGACAAGATCTGTTAGCACAAAATAAGCTAACAAAATTTCTGTTTAAGTTCCAGCAGAAGGATTATTGACAATGTTACGAAATGTCTGTAGAATTGAGCAGTAAATGATACTAGATCATCAATATATGATAGGCACACATTAAGAAACTTAGCTTAAGGTGAAGGCTACACGAAATATCGATTTATATTCATATATATGAAACTTATTGGGAGAAGAGGAGTAATGAAAGGCATGGGGTGACATTCCTGTACTTGCTATGGAGTGGGACGATAACGGCTATAAATAACTCCTACTAAGGATTACTCTTACTAAGAAATATAAATGCGAAAGTATCTCTGTCTGTTACAATATCACGCCTAAGAAATTGTAGATTGTGATAAACTACCTTTTGTTAAACGACTTCAAAAAGGAGGAGGTTCTCAATTCGACGGGTATGTTTTGTCTCGGGAAAGTTGAAGGTCACCGGGAATGTATGTGAAACCACGGAGCGGATGCTAGTAATAAATAAAAATAGCGTCTGATCAATCAAAGAGTTACTTAAAAATAAACATTTGAAAGTATTGATAGCCAGTTGGCTTTGTGCTTTGTGACCTAGACTTTCAAGCCACCGGTCGTGGGTTCGAATCCCACCCAGGATAAACATGCATGAATGTCTGTTTGTTCTGTGTCTGGATGTAATTATCTAAATATGTTTGTCTATAAAAGTAGTATATCAGTTATCTGGTTACCTTATCACAAGCTACGCTTAGTTTGGAATCAGATTGGCAAAGTGTGAAAAATGTTCCAGAATATTAATTTATAGGGAATAGGTACCTACCAGAAGCTCTAAACAACATTTCCATGAAACATTAATATTAGCTCCAAGCGATGTAGCAAATTCTACGAAACAGCAGTTTCTTTAATTGAAAAGTTAATTGAAGTCACGAGTCATGCTCACTACCATCGTCAACAAAATAATAGAAGAAAATAACGACTATAGTTAAGCTAAAGGTAAGCTATAAATTTACTAAGTATATGTACTCTTAAATCTTAGAAAGTAAAGAACAAATAAACTAATGAAATGATAATAATATCTCAGTAAGTATATATTTTTTCGTTCAAATAGGCCATCACAGGCTCTCATCAAACGTAGGAAACTTAAGGAACAAGAAACCAGCGCCTTTTTTATAAAACTATGCTCGAAAAACACTAAATATATATATTTTATATATATCGATGATTTTATATAAGTTCCTACGGTAATAACTCCCATGATAGGATGGGATACGGATGTTTGATTATGCTTATCGAACCAACCTTAAAACCTCTTATCCGGTATCGTTATTCCTTTCATCAATATCAAAAGATAACTCGATACGTTATATTTGTCCTACCTACTTGTACGTGTTTTTAACCAGCTATGAGGAATAGTGCCGAAGGTTACACCTTCATGTACCAACTCGGACAGGTGGATATATATAGGTAGAATAGTCTAACGGAATATTCGCTACAAATTCATCGATCATCTTCATTCGATTCGACAGTAGGTACATGGTTGATCCTTGACCCTACAATCGATGCATCAAACGAAATTAGTAGATATTGACAGCAAATTCTACTTAACATATTATTTTACAACCGTGGTGGCTCAAAAGCCGTGGTAGCTCAGTGGGAAACGACTCACGATCATAAAAGTGCAGGTTACATACCTCTGTGATTTGAAAACTTACTTACGGATTCACACCACTGGCTTTCGATGAAGGAAAACATTGTGAGGAAACCTGAGATGTCACAATTAACGGAATGTGAAGTCCGCCCAATCAGCACTAGGCCCGCGTGGTGGACTATGTCCTAAAAACGTTGTTAGTGGAGGCTCGAGCTCTTTGCTAACGATGATGAACATTATTTAAGATAGATTACTAGTAATTACTAGGATTTACTAGTAAGAATTAGGTATTAAAGTCTTCGAAGTAAATTAACGTTTATTTTACCTACTCAGTGTTCAGTAGAATTCTACGCAACTCGTGTGAGCCACGCACTAAGAATAATAACGTTCCAACGCAGTCAATGAATATGTGCATTGTCCTACAATTCACAAGAAGCTTTGTACTTTGACTAACTTAACGAGTGAGGTCAATACCACGAGAAAGGTAAGAAATTAAGTTCACTTAATACTTAAATTAACTACTATTTACCTAATGTATGACTTTATATGAGAATCGAAATGATTTCAGAATTCTAGACGAAAATATGAACACAATTTGTCATGACCATGTGTAAAATAAGAAACAATAAGGTAAACATACTAAATATCTACTGAAATTCTTTAACGATTTAGTCGGTTGATTCAGTTCCGCCGCAGAGGATAGGTTTTTAGTTTTTAACTTATCTCATAAATCTCCAAACATGATTATTAATTACTAGAAATAAACCGCATTTATGTAAATTAGTAACTAATAAATCATTTTTATTATCCATACAAATACCTACTCGTTCCAAAAAAAAATAATGATGTGTTCATAAAAACTACACGCCAATCTCGATAAACCCACAGACAATCAAAATTCCTTTGGAAGCCGAAGCTCCAAAACTTTCCATAGTCAACGAAGCTTTTACCCAGCCGACACACGCTTGGCCCTTTTTCTATAAGATCCACAGGTAACCGTGACGTCATGGTACCAGGCTAACATAACATAAAAATGGTAGACACAAAAAGCGGCTGTGGAGCGCATTGCTCATGGCTAATGGAGCGGGATAGAAACGCCCACCCTGCGCCCCTCTACTCAACTTTTGTGAGGGTTTACTTGGAAACTTAGAATAGACATGTGAGTAATTACTTATGGGCCGCAATCCATTTAGATTAATGATAATTATGTGGGTAATCTGGCATGAATTTGCAGATTCGGGATATTTAATTTTATGCCCTCTTGCAAAATCTTGTCGATTACGACTAGAAATATTGTTATAGCTGCATTCTAGCTGCTTCCGCGCGGTGTCAGCCGCTTAGTTCCCATTCCCGTAGGAATACAGGTATAAAATATAGAATATGCTTTGTATTGGTGTAATAATTATTCAGATCGCTTAAGCTATTTTATTTGACGAAGGTAATACCTAAACCATGGTGACCATAAACCAATAAACAATTACCTAGTCAATTAAGAGGTAGGTTTACCTATTAACGAATGAGCAAATTAGTTCAGTCGGTTATTTACGTTCATTGAATTATTCGTTCAATTGATTGAATGCTTATGGTATCAAATGTTTATACCTACCTAAGTACCTAACCGTAAATTACATTTGAAGTTTTCAGCTCATTGAATTGAATTATGTTGGAGCTAAGGTAATAAGCTCAAAAATTTAGCTTTACTATTATATTATCTATTCCTAGGTAGGTATACCTACCTAAGTCAGGACTTAGTAGGACCTGAATAGCAGCGATTGTTCAGTGTTCCCCTGCCTGTAGTAAAAGGCGACTGAACGGGGACCCTTGAGTTTGCGGGCGATCGGAACGGGGGTCCCGAACGCCCAGCAAGTGAACCCGTGGAAGACGATGGGTCGATGTGGTCTAGACCCATCGTGCAATAGCACAGCGAGGGTGCTGGGGGAAGCTGCAAATCGTGCTGGGGGAGACGGGCTATTAGCGTCGCGCATGGAGGGCTCCACGGTAGGTATGTGTTCCGTACGGAGAGCCCTGACCCCTCTACAGCGCTGATGGCGACCACCGTGGGGTTTTAGCCGGTCGAGGCAGGCCGAGGCATACGGCCACCCCCCCGGCAGTCCAATAATCCACGGCAGAAATACAGTAGGTAGGACCTATGTCTATAGCTGAGTCGCCGGTAAGGTAGGTACCTACGCACCACATGATCAATCATTTCGGTAGCCGTGCTCAAAGAATTCATTACCTACTACCTTCTGCCCGCAACTTCGTCCGCGTTGAATAAGTTACTTAGGGCGGGCTAACTTTAATCCGCGACTTCGTTTACGTAGAAGAGTTACCTACTGATCGCAGTTTTACAGGCAGAGACCTATCGTAGGTAGGTATCTGGCAGAGTTAACTAGGACCACCGCCCGTTAAACCATTTACGCAGCGCAAGCTCTTAAAAGTAAAAAAATCCTGATTTTGATACATTCTTCATTGGTGCTCCGCTCCTATTGGCCGTAGCCTGATGATATGAGCATTCGATTGGTGAAATAATTTTGAAAATCGGTTCAGTAAATCCAGAGATTACGTACCCTTTACAACGCCACAAACTCCCAAACGTTAGGTACCTCTTTATAATATTAGTATCTTCAGATTAGTGTCTCCCCGCTGGACATCATCTTATTGTATGCTCATCTTCACACATTGAAACCCAAATGATCTCACACTGCGTAGTCCGTAAAGTTTCATACCGCGATGGAAAGCTCGAAATATCCAATATGATTGTGTGTAAACCTACCTTTCTTGCTTTATTTCTTCTACTTCTTTAAATCCTACATACAATTTTAAATACGCCTTCCTATATTACTGTTTTCCAAATCATCATGTAAGAATGCCTTCTTTAATCCGCGAGTCCTACCTACATAGTCTTGATAATTAGGTTCAATCTACAACGTGTTTTCGTTGCAGAAAAACCAATGTTAAATGACGACGACCTTTCGGCGTCGTCCCTTTAGCTAACTACGCTATCAAGTAAGAAGTAGAAGAAGAAGTAGGTAGACGCACAGAGATCAAATTCCTTCGTTTTACAACACAAGGTCTTAAAAGAACATTCTACATTCAATAGTATATTTCGTTACAAGTGCGGAAAGGCTGTCATTGCAAAGAGTTCCGACGAATGACTACCCGAGCCGCGGCGCAGCCGAAGGCGAGGGTTGGCAGTCGGAACAAGTTGCAATGACGGTTCCGCAAGTGTACTGAACGACTATTTTTAATACAGTTGCGAAAAAATAAAGCAATTTAATAAAATAATAAAAACACAATAAACTAAACACGCAATGAAAATTTCTGGAAAATGGCGCCTACGGTTGGCGCCATTTTATAAGCAGAGTTTTTTTTTCTTCGCCCATTTTGGTAGGCAAAGGGAACTATCTATACAGCTTAGTCTTCAGTATATTTTTTTTATTGATATGAAGTGAAAATGAAATTTAATGAGATGAAATGAAACCTTACCTAAATCATTAAATCTGATATTGAGATAAATTACAAGCTTCTTTTAAAAAATATACGTCATTGTATTAATCATAAAAACTCTTTAGTAAAATCTTCATGGTTGGTTTTTCTTTTTAATAGACATTATTTTGACAGTTGGGAAAGATGCACGCACGAGTTCGGGAAAGGTAAAAAAAAGCACTAGTGTGTAATAGCCCACTTTCCGAACGCTATACGTCCCTGCAATACACCACTTTTTGAGCAACTGTATTAAAATAGTATATTTCGTTACAAGTGCGGAAAGGCTGTCATTGCAAAGAGTTCCGACGAATGTCTACCCGAGCCGCGGCGCAGCCGAAGGCGAGGGTTGGCAGTCGGAACAAGTTGCAATGACGGTTCCGCAAGTGTACTGAACGACTATTTTTAATACAGTTGCGAAAAAATAAAGCAATTTAATAAAATAATAAGAACACAATAAACTAAACACGCAATGAAAATTTCTGGAAAATGGCGCCTACGGTTGGCGCCATTTTATAAGCAGAGTTTTTTTTTCTTCGCCCATTTTGGTAGGCAAAGGGAACTATCTATACAGCTTAGTCTTCAGTATATTTTTTTTATTGATATGAAATGAAAATGAAATTTAATGAGATGAAATGAAACCTAACCTAAATCATGAAATCTGATATTGAGATAAATTACAAGCTTCTTTTTAAAAATATACGTATTTGTATTAATCATAAAAACTCTTTAGTAAAACCTTCATGGTTGGTTTTTCTTTTTAATAGACATTATTTTGACAGTTGGGAAAGATGCACGCACGAGTGCGGGAAAGGTAAAAAAAAAGCACTAGTGTGTAATAGCCCACTTTCCGAACGCTATACGTCCCTGCAATACACCACTTTTTGAGCAACTGTATTAAAAAACATATTACACACCAACCCATTTTAAATCGGCTTCTGCCAGTCTATTATAACCATTGAAAATGTAATACCGAATCAATTCCATATTTTTTCTAGTTTTTTTCATTAACCAGCCAGTCTTACTGTTGAAATTTGTAAAAAATATATCAAATTCTTGGCTTACAGGAGTGCCGTCTCAAAGGGCCAGCGAAGGGCGGGGCGGGGGCGGGGCGAGACGGCACGCCCGCCCCCGGGAGTGGCCCTACGTCTGCGCACACGCCCCGCGATCGCGCGATCGGACCTTGTTTCGGCGGGCTTTTTGTTTTTTTTTTTCTCTTTATTCTTTTGACAGATATAAAAAGGTTTCATGTATGATTATTATGATTGGATAAGTGATTGGATTTATACTTAGATTTTGTAGGTAATTCTGAGAATGGAGCTTTGTTTGTGTAACTTACCTAAGTTATTTCGCAATTTTCTTTAGTGTCTTTATGAGTCAGCGACCGTTTCAGAACATTAAGTAGGTAGGTATAGGTACATACCTATAGGTACTTAGGTACGGAGGTGGATACAGGCCTACATGTTTAAAATTTGAGATTAAAATAATTTGCACAAACCAAAAACTCTTGTCTTCTTCTCAGTCTCATCATTTCCTGGGTTTGGGGCTAATAACATGAAGTACCTAAATAATATTATAAAGACATCTAAAAGATCAAATACCTATCCTGAGCACATTTTTTACCTAAGTAACATATGATGGCTAATCTGATAAAGCTGAACTTGTGGTAAAACATGTACCTACTTAGGTAGGTAGGTAGGTAGGTACCTACCAAATAGATAATGGGTTGGGAATCGACATATACCTACCTATCTAACATGCGGCGTGAGTCATTCCTAAATTAATCACGATAATCAGCCTTATCATAGGAACTAATTTCTATGAGTTAAAGAAGTTATCAAATGTTGTTGCCATTGCTGCATGAAGACTAGGTACGTTTATGTTATAAGTAGGTAGCTATAGACGGATAGCAAGTTGTTAAGTAGGTATGTATCTAAGGTAGGTATACAGATAGACAATACCTACCTAGAAAAAATGGTTCTAGTTTTTGGAGTAGGTTATGTCAATTTCCCGGGAACCTTTATAACCTAACGATGTCTTCTGGGTTCGTTTATTTTTGTCAGTAGTTATACTTCAGAGGCAGTTATACCTATTTGTATGCTTAGCAGTTTTGGCCACACAAACCTATGGGGCCGTCTATTAATCACGTGAGGTTCTTTTTGGCAAAGTTTAATAATTGACAGCCTGACTTTCAAGCCGCAGGTCGTGGGTTCGAATCCCGCCCAGGACAAACATTTGTATGCATGTCTGTTTGTCCCAGGAATGTGTTGTTTCCCTAAAGTTAATGGAAACCATTTGAGATTTTCACATAACTTTGCCTATTCATTTTATTTTAGAGATATTTTTGGAAATCATAGATGGTCGTGTTTTATAGCATTAATACAACAGTTTAACAAATCCTAAGCCAAACTTATATTTATCAATGCGAATGTGAGTCTATTTGTTTGTGAGGCTATCACGCCTAAACTACTAGGTATACCGATTTTTTTAATTATTTCACCTATAAAAAGCTACATTATCAGGGTGTATCATAGTCTATATTTTATCCTCGTATTCTTACGGGAACGAGAACTAGGCGGGTGAATTTGCGGAGCGGAAGCTAGTTATCTATCGTAGGAAGGTAGTTATTATAATATCAAGATACCTACTGTAACATGTGGGATGCTAAGATCACTGTGCTAAAACTTAGGACAAACATACCTTCGTAGGTTACTTATATATATTATAGATAAGTAGGTACATTGGTTTATAAAATAAAAAAAACATGATGTCATATATTAATTGTTGAGTATCGACAATTGATTTCAAACGGGCCATCAGAGACAACTAACGCCATCTAGTTTTGCAAGTGAAAACCATTCAATCTTCGCCCCCTAATCGAACAAGGGTCGTACCTACAGGATAGCTGTAAACAGTGGAACACGTAATATTAGTATTCCGGTAGGGCGGCCGAAGGGTGGCCGAGGGGTGGCCGAAGGTGGCCGAAGGTACCCGAAGGTAGCCGAAGGGTGGTGGGTGGCGGGAGTCAGGGTGTGACTGCGAGCGTATCGACCGCGCGGATTATCAACTAGGGGATTGTAATGTTGGGTTAAGGCCCTGTTTAGACGAAATAAAGCGCCTAAAAGTATTTATTTTTCTTTTACAATAACTTTGTTCTCATTTTGCTGTTTTTAGGGAAAATATACTGTAATGGAATCTTTATGGTGTTTGTTTGTCTGTCATTACAAAGTTGCTTAGCTGCAAATATTAGGTGCCAACTTCAAAACTCAGGCTCAGTAATAGAGTAAGTATGTTGTTTATCAAATTAAACACTTGAGACCCTCATTCGTACGAGAGTTTTTTTAACGTACGGTAAAAAAGCGTTCATACACAAAAAATGCATTCCCAAGTGCCATAATAGATAGATTGGTATGCTCTATTTCCAACGCCCAAAGTTGAAAATGCAACACCGCTCGATAAAAAAGCGACGCGTTTTAAAAACGCTGTCGTGTGAACATACATATAATCCCTCTATATGGGAATTTGTTGTATTTGAACGTTTCTTTCCCGTCCGGTAAAAAAACTTTCAAATCTCGTGCGAATGACGGCTAAGAATACAAGTAGAGTTGTTTGTTATACCTACTTAGAACACCTTAAAGGGTTAATAGTTTTTCTCGAGTATTTATTTTATTTTATACATATTTAAGTGTAACTTAAACAAGCAGCCTCATTTCAGATTAGACTGTATGAGGTTTTCATTAGCGATATTTCCCTCATCTAAAAACTCGTGTTTAAAATCGAGGATTCAAAGTAACGACCGCACTATCACCTAAAGAAACTACATCCAAGCTTACCCTTATTTCACCCTCTAGGGGGTTATCAGCGTGATCGTTAGGGAGGATGTTGAGAAGGGTTCAATTCGGTAAAGGAAATGACACTAGATCTATGACGATTCAGCGCAGTCTATGCTCTGTCTCTTTCGTTAACTAGGGTATCACACGAGAGGTCCGATGCTTTGAGTCCGCTCGACGAAGATTTTTGTCTTAAGGTAATACAAGAGCCGATAATATAATTATTATTGACAAACTGTGAAACAACATTGATAGGGGACTGATATTTCTGTCAGATGCCAATTAATGACTCGTTTTGATGGGGTTGTTGTTATTTTGTATCGTTAATTATGAAATTATATAAGTATTTTTTTTTTTTTTTTTTTTTATTTATTAGGGTCAATAAACAGTAATCACAATAAACAATAATTAAGAGTAATACATAAATAGAACATGTGTAATTGTGACACCAGCACCATTAACCTCGAATTAGCTAATATGAGATAAGGTGGTAAGTGAAATAGTAAGTACAAAAATCAAATCAAATACATAATGTAAAACTGTTGACAATAACTGAAATAAGAAATGTGGGCATCTACCATTTTAACATAAATTATATAATAATAACTGTAAATAAAGAAAAACAAAAAAATTACAAATATAAAATAGTGAAATAAGAGCATACAAGTAATGAACTTTATTTTTTGAGAATCTGCAAAATATCTCTCTTGAACATACCAACACGCGTACTTAAAATATCAACATCGCAAAAGTGAGCATTATAAGAAGCCACCAATCGGTTGATCGGTGAGCGCTTACCAGCGTTTGTGCGACTTGAAGCGGTCGCGAATAACTGATGCGTGTGTCGAGAATGTGATCTAATGGGTACTCTATAACATAGTAAATTATTAAGCCTAGTGCAATCATACCTATTATGACATAAGTCATAAAGCAACATAACATCAAGCTGTGTCCGTCTAGAGTTAAGATTTAATACTTTGTATTTATCAAGGAGGCAATCATAGGACAATCGGTTATGAAAACATTTGTAGTGCATATGCCGTAAAAATTTCTTTTGTATTGATTCTAATGCGTCAATATATTTGTTGTAAAAAGGGTTCCAAACGGAGACAGCGTACTCTAATTGGGAGCGAATCAGTGTTTTGTAAATATACATAAATGTAGCAGGATTAGTGAATTTATCACTGGATCGCATAACAAATCCATATAACTTATAAGCCTTACTAATAATTTTGTCAATATGTATATCTAGATGTAATTTGTTATCAAAGGTGACTCCAAGGTCTCTAATAGAATCAACGACATCAAGGCGCTCACCACATAGAATATAGGGGTGACGACTGATGGTCCTTTTTTTTTAGTGAAAGTTATTGATTTACATTTATGTAAGCTTAAACTCAATTTATTGTCATTACAGTACTCTGAAAATCTATCCAGATCTCGTTGAAACTTATAGTGATCGTCAGTGTTAGATATTGTGTGAAAAATTTTTAAATCGTCAGCATATAATAGAATGTTACAAAATTCGAAACAATGATAAATATCATTAATAAATAATATAAACATCAATGGACCTAAAATTGAGCCTTGAGGTACGCCAGAAGTAATCGAAACAAAGTCTGACTCAAACCCGTTGATAAATACTTTCTGTGTACGATTGGACACATAAGATTTAAACCACCGCCATAAATTTCCCCGAATCCCATTGAAAGCAAGCTTTTCAAGTAATTTCCTATGATCAACCCTGTCAAAGGCTTTTTGGAAGTCTGTATAGACACTGTCGGTTTGTTTGTTTTCATCAAGAGCATCAAATAAATAGGTGGTATAAATTAATAAGTTGGTAGTAGTTGAGCGTCGTTGGACAAAACCATGTTGCTGTTCAATAATAATCCGATGTAGTAGTGGATATATCCTATTATGAACTAGTCTTTCAAATATTTTCGACGGAACCGGCAAAATGGAAACGGGTCGATAGTTTTCAACTTTGTTCTTCGATCCACCTTTGTGTACTGGTACGATACGAGCAGATTTCCAAATGGTGGGTACAATCCCCTCTCGCAAACAACGATTAAATATAATTTGTAGGGGTTCACAAATAAATGGAGCGGTGAGCTTTAGAAATATAGATGGAATACCATCCACTCCTGAGCCTTTAGTAATGTCAAGAGCACTTAGTTCCTTAAGAACTGCCTCGTTAGTTAATTGCAAATTACTTATTACCAGATCAGATTTTGTATTGATATCTGGGATATTGTCTACATCAAAGTTACTATCTACACTGGACGTTGCGAATACTGACTGAAAGAAAGTTGAAAATAAATTACATATCTCTGTGGGGTCACTGGAATTAATTCCATTATAAGAAACACAGTTTGGGACACTCACATCCTGCTTACGTTGGTGTATGTATTTCCAGAAATGCTTAATATTTGATTGTATACTGACCTCAACCGATGCAATATACCTTTTGTAACATTTACGAGACTCTGATTTAAACCTCTGCCTATAGACACAAAATTGCTCATAGTCTGAAATATTTTGTAATTTTTTCCACTTAATCCAACTTTGAGATTTGTTTTTAAAAATATGTATTAATGCGGGCGAGAACCAACACGGGTACACTGAACTTTTGGACCTTTTAGTAGGAATATGTTTTTTAAAGATAGAAAATATTATTTCATTAAAACTAGAAACAGCATCTTCAGCCGTTTCTTGTTTTAGTAATTGATAGATTAGATAACATTGTCGTACCTACCTAATTATTTCTAATTAATTGTAATTATTAAAATTAAAAAAATAGCCAAGTCCATTGGGACTTGAAGGCGATAACTCTTCGCATTCCATTATAGAGTTCCGTATAATCCTTTATATTATAGGTACCTACTAAGAGAGATTCGGTGTCTGTCTGTCTCAGTTAATGTTATCAACAACATAGAAATTTGTAGGAAGATAAGTAGATAGGTTGCTGGATATCTATAAAAGGAAAGCTATAAAAAAACAACAATAAAACACGTGAAGAGAACTGAACAAAAACTATTTCTTTTAATTGCATTGTTAACAGTCCTTGATAAGTGTGCAAGGTTTAAATTTTTCCGACGTTTAGAAAGGGGTCAAAATCATAAGATTTGGTAGGTTACCTACATAAATAAGTGCGTGCGAAGATAGTCTTAAAAATAATTAGGTAGGTACCGACATAGATAAATAGATAGATTGACAATACTTTATTGTTACACCATATATAAAATATAAAAAACAAGAAACATAAAAGACAAGAGTGCTACAATGGGCGGCCTTATCACTTATAGCCATACCTACATATCGAAATACCTACTAATTCAAAATTAAATAGGTGCGACTTGGCTTATTTTTTGGATGAATGTTTTATTAAAAATTTGGTAATATAAACAAATTATTTTAATTTTGGATTTGTTTATATTAGAAATCAAACTTAGGTAGGTAGGTAGGTACCTACATATTAGACTATTAAAAATATTTTTGGTATCATTTTAATATTCAAGAACCGTTACACTTTTTCTTATTAAAGTATCTATTAAGTAATAATGTAAATATCAAAAATAAACAATAATATATTATTCTTATATTTACAAAAATAACTAAAGTAGATAATTATAAAATGTGTAGTGAGTGAAGCATACCTATTATGTGATATACAATTCAAACACAGGCACCGGCTCAGATTGGAGACCCGTCTCTCCTACAAACTTTTTTAATTATAAATATCTACTTTCTTCTTATGTCCATTATTTTAAGTCTAATTCGTTTATGAGGTGAGCAAATAAAAAAATAAATGGAAGCAAGAGAAGAAAAAAAAATCAGGCAGCATTTACACTTACAATATTATTTAAGTAGTTTTAGAAATGTTCAAAAATCGATTTCTCCGAGCATTGATATCCGACGGTAGCTTCAATGCTACTACAACTCTGACCCTATAATCTAAATATTTTCTTCTATTTTACATTTTAGCTGTAAGATAGAATGACCTACCTCTTAAGTAATTCTGTTGTCAATTTTTTTAATACAGTAATCGATTGATAATTTTACTTTTTACATACAACTACATATAGTCACCTATAAAGATAATTTGATCGATTTATGTGAAAAATAAAAATGCCAGATGTTTAAAATCGATGGTAATTCGTTACACAACTTATTTAAGTAAGTGATATCAGTATATGAATAATAATGTATTAGATGTGTTGTATATAATTTTACCCTGTTTTAAGTTTCTTTAAGTAGGTACCTACTAGTCCAAATAAACGGAAATCTTGCGTTCACGCGTTCTACCATACCTAACGCCCGTTTTATTCAATTTATTGTATATTCCACTAAGATAACTTTATTATTGAATTAAAACTCTATTAATTCAGTGAAGAAATATTTCATTTAACTATTTATAAAGTCAAATAAGTCGATGAAATAAATAAATCGTTTTGTCTCAACGACAAACACCGAGTGACATTTAGGCCTACGTTCGGTGCGAGTATCGCGGACTCATGCGCGCCTGGTACTTTTTGTTTTAGTAATCTCAATATGCCACCAGTAAGTAGGTATTTGTTACATTTTAGTATATAATTTTAAGCAATATATTAAGGATAAAAAACATTATATATATTCCGACTAAAATATCAAAACACTATTTATAATATAGATAAGTAATATAAGCAACAACGAAAGATTTAAGCGTAAGAGCTCTAGTATATTTCAATATTTGTAACAATCATAACAATATTATGTTAAATAATTGTGCAAATAAATAACTACACATTAACCTTGCATGTCTTTTAGGATTGTAATAATGTAAATCCTGATATGTAGGTAATTATGCATTATGGATTAAGATATGTTTTAACCGCGCCTATAGTCTTTATAATCTTAATCTTATAAATATAATTGGTAAGTAAGTAGGCAATATTTTGTTATTTATGGGCTATATTTTAAGCCATTAGATACTCTTTCGATATTAAAATCAAGGTGACTAAGTATACCTACTGCAACTTTTCAATCAATTCAAGTATTTATTAACTTAGGCCTACAATCCAACAACCCTTAAAATCGAGTAGAAATCTATTAAAACTTCGAAATGAAGCCACATTAATGCTCCTCTAACGACCCTTCAAATTACAAAACTCTACGCATTTATTCCTTTCTAATTTATTCCTTACAAATTCAGCTTGTCTCGACGGCGGCGCCCGCTTTCTCGCAGGTCACGAGTTGCACACTCCACATCCGTTCTCTTCTGAATGCACAATAGGAATGTTGTCGTCCCGCTCTATCGCACGCGCGACGGGAATATCTGGCTCTGTCTAGTCGTCACGCGACGTTGTCAATTCTCCGTGCCTACAGCCACGTGGAGTGACCTTGTCGCCGCGCTCCGCTGGCTTCGTGCGATGTTACAAGCGCTCGGTATAATTACCAAAGATTTATGAGAAAATCTATGCCATGGTTGTTTTTTTAACCCCAGTAGCGAATCTGAATTTAGTACTTGATGATTATAGGACATTGCTTTTGATATTTTAATAGTGCTAGGTACTATTAAACTTAGCTGAGCTACCTTTCAATGTGTCCTCATGAATTTCAGTTTAGGTACCTACTAGTGATAGAACAAATACTTTTGTTTTGAAATTTGAAATGTAGATAAGAAATTGGATCAAAATCATCGACATTAGCACCAAAACCAGCCTGCCAGATAGGTACATAATTATCTTAGATTGCAATAGCCATGAAACACAGCTAAAAGGCTGAAGTAAGATTCATCATAAGTTTTCTCTCCCGAACTGTATCCTCCGGTCTGCTTATGAAATCTTTTATTATTTTGAAATAGATAGGTAATCCAAAATCAAGCTTATGACAAATATCACCAAGCATAGGTACCTACTAGGTATCCACACAGGGCGAGATATTACATTATATTGATAGGTTCGTCGGTATTTTTGGACAAAAAGGCAGTTTCTAAAAAGGCATCTTAGGTGCCTAGACATGCATCCTTCCTATACTCAGAAAGGTTCCCAAACTTAATCATTGGGTCGGCAGAGGTCCACAGAGGTTTTCCTGCGAGTCATAAAGCCTAGTCTACTGGGAAGTCCCCATTTTTCAATAAGAGCTCTGAATCCAAGGTGCCGATGCGGTACTGGTTAGCCGCATGTCAGACCAAATATGGGTCTATCTATAAAAACATAATTGGCAAAACTGACTCTTTAGATGATAAAATAGCTTAGTGTCAATCGTAATAAGTGCCCCTGGTACTGATCATGAATTAACAACACATTTTTCCTGCAAACCTTGAAGTGGCTAGGTACCTATTTGGTATTGTCCGTTTAAATCAAAACGTCTAATGGCAGAGAGCTATTATTTCAAAATCTGATAGTCAAATAAACATTACATTCTTGTAGGTAATTCATTTTCCCTTTTTATGCTTTAGGTACCTGTCATTCAAACACGTAGGTCGTACCTATAGTCAACCCATTTCATTTCAGAAACCCTAGAAAGTCGATTCCCTGGTTGCAAAGTTATTGAAAAACTTAAAAAGAATGCTTACGCTGAATAACAGTTACCCAAGCAATGACGCAAGCTTTGTATACGATATAACGTACTTTCAAAAAGTACAGCTTTTATACGAAAATCAAGAAAAGTTTTGTCCTAAAGGAATCTTTGTTAGTTTGCAAACAATGTGTTTTGTGAACTTAGAGGCTTTACAAAACTTTCTGCTTTTGTTTATAGAGATGAAATACGAGTAAAGGTAAGTTTGGCAAATGAAAGTTTTCGGTAAAGTTGTGAAGACTATGAATGAAGAGTTACATGTTTCATTATACATTTTGCGGCTTTCAGGGTGAGCTTGCGAGACATGGTGCGCTGTTTTTTTGGTAGGTATCTAGTTGACAAACCATTTGAAAATTTTTTTAGTTGTCTACTGCGCTCCAAAATGCACGTCACTGTTCCTAAATTAAAATGGACTTGGCTAGACCATGTCAGCTGCAACTTGGAAGATTTTTGGTGAAATACCGATTAGCTGGGTCCCACAAATCCTTGAAAGACATCACTGAGATATGATGTAGCAGGCGGACGTATACCTACAAAACGAGTAGATGTATTTTAAAAGGACTGGTCCAGCAGGACTGAGACTTAAAGGAGTTGAAAACGGAAAAGAAGGCCTTTGCTCTGCATTAGGGCACCATAGGCGGTTTTCTGTGTGCTCAATCGTATTAACGATGCTCAGACATTTGCAAATGTATCTACCTATTTACCTTTATGAAATGTTCATTAGAACTGACATTAGGTGACTTTTATGAAAAATACTAGCCTCACCGCTTTTTTACACTACTTTTCTCAACTACAGTAGACCGCTTCCTCACTTATTTTATAGAAGAGTTATCAAACCAGAAGAAGGACAAATAACTTTTTAAAAATATCTGTGCTCCAAAAAAGCTAGCGTGTGCTTTAACAGTTCAGCCGAAAACGATCAGGGAGTAATTTATTCTACCAACATCTACACGAATGCACTGGATTCACTTCTCCAAAATAGCCGAGGTTTCATATAATGACAACAAAATCTGAGCTTTATTCCATGCGGTGAAAGTTTGTATTTGTTTGAAGGCGTTGAAGAGTTGGTGTCTTGCAGTTTGAATTTGTTACATTCGTTCGTAGTCTATTTTTGGCTGCGGTAGGCGGTCGCTCGAATGCATCGTGACTTTTTATATCTTTTTAAGGGCCTTTTTGTTACTCGAGGCTACGTCTGGATTTAGCCCGTGTTTCCGGCTATTGTACCAGAATAATTTTTCAATTAAAACCTTTTTGGTATTGAGAAACTTAATACGGTGTCTCACATATTTCGTGTGGTGCAATGCTCATTTGTTCGTAAGCAGTTCATTTCATACCATTTATTTAAAATGACTCATGATTTTATTTATATTTCTGTGAGTCATTGGCTTCGTGATTAAAGATTTATTTGTAACAAAAGAGCTTAATTACCATGGCCAAATGCTCTAAACACTTAAACTATAGACTGCCTTCCTTACTCTAGATTAACATAGATAATTGTCTCTATCTTCGGGAAAACGGGTTGTTTTTTTTGTTCATCATCATCGTAATGCCCAGGCCATATATCTGCACTCATATTATAAAGTGGAATGATTTGATTTCTTTATTATGAATATGATCCGAAACTACGGAACGGATCTGAATAATAGTTTCAACAATAGAAAGCTACGTTATCTGTGAGTGTCCTAAGCTATATTTTATCCCTTTATTCGTATAGGAACAAACACGCAGGTGAAACCGCGGGGTGGAAGATAGACATTACATAAGACTACTTTCACAAGTAAAGTTGCGCATTACGGCTTACATTAACTCTCACCCAAACATGGTCTCCAGCTTCCCTAAACCTTCATTTAGAAAAAAAAGTTTACAGCGAAGCAATTCCTTTGATCGTAATATCACTTAATTATCTATGTTCCCCGCATTATTACGAGGTTATGCAACATTCCATCCTCAGCTTAAGGACGTGACATATCAGATAAGCACCCGGTAAGTAATCTGAGCTTAGTGTAACTCGCTTACGTAAAAGTGTCATAACAATGTGAATCATTCGGCAGAAATATTTTTAACTAGTGGCTCCCCGCGGTTTCACCCACGTATTCGGGGATCTTCAATTTTTCCGGGATAAGAAGTCGCCTATGTCCTGTCTCAGACTCTAGACTATCTGTGTACCAAATTTAATTTTAGCACAGTTCAGTAGTTTTAGCGAGACAGACAGAGTTACTTTCGCATTTACTTATAGTATTAGTATAGATATAGATTAATACCTACCTTTATCCATTTTTCCTAATAATCCTAAAGGGACGTTTGATCTTTGTCACTTTTCACGCAACAATGCCTGAAGTAAATTTTGAACTTTAGAGAAAAAGCGCTGCTACTGTTGTATTTGAACAACAATAAATGGTTAAGAGGTATACTGTACCTAGGTACTGTACACTATGTAAATTGTATAGGTACCTACTATTTAAAATTATTACATTTAAAGGCAATCAATGTATTATTAATATTAAGTATTCATGAGAAACTCCTGTATAATAAAATAACTATACGAAAATTATTTTGCCGTTATCGTCGGGGTCCATTTAGATAGAAGGTCCTATAGTATTAGGTAAAAAAAAAAACAGCCGTAAGTAGAATAACGCCTGCTCGGTAAGATTTAGACTTTGAGAGAATTAGGTATTTATCTACAGATTCTTACGTCATTTTTAGATTATTTGGATGCTTATAATGTCTTTTTTTTTTGTAATGTCTTGGTCATTCTCAACTGAAACAGGCTTATAAAGTGTGCTTGATTCTAGCTCATCATAAGTACATAGGAACTTCATGAGCAATTCCTGAAGCATAAGGAATATTCTAGCAGCTAGAATGTAAATACCTAGGTACCTACTTATCACTCTCGAACATGCTTCAAAGGTTTTTTTTATTTCGGCATTTAGAACAATCATAAAACAAAAGAATACCTATTCTAATACTAATACCTATCTGAACGAATGCATAATACCTGAGTACTTAATTAAACTGTTACACCGAAGTTACATAGCTATATGATACAAATGAAGTAAATCGCTCATTCATGTTACGGATAGCAAGTTACTCGACGTTTCAAACCAAGTAACGCCATCTGTTGAAATCTATCTCAACTATTTTGTCTACACGTGACGCTTTCTATTGGACAACAGCTACGTCTGTCACCTTGACAGAAGAGTGAGACGGCAACTTAGAACTAGTGAGTGTGAAAGGGACAAAACAACAACAAAACGCGGTTTCCATCGATTCGGAGATCAACCAGCGCATGTCAAGTGCACTTTGATAAAAATAAATTGAGCCGCGCGGCGTTGCGCTATGGACTGGTATTATTACCTATCTGAACTATGATATAAATAGCTAGCTATTGTCTGCGGCTTGGCCCGCATCTACTCGGTTTTGTCCCACGGGAACTTTGAACAAATTAATTATCTATGTACATAGGTTGTACAAAGTATTTGCAAAACCACAATGCTTTTAACTATTAGCAAGCAGCTTTGGGTATAACATACATTACTTTTAAATACATACATATTATAGATATTTACATCCAGACACAGAACAAACAGACATATTCATGCATACAAATGTTTGTCCTGGGTGGGATTCGAACCCACGACCCGCGGCTTGAGAGTCAGGGTCACTAACCACAAAGCCAACCGGGCTGTCTGTATATTATACTTCAACAGAAAAGGATAAGGTAATTAATGATTTAGCATATAACAGTAACCGAAATGTAACCTTTATAGGTGTGTATTTTAAGCTGTAGCTTTCAGTCTGATTCTTTAAGGCTAATTAATCGATGAGTATCGGCTTCAATGCTCCGTCTCATTTCTTATCTACGCAATCACGTGAAAGGTCCACTCTCAGAGGCTTGCGACGACGAAGTTTGATACAGAAATTCCGGGGTATTAACCCCTTTGTAAGGTATAGATTCTACCTACCTTTATATATAACTAGGTAATAAAAGACAATACAGAACTTATTGATGTTCTACTATCCTCAATCAATCAATCCGTAATTTGCGCCCAGTGCTTTTTACTTAGTAAGTATGTGTGTGTGTGTGTGTGAACACCAACCTTATAACTACCTTCCAGCGATATTACTATGCTATGTCGCTCCACACTTTTATTATTATTTATTTCCCTTATCAAATTCTCTCATATAACCTATACTTAGCATAGTAGTTAAATACAAACATGATAAGCGCTCACAAACACATACAAACGTTCACACAACGATACTTTCCTCCAACGCTATCCTTTTCATCCTTTAATAATGTTACGCGTTCTCTTTCTCTCATTTTTCAGTCGCTCGTTATTTAAGAATTAGTTCCGAGGAATGTCGCCTAATCTGAACTCTATATCCCACTTAATAAGGTCTTGTTCTATCATGAAAATGGCATAAAGCTATCTATGTGTGTGTAAGTGTTTAATCAACCCATACAGACGTAAATGTGGTTCTACTACTGAATACAAAATTTCTCACTAATAATTCTCGATTCGGAAAAGTATATGTGTCCCGTTCATATTCTACGTATACGAAGAGACAGAGAATGGTACGTACGTGAGAAAAATGTGAGTTGCTTTAGTATTTGCCACCCCTATAAAGCGATCGATCTGTTCGAAAGGCGCGGTACACATGAGGTTGCATTTTCACGAATATAACTGCAGAAATCATAACAACAGATATCTGTATAAAAACTAAATAAACAATAATAGTGCGATATGATATTACTTACTCCATACATAGGTGAATTCTATTTAAAAAAATAGATCATAACATAAGTAGCAAACTAGGAGATGGTTATATGGGAAGTTTTTTTTAATTCGCTGGTTCATTAAGTGTGGACTTTTGAGACTACTTTTGATTAAGACATACGAACAAACACAAAGTATTTTTATTACCTTCCTACTTATTTTCATAAATCTTCGAAAATTACCTACAATTGTACAAATAACACCTAGTATGGCTTACTGATTTAACTAATTTATTGAAGATTTATGAAAATAAGTAGGAAGGTAATAAAAATACTTTGTGTTTGTTCGTATGTCACAATTATCCCGAGATAAAGGTGGAAATTGCTACATCGTGTATACCCTTAACCTCGCACACATTCAAAAGGAACATTCACCCTGAACACACACATTCACAACCATTATACACGTGGGAATTGGTTCTACAATACAGAACTATACACACATATAGACGTACACTGTCATGCAAGTTTCAACCTTAAAGCTCCAAGTTTCCTCTCAATGTGTCCTACATTTACCGATCCGGGAGATAACCTAAAATAAACGAGTTTTTGACCCGAAAAGATCGTGTTCCTGTGTTTTATACGATCCTTCAACATTTTCTGATGAAAATATGTTAAATTTCGCTTCGGATTGTTGCGTAACCATGCCGTAGTCACTGTATAATCATTGTGTATAATTGTGTGTAATTTTTGGGGCGGATTTCATTCGGTGTATCGTTTCTATGACTAGTTCGTGTCAGATGTGTGCAGTTTTGGTATGATGAGACTTGTAATTGGAAAACATAGTACATACGTAAGACAGTGCGCTAGTGGTGTGCTATTTTGTTGTGAAATATTCAATGAAGGGCGGGCGGTTTTTTAGTGGAAAATGAGCGTAAGTACCAACCAATGTTTATTACCTTAAGTACATAATTATTAGGGAAAAATATTGAGCTTTGAAAGCTAATAAATTCTCTTAAAATTAAGGTAATAACAAAAATCATATTATGTAAATTTTATAGGATTTTTATTTAAAATTCATCTAGATTTATCCTTATGTCATTACATTACCTAATTTAGATTGAAAATTACCTACTCTTGTCGGTTGATTCAAGGTTATCAGCTTATCATACGTTCGTGACGCTGCCTGTCATCCATATGGATGATAATAGCGTCAATTATTTTTCCATGGAAACGGAAGGATAACTTTAAATGTTGAAATAATATTAAAAAGACTAGAAAAACAGACACTTTTTGATAAATGAGCTCACATGGCATAATTGTACGACTATTTTTGATATCCATATAATGCCTGTCTTGTGCAGGTGCTAGGCAGGCACATGCTAAATTAGGGTTAAGGTTGGTCACAAATTTATCAAACATTGTAAAAATATATACGTAAATAGGTATGTAGTAAAGATCATGCAAATATCATAAAGTAGTTTTCACTCCCGCCCCAAAAAACGTAAAAACAGCTTTTTTTATCTACATAATAATATTATATACATCATGATAGGTAGTCCAAATATTCTTAGCCCAAGTTTAAAGAACACGACATTGGCTGGACGTCTGCTGTAGGTTTAATCCAACAGGTCACTAGGAAAATTGTGTTCCTTGGAGGATAAAATCCAAGCATACTGAAGAAATGTTGTTTCAACAGGATTTGAATTACAACTGTTTTTGTGGTTTTAGTATAAGAGCGATAATTATGCATATTGTTATTTTGATCATAAATAAAAAAAACTAAATTTGTCAGTTATTTATACTTAGATGGGATAGATCTATATAGATTTGATTTTTAAATCGATAGAATATTTTTTTTGTGATTTAATGAGTGATGTGACGTTTAAGTAACTTTAAATTTAAATTTGGAATGAGGTTATAAATAGTGGTAGGTAGGTAACCCACATTTTTTCTACATAAAACCTTTTTTTATTAATAGATAAATCAATATTTATGTAATATCAGTAGGTATCTACGTTCCGACCTATCGGAATGGAAACTAAGTAGGTCTGAATGAGGGGGATTATAACTGTTGGGGAATATGTGAATAATTCATTGAGGAACAGTGGTAATGCGATGACGGTGTTATCTACATTTTCTATCGACATTTTTATTTCTTGTCACACTATGCGAGTGATATTCTTAGGTGCGCTTCGTGGAATAGGAAGTTAATTATTATTTTTAATTTTCATTTGAAGCGCACCTACGCGTACCGACGGGTGCGCTTCGTGGAATACTTTAGGTGCGCTTCGTCTGGGTGCGCTTCGTGGAATACCTACCCCATATTAATATTAATAGAACAATTTATAGATTGAATCAGAACGTATCTTCAAGTAGGTAGATTAATTTACTTTGCGGTCTTCTAAGATATTATTTTATTCCTTTTTTTCTTTACAAAAGTCTTTACACGAGTTACCAAATCAGCCTAACTTAGGATATAAACATTTTAGTTATGACATAGGCATGCTCATTTTTATTCAACACTAGTGGCTTCCCGCGGTTTCCCCCGTGTTCCCGGAGTCCCTCAATTTTCCCGGGATAAAAATGGCCTATGCGTTTATCTAGGTTATAAAGGATCTATGATCCAAGTTTAATCCAAATCCGTTCTGTAGCTTTTGCGTGGAAGAGTAACAAACACACCTATATCTATACATTCATACAAATTTTCGCATTTATAAAATTAGCAGAAACCGAACGGTAGAGGCATAACGTAGATGACATATGACATTGACAACGTTGAAACATCGTTAAGCTGTCAGTCAATCCATGCTGCCAGTGCAGTCTATTCAAAAGTACTAATACAAGGGTAAAACTATTTGTCACAGAAAAGTAACGTTATGTACCTAATAACCACCATTAAAAATATAGGTACTTAAATACTTAAAGAAATAAGCCAAATTACTGAGCACAATACAAGAATATCTACGTAATTCCAAATAACTTATTTTTTTTATTCAAATTGAACCGTATAAATAAGTTTGTATATTTACCAAAAGGTACCTATTTACATAATAGCTTCATAATTAACTATAATTAGGTACCTGGTCTATAATTATCACTATAATTATCATGTAAAAAAAGAGCTAATCTCAAAAGGCGGGACAACTTATGTTACAAAAGTTCCTGGCAATACCACCGTTATTTGCCTTACAGCTATGCTATTCTGAATTTATACTCGACACTGAAGTCACTCGAGCGAGTATTACCTATCTCGCTCGCACGCATAGCAGCGGCATAAGTGCCTCTCGCTCGATAAAGTCGAATCCTGATCGAGTTTCGGTTTGAGAATAGCATGGCAGAATTGAGCCCCTGAAACGATTACGAATACGATAACGTCGTGCGATATATCGCAGTGTTTATAGGGGAGCTTTATCTATGGAAGCCATTTATGGTCACGTCATCTGTGACAACCTGTGGATGTCTGCTTTATCTTCCTTTTGGCGAAATGTATCGAAACAGATTCATAAAACTAATATAATCCTACAATTATGTATTGTAAACGGAAAGATTATATGTGTGGATGTTTGTACCTCTTTCACGGAAAAACTACTGAATGGATTTGAATAAAATTTTAAGCACAGATAGCTTATAACCTGGATTATTAGGACACACAGCCTATTTTTATGTAAAATGAATGATCTCCCGGGATCGCGGGTGAAACCTCGGGGAGTTACTAGTAATAAAATATTTAAATTGAATTATTTGGTTTTCATAGTAGGTATGTACCTACAGTCAATTAACGTGGGATCTAAAAAGACATTTAATGATCATGATGAAAAGCGAAATGTATTTTGTCTGTTTTCGGGCAACTTCGCTCGATAATTAGAATAAATAAGGACTAAAACAAGTGACTAACTAATAAAATATAACTGTCTTTTATACCTACTCTAAAACACATGTAAAGGTTTTATATATAAGTCTCAAAGTAGTTTTATAGGGCTACGCTGCTTATTGCTTCGTTAAACCTTGGATGATATTCTATTGAAAACCCACGCTTTTTCAATATCTGCGTTGGCGGAGACTGTCACAGACCTCCACTATATTGGATATTACGAACGTAATAAAACGGGACATAATATACTTTGATCTAATAATATAACGTAATTATCTATTAATAATCTTCTAATAATTATTATATTACATTTCTATGCTTGCACGTATGTCCACTTGCAACCTCCTTGTATGTCTGAAATACTATAATATCCATAACTCCATACAGCAACAGGTCTTAAATTCCTACAGAAATACACAGAAACGAAGCTTTACTTTAGGGCCAATATTACGTTTGATATCATTGAATATTAGATCTTATTGCAAAGCGTGGTATACCTACCTAGGTATATACCTACCGTTGCAACGAGCATCATTAGAAAATTCTTTTTAAAAAGTTTGGTCATGCAGATGCAATTTGCAGCCTTTTGTTTACGAAATTAGGAGATACAGTGGACCATTATGGACTGGTGTTCCCACTCTAGCAAATCTTGCAATGATTAAATAAGTATATTAACTTAATTAAATTGCTGGTAAAATTTCTATTTGAAACATTTGGCGTTCTAATTGGATTGCTCTTAGTTTTCCACCAGTCGAAACCCCGAACGCAATTTTAATGGTACTATGCCTTTACTTCTAACAACAAGATCACACACAATATGCATGTATGTATAAACCGTTTCAAAAACTTCTCGTCTTCCTGACCCAGTGTTGTCACATAGCCTCCTTGGTTTTATGATCCTAAATTTTTAACTAAGGTCTTTATGGTGACCAAACTTTTTGGATTCTCTGTAATCGATCGGGACAATATACATTTATATAACATGTACCAGAGTACCTATTTATGTCGCTCTTGACGAAAATTCGCTAAATTTAAAACAGGCCTTCTGGTAACCGACTAAAGTCGTATTCAGTTTGTAGAATTCAAGTTTACAAGTTTCGACTTTAAAAATGTATCCGTCAGCCTGGCTACACTACTGACATAAAACATTCATAGCCAAGACACGATCAATGTTTGCAATACAAATTGGTATTCTATTGTAGGTACGTGTCCGGTTTCGGCACGTGTACTATGTGCCCATGGTTCGGAACCCTAATGCTACGTTCACTACATTAATAGGATAGAGGTCAGCATTCGACCTACACTTTATGGTATACAATAGAATTATTCATGTCTGTTCGCTTCTCACGCGTTATGTAGGTATATAATGGTCAAATTATTGTTATACTAGCTTCCGCCACGCAGTTTCACCCGCATTCCTGGGACATCTCCAATTTGACCGGAATACCCTTCTGACGTTCAGGCAGCTCTAAATTTTCGAATTTACAGAACATCATTATTATCTTCGCTTTTATATACAAAATCCATAATTTAGATTGTGAAAGATAGGTAGTAAAATTTGTCAAAATTATTCAAATTAAGGAGACGAAATGTAAATTTTGCTCCCAGCTAATTGAGTCTTTCAAGTGGAATTTCTACTGAACCATATTTATGGGTCTGCATTTGTTTAGTCTCCTATATTATTAACGATATTAGAGCATACCTATGTAATTAATAAAATACAGTACATCTAAATACAATATAATGTAAAGGTGTAGAGAAATAAATAGAAGTAACAAGTTCGGCTTCACACAAATTAAATTACTAACAAAAAAAAATTACTATTCAGTTTAAGGCTATTCCAAAGAAAACAAAAACAGACAGAGACTTCTACAGAGAGACCTATTTGTTGTTACCATTCAGAATTTTTAGACAAAAATCCGACTACTTTTAATGTAGGTCCATCAAAAATCGACAACATGTAATCAATAAGCTCAATTACCTCAGCGTTGACAAGGGGGAGTAGGGGACGTCGGGCCAGGGGGCGAAGATACACCAGTTCGACGGGAGCCGACATTGACCCACTTTCCCCTCGACGGAGGGGTGACACTCCCCTAATGTAAAAATAAATTTTATGCAAATGTAGTTTACATTTTACTTTACATGCATATTGGAGAGGTAATGGTGTTATCGGTTTTAGGATTCAGTAGTGTGTTGATAAAAACCTTTAGTCTAGACATTCGTCTATCAAGTTTTATGTGACCATTTTTACATTACATAGGTATGTGAAAGTTGATAAAGATAAAGATAATTTATTGCTCGAAAACAGGTAATATATAAGATCTTCAATTTCTGTTTTGTGGTTCTACATGTTTCGCTATAACAGCATGCAATTTTAATCCATAAAGACATGTAATTCTAAGCCTATTTTGAAATTATATTATACAAGATTAATTAATAAAAAATTAATTCGGTATTTGTTGTGCGTATTTATACATAAAAAATATGTGACATAGAACCAAAAAATAACAAGAGTCACTAAGTATAGTTTCTTCCCCTTTAAATATTTCAGGTGGCTACAAAAACTGACTTACAAAATAATTTCTTTGGTTTTAATATAAACATAAAATAGGTCTTATTACATACAGAATTACGATCATTTTCATTAGCACTGTACCAATACGGGTCTCTTCATATGTGAGTGACTCGCACTTGTTCGGTTTATTCAGCAATAAACGCTGCGAGGCGTTTTAAATTTACATTTCTGTTTAAAGTCATTATTAAAGCCATTACATAGTTGGATAATAAAATTGAAAAAACATTTCCGTACAAACGTACAGCAGTTATATAATAATGACTTGACTATAGATCCCTACACTAGTTAATTAAGTCATAAGTAATAGGTACTTACCTACCATATAAGTTAAGGTTTCACCCGGGTAGTTTCCATTCTTATAAGGGTGCGAGAGTAAAATATAGCCTATGTAGTAACATATACAGCACAGAAAGTAGAATGATTGTTTAGAATCCGCTTGGTGGTTTAGTCGCGAAAGTGTAACAAAAAAAATCAAAAACAAACCTTGCATTCGCATTTAAGAACAATATTAGTTAGGTAGGATTATTTAATTCAGCTTAGCAGCTATTTAAGGAATAGCTAATGCATAATTGATGGATGTTGTCTTCTAAAATCTGGTCGTGAATTTTAATAAATTCAACCTTCTGTCATACCACCGAACCTTAAATTGTAAATTGATTGGGAAGAGGGAAGGATGGGACGTGTCAATTAAAAATAATAGCTTTTAATTAAAAATAAGAAGACGTTCGTGTCTCATACAACTGATGTGACATCTTCAACAAAAGTTGAGAACTAAGGGAACCCCTGAAATTTCGAGATCCCTTCAGCTTTCATCGTGAAACTTTATCTCGTCATTCCGAGTTGTGACGATAGGTGGCGGTACCAGTAACAGACGGTACCTACGTGTTATAAAATGAAATCATAATAATATATTCATTTGAAAAAGAAATGAATGTCAACGAGATTGAAAATACACTTAAACTTTCAGGAAATTTACTGACATTCAATCTACTAACTTGAAGAATGCCTATGGAAAAAGAGCCATTTTAAATTACCATCAAGTACAATCTTAAACTATAACATTATAGGTGCTATGCTATATTATGCTTTAACTTTTATAGGCAAATTTGAATACCTTAGTTACTTTAAGTTTTATAGGCACGTATTGTAGTACAAAGATGTTATATCCTATCCAACGGAGAAAAGGGACGCTATCTGATTTGTCTCAATGTGTCCCAATTGTAATGAAATACCCAAGCACGTTTGAGATTGTGAAATGGGACATCTGATAGCACGACTCGTGTTTGTTGTTTAATGTTAAATACAAAGCCTAGAGTTTACTACTTAGGGACACGCTTCAAACCCTAAGATAGTTGGACGTTTAACATTTCTAACTATGTTATAGGTAGCTACAAATTGTTTCTAATTCTAAAAGATAAATTATTCTTCATTCATAAAAAAGTGGATTACTTGGTATTTTAATAATAACGCGTTTATTAAATAACATAACAGCAACAGTTTCGTACAAAAATGGTGAAATATTAAAATGTTTCAAACGCGAATACCAGGCGAACATACGTCAAAAACGGTTGGGCGTGACTGTAGTCAGCAGTATACCTACACCTAGCTTTTGATGTGATGAGAAGAAATAACTGGAATAAACCGGTATATTAGTTTTGTGAAACATTTTTGGAATTTGAAAATTGAGATTTTACTCGAACTAAAGCGTGCATCTGATTTAAGCACAAGTTAAGTCAAATTTCACTCAAATATAACCAACAATTGATAAGTACAAAATATTCCCTAATTAGTACAAATTAGTAAACTGAATAATTTTCTGGTTTTAAATAAGAAGATATTAAGACTTAAATACAATCATCGGAATTATTCTCTAAAATATTTCTAAAATCCCTAAAAAAGGCCAAACATATTTCATATAACAGCACATCTATTAGATAGCAAAGTGTAGGGTAACCACACCCGTAAAGTACCAAATACACGACGTAAAACTAATTACCGAGGCACATAGACTGTACAGACATGTAGGTACCTATGTACCTACTATAGTGTGTAAACACGAGGTTCAATAATTGATCAATATCCCACTGTCGGGAACAACAACAAGGCTAGCCCTAACGCGGGAGATATGCCTTTGATGTTGTGTCAAATACAGTGTAGCTTACCCTAGCTGTAAACTTAATATTGTGTATATAGCTTCACTATAAACGAAGCTTAGGGTACTTTTATAAATCAAGCTCTTTAGGTTTAGTGATCATTAAACTATGTTTTTTAAGAGTAGGTCAAAAAAGTACTTACTTTTTCGCGTTTATATTTCGTTCAGAACCTTTATATAAATATACTAAAGCTGTTTCGTACCTACAGTTCACGTTACAATAAACATTGTAAACGGATACTGCATTTCAGCACCGTATTTCCCGGAATAAAACAAATTCCAACATTCTACGACACTCGCGTTACTTGACAAATCGTTCGAGTGAAGATAAGGGCTTTAGGGATTCCTATAAAATATCGTCAGCTGTTTTACAATATTTTAGTACCTACTTATTAGACAGGTAGGTACCTACGAAGGTAATAGATGATCCGCGCAACTTCGTCACTTCCCCGTTTTTGCAACGCTCCGCTACTATTGTCTGTAGCGTAATTACCTATATATAACCTATCGCCTTACTTTATAAATGGGCTACCTAACACTCGAATATTTTTTTCAAATCGGGCCTGTGATTAGCACGTTCAAGTAAACAAACCAAGTCTTCAGCTTTATATATTAAGGTACTAGTGGCTCCCTGCGGTTTCACCCGCGTACCCGGAAAATCTTCCATTTTCCCTGAATACCAAGTAGCCTATGTCCTTTCTTAGGCTTTAGACTATCTGTGTACCAAATTTAATTTAAATTATTTCATTAGTTTTAGCGTGAAAGCGAGACAGACAGAATCACTGTCGCATTTATAATAGATATTAGTAAGGATAGATTGGAACTAGCTACTCCAATGGTCAAAGAGGAAGTTCATTATGGAGATCTTTCAACGGTCATTAACTTTTACTTTCATGTTTATATCCCACAGGAGCGGAAGCATCTAATGTCATTCTGTCAATAAAGATGAAAGAGAAATATCGTAAATTGATAACGATTTTATCGGATTCTACCCTTCCTAATAGCGATAAATTTGGTTTCAGAGGCAAAATTACTAAAATTTACGTCAAAATATTTTTGTTCTCCTTTTAATTAATTATCGTCAAACTAGCTCAATATTAAATTGGTGTTTAAGATAAATAGATGCCTAAAAAAGGGTAATTATAAAATCATTAACATTGGAAATATCGGTGTCGAATTGTCTTCTAAGTCCAAGATGCGAACATTCAACGTAGTTTGAGACTCAAACTTAAGTCCTATAGCATGTTAGTCAGCTCACATAGACATATATCGACTTAATTTGAGATCATAATTACATATCGTAAGTGTACCAGTCGTGGCCACGGTACCAGTAATGGCCAAAAATTAAAAGAAACATCTAGAATTCGGACATGAGTGAATGTTTTTACATTAGGATCACTGTGACATAGACTTTAGACATTGAACTATCTAAGTGTAACGTTTTATTGAATTCAGTCAGTTACATGTACAAATTTGCGCGAATAAAAAGTGTAAGGTGATTTGAAATTGTCAACGACGGCTTTTCTTAAGGAAATCGTTAAGGCGGTGAGCAGAAAGTTACACTTGTAAAATATTATTGCTTAGTTAAAATCAAAATTAGTTTCTTTTGATGTGTTAGCCATAAAATAAAGATAAACTAAGACTAAGACTGGGGCGGCCATTAATGGATTTTCCCTGGCCAAGACTGGGTCACAAAACTACAACTTTTATTTGTTAAATTAATTGAATCCAGCTTTGCCGTATCTCACGCGTAACACATTACAAATATTAAATAAGGACTGGACTTTACATTTTTACTATATTCAGAACTGAAACTTTCACAATTTTGGTAATATTTCGTAAAAACCAGTTTTTTTTTTCTTAAACTGGCCACCATTGGGTCATTTACCATACCCTACAGTAGTTCGAAGGTACCTTGTTAATTCGGCATTGATTAACCATTCGCAGGATTTGCCATTAATGAGCAGAAGAGCGTACTCCGTGAAATTGACTACCGAATAGATTATGTGACAGCACAACAATTATAATTACGTCTGTAATGATAATTATGTACCTACTCAGTGACGGATTAAGACTTCTTGATGCCCTAAACATTCCACGCCAGAAAATAGAATCGGTCTAGAAACCATTTTTGGTGTGGTTTTTGGTGACGTGAGAGTGAGACGTGATGGCCTTAGGATGGCTTTTTTGTGCTTCTTCTGGTGCCCCCCCAGACGTGATGCCCTAGAAAAATGCTTAATTTGTTTAAGGGTTAATCCGTCACTGTACCTACTCAGATCACAACATTGTCTTTAGCATAATTTGCATCAGGCGTTCAGGCGTTCTAATTGGTCCTTTCACGGCTTCCTAACAATCTAAGTGTCACATGTTTAGAAATGAATTTAGATTTAGCAGCTTTGATTTAACTTTGGTTTGGTATGTCTATCTGAAGTTGGATTTCGATTCATTTCTTTGTATTTGTGGTAATTCCCATCTTATAAAACTCAAAATGCTAAAGTATTTTAGTTTAGTTTAGCAAACTACAATACCCCTTAACTCATTATGAACTTTTTAAGGTATCATTTGATCTTTCGGGGAATTTCCAATTCAAGTTTTATCTACACGTGCTACAAAACTTACTTACAGTGCTATTATAACTTTAACTTAAAGTAACTTAACATGTGTAAAGGAACCTTTAACAATAGCCTCTAAGTTAGTAGAAGTTTGTGCCCGGGCGCTAAGAAACTTTGTATGAACTGAAACTATCACTGCTATTACAAGATTAAATTCCAGTACGTGCTTCCTGTGAAGTTAAATCGATTTGAAAAGTAATTTCGATAATAAAAAATTTGGAATCTTAAGAATCCAGACAAAATCAAAATCCTTAGATCTCTATTAAAATGAAATGCAGCCAGTAAGTTGACATGTCAGCCATAACCCAAAGCGTTTTAGAGATCAAATAGTTACAGAATGTAGCCGATTTACGCAATAAATAATTTGCCAGGAAATTGTTAATTATTAAATAAAGAGAAGCTGCAGCTTAAAAAAACAGTTTTAAATAGAAACACATACTATAAATATACCAATCTCTTTTTCGACAGCAAATGGGAACAGATGACAGCATGAGCGACGACGTGTTCGAAGATGACACACTACGTGCGCCCGCGCAGCGCAGCACGCCCTCTCCTACCGGCTATAGAGACTACCAGCCGCCTACCGAGGCTGCTATTAGGATACAAGTTGATGATGATCTGCCTATACATAAGGTAAGATAAAAGACAAAAAATATTCCTTCGGTTGAGAGCCCTCCCTCTGCGCTGACCGAAACAATCCGCGTAACGGTGTAAAAGCCTAGATGGCTTTTACACCTTTTTTAATATTGAAATGTAATGAAAACCAAACATCTTTTTGAATTATTAGGTATTTATTTGTTTTTATTTTATTTGTACACCAGCCTCATCACTTTAATTATAAAAGAAATACAACAAGGTGATTATGAGATATTTCTAGGCAGAAAAATGTCACACTCAAACTAACTATTGTTTTTTTTCTTTTAATTATACACCGCAGTTGCATTTGTAATTTATTTTTTCCTCTGTGGCAGTACCGAGTTAGTAAAACGAACAAACGTTTTTATGACTTATCTAGATGGAATAGAGCTCATTTAAATTATGCGGTTCATCGACCCCTGCTTTGACATTGGACATCATCGTCGCACTGATGATATCATTGGTTTGTTTGCTTAGGTCATCTACCTGACCACAATGTTGCGGGAATTTGATGACAAACTCTATTTAAAACAGACAAATTAAATTTGCACTAACAACAAGTAGGTATATTGATACACTTATTATTATAAACCGTGTTAAAGAAACTAGTTCCCCATTTTGACAACAAGCGCCATCTCTGAGAAACATTGTGTTTCGCGTTACTATAATTTTATGTAAATGAAATGTAATAAAAAGCCCTAAAAGTCTAAATCAGTGTACCTAACTTAAATTGATAAATGAACTATCATTTCGATGTAAAACCCCATTTTTGAATACGTCATTGGCAGCAATAGAATGAACGCTTTACAGTAAATCATATACCTACCTATAAAGCTGTAAAAGAAATCGATACCTACTTATATTACAAGAGTAAATACCACTTAAGGGGATGGTAATGTGAAGAATTGTATTGAACATGTGGGTCATGCCAGATGCTCACATCCATCAGGCAAGGTCTATGCAATCTCAGCTTCTTTCCAACGCCTCTCGCTAAGTGCGTTTTAATAGTATTTCTTGAGTTGCGCTACAGTTAGCAATAGTCGATTCCATTCCAATTGTTCCATGTGAACATAAGCTTAGCCTTCCCACGTTATACTCATTCTAGAATCAAAAGTAATGGAATAAAAAAAATACTGATTAAATGTATCGATAATGGCGCCCCGCGGTTTCGCCCACGTTCCCGGGATATTCAATATTCATGGGATAAAAAGCTTATGCGTTAATTAAGGATATAAACTATCTGTGTTCCAAATTTTAACGAAATCTATTTGTAGTTTTTGCGTGAAAAGGTAACAAACACTGAGCCATACTTTCGCATATTATAACGATATTTTTTATATGATAGACTCTCGGGACAATAATGTATGTAAGAATAATAAAGTTTCACGTTAAAACAACTTATCGAATTGAATTTCGAAGCAAAACACGAGTTTGGTCGTTAGGCTTGAGCAAATGCACATATTTCTGCAGAAAGTTGCAAATGACTGCTTACTTCATTACATATTTTCTTTTAATGATGAGTTTTACATTTATTGTTTTTACTAGATTCAAACAGTTCAAATATGAAGCTATAAAAACCACTGTGCAGTATCTGTTCAACTGAAATCTGAGTAACCATTACTGTGCAATATATTACTTAAAATACACGATAAATAAATACAGAAAAAAGTGCTGTGTTTTTGAAAATTTATCCAATGTAATGTAAATAAAAAGCCACAAATACCTACACGCGACACGACACAGTGTCGGGTGTTTAAAGGCGCGTTGGCGTGTCATAAAAGCAAGTCAACTATTTCAATCAAAGTACTAAAATTACATGCAAACTTGTTAAGCATACAAATTGAGTGTCGATGCTCAAACTTTCCGCAGGGCTCGCGCTTGTTACGGTAAAGTTAAATAAATGTCAGCCAATTTGTTATTTTTTTTCTTCTCCGAGGACAAACTGCCACAGCAAGATGCTAATTAGGTACAGTCTCAATCATATACGTTGTTTATAATGTACAAACTCATAAACAGTGTTTTGAAAGGCGTATATATATGTTTTATGAACGAGAATTTTGTTAAAAATATGTAGTTTTGAAAATATAATTTTAGATATTTTCTTATCGCGTCATCAGCAGGATTTATAAAGTTTTATACAACCCTTTTTATTATTTAACTTGAAGAATCGAAACTAATATTTGCATTAACATTATACATATTTTGCTACAAATTCTATGTTAGGTATATGCTTATTTTATTTTCGAGACTGTACCTACTACTACTTTGCAGAGTGATAATCTTTTTTAGAGCTGTATAATTTTTTATGACATAAATCAGTGATGAATTGACTGTTATTAAGAATCATGTAACTTTATTAGATTATTCATAATTCAAATACATAATAATAATAATAATAAGCCCCCTAAAACCCAACCACACGTCCTGATCGACCATCTGATCACGTGGGGGGCGGACACACGATTTTGAAATTACTGGCGTGGCTAACGTGGCTATGGTAAACCCTTTCGTAATATGGAGAATAAAGTTAATAATGTGTATAATTTGCGGTCGCTTCCCGGGGGTCGCCGGGGCACACCTAGAGTCGATGCTGGGTGTCACAGCAGGGCGATCATCGACGACGCGGGTACTTGCCGGCTGGACCCGGTCGATAAACAATGCTACAACCGAAGAGCTGCAAGTGTGACTGAAGAATCAGAAGAAGTCCGCTCGAATACAGCTTCCCCTACCTCCTCTGTATCTCTTTTTTCTTCTATTCCTTCTTCTCCACAATACTTTGTGGATCGCTTAATACACTCCCCTATTTCTTCCTTTTCATCTCTTAACTCTCTGACCGAGGATGTTGTGCAGACGGCGAACGCTGATAAATCTGCACCCACTGAGGTTAAGAAATGTGCACGCAAAAAATGGAGTACTGAAATGAATATGTTCATTTTGCGCACATATTTTACACTTACAAATTTAGAAACCGATACAAGATCTTACCTTACAGACCTACACATTACATTTATTAATAAATTTCCGAACATGCAGGTTAGCAAACAACGCATAGGCGATCAACGACGAGCTATAATCCGGAAAAATCTTTTAACTCACGACCAAATACAACAAATTCGTTCCGAAGTTACCACTGCTCTAAATAATAGTAATCAATCTCAACCTATATCACAAACGACCACTACACAAACGACCGGGAGAATGAGATGGACTACGGAGCACAACGAAACAATAATACGTTCATACTATAGAATAACACTATTTGACACAGATAAAACAGCGTATAGAAAGCAATTGCATCAAGAGTTCATAAGTAGGTTTCCTCACCTTGGACATATCTCTGAACAAAGAGTTTCAGATCAAAGGCGGCTCATAATAGCTAACAAATATATACAAGAAGATAGATTAAATGAAATCAAACAAGAAGTTTCTGATGAACTAAGAATGAGAGACCATCAAACAGATAGACCAATTATTAATGCAGCCCAAATATTAGATACTGTAGAACAGGAACAATCAATTAATAACATAGAAATAATTGATTCCATAGACATCGAAATAGAGAACTACACACACCAACCCACAATTATTATTAATGACAGTCAAGATAGGGAAAATAATAGACAAGTACATATAGACGAGGTATTCCAAAACGCACTAGACTATTTCAAAAATACTGATCCGATTCAGAGACCCTACATACCGAAACAGAAAACATCAAAAAAGCTAGCCATGACAGTGCAATATGTAAATGACTTTTGTTTAAAGGAAAACATCAACAACGAAACGGATTTCTCAACACTACAAACCACTTTATATTGCGCTGCTTGGACAGTTGCAAAAGTAAACGGAACTAGGCTAGAGATACCACATGTAACCAATAATAAGCAAAAAGATACAAAACGAAAACCACGGTGGCAAAGAAGGCTAGAGAATAGGGTTAAAGAATTAAGAAAACACATAGGTAGATTAACACATTATATCAATGGCAGTAGGAGTAGTACACTTAATAAACATATAGAAAAAATACAACAAAAATTCATAACACATACATCACATGAAGAACCTAATGCAAAACTTGTAGAATTTCTCGACACATTGAAGCAAAAATTAACAGTAACTTGTAGCCGCCTTACTAGATACAATGCATGTACCGCTCGAAAAGACCAAAATTTCCAGTTCAATACTAATGAAAAAAGATTTTACCAAGACCTCCGCAACAGTAGATCCAATCAGACAAATAGTAGTTCAGATAACATACCTAACACCCCACAACCAGAAGAACTTCGTCAATTCTGGTCAAATATCTGGGAACAACAAGCTATCCACAATGCAAATGCTAAATGGATAGAACAAGAACAAAACAATAGCATACATATTCCCCCAATGCAGTTTGAGTCTATATCCGTAGATGTATTCCATAATGTACTAAAGCAGTTACATAATTGGAAAGCCCCTGGGCCAGACCATATCCACAATTATTGGTATAAAAAATTCAATAATGTCCACCCTTTTTTATTTAAACATGTTAACCATTTTATTCAAAATCCAAATATTTTGCCCCATTACATTACCGAAGGAATTACATATATGGTACCTAAAGATAAGAATGACACAGCTAACCCAGCTAAATACAGACCAATTACATGCCTTCAGACAATTTATAAAATAATTACAGCTTGTTTATCACATACAATATACAATCATTTAGAGAACAATAACATTTTACAGGAACAACAAAAAGGGTG
The DNA here is from genome assembly GCA_905147785.2 of Thyatira batis. NCBI lineage: Eukaryota > Metazoa > Arthropoda > Insecta > Lepidoptera > Drepanidae > Thyatira > Thyatira batis. The sequence goes on from LR990489.1 coordinate 8,368,862, forward strand.
CAGGAAAAATAGCCAAGGGTGTAAAGAACAACTTACAATAGATTCAGTTATTCTAAAACAAGTCAAACAAAAAAAGAAAGACTTATACTCAATGTACATTGATTACAAGAAGGCTTATGACTCGGTCCCCCACTCATGGCTCATTCAAGTTCTTAACATCTATAAAATACATCCACAAATATCAGCATTTTTAGAACATGCCATGACTATATGGAAAACACGACTGATATTACGTACCGCGGACAATACAATCGAGACAGGCACAATACGTATAAGATGTGGAATATTCCAGGGTGATACCCTCAGCCCGTTGTGGTTCTGTCTTGCTTTGAATCCCCTATCAAATATATTAAATTCAACAGACATAGGTTACTCATTCTCAGATACTGAACAACATTTACCGACTGACGCAGAAGGACTAATTAATTATCCCCAAAATCCAAAATTGAACCACCTGCTTTACATGGACGACATTAAATTATATGCTTCAACTCATGATGATTTACAAAAACTAGCAAAACTTACAGAACAATTTTCCCTAGATATCAAAATGCAGTTTGGTATCGATAAATGTAAAATAAACGCTGTCAAAGCAGGGCAGAACTTTCAACAAGAGTACCGACTACAGGCCGGTGATTTAATAGGATCGTTACAAGAAGATGAGACATATAAGTATTTAGGATATAATCAAGCTCAACAGATATTAGAGAAAGAAACCAAAATAAAACTTACACAACAGTTCAAACATAGATTAAATAGCATCCTCAAAACACAATTAAATTCAAAAAATACTGTAAAAGCAATAAACGCATTTGCGATCCCTATTTTAACGTACTCATTTGGAATACTTAAATGGAATAAGCACGATCTTAAGAATCTCCAGAGAAGTGTCAATACCACCATGACAAAAAATAGGAAACATCATCCACGCGCGTGCGTCCAGAGGCAGACTCTGCCACGCTGTGAGGGAGGTAGAGGCATCATAGATATCCAGAACTTACATAATACACAAATTATTAATCTCAGACGCTACTTCCACTATAAATCCACTGTCTCCTGTTTACATGCAGCAATAGAACTTAATGACAAAAAACTCACACCGCTTAAGTTACATGATAAAACGACACAAAAAAATGAAGAACTCATCAGTAAACATACAAAAATAGTAGAATGGACCAGAAAGTCTCTACACGGAAGACACTACCAAGATTTGAGCCAACCAAATGTCGACATGACGGCGTCGAACGCATGGCTTTCTCGCGGTGAGCTCTTCCCTGAGACCGAAGGATTCATCATAGCAATTCAGGACCAAATAATAGAAACGAGAAATTACCAAAAGTATATAATTAAAATTCCTAACTTACCCACTGACTTATGCAGACGCTGCAATAGTTCTTCTGAGACCATTCAACACATAACAGGAGCATGCAAAACAATAGTTCAAACCGATTATAAACACAGGCATGATCAAGTAGCCAATATTATCCATCAAAAACTAGCAATAAAACACAAACTAATTAACCCCACAAAAAATGTTCCTTATTATAAATACACCCCAGAAACAGTATTAGAAAACTCAACGCATAAGCTATATTACGATCGAGCCATACTCACAGATAAAACAGTTCATTACAATAGACCAGATATAATATTAGTAAATAAAACATTAAAAACTGCACTTATCATTGACATAGCCATTCCTAACACACACAACCTTCAATCCACAATCAATGAAAAGTTGTCTAAGTATGTGGACTTGAAAGATGAAATTACTCGTATGTGGAAGCTCCAAAACGTTTTGATCGCTCCCGTAGTTCTATCTACTACCGGCGTGATTCCTAAACAGCTACACCAGTCAATAGAAACCTTGCAACTCCCTCGTAATACATACATGACACTTCAAAAAGCAGCAATATTAAATACATGTAGAATAGTCCGGAAATTCTTCCTAACACATACACAATCAACAGCACAGTAGTTTTACCACCCACTAACCCATGATAACCACTTGGCTTAGGCCCGTGTCTATCATTACACCGGTTTAAAAAAAAATTAAAAAAAAAAAAAAAAAAAAAAAAAACCGAGAAGAAAAAAGCTTCTTAGAAACAATAATAATAATAATAAATTTATTTCTTCAATCACAAAGGTAAGATAACTTAATAACTAGTTGTTACATAAATCATACAGTTTTTAGGTTTGATTTCCTTTGTGAGTGACTGGTGTCTGTACTAGGACTAGCCTGTATTACAGATTACCAGGCCCTCCCCTGAACTAATACTGTGATACATATATGAAAGACTTTATAATAGTTATTTTAACCATTACTATATCGACACCAGCTATTTATACTACGCTAAGTCCGAAATGTGTACTTTACAGGAGAGGCTTATAAAGGAAAAAACGTGATAACTTTTACATTAATTAAGATATTTATTTGAAATTTGGAACCCTTCATGTTTATTTTTTTCATTATAATATCTCATATTTATTTTTCCATAATTATTTCTATTTTTCGATTTAGCGCTAGTTAGCCGAATATAGACGTAATTCTTCAAATTAATTTTACAAGTTACACACGTCTATCTTACGTTAGCGTTGTGTATTACGGGATGTCATAGTGATAAAGATGTGTTATTTTTATTGTGTTGCGATGATAATTTTTAAATAAATCATGCATTATTTGTAACCTTAGGGTTATATATATATCCGTAAAATATATTATTATAAATTCACTGGCTAAATAACTAGTTATTAAAGTTAGCTTTTTGTAAACCCGTATATACGTCTCTGGCGGATATCGTGTTAAAAGCCGCCAAATTATACATAGCGTACTATACATCGACCTGTGCCACAAGTTAACGCCTCATTTATCTTTCCGTGGAGCTAAAAATTATATTATTTTTTATAGATTCTAGATAGAATACAGCAGATAATATTATATTCTGTAATTTTGATACATAATTTAAACTAATAACTTATAAAACTAGTAAGTAATCAACAGTTAATTAAATATCAATTAAGTGCTTACTTATGATTAATTGAAGATCAGATCAATCACAGTTCGATTTTGTACCTTATAATTATTTAAATTAATAAAGTACTTAATATTGTTATTCTTAAAAGAAAATGAACTCTCCTCATTATGTTCAGTTATTAAAATAATAATATTTATGTGGAAAGCAAGATGGAAGGCATTTGCCCTGCAGTGGGGTGCCCATAGACCCAGGCCTTAAATGAAATAGATAACAATAACGATAATACATTTCCGGAATAATATTGTTATCACAATAATATTTAAGGTTTTTGTATTTTGCTGGATTGATTTAACAAAGTTTCGTGTTTTTTTCGGGAATAAGCTCTAAAAGTGGGATAATCTAGTATTTTTTAAATATACTACCAGTTTGCTTACGTTATCAATCAAAAGATAAACGATACTTATTTTCCAACAAGCCGTAGTTACCAATATGAACTATTTTAATTAACTTTGTTCTAGATAATTTTGTCATCAATAAAAATTAAGCTAATATTGTTTCTAGAATCAAAATAAAGGAGTTCCATTCCCTATCGCACTGGTATATACCATTCAACTGGAGAATACACTTTTCTGCCTCTTGCAGTCTTTTCTATTAAAGCCGTATGTCTTTTTTCCATAAAATGGTTGCTTCTTCATCTTCTCCAACTTCATTTGAAAGAAATGAGCGGATAATAAGTATCTTCATAATATAGTAAACGATATGGTTACTGTTTTATCCCTCACGCAGTTATCTGATTATAGGTTGACTTTGTGAACTCCCTAAGATGTTAATTTGTCAAATATATTGTTTAAGCAACTGGCAGCATAGCAAACAAGCAGCCTTTTTAGCCGTTCGGTAATCACAGTATATAAGTGGGGGCTTATATACTCATCTTCGAGCTTAAGATGTTAGAGACCGACATCAGCCTTTTTAGGACGATGGCGTTTACTAGTTTGATACCGCAGAATAGAGACTATCATTGAAAACAGGCGAAAGTTTTAAAATTACTGGGGGTGGATATTGCCGTTACTAAATCTGTATTACTACTGGGGCTGTCATTCATGTGCAAACCTGAAAGACTTTCCTGGGCAGACGTACCGATTTGATGTGGGATTGTTGTATTTTCGGTTTTTTGGTAAGAAGTCGGCTACACCGTTTGAAGATAAGGAACTATATTAGCTGTGAAGTCAGAAGGATCATCAGATACGACAGAAAACAAAATGTCGATGCTTGTTGGACTTAATGTCAACAGAGAAGGCTTTTGGACCGAAGTCAATACCTTTGGTAAATAAATATTAAGTGGAGTATAAAGAACCCCCAAGTCGTTTAAGTTTGTATCTTTTATGTCTGCACATAATTTTCATAATTGACTGAACTGGATAGGTATATAATAATTATTATTTTAAAATTATCTCATCAGACATAACGTGCTTATAAAAAATCCCGAACTCAGGATTATTAACTTCAGCTGGTAATTTATTTGGCTACGATTCTACAGAAAAGGGTAAAATTTGTATTAAAATTATGTTTTTTACTATCATAAAAACATGCCGATACATTTAAAATATGAATGGTGAAATTCCCGCCGAAAACGAATAAATATAATTGTATTTTGACTTAAGTATTTAGTTAGTAAAAGTCGCTAAGTAGCGCATTCTACAAATGAACAAATATACCTGATCGCTCTAAACTACGCTAACTAGTGTTTGCGTAGTATACACGGACTTTTATAAAAGCGCTTAAATTTAAGAAATACGTGGAGTATTACTATAATATATATTTAAATACTTTGTAATACATAATATAATCTATGCGCCCCCTCCCCGTGGACACTCCGCTAACACTAGTTGGCGTGGTTTAAATCGAGTGATTTCAAAAAGTACCTGCACTTAGCGTTTTATAAAATTTGTAACTTCGTTATTTTTGTATATTTCTTCACAATTTTTTTTTTACATATAAAAAACCTAATTCTAAGAAGCGTGGCATAAAAAAACGTTTTTGCCAAATTTCGAGTTAGCGTAGTATAAATAGCTGGTGTCGATATACTATATAAAAATTAAAATAGGCAAAATATTGTGGATGTGTGTGTGTGTGTTAGTGTGTGTGTTTGTGTGTGTGCGTGTGTGTTAGTGTGCGTGTATGTGTGTGTGTGTGTGTGTATGTGTGTATGTGTGTGAGCTTGTAATTCTAATTATTTATTTATCTAATTATCTAATTATCCGGCAAGATTATTTAGATTTTAGACTAATGGAGTAAGTAAGTCTTCTGTTTCCGAGTATGATAGGCCTTGAAGCCATGTTGTCACTAGTTTTTTTACTTTGTATTTGGGAAGCGGGTACAGAGTTACGATATTGTTAATTTTATTATAAATATATGGACCAAGAAAACATTGAAATCTATGTGATAAGCTCGTTTTGTTAGATATGGTTGGACAGACTCTACTCTTACATCGTTTTGATTCATTAATCAAGGGATCATATTTCAAAAGAGAGTGCGTTTTTACGACAGTTTGTAGTAGAAAGAGTTGACGAACTGTAAGAACACAAGCTTTCTGGTACAAGTCTATGGTAGGATATAAAAATGGAAGAAAATAACAAACTTTTAGAACTGCTCTCTGTGCACGTTCCAGGTTTATAAGAGTTGATTTACAAGCGCCTCCCCAAGACGTGATACAGTACGTAAGTATCGATTGGCATAAAGCAAGATATGTTAGCTTTAGGACTTTTTCATCAGATATGTGGCGCAAGTTTCTAAAGATGTAGATTAATTTCCGTGTTCTTGAGGTAAGTAAGTCAATATGGGCTTGGAAGTTTAAATGTTTGTCTATGGTAACTCCGAGATATTTAATGTTATCTACATGTTGTAGCTGATGACAGGAGCACCCAGGCTTGAAATCAGAACAGGAATGTGACAGAATGTGTTGGGGTGATTGATACGGATGGTTTCTATTGGTTAATGCAAAGGATATGTATTTGGTCTTATCAACATTTAGTGAGAGTAAGTTGGTATTAAGCCATTTGGTAACCAAGTTAAAACCATTCTGTGCATGTTGATAGGCTTCCTCCCATGTGGCACCCCGGAAAAGAAGTGCTGTATCGTCAGCAAAAGTGATAACTTTCCCATTGGTTAATTTTAGCTGGCAAAGGTCGTTAATATACGTCAGAAATAGTGTTGGTCCCAGTATACTACCTTGGGGCACACCGTAAGTAATAGGAAGGTCATCACTACACACCTTGTCTAGCTGAACGCACTGCATCCGCTCCGAGAGGTAACTAGCAAAGAGTTGCAACTGTATATCACGTATTCCTAAGTGCTGCAATTTGTCAAGTAGAAGAGGGACAGAGACCGTGTCAAACGCTTTAGCGAGATCCAGAAATATAACAACAACCTTTTTTCTTGAGTCCATATCATCTACTATAGTGTTAGTTAGTTCGTGAACGGCATCGTTTGTTGATTTGTTCATACGAAAGCCATATTGGCAACTAGATAATAGGTTCTTGGTCTCTAGATAGGTGACTAGTCTCTTGTTAATAATTTTTTCTAAGATTTTAGAGAACGCTGGTAATATAGATATAGGACGGTAGTTATTGACACGATCTCTGTCACCGCTTTTGAAAATTGGGTGAATCAAAGCACGCTTAAATGCCGAGGGAAACACTCCTGTGGTAAGTGCCAAGTTACAAATATGTGTGATAGGTTCCACTAAAATGGTTATATATCGTTTAATAAAGTTACTTGAAATATTATCTAGACCAACGGCGCAGTCACTTTTGAGATTTGATATTATACTCTGAACCTCAACGTCATCGGTAGGGAGTAGACCAAAGGAGTGTGGTTGTGATGTATTTTGGAAATGAGCATTTGAAGAGGCTGATAATTGATTGTTTTGTATGTTTTCTGCCAATAATCTACCTGTGTTTACAAAAAATTGGTTCACAATGTTAGCTGACTCAAAGGGGTTGTTATTGACGATTAGGTCTGTTGCTGGATTTTTTAATTTACGTGTGTGGGTAACTGTTTTAATTACTTCCCAAATTTTCTTACTGTTATGTTTAGCTTTGTTAATTTCGGCTTTCTCGTATTCTCGCTTAACTTTTTTTATAATTGAGTTACAGAAATTTCGATAACGGGTGTAAGTCAGTCTGAGAATATCATTGTCGGGTTGTTTTTTTGACTTCATATGCAATTTATCACGATTACGCATGCACCTCAAGAGGCCGGTAGTAATCCATGGTTTCAAAGTGTGTTTGCGTCTTGAAGTAGTTATTAATTTAGTGCAATTGTTGAGCTTATTATTTAAAATGCTGATCAAAAGGTTTACTGCTTCGTTGACATTAGCCATTGATAGGATCGGAGCTAAATCTTCCTTAGAAAGAGTCTTATCGAGGGTCTCATAGTCAATCCGTTTGATTAACCTGCTTTGTCGATTATGATTCAGGACCACATCAAGACTTAATATGACAGTATAGTGGTCGGTGATGGTAGTATTCACCACAAAACATTGTGCTGTAGTTTTAGCCTTAAGAATAATATGGTCGAGGCAGGTGTAGGTATGAGTTGGGATATAATGTGCTGGCAGCATGCCGTGAGTGGCTAGAATCTATGATCTTTTGAGGACTTAGAAATGTCTAAATTGATATCACCAGTGAGAATAATGTTCCTAAATGAAGATAATGTAGTTAGTAAGTTATTAAGTGATTCCAGGAAGTTTGTAGTGTTTTTTTCACCAGGCGGTCGGTATATAGCTAGAATAACTGTGGAAGTGCTAACTTTTATCAACAGGCAATTAGCATCAAGGAGATCAGGTTCTGATATTGAATAATTGTGTAAAGATTTGTAATATACTACAACACCCTCGTTTTGTGTTTTGTTGTTAGTGGTAAATGCATGACTATAACCCTCCAATTCGGGAATATATTGATTATTATGAAGCCAGCACTCTGTCAAGATGATGAAATCCCAATACACTTTAGAGCGGCATAGCAATGTTTGAAAGTGAGGGATATTACATTTTATACTTCGTATATTTTGTACAATGATATTTAGTGATCTAGTTTTCTTTTGAATAAATTTAGAACAATTTTCTATGTCGCAGGTGCTGGTATCGGCTACCGCAATTTTATCCAGTTCTAAGCATAATTCATCATCTATATTAGCCATTTCTAAATGAGTTATATGTTACATTTTGTTGATTCAGGTTTCTTAATTCAAAGTATTGTAATGTAATTAACGACGAAGCAGCGCACCATAAGTATATTTTATCTAAGCTCGTAGAAAAGTAAGTATTGGGCTTGTTGTGTTGCCGGAGAGATGTGTGTATAATATGAGTAGGTAAGTATTTTTTGTGAAGAATGTGTGTGTGGGTAAGTGTACAATGTAAGGTTTGTGTGAATCGTTGATGAATGTATGTGTAGATAATTGTTGTTTGTAAAATATTATTATCTATCTTATTTATAATAAGTATTATCGATAAATAGATACCTACGTTACCTATATTTATTCGAAAGATATTTCAATTTCCTATCGTGCCGTTTAAAGGAAAACGGTTTTATATTAGAAAAGTTCTGTTAATTAAAATGTTACAGTTAATTACCTTTTTCATCTCCATTGTCGAAGCGAAAAAACAGCTCTCGAAAGACAAAAGAAAATATTGAGCAGGCATATAAAAGAGGTTGGTAACAGAGTTTTTATGAAAATTGTTTCTTGTTATTTTAATCAACCAAGGAGTGTGGATATTCTTACGATATACATATGTTTATTAATTATTATTCTACATCTCTGAACCTTTCCAATTCCATTGAGATATAATTAATTAGCTTTTTCAACGTACAGAGGATTTTCAGTGATTCGTGCGTGTTTTTAGTTTGATAACAAATTTATTAATGCTTGTAAGTGATATGGAAATTCAATATTCTAGAAACTGTATAAAAGCTTAATCCTCTCCCTGTTAGAGAGATATAGGTATAGGTACAAAGGATAGGATTTGCCTAAGAGCTCGTTATCTATAAGTAGGTACATAAGTACTGTAAAAGTCACATGACCTATCTCTTCATCAAAACAAATAAACATTGTAACTACTTTGCTATCGTTAGTTTCACACAGACTTTTGTGATAAAAAAAAACTTTTTATAACTTTGGAGACAGAAACAATTCCAGTACTACAAGGTACTTTATGATTCGTGTCTGAAAAAGTTAACAAAGTTCCCTTTCTCCAGACAATCCTGCTCGGAGATAGCGGTGTCGGCAAGACGTCTCTATTAGTGCAATTTGAAACGGGAAAATTCCAAGCCGGCAATTTCTCTGCTACAGTTGGTATTGGATTCACGGTAAGTACCTACCTTTATGATATTTTCAAAGCTCAAATCAACTGTCTTATTTTGTCAGCTAAAAGTCAAAAATAGAATTCATGGTTATGTAAAAATCTGAACCGGTTTTATAAGTCAAAACGTAAATCAGTAAAGTTCTTATCGGCCGTAGTTCGGGATTCAAAGATTCATATGGATAAAAGTATCGGAGGTATTCTACTTATGTTACAATTTTCATCGAAATCCTTTGAGCTGTGTTGCGTGTTCGTGATTGGGTCACCAATATAAAAATATTCAAATTCGTAATAAATTATTATTGACAATATGTTGACAAAATAAGTACATAATTGACGAAAGCTATATTTTATGCAACATTGAATAATTACAAAAGTTTTAATTCAAAACATGTTGATGCCGACATTTTGTTCTATGATGAAAATATGCCATCACATTATTTATAGATTGGTAATAATTTAAAAACTTTTTTCATTTTAAACTTTGAGGAAGTTGCGCGGAATTCTTTGCAACATCGTTTCTTTATTGGAGCGTTCGTTCGATGCATAAATTAGTTTACCAGTAGATCAGTTCAACAACTTATTTAAATTACGTCACTTGGTCATATCTTTACTACAAGTGAGAAATATTTACTAACATACATCTTCTCAAAAATAAGGCTATAGGTATATTTCCTAGTCCACAACAAATCGGTCATCTGTGATCGGTATAACGGGACTTGCGAGTTAACTAACAAAGGGTGCCTCCACTCCACTCTCCCTAGGAAATTCTACTTAAGCGATCATGCATGTCGCGCCCGCCCCCCGCAGAGCTAAGCGGAATAGTCTGGAATATTAACTGAACATATATACAATTATACATACCTATAGATGTTAATAAATTAAATAGGTACTTACATTAATCTTTAATGTCCCAAATAGGCAATATTTACAACAAACATGGACGGCACTAAATATAAAATATTATTTGTGCGTTTGTCGTTCTGGGTTCTCGGGGATTCTATTTAAACTTTTTATTAAAACCCCATTTGGAAATTTCATAAACAGAAACAACCAAACGGTTTACTCCTTTTCAAGTTATGGAGTTATCATATACCTATGTTTGATTATATGTATTAAGAATACCATATGTAAACTGTACTTAAACGAAACCATTAAAAATAACAATGTAGGTACCTTATATCCAACAATTATGATAAAGCAATTGGATCGCAAAAAAGATGAAAGAAATACGCCGTGAACATATATTTTTCAACATCCCTGAGACTACTTAATTTATACCAAAGAGAAATATGAAATATCATTACTTTACGAAATCTGTAAAGCTAAGAAATAATACATTTTCTGTTTTTTGTTCATTTCGTGTTTCTGAAAATAAGATGTTATTATGCGAACGTTCAAAGCGAAGTGTTGAATAAATTACTTAATTACGATTAGTAGGTAGGTCCGATGATGATTTAACAGACGTTTTCTTTCCTCTTGTATATATATTGTTAATTAGGCTGTTGTAAATAAAATTATCTTTTACCTTCTTATGTTTTTTGTTGTTGGAAATGTTTGTACTTTTACGATTGTGTATTGAAATTTATTTCTAGGTATTTCTTTTGATAATGGTCTATTTCTCCGAGTATTCAAAACTTTGCAGACTAGGTATGTTTTCTATTCTTCTACATTAATTTATACCTACCTATTTTCCCACGCCTATAAATGTTTGATTTTAGCATCCGATTGGATATTATTAATCAATTTAAATTCGAGGTAAGGACTTACACAATTTGAAGCGATTTTCAATCAACGTCACGGGTTTGCAGGGAACTTATTGGAACTGAATTATTATATTATTAAGGTCTCATCCATTTTATAGCCTTCGGTTACATAATATCACTACAAATATTTATAATAAACTAACTTTAAATTATGAAGATATTTTATTTGATTTCATCGCAATTTAAATCATTTTATGTATCGACACCAGTTTTATCATTTTCATATATGAGGGTTGCTTGCTATATCTACTTGATTCTGTGTATAATAATTTATGAAATACACGGTTTTGTGAAGGATCGACATTCTTTAACACAATTAAATGTCTCAGGCTTTATATTATTATATTCGCAAAATTTGAGGAAAAATCCTTACGAGATTCTTGTACAAGAGCTGCGAGGATAATATAATTTTTTATCCATCCTACATGACTTAATAAGCCCCTGTTGTATGTCACTCTTGATAAAAATTATTTTCGTGCTATAAATAAAAATGTGTTTTGGATAGCGTGAATAAAAAAATTGCTCTAAATTTTTTATTCTTTATTTTATGTAAACCTTACTTGTAGATAATACAAACAGAAACGCACAAGTTAATCAAAACACAAATATTTGATATGGTGTGTAAAATTTACATTTTCCACTTCGTTGTTGTTAATTATCTCCACATTGAAATCCACTCGGGCAGGCTCTAATCAAAGTTTATAATAATATTTTCATATATTCGTGCGAGCACAAACCGCATCCAATTTATTGAGTTACAAAGCGTAGTAGCTCAATGCCGTATCCACAGCGACGCGGGGAGCAAGGGGGAGTCCTCCCTGGATTCGGGAGCGGACTGGGACTCTAGTCAGTCGGTACAGGACGAGACGCGCTCGCTGTCCCGCGCTTCTCCGGTCCCGCGGTGATATTATAGCCCGCGAGAAGTTTGCGCGCGGATTTATTTAAAAAGTTTAAACGTTCGGATTTGAAATTTAAGCGAGGTGTGTTTTGTATGGTTTTGCTGTGGTAATTAACAGGAAACTTTTTATGTGGCATAATAATTGTAATGATGATAATGAATACCTAAGCATTTTAATAGTTCACATTGGCGAAATATTTTATTTTCTAAGATAAAAACCTATTAATTTACATAAACTATCATATTTCATAAACTTTTCACTTAGGTAGGTAAGTATCTAGTTCATTCTGCATTTAATTTCCGCCGATGCAGTCGCACTATTATAAGTTTTCCGTGCCAATATTCCCTTGTCAAAGGAAACTGTCAATAGCGTTGCACAAAGCATTTTGGAATTACGAGTTGGCCTTTATTAGTGCTGCAAGTACAAAAAGTTGTTGTTCTCTTTTTATTTGGCTTAGTTCTATTAGTACAGGGTTTTTAAGGTTTGTTTACTTGAAATATCTATCTACTTAACTTAATCGAAGAATATAGGTAGCTATACCCACATACAAAAATTGCCTACTATACATCTAGGAATAAAAACAAGCTTTAAAATTGATATAGAATTTAAAAAGGAATTGAAAACGATTTTTTTTTATTAAAATCAGTTATGAATAGTCAAACTCTACAACTCGGGTTTGAAGATTGCTTTTGCGCCGTTCCCTTAGCTAATTACAAACATGAGTACAAAAGCTAATTAATTTGAGTATCAATATCTAGTGCTGAAGATTATATTTACCTCGTTAGCAGGATGGGTGGCAATCTGTGTTGTGGGTGATTAAATTTCCCCTTTATTGTTGTCAACTGGTTACTGTACTATCGGCAGGAAATAATTGTACAACCATCGTTTCGGCCAATCGTGTTTTCAGAACTTGCCCACGCGTATTTTAGTGTTATTTATGATGTTTATAAATCGTATTTGGTTATTGTTTATTAATGATGTGCCAATTTTTACCTTCAGTTCAGAAAATATATAGACTTCAATATAGATTCGGCGGTGGGTCATTAATAAGGTATTGAACAAAACATCATCATCGGCTCATATACATACGTCTCCACTGAGAAGCTCGATCGAGCCTCCCCTAACATCGAGGGGGTTAAGACCATAGTCCACCACGCGGGCCTAGTGCGGATTGGCGCACTTCACATGCCTTTAATAGGCTTGTGTCAACTAACAATGAAACCAATGGATGAATGTTCCTAGGCGTAAATTGTAATATTTAATCAAGGAAAACCGAAATAATTCCTCATAAAAAAATAAGATTATTGTTATTTTTACAAATTAAAATCAAAAAAATATCCCCCAGACCCCTCCGCCGTGAACGCCAATTAGAACGCATTACGTCACATGGTGATATGCGCCATTGTTGTTGTTGACGTTTGGTTATGATTTTCATACAACAGCACAAGTCACTTCGTTTTTTTTCTAATATTATCATTTTTCGACAAGTTGAGAGTGTTATTTCCAGCCATATCGGATAATAGTAGCATAAACTGCCATGGAACCTGGATTTATCAAAGCGAACAGCAATAATTTACCCAAAATTGACGCTGTTATGCTAGGCCGATTTTTAGCGTCGAACACTGACTTTTGTTCATCGGAATTTCGTAATGTTAAAACTTTTATGTAAGTATAAACAATACTAAAATACTGCTTATTATCATTTTCACGTATGTTTCACTTTAGCACGCAGTCAATTATTATTTGAAGGAATGTATACCAATTGCAAATTAATTGATTTTGAGGTTAGAATTACGATGTAAATATAGAGAGATGATATTGTAAAGACACTACTTTGTCTTAGTGTCTTAAGCCCTATCGCAAGTTTGTGGAATAGTGGGTTTTTAATTGCCTATTTCGAAAGTAAGAATTAGAAAATAATTGTTTGTTTGCTCCCAGGGCAACAAATTAAAAATATTAAGTAAATAGCTAATAACAAATTATATTTCAGGTCTTCACGAGCTTCGTACGGTGACGACGCTATAAGCTACGCTTACATCGAAATGTTCTTCACAAAAATACATTCTCGATGTTGTTGATAAACAATGAGCATCTCTCCTCCTTGCCAGTTTTAACCACTTTCTTCGCTTTTTTTCCTTGACCGGAACACGTATGAATAGTTTAGTCGGAGTTTTTATACTTGTATTTATACACTGAGGCACTATACAGTTTTTAAAATACGAAGTTTCCGTTTTTATTTAAACAAAACTAACTTTCGCCGTAAGCGAACACAATCGCTTGCAACTATGTGACGTCATTCACGACGCCATGACACTTTCTTGTGTTTTTACGTCAGTTTAAAAATATTTATTTCAAACTTAAAATATGTGTTTTAAATATAATTTTTATCATGAAATATTATTTTTTTGGGGTAATACAGGTACTAAACTATCGAAATAAGCCATTTTTGAAATTTACGACACAGGCCTATTGTGACATCTCGGGCATGCAGGTTTCCTCTCGACGTTCTCCTTGACGGAAAGCCAGTGGTGTGAATCCGGACGTAAATTTTTATAAACTCAGTGGTTTGAACCTGCACCCTCATGATCGTGAGTCGGTGCGTTGCCAACTGTAAAGGCTTATGTGTCCTATCTATAACTATAAAACTAAGTGCCCATTCGTACTAGACTACATATGTACCTACCTACTAAATAGTATATTTGATTGTACAATACCATTAGTAAATCGAACTTTCTGGGTGTTTGCGTTTTACTGATGAAGCTATAGGTAAATAGGTAGGTACCTACCTCTTCCAATCGAAGTTACCAACATGTAACATCAAAAGTGTCACATTATCCTCATGTTTTTGAAGTGTCCTCGCTTCGTTACCCTTCGTACCCTTTTTTATGAAAATTCTAAGCACGAGTTCATTATATTTGAACAGGGTAATTTACATGCAAGTATTTTTTGATATTTCTTATTAAATTCACTTGAGTGGGAAAGCTGTTGTATGACTTGCGTCACTTGAGACACGAAGTACAGGTAAAAAGTTTAAGTAGAGGAAACCAAATCTTTGTAAATATTCTTAGTGCCTTTGAATATACATATGTGGCTAGGTAGGTATACTTGGTACTACAAAAAACATTCTATTTACATCAACATTTTATTACAGTTTCAAGAATATCCTGATAAACTTAGGTAGGTATATATAGTTGTAGTAGTACCTACTTAGTCCGTTCTTTCATATGGTATAGGCAGGGGAAAATTTAGTCAATAATTACAGGTATAGTTATAATGTAATATATTTCTAGAATATACCTAATTATAATGTAGATTAAAATCTTTAACCACCTACAAATTTCTGAAACTTATTTCTTTTGACTGGTCTAGTTTAGGTATGTTTATTTTTTTAATAAGCTAGTTTTGCACGACCACTCCGACCGGCGACTCCGATGCGTCCATTCACAAAACGCAGCAGCGCGCGAACAGCGACCGGATCGCGGGCGACAATCCCGACGTTTATTAGTTTTATTACATCAACCGGCTTATCCGCTCCGAGCACGTTACCCACGAACCACTGAATAAATGGGACACGAACATCAATAATGGCTACAAAATTGGCTTTTAATGATCATTGAACAGCGTTTACCGGCAGCCTTAGGTTCGAGCCTTTAATTTTTAAGTAGCCCCCGGCTCTTGTTTGTTGTCATCTACGTTTACAATTGCTCGACTTTTGGAAGTAATTAATTGTTTTTAAAACGCCTACGTGTGTGTAGAGACTGCTTGTTGACTTTGCTTTGTAAAGATTTTCGACGATGAAGATTGCTCAAATCAAATCTGATAAAAGTTGCTCCAAAATAAGTACCAAGGTAGAGATTTAGTTTTGTAATAAAATTTCATTTTGGTTAGTTTATGTGTAATATACAAAATTCATTCTTATCTTATTAAATACGATGAACGTAAAGCAAAGTTTATACTTAGTTGAGAGAATGTTTGCAAGAATATCAAACAAGTTTACTTTACATGAATGCGGGAACATAAAATTTGGTAAAATTTGTAAGTCAAAGTTAAAATGGTGATGTGACTTGCGGAGAGTTTGTAAAATTACTGAAAACTCATATCAAAAAGAGTTCGTTATGACGCGGGCAAATACAGAAATGTCTGTATGAAGCTTTATGAAAATAAAAATGTTTGTCGACAGGAAGTTTATCGATGGATATTGCAACTTGAAACGAATTTCCACATGAAAGGACAAATATTGAAATATTTTCTTTATTGAATTCAACCTTTTCAGAGTCATGGTTCGTGATCGTTAACAAATGAACAGTCATAGGCAGGTATTTTGTTTTACTAGACGAGTTTATATGAGTTACTATGTAAATATTAATATCGCCAGAATTGTATTTTATGTAATTCCATAGTTTTTAAAATACACGATAATTGTTAATTTTGAACGTAAAATTTCACGTCGATTTTTGTTGTGGATTTGCAGAGTTCTACTTCAAAAAAATACTTTTCGCGTATTTAATAATACTTGCTAAATAATATAAAAAACAAATAATGAATCCAACCTTTATATACAGGAGTTTAATCAACTCGAAATCATATAAATAGGTATACCTACCTAGGTACCTACCAAAAGTGTTCTGAATAAAGTCAATGCAAAATGTTCTATTTGACACGAAATTGAAAGCCAAATATAATACACTCCACTCAATATTCACATGAAAGCAAATAGGTGGGTAATACCTTATAAATAAAGTGGGTGTATTCCTTCACCCTCATATTTCCGCTTCCGTGCTCCACTGACGCTAGGAGCATGATTTAATATGAACTGCGCTGTTTTTACTCACTGTATTTACGTCACATTACCTTTCAAAGAGATATTTTAAATTGTATATATTATCTAGGTATTATTATAATAGTAATGGTCTAACTAGCTTATGCCCTGCGGTTTCCTGCATTTATTTTGCACATTTTACGTTTTTGAACCTGTAGGTAGGTATCCATTCTACGATAACTAATATATTTTTTAATAATCATTTATTCTATTCACAATATAATATTATATATCTATTATTCTTCGTTACAATATGATATTTCAATCTGAGCTCCTATTATTATACCTAACAAATCCCACGGATGCTTTGTCCGTTCTAATCCACTTTGGCTATCTGACAATAATTGACGGCATCTAATTTCAATGATATAATATTTATGTATTAAATAAACGACATACAGAAGGGCCTGCTACTACCAGATTTTCCGTGGAGGGTTTTATACAATATTTACGTTTAGTCATAATAAAATTTCTTTTGGTTAACGAAAACTACTATATTTTCAGATACTATATTTTCAGATTCGATTATTATTTTTTCCTCTAAACTTCTAACGACGCTGTCATGTAGAAGAGCGAGAAAAGACTAATCCCGTTATGCCACAGACTAGATGAGCCGCATTCAAGCGTGCTAATTCGAGTTTAGTGTATTTAAAAAGCTACTAACGCCATCTAGTGAATAAATGTAAAGGCAAAACTCCACAATTTTTTTGAGCCAAATTCCGAATGTATCAAATTACATTTTAATAATACCAATAAGTAAATAAAATATAAGTAAGTAGGTACCTACTATGACATCCAAAAATACCTAACTTCGGAACTATAGGGCATGCATAGTTAGACATATTTTCATTAGAGTTTACCTCAAAGCGAGAAAACAAGCAAAATTTTTCCTCCGCCTGGAAATTTTAATTTGCCTAGGCATTTTCTACTTTAATTCAATTTAATTCTTTGAACACTAGCCTTTAGAGCACAAAGTCGTTTGTACATTGCATAAATGTTTTCCCTCGAAACTGCATGCCCGTTGAACAGTGATCGCTTAACTTTTTCGAACTGACAAATGCAGAACTGCGTCGGCTTACAAAAGAATCGACGTTTATTTTTGTAGATAGGATCGCAAAAAACTAAATGCTATTGAAAAACCGAAATTGTTTGATAAATATCGCGTAGTTTATGTCAACTATAGTATACATACACAGTAGATACTACTTGTATTTAGAGTAAGTTTATACAAGTAGCGTTTACATTGATCATGACAAAAAAACGCAAAGAAGATTTAATATAACTATTAAAAATAAATATTTTATAGAGGTATACCCATGGCGCATAAAAGTATCTATCCCAATATATCGAACGCTCTCAACCATTTAAAATATTTTGATTACGGGACCAAGGACCAAATTAATGAACGTAAAATAATTCTTCGCTTTAATTTTCGAATTGCAATGCGATGTAGTACAGTCATTTGGTCGAGAAAATAGAGGTTACCTGGAAAGTTTTCCGGGAGTTTTGAAATTTGGCAATTTTATAGATTTTAGTATGCTCTTGCCAAATTTCAACTTTGCCACCTCGTATGGCTGCCGCTCGCGCCGCCATATTGAAAAAATGGCGCCCAAAAGCTGTTTTTTGATAATAACTCCTTTCTGGCGCATTTTACAGGAAAAACATATTTATTCAAAAAAAAAGTAGAGAAAATTTCCTACAATTTATGTCTCACATTTTCTTTCCTAAACTCAATAGTTTCGGCGTACGAGCAGCGTAAACCATTATACATCCACACCAACGTGTAATATTTACTTTAAACTCATAACGTGATTTGTAACTTATACGAAGGTTAAATATTGTTCCATAGAATGAAAACATAGCTAACTACTAGTCTACCATGTCTAGCTAGTCTGTTATGTCTCCGCAGGTATAAAGAAATAGGACCACTTCTGTGGAACATCGGCTTCGACTGGCTGTTGCGCGGGACCCTCCTCCGTGACACGAGTGTCATCTGCTACGCGGATGACACTCTTCTCACCGCCCGGGGGGGGATTTCAGGGAGGCGGCCAATTTGGCCTCGGCGGGCGGATCCCTGGTCGCAGGAAGGATCCGCCGCCTGGAATTGGGGGTTGCGCTGCACAAGACCGAGGCCGTGTTTTTCCACGGTCCTCGGCAGCGCATCCCACCCGAAGGCCACATCACCGTGGCGGGAGTCACGATAGGGGCCTCCCGCTCTTCCGCGGCGGGCGCTCCCCGAGCGCCTTTCGCCGGGCCGTCCACTCGTACACCCTGGCGAGCACCTACGTCTCAAACTCCCAAGGAGGGGTGCCCGCCAGAGCGCACGCCGCCGAGAAACCCACTGAGCGGTAGGCCCTCGCCACCCGGGCGGTGAGAAGAGTGTCATCCGCGTAGCAGACACTCGTGTCACGGAGGAGGGTCCCGCGCAACAGCCAGTCGAAGCCGATGTTCCACAGAAGTGGTCCTATTTCTTTATACCTGCGGAGACATAACAGACTAGCTAGACATGGTAGACTAGTAGTTAGCTATGTTTTCATTCTATGGAACAATATTTAACCTTCGTATAAGTTACAAATCACGTTATGAGTTTAAAGTAAATATTACACGTTGGTGTGGATGTATAATGGTTTACGCTGCTCGTACGCCGAAACTATTGAGTTTAGGAAAGAAAATGTGAGACATAAATTGTAGGAAATTTTCTCTACTTTTTTTTTTAATAAATATGTTTTTCCTGTAAAATGCGCCAGAAAGGAGTTATTATCAAAAAACAGCTTTTGGGCGCCATTTTTTCAATATGGCGGCGCGAGCGGCAGCCATACGAGGTGGCAAAGTTGAAATTTGGCAAGAGCATACTAAAATCTATAAAATTGCCAAATTTCAAAACTCCCGGAAAACTTTCCAGGTAAAAATACCAAATGATTGGATTAATGTAGGTATCTATACATTTAAATAAAGAAGTGTAGGTAAACTTGTGACATTGTATCATTTTATTTGTAACTTGTTTCTTGTTACTTCAAGAGCTGTTGTAACAAAGTTTTCCCAATGTCACAAATTTAGTTACGACTTACGACTACAATACGATGCGATGAAAAATACGAATGCCAGTGTAGAAATCCTTATTATAAAAGCGAAAGGAACTCTGTCTGTTTGTCTATACCTAACGTTTTCAGAGCTAAACCATTTCATCGATTTTAATTATTTGGTACAAATATACCTCTCAGATATCTCTACTCAGAGCTTGGGAAAGGAAATAGGCTACCTTTTATCTCGGAATAGTTGGAGATTAATCTGATACCTATATAGATTTATTAAACTGTCTGTTTAGGTACCTCTAGTAAAGATTAAATACCTATATATATAAGTTATTTACGTCATCAGTAGATAATCTTTTATTTCGACGTTGATGATGATGAAGGTAAATCCTAGTCAACTACTAGATTATAGAGACACAATTTACCTACCTAATCAATTCTAAAAGCTTGCAATATTCGAGTGAAACAGTTTACCTGAACTGAACACTAAACTAGTTAGTAACAGTTTGTCGCAGATTATCAAGGTTAGTTGAATGAATAAGGTAATAACAAAAGTTTGCAATTGCCTCGGCTTGGAGTCAGGACGTGTGCTGTTGCTTTTGAAATACACTAAACTAATTGACTGGTCTCGATTCATCACTAAACTTAATTTAGAGTTTTACAGAGCCTTTACATAGGTATGGACAAACTTACTACTGTGCTGTGAATGTGTTTTGCTGTGGATTAAAATACCCGAATGATAAATTTTCACAAACGACTTTAAATCTCCATTCTTTGAAATTTTCGAAATGGAAAGACAGGATATAAATGAAAATAGTGTCGGCATCAAAAACTAATTTTATATTAGCTAAATAATATTAAGAGTGTTATTAGAATTTGAACTATTAATATGGTTCTAGTAGAAGTCAAACAAGATCAAATACTTCATTTGGTTCAACAAAAGTATTAACTTCGTACAACGAGCTTGTACTCCCACGCACACTTCGTGTAATTGCTCTGACTATTATGAAGTCTTTTTGTTGTAGTACACCTACTTAGCGAGTAATGTCTGAGAATGAAACCACTTGAGATCCTTTATTGCTCTTATCCCCGCGATTCTTCAACATGCTCCTTAATTTTGTTGGATTATTTCCAAGAAATGTTTTATTCTTGTAAGTGGGTTGGTATATTAAATACTGGTACTGATTTCCGTTGTATTTAAGAGATAATTTGTTTAATATAAGAACCTTTTAATTATACTTTTTATATCGTTTTTCAAGGGAGTAGGTATCTATTAACTCAACAAGGTCAAGATACCTACATTTGAGGTATTCCACGTAGCCCACCTAAACGAAGCCCACCCAGAGGAAGCCCACCTAAAGTATTCCACGATGCCCACCCGTAGGTGGGCTTCAAATAAAAATTAAAAATAATTAATTTTCTATTCCACGAAGCCCACCTAAGAATATCACTCGCATAGTGTGGGGGGGGACAAGAAATAAAAATGTCGATAGAAAAAAATATTTATTATTTAAAAGACTAACTTAAATTTCTATAATCGTTCAGTTTCATTATGTGAGACATTATTTGTCATTTTTTGTAATCTTAGGTACAAGGTTTAAAATCACAGATTGTTTCATATAATTATCATTCCAAAAAAAATATTTTCTATATTTTTACTTTTTTTTTGCTCTTAATAAAATCACCGATTGTTTCAAAATTAAAAAAATGGACAAGTATCAAAAACATTGCAAATATAGCTTTCCATAGAGATCTATGTTGAAGTTTTCATATAGCTAGCTGTTTAGTGAATAATAAAAATACTTTACTGTAACATAAAAAATCATAGATTGTTTCATAATTACAATAAATACTTGGACAAATATCAAAAACATTGTAAATATAGTTTGACAGCCCGGTTGGCTTTGTGATTAGTGACTGACCCTGACTTTCAAGCCGCGAGTCGTGGGTTCGAATCCCACCCAGGACAAACATTCGTATGCATGAATATGTCTGTTTGTTCTGTGTCTGGATGTAAATATCTATATAAGTATGTATTAAAAAGTATTATATGTAGTATATTAGCTATCTGGTTACCATAACACAAGTTTCATTTGAAGCTTACTTCGGAATCAGATTGGCCGTGTAAAAAACATCCCAGGATATTTATTTATTTATTATAGTTTTACATAGAGATGTTATCTTTAAACTTTTTTATGTTACAGTATAGTATTTTTATTATTCACCAAATAGTTACCTATAAGAAAACTTCAAAATAATCATCACAACAACAACATCTCTATGGAAAGCTATATTTGCAATGTTTTTGATACTTGTAAATTTTTTTTTTATTTTGAAACAATCGGTGATTTTATTAAGAGCACAAAAAAGGAAAATAATAGAAAATATTTTTTTGGAATGATAATTATGAAACAATCTGTGATTTTAAATAGTACCTAAGATTACAAAAATGACAAATATTGGCTCACATAATGAAACTGAACGATTATAGAACACACACACATCTCACACACACAACACACACACACACTTCACTCACACACACAATCACACATTCACCACACAATCCTCACACAAGTACACACATTAGTTTAACAATATTAGTATATGAAACCTTTAAATTTCTGTTTAATTAACTAGATTTAGAAGAGCGGGGCCTCCTACCACAAGTATATTAATTACTTAAATGGAGGCTCCAACAACATGTTTGTAAATGTAGAAATTAAGCAAACGAAAATAAACATTTATTATTATTATTATTATTATTATAGAAATTTAAGTTAGTCTTTTAAATAATAAACATTTTTTTCTAACGACATTTTTATTTCTTGTCCCCACACTATGCGAGTGATATTCTTAGGTGGGCTTCGTGGAATAGAAAATTAATTATTTTTAATTTTTATTTGAAGCCCACCTTCGGGTGGGCATCGTGGAATACTTTAGGTGGGCTTCCTCTGGGTGGGCTTCGTTTAGGTGGGCTACGTGGAATACCTCCTACATTTTCTTCTCTTATATTGGTACCTAATTAATTAGGTAATAGCTACAGTTTCTATTAGGTACCTACTTACATTTATTTAATACCTATATTATTTTGCGAAAGGCTTTTTTAAAACCCAAGCCAAGCCATAATTCACAGAAAAAAATTGATTACATGTACAGGTACCGACAGAATTCGTAAAAATGTTTTACAAAAGCCAACCCGAATCCATTTCCATATTAAACGTCCGATATATTTTTAAAAGCCTTTGCAATATTCTTCGGGAGAAATCCCAACTGAGCTGTTTTTCAGTCGAAGTAGACATAAAGGAAAGTGAATAACCGTGTCGCGGTAAGATAAAGAATACTAATACCTCTTTAGTCCTTAGTACATATAGCGCAGAACATTTTATTGGCGAGTGTGCGCAAAATCTAAACTACCCCACAAACTGTTGCTTTTCTGATATCACCGCTTTATTTTGCTATAACACTGATCTGCGGGGCTATTACGTAAGGAAATGGTTGTCGATTTGACTCTCATTTACTTGAACTCTATTATATGTAAGCAAGCTATATGTAGTCTTAATTAGTCAGACCCTTATTATATCTAATGCCTAAAAGGGCTTCAAATATGAAACAATATGCACGCCGTTTCTATTTGTTATCAATTTAAAAATACATCATCTTAATATACATTTTTAAACCCATATCTACTCACAAAGTCGCATTTATATCAGTAGGAAAGATTTAAAAATATTTGTTATATTCAATTTAGTAAACTAGAATTTTCGTACAGTTTTATATACCTACCTATTAGGTACCTAATAGCCCCACTGAAGTTTAGATCGATTAAGCTGAAGTGGCAATAGGCAGATCCGATACCGAGGTATTAAAGAAGAGTCCTCAAGTTACTACAAGTGGTCAATATTTACTGCCTATGTTGTCCTGAGTTAATAGATTTTTTCATTCCTATCGTTTACAATAATACGTTGGTACTTACGAATTGATACTTTTTGGTATTATTTAGTAGCTACTGATACTAATTTATGAGGTATTCCACCAAGCGCACCCAAACGAAGCGCACCCAGACGAAGCGCACCTAAAGTATTCCACGAAGCGCCCCCGTAGGTGCGCTTCAAATGAAAAATTTAAAATAATTAATTTCCTATTCCACGAAGCGCACCTAAGAATATCACTCGCATAGTGTGGTGACAAGAAATAAAAATGTCGATAGAAAAAAATATATATTATTTAAAAGACTTACTTAATTTTCTATAATCGTTCAGTTTCATTAAGTGACACAATATTTGTCATTTTTGTAATCTTAGGTACTATTTTAAATCACAGATTGTTTCATAATTATGCAATGAAACGACAAGTATCAAAAACATTGTAAATATAGTTTTCCTTAGAGATCTATGTTGAAGTTTTCTTATAGATTAGCTACCTATTTAGTAAATAATAAAAATACTCTACTATAACATAAAAAATCACAGATTGTTTCATCTATACTAATATTATAAAGAGGAAAGATTTGTTTGTTTGTTTGTTTGTTTGTTTGTTTGTTTGTTTGTTTGTTTGTTTGTTTGTTTGTTTGTTTGTTTGTTTGTTTGTTTGTTTGTTTGTTTGTTTGTTTGTTTGTTTGTTTGTTTGTTTGTTTGTTTGTTTGTTTGTTTGTTTGTTTGTTTGTTTGTTTGTTTGTTTGTAATGAATACTCCTTAGGCTCCGAAACTACTGGACCGATTTCAAAAATTCTTTCACCTTTGGAAAGCTACATTATCCCCGAGTAACATAGGCTATATTTTATCCCTGTATTCCCACGGGAACGGGAACTACGCGGGTAAAACCGCGGGGAGGCGGCTAGTTATTACAATAAAAACTTGGACAAATATCAAAAACATTTTAATTATAGTTTTCTATAGAGATCTAGGTTAGTTGATGTTGATGACCTCTAGTTTTATATAAAATCACAGACTGCTTAAAATAACAAAACACAATATTTAAGATTCTTAAATAATCTTGAAAAAAATGGGCAATATATATCAATTGAATAAATTATTGATAATCAAAATCTTAATTTCTCTAGACAATGTCCAACTGAAATTGACTGAAACAGCCCGTGACGTCGCAATAGTGTAATGAGAACTAAGCATGTAAACAAGCTCCGGAAATGCTCGGCTAAATTCGGGTTGGCTCGGGAATTCAGTGCCGCGCGCATACGTTGACGGTTAGCCCGGTTAGACGGTTATGTATATGAACATTAAAAATTTAAAGAAAATTACAATTATTGTATCACATTATTACAATGAAATTGTTAGATGTTAGAAGTTTTAGTAAGTCTTTTAAATAATATATATTTTTTTCTATCGACATTTTTATTTCTTGTCACCACACTATGCGAGTGATATTCTTAGGTGCGCTTCGTGGAATAGGAAATTAATTATTTTAAATTTCTCATTTGAAGCGCACCTACGGGGGCGCTTCGTGGAATACTTTAGGTGCGCTTCGTCTGGGTGCGCTTCGTTTGGGTGCGCTTGGTGGAATACCTCTAATTTATTTATTATGACAACAATATTTAACGCTCACAGATTTTCTTCTATTGTTAATCTAACTTGTTACACTATTAGGTACTTACGTGTATATAAATCGTCATTACCAATTTTAATGTAGGTATAAGCAACAGATAAAAAAAAAACAGTTTCCTTATCTCGCTTTCTTAAAAACCAATTCGATTCCTGAAATATTTATTTTCGTTACCTTCTATGAAATAATTTAGAATTTATAAATTGAATAAAAGAAGGCGGAATGAAAATCGTAATCAAATAACTTTGATGGATCATAGTTAGATTGAATTTGACTAACACTTGTTGAGCCGGCAGTAATAATGGCACAAAGTAAACTGGCGAGGATTTTAAGATATTTTGTTATTTAATCTCCATCATGGCGGCACTCAGTAATTTGATATCTTTACTTAATATCTACGGCGACCTCGAATCAAGTTATTTAAAGCTCTATTTATTTGTAAGTGATTTTGAGACCATTCATCATCATCAGCTCATACGTTTGTACCGAGGAGCACGAGCTTCCCTTACCAACGACAATTATCTAGCCTAGTGCGGATTGGGGACTTCACACGACTTTGATATCATTCGCTGGGAGAAAATATAAAAGTGCGTTCTTGGTCTATGATCGAATTTTAATCAAAATTTATTCCTATATTTTACCTACCTGTATACGCATTTTGAACTTTAAAACTCGTCTTTCTGATATACTTTTCGTTAACGTAGCAAAAAAAGATTTAGGCACCAATTTCAGTGGAGTTTTCAAAGTATTTTCATTACATCAAAACTTTTATAATTCGTTACATTTTTGAGCCATCGCTCATCGTGATACCTAACAGTAAATAATTTAATAGGATACTGGATAAGCCAAGGTTGTCCGGTACATAAAATCAAGTCTATCGTGTATTTTATTACTTAATCAAAGCGCTAACATAAAGGTTCTTTGATAACGTTACTGTAATAACATCTCTGAAGCTTTCTGAATATTGTTGGAGCGAGCGGTCTCATATTTATTTGTGCGGATTTCTTGACTTATTTTCTTATTTTTTCTGACTGTCTGTATAATTATACTCGAATATCATGTATATAGATTAGTTATACCTATTAACTGTTGTTTACATTTTAGGAGATTGCTTTTTAAGCAGAAGGAAAGTTTAAGTAACTCAAATCATTTTTCAAATAGACTCAAGACATAGTTAAATTCAAATTTGCATTGGAGGTAGTGTTATATTAAATTGATAGTATTATTTGACCTCTTAATTCTGTGCTTGAAACAAATAACCCTGTACAAATAACAGGACTAATTACAATACAGGACCGGACCGGACGCCTGCTCCGAACACTGACAATTTGCGGCAAGCACCCCTCGTCAAACAAATAGAAAGGTGTCATCTATCGTCAGTGGCTATACAGCGTGTGGACGGCTGACAAACTGACCAATACCCGGTTGTTTTCATGGAAAATAAACCATATTTACATTGTATAAAGCTTGTAATTAAACGATTAATGGTTAAAGATATTGTTTTTTATTGTTGGGGGACCAACTGCTTACAAAATTGTGAGCAGAAATTTGACTAAAAAAATTGGCAATTTACTGGTCCTCACTGATAGATACACAATTTATGTTTAAATCGTTACTATAATATAAATCAAAATAATATAATAACAATATTAATTATAAGGCTGACTAAGCCGACGCCTCAGTATTGGGGTGCTAAAATTGAATATGTCAATTTTGGATATGTTGTTATATAGGTATATATGCATTGCTAGCTCGGCAAGTGTTAGTATTTTGCCTTTAGTATATGCCTATTGATACTGTATAGAAGTAGGACTTGGTGTGAAAGGACTACCTATTATACATTGTTCATAGGCATTGCGACCATACTTCTTATCGACTTCTGTTATAGTTTGCCTCAAGCTCCAATTTAAAATAAGAATAACAATAAAAATCCTAAAAGCGGTCCAATTAACAGCACCCTCCGTATGTCGAATCTAATTCAGCAACTAATAGATAGTGGCAAACCTTTTGCGATAAGCACCCCCAGTCACATCCAAGAGAGAAGGGACGTTTCACGCTAGTGGTTATCCGGTTTGTGGTTGCTGACGCGGCAAGCCGGTCCAACCAGATACCCGGTTCGAGCGTTCACAGGCTGCGGTTGTGTGGATATCATCTATCTATAAGATATAAAATAGATTATGTGCGATAGATTAGATGAGATATTTGTGTAAATTTACATAGGTAAGCAAAGAAAAATATAATTAAAGGTATGATTGCGAACGCAACTTCAAAAATAAACATAACGTCAAAGTATACGTAAAGATGATTAAAGAAGCTGATATCATGTTACTGTTTGAGTTATTTTCGAAGCGAAGTGAAGCAAATGGTGAGAGAGAGGGTGTAGTCATGTTTGAGATATTAATTTGATTATTAATTTGACTCTCGCTTTTTACCTGTATGGTAAACCTTATTAAGTATTATGATCAGTAGGAACAATGCTGTTAGTATATAGAAACACTAATGTTGTTGATGTACTAGTAATATAATAAATACATCATCAGCCTTGCCGACGTTTTAAAAAGTAACATATACCTTAATGTTATAGTTGATTATATACCAGTTTACCAGTTTAACACTCTTACAGGATTCTACAAAATAGTTATGCTAATAAAATAAAACTTGTTGGTGAAACGTTATGATCATTATACGTATTTCTTAACCATTCTACATAATAAATTAGTTTGAATAATCATTTACCTCAAATGTTCGTGAACTTAACAAACACGCTAAAATGTTTACTGACTTACCAAACACGAGACAGCACACAGCAAATTAAAGTAGCCACGTTTTCACCGGACCATTTCAATATATTTGGACGAAAAGATCTCAGCGGGGCGTCCGCGATCAAAGTGAATTACAAAGACGTGTATGTGACATGACTTACGTTATTTGTTATTTTACCTCCAGCACTATATAAAGCTTATATAAACGCTCTAGACAGGACATAAAAGGACTTTTAAAAGGCACAAAGTTAATAGAAATAACGCTTTATAAGAGAAGGTTTGAAAAGATTTCAGAGATGCAAAAGATGATAAAGTACCTAAAAATAAATATGAACGATGAAGTAGGTAAATCAGTATCCACTTAATAATTTGTTTGCAGAAAATGTCTCTACAAAGTTATTTCCATGAGTTAACGTGGGAAGTGACACTGTGGAAATCAAACTCAAATAAGAGAACGGTGGACTTCTGAAACTGAATTAATTAGGGATTCAATTGAAGTAAAGTTAGGCAACTACTAGACTTCCTGGCGCTTCAACTGCTCGACTTTTGTTTGTTTTAGACGCGCTCTGAGTACCTACGACGCTAACAGCTTCACTACCTATTTGGATGTAGATTTTAGGTTATTCAAAAGATTATCAATTCAAAATACCTGAATCTTAATTTATTGATCTTTCTATTCTTTTAAACAGAAGTTATTAGTACCTAAGCTACATGTGGACAGCAACATCTCACTTTATTGCATAGTTATCGGGAGAATATGGCTCGCGCTGAGTTATTGTTTAGATTGCAACATCGATAACCCTAGGCTATGACTTACCTGTTACGTAATATATGGATGTGTGTACATCGATATAAGAAGTAGTGCCTACTTAAGGGTGTTCCATAATAAAAATTGTATCATTCTGTCTAGCGTTTTACCTACCCACGAATAGATCCTATATACCTACCTATGGACAAACAATCTTTTCATAATACTTTGTTTTACCTTCCGGGAACCCTAAAAAATACGCAACTTAACGGGTATTAAATTCAGATCCTACTGGGCGGAAATTGAGTGGAGTTATTTTAGTAGGTAGATAACCATTTCGAACGTAACCGAGCGTTTCAGTCGAAATATGAGAACGCTGTTATTTTGGTATCATGTACCTAAAGCTGGCCGATATTCTCTCATTGAACAAGCTTTCATTCCAACTAATTATTATTTACCCCACACACCCCATTGGAATCTAAAAACATTTATGGGAATTTATGGAAATCTAAAAAATGATTTTAGATTCCCATAGGAATCTTCCTATGGGGCGAGCCTATCTACACTAAACAGTAATCATAATAAGAAAATATTCGATTCTATATTTGTTTGTATTGCATAGGCTCCAAAATTGGATCGATCGGAATAATTCAATCGCCAATAAAGTGACTTTATGAAGCAGTAACATAGGCTATATTTTATCCCCGCATTCCTATAAGAACGAGAACGGTGAAACCGCACGGCGAAAGATAGGACTGGTACATAGGCCTGTAGATACACGACATAATTAATTCCTTTTGATACAACGAAGGTTCGAGCAATTAAAAAAAAGGTAATGGCAAATTAAACCCTGTTGCTTTATTAATACAAGCATGTGAAGCAAAAGCTATTAGTAGCCATTATAAATTCTACTCTCGTCCGAACATCACACACGACGGGAGCTAAAACGGGAAGGGATATCCCCTCACTGTAGGGTAACCATACACACGTGGCATAAAATTTAATAAATAATTCAATAAAAAATATTATTGTCTACAGTCGGTGTAAAATTCTTTGATAAATTGATAGTGTGGATTGCACTGACCAAAATATTACCGTTTGAAAAAATACTGATGAGATTGTTTATAATATTTTTTCTTCTCACATCAATCAATATACCTAAATAAGTAGTAAATTTGGTTATGACTAGTTTATGTTTAATTATGAATATTTTGATTGGCATTCCAAGGCGACATAACATGAATTTGGCAAAACATATCAATAAAGAGCAAAGATGGTATTTGGCATTTAGTTGGTGTGCTTACATAGGTGTTGAATCGTAAATTCCTTTTTATCTTCCGTCAACAGAAAGGTATCGGTGCAAGTTTATAGCTTTCTATTATTTTCACTTGACTGCCTATGTCGCATCAGTGGTTTTTTCCACTTAGATGCAAAACGATGTAGATGTTTCCAATAAAAAAATGTATTTTGATGATATAGTTTTGATGCCATAAATTATATGAAATGATACAATAATCATAAAATGGATCAAGACTTTATTTGAATGAATGAATGAATGAATGAAAAACGTAGGTATGATTTTCACACTTTTTTCATAGCTCCATAATCCAGATTCAATATATAAATCAAGTTCAATAATGCCGCTCTACTGAAGTACCTACCTACTAACCCCGAATAAACATCCCAAGTAAATAAAACAAAACAAACAGTCTCATTAAGTCGGTAACATACTGGTAACCCTACTTAACCCTTGTCTAGGTAAAAATAGCATAATTGTAGTATTCATTGAGCTGGATCGTGTGGACAATATTCTTGGAGTAGGCTGCCTGCTCATGCTGATTATGGTTCCGTACTACCGTCCTTATGGGATAGGATATTAGGTATAGGTAACTTATTAGTTGACTTATGTGATTTTTTTTTCTTTTGTAGGTCATAATGTGAAGTTCGCTAATTCGCACTAGGTCTAAACTAAGTACGTCGTTGTTAAGGGAGGATCGTGCTCCTCGGTGGAGACGTACATGACCTGATGATAGGAACTACTACTATTACTTAATTAGTAGGTACAATCCAATAATATAATACATAACTACTACTATCGAACTATACCTATGCTGTAATAATGTATGCATGTAATAAATATTTGTAAAATACTTTTAAAGATCTTGTTTTGAATACATTATTTATTTTCCAATAAGTATTTATTTAACTTTATTATTTTTTTTATTCCAAAAAAGCAATTTTAAATACCTATATATCTCTGAGTCTTCCATTCCATCTCGTTCAGGGTATGTATAAGTATAACCTTCAGCCACGTTTCATTCATTATAGTGAGCTCAAAGCCATTTGCAAACTTTAACCCCTTGTTACGTGAGATAGTTTCAAGCAAGACTAGTAAAACCCAGATTTTTAATAATATATCCTTCATTTTCTTACTTTATATAACAAAAAGAGAGAGGAATAATCGTAAAACCTGGGATTATACCTTGGTTTATATCATCACATATAATGAGACCAAAAAGTTTTGAAATGTGCTGCCAACTACTTACTGGGGTGATTCAGCAGCCATGATGTCATAAGGCAGCGATCATGTATATAAATCGAATACAGGTAGGTATCTCAAAAGCCAATAATTATCACCGACTATATCACTTTTGATTGTAAGAATGTTAATTAACTTAAAATATCAATATATAAACCTTACTTACATGAAAAAATATTGATACAATTTGTCTGCTCTTTAACGTAATAGGATTGGCTGGGTGTACCCAGCCAATCCTATTTTATTAAGTGATCACGGCACTTGCAATATTGCCAAAATATCGGGAACAAAAAACAAAAATTAAATACCAACGGAAAATGTACCGTAAGTAATGTATTGAAGGTTCAATTTTATAGTGACTATGTAAATACCTATTAAAGTACTGTGAATCTGCTGTTAACATTGTAAAGTAACGAGGGTAGCTCAAATAATCGATTGGCGACCTGAGGAAGGCTCAATTCCTACTGTCAATATTTATTTTATCAAGTTTACGAACGATCTGAAGTTTCCATACAGAGGTACCCTGACAATTTATTGCCCTGACAATAAATGATCAGAATTTACTCGCATGCCAAAATAATTCTTCTGGATTTCTTAATGAAATTTTAATTTTCTTTTTATTTATTTATGTACACACATAGAGACAAGGGTCGCTGGAACCCGCTGGATGCAGGCAACCTACAACCGGTCTGCATGGAAGTCGATGGGGGAGGCCTATGTTCAGCAGTGGACGTCCTATGGCTGAGATGATGATGATGATGATAGAGACAAAATTTAGAAAGTACAAAAACGAAACACAAGTACAAAGGATGTTATATTGTTTAGTCTATGTTATAATTTAGGAAATATGTGAAATAAACAACGAAGATAAGAGATCTCCAAGTTAATAATAGAAAACCAAATTAAAATAACCTAATAAATAGTAAAATAGTGGAAACAAAGCTTCATCAAAAACATTTCCACTCGTAAGCTTAAATGAGTACAATCCAATAATATAATTGTAAATGCCTTTACAAAGGCTGTGCCGACCCAATACGTAGGTACCCCTGGTGGGTCTTTTATCCCCAAATTGGATTAATTAACACCCCTGCTTCGGTTTCGAATCCCCTATTGTTGTAAATTTGAGTGCTCGTTGTTTTCATTAATTGTTTTCTCTTCACTCTTTTGCACCGCGATGGGCAATTTGCGAGTTTTTAATCGACTTATCGATTTTTTTCCACGAGAATAGGTAGGTATATAAACCTGTTTTAAGAAAAAATGCATCGCATACTGTGAGTGGACAATGCAGTAACTTTATTCATTATATAAAGTAAAATACATAGAAAATAAATATACTAAATCGTTAAATAATTCACTGTAAAGTCTAAGCATTACTTTATTAGTTACGGTAATAATAACAACTAAAAGTTGTCATTGCCAATTTTCTGGATTCGCATCACCAATCTTCTATAGGTAAAGTTCCCTACAAATTGACTTTGTAGCGGGTTTCAGAGGAACTGAAACCACTAGTAACTTAATTGGAAGTCCGGCACTCGCAAACTAAAGGTTAACCAATTTCTGAGCTCACAACCTTAGTGTAAAATCCGTTTAACTATGCCACAGAATACGGTGGTTCAATAATATAATTGAGGATGCTATTTCTGAAGCGAGTATTAATAAGGATAATTCAAGTTTTGTTTAGCCAAAGGAAAACCGTCTAATACTTATCTCTTTAAAGACACTTATAATCATTTTGTGATAGCTTATAATGTTGTATTAGGTAAAGCCGTCGAGCAGATTAGGTACCTCTGAATAATGGTTGGGTTTTGTAAAACTTCTACAAACAATTACGTACGTACGAGCTAACCTATAACACCCAACCTTGAAGGATAACCCACATTATATGTACCTACGTAGGTACATACATATATAACGAATATTTAATATTGCCAGAAAATAAGAGAAGTCTGTTACTGATTTACAAAGTAAATAGGTACTTACTATACCCAACGTAGATGTTTTCGAGTTTACTTTCACAAGTCGAGTTTAATTAAAATGTTTGATCGCGATTTTAAATACAAATAAGTATGTTCATAGTAGATTTGACTAAATTAAATTACTTATGTAGGTATGTAATATGATATTAATATTAGATGTCTAACTTTTTTTAAGCCCAACGTTTACCGTGATAGTAGGTATTTAAGGGTACTTAAATTTATATCTAAAACTGTGAATAGGTAGGTATGTCTCGCCTTCAAAGTCTAGACCTATATAGGTACCTATTAGGTAGGTACCAAGTAGTTTATATACACTCAGTAGGTACCTATTATATCTTAAGTATTATAATGATTTTTGTTGGGTCCTGAATATATCTTACGAAGAGATATTTCATTCGGTAATTTTAGAAGATTGGTTTAATATATACCTACACATCGATAAAACCACAGACAAATTATTTAATAGCAATTAATTGGAGCACCAACCCGGGAAGCATAGGTAGGTACTAATGTATACATTACACTATCTACCATTAAATTACATTTTAATTTAGTTAACAGCAACAGCGCAATAGAGTGCTTTCAATCGAAAGCCTGCAGATAGAACGTACATTAATAAAGTACAAATTGAATAGTGCGAGTAAGGGTATGAAATGATTTCAATATTAAAATCCCGGAATTCTATGTATGAAAGAGCCACAATTGACAAACAGTTTTTATCAAAATCTACCAGTTGTTTTTATAAAATCCACTAATATGTCAAACTAGGAATTGTCAAGTGAAGGGGAAAAGTCTTACCGATATTAATAAATAAATATACTAGAATAACGTGTTATAAATACTTATATTAGATATATATTCTGAATATATCTTCCTAAAGCTTCCTACCTTTGTGTAACGTGAGATACCTAAATTTGCTCAATGGAAAAAAGGCAACTGAAAAAAAGCCACCTGAATCGAGGAAAAAGCTGGTAAGAGCGACAGTGTATTAGCGGAATTAGTTGCCCCAGCCTTTCCTGCCGTCCTTCCGACGAATCGGCTTCTAAATTATGCCTATTTCCTCTTTTATAGAAGCATCCTAGGTAATTTTGTGACTATTTTCTATTCTGAAGCATACCTTGTTTTATTCTATGAAGATGAAATTGCGCATTAAATGCCAATGCATCTTGATTTTGAGACTTCTATTCTGTAGATAAGGGTTAGGTAAATATAATTTCATTTGTATTTGAGAGTAGATAGTAGGTAGATTAGACAAGATCGATTTTTATGTAAGCACATAGGTATACCTACCTACTACTTCTGAGTAGTTTAGTATCGTAAGTGTACCAGTCGTGGCCACGGTACCAGTAATGGCCAAAAATTGAAAGAAACATCTAGAATTCGGACATGAGCGAATGTTTTTACATTGGGATCACTGTGACATAGACTTTAGACATCGAACTATCTAAGTTTAACGTTTTATTCAATTCAGTCAGTTATATGTACAAATTTGCGAGAATACAAAGTGTAAAGTGATTTGAAATTGACAACGACGGCTTTTCTTAAGGAAATCATTCAGGCGGTGAGCAGAAAGTTTCACTTGTAAAATAGTATTGCTTAATTAAAATCAATATTAGTTTTGTTTCATATGTTAACCATAAAATAAAGATAAACTAAGACTAAGACTGGGGTATCCATTAATGGATTTTCCCTGGCCAAGACTGGGTCACAAAACTACAACTTTTATTTGTTAAATTAACTGAATCCAGCTTTGCCGTATCTCACGCGCAACACATTACAAATATTAAATAAGGACTGGACTTTACAGTTTCACTATATTCAGTGCTGAAACTTAAACAATTTTGGTAATATTTCACAAAAACCAGTTTTTTTTTTCTTAAACTGGCCACCATTGGGTCATTTACCATAGGTAGGTAATATGTTTAACCAACCGTAAGAACCCAAGGCACACCTAAGCCGATATTCAAAATACTTTATGCTTTTGTCAAGAAATAGGGGAAACAGTATAGTTATGGCCCCTATACAGTTATTAGCCATTTCAACTTTATTGCCAAAAAACTAGCAATTTTTTAAATCAATAGTAGATTTAAAAACGAATTAAAGGTAACGCTCTTATTCTCTTTCAAAAAGTTTGAACAAAATTCTGCTAAGTTATCAGTTTCTTTTCCGATGTGTGATGTTTTGCCGGAGGACGAAATTCAGGTAAGTGAGTTAAAAAAATGTTAAGACTGTGTTAATTATTTAGTGCGATATTTTGAAATGTGTATGAAGTTAGTCCGTTATTTAAACATTATAAAGTATAGTCTTTTTGTGTCTTGTAACCATACTTAAGTGCAGTAAACCTTATTTTCTTCATAACATAAAAAAAATAATATAGCCAATAGCTGTAACATTTATTTGATAAACTCATAGTAATTGGCCGCCTATGCCAATAACTGTATTTATTAAAAAAAAGTTAAAACAGC
Source organism: Thyatira batis (assembly GCA_905147785.2). Classification (NCBI taxonomy): domain Eukaryota; kingdom Metazoa; phylum Arthropoda; class Insecta; order Lepidoptera; family Drepanidae; genus Thyatira; species Thyatira batis. The sequence goes on from LR990489.1 coordinate 8,404,760, forward strand.
GTTTTTATTAAAGATAACGTATTTTGTTACATTGTGTAGTATTCTCTACAATTTCTACAAATTTTAAATAATTACGCACAGTAAATAGCCTAGGCCAATAACTGTATTTTTTGCAAAGCTTGCCTATAGTAAAAGTAGGCCAATTACTATATTTTTTATTATTTTAAAAATATAAAAAATAATTATTTTATACCTATCAGATATTTAAGAAAAGATAATGCCGAAGTTACTCGAATACTCAAAAGAGGTCCTTGACGAAAGAAACAGAAAAGTAAGAAAAAGAAAGGAAAAAAAAGAAAATAGGTACTCTGAAAACCAAAAAGATAAAGGCGTAAAAAAGAAGTAAAAAAATGTTAATAAAAGAATAGAAAATATCGAAAAGCTAAAGAGGAAAATATTAAGACTGAAATTAAAAACGACGGTAAACTAAGGATTTTAACCATTGCCATTAACTGTTTTTCGTTTCATGATGACTCTGATGATGATTGTGAATCTTTGGAAGATAAAAATTATGATGAAGACATGTTTTATTCGATAATAATATTCATATAAAAAATTTTTTTTCATAATAATTTGAATTTATATTTTATTTTCAGGGTGGCCAATAACTATGTAATCTCATGGCCAATAACTGCAATATTGTGGCCAATTACTGTGATTTTAAGTTTATTTTTTTTACGTTCACATTATTCTTAAAATATTTAATAAAAGTTTATGTAAGGTATCTTCCGTCGTTAATACATTAATAATGAAACATATGCCGTGAGTTTTATTTATTTTAATTAATAAATTTATTTTTTATTTCATTTTTTTTACCGAGTGGTCGCTTAACTGGCCAATAACTATACTGTTTCCCCTAGTTCAGATTTACTTTTACTCTTAGATATTATCGACACACAAAAGATTAGGTAAGTGAGACTGGGACATAATCCGGTTTTGGGATCCAATAAGGTACCTATGTAGTAAGTAAACTAAGTGACTTTAATCCTAGAGAAAGCATTTTGTCTCTCGTCTATAATCCTTTTAGCCATTTATTACCTATTTATTACAGAAAACAAAGATATTTTCTAAAAGTTAAATGCAAAAACCTTTTGTACTAATTAAGATCAATGAAAAACGATATTAAGTAGAGAGGATGAAGTCTGAACAAGTTCCTTCAAATAAAAAGTGAAACGGAGACAATGGCAAAATGCACTTGCATTTGCCTTTGTAACTTAACTTTGTAATGTAACTGATATTCTTTGATAAAATACTAGCTTTAGCCCGTGGTTTTACTCGCGCAATAGGTGGATATTTTTTTCGAATAAATCTATGTATCCAGAACATTGATAGCTTATCTATTCTAATTCGGCTATCGTAGGCTGTCAGGCTTCTTTTAATCGTTGTGGTTTAAAAAAAATATTAAAACATCTGTGCTCAGTTGAAAAAATATATAAAAGACATTTAATAAAAAGAATATTCCTGGTAACTTTTCAGCAATTTCAGCTTATTTAGGAAAACATTTTCGACACTTACGAAATTTCGACTAAATCTGCGAGCTTATGGAACAAAATATACCTACCTACGTGATAATATAAAACCAAAAACTTATTTCCTATAAGAACTTGTATTTTCGAAACACCTGAACCAATTTCAATGTTGTATTTATAGCTAACTGTTTGTGGCACTTCAAAGCTTCAAAGGTCCGGGGAAATGTTTGTTGTTACAGAATACCAGAGAACAAATACATTACCTAAATTGCCAACTCGATGTGGGTGTTTCCGAGTATTCTTTCAGCTTGTGAGAGAGAAAAATATCTTGCAATATAATTCTTACTAACATTTATTTTCAATTCTTCCAATAATGGAAATCTTAGCTTACGTGAGTTACTTATGAGTTGTTTTTCATAGAAAAGACGAACAGACTTAAAAACTGGGTACGACTCTAAAGTTGGTTGGTACCTACTGTTGTTGCAAAGCTCGTCTGTATCTCAACTAGGAACAACTTTTGTCGTCCAACCAACAACTAGGTAGGTATACCTACTATAACATACTACTACCTATCTAAGGATGATGGAATGAGTTATCTACCTCCGAGTTAAGGTAATTTCTCAATGCAAAAATAAGTGTTAGGAGGCCGTGGTTTTATGACAAATATAAATTATGATGAAATTGCCGGGGCGCCAATATATCTATTTATTTATACAGGTTCTATTTAAATACTTTTACATACTTACGTCTCAACAGCACTTACATAATATTCCTTAGAAATATATTTACGAGGGTACACCACAAATATAGTTGTTACCGCTCCGACAGCCGACGACGGACTGAGACCTTATTTTTTTTTTTTTTTTTTGAATGGACTAGAAGGTGACAGCCTCAGATGGCTTTTACACCGTTACGCGGACTTTTTCGGTGAGCGCAGAGGGCTCTCAACCGAAGGAAAATTTAAGCGACAGCGCTGTGGGTGTCCCCTGCGGGACCGTGCCTCGGCTCAGGGCGTCACTGGGGGTGAGACCTTATTCATGTCGGAGCCGTATTTATACCCTGAGATTGCAACATCAAGCGATGTTGCAATACTCAAATTAAACAAAAGTCTATAAGCCAATATGAGAATGAGAGTTTGACAAACAAATTAATCAATCGATTAACATTATTAAGCGATATTATAGTCTTATTTTAAATTAAATTTAAACTGAAGCTGACATAAGTTAATAAAAAAAAATCTATAACTAGTTTACAATATCTATACTCTATACTATACTAATCTTATAAGACAAACAAAACTCTATACTAATATTATAAAGAGGAAAGATTTGTTTGTTTGTAATGAATAGGCTCCGAAACTACTGGACCGATTTCAAAAATTCTTTCACCTTTGGAAAGCTACATTATCCCCGCCCGAGTAACATAGGCTATATTTTATCCCTGTATTCCCACGGGAACGGGAACTACGCGGGTAAAACCGCGCGGAGGCAGCTAGTTAGCCATATAATGCCTTAGGTAGGTATGTACCTACGTTTTTGTTTGTTACTGAAAATGTATAGGTAGATTTGAAGGACATGGTAATTAAAATTTATTATGCAACGGTATCGTACTCACTGTTGTTTTACAAAGATAAAGGATTTGTAATAAAATATTACTGAAAAGACTGACAATAAACTGGTGAAAAGCTTTTGTTTTGTTTGATGTTTAACGTGCAACAGCACTGTGTGACGTCATTAATTATGCAGGTTCACAAAGGTAGTGGATAACGTAGGTATTAACATAATTAAAAAGATAATGAAATCGAGGAAAACCCACGTATATTTTTTTCATTTTATACATCTGCTAGCCTCGTAGGTTTTATAAAAAATGTAGAGCTTGGTCTCACATAATATGTGCGTGTAAAAATGAGCGATATAAATACTAGTGGTAAGGTTTCATTTGCTATGTAAATAACTCAACTATCGATAATTATCAAATACACGTCTTGCTTTGTTCATTGTAGTGGCAATTATATTTGAATTAAAACGTACCCTACCTAAATCTAATTTAAGGCATCGACAAATACCCATAACTAACTACCTACCTACCTATGATAACCATTGAAAGAAGAAGGCGTAGTGTATACCTACCTATTTTAGGCATGTATTCAGCTGTGCTCTGTTAAAATTGGGAAATTAGAGGTATATTCATTATATCTATGAATATTCAGAGCGCGAATTCAGTAAACTCGCATTGTTTAATATATGAGTAGGTAAAGGTAGGCACCTAAAGTTAGTAGGTACAGGCATACAGAACACCTTATTTTCAATTCAGTAAATACTATAGGGAATAGTAAGAGCAGGTAAACAATTAAGTGAACAAAGAATTCAAAATGAAAGAAAGCCGTACAAAGTCCAAGGAACTTCAAGAAGTAGATAAAAAACGTAGGTAGGCTAAATGTCAACTTGGGTACCTCTCTAACAACTGCAAATAGAAATAAGTTTACGCAAAACCATACAAATGACACAAAAGTCAAATAATGAAATCACAATGACAGTAGCACCTAATATCAAAAAACAATACCTACTGCCCATTGAAGTGACAAAATAATATGCTCGATTAAAATTAAAAAGTAAGAAAACCCGTACACAAGATGTGGAATCCAAACTCAGTAGACAACAGACAGATGGAGAAGCGAGTCGTGGTCGGCAGGGTTCGACCAACGTGGGCTAGGAATCTTCCAGAAGCGAGGGACGATGAGGACAAGAGTGACCAGGAAGGTGTCATGCCACACAGTGAGCCTCCTTCGCCCACGGAACCCTGGGAGCCTCATGTTAAGCAGGAAGATAAATTTGACGTGTTCGGAAAGGTATGTGGGGTTTTCTTGCAGTGGCATAGCTCGAAATAGTTAAGCTTAATAGTTGCTGAGTTCTGAAGCTTATTAGTAAAATAAATTGGGTTCATTGATTCTAAATATCTACCTTCTTAGGTATTCTCATAGGTACTTATATACGAATACGAATATTTTTGGGGATTGATGTAGCCGTAGGTAGGTTCTTACCTACCTAGATGTTTGTTAGACTTTCACGTAACTTAGTGTAGTGTTATGTTAGTAAGAAAGAAACACATAGGAAACTTTTGATTACAAGATTTTTTTTGTATATCATCAACTATAGGTTACAACTGTAACTTACAAAATAAGTTCGTTTAAGTTTTGTCTTTGCTCTTGTATAAAGACCTTATATCGTAGTCTTTATTAAGTTATTCGCTTTGCTTCCTCGCATAATATTTCTCTGTAAAGTCAATTTATTGATACCTACTGAAGAATTGACGTGTTTTATAATTTCCCAGGTGATGCTGCTTGGCGACAGCGGTGTCGGCAAGACGTGCATGCTAGTGCGTTTCCGGGACGGGATGTTCCTTGCAGGAAATTACATATCAACCGTCGGCATCGACTTCCGGGTACAATACAAAGACACTGCACAATCCAATCCATTATTCCCCCATCCATCCTCATTTTCAGTTAAAGAAAAGAACAATGTAAACTCGAGAAATTGATGTTATTTCCTTTTTACCGTTGCTAGAGATCCGGTTTAAAAGACTTCAAACGGAAACTAATAAGCCTTTAGACGAGTGTTAAATACTTTAAAACATTAAATTAATCATGTGAAATCATTATGTTTTAAGTCCAAGGCCACAAACTTAATTAAAAAAAAACGTAAGATTTCTTCACTAAACTAGAATGGCAATATTATTTTTAATGTATCCTTCGTGCAGAAAAAAAAAGTAATAATTAATGACCGTCAGTAAAGGGTTAGGTAGTTCAAATGGGCCAGTCACGTGCTGCATTCGGTTTCTTCGGTCGCACGCGATTGGTGTTCGAAGTTTGGCGCGCTTTTTCCGTGTCCGCCCCTTACCCGTGACAGCTGTGATTGAATCGGTTGCTCGCTTGAGTGATTTATTGTTGCAAAAGCCCTCGATTTTCTTGTTTGCTTAGTTTTTTTTTCACCATTTGATTTATTGCATCTGCGGCTGATGGCTACAAAAAATATGAACCTACATAGGTTAAGTAGGTATATACTTACAATGCAAATTTGTAAGGTTTATACCAGTTGTAATTTTTGTTGCGGGGCTATTAGGTTATAGTAACTTAATCGATGCTTTAACTGCATTTCTCTTGCGAATAGGTTGCGGTTGGTCACTGGTATAATTGACTTTTTGACTAGTTTCATTCGTTGTTCACCATAAATTTAATCTATTATAATGTTATGGCATAATGTACCGGCATGTATTTGTATTTTTTTTTCATATAATAAACAGTGAATAGTATAATTTTGTACAACTAGCGCCATCTGTCCGCAGAACAAAGTAGTGACTGTCGACGGCATCAAGGTGAAGCTTCAGATTTGGGACACGGCTGGACAAGAGCGTTTCCGTAGCGTCACACACGCTTATTACAGAGATGCACATGGTAAATTATATGTCAACAATACTTTAAACATTATTTAATTTTTTAAATAACTATAACAAAAAAACGAAATGATTTGCTTTCATAACATAGGTACTCCTAGCGCCATCTAGCAAAAATAATATGCTATTCACAAACCACCGTGTTACACTTGGCAAACACGTGGTTAGCGGCTCAACTCAACTGTCTCATCTGACTGCATTAATCCCGAGGGAGATAGACGATGTGTAGGTTCAGCGTAGAATTTGAGGGTTGAATAGCATAACTGCAATACCAAGCCATACCGATTATTTGGCAAAAAAATAAAATTTTATGTAACTCAGTTTATGGTTGGAATGTCATATTAATACTTGTTTAAAATGTTTATATTACGAAATTAGACGATTTTATCAATGAAACATAGACTAGTTAGCGCGATAGCAGACACGACTTCATTGTGAATCGAAACAGTCAAGGCCCGGCCTCGACCTGTTTGTTGCGCGTACGCACAGACAGACAGCCAAAACGTCAAACCGGATCACACACACATGCATGTCACACATCATCACGTCTCATGTGGAACTCGATTTGGCCAATATGTATTCACCAGTCAGTCACATGCTTGCTCATAAGTCTTGATGATACCTATCCTAATCTATTCTGGACTTAAACTGACCTCAATTACATCGGATTATCAAGACACATAAGTACTTAGTAGGTAGTTAGGTACCGTCGTCTACATAGGTAGATACTTACCTACCTACCCATTACAAATTGCCAAAATAATCCTTAAGAAGCACTCACATAAAGAAAATTAAGAATGTTGTTCAATGCAATAATTGCAATTGAACACCGTTTAGCTGAGCCATCAATACCGCGAGGCCGCATTACTTTAGTGCAATACATATTCGGTCGGTCAGCAAAGCGGTCGCATTCATTTAGCTTATTAAATCCATTTCACTAGCACATACTTACTTAATTATTACAGAAAATAAACTATTTTTAATGTGTCAATAAGGCCTTTAATTTTGCAGTCTTTCACTAGGATTACGTCCCGTACAACTGTAAAATTCATACTAATTAATCTATATTACCTAAGTATCTAGGTAAGTCAAGCCACGTTTCTGTACCCCAACTGCCTTTCAAACTGTCACCACTCATCGCAAATTTTAACCATATCTATATTTAAATTCTTTTATTTATGTCGGCAGCATTGCTTCTCCTGTATGACGTCACAAATAAGACCAGCTTTGATAACATCCGCGCGTGGCTCGGCGAGATCCGAGAGTACGCGCAGGACGACGTAGTGATTATGCTATTAGGTAAACCCAACTTATCACACTATGGTAAACCCCATTCTGTAGTTACTCAGTTCTTGATAACGAAAGATTATATTAAATTATATTTTTCGGCAGTCATCACCATTACTTTTGTACTATTTACACCTTTGTTAAGGAGTATCTAGTACCAACCTACTGTACTTATTTGCACTTAAGTTATTTATCCATCGTACCTTATCTCACCCTAATTTGTGAAACGTCGTAACGTGTGACTTTTGTTTTTGGAAGGTAGGTAGGTAGGTCATTCCAATAACAAAAGCCATAAAAACCTATGCATAATCCAGAATCCCGAGAAACAGAGGCGCAAAACTTAAAGCGTCATATTGTATCTATAACCAAACAAGTAATTTCGGTTTGCAGGTAACAAATCCGACAGCGGCCTAGAGCGGGCGGTGAGGCGGGAAGAGGGGCAGCGCTTAGCGAGGGAATACCAAGTCGCCTTTATGGAGACATCAGCGAAAACCGGACTGAACGTCGAGTCAGCTTTTGCCCACGTAGCGCGTTCTTTAGTTGCAAAAGCGAACCCCGTCGACCCCTCCAGGCTGGCGGTGCGCGCGCAGCCATCCCAGGAACAAAGGTCTTCATGTCCGCCATGCTCGTAAATTTAATTTCGAATTAATAGTGGACCAATCTGGAAATAACTTATGCAGTGTTCATGTCATGTGAAGTGAGCAGGCTACATCTGTTACCTTCTATTTGTATCACAATTGTGTTATACACAAAATATTATCTATGAAAATAATAAACGGCAAAGAATTACTTAAGTACTTACATATGATATGCGTAACTTACCCTGTCCCTTTTAGACCCTACCTTCCTACCACATCAAAGACTCCTTATTTTAGATATATACCGTTATCACAACCTATAGGTACCTAGAAAGACCCTAACTCTTACGATGTAGCTATGTCTATTTATCTATAGACTATTTCATTAGCTAGGAACAAAATTGGTATTACTACTAACAAAATTTGTTATAGCATGTGCCTAAAGCTTGCTTGAAGATCTTTATCCATCGCTAGTTACCACTAGCATATCTCTATGTCTGTGCAAAAGCCGTTATTTTGTTACTAACTTGGTATGTAAGATTAAAAACTCTATTATCAAAAATACTTGTACCTACTAAAAATAAAGAGTCAACTTAATGTATAAATAAAATGTTAGATATATCCTTATGTAGCTTTACCTACCTTGTAGGGATTTCCTACTTTCAGAACTTTTGTATATCCTCGTGGTGTATTAAAATGTTACGTTATTTTTTTTATTACCTAAAATAATATATTTATGATATCTATTCCCTGTGATATTTTTAAATGAAACCATTGTATCATTGTAATAATATTATAATTATAGCTAGGTTAGATACTATAATAATACTATAAATAAACTTATTTAACATATATCTTTCCTGTTAAGTTTTAGATGAGATACACATATTCATTATCATCATACCTATATATATTTGTAGGTAAGTAGGTATGTTAAATTTAAATAGGTAAATTATCCTTCATCAAGTTACCAGATCTAAGATCTAAATACTTATTCAATGTTGTTTTTTATGAAAACTGGTAAAATTAAGTTTAACGCGTACATCAGTATAAGCACATTCCTTTTAATAAAATAATTTAATAATCGTATAGGTAAAAAATTATATCGTTCATATATCTATAAGAAGGAACCCTTGTTAGATAGGATTAAGGTATAAATTACCTTGGCATCAACTAATCTGGAGTCATTGGTAGAAACAACCAAGTTTATACAAATTATAAATCTGAAGAACTCTACAAGTTTGTATCCCAATCAACAGCAGATTTTTTTCTAAAACTTATTTTTTATGGTTTTTTTTTTCAATTATAATACCATATAGAATTATTTAACCTTATTTGTGCTATTACCTGAAATGATTTAGCGAAACTTTTATATATTAAACCTAACGTGAAGTTAACTAAGTAGATATCTTTTAAAAACCTCGACATGTGAACATCTGTTATTATGCTACACATTGCATATGATGCCCTAGTACCTACCTACCTAATATATATAAAATAATTTCAGACCATCCATCTATCGATATTTGGTACTTAATTTTATGAATAATAGACCTACATACTTATATGCTATGCGAAACAATAAATATTCACAATTTGTACATAATATAATTAATACTTAGTAACAATAATGTACCTAGGTAATTGAATTTTGTTTAAATGTTGTGTGGCGTTAAGTGTTGCTTGCGAAATATTAAAATGCAAATGAAAAGAAAGTTGTTTCCTTTACTTTGCTACCTAAAAAGTTGCCTGAGAAAAAAATACCTGTTTTATTAAAAGGGTGTATCTTCTTGTCCCACGTTCTGTCACTTCATGTCATATACATTTGAAATAGGTATACTTAAATTTAATGAATTGTCATTTGAATTTGTCCTGTGAATTTTCAATTCTATCCGATCCTAGATTTTAAAGATGAAAACTACTGAACCCATAAGGAATTCAGATGAGAGGAACTGGCAAGAAACTCGGCAAAAAATAATAACGTATTTTTTTTAAGTCAGGCCAAAAATATACCAATAGATCTCCCTACGTAAATATACATGATTTGAGAAAATGATGTCAAAATTAATAAACTCAATACCTGAAAAAAAATAAAAGAACAGTAAAGACCAAAACATACTTTTGAATTTTCCCTCCATTATGGATATGGTGCGAAGTTTGCCGCAGATTACATTCAGCGCCATCACACCGTACCGGTTTAGAAAGAGACAGACTGAGCTCAGATCTGAAAGCTCAGGGGTTTTAAACATGTTGAAACGATCTTCATTACTATACCTACTTCATTGAAAGTGATATTAAATTAATATTATTACAATTAAAAATACCTATCATTAAAATAAATTACTAGCGCTTAGTGTTGCCAGTATTATTTAAAATGCTTACTTAAATGGTTTTTATATCTAAAGATGCCCAAGAATTTAATACCATTTGTTTACCTGGTACATTGTCGGGCCCTTCTTTTAAGTTTCATCATATAGCTGTACAAATAAAATGAGTTTGAAGCGACGATTAAGTTTTTCAATAAGATTAGATAATTGGTGTATGAAACTACAAACATTGGTATAACTTGCTTTAAGCAATCATTACTACTATTAATTAGTGAAAACTATTTCAATACAGTACGACTAATTGAAAGTCTAACACATATTTTTATTGTTGGAACGTTAATTTCAAATTTAAAAACTTTTCTTAGGTTTGCTACTTCTGAGATATACTTCATTTTCTGTTGTTATGTTGGTCACCCTGAAGCCATTTTACGCGCACATGCGCAGAACGACAGGTGGTCGCCGACTCGACCCAGCCGTCCCGACCGAACCTATCGACTTCTCATCCTCATCATCAGCCGCTTTCGTACTCAAGCAAGAACGAACGATGTGCGTGCAGTGCTTTGTGTTGAAGTGCTCGTGGTGACATGGCGTCCCTTTTTTAATCATTGTGAAAAGTGTGCTTGCTGAAATAATTGTTTATTTACAATGAATGTGAACTATGATCGTGTTTGTAGACTGTGCTTGTCATCTCGAAGTGAATTACTGCCGATTTTTCCTACCACCAGTTCGGATGACTCGGAACCTCCCGTCCTCGCTTCTAAAATCAAGGACTGTGTGTCCGTTGAGGTATGTAATGCGTAAAATAAGTGATACAGTGGTGTTTTGAGTGAAAGTAGACCCTCGGCATACGTGAGAACTCGTCATCCGCCTCGGTTCGAGCTATGACGGGCAGCGCTGCGTTTAGGTGGAGATGTCGTAAGATCGTCCACCATTTTGTAATGTTCTACAGCTATCGCTCGGCTCGCAGTCGCGTCGCGTCGCATTCCGTTCAGCCGGCAGGGAATGACGGGGCATCATGAGGGTCGTGTTTGGCATTATTCCCGGGGGTCATGACGGGAGGGGGCTGTGTTTCGCTAGGTATGCCCGCGTTGGTCATAGGGTGTATCGATTAGTCGGACGAGACCAGCCTGCAGCTCGTCTCTCGGCTCGAACGGGTCGAGCGTCGGTCGGTGTCTGCGTGAGTGCGCTATAGCTGTGTGCGTATATCGAGCGCTAACCCTCGAGGGGCTCACCGGCTGCCTGCCACTCGACTCGCTTCTACTTATTCGGTCGAGGAGCAGCCGCTCGCCGCCGCCGCCGCCGCTCGGTTATACCTACGCCTACCTACTTAGTTTCTCCTCGTGTAGCTATCTATACACGAGGCGCGGTTTCGCCTCGCTCGTTCTGATGAAACGACTGCGTTGTGGAGCGCGCCTATCGCTCTTCATATAATGATTGCGTATGATTGTTTTTTCAGATAAACGAAAATGACGAACTGCCGACAAATGTCTGCAAGAAATGTGTGGACAATGTCAACAACTGGCATGTATTCAAGACTGTATGTGAAAGGACTCAGGACAAACTACAGTCCTTGATAAAAAAAGATGGCAGCCAACTAGAAGAGGAGGTGGGCTTGATTTATTCTGGCCATTAAGGCTTGGGATTGGCATTTGTTTTGTGGTTCTATTGTTTACATTTATTCTTCATGTATTTTCAGGTTAACATCAAAAGTGAACCATTGTCTGATGAGGTATATGATGATGGTGTGGTTATTGATGGATCATATTCCTTTGAGGTGTGTATGATTTGAGATGCATAAGATACTATAGTATTATATACATTGTATGCTGAAATTTATAAGGATCATTAGCCAATACCAATGTCCATTATAAAATGTCTTTTTGTGTCAAGGACATGTGAGTGAATATCTGTTGAGTCATAATAAAAGGAACTTTGAAGTGATAATAATATGTAAGCTGTTACTGCTGGTCCAGTTTTTCCCTGAATACCTTGTTATAAAATGTTTACATACATGAAATGAATTGTACTGTATGACTGCTCCGTCAATTATTGAATCCTTTACACTTTCCCTATGATATCAAGGTCATTTATATTTTTATGCAATAAATTTTATAAATTATATCACAAACATTGATATAAATGTTACAGAATGCGGGCTCTTCAAGCAAGATACAGCCAGAAGGGCCACCAATCTTGGCTTCACTGGGGCTCACACCGAGGAGTGATAAGGTAAAGATTACATTTCCAATGTGCCTTCTTATCATTTATTAAAACAAGCACATTTCATAGAACAGATATACCTACCTTGTTGATATATTTAATATGACACATCAAATGTATGAAAGTTATGTTATTTGCTCAGATATATTGTTGTAAATTTCTCAAACAAAGCATTGGATATTTCTATTAGATTTATTGTTAAGAAAATAGTGTGAGAATAGTTCAATTTAATTAATTTCATCCACAGAATAATGTAGATCCAAGAATGGATTGGCATCGGGTCCATGCAATTTTGGACTTGGTTCAAGATGATGAAGTCATTGACTCACTACAGTTGAAAGAAGAGTGTGATGTTCTTCACCACTCGGATCATGATTCTGAGATAGAGGCTGATCTCCAAACTGATATTGACCATGGTCTAACTGACAGCACTAATGGATATAAATGTCGAAACAAGAAAATAATTTCAAAGGATCCCAAAGTGCCAGTGTCACTCAATAATGCAAAGGCTAAAGAAGTTCTCACACTAAGAAAACGCAAGGCTGATGTACGGAGAGATTGCCCTCGACCTAAAAATGCTTGGCAACTTTTGTTTACTGACGATCTACTAGAACTCATTGTGGCTTCAACTAATGAGAACATAATAAAGAGTGGGAGAGGTTATTCTGATTCTACTAATGTTAGTGAAATAAAAACTCTTATAGGCATTCTTTACTTACACGGCATAATGAGGCCAACCCATCAAAAATCTAGCGACCTCTGGAACAATGATTGTGGTATACCATGTGTAAGAATCGCTATGAAGTATGAACGCTTTAATTTTCTCCTTCAGTACATAAGCTTTGATAAAGATGACGATGATAACATTATACAGTTTGATATAATGAGACGAATACGTAAAGTATTTGAAATATTTGCCATGAATTGCAGAACATCATTTGAAGTTGAGAATTATGTTGTGATTGATGAGATTATAGTGCCAGTATATGGGCCTTGTCCATTCCGATACGATATTGATAAGAAACCATTGAAACGTGGTATAAAAGTAGTATTATTGGTTGATTCTTCGAATTTCTATGTGAGCAATATTGACGTGATAACTGACCCTTATTTCGGACCTGAAGCGATTGTTAAAAAAATAACACAACATCTGGCTGGTTCTGGGAAGACCATCATAATGGATAGTTGGTTTACATCACGCTCACTGATTGATAGTCTTAAAAAAGAATACCAGCTTTATACTATTGCAGCTTTGAAACCGAACAATGAGAATATACCACCATTGTTTCTTTCTCATTACAGAAAAAGTCAAATGTACATGTCTGGGTTTTTAGATACTGATGTATCATTGACTTCTTATGTGAGTTCGGAGAATTCTAAATCAATAAACATAGTCACCAATGAGCCAAAATACTATAAGAAAGGTCATACAAACCGAACAACTGTAGTGTCAGTATTTAAGAAAAATCAGTCCACAGTTGAAGTCAGTGATGTACTTATGCATTACTACACAACTATGCAGCATACAAATGATTGGACCCTCTCATTATTTTTTACACTACTTAACATTGCCTCTGTGAACGCTCAGGTTTTGTGGAGTTCCCATAATTCTACCAATGTGATTCAGCGTCGTTTATTTATCAAGGAATTGGGAGTGAGTCTTTTGCAGCATGACATGTCATTGTCTCATATACTGCCTACTGTTGGTAATAATATATCGGACAGAAGGAAGTTCGCAATCTTGTCTCATATTGATCAACCGCAGCCCTATTATAAAAATAGAAAGAGATGCAAAATCTGCTGTAATACAACCAAGCGGGATAGGAGAACAAAACAATATTGCATAAAATGTGGTCAATCTATTTGTAAGGAACATGCTGTTAATATCTGCACCATATGTGTTTCTTAAGCAGTACTTAAATAATGTTCATAATAATAAAACTTAATAAAGAATTACTGATATAAATTTATTGTTATTTTCTTTATATTCTTATTATTGATATGTTGTGAGATACAATGATAAATAATGATAAATGTTATAATAATAATAATATGTTTGTAATAATATACAATATTTCCCAAAACTATTAAACTTGCAAAAGGTATAAGACTGATTCCAAAATTCATTGTGATTTATCTTCAGTTGTATTGGAACTTTAGTCTAAAATACATTATTTAATAATATAATAAATATCACATTAAACTGAGCAAAACTCTTTAAATTTAATTTAAGTAATTTAATTTTAATAAACAACTAGAATTTGATGTGTCGTGTTAAATATGTTTGCTTGTAAATGTAAGACCGCTGATTAAATTATATAGTACCATACTTTTAAAATATATAAGTTTATTGAGGTTACACTTCACGAATTGTATTTTTTATTGTCATTTTGCAGGGTGTGGAAAGTGAGAAAGATGAAGAGGATGACGAAGAAATGAACGAGTCCATAGAGCCGTATGCGAAAGTGCCCAACATGCCAGAGGTGTCAATCACAGTAATGCGTCCCTCGGGTGAGACTCTCCACGCCCGGCAAGGTATTCAACAGTTGGCTTCCAAAGATTGTCTGGTTTGCGGTCGCACTTACAGATATTCCCACAACGCTAGGCGTCATGAGCTCACTGCTCACAGCTTTGACAGGTACACAAACAAAATCACATCTAAAAAGTCACATTCTCATATGCAACCGAAGCTGCGGCCAAACCCGTTTAATCCGAAAGCCAGATTGATGCCTAATCCTATTAGCCACAAAATGCAGTTTATGCCCAAAATCATTCCATCGAAAGCAATGCAACATAAAATTATCGCCCCACCGAAGCCTATTCCTATTAAGTCATCAAAAACTCCACAAAATAATTTACCTTATCCTTTGCGTATCAAAGCGCTTAAAGACCTACAAATAAAAAAAAAGGAGCCTCAAATTTTAAAAACTCTTCTCACGTCGAAACCAGAGATCTTGGTTTCGGAACCTGAAATTGTAAATTCTGGCCCCGAAAGCCCTGAGACGTTAATTTCCGAGCCCGAAATTGCCTCTTTCCAAGTAGAGGCTATTCTGTCCGAACCCGACGGTTACGAACCACAAGGTGACGATGAAATGGATGGCGAAATGCAAAATAGTCAGGGTCATCCCTATGATACTGTTGATATGGAATCTGATAATGAAATTGAAATTGCCCGGCAACAAGGTCTTGAGGATGGTGGTGAAAATGAGGATCACAACGATATTGAAGAAAATCCTCATGATGATGACGACAATATTGTGGGAGGACAAAGTGACAATGAAGTAGATCATAATGAGGACACAGCTGAGAGTCAAGAACATATGGATGACGATAACAACGGTGAACTAAAAGTTGTAGATGAGGATAAGGATGGTGAAGAGGGTAACGATGATGGAGAACATGAACCACAACAAATAGATAACGATGAAGACGATGATGATGACCTCCCTCCACTCGGTCTTGCTCCAGTGGTTGAAATAAATGAAGATATGCAAGTCAACTCCTTTAACAGCGAAATTAATGACGAAGACGAGGAACTTGATGAAACAGTGGATCCTGATGACACTGTAGATGCTGATGTAGAAAAAGAACTAGATCCTGACAAATTATATGTCACTAAGACTCAAAGAGACTTCATCCACAAGTATCGTGACATTATCGAACAGATAAACACAAAACGTTGTCTTTGCTGCGACAAAGAGCATCCTCGCCGTAAAGCCGTCATACAACATTTACAGAAAAATGGACACAAGGTCCCGAAGCATACGTGTTATAATTGCGTAATCACGTTCGGACATATTGGTGCTTTACTTAGCCATATGAGGTCCAACTCTTGCACAGACTTGTGGAAAATTATTTACAACGAGAACGGCATTACAGATGATTTAGTTCTCGAAGACGAACCTAAAGACCCTAAGGTACAATACAAAGATATTTTCAATGCTAGATCTTATGCTTGCAAACTGTGTCCGGCGAAGTTCCAGCTCAAACAATTTATAATGAAGCATGTTTTGGATGTCCACGAGGACGGGCAATCTAGAGTACCGCTCGCGTGTGTGCATTGCCGTGCTAGGTATAAAGATAAAAGTTTATTAAAGAAACATATTCGCAACGGCGAATGCACAGTTTACATCGCTTGCGATTTATGTTCGGAAAAGTTTCGTAACATGCAAGATTTCAATGATCACGCATTAGCTATTCACGCCGGCAGCTTCGACCAGTCTGATAATCAAAGTAAATGTGTCGACGGTCGTCCTACCGACTGTCCAATATGTGGAAAGAAGAATAGCAGTTACCCAAATTTGGTTAAACATTTAAAGATTATTCATAGCGAAGAAAAACCACATTATTGTCAACATTGCGATTCCAAGTTTGAGCAAACTGCTGATCTTAACAAGCACATCTATTTGAAACACTCCGACAGAACTTTAGGAATGCAATCATCGGAACCTGACATGTCGCTTGTCAAAGAAGAAGCCGAAGAATATCACTATTCGTGTACGGAATGTAATGCTATATTTGAGACCGTCGATGCATGGACAGATCACCAGGTGGCCGAACATAATCAAGTGGCACATCACTGCGATCAGTGTGAGAAAAAGTTTTTGCGCCCCTCGGAGCTTGCTGAACATAAAAATACTCATTTGCGTGTTAAATTCTATCCCTGCAGCATTTGTTCAAATTCGTACAGCACTCCCCAGAAACTAAGCGAGCATGTACAACAGAGTCATCCCGGCGCCGGTGCCAACGCGTCTGCTGAAACTGAATTCTTTTGCGATGTATGTATCAGATCATTTAAAAGTCGTCAAGCTTATTCAAATCATATGCGTATACACGCTAAAGTTCCTACCACGAACAGAAAACCGGGAACGAAAGGTTTTCCCCCGCAAATTATCGGTAAACCAATCAAACAAATTTCCATGGTTCAGCCTGGAGTTGTCTCATTTAATCCAAATATTAATGTTCCTAATGCTCCATATTGCTGTGATATATGTGGCAAAGGTTTTATGCATAAGAAGAATATATGGAAACATAAGAAAGTTCTGCATGCTGATATTCTTAACGATAGAAATGATAGTGAAGAGAACACTATGCAAGCGTCTACTGAAGATGATGATTACAATGTAGATGAAAATGGTGCTCTACTCTCAACTCCCCAATTCGACAGTTTCAACTTCACAAACTTTACTAATAATGTACAACAAACGCCACAGGACCCCATGCCGTTCTCATGTGAAATATGTTTAAAGAAATTCCCGCTTAGGACGAGTTTGTGGAAACATAAACGCGCTAAACATGGAATTATCAATGCCAGCGCCGGAAGCAGCAACGAAACTCAAACTCAACCGGCTTCCGGAGAAAGCAGTAGTAGGTCTAGCTGTACTATCTGTAAAATTAATTTCTCTGATAAAAAGTCATATTACCGCCATAGAAAGAATTTTCACAAATCCTCCGTACAGATGTGTAAACTATGTGGAAAGCCTCTTAACTCTACATTAGAGCTCTACGAACATCTTAAAGCTGCACATGCTCGAGAGTTACTTGGCTATAATGACCATCAAGGCTCTAGCAAGTCGCAGGAAATAACCCCAGATTTGGAGATAGAATATGATAATGATCAAGAGACAGCCGATCCTAGTGTGGATTACCAAGCTCGTTATCCTTGCGATACCTGTGGCAAGCAATTTGTTGGGTTGCTCGCTTTGCAGAATCATCAGTGCATAAATCAGAATTCGTCACAGCCACAAACGTTCGACTGTGAAATCTGCCATAAGAGTTACACATCTATAGCGGCATTGAAAAGTCATCGCGGATGGCACTTGCGATCGCCTGATGGTAAAGCTGCTGCGAACAACAGCGGACTTTGGATGCCTCAGCACAAGGTGACGAGCAAAGTAAGCAAGCACGAAGTTGTTGACCCTGTGCAATTGGCTAGAGTTCAACATTCGGCACCCGCTGCTGCTGTAGTGAAAAGGAGATTACCACCAGAAGTTGAAGTAACAGTTGTTAATCCTAATAAAAAAATGCGTTCTGATGATTCTGTCGAAATGGACCCAATGGCTTCTGGCCCACTTGAGGATAGATATTGTACTATTTGTGACAAAGAATTTACCAAACGCGCAGCTTATCAACGCCATATGGACGAAGTGCACCAACCGAACTCTGTTTTTTGTCCGGTATGCGATAAGAGTTTTACAAGAAAATCAACGCTTCTCGTTCATATGAAGAAGCATTACGAAAGTGGAGAGAGTAGTTCAGCCGCAGTCGCACAGTTAGAAGAGGATACTTTCTCGTGCGATCTATGTGGCGCACAGTATGATAACGCTAAAGCCCTCAGGTCCCATCGTGTGAAGCATCACGGTGAAGAGTCCGGAGATTCTGACGACGACGGCAGCGTGCCCATCGCCCAGCCTGGCGAGTTCACGTGCGCACAGTGTGGAGACGGAGTGGCTACACCTCGCGATTTGATCGCCCACCGATCTATGCACGCAACACCAACAAAATTCTTTTGTAATATATGCAAAGTGTACTTCGCGCGGGCCCTTGATTTGTCCTCGCACACCCGGGCGAGACACGCTGACAACGAAAAGGTTTTCTTCCCCTGTGCCATGTGCGACCGGTTCTACATGAACAAGAAGAGTTTACAGCGACACATTGAAATGGCGCACTGATGATCGCCTCATTCCTGCTCAGTAATAATTAGAAATTAAATTAAATTTATACGGGACATGTTTGCTCGTATTTCTAAATATTACAGTGGGTGTCAACATTAACGACCTGTGTCGTTTTCTATATTGTACATAGGTATCTTTACGAACATGGACTGTTGCAGTTCGTGCAGTGAAAATGATATTGTTTTTGTCATTTTATCGTCATTCCTTGACTTTGTTTTCGTTTTTAGTTTGTAGCGAGTTATTCTTATTTTCGTTTTAGTACTTGTCATTAAGTCTGCTCACATATTTGCGTTATTTATTTTACTTCTGTCCATAGTGACGACAAAGACTGTTGCAAATGTCTTTCTTATTGTAATGGTTTATGTAAGATCACTTTGGATACTTATCTCTATAGATGTATTTTTAGGTAGGTACTTATCATGATTTACGAAATAAATTATGATGTTTAAGGAAGTAAAGATAACTTATCTTTTACTCTATTATTAGTATTGGAATCACGGGCCAAAATTTATTAATATAGTCAAAAAATCAGTCATAGCCAGTGTTAAAATTATATAATTATCATTTTTATCTAATAGAAAACGTGATATGACTATTTCTAAAATGGACATTGAATTTCCTCAGATCAAAGTGATCTTGGGCTAGTAATTTTTTAAATCTTAAAATAATATTTTTTAGTTTTATCTAATTATATTTTGTATATAATTAAGAGTATCATTTTAATGTAACTTTGGGAATAAGATGAGTTTTTAGTTGGTTTGAAAAAAAGGAAATGTCGTTTGTGTTTTATTAAAATGTACTGATTATTCTTAGCGATTGTATATTTTATATAAACTAAAATAACCACTAAGGACATATCTCCTCATCTATGGTGACCATAATACCTTACCGACCGGTACATTAGCAGTTAGTATTCATATTATATTTAGGAAGTGGCCTAGAAACTGGAATAAACGTAAGTTTAACAGTAAGATAAGAACTCTCAGTATGTTTTCCTAATTTTGTAAATTACAAATTTCTTTGTGATGTCGCTTACAGCCCATAAAATCATCAGACATGATCAGTGCCAAAACACATTTCTTTGCTTCATATATAATTGATAAGAATGTTAATGTAAACTAGTAAGTTCTAAAAATTGTTCCTGTAAAGTTATAAAATATTAATTATAAAATGTAACGTAGATAAATTCTATCCTTCACAATTCACCAAAATACCTTCTTCGATCAATATACAATGCAATGCATTTATTAAAGTATCCATGATTGTACTTACCATATTGTCAGTAAATAAAAAGCGTTGTGCATCGATCATCTCACATTTATAATAATGATTTAGTTGAACTATCTTTTTCACGGTAGTGTTAGGTATATTGAATGTTATTTTGTTAATTTTGACTGAACTGCCTTGACGGACAAATGGGTATCAATTTGCCTACTCGAAACATTTAAGGATAAAAAAAAAATTGCAAGAGAACGATACAACACTATCCACTATCCAATATTCGGAAAATCTGTAATTATTATCTAATGTGACATTTGCGAAATTTTGTAATAAATTTTGTCTCTGTCTACAGTCGCCTAACCAAAGAAAACTTAGAATAATCTGTCCATCTATAGAAGGATATATTTTGAATGTGAACAATTTTTTATTGTCTGCGTGAATGCAAGTTGCCCAGTATATTTTTGTCAACTGAACAACATAACTTACCAGTAGGTGGAAGACAAAGCTTTTGACACGATGGGTGTAAAACAAAACTTAGGGTATGAAGAGGCTGTCTTTATTTGAAAACTAATGATTTTTAGAATTTATCTCACTACGAATAAAAATTGTAATACCCTTTAACTGGTTATATCGCTGTAGTCTTATATTACGATCGTCGGTCCTATTAATTTTGTGCCCTTACAATTTTAACGGTAAATATGTGATCCAAAAAGACTTGCTTGACAATATGCACCTTGTCTCTTGTGTTGCTAGCTGTTAAGTTTATTTTAATATAATATTAATCATTCTGATCCCTATCTAGTGACACCCCACCTTAAAACCACGATTATTGTGTATACAACTGCACAAACTATGACAAATGATATTTAAAGACAACTACATATTTTACTTGAATTCTATATATCTGTGAGATGATTTCAGCGTAGTAACGTAACCAATAAAATAGTCAATTGTAAATCAAAGGAAAGCATTAAGGCGCCGTAAGACAGAGTCGAATTATGTGAACGAACACTGAAATTTTATTTAGTGTAATGATTATTATGTACTAAATTGAGAAAGGTACAAAAACAATTTATGGAAATGATTTATTTACTTGCATGCCTCGTTGAACATATTATTTATGTACCAACTTTTAATATTTTAGTAAGGATTTTGGACGTATCCAACTATGTAATAATTTAATGATTTTAATGTAGGTATGTTTTATCGGTGCATAGATAAAACAGTTTTTGTTTTTACTTTTTAAGCATGATTGTAACTGACGGCGTCTTTCTGCCCTTCACATTGTCCATAGATGAGGTTTACGTTTGTCATCTTTGTGGTTTGGTAAATAAAGTGACTTAATTATTATTAATTGCATTTTTATTTTTCCAAGAAACCTAATGTAATACAAAGGACGCTGCTAATACTATGGCCTGTCGACAGTGTCGAGATTGGTTTATTTGTGTTAATAAGTCATGATCATTTATGTAGGTACCTACTTGTAAAATAAATTTCGTTCACTCCTACTCGGTTCAGTCAGATATAATGGTTTTTTTTGCAAGAGTGCTTTCTATATCTAAGGAGTAAATAAGTAAATACACATTTTGTAGATTGCACAAAACATTTTAATATAAACTTAAAAAGTCGTACAACAATATGAAAAATTATTATTGACTAATTATATTAGCGGGCATGGAGTGCCGCATTTACTATATTATGCAAATATTATATTATCTTTAACACTTCCATCGAATATATCTTACAAAAGAAAGAAAAAATAAAAAGTATCTTTATATTAAAAAATCTCATTACGCTAAATTGTATTATTATTAAACTTACAATATAGATTTTATCTACAAAATACTGTAGCATATCGGTCAGTTTTTCAATCGGAGCGCCAAAGATTACATTTTACGTAATAATTATAGGGTATTAATAAAGTACACGTTAAAGGTAATTGAAATGATACAACTAGACTTAATTCTAAATCAAAATATAAAAATATTAAAAAATAGTTGTACATTTCCGCTTAGGTACAACATGTGAATGTTGTGCATCGAACCCACACCAGGCGGAAGTTCCACGCTCGCTACGGGCGCGGGCGCGACATGGAACAGGGGTCAGCCCTTGCCGCGTCCTCTACTCCAACATCTAGTTGGTCGACTACCCGCATACCGCTACCTCTACCGCTGCACCTAAACTAACTACCATACTCGCCCTCATTGAAAAACTGTACCGACCGCCAAGTGAAATATAAAAAAGATTAATAACACATAGTATTTATTTCCATGATTTTGCATGCACCCGTTATTTTATGAATTGAGAAATATTTTTTCTATCCTTTATTCATATTCATGTCTTTTAACAATATAAGTATACCATACACGCTAAGGCCGGCCGCCGAGGCACGAGCGGCCGGTAATGTACACAAGGACTAATATCTTCTTAAAAAAATACTGTTAGATTGAAACGTAGCTAGACCTATAATATTTTATGTATATTATAATTATTACAAGGGTACAATGGTACGAATGATGATTACACTATGTGAGATCTCCGACGCCTTCGGGCGGCCCGCCGCGCCGTCCGACCGCGTCCGACCGGATATGCAAACATTTATTACCATACGAGTACAATACATACCAGTACACTATAATAGTAAGTATGAATTATCAATTTCAATATTAAAAATACGTAATTTCTCTATTGGCCTTTCGTATCCACGTGAAAAATTAGACGATTATCGCGTACGAATATATATTATTATGTATACATATTTAAATATCAGTATTTTCTTAGATCGGAGGACGTATGTATACAGGCTCGCTCTAGAAGGTACGTCGTCGTAAGCGCACGCGGCCGTTCGGCCTTTCGCTCCCTTACACCCTACGAATATATCGATATCGAACGAAGACATCAAAAACTTGACTCGGCATTAAATATTACGAAAATAAATCGCCGGCGAGTCGCGCGGCAGATTATTGCTCCTATCGATAAATTTACACATCGACGTAACGAACGAGAATACAAAAAGTTATGGAAAATCGTACGGATATCACAAGCGGCGGGCGGCGCGGGACGCCCCCGCAGAAAATAAAAAAATAAATCGCGGCGCGCGTCTCTCTCGTAAAAAAGTAAAGACTCTATGAGCGGGTCGCGCGGGGCGGCTAGCGCGCGTGCGCGGCTCAGTTGGCGAGGAGCAGGTGCGCCGGCGCCGGCGGGTAGGGGGGCGCCGAGGCGGGCGCCGGCTCGCGCCGCGCCACGAAGTACGCCGCCGGGTCCGCGGCCGGCGACAGCGCTCGCGCCGCCAGCTGTTGCTGGACCGCCCGCTGTTTTATGTAGTTGCTGAACTCGGTGGGTGACATGCGGTTCGCGCGTTTGCTGCTCGTCTTCAGCTTGGTGCTGCCAAATTTGGTTTGCGCGAATGTTGCCGTTGTGAAGGTGAGGGGTTGCGCTCTGAACGGCGGCGCGGGAGAGAAGGCTGCGGGCGCGGGGGGCGATGGCGCAGTCGCGGGCTCCACCGGCCGAAAGCACTGCGCCTCGGGGTTGAATGCGCGAGTCACCTACAACAACATAAACACGTCACTTAGTAAACGAACGTTTGAACATGACGCCAGGAAAACGGAAACAGATACAAGAAGAAGAGAATCTGTTGCACCTGATGTGTGCTATTGCCAAGTATCAAAGCCAGATAATTAATTAGACTATGGTTGTTACGCATAATTATCGTTGTTTAGATGCTTGGAAAATCATATTATGCTAGGTTTTCTAGTCACCTCTCTATCGGTCCTCTCGTCAGCGGCTCGTTCGTCGCTGCTGAAGAGCACCTTCACTGCTCCCTTTTCACCGATCCGGTAAGAGACTTCACCTGAAATTAAGAGAATAAAAAAATAATTATAACAAACGCATCATGAATGTCTTCAAAGCACTGTTAGTTTTATCATATTATTTTGAATCGACTGTAGCAATTACATAATAACTATTATTGTTATAATTATGTGTGGCTAATTGCCGTCTACTATTCAAAACGGGTTGTGTACCTATATATAGTAGTAGTATTTAATCCTCTGAAACAACCATCCACCCTATTCATCGACCTCTATCGTATTTAAGATAGTCGTTATCAAACGGTCGGCAGACATCAAACTAGATTCTCAATCAAGGAAGACAACCGCTTACATCTACAAACTTCAGTTCAATCTCAAGAGATTACACCGAGTTGCAACTAGGGGTTACGAGACAATCATAGTTTGTTATTGTCCTCGGAGACTAGGATATGGCCTCGTTCGTTTAGCATGTTATGCAATGCAGAAGGTACCTACAACTGACGTAGGTTTGCGAGACAACGACAATGTTATTGAACCGTGTAATTTTTTACTTAGCGCTTATCTAACCGCAGTTGTAATAAATTATGGACAAAAAATGTTTATCTACTGTCGCAATTCTTTGAGAGGTTTTTATTAGCACAATTATTCTTGATCTAGACTGCCCGAGGTCTTTTCAATCAGAATATTTTTTTGGGATTTTAGACCTGATTTACCTATTGGTAGCACAATGGATTTATAGAAATGAGATGAACGTTTACCTGGATCCACCCAGACGGCGAGATCACGTGGAAGATGTTCAAGAACATCCCGGACCGGCACGCCGGATTCCCTCGCTGCTCTTTCGAGAACGGGATCTAAGGGGCCTCCAGTCTTCAGGCACCGGAATGCGGAACCCCGGCATGGTTTGTCGGGATACCAGTGACCCCGGAACTTGTCTTTTAGGGCCTTCTCCAGCTCTTCGCCGAAGATATTGACGCGCCGCCTCGGCAGCTTGTTGTACAGGTACGATATGACAAAGTTTAGGGCAACTTGCACTTCAATATGCATTTTTGGTCTCACTGTGGACAAAACAAATGTTATGGTTAGAATTGTGATACAGATGTGATACTAAAGGTTGGGATACCGTTTGCAACGAGAGGAGCAGTACCAAAATAATTATTGAGGCATGTTTACCACAAAATTATATAAGTAATAAATCTTAATATATTTGACCATGACACGGACAATTAGCTGTCGTAATTCAAACAAAAATTATAAACAGATCGTTTCCGCTATCAATTGCTTTATTGCTGTTTCATTGAAGCATAAATATATTTAGTTACGCGTCGTCGTAATCGAGACAAATCGATACGCTTCTCGGAAAGAAAACTCCACAGTAATTTGCGAATCTAATATTTAAATAGTGATTACTTTGAAGACGTTTCCGAGTATTTAAATCGATTACCATATAAATAGAATGCTTTGTGTTGCTCCACATATTATGATACAACTGATGCAAAGTACACGATGCAGGTATTACGTATGCAAGTCATGAATAATGATGTTACAAAACGAAATCGAAAATATTTTGTTTAGTTTCAGCGACGAGATTCAACTAGAAAATAGTAGCGTAAAAAACATAACATAGGTTGTTTTGATATCCGGTCGTCGCTCCCTGTTTTCTGTCTGATGACACGATGGCTAATGTTATTTCCGCACAAAATTAACTCTGGCCTTCCAACGATACGGCGGCGTGTGTGTGGGAGATACCTATTACGCGGAGCTACGAGTGAAAATTCTTTTATTTTAAACGGAAAAGGTAAAGGTATCAAAATATCAAATCGAAACATACACGAAAAATAACATAATATAATTAATACTGCGTTGTTATTCGCGTATTCGTGTTATCTCATTTTTGTCACAACTGTGCTAAAACCAAACTAAACAGTCTGACAGTAATAGGGCAGCCTTAATATGTAAGTGCATTATGTTTATATAAATTGTTAGGGTATTTTGCATGTTATTATTGCAAGTCATTTCTTAGCGACTTCATCGAGGTTCAAGGGAGATTATGGCAAAGAGCCAAGGCTATGGGTACAGCTACTAATCTGTGGTCAAGGACAATATTGAGATCAAAACCAATGGAACCATATACTAGCACGGTTTGAAAATTTTATCGTTTATAATTATATTAGTACTTAGGTATATAACTCTTAGTGGTTCTATGTTGTGTAGGACATCCCGTTTTATTATTTGCGTGCTCAAGTCACGTGCGTTATCGTTCGTGATTGTAGCGTAGTCGCGGTTTTTTTTCTATTCATACCGAACTATATTTTACGGACTATCTTCTAGAAATGTCGCAGTCAGTACATTGTGCCAGTATTTATGAGTCGCATTGAAAAATATGCCGTTATTTTCTTTAGTTTATCGATTTATCTAGATGATATTTATAAATACAGTCGAAGGTTATTTCCGAATATTTGAATGTGAGAATCTTTGCTTTATTTTTTGTTCCTAGTCAAATGTTGTGATATTTAAATCTATTTTGGTTTTATTAAAAAGTATAATTATTTAATTGATGACCTTAGCATTTACCGAATAAAAAAATAAATTGATCAATTCATTTTATAAAATGATGCTACAATGTTTGTCATCAATTTCATACAATTCTTTAGAAGTAGCTTTGCCTAATATGGCCTCTAATCACAATGTGGATTATTCCTACCTTCGTCTCATTGTCAACAAATCCGAATTGTATTTGTTTAGGTACAATCACACACAAAGGTTTATTTGTAGTTATCCCGGGAACTGAAAAGTTCTTGAAGTACATATTATTCTTTTCAGTGAGATATTTTTCTTGGACGTGACCGTTGTTCACATGAGACGGCGACGAACATTGCACCTCGCCACGTTTGTTGAGAGCTTTATTTGAAATAATGTTAGAAAAATGTATTTTTGTCCTTTAAAAAATCTAACTTGGAACAGAAACCTTTATATTATACTAAACATAGAAATAATATTTTCGGGTGAATAGCTTTTACCTCGTTCCAAGATTTATCAAACAAAGATTCCTTATCGAAAATATCGTTTCCTTTTTTCCTTGTATATTTTCTCAACACCATACGTTTGATACGGACAAAATGATACAACCGAAGCATGAAAAAATATCGTGGGAGAAGATAGGGAAAATATGAGGGCCTCAAAGAAAATATTTTTCTTTCAGTAGATCAATCGAGGGTAGGTACGCTGTGAATGAAAACACAAATATTTACCGAAGAGACGAAGTAATCCATAGTTCGGCGTAAAATGAAACTTATTATTACAAGATTTCTATTAGAAACGCTATTGATGATCGTGGTAGCTGACTGATAACTTTTCCCAACGTTTAAGTCTCATTTCGATGTCGAGGAAGAAGTGCCTTATATTGTTCACGTACTTGCCTAAGTTGATTTTTATAACTTAAATATTATGTACCAACTAACAAAAAAAAACTAAAATAATTTTATAAATGGAGGTCTCCACAAAATGATATTAGCAATTATTTTAAATCGATAAGGAAGCACTGAACTGACGGTTTTGGCACCAACAAAATGCATTAATAATAAATAAATTAAGTGAAGTGCTAACATTGCAAATAACCGCATGGTCCAAGGTTGGCAACACTTGGCAGAGCAATTTGTGAACATTATCGATCGAATAATAATAAAAGTAAAGCGTCATATGTTATGTATGAACTGAACCATAGATTACCACACTAGTAGGTATTTATCTATTAATAATAATGGGAAGTATGTATCGATTTAGATATTACTAGTGGCTCCTCGTGGTTTCACCCGCGTACCCGGGAGATCGTCCATTTTGCCGGGATGAAAGTAGCCGTTGTCCATTCTTAGGGACACCTGGTCTGGATCTTGATACAGAAATCGAATGACGATATCACTCTCGTTATTAAAAAAGGGGTTATGAGATTCAATAGGTATAAGTAATACTGAACCGAAGATATTTATTTGCGTATGTATAACTCTTGTCATGGGGTAATTTTTATGGTCGTTTCTATTCTACAAATCCAAAAATCACTTCCATGAGGTAAACTAGTTTCTAAACGACATCCGGTACAAATTAGTGCCTATTTAATATTAAACACATCCTTACACCGATTCAACTTATTTTGATAGTATGAACTTGAGTTCAGACCTAAATAGAAGGTCCTGTATAAACTAGAATAAATGAAAGGGAACTATAAGCCCTTTGAAGGGTTGTCAACAAAGTTCCTAGTCCAGAGATAAGTTTGTTTAACAGGTACCTACGGCATTTATCCGGGAAAGTTTCTTAGAGATGGAACCATTCCACATTCACCTTTTAAGGAGCTTCTCGACGAGGTTAAGGAGTTAATAGTGTTTACGTAAAATATGCAGATTTCCAATTATAAGGTATTCTTCCCTGAACGATATTTACTGAAGGTTAAATAAAACATGTAACGTAATTCCGAAAATATTAAATATATTTACAATGTCACAAAGGCATCTAATAAACATGTGTACTTTTAGAGGAATGCAGGCATCCAGACACATTTTCCAGGTAAATGGTTCCCACAATTATATCTTGAACAAAGCCACCCTTGTCACGAGGAAGGTCATAATGAGAAATGGCAGCCTATGGGCTTGGTGTAAGTTGGGAGCGCCAGCGACACCTATTCTTAGGTTCTAACTTCTAACAATACATGAATTTTATCTAAATAAGTTTAAGTATGTAATAAGGTCAGTAAGGGATAAGCAAATGGTAAATATAAATTGTATGGCTTCTTTTTAGGGCATACTATTGGAATACAGGCTCCCTTATTCTTCGACTGACGTAACACTTATATAATGTTAAAAATCCGGACCCAAGACGCAGAATCTATTTCTTTCTCGAAGACCCATTCACTAAGAGCTACAAATCTACGATGAAAAATAATTTTATCTTCAGATTTGGTTTAAATAAATCGCTTCAGTCTATAACTGTTACCGCCGTGACGTCTGTTTCCCAGGCCACAGCAGTTTGCCTAAACATGTGAGCCGTGAAGTATGAAGGTCGATGTAATTAATTTACCTTAAGATTAATAACATAACTCACTGTATATTTGTGCCTTCAGCTTAATGTGCCTCGATGAAAGCTTTTAGGGCGATTTATTGACGTGTGAAATTAAATAAGGACGTTAGTATTGACAGTGTCGTGGTATGGTCCTCATAAATGGTACCTAAGTACTTAGGAACCTATATTTTGTCTATCTAGAAAAGCTAATAAAACTGTTTCATCACACTAACATCACCTAGGGGTAATTTGATTGCTTGTGCTGAGAAGAGTCGGCAATAATCTCAGCAAAAAATTTTCACCAATTTCTTTTAAAGTACCTACCTACATTGTGACTGGAAGTGATATCTAACTCACATTCACATTTGTCACAATTAGTCCGAAACGAGATGTAATCTAATTAAATATTCCGGAACAAATCTACACTAATATTATAAATTTGTATTTTGTAATGAATAAACACAAAAACATTGGAAAGCTCAGGGAGTAATATAGGCTATATTTTATCCCCGTATTCCCACGGGAACGGGAACTACGCGGATGGATCTGCGTGGACGCAGCTAGATATCAATATAACTGTATTGTGATGTACGATAGAAAATCTGTTGATAGTATAGATTCGTTTTTCAGATAAATAGGTAAATTACATAAATCAGGAAATGAACCATCGTTTAGTACCATCATTTCACATAGTCAATGCCATTAGAATGTTGTAGGTATGACGTGTTTACGTGGCGTGTCTGCACGCAATCCTACCGTATAGTCAATTTTCGCTCAATTTGTAGTTAAAAATACATGTAGTTTCATATATTTTTTATTAATTCATGACACAGATTTGCTACTTTGCATATATCTGGTATTCATTTTATTCTACAAGCTTAAACCTCACCGGTTTACCTGTGGTTTCAATTCTGTATCTTATTTATTTCCGGGATTTCTATTGTGTTATTCGAGGGCAAGAAAGAAATATATAGGCATTTCTGCTTAGAAGCTATTTCGCACTGAAACTAAGCGTGAACATGGCGTCAACTGTCGACCAATATCCCGAAAATTTGCGTCCACGTAAACTAAACCATTTGCCTATCCACATAAAACATGAAATACTAAAGCAAGAGGGAACATAAAATATAACCTAAAACCAGCAGTACCGCAGCCATTACGGTCTACAGCATCTTCAAATCGATTTTCTCGAGTGAAACCGAGCGTTGAGACGTACGGCCTTAAAGTTCGCCTGTCCTATTTATATCTGTAACCCAGTATCGACCCGTCGCCCCACTGCCCGACAACCCCTATGTACGCATATTCAATAAAACTACTTAACATAGTAGCAGCAAAGTTCATATTTCATTGATGCCGCCCCCGATCTAAGTAGGTTTTAAATAGTTGGGCAAATCGACTTCAGTGGGTTATAATTTAGTGGTTTTTGTTTTATTTTGTTAGAAGGTCTCTTGATTATTATTACGAATGTTGAATATAGTTGTATAGAGTTTTGGATAAGGGACTCAAGGCCGTTAATGTTTAGGATGACTGTAACAATATTAATTTATTTATATGCGGATGATTTTATGTATCGTCGTTAGTCGCTGAAACTTCAGAACATTTTGGAACTCATCATCACGTAACTTAAATGCCGGAAACTTATCCGAAATTAATTGGTTTGTTATAAAAATTACTTCTAAAAGGTAGGTATGTAAAAAATATTTTACATTTATTTGAACTGCGTAGCGTTATAATTGAAAGAAAACGTGTTAAATGGTCCGCGAATGAGCCAATAAAGAAGAGAATAATCTATTTAAGTGTGAATTTGTAGAGCTTCATAAGCAACATAGGCACGCATCGTATAGTCTCAATCTTTTTCCGATAATGTCCCAAAAATAGATTGAATGTAACATCAGTGATAAACCACGACGCCTAGTGTTCTCGTATTTTTTTTACCGTTTGATAAATTTCCGAAGTGCTAGAATGCCGACTTGGCAGATGTCTTGCGAAATGCTCTCTTATGTTATGTAGGTAGGTTAGGTATAAGTTTGTCGTTTAGGAGAGAAAGGAATCGTTTTTTAAGAAAACTCTCCGAATACCACTTTAATATTTTGCTGGTACTATTTCTTTTACATTTTGAATGTTATTTAAATGCCTTGAAGAAAATATTTAAAAATAATCCCATAATAATACAACTTTCTATATTACCCGAATCATAAAGCGTCATTGTCTATTTCAAAGACAATCATCAAGAAAATTAAGTAAACGATTTTAATTAAATACAATGGGGCACTTATTTACAGCAGAAAGTCTGCAGAGGAGCATTGCTGTTATCTACGAAACGGAATGAAAGTGTTGGGATAAGTAAGCGTGTTCCTTATAACGATTTGGTTCCAGTTGTAAGCGACAGCGGTAACATATACCTAATACATTACTGATATAAAAACTAAACAAGCGAGTATGTAAAAATATTGCTAATTACTATAAGACTTAGCATTCACCGAGTGGTCCGTATGAGCTTAGCTCTTAGCTTAGCGTTAAAAGCCATTAGGTTAGGTATGTCTTATAAAATGTATTTTAAGTAGATCCAAATAATATACCTAACCAATTGAGTATTTAAATATAATTGGAACACTAAAAACCATTGATAAATTATTACATACAAGAGCACAAAGGATATAAAATTCATCACAAGTATTCTATTATAAAAGATTAACCCGATTTTGAAGATAGTGGCCAAGGTGTAGATGTATAAATAAATAATAAACCTTACTGTAAGTAAAACACATCTCGCCGGTAGCCTTAACAACACACCGTATCCTTATAAATGGGATGCATCCATCTATGTTACACAGCTCTCACCGCGTAATGGTCTGATGTATTGTTATAGCTTAATAATCTTTTCTACCTTATACCCGTATATCCAGAGAAGTCTGGAGTCTTAGCAATCTATCGGCATCTTCCAGGGGGAGACAAAGTGAGTTTAATGACGTCTGCGGACGTCGATTGGGTAATTTTTCCCCTCCAATTTCTTCGGCTCTGAGAAAGCTTTTTAATATATTTTCTCGCTTCAACGACTGGGGATGCTTAGTGATAATGCTAGGTATTTATGGATACAGAAGTTAAGCGGTAGAGTAGAAGTCTATCTTGAAGTTATTAAGAACATTAGTATGTATTTCAGTTTAAATTTAAACAATAGCAATAATTTAGTAACTATATTCAAATACATAACAATATCACCCTCTAAAAACGATATTTTAATTGATTGCATGCATATTGCTACAACGTCCGGAGACACTGCATAGTATTCTAGATAGGTTTATAGGTTTCCCTTAGAGCTAAAGTAGGGTAAGGCGGGGCTAGTTGAGCAAATTTTTACTTGAACGGATGTAGCTCCTTAATGATAAGTCTCTATAAATTGTTATGCGGCTTGATGGATTTGTTGTTTATCGCTTAACAAAAGTGTCAATAGTATTTTTTTGTAATAAGTAAAATTGAAGAGCTACAGCTGTTTTAATGCAGAAAGTCAAGTATGCTCAATGTACCTCATAGGTGAGGTAAGTTGAGCAAAGGTGTGGGGCAAGTTGAGCACTAAGAAAGTATAATGAAACCATAGGTTCAATGTTGACTAGTGATGAAATAAAATAAGTGTTTAACAATCAGTTCTTTATTTATAGTCTTTTAGTGACAGAGAAAACAAAACTTATAGCAATTTTCTTTGAATAATTAACCAAAAGTAGAATCAAGAAAACAATAACGTATCTTAGGAATAACTTCACCATTAGATTCAGTCTTTCTGTTTAAAATCAGACTTATTTCTTTATATTATTACTCATATACTTAGCTTATATCTTAAAAATAATAATTAATCTTTGGAACTTAATGGTAATTGTCTTAGTGACAGAACAACAAAACTTAAAGTAATTTTCTTTACGTAATTATCATGGGGTAAGCTGAGCAACGATACTCAACTAACCCCAACCCAGAATTTCAAAATAAAAGTGAGGTTATAGAAAACCCGTGAGAATTATATCCAGAACCTCTCTGCATATCAAAAGTACGATAATTATATGGAAGATTAACACTTACCTGATTAAAAACAAATAACATTTGACTAATCCAGACGAAAACTTGCGATAAATGACGTTTTTACTTTTTGGTCTTAAAATAAACAAAACGCCCGTGCACGTAACTCGCTTACCCAGCAGCCACTAGCGATCGCGTGATGTTTATCTCTCCCGCGCCTCCCTCTTTCCGCCATACGATGTCTATACGTACGGTGAATAGTTTCCGAGATATTTCGATTGCCCAACTTGCCCCTATGCTCAACAAGCCCCGCTCTACCCTACTAAATGGAAATTGTGTTGGACTAAAGAGTCTCTTGGCACGAATATGCATTTCATTTCAAAAAGAAAAATACCAACGCTGTCTGAAGTACATAAAGTATAGTTCTAAAGTGATTCAGTTAAAGTGGGGTGGGTCTCATTATCATAAATATTAGCATTTATTAATTGGACCTGTATCAAGTTAACGAAATATCTCTTAAATTTAATAAATTTCAGATTACTTATCTCAGGTCATTAATAAGGTGAAAGACGAGTTTAAATTAATGATTTTAACGTATTTTTGTGAATACAAAAGGTCTTATTTACTTACATGGGTAATTAAATATAGTTTCTTTGATAATTTTGGAGTAGACAGAAACATAACGTGGGCCACAAGTCGGGCACTATAAAAGTCTATTCAGCTAAATTTCCTCAAGATTATGCCCTCACCAACAGCTTAGGAGTAAGTTTAAGCTGCAAAGCCGTTCTGTACGAATACCTAATACAATATCCTCGTGTTGATAAAACAAATCTTTCAATATTAAACTCATGAATATGCAAAGCGCCCTGATTGTAACGCGGTGGGTAAACAAGGTTAAACATGAGTTTGGGATGTTAATCACTGAAGGATTCGACCCTCGGTTGGTTATCACCTAAAGCAATAGGTCGTGACATATTGCTAAGTGGTAGGTACCTACTAAGATAATAGGTTGGTACAAATATAATTATCAAACTACCTGTTTTTGTTGCATACATGTATTCATTTTGGGTTTATCAATGTCTATTTCTTGAACTAAATTCGTCAAGCATACAGTCAACCCCCAATGTTTTCTAACCAGACGTCAGTTTTTAATCATAAATTCATGTAACTGGTTTGTTGTAGGTATTCATCCTGTATTCTGTAATGAAATTATACTACCTACACTTTTCTCCAACAACGCAAGAAATTCGAGCGTACAACCCTAATATAAATCCTGGTACTAGGTATTATGGTTATATCAACCCTAACCTTCATTTCGAGCGAGTGCAATACATATTCAGCTGTATCTTTATACACGTATGGTCTGATATGGTGTATAATTCCCTCGCTGGCATTCAGAAAATTATTTACCTACCATCTGTTGGGGAATATCTTCCGGCGTTGGACGGGTTGGGTATTCGGTATACCACTAACAATTTATGGTACACTGACGCTGCTGTGAAGTTTATTTACTGAATTACTTATGTCGCTTTTGGTGACTATGTAATTATTCCTTTCGTTATTGCCGAATGTTGGCTTTGACGTCTGTAGCCTATATAGAGCTAAAAGAGTAATAATAGAAAGAGTACCTATTGATTTTATGTATGCTTGAAGCTACAAAGCTTATAAGTTAAGATAGTAGCGGTTAAAATAGGTACTCATCTATTCAAATAATATTTATCATATCTTTAATGTTTATTACCTTTAAATAATTGAAAACTCCTTTTTCAGACAAAATTTTTGATTTAAGCGATGTAATAAAGCGATTGTTATCAAATCAAAATTATAGTCGCTACAAATTTATCTAACTTATCGATCTGTGTGTGGTTAGTTAAACAACATGAATATTTGAGATTAAATACTAATATAACTGGGATAAATTCAATAGTGGACCGTGGACGCCATGGTTGCAATACGCTATTTGTAATTGCTGCTGCGGTTTTGGTACAAAATAGAATGACACACGTTATTTAGGAGTATATAAATCTTTCTCCGTTTGCGTATGGGATTTATATTTAATAACCGTTCCATTTGTATTTTAATTAACGTTTGTGGTGCGTTGATTACTTATTTGTACGAACTTAGCTTTGGTAAATGTTAGTGAACAATCTGTAGTAGATTATCATTTAGGTATACCACGATCCGTGCAACTTCATCAAAACGTGGAGTTTAGTGGGAATAAACATTGAGGTTAGTGAAAGTCTATACTTAATATATAAAGCTGAAGACTTTGTTTGTTTACTTGAACGCGATCTTAGAACTACTGGCCAATCACTTATTTTTAGTGTTAGATAGCCCATTTATCGAGGCTAAATATCATTACGCTACAGAAAATAGGAGCACCAATACCGAAGCACAAAAAATGTTGCAAAAACGGGGAAGTGACGCTAACGAAGTTGCGGGTGTCATCTAGTACCTAATAATTGTTTGGATAATAAAATAAATCTACGCGCGAATCGATCCGTTTTGTACCTATATAAATCACCAACTTAAGTATATTTAAATTTCCCGTTATTTTATTAAATTGAGAAGAGCTTTTATTTCCGTTGGTTCGATATTAATTTAATATCGATACACGCTATGCTTCACCACTATGGCGAAACCGAGCTCCACAGGATAAAATTTAATTTAAAACTCACATGCACTTTTTAGCTTATTTTAATGAAATTGCTGGGACACATAGACTTAATTATCTTTAGTGATGCCGTACAAATTGTTGTGTATTTTATTTTACATTTACTTATAAAAGTCGTGATGAAATTGACAGAAAAAACCTAGTAGTACCTAATTATATTACTAACGTACCTACCTCTTAAGCTACTTTCAATTCAACTGCTATTACTGAGTCTGCGATAATTACCTGTAAAAATGAAAAGATGTTTGTTAAATTAGTAAGTCAACACATTAAAAACCATTAATTACAATACATTAGAAAACATTGATAAAGTGTTATGAACGATTATATCATATCGATCGACAAACATAATATCGATACGAATCTACAACATTTGACACCGTACTCGTAATTGCGTGTGGGTATTACCTCCACATTTAGAGGAAGCATTAACTTATCAACAAACTGTGGTAAATGTTTATCAGTTGCTATGCAAATTTTACCTAGTTAGTGGCTTTCACACGTTTTTGGGATGGCTGTGGTGATAGCGATGTGGGTTATCAGTGTTTTGCAAGAGTATGATATGGAGCCCGTATCGCCTCGTGTACTGTACTAATTTTCATGTAGGACCCGAACGTGGCAAGTATAGTTTTGAACCTTCTGCGTTACAGCTACGACAATTACTTATCACTTAGGTTACGTGTCGACTTAAAACTTTAGTGCACTAAACATTTCGCGAAATGGACATTAAAAGCGTTTAAGTTACATAGCCAAAAACATGTTAACTATATCCAAAATTTAATACCCTTTTCAGGAAAATATTCGAGATTCTTATAATTTATACTGTTATAGTCTCAGAGACATCATCGTGAGAAGGAGGCCGGTGGTCCTGACGCTTTCAGAGACGAAAGCTCTCTATCTCGTTAAAAAATACATGGTCTTAAACTGAAGACACCAGCCTTTGAAACCTACTTAATTAGTAATCGCAAGAAGCTTGTCATACACGTTTCTGTAACTTAGATAACAATGCATTTTAATTTGACGGAATTTTGAATTTTAAAATGCTCGCTTACATTACCTTATCATTAGTTTTAATTGTTTGTTTCACGAGTAGATGTCATGTTATACGAGTAGATATATATTAGTTGGGTTATATGGCTCGTGGTATATCCAATAAAGGATGCACGTTGAAGCGTAATATGCTTTCAGCTTTCGGTCTGCGTTGATTACATTGGTCAAAGCTTGCCCCAGTTATGTATTGGTTTTTATTTAAATGTGTTTATTTAAATATATATCGTAATACATACCCAAGTAATAAAACATGTAATCGATAACGATCCTGATAAGGTAAATAAGGACTTCATTATATAAGTACACATGCCAGTCGACTTCAAAAGCGTTCCGGTAAATGCAATTTAGGAAGTAAGCCTATTCATTTAATATGTCATGTTAAAAGGAATATCGGGACTTGACTATCTAATATGAGAACCGTACGCATGTTATGCCTACCTATGTTATCGAGCATCCAATTTCACAGATGTCTATTCAAATTCAAATGATTATATCTCGTTGGTGATAAATTGGAAATAATTTTCAGAATGTCGCCCACCAACGATTCCCTGCAATTATTAAGCCCACAGACGCACAATTAACTTCGCTATTAAATCACGAAATTATCACACAAAGTCGTCTGTACGACCACATTATTTGTATAATATGTAAATAAGTCTATTCTTCTGTTGACGTCAGTAAAGTCGCCAGATATTTATTTGTACGATTTTGGAGGTTTTGCTTTCGGTAGTTCTATTTAAATACCTACTTTTTGTTATTGTAATGTAAGCATTGAAATAAAGATTATTAATTTAATACATATAAATCCGAAATCATTTCACATTCACCACAATACATCACAATATAGAGAATAATAAAACATGAATCCCAACCATTTCCGTTTTAAAATAAATAATTCAATAGCATGAAATATTTTCAACTACATATGTTCGAAGATAAGTTATCTGGTACATCAGGTGATCTTTCAAATAGAACTATATGTCATTGATTTTAGAGCAAATATTTAGATGAACGTCGTACAATTCCGTGAATCTATGAAGTTACTTTCGATTATTGTGTTTCATAGCGTAAAAAGAGGGTGTAACGACGGGACTGAGAATTTGGTTATTTTTAAATTTAAGTAGAAATTGTTTAGTTCAATCGAGCTCATAACAAAAAGTCACAAAATGGAGAGTCCATTTTGTGAGCTCGTGAAGTGTTTTTAATACATTTATTAAATTTTGTATAGTTAAACATGAAAAGCATTAAAGCCAATATTTCGTCCCACAAATCTAATATTTACCCTTCACAAATCCATCCATCCAACTAGTCAATGGACAATGAAATATTGGTTTCGATACGTTTCGATATTGATTGCCCAATAATACTTCCTTTGTTCCAGTTACTATGATTGCTCTTCGTAGCACAAAATAGAAAGGCTCTACCGTTTTATTTGTTGGTTACAAACACAAAAGTAGGTATATTATTATATAACTTTATCTAAATGGAGCACATTTCGTTTGCGAAGAGAATATCTCACTTTTTTGCTTCTTTCAATCAAGGTAATAGTCAAAATGAAATGTAATTTATTGTTCGTAACTGAAAATAAAGGCTTGCAAAATCAAAGCTTAAAGCGACAGAAACAAATCCCGCAGCCTATCCTAAACACCCTTTTTTTTTTTTTTTTTTTTTTTTTTTTTTTTTTTTTTTTATCGCTGGGAAAAATGCGTTACGCATACCCTCCCCGTCGGGGGACAGGAAGGGTTATGTGGGACTCCCCGGTTGCTAGTCAACCGGTATACCCACTAAACGACCCAGCGGCACTCCTTCCTCGCCTTTGTGGGGGGGAACTGGGAATCTGGCACAGCCCTTGCGTCCAGTCCCCCCCCGGCGACCGCCCGCCCTCTCGGCGAGCCCTTCTCGTCCCCCTCCCATGCTAGGAGGGGGATCTGGGAATGACCGCGAGTGCTCGGCCATTCCCTCCCGCTACGGTGGTGCACCGTGCAATGCGGGAGTGGGCGCCCCCGCGCCCTTTCTCCCCCTGGTCACCACCGCTATCCTAAACACCCACGCAAAGACCTTTGTAAAGTTAAAACAATGTTCGGATAGCAAAACTAATTTGTTAATAGTGACGCATGACTGTAATTTGTCACTGTTGTAGGCGTATTGACGTAGTGTTTGGTATTAGATGATAGTATATATCGTAATAATATGACGTAACGATTAATCATACAAAAGTAACACTTGTACTGATAACAGTTGGAAACCCATTTTATATGATAATGACTGAAAGTAACTAGACGTCACTATGTTTTTCATGGGATATTTTTCAGGCAGCAACTACTTAAATTGTACACGCACAGCACAGCGATGATGATAATGCAAAATCTACTTGAAAAAATTGCTTATGCTTTTTATATAACTAAAATAGTCCCAGACATTGGACAAGTGAAAGCTAATAATCAGAAAATCTGAGCAACGAAATTAGGTAAGTCATCGGAAAATGTGGGCGTCATTATATTGAAGAGTACTCGATTGCTATTATAGACTAAACTATAAGAAGTGATAATTTAAGAACCACGTTTCTCTCATGTAGGTTATAGTTACATATAGTTAGGTAGGTATGTCTGCGCGTATGTAGTAGACGTATGTATCTGTAATATAGGTAATGCCTCTCAAGGTCGTGTAATGTCGCTGAATCAACGTACAACGCAGATACAATAAGTTTGGTACATCACAATGCATTGTGTAGATAAAATAAAAGTAAAATAAAACTGCATACTTAATACAAGTTTATGCCGTTAATGCAGAAAAACTGTAAGAAGTATCTTCTTTTGCATCCAATGTATAGAATGAACCAACTGCTTTAGAAATTATGTAGATCTTTAGATAATTATTTTCTATACATTCATTATTAGGTATACTATTAATTAGATGTTCTTTGACGATAAATAAGTACCTAATAAATTAAAGATATAACGTGGTAGGTAAATGTTCAATGTTACCGTAGATAATAATTTTGAATAAAATATGTTACTTAATTTCACGAGTGGAATCGTGAATGTGCGATTTATATGAACAATATCCCATACAATTTACTTTATATAGGTTCTTTCACACATTTTGTTGGTCGCACACATCATTTCACTTTCATGTTAACATATTCATAAATCATCTCACTTCAGCGAAGCTCGACATGTCTGGAATTAAATTAGGTAATGCTTATGATACAATTTTATAACAAGTTACCACATCGGATTTGTGATTAATTATGTAAACATCATGTTATGTTTATACTATGTTTGTTTATACTAAATATAAAAGGAGGAACATATTAGTGTATATTCCTCATTTTGTTTGTATGGGAAACTTAATTTATATTCTTGTAGCAATTATGTTTCTTTGTAAATAATGTAGGCTTTCTTTTTACATTACAAATGCTTACCTTAAAGTTAAACGAAGCAAATAATAATGATATGAGATAGTGAATGCCAATCGAGTGGAAAAGCGGTGTTTGATAGAACAAAAATAATAGAACTCTTTCAACGAGATTGCAATTTGGTGTAACGAATTTTAAAGCAACTTATTTCCAATATAGCTGGCTCTACTTAGAATTTTCTTCAATATAAGAGTGAAAATAGATTGGCTTTTACGCAGTCTATAAAATTTCAATAACAAAGATAATATTTTAAAATAGCACTCTTTTTACAGAACATAAAACATCAATTTGGATATTTTTTTAATTTTTGTTAGGGTAGCTTTGACCCTAACTTTAAGTCGCTGGGCACGAATCCCATCCAGGACACTCATTTGTAAGCGTAAATATCTCTGTCCGTTCTGTCTGGATGTAAATATATTATATGTTTAAAAATAGTATCTGCAGTACTAGCTCTACTTAGTTTAGAATCTGATTGGCCGTGTGTAAAAAATGTCCCAGGATATTCATTATTATTATCTTCAACACTTAAAGCTAATTTTGCACATATACGGCGTATTTAAATAGCGGAAAGTGTCATAGCTAGGATAAAAAACGATGCAAATTATTGTGAATCAAATACAATGCCGGCTGGTTATGACAATGGGTATGCCGCGGCTCCATGTCATACAACTGTGTCAAGGTGTTTCCTTAATACAGTTTCGACACGGGCTAGACGTCAATGGGCAATGAAATGAATGACCTAAATAAAACATAAAGCATCATTTTTAACTATTTATATAGGCTATATCAAAAGCTCATTAGCATCACAGCAAATTCCCGGTGTATTTATTTGACAAAAACTTTTTATTATTTTTAAGAGATATTCATACAGTTTAAAATTCAAATAGGCCTAAAATACGTCCTGCTGGTTTCACCTGCGTATTGGGGGATCTTGAATTTTCCCAGGAAAAAGTAGTCTATGTTTAATTTAGAATATGTGTGCTGAATTGCATATTAATAGATCACAGGCGCTATTGTGTAAGAATTATCCATACAAAAATTTGCATATATAAAATAAGTAGTTTTATGAGCCCTTGAGCTTTTACAGATGCTATAAACAAATATGTACTGTATCTGATCTATTTATAATAAGCACATACCCCTTGTTTACTATAACAATATAGGACTGTATTGTTCGCTTATCTCACGTGCTCCTCATACAAGTTGTGTTACGATTTTCATGACCAACTTGTTATTATATATTTTTATGTAGGTAAATTAGCGTCTGGCTCTTAAATATCAGTTGGTACCAAAACGTTATAATTTATATGTTTTTTAAGTTAAGTATACTTTATTCATACAGTTAGTTTTAAAAATCACAAATTGTGATATTTTTATAGGTCATATCTGAAATTACGTATAACTACCACAAACTGAAAATAACAAGACAGGCTTTAACATTTAGCTGACGAGGGGAGGTGACGTCAGTTATAGTGTAGGAAAGCTACTGGGTCTGGGTCATCGTTAGCCATTGATGGAAAACCAGCACAAAGTCTTATGAGTCAAGGATCAGAATCCCGTAAAAAGCGATGAGGGGTGGGATGCTACGTGACGTAAGCGAAGCTCTGCCTCTTTTACGATAGGTTAACAGTTTTAACATTGTAACGAAGGGTGACAGATTGTCCTTGTTTAGCATTTTTTTTTACTTTTTAAATTATGTCACGACATTAATTGTTGGTTACTTAGTGCGTTATCTTCATTTTAAGGAATGGTAATAGGATTGTGAAAAATATATAGGTATCTGACCGATTTTCCCATTCATAATAATAAATATATCTAATTCAAGGTGAAATTCCAAAAATATTCTAAATATCCATTTGCAATAAGTTATGATACCTACGTTTATTTCCTCCGATAAAGTAATGTAATTATTCAAATTTTCGATACTTTCGGGCGTTAAACTTTTATAAAACCAACGGAGTTATTTCGTAATTTATTCCAAAACTCGGATCCCTGGAGATACCCAGCTTGGCTCGAAGATATCTTGGCTTATAGTGGATCCGTTTATTAGATGCTTTGGGTATCGATTGAATAAACACTTTTGCGCCACTGAGTTATAGGTATTACGAGGTCGATGAAGAATTTTGCTGATATACTTAAAGATTTCACGAGTTGTTGTCTTGTCTCATTGGGACTGTAAGAGATGAAAATGAGTAATCTTCCAGTTCTCTATCTTCTGTACCTCATACTACATAGTTTTTACATGCCATATTATTATACTTTAACTAAATATGTCATTCTTACTCCACCATTTATACAGTTTGTGATGGTTAAAACAAACTGAAGCCTTACGTATCTACGTCATATGCTCCGACCTTCTTCTTATAACGTGACAAACATTAGAACATCGGCAATTTTGACCAAAAGAAAAAAGCTTCCAACCAATTTCCAATGACACTTTGTCATAGAATATAGAAATAAATGGCGATAGATACCCCACAGATAGAAGCAGCTGAGAAAGTAGGCCGAAGTCCGTCGTATTATGATTAATGTTAGCCATCTATTTGGTATAGACTCGGGGGATGGTTGCAAGAGAAAAAAGTTGATTGATGAAGGATAGTAGGGGGCGCAAGGGAGCCCTCGTTTCCGTTGATATGTGTTTTTCAGTGTTCGAAATGGGGATGTGGGTTATCGGGTCTGCAGAATTATTTGGCAACCGAACTAATGTCATATCTATCAGTGTTTTTTTATGTTGTTTGGTCGTTTTTATTGATAAATAGATTATAAATCTGTGTTCAGACAATTTGTTGTTTTGCTTTCGCAATAAAGTTTTTGGGCTAAAGCATTACGTGAATAGCTGGAATTTATATCTCATTTTGTTATAATACATAAATAATGTATCTATCTATGTGGGTGATCGACTAACCCATAACCTCTCCCGTAGCAAACATGACATAACAAATAAAACAAGGTTAATCTATATAACCCTGTGTGTGTTGGTAAAACTACTTTGCTATAATCGGATGTGCCAAAACTTAAGTCGCTAAGTCAATTTACTAAAAGCATACTCTATTAGCTTTATATTTATGTCTGCACGTTATAAAAGTAGCTCTCAATGAGTCGGCGTAAAAACTTGCTTAAGTAGATTGCTGTGATTACGTTTTGGGTGAAAAGGTTGCTCAAGCGGGGTTGCCCGATGAAAAATAACATGGCGTTGTACATAAAAAATGTTGTGACCAGGAAATCTTGACAACATAATTTCTACAACAAAATAAAATTACTTTTTTCCCCAATCCTTTTAAAAATAACCTATTCAAATTAGATATACTGACTTATTTTTGGATCATCTAAATACAGATACGTATTAAGGTTTAGTGAGACATTTAGCTCAATAAATTGATTACATCGGTACATCAATTACTTGCTTCCAAAATCAATGAACAAAAAGCAGTGCCAATATCGCTGACGAAATCACAATGTCGACAATACGACATTGGTCGAGCGCACAATGGGCCGTGTCCGTGACATTGGCGAGGTCGACGCAGCATTGTCTAGTGAAGAAGACAAATGTATCGTTTTATGAAGCCGGCTTAAAAATACATTTCACGCATCGCGTCGCGTCGCGTTGCGCTTGCTGTCACGCAACGTGTGACGCAAGGGCAATTTTATTAGGTTCTGCATTCGAATTTTAAATGCTTTTTAATCAATTGCTTTTTTTTTAATTAACTGATAGTGGAACCAGAAAGAGTATTTACTGTTGAAAACTTCAAGTTTCGTATATGTTTTTATGAGACATCTCCTGTTTATTTATAGGTCTAAGTAGTTTAAATACTCTAAATACCTTCCTCTCTCTCAGTGCTTTCTGAAAGCCCAATAAAATTGTAGGAATCTATTTTATATCTCATAATCGTAGGTACAGGCAATAGTTATCTACAAATCACAGCATCACCTATGGTGTCATTTGCTGGAGATCTGATTCTAAATAAGTAGAGAGAACCAATTACCAAACAACGCCAATTATATTTGAACGACGTGATTGCATGCAACAAAATTGTATACAAAATAAAAGAGTAGTCCCGACCTTTATACACTTGAGGTCGACATAAGGTCGCCTTTGATTAGAACTTGCGGCGTAATAGTATGCAAAATGCGTTGTTATCATTAGAAAATTCAGTTGATTTTAATCTCTTGAAATTCATTCTAGATAGA
This sequence comes from Thyatira batis, assembly GCA_905147785.2. Lineage (NCBI taxonomy): Eukaryota > Metazoa > Arthropoda > Insecta > Lepidoptera > Drepanidae > Thyatira > Thyatira batis. The sequence continues at coordinate 8,449,178 of LR990489.1, forward strand.
ATAATAAATAATGATGAGCGTTAATGAACTGTACAGATGATTTCTTTACGAGCTATGCCTAAAAAAATTGATTCTGAAGTTTGCGTGGGAAAGCTCTATTATTTTAGGTCTAGCAAGTCTGGCAAAAATAAAATATAAGATTTATAAGACGTAAGAAGTGGACAGATAAAACGAGTAACTTTTATCAATACTGTTGAACCTAGTTAAAACTTTCAAGCTTTTTTGAAATAAATATTCTTTCTTATATCTTTAGTCTATCGTGCGATATAAAAATGGTTGGACCGGGTCTGTGTCTATGATGCCAGCTTTTATTCCTGGGTAGGTCAAAATTACATTTACCTGCAGCTACCTAACTCAGTTGGATGCCTGACATTGCTTAACACGTATCAAGTTGGAATGTAAATTTAAAGGTGGAATGTGGGTCTCGGTGCCAACCAAAATTAGGTACCTAGTCGTACTATGCGTATAAAATATAACAACCATAGGCTAGATATTTTTTTACTACAATCTTTTTACTCTGCGATCAAGTCGTTCTTATTTTAAAAAGTTGTCAGTAATGTGACGTCACACCTCACGTGCGTACAATGTCACGGGAACCGTTCATTGTCAGGTTGTCATCACGCAACTCAACTGCCGATGCGTGACACGATTCCATTTTTATATTCTTTTTTTTTTACAAACATTTTATGACCATAAAGTTTACTATTTAAACTAAGAATGACCGCGTCTACTGTTGTGGAAAGACAAGGTTTTATAAAATCCTTCATTTAGTCCTTTGTTTACTTAGATTTGTCTTTTTGTTTCCGTCACTATGTTAATGTGAGAAATATTATAATATGTGACTGGTATCTATGAAATATACGATAAGGAGTATGATGACATAATCGGGGGTTCTATCTCATATAGAAACCTCACAAAGTGTATGAGTATGAAATTTAAAATTCCTAGAATTGTAATAAGTGAGTCTACTAAGACCTTAAGCTTTCTAATGCCGACAATTCCAAGATTAAATTTTCGGTTTACGATCAAAGTGTGACAATTAAATTCACAAATAATCTGAAATTGTTTTGTAACCTCAAATTATGCCTCCAGCGCTATTCGCGTAACTGAGATCGAATTATGTCATTCCATGAATACTAACTTTTCATTACTATTGAAATGGTTTTCATTAAGCTTTGTGATGATAAATTGGGACAAAGTTGTGAAATGTATTTAACTTAGACGCAATAAATAACGACCGATAGAGTCGTATTTATATACATTAATGCTTACCTACTAGCGACCCGCCCTGTCTACGCGCTAATTATAGCCTAACCTTTTTAGATCCCTCTGTCTATAGGTAAAAAGCGTATAAAAGTTGGTATGTAGGTACAATATTTTACGACTAATTAAAAACAAGAAGTCCAAGAAAACTCAACTCAGCGCAGCCGACTTCCATACATAAAATTATGAAGTAAAGATAGTGTATATTTTAAGAAAAACGCAAGGTGAGTTTAAGGTGATAGTCGTAGATGGGTTTTATAATTACGCGGTATTAGGCGCATTTTTGTGAATCGGACTTTGTTAACCATATAAATAAGGTGCAATACGAGTATGTACAAAACTACACCTTTTCGGTGACACAAAACTATGAGTAACGTTTGTTCAGCGGATGCACCGAGGCCGAATGTGTTTGACCTCATCATTCAATATCCTCAGTGTGGAGTTACCAACTGGATTTGTTTGTCTGCAACTGACATAGACTAGTTCACGTAGATTTAACGAGTTCTTTGATCCCGGAATGACGACAGGGACCCGAGTGTTGTAGGTGACATACCTACTACAAAAGAGGGTTTTCAATTGGACATATTATAGATTATATTGTAGGTATACAGATTTGGTAAGTGGATTGGTAAATTTGTAAATTAAAAAAACATCGTGAAACTCTCGATAAATGGATGTAAATAAAATAAAATGGAGTTTGATCAAAGCGGAAAAATAACCTTCGTTATTTACTCTATTACAACATTAACAACATCCTCATTAGCTAGGGCGATATTTGATACATAACGTGTAGAGGTACTTACATTAAACCACCCAATACATATTCACTGGTATTTATAGCTTAAATTCCATTAAATAACTCCTAGTTATCCCGGTCCAAGTATAACCAGTCAAAATGATATAGTCCCAGGTGCCTGGCGGGCGTTTATATAGTGGCCATCTGTCTCAATAGCCGTCAGCAATCGGCTTTTGAGTGCAAATGATCTGGAAAACAGAGCCTTTGATTGTGCACTGACGTCAAATGTTTACGAAGCGCTTATACAAATATGCAGAGACGCAATACACGCCTTTGTATATACAGCATAATAGTTATTTTCATGATGGTAGTCACGACGTTATGTAGAACTGAAATATTTAATCTGTCAGCAATCATTTACCCTCTAAATCCAATGGATAGTTTTAAACGAATCTAGCGAATAGCACAATCAACGATTGATTAGTTTTCCGACATGAGTGATTGCAATTAAGTTTAGTTAGTTCGACCGTACTATTACAGCAAGTACTTAGATTGCAGCTTTAGGATGTTACAAATCAGGGATTACTATAGAAGAAGAACCAAGATAAAAAATTTATGACAAATATAAGTAAATTGTTTTGACTAAGAATCACTAAGATCGTGGTCAAGAGAAGTCAATCGATGCAACTTAATCTAAACGTCGAGGTTAGTCAAAATCATTTAAAGTTTTATAATAGTCCACTCGCGAATCGTTCCGTTATATACCTATATATCAATCATGAATTTAGTTCGCAAAAGTTTAAAAAACATTATAGTATGACAAATTTTGAGTAAACAAAGTCTTAAAGAATATCTATAAAATTAGGCAGAAATCTGTATTTTCATACTTTTAATGCAAATGATGAACTGGGATTATGAGTTGTAGATAGGTATTTAAGTAAAAACGAGCATGTGGTGAGGCAACCATTGTCGCTTACCAATAAATTTAACCGCTCATTTACGGGCATCAAGTAAACCTAGAATAATAAACTATCTACAATCGTTCCAAATCCGGGAGTTTATCCCTGAGTTTATCACTAGCATTGAACTACCTTGACAATCTAGATAAGTGTTTAAAAGTATAAATAAAATATAACGGAAGTGTTCATATTGCTGAGAATTTTGAATAGATGCCAGATGAAATAGGAAAATAATTTGGTGTCTGGTACTCTTGGCATGGAGATTATAGCGACGACCCAAATAGAAACGTTCGAGTGCTTTCTCTTAGCTTTGATAACCATTTTTTAATGGAATCTTTTACTTTTTGATCGAAATAAAAATTATTATGCCGTAAGGAAATTACAGTCTATATTATATTACCTATATATTGGTGTTAAAGTATTAGATAGATTTTGGAAATTACTTTGAATTAAGAAAAAAATTATTTATCCACCTTAAATTTACTTTTTATATTTTCAATTTCTTTTTGCATGAATTCCTACGTCGTTTAATAGAAAATTGTACGTAATAAAAAAACACACCTATCTAACCCTTGCATTAGTTGCATTTGAAACGTATTTTTTTCATATTCAAATTTTTCTATTTTAAGAAATTAATGTTCCAAAGGTATTACAGATTATTTTCGGTAAGCATAACCATTTGCGATATCTTCGTTTGCAACTACCTACGTGTTTGCCAGATGGTCTGACGGTCCGCATACTTCGGGAAAGGCCTGCCAACTGATGACTATGTCATCGACACAAGTAGGTACTGAGTGGAAAATTTGTGGAAAAACCTTTTATAATAATAAAACAGAAATAAATAACTGAACGTATAAAATTTAATTAAGTTTAAATTGCAGAATAAGTATTGATAAGTGCCTAATTTTATTTAAAAAAAATTCTTCGTACCTACGCCATTATAGGGTATTATAAGTATATTTACCAAATTACATAAATACTACCAGATATGACTGATTAGTAGAAAAACGTAGGTAAAAGAGAGACATGAAGATAATATTGTTTGTACATGTTAAACGTTATTTATGACATGCAGATATTAATAGTTTTAAGGACGTTTTGTGACACCAATGCATAACTGATTGTTATCGTCGTATAAATTTACTCTTGTGCTACTTATAGAATTCAAATATTTTCCTGTTAAATATTATTTTCCTGGTGCAACATATGCAATGAAATGAAATATTTTGATTCATTCAAACAGGCACTTGTGAAACGTCGACTCTAATGCTCGGCTCGAAAGGAAGCTTTTGCTGAGAAGAGCCGGCAATAAACTCAGCAATTACTATTATGGGAACAATTTATATTTCTATTATAATATTAGTCCTGCTAGAATGAGCACTATAGCCAAACAATACCTATATAGGTGTTTTATTACTAGAAGAAAGAGTTCCCAAAAACCAAAACGTAAAAAAACCCCATCATACAAAATATTTACCTACTTTATTAGGGTATGTATCAATGTTGATAACATCCATTCAATCATTTATTATTACAATATTTTGGCACAATGAAATTGAACCTTGAAAAATTGTGATTAGTTCCAAACTAATGAAACTTAATTTGATAACCAAATTCGGTTTCCGGTCGAGAGGTATGTTCTGCTGCATGTTCATTTCGATGGAGTAAATTTTTATACATAAATACAAAAATGTCTAGTTTTATTATGGCTGTAAATGTGGAGAGTAAGTAAACGTACCTATTTTCATGATTGTGCTTTGAAAATCCTCGTATCCTTTGAATATTTTAGTTCTGATGCCGCAAAATATTGACTGAAAATTGTTTGTAGACAAAATCTTACATAAATTGTAATTTGTTGCCATGCTGTGTCTAGAATTTGGCAGTCTCTTTCATATCCCCGCGGCATTATGTCAGACTTGGCACATTTTGCCTCAAAGTATGTATTAATTATTCTCTTCTAAGTGCTTTCAACTGTTCGCAATTAACTTAGCTAACGTAATTTAGCATAACTTTATGAATATCGTTTTTCTATAAACATTATTCTATAATTTCTCATCTTCACTGCAAAAGACGTGAAGTTTTATACGAAATTATCTAATTAATCTACTTTTACAAGAATTTAATGTAACTATAGATTGTTTGCTCATGCAAGACTCATCGCGTAGATTTATTCAAGAAGAACGATAGTAATTAATTGATACAAAAAGAAGACATTATTTTTTATCGATTAGGCAATCGACTTAATTAATGATCTACTCGATGCCCAAAGATGAAGGCGATAAAAAAACAACTCATAATTTCATTGAGCAAATAGTCGTATTGCGTGTTTATCACTTCGATCTAGTAGCTACGTGTTTTATTTCTCTTCAACAATGATAATTTCGGTCACGTCATATTTCGTAAAATACAAAACATTTTCTTTTGATCGTCAAAAAATATATCATTCTTGTGTAATTGTCCAAAAATGTTACCATCGAGTCTGGTGTTTTATAATGGTTTTAATTAATGTAACTTTCTATTTACTTTTAGTTCAATATTTGAATTTAGATTGATGTTGTTAAATACAGATTCTATTCAATGTGTTCAAAAAAATTATCTTGATTAAAGACTTATCTATACTAATATTATAAAGAGGAAAGATTTGTTTGTTTGTTTGTTTGTTTGTTTGTTTGTTTGTTTGTTTGTAACGAATAGGCTCCGAAACTACTGGACCGATTTCACCGACCGGTAAAACCGCGTCGGAATTCACAGAAGTGGTCCTATTCCTTTATACCTGCGGAGACATAACAGACTAGCTAGACATGGTAGACTAGTAGTTAGCTATGTTTTCATTCTATGGAACAATATTTAACCTTCGTATAATTTACAAATCACGTTATGAGTTTAAAGTAAATATTACACGTTGGTGTGGATGTATAATGGTTTACGGTGCTCGTACGCCAAAACTATTGAGTTTAGGAAAGAAAATGTTAGACATAAATTGTAGGAAATTTACTCTACTTTTTTTTTTAATAAATATGTTTTTCCTGTAAAATGCGCCAGAAAGGAGTTATTATCAAAAAACTGCTTTTGGGCGCCATTTTTTCAATATGGCGGCGCGAGCGGCAGCCATACGAGGTGGCAAAGTTGAAATTTGGCAAGAGCATACCAAAATCTATAAAATTGCCAAATTTCAAAACTCCCGGAAAACTTTCCAGGTAAAAATGCCAAATGATTGGATTATGAGGTTTTATTGTTAAAATAATGTTTCTTTGGTAACATTCACGAAAGTCATCAGGTACGTCGTAAAAATATTATAAATTTGTTTTTTTTAACATAAAAAGCAGAACGTAACTGACCAGGGATAATTAAAAATGAAAATGGGTTTATTAAAAATTACAATAAAATACACACGTTGAAGTAATTTAAAGTAATAGTCCACACATCTTTGCTACTTCAAGCGATGATATCTATTAGGAAAAGTCATAAAAAAACTTCTTTCGAAGCCATAAAAGTAATTATATCTTGACTGAAGTCTTAATAGATAAAACTTTTTCAATTATTTGTAGTCAACGCTCAGAATTACTTAATAGATTCGACGCAGGGGAACAACTTTGCGGTTAGTTTAAGCTTCATAATAGAAGAATTGACAGATATTGAAATTCGTCTCAAGCATAATAATCGATGTTGAATATCGATATAAAATATTCTAATATGCCATGAATTTTAATATCTTTTTCGATAAAAATGTTAATATTATTAAACTTAGCCACATCTTATTTTGCTAAGCTTTCAAGCAATTTGGGATTACTTAGTTTATGTTGATTACTGTATATACATATATTATTGGATACAAAAATCATACCGAATTATATCGCGAGCATATAAACACTATATGTTTCTGAGACCCAATATAATACTGTACATATAATATACGTAAATGTGTCACCAAATCCCAAGCTCACACAGCGTGCCCTAACGACATCATTATGTAGATTTTAGTAGATTTGAGCCGCCTCTCATCAGGTTCAGCCGATACGACGCAAAAGGTCGTGTTTTCATTGCCTACATTCAAAATCCCGCAATCTCCGAGCTACTTACCATATGCATTAACGTTGATTAAGCAAGTTTTTGATAATTACCAACTTTAATGTTGTTGACGAGCTAATAAAATCTTGTACAACTTTCATACACTGACTACATTAAAGGGACACAAAGTAGATTATTATATATTGTATTTAGCTCATAAAATTTTAGATAGGTATCATTATCAAGGATATGTTTGCTTCTGTAACAAAATTGGCTAAACTAAAGGCAAAATTCGAGACGCAAAACAAATTGCTTACGCCAAATCCAAGACGAATTTGACTTTCACGCTTAATCGATTGTGTACGAAAACTCACATACGCTCTAAAAGGACATCTTGAACGGGAATTACATATACTTGAATTTGTTGAAATAATATTATTTAGAAACATAAACACAGATGATTAGCCAGATTTTATCTACATTAAGTATTGTATTGGTTTAATAGCATTGTATTTAAAATATTGAATATTACGATAATTTTACATATTCGTTACATATTGTTAAGAAAAATATAATAAGTGACATATGTGTATGAAAGTTAAAAATCTTAATGCAATAACAAGCTTCAGTTTTTTTTGACAGTGACAGATGGATAGCCTGTGTTGCTGTCCTTGTTTCTGTCGGCTTCAATTAACTTGACATGAGCTACATTAAGTAGCGAGCTCCTTTTCTTTTCTTTTCATTATTTTCGTTAACTCCGAAAATAAAGACGTGACAAGTGTTTTTATTTTATCTTCATCTTAAAGATTTATGATATAAAAGAGTATTTTTATTTCATTGACTAAATATGTCGTAAGATTTATCGTTTGGGTATGTGTATAGAAACGTCTGTAATAATCAATGTTAACTGATGTAAATCCTACTAATATTATAAATGCGAAAGTTTGTATGTATGGATGTTTGTTACTCTTTCACGCTCCAACGGCTGAAGGGATCTGCTTGAAATTTGGCACAGAGCTAGAATATGTTCTGGAATAACACATAGGCTACTTTTTATCCCGGGAACGCGGGTGAAACCGCGGGGAGCCACTAGTATTCTAATAATGTACTAGGAGGGCAGGGCTGCAGAGGAGGTGCACTTTTTTTTTTTTTTTTTTGAAGGTGACAGCCTCAGATGGCTTTTACACCGTTACGCGGACTTTTTCGGTGAGCGCAGATGGCTCTCAACCGAAGGAAAATTTAAGCGACAGCGCTGAGGGTGTCCCCTTCGGGACCGTGCCTCGGCTCAGGGCGTCACTGGGGGAAGTGGGGACTCACTTGGCATGATTATTTAGGGAGCGGACTGGGTCGTTGCTGCGGCACGGGCCGCACTGAGGAGGTGCAAAGGTGTCGAAGTAAATATATCCGTCTAACTACTTCGTGCCCTTGTTCTGAGATGTCAACAAAATGAAAAACAGCCTTTCTCACTCATACATCAAAGCAGAGGCACTTTAGATCATCAGCACATTTTTTATCGACATAATTTTGGCTGAGGCACCGCTCCGATGATGCCAGATGATTCGTGACACTCCGAGTGCTCGAATCTTGACACCTTGACATTATTACGTGGCCCATTAACATCTGTATGGTGATAGAACATTGACTTGTTATTATACAAGGTTAATACGTGAAAGATTTACTAAGTTGGTACCTACCTGCCTACGGTTTCCATTGACTTTTTACCCATTGACTGTTGCTAGTCAGTTTTCCTATTACCTTACTGTAACGCTACTGGAACTTACTAGACAGTCTTGCTATTGAATAGGAAACTTACTACCACACACGGTAAATAAAAATAAATATATAAAAATAAATATATAAATATAGGTAATATTTATGTTGAAACGAGACATAAGCGTTCCAAGGTTATTCCTTAAGCCTATGAAATACAAAGGATTTACCGAAACGTTTCAAGTTTAGTAATACTCGCATAACTACGAAAGTACTGTGATAGCCTGCAGTGGTTTCACTTTCATAAATAAACAGCTCTATAAACCTATGTATTTACATCAATTGACGATTAAATTGTTATCATTGCCAGCATCGTACCACCCCATGGGAACAATTTGTTGCTTTCGCTCTTTTCAATTACATTATGAGGTGTAAACAAATAAAATCATAGTTGCTTTAATTTCATGTCGTGAACTTTTTTTTAACTATTAAAACAAATTGTTTAAACTTAATTTGAGATATGACATTAAGTATATTTTTTACATCAATCCGTTTCATGCTGTATTAATTGACTACAAATAGAATTATGTTTATATTTCAAGTAAAAGGAAATAATTCACATAGCAAAGAGTTATTATTTACTATTTAAAACTTATTACATTAGATATACCATATTAATAGATATTTACTTTTCTGAGAGCAAAATAGTAAGCACTAAATAAAATTTCACATAAAAAAATATTTTTCATTTCAATCGAACCAATAGAAAAAGAAAAGCGATAAGAATCGAATAAAATTTTATGTGGAAAATACCGACACACGATTGTGTAAAACGCAATTTCAAATACAATTATGCATTGTAAAATTTCATAAGTAGGAACCTACTAAAATGAGATTTATAATATAAAAAAAAAACTTTTGATCTACAACTAGGTACATAGATATCACTACCGTGTCTACGAAAATATGAAGCTATTCCAAATTAACTGATTTGATACGTACCTATATTATTTAGGTATACAATAGATATTAAATTAGTTTATGATTGCAAGCACGAATTTTCTATTGACCTTGGTAAGTAGTCTACCAATATAGGTAGTAAAAATATTTTTATTGTAGTTAACATACTTGTATATTTTGAATATTCTATAGAGCACGCAAAATTAAACAACGTTTATAAATAATGTCTAATCGCAATATAGATATATTTTAAAAACATCATCTAGGTATGTAACAATAATTTCAGCATCAATTGAATGCATTTTATGCCACAAACATGATGTAATGAACGCACACAAGCATGTCCCTTGAATGAAAACATCTGAACAGATGCCAGATCGCGAATCACACTCAGTTACATTTAGCGTTCCTATCGCGGCTGTAGGTCATGATCGTGCTCATGATCTGATCGCACACCTGGCCACGGCTATCTAATTTAATCCACCTTTATACATTGCTAACTTTCAGAACACTTACATCCTTGAAATATAATAAATACTCAAGCATTTTTTCAGCACATAACAATAAAAACGCACGCGATATATTTTCATTACCTACAATAAACATAACGCCTTGTCGCCGACCGCACCACAGCCTTGGTTATAACTACGTTATCGCATTACTTATTCTCAACACGCGCCGAAGATCGTCGAGAGCCGTGAAAACAATACATTTTCCTCCCGAACGGATAACCACGTGATAACAGACTGCATACGATCTAAACAATCGATGAAAACATAAGCGTAAACTTTTCCCTAATGTAAACGCGATCGCAAACAAACGCGGCCTTGAACGTTAAGCAGATCGCCTGAAAATACTCGGCGCGTGGAAATAGCCGCGGTGAAAATACGAGCACGTGATGATTACGTACCTCGCGTACAGTCGTATGGAGAAAATCGATGGTGCTTGCCACTCGGCGACCGCCGGCTGACTGAGCCACTGTGTCAGCGGAACGCGCCCCGCCCGAGCCTCCGCCCGCCTGACTCGCTATCACAGTTTTACAAATAAAAAAATACTTTCACAGTTTTCGCACTTTACAAAAATAGGGATGCAACACTTTTTAATTAATTAAATCAGGCGGCGTTTGTGAGGTTGTGTTTGATCGCGATCATCCGCGACGTCGGGTCGCGACTGGCGCGTGCTGTCAGCTCGGAGTGGGGCGGTGGACTGATCGGAGCGAGGCAGCCAGCGAGCCGGCGAGGTGCCTCCCTGCCCCCGCCGTGACGTAGGCTACGGCCCGCGATGGTGGAAATTAGCAGCTTCCCGAGCGAGGGTCGTCGGATGTAGGTCACGGGGACTGGGCATGCACTTGCCCACTCTACCGTGCTGATACACTTGACAAGTTTAAGGACATAACTAGTCGTGATTAGGCGCACACTTACGTTTACAAGCTACCATTTCCTTTACGACTCGTAGATGGCTACGATTTCGTAGCACTGTCTCCGAGACACCGTAGCTCTGTCGGGACTTGAACAACACGGGTAATTGAATAGAAATACAAACTATTCAAAGAAAAACTGGAGTAGACATAAAGTTAATTAGGTATGTTGAATTGGGAATTGGAAAAGTTTTTGGGCGTCTTTTTTAAGGTATGTTTACATGCGCTGTGATAAAATCAGAGATAGATTTCATGCTCCAAACCACCTCTATAAAAATAGTAAATATCTAGTAATATGTACAGGAAAATGAGTTTATGAGTTAGACTTTTCTAAGGTGTTTAGGTCAATACTCAATCTAATGTCTTGAAAACGTCTACGTTATCACGCGTCCAAACTTATACGTTTGAAGTCTTTGATTTTATCATTAATACATTATAGAATTCGATCAGTATTTTTCAGTCAGTTAAACAAAGGAAATGTGGATATTATGATTTAGAATACATTTTTTCTACACGTGGTGTTTAATTAGTTACTGAGCAATTAATATTCTTATCAGAATTTTAATTTTTTCGTAACAAAATCGGCAATAAAAATAGCCATAGAAAGTGGAGAGGAATTTAAAATAAAAAATGTTCTTGATAATTTATCAACTTTATCTATACAATTTAAGGAAGGCAGCTTTTTTATGAAAATTATTTTACGAATAGACGTAGGTAAGTAATTGATTTTCACGATGTTCCCTCGGTTCTTATTGTAGATGGTGATAATTGAATTGAAGAGGTGTCGGTTTACAATCCTAGTGATTGTTTGAACTAGATTGTAGTCACGACCAGGCAGCTTCTATATTGCTGCTATGTACAATATGTAGCCACCTAACTGTATTTAGCTGAGCGTAAAATTGGATGCAATATGTTACTGTATATATACGGTAGTAAGATAACCTTTGTATTTATTATATATCTATACGATTTTCAGTATCAAAAGAAAACTGTGTTTAATAATCATTCAGCTATTTTAATATACAATCATCATCATCAACAGCTCATATACGTCTCCACCGTACAATACAATCTTCAAATGTTGTTTAAATTCTTTCTTATTTATTCAAGGTTGGTAGATATATAGTGAGAGTATATATTTTATGCATTTATATGTTCTTTTTATTATTGTAGTTTCAAGACATCACACAATTATAATTAAAAACAATTTCAGATAACCATTTCTGCTTAATTGGCAGTTAATGGATCTGAGAAATGTTGAAGAACTCTGATATTTTTAACTGGCATCTCATGAACAAATCACCGGTACATATTCTTTACTTAGGTACTTTGAATAGAATCTGTAAACCCTTTAAAATTAAAAATCAATCCTTCCTAGTGTTAAATGCCTTCAATGGTAAAATATAAACTTTCAGCACATGGAAAGTGAAGGCCTTCGCTATATTTTTTTATTTGCTTAGGCATCGACTACTTGTAAGATTAGTGCCACGAGGCAGAAGGATCGTTGCATAACGTACTACGTGTGACGTTTGTGATATGATAACTCAACTTACCTTGTGAATACGTAAGAATTTACATACATATTGTTATTTTAGCGTTTTTATTTAAAGCTTTTACTACCTTAACCCATTATGAAATTGACGTCCTAGGCTGTCATTTACTATTAAATGATTTGTCAGTGACTGGTCATCTATCTAGAAATAATTAAGAATACTGTGCAGCATTGGAACCTGAGACTAGAATATTTATGTTATGGACACTAGCCAATATATTCATCTATCAAAATAAACGTTACGGTACAATTTGTTCAAGCAACATTTTCCAAAAACAAATCATAGAACAACTACGTTAAATCCGAAGCATTTAGATTTAAATTAACATCTCCAAACTCGTAATTTCCTCCCATCAGACCGATCCTTGATATAACTGGAAAGTTTCTCAAATTATACTTAGCAGTTTCCTGCGACATCCCTTCAGGATTTACACTGTCAAAACTATTTAGCTAATGAATTTTGTACAGTCCTCCCTTCAGCTTCGGTTCAGACATTTTTCATTTAGAAAATTTGTCATACTCTGAAAGTTTGTCTGTTTAGTGCATTAGTGTTTATATGAGCTCGGTTCTGCTTGATGGTCGTATGAAGTTTTGTGAAGTTTTAATTTGAAAGTTTACAGAATGTGGGGTCGGTGACCGATGATTATTTTGTTTGTTGTATTGTTGCTTCAATATTATTGCTGTTTTAAAAATTAAAACCTTATATAAATGAAGGCGTCTTACTTGTATTATTTTTTATAGACATTATGTACGGTTGAGTAAACCTAATATTTTGAATTTACGTATTAGACATGGAAACAAAGTAAATGATTGCAGCTAGCGTACATAAACTATTATTGCTCTACTTATACGCAAACTTGAACAATTGTGTTCAATAACTGTCTATAATATGTTTAACTAAGCGTAAGTAATGCTTATTGTGTGTTATTAGGATTGTTTGAGATCGAATAGTCCTGAACGATAAAATTACAGTTACAGTACGTTATGTATGATTTTGATATAGATTTTTCAACCTCACCGGTTTGGACCTTTTTTATTAGCGTATCGTAAGCATTAGTCTATCTTAGTTAGTGAAAATAAAAATATTACTTAGCCACACGCAAAGTAGGCGCTTATGAGCAACAGGTATTGAGTTAAATTAATTGTTTTCCTTTAAACGGTCCGTCTTATGGTAAATGATTACCGTATCTAATTTTTCTAGCTGTTGTCATTATAAAGTTCTATTCTCTGCAATATGGACTTTAATGTAATTTCATGTGTCATTTCACCCAGAAAATTTTCGTTAACGCATTTTGTTATAACGATTAGTCTCCTTTAACTTGTGTCATTTAATTGACTCAATGCTGGAAAACAATGAAGTTGAAGCATCCTTAATCTTAACAAACGAGGTATCATACAATATTATAATGAGTGTAATGACAAGCAGTAGACTGAGTTGAGTACTCCTCTGAAGGATTTATAATAATACTATAATTCCATATATTCATCTATTGTACTAAGATTAAAATGTATGAAACCTATTAACGTTTCCATATAAATGTAAATAACGTTACCGAAAGGTTATCCGATGGGAATATCTTTCATTATATTCGCGAAGCCGAATCAATCCCAATTTTCGGTTGAAATTTCGAACAATGCGGTGTTGTTTTATTTTGTTCGGGAAATTGTTTTTACGGATTAAAGGTGGATTGGTTTCGGAACAACATATACAGCCTAAACACGAGATAGGACACGCGTCCTACACGAGTACGTTTATAATATCCTCTTTTTTGTACAAAATATTTCGAGTCATTGTACGATCCGATTAGGTACTAAAACCTACTTAAAAAGCATTTAGAATCGGTTGAGTGGTTTTGATGGAAGTATTTAATGATTTATGGTTAGTTAATAGCCAAATATGTATTTATGAAAAAATTTAACATTTAAAACCAATAAGTTACTTTCTAAGAGTTACAAATTTGCACGTGATTCGATTGGAGTCCGGGAAAAAACATCCGGAAATGTTACATTCTTAATTATTTTTATGAGATGTTTAGAGAATAGATTATAAGAAAAAATATAAAAATATAATTTTTTTTTATTTTGACATAAGTTTAACTTCAGCAAATATCAGCATCAATTTTATGTAAAGGTTTCACCTAAATAACTAAATTAACCCAAAGTTCTTACTGGCTTCGCGGACTATTTTAATTCAATCGGTAAAGAGTGAGTGCTCGAAGCACTGGCTTACAAACTGAAGTTGTTTTATTAACTCTGCATTTTAATCATGAAGAAATAAGTAGGTATATTTTTTCAAAATAGATCATTGAATTATTCATTCATTGATACGCTTTGCATGCAAATAGATTCTGAAGTAACAGCTGAAGATTTTAAATATGTTAATTGAATGAACCCGATAACTTGATAACTTGAGAAAGAATTTATAAAGTTAAATGATTTTGTAAAACTAACCTATTTCCAGTACCTATTAGTTATAGAACACTAGATGTAGACCAAAGTTAAAATCGCGCAATCCTTTCAAAGCCCTTTTGTCATTCACTCGAAGAAACTCAGCCGGTTGAAGTTAACGGAACTTGGCCAAACTTTCTGTCGCAAACTAAAGTACGTACAGGATGTTATAAAAACGAATGCCAAACTCTAAATATAGAGAAGTATGCCTACGAAATTCTTGCACGCTCTATACAGTGGGGTGCAAATTATTGATTTTCCATTGTTAGGGCACGGGGGTAGGGTGCCAGCCGTTTTCGGCCGGTGATAAATTGCTCCGTCGTGACGTGTCCAAATCAGCTGACTAGTGATGTATTGGCATTGTTATTTTATACTCGAGTTATGTACTAATTACGGAGGAAGTGAGTGTAGTTTTGGTTTTACGACGTCTCAAAATTATCACTAATTTTAAAGTTGTTATGGAATAACGTCATTATCAATAGGTACATTCCCTTAAAATATACTTAACTATGTTTATTTAAAAAAAAAAGAACCATCTACTACGAATGCTGCACAATCACTTACTTAACTAAATACAAAGTACAACACTCGAGTAAACTTACTAACTGTACTTACGGTTTGTTATAAATTTTACAAGTCATTGTAGCGTGGCGCATCACTAGCGCTTCAGGTTCCTGTGTTATTATTTATGGAATTACAAAAGTTATTGCATTTTTAATAATAATAAATATGTAGCTGAAACATTTACCACTTTTAAATATGTATGTATTATAGATAACCACCATAGACCATCACCTCCAGACACAGAACAGACATATTCATGCATCCAAATGTTTGTTCTGGGTGGGATTCGAATCCACGACCGGCCGCGGCGGCTTGAGAATCAAGAATTGTGGGTGTGATTACAAAGCCAACTGACATGTCAATTAATAAATATAAAGTGCATTTTATTTTTATCGAGGTTGTTCCATCCGTAAAAAAGGTATCAAAGAATTACTGTGAATTTTGTATAGATAGGTTCCAGGGAGTAAATAATGATATTTGTTTTAAAGATACAGGTGAACTCGGTGATGGTAACTGGTATTTTAATTGTACTGTAACCCTATTTACGTCATTATCATGATATAAAAACTGTTGCAGTAAAATGATTTATAATTGTAGTAGTATCTGAAGAACTTTTTGCTCTAATATAATTTTGTCACACAAATGTAGATAGTATGTAGTCCTTTGAATCAACATTTATCATATGTTAATGTTGGTACATATGGATAGGTAGGTACATATATTCAGTTACCTGACTACCTAAATTCTGTGAACACGAGGCACATAACTGAACTATGTAAACGAAACAAGTTTATACAAATCACACATACATATTAAAAGTTTTCGAGAAACATTCGCCTTTGTGTGTTGACCTTTAGACTCCACCTTTGATATTCTCGATGGGATTAAATCTATTGTAGCAACAGCTCATACGCCACTTCATATATTATTCAAAAGATACCGTGTATACCTACCTTTATTTTTTCTACCAATGTATACTTGGAAAACTACAATACCCAATCATGCTAATAATATAAATGGGAAATTTTGTTTCTTAGCTATGAAAAGAATAAACCGGATTTTCAGAAACGGATACTTTTATCCTGGTATGTGGGGGCGAAATACCTTTCATAAAACGCCTTTTCCAATTATTTATTATATACTTACAGAAACAATCTTTTTCCCAATTTAAACTACTGGTAGTTACTATTTAGTAACTATTGGTAGTAGGTAGGAATCTGAATACCTAGATTTCAAATCCATACAGCTGATTATGCACAAGCGATTCACAAACATTCAAACTTTTTCGTTTACCTATATTGTTAGTAGTATAACGTCAAGTCAGTCGATTAATTTATACATTATAGTTACTGTTCATAGGTAATTAGGCTTGTTCCAATGTCCTGCTAAATTAGAATCAGCAAAAACAACAAAACTCATCTACGCGTCGTCTCTAGGCGAACATTCGAGCAATAAAACATTAGTTCCCTACCTACATGTAGCAATATTGCCTTACAGGGACTAGCCTATTATTGCTTTGCTAGGATCTAATATGGGAAGAATAAATAAAAGAGATCCATTCAAATACGATACGTTGGCATTCCCCAAGGCTTTGCTCTGCTTCTGGTGCCATCCTTATCCAGATCTATCTATTTATTTTTCAATCTCACAATGTTTTCTCAAGTTAAAACCAGTCCAGTCTATTTGAAATTATTATGATGATACCTACGCATGAATCTTACATTAATATCTTACGAAAATATGGTAAATTCGACACGGTAAATATTATATTTCCACCAGGATTGTTGTTATGAATGAAAAAATTCGTTTAAAAAATATTCCGTTCCTATGAAAATACCTAGGAAAATATCCGAACAGTTACAACTTATGAAAAATTCGAAGTAGGATACAACAACGGTTGAAACAAATGACAAATACCTACCACATAACAAACGACGCAGTTACAAACATTAAAGTCTATCCATCCATAAACAACAATGCATGCCGAGGCCAAACAAGATGCATTTCCTTCATCCCAAGACCATTTCCATGTTGAAAAACACGTCCAAAAAACTGTAAGGGCCTCGAAGGCAGCGGCGCGAATAATAACCTAATAGGAAACCGTTTCCCGCCTTCAAAGAAATAAAGGGGAAATTCGTACTCATATTTCCCTAATTAGGTGAATAGTTTATGTGGTAGGTTTATAGCTGGTGGTATAGAAAATTATGTGGCCGTAATCAACGGCTATTACCGTTTGTGCCGAGTGGTAGAGTCCCGGTATAGTTAATAGCCTTCTCTATTTATAACCAGGATAACATAATGAGTATGGGTCGTATCGAAAAATCTAAGGAATATAAAGGAAAGTAAACGTGAGAAATGCTAAGTTATAATTGGGTAGGTACTTACTTTTGGTATGGTCGTGTAGGTGGATGAGATAGTTTACTTTATCTACTAACAGCGTAGGCGCTACTAGATCATTCAAACTTTTCGACAGTAAAAAAAACTTAAAAACATTCCTATAGTTGTTGATATCTCTTATTATTGCCTACTTATTATTTAAAAGAAAATACCGCATAAAGCCCAAGATACAAATAACGTTGAATATTAATATTTGAAGAAGACTTTGAATAAGTAATCTTCTAAAATCCTTCAAATCCTTAACCGCACGGCACCCGAAGCAAAATTACGAGCAAGAAAATGATGTAAAATAGGCAAAAGTGGAGCGATGAATGAATTTATAAAGCTTAGGTATACTTAACCTATAAAAGGTGTCTGTAAAAACTGAACAAAGGGAGTATTACAAAGTTTCCGCAGTAAAATAAAAATACAAGCCCTATCTCTTGTTATGTTTCATCGCACCGAGATGTAGCAACCTCAGTTGGTTTTATCAGCTCGTATCTACGTTACTGATAACAATTTATCTGTGATATCGATAGCCCGAGATGATAATAAAAACAGGAAATAATCTAAAACTAAAAAACGAACATTATGTAAATTGGTTGAACATATTTTATTCTGTACCGATATAAGGTAATTAATGCTATTTAACTGCTATACCATTCTGCTTTACCACTCTAAAAAATATGGGTATATTTAAAACCTAAGTTTTTAGTAAACATAGAACGGATGGCCGGAATAGAAGACTATAGGCTCAATTTAATTCGTTGACAATAGATACATATACCACTGAATTGCAGATAAGAGTATATTTTTTCTAATCGAGTCGTCAAATAAACAGACCTTCACTGCAAAAGACATTGTATGATAGGTACTCGGGGCCATCCTTCAGACATAAACCTACCTTACAACGCTATACACTTAGTTATTGATAAATTTCTAGACATGATGACTTTTAATCAGGCATATACAATTCTATTCTGATCCTAATATTATAAATGCGAAAGTAACTCTGTCTCGCATTCATGCTAAAACTACTCAACCGATTTAAATGAAATTGGTGTACAGATAGTCTAAAGCCTAAGAAAGGACTTAGGCTACTTTTTATCCCGGGAAAATGGAAGATCTCTTGGGTACGCGGGTGAAACCACGGGGAGACACTAGTATAACATAATCTATTAAGAGCAAGTTAAATATTCACGTATGACTATATGAACTCACTATGTCAATACCGTTTGGTATCGAGTCACTTAAACGTAAGTGGCTTTTCTATAAATATAGACAATGGCAGATCTCCTTACAGTAGCTCCACATATTTATTTATTAAGCTTTATGAATATTTTAGGTTTGTAATTATACTTACTAATGTAATCTCTGTAAATACCAGGCTTTGATGAACTCTAGGTTGTCAGGGTCAATTATCAGATGAATTATGTTCTAATGAAGATTAGAACAAAGATGTTGATCCTGTTGAGCCCCTAAAGAATTAAGTAACTAAATAATCAGTACGAGAAGGTTTTCCCCCATAAATAATGCATGTATTACATCACTAGCCAAACAACGGTCGAGTAATTATCCCCCTAATTAATAATTCCTTGAGATTCAGATAAAGCCTTGGATCTATGTTAAATTAAGTGGAATAAGGGTTCATCTATGCTGGCCTAAGGCCCACATCGTGGGACTACACCATGGTGGAATTCTAATACCATAATTCCACGACATGAATTTCCCACTTGGTTCCGGTTTCTTTGCATACTCAACAGTTATCATAGAAATAAATATACTTATACCTACATTCTTTACACCATATAGAGGGCCCATTTGAAACTGATATAATACTATTAACTGAAAAGGTAAATTAGTATATATACCTAACTATGGTTAATAGAAAATGTTCATGGATATGTTGGTCATAGGTGGGATACAAACCCACGACACCGCTGAACCGATTTCGTTTACAATAAGTAGGTAAGCGAACTTTTTATAGGGTAGATCTGACCTACTAAAAGTGTACCTTATTGTTGTATTAATTTGATTGTACATTCGTACCTACTGGCTAATAGAACGAAATTACTTACATAGAAACAGGCAATATTGGGATTGTTTATGTTTTATTCTATAGATCTCTTAGGTATTCTAATATAAATAATATTAAGCCTAATGTGAACTACGAACAATAGGCATTTGTTTTTATTAGGGGCTGACCTTTCATAAAGGTAGGGAATTTCTAGGTTGACTTCATCTATCCAATAAATTCTCTTTGTTCCCTGAACTCATTTCTCTTTGTATTAACATACTTATTAATAAATTGGATTAGGCTATGAATTATCATGAATTTCCTCGACTAAATAAAGATATTTTTTCCTTGATAATAACAAACGTGTATATATAAGCAATATGTTGTTTTATTCAGGAAAGTTGGGCGTGTAGGGTTGGGTCGAAATTACATGAGCTGTCGGAATCTTCAAATAAAAAGTTATGAGTAACTTACATTTGGGTGCGGCTACCACATTTATCGGATCGGTCTATCCATCATCCAGACATCTCAACGGCATCTTTATATCATACTAGTAGCCCTCCGCGGTTCCAGCGGCGTACCCGGGAGATCTTCCATTTTCCCGGGATCAAAAGTTACCTATATCCTTTCTCAGGCTTTAAACTATTTATATACAATTTCTTTTAATTCAGTTCAATAGTTTTAGCGTGAAAGCGAGACAGACATAGAGAGCTATTTTCGATTTTATAATATTATAGTTAGGATACAAGTAAGGAATTGTAAAAATTTAAGAACGAATGCTGCACCGATTTTAAAATATAGGTTGCGGTTTGAACTGACAAAAGTCTGCACATAGCTCGTACCTAGAGGTAAATGACAGCATTCCCAAATACCTACTTTTGAAGTCGAGACGAGAGTATGTAGAATACACTTAAATTTTTCCAAAAATATGCCTTAATTATGTATGGTCAGTCAACCCTACTTTTTTAATTCTTTTGGAATTCTGCAATACGTGTAATGTTTAAATGTAGGGTCCACTGAACGACAATGGACAGTCTGCAGTAAAGGCGGTAATGAGTTGATAATAATTATAATTGTTTTTTTCTGAAATGAAATGAAATGTATTTATTATTTCAAATAGGCCTTCACAGGCACATGAAACGTCAATTCTGCAAATGTAATTGATCCTTTTACTGATAATTTTATGACAAAAAATATCTTATACTAGCTGTTGGTATTTTGAAATACAATACCTAGATAGAGTCTTGCCTAGTCTTGTTGGCGAAAATCGGTAGATAGCTAAATTAGCGGGATATTTAATTCAAGGGTTACAGTGTCAAAAATATAGCCCAGTTTCTCAAATCTCATACGTTTATATACATAATGAATGTTAATTATGAAAGCCTTAATGTAAAGTATATAAATTATTCCATGTACAACCTCGAGAGTGGATTCCATAGGGGCTGAGTTTGGCTAAAACATTCAGTCGAGCTAAATTCCACTGAGAAATCTTAAATGCATAATATGTTTAACTTCTATTATATGTGGAGTTAAATATGTAGTATAAATAGCAATAATATACCTATCTTAATAATTTATATAGAATTTCTTACATGTGTATTGTAGATATTTATCATAATTTAGTAAGTTTCCATATAATGATATTTGTGTATCTATAGAGACCTGCCTTCAAAATATTTAATGACTGAATGAAAAATATTAATATAAGTAAAGAAAATAGTATATTTTTTTAAGTCAAAAAAATCAAAATCAAAATCTTTTTTATTCAAATAGGCCTCAATAAAGCACTTATGAATAGTTCCTATTAATGCTCGGTTCTGATAGTAGTTTTAGAAGTTTAGTACCAAACCTATTAGAATTCTAAATCTTAAATAAAAACCGGTTGGTTAAAAATGCTTATCAGTATACAAGCATCAATTTCCGATGCATTTTCTCGATTCGCCGTATAAACAACATCGTTAAAGTTACGCGTGTATGTTTACACTCAAACGCAGTAAGGTGGTACCGTGTTATCAACTAGTTATTCATACTTGTGCAACGTTCGTGTATTGACGTTATCGGCTATAACAGCGTTTTTACGTAACAATGTACGGTAGTCGTTGCCAACATTACAAAACACGAAACTATACAACCTACTAAGGAGGATATGAAGTACCTACCTACTTAGGCGGTTTTAGGACGAGACACTTCAATACAGACAAACTTCCGCCCCGTTTCGATAAAATATCACGTATGTTTTTTTCCGGATTAGCCTTAGGGTAGCTAGTTAGATTAGCTTTCTATTAATGCATGAATTTTATAATTTTTTTAAGGTTAAGGCGCTGGAAACGTGAAACAATGAAACTCACATTCGCATTTATGATATTAGTTAGGAGTTAGGGTTTAAGATGATTTAAAAATAAATTATTATGATTTTAAGCTACCTAAATAATAATTAATTAACTTAATCAAGTTAATATGTTATTGTAATCAGGTTATCCAAACGAACATTTCACAAAATACAATTTCGACAAAGCCTTCGAGCGTCGAAAGAGAAACTAATTTTCTTCCCTGTTTTCTGTCTTACACAGTTATTTCAGTAATGCGAAATAAGGTCTCGATATGATCAGAATATATATGTATTTCGGAGAAACACGGAGCGATGCGTTAGTATCCATATAATATGTGAATCTACGCGGCAGTCTGCTTTGATGTAGCTCCCTCAATCATTTTTGATACAGTCTTTAATTAAAAAAGGTTCTAGGAAAATTCTGCTTTGCACATATTCAAAATTGCGAGCTCTAAAGGCCGCCCGAACTAGTTTCTATACAACGAAAATAAAAAAAGACATTTCACCGACCAAAGTTAATGCTAATTTTACAGCAGTAAAAACTTTCCTAAAAGCGTCCCGGTAGGTATAATCTAAAAATTAAATTTTGAATGTCACCGGCTTAACAATGAATATTTTACCTCTGTTTCTCTCAAAGGAGCGTTATTTCTCAGACAAAATGAGTCTAGAAATTAATACCTCCACTCATTTGTTTTAATTAACTCATGAATATGAATGACCGTTACGCCGATGACATAGGTATCTACAGGTAATTTAGTTTTGCAAGTGGTTTTGTTGTTTTACCTAATATTAACATCAAATACAGATTTGCCTACATAAAATACGGGGTCGCGCCAACTTTTAAGACTAGTTGCCATTTATATTTTACTATAATATAAGTTATTCCATGATTACTTAAAATTCATTGTTGTATTTATGATCAGGAAATATTTAAAATTGTTCATTGTGTTTTGGCTAGAAGGCTAAGGGGGCCGGAGAAAAATATAAATACCTACTTGCTGCCAATGCATTGATGAAGCAGTTCGTATTGCCAAGTGACTTTACTATTAAGTAGACCAACTGTCATTTATACAGGCTTCTATAAGGAAAGGGAAAAGCAAAGAAAAAAAAAATATGGGAGAAATAATACTACTTTTCAGTGGAATACTCGAGAGGAGCTGGATCGAATTGACAAAAAGGTCTGTCCCATCGGGTCGCGAATAAATCCGCAGGAAGAAAACTAGTTTAAAATTAAAATAGCGTAAATAACTTTTGAGGTTATATAATGCTTTATAAACCTAAATTAATTTATTATCTTAAACCAAAATCAGCATTGTTAAAAAATTTTCTTTAAGATAAATGAACTAGGCAATACTTTATAATAACTTATTTGTCTAGACAAGACCTTTTCGAAATTGGGTTGAGAAAAGAGCAAATTATATAGTTTAATTAATGATCCTCATATTTTGTTATCTAAAATTCGAGTCGTGTCTGAAAAACTATTACCTTTATATATTAAAAAGAGGCTTATTTCTTGAAACATAAGGTCTAAATTAAATTGATGCTCGACGTCTGTTAGTGCAGGTTAACACAATGGCTGAGTAACTTCAAGTTTGTGTTCGGACCAATGATTCCCAAATCTAGTTTGTTAGTTTAGGTCTTAAGATATTGGCCTGAAGTTCCCTTAAGTTTTGCTTGTTGCTTGTAATGTGACGCAATTCAGCTAAGCAAACATTTATTGTGTACAATCAGATGCAAAATTTCTTGTAAACAGTAACTTTTTTTATATGTTCGTTCATCTATAAAATTCACTTTTTAAACCAATATTAAATCTAGTCAGCTAAACTATACCTAGTTTAAATACTCACTATAAGGTAATGTACAAACTACGTAATAACATTTATATTAAACTAAAAATATTCAACAGAAAAAAACAGGTTATAAAACTTTGGATTGGCTAAATATTACATACATTTTCATATTAACTGTACATTGTTATCATACAACGTTAGATGGTTGTCCAGTCCGGTAATAAACCTAGTTACCGTTGTTTGGGTCTTAGCTGATAGTTTTGATAGCACCCAAGTGTCCTTTTATACGACCCACTTCACGCTTCGAGATTTCATTACCGTTTTGTATCCAATTTCTTGAAACATCTGTTGATATAAATTAGGTACTTAAGTAGTAGTTAATGGAGATTTTAATGCAGACTTTAACTGGCAATGTACCGCTGTAGGTACCTGTTGCCGCTGTGAAGCAATATCGCTCTTTTTGGAAGATTTGTAAGGTAAAGTAAAATGACTGAAGCTCGAACAACTTAATCTTCCAAGGTCGAAAATTAAATTGGCGAAGATTTTAAAATTGCTCATTTCCATAGAAAGGATTAAGCACATACTGTTAGAAGAGGCTGGATTCAAAGCCTTTGTTCCCCAGTTATTTTATTTTCCACATGAGAGACTTGCATATATCACTGCTATACCTAATACCTATCACTGATTGACTTTACTAGATTTTTTTTATCGAAACTTAAACTAATAGAATACCACTACAACATACCAAGACAAAGTAAAAAATACAACCACAATAATTAATGAAAAAATGAAATATACAGTAAGAGTAAATAAAATCGTAACTGTGGTTAAACTCTACTAGCAACAGAATTAATATTGTAATGCAAATTTACACAAAGGAAACAGTACGTAGGTACAGGTAATGAAATATGAATTCCCGGGCCGTGGAGATGCGTTATTGATTTTAATGTCCGATGCGCGTATTGGTTGTAATATTCACGTTGCATTTAATAGGTAGGTACTAGATAGCTCACGACTCACGAGCTTCCCGGGAAATTTACAGGTGAACAAGCTGGGCGGGTAAAGGATTTAATATTGGGGTATATTATGAATGTACGTGTAACGGCTGGCCTTTTAGCCATATAGTTATGTATTGGGCATGTGATGGCTTTACTTTAATGAAAGAGTATGTTTTGGATAAAAATAATGTGGATGTAATGAACATTTTGTTACGGTGATAAAAATGGTATGGTTTAGAAATAAAGCTCATACACATGTAATATCGAAGTTCAAGTTGAGCTATTAAATGTGTGATTTAATATACAGCTCATTTAAAATATTATCACTTCCATATGCTTTCTCTTAGGTTCCCAGTAAAGCCTTCTAAAAATTTAAAAATGGAAAACTGAAATATTGATAAATGATTGATTAAATAAATGTAATTTATTTTTAGTTAATTACAAAAGGAGTCACGGCGTAATTGGCGTCCCAAACACAATTAAAATTTAAATGTTTTAATTAAAAAAGAAATCACTTTTATGATAGAATAGCTTGAAGCACAAATTTAAAAATTTAAAAAAGACACAAGAGTAGCTAAAAAACAAGACAAATTAGTTCGGCAAACTAGTCAATTAGTTAATTCTTTAATGAGCCTTTATTTTCAAAACGATGTTGCATATAACGAACATAGGATTAATAATGAAAAAATTTTAATAATATAAAAACTTTTTCTTATTTAATTTAATGAGGCGTAAAGTTTTCAGCTAACAAAGTTTGATATTTTGTGCACTTAATTTGAAAGTGCGCTGCTAGACAGGCATATTATAATTTAACATGACAAAGTAAAAACTAAATTTATTGAGCTTTAAACGCCATTATCAGTTTTTGGTTAACCAGTGAAAACCGAAGGAAGTATAACGCACAAAACAAATAATAATTACAATAAGCAATAAAATGGAAAGGACTCGCGATATCATTTACAGTAAAGATAACATTGTCCAAACTTTCCCACTGAAGTCATGCAAACTTTGTGAAATTCGAATCGAGATAATTAAGGAGACCAAATTGTAAAGCACCGTGAGGTCAAGTTAAGTTAGATAAGTTTTGTACATCCAAGTTTCGCTAGATAAACTTCTGTCAGATCACTCGCGGTGTCTAGTTAACGAACTCCGGAGATTTTATCTGTCCCTGTAATTAAAGAACAAGCAGTGCTTTTAAATTGCATTCAGGTGGAATTTTACTCGTTTAAAGTTTGGAAAATCTTTCTCTAAGTATCGTATGTATATTGTACAACAAAAATTTTGGTAATATTAATGTAATTATTACTTTTTAAGGACCAGATTTTGTTTTACAGAAACTGATACTACATAGTTGCTTACTTATATACTACTTAGTAGGTGACAAAGTTATGTATCGTAGATATATTTATAGATAAATACCTATCTAGTTGACTCTATAATATTTTTTTAACTAGCTGTAACTGATGGTTTGACCACATGGATTTAAGATCATCCCATCCAAACTAGTTATTAAATTATAATATTTCGTGAATCACATTAGCAGTAGGTATCAAAGATACCAAAATTTTACTTCTTCACTGTAGGCACTAACTTAGTGTCGATTTCTAAAAATATATTTAATAACTATGAACATAACTGATTACCCCTTGCCCAAAATTAAGCTGAGCATGGGATATCAAATTACTATGTCCATAGAAAATAGCGGCATTGTTTGGACAGTATAAGTTAAATATGAGATTGTGGGCGATACTGTCGACCTAAATATAGATCCCAATAAGGATACGTACCCCGAATACTGGAAGAAATATCTTACGATATTCGAAATATATGTTGACATTACCGAAAAAGACCTTTCAGAGAGATGTGACCTTTACAAATACTTACCTTCCTGTTATAAATCTCAATATTAATATAAATTTTTGAATGTACGTCATGTAGCTGCCTTATTAAATAAATATGCTGGGACATTTTTCACACACGGCCAATCTGATTCGAAACTAAGCAGACCTTGCAATATGGTAACCAGATTGCTGATATACTACATATACCTAGTACTTTTAAAAATATACTTATATAGTTATTTAGAGCCAGACACATGCATCTGACATATCATGCAATGTTTGTCCTGGGTGGCATTCGAACCCACAACCGGCGGCTTGAAAGTCAGGATCACTAACCACAAAGCCAACCAGTTGTCACAAAATAAGAAAGAAAACAAAATTCTACTCACAAATGCTAATCGACAAAATGCCTCGTAAGTATAAAGGAAGCATAAACAATACCCCGTTATTTCCCAATAACCTGAACCCATGTTGTAATGTATCAGTAACTAATAAATTCGGAGGGTATTATACGGGTAGCAGAACCCGTTTTAATGGCACACTTTGGTGTTATCTTCAGCAATTTACAGTTAAACATGGCTTTCTCCTGACTCCTAACGTGTTGGTGATCTATAAATGAACTATTTCAATAGATTATTTAACTATTTCAATCAAATATATTTAATTGTATATAAGAAGTATCTATAGGTATAATATTATACCTAGTAGTATATGAACTATCTGGTTTATTTAATGAATTATATGAATTATTGGACTTTACTTTAACAAGTTCTGCGTAGTTTGCTACGCAGTACGACTTAACTAAAACTTTGGAGGTAACTAGAAAATCATATAGATATACATTATACCTACGTCTTGTTTATTAATTTGATAATATTCTTGAGAACTAATATTTATTATATTCTTCTTTATTATTATTTTAAATTACTTTGAAATTTGAAAGCTACCTATCATAAGATTGTCAGGCATTTCTGCTCTAAGATGCATAGACCTAGAAGGCAACAAACCACAAGTACAAAGTTGGTAGAATGAGAAGATTATAAATTGCACGGTACCTAGCCAAGTGTTTTCCATTCCTTTGGCCAACAAAGACAAAGCTCATTGTTGTATTAAGTTGTGGTTTGTACAGGAGCTCACAGCCGTGTTCGTGAATTTAAGTGGATTAAATTCTAAGTTAAACTCTTGAGACCGCCGGAGTGATTAAAGTTCAAAAGATTCATTGAAAAT
Source organism: Thyatira batis (assembly GCA_905147785.2). Taxonomy (NCBI): domain Eukaryota; kingdom Metazoa; phylum Arthropoda; class Insecta; order Lepidoptera; family Drepanidae; genus Thyatira; species Thyatira batis. Next base: position 8,477,373 of record LR990489.1, read on the forward strand.
TGTATTATGACTGTGATCATTTTTACCTGAACGAGTACATTTTTCTAACAACACAATTCCGCCATTAATAATTCAATAGTAGTGGCTCGGGAACTAAATTGATTTTAACGTTTCACATACCTATATATCTTAAGATTTGGTATTCTTGGAAACTGATATTGGAAATTCCATTTCTGTTAACTGAGATATTATTTGAACTATAAAGGTACCCTTAATAACCCAGCTTAATTCGATTATGTATCGTTCTGTCTAGGAAATAGTTGTATCATAAATTTCCATTTTTATATCAATTATAGATAACTCACAATATAATTTCCAGCAATCTTTAATAATAATATAACAAGAACTCAGTAGAAAGACCGAAAATAATGTTTCTATTTCTCTATAAATACGAGCAATCTTGGGAATCGAGAGCATTTCTCGGAGCGACTACGTCACAGAAAAATCTTAACTTTATTAACAAAAATATGTTGGTGACTTGAGTAGAACTAGGATAAGACATTTCTAAACACAACAAAACTATAATAAATTGAACGGTGGTATTAACGACAATCTTTTCAAGGAAATACAGTTAGGGAAGCGTTCTCACTGCGGTGCGGTGCGACGTAATACTTTTGCTCAATTAATCTTGGGAGCTATTCGAACACTTCAATTGTCCCTTATCGGTGTAAGTTCACAAGGCCACTGCAACCGGCCCGCGATACCGCGACAATGATAGATGGTGGACACTTGATGAATTGCTGCTGCTCTATCTTGATCAACGAGATGATAATGAAACGATAATACAACGAATTGTGAAAACTACTGGTGAAAGATGTACGGTTGAGAAATAAAAAAGATACATTAATGCCATTTATTGATAAAAAAAATAACAGCCTGAAAATGGTAAAGGTAGTAAAATATTTATAATTCATAGTAAAATAGTCACAAACCGTCCTTTTGTTTTAACAAATATATATCTGTAGGTGTTCTAAGATAATTAAATAGTATTAGATCTGAGTCCCAAAAAACAGTAGGACTAGAATCATATAATGCCTATAATATAAGCGTTGTTGGTTAATAGAAGAGTAAACTTAAACGTCTAAATAAGATGCTGAGTTTCCAAAGAGTCAATAGGCCCCCAAAAACAAACAAGGATCACTAAATAATCAGAAGTACGCTCATGTATTCGAATTTCGATGTGGATAGTGAAAAACTAACCATTATTAATAAAAACCCAACAAAAAACATGTATACCAAAGGTAAATAAAAACATGGATAGGTAACTGTCAAAACAAAGAGATGTTGAATATTTTATTTTGAATGAAATGATTGAATGGGACATGGTGCCTACAAAGATTTTCCAGGAAAAACAATGTGAGCATTGAATTCACATGTATAAAAGGCAATATGAACGGCCGATGCTGTTTTCACTTTGAAGGTTTCGTTTGACAGTGTTGATATTTCATTGCAATTAAAACGATGTTGTTCACATACATATGTAACCTATAAGTCTTTGCAAAATAATAAAATATGACTTGGCAAAAATATAATATAAATATGTAAGTTTATAAATATTAATACATTTTTTAGCAAATTTTAAGACATAAATCCGAAAATCCTTAGCTCATAACAATATCACTGATTTGCTCCGACGAGAATATAAATTTGAACGTGAAAAATGAGTTTCAAAATACTGATTATTCTAGGCACTCTTCTTAGAATATTCCTATTTCCTCGGGAGGTATTAAAGAAAATTATTTTCCATTTCAACTCACCTCATCCCGACGAGTGCTAACAATCTGCATAAATTACAAAACTCTTCACCGCCCAAACTGAAATTCAGATAGCGTCAAGTAAAGTTTAATTTATTAAATTCCCCCGAAGAAATATTGCGTTGATTTTGGCTTATTTAGTGGCGTAATACTTGAGAGTTTGCTGTAAATGTCAACAAGTGCCTGCCAGCGTAATTTACTCTTAGTGGTTGATTACGCAAACCATGCAACAATATCGTTAATCACGACGTTTTCAAATTGGTTTGGTAGGTAATTTAGATTTGACTTCGTGCAACTTTATTGTTTATGATAGTAGTAATGTTTGTGTAGTACCTATGACATCTTCCTAATTCCGTTTTACTGGTGTATGTTAGAGGAAGAAAGTCCAAAGATCCTTGAGTACGGTATAACACCTCATGAGCTTACATATTCCTTATTCTACAAAGTATAACATGATTATTTCAATCGTAATACTCATTAATATGCATGGCAACCTCTTCATTAATTAAGTTCTTCAAATAAGATTTAAGCTTTGTATGTAATTAGTATATATATGTAAGTAGTATATATAATAATGGCCTTTTTTATATAACAGTATATATTGGCAGCGATGTTTAAATAATCTGAATTTCCTGAACAGGATCATTTGGCCCAAATCCCCTTAGTCGATGACCTAAAGATGGTCTTACAATTTAATATTACTTACTGAAAGAATAATAAACATAGTCGAGCATGACATGGAATACAGAGGATTCAACCTTGAAACAATAAAATAAAATGTCGTAGTAAAGTTGGAACGATGAAACAAAGAGACACGTCCAACGTATTTGTCGGTGGATTTGGCAACAAACAAGGGCGAATTAAAAAGTCATAGCCTGTATTTTGCCCGAGAGTGGAGAGAGACCTCCACTCTGATGTACAATGCAGATGTATGAAGCCACTACCTGCTGTGGACTTATAACAAAACTAAAGAATTTAAAGATAATTTAATTTTTCATCATTTCATGTGATATTGATTTAGATTTATTGAATAAGTAAGTATTTATTTAAATACGGTTGTTACCGCAGTCACAACTATTTATTAATAATAATATTTTTTTCAGTGCGACAGAGACGGCACTTCACGACGTCTACTATCTCCCTCTTCAACTTCAACGCCGGTTACCGTACTGTGTATATCGATGGTAGCCAAAGTGAGATTATTAAATTGAAACAATATTATAATAATATACCTAATTAAAAATAAATTAAGAAAAAAGCGAACAAAGGATCTTTGTTTTTTTTTGTATTAAAGTTCCGAACATAACCGGCATATCTTTCTCATTTTCCCTTTGTTTCGAAGCTCCTTGATCAAGATTAATATTTTAGAGGCGTACCTTGATTCGGCCATGGCGCCTACGAAGAAAAAAGCGCTCAGAAATATTAAACGTCTATAAATCCAAAGATTTTGCATAGTTACGAGGAAAAATGTTTACCTCTGGCAAAAAGCAGCAGATAAATCTTTCAAAGGCTTTGTGAGGCGTCATTCTTTGACATAATATATCCAAAGCTCGCACGAGCAGGTACCTATTCACTGTATATTAGTTTTTTTGTATTACCTGGGAAAAGTCGAATAGCATCGTGCTATAGCTAAGATGGTCAAATTCATTCCTTTAAGAGGAAATTCATGTGTAAGACATCAGTATCTTACAAATTATGGGAATTTAACTCTACATGTACTATTATGTGGTAGGATAATCCATCGGACTGTACTTGTGACTATACGATATTGCTCTCAATCCTAATGTCATAGTACCGAACTTGTAATGTCTGATAATTTAGAACCTAAATTTATTATACTTATATTTTCTTTTACGTACAGACAAGAGATTAGGCATTCATCCATCAGCGATTCCAATAAATTTCGTCTATGCTTTTATTGCGTAATAAAACATCTCGTGATTCAAAAGAATTGGACCTAAATTCTGTTGATATCTCTCTACTATTGAGGCGACATTCGTATTGAATACGCAATAATCTTGGTGCGGATACAGCCCTAATGCGTGTCATAAATCAAGCGGATATCGCGGATGTAGCAAAAGTTATGGTGCCACCATAAATTGAATACATTGACTGTTGCGGCGGTTTTCGGTGACCCATATCGGGTGATCTGCTAAAGTCTGTTTTTGTGCCCCAGTATGGCTTGAGAGAGGATTCATTGTTTTAATAAATAAAGGGTCTGAGTCTACGGCAAACGAGCAAGTCTTGGAAAATTATCTAGGCTCTTATCACAACTGCACAATAACAAGTTTTTACCCATATTTGTGACAGGCAGTACTGACATAAATGATAATTGAGTCAAACCTCATCAAGCCCCAAATTTGATAAGGCTATTTGATTATGTAAATTGACCACAGCCTTGTTGGTATAAAGAAACACGTAGGCTCTGTGGATAAATAGATTAAGGTCGCAAGGGTTTTGTGACGACAACGGCGACTGTTCTAAGCGTGTGGGACATGAATTTAAATTGCTATTTCAACTGAAGCCTATCCATATCTACTATTATACTATCGCATGATAGAACTTGTTTGATGTAGGAACTGGTAGTTGTCTATAAAAGGTAGGTATTTTGTAAGAGATTCTATTAAATTACGATTAGATCCAGGTTGACCGAGCTTTACTCGGAATTGAAGGAAATCTCATTTTCTAAGGAATGGAGCTGAGACTGATTTCTCTTAATATGATTTTTTTTCTTTAAGTTTTATATTTATCAATTCCCGCAATAGAGAAATTATAATAAGTGATGTCAAAGTCATGACATTACATAAATTTATAATGGGGTATATAAACAAAGGTACTTTGATACAAGATATCTTATATAGAAAATAAAATTAAATGTCGCTTTACATATATTTTAGATAGCCTTTAGATACCCACATGCCTATTTATATTGTGAGATATGAAAGATTATTGAATATTTTCTGGTGGGAAATTGCCGTTTCAAAGCGTACCTTGCCTATCTGTTTTATTTAAGGGAAACAGGGTCGCTGGCGTCTGTTGGATAAAATAAACGTGAAAGTTTATGTTAGGTTAAATATAAAGGTCGTTGAACCTTGTTGCGCGATTCGCATGAGTTTCAGCTATTTCATGTATTCTGCCGAACCGAACGTCAAGGGTAAAAAGGTACGTCGGGAACTTTTGATGACAGCATGATTATCATAATTCCGTTAAGGAAATTAATTCGTGAAGTCTTACGAAGTTTAAAATGAGGTTTTCAATGAGTTGTGCTGAATAATTAATACCCCTAAACATGTTTTATAGGTAGGTACCTACCTACTTGTTTAAATGTTTATTTAATGAAGAAACTTTTGTATATTGTTTTTATGCAAAATTATATTATTATGTCAAATCATGAGTGTCGTGAGTTACATTCTATTTTATTAAACTTTTTATCATAGCATTGCTTAGTAAGGTACTAATCACACAAATCTAACTATCTATATAGGTAGTTAAAATCGTGATTATGAAGCTTCAATCTTGTGATGAAAATTATTGGTCTTCTGTGACAAGTTAGTAATTTGCCAACAATCAGTGCAATGTAGCAGACTATCGTCTTAGTTATAACGCCCACTAGTGTCGAGACGGATAATTTTCTTTCATAAATTTAAAGCTTGTTATTCACTGATTAACCAGTCGCATATCGTTACTTAGTTGAAACAAATAAAATTATATATGATTACATAAAAGGCATTTTAAATCTTACGCCGCGCGGTTTCCCCCGCGTACCTACTTCCCTTTCCCGCAGGAATAAAGTAATAAAAAATAGACTACGTAACACTGTAATCATTTTTCAAATCGGACCAGTACCTAGTTCCTGAGTTTACCACATTATAATATTAGTATATATATATCGCTACCTACTGGACACAGACTATTCACAATTTACCACATCTTTCCATATTTACCATAAGTAGGTTCCTTTTATTCATCATCATCAATTATTCAGCAAGACCACTCCATTCTTAAAACAGATGGTAACATATAAGAGATTAATTAACGAGTACCAACACGAAGTCCAAACAGTTCTCATTTCAAATTCTGCTATCAAACGAAACTTTGAATTTGATTGCCAAAAGCTTATTGTCCTAATAGGACAATAGTTTCACTCCCACTTTGATGATGTGATTTGATTGATGTAGGTACTACCAAAGCCTGCTGGTCTACAGATATACCAAACTAGCTGCCTCCGCGCGGTTTTACCCGCGTAGTTCCCGTTCCCGTGAGAATACAGGGATAAAATATATAGCCTATGTTACTCGGGGATAATGTAGCTTTCCAAAGGTGAAAGAATTTTTGAAATCGATCCAGTAGTTTCGGAGCCTATTCATTACAAACAAACAAACAAACAAACAAATCTTTCCTCTTTATAATATTAGTATAGATATACGGTATAAAGGGTATCTAAATCAAAGCAGCCAGTGTATTCTGTGCGTTACCCGAGCGACATCCCTATTATCAGTCGATGCAGGAAGCTCTAATTAATGAACGACGTGGCTTAGGCACTAATTAAATTGCAGGCAAATAATACAGTGTTACATGCCTTGCCGGACGCACTAATTATAATATTATGAGAATAGAATCTCGTAGGTAATACACAAATGGACGTAATATTTACATATTTACGTCGTTGTCAATGATATAATGTGTGTCATGTGCTAACTAAAAACCTCCTAATATTATAAATGCGAAAGTAACTCTGTCTGTCTATCTCGCTTTCATGCTAAAACTACAGAATCGATTTGAAAGAAATTTGGTACACAGATACTCTAGAGCCTAAGAAAGGACAAAGCCTTCTTTTTATCCCGAGAAAATGGTAGATCTCCCGGGTACGCGGGTGAAACCGCGGGGAGTCACTTGTAGATATTTTATATATTATATTTGCCAAGTCACAACAGTAGCATTCAAACTTCCACATATATGATGTAAATGGGCTAAGACTGGTTCTTAGTCAAAAAAAAACTCAGAAAACTAGAATATAAGTGATATTTATTGCCCCAGTAATACTATGTACGTAATGCCTACAGCACATTTAGGATATGGGCAATCTTACCAAATGTACCGAATATGGGCCGAGTGGGGTGATAAACTATACCCCAAATGTATGGGGTTAACCACCTAACCGGGACCTTTTGTTTTCTTGATACTTGATGCCATATCGGGTGTATTCACCCGGATTACTTCTATTGGGAAATAATATCCCATCTTGCATGAAAAGAATTGATAAGGACGTGAAGTATCTATATGGAACCTATTGATCGATTTATTTCATAAACAATTTTTTTACGAAGTAAAGCGAAATATAGGACACAAATTGCAATAAAAATAATATTCTTTGAGTCTGGCTACGTACTTAGAAAATAAAATTAATGTATTGTATGTATAAAAATAACTTTCATCACAAATATTATTTTTAATATAGAAAATAAGCTCAAAGATACCTCGAACGCTGTAATCGAGAACAATGGCACGGTTCTCAGAATTTTTCTTATTGTAAACATCATTATAAAGTTGTGCCTGGAACATGGAGGATACAAAGAGGAGTGAGTATTGCAATTTAATAGCCCAAGTAAAAGGGACACATGGATTTAAAAATCAAAAATAGTGTAGGTTCAAGCTTCCGTCAAAGCCAATCACTATGCGAGCTCGGACACACGATAGGTACTGACAGCCTATTCTTTTTTCGATATTCCCAATTGCGATCAAAATTCTTTTATGAATCTGCAACGATATTTCTGAAATCAAACACCCAATTTTAATGAGTATTTCTGTGCTTGGAAGAGGATAACTAAAAATAGTTTTAATATAAATTTATTTGAACAATTTTTTAAAGATATATATTTAAACATGGAGTGTAATAAAACTACAATGTCTTATCCAGTAGCTACGCACATTTTTATTCCTTTCATTCACGGGCTAGGAAGATCAAAGAAACTCTGGGCGAAATAAGAAACATAATCAACTACGTATTTCTATGGGATCTCGCTAAGCTTTAACAAATCTAAATTGCTTATTTATTTCCGAAAATATACATTTCTAAGCAGCTTGAGTGTGGCCTATTTTTGTTGGGTATTTTTTTTTCTAACTGCGTAGAGCCAATCCAGGTCTGACGATGTCAGCCCTCAGGTTAAATCCAGTATTTTTTCTAAGATAAAATCCTGGTTCCTAATAAAGTTTGTATAGAACTAATAATTTCACTTTTTTTATATTTCAGTTAATAAGTTATTCTGACCTTATAATCTTAGGTTCAAAAGAAAAAGTAGTTGTAAACTATAGGTACCTTAGTTATATGTTTTATTCATTCTAAAATTGATTAGGATTACTTTGATTTTTATCATAAGAATAGCTGTTTTCTAGAATATAATCTACTAGCTGCCTCCGCGCGGTTTTATCCACGTAGTTCCCGTTCCCGTGGGAATACAGGGATAAAATATAGCCTATGTTACTCAGTGATAATGTAGCTTTCTAATGAAAAAATAATTATTAAAATCGGTCCAGTACTTTTTGAGTTTATTCGTTACATACAAAAATACAAATCTTTCCTCATTATAATATTAGTGTAGATTGATGTATCAAGTTTTCTACAAATCCCTTCAGCCATTGCGTGAAAGAGTAACAAACGTGCATCAATCCATACTCGCAAACATTTTCATTAGTAATATAACTAAGATTTATTTTGTATTACCAGACACCCGAAGTTTCAACACATTGTTCAGCTAAAGTTAAAATAATTAGAGTTTTCATATAGGTACATTTAATACAGAAGACTCATTACGCGAGAAACCACATCTCACACGAGTTAACATCACTTTAGTATGTAAATGATCTTCATGACGTTGACTTATGTTAGTGCGTCGTCGCTTAAATAATTACCTTACCTACTGAATACATGATGGGTTTACTTTACAGTGACATTAAACGACTTCTAGCTACAGTATTAGCGATAATAAATGTATTTAAATAACTGGAACCCAAATCGATGGGTTCAAACGGAATACATCATATAATACGATAGTTAGGTGCAACGTAGGGTTGCGTCGGGAGTAAGCCCTCTGAGGGCTTACTCCCGACGCTTTCGAGAAACGAGTTCTAATCGAATAAATGTCATTTCATACATTTTTGATAGCGATTCTAGCGCACGATCGTGCGGTGACACTTTTTGGAACTAACTTTGATCAAGAATTTCGTTACAATCGAAACCGAATCGAAAAATCCGTACTCCTGGCACTATTTGACATTTGTGAATAAAATGGCGGGAACGACTTTAAACGTCAAAATACACGATCAGTAAAAAGGTACTTTTTCAGGATCGAGTTATCTCATCTAGGATAAATTTATCTAATCTAAAAAAATACATCTAATGTACAAGATTTCGTTTTAGAAAAAAATGAAAAATTGAATATTTATTTTTTTCTGTAGAAATTAACCACACACAACTTATTTTATAATTCTGAAACGTCAAACACCGTTACCGATCGAATAAATGTCAATCTTAGCCATGGCCATCTTGATTTTTTATTCGTATTGGTTCGGGATTAACCAATAGGAGTTCAAGATGAATTTTTTGGTTCAGGATTAACCAATAGGAGTTCAAATTGAAATCAAAACAAAATCAAATTCGAATCGTTTTCGGGAGTAAGCCCTCAGGCTTACTCCCGACGCTTTCGAGAAACGAGTTCTAATCGAATAAATGTCATTTCATACATTTTTGATAGCGATTCTAGCGCACGATCGTGCGGTGACACTTTTTGGAACTAACTTTGATCAAGAATTTCGTTACAATCGAAACCGAATCGAAAAATCCATACTCCTGAGGGCTTACTCCCGACGCTTTCGAGAAACGAGTTCTAATCGAATAAATGTCATTTCATACATTTTTGATAGCGATTCTAGCGCTAGATCGTGCGGTGACAGTTTTTGGAACTAACTTTGATCAAGAATTTCGTTACAATCAAAACCGAATCGAAAAATCCGTACTCCTGGCACTATTTGACATTTGTGAATAAAATGGCGGGAACGACTTTAAACGTCAAAATACGCGATCAGTAAAAAGGTACTTTTTCAGGATCGAGTTATCTCATCTAGGATAAGTTTATACGAAATCTACCTAATCTAAAAAAATACATCTAATGTACAAGATTTCGTTTTAAAAATAAATAAATAATTGAATATTTATTTATTTCTGAAGAAACTAACCATAAACACACAACTTATTTTATAATTCTGAAACGTCAAACACCGTAACCGATCGAAAACATGTCAATCTTAGCCATGGCCATCTTGATTTTTTTTCGTATTGGTTCGGGATTAACCAATAGGTGTTCAAGATGAATTTTTTTGGTTCAGGATTAACCAATAGGAGTTCAAATTGAAATCAAAACAAAATCAAATTCGAATCGTTTTCGGGAGTAAGCCCTCTGTATTGCTAACTCGACTATAAAACGCTCAGCGTAGCTCAGAGAACTACGCTTTCCCGGCTCTGCTCACATTAAGACTCATCCTAATTTTATTATTAAATTTTGCTAACGTTATCTATATAAATTATTCATAAATATAAAATGGATAAGGAATTTGTTCATACTCCTCAAAAGTAATAATTTGCTTACACTGATATCTAGACCACATGTATAGTAGACGCCTATACCTAAGCCCATATATACGAGTATAAGAGTTGAGATCGTAAGCTTAAATAACAATTTAAATCGATTAATAATTTTCTTTGGCAACGAATGAACAGTATCTATTCGCGGTTGCAATTATCGATAAATCCAACAATTTCACGGTCGCAACATCGTATAAATTCAAGCAACATGGCACGAGACATCACAATAGTAAATTATAATGACAAACATCCACAAAACAAGCTACGAATCTAATAGTCATTATTATTTCACGTTTCCCGTCCAAATCCAGGCGCAGTACGCTGAGTTACAGCTCTGTTGGGAGCCAGTCTGCTCCGTAAGTCATATATTATTCAATCTTTCCTCAGGTATGAATGTTCATTAGTCCGAAAATAAATTCACCGGCTCTTTTCATGTTCACCGACCTTTCTGGAGAACCAGCTTAGGGCAGACTTTAAGTCTAAAAGGTTATTTATAAAAGTTTTCATGCCCAACGGACCCAGCGCACCTTTCTCGGTACCTTTCTCATGAAATTACGTAAAATGATATTAATTCTTTTCACATTTTATTAAGAGGTAATTTTATACATAGGTTTCTTTCAATTTTGTAGATGAGTAAATTTGACAAAATGGTGGTTATGTTCGAGTCGATAATATTGAGCAAAGAATAACTTCAGATGAGCGTATTGCTCTTCCAAAGAAACAGGTAAAACTATGTATGCATATAATTTGGCACACTAATTACCTTACTTACTCACCAATCAGATACCCTCCTACTCTTTTATGACTACGAATACATAATAACATAATCCAAATATTATTTATGAACAATACAATACAAGTACCTACTGGACTTGTAAAATCTCACTTTACCGTTTTTAAGCCAAACTTAACAAGTCACGTTATAAATCCGAAGTACACGTTATTTTCGCTGTCAACCGTCAGATACATGCTGAACTGACACATGCAACGAAATGTTAATTAACTGTTTGTGCAGTCGGTAAACTAGAAAAGGTATTACAGTTGAACGCTCGCGTGGTCACATAATAAGTGCAGATGCAAGTTGCATTGCTGTCCGTTAAATGTACTGTCGACTGTGTAGTAAAGTCGTTGGCCCTGAACCCCAGAGCTTCCCACGTCAGAGCTAGAGCTTACATATCTTTTATTTACTAAGTTTGTATAGGGGTTAAGCTTTATATATTGCATTGAATTGCATGAAACATCTATAAATCGAAAGTTTATTTTAAGATTTAAAGGAGGCAAATGGAAAGCTTGACTGAAGGCCTCAAACCCAGAAGTATTTTGGGAAGTCTAGGTATTTTGGTAGGCGTTGAATCTAGATATTTTTTTGTTGTGTTATAAATATTTCTTAAATATATTTAAGTTTATCGCGAAATCAGTAGTTTATTCATTTGTTTTTGCGTTAAATTACCTACCAATATTTTTACCGATTTAAATATTTTTATGAAGATTAATCAGTTTCAGTAATTCTTGGTTCATTTCAGGATCTTAATCATTCACATTAATGTTGTTATTAGGTACTTATACATGATTCTGTACGATATAATACCTTTGAAGTGTAAAGAATATAAAACCTTATTTTCAATTTGAAAAGTGCAAACAGGGGTACTTTACATAAAACTTCAACTAGAGAATAATACGTTAAAGTCGTAACTACTTATTTGGATGGGTTGCAGCGTAACATTGAGTCATTCTCCTTTTATAAAGCGGTCCATTCAATGTACGAGCACAGACCATTTCACAATTTCTTGAACTCGTATATTTTTATAACTATGTTAAGGAAGATCAGACGGGAGATCGGGGAAGAAATGAGTTTTTGGTGAGATAACTAACAACTCAGAATAAACGATATATATGCTATTAAATTGTAGGTGAGATCTGTTTGTTATTAAATCCAAAGAAATTTTTAAATTTTCAATCATTAAGCACTTAAGTAGTGAGTGGAAAATGGCGGTTTCCATTTACTCACCCATTTTCATCCCACAAGTGATATATACACATATTCCTCCCCTTCTTAGTAGTGACCATCAGATGCCTTCAATATATCTATGTATATACTTATTAAATTGATAGGGGTTATCTGTGGCTGGCCGTTGCACTGTTTTATACCAATATCCATGGAGTAAAACGTTATTGGTGTAAACCAAACGTTATTTCTCGTCTAAACGGACAATAGGAACAGTATCTACGTTCCGAAAAGGTCGGAAATGTTTAATATTGTCGCATTACGGGCGATTATGGACTTTATGGGGGACGATGACCACTCGCCGTCAAATGCACAAAGCGATGTCATTCCACGTTATGTGGTATTTACCATTACGGTTACTTAGATATATAGTAAACGTATAACATCACTTATAACCATGCAATCCAATAAAACTGACATAAATATTAATAGCATATATATAGGTACTTTAAAGTATCATGTTACATTTAATTTTGAAACTGAGTTCGTTCCGCGTGTTCATGCATGTTTCCGATCGTATCGTATGTACTTATATGACAGACTTTCCTAACAAAAAAAAGTAAATAAAACTTACTTTCTCATTTAAAGTGAGGATTAAAATGAAGAAATAATATTTAGAATACGTAAAATGATGTAAGTTGTAAAGCTCCAAGCTCAATGCACCTAGGGTCGGCAGCCGCCCGAGCGAAGCCCCCCTTAGTCTTGCGTCATACCCATCCTTGCACTTTGTAATAAAGATTTGCTTTCTCTTATAAAAGTTCCCGTTTGTGCATCTAGTTTAATGAGAGTGGATACCTTTGAAGAACAAGGGATACAGTTTTTCAAGTATTACATTCCTTTAGAAAATTGCGGCACCTTAGAGACTTGACATTATAAAATGGCAGCGAAATACTTCTCATTAACCAAGTAATGATAAAATATAGGTGGATAAACAGGGTAAACTATAAACAAACAAAGATTCGTTTGATTAACAGAATAGATAGAACCATTTTCTTCCACTCTCTGCAACGAATAACGTGCACTAGCTTTCTATCTTTATAAACTAAATAAAGATTCATTGATTCACACTCGAAATAAATTCAATTGCCAACGTTTCGACGTACTATGTTCCTTCAACCCTCATGTTTCCTAATTTAAGTATAAAAACACTGAGTCTCTGATACCCTATCGGTCAAATCTCGGTCCCACCCCGTACCACTTGCTCTGGGGTGAATATTCGTTTAACTGACCTATACTATGAGGGTGAGAGCACGAACATGCTTCATGCAGGGTTCTACTATCGCTGCATCAATGCACTGTGAATGCAGCTTGCATTTCAATGGTTTATGCTGTACTTTTGTTATTGAGGGTCGATGGACGGGGGATGTCTCGTTGTTTTGACGTATTTTATTTTATCGTTTCATTTCAGAAATTGCTGTATGAATATTCAGTTAATTTACGTAGATTAATATCAGAACCTTAGAGTTAGAAATAATATTCTTGTAATTAAGTATAGTAAGAAACACGAGTTTTTATTTACGTACCTTTTGAATTATTGTAAAGAATATCGATGTACCTAAATGTAATATTTAATTCAATTGTCATTATACTTGCGGAGCATCGACTGTATATCTTTTTCAGTAAGAAAGTACGTAATAAGCAGTTGTAGGACGAAACTAACGATGCCGATATTACAGACGAGGAAAAAGATTTTTCGGAACATGAAATAGTTTCTGTCGTTAGTGAACTATTATGTTCACAGTATGTTTTTGTTCCTTATTCTTTTTAATATCGTCTTCAAATATATATCTTCATATATGTTGCGTAGATTCTTACATACATACCGTTATTCTGAATGATTACATGTTCGGAAGTCATTTTCAATCGATTCTCTGAAGTAAATTTCTCTGATAGTAATCGGAACTATAGATATCATACTACATTGATGATTCATTTAAATGAACGTAATTTCTAATTAATTAACGTAGTCATATTTTTTTATATTTATATAAGTTTAAACATAACTTTCTATTTATAATCGTTTATAACTATTTCACCACAAATGTGTTAAAAACATTTGACCTCGCGCCTAAAAGAATCATGTTAAGGACTAGTTCAGAATTTCACATAGTTACCTTTATATCTTTAGATGATACGGAGACAAATCTGCGGAGAAAGCTATTTCCTTGTAACGTATTTGGACGTTACCATTATTGTTACGAAAATAAATGGAATGGTATATAAAAATAGCTGAAGCATCTTTTGGCCAAAATAATTTCAGGTAGCAGGCGCGGTGTTTGTGTGTTGCCCGTACAAAAAACGTGTGTCGAATACAAAGCGAGTTCGCATTCCAAAAAAAAGAGGTCGCTACGTACGGCTTTTACCTGAAAACCCTCTTTCGTGTGAAGGGAAATTTTTCACAGTGAATATTTTTTGCAAGTGACAAAGACATAAAGGCCAGACTTTTTTTAGATCCAGGAATAAGAAATATTTCAAAATTCAATCACCTGATAGATTATGCATTATAAAATTTATGATAGTTATAGGGATTAATTTCTAGTTAACGCTACTGGATCCTTAGCATAACATTTCAGCGATCTAGAAACTACACCGCCGCATCAAACACGAACTAAGTTATAATAAATAAATATTAAAGTAATTTCAATATTTTTTTTATAGCTCAAACTCACTCTATTCAAAATTCATGGTATACTTACTAATATATTCATTTACTTTACAATAGACCTCGATATGACGTTGTTGTGATGATTTGAAATTTGAAACTTAATTAAACTATAATTAAGTTTCAAATTTGCAAATTGAATTTATGCATCGAAAATTTTACCCATCGGGGTAGTTCCTCGAATTCAATATATGAATAAATTAATATAAGATTATGTGAGATAAAAAGAATTTATAAACTAATCTGTAAATGGAATGAAAATTTCACGATCACAGCTATCTTTATATCTTTTCTTTTGGACTTATCTGCCACTCTTATATGTTTCGTGTACGGGAAAGTAAGACGGATGCGATTGCTTTGTTAGTGTTGGAAACTGTTTTTGGGTGTTCATATGAGGGCTAAAAACATCTTATAGATATCTAGTCTATGAACTCGACCTTAAATAGTTTCTGCATAGAAAAATTATGACAGCGTCACTTATCAATTTACTTCTTTCTACTTACGTTCTTGTTGCAATTTACATTGTGTGATTATTTTTAGTGTTTCTCGAAAAGCTAATCAGTACATAGTATACATATTAAAATATAAAAATGGCTGAACCAGAATTGAAGAAGAGTAAAGTATCAATGACTGGCGTTAAGAGTCAGTCGACCACACGCTCCGTGGTCGCCATAGGACAGAAGTCTATGAGCAGGGTCAAAGTGAGGAGACAATCCTTTGGATTTACGGGCGTACCTGGTATAAGACCCGTCGAAAGAACTTCTCAGGTAAGATTGGATACAAAAATAATTAATCATTGATAAGTGATTCCTGGTCACCATAGAACATACAAGTTTTACTTAGTTTGGTGATGTGTGTAAGGAAATAACGATTTTTTTAAATAAATAAAATAAAAATATACCTATCGTAAGTGTACCAGTCGTGGCCACGGTACCAGTAATGGCCAAATATTAAAAGAAACATCTAGAATTCGGACATGAGCGAATGTTTTTACATTGGGATCTCTGTGACATAGACTTTAGACATCGAACTATCTAAGTTTGACGTTTTATTGAATTCAGTCAGTTACATGTACAAATTTGCGGGAATACAAAGTGTAAGGTGATTTGAAATTGACAATGACGGCTTTTCTTAAGGAAATCGTTAAGGCGGTGAGCAGAAAGTTTCACTTGTAAAATAGTATTGCTTGATTAAAATCAAAATTAGTTTTGTTTCATGTGGTAAACATAAAATAAAGATAAAGTTAGACTAAGACTGGGGTATCCATTAATGAATTTTCCCTGTCCAAGACTGGGTCACAAAACTACAACTTTTATTTGTTAAATTAATTGAATCCAGCTTTGCCGTATCTCACGCGTAATACATTACAAATATTAAATAAGGACTGGACTTTACAGTTTCACTATATTCAGCGCTGAAACTTTCACAATTTTGGTAATATTTCACTAAAACCTGTTTTTTTTTCTTAAACTGGCCACCATTGGGTCATTTACCATACTACTTCTATGTAGCAAGTACCTGTAGGCGAAATTTTATATACCTTTTATAATAAATAATGGCTAGATATTAAGTAATCGAAATTATTAATTGTGTCTCCCCAGCTTGGTATCGAATTTAAAAGACCACCATTATTGTTCCTCAACACATACCAACTGGATCCACATGTGCAATTCCACGTTGCGAAGGTCAGGGAAGCTACGAATGAGACTTTGGACTTTCTGTTCACAGGTCACAAGTATAATGTTCAGGTACTGTTTGTATTTCATCAACTAACTTAGTGGATCTAGTTTAATAAGTTCCAATTATTACTATTGTTTAAAATAACAACACTTCTGACGAGTTTCCCACGGTTCAACTGAATTGAGCTGTTCTCGGAATTGTTTCTTTAGCGATTTCTTAGGTTGTTTATTTGAATGAGTATTTTAAGTTAAAATTTATTTCTCATTCACAGGAATCACCTGCCTTAGCACTTCGTATAGCCGGCGATCTTATGCGTAAAGTCAAATCGATGCAATTCAACCGCTACAGGATCATTTGCGTCGTCACTTTAGCTCAAAAGAGGGCTCAGTGCTACAACAATGCTATCAGTTTCCTTTGGGACCACGAGAGGGACAACTACGTAGACGTACAGAGGGAAGTCACTACTGCCTTTATTCAAATTACCACATTTGGTATATATCTTGATTAACATATTTCGATTGATAGTTTATTTGCTATTATGTTAGTTGTAGTATTATTTATGTCAAATCATTTTAAGTATTATAGGTTTTTACGATTACTTATATTTTGTTATCATTTCCATTTACTAAAAGTTTTGCCTCCTTAAGAGCGGATTGTTGAACAATAAATTCATCCTTTATCTTTGTCATAATTAACCCTAAACTTTAATATGGATATTCATGCCTCGGGTATTTATTGTGGGGATACGCTAAGCCTTTCGAACAGACGCCCCAGACGTGTCTTTGACACAATCAGCCTAGATAAACCGAAGATTACGTTGAGCCCCATGTGGAAATGTTATGCCTTCGTCAAGAGACGAGCGGATTTATTCTAGGCCTTGAAATTTTGTGTGTGGTCCAATCTTTGTTTACGGTTATATTTGATGAATTTTATATTCTCTTCAGTAAGCATAGTTTATTTAGTTATTGCATAATGAAATAGATAGAATACTATGCAATTGATTGGAAAGTGTTTGACTTAAAACTATTACGTTATCACAGAAGGTCAAGATTGTATAAAATATTTTCTGGCTATCAAATGAGGTGAAGGCACAGCGTTTTCTCTTTTACAACTCATCTAAAGGAACTAAATAGTCAGAGAGAGATACCTATATCAAAACTTGAGAAGTATTTTGTATTTTACGAATGCTCATGTACTACGAATAAAAACTAATTGAATCAAATTATAAAGCATCTACTTACCTACAACCAGACAACCACCAAGCACCAACCAAGCTTTAGATATACGTTTTGAGCTACAGACATAGGTACATGGAATAGGACGTATAAGATCATAATCCCGCTTACAGTTGATCACTTATTACGCCAAGTCACACGTTCAACTTTACAGAACTAGGTTGTAAAGAGCGTGGGTGAGCCGTCTGTCAGTAGCAGACTTATCGCGCGCTTTTGTGTTGCCAATAGTTTGTTTGTCAAGGACTTTTATTCGATGTGTGCCGGTACTGTGATTGAAAACTGCATGAATGTGGACATTTTTTAGCCCTGACATTGCAGTATTTGATTTTGATAACTAGACTGAGCCAATGGCTGTTCAGGATCTGTTTAAGATCCTGTGTCAATTTACTTTACATGGGTACTTTGCCTACTACTTGGGTTATATATCTATAAAACGTATTAGATAGCTAATATTTTTTTAATAAAAAGCAGGTATTAAATTTTAGGAGATAGGGCAGCAGAATGTGTGCCAAAATTAATATATTGATATTATAAAATTTTACATTATGATCAAATCATAAACGTATTCTTTATTGTTTAGTTTAAGAATCACTTTCACATTTTTTGTCACTAACGCATAATCTTCGGTAGTATAGTGGTAAGTATCCCCGCCTGTCACGCGGGAGACCGGGGTTCGATTCCCCGCCGGAGAGATCTTTTTGTTTATAAATTTAAATATATTTAACAAATTAGCATTAAAATAGAATTTATCCGTACATTCTAGTTTATTACGATTTTATTTGAGGACGTTTCACTATCAATCTAAGAATAAATGAGCTCTATAGCTATATATAAAAGAAATTGAAATACGGACCTTTTCAAGAGCAATTCAATTCCTCGTGGAAAGCTTGATTTCAATTTACCTCCTTTTAAAGTTCAAACCTTCACTTGCAAAGAAACTGGTTTCAATACCACTTTGTAATCGCCATCAGATTTCTTTTACTTTATTTCATTGATGAAAAAGATAAATTTAGTTTTAATTGATTCGTAAAAGTCAGTGAATGAAACACGATTATTAACGTTTCCTTATTAAGTTGAATGTATCTAACAATAGCAATTCTGTTCTGTTAAACATTATAAATAAATAAATAATAAATATCCTGGGACATTTTCACACATGGCCAATCTGATTCCAAACTAAGCAGAGCTTGTAATATGGTAACCAGATAGCTGATATACTACATATACTACTTTTTTTTTTTAAATACATACTTATATAGATATTTACATCCAGACACAGGAAAAACAGACATATTCATGCATACAAATGTTTGTCCTGGGTGGGAGTCGAACCCACGACCCGCGGCTTGAGAGTCAGGGTCACTAACCACAAAGCCAACCGGGCTGTCATTGTAGGCGTATTACATACTTACTCTTGTGGTAGTTATACATTTTTTATTGACACTCAGGTGATTGGTTATATGGATATATCGTTAAAGTTTACAACACGTGGGTATGCCAGGGCACGTCCCCTCTGTTACAACTTTTAGCAATGCTGACAGCGCATATGTGCCTTCGTACGATTTTATCGAGGCTTAAATTAAAAGTAAACAACAAACTCTGTCTGCGGGTTCTATAGTTTTGTCAATATTTTACCTCGATCGTAAAGTATCAACTATATTCATTGTAATTTTATGCGATGATTTTATCACTCTTGGTTTTCTTATTAGAACTAAAATCTTGTTGGTAGATTTTTTTATTGAAAAGCTTCCAATACCTTATGTAGACGCTGAAATATCGATACGAACGTGAAAGTAAAAATGAAATGTCAGTAAATTATTTACTTCTTCGACGTAGGTACCTATAACGTTTGCATTCCTAACTAGGCGGCGCTTCCAAGCTCGCACGAAGCATAGCGCATTCATGAACAAAATGTATGTGAAGCTTTGCATATAAAATTGCAATATTGCCAATACCTTTGTGTGAAACTGAACTATTCGAAATCAAACAATAAACTCAATCGTGTATGTACCTGAATTGAAACAAGGACGAGATATATATTGCGTTCTTTTGTATTTATCTTTATTACACTACATCAAATGTGACTTTTATTAATCGCCAAAAACTGTTTGTGATTGATGTATAAATATGGATCAGCATGTAGAATGATAAATTGTTGTCTATATGTGTGATGGACAAATTTCAAAGTGTTTAGCGCTATATAATATTAAGGCATGAATTGCCTTTTTTTACATAACCATTTACTTATGAAATGTATTCAGAGTACCATTATTGGGATAAATCTGTTATCTAACTTACTGTTAAGTAAATCTTTAAAAAAAGAACTTGTATAACTGTGTCCAAACTACATAAAAAAACCTTAAGGTTCTAAAAACACCAAGTCCTGGCTATTTTATATCGCAACCATTTGGCGTAAATCGATTCTTTTTACCGTCCCAAAATGGTTTTTATCGATTTTGAAAAACGATTCCCTGAAACCTTGTCTTGTCTACATGGACGGGTAAATGGTGCATGTCTGAAATTCCCCTATCTTATGTCTTTGGTATGGTCATTTTAGATAAGACATTGGACTTATTGAGCTGTTTTATTAATCCTTAAATTTAAAATTGAGCCTTTTTTCATCTAGGTTTTGGGATTTATTTTTATGTCTGTTGATGGTCTTTGAAGAAAACTATGTAATTCAGAACGTGGAATTCTAATTCGCTGGACAAGTAGGTTTTGTACATATACATTTAAAAGACATACCTGGCTTTGTAAAAATATGTTCATATTTATTATAAATAGTTGCAAGTAATGGACAGGGTGTTTCATAAATTTTAATCTTTTTAGATACTTAAGACATAACATTAGTTAAGTGGAGCCGCGTGAAACTCTATGCCTAAGTAGGCAAGGCAACTAACTGAAGTTCAAAGCTGTAGGTGTGATACAAGATGAACGATGTGTTGGTTTAGCCTAACTTTGTTAGAAAGACAAAGTTTTACTTTATCTAATGAATAAACATCCGTTCAACCTTTAACATTTAGGTCATCATGTGGTTTCGACTGTTGATCGAGGGGCTTTAAGCAAATTTCGGAGCGTGAGTTCGCAAACACCACTACAAGTTGGTAATGTATAACCTCTTGTTGTAACTTGTTAATAAGTTGTTTGAGATAACTCACATTATTTGTTCAACAATCAATCATGTTTGATTAAGGATAATTATTTATAAGGTAAGTAATCTATTTGCTTCCGCTTCCTAATTTCATGGTCACCGGAATAAAAGCAACGTGTATTTAATTTAATATGTGTTAATCGTGAACAGCATCTTTACTGGCCCCATATTCACATATCTTCTAAAGAGAGGTCTTTACTCGTTTCCTGGGTTGGGTTTATCCCTATGGAACACGCATCGCACCATGAGACAAAAGCTAGTTGTAGTTAAATAAAATCATCATAATCCATTACTTTGCTTTAGCAGGAATAAGAATAAAAACTTTACCTACACCACTTTTACTTACAAAATCAATACAAGCAAATATGCAAACAAAATAGTCTCGCGTTAATAAATTCAATAAACAAAACTCATATAAACTGGTACAAGTAGGATCCGATGCACAATGCTGGGTCGTCGTAGGAAATTTGCATAGAAAACATTCAAACTGAAACAATACAGACTAGACGTGGGACAGACTGAATAATAAATAGACTGAAACATAATAATAATAAATAAACAATGCTTGATTAAAACTATATTATAGTTAGGGAGAAAGATTCTCACAATTATGATTATATGTTACAAAAAATATAAATACCTAACGACGATATAAATATTATGGCTCAACCCTAAAACCGGCCTGTTAAAATGTCAAGTTACCTATAATCCTTAAATGAGGTTGTGAGTTAATCAATAATATTATTTGTGCCCAACGAACTAAATAACATGAGCAGGTAACATTCGATGGCAGGTAAGGTTGTATTGTATCCATGTTAAATGCTGAGTCTATATCCTTATTTAATAATAAAGCAATGATAATATATTTTAATTATGCCGTGTGATGTGCATGAGAATGAAATAATAATAGTATAAGATATTAAATATATTATGTTTAATTTAATTAAGTTTGTTACAGTACAGTCCGACCGGACGTCAATTTCACTTTATCTATATTCACAGTGTATTTAAATATTTCCAAAAACCACTCAGAAAGCGACAGTACCCCACTCTCCTCCCAAAGAAGGAGCGAACGATCATCGAAGGCTATTGGTGGTTCACCAATGCCCGTCTCACGCTCAGGGTACCGCGCCACATCTCATCAACGTGGCTTCAGAGGACTCACATAGTGTGAAAGTCTCGGGAAGAGCTTACTATAGAAATGATCCTATGAAGTAAGGTCTTAACGAAAATATATTTTTAAAACTACTTATATTATTTCTGAGAACGTAACCATAGCGCGATTTAAAATACTAGTGGCGCCATCTACTGATAACTCTGGGAAACTTATCAGTCACGTGACTCACGTGCGCGATTTGGTGGATTGAGCGACTCGTGCGCATATACGTAATCAAGTAGTAAGTATTAATGTTTGTGTAAACACGTATGAAAATCCATAACATGGTGATTGTGACGAAGGAGGTTTAGCTGTGTTTCATAATGCTATAAATGGTAATATGAATAAACTGCTAGTATCAAAATAGAGTAGCTATCCAACAGAATTTGACAAGTTCAATGTTACCCGGCGACCTAAATTAAAAGACTAAATAGCACTAGTCACGAACACTGCACCTAATGAAAATAGGTCGACGCGACGCTTAAAATAATATATCGAGGAAGTATTTACGCCTGTCACTGCTTTAATGACACAACAATTCACATGTTTAACGTAAGACATGTGCAATTCAGAGCAAAAATATGCTGTAGGTATTTGCTAATCACGCGCGACTAGTCTTGAGAAGAAAGTTAATTTTAGGCGCAATCACATTCTAAAATTAGTAGAATTTACAAACTATAAACTTTCACCGAGTTTGGACTTCTATCTTTAAAACAGTCTTGAAATTCCAATGAAGTTCTGCTTTATTAGATAACAATATTAGAAGTTAGTGTGACGAGGTGCAAAATATCAAATACTTTGCCCTTGCTATGCCAACCTGCGACATTGTTACCCCCAATGTCATTCTTGCTACTATACGATTTAATTTATTGATAACTTCAAAGGATCACAAAAGCCAATATTATATTTTGTTGCAAAAAAAATTTTCAACTCATAAGGTCTACTTATTACATTGGAACAATATTTTTTATACGGAATCATTCGCCAGAGTTTTAAGAAATATTAATCATATTTCTTAAAGTCTTAAAGTCAGTTCCAGATAATGAGGAGTTTGACGATACATCTTTATAATAATATGCAAATAACGAAGCTAATATACCTATGCACTGAATGTTATTTTGTATCCTAAGTTTGTCTACTTCATGTAAAAACTTGATATTGAAATAACTACCACTATCTACTTATTATATTTTATCTTTTTTTAAGGAGGTAGGGCGCAACGGATTCGTCCGTTCGTGCCCGACTGGGGTAGTACCTCCACCTTACAGAAGACCGCAGCCAAATAACACTACATGTTGTGTTCCTGCGGTGAGTAAGGTAGCCAGAGCTCCATGAGGAGACCCTGTAGCGGCAGTGATGGGACCAGGGATGGAGTAGCGTCGTAGGGGTGTGCAGGAGTGATGCCTGTTTGGCCCTTCGACGAGAAGTGCATTGCGCTTTGTCCCTTTCACTGCCTCTATAGTTGCGTGAGTGACGCCTCTGGTGTTGCAAGCGTTCATAGGCTACGGTAACCGCTTCCCATCAGGTGGGACCGTATGCCTGTTTGCCACCCGTGTGGTATAAAAAAAAAAAAAAATCTTCATGCTTCATTAGGAATTGAATAAATTGAAAAACATGCATCCAGAACGGAATTATTTGATGAAATTTGTTTTGGTTCAAAGATTTAGTAAAAAAGCTTTATATAAAGACATATCAACGTTACCCAGACACATTTCATGGCGTTGGGATCCCGATGGTTTCGTCCATTTTATTTCTTTGCAAAATTGGAATACACTACAGGCTATCTAGCGATACATGAACATTCTTGTTGCAATTCCGTCTGGCGGTAAAATTGGTTTTGCACATTTCATTTCAATAAAAAAATACGTAAAGCTCACAAGCAGATGATTGGCCCAAACAACTGGTTATTTGATACATAAAGTAATTAGCAAGTAATAAAATAATATCCACTTTGTGGATCTTTGTAATCTAATATATTTGTTAAACAATAATAAGTAAGTATTTTTAATTCTATATAGCTTTGTTTGTATAATTCTAATATGTTGACTAATTACCCAACGATATAGTAGCTAGCTACATAAAGATTGCTTACCTATAGACCTGCAAAACTTATGTGACGGTTCATCAAGATATAAGGACGACTTTTAAAATGGGATTATCTCTTAGGATTAAGCACTTAAATTAAGATCAAAGCAAACATCACTCCCTTAGAACTTTAAATTATTTAGTTGATGCGAAATGAAATTTAATTTTTATAATATTTTACAATATTTGAAAAACTGTGAAATAAGTAGCCTAATTCTTAGTAGAAACACTAGGCAGAATTTGTATTAAAATAACATTTCTGCTGAGATTTCATCAAACTACGTCATCTCTAAACCAATATTCAAATAGTTAAAGCGCCATTGGTGTGGTGGCATGTGACAGATTGGTAACAGAATTATAGGTTGCTAGTCTACAACAAGTATAAATACCTAAGAGTAATATATAAAAGCTGATAAATATAACATACTCCAATATATATGTAAAAACGTACATACATAAGCTATGAATAATCCGCTGTAGTTTTACGGAGGGGACAAGATCTTAGAAGCACTTATCCCTAATACAAGTAAAGCCATATCGACTGGACGATAAATGTCACAGAGTATTATGAACGTGTAGACTTTGGAGGATATTTTAAATATATGTTTTATTTCAGTGCGAAGACGCCTCATGAAATATTTTCTACCATTTTGGTAGAGGTCAGAGATCTAAAAGGCTTTGATTTGGATACTACAACGGATTTAATCTTGGATTTTCTCGATTTAGTTTTGACATGCTTGGAATTTTAATCTTTATTACTATTAGCCTAAATTTGTAAAAATAATATTACTTTGGTTTTGCTAATATGCAATTTTATTATAACGAGAGACTAAGATAATAAGAAAAAACGGGTTGATCTATAATTAAAAAATAGAGAGAAAAAGTCAGATATTAAGCTGTGGTCTCTCAACCTAACAACCGCAGTACAACTCTGCAGCAGTGAAATCTCCGATGAGCTGAAAAATACATCTCGACGGGTATGATTCGACTCTTTGCCGAACAAGTCCGAACAACTAATGGATTCCCGGACGGACGAGCAACAAGAAGAATATAAAATGCTTCAGCGAGTGTCCGCTCGATGTTTCAAATAATTTCAATTTAAAATAGACAAGCTGGTATGTGAGGGGAATTTTTAATTTCTCCGTGATCAGAATGTTGCCATTAGGGGCGTGTGGACTTGTCTTGTAATTGAACGATGGGGTGATTTTGATACAATTCGATTCCAAGCTTTTGTATTCCTCCCCCTTCGTACCTGCCATATGAATGTTTAGGTGTCATGCGTTCTGATTCTGTTTATAGTTTTTATTGTACAAAGTTTTCTTTTCTGATTTTATTTTGATTTGAAGCGAGAAATAAATGATATAAGAAAAGCAGAGCAATATACATACTCTTTTTAGATAAACATCAGAAAACATCAGCCATTGTCAATCTCACTTGACGCTCGATTTATGTAAATGGAGAAAATTTTTAAAACCCAATATGTATGCCACTTAACGTCTAGTGAAAGATTGAAGCAATGCTTTTATGTGATTTGATTTGCTTTACGTTATTGCATTGAGAAAATATATTTATACAGATTTGGAATATATTTACAGATCTTTTCAAATCGATTTGTTAATTCCAAAGTTTTAATTTTAATGCAAATATAATAGATGCAAAAAAGTGGAGGCTCATGCTACAAGTAATCTCGACAATATAATCGGTAAACACCGCACCGTCCGGGCACAAAGAGCAGCCTGTAGCTGCGTGACGTCATCGCGGACTCTGACGTCAGAGCTTGCGCACATGTGGGTCAATAGAACGCGCAGCTCGGCCCGGGCAGCACCCGGCAGCTTGAAATAGGTCACAGCTCTAAAAATACGTAGCTCTATTCAGGAGCTACGTATCGCGGCCGGTTAACTTTACCATAAGGGATGAACTCGATATTTTTTTATCTAGAACGTCCCAATTCCCAATAGATATCGTATAGTAACGTCCCGGACATAAAGCCCGGTAGTAAGGATGCTTTATCTACCACTTAACGACATGGCAAGGCCATCGTTTTACGAAACAAAGGGATGCGAACGCCTTTATTTTCGGTTGTATAAAGTCGATGTTTATTATCGAAATCATATCACTGTATATATCAGCAATTTGTTTTTAATGTTTTATGATTATTTCTTTTTATTGAAAAATGTACCTACCATTTTGTATATCGATTCTATCTTTACGTAATACTACTTTATAGTTTTTATTAATTAAAATAAAGCATTCATTCATCAACAAAGTTACTTAAGTATCAGTGACGGGTGAATAACTTAGTTTATCAGGAGCGTAGCAAATAGGGTTTATTTAGCTTGCAGCTTAGCGCCGTTAACAACAGTTACACTTAAATTGAGTTAAGCACTTAATTAACTAAGTGCACAATTTGATTTAAGTAATTATCAAGTTCACCAGTTTTGCTTCAAAGCAATGCAATTAAGTTGATACACCTGAGTAAATACATAAAATTTATTGTGATGTTTAATAAATTATGGCTGTGTTTTTTGGATATCATCAATTCGTTTCTGTTTATTATTATTAGTAGGTATGTCATTTTCAAGATTGCTATGGTTTTGATATTATGGTCATCAACAGGGTTTAAAAACATATGAAAAATGAAAATGAAAAATGAAAAATGTTTTTTATTCAATTAGGCCTTCACAGACACTTAAGAATAGTCAAACTCTAACGCTCGGTTCGGAAGGTTGGTTTTGCTGAGAAGAGCCGGCTATAAACTCAGCAATTACTCTTTTCAAAACAAACTTAGATTTATTTACATTTCAAGGAATGTAAATATGCTTTGATTCCACTAATGACCAGATTTAATCTAGTTTTTTTGTTCTAAAAAGGTTTTGTACTATAGTATATAAAAACCGTGTGACCTATTGAAGTGAAGGCAATGGATTTGTATGTGTACCACAGATTTTTTATGGCCAAACCAACATTTACATTCGAGGAAAATCATAAATCACATTTATTGCTTAACACTTCGCAGTTCGCATTACGCATTACTCCGGGCGGAACGTTGAAAGCACCATTAGCATCCAAAAGTCACTTTCGTAAATGGTAAATTAAGCAATTTGAGTAAATATGTATCTATGAGGCACCCGTTTTCTTTTTCACCACTCCGATTTTCCGCGTCTTCTATCTCTTTCTCTTATAAAGGAATATTCTTAAGAGCAACCGAGGAAGCTGAGACGTTATTGAATTACCGTGAATAAAACAGGAGGTCGTTAAGCTGGCAGTTTACCGTTAACCCACTTAGGGCAATAATGTCTCTTAACTTGGATTACATAATGAAGATTGCACGCTGACCCATCTTGTGTAAGGTAAATCGATTTAGTCCTGTGTAATATATTGTGTGAAATTGCTCACGTGTTAGGAAATTGGAATTTATGAATACCGAAGGTTGGTGTTTGACATAAGCCTCTTATACCTTCAATTTTATTCTGACATAGAAGACGCACCTACCTACATAGTAGGTTTTAAATTTCTAAAATGGAATATCTAAAATCAACAAAAAAGTATTTATTAATTTTACATAACAAATGGTGCATGGAACCACTTCTTCTTTTTAAGTCCGTTTAACTATAAATGTAAACGAGTATTTCAAGCCTTAAAACATTCGCAAATGTGGAGAATTTTATTTTCAAATGGGAATATTATTAAAATGAGTTCACAGTTTAATGGCCCATAACGTCTTAAGGCAGCTGTGGGGTCGTTCATACTCCAAAATATAACTAAAGCTATTAATAAAAAATGCATCTTAGTAGCATCGTCAGGGTTTCAGAAAAAAGAAAATCTAGTGATGGGTACGGTCTCGGTCCAAGTTTTGCTATCAAACCAAAATCCACTTACATAAAAAAATTATATTCAAATATGTAATTCCAACTTACTTACATTAAAATTATTTCAGTAAAAAAGCAAATATATTGTATAAACAATAATTGTATTTCAAATAACAACCCACATACATGAACATCATTGTATTCGTCTCCACGCACAGCCACTCAAGATGCCAAAGCCCAGACTCTCATTTTGAAGTGTACTATACTATTATAGGGTTGCGCCATTGTGTGAAATTAGACCAATTTCGGTCATGACCCGACGCGTCGACAATAGTAGATGTGCGAGCCCTGGCAATCCTTTTTCGTCCCCTTTTAATCCTTGACCTGTTTTCGGAGCACGGGAGGGAAATTCATTATCCTCTAGAATTGGTAGGCAAATGTTGGCAAAGATGGGTAAATTAAGTGAGTAATTTGGAAAAAAGAACGCTCTGCTCCTGTTAAAAAAAAAACTTGAAATAAAGGATTTGAGATAAATAACAATAAAATCTTCTCATATCTTTGTTTTTACACCTAAATTAAAATTTGCTCATTAGGTATATCATGGAAGGTGAGTATAAATATCGTCTGTATATTTAATAATAACATGGCACACGGACTAATCTTGATTCCCTAGTCCAATATAATCGTACAAATAAATGTTCTCAGTTTATACCTAACGCTGATTACTGACAGGAACCAAGTTGGGATAAGTTCGCTTCTTCTTACTCTACACGCTTCATAAAGTCCCAATGAGATGTGCATATTCGGTACAGTACTAATTATGAACATATTAGATTATATTTAATGTACCTACATATTTATTTGTACACTTTTATGAATCTTTTTTCTATTCTAAATAACCCAATTATTATTTTAATAAGACATTATTAGAATTAAGGTTGAACAAGAAGTATAAAAATTGTAGTGAAAATAGGATTTTTTTACCTTCGATCAAATCTCAACAATCTAGACGCAAAAAAAAACAATAAGGGAAGCCGACGAGAAATTTGAATGGTACAATTCGTGTGAAGAATTCACATCAAGGGAAGTTTCAGCTGTTCCACTTTTGTTCAGTGTTAGTTAACTGTTATTACGGAACTTTGGTTCAGGGTTGCTACATTGTGTCTCGAATGTTATAAAAATGCAAATATTGTTAGTCTCACGGCACATCGTTTAAACGACGTCTTTCGGGTGACCTATGAAGTTAGTAAAATGGGCTATATTTTTGTTTCTTAAAATTACTATCCCAACTTTGTGTAACAATATTTAAAAAATATGTAATAATCATCTTTGTGACTGTTCGGAACATAAATTACATCACCTGTCGGTTAACAAAATTTAAAACTAAATAAGTTAACTTATACCCCCCATTTATGTTCAAATCTTGAACTATACAATAACCTTAAAATATCTAGTTGACGCTGTAATATTGCTTTCAAATAGGTAGATATTAATTCATGTACAAAATATGAATTAAGTATACAATAGAAGCAACCCTGTAATAATACAATAGATGGTCGGAGTTTTATTTAGTAAAGCCGTCTTTATGAATCGCAGTAGGGTGAAGTTTGCCTCTATATGGGTCGGCAAACTTGAAAAGCAAATTCCTTAGAGCAAACTTCCTGTACGTCGGGACATTTGAAATTCTGGAAATCTTCCCATATGATCTTCAGATGTCAGCCCTTTGATGTCTCATAACTGCTTTACGTTACGGAAATACTTTTCTATAGGAATGCATAACTTATAATATTTGAGCCCCTTCAGTATTTATTAAGCTCATACCTACAGCATGAGACAAAAAGATAACTATTATTTTATCACAAGTGATTATTTCCAAACAAACAGAGCATTTTAAGGTTAACATCTGTTTCAGATTACCTTCCTCTAAATGTTTATAGATAATGAACACTGACCGTCTTTCAACGTAATTTTACAAAAACGATAAATGGCATATTTAAGCACAATATAAAGCATTAAGTATCGACAAGTACCTACCTAAATTTAAAGCACCCATAAATAGAGCAACGTTGTTCACCTTCCCCTAATCGAACCTTGACCTATATTCCCCCAATTTAAACCCTCTTTGGCTTACCTGAGCATTTTGTACCCTTGCACAAAAGCACCAACTTCTTCTTACTTGAAAATGCATGAGCATTTAAATATATACTTTGCGGAATTGGTATAAAGTTGAAAATGCAATACTATGGCTATACCTACGTAGGTAAGTTATACCTCCTTTAAATACGTGTACCATTACGATATTCCACGGAACATAGTCCCGGATTATGAATAAGCCTTTTTAACAGCTTGCATCTTGTTTCTTTGAATTCCATTCTTATAGGGTTCTATGCTAAACTAATCCAACTTTTTAGGTGTTTTGTTCAAATAATTGCAGACGTTTAAAAGTAAAAAATCTATACGTCTCTTCTAACAAACCTTCGTATTTATAATATTAATAGGATGAGGATGAGCAACTCAATTATTCCGACCTACATAGAACCTCTAGCATGCAAGTTTAGAAAAATGATTTTATGAACATCGTTAGTGCTTCACTCTGAGGTTTTAAAAGTAAATAACATGCGATGCCCGTGGGTGTTTTAAATAATCTCGTTCCTATCTGCATGTTAAATTTTTTAAGCGTGTTAGCTTTTACTCAAACCTTTTTTTCTATCTGGTTTGGTGAGGACATTTCAAAAATTCCCTATGCTCTCGACGGACCATAAATACTTATAAAATACACATTCAAAATTAGAATAAATAGATATTTTTTGTACACAACTGCAACGATTACTGATCCATCAAATATATATCGAATGTATATTTCTATTGAAGAATCCAACAAAAAAATTATAACAACAAAAAATGCTTCTCGTTGACCCAAATCCGACCCGAAAAAGAATCAATGTAGCATAAAAACTAATTTATTTCCAATACGTTTTAGGAGCAAAGTTACGAACGACATGTTATTTATTGCCAAAAGCCACGAGGACTCGTGTGGCAATACTATCGTAAACTCAGGATTCATATGCGGCAGTTGTACTCACCAGTCGCCACAGTGTTGGATATGTACGGTCACGTATTCCACTGATACATCTGCAACGTATTTTGTAATCATTGAACGGATACCATTCACATGACTGATCACAGATAAAAAGATTCGACAGCGTCGCTAAAAGTTTTTTTTCGTCCTTTTTCCTTATTGGAAATAGCTTTTGCAGGGGTTTCCGCGAGCTGAGTTGTCATTAATCTGGATCACAGTATTTTAGATTTGAAAGATTCTGGCGCTCTATATTTTTCATGAAGTAACATTTTATAATCAGAATTTTTAAGGAGTTTGCGATTTTCTGAAGCATGGATTCATGCTAAACCAATGTAATTTATATTATTAATCTTTTTTACCCAAATATAAGTCAGAATTTCTAATGCTCAAGCAGTTAATTGATACGCACATGATATAGAGCATAGCTTTAAATTAGGCTAGGGACACAATCAGAAAAACCGCTTTCATTGTAGATTATGTCTAATATATTATTAAGTTAAAAGGTATATGTGATGACAAATATCATTAATTTCTGGGAAAATGGTAGAGAAAAACTGCACTTTTTATTTTTAATAGCGTAAGTAGATATGTATAGTAAATTACGTATAAATTATTTACTTCCATTACCTCATAAGAAGCTTCAGTGGGGCCCTCATATTTCTCGGTTGGCGAACAGACTTGCTTCTGCAGCATATGCAGTAAAGAAAATACGTGCACTTACTGACGTAGATACCGCGAGATTAGTTTATTTTAGTTATTTTCATAGTATAATGTCTTATGGCATTCTCCTTTGGGGCAGTGGTGCCGACATTAACACTATTTTTGTTCTGCAGAAGAGGGCTGTTCGTGCTATATACAATATGAGTCCTAGGGACTCTCTACGAGATGAATTCAAAAATATTAATATTTTGACTGTACCTTCACAATACATCTATGAAAATTGTTGTATGTACGTAAAAGTTTACATGTTTTTCCGAAAAATAGCGACACTCATAGTATCAACACCAGAAATAAGCACAAACTCGCTATAACTAGACTTACTAAAGTCAAAAATTCATTTAAGGGGCAATGTATACGTTTCTTCAATAAACTACCTAAAGATATTCAGGATTTACCAATTTATAAATTTAAGCAGGTAGTGAAGAAAACTTTATATCAAAAGGGCTTTTATAGTGTATCAGATTACTTGTTAGAAAAAGACCCTTGGCAGTGAAATGCTCGCTACAGGCTATTTCACACATTTTGTAAAAATCACTATTGTATTAGATCTAAGCTGGTTTTTTTGAAAAGAGTAATTACTGAGTTTATTGCCGGCTCTTCTCAGTAAAAAACAACTTTCAGAACCGAGCATTAATAGTGACCATTCATAAGTGCTTTATTGAGGCCTATTTGAATAAAAAATATTTGATTTTGATTTTGAGACAGAATTTTCAAGACTCGTCGAGAGAGATCTCTAGAATATAAAATAGCTTTAAACGCGTGCTGTGTTCACTACATTAGCGATTATGTAAGTAAACTCCGACCCTTACATTTGTTTCTTCCTTTATTTTCGTACAACGCCATTCCGAGGCGTTAATTTGTACAATAAATTAAAATTATCAACAAAACAACGAACCATTAATCAGGTGAAATTGGTTCATAAATATTTAGGGGCATTATAAAAGCTTAATATTACAAGCGGTTGGTTTTACGTAAAGAAGATTATGTAATTTGCTTGTGACTTACATATTTTTAAAATTCATCCCATTACCAAAAATCTTGTAAGAAATTTTAAAATTATTTTGAAATGAAAAACTTAATATTTATTTTCTTTAAATCGCAGAGGTCGATCAAAGGCATTAATTGGCAAGACCACAGCGTCGCTTATGTTGATTATGAGACATCCAAAACATAGTATAACAAGTAGGTAAGTATAGATACACTTCAGCTTCAATATTAGGTAGGTACTGTGGTAGTACATTCCTAGATAGAAACTCTAATAGTTAATATCTCTACTACCTAAGAAAGAACAATATTTTCCGAATGATTGGAAACTTTATCGTAATCGACAGGACAAACATAATGATAAACATTACTTTCGACCTTTATGTCTAGACCGAATGGCTGGTAAGCTATCGAATATTTTATTCAAGATCGTACTTTATCTGAAATGGGTCTTGGCCTTTTATTTTCTTTATAATTTATTGCTAATGTAGTACCGGTAGATAATGGAGCTGAAGTATCTCTAGCCATCAAAAGTTTTATGTTTATATGGAAAACTGAATGGATGTGTAAATATAAATAAGACACAACTCCTAGTTACAGTGTCACTACAGTATGACTTTAAAACATCTACTTAAAGAGTCGTCATCAAAATTCTTCAAGAAAGTACCAAAAACGGAATCTTCCTCAGCCATTGAAATAAAAAGATAAAATCTCAGTGATAAATACGTACACGTTTTCGTAAACAAAGCTTTAAATACCCCTCCTCGTTGTACGTATCTTTTATTTACTCTCCTAAATTGATAGAGCTTTACGACGGTCATAAAACTTCACTATGAAGGATTTCCTTGTAGTAATTTTAGGCCATTTGTTGGGGGTACGAGAACTTTCAAGGCTACAGTAACAACGGAATTTACATTTAAGGCAGTAATGTTATAAACATCAACCTTCATTACTTATTTAGTATCCTCGAGTGTTTCTTCGGTAGAGCAAGCATCAAAACTCAAATTAACTAGTAGGTATATCATTATTAGTCTTAGGTATATGGCAAAGCCGACTTCTTGTCCTTGCAATATGCTCTAAAAGTTCTTATATATTTCTACATATGCGATTTACTATGAACCCCTAAGAGATAAGACCGACCTTTGGCATTATAAATGCGCTGTTACATGAGACATGTAGGTACCTTACCTACTTGTATCATGTGTCAAAAATTTACCATTTCTTTGCCAAATTTCTAGCCATAGTTTAAAGATAAAAAGGTGAAAGAAAGTTCTATCAATACAATACAAAAGAAATAATTTTCAAACAAAGGATCTTAAACAATTCATTGAAAACTACCTTGAAAGTGAAACCGATCCAAAACCTCTCAACTGTAATCAATTTATCTTACCACGACTACGAAAGCGAAACAAAGATATTGTATTTATATACGAATTTAATGCTATCTTGATGTTTCCAATTATTCAAGTTCCAACGCGTTGCACGTCTATCGATTTAATTCCGATGACGAGGGTGCAACAGGTCCACAGAATCTCAAATCCTACGATCAAAAACTACATTTAATGTTTACTCAATAAAGTTGAACGTCGATTGCAGTTTCAGTAACCAAATTGTGCAAATAGGTATCTAGGTTTTCCCGGGGTCTGATGGAGAGAGACAGATAGCTCCAAACAGATATGACGCAAGCCCGATATCGCAAATTGGTGCCTGGGCTTGTGACGTAGGTATTTCGATAGCCCCTTTAGGTACTACATGGTATAACATTTCGATTCAACGGGTTTCAACAAAATTTCCGGAAAATGTATTTTAGGTAGTCGAATCTGTTTTGAAATATTTACTGTTAGGTTGCCTTTGTTACGTTGTTTGAATGGAATTTTAAAAATTCCATTGTATTTTTTATTTTTTAGAGTTGAATCCTAACAAAAAATGGTTATTAATTATTTAACACTCTGGCTTGTGTTAGCTACGAGCCGAACGAATGCTGTAGTCGCGGTTATTGGCTAAAGGAAAAATAACTGAATATTAGTGAACACATTCCTTTGTTCTATTTGAGCTAAAAGGCATAATATGAGGAAATTTTACCAAATTTTCAGGAAGCTTTATTTCTAACAAAAGTTAAATACTTACTCGTTACTTTTACACCTAGAGAGAACAAACAATCTATCTTTTTAGGGGGGCAACGATAAAGAAGTAGTAAAAATGAAGAGCAGTTTCTTTTACTAGAATTGAATCTACCTTAAAAGCTTCTTCGCGTAACATCAATACTCTGTTTTGTACAATCCAGAACTACATTTTTAATTTACAGTGTTTTCTTACTCCCACTACGCCAACAAGGAAGAAAAATCCGATATTCTAGATAGTATCCAGTAGTAAGGGGTTGCCCGGGCTCGCTATAAATAGAAACGGACTGCATTTACCTTTGCACTTTACACGGCAGCTAGCTCCCCTACCACGGTCACTATGAGTGGTTCATTGGTCTAGGCACTGTTACCCACGGAATCGGATTCATCATCATCATCATCATCATCTTCAGCCTATTCATTCCACTGCTGGACGTAGGCCTCCCCTAATGCACGGAATCGGATTAATCTCACATAATTTTGTTAACGTTTATACAGTTTTTTCCTCGATGATTCTGCTGGATATATAAGATAGAACTTTTAATGGTTGAAGTGTCATTGCCCGTGGAATAAGTTTTAAGTGACTAAGGGTTAGCTTCAGTTGGGTTTTACAACCTTAAGTAGAGATAATCTCTAATACTCGTAGTGCTATGTTGTATTGCGGTATTATAGTGCATCTTTGTTCATTTTTCCTGTAAAATTTTGCTTATTATGAAGTATCGATAATCTAGTACAGATATAAAAATAGCAATACAAATCCCTTTCAATATAAAAGTGTGCTCATATAATATTAGTTTGCACTTTTATATAAAAGCTGACTGCATCCCAGCCATCAAAGCCTTCCGCTTCCTGAAAAATAGTTTTGGTTTGTTTTGTACTTGTTTTTATCAACAATAACTACGGAAAGCGGTGGGTACTGGATGGGTAACCTACTGAGGAAGAAAAAGAAGGATTGCAACGTTTCCCGGAGAAACTAGTTATATACATATATAAACAATTGTGAGCACTTTGAGCATTAGTGCCACATATAATGTGAAAGGTACATGTTGGTGCATAGATATTATTTACTCAGTAGGAAGTGTTTCTTATGTATGACTGACAGATTAGCTGTTAGGTTCCAGATTAAGGATAAATCATATTAAACGACTTACAAAAAAAGGATGAGGTTCTCAATACGACTGTTATTATTATTGTAAGTAAGTAGGTACATGTTCATAAAATTTAAGTTTTCTTGAAATATGTAGGTAAAACCTATTTGACAATATAATTTTTAGGTTCATTGGACTTTATAGTAGGCACCGACATAAGGACTTATTATAAATTAATTTCCATCAAAGCAATTATATTTAATGAAGGCTTTTATGAAGAGATTATAATAATTTACTGTCTCATGTATACCTACCTTTATTGAATTTCCGTTCATATTTAACAATTTACAAATCAAAGTTAAGTAATAAATAATAATACCTGTACCTAATAATAAAATTTCCTTCATAGAACTTTACTTCTAAGAGGTAAACTATAAGAAATAGTAGCTACTTCCCTACTTCAGGTTTAACTTAGCTAATGAGGAGTAATTGCCACTGTTCTAAGACAAAAATAGTAAATCTAGATACTATATAATACCTATAATAAAAACACTTTTTGTAAAAAACACCTTTTTTCTACGGAAACAAAATTTTATATGAATAAGTTCGAACGTTAAAGACAAAGAAACTTCGCTTTCAGTAGAACATGTAACGGACTATTCTATTTTATGATTAAAGGATAAAAGCTTAATATATGATATCTAAATATATCAGAGCAAATATCTATTATAATTAAATATCAGCCATTAATTAATAACGCTTAGTTGACCGTTGACCTTTACAGATCATACATAAAAGAAGATTGGTTTACGAAGCAGGATAATATTAATATTGCTTATAGTTTCCGTAAAATAATATAATTTTCCATAAAAGATATTGTAATTGTAGGAGAGTTATGGAAGGAGAGGATAAAAATGCAATTATAAAGATAAAAAATACGGTTTATTGTTGGTATATCAAGGCCTAAAAAATGAGTGACAGAAAGTTCAATAAAACAAAAATAGCTAAACACATTTGCTTATAAATTCAAATTTACTTAAAGGAATACACAAATAATGAGTTCGTATATTCAACAGTAATAACATTTTCCTATAATCATAGTAGTAAAAATTACTTACCTTTCTATAAGTCTTTATTTTTCAATATTCTTATTAAATAATTATAACAAATTAGGTATATTATATCTCATAACTAGCCTAATAACCTAATAATCATGACCTGCCTGAACTGCGTTAAACTTACCTACCGCCCCCATAAAGGATTTCTTAAACAAAGTTCAACACAATACCGTGGAAAGCTATAAATTCCTTACGCGCACCCCTGATTCAGTGGCATAGAACAAGTAACATTAAGCTGCCGAGTTAAATATAACGCAACTACTACAAGGCAGTTACGTTTGTGTGTACAACGTGAACCGGCCAGGTAGTCGAGCGCCGGAGACTGCGTAATGCCTCAGCTAACATTGTGTGAATGCGTGTGAGGGTGGTAATATGAGTGTGTGCGTGACCTACATTCCCGTCAGGGCTGCCCATATAATGACAGATAATACTCCCCTACTAGCGCGAGGTTTATATGAAGCTGGAAAGACTGTTATTTTTATTGCATCCATACTAATTTTTGTGGCAATTTTCTCTGTGCCCCCGTTTTTGCAGCTTGTATCTTTTTATTTTTAATTAAATTTTAGACACACAGTAGGAATTTTTGCTCAATATAGACCTATAAACATTTGTTAGGGTAGCGCTAAACACTTTCCATCAGATTTCACTCTTAACCTGTTTTAGAATTTTTTTGATTAACTTTGATTGATTATAAAACCTTATAATTTTTACTACAACTACATTAACACATAAATAACCTTTAATTCTACTAATTTTAAAGTAGGTCTTGGGACCATATAACAGCATTTGCCTGTATTTACCATACACAGTTTACTTTTAACATATTATGCAAATTGCGACATAAATACACATGTAGGTTCTTTCCTTAGCTGACGTGAATGAAATGCAAACATTTCCCTTAGGCTTTTCTGTCGGCGTGAAGTGAACCTTTAAATAGTTAAGTCTACAAGTTCCGAATTGGTGCCCTAAAGTGGTACATGAACACAGCCTACTCACCCGAACACAGAGTTCTTTAAGTTTTCAAAAGTAAAATATAAACCAAAAACTCGTCTTTTGCCCCAGCCTGTAAATAAATCTTATCCATAAAATAGATTTTCTTGCGATTGATTAATCCCTCGTTTAACCCCAATGCCATTAATTTGCTGATAGATATATAATATCGTTTAGGTGTAATAAGTTGTAACCGAATGTGCAACTCTTTGCACGTCTTTTATTATTTCTAATCCCGTTCGCTGAAGGCGTATCTGGAGCATCGATGGAGCACATTTGCCGCGATAAAACCCGTAGTTTACAGCAGGAACGGAGCCGTCCCTAACCCTGAACGGGCTCGCTGTCTTTCATTTAATGTCAGGGGTCGTGCGATCGATGTAGCGGCCGCCTACGCCGCCCGCGTCCGCATCCCGCACCCAAGAATGGCCAGGGCACAAGAGCTAGCGGAGATATACTCATTTAACTTCTTTCTACAATCAAAAGATTTATTGTTAAAAGGCCCATAGACTACCATAATTTGATGTGTGTGAGTATTATCTGTTTCACAGCTCCCGCTTTAGTATTTTCTGTAGCTTAGAGGCCAGCATCTGAAGGCTACTTTCAGATGCAAGTTAAGCAATACATCTAACTAAAAATCTAAGTGAAAAAATTAAATATTTTATTGTCTTAATAAAAAAGTCAACAAATCAACTCACTTGGTAATCTCAATTCCAATAAATAAATCACATGGCGCTATTTCTTAAAAATCAGTACATCAATACATATAGGTACTTCCAAAATAAATGTCCAAACGCGTATGCTCATGCTTCATCCCATATGCCGATGAACTAAAGCCCCCGCTCAGATGTAGCTGAATGGGTCAAATAGCTCTAAACGCAAGCAACGCTGTATCCTCGCGTATGCGTCGGGGATATAGATGGCATTTGGCAACACTACCTTGAAAAGGCCTTTGTATCACTACATTCAGAGATCTCACGTTTGTTACAACGTGTGAACGAAACACGTGAAGGATTTATGTTGTATTTATATTCAGGAGGCTTTATACATGAGTTCAATGAAAAGTTGCCTCTCCTTTTTATATTGATATGCTAATTTGAAGACGCTCTTTATAAAGATAAAAAGATTGATGGGGAAATTTAGGGATAGTTCATTTAAATCAATTAACGTTTTAAGTTGTTATATTATAGAGAGGTGTCAGGATGAAAACACTTTCACATAAAATTTCGTGAGACAATAAAAAATTCACTAAAACACGAAGGCTTACAGGTGCCTTAGTTTAACAACGCTCTCAAACTGCTGGGGACATAAAATCCACCGGCGACACCGGCTTTAATATTATCTAAACGTACTTAATGCGAACCGAGCTACTTTTATATGCCCATTTAAATTTAATTTCATATCTTGAGTCTCCTAACTTTCATATGAAGGTATTTTAAAGGTTATTAAGGTACCTAAATAAATATAGACAGACACATCAAACTTGTCACTTAAAGTTAATATGTGGATACAGCCTCTCTGAAAAGGATACATAACTATGTTCTTTATTTTTTTGCAAATAATGTTAAAATTGTTAAGTACTTTTTTATTTTAACGTGTTCGGCCTATTGTACCGATTGAATCTGAAATGAAATCCAATTTCTCGAGCAATAGAGAAAGCAATAGCTACTGCAGGAATGCGAAAAGAGATGGAAACTCGTTTTTCTGATATTTTAATCCGGGCGGTAGGTAACGACGTCTGATGTAATTTATTTCACCCAAATAACATTTATCAACAAAAATTTTCGTCACACGTCGTCGGTTCATTTCACACGGCAGCCTATCTACATACGTCAAGTTATATTAAGTCTCGAATTCGACGTGCGCTCGTAAGGTTTTCATTTCATTAGCATTTTCGGGAAACGAGCCGTAATGCGATATGAAAAATCTTGTTTACTTTGTTATGGGGTAGTTTCATAGGGAGGGTTCATACCAAATTTGTGTGGGGAATAATTTTGTAACAAAATAATAGGACGATAAAAAGCCTGGGTAGCTGGCTGACTACACCTATATAGTGTGCCTGACTAAATACCTTCTTCGCATACGTTTGACGCCAGGTCAGTCAAACTACGCTTTGTAAATGTACCTACAAAAATGTATGTATAAAAGTAAAGAAACTGTCTTTACGATCCTAACGATCCAAAAGGTCAATAAAATAATATACCGGTACAGTGATCAACTCATCACAAATAAAGAAACGTATTTCGTTAATGTTTCGATGTTACAATTGGGGACAAAGCCCATTTCCTTTCTTCCATTTGTTTTGTTTCCGCCCATTTATTTGCAACATCGCTTCACTAAGCCCTGAGTACTATACGCCATTTAGGTACATGATCAAATTATCTATAAATGTAACTTTACCAGACATGAGATAAGCGTGATTATATACTACTAGTAGCTCCCTGCGGTTTCACCTGCACACCCGGGAGATCTTCCATTTTCCCGGGATAAAAAGTAGCTTATGTCCTTTCTCAGGCTCTAGACTATCTATGTACCAAATTTCATTTAAATCGGTTCAGTAGTTTTAGCGTGAAAGCGAGACAGACAGACAGAGCTACTTTCGCATTTATAATTTTAGTTAGGAATAGAATTTATTAGGTACACCAATCGTATGCCAATTTCTTTTAAATGCCAATTTCGTGTGATTATTCCATGGGTAGGTACTAGGTAAGCATAGCATAGTAGGTAACGTGTTCATTAAATCAAAAAGAATTCGAAAGAAACTTGGGAGTGGAGCCGTCCACAGCCGCCAGCGTTTCTAACTAGGTTAACAAGCGACCGCTGTGGTTCACACTAATTAGGAACACCCAACGTTTCCGCAGCTTCTTGTAGCTTCTACATATATAATATACTACAGAAATACTTGATAGGGTACGTAATGGATGGAATAATTTAGTGAAAGATTCTGGTTGGGGAGTCAAATCTGACCGTTTGAAAGGCAACCCATTCACTCAAATGGTGATCCATACAGTAAACCTTTACGATGAATTTCAAAAAGGAAACCGTGTTCTTTTCATTACTTTAGACGATTTCTCTATTTAGTTTTGTCGATCCCAATGACGAGTGCAATTAGCCTTTGCAACAAAAAAATTATATCGCTTAGGTGCCAAATAGGCTCACGGTCTAGCCTGATGGGAAGAGGTTACCGTAGCCTATTGATGCTTGGAACACAGCGGGCATCACATTACCAACCCTGCAAGACTCTTTATAAACCTCTCTTGAAGAACCTAATGTTGCACTTTTACAGCTAATAGTTGGTAAAAGTGTTCAACTATAGAGGGTTATGAACTTGTACTATGTTCTGGCTTGATATTAGAATCTCCTACAGAGGTAAATTGAAATTGTTGATACCAGAATCTA
The DNA here is from genome assembly GCA_905147785.2 of Thyatira batis. Lineage (NCBI taxonomy): Eukaryota > Metazoa > Arthropoda > Insecta > Lepidoptera > Drepanidae > Thyatira > Thyatira batis. Next base: position 8,519,043 of record LR990489.1, read on the forward strand.
CATAGACGTAAATAGAACATCATACTGTTAATACCGACATAAATTTTCGTTTGGCGCTAGAAGTGGATTATTCAAATAGTTTCAAAGAGGAATCTGTTCGACGAAATAACCAATATTGATTTGAAAATTAATAGTGACATAACGTGCTTCACTGTTGTAGCAATTTACATCAATAATGTTCTGAATTCAAACAGCATGTATAGTGTTTACCTATATCTATTCCATAATTATAAAATTTTAAGTAAGTAGTTTGATCTATGAAGTCTATTTTATTATGTTTTAGTTAACTTTAATGAATAAATGACAACAAAATATATACACTCGGCGTCAAAAAAATCGCAACTTTTCTAAAATTCGATTCAAGCGATTATTACGATCTGTACCCTGTCCAGATTAGTATCATTTGATAGGTAATAAAACCCCCTACCTAAAAATGTCGAAAAATTTACCACCACCGCCTCAAATACAAGAAAATTCTTGGAAAATGTGAAACAATGTGTATTTTAATTAAAATTGCAACAATAAGAAACGTACAAACATTAAAAAAATCAACAGTTTTAGAGCTTAAAATTAAACTTAAAACCTAGTGTTGCCTCCTCTTGCTCTCCAAACAGCTTCCATGCGGTTAGTCATGGACCTGATGAGCGTCACATCGTGTTCTTGGGGAATGTTGTCCCACTCATCAATGACGACATCTCGAAGCTCACTGAGAGTGGCAGGAGCAGCACACGCCGTTTCAGCTCATCCCAGAGGTGCTCAATGGGGTTTAGGTCTTGCTGGCCAGTCCATAACTTTGATTCCAACTTGACGCAGGTAATCCTTGACAATTAAGGCTGTGTGGCAGCTGGCGTTGTCATGCATGAACTCGAAGTTTGGGCCGACAAAACCAGCATACGGGACCACATGCTGCTCCAAAATTTCCGTTATGTAGCGATGAGCAGTCAGAGATCCCTGGCCGCGACTACCTTCAGCTCTGGAAACGCACACGAGGTCTGTCTTTCCGTCGATTGAAATGCCGCCCCAGAACATCACGGATCCCCCTCCGTAACTGACGGTTTCCACGGTGCAAGCTGCTGTAAAACGCTCTCCCTGTCGCCTGTACACTCTTCTACGCCTGTCATTGCTGTACTGGCACACTCTAGTCTCGTCGGAGAAGAGGACATTCCTCCATTGGTCGTACGTCCACGGCTCATGCGATTCGGAAAATCTTTTCCTGGAAGTCCGGTGACCTGTAGTCAACTGGGGGCCCGTAGCAGCTCTTCAGGGCAGCAAATTCTTTTCTCGCAACCTTCTTCTAATCGTGGAGACGCTGACTGCTGTTTCTCGAGACACTCAAAGCTGCTGCTGCACCTCCAAAGCGTTGGAGAATCGGTTCCGCAGAGTATCAGCCAGAGATGATCGATACAATGTATCGATCATCTCTGGCTGTAGTGCAGCGTTTTCGTCCGGATCCATGCCTCCTGATGTAACCACCAGTCTCCTGGAACCGTCGGAATACACGGTGCACCCGAAATTTGCTGATATTCAGTTGCCGAGCAACCTCAACCTGTCATAGCTCGGCTTGCAGTAAGGCCACAACTTGAGCTGCTTCTTCAGCCGTGGTATGCATTTTCAGTAGTTTTTTTCTTGTAGGAGCTCTTCAGGTGTGACCTCTGTGATGTCTGGATTGTAAGAGACCCATAATTGACTGTTACCCCATCTTTTATACGCGTCCAGGGTGGCACAACTAGGGAGGATAGAAACTCGGATTTCGACACTTTTTAAATAAAATGCTGTATTTTTGTGATTTTTGTTTTTATGTAAATGAATGCTTCTTTTTTTTAAAGTTGATTAATTTAGCTTTCAAATGATACTAATATCGGCAGGGTGCATTAAGTATCTTAGGAGTAATAATCGCTTGAAACGAATTTTAGGAAAGTTGCGATTTTTTTGACGCCGAGTGTATTAGGTAAGATACCTATTATTATTTTGTCCGTGACATATCAGCTTGACTTTACCTAATAATTTTGTCACGGTGGTTTTGAGGTTAAACTACCAACTAAAATGTATGAAGATGAATAAATAACATTTTGTGGAACTCACACCCACATGGAGAATCCAAGTCTCGATTGAAGGATGATTTGTCAGAATTTATAAAAAGTGGCTTACGTTTGCCATTTTAAGAAATGTAGGCGTTGTCTGCGACTGGGTTCAGTAGCCAACTATCATAAATAAGATCATTATCTGCAAAAATTTTAAATACGCTTGGTTTTCTAAGTCGTAATATTATATGAAAAAGAGTTTCCCACCCAAGTTTGCTTTCATCAGCCCTAATGCCTGTTCAAATACATGGGGAAACTGGACTACTTACATGTAAAAAGTTGATAAACAGTACCGTCACGGTATAAAAAAGGTAAAAGGTTGTACTGTACCCGCAACAAACAAACATTAGCCGTAGAGAAATACTCAAAGCGCTCTCACACAAAAAGAAACAACGCAGAAAATTCCAAGAACTCATTAATTTTGCGTCTCCCGTTTTTAATTGGATGTCCTAAAGGAGTTTGTCCTTTTTGCCCGACTTTACTTGTCCCACTTACATTACAAGACAGGAGTCTGTGAATGTAAACAAATAAATTACGCCAGTGGAGTAGAAATCATTGCGTTTAAGTTTATCCGCGCTACTTCGCAGAAGTTTAGGGGCGATTCCTCTTTAAGTGTTGTTTTCGAAGTTCTTAAGTTATTGCAACAAGGAACTTTAGTTACTGCGCTCTAATTAGCTAAAACAAATTAACAGTGATTTATATATATGGAACACTTTTTAAAGAGGAGAAAATTCTGGTCCAGTAGATAAAGTTATGAATAATTGAGTTAGTAGGTAAAATATTAAATTAATTTGCATCAAATTGGAGGTCTCTTGACAGATTTAGTTAAATAATAAATACCTAATTGATATATTAACACGTCAATACATTTTATTTAATTTCATGCCATAGTATTTTAGTAGATTATGATGCAATAGCAATCGCCAGGTCATGGTAATTTAATCTATACCGGCATGTTATTTGAATCAATGCCCTACAGTGTACCTACCTACGACATTACTCTAACAAGTGATTTAGCGAAATCTCATTCTATTCTGTCAGCTATTGTCCATCAACAATTGGCCGCATTATCGGCATAAACGTAAATAATATAACAATGTAGAAATGTCAGGGACCAGGTGGGATTCATTGAAGAAAAACAGGAAGCCTTCCAGAGGACGATTCATTTATCTTCCCCATTGTTCCTGAATTGGGAACACTGGAGCCGCTTTTATACTCTGTAATCTCGACCTACTTACTTCATATACCTACCTACTGTGATGTTTGTCAGACTAATCTCTCCATTAGATAATGAATTGTTGTAATAAAGCCCTTGTTGTTATAAGCAAAAATATTACGACTGTTTTGTGATTGGTATGTCCCAAGAACTAGTACATACTTAAGTAGGTAGTTACAATAGTCTGGAGATAAAATTGCGATGTTTTTCAACCTATTTTACGAGTGTAGTCCGCATTTGTGTATGACTAATAATAATATGGTTTATCTTCGAGACCAGACTCATAACAGATAAATTATGTACCTACATAAAATAGTGTTAATAAGTCAACTAGAAGACGTCATAAGTTCTTATAATTATAAACACTTAAATTTTGCATTTGCTCTGATGAAGTTTTATGAATGTCAAAATTTTATTCTCTATAATTACTATACTCACACAGTAGCAACCAAAGTCATTCTAAGAAATGACTAGCTTAGTATCAAACTGAAAATAACAATGAATATTCAATTGGAAATAAACAGTAACATTTAATTGATAAGTGTATTTAAATAATTTATTTAACATGTTTTCCTTTAATAACTAGCGCAGAGATATAAAGAAAGTAAACGCACATCCTTTGAAACAATAGAAAATTCGGACCCCCGAAAAGCTTTTATTGCGGACCGCCAAAAGCGAATCTCTTCGAAAAGGTCAAAGCGGTTTCTTTTCTCGGAAAAATATATATTATTTTAAGGTCAATTAAACTTTTCAAAGGCGCTTGAGCAAGGCAGAATTTTCTTTATCAATTTAACTTTTTTTTGCTATTCTTTATAGACTTGTGTTTTGCCACAATCTTACCTGAAAATGGAATATAAAGGAGGACCGACTAGGAAATTTACTACAGGAGTGTAGGTAAAAAGGCAAGGTAGATAAGCAATGTGTCCACGCATTCACTTTATAAGAAGTAGGTACACTTAGTTATTTCACAAAAAGCAATTAAAATTCATGTTGCTTATGTAGGTAGTGAAATAGAATCATTTTATTGTATTATTAATTGCAATCAGATATTTACACTTTCATTATTTTTATTTGAGGTAAAACATGAAGTTTCATTGCTATTGTTTATAATCTAAATAATTTATTAAGTAAGCAGGAAGCTACAAAGAATAAAAGTAAAGCGCTATACTAAAATCTATTTAAAAGAAGAAAGTAGGTACCTATAAGTTTATATTACTTCAGAGTTAAGTCAGTTTTCTCGAAATACCATCTTTTATGAGAATAATATCGTTACAAGAGGGGAAAAGATTTTCCGTTGGTATTTTCTCGGCGAGGTGAAATGTTAGGAAATTCAATAAAGTGGTAATAAGTGGATTTCTTGCCTAGAGTCATATTTTCGTCAATTCCCGCATTGAAACCTTTTATTAAGGGCACCGACCTTCATTTCGATTCAACTGTTGAGATTCCGCGGCTTAGGTATTTTGTATTGAATGGAAGAATAGGAAAAATATTAATTCACAATTCTGATTATTTTCAAATACATTGAAATATCATTATGAGGTTTCCTCCATTTTCGATTATGATGGATGTTATTATTGACGGTGAAAATTAAATTTGGACATCCAGGAAACAGTTAATTGAATCCTTTGATACAGGTTTATTCAAAGTGAAAATAAGCCCGGTACTGGAAGGTTTCACCGAATTGTAACTGGGGGATGGCGCAATTAGAATTTGTAAATGGACTCTGGAGCTTTAATGAAATATCCCATTACACGCAGTTACTGGTAATTTGGTAAATTAATTAAGAAGTCCTAAACTAACATTTACGACCTAAGCTTGCTGACAAACTAGGAGAATACCCATTATGGAACCAAAGTAGCTACCTGACCTTTTTGAAAGGTCTGAACACCTGTAGGCCGTAATATAAGCCGTAAAAGAATAAAACAAGCCCTTGACAGGCTTACCTACAGTTATTCCAAGTTACTTGTTCAGAGACAGTAAAATGTAAGGCGTTTTGTGGGCACGTTTGAACCATCAACGCACCACTAAACTCGTTATTTTTTAAAGAATGTGTGACGTTTACCCCACTTGGAAAAGTTTATACGATAAATAATCTTATCTTTAAATCTGATTTATATTACCTTAATCAATATTGTAAAGAAGATTTTTTTTCTTGCTATTGTTGAAAGTAGCTTATTATGCGACTTTGACTATGTACATTATTAATAAGGGGCATAGTCTGCGTTTCTATCCTGGGAAACATAGAAACAGTGAACGTGGGTGAAATTGCATGACCAATAATTCTAATAAATTAATAAAAAAAACATTGCATTTAATTTGTTATGTAAATCTCATACTTATGTAAATACAAGGCCGCAACAGTCAGCACCTTGAATTTCTTTGTAGTTAGTATTACAGACATTTTCCCAACTAAGTATTTGTGAGCTGAAAAATTAAAGTAGCACAAATTGAAAAGCGAACATACAATCCGAATGTACGGTGTCAGTAGGTCATGAGATACTAAAAAGAAACGAAAAAGGAAATATCTACGTAGAGAAGAGAGCTACAAGATTGCTCGGATAATAATAATAAAAATAAACAAGTGTACCGTTACAGTTCGGAGCCAATTAAAACTTTTGTCACATGTTACTTAAGACGCATACTTGCTGTAGTTAAGTCGTTGCTGAAGTAAGGCCGTAACATTTGGACTTCGGCCAATTCCACACTCATTCCACAAAACAGTGAGGAAGCCCAGTTTTGAAAGGCGATTTACAGTGTTACGATAACTTTATTTCGCATCGCCGATTCTCTTTTGCTGTAATAGAATTTTATACCACTTTCTACTTATACCTACTCATCTTAGAAAGAAAACAAAATATAGGTATTTGGAATTTAAATATTTATTTCAAACTAGATTCTGCCCCGCGGTTTCACCTGCGTTCCCGGTGTATCTACCTAAATGTTTCCATTTTTTACATAAGAACCTCAATTGGACAATTGCGAACATTTTAAGACCAAACAAAGCCAATTCCGTCCACCCGTTCTCGAGCTATGCGCTTACCAACACATTTTGCGATTCATTTTTATATTATAGATTATAAAACGTAAAGGTAAAACTGATTAGTCTCTACGCCAACCTAATATGTTTTTTCACGAGGAGAGTTCACAAGGTACAGACAACTCTTATAATCCTGTAAACACGGGTAAAACGAAGGGGCGGAAGCTTGTAATATAATAAATAACTGAAAAATATTTCCTCGTAAGATACGTATTTTCGTTAACAAAGCTCTTTGATGAAGGTATTTTAGCATAAAATATACCCATTGTCTGTCTTTAACGGCGAAATAGGAAAATTTATTACGAGGAAAACTTAAGCCTGAAAGCGGATGACAAAAAACGATTTTTATAACAAAAATATAAAGTTTGATTGAAGGATATATTAAGATAACATTATCTTTGAACAAACGTAAATACCTCACGTTTATACGCAAGGTGTTTAAATGTGCGAAAGTAAAAAGATGCTCTAGACTCTATGACGCCACATATTTTATACTGGTTGTTTTCCGATCTCTATTTCTACTAAGTACAAGTAGTTGTAATACCTACTACCTCATATTTTGTCAATTTACACCAACCTGAATGTAATTCGAGCGTATTTATACTTCACGGCTTTACTGGAATCCTGTGATCAGGATGATGATCAATTTATTATTTATCAAAGTACTAATTAATTGTAGTGAGATTAATATGCCTACGAGTTAGACTTCATGATATCAATATGATCTATCTCTTTGACATCATATCCTTAACGAAGTATCAACAATCTCAACTTGTGAAAATCAAGTTTGACGGTCAGTTACTGCAGTTCATGACGTAAATGACTACCTCAGTAGGTAATCTACTTGTAACAGCCACTGTTCGGAACAATTCTGCTAGATGGCGTTACTAGTCATTTATTTCGCCTGTAGCTGTCACCCCCGACTTACGCAATGTTGGCAACATTGCGTTTTCAGTATGTCTGCATCTAACGTCTAACAAGTGAGTCAAAATTATTCAAGTTTCCCTTTTTTTCTAATACATAAGCTGGTCCTTCGGTCCGAAAGTAAAGTGAATCAAGTAAAAAAAGTGTCCTAGTGTCGTATCAAGTGTCGGTGCGCGTTAAAACAAAGTGTAAATCGTGTTTGCAAACAATATTTCCCCAAACGGTCAGAACGGTTTCGTATTTTTACCTACATATATACCTACTACGTATCATCAGAAGCTTCCAGAATAAATTCCAAAATGGAGGTCGAAAAAGCATTGGCATGCCAGCTCGATAGATTTGAAAAGATTCAAAAATCGCAAATGAATTTCCACAAATCTCCAAAAAGCAGGTTGACTTTGAACTATATTGAAAGCCGATTAGAAAACATAGAACAAATTTGGCAATCGTTTTACAGTGCTCATTATGAAATTATAAGTTGTGTGGATATAGATAAGAGGAAAACCATATCATATTTCTCCAAAGACATTTATAATGAGTGCGAAGAACTTTACATTAACTTCAAGAGTGAATTGAAAACAATAATGAAAGAACTGACACCGATACCAACATTAGCACCACTTCAAACACAAGAAACACCACAAATGGAGACAACTCGAACATTAAAACTTCCTAGCATAAACATCCCTACATTCTCTGGAAAGTATACTGAGTGGCAGTCGTTCCATGACATATTTGAATCATTAATTCACAAGAACCCTAAGCTGGATGAGGTACAAAAGTTGCATTATTTAAAATCAAGTATGCGTGGAGAAGCTGAGCTTCTTTTAAGAAGTATTCCAATTACAAGCCAAAACTATTCACAAGCGTGGGAGACTCTTAAAAAGAGATACAACAACAAAAGGTACATTTCCAACTGTATATTTAAGAAACTATTTAGCTTGAAGAACTTAACCGTTGAATCTGATTATAACATTAAGCAACTTTTAGACACAACTTCAGAGTGTTTGAGTTCCTTGAGAAATTTAGGATTACCAACTACATCCTGGGATGCTATCATTGTTTACCTCACTGTTTCAAAACTGGACAATGAAAGTCAAAGGCTCTGGGAACAAAACATTTCTTCTTCTAATGATTTTCCAACACTGGAAACTTTATTTAATTTTTTGGAAAACAGATTCAGATCTTTGGAAATGGTTGACAATACAAGTAAGGTAACAAGAACAAGATCCTTCCATGCTTCAATTAGTACTTCAGAGAAAACAATTAATTGTTCATTTTGTAAAGGTGAACATTACATATTTCAGTGTAAACAATTTTCCTCAAAGGATTACAATGACAGGTATACATTTGTTCAAAACAATAATCTGTGTTTCAACTGTTTGATACCAAAACATTCTGCATTTCAGTGCAAGAGGAATACTAGTTGTAGATTATGTCACAAAAAACATCACACATTGTTACATCCAGAGAAAAGGGACTCAGAGAGCAGCGTACAGACGTTAGAAAAGGAAGCAAAACAAGCAGACCAACCCAAGGCAGTGTCACATTTTACAAACAACCCTGGTCAAGTTTTATTAGCCACAGCACTAGTAGACATCATTTCAAGCAGAGGACAAACACAAGTCTACCGTGCACTCATTGACCAAGGCTCACAAAGCTCATTTGTATCAGAGAACTTTGCTCAAACATCTGGTTTGAGGCGTTATAAAAACAACAATGAGTTTTACTTAAGTGAAGGAAAAACAATACATTCAAAGTATACCGTTCAATTTGAATTGAGATCCAGACACAATCCAAACTTCACTTTATGGATACAAGCATATGTTATCAACCATATCACAACATACCTACCGCAGAAACACATTACACTGTCAGTATGGCCAGAAATGGAGACTATGACACTAGCAGACCCTGATTTTAATAAACCAGGTAGAATTGATATGCTGCTAGGGGCTAGTGTAACAAGCAAGATCATGGAGATAGGTTTGTCCAGAAGTCCTGAGGGAACTTTAGCACAAAAAACACAACTAGGTTGGATAATATCGGGTGACACAAATACAACAATTGAAAACAAAAGGATTTTAAGCATGCATTCCTGTGCAATTGAAAACAACATGCTTAAGCAGTTCTGGGAAATAGAGAATGAGTATCTTACATCTGAAAGAAAGAAGACAAAACAAGAACAAAGATGTGAAGGTATTTATAAAACAACTACTACTAAAACAGACGCAGGAAGATACAAGGTAAATTTACCTTTCAAAGAAGATATACAGTCTCCTGTGGAAAAATGTGGAAAAACAAAGGAAATAGCTACAGCTAGGTTTCTACAGTTGGAAAGAAGATTTAAATATGATCAGAAATTAAAGGAAGAATATACAAGAGTCATACAAGAATATCAGGAGTTAGGACATATGACATTAGCTGATGAAAACAATGAAAATGCGATATACTTACCTCATCATGCAGTAGTGCGAGAAGACAAGGACACCACTAAGGTCAGGGTGGTATTTGATGCATCCTGCAGGGGTACTGGAGGTTCTTCATTAAATGATATGTTACTTACAGGACCTACACTACAAAGTGATCTACGTATCCTACTAATGAAGTGGAGAAAACATAGGATTGTATTGGTCAGTGACATAGTTAAGATGTATAGACAAGTTCTTGTAAATGATGAGCATGCAGATTATCAACGTATAGTATGGAGAGCGAGCCCAGAAGAAACTATTCAATCTTATAAACTGTTGACTGTGACATTTGGAACAGCATCAGCTCCATATCTTGCTGTGCGCACCCTTTTACAAGTAGCTGAAGATGAAGCCAAGAAGTTCCCTGTTGCCGCAGAAATAGTGAAGGAATCTTTTTATATGGACGACTTAATGTTTGGGTGTTTCAGCCCTACTGAAGCCATTGAGGCATATAAACAGCTGACTCAACTTTTAAAGTGTGCAGGTTTTGAGTTGCAAAAGTGGTCCAGTAACTCAGATGAAATTCTAGACAAAATAGCAGATAAGAAAACAGATCAAACTGGATTTGAAATTAAGTTTGATCAGATCATTAAAATTCTTGGACTATCATGGGACAGACATGATGACAAATTTAAGTTTACCGTGAACATAGCTACAGTATCCTCTGAAGTAACTAAAAGATCAATTTTGTCAGATGTAGCACGGCTGTTTGATCCCTTTGGATGGTTGGCACCAACCATAATACTTGCTAAGATTTTAATACAGAAACTCTGGTTGTGTAGTGCAGGATGGGATGACCAGTTGCCTGAAGAGTTGATAGAAGAGTGGTTGACTTACCGGAGACAGCTTCAGGATCTGGAACATATCAAAATTAATCGATGGATAAATACACAGCCTGACAACTTGCAAGTAGAACTCCATGGGTTTGCCGATGCATCAACAGCTGCTTATGCAGCAGTACTGTATGTCAGAGTGGTGAACGAAGGTGGTGTTACAATTACTCTATTGGAAAGCAAAACTAAGGTTGCACCATTAAAACAAATATCTGTGGCCCGTCTTGAGTTATGTGCTGCAGTGTTAGTTGCCAGATTACTATCAGAAGCTAGAGAAGTTCTTAACATACCAAAAACTAATGTGTTTGCCTATACAGATTCAATGGTGGTATTGGCATGGATTCAATCTCAGCCAATAAAATGGCAAACATTTGTGGCTAACAGGGTAGCGGAAATTCAAGGTCGACTAGATAACGACAGATGGAGCCATGTAAAGTCAGAAGCTAATCCTGCGGATTTAGCTTCGAGGGGGGTAGCCCCTTCGGAATTGAAAAACAAAATATTGTGGTGGCAAGGCCCGCAGTGGCTTAGCGAAAGAATAGTTCATCAAAACAAACCACATATTTTAAACACAGAATTAGAACAAAGAAAACAAAAACTTCATGTATTTCATTGCAACACAGAAGAAAACATCTGGGATAAATTTTCATCACTAAATAAAACATTAAGAATACTTACATATTGTAGAAGATTCCTGCGGCTGAAACAAAACAAAGATACTAGAGAACAACAGTGTGAATATTTGACAGCTGTAGAGTTACAAAACACACTAAATCAATTGATCAAATTAGAACAAGAAAAACAATTTAAAGAAGAGATAGATGATTTAAAATCTAAGAATCAAGTGAAACAAAGAAGTAGTTTAAAAACACTCTCTCCTTACTTAGAAGATGGCATTTTAAAAGTTGGTGGACGTTTGCAAGGTGCTAAGGTAGCTCCAGAAATAAAACATCCCATCATATTGCCCAAGAACTCACATTTAACAAAGCTTATCATAAAGGATGCTCACTTGAAACTTCTACATGGAGGCAATTTATTGACTACCAACTATATAAGAACTAGATACTGGGTTATAGGTCTAAAGCCTCTTGTCAAGAAATGTATCCATGAGTGTGTCACTTGTGTGAAATATAGAGCCAACACAGCACAACCACGTATGGGAGAGTTGCCAGCACAACGAGTTCAGCCAGGAAGACCATTCGAGACAAGTGGAGTAGACTATGCTGGACCAATACTAATCAGAACTTCAAAAGGTCGAGGTCACAAGGCCTATAAGGGTTACATCTGCTTGTTCATATGTTTTGCGACCAAAGCAATCCACCTGGAAGCAGTGAGTGATCTCACTACTCAAGGATTTATAGCAGCATACAGAAGGTTTGTAGCTCGAAGAGGACACTGCTCAAATTTATGGAGTGACAACGGCACCAATTTTGTTGGTGCTGCTAAAGAATTAGATATTTTGTTCAAGCAGTGTCAAGGAAGTTTACAGGCTGAAATAGCTGAAGTCATTGCTAATGATGGAACAACTTGGCATTTTATTCCTCCAAGAGCTCCTAACTTCGGTGGCCTCTGGGAGGCAGGGGTGAAGTCTGCCAAGACTCACTTAATGAAAGTTTTAGGTAATTCAACACTTACATTTGAAGAAATAGCAACACTACTTACACAAATAGAAGCTTGTTTGAACTCACGGCCAATCTGCGGATTGAATGATCATCCAGATGATGTTGGTGCGCTTACACCATCTCATTTCTTAATTGGTGAACCTTTAGTGGCAATACCTGATGAACCACAAAACAACTTACATATATCCCCACTAGATAGATGGAAATTAGTACAACGTATGACTGCTCATTTCTGGCAACGATGGAGTACTGAATACTTGCACACTCTGCAACAGCGTCATAAGTGGCAAACTAATACTAATGCTCCTGAGACAGGGGATATTGTGTTGGTTAAGGAAGCGGCACTCCCTCCAACGAAATGGCTTATAGCACGGGTAGTAGGTACACATCCGGGTCCGGATGGGGAAGTGAGAGTAGTGACTCTAAAAAGCAAGAATTGCTTGCTCAAGCGGCCAGTTTCCAAACTGGTTGCTTTACCAACATCCAACTAAAACAATACAACTACGGTGGGCGGCTGCAGGAAGAACGAAGTTCTTGGTGGGCGGAATGTTCGGAACAATTCTGCTAGATGGCGTTACTAGTCATTTATTTCGCCTGTAGCTGTCACCCCCGACTTACGCAATGTTGGCAACATTGCGTTTTCAGTATGTCTGCATCTAACGTCTAACAAGTGAACTTTAAAATTGAACGAGGGCTTTAAGTCTGTGTAAAGCACGACCTACTGTCCACGTACGAGTTATTTCGCTCAGGCTGTATCAATGTCTCCATCTAGTTCCTAGAGCTGGCGGTCTGCCAGCTGCCTTGATTGTGACACGGTGGCGCCCCCTGCATTAACTATTATTGTTTGCACCAGTTTTGCAGAACAAGGTTTTACAGGTTATTTGAATGATTATCATCACTTATCTTGCTGTGTGGTCTAATTTAAGCCATTTGATGAGCAAATTTACATGTTTTTGTTAGAAGATATACTTATCCCCTATGTTTTTAAATATTTATTAAAATATCAATATTTTTATAGGAAATATAGATAAATATCAATTCAAGTTACCTATTATATAACATAATAATTATGTGCGTTAAATCTAAACTGAATCGACAGCGCAAATATACAGTGCCCATGGGCTATTAAGTACTTAAAATTGCGATATGGGTCATAATGAAATATAAAATAGAATAAAAATTTCAATACTAAAATAGAGTACCGAGAAATACTTAAAATTCTACTGAAAAGAAACACTAATATTATATTATCTCATGCTTTCAAAGTAAATTCTCTAGAAAAAACTAATAAGAAGAGCTGTCTATTTAAGTTTAATGTAAAAAGTAAAAATAATTCTTGTCGCTTGAGACGCTAAAATGAGACGAAGATATCAAAGTAAAAGTAATAAAACTTTTAGACTACTCAATGTAATCCAAATTTTGTTCCATAAAATGTTCACTGATACCTAACTTAGATCGGCTGCACGGAGCTGGTTCTACTATCAGATTTATTATGTACTAGGTGCCTCCGCGCGGTTCCACCCACGTAGTTCCCGTTCCCGTGGGAATAATGGGATAAAATATAGCCTGTGATACTCCACAATAACGTAGCTTTCTGTTGGTGTAATAATTTTGAAAATCGGTTCCGTACATCCAGAGATTACCCCTTAGAACGTCACAAGCTCACAACGTCACAACCTCACAAATGTTAATTGTTTATAATATTAGTATAGACGTATGTATCTAATGTCGCAGATTACGGAAACTTTAATAATGTCTCACAATACTCACAATCGATGAAAACATATTATCAGAAGAGAAGAGCTCAACAAAATAGGAAGACAAGTAAAAAATAAGAGATACTAGATAAAACACAACTTCAATAGACATAATTTGTATCATTGATTTATTTATAAGTATTTATTGGGATTTATAGGTAGGGATATATGGATGATTATTGAACAAGCAAAGCAAATGTCTACCTAAATATTAATGGAGTAGGTACCTACTTACTCCCCTTTATACCTACTCAATTCAGTAACAGTAAATTTAATAAATTAAATTGCCTTCAAAGCTTCATTAATATAGAATAAACGATACAAATTATCGTGAACTTGTTTAATTCTCCGAGCCGGGCGAGTGAATGGAAAGTGTTAAATAAGAGAAGATTATACAAAGCTATTTGAACAATAGCTTACTTGGTTTATTTTTAATCAATAAAGTTATGGTAACTTTTAATTATAGGTTTGAACGTAGGCTACACGCTTTTCAGGCTTATAATTTTAATTAATTTGGGAATGACTTATTTTTATATCAATAGGATTAACACCACATTCTTAAAAATATAATAATTATTCATTATAATAAAATATTACTTATTGAAATATACAGAAATCTGTCGCCAATCAACTGTACCTAAGGGTTCTGACTGCTAAAAAGTAGAGAAGGCTTTGATAAGCTTTAGCATTATCGAATAGATTACTAAATAACAATTAGAAAAACCCAAACATATGCATCTACTCTAGTTTCTAACAAGAACAATAAATCGGCAACTTTTTTGAATAAAAAAGTTAATGGTTCCTTCAACATGCTTTCGTAACGTTCCCACCACCGTAGCGGTATGGCATTCGATTCCACCCAGAGCTCGATGCAATAACACTTGGCAATATTCCAAATGTGTCTGTGTAGGCAAATCGATTGGGAGTCCGTGGCTGTGCCGCTGAACAAAATATAATTGTGCAGGCGGAAACTTTTCCTCGCTTGAAATATTGAGGAAATACGAAGGAGCTCGCTTAGCGATTTATTAAGCTGAAGGTTATTGTTGTTTTGTAATTCTTTACATCCGCCAAACGTTGCCGATAGTGTCTGAAAAAAGGAAATTTACGGAATTCTTGCGCTCTTTGAAGGTGTTTCCCTTGAAATTGTTTTCGAAGAATCTTCTATTCTCTTTTATAAATATTTTATTTTGAGAGATTCTATATTGTTAAATAATAAAACAATAAGTATTTTTCCTGCTCTGAAGGTATCTCAAATGATTAGAGAAAATAAACCATCAAATGTAATTATAAAAGTATAGGCTTAAGTAAGAGAATGTTCCTGTTTTATCTTTAACTAGCTGCCTCCGCGCGGTTTTACCCGCGTAGTTCCCGTTCCCGTGGGAATACAGGGATAAAATATAGCCTATGTTACTCGGGGATAATGTAGCTTTCCGAAGGTGAAAGAATTTTTGAAATCGGTCCAGTAGTTTCGGAGCCTATTCATTACAAACAAACAAACAAACAAATCTTTCCTCTTTATAATATTAGTATAGATTAATTCGCGTTATTTAACATAATAATTCCCACCTACATATAATATAAGACAAAACAAGCCTTGATGGAAATTAAAATAAACGTTATAATATTCAATGTTTGCTCTCATTTTCATGTGCCTTTGATTATTACGCAAATCGAATTCGATACCCTCAAGCTACAATAATATTGATTTCAATCTCACATTGATAATAAAAAGCTATCAACTTCGTTTCTCAGCTCTTCGAGTAATAAAATGCAAATATGAGATTTGAGTCAAAATCTGTTGTAACTAAGCAAAGTACTCTGTTACATGTGATTTGGTTGGCTCATTTACGACGGAAATGGGGAAATCGTCATGTAAATACATCCCTAGCGATGTTTATTACACGCACGAACTGTTTCACGAAATAAACACAGTTGGCGTGCGCCCAAATGTAGTGCGCCAGTAGCCTTCTTGATGTACACTAAATTTGTCAACATGTCCGTCCTTTCACAGAAATGTAGCGTCTCACGTCACAGGATCGCTACAAACGGAATATGTGTATCTTTTATCGCAGTGCAAACAGCCAAACATAGTGCAAAAAGAATTAGCCGACCCTAAGGGACGTTGCAAATAGATGTAATTTTTTTCTAAAGGAAAGCTTTTTATACATACACCCGGGTGTATTTCAATATAACCCTTTTAGGTTGGGTTGATATCCGTGTCCCGGTCACGTTTTGGGATTTTCACGCATTTTCGTTATGAATACGTGCTCAAATGTGTATTCAATTTATATATCCGTGAGTAAACTTGTTTCCGTTATCTAATAAAAGCTTGATAAGAAATTGTATTTCCTTTACCTAGCTAGTAGCTAGATGTTCGAGGAAAATTGTTGACCAACCTTGTTATTTGGAAAAAAAATATCCTCTCGTGTGCACACTGTATTTGAAAAGATTTATGTAAATATGTGATCGCGATAGTTTGGCAAGTGTAACTCGTTATTTGCAAATTGGAAAAAAGGGGTGCTCACTACCTGGAAAAAGGATGTATCCTACCAACCCAAAACAAAAGAATACGAATTACCTGGAAAAAAGTACCCAACAAACACACCTACGCCTACGTAGAACAAAGAGCTAGACGTTAGACTTTTGGAGGTGGAATTTTTCGGCATTTGCTTGACATGAGGTGGAACGATACATCAGACAAAGTGCACAAGTGTGTTATGTACAAAGTTAAAAGAAGAGCGCCGTGTTCGCAAGCGGCTCGCGAGAGTACGTCATAACAATTTCATTGCGTCATGAAATTTTCATTGAGTTTTCCCCTTTCATTTTCACATGGCACAGTTTCCTGTATTATACATAATTGATTCGTTCATTTAATATACATTAAGCAGGCCGTGCACGATCAGTCCCTACGGTGGAGGTAGCGGAATAAAGGTAATTTCCGTGGTTGGCCGGCATCCCCCAAAAAGCGTCAAGTACCTTGCGGTTTATATTACCTTTGTAACTCCACGTAATGACGTGGGATACGGGTATAATTAATTTCCAACAGAGGATTGCCTGTTCTATTTGCCCATGTGATTAATACGGGTCCACACACGACAAGTTGGTACCAGATTCTGATTCAGCCGTCGATCCTAAGTCAACATTGTGGCTAACAGAAAAACAAGAGATAAAAGCTTCATGAAATGAATTACCGAGAATTTAGTAAATAAAAGGTAGATAGATCATATTTATTAGCATTCATTGCAGCTTAAGGTAAAACAAAAAATTGTTTTATGTAGGTATCCTAAATCCTAAACGTTAACGAGTAACAGATTATGAGTTAAGCCTCTTAACAAGTAATAAATAATATCGTAACTGAGCGATTATTTATTATAGTCTCATAATTAAAGCAACAGATATTTTTATAAAACGAATGTGGTATGAATTACAAATTCAAAAAGAGCTGCTTAAATATAAAGTACCATTACCATGAGGTGGCTCGTTGTATCGCTGCCACTAAAAGCTTATTTTGCAGCCACTCATTTAGATAATGGGAGAAAATAACAAAGCAAATGAACTCCTCGTGCACTTGAAAAATTTAAATCATTTAAAGCTCCGCAAATTAATGTAGATTAAGTTATGGTGGTGTAATGTTTATTTTAGAATTATTATTATTCAGTATCGTTTTAAATAATGTACTAAACTATTGATAGTTATTAACTACTTGACAGGAAAGGAATCGTTTCTTTGTTGTACCTAAGCGTACCATTTCCTGCATGCAATAAAATGTTTTAAAACAAAAATCAACTAGTACTTATTATATAGTGACGTCACAGATATAATTTAATAGACTATCTGTACATATATAAGTTAGGCAAATAAGTCAAGCATAATCAATAGAAAAAGCGGTAGAAATGCCACCAATAATTACCTAATAACCAGTCATTGTCAATAGAATTACACTGTCTACAATACTTTACGTAATTTGTTTTGTTTTCCTATTCTTACACTTTAACGATTACCGCCTGTATAGCCTTCACCTTGGGGTTGGTTGAAAAGACCTTGGCAGGTGTAATTTATGCCTTTAATACGAAACTCGACCTTAAATCGTAAATATAGGCGTTTGTTGTAAATATAGACATAAAAATAATGATGGAACGTAAATTATTGTTGGTTTTTGTTATAATAATTTGGCTCCCGTTTATTGGCAGTTGATATTTGGTTTTATTTATTGGTGAACATTAATTATTTCTTTTTTATTACGATGGGTACCTTCTGCAACGAAGTATAAGCATCACACAATTTAAACTCACGTTAACCTTTAACCTTTACAGGATCTAACGGGTTGCTTTACTTTTAGGTCGTAGGTTACCCAGAACAAACATTTGTGTATGAATATGTCTGTTTGAGACGTGTATGTCTAAATTATTTTTGCTTGTAAAAACACTTTTAAAGTTATTAATAATAATAATAAATAAATACCCTGCCACTTTTTTCACACATGATCACACCTCTCACATCTTAAAAATGTATCATTCCAAAATGTCAATTTTAATCACGAATACAAATGTTAATTTTCTTTTTTATACCACAAAGGTGGACATGCATACAGTCCCACCAGATGGGAAGCGGTAACCGTAGCCTATGGACGCTTGCAACACCAGGGGCGCACTCACGCGATGCTGACTCCGAGAAAAATCTCGTATTATATAAACGTACCTACATAACAGCCCGGTGGCTTTGTGGTGTTCTGTGTCTGGATGTAAATATCTATATAAGTATTTATTTAAATCAGCTATCATCACAAGCTCTGCTTAGTTTGAAATCAGATTGGCCGTGTTTGAAAACTTGTCCCAGCATATTTATTTTTATTACTATAATATCCAAAAATAGATGTCAAATAAAAAGGCTGACAAAATTAAAAGCACAGCTGTTTAGCACACTTAAATCATGGTTGGTTATCTTTTGATTTACATACATTGTTATGCGCTCGCCGCGCCGCACCGGTCCGGCCGCGTCCCTCAGGCCGGATTGCATGCATTTGCATAATTTTTGTTTAGGTTACCTACTGACTACATGTTTGTGGTATAGAGGTTTATTATGACGTCACACCATTGTGAGTAGGTGTTTAGGTCATGTATTGATGCAGTAACACATTAATGGGCGACTGACGTGGTTGGTTGGTATCCTAAAGGGAACATTTGTATGAATGATTTTTTTTATTGTTCTATCTTTGAATGGTATATTATAATAATAAATTTGATGAACATACTTAAAAAATCCAATGAATTGAGAATCTACTGCTTTTTTTGAAGTCGGTTAAAAATGGACATCACCTAATTAACCTAAGTTATTTTTACAATAATCTTATGATCAAAGAATCACTCAGAATTATTAATATAGGTGATAATTGAACATCGACCATTTGGAGAACCATTTGACCGTTTATCAGATATTTGTAAAAAATCTTTACAAATTCTGTAAAGGTTCTTGTAACCCCAAATTTCCGATAAAGGTTCCGGTCAAACCCAAAAGTTCATTAAGATTATTGCTAAAACGGTGAAGTTTTCTTCATCGGTACACCCACCTCATTTCCATCGTACTTAAGTAGCCCCAAATTAAAATTTCCAAGGAATTTATACCCAAGTACCCACTCGGTTATAATTTGAAATTTATATTTGATCCCATAAATAATTTATCAGGTAGACCGCCCTTTTAAGAAACGAAATAGAATATTTACTTTTAACATAAGTGCTTCCTAATAAAATATGCTAATAATTACATTATGTTAGTAATGAATATTATATTATTATGTTAGAGATATGTAAGAGTATTTTTTTTTACTGAGATTATTATTTTTATATGGAATGTTTAACTAAGAATATGAATATTTTAAATCGAGCCCGATCATAAATTCATATTATGTACATCCAAGCAACCCATCTACAATTCAAGAATACATAAAGCAAAACTTGACAGCGCGTCTGACACAACAACTATCTTATTCAAATCCTAAATCAAGCAAGTGTGAAGAGAAACTTTTTTTACTTTACTAAAAGAAAACCTTCAGAATGATTTATGATCTATTATTTGTTAGAAAACAATGTCTAGACGCACCTATATTCGCGCAAGTTAATATGAGGTAAGCGAAATAAAACCCGGGCTAATAAAAGCCAGAAGCTGAATAAAGCGACAATGGCGCAACTAGGCGAGTGCTGGCACATCCGGGAACGCGGTCGGGTCAAGGTCATGGCCCGCGGATCGATGCAGCTACGACGCCCGTGCTACGCCCCGCTACGACCCCACACCCCGCTACGGGCTACGAGGCTACGCCGCTACAGCGGTACAGCGCTACGCCCGAAGCCGTAAAGTTCGACGCTTTTTAATTCCAAACCTGATTCTGACTTATTGAAGGCAAACGTATTGAATTTCTTTGCTCTTATATATATTTCCTAGTATCCGCGAGGTTATTAAATTTGAACGAAAGCGCTATAGGGAAATTAGAGGCATCGCTTTTGTTTAGATGCCTATGTAGATGGAAATTTCAATTCAATTGGAATTGAAATTCAATGCAAAGATAATAAAGGCCCTTTTTATGGGTACTGGTAGAACCAATTAATTTAAGCATCACTAGATATATTAAGAATAATTAAATAGCTCAATGAAAGGATGAATAAATAATTAGGTTTTCATTTACAATTGGTAGAAAATAGGAGATATTCTTGTAGCAACGTAAATCTTTATGAGCTTATAATACTACCATTAACTAAGTGTTACAATGTCCCAATTACTTATATTTAAATTTATTAAATATGCGAATAACAACTTAAAGTATATATTCGTGTGAAGTAGGTAAGTCGTACAAGAACTACTTTCATTGCACAAACAATTTAATCACGACCTATTTATTTCCTGAAAAATAATGTGTTTTTCCTTTATAGGCCACAAAAGAAGTATAAAATCCAATAAAAATACAAATACGACATCCCACGTACAATAAGTAAAGCGAGGCTACTCGTACTCGTAACTAATGGCCCAGTGGCTCCGTTCCAAACATGCTAAAACAAAAAGGCCACAAAAATGATAAACAACCTGCCTATTACAACGAATGTAACATTACGAGGCCTCTGTAACACGGCCGGGTTACATTAGCAACACAATCTCATATGCTTAACAAATTAAAAAATAAATAAGCCCCAAATAATTTTACAAACGTACGTTCATTAATATACATTTGACTAGCTGCCTCCCCGCGGTTTTACCCGCGTAGTTCCCGTTCCCGTGGGAATACAGGGATAAAATATAGCCTATGTTACTCGGGGATAATGTAGCTTTCCAAAGGTGAAAGAATTTTTGAAATCGGTCCAGTAGTTTCGGAGCCTATTCATTACAAACAAACAAACAAACAAACAAATCTTTCCTCTTTATATTATTAGTATAGAATAGATAGGTACATGTATAAGTAAGAACCTTCTTAGTTAGAACATAACAGAAGAAGGGAACTACAAAGAGCAATAACACAAAGAAATGGACGCCATGATATTTATTTATTTATTTTTATTACACCGCTAGGATATCAATTACAATGTTATGTGTTTTATAAGACAGCAAATAATAAATTCGCAAAGGACAAAAGGAAGGAAACGACGGTATATAGGCACAAGTCTGTTGTCAAATAAATAAGAATAAAACAAAGCATTAATTTTGAATTTAGCTTCCTCGCGACTGTCAGCTGTTTTGTCAGACTAATCTCATTTCGTGTTTATGCCAGATTGGCTTGAATAATACATGTAGTGTGCTCAGCTAGCTAATGATCAGGCCTCCTAAAAAATGCAAAAGGTACTTAATGAACCTAATTTAGCGTTTTACAACTCGCGAAATTACTTCGAAGGACATTAGTTGGGGAAAATACTACAGATACTATTTCTGTGAAATACTGCAATATCTCACTACAAAAAACATTGCTTCCCCTTTATTGTATTTATTTATGTTTGCATAAATAATAAAGGATGTATCGTCGTTTTTTCTCAATGGTCAAGGAAAAAGGAACCAGTAACTAGCCATTTTGTTTGATTTATGACGACAAAACCTTTTTACGCCGATAATACCGAAATAATTACTTCATTACCTATTCTTAGTCAGCCATTACTTCATACCATAACAGAATACCTTTTTACTTAAGTCCATGCTTACAAAACATCTGTAATAGACGCTTAAAAATAAGCGTGCATGAACTTTACCGATTACCTTCGCAAGGATAATCATTAATAGAAACCCCTATTGCATGTCAAAATGCCACGACCTTGGGACCGTCTTTATTGGTATCGCGACCGTCCACCCTTCTGTTTCCATCGGTCATGGTCGCGATAAAACCTCCGTGTTAAACAAGAGATGTCCGCTCACCTCTGAAGCCGGTACCCGAATGGCCTTCTACCGTCGACGTCGAGCTAGCTAACGGGTGGCGGGGGAATGTTTACCCTCCTACTCCCCCGATCGTGCCAGCTGAGCAGAGGCACGCTATATTTAGGTTGCGCTGTAAATATTCCGTCCAAGTACGGAAGCCCCCACCTCGGAGGTGGGGCCGCGGGGGACGGTTCCCGCGCTACATAAGCGGGTAAAAGTTGAAAGTTCACCAACGCCCCGCACACGAGTTCGCGCTGGTAGGGAACGCTTTCTTTATTTAAATTCTATTGCAACTTGTTCGCCATTGTAGTCTCGGCTGAATTCGCAATGCCGACTCAAATTTTTCAATGTTGCCAGTTTGTTTATTTTTTTGTTACGGGAAACTTGTAACATTGTTTTTTGGTTTTTAATTTGGTATTGTTAATATCGTCGTGTTTTAAATTGTTACGGTTATGGCGGTGGCGTTACAATTCAGCTAAAAACAAGCTTGGTAAATGATTATGGCTGCGTGAATGATCCGTCGAATTGGTGACTACGTCGATGCGTAATGGTCACGAATATCTCTTTGGTAAATTGAAACAGATTACGTCTGTCAGTTGATGGTCTGTTAGCGTGTCGACGTAATGCGAGGTATCATCATCATTTACATTTTTTATTCGCATGACAAAATATTTGTAGGTTGCTAAAAGCCCTTCAAAATATTATTGGTGCTGTTTCAGTGTTCATAACCTTGATTTTTATATAATTAAAACAATGATATAGTTTGTAAAATAATTTAATTGAATACTAATCAGGTAGGTTATCAAATAACTACACAAAATACTAAAACCTGTTTATTCTAAAGTTTTTGCCATTTTTGGGAAGTCACCAGAGTTATTGCTATCTTGACTACCACGTTTTGCTTCAGTCTTCGCATTCACTGATAGCCTTTGATTATTATCGATTTCCGTTAAGTTTTCACCCGAACCTGCACTTATGTTATCGTCGTTTATATCCTCGTAGACCGTAATTGTTTGTTTGGTCAAATTATCTGATTCATGCTCCTCCTCCTTTTGATATGTGTCTTTCTCATGTTTCGGGTCGTGGAAGGTCACAATGTTGAAAGTAGGTGCTGTACCTCCGAATGCTATGCGGTTGTGGTAGCTGGTAACTGCCAGTACAGTGCCAGCCGCTGGATACGAGCAAGTAATGTACCGGTTGTGGAGGTTGATGACTTCTACGCAGTTGGTACCACTGCCACCAATGATTCCATACTTACCTTTGCGGTTAAACTGAAATAAATATAACGTTACAGCAAAAAAAACTTTACCTTCAATAAATGCTCGAAATATCTTGTCCTTAAGGAATTTCAGTTTATACCTACCTAACTATGCAGTTTATATAGGAAACATCATTTTCCAAATAATGCTTTCTATGAAGGAAACAGAAACATGTACAGAAAGCATAGACATAATAAAGTCTGCCAATTATTGTAAATCAAACATTTTCTTTTCTTTCTACCAATTTATTTTCCTTATTTTCAATCTCAATTTAATGATATTATTATGTTGGTAAAAATATAATATTGTTCACGATTATCTTTGAAGTAACATTTGTTTCTGACAGTCGTAGAGCGGTGCTCCCGAGCAATGTTGAAGTTTATTTTGCGGTAATTGTATTTTCTAACCAAATACACGTATTTTGTGGGAGCAGGTAGGTATCACTGGCCATGAAAACGTAGACATAACTATATTATGTAAATATATTGTACCTATATTTCTAACTGAAACCGTGAAAACATAACGATGCGCGTGGTTCATCCAACTTAAAGTTGCTCACATCCATAATTTATTAATATTATGTACCCAATCCTTGGGCTTTGCAAATTGATGTATCGCTACAGTTTTGGCAGTTTTTGTACAACGTTAAAAGTGCACATACATGTCAAAACATGTCTGTTTTGTTCTAAGTCTTCGTGTAAATTATCTATTAAATTATTTTAGATGCAGTAGTTACATAACCTATAACCACCCATATATTAAATTGTTTAGTTGGGAATCAGATTGGTCGTGTGAAAAAAATGTCCCCAGAATAAATGTTTCTTATTGTTTTCTTAGCTGAAAAAATATAATTACTTACATCAGTTGAATGCCAATATCTGCACGCATAGATGTACTCGCCGTCAACGTCAGGTCGTCGATTCTGAACCCTGATCACGTTCAGTCTTTTCCTAGCAACCAAGTCCCAGACTGTCAGAGCCTCTGTGGGCTGCCAGCTACCTGCGATGCATTGCTCCCTCTGAAATTACGGGAACTAATAAACACCTACGGCTCACTAAACATTACTTTTATAAGCTTAAAAGACAAACGATAGCTAAACGGTTTGGTTCAAAACTATAAAAATAAATAATACTATTCAAACGTTTTTTTTCTATCTGTCTGTTGAGAGGTACCTGTTTCTGATTCAAACCAAAATTTACTGCCTTTAAATGGTGAGAGAATATATAAAACTATTTAATATATTTATCTATCGCACTAGAGTAACAAAGTATCGGTGTATATTACAATGAATAATAAAATACTATCCACCCAACATTCCCAACCTTGTCCATCAAGTGAATCGCAAAGCGTCAGAAATAGAAACGCCGTTTTAATCCGCGTCCAATGTTGAATGGATTCAAATGGAATCATCCAATTGGAAATAACGCTTCGAAACGGAACAGAAAAGCACTTAAAAATACCTCAAAGTGTAAAAAAAAACTGTCTTCAAAATAGATATAGTACCTGCAGCTTTTCATAAATACCTGAAATGTTTAACATTCAAGTCTCAATTACTTTCAAAAGACCACATACCTACCTAACTAAAATAATGATGAGTATAATATTTTGAAGTATTAAGTAAAGTTCATAATGCACATAGGTATCTCAATACACGTTAAAGTTTAAATACTTTACCAGCTAAAGTACTGTAAAGCACCTACAATAATATTCTTCAAAGACTAAGAACAAACTATGGAGCATCAAACTTCATAACGAGGTTCAAGGCACGACAAAGCTGTAGATGAAACACTACCAAGTAGAAGCACGGCAAAGGCCAGAGTTTTTAATTAAAAAGTCCCCTGTATTGCTGCTTTGTTCATACGGGAAAAATGGAAAAGCGAAAAGGCATAATGCATTTTACATCGAATCAACATAATATAAAAAAATAAATTACATTTTATATTAAACCGTGTATACCTGTTATAATAATTTTCAGAATAGTCCTTTGTCTGTCTAAAATGGGTTCTAAAAGTAATTCTGCTACTCAAACTTTATTCAAGGAGTTAACAAGAATATTTACAAACATCTCAAAAACAAGCATAGGTACCTACATTGTGACAGTTTGACCAGTAACCAGCGATGCAAAGAACTTTCAGATTCGATCATACCTTAACGTCTGTTCAAATTGACATATGAAAATATACAACTACATACACCTACCTATTTCTATGAAGGAAATTCAATTATCTTGGAAGCACTACAGTTAAATGAAATAATAACATAATCATTCAAACGTAACAGGAACACACACGGCCTGACGATACGGATACATTATACAATGATATAGGAACAAAATTCCCAGAAACTAAGATACGATTTTACGATATTCCCTCGAGATTATGGAGGAAATAATTGAGTTCGTGTTTTCCTTTATATTGTACGAGTAGATGGAAACCTTTCGAGATAACCCTTGCATTACTACCTTATGATACCATATATAAAACTAAAGTTTATATACTTATGTTTGGATGATAAATTTCCTAGATAGGTAGGTACTATCACAAACATATCTGATGAAAAGTAGTAACTAAATGGGGAAATGTGCAATACACATCCTAGAGTTGATAGCCTATAATTTCTCTGATGTTAGAAGTGACAGCATGAGGTAGTAATCATTTAATATTTATCAAATTGTTTTCCTATAACGTAGTGAAAAGTAGACATTTTTAAACGGATTGTTTAGTAAAAATATACATACGTTTAAATCGATGCTGTCGCTGCAAATATCAACACCTTCAAAAGTCATGACGCACCCAACCTTGCATCTTGTGTCCCAGATCTAAAAAAAAGGGTTACATTATACCCAAAAACTCAAGCAACACAGGTAAATAAACATTGTCACATTTTAATTGTTTCGGCAAATATTTTATATTTCTTTTATCAAAATATGACAAATGAAGGCTTTATAATGAACTTAGTAAGGAAATCATACAAGATTTATTGTTCGTGTTAAGATGGAAACTCTGTTCTGCGAACTTCATTATTTACTTTTCATTTATGTTCTGAATTATTGCGTAGCATGTTGGTTTAATTAATTGCCGATTCTGCTGTTGCTCTTATTCATTTCTATTTGTTGCCTATATTTTAACTATTATTATTTATTACTTACCCATGTGCCTACCACATTTTATTTTCAGATTTATTTATAACCAATTATTTATTCATACATGACAAAACGTTACATAATAATGATTCGTGATATGTTTGTAAACATGCGATATCACCATTTGTTCCAAGAAGGGTCTGCTGAAGTTTTAGTAACAAAGATAATAAGTAGATAGGTATGCATGCTAAAGTAAGAGCACCTGGGAATTTCGACGGAAATATTTTATTAAAAACTTAATTACAGTAAAACCTTTACAGACGCTGAAATCCATTGTATTCCATTACTGCTCTCTGCAAATGGGATGTAATTCTTTGCACTGACTGGTAAACGTTCAAAAGGAGCGCATAATAAATAATTTGAGCAGTTAACCGCCGAGAGAAATATTTTAATCTCGACAGAGACGCTTTGAGTCTGTTCGCGGTCGTTGTCCGCAATGTTTTATTCAGTACATGTTTACAAGTTTCAAGTTGGGTTACTCACTCACGTTCACTAAGTCCTCAGCACTGGATATCAGCAGGTACAAAGACAATTCATAGGTTGGCAACTGTAGAGCTGAGAGTGAACGATGTCACAAGGTAGGTACTTTGAATATTACAAAGCGGTTAAGTAGTAGAACCTACTAGATCCTTGCAAAGTTATAGACAGAATTTGTTAGTAGTTAGTTACTTAATAGTTTTACGTTAATATTCACATATTATACTATATAATATTCAGTTTTGAGAAAAGAGCGTATTAGCTATCTTGAGCTACGTTTTTTTCTTAAACAAGGTTATTTTATAATTAAGCAAGTACATGTCAAATACCTTCACAAAAATTATGATTATTTGAATTAAAAATGCACAAGTTGCTGGTTATTATTTACTTAGTGTAAACGAGGCACAATAGCACTTTGTACTCTGTTAATAGGCATGACTACCACTAAACTACGTCAGGACTTTGTTTTGAAATGTTCTGTGCAGTCCCATTTTTTGTTTAGGAATTATACCTTTACCAAATGTCTGGTGTAATGTACATATATGTCAGAATTAAACAACTGTGAGTTATTAAAGCATCAGCACTTTGAATTGAAATTTCTTTCATGTTTAATTACAAACAAAACGTTCGGGCCAGATGAGTTCATTATGCGTAAAATTTTAATGAACTTGCAATGTAATAAGATATTTTAATTGAAAATAATATCCGCACCATGTTTATTATGTTTCAAAGCTGGAATACCATTTTGCGACTATTACTTTCGGTTGACAAGCAGGCAGACGGTCTACCTGATAGTAAGGGGTCAGCGCTGCTTATGGACATCCGTGTTACAGGGCGATTGCCGATGTGTTGCTGACCTTAAGTAGGTACACAGCCCTGGAAGGGCACTAGCTCTCAATTGCAACTGCCGGAACACAACAAGAGATGTTTAGCGGCAGATTTTCCAGCTAAGCACCTACCACAAAGTACCTTACCTTCGTGCTAAGGTTTCCCCACGATGATTTCCTTCACCAAGTTCATTTTGTATCAAGGAATTCCCAGTAAAAACTATCTACCTCAATACAAAACATATGACGCCTGTGCATTAACAATATAATACCTATTTCAACATACCCTCAAAGTCTTATCCCAGGCACCGCTGGCAAACGTAAATTCCTTCTGGGAGTGACACCGCACCGCACACACCTGACCGAAATGAATGCGCTGCAATTTCTTCGGAATAAATTGTAAGCGCAGCTTGTGCACTTTGTACGTCAGAACTACCTGTAACAAATCCAATTCTGTCTATAGATGTAATATAAAGATGAGAATATTAGAGTTAAAGTTGTCGAGATTTAATAGATCCGTTTTGACAGGGTGTCTCTGCTTGTCGCACTATGCTCGTCTTACGGACCTTTATATCCATATTCCCATATATCCACTTTAGTGTGCTGCTTGTTCCACCAGGGTTTAAATATCTATATTATTAGATAGTTATGTAAATAATGTCCTATTTACCTACCTCGCCAAACAATAGATGATATTTGTTTTAAAGGAAATTCGAAATCTTTTTTCAGTTGGCATAATTGGCTATCAAACTAATAAAGACGAGGACTATGATCAGTTAATGAAAGTAGAGCAAATAAAATTCAGTATAATCATCAAAATCTTTTTAAAACTTCGCAACGACATAGTAAACACGCATTGTTCAAACACATAAACATTTATTTCATGTGAAAATTATACTGATATTCATGTACACAACTTTATATCAGCTATCATCACAGCGACGAGATTCTTGACCACCGACCTACTTCTCCAAGGATCAAGGACTCTCAAGGAGCTCGTAAACCTATGCAGCAATGTTGAATTTATTGCAGCAATAAACTGAGATTAGGCTGTAACATTTTACTGGAGGTTACATTTTACGCAAACTCGTAATACGCGGTTGGCATGGCCTTAAATTATTTGCACTTATCTTTTGAATTTCTATGTCGCCCTTTAATTTTATCTTTTACGAATAAAACAATAGATATATACGATTATACTCGTTATCGTTGTCTGCAACAGTATTTCATAGTATAACTAGGTACGATGTTTGTAAAGCCATGCCGTTTGCTTTACATGCACACTCAGTAAACACAATAAAATTTGATTGTCCTATAAAAATTCAATGGGCACTAATTTATTTTTATTGTGAAAAAACAGTAAACACGAGCGTAAATTGACTGTAGTGGGGATTAGCTAGATGTTTAATTAAAATTTGTTGTTATTTGAATAAAAGTAGACATTGCAGTAAATGTAGTCAGCCCAACTCCACATTGGCTAGACTATTTAAATAATATCAATAAAATACCTATCAACCCTTCAGTAACACGAACAAGATCATAAATAAACGGAGTGCTATAAAATATTCAATGAACATAAATCTTGTAAAACATACAAAGAATCCTTTATCACTTTTACTAGACTCATCTGCATGTTTAAAGGTGTACCTACCTACAGACTTCTGTACCATAAACTAAGTATGCATAAATACAAAGGTACCTAAAGGCTGAAAACGGCGTCAACCGAGACTAATTCAAGTCATATGAATAGGTATTTGCAATGAAAACCTATAATTATTATCTT
Organism: Thyatira batis; assembly: GCA_905147785.2. NCBI lineage: Eukaryota > Metazoa > Arthropoda > Insecta > Lepidoptera > Drepanidae > Thyatira > Thyatira batis. The sequence goes on from LR990489.1 coordinate 8,548,854, forward strand.
TGTATTTGATATACCTAATGCATAAATGTAGAGTAATATCAAGTAGGTACCTTCCTAGGTTTAATTTGGTGTGAAGTTTCATATATAAAGTAATTTATTATTGGTTTGTTATTGGAAAATCTTTCAAAGATGGAACCTAAAAGGTAATATGTAAGTATTATTATATGGTTAATTTGAATGATATTATGAAGCTTACCTTAAGTAACTACCTACTGTATGTACCTATGTCAAAAGCGTGTGCCAATTTGGTATTTGGTAGTCTAGAATAAATATATTACAAACGTAAAGGTTTGTATAAGATTGGTTACTTTTATTTTTACACACACAAAGAGAGTAACACTTTTGGATTACTTACTTCTTGGGTCTCCATGTCGTATAATTTTATTGAGGTGTCACCGTAGCCCACCACCATCTTGGTTTGGTCAGCAGTTATCCCGAGAGAAAGCGCAGGGGACCGCTCTGTTGCAAATGAAATAATAAAATCAATTGCAGTACCGACATACGAGCAGAGGAACCTGGATAAGTATACTAGGTAGGTAATAGTTCTATTTTCTGTTGTATTTTAAGATCTGAGTCTAGGGATAATAACGTAATATTGAAAAATATGTAATTTAACTTTAAATGGAAATTGTCTAACTAGGTAGGTAAGTATGTATATCTTTACAATATATTGTTGTACATTCCTCTAATAAGGCAGTTTTTTTCTTTGAAATATTTCTGACATTCTGACGATACAACATAAAAACTCACGAGTAACAAAAGGTGTAGAATATGACGATATTCCAGGGGCCCCATAGTACTGCATGTTGAGACACTCAAGAGCTGGATCAGCTCGGATACAGTACTCAGGAGGATCATCGGGTGGACTTGTCATCTAAAAAACTATAAATTAATAGGCAACCCGTAAGATGAATAGTGTTAAGCTAGTGCTAATGTTTTCAGTGTAAGTACCTACTATAAATAACTGCTTTTTGCCATAATCACGAATAGAACGTATGGTTGTCAACATGTTAAAGAATGTTCCAGGATATATATAACGGGAAATAATTTATATTTATTTAATTCATTAGATACCTTTAAAGCGCACTTTTACTGAGGCTTCATTGAGCTTAATGTATAGGAATTTCTATACGTGGCGTGGTAGCTTTAATGAAAAAGCGCAGAGTGGAATTGTTAAAAACCGCAAAAGAGAACTAGCCAAACGAGGTACCTAACGATATAGAAGATTTTAAAAGTATTGATTCCCGCATAGGTACCTGACGACCGTTTCATTCTTAATCGACAAGCATACATGTTGTATTGGAAACAAACCAATGACTTTTGCGAGTCAGGAAACCGGCCCGTTAATATACCTACATTATTTCACTAAAAATATACCAACAGCTTATTGTACAAATACAATACTTGACTACAGGGCCGTTAAAGCCTTCGGGAATTGCAGATAACATTTTAATCTTCGCTCACGGGTCCCGTTGGTTATTCGCAATATCCTTACCAACTGGAGATGAAACACATCGAATATTTCATATCGTATAAATAATTCACCTTTCTGAATTGGATAGCCCTGGCAGGTATGTACCTAAACGAGGCTAAAGTGGCAGAAATATGGAAACATTCTAAGACCCCTGTTTCCTTTTTCTTTGTTTGTTTTTGTGTGATTGTTATTTAAATTGGGCACGTTTTTAACGAACTTAAGTAGGTAGCTACTTGAACAGATGATAAAGGTCAGAATCTCGCACAATTTCCGAGTAGGTACCTAATAGCTCCAGCGTAGGGCTGGTTACTATAGGTATACTATATACTCTCGTTCCCGGTGGAACTTACAATTTCCTAGAATACAAAGCAGGCTATATTTTAAACTCAAACTCTATCGGCGTGCCAAGTTTCTTCCAAATCATTTCAGCCGCTGTTCCGTGCAAGAGTAATAATATCCATACATCAATTTTTACTAGCTTTCGAATTTGTACTATGAATAGGTGATCTAACTGTTGTAGCTTACATGTGGTATTTCAATCCTATAAACGGCTCCGTCCATGCAAGCAGCATAGCATACTCGTTCTTCTGTTTTACTGTATTCAAGTGCATACACCGGCTTTGGTGGAAACTGCACGTTTCGTAATGTGGAGATGACTGTTCCAGTAATGCCGTGGCGCATCTATTATAATAAAGAACAATATAATAAGAAATATGCTAAACATTCACGGCCAAGGAGACCAAACTACAGTAGGTACAGGTACCTACACCGCTTAACACAAAGAAAATTGTTGCTCGTGAATAGTTTGATTTATGTTGTACCTACAAAACAATTCAACTCTACCTATCTATTACAATTTCAACAGTCAAAAGTTCAAAGTCAAAGTGAAAATAAAAATAAGTTTAAGTACAACTTTTGTGAGCTTAAGATACCTACTTATAGTTAGTCGGTACTTTCTAAAATAAATTTAAATATTCAAAAGTGTTTGTGTCTGTAGAATTTAAAATTTAACATAATATTATTTGCGAACTGTAAAATAATACCTATTTGAATTATTCGTTGGAAACAACATAACTTTCTATAATATAATATAATTCATTAATACTTAATATAATTCTTAATTTTATAGTGTCAACTACATTTTAAACTAAACTATAAACTTATTTTTGTAAGTATATTTAATATTTATGCCCGGAGCACCTAATAACGTAAGTTAAACAAGTTCATAAAAAGTAGGAAACTTATGATGAATACTTTCAAAGTAATCCGGAAAAGGGTGGGTTCTATGATTAGATTTGACCTTCAAAGGCTTTCTACCTTTACATTAGGTATTATGTAGATACCTATATATTTTTCTGAACAAGTCGAAATGAGTAGGTATACCTATCTACGGATGATAGATACTTTTGATAGGATGGTTCACGTAGGTATAGTTAGATATCAGTAGATATATTTCAAGCAGAAAGTAATTCAAAATGGGCAGGACAAAAGGTCGCCATGTAGGTACCTACCTATTAGGTATTTGCTTTGTACGCAGATTGCGTATTTTGGAGTCCTACCTACTACTTATTATAATTAATTCCTAACTAAATTCGAGGGCAAAGCTAGCAAAGCATACTAAAACAATAACCAGTTAAACCAATAAAATTCGTACCTGAATCAAGCCAGATGAATGTCCAACAATAATATGGGATCCATTAGGGGAGTACTCCAACGTTGTTATAGCCCCCATTTCAGAGAATAACCATCTATTATAAACGATATCATTTGGTGTGCCCTCCAAAAACTTTTTGTAATTCTCATTGACCCAGGAGAGACGGTTACGCTCTTTTAATTTACCTTTATAGAACATTGGGTACCAGATTTTCGGAAATCGCTCATTGTAATAATATGAATTAATATTCCTTGCAAATTCCGCGAGAATTTCACTTTGCTCCTCCATGTTTAATTAGAGGCCTACTTGATTTATTACTTATTAGGTATTCATTCCCTTAATTAAAGTAATAAAAACTGACTTTATATAGGTACCAGTAGGTACCTTATAATGAGAAAAGTTTTAGGTACCTACCTAAGCAGGTACCTACCAACTATACTTAGATATAAAAATGTGGAGCGCTACAAATGGTTTTGCACACAAGAACCATTCTAGACCTAATACCGACAATTTATTACCAAAACTAATTTAAAAATACTTACCTGTATCAATCCGGTAGAATGTCCAACAATAATAAAACTCCCGTCCGGAGTATAAATCATGCAATTAATAAATCCACATTCGGATAAAAAATCTAGCTTCCCCAGGCGTTCATTCTCAGTGTTTTTGATGAACCTTTCTTGGTTTTCATTCATCCATCCTCTGTCTACGAAGCTCAAACTTCTCTGCCCGAAAGAAATAAACGGAGTTTTCGTAGATTCATCTTCTTGGGCTAACTCTCTTTTTATGCGCTCTTTGTATTCTTTCACGAAAAAATGAATATCGGATTCGATTAAGGATATGTTGTAACGACTGTAATTCGAAATATTATGTAGGCCTGACGCCATTGCTCCACTATAAATATTGTAAATATTTTTCACAGTGTAAGTATATCGTTATTATTTTTATAATTATCCTACTATAGCACATAATATTAATAAAAATAATTAGGCTCGATTAGATCTAAAAGAAACAGAGAACGTCATAATTCTTTTTTACTTTTCAGTGATAATTTCTAGCTGTTGTTTTTAATAAAGTTTACATTAGACCCTAAAGAACAACAACTTCGCTGATAAATCAAATCAAAATTATCTTGTCAAGTTCTTCCAAGTTCAATCAATCAAATCAGTCGCGGAAAATCTTCCGTGGATTTTTTACTGGTATATTGTTTTAATAAGTATTTATTATTAAATCAGCTGAAAACAGTGTAAGAATTGGTTTTATTTTAAACTAGTGGCTCCCCGCGGTTTCACCCGCGTTCCCGGGATAAAAAGTAGCCTATGTGTTATTCCAGAACATATTCTAGCTCTGTGCCAAATTTCAAGCAGATCCCTTCAGCCGTTGGAGCGTGAAAGAGTAACAAACATCCATACATACAAACTTTCGCATTTATAATATTAGTAGGATTTTATGAAACCCTCCGTCAATGAGATCAACTCCAACTTGACTTAAGTTTTGTATCATACAATAGAGCTCATACAAAAATTGTGCTTCAAAACCAATATTATTACTGCGTGTAAAGGAATGTTTCTATTTTATCTTCAGGTTGGTACGACTTTTTCTTTGATGAAAGACAGAACTAGCGCTATCAATTTTCACCAAGTGTGAAAGAGAAAACTATATAGCCAACGGAACGACTCGATCGTAAACGAACATTTCCGAACAGGCGCCATATTGTTATGTCAATTTATTTTGTGACGGTGGTGAATTTACTCCTTGTGCTGTGCGTATATTTTTGCTGATATTGTTGATAATTTGTGGTGTATTAAACCCGTGCGGCTTACAATAGCTAAGGTAACTATCAAATCAGCTGTTTTACTGTTATAAAGTGTATAAACAATGAATTATGAGCAATCAAATGAATTCCTAACATTTCATGAGGACGGGTGTGGTATTGGTATTTAGTTCAAAGAAATGCTTGTTTATTTGTGTTAAATCACCTACTTGAACCATCGATTGCATAAAATAGGGCGCAGGCAAGCGCGTGTGTATGTGTTTCTTTAAATAGTTTTAATCCTGTGTGCGATTTCATTGTAAAATGGCCGTGAATCGATAGTTTGGGGTGGATGGAAAGTGAACGGCGCATCATCGTGTTTTTTTTTATTTCTTTGCAGGCGCAGGGTGCATCATTGCATCCGCTGAACCATGAGCTATCAGATACCGTCGTCACAGAGTCGCAATAGTAAGTATTGAAATGATTTTTACATAAAACATGCATTTTGCACTCCACTTATGTTTTCAACTATTGTGCATTTGTGACTCATTCCAAAGGTATTGTCGCTATTGACTTCAGTTATCTGATAATATTCGTTTTCTCAATGTTCAATATACAATTAAATGTAGCTAATTATCATACTGTATCAACCTACACTAAAATAATAAGTACAGTTTATTTCCATTTTCTTTGATCTAACAAAATCTCATAAATTGTTAAAATAAAATCACATGTGCCAAATATCAAAGTATTAGGATTAGAGAACATTATTTTCATTAGTTTTGATGTTTGGTTATGATGTATATACCTCTAAAACTAAATTTAAATTGTAAGAAAAGAAGTTGAATACCATAGGACATACTGGAAACATTGAAGTTCAAACAATTTAATGCAAGGCACAAAACACATTAATATTTAAAAAACATTCTATCAATGTTGAATGGAAAATAGCAGTTTTTTTTTCTCGATGATGAATCTGCAATCAGTGTTTACACTATAAGCAGGTGTGCTATATGCTAAATAGCATAAATAAAAAGAAATATTTTCTCTGGTAATTACTAAACCATGTTCCATGGAGTACCTTTATGTTTTGATGGTTCATCAATTCAAATTAACCTGAGGGGCTTTTAATTAAATTCTTAATGGCTGCCAGGTTCGATCTATAACAGTGTTGTTGAACATAATTAATGTCTATCAACAAACAATCTACAATAAGTTATCCAAAACTTAAAATAACTTATAATAAGAATATCAGATAGCTGAATGTTATATAAACTTCTTTTCTATGAATAAATAACTATATTAATATTCATGGACATAGAAATATGTTTCTCTAACATAGCACCCAGCATATTTTTATAATTCCATGAACAGTCAGCAATCATATCTGACAATTATTTAATGATCAGAAAACATAAATAGTTTTATTTAACTACATTTTTGTCCTGATAAAATTACCAAAATCATGTACTTACATTGTTTTATATTTAACAGTGTCTCACAGCAACTATGGTGGGTCTGATGTGCCAATGGCACAGAGCAAGGAACAGCAGACGCTCATGTGGCAGCAGAACTCCTACCTGGTGGATTCTGGCATCAACTCAGGTGCCGCCACTCAGGTTTGTGTTGAACTATCATATTTACTTTTAGTATGAAAACCTATTCTAATACCACTATGTAGTGCAGATGTCCAGTTCTGCTCTATTCATAATAGTTATACTCTTTTTCACACCTTTTTTATAGACACGAAGTATCTATGCCTCATTGTTTTATGTAAACTAATAATGACTGTTTAATCTCTAGGTGCCATCACTTACTGGCAAGGAAGATGATGAAATGGAAGGAGATCAGCTTATGTTTGATCTGGATCAGGGATTTCCTCAGGGGTTCACTCAGGAGCAGGTTGATGGTAAGAAAAAAAAAACATTTAGTATTATGCTAATTATGTTTGAATACTAGCTGCACCATCATGATCTAGTTGAAGCTGACATGAAAGTGTGATACAAAGATTGCTCATGAACTGATATATTTTTTAATAATCTAATGTACCAAAAATACTTGCCCCAATAAATTTCCTTGATAATTTTCTAAACTATCTAGTAATGAAGATCCATGTACTAACATTTTGTTCTATATTTATCTTCAGACATGAACCAGCAACTGTCACAGACTCGCTCTCAGCGCGTCCGCGCGGCTATGTTCCCGGAGACCCTGGAGGAAGGCATAGAGATTCCTTCCACTCAGCTGGACCCTGCTCAGCCAACTGCTGTACAGCGCCTTTCTGAGCCATCGCAGATGTTGAAACATGCCGTTGTCAACCTTATCAACTATCAAGATGATGCTGATTTGGCCACTAGGTAAGTTTTCGCCATGCAGACTCCATCACATGTGCACTATCAACTATTCTCCATATTTACTATTCTGATTATTTATATGAGAAGTTAAATACTCTAGTATTGTGATATATTAACTCTGGGTATTTATTTTCAGGGCCATACCAGAGTTGATAAAGCTTCTCAATGATGAGGACCAAGTGGTCGTATCTCAAGCTGCCATGATGGTTCACCAACTGTCAAAGAAGGAGGCTTCTCGCCACGCCATCATGAACTCGCCGCAAATGGTCGCCGCTTTAGTCCGTGCGATCTCAAACAGCAACGATTTGGAAACAACTAAAGGGGCTGTCGGAACCTTGCATAACTTGTCTCACCACCGTCAAGGTTTACTTGCTATCTTCAAGAGTGGAGGCATTCCCGCTCTGGTGAAGCTACTCAGCTCCCCTGTGGAATCTGTTCTCTTCTATGCTATCACGACCCTCCACAACTTGTTGTTACATCAAGATGGGTCAAAGATGGCCGTACGTCTGGCTGGAGGCTTGCAGAAAATGGTGGCTTTACTTCAGAGGAACAATGTGAAGTTCCTGGCGATTGTGACTGATTGTCTTCAGATCTTGGCTTATGGTAACCAAGAGTCGAAACTGATCATTTTGGCGTCTCAAGGACCCATCGAGTTGGTGCGCATCATGCGTTCTTACGACTACGAAAAGTTGCTGTGGACCACATCTCGGGTTCTGAAGGTATGTGTCGTAATTATATAGGCAAGGTATAAACAAATATTTATTTGTACTAGTCAATATAGTTATGGAATGAAAGTAAATGAGTAACATGTACTTGTCTCATAGGCTCTTGCTAAAATATTTTATTTGGTAAATGATATATGAATGAAGTGTACCAGTAATTCTACAAAGGATATTTTATAGGATATTCACAAAAGTACATAGTTACATTATTTTTTTTTCATTTTGTTATAGGTGTTGTCAGTATGCTCAAGCAACAAACCAGCAATCGTCGAGGCCGGCGGCATGCAAGCCCTGGCCATGCACCTCGGCAACCCGAGCGGCCGCCTCGTGCAGAACTGTCTCTGGACATTGAGGAATCTTTCTGATGCAGCTACTAAGGTATATTATCACAATTTATTAGTTATTGCCAATTATATAAAGTTAAATTTACAGTATTTTTTCCTAATGGTGTTTAAAATAGAAACAGTAAATTTAAAATAGAGGAATATGAATGCCTGAAATCTTGGCTTTTGAGCCACAATAAAATTTACCTAACCATTTTGAAATGGCATCAATTTCTATTTACAAGTTTAGATGTAAATACGACACTAAAATTATTTTACCTAAGCATTAGGTATATATTATACATATTATGTTAATGTATTTATTTTATTACATTTTTTAGGTTGAGGGATTGGAAGCTCTCCTACAGAGCTTGGTGCAAGTACTTGCATCCACCGATGTGAACATCGTCACATGCGCTGCTGGCATCTTGTCTAACTTGACTTGCAACAATCAACGCAACAAGGTATTCTATACATGCTGCTTACTAAATAATTATTATTTAATCCATATAATGTAGATTGAGCTAAATAATTTGGATTACGATGGGATCTTTCAGTTATATAAATATATTGTGTTAATTTGCTATGAAGGATCATTTGTGTTGTAAAACTACACTTAAAAGCACCATTTTTACAGTAACCATTTTAATAAATAAATTGTATACGAACCTTATTGACGACAAAGTTAGCTCATCATCATCGATACTAATATATAAAGCTACCGTGTCGGTATAGCAGGCGCAAAACCTGTTGCGGCAGAACGGTGAAGGTTCAAATCATAGAAAGTACAAAAAAATTTTTTTTCTTTTTCTCGTTAAAATGAATGAATCCGGAGATAACATTACTCTGAGAAGAAAAACTTTGGTCAGAATATCATCAAATGGATCCGCAGATCATTCTTTTATCTCACTTCAAAGTGATACAAGGGCTACAAGTTTGCCTGATTTATCATCGGATTTCAATGAGCTAAATGAAGTTTACCAACAAATAAATGCATTGAAGTTAAGTCTAGAGAGTGCTCATAGCGAAATTGATGAACTTTCATTGCGTAACATAGCTCTGGAAAAAAAGTTGAAAGAAAGTCAATCAACAATCAACCAATTAAAAAAAATATGCACAGGGACAGTCGGAAGCACAAAAAAAATATCAAAAAAACTACAGCCACAATATTGCCAGAACTCCTTTGATACAAGTTCAATTAATCTAGGATTAATAGAAAACGAGCAACCTCTTCTACAATACAGCCAAACGGGTAAATTTAAATCTTTCACACAAAGCACACGAGATGGCACAAACGAGGCCGTTACTACTACTGTGGATGCCAAACTTCTGAGTAACGATGGAGCGCAGACGCAGAAATCCAAGGAGACGGTAGATGGAGCTGTTTCCCATTTAACACCCGAACAACCAATACCACAGTCGACTGATTATATTATGTCAACTAAAAGGCCTAAAAAATCACGACTAATAATTCTCGGCAGTCAACAATGTAGCGGTGTGGGTCTGAGATTACATGAGTTAAGACAAAACACGAGTAAATATTTAAATTACGAAATATTCTCTTTTACGAAACCATTCGCATCCGCCGAGGAGATACTGAAGATGTGCTACACAATGAAGCTTACTAAAGACGATCAAATTGTATTGTGTGTGGGTGAAAATGACACCAACCCAACTAAATTAATTTATGAATTATCTGCAACCATAAAAAGCTTGAATTTATGTAATATAATTGTGATTGGTATAATGAATAATATTTCTTTAAATGAGTTTATGCTGAATAACTCAATCAAACATTTATGTAACCAATTTAATAACTGTGAGTTTGTATCTCTTCATGGTAATACTTATCTGAATCATTTACAGTATATAAATCACCTTAGTACGACTATTAACTATATTCTGGACACTCGATATTATAGGGAGACTTTCATAACCAATATAGGTGCATGTATTAACCGAAAACATGTATGTACTCGTACTTCCGCTGAACCAAAAAAAGGCACCATACCATATTTCTTTAAGCGTATGGCGGACAATAAAGGTTTTGCGAATAGTTGTAGTGTTGCCCAAGAAACTCACCATAGCATGCTAAAAAGAGGTACAATTCCCTTCTACTTCTCTAAAATAGAAAAATATAGTCGTAGTAATGAGCAAAGAACGGAACGGTTTTTTCGATCAAAATAGTATACAGCTTATTCATCAAAATATAGCCGGGCTCTTGAACAAACAAGAACTATTGGAAATATGCATACATCAAATTTCAGAGAAAACGAATTTAGTTGACATTATATGTTTATCTGAGACTTTTGTAAAACGTGGAACCGAGTCAAACTTAACAATGAAACATTATAATCTAGGTACACACTTCTCAAGAAAAAATGAAAAGCGGGGTGGGGTATGCATATTATTACGAAAATATTTAGAGTTTAAAATTTTGGACATGTGTTCGGATATGGCAGTAGAGAAACAATTTGAATGCTGTGGTCTATGCATTTCATCAATTCAATGTATTATTTTATGTTTATATAGGACTCCAAATAGTGATGTTAATGTTTTTTTCAATAAATTGGAAATCTTGTTACATAAACTAGTCGTAAAGAACGCAAAAAAAATTGTTATTACCGGTGACCTTAACATTAATATTCTGAAAGACAGTAATGCAACATTACGCTTAAGAGATTTTGCTTCAAACTATAATTTAATATTCCATATAAACCAAGCGACAAGACAGAACAATTGCATTGACCATATACTTAGCAATATCAAAGATGCCAAAGGTTATGTGTATGATACATGTCTATCAGACCACAATACTTGCCAAGTCCTAACGTTTCCAGTTAGCGGTAAAAAAGAACAACCACTACAGTGGTATGTAAGAGTCAGGAACTACAGTAGTGCAAACGTTATCAAATTTAAAGAATCTCTTTCTGCTCTAACATGGTCAGATGTCCACAACTGTGATGACATCAATTCTGCATTTGACTCTTTTCATGATACTGTTAGTCTTTTCTACAATATATGCTTTCCAATAGAAAACGTCAAAATAAACTCAAATAATACTCGAGCAAAATGGATGACTACCGGTATAAGAAAGTCCTCACGGCGTAAGAGAGAACTGCGTCTTTTGTTCTTTAAGTCGAAATCATCGGAAGCAAAACTAACTTATAAGAAATATAGCGGTATTTTAAAGAAATGTATTATTAAGGCCAGACGAAATCTAAATTCTAATTATATAGGTAATTCTAAAAACAAGTGTAAGGCGACATGGGATGTGATAAAAGACAAAAATGATAGGGCCCAAATGATAGAAAGTGTAAAGGAAATAACTGTAGGCGATCACAAGGTTACAGACCCTTCAGAGATTGCATCAGCCTTTAACAACTACTTTATTGGTATAACTAATAAAAACAGCAATACCGGTATTGACGAAAATTACACAGGTGGAATACAGGGTTCATGTTTTAGTAGTATTTTCCTGAGACCGGTCACTGAATCTGAGGTTTCGAAAATAATTATGTCCCTGAACAATACTAAATCTGTCGGTTTTGATGGAATTTCGACTCACATCCTTAAAGAATGTTCGATTTGTTTTAGTCCAATACTGACACATTTAATCAATCTTTCATTTATTGAGGGGACATTCCCTAGTAGACTAAAGCACTCGGTCGTTCGCCCTTTACATAAAAAAGGTAGTACTACGGATCTTAATAACTATCGCCCCATTACACTTATCCCAGTGCTAGCCAAAGTGTTTGAGAAGATAATGCATAATAGGATTACTAACTTTTTAGAGAAATTTAAAATCATTAGAGATGAACAGAATGGTTTCCAAAAGAGGAAATCAACTACTTTGGCTGCGTTTACTCTAATCAGAATTATAACGGCATATATTGACAAGAAGATTCCTGTTTCAGTGATATTCTTTGACATGAGTAAAGCTTTTGATTTCGTTAATCATAAAATACTTTTAAAAAAATGCGAGTCATATGGAATAAGAGGTATTGCTTTGAAATGGTTAGAGAGCTACCTTTCAAATCGGAAACAGTGCGTCGAAATTAAAAGTTTAAATAAAGAAAAAGTTATGACATCACACTTATCAGAATATATAGAAAGCAAATATGGAGTTCCTCAAGGTAGTATCTTAGGACCTTTATTATTCCTGCTTTACATTAACGACTTACCAAATGTAACGAGGGAATGTGTCTTGTTTGCAGATGACATTTCAGTAGTCGTAGCTCAAAAAGGTCAACAGGAAACTTATAAACATGTCCTTAACCAACAAGTGGAGTCTATTCTTAAATGGTTAGAAAGGAACAATCTGTGCGCCAATATATCTAAAACGAAATTTATTCATTTTCATAATTATAATAATAAAAATAAAATTGAATCACACTTGACATGCCGTAATGAAATAATTAATAAAGTAAAGGACATTAAATTTTTAGGACTTATGCTAGACGAAAATTGTAATTGGAAATGTCACGTAGATTACCTTTGCAAAAAATTAAACCGTTTTGTCTTTGCTCTAAAGAGATTGCGCCGGGTCTCGGATACAAAAACAGCCATCCTTGCTTATCATGGCTACGTAATGTCACTTCTGCGATATGGGCTATTGCTATGGGGTAGCTCTTCAAATGTTTGCAAGGCTTTTATTGTGCAAAAGAAATGTATTCGTGCCATATGTGGAGTAGGTCCACTTGAATCGTGCAGACCACTATTTAAAAAGCTCAACCTTCTCACTCTTACTTGTACTCATATTTTTCAAGCAGGTGTTTTTGTGAAGGAGAACACACATTTGTTTAGCGAAGGTAAAGATAAGGAAAACTGTAAATTACTAAAAAGAGATCCTTCTAGAAAAATTTTACCTATCTGTAGGACTACACTGTATAAAAAAAACTGTTATGTAATGTCTATAAGTATATTTAATAAAATCCCTAAAGACATAAGAGAATTGAAATTAACACAATTTAAGAAAAAGCTATACAAATGGTTGAGCGAGAAATGTTTTTATAGTCTAAATGAATTTTTTAATGCTTGACATGTTAGTAATTTTCTTTTTTAATTTTTTAATGCTTGACATGTTAGTAATTTTCTTTTTAAATTTTTTAATGGTTGACATGTTCGTAATATTATTTCTCGTTTTTATTTTTTATTATTTTATTGTATTGTTTAGAATTTAATTAAAACTTTATTAGTCTTGTTAGTTTTAACACTATAATTGCATGCCTACTTTATATAAGGCGAAACATGTAGATCTTTTATTATCACCCTAACACCATAATGTATACTATGTTTCAGCAATAAATAATTCTATTCTATATTCTATTCTATTCTAAAGACGTTGTTTACTTTGAACCCACTAATCGGTAACTATTGATCCAATTTTAAAACATATTTTAGTGTTAGATAGCCCATTTATCAAGGAAGGCTATAATTATGCTACACACAATAAGATAAATTATCTATATAAGTATGTATTAAAAACAAAGTATATGTAGTATTGATATACTAGATATACCAGAGCTGTTGCTCTGGTTACCATAATGAGGAATTTGCAAAAACGGGGAAGTGACGCTAACAAAGCTGTGTCATCTAGTCAGTACATATACGTCTCCATGGAAGAACACGTTATATATAAAGCTATTATCTATTTTCAGGTGACAGTATGCCAAGCCGGTGGCGTAGACGCTCTAGTACGCACGGTGGTGTCGGCCGGCGACCGCGAGGAGATCACCGAGCCGGCCGTCTGCGCTCTACGTCATCTTACTTCACGACATGTCGAGAGTGAAATGGCTCAGAATGCTGTGAGACTGCACTATGGATTGCCGGTAAGTGGAATTTATAGCTTATTATTACATAGAGGTTTCTGGATATTTATGACTTAGGGTGAAATGTGCTGATTAGAGTGCTTAATACCATGAAGCCGTCTGAAATAGGGTTTTGTCACAAAGCTTTCTAAAAATTTATGAATGTATAATTTTCGAACGAATGTAAACAATGCAATATTTTTCCAATACAAACTACATAGGCACATTATATAAGTTAAGGCAAGTTAATTTATTTGAGTCCTGCTCCTTTTATTGCACAAATGGATAACAAATATTCTCACAAACAGTCAGGTTTATAATAATTACTAGCATTTAAATTTATTACTAGTGACTCCCTGCGGTTTCACCATGCATTCATGCATTTATTCATAGTTAACGGGGGGCTTAATATTAACACGGTCATATAATAAACTAGCTGCCTCCCCGCGGTTTTACCCGCGTAGTTCCCGTTCCCGTGGGAATACAGGGATAAAATATAGCCTATGTTACTCAGGGATAATGTAGCTTTCAAAAGGTGAAAGAATTTTTGAAATCGGTCCAGTACTTTCGGAGCCTATTCATTACAAACAAACAAACAAACAAATCTTTCCTCTTTATAATATTAGTATAGATGTAGCTGTTACATACATACAGACAGACATGACGAATCTATAAGGGTACCGTTATGCCATTCGGCTACGGTACCCCAATAATGATGTTAAACACGTGTAACATGTATGTTGACGGTTGATGGTTGGCAGTCGTGTTGGCAGGTGATAGTGAAGCTGCTGTCGCCTCCGTCCCGCTGGCCGCTGGTGAAGGCGGTGGTGGGGCTGGTGCGCAACCTGGCGCTGTGCCCGGCCAACTACGCGCCGCTGCGGGAGCACGGGGCTGTACATCATCTGGTCAGGCTTCTCATGCGCGCCTTCAACGATACGCAACGGGTGAGTTTATATTCTATTCTATCTTATATACAGACTAGTTGACCCGCGCAACTTTGTCTGCAAAGATGGACGAAATCGGTAAAGTTGTTGTTAAATTCTGGTATTGTCCTGCCCGAACAGCGTCACCAACCGGGTCCATTTGTGTATCTAAACCATTTTCGAATCCGCTTGAACACACACAAAAAAATTCTTCACCATCGGTCCAGCCTAGGAGTCCAGTCCTAGCAGTACAGGTTAGGCGGAGTTCAGTGACATACACCCTCACAAGAAATAAATAATAATTATAAATTATTAACATATACGATATGTTCGATATGTACGATGTGTCGTTTATTATGTTTTACTACGTTGCTACTAATTTATTGGAGCTATCTGTTAGAATCCTTTAATTTTTTTAGTATCAACCCATACTACTATGGGTATTTATATGAGTGAATTCATAAATCTGTATTGTACTACAGCAGCGTACATCCTCTGCGGGTGGTACCGGCAGCGGATCCGGTACTGCGGGCGGCGCGTACGCCGACGGGGTGCGCATGGAAGAGATCGTAGAAGGAGCCGTCGGCGCGCTGCACATACTCGCCCGCGAGACACTTAACCGTCAACTCATACGACAACAGAACGTCATACCCATATTCGTGCAGCTGCTCTTCAACGAGATTGAGAATATACAGGTACTGTGAAACTTAACCTAACCTATAAGTATGGATACACAGCTGATTTATCTTGAGATATTATTCTTTGTGTGGTTACCGACATTAACTATCATAGTGGGTTTATGGTCGATTAAATCCCAAAAATAGCTTAATTGTACCGTTCGTCTGTTATTTACCTATTTCTATACTATATACTTCAGTAATACTTTTTAATAAGAAACAACTTTGGTAGTACTTTTCAATGAGAAACAACAAAATATATTCACATTAAATAAATATTCAATGGAAATTAAATGATGAAAACATTTAGAACTACAAAACATAAATTGAAGATCTTATGTATTAACTGTTTTCAAGCAATACATTTTTAAGCAATAATACCATTCTGTTTGTTTCCTTTGTAAACATAAACGAAATTATTTTTTACAGCGTGTGGCAGCGGGAGTGCTTTGCGAGCTGGCGGTGGAGAAAGAAGGTGCTGAAATGATCGAAGCTGAAGGCGCTACGGCTCCGCTAACTGAATTGCTGCATTCACGGAATGAAGGTAAATTTTGTATTTAGTACTTGTTTCTAGGTACCTAGAGCTCTATTGTAACATACAATACGATACCCGACTCAGTACGCCAACAATAACAATAAATAAAATGAAATACGAAAAATCAAATATTGTACACTAAAGTGCACATTTGTAACCTTCATTGACGTCATTATTATAAATTAAGATCTTGTAAATAAAGCAAAACGTTTGACAATAAAATGGGTGATCATTAAACTACTCATTACAGGTGTAGCAACATACGCAGCAGCAGTACTGTTCCGCATGTCCGAAGATAAGCCTCACGACTACAAGAAGAGACTCTCGATGGAGTTAACCAACTCGCTGTTCCGCGACGATCATCAGATGTGGCCAAACGATCTGGCTATACAGCCTGATTTACAGGTATGATATGATATACATATTTTTAAATGGAAGACACAAAAATAATGATCATTCGATATTTCGAAATAATTCTCAAACTGACGTTACAAAATAAAAATAAGGTCGCATTATGCATATCATTCCTATCATAAACTATATGAAAGATATGGAGAGACTTTTCTTTTTGGTCCATAAAGTCACACTATGCACTTTGGCTTCGCTGCACAATGCCAATTCGAAATAAGGAATTCCGAAAAGAATATGGTTCTTGACAATCTACGAGAATACTACTTATACCTATTGTGCATTAACAATTATGAATTTATGCTAAATTTTATTTAATTACTGATTATATCAGTGCAATAGCTTTAATAATGTACAATTCGCTTTGGTTTTAGTTTTGTCAATGTTATTATTTAAAATTTTGTTTATTATTTTTGATTTTGATTGAAACTCCATTCATTAGGACATGCTCGGTCCAGAGCAAGGCTATGAAGGGCTGTATGGCACGCGGCCATCTTTCCACCAGCAAGGTAAGTTGTATGACCGATTTTGTAGCAAGTTTGGTCGACTAACATTAGAAATATGTAGACAATTTATTGTACCACAAAATTTAACCTAAGTTATCGATATTCATTTGCAAAAAAAAAGGAAAGCCATGTTCAAGCTTAGCCTTATTAGATGAGTGAGTACCTTGGTCTAGACGAGCCATTTCTGGGTAATTTTTAGTGGTTGTACACCAAAATCAGACAAAATTATGACAGAGAGGATTGATTTTTGGAAGTTTCCTAACTCATTCACTAAAGTCAGTAACTTGAGACTAAATAATTGATTACTGTTTTTTTTTATATGTAACAACATATAATCATCAACATGTAACATCATAAACATGTTGTCTTTACACAATTTTTCTTTAGGTTAGGTTTTGTGGTTTTATACTTTTGAGAAATATTTTGAAATTGTAATTTCCAGAAGAGATTTAAATAGAACTAAATCACTTTACAACACCTTTATTTCTTACATAATTCAATAATTCGAAATACTTCTCAAATTGACCGTACAAAACTAAAGTAAGGTCACATTATGCATATCATGTTCCTATCATAAACTATATGAAAGTTATTTGTATAAATATGGATTTCTCTCTTCTTTACACGCAGCTTAACCCGGGACCTATTTATCACTAAACACAGGTGATGGGAATATTATTTCTATAGTTGTTTTGTGAACTAATAACTAATATGGTGTTTTTTTATTTATTTTATTTACACTTGTGACTGTTTGAAGTGTATTTACTGTAGCATGTATATATGCAGGCCTGTTTATCGCACGGACAAGAATATGTACTAACTATAATGTCATAGCCACTGTATTAAGTCCCACGTTTCCAGTTGTAATCTACACTAATATTATGAAGAGGAATGATTTAATTGTTTTGTTTATTTGCATTAAATAGGCTCTGAAACTACTTCATTGATTTGAAAAATTCTTTCACTTTTACATCTACACATCTCTGATGAATATAGGCTATATTTTATCCCCGTATTCCCACGGGAACGGGAACTATGCGGGTGGAATTCCGCGGAGGCAGTTAGTTAATTATATTCATATATTCATAACAAAGGTTTATAAAATAAAATACATCCATTCTACAATAAAAATAAACCATCTAGTCTATTTAATCTAGTCCATTCCCAAAGACATAGGTATGTACCATGTGTTTAATAGCATTTTATTAACAGTGGCCTGGTTATTTTAAAACTTGGCGTTTAATTCATCGCTTTGTATCATTCCTTTTTTCTATAGGTAATCGATTTACCTCAAGCTGTCTTTTATGATTACAAACGCTATTTACCCTGGAACATTTTTTTAGTTACTGGTAATGCAATAACCATATTTTTGTAGTGACAAGCAAAGATGTTACTACAAAAAACTGTGTTAACAATTTGTTGTTTTCATATAGCAAACTCCATGGACGAGAATCTAGAAGGCACTTTTTAATTATTCAAAAATTAACACATGAGCCAATTTGAAAGTGCTAGTATAATATCTGCTTAGTTATCTAGTCTCTAGTTTAGTCGTTCCGATTCAGTTTTTTTTGTTGTTTTCTTTACATTTAACCAATGGATAATTCAGAAATGGTTAACATTCAACGGTGTGTTTCGACAGTTGCAGTTCAGAGACAGTCTATTAGGCATTATTTATAGGCAACCAAAATGTCATTAATAATTCATTTATTCATTATCATATTATTCTATGCTAACCCATTGCTGGGTTAAATAACTTTTCCCGCACGCTGCTTAAGATCCTGTGCCAGTTTTATAACTAAAACATATAATAAGTGTGCAAATATAGGTATATACTCATTCGAAAGTTTTTAGACATTTTCAATTAAAAGGCAAGATTTTTATTGATTAACTTGTTATCCCATTATTGTGTAATCCTCCTTCGCAATACCAAGTCAAAAATTCCAAATGCATGTTATATTTTCTATTCTATAAAATCATTCTAAATTTGCAGGCTACGATCAAATACCGATAGACTCGATGCAGGGCCTTGAGATCGGCAGCGGTTTTGGCATGGACATGGACATAGGGGAGACCGAGGGCGCCGGCGCCGCCTCCGCCGACCTCACCTTCCCCGAGCCTCCTCACGACAACAACAATGTTGCAGCTTGGTACGACACCGATCTATAAACACGCCATTTTGAACCCTAATTACACACGCATAAACTTATAGTTTCTATATTTGAATGAGAGAATCGCAGCTCGAAAGTACTAACGTACTATCGCAACTCGTAATAAGTAAATTAGTCTTTAAATTGGCGTCTGTGCACTGAATACCCATTTGGTGTACATCAGTGTGTTTCCACGCTAAGCTAAGTTCGTCTTAATCTAGTGCGGAGACAGTATTTCTTATAATATGCAATTTTAAATTTTAATTAATTGAATGAATAATTAAATGACAGCTATAAACTTCTTATAATGATCGAACAAAACTCTGTGATACAAAACAGCTTCATCAACATATGGAATCAATGAATATTACATCTAAATATCAAGCCTCGACATGGTTAAAAAGAAAATTTATTTGGTGCTATGTTTTAAATCGAAAATTTGTTCAGTAGTTTGATTGCAATTCAGGATAATAAATCTTACACATTTTGATATGAATTGTCGACATTTAATTCCGCTCGTAAATTCACTATGTGACTTTATAATCTGTATACATAAATATGAGTTTGTCAATACATAATTTGAATATTAACTAAAAGTAAATTACCTATTCTCATATTTCGAGATTAATTTTAATGTAAAACTTCACCCACCGCTTATGTTGAGATTGTAAAGATCACGAGGCAATTCGGCTCATTCTTAAAATTTTATTTTGTCGGATAAAATAGAGAAGAATACATTCTAGCGAGTGGACATTACCATATTATACTGAACTTAATTATCCGCAATCAAACTATTATGATGGATTTCAGATTCAAAATATTTATTATATCGAAGCCCTGCATTGATTATATCGTAATTTTTGTACGCGTACGTATAAAATGCGTGTAATCGGAAACTAGGGTACATTAAATTATAAGATTTTTATAAGTTTTTAAACATATTTCATAGTTTCGATAATATTATGTAATTGGAATTATTAACCACATGCGCATTTAAAAGTATTCGTTTTTAATATTGGTAATATCGAAATATTTGTCGTGTTTTTTGTTACTAAATGGATCGTACCTAATTGATTAATGAATAAGACTGTTTGATTGAGTGAAGCATGTTTTTTAAAGATTATTTTTACAATTTTGACTGCCATTTTTATTTAATTACAAATTGTGACCTATAATGAACGACTTGACGCGATCAAGGCCAAAATAATAGGACTGTGTGAATCAGATCAGTATAATGACTTATTTAATAACCTACTTATAGATTTAAGTTTAGTGTTTGTTAATGGGAGTGTTAGTTCGTTCTCATATAATTAAGTTAGAAGACATAACTTACTATAACTAGCGTTTCATTTGGACTAAAAATGTTTTTACCTGCCAATATTCCAATTAATAATTCTATGAAATAGTTACTTATAATTATGTAGTGAAGGATAATTTACAGTGCGTTTATATCAGATGAAAGTATCTTGCACATCCTATGAATAATCAGATGTTTAGAAATTGCACCCGGTATACCCATTTAGCAGAATGTACTAGAATAATGTAATCATTTAGCACTAAGTAATAATTAAATAATATTACGTAAACTCTCTTAGGAAATCCTCGTATATAATTTTTCTATTTGAAATTTCAATCGATTTTACCAATGTTTTTGTATGTATTATTATATTATAGAGACATTGCTGAAGTACGATTTTTTTGTGTCCATTTATGTATGGATAAATAAATTAAATTAAAATGATTTTGGTGTTTTATTTCTTCTTTAATTATTTTTTACCTTCCAATGTGTTGTTTTTGTCTGCATCGAACAAAAATTTGACAAAATATCATAGATGTAAAAGATTAGGACGATGGATAGATGTTTGTTACGCGAGAACAACTGGCTGAATGGTCTTAGAAGAACCTTTGCCCATCGACATGACTTGTTTTATATTGGTAAATAGAACAACCATCGTATACGGGTTGATATAAGCTATATTGAAAACAACAAAACATAACGTTAAAAAAAACTAAAAAATGAAAATAGTTATGTGATCTATAGTTACGTGGTAGTTTTTTTCGGGGCAGTAGTAAATACATAACAAAAGCTTATAATTCATAATGAAATTTAAAATAAAAGGCTTAATAGCCTGTAGTCATACTTTATCTTAAAACGTTCGTAATAGTCTAAATGAGGTTCTTGTGGAAAATAATTGGTATAGTTAGTAGAACTCAGGAACGTGGCATATAATGAATGCCGTTTGTAAAGAGAAATGCAAAGATTTAGTATTTTATTGGCCGGCGGATATTAAAGGGCATTTCTTTTGATTGCACATAAATTCAATAACGAAGCCGAAGATAGAGCACGCTTGCTCAAAGCTCGTTCACTCGAGTCTCGTGAGGTCGGGAATGAGACTAAAGCAATTTTTGTTGTGACTACCTAATTGGTTTTATATTGAAAGATGAAATGCCTACCACATAATTTATTATTATAGTTAAAATCATTACTTATATGGCATACCTACAGAATAATATTGTAGTTTTTCTTCAGTAAAATCTTACTACATCAAATCTAAAAAGCAACCTCTGATCTCCTATTTGTGTCTATTCCACACTGTCTACATGGGACCCCATGACAAGGCACTCAAGACGACATATCAGCAAAAGACGCCTACATAACTTGGCTAGGCCGCAAATTGTTAGCGAAGGTACCGACCACAGACCGCGCGTCGCGACGCAAGTTCCCCACCTTTGTACCAACTGTTATTATGCACAATTAGGACTTAGACCGAGGCACGCGGCACTAATCTTACACTAACTTTAGTGTGCTTTAGAGTTAGCTATATTATGCAGCTTGTAATTGCACGATTTAGAGGGAGGTGACTTTATCTGTGGGTGTCTAAATCACGTTCGTAGCTAAGCTTTTATATTAGATAGGTACCTATCTTGAAGTATAAGTAAAGTGTTTAGGCACCTCCTCAAAATAAATAACCTAATCTGCCTGCAACTATTTACATTTAGCCAGCAAAGCCTTAGGGTTTGTTTTAATAATTTGAGTTTAAGTCGTAACTCGTATCTACGAAAATATATTAATCAATTAAAAATCTATTTGGAAATCGGAAGCCAACAATCCAAAGTAAGTATTTATTATTCATTTGGGAGTTCCCGAATCACAGCACGAACCCGGCAATCATCGAGAAATTTACTCATGTATGTTTGATGGAACTAAATGGTTTTCGGTCTTTTCCCATGTGACGATCACTGGTAATTATTACTTTTGACCTGTGAGCCTTAATACAAGGGATTAAGGTGTATTTTTGAATTCAACCACTGAATTTGTAGTTAGTAATTATTGAGGAGTGAAATGTTGTCGATAATTATTGGTAGTGAACATAAATGAAGGTATGATATATTTATTGAAGAAGGGTAGATATCAAGTAAACTGTTAATTTGGAATAGGTATTATTACTGTACGGAATGAGAAGGTATTTTAAACTTCCTAATTATATACCGATGTATGTTTCTTCGCCGACTACATGCATAAAATACCTTGAAGTTTTGCACAGGCCTTTAAATAGGTGTCTTTTAAAACAGCTTTTGTGTACAGTACCTACCTACAGTTAAAAATAGAGTTCCTGAAAACAAATTTATGGCTTACTCATATATTTGTCGCCTTAACTCCAATTATTTTTTATAAGTTCTTGAATACTTAACTCACATGCCTACACGGTATTAAAACATTCCTACAGTTTTGATAGTTACATTTTCATAGCTTTTATAGGATTTACTTGAAAATAACTCGTCCGAATTTCAAGTTCCTATTATATACCTACCTAGGTATAGATAATTAGGTACCTAAGTCGCTTCTCTATTTGCGAAAAGATCACTGAACGATCATTAATTAGTATCAGAGTTTTTTATTTTATGCCGGGATAATGAAAAAGTTTTTTATGACAAGGGCTTTCCAAATTAAGTTCAAGTTTAATACCTTAATTTACGACTCTCATTATCGGTGCATCATGCCCACTGCAGTATAATCAGTTTATGAGACTTTAATAAACCGTAGCTTTAGGGCTGCGGCAATAATGTTTTTTTAATGGTCGACATAGAAAAACCATCCCACCCGGCCTTAGGTGGAAACAGCGATTAGGGGTAGCCTTAGGTATTTCAGTAAATACGGTGGTAATCTCAGTAACAAAAACCACCAAACATATATATATTCTTTAAAACGCATACGCATTCGCATTTAAAATATTTATGATATTAGTTAGGATTACTGACATTGTAGTGGCTTGTCGTTTTTTCCGTATAAATAAGTTGATTATCCTAGAAAATTATTTTAGATTGAGCGTTTACATTATGTTTTATGTGTACAGCTTTTCTCATTTTGTAGTTGTTCCCATTTGTTATTAGTTATTATCAAACAGTTCAAAATTATTTCTATTAACTACTTATCAATTTTTGTAGATCAAGGAGTAATGTTTTTATTTCTCTTTTATTATTTGATATGGGTATGGGTAGGTTTGTTATAAATGAAATTATGTTTGTATAGTGAGTTTCAAATTTAAGAGTTTTAATTTTATTTTATATGATGTTTTTTTATTATTTGTTTATGTTATAGTAACTTCTTTAAAATCAGTGCCTTCCATTTCTTAACAAAAAATTTTTTTAGTAAGTGGAGGTCAACGGTGTTGGTGTCACAATTATAACTGTGTTAGTTAATAGATATAATTAAGGATTTATTGTGTATACTGTTTGTTGATCCAATAAAAAAAAAAAAAAAAAAAAAAAAACCACGACGGTGGCAAACAAGCATGCGACCCACCTGATGGAAAGCGGTTACCGCAGCCTATGGACACCTGCAACACCAAGGGCATCACGGGTGCGTTGCCGACCCGTAAAATAATAATAATATATTAAAATCAATAAGATACTACACTAGGCACGAAAACGTATACGTATGTAGCTTTTTCAAGGTAATGTAGACTGATGTAGGTATAACCTTCAGACCATAAAACTTACATCGTTCTAAGTTTCACTATAAGACCTAAGCTCGTAATGGGAAAAAATGCCCATAAAGTTTGCTACTTTATGTTTGGTAACTATTGAAATCTTTCCTATATGTATGTACAATATATATCTACTTAGGTTCGTAGGTATATACTAACTTCTTCAGCTACAAAATGCCTGACTGAACAATTCAAATATCAAGTTGAGGAACTTTCTTGATTGTTTTAATAAGGCAAAACCTGAGTATCGACCGGGTCTCACCTACCAACTGTTACCTTTTTAATGTCTGAGAGTTTTTACTACTTTTTAAAAGCTACCCACGCCGGGTAGGTAGGTACTTCGCTTTACGCCCCCCAGGAGATTATCTCTGCCGCTTTATGAGTGTATTTATGTATTTACATGTTGTTGTACATAAAAAACTTTTATTATATATTTGCTCTTGCTAGCGATTCCGTCGGGTTTACAACAGACAACTCTTGGAGGACGTATCAAGCGTAGTGATGCATGAAATAAACCATAACAGACAAGTAACGTCAACAACATTTAAGCTTACATCGCTAAACAGATCTCAGAAATAACTAGTTACAAAGGTTTAACTTTAACTTCCTTTAAATTATGACTGTGCTGATTAGATATATTTTTAATTCTCTACGTAGGTACCTAAGCGTGAATAAGCCAACAATACGAAATAGAATTCATTACTTTTATAATTAATTGTATTGGTAGGTATTTGTGATATGGAAAATCAAAAACAATTTACAATTACGTTAAAATAACAAAATTGTAAGTTTGTAGTAAAATGTTTTGACATCGGTGATGCTGAGTCGAGTAGGGTGACCGGACCGGGCGTGTTGCTGACAGGCCGCAATTAGGACCCGCCCAGGACTCGCCCGGACCGCGGGACTGTGTCCGGCACTGGCGCCTTCACCCCAGGAATGTTAATTAAATTCCACCATCGGGGAAGATTGAAGAAACTTTCAATGTTTTGAATTTCTGTTGTTGACTTTTTATTCGATTTGTTCTTAGTTCTTATTGAAAAGTTTACCCTAAAATCCGTCTTACGGGCCTTTAAAAAACATTTAAACTAACTTTTTTTTTGTGGAGTAATTACTGAATAACTGAGTAACTGCAAAATGGCGAATATGTGTTCAGTGTGTGTTTTTTTACCCTTAATATTTGAGAAACGAAAACATGTAATCAATTTGCTTATAAACTCATATTGAAGCCGTAATTTCAAGGTGATTATTTTAAAGGTTATATCTGCTGCCTATTAATCACATCTTATCTAAATACGAATAAATTATTTCGAGACAACTTCAGTAATGTCACCTTGAGGTATATTGTTCCCCTTCGAAAATTATAGCTGGAAAATACCTATTTAGAAGCAATTTATCTTTTAACAAAAACTCTTACTTTATAGATAACTAGTGGCTCGCCCCGGTTTTCCCGGGGATTTTTATTTTCCCAGGATAAAACATAGCCTATGTGATATTTCAGACTATATTCTAACTTTGTGACTAATTTCATAGCTGTCCCTTATGCCGATCAGGAGTGAAAGAGTATCTTACAAATATCCATCCATACAAACATATATTCTCACAAACTTTCGCATATAATTAAGATAACGGCATGGTTTTAGACGTACCTATCTAAATGACGTTAGTTGATTCGATTTCTTAATGAGTTTCATTTCATACATATGAATTTGTAGGGGTTATACAATTATATACCACTTTGTTTCACACACAGCCTTCAGTACGTATGTACTTTCATCATCCATCATGAACAAGTATCTATATAAGTAGTTATACAACTAGGAAGATGGTTAGAAAATGGCGATAGTAAATATGGTATAAGTACTTTTCTGGTTGAACTCAGCGAACACTGCATGTTTAAAGAGTTCTACTAACCTTTTATTCTACTTTGTAAACATACTCGTACGACTAAATAAAACGAAATATACTGACCCTCTTTCAAAATCTATGGTTCTTTACAAATCTTCAGCCAGAAACCCCATGTTTACATCATTCATAGTAGGCAGTTACTTAAAATTATACACTCTCTTGAATCATAACTGCATAAGCACTCAATTCAAATTAGGCTTACTGCAATAAAAGAAAATGAGTTTTTTTTTACGAACAGAGAAGTGTTGTTTTTATTGGATGGCCAAAATTTTCCCGTTCTGCCCTCCACACTGATTAGTAGGTACGTTTATTCGGGGGCGGATTTATTATGATTCCTTTTCCGCTTATTTCCCTGTTTGAAGTTTTTCCTAGTTCATTATTCTAATCCAAAGTTTTTTAAAGTTTTACTAAAAGTAGTAACACAGTTTTGTAATATAAAAGTTTTGCTACAAATATAATAGACTGAGTAACACTTGTGGGATATCAAAAATTAATGAAATCGTAGCAATGTCGTAGCGTCCGTAGCAATATCGTAGCAAACGTAGCGCATTATTATTAATGTATAGGAATCAGAATTCGGTACAAATAATTTTCGTGTAGACATTTTCACACTTAACAATATTATAAACTTGAAAATAAATTTGTTTATATATCTTACGTTTTAACGACATAGCTGCTAAACCCATCTCGATATTATTTCCCACAAAGATAGCTTTGACTCGGAGGTAGAAGGCACGGAAAGCTACTTTTTATCGTCGGAAAAACAGCAGAGTTTTCCAACATTTTTTTGTCTTGAAGCCTATGGTTTCCTATTGTTTGTTTCACTACAATGTGAAACGGAAACAAAAATCGAAATAAAAATGGAAGCAATTATTTTTTATGTTTTCACAAATTGGAATA
This sequence comes from Thyatira batis, assembly GCA_905147785.2. Taxonomy (NCBI): domain Eukaryota; kingdom Metazoa; phylum Arthropoda; class Insecta; order Lepidoptera; family Drepanidae; genus Thyatira; species Thyatira batis. The sequence continues at coordinate 8,575,933 of LR990489.1, forward strand.
ATGAACACCTACTCGAGTAATTTTTAAAACGTAGTCTAATAATGAAGTAAGGATTTTCCCTGACAACTGTGGCGTAAGGAAGTGTTTATCCGACCCTCGGTCTCGGTCCTTGAAGCAATTTGCATGGTACCCATAACAGGGTCCCTAAGGCTACGTAGAAAACAAAATGGTTGCGACGACACGGACGTTAGGAAAAGTTAATATAATTTTGCACAAAGTAACTTTTATCTAGAAACTGTTCATAATTTTATCTCCTGTTTTAATATAATCCGTGTTTAGGTATATATAGTTGTTTTGATCTCTTTATGTTTTTTTTATTCGAGTGTTAAGTTGTATGCTACAAATCTTCTATGAATTTGACTTTTACAGTCTCACCATGACAGTGGGGGAAACTGTGTGAACACATAGGACCAGGATGTGATTGTATTTTTATATAATATAGTTGGTATTTAGGGTATTCGGTATGTGCTCCGTCTTCCATATTTCCACTATTAGACCACAAACCTTATGTACTGTACACCGTCAGAATCCTTATTTTTCATTGTACCTACTGTTTAGTGGTGTACAAAAACAAATATAATTTCTACTCAATAATTCATTTCTAAACATAAATACATACAATACTCGCTAATTTACCCCAAGACGTCTGTAATCTAATAACAAATAATAACGGAACAAAAGCAAAGCACTCAATCAAGGAATAATGAGCCAGAAGATTAGATAAACGTTAGCCGAAGTAAATACAGTGAGACAAGAACAATAAATCTCTCAATACCAATTACAAGTATATGATTGCTGGGTATAGGACACAGGAATCGAACCCGCCACCGTCCGAGACAATGGCTCTATTGGGAAATAACAATTGGGGTCGATATGACCCCGCCGAGTTACGGGTTAGAGACGTTTGACAACATACATATATTGCTTTTTTTTTTGTAAATATACAAAATTTTATGAAACAAAAAGACATTTAGGAGTTAGAGATTTTACTTTCTAATTTGTGCGGAAGGTATGCGGCCCGAACAATATAGGTAGGTACCTAATAAATGGATATTATTAGTAACGTAATTTTAGTTTAATTTATAATTTAGTACCTATATCATTATCATCCTAAATATCCATAATACCTAAAATCATATAATATATTTTCCAAATATTTTATGTTGTACCTACTACATGACAAACAATTGGGCAGGGCTTTTATAGACCTACATAAGTACATTATAGGATTGCTATCTGCATAGATAACAAAATAAAACATCTCGTTGAAATATTTGTTGAAAACTCCAACAATATGTTTGTAAACTTCTTTAAAACATTTTGATTTCAACCGGTATGTTAGTTTATGAGTGCTTGGGTACACAAAAGAAGAAATTCAATAGCCGGTTGGAAAAGGTTGGAGAACTTTTCTTAGCAAAATAATAACTAGTCCGTGACGTACTTTCTTCCATGTTGGAATTTGATTTATTTCGCTCCACTTTCTATTCACAGATTACATTGATGAATGGAAGACTATACTAGCCTATACTAGACTATGTTTTCAGGAATAAAGTATATCATTTATTCTTCCAGGATATTTTTTATCTATAAATGCAATTGAATTGAATACAGAATTACAGACAAACTTCGATTTTATAATTAAGTTAGAGATATGCGAATTTATTATCTAAAGTTACTATGTCGCAATCTGGATAGTATATTCCTTCTGTCATTTGTTATAGTGATACACTTTTCATTTAATTAAACCCTTTATATCGATATTGTCATAACTTTTAGTTTACGAAAACAAACGACGATGTGTGACGCACTAAAATAGGGCTAAATGTATAATATTTAAAAATATTACTACTACAAAAATAATAGCATTTTCCTAGTAAACCTAGTTTAATACCAGATGAAAAGTTACATAACAAGTAACAAAAAGCTGACCACGTAGCCAGCTCTATCCTCCGACGTGAGGGGCGGACCTGAAGACGTACATAAACTTTTAAGTTATTCGTTAGAGACGGTTGAACCCCCGGGCTTTACAACTTAGCTAAGTCTGTGGTCGTTCACCGCATCAAAAATACTGTCACCCTTTACAAAATGTTATAATCTTTGAAGAACTGATTTCATTTGCGGTTAGCGGTTGCCATGGAATGGTAAATAAATGGGTTAAGGAGTTTGCAAAGACTTTGTGGAAATTTAATCTTAGCTCGATAATTCTCCACTTTAGCAACTTTTCTTTTATTTATGTTTCAGAAGTATTTATACGTTTTCTTTTAAGTATCGATTCTGTTATAACAGCTTGCAGGTCTTATTTCCAATTCAAATATTTGACTAACAAAATGACTGAGTACCAACATATTTCCTTTCAAACCGCAAATTAAACCGAATTGAAATATCTCCACTGAGAATATCCTAAACATTTCGCAATTCATTGTCTGTAGCTTTCAGAAAATACGTCAATCAATGACAACTCGGTAGCGAGGTAAGGCAATTTGTACCCCAACGTTACCATTTTGAAAGGTGTGCCAACTTATAATTGGTGTCGGCACAATTCGAAGTTATTAACGAGCTGAACAATGGTTGGCATTGGTAGGTGTTGACTGTGGCACACGCTTAACAAAAGTGCTCCCTGCTCGCTAGACATACATCCACCAGCTCTCAGTCTGTCATATATGTATGGCACATTGTATTTATTTTAGAGATGCTTTTAACTTTTTTGTAGGTATTTTTGTTAGGTTTTATTAACACGTTTTAAATTAATAAATAACTGGATATTCCGAGACCTACAAGTTGTTTTGAATGTGGAAATTATGGCAATATACAATCCTGAAATCATAGAAAAGTTTGACTTATTCCTTTTCTGTGGTGAATTAAAATCAATTCAGTAGGTACCTACGACCAAAGTTCAAAAAGTACAGTTCGTGAAGTTATTGTTTGTGTATTATTTAGTTTCCAATGCTGTGTTTAGTGAATTCCCGACGCCAATTTCCGGACGACAGAGTCTGTCTCGGCGGAGAATAATGTTGTATTGAATTGACATTTTGCTCTTTGAACGGTTGTTATAAGGTGATTGATATATGTAATGTGGAAGATTAATTGAATCTCAAACATTTTATAATTTGTTCTTTAAATATAAAAATTAACATTAAATAGAGTTGATATGTATGTATACTCAAACACTACTAATACAACTACACGGACTAATCCATGTACAGGTACGTGTATGGAAAGTTATATATCTTTTATATTGGGCACTATATAAATCTAATTATTATCTCTAATGTCATAAATCTAACATTAATATTGTATTTGGTTAATGCATATGCTGTTGACTAATAAAAAATTTAAAGAGAAATTTGCTTTAGGAAATGGAAATTACACAGCACACAAAAATCTAACTGACGAGTTTAAAAGAAACCTTCTACATTGAGTTAAAATTCTTCCTTATTTTTTTAACCCGCCTTTAACAAGTCTAATTATGAAATTACGGGAGTCGTCGTTCACATAATGTGCCAAACTCTAGAATAAACTTTAATTATGGTAAGCCTAATTAACTTTTCAGCGACGACGCGCTGCCGGGAAGTCGTGACCGCGTCGCTACACCTCATATTATGAGTAAATCCTTTTAAATGCATAAATAATTTATCTGACGTAGGATTAGAGACGTCCCTATTTACACAGGCTTGTATCAACATAATAACGTTTAAACGGCTATTCTAACCATTTAGGTTCTATAGCGATAAAAAAATATATGCTAACAGTTCCTTTGTTTTTTGTTAATGCTGTTAGGAAAGGCTATATTTAAAAGTTAACTTTTTACACAAATTATTTAACATTTTATAATTTTTTTGCGCTGCTGATAAAATCGACGGATTGTTTGAAAAATTTTTTACTATTTACTCTATTTAGAAAAACAAATAGGTAATTGATTACAATATGAACTAGATAATTAAATAAATGTTTTACTCGGTACTAATAAATTTTCAAAAATGGCACTACTCTACTATACAAACTTCATGATTAATTTCTAGGTTTTGTTGCGCTACGGTGTGACACACACTCGTATGAGACGTGGATACGACCCTCGTCTTCTGGCTGCATCTAGTAATCCTCTTAATAGATTCCGACGGACTCCTAGACGCGTATTCATGATAAACACCTTCTTAATAAAGCGATCTAAAGGGCAACATGTTATATTTGCACTTAGAACTTTAGCTTTAATATCGTAGCTTAGTCTTGTCTTGATGGTAAGGGATCAAGTCTTATAAATATACTTATATATTGCATATATATTTTTCTATGATATAATGAAGACTAGCATATATTTTGTGTATTATCTATTAATTTATAGACTCTATATTTCGAGGTAGTACCTACCTAGTTACAAACTATGAATTAATGAAATCGTAAATATATTTACCTGCGTAGAGCAACATATAGGTACCTATTGACAAATCAACTTTTAGTAAGTGGATTATATAATACGAGGTAAAAGACTAATATAAAATTCAAACCCAAAGTAGGATTACGCTGGAAACCCCGTGATTAATTTTATATTCTTTCACCATCACATTTTACGAATTAAATAAAGAACGGAATGGATTTTATTTCCGCTCACACCCCCATTTCATGGGGTGATGCATAGTTAATTAACATTTTTAAGAATATATTTTATCTGTTAATAATTTAATACGGTCCGTGAAAGGGTTAAAGATTGTCAGTTGTCAGGATTTACAGACGGGGGAAAGGGTTAAACGTGTTAAGGTTCTAAATAAATTATTTAATTAAAAAATAATGTCTGAATGGCTGATGTATAAATAATAAATATGTGATACCTACTTATACAACCCTACAATACTATTTTTAATTGCTGTTTTTTTTATGTAGGTATGAGAATTAGAATTTGCTCCATTTCTGATATTATGACAAATAATGAGTCTTTATAAAGTTATGAGAGAAAACATCAAGTCTAGCTATATTTCAGTAACTTCCAAATGATGTTTGCTTAATGAATATTTTAATTAATTATATACTGAGTTCGAAATGTCTCGATAAAATAAACAATAGGTATGCTACCCTGATTTAAATTTGTAAGTTATGTAATCCATCCATCCGTCAAATAAATATATAAGAAAACATCTAAGTAAAATAATATTCTCACGTGTACTAATTGTTTTTGAAGATTTATTTTATTTAAAGCAAAATTAAATTTTCACTTGTAACATAACCAGACTTTCTTTATGCTCTCCCAACTGCCCATGAACAAAAAACCAAGTAAATCTGAGTATAACTAATTAAAAAAAATACGTTGTCGTTGTATGTCAATGAAATAACGTGTTTGTTTGTCCATAAATTGTACTTTCTTTTTTATTAGTTATACTTACCATTACACAATATTAATATCTTATGTGAAGACAAAGAACTACATAAGTTCCAAAAGCTACAATATAACTTGAAGTATCTTTGAAATACTATTTCCGCAACTTTGTGGTACAAAACATCGGTGTATTTCTCAAGCACTTCTCAGTTGGAAATCGAACGATATTTTTATACTAAAGATGCCTTTGTTATAAGAAATTGGATATTGAAGACCGTCGGTACTTGAAAATCTTTTCTCGTGTTGAGAAATAAGGAAAATCTAGGACACCATTTATTTCACAATGAAAAGAAATGATAATTTTATTTAGAAATATTCGATTGGTGTTTATGTTCGTTTAGCTTTAATTTCAATACAATATTAAAATACGGTTAGCTCATGATTAGCATCTAAATAGTTATATGCAACGTGGACTAATATTTTTGAAGCTTTTTTTACAAATAGGTATTATACATATATCAAAAAGTAGTTATGATAAATGGGTTTCATGATTAGACATATAAGTAGAGAAAAAACTGTAGTTACAGATAACTCATCATATCATAAGCTTCAATACTTAAGTACTGATTACATTCACAAAATTATAATAATAATCACATAATGAAACCACTTCAAGTAAATTAACAACATTCAGAATTTACTCAAACGTCAACAGTATCTTAAGCTAAGTTATTTATCTCATAAAATACTTGTTAATACTCGACCCGGGTTCGTAGGACCAAGTCTGGCTTCCCGGGTGTAAATAAATCTGGATCAGTCGGCCGACTAGTCTCTCGCCATCCAGTTTATCAAGACCTCTCAGTATATATTTGCTTACGTTTGTATCAAGTGTTGTCGCAAACATCGCGGGAGAAACGGTAGTTCAAATTATATTGGCTTTCAGATCTGTTTGAAGATTAGTTTGAAGATATAAAGGAGTGTCAGAGGGTGGTAAGAGAATCATCTAAGGACAAAACTTGTTTACACTACTTACAGAATTAAATCGCTTCAGTTGATGTTTGCTTTAAGTGGTCCGGTCACATTGTGAATTTGTAACATGAATCAACTTCTTGCTTTTATTAGTTTCTCTGAATGTGTGTATTAGATGAAGATTATTTATTCGCATACAAATTCTAGGCATACTCGTCACGTTCATAATTTATGAAGACGTTATTTATTCAGTCTATTCATAGGTGGATATTTATAACTCGCTGTTCATGCATAGAATATATTAGGGATTGGCGCATTAATGTCGATACATGCGACTACCCACACTCAATAGTCAATACAATGTCTACTATTACTTTAGTAACAAGATACATGTGAACATACCTATTTATAACACACAGGTTTCAAGTACAAAAATAGTATGTAATTGTTTTTGAAGATTTATTTTATTTAAAGCAAAATTAAATTTTCACTTGTAACATAACCAGACTTTCTTTATGCTCTCCCAACTGCCCATGAACAAAAAACCAAGTAAATCTGAGTATAACTAATTAAAAAAAATACGTTGTCGTTGTATGTCAATGAAATAACGTGTTTGTTTGTCCATAAATTGTACTTTCTTTTTTATTAGTTATACTTACCATTACACAATATTAATATCTTATGTGAAGACAAAGAACTACATAAGTTCCAAAAGCTACAATATAACTTGAAGTATCTTTGAAATACTATTTCCGCAACTTTGTGGTACAAAACATCGGTGTATTTCTCAAGCACTTCTCAGTTGGAAATCGAACGATATTTTTATACTAAAGATGCCTTTGTTATAAGAAATTGGATATTGAAGACCGTCGGTACTTGAAAATCTTTTCTCGTGTTGAGAAATAAGGAAAATCTAGGACACCATTTATTTCACAATGAAAAGAAATGATAATTTTATTTAGAAATATTCGATTGGTGTTTATGTTCGTTTAGCTTTAATTTCAATACAATATTAAAATACGGTTAGCTCATGATTAGCATCTAAATAGTTATATGCAACGTGGACTAATATTTTTGAAGCTTTTTTTACAAATAGGTATTATACATATATCAAAAAGTAGTTATGATAAATGGGTTTCATGATTAGACATATAAGTAGAGAAAAAACTGTAGTTACAGATAACTCATCATATCATAAGCTTCAATACTTAAGTACTGATTACATTCACAAAATTATAATAATAATCACATAATGAAACCACTTCAAGTAAATTAACAACATTCAGAATTTACTCAAACGTCAACAGTATCTTAAGCTAAGTTATTTATCTCATAAAATACTTGTTAATACTCGACCCGGGTTCGTAGGACCAAGTCTGGCTTCCCGGGTGTAAATAAATCTGGATCAGTCGGCCGACTAGTCTCTCGCCATCCAGTTTATCAAGACCTCTCAGTATATATTTGCTTACGTTTGTATCAAGTGTTGTCGCAAACATCGCGGGAGAAACGGTAGTTCAAATTATATTGGCTTTCAGATCTGTTTGAAGATTAGTTTGAAGATATAAAGGAGTGTCAGAGGGTGGTAAGAGAATCATCTAAGGACAAAACTTGTTTACACTACTTACAGAATTAAATCGCTTCAGTTGATGTTTGCTTTAAGTGGTCCGGTCACATTGTGAATTTGTAACATGAATCAACTTCTTGCTTTTATTAGTTTCTCTGAATGTGTGTATTAGATGAAGATTATTTATTCGCATACAAATTCTAGGCATACTCGTCACGTTCATAATTTATGAAGACGTTATTTATTCAGTCTATTCATAGGTGGATATTTATAACTCGCTGTTCATGCATAGAATATATTAGGGATTGGCGCATTAATGTCGATACATGCGACTACCCACACTCAATAGTCAATACAATGTCTACTATTACTTTAGTAACAAGATACATGTGAACATACCTATTTATAACACACAGGTTTCAAGTACAAAAATAGTATGTAATATTAAATTACAAAGAGATACATTAAAAGTTGACATTAGGCAATATAAAACTATAACAGAATATACTCCGCAAAGTTGTAGAGAAAGAACAAACTTTTAATTTGAACTTGTTCACCGATAACAATGCAGTAAAGTTATATCAGCCGTCAGCGGGGCGCGGGGCGACGCAAATCTTCCACACGTTGCAGTACAAAACCATACTTCTTTGTAACAACACCTAGGAAAACTTTGCCGCAAGTAAACTCCCGGAACTAGCCAAGTCGCTCGCCGGCCTCGCTCACCACCGCCCGCTCCGCTCAACGCTCCAAAATTCGCCGTTTCAACCCCCCGCGCTCCTCGATCGACAACGATCCGCCTCCGACAAACAAACGGACAAGTTTTAATGTTTTGCTCACAAAGTGTATGATTAAACGCGGAGAGCGGCGGAGAGAGTCGGCCGTAAGTTATTGATTTTCCCCGACCGAACCCCTGTCGACTCCGCGGCTCGCGGTGCAGTACGAGAGCTCAACGCGGTAATATTACTTCCCAACTATACAAAAACGTAATTAAAACTACTTTTATACTTTCCTTTTGATTAAATATAACTTGTTATCGTATTTAAAAAAGTTTCCGAATGAACTAACAAGTATTATTAAGTTTTTTCCAAGTGTTATGATGAGAAAAGTTAGGGGTGGCTGCGCAACCGTACCGCTAGCGTCACAAGTCGCGCACCCTACAACTTCACGTCGCTCTACGTTCCGAAGTTAACGCAAAGTTCCGCCATTTTGGAACATGCTCACAACCCACTTGTTTTATAAAGAAACTTTTTATTAATTCCTGTGGGCCGCGGAGTGTCAGTAAGATGTTTTGAGGTTATGCTGTGAAGGAAGACGGCTTTCTGACTCGGAGCTGAGGTTATTGTGTTATCGTGACTAAGTGGACGCCGTATAAAAGTGTTTGTGCACATTTGAAGAGTTGTTTTGATGTAAAACTCAAGTGACGTTCCTTGGATGCTGTTGTAATTTGTGTTTACTTCTGGCAATAGTAAGGAGGACGCTACGATTACTTTGTTGACCTTGCCTATGGCCCGGGTATTCCATTAAGTGACAGGTAATAAGTAGTAAAGTTAGTTTCACTAGTTTATACGGCCAGTTGAAAAGTTGTGTGTGGAAAAAGTTTCAGTCAAAAAGTGTTTACGAGTTACTGTACTACATACGTTCGGTAAAAAGTCAGTGGGAACGTTCGTAACTATGACACATTCGCGGTTCTGATGCCACAAAGAGTTGTGTTTTACCTATTTTGACGTCGAGACTATATCATTTCCATATCACCGATTCTAATTTAATTAGTTAACTATAACTTGAGCAGCGATAAATCACAAAGAGATAAGTAAATACCTACCAATCAATTAAAATACATTTTGTATACCTATAACTTTCCAATGTACCATAAATAAAACATAATTTCCAAGCAAACATGACAGGAAAATAATTTTCTTATTGCTCTATAGGAATTAATTTTCTCAGAATTGAACAAAGTAAGCGTAAGCTACGAAGATTCTTGGAAATGGAATTTTAAAACCATACTTCTGAGAGACGTTACCTTGTTAAAGCGTTTAACAAATCGATATTGTTTTAAAATTCATCACTTTGTCCCAATAACAAGATGATCTGTCTTTGTACTTGTTTATTTAGATAGGCATTTTTGTTACTTTGTTTAAACAATGCAAAGTAAAACATAATTTAGTACTTTATTAAAGTAGATACTTAAACTTGATTTCGCGACGGGCTCTCATACTGAATTGAACTCATTAAAACTTACTGTAACTATAAAATCACGAAGATGAGGCTGTTCTATGATGGTCTCAAAATCTCTTTACCCCTGAATAGTATTCCCATGTTAGTATGAACAAGGTTTTATTAGATGAACAAATATCACCAATACATAGAGAGTCGTAACGTATTCTTTTATTATCAAAACAAAATATTGTGTTGTTCAAAACATGAACGTCAATATTTTCCTTTTACCAAACATTTACCTAGTAAGGAGAATTCTGTCGAGAACTATCTCATAAATAAAGTGAAATGCCCACGATATTGGGTCGTTTTATTGAGGACGGCATTACAAAGTCATTTCAGCAACCGGTCCCAGTCTCAGTCCATTGTAGAAGGAAAATCTTTCTACAGTCACGGCTCTCGATGGGATAACGCAGACGGATCTCAGTTCCAAAAGGACTCACGTGCTAAACTTCCTCCAAACAACAATTAACCTAATCCCCGACAGCTGAGAGCACAATCTCCCACAGCAGCCAAGAAAGCTATGAAACTTTGTTAAATAACTTTTCAGATAACTTGAACTTGGCGTATTTGCGCAAAGTTGTAAGCGAAATTCTACCGCGGGCTAATTCAATCTGTACTCGCTTGTAATAAATGTTGTTTTCGCGTAATGCCAATTGGGGAGTTAGGGTAGTTTGTTAAGTTGAAAGTTGTGGACTTCACGAAGCAAAACGCGAACTTTTGTAGAACATTTCAGTGTAGTTAGTACAATGTTATAATGGAAATAAGCACTTCAAAATGGCGTCGTCTGCAGCTGTTATAGGTGTGTGTATATTGATTGCCGGATGTTCTGCATGATGGATGTATCATAACTCTGACAGTTGTTCGATGACATTCATATTTTATATGTTGTGAGGAGGTTTCTACGTTACACATTACATATTTATATTCCACATTCTTGAAGGCCATGGTCTCTGATACTGACATAAGATGTATCTTGTCGTTTTCTTTGTATATATGTATTCATATTTATTTAATTTGGTTACTAATACTTTTGGCCACCAGGTTTTTAATAGGAATAACAAGCTAATAGTAACATCAAGAAGGCTATGCCAAGGTCCATCTAGATCAGCGTTGCCAGATTTATTTTTTGCCAAGTCGGGATTTGGATCTTTTTGAGTGAAAAAAGCGGGATTCTTTTGTCGAAAGCGGGACATAGTAAAATATTGACGTCGTTTTTTTTTTTTAGTCGTGTCTCTCAATTTGGTGCCCTTGTAGACGTCACGAAAATATTGACGTCGTTTTTTTTTTTTTTTACTCGAGTCACTTCAACGGACGTTAAAAGCCCTCAAACACAACAAATGCGCGCTTTCTCAGTAAGCTGCACACACGGTCGAGTTATTCCCGAAAAGCGGGACAGAGCCTGTCCCGCGCGGGACATTACAATTTGGTTTAAAAATCGGGACGGTCCCGCCAAAATCGGGACGTCTGGCAACGCTGATCTAGATACACATCAGTAATGTATTGTGCTATAAAGAAATTGCATAACTCCACAGCATACCGTTTTTAATACGTGTATTAAAAATTCCATAACCTACTTTCCTTTTACTCCGAGAACAATATTCATATTATTTTTTTTTACTTTGTCGTTTGAATATAAAAACACATGGCCTTTGTTATGATTTCTCTCACCTTGTTTGTTTGTTATAGAAATGAATATTTCTTATAATGTTTTTGTATTAGTTTGTTGAACTTTTTATAAGTACTTCCATCAACTCTATTAAGAAAATATCGTAATTAGATACATTATAAATAAATAAAAGCTTAATTAATAAATAAATAAACCATGACTCATTACATGTAATACAAATATTAGAATTTGTATAAATTACCCAACATACTTACATAACAATACCCTTATAAATATCTTTGTAGCAAAGGTCCTTAGAAACCTAAAAGCCTGTAACAACGTAGTTATTTAATTGTATAGTATGTTATATTCAAGCACATTCAGAATTTACTACTAGCTTCTGAATTAAACCGTAATAACCTAACCTATACCAAATGACATAAGTACACGATCCACGCTCAAGTAAATATAAACCTTAGTTGTCATGAAATAGGTTTGAGATTCTCTTGCAGTTGGTTTACTTCGAGTCACTTTCAGTGTATTCAGAACGTTTGCTCCGTTTCTTTTTATTCTCTTTGGACAATAAATGGTTCTCAACAACAGAACTGTCTTATATAGGTACGTGACTTAGTAATATTATGCGAATGTAAACAGGCTGGCATCGATTTTATTGGATAATTCATGAGTGGGTTATAAAGTTGATATTTTGCATAATATAAGGTCAGGAGAACCCTAAAAATGGTTGGATAGAGTAATAAAATCCAAGTAATATTCGATGCGAGGGAGATAAAATTAAAGTACCTCTTTGTTAGGAAAAGATTGTCTATTAAAAAAATTACAAAATACCTAGCATATTATGTAACTTTATGTTTTATAACATGACATAAAGTAATAAACCTTAATCTTTGATATCTTTACGCCTTCTATAAAGCATCGATGTTATTCCTATTAGTCTCTGTTAAAACCGTAAACACAGAATCCAAAAGCTAATGATGTCTCTTTTCATAATAATTAATCCAATATCACTACGGTAAATGGAATCGTTTTCTCAATAAATAATGTCAGCTTGTATGTCAAGTTGCACATTCAATAATAACCTCTATCGCATACATCTTAAGAACTTCAGAGATAAGAGTCTTCCTACATCATGCAGTATTTCATAATTTAATAACTAACATTAGTTACGTAAGTGTGTACTTGTGCTAACAAATGGAAAATCATACTTTATTACTTCCCATAAACAGTGTTGTTAATAGATACCTTATTCTCATCTAGTTTCGAACTCAATTTCGCTTGACTTCAACAACTTTGATAGTCTCTGTGGATAGACAAAGAACTTTACCTCTCTAAAATTGATTTTATGTTGTAGGTCACAGGGTTTATTTTTAACTGCAACTATAAGCCTCTCCAAAATAAACCCGTAGCCTACTTTATTATTGTATTTAATGAATATAAATGAAGGTAAATATTACTTTAGCATTTTCTATTCGAATTCAATTATTTATGATTAGGTGAGCAGGTATCAGAAGTATTACATAATCAAGAATATGTTACTAGCCAAACTCATAGTTACTTTAGCTTGAAAAGTTAAGTTTTAACCCTAATGGTATTATTAGGTGAGTAATAACGGAATATTTTATGTTCACACAAGAATACCTTGGAAGAGCTTACTATTCTCAGCTAATAGCCCTATATATCTCTATTCGTACGTTTTGATGTAGTTTTTATAGTAGTTTCAATACATTTAAAACCGAATAAAATCGCTTGTATGACTTTACGTTATGTGACTTACATTAGAGACAATGACAACCCATCTTTTATCTACTAAATGATCAAAGCCATTAAATAATTTAATGTTTTATTTATAGTATCAAAGCTGAAATAGCTAAGCTGTGCTAATTTCCAATGGAGCGGCAGATTTTATCTTAGTATCTAAATGAGAAAAGTTGAAGGTCAATGCCCGGACGATTCCAATCCCTAGATTTATACTTGAATTAACTAAAAATTATAGTTACGCTGTTATATTAGAATGAAATGAAAATTTAAAATACTTCTATTCAAATAGGCTTCACAAGCACTCTAATGCTCTGTTCGGAAAGTGGTTTTGCTATGTAGAGTTGACAATAAAATAAGCAAGTGCTCTATATTCGGGTGTTGGGGAACGTAAAATCTTAACTCTTGGTTACAACTTTTAAGGACATGAAACAGAGATTTTAAAATATCAACAAAATTCAATAGCCTATAAAATGTACTAAAGCCCTTCAATGGAGTTAAAAAGAGAGGTGGCTCTCGAAAGGTATCGCAAATTCTTCAAAATCTGTCTGAAAGCATATTCAATACATTCATAGATAAATAAATAAAAAGACTCCCACTTACATTAGTTTTTGACTCAATAATAAAGTGAGAAAAGTAATGAAAGCGATCGAAAATCACAGTGGGTGGCTAGTTTCATCTCACGTTTTGTTTACGTACCTTCTACCCACATACGTTTTTATTTTAGGAATTAAATCATATTTCTCTGATATCTCATTACATCTTTGAAGATTATACCTATTAGGTTTCTTTGCTAATATTTTCTCAAATTTATTAATGGCTGGCTTTATGTGATTAGTTAATGATTACAATTTTGCTTCAACGTTATTTATTATTTTCTTCAATCAATCATAGAAAATATAGTACAAAAACGATTTTCGATGTAGCGTTCAGACAACAAAAAGCCTTAAAAAAGTTTACTTAATTACGAAATGGAGGTAAAGTCCTAAAACGAATGTTAAAAGTAAAATAAGTAGGTAGATATGTATCAATGTACCATTGTTAGTGTAATATATAATTAAATTAACTCAATACGGCAAGGATTCACTAGAGATGAAATGATATTTCTTTTTTGAAGTCTTTCTTTTTAATAACAAATTTTATTATTTATACAGTAAAACTTGTTTTCACATTATTCGTAATTGGATATGAAAATTAATGCGAAATTTATAACAACGAATAAAGTTTCTTAACTTTACCGACCTTTTAAAGTTGTATAAAAGCCTTGTTCACTAAATATAAAAGGCACTGAGAAAGCTGTATTCCAAAGGAAAATTATTCTTCTAACGAATTTGAACTCACGGTTGTTCTTTATAAGGTTTCTTTTGTTTTCAGAATGTCACGAAAATCTCGACAGAGTTACAGTATACGTCATCTGCTCCAGTTGCCGAATGCGCCGCGCAGCCCCCCCTCCTCGGGTTCAAACCCCCCCGCACCCTGCATCAAGGTCAGTGCATACCATCTGATTATTTCATCTGGTCTTAGCATTTACTTTGTACTAATCACTTAAATAATCCATAGTTTTTAGGTATTTATGTTTTTTATGCGGTAACGTAACTATGCATAGATAGGTATTCGTAATGTTTTCCCATGAAAGTAGAGTTCCTCATAATTGTATTTACCTATCAAAAACCATTTTCAATCTTTCACACTTAGTCACACCTTAATATTATTATCATAAAAAGGAAATCCATTAATGCCATAAATAATAGGAGTTCAGCAAAAATAAGATTCCGACAACAAAAACAAAAGGAACTATTAGGTCATGGTCACGTTTTACATGGAATTCTAAAAGGCACTTTGCACTGAATGTGATAGAGTATAAACAATACAATATGGTTGGCGACAATACTTACATTTTCTTTGTCAGTGGCGCCTCTAGTGGAATTCATTTGAAACGTTCATTGAATTAATTGGATATTTATTTATCCAATTTATTTTAAAATGTTATTAACATCTGCATCAACAATAATTTCCTAATGACTATAAAGTTAAATTTGAACTTATACAATTGAATTAGGAATAAATCGAAGTCATAAAATATGTGACGTTGAGTAAAATGTTGTTAAGAACCCTCTCCTCAAGTTGTTTCAGTTTTCAACCCTCTGAAGAGGGTTTATCGCAAGGAGGGTACAGACGGCTCATTCTAGTTTTCACCGAAGATGTTAGATGGCGCTTTTCTCGAATACACCCATTCGTATACTTTGCATATAAACAAGATTAACATTTAGAAAAAGTAACGTCATTTCTAAAGTAGATGGATGATGTAAAATACAGTTGATTAGTACACTATTATCAATATATTTTAGTGATAAACGGCTAGAATTAGCAACATGGTGATAAGTACTAATTCTGGCCGTAGAAGATTTTTAAAGCAAGATAAATTTATGAAAAATAAATGTATTACTGTACTTTTTAATGAAGTAAAACTAAACTTTAAGAGTAATACGTTAACTCTATTTGAGTGTTTTTAGGTCAATACTAAACAATTTTCATCATAACAATAGATAGAGAACCCTGTAATTATTTATCTATATATATCTCTATTCTTTATCTATAATCTCTATCTCTCTCTCTATATATCTATATTCTTACAGAAACTTGATTCAATACTTAGTTATATTCTGATATTACAACTCAATAATATCTCGATATTAAGCCTAAAAACATATCTAATATCTTAAATTACCTATATCATTAAAAATAATTAACTTATTATCACGCTTTGTAGTCCTTATACAGTAAATAAAACGTTTTGATTACAAATACCTTAGTAGTCATAAAACTTAAAGTAAACTTGTTAAAACAAATAAATAAATCGATCAAATCCGAATGGACGGGTAAACAAATTCCTGTCCTAAAGCAAATCTATTTAGTTCTTGTTAGTTAGGTATGTAGCTCCCCCTGGCGCATTCTCAATGAAACTATTCCATTCCACGGACCTTCCAGTATTTATTTACAAAGCAAATCAACTATTTATTTATTGGCCGATCGCTTTGATCGCCGAATGACCTCGTATAAACACGATTGTCCTTTCGGTGAAAGGGTGATGGATATAGCTAGAATAATATGGATATACCAGTTGAATAAAATACGACAGTGATTTTGTTATTTTTGCATCGACTCATTAAATGCAGGCAGATGTTAACTAACTTAGACACGTAAATTGTATGAAAAGCTGATATTTATACAATGCTTTTTGTTGTCTTAGTAATAGGTATCTCTTAATTGTTAGTGGAAATGGGCGTGAGAGGCCTATGTTTGATCTTAGATATTTTTAGCACATTTTGATGCCCTTTTATGTTAGTATTTTTGTACTTGATGATATACCTACTTATCGTGTTTAATTACACGTATTCGTTTTATTTAGATTTGACTATCAGAATACGTTTAGACAGACATACTAAGCTAAGCTAAGCTAATGAAATCTCGATTTACGACATAACTGACATCATATTACACCTTGAAGCTTATCTATTCTATGAACAACGTAATAGAAAAAGGGTTTTCTTTCCACGGGCCGATAACGTAGCTTGTAAGGCAAGTCGCCCCTGTCCGGTCGCCTCGTCCCATTTGACTTATTCCTGAGTCTTGTAAGAATTAATGTCCTTTTGAGGGTACACCGCTCCTGTGTGCGTGATTGATGTGCTTTTTGTTTGCAATTCTTGCTGTTTGAAAATGTCCCTTATTTGTCATCTTAGGTGATACGGAATAGCTACAAAGTTTGTGCTATGAAAGCTGAGAAATTGTGAATGATTGCGATGTGTTTTTTGAGGTTGACAGACTGTTTTTGTTTTGTGGGACATCAAAATTATTCCAAAGTTAGCTCTAAAATTTGCTAGAACATGTTTTTCTAATTTACAACGATTTTCATACTTTTAATTAGCCTTTAGTCATTGAGTCATATTTTATTATAGAGCAGTGTCTTTAATAATATAGTCATAGCATAACTTCTGTCTGATCAAAATATAATGTTATCTTAATACTGCTATCTGAATATTCGTATACAAATAAAATCGGAGGGTTATTTTTGGACCATAAATTCACCGTTAATCTGGTGAGTGTTAAGTGATTAAGCACTCAGCAGGCGGCCGGGTCGGTCTCTTACACGCCGATTTGTTAAACTGTTATATACATTTCAAGTGCAGTAAGAAGTGATATTTTTATCGATACACATTATTTTATGTCATGGTTGTGGTAATTTTTTCTACTCTCCCATTTAATACCCCAAATAAGTGGTGTCGCTTCGAATAGGCTAGACTTAACTCGTAATCATCATCATCAATTCTAATTATATATGTAGCATCGAATTGATACTGTAAAGATGTTGTAATTAGTATATAAATGTTCAACCGCAATCTAACTACAACCTCTCAAACAACTACATCTATCTTGCAACAGTGGCACTACGATATGCAGACTAACAACTATTTGCTACGGGGCGCTACGATTCGTAGCGGTCTACATGGGTTACGTTATTTGCTACGGTGCTACGCTGCGTAACAATTTATTCATAGCGATGTTTTAAATTGTCATATTATTTAATAACAATTATCAAAAGTTTAGGAAATTCATAATGTCGATACTTATAAGTTTTTGATCATCGTCCCATCACTAGCCGGAACAAATACAGTCCGGTTGACGGCGATATTTCTTTCTGCCTTCGTCCACCTCGCGCCTTCCGCCCGTTAATTTACCGCCATAATGTAAGGGCAAGCGATTGAAACCTACGACTAATTGTTATTTATTGACCGTTCAAACGTTGGGGAATATTGAGGTGTTGATTTCTAATAGATAAAAAATGTCTTATATATTTGGTTTGTGATGAAATTGGAATAAGACATGGAAAAAAAATGTTATTCGTGGTTTACACTATTTTGATGAATTTCGTGATATAACTCTACAGTTACCTACAGGTATCTACAGGTATCTACAGGTACCTACGTACCTATGTAACTTTTTTGTTTACCTAATGATTTCCTGTCGAAAAAATCAGATCATTACATTTTCATATCTAACTAGATATTTTCTCAATTGGACTTTGTCTTTTTAGTTTTCGATTTATATTTTTGTGCTATAGAATAACAGCTTTTTATTGTAAATCCAATTCCTGAAATAGAAAACACAATCAATTTCACATCAATGCTCTCTCTACACGTATTGCATGTCGCAATAACTTACAGTCGCGCGTTTTACTGTTATATTGTTCCCGCGCGGGCACTTGCCGATAAACGCGCGTAAGTGTGCGACTCACGGCACGTTAACGGCGCTTTGTATCGCGATTGGCAATTTTTCTACTTAATCGCGTCGCTTGCAGCCAGCTTTATCTCGTAATGTATGTTGGAGACGTCTCCTTAAACTCGCGAATGTTTTACCTCATGACTTGTTTGAAAAAACAAATTGATTCGTTACGTCATGTTGTTTAAATTAGGAATCTACTTGTAACAAACGAAAGTACAAAAAATGTCATGAACGATGTAAGAACATTAACTATGGCTAGGTAACATTCTGATGGTTAAGATTTGATTGAAATGTGGTTTTCTTCTTTTGATATCATATTAATGATATGGTAAAGTTGTTTTTAAATTCATTTTTATTAGGTACACTATTTTTTAAATTAAATTTTTGTAAATAAAATACATATGTACCTAATAGGTAGGTAGGTACTTTATAAAATTTATGTTGTTAATTCATTCCAAAATCGATCACAGTTATTTTACGCGCAAAATTTTTTTTTATATTTCGTGCAATAACTTTTGTTTAAAATCCGTGGTACATAAAAAACATAATCTAACATTGAATGTAGCACTGACAATGTACAAAGTACGTATCATTTTGTGTTGGAGCGAGCACATCACAAGACGTGACCCGCCGCCACAGAATGCCAACCTCCTAACGAGTTTTTGAAAGCACCCCCTGACAGGGAGCCATCTTAAAGGGATTTGCACTTTGTAACTAAATTGTTGTCTACTCGAAATAGATATGACCAGTAGCCGATTAAATTTAAAACTGAAAACACAAAAGTAAAAACAAAGCAGTATAACGTTGTCTCTGAATAACAATAGCTAGACACAAAGTAGAAGATTCATTATCATTTCTTTTACTTATTTGTAAAGTAAAACTTTTCAAGTTTACAGGATAAAGTAATATGTAATTGCATTTGAGTAAAATAGAATAGCCCCGAAGTAAGTAATTTCAATAAAAAAAAATGGCTACAGTTGTAATTTAGACTTGAAGGTATATCAGTATGTAATACAGGTTCAACCAGTATACCTATTATATACCTAATAATGCGAACAAACAATATATGGATAAGCTGCACATCTATTATTACTCAAGTCATAGATGGATCGCACAATCCTACTCAATCCGAGCGATGATCCGTCCATTAAGTATTCATCTCGCGACATTAGTGGCAGCCGTTATTAAAACCACCTGTAAGGCCCACACTCTTGTCTTCGCAGACTTGGCGACGCTTTACACGTACGTCGGGGCGTCGCGGGGTGGCGCGGGGTGGCGTGGGGGTTGTCCCTTCCGCCCTTGTGACTTTTGTCTCGAATCTCAGCGCACGTCTTGGACATCGGGGACACGTCTTACAGAATTAATAATAAGCCAAGATGCCGGGTGCGGTTTGGGCCCGCAATGTGCCGAAATTTCTAACCCTCATTAAGGGTCCTCTGCACTCACCGCGCGCTTCAAACTTTCGACGTTCGCGCTCGCGTTCGGCCGTTGTTTATTGGTGTTGCCAACATCTTGCTCCTTGTAGCGGGTTTTAATAGTCGAATTAAAGATGTTCTAAGCGTCTGCCATTTCAGATGTTACAGTACTTGTGATTTATTTTACTTTGTCATTTTGCATAGATTAGCCGGAGCTAATGTATGTAGTCTTGTAGCTTAAAGCTTATAACATGGGAAATTTATTACGGCTAAGAGGCACTGACTTATCAAACTGCACTAGGTATTTTATTTATTTATTTATTTGAAATTAAGAGATAACTGAACAGAAGATACAAGTTACCTATCGTTAATTAGATTTCTCTATTGCAAAAATGTATTAAACAGTAAATATTAAAAATAATATAAAATATTTATCTTCGATAATACAATCACCACGACTATATTTTTGTATCAACTTTGGAATAGAAATGAAAAAACAGCACTGTTATTAAACTGGTACATTCATGTAAATAAAATCAGTCTTGCTTTCCAATGTAATTTTCCATTCAACCAAGTCCCCGCAGAAACTAACATCGACCAACAAATGTTACCAAGTATCAAACAAAGGGTACGTTGACAAGGTCTTGTCACCCGGAGCCGCGGGCCATGATAGTTGGAATAAACGTGGCTATAACACTCACTGTGACAACTAAACCACTTGTAACTAGGCCCTTAGAGCCTTCGGAACATCATTTAAAATCCATAGAATATAAATGCTTTACAACATAATGTTTAGTAGGTACTTCATGAAGGTATCATGATGGTTTATTTCAATGTTTTTTGTATGTGCAAAAGACGTACCTATAGCAAAAAGGTTATTAAAAAGTGTACACTTTTACCTAGTCAATTACTACCTTAACTAAAAAAAAAGGTAAATTAATGCTTTGTCAATTATTCACAAAGCATATTATACAAAAGAGTACATAAAGCTGACTATTCAAACTAATGTTTGAAAATCCGGATGAAATAAAAATATTCTACGTCCACAAAGCTTATTTACTCTTAGCCCAACTTCAGGTAACCTACGTTTCATGGAAATCGGATTTCCCGAATCCTTTGCACACACATTTTAATACAAAATGAAAACATTCTCGTGAAAGGAAAATATGGGACGTTCCTTTAACGGGAAGACGTACTTTCAACGGAAATTCATAATAATTTCACGAGCAGTGGTGGGGTGAAATCATTTTGTAAAATCAAAAGTTCGTTTCAAATTTCAATTACTTATTCGTTCGATGCGTGGGCTGCATGCTGGGGTTCCGTAGGAAATGAAATAACACTTAAATATGATTTACGGTAGAAAATATATTATAATATGAATAAGACATTGTTTTCTTGGATGTATTAAGGCGTTTTCTGTGTACGTGCTTTCATTTTGTATTAAGACGTTTGATCTATAGCTCCTTATGATTTAATTTACGTCAAGGGACAATGATTAACGGCATTTGCAGTGTATTAATCGGTACATTATTAAAATATTACTACCTACGGATGTTAAGTCATTAATGTTTCTTATGCATCTGTTTAAAAGGGTAAATAGGCTAATACTGTAACTCGGGGAGAGTAAGCAACTTCTTACTTAGCAAGTTTATCATTCAGGGAAATCTTGTATTATTCTAAAGCACCTACGGCCTCTAAATGGCTGCATAACAAATTTTATTTCCTTAAGAAAATGAACGTCCGAACAAAAACAGAACAGGAAAGTTGGGCGGAGCTCGGCATCCTCCCGTGAATTTATATCGCCGTACAACAAGAAAACAAAAGTGGAGTCGCGCCAAAGGTACATTATCTTAACAAAGTACGGCAATTAGGTACACGTTCCACATCTGACTCTAATAATTTAAATATGATAAAACAAAGTAAGACGCCAAGACGAAGAATAAGGCGGGCCCCTTAACTTATTTATAAATTCTTCCTGTATTCAGGAGACGTTACGGCGACGTAGGGCCAACCCTTCCCCTGTTTAATGCAATAAAAGGGGCACTCATATAAGTATCACCGCTTTACGGGCACCATGATAGAGACTAATCCGTTGCTCTTCAGTGGAGCAGTGATCTTTGTTTATTAGATTTTCTGGTACTTCTATTAAGTTAATGGCGAGGTTTCCTCGGTATTTAATGTCAGTTACACATATGTATACCTATTATTGAAATATTTAAGTCGGATGCGCTGTCACCACCCTACAAACATTCTACCCGGTCACTATGGGTCAACATAACACTATTTTAATATAGTTTTTTTTAGTATCGTATCTTTTTCTCATAAATATATATGAATGAAGTTGAAGGAATTGCCCAGTTCACTTATCTTTCAGCTCCAGAATCCCTTATAACAGTTGATACCTACATAATTCACTGCAGACGAATCGAGTGAGCCTTTGTTCCGTGGTTCCATACCATTTACAACTTGAACAAAAACAGACAAGTAGAGATCGATAGGCCACAATCCCTAGAGCGTGAGCGATGCTGAGGGCGGCCTCAAAGCTATAAAATTACAGATCAAAACTCTATCGACCCGGTGGCCTTTATTCTGAGCCAGCGGAGCGCACTATCAAAGAAAGTCTACTTAGGAGTTACCGTCTTAGGGACGACAAGTTTGTTCGCAAGGGTTACGAGATGCGGGCAAGGGCGCAAGGGTACGTTTTTGAATGTAAATAGTGGCAGGGTCTCGTATGAATTAAATTTAAGTAATTAATGGGCGCCCAAGACGTTGGGTGCTCGGCCAGCGGCACCGGCTAGGTCTTGCGATTAAGATACAATCAGCTTCTTAGTTGAAATGCGATTAAGCTTAAAGATTAACTTTGATAGTAAGATGACAAGGCAAATGGAAAACCACAGGAAAATTTATATTTGTTTATATTGTATCTATTATTTCGTGTCTAACCAGTGTAGGTAGGTAACTGATACCATAGAAGTCGTAGTTTATTACAGTTTGCGTTAAATAACTATGACAAAGGCGTTATGTTATAAATAGTTATCATTGTCACCTCCAACTAACGTTAAAAACGTTAGCGTAACTTTTTAACACCTTAATTAAAACTACCTATGGGCTTTTTTCACAATTTAACCTCTCCACCTTTGTTTGTAAATGTATAATGTCGGTTCACGCGCTAATTTCATATTAACCCGACGCACGGTCGGCGCGGCCTGAGGGACCGTGGGTCATTTATTAATTATAATGAACCTCAACATGTGCTGGGGGAAGAACTCCACTGAAGAAAGGGTCGACATGTTTTAAGACGTCCACGTTATAGTATAGAGGAATGTTGTTTGTTTACATTAAAGGCCTTACTTTAATTTAAATGGAAGCCACATCATATGGCGGTTGGCAGATGCTTCGGTGATAGCTCTAGAGCTACAGGTTATCAAATTCAAAAGTTAGGAACTACGAAAATGTCATCAAATTTTTTGGTTGCAAGTATCAAGTATTAAGTAATTCTATAAATTACAGGCCAGACCTACAGAGAGTAGAGGCTTTCTCTCATTTATAATCGTTCAAATTACCAAGTTGGAGAGCGCCTTAAGCAAGCCGATGCCTCTCAAAGCTGTAGGTAGATACGTCTATCGGACGGTAACATGATCAAAGCGCTTCGAGTTCCGAGTCTGTAATCGACGAAACGCCAAACTCATCATGTTAAGGTGTTTCAGACGAGAATTATTTGTAATCGTGCAACAATTTGCAGACCTGAGTTTTTAACTTGACATATATTTCCCAATGATGTAAGAACAACATTTATAATAATAATAAAGAAGTAATATACATGACTGCGGAGTAAAGCGATACGTAAGATTCTGAATACGAAGATTAAATCGGAAAAAGTTCGATCGCGTAAGCAGTACTTAGTAATATTTAAACATCTCAATACTTCGTAAATACTTGTGCCAAATGTATAAGTGTTAATAAACTCAACGGGCTTTTTAACAAATATACCTAGTATTAGAATTACGTGTAAATAATAGATTTGGTATATCCTATTATATATTGCCTATGGAGGCAGTATGTCTAGCGCTGAGTGACGCCACCGTCTGTCATGTGAAACGGCATTTGACCCGTGTTAAATATTCAAAGAACAAGACAGGGTCGTCAAGTCTCCGGGGTCGAAAAGACCCGGCGTG
The DNA here is from genome assembly GCA_905147785.2 of Thyatira batis. Classification (NCBI taxonomy): domain Eukaryota; kingdom Metazoa; phylum Arthropoda; class Insecta; order Lepidoptera; family Drepanidae; genus Thyatira; species Thyatira batis. The sequence continues at coordinate 8,600,240 of LR990489.1, forward strand.
GGCAGAAGTCGGGTTAACCCGCGAGCGCTCATGCGTCCCTAATTTCCGATTTGTCGACCTAAAGGGTTGACTGATTAGCATCTGACTTGTCACAACGCATCGGATCACCTTTGTTGTTGATGTCTGGTTCCAAATCGGTTTTGATTTGGGACATTTCAGACGTGAAATTATTGATGAATAAGTAGATAGTTATGTGTAAATCTCGCAATACATAACCTACCTATTGTGTCTTTAGATCTTCATTACACTCAGTTCTGTGAAAATAGTGTGCAACAAGATATATTGTCAGAAAGTATTTACCAAGCCCATAATGAGAATGTCCTCGTGATTGACACAATTGGCTAACACGAACACTGCGGAAGTATACACATTCAATACTATAAGTACCTAAATACAGTCGCAAAAATAATATGCAACAGTAGGTATCGTAAGTGAATTTACAGGAAACTGTGTGTATGTAGAAAATAAAATCATCCTCCTATAAAAGCAGGTATTTCCTTTTGACAATATACGAAAAAGTTTCCCCAAGCTTTTTCTCATAACGGAACCGGCACCGACAAATGAGTATTTCAGTTAAATAAACTGGTTAGTCTAGATAGTTTTCTACTTGTCTATAGCTTTTAATAGAAATAAATACTATATTTCTTAATAAACATTGATGTATGAATACGGGGCGTATTTATTTTATTAACTAGTGGTTTCGAGCGGTTGCATACGTGCATCTGCGTAGCCAGGAGATTTTTCATTTTCCCGGGATAAAATTAGCCTATGTGCTTTCTCAGGTTCTAGACTATCTATGTAGGTACCAAATTTCATTTAAATCGCTTCAGAAGCTTAAGCGTCAAAACGAGACAGACAGACAGAGTCACTTTCACATTTATAAATTAAGTTTTATTATCTTACGTCTTTCCTAATTATGATCGTCCATTTTCCCCAAGAAAACTGTTATATTTTTTCCTAAACAATTCCACACAGTCATGTCATCACGGCTCCATGGGGTGGTTTCCACTGCATTAGACCGGTAACGACACATGTAATCCTGCACGACTGTCATATGACACCTCATGAATTTGTCATTTATCACCATGAGCACCTTATAAGCATTGTCATTCTTTCTTTAATGTTGTATGAAAGGAAGAATGTTTTACGACTAAGGCGACTTAGGTTTCTTTTCATAAAATATTTATTTATTTATTAGGTCAGTCAACAATTGTTTACGCATTACATTTACTTATTTTACTGTTGTTAACTGTGTATGAGGTGTTAGTCTGTAATCACTTACAGACCAACACCTCATTCACAGTTAACAAATAAAAACCTACACATAAATCTGTACGTTGATAAAACTATTTTAGATATAACACAACTACATAGATATTAACGCACTATAAAAATGAGTCTATACCAAATTGGTGTAGTTTATATTTGGTGCGTAATTATATATTGACTTCACGTGCCTTTGTACAGTACATTGGACTGCAAGAAGTTACTTTAAAACTGCCTGTAGGTACCTAGATGTGTTAAATCCTGCAAGTTATATTAACACTAAACAGTTTAATAGCGCCTTGTCCAGAAATGAAACTAATGAACTGATCTCTAATTGAGTTTTAAATTGTGGCTGGTTTAAACGTTACTTCGGTGCAATGTTGCGAGGGGTGCACTTAGGTGTGCACGTTAGATATGTTTCTGAAATAAAAGTGCTACAGAATAAGTCTGTCTGACACAATGATGGTGCAAAATTTAAATAGTCCAGCCTGTGTGGTGGCGACGTATCGGCTGTCACATTACCGCCCCCGCCACGCGCTGCGCCGCTGGTGTTATTATCAAAGTTTTTGAAGGGTCTCCGCTCGCCGGCGCGACGCCGTCCTGCCAGAGCCCAGAAGATGGATGCCAGCCGACGGTGGAGAGAGCTTGTGTTTTGACCGTGAATAAACCCTTTTGGATACCTGAACAAATTGATTAAACTACCTTTGAAAGCTTTATTTTCGAGTCAAAATTTAAAGATCCATTGAGTGTTTCCGAAGATTTTCAGTCACTTACCTATCTCTAAAACAAGTAACTGTAAATTGAATAATTAAAAACCTACAAATCTGTTGGTCGTTCCATTTAGGGGCTACGGTGCTATAGACACACACACAAATACTTTTAACACGCACCTTACGCCTGTGGTTAAAAAACAAGAAATCCCCGGCAGTATCTACCATCAGATCTTCTTTGTTGGTTTTTCAACTGTTAATAAAATCGGATCAACCGCTGAAAATAAATATACTGTTTTTGAATTATTGTTATAATACTACTTTTAAAGCGAGAATGCAGAAGCAATTATATATTGTTACATAGCAATAACTAACTACGTCAGCTGAAACCAAAAAAAATATTAAGCACGGAAAGATGAAATCCACCTCCACACAAATGCATCACTAGACGCATAGTCCAGGAGGCGCATATGGTAATTCCTTATTCCAATAGGAAATAGAGGCGGTCAGTGGCAATAATCCATCACGGCCAGTGGCGGTTATTTGTTTGTCCCGGGGTGGACATGTTTTATGTCGTTTTGTGTATTCCTTACATGTTTTTGATAAATATTTGTTTCGCTCCAGTTCGGACATGTCCAGGAATTGAATATCCGGTATGAGTGAGGGTTACGTGCTACGTGATTGGCATGGGTTGGCTATATGTAATTTTGGGTTTCATTTTCTCTTGAAATATTAAAACTACATAGTTGAAACTAACAGAAACAAGAAAAGAGTGTGTCTGGACTTCAAGTTTATGTATGTACTAAATCTTATCATAAGTAAGAACAGATGACGTACAGAACCATTATAAGTATATAATGGTATAACTTGACATCTTTGTTGACAATGCTTTTACGTTAACCCTTCACATTAGCTCTTCTTTTATCAATTCTCACATATAACAACGCTCTACCGTCTGCTTGTCGGGACATTTAAATAAAAAACATATTTTCTTATACGTATATTTTAGACTCAATCCACATATTAAATGAATATTATTATAATAACATATTTTAGTGGTATAATACATAAACACGAGCTAAAAACTGGTCCCGTCGCTCTCAGGGGTACTGCGTCATTATACCCACGCAGCTCGGCTAAGGATCGCATGCATACAGAATCGAGCTTATCAGTTATGCATAATGTGGAGACCCCAAAGGTGAGCAAAATATTGCAGTGCCCGCATGTACCTTAAAGGCCAAGTTATAGGGTGATATTATTTTAGACCATGACAGGAAATTAAAGGCAGCCTAACTATGGGTACATTTTTAAAGCCTCAATAACTTCGTTTGCGAAATAAATATATCCCTACAGAAGGTATAAATTCAAAATTTATTGCCATTTATAATGTTTAAGCCCTAATAATATGATATAATATTTTGCTACTTGTTTTATAGATCTATATAAAAATATTGAAGCAAAGATTGCTATTTACATGATTTTCAAGTGAAAGTGAATATAAATGTTGTCATTAACATAATATGTAGGTAGATACATCACATTACAAAATGACTAACGAATATCATTCGAATCCAAATCTTAGTAACTAATAAACCTTTAATAAAAGTTAAATAATCGAGTTACAGAATAAAGCCAGGAGCACACTGTATACAAGCCAAGTGACGATATCCCCGCATGTGTCTATGTCACGCTATGTCAGACTGATGGATTTTGTTCTCTGATTCTATTACTGTTTTTTATTTGTCAGTCGCGACTTTCCTCGTGACGCGACCCAACTATGAATATGAATGCGATTGTTCGTACATGTCTATATTGTTGTACTTATACTCTTGATACTTTGTAACTCCTCTGAATAAGTATCTATATGTATTTATCGTAGGTATGTTTGTTATGGTGCAACTACTCGGCGTTAAATCACTTTTTACTGCCAATTACACGATTTAAATAATCGCTGTTTCTGTAATGGATGTACCAAATATTTAGTAAAATTTTGATTTTTACATGAAGTAACATTATTATTTATTATGCTTTTCGAAACGAAATTCATGTTTTACCCAATTTAAATAATTCGGTTACTGTAAGTTTTAACTCTGGTCATTATAAACACCCCTTCCGTTGTTAAAAAAAAAGAATTTCTTATCAGGTAAAAAAGAAAAGTAATGATAATCTCACATCTCGACAGCGCCATCTGCTCGCGGCTTGACAAATGAACCCAATTACTTACGTCAAGACGTGAATATGTCAATGGGTTTAAAAACGTAAGTGTGTCCTACCCCTTATAGAGACAGATCACCTTATTTAGCTAAATGTTTATCTTGAATGTTTTTCGTGGTGTTTTCTATCCAATAACATATTTTATCACAACAAATTGAGAAATAAATGTTTCTAATACTCTAAGACCTACGTCACGGCTGTAAATTTCAGTAACTATCAACTTATATAACTTTTTTATTACTTACTATGACTTTTGTTTTAAAGTTTTTCAAACATGAGTTGTTTTTGTAATATTTTAAATGTTGATGTACAGACAAATATGTTTATTCTTTATACACTTTGTATTCGCACAGGTACTCGTATTTATCGTCACCAAGCGATATAGTATTTTATTTATGTAGGTAGGGACGTAAACTCCGTCAATCCACCACTTTTAACTAAAAGCACCCCCGTCTCAGATCGGTTTCCAATTAACAGTGCCTCAGTTCAGTCTCATTATATTTTTAATTTGGGGGAGGAATCCAAAATTAAACCGGGCGACGTCAAAGGACAATCTCGACTGCTATTAGAGCTAAATAATTAAAGAATTCGACCGTCTTCACAGTCGTTATACGGTATTAAGAGACCGCTTTAACTTCGTAATTTTGATTTAGCTACGTACTCTGGGACCTTAAACTTCTTTTAACACCAAAGTGTTTTCTTCGATGTGACTTTGGACAACTTATTTTTTTAATCAAATGTCAGCTTTGTTATGAAGCTGTCTCTTACTTTGTGTTACTAAATGTTAGGTATAAAAATATAAATGTAATGGTTATAATAAGTTTACCTGTAAATGAAGCAAGCTCAATTCACTACCAACATTTAATACTTAGAAACGTTTTAGTTGATATTTATTCAAATAAAAGCTTACCATTTATAAGAATAATGGTGATAACATATAAGATGTTTTCGTAAAAATAACCTTTCCTTCTTAATAATTTTCAGTTATAATCTAAGGTATCTAAAGGTAGTCATCAACTATCTAAGTTTATGAATGTAAATTTCAATTTGGCCTAGACGTGTGAACTAAACAAGTTTGCATACAAACAAGATTCATTACTGTAACTATCATCTTATAAAACTGAACGAGGATTTTAGTAAGAGGTTAATAGGTTAAGAAATAATTATTAATTTTATTTTTGCAATTAATTTAATATCATTTAGGTCAATACAGTCTTGAAACCCCAAATTATTAATTTTATATAATCATATTATGTATGTAGTTTGCCACACGTCTTTAGTAAGTATTGTTTTTAATATTTTTAACAACCAAACTACAAACTTTACTAAAATAAACCATAAAAAATAACCAATTGTATGAAGGTTGAACAAGAGCAGAATGACTTTTGTTTACTCAATATATTTATGGGTTTTAATCAGAGCGTGGAACATTTTATCATAAAACATTCAACATCGCAGAGGTGTCGTTTATACGATAGTAGGTGTTCAGACGGAATAAATCCGTATTCTGGGGTCTAGGGGACCCCCGGGAGTGATACCGGCAGAGATGACCGCTCTGGAGGTGCTCGACACTTAGATTAGACCCTCTTATTATGAAATTCCGACAGACAAGCGGTTAAAACGCTGCGGTTTTTGACGGCCCATAATAGTATGAGAGATTTTTTTTTATAAAAAAAAACGTTTGTTCAAATACAAATTCAATAAAAAAGGTTTATTGTAAAAATGACATTTCCGCTGGTTTTAAGATTTGATTACAGTGTTTTTAGCTCATATTTTGGTTAATATAATTATTTTATTAAATACAAATAAAACTAGATTCTATGCACAAGAAAAAATCCCATTCTGAACTGATGATTCTCTTTCTCATTCATATTTCTTGGAATTTTGTGTGAGTCTCTAATTTTATCCTTTAGAGCTCTATCTCAATTTCATTGGTTTTGAATTACGAGTAATATAATATTTTTAATAAATTTTGAAAAATAATTCAACATTCATAAGACAGACAATTAAAATTAAATTTATAAGACTCATTTTACTTTGGAACTACAGCGTTTCAAACGCTAGTTTGTGTGACATTTTAATGTCACAGACAAATGACGATTCGGCCCTACAGTGACTTGAGGGAAAGGGGTAATGTTTACATTTTAATGTAAGAATACTATGGCTCGGTGCTGTGCGCTCGTTAAGGGGCTAATTTCACGTGAGCAACCTAATAAAACGACACTTTTTGCTTTTAGTATTAATGAACTTGGAACTTGATTAAAGCACAATATTTACCTTGTTTCTTTTCGTTTAAATATTTATGGTAGTAGGTACCTATACATAATATAATAAAACCTGTATAAATATTTTTAATTTAAAAAAATTTTACGCTAGGTATCTATGGTATGGTAGGTAGGTACCTAAATGAAATGTCGTCTAATTTGAAAATATTTTATGTAATAATCTCTTCATTTATTAAAATTATTATCGCTCTTACATCATTAATAATGGGCATCTTCAAATTTTACGAGTATTGAATTCGGCTGAAAACTTAAACTCTTTCGGATAAGGGCAGTAAAAATATTAAAGCTCCGCAATAAAGGGGCAATAACAATTTCAGTTAATATTAATCGTTTTTCTTTGCGGACCCTTCCGGGAGAGCCGATTTGCTTTATTTTCCCTTTTATTTGTCCCCGGGGATAACTATGATATATTTATTATTACAGCATGACTATTCGAAGACACTCCCGAGATGTATTAGAAGACCGTTTATTCCATTTGAGATAGTGTTTATCGTTTTATTCTATTGTTTGGAACATCTTTCGTTTATTGTCTGCTTAAAATAATAACGTTTCCACTATAGTAAAGTACAAGTTGTTTTATAAACTTTAACACTTCTTCATAGCCAACGCAAAGTTGTGGTCATGAATGAAAGGAGACTTCAAAACAAAAATAAAAATCCATTCAAAGTGAACGTCGGTATATATACGTAAATTCACACTTGCAATCGATACCTGTACAAAAGAGAAGCATACGATACCTCCCGTTTCCTACACGAAACATCCCCGCTAACGACCAAACTGCGTTCTAATCACGCCACGTCAAAACTGGATATTGGAAATTGAATTCGCAAGCTGATTTTTTTTTTTTTTCAAAAAGCAAAGGGCGAGGGCCGTACAAATGGCCAGATCAACTCAATAAGGGGTACGTCGACGTGTTTACCCGGAACCCGCAAACTGAACGGGTGCTTTTTTACATTTTTCCAAACGTTATTTACCCGGTGTCGCAAAGGCATTGTGCCTGCCGGACAATGGTTAGGGATACTCGCCGATGTATTTTTTCTTTTCGATTTTGCGCGTATATTTTGTCGCGAGTTTTTTTGTTTCTTTTACATGCACGTTTCGATATTTAAAAGTGGCACAATAGATGTCAACTGTGCTTTGTTCCGATCTGTAAGGGGATTGATATAGGAAAATTTTGCTTTACATTCATTTAACTGCATGCAACTCAGAAGCATGGATATTCGTCTATCTAGAATTATTTTTAAAAGAACTTGATGAATACCCCAACAAAAAGTTGAAAAAGTGTCTTTTCGTATCGATTAAATCCATTTCCATCAACTTTTTTCAGCATGTTTTCGCTTAAATCGTGCTTAGTTTTTCAAAATAAACTTAAAAATATATATGAAAATAGGCTTAAGAACTTCCCAATGTTGTTAAAGTACCTATATATTATATTTTATGACTACCTATTATCCTAGCATACATTTAATTAAATAGATGATTGCATGCAAACAATAATTCACTTTTACCACAGCGGTATGGCATATTAAATTATGCACGTCAGCAGCCAAGCCACCTGACGTGCAAACTATTATAATATTACCAGCACCACTGTACAGCCTTCATACAACGTCGCATCCTTCCGCCCAAGACGCCGCGGTCGGGAGCGTAACGCGTTTATGTAAAATAGTCCAAGCCTATCTAGTCTTGGTAATAACAGCGTGCCTACAGGTGATATAGAACTGTTTTGGAACGGATAGACTTGCCGGGTGATAAATTTTTTATTTTCTGAAAAGTGTTTTGTTTTTAATAAGTAATGTTGTAGCTTTTAGTGAATTATGATTTTCATGTAAATAAAGCGAAAGAAGTAGAAAAATACTACAACTACTAGAAATTTTAAATTTACTGAAAGTTAATTAAAACCAGTTAGCATATTAAGTTTTTGATTAGTACTTACTGCGATGTGTTACGACATGCTACGATGTGCTACGAAGGTACCTACGATATTAGTTCCCAAACATTCCCATATAATCAATTCGGCTATTCCAGACTGGCTTTAATAATAAAGAAGCAATAAAGAGCTTCGTCCTTACCCGTTTTCAATAAACACCTTTATCGATTATTCAGCCCGTCGTCCATACTTACAGCCCCGGAGCTCCGCCATAGACAGAGAGTTGGCAAACTAATTCACGACACAGGCATAGCTTGCGCCGGGTGGCTGTAGGTGGTCGCCAGGCGATAGCCGGTGGCCGCGGGGGTGGGGGCTCGCCTCGGGGGGAGGGGAGGGGCGTGCTCGCGGCTGGGCGGCGCCGACCAATCCTCGCGAACCACCCACCGACCCCGCCCACCTCACCTGCGCCACACCATTAAGCCTGCTTTCCTCGTACTTTTTTCACGGACCTCGCATCCGTTCGCTGGCGCCGTCTTTATTTTATTTTCTCCTTTATGCCTCCTTCCCGGCTCGCCTCCTATTTTACGCCCGCCGCCGGCGTAGGTAGAAAAACCTTTTGTGAATACGAATGCTGAGCAGGTATTACGCTCGTTAGTTACGAGCGTTGATATGTAAAGTAAATAAAGGTTCCTTTGAACGCTCGTGTAGCAATAGGGCTGGATTGCAGGAGGTATCGCAAGATGCGTATCATAGCTGGTTATTAGAGGCGGCAGCCGCGAGCGGAGACAAACTTCAGTTTACGAGCGCGGAGTCGCGGTGGTGCGGCCGGTAATAAACTTTTAACTTCCATATCGATCCGCAAAAAGTTCCCGACGAAAGTAATCTCGGCCAACCTTGCTCCACATTTTGTTTCAATGGCCCGGCGACGGCCGGAGTCGTATGCAAGTGTCCCTACCAGGGTGAACGATCCCCACATCGATGAAGTTTAACTGAACTTGGAAAAAACTTGGGTGGAACTTTGTTCGCGCCGCGTGATTAGGAAGACTTAGTTTTGAAGTGAGTTGGGAACTGTTTTTTTCAGTTTTGAAAGTGGGTGGCTCAGTTTATGATCCGGGTGAAAGTCGCCGCGGATCGATGAACTCCGTCCGGGGTCAACCCGCTTGATCAAAGTTTGCGGGACTAATAACCGAATTTAATACGCGGGGGACAGCTACTGCACTTTGTCTGTCTACTGTATTAATTAACTCTACGCCCAGTAAAACGTTTACGCATTTACATTATAAGCGTATATCAAAGGAATGTAATTTCGAATGTTATATATTATAAAGATTACTTAAGTACTTGATCACATTGTTCTTAGAACGAAACTTTTAGAGATATCAGATGGAAAGAATGGCAGAATCCACGTATTCATAAGACATTAAGCAATTTTGTACCTTTACTTTTTTTATATAAGCAGCATATCTTTATTTTAGATTTAGTATTAAATTTCATTAGACAAAATCTTATGGTTTTAAAAGTAGGTAGGTAACTATAGTGTAGTTCAGATTCAACTTAAGATAGTTAGTACTTACTGGCGTTGCCTATGGTGCTTGTGGTGATTTATTTTGGATTTCACGATTTATCATAAGCACAACGGTACTCACAAATAAGTGCCGAAGCACACATCTATACATCCACACACGCGCAATCACTTGCATCTACAAACAAAAGACAGTCAACACCCTAAACCCAAGAAAGGAAACAAAAGAAAAGTGCCCACAATAGTTTATCTACAGAGCGCTTCGCGTTATCGGGCGATAGGTCGCGTTCGCTTCGCCCGACGCAAGATGTCGCCCAACATTATCGCTAACGAGCGATCGTGCTACGGTAAACACCGACGTATGGAGCTTGTAGGACAGACAGGGATGTAGGAAAGGAAATTGATTCTGTTATTGGATGCGGACGATTTAAACTATTGATATGAAGTATGAGAAGTGTTGATTAAAATATTTGCTCTTTAAGAGCTAGGTACATAACATTGCTCTTCAGATCTTCAGGGATTACCTCTGTAGTAGAACACAGGTTGTAAAGATCGACTCCTTTGTAAGCGAAACCGCCCCATTAAGCTTTGGGGTGCCGCAGGGTTCGATTCTCGGTCCCACTCTCTTCCTTCTGTATATAAATTCCTTATGCAAACTTTCCCTCTCCAACTGCTCCATCTTTACTTACGCTGATGACACTGTGCTACTCATCCGGGGCAAACACTGGTCTGAGGTTTTTATTGAGGCCGAACAAGCTCTAAAGCATGTAATGGACTGGTTATCGGGTAATCTCCTAACCCTAAATATTAATAAAACTACATATATGACTTTTTCTCTGACAGCATCCTCCCAACCACCTATAGAACATTTTTCTCTTAAAGCCCATACTTGCGCTCCATCAACTTCTAACGTCACATCTTCATGTAGTTGTACCCTCCTAACTAGGTCCACCCAAGTTAAATATCTTGGAGTATATATTGATAATCTGATCAGTTGGAAAAGCCATATTATGCTACTTACTGCCCGAGTACGTAAAACGATTTACCTCTTTAAAAATCTCCGTTATTCTTTGGATCTCAGCACTCTTAAGATGGTTTATTGTGCCCTATGTCAGTCTATCTTGACCTATTGCATATCAGTTTGGGGAGGAGCAGCAAAAACACACCTCTTGCCATTGGAACGTGCACAGAGAGCTGTGCTTAAAGTTATGTATTCCAAACCCTTTAGATATCCAACAGCCCAGCTTCTAGATGATAGTCAAACTTTGTCTGTCAGACAGCTCTTTATTTTGGGAACAGTTTTAAGGAAGCACAGCTCTCTGGAGTATGATAGAAACTACACAACACAGAGGCGTTCGCATAAAGTCTGTGAAAGTCAACGATTTCTTAGTTCCCTTGCTGCGCGACACCATAAGGTAATTGGATGCCACCTGTATAATGCTATAAATAAAAATTGCAATATTTATCCCCTCACTAGATTCGAGTGTAAAAACCGGGTTTCAAGTTGGCTCCAGAATAAAAGTTACGATGAAACTGAAAACCTGCTTAAATTATCAATATTATAATAAGAACCAAACAACCAAGTACACAAATAAATAATCTACACCCATAACAGCTCACACAACACTCCACCACTACACGCATTCCTCACACTACACACAACACACTACACACTTACACACTAAAACACACACACACACACACTTATTTATTACATATCCATTTAATTATACATAGAACTGACACACCTACAATACTAAATACATAATTACAACTTTGCCACGCTACCACGTAACACTGAAAAGTTGTTCTGTAATAGATTAATAAGTGCGAGGGCCCTGGTACCCATAACACAAGTTGAATCTTACTTTGGGTACCAGAGATCAACAAAATTTTGCATTTAAATGTTGTCTTCTGTCTACTGTTTGTGTCCTCTAGTGTGTATTTTATGGCAAATAAATATATTATTATTATTATTATTATTATTATTATTATTATTATTATTATTATTATTATTATTATTATTATTATTATTATTATTATTGTTATTTTCATTTATTTTTCTCAGTTCATAGAACTGGTAATTTGTGATAATCACGGGCCTAAGCCAAGTGAAGATCACGTGGGGGTTTGCTCTAAACTATTTCCGGAATCGCTGTTATTATTATTATTATTTTTTTGTTTGAGGTTTTTAATTCTCAGCTCTTGGCTGGTTTTAACTACATTTACGGGCCGAAACCAAGTAAATGTAGCGTGTGTTGTGTTTATGTGTTAGTGTTTTGGCTATGAGGACCTATTTCACCTTCTTCTAATTGCATGAACTTTCGAACGATACGGCATGTATTTAAAATTGCAGCTTTTTGGAGGGTTATGTAGAGGGTTTCGTGTAAATCTATTAATTTTAAACTATGGAGAAGATGATTTGGAATAACGCCTGTTGTGGAGAGAACTATAGGAACTATGTACACTTTTTCTTGTCGCCAGATTCTAGTAACCTCATCTTTTAATTCTAAGTATTTGGTGAGTTTTTCAGTAATGGTTTTCTGTATGTTGTGTGTGTTGGGGACTGCGATATCTATAAGGTAAGTTATTTTATTTATTTTGTCTCGTAAGGTTATATCTGGTCGATTATAGTGAATAGTTCTGTCGGTGAGTATGGCGCGGTCGTAGTAGAGTTTGTGTGTTGTATTTTCCAGAATAGATTGTGGCGTGTAGTTGTAATAAGGAGTTTTTGTGTTTTGTATGAGTGTATATTTGAGTGCTAGTTTTTGATGGATGATGTTAGCAACCTGGTTATGTCTGTGAGTATAATCTGTCTGTGTGAGTGTTGTGCAAGCGCCTGTTATGTGCTGTATTGTTTCTGGTTGCGTGTGACATTTACGGCATTTATCGTTATTTACTGTAGGGTCTTTAATAATGTATTTTCTGTAGTTTCTCGTGTTTTATTATTATTATTATTATTATTATTATTATTATTATTATAACCATATCTGCAATGGATCGATTTATCTATAAACTGATATTACGATTTTATTAATTATTTAAAACAAGAAACATCAATTATATAAACTTTTCAAAAACAAGTTGCATTTAAAATAAACAATCAAAGCAATGTGATTTTATCCATTTCATTCATAATACAAGGATCAATTTTAGTGTACCATATCCAACGAACATACGTTTCATGCTCCCCGTACTTTTACCCCAGTCATGACTCAAGTGCAGCGTTCTTATGAAAAGTGTTCGACAGATAAGAAAACTTGTACGGCGCGCGGCGCGGCGTGCGGCGTCAGCTGACTCGGTGCGGTTTCATTACATTCTTACATTACGTACACGCTGTAGATAATTTCAGCGTAGTTTTTCTACATATTTTTCTCTACGTATAATCTTATTTTATCAATGAAAATTGTTTGTGAATAAATTTAGTGTAAGAGTAAGTCGTTTTAATTACCAAGTTTTTATTACTACCTACACGTTTTTAGACTATATTTATTCGTGTTAATAAACTGCTTATCCTTACGCAAAGGTCAAATAGAGAAAATTATGCAGCTTGGTTAGTCTGAAACTTTAAGAAAAATCTAAAGTTAGAATACCTATAAGTATATCAAATCCAATTACATTTATCATATTACCATGAACCTCCTGACCCTTTGATGTAAAACAAAGCCATGAGCTTGTACTAATTTGAATAACATATAGATCCGAAGTGTTCAAGGCGGACCTTACGCTGTCTTTGAATCTTCGAATAGTAATTAATTATTTAGAAGCCTTTCATGGGAAATAAAATATATTGAATTTGTTATAGTATTTGTAATATGTTTTATGTACCTACTACGAAACATACATTTTATGTAGATTTTTATTTATAGATAAGTAGTTTACACAAAGGTGGAATACCAAAAACGATAAACGGCAAGTTTTATAGATGGTAACTCAACATACAAAATTAAATATAGGTATATTCTCATTACTGTTGAAAAAAGAAAAGGTAATTGGTGTAAATCTTGAGACTTTATAAATTGTTCTTGTAATTTTGTCTTCAATTAAACTATAGTCTGAGTGTCCAGATAATAAGACATCAATTTTGTTTACAGTTCACAGTTAGCTTGAAATAGTTTCTGTGAATAAATTTCAATCTATTAGTTGGGTCTAGGTATGCGGACTCGATAGTTACAACATAATTCCTCACTCAAACCTCTGAATATTCACTAGACATCTTTGATGTAGGTGCCTCGTTCAATAGCTTAGTGAAGGTATTTGTTATAGGTACCGACTTATAGTAGCGTCTGTTCGATAGTAGGTACTACGAAAAATCTCTGTAACCTTTTAAAAAAATAAAGTGGACAACAGTTATAATTGTTAGGTTGTTTTAGAACTAGCTGTAAATTCATTAACATTTAACTATTGGAGCTTTTGAGTGCCGATTCAAAGCTTTATGAAATTGTTTGATATTACATATGTATTTGAAATTTATTTATTGAAAATAATTCTAAAGTAAAAACCTAGACTAAGTGTAGTTTTATTAGTCATTTTATTATATGTAGTAACAAGATAGTAAATCCTCCTTACACGTAATTAATATTTTCCTAATTTTACCTTCCTCAAACCGACCTCATGCTTTACATAATCTCCAACACCTTTCAAGGGAAACACAAACAACGGTTACATAAATTACATCCATACAATAACTTATTAGTAGTTGGTAATACATCTAATCTCTATGAAACTTGCGAATACTCTATAAATCAAAGGGATAGTGCTGAGCCATCGTTTCTTATGAACCATTGTCTTGAATCGAGGGTAATTAAACGTTCGGGCGATAACCATTACGAGGCGGGTCGGCGGGACCTCACGGAATATTGAGCTAATAAATAATCTATATGTTGCAAGGATTATTGAGAATAAGCTATTGAGGTAAATAGTTTACATTGTTGGTGTAGCATGTCCGGAGTGTTGTTGCTAGTTTCAGATCGCGTTAATTTTAAACATAGCTCTCCTTTCATGATTTTCCGTAATAACTGTGTTAGTGAATTTGTAGCCAGACACTAGAACTGTTTTATTACATCAACCGGTTGTATGAATTCATTCGTGTTACATATTTTGCCATTATGATATATTTAATCAGTTGACACATGCCAAAACTATATGTAATGTTCTTGATTATTTATTTTATATAGGTACAGGTAATATAAAACTAGAGAAATGATCTTGATTTATATTGTGTTATGTTTTGATACATCACAATATACACGGAAAAAACCTACTGTACTATAAAATAAGCATACCTACTACTAAATGGAGATTGTAAATATCTAAATTAAAACTTACAAGATGTTCTCCAAGGAATGCAGTATGCCGTCCATCTACCCACATCTCAAGAATTTCCACCCGCTTTAAGCGCGGTTGGGCCGGCGCATCGTAAAGCCGGTGGTACACTGCCGCGTGCGCATTAAGGCTTGACCACATTAGATGCGCTAATTGCTTTACGCAGATGCCTTGCGGTCTGATGCAGTGAGACAATGTTGGCGGTGTTTTGTCTACGACCCTTTCTTGTCTTCTGTTAGGGTTGACCTAACTACCAAGGTTCTAATACCTCGTGAAGTGAATCAAATGCATAGATACTTTAGAGATTTTCAAGTAGGTAACCATCAATGTCGATTGCTAATGTAATAACGACTTTAAAATATCTTTATAGTCTTTGACATTATTTGATAGGGTTGCAATAAATGGTATAACCCAAACAAATTAGATTTGAACATTCAACTCATCTTATAACATTGCCGTGACATGAGTAGGTGCTTATAGACAGCCCTACGTGCCCTTAAGGTTCACATAATGGGGTTCAGATTAAATGCGTTAAAGTTACCAATGCCCCTCTAAAAGCGAATTGTAGTCGACGGCAATGGTTTATAATATTGTTATCGCGATGTCCAGCTTAGATTAAGACATACTTTCGTTCGGGTGTTGCTTTTACTCGACTATAGGGGGAAATGGGGTGGTGCCGAGGTATTAATGGAATCAGAGCGCGGTCACTCAGAGAGGAGGCTGGATCGCTCCGCCGATTTTAAAGGATTTCCAGGAATTTGCGACGCGCTTTAAAGTACATGTGGTGAGTTCGGACTTCGAAATGCTTTTGGGGCCAAACTTAATTTCATGCTTGGAATTCTGTCTGGTGAGTTGCGCTATTTTTTGTTATCTTTTTTTTCTGTAGGTATTCAGTAGATAATTTATTTTATGCTATTGATTTGATCAACCAACATATTGAAAATTTTTAATTATTTTTCCTGATTTGGAATGTTACATACCTACCTATTTTATTCAGAAAACAAAAATGTATATTTTCAACTCAATATCTGAGCTTTTGCAAAATAATATAGAAATCCTCATTCAGAGCATAAAACACAAATGGTTTTTACAAGCTGGGTAAAGTTTAGAGCACAATTTGTTGCTTTGATCCGAGAGTAAGCGGGTCCAAATCAAACACATTGCTCCTTTGAGAGCGTATCGAGTAAGTTATGTTACACGTTCTACCCAGCCAAATAGAAACTGGGTGTTGTACTTACATAGACTAAATAGAAACTCTAACAATGTAGTTGCACTTTTTTCCTAGCCCATGGCCGTATGGTAAAAATGCACTTAAAATATGACATTCGGTTTACAACAAGTAGAGGTGTACGTACACATATGGTTATGATAAAGCGTCTCAAATATAAAATATTCTTGGAAAGTTGTAGGCAGCATGTGTGACGTCTTCGTTAGAAAACTTGCTACCAAGAGTAGGTGGACTAACTCGTTTCATTCATCGTCTTACACTGCGACTGAGATAATTTGATATTGCATTTTGAAATTTAGAGTATATATTTTTTATATGTTACACGAACTTCTATGGTGGAAATACTGTTAAGGTAGGTACATCTACATTCATGTTACTGAATTCTCGAGTTTCTAATATCTTAATAGTAGCATATTTTATCAATATTCAAAGTATAGTGTTTTGATTAATTCTATTCTATTCTATTAAACGATATAAAATCATCTAGATATATTCAGAAAATAATCATCTCGTTATCCCCTTGAACTAATCGCATTAAACGTACCCTATTATTTTATGATCACAATATCACAAACCATTTTTATTGAACAGTTCCAATAATTCGCAAGGATCAAACCATACGAATCCATACACAACTACTATCAGTCGGCGCATTACAGGAGAAGATGTCCGAGGCGGCATGCGGGGGGCGCCGCGGCTCGGCGGGACGGGGCGGGGCGGGTTTCAAATATGACATATCTGGAAGACGTCAGCACCGCAACACTGTACCAGAACTTAGTCTGCGGCCAGCACAGATGTGTACGACTGTACAAGTACACTGTATTATAGGAGCGTCCAAAGTTTTCCAGTGGCAAGGGAAAACGCCTCGGGTAATACGCGCCTACACTGCGCTGTTATTAGCGTCCATTGAGACACGACTATTTACTTACTGAGGCGCTATACCTCGTGTTAAGGTGGTGCCCACTGGGGTTAAAGGTCTTTTGGGCTATTTTATGCGTATACTGACTTATTTGTAGACTTATCTTTGTGTAGCATTTTTTTAATGATACGATCGAAATGTTTCACTGGCAATTAACTAACGAATGTAAGTAAAAGATTTAAATATGATATGGTGTGCTAAAAAAGGAATGGTACCTATATTACAAAAAACAAAGAAGGAACTTATTCAATAACTTCTTTCAAATCCACTCTTCTCCTACATTATGCACCGCAGGCCAGACTGTGATGCATTGAATTTTCGTCACGTTACTTTGCCGTCCAATTTTCAATAGCAAACATTTGTTCGCCACCAAAGTTTGGCCCTCTCAAATCAAATTTAAAAATATGGACACTTTTATGTAGATTCGACCCCTTGGACCCGGACTGGATGTGGGTGACAAGTGGCAGGCGAGGAATGCATCGCTCCAGGCAAGGTTCCTATTGTTAGAATACGGGCAAATCTATTCATTTTTTCCATTTTCAATTTCACGGACCTTATTTGGAATTGTGCATCGGTATTGAAAATTGGAAGAAGGTGTTTTGTTTTTGTTTATTTCAAAAGATTTTTATATTCATTGACGCGAGTTTGTTAGTTTAGTGGAGTAAATGAAGCATTATGGGTCCGTTTTTTTTTACTGTGAACCGAATTGCATACAATTTTGGAATTAGGTTCATCTTACCCTTAACTTTAAAAGTGAAAATGATTTGAACTCCGCAACCACCCTGGGTGTGGTTGCCACCCCTTCTCGGGGGTGAATTTCTTTTTTTTCAAAATTGCCTCGGATATCAATAGAAGGCCTAATTTTAAGCAAAAATCATCTATAAAGTTTTTCAAAAAATCCAATACTTTTCAAGTTATTGGCAATTGAAAATTCGCAATTTTTTCACGGTTTTCATCGGTTTTTTGCAAATATTTCAAAAAATATACGTTTATCGAAAATTTTATCAAGAACAAAGTTGTAGCAGGTAAAACAATGAACAATTTGGTATTTAATAAAGTATTCTAAGTGCAATAATTAGCTAGATATGAAAGATCAAAGCCGTGTTTTATTTTGTCTGAAATTTAATGGATGTGGTCAATGCCATCTAGTGGCGAGCAGATGCATTTTATGCATTCTAATACAAAAGGGATTTGTAGCGCATAAAATAAGCTTTAAAATGAGCACTATTTAAAGTCTTTTGCACGTAAAATAAGTGAGCTGCATTGCAAATAAGGGGAGCATCTAATGTTTTTTCTTTTAAATCAATGGGTTTCATAAGTGCCATTTCCACCATAATTAAAATTAATCGTATTCCGCCTAGAATTAACTTTATTATGAAGAGTTTGATGGATAGTATCAGTTTGGCTGCTTCAGGACACATATTTTTCAAAAAATTCATGATTATATAAAAAACAAACTTTCAAATATTTATAAAATTCCACCCTATTTTTCATAATATCTCAAAAAGGACGACAGATACGTATAAAAGTGTGGAAATAAAAAAATTGATAATTTTCTGACAAACAATTTGGATGTTTTGGTTTTTCTGTGAAACAAAAATTGACGGAGTTATGATTGTTTAAAGAGCGCGTGGCAGCGGAATCACAGCCTCTCTTAAGCCCTTTAACCCTTCACCGTTTCAGAAAAAGGTTTGTTACTATATATTGCAATAAAGGATGTTGTAGCTCTTTTAATTACCTTTACAATGGTGTTTTATAACTTGTGATAGCATGAAAATTGAAGGAGTTATGGTCCAAAAACTTAACATATTTTTATCTACTTAGTAACTGAAAATTTCGGAGTGTGAATATTTGGAGCAATGTGAAAGTAAGCAGTATAATAGAGACCCACAACTATTGTAATGTGTATATATGTTACCAGAAATGTATGAAATCAAGGGATTGAATACAAATCCTAGGAAATGTGTACAGTTCCGATACTATTTAGGAAATGTATAAAATATTGTTTGAAAAACTATTTAATGCATAGATATCCTAGGAAATGTATAAATTTCCTTGGAATTATATGGAATACCTGCTGGTCCACCGGCAATGTGTAGAATAACTATATTTGGGCGTAGTAATCAATGTTATGTTAGGACAGTAAGTCTTTGTCACCTTTTTTGTGTTCATTTCAGAACATTTAAACGTTCGAGGCTTAAGGGTGGCCCAAGGGCCACCCCCGCCGCACCCTAACCTATATTAATAATATATTATGGCGATAATACACAAATATTATCGCCATAATATATTTATATGGTATATATTTATACCATACTATGACACATTTGCAAGGGTTGTAAGATTTGCAAGGGGTTGAAAATGATTTTAATATGAGGTAATTATGTAAGAAAATACTTTACAATTTCACCATTTGCTATTAGACATGTTTTCTAGCGATAAAATGGCTCAATGTAATTTTTTCCATGTAGGAGTGTAAACCACCCCTTAAAAATGATAGGCGGAGTTCAGATCATTTTCACTTTTAAAGTTAAGGGTAAGATGAGCCTAATTCCAAAATTTCATCCAAATCGGTTCACAGTAAAAAAATTCGGAGGTAAGACCGTATTTTTCGCTTCGTTTCCTGGACTAGTTAGGTACTGACGACATGAATAGTCTAATGGAAATCCATTGCGTTTTAATCAGTTCTGCATACCTACTATTGATGTGATTCTACAAAAACATTGTATTGAATTAAAAAGATAATTAAGTTGACTCATAAACATGTAAATGTACGTCAACTAACAATAATATTTATTTATCTTACATTTCTCTGCCCAGAAAAACCTACATGTAGTTTCTTACACAAGTTTTCATATTCTTAGTTGTATATACCAAAGAGAACCCCTGAAAGGAAGGACCAATGATTCGAATTTATGCTTTATGCAGTGGAAAATGATAAATTTATGTGCGTCCAGTTCCTGCGCCGATATATTCCGTTGTTACTCATGAAGAAAGTCTTGATTTTTTATGGTTACTACAGCACGTTTGCATAATTTATATATAGTTGTTGAACACTGTTCTGTTTGTGACAAAGACTGGCAAGAATTATTCCTTTTCTTAATGCACCAACGAACTCATTTGGCATTTGATTTTTACATCGTTTTTTCATCATAATGATGTGATATATATAACGCTTTGAATCGATCCCCTATTATAAATTAAAACTTCCAAGAAACTTAATCCAAATTTTATCCAAAGGTTATTTGGAAATGACTTTATTAATAGCATATCTAAATCGGGCACCGCCTACTACAGATATTCACGATTATAATAGAATCGAAATACATTTTCCTGCTATTTTATTTTGTATATATTTTGGAGATAAACAAATTTCACCTCGCTAAAGACAGATGGCGCGGCAGATCACGTAGGACGCATGGGCGTCGGCCTCAACCCTTCTTGGATAATATCTTTAAAAGTTTGCCAGCCTTCGCATCCAGCGTTCCCTAGGGTACGCTAGCGATCACCTTGAATTATTCTTACAATCAAATGCTTCTAGCACCTACCAATGCTTTTGAAAATGTCTCTTAGTAAAATAATTTACAATTTATTGATAATTGCGTGTTTTATTTTCAAACATTGGTTCAAAAATCTAATTGTTGTTTAAAAACTACCCAAAGGAAGGTGTTAAGTATTTAAATATCTGAAGACAGCAATTAACTGTAAAACAAGATTTGTTTATACACCTTTGTTGGAAATCCAATATAAGTTCTTTGTACGTCACAACTTGATAAACATCTTAAATTCTATCCGAAAAGGCTATCGAGTTCAAAGCAGACTCGATTTATTCAAGAGTATTTAATTCAAACTTAATTTCAGTGAAAAGATTATATACCACGTCGGGAGGGACGATTGATTTAATTATTTCACTCTTAGACGTGTCCTCTCTTATAATTACGCTTCATTACTTAAGCATCGCTTTATACTGACTAATTACTTAATAGAAGTAACGAGTTATTTCCATCACAAAGTTGAACCTTGGAAGTGGAATGTAATCAACATTAAACGGGGTCGGGAAAACGAATTATAGAGAAGGAAATAAATAAGATCGATGCTTGACTAGATCATGTTTCTGGATACCTACATCCATTAAGGTTGACTTTGTTTTCACCTCACTAATTTGTAGTTTGACTAATTTAGAATGGAATTTACGACGTTTTAGATAGCATTAGATTATTTCCAAGTTATAAAACAAAACTAAAGGATCTGGAAGTCCTCACAAACAGTCCACAAATCAATAACTATTGCGCCAAGGAAGGAACTGTGATAACTCAATAAACGAGCCCGCTGTGACTGGATATGTGTCCGTGGACGAGTATTTATGACTTGTCTGCCATCTTGGATTTATGTCTACACGATGGTATCAAGTGGAAATTTTATCGTAGACTAGTTTACAGTTGTGTATAGAAATGTTTGAATTATTTCATGTTTTATCAAAGTAGTTTTTTAATTCAATAGGTTACTGATTAAACCCATCGTAAAAAGTAACACAAGTTAGAAATTTTGTAACAATACAGACAGACATAACTAAAAAATATCTTATATTTATTCCGGAAAGTAGATCTGAGAAAATAGGTCAAAGGCCTCCGCCTAAGGGGCGCTGATAAAACTTCATGACAAAACTTTTCTTTTGGAGCACCTTAGGAGATAATGCAATGAACCAAGAGATAAAGGTTTCTGAGAAAAATACTCCGCATTCATAATCTGTTTTTGTGCTATATTTTAAACGACCTTTTGATATATAATGGATAACCCTCAAAGTTTATATTAAATTCCACAATTATCATGATACGCAATTTTAAAAGAACTGTGTTCATGTGGCTTTAAAATTACGGTTAACTAAGTATTAGAAATTAAATTCAAAATTATATTCACTAAAAGATAATTTTATAAAGGTAAACAATACTGGAATAAAAAGTAAACAAATAGAGAGTTCTTTGTTGCAGGCAATCAGTTACTTTGTTGGTGGGCAGTGGTTCGCTGCCGCACAAATAGGGGACATAAATGTGAATGGATGTTAACGTGTTTTTTACGACGGCACGGTCAACATATCGTTTTGTTTGCGACCGCACCGATATCTTTATTCCCTGTTTCACCCCAAAATAAAGGGTTGCTATAAGGTCAACTGTGAAAAATATACTTCAAGTGACTTCAACTTTAATAGATTTCTATTCTCGTATAAGATGAGTTGAGTGAACCTTTACCTAAGCTTTTTTAATGCAAATATTAATAAGATATTTATTTTATCAATATAACATAATGTTATTTTACCAATCCAACAAATAAGATCGAAGATTGACAAAGGTAATTTATTTATACGATTTATTGTCGCTATACGTAGGGGAGGGGCGGGAAAAAGTCAACATTGACTCGATGTCGAAGTGTTTGCACAGTGGTATAGAGACCGTATTCGCGTGTTGTTGATTTTGGTTGGATTTATCCGTAAAAATCTAGCCGGTACATTTGAATATTATGTAATGAAATCACATCTTTTATTTACGAAAACATGAAAACATGATTTGTTGTAAATCATCGTGTAATAAATATATCTTAGAATCATATTTTACCATTCAACATTAGAAATTGCATGTCAATCTATTAGTGGTATATACCTACCAACATAAAATATTATAAATTTTTTAGTTTTTATCTAAATCATACTACCTACATATTGAATATTTTCTAGCAATAATAGAACTGTATTAAATAGAGATAGACTTTCAACAAAATACATGTACTTTACTTTTGAACTATTTCTATAAAACATTAATGAGACTAGCTGACAGTAGGTACCATAATAATTATATTACAAAAATCATTAAACGGTTTATTACCTAGAAAGAAACTCAACTAGTGAAAAATTCTATCATATTTTAAAGTCTGCACTAAAACGTGCTAGTTCTACCAGTCCACTGTCATATTTTTTTTTTTTTTCAAGATTATCCATCTCCATAAAATTGCATCGCGTTCGTTCGGCTCCGGCTCCCAGCCCGCGGCCTATTGTCATGTCGCATTACCGTGAATCGCATCATAACTCCCGATAATCTACGTTTATTGGCTTCGTTCACTGCTTTATTACACTCTTCAGATATAACATGGTTTTACGAACGCTCGATGTGTTTTTGTTTTTATGTCTACTCGGTTATTGAAAGGAATTATAATGATTGGCAAAGCTATTTTGTTGTGTATTTAGCTCCCTAAATGCGTAATGTATCTTTTTATTTTTGTATATATATTGTTTGGTCAATTAGGTTATAATTTTACCCATGTTTGGTAAAAATACATATTTAGTAGTTATCTAAATATTAAAACAAATGTATCTAAATTGAACATCCATATAAATAACATGTAGTGGGTAGGTATATAAAAATCTTATCCTAAAACCTTCCCCATATCCAATATTACAAAGAATTTAAACTCTCAGATTTTTTCAGGATCCCTTTATTACCAGATATTGGCTTACCCGTAATCCAATACAGCAATAATGATTTTCTACCGATTAATCTTGAACAAAAGCCTTATAGCTGGTAGTACAATCACGATCGGGCATTATACTAAAGACAATTCATTATTAGACAGCCATTACATCGGCCATAATCGGCCGTTATCGCCCTTTTATAGCGGATTTTATGACAGAAACTATTCACCCAAGAAACGTACTTGGTCTTATCTCGTTACAGCCTTTATTGGGGCTAATTACTAGACCATTTCCATTTGTTTACATTACCATCTCTGATCGTCTACAAAATTATTATTTATTTTGAAATCATTTAACTTTACAGTGTAATATTGAACGGCGAAATTAATAAGAATAATTTGGAAAGTTGATTATTTAGGTGTCAAAGGTTTGAGGCGGAAACAGCATCTGTTGACCCTTTATTAAAATTTTATTTAATAAAAAGTGAGGGGCCATAATATGAATTTGATTGTATCTTAACGATGTCAATTATTAATTCTGACACTTTTGAATATTTCTATTTTTGTATTCACAAAAATCTTGAATAGAAATACCTACTCGTACTTATTAACAAAATGCTGTGATTAATAAAGCTTTTTAATTAAAAAGTAGTATATCGCATGGTGAGCTATCATATAAAATGTATGCTTCCAATAAAACGTGTGGCACGTTTACATAAAAAGAAATTGATTTTATAAAAATATAAATTAGCTATTACCAACCATTTCTTATTAGATGTTTACAACCAGCACTCGCGGTGCGTTTACAATATATTACGAGCTTGTCGGCAATAAAAAGGGGTAAGAAAAAAATGAATAAAGCAAGAAACGTTAAAATAAAGGCGCCCGGGAATATATACGACTTCCTGGAGGAAATAATAATGCTGTTTGCAATTCATTTGGCTCGCTACCTGGTTACCCTCGTCTTTAGAAGAAAACAACGGGTTTTTGGTATTCATTTTTTTTTGCAACCCCTCCTTGGCCCGATTTTTTCATGAGGGTCGCGATTTTTACTCTAAACCCTTTACTACCCGAAGAAATCAAAGCTTGCTAACGGTCGTCACGAGTGTGGTAGTAAACGTTTATTTTTATTTTCGCTAATTATTTTACCGCATCTATTGTGCAATATTGCTTATCATGTTAAAAGCTTATCTATATTTTTGTAACAACGTTAAGACTAGATATTGATTGCTCAAAAAGACAAAGCAAATTAGTCTTGGGAAATAAGAATAATTTGTCCTAAGAGTATAAGTTATGTTTTGTAATAAACATTGACTTAAACGATTTATTAATGAAAATTGATCTTATACATTCATATTCATTATTAAATTTCTGTTTTACTGTTTTCATTTACCACTTTATCCTCTAGTACAACAAACTCGACAAATGGCGTGTCGCACAAGAAAAATCAAAGCGTAACAAGGAGCCGGCTTGCTTACATTTAAAAACGTAATTGTAACTAACCGCCCTCCTTTATTAATTTACCTCATTTATCCTTGCCAGTCCCTACAGTCACGTTCAAAGGTTGAACGAGTAAAAAGTCGCGACTTTTCTATAAAATATTCATGCTACGACCACCTCGAAGTAATCTGGGATTCTTTTGCGATTGTTTATTTGAATTTTGCCTCAGATTTTATTTTGTAAATGCAAATGAAAATGCGCATTTTTTATATAACTATATACCTAATGTTTTAATATTCATAGCAATATATTTTTGCATTTTATGTGCAAGTTAGTTACAAATTCTAATATAGTACATAATCAAATAGGTACACATTTTTCATTTCCACTGATTTTCAATCAAAATGCAGTGAATTCCTACTTCAAACATATTATATAACTAAGTGCTGCAAGTGCAACCATTTCTCTGTAATTAAACGAGCATTTTATCTCAAAGGACTAACTCAAATGAACTAGTATTTGAGGACCTTTCAGTCAGTTTAGAAAAGTTTCAGTTCAAAGATGTGATCGAAAATCAGGGTCCGTGAATATTTAAGATTCTCGAGTGAGTCTCAAGTGGGCATTGAGAGTCACTTAAAATGCTTCATTTTGATGAGCAATCGAGATGAGGACATTCAATAAGATATTGGAGGAGTAGGTTAACTTTATTATAGACACATCGACAAATGTTACGGTAGACGTATTAATACATTTTTTATTTTATATCACGCAGTTCTTATCAAATCTCTCTTTTTTATACATTGATAAATATGTCTCATATTCAGAAGCTGAATAAAATTTTAAATATGCTTTAGGCAATACAATAAAAGAAATACCACAGTTATAACGCAAAGGAACGAATTAATGAAAATAAATACAGAACGATTACAAAAATGAACATCAGCCGAAGTGCCCCTTTTTTTTCAAACCATCAAACGTGCCGACTGACGGGGTTGGGACCGCTCGCATTCCTTCCCGTCCCGTCTGCGACCGTTCTTTTTTAAAATCCCGGTAACAAGCCAATAAATCCCAACGCATTTTTCCTCAGCCGAAAGCTTGACGACCCCCGAAAAAAGGCTTATTCCGATTACATCCAAATTTACTTAACACTTACGCATTAAACCGGCTAATAAGGGTTTTTAATGCAATTTTCTTAACCCTTGAATACATATTACGGCTTTATAATTTGATTATCACATTGTCCAAAACTGGGTTTCGACATTTGTTTTGTATCTTCTTTCCATTTAACGTGTAATACGTCATTCGAGTACATTTTGTCAACTTTTTATTTATGAGCTCTATAATTAAATAGTATAAATAATGATTAAGTCGTTCGTTAGTTGCACAAACATTGGTTCAGGTAAACAGGAATGAGACTGGAGTTGCTCGAAGCTATTCGAGTACTCTTTTAATTAATTAAGTATATGGAGTGAGTTGAGCAGTCGCACACATCCACGCTGCTGATTAGCTACCTAAAGGGGACTGAAAGTTACTGAGTAAAATTGGTCATTAGTTGATTGCGCATGTAGCGTTCAGATTGATATCACTTAAAAATATCATAAGAATAAATTACTGTCGTATATATTCCTTTCCCTTTTATAAATCTCCTGTAGAAATTCAAGTAATAATGGGAATGTCTCGATTATCTATCTAATCAAATAATGTTTTTTTACAGGTACGTAATGCTCTCTCAGCCACTTGCTGTAAGTAGGTAAGTACATATTTACCAGATATTTATATCGTACCTTATTGTTATATGCTACTATATATAATAATTACTGCGCTTAGATTTATAGGCCTGGCAAACAATTTCTGTTTCCTTGAAACATGTCAAACTTTATTTTTCCCTAAAACAATGTTTCCTGAAACTTATTTGTTATTTTGTGTAGGTACATATATGCTTCAATAATACTTATGCACTATCATATCTCTCATAAAAATGTTCCAAGTAAATTTGAGAATTTCATCTAAATCCTTTCATGCGTTTTAAATAATTAAGTCAGAAACATTCAAACTTCTAAACACTCTCGTTATATTATAGCACTAGGATTATTTTTGATTTAAATCAAATCACTCGAACAACTTCATCTCAAGTTAAATGCCTACTTACACGAAGACGAATCATCAAAGTAAGTAAATAAATTATTGGACCCAAGACAGGACTTAAGATTGTGGGCCTTATTACAAATTCACTTTGGTCTGGTTGGGTTCTCTAAATAATCCCACCCATTAGCGAAATGTATCCCTTGGAAGGAATTTACTAATTACATTTCGATAGTAAACACCTGTCATCGGTTTTGCCGATCGGTCAAAGTAATTAGGTTTCCGTGGTCGGTCTTGATTCGGTCGATTGACTTTGACGTCTATTCGGGACGTCGGTCATACCATACCTCAACTGCCACGGTTACACGGCAGAATTAAGAATAGTGCGAGTCTCCCTGGGTGACATCTTCACTAAGATCTCTTTCTTACTTCATAATTTATCCTATAATTTATTTCTTGGTAGTAATTACAAGTAGTGTCGCTATCAGTAAGTGCCACATGTGCGTTTCTCTTCAACCTGATCCTAAGACCTCCGAGCAATAAATTTCTAATATAAATTATTCAAATTCGTCATCAGATGCAGATTAATTATTACTATTCAGCACAGAAGGCGGCCGCGATTAACAATACGTCACCGGTAAATATGGCAACACTTATTCCACAATTTATATGGGGGGAGAGTGGGGTAATGGGGACACTCGGCAATAAATCTACTCGAAGTGATTTGGTACAAAGCACTGGGCCCACAGTGTAAGCTCGGCTCGGTCAGGACATCCATTGTGGGTCGAACACCCGCGGAATCCGATAATGCCTTTGAGATTGTCCCGTCTTTCCTTTAACACCTCCGCTCCACCCCTTATATGAAGTGTTGTTTATCACGAATTGATAAATCTATTGATAACATATTATAAGTAGAATATGTCTTTAGTTTAATTATCAAAATAGTGAAACGAAAAATTACTTAGGTACCTAAATATTATCAGACGCCCTTTCTAAACTACGAGGCTAACGAGTATAAACCAGTTTTATGCCACACCGTGTTGAATTTACACAACTTAACATGTTCAACTATAAACATTATCGATTAAGGGCGCTAGAGAAAGGATTTTAATACGTCCGCGGTATACCAGTGCGCCGCGTGTGCGACCCGCTGGCTGAACTTAATCTATAAATCAAGAAGTGAAACTATTTCGTAATTAGATCGTATTTAGGATGGGGCACAACACCTTCCGTCGGCTCCTTGAGAAAACGCCTCCCAAAGGGTCCGAAGGTAAAGGCTCCATTGCCTTTCAAGTACCTCTTTAACGGCTAATATCTTTGGTAAATGGATCTCGAATATTTTGCGCCCATAACCATTATAGTAAAACGATGTTATCATGTTTATTGCTTTTTGGTACATCGCGTCAATGATTCAAAAGCTTGTATATAGCTCTATAAAGAGAACTGTGTAGTCAAAAATATATTTATATACACTTCTAAATAAACATTTCAAACAAAAAAAACTTTTAATGCTTTTGTTTTTCCTTACAAAAGGTCTAGCGAGAATATCATTAATAAACAGAATCAGAAAATGTATAAAAATAGAAATCCTCTTAAAAAGCACCATTCTTTCGTTCTGTGAAAACGCTTTTGATGTTGTATAGGTACTTAGTGTTTAATAAGTTGATCCTATTACAATGTCCAGGTAACGTCACAATGGAGTCGCCGGGACGCTAACAAGATTAAAACTTTATTTTGTAAATTAATAAAAAGTACCTAGCGGGCCGTGTGTTCCATTCTACCCCACTTGAATTTACGTGCGAGTGACTGATACTGTTAATTTGAAAGACTTTGTTTATGTTTATGATTTATTTGTTGTATTTTTCACACATATTTATACAGGATATATTTCCTGTCAATGATACCTACTAAATAGACGGAATTCCAACAGACATCACATAATCCCGTGTTAATGAAACAATAAATTCGTATTCTGTACCCGGCGTGTATGAAGTGACATACGTACACACTCGTCTGTCCAATATTTCCCCCGAGCTGAGCGGAGTGACGCGCGTTGTCTCTCATTAACTTAATACGTTATGGTTTGTACTCGAGCAATATGTGCGAAATGAAATACTCATGAAATACAGGTTGTTTTCAGGAGAATAATAATGTTGATTTTTGTGATTTAGATAATTTGAACTAAGGATTGTTTATTTTCTTCTTATGCAGTAGCTATTAGTAAAAAACAGATGAATTTTGGTTTAATTCATATTCAGGCATCGTCAATTATAATAGGTAAAGTTAAACTACTTTGTAAAAATACACAAACATTAATTAATGTGTTAAAATCATTATTTATCTATGCATATACCAACTAGCTGACCTACCAATAACCTATAGGCGAGCATCTAAAAAACTAATAAAGGAATATTTATCCCATTTTATTTTTCTTCAGCCTGTACATAAGTGCTACTTATGGCTCATCAACAATATTGCCCCTGTACAAACGAGTTGACGTAACTCGTATCAGCGGCGGACACTTGGCGTAATTTTATGAAGATCCACCCTAAGCTGAGGCTTGCACGAGCGCTCGGCACAGCCGATCACAAGCTTAGTAAATGTTTGATTTTAGGAATATGTCAGTGGTTGATACACCTCGCTTACTTCAAATACTAAATAGGTACTAGCTATCCGTCCTGAATTTCCCCTGTGGGATAGGACTCCAAAATTTAATCTTAATTAATCAGTACCTAATCAATTTTAATCAGATAAGATTAATCAGTAATCAATTTTAATAAGAAATATCTACTCATATATATGTAAAACACTACATACAAAAAATATTTTTAAAGCCTTAAATAATAGCAGTAGGCACTAAATAAAATTGATGGATTTTAATGTAAATAAAACTAACAAACTACTTCATATCTACAATGAAAAGCACTTCAATACAGCCCTAAAAAAAATACCTACAAAGAGCCCTATTTCTAGATGCAGTTCGAAATTCTGCAACTAAATACTTAATACATGTATCTACCAACAAATCAATAGATCCCAACATGTACTCATAAGTCGAATAAGGCCCCCATCACAAGTCTTCGAGGTAATGAGCGTAATGAGCGCGGCTGAGGCATCGGACGCGACAGCCCTCGCAGTACAGTCACGGGATTATACTTGTTCCTGTTCGTTTCGATAAGCTTTATTTTGTATATTAGTTGATCTTGCATGGAGGGATGAGGACTCGTAGGTCATACTATATATCCTGCTCTACTAGTTTATATAATACCACGGATTCTGTAGTGTTTGATTAGAACTGATTTTCTACATATTATATGTCTATTAGATACTGTAAAGAAACATAAGACATCCCGATCCATAATCTCTGGTAGTATTTATTTAATTTATTATCTACTAAATGATGATGCTTTTGAAATTTGGACGTAATTCAACACAAATGACATATATAAATGGCTTAAAATATGTAAAAAAAATAAACAGTGCTTACACGTGTTAGTTTGTAGTAATTCTTATCTCGGTTTACATATCACGGACACATTAGGGTCTGGTAGAAGAAGTTACCCGGCCACGAATGGCCCTTAATGACCGAGGCTGGTCACAATAAAGTGCGAGTCACGAGACAGCCTCGAATACGCGACTGATTTCCACGCCTCGTCCCGTGGGATGCACCACTAAGAGTTGAATGGTAGGGCGTATACAAGGAGTTATGATGAGTTTTTCTAGTTTTAGTTACATTTGGAAAAGAAATATATATGGTGGCGTAATATATATTTATTTCGAATGTGTGCGTTTTTGACCAATGAAACAATCCCGAGCCAAAGTCCAGCAAATAAACACATTGTAATAGGATTAATAACACAGCTTATCTACAGATCAAACGTTTAGGGAGTCACTCGCCGGTAACTAAATAGGATATGCACTAATTAAAGCAGGTAAGATTCACCTGCTGACTAGCATATCCCGTGGAACCCTTGTCCAGAATTATGATTACGCCAAATCGGCAAGATAACGCTACGTATTTACTTTGATTCTCGTCGTTAAAAGTTTGGGGGGCTGACGAGGGCCGTCGTTAGGCCTCCTAATGGCCACCATTTGTCTTGTCCGGCCTGTAGTTGTGCCCCGCTAATGAAATTATTGCCGCAACTATACTAAAGGTTATAAATACGGCCGAAAGGCCCGAGCGGACGCCACCTTGTTTCTCGCTAATGGACCGGTCAAACTGTAAACTGTGTTATCAATGAAATTACAATTAGTTGAGGGGGATAAAAATGGCCGAGGGTCGGATGTTGCATTTGCCGCTTTTGTTTACCATGGGATATGGTAATTGTTAGTTTGCCGTTAGATAAATTAATTTTGATCTGTAATATTTTCCACCGCTCCATTATTAAATGGGTCTAGGCGTTTTTGTTGTGTGTTCGGTAGTTATAATCTTAAATTATTAATATAAAACTTAACCTGTACATATACTAAAAAAATACACAACATAAATACCCGAAAATGCTTTAGAAGATACTATCGACCCGAGTTTTATCAATGTCACCGCACCGCGTCAGGTCACATTGACCACCAAAATGACACTTTCCAATGAGTTTTCAAATATAAACTTAGACAATATGAACACAATAAAACGCAGTATTCTCAGTGATTCGTGGTATGTGTCGGGTAAGAATGCCAGCTGCCTCGGACAATCAAAACTTTGCGGAGTGGAATTTTCTGCTTAGCGTCCGCCGGATTGGTTGGGACAGCTCTCTGTGACCCGACTCTGTCTTGGACATAATGCGCCAAGAATATTCTATTCTGGCTAGATTGCTGTTTACTTAGTCTTATGGAATTCAATTCAATGTAAATGGTGTATTAATTGAAAGGACACACAAATGATGATAATATTTAATACCCAGTTTATTTTATGTTTTATTTATCTCGATCAATTTCGGTCTCACCTATTTCTGAAGGCAATAGACTGTCAGCATAATTCCTAAAGCAAACAAAATAAATGAGCTACTTATATAAAACAAAGTAGCCACATCAGAAAGCCATTGCAAACAAAGTAGCGCACACCGCAAAAAGGGATTCCCGGCTATCGACGCTTTTATTGTTCCCTTTTATTTTCCAGTGAAAAATACTCATCTCCGCAAATACCCTAATCTTTCAACATCAAACGGCGAATCCAAACCTTGATATTACACGCGTCATTTGAGCACTTTCAAAGACATTCCACTGTGGGGAAAAAATTAAAATAACAAAGCGTTCACAATGAGAGCAGAGCGACTGATTTGCGGTGAACGTGCGCACACAACGCGACTTAAAGTCTTGGCAAAATTAAAAATTCTTCATAAAATACTGTATTTGCAATAACATTGCCTTATATGCTTTTATGTTGGTTACTTGGGGAGACATTTTAAATTAATAAGCTGAGGTTACACTTGTCTACGTCCATACAAACATTGAATTAAATAAGGGAAGCCAAAATAAACACAGAAAATTGGCGTGAGAGAATTTCCCGGGACATAAAAACTTTTTTTTATGAAAAAAGGAAAACTGAAAATCAGTAGAGCGACCGAACCGTATCAAGTGTGAGCGTGTTCGGCCGCACCGACACATGATGGATCAGCGAGCAACCGCGCGCTTTGTGCCCATTTCCGAGCGGTTACCTCCAAATACACCGTTCCCTCGAGCACTGGCAGATTTTAAACGCATTCCACCATTTCGTGGGCCATTAGTCGAGGTGAAAGAGCCAGTGATTATGATTGATCGCGCTTCCGCACACAATGCTGTTACTTGACTTGTTGAATGGAGCCCCTCACGTGTGCACTCGGCTTATTTGTTGCAAACTCAGTAAGAAGATTACTTTAACGCCTTCGTGAGACGTTACTCTCGGTTTGATTGAACCATTATTCTAACAATTCCGATATTGGAAAGTAAATTGTACACTAAGAAGCTTTGTGACTTAACACTCAAATCCTTTCTACTTCATATTTCATTATATTTTAACACTTTATACGCAGTAAATAAATAACATTATTAAATAAATACACCAATATTAATGTCAGTATTCCATGCTTAACCAAACATCATAAAGTACATGTTTAGTGTATCGATATTTAATACCACAAGTTTGAAATCGAACCATTTAATTTTCAAGTCCCCAGACATTATTAATATAGACCAGCAGCCAAGCTTGGTATAAAATACAAGTACGAGTGTCGATATTGAGTCGCACTCGACTGCATCTATTGTGAGCCGGCGCAGTCGATAGCCGCCGCATTCGGAGCAAATCGAGAATGAACGTTAGATTAACTATTGAGAACTTCGCCTTAAGATGTTAATTTCCTAGCTTAGATA
This sequence comes from Thyatira batis, assembly GCA_905147785.2. Classification (NCBI taxonomy): domain Eukaryota; kingdom Metazoa; phylum Arthropoda; class Insecta; order Lepidoptera; family Drepanidae; genus Thyatira; species Thyatira batis. The sequence goes on from LR990489.1 coordinate 8,633,902, forward strand.
TTTCTACCATTGGCAATGCATTCGTCGTGTTTAGTCAATGCTCCAAATAATACGAGTTTATCTGATGTTTGTATTGTATATATTTTTGTCACTTGCAGGTTGTACATAATTTCGAACAAATTCGTCGTTCGTTATCGATTAATAAATTTGCTTACGTTACATTTGCATAATTAATACACCAGATAAGCATTATTACATAAACTTTTAGATTTATATCCGAAACAATAATAGGAGACACTTCCAAACAAACCAATTCCCCATAAATTGTAAGAAAATATAGCGATTTGTATTGTAATTCAGGGTGACGGAAGCAATTATTTTTTATCGACACGCACGAGCGAGCGGGAGGTAAGAAGTGGGGTAGGATTGTAGAGGAAGGGGGGGGGGGTAAAGTCAGGACAACGGGACACCGACGCATTGCACCCGCGGGACGCGAATAGAACTAAGACAAAAAAGAAGGTTGAAAGGGGAAATGGCGTTCCAGAGGTCTTGCTTGTGGAATAGTTAGAGGTTAAATTTGAGAATTAAAAAAATGTGGCACTGTTAAATATTTATTTGAGACTATTCATATTTCATTATTTTATTCATATATATATTTATGAATAATATCACGGCTTAAATCAAAAATACTTTTTCTATGACACATGTACGTTTGTAGTATTTTACTAGATATTATGTTCGGTTTTATTCGCTATCTCATCCAAAGTAAGAAGAAAATCAATAAAAAATACCATTAGATCCAATATATTAATATTACCACATAATGGTATATTTTCAAGCAAAAATAAAACATTATCTGCATCCCTATGAATACAATGTAGCCTGAAGGGACCGCGACGGGGACGTTATGGAGCGTCTTTTTATAATCTGTTTACTTGTTTCCTCACTTACCAGATAATCTTTTTATACTGACGATCGACAATGTGTTTGTGTTATACTGTTTTTGGTTGAACCGTTTATATAAAAAATACTTTGAATATATAAAGTTTATTAAAATGACAATTTGTTTACATAGTAGTAGTTGTATAGCAGTGGTATTATAACCTGTATCTTGTGGGCCACCGACCTTGCATTACAGGTAGTACTATTATGATCTCAGAAAATATTATTCTAATGACTTAATTTCCGAACGCCTACCATTCAATACTAAAGGTAGATAGAATTTTATTAGTCTCCCATTGTTTCCGAGCAATATCACTGACAGAAAGTAAATAAAGGTAAAAATAGGAAACTATCTCCTAACAGCCTAATTTCCTCGTATAATACGAAGCGTTTAACAAAGTTTAACTGTACATAAAATTTTATTGACCCATATATGAAATAGTGAGACAATTCCGGCGCGGATCCGCTGAGTTTCCCGAGTCATTAGACGCATTTTTATTACTCAATGACAATAAACATGTCGTAAGATATCGACTGAAAACATTCATAGAATTAGTTTCCCCCATTTCGTTCTGTTACGATTTGATTATTACGATTATTGTTTTGATAATCGAGTTCTATTTATTTTTCATGAGGTTAGTTTATTTATATTTTACATACTGAAGGCGAGTTTTTAATTCTGTCGAAGAAGTATGTAGAGTTATTAAATAAATATCATGTATACAGTCACTAAATTGTACTTACATACAAAATCATTTCGTATTTATTTTCAATACAAAACCCCAAACCTAACTAAAACATTTTTGTGAGCACAAAACTTTTTGCACACGAAACACTTTTTTATTTACCTTCGCTTATAAAGAAACGTGTTCTTTTTTTCAAATTAACTTAACTCGAACCGCGAAAGAAACGGTCGGGTATTATTTATTGCTTACAATTTTGCTTACACTTGGGAAAATATTGCCATACATTTTTCCGTGGTGCGCTTATGTCGTGGAACTCCTAATTTCTAATGGGCCATTTGCCACTTTGTCAATTGCTTCAATAAATCTGTGCGAGTGGCTACGGGCGGCAAGTGAGTTATGGCCCCGTCTTGAGCTAAATGTCAAGACATTATTTTGTTCAGTGCTCACTTTGACACAGAAAAGAGACATGTATGTTCATAAAGCACGTTTTCCTTTGTTTAAAACCACAAATACGATATCCTTTTTAACGTGTTTTTACATTATATTTGAAGAGATCAAAATTATATTTACAAAATGTTCCACAAAATTTTAAACCACAGTATAAACAACAAAGTTTCAAACTATCGATACAGTGGTCTAGACTCACGATTTAGAAGCTGTTTTCTATGTTTTCCATTAATTAAATATTGACATCCTGACAGAAGTTGAACTACGGTGAATTTTAATCAGAATAAAATTGAATTGAAAATATTTCGACAGGGATTATTTTATTGGAACATTCCATTCTATCTATAACAAATGGTTTTTACTCGATCCGGTTAAAAGCAAAGTTCGTATTCTATTCCCGATTTTCAACTGTAGTAACTTTTTAAATGGTGTTCATGTGGGGTGGACAGCAAATTTACGCGATTGGCATGAGCATCTAAAAATATTAATCCGAGTTTCAATAAAAAAACATTTGTTGAACTAATATAGTGTAGATAGCGTTTTGAATTCAAATGCAATTTGATCATGCGGGAAGAAGTTGATTTAATGGCTTTAGTTTATCCTAAATAGAACTCTATTTGTATTATAATAATTACACTTCGTGTCCATGGCGGTTCCATTAAAATTTCGTACACAAAACACAGTGCAAACAGTGGCTCACAGCGGTTGTTTATTAAAGGCCGCCAGCCGGAGCAATATCCCGCTCTAATTCTGGAACTGAAGCTAAATCCTAGTCTTTGATCCACACACATCAGAAACTGACTACATTTGTCGGACATGTGGACGTGCCGCTTGTCTTTATACCCTAAATTTTGGATGCCGCCAACGTCGGAGTTAGTCGACGGTTTTCAGGTGGACAGAATACGCAACTACATTAGAATTGTTAAGTTACTTTAGACGTGAACTAAACGTAATGTGAATCAGGACTGCCACTCAATTAGTTGAAAGGCTTTTAAAATAGTTAGTACCTACACTAGTTAAGGACCTCATAAAATTTAATTAAGGACAGTCATCAGTCACCAAGCGGACCGGTCGCGTCACTGCTCGTGCAAGATAACGTAGGGTCAGACGTTGCACTAACTACCCGCGCTGTGATGAATGTACCCTTAACAGACCTCAAATATGCCGCTGACGGCCTCCAGCGAAATGTTTGAATAACCCATGCAATTAAACAGCACCCAGAAGGAAGAAGATAGGGTTAACCGTGTGACGAAGGCTTCCAAGAAAATCGATCCTTAAGTCACGTTTAACTTATGCGGCATAGTATTCATAAGTTTGTTACTCTCCCGGCGGACGGTCCAAATGCAAACAAACCGCGATTCCCGTTATTAATCATTCACCGAGAGCTCCTTGTTATCGAATAGTGGAGCCGTGATGAAGTGGCGGTTCGCCTAATTGTGATTATCGCTAACTAGGTGTTGACCGCCGCTGACCGACCGCCATCTATAATGCACAAATAATATACCACTATATATATTATATGCCAAAGGTAACTACTCAGTTAGGTCAACTTCCAAAGTCGGTAATTAAATTCAGAGTGATCCTGCCTCAATTTAATATTTAAAGGAAGAGCGAAATTGATGTAAAATGGTGGATCTTACGACTAAGTTCTGTTGATGCGCGTATTTTGTAATATTCATTATCGGAATACGCATCTCGGCAAATTGAACGATTTGAACAGTAACTTCGGCGCATGTATCGAAATATTAAAATGTCCATACAAAGGCCGCGGGACTCGTTACACGAAACGGTATTCACCTTCTCACTCCTCATTAAAATTTGTACGACAGCTTCTAAATTCTACTCTTTTCTCCGCACCTCCATTTCAATATACAGGAAAAAGTGGAAGAGCGATGTGTACGGAGTACCGAGCCGGGCTGGCAAAACTTTTGCCTCCCCAACCCACCGGAGGGGGCAAAAAGTGTTGCCGACGGGCGAGCGCGTGTACATATAGCTATGTCGGGGAAAAGTTTTCCGTGTTGCGGGTAGGGGGCGGTGGGGGGAGGGTGGACGCATGCGCGCCGCACCAGCCGCAGAGCTGACGTGACAGTCCTATTCAGGACTTTGCCTTCGACGCATGGCCCCTACGTCGTATGCCTTTGAGCACATTTCACGTAAATGCGATGTTATTTTTTGCTCTTACGTTGCAGATCCCTGGAACATATAAAAAAAAATTACACTTGAATATTTATTTAGCTAACTTGATGCATCAATTTTTTTTCGTATATTATTTTAAACTATTTAAAATGTTACGCAATTTATTTTTGTAACTAGATTTTTACTATCGATAATTCAATACTAAGACCTAAAAATACGTGGCAAATAATGGTAAATAAAAGGTTATAAAAGTAGTTAGGTCATGCTAAGGGTACAGTGGGGGCAATCGATACGATCTGCCCCACACCCCGTCGTAGCAAAGTAGCGGCTAGCTTTTGGCACCGCCTACGACGTAGTCCGTAGCTCCGTAGCTCGTAGCAACGAACGATAGAAGTAGGTGGCAGTAGATTGCTCTGAGGTTTTTTATTTTATTTCTAAAAGGATTCTTAACATTAATTATATGTAAAGGTACATATTGACTCAATGTTAAATAATAACTGCCGTGTAATCACTTTACAAATAAAATGTAAGAATACTAAATTCTAAATTAATTACAGAAACTAATATGCTAAAATACAAACTGAAACAAAATAGAGTACTTTGTAAATTATATTTAAAAGTTATACGAAATTCACACTAGGGTAGTACAGATGGTGACGTCACGGCCCATCCGAGACGCGGAACACACGCGATGCCGCTGAACTTGAAAACGACTCGCGCGCAACTTTCCAACGGGATTTGTTGCGACTTGTTGTTACTCTGTTTGTTACCAAACTAAATTTGAGTTGCTAAACTAAAGTTGTGGATATTTAAAGGGAACTTTTTCCTCGGAGTCAACGGCCGAGCCGTTTAGACCGTCACCCAGTTTCAGAGTACCTACGGAGTTATGGCAGTTGTTCGAAACTACTTGGACCAGCGGGCAGAGGGCTGCAGTCGGAAGGTCATGGCGCTAATTTGACCTTGCCCACAACTTCTGTGCGGACCGTTCTGTTCGGCTACTCTAGTTCATAGTTGCTAATTGGTGTTATGCTGTGTGTCGCTTCACTATTGTGCATCAAGGAAATTTAATTAACCCACTCATGCTCACACTTTAGGTTTGGAATACTAAAAATATTTGCAAATAATATTAAATTCTCCCAAATCCAATTCCATCTTGTAAAATAAAGAAAATATAATCTAAAATCCAATCTAATAATCTAATTCGGCAGAACCTATTAAGTCTTTCCCTTGATGCAAAATAAACAAAATCTCAGTGAATTTTGAAATAATTCGCGTCCCATCCCGATGTTGAATTGAGGCGACTTAATTAACTGAATCTTCATCTTGGCCGTCAAAGGCTTCAAACAAATTGGCCACGACAAAATAATGCGGTAGATAATAGGTATTTAGACGGGCCGATATAACCGCCTCGGGCGTCGCACCTGACTAACAAAATTAATTACAGCCCAATAAGGAAATATTAACCGGCCGCTTAATAAGCCATTCTCGAGGATACGCCACAATTAAATTGGGAGGGTCTCCCGGAGTCATTATTTATAAACAATAATATATCAAAGCGATATTTTCAAGATGTCGCAAACCGCAGAGCGATGCGTCATAAAGCTATGGGTAAATAGAATTAGCGAGAAATTGGCAATTGCCTATTATGTAATTATATTGGTTGTAGTGTGTTTAAAATAAAATAAAAACAGTACAGCATGAGTGCCTATAATTTTATGATGATTACAGGACCTCTTGACGCGGATATTTTAAACATATTAGAAAACCTTTTCTAGCATTAACATATTACTTATATTTAAAGTAAATTCAATATAGTACCTATACTTAGTGTTTGATCATTTTTACTTTAGTTAATCAAATACAGATCGGGAACAGTTAATGTTAATAAAAATGTTCTTTCTCCGAATTAATACTTTCTAATATTTAGCAATACTGTAGGTAGAACTTTCGCTTCCAATTCAGTAGAGCGAATTACGAAAGACCTAAGTCCTCGGCTTCAAACAATATCGCTAAGTGAAATCCTAGTGGAAACTTTGATGTTTTCGATACTGAAATCATTCATAACAATGACGTAGATTACGAAATGTTTTAAGAAATTTCCAGTTGCTCCGTGGCTACTGGCGTGGCAGCGAGCAAAACACGGGCCGCGTTCAACGCGTATTTATGGTTATACGAGGCAAAAGTTTTCCAGCGTAGGAGCTAAAGCCATCGATTTTCAAAACTTTTTCATGGAAATAAACCTACTTTCGTTGTGTACGCGGTCGTTTCTATGTGAGAGTGGCTGGTGGCACCCACACAAGTGTCAGGGTTGGAGGTCACACGTTTTCAATGGATTAAAATTTTGAATTACAACTAGAATGTATGTGTGGGAATGTAGCCAATTGATGTTATTTTAGATGTTATTTTCGGTTTGTTTCAGTAAAAATACAAAAAAATGTGTATAAATTTTTTGTTGGGTAAAAACTACATTATCAATTTCTTGAACATCTTTAGTTATTTTGATTAAATGATGAGGGATTATAACTTATCCATTTGTATGGTGATAGGTCAACCACGGGCTGTTAGGTAATAATTTATAATTATTTTTCTCTCACCAAAGTGTTCATACAATGTTTTAGTTTTCATTTACAAGTCTCCTGACACATCACAGGACCATCGACCGCTCGTATCGAGCGAGCATACACACACACAAAGACAACGTACTTGTAATGGGTCCGCAAAGAAAACTTTTTAAAACTTTTCCAGCGAGGCAATATGGCTCGTGTTCTCAGCCTTTATGTTTTATTTAGGCAACGTTAAACCATCTCTTTCTATGCCGGGTGAACCTCTATATATCTGAGGAGGATGGATATATTTTTCTCCGCTGCATTTCAGTAGAGCGATACTGCTCTTGCCCGGGATACGAAGTAATTATTTCTATTCTGTCATTGCCGTGTATTTTTTATGTGCTGTCGTCATTTTGTAGGTTGTGACACGGTCCTAGACTGCCTCATCGTCTGCTAAATTAGCATCAGCTACGTGAATAATAAATTCTAGGTAATTGGTTTTCCGGAATCCCAATGGCAAAATTTCCCTTTATGAGAATATTCCATGCAAAAATATACCTCGTTTAGTCGCAATGATACAAATTATTGACAAGGCTTCAAACAATCAACTTACTTAAATAATGATGAGTTCAAACGGTGTTTTTTATATAGCTAACTTGTTTCTTTTTATATTATACGGTAAGTACTTAAAAAGCAAACGAATGTGTACCATGTTTGATATAATTTATACCTCTTAAAACACTTCAAAACAGTTTGCAGATAAATCTTATTTTTTGGAAGGATCCTTTGTACATACATATTGGAATTTGTGGAGAGAATTCGTCATATTTTTGATAATATTTAAAAAATAGAGTAATACTAAAAAAATATAATATTTAGATGATTAAATAATAAATAATTTTTAGCGTTTTATTGTAATAGTTATATAAAAAATCGATGGACATAGCTCCATAAATATCGGTAAAAGAGAAACTTATCCAGCCAACACACTTTATTCTCAGGGTTATTTTAAATGGTAAAAGGCAAGAATGCAGTCTCACGGTGGTCGTTTATCAAGATCGCCATCTGATTGGGGCGCGGCTCAGCTGCGTTTTATTGTCGAATTACACGGCGCCCATTGAAATTTTAATTTATTATTTCCTATTCTGTATTTGAAAATTTCAAATTGATTTTATTTGGCTTTCATATTTTTATGAGCGGTCTTTTTGCAAATATACCTTTATTGAAATATGAACATGAAATAACACTGAATATACGGTCATCTAATAAACTCAATAGACCTAAAGCTATGGTTACGTAAATTCATTTAAATGCACCTATATGTTTTATTCCACGTCTAATAATATTGTTAAAAACATGAGTACTTATTGTATTTTTCGAGAGGGGTATTATCAAATGGAAGTCGGTACTCGTTGTAAAACTGCAAGAGGTCCGATTCTCCGCAGCGTCTAGTCGTAAATTACCAAGGGGCATTGTTTTATGCTCTCTCATTACATAGATTGTTCTAGAGGGCGGTAATATTAACTTTGTTATGGATTTCCAAAGCCCCTTGAAAAGAATTGCTTGTTTTGATTAATGCGGTGTGTTTTGATTGTATTTTTTTACTCGATTTATTTCATTATACCAATATACTTAACCAGCATTTATAAATGTAAACAATAGGTTGATGAATGCTAGTTTATTTTGGCATTTCATAAATGTGAAATTCATCTTCGCTTGCTAGGTATACAGTGTCTAAGGTGGGGTCCTCTTCAAATACCATAGGCTTACGTTGCGTTTCTTCTGACCACAATTTAAGCGCGGTGAAGCGTTAAATTACGAAAATTTGCAGTGGAATTACACAAGTCACGTTCACAATGGCATCAGCAGCCAGTGACATTCCGGCTTTATCTGCTGAATCAATTAATGCGCTGAGGGCTGGCCGTGCCTGGTGCCGCTCGGGACGGCTCGGGGTTGCTCGGAACCGCTTCGGAGCAGCTTAGGCTTACCTAACTGCATGTTCTTGCTATCGTAATGACTAATTAAGGTCTATATACCTATATACTTCTATATGCAGTGTAATATTTTCACGTACTTTATAATCAAAGAGGTATTGACAGTCTTCGATGCGATCTCAAGAAAAGTTAAATCAAAGGTAACAGACTCACTTTTCCATTGAGGAATAAAATTAACAACCAAAGGTGAAGTACCTACAAAATTGTTGTACATGATTTGTGTAAAGATCGCACGAACAATTTATCTTCAATCACAATTCACAAGCGATATGGTGCTAAAAGACAGTGTGTCCTGTCATATAATAAAGCTATTATTTATTCAGCAGGCTCTGTGCGGATGTGGCGATCGGGCAACGTCCGGCCAAACGCACGCCGCATCCGCTCGCCAGCACGCCTCTTTGCGTCCCACTCGTGTTGTAATTCTATTTTGTTATTTTAAGGATTTGCCAGGCCAGTGCTGAAAGCTTTATGTTGCTTTTGAGCGCTTTGATTATAAAATTACCGCTGTTTCAGCAACTTTGTACCTAATGGAATGAAATTCGTTCGAGGATGTGCATGCATGTTTTGATGTTCTTCGTAGCATAGCGTGATTTTAATTAAATTCAACTAAATAATTTATTTTATTTAGGTATATATTGTATGTTTTTATTATTAATGTATACGTTATTGACCCCCAGACTGAAAAGGAAAATGTCACAAATCATCAACTGCATTAAAACGACTCTCCCAATTTCCTGATAAACCGCTATAAATAAATAAAAGTACAGGACATTTTGTCACATACAGCCAATTTACCGTTAAATGTTTTATTTTGAAATGTAAAATGCAATAGCTTCTCATAAAGCTAATCGCAGTATATCAAGTATGAAATCCGCGGCACTGCAGCATTGTCACGTGCGCTCCGAACAACAAACCCGATGGTGCATATTACTGGAATATTTCCGTTAATGTTTCTGTAGTCAATTTATATCTGATATATTGTTTTATTTTGTTTAAATTTTATAGTGATGTTCTAATATAAACCAGCACCAGCTTTGCACGGGTGCAATGCTTATACATCACATTAGAAACCTCCAAAATTGACAGTGTTTCTCTAACGCATATATTAAACTTTCTTCTTGAATCACTCTATCTATTAAAAAACTGCATCAAAATCCGTTGCGTAGTTTTAAAATTTAAGAAGACATAAAGGCAGACAGCGGAAAGCGACTTTGTTTTATAATATGTAGTGATAGTAATTCGTATAGAATTTATTGTTGTCGTTTATGGCAAATATTGTGTACAGCTGTAATAAGCATAGGTGCTGTGTTAGGACACAGTATCGAAAGATGTACGTTATGCATGTTATAAAATAAATAAATGTCATATGCTAGGGATGATTTAGTCCTAAATTGCTTTCCTTTCGTAATTAATTACCAATACTACAACTAAATATCATTCCTGGAAGCTTTTGGTGGTCAAATCATGACTCACAAACCATTGACTGTGTTAGATACATGTTTATTTATTAGTTAAAAATAACAAATTATTAAGTCCTTATATATGGACTATATACCATGTATACACAAGGACCCATGTACTACCGGTATATGCTATTAGGTATTACTTTTACATATGTATAGATATATATAGATATATACACATACTATACATATATACCACATACATACACCACATAGATACACATATACATATAAGGACCCATGTACTACCTGTACATTTATATAATAGTTTGATCGTTCCAATTTTATAGTTGTAAATTATAAGGGTTAAGGAGAGGTCTGGGTCACTTAGCAAAATAGCAAGTCAATACCAAAACTATATTCTATTTTCATCATAATTGGTATAATTAATCATAATCTATATATATCGACTCTACTTAGCAACATAGTTATAGTTATAACTATATTATTTAAATAATGGAACAGAAACTAAAATAGAACAATATTAAACTTACATAACAATTAATTAATTAATTATTAATTAACATTTATACATATTTTACTTAACTCTGTTGTGTCGTCCGACAGATTTCTCCAACTCAATTATTATTCTCACCGACCGATGTCCGCACAGCTCGACAGCCAACCAAGAAGTGGCGTCTGGCCGACCGCACGTCCTTTTATAAGCGGCGGTACGCGGCGCTTTCACTAAACGTTCTTACAAATACCCACATTTTTTCTTTTTTTATACCACAAGGGTGGCAAACAGGCATACGGTCCCACCTGATGGGAAGCGGTTGCCGTAGCCTATGGACGCTTGCAACACCAGAGGCGTCACTCACGCGTTGCCGACCCTATAAAAAAGGGAGCAACTGTATAGGCAGTGAAAGGGACAAAGCGCAATTCACTTCTCGTCGAAGGCCCAAACAGGCATCACTCCTGCACACCCCTACGACGCTACTTCATCCCTGGTTCCCCCACTGCCGCTACAGCGTCTCCTCGTGGAGCTCTGGCTGCCTTACTCACCGCAGGAACACAACACTACATGTAGTGTTATTTGACTGCGGTCTTCTGTAAGGTGGAGGTACTACCCCAGTCGGGCTGCTCCAATTTCGAACGGACGAATCCGTTGCGCCCTACCTCCTTAAGATACATAAAATACATTTTAAGTTTATAATCTAAATAGGTTTTTATAACATCTATTTAACTAATAACCGTCTTGAAAACATTTACTATCTTCAAATAATCGATAACACTAAATTATAATCTATTTCAAAGTGTCAAAGAACAAACAACTTATCCAATATACCATTATTCTATTTATCTTAATTATAATTCACAATATTCAATCTAAATCTAATTCTTCAGGATGTAATATTTTACTAATGTACGTTTTCCTTATGGATCTACCAAACGGAAACACGTCAATACCCACAAATACGGCAATTAATTTAAAAGCAATCTATCAACTGCGATTAAAACAAGCCAATCTTTGGAAGCCCACTTAATTTTGTTAAATATTACACAATGTCAGTTTCAAGCAAAATCACGAGTATCTAATACTACTGCAGTGATGTAAATGGTTTTCAGAATTTATTTTGTCGCTGCGATGGCGGCGTCACGAAACGCGACCGCGCGGCTGCAGTCGCATAAATATGAACTGTAATTAGCATTCCTCGGTCGCTACCTGACTGTTTTGTAGAACCTTAATTTTTACTTCTCGTGATGTCTATCGGTTAGGAAAGGTAACGTCATTGTCATGGGACCACAATGTGAGGTATTTTGGATAGGACTAGACTGGTCGAAAAAGTCTAAGAACTTTTTATTTTCTCTGTAGTCCAAGGGTTGTCACTGAATATGTATCTATTGGTGTACAAAATATACATTGAATAGATACATTATTTTAGGTATTAGAACTTCCTCCTATTTTTTGGAAGTCATTTAAAAATATTAAAACTGCAAATTGATAAATGCACCTAAAAGGTTTTTTCTTTATGTTTCAAGTAATTATTGTTCCCATAGCAACATTAATAGAGTCATAATTCTCTTCACATGATAAATACGCACAAATTACAATAAAATTACAGCAGGAAGCGTAGCGACATTTAGTATCACGTGCGTTGTATAACTGCCGTTCATTAGGGTAGTGTTGACAGTACATGCGTGCGCGCCGCCCGCGCCTGGCACCAGTCTATCGCACCACCATCGATGACTAATAAACCTAAATTTACCAAACCAAAACAGAAATATCAACCTTATATTTCACGAAATAAAGTCCGAGTTAACTTCTATCGTAACTCTGTAGTTTTGTAATCGCAACCAGCTAAGACAAACTTATGTTTACGTGTAATCTACATGTTATTGCTTACGTTGTAAAGTTCATTTTGGAATATTTATGTGCAACGTTAGAAGGTTGTGTTATAATCGTGACCACTTCTAGCGAACACTTTAGAACTTCGCCCCCGAATTGAGCGATCCGTGTCAAAATTATATTTCGTAGATAGGTAGGTATCGATATCGACGCATAATAATCTGATAAAATATTGGAACGAGTATATATTACCTATTCAATTATTTTGAATATTATAAGAATACTTAGATGCCTACCTATCATAACTAATTATGATAAGAAAATCAACAACTAGATACAATACTAAATATATTAAATAATGAACATAAAATGTAATAAACACCCTTTAGTGAGTAAAAAAAGAACGTTTTTCAAGCAAAACTTTTCTCATATGGAAACATTTTGATCGTCTCCCTTTTTTGTGTTATTCTCAAAACTCTTATCTGGAGCACCGGCCGAGCACCTTCAGATTACTCATTTCGCAATAGCCCGAGGCAATTAAAAAGGAAGGGGTAGTGCTATCATTAACCGGGAGCTCGGCGCCCGGCGTCTTAACAAGAATATAATGCAATTTTAAAATAATCCCCGCAAAAAAGAAATTAATGCAGGCACCTCCCTGGATTCCCTTTTTATCTCCTTAATTGGTTTTCACATCTTCCAGTGTAAAAAATATCGTGTTCTTTGTAATCTCGGGCGATGTTTTAATAAATATAACGAAGTGATCTCCGAGTTGGGGGTCGGAAAAAATATTGCCGCTCTTAAATAAACCTTCACACTTGAAAGATCAACGCGGCAACTGGTGCGTTCACAATTTATTGGGAAATAATTAAGGGCTACCGCCCGACTCCTTCTACCAGAGTGATTAAAGTAAAATAAGAATTGTGGTGTTATAATAACATGAAAGTTACTGTAATTATACTTGATTAGATAACGCTTTATATTCAAAATCAAATTAAATCAAAAATATTTTTATTCAAATAGACCAATATGCAAAGCACTTATGAATAGTCAGACTCTATCGCTCGGTTCGGAATGTTGGTTTTGCTATAAAGAGCCGGCAATAAACTCAGCAATTACTCTTTTAAAATTTTCTTTTTTAATTTTTCTTTATTTGACGTATAAGTTTCCAAACGCAGATCAAAATACACATAGTAAAAAAATACATATATTAGCAGTTACTGGCCCCATAAACATTGGTCCAAGCGTCGTTGTAGGCAATTGATAAACAATTGTACAGTGTTTATAGCTTATGACCGAAGTTGGTCCGTCCGTCTGAGCGTCTAATACGTTTGTTTGCAGCTTTATCTCTACTTTAGAGGCTCTTAGTCGTTTTTATTGACAAAAGTTCTACGTCTTTTGAGTCGTATTTCGAAATATGGAATAGTTTTTTGTTCCAAATAATGGTACCACAGGAACGTGCGTTGTTTTTGTGAAGATAAAGAAAACACTTTCGATGTTGTCGTTTTGTGTGTTGATATTAATATATCTTTATAAAAAGAAAATGTGGGATGAATAATTTACAGATAACATATCCAATATTATGTTTCAGTACTACATACCTACTTGTCTAATCTGGAGAAATACTACGCTAGTAGAATTTTGTAACTACCATGGATTAGATTATTATCAATATGGGAAATAATATTCTATAGAAATCTCTATATACTGGTGTACTTAGTGTAGTCATTTAACAAATATAAAACCTCGTGCAGATAACCGAGTCACGAGTTTCCTCTTGCACACCGAATTATTCACAATTGAGTTGCCGTTGTAAAACAGCAACGTGAACGCTAATAAACGTATTCTCCGACCGCTGCACTAACTTTTTTCCCACAATAAAATAAACGTGACATAACAAAATGGAATCACAACACTTACAGCTAGGGACACTACAAAGTAATGTAATCCACTCATAAAGCCGGCATTAATCCTTCCATTCTGCAGTACAGTTGTGTCATCAACGGTAGTCGAAATTTTAATCACCGCCACCCCCTCCCCCTGTCGCCTCCGACGCCCAGGGGCTCCGGACGGCCGCTCCTTACATGATATTCCCATTACTTAGTCCAGGGCGATAATAAAATTTAATATAATGCCGCGAGGAAGCGGATGCGACCACAATGGTGCTCACCGTCAAGAGTTGTGAGAAAGAGATGGATGACGACGCCGTTACTAATTTCATTTATATTATATTTAAATTAAATTAGCATTATTTCTGAGTTCTCTTCTTATAATATAGTTAAATTTTTCATGTCCTTTGTCTAACTACGCTAACAAAATTCGTAAACCAATATACCTATGAAAGAATGTTCAGGTCTTAAAACAAATAAACTCATTCTCTATTCACCGGTTATTTACTGCGTAAAGCAAATATTTAAAAATCACTATTGAAAGTGAATGTTAAATAACCCGCAAAATTCTTGGAGAAGCAATAAAATTTGACTGCGCCGAGCGTGGCACGGTTCCTGGCTCTTAGCATGAGAGCCTCGGGCTGTCGAAGGGTTACTAGTAGGTATATCTATTGTACGTCCATCTAAGAATAAAGGGGTCGAATTTACCGGGGAAAATTGAGAAATGGACCGGTTAACGTTGTTACAGCACCCCGGCGCTACTGGATTAAGAAGTGGGTTGAATGAAAAATGTTTTGTTTTTGTGCTCAAACTACTGGAATGCATCTTACATTTATTGATATATTTTAAGTTCTGTGTCCATTTAAATTAATAAATATATATGGTTATAAAATATTTTATTAAGACTAATTGTAACTTTAAACGTTTAACCTGAAAGTTCGTCTTTGAAAATCAACTGCCTAAAAATTAAAAGCTACTGAAAGCAACTTTAATTACCAACGCCAAATACCAAAGGTTCGCGAGGTGCTATAACGAAGGCACTTTTTAAAACTTGCTCACTGACTTGAGGATGCAGTAAACTCATTAACCTGAGTGCGAGCACTTATTGGACAAGGTGTAGTGCTTCCAAGGAACAACCACTACACACTGCTGTGGTGGAAAACAAGCTGATAATGTCTATATTATATATTATTATATATTTTTTACGAATATGATAATAAAAAAACACTGTTATTTTTATAAGAGTTCATAATTATTTTAAAAAGAATAAAATAAAATATTTAATCCTCATGCTGTATAATTAAAACCCACATAACTATACTAAGCTATTGAATTTATTTTTAATATAAATAGCTTTTATCTGTATTACATAGCAAACCAAATAAAACCATCAAACCAAATGTACAGTGTATTGCAAAAAATATAAACTTTGTAACTAATAATAATAATAAAGTTGGTCGGTTTATAAAGCATTATGTTTTTACATCTACTTGCTTACTACTTTCAGAATTCGTTTCTAGCGTTTTGCATGAAGCTAATGCTAACACGTGAACTAACTAACATGCACCACTTTATGAGTTTATTTTATAATAACGTCACTATTTTATGAAGGTAACACACTTATAACTAAAATAAGATGTGTATTTCTATAACATAATGTTTGTAACAAACGCCAAGTCATCAAGCAAATAATGGTCCAATAAATTGATATTAAAACTAATACAATGGATTCGTAGATTTACCTACTTGGTAATTCTGAATATAACATAAGAAGAGACTTGACAGAACTTTATGTTGTACTCGTTTAAGGTGTCATGTGGGCTTTGGGAATGGGTAAACTCTAATAGCACCTTTTATAAAAACAAGTAGGAATCCATCGCACATTTTTGCTTTTATAGATATATATACATACCTACTTATGTCGAAACAGAAAAATTATTCTCACAGCGTTACAGGTTTTGTAATACCAGAGATATTGTACTCAAAACAAAGATAGATATTAAGTATCATTCAGAGAATGTCTGGCAAATCATAATCTACAATATGTTCAAAGTACATTAGCCCCTAATATTTCCAACGAAGCGCTAGTATAAACAAGCATTTTGTTGCTTTCTTCGAGGCGAATACTCGCTCACGTAGTCTGTGTAGTCGTAAATCACACACAACATTCGCGCATCCCGTAATTAACCTTATGACACGGGGATTTACCTTAATGTGAGGGGGATACATACATTTGATATTTTATATGATTTTCAGGTTCATTTTTCAACATACCTACTTACATAGATATTAATCACAATACTTCTTTTACTAGAAGTATTTTAAAAGTAATTATTGTACTGTTTTATATTTATTTTTACTTATTTAATATTTTATCTGTATTTACCTATATTTTTTTTTTAAATATCAGTTCTTTCATAGAATGTTTAGAAATAATATTTTTTGAGTTTTCATATGAACCTAAGTTACTACTTTTGTAATCAACGCCACTATTACAAAGTATTTTAGTTATTGAATTTCTATCAAAATGCAGTTAATTACAAATTCTCAAGAAAACCTCATGCATTCCCATCAGACGTGCACATAACATTGTAGATCTTCGAGGTACGACTATCCTAGAGACGGGCTAATAAACTCGACAACCGGTGCATGAATAAAATTATAATGAATTTCAGCATGCATTTATCGTTCCGTTTATCAAATGTGGCGTCGCATATGCATTAGATTCACATTCACCGGATTCGAGAAGTCTGGAAATACCTACGGTTGGTTGCGATCATAAATAATTTGTTTTATTATTATGTACTTTACACTACACTTTCTCACTCTGTAACCGTAATCTCATTTATTTTATGTTCACCTTCATACATGTATTTATTAAGTTTATTTTTGGTTATATTTATTAGTTTATTTTATTTGTACCTATGTTGTGTATTAGTATTTAAAATATAGTTTGTGTATTTTATGTAGTTATAATATAAGTATTGTAAGTAGGTATATATACTACGTCAGCCATTTTTACGTAATCCTATTACCCTAGGTTGCCTGGAAGAGATCGCCTTGGCGATAAGGCCGCCTAAATTGTTTTAAGCACTTTTGTATATATTTATGTTGTTAATTTTTGTATTTTTTATGTGTTGTAAACAATAAAGTATATTTGTATTGTATTGTATTGTATGTATCAAGTTGTTATTACTGTCGTTCTGATTCATCATACTGAAAAAATAATTATTATTTCTTATTACATTACGTACAAACGTCAATTTAACTTAGTCAGTGGCGGTTGCCTTACTTGTCTATAAATCAAAATCCAATCACTATTTGGATCATCTGCATCCCACATTGATGCTATAGGCGACCGCCGTAGCATCACTAATAGAGCACTGAGGAAACGCAAACATCTCACCGGTCCAAGCTAATCGCTTAATCAAAATTTATTCCGCACTTTGATTTTAAATTTGAAACGCAACATTTATTACTGGCCCCCTCGAAGCAACCCTTCGCGGGGGCGCTTCATTATCGCGGATTAAGGCTGCGGAATATTTTATCGATCGCATCGACGCTGGCAGTATTCATTTTCAATTAAGCGCCAAGTATTTTATTAAGTTTGAGCGCGGAATTGATGAGTTTCGCGAACTAATATTTACAATGGGTGGCGTGCGTGGTGGGCGCTCGCTTCTGAACGCCCGCGCCACCTGAGCGTTGCGGTTTGCGACATCGATTCACACATACACTGTTAGCTTATGTGTTCAGTTTATTTTAATGAGTAGATATACATTGCTCTTTGATATCATATTTATCTGAAAAAATGACCAACTATTCTTACATGAATTTTAAACATTAGACCCGTTTACCAGTGTAATTCTTTAGTCAACATAATTTTGTTACGTCAGACTATTTTCTTACGTAACGAGATCTTGTTAAAAGTTACAGATTTGCAATATCCAGTTTGTAATGCAAATAGAAACAGATGCAGCACAATAAAGCGCTGTCAACATTACCAAATCGATATTCAATTTGAATCTTGTGGTTGCCTCAAAACAACTCGCAGATAAATTAGATGTTCTTTCACAAAGCATTGTTGTATGTTGAACACAGCTAGGTGACTTCAATTTCCTGGGAGAGACGTCGCTTCCGCGGCCCCGGCGCGGGCGTCGAACGCGGAACTTTTGAAGGCTGCACCTCGTCATGGAATCCGATGCACCTATGCGCCTGTGTGCTTACACGCCCGTAAGCAAATAGGCTATCGCTTTGTGGTTGTGTCGACGGGCGTTTGGGATGCAGCAGCTATTCAATAGGACTTTAATTATGTTTGCATTTCGGACGTTTATTGCTTTACGAATAGAATTAGGTCCCTAAAACGGATTAATACTCGTAAGGATTATTTAACACTATATACTTTTTAAGTAAAATTAGGTACATTTACTCTATTAATAATACTATTGCTTATAATCGTTGACCAAATCATACAGGGAGAAATCTAATCATTTATAGGAAAATAAACATTTTATTTATTGATCGTTAAAAAAGTTTCTTCAATATTCGTTTTGGACGCTCGTCTGTACAGCCTAAGCGTTCTGTGAGAATAACTAGAAGAGCTTTGAGTATAGCTGTAAGCAGCACGGAGGCTGCATCTAATGCAATTTCCGCTTGCAGGTGTACCCGATAATGTGTTCGCGTCATTGCATCCCGTTTATAACACTTAACTACGATTAGGGTGTTTTTATTTAAGTTAGTTAAGATGAAGATATTTGTTCGCAAAATCTTTATTTTGATACTTTAACCTTAAGCTTATTAATGTCACGTGAAAAAGTAGAATGCTGTCTTGAATCTTATACCTAACTATTATATCAACTTCGATACCATCAACATAATAAACTACAAAGTAATAAAGCAACGTGCATATCTAACACCATTACCTAATTTCTCTCGTGAAAGTATAACACGACTTTATTCCATGCACTCACTTTGTAAACGACGTGAAAGGATCGCATTACCTCCTGCATTTACCTGGGTGCACTGACGTATTCGCCTGATGGCTGATATCCTATTTGTCTGACGAGAATTGAACGTGACTTGCCTTGTTCCAGACGCGGTGTAACTTTTCACTTCATAATTTGTGTTGATTAAATAAATAAACTTTAAATTGTATAGATTTCGTTATCGAACACGTGTAAAATCAACATTTGATATTTAATGGGATGTCAAAATTATATTGGAGTAAAAATACTCTCATTTTTACTCCAATATAATTTTGACAGATTCGTAATTGACGTGAAGTACTTAAGTTATTTTATTTCGATTCTTATTTGGTTTAAAAAATTATTACTGAAGTATATTATTGCAATTGCAAACAACCGTATTTAAACAATTTGTATTGGTAAAATAAAATGAGAAATTAAAGTTTGCGGAGCTATAAAGGATAGTATTTATTAGATCGAAAACGCAGTCGTGCGTTAATAAAAGCACGAAAATTTTACATACAGCTATTAGGCAAACGAAAACGCTTCAACTGAACTCGACGGGGCTTAGCCGGGCTCATTGTCGGCGCAATAGCGTACGCCTTCGCGAAACGAAAACTTTTCGAAATGCCCCGTCGGTCGAGCCTTTATTAAAACCTACCGAGCATATTGCATAACTGACGGCAATAAGTAAGGCGACCGCCTCTCGCCGCAACGAATTCAATATTCAGAGAGAGTTGGAAAGTTTTATTATTGCGGCGTAAATATAATGAGTGCAGGTGAGGCAGTTTTGTCTGCCGGGATTTACGGGCGGCCATTATTGTGAGCCGCGGTAAGACAGCGCACGCTGAAATTAACTTATGCGCCGAGAGCTCGCTTAAATCAGTTTCTAGGTTTAACGTTCACTACGAAGTGGTTTAAGATTCATTTGAGGAACTACTTCAAAGATATTAATTATACCTAATCTACAACTCTATCTATGGTATGGAGGATGAAAATTACCGGTAAAATCTACGTGCAGTAAAACTTTTTTCCTGTATCAACTCAAAAATAATGTAGGCTTACCTATATAAACTATCGCAATCTAAGAAAAAGCTTAGGTTTTGGATTTTAATTTAACATTTATTAAGAACATGCATTAAAAAATCACTGAAATTAAAACTGTAAACTTGGATTACTTAAATATTGCTAGTAATCCGACTATGTAACCTCAAATTAGCTTCCCTAAACGCAAGAACTATTGCAGTAAAGTGGTCGTGCATCACCGGCCAGTCCGACTAAAGTTTTTGCCTAAAGTTGCAAAACTAATTCTGTGCTTGATAAAAAATGTCTTCGCTGTAGACAATGTATGATCATTGTGGAAGGGAAATATTACTTGATCTTTTGGCATGATTCAATCCACCATAAAACATTGGAAATTCTAATAAAATAAATGGATGTTATCCTTACCTGTCATAGCCATGGAAGGATATTAAATTATTTAATGTAATTATAATACAATTATAGGGCGACAAGGCCCCAGCTGCGGCGAGGCTGCGTTTTGTGGGCTACCTTCGTCACGCCGACGCCACGTAGCGTCTGCTGCCTTTATGATAAAAACGACCGCACTGGATTTTTTATTAACACCTATGAGTACGTGCATACTGTAAAAAGAATATTGAAAATGATTGAAAACACGTAATAATTCTCACCGAACCATAGTTATTCTTCTTTGTAAAAAAAACTTCGAAACTGGTCACGTGAATTGTAAACCAGATTTATTGGATTATTTATGAAATAAACTTTTGAAAGAAATATTAAGTAGGTAAGTGTGTACCTATCACGAATATAGAATCTAACATAATTACTCACAGGACGTTGAGTTGTACGAAAATATATTCGTAAAAGAATTACCAACAATCTCATTTCCGTGTCTATTTATTTTCAAATCAGCTCGTGATACCATCTAAATCACTATATTACAAGCAACAGGAGTCTCCCTACATTTTCCCCCGGCTTTGGCCACGTTCAAGATGTACCGAACAATATTTAAAAGCAGATCGCCGTCACATAAATCAATGTAGGGCCAAGGTGCGCATATTTCATCCTTAATTCTTTCGTGTTTCTGAGCTTCCTGTATAGTTTATGAGCAGTCAGTTTGACTGAACAAGAAGGCTGTTATATTCACCTGTATCTAAGCTAATGATACTTTAATTTTGAGTTTTTTATATATATTTATACATTTAATGATAAATAGATTTTGAACAACAGTAGGAACCTACGCAGTTTTTGTTTAGATAACCCAATTAGTACGCTACAGGTCGTGAGTTCAATTTCCAGTCAGCACTATTGTTATTTTAGTTATACTATTAGTAGTTTTTGAGTATTAAATTCTATAAATAAATATAGTAGGTATATAGTTTTTTTAACAAAATTATCTTTGCTTGCTGAGTTATTGAGTAGTTTATACATCGAGTAAATATAAATGTAATGTGTCAGTAATATCTATTTCAGAATACAGAAATAGGTTAGTTTCCACGGCAAGATAGTTTAGGAGTTTAATATATGATATTTATTATTCTGCATTATATGTATCTTGGTTTCCGCTAAAGATAGAATGCAGAAATTGATTAATATTCGTGTAGGAGAGCCATAAATCTGGGGTTTGGTCGAATCTCAGCTGTAGTGTTGTTGTTATTCTCCCTTGGTGGCCATATATTGCATTACGCCTAGCCCTGCGAGACTACGCGCGTTTGACTTTAGCTAAGTGGCTGGCAGAGGAATATCCGACTTGGCAGAGTTGGATTTGTACACAGGCACTATAAGACTACATAATCATTAAACATTATATTTAACAATTACTCAATATATTTCGTACATATTTGTATTAATTAAGTATATAAAGTTCTGGTGGACTATGAAACATAAATCAAATACTTAAATAATAATTTTAGAAATACTCTACCATAAACTAAAACGGTTGTAATTTGTGCAAATTGTATATAGGTGGTGTCCCATGTAAATGACGGACCATCACAATAGACTCCCGACAAGTTCTGTGAGCTCTTTGATTTCCAAATTCACACCCCGCTTTACGCTCACTAATTTTCTTGTTCGGACACAATTTCGTCCGCCGCGGACCCCTCACAATAATAATTTTGCAGGGAAACTATTATAGTCGAACCTCTCCAGCCAGTAATTAATTTCACCATAAACTGGCTCAATTGAAGCGTAAAGATTTCGTGTAGGCTCACTCCAGCCCGAGTTTTGTGAATGATAATTAATTTTCAACCGTCTCTTGTGTTTTTAACAGAATTTATTCAAAGTTAAGGCTAATAAAGTGCTGTCGAATTTCTACCAATGATTATTGTTTGATTCGTTTTAGTTATTTTAAAATTTATTTTCAGTTATTGATATTTAAAATTTTGGTGCTACTCGGATGCTGTTTGGTTCAAAATAAAATATATATACGTAGTCCGAATGAACGTGTTACAGTACTATGTATGTGATGTTCAACAAAGTCAGTGTTACCTTTGCCTGGCCGCCTATGCAATAAGATACGTCACAATACAGGGTAAAGTTTCGAGAACAAAGCCACAACTCGCGTCCTCCACTTATAATGTAGGTACAAGTACCTATTGCATTGTCGAATTCACTTACACGTCCGTGAAACACTGTATGACAGTTTGTCAAGCTTTCTGATAATAATTTTATTAGTAGATCAAGGAAGGCTATAGGCTATATATCATCATGTTACGAAGAATAAGAGCGGAGCATCAATAACTCATGTCGCAAAAACGGGCAAGTGACACTAA
Organism: Thyatira batis; assembly: GCA_905147785.2. Lineage (NCBI taxonomy): Eukaryota > Metazoa > Arthropoda > Insecta > Lepidoptera > Drepanidae > Thyatira > Thyatira batis. The sequence goes on from LR990489.1 coordinate 8,656,987, forward strand.
CGAAGTTGCGCGGGATAACTAGTTAATTCATATAATTTTTATTTTTTCGGATCATAGAGCTGCGTCAATTTTTGTTACGAGACAGAAATATGGTACTTAACTAAATAGCTTTTCATTCTTCAAGACAGTATGTTGGTGACGTTAGCATGCAACATTATTGGCTCGCGGGCAGCTCGTGACTCGTCTAGCCAGTTGGCGTCTAGCACATTCTCACCTGGGGCCGGACTTGGTAAGACTTCGCAACTTTGACGGGCATGGGGGCTTCGATGCGGCCCTGAATTACTGAGGTAACACCACAATCGATAGCTTTGTGATAGAAGCAGTACATGTTAATAAAGTTCAAAATTACTTTAGATGCCGTCACTCTATTCACAGTCAACAATTAAACATTGCTGAAATATTAAACAACAATCGACGATGTGCTGACATTATAATAAAGTGAAGTGGTAAAATTAAATCCAGTAATAAGTAAGTACCTATTACTTCGGCTATAAAGGCACTTTTTAACAGACTTAAAAAAAGAAGGTTCTCAATTCGACTGAAATTTTATATAACCCGATGATCACCTGTGGCAAAAAATTTAATGGGTACATTCAACAACTATATATAAAACAAGCAATAAACTTCCTGAGAGCCATTTAATTTGTCTGTAGCGAACACAGTTTTTGCTTTTACTAATTAACTGCCGAGCCATGCCGGCACGTTACACGTTCTACCATAAATACGGCAAGAAATCGGGACCATCCCCATAAATTCCTCTCGTAAAAGGCTCAGCGATTATGTTAGAGGGTGGTATTAGCAAAGTTTGTCCGATCGTCTCCCTCCACCACCCTATAATACATTTTTCGTTGATGTAACACGATTTCTCGACGGCTCTCGGTTACGTGATGGATTAAGAAGCGGCTTGGTCCCACCGCTGCAGGATTAAGATGGGAGCTTCAATATTTAGGGCATCGCCGGCTAATATACAATGTTTGCTTGACGATAGACTTAGCTGAGTAATGCTTAGATACGATGGTGGAATTTTCCGATACGCGAGGGTACTTTGATGGTGTTGATGTTATTTATACATACATATGAGATAAGTATATGCAACTTATTGTAAAAGTAATCAGAGAAGAAAAAATAAGTCAAGCATTATAACCAGCAACTATTACGATTACAAATAATCTAGTAATAAAAGCAGTACCTAGTACCTAATAGGTAGGCATCATAGACATGATAAGGTTTCTTCTCTAGCTTTCCCGATATTTTCCCTTACGTATATAGGCAAGCTCTAACAATAATCATAAATACATTACGCGCGATTGGAGATGTGATCCGGCCCGTAAACAACGTACCTCGGCTCCTCTCTCCTCCAACTCTTTATTGCCTATCTAACTTTGTAGGATTTTAATAATACCACCTCCAGCGTCTCCGTACGTTCGAGATTCGATTATATTACCTATTCATTGAAAAACAATTTGAAATCTAATATATTTCCAGTAAAGAGTTTATGAAAGTCATAGTTTTATTTTGTCCTGTACCTTACCGAATTTTCAGATTTGTAAACTCCATAAGCTACATAAATCTGTAGGTAACTGCTTATTAATAAAAATAACACAAAATAAAAATCGATTTAAATAAAGTGGTGACTAAGGTCCCCTCGAAATATTTACTACCGAAGTAATTACTAATTGAAGTAAATTTTACAAATTTTCCTTACACCCACTGACGTCTAGAGACGACTGGCAGCCCCCCAAAATGTATAAATACTGAATAAGCAGTAAACTGTATTACTTCGGCGAACCCTTTTCACTTGGCGAATTAGTAAAAAGCTACTGGGGAGTGGAAATTTTAACTTAAATGCGCCCGTAAGCTACCGTACCTGCGCGTGTGTTTGACAGTCCGAAGTGATTACATTCCATACCCTTCCTTTTGTTTGTTTTGATTTAGCTTAATTTGATTTGTGACATTTTTCTCTTACTCCCACGTTACAGTCAATTCATTTATGCGCCTAAATTATTCAGTAACCAAATGGAAACGTAGCTACAACGTGCGCGCACAATTCCTTTTGTTTTCTTCTAAACGCAGCACTTATCATTCTCAATAAAACACTTTGCAAACGAGAATTAGACAGCAGTGATGTTAATTGTGTGTTTTGTGTAAATGTTCGTTAACCGGCCCAGTGGTACAACACGCGCACACGCCAGACAAAATTATCGCGCGTAATTAAAAATGCCAACATACTCGCAGACGTGCCCGGGGCCTGTCTAATTAGCAAAAAGTTAATAAACAGACGTACGGGCTTGACAGTGACAAGCTCCCGTGAAAATGCCAAGATGAAACACGTTTAATTTGCATACTCGTATGTTGTGTCGAGTTATGTGGCTGCAGAACAGCGCAACAGGGGCAAATAGATAGCTAGTGGCCAGCCAGATGTGGCAAAACTACAAAAATCAAGCAAACGTACCATAATGTATATTTTTTGCACCATTGTTAAGTCGCACGTTTAAGCTCATTTACTGTACGTTCTGATTTTTAATTTACTTATTTATTTATAAAACATAGTACGGGTATAATATATAATTCACCACTCTTTGTAATCTTTTTATCTGTGGGTATATGTCAAGTCTTCCACTTCACTTCCTTATTTCAATTATACCTACTTTAGATATTCAAACAAATCTAATATTAAGTATATTTAATATTTGACTGTCATATTTTAGAAGTTTGACCAAACACGATGCACTGCAGATATCTCTAACAGAGATTCCCAACAGTCATCGAAACAACAAGGCATTAAGGTCACTTCACACTGTACACTGTCCAAGTAGCGACCGGCCATCGATCTGTCAAATTAGTCGCCCGCAGCGTGGAGTGCTCTCAGGTGCCGAAGACGAGCATTGCTAACAAAGCCAATCAGAGGCACACGTCGTTGCCCTAACGGATAATCTATCATAATGACATCGATTTCCCATCTGTTCTGCCTCCAGAACTAGGGCTACGTGACTGACGCCCTGGTTGTTAGAGCTACAAATCAACTACAATTATTTATACCGAAAATTGTATAGAGTATATAGTATTTCGAAATGTCAGTAATAATTAAGTTCAGTATTTCAAATGAGATATATAACACGAGTATTCGGCTACTGTTATTATTACCATCGATGTACTTTATTATGTAAAATGTGATATTATTAATATCACATTTTACATAAAAAAGGCAAAATAATCAATTTATATTCTTACTTATAGTAGAATTATGTTCTGTATGTCTCGGCTACACATCACATCACATGTGACGAAGTGACGCGACGCGACGCTAACCGGAGGCACGCGCCACTACGTGTCTAATAAGACGCTCTGTGGCCGCTCATTGCCGTCGCATCAACGCTACACAATTAACGCTGTGTTTCATCCCACCCGTGTGAACACTACCTTATAATATTTGTTTAGTTGATAAATATACTGGAACATTCTTTATACGTTGCCAATTGGACTCTAACCTAAGATTTAATTATTAATATTATAGCTGAAATACTTCAAAATATGCATGTTTGTTGTTTCATATATGTACATTTTCACCAGAACGAATAGATATGTTCATGTTAGGTGGGAATTAAACCATGAGCACCTTAAAAGCCAAGTACCTAACTACCTATCCAGCTAACCGGCCAGTCATATTATTTATTTCATAGATTTATAACCTAATGTCGTTACCTATATTGAAATAATATCAACTATTTACTGACTAAAGGTACCGTACAATGTTAAATACTTACATAAGTAGGTAGAGCTGATAGGCTTCAGTTAGAACAACTTAGCGCAATGCGGGAACACGGCAACCTCCGGCTCCGGTACTGTTCTGACGTCATCGCTTTGATTACAAGAAAACAAAGTAGTGATTAAGGTTAAAAGGTATTGGTTTCTAAAATCGTTTCTTTTTTGCAGCTAAATAGTTTGATTACAGACAAAAATATGCTATAATGCTACACAGTAGGTATAACGTCGATATTAAAACTAAGACTTATTAAAGACTAGCTGCCTCCACGCGGTTCCACCCGTGTATATTTCCATCTACCCATTTCCGTAGGAATACGGGGATAAAATGAAGTTTATGTTACTCCCTGATAATGTCGCTTTCCAATGGTGAATAAATTTTGAAATCGCCACCGTAAATTTTACTTCAGTATCATATTAGTGTAGATTGAATAAAATCATCGCGTATCTTTTCCCTCATCAGCATTAGAAAATAAGTCACACATGATTTTATATCTCCTCCTCCCTCTGAGGGAGGTTCCACTCTTTCTCGGCTCTAATGAAGCGGCCGCAGTGCCGACGACGTCGAGTGCCATAATGGTTTCCTCTCGAGGCCTTTGTCGAGCCAACTTTGCAACTCTTAAGCCAAGAATAACTAGAAGTGACACGGAAACGAGGACGTGTGACTGTTGTCATTGACTTAGATTTTATTCTTGTTGTTGAATCGGGTTTTGATATTTATGAGAACGTTACGCTATAACGTCTCTTTGCTATAATTTTTATATTATTAAATATGGAGCATGTGGAAAAAGTGCAGCAGACAATTCAAGCAGTAGCAAGAAAAGTGTATATATATTTAATTAAAAAAGTTCAAGGAATCTTACCTATTGATATCTACTTTATTAATATCCTACGAACAATGTTTATGTTTACTATCTTTATTTTCAGTGCAAGAGAGAATTGTTATGTACTGATATCGTCATAATCCAAAATCATCAAAAGATAACATTCATAAAAAATATTACTAATACCTGTTCTGCCATTGATAATAATCAAAGAAAAACATAACATACACAGGATTTACTAAAACCCACCATTTTAAAGTTCGTAGACTCGTAGCAGAGGTGCTACGTCGTAGCAATATGTCGATTCCATATAGCACAACTCTGTGCACTCGTTTATTTAGAACCACCGTATAAATAAACATTGAATCCTTCCTCTATAGTTTCTTCGAGACTTCTTCAGCTTTCATTTAGACGCATGCAAAGATACGTTCCCTGTTTAAACAAGCCTCTTATTTGTTTATGGCGTAATTAAAGATGCCACCGCTCTCATTGCTCGTCAAAAGAAACTCTGTATTTATATTAATTGTCAGTCAATATTTGCTTTTAATAATCGGCGTCGCTTATTAAGGAGTCTTTGAAATAATTTTCAGCTCTACACTTATATGGTAGAAAGTGAAATTCCACAGAATAGTTAAGTTTTCTACGCAAAACATTGTAAAAGTATTTACCTAACAAAATCGTTTTAATAACATTGTTATAAAATATCATAATCTAAGAATATCACTACAAAATCTACATAAACTTCAATCTGAAACTTCTCGAATGTAATTACTTCAGCGTCACCTGTGAGCGCGTCTGTATGCAAATGTACTGTGCCAAGGAAATTTTCTGCACCTTATTATAAGAATGCTAAAGTGTGAGGGTCGATTCCCAGATACCGTTTCATCTGATAAATATGCCCTCCCAATTTCCCGCGTGTTCATACATTCGCGTTCGAATAACATTTAGGGTGAAAATATTGGGCATAACTAATTTATTTGCAGTTTGGTTGCGTCTTCATTGCAGAACCTACGAGCGATTATTTATAAGAAGAGGTAGATCATAAACATTTCGCAAAGGATTGTATAATGTATATAAAATAATGTACTATGCCATTCATCGAAAATTATAGACATAGAATGAAATGGATGAAAAAATAACGAGAGCCGTAATAAAAAAATCAATTTTCGTACTGTCCTATACGGTATTTATATGGAGCATAAAATAACCTAATATCACAGAAAATATACCGAATAATCGCATCGCGCCTCTTCTACTATAAAACGCCACAGCTTATGCAATGTATCTTCAGCTTTATTAGCCAAACTCCGAACGTGAAAATTAAGGTGTGTGCACAATATATTTTAATAACGCACTCTCGGGAGACTTGGCCCTGTGTTATGGATAACGAAGTTGAAAATACATATTTTTACATTTCCACAGATGGTTGCTATGGTTATTTATAGAATATACTTTTTAATGCTACAAATTTTATTATTGCTTGATTGACCCGCTGATATGTTTGTTATGAGGATAATAACAGTAATATATATAGTTACAGATATGTTTTAAAATTTTTATCTAATAATATGATTTGGGTATTATAAAGACTTTATAGTCTTAGTGGTGAGAAAATAAAGCATTTATATTGAAATGATTGGTGTAGGTATGTCAATAAATTGTCATTCTGATGTGAAAGTTTTACATAAAACTGCAACCGGTGATTGGAAAAAAACAAATGAAGAGTGGAATATTGATACCAAAAGGCTTGTCAAGTCACCTACAGCTACATTCGCAGCAGCGGAAATATGACGAGTCCCGGTACATCGGTATCAGCACGCAGGTCGCGGCGCCCGCAGATTGGATCGAGTTAATTTCACTCCACAAACAAATTGACAAAGTTTAGAGCGGGGCATATTTCTTCGCGTGTCCCCGCCACCCCGCCGCTGACAGATTCCTGCATAGCGGAAATTAAATTTCACATCCAAACAAGAGCGGGACTCGCCGCGACAAACACGTGTCGTGCCATCGATATAAAAAGGCTAGATTTGCAATGGATACACGACAGTGTTTAAAAACTGTCTGAGTAAACAGTAATTTAAATATTTATAGTATTTTCTTGCCGACATATCGTCAGCCGTAGCTTGTATGTGTACCTAAATATTTATTGAAGTTACTTACCGCCCTCGTGTTTTTTATGGTCGTGATAAGTTTTTAACCTGGCTTAGGATTTTAACCTTATTGTCTGTGTAGTAGGTTTATCTATGCTTCCGATCGACATAGATGCAATTATTACGTTCGTTTTTATAGTTTTTTCATAGATGCTTTTTAAATATTGCTGCAAAAGTTGTTAATAAAATGTGCATCTATTTTATTGTACATCAAGGTATTGCGACAAGCTGCGGTAACGCGGGCACCGCAGTAGGGCGCGAACGCGGCTCGACAAGAATAAAGATTGATTACAAATTGTGTTAATACGCGGATGGGTGACGTATGTTGTATGTTATGGTTTAGTGTATTATAATGAAACTAGTAACTGTAACGTCATAATGTACAAGGACCTAAAGGCATATTATTTAACCCTTTCCTGTATTATATATAAAATGTATCTTTTATATAATTATGTTGTCAATAGGTACATTAATCAAATCAATATTGATAAATCACAAAATACATGACGTGAGACAAATAGCCACTGAACACCATAACAAACTATACGCTTACGCTCTACAAACATGAACATAGCAAAACTAATCCGGACGAGTTCTATCAAAATTGCAATTAAAAGCCCATTTACGGCGGTGACCTGAGACAGACCTGGGGTCACCTCGAGAAGGACGCTCGAATTGGCCATTAGCGGGCGCTTCGGACCTTGTTTACACCGCGCTTGCCCTAATGACGACCTTTGCTCTGCTTCCCTTCGTTAAGGCGAGCGAAAACCTCACACTAAAAGGCACGGGTCCCCGGACTGGACCCACAGAGACGCGCGAAACAAAAGATACATAAACGCCGCAGTTAGACAAGGACAATGACCGATAGCTTTCGGATTAATGCCCATGTACAAGGCCGTTAAAAGGCTAGCCAACTCACTCGGTGCGCTAGGGTTAACAAGGTTATTACGGGATCATCCCTAGTAACCGCCGCCGTAAAAGTGTTAATTATGTTTCAGAAAATGAAGTTATTTTCCCCTGACATACGTTTTGTGGCGTAAAAATTAGATTTGTCATATAAATCGTTAATTAGTGCGGTCATTTACATCCACTTAAATGCGGGGAAATCAGAATCATGAAAATATCGGGACGGCCAATACACAAGGACATTAAAAAACTTCTGAACTTCGTCGAATCCTAATGGACCCCATTGACATAAATGTTTTATTCAATTGGTGCTTGCGCCAAAACAAAAGAAAGTATGTCCTCATCATTATGAGTTGGGAAAAGTTTTTGCATTTCTACTCGTTACCGTTTCTCTGAACAGTAACTTAAAATAAATAAGTACAGTGGTACTTAAATATTTAAAAGTAAAAGAGGAATCAATACAAATCTCAACCTTTAAGTTAGAAGCACATAAAGCCAAATAATTGGTTGGAACATTAGTTATATACATGGTCTGCCAATCTCCAAAACTAAGTTGATTACCCTCGCAGCCAGCTTGCACCACGTGTGCAAATTCACTATAAATCCAAGCATTAGGTAAAAGCGTTCATTACTTAAGTCCCGTAAAACCCTTATCCCATAACGTTAATAACACAATTACTATAAATCTATCATCGCTGAGCAAACACGGTCCGAATCTCAGCCTAAGCTAATACATTTTGTCCACACCCGTATTCATACTTAACGACAAGGGAGTAGTATTTGCTAAGCACACATGCGGCGCCCGCACGAGCGCAATATAACCTGGAAGACGGCTGGGTCGAGCCCCGGGGTCCTTCCCCAACCCGAGAGGACAGTAATTACGGTAGGCAAATTAAGCAGTAAGGGGCCCGAATCGACCCCGCGCCGCTATGTCCATCTTTGTGCTGCGAATACGTTCGGCGGTTTATTTTAGGTTATTCCACGTCTTATTACAATGTAGCTCGCCTCCCCTGCGGCGCGCGGTGCGCTCACCTCCGAAACTGATTTGGGCCCCGGCATCAGAGTTTCATTACGGTCTGTCGAAAACAATCCACTCTAAATATCTATTCTTGGGCGCGCGCACTCCGGAATTACATTAGTCTGAGGTGGCGAAGGCTCGACTCAATTTGTTTGGCCGTAATAACGCTACGCTATCAGGTTATAACAAATGAGCTATTGTGAGAGCAAATCGGAGGAAAACGGTTTTGCAGTGTCTGCTCGATTTTATAGTTCGCTGTGCGAATGTTACGGACTGAATGTGATTTTACGGTCTCGTGTACGCCGATATGAATCTTTGATATATTATTTTACACTCTGAATTCGGGTTGGTACTAAACTATTATTCATAGCTATTCGTTATTGTTTTTGAACTATTATATCAATACTCTAAGTTAATCCAAAAAAAATGTGAGAACAGTAATCGAGGCAACTGAACACAGTAGAATTGGTATGCTATAATAGATATAAATAATAGCCTCTATCCGGAAAAGTACAATATATGTACTTTTTACTTTTATCAAAAAAAATAAGAGAAACCTCACACATCCTCCGCACAGCATATTGCACGCGAACCTCGCGTGTCCCCTACGGCTTTAAAAGGCGAACCACTTTTCACAATAGAGTTGCCCGCGTGACTCTTGGGATTTCGCAGCAAATATAATTTGTCCATTAAAAAAATCAACAAGCAGTGACCACACTCGAACGGTGGAGATGGTCACAAAACGTCTCGTTAGCGGACGTACGTGCCGCTTGTCACACACTTCAGCCCATCGGCCCTTCGTAAATAATGAGAGCGACCCTTACGCATTGTGGATGTTGTATCGAAAGATCGTTTGGAGTAGGTATTTCTTTATTATTTACCATATACATATATAAATGACATAACGGTTGACAACGATTAATTTATAAAAATATCATTCCTGAAACAAGTCAAACTCTCCCGAATTAATAACGGTAACAATTTGTTATTTATCTAAAATTCTATGACGGAATATCCAATCAAATTTTAATACAAAATCTTCTATTATTACCTTGGTATCAAAATACCGCATCCAAAACTATCAAACCAATATCTTCCCACCTCGTAATCTCTGGGGATACCAAAACCTACGTGGGGCATCGCCAACTTGTCGACGGCCAGCTCCCAAGGCTGAATACATCTTAGATTGCCTTCCACCTCCTAAATATAGCCGGAGCCACACAAGGAGTTGTATTAGGCGCGTCAAATGGGATTTCCAAAGGTCTGCATACGTAGATGTACCGTGAAGATATATCTTTGTGCTGACTTGAGGGATCTTAATAGAGTTGCAAATGTTACATGTATGTTTGTAGGATTATATTTATAGAACAATGGACGCTTAATTGCAGAATATACGTCTGATCCGTGTGTAGGTACTAGCCACTGCTATTTGTTTCTTCATGTGTATGTGCTAGGTATAATACTTTATTAGTTTTTGTGATGTTTGTAATAAATAGCTGTTTTATATTAATAACTCAGTCAATCTTAAGATGGGTTTGTAAGTAGGTATATAGTTAGGTACCGTGCCTACCTGTATTTATAAAAAAAATCATTATAACATTTATGAAATTAATTAAAAAAAAATCTACTCTGAAGTTGTTATTAGATTAAAGATAGATTAAAGATCTCATACATCCAAAGAATATTGCTTAATACGACAAGTTACGATAAAAATTTAATAAAGCCCACAATTTTAATCTGTATTAGTTTATTTTTGGAGCGAGTTTAATGTCGCCCGCCAACCCTAATTACTTTTACCTTGAAAATTATAGCAGCCTTCAAAAATCGAAGAGTAAAGCGAGAAGCACAGCTATTTACATGAATTAGCCGACATTTATGCCTCCGTCGAGACAAACCGCAGCGCCACCTGGCGGCGAGAGAATTATACGCTCGTTACTCGCTCCACTGCCTTCAGGCCGCGACAGTATCTTTTGCGACTTCTATTTATTGGCGGTGGAAGTGCCTTTGATAGTGGTAGCATTGTATACTGGTTTTTGCTCATTACTCTACATTGATTTCAAGCACCTAATAAAGCTACATATAAGTATATGTAAATAAATAATATTTGTTCGTATATATAAAAGCATATCATCGCTGATCTTGTCACTAGAGAAATCTAGATGCCACATATTATCCCATAGATACAATCTGCTCTCTCTATTGACCTTATTGATAGCGGTTTTGATTGTTAAATGCCAATATGAACAGTAGAATTTAAATAACTGAAAATAAGCGTTTATTGATGTCTCCAAAAATCAAAGTTCACCTGAAACACCGCGTATTTATTTTAAAGCCATTTAAATGCTAATATATTGGACAAGCTGGCGAGAATTACTCACTCGTTACTCGGTTCGGCGCTCGAGGGCTGCTTATCCTACGAGTGGTATCTTTTAAATAGCTCCTTTGTGGATCTTCGCTAGAGCACGGGAGCCATGGAGGGATGTATGCAAATTGGAAAATTTTCGTAAGGGTTAAGTTCATGTGGGTTAGTATTAGTTTTATTAGGTTACCTACCTTTAATATAGTTATTCCTATCAAGGTATTTTATTTAAATTGGTTTGATTCGATACAATCAAAACTGTTGCAAAGCTTGTATTTGAGTTTTCGTCATTTTAAGTTTTTGTTGAAATGCAAAAAAAATAATACTGTTTCGTAACCTATATGTATTAACGTTCCAACTAAGAATAGCGTCTACTAAAGTATCAAATGGATTATTAGGTAATAGATTTGTTGGACATACGTAAGAGTGAAGTCTCGACCGGTCTCCTGTTCTGGTCCGGCGCCGTTTGTCTCAGGCGCACCTCCGCGCGTCCGATTTATGGCACAGTTTTGTGAACTCTTAACCGTTACGTGATCTGCTTCCGAATCCAATTTATGCCCTCCATGGGAAAACTTCGCCCGCACCGCCTATTCTTTACGACTCGTCCCGATGTCTTGTGCCAGACTTCATTCTAATCGGGTTACATCCAAATGAAATTGTATTTTATTACTGCAGATACCTTTCGATTTTTAAACCTTTTATTTTATTTCTCTGTTATGTTTTTGAACTTTTTTGTGGATACACAAATACATGAATTATTATTTTGAGGTAAAACGACACAGCTGCATCTATTTCTTATAAAGTTTGGTAGGTAGTTATTACATCACATATGGTGAAACCTTTAGATACCCACCGTCTAGTAGGTAGTGTGGTACCCTAAATTTTCATTAACAATTTAAGTCTTCCTCGCTAAATATCCGTTATTAAAAGCTAAAACGTCAAAACAAATGATGTGGAAATCAGTTGACCCCGACATGCAAACGTTGGTCCTAACAAAATAGATCCTAAATAATTACCGTCTGGAGGTTATTCTTGTTTCGGCTTTTGAATATTAATCAATCTTTGTTTTGACAGAATTGATCGAAGGATTTATTTACCTAATACATTTTTATCTGTTAGGAAATACTATAAAGACAAATACCTATAGAAGACATTTTATATATTTGTTAAATTATACCTTAAAATGATTGCTCGAAAATCTTGTATGTGACATCTATACTAATATTATAAAGAGGAAAGATTTGTTTGTTTGTTTGTTTGTAACGAATAGGCTCCGAAACTACTGGACCGATTTCAAAAATTCTTTCACCTTTGGAAAGCTACATTATCCCCGAGTAACATAGGCTATATTTTATCCCTGTATTCCCACGGGAACGGGAACTACGCGGGTAAAACCGCGGGGAGGCAGCTAGTATTTAATATTTTAATTACTGTATGTTAAAAAAGTCTCAAATTAAGGTTTATCTACCGAAACAAGAGCACCCTGCAGTAGGGGCCTCCGGTCATACGAAGGGCATTTAGTATTATTATTTATTGGCTCGCTGCAGACCCGGATTCACTTTTCACTCGACCCCTCGGTACAACCTCCCGAACTCGCAAACAATCGGAAGAAGTAATTATTAAGAATACTGCAAATAGAGGGCACTGGTCATTGAGCAATGTTATTTGATTTTTGAGTGCCTACTGACTCAGGGCGGATTTAAATAAATGAAATACAAAACAAAAATATGCAGCAAAACCGACTAATGTTATTGTACCATCCAATCAAATAACACTGTTTAACTTTTCATTAGTATTTCATAATTTCAACATACTTTTATTTACCTACAGACTACATACATTGTACCTCCGTAACTTACAATAGTGTTCACATAAAACGAAACCCTTTCTTTCTATTGAGGAGTAAATAGAATGGCTCAGTAAAATCTACATTCAGCTCATACATCGACGGATTGGTAGTTTTGCCATTTCACGCGGGAGATCCTTTTGTTGCATGGATTCCGGTTAAATGGGAGGGAAGTTAGTATAGGGAGGTATGCTCAATCGGCCGAATGGAGCAATCTTTGTTTCCTAAGGCCATGTAAGACAACCAGGCTTGATTGACACTTCAAGTTCTACCAAAAACACTCGCACACCCCCATTTTAGCTAAAACAACGAAGGGCGAGGAAGGTCATAATAGCGTGGTTCGTATTGGTGAAGTATAAAGAAGAGTCCACCCTAGGTTGCGAATAAATCAGAATCTAATATGGTGTGACAAGATTGCTAGGTATTTTCCGTCTTATTGAACCTTTTCCGATCGTTAGATATGTAGAAGGCTTTTTTGAATTTATATTTATTTGCACAAGGATATCTGAAAGCTTGTTAGAAAGTCAAAGGACAAGATCTATTTTGTTTAATCCACGGATCTGTATATTATATTACTAAAGTAAATATCTCAATACTTAGTTTTGTGCGAACCTACACAAAAATACTTTTAAAACTGTAACACAATACCTATCGATAATATCATATATTCTACGATATTAAAATAAATATTAGAACATACAGCATCCAATTCCAAGAACTCAAAGGGATACTAAATAGTAGACGAAAAGCAAATAATAATCGATAGATTAACAATAGTCTGGGTATCGGCAGCAAACATTGTAAGATAGGTTGTGAAACATGAAAATCGCTCGTCTGCGGCGAGCCGCTGAAATTAATTCCATTCAGGGCACCGCCGTGTAATGAGTCGATGCCCTTCATAATAACCTCTTAGTGTTTGCATACAGCTTTCTAAAACAATACTAGAGTGCACAGGATTCGGAGTCAATCAAAGTCAATTATGATAAACCAGTATATAATATAAATATTGCAGTAAAAATAATTTTCATTAATGTACAATGCAATCAATATAGTAATGTCACGAAATAATTATTATAGAAATACATCGCTAATATCGCTATGTAGGTATTGAATTTTCATCTAACTTCTTATTTAATTTAATAATAGATGCCAAAAAGGTACACACAAAATGATACTTTCTATTATATACTGACATAAACGAAACGAAAGTTAACAACATAAAAAATAATAACATGTCGCTACACTGTGAGCAGCGACGTAGTGTAATTTCAGTAACAAAAGTCAGGAGTGCGGCACTAATGCATCTAGCTGCCGCCGGATATGAGATAGTTTGTCAGTGCCCGCGCCCGCGCCCTGTTCCTACCAACCAATGCTCTCCAACCACTATGACGTAAATAGATTTCAAATTGTAATACTGCACCATCAATATAAAAAAGTTACATTGGTTTTGGTAACATTTTTTTTAAGGAAAAGTCAAATGGTCGCATTAGCTATGGATATGGATACACACTTGACCAGTATTTTTTTTCTAGTCCTTCCTATGCTCTTCAATGTTAAAAGGACATTCCAAGTTCGAAAAAAGAATACAAAAATATCTAAATGCGAGAGCTAAAGAGCACACTCCATATAGCAAAAGCAGCCACTTACATCCTCGACTCGTCCATAGAAGAGATAAAGGCACCTCATACACGAGACGCATGAGTGAATTTGCATGGACCATATTACCTCATGCACGCTCACAGGACGCGTGTAGAGGGCCTTATTTCATGCTCCAAGGCACATCTTATCGCCGGAGGTTGGTTGCTGAGAGCTCTAATTATAATTACTAATGCTCGTATGCTCAAAGTTGTTGTTTTTGAGGTTTGTATTTTGGCTTATTAAATCGTTGTTTTGTTGATGAAAGGCTGTATTCAAATTGTGCAGATTTGACCCCTCAGATTCAGATTAATAATCATAACGGTAAGTATATTTATATAAGTACTTATGAAAATTGCCGAAATGTCTGTATGTAAGTATTTGAAAGTAAAAAAATAATGCAAAACTTTTATAACGTTATTGTTTACATATATAGGTACCAGTCCCATCAACGATAAATTAAACATAATAATTATTATTTATTTAAGTGAATTGATAAATAAATACCTAATAAACATTACACTTTAAAACAAATTATCCCAAGCTTTCTTCCACGAAATAGATTAACACCAAAATCTTCAGCAATGATGCGGTGCTTAATACCTTCCTCAGGCCGCTTTTAAATTAATTGCCGTGCTCCTGAAATAATGGAATTAACTTAATCGAATAGTTGTTTACACTGTGTCACTTGGAACAATTAAAATTGTTTCCGAAGTCAATAAATCATTGTGAAAGTGAAACATCACGCCGTTGTGTGCACACCTTGCAATAAATTTCCCAATTACTGGGAGAATTCCGCGATGGCAACACCGGGGGTGGGCTGACAGGGAAATAAAATTAATTTAATTACTGGTTACCTTCACTAGGTATGTTATAGGTACATGATGGTGTTATGGACCGAGTGTAAGGGCTGAATATATTTTTTTTAAAACAATGTTATTTTAATAGAGCGTAACATTTTCCTACTTAAGAATATTTTTGTTTTCATTTTAATACACATGGAATATAAATAATAATCAGTCCGTGTAAGGGTGTAAAAGCCACCTGAAGCTAACACACACTACTATTTCTTTAAAAATATTAGAATAATGGTTAAATTACATTCTTCAATTTATTATAGATTAATCTGAAAATATGAGGTCGCCTATTGATATATATATATATAGCTACAATATTACAGGCAAGATAATTCGTTCACTAGTAGACAGCCGCGGTTCGAAAGGAGCAAATTATGTCACAATTACCAGTATTTTAGCTCCGTTCTCCCCGCCCGTATATTTGCCGCCTTATTTCTCGTTATGCTTTATTGTCCTCTATGATTTATGGTGCCAATTAGTTGCTCTTTCTCATCGATTGAACATAAGTCATTACGTTGTTGGTTTTGGCTTTGTTTATGAGTTTTATACTTTTTACTGTATTTATTGTCATGTAACTTAATTACTTCATTATATACAGAATTAATATTATAAGTTATATCCCTCTTAGAAACATTATATACAAATATACTTCATCACATGAATGTGATCCACATTGATAAATGAATGCTTATGAAAATAATCACACACAGGGTGTTCTTATTTGCATCAATTTCTACAGAGGCTCGTGTCATATTGTGTACACATTTCCGCACTTAGCTTCGTGTTAATTTGGCGATGACTGTCGCACCGCCATCCGTCATCGCCGCGGGCCTGTCGCGACGCGTCTTTATGACGGCTAATTTGAAGATCATCCAGTAAAGTGAAGGGGTGACTTATTGTGAGAGCATGATTAGCGACTTTTTGTCACAATAGTTCAAGTACGACAAGCGAATAATATTCTACAGAACTCAAAGTGAAGTTTCGTTCCTAATTTATTTTATAGTACCTACTGCCGTTTTCTTCCGCGCTTTCATGTATAAGTTTAACAAACCCTGGCATACCACTTTCATAACGCCTTGTTAATACAAATTAATATCCCCAATGCCTTCTCGGCTCCATTTTCCATCGAAGCATCCCACCTCCGGTTTCAGAATCGAAACAAAGGTTCACCCGCGATAATTGGATGTGGCCGTTCTGAATGCGCGCTAGACGAGACTTAATTGAGGTTTTAGAGTTGGGCTAATTCGCCCACCTTCGATCAGTTCAGCTCCCCTGTCCCTTCGGGTTGAAGGGCTTCGTCTGGCAAGCGTCAGCTTCGGTTAGCACCAACAATAATACGAAGGCTGAGGTTAAACGAGGTCTACCAATTGGTATCAAGTTTCTTATGTGAATATAGTTATATTATACACGAGCAATTTCATCGATTAAGTTCGCTTGTAAAGACTGTTTCGATGTTTAATACTATAATAGGCCATTTTCACTCTACTAGTAACATAAACGCTTCCAAAGGTTTTAAGATTTCGCCGGGATTAGTTTTTTGCGGACAAAAGTTGAGTCACATAGAAAAAACATTGCTACGTAATGCTTAAAAAATTACTGATAAATATTTATTTAAACGATGGAATTTACAGCTAAATTAAATCAATCTATCTATCTTATGCCAGGATATATTTCAGCATATCAGGGAATTTAAATGAAAAATGGGTTTGAAGATGGTTTTTCTATGGGTACCATTTAATTTCAATTCATTATTCACATAATACATATAAGATAGACATTCGCCTGAAAAGGGTCTTTACAAAAGCGACATAGGAGGTCCACGATGATTAAGATTGCTCTCACGTGCCACACAACAAAAAGTAACAACTAAATATATCGGAGACGGCCCGATAGAGGTCGGGTGCGGATAACAAAAAGTAGGGGCCGGCCGGCCCTCGACACCCGCACAGATATGATAATCCCAAGTATGTAAAATAGTGAAATTTAAGGCCTCTCCATGTGAAGAATTGTGCTTGTTCGGCAGGCAAATTATTCTAATGCCGCCCTTTTATTCGGAGCACATACCGTGTACGGGTCGCCGAGCTCCTACGAAACTCATTTGTATATCAATAAAATACCACTAGCCCTATCTAAACACTCGCATGATTCAGATATCGATTGCAGTGAAACACCTAAAATTGTAACTTGTTATTACAATGTTTTCAGTTCAAGTATTTTCTCAATCCAACCGTCTGTCGATGAATCAATTTGAATACATTGAACATTCATCGGGGTTTATATAAAGTTATATCTAGGCATCGCAAACAAAAAATACGGTCTGAGAGACTTACAATAACCTCAAGTCCCCCGCCACCAGCGGACCGTGTATTGATACTCCAATTCAGTTCTGTGAATAAAAGTGACGTATCTGCGCAGAATCCGGTGCGTCCGCCGTATATCGTTCCGCTTGTCCGATTTGCATAGCATCGAAAAGTTCACAATCACATTTACCTCATCAGCCTGCGGGGAGCATAATTCTTCCTTCCATCTGCCATCTTCCTGTATCTACCCTAGCAAAAACCTCTTTTTGTCGGGTTCCGGCCGGCGGCGGTGTTCGCGATACATAAATTTTCACGATCGGTCATCCCTTAAAAACAAGTTTAGCTCTTTATCCATAGGAGAGTAAGTTAAAGAATGGCTCGACCGTGCGTTACCCTCCGACTCGTTACGTATTCAAATTATTTTGGCATCGTGTTTTTGCGTCCATTTGTGTTGCGTTGTGTACCTACAAATTTGGTGCCCTTTCACGTTGAGGCTATTGATTTTCATTAATTAGTTTCTAGTGAAATACATACTATCTACTTTATTGTTGTAAGGGTGCTTTATAGAAGGTATATGTAGGAACCTAGGTAGACGAGGTATGTAGATGCTAATACCTTGGCGGAAGTTAGCTCTATGCCTAATTAATTGGCGCATCATGCGGCCAAGCTAAGGCGGGTGGCTACCCCTTGACGGGCCTTCAGACAGGTCACCCTTCGGCACAGGAGTTGGCACCGACTTACGACTCTCATGTGATTCCCGCAGGATAATTAAATAATGAGGTTTAAATCTGACTGCTTGCTTTGAAGTAGGTATGGTGTCTACTACTGTTATATGTATTTAAAATTATAGCTATTCTGTACTACAGTGCCCGAGCATTTTCACCATAAAAATAGGTTTAGTTTTGAATTAAATATAGGAGCATACAAATAAACAAAAATAATGATCGTCTTTAAATGTTACATCCATATTTACTAAACAATCAAACGTCACTTCACAGCTTTAACATCAATGAACAAGCAAGGCTTACCTTAGCTGGATCAGTTTTGACGTCTCCCCATATGGATGCCGGAACCTTCCGTTCCGTCTTACGTCGAGCCCGCACAATGGACCGGCGAGCCGATGTGTGTCGTCACCTGTTGTTCTGATTTTGAATATACCTTGAATTTATAGATAATGTACCTCTATAATTGAGCTTCTCAAAGTAATACAATAAAAATCATAAAATTTTATATCGGCTTTCTTTATTCAATTAAGCAATATAGTCAATGTGTCTCAGGACCGACAACGTGATGCTATTGTTGCCATAGTAAAATTCAAATGTGTATATATAAATGAGTTTTTCTAACATATCATATCGCAAGTGTAGCATTTAAGGTTTACAAGCAAAGTAAAAAAACACAAAAAAAATGATTTTGATTATTCATTTTAACTTTGCACCGAAATAATGTAGCACGAGTGACGTCACGTGGAACGACGTCACTAGAGCTGCACGTCCACAGACACCCATTTTAGCGTCCGCCCGCACCTAATCTACGTTCCGCTTGCCACGCGCTGCATTCACCAGTCCACAGCGAAAACTTCAACAGTAAGAGCGGTGCAAGATAAAGCGCGGTCATATGCATGCAACACACGTCTACTCTTTACAAATTCAGCGCTGATGTGAAGCCATTCATATCATTCGCATAGCGGATAAGTTTTGCGCGGTGTGCGGCCGGCTGAATACAGTGATAAGTCCCGTGCAACTTGACAATGAGTCGTGAGTTGATTTTGCGCTGTGGCTTTAAATTAAAGCATTACCTAGTAAGATATTAAGATGGATAAGCTGAAGCTTTAATACATATTTTCATATATTATAGTCTAAAAAGCCATAACATAAATCAAATAGACCTACAGTACATTAAGATGTTGTAAAGCGTCGATAAACCCAACCCGTACCAATGGACCAAAACGTTAGATTCGTTTTACAACAATAACTTGAAACTCATAATCATGACAAAAGTCTCAGCGGACGACACATGTCGCCGATAGCATTAGTGGAATAAAAACCGTCAAAACCCGCGACCATATAGCGGAAAGCTTTGGAGTAGAATGATTTTAATTGTATGGGATTCCGTATAGTATGATATTTAGAGGTGGATTTTTGAAACCGGACTTGAAATCTGGGGAGTATTTTAATAATTAAAGCCATTATTTAGTTAATAGTACAGTTATACTTATCCTATCATATCTGTCCCACTTAACTCAGTATTTTTTGTTATCTTAATTTTGCATTATATCTACTTTTACCTATCCACCCATTAGTTCTTTACTGTCTTTTTATTCCATACTGTTTTAAATTCTTAAGTATATTTATTTTCCCTATTCTGTTTCCCTCAAGCTAAGAAATTATTAGTATAATATGTTCTATTACTAAATTTAATTATTTATGCAAGGGTACACTTACACTCCACTCAGCTCAGTTTTCTTTGAGCAACATCCATTACTCACTTTGGCAACGTACAAAGTCTCCCTTTGCTTAACTATTTGTTGAAGCAAAGCCGATGACAATTTACACTTGTCCAGACACAACAATACTTTACACTGCACAGGTATTAAAACTCAAGAGAATATAATAATAACATATTGTTCACTAGTCTCTCTAACCCAACTAACTGGTCATATATAATTACTTGTTTCTATTAAACTTAAGATTTTTATTTCCACAATAGACACTTGAAGTGCTATTTGAGTCAGTTTGTGTATTAAATAATCAATCTAACAAAATACATAAACAGATTGTGTTGGTTGGATCTGGAAAAAATATTTTCGAGTCACCTTCCATATTAATTATAAAAATTATAAATATTCCGCATATAAAGTAAAATTTCGTCATTCCTTGCGACAGGCTGGCTTAGTTAGTAAGACCGCTCGTCAGCACTTACTCTAAGTGCGCCGGTTCGAAACCTCTCAACTCAAATACACTATTTTTATTTTTTTATTGTTGTTTTCTTTTATTTTTTTTCTACTTTCAAATATAATACGTGCAATTAAGATATTTTTTATTGACATCGTTTATTTATCCTTTTCACGCTCGTCACGCCCGTTTGATACCGAGTCAAAATGCTGACCCGCAAGGCAACATCCAAAGACTTGGAAAACAAGCTGCAGCTGGCCCTCAAGGAACTGAAAAAGTCCCAGGAGCTCTGCGACCGGCTCGTTCGGGAACGGGATGATAGCGAGGAGGAAATCCGGGTCATTGTGAATAGGAATACCGAACTGAAAACGGACCTGGCAAAATTAAATAACCAATACACGGACGTCGTCAAAAGGTGTTATCAGCTCCAGGCCGAAGTGGACTCATTTACTGAATGTAGCGATACGTACGTGAAGGCCCTGACTCGCATCACTGAACTAGAGATCAGCCTAAATGAGGCACATAAGTCAATTATCCAGCATGAGACTGAGAAAAAAATCGCAAGATAGTGATGCGACTCGGAGCCTCTACGACGAATTGATGGTCTGTAACCCAGATAAATCTGACGAGCTTCTGAGTACCATTGACTTGACGTCAGACAATGAATGTAGCTTGTCCTCTAACATTCCAAATAGCCCTAATATTAAATTTAATAGCCGAAATACTCTAAAAAAATACATTAAATTTAATAAAATAATTAAGAAAACACAAAAACTTTTGAAAAAATACAAAACAACACAAAATATTAATAAATTATTAAAAAAGGATAGATTTAATTTATTAGAAAATATAGAAACGAGTAACATTAGGTTGCAACAAAGTAGGGATTTGTACGAAAAAGACACGCAACAACTTTTATCAGAAGTAAATAATTTAAAGCATTCCCTAGACGCCTTAAATAAAAAATACAGCAATGCTCAGTTACAAATTAATGAGCATATTGCAGCGGCAAATGAATTAATAAAATTAAGTTTATATAATAGTGAGCGCCTTGATTCCCTAGTCATTAATCGTTGCAGTTGCTCCAACGAAATGCCCAGCCCTGTTGCACAAAAAGATTTAAATGTTAGTATAGATTTAAATGTTAGTATAGATCACGAAACACACGACTCAATTAAACATACTATTATTTTAAGTGACGAGATGGGGAAAGGTTTTGGCGCAATCATTAATAACGCGTTAAAAGAAAATGTTATAAATAGATGTTATCCCGGGGCTCCTTATGAGCAATTAATTAATAACATCAGTCCACGTGACCTAGGTCATAATACAACCGTCATTGTTCTTTGTGGAGACGGCCTATCGGTGCGAAAGAAAAATATTATTAACAGTTTTAACAAGATACTAGAGTTGCACAGTATGTATAAATGTAGATTTGTTTTATGTGCTTTTCCGTATTCCAATGTGTTATCCGAGGAACAGAATAGGCACATTTTTGACTTGAATATGACACTATATAATTTAAGCCATCGTCATAATGACGCAATATTTTATTTCGACTTAAATAATTTTATATTTAATTTTAAGCTAACAAAAGATACCATGTATTTGCCACTTAGTTCTAAGAAATTGATAGCTACGTTGTTAGCCGGCAATCGTTATATTTATGACCAAGCTACAAGTAGCTTAGTTGGGGACATTGATACTGGTGCTAATGTCAATAATATTGTTATTGACAATGGCACCAGTGGTCAGGTATCTGGGGGGGATTTTACAATAGTACGGCAACTGCTAAGCTCAGCCATTTAAACCTTGTACATCAGAATATTCAGGGCTTAGCGGGCAAAGAATTAGAATTACAATTGTTCGTTGAAGGTTGTGATGTCCATATTTTATGTTTAACAGAACATTGGCTGAAAAAACATGAACTTTTATTCAATATACCTAAGTTGAAATTGTTAAGTGCGTTCGTAAGAAAATCAGCAATACATGGTGGTAGTTTAATTTTAGTTTCCGTTAATATTAAGTGTAAAGAACGCAAAGACATTGTAGATTTATCTATCGAGCGCACTGTTGAATTGTCCTGCGTAGAGCTCGAGCGCTATGTTATAATCTGCGTGTACCGTCCTCCGTTAGGTGACTATAGTGTATTTGAATTAGTTATAGAGGATGCTTTGAAGAAAGCTCAAACTTGTAATAAGGATTTAATAGTATGTGGCGATTTTAATGTTAACTTATTGATCGAGTCTCCCTCAACAATTAGGCTTATTAATTTATTCAAATCATTTAATTTAAACTATTTATTTCTAGAGCCGACCAGAATTACTGCAACTTCTGCCACCTGTCTGGATAACGTGTTTTGTAACTGTGATGCACTTGAAAAATTCATAATAACTGATTTAACTTCAGATCATTGTGGTCAGAAAGTAGTGTTTTTAAATGAAATTATACTTAAACCGCAAAAAGTTACTTGTAGGCCTATAACTGTAAATCGTATGGCCAGATTCAAACATAATGTAAGTAAAAATATTACATTAATTAATATGACACAGGATGAACCAGATAGCCTATATAAAGAACTTTTTGATTTTATAAAATTTGAATTTGACAAAACGTTTAATCTTAAGTCTTTTAATAAAAGTAGTAAAGCAAAATTTAATGACTGGGCAACTGCTGGCATTTACAAAAGTAGAGCGAAGTTGTATGAGCTATATGGTATGAAAAAATTTAATCAAAATATCGTTTTTCTAGAATATGTAAAAAATTATTCAAAAGTTTTTAAAAAGACTTGTGCTTCAGCAAAGGCTATTCACCTTAGAAATAAAATAACACAATCAAGCAATAAAGTAAAAACTACTTGGAACATTATAAACGCAGAAAGAGGTAATACTAAAACCACCAATAAGAGCATTGAACTTAATATTAACGGCGAAAATGTTAGCGATAATGATCAAATTGCACATACTTTCAATAATTTTTTTACTGAGATACCTGTAGCTACAACTAGCTCCTTAGATTCCTCACCTAGAAATGCTGAATTAATACTGCAAACCAACGTATCGGAATGCCTAGAAGTTCTTAAGTTTAGGCACATTACACCTCTTGACATAATTAAAACATTTAAAAGTTTAAAAGTCAAACGTACTGGAGACTTATGGGATTTATCTGTTACTGTTTTCCAAAATATCATTGGAGACATAGCTCCTCATTTAGCCTTAATTTTTAATAAATGCGTAGATTGCGGTAAATTTCCAGATCTGATGAAATATAGTAAAGTCATTCCATTGTTTAAAGCCGGAGATCCTTCTGATCCAACTAATTATCGGCCTGTATCTATATTACCAGTCCTGAGTAAGATATTTGAAAAGATTATTTTAAAGCAGCTACTCGCTCATTTTAATTTTAATAAACTTTTGCATGGTGAACAATACGGTTTCACAAAAGGCTGTTCAACCATTGATGCAGGGGTAGCACTTCTGAAAAATATTTTTAACGGTTGGGAGGATTCACAGAACGTTATTGGGGTGTTTTGTGATTTATCTAAGGCATTTGATTGTGTTGACCACCCAACACTTATACGTAAACTAGATTATTATGGAGTTAAAGGTATAGCACTTGATTTGATGAGATCGTACCTTAGTGAGAGGACTCAAATTGTAGATGTCAACGGAGTTAAATCGTCTGGTTCTCCTGTGCATATGGGTGTGCCCCAGGGCTCAATTTTGGGACCTTTTCTATTTTTAATTTATATAAATGATCTTCCGTTCTATGTTAAGAATACCTGTGGAATTGTACTGTTTGCTGATGATACCTCACTGATTTTTGGTGTTGATAGACAGAAATTCAATTATGACGATGTAAACGGTGCATTATCTAAGGTATTAAATTGGTTTACTGTTAATAATCTAGTTTTGAATGCAAACAAAACAAAATGTATCAAATTTGCATTACCTAATGTAAAAAAATTGGCCTCTAATTTAATGTTAAATAATGAGGCCCTCAGTCTTGTTGAGTCAACAGTGTTTTTGGGTATCACGTTAGATTCGAAACTTCAATGGGGCACCCAAATATCATGTCTTGCGGGGAAGCTCAGCTCAGCTGCTTACGCGGTTAGAAAAATCAGACTACTTACGGATGTAGAAACAGCTAGATTAGTCTATTTCAGTTATTTTCATAGTGTTATGTCCTATGGTATCTTGCTTTGGGGCAGAGCAGCTGATATAGATACAATTTTTATTTTGCAAAAAAGAGCAGTCCGTGCTATTTATAATTTAAGCTCGCGAGCTTCCCTCAGAGATAAATTTAAGGAAATTAACATTCTCACAGTTGCATCACAGTACATTTATGCAAACATAATATTTGTCCGTCAAAACATTAGTCTTTTTGCTAAAAATTGTGATTTGCACTCCATTAATACTAGAAATAAGCATAAACTTGTAACATCTGCTTATAGACTACAGAAAGTGCAAGGATCATTTTTAGGACTTGGTGCACGGTTTTATAACAAAATCCCCACAAATATTTTAGAATTGCCTATGAATAAATTTAAGGAACGAGTTAAGTCAGCTTTGGTACAGAAAGCTTATTATAGTATAAATGATTATATTAATGATGACAAGGCATGGGTATAGCGCTCGTTCTATCAGGACTAATGTTATTATTGTTAAAGAAATTGTTAAAACTTGTTTTGAAAAGAGTAATTGCTGAGTTTATTGCCGGCTCTTCTCAGCAAAAGCAACCTTCCGAACCGAGCATTAGAGTCGACGTTTCATAAGTGCCTGTGAAGGCCTAGTTGAATTAATAAATTTATTTCATTTCATTTCATTATTTATGACATTTATTTAATGTTAGTTTAAGACTATCATTTTTTCTTTTAAAATATTCGATACATAAAAATATCTAATATATTTTGAAGTAGTTATTATTTTTCATTTAATGGAGATATATCATCTTTAAATGCATAGTAGGCTTATGTAATAATAATTATAATATATTAAATAATACTGAACAGAATGAAATGTAACACATCAATTAAACTGTAACTAACGGATCCCTAAAAACGTCGGGAAGTTGTGAAACATTCGATCGTCGAACAAAACGTATGGGGGACCCAGCGGACCGTGCACCGGTGATTCATGCAGTTATTCAATAAGCCAAGACCGAGCCGCTTGTCCGGATTTACGGCACCGTGAAACTCTACGTAAATGCATCTGTATATTATACTATAACATATTTATAAAAATTGGAAGGATACAATCTTGTAATTTGTTTTCTGCCGCGATTTATTTGCTATGAATTAAATGATGTTTTCTAAGATAAAAACACTATTCTATCCGTGTAAGCAATATCCTAAACATGTCATTATACTTATATCGTATTGTTATTTATTTATTTATTTATTTATTTATTTCTTGGAAGACCAACAGCTATAAAAAAACTTAAATATATTTTACAGTGAAAATCAGGAAGCCAATTAAAGGACTTCGCGGATAGGCTATAGATTACAAACTAAAACTGTGACGATAACTTAAAATTAATATGAATAATAACTACAAAAATTTTCGCAACATACCAAATTCTGTCATGTTTTGAACACTGCATGACCCCATTAACGGTTAAATCTACTAGTTATTTGAGATACAATATTAATTACGAAAAAAATCATTACTAAGTATTCGCTTCGCCGCTGTAGCGCTTGTACAGAAAAGATCTAAGTCGTGGTGCTTAGCGAGGGTGTTGAAGTTGCTACTTGCTCTCCACATAAAAGAATTTTGTCTATAATTGGAACGGGCATGTGAAACATTTAGTGTAGGATAATATCGATACAACCTAGAAGGAATATTTAAACTTAACTTACTAAGTAATTCACTACAATCAACTGTATTACATGCAATTTTTAATAAAAAGGATATGTCTGCAATTTCACGACGTTTAACGAGGGGAAGAAAATGAAGCTTTTTGCATATACTATAATAATCATAAGAACTGTATGGGATCTTAAGACGGAAACATAGATATCTAATGAATCTCATCTGGATCCGCTCGAGTCGCGTCACATATTTATCATAACGTGGATTCCAAATTTGAGAGCCATACTCTAATATAGATCGGACAAAGGTACAGTATAAAATTTTAAATGTTTTTGCATTCTTAAAGTTGGCAGAGCTACGCATTACAAACCCTAGAGCTCTAGAAGCCCTAGCCACTATGTCATCGATATGCCTGTCAAATAAGAGCTTAGAGTCGTGAGTAACTCCTAGGTCACGAACAAAATTAGTTTTTTGAAGAGTCTCGTTTTTTAACACATAGTTTGAAACTACTAATGATTTGTTACGTGTATATGTAACAACAGAACATTTAGAGGGATTGAGATCAAGCTTATTGTTTGCGCAATATTGGTCTAAGCGAGATAAGTCTGATTGAAGAGAATGGACATCTGCTATCGAGCTAACAGTGGTATAAATTTTCATGTCATCTGCAAAGCAGAGTAATTGTGAGTGGTGGAAACAGTCAAAAATATCATTTATGAATATTGTGAATAACAATGGCCCCAACAACGAACCCTGAGGAACCCCGCTGGGGATGGTTACCCAGCTGGAGATGTAGTTATTCACAACTACTGCCTGCGATCGCTTATCGATGTAAGATGAAAACCACCTGAACAAGTCCCCCCTGATTCCGATACTCTGAAGCTTTACCAATAGTACACTATGATCAATCCTGTCGAAGGCTTTGCTGTAATCAGTGTACACAACATCAACCTGACTGCCAGCATCCATGGCTTCTGTTAGATAGTCGTTAAGCAAGACCAGGTTGGACACAGTAGAACGACCCTTCAGAAAACCATGTTGCGTAGGATTGAGAGAGTTCCTGATCGTTGAGTACACTTGATTATAGATAAGCCTCTCAAAGACTTTGGAGATGATGCACAATTTGGATATGGGCCTGTAGTTTGTTACTTCAGTTTTGGGTCCCTTTTTATGGATTGGGGTTATGAAGGCTGATTTCCAAATGGAAGGGACAGTGGTCTCACTCAAGGACTTTTTGAACAATAGAGATATCGGTAAAGCAATAATCTTGGCACAATTTATTAAAAAGACTGAATGAATATGATCGGGTCCAGCTGCTTTAGAGGGGTCTAACTTTTGGAGGAGTTTAGATATTTCCTCAACAGTAACTTCGATAGATGATATATCAGAAAAGGTACAAGATGCCTGAGAGGTGTTAGAGGACGGCAAGTTAATATTGTTATCAGAGGTAATAAAGGTTGAGTAGAAATACGAAGAGAAAGCATTGCAAATAGAATCACCACTAGTAACCAACGTATCGAGATATGACATGCTATTTGGTATATGATGAGACGTAGATTGAGATTTCATGTAAGACCAAAAGTGCTTAGAGTTTTTCCTAATAGACTCCTCTACGGTATCCAAATAATCCAAATGACATTTTTTTTCAAGACATTTGGCCCTATCGCGCAAGATTTTGAATGTTTCCCAATCGGATCTATTCCCATATGTTTTAAATTTGCTTAAGTATTTGTGTTTTTCCCTAATTACTTTTTTAAGTGCTGGGCTATACCACTTAGGAAATTTCTCATTTTTAACGTTTTTGGATGGAATATATTTCACATGTACATCTCTGAGAAAACTATAAAAATAAGCGACTGCTTCCTCAATCGAACGTACCGAAAATTCCTTCTCCCAATCCGTATTTAAGATTTCCTCGTTAATTGCATCATAATTACCCCGAGTGTACATGTACTTCACAAAACGTAATGGTTTGAGGCTTGTAAGTTGTATGAATTGTACGTCAATAACAAGCGCTCCATGATGAGGATCAATGGGTACCAGCGGATCCTCGCATTCCGATACATAAAGAATTTCATTTGATAGCACAAGGTCGAGGATCCTCCCATGCTTATTATGAACCCCATTGAACTGCCCAAGACCATGTACGCTCAATTCATCAACAAGCGAGTACTCATCGCTACTGCACACGTTATCGGCAGAAAGAGATATGTCTGATTTCTGACTCCATAGGATGTTACTCATATTAAAATCACCTAGAATGACGAATTTATCCGATGGATTATGTAATATAATTTCATCGAGTTTGGATAAAAAATTGTGTAATTGCTGAGAGAATGTTAACCCGTTATTTTGTTTACAAAGATATAAAGCGCATAAATGTATCTTGTTCCGGTGCTTAGAGTGCGATTGACGTTATAGCGATTGTCACTTGTTTGGAGCTTTTTTTTTCACTTGTTTAAAGCTAATACCAACTTAATATAGTAATTATAAAACATAACCAGTTAGTTATTGGTTTCCTACTTGACTCGAACACATAAGTGTTTATAACAAAATACTGAACTTTTATATAGTTTCTCGTGGCAAGTTGACCAAGTTTTCCTCTCTGTTTGCGTAAGGTACAGCACGTGCGATCGACACGGGTCTCGACCCCCGATACCGGCGAGACGCACAAATCATGCGACATACCGTCGCGTCGTGGGGCCTTTGCCCTTATACGGCATCGCTGATTTAAAAAAAAAGAGCCTCTTTTCCTGGTATTAAAAAAATAGGGGTAAATAAATTGGAAATAATTATGAAAGCTATCTCAAATATCATACGTTCCAATTTGTCAAACCAAAACCAACTGCAGACCTGTTTTACAACGCAATAAAATATTGAAATAAAAATTTGCCCGCGAACCAGCAATAAAATAAAACGCTAACCGTTTTTTACGGCGCCGACAATATAATGAAATAATCGTAACGGTCGTCGACGTCACGTTGAATTGCCCAATAAATCTTCCTCGGGTCATATTGTCCGCAGTACTCTTGGCAACACTTTAATATCGAGAAATATCATCCCGATAATCGAACGCGCGCGCACTGCCCGCCCGGTATAAATCATTCCCCCGCACTCGACTGTCGTTTATTTTTTAGACTTTCCATTTCCAAATAAAGTCTCTGAGCAGCGGGCCAGTACTTCCTCCTTCCGGGGCGGATTTTTTTTGTATGATTTGTCGGCTGTCGGCCATTTCCCTTAATATTGTCAATATTTCAAATATTAATTGTTATAAATCAGAAAAGTTTCTCTTTCCGGTTTTTATTGCCGTTTTTGTGATTGGATTTTTATTACGATTGAATTAGACATATTTGTAAACGATGTTGACTGGTCATGAGTACTTAGTGTGGATATTGAGTCGATGAGCGATTCATACGTCCGAGGGGAAATGTGTTAAATTATGTACGTACACTTAGCGCGTCAATCTACACACTACTTTGAAAAAGTTCCGCCCATAAAACATTAACAAGCACTCAAGAAAATTCCCGGGCGATGCCCCGTTCGTTAAGTAGTGTCAGCCTGTAGTTTTTCCCACCTCGCGTTAGCGACTGTCCACTTCAGGCCGGAGGGTCGCTGTCAACGCGATTGGCGAGCCGATATCTCCCGAGAGTGTCGCCCTCTGGCCCTGCGAGGGACTTCAGCGCGAAGATCATCGCAAAGCCCTCAATTAATGACAAACAATGCCTCGGCCCTCACGCGCCCAATTTTCAGTTGTCGCTCTTGTTTTGCTCAGTGACAGTTGGCACGGGTCGACCTACTCACGTGATCTTGTCTATCTTATTCCCAATGCTACAGAACTGTTCAGTTTGGTTAAGGAGGAAAGTTGACGCAGTATTTTCCTTTTCATTTCTAAGCACATATTAATTAGCATTATCTTGGCAACTATAGCTTCATAGGTAATACATATAATTACCTAGCAGTCGTTTAATAACTGATGTAAGCGATGCAAAACATGACATGGTAAATACCGAAGCACAGTGTTGTCCGGTATTTTCATGAGGCTGAGATGTGAGACTCGCTCACTCGCTCGACGCCCGCTATCGATCCGGGGGTGCGAGGGGCGTAAAGGGGCGCAGGGGGCAGAAATTTGGGAAAACTTTGAAAGTTTCGCGTCTAATTCAGGCGCACGCACACACCGGCACAAACAGCTCAACTGTCGCACACAGAGGCGATGGCCTCGTAATTTGTGTTTTGTTTTGAGCCCGTTGTTTTCCAAATGTCACGTGTCCATGGTATACGTGACTGGATAAACGTATCCAAAGGATTGACGGCGAAAAAGTTGGCCTTTGTGCACAGTTTCAGAACCACGCGTGGTATACCCTTTAAAAAAAGTTAAGTTCATCAAAATAAAAGAAACAATTACGTAATAAAAAATGATGACATGTATTTCTTTTCAGTTTCTACTAAAAAGGGATTGAATAAGGCTTCACAATACGCGTCTCATAACAGAACACAAAAATAATACAATATATTATGTTGTTTATAATCTAAATATGATATTATTTCCCGATATAAATTTATTTTGTTATAACTTTCAAACCCATTGGGAAAGTAATGATTCCTTTTTTATTACTGGCTTTTTTAAATCAACAACTTACATATAATTTATTTTTTCGTATATGGCAAAAATATATAAAACCTTATTATATAATTTTCATTTCACCGTTCTATAAATAAATTAAAAGTATTCCAATCTAACAAGAAAGGAACAACTTGTTCCATTATTCCTGCACTCAAAGCAACGTCTCTCAAATTGGCACACATGATCACGCAATGGCAGATCAAAGCTGGTGTCATTACCCATTGTGGCGTGAGTGCTTTGTAAGAAAACAATTAGAAGATGGACGTAGGGTGACCATGCCGTGACGCCGCGCCGTGGGACAATGGGTGCGGAGACGGACACTTCCTGCGGCGCGACGCGATCAAACAAATGTTTGTGCTGTGTGTAGTGTTTAAATGGTATTTCTAAGCATTTGGCATCAAAATTATTTTCTTAATTAAATCATAAACTATTTCCAGTTGATGTTATTAATGTTGGTCTGTAGCAGAGAATGTTAGTTTTAATCTGTAAGTGAGGTACATAACATAATAGTTTTAAACAATATCTTTGAGCAGCAAAAGAGATAAAAGCAACTATAATGTTTCGGTTACTTCATACCAAATTACATTCAAACGGCATTCATGTACATTGCATTTCAAATTCAGAAAATCCATTAGTTAATTCTGAATGAGACTACTAACTCTAAGAATAATACAATTTTGTGAGTTAATCTTTATTCAACTACATTCCACTTTGCTGTGATAAAATTGTTATCTAGCACCAATTTATAGTTGCGAAATAAAATAAATTCATAATTTCACCCTTTCGAATCTCTGATATTCCTTTCATCTATAAAAATGTTTTTGCCATTTTCTCCTAAATTTATAGCGGGTATAATTTTTAAACATCCTTTGTCATCACCCGCTGTTAGTAAACAGCCTGTTTGTGCTCGAGCAAATAAAGGAATTCCATTCAGCGACGGTTTTGCTCGGAAACAACAAAAAAAAAATGGGCCACGAAAAAAAAAACAAGGGCGCAATTAGTGTGATTTAAGGGCCATTTAATTAGACAATAATTAATGTGATATTTTTTAGGCTCGTTGTCTTTTTATGACAAAGCTGTTTTGTTTTCAAATGCTTTGTTTATGGCTGTATCTTCGATTGATAGTACCCAATAAATGTTAAATTTTTTTCACAAGTGGTATGTAGTGCTCAACCTCATAAAGGCTTTGAACCCGAGAACTTCACTTGCTCCGCCTTCAGATATTTAAGTCTAAAACATAAACTTTAACATTAATCATATTAAGTAGTAGGATAAGACTTAAATTCAAATTGTTTCATTATCTGAAACATTACATCACTCATCATAATTTCAGCGAACAGTTATCGCCCTCTCAAATGAATCTCTATTGTAATTAACATTCGTGCCATTAGTTTAATTAAACTGTTCTCTTTTAGTACGTGGGTACACGTTTTATAATTATGATTAACGCGGCTTTCTTTGTGGTTTTATTGTAGTTTCATCTTTTGACAAATACATTTCTGAAATAAAATATTTGATTTTAATTTGACTAAGCTATCACAAATTTGATTGTATAATACGAATAATTGAAATGTTTATTATATTAAGATTATAGGCATATTTTTATATTAAAACCTAAATACAGTGTTCATATCTAGAAGGGGTTAAAATGGTGGTGTCTGGCGGTATAATTACCCAGATAAAACCGTAGCTAAATTGAAATGTGCCGGTAGCTATCACGTTGACGCTAAGTATAAGATCTAAGGTAGACCCCTACCTTTTTGTTTTGCAAATGTAGACAAAAACATAATCTATACTTATAATAAATCTGTAGAGAGGTCAATTCTGTACATGAAATATATTTTCAAAATAACTATCAGGGGGTGATTAGTGATCGATACTGATGCCAAAAATGCAATCAGTAAAATTTTTGTCTGTCTGTCTGTCTGTCTGTCTGTATGTTCCTTATAGAAACAAAAACTACTGGACGGATTTTAACGAAACTTGGTACAATTATTCTTCATACTCCTGGGCAGGTTACAGGATACTTTTCATCACGCTACAATCAATAGGAGCAGAGTAGTGAAGGGAAATTTTGGGAAAACGGGAGAAGTTACTCCATTTTTTAAGCTTCCGTCGCGTGTGCAGTCTTAATGGTTAAAGTTACATAGAAATTATGTATGACGGAAATATTCTACATAAAATTTTCTAAAAAATATCCCGCAACAGCATATGTCTATCTTTTATAGTTGACTCAGAATAACACGTGTAACTCCTGATAGCTTAGCAGTTCGGAGCATTCTGATTATATTTGTTTACTCTTACGTTTATAATACTCTCACTCATCCCTAATTTAAAAAAGTTAACATTTTTACCTATTTAATAAAAAAGAACCATAGAAATCGGTATAGAAACACCAAAATTATAGATGAAATAAGCCATCGCGTCGTCACACGTGAATACTAAATCATGCTATAAGGATTATTTTTAAACAGCTTAAAAAAAGGAGGAGGTTCGAGGAACGAAGTCGCGGGTTAAAGTTAGAGTTAGCCCAAAGAAACTATTCCACGCGAACGAAGTCGCTGGCAGAAGCTAGTTCTAAATAAATACGTTTTATTTTTATTCCTCTAACTCATTCCAAAGCCAAATTCATGATTTTATTTTACAAAAGAAGAAATGGTTCCGCATGCCGTACGTTTCAAAATCGTACCAAAATCCGATCAACGAATCTTTTGAAATTACACAATTTTAAAACATTTTCACTCGTAAATTTTCCGCGAATAACATACGCTCAGAACCGGACTGTATGCATTGTCGTGAAAATTTTTAAAACTTCCCAGACCATGACGACATCTGAGAATAGGTGAGTTAGGTTAATATGTCTACTAAGATTTAGGGTGTAGTTTAAAAGAGTGGTGGCAACAAATAAAGCTGTTAGCTTCCAATCGGCAGTCGGGTCACGCGGCGGATGGGATCAAGTGCACTCTAACACGGGGATATACGGGAGATTATACATGTTGAGATAGGGATATTGTTATGAGTTTGGCCAGTGTTTGTCTTTGGTAATCGATAACTCACGATATGGACAATTTTTGTATATTATCTTTTGTCTTATTAAGACTACAAATACTAGGTACATTCCGCCCTGTGATAAAGCTATCGAGCTTTTATGATTTCAGGATTTATATAATCCTCTTATTTAATAAAGGTGCTTTTAGAGCATCCTTTACAAAAAAAAAATATATTTTAAACTATTCGATAATGTATACATTTTAATACCTATACTTTATAATCCAACTCTATTTGTAAATATGGGAATTCCACATAAACTATAAAAATCTTAAGATATATGCCGTGTTTTTATCTCACGTATACTCACCTAAGTCCAGCTCACAAGTAAACCGAAGCGAAGTAATAAGAAAAGGTAGGAGTGCCCCATTGAATGATAACTCCGGGCCCTTTGTCTTGTGCGTCCGTCTTGACGAATCGAATTAAAAGGCTTATTGTGTCTACGTGACAGCTCTTCAACCCCTCACGACAGAGAAGAGTTTTTGTTTCAAGCAAACTAAAATATTACAGGCCATTCACTAGATCCCTCTCGGTAAGGGAGAGATTTGCTACTTGAATTTGTACTCCATTTTTAACAGCACCCATTAATTAAGAGAGCTTGCTCTTTATTGGCGAGCGAAGTCTTAATGCGTTAATTGTCGAAATGTAATCTTGTTGGAGGGATTTTTAATCATTCAAATGCTTCATATTTTAATTTAGCTAAAACTTTGGTTGTTTATACCTACTGTAGTGATTTTGAGTGACGGGAATATTGGCATTTAAAATGTTGCAATTTTAGATTTATTTTGAGTTTTGTGGCTTATATTGACTGTATGTATTTTATTGTTTCAGGCATCCTTACGACACCGCATGCCCTCACCTTCAGACCAAGGTAAGTGTTTTCCCACATTTTACTATTTTGATTAAAACTCTCTAAGAAAAGATATTGAAACTAATGAACCTAAAGTATATTTTTCAATTATTTCACATATTAAAATAAACCTAAATTAAAATATCACAATCGTTGAGAAAACGTTAATAAAAGAAAACACAAGTATTCAATCAAACCTTTTCCTATGACATTTAGCTTGAAAATCACAAAAAACCTTACTTAAAAAATTAATCATCAAATAGGCGACTATTTGTTGTTTGTCCCGCAACCTTGAGGAAAAGCCTGCCACTTCCCTTGTGCAACATGTCTTAATTATTCATTACGTCCCACGACATCGTTCCTTACAGATGCCTACCGAAAAGCGTGCCGTAAAAATATGTAGTAAAAACGAACACGCACATTAATGAGAACCGTGCAATATTTATACACAGGCTACCCTAATTGCTAGGGTGGAGAGTGGAAAAAATGGGCAATTTCACGTAATGTAATATGTATATTTAAGGCGAGGTTACCAAACGTGGCGGTGAAATTCTGTCGCGGCGATACTTATTACACGAAACCACTTCAAACGTCTTTCTAGGCTCGCTGTGGCGGTCGTTTTGTTTCTAAAGTTGCTCTACTTGCGGTTTTTTGGGATTATTATTTTTTTATTAAATTGCCATTATTTTCATTATTCGCATGCCATTTGTGAAATAAATAGCGTTACTTAATACTGAATAAGTTGAAATAACTTTTGAACGGGTATTTAGTATTGTAATAACTTACTTTCTTATCAATAAACTTAATAAATAAATACAAGAGTTGTGAAACTTGAAATAATTACTTCCAGACATTATTTGCCGTAGTTAATATAATAATTAACTAGTTTACTTTACATAATACAAGACCTAGGTCTTGCACTGTAATATGACGCATATAATAGAGCACTTTACTGAGCGCTTCACGTACTAAGTGGCCGGGATTTTTATTTTTTCAATATGTTTAGCTGAGTTCGCTCCCCTCGCCGCCACAATTTCCTCTTGACGGAAGCCCTCAATCTAATGATACGGCTGTGTTAAAAAACACAAGGAAATTTAATAACGCCAAGAGCCCACAGCCCACGAGAGAAAACAAAGAAAATTTAATTTCGACGATTCCCACATGCTCAATATCGCTGAGAAGTTACGCCCTCGTATTATAAGCTTACGGTGAAAATTAAAAATATCCACTCGAATAATATGATTTTTTTTTTTTTTTTTTTTTTTTTTTTCTTTTTATTTGGAACAACAAACAATTACACTAAAGCTTAAATTTAAAAGTCTTAACTAAAAATAATAATGACAGTGTAATCAACCCCGTTGTCCTCGAATTATGGTAAGTGAAAAGGGCGTAAGTACCACAACTAGTTCTTACTATGATATGTATATATGATATCAGATAGCTTAATACAACTGAACAAATAAGTATGATACCAAACTACAGAAATACAATATATATAAAATATAGCAGCAATATAGATTTAGATATGATCATAAAAATCAGAAGTCATAATAATCTGAATTAAAGTTTTCTTGAACGACGCGGGTGAGTTAGCGAAAAATTCAACATCTGAAAAATGATCATTAAATTGTTTTGTAACTCGGTGTAATGGTGCGCGCTCACCAGCGTTTGTTTTACAGGAGGCAAGTGCGAACAAATAGCGCTTTCGAGTCTCTCGTGTGGGGTACGAACGATATGGTATATGAATGTTTATTTGGTTAAAAAGGTCGTTACAATCAAATTTGTCATGGCAAATATTAAACAATAGCATTTGATCAAGGAGCAATCTTCTCGATTTAAGTGTTAGTAATGAGTATTTATCTAGAAGTATGCTATAGGAGGACTTAGTGCGAAAACAGCGGTATTGCATGGAGCTTAGAAACTTGCGTTGAACTCTTTCAATCTGATCATGATATTTCGTATAGAATGGATTCCAAATGGAGGTGGCGTACTCAAGCTGAGATCTAATTAATGAAGTATATAGTAGAAGATACGAATGAGGTTGCCTGAAAGGAACACAAGATCGCATGACGAAACCGTACAGCATGAAAGCTTTATTTACTACGTTATTTACATGGGCGTCAAAGTGCAGTTTAGAGTCTAAAAGAACTCCTAGATCTCTTATCAACGATACGTTTTCTAGAGGGGTACCACTCAGTAGATATGTGAAGTTTAAGGGAAGCTTTTTCTTAGTAAAGGTGATCGACTTACACTTATTCAGACTGAGTTGAAGTTTGTTAGCTCTGCAGTAGTCAGTAAGGCGATTTAAATCGTCTTGTAATCTACTACAGTCGTCAAGAGTAATGATTTGACGAAAGATTTTAAGATCATCGGCGTAAAGAAGAAAGCGGGAATGTTTAAAGCAGCAATTGATGTCGTTTATAAAGATCACGAACAGCAACGGGCCCATTATAGATCCTTGAGCTACCCCTGAAGTAACCTTGATGACGTCCGAAATGAATCCGTTAATTGCGACACGTTGTGTTCTATTTTTAACATAAGATGCAAACCATCTCAACAGGTTCCCGCGTATACCGTTTAAAGAAAGCTTCTGTAATAGAAGATTATGGTCCACTTTATCGAAAGCCTTGCGAAAGTCTGTGTATACTGAATCTATTTGCACGCGATTATCCATATTTTGAAAAATAAAGTTAGTATAAAGCATAAGATTGCTGATAGTAGAACGCTTTTTAACAAAGCCATGCTGTTCTTCAATTATAATTTTATGTAAGCTGGGATAAATATTATTATGGACTATACGTTCCAAGACTTTCGATAAAGTAGACAATAAAGATATTGGCCGGTAGTTGGTGATATCATTTTTGTTACCACTTTTGTAGATGGGACAAATATAGGCTGTTTTCCATATATTAGGCACTAAACCTTCACGTAGACTTCTATTATACAGTATGTAAAGAGGATCAGCCAGTGAATCAGCAGTATGCTTTAAGAAGAAAGGCGGTAGACCATCGGGTCCAGGTCCCTTAGTTACGTCTAGTGATTTGAGCTCCTTAATGATGTCATCCTTAGAAATATCTATATCACATAATGTGCTGACGCAATTATTGTTTATTAATGTTGTATTTGTGATGGCGTTTTCTTGTCCACTCAATTCATACACAGACCCGAAGAATTTAGCAAAAAGTTCACAAATTTGTTCAGGCTTATCGGATTCAATATCGCTATATGTCATAGATGAAGGCATACCAGACTTTTTATTTTTACTCTTTACGAACCTCCAAAAAGCTTTAACATCTCGCTTCAAACTATTCTCGATTGAATTAATATAGTTATCGAAACATTCTTTACAAAAAGATTTGAATCTATGCCGAAGTAAGGAAAATTCTTCGTAATGGTATGTAGTTCTATATTTTTTCCATCGAATCCATGCTTTTTCTTTATCTTTAAATATATGAATGAGTGGTCGTGAAAACCATACCGGAAAATGATTTGATTTCTTTGGCCGTAAAGGTACATGTTGTTTTATTAATTTATTAATTTTCTCATAAAATATATTTACGGACTCTTCGAAGGGTATGTTACTTAGTATCTGAAACCAATCTATAGCCAGTATTTCTTCATTAATTACAGAGTATTTCCCTTCTAAAAACCTATATCGGGAATGAGAGGAATCAGTCATGGTTTTAAATGTGATGTTAAAGCAAGTTAGCACACTGAAAGGGGGATGAAGGGAATCCACTGGCACCAAAGGGCTATCCGCTACTTTGCACAAACATGATTCATTATTAGAGATAAATAGATCAAGTATCCGATCCATACTGTTTTTATTAAAATTAAATTGTTTACTGTTTGTGTGTCGTAGAAAATCAAAAATATATTTAGTAAGATGGTAGTTGTTATCAATATTCTGAGGCAAGATGGGGTTCAATGTTTCGTAGGCTTGCCAATTGATGGATGGGATATTAAAATCGCCAAGTATATAAAATATATCTAATTGACTATCATTTACCTCATAACGCAATGCATTTAAAATATATGAGTAGGTTAAAACGTCTTGACCGGGAGGTATGTACAAGCCACATAATAAATAGTATTTACCCTTTGATTTGAACTTTAATAATACGTAATCTATCTGTGTTAGTGTATTGTTGTCATCGCTGTGGCCGAACTCGGAGGCAAGCCGTGCCCGCTCGGCGCACAGCCCGCGGCGCACCGCCACCAGCACGCCGCCGCCGTCCCGCTTGCCGGTCGCCTCGCGGTCTCGATCACAGCGATAAATAACGTACCGGGAATCCAT
This sequence comes from Thyatira batis, assembly GCA_905147785.2. Classification (NCBI taxonomy): domain Eukaryota; kingdom Metazoa; phylum Arthropoda; class Insecta; order Lepidoptera; family Drepanidae; genus Thyatira; species Thyatira batis. The sequence goes on from LR990489.1 coordinate 8,696,164, forward strand.
TAATTCGTCGTCGGTGATGCTGGGAATTAGCCACGTTTCCGACAGTATGATTATGTCGTAGTTTATTTATTGATCTCAATTTTGTATGGTAGGGACGCGTTTTGGTGCGTAGAAAATGTGAAAGTAATACATACATATTTGTAAAGAATTTTGGATGGACCTTAGAGGTAGAAACCAACAATTGTCTCAGTGAAAATCTGCATATCACGTTACGGGGACGGCTACCCCACAGTAATTATCCGGGACAGAGCTTAACACATTTCAAAGGTAAGCAAATTAGTTCCGTACTTAATGATCCGACAAAGCGCGTAAATCTTTTTAAAATGCGCGCCCGAAGTGTTTCCTTTTCCTTTAGGGTACGTAAACAGTACGTAAAAAAATATTTGCATAATCCCGCCCTCCACGTATGCAAATCGTCGGCCCGTACGGGGAAATGCCGTGAAAATTGTATCAAATTGTACCAACGACACGTAGGCTTTGCCGGCAATTTGTCAAGCGAGCAATAATTATTTTGAGCCCCCGCAACGCTGTGAATGGCTAATATAATATGCGCCGATTTGTTCGAGAGAAAATTTTGACTAAGATTGTGAGGCGTGAGTTTTGAATGACAGAATGCAAAATTGCCTTAAACTGTTGAATTTTTGAGACAGGACCATATGTAGCTCATCAGACTTATATAACCAAAAGTCTTATATAATTAAACTAATCCGTTATGTGAATTGTATTTTGTGTAGATTTTATGAGCTGGGTGAGCCCATATATAAAATTCTTATAAAATTCTCGTGTTACAATGGTAGTTACCATACTCCTCCGAAACGGCTTAACCGATTTTTATGAAATCTTATATGCATATTTAGTAGGTCTGAGGATCGGCTGCTATCTATTTTTGATACCCCTGTGATCACGGGAACGGGAACTACGCGGGTGAAACCGCGGGGCGGCTGCTATTTTTTTCTATATTTATACACACAAAGCCATAAGATTAATAAGTCGCGGAAAATTGACGTAAATTTAACATGACAACTCAGCTGTCAACCTTAAGCTTACTTAATACCCAATAAATTGCAGTCCCCATGGCAAACACATATTGGCAAATTCCCACGCATTTCAATAAAAACAAATCGTTGGGCAGAAGGCTTCGAATTAAGCCCCGGTAGCCATCAGTGCGGGTCGCAGGCAATAGCCGGTCCCGCACTGAAAAATGTAATACACCACCTGTGGATCGGACCGCACGTGTAATCGTATGCGTTTATCTCTACGGGGAGCGTATGCACTGGTCACTCTGCCCATTCACATGGATATAGAAGCCGTTTGAATATCTGAAATGGTGTAACTACAGGTGATTTGGAGGTCTGTTTGAGTATTATGTAGTTTAGAATAGTTGCAGTTGTTTATTCATGCATTGTATTTTTCTTCATATGATTTGATTATTGTGTTTTAAATACGATATACTTTGAATACAACATTTTGATTCTGATTCATGCCTTTTGATGTACCTACTTATTTCCTTTGGTATACATTATTTAAATTGACGTAAACTTTGTCCAAACAATAAAGAATCTACTCTTATACACTCATATAAGATTGTTTCCCTTATCTGAGTTTGTTATTTGTGCATATTATATCAAAACCACATCTAGAAAACCAGTTTCCAATATCATCGTATCCTCGTATGGAGCCGTGTTTGCATACATTCAATTCCACACCGATAGCCCGAATTTATGCGGCGCCGAGCGTTCAGGCAATTATCATTCACGCAATGACTGCTCGCTGTCCACTCTGCACCCGTGGCACCCCGAGCGGGTCGGCCGACTCGGTCCCACCGAACACGATACACACCCGCACCCAACCAATTAACACGCCCATTGCATCCCGCTCAATTGACCAAACGATTTATTGACTCAACCCGACGCTTCTTTATTTTATTTCCCATGAAAATCTCTCGCACGATCGACATTTTTTCCCACGGTTATGAGGTCTTAATAGTGAACCACGGTCCTTTATGAAGCCGAGCGGACACAATAACGATAAAGGTGTGCAGAAAATCCGGACAATAAAGCCCGACAAAAAAGCTGAGTGGGGGTTAGTGCAGGGCAAATAGTTCGTGAAATTTCGAAGGGTCCCGTAGTGGGGACCGAGGCGAGTTCGGTGTAACGTGGACGGGACACTTTACGACGGTCCTCTCGCTAAACCTGCCCATTATGTTGGGTTAAAGGATCGTCGTCCTCCAGTTATAAAGATGCCGAACGTTCGGCTAAGATTTGTAGCCGGTTTATGGATGTAGAAGGGTTGTTGGATGCAGCCGAGGGTATTATGATCATGTCGAGTCGAGAGGTCGTATCATTTCCAGAAGTCAACATTCCGCAAAATGATTGAGGGCTTTTGAACGGGGCAGTGCGGAAATATGAATGGAGTTTTCAGAATTGGTTGCGTTTTGTAAGCTTAGTGCTTTTATTGTAGACTGAAATTCTTCGTATACGTGGATTAATTAATAATGAGTTTGTAGTAACAAACATAAGTGTACAAAATATTATGTTTTCTAGTTTAATAGTTAGAATATTATGTAATGTAAGTATTTTCATAAAGTTGTAGGTACTTGTAATGATATAGCATCCACCACAGACACCTGAGGCTATCACGTTAACTGTCCTTTATGTCCATTAATGTGTTTAATCCTTTCCACTTCCCTTCTCTCCCGACCACTAATGCTTGTATCTATACAAAGGTACCTTATACAGTTTTGTTAGGTTACAATATACCTTCTAGTTAATGATGTGAAAATAAAACCATAGCAGTAGATAGGTACTTAACCAATATATGTCTTATATATAATATATTTGTTTACAATATATTTTTATAAATTGGTTTCATATAATACGTGTCCAGAGAAAGAGTATAAAATCACTTATTAGTCTAAAAGTTAAAATTATAAATTCATTGTGAATACGAACCAAGGTATCCGTAGTTTCCAAACTTAATTTTCATTATAATATAAAACATTCCAAATACCAACGTAGCACCTCAGCAACACTCAAAAGGCGACACCAAGCATTCAGACGGAGCTGGGACCACAATATTCTAACACACTACATATTTACCACTAACTCTTAAAACATAGACCATAGGGTACAAAATAGGAATGCTTTTAGTATACCAGTAGTTGGTGTAGCGTGGTTAGCAGGTGAGACATCAGGGGCTAATTGTACACGGCAATCGTGACCGTCCAGTACAAACAGAGGCGAAGGTAAAGGCATTTACAGGTGTTTGCGAACGGCCCTCACGTAAACAGCTCAGTTGGAAGTTCCTTTGCCTGCATTCACTACTCCTCTCTTGGAATACAGAGCAAACCAAGTTTGGATTGTTTGCGATGTTTACTACAACTTTTGCGATGTCTTTGAAACTCTGAAACGTGAATTTTAACATGTTTTCGTGATATAAGATTAATATTACGTAATACTTTAAAATTACTCATGTTACGTAATGTGGAAATGTAGGGATTCCACTGATTAGATGAAATAAAAAATCGCTAGTTACTATAGACTTTAATTATGTATACGGTGCTTATGAAAGTCAAAATCTAGGTACCGACTATCTCAGTGTCTTGTAACGCCAATTCTAAATCAAGTTTGAATCGAGTCTCACCAATTATATTCTATCTGGAAATACCAAAATTAATCCCAATAAACACGAACAAAAGTGAAAGTTAGCGGCGATGTTCGTTACTGAACTTGTGATGTGGTAATTGTAAGATAAAAGTTTCTATTCGAATGATACCTCAAAGGTGGAGCCGGCATTCAACCAAAAACACCAAACATGGTTGTTGAGCGACTAGGTTGCGGTTGAAACATCCCACCGTGCCCCCGGACGCGTCTCGGTCAAACCTTTTGACGCTCCACGCCAGAGTGTGAGCCAGCCCTTTGAGCTCTCACCTACAACCACAAACGTTTTGTATATTTCAACTTTATGGAGAATAAACTTCGAAATAGGTGATTTATTATTAAGCCAATTTAACGAAAGTACCGGTAATGGATTCATTTACTTAAAACTAAGTACCTCATAACTAGTCAGGCAGGCCTAATACATAAAACCGATTTGTAATTGGAAACCTATTTTATATTTATTATCATTATTATCTTCTCATCTCAGTACCTAATAAAAACTTTACAACTGGCTTTACCTAAGCAAGTTTCAAAACTTTGCTCATTGGAATCCCAAAGACTTAGGAACAAAATATGCAAGTGCGCCGACGTCGGAAGGACGCGGTATCCCGATCTAGCCTTGCTGCATATTACATGAGATCAAGTTTTGCCGATTTACTCAATATTTCAAAGCGGCAAATCCTTTCGCTTTGTCTTACGGAAAATTGAAAAATCAATGCGAAATAAGTAGAATTTATGAGATTGCTTGACGGCACTACTTCAAAATAAAAACAATTATTTTGTTATCCTCTCAATATAATATGTAATATAAAATGTTTGTCCCAGATAAAAAAACGATACGAACAATCTGCATTCTTTATGTTTTTGACGACGCAATACATACTTCATTGATTTCCATTTTCAAGTAACGGCGCGAAAAAGTTTCGGCACACCCAAATCAACAAGGCTCTTGTTGATTTGGGTGTGCCGACCGGATCAGTGTTCGGACCTGTGGGCTATATAATGCATGTGAATAGTGTAATTAATGTTGTTAGTAGATGTAGGGTGTATATGTATGCTGATGATATGTGTTTACTGAGTGCATCTAAAGAACTGCATGAGGCCCAAGAAAATATCCAAAGCGACTTTGAAAGCATAACACAATGGGCACATGACAATGGTATTATTCTAAATCTAGAAAAAACTAAGAACATGCATATACACTCACCGTACAATAGGCAGGCTAAATTGATTGATATGGAAAGCTTTCCCATAGTGGGCCATACTTATGAATGTTTGCATGGAAATAAAACAAATTGCAAATGTGCATACATACAATCGGTTAGTACTTACACTTATCTAGGACTAAATATAGACAAACACTTCAATTGGAAACCACATGTAAACATAGTCTGTGATAGAATTAGATCAGTATTGGGTAAATTATATCAACTTAAGCAAGCTATTGACAGGCATACAATGAGAATGGTCTACTATGCTCTTGCAGATTCAGTAATCAGCTATGGTCTCAGTATATATGGACGCACATTTAAGACATATACTAAGGAAATTAAGTGTATACAAACAAGGCTCATTAAATATTTAGTAAGTAAAAAAGTTAAGAAAAAGTGCAATAAAAACTATGAGAAATTATATTATATAAGTAAAATACTACCCGTAGACCTAAAAGTAAATTTCTTAATAGCCATAGAACATTATTATAATGAAGAACATAAAGTTAAGTGTAAAAATTCATATAATACAAGAAGTATAAGGCAGGGAATGCTAATAAAACCAAAAGTAAATAATTATTATGGAGAGAGAATGTCTGAATATCTAGTCCCTAAAATATATAATGAGTTTAAGCTGTTAAGGAAGGAGCCACAATTGAGTAAGGCATTGTTGAAAGCTGAACTCAAGGACATATTTTTAGGCAAATGTAATGAGTGAGGTTGATGCCATTATATAAATAGATTTAAGTATAGGTATATATTAAATATTATAGTATAGTAGTATTGTTAACGAGCGTGTCTTGCCAACAAGCTACATAAGCTTGGCAAGGAAAATTTTAAGTGTAACTTGTTATTATATTATTAGAAATAAATGATTTAAAAAAAAAAAAAAAAAGTAGATAACCTAAATAAAGTATAACAAAAATAGTATAAAATTGTTTAATCGATCTGTACATGTCTTTTTTTGTTGTAGTTACTCGTATGACAGTCCCTTTAGGAATATTTAACAATAGGAAATAAATCAAAGTATAGAAAACAAAAATAATCTAACAAAAGTCGAAGGAGTCGGATATTCTGTAAAAAGACATAATTACGGAAAATAATAACGCACCAGAACCTATCTACAAACCGAATAAAAATCAAATAACATTTCTCGTAGCATTATTCTCCACAAATTAGAACAATGCATAGTGCATAGTATTAGGTGCTCGTACAATAGTTCTCATATCCAATGAGATTGCACTTGAGACTTAATTTCATTTCCTAATACTCGCTACACGTATTTGCTCACCATCCATCCGTGTTTGCACGCCACCGCATTCATTCTACGTAACAGACGGCTACCATATTTTCCTTTTGTCTAGACGAAATCTTAACGAATATTTAAGTAGTACGAGCATAAATTGTACTGGTTGCAAATTTTTGAGGGCATTGTTCAAGTTTCATGGTCGCCTTAAAAACTTTGTCGATATGTACCTATGAGTTTCAACACCGTGGTGTTATATAATAATAAACTTTTTTCTCGCAGTAAATAATGACTAAATACAAAATTTCGCATACAATAACCGAAACAACAAATGTTAAGTTTGATACTCGGGCGATATCTCCAAATTGCTCATGTAAGACGAAAATTAACCCTCACCCACATTAACACAGATAAGTCGGGGAGCTCATTTGCGAGCCTTCCGGCTGGCGCTCGTTACATCTTGATATTCTTTACCCCTTCACCGATACCAGCCACCACACGAGCAATAAATGGCGCGGAAGGAGCACGCTATCTCGCGCCCCGATATCTTCCATCCGAATTAATTTCAGAACGCTCCAGAAACGAACTAAGTTCGCGGACTTGTTATTTCTACGTGCACTCGAGCGAGAGCGCGCCACTCGCGAGTTCTAATCGTGGAGAGTCGCGAGATAAAATGGCGACCCGTAATTACCATAACCGCGCCTTTCGAAGATATGTGGAGAATCTTAATGGTACGGTGGCTCCGTAAATAATGGGCTCTTATGGGAAAGTTGGTAAAGAGCACTGTTTCGTGTGTAATTTTAAGGGCTTCGTGCCTCACGTGCTTTTTGAATAATGTGCTAAATACGGGGTGGCGTTAATGACGGCTTTTGTTTTGATGTAAAGTTTAAATAATGAATTTAACTTCCTATTTCCTGTAATACTGTATACACTTCTGCTCATTATACATATAGAGCCACAAATAGAAATAATATTCATGTACATGTAGGTACCTGAAATATTCAGCATTAAACCCAAAATATGTACCTACCTACCACTGACAGCTACACCTTACAAAGCAGTTAATTATCCACCGAAGCGCATCTAAGACTCGCATTGTTATAGAACGTTTATAACACCGCTATCTGCCGCAGGATGCAGCGTTGTCGCGACCGTTGCAGATTACGCGTGAATTATGAGCTATTTCTGAATTGTGGTCGCCCGCGGCGCGCGCCTTGGCTGTGGTGGCAGTGGTTGTGGTGTCTCACGGCATCCTTTGCAGCCAGCAATTAGCTATAAATGTGCCGTTTTATCGTCTGTATGATCCAATTCACTCCGGTTGCTTTGCCCTTCTGGTCGATTTTCAACATTTACATTTAAAAATGTCAAATCTTTGTAAATAACAAATATTTGTAAGATAAAAGTTTCTATTCGAATATCCATGTAATGATCATTTTCAAGACGTGTTTTTAACAACAATATAAAATGTTCACACACATATTGTGTTTCATCCCATTAGACACCTCTGGTTATGCTAACATTTGCTTACACCACTGCATTGTTCCACTATGCATATTTGCGAACTCTGCTAATACATTTCAAAATGCTCGCAGCGACGCCGTGGCGTACCTGCGCCGCGGCATGGAGCATGTTCCTTCAAATTACAAGCACTGTAAATTAGGTACCAAAACCAGTCTCATTTTCCACACGAGTGCTGCGGCTAATATTGTCTCGCTTCTAAAATATGCAGTCTTACCTGGGAGAGCCGGAATATACTGTAATTGTTGAATATACCGCGTCGTTTAATCCTCGCTACATCTTCTGGAATGTTCGAGAATACAGCCAAGATTTGGAGGCAGTCTGCGGCACTGACTTGGCCTCGGGCCTAGCGCCGACTTAATAGACGGCTTAACTTCACTCGGGAATCCTTGATGGCCCGCATTTCGCTGCAGCTTTTAGTAACACAACTAAGCACATCTGTAAACAAACATTAAAAACTCGTTTACTTTTCCGAACCCTTTTAAAAGAGTTAAAGTTGTAACACCCTCGAAAACCTTCTTCGCCGATCCCGCTGAAACTCTGGTTACTGTAAACAGACGTCAGGCGTCGTCGATGAAATTGCAAAAATGTAAAAGAGCTAATGTTTGCTCACCTTAAACCCCTTCCCGACCCCACGTGCCAGCGTGACGAGCCGGATAAAAGGCTTTAATACACCCTCATCCCTTATTACGAAACTTGAAAAAGACAACAATATAGATCCAATGTGTCGCGGGCGCGGGCAATCATACGCGCATCAAAGGTGACGCGCCAGCGAGCTAGCCAAGTGTGGAGATGCCTTTATGATACACCGTTTTGTTATACCATTCTGTATGGAAATTCCGAGTCAAAGGGCTACACGCGTTATGAGATCTGAAACAATACGAATTGTGACAATCCCGTTTCCTTCGTACGTGAGGAAATGGCATTTGAATGCTTAATGAGAACTTCCAGTGTGTGTATCATAAATAAATATGAATATCTAGAATGCCTGACGCCATATTACTTATAAAGTTTTAGGGCTTACGTTAATCAAGATTTTATTCAATTCGACATGTTGCGGATTTAACATTTTTTATTATTATGGATTTGGATTTTTTACAAAGTAGACTATAACTGGTATTCTTTTAACATATTTTTCGAAAAATAAAAGGCTAGTCTCCATACCAACCAAACTTGGAGCACATCAAGCAGTCATTACCGCCCTCCTGTAAAATCTCCGGTTGCTTTGCAAGTCAAAACTTCTTGACTACACGCGGTAGCTCCCACCTCGTAAGTGCCACGAGGTGGCGCTTGAGCAAAATTCTCTTATTATGCGTGTGCACAGGTGATGTGTCAAATAGCTTGTATGAATAGAGCTAATATTGTATTTAAACGAATGTAACGGGTTATAGAAAAATACATATTACAGGTACCTATATAGCTAATTCTTAGGGGTTATAAGATTTTGGTATTTTGACTATGACTTCTGACAATTATATCAAATTAAAATAACTGACTAAATTATTACAATGAATATTTAGGAATAGGGATATAAAGAGATTTTAACGTTTGATATGTTGTATGCAGGATATAAAACCTTGATACATTTATTAGATGTAGAATGAAACTTTAGTTCTTATAATGTACCTATATGTTATCCGGTACCCAATTACTATGGATTTAAGTAGAACGAGTGGACAATCAGCTGGATTTATAATCACATACAGATTAGTCTATGTGACTAGACACTTAAAGATTTATTGAAACTTGTAGGTATTTAAATTTGATGATGATGAATTTTTCATATAGGTACCTAATCAAAATTATACGTAAATCATCATCATTATGAGCTTATAATGTAAATTTCGACTGCATTATTATATTCACATCAAAATAAGGAAACAAATGCCACATATGATTCAAATCAAATTTTTATTGCCAAATAATACCGACAATTGATATCGAAGATATCGGGTGCAGCATGCTCCGCCGATCCACACATCGTTAAGGCGACGTGTACGCCATTACGCGAACTTATTTGGCGACAGGCCGCAACGCGCGTCCTCAAATTGACATTCAATCAGTGTACCAACATTGTTTCCCTATCAATCCTTATTGGGAGTTGGTACACGCGCCGCGCGCCGATATGCCGCCATCAAATCGCAATTTGTTTATGAAAATTTATTGTATTCGCCATTACCGAGCGGTGGATTCTTTTCCTACGGGAGCGACCCCGCGGAACGAAATCACCTTATTCAATTCCCTTTTTGCATACATCACGCACATGGGTGTCTTCGAAGGGGAACATAGACGGTTTTTGTCTGAACACGTGAATCGCGTTTGGGACTCGTGTTCGCTTCTTATTAGTCTGGATTGGGTAAAGGTTTTTCTTACATCGGTTACCCTTTAGGCGGTATCAGTACATGTACAGCTACCGTACCGTGTTTTCTTCGTTTTAACATACATTTATTAAATCAGGTAATTTGAGAATGAAAATATGTTATAAGGATCTCTGGAAATTATACCATTAGGCACGTGCCTAAAGATCCTTACACGTGTAAGCGGCAGTGGTTTCAATAATTTGTTTTGTGGGTTTAGCCGAGTTTTCGGTAGATATTAAGTTTTCCCGGAATAAAAAATCTTATTTATTCATTGAAAACAAATTCTATTATATTTGAATAGCAATTTTATTTTTCAAAACTTAAAGCCATTGCTTTCCCAGAATGAGAAACAAACGTTGAAACATCCATCCTTATAAACTTTTGTGTAAATAACAATAGTAGGTACCGCATACCGCATATTCTAAGGGTTAAAAATACTAATCATTAATTCATAAATAATCACCTATTTCAAAAACCCGCTCTCTTACGCTCGCTACTTATATTAACATGTAGGTAAACAAAAAATCCTATTCCAAATTCAAATCATTTATCAGCATAGAATTAGCGCGTCACACACGAGCGCAAGGTGTCGATGGTAAGTGGAGCGCGCGATATGACACCGCTTCCCTTCTGTTTCGTGGATTCGGGAAAAAGAATTGTCGCATATATCAACGTTAATAGGGTGAGGAGAGAGCACTACTTATGCCTAATGCGACAAGGAAACATGCTACGCGCCGTACGCCCGAATACATTTCCAGAACTGGATTTTCAATGGCAATAAATATATGAAACCGAGCCAAGTGACTTTTTAAGGAAAATATGAGTAGATAATGCCTATTACATTATTCATGGATGAGTTTTATTGTAATATTAATACAATTTTACAACTATTGTATTTTACAGTAGGTATGAGCTTACTAAAAATATTAATAAATCCATGTACCTACACACCTGCAAATTTTGTGTACAAAATTTAAACAATGTTCATATAAAACTTACGTCATTCAACTATCAATCTTCTTACATAAATAAAGCAGCCGGAAAAAGCGAGAGATGATAGATATCACAGAGCAGAATTTCCATAGCACAATTTGATCGTCTCCAAATTTATGAAACTTGATAGCTTTAAGGCATTGCACAGCTGCAACATCACAAAAATGCAGCATTAACCCCTTTTCTTATAACATAACAGTAACTGTTGACGCGATCGTAAACACTATAGAATGAGGCTTCGTAAAAAGCAATGATCTCACTAAATATGTACCGGCGATGTCTTTACTGACAGTGAAACGAGGGTAAAAACTGTAAAGAAGCTTTTACCCTACACAATAGACTTGCAAGGTTAATGTCTCACTGATATGTTATGTCTCACTTAGTGTTCTGATAAAATATAAAAAAATATTTGGTGCAATTTGGTATCTAGTAGATACCTAATTATTTAATCAACCTAAAATGTATGACTTGAAAATGTAGTTTTATATAAGGTAAGTGACGTTTTCTCATTATATGTATCCCTAACCTAAATATATACACCTATATAACCGCTAGGTATACAAGTCATCTAACAAATTAATAAAAAATCTACGAACTCTACTTTTTGAGCAATGAATCAAGCACCACAAAGTACCAAGTAAAGTAATTTTTGCTTCCTTCCTTAAATCAGAAGATTATGTTAAATACTTGTTGGTATTATTTCCTACGACGCACATTGCATACGTAACAATGAGTTTATCAAACGCCCTCCCTAAAAAGCTGTTATATTTTCAACACATGATTATGTAAAAGAATTCCAAGATTTCAGCATACGAGGGAAAGAAAATGTGTGTCGTTAAGATGCGATTTGCATCTTTACCACTCTTTTGTGGGGTGGGATTTCTCACGATGAAGCATTATTTTATTATGTCGTATGTTGTTTTGCTTAAAACACTCCTCGGTGCAAAGCTTTAGCCGTCGTATATTTGTGTATATCTTATAGACAAACATACGACGGAATATAAATAAGTTAAGAGAATTGCATAATAAAAATACATAATGTTTTAATGGAATCGCTACAAGATTACAGGAATGTCTCAGTGAAAAAAATACAAATACTTAACTAACGATCACCAGTCACAATTATAGCAAGACAAGTCAATTTTCCGACTCACCAAACGACTTCCTCGTCAACTTAGTAACACAAAACAAATTACCGTCGAAATTTCCCTTCAGCTTGAAACAATTAATCAAAAGCATTTGGCAAAAAATTAAACGAATAATCCTTCCTAGACTGCGAACGTCATTATTATTATTTAAATCTTCAAAATTACTCGACAAAACTGCGCGATATAGATATAAGTCTGCAATAACCCATTTGGGAGGATAAGAAAAAGGGATGGTAGTCATTAGCATATAATGACAGTAATTAAAATACACAAATAGAGCTATAAAGAAGGGCCGGCGTTGAAGGGTTGTCTTCATCATCCAACTCGAGAATTTATACATGGCAAATATTTTGAGTGTGGCTCAAGCAAGCCGCGGCTGAATTAAGAACGGCATTGTTTAATTTATTAATTAATGGACCCAGTGTTGCGGAGACGATGATGACGTCGAATCCGCTGAGCGGAACAGATTATGACGCTTATTTCAATATAAATGTTGGTTTGAGAAAAGAGCATTCTGTGCATGATCACTAAAATAAACCCTTAAAAATAAAATACTGATAGGCTGAACGTAATGTATAGAAACACCTCCTAAATCCAGTGGAACCCAGTGACTATATTTTAGTCATAGTTGGTTTGATTAGTCAATATGTGCTTGTTTACCTAACATAATAATGGGATTAGGTAAAATCCGTGCATTTAAAAGTCCCGGCGGTAATTCGGTGAAATTATTTCAATTCATTTCTCCGACACCGCTTCGCTGCCTCCGCAGACAATGGGTCGACTAATTACGAGATGTAAGGCTTTATTAACGCAATCGGGCGGTTATTAACATAAAAAAATAATATTTACTGGGCCCAACTCTGGCGTAGGTACTTAATTTACGAATATTGCGGCATTAGGTTTATTTCGCCCGTCTTCAACCCTTCTTACAAATAATTGCAGTGATGTTCCGCGCTGAGAAATGGGATGAGAGTCAAGATTAAAGCTCATCAGGGCTGTTGTGCTGGTGAAAATTCTGCATTGTAATTGCTGATATTAAAATACGGTGCCTCAATGTTTTGTTAGACGGTGGGGATGGAGCGTTCACACATCTTCAACGTGTCTTACTATTTTAGTCAGTTACAAAATTGAGCTGGCAGTAAATATATTTTTCTATTTCTATTATATGTCTCTCACCGAACTACATGTCTTGCATATGTAGTTCGGTGTACTACATGTCTTGCATATGATGTATTTATTTAATATTAATTGTGTACTAACTTATCAAGTAATAATTGTGTTACTAACTATGGACTGAAGCTGTCAGAAATAAATGGATTTTTATTTTTTATTTTATATAATATTTACATTTTATTGCGATTTACTATCTGACATGTTCATTCTCAGATATGCATTTCTGGCAGAAATAACATCGTAAGATTTCAAAGAATATTCACATTCGTATCACGATTCTCAAATTGGAGCTAAGAATGTCTTTTGAATGGCACCTCACAAATTACCCATTGATATTTTAATCAAGAACCATCCCTTCACCGATTTCCGAGACTTGAACATTAGCATATAAATAGCTGGTAAAATATGACATCAGCATTTTAATTTTTCTATATTACAAAACGATTTACAAATTAGCGGGTAAGAAAAACTCTATGGAAGCCTTGAGAGGGTCGACCTGTTCGCAGATGTTCCATTTAAATGTAAATTTCCACCGACACGCCGAAGACACGGATGAAAAAAATAATTTAGAATCAAAATATTTGACAGGCCCGTCAAAATTATTTGGAATAATAATGAATAGGGATATTGGTTACAGCTTTATGAAATTAAAACTGATGACTGACACGTACTTTAGACAATACCAATAATTTTAAGCATTTATTAATGACTAGCTTCTGCCAGCGACTTCGTTCGCGTGGAATAGTTTCTTTGGGCTAACTCTAACTTTATCCCGCGATTTCGTTCTTCGAACCTCCTCCTTTTTTTTAAGTCGTTTAAAAATAATCCTTATAGCATGATTTAGTATTCACGTGTGACGACGCGATGGCTTATTTCATCTATAATTTTGGTGATACTATACCGATTTCTATGATTCTTTTTTATTGAATAGATAATAATGTTAACTTTTTTAAATTAGGGATGAGTGAGAGTATTATAAACGTAAGAGTAAACAAATATAATCAGAATGCTCCAAACTGCTAAGCTATCAGGAGTTACACGTGTTATTCTGAGTCAACTATAAAAGATAGACATGTGCTGTTGCGGGATATTTTTTAGAAAATTTTATGTAGAATATTTCCGCCATACATAATTTCTATGTAACTTTAACCATTAAGGCCTTGGTTTTGTTTTCCCAAAATTTCCTTTCACTACTCTGCTCCTATTGATTGTAGCGTGATGAAAAGTATCCTATAACCTGCCCAGGAGTATGAAGAATAATTGTACCAAGTTTCGTTAAAATCCGTCCAGTAGTTTTTGTTTCTATAAGGAACATACAGACAGACAGACAAAAATTTTACTGATTGCATTTTTGGCATCAGTATCGATCACTAATCACCCCCTGATAGTTATTTTGAAAATGTATTTCATGTACAGAATTGACCTCTCTACAGATTTATTATAAGTATAGATTATATTACCTCTTAAGGTAATTTATGTTGATACTTTACCTGTGAGGCAAATTTATCTCTGCTAAAAACATCCTTAAAAACTCAAACACCGAACAGAAGAAAAATTAACTAAATTTGACAGCAGTATTTAATCAACGCACAACAAACACTACCGGGGGGTGACAATTGCAGGCGCCGGATGGAAAAAAAAGAATGAAGAAAGTATTCTTTTCACAGAAAGGGCAACAATAAGAGAAAGAATTGCGGAAAAAGGTCCGTGGCGGAAGTGGAAGTGACAGATCGTCGACAATGGTGAAAAGTCACACCTCTTGTTTACGGGACGGTGCGCACACTCCTGAATTAGCTATCATTTACTTAAGCACTTTATATAATTAAGTGGAACGGCCATTAGAGTCGCAAGGGTCGACATATTCTTTTCATGGGTTCATGGGCGGCGCTAATTGCGTCTTTTAGTTGCGTTATGTGTCGTTTTCCTTGTTCATATGAACTTCGATATAGGTAATTAAAAGGTTGGGTGTATATATCTTTATGTTTGTATGAGTTTATTTGATAGATACTTTTTGACGGCTACACTATGCTTTGGTTATTTGAATGATGAAATCGTTTCCAGAATAATTAATTTATTTGCTACGGTTCGTAGCATTTTCGTAGTAGTGCTACGAGTAGCAGGAAATTGGTGATATCGTTATTTTGTTGCAGTTTATATGATAAATAAGTAATATAAAATTTTATCAAATTGAAAAAATAATAAATACAATATTTCTTATATAACTTTTAATTACATTCTCTCCGCACTACAAAAGATTGGAAGCGAGTTAATCCCCTTTGCATCTCGAATTAACGAATCGATCATAATTGATTAAGTGCTGCGCCGAGCCAAAGAAAACCACAAAGGAGTCCATTCGGACCACCTCGGTGGAAAACAAAAACAAGCTTCTCCCCTCCTTTTTTGACCGAGCTCGAGCCGTCGAAAGCGAAATCTGGCTTTGTTCATTTGCTCGGTAAACCGATAATTTCATTAAACAACAAAGTGGGACTCGTCGGGAGCTCTCTGTAAACAAGGCAAGAAGCCAATGTCCCCCAAGATGGGAAATTCATTTGGAGAAAAAAATTAAGTCTTAGAACAGCGCGACAAATTAGGAATCGCCCCTTCTTTTGTTCTTGTAATTTTAAAATGCTGGAAAATAAATTAAAATCAAAATAATTAAAAAGACAACAGTTTCCCCGTGGATTCACCCATGCCTCTGACCGAGAGTTGCTTTTTTTCCTTTATATCCTGGGATAAAAATTATTCCGTTTCTCCACTAACATGTAATGGAAGGAAAACAAGCACACATTGTAATTAAAATAAAATATATTAATTAGTATCCAGTCCTGAAATACCCACAAGATGCGGTATCATTGAAAATATTGGCCTTAACCCTTAGTCAAAGAATCCAGTTAATATTGTACGCGTAACCTAAAACGGTTGCATTCCGAACGCTAAAAATATCGCGAAGTAATTTGGAGCATTCGGGGCTACTCGCATTAAAGTTCGGTAGCGGGCAAATTAAGCCGAACCCCCGATATATTGCGTTTGTTCTTTTGATGCCGCCGGTGAAGGGTTAAAGCCAAGAATGCTTTGCTTTTTATAGTAAACTCAATAAACAGGGGAGGATGCTGCTTACAGCTTACCGTATGTATGTACCACTGCGAGTGATTAATCGGAAATATATTTCTTTGACAATGATTCAAATGATAAATTAATAATCTTAACCTGATAATGCTCATATATATTAATAATGATAATATTTATATTCTCGTTGAAAATGAATGGTCGACTGATTTTTCTACCAATATAAACAATTCCACACACGGATACCCACAAATATTCGTTACACAAAGCCAATGAATTATACCTCAGCCAGGTAATTAGACCGAAAATACCATTAAATTAATAAATAAAAAACAGAAGCGTGCCCCATCGACTCCCGGAACGACGCATGTGCCCCTCACTCGAATAAATTTATGTAAAAATTTTCATTAATATTTTTGAGGCCGAGCGTCCGTTCGCCCTTGGGAGTGAAAATCGAGTTCGCGGTCGCGATGGAAAAATGCAAACCAAAAATTATGGGGTCCCTCGCCTTGTATTTGCTTATGAATACCGGCCGTACCTGCCCGAGCCCTCCGAATCGTCAAATATAAATATATGATACGATACGGGGAAATAAAATTAAAACATTGTTGATGGAGTCATTTCGTATGAAAACCTATTACTCGATTCACGAAAAACAAAAAAGAAAACATACCTTTTTCACGAGTAGTTATTTTTTCGGCCTTTAGAGCTGTAAGTACACTATGAAAAACGCCCCTCGTGGGATCTTTCGAGATTATGAAAGATTTGTGAGTTCTCGAGTGGCGCCCGCGGCCGGTCGCAGTGAGCTTAAGAGATTTAAATCGCTCGCTGGCCCGGAATACCAGATACAAACAGATTTCTTACTGCCCCGCGTTTAGTAGAAATGATATCTTGAAAGTAGGTATAGGGTATATTTATATATAGGTAGGTACTGTATGGATAAAGTTTTAGGGTAGATAAACATATGACGTTCTTATCATTGTTTCAAGTGTTCAAAACGTTTAAATAAAAAATGTAATCTTTCAACATAATATTTTGAACAACTATTAATATTGGATGCCTAAGAATTACGTTATATTATTCAGATATATGTATTTTAATTTGAAGGAGTTCCGGAGAGAATTAATACCTAAATAAAGAATCAATAAAAGTAGGTACATGCCAATGTAAACCATTTATCGTAAGAAAAGCCAAAAGTTACGTGGCTACTAAGTGACAATGCAACCAAAATCTGGGCGCCATATCTTTCCTCGAAACCTGTAAATCTTGCAGGCATTTTTATATTCGCCGGTTTCACCCCAAGTCTGGGGCTAAGCAAGTCGCACCACCATCCCTAAGATTATATCTTGACACTTGATGGATGAATGGTTATTGGATCTCAACATTTTTATCATTTTGATACAGTTGGTAGGGCAAGGTGGTTTTGGATTCATACCCTGCAGGGCGTGTGGTTTACTGAAGCATTTTTAACCTTTAGTTTAGAAAATAAATGTTTATTTCTCATGAAAGTACGTATTATTTACGTGCTACTTCAAACGGATCGTAGATTACAGTTCTATAATATAACTATTGCCTCCAACACTTGTCGGACCTCGATTTGACAGTTGACACTATCTATAAACAAAATATATTCTAGTCAACACAGCAATAGGTAATATAAATAGTACAGTCTATTGTCTATCTTATCGGTTACTATTATCAATATCATCTAGCTTCCTAAGCCGTCAACCGAGTGGATTTGATAAAACCCTCATCTCTCGAAGAACCTATAAAGCAAGTTATACAACTAGAACTTAGTTATCTACTACAGAAAACTTGGAGTAAACTTGAGATCTATTACCAATGAGATGCCAATTGGCCATGTTATTGTTCTGACAAGTATTAATATTAATCTGAGTATGATAGTTACTTTCTGATCAATAGGTATTTACTTATTTCTTTGAGATGTCTAATCCGAACATGAAAGTTTCAAATAATTTATGTGATAAATGTGAGCATATCAAAACACAAACGAAGCTTTTTATGTTAATGTGAAATATTAGATACTTATTACAGTTATATTTATTTATTCTAAAGCTGAAGCCAAAGACAATTTAATTATTTTGTGGAGAATAGGTATCTAATGCCCGTAAAGGACATAGAAATAAAGGTGATTTCTAAAGGCAAGCAACAGTCCCTGATAAAATGAGTTATTAAGTTAGTAACAAATTACGTAATGGTTTCAACTCAAATGATTCGATATGATAAAATTGCCAATGTTCTTAGTAAGCACCGCATCTGACGCGGCGACCCGATCGTTTGCACTCTTTACTACACCCCTATCTCACACTTGGTATGACATGTATGGTTTGCAGGTTCATTTTGTTACCAATATTGAATAAGTAACCTACCTATATTTTTTATTATTTCATAGAAATGTAAGTCGCTTAGTTTCTTAATTATATTTATTTAACTTTGATATAAAGTCCTACTCCATGATCAATACAAGTATATCATTTGTATAGTAGTAGGGTATCAGGGTACGAATACAATAAAAAGAACATTGTATTAAAAAAGAATATTTAGATTTGGTTGGCTTATTTTTGGTTGATTCGGTTGGCTTTGTGGTTAGTGACCCTGACTTTCAAGCCGCGGGTCGTGGGTTCGAATCCCACCCAGGACAAACATTTGTATGACAAACATATATGTCTGTTTGTCCTGTGTCTGGATGTAAATATCTATATAAGTATGTATTTAAAAGTAGTATATGTAGTATATCAGCTATCTGGTTACCATAACACAAGCTCACTTTGATGCTTAATTTGGAATCAGATTGGCCGTGTGTGAAAAATGTCCCAGGATATTTATTCTATATTGTAACAGTATTAAAATGCGTGAACAAAAAACAGTTTACGCTGCACACCATAGCACCATATTTTTCCGCCCGTTTTGGCTCGCGCATCATACGCGATACGTTCTGAAAAATGCCGCGGCCCGCCGCTCTGCGCGTTAGCGGAAACATATCAATTCAATTTGGAAAACGCTCGGTGGCTGTGAAATAGGGCTGTCACGCGCTAAATCATGGGTCCACCGCGTGATAAACATATCGGAAGGGTTTATGTTTTATTAGCTGTGACGGCGGATCTTTATCGGGGCCGTGCGTCTTACGGGAAAAATGAATTGGGCATGAAACCGTTTTCGTTACGTAACCTTTTTAATGTTATGAACTTTTAAAGGAGGTAACGTGACATGAAATATCTTTACGCACAAGTCATTCATAAGCTTCTCTGTCTTATATAAAGTTTTAATAAAATTTTAATTTATTTGGAAAATGGATATATCGGACATAAAACCAGACTAGACAATGATCAACATAAAATGATACCTTATAAATATAATGTTTACTTTTTAAATTAAGCAAATTTTTTGTATATTTTTCGTAAAAACTAATTAGGTATTTTTGACATAAATGATGTGAGTATCGCCGCTAGTTAATCTTGCTATACAATTATCCAACCCTTGTTAATAAGACAGAAAATGGCCGCTTCAGTAAAAATTCAACGCGTCATCTACGGCTGAGTGGATATTAAAATTAAAAATGCACACGCGCCCACAGCGCCTCAAGGAAAACATGTTAAACTGGGCGAATGCTTCGTGAAATTTTAAAAAGAATGTCCTTTTTCTTTTAACGCGGCCTGTTTAAGATTTTTTTTTTATAAATCGTAAGCCTCTCCCGGGAGTTTAAAAATATTGTAGCGCAAACGGGCATGATTTTTTCTTTTGTAAAAATAGTTTTTGTGTTTGGCTTAATTCTATTCACCAATACTATCCTTATTCATGTGATCCATGTAGGTATCTCAAGTGATCTGTGTATGTGTAATCTCAAGATTCTAATTGGGGTGGTGATGCTGACTACAATAATCCTTAAAAGTCGCAGATACTCATTGCACGGCATAAAAATAGATGGATTTTATGTCAAAGTCTACAACCAACATTTCTTGGAAATCAAAGGAGTCTGAACTTGACATAACAAGATTTCCTCGCACAGTAACTTAGTAAGACCTACCTATATCGATTTCTCCCTTCAGCTTCGCGTACCTAATCTTAAGTAGCGTTCCTTAGGTGAAGTTTTACATGCAAATGAATTAATTCTTCGCGTCGGAGTGTTCTCGCGGTGCATCGGCGGAGGCGATGCCTCGTTGCATTTATAATGTGAGTTCATTACCTCGGCAGGGCCTCGTCGAGTCTACGAGCTCCACGTAATGGGTTTGGAAGAACGTTCGCTTCAATTATGAGTGGGATATTAAATCGGTAGCTATCTATTGGTACATGTGTAGATGCTTGCACTTGTTTCGATCTCCGAAATTCCGTTCGTGGCTATGTGAAACAGGAAATGTTTTAAGGTAGTAATTTTTAGTACCTACCATTTAATTTATTTATCTGTTGCAAAATGTTATAATAATTATATTATTTTCAACAACAACATCGTAAAAATAAATTAAAGTGCCTAACAGTAGCCGCGCAAATAATCGAGTTGCGTAGAAAAAGCGGAGTGCGCGTGATCGGTCCCTAGGGGGCGCACTTATCATTGACATTAGCTTTTTTTGTTGTCCATAACATTAGCATAACGCCTCAACTCATCTGCACAGCACGCCTTGAAGCCTTGAGGCGACGCCTTGACGCCTCGAGCCGTCAACTGGGAGCGATGCAAGATTTCGGCCTACACTTTGTTAGATCATTTTCAGACTTTACCAAACTGTGTTCCTGTCTACTGGGGACTTTAAAAGGGGCTTGTAAATTATCTTTAATGGCTAAAATTATGCTTGTTTTATGTACTTCATACAGTTATTAGGACGCGCTGCATACACATCCCTCTCCCCTCTTGGATACCGCGCTAAGTGGACGTGTCCAAAGAAACGTACTAAAGATTTTTTGAGAGATTTTATTTAAATATCAACTCAGTTATTTCGTGTGAAGTACTAGGAGCGCAATAAAAAGCAAGAGTAGCCGCATGTGTGCTCGAGCGGGTCAGCACTATCTAGGTGAGCGAAATAGCTATATAAATCGGTGTCACCGCGCAATTAGAGGTTGGCCACGCCTTTTTACCTGCTTTTGGGTTCTACTAAACCCGCCCCAATGCGCACAAGCAAGCTGAGAAACACGCAAACATAACCATCCCGCACTAATTGCTATAGCTGTGCTACTCATTAGCTAATACTCACGGCCGTCGGCTACGCATCCTTAGCCGTTCATTTAGGCCTACTTTCACACGGCACAACATTAAAACTGATTTTTATTAAAAAATAAAAATGCCGATTGAACACTCACCGCCAAAAACACCTACAATGACTTCTCAGCACTCTCAGTCATCTCCAGATTTATCGGGAGATGCTAACATAACGAGGAGACCGCAAAAACGTAAACAGGGAGATGATATGGATTATCTTATGCAACAAATCGAATCAATGTTCACTACCTGGACTGTCTCGCAGGACGCAAAATATGAAGCACTTTTACAAACCGTCACTATCATCAGAGATCAAAACTCCCAAATCTCATCGTCGATTGAGTTTGTATCCAACCAGTATGAAGAGTTAAGGGAAAAATATGACGCATTAGTGCATGAAAAAAAGGAAGACAAAGTGCGTATTCAAAACTTGGAAGGGAAAATTGAATTTTTAGAACGAACTGCACGCGCGTCTTGCATAGAAATACGAAATATTCCATTTCCTAAGTCCGAAAAACCGACTGACCTGCAATCTTTAGTCAGCACACTTGGAGATGTCTTAAAGGTCAAGATTGAGCCACAGGAACTACGAAATATCCATAGGGGATTATCGAAAAATGACTCAACCAAACCTATCATTGTGGACTTCACCTCAGTACTTACAAAAGAAAAGATCTTAAGCTCAGTAAAACGTTTTACAAAAGAGAATGATGGAATCCGGCTCAACACAAGTTTACTCAAAATCAACGGTCCTCCAGCAACTATTTATATATCTGAATTCCTTACGCCTACCATGAAAAGGCTTCATTTCCTGGCCAGAGACTTCGCTGCAAAAAATGATTATAAATTCTGTTGGGCAACATCGGGAACAATTTTTCTACGCAAGAAAGAAGGTGAATCAATGATTCGATTAAAAAACGAACAAGACCTAAAACGCCTCCAAACCACGTAACCAATAGAAGCTTATCCTCACTACTTTTAAATTCATCTTACTATTTTGTTATTCTTATTTTATTACAAACTCTGCATACAAATCACACTACACACACATTCTACATAGTTATAAAAAACCGTCTGCCTCAAACATCAAAAAATACACATCAACAAAACATTTTCAAATCTACAAAACACATGATATCTACACTAGGGATATATTTCAGCTCTAAAATCAAAACAACGTTCATCAATTCTACACTATATGTTAACTATATTTACTTGAACCCATTTGACTGTCTCCTAATTGCAATATTTACTAACATTCGCTGATATAAACAATATAAATAGCCTAGATACCTTTGAACTAACTGAGCTTCAATACTGTGACCCGGAACATTGCCAAAAGAAAATAACTAATCCTAACATATACCTAAAAATCCTGCAACAAAACATACGAAGCTTAAATAAAAATTTTAATAATTTACTCATATTATTAAAAAGACTCGGCTTGAACAGTGATATTATTATCCTCTCAGAATGCTGGCTCTCGTGCGTGAGTACCTTACCTAATATACCTGGATTTTCTAGTTTCAGTACAACAAAAAATTACAACCAAAATGACGGTATTGTCGTCATAATAAATAATAATCTAAAATATAAAATAGAAGAACCTACTATGTCCGAGGCTAACTGCTTACTTATAAAAATAAATGATGATGTTGTTATCATTGCTATTTACAGACCACCAAGCTTCCTCACACTTGATAATTTCTTACAATCTTTACATAATATTATATCACAACTTTCATCATATAAAAACATTTTATTAATGGGCGACTTAAATATAAATATAGCAGACCTTAACCAAACAAGTTCAATCTATCTTGACGTTATGTCTTTTTTCGGCATGATTCCTGCATATTACGTACCTACTAGAGGTAATAGCTGTTTGGATCATGTCATCCTAAAAACTAAATATTTCTCGTATACTTTTATCTTAAAGACATCGATTACTGATCATGAACCAATATTTTTCTGTTTAAATATTAAAAATCAGGTACCTATCAAAATAAAATACACTCGTAAAATTAATTTTGAAAGCTTACATGAAGCATGTAAAAATATAGATTTTAGCCCTTTTTATGGAAATGATCACAACATAAATAATGTCATGGACGATTTTATTAAAATTATAAATACATTAATATTAAATAATTCAATTAATATAAAGCTACCTAGAAGTAAAATCACAATAAAGCCATGGATAACATTAGGTCTTTTAAGATGCATAAGAACGAGAGATAAAATGCACTACAAATTAAAAAAGGAACCAAACAACGATATTCTTAATATTTCATACAAACGCTATAGAAATTACTGCAATGATATCATAAAAAAATGTAAAAGAAGTTATGAAAGTAATGAAATTAAAAAAGCTGGCAATGATAATAAAAAAATTTGGAATGCTATAAAAAATATAAATAATTTAAATAAAACTAAAAACTTACCTTTAGATCTCCTAAAACTTGAAAGGACCCCCCTTGAATCAACAAATTCTGTTAACATGTTTTTTGCAACGGTTGGGGAGCAGTTGGCGAGCAAAATATCTAGGCCCCCTGTTCTCCCGCTTAACTTTAAAAATACCCCCAACACTACTGACTCGTTCGTCCTTCTGAATACAAGTGAAGATGAACTCGAAACACTTATACTAAATCTTAAATCAAATTGTGGTCCAGGCTGGGATAACATTTCCCCCAAAGTGCTTAAGCACATTAAAGAATTCATTATTCCTCCACTTACTCATATTTTCAACAGATGCTTATCTGAAGGTGTATTTCCAACTGCACTTAAAAAGTCTATAGTAATACCCATTTTTAAATCTGGTGCAAGAGACATTATATCCAACTATCGCCCCATCTCAATATTACCGTCACTATCAAAGCCTTTGGAAAGAATAATAAATAGTCGACTTATTAAATACCTCGAAGATAAAAAACTTATTTCTGATGCCCAATATGGATTTAGAAAACAAAAATCAACATCTGATGCTGTACATAAGCTCACAGATTTTATAGTACAGAATTTGGACGACAAAAAAAAATGCCTGACCATATTTATTGATCTTCAAAAAGCTTTCGATACCGTTTCTTCTACTAATCTTATGGGAAAATTAAACAGAATGGGCATAAGAAATGAACAGTTAAAAGTTTTAGAGGATTATCTAGAAAATCGCTCACAGCAGGTTAAGATAGGCGATGTTTTTAGCAATGAAAATACCATCAATTACGGGGTTCCCCAAGGCAGTATCCTGGGCCCCACGTTATTTCTTTGTTATATAAATGAACTCTGTAATCTAAAAATACCAAATTGTGAAATTATTTCTTATGCTGATGATACTACGCTTACTTTCTTTGGTAACACATGGGAGGAGGTATATGAAACTGCGCAACAGGGTTTCAATACGGTTTGTTACTGGTTGGCAATAAATGATCTTACCCTAAACACCAATAAGACGCAATACATTACATTTTCAATTCGAAACTTACCCTTAAAGGACAGTAACTATAAAATAATAGCCCACACTTGTAATCAACGGTCCAAAACTAGTTGTTCATGTCAGTACATAATTAGAACTCAAAAAACTAAATATTTAGGAATCATAATAGATAACAATTTAAATTTTAAAGAACACATTGCAAACATAACACAAAAACTTAGAAAACTAACATTTATTTTTAAAAATTTAAGGCATATTACGAATTGGACGTTGATTAAAACTGTATATCTATCTCTGTGTCAATCTGTGTTGTCGTATTGCATTTCTGTATGGGGTGGCGCAAGTAAAACACACATGCTTGAAATTGAAAGAGCTCAAAGAATGATTCTGAAGGTAGCCCTCATAAAACCTAGACTTTTCCCCACTACAAGCCTATACAGGGAAGCAAAGGTGCTATCAGTAAGGAAACTTTATATTCTTATAACTATATTAAAAAAACACGCTAGTACATATTTACGAACGACCAAAAATCACGACACTAGACGATACCATGAGGTGTGCAAAACTCATACAGTTAAAACAGCTTTTGCACAAAAGTTCTATGACTTTAGATCAGGTAGAATTTACAATCAAATCAATAAAAAACAATTCATATCAAAACTAAATAAAATTGAATGTAGAAATAAAATTACAAACTGGCTTTTAGAAATGGATTATGAAGAGACTGAAAAAATACTGTACTGGGCCTCTTAATAGATAACTTTGATGTAAGATGTCACATTTTTTACTCATCCACACAAACACATATACACACTTACACACCCGCACATACAATACACACACACACACACACACACACACACACACACACACACACACACACACACACACACACACACACACACACATACACATACATACACAACACTCACGCACACACATACACATACATACACAACACTCACGCACACACACACACGCACACACATACATACACATACACATACACAACACTCACGCACACACTAACTGGCGCGCGAACGCGCAAAAAAAAAAGTAACCTATTTTTTATTTTTATATTCTTTTGTTGACCGACTTTATTAGTTAAATAACAAAAAAAGACAACAATGTCACTAAGTCGGTTTTGTTTCTTTCTTTTTTTCACAAATATATACTTCATGAAACTGTAACCCAATCACACCAAGAGAGGGAGCCAGGAGACTCATAGCACAGGGAAACCTAGTTTGGGCTCCTGTCTTCCACAACTAAATGTACCTACCTGTTAATTTATAAATGTTGTATTTTTTATATGTGGGAGAAAATAAACGATATTATTATTATTATTATATATTTTGTTTACAAAACGTTATATTATATTTTTATCAATCTTCATAAAGCCCCTTTGTACTTTAAGTTAATACACTAAAATCGATACTCCTGTTTCGTAGTTCTTAAAAAATCATTTAACTAACAAAAGGATACATACCTATATACAAATTTTGTAATAACAAGGCGTAGGTACTGGGCTAACAGGGACACCGAGTAAATATCAAACGGTCCAATATATTCTCTACATAAATAACAAAGTTAATTGGCTTCGAAAACCCTGTAATCTGCCAGCAGATTATAATTTAAAAACATGAGCAGGTATAATGGCGAAGGCTGAGGTGCTCGTACTCAGGCCGATGGCTTAATAAGTAGGTATCGCTGGAAGCAGCTGTTATGATACCGGCCGAGTGTCGCCGCACTCACCCTTAAAGAGATTTTTTAAGAGAACAGATGAGTGGAAACGGCTTTTTAAGTTTGCTATGTAAATGCAAACTGTTGCATTGCAGAATGTTTTGTAACATTAGTTTTGACCTAAGTGTTTAGATAGAAAATGTATTTCAATAAAATTACAAATGTTATTGAATATGACTGTGAGATATATTTCTCCAAAGTCATGTTCTAATTATTATCTACTAGTTATACACATTCCTAATAACCAACCAATATCTCAATAGAAACAGTCAACATGTGTTTAGTGGACCCAAAATTCACAACTATTTTTAATTTGTTTACTAGAGTGAAAAAATACACCACTCTATACTTAACCAACCCCCATGTCCCAACTCCAAGGCGATCGCCTTTTTTCTCGCCCCAACCTTCGGAAAAAAATAGGGGAGATTCCTATCTTGTCGCTTCTAATTTACTTATTCCTCTTTTAAAGACTTATTTACCTTCAAAATCCCATTGTGTCCCAAGCGGGGCTAAGCGTACTCCAGTAATAACGAGAGGGCCTTGCGACGTGTCAAACGAGGTTTTTCTTAAAAAAGCAATAACAATTTACATAAACACCCGGTCCTAGTTAACAGTTAATAAAGGAAACGATGTCGCAATTGACGGAGACGCGACACTTAAACGCCTTTTAGATGGAAATGTTGATGAGGACATTGTTTTACAAGTTTCCTTTCCTATTTTCTTTTTTACATCTTAAAATGATCCAAATATAGTACATAAAAACTTTCGAAATCTCTATTTGTATCAATGTGATACTGTATACTTTCACGATGTTTATTTACAAATGTAAATAACATGTGAATGTAATCAAACGAAATCCGTGCCGTGTACTCATAAGCGTTACGCGTAAGTGTTGTACACAATGACCCAAATTCAGTGAAGTTCGGGAATTGTTTCATTAAAACCGACCCAAAAGTTTGACGTCGACCGCGGACCGCGGCCGGGCGCACTCTACCCATCTGCGATCGATCCCTGGTTCATCGCACTCTATTTGCAAATATTAAATGTGTACCATGCTCAAATCAGGGAGTAACCCCCTAATCAAAAACAAAATACCCCCACTATATTTATTCCGAGTTAATGACACTCGCTGTCCGCGAGCTATAACCCCATCCCATTAAAAACTTCGCGAGTTCGACTTCACTAATAGTAATCTGAAACAAAGTTTACTCGGTTCAAGGTCGCAATTTAAAGTTTTTCCAAAACTTCTTTTCCCGTTCACTTTTTTATAAGTATATAAATCTTTTTGCCGGCGAAGTTTTACGAAGTTTTTGGCCCAGATTGTCATCGATTTTTGTTTGAAGAGTTTGTTTTTTCATTGTTCTTCTTTACTTGTTTGACGGTTAATTCATAAAAACTTTCCCGCCTGCACAATCAATAATGATCGTATTGTCAGTTTGTAAACAAAGGAACTTTTTCGTCTATTATATTTACCTAAATAACGCATAAATTTGTGAGTTTACAACTGATGTAAACTCTTGAAAGTTGCTGTGATAAAAACTCGTAGCAATAACTTACAATTTATTGCTAACCCAATATAAAACAATAAACCGCATCACCGCTGAATATTGTACAAAATTCCCTCACATGAATGGCTTGCGCTATTTTCAGCTGGTTCATAAATATTGCGTTTTCGCGCCGGCTGTAAATATTTTCCCCATCATAAAGGCTATGCATGAAAGTCGCCCGGAGGGCTCTCATCACCTCGGCCCTGAATATTTTGTATATATCGTAGACCCTCTGTCTCGACTTATGTAAATGATGCACTAACACTTTCGGCGTTTTTCTCGTATTTGACACAATACGGCGCAATTTGACGGCAGATCCCGACATTATCCTGGCGGGGCTCACCTCTTCCAACTCACACGGATTTCCAAATGTAAAGTGTGATATAGACTTTATTTCGGGGCTTTCGAGTAATGTTTTGAATCCATTGTCGTATTGTATTATTATAGTATTTTCTTTTATATGTTTCATATTATTATATCTTTGAATTATACCATATACATAATGTACATTGTATTTTTAGTAAGCTTGTTCAACATTTGCATTGGTAAAAAGAAAAGTATCGATTTTATTTTAAAATCACAATGCAAAATGGTAACAAAAGATATTTTTTGCATTAATTGGTAGTCGTGTAGACAAAGAAGGCATAATGAATAGCCGTCCCCGCTGTCCGTCTCGGCTGATTTATTTCATGACTTCTCGGATATGCAAATAACATTAACATTCAAAGATGTAGGTATAGCCGCCACCGCCACCCTAAGAAATCCGTGGCGACCGCAGAATGATGCCAATCCAGGGTGAATCTTAATATTTTATGTTGTGTATTTCCCTTTTCTTTTTCCTTTTGATATTATTTATTTCCTCGCCGACAATGAGATTCCCACTTTGGCGCGTAATAAAAAAGAATTATTGTTCATCTCTTTATAGCGGGCCGTTTTGTTGGATTTTATATTATCATGATTGAGGGAAATCAGAGGATTCTTGTTTCAAACACAAAATAATTGACTCTTGTTTGTTTAAATTTGAAACAACTTTAAGTAAACTTGGTTAAAATTAATATCATATTATTTTTAGGTATGGAAGCTATGCCATATGAATAAATATGGACGGAATAGTATCGAGTTTATTTCCTTAAATAAGTTTTCATTCTGCTAAATATTGGAAAAACTAACACAAATTATTATCAGTAAATTAAAAAAAATCAATGCATTCGGCATATCAAAACAAATGGTAAACAATTTTATCAAAATACATAAAAATAATAATCTATCAACATTACACACGGTTAGTGATGGGATTCTTCCCGGGAAAGAACCCAAAATGGGAAGATTGAGGGAAAGAACCCGAGGAAGATTCCCAAATGGGAAAGTATTCGGGTTTTTTCATTTTTAGCAATGTAACAAATAGGTAATGTGTAGATACATGTATATATCAAATAGTACGTACTATTTAAGTACTATTACTACTTGTTTGAGCTAATTTAACTTTGTTAATTTCCATAATTCAATAAATACGTTATACAGTCTAAGCCGTTTACTGCGACATCTTTTAGAACAATATACCTATTATATTAACTTAGAACAAAGGTCCCGGCTGAATGCTATATGACCGCCTAATCAAAAACATTCCTTTTCGACATTGCTATTGACGACATAGCTCATTAAACGACCACATTTAACAATTATTTCGGATCTGTTAATAGTAGAAAATTGTATAAAACTACTGGAACCTATAACAGATACTATTTTCAAACTCGAAGGCAGTGAAATACTTATAAATGTAGTTTACATGGCTTCAAAGATATTAAGTCCACATTTAATTTTGCATTTCCGGACATCATCATCATCATCAACAGCTTATATACGTCTCCACCGAGGAGCTCGACCCTCCCCTAACACCGAGGGGGTGTATGCCATAGTCCATCACGCGGGCCTAGTGCGGATTGGCGGACTTCACATGCCTTTAATTGTGACATCTTGGGCATGCAGGTTTCCTCACGATGTTTTCCTTCACCGAAAGCCAGTGGTGTGAATCCGTATGTCAGTTTTTTTTATAAACTCAGAGGTACGGGCCAGGGATTTAAACCGGCACCCTCGTGATCGTGAGTTGGTGCGCTCCCAACTGAGCCACCACGGCTATCCGGACATATCCATTCTAAATGAGCATCACAAACAAGATTTTAAAAATGCTGTAATTAGCTGAACAAATAAATGTTTGACACCCATTCATTATGCTGCATATTTATTGGATCCAAGAGAGCAAGGCATTGAATTAGAAGAAGAACACGAAGTGGATGGAGTGTATACACGACGTTAACCAATCGCACAATATTGTCGTTGGTGTTGATTTATCCAATTATAGAGCTAAATAGGGTTTATAGAGTAGACCATTTATATGGAAGGATGTCACCGAAATGGACCCAGTAGTTTGGTCGAGAGGACTCTGCAGTTCCAAATTGCTGAGTAGGGTTGCAGTACAGATTCTAACTACTCCCTGTACTTCAGCAGCCACAGAACGATTGTTTAGCACGCACGTCCATATACATAGTCGCAAAAAAAACAGATTGACTACAGACAGGGCAGCAAAAATACCTTTTATTTCATACAATTGGAACCTGTTTCATAAACACAAAGATCATGACAATGACGATGATGACGAGCCGGGGAATGGGAATGGAATATTTCCACAATTCCTGTCATATTAAAATCTTTTAAATTGAAAACTCTTTGGTTTTAAAAATCGAATACCATTTATTTATTTAAAAAACGATTCTCGGTCTTGTCACAAGGTTTTGTCAAACTTGTTTAGTCGTTGAGAAAATGGAGAAAATGGACTCGAGAAAATTCAAGAACGATGATTTATTATGACTTTCGAAGTGGTTTAACACAAAAACAGTGTGGTGACCGGATGATTTCTGCATTTGGTGATGAAGCCCCATCCAAAACTACAATTCATCGCTGGTTTGCTGAATTTCAACGTGGACGTATCAAGTTCAGTGATGATCCTCGTCAAGGTCGTCCAAAAACTGCAGTCACCCAGAAGATCGACATGTGATATACCACGAAATTCAGGCAACTTTAGACATTGAGATGAGTCAAATACAAATAAATAAAAATAAGCATGAACAATTAGGTGTAAAATATTTGTTTTCCCGATGGATACCGCATTCGCTCTATAAAGAGCAAAAAGCGGCTCGTATTACTTGGTGCGTCAGAACTTTCGAAAGACACGCAGGACCCTCAAATATATAAAACATCGCATCAGGTGACGAATCCTGGATATACGCGTACGAACCCGAAACAAAAACCAGTCTCGAGTTTGAGTGTTCGAAAATGAGTAAAGCCAACAAAAATTGTTCGTTCACGGAGTGTTGCAAAAAAATGGTGGCTACGTTTGTCTCCAAAACTGGCCATGTTGCGACTATTCCTCTTGAGGGACAAATAATGGTAAATGCAGAACGGTATGCTAGCATTTATTTGCCACAGTTCGTTTCTGAACTCCGTCCTCAGTTTTTTCGATGGACCAAGCTGCGGCTCAGCATCTGATCAGCTTTCTGAATTAAACATCAGTGAAAGAACTGGAGAAGGAAGGGGTGTTAATGTCGGCGGTTCATCGTCAAAGTCATTTTTATTTATTCATTCTGAGAGCCCCATTACGTTGCTCTTAGTCTCTCCAGAACAATAAAAGCACACTGCAGAACATTTCAGCACTGCTTTTCGACATCCACACATCGCTCCACAAAAAGAAACGGTTTGCTCGAGTTTCTGAACATTTTCTCTTATAACTTTTTCATTTATAGTTCTACGACAAAAAGTTACTGAACCAAAGTTGTAGAGAATTTAATTTGCAACAAAAATTGTTACCAATTTTTTTTAATCAAATGAATAGTTTAAGAGATATATCGTATAAACCATTTCAATTGAAAAAACCCGTCTATTGGGTTTCTTCCCACGTAAACACCCGGTTCTTTCCCATTTGGGAATAAACCCGGGTTTATTCCTTTCGGGTTTATTCCCACCGCCCATCTCTACACACGGTACACACGTATCTCACACGTGATTAACAAGTCCCTTGAGGTTATGGTACAAAAGAGTGGGAAAAATATCGAGGTGCACGGCCAGGGGAGTGATCGGCACGATGATTGATCGCACGGCTAATTGGATGATGGATGATGAGGTTACCCGAGATGCTTTAAAATATTAGGAGCATTGTAGTGCGATGGTGTTCTTGAGTGAATTTTGATTTCTCTTCAGTTGCAAAAAATAGAAATTTATAAAATAACATATTCACATTCTTAATTTAAATGCTTTTATCGTATTTACAATTAAAAAAAAATGTAAATGTAAATTCTTATTATCTTTTGATTAAAATTACTGGGGTAATAAACCATGCAAATAATCAAAATGGAAGACTATGATTAAACGCAAATTAAACATCAAGAATGTTACGTCTAAGCCATCACACACTAATAATATTTGGAAATAGTAATTAAATTCCACATTACCAGTACAAAGCAGAAGATTCATAGCGGAACCTAATTTTCATAGCTGATTAGACTTACCCCACATGGGATCATACGATTACTCCAAGCGTGCCTATTCTATACATCGTTTTTGTTTCGAAACATTAACAATTTGAGATAATTTTAATATATTAACATTTTTACTGTAACTGAAGTCAGTTGCTGATTATATAGTGTGGTGTGGTATGGGTCTACTCTTGAGTATGTGCCTAAAGACCACGATCAAAATCTTTTGTCGTCAAGCATTGACCAACCATAAGGAATCTCTTAAATGTCTTGAATTTATGGTAGAAAACGGATGCAGGACATATTATATTGAATTCAAAGCAAACAATTGTTGGGAAAGAAGTAAATAGTTATTACTAGTAAATCATGACGAAGTAGGTATTAATTTAATCTCTTAAAATAAGTAGGTAACCATGTGAACCAGAAGCATACTTATTTTGACGATACTACTATGTAAGTATGAAGCAGTCTATTTAACATAGTCTTAATTACCGATATTCAGAATAGGGACTCGGTTTATTCGTCTACAGAGCCAACGATGATGCTACCCCTATCAACTGTCTGGTGCACGCCACGTCACCGGTGACGTCACATCTGACGTCTTACAAATGAAAACACAAACACGAAAAATGTTCCCTCACTTTGCACAATTATTAGGCATTGCAATTTGGCTTTTAAATGTTTTATGGTTCTACATGTCTCGACAGGTTATTTGGAATATGGTTCACATTAACGTTATTTCCATGTTAAAATCCTTTTACGTTTATCTTTCGTTATATGAATCAAGAGACATTGAATACGTCATAAATGACGTATATGTATGAAGAATCCTTATGCTTTTTAATTGTGGACACTGTTTTACATTAAATATCACAGTATAATGTACATGAAGTCTTCTTATTTTAAAATATTAATCTTCATAAAAATAGAGCACGCTACTCAAATTACAAATTCGTAAGGCTTTCAACGTATACCATATCCACCGCACTTTCATCGAACGTAGCACTGTATACTTACAGGCTAAAGAGTCGGTGCATATAAAAGCTGTCTAGAAAGTTTTCTGTCGCTCCTCGCGATCGATACCGCAGAGGTACGCCCGGGAATTACACCCGGGGTAATGAACGTAACAACAGCTAGTTTCACTTGTTTAATTTGGGTTATTATGTCATTTGACGAGGCTGCCACTTACGTTGTTAGTCTTTTGACTGGGCCCGGTAAAAATGGTACCTATATTAGGTAATGTGTGGTTTGGATCGTACAAATTGTGGGGAATAGGGAGCGGTTCGATATTTTAAATTTGATTTCGGTGTTTCGCAGGAATTAAAGCAATGATGAATCATGTTATTTTAAACCAACAGTTTACATAAGAAGTAGTAGGTATGTTTGTTTATCTGTGTGTTAATAAATGACCATGTAGCAAGCTTATTGTGTTATTTTGTTCGTTCATTCTCTTACAATATACCTTGTATCGGTTAATTTCATTAATGCCCCTCCGGAGCACGCATGAACCTGTCCCTCTATTCGGGTTCCAATAGGGATTTGGTCCCAATTATGTATTAAGCGAAACTTGCCTATATAACCACGCATGTAAGCCTCGCCAGGGATTACCAAGTCTTGTATGATATTAAGAAATAAATACGAAAGTATGCTTACTCAACGTAAGTACTGCGTAATGCGTATATTTAAAAAAAAGTAAGATATCTTACTTTTTTCGAGCCGATCAGAATCCTACTTCCTACTTATATTATAAAGGCGAAAGTTTGTAAGTATGGATGTATGTATGTATGGATGTTTGTTACTCTTTCACGTAAAAACTACTCAATGGATTTGAATGAAATTTGGAATAAAGATAGCTTATAACCTGGATTAACATATAGGCTACTTTTTATCCCGGGAAAATGGAAGACCTCCCGGGTACGCGGGTGAAACCGCGGGGAGCCACTAGTTTACCATATATTGATAAACAGATTGTAACGTTGCCTTTATTCTTTCTTTGCATAGCTGTTTAAGTAATACATTGAATAATAAAAAACTAACGCAACAATGGTCCAGTATAGGTACCTAGGTACACCGAAAAAATTATTATGGTTATGCGCAAAAATACAAGCTAAGTAATGAAGCCAAAACTAGTAACACACACATACTAATTACAATTGGATCTTGGGTAACTTTAGACCACAATCCATTGGTACAATTAAATCGGCACACTCGTCACGTAGGTAAGGTAACCCGTGGTGGGATTACCGTGGCACGCACGTCGCGGCCGGTCGCGGTTCGCTAATTTATCGCCACCCGTGTGTCCGCACCTTTACACCGCACGTTCTGCCGCTGACATACCCAATTTATGAACCCGTGTGCACTACACCTAAACAAATCAACTACCTAAGCTAAATGCCACGGACATTTTATAACGCAATGTATTATTTTATTTCATTTAAAATCAAGTTACCTATTCCCGCATGTAATAATTCACCAACTAATTAATTTTCCAATCTGCTAAAGACGTTTAACAATTTCAATAAACCTAACACAAACATGCCGTCGACTACGCAAGTTCACCTCAATAGCCAGGTTCTTTTCACAGAAAACTAAACTGTTTTCAGTGCGCTTCTGTTTTCGTTCTGCAATTAAACTGCTGTTAAACTTCTTGCAGCGGTGTTTGCAGAGCACCTGAACGGTCCGTGAAAGTTGTGCGGGCACCCTGTTCCTTGTTTGCCTGCTAATTATCCCGGTTTCGGAGCGCAGTCAGCGCCCAAAATGCTGACCCGCTCTAAATGGTCAAACGGAGCTAAAAGCCTTTCACGGCTCCATTCAAATAAGGCTTCCGTCCAACCCGCCCCGTAACCATAGTGACCGCCTACCACTCCACGCTATTATTTCATTGTATCAACATTCATATCGACATCACGTGTAGTGAAGGCTCGATTAAATGAGGGGCTGCCCGAAGCCAGATTTGACAAGCCTCCTTTCAAATTAGAAGCCACGGTCCGGCATTCGCACTTCACGCGACGTTTAAAATCAAAAGCGCAAAGGGGTTACATAATCCGGACCTTTTTCGGCGCGACTTGTGTTTGTGTGCATGTCTCGTCTTTTGTCACGTATTCTTAATTAAGGCCCGCAGGCTGCCGAGCGACCCCACTCGTCACATTTTCGTATCGATTCCGAGCCCCATTTGTGCGCTGCATTTGGTATTGAGCCAATAAATCTGAGTCGATTGCAATTAATTTTTTCTGCAAATACACGAAAAAAATAGAAAAAGGAATTCGCAAACGGCCCCTCTGTTTGCAGATCGGAAGTCGAGCCTAATAAACCGACGCTTAACCTCTCACGACAAAGCCGATACAAAGTGAGTGACATCCCGTCTCTAAAGAGATCTCGCGAAAAAATCCGGCGGCGACGTGTCAAAGACACCGCGACGCGCCGCGACGAGCTAGGGGGCTTCTTTGTTGCTATCGAAATATTTTTTAAGCTTAACTCCTTAGCGAATTGAGAGATTAAGTCCTTTTTGAAGAGGCAACCGGTCCCCGGGGTCGGGCGTGATCATTCCTTCAGATCTCATTTCCGCGGATGCTCTATTTGATTGTTATTTTTGTTACTTTTTACCATTTTGTCCGGGTGGGCGGCGCCAGCGGGATTTGAAGTGACAGTCGACGATTTGCACTCGAGCGGGATAAGTGTTTTTCAACGTTTTTGTGAGCTTTGTTAGTGTTGCTTTTTTCTTGACATTATTTGTTTTGTTCAACGAGCAATTAAAGTTCAGAAAGACAAAAGGTACATTTTATTTCGTAGGTCTACTTCAGTGGGTATAAATAGTAGGTATACATTGACTAGCGTCAGCGTTCGTTCAACCGATCATGTGTCTCAAGCCGTCAGTTTCGACAGGCTAATACGATACCAACCAGAAATCACCCTGAAATTAACCCCTCCATTTATGTCAGAACTCTACATTATATTTTTTAAACATTTTCAACGCTTTCTATAAAGTTACCTGAATGACAGCTATACCTAGTCCTACTAATATTATAAATGCGAAAGTTTGTATGTATGGATGTTTGTTACTCTTTCACGCTCCAACGGCTGAAGGGATCTGCTTGAAATTTGGCACAGAGCTAGAATATGTTCTGGAATAACACATAGGCTACTTTTTATCCCGGGAACGCGGGTGAAACCGCGGGGAGCCACTAGTAAAACATATAATAGGAATATAGCAAGACAGTCATTTTAAAGCATTTCAATGAACATATTTACATTACATCTAGATGGACACCCGGCATAAAGCCACAAGAAAATATGCAAATCACTATAAGGCAGTAGGTAAGCGCTCGTAAGCCGTGTAATTATTCACATCGGATTTGCAAATCGCGCCTGGAGCGTTCCGTTTCCGCATTCGCGAATTAAACTGACCCTTAGCGCGTATTTAAATCAAAACACATGTGCTGAGAGCGGGTCGGCTTAGTCGGACGCTGATTTTCAGATGAGGGCTTCCCCTTTTTGCGGGTCCCTGCGTCGATTCCTTGGCGGGCGATGATCGATACCCCGCCCCCGCCCCCGCCGGCGGCCGCGACCCTCCCGCGCTCACTCTTAATTAGGACTCGGAATCTGCGGCGGACACACACACACACACATGCAAGTAGTCTTGTATGGGGTATAATGTTAATCAACTTTCATTATGCACTAAGGAATTATATGGGTACGCCTGAGGAGTGATTATCCGAGTTAAGGCCGCGTCCCCGACCAAGAAATCATACTTTATTATGATCATTCCGCATTCGGCGTAGCTTTACAGCGGCACCTCGCGGGCCCGACACTCGCATTAGAATTTACTGCGCATATATCACTGAAAGAGCGGCGTAACAGCATTGTCTACAATGTAAACACTGTATAATCGGCTTTTGTTACTATTTCCTGACCTTGTTTATTATGCTTATGCCAAAACGATAGGTAAAATAAACACATAAAATAAAAATCGAGCCAAAATATACATTTTAAAATGTTGAAATTTTATATACCTATTTATACCTTTTATACTTAATAGATCTAATTTACCAAAATAAGAAAAATAACGGATATTAACGAACTGATTTTTTACGGTGATGTCATTAAGACTTCCATTATATCGCCATAATCTTAGACCACTTTAGAAATTAATTTGAAAAAGTTAGCTACGTATATGATGGACTCCTTGTGTATACAGCGTGAGATTAGTTCGTGTGTAGTGGACCGGCAATATCCTCGTAAGCGTTTACATGCAGATTAATTTTACTTGTAACATTGCCTACGTGTACAAACGCCATACTGGAATTTAACCCCTTTTGGGATATTAAACGTACACTATAACTTTACTAATGCAATTATATTATAAGAGGAATGAATGTTTAGTTATTTGTTTCAAAAAATGTATAAAAATAGTTTCAATCCTATAAAAATAAAGAGAAATATACTGTTTATTATTTAAATTAGTACTTTCCGTAGTGTAGTAATATTATGAATAAGCTTTTGTTCGTGATTGTACGTTCATATAGAAAATGCGTCCATCACTTCAATTCAGAACAAAGAAAAGATGTGTTTCTGTCGGATTGTAATATTGTATATCGTAATATTTTAATTCCTGTAGTCTATACCTACAGATCTAAAAGTTTATCGTCTGCATCCTAAACCGACTTTGGTGAAACTGACAATATTTTTTACGTTGCCGTTTAAGAAAGTGTGCTCTTTCTAAAGTATTTATTCACAAACATTAGTAGGCTAAGCTAGTATTTATATTATTGCTCGAAGTACTCAGATTTGACAGCAGGGATAAATTTATGCTGCACATAAATTGTATATTTTGCATGTTTACTCCTAAGAACAGCATTGTCCGTATTGTCAAGTAAATAGCCAAAGCTTCCAGTTCAATGGGCCCTTAATCGTAGGGTACACACTTAAACGGGCCTCGGCCTCATCCCAAGAAAGGCCTAGTCGTCTCGTATTGAGTAATGCCCTTTAAGCTACGGTTATGAGGATAAACCGCCAATAAATCTTTCATTTAGGACGCCCTTTAATTAACGCGTGTAATAAAATTTAATTGATCAAAGCATATAGTTTGTGGACTGAAATTTATGAGCCCTCAAAGCTTTTGTAGTTGTGATCGATGTTTGGGTCTGATCATTTTCACAAAACATATAATTCCAAAGATTCATTGTTTAAATCAATTCTGATAGAAGTATTTATGTTGTTACTTATTTAGTTGATACCAAGAAATGTATTCAATAGTATTTATAACTTGTCATGGGATATTGCAAACACCAAACTAACCTAAACATATATTAAATGAGTCATACATTACAACCGAACTCATTCTATCCACGATGATGATTAATGTATTTACTTGCTTCATTTTCTTTACGCGCAATTTATTTATCGTGTTAAGAGTGCATGACACCGTACCAATTTACGTAGACCCATAACACTGTTCACTTTACCTCTGTACTCTACTGTTTATCTGAAGCTGAGAGGTTTCTTCTTAAGTTGGTAAGTAGCTCACACGTGTATACTCTTGTACTAATTTAATAGATGAGGTGTTCTCATTAATTACAAAGAACGTCGGGACCAGTGAGTTCGCCGCGGGTAACGCGAACAAATTAATAAGATTATTAACTCCTTCCGACACGTCATTCTTTCTCACACACGAGCATGCAGGAAAATAGCTATTAGCTATAATTACATTGCTGATTTATTTAGAATCGGGCTGTTTTTGAAGGTGTTTAGTTAATTATATTGTAGTAAATAACTTGTCAATAAATAAGTTTTTTTTATTAAGAATACATGTTTTTTGGGTTCAAAAATTGACTTTTGACTAAGTCTTCGCTTTATCATTATTTTGTAATGTTATCTACAACCATAGTTTCGAGAACCCAAGAAGTAGAATGCATTACATAATGTTTGATTTCGTAGCACCACGCTACACGTCTCTACGATTTGCTACGAAACCGTAGCATGCCCACTGAGATAATTCATTGATGAAAGTTCTAATGAGTTTTTTTAAACATGGTATACCTATATTGGATAAATTGGCAACTGAAATAATACAGATGTAAACAATAAATATATCATTACCAATCCTTTCTAAATTGTCTTAAGGTTATGCTCAAGTGAACAAAAAATAGTCATTCAACGCAACATGTCTCACCCAAGGGAGGCCACATGTGATTGATTGTTAATGAAGTGGTAGGGCGATAGTTATTAATGACTCCTGGCTCCGCCCGTCCGGGCCACTTCTTTATTTACCCACTAACACCTATTAGCCGACCACGTCCGATACAACGCCGTTTACAATATATCATCCCGCCAGAAACATATCAATCAATTTGGGGAAATATTAGATGACGCAAAATGTACCCTTTTCTTTCCCTATTTATTAGTAATAAAATGGTGGTTGTGTGACTAGCCAATCATCAGTATATTTTCAATATTTCAATTAGATACTGTATCTGATTCTTACCGTTTGGTTGATCATCAACTTATTTCTATTCAAAACTCGAATTAATATTACAGTTTTAAGTAAATATATTGAACCAATCTCAACCCTCAAAATCATGAAAAGGGTTTTGTTTTATTTCAATTAAGTTGCAATCACAAAGACTTTCCAGACCACAGCAGTCACTCTATCGACGATTTAAACAGATGTCGTGTTAAGGAGGTCCTCCAGAATATTCGTTCGGAATTTAAATTGCAAATTCGTACGGTGGCAGGTGCAGCTTAGCGACGAACATCTACCTCTCTTTCTAATTCATACAAGAAATGTACCCGTCCTCTTCGCACACAACACTCAAAATCAACGAGTAATGAAAGTCAACAAATAAAACTCGAGCGTTACTAATTACTCGGCCCTCAAACGGAGAGAGGTAATTTTTGCACTCTATTTCGAAGAGGAAATCTCGAAGCTAATGGCGTTAATTTAAAAAGAGGCCGATGACTGTGATTTTTCTTTCGACGCTCCAACTTTTCGACTTGTGATTTATTGATGGTAGAAAGCCGGGTTTGGTCCACCGTGAGCAATTTCATTCATTTTGATGTTTAAATAGAGCCGTATATAAAATGTCAGTCACACACAAGGAGGTCTCTAAACTAACAGAGGGTGAGGCTATTCATTATGGATGGACGAAGAGGTCGCAGGTACCGCGGCCCAAATTAAAGTTTTGCTCGTCAATAGTGTACAATGTAGCGACTGTTTCGGCACGCCGATCACGGACATGCACTGCCTTAATGAATGAAGAAATTCTGTAAAGCCCCTCACTCACACGTGCCCCTTGGCTCTTACCTCCCTCGAATTCGAATACATTGTAAAATAAATTAAAAATAGAAAACACGATATATCTTATCGAGATATAGTTGTTTATAGAGATATTCGATAGGCATATAAAAAATATCTTAAAGTAATTCTATTTCTGTATAATCTTTGTTATATCCCCACCGTGGTCTCTCCAGCGTAACCGAGTAATTAGCTTTCCAATTTTAAAGAGCGCCTCTACGCCCGGTGCCTCATCAATCCGCTCCCCTGCTCGCCACCGAATCGATAATAATTAATTATTTTTGACATAATCACAGCCAAAATCCATTCTCTTTTTGCTAATTCACGTCCTTATAATAAAAAGGAAGCGACGCTTTTAAGGCTCGGCCGAGTGAAATTGATAAAAAATAAATACGATGGTGCATAACTTTTCGCTAAGTCAAACAAAATCGAGCGTTGGCGTTGGCTGCTTAGTTTTGCGTGATTAATAATCTTTTAGGCTTTATCTCGATTGAATTTGACCGTAAAAATTGAACACTTATAGACGATTGAGTTCAATGGATATCGTGCTCACAGATCATATCAAGCCAATGTGCTCGAAACCCAAATCCAAGTGAGCTGACAGGGGATCATTGTCAGTAGTACACAGTCGGCGGGACACTGTGTCAATATCAATATTGGACACGTCGTATAATAGACGCCATTATTTGGATGTGGACGCATGTCGGATGCTACAACTCTAATATATATTATCTACGGAGATACTACATATATACAATACTAACTGTATGTTTTCCAAATCAAACTATATAAGCAGATTATATCAATAACACCCCTCTTTTTGCGTCGGGGGTTAAAAATAATGGCTATTAGAAGAACGCAAAAGGTAGTGGCATGTAGGAATGCATTACATGTATACAGTGGAAGTTTCAAAAACCTGAATAAACCAACACGGATATTGGATAGTCTACGTTATGCCAAGAATTAATTCGTATCGAAATAAAAATTTCAATTAGCGTCCTCAATTCGAAATTTGCACATGAAAGGTACACGTACAAGAATATTGGGAGCACGAGTTTCGAATAGCACAAGTTGGCGGTACTTAAAAAATACATAGTGAAAACATTAGCTGAGCCCGGGGCGGGGTTGCCCCGTGATTAAACCCAGCGAGGCATGCATAACGAGCCCGGTATGTTTGAACGCTTACGAATACTTTCCAAGTTGGCCGGAGAGCCCGGACAGCAGCGGTTGGCGGGCGCCTCTCCTCCCGTAGGTACACCTGCGTTTGTTTATTGCCGGCTAAGACTACCTCCTGAGCTGATATATTGTTTGTTTAGGCAATGGCTGACCTACTTATAATGCATTAATAATATCCGATAATATATACTGTTGGAACGGAATTTAAATTAAATTGCTGTTTGGACGATTTTCCGATGTTGTAGGTTTTTTGTGCCGTTCGGTTCGAAAATGAAAATCTGTGAAAGGATTTTCAAATCTAAGTAGGTTTAACTATATTTATAACCTATAGATTAGATTATTTATGTCAACCAACAACAACTACTGTTTATCTGTGCCAGATATCTAATAATTATGTCTAAAAATAAAATTCAACAACAATATCAAATTCTATCCATAGAATCAATAAAGATTTTTCTTTAGGATTAATTTTCAAAAATATCTACATACATATATATAATAGGTACCAAGGACCTTTCCGAGTATTTCAAAAGGATATTTCAATCATAATACTGTTCACGAATCTACATGGCACGGTTAATACGCCGGTTTGGAATTAAATAATATTTTGAAGGGATTAGTATCATGATTGGGCGGACACATGTTAATGCAAGAAGTTTTTAATTAAAACCGTCCGCCGTTAAGAGGCTGCGTAATGGCTGATCCTCAGGAGGGATCCGATATTGGGTGAATGTACTAGTAAAGCCAAAATACAAACATATTTAGGTCCGTTGCGTTGCGCAGTGTGCGCCTCGGCTAATCACTGGCCGATAGCAACCGTGCTTGTATACGTATTACCCCTTTGTTAACGTTCTAATATTTTATAACTAGATATGAAGAAAGCTGATACATATTTAGTTACATGAAAAGTCGATATATAATTTTATACGCGAATCAGCGGACTCCATCACCTACATAAAACACATGTTCAGCATCTATCTAGAGGTATTATTATAATGTGTAGGTATGTAATTTTTACAATAATGTTGAAGAATATAGTCTGAAAAATGAACCAGGTCTTTTCGACTTCGTCTCGTTTCCTCGTGTTTATTTTTCCGTAACCTTACACCAAAATGTTGCAAAATTAACGGGACTTTTTATTTTTCAGATGCACGTGACTGCAACGACGACCACACAAACAAGGTAAATAAGAACATTACGTTTTGAAACTAAAAAAAACAGCATTAAAATACCACTCGGCTCCCCACAAGCGCAATCCAAACTTTGCCGACGAGTTTATGGCCTCTGTGACCGCCAAAAGTCGCCGAGGAAAAGTGCAAGCTTGTTTACTCATATATCAGGTCGGGTCGACATTTCTTTCCGATAAG
The DNA here is from genome assembly GCA_905147785.2 of Thyatira batis. Classification (NCBI taxonomy): domain Eukaryota; kingdom Metazoa; phylum Arthropoda; class Insecta; order Lepidoptera; family Drepanidae; genus Thyatira; species Thyatira batis. The sequence goes on from LR990489.1 coordinate 8,739,823, forward strand.
CCGAGCTCCCTCGCTGCCAATAAAGTGATTAAGTCACAAATCGTGGCGGCGCGGCGCCTCTTCACTCATGCTCTCTTGATGTACCTACCGGAGTCGGGGTCGAAGGATCGCTTTTTAATTTTATCGGTTTCTTTCCATGCTATCTGTATATTTATAGGTGTTGTGATTTAGTAGTCTTGAGCGTTAATCCTAATCTTGAATGTTGATTTTTATCAAATAAGACTTAAGAAAGTATGTGGAGACTCCGACTGAGAAATAACGTTAAAGATTTTCTTTTGAGTTCTGATAAGATACCGATTTTTTATTAGTTTGCCGAGGTTTTTTTATTTGAAATAAATGTTTATTCACCAGACAAATCTTAGACTTAATATCTAAAAACCCAAGAATTTTTGCTCCTTCGCCAATGTTCCAGATACCTACTATTACAAGGCTGAAGCCAAGGGTTCCTTGAGCTATTCCTGGTGGGACGGTCCCCACCAAACGGCTCTATTACAAATAAATTGCCCTTCGAAATCGTTTCGTGTGTTATAAATTTCATACGTGCTGAGAAATTACATACGGCAATATTTATTACGAACTGTTTTTTTTTTCGGGGAAAATACAAAGAAGACATTGTGACGTAATTGAGCTACGTTTTACTGGGGCACGCTACAATTTCAACGGTAATTTTGTATAGTAAAAGGGAAATATTATTTGTGTGCTTCCATTTTTGTTAGTTACCGGCAAAATGTGACTTTTATTTTATTTACTTCTTGGAAACAGTCACGGCAGTTGTGTTAAATATTCATTTGTGAGGACGACGCGACGTTCGAATTATTAAATAAAAACTTAATGGTAAACAAATGAACGTTGTTTCTAGGCTCAAATTCAAATTTAAATTCCGATTTGAAAAATAATTTTACGATTTACCTCGATACTTATTTCCTAACTCGATACAAACATTGTAATATCAAATCAAACCGTAATACCAACAAGTCTCTATCGTTACAATCTGTCAGGGAGTCGATAACTCACTATTTACCCGCAACATTCAACCCCAATGTTTACACGAAGCTAAGTATTTCAACACGACATTAACAGGAGGCGCCATTAGCCCTACAAATGACACTAAAATGAAATCTATTCATTTCCTTTGAGCCGATTCAATCGTCGGTAGATATTGTTCAATTTCACGCGATCCGGGCATTACCATCGTATCCTTGCCATGACGATTCCTCCTCACATTTGTTACCAGCAGTTAGATTGTAACTTATTTCACCGTACCTGTCATATTTTTAGACTGTTAAGGAGCTCATAGAAAAAAATAGAATTGCAAAATTATTGGTGACATATTTTTATTAAACCCTAATTGAAATTATAGTAGGTATCTACTCGCACCAGTTTTTATTAAAGTAAAGTAAAGTGCCTCGTAAAGTTCCTATAGTTTAAAATAAATATATTCTTAGTGTGTATTTATTTGTGCGTATTAGAGTTTATAATATGATATGTAGATGATATAATTAGGAGGTTCATTATATTGTGCTACATTTGGAAATATCTGCTGCTTCGTAACATCGATCATGGTAGTTTAATGCAAGGGAAATGCTCATTTCATTTATGGATCAATCTAATATTGCTTCTGAAAATATATAATAATTATAATATAAATATTTTGCAACGTTTATCCAAAACTATCACGTAGGTTAACCCTTCCCACTCCCACGGTTCACAAACATCAGTTTAATCAATGTCGTTATGGTGCGTAGATGTCCCGATAGGTGCGGAACGTTCCGTGCCGTATCGGGGTCGTACCCGGCCGGGTTAATTTGTTACTCGATGTTTATCGGTGGAATCGACCCCGATAGCTACATCTGTATGACACGTCCACTCGATACGCCAATGACGGCTTGGGTTAATTTTGCCCGTGTATGTTTAGTCGGCTTTTAGCATATTAATTGATTAAAACGATACACAATTTTAGTTAAAAATAAGAACTTGTCGCTAAGCAATTGAATTTTCTTTAATAAAATTACAATAACCAAACAAAAATATATCAATGTCACCCAGCATTATGTACAACAACGAGTAATATCGTCAGAAATTTTCGGGCCACCTTTTGTCGTCTCCTATAGCAGCATGACCTTGCCTCGTGAACGTCAGAGCTAAGATTGATAATGTTTGGTGATGCTCGTTAGCGTACCATTGTGGTCGCCCATCGATTATCAATTTGAGGATCATAACGCCCCGGAGACAAATTGAAAACCGACCCAGACGGACGATGACTATCTAGTCCTTATTTATATATTGTGTCATACATTCGAAACGCATCAACATGAACTTACGTTTGCATACACTAAAATAATATCGGTTAAAATATCCTCCAACCCTGTTGAAATAGCAAAATTTATTTCAAAACCTATATTATGAAATAATAAGTAACTGGAATATAAGATAAATTGAAATCAAACGACTTTCAAATTGCCAACGAAATGACACGTCTGCGTGTATAATTTAATACTTACTTAAAGAATAAACCATTCCAAATCTACTTCGAGGTATGGTATTAACAAAAAATTGGCTTTATTAACAAACTATTCGCCTTTACCGGTAACAATCTTGATCAAATAAAATATGTATGTACTGCGAGGGTGACCGCACGTTACGTTACAAATTGCTACAATCGTTGAACGATAGCCTCCCAATAATTTGATACTACTGAAAATATGACTGTGGTTAAGTGGTTAGCATGTCTTCAGTTTCTAAAATGAAAAAACAAATATATTGTAGAATAATCCGGGATATTACGGGAACCACAATCGGCGCATCGGTTGCCTGCCAGGTGTCGGTGTCTTGCTACGAATGTAAATGGTCTCTTTATGAATTTTGTTCCAATTAAAAAATCTAAAAAACTAATTAAAGACATTGAAATCCACATTGTGTTTATTGAATACCTTTTTTGGTTTTGTACCGTTTGTAAATGATAGAGACATGCATTGCGAAACCTTTAACTGAATAAATGGCTTTGGTGGGAATATAAATATAGATTGAAATCATTTACAAAAAGATTATAATAGTAAATTTCAAAAGAAATCTATAACAATCAATAATAGATTCAATTAACTTTGTTCCAACAAAATTATTCATCGCTGAGATTTTATAAAACTCGGCCGTCACGCTCGAGCAGTCAAAAACAATACTTATTCAAATGAAACAAAAAGCAATTAACGGTGGAGATATCCCTCCATCCTCGGAGGATACAAGAGGAGAGATTATTGAAAAAATAATTAATAAATATTTATGGCGGGCCACCTGAGGAGCGACACTGGAGAGATTTCATTTTTATCCAGTACTCGAGTACACATCTGCAGCATAACAGGGAAAAGCGGTTTATTACAAATGCAAAATTTTCCATTCATATTCAAAATTTTATATCCCGATGTGGCCGGGAGAAAGCTAATTTATTCCGGGGGTGCGGCTAAGGAGACGTCCCGGCACCTCGCGTCTTGGGGTGGATTAGGGAAGGGTTGAGCATTGCGAAATTGACAGGTGCCTGTCAAAAATTACAATTAATAATTGAGACAATGCGACTGCGACCGTACCATGTGACGTTTTAAAAATCTTAATCACACCAGAATTGGCTTAGTTTTATGGCTGTCGTACCTATTGAACTCACTCGCAGAGCTCCAGTAAATTCTCACATAAATCTCAACAAGTACATCACTAGCGTCCCTCCCATGGATGTCCACATAATAGACAATAAACATCGGGGCGCGCATCAATCACCGGTTTTACAACCGGCCGCAACGGTTAATGGCGGTAATCCACCACTAAGAGCGGTTTACAGCACTGTTACAACGCTGAATATACTCGGTTTTATGTTGTTCGGTAGCTGGAAATAATTAAATAAATTATTCTGATTTTTCATTGCACGTCGCAGAGTATTTATTTATTCCGTCTAGATTGTTTAATGTGATTATCAATAAGCAATTTGAGTAAATTACATAAATAAATGTAACGCCAATTTAATGCCTTATTAGTTTATTTATCGTTTACTTCTAATAAAAAAAATCCTACCTTACGACGACTTGACGTATCCAATTTAGGCAAAAAATGTAGTCACGGTATTCGAATGATATAGGTATGTTCGAATGAGATAGGTAGCTTAATAAATGACGTCAATCTGTCTAAAGGTCAATGGCAAAGGCAAGCTCAATGAATGTCCACTATTGGTGTTGCGATATGTCGATGGACAATAATGATTTGAAATGACACAAATTAATAACACTAATTAAGAAATATATAAGTCATTTGATAAAAGGAGGGTCAAAGAGCTTTTTAAATTATTATTACTTTGTAGAGGTAGTAGATACCTGGTACGTACGTACCTAGTACATCAAAATATGAGTTCATATAAATACATACCTAATTCTATGTTGTTTATCATTCTTAATCATAACTAACATATTAGCTGCATAAAAGCACATTTGTGTAAATGGCCATCATGCACCATTTAAAATGACATTTAATAAATTGACCCCACATACGTCAACATTTATCATGATGCAAACAATCGATCACACATCGATAGACGTGGCGCGTGTGTCCCAGCCCGATAACGTTGTGATATTGATAGGTGCCGTTTTTCAGCCGCGAGTCGCGACCACTAGCCGCAGGCGCCGCCTCTCTGTCTCTATTACGGTTTTATGACCGCTCTGTGCATTGAGTTATCGTTTCATAGAGATTGCTCTGATTTGTGTTCACGGAAAATATTGCCTGGATGATGCGATCGCACGTAGCGCGCAGGCAGAACACATTGTATGCTAATTGGAAAATATAAGACCAATCAGCTTTTAGATTTGGTAATGTTTTCAGAAAAGTGAATAAAGGGTGAAGAACCCACACTCAAACTATTTAAAACGCGGAAAGCGATCAGAGAAGCAATTAGGGGTTCCACGAGCACATTTTCATAATCTTTACGATCCAGCAGAAATTCACTTGTGCAATTTCATGGTGGAATTTTCATCGCGTCTGCGTCATAAATATTTTGTCCGATAAACCGTTCGTTCGACAGCCGCGAGGCGTAAGAAAATGTTAATTAACGAATCCATTGTTTTCCCGCCCGCCGGCTCCAAGATGGTGCCGCTTCCGTTTCCGGCGGGCCTCCTTCTTTATGTGCGTTTCCCTTATTTTTACGTCAGACGGGTAGAATGGCGGCATTGTGGCGTGGGTGCGGGAGTGTAATGATTTTAATTTCCTCTAATCAAGAGCCTTCGGCGTGGCTTAAGAATTCTAATCATGCACACCACCGCAGCCAGCCACCGCACCGCACCGCACCGCACCGTAGCACAGCCGCAGCCGCAGCGGGTGACAGAAACATCACCACTTATTCTGATTGCGACGAGTGTGGCGCTGAATAATTAATACACCCTTATTTTATGTTTATGCTCAAAACAAAAGGACCGACGAGCGTTAATTTATGAATTGTGCCATATTTTCATACAACTTTTGACAGTAGCTGTGTTGTGCGAGCTGAGACCCTTTTGACAATTTACAAAAGTGAAAATTCACATTTCAAATGTAAAATGTGATAGCCAAAAATGTGATAGTGAGTAAAGTTTAATTATATCGGGGAAGCACAGAGCGACCCCCACCCTTTCGTTCAATTCGCACTAACGACTACATTTTGGTCGTTTGAATCACGGAGACGCATTTGCAATTAATTTTTTTGACTATCAAACGGAACCTTTATTGAGATTAACTTTTATATTTGAAAATGGTAGATGTCTCTACAGTTAATTTGATTTGACAATTTTTATAAGAACTTTGGGAGCAATCTATGTAGGTACAAACACTTTGTACCTATGTCTTTCAAATCTCTTCTACCTATTTATCCAGAAAATACCTTGATATTTATAATCATAAAATAGCTGAATCTCGCTAACCTATGCTTCTTTTTAGATAGCAATAACATAGTTTATTTTCAAATATTTTAGTAAGAAAATCGTGCCCCATCTTAGAGCACACAAGAGCCTGATGTTTGCCGGCTGCGGTCCACAAGGAGTGCCGCGCAATTAAGGGAACCCTTTCAGGGTGCGTACTTAGCATTCTAATCACTCGGCGAGCAGCCGCCTCGCGCCACAATACAACGCTTAACGCCGCAAAATTAAGTGAGAAAATAACAGGATCTCAACACGATCGCGACTAAATTATGCCACGAACAAGATTCTTATTTTGAATTTTTGAAACACCGCAAATTACACCGCACTCAACCCTAATCATAGCCCTCGAATAACGAACGCACAGCACTACAGCAATAAAATGCGAAAAAACGATTACAGATCAATGAAGCGTTCCTTCCCTCTCGGGGCGCAAATAAAGCCGAGTACACACTTCAAATATGCTTTTCTTAATCGTTCTCATAAAACAAAGATCAGCCGCTCGCGATCTCCCCTGTGTGGCAAAAAATATAAAAAAGCCTCCCGTTGCTCATATCGCGCGTCTATCAGGGCGGATTTTTACCACAAATTGTTTCCTGTAGGACGGAACCCTTGTGAATCGATATTGTTTGAATTGGTATTGCCTCAAAAGTTATTATTAGCGTATTGAAAAAACAAACGGTGCTTCCGCCCATTTCGCGCACTCCCGCGGCTCATTTGCGTAAATGATTTAAATTTTTCCATATCGGCATTCCCTGAAGAAATCATAGCTTACAATATGATTCAATTACCAAAACAACTTCTATAAGTAGATATATAACTTTAATTATAAATATTTTCCAGATTTCTGTTTCATCATGTAACGTGACAAATACATTATCCAAATCTGCAACAATATATAACTAGTATAATTTTAATTTATGTTTTGATGGGAAATTCTTTTGGCGGTCGGTATCAGAAATACTCAAAGTTGAATTGGCTTAAAACCTCCCGGCGGATGTGTCATTATAATTTGCTAGGGAGAGATGACGGATCCGTAGCCCGGAGCTCTCGCAAATCATAATACCCTAAGCTATTTTAATCTTAACTTAGTTAAAAATCTTGCCTTGGACGTTAGCATTAATCACTTTTGACAGACTCCGTAATGGATATAGTATGTAATTAATGTGATAATGGCGCATTATTATTATGGCGGATTAGCAATTAAAATGCATTAGGTCAACTCGGTAATTGAAAGTTCTACAAAGTGGTGTTCGATAATGTTACACTAAAATAGTTCACTCTCCTTCACCGATAGAAATTTCGTATGAATGAACCGAATAATGAAAGTCAATTTAATGAAATAATGGACTTTAAAATTTAATTTCAATGGAGCGTACGGACTCAATATAAATTAATTTATTATTTCCTAAGAAACAAAGGAAATACCTTCATCAAGCACAAAATCTAAAGCTTAATTGAACGTCGACATTGAGAGATTTCAATTCAATTACTAAACCATATTTAACGAAATCCAATCCCCCTTTCCCTCGAGAAATAATATTATTTATTCACAAAAAATAATACAAAACGCGGTAACGGAACGCTCTGTTGGTTCAGAGGAGATCATTCCATGTAAAAGTTAGAGGCAGAGGACGGAGGCAGGAAGAAAACTTGGATAAGCGAAACCCTCTAAAAATGATTGATGCCGTACAGCATCGGGGGCGATCGCTCACCGCGCAGGGCTGCGCTTCGCTCAGCTTCGTTTTAAAACGAATAAACGTCGATGCCAAAATGAACATCATTAGCGCTATCGGCGCCGCGACCACCCACCGATTCATTACGAATCGTATTTTTGCATCGCATCCCCTCATTTTTATTGACGTCAATCACGATTAGATTTCAGCATTTATACTCGAGTATTAACAATCGAACAGTCGAGTCGATATTGCACAACAAAAGCGCTCTGCTCGCATTGCAATCGCGTATAGTCAATTTCCTAACGTATTGGAAACGTTGTACAATTGTTTGAGGACATGTTATTACACGAGCGTTTAGCCTGGGAGCTAACAAGCGCTGACGTCGTTTGTTTCTACAGCTCTTTGTTAGGAATATAACAATTAGGGAGACAAAGCGGCCGGTAGCGGTCGGCGTTATCGCTATGATTCGCGCCGCCACACAAAAGCGCTAGCGACAATGCACGCTCAATATCTTTATGCTCCTTGCTTTTGAAGGCCGATGCACTCCCTGTTGAATCAGTTTTCTTGGGTAGATATATATTCAAGGGAGTACTTGTCTACAGAGTAATCAATGTTTAGAGGGTTTCCCGATGATTAAAAAAAAATTACGTGAGGCACTCGGGGACTGCCGCGGTAAAGCTATTGCATTGCATAGCATTTTGTATCAACTTATGCAATTATAATTTTATTTATTTATTTTAATAATAAATGCACTTTGTTCATTCATATTCAAAACACTTCATACACAAATTTTACAAGTACAGCTATTCACTGTTGTACATAAATACATATACACCTATATACTTTCTCATAAGCAGCTTATGTATTCGTCCGATTTCGGAGCAGCTCGTCTCGATTCGTGCGAGATTCGTAGAGTCGTACAATACGTCTAATCGCACACAACGCCGTGTCGAGTCGAAGACTGCCGAACTGAAACGACGTTAGACGATGCACGGCCTTCAAGCCACACCTCCTTGCCCGTCGGAGTGGGGGGTGTTAGGTTTTTTTCGTTACGGAATTTCTTGATTCGGTCGCCGCGCTCAGAGCCCGCGATAAAAGCTATGCAATAGCTTAAAAATATATAATTACTAGCTCATATAAATCTTAGAGAAAAGGTCTAATTTCATTGCCATGTTGGCCCAACGTACAAACATTTGTACCAATACGCCAACATCGCGTGCTTAGAAATGCAAATGGCCGCTACATGTACTAAATAAATGATACATTTGGATTTAAACAAAGGTTAGGTTAGAAAGGACGCCTTGTACATTGTAAAAATACTTGAGCATATATTTTTTTTAATAATATGCATTCTGATGTGCATACGTATTTGAATACTTAGGCTTTATGACGTGGTACCCTTGCCACGAAATAGAAACAAAATAATTACGCGCGAATACGGAAATTGAGTTTTGTTTTTTTTAAATGTCAAACGCCATTTTTTCAAAACGTCAAAGAGTTAAGAAGATAGCAAACAAACACCGTGCCGAAGTCTGCCGAACTGAAACGATGTTAGACGATGTGTTAGGTTTTTTTCGTTACGGAATTTCTTGATTCGGTCGCCGCGCTCAGAGCCCGCGATAAAAGCTATGCAATAGCTTAAAAACGGTGTATGTTCAGCATAAGAATTGAGCGTTGAGAATAAAACAAACATATTGTTATGTCACTGATCAAAAATAATTCAAGGAGAACGTAGATACAATATAATATGGACAAGGTACATTATCATTTATCTACCACTGTCAAAATGCTATTCTCAAAAAATGATTTCCTATTTAGTAGATAACAGAAAGCAAGATGATTAAATTTATTACATCCAATCTGTTTTAAAAGAAAAAAAATACTATTATATATATACCCCAGACTTGCTTCTCTCTTACCAGCTGCTCTGTGAACATTTCGCCGAGACATCTCGAAGCATCCCGCCAGGGCTGGCTCTTTGTGCTCCATTTCCTTGCTCAGCGGCCGTCTCTCACGACACTCCCTCTGTTGGCTGAATGCTGAATGCACATTTGATGTTTCTCTACACGCCACGTCTTCCTGAGATAACAGAAAAGGTGCACCGTATGTCTGACATGAATATGTTTGAGAACGTTATTAAATTACATAGCTGTTCACTAATTTGGTAATCTGAATAGTTTTAGTAGTTTACAAAGGTATTCCCACACATCGATTTTTCAATTATAACATATTTTTGCCAATAGATAAGTCAATTTCACTAATGTAAATTAACGAAATCAGGGTCCCGAATAAGTCAATATCAGAATCGGTATAAGTATCTATTGCGAATTGTATCTACTACAATCACTTTAATTTACTAACCTATTAAAATGCCCATACCTATTCTAATAAGTCGACATCTCATATGTAAGTAAGTAATGTTTAACGTAACAGTGAGTTACGTAATAAACGGTCTCGTGTCATGTCGATGTGGCGCGTCGACACCTGCGGATGTACAGAACATTTAATCGCATAAAGAGCTAATTGTCTGTGCGGATTCCGCAGGTAAACACTACGCGCCACCCGACATTTACACACTACCGAGCGTAAGGGTTGATGAGCCACGAATAGTGGTATTTGATTATGGAGGAGACAATTATATTATTGAATCTTAACAATGACAAAGATGCGTGTGATTTATGAGTTTTCCAAATTTAATAAATTAATAACACCTTATTAGTCAGTCACCTGATTTTAGAAGAAATAAACATATTCATAAAACCCCTGTATTCATAAAAAAGTTTTGAGCGTCGTGTAGGTACGACATTCCGAAGTAATTACTTAGTAATCTGTGGTTCTTGGATACGCACGACGAGTGACACTAAACCACTAGTTTAGCTATCCTATAATTAAGAATTGGTTAATATTTACTTCATATATCGGATAAAAAACTGAAGAATATTAAATAGTTTAATAATTTCTAGGGATCAAAACAGTGCCATATCACATAACGGTTTCATACAAGCTTGAAAATATCATGTAGGAGCGTATTTATTTTCGTACTTCCTTGTAAATCCTCGCACTATAGCACGTGTGCGATTACTTTAAACGTCGATCGTGTAAATGTGGATTAGTCGACGACGAGTGATTTAATACCCACTGATTCATTACGCAAACGCTCGTTTCATGACAATTTCACTTAATAAGCCTGTGGCTTTCAATAGCATATATTAACCTAATGATAACAAGTGGGAATTTACAACCGTATATAGGAGATTACAACAGATACATGTAGATATGTTTCGTAATGCAGATCATACCAGACTTCGTTTCTTGTTCATACATAAACGATACTTCTGTAAATTTGTTACATAAGCTACGCTAAAGTGCTTAGATAAGTATTTTCCAAGGCAATTAAAATAGCAATAATTTGTTAAACCACTTGCGTAACACGTTTTTACGTTGCAAAATAATAGAGGTAAGAAAGCTACTAAATACAAATACAAAATGTAATAAATTAATAAATCCAAAGGTAACTTAAACACAAAGCCATGTAAATATTTTTGGGTAATTATTTTTGGGATTATAGAAACAAGAGAAATGTTTAGTGAAATGAAAACACAAAAATACATCTGTATGAAAATCTGAGTTATGTTTTATAGTGGACGTGTCTCGAATAAGGGCGGAATTTAGGAAAGTGCGGTTTTGTTAAGTCGATATTGTACTTAAAATTTAAAAATATAAGTTTTGGAAGAGTATATATTGTGTAATACTAGATCATCAATTTTAATTATATCATTTATTAAATAATTTTAGCTGTTTATAGTATGTCACTAATCCAAGCCGAATAACGCTTTGATTAGTTAGCTTCTGCAGATACGGATACAATCATCTCTAACAGCCGCGTAAAATTATTACAAATATGTATTTACAACTGTATACATCTTTGAAATATCATAAACAAAATACACACAAAATACAAAGAATTATACATTTTCATTTCTTCATTCATCTCTTGAGTCATGATAGGTAGTAGGTACCAACATTATGCTATAAAAATACATAATGATTCGCCATAGCAAGGCTGGTAGGCTCGCGTCGTCGCGTCGTCGGCGTTCGACAATTCTTTATTATTCATGGGGCGATCTTGCTCGCAGAGTGTTTTATATGAGCGACGATCGAGTATCAATTTGTACCGAACGCACCCGTATTAGCATTTCCCATGCGAGGCCTACATTATTTCACTGAAAAGTCAATGGAGGGGAAGGAATAGCCTCCTTTGTTTTATCTATAAGTTAAGAAAACTGAAAGTTACTAAGTATAGTATTGTTTTATGAACATCTCACCACAGTAAACTACTTTCAGTAATATAGTATTTATATAATAAGATTGTTATTAAAATCTATTAAGGTAAAGGTCCATATCCTAATCCATATTAAAGCAGTTCCAAATAAAAAATACACCACTGATGGTTTTTTTTTAAACAGTCAATAATTACTTAGGTATCAGTCTTTAATATTATTCGTTCATTAGCTTCCTTATCTCACCTCTATCTCCGGACGTACTCATTACCTTACAACTAAGAAATAATTAAAGATACAATAGACAACCACGCGCTACCGCTGCGCTGCTGGTAAAACGCAAATCCCACAAAGCTGTCTCACAGCTCATTCCCGTGCAGAAAGCGCAAAGCCACGTTACGTCACTAGTGTACCAGACTTGCCGACACTTATAAATAGGGAAAACTGTTTAATTATTGGCCACTATAAAAATATCTACATCTGAATCGTCTTATTCCAAACTAGATTCCGCTAGCTTTTATATTGATAAAAAATAACCAATGACAGTCTCAGTTAACTTTCTATTGGTGAAAGAATTATTCTAATCGCTCCAGAAAATTCAGAGCCTATTTCAAATAAAGAAATATTTCCAAATTTAACTTTACAATGGTGAACGGATAGTGGTGTCAGAATTTTTAATAATATGGTAATGTTTGGTTATTTATGAACTGAATCGTCGAATGAATTTTAATGTTTAATCAAAATATTTTAACTGACTGAGCGGATTTTTGCAGCCAGTATTTGCATAGTTTACCCTACTAGATACCAATACAATACGTTAAGTAGTGTGTGCGCTTATGAGTGTTCATTAAAGATACGATAAAGACGGCGGAGGCGACGGCGGGTAAATTGGCTGTTTCTGACTACACTGCGAAATGTCGGGAACATTTAATGGCATATACACGAAGAAATCCAACTATAATTGTATCTCCATTGTTATATATATTTGGCAGACGTATTTAGCATGCCAGTACATGCATGCAGAGCCAGTCGCAATATTTTGTGTCTAAAAAATATGTAATTCCTACCCTAAGAGCAGCATAAGCAATAGGTACGTTACGAAAAAGGAAAATAAATGGCTATTTATTTTATTTATGAAATGAAGTGCAGGGTTATATTGTAGTTGAGTCTAAAAATAACTTATTGAAAGTTAATAACTGAAGCTAGCATGTGAATATACGTATGGATTACATTTTGTAAACATTATACATGGCAGTGTGTCACGAATACGAGACGCGCGAGTCGCGCGACACTATTTCGATTTCAGCTTACTAAATGAACATTCATTTCGCTGCAGATGTATAGTTCAACTAACAAGGGGCTGTTAATTTAAATTTAGTATCTTAGCTTCACGAAATGAACGGGAAGATCATTGTTATAACGGTATTGCAGATTTCTGTTCGTTAATACTGTTATTATTATGCTCACTAGGAAACTTTAAACCAAAAAATATTAAATCTAGATAATCGTATTAAATTTAGGTAGTTTACATGTTCGTTAATATTTTAATTTTAGTCTATAGGTCGTCATCGTATTGATTAATGCTCATGCAAATTGCGGACACTGGTGGTGTCCACTGTATTACTAACCGAACCGGCAGGTTGAATAATATTACGCTTGACATCAATAATTTTATATTCAACAGGAACATAATAAAACAAAACTAATTAACCAAAATAAAAACCATACGAGATTAAACGTTCTATAATCAATTTCACCATCACGTCCCATCTTACGTCTTTCATGCAAATTTACGAGAGACGGTGGCAATTTTTAATTACTATTGCGTCTGAGCATCTGTCTGGAGTCTACTCAAATTGTGGGCGAGTGAGTGGGTGAGCGAGTACCTCAGCTGAGCTAACTCGAGCCATACAGGTGACAACGTCGCGAGGCGTCGGGGAGCGGTTAAGTGTGGCATTTTACGGCTTTTATGCATATTTGATGGCGCCGCCATAATCTCTGCGGCTAGGGGAGCCTTCTTCCGAGCTCTGTAAGTAAGTAGGTACCCACTTCACCTGTATTCGGATATGAATTGTTCGTAGATTGTGACGGGACATATTTCTTTTTGGTAGTAAATATATAGTATCATTTATTACAATGTTGTGATGTGCACCTCACATACATAGGTATATAGTTTCGATATGATTAGAAAAACAATGAAGATACATATATGTTATAAGGTTTAATGGTGTTCTCTATATATTTTCTATTATTTTGTTACAATTTTAGCTAGAAAATGAAAAATACGTAGGTAAGTAGTATATATATTATGTATAATTTGTTCGAAACTTTCTATCATAAATTACCTATATCATGTCTGTGAGAATTATTTTTAAACACGATATCACACAACCATCTTAATCTATTCAACTATTTACGCCACAACTAATATTAGAGGACACGAAATTAATTCAAAAACACGGTCTAAATGTTTAAATAATCCACCGTTTAAATTCCAAAGCCGATGAATTGGAAAATAATGACGGGCATTAGACGCGTGCTAAGAGGGACGTATCAATTACTGGCCATAAGCAAACAGGGCATTACGTGCTCAATATTAAAATCAAATTTACGGACCGCCCCCTTTCGTAACGGGCCAAACATTCAGTAGGCTTTGATATGTTATGTATGGATTGTTTTCTGTAGGAATACCGACAGCATGGAAATAATAAAATAAAACAATTATTGTTCACAGATTTAAATCCACTTATTGACTTTAGGCCTTTCGCCTTTAAGGTACTTATGAAAGTTAACTACTTAGTTACCTCGCTGACTGATAAGTTCAAAAGTCAGCTAAAATTGAAAACTGACAACTAATAATAACAATGCTTCTCAAGCTTAAGCATTCGCAATTGGATAGTATTATTCATGCGTAAATAAGTAGGTACTATTATTGCACATAAGTGATGCTGTAATATTTAGTTACATGGAAGAACCATCCGAAAACTTGTTAGTAATCATTTTCTTATTGAAAAAAATCTTGCTATCTCTACAGGCAAAGTATTCGGTAACGGCAGCTCGTAGCATCAATTAAAATCGCATTTCATACTCGTCAGTAACACGTAATGTCGTCATTTCCACGTGGCCCTCACATATCTGATGCTAAACCCTTGCTTATAATACTACCCACGTAAACTAATTCTGTATTCAAACAAGTTTTAAAGCTTGTAATGACACTTTTGTTTCTTAATTATTAATTGTCTTTTATTTTGTTACAGAATGACGAAGACGGACCAATTACGCATAAGCTTTTCAGACCATCGACTTCTAAATCGTGAGTATAGTATTATTATTTTATTATCATAACTTTTTAGATAGTAAGTTATATGGTAACACTCAAGGGCTTTCATAACGCAAAGAAAACGACAGTGGTTTGGACAGTGTATTGAAATGATAGTTATTACCTTTTATTAAAAAATTATTTAAGTTACTTATGTTAGGATACATAGGGAGCTATGTTCTTCTTAAACCATTCAGCATTTCTTATACTTAAGAAACTTCTAACTTAAGAAAGTGTTAAGTCAGTTTTTTCATAATCAAACCAGTAGGTACAAAATACACAAGATTCATTCAGTGGTCATTCTCAACCAAAAATCTTTATCAATTTCAAACCATATTCGCCAAAATCAAGTGACATAAAACAAAAGGTTGTCACAACAAATCCTCATACGAACGGGAACCAGCGGCAATTACTGTTGCCATAAACCCGCTTGCAATTGTCGTGCGATATTTATTTATGTATATTTATGTTACGTGCATAAATATGTGGGGTTGCGCGTGATCCTCGACTCGCGGTAATTATAGCGTGACTTATTGGCGAAGGAAGATAACACGTACTTCGCGACCGAATAACATAGACCCCTAAATTTCCTCACAGGACGTCTAATACCCCCTTTATTTTTAGTAGTACCAGGGGGTAAGGAGGTTCAAATAGGAGCGGTTGTAACGTCAACCGCTCCGAGGGTTGGCAGCTTTATCTACGCGCTTGACTGTTGATCGTGACTTTCCGACTGAGATTTTGGTAATTACACTGATTATGAACGAATCGTGCTCCGTTTTCTGTTGCCCCCGAGCGGTAAAAATTATGGAATGGATGGTTACTAACATTTAAGACTTATTTGCGTACATATTTTCATAAGGATTAATGCTTTTTCATTTGTGATTAGAGATGGGCGGTGGGAATAAACCCGAAAGGAATAAACCCGGGTTAATTCCCAAATGGGAAAGAACCGGGTGTTTATGTGGGAAGATTCCCAATGGACGGGTTTTTTCAATTGAAATGGTTTATACGATATATCTCTTAAACTATTCATTTGATTAAAAAAAATTGGTAACATTTTTTGTTGCAAATCAAATTCTCTACAACTTTGGTCCAGTAACTTTTTGTCGTAGAACTATAAATGAAAAAGTTATAAGTGAAAATGTTCAGAAACTCGAGCAAACCGTTTCTTTTTGTGGAGCGATGTATGGATGTCGAAAAGCAGTGCTGAAATGTTCTGCAGTGTGCTTTTATTGTTCTGGAGAGACTAAGAGCAACGTAATGGGGCTCTCAGAATGAATAAATAAAAATGACTTTGACGATGAACCGCCGACATTAACACCCCTTCCTTCTCCAGTTTTCACACTGATGTTCAATTCAGAAAGCTGATCAGATGCTGAGCCGCAGCTTGGTCCATCGAAAAAACTGAGGACGGAGTTCAGAAACGAACTGTGGCAAATAAATGCTAGCATACCGTTCTGCATTTACCGTTCTATGTCCCTCAAGAGGAATAGTCGCAACATGGCCAGTTTTGGAGACAAACGTAGCCACCATTTTTTTGCAACACTCCGTGAACGAACAATTTTTGTTGGCTTTACTCATTTTCGAACACACAAACTCGAGACTGGTTTTTGTTTCGGGTTCATACGCGTATATCCAGGATTCGTCACCTGATGCGATGTTTTATATAGCATTTGAGGATCCTGTGTGTCTTTCGAAAGTTCTGACGCACCAAGTAACTCGAGCCGCTTTTTGCTCTTTATAGAGCGAATGCGGTATCCATCGGGAAAACAAATATTTTACACCTAATTGTTCATGCAAGATTATTTGTATTTGACTCATCTCAATGTCTAAAGTTGCCTGAATTTCGTGGTATATCACATGTCGATCTTCTTCAATCAGCTTACGCTCAGCATCAACGTTTTCTTGGGTGACTGCAGTTTTTGGATGACCTTGACGAGGATCATCACTGAACTTGATACGTCCACGTTG
Organism: Thyatira batis; assembly: GCA_905147785.2. Taxonomy (NCBI): domain Eukaryota; kingdom Metazoa; phylum Arthropoda; class Insecta; order Lepidoptera; family Drepanidae; genus Thyatira; species Thyatira batis. The sequence continues at coordinate 8,756,987 of LR990489.1, forward strand.
AAATTCAGCAAACCAGCGATGAATTGTGGTTTTGGATGGGGCTTCATCACCAAATGCAGAAATCATCCGGTCAACACACTGTTTTTGTGTTAAACCACTTCGAAGATCTTCGTCTCGTTCTTGAATTTTCTCGAGTCCATTTCCTCCATTTTCTCAACGACTAAACAAGTTTGACAAAACCTTGTGACAAGACCGAGAATCGTTTTTTAAATAAATAAACGGTATTCGATTTTTAAAACCAAAGAGTTTTCAATTTAAAAGATTTTAATATGACAGGAATTGTGGAAATATTCCATTCCCATACTTTTAGTGCAGCCCTCGTAGATATTGGCTCGTCATCATCGTCATTGTCATGATCTTTGTGTTTATGAAACAGGTTCAAATTGTATGAAATAAAAGGTATTTTTGCTGCCCTGTCTGTAGTCAATCTGTTTTTTTGCGACTATGTATATGGGCGTGCGTGCTAAACAATCGTTCTGTGGCTGCTGAAGTACAGGGAGCAGTTAGAATCCGTACTGCAACCCTACTCAGCAATTTGGAACTGCAGAGTCCTCTCGACCAAACTACTGGGTCCATTTCGGTGACATCCTTCCATATAAATGGTCTACTCTATAAACCCTATTTAGCTCTATAATTGGATAAATCAACACCAACGACAATATTGTGCGATTGGTTAACGTCGTGTATACACTCCATCCACTTCGTGTTCTTCTTCTAATTCAATGCCTTGCTATCTTGGATCCAATAAATATGCAGCATAATGAATGGGTGTCAAACATTTATTTGTTCAGCTAATTACAGCATTTTTAAAATCTTGTTTGTGATGCTCATTTAGAATGGATATGTCCGGAAATGTCCGGATAGCCGTGGTGGCTCAGTTGGGAGCGCACCGACTCACGATCACGAGGGTGCCGGTTCAAATCCCTCGCCCGTACCTCTGAGTTTATAAAAAAACTTACATACGGATTCACACCACTGGCTTTCGGTGAAGGAAAACATCGTGAGGAAACCTGCATGCCCGAGATGTCACAATTAAAGGCATGTGAAGTCCGCCAATCCGCACTAGGCCCGCGTGATGGACTATGGCCTACACCCCTTCGGTGTTAGGGGAGGGTCGAGCTCCTCGGTGGAGACGTATATAAGCTGTTGATGATGATGATGTCCGGAAATGCAAAATTAAATGTGGACTTAATATCTTTGAAGGCCATATAAACTTCATTTATAAGTATTTCACTGCCTTCGAGTTTGAAAATAGTATCTGTTATAGGTTCCAGTAGTTTTATACAATTTTGTACTATCAACAGATCTAATTCTCCGAAATAATTGTTAAATGTGGTCGTTTAATGAGGTATGTCGTCAATAGCAATGTCGGAAAAAGGAATGTTTTTGATTAGGCGGTCATATAGCATTCAGCCGGGACCTTTGTTCTAAGTTAATATAACAGGTATATTGTTCTAAAAGATGTCGCATTAAACGGCTTAGACTGTATAACGTATTTATTGAATTATGGAAATAAACAAAGTTAAATTAGCTCAAACAAGTAGTAATAGTACTTAAATAGTACGTACTATTTGATATACACATGTATCTTTGCATTACCTATTTGTTACATTGATAAAAATGAAAAAACCCGAATACTTTCCCATTTGGGAATCTTCCTCGGGTTCTTTCCCTCAATCTTCCCATTTTGGGTTCTTTCCCGGGAAGAATCCCATCACTATTTGTGATATGCATTTGATTAATCATGTGAATAGAAAGTTTAATCGGTGTGGATAAATGGACTAAATGTACCTAGTATTCGAATCAGGATCAAATGTGCTGTGATATGTGTGAATGTGAATGATACTTATTTCTCAATTAAGTTGTAAGTAGGCATCTAATTAGTGAGAAATATAAAATTAAAAATGATTTTCTGTAAGCTATTCTATTAAAAATAAAATTTAACCTGTAGCTGTATTGACAGTAATCAAAAAACTTCGAACCGTTCAGTAACTCAAAGTAAATTGAGACCATTTTAACCTTGTTGCAAAGTTTGATCTAATAAAACAAAGTTTCGAACAAACGAATGCATTAAAGTCAACCTCAAACTGATCCAATCGTAATATCGCACTTCCAGACATCGAAAGTTAGTATGCATTGACTTTGAAAAGTCGTCCAAAACTAAGTTGGGTTATGTTTATGAAACTATTCGGATGCGGGTGTGTGCCGCCGATACACATGCAAGAACTCGCGCCCAACTCGAGGCATAGTTCGCTAAGTGGAACAGCTGTAAAACAAAGTAGGGAAGGGTCTAGGAACTTAGTGTGTACGCTGGCAACTATTCGGCGGCGGCGTGAACACATGTCTTCCGATCGCGCGGTAGGCGCACCGCCGTCGCCGCCGCCGCCGCCGCCCGCCACTCGGCCGTCCGCGTCGCTCCTCTCCGCAACTTTGACAGTTTAATTCGAAATTCAACCGTGAAGCCCGGCTGACGACCTCTGTCGATTTATAAATAAGTTAAACTGGATTTTAACTAAAGTATTGCGGTGGGATGATAACGAACCCGGCGCCTACGTCCCCCTCGCGCCCGCCTCGCGCACCCGCGTGCAGATAAACTTTTAAAATGACTTTGGAAGCTTTTGAGCTTTTAATCGGTAAAGTTGTACAGACAGACAGTTGGGGCACAATCCTTGAACCGCTTGCGCCGGCGACGGCGGCCGCAAAACTTTGTTTTACAGGACTACTTTTCTTCTTGTTTCAAGGTTGGACTCTTAAAACAAACTCCGGTTCGACGGAGTTCGCGAACTCGGGCGCGAACAATTTACAAATTTCTCTCTTTCATAACAACTAACTGCCGCTCGGCGCGCCGGCGAAAGTTGTCCTGCGTAGATCTTAATCGCATTGTCTGTTGCGCTCGCGGCGCGAACAGCTGATTGTGACGACACAGTTTATCGAACTTTTGCTTTAATTCACGTACAATGCGTAATTGAGCGACAAACTGTTGCCTCTATTATGGATTTCCACAACAGTGTAGTACAGAAACGGCACGTTTATTTGTTTTTCCAATGAATTTTCCAATAAGTTCGATTGACAATGAAGAAGGGCAATCGTGTTAATTCGGAAAAGCCGATAGATAGACGTGAGGTGTCCTCCGACGCGTTTATTCAATTCGTTTAAGTGACATCGATAGCATCGGCTGCGGTCGAAAAAACTCGTCTGCCAAATTTGACGGCGCGTCCCCCCGGCGACCGACGACCGGCGGCGACTTCTTTTTTCAGTTCACGCCTCACCTGCCCGGGGCTAGAAGTGGCTACGCGTGAAATACACTGATTGGCGTTTAATAAACCACCGTCTGCTTTTTATTTGACCAGTGCGTGTTGGAACTCTTAAAAGGTTTTCATGAAACCGCTCTAGGGGGCGTTGATTTTTCTTTATATACGACATACATACGAGCATATGAGCCTCCTTAGTCTCTGTAAAAAGAAATGATACGCCTTTACGTGGCGCTGGAAAGTTCGGTCGTAACGTAGCCACATTTTATGTACCACCGCTTATGTACTAACGTACAAGACCGTAACATAAGCCAAATGCAGTATCGGGTATTGCGCGTAAATTTTACGTAACTAGAAATAAATAGGTTGCGGGTGTGTGGGGCGGGGCGGCGTGGGCGGCGGCGTGCGCGCGCACCGCGCCCCGGCCCGCGGCCCTCCGCCAGCCCGGCCTGCCTGCCAGCTCCGCGTAGTCCGCGAATCGCGCCCCGTGAGCCACCCGTACCGCGGAGCGCGCTCCTGTACTCGCCGCCGAGCCGCCCGCTACGGCCTACGGGAAACTTTTTCCTACGTAGACGTGCTACGCTGTGCTACGGACTACGATATGCTATCTAACAAAATTCACTAGTCAGCTAAAAGTGCATTTTTTGTGTAGTGATATATTTTTTTAAGTGAACTCGTGTCATTAAAAAAACTTTATTGTGCGATGAGGATTCGCCCCTCCGATTTATAGCGATGTCGGCCCTTGTCCGGCCCGTGTGGTAAGTCGACATTTAATTACAAAACTTTAATTTCGATTCCGTCAACTATTTTCTTTTTGAGACGGATAGTTGCACGTGCGTTTTGACGAATTGTTATCGTTCCGTCAGTTTTAAATTCGGTGTTAAAACTTTTTGCGGTATTGTTATTTCAGCCGTGTATTCGTCGGTGACAATATCAAGAAGTGTTCAAGATTTATTTAAAACAAAAAAACGGTAACGCACAATTCCCACGCTAGTAAAACCATTTCACGAAATGCTTTCAAATTATTGTTGGTGTTCGTAACTAAATATTGTAATGATTTGACGTATGTTTACATTTTCTGGTGTGCTGGAGGTGATTTGAGTGTTTGATGTTGAGATGATTACCTATTCCTCCCCCGTTCATCGTATCTAAGGTAATGAAATCACCTCAATTAGATCCGCGAGTCGGCAAATAACCGCGACATTAGGTTGGAGACGGAATACGTAATCGCGCGACGATAAACTGATTAACAAACCCTTAATTAATCAATTGCATATCTCATATGGTAAATGTATGTACGAGGATTTAAACGTTGATTTTACAAAGTTCTTCAACTTTAAAAACTATATATGAAACTAGCTATAAAATAAGTAAAATTTATAGATACCGTTATGAAACGTCTTAAAATATCACTTGAACTTATTTTATTCTACATATTTGGAAGCCGTCGTCACATTTAAATATATAGTTATTTTTTATTATCTTTTTAATATTTTTGTCTCTAAACTAACCTTAAATACAATCAAAATAAAAGAAAACCAGAAAAAACATTATTATCAAACCTTATTTGTAAATACATATATAAGTATGTATTTAAAAGTAGTATATGTAGTATATCAGCTATCTGGTTACCATATCACAAGCTCTGCTTAGTTTGGAATCAGATTGGCCGTGTGTGTAAAAATGTCCCAGGATATTCTCCATAAAAAATAATACAAACTTCCATAAACCTTGTATTAGGTAAAACACGGGAAAATCAACGTTAAAGTACACATTAATTCAAGTAGGAGGTCGGGCATGGAAATGTATAAACCGTTTTCACGTGTAACGCCTCCGAGCCAGTCCGCCCATCTAGATAACGAGGTGAAATTGTTTCCACTCACGCCGCTTCGCCTATCTGATGGGCCACCGAGCCGGTAGCCTTAATTGTGGTTTATTTTAACCTTTACACCAGCTTAAACGTGCTTAAATGAAATTAAAGTTTTAAATGGAACATATTATTTATCATGAAGAAATTATAGAGCGAGATATATATAGAATAGAATATATATAAGAGATTATAGAGCAAATATATAGAGATTATTGGTAAAAAAATAAGCGTAATCATACAAATTTTGTTATAATTTTATAATTATTATATAAAGCAATAATTACTTATATAAAGAAAATGTAGTCAGTTTTTTTTTTTGTTGTTTGTTAACGTTGTATACGCAAGTTCAAGTTTAACTTCATTGTTCCGATAAAACGTAAATACCAAAGGGACAGTCACTTCGTAGCGCGGCCGTAGCACTAGTTACATTTCTGAGCATTTGTGTATTATTATAGTATATTACTAACGTAATAATTAATAAAATGAAGCTTTGGTATCCTAAATAATCCTAATTTTCACTGTTAATCATATTTCTTTATGTAACGGGTCAACATTAGTTTTAGACAGGGTATAACAGTATAAATGCCTTCTTAAAATGTATACGAAAGGATGAAATTTTAGAGATCGTTTCTCTTTTTTTTTTAGTGCCTACCGAATATTTCGCTTTCCAATTCCTAAGGTACTGTACTATACTTTTTTTAATGGATAATAATTATTAAAGTGTTACTTTTGTGAAGGTAATGCCGTTTTACTGAAATAATTTAAAATATATCACATTTTTAAAGCAATCAAATTTTAAGGTAGCTTTGAACAACAGGAACGGTAACAATAAGTATTAGCTACTGAGGGTTCTAGCCTTAATAAGAATAACCCTTTAATTATATCGTAGCGCGAAAATAAACTAGTGGAAGTAAACATAAATGACTACAGAGTTAAATCATAATCAGAAAAAATATATATAATCACAAAAAAATATTCACTTTACATACAATTTTTTACCTATTCAAGCAAACCTTCATAGCTATTTTCGTAGACACTCCAACGAAATTCGAAATTCTACGAAATGTACCTAGATATGAAGTAGTACCTATAATGTTATGTGTACATGTAAATTAAATAATATTTAAATTAGCTTTCAAAATTTATGGTTTAGAATAAACAGCTGTAATTCAGTGAAAAATAGTAAATAGGTAACGGACATAAGCTGTAAGCCATTGGGACATTTTAAATGTTTCACAGAAATAAATGTGGGTTAAATATTTAGCTTTAAAACTGGCAATAATATTTTCAAAGAAACAGTTGAGTCAAAACTCGTGAGCCCGATGTTTATAAGTAAAATACACATTGCAAACGTGTCCGCATGCGGCACGAGGGTCCGATACACCACGCGATAACCCTCGCCGTGAGTGAGCCCTTAACCTAGGGTTGCCATTTGGGAAAATAATCTGTGCATTTTCGTAGAAATTGAGTACCTACCGAAAATTCTGTATTTTTTTGTCGTTGCTGGTAAAATTAAGTATGTAAATGGAAATTTGCTTTTAATTTTATTATTGTACTAACCAAATTTGATAAATATAATTTGCCTTAACTTGTTTGAGCTTAGATTTGTTTTTTTGTTACTAAAAATCTTCTAAAAAAAGGCCGCGGCTAATTTCAAATATTTTCGTTGTGTTAAGGGCCAGCAAATTTTTAAGTAGAAGTAAAGATAAGTCAATACAAAACTATAATACTTATTTTGAAATAATAATAACTTTACATATTATTCAAAAAAGCAAAATTTACCTTCATCTTGGAAATGAAGCGCTGCATCTTGTGCTAGCTATATACTTGATTACAAACCATTAGTTTTGATATACCACAACTGATATACCAAAACTGAATTATGTTACCTGCAACGAAGACTTTATTTATTTAAGAAATAGGTTATGTAGATATATTTTATTATTTTAAGAATCCATCTTTGACATTATGTAATCGCGGATATTTTTTAGACTCTTATGCACTGAAACTATCCATCCATCTAATCTAAATGCTATTATATTTTTGAGTGTGTCACTTACTTCTATTGCCGCTAGAATTACATTCACTAGTTAATTTATGTAACGCAATAAAATGATATCCTTGGTAAAGTTTTAAATATTACTAAAATATTATATAAGAAGACTGAATTATTTATTTTTATCTAAAAACCTATTTATACTTACGAACTTAATCAATTGTCGACTTCAATACTCGATTCGGTACATAAAGACACATACTTAAAAAAACTTACACGAGTAGTACTATTAATGCAGCTACAGTATTGTTGACACTTGGCAGTATTTTTTTTTGGTTTAAATGGAACAACTTTTAATTTCGGAAAATCATTTCAACTCTTTGGAGCATTATCAGATTCACGCTACTCATATGGATGTAACTACGTTAACTAATTGTTTGACCAACACTATGCCAGGTGTTTTTACTTTGTTTTCTCGTGTGTTGAGGATTTTCCTTAATAAAAAGATGCTTATTTTAACAATGATAATATCTATGCGTTATAAGGTCACATTTTTATTATTATTTAAACGTTGGCAACCCTAGAGCTCTATTCGTAGGGGTAAGGGCGCGCGAGGCTGCCAGTCACAATGCACCTCGGTCGGTACTATTACCCCACTTATTTAAACTCAGTTAAACTATTGCGATATTGATTTTTGCACTCATATGTTGTACTCTTTGTTTCTTACTGCTCAAATCGATATGTTGGTAGAAGGATTGGATAGGGAGCATAACTGAAGGTTAACAGCTGATTTTTCAATTACTATGTAAAAGGTTTGGCTTTACGTAATTTGTCACGTATTTAAAAAAAACTGAAATAGGTCATTATTGTTGATTCTGTTATTATTTGTTACTTTTTGATGGCATAGTATCTAGTAACGTACATTTAATTCATTTAACTAGTATACGTTGATTCTTTCAGCGGACAAAGTAATGTTATTAACGTATCCTATTTGTATATCAGAACGTGTTTGCTTTTGTTCTTTCATTAACTATTTCCACCATTAAAAACTTTATGTATCATCATTGGTTAGCAAAAGAAATGTTTTATTTTCTTACGAAGAAAACTGTCTACAATCCGATGTCTTTGTTTATCAACGATAAACTCACAAAAAAACATCTTGCAAGCATTGAGACTTTTATTTTTAAATGAAATAAATTCACGCGCTTACTTAATATCTTTGCTTAATATATTTTTATAGTTGTATTTGAGGTTAAAATATTTTCCCAAGTCCCATTTTTACCTGAATTATTTCATATAATATTTTTTTTACTAACCTAAAAGGAAGTAGATCCGTGGACATTTTTCGAAGTAAAATTAAAATTCAAAATCCTTTATCATGACATTTTTATCGTTAAGTGTGTACATATACTTATAGAACTTAAGAATTATTCTGTATATTACATTTAAATAATTGGCAGTAACAATATTATATAGCTACCTACGATCCGTGAATAAAATCCCTTAAGGTAGGAATATACGCCATAACGTCTTATTTATTAATCCCCTGCAAAAATACAAGTGGTTGTTGCTCCAGGGAGCAACTGAGTGACATATTTTTTAAACATTACCTATAGTATTTTTTTTCAAATCTATATTTTTCTGAAAAACCTAAATATAAATTGCTACCATTAAACTATTAAATCATCTAACTCATCTAACATTTATCACATTAAATAACTATAATATCTTAGTATATTTTAGAGAAGATTTTTTTACTGACAGGGTACTCCTTAAGTATAGTTAATCTAGTAAATTTTATAGCTTTTTAACAGGCTGTAGGTAAGTAGATTACGTCGTAGAAAGAAAATTATCATGTCATTTACAAATGTTTGTTTAGGTATATTAATATAATTGGATTGTTACCCGATACAATAAATCGAGAATGAAGATAACTATATCTTTACACTTCACGATTCATCGTAGCGAATACCAGGGACTTCGATATCTTTAATTCGGATGCGTCTAATTGTTTCCTACGCAACAATAAATAAAATAATCGCTTTAATCCTGCGACAAACTTCACATCGCTGTTGTCCAGTTATCGCTCGATTTCAGTTCTTATTCGCTATAAACTTCCACAGACGTGCTATTTAAGCCATTTAAACTCAATTCAGAAGTGGAGCCAAATTGGGAGAGTATTTATCTTTCCCGGGTAGTCGATTTAAAAGCAAAATCACGCGAGCACACGACGCCATTATCGCCGGCGCCCGATCCGCAGGCCGCGGCAACTCTATGAATCTAATCCAGAGGATTTACCCGCTGATTTACAGTCGAGCGAGGCCAAGGAGGGCGCGACTGCTCGAAAGAAAAGTGATAATGTCTTAATCCTACCACACTCGAGTTTGCTTGCACACCCCCAGCTCCCAATTTTATGGTCGGGGGCCCAGACGGCACGTTTTGATTTATGATTTCAATAATTAAGAATTCTAAGGTGCAATTTGAATTTAGCCACGATGTCTGGGGGCCGCGGGAGGCCGACGCGTGTTTATTATTGCCCCAGGGTGGGAAAGGGTCCGATGTCTTACCGCTTACCTTTCCTATTCCAAGGAATTATAATAGAGTTTCAAGGAATTATGGGAAAGTAATGAAAATGTGTGCGTATTTTCCTTTTGCTTTGTTTAAATTTGAGAAAGATACGAATTTTAAGTCCGGCTCTAAAACCGATGGAAACAAATAAAAGTATTTAAACTATCATTTAATTACCAAATATCTTTAATTAATAAATTATGTCAAGCTTTTTAAATTGTGTTCGGCTTAAAGTAGATGAATAAACATCGATTATTATGTACTGTACATCCACATAATATTATCCATATTATATTATAGTGTTCGTATTATTACAAAATCGTCTTTAGTGTTAAAGTTAATATAATCCAGGAGAAGCTCATCACCGCAGTGTCTTTCCTTAATCCTGACGCATTCGCCTCCGCAAATTCTCGCGGTATACGACCTTATATCGCGCCCTAATCTCCAGGCATTACAATTAACGCGGCCCCGAGATAACCCGCCACTCGCCACCCGCTGATAAAGGTCCACACGAGTACTAGTTTAAACCGGTTAAGCATCCATCGCCCTCAGGGTTTATCTAATTACCCTACGCCAACATACAAACGTTTCCCAGAACGCGGAATCGCGCGTTACGACCCAATCCCGGCGTCCGGGAACGTTCCACGTTTCATGTAATTTTGGCTAACGTCCGTAGTGACTAGGGGGGTGCGTCACGTACGTAAATGTTTGCCAGCCTTCGTACTATCGGTATTTTGGCCTTCCGGTGAGCTCCCCCGAAGGTACCTCCGTCAAGGACCATCGATTACAATCTCGAGCCGAGTCGAGCGCATATTGCACAACTTGGAGAGAGACTATCACCGATCAATAAATCAGACCCGATTGCTTTATGAAGTTATAGAGCCTTAACTTTGTAGTAAACGGGAAACCAGATAATATTGTTACATCGACTTTTATCTGTAATTGATTTTAATTAGTTCTTATTAAATATTATATACTACGGAAATATGGAATAGATTAGATCTTATAAATAAGTTTGGAATACATTTTTTTATAACATACAGATAGGCTGATTAACTCATTAATTTCCATAAGCGCGCGTGTGTGTGTGTTGTTTGCTTATAATTCCTATTTTTATGCTTAAAAGTATATTGTAACTAGATGTTATCTATATATATAAAAATCAATTGCTGTTCGTTAGTCTCATAAAAACTCGAGAATGGATGGACTGATTTGGCTATTTTTGGTCTTGAATTATTTGTGTAAGTACAGGGAAGGTTTAAAGCATTCAGTTTTTTTAATAATTGATGCTGAGGCAGTACGAAGTTTGCCGGGTCAACTAGTATCTAATAAGATTGTTATTGATTTTACCGAAGACACTAATAACTTATCTCTTATCTCAGGAAACCACTGTTTATTTTATACATATATTTAAATAAACGCATATTAAAGCCAAGTTATTAACCTCTATTCAACCAACCTTTATACGGAAAATAAAAGTAAAAAAAATAAAAAGGAGTCATTTTGACAACATAAAAGTATGTCAAAGTTAAAAACTTTTCTGAAAACTTTAATCTAAGTTTGGCTTTACTCTTTATAAATATTATTTTCGGGGTTAGAAAACAAAGAAACGGAAATAACATTTGGATAACAAATAAAAGTGCGAGGTACGGCGATTTTGTAGTCGACTTGTTACCTTACATGATTTTACCAATAAGTAATGCGTAATCCATACTTCTACTTATTGGTCTTAAAAACAATAATCCTTTTTCCACTTTCTTGGTACACATAATTTATTATCGCAAGTTTTTGGTCCATAGCATTCACCGTTGACAAATTTCTTTGGTCTGAAAGCTCTTGAGTGAAATGGTTTTTACGTGGGAACGATTTTTGTGCTATATAAATAAATAACAACCAAGTGCTTTTATTGTGTTAACGTCGAATGGGTACGCCGAGAATCATTTCCGCGTAAAAATATTCTGATTGTGGATGGAAAATGGAATCGCAAGTACCTACAATTTATATTATATTGATGTCATTGTTTATTTTATACATAGAAATACGGCGCGGGGACGTGTCTTACTATATGACTTGTTACAGGACGGCGCCGCTGAGCACGCAGACACTGCCACAGATCAACAAAAGGCGATTAGAGTTTGGAGTAGATGTAGAAACCTTCAGACTGAATGATCGGCGCTTCGAACGTACCAGCAGCGACTGTTCTATGGATGAAGACGAAATAGTCGGCAAGCGACGCCGACGACTCCTTGATGACGAGCGACGCGACGAACCTGATGTCCGACGTCGTCCGCTCCCTATGCATAGACCTCATACACTGAGGCAAGATGAAGATGATGAAACTTTAATCAGGGAAACACAAGCGGCTCTAAAAACCCTTTCAGGCAGCTGGCCTCGCGACCAATCATCCACCCATAGCGGTGACGAAATTGATGACGCCAATGGTTTTGAGAATCTATTCAACGATAAACGTTCTGACAAAATGTTGCCATCTTCACCATCTCAATCATCCGAAAGTGCTTCCCAAAAGAGTTTTTCAATGCACCACCAGATTGATGACCATACCACAAATGGGATGAGTGACCATGAAGACAAAAGAAAACAAAGATTAGACAGACAAAATAGTCAAGATTATGAGAGACATAGTAAATATTCCAACAACTATGATGCACCAAACTTCGACGAGCTCGTCGATTCGTCTTCCAATGAACTAGAAATAGATATGTCCGATAGGTGTGACGATAAGTACGACGACGATAGGGATAATAAACAGAAACGTAAAACAGAAACTGTGTCTGTTAATAAACAATCATTGTACAATGCTTACAAAGCAGCTACAGCTGCATTGCCGTATTCTACTCAGTCAGCATTCAAGCCCCCAGCAGAAGTCAAACACAGAATTCATGGATCTACCATGCCAAGTGAGCCCTTCGGGGGTTACTCAAACGACCATGACAAAAGCTCCATAAATAAAGGTCCAAAGCAATATACGGTACTGCAGCCTGCGGGAGCTGGGTCACGCGCGGCCACCGCGCTGCAGGAGGCTCGTGCAGTACCCTCCGCACAGCCGTCCCGGGACTCTCGGCCGCTCGCCGCCTTCTCCCCGCCGGTCGCCAGAGGTACAGGTCATACTAACCTCAAACAACGATAGTCAAACTTTCTTAACGACCCGGCTATAACGTAGAACTCTGCGATGAACTATGTCGAAGTTTGTTTCAAGGTCGTCCTGCGATATCTCATGCCACGTTCATTTAGAGTCGAATCATCATGTTACTTTGTTATTCCTATATTTTTGAATAACTTAATAAAATAATACGTACCTTTTTCATTGTTAAGGGACTGGTCATAAATTCGATGCTATTATTTCGAATGCGAGAGCAGTAGGTATGTATGGACAAATTCAGCCCGTAACAAAAGCTGAAAACAAATCATGTCCCATTTGTAAAATGTCTCCATAATTTAGCTGGCGTCAGTCAGAGTAAGGTTAGACTCCACCTACGTCTATATTGTATATAAGGTTCCTAACTAAACGTTTTCCTCGTATTGCTGGGCGATATCAGGGTTTACGTCAGACGACGGGCAATAAAAACGGGTCAGGGTAAGCGGTGGGCGGGGCGTTACTGCGCCGCCCCGCTTCTCCTGAAAGAAAAATTGTAAGTCCGCGCAGCCGCCTGGCGTTCTTTATTTTTTCTTTTAAGTCGTCAGTGGGATGGGGCCGGGCGCAGGGCGGGGCCGCGCAGGTACGCCCCGACCGGCACGCCCGCCGGTATCGATCGCTCGCGCACGCCCCCACCCGATGATTAGGAAAACACTAATTTGTGCAACGATCGATTTGTTCGCAGAAGGCAACAAGTGTCCTACTCCCGGGTGCAATGGGCAGGGCCACGTCACCGGCCTCTATACACATCACAGAAGGTGAGTCATGTTGATGATTTTCATGAATTTCAGACATATATTCTACGCCTAACTGAATACAAGCCCATAAATTATGCCTAAATACTGATTATTATAGTAACATGCCATATTAAATAAAAGATAGGTCCTATAGCTATCTGAACACAAATAATATGTAGGTACCTATACCTTTATAAAAAATAATTCTATAAATTAAATCTTAATAAGCTTATTGAGTAAACTAAACTGAAGTTTTAATTGTTTATCAGTCTGTCAGGATGTCCAAGAAAAGATAAGGTCACACCAGAGAGTAAGTGTAATCCAATAACATTTATTATTTCGTAGATGTTTACATTGTTTTGCAAATATGTACCTACTTATTTATATTTAGTTGCGATGCTTTGTTGTGTTTATGATTTGTAGTATTTTAAAATAAGAAATCGTTGTTATATCGGCTGTTACAAACATATTTGAATTTTTTAATCTCGTATTATAGACTTTGATGAACAATAACAAGCTTTGATGGAAGATAGTATTGATACATTACACTTAAAAATAAAGGCTATTCAGATCTGCTTAGTTGTGCACTATTTAAATTACAAACCGATTGGGTTATTTGAAATTTTATATTAGAATGATTAAAGTTGGTCAGTTCATAATTAAATCTCAAAAAACAGCGTTCAGATAATTGATCTGACCGTTGGATGTGATAACTGAGTACCTACTTCTGAATAAGATGCGTTTACTGATATTAATTAAATCTGCCGTAAAATCGAAAAAGAGCTTATATAAACATACAGCGTTTTTGTACTTTAGTATTGGCGTTGCACGAGACAATCTTAAAGTGCCCGACCCCGGGGTGCAACGGGCGCGGCCACGTCAGCTCGAACCGAAGCACACATCGATCCCTCTCTGGCTGCCCTACAGCTGCAGCCAGGAAAGCGGCTGCAAGGTCACAAAGAGCAAGACCTTCAGGTAACCCATGCAAACACGGACTGAAAACTTAGGTTCATATTGAGGTACTAGGACGTTATACAAGACGTACCTACTTACCACAGCAAAGTAATAATGTATTGACCTTCTGAACTGAAACATATGTTATTTTTTGTCGACAATTTTTAAATCGACGCTAATGACGTTATAAGATATAAGAATTGTGTCTCTGAATACTGTACGTATTCCAAAATTTCCTTATTTATACTTCTAAAACAACAAGCATTACATAAAAAGCTAATAGCCCTACGATAAACATGGATAGAGATTAAAATTACTCTACCTACCCAAACAGTATCGTCGACGGCACCGATCCCACCTGCTCCGGAGAGCGTGTGCAGCACGGGGAGCGTGTCCCGCGAGCGCGAACAGGCGGCCTCGCCGCCCAGTCCCGCCGGAGCCGTGAAGCGAGAGGCCCCCGAGCTGCTCGTGCCGAAGAGAGAGGCCGCCGAGCCCGAGCGCGACTCCCCCGGAATGGAGACGCGCCACGCCGGCTACGGCGCGCCGCCGGATCAACGGTCGCCCTATGAGCGCCCGCCGGACGACCATGTCAGGTCCTACAGGTAATCATTGAAATTATTCTCCTTTGACCTCATTACTGTAACCATTTAGCCGGTGCTAGAATTTCAGTTTTGGGCGTGCTGGACGTTGCTTGATATGTAGGTATTTGCCGTTATGACACCTAAAAAAATGTTATGAAGAAAACTATTTTAAATTTGTATATCTAAGAGTACATATATCAGTTTTAATTTGCATAGGTAGTATTCGGATAATAGGATTCTTTTAGTGTATAATTTTGTAAAAAATAATAAAAGGCCATATTTTTTAAAAGCTATTTTGCTTAGTGTTGAATAGTTAGTTACTATTATTCTTATACAAAACATTTAGATCTGCCTTCGTTTTCTCCATCATAGTCAAATGAATGAAGCTCGGTACGGTTATGAATCACGGTGCTATGAGGGTGCTCCAGCCTTCGAACGGTACGACCCGGCGCAATGTCCACAGCGCCCGTACGGCTGGGAAGAGGAGCGATACCACGATCCGCACCTTCCCACGCCCATGAAAACCGACCAATCAGAGCAGGAGACCAGCTCTGGACCTATTTATCCTAGGTAGGTTCTACTTAGTTTAACAGAAAGCTAATTATTCGTTATTTATTAATTTTAAAACAAATGCCTTTACATATGTGGTAAACGTGACTTCCCTTGTTGAAATAATTGCTCTATAATTAGAAATAGTTCAGAAATGTCTTAGCTTTTCTTTCGAAATGTACCCAAATACGATCCTATTCGTCCAGACCAATGTACCACTACGAAACGGGTAGCGGAGTAGGTGGTGTGGGTGGCGTAAGCGCGATGGGCCCCGGCGTCCCACCCGGTTTCTCTGCGATCAACCTGTCGGTGAAGATCGCGGCGGCGCAGGCTCAGCGACCGCGCAGCCCCACGCCCAGGGACCCGAGAGACCCTCGACCGGCCATAGATCTTTCCACGTCTAGTGGTAGT
Source organism: Thyatira batis (assembly GCA_905147785.2). Taxonomy (NCBI): domain Eukaryota; kingdom Metazoa; phylum Arthropoda; class Insecta; order Lepidoptera; family Drepanidae; genus Thyatira; species Thyatira batis. Next base: position 8,773,058 of record LR990489.1, read on the forward strand.
CCACAGGTGAGGGTTGAGACTCATAGTACCTGAAAACTAATAATCTAAATTATTAGCAACAACCCGAATGAATTGCTATCAATTAAAAAGTCCGTTTTCACAACAGGGTCCATACGCATCGCCGGTGTACACAAGCGCCGGTGGTGGCAGCGGGGGCGGAGCCCGAGGCAGTCCGCAGCCGGGAGCTTCGCCCCAGCTCACCGCCAGCCCTCAGGTGCCCAGCCCGCAGGGCCAGACCCTCGACCTTAGCGTGTCTCGTTTACCACATAGGTGAGGCATTTTGTGAGATAGGATTGTACCTAGTTTACATTATTATAATTAATTAAATATAGGTGTACTTAACAATTACATAATTTGTACAGTCGCAGCTTCCCCGGAGGTGTATCCTACAGTCGAGAATCAACACCGGACAGCGGGGGTAGCCACCCTTACTTAGAAGCTTATCATCGAGATACCGCTGGTGAGTGTTTGTTTCTAAGTTTGTACCTACCTCATGGTTTCATTCATCAGAAACAATATTACTATATAGTATCATCTCGTTATTAATTGAAACAAATAAACATAATCTGTTAAGAACATATGCCTAATAGGTACGGCTAAAGGCCAATGTACCAAGCTTAATTACGCCAGCGTCGCGTTTTCTTCGCTCAATTTGCTTAATATTATAATTCCGTGTGCCCTGTATTCCGCCTCGTGTGGGGAGGACAAGGCCCCCAACACACTACGGTGTGCCGTAAAACACGTCGTACAAATTAAAACGCGACCGCGATAATCACTCCCCGCTGTCGAGCCGTACACTCACCGCCGCAACGTACTCGTACTCGCTACTCGCAGGAATAACGTTGCTAATCCTGTCGTGCCTCTCGTACTATGGTAACCGAACGCTGCGGTTACATACACTTGTATACATGTCGGTTTTTGCGGATTTGTGTATATGCATGCTTTAATTAAAATGTACAACAGTTTGGATTTTCACTACCATACCAGTTCGGATTTTCGTTAAGTTACACGACACGCGCGCGACATGAGAATAATTGAGTTTGAAGTGGCTTAATTAAAAATACTTTACGGTTCATGATTTTGATAATAATCATTAGTAACTTTACATTCAACCTACCTGATCGCAAAACGGATTCATTACGGAGCTACGTACATTGGAGCTGAATTTCTCAATCGATGACCTTAACTATTACGTAATACTTATCTACCTACGCCATTTTATATCAGGGTTAGTAAAATTGTTAAACCTGTGTCGCTTATTCTTATTTCGCATTAAAGATTTGACTCTATATCGTTTTTTCATCACGCAGACAAACTCGTTGGTTGCCCGAATAAACCCAATTAAGATCATTAACTATTAAATTAGTTTCATATCCCATCGTAATCCCTTGAACTGGCTAAATTAGAGCTCGTAATACGTTGTGATTTCTTCTAGGTTACGGCGGCGTCAGTCCGCACCCCGTAGCGGGCTACGGTCTCGCCCAGCCGGACTACGCGGCGGCTGCCGCAGCGGCCGGGTACGGAGGGTACCAGTACCAGTGTGGTGCATATCCACCGCCGCCAGCCTACCCGCCGCACGCGCCGCCGTACTCACCCCCGTGCTACATGCCCCCGCCGCACACACCCCACGACAAGCCCAAAGATAGCAGGTGAATAGATTCTCTTTGATTTGATCTTGCGTTATGAACGAGACACAATTATCACTTTAGGTACCTACTGCAGCCCAGGTGGAGGTGATAGAAGAGCATTTCACGAGGAAAGGATCACTCTAGTTGCTAATTAAATTAAGTAGGGCTTATCTTCCTACAAGATAACAATTTTCTAAAATACAATAAATGGTATATTTCTCGAGTCTCAACCATCACGTATCAATCACTGATATCGACAGGTAGGTAACCTATTTATAGGTACTCGTATAACAGTATTATAATTAGGTACATGTTTCAGAATCAAAAAATTACGTGAGACACTCGGGGACTGCCGCGGTAAAGCTATTGCATTGCATAGCATTTTGTATCAACTTATGCAATTATAATTTTATTTATTTATTTTAATAATAAATGCACTTTGTTCATTCATATTCAAAACACTTCATACACAAATTTTACAAGTACAGCTATTCACTGTTGTACATAAATACATATACACCTATATACTTTCTCATAAGCAGCTTATGTATTCGTCCGATTTCGGAGCAGCTCGTCTCGATTCGTGCGAGTTTCGTAGAGTCGTACAATACGTCTAATCGCACACAACGCCGTGTCGACTGTCGAAGACTGCCGAACTGAAACGACGTTATACGATGCACGGCCTTCAAGCCACACCTCCTTGCCCGTCGGAGTGGGGGGTGTTAGGTTTTTTTCGTTACGGAATTTCTTGATTCGGTCGCCGCGCTCAGAGCCCGCGATAAAAGCTATGCAATAGCTTAAAAATATATAAGTACTAGCTCATATAAATCTTAGAGAAAAGGTCTAATTTCATTGCCATGTTGGCCCAACGTACAAACATTTGTACCAATACGCCAACATCGCGTGCTTAGAAATGCAAATGGCCGCTACATGTACTAAATAAATGATACATTTGGATTTAAACAAAGGTTAGGTTAGAAAGGACGCCTTGTACATTGTAAAAATACTTGAGCATATATTTTGACGTGACAACGTCTTATAAATTGGTTTGCCGGGTGACACTTCAAGAAACTGCGTTACGCTCCGCTCACGTCACGTTAGGTTTTAAATTGTTACTATTATTTCATCCTTCTTCCTACTATACGAATGAATATTCACATTAAAATTATTTTACCACTCAAAGTCGTTGTCACGTAAAACTTTTTTTTAATAATATGCATTCTGATGTGCATACATACGTATTTGAATACTTAGGCTTTATGACGTGGTACCCTTGCCACGAAATAGAAACAAAATAATTACGCGCGAATACGGAAATTGAGTTTTGTTTTTTATAAATGTCAAACGCCATTTTTTCAAAACGTCAAAGAGTTAAGAAGATAGCAAACAAACACCGTGCCGAAGTCTGCCGAACTTAAACGACGTTAGACGATGTGTTAGGTTTTTTTCGTTACGGAATTTCTTGATTCGGTCACCGCGCTCAGAGCCCGCGATAAAAGCTATGCAATAGCTTAAAAATTTTACAGTATTTGTACAACTAGCAACATCTGATAGCGCTATCTTACCAAGATCAATGTTACATTAGTTTATGGTTTTGACACTAGATGTCGTTACTGTACATTCAATAAAGCCACTATGATAGTTTCGCTCATTTGTTTTGCATTGCCTATCTCGTATGGTTTCCTTAATTATCAGTAGATTTATATTTTCTTTATGAAAGTTAACGATTTTTTTAATGATAAATTTATGCTTTGCATTATATACCTAATATGATTTCATTATATAATACCTATGTTTTCATTTTGGGCTAACTTATTATTTGTTTACTTCAGTCATCTTGACTTTTTTAATCTGCGTGATGAACGAATACTTTACCTATATGGAATAGAACGAATGAATGAATGATAAAAAGATCGTAAACCGCAATGACCTTGCTTGTAACCCGCTATGTGTGATAACGAATAAATATTTATACGGATTTTGCATTAATGATTTGTTTTGTTTTGAGAAGTAGGAATAAACAAGATGAATTCATCTTTTTTATATAAGCGTAATTTAATACCTAACGAGTAGGTACATTGTTGGAACGAAGTCACTGTAATGCATGTAGGGAAAGAGTTTTTGTATGTTTGTTTATTTATGTGTTGTGTGTGTGATAAACTTCAGTTGGCTCTGGCTTTTGTCATTGAGTTCACTAGAGGCACGTAACAAGAATAATACTACTATTATATTTTAACTACAATCGTATTCATTTTTATTTGTCTTCATATTCAATTGAAATTCAATAGATACCTACTTATTACAATTTTTTAAAACAAAAAATAAGTAAAACTCATCCGCTTTGTTCTAGGTAACTTTCTGTAAGTAGTAAAAAAGTATTAATGTCGGTTTAGAAAATAACTCGAAACATGAAATAATAATACAATAATTTCTTTGACAAAGTTATTCGTATCATTGTCTATCCCGGCCATTCCCGGTCGACTTTCGTCGCCATAAGGCCAATTTTTTGTGCACAAAAATAACACAAAGAAACATCAAGACGTTACCTACTTAACTACCTGTTTTAAAACAAAAGAATAGTGCCTAAGTAGGCAGTAGGTACAGATAAATTGTTACACTTATAATACATAATATATTATTAAAATAGGTTTATACGGATTTAATATTAACAATGGATTCTAAGTATAACCTACAGTAGAACTCATACAATAAACATGAAACAATAAAATAGTAGATACATAATTTTTTACTTATATTTAATAAATATATATCAACATATTTATTCCAAAACAAGTACATAAATTACGCTTGAAATAACCTCAAAATGTTTAAAAACGACACTAGACTTTTGTCAGCGTACATTAAAACCCAAGCCAAACCCAATTATTATTGTTTATTAAACTTAAAAAAAACTTGTAAACTTATTTAAAACTCCAAGCAATGACTAGCAAATGCGCGCGCACTGCGCTGACCGGTTGCCGCTTATCACCCTTCTTTTAACGTTTGGCTATCTCCTTCTTACCTTTTACATTTAGACAGAGATGTAAGATAACAAACATTTGCGCTCAATATCATTCATTCGAGGGTCTGTATAACGTACGCGTCAGTTAACAAGCGCGTCATTCAGTCAGAGTAAAGACGTCTCGTATTTTTAATGCAAGTGCCAGTATTATTAAAGTTTGTGATAGATCAGTTTGAAAAGTGCCTTAAACTACAAAATGTTGTGAAAAATACTTGTGATTGCATCATTCAATCTGTTGAAACTGTGCAACATCTTAATTGTTACTGGTTAAAAAGTTTTCAAACTTTTGAAACTTTTCAAAACATTCATCCGCAGTACATTGCACGTGATTGCTCTTTCCCAAGCCAAGTAGTAAATAGCATTCCACGCGCGGTTCTATTTTAGGTTATAGTTTACCCTATAGTGAGTTTCCAAACGTTGCTCATGTCACACTCGGCGGATCAGTCTAAATTTACCGGCGCTCGCGCAGCCGCGCACCACGCCGAGTGGCCTACGCGCACGCCAGATAAACACATGAACGATAAGATACATACATTAAATTATTCGTGCCACTTTCGAACATTTAACACTGCCGAGTACACAGAAATGCGGCGAAACAGGTAAGAAAAAAGTTTTGTTATCTTTGAATAACTTTTATTGTTGTCGTTCATTCTCGATGCTGAAAAACAACAATGAGTTGGTAATAATACCAATAACTTTGTAAACTCTTTATAGCAACTTGGAAATAGTTCTTTATCGTTAATTCAAATACGGAGTTTACGCATTATTAATATAGAGTTGTATGTACCCTGTTTGCACTAGGTTAATGACATTCTTAAATATCAAAGTGGATGAAAGAAAGGTCACTATTATTTTGAACAATATGTTACTACGTAATTATTTTTCTGTTTCATTTTATTTAACACGTTTTATGGTTTTTTGTTGTTTATTTTCTTTTATTTTTGGTTTCTTTTTTTTACATTGCATTATGTATTTATTCATAATAGTTTTCACCGCGACGACTTTTATGGGAAACTGAGTTACCGGATTCGGGAGTCGAGGGAGCTCATCCAGTGTCCAGTGGAGAGCTGCGACGGGACCGGTCACATATCGGGAAACTTCGCAACGCACCGCAGGCAAGCGCATCGCAATTCGCGCTTGCGGCATTAAACACGATTTGTGGCTGTACAAGTTTATAACACTTTTTTTTCTATTTCAAAACGTTTTATCTACCTAATCTCATATGTATTTATGTAGGTATGAACGTAAACTAGACCATTAATATTTTTCAAGTCACTGTGATAGATAAGGTACAAAAAAATATTAAAAGTAAGTAGTTTTCCCTAACAACTCAATGTCATTATTATCATGTTTTGAAACATTGGGTAAATATGTTTAGTTACTTCAGCGGCATTATGTCCATGACCTTGCTAGCTCCTTTCCTAATGAGTTGGCAAATTCAAGTAACTGTCGATTTTAAATATTTCTCAGTTAGTTTTGAAAACATTGGATATGTGTACGATGATCGTTAGATAACATATGAATCAAATCATGTATCATATTTATATTTAACTGATCTAGCTATCTACATTATTGTTTGTTTATTATGTTATGACACATATAGTGTTTTACATTTGCACAGCCGTGCGTCGCAGTGACAACTATTGCGCCCCTGAGCGGCAATTTGCGCATTTCCGCGCCAATTGGCTTCATCCCACGAGGTTTTGATTTGACTAACAGCATGCCCTGCCCTAACGCCTTAAGACGAATTGTAGCAAATTTATCATCTATATATAAAACTGTATACTAACATTTCTCATGAGTGCTGTGTTAATTTACGTATCTATATAATAAGTAATATTTATATTATGTACACGATTGAGTACCTACTTGTTATGAAATAAGAATGTTGTAACCTAATGCTGATTATGTGGACTCGCTCTATGTTAACATGCGTAAAGCGAGACCGAGCTATTTTTTCTTCAGTTCGTCAGATTACAAGTATTATTTAGTAGAGGGAAAGGTTTCCTTACATTACTATGGTAGATTATAAACAACGAGAAATACAATTTGGAAAACGCTAAAATAAAAAGGTTGGGTCGAAAATTGTATTAGATAAGGTAAAATAATTGATTGGTACACATGTAGGTATTTACCTAAACATGCAATAAAATATTCATTGTCCATTTCAAAATATGTTATTAAAATATTAAAAGATAAAGACAAAATACTAAAATATAAGAAGATATGGAATAAATTATTCAGGTACATAGATAAATAGGCTGTTATTAGCGCCCACATGGTAAAAAGCAGACGTAACATTTAGACTTGAAACCTACGTACGCCCATACATTATACATAGATATAATTGTTCCACAGTGTTCTTACGCTTTGTTTTCATATGTCATTGAGACAAACAGTATTGCAATGACAAAATCAGCACAGCGAGTGTATAAACACAGACTCTTGCATTTTAAAGTGAATAATATCTAGATACTTATTTGTGTAGGTATATTAAAATAAACTGGTTGGCAAAATACCACCAACTGGCGTATTCGACAATCCTGCTATATATGATGTAGAAATGCTCTCTCAAAATACACTGTCTAGGCTGTCCTAATACCGTATCACAAATCATTTATAAAATATCTAAACCATTTCAAAGTCAAACAAACCATAAATTACTTGTTTGAAAATCCTTGAATTATGACAAACGAAATTCCCAAAATAAGTGTAACAGATGTCGAGTTATTTCATTTACATAAACTATTTAGCCATAAAATTAACAAATATATTAAAAATATTACACTCTGACAAGGTTTCCAAGCGAGCTAAATACTAACTAGTGTTCAATATAAACAAGTCTAAATATAAACTAAGATGCACTCAACGATCGCGATACTTCACAGATGCACAACATTCGCTGGACTATTTTTATCATTGATATCTTGTTATTGTTTTAACCACAAGAAAGCTTTAAGCCAACCGTAATAACGGTTAGTTTAAAAACATTATTATAATAGCTATTACGGCCTATGGACTTTATCGATTTATGAGTATGAGGATTAAAATAAAACACTACGTTTAAAATGGAATGATTTTTTTATCACGTTTTGTACAATAGGTATATTATGTATAACAGTTTACTTTTTGTAATTGTGTGAGAAACAAAGCTAAAACTGATGTTAATTAAATTACCTATTATTTAAATAAAATAATGGACCATAGCCGGGTCTCAGGGACCGTCACTTTGCAAGATACAAATTTAAATAGCGAAAATATATTAGTACATATCAAAAGAACGGTTATTCAATCTCAATAACCTAGTTGTCAAAGGTTTTTAATTATAATACAATTCAATTTCAATCAATATGCAATCTATACTTCGTTACGAGAACGAACTAGGTAAAGAACGTCATGGAATTATCGTAACTAAGTATCTAGGTAGGTACCTACTTATTTAGTAGATATATTAGATTAATTTCGTATTAAGTTGACAATATTTTGATCAATTCCGAATAAATTTCTATTAAATTCATTCAATCTTAAGTATGACGATGAGATAACGCAACTCTTCGTCTATTGTTATGACTTATCTACTAAGGCCATTTTAATTAGATCGAACCGAGATTTACAATACCTACATGCCAAATCGCGTACGTATCGAAACGAATCCCAAAAAATCTTTATAAACCATCGAATGTTAGTAGTTGCTAAGTTGCAAGACGTTACCCCGTCACGCCATTGTAAGCAGTCTTTATATGTGCAGTCTGTCCGGGTGTCCGCGCGCCGACCGCTCGCAACTCCAGCCACACTCTCAAGAGCTGAAATGCCCAACGCCCGGTTGCGACGGTTCCGGACACGTGACAGGCAACTATTCCTCACACCGCTCGCTGTCCGGCTGCCCCAGGGCCAACAAGCCCAAGAGCAAGCCTAGGGACGGTCAGGACTCTGAACCGCTAAGGTGAGATATTCAGCCAACAGTCAAACGAGTTTGTTTCGTGATTTAATCAAAGGTCAATACAAATTTGAATGGCAGATTCGCTGTATTACATTAACTGGTTATACTCTGTGCTGATTTTGTTTCGTTGTCTTATGATCTCTTTGTATGTTATCATTACAGTAGGTATCAGTCTTAACTAATCCCCGCTCTAAAATGGTAACTTATGAAACCCTGAACTGACTCACGGTGCTAATTATTCAACGTTAGGTATGTCGTGATGTAATGTAGGCATCTCTTTACGATTTCCATTGGGATTAATGAGATTTTGTGATACCAAATACCTATACATTTTTAACAGTTAAAAATACCTAGTGTACCTATATACATAATAAATTTTGTATATTTAATGAACCATTTTTATTACTTCATACGTTTCGTTTACAATAAGTTTTGGTTATTTGCACGCTGCATAGATGCCCTATACCGGGCTGTGATGGATCTGGACACGCTACAGGGAAATTTTTATCGCATCGAAGGTAAGACTCGCATATCTGTGCAGAAGTAGTGTATTTGTAATGTAGATGTAGAAATAAGTAGTAGGTACCAATGTCGTCAGAGCCATTAGTCTGTTTTGTACCTAAATAAAAACTAACCTTCCATCCGCCAGTGCCTCCGGATGCCCGATTGCGAATCGCAACAAAATGAGAGTTCTAGAAAGCGGTGGTACAGTAGAGCAGCATAAGGCAGCAGTGGCTGCAGCTGCTTCAGCAATCAAGTTCGACGGAGTCAATTGCCCGACACCAGGCTGCGATGGATCGGGACACATAAACGGATCTTTCTTGACGCACCGCTCACTGTCTGGCTGCCCTATAGCTGGCGCCGCCACACCTACACCACAACCAAAGAAACCAAAGTATCCAGACGATATCACACCTTTATATCCCAAACCGTATTCAGGTGGGTACCGATGTTTTTTCAATGACCACGTATAGTTAATAAGTGAGCGACTAAGCAAGTTCGCTTATTAACTTCGTGGTCAAATGATTTGAATTTTTATTGATAATTTTTAATTGACAATCCCCAAAAAATTACCAGATGCATTTTTTCAACAGGTATGGAAATGAATATGCAGACAGGCAATGGCGAAGACCTTATGACATTGGAGCAAGAAATAACAGAACTTCAGCGTGAGAACGCCAGGGTAGAGTCACAAATGATGCGTCTCAAATCTGATATCAATGCCATGGAAACACATCTCACTCATGGAGATAGAGTAAGTACTAATATTATTTTAGTATTTTTTTTTGTCTGATATAAAGGTGTAAGATATTTAACTTGCAGGCTGCAAAGTTGCAAACCTCACCAAAATTTCAAAGCCCTTATAAAATATTTTAACACAATATTTTTGTCTCATAACTTAGATGGTACTGTCATGGCTACAAACATCGAACTTTGAGTGCTACTAACACATCACATCTTTGTGAGTACCAATAAATATATTTTAATTTAATGGTACCACATTATATATCTGATTTAGTAGCTACTCGAAACAGTAAAATCATTTGAGACTCAAACATTTTTTTTACGCGCAGAGACTGACGAATCGATTATATCTGTCTTTTCAGGAAAATCAGCTGATGTCCCAACGTAATAATAATCTTAACGAATATTACGAAAGTCTGCGCAACAATGTGATCACATTATTGGAGCACGTCAGAATTCCTGGAGGCGGTACAGCTCCTGTCACAACGGCCGGAGGCACTCCTGGCGCGCCACCGCCTCCTGGTCCGGGGGAAAAGCCAGCTCACGACAATTTCGACTCCTACCTGACGAAGCTTCAGACCCTCTGCTCCCCTGACGGTTACTGCCCTGACGAGAACCGACCTATCTATGAAACAGTGAAAAACGCGCTTCAGGACTTTACAGTGCTCCCAACACCCATTTAAGGTTCACCCAGCGCCGCCGAAACAGAGCGACAATGAACTGATTAGTTAAAAGAAATGATTGCAATCGGCGGAGCTTATTTGTGAATTAGACTGAAAAGACTTAGTACAATTTTTGATCCTAATGTTTCTTAAAGTGCGGTATGCAGTTTCCAATATTAAGCTAATACCAAAGATTTTAGTGGCAGTGACAAACACAAACACCCGTTGGAAGTTAGTGAATTATTGTTTCATGTTATTGAAACCGTACAGTGTGTACTACTGAGTATAGCGGGTGGGTTCGAACAGGTAATTTGTGTTCTAAATATTAGGTAACGATGTCTGTTTTATAAACCGTTGTATACGATGTGTGACTTCTTTATGACATCACGTTAACGCTCGAATGTTCGTCTTTTAATCTATAAGGTGGACTTATAAATTAGACCTAAATAAATTTTAAACATTGTTACTCGTATGCTTAAAATTAATGTAATTTGTTAGGGAAAAAGTTTATACTATTGTATGTAAGGGATTTTAACCACACAAAAACACACTAACGAATCGGTCTATATGTAAAAATTGTACCTACACCGCGTTACGATGAAATGATGATAACAGTCTAAATTATTGCCACCGGTATGGTTTCGGTTTAGTAGATTTTTAAATTCGTAAACAAACTCAGATTTTTATCAACCAGAACATACATTTAAATGTAGTGGTTAAGAGAATCTGTTCATCTGTCATAACGTTCATAAATACTGGGTATGTGCCAAATGCTTCGAGTCACAGCAGCTCCCGATCGCTGATGTATTAAGACTAAAAATAATGAGATAGAGATATTAACGATGTAAACAAAAAAATTAAGAACTCCTTAGAGGACTTTCTAGTCAGTTTTTTGTATATAAAATTGTGAATAATGAATGATAGTTGTCACGTCATAGGGACGTTTTTATTTGTATTAGGGAATAATAAGATCTCATTAGATCGTGTAAGTTAATAATTCAGTCATTAATTGATAATCAATTTTAGGGATAAAATAACTACCTACTACTTTCTTTGTTAGCCAATATTCACTTTGCTGTGATTATGTTACGTGTTATTACTTATTTATTGTTAACATTACGGGATGTGATAGCTTAATTGACACGAGTTATTTGTTAATTTGCATTTTTTGTTAACGAGCTTATATAATAAATAATAAAAATGTGCAATTTTATCGTATTTAAACAGCAACTTATTTTGTCACCGAATAGTAACTATGATTATAACTTTTTCCTTAAATCGTTTTCCTTTTAAATGGATTCAGCACCGCTACACAGGAATAAATGAATGAATAATATTCGCATTTAAATACTAAACCTATTACTATGTTACTATGATTGTCATATACGTTTCTGTAAAATATTGAGTATGTGTTGTTAAAGAGAATAAAAATAATAAATCACAAGATTATTTTAGTGGTTTTCTTTATGTATGTACCTCAGATGTATAGTTATTAAATAAGGATACATTACACCTACCGACCAGGCATATTCTGATAGGATTGTTTTATTTTTTTTCCTGTTGAAATCAATGAATAATTTTCGTTTTCTCCATATAAAAGCTACGCAAATATAAGCAACGAGGCAGCCCAGAATTGGACTCCCTCGAACTATATAAATAACCATCATTTTGTTTTCCTGTCATATCAAGTATGTATACTGTTAATAAATGTTAAGTGTATCTTGTATACTCTCAGATCGAATACTTAGACTACATAATTATTAACAACAATGTTTTGTTGTGTCCAAGCCGAACCTATTTTGGCATTGCCACAAGTTTAGATTTTAACCAAGCACATACCTTATTACCTAATTACAGACAAACATACCCTACCTTCTTGTCGTAACGGCAACGCCGGCAACAGATCGTCAAAATGCGAATAAACAAAATACAATCTCCAATGGTTTCATCACACCTAAAGTAGCACCTAATGTCCGTCATCATTCTCACAAATTTTTGTGGCAAGTTCAGTGGTTTATATTTATCTTTAGTAGGTTTCAATCAAAATAACACGTTTTCAAGAAAATAAATAAAACTAAAATGACATTGTTTAAAACTTTAAATACTCTGCTTGTTCCCGCCACAAGTAAACAATTTTTTTTTATAGTTTAGCGAATAAGTGTAGCTCATAATATCTAATCATTGTCATTTAAGAATATTACTAGTCTGCCAGTGTCGTGTTATTTTATTTATTCAAATCACATAGGTTTACAATTGTTAATACTAGCAAACTATTTATATAGTTTGTATAGTACAGCAGCGTCAGCAGCCATTATTTTGCAATCATGCCATATTTTCCCAATTTTTTTTTGTATTGTATTTTTTACATTTAATGATTGTTTGTGACCTGGTAACACTAAATATCCAATTGTCAAAAAAAACAACAAGGACCGCGTGTGTGTGTGTAGTTTATTTTACCTTGCTGTATTTTCCTAAAATTTTAATATTATAAATAGTTTTATGAGTATGAAGGACCAAAAAAAGGTATTTATAATGCATAATACATTTTTATAAAATACTTGCGTACGTGTTTAAAACACAATACCTATCCGGATATTTTTAATTTACAGAAACGATATTTTGAACCTGAAAATGAGACTGCAACGAAAGAAACTGATAAAAAAAGTAATAATCTAGAAGTTTACAATGTGAAAATCACGCCGCGACTAGTAAAAGCAATGAAATATAAGGTTAGTAAAAAGTATACGATGTCTTAAAAACAAATCATAAACATTGATTGTATGCTTACACTTTATTATCTTTAATCTGATTATCCTGAGTATTTCTTTTTTATACAGAATGAAAATAAAGTGCATAAACCCAAGGCAAAAAATACAAAGAAAAAGTTTCCAGGGAAAGCTCCTCTTGATCCTAAAAAATTGGCTCAACACTCGCGAGGTGAGGGATTAGTGGGTAAAGGTGTGAGACACCCGCTCTATGCAGCTAAATTAAAAAAGAAAGAAAAACAATTTAACTATGCCCAAGAACAAGCTGCCCGTGCTGAAATATTGTTGACCGAAGACCAGGGGTAAGCCTTATCATTACAAATATATAATAGTATGTATGTAATGCCTTCTTTTATGTAGTTTTGAAATAATTATTTTATTTCAGTTTTATTCAAGTTGATGAAGATGAGAAAACAACTGGCATATCACAAAAAATTATTGCTGATAATGTTGATATTGCTGCTGCTACTAAGATATTTGAATTGAAATTAGATTTTGGGCCATATTTATGTAAATATTCACGTAATGGTAGACATTTACTGTTGGGCAGCAGAAAAGGGCACTTAGCAGCATTTGATTGGGTTACTAAGAAGTTGCATTATGAAATCAATGTCATGGAATCCATTCATGATGTCAGGTAATTTACTTTGTTTTAAAAACAACTTCATGGAAATAAGAATATTTTATAAGCAGTAGTGTTGGAAATTAATTATTGTAATTTCTTGGAAAATCTTTGTTATGGCATACATTGGGTCCCATAAAATATATAGCAAATATTACTGCTTATAAAATGTTCTTATTTTCAATCTACATATACAATTTTTATATGAGTCGATTATGAGCCACTGAGTTATATACAGGTAAAATTACTGACATATTAATTCCCTTTACAGTTGGTTGCATGTAGAAACAATGATGGCTGTAGCTCAGAAAGAATGGCTGTATGTATATGATAATACAGGAACTGAACTCCACTGTGTAAAGAAAATGGACAAAATATTGAGAATGGAGTTCTTGCCGTACCACTTCTTGCTGGCTGCTGTTGTATGTATTATTGAAACATATATATTATAATTCGTAGTTCCAAGATAACTATATGCCTTTGTTTAATTTCGGTCAACAATGTTGATGACAGTATAATTTTTCTTCTATTATTTTGCAAGAAAATTCTGTCTAATCATACCTATAAGGCTATAACATTTATAAAGTGCACCAGTGGTATCCTATCCTAAACATATTAATTAATTTGGCTATAGTATTGTTGAAAATGTTATATTTATTCACAGAATGAATATGGATTCATGACATGGCTGGATGTTTCCATTGGTGAGATAGTAGGACACTACAACAATCACTTAGGAAGGACTGCTGTAATGACACAGAACCCTTACAATGGTACACTGTGTTTAGGCAATTCTAAGGGAGTTGTGTCACTATGGTCACCCTCTGTTAAGGAACCACTGGCAAAGATATTATGCCACAAAACACCTTTGACAGCTATTACTGTAGATAATAGTGGAATGTAAGTGATTTATCAATGGTTAACTAATAGTAAATTAAAGTGATTATGTAGATATCAGAACATCCTATTTAAAGATTCCAAACTTGATAATATAATAAAAACTTATAAATTATTGTTAAGACCTACTTATTATGCAGGTATATGGCTACTGGAGGAGTTGATCGAAGTATGAAAATATGGGATATTCGAAACTTGGATGGCCCAGTACAGCACTACAAGTTGAGAAGTGCCCCGAAAGACTTGGAATTCTCACAAAAGAACATGTTAGCAGTTGGCCTTGGAGAAGTCGTAGAAATATACAAGTAATAAAAAGTAGCTAAGTACTCTAAATGTTCATAGGCAACAGATGGTTGTCTTTATTTTTTAGGCTTACCCACAATCTATAGTGATTACTATATGTATTCACCAATACTTATCATTTTTATGTCAATACCTTAATTTGCAAACCTACCGGATGATTTCATCCAGATTTTGCCATATCAAAATGAAAAAAAATAATTATCAATATATAAAATATGCCTGTTATCATTCTACACTTCCATACACACCTTCTCTCTTTAGAATCTTAAAATGACCAATCGCTTAATCATGTTAATTAAAATAAATGGCTTAGTTATTGTGACCAATTTTCAGTGATTGCTGCACACAAACAACAAATAGACCTTACATGCGACACAGAATGTCGAAAACTGTAAACAACTTTAAGTTTTGCCCCTATGAGGATGTCTTGGGAATCGGCCACAGTAATGGGTTTACCAGTATCATTGTTCCAGGTAAATTATTAAAAGAAATATAATTATTCATATGTATTATAGCTTATTATGAATATAATAACAACTACTTCGTTTTTTTAAAGGAAGTGGAGAACCTAACTTCGATGCTTTGGAAAGCAATCCATTCCAAACGAAAGTTCAAAGAAAAGAAGCAGAAGTTAAGGCTTTACTTGAAAAGATACCAGCTGAACTTATTACACTCAATCCATTCGAAATTACTGAAGTTGATGTACCTTCCATGCAAGAACAAATGGAGGCGAAAAAGAACCTTTTGGTAAGATTTTTGAAAGGATTATTTTTACATGATGTGATATGAGTCCTTTAAAATAATATAAAACATGGTTGATAATCTTTTTTATTTTCAGTACCTAAAACCTAATAAGGTTGACTTTACACCTAGACATAGGAATAAAGGCAAAACAAATATTGCAAGAAAGAAGATAATAAAGGAAGCAGCGAGAAAGGTATATAAGTTAACTACAAACTTTGTCTTTATCACTTGCAGAAAAAATAACTGGAAATATTCTGTGGGATACCCTTTTTATTTACCACACAATAATTAGGTTATTTTATGACTAAGAAATATCTTCAATATTGTTATGGCATTACTTTTTCCGTTTCAGGAGTTTGTTGAACAAGCAATAGAAGCAAATAAAGTTCTTAACTTACAAAATTCGAAAGAATCCAAGAAGGCGAAAGATTCGTATGGTGTACTAGATAGATTTATATCTAAACCTAAGTCTAAGAAATAAAACCGTAATATGTATAATGGAACCTTATTTTATTTAATTTTTTAATATTTTTATGCTTAATACAACTTTATAATACACATGATTTATTTACATTTTTCGCATATAATCCAACATGATCAAAAAAAATATTTCTTAAGACTCTCAAAACATTAATAAAAAAGTTAAATAAAAAAACAGTTTCAACAAGGAATATCAAATAAGTCGCACAATCCTTCTGACCCACGTAACGAAAATGCGAAGTCGTGTTTTGTAACTGGTGAACTCAGCCTTAGGAAGTAATCTGAAAGAAAAATATATTTTAGACACTAGTAATAAACATTTTTATGGAAGTGCCTAACATTGTATTTGATGAACAATATGGAAAGCCTAAGAATAACTGGAAAGATTTTAGCTTGCAGCAGGTACTAACAATAATGATATATATATAGGTAATAGGACTGCTGATATATTACTATATTTTATATTACGTAACTTAGTAGGATCCTACGGTACTTAACACAACTGCCTTCCTAGACAAATAATGTCCGTTTAAGACTTATGGGCAATATAGCTGACAATCATTGAAGCAGGTTTTTAACATGCTATAATATGCTGACTATGTCTCAACCTAAATGACAAAACAACCCCTAAAGAACTGCTGCAATACTGCAGGAACCTTACTCAAATCCATGTTAGCAATAGACCAGTCCATTTATATAAGGTTCAATGTACTTACTGTTTGTCTGTGAGTATTCGTCACTGTCTTCTGTATAACTTTGAACTTCTTTGTCATCCATACTTTCCTCATCCATTTCCTGTAACATTTTTTATCATTGTATAAGTTAATAAAAACCTGAATATTATTGAGTACATATTTTAAAAGTTATAGTAATATGTAAGAGGTAGTTTGAAGGAAGATTGAAGTTTCTTTCTATCACAGAAAACATTTGAAACTTCTTAATTTTCATGAATACCAACCTTATCTTTATCCTTATCACATAATAATAATACTCCAATGGGTTCAGAGGATTTCACGTGTAGGAAGAAACACTGGTCTTTTTCCTGAAAAAAACCATATTAAATACCATGTTAATTAACTTGCCTAATAGAAATTCAATGTAATTAAAGATGTAATGTATTCAATGTAATTAAAGATAAGCTTAAGGAACCAATTAAACCATGTTTAAGTCTTACTTTATTTGGGACCTTCCCAACAGCTAAATTAGCACCAAGTGGTGCATCCAACACTAAAACCTGGTCATCAGTGAAGCATTTTTCCAAGTCATTGTCGGTAACAAAGTAGTACTCTTGATTGTCTGTCTCGTCTAGAACATTCTTAATACTTTGTGCTATCCAGTGCAGTTGCCTGTAAAAAGAAGCAAATACTTACTTGTCCATCCAATCCAATTCCATCTAAAAATCTATTCCAGATATATTCAAGATTAAACAAAATAAAACAGTGGCACAATTTAGTTATTTGTAAAAATAATTACCGCCATTGGATGTAAGATCTATTATATCAGTCTGTACTACTCATCTAATTCAAAATGTATTAATAATTATAAAGAATAATGCTAATGTTGGTCACAACTACAGTAGTTATTACGTTTATCACAATTATCTGAATGACTGAATTAATCATAAATGCATGATAGATAAGTGTGTCTGATGACTCAATATCCCATAATAATACATACTTATCAAGTATTTTCTCATGTTCTTCCAACCGTCCAATGTGTTTTCTCAGTAATGTTACTTTAGCTCCAATGTCACTAGAGTTACAATCTGGACTTACGCCTCTGTGAATTGTCATAAAACATTATCAATTTTAAAGTAGTGCTTTAACAACAAATCTTCCAAAACATAAAGAGGAAAATATTTGGTTTTATTATTCAACTTACAACAAATAAAGAGCATGTGTAACAAACAAGGTTCAGTACCATGGTTTTACTCCTATTTGTAGTTAATCTTAATTTTACCGGGGTGTAAAATTTGGTGTTAATTATAAACAATTGATCAAAGATATTCTATCAAGTTCGCAACAAATTCCTTTAGTTCTCTTCAATGTTACGAATTTCCAAAAAATTGGAATAAATATGTAAGATAAAAAAGAGGCGGATATTTTGTTGAAAAAATAAATACTAAGACATCCTACTTACTTCCATTGTATACTGTTCTTACTTCGTTTTTCTATCAGACCAATTCCTTCTAAAACATTAGTGATATCGTATATCCGTCTTTTTTGTCGCACGGCTAATAAATTTGTCGCCTGAAATCAATGCATTAAATATCTAATTGTATTCAAAATGTTTATTTTTCGTGCCCAAACTGATTTGACAGGTCACAATGTAAGAAGGCAACTCACAATTTTCAAATCCAAAACTCCATCTTTTGCTTTTTGCAGTAGAGAAACAAATTTGGTTGTGAGTAAACCAAGAGATTTTTCATATCTTTTGTATTTTAAGTCCGTCATTCCCTTGTTTATCACAATTTTACTTGATTTTACACTCATTAGCCACAAACAAATTTCTATAAAATTGTGCGTCGCGGCGGGATCTGCGTATGTTGGCAGAATTGCTTTATGCCACAGATATTCTAATACGGATCTTCAGGTATTGCGTTTAGTGTGACCAAATTTAAATTGTCGAATTTGCTAAATGCTTGATGAATTAATATTTTTATTCTTAATTTTTTTGACAAAGGTTAGTATGTTTAACCGTAACTTTTGTATCTTAAAAAATCCGCTTTAGAAACTCTGTACCTATATAAATAAAGGGACATAAATTCCCCAAGCGAGCAATAGTAACTAGCTACCTATGTACTAATTTATATTTCCAGCGATAAAAAGTAGCCATGTTTATACGGAAATCTATTAAGATTGTAAATGATTTTTCTTTTCCAATTTCGTTTGTGAGTTTCTTTTAAAATATGTACTTCCCTTATCCCTTCCCAATTGTTTACACGATTTACAATATTCATAGCAATTTACTTTGATTTACGGGAGACGACTTTATTTCTATCAAGTACGCGGCAGTTCTCAAACGTATAAAAGTACTCCAGGTTCACAAATAATTTATTGTTAGCTATTAACATATTCTCCATGATAAATTATTAACAACATGGCATAATTTTTTTTCTAATAAATATGTACTTTTAGTTTATGCTTTTCTTGCATTCTACATATTTTAAAAAGCTCTCACTACCTTCATCATATCTATACATAGTATACTATGTATTACAATTATTTTGAGGAAGGAAGAGAAAAATCAAATTACTTATAAAATATTAATTAATAAAATAAAACATGGCACAGCACAGAATAAAATAATAAAAATACTTTGTGTTAGTTTTATGTAGTTTATCTAGTATGCAATAATACTTTCATATAACATGGATGAATTCAATTCTCAAGCTGTTATAATGTTTATAAATGAGTAAATATTTGTTTTAGTAGCTCACACTTCTCTCTTTCAATATGCAATAAATCTTGGCTTCTTTCCATTATCTGCATGTTTCTGAATTCAAGTGATTCTTGAACTTCCATCTCTGTTTTGTGGAACTCCAATTCCTCTTCACGAAGTTTTAAATTTCTCTCGATAATTTCATCTTTGCATACATTTTGTTCTTCTTTCCTTCTTAGGTATTCTAACCATTGTTTTTCTAATTGTATTTTACTTTGGGTTCTATCTGATTCTATTCTATTTGCAAGCCTTATTTTTCTAAGTTCTATCACAGCTTTGTTCTCAATAGTTCGTTTTTCAGGGCTTAAAGATGGATGTAATATATTTTTCTTATTACTTTTCAATTCTACAATAGTATATGAATCACAATCTACCTTATATTGTGCATAAATACTGTCCATTTCCTTAAAGTACTTAAATCTCTCATGCTGGGCATTGTCAATGCATTGTTTGTATTTTTTTGTTAATGCATTTATCTTCCACCGAACTTGGTCTGGGGTCATCTTAAAAAAAAATAAGAAAATTATTTGTCTGATATGAGCTCTATATCAGATAGGAAATAATGTGTAACTTACATCAATATTATAATCCCTCAAATTTTCCGATATTGCTATCCAAATCCTTTTTTTCTTTTTTGGTGTTTCTAACATTTCTAATTTTCTTTCATATAACTTCAAAAGAACTGAAGTAGCACTCGTTGTCCAAACAGCACCTGCAAATATTTAATGCTTTTTTCTTTTATCCCACATCTACTACAAAATACTTTCAAATGCATACAAAACCCTCTCTGATGTTGGAGTAAGTCATTATAAATGCATTATTGAGGTGACTATTTCTGTAGATTATATATATTTCAGTAAAATTTTATTAAAAAAAGAATGAAATAAATAACACTTACTGAGCTTTTCAGCACTTTCACTAGTACTAGATATGAATTCTGAATTAATTGGATTCCCAGCATCTGACATCTTGTAACAATAGGCTATATGTTAGTTTTGTTTTTATTATAATTACGTTAAAAATCACGAAAATTCAAGAAAGGTAGGAACAATTTTTATAATAAAAGTAAATGTCTGGCTGGTTGGCTAAATGGCAAATATGGCAATATGACTTAGGCTTGTCGAAAAAATATCGATACATCGATATATCGATATTATTTTTTAAATGTATCGATATTTTTGAGCGATATTTAATGCTTCGATATATCGAGGTATCGATATAAAATTACAAGTAATTAAAAGGTATAAAAATCGATATTTTTTATGATTTTAAAATCCTTAAAAAATAATACGTTTTATACTAACATTTTTTAACAAATTACATTTTTTTTTGTCTTTGGCCGACTCGATTTGCAGCTTTTTAATTTGGTACTTAAGTTGGCTTTTAAGTTGGCAACTCTGTCTGTCAATCAGTCAATGTCATTTCAGTGTCAGTGTCTGTCGTTCACCTATCCGTCTAGTCCGTAGACAGAGAAACTAATAGACTAAGGTACCCTGTAACCACGACTGAAACAGAGATAGTGTAAGCGTGTGTTGCCACAGTGCCCGACTTTCCCATTTTGGAAGGGAGTTCCTTATCCCGCGTTGCGAAAGGGAAACATTAAATTATAAAAAATCTAAATATAAAAAATAATTATTCATATTGTAACTATCGGTTTATTAAATACAATTTATTTAATGTTACATTAACTATCAATAAATATTTATTGAATGAAAAAAAATATTTATTAAAGTTGTCTTCAAAGAAATTAAAATATTAATAGTTAATAAATCCTTCCATCAGTGTATTGGTAAAAAACAGTAACTTAATATATGTATGATAAGATATGTATTTTCAAAATATCTTTTTTTTTATTGAACTATTATTTTATGATATATTTAATTATTTTTATTATAACTGATCGATTGATAGTTGGTCGGTTATCGACCGGTGAAGGCGGAAGATCAAATTGAATTGAGAAAATTATTAAAAATAAAAATCCTGATGGTAAAATAGGGGTTGATTGTAAAGGGTTGAAAATTCAGGGTTATATGTATTCACTAATGTTGTATCATAAAGAAAAAAAAAAAAATGTTTCTAAAATTGAAAAAAAAAATTTGGGGTGGATTACCCTTAACATTTAAGGGGATGAAAAATAGATGTTGTCCGATTCTCAGGCTTACCAAATATGGATACAAAATTTCATGAGAATCGGTCAAGCCGTTTCGGAGGAGTTTTACCACAAACACCGCGACGCAAGAATTTTATATATTAGATAAAAATACCGGGGCTATTGCTAGAAAACACTGTGATAATTGGATTCCATGTTAATTTGCTTTCTTTTAATACACATTCTCAAGAGAATATTTTACAATAAAAATGGGAGATTTTTTACCGGACGCTGGCAACACTTCCACAATAATGTTTTATAGGTTATTTTGATTGAAACTCGATATTACGCTTTAATTTTCATAATTTAACGCAATATTTTGCTAATTTATACTATAAAATAAGTTATCAACCCTGAAAACACATATTTGTGGTCAATAAACTACTAAAACTGTCGTACTTACGCGTGAAAAGAGACACCGGCAATTTTCTGCTCACTAACGCTTCCACATGAAATTACACGACAACGCACCATTGTATAACCTTTGGCGTTATAATAGTATAAATTTCTCAGTCTTTTCACTATATTAGAATCGTTTTAACACACTAAAACATATAAAATTCGCAGATCCAACACAATGTAAACACGAACTGTCAGGTTTGTTTCGCAATTAAAGTTGCTGACCTTGAAAAAACTGGTTTCACACGATGAGACAGAAAATGTACTAGTTGCATCTTTGTCTTACGCATTCGTATTAAAATGTTCGCTCCCTTTCTTGTGTGAGTGAGAAAGAATCGTCACTTAGTCTATTAGTTTCTCTGTCTACGGTCTAGTCTGTTATCCGTATTATACCGATATATCGATATTTTTAAATAAAAATATCAATATCGATATTGATATATTCAAAAAATATCGATACAATATATATCGATATTTTATTGCATTTCCGACATCCCTAATATGACTGAAGAATGTTACAAGTTTACTACTTACTTTGACAATTAGATTTAAAAAGGATATACACAACGCAATTTGAGATTCAATCTGATAATTGTCTGGGTTAGGTCTACTCAACTCATTAATCTATATAATATTAATTATGTACACTATTTGTATCCTGAACTAAACTTATAATTTTAGAAACATGTTTCTATTCAAGACCGTATTTTAAATATAGGTATATGCTGGCAGCCCTGGATGCAGTAGGTATGTATATTTACTTTAGTTTGTTTGTTGACAATTTGATTTGACATTGACGCGGCTTCAGGCAGGCTATGTGTTGTTTTATTGTCCTGAGTGAGAAATAAACAATCAATGAGTATAAATATGAATGAAAAATTAATTTTCTTATTAGCCGAAACAATAGCTAGTGCTAGTAGTAGTGATGAAAGTGATTCAAGCAGTAGAAGTGATATCCTTAATAATACAAATAAATCTGACGACGAAATTGAAGAAGACGATGAAGATAGATTGTTTTTTCCGTTAATGCAATATTTGATAAGACTTAGACGAAAACGGGTTGATGATTACCTTCATATAGTCGAATCTTGGTCAGATTCTGAGTTTAAAAACCGCTTAAGGTTGTCAAGAAAAACAGCTGACCGGCTTATTGGTAGGAATAATAATAATATATGTTTTAAATTATAGTATGGAAACAAGTTGCTTCATACATACTTCAAACTATAATTTTATTCCACTTTATGTTTCAGATGAATTGGAAAAGTCTGGTTTTATAGCTTCACACAAATTCGGCTTGAAACCTTTAGAACCTAGACTTTGCTTTTATATATTTTTGTCATTTATTGCAAATACAGAACCCTTGACTCCTATTGCTACAAGATTTGATATCTCAATTTCGTCAACTTTTCGGGTTATAAGAAGAGTGGTAGCATGGGTTTTGACAAAATTAAATGATGCCATTAAATGGCCACAAAATTACAATGAAATGAGAAACATATGTGAAGTATTTCATTCAAAAACAGGAATTTCAAACATGTTGGGAATAATTGATTGTACTCATATAAAAATAGAAAAGCCTAAAAATTCAAGAGAGTATTGTAATCCAAAAGGATATTTTTCAGTAATTTTACAAGTAACTGTTGATGCCAATATGAGATTTACAAATATATTTTGTGGTGAACCAGGCTCATCTAACTGTGCCAGAGTTTTGAAAAAGTCACCATTATATAACACAGCAATGCAAAATC
The DNA here is from genome assembly GCA_905147785.2 of Thyatira batis. Taxonomy (NCBI): domain Eukaryota; kingdom Metazoa; phylum Arthropoda; class Insecta; order Lepidoptera; family Drepanidae; genus Thyatira; species Thyatira batis. The sequence continues at coordinate 8,797,103 of LR990489.1, forward strand.
GTAATGCTCTTTTTCCTAATAGCACATTTCTTGTTGGACATTCAAGCTATCCATCATTGCCATGGTTAGTCCCACCGTTTCGTGAGAACAAACGACTATCACAACAACAAAGGGAATTTAATACTTTACATTCATCCACACGAAGAATAAGTGATAAAGCATTTAACCTGCTTAAAGGAAGATTTCGCCGTATCAAACTATTCACTGTGTATAGAAATATAGCATTTATTACAGATACTATAGTTGCTGCCTGCATTCTGCATAATTATTGCCTCAATGAAAATGATCATATGGAGGAACAACTATTATACAATTAGAAACTGTTGCTTTGGGTTTTCTTCCAACCAAGGATAAAGTGCTTTATCAACAAATACAGATGCATATTTTATCCTAGCATAGTTTGTTTCCATATATGATACAAAAATAACTCACAAATTACATTGTCAACAAAGCATCTGTTCAGGATCAAGGAATACATCTTAGGAGTTAAAACACTGCCCAATGTGCACAATAATAATAATAGAAAGACTTTCTTCAATTTAGTTAAAAATGACAAATGAAGCATCTGATTCCTAACTCTATAATAAGATTGAACTATTTTGGACAAAACTGTGAAGGTAAAATTTCATTAGTTTTACTATCTTAATGTAATATTAATATAAAGTATTATAAAGCTTTTGAATTATCACTCCAACTTTGTCTCACTGATATAAGATGGTTTAAAGCTTAGTTAAGTAAAACATGGGTTTTTAAATAATACTGCTACACAACAAAAACAGACTGAGCTATAATAAACTTGGGTTTTGCAATTTTTGCTAAACTGTTTTTATTATGTCTATTCAATCATATGAAATTAAGAAGATTAATAGGCACCATGGTTTTGTTATTGGCTTCATAATATTATTTCAATTGCGGCAACATGTCTTACTGTAAATAAATTTGTATTTGTGCAAATAAAATGAAGACTGCATATATATAAATAAATAACATATGCTTCAATGGTTTAGTGTTTTCTCTGTATGTATAGATAATGTAATAGAACTAAACAATATGGTATAATAGATGATTTTTAATAATACATATTTAATAATTCTGGTCCAGCCATGTTTGTTAAAATGTAATATTCACTGTCTCATTAGTTCTTGATCTGCTAAAAGTTTTCTTAATAGAGCACATTTTTCTCTTTCAATTTTAAGAATTTCTTCTTGTTTCTTTTCCTTTAATTGTATTTTTTTCAGTGCTATAGACTGTTTAACTTCTAATTCTTTTTTTCGTAACTGTAATTCTTCTTCCCTAAGTCTTAAATTCCTTTCATATCTTTCATCTCTTATTTGTTTTTGTTCTTCTTGTCGCCTTAAATATTCTATCCATTGTTTGTCTAATTCTACTTTTGCTCTACGTTCAGCTCTTAATTTTCTAAAGGGTGTGGAAGATTTTAAAGACATATTTCTTTTTTTATCTTTGTCAGTAATTTCTTGCCCTTGCACAACACCTGATGCCAACCTATATGTACCACTATTATCATTATAACGCCCCAAGATTTGGTGCATTTCATTAAAATATTTAAATGTCATAGCTCCTTGACCATTATCAATACAGTCTTTGTATTTTTTTGTAAGTGCATTTATTTTCCATCTCACTTGATCTGGAGTTACCTGAAACATTTTCAATAAAAAAGTGTTTACTATAAATATGACAGCCATTTAGTGTAGCTATACTATATAGCTATGATAAATTAAGTACCCACCTCAACATTCATGGACTTTAATTCTTCAGCTATAGATATCCACATTTTAGATTTCTTTTTTGGATTATCCAGCATGTGCATTTTTGTTTCATATAGATTTAATAACATTAATGTTGCATTCTTTGTCCAAATAATATCTTTAAGAAAAATAAATTGCATTAGATACTTTTAGAGTGTGTATTCAACACCTATTCAAAATAATGAATATACTTGATGTATACTTACTTTGCTTATTACTTTCATTAACATCTGTTTCTTCTGGGTTTATAGAATGGCTGTGATTGTAGCTGGTCATTGTCATGTTAGGTTTATATGGTGAAGCTGTTAGACACATGAAACAATTTAATTTGTGATATACCTAAACCTAATTAAGTGACACCTAAACTAGGTACAAGAACTTGAAATTAAATGTGTTTATAATTTGTTTACAAATATCTATGAGATATTGAACAGATGAGTTTTTAAATAATAGGTCCTTTTACCCGCAATACATTAAACTTACTCTGATCGTCCAATATAGCCAGGACAGCAACATTACTATCAATGTTCTCATCCATTTTGTGTTTGGCTTGAGATTTCCAAACACACCAGTTTACCGTTGAGAATGCTCAACTTAATAAAACCTTCAATCATACATGAAACGAAATAGATTGTTGTCACGGATTACAGCATTCGCCGAAACATAATATATTAGGTTCCCTTGAATACAAACAAAAATACACAATAAATAACCTACTGACTGAAACGACACTTGACAGTACTGACCTGACAGTCCTGCCTGTCATCGAGTGACAGTAGGTATATATCAGACAGACAGTTTAGTAACAAGACAAAAGACCTTCATAAATAGCGAAAATCTTAAATAGTTTCGAAAGATAATACGTTTTGGTTTTAATTTTAGAGTTTGATACATCTTGAAATAAATTGAACTTGTGTTATAGTTCATACATTTGATTGCGTTGCGTTTGTTGTCTGTCCACCAGATGGCATTGACTTTTACAACTTATAAACTTATCCAGTCCACATGTTACTCCTCATCTCGTAAAATATTAAAATAAGATTATTTATATTTATGTAAATATTTTTATGCGCCGATGATCACTATAAATGAGAATATATACGCGGCGCAAATAAACATTTTTGTGTAGATATTCCCGTGTTTTTTTGGCTAGTTTGCACTGGCAGCACTGTTTATAACTTTTTAACAAAACTTGGCGTTTCGTTTTGTTTGACGTGACGTGACATCGGTGATAATTCTGTGCTTTTCGTTCGATTGGGTACTAGTATAAATGACTGTTAATATCCCAAACATATATTGAATTTGTGTATTGAAAGGAAAATGGCCAACTGTGGTGATTATCTGAAAAGTCAATTCCCCTTAATAGACGACGAACTCAAGAAATATGTTGAAGGTACGTGTTCGATAGGTTATAAAATGTTGCTTTTTTTTTAATTAGGTTCTAAAATAGATTTATAAACTTATGTTTTATTATCTAAAGTCAGTAAAGACTTCCTGTTTGTGTAGTACTTATTATTTGGAAAATACCAGTGTAAGCGACGCGTATTTTTATGACTCGTTATTTCTCATATACTTTGTATAGGTAGGTACATTTCATGACTACTATTCACAGACATTCTGGATAACAGTGCCGGTGAATTTGAAGATACGGAAGAGATCTACGAAGCTGTCGGCGAGGTACTACAAGGCATTTCGGAAAAATCGGAAGAAGATATAAGGTGTGTTCTGAATGTCACTTGGTTCTAGAAAGGGTTTAATTAATGTATTTATTATTACCTAATATTTTTCTTTGCATAATTGTTTTAGGTTCCCTATGAAGTCATAGGGATATAAAAAAAAACATTAATTCTCTTTGCTTTATAATGACAAGTATGTTCTTCCACAGAGACATATGTGAGAAGTTACTACACATGCTACAACCAGAAACATTAGGTGCAAGCAATGGCCCACGCAAGGTTTTGGATGCACCAATACATTTAGCATCCATGACAACTACAGTCAACGAGACTGATGATCTCAAAAGTATATGGCTCCAGACAAGAGATGATAACTTAGTAAGTTTTGATATTGCATAATTTCTGAACTTACAACCTTCATAAGTATTCTTGATGTTACTTAAACTACTGGCATGTAATAATAAAAAAAAATTATTAAAAAAAATGATTAGATAGTTGATAGAACAATAAAATTATCTTTGGTAAATATTACACAGTTATGAGAAGTAAAACTTTATTTAAAAAAATATGTTATTGATCTGTGACTAACTTATGTTATAGAAAGTAATTTTTTGAATTGGTTCTAGAAAGTAGATGCAAAAAAATTGGAAAAAGCTGAAGCCAAATTACAAATGAAACAACAAAAGCATAAAGAAGCGAAGGTCCCCATATCAGTTCCAGTTCTTCAGACTGCCACAGCCTCACAGGTCACATCCAAAAAGGAGCATAAACTGGAAGCAAAGGGAACCAATAGGACTCAGGATATAAGGATAGAAAACTTTGACATTGCTTATGGTGACAGGTAATTTTTATAACAATTTTCTTGAAGCAAAGTTTATAATATTGGATTTACTACTCACATGCCAATGTGTTTATATTATGTACTATTTATTAATCACATATTTTGTTAATATTGATTTTACAAAATCCTCAATATAAATACTGCTCTTACTACCTGGCATTAGTCCCAGCTATTGCCAGGGTCCACCTAAATATAAATACTATAAGATATTACTAATAATTTTCCATAGTTAATTAAAGAATTAATATTGTTTTAGAGTATTATTACAAGGTGCAGACTTGGTATTAGCATTTGGCAGAAGGTATGGATTAGTTGGTAGAAATGGACTTGGAAAAACAACACTCCTCCGTATGATCTACGCTAAACAACTTAAAATACCTTCGCACATATCGATACTGCATGTGGAACAGGAAGTAGTTGGTGATGAAACACTGGCACTACAAAGTGTCCTAGAATGTGATACTGTTAGAGAAAATTTATTAAAACGTGAGAAGGAAATTACCGCTGCTATAAATAATGGGTATGTTTTTTTGTGTTCTCATGGTAGTTAACCTCTTTATTATATTAATTAATCTATTAAACTGAAATCCTAGATATCAGTCATAGTGACAATAAGATGTTTAACAAAATACATTCAATATTTCAGATATTATGGTTGTTAGACAATTTAACCCAAATCTATTATGTACCTTAAGATGCTATATTTGGCATAAAACATTTCTTCTTTGTTCTTTCCTAAGCACTAGTCTATCTCTGTGCCAAATCTTATCATATTAGTAGGGATTATTACCGGAACCGTAGATTTTTAAAAACATATAAATGTTCTGTTTCTTGCTTTATATTGTACATAGCTTTTGACCATGAAGTATCGATAACAGTAATTTACAACTCTGCCATAACTCGCAAACGTTTATAAACGCGCGACTGCCTTACCTTGCTTTATGTTTACATTTTCCTATTGCTACTTGTGCATTGATTGATATTGTAACCTTAATAGGAAACAATAACTTGTAACCATTTATTTGATTTCTAGACATTTGTCCTCAGGACAATGTCATAGTAATATAATGCATCTCATTGCGTAATAATCAATAGACGCAATCAAATGTATCTGAATTTAACTTAGCTGTTTGACTGTCGAGATATTTCCATATTGATCGCTTCTAACAACAATTTATAATTGACATACCACATCTATATCGATACTAATATTGTAAATGCGAAAGTAACTCTGTCTGTCTCGCTTTCACGCTAAAACTTCAGAACCGATTAAAATGAATTTTGGTACATAGATAGTCTAGAGCCTGAGTAATGACATAGGCTACTTTTTATCCCGGGAGAATGGAATATCTCCCGGGTACGTGGGTGAAACCGCGAGAGCCACTAGTCCTATATATAAAACTCTCGTGTCATAGTATTTGTTATTGAGCTCTTCCATATAAGAATAAGTCGTAAAGTATTTTCCAACCTACACTCCTTTTTTATCGCGAATTTTTATTTGGAAGTATGTTTGCCAGGTTATTATTAAGTTAGTTAATTTATAAATGTACCTTTGCAGTTCGACAGACACGAACCTCTCGTCAGAGCTTAGTGAAATATACGTCCAGTTAGAGAATATAGAGGCGGACAAGGCGCCGGCTCGGGCCTCTATCATACTCAGCGGTTTGGGTTTCACAACGGAAATGCAGAATCGAGCCACAAAGACATTCTCCGGTGGTTGGAGGATGAGGCTTGCTCTTGCTAGGGCTTTATTCTCAAAGTAAGTGTTATAATCAGTTTAGGATCTTGAGGAGTTAGTCCAACAGAATATCAGCGTTGGGGGAAGCCTCAACATTAGGCTGAGTTGTAGCCTTTTTTTTCTTCCATGACATACAGATGGAGTTATATTGCGTTGAATATTATAGTACTGTCTCGATATGTATATCTGTGTGTTTACAAAGAAATAAAAAAATTCTTTCTTTCTTTATTTCAACAGAGTGAGGAATAAGTATTAAAAAACTCACAAAACCTCATACTTAAAACCTGGATTACATGGATAATGAAGTCAAATGGATCCTACAGAATTCAAATTGCAATATGTTCCCTAAGGAAATTGACACAAGATATAATTTCCCGTTTTCAGGCCCGACCTCTTACTTCTCGACGAGCCCACAAACATGTTGGACATAAAAGCGATCATCTGGTTAGAGAATTACTTACAGAACTGGCCCACAACGCTACTGGTTGTATCTCACGACAGAAACTTTTTGGACACAGTACCTACTGATATCATGCATTTACATACACAAAGGATAGACACATATAGGTAAGTACATTTTGTTGCTTAAATACCAACGATAATATAAAATACTAGTGACTCCCCGCGGTTTCACCCGCGTTCCCCGGGGATCTTCGATTTTACAGGGATAAAAAGTAGCTTACGTTTGGAAATTTCATCCAAATCCGTTTTGCGTTTAACCAGACTCACAAACTTTCGCATTTATAACATAGTAAGAATGGCGCCATTTGGGATTACAGAATATATTCTAACCCTGTAGCAAATTTTATCCAAATCCCTTTAGCTGTTCATGCATGATTGAGTAACAAACATTCACATTTATAATATTAGTGGGTTAATATTCTTATTGAATTAATTTATCAAAGTAACTTCAGTAATAAAAGGCATCATTGTTTCTTTTACTGCTCATATAATTATAGGAAATCGTCTAAACGGAACGACCTGGTTCCCACGACAGTAGGTGAATCACTCTAGAACTAATTTACTCGTGACATAATGCAGTTATTTCATTTCTGCAGATATTCATTTATTCTTCTTACTGCTACAAGAATAAAGGTTTTGATATTATTTTTGTGGCACGAATTAAGTAGAAACACACATAAATCGATAAGGTTTTATATTACTATTATAAGGGTGGTTATCCATCATTTCAACACCCTTAGCATTTTATGTTAAAACAGACCTACAAAAAAACAATCTTTATTTATTAAACAACAAAAGAGCAATACTTAAAGCTAAGAGCAATACCTACTTAAGCTAAGAGCAATACTAAAAATGTTTCCTCATTAAATTATTAGTGTAACATGGTATTGTTTGTTATTCCAGGGGCAACTACAAATCTTTTCCCTTTAGAATACTATAGTTTAGATGAGTAAGATGGTGTCGTATGTAATTCCAGGGGCAACTACAAATCTTTCCCCTTTATAAAACTAGTTTAGATGAGTAAGATGGTATGGTATATAATTCCAGGGGCAACTACGAGCAGTTCCACAAGACGAAGACGGAGAAGCACAAGAACCAGCAGCGCGAGTGGGAGGCGCAGCAGCAGCACCGCGCGCACACGCAGGAGTTCATCGACCGCTTCCGCTACAACGCCAACCGCGCCTCCTCCGTGCAGAGCAAGATCAAGATGCTTGATAAACTGTTAGTACCCGCTACACTCGCTATTATGTTCTAACTAGTACCTCCCCCCGGTTTCACCCGTGTTCTTAGGGGATCTTCAATTTTCTCAGGATAAACTAGCCTATGTGTTAAATCAGGTTATAAACTATATCAGTGTTTCAAATTACATCCAAATCTGTTCAGTAGTTTCGGCGTGAAAGAGAACGTGGCGGCTTCATTCCACCTATCTCCGTTTCCAAACAAAAAAGTTAATAGTACCTTTATTTAACTTTCACACTATAATATCTGATATCTATATTTTTGGTAAATTCTTGTGAAAATTCACCACAAGTTTCGTGATAGAAAATACCTAATAAGAAAACTTGTGGGCCTCAGAAGCCATTTGAAAGGTTTCCTACTGACTGTTATGTCAAATAAATACAAGTACACTCGGATTGATAATATAAATTTATTGGGCTCATTATATCGCTAGCAATTTCCAGACCCGCAAAACTTATAATATATCTCCCTTTTTCAGACCAGAATTAAAACCAGTTGAAAAAGAAGTGGACGTCGTCCTCCGATTCCCGGAAACAGAACCCCTCTCACCGCCCATTCTACAGTTGAACGAAGTTTGCTTCTATTACTCTAAGGATAAGGTCATATTTAGCGACGTCAACCTGGGAGCGACGCTGGAGTCTAGGATATGTATTGTAAGTTGTTTTGAATATCTATTTTGATTAATCTTAATTGATAGACCTTTTGGCTTTGTGGTTAGTGACCCTGACTTTCAGCAGTTGTGGGTCTGAATCCCACATTCAAACATTTGTGTGCATAAATATGTCTGTTTGTTCTGTGTCTGGATGTAAATATCTGTATACGTCTGTATTTCAAAGTAGTATGTATGTGTAGTATATCAGCTATATGGTTACCATAACACAAGCTCACTTTGAAGCTTACTTTGGAATCCGATCCGGCCTTGTGTTAAAAATGTCCCACAATATTTATTTATCGATTTATTGTACCTGATAGTATTTATTTTTGTACTTACATTGATGCTATTAGTTCCGATTACTTGTTATTGTAATCCGATTCGTGAATACGAGCACAATCATTTCCTAAAAAGATGATGACATGTCATACTATATGTGGGAAAAATGTTAACAATGACTGACTGACAAAATGTATTGCAATGTAAGCGAAGAGAGATAACTGCTTATTTATGCATTACAGAAATTAAATGGTTCAATTTTAAATCAGGAACAGACTTAATAGATTTACTACACATTATTCTCTTTCAGGTGGGTGACAATGGTGCGGGTAAAACGACGTTACTAAAAATAATAATGGGCATATTGTCACCTACTGGTGGTATCCGGAATGTACACAGAGGCCTCAAGTTCGGATACTTCTCACAGCATCACGTCGATCAGCTGGAGATGAACGTCAATTCCGTTGAATTGCTACAGCATAGTTATCCAGGTATATATCTATACTAATATTATAAAGAGGAAAGATTTGTTTGTTTGTTTGTAATGAATAGGCTCCGAAACTACTGGACCGATTTCAAAAATTCTTTCACCTTTGGAAAGCTACATTATCCCCGAGTAACATAGGCTATATTTTATCCCTGTATTCCCACGGGAACGGGAACTACGCGGGTAAAACCGCGGGGAGGCAGCTATCTAATATATAAGATTCTCGTGTCGCGGTATTTGTGATTAAACTCCTCCGATACGGCTTTACCGATTCTCATGAAATTTTGTGTGCATATTGGGTAAGTCTGAGAATCGGCTGCTATCTATTTTTGATACCCCTAAGTGATTACGGGAACGGGAACTACGCGGGTGAAACCGTGGGGCGGCAGCTAGTAGTAATGTAGTCAAGTTATTATCGAGTACAAAGATTGAAATGACGGCTAACAGCGAGGAATGGAAGAAAGACATAGTTGTGCCGACCCTGCTTAGACGGGATAAGGGCAAGAAGAATAATTTAATATCCTTTAATATCCCTTTAATATATAACAAAATATAATATTACAGGCAAAACAATAGAAGAATACAGAAGACAACTAGGCAGTTTCGGTGTGAGTGGCGACCTCGCGTTACAAACCATAGCCAGTCTCTCCGGAGGTCAGAAGTCAAGGGTAGCCTTCGCTAGGATGTGCATGGGCCACCCCAACTTCTTGGTACTTGATGAACCTACGAATCACTTGGACATTGAGACCATTGAAGCGTTAGGAAAGGGAATCACTAAGTATACAGTGAGTGTATATGATTAACTACATTACTAGAACCCATTTAAAATTAATTAGAAGCCCGAGTGTAAATACAGAAAACTAATTTATTTTTTCTGGAAATTATGTTGTGAATGATCTTTAGTATTCATTATAGTCTACTAACAAACTGTACCTTAGAGGTGAGTTTATGTGGTAATATTAGTACCACACTGGTTTAAATATTCTGTCTTAGTTCCACAAAACTCGATAAATATCACTATTTCCTATTCTCGATTTATTTGTAGAGAATTGATGATAATATAATTTCAGGGCGGTGTTATTCTGGTATCTCACGACGAGCGGTTAATACGAATGGTGTGCAAGGAGTTGTGGGTGTGCGGCGGCGGGTCCGTCGTCAGCATCGAGGGCGGCTTCGACGAGTACCGCAAGATCGTCGAGAGGGAACTAGAGGCACAGAACAAATAGAACGACACACTCATACATACACACACCATACATGTATCTGTTAATATATGTGTAAAAAGTAACCCTAAATTATATCCTTGTAATATACATGTAGCGTTTCATTATTTATTTATATTCATACGGCGTCAAAATGAAAAAAAACTTCACCATATTAATGCAAATTTTTATTTATACCTTCAACCTCGCTCTTCATTAAATAGTTTCAGCATACAATTCCGTTCAGAATCGCGGGTACTCGAAAAATATCAATGGCAATTATTAAAAAAACAGATTTATAATTAACTTAATAAATCAATATTTACAAATTAAAATTCGAATACATAATATATAATTATATTAGTGACTATAATTATAACAGAATAAGAGTTAAGGAATAAAACTCATTCAATTTAAAATGCCAAATTGAACTTAAATAAAATAAGTACTCAATTAACATCTCGAAACGTACAAAGGTGCTCTGGTTTTACAATAAATGCAAGTTTATTTGTAAGAAACATTGTAGGTTTGATATCGGAGGGAAGGATCATATTATTACATGCTTGGAATAAATTAAAATTGTATTTTGGACTATTTCAATGTAAACATATTATTGTGGTATATAACAACTATACCGGTTCGTATTATGGCAATTTTATATTGTGAATATAGGTACATATTAAAAAGTAATTCTAGCAGATCACAAATACTCCTAAACTAAATTATAAGTATGTCCAGTTGGCAAAGACAAATGGCTGTTGGATCACTCGGCTCTTACTGACAAGTAAGAGGTGTCGATAAATTAAAATCATGATGAGTTTACTGGTGCTTCTTACGCCTGGTCTTGGTTTTATCGGCGTTTCTCAGTACTTCGGCGTACGAAAGCTCCAGTTTCCTCAGTTTGTGTATCTCTTGAGACGCAGTGCTCTGCTTGATGTCCCAAGAGTCTGTCTCAGAGTTCCAGCCCTGATAGATTTTTCCAGTTCGGCCGCTCGCACTCGGTGACGGCGAATTCAAATTTCTGTTGTAGAATTGTAGGGTAGAGCCGTTCCATTCGTTCTCCGCGGCCCTCACTAAGGGGCTCACTTCGATAGGCCTGTAGTCCCTTCGTTTTTTATTCGATGACTTCTGGTAGGTTATCTTAGGCGGCGATGGAAACACAGGCGAATCAGCCCCCTGTCGGTCCTGGCTGTGTTTGCGATTGCGATGTCTGGATTTCTTTCTAGTAGCCGCGATGTACTCCAGTGGCTGACGCACCAGCGGTGTCAAAACACGGTCTTTTTCTCTTTCTTTTTCTCTTTCCTTCTCTTTTTCCCTGGCCTCTCTTTCTCTCTCTGGTACTTTCTCTTGCTTATCTTGTACATTAGGCTTCTCCTTGGTGCTGTCCTCCACTGGCTTATTTTCCTTGTTGCTAACTTCCTGCTTCTTGACTGGTTCGGGGGCAGGGATTTCCTTTTCTTTTAAAGTTGGTGTTTCTGGCAGGGTTATATCGGATACTGGAATCGACTGTTCAGACATTACAGATGACAATACACTCTGGGTGTCATCGGTGAAGTTACCAGGGGGTTCCTCTGTTGCTGGGGTAACAGGTGGCACCTTGCCAGCTGTAGTGTCGTCGAGGAGCGGCAGTTGTTCCCCGTCGTCCTTATTCTCGGCTGCTTTCTTAAGGATTGTAAATATTTCTTTGAATAGTTCTCGATATTCTGGTCTATTGCGGAATCGATTATCCATTGGACTGACGTCATCGTAGATGCTGAATCTGTAGTCCTCTCCGTCTGCGATGGTGCATAGGAACGAGCCGGGACGTTCACGTTCCGTTTGTGTGGCTTTGTTGCTTGTCTCATCTGAGAATCCGGAACTAGATGTTTCTGCTTCTGAAAAATCTGGAGTTTGGATAATCTTCTTTCGAGACGTAGGTTCGGCCTTCTTCGGTTGGTTCTCTTTCTGTGCCTCTTCCCCATGTCCACTCTCTTCATCTGTATCTTTGACACTGAACTGGCTGAAGTCCCCAGAGGTTTGCAGTTCATCTTGGAGGGACAATGGCCCGGATGGGTTTTGTACACTAGGCAAAGTGATAGGCTTGTTCTTTCTTATGTTTTTGACCTGTGACAGTTCCAAGAGAGCTTCGTACTTTTGTACTAGCACCCTGTACGGGTTATCATGATCATCTTCCTTATTTGCCCAAATACCTTGTAGCAATTTCTCCTTGGCGTTCTGAAATTGGAAAGGAATATTTTTGAAACTTTAATAAACACATCTAGATACAAAGATAAAAGTTTTTTGGCCATAAATGGTTGGCGATAGTGATGGTCGTTAATTTATTTTATGTCGAAGGTAGTTAAATGGTAGTTATTACAGACTGTTGGATCAGTCGTTACTGAAGGAAAAGGAGTCAGTTAAATTGTTGCTAAGAAAGAAAAGTAGTAAGACATGGAATTGTTTGAATGAGATACCTATGAATGAACCATCCTAGTAATAAATTAGTCAAAAATACACCCATTACTCCACATAAAACACTTTAAAACACGTGTTAGTTGATCTATTAACGTGATTTTTTTGACAAACATGCGTCATTGTTAGAGCAGTTAGAATATTTTGCAAGGTTATGTAGGTAATTATTTTGGATACTGTTACCAGGTTAATAACTGCCGAAACATGCAAACGATTTGTCGTGTGGTTCTCAACAAATGAGGGCTGGATTACCTTCACCATTGACTTAGCGTGCGTCGCGCTTAGTACATATAAAACGTGTCGGTAATGGACGTACCTTCGACTACATACGATATATCCAAAGAAAACTACTGCAAATGCGCTTCATAATGCATATGCAAAGCGTGATCAACAACATCAGGGGCAGTTGGAAAAGCTTTGTCGCCTAGAAACGAGCGAAATGTTTACATGAGACGTAGTCCGGGAAATCCAATGCCATGTTTTATTTATGTTCGACAACGACATGATCTCAAATGGTTGTGAAAGTTGAACATGACTTGTTTACAGTACAAAAGACATCCAACACTCCTTGACATGATTCGTGAATGTAAAATTTCACAGTATTCAATACAGATCACATTAGTTCAGCTGTGTTAGTAGGTTAATAAATTTGTACATAATTGCAGAATTGTGCATTAATTGTGTTACAAAAGAGAGAAACAAGACAAAAGAAACAGGATTTGTTAATGTAGACAGACTTTTCTATTCACAAAAGACAACTAAGGTTCTAATAGGTACTTATATATACCATGCATATAAATTTTAAGGTACTTACATCAAATTTGACCATTTTGTGATTGATCAGATCTTCCCGTGGACTGTCTTGGCCTGATGGAGTGAGTATTAGAGAACTGATAGCGCTTCGGTCGTCGTCATCTCCGTCAAGCATTGAGGACATGTCATCTCTCTCGACGCCCCTTAGACATCTGATGCACAGTTGACCTTGTCTATAAACAAAAGGATTTGTAAAATTTTTTGTTTTCCAACGGCAGCGAGCTAAAAACTTTATAACTTCATTACATTGATTGATAAGTAATGATTGCTACTTTACCTGACTTCTTCCAGAATCGAGAATTCCTCGTGCATAGATTTAGGTTCGTCTTCTCTATGATGCCAATTTCTCAATTGCTCCTGTATTCTGTTATTCTCTTGAACCATTGACGCTAACTGCTCTTCTAATTCTGTAACCCTTCTTTGCTCTTGGGCGAAGGCCACTTTGCTTTCCCGTAACTCATCGCTAAGCCTGAGTAAGTCCTCATCATCTTTTGTCAGTTCTGGAAGAGGCGCTATTGTCTTTACTGGCGTACTTGTTACGTCCGTCTTTTTAGCGTTTGAGGCTATTAGTTCAGCCACCTTTTCTTTGGGTTTTTCTTCAGCTGGTTTTCGCTCTACCCTACGCCTGGAGATTTCCAACTGGGCGTTCAGGTCGTCGACAGTCTTTTGGAGCTCTTCGGTTTTGCTCTCCAGTGACTCGATGTTAGCGCACAAACTGAAATGATGAATGCATTGATATAACGGCCAGGCATGTAGATTAGATGAGACGTGTTTCAAAAGTGAGAATCTTAATTAACAAACTGGTATTGTTGGGTAACAATTTTGTTGCATTATCTTACTTTAATATTGTGCGTAGATTGTCCACGCGAACAGTTAGGTGGTATGGCAAAAACGTTTAGTCGTATAAATTATGAGATGTTTATATAATGAACAATGACTGAGAAAAAATGCGCTCATGAATAAGATTCAGAATTGAGATATGAGGTCGTAAAGTAGAAAATTCTTTGGAGATAATGTTAGTGATGGCAATAAACTCACGATTTAATGTGTTTCTTGTCGGCGGCATGGTCGACGGCTAATCTGTGGTTCGCGCGCTCCAAATCCTGGATGCTGACTTCGAGTTGCTCGTAGATTCTCAGTCTTGAGTCGTTCACCTCGCGTAAGGCGACAGTTTGTTTTGTTAAATACTGAAATTATTCAAAATAATATTTTTAATTTTAGTCATCATAATATATTTTAGCGATGTTTATTTATTTATTTGAAGCAGATTACCTTGCTCGCTACTTGGCCAAAGTATTTACACATGAAACTGATATATTATGCTATGTCGTTGCTTCCGTATTAAAAATTATTTTTAACTCACTTCAATTTCCTGTGCTTGGTCTTCGATGACATTCTGATGCTGACGCAAGCCGGTTTCGAGTTCCTTGTTCCTTTCCAGAAGAGTTTTTCCGAGTTCCGCTGCTAACTGCAAATCTGCAAGAGAAGAAATAATAGGACGGTCAATCAAATGGTCAAAATACTTCATAATGGTACATTGATAACATATTTGAATGGAACCGTTATTTGTGTGATTTTAATGTAATCTGACACTATGTGCCGACAAAAAAGTCTCAAAGCTAATTAAAGTAACGTAATACATCATAGTGGGGCCGTCATTTGCCTGCATTGCGACAGACCGTACGTAGACGAAGCTCGGGTAATTGACCACCTGCCGGCGCAACACGGGCCACATAGCAACCGCATGGTAGGTAGGTATATAAAAAATAACGCATGACACATTGACGGCTCCTATATACTATTTGCCTTCGCAATTGAGACCGAACCAGCAAGCATAACGTCGGTGTCGGCAACTCCGTGAAAGGCGAGGGATATCGAACCTTGTAACCTTGTAGTGGAGAACAAAATGATTAAACATAAGTTCGCTTAAAATTGGGGTCAATAGATAAAAACGTAGATGAAAGTTGACGGACGTATTAAAGAAATTGTGATTTATGTAAACGTGAAGATGATAGGTTCCATCCAAATGCCAGACACAATAGAAAGGTGTTGCTGATTGTCTTAAAAATAAGTACCTACCTATATAATTTCAGTCACAACACAGTTTGAAGCCGTAAATGCTTATGTATTTTTTTTGGTAAATCGAGATATATTGAATTTAATAGAGGAAAGGAAACATTCTCGCTCCAGAAAACAAACATTTGCTCTTGAATTATTAATATTTCGCTATAGCACGTAGTGTACCCACGTACCGTGCGTTCATGCAAGATAATTCGCTAACATAATAAAATTACTTATGTAGTATTATTTCAACGTTAGAATAATTTTATAGTATGCAGACACTGCTGTGTTAAGTTAATGCGGCATGGCATACCAAAGTGTTGGTCGTTCGTCACGAATATTATGAAAATAATATGGTTGGAAGAAATGCACTATAATTACATAGCCAAGATATCGTTGTATGGACTAATAATACAGTATTAATCTATCGTAGTCGTGGCCACTGTACCAGTAATGGCCAAAAATTGAAAGAAACATCTAGAATTCGGACATGAGCGAATGTTTTTACATTGGGATCACTGTGACATAGACTTTAGACATCGAACTATCTAAGTTTAACGTTTTATTGAATTCAGTCAGTCACATGTACAAATATGCGCGAATACAAAGTGTAAGGTGATTTGAAATTGACAATGACGGCTTTTCTTAAGGAAATCGTTCAGGCGGTGAGCAGAAAGTTTCACTTGTAAAATAGTATTGCTTAATAAAATCAAAATTAGTGTTGTTTCATGTGTGAGCCATAAAATAAAGATAAACTAAGACTAAGACTGGGGTATCCATTAATGGATTTTCCCTGGCCAAGACTGGGTCACAAAACTACAACTTTTATTTGTTAAATTAATTGAATCCAGCTTTGCCGTATCTCACGCGCAACACATTACAAATATTAAATAAGGACTGGACTTTACAGTTTCACTATATTCAGTGCTGAAACTTTCACAATTTTGGTAATATTTCACAAAAACCTGTTTTTTTTTTCTTAAACTGGCCACCATTGGGTCATTTACCATAGTATGTTTCACTGAGCTAGAATGACCATTTGCAAAAGCTTGAAGATTATAAAATCGAAAAATTTGTTAGTTATTCGAAATTATATAGGCATATATTATATGGCATGCAAGTATATAAAAATATGTATAGGTATACCTACATTTAAAGATTACTTTTATAACTGTAGTTAGGTGCTAGTACCTTAATATAATTGACAGGCATTTATAAGCGGTTATATGAATAGTGAGAACTTTGTTGATTTATAGTTCTAGTCTTGTCAAACTAGTTTTTACGTTCACACCAAGCGTGTAGACAAAAAATAGGAAAACAACACTATTATGAGCATGTTTAGTTATGCGCCACCGGTGCTCAACGGAAAATATTTTATAGACTAGATATTTCAACAAACAGCAATTCTGTTTGGTTGAAATCAGTATTTTTTTAAACATTCGCGAACTAAATGATGTTCTATTTTGATAATATCTATATTTATTTATTTATTTAATATCCTTGGACGAATAGTCCCGATATATTGTTGAATTAAAGTAGAAAATCAATGAGTTTTAGTAAATTTTGTACTGTTGTTTTTTTATTTCGTTAGTCTAAAACTCTAAATCTATCCCTTACCCGATTTCCCAGACATAGGGGTTGTCAGTTAGGGTCAAGCTATTAGTCATGGTATTACCCTCTATGGTATTACCATAATTGCCAGAACGCAAAGAGCTAAATGTGATATTGAATCAGTTGTATTCAGGTTGGTAATTACACATCAGTGAATATTGTTGCCATTAAAAAATAATAACGTCATTACTATATTTTTTAACGTTCTAAATGAAGATTCAATTTTTTGTTCGTTTTACGAAAACAACCAGTTTCAAGTAAGTAGTAGTTATTTGCATTAAATATATAGGCACTGTGTTTTAAAGGTAGGTAGGTAATTTTTTTATTACCTACTTAAAATTATGAGTTTTAATTTTATGTGTTTATTTGTGTGTGTACATTGGGGTTTTTATGGTTCAAATGAGGACTACATTAAAATTATGACTAATGAATAGGAACGTTATGACATTATAGGTATAAAAATAAGCATAACATGCTTAAAATACTTATGAGTGATTTATTTCCATCAACGATAGTATTTCTATATGGTCAAAGTATATTAAGTTACACTTAGTTAATCTTTTATTATCTAGGTATGTTAACAACTCCTTGAACCTTATACGCATTACACAAGAAAGGAAATAAATATCACTATCTTATCCCCATTTGCGTTTCACCAAATGCGTGTGTTAGATTTTAATAAAAATATATAATGATTGTTATGATTGTATAATTATAAGAAAGGCTAATTAAATAGATTAATATTTATTTCGTATATGGTAACAATTGTAATCATTTTGACTTAGGACATTGTCGATGACATTTGATGTTTGTGACGTTTAAAGTAGTATAAATACCCTCTTGGGTCGAATCTCGGCCCTCATTTGATCGTGAACTACAGTGGTGGCCAGAAAGAAGTGTATCGTGAGTTAAGTAATTTATTATTATATCCATATAATTAATAATTATGTATTTGAATATTTTAGTTATAAAACGCTTTGTACCATCCCCCTATAATTTAAATAATTATGTTTGTGGAATCCATTATAATAAAACAATGTGAAGAAGTATTAATGGTATCCTTTACCTAATAAATAATATAACCTTGTACCTAGTTGTTCTTATTTCTTATACCACGTGGATTGTAGTATAACATTTGCCCATTTACTTGATAGTCCATTATAATTTAACACGTGGTGGTTAACCTCACTTTTAAAATATCAATTGAGAGATAAATGAAATTATATATTAAGTCTGCCATTAGATTGCTTTATTAATTATATATTAAGTAAATGCTTTAAATCTATCACGTGCTTGACTTGAAAGATAAACTTGTGTTTGTAATTACACTGCCCATTACAAAAATACACATTTTAAACAAGTAAACAATCATCTCGGTATACAATACAGCTCTCTCCGGATTTCTATCGCTCAGAGTTATCAACTTATTATATGTTAAACTTTCTCGCACGATGATATTCGGATCACTACTGCTGATCCAATGATTTGTTTTGCGAAGAGAAGGTGATGTCTAATCGCGTAAATGTAATGTGTTTATTCGCACGTATAATTTGTGAATAATATGAAAATGTATAAAAAAACTAAGCAACATGCTTATTTTCAGCAAGGTCGATAGCTTAATTTCTTAAAGTCTATTACTTAGTTATAACATAGTACCTAACTAAAAATAAAACATTTATATTGGGTATACAAAGAAGAACTAGTGTCTATAATTGGAGTTTCGTCAGAATCTTTTGAATTGATTATGTAAATATCAGTACCTAAGACTGGATATTCTTATCTGTATAGATATGTACCTAAATATCTAAAGAGTAGGTATCGGTATCTTTTTCAATATAATATATCTAAGGTACGCGATATGCACACAATGAATGACCTGTAGTGACCCCTGACTTTTAACACTTGCAGTCGAACTAACCATGATGAAAATTAAATCTAATTGCATTGCAATTAACCTCAACCTTTAGATGCACCACGGTTCTAGTGTGTTCCTTTTCGAACGCATTTTTTTCAGTATCTACTAAATGTTCATAGTTCGCAATGGATCATTAAAGAGAACGGTAACAAATGAGCATGGATTTTCTGTCTCAGAAGGGATGAGCCGTCGCCGTCAGTTGGAATTTATAGCCTATCTCGCAGCGTTATGCAGTGTTTGTATATAACCGACGTTTAAAGTTATAAAGGTTATACCTAAGTTATAAGTTTTATATAAAGGGCATCAGTGGTTTATATGAAAACTGCTGCTCTGACCAGCGTGATGGAGACAGGCCATTGGAGTTTCAACAACAAACAGTTTCTCTACTCACAATTTGGCAAAATTGGCTTAATTCACATATTGGACTTAATTTTTGAGAGTTGAAAAAAAGGTTTGTTTCACTGCCTATACATGTTTTGTAATACTTATAAATGTATTTTGACTCAATAATAAGTTAATATTTTTGTTGTCAAGCTATTCATTTTCATTATGTTAAGGAAAAATATTAAAGCCATATCCATATAAATCTAAACAATAGCATGATTCCATCTATCCTAATAATGATGGATTGTCTGGTGTAGTTTAGAGGTTAGATACTCTAACTGCCAATCCAAAGGTCATAAGGTTCGATTTCTAAAGAGTACAATTGTGCGCATAAGCGAACATCTCTCATTGTTCTGTAGCTGGGTACCTATTTATTAATTTTTATTATATAAATAGTTTATTTATATTTGTAGTTAAAGGTTATCTACGATTGTACCTATATGTCCAAGGGTATTAAAGAGCAATGACCTTATTAAGCAACACTATTTATAACCGTAACACGTTAATTACTCGAATGGTTATGTAAATTATGTCATATTTTCAACAATGACTAGAAAGTGGTCAATAAACAAGACAACACAGGCAGTAGGTCCGTTATGCAACGTTTTACGAGAATGCCCGTTCGTATTATCTTTATTTTTATATATTTTATGTACTACTTTACGCATGTGTAAATTACAATTTTACGAAACCGCCATATATCCGTGGTCTTGTCACATAAAAAACATAATTACCGAACTTAAGCACTTACATTCCAAACGTATCGAAATGCTCCGTAATTGTTTGTGATCATAATTGTAATTTGGTAACAAGAAGTATTTAGGGTTCTTTACTGCACCTCTATCGGGTTGGTTTTGTTCATTTATCCCATTAGACCTAAAGTAATGTTATAAATTCGAAAGTTTCGACTTTGGGTGGATATATGGATGATATTTCCTTTTTAACGAAACAAATGCTAAAGGGTTTTGAGGAAACGTGGCACACCTATAGATAAAGCTTTGGTACCGGTACGCAGGTACGCGGCAATAGCTTATAGTAAAATAAATTTCAAGTTCAGCTAAGCCTAATGAATTTTATGTCTAAACTCTTTCCGCATTGAGTATTTCCCACACACATATATTTTTGGTACTTAAGTAGTCATTTCAAATTAAATATATCATACAAGCTGGGTACAAACTCTTTGCTTTAAGCAATTAGCAACAATCTTCATGTTTCTATTTAGATGTAAGGAACCCCAATACACAGTTAATGCCTACAGTACACAGTTAATGCCTACAGTACACATGACTGGTTTTTATGAATCTGTGGTGTGTTTGTTCACTTTGTGATGCCATAACTCTACAATAACGTAAAATAAGCGTTAAATTTACTTAATTAGCAACGCTGAACGACTCTTAGTGTTTTTCGGTGATAATAGTGTTTGATTAACAACAAATTACTTATGTTTCTACTTGTGCATACTAAATCTGGTAATTATATTCTTAAGTTAAATAGCGTTTAAATAATACCTACTTACTTATATATAATTATATTTAAATGCGTCAGAGGAAAAATACATACTTACTATATTTAAGGTAGGTACAACGTTTTGATATATTACTGTGGTTGCATAGTCGTTTATGTATGTATATTAGGTCATCTATGATAATATTATCATCTAATGTTTCAGATACAATAGCTATATAAGAGTTAAAGTATGTAGTACTTAAACAGTTACCTTCTTTATAGTTCTTACATATATGTACCCACTAGTAGTTCTGTTTTAGTACCCTTAATACATTTTGCTTCATTTTGCGCGTTTGGTATAAGTTTTAAGCCTTACTTAACTGAAAACAGTTGCAACGTGTGATAAAAGTCGATAATTAACTCTATCTTTGGTCCTATCTGTACTATAAACAGCTACGTCAATGCAAATCCACAGATAAGGATGCAACTACGTATCTTAACCACACAATGAGACTTTGATTCTATTAATTAATTAGTTCGAAGGAAAATTCCATAATTTATCATCACGTCAAAAAAATTCACCAAGAATTCAGGCGGTCATACCCTAACAGACAAGTACAACTAGGTAATCTAAAATCTAATCTAAAAATCTTTTCAGCTCAATTAGTCCAGACCGGATCTCGACTTTTCGCCAGACAGACAACAAAAAAAAGAAATACCCAAAGCGGTACCTTCAATAGAAAACGCTAGCGTAACCGACGTTATTCAAACAATTCCATGGTTCAAATCTCGGGTTTAAGAATATTTCGGTCGAAATCTGGTCGGTTTTGTTCTTTGCGTTTCGAATCGGTTCGTGAGCGCGACAGGGCAACAGCACCACGGCTACGCCTCTCACACAGCCTTGCAACACTAACCTTCAGTTCCTTGCAGGCACTCCAACTCCACGGTATAGTCCCAAAGGTCCAGAGAGTTGAGCCCGTTCAGTTCCCATGAGTTGAACGAGTCACACTGCTCTTGTTCCTCAGTCATATTTTGACCAACCACTGTACAGTTCAAAGGTCACTGACGACGTCGTTAACTGTGTCTGTATGCAGACATATTATGTGTACCTAGTTAGTTCATTGTTGTGAACGAAGATCGATGTGAGACGTGGCCAGCGTGGCGGCGCAGAACGTACTGAGGTGAGCCGACCGAGCCAACCCAAACGCGTTGCAAGCAATTACCGCGCGCCGCTGCTGTCCGCCCCAATCTAATTTCAATCTCTTTTCTTTCGATTACTCGTCTACGTCTATGGCAGACGAAATTAACAAAGTATCCTATCGCCAATGTTATCGAGTGTAATTTGCAGAGAAAGTGTTCTGATTGGCGATGTGCCAGTAATGCCACAAGTCACTGGCAATCAATCAAGGAGGCTTTTGATATGGAAATGCTCTTGATGGGAATTATGAATTGCGGGTTACAATTGGAAGAAGAAAGTGAATTGTTCGTGCTTTCTTACGATTATTCACTGACGTCATTTGTGATTTATGTGCTATAACAATATTCCATGATCACGATCCACGGTCATTATAGGAAAATGATTATTGCGTCATTTCAGAGAACTAAACAAGTACATAATATTGGGCCCTAATTTAACCAACCACAAAATACATATTACCTACGTGTTCTAAAAAGACATAAGTTATGGAGGAAGTAACACCATTGTATCAGGTGTGGGAAAATTCGTACCTTCATTTCGATGAGGATGTCGATTTAATGCGACCGGTCGACCGAAACTACTCTGCGATTGTTTAACATGCCAAATGAACTGAACATTTCGTAACTAGTCATTGCACCGTAGAGCTAATGTTATTAGACTATGCAGTATTTTTTAGCTGAATTTATTTAGTGGCATTACAGCTACACCAGTTTGAAGTATGAATGCAAGTGAGACTAGGTAAATAGATAGATATCTAATGTTGTTAGAAATGCTGTGCACACTTCCGTACATTTAAAAGACATGTCGCGTTCACTTTCAGCGTGTTTAGAATGAGAAATCAACACTGAGTATGTTAAATGTATATTCTAAAATGAAAATTTCTAATATAATGATTCTAATAACTTCTCAAATATCCACAGTTAACATTTTAGTAAAATGGTAATTCTTATCATGATAAATCTATCATTACCGATGGTAAGTACACATATAATAAGTTACCCTTGCGAAACCGGATCAATTAGTTATCATATTCGATAAAATTAACTATTTTGTAACATATTTAGCATTATCGTTTGATAATTTATTGAACTGCCACAACCGACATGAATTTAGCTGGTAACTAGATAATTTATTATCAGTTTAATCCGTTCTGAAATAAAGTCGCAATATTTTTTTTATTCTCTACAAATATCATAGTTTTATTCGGCTAATACTTTCACTTTAGGTATGTCAATATCTTCCAATACATTAAAAAAAAGTGACTGGTTCACTACGGATTTTACAGTCTCTAATATTCCATGGACAGATCGTGAATCAAGAATTAGTTTCTTTTAGAGTGTTTTTTCTAGTATTATTTTCTTTATGCATTTTATGATTCAAAAAAGCTTGGGATTTTTATTTTAATGTCGTGTCAGCAATTACACCTAACGTTGATATTAAAACTAGGAAATAAGGAGACGTTTTTAATTTATTTATCTAGTTTGTAGGATTAGGTTTTTGTTTTATTTTTCTTATTGTAAATAGTTATTAATTTAATAGGAGTCGAAAACGTTCAAAATACTATTTTGTTGAGTAGTGGACGACTAGCGTTGCGTATCGTTATCTTTGATCACGTGACCTTTGATTTGCCTTCGGTCATGGTCACCGATCGGTCACCGATTGCAATTTCTGGGTCAATAATATTAATTGAGTTTTGTTTACTTAGCACCCTGCAAGATATTTCATAAACTTAGGAGTAATACTTTTAATACTGAAGCAGGTACAATTATCTATCATGTGCTACTGTATTTCGGAGGCACTATCTAGGTACTTATCAAATTATTTTATAACTAGATAATATACATACCTATTCATACATATTCTTACTTCTAACGAAATCATACTTAAATAGATCTAAGATAATGCCTCTATACCCATCTCACTATCCATATGGTAAGAATGGTAATCGTGTGGTAAGCGAAGGTTAAAGAGTTCATGATTCCACGACAGGCCACATAGAAACAAAAGCGATAGAAACAATACTTAGAAATTAGCTTTAAAACCTTCCACGGTTTCATGCTTAAATCACTAATCACGTGTCTAATTTTAAACTGTTCAAACTATCAATTAGCAATTAGACAACGATTTGGAAGAAAATCGACTGTTGTTATCTAGCTTATCATATTTCTAGCTTACTGCCAGACCAATCATCTAATGATTAGGTAATACAGGAACGGCGGAGAGGTCGGATGCAACTAGCGATTTGTCGAGTCATTAGACGAAATTCACACATAGATCTCAAACTACGCAAGCTTACGTTAATACAATGTTGTCATACACATGTTATGTCTATGTATTATCAAATAAAATGTTCCCAAACCTCTGTTGGCCAACAGTTTACCCACGTCCGAAACCAATTGCAGCAACACGAGTGCTTGGGAGCGTTGACACATCGGCCAATTTATCTCAATTAATCGTCAGAAGCCAGCCACTGTGTCATATTTGGACACGCAGCATGCAAGATGACTTGGCGATTAGTAAAATCTGTTCATGTAAATGGTTAAGTTATTTGTTAACCCGGTTGGTTAGCTGGCTTAAGCCTTTAGGCTGGTCGCGGGTTTGTTTCTATCCCCGGACAAAAAATCCTGTGAATGAACGTCTCTGTTTGTCCTCCGTCTGGAGTATATATGTTTATGTAGATAGTTATGTATTTCGAAGTAAGTAGTATATTAACTATCTGCCTAGTCAGGTAAAGTAAACATTATTTAATAACAAGTAACCAATACGAAATAATATCAATAGACCACCTTCGGCTCTATTACAATATCTAATTCCTATTCCACAGTCTATTTAGTTTCATAATGTACTTAAAACCGCAGGATTATTTTGCGACTGGTATACCTACCTATATACATATATAAATGTTAAAACAAAAAAATATCATGATTTCGGTTTTGTTACAGCAAATTACAGCATAGGCAATATTATTCGTGCATAAAAATTGATTTGTCCCTCAATGTTTTTTGTAAAACTGCTATTACGCGCTTTTTAGACAGTCGATTAAACAACTTGGGTCTATTTGAAAACAACGTATCAAGTAACGGAATGTCCTGTATATTGCCCTTAATTGGAACTATCCTGTCACCATTTGTAAAAGAATACAGTGCACATACGCAGACGCAACAGGGTTCATCTATACTTAATAATATTATAAAGAGGAAAGATTTGTTTGTTTGTTTGTTTGTTTGTTTGTTTGTTTGTAATGAATAGGCTCCGAAACTACTGGACCGATTTAAAAAATTCTTTCACCTTTGGAAAGCTACATTATCCCCGAGTAACATAGGGTATATTTTATCCCTGTATTCCCACGGGAACGGGAACTACGCGGGTAAATCCATTATAAATGCAGAAGTTTGTGTGTAAGGATGTAGGTACCAATGTTTCACGCAAAACTGTACAATAGATTTGGATGAAATTTGGTTAGTTTATATCCTGGATTAGCACATAGGCTACCTTTTATCCCGGAAAAAATTAAGATCCCCTGGGAATGCTTGTGAAACCGTGGGGAGTAGTTGGCTATACATTACATAGTTTATTTACAACAGAGACTCATCAGCATCCAACAAATATACAAATGTATTACATAAGTAAGACGGTTATGTTACAAAATATTTTGCTCAATACACGTATCGGCTTACACCGACTACAATCAAATGTTGTGAAATTAGTACAATTGCTCGGTTTGTTTTGTGACAATTTTCGTACAAAATCAGTAATTTGTCCGAATTGAAACGTATCAATTATTTTATTGTTAGCGTCATAGGGAACTGTAGAAACATTTATAATGTTATTTCAAAACAAAACAACAAAAAGAAATGGAGCCTTACGCTATTTCGAAGTGAAGGCGACAGTCGCAAAGACATTTAACTTATTTTGTATAATATTTGAAATCCATTTCGCGACGGTAAAATCTTACTTCGTTTTGCTGGATTACATAAATGGTCTCATAAATAAACAGATTAAACTAGAAAGTGTTCCAGACAGTCATTCGTGGATAAGATATAGGAAGACGATTGCGCGACGGCCGCAAATGTCAGCGCATCGTGTTTCGTTGCGCACGCGCAGAGACACGGGAAGGGACTAGCTAAGCCGCAATTTGTTGAAAGCCAAATCAATTTGTTTTAGAAAGTAGACTATTTTACGGCCTCGCCATTTGCGAACTCCAGTGCAAAAATATTTGCTTGCCATCGATTAAAAATCATTATCAAGGGATATACAAAATTACAAGGTCCATCCATTAAGCCCTGGTGTTGATGAATAAATTATGTATATTTTGCCTAACTATGAAGCGTTTAAATATTTTAATTCACATTCTGCTTATTATATGTTACTATGAAGATTCATAGAGAACGTCACTAGCACAGGGTCATTTGGGTATAACTACCAATAAAGAAAAACACTATGGTGTGATATTTGGCTGGAATCATCAATATCCTTTATCAGAGTACATCCTTTTCAAGAAGGGAATGAACTTAATGCATAAACTCTGAGCGGTTTCTACATTCATTCACGAAATCATAGTAGGTAGGTGCCCATCACATCAAAATAAATAACAATTTATCAGTCTACGATAAGTCGGTGTATGAACAATACAATACAAGTAAAGACGATTACATATAATTATATACATCGCATAAGTATTACTTAAGCCACTGAGTCATAGAATGCAGTGGAACTAGATCACAAGTAGGTATGAGCTTTCACTATCCACTCCTAGAACATGACAAAGAATGCTGATGTCAATACCTAGCGCAAGGTGATGGTAATATATCGACAAGTGTAACATGTTACTTTAAATTGTCTATTCGTCTAAGTTTTGGAGCTAGAAGCTTCGTTTATTCACGTTTGGTTTTTAAGATGTCTTTAGGTAGCTGTATACATTACGGGGAGGATAATAGAATAGAATATGATAAATACAAACTCATGGTAGTCATGGTCTCCAGAACGTCGTACAAGTAGAATATATCCGTTTAATGAGTAAAGAGAATATAATATGAAAATAGTACTTAAGTACTCGTATATGTATACTTATATTGTTTAGTATTTTCTTAAGAAAATACTAAACAATCTATAATAGTTTGTAATCGTCAAGGGTCATGTTAATATCGGTCTAAGATTGATTATGTATTTATATTTCAAACTCATAAACCTATTAGATAAATAGTTTTGAAGGCAGATTAACATTGAACTAGTGTTAAAAGTTAAATACGAAGACGATGACGACGAATACAGACGAATTTAAAATTATGCAACACGCTTCACTAAGATGATCAGTGTAGGTAGATAGGTACGTACAGGTACATATGTTATTATAAAACTCAGTTTAATATGTAATGTTAATCATTAAAGTAAATATGTACTGGCAAACCACTTATTTAAATCCATTATATCGTTATCTGAGAAAAAGATAAACGCTTTGTATGACCCATGATCTTTTCAAAGTCCAATTTCATAAAATTAAAGTGAAAGGAGAATTACGAACTTGATGATTCATAAATACTTGTTAAGTTATAAATGACAAACTCTAAGTCCTTGACCTAAACAAATTGAAGTCTTTACCAGTTATGACAAAATGGTAAATATTTACATAGTAGGGTAATATTTTTAGTCTAAACATGTAATCGGTATATTTACTTATTCTAATAGTATTAAGTAATGCTGACGTATATGAATGTAATTTAAAAATGGGGATATACTTATACAACGAACCTAGCGTATAATTTTTTTTTATAGGAGGATAGAAGACCCTTGACAGTACATTACTATTTCATTATATTCTGCTTTGATGAGACTGGCAAGAAAAGTCGTATGTACTTCATATAAAACATTTGTCTGTGACGCGCTCATTGACGAGAAAATTATTCGCGAATGTCGTCAGTAGACAAAGTTATTCAGCTTATTTTTCCTTTTTCCTCACAGTAAATACTGCACCTAAAACGTATACATATTTTTGCAAGCAATATTATCTTTGCCTACATTACACATAGCATTAAACAACGTGCATAAACATGAGGCACATTTGTTCGTGAGTACGGTGTGGTGGGAGTAAGCTAAACATCCATTGCATCACTGACTATTAGTTTATTTACTCACATCTTACACATCACATATGAGAAGTGAGGCCATTTAAGATATAAAATATGTGATTGCACTTTAGCGTATGAGCTATGATGGTTAATAGTGAGATCGAGTTGGGTTCAAACTATACGATAAGTTTAAACTTTCGGTAACGGAAACCTTAGCATGGTAGTAGCCGGGGTAGGGAAGGCCCACTTGCGAACTGGTAGTAGCTTCGGCAGCTATTAGGGTCTTCACAGAATAAATGGCATTGAATTTTAAATTTTCTAAGTCAATATTACGTACTAGACTAGATACAAACCATAACTCTTGTCGACTACTTTCAGACGTAATGATGCCTTGAATGTTGGTGCTGGAATGTGCTCAACTAATTGATCTATTTATATTACAGTTCCGTAGGTACACACATTATATATGGTTGCTTCTGGAATGTGAATTCAAATAAGTATTTTCAACTCACACTGTGTTCAGCCCAGTGTATGCCGGTCTGGTCTGTTTTTTGTTATTAAATATATTTCTCATATCGTAACATATAAGAGACAATATTGGTGTACCTATAGCTTTAGATTTCAACCGATGTCTAGAAGTCTTAGTTAATTACATGTCATCCTAATGATCCATTCCCCGGATGATGAAAATAAACTTGTGCTTAATTAATCAACTCATCTATAAAAACCTGACGTAAACACGTTGCTGCGGCAAATATGATGAAAATTATAGATTGCGGTAGCAAGTCATTGTGTCTAATGGCAAATAACTTGAATGTTTTGAACTTTGTGCTTTGTTCAGCTTTGCTACACGAGCCTGTTATGAAAGGGTTATTATAATAAAATTGATATTAGTCATGCAGGCATTAGCAAAACATACAATGAACAATGAAATTATAAGAACTGTTAAACGTTTTATATAAGAATTGATTGATTAAGTTGCTACATACTTAGATTTTTTTGGTATTAACCAGGGTTCAGTTTCATAACATTCTCTGGCACAAGTAAAGCCATAGTCTTAACATACATTTCATTATTAGAAGTTTAAGACTCATTACTGATTAAATATTTAATCAGATGTAACCACGACATCTTTATTAACCTTAAATATTCATTCATTAAAAGGAAGGTAAACATATACACGGTATTGGGACAGAACTAAACGCTTAATTACTTTACAACTTTGGAGTGATCATATTTTGATCACTAATAAATTAACCTATCTAAATTAATTGGCTCTAACATAAAATCTATAAGCATTTTGGAAGTAGTTATTGCTTTTTCCGGTTGAGCCTATAATGATTTTTTTATTCGAGCTTCAATATACAAAACATGTTTAAATAAACATGTTCAATGTTCATGTTATAGATACAGTCTGTATTAATTTATAGGTCCCGTTTCTTAGAAGAAAGTTTAAAAAGATAGAAAACATTGATATGTCTACTTAGTCAAATAAATATATACAGGTTATCGAGTTACTAATTAATTTTAGCTCTTACCTAGCTGTAAAACTTGTAGAATCCATGTCTTTTCACAAAGTATTAATATTTATTATTACTAAGTGTTTAAGACCTTTGCTTTCGCATGGATTCGAATAATCTTGTTGATGACACTCAACGTTTTAAACGAATACAGGAGAAATAAAGAAAAAAACCGGTTGACGCACCTGACCAGTCAGGTACACGGTTCAAGGGTAGATCTGCGTTCAAACACTTGTATGGAATAGTGATGAGCAGATGACGGACATATCGACAACACCTTAAAACAAATCAACATATAATAAAAAAAAATTAATTTTCGCAAATTAAATTCAATCATGAATATTATAATATGCGACAATGTTTTTTTTAAATACATATTTTGAGGTTTAGGAAATCTCGAAATCTTGTCAAGACTAGATAACGTTAAAGTATATATAACGATATAGAAAATACTTTAAATATTAGGTATATGGTGTATTTCAGGTACAGAAGGTACTCATAAGTTGCTAAAACCTAATCACGATCAACCTTACCTTTTAAGTTAATTGATTAGTATGTGGTGTGGGTTCTAATTGTAACTAAGCCCGGTTGTAAGCAGATTGGATTAAGACAGCTTATCGAAATCGTATTGAATCTGCTCGGACTTACACAGCATTGTATGGTTTCATCGACAATCGATATCGCCGGTCAGCACTAAACTAAAGATATTCATTAAAGTTTATAATTAACTTTCGAGTACAGTTGCTCTTGAAATTTAAGTGGCAATATCATGTACTTGTTCTTTTATATTTATTTCTCAGTTAGTAGTTGTACAAAAAGAAATTATTTTATTCGTGTTGATGGTTGATGGCAATCAATAGTGTATTCGAATGGTCTGGTATCTTAGTGGGCTCCAATCCTACGGTCAGCGTTGCTTTTTTCGCAGAAAATATTTATCTATAACTATCTATACTTATAATCTTAGAAACTACTGGCCCGATTTGAAAAAATGACAGTGGTCGATAGCCCATTTATCGAGGAAGGATATAGGCTATTTATCATGACGCTACGAAAAATAGGAGCAGAGCATCCATCAAAAATGTTGCAAAAACGGGCAAGGGAAGCTAAAGAAGTTGCGTGGGTCAACTAGTTCCTGATAAATGAAAAATACGCTTTGATCTACAAATACGTCATTATAAAAATAGGTTCACCAGAAAGACTAGATGTCTTTAGTCATGTTTTATCATTAGCTAGGTAGAAGTAGCTGATAGGTACTGATAGGTACATAGTTTAATGTTTCGTTAGTAGTCGCCGCTCGTTGCATATACAAATAGGTATGAATATTCTGCAACTCCATGTTCGTATTAAATTACAGTTTGTATTCCATAACGGTTGAAAATCCTTCGGCGTTCATTAAAATGATAGACAAAGAAAAATAATATGTATTTCAAGTATTTGTTCATCACAGATGACATTTAATTTAATTGACAATACATGACAATTAATGAGGAAATATAATCAATTTATATTCTTTTACAGATATAGCATTTAATTTAATTGACAATTAATTAAGAAATATAATAAAATAATAAACATACCAATCAGTTTATTTATATATTTATTGGCGTGATTGACTTACCCTTAATTTATAATTACGACACCTCAGTTGGCAAGTAAGAAGCTTCTACCACATGTAGATATGTTTACTTACTAATTATAGGAACGTTTATAGTATTATTCAATTTATTTGTATTTGGAATATTAGCACGAAAAAGCATTACGATAATGATTTGATTACTGAGTAGTTGTGATAAAATAACTTTATTATACTTATTATAATATAACATTAGCAAACATGGCTTTTGATGCCGGAAACATGAAACATTGAGAATTAAAGCAAAACAAATACCTAAAGCTTACCTACTTATGATATTTTGCAGACGTTCAATATTTAATTAAGGAAGTATGATTTTATGCTTCAAGTAAATGATGATGTAGGTAGATTCTTATTTTATAAATATTGAAATTTTTTCTTCCTTTTAGGACACGTGTATATTTCATTATATGAAAACTAAACGGAAAATTCGTTTCAGAGAAACTGCCATGCCCTAAATTTCCGTCAGCTGTGTTTGTTTCAACACAACATTACATAGCAAATTTTCATAAACATTTATTTTATTTGTAGCGTCGAAGTTCTTCTGTTATTTTGATATAATTTTTTTTATTTAACAAGCTTACAACCGGTTCGCAGTGGGGTGTCCGTATCGATTTTTAAACCCTATAAAAGTAAAGCTGGGGGCAATGCACTCGCCGGTACGCCAAGGGAGCACAATCACAATGCAAGTGTTGCCAAAACGGGAAACCATCTGCCCAGCGGCGAACTAGTCTCATATCTTATAGCCGTCTTATTTTAGCCTTGACGTATTTAATTTGTCAAGGGAGTCAAAAGTAAGAATAAAGTAACACTGTCTTAAATATGTTGAACTAAGTAGACCCCCTGGGCTTTTCAATGTCATCCTGTGACTTGTCTTCCGAATTAGTCATTGTACCTGAACTTGTCGTGGCACTGAGTTGTCACCAGTAAGGTATTTATAGGGTTTCTTTTAAGACAAAAACATAAATGATGACGTCATAGATAGTAAACAGTTCGAAGGTTAAAAATAACATACATTACCTACTCCTATTATTGCATTTATTTTTATTTCTCATTAAAATATTGGAAGGTAAGTCTAAGGTGAGTTCTGCGCATTGAGATGTTTTTATACCTACTTATTTTAATATGTTTTTATCATCTACAATGTTGTCATTATCTTTTAATGCTACTAAGCTGATATAAACTGTTTACTATAAACCCGGTAACCCATCTCATTAGCTAATATAATTTTCATTTAATTATTTAACGTAGGTAGGATATAAATATTGATCATGAATTGCTGCTTGCTAAGGGTTTTATAATTGAAATCAATGAATTCAACTCAGCTTCCAATAAAAGTACGGACATGTAAACACGCCGCATGTCTCTTATGTCCGCGAGGAAAATCAATAAGCATTCCTTGAACAAATCGACGCAATCTCACTGTCACGTCATCGGATTCGCGATCTTTGTCAGCGCTTAGAATTTTAAATGATATTTCATAGTAAAGTTCAAGCTGTAGGTTCTAACTAGATATTTTTTTAATATTCAACTGTCGAAGCCCAATAATACAATGACGGCATTACTCACCGTCCAGCATGCACCGACGCGATGCAACGCCATCCTCCTCGAACTCCTCCACACCTTCGGCCTTTTCCTTCGCTATTTCCATGGTTATCCCTAACCACCGACACACTCACACTATTTACATCACGCAAACCACACACTTTAACGCACGCAATTTCTCACACAGCAAAGACATTTCGCGATCGTAAATATGGAGGGTTGTTCAGCTGATCGCGAGGGTGTATTCAACGAGAGTAGCTCGGAAACGCGTTATCGCGTTCGCTGTAAGCAAATAACTGGTTATAATCGACCGGACGACCGCCGTGCATCGGCCGTTCAATGTCAGTATCGAATGGACAATCAATTATGCGACACCGCCTCGCAAAGAGGAGTCGCGTGTGTAGTCCGGTGTCGCAACTTCGTGGGCCGCCCG
Organism: Thyatira batis; assembly: GCA_905147785.2. Lineage (NCBI taxonomy): Eukaryota > Metazoa > Arthropoda > Insecta > Lepidoptera > Drepanidae > Thyatira > Thyatira batis. Next base: position 8,830,520 of record LR990489.1, read on the forward strand.
CGTTTTTACGTATCACAGTTTGTTGGCGCATGCGCTCGGGGTTAGATCCCGACACGCAGGCGCGGGAACGTATGGGATTCCCGTATCGATGAGCGGTGACGGTAGGAATGGCGACAGCGGGACGCCATGCGCCATGCCTGCCTACTGACCGGCGCACCGCGATTCCTCGCAGATGAAAATTAATTGAGCAATTTGCTTACAGTAGCGGCACGACACGAACGTATTCAAGGCCTACAACTTTGTTGCGTCTAAGGAGAATTTCTTCATTCCTTAGTTAGATAGTTAAGATAACTAGTGGTCTTATTTTTTTTTTATTTGGAATGGAGTAAAGCCCGCAAGGAATCTTTGGGTACTAACTAATAAATAAGAGATAGAACTGTTAGGTCTAGCGACGGAGAAAACATGTGTAGCTTGAGATTATTTTTCATTCATAAAAGTAGAAAGGAATTTAAAATAATATTTCAATTCAATAAGAGAAAGTAATAATTACCAAACGAATATAACGAAGCCTTTGCAAAAACAATAACGCATAGCACCATTTCAGTGTGAGAATTTATTGCTATACAACGAAGGAAGGCGTTGGCATAAAGGTGCTGTGCAGTAAGTCAGATTAGCCAATGTGATATGTTTTTACTCTAATAATATATAACAGTGTGAACAAATTTTATTGATGTTCATGTGTGTGTACATACCGTATATATTTTTTAAAAATAAAAATTAACTAAGTAGGTTGGTACTTAATGTACCTACCTACCCTACCTACCTTGATAAAAAGTGCCTAATTTTCAAAGAGATGTTTATATATTTTTTTTCAATTAGTTGTTATTAAAAGTTATTGTATTATATTAGTAATAAGTAATAGTAGCAGTATAAGAAAGCAGCCTTACCGTCTAGGTACATCTGTCACCCATCTTTTAACATTACGTTAACTTAGACTACCAAATACCTACGTGACAATTATATATTTTCTGGTACCTATTGCTTCTGTCGTAGATATTAAGCTACAAGTAGAAAACCACTTATTAAGTAAACAATGACATCATTTTTGAACTTGTTGATGTCAAGTTCAAACAACAAAACCGGATGGCACTTCAGCTCAAAATTATCAATGATGTAAGAAATTTTAAGGCATGATGTTTAGTATGGCTAATGCGTATTTTTTGCTACATTCAGTTGTCAAGACTTAAATAATGATTCATAGCGAACTTCGACCTTTGTCGAAAAAATTGTCGTCAAGTCAGTTTGAAAGAGTTTTCAACGCATCTTTGTGAGAATACTCGAATATGGTAATTTACCCCACTGTAGGTGATAATAACGGTTAGATGATTCAAATGGACAGTCGTTAAAAGCCCAACCAGTGTTAATCTGCTGTCAAAACAAATGCCATCTTTATCATTTGGTACGTAAACAGGAGTAACGGGTTCTATCATAGATGCATCTCAAGAAGAAGCCAATCATTCTAATATCAAAAGCCACCAGTTTATTGAAAATGTTCACTACGATCACCTAAAGTATTTTTTTTAATAAAAACAAATACAAACACAAAATTGATTATCTCGACTTCCGGTGCAGATCAATCGGTATCGATAAGTCAAAAATCCATTTTCAAATTTTGCACTCGACATAGTTGCGCAACAGTTGATCGTGGGGGACAATTAATCGGGCAAGTTTCGCTCTGTGGTCTATTTGTTACATCCCACAACAAAGGCGCGTTCACAACTAACAATTGTTACATTATATTATCGGCCACGGGCGAAAGCACATTATGCAACGTGTAAACGACGATTAAAATAATTAATGATTTTAAACCAAAAACTAATGACTTACATCACACACAGCGCCTCTTTTGATTCTAACAATGCTCCATTTAGGAAGGCGCGTTAATGTACAATTAACTTAAATAGTGACGTCATACGCGTCTTCTTTTCACAGAGTCTTAATTTTGCCATTTATTGGATAATTCATGAAAAACAGCACCTATGTTATTCAAGGAAAAAATTACCTATAAGTATGTATTAAGTGAACTTTGATTAATGCAAAATTACGAAAAAACTTGCTAATTTGTAAAACTTTTGTGAATTTGTGAAATGTTAGTTTAATTTAGTTATATTGTTAATGATTTCTAAATCATGATTTCCAATTACACTGAAATCAAATAAAATTAACATGTTGGCCTACCCCAACACGCTCTTGAACCTATTTAAATTGTTGCGAACAGCTTTCGTCTACATTTTTAGACATATGGTACATGGGTTTCAAATTCCGATGGATAGTTTCGAGCAAACCTCTTATGGTGGTAAGTTGTCGGCGGCAACTATAAACATTGAATCTAAAAACAATTTTACCAATTTAAATTATTTTCTCAGTAAGCCTACTATTGCTTCACGACTGAAATGGTATCACCCCTTACTGCATGATTTTTTTTTTCTTAATGAAAAAAACATATGTCATGAAGAAGACAAAATAAAAATACACGTATTTCGTATTTTTTTAATATTTAAAAAAAATATATACAAAAATTAGGTTTTTATCCCTGGTACAAATATGGCACATTATGTGGAAATAGCAATAATTCTCAAAAAAATTAAGTAGAGTGGAATAGTAAGAAACAGTTTATTTTTTCATTCAAACATAGGTTGACTTGACATTTCTGACATTCCACAAAAGATCTTCCAGTACAGCCTGGCACCTTACAACGTTGTCTGGTTCTCCAGATAGGTAAGTGATCTAATTTATCCAGACGTACATCTTGTGAAGGCATAACCGCAATTGCGCCTCTTGTTTTCTTTTCTTGAATTGCGTTCTCTAAAACATTAGAAGGACGTCCTCTTTTCATAGCTATGGGCTTATTTGCTATAGTCAATGCTTCGGCCACTGCAACCTTGAAATCAGCTAAAGGTAACCAAGCTTCTTCGTCGTGGAATCGCCGTCTGTATAAAAGCCACGCATTGACAGTTATCATATCTATCAAGTGGAAAAATATGCGATGGTAAAACTTTTTCGATCGGATTTGTATCCTGTAATATCCTAGACAAGCATCAAGGAGATCCACTCCCCCCATGTGCTTGTTATATGTTGTCACAGCGTGGGGGTAAGGGACTGATTGGTATGACTTCTCTTTTTTATTATAACGTCTAACTTCTGCCATAGGCTCGCTACCAACGTACGTAGGTGCTAAGTTTACAACCCTGTTATCATACCACGTTGTGATGGATATATCCACGTTATTGACCGTGGTCAATTTTTCTACAGTAGCGCCTCTTCCTTTCTTCTTCAAATCTTTCTCTAACGGAATCTTGTATCCAGGGATTCGATTAGCTTTTATAGTTCCAAGTGGTAGAATACCTCTTTTGGTGAGGTAAACCAAGAGCAACAACGACGTGTACCAGTTATCAAAAAAAAGTCTGTAATTCTGGTCGATAGTGGAACATTATCCTCAGGATCAGATTCAGATTCATCATCTGTTTCGGGAATCACCACCGCAGTCCGTCTATTTCTAGCTGATCTCCCACAGATATCATCGTCGGAAAGATCTTCATCAGAACTGCCATCAGGAAAATCTTGCACTATGGTATGAATACCTCCATAAAATCGATGCGGATCCATCGTTCGGTACCTGAAATAAAAAATATGATATTTATGATCACGAAAATAATACTACGATAGAAAAAATACATTGTAAACTCGGACGAAGATTATATTATTTCAGCATAATGTACCAAATATGATCCTAAGGTATCTAAACTATCAAAGAATATTTCTGCATAATGGTTCATATCTGGTCCATACAGTGAATGAAGTTTATTTTCCACTTACAATAAAAAAAATACAAAAAACTTACCTTTATCACATAAATAAATGTAACTCCGACACGTTTTATATTTTTTTATAGTGTTTCGATGGAATTTTCTATTTATTTGTAATTTTTCAAAACTCCGTACCGAGCGTAACCGGTGACAACCTGTCCGTTGAACTTGCAACTGCGATTTTGTTTACACGATGGCTCGTTAGATGGCGCTGAACTAAAATTTCAATACGAGTAATGGAACGTTTATAGCACGTTATGCAGAAAACGTTTAATAATATTTTGGTTTTTGCTATACAGTGGTAAATGTGAGTAGGTCCATATATGATCCAGGATGCAGTAAGGGGTTAAAGTTTTCTATTATCGAAGTCGAGCCATGCATGCGTCTATACCTAACGATATTCACACGGCAAATAATGATGAAAACCTAACAAAACACACGTTTATCACCACTAGATCTGTATAATAAGTAGCTACCGTGCACCGTGGAGGTTTTATTAGATAACAAACAGCACAGTAATAACAATGCAATAGGTAAATTAAAGCGATCAACGATTGAAACTGAAATTATAAACTCTTCTCTTTTACTTTTATCTCGATATAATTATACCTAGTTACCAATATTTAGCTCTATATTCTGCTCTTTTATAGGCATAGGTATCTACATATTGCTTAAAAACATGTTTAATTCAGCCTTTGTAGTTTGTAATGCAAAAGTTCGGTCTTAAGCAGCGGATTTTCTCTCTTGATTTTAGCTGTTTCCTTTCATATTTAAATAAACAAGTCATTTCCCGCCCTAAAAATACTTACTTTTGTATGATTCTACCTGTAGTGAAAGTTTTGATGTTCGTACTATAATCACACTTAAGTAGCTTAAATAATAATGGTGGAAAGGGACGAGTTCTGAATTAGATACCACATATTTTTTTCCCAGAAATTCCGGTTATACCACTGGGCGGAAACCAAACTGACTCATTAATCTAATCTCAAGAGATTCTTACTGCTCTATAATTACAGTTTATAAGCGTGACATAGCTAGAATAAAAGCAGTTGCAAAGCGATCGAGATGCGATTAAAGATAAGATTCGATTTAATTGTTATAGATTTTTTGCGATTCTCCCATCGCGTGCCTAACTGAGCATTTTAAAAAAGAAATACTTGTAACACTTTTCTGTAACTGTAGTGAAATAATGAGTAAGAATACGATATGATAAATCAAACGACGCGAACGGTTAGGTATGTTGGCATGCAACTGTATAAACGCTTGTACCCTTTTTTTAATTTATCGCTGGGAAAAATGCGTTACGCATTCCCTGTCCGACAGGGAGGGTTATGTGGGACTCCCCGGTTGCTAGTCAACCGGTATACCCACTAAACAACCCAGCGGCACTCCTTCCTCGTCTTTGTGGGGGGGAACTGGGAATCTGGCACAGCCCTTGCGTCCAGTCCCCCACCTAATATGACATATTTAAGATGTTTATAAATGTGTAAATTGCTATCTTCAGTTATTCAAAAATATCGTTAAGATTAGTAATAAAAATAAATTACGTGAGGCACTCGGGGACTGCCGCGGTAAAGCTATTGCATTGCATAGCATTTTGTATCAACTTATGCAATTATAATTTTATTTATTTATTTTAATAATAAATGCACTTTGTTCATTCATATTCAAAACACTTCATACACAAATTTTACAAGTACAGCTATTCACTGTTGTACATAAATACATATACACCTATATACTTTCTCATAAGCAGCTTATGTATTCGTCCGATTTCGGAGCAGCTCGTCTCGATTCGTGCGAGTTTCGTAGAGTCGTACAATACGTCTAATCGCACACAACGCCGTGTCGACTGTCGAAGACTGCCGAACTGAAACGACGTTAGACGATGCACGGCCTTCAAGCCACACCTCCTTGCCCGTCGGAGTGGGGGGGTGTTAGGTTTTTTTCGTTACGGAATTTCTTGATTCGGTCGCCGCGCTCAGAGCCCGCGATAAAAGCTATGCAATAGCTTAAAAATATATAAGTACTAGCTCATATAAATCTTAGAGAAAAGGTCTAATTTCATTGCCATGTTGGCCCAACGTACAAACATTTGTACCAATACGCCAACATCACGTGCTTAGAAATGCAAATGGCCGCTACATGTACTAAATAAATGATACATTTGGATTTAAACAAAGGTTAGGTTAGAAAGGACGCCTTGTACGTTGTAAAAATACTTGAGCATATATTTTGACGTGACAACGTCTTATAAATTGGTTTGCCGGGTGACACTTCAAGACACTGCGTTACGCTCCGCTCACGTCACGTTAGGTTTTAAATTGTTACTATTATTTCATCCTTCTTCCTACTATACGAATGAATATTCACATTAAAATTATTTTACCACTCAAAGTCGTTGTCACGTAAAACTTTTTTTTAATAATATGCATTCTGATGTGCATACGTATTTGAATACTTAGGCTTTATGACGTGGTACCCTTGCCACGAAATAGAAACAACAAAATAATTACGCGCGAATACGGAAATTGAGTTTTGTTTTTTATAAATGTCAAACGCCATTTTTTCAAAACGTCAAAGAGTTAAGAAGATAGCAAACAAACACCGTGCCGAAGTCTGCCGAACTTAAACGACGTTAGACGATGTGTTAGGTTTTTTTCGTTACGGAATTTCTTGATTCGGTCGCCGCGCTCAGAGCCCGCGATAAAAGCTATGCAATAGCTTAAAAACAAATAATAAATTAAGTACCTACCTACTTTTTGGTAGGTTGGCAATACCGAGGGAATCCTCTAGTAAAAGTTGCTCCTAACGTATAAGTGACAGCAACCATTTTCCATCAGAAGGATAGTCAGCCTAGCCTTGTCAACTTTGACATAAAAGTGTACTAGCAAATTAAACATTACTTAGTAAAGGACCCATTACTTCAGTCCACAACAATGATTGATGATACTCATACTACGTAACCTGTTAATTGCTTTGCGAGAAAGCAACTATTAGACCACGGAGTTATTTAATATGTGATCGGTTTTATAAGGGGTTTGCCATAAATATGAATTAATTAAATATTTAATTAACACCTTCTCTCTGAAGAACTCCTACATACCTACATCATAAAATATCTTTTACACGTTTAATATATTTTGGTTGACTGCCTATGACATCATAATAGGTAGATATTATTTAGTTATTTAATATACATCAAAGAATATGGCGGTTACAATAATTATTAGTGACAGTTACTAATATCTATAGACGGCGGTGACATAATTTAAAATATGTCATATTTCTGTTAGTAATAAATTATTTTAGCATAAATTAAATATATTGTATATTATGGACAAGCCATATCATAGTATTTAGTTAAATGTCTAGGAAAGACGTTTGTAATCTAGCACCTACGATACAGTCTAGCAGTTCCGGGTATTAGATGTAAGAAATAATATTCTCTCATATAAATTGCTTATAAAACTAAAGATAAATAGTAATTAGTGATCGCTAATTCTGAGGTTAGAAAATACTTACATCTGTTTTATACGATGCAGCCATATTATGCACTATGGCTGAACTAAAGTATGACTTTTACTTACAGTTTAGTTGAAGCTTCTCGAATATCATACCTATATCGAATCTCGAATATTAAGCGTATGCAATCGCTAAAATTATGATAAAAAAGGAAAAAAAAATGATGCGCAAGATTCGAACAGGATTCGAAAACGCTACCCGCATTGTGTTTACCTGTCTCTATCATATTATGTAAAGTCATATGCCTCAAATGTTAACTGCATTTAGCTTGAAGGATCTTATGGAGTAAACACATGGCAAATATGATTTTAAACAAAAAAAATATTCTGATATCCAGATAACTGATATAGGTACTACACTACTACGTACTTTGAAATACGTACTCGATAAAGATTTGTCCTCGGTGGGATTCAAACCTCATTCAGTCAAATATACCTACAGTGAAATGATAATATTACAGTCACCAGAGGACTAAGGACCCTGAGAAAGAATTGACTTCAATACCATGTCAACTTTTGTCATAGAAGGATTGCCAAAAAGAGTGATGCTATTGTGATGGTTCAATTTGTTTGCTAAATTGACCAATTGACGATGAAGGTGACCTTTCACGCGTTTCCGAACAAGGTTGGTTGCATTCTTTGGTTCAAAAGTCGATTGTAAAAGCTTTTATAGATTTTTTGGTACACCTGCTTGTTTCAGCAGTGCCAAGTTAAAATGCACAACCTACTAGAATATTTTTGTACCCCATACTTTGTTGAATAGGTATAAAAAGTTATATGTTAGATAACAACCTGGATATTGTGGTATTATTTCTGTTTATGCTTATTTACGATAAAGATATTAACTTACCGATGTATATAAGTATGTCTTAATGTACTATATGCTCCAAAATATTGTGAAACACTTCGAACTATACTCTTCCGGAACAATTTGTAACCCTATTAAGGTTGCTCGAACTCAAAGATAACCGCCACGGGCAATGATGATTGAACGGCCGAAGTTTGTCATACTATTATCTTTATTATCTCAACCTACATCTATTAGGTGATATAAACTGTATAACTCGGAGGCATATTAATTAAGATACATGTAAGTACTCAAAATACAATCGATTACGTGGACACACGTAACTAAATCGATTTTTCGTGACTCAGATAAGGCCGGGGTTAGTCTAATCTATCATGTCGATTAGTGTAAGGAACCGTTGTCTAATGAGCCGGAAATGGTCCCTATTAAATTGTACTCTTATCGCTGTAATGCATTCGATAACTTATTTTACTCCTTTGTAGAAATCGAAGGTTCGATCCAAAACGGGACAAAGTCATTAATACCGGTAGTCCGGTGTTGATAACGTACCCAAGAAATGAGTCAAAAATATTTTGTCGTATTTTATTTAATGCAGAAATTGCGTATGAGGTATTCTTAAGGTCAATTTGTATGTCATATGCTAGGAAATATAGTCCGCTACTTCTCCTGCAGTCACACCCGTGAATGATGCAATTTAGTCGCAAATAAATTACAATCAACCAGTAACCAATAACAGAATCTAATTAGTACGAGTTGAACTACTTCCTTTCAAAATTATTTGTATAATACAAAACCATAAATCATATCTGCAATCAATTAAAGTAGAACAATCCTATCAATACAGTTTCAACAAAATGTAATCATTCTATTCATATAATCCTTAACAGAGCGATCAAAACGAATGATGTATATGGTTATCGATAATCGTCCAAATAATTCGATTTTGAATCGATTCAGTTACGTAAAGTGTGTCACCTCACCTGTCGCGAAATGGCCGGCGACCTGTCGTGTGACATAACGGACGAAGCCCATGTCTGACGAAGTAACAGGCCGACATTTAACAGGAAACGTAATTGGATACGAAGAATGGGTACGCGAAACCGTGGTTAAAGCTAGCTTTAAGTAACATCTGTTGTATTTTTAATGCGTTACATTTCCATTGAAAGTTGGTACGCTATTGCTTTAAAATGCCATACCTTTATTGAGTACCTACATTCTGATTTTACACTATATAAGCCATCCGTACACCCGTAAAAGCCACCTGGCACTAACATTCTAGAAATACGCAAATGACAGTTCTTTTAGTCAAAGTTTTGGAAATAGGTTTAGGTACAACAGATTCATCCTATTCGATTTACGGTGAGTGAATCTCAGCTAGCTACCAAATAATTTGCAGGTAGTGAACCTTTCTTCATAGCTAAGCAATGAATGGTTTAGCAATATCTTGTGTTACAACCTAACTGCATAATCAAAACAAATTGTTTAATCTTCACAACCATTATGATTCCCGCCCGCAGCTGTGGGCCGCAGGACTTTTTGCAATATAACTGTTAAGTAACATAATTAGCCCGGTTCCGTTTGCCATATTAAATTTCAATTATTTGTACGTGTACTCTCGCGATGGCGGATGGTAAGTAATTATAGATTGTTTAGATCGGAAAGATTATAAATGATTATTCTGATGCATTTCCTCTACGGTCAGTGTCATTTTCCTGTTCATATCCCGCCTAAGCGATGTTGGTCTAACATTTTCACCCGTTTCTCTTTGCCAGCATTTCTACAGTCTATTCATTCTTACACATGCATGCATTCTTCGGAAATTCCCCAGTTTTATATCCTTTTCTACTAATAACATATTCTGTCGCATCGCTTATTTTAAGAGCCAATTATAAATAGGTACTTTTATTTGTTTCATGATATGTTCAAATAGGTACTAAGACTCATTTCCAACAGTCCAATTAAAACGGCTAGTTGCCAGGTGGAGAGAGTATTCTGTCTGTTTATTTTCTAAGCATTTCCACATTCAGTAATTAATTTATATTTAACAACATAAGATAAGTAAGCATATAAAAGGCAATTATTACTGGTAGTACTAGAACAAACCTTGTGAACCGAGCATTAGAGTCGACGATTCATTTGTGTTTATGAAGGCCCGGTTTAATATTTAATTTCATCTACTAACTTAAAGGTACGTATAAGGGGCGTATAATTAAACTAAAGGCACTGCTTAGTTATGAATGTAACTGCATCCTAAAAAAAATATTTGTTGTTATATTTATTGTAATTATAAATGTTAAGTTATCTGTAAAAATAAATGATAAAAGGAAAATAAAGATATTATTAAACAAAATATTACACTTGTTTCATTTTATTTGTGTATGACCTACTAACTAAACTAAACAAAATAAAAATAAAAAATAATTTTTTTTTTCGAAATCGACAATATTTTGATGATAATGAAACATGTTTTTTATTCAATTAGGCCTTCACAGACACTTAAGAATAGTCAGACTCTAACGCTCGGTTCGGAAGGTTGGTTTTGCTGAGAAGAGCCGGCAATAAACTCAGATGTCATTTCAATATCCTATAAAATAAATATTAAAACAATTTATATAGAAATGCAATAGGTATCTTTAATTCATCAAGCAATTAACGTGGCGGTGCACCGGATTCGTATAACTTCCACAACCATTAAATGTAACTTTAATCTCCCTCGCGGATCATAATATCTCATATTTATGGCGTACCTAATCATTATCGCGATTTATAAACGATTAAGGTTTTGTATTTCATGTCGAATGGCAAAATAATATATGGGTTCTTTTCCACTGTTGTAGGAACAATAACTTTCTATGATTTAATTACTTAAATAAATTTTGTTTGATAATAAATTAATTTATTTATATGCATTTTAGTCCCTTAAAGTTATTTAAGCATTATAGTCACTTGATATATCATAAGCCTAATAGCTTAAGCTTATAACAGAAGAATATGGTTGAGAAAAATGAAACTGCCAACATAATTTTAAGTCTATTTTTCCTTAAAACGAAAGTGATTAATCAACTTTGGAAAGTAAATATTAAACGCTTAAAAAAACATATATTTTCTCATATTACAGTACTGGACGTGCCCTTATTTGGTGTTCGTTGTCTTTGCGTAACCGACCAGTTGCATATGAAGGGAAAAATGTTTTACTCGTTGAATACCTGTACGTAATATTTATACTCGATTTATCTAAAGACTAGTTCAACTGCGCAACTTCGTCAGCGTCACTTGCCCGTTTTTGCAACATTTTTTATTGATGCTCGCTCAGCTCTTATTCATCGTAGCGTAATGATATATAGCTTATAGCCTTCCTCGATAAATGGGCTATCTAACACTGTAATCATTTTTAAAATAGGATCAGTAGTTCTTGAAATTTGCGCGTTTAAACAAACAAACAAAAGTGTTCAGATTTATATATTAGTCTAGATTATTTTATGCCTGTACGTCGTAAAAACTTGTTGGGAGCAACGACATGTTGTTGCAATTGCAATTGCTGCCCATTAAATACCATATTAAGGTTTATTGATACTAAATTTAACAAATAAAGTATCAAGGAATTGGCTAACTTGAAATGTCAAGAATGTCCACATAATGCGAATATAAACAGTGTTATAGTATGTGTTGTGATTGTAATTTTACGATAAGTAATATGTACCTACCTATTTTGATTTTTTTTATTGTAAGCATTATATAATACACAAGCAAGTTCTTGACCAGAAAAATACAGTAAAGGCTACGAAGATTTCGAAGTAATTTTTGTTTATCGATACAGTTTGTATATTAATCATTAAATTTAGAAAAATATATTTATATATCCAATCGATAAAATAACCTTTAGTTATTATAATATCCTACCATCCAACTTCCTATTAAAACTGAATAATGATAACAATAAACAGTTTATTTGAAACCTCAAACCATAATTTTAACTCGATTCAAAAGACTTCAACGAGTTCCGTTGGATAATATGATTTAAATAATCGATTCCACTAATCAGATATAGCTAGAAACCGAAAGCGGAAGGAGTGTAAGTGAGGAGAGATAAAGTTGTCTACGTGATCACCCGCAGCAAGGGGAAGGAAAGTAACCAATGAGTAGGAAATTGAATCGCGCGCAATCGGGCGCTGGCATTCTGTACCCGCGCAATGAATCAGGGCCGCGTGGAGAGGGCTCCCGAGACGTGAACTCTGATAAACGTACAACTCCATTGTTTTAACTGAAGATTATAATGATATAGTATTAGATTTGATAACACAACAATGGTTTGTAGAACTTTGAACTAAAATATATAGTATGGTCGTTATAATTAAATTGAAAAGACGTTTGTTTCCTCCTCATAATGATTGAATTTTGTTAAGTAGAGGAAGGTTCCTTAGACAAGTATCAAAAAAATATAGTAAAGCAATCTTCTTCTTCTTCCTGCCCTTATCCCGCCTAAGCAGGGTCGGCACAACATGTGTTTTTCTTCCATTCCTCTCTTTCAGCCGTCATTTCATTTATCACTCCCTTCTTACACATATCAGCTTTCACACAATCCATCCATACTTTCTTCGGTCTTCCTCTACATTTACGACCATCCACCTGCACATTCATAACTTTCCTCGTAAGAGCGAGGCCCCATTGGTGCGTTGCGCTGCGTTGCGTCGCGTCGTCGCAACGGAACAACTCATTGTATGCCACACCTGCGTTGCGTTGACGCTGCGACAACGCAACGCAAGAGGGTATGCTCGCCGTCGCGGCTGAGTCTCAGTCCACCCAGCAGTGGATCGCAGTGCGTCGTCGCAGTGGAGCTCCGACAACGCAGCGCATCACCATCCCTCCCGCTTCGTCTCTTGTCCGTCGATCCGTTGAAACGTCGCGCGCGTCGACGCAACGGTCTAATGGGGCATGTCATAAAAAATGTATGGAAAACGACGCAGCGTCGACGCATCCCGGCGCAACGCAGCGCAACGCACCAATGGGGCCTCGCTCTAACATGATTTTCATCCCTCTGCATTATGTGTCCGCAATATAGCAAAGCAATCATAGTAGGTATTATACGTGTTTGCTTTTCTCAATAATTTAAACATACTCAAAGCATTGAATAATGGAAATATCGTAAATCAATGGAAACGCGGCACTAAGGGCTGTATACGCGCCCGCGCAGCTTTCCACGTTCCGTTCCGTGGATATCTGTCTCTCGCCAGACATAACAAGATAAATCGACTTACATTTGAAAGGTAAGCAATTTGTATAGTTGTCCCGTGGCTTTGCTTGGGGAAAATCATTTGTACGGTGATCCCTCCCGCGATGTGATGTGGGCGGACGTAAATATAAACGTTGTTGTTAATATGAGTTGTTAGAATGTCTTCATGACAACCGTAACAAATTGGACGTGGATTTGCAGGAGCTTGCGAGAGCCTCATTCATAGCTGTAGTCAGATTATAATAAATAATATATATTTATATAATATCTATGTATATTTAAAATTTTACTTAGTTTTTAGCTGATCTTACTGGAAGGGCGACTTATGAGCAGGTAGTAGCTTTAGCTTCGACCTTTACAAACCCTTTTAGAGCCTAACCTGAAAAATTACTCATAAAGAACAATTTCTTAGTTATTATCATACTTGCTTGGCATAACTATAAAGCGGAACATCTATCTGTTTATGAGCTTCCATTTACAGTATCAGGAACTTAAAATAAATGCATAAGCCGCACGTATTAGCCGCTCGCTTGTCTGGACATGCCTTTCGAAAGTTACGTACAAGTTTCCTCAATAAGTAAGTGGGTGACCTGAAGCAGCCAAACCCTAGACCTAGTGTCGTTTCAGGAATGTAAAATCAACTGGATATGACAAAACTAACGTTGAGAAAGAAAATATTCTTGTCAATCCTTTGCTTGTTACGGTTTATGATAACTTGTTTTATTATAATCACATATTTTCTCTTCCAATACCGTAATTTGTACATCTGCTGATTGGCATGTTAAAATAAATAATCATCTAGAACATTACTTAATTATAGTCTTATATATAATTATTAGGAGTCTCAGGTGGAAACTGGTTTTCCTTTACCACAAGCTTTAACTTAGCTTTTCTCTTACAAACTGAATATTTATCGTAATAATATGATTGAAATTAAATTTATACTATGTGATAATGACACGTAATAATGACAAAATAATAATATATTTTAAGACTTTGTTTTTGTAATGAAAAACTATGATTAGATTCCAGTGTGCTTTAATTCCACGTCGTTCCCACAACTTTCCCTAGCCTAGCGTTGAAATTGTTTAGTGTATTCAAGAGCTCTCCACGGGCCAGGGATCGGTCACGAACGAGTTGGCAATCGAATACGGGAATCGAGTTGAAATCGATTCGATACACTCGGGATAATTCCAGTTGACGGCGTCACTTGCTTTGATCTCGGATGGGACGTGCATAGGACTGGCCGGTCATTTCGAACGATTTAAGCGTTGGAAACAATCATAATTTGTACTGGATGCCAGTGACAGAATAGAATGCAAACTGTTTTTGTTTTTAGCGCTCCTAAATTGTCACTATAAACATATCTAATTGATCTTACGTACCTTAGGTAATGTGCCTAGATAAATGTATCGTATATCTTGGCCAGACGTGGGAAACTTTCCCGCGATATTTCGTATAGCGAGACAAGCAATAAACGACTTTAATTCATGTGAAAATAGGTACGATTAATGAGTTGGATAAGGTTGCTATAGTAATTGTATAATTAACTTTGTATCGAGGTGTCAGCAATTATTACACTTGAAAGCAATGTGAAGTACATTAATGTAAAACATGGTAGCATTTATCGTAAATTAATTACTTCATAAAATACTAAGAACTATAATGTTACAGTTTAAAAACCTAAGCCTATAATTCATTGTTATAGAGCATTGTCTTTTTAAGGTCTGTAGTTAATGATATCTTTCTTTCGTTCGCACTTCATTAATTTATTATTAACTAACTATATATCGTATACACATGTATAGTATACAATATTCAATAGATTTTAACAAGGACAGTTATCCTAAAATTTACATCCATATTATGATCTACGACGGCCTTTGTTGATTGATAGGTATGAAGAAATATCCTAATTAAGAATAAACAGTCTATCTTTGCATCTATCTGAGCGAAAATTCCAAAAAGAAATGCACTGGGTGTTTTGCGATAAATTTAAGAAACTATTACATACTTATATAACCATATTATACTGTTATAACCCAACCGCTGAAGAAATATTGATGAATTCCCGTGTATTTTGTGTACGTACAATTTACAGCCAAATCAGCACTTACAACGGATACATTGCGGTGCGGTCTAACGCATATCTTATTCAATGATCTTTGGTAGGTATATTTACTTAAAGGAGGTCGGATGTGTTGTGTCTAACACGAGACTTTCCCGGTCTTTGTGGAATGTAAAGACACCAAAACCTACTACGCACGTGGAATGTTTAGTCTTAAATACAAGTTGAGCCACTTACCATACTTTGGGTTACTGCCGGATTTGGGCAAACGTATACCTACGTTAGTTACATTGGCAATTTGTTTTTTTTTTTTATGGTGAATCAAGATATGTCAACTAGTATTTTGCTTGGTCTATGGCGTAAGATAGAGGTTGTTTATGGTTTTCCCTGATTAGACAGTTTTTTTTTTTATAATTGTCTTACGAAACATCTGGCAGAAGACGAGGTTAACTGTTTACTTATATTATTATGCTAGTTTGATCATGTTATTACTCGGACAAATAACGCTAAACACAGTTTAACTGTCGATACTTAATGGATAATTTCTATGTGATTTTTCGATATTCTACGTGGAAATGACGATTTTTTTGTAAAAAGTTGCCAATAGGTAATAAACACACCATGTTTTAATTTAATATCGTTGAGTAAAAAAAAGGTAAATTACTTTAAGTGTTTATACCAAACCAATCTCATAGCAGTATATATACACATTGACTGTATCTATGTTTTATATTTAAAAGTATTTTTCGCGTAACTGAAAAGGAGATGGATCATTATTTCTGTGTACGCCGGATTTATAAGTATCTTTCATCGTTGTGTAACCAAACCGTATCTGTAAAATCTTCATGAATTGGGAAGTGTATTAAAAGATATGTATGATACTAGGTATACGGTTTAAGATTAAAATTAAAATACAACTGTTCAGTTCAAATTAAAAATATAACATAACGGTTATTTAAATTATCGTTGTTGCGTGATCACTTGAAACGGAATCGCAATTCGCAACATGCTTTATTATACATATTCCAACAGCCTTTGATATTTTATTTAAAATCCACACGTGTTCTCTTACAGTGAATTTAGATGACATCACTAACAGTTATTCGCGAATGTCTTGCGCATACTAAGTCAAAGAATAAATGTTATTTATTTGTCACCAAAAGGTCTAGGTGTGTCGTTAATATCGATTTGGGAAAACAAGGTTTACTACTCAACACGTACACATACGTAAACGAATATGCAATGACTCAGTGGTAACTAGAGGTCGAATGTCTTGACAAAAGTTGGCTCGAGATTCCGCTTTGTGTCAAAAAAACTAAAGGGGCTTACGCAGTAATCTGTGTTCCTTACGTAGCTATAGTTAGTAACTAAACCAGTCAGTACCTACTGCCAAATGATTGGGTAAATAAATAGGTTTTAAGATAATTTAAGAATAGATTATATTACATTGATTAGATATTGGGTTTACCTACAACAAGTATTTTAACAATAGGTCATTTCTATTATAACATATATATCTATCTTTATAAATAATGGACCTAAACACTTTTCCAACCTTTTCCTGTTACTTTGGAAACATTATTAACAAACTCTGAATTAATGGTTACCATCATTTGTTCAAAACGTAGATTACAAAATACAGATAAAGTGAACGACAGGTTGTAACAGATGTGTGATGATGAAACGTGCGCCCGCGCACCTGCGCACGCCGCTTTCTTCCGCACGAGTGTATTAATCAATACGACGAAGCCGCATACATTGTGCTATTGTGCTCATATAAAATGATGTTCAAAGTTATATAGAATACTAACCAATGCACCAGA
This sequence comes from Thyatira batis, assembly GCA_905147785.2. Taxonomy (NCBI): domain Eukaryota; kingdom Metazoa; phylum Arthropoda; class Insecta; order Lepidoptera; family Drepanidae; genus Thyatira; species Thyatira batis. The sequence goes on from LR990489.1 coordinate 8,847,779, forward strand.
TATAAATATGGTTGTGGTCCAGTTTAAGACCATTGTTTAATTTTTTTTTATAAATCCGTTGTAACTTATAGATACAATTAAATAATGCAGCAACACTTAAATTTACAAAACTTCATATATCGAAGTTTAATAATATATTGTAATATAAATAAAGACGTTCATGAAATAAGCGTACAAAAAAGTCTGTATTTAAGTGCGACAGGTTTTACTGATTATATTGAGCAAACAAAAACCGCAACTGTCCATTTGATTGCATACACAATATACAAATATCAATCGGTTGAATTAACTAAACATTAATACGTTCTTTTAAATAACAATTTTTGTATCGTGCATATTTTTAAGATTTTGCACATCTGACGAGTTCGAGACGCCAGAAATAAATTAAACTTTTAAAATACAATATGTGTTGATTTTAAATCTTCAAATGTTGAAAAACAAATATAATCCCAGTCAGTCATAGTTCACAGTAGGTCAAGATGTCACTTATCATTATTTCAAATAATGATTGTCCTCATTCTGACTGTATATCCAGTGAAAGTAGGTAGTAGGGTTATTATATGCCTTGTATGTATTGCGGTGTACAGTTATGATTTTATCAATAAATAAAGTAAATCTATAGATAGTTTAAATTCAATTTATCATTGCATTTTATATATATTCATGTCTTAAAAACCTCAAATACTCATTAGTTTGCAAATACCGACTTGTTTACAATTTTGGTCTATATGACCTGAAATAAACAACATTATAGTTTTAAGTACTATTATTACATACCATTTAAATAGTCTTTGCTGAATTTATGCTTATTCTTTGGTTCATATGATATTACTTTGCGTTGTTCATTTAAGTTTTTCACAAGACGGATATACCACAGAAATCAATCAAAGCACCATTCGTCGAGAAAACAGAAAGTTTCAATGATTGAAATACACAAGTTCTTCTGCCATTTTATTTCAATTAACAAGTATAAGAAACCATTGTAAAATAGTAGGTAAAACACAATTAAATTATATAATTAATTGTTTGTATCACACAACAATGGGTAATAGTTCATTTGAAACAATAGAAGCGTTGTAGGAACCGAAGTTATGCCTCCATTCATCACTGATGGTCATAAAGATTTAAGCGGGAAATAAACTTTACCAACTGTTAAGATTTTAGTATAAAATAATTAATTTGCTATAGGCTTGGCTTTTCAGTTAACTTTCAATACAACTTTAGCCTACAGTTGAAGCCTTGGCTTTAATGATGATATAGTTTATATTAAACCAACGTGTAATTGTCTAAACAAAGAAACGAAGTTAAATTAAAACTTTTTGTGATAAGAGTGTTAGAATCAAAGGAGGAACATTAATTGTATCATTGTGTCCACCTGCTCGTTATGGCCATTTTACTCAGTAACTTTAGATGGGTATTCAATGTATGAAGGTATATGTCTAGGCATACATTTGAGCGTCCAGCTTTTTATCGTGTTAATGAATATTTATGCATTTTACTTGTACGTTTTTACCTTAGATGTACACCAACCAATGTTTTCGGTAATTTCTTGTTAACGCAGAACCACGTACCTGTAAATAAACAAAGAACTGTTAGAAAATACATATTAAACTGAGAAACTACTCATATTTATTATATTATCATTTCCAGAAATTTCAGAAAAAAGGCTAGACAAACCAAATAATTATAAATTTATTCAATATGTTAATGGTTACTATAAAGTTCAGGTCATTCGTGAAGCAGTAAATCTTTTATACGTCGAACCTAGATCTAGCGGAGTTATAGCCTACCTTACAGAACTTTCTTCACCATTTTAGGCTTTGTTAACAAAGCCCTAACATGGCCACGACTGCCTATTAAGCGCCATTACATTGGAAACATTGTTATTAGGAATTTTAATTGGTTGCCTTACATTATGGTACGTACTTTTAGATACTCGCTAGCTTTTACCTGCGCCTTCACTCACGTACAATCTATTATTTTGGGGTTAAAGTAGCCTACTATCTTGGTACAAACCAGAAATGATGGAGCAGCCCGACTGGGGAAGTACCTCCACCTTACAGAAGACCGCAGCCAAATAACACTACATGTAGTGTTGTGTTCCTGCGGTGAGTAAGGTAGCCAGAGCTCCACGAGGAGACGCTGTACCGGCAGTGGGGGGACCAGGGATGAAGTACCGTCGTGGGGGTATGCAGGAGTGATACCTGTTTAGCCCTTCGACGAAAAGTACATTGCGCTTTGTCCCTTTCACTGCCTACACAGTTGCTCCCTTTTTTATAGGGTCGGCAACGCGTGAGTGACGCCTCTGGTGTCGCAAGCGTCCATAGGCTAAGGTAACCGCTTCCCATCAGGTGGGACCGTGTGCCTTTTTGCCACCCTTGTGGTATAAAAAAAAAAAAAGAAATAGATCCGATGGTCTTTGACAATTTTCGGATTTACAATATACGGTAAGATTCCGGAGTAATTGAAAGTGATCGTCTATTTATTATTACGAACGATATGTTAAGAGTTTATAAGTTTATTTAAAACTAAATTAACTCGTAAGTTAAGAAATATGTTGTAGTAAATTATCTTTTTCGGTACAAGACTTGCATTCACATAGTCATCGTTTAAACACGTAATGTAGGTATATAAATGTATATATAATGATTTATTTATATAATACAACTATTCTCTGTAAGAATCAAACCCATGTAATGTATCGGATTTGTATAACACTACAACTACACTACCAACTTGCATAATGTATAAATTAAATAATAATTATCTTAATCAATCAAATAGACCAGTAACTGTGTTGATTAGTTTAAATCATTTCAAATATTTTCATCTCTCAGAAAACAACGTAATCAATTTCTTTCTGTTCTATTATTACACTGTTGAACTGAAAACATTCAATAAAATAACTTTCCTTCCACAATTTGCATCAATTTGAGCTATCTACGAGAATGTGCAAAATGCTATAGTGGTCGGTCACAAAGCAGGAGAAACTCAAAAACTAATTTAGCCAGCTTTCCTAGCTAAGCTTGCGCTGCGCTCACAACAGCGATATTTCAATGGACACTTGACAGATGAGCTAAGTTTACTATACTCTGACCATCATATTCAAACAGTGTGTCAGAACAAACGATTTGCTATTGAAAGCCAAATGTATAAAGAGCTGTAATAGCACCACAAAGCGGGCGTTTACATTGAAGTAATGGCGTAATAAAGTGGTAATAACTGTGTTAACAGCGTACAGATGAAAGTAAAAAATGTGAATGCAAATGGGTGAAATTGTATCTAAATTATTTTTCGGGTGTGTTACATGACTTGTTGTAAGTATGATTTAGTTGTTGGCTTTTTTTTAATTTGCTCGCTTGAAGTAACAAAATAAATAAATATGTGAAACACTTGATATTTCATTCATATAAGTTTTTATGTCAGTTGTATATAGGGTGAATCATTATTATAATGATTTGTAGGTTTACAAGCTACAACTAAAGGTCAATTTTAATTAGTTAGGTACAAATATAAAGGTACCTACCTATTCAAAAAAAACCTATAGGTACCTACACACATTTAGAGATGTCTCCGGATACAATAATTTTTTACAAAAAAAACTAATCTCTAAATTAACCCCGCAATGTTAATTTGCTTGAAAAATGGTATTATAAGTAGTTATGAGATGCCTTTCCTGTTAGTATTGTGTAACATTGAGGGATCGTAGGCGTCAGGTTACGAAGGCGCGACCACTATCGGAGATCAATACCACCTGTTCCTTGAACAATAGCGTTCGTTCACTTTCGTTTGAGTCTCGCAGCTCGTTAACATTTTCGTAAAATCGAACATGAATCGTGACCGAACGAGATCGCGGGGTTTCCTTTCGACCGTCACGCGCACCCATCGCATCGCTGATAACAAGCCTTTGAAAGCTTTGAATACACTCGTGTTAGACTTTGACATAGATAGAACGCTTTGTTGTTCTTCTCATCAAATTGTAGGATTTTATTTGAAAACATTCTTTTAAATCTAGATAGAGAACCTAAACGGCCGTTTTGTTCATTTTGTGTTAAATCCAGTTTATTTTAGTGGTAGATAGATAATCTTAAAAACCAAAACAACAATAGTATCGTTTGAGTCGTTTCCGATTCAATACTGGCTGTGTTGCCTGTGTTTAATGATGGATATTTAGAATTATGTTTAATACGGACCTCCATAAACTATTTGACAGGTCGTGATCATAAATATTTTGCAATAATACGCTCTCACAGGCATTCCTAGCAGATTGATCGGTGTAGTGTGGCCTTTAAAGGCCGTGGATACAGCCTTTATATAATGTTATTCCTTTTATTAAAACTTGATCTGACCGGTGTTGCTGTAATCATCTTAAATGTACTGAATGGTTAAAGGGACGCTGCCAGTACCATGTCAAATTACATAATTATTTTTCTATAAATGGGGATAAATTTAAATTATAACTTAAATTTAAATAGTAGTTACATAATATCTATAAACAGAACTGCATTAATAAACCCGTGAGATTGGGACACCGGATAGGAACGAAGTTCCTTATTATCAAAATATTAATTATAAGTTCTATTTGAGGTGTAAAGAAAATAATTATTCGGGTATAACTACATTTGTTATTGATAACAAAAACTACTTTACAAAGTTATCAATTTTATTTTATTTACAATGATTTATAAAGCCAAGACAAAAAATTGTTTACCTGATAAGAATTGCTATTCAAATATATGACCATATTAATAAAATTGTACAGTTGGTAGGTATCTCATTCTACAAAGTAATATTATACACATATTCAGAATCAAAGGCAGAAAATTCTTCCGACACGTTTTATAAAATATCCTCCGAAATATAATATGTAAAGTGTTTGTGTCACATTTACTCACCGTGAAAAACATATCAAGTGGTTTAAGGCAAAAAATGTACTGAAGTATTATATTTCTAACACTTTTGACGAGACTGTAAATAAGTGTTTTGTTTTTTGCTCTATCAATAATATCGCTATCTATAAATTAGTAGGTATGTTTATTATATCTGGTTACCATATCACAAACTCTGCTTAGTTTGGAATTAGATTGGCCGTGTGTGAAAAATGTCCCAGGATATTTATTTATTATATTATTTTAATGCAACATAGACTTATCGTTAAACATATAGAACTAACATTGAAATATGTTGAATAATGAAAATTTAAGAAGAAGAAATAATTGACGTGGTGATACTTTTACATGAATAAAAAAATATACGCATAATTCTACGTAATAAATACATTATTAATAAATGACATACCAACTGAAATAATGTTTAGGTAGTCGATGAACTTTTTCACCCTCATAATTTTTTTTTTTTTTTTTTTTTGTTGCTTTCTGCTGCGTGGCAATCTGTCCTGAGACAATAAGCCACATAGTTGACCAACTCCAAGTCTGTAATATTGGCTTCATATATAGAGAGGTCTTTGTTACTCTCTTCTCCCTATGTAAATCGGTTGGTGAGGCTGGGGATGTCGCTTCTCTTTAGCCTCGCATGTTGTTGTCCTCCTGTTCCGCTCAGTGATAGTGCCAGCTCGTTTGAGTGTTGTGCAAGTTTTTTCTGATATCTTTGACTATGCCGACTTATTTCTTGCTTAACGGTGGGTATGTTGAGATCGAGGTAGATGTATTTATTACTTATACATTTGGGTATGTTAAATATGTTCCTTAGAGTTTTACTCTGGAATCTTTCCAGGATCTCAATGTTGCTGCTGCTTGCTGTGCCCCAAAGTTGAATGCCATATGTCCAGATAGGCTTAATGATGGCTTTGTATACCATCATTTTGCTGACGTTGCTCAAGCGGGAGTGGCGACCAGTTAGCCAGTAAACACTGCGGAGTTTGTTGTCAAGTTGTTTGCGCTTGGTCCAGATATGCTTCTGCCATGTTAATCTCCTATCCAAGTAAAGACCCAAGTATTTTGCGTGGTCTTCTTGAGGTATGGTGTCTTCGTACAATTTTACTGGTGGGCAAGTTTCTTTTCTGAGTGTAAAGGTAACATGTGTGGACTTAGTATGGTTAGCTTTTATTCGCCACCGCTTGAACCACTTTTCAATCTCGGTCAGATGGTTTTGCAGTAGAGTAGAAGCAGTTTCCGAGGTAGAGTGCACGGATAGAACAGCAGTGTCGTCAGCATAGGTGGCAGTTATTGTGTGCTCGTCAGTTGGTAGGTCCGCAGTATAAATCAGGTATAGAACTGGTCCCAATATGCTGCCTTGAGGGACTCCTGAACGGATCTCGTATAGGGCTGAGTACTCAGTGTTGCACTTTACTTGATAACTCCTTCGGTCGAGATAGGATAGAAGTATCTGGAGATATGAATGCGGAAGTAATTTTTTTAGTTTGTATGCCAGTCCTTCGTGCCAGACCTTGTCGAAGGCTTGGCTTATGTCTAAAAAAGCGGCAGAACAGTACTTCCGATTTTCCAGGCATCCACTTATGACGTCGACAATGCGATGAACCTGCTCAACTGTACCATGTTCTTCTCGGAATCCGAATTGGTGCGAGGGGATTATGTCGTTAAGATGCTCTTTCATCCTGTTTAAAAGGATCTTTTCCATTAGTTTGCCAATTACTGGCAAGAGGCTTATAGGTCTGTAAGAGTTCCTTTCATGCGGTGGTTTACCAGGTTTAAGTACCATTGCAACCTGAGCAATTTTCCATTGGCCTGGAAAATGTTCCAGTCTAATGCAGGCGTTGAAGATCCTAACTAAGCTCATGATTCCCTTGTGAGGTAGATTTTTCAAGAGGGTTGCGTCGATGAGGTCGTAACCTGGTGCTTTTCCTTCTTTGAGATTCTTGATTTCTCTTATAATCTCTTTAGGATTTAAAAATCCTCATAATAATCATAAGCCAGTTACGGGCGGCCACCGGTTTTTTTGTTGTTTTTTTTTTATACCACAAAGGTGGCAAACAGGCAAACCGTCGTATTTGGCGTGAACGTAAAAACACAACAAGTAAGGCTTATTATACTTTATGTAACATAATATTTTGCCAGATGACGTTGACATGTGTTTGCGGCAATATTACTTAATCGCAAAGGTCCTGAGTTAAGTGCGTCTATGTAGAAGTGCTATTCTACCTATAATATTATAAATGCGAAAGTAACTCTGTCTGTTTGTCTCGCTAAAACTACTGCACCTATTAAAATGAAATTTGGTACAGAGATTGTCTAGAGCCTGAGAAAGGACAAAGGCTACTTTTTATTCCAGGAAAATGGAAAATCCTAACTAATTTCCCTATAAAGAAGATCGATAAAAGCTGGGTAGCTTAGATCGTAGAATTCCCAGACGATTTATATATTAAATTTTAATTTGTTCCATATCTTCTATATATAAAAGAAAGTACCTAGTGTTAGTTACACTATTTATAACTAGAGAACGGCTGAAACGATTTGGCTGAAAATTGGTGGGGGGTAGCATAGAACCAGGAGACGGACATAGGATACTTTTTATTCCGGGAAAATTGAAGATCCCCGGGATCGCGGGTGAAGCCGCCGGGAGCCACTAGTCTTTAAATAGAAGCTGATTAAAAAGTAAATTAGTTACATGAAATATTTAATTGAAACGCATGTGCAATTATTCAACCTCATGATTATGGTTGATGTTATAAAAAATTCACGCTTACTAAAAAAAACGCAACTTCACACTTTGTTTAAATAGTTTCCCTGGAACGCACTGACAAATTCAAAGTGTATAATAATACCTAGCTATGAGGTTTGTTCAAAAATGTTTCTCTATAGGTATGTATTTTTTTTTCCTTTTTTTTAGTTGAATAAAATATTTTTTCTATGAACAAGTTGGAGAGGGTGATATCCCTCTTTTTAATTTTAGCTTTAACTTGTTAGGCATCCAATAATCAAAAAATATTTCAACTATATTTTATTTTATCTGTTTCTTTTTAGCTTTAGTTTATATGTTACTGGAAAATGGAAGCTCTGAGGGTTCCACGGATCACATGCTGAGAATAGGATGGCCACCTCATGGTGTACGCTGGAGACTTATTGCCGAATCGATAAATTCGTCAGGCGTGCAGAAAATGATTGGAAACTTACGAGGTCCATGCTATGGGTACTTATTTATATTTGCTTAGTTAATAAATAAATAAACGTTTTAAATCATTTTAGCCGATGGATGTCGCGTAAAAGAGTTACAAAGATCCATTTTCATTTAATTTCTGTTTTTTCTCAGACATTTCGACTGTAGAATGATCATACCATACAGACCTTGGAGAGGATGAATTTTTATTTTGGAGAACTATTTAATACGAAATAAATTTATTCATACAGTAATGGATGAAGTTTTTATTATTCTATCGTATGTATATAAAACTACATTCTACCTGCATGCCCGAGATGTCACAATTAAAGGCATGTGAAGTGTCCGCGTGGTGGACTATGGCCTGCACCCCCTCGATGTTAGGGGAGGCTGGAGCTACTCGGTGGAGACGTATATGAGCTGTTGATGATGATGATGATGATTATGATGATGGTATAAAACTAGTAGAACTAGCGACTTCGTAGTTCCTAAGTATTCATTATTCTGGATTCAAAAAAAACAATAAATCTTCTGATAACATATTGTTTTGTTATTTCCCGCTTTGTTCACTCAAAAAGGTCCAAAATGCTAACATGCTTAGAGTCCTTAAACCCCGTAAGTAGATTCTCTTTTAGATTCCTATTATTATTAAATTAAATAATGCGTCCCCTGCAACAATGAATAAAGATTCATAACTATTGCAATGAGCACCTATTCCAAGAATAAAGAAAATAATAAACATACCTGCGTATTAAATTATGTAAGTATTTGGTGATATCTATCTATACTTATATATAAAGCCAAAGAGTTTGTTTGTTTGCTTGAACGCGCTAATCTCAGGAACTACTTATTTCAGAGTCAGATAGATAGTCCATTTATTGAGAAAGGTTATAGGCTATATTTTATCCCTGTATGCCTACGGGAAAGGGAACTATGCGGGTGAAACTGAGGGGCGGGAGCTAGTTTTTCTAATATAATAAGTTAAGGAAGAAATTAATATGCCAGTATAGATTTATTAAATACTAGCTGCCCCCGCGCGGTTTTACCCGCGTAGTTCCCGTTCCCGTGGGAATACAGGGATAAAATAAAGCCTATGTTACTTGGGGATAATGTAGCTTTCCAAAGGTGAAAGAATTTTTGAAATCGGTCCAGTAGTTTCGGAGCCTATTCATTACCAAACAAACAAACAAATCTTTCCTCTTTATAATATTAGTATCTATATATATAAAAATGAATTGCTGTTCGTTAGTCTCACAAAAAGTCGAGAACGGTTAAACTGATTATCTTTCCTTGGTTTTGAAATGTTCGTGTGGGTCCAGGGAAGGTTTAAAAGGTGAGAAAAATGGAATAATTGCCGGGAAAGTAGTTTCTGAGATTAGCGCGTTCAATCAAACAAAGAAACTCTACCGCATTATGATATTAGTATTGAAGTATAGCTTGGGGCAGTACGGAGTCTGCCGGGTCAGCTAGTATAATATATAATATAGGTACCAAAAGTTAGTTACTATCAAAATATTATAATTAAATCAAAATACAACCCTTATATTATATACAAAATAGAAATATTTATGCAACCGCCGAGATTTCGCTCTATATTATGACAAGATTCTGTGACACGATGAAATACTTTAGTAACACGACTTACACGAGTCATCTGGGTTCATGGTGTCCATTGAGTGGTACCAAACTAAATAAATGGAAAAGTCGATAATCAAGTTGTTTTTATGAGGATATATCAGCTGTAATAAAACAGTTTGATTAATTTATCAGTATGTAGGAAGAAGAAGACTCTTCGCCGTGAAGATAGGCTACATAAGCCGTCTTTGGGTGCATCAGCGCCAGACTGAGTAGGAGTCAAAGTGGTCGCCATGGCCGAAATCGGTTGGACCAATCATCATCATGTAGGAAACTTTTATAAACTTTATTTCTTTTACAATGAATTCATATTGCGGTTTGTTAAATATTTTACGACTTGTGATTAGAAAATGAACATGTTTCTTTAAACGCTGTAAATTACACGATTTTATTAGACGTTGGCAGTAGGTTAGTATTTAATATACCTAAGGATTTAGTCTGAACATGAATATGTAATGTGTGTGAGACCAGATTATCTTGGAGTTTTCACTTAGAAAATGATGTTCTTAAACAGTTTCCTAAAATTTCTATGTAATGTATTGTTTTGTTTATTATTTGTTTAGTTTGAGCGTTTCCTTTCTACCTACTATATATAGGTCTTCGGTGTGTTTTTATAAGAGTCAGAGTTTTTTTCTCAATAACAATCATTTCTATTGACTCAAATTAGGTGTTAAGTTCAAAATATTTAATAGGTACATGTTCATACCTTTTTAATTACATTTATTTTCAACTTCAGAGGCTTTCTGAACTAGAATTTATATTATGCCTGTATTTGTTTACATGTAAATAATTATGATTAGGTATACCTATCTCTCTCTCTTATTATTAATTGAATGTCCATTATTTTTATACAATATGGATAAATTTGAATTGCAGATATATTGCACATGTTTTTTATGTGTCAGTCACTAATACAGTCATGTGGCTGGTTGAAGGGCAAAGTTTGCGGGACAGACTCTCGATCATACCGGAACCTATGCCATATACGGAGAGCACAAGTCCTAGACCATAACCTCGAAATCCATTACCTCGGCCCCTGCATCAAATATAACATAATCTCCAATAGTGAATCGATCAGTCAAATTAATACTGAAGACTCCAAAAATGTTTATATCACATTTAAAAACAAAAACACATTTAGCTCCACAGATAATACTCGTACATTAAACAATTCAAAAGATGAATAAAAGTTGTCAATTATAAATTTTTATTTTAAGTTATCATTGGGGCCTAAGGGCTGTACCTACTAACTACCAACCACACTTACTGTTCGTTCATCATTATGCAAGAGAATCCACAAAACAACTCTTAGTTAAATTTAGGCTCAAATTATAATGAGAAAATAACCAATTTGTGTTTACATTTCTTATATTAGTAGTTCATCGATAAGATAAAAAATAATTGAAGTGGTAGATTAACTTATGATATTGCATTTGGAGGAAAATGTGTTCATGGTATTGTAACCGTAAGTATTTATGTATTTTTTTATAATAAACCTTTAAGTATTAAAATTAACAAAATCCCCACATTATTATTTAAGGGGCGTAAATCGTCAACAATAATAATTTACTTTTATATAATCAGGATATATGTATGTAAAATGGATAGGCAGGATATTGAACATGTTTACCTACTCGCGCACGCTTGATGATTGTTTTATTTTAATCCTTGCTGATATGAATACTGAATTGGGTAAGAAATATAATTATTAAAAAAAATTAAAAATGTTATTCCAACCTTTATTTTCACAGTTGGTGTGTTGTTGATATTAATTGCTTTGCAATGTCATGGATTATGGAGTAGGACTACCAGTAGACTTGAAATCCGTTGTGGTAATGACACTGCTAGTGCTTCTCGCGAATCAACGAATACAGTCAAAAGAATCATATTGGGAGACTGCAGCATATCCATAGTAAATTCTATCCTTAACGATAGAATCAATGATATTGGGACCCAAAGAAGATGTATACTGTCAAAGCTATTTCCATTCAAAAAATGTAACCCACCTGGTCATAGGCTAATTCCACCATGGAAAATACCTAAACTACCCTGGAATAAGCCACATGTCCCATGTCCACCACACAATAAAAAGCCAGATGAATACTCAAGACCCAATAAACGTCCACCTCCACCAGCGGAACCATATCATACCCTATCGGAAATAGATGATACATCTGAGGAAGAGCATGAAAGTTCAGAAGAAGAATCAGAACAAGAAGATTCCGAATCGGAACATGAAGATTCCACATCTGATTCCGAAACTGATGATGAAACTAAACCATCATCTCAAGAACACAATTCCGAATCTGCATCTGAGGAAAAAAGCAAACCAACAAGTAAACCAAAACGTGAACCAACCCGCAAACCAAAACGTGAACCAACCCGCAAACCAAAAAAGCCCAAAAGAAAACCAAGTACTTCCAAATCAGGTATAGAAATAAACGTGCATAATAATGCCACAAACAATAATGACATAACTGTCAACCAACCCCCGGGCGGGGGTTCCGGCTCAGGCATAAACATGAATATTAATAATGAGGTCAAGAACGAAAACAATATTGTAATTGGCCGCAAATAAATACATATATAAAAAAAATACGATTATGATCATAGTAAATTTTTTAGACTATTTTAGGTACGTTTTATTTTTAATTAAATTGAATATTCAGCAGCGATCCCAAATTAGAATAGGTAATTCAGTGAATGTGTATAGGTTTTAGAAAAAGATATACATATCTATTTAAAAAAGTCGTTATATGCATTTATTTTATAACTAACTTCCACCCGCATTTCCAGAAAATTTACACTATTCCCGGGCAGTATCTCTGTCCCAAACATACTTACAAACCAAACATTCTTGTATCTAATAAAAAGAAGAAACTAAACATATGTTCATATTCAGTGTGGCTAATAAGCTACTAATTGAACGAGAAAAAAATATTAATCCCCTTTCGAAATAAATAAATAAATCTGTTATTTGTTGGGTCATTGCGCATATAAAAATATAATGGCGAAATATAGAATAAACTTGAAAAAAGGTATCTTTAGGTTGCATAAAATCATCACATTCATGGCCAAGGCCCGATTCGGATGTGCCACATCTAAACCCTTCAGTGTTAAAAGCGTGAAAGAGGTTTTTGTATTCGCAGTTTAAATAAAAAAATTACGATTTATTATTCTACGCTACAACATAAAAACATTAAAATAATATAAGTACCTATACTAAATAAGGATTTTTTTTCACACACAGCCATTCTGATTCCAAACTAACCAGAGCTTGTGATATGGTAACCAGATAGCTAGCCTCCCTTGCCCCCCCGTACACACACTTGTGCACATGTCTAGGGAGGGGACCAAGTGATCCTGGTCCTCTCCTTCTTGGCGCGGAGACCCAGGCTTTTAAAGCTGGGGTCAGCTTGCAGATGTCGCGGTTGAAACACACTAGTGCGCCCGTGACATCTGCAAAAAGAGCATAGAGGATCAACGACAGATTTTTAGTGGGTATGCCTCTCTCAGCAGAGGAGAGTCCTACAACCACCCGCACCGTCCCTTTAAGGTGCGGGGGTATGCGTAATGCAGTTTCCTGTCGAAAAAAAAAATGGTAACCAGATAGCTGATATACTACATATATGTACATCTTTTAAATGCATACTTATATAGATTTCGTTCGCTTCTCTGTGTATTAAATACTAGCTGCCACCCCGCGGTTTTACCCGCGTTGTTCCAGTTCCCGTGGGAATACAGGGATAAAATATAGCCTATGTTACTCGGGGATAATGTAGCTTTCCAAAGGTGAAAGAATTTTTGAAATCGGTCCAGTAGTTTCGGAGCCTATTACAAACAAACAAACAAATCTTTCTCTTTATAATATTAGTATAGATGAAAGAAAATAACATTGTAATATATATGTACTGGTTTAAAGCTGGATGGGATTCAAATGGCGTATTAATCTTTTCATAGGCGAGTAAAACCACGAAGCAACTACTAGTTAAAAAATAAGTTTCAATTAAAATTGAAATATGTCTAATTTGTGTTTTAATTTCATCCATTAGTGTTTAACGATAAGCTAAAAAATAATGTATTGGAACTTAGATCGTGATTAGCATTAGTAAGGAAATGTTTGTATGGAATTTATACTGTAAGTACCTATCTGCTCCTTCATTTGATTAATTTCAGAGTGACCCGTTGGTCTAGAGAAGCTTTTAGGGTGGAAGATAGGGATGAAGATGAATAAAATATATTTAATTTATTAGTCTTCGCACACAGATTTTTATCAAAAACATCCAATACCAGTCATAACTTAAATATCAATTCAATTAAACTATTAAGGTTCAATGAATACATTTAAAAACAAACATTTTGTGAGTATTATTTTGAAATTTATACATTAAGAGTTTTAATATAATTTCGTTCTTTCTTCTTACAGGTAGTGTGCTACTGATATTATTTGTTTTGCAATGTCATGGATTATTGAGTCAGAGCACCAGTGCACTTGAAGTTCGATGTGGCAAAGAATCCATTGGTACTCTTTCCGAGTCAACTGAAACTATTAAACGTATTAGATTGGGAGACTGCAGCATTGCTATAGTCAATCGTGTCAATGACGATAGAATCAATAGTATTGGGAACCAAAGAAGATGTATACTGTCAAAACTTCTTCCATTTAAAAAATGTAACCCACCTGGTCACAGACTTCCTCCACCATGGAAAGTACCTATATTGTCTTGGCTTAAGCCTCGTGTACCATGTCCACCGCACAATCATAAAGAAGATGGATACCAAAAACACGATAGACGCCCGTCTTGGCCCAATAAACCCCCAAAACGACCATCTCGACCAAATAAACGGCCTCCTCAATACGATAAATGCCCAAAATGCCCATGTCGACCAGATAAACGCCCTCCTCATTTCGATAAAAGCCTAAAACGACCCAATAAGCGACCAACTTCTCGACCAACGAAGAAACCATACAAGCCAAAGTCTGACGAATATTATACATCTGAGGAAGAGAATGAAGACTCAGAAGATGAAGCTCAATCAGAACATGAAGAAACACCAGCAACCGAATCTGAGCAGGAAACTAAATCATCGTCTCAGGAAAAATCGAAACCAACACCTGAAATAACCATAAACATTCATAATAATGCCGAAAACCATAATAATATAGCTGTTAACGAATCCCCGAGGAATAACAAACGAAAAAAAGACAACCGTAAAGCTACGAAATCAATATCTATAAATGTTCATAATGAGGCCAAAAATAAAAATAATATTCAAGTTGGTCGAAAATAATATAAGTATGCGCAAATATCATAATGATTAAAGGCAATTATTTTTAAAATCTCATTGTTTTTTACTATTTCAATGGTTTTCTGCTTCAATAAACACTCCATATATTATTATTATTTGGATTAAGTGGCTATTTCAAGTCTTTCTCAGAGCTTGTATCACTGCGACCATACTATGTAGGTCTATTGTGATCGCCACATTAACTAGATTTCACTGCCAAGATCCGCAGCTGTGAAAAACCGACCACTATGTTCTTGACAGGAATTGATTTTACCCCATCTGGGTGCAATAGGTGTTTCCCCAGGTGGGTATTACGTTTTGGCATAAGTGGGTGACATTCGCACAAAAGGTGTTTGGGTGTTTCATCTAAACACTCCATATGAATACACCCAAAGAATATACCAAAAGCTAAAAATAACGGTCGTGTTTAAACTAACATTAAATGTAAACGTATTAGCACATTAGACACTTTACGACCGTCACGATATTATATCGACATGGTCGGGTCGTGATTACCTTACACACATCACAATATGGGCCGTGAGATAACATCTACCACCAACAAGATTTAACGTAATAACAAACGAACTTTGACAGATTTACAACAACCAAATCTTGCCATAACGTTTATAAACTGTTTTTCTTTGGACAATGAGTCTTCGCTTCGCCATTGAAAAAAAAATTATTATGTGGTACAAAGATTTTAGTTGTACCGAAATTTTGGTTGAATGTTTTGCTTTTGAAATGGTAGACACGGTATGCTGCTGGCATTTTTTTCTTTGATCTATAATAAATGATTTTAAGCTCGAATCATAGGTTTTATCTTGAAAGCATACAGTGTAGTACATTTGATGAATGCAAAATTATTCCTTTACATAAATTTAATGTAATAACCACTCGATGATATTAATAGTATGCATATACTATGTGGCATTTAATACATAGTTATAGCATTATAACTATGTATTAAATGCCACAGCTGCATCTAAAAATGTAGGGTGTTATATGACTATTAAATAGAAGCATTATATGACCAAGTTAAGATCAAGACCAAGGAAGTTCGACTTTTGGCTTTGCGGTAAGTGGCACTGACCCTCAAGCCGCCGGTCGTGGGTTCGAATCCCACCCAGGATAAACATTTGTATGCATGAATATGTCTGTTTGTGCTGTGTCTGGATGTAAATATCTATAATTGTATGTATTTAAAAAGTAGTATATGTATCTATATCTGGTGACCATAACACAAGCTGTGCTTACTTTGGAATCAGATTGGCCGTGTGTAAAAAATGTCCCAAGATAATTATGATATTTATTAATTTAGTTAATTTCTCAATTTATTTTTCACAAAATTGTATGAAGTAAGACGACAGGGGAAAAAACTATTCTATATATTTTGAACTTTTCACACAATTCCCACTGGTTCTCACGTAGTTAAAGCTAATTGTATTAATTGATCTCTCACTTACCCACTTAAAAGTTCTGTACTTACGGAATAGTGAGTAATTGTGATGTAATTTGATAATGTTATGTATACCTACCTTCTATTGACTTGTGTGTGAAAAGAAGACTTAATTGAATTAAAGAAATTAGCTCAAAAACTTTGTTTTCTATGTTTGTTCTCGTGTTTATTCAATTTCTTTGTATAATTTTTAAACATTACGACATAGGTACAACAGGTCTTCTATCGACATTCACTCAGACTTAAAAATAAATATAAGTCGGAAATAAAACGGACTTAAACACTAAAGAAACTAAAGTTACCAACACTGGTATTGTATGGATCGGGCATAATACTAAAATCTGTTACAAAATGTTCTATGTCATGGTGATCGCTCATAAAGTTTGTATAATATCAAATAGAATGTCGGAATGCAGTTCACGATTAGCATGGTGTCGCATACCTGCGCTGCGCGGGCGCATGATTGCCGCTGCCGGGACCAGTTTGCTTGTCATCCACTCCACTCCACACCGCATCCTGCCATTTAACTACTATCATGTATTGTCGATGGAGTTAGATTTTCAAATATAAAACGCACAATATAAATGAAATGACGATAACATATAACAAGATTAGTCTTCGGAAATCATGAAAAATAATGTCTAATGGAAAAATTTACACCCCAAAAATGCAGCAGATTTTTTCGTTTATAAGTAACAAACGAATTACTTGATAGGGCCTGTTAATAGCACAGATAGTTAATAGCACCTATTCATAGCATAATACTATAAAAGGCAGAGCATCTCTAGGTAGGCGGACATTGACATCATACTGGTCACACATCAATGCAAACAGCCATCCAAGGTATAGGACTCTCACGAGTGTACCAAAGCTGGAGTCTTGTTAGGGCTCATATTACGCAAAAACGTCATGGGAGAAGAGAGGACCTTTGAAACCCATAAAACAATGGATACGTAGACAAAAGAACAACAGGTTTTTGTGCATTTGGTATATTTGTTACAGTTTTTTAGACGGGCTTAAAGAATACAATGGAAACAGGAGCTACGTTATCTGTAGGAATGATTATTTAATTATACTTATATGTGTGTGTAAACACAAAAGTTGCGCAAAAATACTTCAATTTCCCTTGAGACCTAGAAGTTGAATTGTATGTTAAGAAATTGATAATTAGAATTGCTATGCCAGTATTGCCAGTACTAAATAGCCCGAGGCAATTTAGCCTGTGCATTTGCGCAAATCTTGTTTTAGTTATCACATGCAATAAAGTGTTACTGTAGCTTATATTTTATGTTTACTTATAACAAATTAATAACTTACCCCGGTCGCAAACATGACTAAAATACGTTTATGTATGTGGCATCGTAGCTCCCAAACGGATTAAAGGATTTTGATTTAGTTTCTTATATTTTAAATGTGGTTTGATAAAGTGTTTTATTTTATTATTCAATTAAATCTCATAAAACTTCGGATCGTCAGGTTTTCTGGATGGTATTTTAGGTTTTATTTTATGGTTAAACATTACACTAATATACTTACAGGAGTACACTAAAACACACGTTAAATCTTCAAGTTAATCTCGTTAAGTTTCTTACTATGATCTCACGTAAAGGAGATAAATATGAATAATAACCATATCTTTCAACGTACAGTGAGCACATCCCTAAACAAAAAAAAATACAAAGCTATGCATCGCTGCTCCGATGCTCTAAAGCAAAAATAAATTTCACATTAAGAATAAAGTAATGATTCGCATTTTTATTACATTTGCTAAGTAAAATTGTTATATATATTTTTTTCATAAAACCACCGCTCAAAATAGCAATTTAGAAATTAACCCTGACATTAAGAACATCATAATGTAACAACACATTTAATTACAACTTGTGAGTTGGCACGAAATTATCGTGGCGTGGTAGACACAACGCAACTTAGCTCGTATGTGGCGAAAATAACACGTAAATATAGTGTTAGGTGAATATATAGTATTAGAATAGTGTGAAACAGTGGTGCAAGGCGAATGTAACTTCTGTGGCATCTGTAAGCATATGTGGTATCCAATCATTTATTTAAGTAAATGATTATTTTATATAATATTCTTGGAGGTTTTTGATCACAAAATGTATCATAAAAGTAAGCTGAGCTTATTCTATTAAAAATTCAATATATGAAATAGTTAATACGAATATAGTTAAACCCCCACTGAAACACTTATTAAGAGAGCCAATAAGGGTAAAATTACTATGACAAATTTGATAGACTTAGGTACATTGCGAAAAACCGCAGCACATTAATAAGTCTCAGCACTGTTGAGGTAAATCCACTAAATATTTGAATTAGTCTTTGTGAAGTAGAATTGCTTATTACCAGAACCCGGAAGTAATTGAATAACGAAAGTTCAAGATTTTTTTTCCTTTGAAAATTAATGGAAATGCTAAACTGAACTAGAATTCATATTGAATACTAACCGTTATATTAAAGCAAGAAGAAGCATAGCAACATAGATGCAAAGATAAAGTTACCGGCATAATCTATCAGACCTACATTGGAGAAGATATGCATAAACAAACATAATTACATAAGCTTTGCATAACACTGCCTTTTACTATAAAGCTATTGTTATTGATATGCATCTCTTACACTGTGATAGGCTCAGAGCCACGACATCTTACAACCTCAAGTAGGTACATCGCCAAATCCGTAAGCATTTGTTTGCATTTCGTGATGAAACTTTAAAGATTACCAATTGGTCATTCTTTCGAAATGTGTCTCAATACTTATGCTATGCTGAGGAACTATAACATTGCCTCTAGTTTTAACAAACTTTCACCCGCATTCCTGGGGATCTTCAATTTTCCCGGGATAAAATGTCCACATATAAATACTTCATACCAAATTTTGTTAAAATCGCTCTAGGCTTTTAGCCGTGAAGAAGTAACAAACATACACACTTTCACATTTATAATATTTGTAGGATTATTGACGCGTTCTAATCGAAGTGTGGAGATGTAGGAGCAGACTAATTAACACCGAATTAAGAATGAAGCAATTGTCCTGGTGTTTTGCCTCGCAACAAATTAAAGCACAAAAAGATGTGCTAAAGGTAGATGTTGGGGGCCAAATAGAACTCTATTAACACATGAAATAAATCCACAAACCCAATACATATCAATCTTATTTCATTGAAAATAGAAGCTAATGAGAAACGATGATGCAATTTTTCAAACATCACTTAGGTACTGATTGACTGAATTACCTAACAGACGAGACTTATTGATAGCTTAAATTGACTGACATACAAATTAAGACTTGCATTCGATGCAGTCTAACTACGTTATTAGTAAAGTGGTAGAATAAGTGATTAAAAAGTGGACCGGGTACGTAGCGACAGTCCGTTAAGAAAAAACATACTTAGGTCATCGGTATATTCACCAAAGAGTTTACGCGGAGGAAATTGTGCCATGTCAAAATTTTGTAAGATTTCGTATGGTCGACTGTACTTATATAACACGGTAACGTTATCCAAGCATAATGTAGTAGACCTAGAAAAAGCTTTAATCAATGAAGCATGCAAATTCATAAGCAAATAAGAATGTATATTGCGAATTTTATAGATTCTCCAATTACTGATGCAGAATAGATTCAATCACGTTACGGGGTTTAAATTGAAAAACCTTGCATAGTAACCTTTTTTATTTGTATAAGCCTGAATGATTGATTGACACCTGGCCATCAACTTCTGGTTGCAGACATTATAGATATTTAGTAGACATTCACTTTAAAATATAGGTTACTTATATAAAATTTAAAAAAAGAACTGGCAAGTTGCAAACAATAATTACCTACTTACAAGTCTTAAATTATAGATTTTTTGTGAAACGTACAAACCGTTTTAAAATCAATTATATGACAAATGTAGGTACATTTGTCGATCGGAAAGTTAAACAAACTCCATTTAAACACCTGTTACACACCAACCCGGTCTCTTCTTGAATTATAGTTATGTAACTGAATTTACCTTTAGAGCTGTAAATAATAATATAATCGAATAGTAGAATTCAGAGATTAAAATTCTAAAGGCCCTGAAGACTCATAGATTCTGACATCCTGAAGATTTCATCTCTTACAAGAACTGTGGACATTTTTAACCAAAATAGCCAATAGTTTTTTACATAATAACTAGGTAAATGGTAGTATCGAGCTTAACATTAACAACCATACAAGACGCATACCTATCTAGAGACGTGAACGGGTTAGACTTATAACACCCCTATTTGCGTTGAGGGTAAAACAAAGTTGGCAAAGGATATTAGTTAACCAACCCTTAGTTCCGACAACTAGAAAACCGGCACTAAGTTTCTGTTTCAATAGTGGTTTAGGCGTTACCACCTCAATAATTTAAAAGACAAAAACAAAATTCAAGTGTGAAGTTAAAGAAAGCATGGAAATCGAGGACGAATACATTCATACATTGACAATGGCCTTTCAAAGCCCTTAAAACTTTTGGATACAATGTAGGTACGTATAGGTGAAATGTCTGTTGAAATGCAAATATTTATTCAAAAGCATTACAAGCTGTGTCCATGGCCGAAGAATTCGGATGCTACTATATTAAGTGTAACGGTTATTCGACCGTAAAAAATTCCTAATTTATTATTCAGGTAACACCGTCTGTCCCTTTCGAAAATATAGTAGGTGCCTAAACTAGGCCCATATTTGAATATATTTGCGCTAAACCTTCATTAGAAAAATTTATTATCGGTTATAAAAATATCATATTTCATACCCACTTATTATCATATTCACTTGTCATGTGAAAACTATGTCAAATAGTATGTTTTGATTAGCTTATGACAATGTAATTCATTGTTTCTACTCCAATGCATTTTGTTCAAACAACGGTACGGGAAAAACTTTGTTCTGTTATTTATTCAGATATATTTCATGGTTTAATGCATATTGATCGTTTATATCCTATTTAATAATTGAACCGGAATGTTCTAAACATCAGCGTTCAATTGATTTACAGAATATGTTGCCCCTTTACGTATCAACTCACTCATAACATGATAATACCATGGTTATTCGCGATGTTTCGTTCAAAAATAAACTTGCTGTGACAAAATGTTTAAGTATACTTTTTGCGTATTTGTAACTTTAATAGCTTTGTCACGATTTAACCAAGTTTTCGATACACTTTCAGAACGACCGGTAGTGAGTTTAATACACTACGACTTTAAAATACCTATTTGGTGGAATTTTAAAATCACGCGAAGTGAATATAGTGAACTGTTGCAGAGCTTTTATATTTAAAAGGTATAAAAAAAAATGGCGCGAAAGAATATTTTTTTGGGGCAACACCAAATATCGTAAATATTAACTACTAGATTATGTAATGGCAACAATAAAATAAATTAATGGATGTTTGCTTTGTTCTTGAGTTTTGTATAGGGTACCTTCATCTTTATAGACCAGAGACAATCACTTTGCCAATACAATACAGTCGTGCACGATAGAATAATTTCTCATTCAGAAGGTCAGTGACAGATCTCCCAATTACCCACAATCGATCGTGAGAACATCGTGTGAACAAACAGTAGGTAGGTACCTACCTAACCATTTAATTGAATTAAATATAGTACCGATTACAAACGGCGCCTAGCAAAATGATTTTATAACAAAAAATTATAATTGCCGCCTTTGGCTGTGAACCGAGAGCCGAAATGAAATCACTTTCAATTAATTACAGCGTTCCATCTAAATCACTTAATTATGAATTCCGATATAGTAAGAGTGAATCTGTCGATTATTAACATCTGATCTTCAGAAAGTGAAATAAAAAAATAAATAGATATATTGTATCTAATGGTAGTATATCAAGGAGAAAATGTTAACTAAAAGTACTATTAGCAGATTAGTAGTTATATTTCCACACATATTCTCGGTGGTAGTAAGTAGGTATTTAAAGATGACAAAAATCGTGGGTTCGAATTCTATAGCAATGCAAGCTATGCAAGACCACGGTGGTACGGTAGGAGTACTGAGCAGTAGGTACCTTATATTATATCATCAGTATTTCCCGAGAACATTGGCACTGTCTACTTACTCTTCTATAGAATATAATATGCAAATTTACAGGCGACGAAAAAACGGTAATTTTTTTGGCGACATAATACACTTCGCCCAGTGTTTAAAAACATCTACTACTCGACTACTCATAGGCACTCAGAAAACTCTTAGTTATATTATGAATATGAAAATATCTTTCTTAATACAGTATTCCTACTATGGGCAGCTTTAAAAGTGTTTACTTATCTGTACCTACATATCTTATATTATAAAAAAACTCGGTTTATTCTTGGATTAATTAACGTTATAATAATGGCAAGTAATTTAATTATTTTCACAAAAGTATGTATTTTTACAATGAGTTGTTTTTGCTGTTTTTATAATTTATACCTACGTAGGTATCATGTTAAAGAAATATTAAAAATAACTCTGCCTTCTTAAGCGCATTAATCATATAACCATATGCTTCTTGAGTATGTGATTTATTATTGGAACAGACATAATAAAAAGCCATATTAATTTTATTATTTTAGTATGCTAAATTTCAATTAAAAAAATTCCAACACCACGAGTCTATCTTCTAATCAACAAACTAATTTGTATGATGAACCTGCAGAAGAGCATGCCGCTCGCGTATCGGTCTTTTCAGTCACCAAAAACGGTGTCCCCCCAGACTTGCACCATAAATCGTCTGTAAAATAGACTCAAAGGCCAATGAATATTCAAACTATGTTTGATATTCCTATTATCATGATCCAGACTCGTAATGATTACCTAACACAGTATTCTCCATTACATAAACTTTTATCAACTTTCGGTAACATATAAGAAAACTTTATTACCAGAATTATAATAAAACTATTATATTAGCTTTCACCCAGGGATTCACTGCCTGTTTCGAGTATTTAGTTAACCCGTAAAAGAGTAACAATCATCCATGTATTTATTCGTGAAAACATTTTGCACTAATCTTTTTTGAAGGATTTTAATCTCGATGGTGAATTGTATAAGTTTTTTATAATTCGTAAAATAC
Organism: Thyatira batis; assembly: GCA_905147785.2. Taxonomy (NCBI): domain Eukaryota; kingdom Metazoa; phylum Arthropoda; class Insecta; order Lepidoptera; family Drepanidae; genus Thyatira; species Thyatira batis. The sequence continues at coordinate 8,871,334 of LR990489.1, forward strand.
TATATCACTTTTAAAAATACTAGATATCACAATTTAAGGTGTTTGTTAGACTCTCGTTCTTAGAACATCTAGCTAGGTTTGATTTGAAATTAGCACTATATATTTACTCTAACGAAAAAAGAAAGCACCTCGACATGTACACATTCATGAGAATAAATAATATTTTTTTCGTTGCATTACACAGGATGTTTAATTTAGGTACTGAGCGTTGTTTTGGAGTTTCGTATGCATATATGCAATTACATTTTCCTGTCTTTATTTAGAATATTTCTTAACCGGTTTTGACTGCAATTTTATTTGACTTTAATAGCGCTGAATCATATTTTATTTGTATTAGCATATCGAAGGTTCTTTGATATCACAATATTAATTTTGCGCTGTCGATCTTTTAGATTTTTAGATCCTAAACAACATAGAATTTCATTAAAAATATTCGTTGAATTATATAGATTCTCGTATTGGTTCTGATATCTGGTAATGGTTTCTCAAATATCATCCTTAGGTTTCAGTGCATTTTGACTGTTTAAATGACCTGAAAACTACTTAATCGATACTTACTACTTAATAATTAGTTTATCTGCAATGTATTATTGCAGATAAACTAATTGTTTATTGAAATATGTACTCTATAGGGACTTTAATCAAATTCAGTAAGTTTTAACCATTCATTTGGAAGTCCTTAGCTTTAACTGTGATGTCATATCATGGGCGTAAACGCTATCCTAAGCCCAACTGATAACAGGCACTCAGATAAAACAAAGTCCTTTAAAAAAGCGTGTACTAACTACGCTGTTCGTGTTCATAAGCTAACTATTCTACATTTATGACACTACGTAACGTTAAGGTCAACGTACTATTATCACATAGAATTTCTTTTTCACGAAAGTGTTTGCATGCCAAATTAACAAACTGAAAGATCCACTGGTTGTTATTGATACGTTCGTTTCGTGCTAATGTCACGCTGTTTTGAGTTTAACTATTCGACGATGTGACATAATCAATCTAAAACGAACGTTTTGTTGTTGTTATTTAATAAAAGTGTAAGGCTTTGTTAAAGTTTGAATGGTTGAATAGTTTCATTGATAAATTTACTGTCCGGGAGTCTGTAATAGCTGAACTATCTAACCGCATTTCAAAGTTCGAAATGCTGACTAAAATGAAAAAAAAAAGTGGAAAATACAATTTAAAGTAATAGATAGGTACATGCTAGTCATAGAAGCGTCGTACATTGTATTAAACAAAATCTCTTCCCGTCGCCGCGTCTATACAATTTAGATCATTTAAACTAGGTATGCAACGGATTTTAATACGGTTTTCATCAATAGATAGTGTTTCAAGGAGAAGGCTTCTATGTATTGTTTTGCACTGATATCACATTAACACATTAGTATCTACATTGTACTCGTGGGAAGCTGGAGGGGAACAATTATATTTTTGACCTACAATGAATAGAATAAAAATCTGGAGTAGGTACCTATCTCCACATTGGAGATTCAACTGTTAAAATTATTTTCAATCGTTAGTTCTTACCTGCGTCTCACGAAATTATGTTTGGAATTGATTTAACCTTAAAATTACACATTCAAGTCTACCTGGGTAACCTTTGATCAAAGCGAATGCATAAGTGGTTATTTGTAGTAGGTTGGTGACTTAATGTGGTTGACAATCAATGACGAGAACCGTCGTTAAACGTGACTTAACAATACACAACGAATTAAGAACATTATTTTTAACTTAAAACTAGCACATATATTTTACCGTCTCATTGAAGGTAGCAAGAAAATCAGTAAAGTATTTGAGTCAACTTCAAAAAAAGTGTCTTTCTTTCTACCAACGATTCTAACGGATGAGTCACAAGATTAATTTGCGGCCACTATACAAGACAGGTCACTCACCTGACTCGGTCCAGCACTCGGGGCTCTCCTGACAGAGCGACTCCCAGTCGAGAGCAAGGTCCTCGAAGCTCGCCATGGCACACACCCACTAATCAACAGACCAGTCCACTCCACAACATACTATCAAACAAGAGCACAAGCACTACCACTAATAACTTAAGGTCACGTATTATTTTTGAGAGTAGTAATTGATTGGTTATTGTTTGAATAGTGTAATCAAGTGTATAGTTCGCGGTTTCCCGCGTTGCGTTGTAGTTCGGTGGTGATGCGCGCGCGCATGTATCAGAGCAGCCGGCGGAGCACTGCGCGGTAACCTCGCACGCTCGGGATGTGTCGCACCGCACCTCGCTCGGGCGTCGATGGAACCTGTTCTGTTCTCTTGAAGGTACTAGCGTTCACTCTACGGGTTCACTCTTTCGATTTCAATGAACCGTTAACGTTCTTTTCTTGTTAGTGTGTCTTGTGTTTACTCGTATCACGTAATAGCTGAATTAGGGCCTAGGTATTAATTGTTCATACGAATCAAACGTAGGTGTTAATTTATCAAACGTATTCATTAAATGGATTTGATGCATCCCGTGGTAGGAGGCTTTTCTATGCGATATCTAAGTGACCATTTACTTTTCCAAAGACATTCAAGACACTTAGTTGAGCCGTTAACACCGGCCGTCCTTTATGCAAGCCCACGCGCTGTATTATTATACTTCGAAACAGTAACTAATAAATATTTAAAGAATTCGCTCTTGGTATTTTATCGTCATGCATATTCCGTGCGGATGGCCTTCTACGAATCATTTCTAAATATGCACTAGGAACCAGCCAGCTACGAAATTCATTAATATCCTTTCTGAATATTTTATTTGTATAGAAAATATTACGAATTTACGAGAACCTATTGCATTAAAATTCTTTCAAGGCCTGGCTCTGGAATAAGTCGAATGTTAACAACTATCATTTCATCCCGTAGTACCTAAGTATCTACATAAACTTGTTCAATTTTATAACGTAGAAGATATGATATGTAGATTACTGTAGATCTAGTTATGTATATCTATTTTATTTACAAAACCTTTAATAACTAAATAGAAATTTTAATTCATCGCAAATTACCTGGGTCTAACTATTCAAACTTACTTAATTTAAGCATCTTGAATTAATTGCGCTGTAATTTCGTCGTGTGGTATTATAATAATAATTTTAAGCAGAAAGCGGCAAGTGAGCGCACTTGGCGATGGTTAAATTTCGTCCAAACCATATATTAGAGCTAACCGCTCTTTACAATTCGACTCTCTTTTGTTTTACACATTTTAATATCCACCGACTGAATAAAATTATTCAAATTGCTAAATTATTCAAACATCATTTCTTATAAGGTTTGTGGTTAAATAGTGTCTGAGATAATAGAGAGTTTGTCACGCATAGTCCTGTTACTATTAAGACCTAGATTTTGTTGGGATCTTATCTCAAGTTACAGAGAAGTAAAATGTGGTCGTTATCAATGAAGCAGTACCTAAATGTATGTTTAGAGCTTAATTTATTGCTACTCTATAATCAAAGCAATTTTTGATTCACTAAAAAACTAGCCATCATCTCACTGAAGAAACTGATAAGGAGATAATTAAATTTAACATGTCGCCCTTGAACTGTACAGAGCTGTGAACACACTGCGTTTAACTATGCGAGTACCGAACTAGTTTTAAATACTCAATTGCTCACGTAGGAGCACGTACTCGAAGTAAATAGGGCATGCTAGCTCGTGTTACTCGTTCATACTGACGTTTAGTTGAGCTGATTAACACGTACGGTAGTCGCAAAATCTTTATCGTGTCCTCTTCTCGGAAACTGGTGCCAATATTTGTGTTATCTCGCATATAAGATGGAGATTAAGATCACTTCATGTCACAACGTCTCTCACAGAAATCATTCATCTTAATATGTAATGGTATGAGTTAAAAGAAATGTTGGTTATATCTACCATTAGCACGCAGATTGACTAAAGGTCATAATTTCGTAAGCACCAATTTTTCACACGAACTCTATTTGCATAGGTGATATAAATGTGAAAACTTCTAAGTCGACTACTACTGACAATCACATGTAAAAGGTAAGGAATGCGAATAAATACTATGTGATGTGTGCTAATGTGTTTAGTAACTTCCAAGCGGTCAGTGCATCTCGGTTTGCGTAATTGAATTGAAATACAAGGAAATATCCGAACTGGGACATTCAACCTGCCTTTGAATAGATATTCTGTTAATTAATTTTGGTATTTTATCATTGTGCCTTTTAAGCCTTATCTCTTAATATCACTTTGAGGTTGGCTAATTACTTCCTGGCTTCATTCCTTTCTCTAGTTTTTGTGTAGTATTCAAGTACACTTTCGCTCCACGCGGTTTCACTCAGATCAACGGTAAAAAACGTATATCCTATAACCATCTTTTGAAATGAAAATGAAAATGAAAAATGTTTTTTATTCAATTAGGCCTTCACAGACACTTAAGAATAGTCAAACTCTAACGCTCGGTTCGGAAGGTTGGTTTTGCTGAGAAGAGCCGGCAATAAACTCAGCAATTACTCTTTTCAAAACAAACTTAGATTTATTTACATATCAAGGAATTAGTCTCACTGAAAATGTTTGGGTGTTGGGGAATGACTTAAAATAAAATAATTTAAAGTGAAAGTTTACAAAATAACAATAGCAAACTTAGGCAGACCAGCCCCCACAAGCAGCACCTGTTCACAAGCATGACGCATGTGGCAGCCATCGCCCTCTTCGCCATATTTTAGGGAAGTGAGCGACCCGTCACACGACGCCGCCGCAAGCAAAGACTTTTAAGTGAGCATAACTAACCTAAGCTTGCAACAAACCACGAATGAATGAACAAAGCACACACCCCCAATGTTATCAGTGTGACCATTAACATGTTTATATCAGGTAAATTACATCATATAAGTATCAAAAGTATACAAATTAAATAAATCTATAACCAAGCATTATTATCATTAAGATATTCATTTACATTATAGTAAGCCCTTTTTATTAATACGGCTTTGATGTGGTCTTTAAATTTTTGTGAAGGCAAATTTACAATTGATTTAGGTATTTTGTTATAGAAGCGTGTACACAGTCCTAAAAATGAACCTTGCACTTTTTGGAGTCTATAAGCAGAGGTCACAAGTTTGTGCTTATTTCTTGTGTTGATGGAGTGCAAATCACTGTTTTTAACGAAATCGCTAATGTTATTATGAACAAATATTATGTTGGTATATATATATTGAGTGACTTAATCGTTTCCTTTGTGTAAACTGGAGGGTTGTGGTCATTTTCCCCCACGGGGACCAGCCGGCTTGGGGGAGGTATATTTGTGGTTTTGAGTGGCATGGTATTTTGAGTTTTGTAGTTGTTCCGGTCGCCGGTGTCCTTTGATTGCTAGTTACTATTCTTTTCTTTCAGCGAGTTACTTCTGGGGCGTGACAGAAGATCAAATGCGTTCCTTGCAGCGATTTTTTTGGGACCTGTCGAAGATGGATGGTTCTGTGCGTTGGTCTCTGTATTTGGGGAGAAAGAGGATTCTCTCTTTCTCTTTTCACGACTCAAATCACTTTGCTTCTTGACTATAATTTTGTCCCCTCGTAAGTAAGCGATATTGCCTTTTTTTCTTTCTTCTTCCACTTTAGGCTGCAGTGACTTTCTTATTTCCAGCGTTTCTTTTGTAAAATCTTCTTTTATGTAGATTCCTTCAGGGAGTTCATTTTTATTTTTCAGAATTTCATTTCTTCTCCAATTTGTTGTGAAAGAAATAAGGATAGGCCGAGTTCCCTTGCTGTTCTTGTTTCCAATCCTATAGGTTTTATTGATTTCATGCTCTTGAATATTCAATGCGAGGTGATACTTAATCTTTTCTTTCATGAATTTTACCATATTGGATTCGTCTTTGCCTTCTTCTTCCCTTATTCCAAAGAAAAGCAAGTTGTTCCTTTTCTTCTGTATTTCTAATCCTTTAATTTTTTCTTTCAGATCTGAAACCTCCGTATGTAACATTTTATTCTGCTCGTCAAGTTTTTTGAGTCTCTCATCCATTAGTTGCATAATGTTCTGTGTAACCGACTCTGTAATAGTTATGGTTTGTCTCTCCATTTGCTCTTGAATTTTTTCCAAAAGAATTTGCATTTGGTTATCCATTTCTTGTATAAAAATTCAAATTCAAATATCGCGCCAAAAGTTTTCAAATCCGTGTGCCAAATTGTTATTTGCCACATTCACTCAAAGTACGTAACGACACTGAAAAACATATACGATGGCAGTTCCAGCAGAGTCAAAATGGAGAAACACGGTCCGAAAATACCAATCTGCCGAGGAGTGAGACAGGGTGACCCTCTGTCCCCCAAACTTTTTATAGCAGTACTGCAACTTATCTTCGACCATCTAAGCTGGAAGTCAGACGGAATCACAGTAAATGGGAGGCAACTCACACACCTGAGATTCGCTGATGACATCGTCCTCTTCGCTGTAACAAGCAAGAAACTAGAAAAAATGATATGCTCACTAAGTGAAGAAAGTGAAAAAGTAGGTCTCAAAATGAACAAAGACAAGACCAAAGTAATGACAAACAGCAACACTAACACAATAAGCCTACATGGTATGCCACTGGAATACGTGAACAACTACACATACCTAGGGAAACAAATAACATTTGGAGACAATAATGATGAAGAAGAGACGGAACGCAGAGTAAACATGAGCTGGAAAAAATTTTGGTCCCTAAAAGAAATTTTAAAAGGCGCCTTTCCTCTTCACCTCAAAAAGACCGTAATGGACACCTGCATTTTACCGACGCTTACATACGGTTGTCAAACCTGGACATACAACACCAAAATAAAAACCAAGCTCGTGACGTGCCAGAGAGCGATGGAAAGAAGTCTATTGAAAGTAAGGAGAATACACAGAATAAAAAGCGAATTTATAAGAAGTAAAACAAAGCTCATAGATGCTCTGCAATACGCTTTAACACTAAAGTGGCGATGGGCAGGACACATAGCAAGATACAGAGACAAAAGATGGACATTGGAATCAACGATATGGAAAGGACCAATTGGTAAAAGGAGCAGAGGACGTCCAAAGAACAGATGGATTAACGAAATAATCGCCACAGCAGGACAAGATTGGCAAACAAAAGCAAGGGACAGAGAGAGTTGGAGTAAACTGGAGGAGACCTATACCCAGTTTGGGGTTCTAACACCAAATAACAAAAATTAATCAAAAATACCTGAATTTAATCTAAATATGTACATATATAAAACTATCTATATTTTAAAGTAAAATTGTATTATAAATTTTTTTAAGGTTGTTGGAAATAAATGGGTTTATTATTATTATTATTATTATTATATATATATTGTGATGCAACTGTGAGTATGCCGATTTCATTAAATTTATCTCTGAGGGAAGTACGAGAACCTAAATTGTAAATAGCTCGTACCGCTCTCTTTTGTAAAATAAAAATGGTTTCTATATCCGCAGCTTTGCCCCACAGTAAAATACCATAGGACATAACACTATGAAAGTAACTAAAATATACTAATCGAGCTGTATCTACATCTGTAAGCTGTCTAATTTTCCTAACTGCGTATGCTGCTGAGCTGAGCTTTCCCGCAAGTGTAGAAATTTGGGTGCCCCATTGAAGTTTCGAGTCAAGAGTAATTCCTAAAAATACTGTTGATTCAACAAGATTCAAAACTTCATTATTTAACATTAGATTACAACCTACTTTTTTAACATTAGGTAAAGCAAATTTAACACATTTAGTTTTTTTTTCATTTAAAACTAGATTGTTCACAGTAAACCAATCTAATACCCTGGCTAATGCACTGTTAACATCGTCATAGTTGGATTTAAGTCTATCAACACTAAAAATCAGTGAGGTGTCATCAGCAAACAGAACAATTCCACAGGTATTTTTAACATAAAAGGGTAGGTCGTTAATATAGATTAAATTAAACTTTACGAATTAAATTTTACGATCCATGTAACCTTTTTGCAAATAATAACGCCCACCCACTGTAAGACAAAATTCGAAGGAGGTAGGTGCAAAAAAGCTAGAAAATAGAGAGATCCTCAGTAGTTCACCCACATTTCACTAAAGAAATGACGTGTGGTTGGCATTGTCTAGCCAGCATTACGCCGTGAACAGTTTGGCCACCGAGGCAATTATTTCTTAATATTATTATGTAGTTTTCCATATGTGTTTTGCCCTGTATCAAATTAACACGGAAACATAAATTAAGACAATTGTGATACCGCCTTTTAAGTATTGCGTTTCATCAACGTGACAGATATGTATCGGTTTTAAGTTTGTGAAAGGCAACCTTTTGAAGAGATAGATTGTGGGCTGAGTCTATCAATGCCAGCTATGGTCAATGTATTAAATTCAACTACATGCCAAGGTGTGCCAAGGCGCGGTTTGTTTACTTCGCAGAGCCCTGTAAAACCGTTGTGAGAACATTGTTCTATTTTCGTAGTACTACAGGTTAAGCAAGAGCAACATTTACCGGCATTAAAAATAACGGCCTTGGTCCAACTGCGGGGTACCTATCCATTCAAGGCGTGAATGGGTCGAAATCACTATTTTAACCACGTCGTATAGACAAACATGTGCAAAACACCTGTGTTTCAAAAGGCATTTTACATTTTAGCGCTAAGCCATTTGACAATGCACTTAGCTAATGCGAAATTCAAGTCGCGCAGGTGAAATCGGCTCACGGTGATACGCTCACATCTTCTCGACCAACTTATCGCTACGCTGGTCAACCACAATAAAAACAATATACTCTCAATCATTAATTTTATTTTTTCATTACATGAAATGCAACATTGTCTTTATACATAGATAGTTTTCAAATAGGCAAACCGTTTCACTTGTAATAGATATAATCTTACACGATTTACTTAAAGTTAATGAAACCAATTTATATTCAAGTGGTTCTCTTGCCCACTGACAGAAAACCAGAGGTATTTGAGAAGTATTTGGCGTTAGCTTCGTTGATACGCGTCTCTGCTGCTTGTGGATTCACGATTTCCAATCCCTGAAAAAAAAACTTCTTTGAGTAGAGTTTACACAATATATTTATTTTATTATTCATTGTTAGGCAAAGTTCTCACTAGTTTCATAATTGTCGTCGCACGAGGACCGTTATTACAATTTTGATTTATTTATTGATAACAATGCTTAAATAATTTATGTTTGTCCGTGGGTTGAAACAATATCCTATTGCAAGTCTTTTATTGTCCGATTACGATCGATGAACAGGTTTATTGTATCATAACATTATCTTGACAGCACATGAAAATACATTTGCAAATAGATAGCCTCATATTCAAATTAAGTTTTGTTTGTTAAACCATCTTGGATATCATCACAGGCAGATGATCATAGACTACAAGAGCACAACTACAAATTACACAAAACGACAAACAAATGCAATGTCATCTAGAATTTAACCGACATTTATAAGAGACTAGCTGACCCGGCAGACTTCGTACTGCCCCAATCTATACTTCAATACTAATATCATAATGCGGTAGAGTTTCTTTGTTTGCTTGAACCGCTAATCTCAGAAACTATTTTCCCGGCAATTATTCCATTTTTCTCACCTTTTAAACCTTCACTGGACCCACACGAACATTTCAAAACCAAGGAAAAATAATCAGTTCAACCGTTCTCGACTTTTTGTGAGACTAACGAACAGCAATTCATTTTTATATATATAGATTACATGACAGTGATTACTATTTTAGATTGCTTGTGATTATAAGGCCAAAGCCAATACCAGTATATTATAATGTAGTCAACGTCATACGCAAGTAGATAAGTAAGGCAATGCCAGTAAGTAATGGCCATTCGTTTAATTCTTGCTTATCACGTTATTTACTTTTTGCCCATTCTATTGTGTTTGCTTCATTAGACGTTATAACATTCATCGAACACGCGACGAAAAATATGGCACGATTTGTCATTCATAATTATTGATTGACAATAGAAGTAAACAAATGGGCTATGCCTTGAAAAGCACTAGCACTTAGATGACGTTCAAACTTTTTAACTGAATTAGCGAACGCATTGGATGATTTAAATATGGAGCAATTAATAATACATTTGGTAAAACTGAGAAATTCAAACATTTTGCAACAATTCTGACTGTATAACAGGATATGTACATATTTATACACGCATATTAATCGAATAATACCTAGATATATTAAACATAACATATCGCATTGGCATCACAATCAATAACGATAATAATCTCAAACATCTGACCTATAAGATTAAACACACTTTTCCAAGAAGATTACATTGACTCAACTTTCACGAGCGCAATTCTGCAGTGTAATGTCAAGTCTAAGTTAATCAATACATCAACGGTATCATCCTTTTTTTTTGTAATAACAGTTATCTCAATAGCATCGTGGTCCCAATAGACCGGCTGTACGGTCAAGCATTCCTTTATAACTAAGACAGCAAAAGGCTCTCGTATCTCAGTGCATATCTGCCGTCGGCTATGTGAGGGCATAATCTCCGTGATTGCTATCTGGTAAACTAACGGTCTATAGATGTGGCTGGCAGGTTAACACCGGTCGCTGGGCCGATGGGCGGAGGGCACGGTAATGATAATAGCCCTGTATTTACCGCCTAGGCCGTTTAGATTGTACACGCCTGTTGTTCTGCAATTGAGGATTTACACCGCCACTATGTTATACTTGTTAGACAAGGAAAAACAATTAGCATCTGTGTATTTCTAGATGCAGCAGCAACAGATTTTGAAGAATCTGAAGGAGACTTAAATAAAAAGTAGGTACGTTGTTGAGTGGACTCCGAAATAAAATTGTAATCTACAAGACTGTCGCTGTAGCTTTAAAAGAAATGACTCATCATTAGTGTAAAGTAGAAACAACAGGAAGGAATGAGAAATCTTTGAACCTGCGATAATGGAACTGACATTAATAACGATTATGTATACATTTGTTTGTAGATAAGAGCGAGTGCATAGTTTCTCACAAGGAATGTAAACAAGCTGGACAAACGTTAAACATTATAAGGGCGTTGCCGTTCCTAGCACAAATACCAACAGCGAAATGTAAACGGTGAAAGTTCTATCCTAACCAGATCGCCTGAAATACCAATATGCAATTTTCTCGGTGGTCTGCCTACATGCAAAACTTGTAACTGACCGCGGCGGTATAGGATCTATATATTCGATAAGTGGCGATGAACTTAAATAGTTACGTGTATTAGGATACGGGCACAAGTACACCATTATATGTTAGATTTCTACTTTCCCCAAGGTACAAACAGTGCATTATTTCAGACATACGAATATTTCAAATGCTTTATTAATGCAACAACACGGGTCTGGCGGGCCCTTTACGCGACGTTATCCAATCGGGAGACATGATAACATGCTGTGCCGTTTTAATTGACATTTAAATAAATATGTCATGTTGATGGATCATAAATATTCGTACGCCATTAATAATTAGCATGCAGTAATAGCGACAAGCGTGTTGTAACTATGCTGAGCGTACGATCGAAAAGGAAATTCCACTTTAGCACATTGTGATAAGGACATCCGATGAATACTGATGGGTTGATAATTGTGCGAACAAATAATCTCTGCGGTTGGTAAATTGTGTTAAAATTTAAATAGATATTATTTAACTATATATCAAGTCCGGGATTTTCAGAGCCTAAGCAATCCACCGCACTTTAGATAAAAAAATATACATTACCTACCATTGAAATGGACTTGAAAAGTCTCAACAACTTTCGTTCATCTCGACACAACTACTCAAACTACTTTTACTGTGAAGCTGCTTAAAAGATTGATATTGAAGATCATTATCTCAAAATTGACCGTGAAGCTTTTACTCTAGATGAAAACATCAAAGCTACGTTGTATCGATCAGTTTAGCGGACTCAAGATTGCTCAGATGAGGTTAGCCCAAGGGCAAGTGTCAAGATCTATGTGAGATAAAGCTTTAATGACGCATTCACTGCAAGCGTATTGTAATAGCACGCTGCAGTGGTAATAAAGAGATATAAGGTGTCATTGATATATAGTGGCGTAAACAATGGATTGGCAGGCAGGTGGGCAAAAAACTGTATCAGGTATTGTATTCAGACGGGACGTTAGGTACGTTAAAAGCAGTATAGGTTATATCCTACAAGGTCCTTTTATAATGTAACATCATTAGTACGTCTTGTCGTTAGAGAAAGCTCGTGCACCTGATAGGGAAGTAAGAGCTATTGAAGATTTAAACTATTATACAGTTTAATCAAAACATCTAGATAGCAAAAGAGTCGTTGGACTCAACTCAAGTAATAGGATGTTAATTTTTCATACATCTGAACAATTCTTTTGTCATGAGTTATTCCAAAATTGACCGTTAATGGTCCTTCGAGCCGGATATTCTAAAATACTTGTTTAATCCTCCATTGTTCCTTTTCAGGTCAAATGTATATAAACACACGCGTCTATTGTTTGATTGCAATTACGGGCTTAGATAAGGGGGAAAAATTCAAATTATGATTTATCATAAGAAGATGGCACTTATTCGTTTCTGCTTTGTATGTAAACTCGCAAATAGACACGTGAGACAATGCCGGCTCGTTATAGTGCGATGACAATGTAAGAGGCCGAGTACACCGACACACATATCTTATAATTCCCAACCTTATGTAATCTTGTAACAAGTTACAACTGTCGGTAATGAGGAGTAATTGACGCCACTGCGTCTAGAATTAAGAAATAATATTTTTTCTAGTATACTGTTTATTGTGCATAATTTTGTAATATGAGGCTCGATTTCATTCTCATTATAAATTTGGGAAGATTTTTACTTCTTACGTGACACTAAGTAAGTATTTTTCGACCTGCATTTTCGGACAAGCTTACCTTACTTAATAATGTTAATAAGGTTTTAGAATGTAGGTATGACTAATGAACATGATACATAGCTATTTATTTATACCAACAGAATTTACATATTCAGAATGTAAAAGCTAACGAGAACCACGTTATATCAAATGTCAACGTAACCTACAGAAACTGCTGATTAACTAACATGGCTTTAGAGATTAGGGCAAGAACACAACATAATTAAACCTTTAAATGTCTATTCTAAAGCGTTATATAGTTTTAATAGACCTAGGTCTGTGATTATGGAATTTACTTCTCGATAGATTGTTAGAAACTCAGCCATTTCGTTCGAAAGGTTGAACGTGTGCCCATAATAGAGTATTTACCACTAATGAAAACTGGCTATTAAATTGATGTTAAACGAAAGTTAGTTCAGTTTTATAGGAACGTTTGGAGTCGTATATCATTGATAAAAAATAAAATGCTCAATCAATCGTTTGGAGTTTGAGTGGCTATTTCATTTTGTTATTACTCTGATTTTGATTACAGATCCAGTTATACGGTTGTGGTCAGCGAAGGAATCAGCAGCTTTTTAGAAATTGTTTGTATGTGGGTTAATCAGTTTGCCTATAACCGGGTGATTGGCAGACACTAACCGACACGTCTAACATTTGTTATAAGATCTATGCTTAATGATCATAGCTTCCGTTACAAATGAAATCTAGGTTCAATATAACTGAAAAATTGTTGATTGAATTGCATTAACTTCCTTTCTATTCGAATGTAAAATCTATGAAATAATTGCTTGTGTGATACAAAAATGTTTATATTGTTTTACTTACTTTTGCCTGCTAAGATTAAAGCAGGTTAATTGAAACTTATCATCATTTGCTTTTTTTAATATTTTTTTTACTCTATGGTTATATTTATTGCACGAGTAAGAACTATACCAAACAAAACTTTGTCTTAATTAACAGTACTGACCTGCAATGGTGTGAAAGCGACAGACGACGCAGTACCAGACACCTGCCTCCTGATACTAGTGGCGCCCCCATACTGCTGTTGCTTCTGCAGATTCTTCTGCAACGTCTTACTGATGCGGACTTTAGTCTTTTCATCAATTTGTGGCAGACGTACCCTGCCGGTACTTGACTTGCCGATCGTACCGCGAGTGTAGCCGAGGTCTTCTTGATAGGCGTCGTCTTCGATCTGGTGGGAAAATATTATAAAAATGGAATTGTATTTAGTTTGTCTATCATCTTATGGAAGTTACTTCATGAAATCCGAATATGTGGACTCTTTAGTTTGTATTTTTAACGAAGTTCAAAAACGGAAGAGGTTGTATGTTCGACTGTATATATACCAATTTTTTTATGTATGATCTCCGATTTCTCCGCCAACTGTTGAACGATTTCATTGATGTTAAATTGAGTATGAAAGCATTATTAGCTTTTAAGCCATAAAATCATATACATGATAATCATATACGTGATTTAAAACTTGTGTGATTTATTCGTATAGTGCGGTGCGATATATCTCGGTCTTCCGTACACGAAACGTCTCGTGACAGATGTAGGTTTCAGAGTTTAGATATTCCGCTGCATTATTTTTTATGTATCCGTGGGTAATTGTGCGCTATAAATGATTCGATAGCTACAAAGCAAATGCATTACATTAACACAATTCGATAATATTTTACTACGAAAGCAATGCAATTAGGGGCAGTGCGATTAAACCGCCGTCAATTGACTTTGGATTAGATGTAACACACGGTGTTATAGTTTGGCGAACTAATCGATTAATATTTTTAATGGTCAATGATAAACTGATTAATATAAACTGATTTATTGATCAGACACAGAGAGGAAAATTATTCAAATACATTCGACTATGAGATGGAAAGGATTTGTTCATCAAGTTTTACATGATTAAATATCTGATTGTGAAACTCAATCGCGATTACTTCGTCTTCGACACTGTCGAATTTGTCATTTAACAAATAAAATGCATAGACGTGTCCGATTATTTTGTGTCCAATTATAGTAAATACTCATTTCATAATGTTTTAATTTTATTATATATGTTACAGCAGCTACCTGATTACTGAAGCTCTCCATTGTTTGGTATCAGATTGGACGTGTGCAAAACTCAAGATATTTATTAATAAACTAGTGTCTCCCCGCGGTTTCACCCGCGTACCAGTGAGATTTACATTTTCCCGGGATAAAAAGTAGCCTATGGCCTTCCTCAGGCTTTAGACAATCTCTGTACCAAATTTCATTTAAATCGGTTCAGTAGTTTTAGCGTGAAAGCGAGACAGACAGACAGAGTTACTTTCGCATTTATAATATTAGTATAGATAGTCTATATATCTATAAATCTCGTGTCACAGTGTTAGTCCTCAATGGACTCCTAAACCACTTAACCGATTATAATAAAATTCGCACACCATGTGCAGTTCGACCCAACTTGAGAGATAGGATAGCTTACATATACTTGGACCCGGTAGGTGGCGCTGGTGGGCAGAACGAAGTCTGCCTGGTCCACTAGTAGTCTATATATTTGGCGCAATAAGCTAAGGTTCCTAAGCATCAGTATGTATGCGTGTATCCCAGCCTGCAGCCACACAACGGGCCCGGCACGGTGAGGTGCGCTTCACCAGCTCCTGTTCCGGTCTATTTGAACCGCTTATAAAAACACTTCTGACGTACTATTTGAAATTCAACGTGTCTATCGCGCGCGGCTCATTGAGCGTGACGTCATGCTCACCAAGGAGACCACAACGGAGATAGTATTTTTATACGACTGCCATTAAAGGATTGTTTTTTTATGAAGTTGAAGGTTTGCTAAGGAAGGTGATATAAATTTTGTCTATATCGTATGTGGTTATGTACTTCACAAACATTTTATATAAGTTAAGTACTCCTAGAAAATCATAGAAAAATAAAACAATTGTAGAGAAGTTGTAGAGAGGCTAAAGTATTCCGAAATTAATGTAAGAAAAAGTAATTATAATGTAGCGTCGTAATAATATTGTACAAGATATTCTGTGATAAAGTTTTAACCATCCCATTTTTCCGACCGATTTCATAGTTTCTAGCTATTGTACCTATGCATATATTTTCATGAATTCAGACTGTCGTGAAAACAGGAAAATAAAATTATTGAGTACAACTCAAAACTGAGAGAAAATTGTATATGAAAATGTGTTCAGAGCGTAAACAGTAAAATCCATGGGTGTTTGAACATGAATGTGAAGATGTTGCTCTCACTTCATGATACGTCTTAATTGCACTTTTAAGGAATTTCTCATTGACGTGATAACATTTAGATTACAACCAATAATGTTTTTGTGTGTGCATCGTTAACAAATAATGAATGTTTTAATTGCATTGCTGCAGTTGATACATCCGCTTTACGATCATTAACTACTACTACACTATACCTACCGGTACCGCACCAACTTATTTCAAACTTAAATTAGTGCTTAAATCATTATTGAATACAATTAAAATTGGTATAAAAATATACAACGCTAAATTAGATTTATGATGACCGTAGCTGTGAACCGTATCCATTTTATCTTATTTATACGAAATGAACTCTATTTTTTACAAATTAAAGCTCAATCTTAAAAACGAGTTTTTAAATATGAGAGACGATATATGATAAATGTAAATTCAGAAGTCGACAAGTAAAAAGTGGCAGAATAAAGTATTATCTAAATGAATAGTGATGTATAAACAACGTTACACTCACGTCGGCGAAGTTAAGTCGGTTCGCGTTCTTCCTGAACTCTGTCATCGCGTATCTCTCCTTCATCTTCCTCACTCGTTTCCCGCCGCGCTTCTTGCGACTTTGCTCTATTGGCTTCGGCAGCGGCTTCACGAATTTTACTGGAGGTGGCTCCTAGAATAGAAAATATATGTAGGTACTATATTAATAAACTGAAGAGTTTGGACGCTCTAATCTCAGAAACTATAGGTCCAAATAAAAAAGTTAGATAGCCCATTTCTCGAGGATGGTAGACTATATTACATTACGCTACGGCCCATAGGAGCGGAGTATTAATGAAAAATGTTGCAAAATAATCTTATGGATTTATTATATTTATAAGTTGCGCGGATCAGCTAGCACACTATATGGCCGCCAGGTATTTACCAATCCGTATGATTTATCTTTTGACACAAATTGTATTATGTGTGTTAGTTCCTAGGTTACTTCCCGGGTAATATCCTACGACTTTTTGGTTAGAGATCCTGACTTTCAAGCCGCCGGTCGTGGATTCCAATCCCACCCAGGACAAACATTTGTATGCATGAATATTTCTGTTGTGTCTGAATGTGTCTATATAAGTAGACAAATAGTCATATCGTATTTAAAAGTAGTATATCAGCTATTTAGTCACCATAATACAAGCTTACTTTGGAATCCGATTTGCCGTGTGTGAAAAACATCCCAGGATATTAAAATTTATTTGTTTATAGATGTATGTATGTTACCTGCAGTTTATCAAGTTTCTTCTCGATCCCCTCCCTTAGCTGTCGGCCGATGCGTCCGTCCGTGCTGTCGTGGCACGCGTCCACACGCGCCGCCAGAGTCAACTTCGTCGACACCAACTTGGCCGCTTTGTATCTCAACTCCTAGGAATAGATTAGATTATTTATTTATTTCTCTCATCACACAATTTTACATAATATAATGAGCAAGTTTTGTTAGGACAGTTCATATACATTATGTGAGAGACTGGTGTCTGTACTAGGCAGAGCCTGTACTACAGGTCACCAGGCTCCAACCACACGCGAATCGATATTTAGCTCATTTACATTACATTACAGAATAATACATATAACTAGAAACAAAATATCTCAGAAATCATTATATCTATCTATATCAGCCCCTAAGATAAGCAAGCTGAAGTGGCAATGGGCCCGTCATATTAGCCTTAGAACCGATGACCGTTGGAGTAAGCGGGTTCGGCAAACGTGATATAGGACGCCCTAAGGCCAGGTGGTCGGACGATATCTCCAAAGTGGCAGGGAAAAATTGTATGGGAAAGGCCAAGGTTCTAAATTGAACTTTGTGAAAGTAGCAGTAATTATTAATTAAATCCTTGTACACACTCAGAAAACCTATACACATACACACTAAGCATAACTTAAAAACCTTTAAAAAAATAATTTTTAATTGATTTGATAAATAGAGTAAATACTTACAGGTGTAGTGTCCTGTACAATCTGAGAGAAATAAATAAACCCAGTGTGAGGTAATGCCGCAGCTTGAGAGAATCCAGATAATGTTTTCTTTTGTTGTCCAAGAGGCAAGACATTGCAGGCGGGCATTCTTGACAGCTTTGTTAGGCCTCCAGCCACACCGAGAATCTTTGCCGCTGTTGATGCACCTGTAAGGTAATAATTGTATTATTATGTGCATTATTGAAGTTTATATATAAGTTACATAATGAGAGTTACAATCTATTATAATATAACACATATGCTACTTTTTATCCTGGGAAAATCGAAAATCCCCTAGAAATGCGGGTAAAATAATAGTGGGCATATAAAACTAAGAGATCTGATAGCAGCTGTTAGATGCTAGTTTTTGGTAATGATTTCACTATAATATATAAAGAAACCAGCGCCACCTACCAGTCCAAATTGATGTATTATACATAAAAACCTTTCCCATGAAATACTCCGTAATTTGGTGAAAACCGCATGAAAATCTGTTCAGTAGTTTTTGTGTTCATCACGTTCAGACAGACAGATGCAGCGGGGACTTTGTTTTATATATATAGATAAAATATAGTTAATTTACATTAAGTAAATAGATATTTACCAACAATAGCTGTTATGTTTGGGGCTATGAAAGTCATCCTGCTCTCAACATACTCATATATGTTAGCTTTGAAATTAGTTAAATCTGTTGCCATGTCACAAGCCTCATTAATTTCTGTTAGTTCATCTTCAGTCAATAATTTCCTGAAAGAGATAAGGTAATAATTTGTTTAAAAATACTCTATTGTTCAGTAAATAAACTATCTTTAGGGATAGAATTAAAACTAATTGAAGTTTAAGATGAATATTAGAAGTTAGTTTTCAAGTTAATTTTATGTGAACATTTCTGAAATTAGGGTAGTACCCTAACCTTTACGTTGAATTATTATTGTTTGAATCAACAGCCTCTCTCATTTATTAAATAAAAATCAAAAGAATGTAATAAATACAACTATGTAGTAGTGATGTGCCGAGTCGCTGTTTTGGTGGATCGAGTCGACTCGAGTCAGTTTATACGGTATTCGAATCATGACTCGATTCCCTCTACTCGAATTCTATGTTTGGTATTCGAATTCTGACTCGAGTCCAGCCGGACTCGAGTCAGAATTCCGGCATTTGAATTCCGGCTAGACTCGAATCAATCCTCATTACCGATTCCTTTTTTCCTAATGTTGCGATTGGCATCAACCTCAAAAGAAATATTGCTCATATCCGATTATGAAGACGCTTCATGATTTTATATATTTATGTATCTAAGTTATTATTTATAAGGTATCAAAGTTATTACTTTTCAGTTATTCGTTTGTGTTTTAAAGTCCGGTAAATGTTGTTTAAATTACTTTTTAATGAAAGATAATTAAAAACATAGAGCGTAACAAAACTCGTAAACTAGACTCGAGTCATTTGAACTCGCATAAATAGAATCGAGTTAGCAAGTACGAATCGATTCTTCCTGACTCGAGTACCGGAATCGAGTCTGGCGTACTCGAATCAAAATAAATTGGTATTCGAGTAGACGAGTCCAAAGCAGGAATCGAGTCTGACTCGAGTCAAACCGTACTCGGCACATCGCTACTATGTAGTCCTTACCCCTGTGTAGTAGATGCAGTAACTGACACAATCATAATTGTGGCTTGAGTAAGAAAACTCTGCAGTATCTCATTGTTCTTAGCTCTGTCTAAATCGTTGCCAAGTTCCCTGACACTCCTTATGTACTCTAGTGGGGTTACAATCAGGGATTCCAGCTCCGGAAATCTTTTCTGATATTTATCTCGGACAAATCTGTGGATAATAGCTGCAAAATGAAATTTTAGGCACATGTTTACAACCTAACATATATTTTGTAAATGTAATAAATATAAAAAAATGCAAAGATTTGTACCATAACTAAATTGCACTATTTTGTGATATTATATGTTCAATATTTGAATAGAGTGTAAGAATAAAAAGGGTTCATAATAAAGACACAACTATTCAGACTCCTGAAGTATAGTACATTTTCATATTTTTTGGCTACTTATTGTTCTTGGGTAAGTGATTTGAATAAATATGTATGAGCAATTTAATAAGTATAATTTGAAATGAAACCCACCAATTTCGCCATCAATCTCTGCAGCAATATTATTTGCCTCCACAATCAATTGATATTCCGGATCAGTCTCCATTAGTCCTGTGACTTCAATTTTCTTTCTACTGTTGCCAGCATTACGCTCAATCTCAGTAACAACCTTAATAAATGACAATAAATCTATTACACACAGCACAAGTGATTTCTGCATAGATAACGTATTTTAAACATAACTCATGGTAAGGTAATGAAGAATTTAAGACTTAAATATCTACAATATACTGCATGCATTCATAACCAATGTGTCAATATTATCATGACTTTTTAAGACTCATGAGCCAGAATTAACACTAGATACCTTACCCTTCTAGTCCAAACTAAGACTCCTTTGACCATTTTCAGAAATAGAAGTACCAAATACAAGTATGGAGCCTAAATAGTCCTAATAACAGTGATGATTTAGGTTTGTGTGTAAGTTCTTACCCGCTTCAATCGATCCGAATATCGAAGCTTTGCCAACTCTCTAATGGACACATTATTGATGTCTTCTTCTTTGGGAGCTACAGGATAAGGTACGGCAAATTCATGAGATGCATCATCCGTCTTACTTTCGATCGCAGCTTCAAGTTCCCCATCATCATTTTCCTCTAGATCAGCTAGTAATTCGTCTGCTAGAGACATATTCAGAAACTTGTTAAAAATAAAACGACGAGTTTTAGTTTACAAAATATTCGCAATGATGCGCGAATGGAAAAAGTGAAGTGAAAATCAAACTTTAGATGTCATTAGTGTCAGTCAGTCAATCAATTGTCAAATAATAGGTCCTTAGGATTCTATTAGAATTATTTTAGTAGCTCCCAGAATTCCTTTTCAAGAAATATATTTTAAATAGAGTTTTGAAACTACGAAAAAAACATCACAATAAGTTAGAGATTAAGACTATAGATATAGGTGAACAATATAGGCGTTAAGATCGTAAAATAATATTTTACTTTTTACGGGTGCTGACTGAGCTGGAAGTTATTTCACTGATTAATTATTAAATTTTTCAGCTTTATGATCCAATTTGTTATGTTTTTGGGCGATTATCAACATGAAATGACGTGTAATGTCAAGTCAACTAGGTTGCGGGCACTTGCGGGGTTCCTAATACATATCAATCTACCATCTATCTTTGGAATAATTTATTTATTTAAAATAAAATAAGAATCTCGTCAAGACTCAACTGTCTAACGATAGTTATGGAGCACAGAATCAATGAACTGTAATAATTCTAAATCAGGTTATCTAATCTGTGGCATGGTTTGACTTACCAAAAAATCTGCCCAACACTATTTGCAATTTTTTCCAAGATTTTCCGTGTGAAATCGTACTCGAGAGGCCTTCGAAAAGGCCCGTATTTCAAAGTCAGAAGTGTTCTTAGTTCATCTAGTGTAATTTGGGACTAAAAACCGTCTAAATGGCGCTAAATCCACAGTATGATGCCATTGGAAAAGGTTTTGTACAACAATATTATACACTGTTTGATGATCCGGCACAACGACCAAATCTGGCAAATATGTACAACGTGAGTGTCTTTAACGATTTCCTTTTCAATATTTAAATCATCTATCCCGTATACGTTTATACCCACTTCGTTTATATCGAAAAGAACCGTTACTCTTATTTGTAGGTTAACTTCATTACTCCCGCCGAAAAAATCATTTTTCGCACTAATCCCACATTTATTTTTATAATTACATACCTACCTTTATAATAAATATACTCTATTATCTACAATAATCGTCATAGGCAGCAGACTCATGTAATGAGTCATCCAATGTGTCTTTTTCTGAACCCCAATATGTTGTAGTCATACCTAAAATTGCACATATTTTCTAGGTGGAAACATCATTTATGACTTTTGAAGGAGTACAGCTACAAGGTGCTGTAAAAATTATGGAAAAATTAAATGTAAGTATTGGTTATTATAAAACTAATGTCATTAACACCAAAGATCTAAAGGATTTATAATGTTAGTGAGTTTTGCACAGTATTGTCTTAAAGCATATGTAGTGTACTCCCATTGATTAGATAGGTTGCTCTAAAAAATAAAGATTTTACTACTCATACAGACATAAATAAATAACCAAACTGTCAACCCGATTATGGCTTGATTGGTTTATGAAATTCCATAAAAATGTGAAGAAATTTGTTTGTTGCATAACATAATCAGGGTAAATAGAGATTGTGTGCGGCCATGCTGCCAGTCCTTCTACAGGATTATGTATTATTTTTATAGAATTTTAAAATAAATCATACCATAATGAGGGTGACAATTTATTGATAGTTAATTTAGGTGTTTTTAAGAGTAACTTGGAGTAATTATTTTTCAGGGTTTGGCATTTCAAAAAATTGGTAGATTAATAACAGCTGTTGATTCACAACCTATGTTTGATGGTGGAGTTATAATCAATGTCCTGGGAAGATTGCAAGTAAGTAATTTTATTTGTGAGATGAAGATCAGTAGGATAGTGCTGAAGTGCTTATAAATAGGGTTGTCTAGAACTTTTAGTGATGAGACATTTGTGCATTTAGTTATATTTGTTACCTATTCTGTGGTATACAGTAAAATGTTATCAACCCAAATGGTAACTAGTGTCATAGTCCACTAGATGGTAAGAATTGGCAAGCTGCCATTTGTAATGAGGAAAGACTGTCATAATTCTGGAGTTGGGACTTCCATTCTAGTTTATCAGTACCAGGGAGCTTGCTTCCACCATGCTTTAAAGATTAATTCATTGCTATAATACAATAAATATGTATTTTATTGTTTATTATTAGCTTGTATTGAATGCTGTATGGTCACACAGAATTCTCTTAAGATAAGAGAATTTGATTCATTGAGGTATCTACTGTATGACTGCATGTAATAATCAAAATTTCAACTACTGACTCAATGTTATAGAGCACAATAGGTACTCAAGCTTATGCTTTTGGTGTAGGAAAACATTAAATAAAACTGCCATATGTAAATCTATTGTCCTTGCTAAAATATGCATAACCTGCAATGCAGTTCTATCTGTGTTCTGGAAGATAATGAGTATCCTACCATAACCCAAAACATATTTCCATCTTAATGCAGAGTTTTATCAAAATTCTATCAGCTGTTTATGTATAACTCAAAAGCAAATCTTTCACATTAATAATATCTATACTTATATTATAAATGCGAAAGTTACTGTCTGTCTGCTCGCTTTCACGCTAAAACTATTAAACCGATTGAAATGAGATTTAGAACACAGATAGTCTAGAGCCTGAGAAAGGACATAAGCTACTTTTTATCCCGGAAAAATGGAAGATCTCCCGGGTACGCGAGGGAAACAGCAGGAGGCACTGGTATTGTTATAATTATTATTCAATACTTATAAAGTTTTTCTATTGTTTTTTCAGTGTGATGAGGACCCCCCACACCCCTACATGCAGACTTTTGTATTGAAGCCACTAGGAGACTCCTTCTTTGTTCAGCACGATATATTCCGTCTCGGTATCCACGACGTCGCTTAATTTCAATAATGGAAATCATCACCTTTTATAGTAAAATGTCGAACAAGACCTTACACGAAATAATTGTATGGTCATACGCTATTTAAAAGTGCATCTTGTTTTGGTTATCTAGGTATAAGTAACAGGTATGATCAATTTGCCTTTGTAAATTCCAAAATTTGTACATTATCTGATATGAGATTTTCCTGGCTTAGATTGAGATGGCTTAAGTAAAAGTTCATTGCAACTATTTTCTCAGTTAACATGTATACATTTTATAATAAATACACTATAATTTTTTACTAATCAGTGTTTCAATGATCACCAATACCGCTAGGGCCAATTATATTGATATTTTTCAAGATGCTCTTTTAAAGTTCGGTAGACAGAAACATCAAAGTGAGGTGAGACTAGGAAAATAATACGCAGAAATAGATGCTAAGACAATCATGTATTATAAATAGTCAAAAATTAACAAAAGAACCACTGAAAACAGGTACATTTTTACCAATCTCAGAATTTAAGACATGCTCCTCCTTTTAAATCCTTAGACGCTACGAACACTTAACAAGTTATCTTGCATGCACTACTAAACGAAATACACACACTGGGCCGCACCGCGCGGTCCAAACTTGTCTAAGTGAATGACTAGGTTGCAAAAGTGATACGCTCATTGGAAAGCTGGCACACCATAAACCGACATGTCTTCCTAACCTTGGCGGGTTATGAGTCAACTCCTTACATTTAGCAGTTTCATTGTTCGACCGGGGAATACATTATGTAAAATATCGACATCTCCAAACAACTCCGACATAACGAACAGAATTACCATTGAAATTCGAGATTGTTATTTATTCGATTATCAACTAGCTATAAATAGTATTTAACTATTATTGCTTACCAAAAGCTTTCTCTGTTAAAATTAAGAACAATCTTACCTTACAATACAAATATATATACGAGAACAGAGCGGACTTTCATTGATCATTATTTTCTTTATTTATAAAATGTAAATATATTTTAAAAGCCATTTCAAAAATTTTACAAACTGCTAAAGGAAAACACCGTTGTAAACGACTATCATGAGATGACGAAGACTACAAAGCAGAGATCAAATTAGACATGGCAAGACCATTCCGGTCACTTTTACATAAAGAATATTTGTACATAGCCTCTGATTGATAACACTGTTCCGTTAAATTAAAGACATTATAAATATAATATTAATAAATTATTAGCACAACCAGGCACGTACATTCGTCGTAGCATCTCAAGTTAGTTATAATCACAACACAAGAATAATATAGGTATATCTTCACTGAGTTAACTGAATGTCAAGATGTCGACTACCAACAGCAAAAAAAAAATTACAGGGTAACATAACATAACCACCTTTTTTGAAATTGGTTAAAAAACTTGGTTACGGTTTGCACTCATATGATGTTGGTGAAGAAATAAACTACAAAGAAAAGTTAAATTATTGAGCAAATACATGGTTTTCTCACTATCATAGTTTAAGGAATTAATATCTTTAAGAAATCTCACATATTGATAAAAAATATATTTATAACATATTCCAAAGTTGAGCAGTAACTGAATTATGGAATATTAATTTACGGCACACATGTTACTGTAAGCAACCTTCCGAACGAGTGTTTGTGTCTCTAAAGTCTCTTTGAATGATGAGTATAATTCATTTCAATAACCAATTTAAAGCCTTAAAAATGAACTGTATTATTTATAGCTCAGTCTATTTAAGTTAAATATAATAACAAAAAATATAAATATATCTACGATTTTCGATAACTATCTAACATGGCAATTTCCACGTATTTGATTTTATTATAATGACAGCTCATCCAGTCAACTTAGCAAAGTAACAATGTTATTAATTTTTGGTAGAAAAAAACCTAATTCAACAGAACAGTGCTACAATGTATCGGTTTTCTCACCCACTGCTATAGATAGCAATATCATGAAACCATCGCAAGTAATTTACGATTTCACTTGTGATTTCAATTCTCAAGCGATATAATGTTTAATGTTGTCAAAACGAATTTGTGATCTTCGTCTATTCGCGTCGCCAATACTGTTGCATACAATAAAATATAATAACAAAATTTCGACCATACGCCAATATCCTTTCAACAATCACTTAACATAACTCAGTACTTTTCATTAAATATGTGAACCACAAATTATTTTGAGCAAGATTGGGTCCTAAAAGAAAATCGTCCGTCACTTCAACACCGGACTGTACATTACACGTTATTGGAAACTCAACCTTATGGGCATGGACAAAGATCACAAAGTCGGGGGGAGGGATCGCTTTCACATAGTAAGTCGGGTTTATGAAGCGGGTTTCTTCCGTCCCCTCGAGCCGGGGAGCGCGACACCACGCAGAGAACGCATCGCCATCGCTCGGTTGAAGTGCCTCTGAGTCTTGTGCTCCTCCACGTCGCTTCCGTTGTCCACCGACGATAGTATCACTAGGAGTACGCCCATCACCTGGAAATTGATGATATATTAATTACTAGTGGCTCCCCGGGGTTTCTACCAATCCTATTGGTTAAAACTGGTTTCAACATTTTTTATAATTCCCATGAGAGACTGGTAAAGTGTAGTGAAATAAATGAGCTGTTTAATAAGTGGCTATTTAGTGCTAGTAGACATGTAATTTATAAACAACTCACAAACAAACAAACTCTACCGCTTTATAATATAAGTATAGATACAAAAATTATTAATGAACAGGTAGGTACGTTTAGTTGTGGAAGACAGGAGCCCAAACTAGGTTTCCCTATGCTATTTCAATGAATGAATAAAATTAATTTCGACATCCAATCGAATATATTCAAAACGAACTATATTATTATTGCTTTATCTACTATCTACCTATATAGTACATTAATTAGCGTGTAATGGATGAACCAGCTGATAAAAATATTTATAAAAGTATTAATAATAACTAATTACATCTAGGTACCTACATCTAGCTGCAGTCTCTTCGGGTCTTATTTATCACATAAAAATAAAATTGTACTGTAATTACATTGTTCGACCATATTTAAACATAGTCCGTAGCAAGAAATAAATAAACGGCAATTCTATTGTCTCTCAGCAACCTAAATAATAAACATTAGACCACACTTACCAAACAAACAATGATAAGCAACGTGTAGACGTGAACCGACGCTTCCGGTATGTTCTCGATGTCTTTCAGTGCGGCGAGCGCGGGTTCAAAGTCAGGCTTTAGGTCCAGAGCATGTCGCAGGTGGACTGCCGCTTCCTGAAATAACATTTGAAAAAATAAATTAGGTATTACTTTCACTATAGTATTGAAAAGTCAAAACCAACATTACATCATGAAAATTTTACCACATATAAATACAGAATAAAATAAGTGATAAGAAAACTATAGAAGTATTGTAATTAATAAAGGGGTAATTATAATAAATTGGGTCACGAGATCTGATAAGTGAAGTTTCGTGACTAAGCAAGTGAATTGGGAATTAAATTATTTTGGTCCTTCGAGACAAACTTTAGATAAGTTTCTTTTTAGGCCAATGGAAACAAACATTGGTATTGTTGATGACTTCGAATTATCTATAACCGTTAACTATGATACATGAAAACAATTTATGTAAAAAAAAATAACAACATGTTCTTTATGAATAAATGTCTCAGATTAAAAATATAATAACGAAAGTTCTGAACGTGCTCATGTTGTTTAAGTTACTTGCATTTCTTATGTTAAAATACAGTGTAAAATTAAGAGATTTAAAAAATAAATGAGACCAAATCTTACAAAATCAATGCTATTATAGTCATGAATTATCAGCATTAATATATCCAATATTAACCTGTTATTACCTGATAATGTCCATATGCTTTGAATATCTCGCCGAGCGTGAAGTACTGTTGCCACGCGTTACGGTCCGGCGGTTGGACTTCCAAAGACCGCCGCGTGAGGTAGATAGCGTCGTCCAAGTACTGCAGGGTGAATAACACCCGGGCGAGGTTTAGCAATACCTGCAAAAATTACATAGTTTAATGGGAAGTTCAATCCGAAACTTACAAGGGTAACTTGAAGTTAATGTACATATATTTAGATTATTTAGTACTAGCTAAATGGAATTTTAGTCGATTCTTTATGTGAATCTAATGCCTATTTTATTATTGGTTTGGTTTCCCTTAGGAATCATTAATTATCCTATCCAACCATTTCGTAATAAAATTACAGATCATTTTGATTTTTTCAGGGTTGACACAAGGTGCATTTTGAAGGTATTCTGTATACTTATTTTAGTTTTTGTCATGATTGTCGATTGGTTCCTGTTTTGCACAAGTAGGTCCAAATAACTATATAATATACTACTTACTTCTGCATTATATGGGGAAACTGCAAGGGCTCGTCTGAAGCACTCAATGGACTGTCGAGTGTCGCCCTTTATGCGCCAGAAATTACCAATTTGGTTGTAGAGTTGAACTGACTTTGGTTTCTCCCTCTTTGCTTTCTTCAATCGTTTCTCTAATGCATTTATATCAAATTCAGTAACACCATTTTTAAATGGTCTCTTCTTTGTAAATATAAGGGCTACCTGAAACATTATTAATGACAAATGTGTTTAAAGAAGCCGTCAAGAAAAATGATTTTTTTTAAATTCAATACATCCAAAACATTTTAAAATATTTCTATTGCAAACTTTGGTCCTTACATACATTTTGGTAAAATAAATAATGGGAATTATTTAAGCTGTAAAATTGTGTTACCCAAGTTTATATCATAACTTTTGATTATCATGTGGGTTTATACAGGCCAGTTATATAGACATTTATACGAGAAATAGTGATGAGATGGGTTATGGTAATGAGGTACTAAGAATTTTATTATTACATAAGAATTTTCATTAATAATTATTAAATCAAGTCCTAATATACTTGTATAATATCCATGTTGTATAGACAGATATACCTACATAAAAGTTATTGCTTATTTATAGACACAATAAAATTGTTTAAAGACAAAGTAATCTTATCCATCAGTATCATGCTGATAGCCATGATTGTATTATTATTTTAAAAACATCAATCCTATTATTTCATTTGACTAAATGAGAATTTAACTCAATACCTTTAATTTTAAAGATTATATTTAGAAATATGATACTTTTACTCCTTAACACATTTAAATAATCTGTAGAATAGATTGTATGCAAATAACGATATATTCTATGAGACTGAGAAGATGCATGAAGTTAGGAAAAATTGTGATTTTCCTCATTATCTATACTAATATTATAAAGAGGAAAGATTTGTTTGTTTGTTTGTTTGTAATGAATAGGCTCCGAAACTACTGGACCGATTTCAAAAATTCTTTCACCTTTGGAAAGCTACATTATCCCCGAGTAACATAGGCTATATTTTATCCCTGTATTCCCACGGGAACGGGAACTACGCGGGTAAAACCGCGGGGAGGCAGCTAGTTAATCAATAAACATAATATGCAATTAAGGTATATTATCAAATTTATAAATGCATTGAAATAATCATGATAAGATTAATTAGAATGATAATACAACTCTCATTTAGGACTGACATGATCAGTTTGGCTGCCTTTCTACCCTTATTTCCATATACTAGGTACTTTCCCCACAAGTTTATTTTATCCTCTTTTTTTTTCTTGATGAAGTGTATATAATGGTAGTCAATACAAATATAGTTATTACTTGCGGTTCAGGTACATTGGGATGCCTGTGGCGGCGTGCCACTCCAACCAGGTTGTCATAGTATGTAAAGTTGACAGCTTTGCCACAGTCTAAATATTCATCATCAGCGTCATTGTTAGCTTCTGTTGGTGGACTGTCTTCCCCATTATCGGAATTGGCTCTGTATTAAAAAAATTTGCTAATTAACATGTTATGTGTATAATTAAAGTTATTATGGACTAGCTGCCCCCGTGCGGTTTTACCCGCGTAGTTCCCGTGGGAATACAGGGATAAAATATAGCCTATGTTACTCGGGGATAATGTAGCTTTCCAAAGGTGAAAGAATTTTTGAAATCGGTCCAGTAGTTTCGGAGCCTATTCATTACAAACAAACAAATCTTTCCTCTTTATAATATTAGTATAGATATAGATAGCATAATTAATTTATCTGCCATCTTATCTGGTATTTGACAAGGGGAGAATGGACAAATATATTTTAAAAATGACTATATTTAGGCTATGCAAACTATAAACCTAGTTTTCAAACTCTTGGTTGCTTCTTGAAATAAGTATCATCAATTTATTTAGTGGTAATCCAATTCCAACATATTAGTGACAAAATTCTTTGATACACAGGCAATTTACTTAATTAAAAAAAAGTATTTATTTACCTTTGCTGTTCATACATTTGGCAATCAGTACAAAACATATCAAAGCCATGTTTAGTCCAAGTATTACCATAATATATTGTTGAAGTAATTATGTTAAAAATTGGGTCCTCTTCACTTATCTTCGATTTATCAGACTCATCCTAAAAATATAAACAGCTCATAATTTTCAAATGCAATTCAAAATAAATCATTGAATATTTATGAGCATTTATTTACAAGAATAATGGTAAAATTGAAGGAAAAATTAATTCAAGGCAAACTAGGTAATATTGAGTGTAGAAAAGTGGATTGAAAGGCCAAAGTGTCTGTATGTAGCAGAATATGTAGTGCAATGATTATATAAATGTTGAGACATAATAATAGAATCTTGACTGACCTGGGATAATGTATTGCCGTCTACGATCTGGTCTCCTTCCACATTCAACTTCCAAATGTTTGAGGTACGAGAATTAGTGACAATAATATGGAACGAAAATATATACAGAACCATACAAGTCAAGTATGGTGAGTCCCACATTTTGATCATCAAGGCGGTAAAAGTAACATGAATATTCTTTTCTTATTTATGTTTCACAGGATAACTTTCACTCAAAATATCAGACGATATAACACAGACTCCAGGAAGCTACGAATTTTATAATAGGTAGTCCAATAATAATCGCTGTATCTCAATGGATTTCTTTCATCTGCATTGCATTTGCTCACAGACTGCATTTACTTCCTCTTTTATTTTGTTTGACAGTACGTCAAAGTTAAAGAATGTGTGTGTATTATCATTTTCTTTCGGTTACGAAAAACGATTAAAATAAAGGAATTCTGCAGTAAAGCAGCAAAGTGATAGCCAATTAGGCACGTAATTTTTATATTCCTTTTAAGTTTCAAGTATAAGTTTGTCTTATTTGTGTTTTTTCACCTTAAGCTGTATACTTCTGATTGCTTACTCTATGGTTTTAAATGTCGAACTGTCACTGTCAATTAAAGAAAGTCGAAGTCCGCTGTCCGCACGAAGCAAGTTGGCTTTATTTATTGTTCAATTTAATAGTCAAGTCTAATGATCCCACTTCATGGGTTTCAGATTTTAAAAATAAATTAGCCCCTCCTTTTGTTCCTAGTGAAGACAGCTTTCCCTCCTATCCTTCTACTTCTTCCCCTATCCCTCATGACCCAATGAATGAGCCGTTTTCTTCAGATGAACTTTCTTGTGCTTTGGACAAACTTAAGGATTCTTCCCCTGGTATTGATGGGATTCCATATTCTTTTATTATTAAATCTTCATTTTCGTCCAAATTATTTCTTTTGCATATTTTTAATTGTATTTATATATCAGGTAGTGTTCCAGCATCTTGGAAGAACCAAATTGTTGTGCCGATCCTCAAGCCAGGGAAGAATCCTTCTGAGTCCGCCTCCTATAGACCCATTGCCCTATCTTCGGTTCTATCAAAAATTTTTGAACATCTCTTAAAAAATCGATTGGAGTGGATTGTTGAGAGTAAACAAATCCTGCCTAGATGCCAGTTTGGTTTTAGACGCGGTATGAGTACAATGGATAGCCTCAGTGTCCTGTCAACTGATATTCGTCTTGCATTTTCTCGCGATGAGAGCCTGATTGGCGTATTTTTAGACATTTCATCAGCATATGACAATGTTCATCTTCCTCTGCTCAAGGAAAAACTTCGTCATTTGAACATCCCATCTAGGATGATAACTGTCATTTGTAATCTTCTCATGTCACGCTCCATCTCACTCAGAGTCAACGGTGAGCTTCACTCTCCCGTCTTAGTCTGGAAGGGTCTTCCGCAAGGATCAGTGCTGAGTCCTCTACTTTACAACTTATATACCTCAGACCTTGATAAGACCGTTAACTGTTTTTGTCACATATTACAGTACGCTGATGATATTGTCTTATATGCCTCCTCGAAATCTCTCTCTAACGTTACTGATTCTTTAGATTCAGCTTTAAGATACCTATCCATCTGGCTCAGTGAGCACTATCTCTCTCTTTCTATTGCTAAATGTAGTGCAGTCGTGTTTTCGCGGAAAAGACAAATCCCTCGCTTAGATCTCTCCGTCAATGATGAGCCTATCTTATTTCAAGATAAAGTTAAATTCCTCGGAGTCATTTTCGATTCCAAACTGTCCGGCTTGCATCACCTTAAATATATTACTGTTAAATGTGAAAATGGTGTGAACGTCATCCGATCTTTATCAGGGGTCCGATGGGGTTCGCATCCTTACAATCAAAAGTTGCTTTATAATGCATTGATTCGTAGTCATTTTGATTATGGTTGTTTTATTTTAGAGCCATGCAATAAAATTGCCCTCGCTAAATTGGATAGGATCCAAGCAAAGTGCTTGCGCATTATTACGGGAGCTATGAAGTCTTCGCCAACAAACGCTCTCCAAGTAGAATGCCTGGAACCCCCTCTTTTCCTTCGTAGACAATATCTGTGTGATAGGTTTTTTTCTAATATTTTCCAAAACCCATCCCATATGTTGTATGATAAACTTTTTTCTTTATCTCGCCTCTCCTCTGAATCCAGATATTGGGCTCATAAAGACTCTACTCCTCTTGTTAAAAGTTTTAATAAGTATACCAGTATTCGTCATCCTATTTTCTGCATGGACAAAGACCCCTTATTTGTATTTGATTTTAATTCTCTCATATTTCAACCTCGAATAGTTCTGAACTTTGGTATCCAAAGAGACGACCCTGGTGCTAATCAAAATTTTAATAGACTGCTACAAAAAGACTTTAGTGGATGGCTCTGTATGTTTACTGATGCCTCAAAATTTTCAAACGAGGAGAACGTTGGTTCAGCTGTCTGGATTCCGAAATACCAAATTGTTCTTAGTTTTAAATGTCCTCCTCTTACTTCTGTTTTTACTGGCGAGGCAATAGCTCTATTGGAGGCAGTATCTTATGTAGAATCTCATTCTCTTGATAAAACTATAATCTTTTCGGACTCCCTTAGTTTACTTCAAGACATAAAGAAGTTTCCTTTTCATGCCAAAGAACGATTTTATCTTACCTTAAAAATAAAAAGTATTTTATATAAATGTTTTTCCGCTGGTATTGATGTTGTCGTGGCCTGGATTCCTGGACACTGTGGCATTATTGGTAATGAAAATGCGGATCGATGTGCTAAACAGGCTGTTCATTTGGGCATTGAAACTCATAAAAAGTTTTTCTCGAGAGACCTGAAAAATTCTGCGAAACCAAATTTGTTGAAATCTTGGGATTCTTTATGGCAAGCTTCCAGGGCAGTTAAAGGGAAGAACTATGGATTTCTGCAACCTTCAATACCTACTAAGCCATGGTTTTTCAAATTTCGCGGCTTTTCAAAATCAGTTACATCCACTATCATTCGTCTCCGATTAGGCCATGTATGTTCTCCTGCATTTCTCGCTAAATTAAGAATTCTTGATCATTCTTTGTGTGAATGTGGACTTGAAGATGGTACCTTGGAACACTTATTCTTTAATTGCCCCAAAATTTCTACCCCATTATATGATCTTCTAGGTCCCCAATTTCCCCGTCCTGTGAATATTAATGTTTTATTATCCTCAGTTCACACACCCTATGTCAAAATACTAGCCAAATTCTTAGCTATTAATGAAATCAGTCTTTAGCTTTATTTATGTGTTTCTGTTATTTATTTATTTTTTTTCATTCTTAAATTTAATTTCTATATATTATCTAATATGCTTAAAGGATTACTCTATTCTATCTTCTTTCTTATACTTTTTTTCAATATATATATATACACTGTGTTTTCTGACTATGACATTGGCAAAATCATCGTCAACAAACGATGAAGCCATAAACAACAAATTGGAATTGGAATTGGAATAGTCAAGTCAAGCAAAAGCAAAAGAAAGCAAGAAAATTCAACAATAGAGTTTTAATTACATGTATATTATGAATCGCCCAAAACCATGAAGAAAGAACGTACGGGCGATAATTGTCGCCCATTCAAATTATAAGTATTTTTGTTATTTACAGTGTATTCTTTATTTCACTTGGACTAGGCATAATGTGATTTTAAATTTTACAGCCCATCAAATCCTGAGTTTAACTGGAATAAGTTTCGAGAGAAGAAGCATTATTGTGAGTTCATTAAACTATATTTTCAGTTTTATTCCCCTGAAAATTAGGCGTAGGTATTAATTGTTTTTATTGATACAGGGATTCGTGGAATTAACAGTTGTACCGCTAACAGATAACTTGAGGTTCATTCGTTTGAACGCTAAACAATGCCGCATCTACCGAGTCTGTTTAAATGACCAATATGAAGCCAATTTTCAGTATTGTGATCCATTCTTGGATATATGTCAAGCAGACCCTAATACGTAAGTAAATTTTTACAAGTTATAAAAGTAAAACACCTGAACCTATGATAAAAGTCCTAACATAGCACATTTTAAATGGAGTATTCATCAGATAAACTCAAATCAAATGAGCTAAGGCTAATTCTTAGCCACAATTACACTTCCCACTATTTATAAGTTAGTAGTCAACCAAAAAATAAAAAAAATTAAATTTAAAAATAACATAAAAAAATCCACTTAGCTTAATTATTAGCTTATTATTAGGTCATAAATTACCATTAATATTACAGGCGATCCTTGGAAGTGTTCTCCCAATGCCACTTAGCGGCTGCGCAGAAGATTGACCCAGATCATAACTCTGGTGAGCTCCATGTACAAGTGCCGGAGGATGCAGCGCACCTGGTGGGTGAGGGTCGAGGACTCCGTATTGGCATTGAGTTCTCATTGGAGTCACCTCAAGGTGGCATGCACTTTGTGGTTCCTGAAGGAGAGGGGAGTTTGACTGAGGTAAGGAGTAATATATTAGTGATTAGAAATTAGATGTTGCCGCATAATACTAATATTATCTTCATTAATATTTCTTCAAAGGATGTAGGTAATCCTCTTAAATAATAATATGTATATCAATTATTATACATAGTTTTCTGTTATCTCATGTTTTGAATTGCATTATCATTTCATTTTCAGGAAATAGACAAGTGAAAGTTGTATGGATGTTAGTTCCTCTTTTACTCAAAAATTACTGAACAGATTGGGAAGAAATTTGGTAAACATATAGCTTATAACTAGGATTACACATAAGCTACTTTTTATCCTGAGAATGAGGGTAAAACCTCTAAGAGCCACTAGTAAATAATAATAATGAAATTCCTAACTTTCAGAAATCAGCTCATATGTATACCTATGGTCACTCGGCACGCCTCTGGTTCCCATGTGTTGACAGTTTTGCTGAACCCTGCACTTGGAAACTAGAGTTTACGGTAGATGAAACCTTGACAGCCGTGTCATGTGGTGAGCTTGTGGATGTTGTGTATACACCTGATCATAGAAGGAAGACATTCCACTACCTCGTTAATACACCTGCTTGTGCACCAAACATTGCATTGGCTATTGGGTAAGGTTTTTGTATGCTTATGATGTACATAACTTGCTATTATAATTTTATTATATGAACATCCTGAGTAAAGCAAAATTTTGTCAACAATGCATAATAAAATAATAAATGACTGCAAAGTTGGCTTGGTGGTTATCAACCAGCGTTGCCAGACGTCCCGATTTTGGCGGGACGTCCCGATTTTTAAACCAAATTTTAATGTCCCGCGCGGGACAGGCTCAGTCCCGCTTTTCGGGAATAACTGGACCGTGCGTGCAACGTTCTGAGAAAGTGCAGACGGGTGGCACAGATGGCGATAGTTCTATGGATATTTTTACTATCTATATACGTTTATTTTACTATGTCCCACTTTCGACGAAAGAATCCCGCTTTTTTCACTCAAAAAGTTCCAAAATCCCGACTTGGCAAAAAATATATCTGGCAACGCTGTTACCAACCCTGACTTTCTAGTCTATTGGACTCAGATTTCCACCCAGGACAAACATTTATGATCCAATATCTTATGTATTAAATTGTTGTATGTAGTATATCAATTATCTGGATCCACAACAAGTTCTGTCTGTATGGAACAAGATTGGTTTAGTGTGAAAATTGTCTTTAATATATTTATTACTTAACTGCATTCCAAAATCAATGCACCTGTTCTGTATAATAGAGTAATTTTTATATTTATCATTTACAGGCCATTTGAAACCTACATAGATCCATTTATGAATGAGGTGACCCATTATTGTCTGCCAAATCTAATGCAAATATTAAAAAATACTGTCCGTTACCTACATGAGGCATTTGAGTTCTATGAAGAGACACTGTCCATCAGATATCCATATCCGTGCTACAAGCAAGTTTTTGTGGATGAAGTAAGTGTCTTAATTAATAGTACATAGTCATTATTGACAAACGGACATAATTATTAATTTACTTGATTTTTATGTTTATTTGAAAATGTCTACAGAAATAGCATAGTCATGTAATGATTGTACTTTTATCAACAGTTAATAGAATGTTAGTGTTATCGTTTATTTTGTTTAATTCTCAATTGAATGGCGCGTTTTGGTGCTTTTTAGTTTCTATAGTTAGTTTGCTGTAGAATTTTCGTCAATCATTCATTATAGCCAGCTTTCGATGTTCCCCCACCTCCCCCAACGATTATGACATGGGGTAAATCATGCGTTTCACTATATTGCTTAATCATTTATCCGTGTCTTAATCTGATTCATACATTAAAATAAAAATTTCTGTCTCACAAGTTCAAAATCACTCAGAATGGAAAAGGAAAAGGAGCACTGCGCGAATATAGGGTATAACAAATTCGGTGATACTTACTGATCCTTATGTTATATTGAGTTTCTATTAAAATGATTAACTTTTTTTAGACGGAGGATGATGCCACAGCATATACGACAATGTCGATATTGAGTACACATCTCCTACATTCGATAGCTATTATAGATCAAACATATATAAGTCGTAAGGCAATGGCACAAGCTGTGGCAGAACAGTTCTTCGGATGCTTCATCACTATGCAGAACTGGTCAGATTTGTGGCTGGCTAAGGGAATACCCGATTATCTATGTGGATTGTATTCAAAAAAGTGTTTTGGCAATAATGAATATAGGTATTGGGTACATCAGGAGTTACAAGAGGTAAGGCCTAAAAGAACACTTCTAATGATTCATGTAATTATTATTTACTAGCTGCCTCCCCGCGGTTTTACCCGCGTAGTTCCCGTTCCCGTGGGAATACAGGGATAAAATATAGCCTATGTTACTCGGGGATAATGTAGCTATCCAAAGGTGAAAGAATTTTTGAAATCGGTCCCGTAGTTTCGGAGCCTATTCGTTACAAACAAACAAACAATTCTTTCCTCTTTATAATATTAGTATAGACTTACAATTTCGCAGGTTTTTTTTACTGATCTGTTCCTTATTAATGCCAGATATTTTCGTATTACTGAAAAAATATTTTCCTTGAAAGCAAACATGTTGTGCATATGTTAAAAACGTGCAATTTATAATTTTACAATTTAATTTATATTATTTTTAGGTGGTGGCGTATGAAGAACAATACAGTGGAATAGTACTAGATCCGTGGCAGTTGCCAGCCAGCGGCGCTCGTGTTGAAGCTAAAGACGTCTTCTATTTCCCCGTGCGTAACGTTCACACCATGTCGCCGAGGTATGTTGAGGTAAGTCTACTAGTTTGACCTGTTTTATTTTACTTTATTGTACACTGCGAAAACTACCGCATGTTTTCACCAGTAGTCCCGTTTCCGTAGGAATACAAGGGGATTAAATATGGCCTATGTTACTCTCTGATAATGAAACATTCCATTGACGAAAGAATTATTCAGATTGGTCCAGTAATTCAGTCAGTCAGCCAGTAAGTCAGAGCCTAATCAATACAAAGAAAAAAAATTGGTTGCCTGTAAAGTCGGTATACGGGCGAGTCTTACGTGACAACGACTTTGAGTGGTGTATTTTTACTTTGTATAACCGGTGTGTATGCCTATCTCTCTCACTCTCTCTCTCTCGCTCTGTCTCTCTCGCTCTTAGGCGGGCTAACCATGCCCGAGTGGAAGGGACGCGTGCCTCTCACTCGCTCTCATTGTGAGCGCATAACGTGAGCGGAGCGTAACGCAGTTTCTTGAAGTGTCACCCGGCAAACCAATTTATAAGACGTTGTCACGTCAAAATCTTGTCTTTTGAATACATCAACTATTTCTGAATTCTAAGGCAATGTTAGTGTACTAACTACCTATGAATCCATTCCCGTTCTGAGACACAAAATATACTCTATTGAAATGTACATAAAATCCATTTCAGATAATGCGAAAAAAGTCCCATTTGGTACTCAGAATGTTGGAACAACGTATCGGTCAAGAGTTGCTGCTTCAAGTTTTCAATAAACAGCTGTCACTTGCTAATAACGCGGCCAATACGAAAATCGGTAGTGGTCTATGGGGTCAGTTGCTGTTGTCTACCAACTTATTTGTCAAGGCTATATTTACTGTCACCGGAAAAGATATGGCAGTATTTGTTGATCAATGGGTCCGGACTGGTGGTCACGCTAAATTCCAACTCACATCTGTGTTCAATAGGAAAAGGTGAGCTATATATTGTTATTTCATCGTATGTCCAAGTTGGCTAAAAAAAATTTTTATATTATTTCTGTGTCATTAAAAAAAAAGATATTTATTTCTAATAAAACGTCATGTTTTCTAAAAGTTCGGTTATAAAAGTATTATAATTTAAAGTGAGCTAGGGTTTATTAATCGTTAATTGACGTAACATAAAATAGTCACAACGGAATTTGAACTCTAAAGTAACATTATTTAAGTTGCATATTCGAATATTTCAGAAATACAGTGGAACTAGAAATCCGTCAAGATTGCGTCCACGACCGAGGCATACGTAAATACGTTGGTCCATTACTAGTACAATTGCAAGAGTTGGACGGAACCTTCAAGCATACCCTGCAAATAGAGAACACAGTTGTGAAAGCGGACATTACATGTCACAGCAAAAGTAGAAGGAATAAGAAGAAGAAGATACCTTTATGTACTGGAGAAGAGGTCGATATGGATCTGTCTGCTATGGAGTAAGTTCTTTTTTAATTTCTTAATACTTCATTTTATAGTGCTGTGATATTGACTATGGGCGTTTAATATGTGCACGCGCAACAAATATTTACTTACCGGCTTTTTGATAGCACAATATATTTTAAGCTTCAATGCTAATAGTGTTTCAAAAGATATAGTAGCAATGTGCCTACTTCTTTTTCAGATTTACAAGTCTGAAAAGGAGGTCATTAACTACCTGAAATATCATTTCTATAGTTTTAGGAGTTGGACATTATGTGTGCAATAATTCATACTAATATTATAAATGGGAAAGTAACTCTCTGTCTGTCTATAACGCTTTCAAGCCTAAACCACTGAAACCAGATATTAACTAGATCTTACTAAATGTTAGACAGTCTATTTTTTATCCCAAATAGTCTCCGGGAACTCGGGTTAAAAATAATACTACCTTTTATCCCTATTGAGTTGAAGGTAAAACTGGGCGTATAAACTTAGTCTTATTAATCAAAATCCTTTATCAACAGCGACTCTCCAGTTCTCTGGATCCGTTTAGACCCTGAGATGTCACTATTGCGAGGCACTGTGATCTCTCAACCGGATTACCAGTGGCAGTACCAGTTACGTCACGAGCGTGACGTCACCGCACAGAGCGAGGCCATCGACGCTCTACACAACTATCCAGAACCGGCCACGAGGAAGGCCCTTACAGATACCATTGAAAATGAACAAACGTATTATAAGATTAGGTGTAAGGCTGCGCATTGTTTAACTAAGGTTAGTGGGTTTTTGGATGATATAACAGGTTTTTCAAAGTGTAGGTATATATACTAGCTCCCCGCGGTTTCACCCGCGTTCCCGAGGGACCATGAATTTACCCGGGATAAAAAGTTGCCTTTGTGTTAATGTATTGGAGGATCGTGTTTCTCGGTCAAGACGTATATGAGCTGATGATGATGATAATATATTATTTTTATGTTACAAAGTTATATATTCGTGTATTTTTAATGATCAGTTTCCCTAGATATGTATTTTACGGCTCTAACAAACTATATGGTAAAATAATCAAAATACTGATATTGTAATATCTGTTACTACATATAGCATTACATAATAAAATCAAGGAAAAAGGTGTCTTATGTGCGTTTGTTTTAGGTTGCAAATGCAATGATAAGCTCGTGGGCGGGCCCGCCGGCGATGCTCACGATATTCCGCAAGATGTTCGGCTCCTTCGCCGCGCCTCATATCATCAAACAGAATGTCTTCGACAATTTGCAGCATTATTTCCTACAAAAGACTATTCCGGTTGCTATGGCAGGTAATATTATTTTCTTCCATGATCGCTTATTTCAATTTTAAAGAAGCCAATCTATAATGTCCGCGACCCGATAATGTCTTCAGCCGAGTTCCCAGAGATTTTCTAATTTCCCGGGATAAAAAGTAGTCTATGTGTCAATCCAGGTTATAAATCAACTGTATTAAAAATTTCATCCAAATCCGTTCAGTAGTTTTTGTGTGAAAGAGTAACAAACACCCATCCATACATTCATGCTTACAAATTTATTAATTGTTATTTTCAGGACTCAGAAACATACACGGCATATGTCCACCGGAAGTGGTTAGATTTCTGCTGGATCTGTTCAAATATAATGATAACTCGAAAAACCATTATTCTGATAATTATTACAAAGCTGCGTTAGTTGACGCCCTCGCTGCTACAATTACACCTGTCATATCAGTACTGCAACCAGTAAGTCACTTTTTCTACCACATTTTATTTAATCCAATATGCTGTAGTGGAAATTAAATCCTCGCCCTACGAAATAAAGTTTATTTTCTAGTAACTAAGGAGACTTGAATTAAGTTCTAAATAATAAATATTCTGGAACATTTTTCACAATTGGATTCCAAAGTAAACTTCAAAGTGAGCTTGTGTTATGGTAACCAGATAGCAGATATACTACATATACCTACTACGTTTTAAATACATACTTGTATAGATAATTAATTACATCCAGACACAGAACAAATAGACATATTCATGCACACAAATGTTTGTCCTGGGTGGGATTGGAACCTACGACCAGCGGTTTGAAAGCCAGGGTCACTAAATGTCCCAGGATATTTATTATTATTTATTTATTATTATTATTTACTAAACAAAAAGCCAACTTGCCTGAAATTAAATCCTCGCCCTACGAAATAAGGTTTATTTTCTAGTAACTCTACTCAGAGACATGAATATAGTGATGCATTTATTGTTTATTCACAGGGTGCTCCAATAACAGCCGATTCGCTATCAGCTGATACTAGATTAGTTCTAGAAGAGATCACGAGGGTACTTAACTTGGAGAAAGTGTTGCCCTGCTACAAAAATACAGTGACAGTGAGCTGCCTTCGGGCGATCCGACGTTTGCAGCAGTGTGGCCATTTG
This sequence comes from Thyatira batis, assembly GCA_905147785.2. Taxonomy (NCBI): domain Eukaryota; kingdom Metazoa; phylum Arthropoda; class Insecta; order Lepidoptera; family Drepanidae; genus Thyatira; species Thyatira batis. Next base: position 8,912,850 of record LR990489.1, read on the forward strand.
CCCAGCATACCTACTACATTTAGGGCGTATGCTCAATATGGACAGTATATTGGTAAGTAAATTTAAATATGGATAATTTGCTTTTGTTCCACAATCTCTCCGCGTCCCCGAGGATTATCCCGGTTGTAGAACATATTATTATTCTGACTCCATCCTGATAAATTTTCGTACCTGTCATATTTTTTAGGGGTCTGTATTTATATTGCTGGGTTTATTGCCGGCTCTTCTCAGCAAAAGCAACCTTTCCTAACCGAGCGTGAGAGTCGACGTTTCACAAGTGCATGTAAAGGCCTATTTGAATTAATAAAACTGTATTTCATTTCATATTACTATCTATAAATGGAATTTCTACTACTAGTTTTTAAACCCATATGTTAAGTACCTTCTGTATTTTGTTAAGTATTTAATAAATAAATAAAAAACAAAACCTAACCGAGATTACGTTTTGTCTATAATTTCTAATTTATTCCTTAGACGTAAGACTAGCTGCCTTCGAGTGTCTAGTGGACTTCGTCCGAGTGGACGGGAAACCGGAGGACTTATCTTCCCTACTGACTGCGGTTGAAAGTGATCCGGATCCTGGACTAAGACACGGTTTGGCGAGACTCCTCATTAATATGCCACCGTTCGAACGTGCCCAAAGACATAGGCTGGACACTGAAGCAGTTGTGCACAGGTAAGTTTATTAAAAATACTTCTTTCATCTCTATATTCTTAGTTCCATTTTATATTATGTTAGTCAATTTAGTTTTTATACTGTATTAACACTAGTTTTTTGCTCTTTTTATTATAAATGCTGTGTACACCAAAATAGGTGTACATATCAGTGAACTATGGCACTGTCAAAGAAATCTATGTAATATTTTCAATACGTGTATGTACACTTAATGAATTAATTATTCCATTTTTTATGTATATTCATGTGTATCATAAATTATGATGTGCGACATTTTAAATTTTCTCGGGATAAAAAGTATGTGTAAGCCTATGTGTCAATCCAGGTTATATATAAACTGTGTTTAGTTTTTTCGTGAAAGAGTAACAAACATTCATCCGTCCATTCTAACAAACTTTCGCATTTCTAATATTTGTAGGATTATAATTGAAATAAGTAGTCTGATTCTACAATTTCCATTCAGGTTATGGACCAATATAAACTGCAATCTATCAAACGATGCGAGATTGCGGTGTGATCTCGTTGATCTGTACTACACATTGTATGGACTGAAGAGGCCTATTTGCGTTCCACTACCGGAAATCCAGGCCATGATGAAACAGATGCATCATAAGGAGAGGGAAAGACTCGAGAGAGAAAGAGAGAGGGAACGTGAGAAAGAGAAGGAAAGGGAGCGGCTCAAGGAGCTGGAACAAAAACCTGTTATCAAGCTGGAGGTGGAAGATGTAAGTTAAGTTCAATGTATTGTTCCGAATAGGATTATAACTCTTTTATTGGAGTAACATTTTCAATTTTGTCAACAGTTAAAATACGAGCCTACAGAATTAGGCCCGCTCACAGACTTGGAAATCAATGTACCACCGATAATTGAACGGCCTCGCTTGGATCTTCCAAAGGATGACATCCTACCTGTGCCACTATCAGCCATCAAGGAAGAAGACATGAAGATTGACGTCATGTCTCTGCCTAGTGAGATGCCCATTAGAGTGTATAGTGTGAGTATTTTAAGGATTTTTTTCCTTGATTTATCGAAAAACTAAGCCATCTAATATTCTCAGTGAAAAATGTGTCGTGAAAGTCGCAATCTATTGTAAATTCATGGATAATATAAAAGTATCTAAGTATGTAGCACTAAAATATTAGGAGTTCTCCAAGGTAGCATATTGAGCCCAATATTCTAACTAATATATAATGTAAAATGTCCCATATACAAGTTTAATTATAAATGTTATTAAATATCGATCTGCCTCATTCGCGAATTATATAATGTTGAATGTTCTAAATACAAGTTTGATCATGAATATTATTCAATTTATCGTTGTGCCTCATTCGTCAACGAATTTATATGTATATCTTATTTAGCAGGACGATTCAAAACGTGAGTTTATATCAGACAATGCGGTAGCGCTACCTGGTATTCCGGGCACGTCTGGACCAATTGGTTTCGAGCCGGGAATGTTCCGGCATGATGTGAAAGACGAAATGGGTGCTCCTAAGGTAACACATGACGTTTATGAGACATAATTACTCTACCTTCTATGTTATGACTATTATAAAAATTCTATCATCTCTTTCAGGCCAAAAAGAAGAAGAAGGAAAAGAAGAAGCATAAACATAAGCATAAGCACAAGCACAGCAGCAAAGACAAATCTTCGAAAGACAAAGACCATAAAGACAAGCTACTCTCGAGGCCTCCTACGACCACTGATCAACTTAAAATAAAAGAGGAAACGCGTGAAACACTCAGTTCGTTCAGTTCAAGTCAGAGCCCTTCTGAAGATATCTCGTCTATGCCTAGTAATATGAGTTTTTGAATTAGTTAAGCAGATGTAATAATATAAGTAAAGAAATAAATTCTTATTATGAAATTGATATTTATTTTATTTGTATTGTAATAAAATTTTGTGTCATAATATAACGGAAATAGAGAGGTATTCAGATATTTCTCTTGTCCTTAAACTCGATTGACTCATGGCCAAGAGCAATAGGTACAAAGCAGATTAAGGGTGCGTTTCCACCAGAGATGTGCGAGGATGCGATGCGAGGAATGTGTTTTTAAGAACCAATCGAATCGCTTCATTGAGCTATACTAAGCGAGGCTAGGTCAATGAAGCGATTCTATTGGTTCTTAAAAAACATTCCTCGCAACGCATCCTCGCACATCTCTGGTGGAAACGCACCCTAAAATTGAAATTACTTTTTTTAGAAGCTTAAATATATATTTACATAGCTAGTTTTATATGTTTTTATGGCCCTACTTATCTCAAATATTTGGTAATACCTGTATACCTCAATGAACTCGACCTTATTGTTAACGGAATAAGGTATACATTCCCACGGTTACTATGTGTGTGGGGTCAATGGTACTACGATATACGGTTGTAATTTAAAACTGCGGCTTTAGATTGAATAACTTGGTTCATATTACCATGCTCTAAATAAATCGATCTGCTAAGTAAAGTAGTGACTACACGAAAAATGCTATACGAGTATTATGTTGAATTAGCAACATATACCTACTTAAAATCAAGTAGGTACCTTTTAGGTAGTGCATTTTCATAACAGTAGTAAAATGCAAGATAAGAAACACCATAATATTAGAACGTGGTATCTAAGTTCGCAAACTTTGTAATGTTCCTTTAATTTACAAGTTTATAATAAGGGATAGGACACATGGGCCACGAGGCTTACCTACACGGTTTCAGCCTTCCGTTTGTGAGAATTTAAAATACTTACTATGTATTTTGTATGCAAATTACTTAGATTATAAATTCTATAGATGCGCAGTTCAATGAAAAAGTTATCCTAGAAATGGCGCTAATTGTGCTTACATGACTCTTGTTGAAATAAATATACATTAATGAAAATTCAACGTTAAGTCAAACGCATAAAGTTGAATTTACAAATTATGGATGTACAAAAACGAGTTGAATGAACAAAAAGCAATAAGCGACACGCACTGGTAAACAATTTCAACCTTAAAACAAACTAACTAAAGTCAAAATTCTAAGATGCCAATAAAAAGCAATAAAATTTTACGATCGAGGCGCATCGTTAGGACAAAGAATGAGTGGAGCCGAACGGTGCAATATTTTTTGTTTAAAGTGTTAAATAAATGGTAAATTTTATCTGTGTTAACCTGGGTTATGGGGTATGGTAATATGTAATGAAAAAATGGTGTACATAATAAAGCATTTTTTATTATTAATTATTAATATTATATATTTATACTCGTAATTAGGGACATATTTTAAATCACTTTACTGGCTTGTTTACTTCCATTACGTGCCTTGAAACAAATTTAATTTATTATATAACTGCCGTTTTGACTTGCCTTTTATTTCTGAAATTTTTAACTTGCCGGCATAATGTAGACGTATATCTATATATTTCTCCATTCCTCTCTTCGAATTTCATTTTGCGGAAAACTAAAATAAACAAAGCATTCTTATATAAATATCATTTTGATTATAAGTACCAACAAAAAAAAATTTAACGCAATGACTACTCCGATTTTTTTCTACCGACTCTGTTCTATATCAACAGTTCCACTTCTCACTTACTCCCTGTGAGAAAGATAGAGATAGCTGCGAGCTTGGTAAATGAAGTAAAAGAACAAAAACATTGTAATATTGCACTAATATTATGCTAAATACAATTATTTAATGAAGGTAAATTAACCAAAACGCGGTACTTACTGAAAGTATGAAACTCCATCCCTCTTTTGCACTTTTAATGTGTTGTTTTTGCACTTTTTAACGGCACACTTAGGCATCGTTGCTTCACCGCAGTCACAGAGCGACTGAGAGCGAAACAAGGCAACTTTCTGTTTTAAGCCTTGTTTGGACGGTGCCATTTTTTGAAGCGCAATCGTCCATCTATAGAATTTATAATCTAAGGCAAATTAATATAAAATTAGTAAAATATTATCGATGATTTACATGTTTACCTACTTGTAAATGTGGGCATGTAGGTAGGTATACGATTGATCTTTCTATACCTCTAAAAGAAAATGATGATGGATGTGAGTAACTAACTTCACGGATGCGGGGCTAGGCAAATCATCTCAAATGTATCGACAAAGGTCGGCCCTACCGGTGAGTGATTACCTAATTTATTCATTTACCACGACAACCGACCGGCGACCGTGCAATATGAGTACAAGCTGTGGTAGGTACCTTTTAGATCGACCGCCACAGTACGTCCGCCTATGTGTTCTCTAATTTCTTAAATATAGACTTGGGTGTACGAGCGAGCGCAACTTGGCCTCGGAGAGCGGACATCTCATGTGATTACGTAGTAAATGAAAGAGACAGTGAGAAAAACATCGATATATATGTACTACGTACTAGATAGGGCGTTCCGAACACTCGCTTTTATCAACTCAACTGAACTGCAGTCCCCACACCCGACTTTAGTGTGGCTTCGACATTCATTCAGTGCGGGTGCGCACGGAGCAGCGTTAATAACAACGATAATCCGAATCAAAGTAGACCCTGGACGAAAATAACTAGTCAGTAGTCAACTAAGTAAAATTACTACCTGTTTAAGTGAATTAATAGGTGATAATTCCGTAATTCCAGAGTAGAAAAACAATTTATCTATTTAAATACCACGCCATTCTACAATCATATACTAAAACGTGCAGATGTTCCCTTAAAACTGGTTGTAGGTAAAAATATGTAACTGAACACAGACTTGATATGTTTTTTTAGAAAGGTTTTAATTTGATTAATTGTTAATGAGTTTTTAATTAGTAGTGATAGTTTGATATTTTGAATAATTGTTTTATGTTAATTCAAGCCCTGGCCCGTACCTCTGAGTACTCATTTAAGCCATGTGAAGTCCGCCAATCCACACTAGGCCCCCCTAATATTAATATAATACATTTTGAAATCGAGTTTTATTCTAATGAAGTTTAGAAGGTAAAAAAGATGTGTCACATCTGCGGTGTGAACTCTATAGGGACGACATCTTAGTGTAGTTAACTGAACGAAACGCGTAAGCGCCATGAAATTTGCGGCGCTTACGACGTTTTGGTCGCGAGAAAACTATACTCTAAGCAATCTAGCGCTGTATCTTTTAAAATAGTTTGGTTAGTTGACACAGCTTTATACAGCGCTGCAGCGAACTTTAGTTCTAACTCTTACCAGTTTTTAAACAAATGTTTTACATGAACGTTCTTGTCTATCGCTATACGTCGATGGAGAAAAACCTATGAAACTACGTCGACCTAGTGTCATTTACGTTACGGAATCGAACCCCAGAAACCATATCTATTCTTCACGTCATTTAATATTGTCTTGTCGTACGTCTATAGGGAGGCTTTCGGTCAGTGGTCGCTTTAGTTGTATTTTAGCCGACATCAAACGAACATTGATGTACAGGAACTAATTAAAATATTCTCAATCGATATATCGTAGCGCAAACTAGTTTTTATTTGCGACTTATTTTTTAATATTGTCACAAATTTTGTGAAAGAAATTGTGATGGCTGCAGTACAGAATGGACGTTCTGGAAAACGATTGGATGTTGTTGTTGTCGGTGGTGGATTGGTATGTACCTACCTAATTACTTACTTCTTTAATACAATGTTTATAAAGACTTTGTAGGTATTAAGAAGGGATGCGGTAAGCGGTGATGTTACATTAAACTTTGTATATTAAATTAAAAATATATATTTTCGGTTCAATCAAAAACCACTTCGACTAAAATTTTCTCAGTAGGTACCTACTAATTTATCGCAAAAGCACAACAATAAAAAAATTACAGTTGAAAGTTTTGATAGAAAATTATTTTCCAAAGAAAGATTCCTATTTAAACTTTTGTTAACTAAATGTAAATAGATATTGTATTATTTAAAAACCGATAAAGTAATTTCCTGAATCTAGACGATGTATTTATCATTGTTTGGTTAGATTTTATCATGATTTTATATTAGCCACTCAACCGGTCTTGTTTTAAAATTACTATAATTTGAATTACTTATACCAGGTAGGTACCTACTTACCTATATAGCTTTGACCACCAGAAAAAATATTAGCCCACCTTACCGAACCACTGAACCCTAGCTCTTAGACTTTGTTCTAGATAGATAGATAGGTACTTCTATAATTTGTTTTTTATATTTAAAAATAAATGTGAGCCTTAGCCAGTGCTTATAAAGGAAGTAGAGTAAGTAAGTAAGTAGGTAAATAAATAAAATTTAAGCTACTTTCTCGTCAACACTTTGGTTTAGGTACCTGCATACTTATTTCTAATAAGATTTATACTTTATAGCCATTACTTATAAATAAATAATAAATATCAAAATGTTCTTAATGTCAAATGACAAGATATCGTTTTGATAGAAGACCTGACTTAAAATCATGCGGCAATTTAGGTTGCGCCATAATTTGAAATAATTAAGGTAGCTACTATCAAAGCATTCAGCAAATTAAAGCATGGTTGCAATTTATTAGATAATAGGTAGGTACATCAGCGAAACAACATTATCTACCTACTGATTAGTATGGTGGCCTTTATAATAATTTATGGAAATCATACGGTTATATACCTATTTTAAATGAAATAAATATCAACAGGTGGGTTCTCTTGAAGCTTTATACTTAGCCAAAAGAGGACATCGAATTCGTCTCTACGAATATCGTGAAGGTAAACCACATTTTTTGTTTATTTAATAATACTTTATTAATTGTTGTTTTATACCTATCGTCTGCTCCGAGATATTTATTTTTACTTTCCATGTGAATTAAAATGGTGGTTTTAGTAACATAGCCTAAAATTGTATAGCCTAAAGTATTAGGTATATGCTGTGAGAGAAGTTTGAGCATTTTCTGTAGGCATTGTCCCTGTATAATAGGTAGCAATGATCATATAAATATTTTACCTAATTATAAAATAACTAGCTGCCTCCCCGCGGTTTTACCCGCGTAGTTCCCGTTCCCGTGGGAATACAGGGATAAAATATAGCCTATGTTACTCGGGGATAATGTAGCTTTCCAAAGGTGAAAGAATTTTGAAATCGGTCCAGTAGTTTCGGAGCCTATTCATTACAAACAAACAAACAAACAAACAAATCTTTCCTCTTTATAATATTAGTATAGATTTATATATTCATACCCCTTTTCATAGACATAAGAAACACCCCACTTGTAAGGGGACGATCGATCAATCTGGCTCTGTCGATACGTGGAAGACGAGCGCTAAAGGATGTCGGTCTTGAGAGGAAGATGGTAGAAGACCATGGAATACCAATGACGGGTCGCAAAATCCATAGTCTAGACGGTTCTACTTACGATATACCTTATGATGCGAGGACCAATCAGGTTTGTGGTTTTAGTTTTTTTAAAGAAAAACAATGTCTGTGTCTGTCAAAGAAAAACAAATGTATTTTAAATTACGATTTTTGTAGATAGTTACTATTATAATTTTTTTTTATCTGTTTTAAGCGTGATTCCTATAATATATTTATTACATATCTTTCAAGTGTGCAGACGTAATAAAATCGAATAGGTAATAAAACTTGATTGTTTTTTGCTATACGATAAATTCTCTGATTAGGTATTTTAGTATTCATAATTTTATTTTCAGTGCATTTATTCGGTGGGACGTAATTATCTCAACAGTTTACTTCTGAAAGGTAAATATTTTACTCTTAATGAATTATGATGCACCTATACTATCTATCTTCTAGTTAATGTCCGTAAGTGGTGAGTAGGCTATATCTAAGTATTAAATAATACCAGTATTACCTTAAGCAATAGAATTCTGAACGGGTATTTCGACCCATTGACCTTATATTAATGAGCAACTCAGAAACTGTTTTACGAAAGAATAAGACTATAATTTATTAGCTCTAGCTTAATTTATTAGGTCGTTTTATATTGATTTTTGTAAATATTATCTTACAACTGGTAAACAGGAGATGGTAGATATACTATAGGTAAGTATATAAAAAGATTGTAACTTAACAGCAAAGTAAATGTTATCTTGTTCTATCTAATGTGTTTAATGGCTAAGATAAATAATAACAAAAGGTACATTTCATTTACACAGATATTACTCTGTAAAATCCTTTTAAAACTGATAAGGTAGAAGGAACGTATAAATGTGACGGAAGACCCTGTTAGGTCAAGACTTTACATATCACGTGTAACATTGAACTTGAAATAAGTAAATACCTAAGTCTTTTGAACATATCCTGAATGTGTAAACCTTAACACATAAATATCATAGAAAACAGTTACAGAGTATAGGTACTTATATCGAATGAAACCTTTTTTAGGACGTAAGGAAAACAATTTAAAGGTTTCAGTCGTACTAGCATTAGTACCTACGTACTTGCTATTGGTCTTTTCCTAGGGACATATTTTTCCAAGACTACAAAAAAAAATGTACGAATAGGCTACAAAATATTATAATACCGACAAAATATAATATATAGCATGAAAATCATTCTATATTTTTTACAGGGTTTATTAACCCGGAAGATATCCAGATTCACTGGACAGAATAAATCTCCCTTTCCCATTGTCTCTGTTGACATCGTATTTATAAACCAACTTATGTTCAGTCTTCTAACATATGTTATGATGAAAATAAAAATAATAACTCACTATAGTTTTAAAATATATATATTTTTTTTATTATAGAATCAGAAAACTACGCTAATGTTGAAAGACACTTCAATCACAAACTAGTCGAAGCCAATTTGAAGAAAGGCGCATTGACGTTTGAAAAGTAAGTTTGTCACTATCCATTTTCTATCCAATTGGGACAACAGGATATGGGGTTTTAATGAATGTGGTGGCATGCCTTTACTCGCCAACCTTTGAGGAGTTATCACTTACTGGGATACAGAGATACGCGCTTTTATTGTGATACCCAGGAACGCAGGTAAACCCACAAGGATCCACTAGTGACTAGGAATATGAGGTACCAGTACCACCATAGTGTTCTGAGAGAGCTGAGGCTCTCCTCGGTTTTGGTAGCTTCCATAATTAAAATGGCCAATATTTCATAGAGTCGATACAAAGGAGACAGTCCAAGTAAATGCTGACTTAATAATCGGAGCTGATGGTGCGTTCTCGGCGGTGCGCAAAGCGATGATGAAGATGCCACTCTTCGACTTCAGTCAAAAGTACATAGAACATGGCTACTTGGAATTGTGCATACCAGCTGATAAGGATGGCGGAGTGAGTATTCTGCTTTTCTATACTAATATTATAAAGAGGAAAGATTTGTTTGTTTGTTTGTTTGTTTGTTTGTTTGTTTGTAATGAATAGGCTCCGAAACTACTGAACTGATTTCAAAAATTCTTTCACCTTTGGAAAGCTACATTATCCCCGAGTAACATAGGCTATATTTTATCCCTGTATTCCCACGGGAACGGGAACTACGCGGGTAAAACCGCGCGGAGGCAGCTAGTTAATTATAAACCTCCTGCTACAGCAGACAAACCATTTGCCTGTAGGTAAGCGGTCACCACCATTTATGGTACTTGTACATGCGTTGTTCAAGCTGTAATTTCTTCACTATGGGAAAAGGTAAGTATGGTGCCAATATGAACTTGTAAAAGAAAAATAAAAGAGTCTTTGGTAAGACTCTATTATTTCTAAACTTGTAGTTTTTGAATTCTGTGAAGGAAGTTACCTTCGTTGGACTCTTCAATGTAACTTCCTTCACGTGAAATAAAGCGTGGTTGCTCAGAATTAAACACCACTAACATGAATTACGAAGGAGCGAGGTAATTTTAAATGCTCTAAGTATATACTTGTGCAGTAAACATAGGATAAGTCCGCAAGTAACTTTGAGACTCTAAACCAAAACTCTATTTATTTTAGACATCCCGATGGTAGCCAGCCAAATCGACAATTTAAAATTCCATGAATATAAACTAACAAGGTGTATTTGTATAGTTCCAGATGCCAAAAAATTACTTACACATTTGGCCACGCGGCGAGTTTATGATGATAGCACTACCGAACCAAGATTGCTCCTGGACTGTGACACTTTTTATGCCATTCACTCATTTCAAAAGCATTGATACAAAGGACAAGTTAATAGCATTCTTTGAGAAATACTTCCCTGATTCCATACCTTTAATAGGTCGCAGTAAGCTTATTGAAGATTTCTTCGGAGGATCGCCATCGCCTTTAGTTGCTGTAAAGGTAATTTTGATTTGAACAAAAAATTTAATTATTTGAACTTGATTTTTATTTGGCCTTTGGATTTGGATTGTAACGATAACTAAAATTCTATAATTCATACTCAGTCCCCGTGCTTTCCCCTTAAGAAAAAAGCCTGCACAATGATGACTAGATTCTATATAAGTCTTATTTAAATAATTGTTAATGAATATACCAATAGTTAGCTTTAGTCTTTGCTATTTTACCATAATCAAAAATTTACATTTGACAGTGTCGTCCTTACCACGTGGACGACAAAGTACTACTGCTAGGTGATGCAGCACATGCAGTTGTACCATTTTATGGACAAGGAATGAACGCAGGCTTTGAAGATTGCACCCTCCTGGACCAACTGTTCCAGAAACATAACGATGACTTGTCAAAAATACTCAATGAATTCTCTGAGACGAGGTGGGAAGATACTTTTGCAATCAGTGATCTGGCGATGTATAATTATATTGAGGTTAGTTAAATAAATAACATCCAGTCGGTAAATGGGTTTGTTCCTTTGAGTAGTTTTAATAATATTTTAAACTTGTGGCACTTGACGTGATGCTATGTAAGCATTCGCTAAAAGAATCTTCCGATATTGTTATCGATCCCATGCCACCTTCAGCTTCATTACTTCACCCAGGATTCAAATGTTATTTCTGTGATTAAAAAGTAACCTGTCTTTATTATCTAGTATTAATCAGCTATTGCATTCACATCTTTACTGTCAAATATTTAACTGTAAATTATAATATTTCCAGATGCGAGATCTTGTGACACGCCCATCTTATAGACTTCGTAAGGCGCTGGATGACTTTATATTTTGGCTACTGCCTGATTTTTGGGTACCATTGTATAATTCTGTTACTTTTTCTACTATGCCATATAAACAATGTGTGGAAAATCGCAAGTGGCAAAATAAGGTAGGTTAATGCTAGTACCACTGAGACCTGTTCATGTCCAGAAGTTAAATATTATTTTAGAAATGTACGTTTACTGTTTTTAAAATTGTTTTTTTTTTTTGTTTCAGATTCTCAAAATTTCATTCCTCTTCATGAGTATCCTAACCTTCATGGGAACGTACTATGCATTTAAGTAGCATTATTTTTAATATGATATTTATTTTAAAATATCAACAATTAAATAGGATTATGATTTTATAAACTTTATTTGTTTTTTTGCGTGACAATCTAGATAATACATGCTGCTACGATCGAGAATAAATTGACTATAGGAATTAACATGACAAATCCTTGGTTGAAAAAATATGAAATCAAGTACCAGTTTCTATATATGTTCGGTCTACCTAATAGTAAATGTCAATGGATTTAGTCAATAATGGATTATCTGTAATTGTTGTCATCCCTTATTAATATTGAGTATCTCTCACCGTACCTATAGTGAATTCGGAGAACACATTAAAAAATGTTCTCGAATTTAATATTACTGAAAGTTTAATATCCGCAATGTTCGCAAACTACCTGCTCTGAGCTCGCAGAATTTCACTGGGATTTTAATTAAAGCGGAATCTGATTACTGAACGCGATGATATGCGACAGAAATGATGAAATGGCCGACTGCAACAACACGTTTTATATAACGATAACATCAATTCATAGTTAGCTAGGTGGAGTGGTGCGGTGGACGCATTAAATTGGATTTGCCGTGTAGAGTAGCCAGTAACTGGATTTTATTTGAAACGTAAAATGCTATAAATTTACAGAGGTTAGAAAAAAAGTATGTTATCTAGGAGGTATACATTACCTAGGATTATTAAAGTGAATTTAGCTTCAATATAGGATAATATAAGTTATCCATGGCACGGTAGAAGTGGGAATTTGGTAGCTATATTGTAGCACCTACCCGGTTATTAAATTTGAGTTGAAAACCACGCACTAGAATGACGCTGAAATTATAAAAATATCGCATAACGTGCGTGCCTAGAGTTAATGTATTCCGCCATCTATGCTTGATAAAAAAATAGTAGTGACTTGTCGTTATATTGGTCGGTAATTGTTACACAAGTACTTTTACTAATCGCCGTTAGATGGCGCTGTGGTTTTAAAATACCTGCTTTGTTCCAAGAGATACAATTTTCGATCGCCTTATTATTAGGCGATTATTAGGTACACGAAATCTATAGAAGTTAATAAAAACTTGTAATAATAGTCGCATTGCGAAACTTAATTATAAATGACAAAAAAATTAAATATTTGTCAATTTTTGAATTGTAGTACTTGTATTTGTGACCTTTTAAATTAAATAATTAGGTAATTTTACATTCAATAGGTACTTATATTTAATATCTAAATTAAATAATGTGTTTAATAATACATCACAGTACGTTAGGTTAAAAAAATACCAATGAAATATAAACGAGTGTCCCGGGAAGAATTTAAAAATTCCTCTGTAAGTATTTTGGTATAAAAATTGAGAAGAAAAATAAAATGCTTTATATTGTGAGGTAACAATGGCACGTGGCTCTTTGTATGGGGTGCTCGGAATGGGAGAGAGGACGGATATTTCCCACAGGAAGCTCCCGCCACTGTGACCCTTCGCGATTCAACATAAAGAAATTTGTGTTGCAAATTGACTTTACATGTACCTAATGTTTACTTAATTCAATTTTTACTTTGTACTTGTATCTGCCTACAATGTACCATATATTTATGTACCCCATCGTCTGTAGGTAGGTACTGTTGTTTATCCTGTGCCATCGTACTGCATGCTCTATGATTTATCGCTGTAATAATAAAGGCTTTTTTGTTGGAAGTTCATGATTTCATCCACATCACCCTTGGAACATCAATCAGCATTACCTTCATTAGCCGTTCTAAAATGGAAACAAACACACCCAAAGTATCCCAAAAGCTTTAGGTATGAGTTAAAATGAGAATGAAAATATTTCACCAGCACATGAGACATGATTTATCCAATAGCTATTTTAATGTATCTAACCTTATATAACAAACAATAAAAAAACAAATCTTTACTCTTTACTCCTTATTTTTATAATTATTTCATAGCGAGTAACTAAGTAGGTACCTATAATATTGTTGTATAATTGCTTTTTTTTACATGTTGTGTTTACTATTTTAGGCTGATAGTAAATAAACGTATGGAAGGCTTTCCCAATTGTGTTATGTTTCACTCACTTGTACAAATATAGTACGATGAATTAGATTTCGTAACAAAATGCATAACATATGCTTGTTAGTTTTACACAGCTATAATGGCAATGTCGGAACCGCCAATGAGAAGTTAAGTGCCACAATACACGCCCGTTTCGGCTTTGTTCCCTCTGCTCTACTCTATGCTTGATTCTGTTAGGGATGAACATTTGAGCTCGATCCACTGTTTGTGTTGAGCGTGAGAACATTTCGAGTTTGACAGGGGTTGGTTTATTTATAGGATTGTTACCATATGAATAAGGGTCACCAAAGTCCATCATTTGATGGCATTGTTAATTATTAATCATCGAAAATGTAAATGTTACTGGGATAAAAGTGAAACAGAATACCTATATAATGGTTTTTATATAGGTACCTACCTGGCTGATTAAAATTATAGTAATGTTCCTGAGATTTTAATAGCAAAAATGAAAATTATAATCAAATATGGTGGCAGTATACGGTGAATTTCATCAGGTGAGTGCTTTTTACTTAACCGTATGATATTTTTTTGTAATATTTTTGCGGCGCTCCAGCTGTGATGCATAGGCATTTGACATGACGTCGTATTTTCTTAATTTTTGACTCTACTAATATTAATATGTATATGCTTAAACTTATTCGATCAAATAAAAATAAATGCATTTTTCATGATGTAAATCTTCCCTTTTCAAGAGTGATTAGTAGGTAGGTACTCAATTTAAGAGTTAAGGATATCATAGTTGCAATTACACGTTCATTCGACTATTTATTTACTTAAAAGTACCTATATATTTATTTCGACGCAGAATTTAACCACTACAGGCATTCATTATTGCAGTAGGACAGAATGACGGCTCGCTTGAATTGGAACATCTGAGGCGCCTCGGGCTCACGCAAGGCAGTGGAGCGACTGATTGCATATTTTACAACTTGTTAATATAACGATCACTTTTTTTGCCTACAATCTCAACTTGTTAAATGAATTCAACTGATTGAAAATTTGAGCTGATAAAGTCTGCGACGCCTGGCTTTTATTAACAGCAATACACCGGTAGCAATAAATTTCAACTGAACGGTTTCTCGTACATTTTATGTATGTGAGTAATTTTTTATTATTAAATCTTGCAAGTACCTATCTCCGTAACGATGATCGCATTACCAAAATCGTTGCCAAAAGTACCTAAGTATATAAGATTAGGTTTTCAATTTTCACGGGGCTCACTCTCTCACATGACAGATCAGTTTTGAGCTAAAGCAATTGAGCAAAGATCGCAATTGTCAGCAAATTGTACAAAATATGCGATCATGGACCATGGCCCGCTCTTCGTCCGTCGAATGGCGTCGACCACCACAGCCTGCAATCTCGTGATATGAAACACTAGTGGCAATAGAACGGACGTATTATCTTCTCAACTCAGACCGCCCATTCTAACGCGTAGCTTTGCTTTCATTCAATGTAAAATTCCCCTGCATAATAGTTTGAAATCCTGTCCAAGATTTCAGTTAGGTAGGTACTACTAATTTTAAGAGGACTTTTTGGCACATAAAATTTGATATTACTTTGGTAATATTCAGAAACTATGTTTATTATTAATATCTAATGAACATAGTTTAATATCGAAATTGTATGAACAATTTCGAGATAAATCCAGGCTATTACCTACCTCGTCAAGTTTTACGTCGAATTTCACGACGTAAATACGTTGAAATTCAAGCACAATTTATCATGAAATCAGAGTGATGTTTTCATGAATAAATTTGAGATAGTTTGCAAGCGGAGCACGTTTCTGTGTGGTAGCTTGTTTCAGTTTGTTGCAGTAATGCATTCCAAATGTCCGTGGAGAATCTTATTGTATATCAAAACTAATCTTGGTCTGGTTGTTGTAAACTAAAATAATAATTTTGAGATAAAATACGAAACACGTACCTACATCAAAACATAAGAACAAACGTACAACAAAAGTGAGGGTTCATTACTAACTCTACAATTACCTATATCTTGTGGTTCTTTGATTTCCTTAACCCCGCAACACCACGCAAATAAATGTACCTATAACACTGGCACTTATACAATATAATATGTAATATATTAGGACTATTCACCACCCAGATAATATATTCTCGCCCTCATTAATTTGTAACTTGAAGACTGACAGGATCGTGGATGAATCTTCTAGTATTTTTCACCCATTTGCGTAACGGACTAACCAATGTTACTTGAACCGTACACATGATACTCCTACCGTTTTATTAGGCCATTTTTATGAACTTTCAAAGGATGTTGAGGCTTTAACTATAGTGGTTGTGCTAAACTAATGAAGGCAGTGAAAAATTAGAGACATTTGTTACCAGCACTGACTAAAAGAGCATGAGGGTGATACTATTGCTTGAACAACCACCAAAAATTTACGGACCCATTTATTTCTTGCACCCATTTTGAGTTTGGAAGAAAAAATACGCAATTTCTATAAAAATGGCGTAAGTTAGGTGCTTCCTGAAGCTTATAAAATCTTTAAAATTTTGTACAATAACGTGTTTGTTGTACATATTGAAAATAGCAAAAATAAAACTATTTAAAGGCAAAAGGTACCTGAAAGAAAAGTGCTGACTTACATCACTATAAAAATAGAGACATAACTGATTCCACGACGGCCACAATTCACGTCACGCATTATTATGATAATTTAATTTCGTGTATATTTGTTTTTCTTCGGTCTCCTTCCGATATTATTGCTCATAAATTTCCCATTGAATGATAGTAAATAAATGGTGGTTGGTACTTTAGTGCGGGTTCATTGGTGACCGCTGACTGCGCACCGACTACATTTCTTGTTTTATAGGCCGCACGTTGTGTTTGGAACGTTTCTGACAACAAGTGTATACTATGGTCAGGATACATTGACGTAGAAAGCGATTTCGGTTTTTACAACAATTTTAACACGTTCCCAAAATAAAAGGTTCTATACCCAATAGAGAAATTTAGATTATAATTTTTGAATTAAGGCAGATTAAGGAATTGAAGAGCATCGAAACATCTTCATCATCTTTAACATATTTTAGATTTCTTTAATTAATAAATAATAACATGGATTATAAATTTAACATTTCTTGTAAAATTTGATTAAGTTTGATAAAGGTTGTTATAATTATTTTTGAAATAAAATTAAAAGACAAAAATAAATAATTTTACATGGATTATAATATTTTTCACAAAAGATTTAAAAAAATTCGAGGTAGATAAGCAATTTCGTGAGATTGTTAGACAGTTAAATAAATGTTGCTATAGACTAATGTCAGAATTGTGTTTCTAAAAAGACCAACATGACTTTTTTGGAAATGTATTTACAGAATTTCAAATTAGCTATTAACAAGACAAGTCGGTAGTTATTCGTTCTTAAGCCCGCTTTTACTTTGTATGTGCCCTTTCCATAACCAAGTAAAGAGTTCAATTGTCCGGAACCATTTAGTTCCTATGGTGTCTCGAGTTAATATGGTGCATTGTTTATGTGCTTCACGGCTGTTTTATGCACGTGTTCACTGGCCTTTACTATTTTTATTGTTGTTTATTTCCGTTTATCAAGTTTTATATTGACTTTTATTTTGGCTTTGCTAATCCGGCCGGTTGGCTTTAACTACTATGCCTTTCATGCCGGTGCGCGGTGGTTGGAGGTTAATAATTAAAATTTAGGTAGGTGCTTACGTTATTAGGTAGGTTACTGAAAAGTTATACTGATTCTAGGTATAGGTACTCTATAGCGAGCCTTATTAAATAATCCTAAACTACTGAAAATAATAGAATGCTTCTAAAGACAAATCGAACTATAAATTATTTTATGGGCAATAAATGTTTTTAATGACTCAATCTGATCTTAATATTTATTCTAATATTATTCATACCTGGCGACACTTTTTCTTACACATGATTCGTTAAAGTAAAGGAAACAAGAACATTATCACAGCAGGGCGACTGTAAAGGTGTATTTTATTGCTATAGGTTGGAAAAGCTAAACTATGTTGCTAGTTTTAGTAAATATTGGCAAAATTAAATAATACCTAATTTATACAATTTTTTTATTCATTTTATTACTTAATTCACTATCGATTGTCATTTAAAAATTATGTCCATCTACTATAGCAGTGGGCTGTTTAAAATAGTATAAGCTGGTAATCGAATTTTTTTTATTAAAAAAAATATTATTTCATAAAGTTTCTTATTTTTATTTTTCTTCAAAGAAATAAGATATCCATACTACTTCATACCATTGTTCAAATATATGTAGGAGAGGTTATCCAAGTGTAACATCACCCATTATAAAGTTCTAACACGATAACAAAATTACTTTGTGGGAAATTAAAGTTATACCAATATCACAATAGGTGTATAGTGCAACTAATGGATCTAATTGCCCCCTTATCTGATCCCACTAGTACGTAGGATTGAGAAAGTAGAAGCTGCAAGTTTAACTGTTAATATCTTACTTTCACCGTAAGTAATGGCGGTCAGTTGGGTTTGCAAGTTTGACTAGGGTTACCATCTCTAAATGGTTAAATCCAGGCTTTGAAGGTAAAAATACCAGAACATTACGATTAAAAACCAGGACCCATTATTGTTTTATGAAACATCTTGGTAGCTCATGTAAGCTTTCATTGGAATATTGATACACAACACCCTTAAAAAATCCAGGACGCTACTAAAGAACTGTCCTGGACCACCCAGGACGCTCCAAGAAGCCGAACGTGTAGTTTCCTTGCCTGTTTGCCTATACGACATAAATATAATCAATTTTTTTTTTATTCCGGGTAAATGGAAGATCTTCCGGGTACGCGGGTGAAACCGCGGGGAGCCACTAGTCCATACCTTTCTAGAGTCTAGACCAGACACTTTGTAAATAAGACCGCAAGGCAAGTTAACCAAAATAACTCTATCAATAAAATTAATGTTATTGTAATTTTATTTCTTACGAATTTACCTACTATGTGCCTGTCACGACGGTTGCTGTTCAAGCGTGATTTACGACCGAATTACCTTACTACCTGCGCTAAGATGGCAAGTGAACTAATAACTGGTCGTCTCGTCACTCGATGTGGATCCGTGGGAAAAGTGATATGGAGGTTCCATATAAAAATCCAAAAAAGGTTTTAAATAATGACACAAAAAAATGAATACTAAGTCTATGTATGAAACTTTCTCCCTCCGTAAAGTAGATTCTTATATCCCTGTTTATTGTAACAATAAGCTATAAAATGTTTTGATACTGTTTTTATTGATGTTTCCGTCACTTACATAGTTCTCAGTTATTTTTTTTCTCAATGTGTCTCTATTCTAACCTCTGTCGGTACTAAGTATTTTATTCACGATTATAATATGGCTATATCAGACACGAAGAATTTAGTTTATGAAAGATATTTCTTAATTTTTTGTGGGTGTTACCATTGGACGGAAATTATAATAATCGTTTAATTCATCAACGCTCACATCACATACCTAGTGTCATGAAAGCTCTAAAACATTATACAAGCCTCGGGGAGTAATTAAAGTCGAAAGCTCGAGCATCTCGATTAATAAGAACCGTAGTAACGCCGAAGGCAGTTTCTTCTAAACAATGCATAGTTCTCACAATATTAGATCGTTCGTTATCAGTGTATAATAGAGGATATATTATTAAATATATTATATCTAGTAATTCTATGTAATGTATGTACTTTTATCAAAATATTTTGTATGACTTCGATGATAATTAAATTAGATAAAGGTATGTTAATATAGATTTCAATATAAGATAGCAATCGATAATGTTAATTACAGGGGATAAAATTGTACATTTACCTACATATAATCTAGATTTTCGAATGAAAAAGAAACAAGACGGAAGTCATCAAACATTAAATATTTATTAAATAATTTCAAAACAAAATTCCACGTGCTTATTAATGCTGTAGGTAATAATTTAATTAATCAGGTAGCGAGCCGTCATTCGTTGGGTCAGATTCAATACTTTAGTATACGACAGGGTAGGTGGGTTTAGTCATGACACCACAGTTATTGCCCTCGGTCGATATCAGCATGTACCCATCTAATCCCCAGTACGGTCCCCACGAGTTTTTCAGGATCCAGAAGGTGTCACCATCACGTTCTCCGTAGCCCACTACATTCATATAGTGGTTAAGGTTAGTTGATGAACTGAAAAATCAAAAACGAATGAGAATAAGTATTTTATAAATAGTTGCATGACTCAAATAGTTATTTTTATTGAGAATAGTTTACGATATACTAAGAAATAATTCATAACGAAACATATATGTTATTTACATGTATTTTTTATATATATCCTGGGACATTTTTCACACACGGCCAATCTGATTCCAAAGTAAGCTTCAAAGTGAGCTTGTGTTAAGGTAACCAGATAGCTGATATTATAGATATTGACATAAACATAAATAAACATTTAATGATAATATTTGTAATTTGGGGAAAGGACCAAATGAGTATCTTGTTTTCATTTTGAAAACAAGATACTGATTTGGTAAAATGACAAAATATCGTGATCTTTGTGGTATCGACTCAGGTGGACTTTCTAACGATTGATATCTGCTGCCAAACAACATATGGTGTGCATACAACGTACGTTACGTAGCTATACGTAGCTAGACCATGTCAGATTTCTGATAAATCTTTCTCATTAGACCTATGGTAAATGACCCAATGGTGGCCAGTTTAAGAAAAAAAAAACTGGTTTTTGTGAAATATTACCAAAATTGTGAAAGTTTCAGCACTGAATATAGTGAAACTGTAAAGTCCAGTCCTTATTTAATATTTGTAATGTGTTGCGCGTAAGATACGGCCAAGCTGGATTCAATTAATTTAACAAATAAAAGTTGTAGTTTTGTGACCCAGTCTTGGCCAGGGAAAATCCATTAATGGATTTTCCATTACCATCCATCCATTACCACTATAATCCATTACCCCAGTCTTAGTCTTAGTTTATCTTTATTTTATGGCTCACACATGAAACAACACTAATTTTGATTTGAATTAAGCAATACTATTTTACAAGTGAAACTTTCTGCTCACCGCCTTAACGATTTCCTGAAGAAAAGCCGTCGTTGTCAATTTCAAATAACCTTATACTTTGTATTTGCGCAAATTTGTACATGTAACTGACTGAATTCAATAAAACGTTAAACTTAGATAGTTCGATGTCTAAAGTCTATGTCACAGTGATCCAAATGTAAAAACATTCGCTCATGTCCGAATTCTAGATGTTTCTTTCTATTTTTGGCCATTACTGGTACCGTGGCCACCACTGGTACACTTACGATACAATGTTTTTTTTTCTTACCAAGATGAGTCATATAATATTCCTCCATCATAATAAAGTACGGAATCAATAATATTAACAGCCACCGTAATTGGACCATGGTTCACGACGGCCACCTGTAATTGATGGTAAGGATTTCTTAAAACTTGCTGGTATAGAAATATTTTTCTAAAACAATGTAAGATATACGTCAAAAACGAAATAGTGCCTCAAGTTGTACCAAAAGGTCATACTCATTGTAGCCAGTTTCGAGGTGCCTTTGCGTTAAAACCTCGACGTTACTACTACTGAGTTATCCTCGCATTTACACAATATAATACTTTCCTTCATGTTGTACAAAAATATAGTTTAAAACCTTTTTATATAGGTAAGTATTCTAAGTCATACTAACTTGTCGCTTATAAGTTAGTACTCTACTACTTTATATTTCACATTACCTAGTCTAATACTATTAACGATATAATCATATTAATTAAACAATAAAAATATATTATATGATATATATATACCTTCAATGCTTGAACACTATTAGGTGTGACGTCAGTAAAACCTTTAATACGGAAAAGCTGATACTCATGTCGTAAACTACAGTTGCCGACCTAAAGAGAAAACAAAGAATTATATAATTTTGAATGTGTTTTAAAAAATAAATTGCTTAGGCTAGTATTTCGATGTCAACCTGATTAGTGAATTCGCCATATTGTGCTTCAGTAGGTATTCCATACGTCATAATCCATTTGTAAGTTGCAACGTCATTGCCATCGAGACATCCTTTGTTTCCATATCTGAACACGTGATTGAGATACATCATTCATCATTGGGAAATTATAGTCCAACAAAAGACGGTTACAAGCAAAAAACGTTTTGTTAGTTCAAAGAGCAAGGTAGTTGTCAAATGTCAATATCTAAAAGGTCCCTTATGAGAGGCCTCTTTTTATGGTTATATATTTGTCTCTTTTTTGGGAAACGGATATTAAAATTTATATGCTGTAAAATGGAGCGTTTAAAACTCTTCAACTTCAGTAACCATTATAATACCAACAAGTGATAGGTACGTAATTTATTTTGAGCAACAACTAGTCTGAAAAGCCAATGAGCAAGGTATAGTTGTCATACATAATAACATGAGTAACTAACCCCCAGGAACAATCAATAACAGCTTGATTGCTCAAAGTTTTGAGTTTGTGTCCATTACTACGAGCAAGAGCTCCTTCAATGGCCGATGTCACAGCAAAACTGTAACTGGACTTGCAATTTCCTTGATCTGTGACAAAAAATAAATACTTACGTTTAGAATTTTAGGTAGGGTAGGTATCAGAATATAGAATCGAATAATATAATATACCTTTTAAGAATATGTAAATATATATAAAGTATCTAACATTTATAAATAATATAAAATAATTTAAAAATGCATTTGCACGGTCAATTAGGAATTACCGAACTAATGCGCTACTAATATGGTAACAAAAATATACAATATACTATTATAAATTATGTTCTTATGTGTAGGTACGTTTATACTTATAATATCACTAATAGGGCATGATATTTTTTGTTATTACAAGCATGCCAAATCCCAAATATTTTTTAAAACAAATTATGATGGGAATGAATGAGAATAATTAAAAACGGGTACTTAGGACTTACTTTTAACCCAAGAAACAAGACCATGGAGCCTCAGATCATACTCTGCTGGTACTTGTGTAGCAGCTAGTTTTTTCTCATCATAAGGGAAAGGTATATTGCCTTCGGGGCGTTTAAGTATACCACTGTACTTAGTCATTTCTTCAGGAGTACGATCAGCAAATTGGTTAATACTAAGTTTGTATTTTAAATTTTGACGGTTCTTAGCAGTTATAAGTCTGTAAAAGACATGGTGAAATAAAAAAATAATTACTATTTAATGTTGGTGAATAAAGTCCTTTATTCTTTTAAAATAAAAGACCTTAGAATTTTGTTTGCCGGAAGCTCTAGTCTATTTAATTTCATACAACTGAAACTCTAACTAAATAAAATATTTACTCGCAACTACTTTAGAGAAGCACCAAGTATAGCTCTCTCCATACAAGTAATACATAAAACTTATTCTTTATATGTAGTTATGTGCTTGGACTAATTATGCGATGGGGTAGGCCTATGTTCAGGAGTTGACGTCCTATCCTATGACTGATATGATGATGATGATGATGACTCATCATGCAAATATTAAATATTTACCTCATACTATTTTTGAAGATCGTCTTTCTGATAGAATGCTCACTCTCATTAGCGTAATGCTTATTGTGTTTTTCCTTGAAGCTGAAACAAAGATTTAGTGCAGTAACTATAAAATAAATATAAATATCCTGGGACATTTTTCACACACGGCCAATCTGGTTCCAAATTAAGCATCAAATTGAGCTTGTGTTATGGTAACCAGATAGCTGATATACTACATATACTAATTTTAAATACATACTTATATAGATATTTACATCCAGACACAGAACAAACAGACATATTCATGCATACAAATGTTTGTCCTGGGTGGGATTCGAACCCACGACCCGCGGCTTGAAAGTCAGGGTCACTAACTACAAAGCCAACCGGGCTGTACTATATTTTAAATTTATTTGATACTTTTTACTTTTCACGTTTTCCAAAGTACTTACGTATTGAAAACGTGATTCACATGTTCCTCCATTTCTGGATTGATAAACAATAAATCTTTTGTAACAGACTCGCTTTGCATGGTGTGTCTCACTGTCTTATCCTTTTTACATTTATCTTATTTATTTATCCCTATTCAGGGAGAATAGTAAATAATGATGGCGTATTGCTAATTTAATAATTTAAACATGTTGTGTTTTTCTTTTATATAGCAGTAAGTATATTTAATTTTAATTTAGCGTAAGTTTATATTTATCATGTTTTTAATGTATTGTTGGTTGCATACTTTTAAATAATCTTGATCAATGGTTAAAATACAATAAAACATGACTTGGTATGACATGTTAGTTGTCTTAGTATAATGCTCATGGTCCAAAAGTCACTTGCATGTACAGTTCTTTAAATATTATTGACTGGCGATTGGCTTTGTGGGTTCGATTGGTTCCCAAGACAAACATTTGGGTACATGAACATGTCTGTGTGTTCTGTGTCTAGATGTAAATATATTTCATTATATCCTGGAACATTTTGCACTCACTGCTAATCTGATTCCAAAATAAGCAGACCTTTTGCTATAAAGGTGTGCTATAACCAGATAGCTAATATACTCTTCTATAAATACTTATAAAGATTTACATTCAGACACAGAACAAATACATTTTCATGCATACAAATGTTGGTCCTGGGTGGGCTTCGAACCCACAAAGTCAGAGTCAGAGTCACTTACCTACCACAAAGGCAACCAGTTTGTTAATCTTACTAAATGCGAAAGTTTGAGAAATGTATGGATGTATGGAATGGATGTAGTTAGAAGAAAATCTTCTGAAGTATATAAGTACTATTTTTATCCCGGGATAATTGAAAATTTCCCGGGAACGCGGGTGAAACCGCGAGGAGCCACTAATATTTAATAACGATATTGTCATGTAAAAAAATTGATTGCCTGTAAAGTCGGTATACGGGCGAAAGTTTTACGTGACAACGACTTTGAGTGGTAAAATAATTTTAATGTGAATATTCATTCGTATAGTAGGAAGAAGGATGAAATAATAGTAACAATTTAAAACATAACGTCACGTTACGTGAGCGGAGCGTAACGCAGTTTCTTGAAGTGTCACCCGGCAAACCAATTTATAAGACGTTGTCACGTCAATAGTAACAATTTAAAACATAACGTCACGTTACGTGAGCGGAGCGTAACGCAGTTTCTTGAAGTGTCACCCGGCAAATCAATTTATAAGACGTTGTCACGTCAAAATATTAAGGGAACAAACATTCGGAGGGACCACTGTTCCTAGTATTATACGTCATAATTACATACTTACATTTATCAACATTAAAAACGTCTTCATCGACACTATCTTTAAAATTATTGAAATCCCAAACTTCATGCTTAGTTGCAGAGCTCAGCCATGGGTTGTATTCGACAAATTCGAGTCTGTAAATATTACATAGGTATATTTTAAAAGATAATAATAATAATAATAATAAAGCTTTATTTCGATCCATACAAATTATGTCGTAACAAAAAATATTCATTGATTCATTAAAAAAATTAAAAAATATTACTTACTAAAAAAATTATTTCCGATATTATTAATTAATTAAATTAAAAATATTTTATATTACATTTTTTTAACATATTTTAGTTTTTAAAAGATACGTTAATTTAATATGATATTTTTAGAAACATACAATGAATACCGAAGTGTTTAATCGTCCGCTAAGAATAGTGATATTATGCCGGAATTTCGTGATTTGTGCGATTATTTCATGATGTGCCCAGCGTTAAAATAAATATACTAAGTATGGCGATCATACACAAATATAGGTTAGGGTGCGGCGGGCGTAAGCCGCGAACATATTAATTAATTTTACATATTACACAAATAAATATAAATATTGTTGTTGTTAATGACGGCATATGCATGTGCCCAGGCAACTCTAGATTGGCCAATCTCAACATTTTGCCCACGACATATACATTGAATTGACATTAATCTCACTAGGTATATCTGTCACTCTTATTTATGTATGCAATGACAAAGAGGGCAATATACTTGCCGGACGAATAATATACATATAATATATACTAGCTGCCGCCCCGCGGTTTCACCCGCGTAGTTCCCGTTCCCGTGATCACTTAGGGGGATGAAAAATAGATGTTGCCCGATTCACGGACCTACTCAATATGCACACAAAACTTCATGAGAATCGGTAAAGCCGTATCGGAGGAGTTTAATCACAAACACCGCGACACGAGAATTTTACATATAGATTAGTCCGCTTAGCGGACGACTAGCAACAACTCATTGAATACTATTATTTAAGATTTATTTTGTCTTTTTGAATTTAATCATTGGTATTTATCTCGGAATCAATCAGGATGAAAACATGCACTTCGATTGATCAATATAAACACCGTTTTGTGAAAAAACTTGGGCACTGAGGTATGCTCCGTATCGCCAACATTAGGTAAATCAACGTGTATAGGATTTTAAATGTTATTTCGAGCGAGTCCAATATATATGCTAAATGCAGCTGTAGATTAAACAGCTATTATAATGCCTGGTCAATATTTATTTCACCTACCTTACTGGAACCCAGTTTTCATTAGTGTATTCAGCCCAAATAGTATATGCCGTATGAATTGAACCTAATTCCTTATAATAGAATTTAGTAGTATCCTTATCATTTATATTTTCGTGACCTGAAAATAGATTTTCAGAGATAGAACTTATATTTTTACTATTATTACTGTAAAGAATTTATGTTGCTTTTTTAATATTATTTTGATGTTCTTACTAAGAGCTTTAAATTTTTCCAAAGGTATAATATCCTTAAGGGATGTCTTTGGGTATTTGGATCCAGTTAGTTTATGGCATACAATTTCGTTTTGTAGACTCATTGTGGTCTCTGGTTGTATCTGTAAGTAAGAGGATATTTTTAAATAACGAGTATAATCAGAAGGTTTATTTCTCTCAGAAACACAAAAAACGGTGTATGTAACTAAATAGAGAAAGCAAATGCAACAAATTATAACAGAAAAATCGGCCAAGAGCGTGTTAGGACACACGCATGGTAGGGTTCCGTAGTAAGATTGACAAAATTCAATACTTCAAGTATACGTAGACGATTTACTTAAACATTTTTTTCAATATTGAGTTGGCAACGAAATGGTAAAAAGTTTTATTCTGTTGATTTAAATCATTAGGATTTTTTACTTGGTCGACTATTACTCATTAACCTGTAAAGCCAACTTAGCTGTGATAGTTTTCCTTTTAAATTCATCATATATACTACTAGCATGAATTTTTTTACATATCTACAAATAATGGTTTAGTTTTTAGAGGGCACATGACTCTAGCGAAAATTTCAGCTTAAAAGCTAAATATTTCGTAAATGGAATCCTGAATCAGAAAACCTTCTGAGCAAACCTTTACTATTTTTAATAAGCTATCCAACGATATGCCACACTATAGGAATGGAGTATAAAAAAAAATTGGCACCGTTTTACGTGTATCCTACAAAATATATTTTTCAAGATTGTATGTTCCAACTTTGTCGACGCTGTTAATATCTACCATACCAAATTACAGTTAACCGAGAGACACCCGCGGACGGACGGACGGACATGGCGAAACTAAAAATAAAACTACGTTAAAAAAAACCGACTTCCAAAAATACTAAAAAGCAAAAAATAACTATCGCAATTTATAACACTTTCCTCTACTTACCTACTGACTACTTATTCTCTCCGCTTACTGCTTGGTTTGAAGTTGGTGCCAAGCCACAGCATAATTAGCAAAACCTACAGTAAACAATATACAAAAGATCTTTGTTAAGATTCTCCATGATTTAATAAGGTGAACAAAAACTTTGGCACCGTTTGCATTTAAAATTCTAAATTTTAGAAATAAACGGTCCTTTACAGGACCACTATAGTTGTAGAATGTAAATTACATTTATCTCATCGTCGTTTTCATTTGTTTCTTATTGTCATTTATCGTTATTTCTGATTTATTTACGTAGGTTAGTACTTAGTAGGTTATCTTGTAGAAATTTATTTGTTACACCATTTTATTTCTTTAAGTAATTTTTTTATTCATATATGGCTTGGCACCGACTTCAAACCATGCAGCAAGCGGAAAGAATAAGTAGTCAGTAGGTAAGTAGAGGAAAGTGTTATAAATTGCGTTAGTTATTTTTTGCTTTTTAGTATTTTTGGAAGTCGGTTTTTTTTAACGTAGTTTTATTTTTATTTTTTGCTTTTTAGTGATTTAAGTATGGGTAGGCTTATTATTTATTTAACAATCACAGACCACTATTAAACCTAAACGTTAATGAGATTAACCTTCAAGGTCAACCTAATAGCCTCAAGGAATACTATTCTCTATCCATATGCACGTATAATTTTGAAATAATTTTCTCTGAACTCCTATCCTTTGAGGAGTTGTACCTTCCATCATCAGCTCATCCATAGGAAATCATCATCAAACGCAAATAATTGAACAAACTGTATGATATTGACTGAAACGTAACAGTTATATGCTTATAATTTGAGTGTTCTTCTCGATTTCCTTGGGATCCCATCATCATATGCTGACTAGATGACCAGGGTACCAACTTGAATATGTACCCTAACGAACAAAAAAAGAATTACGCAAATCGGATTAGAAATGTTAAAGTTATCGACATACTAATATACAAAGTATCGTCAAAATGACATCGTCTAAATAACAATAATGCTTATAAAATAAAAACTACTAAACCAAACTGAAAGAATTTTTTATGGGACCATCTGGCAGCTATTTCGCGTCGAACAAAAAAAGAATCACGCGAATCGGTCCATTAACCGCGACGTAATCGATGTACATACATAGAAAAAAAAAAAAAAAATACCGGCCGAATTGAGAACCTCCTCCTTCGTTTTGGGAAGTCGGTTAATAAGGGTTCGTAGTTCCCTAAAAAGGATTCATAGTACGAGCACCTAGAATGAAAAAGGATAAAAGCTGATCCATAGTTTTAAAATCGACTTTGGATTTTAAGTTTTAATGCAGGGATCATCACATTCGATGCTTTCGTCAGTATTTAAAAGTTATATTTTTGGTATGCAATTAAATTGTTAGGTTAAATATAAATAAACTAAAGTAAAATTAAAAATATCTTTGTAATGCAACCGTTACGTTCATACCTGATATTTTACTTCATCTCTCTCGATTATCCTTACAATACCATTATGGTAGTCCGTTCTTGATTGATTAAGCGTCTCCCTGAAATATATAAGAAATAAATGACGGAGTTCTAAAGTAAAAAATATAAAAAACACAGTTGAATTGAATTAATTACCTACTCACAAAATATTGGTAATTTCATAACAAAACAAAACGAAGATTTCGTTTAGGTATGGGAGTTTTTAATACATTTATATTAAACTAGCTGCCTCCCCGCGGTTTTACCCGCGTTGTTCCCGTTCCCGTGGGAATACAGGGATAAAATATAGCCTATGTTACTCGGGGATAATGTAGCTTTCCAAAGGTGAAAGAATTTTTGAAATCGGTCCAGTAGTTTCGGAGTCTATTCATTACAAACAAACAAACAAACAAACAAATCTTTCCTCTTTATAATATTAGTATAGACAATTCAATGTTAGAAGAAATTACTCTTAAATGCAACTCCTAAAACACACTGTTGGTGGTGTGGTGGCAGTCAATCCAGTGGGTATTTAAATTACCTACCAAATTGAAAAATACCTTCATGCAGTGTACCTTCGTGGCGGTAGATGAACGGAGTTATCCGTTGAACTAAAAACTCGCCACAGATAAAAACGTAAGTCAGAAAGAGATTTGGGTTGCTGCGAGGCTTTTATTAGAAAACCCCAATTTAATGGAACTTTATGCGGGATTATTTAAAACTCGACATAATAAACAACCGTTCCTTCTCCAAAGTCTGCTACCCTTTACCCCAGTACAATAAATTAAATGTTAATATAGCCCCTAAAACCCTTGGTGAGAATCTGGGTTGCACTTCTTGGTTTCTACTCACCATAAATGAATATTTTCAACCAAACCGGAACTAAGTGACATTTTAACAATGTCAACCGATAAAGATTCTGGCAATGTCAAGCTGGGTAAACTTTTGGGATCCTTAACTGAAAATTAATACAGAAAATAAATAAAGTTAGGTAGTTACGATAATAAGAAGTGTAATATTTGAAATATTAGCATTAGCTAAAACTCTACAATTATGTAGAGTTTTGAATTATGATAGACACTATAAAACTATAATGTAAAGTAAAAGTTCAAGTGCAAGAAAGTGGTGTTAGTAACACTATTTATAATTCAAGAACGGCTGAACCGGTTTGGCTGAAAGTTGATGAGGAAGTAGCTTTCACAAAATTTTGCTTTGGAAAATTGTCAGTCGCTCGGAAACGGGTGAATCCTCGGGGAGCCACTAGTATCTTATATAATGGATGTTGATAATAATAGCAGAATTTACATTGCCTTCTAGGAAGATTCGGTACTAGTATGTACACCTATATAAGTAAGCATAAAATGATTAAAACAACTATTATGTAACACTTACCACTAGCTCCCATCACGGAGGCGAGGAGAAACGCGGTAAGAATACACGAAATCATATTCACTGATTCCCGCACTAAATAAAATACAGTGTAAAATAATTTCGAACCCCTTTTATACATTACTCATTATGTAATCTTGCTAATTAATTAGGTGACTATGTTTCAGTACAAAATGAAACAATAATATATTAATGTGGATATTTCCTCTGTTCAATTAATAATTATATCTATTATTTCCTCACAAAACTTCATTTCTTATATTCATATTACCGTCATCTTTTAATGTTATTAATAATTTTTAGGCATTCGGCTTGCGCATTTCGGAAATAAATGGCAATAAGAAATTACACTTAGACAAATAGGTAAATCCTATGCATATGTATGTATGATTGTTTCTCTTTCATGATCGATGGCGATGAAATTTGGCGCAGAGTTAGAATATGTTCTGGAATAACACATAGGCTAGGTACTTTTCATCCCGGGACCTTATGAATATCATGTCCATATTATTGTTATGGACATGATATAATATATAATATATATTACAATGGGCCTAATTTCTCTTCATTACAAAAAAAATATAATCAGCACTAAATTAGAGCAAAATGTTTGTTAATTAAATATTTTTATGTGCTAATTAGGTATAGGTATTGAATGGCTTATCAAATTAATTTGATAAAAATAATTAAAAATCATTTTAACTCAATTTTATGTAATAATAAAAACTAGTATTAAATAGTAGTACAGTATCAGTCATATCTTGTTTGTGAGTTATTTTTTGTAACACATACCTATAAATAGTCTTATTAAAGATATTTTTTTTAAAGTAAACCTGTTTCTTAATAAATATATACTCAGCTTTTAGTAAGTTTAACAACAAAAGTTGTAACATGAAACTGGAAACTTCAAGCTTAAGAATCTATGGTCACCAAATTATAATAAGCAGGCTGTTCTTGCTCGCAAGGGAGAGTTTCATTCATATCTTATCATAAAGATACCTTCCACATTTGCATCTTTGTTTTCATACAAACATTGTCTTAACCATTACGAAACAGCCAAATTGGTCTGCAAATTTTCTAGTAATGCTAGGTCATACATTTGTGCAATTCTTTTTTTATTTTATGTAGAAATTATTATATACGCTCGGGTCGTACATATTTTATTCTTTTGCTAAACACACTACATGTTTTTTCTCCAGTTTTAGTGTGCCAAGTACGATTTTGTATTCTGTTCGGTGTCTCGTCGCCTACGTGAAGAACCTGCGGCAAGGTGATGCCCATAACAACATTATATTTGCTATTCCCACGACTTTATGTCATATAACATAAAGCCTATAATTAAATAACCCGATTATCTAGATCTCACGTCTCAGAAGAAACCTCTAAGTGACGCAATGCAGTGTTATAATTTACGGCGAATAGTGTACTCGGCGATTGGTGTATTTTCATTTCATTTATAAATGTTTGTTTATCCATTCAGAAACGAATACCTAGAGAAACTTCAAAAATTAGCTGAACGGCTGTTCTTTGATATTGGCGATATGGAAGGGTCGGAAAGTTTGCGAAATTCACTTACGAGAATCTCGTATCTTTTGATCGGAAGGAGAGTGAGAAAGAAGGTAAAAGTCATGTTCTAAGGATTTTTTAGAATAGCCAATATGTATAGATTGTGGATATAATGAAGATAAAAGAGAATTAAATAGTTGAAGTGTAGGACCTCTAATTAATTAATCAGTTTCTAAATATTTAATTTTGTTTCTAAATCGCCGTGGAGAGAATTCTCAATTTATTTGTAGATAATTTCTCGCAATCCTATACTGCCTTCTTATTTAACCAATATCAAAAATGTTGAGTAGGTTTAGTCCCGCCAATAATGGTGGACTGAGAGCTGTCTCAAACCATGCACAAAATCCAATTATTATTATTTGATACTTGCAGTCCGTTCACGGATGTGGCACTATAGCTCAAAAATTCGATATACCTACCTTTTTTTATTTTTTTTTTCGTGGGGAAATCCTCATGGATACCCTGCCGCGCCTCGGGGGAGGGCGGCCGGGTTATGCCGGACTCGACCGGCTAAAACCCCACGGTGGTCGCCATCAGCGCTGTAGAGGGGTCAGGGTTCTCCGTACGGAACACATACCGTGGACCCCTCCACGATATACCTACCTAGTCCCAGAGGATTTGAGTGAAGCTTCGGGTTCCAATTTCGGAAAATAGGTACCTAAAATTGGGAAATTCGACTGGATATTTCAAACCTGTTGGAAGTGATTTCTATGCATTTAAGATGAGACATCTGCTTAGATAGGTAGTATTGGCATATCGACTGATTGCAAGACAAGGCTTTGACCACTGACTCTTAAGTGGTTCTGCCAATTCTAATTAGCAGTATTACAATGTGTATTGTTCAATTGCATTGGACAGTATGACTACGTTATACCTATTAGTAGAATGATAAAAGTTACAGTAGTAAGTATTGAACTGTGATGTGACGTTTTAAATTAATGTCTAAAAATGTAATGAAAGTTCATTTATACAATATTTAGTATTTATGCCATTTGGCGTATAGTACCTAGCTATTTATACAAATATTATAATGTTGAAGAGTTTATTTGTTTGGTTGAACGCGCTAATCTCAGGAACTACCTACTGGTCCAATTTGAACACAAAATTATTTGCGTAAATTATTCCACGCGGACGAAGGCGCGGGCAGAAGCAAGTGATTTTTAACACTACTGCAAGACTATCCAATACACATAATAAAATGCTCTGCTGCACGGTCAAAGAATTAAGAGAAATACTTACTCCGATTTATCTGTGGATATTAATATAGACAAAACCAGTAGGCAGAACCAATTTAACAGCTCAAGTGTGTAATACCCAAAAGGGTGCTCTAATCTTTCAGAGAATATCGGGGGTTACGTGTCTTCATATTTTGTCTCTATCACACGTACTTATATCGATATACCAAAATTTTAATTAAAGTTATAATAATGAAATGAAACCCTCGGCATCCTTATATAATATAAGGGAGGCGCTCCCTCCACTGAAGATAAATTAATCTGTAGATATACATAATAGGTAGGTACCTATACATTTGCATTCCGGTCGTTGTGTGCCGAATAAATGTATCATTTATTCTAAATCTTCGCCCTTATGTTCCTTAAGTTACACTTATTAGAAATTGTGTTTGGAAATTAAAGAAGACTATTACAAAAGGTCACTGCACTGAGAGCAAATTAAAATGAAATCGGTTAAAAACCCCACTGGAACTCCCATTTCAACGTTTGACTCATGCTGCGACGTGATTTCAACAAACTCAAAAAATCTGTGCTACAACAAAAACAGTTCGTCCCTTTGGGTCGTACAACAAAAATTGCGGCACGAGACACATTGACCGTTCCGTTCTGTCGTTTTATTATAGAGCAAGGCGCCCGTTCATTTCGTTACACGACAACAAATCCTTAAATTCAACATCAGCAAAATCGTACCCAACACTTTAAGCGATAAGGTTCAATTTCCGTTATCGATTTAGCTTACCGATGTTATGATTCTTTGAAAGCTGGCCAGGGGAAATTGGAGCGTATACGTGGTACAGTTTGAGCTGGATTTGAAATGGCTTATTCTTTCGTTTTTTGTAGTAGTCGCTTGGATAGGCGCAAAGCGCACCCGCGGGCTGTCACGCGCCGCGTATTGTCGGTAGGTCCGCCGTTGGTCGGCAAAAACCGATGCGGCGATGATAAAAAAGGTGAGAGCCAACGGCACTATGGATATCGATGGTGATACACTCATAATAACCTTTAGTAATACCTACATGCTACAAAGCATCTGCCTTTTTAGCAGCAACGCGTGTTCTAAAATGAGAATATTTTTGAAGACTAAGGATACCATAATTCCTATACCGTTTCTATACTATTACTATGCGTGAGGTGAGCTCTTGAATTCTATTTTAATAATGCGTGTTAGTTTCAAGTACCTTCTTATGTGTTGTATGATTGTTTAGTATCATACATTACTACCCACCACTTACCTAAGCTACGCTACTTAATCGAAGCTTCTTTGGAAATAGATCATTTCAATTTAAGTTGAATATTAGAAAGTGCCCAAGGTTAATTCAACTTCAACTTCATATACTTAATAGGTATGATAAAGCGTCTGTGATGATTCAGATATCAAACATAAAGGAGGTAAGTCAAAATAAGAATTATGTTGTTTCTGTACTGTATAATTAGTAAAAAATTAAGTGGCCAAAGGCAACAGAAAAAGGTTGTACTTATATCTGATGATAGATCAGTAATAAACATGGGAATTTAAACACTTCTCACAGCTACTGTAGCCTTGTGTTATCAGATCGTAATAAACAAACACAACGGTATTTTAATGGCATCTATAATTCCTATACAGATTAAAGAAATTAACGCCCACAGTCGCGAGATAACTGACATATTTTTATATATTTTATAAGAGCATGTAGGTGGAGAATTCAAATTTAGTTTACAACTCTTAAATGGCTGTTGGAAAATATTTAAACTGTATTATAGGGCGAGAATATCTTTTTTATGCAATAGTTATGCAATCACTTCATAAATACTTTTGTATGTAATATCGTAAAATATGTCTTGCTGTGATTTTAACCAGTTGAGTTTAGTTTTTTTTTTATAATTTTAAGCCTATACATTTGTGTATCATCATAATTCTATTACTGGTCATAAGATAAATAACTTTATTAAAATATGATTCAGATAAACTATGCAATAAATATTAAAATTATTTGCAACAAAACAAGATGTTTTTAATTGAATTTTATGCTATACCAACCAAATGAAATAACCTGTTTTTCGTGACATTTAATTATCTCAATGAAATAAATTAAATCTTATTAAAAGGCCTTTCGAGATAATAGATACCATTTAAATACATATAAAATGGCGGCATTATAAACACATATAATATTTAACGTATATTTAAAAGAACAAAATTGGAACGGACATCTGAACTGGTTCTTGAAGCTAATTAAGAAAGCAATTTGCAAGTTATTTATGGCCTATAAAATAATACAGAGGTGGACTCCGCTTATCTGAGTCAGAGGAAATTGCTTGGATGCAAACGTCTAAAAATTGCATTTTATATGAGAGCCTTATTAGGATAACACCTACTCCTAATTAAAAAAGCCTGGTCGGGTGTAAGTTGGACCTGCGCAGAGCGAGGGTTCCGACTTATAATATTTTTGTTGCTCGTGAATTCATTCATTCGACTTTACTGCGGTATTTATAATGTTTAGGGGCTTTTTAATAAGATATTATTGATTAAAATACGATTTAATTAAGGTTTCATGCCTAATAGACTTTGTCCTACGTTTGTGGTCAACATTTTTATGCCAAAATCGTTGTCAAAACCGAACCCTATCTGAAATCATCACGATTAATTATTATGCTTCTATCATTAATTTAAACTCTACCATTGAACGTTTGATCGGGACTGGCTGTTTTTGTTCAGTTTACAGACAAGTATTGCAAATAATTTGAGTCAATGTAGAATTGAGTTAATAAAATTTTAAAACGAATTAATTATACTAAAACAGAACAAAGGGCATTAATTACGTTACATTAGCATATTCCTTCAAACAATTTCTTGAGGTGTGCCTACGCAAAGAAATAAGACAATGGCAGTGAGACAATAAGAAGTGATTACACACCCATGGTCTCAGAATACAATAGATATCTATTAGAAAACAATATAAACTTCAGTATTGCCAGTCTGTGATTTATTAATAGGTATATTTGATAACAACAGTAAACCGGTGTCTGTTCTGTTGGAATGGTATCGGCATGTCAATGATCGATTGTTTAATAATATTCCGAAATCTGACTTAGAATTACTTTTATAAAAATCATTATCTATATATAAACATACTAGTGGACCAGACAGACTTCGTTCTGCCCACCAGCGCCACCTACCGGGTCCAAGTATATGTAAGCTATCCTATCTCTCAAGTTGGATCGAACTGCACATGGTGTGCGAATTTTATTATAATCGGTTAAGTGGTTTATGAGTCCATTGAGGACAAACATTGTGACACGAGATTTATATATATTAAGATTCGACAACAGCATTAGCATAAATGGAAAATTATTATAGATATAATATAGTTTAGAATTCTATCTAATGATTTAACATCACTATCGATCGCTCTGTCAAGCATTTTATTACCTCTAGTCATTGATATTTATTTAAAGAAGCTTCTGGGTTCCGTGTAATGGCCATTTCGAATGC
This sequence comes from Thyatira batis, assembly GCA_905147785.2. NCBI lineage: Eukaryota > Metazoa > Arthropoda > Insecta > Lepidoptera > Drepanidae > Thyatira > Thyatira batis. The sequence goes on from LR990489.1 coordinate 8,949,685, forward strand.
CAAGATTTCCCTGATGCTATCGTCATTTGAAAGGCGGACTTCGACGACAGCCACGGAATGTCTACTTGTACTTGATGTTGCATGTCGCAGGTTTTTTACATCCAGTTGCTGGTTAGATACTACACTTTGTAGCAGTGCCGCTAAAGTTGCTCGCAATGCCCGAGATACCGCCAGACCTGTCGATAAACTGATTGGAAATATTTAGAATTCTACTTAAAGCTTACCTCTGCTTTATGGCAACGGTATCGAGGTAAATCAACAATTTTATCATTTTCCTAAACATAATAAGATCAACTTAGGTGCGACCATAATATTTCACCATTCCTGCAAAATTAAAATTATAGAGAATGCTTATTTCAAAACATTCGCTTTATCTAGTGCATTAGTCAGGTTATCATAACAATGATCTCTCTGTCTAAATTTGGTATGTACAAATGGGTTATTCAAAAAAATAGAATAACGGTCAAGACGGCTACTTTAGAAACACGTACTGAGATTGACAATCATTGATAACATTTGTATGAAAGCAAATTGATTATTGTGATAAGTCACATTGACTGTTACAACTTTGTATCCAATAATAAGGAACATGATCGGAGGGTCAATTCCGCTAAATCACAACGCTAGACCTCCAATTTCATTTCGATAACGGTTCGTTTCCAATCCGCATTCTGTTGTAACCAAAAAAGCTATTCTACTATTTACATGCACACATTTCGATTGTAACGAAAACGTTCCATTATCGTTTCGATATTGGAGCGATACCTCACGCAGCAGTGTGGCCTCATAAAAATGATATAAGTTACAAAATTATTTACAATATTTATTTAGGCATATTAATAATAATAGTTATGTCATAAAAGCTTAAGGCACGTTGTTTTAGTATTTATCAATATTTAACTCATTTAAAAGAACTACGAACTGCGTCTAGAAATATATAGTTACGCACCGCTGCCTTCAACCCTAAAATATTATCATATTTAGTCTGTGGATGATGGATGGAGCGGCACTGGCTTGGCACTACTGGATTTTGCTATATTAAATAAATTTAAAAAAAAATATAAAGTTTGAAGATTAATTTTTTTTTGTTTTTGAATTGTTACATGAAGAATGAAAAATATCTGTAATGCACTTAAATTTGAATTTGAGTTTTACAATATTTTACCACACTCAACAAGTAGGCACTCGAATTATTAGCAAACTTTTCATATGGCAATGTTTTATTCATGTCAATCTTAATTTGTCAAAACAAGATAGCCAATAGCCATCTGTCTGCGATATAAATAAAGAAGAAGAGTGTCCGTTTCAAATTTTTTGTTTATTTGAAATATCTATACTAATATTTTAAAGAGGAAAGATTTGTTTGTTTGTTTGTTTGTTTGTAATGAATAGGCTCTGAAACTACTGGACCGATTTCAAAAATTCTTTCACCTTTGGAAAGCTACATTATCCCCGAGTAACATAGGCTATATTTTATCCCTATATTCCCACGGGAACCGGAACTATGCGGGCAAAAACCGCGCGGAGGCAGCTAGTGTTACATAAAATTACAGTTACATTGTAAATATTGATATAAGTATGTATTTAAAAGTATTATAGAAGCTTAATTTGGAATCAGATTGGCCGTGTGTGATAAATGTCCCAGGATATATATTTTTTATTATTATTATTGATCCATGTTTGGAAATAAAATATTAAGTATTTTGGTATATAGTATTTCCTATAGTATTTTAATAATTTGGGTTTGGTAGTATTCAAATGACTATCTTAACTTAGTCTCCACATCAATACCATCGGATCGTAAATTCATGGGCATATGAGGTCTAAGCTCATGAATTAATAATCTGGCATTATGTTTACTCAACCGATAGGTTTTAACAAACTCGCGGTCTGTTAAATCGAAGGCGTAATTACTTTGTCTTGTCACAAGATTTCTACTTTTCACTCTTCCGAGATCCACCTCGTTGGCGAGTTCTACAAAATCCATGTAAGACATCATTTTGACGAAACGAACGAGAAAAAGTTACTTCAAACCTACTTTTGTTCAAACGTTGCATTTGACACATGAACGCACGATGTTCGCTTGCGTTTCGTTTACAATCTGTCAAAATCTTTAGTGGAATATGACTTAACGTTCGTCGGTCGTTCGACCAATTTAGCAGAATGGGACTTTTGAAGTTTCGAACGAACGCCAAGCGTTACCAGATTGGAAACGAATTATAATCTTTGGTGCATTAGTGGAATACGAAAACGCGTAAAAATCATCGTTCGCTTGCGGTTCGTTTGCGATATGGCTATAATTTTTTAGCGGAATTGCCCCTCGGGTCACTTGTGAAACCAACATGAACAGGTACTTAGGATGGAATAGTTAGGATTTCTTGCTACAGTTCATGTAATTTTTTTTAACCAAAGTTAGAACGCCATCCAAAGTATTTTTATAATTGAAACACATCTCAATCATACAAGATAAGAGGGCTAAGAAACAAGTATAAGGGTGGGCTTAGAGTGGTTGGATGTTATTGACTTGTGCATCTGCAGCCAACCAATCAGCCGCGAGGGATCGAACAGGTGCGCGTGCGCTCCGGTGAACAGGAGTGAAGCAACGATTAAAAAAAAAGTTAAGCGGAACGTTTATAAATAGCGTCAATGCATGTTACCCTTTGAAGAGGCTGCTACAAGTCTCTACAAGTCTACATGCAACCGGTAAAAATAAAACCAATAATCATAAAGTTACAAGGCGATGCAAAATACTTACATAGAGCTGTAATCAAAGAAACGACTCTCTCACAGATGGCGGATGTTCGCTTTGCTCTCATAGTGTAATTACGAATAATTATCGGGAATTATCTTTTTGCGTTAGAAAACGGTTTTCGATCACAAATGTACGATAATTACGGCCATTAAAAGATTGCTAGGGAACTAGAAAATCTTATCAAAGATAAACTGTTCGGAGTGTCAAGTTTATAGGTATCTTTCAGGATCAAAATACTAGGTATAGGTACTTGTTCAGTATTTGTTTTGAATTTTTGTAAGTTTTTCTATGTAATAAGAGCTTTATGAGTAAGACTTTGCGTATTAATATAAAAGTATCTTTATGTTATTGTATGATATGTTACGTCATACATTAAAGTTAAACATATAAATATGTACCTAATTATATTCAAGCAGTTAGTTTTTTATTTTGTTTTTGAATTGAAGTCTATATCTGCTATAATTTTTTTGGATTATTTTATTCCCCAAACACTTTGAAAAGCAAAATAAATACCTAATTCGATTAGTTGTCATAATGTCGGAATAAATTGAATTCGTGACCGACAATAATCACCGCAACTGATTTGGTGATGTCCACTGGCCACACACAATAATGTTGATTATATAAGTTACATAGTGCAATTTGTGACGCTCGGGTCAAATTGGTTTACTTTGACACTATAATTGCTTAGTTGGAAATCACTCTGATATCTACGATATTTAGTTGATTTGCATTTTTTGAATTCCTTTTAGAGGCAGCGTTTGTTCCTGGTCATAAATTAGATTCAAATAAGCTAACGCAAATTAAAGCAAAACTGTCAAACTGAACAATACAATTTTTCAATAAGACAAAAAACTATAAAATTTATACTTAAACTAATAAAGTTCCTTAAACACAAACCCTGCCTGAGGAATCACAAAAAACAAATTGGTCAAGCCGTTCTCAAGTGTGGTTATACATTTGTTTATTTTTATTATTTATATCGAGCGAGAGTTTATTTATGTAATATGGTAAATGACCCAATGGTGGCCAGTTTAAGAAAAAAAAAACAGGTTTTTGTGAAATATTACCAAAATTGTGAAAGTTTCAGCACTGAATATAGTGAAACTGTAAAGTCCAGTCCTTATTTAATATTTGCAATGTGTTGCGCGTGAGATACGGCAAAGCTGGATTCAATTAATTTAACAAATAAAAGTTGTAGTTTTGTGACCCAGTCTTGGACAGGGAAAATTCATTAATAGATACCCCAGTCTTAGTCTAAGTTTATCTTTATTTTATGGTTAACACATGAAACAAAACTAATTTTGATTTTAATTAAGCAATACTATTTTACAACTGAAACTTTCTGCTCACCGCCTTAACGATTTCCTTAAGAAAAGCCGTCGTTGTCAATTTCAAATCACTTTACACTTTGTATTCTCGCACATTTGTGCATATACCTGACTGAATTGAATAAAACGTTAAACTTAGATAGTTCGATGTCTAAAGTCTATGTCACAGTGATCCCAATGTAAAAACATTCGCGCATGTCCGAATTCTAGATGTTTCTTTTAATTTTTGGCCATTACTGGTACCGTGGCCACGACTGGTACACTTACGATATGTGTCAAATCAATGTTTGACTACTACTTGTTTCCTTCCGACTTCTTAAAATGTTAGAAGTATTTCCTGCGTCCCAGCGGAATGGCTCCCAACACAAGCAACGTGATTTGTCCTATCCCATATTCCCAATCCAATTTCGATCGCATAGGATCTCCTGCAGGTTTAATAGGTGTATGTGTTACAACAAGATAAGATAATACTTTTACATATGGCAGTAGCTTTCTGACATTTTAATTTCAGATAGCGACTTCGGATGATTTTAAAATATGTAGGTAAACAATAAAAAAATAAAATGATATAGGTATTAACCTAATAAAGCTATAATTTAAAGATCAAAATTTAATTTTAAGCGTTTACATCCCAATTATCTCTCTATTTAAGCGGAACTGGTGATACGTTTCTGTAGCACACGGAATAGGACCCTTCCTGTTTATATTTACGTTCCTTTTTCGTTTGGTTCAACATAACGGTGACAGGTGATTTTATTTTTTTGTGAATTGCGTCGACACCCCGCTGCATTTTAATATAATGACACAATGAAAAGGCTAAATTTGTCGCAGTGCTTACGGGATTCTGCTCTTTTTCCCCTTTTACCTTTTTGGGATAAAGGCGCTGACGCGTTGTTGGGGACAAACCGAAAATAAACGCTTCAGTACAAATGTGTCGCTCGGTAGGAATACAAATTTGATTTCTTTTGTGCAATTTTGATTGTTGAGTTGTGATCACAACGTGAATGAAGAGTGTATGTCAGCTGTTTTAAAAATATGAAGTCTGTAGTAAACACTCTAGATTGTAATTTAATTTTAAGTAAGTGTATTGTAATAATTTTACTTGGTTATACTAAGTATAGATGCTAGTTTAATTGTGTCTATTAGCAGCTTAAAGTTATGTTAGTACTTCACACATGTGCTAGCAAATTAGGCCATATGTTTTTAATGCCTAAGTAGGTAATAATGTGTTTATTAGCACTGTGTGCTATATAGACATATACCAATTCAATTTTATGTCAAGGTTTTTATATAGTGATCATTACAATTGTAGGACAATATGAATAGGTAGGGACATCATTCTAGGAACACAGGAGATTATGTTTGTTTTTTTTTAAGGAACTTATATTTTAATTATTTTCTATCTAGACATAACATAAAGATAGTGTTATAGACATTTAAATACTGGTTTTGAACTAAAATATTATTGTTTTGTTTATGAATAAAAGTTAATAAACTATTGTATGCACCCAAGCAGATATGTAGATAGAGACTGATTCAGAATCTAGCTTAAACTTCGAGGATAATTGCTGCGACAACGACCTTTCTGGTGGTAAGTAATTGTTTTGACATAAACCGCAATAGGTACTATACTATACCATAATACTGTAAATTACGGCACATTCATTTCTAGTCTTAGAAAAATCAAACAATACCAAATAAAAACCAATTTCACGTTCGCCATGTAATTTGCAAACATTCGCTCGTACACAGCCGTGGGAACTTGAAATGTTTCATTTTACGGAGGCGAGTAGACCCGAGTGATTCACGGTAGTTGTGGTAGACAATGACAGGAACCACCTCGTTCGTTCCAACGATTTGTCACGGTACACTCGCATGCTTTGTCTACCCGCAATGGATTTCGTCCCATCATTGTTCTATGTAACAATCGTGTGGTGAACCGGTAAATGGGCGAAGCAAACACCGTGAAATCCGTGAACAAATTATTCGTAATAGCAAACATCACGGCTAATACCGGTTTCTTAGAAAAATATGAAAGCATGACTAATGGGGTAATTGCGGAAGCTGTGCACATCCATTTATGCCTTCGCGAACATGAGTAATGGTTGTACAATACAATGTATGATTTGAGACGTAATGAAGATGTCTCCGGTAGGTAATTTTATATGTTGAGTATTAAAACCTGATATTATGATGGTCGAAGTTATATTTATAGATATCCAATCTCAATTAAAATAGCATATCATCTATCATTAACAATTGAAATGGATGCACAATTGGGATCCAATAATAGCATAGATATAATTAAGATAGCCAATGATATATGATGTAATTATAATCAAAAGAAACAACTAAGAAACCTTTCACTGCAAGTTGCGAATCATATCAAAAGTCTTTCATGACAGTCCGAAATTTCAAATCATAAGCTCCGTCTATTTAGATCTGTCATTGATATATTATTAATGTGTCAGCAGAAAAAGGCACTTAACTTGACCTCTCCAGACAAGACAAGAGATCTTAGAATTCAAAAGTAACTGGCATAATAATTGTTATGGTTGCTACAATTTATTTGCATCAAATTGGACGATCATTGCAACATAAATTGCAATTTTTTTTAATGAACCCATCATTTTATTGGAATCTAAAAAATTTGTTTCATATATAGATAGTAACTAGTTGACCCGCGCAACTCCGTTAGCGTCACTTGTCATAGCTTGATGATATAATAAAGCCTTCCTCGATAAATGGGTTATCTAACACAGAAATAATTATTCTAATCGGGGGATTAACGCGTTCAATGAAACAATCAAACACGCTCTTGCTTTATAATATTATTAGGTATAGATAGATAGAATATGGTCAAATTAACGAAACAAGAGTGCTGTAGAGTGCTTAAAATCAGTGTATTTTATAAATAAATCTATCATATTATTCTCATTTAGGTAATAGTTGTATCAGATTGTTAAATACAGTGAGGTATTGTTTTAATTTATGAATCAACTATGCGACAATCCAGTGTTAATATGTGCGGAGGTGTACGTGCGTGGTCTTCAATGCAGTGTGGAGCTTATAAACACAAACTGTATGATCTCACGTGGCTGTTTATGTGTGTAATGGGCTTAGTCCGTTTAGTCCCACATGCTTATCCCTGACGCACTGAACTATAAAGGAAAACAAACAAAAGCTTTTAGCTGGTACATAATTTATATTGATAGCGTTTTGTTCGTCTAATGTAAAATTAGTGTTAGGTGCTGTGCAGATGGATGGCTTTTTTAGAAAATGCCAGCTAGAATGAGGAAGCTAAACATATTTATCAAACCATCCTTTGTAGGAAACTTTGACCCACATCGAAAGCTTTTTATACGGTGCTATTTAAAACAGAGAAACATGAAAAAAAAATTGGTATGTTCTGTTTTTCTAACATAATGATCTGTTGAACAGAACTAAAAGGGTGCTGTTATAGTAAAAGATAAGTTCAATGAACGTGGGAAGATCACTCGACTTGAAGACTTCATTCCGATGCATCGCATTAAATGGAAGTCAAGCCAGATGTTCACCAATAGTTATAATAAGCTTCGTTGTTTCAAGAACTGTTGGTGTAATGCTTTTTAGTTTTTATTATTGCTCTATATGTAGATGAAACTAGATTATCAATCCATTTGCATCTTTCTAACTGATGTTTAACATTTTATGTCTGGGGAGCATATTAATGTTACATTACACATGACAGGAGCAAAATAGTACCTACCTAGTCCGCGTGGATCTTGTGGATGTACTTATTCTTGTGTGTATTGTGTTTGACTACAATAACTACCTACAGACCAGCATTGAGAGACTCGAATGTGGTTAGGACAAAGCCCACAAAAGCCATATGAAGAAACATTACACATGGGGAGGACGAAGTCTTGAGAAAGGTTGTATGATGAAACATTCTTCTTCATTTGATGTATTTTTTTGGACGTAAGACGTAAGTTTAATTATTATACCTAGATTATAGTTACTCTCTTATTTGCCTGTAATTTTACTACCGTACCTATTCCTTTAACGATGCTTTGACGTGTGTTTATATGCGGCGTCTAGGCCATATTCAAGCGTTTTTGTTCGTTTACTAGAACGATTTCTATAAAGATAGTGTATCTGGTTAGCAACCGGTGGCACAAGTTTCTTTATAAGTTAACTTGTTTTTAAACCCGTGTGTTAGTGTTGAGAATAGCAAGGCAAACAAGTGAAGATCAGTTTAATGCACAATTCTACACTTGCAGAATTTTAATCAGAACATCGAATTTATTTGGAGGGACGCAATTTTTGTTTATTCTATTTTCAAATATTGGTGATTTTCATCGCTTTGATCATGTATAATATAATACACAATGCAGTGTATTACATGATTTGAGTGGAATGTAAATGTTGATAAATAATTATAACATTTTAGAAGTTTATTAGAAGAGTATACCACGGTTAAAATACATAGGTGTAATAAGAAGATTAGAGTCTATATCCACAGAGCAAACATATCGAAAGTAATACCTAATACATAAAAAGTAGAAATATGAGTCTTCAATCGTTGAAAAGCACTATTGAATACCAAACTATATTTTTGAATTGGTATTTTATATAAACACTCAGCTATTGTTATTCGGCATCACGTATATTATTATATAATTTATATAAATGTGTATTTAGACTTGTCAATTTAGGTTTTCGACCCAATTAAAATTCCTTTCACAGTCCAAAACGAATCCCAAATAAACCTGGCCAGTCCAAACATCTTAAAAATGTTTGAGTAGGTATCGGAATCTATGGCTGCATTGAAAAGAATGCCTTAATTAAATTAATGGTTGGCCATTTTGATAAGGAAAATAAAAGTGGCAAAGGTCTTCTGACATTAATGAGAATATATTGCTGCTGCTCTAAGCGACGAATATTTAAGAAGTTTGTTAATTAAATGATTACATCTGTATCTTAATTGATAATACATGTAAAGCAGCTGTACAAACATTTTGATTAGTTAGTGTTAATTACACTGACTTTCCGGATTTTCCATATTGACCTCGGGATTAACTTTTATATAGATAGAAGACTCAATGTCCCGCCAGCATTCTGGTTATATTTGGTTTTTATATTGACGTTTATATTTAACCTACAACCATACGAATAACTAAAAATTATTTTAAAAACGAAATCAAAAAACTAAACTACAATTTGTTTCATTTATCATAAAACCAATGAACTCTATAAATAAATTTAAACAAGCCGTAAGCGATATGTAAGATACAAATTAAATAAACACTTAATAACATTACTGAATGGAAACACGAAATCATATCTTTACTTGGAATGACAAACCGGCCAGATTTTAACAGAAATCCGAGACGCTGATTCGTGGGCGGTGTAGGTATTAACATAAAAATTAACTTCACGGTGGTCCCACGCTCTGCGCAATGCCCTTGAGCCCTAATTACAGATATTGGTGTACCTATAATAAATTGGCTACTGACTCAGACAACGACAATTCCAATTTATATAGATCAACGCCCTACGCCAGTTTTCTGATGAGAGCAATTAAAAATCGCGTCGTATTTCGACCATGAGCAATCCCAGTATTAAGAGCAATTGAGCTGATGGGCAGAATTGGATACACTTGATTAGTTAATTCGTCCAGAATGGGACGTGGCGTAAGATCACGTAGATTCTCGAACGAGTAACTGTGTATGTGTTAGAAACATGGTTAAATGGTTGTGACATTGCTTAGTTGATATGTATACATCCTTGGATGAATGAAAATTTATAGTACGAGAATTAAAAAGACTATTCAACATCGTGAAATAGGGGAAACATCCCGTTAGGACACGAAAGGTGTTATGTGCTAACAACATAGTTTTTGTTAATAGTGGCTATGGTTATGTATGAATAAATAAACGGCCCCATTTTCGAGTCATTAGTCAACATGGATAGTCAGAAAGCGAGCAAATTGTCTCATCAGCGAACAGCGTGCCCTTGCCGCGGCAAAGTTGATTGATTACGATGAAATTGGTAATTTTATCTCAATATCAACTGGAGTGAAAAGTTTGGTGTACAAAGCATTGCGCATCATCGTTTTTCTTTTGCTTTTTCAAAACGTAGCATCATTAATTCAGTTTAAATCTTTTCCAAGAATGAGTATTTTTCATTGTATGAAATGGTTTTTTCAAAAAAATACTGTTCCAACTAGATAATAGTTATCTTAGCTCGCTATTTTATATGAAAGCTTTCATGTTATTATTCATATTTTTTGTTCTTTGTAGTTGTTCCATTTTATGATTTAATTCCAAATGAACCTAGGCGCTCTGAATTCATAATGAAATTTTCAGCTAAAAACACGAATATCTTTATTTATTTTAAAATAGGTGGGTGTTAACAAAATAAAGAGATAACCCTATTGATCACAAAGTTTATTGGAGTTGGTTCGTACCTGAGCCCATTTATTCCACGGCTCATTATATTAATCCTGTAAATGAGACCGCTATTAAATAGGTGTGATTCCTATATTGGTACTATTACGATGTTAATTCTCCGGTATCAAATCTCATCAAGGCTATAATCCAGAAATTTAATACTAATTTACGAGCGATAAATAAATGTGTAATAGCCAGTCGTGACAGAGCCCATGGATTTGTTCGAAGGTTTTGAGACGGTCAATTTCTTTTGGGTATTTAGAGATATGTGTGTCTATCATGTCATGTGTGGGCGACGTATTATATTGTTCTTTATATTTACAATCTGTTGATGCGAGTCGATCATTATAACCGTGTTTTTGTTTGAATTGTGTGGATAAATATTCTGTAGAATTTTCTCATAATAATGTGACACCTTTTTAATATTTTTTGTTATTTATCCATATATCTTATACCAATGTATTTTATTATTTTACTAATTTATGTACTTTAAAAAACATCAGAATATTATAAATTGCTTATAAGGCTGCAAATGATTTTGTCACCAACACTCAGGGAATATGTAGAAAAACTTATTAATTACTTACTTGTAGCTGACAGTGTCACTGTTTATGCAAATATTGCTTACACGCGATGCATATGAGATTAATCTGCACTTCAAAAATAACCGCAACATAAATTACACTTGGAAAACAGAAATACGAGCATTTCAGTCAATACGAAGTCGCAATTCTGTCAAGTCGATAACGAAGTCGAGTTTCCGCGTTCAAGTCGATCTATGTTAACTGATAAGCAAAACACCGCAAACAAGCCGGTGTAAACACAACTGTTGTTGCTATCGGTCATCGACCTTCCCTGATAGAAAGGTATTGCATAATGTTGACATTTGTTATGGTACCGTTATGTGCCAACTAACGCCAAAGGGCGTGTTTGGGCTACGTTAACAGTTTGCTACTAACTGCTGTTTAAAGTGCAGAAATATTGCTTTTGTGTTGGCATTAATCCCTTGTTGTTTCATCAACCGTTATTTCCAATCGGGAAATTCTGTTGTACATGTAACATTAATGCATAAATGATACTGTCAATATGTAGGAGTACACATGTCGTATCTAATGCAGAACGCCTCTGGCACTTTTGAACAATGCTCACTAAGGTTGATAACCTGTAGGCTTTGTTTAGTATTGTAAGCATTTATCGATCTTGATGAGGTAGTGACTTTGATGAAGGTGAACAATATAAAATGAGAGGCAATTTAATTATCATTTGGCATAAACCTTTGCATTATTGTCAAAGATATACCAGGGTGTCTGGCAAAGCGTTATTCTAAGATATGTATTTAACCTATATACATAGTGCTCGAAGTGTACTGTAAGCTTATTTTATGGGTCGATATTATTATCAATTCCAGGCACTCGATATTTTTATCAGAAGTTTGGTCATGGAATGTACCATCTGCCGGCGCCACCATTATTCAATGTCATGTGTATGACAAACATGTTTGTATGCGGGACCACTTTTGACAAGTACTTTATTCGAGTCGCAGATTGAGACAAAGAACGTCCAGATTACACTTATGCCTATATTTGGGTTGTGTAATGACCTCATTTTAATGAGTTATGGATAGTAAATTAGTGTTACGTTTTTTTAATACGTAATAGGAGAGTCACGTTGCGATTATAAAGTTTCTTTGGTACAATCATGTAAATTATTAAATCGTTCCTATAGGTATAAAACGTATTAATTCATGCCAAAGTCTAATAATATTAAGAGCAAAGTTTTTACGTATTTCGAAAAAAAACATAGGTAATCGATGAAATAAAACCACGGGATTCTCTGCGGGGTGACATCAATATAAATACGATTGAATCTTATTAAAACTATTCAATAGTAATAATTTGTATTTTAATTTCTAATCGATATAATATTTATGCAAAGCGTTCGTAATAAATACGTAAAGTTACGAGCTACCTCAAAAAAACTCATATGTCTGTGTTCTTACGTCATAATTTTTTTTATTTGAGCGTCCATTCGGATGTTCTATAAACATTCACCCTGTTTTCACGTTTATTTATTTATGTAAAACAATTTTATGAAAAGATGAATCAACAATAGTTAAAGAAAATAATTGATCAAGAACTTATAGAAACAAGGAGATATTAAAAATATAACAATCTTAATCTTAAACTAGAAAAAGATCTAATAGACCTGTAGAAAAAGTGATGCTCTCTTTCTCGTTTTTCTCCAGTCTATTATTTACCAGAGTCCAATACAAAAATAATTTTGCAAAAAATTAGAAATCGTATACATAAATACATATAAGGTATAATGCAGGCATGTATGTTCCTAAATACTATAAAATTCTCGTCAAAAAGCCGAACAAAATATAAAACATTTCAAGAAATCTAGTTAATATTCTGGAACAAGGGTTACAGCAACAGCATATAGCTAGATACGTATAAAGTATGCAAGATAGAAAGGAATTATAATTTTGCATGCGATCGTTCTGCACATCTGCGCTTTGCACTTGTGACAGTTTGTTTGTGCATTCTCCCATCTCGACTAATGTTTTTATCTCGCCAGCCTCGGAGGCATTATGGGAACTCAACGACTTGCTAATGTTGCCAGTGTATTATCATAAGATGGTAAGTAGACGCCTTTACCTCGATACACAATTTGCGGGTGTGTGAGAATACTTTGATACTACGAAAATGGTATTTGTTAATTAAATTTGCACCTTGTTGTTCGTTAGTTTTGAGAAATTCCAATTTGCTTTTGGTTCAGTCCATTTTATTTCCTTGAACCGATTTTTGTTGAATATATTTGCACCAAGAAACAATCCACTGTACACGAATCTGGTGACTAAAGTAGGTACACCTACAATTCAAACCCAGAAAAGTCGTTGTGTACCGTCACGCCATTCCACGTAATAGGCCGATATATTGTGCCGTACTGGAGCTAATAAAACAAACAAACCTGGAAGAGGCATTTCGGTATATTGGATTCATAATTTACTGCGTTTTTTATTTGGAAATGTATGCTACCATATCCGGGCTTAGTTAGCTTTTAAATGGATCTCATAGCTTTTTGATTGAGAACAGATTTACATATTGATTATTTTGGAAGTCATCATATTTTTAAATAGAATATTAATAACACTTTAAAACACGATTAAATAAAGGTGGTGTCAAGTAAATATGTTATTCTTGTTTCTCCTCTTAGCATTAAGACTCTAGTTATTAAAAATAAGATTGAGAGGAACTACTTACTTACTAGGTGTAATTTGTATTATTATATACCTACTTTAAAAACAGAAATAATGTTCTTTATAGTCAAAGTAATCAGGATCACCTACAGAAATAACTTCGAAAGTTCTTCAGCGTCTTCAGTTAGTTAGATAATAAAATGAGGGGATACAATAATAATTTCAGTGCCAGCGGGTAAAGTTTTTATATTCACCGAAAATTTCTCGTACCATTTTCGAGAGGTACTGCGAAGCATAAATTAACATTTACTCAGGACTTTTGTTACTATTTCCATTGTAAAGTTCACCAAATTATAAATGATACAGTATTTAAAAAGAAATTTAGTAATTAGGTTGTACATAAAGTCTAGAATATATTTTAGTCGTTTGGATATTTCAAACATTGAAAAGTCAGACTTGTTTCAATTTTGAGCAGCTTTACGATCGTAAACTGGGAGCTCGTAAAATGCCATCTCAGAGCAATGTTATATAGCAGTGATAGAGCATCTAAACATGAATAATTGGAAAGCTCATTTTCTATCTACCTATCTATGTATTTGTAAGTTTTTAGCACGCCATTGGAGATAGACGTTTTACGAACTATTCCTTAAAATACACCGATAATTAACATTCTAAAATTTACAACTGCTACTGCAACGGTTTCAAAGAAAAAGATAAAGCATCATCTACATTTCGCGACTCTATTTCCATGTACAAGGTTGTGGAGAACGGACCTACCGCCATTTATCAGTTGCTATTTATCGTAACGACTTCGCGCTTCGCCTCTAGGAAGCATTGTACACGTGCCCGAAGTAAGCAGACCTTATCTACATTATACTCTATACACATTTGTAATGGGTACATGGAAATAGCGAAGTGATGGCGTATCAGCTTTATTGGAGGTCGTTCGATTTTGTCTTTTGATTGAATATTAATAGGTCTCGTAATATAAGAGGGGAATCTACATTGAAATTTTGGCGGAGATTATTTGCGAATGTAAAGTGTTGCTAAGAGCTATTCTTCTTTGTATTTGGTTAGTGACTATTGCCATTTGAATATTGCCAATTTCTTTTCGAACCAACAAATAAAAATAAAATAATATAGAGCAAAACTGGAATGAAGAAGAATTCGGTACTTGACTGTTGAACTCGCATAGTTTAATACGGTAACACTATGGGAATATGTATTCAAAAGATCCTTTCACATAAAGACGTATAAACAATGTTCGTATCTAAACAATATCCTGGCCACATACTGCAGCTTGTTCACACAAGGTACAGTTCAGAACACGTGTTGGCCGTTCCCACCAATATTATTGTATGACGTCGCATCGATATGCGGGCGCATTCTCTGCTGTACCCACTTGGTCATGTATACCAACCAATGGTGATTAGGGTTATATCATGTTCCAATGTAGTCGAGCTTTAATTGGAAGCAGTTAGAGTTCATTCATAATAATAATAGGTATGTCATTGTATTTTACTTTGAATCTGAAGTAATTTTGTTACAATTCTTTCAAAAGTTTCATAGCGCTTTTCTCAACAAATACGTTGACAATACAAATAGTCCCGTGTCTTATTAAGTAAGTGTTCATTTTACACTTTACAGAATCTAAGTAAGTATCTAAATCCTACAAAAGTCTTTGAATCCTTCAAATTAATTCAGCACAGTGACACCAGTAAAGTGTGTGCGGACTGCGGACGGAGCAGAAGTGTTTGCTATTAGAACTACGAGTATAATTCGTTAGTTTTATCCCTTCATTGTACTAATGGATCTAATGGATTTTAATGTAAATTGTTTTACACTTATTTAGATAGTCTATTTCATTTTTAGATCTTCATGGTTTGGACATTTTGTATCGGAAACTTTAACAATCATCAATCAATGGAAGCATGTTATAGCGGAGTAAATGAAGCGAAAAATACGGTCTTACCTCCGAATTTTTTTACTGTGAACCGATTTGCATGAAATTTTTGGAATTAGGCTCATCTTACCCTTAACTTTAAAAGTGAAAATGATCTGAACTCCGCCTATTATTTTTAAGGGGTGTAGACCACCCCTTAATGGAAAAAATTACATTGAGCCATTTTATCGCTAGAAAACATGTCTAATAGCAAATGGTGAAATTGTAAAGTATTTTCTTACATAATTACCTCATATTAAAATCATTTTCAACCCCTTGAAAATCTTACAACCCTTGCAAATGTGTCATTGTTTGGTATAAATATATACCATATAAATATATTATGGCGATAATATTTGTGTATTATCGCCATAATATATTATTAATATAGGTTAGGGTGCGGCGGGGGTGGCCCTTGGGCCACCCTTAAGCCTCGAACGTTTAAATGTTCTGAAATGAACACAAAAAAGGTGACAAAGACTTACTGTCCTAACATAACATTGATTACTACGCCCAAATATAGTTATTTTACACATTGCCGGTGGACCAGCAGGTATTCCATATAATTCCGAGGAAATTTATACATTTCCTAGGATAATTATGCATTAAATAGTTTTTCAAACAATATTTTATACATTTCCTAAATAGTATCGGAACTGTACACATTTCCTAGGATTTGTATTCAATTCCTTGATTTCATACATTTCTGGTAGCATATATACACATTACAATAGTTGTGGTCTCTATTATACTGCGTACTTTCACATTGCTCCAAATATTCGCACTCCGAAATTTTCAGTTACTAAGTAGATAAAAATATGTTAAGTTTTTGGACCATAACTCCTTCAATTTTCATGCTATCACAAGTTATAAAACACCATTGTAAAGGTAATTAAAAGAGCTACAACATCCTTTATTGCAATATATAGTAAAAAACCTTTTTCTGAAACGGTGAAGGGTTAAAGGGCTTAAGAGAGGCTGTGATTCCGCTGCCACGCGCTCTTTAAACAATCATAACTCCGTCAATTTTTGTTTCACAGAAAAACCAAAACATCCAAATTGTTTGTCAGAAAATTATCAATTTTTTTATTTATACACTTTTATACGTATCTGTCGTCCTTTTTGAGATATTATGAAAAATAGGGTGGAATTTTATAAATATTTGAAAGTTTGTTTTTTATATAATCATGAATTTTTTGAAAAATATGTGTCCTGAAGCAGCCAAACTGATACTTTCCATCAAACTCTTCATAATAAAGTTAATTCTAGGCGGAATACGATTAATTTTAATTGTGGTGGAAATGGCACTTATGAAACCCATTGATTTAAAAGAAAAAACATTAGATGCTCCCCTTATTTGCAATACAGCTCACTTATTTTACGTGCAAAAGACTTTAAATAGTGCTCATTTTAAAGCTTATTTTATGCGCTACAAAACCCTTTTGTATTAGAATGCATAAAATGCATCTGCTCGCCACTAGATGGCATTGACCACATCGATTAAATTTCAGATAAAATAAAACACGGCTTTGATCTTTAATATCTAGCTTAATATTGCACGTAGAATACTTTATAAAATACCAAATTGTTCATTGTTTTACCTGCTACAACTTTGTTCTTGATGAAATTTTCGATAAACGTATATTTTTGGAGATATTTGCAAAAAACCGATGAAAACCGTGAAAAAATTGCAAATTTTCAATAGCCAATAACTTGAAAAGTATTGGATCTTTTGAAAAGCTTTATATATGATTTTTGCTTAAAATTAGGCCTTCTATTGATATCCGAGGCAATTTTGAAAAAAAAGAAATTCACCCCCGAGAAGGGGTGGCAACCACACCCAGGGTGGTTGCGGAGTTCAAATCATTTTCACTTTTGAAGTTAAGGGTAAGATGAACCTAATTCCAAAATTGTATGCAATTCGGTTCACAGTAAAAAAAAACGGACCCATAATGCTTCATTTACTCCGCTATTATTAGAATTATTACTATTGAGAATGATTGCATTGTTTCTAATAAAAATAGTCACGTCTAGTTCCTTGCCCACGGACTATTTACATTTGTCATAATTAATATCCTATCAAAATATTACTCAGCCCACGAGACATCATCGCGATTACCACACCACATCGCTGTTAAAACAAAACCGCTGTCTCAGATCACAAAGCGACTCGTATTTTTCTATTTTCGTTTTTCCTTTTGCCAATCTCTTTCGCATGAAATTCAAATACCTCTAACAATCCCTTACGTATGGAACTCAGTATCAACATCAAAAAGTTCATCCTCACAAAGAGGTGAAATGAGAGACAATCTTCCGTAGGGATGTGTCAATATGATAAAATACGACTGATGAGATACAATCGAGTGCTTGTTATCAGAAGGGACCTTGTTATCTGTTCAGATATTGAGTGGGTTCCCAATTTATAAAAATATATTCATGCTTTAAGAATCTTATCTCGTTCTTACGACGAGTTACTTAATTAACGCCAGTATCAATGAATAGTAAATTCTCAAAACTTCTTTCTAGATGTAAAAATTGGGAACATATAAGGTTTCCAACCTTTAATATCTACTTTATAACAGTTTAATAGCATAATAAATATTTTCAGAAAACAGATAAGTACGTACCTAACTTTAACTCGATAGATTTCTAACTTGCACACTCAATACATTCTGGCAATACGGTTGATTGCCAAAACATAAAACAACAAACTTGAAGTGCCCCTGTCCTGTAGGTGTGTATAAAACAGCAAAAACTCAACAAACGAGGGACGATAGTTCCTAAACTCAATTTATGGGAGTTATTTCGGACGTAGCAGACATTATCTAGTTCGGCCTAGCCGGACAGTGGCTCGGCTCGTACGGATAAATTGGCAATTTTGACATACACCATTTTCTACCGTTGCCTACATAAAAATGATAAACGCTTGTAAATAGAATAAACTGGGTGGTACTTTCAGGATGTTTCGCCGCTTACACCAGCTATTCTTCCTCCCCTTTGTGTATTATTTTGTTCACACGTATTTGCTCTGCTGCCTTTTAAAAGCAATATATTTAATTAGCTTTAGTTAATGATGTTGTGAGTAAGTTTAAAGTTGTAGGTATAAAATAAAACGAATCTCCATGGAATTTCAGCAAATGTGAAAAAGTAGAATTGTTAAATTCGTAAGATATTCATGAAATTGCAAGCGCATTTCTCGCTAATTAATAAAAAAACTAATTCACTTCGAATACCTACGAAATATGCTATGTTACGTACCTATTATATGACTATTGTAGGATTACATATTTTATAGAATAATATAGCAAAATTTTTTTGCACATATTTTTTCTTGCCAATTTTGTCAGTGATATAAAGTTACCTTTAGTACAAATTACACTCGATCCAGTATAAAAATGCATATTTGATTCAACTGTAAGCTGTGTCATTTATATCCTGTATCGTAAAACCCAATTATAACATTTATAATGAAGCAATGTGCGGCTGGATTTTATACCAGATAGAGTAATAAAAATCGTCGTAAAAGTGTGAGTTTTAAAAGGAACATTTTGTTTTGTCGTCTTTGAGCCCTAAGCCGCCATGCAATTAATTTTATTTGGGGGTTATATTAACAACTGCCTATAAGAGTTAACTTCATATAGAAGTTTTTAAATAATCGTTTCACGAGCATGTTTTGCGATTCGACCGTAAACATTTATGAGAAGTACGGTAGCCTGCAGAGATATTATGCACTAAGTACCTACTTACATTTTTTTTCTATAGATAATTAATTGATAATTTATGCTACGTTATAAATAGGTAGGATAAGATAAAAATAATTTCAGAGACTACTGCATCTATAAAACAGTTTTTGCTATTCCAGATCGGTATAGAACATGATTTTTAATATCATGCAATTTTAAACGTAATTTACAGACTCTTACAAATGATAGGGTTTGGACTTGGACTAATAAGCTTGGACGTTAGCGTGGTTAAATAGTTTAAATATTTCCATTCGACCCGATTCTAATTTGTTCCATTCGATTTATTTGCAATAGTCTCAAAGAAATTAATTTTTACATTTGCATTATCTTGTGAATGCATACCTACTAAAATATAAGATTTTTGCACAGTATCAAACTGTTTTTTCACTTTTAAACAAAAGATAAGTATGTAACGTTAGTATTGCACGGTGATTTTAAAACTCGTACAGAGGCATATTAGTCTGAGGGTTTGAAAATAGTCCACAGCAGATTAGCCTGGTGTTGGACGCCATTCGCCAGGTAGGTAATTGTCGATTGCCATTACAACGGCGACTAGAGCAAGGTTGCTGTCATTATCTGCGGCAAATGTTAGGACACGGCTTAATGGGATCGCTTGGACCTATAACCGCTGGTATTTCAGCTCAGAAAGTCGATCCTATTATGTAAGACTTCCTTATTCTAAAGTCTCGTTAAAAGCTTATTCTCTGAGCTTACTTTTATGTTCTAGTATTAACTATCGGTTTTGACATATAGCGTTTTGTTAAGAAGTAATATAAGTAATAATGAATATGTAGAACAGTTAAATATAAAATAGTAATATGTAGTAAAGGCAAACATTATTTTTGGCTAGCCTATTTGGACTGACAGCTTGTTAAGTTGTTTTTATTATTAGGTATACGTAGGTTTTTTCTAGCATTCGTCTTTTATGGTTTTGGTATACCTTTGTAATTGAATTACATTTATTTTTCTTTTAACACATCAAAATGGAGAGAACATAAACAATATTTTTCTCCGTTTAACTCGGTCCCACAAAATTAATTAAAGTGATAAGACAAACAAAAGTAAAGCAGAAAGGTGGACAACCCTTGTGATAAAAACACTAAAATTAATTAAATTCCTCACAATACGGTAGTCGTCTACCGGCATTAAATATCTCTTGTTCTGTTTTCCTTGGGTGTTATCATTGCGTGTTTAATAAAAAAAATCTTTCTTAATGTTTAAATCGGTTTACTTGTGGTTTTACCTAATTGGATGGAAGTTCCTGCTCCTCCATAGGACAGGGAAGTACCTACCTACTATGTTTTCTAACTGAATATAGCTTTGGTATATGTCTTGGAATATAACATGACAATTAGTCACATAGACCTTTATAAACACCAAATTCAAACATCACAAGGTTCACAAGGTTGCTTTTGTACCTACTCGTAATATATATTACGAACTCTTTTTAAAACAGATGTCTGACTAAAACTACGGCATGTTCTGAAAGAGCAAGATACTTAAAAGTTTTAGTGAAAATAAATAATTCATTAGTTGAAATAGGTACAGAATTCGTTCATCGTAAAATTGGCCAGGCGTTTACGGCGGCCGAGGGAACTTGACAGCGATTAAATTTCTTTAATACTTGATCGGAGCTGGAGTCAGGCGGTGGTCTTAAAAACTGTATTAACTTTATCCGATGGAAATTCTACACCGTTTAAACTTTACCTATAAATGTCCGTTAAATGTGTTACTTGTTTTATTTATATTTGGTCACTTCAGTTTAATGAGCGGCTTAAAACTGATTACGGTCGCATTTACAGTGGAAAGGAAATACACTAACGTGTTATTTTAAACGGTTACATTCGATTTTCCTCCAATTGTGTTCCTGTTGGTATCCTAAAAAACAATGCATTATGTTTTAATTTATGTACCTATCTACAATAATAAATCTCAATTTAGTTTTCATTATTATATTTTGCATTGTTCGAAAATTAAAGTAGCGACTAGCGACTCGCGCCAAGCTGAGCGAAATTAATTCACTCCAAGAACATAAATGTTCAACAAAACAGGCTGTCTGGCGTTCGCCACCACACTTTATTTAATAAGATACCAACGTATATAAAGCTGTTAAATTAAAACGCTACCCTACACGAGTCAGCAATAAGCCCCGACGAAGCACACTCCAGCCGGATTAAGTCGTGACGCTTTAGACGGGACAAACGCATCAGAACATACTGCGTTAAGATTCTTCTTGCGTGCCATGTCTTCCTGCACAATAAACATTGCCAATGATTTACAATCTTAAAACGGTGGTTTAGAATTCAAATTTGTTTGCCAATACTCGGCAAGCCCTTCAATTTCCAACAATGTTATGTATGCGAAAATTGTTGTCGACCTTTGTACGTGTTTGGGTTTGGTAAAAGGATGGTTTATTATATGTCTATGTTCGTCCATAGTGGAATTCACTTTTCTTTGTTATTGCTATTTTCAGATCTAATAACAGTCGAGCGTAGTAGACGTGAGCGAGTATCGCCGTATTTTACATTTCTTGCTACTGACACGTGTCTCGTATAATATAAAGTATCATGACATTTTACCGGTATTCGTGACAGAAAAGGAAAATGCTTGTGTGAATACTTAATCATAATAAAAGAAAATATATATTTTTCGTCATTCTTAGTTTATTTCTTCTTATACCAACCTTAGACCTTTAGTTATTCTAAATACCTAAATAAAATAAAAAACTACACGAGTAAGCAGTCACTTAAATCTGAACTATTAATCACACATTATTATTAAGTATTTACCAAAACCTCTCATCATGTCTGCCTTCAAAGACATCCCCATTAGTTGTTCTTATTTATTCAAGTATGTTAGAAACATAGTAGGTAAGTTCAATAGAGCGTAACGAGCTGTCAAGGAAGCTACTCGAAAGATATTCGCTAACATTCATAAAAGACAAACTTTTCTTAACGGACCATTTCCTATAGCAAAGAACTCCGAACGAAACTAAATTAATGACATCATTGTTCCATGTACCCATCAATCTTCGAACCATTACGTGATTAGATACTATGTTCTTTTTAAACAAAAATCGATATCGCCACCCACACGAATCTATGGATCGATAGATCGAATCGTAACGACTCCCGAAATCAGGATCGGATAAATTGACCATCGAGCTTAATTCGGTTTGTTAGATTAAACACTCTCGCATCGATCATTTTGGACGTGAAACATTCCCGACTTTGATGTTATGTTATCGATATTAATTGGCGTTCACTGTACTTTTGACTGATCATAAATCTAAAGTGAAATAGAAGTAATGGACCATTACGTGTCAGTGTTGAGTCAAGTCGATTGAGACAAGATATTACAGTGCTCGTTAGCTATATCGACAAGAAATATTACAAATTTAATGAAAAAATACATCTAATTAGTTTGATACATAACAGCAATTTAATAAAATAACATTAGCTACCAAAATTTTAAGCCTTCAAGATGACATTCTCGATACGAATTCCAATATACACCTGCGCAGTGCCACCTTTTGTCTGACCAATTGACGCATCTTTATTGGACAGATGATCCACATCTGCTTAATTTTGATGAGAACATGAATAACAATAATCAAATACTACATTGACCTTGATGTTTCAATGAAGCTATTGCTATTTAGAGATTCAAAGCCATTTATTCAGTTAAGTATGAAGGTCAAACAATTGTCAAAGCTGGCATATCAGATGATGTTAGACAAATTTGAAGTTCAATCAACAGAGGGATCTTGTCTGAGCATAATTTTAGAGCATTAATACTGTATATTTTCATCTCAGGTGTTCTAACTAAAGCTAGTTTACATAGATGTCTTACGGAGCTAAATTACCTCAGCCCATAAGTAGCGGCTACAGGCAGTTCCGGAGGGTAGCTCGTGAGCGACCACGCCTGTGATGTGGACGCATAAAATAAACAACTGCACTGCCCTCCGATTTATAGAAGGTGTATTTTCTATGGTCATGAAAATCTTATATCTTTCCTAGCTTTATTTTTAAGAATTAAAATC
Organism: Thyatira batis; assembly: GCA_905147785.2. NCBI lineage: Eukaryota > Metazoa > Arthropoda > Insecta > Lepidoptera > Drepanidae > Thyatira > Thyatira batis. The sequence continues at coordinate 8,973,131 of LR990489.1, forward strand.
GTAACATTCGTTAATAATAAAAAAATAGTAACACTGTCTAGGGATAGAGTTAATTAGTGTTGCCTTGTGTTGAAAAGTGTTTTTTTTAATTGGCGATAAATATTAAAGTCTCTTCAAGTATTCGTACCTATAAGTTGTAATAATAAATTACATCACTACTCTATGACATAATAGAGCAACGTCTTTTTTCAATGATCTCAAACTATTCAAGTTATGTTTAATAGAGTTATCCTAATGTAGATTTCAAAGCTTGTGATTGGTATTCATAAAAATAATTGCTTGTCTGCTCTACTTGTTTTCAATTGATCTGATGATTAAATTGTTAGTCTCAACCATTTTAATATTCAAATGTTTGGCTCGATTAATTGCTTACTTCAAACTGGGCTAGGTAGGTATTTTAACTACTATTATTTAAAAACATTATTTCCACTTTATAAAATTATTCAATATCTTATGTCTCGTACCTATTATATTAATGTTATCCTTTAATTTATTTTTGACTACTTTTTGCCAGTATCGTGGGGTTCGTCAACTATTAGAAACTTAGTTGGTTATTATCATTATGTAAAAAAACAACTTAGAACTATTTCTTTATATTTTTAGAGTCAGAGAGCATTCTGTTACCGATGTAATAATTTTATGTAGAATAAAAAGAAGCAGACGACTGGGTAGCGCCTGTATAACCCAACTCATCAGAGGTGCGCGCGCGCCGCCAACGGCGAGCAGTGCAGCTGCGTGGACCGTTTAAAATTATGTGCTCTCGCGAGATTGGATCCATAAGATATACTCTGCCATTAAATTAGGTGATATCGACGGCGGAAACAGAGACAGTAATTTAGAGCTCTTTAGAAAATAGCTCTCCTTACTCACTGCAATTACTCACTGGAAACACGCTGATTTACGAACAGAGTATTCTTAGAGAATTACACAATACATAGTTCTAAGGATTTTGTTTATTTATTTTTTATTTTGGTTTGGGATTTAATTTTATGTTTCCCGCCCGGAGGACGTTTACTGTGGTTGATATACCGGTACGCTCAGTGTTATATGTAATTTTTGTTACTTTATCAGATTGAACTGAGCTGCCGGTTTTATCCTCAACAAAGCTTTTGAAAGCAAAATAAAAATGATCTGTATAAATTCCAGCCTGTCCACAGTCCAGTAGGTAGTGAGAATTCCAGAATACCAGAGTTCTGTTGAATGTCTATTACGGACATACGAATTCTAGCTAGCCTTTGACAAAGCTGTCAGTACAATGTAAGTGAGAAATTCCTTAAGCCTTTATACGAGTTCCTATATTATTATTTGATTTTTTATCTAGTAAGTAAATTAAACTTACAACATTATCTTATTGGTTTAAGGTATGTAGAATATGTTAACAAAACAATTAATACCTACTCGCTAAGCTATATAATAATATAATTTAATTATCCTATTCGTCTGTTACTTAAAAAAAGTAATTCAATTCAATATCTGTTATACATCGAATATAACAGTTCTATAAAATTATCATAACCTTAATTCATCTAAAAAAAAAACTCTAATATTCTGTTATGAAATCAGGGACATTTTAATAAAGTGCGTAGAGTGGGACGTTCAATTACTTCACGGCTCACGCACCTAGGTATTCCAATATCTTCTAAATGAAACAATGACGGCACAGCTCGGATAGAAGCCGTCGAAATTGGTCCAATCGGGGCTATATTGGACGAATCACAAAGTGAATTCGTCTATTGCCTTCCTGATGACTGCGTGGAAGAGTGAAAAATAAATACCATGGCAGCGTGTGCTAGCAAATTGCTGCACAGCTTAAAACTAGACTTAGCTCTAGAACGGTCGACATTTTTTGTTAAATGCTTGACCAAAACTTAATACTAATTTCGAAGAAATTTTATCATGAATAAGTCTATTTACATACTCGGAGATATTCTCGGAATTTATAATAATATAAAAAAAAACATAACGTAAACAAATCAATGGTACTGGGAGTAACTAGGTACATCATCTTTTCAATTTGTCAACATGGCCTTTATCAGGCAATTTTGATCATTAAATCAATTACATGTCATTGACAATGTGACCAGAATCGTTAGTCACTTCATTGGCAATTATTTAGTGATCAACCGTACAGTTAATGAATCAACAATGTTTAGGTCCATTTCAGAGAACTGAATCAAAGTATCAATAAAGTTACACTAAACTCTCAATTCACTAAAATCACTAAAATCTAAAGATCTCTCACGTCTTATAAAATACTGCGTAATATTATATTTTACTTAATCAACAATCATGACTTAAGATTGCCCGATGACTACAAATGCTATTGTCAAAGTTGTAACACTATGTAAATTGACCATAATTTTTCGAATTACATGACAGCTGACAATGAAATGGACATTTTAACACGAAAACACATACAGAATCAATGTAATATCGGATAATTTTCACTTAAATGGTTGAATTATACGTCTTGTGAGTTCATGGTAAGTATTTCAATAGAATATTATGCCCTAAAGCGACGCCATCAAAAGCGATGAGGGACGAATCTATTCATTACGTTTTTTACTCGCCATTGTGCTGCTCGCACGAACGGGAACAAGCTCGGCTGTCTCAACACGAAGCGTATTATAACTCTTTTTAGTGCGAAACCATAATGTCACGATACAATTTTTTAAGCTGACGTTTCGTGTCTTTTATATAATTTGCCATCTTAGGTAGGTTTGTTAGTTAACATTAGTTGTGAATTTATAAAATTATAATATAATTCCGATTAGATATGTAATGTAGACGTCTTCCACAAAAATGTTTCCAATATTATATACCTTCTTCGGATGCGATCTAATTCCTCAAACAAAATACAGCTCAACAAAACACATTTGTTTTTATTTAACGCTTCGTGTTTGATCAGCTTTTATGCAGCCATTAAAATCCTGCTCTAATATTAGGCATATCTCTAATTAGAGAAATATGCAGTTTATTGATATATAAATTGGCTAATCTTCACGCTCATCAATCTAGAAAATAATCATAAAACTATAAATAGATATTCTATCTACACGCAATTAGAGACAAGGTAAAACCATCACTTAACTTTACTACGGCTGTTTAAGTAATCCGCTGCACATGATAACCGGTTACTCATTTTAATATACTTTATTTACTCATTAAAGAAAAATCTCCCAACAGAAATAAGCAAAATGAATTGGAACGTTTTTATCTGTACCTACTACCTACTCCTCATAAAAGAACAATCGTCCTGAAAAAATTAGGACTAGTTCAGTCGATAAATACTTTCGAACACGTATTCTAAAAGTATTATCTATCATCTATTCATATTAGTGATATTTGCATACTTCAAACATAATCATTAGACTGGACAGTGCCTTAGCTTTTTAGGCATGAAGAGTTGACTGCTTGTGGGCGGATAATCTCTATTTACGACAATATTTACATAATATGTCGATATTTGTGTATTTAGTTAACTAAATTATAGTCAAAAGTAGCGGCAACCGTTAAATTACCGTTACATGTGTTGTTTTTGTAGGTAGGTATTAAACAATTGACATGGGGCGTGTTTCTTTTGAATTTATCAGCCTAGCATATTTGTTTACGATGGTAGGTATATTACTTAGCAATTAAAGATCAGAAAATGGATGTTACAGAATTGTTTTGTAGTTGATAGAGTTCCTTACAAAAGTTTAAACTAAAAGTACTTTTTGTTCTTAAAATAAATATATGTTATGTATAACACAAAATATCACTGAAAACAATAACTGTTATTCTCAAAAGAAACGGTGTCCTCGTTTCTTCAATTAGCCACTATTGGGCGAACAAAAAAAGGCTTACTCTCGTACTTACCTACATGCGATTGTGTACTCAATTATTGTGCTCTTTTTACGTGCTTTACACGAATATGTAAACTCAGAAACAACTCCAATGATCGTTAATGGGTTTTCGAGTGCACAGCTAATATTATCGTTGTTGCAGCCCCGGTTTACTGTGTGTTAAAGTCGTTTTGTATGTTTTTTAATACGTACTTGAAAACAAACGACTAGCAGACTGGGGCGCGTGCTCTGGCTTCCTATACTTTCCACATCTGTTATAAATATTTTTGGTTAAAATGACACTTCTTTTAGGTAGCGTTGGCAAACACTTAACTGAGCCTTGTTTTTTTGTAAAATTTTAAGCATCTTTAAAAGTTCAATACACCTGATGACTGTCTCGTGATGGAATCGCCACATTAATCAACAGATTTCTAATGGAAAATAAAATACCTATTATGAAAACTGAGCTCCGACTATGTATGCTAAAGACGTATAATCAGAAGCTTATTAGTACAAGAGATGTAAATAGTCATCACATCACGATCATACATTATGGAAAGCTACGTGATATACTTACTTTGCACTTAGCAATGTAAGAAAGCAAAAATATATGACACAGTAAAAACTTAGTTACTATAATGAATCAGCAAGCCACAGAGAAGAGTAGAAATAGAAATACAGAGCAGAAATGATCGCAAATTATTCCGCTATTAAAATATGCCATACTATGTAAATGCATTTGAATTGCATACAATTAATATTAATAACCCATTATTTTACCTGATCGCATATGGTGATGGTTACACTTGCGTGGCGTGGGAGTGAGTTCTTTGTGCTCGATTTAAACATGACTTACTACTTTACGTCACTTAAAAGTCTTTCAACAAATGCAGCTTTTCAGATTGTTCTCTAACCATTTCTACTATATACTGTTTTTAATAGCAAGCAAGTGTGGTGAAACAGTAATGGATAGTAACTATTTGTGATGTACGACTTGATACAAGACTTCCTTCCAGCGGAACACCCCTTGGTGTATCCTTCACGGTTGCTTAGAACGACATATATTATTGCCTTTCCGTATATAATTGTTTTTAGAATGTGCTTGTAATTTTTTATTTGAAATAATATACATTTACTAATGTTATATAATCAAATGATAATTACATCTTTTATTATGAAATCTACTTTATGGAGCTTGGTCTATTTATAGTAAAAATGTTAATACAAGAATTATTTCCTAGAAACTCTTTCCTAGAAATTTAATAAAAAATGGAATTAGGTCAGCAAACTCGTAAACCTCGTAATAGTTTAAAAAATGCTAACTCACTTTTCAATAATGCTGTAGTTAGCGAAACCAACTTGATAAAAATCTTTCTACGAAAAAAACTATAGATATTCTACAATCTATAGATACTAAAGACGAGGAAATGACCAAGCAACTAAATATAATTGATCTTCTTTGTGAACCCTTTACTAATGAAGCTAATGCCTCACTAACCGAACCGTAGGATATAATAGACAACTGTTCAAGCGTAAATGATTAATTTCATAATTAGGAATTTATTAATCTATGTAACGCCTGCATTACTGTTGTAAATTATTGAAATACTTGGCCTCAAATCGAAGCAGAGGTTCTTATGAAAGCATAAAATAGGTACCATACGGTAAAAATAAAAATAAAATATTAAAAATAGGCAATTGTTCACCAAAATTATACCTCAGAGCACTTATGAATAAATAATCACTGAAGCAGATGTCGCTGATTTTGGAATAAAAATATACAGTAGAAAAAGAATACCGAGATAAAAGAAACAACTTACCTCAGAAAGTAAAAGCTGCCATATCAGCACAGTTGTAACATCATTCACTGGAATATACAAAAGCTCAATAAAAGCATAAAGAAACTGGCTACTCTGGAAAACGGCAATAAGTCGTGAGGCCGGGAGAGGTCGGGACCTTTTCACTCAGCAAGTAAACACTAACATTGTCCGCTAGGTTTAATTACTTGGTGTGGCGTTGCTGTGGCGTGGCGTTAGACGAGCAGTATTACTTATCTAAATAGGTTGGATTGTTAATAGAATTGTTTCAAGAAACGTTGCATTAGATGATGGTGCAATAAATAAAATTAATTCTGCTGTCTTTTCTGCCTTACCGAATCATTTATGGATGCGTAAATAAGATTTTTTTCAGAATAAGATTTTTGATAAAATCCCAATCCAGCCGAATATACTAGATGTGTAATAAAATTTCATTTAATTTCATTTTCTGACTGTGTGTGACTCGGTAACCCATGAGTAGGTAAATATGAATATTTGGTAGATACCTATATATAAAAACTGTTGCGGATTTGCATATAATTACTTTTATCCCTTTAAAAACTTCAATTACATATAGCAGATACTCTAACCGGAGGCTCTTTTCTGAATTCACGAGTATCATTCTCCTAGGCACACAAATGAAAATTATTGTGAATCAAATATTCAGGTACATTAAAATAATAATAAAGTCCCTTATGCCTCGTTGAACGCAGCTCCCACTTTAATAGCCACATGTCTGCGGTCTCTGATAGCCGACCGCTGGCACGTTTTCATTAAAGACACTGTGCGTTAAATTGTACTGTAATTTTCGTTTTGCTGTTGTATTGCATATTTAATATAGCTATGTGTTTCATTATTTAAAAGCCAATCAGCTTTTAGTCCTTTCTCATAGCGAAATTGGTGATATTCCATGTTGCCTTTAATTGTGCGAGTGCATTAGGTTATTTCAGTTTTGTATTATTTTTTTTGACGAAGGTATTTAGTTTTTAATGTATAAAATCAAGCTGATATTATGTTTTATTAGGTTTTGTTAAGTTTCTTTATAGACCGTTGTACAAGCACAAGAGTTATTGCTGACTAGCATTTTGCTTGCCGATTGCCATATTAAATAACAATAATGTTAAAACAGTGAGAACTGAAAATTTGATGATTTACTGTTAATGCCTTTCAATCAACCTACCCCTTAGAAATTTCGATACATTTGTGGAGCGCGCATGTCCTATGGCGGTGTTGTGAGGGATTCCATGGTGGGAGGTCACCTTTCTTAATGTTTCGTAATCCATAGCGCCACTTAATTATCTCCCGCCCACTTCTTTACAAGAATCTGTCATTAATTTTCGAAACTATGTATATACCAACATAACAGTAATTAATATGAAAGAATGATCACATAAAACTGTGTGAAAGAGACCTTAATAGGCAATTAAACTCACACTAATCACGTTTAAAATGAAACTAAGGTGGTATTTACAGCATTTCCTCACTCATTATACTGTCGTAATTTATAGTTTTATAAAGGTAACTAATTAGTAATATATTAGTAATTGGAAACCGAATCTTGACCGTCGCGTTGTCAGTTGTCACGGCGAGAATTTATATGTATTTTACTTTATAGACATGTTAATTGCATAAAAGGCTATTATATATAGGTACCTATTTAGTTAACCTTTTCTGTTCAACTTTTTTTCAATTTTTGGTTTTTGATAGTAGTAAAAAAAACTAAATCGCACTCTCTTGTTAAAATTGTTTATTCCCTTACTAGTGGCTCCCCGCGGTTTCACCCGCATTCCCGGGGGGTCTTCATCTTGCCTCAGATAAAAAGTAGCCTATGTGTTAATCCTGGTTATAAACTATCTGTGTTGCAAAGTTCATCCAAATCCGTTCCGAAGTATTTGCCTGAAAGAGGAACAAACACCCATCCATCCATACAAACTTTCGCATTTATTTATGTATAAGCTGAGTACCCGATTAGCCGTGGTGGCTCATTTGGGAACGCACCGACTCACGATCATGAGGGTGCCGGTTCAAATCCCTAGCCCGTACCTCTGAGTTTATAAAAACTTACATACGGATTCACACCACTGTCTTTCCGTGAAGGAAAACATCGTGAGGAAACCTGCATGCCTGAGATGTCACAATTAAAGGCATGTGAAGTCCGCCAATCCGCACTAGGCCCGCGTGGTGGACTATGGCCTAAACCTCCTCGATGTTAGGGAGGCTCGGAGCTCCTCGGTGAAGACGTATATGAGCTGTTGATGAAGCTGAGTACCTAAGTAGTTGGCGGTAATTACCCCAAACCAATATACATAGTACCTACAGTTATTCTATAGGTATACCTATGTATAGATATCGAAACGATATGATTCTTGTATTGTACAGGTACCTCCCATTAGTTCTAATATACAATGTATTGTTTATCATCAGTCACTGTTAACGATTTGCCCTTTAAGTTAGAACTTAATGATCTTAATGATAGCTTGTAATAACTCCTTTCTGTGATCATCCGTTATCATTACCGTATCGCAGCGTGATACAAAACTGATTAATTGTTTCCATTGAATGCAACATTACCGTGTTGTTTTCTAATAGAATAAACAATAACTATATTTTTTAATCTAACCAGTTTTATTAATTGATTACTAATTTCTAAAAGAGATCTTTTACTATGGGTGCCTATATATTAAATTAAAATTTGTTTATAAAATATCTATAGATCTTGCAAACGCAATAAGCATCTTATAACTATAAGGGTGCGTTTCCACCAGAGATGTGCGAGGATGCGTTGAGAGGAATGTGTTTTTAAGAACCAATAGAATCGCTTCATTGAGCTAGCCTCGCTTAGTATAGCTCAATGAAGCGATTCTATTGGTTCTTAAAAACACATTCCTTGCAACGCATCCTCGCACATCTCTGGTGGAAACGCACCCTTATAGTCCGAAGAAGTAAAATCGATTAATCCTTCTTACAAACACTTCTGATCCAATTATTGAGCTACGAGTTTGTTGACCCCTACTAATGTTTCTAATCACTGTTGCATGTCGTTTAGTTTTTCTTAACATTAATTATTTTAATTGCCCTTCTTAAAAACCCGGTTATAGGAATACAAACTGTTAAGAGGAAACGCTTTTTCATCCTATATGTATCGGCTTTTCTAAGTCAAGTTTGTTACAATTTCGGTTTTACTTTCACTCCCGTTGATATCCCTTCAATAAACTACACAAGATTTATGTATGACCAAGCCAAAGTACTTTATCATAAAAGCCAGTGCATCGGAAACTGAATGAATGTCAACATTTCACTTGTGAATAGTGGAACGGAGAACTAAAGGCCGTTATCTATTTTATGCAAAGTGGTTGAAAGCTTCGCACTGAAACAAATAGGTACCTAGCCAATCTGTGGGAAGTTAGCCTGATTGTGGAAATGTGAACCTCACACGAAGTTAGAGTATTTGCTAAAGTAATAACCATTTACCGGTCGATCTCTCTACTTTTATTGAAAACATATTTAATAGAATATACCTATATAAAATAATCGACGTAATTTTTCAATAAACTTGCTAAGCTAAGTTGAGCTTGTACCATGGTGATAGACAGCTATCGAGTTTACAGATAGGGTAGGGCGGGGCTAGTTGAGCAAATTTTTACTTAAACGGATGTAGCTCCTTAATGATAAGTCTCAATAAATTGTTATGCGGCTTGATGGATTTGTTGTTTATCGCTTAACAAAAGTGTCAATAGTATTTTTTTGTAATATGTAAAATTGAAGAGCTACAGCTGTTTTAATGCAGAAAGTCAAGTATGCTCAATGTACCCCATAGGTGGGGTAAGTTGAGCAAAGGTGTGGGGCAAGATGAGCTCTAAGAAAGTATAATGAAACCATAGGTTTAATGTTGGCTAGTGATGAAATAAAATAGGTGTTTAACAATCAGTTCTTTATTTATAGTCTTTTAGTGACAGAGAAAACAAAACTTATAGTAATTTTCTTTGAATAATTAACCAAAAGTAGAATCAAGAAAACAATAACGTATCTTAGGAATAACTTCACCATTAGATTCAGTCTTTCTGTTTAAAATCAGACTTATTTTTTATATTATTACTCATATACTTAGCTTATATCTTAAAAATAATAATTAATCATTGGAACCTAATGGTAATTGTCTTAGTGACAGAACAACAAAACTTAAAGTAATTTTCTTTACGTAATTATCATGGGGTAAGTTGAGCAACTATGCTCAACTAACCCCAGCCCAGAATTTCAAAATAAAAGTGAGGTTATAGAAAAACTGTAAGAATTATACCCAGAACCTCTCTGCATATCAAAAGTACGATAATTATATGGAAGATTAACACTTACCTGATTAAAAACAAATAACATTCGACTAATCCAGACGAAAACTTGCGATAAATGACGTTTTTACTTTTTGGTCTTAAAATAAACAAAACGCCCGTGCACCTCACTCGCTTACCCAGCAGCCACTAGCGATCGCGTGATGTTTATCCCTCCCGCGCCTCCCTCTTTCCGCCATACGATGTCTATACGTACGGTAAATAGTTTTCGAGATATTTCGATTGCCCAACTTGCCCCTATGCTCAACAAGCCCCGCTCTACCCTACTATATAAAAATGTGCCACTTATAAACTAATAGGTACCTACTTATATTTAGGTTGGTACATCAAGACAAATGAAGTGTTAAAATTGTCATGAAACATCTGTTCTGGGTGAAAATCGACTCACTATATACATACTTTATACTTATGCATGGCATTATACATGTGCCATTGTGATAGGTAATATATAAATATATTAACTTTTTTGTTCGGATCAGGAAATAATCCCCGAAGCATGTGAGCATTTCCATTGGAATAGCGAAATCGAACTTTTTAAAACCGCACTATTAGTGGTTTTATAGCAAGTTCCAAAGATGCGGTTGAGGAATAAAAAGTTTTAAATGTAAGAGATTGAAGCTAGTACAAGGACTGCGGTTACCTAACGTCCCTCGTCGACCGTACTTCAATTTTAAGCTTGGAAGACTTGCTTTTTGTCCATTCCACAATAAAAAGGTAGAATGTTCATGAATAGTATCACAGTTAATGGAGCCATTCAGTTCAAATTGTGGTTTTATATAAAAAAAAAGTGTTTTCGTTAACTTTTTAAACGTTCCACGTTTCAATTATGTATTGCTGAGATCTTTTGCTCTCTTTATTTTGGTCATAATAGTTCTTTACATGCGCTCAAGATATTTATAGGTAGTGTAAGAATATTGATAAACCTATCTAGACTTAACTTAAAAATATACCTATATAATATTATCGTCAATCCATATTACTGCGAAATAATTATTTGCTTAAGTTTTTTAGCATTACTTACTTTTGAATCTGTTTTTATATATTTAAAAGCCAGTAATTTTGTTAACTGGGCCCGAGAATACAATCTCCTATATCGATATTGAAACCAGCCTTAATCATCAAATAACTACAGACGGTGGTAATTTAATAACTTTACAATGTAAATCGTTAGAATTTATACGTGTTTATATTAGTTCCTTACTAAACTGTTTTGTTGAAAGTAGTGGTCGTGTCGCATTAAAACTAATGCTCTTAATAATTTCAGTGCTGCACCCTGCGCACCTAGAAGCCATTACCATATCGACTACGGTCAGTATAAACTGGATAATGTTACATCTAGGTGGGTCTGTAGTACTCAAAGTGTAGGACATCACCTCCTTTAATCATATTTGATAAATGAAGGGCATGGATAAGGAAGTGAAAATCATTTAGACTGAATCCTTTTTACGTTAGAGTGTATAATTAAAGGTAACATGTTTAATCGCAATAAAGGTGGATAAATTCAAATATAAGGAAAAAAGATTCTTAAATATTAAAAACTTTACAATTACCTAATTGATAGTTTTTGATAGGTTTGAATTGTATTGTAACAATCAAATTAAAAACAGTTTCATTAATACTCATAACAAACTTTAAATCCCAGTAAAGGGGCTTAGGTTATTACGTTACATTTGGGAAACTCTTGCTGAGATAATGTAGCTATGCACGGTTTATCTGTGGAAAACAGTAATTTTAGCGAGAAACTTTAGATGAAGGAAGTTAGAAGATTATAATTACGTCCGATAGATAAAACGATGGCAAGATTTACCCGGAGAACTGAACTTAGTTAATTAAAATGTCCTAGTTCACAAACGGGTATAATAAATAGTTATGACTTGAGAGCTAATAATATAACTATTATGTTACGTAACGGAGTGGGTGATTATGTACGAAACGATGGTCCAATTTAATTCCTTTGTTATCATGTACCTCTAAATAAAATATGTAGACCAATATTTAGCAAAGACAATCATAAAGGCGTTACTAGTCGAATCTTAAATCAATGTTCCAATATTTAGACACGTATTAAGCAAATTTGCTCTCAGCGATTTAAGATACTAAACTTAGAACATACAGCTTAAGGTCCGGACGTAGTCTGAAACGTGACTTGGTACAATTAAATTGGTTCAATCAAATTCCGGAGACGCTCGAGCAAAATGCGTTCCCGAACCCGCTAATACATTACAAGTGGGTTCTAAAGCTTATGGAAGTCTGTAATCAATATAACCTGTCCACACCAGATGCTCTGAACTGACGTCTTGACATAACCCGGAACTAGCTTAATCGTTTATACAAGGATATATATTTTATCGATTAATTGTATCAATTGATCGATATCGTTTGTTTGGCCTTTGTTACATAAAATTGGCTTGTAAGCCATGTTCTTAAGGCCTAATGTATTTGGTAATACGGTGATTTTGTATATTTTATTTTCACGTAAATTAATATATGCAATACTTTCCCCATTTAACCCCCTATAACCCCACCACTGAAAAAAATGGTTGATTGTGTGTGCTATGTGCAAAAACATGTAAGTACTAAATCCCATAGTTAGTATTAATAAAACGGTTATTACCTTCTATTCTATTCCTGTTGGTAATGTAATTTCCAGTTAGCCTTTAAGGAAATAATCTTCTGTATACCCAATATTAGGTATTCAAATGAGTTAATATTATTACATAGCTACCTATAACTTGATTTGTTACGGACAGTAAAATTGATTTATTGCAGCAGACTTCATTTCCCTGAGGATAATTGAAACCAATTTTGGTTTTGTGCTTGAATCTTTTTCTGCAAGTTCAATTCATTGACTTACTTATTATTTCATAGACTTATCCGAGCACTTTAAATAGTAATTATATTCTAATAGTAATTCAGCTTAATGTGTCCGCTTTATATTCTTCATCAACATATCTCATGTTCTATGTTTTCGCAATCACAGTTTTTAATTTCATGCATGTTAATTTATAGAGCCACTTTATATAATCTGGTTTCAAAACGTCCTTTCACTACAACATTTTAATAGAGCATTTAATTGAACAAGTGCTCCGTCTAGTTTATAGCAGCCACGCCTTAGTACAGAGGTTTCGCTGCATTAAATTTGTTAGCTGTTCGAATACCTTGTTACGAGCTGGTACAAACGTAAAGAGGTTAGCAATGTGCAGATGATAGAAGACGGACCGATTATATAGGGAATATTTTGATATATTCTTAGATTTAGGGTAGTGTATAAGATGTTTTTGCTATACTATGCTATTATTATTGTTAGTAAGAGTTAATGTAGATTTAGATACTTGTCTCAACGTGAGATCTTTTTACTTTTAGGCACTTGAGCTATAACGTCTCTTCTTGGAAATCTTTTCCATGATTGATGCTTCTCCTTGAACAAATCAAATCAAAATATATTTTTGCATTAGATAAATCTACTATTATTTACAAAAATCGCTCCCCACTAGTAACTTGACAACGCTAATGAAATATTACACCAAGATTTAGGTATATTAGCACTTTCCAACGTTAATATAACGGTAACACTTACTCCACTAGACCGGTAAGAGATGTAATTAATGAAGGAAGTCAACTTGAGTGAATCTACTAACACGATTTAGTTTACTTTAAGAAAGTGTCGTTTGGAGAAACGTTATTTATTGATGTTATAAAACGTTATTCTAATACCAAAGTGGTCCAAATTTTTTAATACATTTCGATTTTAATTGTAATTATAATTTTAATTATTCTTTATCTATACTAATATATAAAGCTGAAGAGTTTGTTTGTTCATTTGGCTGAACGCGCTAATCTCACGAACTACTGGTCCAATTTGAAAAATTATTTGATATTTAATCAGATAGCCCATTTATCGAGGAAGGCTATAGACTATATATCATCACGTTACGACGAATAGGAGCGGAGCATCAATCAAAATGTTGCAAAAACCGGCAAGTGACGCTAACGAAGTTTTACGGGTCTACTAGTCTATATCTATACTAATATTATAAAGAGGAAAGATTTGTTTGTTTGTTTGTTTGTTTGTTTGTAATGAATAGGCTCCGAAACTACTGGACCGATTTCAAAAATTCTTTCACCTTTGGAAAGCTACATTATCCCCGAGTAACATAGGCTATATTTTATCCCTGTATTCCCACGGGAACGGGAACTACGCGGGTAAAACCGCGGGGAGGCAGCTAGTCGTAAATAAACGAATATGCTATAAAGATAATTGTGCAAGTATTAATCTGAATCAGCTTTTGTGCAAGATAACTCAGACCTGCGTAGGTGTAAATGCACTCTGTCTGAATCGGTATATATCTAACTAAATGCTGAAACCTCCCACTCGACATAGAACGTGCTAAATTAGTCAAACATCTAGTTCTAGTCGCAATGCAGGCTTACGAGCTTTGATACCTAAGTATGTTAATTTTGATTTACATGTTCCTACATAAAAGATTTCTTCTAATCGCTGTGTATTATACTTAGATATTTATTCAATGTTCTGTCCATGTATGATCGTGATTCTAAGGGAAAGAAAGGTAGAAAGGTCGATTGAATTTTAGTGGGTGGTCGGTTCAGTAGTTTTAGCGTGAAAGCGAGCCATACAGACTGAAGATTGACAGAAGTTATTGTTACGTAGGTACAACAACTTTATGACTATGGTTTTTACTAGCTCGATCTATCCTAACTAATATTATAAATGCGAAAGTAACTCTGTCTGTCTGTCTCACTTTCACGTTAAAACTACTGAACCAATTTAAATGAAATTTGTCTGTTTAGTCCAGAACCTGAGAAAGGATATATGCTACTTTTGATCCTGGAAAAATGGCAGATCTCTCGGGAATGCGAGTAAAACCGCGGGGAGTTACTAGAATTTTTATAATTAACTCTTGGTATTTCGTAATCGTAACTTTGCATATCGTTAATACTAGTACCTATATTTGTACTAAATGTCGTGTGTAGAGCCTATATTTTGCACAACACTTGTCTTGGCCACAGTATTGCAATAGTAAATTATCGTTTTGCCTGCTTAGATCGCATCGTGACCAGAATGCAGTCAATTGCTGGCCACCTGTTTAAATACATTTCGATGGCAATTGCTGATATTATTTAATATTTATTGTAAGCTATTAATTGTAACAGTGGCTTATTCAGGCTGTAGAGATAATCGTACATGTACCAACAGTCAAATTGAATTTTACCAGCAACATTGATATTTAATGTGAAATAAATTAAATAAACGTACAAATAAGTAATTAAAAAGAGAGAAAATTATATGATTGCCGGTTCAGTAAGATCGTTAGAGTTCATGCTTTAAATAGCCTGAATAAAATAAAAAGATTTAAATTATATATTTCATTGATAAAATTGAAACTCAAAAACAATCATAAAGATAAAATGGCACACATTGTCAAAAAACAATGTTTAAAATCAAATCGATAAAAAATACACACCCAATAACAGGTTTAAACTAACACTTCCTAATTCTAACAAATAACTCGATAAACGACAATGAATTTATGGAAATCCCAAATTCCGTAGTGAGATCATATTACTATTCTTTTTTATATGTCTTTAAAAGCAATTGAATATCCAATTCCTTTCACATCACGTAATATGGGCTTTAAAGGGGACAATTTAGTGTTGCGACCTGTGACCGGACTCATATTTCCTCACTCGAGTCTTTAAATTAAGAACGACTTAACGAGGCCTAAACTTTATCTATTCAAATAGTTTACATTGTCAAATGCTGGTCTCATTGTCCACGTACTTAAGTACTATTTTCACAGAAGTTCTACGTCTTTTAATCGAGTTACTCGAGTAATACGAATCGAGTCACACCACTAGGACATTCAAAATGTCCGTGTCATGCGCACATTTCATAGGTCGTTAGTATTCAGAGCTGGCCAGGGTGGGGCGATACCACAATGCATTTGGACAAAAGACTCACAGCCTATACAATGTTTATGTATATTTTATTTTATACTTTGTCACATCTAAACGGTGACCTTTTGGGTTTATTGTACCGTTTGTGACACCCATGTCGGTTTGAGCACGCAATGGCAAATTAAGTGTTACATGCCAATAATTATCCGGTGGTTAAATGATGTTGGAATGAAGCAAAATTGCTGATAATTGCTTTACAATGAAGGTTGTTTTAGCATATAATTTTGATATTCAATGGTTTCTTAATGTATTGTGTGGTAAGAAATTATTTGTACGAATGAATTCATAATTTTAAGTAGCTTTTATACTTGTTTTTATCGAAAGTAAATAGGTAAATGTAAAAGTAAATGTAAATAACTTACCTTACTAGCGAGCAATCGCTATGAAATGTATAATCTATATTAAAATTATGTTGCCATATCTAAAATATACCTACTTAATCTATGTATAATAGCGTTATC
This sequence comes from Thyatira batis, assembly GCA_905147785.2. Classification (NCBI taxonomy): domain Eukaryota; kingdom Metazoa; phylum Arthropoda; class Insecta; order Lepidoptera; family Drepanidae; genus Thyatira; species Thyatira batis. The sequence continues at coordinate 8,989,555 of LR990489.1, forward strand.
TGCAATCATTTGTATCCTTTCACTAGTGGTTACTGGACAATGACGCGATCTGCGCGTGCTCAAGGGTGCAGTACGTAGAGTCGTGACCCGCCACGCCCGTTTACATTAGTGCTGTTTTATAGTCGATATTTTATACTTAGATAACATAATAGCTGAAGCATTTCTCTTACGAAAGGCTGTATTTATAATCGCGCAAAAAAATAAAGTTAAACGGTTCAATAGAGGTAATCGAAAAAATATAGGCTACGAGAATTTAATCTATAACAAAACTTTGATTTAGCTATTATATATACCATATCCAAACACCTCAAATATTTTTTATGTTGTTTATTTGAAATTGTATGCCATATACCGAGATAGGATAGTTATGTATGAAGTATTTTCTGAATTCGTAACATTTCAATATTATTGACTGGTACTTTGTACCTATTTAAGTTTATACTGTATTCTTATATAAAATCTATCGATATCGATATGAAGTTAGATTATAAATAGGTACAACACTAGTTCAAATGAACTACCGGTAAGATCGCTAATCTGTACCACGTTTTGTCATGATTTTGACATTCGATATTTGAAATTAGTTTTTATCCGGTTCCAATTCTTACACCATGATACTGAGCAATTACTGAGGAGTGGCTATTATAGGCACCTACTGCACTATACAAGTTTAATTAACGCTGGAGTCATTATTAATAAAATTCTAGTTGAAATTAAACTAATTTTAATAAACGAAAGGAAATGAAATAATTTGTTTCAGAGAGTTATATTTTACATCGATTTTCAACATTAAATCTTTGCAACAGTATGTTACTGTCAAAACGAACAATAGGTAACGCAATATGATATGTTCTCATTCAGATACGAGTATGACTAGCCCTTTACCAAAACGTTAATAATAATTGGTCAGCAAATAATGAGCGCTGACTCAACACACTGATTACAGTCTGTAAGCAATATTGTAATTCAATATGAATTGATAATTCGCTGACGTGTGACTTTGCATTAATATAACCAAGCCATAAGTATAGGCATAGGTAGGTACCACAACTGGGTTAAATCTGCGGTTTTATTTGGAACATCGAAGTCTCCCATCAGTTAAAAGTGTTATAATGTCCTTATAGATATCAAATAAATACCAAAATTATAAGTATTTTTTATTGGTTTAGCCTAAAACTAGTACCTCGATCTGAAAAAATATGTTTCAAGATCTACATTACCTTTGCACTTATACGGAGTTGCGGATGTTTTTTTTATTATTTCTATAATAGTAGGTACCTACGACTGGATAAGAATAAGAACGAAAAGTGGCATTTCAAAAGCATAAATTTTATTTATAGAATTATCCTAAAAATATAAGTAAAAATTATGGCAATTATAAAAGTTGACGTACATGAAAAACTACCTCGCGAGCTAGTATGATCGATCAGTCGGTTATCATGTAAAATAAATACTTGTTTTATGATGGTATTTAACGCGCGTTGTAGCCCACGGCTAACTTAGGGCACACTTAATTGATTTAAGCACAGTAAGTTAAAAGCTAAACCAGTAATGGAAGGAAAGTTACTTGAGTTTTAAAGTGTAAAAACAGTAAAGGTTATAAACTCAATACATACATACAAATACACGTGTATGTATGTATTAAGTTATTAAATTAAACAATATTCGTTGGAAAAATAAAATTTCATTGTCTTGGTACCGTGACTTTCAAGTGGCTGGTGGCATGTTCGATTCCTGCCAACAAAATATTAATTTTCATGACGTGTTTGACTGTGTATTTTATCCATAAATTAATTTGTTTATGAAGTCGTTTAAAAAGTATATTAGGCTATATAACAACCATCAAGTCAATATAGTAAAAGCAATTGTTAGTTTAAGACCAGATTGGCCATATGTAACAAAATGCTTCAAGATACTTATTTGTCTAACCGATCATTTGTTGTAGCAGTTTGACTTTGTTGATTATAGCCACTCAAGAACGTAAGATGTTTGCTGTGTAATTTTCATATTTACTATGACATAAGACCGGTCTGAAGTACCTACCAGCTCGAAGGAAACTGTCATTAACTACTGCGGACGATTATATGGTTATCTATACTCATATGTTTATAGTAATTTATATACAGAAAACTACCTAGTTTTAAGGAAATAATTATATTCCTGATGACAATACTAAGCTTTTGCCGTTTCTTATCAATTAATTTTCAAGTGAATTAAATTACGAGGCTCGACGAATTATACTTATTCAGATAACATAAGGCATCCCTATTAATTTCTAAGGTAATTAATGTCTTTCTTAGATTAAATGAATCCAATTTATATTCGTGAACGCATACAATTTGTAGTAGTCAAAACAAGCTCGTTTAATTTACAAATCTAGGTATGTATTTGCTTTTAATTAGTGTTAAATTACGGTCATTAGTAATTTAAATCCACGCTCCTTGTTGGAGTGATAGTAATTATTCCACTAATTGATACATGTTGGTCCATATTTGGTTTGTCATGATAATATTATATTATAACTTCAAATATTAACTAGAGCCTTGGGATTTTGATAATTTGAGTAGTTAAAGCCATATTATTCATAGTGTTTTATTTGGCAATGATTCTTTAATTCAGAAATAAAATAATGTGTGTCAAAAATTAAAGGTAAATTTTGATAAAGGTATTCAATTCAAAATAAAAAGTCTTGGTACAGATCAATGTATGATAACATAAAAGCCTTTACTCGTAACTCTCATTATGTTTTAATTTTCAAGAAAATTTTAAAGCAACAAATAACCAATTAAAATTTAAGCAGACTCAGATAATCGTAGAGAGAAAAAGACTAAAAATGCTGTGGACATCGAAACAAATGGGTGCCCCTTTTTAATTGAATGTCATTTCCAAACTAATGGGCCAAAGATCAATCGGCGCTCTTTGAAAGCTTAATTATGTTTATTCGAACCCATTTATTCGTGGACCAGTTCAGTTAATCGATCCGTTTCGTGTAGTTAAATACAATTCGAAAGTTTAAAGATAATATACTGAATAGATTCTGGGAATTTTTAAGTAGAGGTAAGTGCTGCTGCCGTATTAGGAAATGATGACATTTCTTTTCATTGCTCGTAAAATCTTATACACATAGAATTGTAAGTTACATTTACCTGATAAAAGATGTGACTCTGTTACACGTGAATACGTAATTAAGCTAAGAGCGGATGATAACATAATTAAATAAATTTTAAGAGTAAAATGTACGAGACCAAAACGGACACCCGTATAAATGACCTATAATCAGTTTAAATTCCGTTTGTTGCACCGGAGGCTTATTGCGTTGGAACAAATTTGGAAGAAACCCAATTACGTGAAGTGACTGTGCAGTAATAATCGATCAGAGAAGACTTTAAAAGCCAGGTGCTACCGAAAGGAAATCGTCGGGACCCGCCACTGCGGAACGAATGGGCCATGTCCATCAATTTAATTAATCATTCAAATTGGTCCAACGGAATTTTTCTTTCTTTTTTCTAGAAAAGGGCTTCTCACTTAAAATTTTAAGCTTCTAAAGTGTCAAACGTTCATTATTGCGGAAGGTCTGCGTAGGCGGTTGGAAGATCTATTATTCTGGTACGCTTTGACAAAACATAAATATTTAACGCTGTTTGTAGTCGTCAGATAAAATTATTTTGCTATAAAAGCCTTTAAATTCTACACAGAATTTAATCGCATGTTACGAAATGGCATTTTTCGATACAAAACCGATTAAGATAAACCTCCTGAATCCCTTAAAGAAACGAGAATTTGTTCCCGGTAAATACAAATTCGTTTGAAGGTGTTAATATAAAGCGTATCGTGCGTTGCTTGTTAATGTTCCATTCATGCGTCTTTTACCATACAGAGGAGGGGCTGCTTGTCCTTGAGTTAATTTATGGGTGAAATTGTTCCATTTATAGCATGTGTTCAATTTTGGATGTCCGCAGGCTGACAATGATTAAGTATGTTTGCCTACTAGCTATAAATGGTAGGACCCGAATTGGATTTGAGACGAAGCCCATTTAAAATCTACAATTATTTATGTAGGTAGACTGTAAAAAGGTAACATATTTTTTTAACGATGAGGGTCGACTCCATTCAAAATTGAATTCTCAATACAATAAATCGGTGACCTAATTACGGTTTTGTATTATTAGTCACAAAATTATCACTTACGTCCTTACATGAAAACAGAAAAATTTTGGAACAATTATTATTTGGATTTCCAGATGTTCTATATTGCATACCTAATTTATATTCTACATCCATACATTTTTTGTCAATAAATTCGCTATCCTAAATGATGATTTGAATCTAAATAGAACAGGCCACATGTTTGTGGGGACAATAACCTTGCATTCCATGAATTTATCAGAAGTCTGAACCCCATTTGCAACTCGAGCGACATCGCTATTTGCCACTTGCATAGTCGTTACAATTTTTATTTATTTGTTACGTAACTTGTACACGTTGTTGATTGGACGTTCGTTTTAGATTCATTTATTTTAAAATTTGAATATTCTTAAGTGTCTGTAATGGTCCATATTAACAGATAAATATTTTTCCTTTTTTATGTGACAATAAAAGACAACATTAAGATTTCGTAATTGTTTATTTCATAAACAACCTTATATATAAAACAATGTCATAACATTTCTGACTGAGAGCTTCTTAAATACAATATTTTAATAGCGCTTAATATATTCTACTTACAATTTATAATACGCTAATATCACAGATTCTTGTTAAAAACACATTACAAATAGCTAAAGCATTTAAATACACATCATTAGTGACAGGCATTTGTATATACATCTATATTTATATGAGTACAGTTTCGAACAATATTTAAAAATATAATTAATATCACAACCTACGAAGAAAATATATATTAACACTACATAGATTCTTGTAAATAACGCATTATTGTTAGATGGAAACAAAATAAAAATGGAAGATAAATCAATTGCACAACATAGTTTTTTTTCCACGAACATATCAGTACTTGCAGTTTTTTTTTATAGAACAGACTAAACTTTTACAAACAAAATATAACACAAATTAAATCCTTTATTGAAATAGTTAAACCCTTCTCCGCTATCTTGGACATAACTTAAAATGTGGAAACAGGAAACAGTGTAGCGACAGGAATCTGCAACAAAAACGTAAAAACTTTCTTTTATCCCATTTCCACCGGATTTGAGGGTTTCTTATCCAGCTTGCTATTGATTTTCATTATTAAGAAAATTTACCAAATAAATGTAAGGGATTTGTACAACCAAAATTGCCATATAACCAATATTAACCAATGGTCAACTTAAAACAAGGATATAGATTTGAATATAACATATTAAAATGCTATGATGGATACTCATGAAAAACATCAAAAACTCACGTGTTGTTATATAAGATAACTATGAATTCAACACAATGTCTCTGGGTTAGAGATAAATCAAAAACTGCATCGAAAGCTGCAATAATATACAGTGTGTCTAATAAAAAGTAATGATGCTTCGACAGTTATGACTCGGTCTACGGTAACATGATTGAGGACAACTGGTATTGCCATAAAATGTGAGTTTCTTACCTAGTAGGGTCATATCTAGTATCGAAACCAGGCACATTGACGACATTCCACTCGTCCTTCGCCTTCGAGTAGCTGAACGAGATCTGATCTCGGAATGTTTCTGATGGCAGTAGCTTCATTTGTTCTAGATGTGAATGGAACTCAGGCACAAGTGTCATGTTTATCTTCATTTCGTGTTCTAAAAATATGAAATATTATTAGTTAGATATTTTTTAACATTATCGCCAGTATTATAACTTTAGTTAAAATCTAGTTACCTATAATGAAGCCGATAGAAACATCGTCCGGCATCCGTATACCTTCACAAATGCTGATGAATCTGCCTCCACTGCGAAAAATTATAAACATTTTTATTTATGGGAATTAAAGACCATGTTGAACAAATTAAAGTTGGTACAATGTATAGATACCTATATTATAGTATCATTTATATTTAAACTACATCATAATATTTTGTAATTAAAAATTTAACTGCAATGCAACGTTTTCACAAATATAATAAGTTTGCATTTGAAACTACTAACCTGGCAACAGGTACCATTTTCAGAGCCAAACTTCTGCTTATGCAAAATCCAGCTCCCCCCGTGGCAAACCAAAACGAAAATATCAACTGAAACAGATTAAAACTTTTATAACTCTTCTTTGGCAGTATATTTGTAAGTACCAGTGTGTCGTACAAAAACATACCTTATTGGTCGGCTTCGTAAATATTTTCACGGGTTCGTAAATAGAAGTTCTCCCGAGGTACCAATCATCTTGATGGTTGTACTTTTGCAACACGTTGACCAAACGAGGCACGTTTACGTAGTTATCATCGTCGAAATGACAGAACCACCTGTTGAAAGCGAAAAAGAACTTTAAAACCATCAATTAGAGTATACTTTATTCTTACGACGTCAATTCGATGCATTTAACCTGAGATTATAAACTGAACCTTGCCCGTCTCGAAAACGAACGATTATTACACGAGTTCAATATAACCGACGACGGTCATAAACGGAAAATTAACGCGAAATGAATTTCATCATTGATTTTAGCAGCGCTTGACAGTAACCAACAATTTAAACGATGCACTCGAACGAGTTTTATGAGCAAAAAATTTACAGCTGCAACCAAACACGGCAGCATGTGTAAAAGAAAATAATTGCGGGATGGTACGAAAAATTTATAATGCGAATATAACTAAGAGTTGTGCATTGGCTGCCGATAATTTAGAGTTGTGGTATGGTATAATTTACTGACATTACAGTCGCTGTAAAATAACAGGAGCTGCGTACGCGCAATCCGTGACCACATATCGCAGTATGGCGTACGACAAATGACTCGAAGCCACTAGCCTATAATCTGGATCAGGTTTCTGCTCTGCATATCGAATGTGCCTACGTACATTTGCGATATTGGACCGGTCACCGTGTTATTACAAGGCAGCTGCTTAGTTCTGGTTTGGAGAATATAATTAGTATTCTTCGACTGCTATCAATTATTATAAGATTATACTTGCTCTATCGTAGCATGTATAACCGATTTCAAAGCAATACTACATTAAATAGCTCCACATATTAGGGAATGGTCAAAGAAAGTCGATTAATGATAATCTATACCCAATACAAAGGGTCACACACAAGGGAGTGTTAAAATACCAATTAAAGCCGTAAATACCTAAAAAGGGATTTCAGTTCGGTGAGTTATCCAGCACAAGGCCAGTTGGAAGTGCTATTCGTAGCTCAAATGCCTCACATAAAATGTCGAAACAGGGGGGTAAAGAAGATGGAAGAGAACAAATAAATTACATAAAAATTCATATCTGTATTTTTGGAAGACATTAGGTATAAGTAAATTTTACAAACAGATAGGTATTTCGATTACTTAATAATGCTCTTTTCCAACTTTTTCCAAGCAATACTAAATTCGGACTTTGCGAATGATCAAATTTTAATAAATTTATGTTATAAGGAAGAAATCCATATTTCTTTGTAATTAAAAATTAACGAATTTTATAAAGGAGTCGTGCAAATTTTGGAATAATGTTTCTAGCTAAACTTTATGTGTGTGTAAGGGAACCATAATCCTATTACACAAGCCGGGTAGTCCACCTGGGGCCGATAAAGAGCTGTTCGATTCCTAACTGGCCGTATGTTGTTAGAGGATCCCTTCTTAAGCTCACAAATGAAGGGTTTTTTTGTGTAAAATAAAATAATTATATTGGGTAGGTACTTGTGTCCGCTTATTTTTATGACATCATTATTTTCTTAACCAAGAATTAACCAAAAATTGGATACTAACAAAGCACATAGGTCGATAACGTCACAACGTTTTTGACCTTGTGACTCGTCTTATAGGGGCTTCGATTCATTCAAGCGGTCATTACATCTGTAAGTACTATTATAAAAATGCCTACAAAAGATCACCGCTACGGCTTTTATTACGTAAGGTTCGTTTGAGACTATGAACAAATTGATGCGTGGGCAGAGGGAATTAATGGGCGCAGGAAACTGCTAAGCAATGTCTAAGAGAACCTTAAGTACATTGTATAAATTTGTGGTGTAAAATAAGATCGATATCGATAGTTTGACTGACAATATCTGTGCCGCAACTAAATCTGTCTAAGTTTTTGTTTGCTCAATATGGGTCACTCAGTAATTTTAATTTTTTCGGATAGTTGCGAGTACTTAATTCATGCTGAGTTGTATTTGTATTGTCTAAATTAGGGCGGGATCGATAGAATGTCTTGTGATTGACGCCTTAACATGAGTTTCATATATTTTTGCTTTAAAAATCTCTTGGTCATTATTTTTTATCGTACCTATATCGATATATAAAAGGTAACACCATTTCATTTGTACATCGATGCGTCGTACCACGAATAATTGCTAGAAACTCAACGTGTTTTATTGTTCGATCGATTAAACTTTTAACTCCTTTTACAAGCGGAACTTTGGCAATTAAATTTCCCTTTTAAACGCGAAAGTATGTTCAAGTCAGTATAGTAAATAAATATATAAATGCTGTTTCAATTGACAAACTTTTATGTTTATGCATATGTGAGATGAAATAATATATTGATGTCATTAGAAATGTTTTTATATAGATCAATATAACCACTGTAAAATTAAATTGTATATTTCTCGAAATAAGATTTATAAGTAGATTCGACTATATTCAGCACTTTCATTTATTTAATGTCTAGTTGAAACAAACCGTAAAAAAGTATCACACTCCTAACGAAAGGGTGAAAATTTTAAACAAAGTCTACCACAAGAAAAAATTACGAAAGCCCTAACAAAAACATTTGATGGTATTCTATGTAAACGCGTGAAAATTATTGTGAGCCCAAAATAATATTGGACTTGCTCTCCAAAAACCATTAAGGTTTGTTGTATGTTTGAGCATCGATGTTGTCTCTAGATTAAAAAGTTATTGACACATGGCGAAACCTTCCAAGCGGATGACTTTACAATTCTGTCAGGTAGCATTTTACCTATTATGGAATCTGTAATGGTACTTCAATCGCGGGTCAGATTTTTCGAACCATGTTCGCTATTGCCTCAACAAAAACAAAAGAACGTATTTTTAACATCCAGCATAATCTGCGTTCAAGATTGCACTTTGCGAATTTTACACGATAACGCGAATCTTTTGTGAGAATAAGCAAACATTTATAAACACTATCGAAGCCCAACATTTAATTAAAATTTTAAGGGATAATGAAATCAATCAAAATTAAATGATTTATAGTCAAATAGCAAAAGCAGTAACAAATTTATGACAAGAATTTAAACATAAAATCGAAGAAACTCTTTATTATTGTGGGAACCGAACAATAATCATTACACAGAATAGTCAAACAAAATGTTCGGGTCTTAATATTTAAACAGATGCTTCTAAAACAGAAGTTAAGAGCATCTTGTTTTTATTAAAAACAAAAACCTACTCGAAACCAGAGATTCTGATTAACCGTGTGGTTTTATGTAAAGTGTTTACTAATACGCTCGTTTGACTAAAAAAACATTTAACTTTTACAGTGCACCGTTGATTTCGGAGACCGATTTCTGTTCTGTATACAAATTAATGTTTCGTTAGCTTTCGATGCTTTTACTGATTTTAATGGTTTAATTTCATTTGAATTGAATCTATTTAAATTAGCTAAGCTCTTATTAAATTGATTTATTTTATTACTAGGCACAATTGAACTAATTCGAGACCAGTCACGCGACGTTTCCTGTTACTCATCCAAATACACGAACCCTCGTACCTAATTGTGGATTATAGGTAGGTACCATATGTATATTTTAATTACCTACACGCTAATTATTAACATCAATCATATCACGGCAACAAACTTTGCTTTGATTGCGTTATAATTGCTCTGATATGTCTTTTTGATGGACTAGGTACTGTGTCTCAGATGATTCTAATTATATTGTGTGATCAACGATCTGCTTAAAGCTACAGTTAGCTGCGATTATTATTATTAAAAAGACATATTTTTTTGCATATAAATTATACTATAGTCTATTTGCAAGAAAGTGAACTTTTTTATTAAAGTTACGTTGCAGATAGTTTATCAGATATTTGATATATTTAAGTCCCTGCGAAAGCCACAGATCTGTTTAATCCATGCCCATTAAAATAATTAGATTCGCGTCGGTTAATATTCCAACAACATAATGCTTGATACCGAGTAATAATAAAATATGGATATACCTAAACTGTAAGTATTGTATATATCTTTTAGGTAAATAATTTGAGTGCATGTCGATAATCGTTGTTATTTTAATACCAACTCTTTCTCATATCAAAATCTTTTAAAGTTCTTAAGAATGTTTTGTAAGAAGACTCTCGAAAACGATCCTGTACAACTTCGAACATCGAACTCAAACAAACACACTTATCTCCTTCAACAATCCTACCACCTTAGCTCAATTGATATCTATGACTCAATAGATAAGTCCAAGGGTTTGGTGTCTTATCGCTAAGGAAATAAGAACTAAAATAAATAAAGCTTGCAAATGTTTTGAAAAATGGATACTCACTTTTTGCCGCTGTCCAGAAAATGGTCGTACTCAACGGACATTTTGCAGCAGAGGTGTTTGCGCTGATGCGACGCTGAGCAATTCGTGTTTACCATGTGCCCGTCTGTCAACAAAAAAAACTTTATCATTCAGTAAATAAGTTCAAAATTTCAATGATTGAACTTTATTGAAGTTTTGGGTAGTTTCAGTGATGATATGAACTACTTACGTGTTTGGTTTTGGTGCTGTTTGTTTTCTGTGTCGGTGAAGAACCATGTCTGAAACAAAGATAAATATAAAGTCAATAATAATTTACTTTAGAGCTCCTATATTATTCAATAGAAATTTCTAATACATTTCTAAAAGATATAATTAATCGTATACACAAAGATAATCTGATACCAAACCGGTCAGTACTTTTACTATTGTGACTTAGTAATCATATAATTCTTACAATAATATGTACAACCGCCTTTCTTTAACAGTTTTATGTAACGTGAAAACCACAGTAAACTATTTAATGTAAGCTAACTTTTTCAACATAAATAAATACAATATTTATTTGAAAATGGTGTTGCGGTTGTTTTAGATATTGGCAAGGAACTAGGGCTAATATTACTAGAGCATATTTTTACAATTACAGATATTCCTCCTCGAAGTAACACCAAAACCTTACATACATGGTAGGTACGTTCTTTTAGAAACATCATTTTTCTCGATATTTACACCCATTTATTTAGGTACAGGTTAATCCATAAAACACATAAAATCTGATTCTCCGAATAAAAACCAAATGTAACACTTGATGAATGATTTTAACCATTTAACCTGTTTGAAAATATTTGCATATAAATTAGGGATGTATCAAAAGTGTCAACATCTTTATTCCACAAACTTGTTTTGTGTAAGCCATTAGTGTACAAGTTGTTTAAAATGTATATTTTTTGCCTTTTATGTAAAAAATTAAATGAATTCAATTTAAAGTATTCAAAAAAGGATTTTAAGACACTAGACCCGCCGCTGTTTGTAAGATATTTTGTCAAGTGTGTTGGAATTAACACCACTATTTAATTTTTAGAATTAAATATGGTTATGTAGAAAAATTTATTTAATCTAAAAATATTAATTGTTATCTAAGTCAATTGTATGAACATAGCATAGGTACCTTAAACATAATTATATAACCTAGGTACTTGGTATATGTAGTATAGCTACATAGAAGATGCCTTCATGCCCTGATTGTTCATTAACTCAAATAGGCTGAAGTACAAAGTACTTCATAAACTTTCGAGACATGCTCTCCGTATCTGGGAATATTGAATTATCTACTATCTTTTACTACTCGCAATGAATTATCCTATAAAAGAAAAAGATCAAGAAACTTGTGCTTTTTTGGACTGCGGACTTATTGCGTTGGAAGGAAGTTTTGATTTATTTTTTACGAAAACCGACTCATCACGTAGTAATTACCTTAGTTAGTAAATTAAATTTTACAGACAAAGTTATGTCATCGATTTCATGGTATTTATGAAGTTCTGTGTATAACCGATTATGGAAATATACAAACAAATACGTCGATGAAGCCATGGCTATTTAGCAAGATAATCCTATGTTTATGTATTTAAACACATTATGCCTTAACAATATTACTAACTAACTTTTGATGTCCATTAAAGCCCTCTCTGTCTTGCTCCTTCCAGTACAATGATTAGTTTGCCCTGCAAATAACTAAAGACAAGCCTAGGTTTGCTCTCAACATGTTTAGTCAAATCTTTGTTAAATGCCTCACAGGCCGTTTCAAGTTTATTTTAGATCTATCTAAGAAAGGTAGGTATCGTCTCTTTATATTTCAGTATAGATAGTTAAAGTTGTTGATGAAACGTACAATTTGATCTGCATTCGGTATTATAGGTATTTGATACATTTTAAAATTATCATTGTCATCGCAAAACGCAAAGTTAACTACTTGTTTTAGTAACAATTCATAATTTACGCACTGTATGATCTTCATGTTATCACAGAGTTTGTTAAATGTTTATGATTTTACGCGATCATTGTTTGATGAAAAGTTTAAAACAATCGAGACGATTATCAAATATTGTTTGATACAAACGCAGAAGAACATAATTACATCTGCCTACCTATATACATACGAAATCAATATTGTCAATACATATTTTGGGGGTTAAATAGAAGAATATTTATAAGTAATATGATAATTTTAAAGGTGAAGAAGCCATTGAACATTAAGAAAACGTCCCATAAGCTACCGTTCGCTTCGAAGAACCATACAGGCCACATAAAAATTCAAAACTGCTTTGATAAGCTCAGGTTGAAGAAATGCGATAGCCGGAAACCGAGCCGTGTGTGAGCAAACAACATAATAAACTGGGTCCACACGCAATCTTGATAAGAGATACATGAGGTGCTTAATTAGGAAATGTTTGGGTTTTATTTCTCGGAATTAGATATACCTATTATTGTTATTTAATATGATATAAACAAATGTATTGAAATAGGCTCGTTAAAGAACCTCGATACGAGTAGTTTAGTTCAGCTTTTAAGGGAAACATGCAGTAGTTACTAACCCTGCTAAGAATTATCCGTTCACTGGTGTTACCTATGTTTTGGTGTAGGGAATATGTTATGGGTATTCATTATTAGATACTATCTTTAATTAAAAAAAAACATTGAATTGGGTAGGCAAGCTACAGTTGTTAAGTTTGATCAGTAAAATTTTAATTAGCGATTTAATTAACTGATATATTAACTTTATTATGAATCAAAATTAATAAAAGAATAAGGTAACAGCAAAAAATATATTCGATACAAGAATAAATTAATCAATATCTCTGTATAGAGGTAGGGTAGCGTGGGTTTGAAATTGCATAATATAAATCAAAAATGAGCTCAAAAGTTTTGATACAAAAGGGCAAAAGCGAGATCACAATCCGGTCACGTGGCCGGCGCGCGCCTTCGTGGCACGCGCTGCGCGAGCGCAGGGTCCGTGCACAATAGTTATTTATGCTGCTGGTCCTTCGGGCCGGATTAACGGTTGATTATGCACGCTCCAGATTCTGGCGACTCGGGTTAAAACGGGTGCTGCACGACTCTATTCAAATTGTTTCCTAATGTTATTTTCTAATTTTTAAATTGAATTGTTACTTAAAAGACTTCAATTGTTTACTACGCATAAAATTTGATGAAAGAATCAAAATTAATAGAACAAACTTTATATTCTTAGCGCTAATTGGTCAAGCTGGTCAAGCAAGACAACAAAATATACAAATAATTTTACTTGCAGCTCCACAAGTTCAAGCATAATGGTAATGAAATCTTAGACCTTATTAAAAATTATATTTTAATTTTATGAAGACAAAAAACTTTAATAGCCTAAGGAACCAAAATCATAAAACTTGTAACTTTAGATCGTTAAAATATTTTGGACTGTGAGATAAAGTAAGATAATAAACTTAAGTAATTAAATATGACATAAAACTGAACTTACTAGGTAGGTACATGACTTAAATCACACGACTGAATAAAATCTATTAAACACCTCAGTACTTAGGTATACCTACTTTTGCATTTGGTTTATCTTTTCTGTGTGATGTATTGACTCGTCTGTCAGTAACTTTTTGAAATTACTGACATGATAATGGTTAAAGTTAGCTATAACTAAAATGGAAAGTATCAGCGTATTCTAAACATGACTAAGTTACAAAAAATACTTACATATTAAACAGTCTATTACTATTACAACATTTTCGGTGCCAATAATTCTCATGAAACTTTAAAAAGATATTTGCACAAGATTAGTAACATTGTTCTATTCATTTATCGTATGTTTTTATACCTATATTGCATAAATAAACTTCTTATTTTCCTTGTTGATTGATCTTTGTTCAATTTTCTGACTTTAGAATGGTTACCTATCTAAATAAGTATACCTACGTACTTAAACCTAAATATGTAGATACACAAAATTATAGTTAAATTCATTAATTTCTTACCTGTTGCATCGCTAATTGAAACCATGTCTTCAATATTATTGGTAATCTTGTATACTGATAATGTTTTGATGTTTTTACACTTATAAAAATGTCCTCTAAACTTATGTTTCTAACCGGTCCACTATCATAAATGGTTGTTTTCGTCACAGGTTCAATTGATAAGTCAGACACTTGTACAACTCCCGGTCGGTTTTCTTGGAAGTTAAATGTCACTCCTCCTTGATACACCAACAGACTGCAGTATCCCAAAGTAATCAGCACAGCTGCAGCTTTAAACATTCTGCGCCCACCCATGCCAAAGCTGGATAGCGCCGGAACGCCAATAAGCCTGCGAAAGCTTTAACACATTTTCACTCATCTGTTGTACTTTTGTTATCGGAAAACTATTGATAAACAGTAATCAGAGACGTTTCTCAGAGAGACGGTACCGCGGCGTTAAAGAACGGTTACAAACTGAATAAAAATGTAGCACAGACAGCAAACATACGCCCGCGCCTCCGCGCAGCCCCACCACGTGGTGTGAGTGAGAGGGTCGATCGGACTGTCTCACTTGTCTAGAAGGGCCTACCTGCGCGCGCGCCGGTCTGCCGCCATCACCACCGTCAGCGACACCCATGTCAATGGTTCACGTAATTGTTGCCTTCGACAACAACGGGTACAATGTTTCTCAATTTTTAAAGCTTTACTATGTTAACATTGTTGATCATAATGAAATCATGTCGGGGGACGTGGTTCTGAATCTACATCTTCAGAGGTTAGTATATATCGAGAAATAATTCTAGTATGAATCTAATTGCATCTAAGATTAAATAGCGTACAACAAGTAATATAAATCTAATCTACTCATCTTGATGAGCGTTCTATAGTTTGATTATTGAAAACCTTCCATGTTTAGTACCAACCGTTGCTACAGGCGGATGTTTAATCCTAATTAGCCAAAGTAGCGTGATATCAGCTTCCTGTACGTTACAAAGGAAAATTTCACATTGTCATCGTCCTAATTTGTTTCTATTGGTCGACAATACACTATTGTTAGAACGGTTGAGCTCGGTGACTACCATCCACTATGATTCTACTCATCACGGCCCGTGGGTGGTAATGAAATTAAGAGCCAGTCATTGTTGCATTAAATTCCTCTGAAATTATTTAAGACGTGAAATTGCTCTAGGCGTGAGTCGATAGCGGTTTTGAAAGTCGATACTTACCGAGTGAGAAGAATATTCATTAACGAAACTATTCTCGATTGTCTCACGTATTGATTGGGCTCAAATTGATTTTCTATTGTAAGATAACCACTATTGTTGGGTAATGAGCAACGTGAATATGAGCATTGTTGTTAATAAAGGGAATTTCATATACGAAGACCTCGTCGCATCATCAATTTTAATTGAAGAATGGAGCGTAAGAGATTTTTTAGCTAGAGCATAAGTTAAAACTGGTACTTAAAAAAAATCCTTGGTAGGTACCAACAATCTGGAATTATAAGCGTTCTTATTGTGAAACATGGCTTAAAGTGGGGCGGCTGAAAACGAAGTAAAATAAGTCCAAAACATACTTAATCGCATATGCACCTTATAAATAGATTATAAATCGTCCAAAGAATATCAAAAAATTATATAATAAAGTTATTTGAAAACGAAAACCAGGACGTGTAGGTACCTAATCTTTTACTTACCTAAGTAAAATATTGCAATTCAGTGTTTTATAAGATCAACAAGTCTTCTGTCAGAAACAATTCATCATTATGTTGATTTTCTCTAGATCTTTCGTAGTCCATTTGTGCTACTTTTAATATTGCAGCATCAGTTTTAATTGGAATCTGTGTAAGCCGATTAAGTAGCAACCGCTGACTGACCGTACCTACTGCTAGTTAAAATAATATTAAAGACTACTTTAAATTTTAAAACTAGTATAATTTCATTACTTTTTTTATACAGATCATATTTTAGATAGGTACCTACATGCTAATTGTAATTTATATACTTATGAATGTACCTATTTAAATATAGTGTCAAGTATAACCTATTGCTTTTTCATTAAATTATGTGAATATCGAAACATAATAAAGTAGCCTGTACTTTTTGCAGTGACAATAAAAACCATTGCTAAAGTAATTTTCACTTCAATGATACCCACGATTATCTTTACGTAATTGAACGATGTTTCTTTTGAAAAATCTAGAAGCTTATCCAATGAGATTATACATAACAATCATTTATATTCACAAAAAAACTCATGGCGGGCTTAGACAATACCATAGTCGATCGGGTAATAATCGAGTATTAGTAGCGAGAAAGCTAAACCGTATTCCATCACTAATTGCGGAAGCATGTCGTAATGAGGATCGCACACGCCAATACCGACCGTGGGAACAATGCACATCACTATTTCTATCGATATTCGTGCGTGAATGAGTATGTGCTAACCAAAAAATGTGAAACGAAAAGAGTAACGATTTGCAACTCTCAAATGTTATGAGATGATTAAAAATATTAAAGGAGTCTAAATTAAATGAAAATCTGTAGTCATAATGAAAACTGCCAGGAGTAGAATAAGAAATATAATTCATTTAATTTTAATATAGCAATACTAAAATTAATATAAGGTGCAAAGTATCGAATTGCATTGTTCATTGTTAGAATAACGATACCTATGCTGATTATTTAATAATATATAACACATCTTGCCTGTCTGTCCATATTATATAAAATGACACCTGTCAAAACATAATCATTGAGATCCTTCAAGGCGTACGATTGAGTTCAGCGATGCATTAATATCTGATACCACAGAACTATGGTCATGTTAAATTAGTTCGTGCATAGACAAATCAAAAACGGTAATTGAATCATTCAGCAGCCAGCGTAGCGTTAACGTTTGAATTCGGTGAACTAATTAAAATTGATTTGATATTGTTTAAAACATTAGTAAATGCTTCTGGGAAAGTTGTTAGGAATGCTTATCTGGGATGAATTCTCCTAATGGTTTTCTAAGTACCGCCTTCTAAATGTGAGGATAAATAAAGATCTAAGTCCAAATTTATATTATTATAATACTAGCTGCCTCCGAGCGGGTTTGCCCGCGTAGTTTCAGTTCCCGTAGGAATACGGGGATTATATATAGCCTGATAATGTAGCTTTCCATTGGTGAAAGAGTTATCCATATCGATGGGTTAGTTTTTACGTACAAAATACGAATGCTTCATAATCTTCATAGTCTCTAATTTAATGTTTTGTTTTTGCTGGTCGCAAATCGATTTATTTGTGTGGAAAAGAGTGGTTTTCACCACCGGAAGTTGCGTATTACAGAATTAAGGCGTACATTACACCGGGCACTTATCGGCACTTGTGGCAATGTACAGATTGGTGACGTCCGGCGCGGGCGCAGTGCATGCGTCTCGCTCAGGGCTGTCACTATTGTGAAAACATTTGATTAGACGCTTGTATCAACTGATCTTGTAAAAAGAAAACTAGCACAAAATTAATTTTCAACTTTATTATCTCTGTGAGCACGGAGTCTGCAACGGCACCCACAATTCGGAAATATATCACTGAACATAGTCCATAGGAGATAACAATGTACCATCCGTGAAATCTAAAGCAGAAACGTGGAATATAATTTGCATTTTATGAAAAAACATTTTCATTTACTAAGTAGACTCTAGTTCTAACATTACACATTTTAGTAATACGGAATATACAGAATACAAATACGTGGACTGAACTGTCCAAGCATATTTAACAATAGTAAACGTTGAACATAGGCTTATCGAAGCTAACAAGAATTGACCTGAAACCTATTTTTAAAAGGTCGACTTCTACAGCTAAATACGTCCATTTGACAACCTTAATCTCGAGCCAGCGACCGATCCCGCCGGTCCATTATCCAATTCGTTCAAATTTATTGTGACTGAGTTTATGTTTCCATTGTATACCATTTTTTTTAAAAACGTTTTTGCCAACAGAGCAGCAGCTCGTTCTGTCTTAATGAACTTTTTAAATGCAATTAAGGCATTTCGTGTTTTCAAAACTGGAACTTTGTGAAAAACAATAGGAAAAATATAATAATTTCCTTCGACAGAGTAAGACCGTAGCTTACTTTAGGCAACGTAACACATAAACGTTCATCAAAATTATCAAGTAAATTATGTCACAAAAGCTCAGAAGCTATAATATAATCTATCGTAATTATGTGTATTGGACTTTAAATTTGCCTTCAAAATTGTTATAATAAATTGTATAAATACTGTGCTGTCGTATTTTCATCACGTTTTCATTTTAAATAAATTTAGCTCATATATGTTTCATGTAAAAACAAAATATAAAATAATGAACACCCTCATTCATATGTAAGCTGCCCATCCACATTTATATTTATTTAAATAATGTTTTAATATGCAATTAATATTAATAAGTGCGGAAAGAACACTGTCTGCTTTAGTTTGCTTTTATCAAAAAGAAAATAAGACCTTTATCATTTTTAGGTTAATTGTTCTTATTTGTATTCCGTGACTGAAGTGTAATTCCAGAAATAGAATTTCAATTCGGAGCGCATAACTTATTGTTCACGCACCATAATCTCATTAAATCAAATTTTCGTTCCAACTTATAAAGAAATGTTGCTTTTAATCCACTGAACTGGTTCTGCGGCGGTCTCTGTTAAGAAGATCTCGGATTAATGTGACTTAAAGCTGACAGTTGCTGTGACGCGACTTTATTGGGATTAAATTAACTGTACCTAATTCTGTTATATCGATATGTGTGATCCGTTTATTTAAATATAAATTATCTATTCTTTTCGTATCTTTATAATTATTCTAAATAAATTAATTAGATATAACAAGTAGGTTCCTGCCTAATTTTAACAAGCCATAAAAAGTGTTCTGATACATATATTGACAAAGATAAAATAAAAATTCGAACAATAAAAAACCTATTTCTAGATACATATTATTAACCTTTATGATAAAGAAAATCTACAATTTAATGCATTGAAAAATAAAAATCCACATTTAGCGTTTAGGTATGAGAAAATAACCCACGTTTGTATTCTGAAATGAGTAGAGTAGGCACGAATTCTCGTAGAAAACGTATAATAAAGAATTGAAACCGAAACTACCTAGTTTTTGGATCCCTCGTGTTGCCTGAAGAAAATCCAATTTTTCAGGTGTCACATGTGTTATTTGTAAGCCACCTTACCTATCGTATGGGTCAAATCGATTCGATACCTTATTCATGGAACTCTATTGAGATAACACTTTTGTGGATCTAGTGTTATCCATATCCATTTAGCCTCTTTTCGACGACAGTGCATCAAATTTGCAATTTAAACGCACAATTTTAAATGTAAAAAAAAAACTAAACTTACAGGAGAATACTAAGTTAGTGGTTATGTTATCTATTTTTAATCCATGGATCAACCACTAAATTTCTAACATGTAAAAAAAACAAAAACTGGCTGGACAGTAGGTATCAAAAAATCAAATTTACATAATCTAGATTAAGTGGGATCTAAGTTTCAATCAGGTGTCAAATAAATTAACTATGTGGTTACATAATGTTATTAGTTGTAGGTACTTGTCGTAGCGTTTTGTGTGTGTCTGTGTGTGGTTGTATGTGTGCCTTAATAGTTGGTATTTATAATAATAACATTTAAAACATAAGTCTCAACTTTACCTCCATCACAATGATTCCTGTTCCCCCATATAGGTTGCTACTTAGATTAACTACTTCTAACATTAAATTAGACAAAGTTTCACGTTTCTAAAATAGTGCCACGGGACGCAATGAAACCATTGTTTTGGTTGCTCCTACGTATTTATAACTAGCAATAAACTAAATAGCCTTTAACGGAAGGGTAAACCGATATAAAGTGTCACGTAGTGAGGGAAACGTTTCGAATTTAATATCGAATATCGATAGTTAGTTTTAAACTTTAACAGTAAATTAGATATTATATTTACATGAAATTTCAGTTTACAGGTATAAAATTACTGGAAATATCGCTGCTTTTAATGAGTAAAATTTAAAACTTAATATTTTATTCCAGACTATCGAAAATTTAACATTAAATCTATTATTTACCTTTACAACGTATTAAGTGTTTCAATTATTTGGTTAATATTTTGTGTCCAACAAAACCAGTTATGTTCGATGAATTATATCGATATGTATGCGATCATCACTATTATCTCGTGGAGAACTGAACAAAACGGTTTTGGGTGCATATTAATTGCGGACACAGTGAAAGGTGACAGTAACGGCGGACTGCCCACAGAGGTTTACTGTATCTTAGGCCAAATCAATTAGAAGTCGTACTCAGCGGGCATCTTCCTGTTGTTTTAGCCCCAAATTGTATTCTCGGCCTCATAATAAATTAATGTTGCTACAATAGCTCGTAATATTTTGTCAGTGTGGGAGGGAAATTAATTACATAAAGATTTGTGAGTCGCTTCAATTAATTTATTATTGAATTAAACTCGAAATGGGACTTTTGCTATTCGTATTTTCCTTATATTTATTTGCTTCCTTTGATGATGCTATAACAGTGTTTGAAGATTCGTAGTTGGTATTGACATGAGAGTACTTGGCAAATGAAAATATAGTTTTCATCAGAAAATAGGTAATATTTTGTATGTACAAAGCTAAAGTAAATTTTTGGAACTATCTATCATACTGCGGTATTTTTCGCTTTTCTAGAAATTTTCTAACCTTCTTGGGATTAAAACATGGCTGATGTATATAATAGATATATAATAGATAAGTAACATAATATTATTAAATTAAATATTACTTACTTAGAACTGAGACTGATTTCCATCACAAATATCAGGAAAGTGATAATAAGATTTAGAATATGGAAAGAATTTCTAGGGCATCCAATAAGCGAAGGAGGACATAATGTCAGCCAATGAGCATAGTTCGCCTGCATCCAGATTCCTGAACTAACAATTTGTGGATGCCATGGGCGGAGCGCAGACCCATCTCAACACTAGAATTCCAGATATTCAACAGATTGCGACTGTTCTCAGACTTAGGTGGGTAGCTAAATAAGATCAAAAGAGTTTAACTTAGGATTCTCAATTAGTTATAAATTAGGAACGAAGCGGCTTACAAGGCTACTGTTGCATATATGTACCTATGTTGATGTTTTTAAAACATACTTTTTTCAATACTTTTATCGTAACAAGTATTTAGGTAGACATCATGATACCAATATTCCTTCCATTTTGTTATATTTATAACTTTGTTTCCTAATTTTAATTCGGTATATTTAAATAAGTTAATTATGTACCTAACACATAATAATATTATTATATTTTGCTTCGTAAAAGATAAATGAGTAACGAACACAAAACAACGAGTAGGCTGCTAGTTCGATTGATGAGACAAACAAAATCGAAATATGCTCGCCAATTTGAAATAACAAAATAAAAATAGACACACCATTCATAAAGTCAAATCAAATTACTGCTTCACTGAGCGTCCTGTTTGTTACTGTTATCCAAGTTCATTCGTTTAAAAGCTATGTTAACGTTTTGTTTGTAAACGAGATGAATGCATTTATTGGAACAAAACTAAACGTTCGAAAGAGATTTGTGTACCTATGGCTTTATGATATTCGATAACTCATTGGCTTTTACTTTGTTAGGGGTTGTGTTCGACACTATAGGTGGTGGAACGTAGGTGGAAAGCACACAGAGGCTCAAGTGAAACAACTATAACGCACAAGTGATTGGTTGTAGTTTTTTTGTAACTTGAGAGTTTTAGCCAACCATTTGGATAACTACTACAAAAAACCTACCACTGTTTTATGGCTTCACAACCTATGTAAAAACATTATTCTAATAAGAACCAGTTTACATTCAATTCTGTAATATTGGACACTAGGTCGCACGCATAGGATATGACGTCATCTCCGATACGGAAATTGGCTTAATTAATCGACCTATTCACGATTAGTGACCAGTAATGACGTAATCTAGTTCAATAATGATAATTGGCAAATAGAACTGGCCATATTGGTGGATAGAGATTTAATTTAAATTATATCCGCGGCGGTTCCTTTTTATAACAACTTATATTTTTGCGGAATCCTGCACTGGAGTATTTTAACGACATTACACGGGTTTTTAAATTAAGAAAACCTTTCTTCTACTTTATTTATCTCCTCGAGCTATCTTTTTCACTATAACAATTGCCTAAAAATTACAAAAATACTGCGGTAGTTTACACAACTTTACCAATATCAATGTTACTTCAACGCTAGATTTAAAACAATAAAATACATTCTTACTTTTTATTGAAATCCTCTTTTACTGGGCAGTTTAATAAAAAAATAAATTGGTAGACATAAAGCGGTATTACATTTATAGGTTGACGGGCGCCGGTAATCCTTTAAAGCCACAGAACATGGACTGTCGCAGCTTCTAATCGAAAGATGTATGAAGTCATTGATTTTACTTAAGACCAATAAAATTTAATTACCGTTGGTCGAATCCCATTGTGTCAGCTAATCTGTTATTTATTGGGAAGCGTAGGGATTCGGAGCGTGAGTCGTGGACTAAACCTGTCGGTATTGAATTATGGTTCTATTTGCTTCGTGTTTGACGGTAGAATGTAGTGTGTGTTTGTCATTGAATTTATTTTCATCCAGTTTATTCCCGAGCTAGTTCTAAAAATGTCGCAGTTAACTATGTCTTTGTATTACGTGATCCTGAAATAAAATCGTATAACAAGATTATTTGTTCGTTTCTTAAGTAAAGAAAAGCTCGGTTTCTTTTAAAGAAACCTATCGAAAAATCAACTGATATACGAGGTAAAATGCGACATCATTTATGCTGCTTCGCATATATAATATTTATCGGACTAGCATAAGTAGGTATATTTATCTCGCATTAGATATTATCAGAAAAAACCTGTTTATAATTCAACAAAATAATATAAAAATGAATTAAATTATTTGATCAGACGCGTCGCCTAGGTACCTACTATAATAATAATTCCTGTAAGTATTAGAATGTTAAATTGCTGATTCAATCTATCTAATTATAGTTTGTTCGTTACTATAACAGTTTCCACTAGAACTACAAATATCTTAACTGTATAAAACCTACAGCTATCTATAGTTGCATCACACAAGTATATCTGATTAATGACAAAGCACAGAAACAATTTGTCAATGCAGACAAACAAACATACCCGTAACTCACTTCGACATGCGAAGATATTTCTGATTAACGAAGAGTAATATGGAACTTGGGAGTCAGCTGATTGACGCGAACTGATAACATACGAGTTTGCATTTAAAATATAGGTACATAATTATTATATGGAACGAACATTCTTGAATAATCATTTGTCAAGTTTATTAAATTTGATTTGGACCTTGTCATGAAATATTGCATAATTATAAATGCCAAAGTAACTCCGTCTGTCTATCTTGCTTTCACGCTAAAACTACGGAACCGATTTCAATGAAATTTGGTACACAGATAATCTAGAGCCTGTGAAAGAACATAGGCCACTTTTTATTCCGGGAAGATCTCCCGGGTACGCGGGTGAAACCGCGGGGAGCCACTAGTACTTTATTTTATTAACTAGAACCTCA
Organism: Thyatira batis; assembly: GCA_905147785.2. Lineage (NCBI taxonomy): Eukaryota > Metazoa > Arthropoda > Insecta > Lepidoptera > Drepanidae > Thyatira > Thyatira batis. The sequence continues at coordinate 9,013,788 of LR990489.1, forward strand.
ATATAATTCTTACTAGTGGCTCCCCGCGGTTTCACCCGCGTACCCGGGAGGTCTTCCATTTTCCCGGGATAAAAAGTAGCCTATATGTTAATCCAGGTTATAAGCTATCTTTATTCCAAATTTCATTCAAATCTATTCAGTAGTTTTTACGTGAAAGAGTAACAAACATCCATACATCCATACTTACAAACTTTCGCCTTTATAATATTAGTAGGATCTACAAGCAGAACCTAGGTAAACCTATAATTAATTACATTTGACTATTTCTAAATCTGTTTACGATATAATTATATTTTTATCGGACTTAGGTATATTTTGCAAAACAAAACCTTGAATATTAAATAGAATGGACTATCCAAATTTTCTCTTAAGAGGCTTAGTTTAGGGTCCGCAGATCAGTCGGAAGTGACCCAAGAAAAGATTAATTGAGCCAGTTTCTTACTAAGCTTTTAAGCATTCCATGGATAAACCGTTGTTATATGTATGGGTAACGGAAACTTAAAAGGTTCTGTAGCCACAGACTTTTGCTAGATCTACTAAGTATTTATTATTTACTAGTGGCTCCCCACGGTTTGACCCGCATTCCCGGGAGATCTTCCATTTTCCCGGGATTAAAAGTAGCCCATGTCCTTTCTCAGGTCCTAGACTATCTGAATACCAAATTTAATTCAAATCTGTTTCGTAGTTTTAGCGTGAAAGTGAGACAGACAGAGTTTCTTTCGCATTTATAATGTTAGTTGGGATTTTTTTCCAATCAATTTAATATTAAAGGGAAACTTCAAATCGTACCTACATGTCAACATTTATCATAACTGTAATATTGTTTATATTTAAGCATAATAGAGTGACTGGCCAGAATTGTCGTAATGCTATACAGCCTCGTTGACACAGTTTGTATTAGCATAGATAGCATATTTATTAAGCTATTGTGAGACAAACTTAGCATTTGCTTTGGTATAGGGAGTGGCCGTTTACTTACAAGTGACAATCTAAATTTTGCTCGAAACCATATTTATTTACAATATTTTCATTTACGTTTTATCTCAAAACAGATTAGAAGAAAGAAAAGAAAGAAAGAAAATAAATTTATTTATAAATAGTTGCTTGGTCAATAGCTTTTTATATGAACAACGGTTAGGTTCCTGATAGATTGTGGTCAAAACCGCTTATGGGAAATTGCAACTATGTAAATTCAAGGCGCAATGTCATGATGTACCTACCTATCATGAAAAAAAAATATCTGTCAACCATGCCACATGACCTTTATAGTTCTCTTATATTCACTAATCAGCTAGCAAGCAGTACTACACATTATATGGCATAATAGAGAAGTAAAATATACTTTCATTATCATTCCCTTAGGATTCTTTTTTGGGGATGTAGCGCCAGTTAGGCAGGATTAGGTAAGTCATACCCAAATATATGCAGATCAAAATAACACTGCTGTACCTAAGACTTTTATATAAAAATAGAAAATAAACATAGGTATACTCTTTGAATCTTTAGTCAAATCCTATATAATACTAAAAGTACTCAAACGCGTGTGCACGAGATTGCTCCCACATTCAAAACAGGCGCTTTAGTCAAATACAATATTAAATTTCATAGCCGTTACACCACTCACACATTGTTTTGTTAAATTCAAATGAGATATTTACACAAACATTTATATTATGTCTATCGTGCGCTGGCGTCAAACTTAGCAAGGTCACGAATAATGGACGTTATGAGTTACTTATGTTATGTAGGTAGGTATAAGTGCAAAGTTTAATCTTTTGTGAAATGAAAACCGGTCAGATACTCGGATAAACAATTGTCTCTACGGATACGGCCATATAAAGGTTCCATATGTACAGAATATGATCTCATTATCTTTTGTCCCTATTCTAGAAGATTTGATTTATGACCGGTTTGGAAGTAGGTATGTTATAATTAAGTATATTAAATTGTTAAATTTCCTCATCACACGTAGCGCAAATTTTTGGAATGTATATGGAAATTTATATGTAGGTATAATAGTATAGGAGATATAACTATGGTGAATTTATAAAATAAAGTGGTTGTTAGGAACGTAATAAAATGATAAAACCCTAAAGAAAACACTTATAACGAGTTTCATATTCAAATAACCAGTTTCATATTGCGAAATCCTTGAAAGCACAAGTGTGAATGAAAACGGTGAACGTTTGAACGGAACATACATGGGGATTTTACATTTCAACGCTTCCTCAATCTTAATATCAGGAACACCTTTCCCTATCCCCAGGCGCCATTTATATGAAACAAAAGATAGCGGCGAATATCTCAAAAGAGAGACAAAATTCGTGCACGCAGGCCTAACACCGGCCGAATATTCAAAACAATCTCCCACCGCCTCCATTGGGATTAAGAAAAGAGATTTGTATTTTTTCCTCGAAAGAATAATGGAAGCGGCCAGAGAGAATGATAAGGGTACACAAACAAGGACGAAGTAATAAGTTACCTTGCAGCAGTGCTATTCTGCGAACACACTCGAAGCTGAAATCTCGGTGAGATTGCAAATCGGTATTCACAAACATAAATAATCTACAGTGGCGCCCCTCGCGTGTTAACGTCGTCGATGTGAAACTTGTGCCTGTGATCACACAACTCGCTCAAGCGAGATTTTGACATTTTTCTATACAATATTTCTGGTATCGGTATTCTCAAACAAAATTCCGCGATCACTTCTACTGTCACTTCGCAATTGCTTTCGATTTTATCTGTCAAATTAAAAGTTAATGTTTTGCAAGCGAGATCATCAGTAATTTATCTAAAATTACATTTATTCAAAATAAATACGGTAAGTAATAGTGGTTACCTATTTATATGACATAGTTAATGAGTTGTTTACCTATATATTAACAATTAAGAGCTAAATGTTGTTACATATATATTTAGCTACTGGTAGCTACCAAAAAATTGTAAGCAGAAATGCAAATACATTTATATCACAGCCCTCAGCATCTCTCTGTATACGTTAAGTTGTGAAGGCACTGAACCACCCACACATTGTAAAAAAATATCCGATTTCCCCAAAATGCACCAGAAAGGCAGGTTCTAATAACCAGGTAGACCTCTTATATATCTATAATATCACCAATTCGTCACATTCGTTCAAATATGATGTGATGACATTAATACTTAACTTCCTTGTAGGTTTTATGAAAAATTTAAAATACCAAGTGTACTAGGCTGTATTGATGGTACACTAGTATCAATGGTAAGACCTTCTGAAGATGAAGAAAGGTATTACTGTCCCAAGGACACCATGCTAGAAATGTACAATTGGTGAGACCCGGATAGTATTTTTATCATGAAATTAGGCTTTATAACTTATAAATATCCTTCTATTTTAGATTACAGATGCTGATTTAGATATACTGCATGTGGATCCAACATATGGTGGTGCTACCCATAAACAGTTTTATTTTTAATAAAAGTGAAATTAAACGCCACTTGATAATATGAAATGAAAATGAAGTAGGTAGTATTTTTATTAGGTTTGTAAATAATATTTATTAATTATTTTATTTTAAATTATGATTTTATTTGTTAGTAGTAATAGTTTGTAACAACTGCATTGTTATTTTAGGAGATTCTGGCTATGCACAAAGATCCTGTCTTATGACTCCCGTACCAAATGCTGAAGAAGACACGCCTGAGAGGCACTACAATTCCCTTCATATGACAACCCGAATCTCTGTTGAACGGGCCATTGAGGTACTAAAGGGTCGTTTTAGATGCCTCTTAGTACACAGAGTACTACACTATTCTCCAGAAATGGCATGTTGTGTGCTTCACAATATGTGTTACTGTGCAGGCATTCCAGCACCAATGTTATGTTCTGAAGAGACAGAACATGAAAATATATTAGTAGCTCAGTTGCATGAGAGGTTAGATCCTGATAATGCACCCCAAAATGACCTAGCCGTGGGAAGAATGCGAAGAATCCAACTAATTAACCAGTTGTGGCAATCTAGAAATTTTATTTAGATTTAAAGGCTATGTAAAGTAAATGTAAAATCAGCAGGTAAGCAGTTATTTAAGTATTTATGTTATGTAAGCACATATAGGCTATAAATATTTGCCTTAATAATTTTAAGAGATTTGTAGGTACCTACCTATCCTACAGCATTGTTATAAATAGCTAGATTAAATATTATTAAGCTGTGTTTGTGACTTATAAATAGAATACATATATTCTATTTTTCTCAAATTATATTAAGATATATATTTTGCTTAAAAACATTTTAATAAAACTATGATTTCATGTTATTTTACCTAGTTTAATTGATTGTATCTTTATTTACCTAGTTTTGACGGTTTCTTTTATTTACCCTATAGTTTTTAGCTCAATGCTATATTTCTTAACTCACCTGTATTTACTTTTTTAATTTCGAATTTTGCCCATATGGTATTGGTAATAAAATACTATTAAAGTAAAATATGTTTTAATCAAAGAAGACCACAAATTGTTTTATTTTATACTCTTAAAATTAAACATAGAAAACTATGAAACATTAAGATAAAAATAAAGTAGAATAAAATAAATGTAAATTATTATCTCTGTTTCTTTGATCAGCATCACTTAATGAAAACATTCCTTCTCCAATTTTTGTAAGCCAACAACTTGATAGCTTCCACTATCATCCTGGAACTTTGAGCATTTTGGCTAACAATGTTCTCACATAAGTCAGTCACAGCCCCAATCAATTGAGTATTCTGTTGACTTTGAGCTCTATCCAATTCAAGATGTTGTTCTTCAACAATATTTCATACAACTGTTGTTATGTGATGTTCCATTTGCACAACAATATTATCTTGCTGCTCGGGTCGATGAGAAGTTTCCTAAAAACAAGTTGTTTAAGTTAATAATTAAGAATTAAATTATATCCTGGTATATTATTCAAACTTAGCATGACTTGTACTATAAAAGTAAATAATTTATACACTACACACACAATTTTTTTAGTAAACACATTCATATTTTTATGAAAAATGCCTATAGACTTGAGACAACTAATATACACACAAAAGCCTATCCTCAGTGGGAATTAAGCCTACAACTTGTCAGCAATGTATCTTATCAAACAGCAGTAGGTCTGTTATTTGCTCATATAAAATAATATATTTCCACTGACACTAAACAATGGGATTCCCAAAATATCTCCTGTAGCAAATTCTTCACCTCCCATTATGCCTTCTTTTTAACAGCACTTTTTTTGATCAGACCAAAACTAAATGGAATAAGAAAAAATAATTACTTAATATTTTTATACCTAGAGAGTAAAATTCTACATATATAACTAAACTATCTTCTTGAAAGTCAATTGGTCTTTTAAAACTATATTAGTAATAAATTAAATATACCTTCATCCAGTGCTTCCAAGTCTTGGGGTGCTGTCACCAATACTATTTATTCGTAAAGTTATTTGTTCCCAGTCTTTCCGAGCTTTATCCCTTGCGGATTGTGTCCTTGAATAGCCTTTCGCTAATGCAGGATGCCTTTCTCGATCCAACCAGCAGAATCTCTATTTGAGCTTGTGAGGGGTGGCTTGTTCGTACACGAGTTTCCACACGTTTGCTAAAATATGACATATTATTTTAAATATATGATCGACTCACAGTAAAAACAATAACGTACCTTTGTATTTACTTTATCCTCATGATTTCCAGTAATAATAATAATTGAATAATTTACGTCGTCGACCACTACGATTTCGCAATTGATTTAAATGCGTTGTGTTGCCATATGTTTGCACCACAGACAACATTCATTCTGCTTCTATATAAAAATATATCAATGTGTTCGTTAGAAAATTGGCTTCGCATTTAATTAGATGGAACTTTATTTACTTAGCTACGTAATATGTTTATTACTAATTTATAATCATTCAATGACGAAAGAAACACAAATAAAAATAAAACCGATAATATCGATTCATATAAACTGTCAAGGCGTCAACATGACGTCAAGCACTAATTGCTTGCCAACATCACCCAGAGGTATGAAAGTCACTTCACTTCACTCAGTCATTTGAGATGTATGGGAATACCAAAACTCGCTTAGCGATTTCTACGTCGAAGGGAGCGCGGTTCGCTTAGGCGGCCGCTTAGGCGACTTCATGTTTTGCAGAATAGCATTGCTGTACACGCATTAATTACTTCATTCCGATCCCAGTCGATGCCGCGACGTATTCGACGTTCAAGAGAACTATTTGTTGAATTAGCATGTGGTTTACGAGTTGTTTTTGTTACGTTCGATTAACCCATATTGTGTACGAGTGTTTGACGTCACGTTACGTCCTCGATTTTTCTATCAAGCGAGGGGCGGTCGGGTCGCATCGGATCCCGCCGGTTCGCAAATGCACTGCGCATGCGCTGAAATTGCGCCAATTTCGCGTTCAGCGGCCTCTGCCGGCCGTTCCAGTCCGTTCGGAGCCCGGTGGAGGGATGTTGCATCGCGAGAGCTCACATCTCACGGACGGAATGTCAAAAATTTGAAAATGGAATAGTTTGAAAGTGGTGTTGCATGGACAAAAATTGCCACTAGCGCCAATTAGGCCTAGGTTTCAACGACAGAACTAAGTTAGTGTTGTGTGTTTAGTTTAAGTGGCAGTGTTTAGATTTAGAAAAATAATAAATCTCGAGTAGACAAATACTTTATATAAGAAATAGTAGTTGGAGGTGTATTTGTGTAGGGTGCCCGGGTGGTGTGGGGTTTGTTGCAGTGTCCACCGCGGTTTCATTGAAGTGCCAGTATAACCTTGACACGTTTTCCCGCGCTAGCGCCCCAACCTTGTTTTCAGTTGCACTCTCTCTTGACATTTACCACAAAACAGCGAGTGCTCTTTTACTAATTAGCGACGACAACATTCGGTAGAAATCTATGTAGAGATTGTAGTTTAAAAGATTTAGTCTAAGCTAGGTACCATGAGGTTTTTTATGGAATGTAATTATAATGTAAATCATGATAATAGTTGGGATATATGATGGAGAGATATTGACCTAAGAGTTAGAGTAAAGTCAACACAAAAAAATCGTGAATATGGAATCCTTGTGACCGCTTCAGTGCCGAGCTACCGGTGTTACAACGATGAAAACTTCAGGAGGTGAGATGTTTTGTCTTTTACGTAACATTAAATAAGTAGCTTTAATATTTTACCGAATTCCAAAAAACAGTATTAAGACTCATTGAAATGGAATAAGTAAAGGTATGTACTTACTTGACTACATAAATTTTTGATATATTTCAGCTTCAGAACTGCTACCTCACAGTTTCCTCATCATATTTCCATTTAAGCTTTTGATTTACCACCATCCGAACATCATCCCTTCTTATTTCCAAGGAAAGGTATAATGAAATTCTTCGTTGTGTAAGTACATGGAATTTAAATTCAACGTCTGTTACAATGCATTCAATCAGATAGCGTGCCGCATTGCAAACGAGACTTGCGTTAGACTGGAATTAAAATAGCATTAGCTTTGATTCAGGCGTAGATTTACTGGATATATCATTACTAGTAAACCCTTTGCATAGTTTTGAATATTTAATGTATGACAATGGAGCTAATTCAGTACTACTTTGATACTATTCAATCAATATGTAAAGGTACATCTGTTTCTATTAAATACTGAACTGGTTTTGTTTTCTAATCTATGTTCAGAAACAAGGCCATAATCTCCAGAAAGGGATTATTTTAGATGCATTTAAAGTTGACTGAACATCAGCAATATTTACTTATTGAAATAGACTGGCGTGAAGGTGGTAAATGGTCTACCATAAAAATAATATAACCAGCAGGAATAGACATCCTACTTATATTATAAAGGCGAAAGTTTGTATGTATGTATGGATGTTTGTTACTCTTTCACGTAAAAACTACTGAATGGATTTGAATGAAATTTGGAATAAAGATAGCTTATAACCTGGATTAACATATAGGCTACTTTTTATCCCGGGAAAATGGAAGACCTCCCGGGTACGCGGGTGAAACCGCGGGGAGCCACTATTTTATATAAAGCTCTGAGCAAGCTGTTTTTAATTTAAAATGTGTTTAAACAAAAGAATGTCTGAGCCAAAAGGGCACGTCCTTTCCACCGTTGAAATATATCAGGGGTGGCCAACAAACGAAAGGTCACAATCCTGGCTCAGGTTGTCTGGGTCCTCGACCTTTCAAGCATTACCTTCGTCTAACCTTTATAAAGGATTACTCTTACAGAAATCGATGTTGAATTAAGATTTTTACTTTAGAACTCAATTAATTTACGTCAGTTCAATGCTTGTATACAATAGAAGAACTTTTAAAAGTAATGTTTCATAGATCAACGATCGAGTCGACATTGGCTGATCGATTCGTTTGATAGTAAAATTTGCATGGCTGGACTGTTTGTTACTACATACATTTTGGTTGAAGAAAGAATAACTTTGAGTTATCTTTTAAAGGGTTTAGACGAGTTTGGATGTCTGTCTAGCCTCTAAATAACGTGACTTGTTTTTAGAAATATTTCATAATAATTCTCAAATGATCTGTAAGTAGTTTGTTTGCAGGCTAAGTTAAAACATCAAAGACATTTCAAACCTGCGTCTCCTAAGGAACAGTTAAAGAGGCTTTATTTATGAGATAATTATGTCACAGTCCTTTCATATAAAAGGTTTAGTCCCTTGGTGAGTAGGCAACAAAGGTACAGCATTAATATCGCGATTTAGGCAGGAATCGCTTACCTTTACATTGTTTATTGTGCACCCCTTCAATAATTTATATTACAGTTAGTATTGATGATTCGTAATCTGATTGTATTTGTATCTTTTCATCTTTGAGATTCAAATATTTGAATATGTTATCGGTCTCTCTCTATGTCTCAGAAAATTTACTTCCATAAAAAATATTCTGATTCAAATTTTACAGAAATATTTACATCATTCAAATAGTATTGTTAAAGGTACAATAAAGATATACAGCTGAGTAAGTATTATGATAAGATAACTCCCCGCATCTTTGTCAAAGGTATATATAATACGTTGTCAGCTACGTGTAATTCACCGTAAATTCACGTTAATGATATGAATTATGAAATGAATTTTCACTCGAAACACTCCATATTCATGACGAGTGACGAAACGTTAAAGGATTTTAATGCTTTTAGCGAATTGCTATGAGTATTCTATTGTTTTTATTTTGTGTAGGTATACAACCGAACAAGATTACAGAGAGATTACTTACAGTTTGTGTAAATTATTCACGCTCACTAAGTGGAGTTTGTTGGTCTATCTAATTTTAAATGTAACGGATTTTCAAAATGGATTTCTGCTCTGAAAGCTTCTGGTTTGCTTGTAAATTGAGTAATCTTGTATTTCTTGACAAGTAGTCCTAGCTTTTTTTTTGTAACTTTACTAATAAATTATTCATATTAGTTTTTTGACGCATTTCTCCAATATCTATTAATAAAATCGGGTTCTTATGCTATAATACCCTTTTATGTTCAAAACATATTGGCCGGAGAGATGGGCTAGAGAGCTGTTTAAGAAAATAGTCCTTTAGCGAAAAAGGGTCTTCTTTACGATGTGAAAATGTTTTCTTTAATATGATGAGATTATTTTTTCTCATGTGTACCATTTATTATAACAACTATGTTATAAGAGTCGAGAGTTATAGTAACCCTGATGGATGTTTTTTTTATAAATTGATTCAATACGATTTGTAAGGTAGGTACATACATAAAAGATCTTTCAGTATGTATGTATGTGTATGTTTATTGACAAAAACCTACAAGTTGAAGTGTGTAAAACAGGTGGACCCCACTGATGGATGAAGACCGTTTATCACAAGTGACATCCTGAATTGTCATCGTGATTGATGACTAGGAATATCAACTGATTTTAAAGCACACGATACTTACATACTTTGATACGAGTATCGGTAAATACTTAGATGAAACCGCCCTGTTTGTAGTAAAGAATAAAGAACCATCTATAGTAAGTATTTACTTATTTAATTTCAAGATTTAATATCGATTCCTCACACCTGAAATAATTAAACATAGGAAATAAGGCTTAAAAATACTTCTCGTTACAACATGAAAATGTTTATTGAATACAGTTATATAAATGATCTACTTATTTTTGTACCAAATTCAGCGCTTAATTTGATTATTTAATAAATACGTATATTCCTTTGAGGGAAATTTAAACAATCGACCCGTGTAATAAAAGTCACTTGGGCTTTGTATAACGACACAAAAGCTCGTTACATCGAGAAAATTTACGCCTATGTTGGTAAAAATGGTGAAAAACATTTGACCTTCATACAATATAGCATTGAGTATTATGACGGTATAACGCAAGCTTAAATGGCAAAATCTCTTATATTTGCATATAAAAGGATATAAACAGGATAAAAGTAATTTACGCATGGTTGAATTTGCAAAATCTGTGTTCGCAGTTTTATTAAGACCCATTTTCCCGTCGTTACGCAACGTTTAGTAATTGATGACAATTCGTTTGGTTGGTTATATAAAATAAGTAAATAATAGATTCTCCATTACGTTATGTAGTCTGACAAACAGACAGACAGTTCAATTGAAAGAGATTTATTTTGTGTAGGCCCTGATAGAGTACAGATGGTCATAGCTTCTGCAGCTGCTATCGGTTCGACTGAAGAGAACAGACTTTCAAATTTTCCATACTCCAAATTTGACGATTTTGAGACATGAAATAGTTGTAGTACCTACCTTTGACATACTTTTAACTGGCACTGTAATGAAAATGCATCACTATTACAAGGTAGGTATGGAGAACATCGAGAGAACTCTGCACTAATAATCTAATCATTGTTAAATACGACTTCTTCGTGTGCGTGTTTTAAATAAATATGACTATTATAATGTTTTATTAGTATTTATTTCGGGTATTAAATTTATTATTACTACCAATTGTACCCTGTCAGCTTACAGCTACCCGCCATTGTTAACACACTCGAATCCAATCTTTTTTTTAATCAGTCGAGGCGTCAATTCTCTCGTTATTTGTTGTTTACATTTGAGTTTGATTAAGCTTCGGGGATCACTGAGCTAACGTTTGTTCGTCCCAGCCTACTATGGACGTGTTTCATTGAAAAGTAATGTCAAATGTTTGACGCTATTGATTGTATTGTTGTTCAAATCAATTTTGAGACGTCTGTAGACGTTGCTGTCGAATTATTTTGATCAACGAAAATATCTTTTCGTACTTCAGTTACCTACTTATTAAACAAATTTTAGTTAAATTTGATTGATGCTAGAATTAACGTAATGTTCATTATATCCATGATAGATTATTGTATTTGTTCATCTTTATGTATTGTCTAATGTTTCGAGCAATATAATAGGAAACGGAACTTACCAACCACGAACAGAAATCCATTTCCCTCGGAATTTTAATGGTAGGTTACTAAAGCCTTACCAAGACGTCACACACGGAGCCATTCATCTTAAAAACATCGCAGTAATCCAAACAAACGACGCACCGAGTTGATATTAATGGCTTTTGCTTAAATTATAGATATATAAACCGAAAAGAGAAGAAGTGGGAAAGTGGAATTCATATAGTGGCAAAATGGTCCTGGTATATCGACACTAAATAAGAATTATATATAAGCAAACTAATAATACGCTTATAAAAATAATATCTGTTAGTAGATAAATATAATATAATACTTGCAAGTTCTGAAGCGATGTTAGAAGGTTCTAAGAATTCTATGATCACGTCTCAATTCTAAGAACTCCTCTGCGGTGATATTCTGTTTCAGTTGATATACACAGCGTGTTTCTGTGTCGTTTTGTAATTGATTCCTTATAATTTAACATCAGTGACGAAAAATACATAGCTTTTTCAAAAACTAACGATTTCATAGGTTGGACAAGCACAGTCATGTAATAAAGGGAATTGTTTGATTTCTGCAAAAATATAAAATAAGAATTGGTACACATTTTTCGAATACCTACTTATATACTCAATACATTTAAAAATACTTAAAAAATGGATCAAATGGAAGCCTAAAACCAAAACAGTATTTTGATCGATCCTATACTTATTTACTTACAGCGACACATTTTGCATACTCCACTGAATATGTCTCCTCATTATCATGGTAGGTACCTATTGCGTGGGGAAGATAATTCCAATTTGAGCCCGCACCTGAGCACCGTTTATGGAAGTATGGTGGAATTACCTTCATTCGTACTGCGGCTACATTTATCAACATAATATTGCGACTGTTTTTCTTGGGCGACCGTAAAACCTGATGGATCGTTCTGGAATACACTGTGCCTTTGTACAGCATATTTGTGTGGCTATTTTATCTTAGTTTATTTATATTGGCGAATGAATTCAGTGGGGACAATGATTACGTTGGATTGATCTATAATTTCTCGTATATAGATATAGGGTATTAAATAAATCAGTTTCTAAAATGACACAAAATATAAAATTAATCTAAGTAAATATAAAATTGGTACCCAGCAGTTTCAAATTTACAAATAAAACAACTCCACACTTACCTACACAGTCATGTTTTTTCATGTTCAACTATGTACCGCATATGATGTGATGGATCTGGAGGGATTTCTTGTATAAAAAACTGTAAGTCTTACAAAATTTAATGCTGATCAATATATTCACGGTCATGAACACACACATGAATATATACTCACACATACACAAACTTTCCCATTTAGAATATCAGTAAGATGAGATAATCTGATGATATTAAAGGCATAATCCCATACGCAAGAACAAAGTGGTTTAATTTGAAAACTTTCGAAGTAATATGAAGCTCAATCAAAGTATAAGTATGAGATCAAGTTAACATTGTTATGCGAGTTTTTTGGTGTAATGTCTAGTCATAGAATACTAATTCAGCTACCTGTAGTCTAGTCATTCAAATTAGCACCTAAAAGGAAGCAAGCTTCGTCTTAAAATCCAATGTCATTAGGACAATAAGTAATTGCCTCTCAGACTAATGTAATAACAAGTCTTTGTTTTCCTAAATGTTCTTTATTCTGGCCATAATGAGGTTTCACCCAAACCCGCGGCATGATTATGGTAATCTGCAAAGTCTAACGAGAGGCGATATCTCTTGTGGGAAATGTCTGAGGAAAGAGTTTAAATGTCAAAAACATACATAGGTAGGTACTGTACATTTACTTAACAACGTATTTGTAATATGAAATAGGTTTTTATTGAGCTATTTAGAAAAAAAGAATACAATAACAGTGTTTTTATGTGGATAGGCATAATGATTAGAAATATCCCAAATTAGACAAAGAAGAAAAGTTAATCTTACATTGAATGTCGAAAAGAAAAAAGATTAAATTCAAGAATATGAGTGAGAGTTATGCGTATGTCCCGGTGCAAAGTCGTCCAAGTTTTCACACGCAAAGTGTCGGCAATAGAAACGCTATGAATATATATAGCCAACTGACGAGTGGATAATCTAAATAAACCGTCCCCAAAATTGCCACAGAGAAAATATTTCGGGTTATTTGCGTGCCATAAGTACAAACAAGACTTTCATTTAGGGATGGGCTTGAGGGATGCTGTCTCGACAATTTGCGTATTCACAAATTGTATCCAAGATAATTCTCCTGTTTTGTAAATGGAACTAGGTATGGCACATGGTTTAAGACTATCTTATGAAGTAAACCGTATTGTTGCTACATGACTATCTAAGACTAGCTGATCCGCCCAACTTCGTCTCCATGTTTCTGAACTATTTTTCAATTATGCTCCGTTACTATTTGTCGTAGCAAAATATCATATAGACTGTATTCTTCTTCGCTAGCTAATACTCAAATATTTCGAAGCCTATTTATTATAAAAAAAATTATAAATTAATCATACCTCTTTATAACATACCTGAGTAGGTAGAGAAATTAATCCGTTGTGATTAAATATTTCAATCATCTCTATTGCAGCTTAGCGAACGCATGAAATGACCGAATGATACAAGGATTTCAGAACAGTTCCAAAAATAAAACCTGCCCCCAATATTGGGATTTCAAACTATCTGCTCCCAAATGCCCAATTCCATTGTGTAGGGATCGCTGCCGTTTACACCTTGATCCTTCAGTTTAGGAAGTGAGCGCTGGCGCTTCGTAAATTATACCCCAAGGAAAGGTCCTACTGACAAATAGGATTACCTAACAAGTTCGCTCAACTGAAATAAAGTATTAAGGGATTTTTGTGGAATATTTGCCATAAAGTTATTGTTGAGTATTTCAAACTACCAAATAGTTATGAAACGATTGGCCGCGCGATGAGAAATAATCCAAGTCTTAGATCGTTGTAGGTTTACTTGTTTTGAAGAGATGTGCCTACCATAGATTACATTAGTTTACATTTCATATATTATTGTCATTTATGAAAATCAATATAAGGTATTATATTAAAACTTATTTTCACATTAAAGTATTAATTTAGTAGAAATTGTATGTAAATATTTTCTGTACAGTTATCTACACTGAAACGTTTCCACACATACTCGTATCTTACCTCATGCGAAGCCACAACTCCATACTCTATTTATATAGGATGTAATATATTTTGTTATTCCGTCCTTGCCCTCTCCGAAGCAAGGCTGGATTATTCAAATTTCATGCTATTTGGTTGCCCGCCGTAGTTTGCATTGTTTTAATACTCGTGCCACGTTATATGAGGCTTCTTGTGTTGTTTTATACTTTAGATATGCTCGCCGCACGACCACTGCCATATGAAATAACACGTTTAAAAAACAAACTCATAATTCAATGCAAAATGTTCATTTATATTATACACTGTCATAATACTGCGTATCTTTGTTTGTGTGTGTACACAAACTGGGAGTCCAAACCCAGTGGTGGGTTTTTGTGAGCCGATTTATCTTTCTATTAAAATACTTTGTCAACTTTAGCGACAGTTTTTTTTCTATGTACCTACATGGGAAATTTTTAGGTAAAATTACTTAGCAATATTTTCGTTCTTTTAAGGCATATTCAGAACAAAGTTCCTTTGCAGAAGAATATAGTATCTAGGTATATTAGTGCAAAAATTATCTATTCCCTGGAAGCAGAAACAAGTGAACTATAATTTAACTTAAAAGTTTACGAGTCATCTGATATTTTTGTTTACAGATAAAGTGAATTTGTAGGCAGAAAATAAGAAATATCTGCCGACCTGAAATGATATATTATAGGGAAAGGCTGTAAAACATACAAGGAAATAGCTTTAAGAAATACCTTTGATGTATTTCCACGTCTTTCCGCCTTGTCAACTTTGTAAAGATGGAATAATATGTCCTTTGATAGCGGTGAATTGAAAACTTACTAACTATAAATAACATGAAGATTTGGGCAAGTAAATTTGGTGCCGAGATGTATATCAGCTACAAGACTAGCTGCAAAAAGAGACAGTATTGTTTCACACTTTGGGATGAACAGAACGGAAAATGAATTACCTAACGGCCTATAACAAGGTCTTTTACATAAAAAATGGCTACTTTAAATACGTCCCACAGGGAAATTATAAGTATTTTACTAAGTATGTCAATGTTCAAGAAGTGCCAATGTTACAATATCTGCACCAAGTTAATTTCAATAATCTAGTAGTATATAGTATATAAAAATGTAAAATATCTCTGCGCAGCGCTCATCTGGGAAGTACTAAAACCGCATTTTCCTACATGAAATACTATAGTTATTTTTATCACTTTATTTTGCATGTCAGGGTGTCCATTCAGTTTAATAATGGGCACTATATTTACTACCTTAGAGTCGAAAACGCAACGGCAATACTCCTGATATTGGAGCTGACGGGAAATGATTATCATCGTTAGGTGCATATCCAACCTTTTCGGTGACTTAAATGATCAATGAGATGATGGAATAAATTAGACCTTTCGTATTCTATATCTTTGATTTCAACACGAGTATTTCGTAGCTTTTTACACTTAAAGAAATAGCAACAATAGCAGATTTTTTCCCAAATGGGTTCATATTGTATAATGTGGAAAAGTACAAGACCCTGTTATTTATAGCGGTAGGCATAGCGATAAGCACCAAATGGCTTAGCTTAGCTGGCTTAGCGGTTTGTAATCTTAATGAAATGTAGCCTTTTGTACTTACCTTATTGTGTTGTAAATTTGTTTGCGTACTAATTTAATTATGAGTTTTTTTAATAAAGATGGAGTTGTAATTTATTCTTAATTAGAAACAATGACCTTGGAATAATGGCAGCATTAACTAATTAGATTTTGAATTTAGGAACTTTTAGTTTTCGACTAAAAGAATTGAGATAAAATTCTTAAACGAATTTATTCAGTCGAGCCTACGTCGTAGCATGTCTACGAGAATTTGTGGAAACGTTAATAAAATTATTAAAAACTTTTTATAAGAACCGAGTAAAAATAAAAAGGTTATTGCGAGAAATAATCAAGTACCATCAGTTTCAATTAAGTTAACAAAAAGTAAAGTGGGTCACTGTACGAGAGGCCTTGCCCCGTCTTGCGACAGATGTCTTGTAGGCCTGACGTTTCCGCGCCTGTCACACCTCGCACTTGACAAGTTCCCAATAAGAAACTTGCACAGAACCTATCTGATGCCACCAATAACTAAACTTTGAACGAGAAATGGGACCGAGTTGAGTTATCAAAATCACTGACAGCTTGACGACGGTTCCATTCAAATTAATCATTTGTCCATATTGATTTATCGTTTAAAATGACAAATCCACAGCATAGTCACCTTTGTTAATGTAATGGTTTAAAGCATTCTGATTACAATAAATTTATAAGTCTTTGGTTTGAATCAAACCATTTAACCGCCATTAATAAAAATAATTTCAAAGATTTTTTCTGCGAAATCTTTGAAATTATTGTCTCTATGAGTTACTTACATACAATTAGAACGGCTGCAGCCAGTAACACTGATTAAGAGACCAAATGAATAAAATTGTTGAAGGTAGAATAAGTATTAAATACAATTGTATTTATTTAGTTTTATAAGCCCTCATATAATCGATAACCTAAAAGCTTCTAATACCATATTACCTACCCACGAGATTTGAACACAACAATACAATTATTAATCTGTAAAATGTAGGTCAACATACAAGCACTTACCCAAACCTAGCCCTAGTATGTTAGCCTAATAATTTACATTATTCACTTCACCCATTAGTGCCTAGCCTACGAGGTCGGTAGTAAACTTTCATTAAATTACAACACGATGCCTCAGTGAGCCTACAAAGCAAACATTCGAGGCACCGCATAGACCCGGGTCAGTGTTACTGAGGCGTACTTGACCGCACAAAGTTATCCTGCAGTTTTAAATTGTGAATCATATTTTAAAGTTTGTAATAGGGGCTATGCTGTTTTTGATTTACTGGGTTTATTATTTTTGATTACTTTCTGTGGGACTGCCGTTTCGGTACTACCATGGTTGTAGTGTGGTATGGTCTGAGTTAATATGATATTTGAGTTGGTACAAAGTAAATTAAATATTATAAAGATAACCACTTTTTTTAGCATTAACTTCAAACTAAACAGTGTTTATTAGTACATATAAGCTGTCATTATATATATTGTACGATGATGTACAATATGCCTAAGCCAAACTTGTGCCAACGATCTATTCGTTTAACGACGCCAATAAACGTTGAGTGTCATCGAAGACACAAAGAAGCATCATTCGATAGTCATGAATGGAGGATAATCGATACATCGAACAAACTATTAATGTATTAACACCTTGAAAGTGGTGATGTAAGCTTTATTTAAGCCTTCGTCTTAATAGTAGTGCTTTGCATTTGTTGCTGAATATTATGCTTATGTTTTGAGGTAGGATCCGTAAACTGTTAACGTAAATTTGGTTGTCAAATTATATAGTTTTCGATCCTAAATAAAAACACTTACACCAATCTTTCACCAATCAAGAGAGGGCGCCACAGTGGCACGGTAAACATCGACTCCGTTAAAATTAACAAAAATAAAATCTAAAAGTGACTTTTGACCAAAACAATATAAATGTGTACAGAGACATAGTGCTTAGTGAGCTGGTGAAGATAAAATACAGTGCAAACATTAGTGCTAAACTCGTAAAAACTCGAACTAAGTGTTGTGCAAATTACTGGCAATTTTTTGAATTACAAGGTCTTTTGAGACGTTCCCATGTCTTTTTAAGACCCAACATCTCAAGCCAAAATACTTTCGTGTGTGCAACAGTGAAAATATAAGACCAAAGTGCAAAAATAACAAGGGCAAACTATCATAACCTAAAAGATTGTTGACATTCAAATCATCGTTCGACAGTTCTAATCAGCGTATCGTACACACAGCGCCATCTATTAGAACAAGGGCAAACTATCAGATCATAGTCAATGTGACTCGAGCAATCGATATCTAGAGGCGATCAAATTGTACTTGCAAGCCAAAGGGTAAACAAATTCACATACGCACCGCTAGAGGACATCACTTGTATCATAACAAACCAACATGATGGAAGAAGTTTTAAATACACTAAAAACAATAAAAAAGGAACTAGAAGAACAAAGAATTGAAATTAGAGAAACAGGAAAAAATGTAACTGAACAAGTTACACAAAACATAATCAGCATATTCGAGGATAAATTTCTGGCCTGGGAAGGAAAACTAGGAGAAATGAAAGAAGTAGTGGAAAACCAAGAAAAAAGAATTTATTACCTGGAAAAACAAGCAAGGGTAAGAAACCTAGTATTTTTCGGTATCGAGGAAAACGAAACATCATACAAGAGTTTAGAAAAAAATATAATTAAATGGATTGAACAATACTTCTCTACTAAACTGACTCACTACGACATTCAAGAGATAAAAAGACTGGGAAAGAAAGGAGAGAGACCACGTCCAACTGTTGTAACTTTCACTACACTAGGAATTAAAATTGAAATATTGAAAAATAAAGGAGTGCTGAAAGATACACAATACTATATCAAAGAAGACTTCCCGAAATACGTACTCGAAAAACGAAAGGAGCTACAGGAGCAACTGAAATTAGAGAGAGAAAAAGGAAACACTGCTATACTCAAATATGATAAACTGATTGTATCAAAGTACCAAAGTAAAAGAAAATTCCCGTTATCACCAGACAATATCAAATTAACTAAAATAGACAAGGATACTCAAGCTAGTAAAAAAAACAAGACACAACAGTCTGGCAAAACAGTCACTAGGTCAAACAGTATTTCAGAAGGAGTTTTAAAACCTAGTATGCTCAACTTCTTGGTCAACAAAAATGTAACCAAAACTAACGACCAGAAAAATACAAACGATAACATATAGCAACTATGCCCCTCCTACCACACAGATGCCACAATAAAACAAAAAAAAAACAAACAGAAAAATCACGCAAAAAATCTTCCAATCCGGTTGGTCACCGTGGAAGAATATGACCAAAACCCTCCAATAAATGCACCATTAGAGAAAACAAATAACCAAGATAAATATCAACTAGCGATTGCAACATACAACGTCCGGACTTTGTCGTCATACGATCGCCTGCTCGAATTTGAGGAGGCTATAAGAAATATAAAATACGATATAATTGGAATATCGGAAATGCGAAGACATGGAAACAAAATAGAGGAATACGAAAACTTTATTATGTGCTACATAGGACAAACTCCTGGCAAATATGGAGTCGGTTTCATTATTAATAAGTCTCTCAAAAACTACATAATAAGCTTCAATGGAATCACAGAGCGAGTCGCTATACTAAATATGAATATGCAAGGCCATAAGATATCCCTCATACAAGTTTATGCACCTACGGAATCGGCAAGCGATAATGACATTGAAGAATTCTACACTACAATCGAGAAAGCCCTGGATACAGCACACAAAACCACAATACTAATGGGAGACTTTAACGCCAAGGTTGGAACTCCCAAAGCGGATGAATTCTTAGTTACTAAAAAGCACGGATATGGGAAAAGAAATGAAAGAGGACAGAGACTTATAGATTTTGCGCTACAACATAAGTTAACGATAATAAACACCTGCTTTGGAAAAAAACCAAGTCGAAGATGGACCTGGCGATCACCGAACGGTCTATACAAAAATGAAATTGATTTTATTTTGTCAAACCAACCAGAAATATTCCAAAACATAGAAACGTTGAACCTGAACTACAATTCGGACCATAGAATAATCAGAGCTACAATCACACTAACCAAACGAAAACTATCAAGAGCTAAATTTACAAATTGCCAAATCAGTCAACTTAAAAGCGAAAACGAAATAAACATGTACAATGAAAGCCTAATATCACAATTATCTACAGCTCCAAGTCTCTGCGAAAACACTTCCGTACAATGTTGCTACGACAGAATTGAAAAAGCCATAATTTTTAGTTTAAAACAAGCACGCTTAAAGAGAGAAGAAAATAAACAACATAAAATACTATCGGCAACTACAGTAAAGCTATTGAAGAGGAGAAAGGAATTGCAGAGAACAAAAAACAAATCACGAAGCGAGAAAAACGAACTGACTGCACTATATAAAGTAGTCAACAAACATATAAAAGCAGATTACGCAAAATATAGACAAGACACAATAAAAGAACACCTACAAAACACTGGAAGTACAAAGAAGGCGTATAAAAAACTTAGAACTAATAGAACATGGATAGAAGGACTAAGAAAGAAAGATACAGAACTGTACACTAGAGGCGATATTATTGCTGCCGCAACAGAATTCTACAGAAATCTGTACAGCAACAGAGACACAACAACCATAAATCTCGACACAGAAATAGATGACACACAAAAAAGAAACATTAAATCAATAGACGCAACAGAAATAATAGAAAAAATAAAGAAACTGAAGCTAGACAAAAGCCCTGGTTCAGATAACATTACGAACGAAGCACTGAAAAAGGGACACATAACTTTAGCAGTGCCATTAGCTGAACTATTTAACATGATTCTGGAAAATTCCGAAACACCGTCCCAATGGTCCGAATCCAACATCATATTAATATACAAAAAAGGCGACCCGAAAGACATAGGGAACTACCGACCTATTAGCTTACTCCCAAGCCTATATAAACTATTCTCTGCAATTATAACTACAAGGATCAGTGATACATTAGAAAAAGAACAACCGGTGGAACAAGCAGGCTTCAGAAAGGGTTTTTCAACGGTTGACCACATTCACACACTTGAACTGATAATTGAAAAGTATCAAGAAAACCAAAGAACACTTTATATATCATTCATCGACTACCAGAAAGCTTTCGATACGGTAAGACATTCAAGTATCTGGGAAAGTCTGAAGGAACAAGGAGCAGAGGAATTATATATAAACGTCATCAAATCCATATATAAAAATAATAAGGGTAAAATCAAGCTTGAAACTATAGGCCCTAGCTTCCCAATAGAAAGGGGAGTTAGACAAGGAGATCCGCTGTCTCCAATAATATTTATAGCAGTCCTCGAGGCGATCATAAGCAAGCTGGACTGGACTAAAAAAGGACTATACATAAAAGACACCTACCTAAGCCACCTCAGATTCGCTGATGACCTGGTACTGTTATCAGAGTCATCATCTCAACTACAGCATATGGTAGAAAGCCTTCACCTAGCTAGTGTAAAAGTGGGACTTGAAATGAATATTATGAAGACAAAGACAATGACAAATAGCTTGAAAATACCAATAATAGTCAATAGCAAACCGTTAGAATACGTCGAAAAATATGTTTATTTGGGAAAAATTATTAGTTTTGACAAAAAAATAAGAATATAGAAATAGAAAACAGAATCAAATTAACATGGAACAAGTACTGGAGTCTCAAGGACATCTTTAAAAGTAATATACCACAAACTATAAAAACTAAAGTCATGAACTCAAGCCTCTTGCCATGTTTGACATACGGTTGCCAAACTTGGAAATTTACTGCGGAAATAAGAAAAAAGATTAGCGTCTGTCAGAGAGGACTCGAACGAAGTATGTTAAAGATAAGGAAGTTGGATAAAATACGACACACTAAAATAAGAAAAATAACTAAAGCAACAAACGCTCTGATTTACGCACAAAAATTGAAATGGAAGTGGGCAGGTCATGTTGCGCGGTTAACAGATCTCAGATGGACCAAAAAAGTAACCTTCTGGAACGGCCCAATAGGCAAAAGAATAAGAGGAAGACCTACTACAAGATGGGAGGACGATATAAAAACAATAGCTGGTCCAGACTGGAGAAAAGTAGCAGAAGACAGAGTCAAATGGGCATCACTGGAGGAGGCCTTCACCCATTCTGGGGTTCCCGTAAATTTAGATTAGATTAGAAACTTATGTTATATAAAAAAAAAAAAAAAAAAAAAAAAAAAATATATATATATATATATATATATATAAATGTTAAAAAAAAAATAACTCATAGATATAGATAGAATAAGAAATGTAATTTTTACAGGAAATAAAAGGCTTTTTTATTTTTTATTTTATTTTATTTTATTTTACACCAATCTTTATAAATTTTTACACGTATAAATATTTTTCGAAAAAACAAAACCAGTTATATCCATCCCTCAATATGTTAGAAACACCTCAAAAAATAATTATACTCGAACAAAGTACTCGACGATAATTTAATTAAATTTCCATAAAAAACAACAGCACACCTGTATTTTCATACAAGTGGTCGGAAATTAGTTCGTGTGGCCGCAAAAACCACCTCAATAAAGTGTTCCGAAGCACTATTTGCGTGTGAACTTCATAAAAGTTTTATTCCACCTTTAGCCGAGGGTGGTAATAACGGTATGACCTATACAATTTTATGTCGGCCAACTTGGGTAGTTCTCAGTATTTTCTGTAGAAAATTAAAAAGAGTAATTGTGCCAACTACCGCTCGTGTGTGTAGGTAATTGCGATCTTTAACTTTTCCTGAAAATACTAGCGCAAGTTTGAAGTAAACTCGTTAGGTTGTTGTATGAAGAAAATAGGTGAGGCATGCTTGTTAACTGTACACTTGGTTTTTAGTTCATTAGTTTTTTGTACCATAGGTATAGTACCGACTTTTTTTAAATAATATACAATGCTCACCGTATATTTAATGTTTATAGAAAAATGTTTTTATGTAATTGTCAAAAGAGTTCCTCAATTAATACTTGTAAATAATTTAAAAGTTCACCCACATAAAACGCAATTAAATTAATATCATTAGCCTTTGCAAATACTGGTCCCGTTTTCGTGGTTAATAAATCAAGGAAGTTTGAATTATATACCCTTAAAATATATAACTTTGACACATAAACAAATGAAGCATGTAATTAGTATTTCAAAGTGATGCCGGAAATGTTTGTATTGTAACTTTATTATGAACAGTGGATTTGTATATAGAGAACATGTGACGCGGTGGAAACAATTCACGGTTGTGGGTACTTTGAAGTACCCGTTTAAACTTCGAATATGTCGACAGCTGTGAACCTTATGCCTCTTATACGTGGGCATAGAGAAAACAATTAAAAATAGTTAATTAACTACCATTCCATTTACTTCCTACTCTTTATTAACTGAGTCGACAACTTTGTCACTTCTTCACATAAACGTCGATAACTTCTCTTATTAAAGTGAATATTGAGGTCATGAACTAAGTAAGCGTCTTAGCAATCCTTCGTATGATTGTCCGGCGTATAAAAGCGAGATAAAAAACTTTAGACTTAAATAAATAATTGGAACGTAAAAATAAAAGTAATCTACATTGAGTTCAGGTAGCAGCGAATTTAAATAATGTAATTAGATTGAGAAAAAACATAAATTTATTCATAAACACTCCAGAGTCGGATTACATTTCCAAACAACTGCTATGTATTTAATTATTTTTAAAAGAAATAGCGCATTTTTTACTCCCACTCACTGACAGATCTGAGAGTCATTATGTACATTTGCTCCATTAAGGTCTCTTTGAAGGTACAATGTAGTGTTGTCACGGTAGAAATAATGAAGGACTATGTTTCAAAATACGCTATTATTCGACAAGAGACTTCATGAATAGGTTTCCGTTCAGTGTGTCAGTGATCACAACATAACGACTTATCGGCCTAAACATCACTTACGCTTGACAAGGGTCTATAAATAGCTTCTATATATATAGGGACGTTATTATTACGGGCAGAATGAATAGTTTGAATAGACCGAAAGCCTCTATTTGGGTAAAGTGATTGGATAGTATGTTGGGACTGCGCTTTGTAATCGGGGTTGGTATATATATATATGAGAGCTTTTGTAACAATTTAATTAATATTTTATGTATAAAATCTAATTATGTAATATGAAGAACTTATTTGAAATATTTTATAAAATTAGAAAATTTTCGGATATGTGAACAACTTAGAATATACTGTCTGAACTGCCAAGATTCTTGATTAAAGAACTGCAATCTTTATTTGGCTCATTAGCTTGTATGTGACAATGCAGTTCAAACAAAAGGTTCCATGATAAATGGATACTTTTCCGCCTATTCACGGTAGCCGATGATCACAACGGATCGCGTCAAGTCACGCCGACGCGACGGCCCGTGGGCGTACAAACAATTTTCTCTTCAACTCAATACTTACCGAGGATCTGCGTCATTGGTTAGAGGCCGGTTGGATCAGAACAGATTTGTCGCCCACGCGGGATTTGTTTCACTCAAAACACCGTTTAGTACTCAAAAATGTTAAGAGTTTTAATATTGTCGCTAAGATGGGTTTTAATGTGTTTTTTTTTTAATAAATAATGTCTAGGATGCCTTTTAAATATTCAGTTGATGTTCTGAAAATTTCATGCATATGTTCTAAAAATGTTCCATCAATTAAAGTACCTAGAACAAGGCTTGATGTAACAAGCTGCAATGCAGTTAGTCAGCGCTTAGCTCTTCCGTTTTACCTTACATAAGTATATTCTTAAACAAATTTGATTCCCAAACTAAGTACTAAGTATTTTTTTGTACATCACAAACCTGCACTAATATCTTTATTCTTACTCATAACTTGTTATATTAAACATTCTCATATAAATATAAAATATTGCATTACATAATGGTTCATTCTAATAGCAATACAAAAAACCTTTTTACCGTATGTTTTTGTTGAACTGGCAGTGCGTTAAAGGATCTTAGAACTCTCGTTATGAATTTATTACAACCCTATTCATGCTTGCTCAATACAGGAAGATGGAAAGCATGAAAAGGCGTCACTGAGACAGGCCCAAGCAAGATTGATGACAGTCCCGCTGTAAATATTCCCTATTCATTTAAAAACCCCAGGAATAAACCTTTCCTGTTTGGATAGATTGAACTAGTGATGACCAATCTTATTGATGTACTAGCTGCCTCCCCGCGGTTTTACCCGCGTAGTTCCCGTTCCCGTGGGAATACAGGGATAAAATATAGCCTATGTTACTGGGGGATAATGTAGCTTTCCAAAGGTGAAAGAATTTTTGAAATCGGTCCAGTAGTTTCGGAGCCTATTCATTACAAACAAACAAACAAACAAACAAATCTTTCCTCTTTATAATATTAGTATAGATGATATTTTTGACATGCATCCTATTGAAAAATGCTTCCTAAATCGTAATGCAATATTGCTCCAAGTTCTAAATACAAAATATCATTAATAAAGAAAAAAAAAAGAGAAAAACAACAACGCGTCTGATAAACAAAACGAAATTAAAGGTAAACACGATCGAAAACAGACTATGTTTGCCCTCGTTTCTAATCAACTAGTGTAACCACTGGAGCTACCTCAGATATTTGCTTTTGCTGTGATTACTCCCGATGTAAACACTCCGGGGTTAAACGAAATAATAAAAAGTTAGGAGGTGAAACGAGATGAACATACCAACTTGTGTAAACACGTACAATGAGTTTTGTCTCATTCTAATTTTACTACCAACATGTATCATCACATTACACTAATATTATAAAGGAGAAAGTTTGTGAGTGTGTACGTTTGTTACTTCTTCACGACTAAACGGCTGGAGCGATTTTAATAATAAATTAGGTATGAAGTTTCCTGGATTAACACATTTGAAAATTGTGAAACCTTAGAGGAAGAAGCTATTTCAATATATTAACTACGATTGTCCAACTTCCTCTATTAATACAAATATGTTTATAATGTCTTTCGGTTCGTAATAAAAAAATTGTCATTAAATTTAAAACTATTGTTACAGGTTTCTCGAACCTCGCCATTGGGATTGGAGTCTTCATCACCATCATCACCCTTACTGACTGCGACATAGTGACAGATAAACCAAGAAACGCCTTAAGAGAGCGCAATGAAATCCCCGAACCTGAACTACTGCCAGTGTTGCATGGAAACGATACAAGATGTAGGATATCAGAATATCTGTGTGTTAATAAAAAATGCATACCTATAAACCGATTTTGCGACGGATCGAATGACTGCGGCGACTCTTCAGACGAGCCGAGACACTGCACACGTAAGTACATCTGATGTATTTATTGCCGTTCGTGGATATAAAAGCGCTATTTATCTTTACGAGTCTCTACAGCCGTAACGTGTTCCTTTTAGTGAACATACTGTCACGCTTCTGTCACGCTTTTAGATTGGATCTTTCGATTAAAAAGTTTCAGGGTGTAATGGTATCATTAGATAGCTTTCCATGCAATAGAAATGCAATGCTTTAGAAATGTCATAGGCATGTAATATTCTATCCACGATTAATTAATTTATATCTAAGTCAATAGTAATATGTTCTGTTAAAATAATACCGTTTAAATATTTCTATTGATACTTTCAATGGTTTTGTCCCACTTTAAACAGATTTTTATGTTTCAGAAACATAAATATAATTTTAATATTAATAAATAAATTTAATCATATTTAAAACAGATGAATGTAGCAATAAATTTTACTTATTCAAGTATCTTGAAGATTAAGTAGTAGATATACCATATACATAATGAATTCTCCTAGATGACACGGCAACAGCTGAAAGTACAAGGTAAGGGGTATTCCATCCTTCCGCCCTAGATAGGTAAAATTCACACATATAAAGTTACTAGAAGAATACCTATTTTTTTCTAAGATATACTAAAATAATTAAAATAGACGTTTAAAATCTGGCATCCTATACTTCACTATACCAAGAGTAGAAGATACTGTCCATAAATCTATACTATATATTTGTTGGTTTAGTTGAACGCGTTAATCTCAGGAACTAGGTACTGGTCCGATTTGAAAAAAATGTCAGTGTTATTTAGCCCATTTATTGGCTAAAAGGCTTTAGGTTATATTCTATCCATTTATTCATACGGAAAAGGGAACTACGCGGGTAAAACAGCGGGGCGGAAGCTAGTCAAAGATAAAAGCTATTCTAACTATTGAAGGAATAAAATCGTTTGAAGCTCCTCAATTAAAGCTAGAAAGTGTCATTATTTCGTTACAAAGCCAGGACATTATGATAACGGTTTGTTAAATACGTTACCCGGGGGAAATTTCAGGCTGCCTTAGAATTCGCATCGAATTAATCTGATAAACAAGACCCGGAAATAGATATAGTTCGAATATTCATTAGTATCTTTGAGGAAATGTAGAGTTATTGTACCTATGTAACCAATTGTGTTATTGTATTGACCAATTTGTTATAAATGTGTTTTACATAATACGGCTAGCATACCTAAATGTTTCATGTTGATGTTTTCAAAATCGAAATAGATCCTGTGAAATCTTTTATTTCAAATATGACTACTATCTCAGATTAAAAAGCATACAATTTGTCAAAGATTTATTCCCGAGTTGATGGTAATTATAATTTGGTAAATTACTTTGCCATAAAATTATTGCATTTAAACTTTGAATATTTGACTACCAAGAATCTGACTGTAATTAATTACGGGCAGGGTCCATGAAGATTTGGCATTTCCAGAATACGCAGTGCACAAGTGCCGTGTTTCTGCCGCGCTCACTGGCCCGCAGCCGGCCGCTATTTCGACCGGAAACTCTCATGATCGCATAATGGAAATTTATTCTCCCTCTTTGATTTAAACTTCGTCGTTGGCTAATGATTTATGACTTTCGGCTTCAGTCCCAGTTTCCAACGGGAAGAAAAGACTGATGTATGAGTAATTTTTATCTCGCCATTATTCGAAAGTGGCTGACGTTAAGGTGCTTTGAGTGATTGCAGTGGGATTATGAAGACATTATTCGTGTAACAGTGACTTCGTAAATACAAATATGTACACGGAATATAGATTACATAGAATATTCAATTTAGAATATTTACATTCTAAATTATACCTATATTTCTCCATATCATTTCAGGATTCCGGAAAAACAATTGTTTCCCCTTTTGTTTCAAAATTCAATTTAAAGTATATATGTAGGTACATATTACATGCACAATATCATTTTACCAAAAAAACATTGTTTGCATAAATGAATGAAAATTTACTAGAACTGTTTTTATACAAACAAATCACAAACAGAGACAATAATAAAAATAGGACTTTATGGCGACACTTTTATTTATGAAGGTTTTACGAGCACAATAGAATGGGTCCCCTAGACTCCCTGTCATACACAATGCGACCTCGATCGATAAAAAAACGATTTATTATCATAATTCCCTCATATGCGAACCGAAGCAATATGAGAAACAAATCTACTTTCCAGAAATGGATATTGAATCGAATTGGGACCTTCGTGTCCTCGCATTCCCAAACTCAATTATTATACTCGTTGCTCCCGACACGACTCGCTCACTTTGTGTCACATAGTGAGGGAGTCACAGAGCTATAAACGTACTCGTATGTATGAGAATCCATTTGGTGCATCTCCTAGAAACCTGAGCTAAGTTCGACATAACGAAATACAATATTACGATCCGATCTGAAGATGCTTGACTTTTAGATTTGATTTTATTTCCGACAAGGCGTGCATTTTACTACGCCAGTGATGCAGACTGTTCAATTAATGTTAAGATGGTCACTAACTTATCAGATGCGGATATAGGATACATAAAAAAAATGCCTAATATTTTTCAAATTGTTGGTAGACAACTACAAGAAATACATAAGTAGAAAATTCGCATCGTAAAAGGATGTAATCTATGCGGATCAACATTTTTAGTACCTACATAATATATTTCAGTGATTTCCGCGTTTGTCTATCCTTTTACGATCTCGATAGTGAGATTATTAGCTCTCATATCCGCTTGTATAATGTGAAGCTAGCTTCTTGCTGAGCAAACTTAATATTTCCTTTATAGACTCGACGCTTCCGATTGAAATTGGCGTATTATATCGAGATCTGATTCCATTTTTATCGATGAATGAATACTAATGTAAGTACAGAATCGGAATAATTTAATAAAATATTCATGGCATAGCTTTAAAAGTATGTCATACCTACCGAAATTATTTCTTACTTTCATAAAACTTTGTAGAACGCATTACAAAGCGAGTCAATTTCGACGAACATAAATAAAAAGCGGAGTTCTTTGGAAGCGCAAGAAAACTAAAAGGAATAATCTCTCATGAATGCATTTCTCCAATTTTTTATTTCACCCATCTGGCTTTGACATCAAAAAGATTCGCGAGGGAAACGGCACAGAGACATCTACGAGATAAATTGTCGGAATTACATTAGGCATCGGCGAGCTTTTTCAATAAAAGTGGAAGTAAAGCGGACCATTACTCTTTGAAGCGATCGAAGGTAGACCGCGGGTCGATTGTCGGTCAGAAACGGTGCGAGATTAGTTTCGTTTCTTTACTTATTTCGCACCAAAAAGGATCTGAGAGTGTTCAATAGCGAAATATCGGCGGCCCTTACATTTCATTCCAATCATATTGCGAAAAGTGAAAGGTTAGTATCACGTTCTATTTGTGAATGCTAAGCATGATTCGGATATGTCCAATAAGACCATCACTATCGATGAATGTTATAACGTACAAAAATATTCAAAACTTAGGTATGATACTTCTTAAGGTTACATTTATTACCAGTTTAATTAAAACTTATAAGAGCTTATATCATAAGGAATTACATGATCCACTTCCTTGAACTTACTCATGTTCACCCATTTTCAGCTGTCAATAAGAGTGGAACTCGAAACTAATTTCAACTTAGCCCCGACTGTTACGTGCTTCTTACAAACTTATCTAGGCTAGTGATATTATTCACTTGACTTTGAACTTTATTGATATCGTATAAGATCTTCATATTGATATTTCAATACGTAGGTACATCAATGAAAATATATTTTGTAAACTACACTTTATCGAAGTCCATCGTACGAATATTATATATGTTATTGCGAGGCTGCATGGATGTTTGTTACTTTTTCACGTAAGATCTAGATCAAATTTGGTATTTTAATCCCGGGAAAAATTAAAATCTCCTGGGAAAAGTGAATCCGAGGGATGTAAACATTAAACTCTGTGTCAATGTAAATATCAAGCTTCTAAAATATATATTCAAAATTCGAACCACCTTTATCTTAAAACACCATTACAGCAGAATTTACTTTTCTTAAGGTAGGTGTTATTAAATTTGAACGGCTCAAGCACAATGCAGCCTCGGTAGGGGCAACCTAATGGCTTGAGTGAGGTAGCTAATAAGATCACGTGGTTCGTTAATTCAGCGGGTTCGCCTCACTAATTCACCAAAAAGTGAGTTGAACTTTAAATTAAATAATAAACTGAAAGCCGCGTTCATGACTATGCATACAGTTTTGTTTATATACGATAATTGAAGTCAGAAATAATTTGGATGAAACTTAATATTCTTGCAATGGATAAAATGGGATATTTGGAAGTATTTACTACTATTGACATAGAGGTGTCATCTCACTATGCGGCATATTCATTCCCTAACCTGTGGGATGACAGTCTTTGAGACTAACCTCTACATTATACTAATCATTATATAGTATTTGGACACCATTTTCTATAAAAAGCTTTTTAACATATATTTAAATGTAATGTTAACATCATGTCAACTTAATAATTATAAATTTAGCTTCACTCTACAAATATTAATGTACCGCGACCATCAAAAGAAGCCCTTTCTTTTTTTGGAGTCGACCAAAATATAACATCAAGATTAAAAACGTCCTTCCCAATTATCCTGTCTGTCCACTGCGTGCCACAAAAACTGAGCAAACGAAAATCACAAAGGGTTTTTCCTCCCGTTTTCACAATAAACACATGGTTGGCGGGCGGTAAAACGCAGCCTACGGTAGATTGAATCCACCATTATTAAGTTTTAATGACGTCGACCACAATGCCAGGCCCCGAGGCGATAAACAAAGGATAATGGCCGTTGTGTCGCTCGTAATAAGATAAATAACCGCAATCACAATCTGCCCGACTGAGCCTGGAGTGTAATCTCGAGACAGAGAAATTAAATATGAATGAAATTCTGAACGAATGTCGATGTAGATGTAAAAATAAACCTAGACTTTAATTGAAACCGGGATGATTTAAAAATTTTCTAGAGATATTTACGTTAAATTAATTCATGAATTAGCTTCCGAGAAGCTGTGAAATAGTTGCCTTGGAGAAATACTCTTTAAATACGGTTGACCTAGTTTTGCTACATTCAGCAAAGGATTTACCAGAGTTCTAGTGGGAGATTTTAGCTAAAACACATTTGGTGGAGGTATGCGTAAATTTTCAGGAAACATGCTGGAATTTCGAAGCTCTTATCTCTCACACAGGCTTAAACCATTGATATAATGTTTAGTATATTTTTATAAGAAGCAATTGTATGGGTGAAATCAGAAGCCTTAGATGGTTATCGTATTTGAAATTATAAAAGGTATTTCTGAATAAACATTTCATCATCTCTGTGCTTTTTTATGCCTCCCATATCAAATACATCATTCATTGTGTGTCAGACAGTAGGTAACAAACGTATCAACCTAGACGAAATAAAGATCGTAGCTTGATAAATTTAATATAATTAAACATTAAACTGAACTGCATCCAGCAAAACTTGATTAAACAAACCGTCTACTCATTTCAGGCACGTACGGCTGCGAAACGGACATAGCTAGTTGAGCAATGAATGATGTTAAACATGCAAAATGTCGTGTACGTATGCACAATATACGCACCGTGTCACAGACAGTCGTAAAATTTTGCGCTTTACAACTCAGTCGTGCAATTTCACACTGGGACTCACAGTGGTTTCTATTCCTGCTTCGGTAATACGGGTTAGCTGCTGCAGCATCGTTCCCTATAGACTAATTCACAGGCGTGAACTTCGCCATCACGTACGGTGTTTACTAAATGCGAATATTGTGGACACTAGATACCTTATTACTGATGCAAATTGTATGCCAGATCGTGTACTAAATCATTTGCCGGTTCATTTTGTGTATGATAGTTATCTGATTGTGTATCGGTATCCAATACATTTGTGATGTCGCTTAAATGTTTATTGTTCAGGTGTATTTCATTGATAATTGTATTTGTTAGGATATGATTGTAAATTATTTTTAACTTCTCGTTTACCATATCTATGACAGTAAAGCTAAGCGGATGTTATTCAGTGAGCTAGTTGTGATTGACCGTGATGATATCAGTACACTAGTAAATATCAACCCTATATGAAATACGATAGGATTCAATTTAACAATTATCTAAACTCTGAATTACCGTTCTAAATACCTAGATACTCTAGTTGTAGAAGTTGCGGTGAGTTAATTAGGAACACCACCCCTGGGAGTTGTTGCTAAACTTGTTTACAATGTAACGATAAATGCTGAACTGTTTTTCAAATTGATTTTCTATAATGTCTATATTAGTGTTGGCATATAAGCTGTTGCATAACATTATTATCTTTTGTGATTTTTAAGAAGAAGCTTGGTTATAATTACGTTTACATATACATTCATTAAATTATTTATCATTAAGTACTGTAGGTACATAAATATTTTATACATTACGTCATTTTGCATACGTTAATTCATATATTCACGTATATGGCTCTAAAGTATGTAAAGTAAAACATAAAATTGAACATCCTTCATTCTTCATAGATTTATTACAGAAATGGAAGATAAAAGCTACTGGAAAGTTTAACTATGAACGCATCGATTTAAGTCCAGTTGCAGAGTTTGAACAAGATACTGCCATTAATCTCATCAAAGTTTCGCTCGAACGGGTAACCGTTTGTGGAATAGTTTTGTTATTTTGTTTTCATAATGTATTTAATTGAAAAGTTATGTAGACCGTTTTACTTTGTCATAGTATGTTTTTATACTACACGTTGAGATGGTTTCTAATGCAATTAGAAATATTGGTAGATACAAGCTTAGGTATATAAGAAACGAAGTAGACCATGACCATTTTGTGGTGTTTTTTTTTGTTGATTTTGTAGGTGTGTTATTTCTAGTCTAGTTTAGAAAGTGACATGAAATCAAAAAGTACCAAGATCACTTAGGTACTCTCTTTTTTTAAATGATTGGGAATCAAAAAGATTAGGTATCTCGTAAAACTTTATACTAAGCCGTATATACGAAAAACATAATCATAAAACAAGAGAGCACTAAGTACCGGTTCAGTGATAACCATAACCGAAAACCGTTTAGAGCTAACATAAACTGGAACTCTAATACCACTACCGTCTCGGGCATTTCTTTGATTACACTGAACGAATAGTCATTTGCATTTTGCGTCGGTGCAGCCAGTGTGAACTGAAAAAGCTATATTTTATCACAAGTGGGACACGCTTCGGCTCTAATTACGCTATGCAAGAAATTCCATGCATGCATGAATATCTTTGAAGGTATTTCAGTTATTTTGTTTTCTGGCGCGCGCACCTTTTGATTTACATAATGACACAGGCCTGCGTGGTTCGTGTGAAAGACATTCCATCCATTCGTGTGGAGATATTTTTCCTTTGATGTAAACCTCGCGTTTGAATTGTTTGAATAGCACGAGTTGAGGTGCTTACTAACATGATTATTATTTCATGTTATTATAAATTAGTTGATTTAGTTTTCTTAATAAAATATATATGATTCTATAATAACTTTATTAATGAATGTAAGCAATGTTTCCAATGTGTTAAATATAACTTCAAATGTACATTGTTAACCTTGTAGTTAAATTATATTTACAATTTATGTAATTATTATATAAAATATTAACAATTGATGCCCTGAATATCCCATACCATACATTACTACTATAGTGATCAAGAAGATGAACGAACTCTTTATAATTTGTAGGCAATCTCCAATTAACTTTCTCTTCCTAAGTCAGACCGTCCTCTAACTGAAGTGAAGACATTTCGGGAAACACTTTAATATGACGCCGTTTAGATTCCAGCGAGGAAACGTTCGAGTGCCATTAAGCAACCTTCTCATTTGCCACCGGAAGCCTCTACTAATTAGAAGGAAACGTGATTACAAAACTAAAGTGGCTCCAAACAGAGAGGAACAGCTCGCATGATCAAAACGTAGTAACTATATAAGTAGCAGTTGGTTAAGTTTGAATAATTTGCATAATAATATGCAAGGTAGGCTGAGCGCTTATTAGTGAACAGCTCCCACCAAGTTAACGATGTACAGCCGATGTGAAAGGGTGTAAACCTTGATTGGGTTTGGAACTAGTATCGCGTGGAATAGATAATAAGCAAACAAAGTTGGTGTTGAGTTCCCTAACGCAATATCTGCAGGCGTTTAAACTTAGCTCGTCGTCACGTCCCACTTTCAGCTACAGCTTGAGTTAGTTGATCGATATCTGAACCGCCTTCCAACTTAATGATGTTATTGATGTTTCAGTACAATTACACTTTCATACAACATTATCGTGGTGTGTTCTGATTTGATTTATTAAAGTGAGTGTACTTGAAGAGGAATATTGTCTCAGGCATGTTATAATGAAATTTCATTAGCGTGTGCCTTTGTCATTTATTGACTTTGACTCTGCCTTGTGAGATGTAATATTGCTAAAAATAACATGTAATTTCATGATTTTGTAGTCGTAATATTTGGATGAACATATTCTGATTACTTATGTAACTGGATGTAACTGGATGTAAATATCTATATAAGTATGTATTTAAAAGTAGTATATGTAGTATATCAGCTATCTGATTACCATATCACAAGCTCTGCTTAGTTTGGAATCAGATTGGCCGTGTGTAAAAAATGTCCCAGGATATTTATTTATTTATTATTATTTAATGTTTCTCTTTTAATCAAAAAATTGTAAGTTGGCTAACTACAAAGTAATCTTGAAATTAGGTAACTTTAAGATAAATCATATATTCAAACGAGCTCCGGTTAATCAGATACAGTATTCCATTTGGTACGTCAGATGGATATATTAAAATGGTTTGCACAGACTGGATAATAAGTCAAAATGGGAATAATCGTTTGCCGCGCAGCAATGGCTTGGACTTCTGCCAATCCTGCA
Organism: Thyatira batis; assembly: GCA_905147785.2. Taxonomy (NCBI): domain Eukaryota; kingdom Metazoa; phylum Arthropoda; class Insecta; order Lepidoptera; family Drepanidae; genus Thyatira; species Thyatira batis. The sequence continues at coordinate 9,049,226 of LR990489.1, forward strand.
ACCAAGAGCAGCATTTATTCCATAGTACTTTTCATCATCAAATTAATTCATGTACCCTGACTAACAATAGCTGGTAAAGCTCATCTGAGACCTAATTACATGTAAGGCTTCATTCTCAAAGATGGTTCTCTACAAAATATTATAATGCCTAAATATTTAATAGGTAGGTAGGTAGTTTGGTATTTTTGTGTAACATGTATTTCGGCCCTTATTATGACTTAGTCTAATAGAAAATGCCAATTAAAATCTTCAAGGAAGAAATCTCGATCTAAAATTTCTTTTTCGTTAAATCAACGTGTATTTTGAATCTATTTTGAATTTATAACTTGTAGTACTAGTAATAATGAAGACCTATGAATTCTAGGGATCTGAGAAGTGTTAAAAGCAAATCTTGGCATCGAAAAAGGTAGTAGAAGCTTTACTATAGTGAGTACTATGACGATGCAATATTTTTTTTTTCATAAATCACTGTCCATTAGTAATTTACAAGTTCTTAAGTGCTCTATTTCTGGATTTTACATGGAAATAACATCTTTTGCTTATAACATATGTATATAGGTATGGCGACTCAATTAAACTTAATAAAATAACTTTCAAAATAAAAACGTTCACTACCGGTAATTTCATTTCAAGTAAGGCTTTTAGTAATGTAGGTACTTGTATTACTAGGAACCTTTGACTTCATTAAACAATATTTATGATTAGTGAAAACTTTTAACTTTAAGCTAAAAAGGGTTTACTGAATAACTAGGACATCCTTAATTGTATTTTTTTTTTATTTAACTGAACCAATATCTGTGTAGGTACCTAACTAGTGGTCGAGCTCATAATTATGCTTATCCACAATCCACCCAGTACTAGTAGTATAAATTTATTACCCGGTCGTGGTCATTAATCGAGTATTATTTGGATTGTGCAGTGTTGTTAGGTCTACCTACTCCCAGCTCCGTACATCGAAGCGCAATTCAATTAGTCGGATTTTATTTTCCGAAAAAAAAAATACCAGATTATTTATGATCCAAATATATAAACCATACTCACATATTTCTTGTGTACGTGTGTATGTCACTGAACTCCTCCTAATCGGCTGGACAGATAATTGTTTTGTGTGTGTGTTAAAGGAGATTTGAGAATAGTTTAGATTTATAAATTGACCCACTTTGTTGGTGGCACTATTTGGACAGAGCAAAGACTGACGAGTCTGCTAAGTGCTAGTATAATATAACACATTAACTATAAAAACCTCATGCAGGGAGTTTATAACAATTGTTCATAGGTATAACATATACCTATAAGTACGGTAGTAAGGCTATCACTTTAGTTATATAGAAAGGAAGGTTTTGCAATGTGCGTCACAACGTGTCGGTATCAAAGGGTGTGTCAACAAACCGCATCCGGTTTCAGTCCAACTACTTACCCCAGCTTTTAGCCATTTGCGACGCAACTTCCACTGTTATATAATAAAACTTTTAGGTATCTACCAACCCGAACAATAACGTGTTTATTCGTAAAGTAAGATTTTAAATTGATATATATTTTCAGTTTTTTTTTGTGTCTCTTTCGTACCTATCACATGAAAGTTTTAATTTTAAATTTCCCATCACGTGGGACTGTATGCCTTTTTGTCATAGAATCTATGTAGTATAAAAAAAGATTACTACATGAAAATTTATGAGTATAGACTGTTAGAGTTGCATGTTAAGATTTAGAAGAGATTTAGAAAAAACTTAATACACCCATATCGCGATTAATACTTAATAATCACCGGGAACACACCGAAACCGCCGGTCTAAAATATGTATAAAGTCCATCTTCAATGCTTACAATGTTACATAATATTTATTTATACATAGTACTACCTCTTCGATAGTTGTGCCGCTGCGGTTCCCAAAACTTCGGAACTATTTCAATCATCTTCACTTTAGTAACACTATCTTAAACAGATCCTTTGAAAATGTACGGGCGTTTTGTTACTCAACCCACAGACTGTTTTATGAAACATTTATGAATCACTTTAACATTTTACCTTCACTTTATTTCCCGGGAACTTCGCAAATAAGTTACATAATAGGTTCTAACGGAACAGCCTTTAAGAAGTACAGTGATATACATTTTACATAAAAACTCATTACTGGAGTAACTCTTTTTTTCACAGACGCAATATACCTACGCCTTGCATATCCGAGTAAATGTGAAAAGTTTGTCGATTTTATAGCAAACAAAGGTAAAGAGCACGCGACATACGACGCAGTATGGCTACACCGAGTCATAAGGATAAATTCAATTTTGTCATCGGACTTATAATGACGCAAACAAAATTTTGTTGACGAAAACTCACAAACTCTCGCCAAAGTTTATTGAACTGATAGATTGGATTTCTCCGTATAGTTTTATAGTGGGTATACTTAATACGTAGTTATACTCTTAAGAAACATTACAGGTAGATACACAGGTAGATGGTATAGTGTAGTCTTTTTTTTTTTTTATTCCACAAGGGTGGCAAACAGGCATACAGTCCCACCTGATGGGAAGCGGTTACCTTAGCCTATGGACGCTTGCAACACCAGAGGCGTCACTCACGCGTTGCCGACCCTATAATAAAAGGGAGCAACTGTATAGGCACTGAAAGGGACAAAGCGCAATGTACTTTTCGTCGAAAGGCTAAACAGGTACCTATCACTCCTGCATACCCCTACGACGCTACTCCATCCCTGGTCCCCCCACTGCCGCTACAGCGTCTCCTCATGGAGCTCTGGCTACCTTACTCACCGCAGGAACACAACACTACATGTAGTTTTATTTGGCTGCGGTCTTCTGTAAGGTGGAGGTAGGTACTACCCCAGTCGGGCTAATCCAATTTCGAACAGACGAATCCGTTGCACCCTACCTCCTTCAAATAAGAGAATTAAAACTATACAAAAGATAAATTGGAAAATGTTATTGTTGTTAAAAAAAATACCTACTATCATTATAAGTGTTTGTCCACGTTTGAAATAATCATGAGAGTGTAAAACTTATCCTTTTGTTAGTTAATTAAATTTCAGCATAGGTCTTGCCATTCAAAACCATCGCGTGTTCAAATTCATAGTCATTTCAAGGCGTGTTGCCATAAAGCAATGTGTCAAAATATCCCGTCTGCCCCAGACCGACCACTTGCTAAAGGGGTCATTTACGACCCGACGACCAACACTATTACGTATGTCCATAAAACTCGCCTACATTTAGAGAACAGAAACATTTCCGCGAGTAAAAGGAATTTTACACTTTACGACGCGACATAGTCTATTAAAAGGCTCGCGGGGAGTATTTTTTTTATGATCCAAGTTGTTTCTTTGTTGCTTTATTATTTACTGAATGTAATGGTCGTGAATGTGAAAGCAATATTTTTTTATATTGCGCTTTTATTGTATGTTGTTTACTTTTTAATTCTTGGATATATTTATATTAATCCTAAGAAAAAAAAATTGTAAGCTATCTTTTTATATTCACTTTGGATCTTACACCTAAGCTCTGTTAGTTCGGATATATATTAGATTCTTCTATTATTCGCAGCATTTATAATTTTGGATAATCAGAAACCGTATTGTGACAATAAAGTAGCAAATGAAATCATCATAAATACAATCCCATTTCTAGGTGGCGAAGCCGGTACTTATAAATTATTACCGATAACAGAATAACCCTTGGGAGGTTTTAGGCGAAAGCCGTGAAAGCCTTTCGATAAAACCGCCGTTTTATAATCTGGTATCTGTTAAAGATTCTCTGCAACGTATGTATTTCTATTTTTTTATAACTTGCGTACTGTTTTATTTAAGACTAGTGGTTCCTCGCGGTTTCACTCGCGTTACCGGGATAGTTTATTTTCCCGGGATAAAAATTTACCTATGTGCTATTCCAGAACATATTCTTACTCTGTGACAAATTTCAAGCAGATTATTTCAGTGGTTTTGACCCGTAATTATCTACTTACAAATTTTCACATCCTACTACTATTATAAAGGCGAAAGTTTGTAAGTATGGATGTATGTATGGATGTTTGTTACTCTTTCACGTAAAAACTACTGAATGGATTTGAATGAAATTTGGAATAAAGATAGCTTATAACCTGGATTAACATATAGGCTACTTTTTATCCCGGGAAAATGGAAGACCTCCCGGGTACGCGGGTGAAACCGCGGGGAGCCACTAGTATATAATATTGGTAGGATATACATGAAACATTTTATCATTTAAAAAAAACAAATTACATCCGAAGTTTCCTAAAACCTGTGTACATATTGCACACATAAAATAGGTCATAACGTTTTAGAAGGGTCCAGAAGGGTTTAATGATTTCCCGTGATAAAAACAAGCTATCTTATATGCTATTCCAAGCTATAACTTTACCTATAAATTTGTATTTTTTAATTCCATTTACTGAGATACATACCAAATTAAAAAAAAATTAAACCGCTTCAGCATTTCTAATTATTTTTCTTACCTTAGACTCAAATTTCATATACATAGTTTTTTTGGGGAAAAAATGTTTTACTAAACATCATACAAATAAAAACCATGCCATAGTGGTAGATAAATAAATTAACAAAGCAGCCCGAATATTTCCGTACAAACTGTTTTAAACGTACCACAGCTTAGAAGCAATCCACTGAAATGTACACGAAATACCGTAACCCAATACACTTACAGTCATAGCCTTAGCAACATGGATTACATACAACTTAAACAGAAGTCGAAGCCAGGGCATCGGGGATCCAGGTCACAGGCTCAAATCCGCGGGAGTAATCCGATTGTGCGACCGCCCGCGTCCGGTTAGAAGGATCGAAAGAACGCTTTGTACCTCGCTCGGTCGCGTGTTCCTGAACTAATTCAATTATCATCGATGGCTGTGACCCCACCGCATACGTGCGATGTACGCTAATGTGGGTAATGTATGCTTTAATCGGCGGAACTAACGGGCGTTAGTTCCTCCTGTCCCGGTTGCGCGGCGTAGGGGGAAATTGTCCGGTGGTGTGTTGTGTACTGTAAATAACTATGCCAGCTTACAGCTGCCGGATGTATGAAATTGTTTCCCAAGTAATGAGTTTTTGGAATATGTTTTTCATTTTATCTCCCGGCTGTAATACTGGTACAATAGTAAATCTCTACGAAATTGGTGTTTTATTTTACATCGATATTTTGTTGTCGAAATAATCTATATAGATATACGTACTTATAAAATTCATTCACAAACATTTTGCAGAAGTATTCACGTATAATCATATCATACACTTATTCAAAAATAATTTTGATGGAACGCCATTCATGAAAACATTTAAAATAAAAGTTAAATTCAAGAGTTTAATAATTGTGAAACATCGGTATTTAATTAACAAGAGCGTGTAACTGGTCAAAGGCTTTTATTTTAAATTGTAAAGCGATATATACGGATTTAAAATTGTATGTAGATTTGTAGGTATATTTTGGGAATATGACAAATATTTAATTGGCAGACTCAAACCGAACTTTACGAATTCTATCATTATTTATGTATTAGTTTTGTTGAGATTCTCATAAATCTCACAATAAGTACATTCTTGTTGAACAACTATACGTTGTATAATCTATACCAAGATGCTCTATCTTGGTATAGATTATACAACGTATAGTTCTATACTATCATCGATGCATAATTCTCCGGCATTAAACCTAGTATAAGAACAAAAAGATTTAAAAATTTCCAAGTGTTCCATAAAATCGCAGTGGACTCATTTTTGTACGAACTGAACCGAATTTATGTTGGATGCAGCTGACGCTATTACGTCCGTACGTTTCAAAAGTCGGCCTCTCTGATTTTCTATCGAGAATATTATGATCATATAATATCTAACTTGCCACATTTCCCTCAAATATACACAGGTGCCTTAAGGCTTTCACGCTTCCTTTGTGCCATAAAGATATATAGGTATTGTATACCCGCCTTATATTGACTCAAAGTAAATTTGCCCCGAGAAAAATATGTATAAGGCCTGAACGGTTCAGTATTGGCTTAGGCGTTCTATTTGTTTTCTGAAATAGGTATCTCGTCTTATATATCTCTTTGAAATTTTGTGATCTTTCTAGCACTCTTAATTAAACTGGCGCTCAGCAATAAATAATAAAGTTTGTGGTTAAAAATATTACTTTACACAAAATTGCTGGAAAAATTGTTTTTGAAAAATATTGGTAGAGAACTTGACGCCGGAACTGACTAATAAAGAAAACTTATGTATAGTGCGGCTAACTTCTCGTTTGTATTTTATTCGGCAAAGTGAAGTTTGGAAGTGTTATGGCCAACTATCTGCGTGGGGTATTTGATGGGATTACTATGAAGTTTGTTTCAATGTGGCAAGGATTGGACGTCCTTTGTTCCTCTGTTCTGTGTCTTGTCGCTACTTGATATATAGACAGTTTCCAATTCAATAGTTGGTTCTATTTCAGAGACAATAGTATCTGTTACATATTCTTGTTTGTCTCTATAATTGGTTGCGATATATATTTTCATGTATAAATTTGAATTAATTAATTGTAAAATATGAGAATTGCCTTCAGAAAACTATACGCAAATAACAAATCTAATTAAAACAAACCACGTAACATAATGTCTACAAAATTTGAATATTCATTTGTAATGAAACTTAACTTAGTAATCATGAAAACTTTTTTTTTTTTTTTTTTTTTTTTTCTAAATTTAAAGGGCTTTTTCGCTGTGCGATGAAAACTTCAAAAGGGCTTTTCACGAATATGTTTTAAATTAGCTTCTCAATTTTATTTAACAGTTAAAATTTTTAGACAAACAGCATTTCTAAAGCTTGTTGAAGGTGCTTTGATATCAGTATAATAAATTAGATCCAAAAATAAAGAGAGCATATTTTATACTTAACATAAATTAAGCAAATTTTACTCAAAGGGCGATTTAAAATAGCCTATTGGTATCTACTTGGTATCTAAAGGGCAGACGAATTTTAGGCACCAAAGTATGAAGAACCTAATACCTACTGACTAAAATCAAAGTTGGATGTAATCATCCTGTTATCTGTCCATTAGTAAAGCTGTGGTATAATTCTGTTTGTTGGACACTCGTGGTTAGTCTGCGCAGCGCATTAATTTATTCAGTCTGGCAAATGCCATGCAACATTAGCCCGGGACAGTGTTCGTTCCAACTGACCGTAAATGCACAATCTCATGCTTGAATTGCTTAAAAAAGTTACTTTTTTACAAACGAGCAACATTGTTTGGTTTCGTTTTAGCTTTACTATGTTAAGGTAATGTTAGCAATGACTATAAACGCCACCAATTTTACTTAAATGCATAAAATTTTCATCACGTGATGATATGTTATTTATGTGAATAAGATTATATAATGAAATGTCTATGTGCGACCATATTAAGTCCTCTAAGATTTAATATCTACGAAGTGAGTTTTCTCATTTTCGAAGCGTCGTCGTTGCAGTGGTTTACTAACACGCTTTATTAATAGAAAATGAAAATGTTCATGGAAATATTTAAAGAGAAAATGTTGACTTAACTGAGCAGAACCTGAATTTTGAAAATAAACTAAACTCTTTTTATTAATTAAGTACTTGTACATTTATTTATGTAGTTATATACATAAACACATAATATTTCAGTGAAAATAAAACGTAACCTTACAAATGATTGCGGTTTTTACTGTATATGGAAAATATCTGTTATATTACTAAATTACTATTAATTTCTTATAGCAGTATTATTTTCGTGTTCCAATACTATTATATAAAGCTACATAAAAATAGTATTCCTTGATTCATGCCGTAGCGTGTTGTCACCGTAGTAACATAATGTAGCGTTGATTACCGACTCGCATGACAAACATTTAAATAATGATTTAAGCACATGATTTCGTTTACCTTGAACAGATAATGTGCCTACATGGTTGATTTATATTCTCATGTTTATTTAATATAGGTAAGCATTATGTTTGAAAAAATAATATAATATAAGTATGTAGGTATATAAATATTAGAATGTAATTGAATATTACTAGGTAGGTATACAGTTGAACTTCTAACTCATATCCTTTATAATTAAAATTAAAAGAGTTTAAAAGTCACGACTGCATGAAATATTTAATAATAATTACGTTTAATTTAAAAAATTATAGCAATTCATATAGCAATTCAGCATTTCTAGTAAGAGCGTAGCCTATATAAAAGTTATTATCGAAACGATTTATTTATCTATTTATTTACGAATGCACAAAACATTTTAAAGTTTCAACATTTAATCAAGTTTTATATATTCCACGCAATAAAAGAAAATGGCGTCAGTGCGATTCAGTTGTACGAAGAAGGGTGTGGTGTAGAGAAATGGGGAATTTAAATAGAAAATTCCAAATAGAGCAACAGGAAAACAAAAGGACGCTCGCAACTCGACCTACTTATGTATGCAAATGGACATAGATTGTATACTTGCACGAACATTTTAATGATTAACCTAATTAAATTACTCGCCGTTTAATGTTTTTAGTAGTACATTGACTATGAAAAATTTACTGCTTCTTTAGATTATTTTTTTGGATGATCTAATATTGTAAGCACTTAAAAGAAGCTTTCAAATGAATAGTGTCCACGAAAATATTCAAATTTTATGATAATACTTCACAAAATATAAGACGTAGAGAACGTTTATCCTAGCAAAATGTTTGGTTCGTTGTATAAAGGATCCAAGGGAAATAAAAAACTATGAGCCTCAAATATAAATGTCGAAGGTTAATAAAATTGCCATACCTACATTTTGACAGATTCCTTTGCTAAGAAACTAAAATATATTTTTCCTCGTAATCTTTCTTTATTCGAGTCACTAGTTTCATGTTTCATTTATTTTTGCGAATGTTCGAACATTTGGTACAGGCAAGGAAAGAATATTTTTAGCGTAACTTTAGTAACATTTGGCTACTGTATTTTTCAGAGATAAAAAGTGTTCAGTCCCTCTAGTTGAGGTTTTCTTAATAACTATAAAGATTCAATGTCCAAATATTTTGTCGCACAAGCATAATTTCATACTGGCGTAGGTATATTTAACTACGTAATAATCTTGCAGAATTCGTAATTTTCAAAACTGGAAGAAAAACGCTCCCCCACTTTGTAAATTTGAAAATTTACCCCGAAGCTAATTTCGACAAGTTGCTCAAGTTATTACAAGTTAAATTGAAATTCTGAAAGACCTGTGCCTATACAGTTTTGTGGGCGATTTAAGAGGAAAAAAACTCTATATTTACAGCGAGCGGCCAGAAAAGCTGCAGCCAAGTTTCGAGCAATATTTCTCGGACAATGTTTCGAGAATCGTTTTAATTTTTACTTTTGTTATGAAATGAAATAGGAACTTTCTATTGCACTCACTTTCTTGGTGGTTAGGCCGAAAGTTAACGAAATATGTCACTCGTTCACAGGTGAACGTTGGGTAAACAAATAAGACCTACTATTGCGGAAGTTACAAAATGGCTATCTTCGTAAAACAATCTACAGACTAAGTAGTCTTTAAGACCAAACTCCGAGCATACAACAAAGTTTCTCAAACTAAAAATAAATCCTTAATAGTATGTGGGGATTTTAACGTAAACCTGTTGATAGACTCGCCTACATCAGTAAGGTTGATCACTTTGTTTAAATCATTTAATCTATCCCATTTATTTGAAGAGCCAACTAGAATTACGGCAACCACTGCCACATGCCTAGATAATGTGTTTTGCAACTGTGATGTATTTGAAAAATGTATTATTAGTGAGCTAACTTCAGATCATTGTGGTCAAAAGGTAGTTTTATTAAATGAAGGAAATAACATTCCGCACAAAATAACATGTAGGCCTATTACTTTAAATAGAATGACGCGATTTCAATTCAATGTAAATAAAAATATTGCTTCGATTGACATGTCACATGCGGAACCAGATAGACTTTATGAAGAACTTTTTAATTTTATTAGGAAAGAATTTGATAATAGTTTTAAACCTAGGACCTTAAATAAAAATAAGCAGATCAAGTTTAACGATTGGGCGACGGCTGGAATTTATAAAAGTAGAACTAGGTTGTATGAGCTGTATGGTATGAAGAAGTTTAATCAAAATGTTAGTTTCATTGAGTATGTTAAAAATTATTCTAAAATATTTAAAAAAGTTTGCGCTCTTGCTAAATCAATTTATTTGAGAAACAAAATCAACCAAGCTACCAACAAAGTAAAAGCTACTTGGAATATTATTAACTCTCAAACAGGTAAATCTAAGCATAAAATGCGTATTGAGTTAAATACTAACAATAAACTTATTAGAGATGATGGTCAAATAGCAGAAGCTTTTAATAACTTCTTTAGGGACATACCTGTAGCTACAACTAGCTCCTTAAATTCTTCACCTGTAAATGCTGACGCAATTTTGAGAAATCATGTATCCGAGTGCCATGAGCTATTTAAGTTTAAGCATATTACGTCCAATGAAATAGTGAAAACGTTCAAAAATTTAAAAATTAAACGCACTGGTGATTTGTGGGACATATCTGTTGCTGTATTGCGGGGTATTGTGGAACCTATTGCTCCTCATTTAGCTTCTATTTTCAACAGATGTGTCGATTTAGGTACTTTTCCGGATTTGATGAAACATAGTAAAGTAATACCTTTATTTAAAACTGGAGATTCTAGTGATCCTTCAAATTACAGGCCTGTTTCCATTTTGCCAGTCTTAAGTAAAATATTTGAAAAGATAATATTAGTACAACTACTTTCTCATTTTAATTTCAATAAAATTTTACACGGGGAACAATATGGCTTCACCAAGGGTCGTTCTACGATTGACGCTGGGGTAGCTCTCTTAAAGAGTATTTTTGATGCTTGGGAAAAATCACAAAATGTTATAGGAGTGTTTTGTGATCTTTCTAAAGCCTTTGATTGTGTTGATCATGAGACACTATTGCGTAAGTTAAAATATTACGGGGTAAAAGGCATTGCACTTGATCTGATGAAATCTTATCTTAGCCAAAGAATCCAAAGAGTTGATGTAAATGGGGCTAAGTCATCTGGTTCTTCTATGCGTATGGGTGTACCACAGGGCTCAATTCTAGGTCCATTCTTATTTTTAATTTATATTAACGACCTCCCTTTTTATGTAAAAAATACCTGTGGAATTGTACTGTTTGCTGATGACACCTCACTGATTTTTAGTGTTGATAGACTTAAATCCAACTATGACGATGTAAATTGTGCATTGGCCCGGGTATTAAAATGGTTTACTGTAAATAACCTAGTTTTAAATGCGAAAAAAACAAAATGCGTTAAATTTGCGTTACCTAATGTAAAAAAAGTAGGTTGTAATCTTATGCTAAATAATGAAGTTTTGAATCTTGTTGAATCAACAGTATTTTTAGGGATTACTCTTGACTCGAAACTTCAATGGGGCACCCAAATTTCTACACTTGCGGGAAAGCTCAGTTCGGCAGCTTACGCAGTTAGGAAAATTAGACAGCTTACAGATGTAGATACGGCTAGACTAGTATATTTTAGTTACTTTCATAGTGTTATGTCCTATGGTATTCTACTGTGGGGCAAAGGTGCGGATATAGAAACTATTTTTATTTTACAAAAGAGAGCGGTACGAGCTATTTACAATTTAGGCTCTCGTACGTCCCTCAGAGATAAGTTTCATGAAATCGGCATACTCACAGTTGCATCACAGTATATATATGCAAACATATTATTTGTTCATCATAACATTAGTAGTTTCACTAAAAACAGTGATTTGCACTCCCTCAATACAAGAAATAAGCACAAACTTGTGACCTCTGCTTATAGACTCCAAAAGGTGCAAGGTTCATTTTTAGGACTGTGTGCACGCTTCTATAACAAAATCCCTATATCAATTGTAAATTTGCCTTTGCAAAAATTTAAGGACCATATCAAAGCCGTATTAATAAAAAGGGCTTACTATAATATAAATGAATATTTAAATGATAATAATGCTTGGTTGTAGATTTATTTAACTTGTATACATTTATGCTTATACTCATACTGTAAATTACCTAATATAAGTATGTTAATAGTCTCGCTGATAACATTGGGTGTGTGTGTTTCGTTTATTAATTGAAAATTATGTTTTTGTAGCAGGCTTGGGTTAGTCATGCTCACTTAAAAGTCTTTGCTTGCGGCGGCGTCGTGTGACGGGTCGCTCACTTCCCTAAAATATGGCGAAGAGGGCGATGGCTGCCACATGCGTCATGCTTGTGAACAGGTGCTGCTTGTGGGGACTGGTCTGCTCAAGTTTGTTTTTGTTTTTATGAATATTCACTTTATTTTATGTTTTTTTTTTCTTTTATGTCATTCCCTACCACGCAGATATTGTCAGTGAGACTACTTCATTGAAATGTATTTTAATCTAAGTTTATTTTAAAAAGAGTAATTGCTGAGTTTATTGCCGGCTCTTCTCAGCAAAACCAACCTTCCGAACCGAGCGTTAGAGTCTGACTATTCATAAGTGCTTTGCATATTGGCCTATTTGAATAAAAATATTTTTGATTTGATTTGATTTTGATTTGTTTAAACAGAATGTTCACTAATTAATTAGTACCAACACCAAACTGTCACAGATCCCATCTGTCCCCTTTTCAGCGTCTTAGTTGTTTAAATGTTAGTTGAGTAGGTACATCTCATGCAGTTGCTGAAAAGTTTTGTTTATACACTGGCTCTCGGACTACTGAACGTAATATGTATATTGAACGCTAAGTTTTATGACTTAATTTAGGAATCAGGTGATAGGTTTATATTCCTAAAAAATAACAACGATTATATTCCATTGCCCAGGAAAAGTACAACGCGGATAAACATGTTGGAGGCAGAATCCGCGAATTTAAAATAAATCACTTAAAAAAGAATATAAATCCATTGTATTTAAATATACTTAGTGTAAGTTTTTAGAGGTGTGTCTGTGTTTATTTAACTGCACCTTTTCACGTTATACTTTGTCATATATCAAGTATTTTCTTTGTAACTGACTAAGTTAATGACTTCTCATAGCTGAAAAGTATACTTTTTTACCTTATAATAAAAAAATACTGTGACATCCCTTTCCACTTTACGGCTTTACTGAAAGCTTAACATTGTCAACACTTAAAAAAATGCTTAAAAGATATTTAAGTGTTGCTTTCGAATTCTTGTCTTAATCCATAATCCAGAGCCGTCTTCATAATTTTCTATGTTAACCTTTTCTCATGATTTATATACCATTTTTTTGATCACGAAACATATTATTTTCTACCTTAAGAAAAAAAATGATTAGAGTAAATCAGATGGCTGATAACAGGCAATATAAATTGTCAGCAATTTCTCAGCATAAAATTAACAAGTGAAACAGTAAGCTCATCAATAACCGTGATCAAACTTGTTAAGCGCCAACGATCTGACTTACAAAGTAAGTGTGACTGTATTTACATTGCTCAGAGCTAGCCACGAACCAACCCACCGCACATTTGCATATTACAAGCTGTCCTGTTCTTGGTCAGACGTAAAGTTAGTTACCACGGTACGACGACATAATTTTGATATAATTTGAATTGGTAAAATATTAAAACTACGGTTAATTATGTCTTTATTAATACTGGCTGAGAATAACCCCTATCTTACTAATATCTGCGAAAGATTGTGTGTGTTTCGCGCTATACCTAATGGCTGAAGCGTTCTGAAAGAAATTTGACTAAGTACTATGTTTTGGAATAACACAGTCTTCTTTTAGTCTCGGAAAAATTTAAAAGAAAGACTGATTTAATTATTTGTAGTGAGCTATGGAATACGTGTCTCGAGATACCTACACTATTGGATAATAAGTAGGTAACTAACATTTTAATAGGTCAATATCGCAGAAAATTCAAATAGGTAAACTATTTAAATTTTATGCAAAATTGCATGTTTGCGTGCACTTACCGAATAGAGGTTGTTCTGTTAACATTTAGACATGATTTTCTTTTAGGTCATGTATTGTTGGAAATTCATGGAAAGTGGGACATTAAGTAATATTACGTAATAATCTAGTTTGCGACGTGGATCAAAGGAGTGTTCGTTCGTGTACCCTTTATGTCAGTAAATCTTTGTAAAAGCCGACTTGGATCAGTGAAAATAACGCTATCCATCTCGTTCTTTTGTACACAGGGGTTCCGTGACAGATTGAGGCTTCACAGCTTTAGCTTTTCAACGGTGCATTACAGTTTTATGAATATGAAGGTAAACGAGTATTTTCACAAAAAGAAAAAGTATCGTTTAGTTTCTAACTATATAAAGTATTTTTGGATGCAAACGCGCCTACTCTAAATTAAAATGAATCTATTATAACATTATATTGCCTTGATATTCCCAAAAATGTACATAAATAAAATTAAATCATGGTACTTAGGCAATAAGGAAAAATATATAAGAAAAATAGATAAACTCAGAATCAATTCCGCTTTAAAAATTCAATATAATTGAAACCTCAGAGTTAAGGGGAGAAATAAATAGAAGGGTCCAAATCGGGATTCTATTATGACGTCATCAAATAAAACTGTCGCAGCAATTCCGCAGGGTAGAACTTATACCTTACAAATAAATAAATGGAAAAATTCGTCTTACAAAGCAAACGGATAACACAGTGCCCCTCTTGGTAAACACCATTACAGGGACCCAAGCTATAAACCCGCCAAGATAAGATGTATAGGGGCTGGGACCGTAAAAATAGATATCGAGTGTTCTGCTTATCTTGCCGCAAAAAACCATATAACTTCACACGTTTTAAAGTAGGCTTATTATACGGTATTAGTGATGATGAGTGGACAATATTATTAGTTTTTTTGGGGAAGGAACTGCGGCTTATCGATTCTTCACAATGAACTAATGTTGGGCTTATAAAATGACGTAGGTACTTGCTTTGTCAGTGTTTCTTGTAATAAGCTTGGACTTAAAATATTTTCATTGAAAAGCTCATATTCTGTGTGGTTGATTATTTAGTACCTCATTGTGATTGTGTGAGTTTTGATATCTTTTACGTACCCAATTTTCTATTTTTAAGATTTTCCATTCGGAGCTCCTGTAGAACCTCCAAATAACCTATTTTTAGCACTTTATTATGTCTGCTTATATATCTACTATTTTCGGACTCATTATGATTTATTAGGGAATACGTAGGAGTTACAATTACTTATTGTAGGTAACTTATTTTTGGGATCAACTACGTAATTGTCTGATATGAACAGGATCAACTAAAATAGTAAACATAAAATACCTTTCATCCAACGGTAACATACCAAACACAGAACAGCATAGTTGGAAAACGGGGATGGTTCATATTCGATATTGGTGGATGTATTGACAAAGGTTGTCTATCAAACACACGGGTCTATTGTGCTCGAGTCGAGTGCACTGTTTGCTGGTAAACACTGAGTTCCATCTCAATACACGCGGTAGTGAAACAAGAATCCACGGCTGAAATGCAAACGGTGTTGAGTGTTACGGATGATAGATTTCGTGTGGAGAGCTGTTTTGTTCTAGATTCTTCTATTTGATTTTTGTTTGCTGGCGTGGCGTTATGAGCTTAGTTTGTATTGGTTTTGAAAATGAATTTTAGTGCTTGTAGTTTTCGTGATACAACATTTTATTTATTACTAGCTTAACTGCGGATTTCCTATTTTCCCGGGATTTAAGATAGGTAGTAGTAGTATCTCTTATTTAAATTAGAACCTATCCGCCATTAAGCGCCAGAGAAATCGAATAATAGACAAACATACAACGTCACAAACTTTCGCATTTACCGTGAAATAGTAAAGTAATTGGTCATTGCGAATTACATAGCGAGCATTTACTGAGATGTTATGTTTTATATACAATAATCTGCTTTGATATTGTTTACTAAGTTATTCTTTGTTGCAGCTCATTATTACTAGTTTCGAAGTGATTCATCACTGTCAATGTCCCAACAGTTTGTGTTATTTTAACCAAGGGAGAAACTAACTAGCTTACTTTTATATAACAAGATTATTCGCTTTACTATCTTTATCTTTCATATATAAAACTAATAAAATAGTATTGCTTCCGCCGTTTCTACTCTTAGATCTTTAAAAATATGCAACGGATGCTCGCCTAACTTAGCGAATCCCGGTCGCTAGAAATATAAAAATATACTTATAAAGGCATACTTTATTTACAGTGTTATTAAAAATAAGTAAAGTTAATCAATTTTGAAACCAATTTCATTTCCTTACTCTGCCTTCAGTTCTTTCCCCCCTTCCAAAGGCATAACCCCTAAAGTGTTCTATAACAATACTTCAGCCCCTATAACGATCCCAATCTCTCTTGTTTTAATTGAAGTTTAAGTTAGACGATTCTGAACTCTATGCCAATAAGATTCTTCATTTCTTATCTTTATTTCCCTAAACATTTGTACGGTGTGAAGCCATCTTCGAACTTTCATCGTAGCAACAAGAAATTTCCAACGTAAATTTAGTTGGCAGCGCGTTGGGAACTTCCACCGTAACAAAGGCAGCCAACGAGTATCGGCTATTCTATACAAAATAGTAACAATGGAGTTGACGACTCGTGATTTTCTGTTATTTTCAAGTTTGTGTTTAGTGTCGAGGAAATTCGATGCGATAATTAGTTTCATACATTAGCTTGTTTTCTTTTGGGATAAATATCACGTTTCCTATATATGCGTTACTTATGCTATACTTTATCCCAAAAAATATATTATTAGACTTCAACCAAGTTGAATCTGGTGTTATAAGAGGTGAAATAATATTGTCGAGGTCACAAAATTTTCGTTGTTTATGCAATTATAGATATATTTGTTTCAAATTGCAATTAAATTTATGGATTTTAGTCTATCGATGCTTACGTCTACTGCTCTATTTATTGATTAAAATGTTTACTTCTGATCCATAGCAATCCTTGGTTACCTATTATTTTTAGAATTAAATGGAGCGGTCTGACACTCTTTACGCAGTCGTCCCTTCAAAATTCATGGATTTATATTGTGACAGTTACCCGAGCACCCCGTAGGGATACGTAAGGAAGTATTTCACAAACCCTTCAATGACGTAAATAATAAAACTTCTCGGGTGTAAACGACGTCTCGAATTTTCTTTTTTTTTCTTTCACCATTATGCTTATCAATGCGTTGGGTTTGCGTAATGTTATTGAAATGGCAGAATCTGGCATAGATCATTTGGTTTTGATTATTTCCACGTTGGTGCATTGAAGTACCCAAAAACCTATCTGTATTTATTTTACTAAACAATTATGGGAAATAAGTTAGAAATATGGATATTTGTTAGTCTTTCACGCAACAACGGCTAGTAGAATTAGCTTCTGGATTAATATGTAGATTTTTTTTCCAAATAAACGAGTTTACCGGGAATGCGAGACATACCACAAGGTTATAGTTAGTTTAAAATTGGGTTTCATGTCGCTGAATTTTACATCTAATAATAAAATATAATGAACTAAAAAAATAACAGACGTAGGTACTGTAGCTATCCTCATGCGCATCGCACAGAGCACTGCCCGCACAGAGAAATGCTTTCCAAGTACAGAAATGCATCAACTGAAGAGCCCTTACGCCGCCAAGTGTCTCGTGTCCCACAAACATGCTGATACCACACACCGATACCACGGCGCTGGCACCACTGTGTCCCACTCCCCAAGTATCATACCGCAATCAAAGTGAAAGCTTTTAGAACAGATACGAAAGTTAGAATGCTTTGTTTCAAGGAGTTGTTCGATGGAAGTGGATATCTGTTGTGTTTTGTTTTCATGGCTGTTCAAACCGTTATGCTGTAATTTGGCGCAAGCTAATTTACCGGAAGGATATTGTTCTGTAAGACTGGAAAGACTTTCAACTAATACGTAGATTTATCAAGGTATTAGTTTCTCCGAGGCAACAAGCAGTTTAAAGATATAAAACCTGTCAAATGAGGTACTCTTTTACCCCTTTATCCTCATTTCTGTATTTCAATTGCGATTACAAAAAAAATCTTCATAATATCATAGAATATATCAACCGTTTGAATACAATTGAAACTGAAAACCATTCTCTCATTAAATTGGTCATCGATTAACTTTAATCCATTTAAGTGAATAAAAGCCATTTGCTATTTATCACTAGAATTCAATTGTTAAGCGCTATAAAGTAATTCCCCTGACAGCTTAAATTCGTGACGTGGCATACGATGCGTGTAATAAATCCACATGTTATGTGTGTTTACATGGACTATATACATGTTTGAAAAATTGTTGATCATGAAACGACGTTTTTAGATAAACAAGCCTTTGCAATTTAACGGTGTAAAGAGTGTATTATGTTTTAATGTGGAACACACATTTAGGTGCTTTTAAAACAGCCATATAAGTGATAAAGTGATTTTTCGTTCATTTTCTTTATTCTTTTGGGTATTTCAAGTAATAACTACCTTAGTATATCTAATACGTATTAGTTTCTAACAGAGTGAATGCTAAAAACAATAGATACCTATACCTACTTAAGTAAAGTTACAAATAGGTTTCTTTAATTTAGTAGACAGTCTTTGTTCCAACAACATCAAAATAGTACACATTAGTATGTAAAATTCCTAATAGTAATTATTTCCAATGTTTATTTCATAATACCTACATGTATATTAATCGTTGAACTTAGCTCTGAATGCATGGTCTTCTATGGTTACGGACAAGTAAGACAAGTTGTGTAACTCAAATAACGGCAGTTAATGCTCATTTAGGATCTTAGAGCTGAGTAAGAGGAAGGGTGGAGTTTGACGTGCGCTTTCAGGTAGTGGCTGCGAAATTAGCGTGATTCAGATAATTTTAGGATTAGGGTAGAATCAACGCATTTATACTTATACAATATTTTTATTACCAGCCTCTGCCAGCTACGTCGAACGTTAAAGAATTTAGTACCTAGTTAAAGCGTCCACGAATGGATTTTTTATATAAAAATTGTATTCTCCATTTTTCCAAATATCGCTGCACAAATCATATGGATTTGATGAGCTATTATGACGTCAAAGACATTATATCTATTATTAATTTTATATTTAAATTCAAATATAATATCTATTTTTTATATCTATCTCAAAGATGGGCATTTTTTCTACTAGTCTGATAGATAGCCGAAAGAAATTACAACTTATCCAAGCTCAGGTATAAAATAATTTATATTTTGATATTAAAGAATATCTCTTATCCATCGATAGGCAAGAGACTTACCTTACATATTTTTTCGTGGCCACCACGTGAGATGCTCTGTTCAAGTCTCACGGACGCGTATTTATTGTTTGGGCAATCAAGTTGAAAGCTCGTCGTGACGAAACTTCCTACTATAGGTACTTACTTGCTACGTCACTCGCTACAGTACTCGCGCAAGTTGTTACGCTAGCTCGGAACTTTGCTTTGTGAGTTATACCAGTCGTTTGTTCGGGACAGGGGTAGAAAACATTTTTCTCGTGTGCTTAAAATCTTACATATTTTACTCGGTTTGGGCAGAGCTTGTGTTGGATTTATAACCTCTTCTGCGGTTGCTCTCTGGGTAATGAAAGTAGAATGTGCTTAAAAAAGAAACAATGTGTCGTTAATATTTTATAAGTAGGTATCTACTATACATGTAAGAACTACTCGAAAATAGAAATAAAAAAATAAAGAAATATATGTACCTATTTATAAAAATAAATGAACTTACACTCCAAATATTTCATGCTTAAACAAGCAACAGCTTATGATAATCCCTTATGTTAAACACAAGGCTTATATAAACCATAGCCACAATAAATATTATATTAAAACCGTCAAACTAGCAATTACATAAATAATTAATGTGTTAATATTTATGTATCCAATACAATTCTACAAAAAATATTAAGGCTGTTACTATTAGATGTATTAGATACAGAGCCATTGCATCTCTAGGCTATATATACTTATATACCTACCAAATTTAGCCACTCTCACTAATCATAGTTAGATCGCGAGTTGAAAAATAATTGGTAGGTATATAAAGTGAAAAACTACATGAAGTTAAATTTTAAATTCCCTATATAACTTCCCAAAGGTCGATTCAATAAATCATCAGCCTCTTACAGTACTTCATGAGTCCGTCAAGTTTACTCAAGCTTGTCCATTTAGGATCATTTCCCGGCAGTCGGGAATGCCCCCGGGTACGGGGAAGTTGTGGATTGTTACGTAACTTGCAACGAATTTAATCAAAAGAAAAATACAACTTACATAGCTGTCATCGGCACATTTCCCAAGTAAATGCTACATTTATTTTTATTATTACTTGAGCTTTTAGAGAGATTCAAGAACAACAAACAGTTTTTAACACTAAAATCCTTTAAATAAATATTAAATCTTATACAAAGTAGACTAATGGTACCTAAATTAATGGTACTAACACCAATACATTTATATATTCATTATGGGAAATTATAACATAACTAATAATAATATTTTTCCTCCGAGTCCATTGGAAGATTTCGGCGTGATACGGGCCCTAAACATATTCTAATTTCAAATTTCTATAGACTGCTATTGCCTTTCATCTGGGTTAAACATTTTTTTTTGTTCTCCTACAGGTTGCAACAGAACTTACTATGGGGACATTGGACGTACTTATGAATTGGAGCTGCATCGACCTCGGGAGGACCTCGTCCCTTACGTATGTCTGCTAACCATCACGGCTGCTGGAGGGATTCACGGAGATTTGGTACAGGTCAGTGACCTTACGAATTAATTAAATTTTCGCTACGAAGCTTTATCGAATAATATATAGGGTAATTAATTATGACGTAGATTGGCTTTTCGGAACAGTTTCTGGAAACGCTGAATTTGATGAAATATGCATAAAACACCGGGTATTGTAACTAAAATCGAAAATGTTGGATGGAAATATATAATTAAAAATGGTTTATATTGGAGGGCTTTATTCATAAAAAAAAAGCTTTACGTTCGGCGGAGGCACCTAATAATTAATTTAAATGGTTGATCTGCTTTCAATCTCGTCACTGCTTTTAAGTATATAAGTGCTTAGACAAAAATAATAATAATATAAAATTGTTGTTGTAAGGTGTGAATTGCTGTTTTCAATTAGAAAAATATTTGATAAACATACAATCTGTGTGATTTCCTTTGAAGCTATTTATAACTGTTCTTAAAAATATCTTGGAAGTCTTCAGTAGCTGGAACATTTTAATTTACTTGGCGTTTATTCTTTACAGACTAGCGCAATGGTAGATATGTTTCTTACAATTCGCATATTTTATTTCCATATCAAAATAATCCATTTGCGATATTAGAGTTTTATTTTAAAACGTAATGATTTAAGAATAAGAACAACATCAAAACACTTCGGGAATTTTTAATGTGAATATTTTAAAATATGTTTTTCAATTTTTATCAAGACATTTATATAAAACTAGAGGACCTTATATTTCTTTTCAAGTTTCATTTTATACATAAAATAACAATTAAAACGTAACCAAAGCTTTGAACTTTTCATATTATTCAAGTTCTCGAATTCGTGGCTAATTTATTTATACAACTGACTGATGCCTAACATTTATCTTTGTCAAAACTTTGGTGGGCCTGAAGTCTAGTAAATATTTCTATTTAACTGTTCTTGTAGCTTATTTTAAGGTGTCGCAATATTTCAAGAGATGATTTGATCAAAAGTTTTTTGTGATGGGTTTATTACAATGCAAAGTTCAAATAAATGATATAAACTTAACCACAATAATTGAAAAGGGCACTGTCTTTTGTCTCAAAAATACAAGGGCTGTTTTTGATTCTCCTGCCTTACCTTTTAAACAAATGCAAGACTAATATAGGGACAAGATAATAGGTCACTTTTGACATTTCATCAAAATTCAACAACGTAACCTTGTAACGGCGGGCATAAAATAAGAACTGCACAATTGCTTAACTTTTTTCAATTACGTTTACATATTTATTGTAATAATGACCGATACGAGTAATTTTACGATTTGCTTTCACTAATAAACCATTCTAAACATAATAAACAATTTCTGATCTAAAGAACTGAACGTCGTTACAATGTTGCGTCAGTCAAGCCTTTTTCTTTTTAAACACTAGGGATGTTACTCTAAAAATCGAAAGCTGATAGGATTGTAAGTTGAATCGAATGCAATGATTACTTGTGAAGAAAAATCACCATAAATTTATAACCACGTTGTGATTATAATAAAACCTAATTATACATATTTATTATTCTTTTAACTAACTATAAAAATACAAAAAAATAACTAAATAGAAAGGTCATTGATGTTGGGTGCAATTTAGGTGGATGTTGCTGGCAACACCAGTGCCTGTCGATGACGCATGTCATGTCGCCATTACATGATGATGACGCAGTCTTTTGTTGTTGTGCGAAGTGACTGTGCGTTTTTGGTGTGCTCTCTGTTATTTTCTTCTGATCCGGCTTTTTCATTTAACCTGATCTTACTGACTACGTTTACCTGGCTATAAATTGGACTCCGATTGCTTAACGATTATTAAACAAGAAAAACATTACAGTCTTACTATGTCGAAACGGGGGAAAACTCTAAACAGTCAATCTCGCGAACTAGTGCTGAAATTGTACAATTATTTTGGACGTGAATCAGTTAACGATGGGCCTCTTTTACCATTGAAACCACCGAGAGAACGCGTTGCCGAAGCATTGGGAATAGGGAAGAAGACAGTAACTCAAATTCTGAAAGAGAAATACGGACCATCAGGCTCAGAAGATAATACTTTACGTACACCGAAAAAACGAAAGAGGGACAAGAAAATTGTTGACGTTGATAATTTTGATGCTGCTGCAATTTGCAACCACATTTATGGATATTACTCGAGAAAAGAATATCCTACACGGGAAAAGCTATTGAGTTCGTTATAAGGCGCAGGCTTATTTTTTGGAGGCAAATCGTCTCTATCAAAGGTTTTGAAATCGAGTGGCTTTAGATTTAAAAAATCCGACAAGCGGAAAATCCTGCTAGAACGCTACGATATTATTTTGAAGAGAATAACATTCTTACGTCAGGTAAACAAAATTACGGATTGGGACAATGTCGTGTTTATTGACGAAACATGGTTGAATGCGAACCATACGGTTGCGCGGACATGGACCGATGATACAGCGGCCTCCACCTCAAAAGTTCCATCGGGAAAAGGAGCCCGACTTATTATATGTCACGCGGGATCAGCTTCTCAAGGTTTTATTCCAGACTGCCTCCTCGCATTCGCCTCTAAAACTACAACAGATTACCATGAGGAAATGAACTTTGATGTTTTTAAAGAGTGGTTTGAGAAGCTGCTAGTCAGCTTAGAAAACCCATCGAAAATTATAATGGACAATGCTCCGTATCATTCTGTACAAGTTGATAAACCACCAACTCAAGCAAATAAAAAGCAAGAAATTGTCTCGTGGCTGGTAAGAAATGGTGTGGAGGCAAGTCCAACTTTATTAAAAGTTGAGTTGTTAAATCTGGTAAAAGCAACTAAGCCGTCCAAGCTCCGCTATGTAATCGATGAACTAGCCCTAGAGCATGGACACGAAGTTATTCGATTGCCTCCCTACCATTGCCAGTATAACGCCATCGAGCTTATTTGGGCACAAATAAAGGGTCATGCAGCGCGGAACAATACTGAACCACCCTTCAGTACTGCTAAAATGATGACTCTGCTACAAACTGCATGTGTAGAAGTCACTACAGAAGACTGGCGAAAAGTCGTGGAGAAGACAAAGAAAATAATTTTACAAGATTTTGAACGAGATGTGAGAATAGACAGTATTATTGAAAATGAATTAATAATATCTCTGAGTGCTGACAGCAGTGATGAAGATAGCAGTTCCGATAGTTCAAGTGAATAAAAGCAATTTTTTTGTTAAATTACGTAGGTACTTGTCTTATTTTGCTCCTTTAATTTATGAAAGAAAAAATAATAATGGGACAGGGATTCGCATGATCATTTTTAAAATTCACATATGTTTCAAGTCTGTATCGATTCATTCGATTCATTCATTTAATCGATGTTTTTAAGCAGGTCACCTCACTATGAATATAAAACTGACATCTGTCAAAAGTGACCTATTATCTTGTCCCTATTTTAGCTATTTTTATGAGAGTGTCCTTCTGCGTTCTCTAATACAAACCTCAAGAGCAGGCCTAAACGAGGCTTCGATCTGCCAACCTCTCACCTGATTGCACAATTGACGAGTGACACAAAGCGTAATGTTATCACCATTCGTCCATCTTTTAATTAAAATAAAATATACACGTATAAATAAAACCATTATTTCCAATATTTAATTCTCTTTAAGCAAATTGGAACCATTTAACAATCGTTTTAATTAAACAGATAGGTAATTGCGATAATGGTTTTTCCGTGACGGTTTAATGTCGACACATTTCATAATGACTAATTATATGGTAATAAATTATGGGGGCCAGATTCTGAATGCACTATACCTGCATACTGAAGGAAACTTCATTATTTTATATTACAACAGTATATTTAATTTCTCTAAGACAGCATACATAATTTTATAACATAAAGGTACACATAATGGTTATTTTTATCACATTTGAAGAAAACAAATTGGTTAGAATAATTAAGCTTTCAACTTACTCGCGGTTGATGAAGATACGTTCAGCGTGGCTGCTTTCCAAGAGAATGGCCGATTGCAGTGTATTGCGGTGATTTTATATGGTTTGACAGTTGGCACGCTTGAACTTGAAATAAATTCAGTCCTACCAACCGACACAGAAAAAACATAGATTATACTACTATGAAATAATACACCTTACAGCTCGGCCATCCTGCTTGGAGCAAGTCTCATTGCTCAGAAAAAAAATTTTTAACTAAAACATTATATATTATTACAATTTAATGAACACACCTTAGATTACGATTACATTAGTGTTTATAGTATACATATAATCAATAAAGAAGACACCAAATCAATGTATGAGGTCATAACAAAATCACTAGAAATACTATATTAGACGCTTAATTAGTTTTTAATTAAAGATATATATAATTTATAATTAACAACCTTACATTTAAACAATCTAGAATTAATTATTTTATATTGGATCTGTATCAGAACCTGATTCTGAGCTAGATTCGAAATTTTTATCGTATGCTAACCATGGTTTTAATTTATCTATTGCAACAATGTTTTTATATGCACGTCGGCCAGTTTTCTGCGTTAGAGGTGTATCCTCGACTAGGAACCTATCATTGGGTAAAAGTTTGGTTATACGATAAGGCCCCTGATATTTTACGGCTAACTTTTTTGATTTCCCATCACTAGGTATTTCTCTCTTAAGACTAACTAAGTCGCCCGCCGAAAAGGTAGTATTTAGTTTACGCTTAGAATCAAAATTGATTTTATCTATCGATTGTTGATTGCTTATACGCTTTCCAGCTTCAGTTCGAATATGTTTTATTGCATCTGCCGAATAGTCAATAGATTCATTAGATTCCTCAATCACTTCGCTTAAAACGTTTTCGGAACGACTGTTAATTTTAAAACCAAAAAGAAGCTCAGATGGGCTTTTACGAGTAACCTTATGGATTGTTGTGTTAAGGCCTACTTGGATATCTGGTACGTATTTATCCCAATTCCTGTCGTCGTCGCCGTGAGCTTTGGCCGACAAAGCATCAAGAATAGTTCTATTGTATCGCTCTACCTGTCCATTAGCCCTAGGAGTTGCTACAGCATTTAGAATATGTTTGATTCCTGAAGATTTAACAAATGACCGAAAGTTATTGCTAGTGAATGAAGTCCCTTGATCAGTGATGAGCCTTGTCGGTGCTCCGAAATAGCTCATATGATCACGCAGTACTTTAATTGACGTGGCTGTTTTTGTATTTCTCACGGGTGTGATATTGATGTATTTAGTAAAACCGTCAATAATAACTAAAAGATAAGAATTGCCTTTCTTACTACGAATAAATGGTCCTAAGTGGTCCGCATGGATAGTGTGAAAAGGAGTTTCGACTTTTGGGATTGGGTGTAATTCTCCCAGTTGCTTTCCCGATATTCCCTTGTGATAAGCACATTCTAGACAAGATTTTACATATTTTTTTATAAATTTTTTCATTTTAGGAAACCAAAACGATTGTTGAATTCGCGAAAAAGTCTTTTCAAAGCCAAAGTGACCCAGATCATCGTGATTCATCTTAGCGATTTGCCAACGAACTCCTTTTGGTACTAACCAACGGACATCTTTACCTTCCTTATCCATAACACGATAAACTTTTCCGTTTTTAACCCTATAGTTTTTATAAACATCTGATATTTTTTCGGTCTCCGGATCGGTAAGTATATCTTTTATCCTTAATATTTCAGAATCATTTGCCTGTACAGTGGCAATCCAGTCGTCCGTTCCTACATTAAGTATATCTAATATATGAGAATCATCGGTGGCATCACCTACTGGATTTCTGCTAAGCGCATCCGCGTGTAACATATTGGAACCTGATCGATATTCTACCTCACAATCGAATTCTTGGAGCTGAACCCACCACCGAGCAATACGAGGGATAAGATCTCTTTTAGTTAAGGTCGTCCTAAGAGCATTGCAATCAGTGAGTATTTTAAAAGGTACGCCTATCAAATAGACACGGAACCTATTTATAGAAGATACCACAGCTAAGGTTTCTAACTCAAAGGAGTGGAGTTTCTGTTCATCAGGGGTAGTTTTTCTACTATAGTACGATACTGGCTTGAATAATCCATTATCGTCTCTTTGCAATAAAATTCCGCCTACCCCAAACTTACAGGCGTCCGTATGGACTTGGGTCTCCCTTTTTGGGTCATAAAGAGCGAGTAGAGGTCTCTGAACTAACATCGATTTTAAAGTCTCAAAGGCTGTACTTTGCAGAGAGTCCCATTTCCAGCCTGAATTCTTCTTTAATAGATCAGTTAGTGGTCTAGCTATTACGGCAAACCCTTGGACAAACCTTCTAAAAAAACTTGTCAACCCTAAAAATTGACGAAGTTCGTGTTGGTTACACGGAACTGGGAATTTAGAGACTGCCTCAGTTTTTCTCAACCCGGGTTTGATACCATCAGAACTAACGTGGAACCCTAAGAAATCAATACTTTCGGAAAAGAAATTGCATTTAGACAATTTAAGAGTCAGGCCACCTTTTTTCAGGAGAATCAGGACTTCTTCAAGCCTTGACATTCCTTCACTGAACGAACTCGCTGGTATGAGAATATCGTCCATATAAACTAAGGCAAATTTAATTTTTGCTTCGGATAAAATTTTGTTTATAGTTTTCTGGAATACAGAAGGTGCATTGACTAATCCGAATGGCATTCGTGTATATTGGAATTGACCGTCTGGAGTAACAAAAGCAGTTTTATCTTGGGACCCCTCTGATATAGGTATTTGATAATACCCGGATGCTAAGTCTAATGAGATAAATATAGTACTACCAGCAAGCTGGTCAAGTTGATCTTCTATCCGTGGCAGTGGGAAGTGTTCTTTCTTAGTTCGCCGATTAAGGGCTCTATAATCTACGCATAATCGTCTTTCCCCTGTTTTCTTTCTAACCAATACTATAGGACTTGCATAAGGCGAAGAAGATTCTTTAACAATACCCGCGTCTAACATTTCTTGTACCATTTCGCGAACTAATGACCTCTCTCCGTGCGACATTCGATAGGGTCTATAGACAACAGGCGTAGAGTCCGTAAGTTCTATAACCATTTCGTTTGCATTAGTGAAACCGAGATCTTTTAGTCCTGAAGAAAAACAATCATTATATTTCGTAAGTAAGTTTTGCAATTCGAATTTCTGATTTGTTGTAAGTTGCTCGCCCCATTTTATGGAATCGTCTAATGCTTCTGTATTAAAAGATACAGAGAAAACCTTTCTATATGGTGGAGCTGGAATAGCACGTGTGATAAGTGAACCTTTTGACAAAACGATATCACTAACACTGAGGTTTTGTACAAGGACTCTACTCCTGCCATCCTTAATATCGTATTCGCCTGGGAGTAGGTAATGCTCATTCAAATAGCTACCTCTAATCGACCCGTTGATATAAATTTTCCCGTCGTACTTGGGGGATGAACAAACGGTAATCACAGACAACTGATTAGGTTTTAAAATGGTTTCATACTCCATCATTAAGAATATTTTTAAATTCGTATTACGTTCAAAGATAATTTGCTCGGAGGTCTTGACAATAGTTATACTCGGTATCTCCGTAAATGTATGCCCTAGTAACACTGGATATTTCAAGACAAAGTCTTCTACAACAAATATTTCCACGATCTCATTTATTCCCTGAACCGAAATTTCAACATCGCATTTGCCCAAAGGCGTAATATTATGTCCCCCTATCCCCTTTAATACAGGTAAGTTTATTGTATTTAATTTTAATTGTAAATATTTAGCCTCTGAATCTCTTATAAGTGTGCATTGGCTACCTAAATCTAAATAAGAGGAGAGTGTGGTTCCGTTAATTTTAATTTCAAACAAATATTTTTGATTAACTTGATCCGCTTTGTCCAAAATTGCTATCTGCTTCTCGACCCTATTATCATCAGTTTTAATGTTATTGGAGAGCTGCTTATCAAATTGTTTAGACCTACAATAGACGTCAAGATGACCTAGCCTACTACAGGAAGAACATTTATTTCGAGTTTTGGTACAATTAAAACTTTTGTGCCCTTCCTCGTTGCAATTATGACATTTAATTAGACTTGAAAATTCTGACTTTGGCTTAATTAAATTTGTAGAAGTAGCTTTTCTTTCAAATTTATTTTTATCATTGGAATCTCGCAAACTACCTGATTTGACGGTCTTTAAGTACTTAAGTAAGTCTTGTGGCTCTCGAAATTGAGCAGCCTGAGCGCCTAATTTGATCACTCTATCTTCGATACCATGTAAAATGCAATCTACGGCTTTACGTCCTACTATACCGCAACGGTTAAGTAAATTAATTTTGGCATAATAATAGTGTTCAAGAGATTCGCCATAACGCGCACGCTTTGCCAACATTTCTGTAAGTAGTTCCGCATAGTTTGTCCTACAAGGAAATGACTCTAAAAGCTTTCTTTTCCATTCAGACCAGCTGTATAATATCGTATTCAACCCCTGATACCAAGACTTAGCAATACCTGTTAACTTCGGGAGAGCAAAGTGTATAGTTTCGCGTTCGTCCCAACCGTAAATTTCAGCGCATTCTTCCACTTTGGTCAACCAGGTCAACATGGTTTGATCCTTTGCTATTGGATCAAATTCAGGCACTACGTTAGTTAGAGAAAGCTTAGAAGTCGATTTTCCCTTTACGTTACTTAAAATATCTAAGAATTTATCCAAAATTTGTTGAGTTGAGCCTGTCATTAAATTTTTATCATACGTAATCTTATCTCTTTTTTTAGGTATACGTTTAGCGTGATGCGCATTACGAGGAGAGCGCGAGCGTTGCTTGGATAAAAAATATCTCTTTCTATGGCTGAGATAATAATCATGACCACTACTACACGATCGCCTTCGTTTACGTCTCGTATTACGCACCTCACTATCAGACGTATCGTTACTCGACGAACGGTTACGATATCCTATATATCTATTAGTACGGTGTCCCGTATATCTCTGTCGTGAACGTGACCTCCTAGCATTATAATATTCTCGTTCGAAGTTAGTAATCGACCGAACATCATTGGTACGACCATGGTTATTTGTTTCGAGTATTAATGAATTACTTCTCGAGCGTTGCCGCGAAATCTCTCCGCTTAGGCTTACTGAATTATTATTTGTGCGTTTGTGGACTTGCCTGTACTGTAGACTCCCATCCACTCCCTCGCCATTATTGGTTTGCCGCTGTGGAGTCTGCCTCTGTCCGTCTTCCTCTCCAGGCTCACCCTCCACGTGACGGCTTGTAGTTTGATCGATGGTCGATGGATTATGCTCCATTTTATTTTTGGCTTGAAATTAATATAATTACGGCATTAGTGTTTAAATAAATACAGTTAGAATATATATAATTAGGGAAAGTCTACAATCGGGTAGTGCCAGATTTAACCGAAGTAATTCTTAAGTTTGGGTATTTGAGAATTGTGAAGTTATTAATGTGCAGATCATATTTGACAGAAATTTATTCTGACCAAACATGCCCGCCAAAGGGTAGCTAATAAATCCAGAGAGTTGCCCTGGCAAGTTATAAGCTACCTCCGTCCAAAAATAAAATCACATCACTAGTTTATAACCAATCCATGCTAGGGACATACCTCCAAAGAGTGGCTTTGGCTAGATATGGCCCCCAAAAGATACATACACCCAGGGAGTGGCCCTGGCAGAGTATAAGCATCGTCTGTACAAGGTTAGGTTAAAACTATTTGTGGTTTGTAAGAAAAATAGTCTGTTCATGTACGAACATATCCCCAGAGGGTAGCTCTGGCTTGATATGTCCATCGAAAGATAATCTATACACCCAGGGAGTAGCCCTGGCAAATGTATAGGTATCCCTCGCCCTTGAACAAACTAACCACGCTTCAAAAATCTCTCAGTCAAATTTAGCACTCTTAAAAACGCGTAATAATCCGTGGACTAAACATATCCTCAGAGAGTTGCTCTGCCATGATATGTTCACCTAAAGGTAGCCTATACATCCAGGGAGTAGCCCTGGCAGATGTATAAGTCACCCTTGTCCAGATTATTTTATGTATAAGTGCGGTCTCGACACATCCGTCTTTCTTTTTCAACGGATATTATATACAATTTTAAATTTGCTTTGAGTTTACCTATAAATTGATAAAAATAAGTCACATGAAAAGAAAAAGTTAAAACCAATGAAAATGAGAAGAGAAAAAAAAAATATATATAAAAAAAAAGCGTGGACGGGTGTAACGGATATCTAAAATATCCGTTGATCCCAATTCTGAATTGAAGGAAACTTCATTATTTTATATTACAACAGTATATTTAATTTCTCTAAGACAGCATACATAATTTTATAACATAAAGGTACACATAATGGTTATTTTTATCACATTTGAAGAAAACAAATTGGTTAGAATAATTAAGCTTTCAACTTACTCGCGGTTGATGAAGATACGTTCAGCGTGGCTGCTTTCCAAGAGAATGGCCGATTGCAGTGTATTGCGGTGATTTTATATGGTTTGACAGTTGGCACGCTTGAACTTGAAATAAATTCAGTCCTACCAACCGACACAGAAAAAACATAGATTATACTACTATGAAATAATACACCTTACAATACAATCTGATAGAGTTATCTCCATCATATATTTTTTTAATAATTAATTCTACCTACCAGTTTGTTTTGAACTTCGAATATTTTGAACAAAGCATTAACAGTTTTTTTTATATAACCTAGTTATTTTGGCCAGAGAACATTGAACTCTCATAGTTTTTCATAATTAAGATGATCCAGTGCTTCGTTATGTAACAAGAACCCATAATAAATTTAGCTTTAATTAGGATTTGACCTTTTAACCTTTTACACGGTCATTAACTGAGCAATATTCACAACAGATTAAACTTTATACATATAACATACATATATGTTATTATATATAGAATTGAGAGACTATATCGGAATGCTAAAATATTAGGTATATTTGATGTAGCTTTATTGACATTCCTAAAAAAACAATACATTTTATTATATTCCAAAAATCTCCATCCCCTGAAACATTCATTTAAATCGCCAGCATGAAAACAGGTCACAACGATAAGTGTTGTTCAATGACTTTTGTATTTTCACAATAAAATTGAAACGCATATTGAAAAACAGAATATGAAACAGCCATATTTGCATAGAAAAATGCAAAATTTTAAAAAGCTTAATAAACATTTTAAAAATCTGTATTAAAATAAATTGACACAAGAGTAAGTTTTTCACTCTTTCTGTAGAGAAATGTCGTTTATTTCCAAGCAGGGGTGCCAAAATGTGAGAGAAAATATAGTTGAACGTTTTCAAAGGCTAGAATGGTTTGGATATGAAAAATGTCCTGTCAGAGAGGTCGTTTCTACGCCATATTTGCGCCATAGCTACCTATAACTTCGCGATGTTCGCCAACAACGTCTTGCCTGCTGCAAGTAAAAGGAAACATTCTTTAAATATATGTTCCATCCTATCCTATAAAATATGACAATTCGAGTGTGAGGGAAGCACAGACAGTTCTTTGATATTGTTAAGTGAATCGATGAAAGGAGTAAGTTTATTTAAAAACCTTGTATAATCAAAATCTTATGAGTAGAATGGAACGCGAACTGGATCAATTATGATTGGTCGACGGCAACTGCCCGCCATGTTGTCCCCTTTCCTTCCCTTCCGCTCACCCCTCTCTCTCAAAAAAAAACACCAATAACGAACGACACGCGTGTGCGCAATTAATTAATTCAAAAAACACTAAAACAGAAAGTGATTGTGTGAACTGGTGTCCCTAAGTTACATCCTACCCAGTTCCTCAACAAAAAAGGTAAGTGGTTGTGTCTATCCATCAAACCTTAAATTTTGGCGATTTTTGTATTTTCAATTTTTTTTTTGTTTCAAATGAATAAAGCACATTTAAAGTCTTACCAACATAAAAACCAACAAACGACTTCAATAAAACCATAAAATAATCGTCGAAAATGGCTCAAAACACACAAACAATTGTATCATTAGTACTGAAATCACAATCCCCTTTGAACTTACGTGCCCATTTAGGACGTAACAAACATTTCCTTCCAACGTAATAGCATAGATTTACGTTGAAACTTATTTATCAAGTATGGCGTTACTGCCTTAATCTACCGTATCCACGTTACCTGCGAGCAAACAACAGGAAACACTTGTACCTAATATACTTTAATGGCCGGCCATTTGGAACTGCTGACGTCAGGGTGTGAGTGCGTTTTAATTCCTTGTCATGTTAACCCCATGAGCTCGAGGTACGATAATACATATTCAACCCTCAAAGCCATAGCAATTATGTGAAAGCGTAAAACCGCTTTGGTGGAGAAATATTATTTTAAAATTAAGTACTGTTTTTGTAAGGTATTATGATGTAGATAGGAGGATGCCGAGGATAAAATGAGGAGTTAGGTACGATTAATTTATTCATCAGAAATATAGAACTCTCTCTCAACCTCTAATTAATATAGAAAATACATTTTTTTTTCTACTTTGGTATTTTTACTAAGTACCTACATCCTCTTGCTTTCGAAGCAAGTATCCTCTATCTGTGTGCTCTTACACAAACTTGAGACCTTCAACCATATCAATATAATAATGAAAGTATCACACTTATTATAATAATATTCTAGAACACATTCTAGCTACATTTTATCCCGGTAAACTGAAGATCCTCGGGCACACTGTCAAAACCGTGGTGCGGATTCTAATTATTATTCAAATAACGAAACGTAAGAATCTTGTTACCCCAAACAATTCATTGACTTTAAACTTTAGTAATTTTCATTACCACTGTACAAGTAACATATTCGACTCATTACCGTTTACGTAACGATTTGTTTTCCAGCTTCTCGCTCATTACTCATTCCGCCATTTAATTTCCACAGGGTCATTAGTTGGGAAGCCGCCCCTTAATTTGCATGTAATTAGAAAGACTTTCATTACTTATCGAACTTTTCTTTCCTTTTATCTGTTTCTTCAGTTAGCAATTTGTTGTTAGCTTCTCCCCTGTTATTAGTAATGTAAGTTGAGGACTTCGTGTTACATAAATAAACACGGGAAAATAATTTGTATGCAAGGAAAATCACGACCGTTACAAATTGTGAACATTATTCATTTGATATTGGGTACTAAACAGCGTTCGTAGAGTTTGTTTATTCAATTTCCTTTAACAAATTATATATTTAGAAATTAGCATGACCAACATTTGTTATTTATTTTCAGTTTCAATTTTGTGTTCCAAAAAAAAGAATAATAATGGTAATACCATGTTGAAATTATTTTTAAAAAAACATACCAGTCGAATTGAGAACCTCCTTCTTTTTGAAGTCGTTTAATAATGTTTATGTTCGAAAGTATGTAATTGTACACTCTGTTAAAGGTTATATTCTTTTATTATATTTTAGTTTTCGCGGACGAGTTTCACTTACGTAATATTAAAACTCATTTAACAATAGTAAAGCTTATACTAGAGTTAATTAAACGGCCAGTAAACCTGTGGCTTATTAAAAAGTATTTGCTTCACAATTATAATAGAAAAATAATGCGATGTTTTATTACAATAGCAGCTTTCGCCATATGGTTTTACCAGCGTGGTTCATGTAATAAAGCCTACGTTAGCCTCTCTTATAGAAATAATTATTCAGATCGCCCCAGAGCCTATTAATTACAATAAACAAACAATCAAATCTTTCCTCTTTATAATATGACTGTAGATAATTAACAAATTAGAGCAATTGACATTGGTCCATAAGTTTTATCACACGTACGTTTTCATTGCAAAATATAAAGTGATAAAGCTGTACTAAGCTGTTGTGTAGACTGCACGAAGTTGAGACTGTACTTTCCCGGGATAAAACAGGTCAACTGTGATGTCCACGCGTTGACCGGAAATTGTGTTTGTTTCTTCACGTCAATGAATCCCACTTAGGTGTTATTGCCTTATGAGATGTTTGTGTAAGGTTTTATATTTTATTTTATTTTTTATTATTTTCTTTCATAACGAATTTACTTGTGATGTCGAATTGAGAGAAAACATTTATTTTAATATGCGGCTATCTGATTTTCAAACAGTGTAGCTTATATAAACAGTAAAATCCAAATAAATCGTCTTTACAAATCAAAATCTTATAAGAATTACCTATGTGAAGAAAAGATTGGCTTGTAACTGTAATTACACAAAAGATTATCTTTTAACAGAAATAGAACATATTTTCTTGTTTTTATTTTACTTCAGTTAATCTTATTAACATCGGACAAGCAGTGTTAATGTTATTTTAAGATGGTTGCGTTACTTACAATGCTAGAATAATAATCGTTATTTAATTATGAACTTGAAGTTACCAGCCTAAATGCTTAAGCCTTTTAGTTCGAAAAGTCAAATAAATGATCTTATCAACAAAAGGGTAGGTATTACTGAATCTGTTTACGTATTCCAACATTTCCAACTCGTGATTAAACTTCTCACTAATAAAATACTAAAGTAATATTAATAATTCCATGAAAGCTGTTCAAAAGGGTATTTAACTTATTTCAAAAGTAAGACTGACTTTATAAGTTTTTTGCAACTTCATAATAAAAAGGCCCCTCCGCGGTTTCGCGCGTGCGGCTTTTGACCAATCCTTTGATGCGGAACTTACATAGGTACTTACTACTTAGTACTTTGAATAGGGGCTTAAAGTTTGAAGGGAGAGTAGTTTCTTCTGTTGTGTGAGCAAGGAGACACCATAAAGGATGTGAAGACGTTTACTTTTGAAATCAATTCGATTAATTATGACAATCAAGAATTGTATGGATATAACGTTACATTTTAATATTAACTTTAAGTTGTATAGTAAAATGCTACATTATTTTGCGATGACAATGTTAAACAGGGCAGAAAAAAACAACTGAACAATTGAATTAATATTGGTTTTGTTGACGCGCTAAAAAAGGCAGAAAATAATCGTAAAATAAACATAGGTACAGGTACAGGTACATGTATGAAAACTGAAATCGCATAAAAAAGGTCGTCAGCTCTTTGACTACAATCACTTTCACACTTTTTAAGGCATTAGTCAAAAGTTTCGCGAACCTCGAAGTCATAAATTTAAGAAAAATTTGGGTGAGCTACTTAGATGTTTGTGCCTTTGTAGAACCAAAGTAAGAGAAGCATTTTCTCACGAAATATATTATTCAATAAGTTAAGTATTTCTTTTCAATAACAAATTCGAGCAAAGTGGAATCGAATTTAACTTAGTAGGATTTCAAAGGCTTATGGTGTTTTGTTTACAACAAACAAGATCTATGAGGAAAGTAAGAATTAAGCCGAGTTCAATTGTAAATTTTTAAATGTAGGGTGTATAAGTTGAAATATGAATTAAAGCCAATGGGACATTTCACAGATATATATAACCTTTATTGTGCTTCCTTTTTTAATATACTTATACATATTTTTTTTATCTATACAAATATTATAAAGAGGAAAGATTTGTTTGTTTGTTTGTTTGTAATGAATAGGCTCCGAAACTACTGGACCGATTTCAAAAATTCTTTCACCTTTGGAAAGCTACATTATCCCCGAGTAACATAGGCTATATTTTATCCCTGTATTCCCACGGGAACGGGAACTACGCGGGTAAGACCGCGGGGAGGCAGCTAGTATAGTTATAAGTCGTAAGGAAATTTTTATTTCATTATTTTTCCAGGGATGAAAATAACATACAAGAACGCACGAAAGTTTTGTGGTCCCTTTTTCTATTTTGGTATGGAAAAAAAGCGTTGAAATAATATTAGGCAGGTACTTCTCACCTCAACATTACGAGCAACGAAATCTTCAAGTATTCCCAGTTTCATATCGTAATTTGATCTAATTTTCGGGTCGGTCGCTCTCGCAAATGGACCGTGCGTCGGCCATATCGAATACCTTTACTTTCCTCCATTTTTATTATAGCCTTGTTTTTGAGATGAAAATAACCTTTAGGGACTTCCTCAAATAATGACCAACGGTCTTAGCTATATAGGACGTACTTCAAACAACAAAAATAATTCGGAGAATTCTTATAAAATTTTGGAGAAATCATTAGACGATTCAATTAGATGAACAGTGAAGAAACTCACCGGTTATTGTTTTTCATTTTGTAAACTACGGTTATCTGTATCAATGTTTAATAATTTAAAATTATAATGAATGCCTTTCAAATCATACCTCACACTGTACCATGTTTTTTTTTTTTTTTTTTTTTTTTTTTTGCCAACGAAGGCAGACGAGCAGTCGGCCCACCTGATGGAAAGTGGTCACCGACGCCCATGGACACCGGCAATACCGGGGGTATCACAAGCGCGCTGCCTACCGTGAAGGACTCTTTTTACACCTCGTTTGAAGAGGGACATGTCATAGCGCAGGGGGAACACCTCGGAGGGAAGTT
The DNA here is from genome assembly GCA_905147785.2 of Thyatira batis. NCBI lineage: Eukaryota > Metazoa > Arthropoda > Insecta > Lepidoptera > Drepanidae > Thyatira > Thyatira batis. The sequence continues at coordinate 9,086,347 of LR990489.1, forward strand.
CATTCCAGAGTTTGATAGTACGTGGCATGAAGGATCTCTGGAAACGTACTGTACTAGATGCCATCGTTTCCAGGTGGTAAGGATGAACTCCACTCCGGTGGCGGGAGGTACGATGATAAAATGTAGAAGTAGGTACCATATCGAACAGTTCCGTTGAGCACTCTCCGTTGAACAGGCGGTAGAACACGCAGAGAGAGCCAATATCTCTCCGTAGGCTCAGCGGTTCCAGCCTGTCAGTGAGCATGGGATCGCCGACGATTCGAGCCGCTCGTTTTTGTAAGGAGTCACTTGGAAGCAGCTGATACTTGGGGGCACCGGACCAGAGATGGGAGCAGTACTCCACGTGAGGCCTGACCTGTGCTTTGTAAAGGCAAAGCCGTTGGTCTGACGTGAAGTATCGCCTCGCTCTATTCAGCACCCCCAGTTTTTTAGAAGCCAATTTGACTTTGCTGTCCAAATGACTCCGAAACTGAACGTCGCTCGAGATCTCGACACCAAGGATTCCAATGCTCGAGGATGGCTGCAGAGAGATACCCTGAAACTGTGGCGCCATGATAAACGGGTCCCTCTTCGCAGTGAACGCACAAACCTGAGTCTTCGTGGGGTTGAACTGTACAAGGTTCTCACGACCCCACTCGGAGACCCGCCCCAAAGAGTTCTCCACTTCAGACACAAGTTGTAATCGCCTTTCCTGTACTTCACACCGAGGGACAGGAGGTTGGCCGGTATACCGCGCATCACCCGTACTATCATCCGCATAGCAATGCATGCCTCCGATGGATAACATGTCATTGATATGCAGGATGAAAAGCGTGGGCGATAGCACCGAACCTTGTGGGACGCCCGCATTAATGGTCATGGCCTCAGAGCAGCAGCCGTCGACAACGACTCGAATGCTCCGACCATCCAAAAAGCTAGCGATCCACTTACACAGTCCCTCGGGGATTCCATAGGCGGGCAGCTTCGATAGAAGAGCTCCATGCCAGACCCTGTCGAACGCCTTGGCAATATCAAGACTGACAGCCAGAGCCTCACCCTTACTGTCTAAGGCTTCTGCCCACCGGTGAGTTAGGTACACAAGAAGATCACCAGCTGAGCGACCGCGACGAAAACCATACTGTCGGTCACTGATCAGCTGGTGCTCTTCCAGGTATCCAAGGAGCTGGTTGTTAATAACCCGCTCCATCACCTTCGACAGCAAAGATGTGATAGCTATAGGCCTGTAATTCGAAGGGTCGGACCGGTCTCCCTTTTTAGGGACCGGGTGTATATGAGCTGCCTTCCACGAAGCTGGAACCCGATTTGCCGAGTAGGAAAGACGATATAGCCGCGTTAGTACAGAAGTCAACTCGGGGGCGCATCTCTGTAGGACCACTGCGGGGATGCCGTCCGGTCCACTCGACTTATGAACGTTGAGGAGCCGTAGTTCCCGCCTGACCGCCCGCTGTGAAATGCGGATTTCAGGCAGGGAATTCTCACACCGAGTTAGGTTCGGTGGAGTGGCTCCCCCATCGTCCAGGGTCGAGTTTGAGGCGAAAAGCTTGACCAAAAGATCAGCCTTCTCCTTCGCACTGTGGGCCAGACTATCATCAGACTTACGCAGTGGTGGGAAACTGGACCGGCAGAAGTTACCCTCGGCAGCCTTGGCAAGCGACCAAAAGGCACGACTTCCCGAGGGAAAGCCGACCAGTCGCTCACCAATTCTGCCGACGTGCTCTGCCTTTGCCTTGGCAATCGCCCTCTTGTGGAACCTAGAGGCGGCATTAAATTTCTTCTTCTCCTCCTTGACAGTCCGATCCTGACATCGTCTAACGTCGTTATAGACGGCGAATGCGGACTGCTTGAGGCGCGCAGCCTCCACGCAGGCTTTGTTAAACCAGGGACTGCTGCGGCCTCCGACGGGTACCTTGGTGTTGGGGATGAAAGTTTCCATACCCAAAAGTAACACGTCAGTAACGCAGTCCGCACATTTGCCAGGATCATTGGAGGAGAAGCAGAACCGCCCCCAAGGGAAGGATGCGAAAAATTCGCGTAGTCCATCCCAATCTGCCGACCCGTATTGCCAGACTCTGCGAGACCCACCCGAGGGTATTCGGGTTGGGCACGCAATAGGGGCAGAGGTGCGCACCAGGCAGTGATCTGAGGATCCCAAAGGTGCCTCAACCACCACCCGGTACCCCTCCGGATGTGAGGTCAGCAGAAGGTCCAACAGAGAGGGGTTATGGCTCTCAATATCTGGGATTCGGGTGGGCTGAGTCACCAGTTGAGAGAGGCCATAGGCCAAAGCATAATCGTACGCAGCCCGACCGGGGAGATCAGTGGTTCGCGACCCCAACCACTCCTGATGATGAGCATTGAAATCGCCAAGGATCACTACCTCCGCAGCCGGGTACTGCTCGAGTACGCGGTCAGTCACCTCTTGGAGATGCTCGAATAGTCGAGTTGCCTCCGTGTCACCGCTATGGGACCTGTAAAGGCACGCGTAGACGCGGGTGTGGCCACCGTAGTCCGTACGCACACACAAAATGGACAGATCCCGATGTTCAAGGCCCCGAAGGCGGCGACAACAAACATCACTCCGAACAAACAAGCATACCCCAGCTTTACGCACAAAAGCGTGCTCTAGAACATAGCCGGGGTAGTTAAGGTAGGATATGTCGTCCGGGGTAGATATTTGTGTCTCCGTTAAAAAGAGAAGAGCAGGCCGCGCCGTCTCAAGGTGGTGGTGGACCGCGTTAAGATTACTGTGAATTCCCCTGATATTGCCGAAATCCACATTAATTGTGGATAAAGGGGCCGCCGTAAAAACGTCTTTCTTTCTCTTTTTTCGGGCCATTGATAAATTACGAGTTAGGATAAGGAGGGGCAGGAATGTGAACGACGAGACCCGATGAAACCCGAAAAAAGAGCGGAGTATAGTACTCAGTAGACACTCAGGTAATGTGAGAAGCTGGCGCGGGGCACGGAAGGGCACCCGGTCCCCCCTGCGTGTAGCCGCAGTCTCCACACCGGTTCTCCACTCCGGGGCGGCGACTACACGTGAGTGGCAGGGTTTTTGCGCCGGTTGGCGGGACAGCTTCCCGGGGTGGGGGAAGCGAGCAGATCCCCGGGTTCAGGTCCCCTACTGACCGACGGGCGGCCGGCGGTCGACCGTTTCACCGGTTCTCCCTGGGCCCCGCGCCAACCTATCACGCCTGTAGTGCTGCTGAGACTTATGTATCGCATGTTTCGGGCATCAAAGAGCTCGCAGTCCACGTTAAGAAGGGAAAGGTAAGGACGGGGAGATATCTGGCTCACCAACCCTGCGACCGGAACACAGCAAAGCTGTTTGGCGGCCGACTCTAGTTGGAGGGTGGTCGCTAGCCAGTCGGACAGAGTCCTACCACCAATTTAGTTGGTTGGATCCCGTTTAGCACCACCCGGGGGGAACGTGTAGGGTGTAAGAGGTCTTAGCCTACGGACGCGGGATTCTTCACCCCCCCCAAAGTATTTAAGTGTCGAGAATATAGAAGGCACATACATAGGTACATATATCAAATACCAATAAGACGTGATATACGGAAAATCTTCCTTAACTTTACGCCTGCCAATAACGGAAATTATTAACGGCACGACCTCATCCCTAGGTCTATTTATCACTTGACTTCTATACTAGAGTACGTACTTTGTTGCTTCATAACAAACTTTATGTACCTTTTTGATCGGAATGCTTTTGTGTATTGAATTTTGTCTGCGAATTTACTAAATGTTGTGAAATAATTTATCATTCCTTTTTGCGGACGATTTTGGTCGAGACACATTATTATTATCATAAAGAGACGTTGTTAGTTGACTAGACTAGGATCATTATGCCATGTGTATTGGAAAGAATAAATATAGTCTGAAATTGGGTAATTTGAATACACAAAGCCTGAAAATAACAAAATTAGTGCTATTATTGAGACAAGTGTAATATCATTTAAACGAATAACTCCCTCAATTCATTCTCATTCTAACGACCAACTAATAAGTTTACGCCTCAAATGTACACAATGCTAACAAAACAGAATAACATCTCGTTTATTCAGAATCAGAACTCTAATTCAGATTCGCTGAAACATCGCGGTGAATAGTTAAGCGAGGCAGCGCGTTGGCAAACATTCAGTTGGGCTCAGAGCCGCGCCGCTACGCGGATCAGATGTGCTCTGACTTCACGTTAGTGCATTATTAATTAGAAATCTTCCGGCTAATGGTTGGTTATGACCGGTTTTATCTCGTTCATCATATTCACTGTTGCTGTTTAAATTGTGAAGTACATTTCGTTCATGCAGTTGGATAAAATGGATAAGTTGTGAACAAATTAAGATATAATAAGGATAATAGTAGATATGCTTTATTATATACTTAATGGCTACTTGCTGCTTTAAAAAGTTCTATAAAAAAAATCTACTTCTTAAAATCTTTGATCTTTCTAAAAATAACATAACAACATATAAAAAATATAGGTCTATCTACACTTTTATATTTCAAACGATAAAACGCAACAAGGATGGTTGGCTACATCCGTTGACAGTTACTGTTGGGAGTGTATGTAGGTCCTTAGATAAATGATTATCTTACTATCAATATACAATAAACGTATTTATATTTATTATCACTGTTTCAACTATGTAATTAAATAGATTTACGCCATGTAGTTACTACAGAGCGCCAAACATCACTTTAAATTTAACGCTAAAACTTGTAACGCTCTGACTCTGTCAGGCTTGACTTCACTGTCAGAGCATCAGAGTTAGCTAACAAAATTTCTTCCGGATGGAAGTTTAAAACTTTTTTTTAACCTTCCTGCACAGAAATGTCTAAAAGATTCACGCAAGTGCAGCGGAGCGTAGCTTAAAGCTAATTCCGGGGCATAAATTAGCAAAATCCCGAGCGACTTAGTGACACAGACTGCATTTTGCCTGCCAAGTGCCAAGTCAGTGTGTGGCCAAGCTAGAGTTTCGTCGCTAAATTAAGATCATAATTGCGTTTCTTGTTCACTTTGAGAAAGTTGAGGAAAAATAGGGATGTAGTTACGGAGTTTGTAAAGTTCGGTGGATGAGTCGGTGCTCGAGGGAGAAGTGGATTGGAAACAATTGGAGCAATGATTGGGATATGTCTACACGCGAAGTAATTGGGCTGTGTCATGTTTCTGTTGTCTTTTGTAGTTATTGCTATCAGTTTATGTAGTCTCGTCTAAATTGTTGATGATTTCCGATAGATATTGAATTAAGCTTTGTTCAGAGTGTCGTCTACAGGATTAATAAATACGATTTGATATATATAATAGGTAAAGAGCAAACCCTATATTGATTTTGATGCAATGTCAAATACGATGTGTGGTTAATGGCGGTGATAACGTACTTTTAAATAAAATGTTCAACTAGTCGTCAGGGTCGCCCTTAAAGAATTATATACACATCAACTCTAGTACGAACTGCCAACATTCAGAATAAGACTGCACATATAAAATAGGTACTAATTTTACTGTGAAAAAGAAGACTCATAATATCACTAACTAGCTTTTGCATACGTGAATTTTATAAAATAACTGTACACTTCTTTTTCACTCATAAATCCCAGTTTGACACAGTTTGAAACATTGCGATCGCACACACGACTTTTGCACAAGCACTTTTGGTATAGATAAAAACAGTGATATTTGTTTCGTTACGCGTAAAATATACGTTTATTTTTAACGAACCAAACCGAATAACAAATAAAATTTTGATTGGTATTCTAGTAAAAGTCGAAAATACACTCACACCAATTGCCACCTACACACGAAATGTCAGATGCCAGAGAGAAATGGAATTACATCGATGCGGAATCCCGATGTTTTATTAATGGTGGCCATCACCCACTGGTCACATAGGTGCCTATCCAATATTCATTGACAGAGGATCGCAATAATAATAAATACAATTTTTGTTTGTTTGTGTGTAAAAAATGTGGTTGTTTCGGTCGGTTGGGAAATAGTTTTTCATCCCCAAATAGTTATCTATTTATTGCTTTAACACTTATTTTATACTTTATGTTTTATTTATTAATGTTAAAACTACAATAACTATGCAAGGTTAGTCAAATATGGTTTTTGAGTTAACTTCTTTGCAAAAAGTATTTCCCCTGTTATTTCGAAGTAGGTGCCTAAATGTCATATCGTGAGAGCAAGGGAATGGCAGGAAGGCCAGTTGAACATAATACGTCTGGTTTATACTAAATACAAACTCAAAGGTACAAACAATTACTTTTAATATTGTTAAATCTCGCCAAAGCTTAGATTCTATATTTGATGGAAAAATTTACATTGAATGGCTTATGTTATGGAGAGAATTTCGAATGCATTCGAAATGCTCTGTGAGAAATCGTAGGCTGGTTTGTCACTTTCAATGATCCACGTGGATCCAGTATGGGCTCGATTGATCACTTCTATCAAACCCGATACTGCTGATTCAACCCTGAAAGTAATAGATGAAATTTTACATTTGAAGAAAATCATTAAGTAAATTGTTGCATCAAGATTAACAAAACTAACTATACAAATACTATAAAGCTGAAGAGTTTCTTTGTTTGAACACGTTAATTTCAGGAAGCACTGGTTCGATCAGAAAAAATATTTCAGTATCAGATAGCCCATTTATCGAGGAACACTGTAAGTTATATATCATCACGCTATGGCGAATAGGAGCGGAGCATCAATCAAAAATGTTGCAAAAACGGGTCAGTGATGCTAACGAAGTTGGGCGGGCGGGTCAACTAGTATAGTCATATAAATGTTTGTACTAAAACAGTCAGTACCTGCTAATCAGATTACCGATGATTGATTGAAACAATAAAAGCGAGTGAACATTATTAATCTGTTGCAACAACATTCATATCATATCTGCTGGCTATAATTAGAGGATAAAGCGTGATTTCAAATTGAAACTATGAATCACAATGCACAGAAATTACCCCAGCTAAATATTAAATATCAGAAAAAGAAGCGAACACTGTTTTTGACTTGAGACGTTTGCAAATCGCCTACGGGATGCTTGTTGACATTGATTTCTTTGATGTTAAATTTCATGGTGTTTTAAATTTCGGCAAACATCTTAAAGATACAACTATACAAAGTGTATGTTGAAAAATCGATATACCAAATGCTAATAACGTTCCTTATAAACATTTAAAACAACTTTCTCCATTGTCAAAGTAAAAGTTATCCGAGCAAAGTTGATCACTAGAAACATGATGTCTGAAACAAGTCTAGTGTACATTATTACGACAAAGATTTTACCTCTGCCTCACGGGAACGCGGGAGGTCAGGCTCGGAGTGGAATCTTTGTCAAAGTTCTCCAAGTTGCTCCTGTGTAGTATGGCTGTGTCAGTAGGACCGAGGCACACGGCTACGACGCGAACTTTCTTCTTTTTGTAGCACTCTTCAGTCTGTAAAACATGATGATGGGTATTTATAGTAGATAAATATACATTTACGCCTCTTAGTATAGAGTTTATTAGTCATTTAGGTATCTTATCTAACGGTAAGTATTGTTGCCCTTGTTACAGAACTACGGTTTGATGGCAAAAAACTTTGTCTCAGTTCAAATATTTTGCAAATAATAATAATTATCGTTGTATCTTTAGTACAAATTATTCCGAAGAATATGTCTTCGACGTTCTGATAGATTTACTCCCAGCTCGCCACCAATTGAAGGGCCAAATACAATTCTTAGAGACTGCATTTGCTTCTTACAATAATGTACATAAAGGCTAGGTAACAATTTTGTTATCTAATCATACTTTCTTAATCTTTTTAAAGAAAAATTCTAAATCATTGACGATTACTGATACAGCTAAGCCCTTTTACGAGAGGTACTAAATTTATTTAAATCTAATTGACTCTGATAATTTAAAATATTTATATTGATCGTAAACACAACTTCACTTACTCCCATAGAAATGCTGAATTGAAGAACAGCTGTTTTTGTAGCAGCATAAACAGGTAAATGGCTGCTAGGTTTGAGAGCTAGTAACGATGAGATGTTAATGATAGTTCCACCATTCCCTCCTTTATCTATTCTCATAGATTCAATGGCTTTTATTGTACTATTTACAGTTGCTGACTGAAATATAAATGTTGAATCAGATTTAGAATTAATTGATTCGATTCTGACAAATACTCAATATAATTTTTATTTCTTAGCTTTACGACTACTTCTACTTGTTTTAACCTTCTTGTTTTACTAGTACTTGTAAGTATTTGAAAATAATTTAAGAGTATCAAACTCTTTATAGTATCAAAACAATTATTTAATCATTTCGAATGTCAAGATTCAAGGGTCAAAGAAACGAAAATAATTCCCATAAATCTTAAATTCATGGTAAGACATTAACTTACAAAATTTACATCCACCATTTTCTTATAAGATTGTTCGTCGGCACTTAAGAACGCAGCATTATTTATAACCGCGTCTAATCTTCGGTACTTGTCCAACACTTGTTTGTATGCTGCCTTCAGCTGATCATCGTCTGAGACGTCACATTGTATGAACTTGGCTCTTAGGGCGCCGAACTTGTTTAAGAGTTCACTCTCAAGGGCGGCACCTTCACGCGCCGCAATGTCGAGAAAAGCGACGTGCTGCAATAAACAACTTTAGATTAGTTTGTAGACATATTTTGGTGTTTTATACAAGACGCTGAATCAGTTTATTCTTTAGGGATGGATAAATCTCAATCTGTGTTTTCAAACTTTGGGATCTTATTATTTTTTGGTGCTGATTTTGAAGTTCTTCTTTTGAAACTATTTATTGCTATGTATAATGAAAATTTTGTATTGTTTTTTATATAGACAGTAAAATGTTTTTTTTTCGTCTATATGTCCTTGAACGAAGAGAAAACGTTGAGTGAACTTTTTACTTGTTTTTGCCACCTGCTAAAGTCCCCAATACACACCATAGCATTGGTTTTATCAGTTTAATTACGAACAACAATCAAGTACGAGTAGAACACAAGAGTTAATTCCGAGCGAGAGTAGTTCGAAACAATAGCAATTAATATCCAGATTGGAATACTTGAAGAAACATTCTTCGGTAACTATGCATAGGTGAACTGCACAGAGTTTCCAACCGAAATGTATGGAGATAATGGGTATTCCATTTAAAATCACTTTTAACCATAATGTTCGCTCAAGTATCAGCAAATAAAGTGAATCTGATCTATTGTTTGCGTTGATATACAGTGTAGGTACTACCTACTAACACTTTTATATAAAAAAGAATAATTACATGAACCATTAGTTCAATAGCAATATAATTAATTTCAAAACTAATCAATTACCTACCTACTGAGACATTTGACCGAATACATAGAAAAAAAATCACTATTTTCGTCTTTTTAATGTTTTGAGACACTGATATTATTTGATAATCCATAATAATAACTGGGACTGATCTTATGTATAGTAAAGTGAATGTGAATGTGAGTAAAGTGAGTGTGTATGATCCCAGTAACTTTTCGTTGAGTTCCGCACATACATCATACATTTCCCCCACATGTCCACACTTCCTAAGCATACATAATATAAAATTATTTACCCTCGCATTTTCCGAAAGTAATGCCCTCACTATACCCGCCCCTACGCCGGCAGCGCCACCTGTCACCAAAAACACTTTATCTTCTATATTAAGCGAACGTTTCACCACACCCAATGCCATTTTAATTATAACAACACGATAGTTAATTTATTTAAAACTTCATTACGGGGAGATAATAATGCGTTTTGTTTTGATCACGAGCGTATGGAATGAAATTAACTATAGATACCGAACGCTCGCGGTGCACTGACGAAAACAATGCATTATCGCTTTAATTTCGCTACGCAAATGATATGGTACGCTATCAGTAGATGTTGGATACTGTTTAAAATTGGAATCGATTTTTATGACTCGTGACGTGAACGTAAGAATCGAGTCATACTACCCAGTCATAATAATAAAATTGGTAGTATAAAATTTTCTAAAACTCGATAAACAGAATGGGTAGGACCATTGAATGAAAACTACGATCTATGTAATAATGACGATTATAATATTAGGCTTGCTTTGTGAGTCCAGAGTTCACGTTTACAATATGAGACATTATATAAAACGTGATCAGACAAGCTGAGGTTTATACGTACGTAGTCTGAAATATTAACAATGTTGTACGGTAGTATAAATCGACATAAATTATTATTTATCTCCTGACTTTGACCTTCGTAATGTATATTTAATGAGGTTTTAGAACCTCACGATATTAGTATCGTGAGTATATTTACGTAAGTTATTTATCTACGTAGGAGTATGTAAACACTGGCTAATTCGATATACATGCACTGTTCCCAAATAATGGTAATTGAAATAAATCCAAATTTTTTGAAGTTCCTGTATTTATTTCAATATGCAACATTGTCTGTTTCAGAATATTTTTTTACATGGCAATATTATATACCTAATTTTTAAATAAAAAGGATTGGTATTTGGTTTTATACTTTAATGCATTTAGAAAGTGTATTTGTAATGTGTTTACGTAAATAATATATGATTAGAAACGGGTCATGAAACCGACAAAGATAATAAGCAGTCGCTGTGTTATGCATATTTGCATTGATAAATAATGCAAACAAAATACAAAATTATGTATTGCAGTTAATGTAGGTAATTTATATCAAGTGGTCTAGTTTGTTTGATTAGCGATTAGGGAAAACATGGTGTTTGGTAGTAATACAAGATACAACTGTAGACTACATTCGTTCTGTGGTTTCCCCTGCGTTCCCAGTAGATTTTAAATAGATTAACTGTAGCTGATTTAAATATTTTTGTAGTCAGATTACTTTCATAGTCAGATACTTTCAGATTGGTAGGTATTACCCGAAATATCAAAACTAAAAACATATACAAAGCTACAAAACTTTATTACTAACTAGTAGGTACCTATATAATAATATTAATAATAAACTAAGCAAACATAAAATGAGAACAAATACTTCAACCGTTTTTAGAAATTTGCTAGTCCCCTCCTCCAGCATTTTTAATTTCGTTATATAGCAATTTATTTTCGTAATATCTATAAACAGTAATTTCCACTTAATTTGACGCAGAAATCTATATTATTATACATTATATATTATCTTGTCTATCGCCTAGATCATGTTTGTTTGGGACAAAAATAACATTTATGGAATTTACTTGCTTCAGGCAATTTCAGTTATAACTCTCTGAGTTCAGTAATACAAGGTACATGGTCTCGTTCGCAGGTGTTTGTACTGAACAGGCAGACTTTATGTTTGCTTATATTGTCTTGAAACTTGTTAGTTTCTTGCCAGCTATGTGTATCTGTTTTATTAGTTAACTTACTACCGCTTCTCGGTTCTACCTTATATAATAAACTAGAACATGATCTATCTATCATGTTTCGTAGGTACATCCCAATTTAGTAGAATGTATTGAGTAATATAATTGTGATTTATTGTTTTTTAGGTAACAAAGAAATATACCGTTTTTATACTTATGTTCATCATATTTTCAAAAAATATATATCTTACCAATATTTCAGTTTCTAAAAAAATGCGTTCCACCAAATTTTTCCGGCCGCCAAATGAGCGTCTCCTCGTAAAGATTACACGGTGATCTTAAAAGTAAAGAAGCTATCTTTATCTCACGCCAGTACCTACTCCAGTGGATCCTTGCCGCCCCAAGCAACTCATTCCGAGTCGAGGGGGTTGACGCGGCGAAGCGGCTAAAGCGCTGTCAAGTGCTTCAGCTATTGACTACGCAACAATAACGTCTAATAGCAACCAGCCCTAACGATGCTTTTTTGACGTTATTCCATGATACGAACGGTGGAATAATGTGTAGAGACAAGGCTGTAAGCGAGGCGTAGACATTTTTTGTGGGGTTGAATATATATTAAGTACTCTCATAGAACAATGTGAGTGTCGGCGAGACGATGACCCCTGGTTTTGTCTTCTGTGATATAGGGTGGAACTATCTTTTTTATAGTTACCCTGCCATCATTTAAGTGCAAAGTATAATTTATAAAATCTACCATTAAAATAACATCTTTAATTGGGTGTTTTTTTCTCTATAAATTGAAGAGCATAACGTAGAGTAGTTCATGTTGCTACAATTTTACACTCTGTTTACAGAGCCGTATCATTGAATAAAGTACCTACAACTTTTGTACACCCATTAAACATTCATATTGTAACAAATTTAATGGCGCAATACACCGAGGCTCGGCTCGAAAACCTCCCACTTTTATATCATTTTATTTTTAATTATTTCTGACTCGCACATTCTCTTTATTAGCATGTTATGTGGAAAACAGGAGGAATAATAAAACGTGAACACAAAAGCTGCCATTTCACAGTGGGAATTCACTGAGTCATCACAACAATTCACGTATTCCGTCCAGAAGGTTGTTTGCATGTCACTTTTGTTACAAGTTTTAGTACGAGTAACTTGCGCAACGTGAACTTACCTTCATCACTTGTTTTTTTATTGAAGATAGAACTGGCGCTATAAACTATTCTTACTCAGTAAATAAGCAAAAGGAACAAAGTCCTCATTATTATCTATAGATATCAATATTGTCTATTACTTTTTATTTACAAAACCATTAATAGTTCAATCACATGCAGTGTCTATAATAGCTTTGGATCTTTGCCACTGGACTAATCAAATTCGACTAACTAAGGCTTTGCCTGCAGTCTATATTGTCCTTTTAATACCCATGCATAGAAAATTGCTTGCGCCTGTCCTCAGAGAAAAACCCGGGAAGCATTCATTCTATCCAGACAGATGTAACTATCCACTTGAGACTATAATTTCATTCACAAGGTAATGACTTTTGAGAGTTGAGAGTACGTTTTTCATTCATGTTGTGTTCGGTATTCATGATCTTCGCAAGATTATTTTGAATTTACGGCTACAATAGGTAAATAAGAGTTTCTTGAATTGCAGTCAGCTCAATATGGAAAATTCCATTTGACTTTAATATTTTTTGCTGAAAAATACAGTTTATAATGCACTCTAAAATCACTGGTTTGTAACTACTTTGATACGTCTTTAGATATTTTTCATATAAAGAACGTAACCATGGGACTGAAAAATAAACACTTCGCAACAGACTCAGTTGCCAGTTAGTAGTTGAGTAAAAAAATCATTCAAACGAAGCACAAAGCAAATAAAGCTGGCAGGCAGCGACACCTAGCGGGTGGTTGCTTCAACAAACAAATCCTATAGTGGAATGCGCTGAGACCAGCTCTTTGTCTTCACTCAAGTGAGATACGCAAATAGAAAAATACAAGCTAGTTGCTTTAATTTTTTTAACGCTCACGACGACTTAAAAAGGACATTTTAATTATATTTACATAAAATATGTGAGTTACTTTGTACCCATATATTTATACGATACAAAAACAGACAAAATATTAATTAACTGTGAAGATTATTTATATTATTATCGTTAATAGTGACAGACACAGATATGTGTATAAAATGTGATATAAAAAACATGTTAGTCTTAACTACAATAAAACGTTAATTGTTGTTATAAATGCAAATTGAACCTTTAAACCAATATGAGATTAATCATTATTTTCTCTTTAACAATTCTTTTGAAACACAATTCGAAAGGGCCCGTAATTTACTTTATTTTAACCCCTTTTTCCAACAATGTCCTTACAGAAAACTCTGTTTATAGCATTTTTTGTTAATTACTTTTTCATGCTAGATCGAAGCTTAATTAATTAACAATACAAATAAATGGTGATAAAGGATGAACGATCAAAGGCCTCGAGCAGATCAAATAAGCCTCAGGTATAAAATTTTATATTCAATTAATATGAACTTTGTGCAGAACAAAATGAAAGGAACTGTTTCACTATCCTACTAATTTTATAAATAACTACTAATAATTGTGAATGGGCGCATGTATGTTTGTTACTCTTTCACGCAAAAACTACTGAACGGATTTGGAAGAAAATTGGAACACAAAAAGTTCATAACCTAAATTAACACATAATGCGGGTGAAACCGGAGCCATTAGCTTTTTTATACCTATATCATGAACTTTATCAAAATATTACTGGTTCAGTGTCAGACAGATTCACAACCCGAACAGTAACTACAGAATGTAGAAAACAAACAAACATACGCTACGAATGTAAATTAAGTGCTACGAGCGCTACGGCCTACGAGCTTGTGCTACGAGGGTGACTGCAGAGCAAATAATTCCACTCAAGTGGTACTCTCAAACAGATGGTGTGGTTACAGTACTTAGTGCAGTGATAAACGAGATCGTGATTAAATTTATACCAAGTGAATTTGTTTTAATTTATCTACTAATAGAATCACTCTCACATCTCTCAGAGATTAGAGATCCTGTTAGGATCTGCAGCTAGTAATACGCCACAGCTGCTAGAAAAAATGTTCATATTAGAAAGATTTTGAATATCACATCGTTATTTCATACTTTTAAACTTAATTAAAAAATCTTATGCCAGAATACTTTCTAAGTAACTGACTGAATTATCAAATAAATTAACATACTGTTGCGCCTACGAGTTACACTGAAGCAATGACGCAATAAGTGTAAATTGTACATTAAAAATCAAAGTATGAAAATGTCCCAAGAAAAATCGATAAAACAAAGATGAAAACGCTTTTCCATTTTACAACGGTCGTCAAGGTCAGAAATGCGGAACTTGCAAGTTACCAACGTAGCTTAAAGGATAACCAAGCCTAAACAAGCTTATAAACTTAACATAGAATTACCTAAGGCTAACTTTCTATACATACAAATAATTTGAGTCGACGAAAATTTACATGAATCCAAGTAATGTAAGCACAGCACGATGTTATTACAAAATTTGCATGTCTGTAATGAGATGCCATAGTAAACACCTAAAATTAAATTCAGCAAAGATAGTTGGACCAAAATTAGTTTGCCCGAATTCCTCTAGTCAATATTTGGGCTGTCAATGTAACTGTCAATGAAAAGACTGTCTGAGTAACTGATTCCTTTTAAAGCTAGATAAAATGCATTACACAAAAATATTTAATAAATGAATCATAATCTGTTCATCTTTTCGACAAATGTCAATACCGAGCCAGTATCGACTAGGCAATTTGTATCTAATATCTCAAAAGGCATCTGCATTTTATATTCAAATTACGAAACCCCAATAATTTAAAATTCAAATTTACCCTCATGGAATATCCGAATACGGCCGACGGTTGAATTACAATTCAAAATTAAACCCAAAAGACCATATCGATGCCGATCATTTAAAACAATCGCGGCGCGCGTCCAATATGAATTCTGAACTGCAGTTATCGACAGTAATGACTTTCTATCTGACTAGACTGCACTGCTATTATGGTTATTGCGTTCGGATCAGAACGATATCGAGGCAATATAGAGGAAGCTAAGTGCTTACTACACAGAATACGTTAACATCGACCCACGAAGATTCCTCAGCAAAGTGCATGCGATAAAGTTAATGTTGAAGGCATGTATTACGTCATTCGGTTTTGAACATTTTCTTTGAAATACCGTTCTGTATCACCATGTAGTATCTACTAAGGAGTTAAATAAACTAATTGTAGCCTTGGTTAAACGTTATGGGATAACTTCTCTAAGTTGATGTTAGGAATTAAGATCTTATGATCCCAATTTATGGAGAGTGAAGTTTATGTGATATTACTATAGTAAACAATATTTCTGATTTAAAATATTTTCAGTTTATTTCTTGGACAATAAAAGTATTGCGGTTTTATTTCAAAAAGGCGTAACTGTAACAGATACTTATTATTATCGATGTATTTTAATACTTTGTCCTGTACCTAAATAGTTAGCAGTTGACTGAGTGGCCAATGAACAAAATTGATATCTTGTTATAATTCATATTTTAAGCTACATAACTGCGTGTTCTTTTTAAAGTGCCATAAATGATGGTTACTGCATTTTACGAGCATTACTGCATTTTGGTAAAGATATTATAGGTATATATACCTACATATATTTGGCGAAAAATGGTGTGAAACTTCATATAAATTCCCGGTTTTAAATGTGAAATCTCATAATGTCACGTCTCCAAATCTGAAGTCTAGACGGGAATTTATGCTTTTTACACGTGTACGTTGCTGGCACATAAATTGAAATGCCACAACGTGTTTCCGTTGGCGGCGGCACATTTAAATTTCATCAAAGACCGCGAGAAACATCCCTGGCGGTGCAAAATTGTATTTTCTGCTTGAAAGAAACGAATATGAAGGCACATGTCTCTTCCATTTTCGGTTTACTCTTTCGTATCGTATTTCATTTTGTAGACACACATCACACTATTTCCTCATTGGTAAATAAACATGCCTTGAATTTTGGCACTTTCTATTTGGGATATCATTTTACTTCAATTTAATTTACGTTGAAATAAAGAAAGCAGTAAATATACTTGCGAAGTGTAATGCAATTACCCACCTAGAAAAAAAATTGTAAGTTAAGGCGTAGGGACATGGAATCGGCAAAGGCCAATAAGATTGTGCTATCGGCTTAGCCAAGATAAAATTGAAAGTCTCTTTGTAGCAGTGGGTAAAGCATAAATTCTCCGAGTAGAATCCTTATCGAAGCTTTATCTTGTATCTGTGGAGCTGAAATGCAATTTGCACCATCAAATTGCGTTTCCCGCGTTGCCTAGTTCCATTTTGGTCGACTGCTTTACTGAACTTTGAACATATTTTAAAACATTATTTCAGTAAAAATTCGCCATCATCGTCAACAATGTTTGTTAGTCATCCGTTTTTTATTTTAATTTGATAAGCACTAAGTTTTGCTATTCTACTGATGTTATAAATGCGCAAAATTTGTCAGTGTTTGTTACTTCTTCACGTCTAAACGGCTGAAGCGATTTTAATAAAATTTGGTATGGAGTTAGCTGACAGTCTGGATTAACACATAGGCTATTTTTTATGCCGGCCAAATTGATGATTCCCCGGAAGTGCGGGTGAAACCGCGGGGTGGAAGCTAGAGCATAATAACTCAAAACATTGTATATATTTATTGAATTAAATCCTATACCTTAAATAAATATTTCATAATATTCTTGGAAACATACAGACCTACTTTCATTCGGAAAATCCGTGAAATCAAATGAACATTATAAATAGGAAATGAGGCGTGCACATGTCGAAATAATCTCATTACTTTTCCAATCCCGGTTGTCCCTGTCCGAGTATTCGTATAGAGTTTGATGTAGGTCGTCGTACATATATGAATGACATTTTGTTTTATTCGTAAGCCATTTTTCAGTCATTTGATTTGGGTTTTCCTTTTCCTTTGCCGGAATCATGGATATGGGATGGTTCATAAGAAGTAACGGAATATAAACGGGCATTAACAAAAAGATTTTGTTCTTACTGTTTTATTCATGTTTATTTGTGAATTTATTATGATAAAGGTAATATTTTCTTTCATCATATTTATTTTGAGTCGACAAGTGATCTACGGAATGAGTTACAAATACAATATTATACAGTATTTTCCGAACAAATATATTAGTGTATTGTATTATAATATTATAGACAAATCAATTTCAATACGTCCTAAATCTACAGATAAATTATGAAAATGTTAATATGGAATTTATATAGATTATAAAAATAACCATACACTAACGTCACTTCACTTGGTATTTATTTGTAGTGAACTATCAAAGTTTCACGAAATGCTCTTTCATTTTAATTGGCCCATATAAAGCGGGCCGCAATTTAATTGAACCATTAGCCAGGCGCTGGGCGACCTCGCTTAATTTACCCGCACTTTAAGATGAGAGTTCCAAGTTTACTTGTAAGAGCTTATATTCAAATAATGAAATAAACATTAAGCACATAAATTCGCTTTAATTTTGAACAAAATATTATTTCGCCCTAAAGAATAATTTCTGTGAAATCTAAACTTAGATTACAAAACAGTTGCTTGAAATGACCTATTAAGTTATAAGCGACACTTCTTTAACCTTAAAAATTTTTCGCAACTCAAAAGTCACTTAACATATTTTAGCCGTATTAGTTCATTAAACACATATTTGTGTTTATTTTCAGGTACTCTTTGACAGTTTCACCCTCGGCCGCTTCACATCGTTTACGGAAGATGGTTGTCCCGATGGCTACATGCAGATCCAAGAAGCAAGTCGTCCCCAAGTGGGAGGTTCATGGTGTGGAACATCATGGGGTCCATCGATATACTATAGTGAAACCAAATCCATAACACTAATTATAAGACTTCTACATTTGTCAAAAGATCAGAACAACTATAATTTTGACTTTCGAATGGCGTATAAAGTTTTGAGAAGGGAATATGCTACGGTACGATATGGCGGATCTCCTCCATCAGGTACATCAGACATTTTTTTTTATGTTTACTTTTCCGAAAATGTTGTACCTACTATGTAAACTTAGTGCATAAAATATAAAATACATAGTTATAGAAAATATCAAGTCTTCTATATGCCAGCAAAACAAATTTTATTGCATCGTAAAAATTCGTAAAATATTCCCCCGCATATCCCATAATATTCTATTTCTCATTTCAGAACGTCCCTTTTTCAAACTGAGACCGATGCCTTATCCCGTAAACATATCACGCGGTGAAGATACGAACGTCGCAAGGCCGACAAAAACTGCCGAGTATTACCTCGGGGATTTGATCTCCGGGACTTATTGCTCCCGGATATTCAGCGACTGCGATCGTAAAAACTGTAGGTTACAGTCACCAAATTTCCCCGGCGTTTACCCAAGGAATTTAACATGTTACTATGCCGTACGACAACATGAAGTTCCTCCAGGAAAACATGCACTTATAGTTGTGAAACAACCGAATGGGCAACTAGTTTCGATTAGAAGTCAGAAGGCATTGTATGCTGCACAACAAGAGAGGGGTAACAATGGACGGGAATTGAAATTTTGGCAACAGTGTGACGAAGTTCAAGACTATGTAACGGTGTATGATGGTTACACAACAAGAGATCCAATTATTCTGAGGTTCTGTGGCGGTGGCGTTTCTGTTCCTGAAGCTATTTCTAGTGGACCAGAATTGCTAGTCGAATTCACAACATCACCCTTTGGTACGTTTCTGCAACCAGCGACCCCGCAGTCTTTACATGGATTTCAGTTGGAAGTTGAGGTGAGGGCTCAAACAGAATTATTTTTGCATAATCGCTTAGTAGCTAATTTATGCAGTTCTTGTATTTTACTCGCTATGAGATGGAAAACCTTATTTAGACTTTCAAGTGCCAGCCTGCACGGGAAGGATTCATTATCATATTGAAATTATAAAAAGTAAGTTTAGACCGGTCTTTAGTTGGAATCTCTTCATGCAGACTTGGTTGCCACAATGAAAGAAATTGCATCGTTCGAACTAATATCTTTTGTTTACCAACTTCATCTGAATATTTTTCTGCGACTTATTTAACTTTCCTCATAACCATTTCAAAGAAATGTGTTCACTCTTCGTTTCATTATATACGAGAACGTTAGGAACTCACAATTTTGTTAGGATTTTATTTCATAGTATTTGCCGGGACAATTTATTATCATTAGAATTGCTCCATCGTACCTACATGTTACGTGCGAGATGCCGTTTATTCCTTTATCTGCCTCGTAGTCTGTAATTTCAGAGCAATCTTTATTCCTTTTGACCTATACGTTCCATTTACTCATTGCATTGATTTTAACGAGAAATAAAAAACCATGTCGGTTTTGGATGACCGCCAAATACCAATTAAGTACCTAAGTGAAATATTTGAACTTTTCGTTAGCACTTTTATTTTAGATTATGTACATTGCTTGTTTACTATCTCAGTTCTTTTACCTGAACCTAACAAGTTCTTAATAGGACTTTCTCGTCTGCTAAAAGCTTTTAATTATTAAGATTCTATTAGCACAGTCCATTGTGCTCACAGCGCAAGTGTTGAACTAATTTCGAGCAAGTTGAAATGAAATTAACTAGTTTCAGATTAAATCTAGCCATCCGCTTTAATCCTGCACTTTAAATCGGTTTAACGTTAATTAACAAGGTAATAATTACAAATCTGAAACAATTATCTAAACTAGTCTGACGTTTATTTAGGTTGTCCATTTTGTTAATACTGTCATTAAACACATTTTGTAATACTAATCGTTTTACATGCTAATGAAAATTAGGCTAATGGTTGCGTATATCATTATAGAGTGTTATTTAAAGTGTTTCGTTCTCGGTGAACAATAATAAATCAAGTAGTGCCCTGAAGGCCTCGGTTGGGCCCCTGCCAAAGTGTAATTAGTAGCGTAAGGCTCGCACGGTCACAATAATGGGCTAAGCAAACTTTGTGACCGAACTGACATTGTTTTAACTTATCAAATTAGGGCACACTATATTTTTAATGTCCAAGATTGTTATATAAACATTTTAGGATAAATAAAAGAACATACAATCGAAATCAAACTTCATTAAATAAAAACACCAAATACTAATATGATTTTGATTTTACATCCAAAAAGTAAGTACCTACTTTTGTTAAGGGATGAGGATCGTCCGTTATTAATAATCCCATTATTCAATTTCAGGTTAGATTCGTCGACCAACAGTCACCTACATACGCAAAGAACAAAAGAGCCTGTGAGTTTTGGATCAGAGGGACTGGAAGAGGCGTTTTAGAGCACCCTCAGCATTCTTTACCACCGAATACCACTTGCCTTTATCATATGCAAGGGATCGACACCTCGGGGCCCTCAGGCAGGAATATAATTTACAGAAGGCCCTCGTTTTCGGCTCCGAGATTCAGAGTATGGTTTTCGGTATTGAAATTTTATGTGACAAACGCTCTCAATCCAAATTTACCGGAGGACGAATATTGTGGCAGCCATTTGAATATATGGGACGGCCCTATGAGAATATCGCCCGGGTGCAGTGATATATTTTGGTAAGTTTGCTTGCTCTGTTTTATATTGTTCTAATAACCTTAACTTAAATTTGTAATAAGCCACAAGCGTATATATTAATATATTTATTTAAACATAATAGTTAATTATATTATAATAATAATAGACGTAAAGGTTACTATGCTCCTACTTTTAAAATATGCTATCAAGTCACGAGTTTTTATTCAAATTCACTACGGTTTGATATAACTAAAAGACAAACCAGCCCATACAAATATGTTACTCATAGAAGTCAGTCAAGACAAAGCATCAATATTATCTTTCTCATTTCCAGTGACAAAGAGCGGTCAGTACAAATGTCAAGAGCGACATCTCCTCAGTCTGTAATCGTAGGTCGCCCTCCAACAAACGCCACACTTGTTGCAAGATTCTGTAGAGAACGTGCCCCGCGAACTTGTGAACATGCGCTATTGAGGAGATCCAGAGCCTGTGCAAGGACAGAAAGTTTCTTGTCCAAAGGAGACTCTATGACTTTGGAGTTAAAGTTGACGCAGGGAACAGCGTTGAAGTACGTAGCAAAGTTTTTATTCTAATCATTTCTGCTATTACTTTTTACATCATCATATACATGGCATATTATACATATCTATCGTGCTAATAGTTATGTATTCGTTGAAGCCCAGCTATATAAAATATTCTTGAATTATGATGGACTAATGAGCTGAATCAAAATCTTTTTATTTCTGTTGTTTATGCGTGAAATAAACCACTAACATTAAAACTTTTGCACTTAACGTACTCTTACTTTATAGTGGTTGAAAGATGTGATACCATTTATAATATCTTTTTTAATAGATTTTATTTTACAATACAATTAAATTTATTTTATTATATGTGTGTATTTATTATGTATACCTATGTATTTTATACAATTCCAGACCAATATTCTTCAAAGCCCTTTACGAGTTCGTTGACCTACATCAAGATGGAGAGGCATGGGGTCGTGGTACTTGTTCAAGAAGATTTTCATCCCGATCGTTCCCTGAAGCTCCACCGGACCCTCCAATTACCTTTTCGTCTCCGAGAGATGTATTTCTATATGGGCGGGGTGGATCGAGAAATATAAGGTATTTTTTTTACTATTAACCTAATTAATAAAGCCATAATTTATACGAAGCACCGAAAACTACAGGATTTCGATGATATTCTTATTTTGTTGTCCTATATAGTAGGTCTTATTTTAGTAGAATATTTGTTCATATCTGGTCAAAGGACCATAGGCAACAAGCTTGCAAAAAAAATTTAAACACACCAAGTCCCGTAACAGGTGGAAACAATTATGTATACCATTATGTTCAAGCATTGGATGTTTATTTTCAGTTGCACCTATCGTTTCGAGGCCAACCCTGGTGAGGTAATCCGACTGCGAGTTTGGGGCATTCGCAGCGGCGGCCGTCTATGCCGCTCTGTGCATTCCGCTCACTCACCGTGGTTTCGCTGCGCTGGTGATCCAACTGCGGCCATCAGGATCTTCGATAGACCTTGGAGAGACGCTGGGCCTGGAGTATTGAGGGACTGCTTGTGCAGGTAGTTTTTCAATATTGTTGTTACTATTTACGAAAAGACAATCTACAGTGTTAGGTTAAATTTTAAATTATGCGTCACTTAATCTAAGCTATGGAATGACTCCAAATAGTGTGATCATCAATGTTGGCGAGCTAATAGAGCTAATCAGGTAAGACAGTAAAATGTTCATGCAAACTGAGCTTTCATTCAAAGCAGAGTTTTGCTACTGTATTTACTGATTTTGTAATTAAATCATTAGTTGTACATAATATAGGTACGAATACTAGGTAATATACGTAAATTACTGAGTTTAATATTCAAATTGTTTTCCTATTTTGTTTTAGTGATACGGGTGATTATGAATTCACCTCAAGCGCAACAGTGGCTGAACTTAAATTCGACGTTGTCAATATGTCGGCATCTGATGATTTTCGTTCCTTCGGCTTTGAAGCTTCAGTAGAATTTGTTAGATTGGATACTACGTGCGAAAGTTCACATAGAGTATATGGTGCTAGTGGCGAGTTGAAATTATCTGCAACGTCACCTTTATCTGAATCGGTAAGTTTGAAGTTCACTACAAAAGCCAGTATCTATAAGTACACGTTATAGATTAAGCGTATCCTTAAAACCATTACCCGCATTTTTTTTTAAATAAACTTCAAGTACCCTTATATTGTATCCTATGTATTTTCAACTAGTGAAACTAAACCACGTATTTTTATACATCTCGTTTAAAATCAGTTACGTTATTTACAGGATCGATGTGAACATCGCCCATGGCTAGTAGATCCAGCTCCAGGTAGATACTTGTACCTTCAGATCCGTGGCAATATCATCAAAGAGCCAGAACTGGATAACTTTACCTTACTCAATAATATCACCGTTGCGCCTGATCTTAGGCATCTGTGCAGAACCCAAAATCGAATAGCAGTGTATGCTGGTGGTCTTACACCAATATTTATATGTCCTGATCCCCCTGAAGAGCAGATTCAGGTAACTAATTACATAGTTTTTTGGCGTTGCGAACTAAATTCATGCTGTATAGTAAATCCCTTCAATGACATGAAACTAATCTTTCTTATTCCTCTTCTCTGACTCTTCGTCGTTTTGTCAACACGATGAGAACGTGAATTAAGTGCTAGCTGTATGTATGTAGTATGTAGACAATTCTACTGATAAATATAAGTCTAATTTCATCAATGTAGTAAGTAATGTAATACATTGACTACTCGTGTTTATTTTCAGGGTGATGAAGTAGTAGAAATATTTTCCGACGGCTGGTCTAAGGAGGTGGACGCTCTAGCTCGGCATGTACTAGCGCCAGCACCGTCTCCTGATCATTTCGACTTGGACTGGCCTAGATCTTTATCAGTGGAACTAATTGCAGCTGAAAGTGGCACATACTATATTACATGGTTGGAACTTTCTAGAAGGTACGTTTTGTTATTGTTTTAATATAATTGTCTTAATCCTCGACAACTTTAAGTACGATAAATACTTTCATCTGTTGATTAAGAAACGTTTAATTTATATAGTGAGTACTAGTTGCTCCCCGATATTTCACCCGCGTACCTGGGAGATCTTCCATTTTCCCTGAATTAATTGTCCTTTCTCAGGCGCTAGACTATGTATGTACCAAATTTCACTTAAATTGCTTCTGTAGTTTTAGCGTGAAAGTATAGATTGTATCGTTACTGTATCTTGGACATATTGCTAGTTCTTTGCCTACATTTATTCCTTAAATCTACCACTAACTTAAGATCTTAAGCATCTTCAGCATTCCCCATTATCCATATTGCATATGCTATGTTTTCCAGAGAGCCTAGCAACCGCGGCGGCGTGTACGCGCTCTCCGGCGAGTGCCGTCACCGGTGCGCGTCGCTGGACGCGTGCATCGCGCCGGCGCTGTGGTGCGACGGCGTGGCGCAGTGCCCGCGCGGCGAGGACGAGCGCCTGGCGCAGTGCTCGGCGCTGCTGCGGGTGCCGGCGCACTACGCCGCCGCGGTGCTCGCCTTCACCGCCCTCGGTGGCTTCGCTGTGGTTAGTCATGTTATTATGTCTCGTGGCCTTATTACACCTGTTTTAAACAGGTTACGTTAACGTAACCTTACGTTTTCTCTTTGCTTTTTCTTTTTTTTATACCATAAGGGTGGCAAACAGGCATACGGACCCACCTGATGGGAAGCGGTTACCGTAGCCTATGGACGCTTGCAACACCAATCCCTCTCTCTCTTCTCTTCTTTCTGCTCTTATACCGTATAATCAGGGTCGACGTAACGTGTGTTTTTCTAATATTCCTCTCTGTCAGTAACCATACGTTTTGATTGGTAAAAATAACACTGTCATGAGAGGTGGGACAACGAGGCATTGAAAAATGTGATTGTATTTTTTACCAGCGAATCTTTATATATTTCATGACAACTCTTGTTTTCCAACCTCTTAGACAGTTATAATGTAGTACTAATAACTACTTTAACGATTTAATAACTATTTTGCAGATAGCGGCAGCACGTTCGTGTCGCCGCCGCCGCTCCGCGCTCCAGCAGCGTCTCAAGAGCCTATCCTCGGATACGGCCATTTTTGACGAAAAAGAAGTGATTTGCTGACCAAGCGAGGACTCTGTGCGATATGTGGAAATAGACCGAGTCACCACAGTGTGACCGGCTTCCCGCACGGAGTCCCGGATAACGTTAATATGCTCTCTCAAACTAAACTATGTGATGTTGCCACTTTCGAGGCTAGTAGCGTAGAGTTAACTCCAGAATTTTGAAGACGACATTTGTCAATTCATTGATTGTTTCTATTGGAGATTGAAGTACGCAAGATATTGTCATAGAGTTGAATGCAGTTGAGTCCTCATAGCTGTTAAAGCGATGTATTAAAGGAATAGGATAATCAAAGGTTCACTCAAATGTTGCAATGTCTATGAAATAATGTAAATAAACTATGTGATTATATGGGGTAGGTAGATAATGTTAGAGCGAAAAATATACATTTTGGACCAAGTGCAGTCGATCGGTAAGTGCAGTCGATCGGTAAGTGCTGGCACTTTATACATACGTGGAAGATGCTTAAAGAATATTGTAGGTAGGTATGCCTTTATTTCTTCCTTGTCGTAAATGTTTGGCTCTTTAGGGATTTGGCTGGTAAATAATATTTCTAATTATGCCTGGGTCTTTGGTAATGTTTGGTAACTGAAATGAAGTGTTCAATATTGGACGTTTATACGCACAATGTATTGCATTTGATGCTTAGTATGTTCGGCCGGTCGACTCGAAGCACACTCTGAATTACATGAGAACGAGTCACATATTTGTAAATAACATTTCGTAGTGTCTCCTACTCAAGGTTCGTTATGATAAAGTCGTTAAGTGTTAGCTAATATTTGCGGCAATAATATTGGTTACAAGAATAATGAAAGTCGAATAAAATATTGAACCCGTGTTCTGAATGTTACTCTAAATTCGTATACGTGATATAAAACTGCCATTTTTGTACGAATTTTCTTGTTCAAATAACGAAATTAGCAGAATATGTATTCAATTTCCAATTATTTATATTACCTATAATAATTATTGTTTATTTGTTACTTGATGGATACGAAAAGTATTTTGAATATTATTTTTTACTGATTTACTAATAAGGGTCAGTTTTATTGTCAGCGTTAGAAAAATTGTATGTATTAATTCATTCCTATTGAAAAAGTTAAAAGAAATATGTTTCCATATTGTAGAAACAACATAAATAATGAAATATCCTAATCGAATAAAATGCGATGTAAATAAAGAAATACCTAAAAACCTATTCATATCTTAGAAATGTATTGAATTGAGGATATTATAAAATGTTTATTTCCCAAGGAAATTAAGAAAGTTTATTATAATATCGCGTTAACTACTAGTGAAATTCGTAGGAGATTTGATCTCAATGTGAGCAACATTGAATGATTCTAAAAAGCAAGTGTATTTTGAGCCTTCGAGGCTTCTGTTGCCCATTAGGATCAAATAGTAATCTAGAGATTGGAATATTTGAAATTTAGATAGGAACCGGAAGGGAGATACGGTAAGTATTAAATCAAAGTGTTCTTTATATTAAAAAAAAAACGGTAATTTATTACTCCTCTATTGTTTAAGTCCATTTGATAATGTTACGTGTTTATTTTGTAAATTTTAATTGAGGTAATGTAAGCGGTTATTAGTCACATTGGAGTAGAGCGTTTGTAATCGTCTTCCATAATGTACGAGAAATCAGGTTTTATGTTTACTACCGTTATGTTGCGCCATATCAAACGATATTCAAGGATGTTATTACGGATACTAACTAATTAACAGAAACAGGTGTTATCCTGGAAGACAATAATGATGGATAATAGCTGTATAATAACAGAGATTACCTAATTTCACGTTCAAAACAATGATTACGAAAAGTTATGATGATATTAAGAAGTTTTTAAAATAAACTATTTACTGCATGAATTGTTGTTTTATTGAAAGGAACGATAATAATAATCATCATCATCATCAGTCGTGACCCCTGTAAGACAACGTGCCTCCCCTAACAACGCCCCCGTTGATCACTATGCTATGACTAAATGATCTATGCTCGTAGTGCAGATTGAACTAAGAGAAGTTTTTGATAATATGTGCACAATTAGTACAACGCTCAATGTCTCTACTATAGTTTATACTTCGACAAAATTATACTTTGAATCTATTTTATAGTTAACTAATAAATAGGAGGATCCACGTGAACTAATTGGAGAGTGAACCGAGACGGCAAAGCACTATTAATGTAAAACATGCCCATAAACAGTGTCAAGGTAGACGACAATCAATATAATAACACGCGTAAAACCAGTTATGCATCGAATAGCGAAATGTTTAATAGCCGGTAATATGTATAAATGACCAATAAATAAATCTACTAAACCTTGAAAAGTAAACTTTGTAGAACTGGGTTTCAAAGAAAACAAACACTATGGTTATTATTTTGTTACTTGTGTATAAAATTTATTTAAACTTAAAATGTTAAAAACGTTTAAAAATTAAGAAAAATCTTAGGTTTTGGTAACTAATATAATGGCAAATATATAGATACTAATACACAATAAAAATAATGACTATATCAAACTGAAAGACAATACAATATCGAAAATATTTCCAATGTATCTAACGAACTGTCTAATGAATGAAGAGCCTCAACATTTGAATATCTAATAATAATAAAACTAGACTAATACGATAATAAAAAAATATGCATCTATTTGACATGTTTGATTTTACGAGCCTGACCCTGAGCTATATTATTTGTTCTATTAACACACATACATCCAAATAAGGCTATTTAAGATAATTAGGAAATTAATACCTATGGTAAATGACCCAATGGTGGCCAGTTTAAGAAAAAAAAAACTGGTTTTTGTCAAATATTACCAAAATTGTGAAAGTTTCAGCACTGAATATAGTGAAACTATAAAGTCCAGTCCTTATTTAATATTTGTAATGTATTACGCGTGAGATACGGCAAAGCTGGATTCAATTAATTTAACAAATAAAAGTTGTAGTTTTGTGACCCAGTCTTGGCCAGGGAAAATCCATTAATGGATATCCCAGTCTTAGTCTTAGTTTATCTTTATTTTCTGGCTAACACATCAAACAACACCAATTTTGATTTTAATTAAGCAATACTATTTTACAAGTGAAACTTTCTGCTCACCGCCATAACGATTTCCTTAAGAAAAGCCGTCGTTGTCAATTTCAAATTATTTTACACTTTGCATTCCCGCAAATTTGTACATGTAAGTGACTGAATTCAATAAAACGTTAAACTTAGATAGTTCGATGTCTAAAGTCTATGTCACAGTGATCCCAATGTAAAAACATTAGCTCATGTCCGAATGCTAGATGTTTCTTTCAATTTTTGGCCATTACTGGTACAGTGGCCACCACTGGTACACTTACGATACTATTCATAATTTTATCAATAATGTTGCTCCAAACCAAAATATTCCAGCAATTTATATAATACATTCCGGTTATAGTTATAATAATTTAGTTGAATACTCCCTGACTCATAATTTCATAGCCTTTCTTCACGTTTTCAGTGATATTTTCCGCTGGTCTGTCAGAAGTGACAAGCCACGTGCTGGCACTCTCACCGTGCTTGTATGCATCTATTAGACCGTTTATTGCCGATTCTACCCTGGAATATCGATAAGAAAATATTGTTATAAGGAATTGTTGGCTTTATAGAAAGTATATGATAGAGTTTTCAACTTAGTAGGTATAATATGATGAAGTTTCCAACCCGTGGTACCTACAAAATTACAATTTCTTTCTTCCAGATTTACCAGTTGGTTCTCTGTCAGGATGTAAATATCCATATATATATATAATGTGTATTTGAAACTAGTATATCAGCTATCTGGTACATAGAGGATACACTAACTAAACAATGATATAAACTGATAAAATGGAAGTATTTTTTTCCTAAAACAAATATTATTCTTGTCTCAAAGGTAATTCTAGAAGTGTCGATGAACTTCTATTATATCTATTTTCATGCAAATTGCGACTTGCTCTTTATGATGTTAAACTTTATTAGCATAAAAATAGAACTAAACGTTGGTAAGTTTTAACAGCTACTATTTAACAGCTAATATATTTCCCCTAAGAATATCATTAACCTCTTAGTGAAGGAGCATTGTCGTAAAAACACTATTGTTTGGCATTGCAATGATAAAATTGTTTGTTCTGACTACCTAGTCCTAACTATGTAAATGACGTAGATCGTGTATTTCTAGCGATGAACATTTTCATTCAGTAATCAAAAACATCACTAGGTACAGCATTGTGCTAGAAGAGCATCAAAAAGAGACTTAAATTCCTTCAAGGATCATTAACTATATCACCAACTAGCTGCCTCCGCGCGTTTTTACCCGCGTAGTTCTCATTCCCGTGGGAATACAGGGATAAAATATAGCCTATGTTACTCAGTGATAATGTAGCTTTCTAATGAAAAAATAATTATTAAAATCGGTCCAGTACTTTTTGAGTTTATACGTTACATACAAAAATACAAATCATTCCTCTTTATAATATTAGTGTAGATTATCACCTCGACTTGTTTTAGGATATTATAAACATTTTAAATTAAGGTCAACATACTTTTGCATAGGCAGTACTCCAAGGCTATCCAACAAATGTTTATTGGTTTCTTCATCAAACGCTTGCATTTTTTTTGTATCAAATAAGGATGTGTCAGTACATCCAAAACATAGGGTCAAAACCCGGACTCCTGACGTAGAATAATGGGGTTCCATCTGTAAAAAAAATAACACATAAGTTTCTAGTAAGGAGACTATATTCCTACCCTTCAAAATAATGGATTTGCTGATGAGGATACTTTGGATTTACTTTGGACCCACAGTCAAAATATTTATTAAAAAGCATTGAAAATCTGTCATTCTATGCATTTATCGAAAAATCTAAAGACACATCACATTTAAATTATCACCTCAACATATTTAATGTGAAAGCTAACATAGTACAGTAATGTTTGCTAGATAAAATGATAACATGTGCAAGTGCACAAGTGTACCTACAGCTATAATGGCTCTTCAAATAAAAGTAAAACAATACGTACTCCAAGACAATTACTGAATTGTAACACAGCACTTTTGGTCGCCGTATATACAGGTAGCAGTTGACCTTGAAACAGTCCTACAATAGATGATATGTTTATGATAGTTCCACCAATTCCACCATGATCCTTGCGCATCAAATTGTATGCCTTGAACGAACTCTTTATTAATGCTGACTGAAACAAAACAAGTGATTGTGAACTCATGAAGTTAAAAACGTCAAAAAACCTTTTGTAAAATGAATCATTATACTTTTGAAAGGGTGTTAAGAGAGAAAGAAAATAATATTTATTTTAACTATCGTATAGTGAAAAGAATATAAGTAGTCTTGAAATAAATAAAAATATTCTCTTTAATTTGTTTGTGACAAATCATTTATGAAGTAATTTGTACAGCATGCTATTAATAATTGTGAATGCTTTTTTTTTTAAACTCCGAGGATTAATAATAATGATTCTAAAGACAATTCCTATTCATTAGTCAACAAACAAAGTGGCTTCATTTAAAATTTAAAAATATTATTTTGCTGATGACTATTGTATCCATGGTTAATAGAAAAGTAAAAAAATCTGAAAAGAACTATTGCGTCTTGATCACTTGCTTAGGATGTTTTTCTTGAAAAATACTTCAATTTATTCATTTTACTCAGTGATATTCAATAGGTAAATTCATAATTACTTTATGAAACAACTTACCACATTTATACAGATCTCCTTCAAATATACGTTTTGGCTATCGTTCATAATACCAGCGTTATTGACGACAACATCTATGTATCCCAATTCGTTTTTGACTTTATCAAAAACTACTTCTAAATCATCTGTAGTGACGTCACATTTATAAAATTTCACTTTGTTAGCGCCATACTTATTAGTTAACTCATGTTCTAGTGCTTCACCATTTTTCTGATCCACGTCTAGGGCTGCTACATGCTGGAATAGCATACAAAAAATACAAATACAATTTATTGTTTACATCACGTAACAACACAACATAATTAACATTTATGTTTATTTTACTTAAGTACAATCTAAACACGATAAGATATATTCAGGGTTTATAAATGGTTAGCAATTTTGACTTCTAATTTGACAAGTTTACATTCAAAGTTTTTTGCATTAAGTATTTTCAAATTGGTTGATTTTGTTAACATGAGTTCAAAAAATAACAGCTTAAATTTAACTAAAAATTCCTTAACACCATCATTATTTTAGACCGAAGATAATTATAATCATATTAGAAATAATATTTTACCTTAGCACCCCCTTCCAAAAATGCTTGGACAATACCAGCTCCAATTCCAGCCGCACCACCAGTCACCAGAAAAACTTTATCCTTGATATCATACATTTTGGTTTTTAACACTTTGAAGACAACCGTCACGTTAAAAGGACCGCTACCAACTAAACTTCATTAAATTATATCAGTTGGAAGTCGACAGTAGTTTTAATACACTAGGTAATTGCGGCAATACTCGTATGCTTAAGTCAAGATACGACCTAAATGTCTTTAAATAATCTTTATAACCCTTAATGAAGTCTAGAATTCTAAACACAGTTAAAACTGATAAACATAGAGATACAAATAGCAACAAAAACAACGCACAGGCAACTGGTCCAGTTACCAACTGAATTGTGGAGGCCAATGGGAAAGACAAGGCAAACGCATCAGCAACATAGTATTTAGATAATGGATTCCACCGTGAAGATGTTTGATTGTTACACAATACAAAGTTCAATGTTAATCTGCCGAGTCGGTGCTATGTCAATGACAGTAAGCAAACTGGTTTGCAAATAGCACTGATTATGGACAGTTGTGCGCCTTGGCCGTGTTTTAGCCAAATGTATGCGGTTCGCGTAGTGCGTTTCTTTAAGCAAGGGTTATTTTGTTTTTGTACTCTTTTGTTTTACATTTAAATATTTTATGTAATATTAATATTACTAATGTTAGTTTTATTTAAATATTTATACATAATTATATTACCCAAAATTTACATGAAAAATATATAACTATAAATGTTTGTAATTTACTCGAGTACATTAGTATTTTTTTTAGAATAAATTATTTTACCACGAAATTACTAAACTAAATTTTATGTACTCACAATAAAGTCTTGGCTATCTTTGGAAAAGTTGCTACTTTAAGTCTAAAAGATAAGAGTTGATTGTAAAAATAAATGCTCGCAATCCCCGTATCAATATTATTTGTAGGAGTTTAATGACATATCTAGTACCTATTTACAATAGTCACTACACTAGTGACTTCTTTGTTATGTCAATGAAAATGCACGTCACAATCTTATAATAAAAATAAAACAATATAGAGTCGTCCAAAAAAAAATTATGTATATCAGAAAACGTAATCATATAAATAACATTATTTGAAAAAGTTTCTAAAAACTATGAACTAAAAGCTTCAGCCATAATCCCATATGCCTTTGTGATAGCTCCCGTTATATTTGATATTTTACCGTTATCAACGAGCCAAGTACTGCCGCTTTCTCCTTCCTTTATAGCCTTAATGACGCCTAGAGCTGCTGACTCAGAGCTGTTGATGAAAATAACATTAATTTCATAAAAATATATAGGTATATATTTTTATCCATTTTATAGAGACTGGTTCATTTACATTGTTACTCGTTCACGCAAAATACTAAACGGATTTGGATGAAATTTGGACTCTATATATGTAGTTTATATAATAAGTAGCTATCGAGATAGCCGTTTTCATCGGTCACCGTTTTGAAAATTCCAAAAAGCTGTTCATCTTCTGTGACGTGACATTTATAAAATTTTACTTTATTGCCATAGCGTTTATTACATTCATTTTGTAGTGCAACTCCAGAAACTTCATCAATATCTAGTGCTGCGACATGCTGAAATTATTAAAATCCATATTTGCATTATTGGTAATCAGGAATTTATCAACGAAATATCGAGTTTGTCGTAAATCTGATGTGGATTTGAAACCCCTACTTAATATCAGTTTAATTACAATATATACGTATAAAACACAAATTAATCAGAATCACTTCATAAGCTTGTTGTCCATGGATGTTGGTTCTAAATATTTTAGTCACGGGTCTTTAACTCTACAATGATACTCACCAATTTCTGTAATTGGTATAAAATGTTAAGATTGGTTTACAAAGAGATATTGCATTATATTTAGGTAGGTATATATTCAATATACAAAAAGAACATACCTTAACACCTTCACTCAAGAGAGCCTTGACAGTAGCTGCACCTATGCCATTTGCCGCGCCAGTGATAAGAACTACTTTATTTTGCAATGCAACCATCTTAACTGTGCAAGAGTCACTATGCTTATGATAAAAACACCTAAAGGCAACTCAAATATAACTCGAAGATTAAAGTAATAAAAAATAGGCACTATCCTTAACCCGGCGAGCATGAGGTGAAAAAAAGTTGCATGAAGTATGTGGTAGGGTATGACATACCCTAGATTTAATGTACCATAATTTAGTTCTCAGTAATTTTATTTTATTTTGTTGATTGTTTATTGTTAAACAGTGAATTAATTAATTGAATCAAATAAAAATTACAGTTTCATTATAGATTCATTTTTATTTATTAATTTTTTTCTTACACTATGTACTCATAGCAACAAAAGTTTGGATGTTAACAAAAATCGACAAATTAAACAAAAAAAATATTCTTAGGAACAAAATTGTACTTAATAATTGAAGTTAATGAGATCCTCTTCTCAAAAAACTTAATAAATAATTTTTTTTTATTGAAAATATGATTAGTCACTGTCATTGAAACCAGCACAATTTTCGCAAAAAAAATTGCATGATCCAAACATATGAGCTAGCCACAAGCTTTGCAGGAATGTTCGGTTTTTCTATCCTTCTTATAAGGATAGTTCAGGCATCGAACATACCCTCCAGACACATTTACAGGTGTAGGCTGAAGGCTCACCCAGTTGTTCCTATCGTATTGTATCCTAATCGTAATCAGATGCTTCTTCCTCTAATATGGCACTAATTCTTTCTTCTTGTCTTTCAACATTAATTTTGATGAAAAACGAATAATAGTAATAAAATATCACCTAAAATAAATAAACGAATCTCAAACATTCATAATAAAAGCATAAACATAATTAAAAATATCAAAAAACCGAACGAAATACTAAAAACAATTATACATAAAAAAAATACGCCATGAATGAGGCAGGGTATGACATACCCGAGAGAGGTTTGTGAACGAATATTTCTGCCGGTGTCTCACGCCACCCTGCGATCTCGCCACTATTCTCTCCTGCACATCCCTGCCTCCAGCTACTGAGCGAGGCAGTATTGTCAGATAAATATAAAAAAAATAGGAACACTTTTTAGTACTACCAGGGTATGACATACCCTGCCTCATGCTCGCCGGGTTAAATCTGTCAAATGTACTTATGCCTGTGTACGCAGAACGTAGATATAAATATTTTGATTATGTGAACTGCGCTTATCTCCATACAAAACATGAAGGTCAGATGTAGATGAATTCGAACTTAAAACTATTTTTTGTATGGGTAGGTACTGTTTTTCTTCTAGTAGTAGTAATAAAATAACCACTGATATGAACGATACACTTAAAACAGAATTTGGAGTTTATTGCCTTTTTGACTACTTTTACTTAGTTCATTATCGAATCTGCTTAACAGAGAAGTTTCGTTATAATGTTGTTTACAAATTTAATTTGGTTGTACCAAAGAATAATAACAAATAAACAATATCTTTAACAACCTTTGGAACTATGTGTAAAAAATCCGTAAATGTATACCAAAAAACATTAATTCTTGCAAGCATAATTTTTAAGAGCAATATCTATTTCAGTTACCCGTTTCATTTTGGTAGTATTTTCAAAATTATAAAAGTATAAATATAATAAAGTGTAATTTAACTTAAAATTTTAAATATTTAATAATCTATTTAAATCAAAGCTTAATACAAATATAAGCACTTAAGATAACAAATCAGAGAAAAGTCCATAAGCTTTCTGAACAGTTGATGTAATATCTTTAGCTGGTTTGTTATTTGCTACCAGCCAAGTACTACCGGTAGTACCATTTTTAACAGCAACTAGTGCTCCTTTTGCTGCTGATAATGGTCTGCAAACAAAAAAATGGCTTTGTATTTTGGATTTTTGATCGCTTAAATATTATGTATAGAAACATTTAAATAGATTAACAAACATTCCATCAAATAGAAGATTAGGATATACGTACGATTGCATTGGAAATAAGTCAACAATTTCTTTAAGTTCTTCATTAATACAATCATCGAAACTGCGCATGTTGTAAACGATCTCTGTGTTTGTAACTCCAAAACACACTGTTACTACTCGAACACCTGTACTTGAGTAGTATTCTTCTTTCTGCAAAAATAATACGATATTTATATTCGATAATAAATTTACCATATTAGTGTAGGACCATTGGCAAGTAACAACTTATTTTTAAGTATTTTTAATTAGTTTTTCGAAGGCTATTTTTTGTTTAATCTAAAAGCATATCTATGTAGGTAAATAGCCATAAACCTTAAGCTTAAATGAAACTGCATAACTAAAACGCTTGGTCTCATAAAAATTTAATAATATATCTTATCACCTTTTGTCACACTCATCAGTATAGATGCCAAAAAGAGAGATTAAAGTTTTTACTACTCCACTTATTCAAACACACCATTTTGCTGTTAATAACGTACTTACACCAATACAATTGCTGAATTGCATTACAGCACTTTTAGTGCCCACATATACAAAGAACGCTGGACAGGGTTGACATAATCCAGCAATCGAAGATATATTGACCACAGATCCGCCTTTACCACCTTTATCTTCTCTCATTAAGTCTATAGCTTTTATAGTGCTATTTACAACAGCAGTCTGAAATTTTAAATAGCTTCTAAGAAATATCTCAAACACATTGATGGAATACACACTCTTTACGTCTAATAGTCGATTTTGCTTTTGGTCTGTTTTGAATACTTTTTAAAATTGAAAGTAGTACAGTGAACTTTAAATACACTGCAATTTGTTATCTTTTCCAAATTGAGAACTCTGTATAAATTTGCGTTAATTATCTCAGAGATGAATCTTGTTTTTGTTTACCTACTTATGCAAAACAAGATTCTTACGCAGCTGACGTACATTTTCGGTTTAGTGGTGGCCACGGTACCAGTAATGGCCAAAAATTAAAAGAGACATCTAGAATTCGGACATAGACTTTAGACATCGAACTATCTAAGTTTAACATTTTATTGAATTCAGTCAGTTACATGTACAAATTTGCGCGAATACAAAGTGTAAGGTGATTTGAAATTGACAACGACGGCTTTTCTTAAGGAAATCGTTAAGGCGGTGAGCAGAAAGTTTCACTTGTAAAATAGTAGATATTGCTTGATTAAAATCAAAATTTGTTTTGTTTGATCTGTTAGCTATAAAATAAGGATAAACTAAGACTAAGACTGGGGCGGCCATTAATGGATTTTCCCTGGCCAAGACTGGGTCACAAAACTACAACTTTTATTTGTTAAATTAATTGAATCCAGCTTTGCCGTATCTCACGCGTATCACATTACAAATATTAAATAAGGACTGGACTTTACAGTTTCACTATATTCAGTGCTGAAACTTTCACAATTTTGGTAATATTTCACAAAAAACTGTTTTTTTTTTTCTTAAACTGGCCACCATTGGGTCATTTACCTTATAGCTATTATACATAAAATTGTCTTACTTTATACACAATACTACTGTACTGAACATAATAAAATTGATGTACTTTCATAATTTATTTCAATTTCTTTGCGAATAGCGTCTGAATTTCTTTCATCAGCTGCACCTGCATTGATAACAACTAAATATATGTAACCGTAATCTTCTATTACCATTTCGAATGCATTAAACAGTTCCTTATCTTTAGAAACATCACATTTGATGAATTTTACTTTATTATCTCCGTGTTTCTTATTTAATTTTTCTTGCATTAGTAATCCGTGGTACTCATCAATATCAAGTACAGCGATGTGCTACGAAAAAAGTAACGGTGCAAACATATAGTTCACTTCAGTCTATAACATAGCTGTCTATATTATTTATGTAAATGGAGTTAAATAAAACCATACATAATCTACATAACAATATTAGTTTTTACGTTAGTACTGCGCTTTCGACTCTTAAGTACAGCTTATAGTTATAATAAATCAACTTTGAGTTCATCATATGACCCCAGTCTTACATTAAATGCCTTAGCATTCAACATTCAACTACGATCCTATAACTAGCATACATTTTATTTACATAGTAACTGCCTATTGTTTAAATTTATTGCTTTATCAAAGCTTGTATTTAATCACAATCTCAGCATATGATGGGATGATATAGCCGAAGATGGAGGGTATATAAAGTCTAGATACATGTGCACCTTAAACTGGTTTGTGCTTATAAAAATCAAAAATAAATTAATACCTACTTACCTTTATCCCTTCGAGCTCAACAAACGTGGCTCCGATTCCATTGGCGGCACCAGTTATCAACACCACTTTATTTAACAAATCATAGGTACATCTTCACAATACTGAGTTCACTTTAAGAATGAATTCTTATTGGTTAACAAACAGGAAAGTAGAATGTATCCCAACCGTAGAAATTTCGGTAGATGACGCCGACTTTTATGAGCGATCTGATTTACTTTAATTTATGACACAAATCTGATTCTTTGTATCTATAGTTACGATAATAATATTTCCAATGCTCAAATTGTAGCATATCTTTGAAACATTTCTTGTGTGCGCTCTATGCAAACTGACTCAAAGCACTAATATAAATGCAGGATTTTGCAGGTCATTTATTAAAATGCATTAGTGCATCCTCGTGACAGCACAAAAAATTCGTTATTCACCTACGCCCGATGTTAAAACCAATCTTGGATTGCTGCATATCGGTCGATCGTACTCCGATCCGCGTGCCAATATCTGATCTCGGCAGACCATTTTCTTTTTTGACAGCGGATAGCCGGCGATCCAAGCATCCATCTTTTCCCTCTTTACCATTCCGTTTTAAGCAAAATGCACTAATTTATTTGCTTATGCAATAGGTAACTCTGTGAGTTATGAAACAAAACATCGTTAGAATTATTTTATTAATTGTTAAATATATTATATTTATATTAAAAAAAATATTGATGCCTAAAAACACGCGAAAAAATTAAAAATTAATAGAAGTCCCAGTAATATTACAATAACATAATATATTGGCTGAATTGGAACGTGTATCTTTCTATCTTTCAAAACTAACTGTCATCCGTTAAAATCAAAATAAATAATTTATATGTATGCCTCCGACTAGGTACAGCTTGCAATGTCCCACATCGTTGCCCCTACAGAGATAATGCTGGTAAGCTGGGTCACCGTGGCCTATCTTGTAGTAGGAGTGCTGGTAGGCTATCACGATATGAGGCACTTTATGACTTGATCCGCCGGGCTCTTGCCACCGCCGGCGTACCAGTGGTTTTAGAACCAAACGGCTTGGTACGCGACGATGGCAGGAGACCGGATGGTATGTCTTTGGTGCCGTGGAAGATGGGTAGGCTTTTGGTGTGTGGGATGCCACATGCGTCGACACCTTCGCGCCTTCCCACCTTCCAGGCACGTCCGTAGCCCCCGGTGCTGCTGCTGCACAACAGGAGTGCCTCAAGCACCGCAAATATGTTGGCCTTACTAGGACGAACATATTTTCGACGTTTGCGGTTGAAACTCTACGCCATGGGGACCAGAGGCTCATCGGCTTTTTAAAGAGGTCTCACATCGTCTCGTGGAGGCCTCGCGTGACAAGAGGGTTGGCACATACTTTGCACAAAGAATTGCAATAGAAATTCAGCGTGGTAATGGTGCCAGCATTCTTGGCACTCATCCGCATATTTTATATTTATTATATGTCTATTAATAATAATATAGCCGTGGTGGCTCAGTTCGGAACGCACCGACTTATGATCATGAGGGTGCAGGTTCAAACCCTGGCCCGTACCTCTGAGTTTATAAAAAAAACTAACGTACGGATTTACACCACTGGCTTTCGGTGAAGGAAAACATCGTGAGGAAATCTGCATGGCCTAGATGTCACAATTAAAGGCATGTGCAGTACGCCAATCCGCACTAGGCCCGCGTGGTGGACTATGGCCTAAACTCCCTCGATGTTAGGGGAGGCTCGAGGTCCTCGGTGGAGACGTATATGAGCTATCAGATTATGATCTAATAATTAATCTAGTTTTAATTGTAGGTATATGAATGTATTATTCATGAAAAAATTAACAAAATAAATTAAAGAATTTTTTGAACGATTATATAATATTTTTTTTTTATAATGGACTGTGAAAGTACTAAATATACGGTTATAATCTATCAGATAACGTCAGCAACTCCATATCACTATCACTAGAAAATACCGATAAACCCATTTTACATCAATTGAAACCCAGGAATTTCTTGGATTGCTATCTGAGATCGTTTCCACCGATCGGACGAGTTGTCAAAATGTACGTATAGCTTATTGGCAAGAAAAAACTATCATTTTCGAACAGAGGGCTATCTTTAATCCGAGGTACACCCTCCCGAAGATAGATTGATTTTAAAGATTGCAAACTCAATCCTCGGATTGATCTTTGGCAAGCTTCACCCAGAAAATGGGTTGATATATCAATCTTAGATAGCAGAAAATGGATCAGGATTGATTATTGACATCGGGCGCTAGACAGGACCGGTTGGTTTTGTGGTTTGTGACTTTCAAACCGCTGGTCGTGGGTTCGAATCCCACCCAGTACAAACATTTGTATGCATGAATTGAATTGAATATGTCTAGTACTTATCTATATAAGTATGTATTTTAGTTAGCAGCTGTGTGTGGAAAATGTACCAGGCTATTTATTTATTTGTAATATGCAATGAATTTTGGATTATGTTAATATGGATTGTGATAATGTAAATATGGTTAAAACAAAAATAATTGTCACATTAATATTTAATTTCACTACACATATTTATAAATGTAACAACGATTTACTTAAAGATCGGTTCAGTCATGATACTAAATGCTTTTTTAACTGTCTCAGTAATATCTTCTACTGGCTTATTAGCATTTGACAACCATGTACTTCCACTTTTGCCATTCTTGTATGCATCGACTACTGATTGGGCTGCTGATTCCACACTGGAAGAAAAATAACATAAATAAGTATCTAAAGGACTATATACTACAGTTATTCCCATCCTACTAATCAACTACTACTTAATATTAAAAATGCTAAAGTTTAAAACCGATGTGTGTTACTCTTTCACACCAGAATGGCTCAGGGGATCTGGATAAAGTATAGAGTTAGAATATGTTCTATAATAACACTCGATAATTTTTAATCCGATTAAATTTAAGATCATCCGGGAATGCCGGTGAGCCGCTTTCCTAAATATTGGTATGATATAAATAGCTCAACACAGAGGCTTAATGAAAAGTAGCGAAGTAGCTTTTTTATGAAATGGATATCAGAATGATGTTAAGAAGAATGAACTAAGAGACTCGATTATCGAGATAGAATAGAGGGTTTATGATTTAGAATGATACCTATTTAAAAATATTTTTTTGTCCTAATAGTAGGTTTTTTAAGATAATGTTAATGGCTTTGGCAATTTACCTCTGCCCAGGATATAACTCCAAAGGAACGTGTAACTGTTCCTCAATGTGTTGGTCGAAATTGCCCATATTCTTCAATGCTATTAGACCTGTGTCAGTAGCACCAAAACACATGGTCAATACGCGAACACCACTTCTCGAGTAATATTCATCCATCTGAAATAATTAAACGGTTTGTTTCTATAACTAAAACATGTTTTATAACAATTAAATGAGTAAGAAAGGAGTGAGTGCTGAGATGACGACTGACAGAGGAGAATGGAAGAAGAAGACATGTTGTGCCGACCCACGTAAGGTGGGATAAGGGCAAGACGATGATGATGAAATAATAATGTTAAAGTTGAGGTAAAAAAAAGAGGGTAGGTAAATTTCTGATATGACAGTAAGTAGTTAGAAACATCACTGCCACCGCTGCGTTACCATCGTTTCTTCTCTATTCCTAATATTATAAACGCGAAAGTTTGTATCTATGGATGTATATGGGGTATTTGGTCCAATAAAACGCTCTACTGAACGGATTTGCATGATATATGAAAAACAGTTTATAACAGGGATTAACATGTACTATAGCTACTTTTTATCCCGGGAAAATGGGAGAACTCCCGGGGAAACCGGGGGAGGCACTAGTAATATTATAAATGCGAGAGTAACTCTATCTTTCCGTTTCTCTGTTAAGCTTTCACGCCGAAACCACTTAACCGATTTTGATGAAATAACATTAGTATTATTAATACAGATAGTACAGTCGGTAGTAGCATATGTACAAATATAGAGTAAAGCTTGAGAAAGAGGATGACTACCTACTTTTTATTCCGAGAAAGTTAAACGTCATCTGGTAACACTGGTAAAACCTCGGGGCGTAAGTTAGAAGTAAATATTATGTTTATGCTTTAAGTAGGTATAATAGTTCTAAAATGCTATTTAAAATTCAAAACATTTTAATGTTTTGATGAGAAATAAACAATTTTGACGTGACAACGTCTTATAAATTGGTTTGCCGGGTGACACTTCAAGAAACTGCGTTACGCTCCGCTCACGTTATGCGCTCACAATGAGAGCGAGTGAGAGGCACGCGTCCCTTCCACTCGGGCATGGTTAGCCCGCCTAATGGTTGTCACGTTAAACTTTCGCCCGTATACCGACTTTACAGGCAACCAATTTTTTTATTTAAATGGGCTGGTAACAGGAGGTAGTTGGTAGGTAGGCATTATTTAGGTAAATTTACAATTTACGTCACTCCATTATAATGGCTTGAAAAATGATAATTTTAATCACAACTGGTGCTTCTAATGATGGCGGAAAACCATAGGTTGTATTAACTGAATGTTCCCACTTGAGCAAAATGAACGTGTAACTATGTCAACATCCGTTTTATCAACGATGTTAGGTAATTGCAACGAGATTGTCTGATATTTATATTTGATTAAATAAGATCTTGATGACGTTTGTAAAACGAATTGCGTTTAATTTTACAAGTTCCTTAACATGCAAAAGAACTACCTCAAAATAGGTATCCACATAAGAACCCTAAATTATTTTTATTCAGTAGATTAATAGGAAATTTAGGAATTTCATTAGTAATTTCGTAGAAGACACTTACGCCAAGGCAGTTACTGAAAACTAAAACTGCACTCTTCGTAGCATTATAAATTGGAGTGAACGCTAATGGACTTAAAGCTGCAACTGATGATATATTGATAATTGCGCCTCCTTTTCCTCCCTTGTCTTTGCGCATCAATTCCAAAGCTTTTAATGATCCAGATATAAGAGCAGTCTGAAATAGTAATGACGATAACATTCATTTTAAAACCAAAATAAAATTTTATTATGTAGATAGGTACACAAGGAGATATTTTGTGTGCGCCTGGTTTTGTACTATAGCAAAGTCACTGATCGACATAGTTTTCATTATTAAATAAAATGATGAGGCGTTAATTTTAAAATGTTTCTCTAAAAAGGAAGTTATCAAACAGTTAAGAAAAAATATAAATAAGGAAATGCTCACCACATTGATTTCAATTTGTTTCTTGTAGGTGCTCATACTATCGTTTAAAATACCAGCATTGTTTATGACCACGTATTCATTGCTCTTATCACTGAGTATAGTATCAAAGAAACCGAACAGCTGATCATCTTTAGTAACATCACACAAGTAGAATTTTACTTTTCCTTCACCATATTTAGTGTTCAGTTCATTTTGTAATGCAATACCATTTTTTTCGTCGACATCTAAAATTGCAACATGCTGAAAAAGTGAACTTATATTATAACATGTCATGATTATTTTGAAGCTAATTAAGTAAATTTATCGTTTTCAAAAATTTTATTGAGTTTGTGGACATTTTTCGTCCATTTTACACAGAATACAAATTAGACGGAGCAGCTACTAATTCCGATTAGCAACCTCAAATTCGTGGCTAATTTGTACTTTCATGGATGCTATAAATTTCATTAGTAACACAATCACATTACTTACTTGAACACCTTCTTCAAGAACGATTCTAATGACCTTTGCACCAATACCTTTAGCGGCACCTGTTATCAGTACAACAGTATTCTTCCAATCGTAAGTCATTGTTACCTCACTGACTACTATTTCAATAATAAATTATACATTAATATCTAGATATTATTCAATGTTATCAAAGGCATAATTATATCAGTTTTATCAAAATGTATCTACACAAGTGTAAGTCGCATTTGTGTAACTAGTGTCTCGTATGTTAATAGACACTTTTTTTTATTGATTTTTATTGCAGTCATTACTTGTATCTGTCCCGATTCTTGGATAAAGGATAGGTAAGGTACCTACATTCGATAATAACCTACATATAGACCAATCTATATTAGCTAGTTATTAGGATTATGGATAAGGTATTATTATCAACTTATATTCCATAATAATAGGTAAATAAATAACCAGGAAGTCGAGCCTCCAATAGGAATGATGTGTTTTGTTTTCGCCATAGTCCACTGGTGGGCCTTGTGGCCGGAGTTCACATACTTTTGAACGTGATATCTTGAGCATGCTGGTTGCCTTACAATGTTCTCCTTTACCATTTCAACCTGCAGATCGTTATCTGCGATTGCTACTCTCCATGGCTGTTTGCTGTAATTTTGCCCTAACGCATTTGAAACATTATTCATAGGTCTTCCGCTTCTATCAGTCTTACCGTCATGAGCCTTCGTAGATAAATGGGCTATCTAACACAGAAAGATTTTTTCAAATCGGACCAGTAGTTCCTGATATTAGGGCAGCTTTATAAAATTAAGACACGACAACAGCCTGTGTATTGTGACTCTGCATTTAAATATCGCTTTAGATAGTCCTTGAGATTACTCAGCAGTTTCCACCCAGATATA
Source organism: Thyatira batis (assembly GCA_905147785.2). NCBI lineage: Eukaryota > Metazoa > Arthropoda > Insecta > Lepidoptera > Drepanidae > Thyatira > Thyatira batis. The sequence continues at coordinate 9,130,569 of LR990489.1, forward strand.
TTTATATAAACATCACGACTGATTATAATCATCATTGCATCACAAAACAGAGATTGTAGATATCTGGGTACATTTGATTAATTGTACCTACCTACTGGGTAGGTACCTACTAATATTATAAACGCGATACTTTGTATTTATGGATATTTGTTCATTTTTCACGCCAAAACTTTCCAACGGATTTGGATGAAATTTGGTACACAGATAGTTTTTAACCTGCATTAATATAGGGTACGTTTTATCCCGGGAAAATTGAAGATCCCGGGAACCGCGGGAGCAACTAGTATTAAATAGACTTAAGTAAGTAAAAAATTGCATTAGTGTAGGTAATTGGTTATATAGGTAGTGTTCAAGGATTTTACAATTAATTTTGATCATTCAGCCGTTTTTATAAAAATCAATATTCATACTAAGTAAGTATGCTTAATATCAATAAGAGGATGACCAAGCGAAAACCGAGAAAAAACCATCTTTAGGATTTTGAGCCCAGGCAAGAAATGACCTCGAACAGCACAATGAAGACGCGCACAGCGAAGATATAGGTAGGTACTAAGGAAATAATTTCTTTTAAATTTGGACAATAAAAAACATACCTTAGTATACTTATATTTAGTTTCAGAGTTTAATCTAAGCTGATGTGAATTGTAATCATAAATTTTGTTTAGGTCACGGGACCTAATGTTTTTATCATGTTTTGTAGGTGGTCTAATCACAACCATTATCATCTAATTGTTAGCAAAAGAATATAAAAAAATATTATTGTTTCACTACTTTTAACCGACTTGCGTCCGTTATAATATAATTACATAAAATGGTTTTAGTGTCAAAAATATTTACATTTTCTTAGTTACTTTTTGTGGACGATTTTTTCTAATTTCGGCTAGGTGGGCGACGCGCGACGGTTACATCTGATTAGGTAATATTATATTATCAAAGCGATAGTTTGTATAGATATTTGTAACAGTTTCAAGCCACAAAGGCTGAGTCTTTCACACAAAAACTAACTCTAAACTCGACAAGATTAGGCATATTTCTTGAATATCACATAGGCTATCTTTTATCAAGATAAAATTAAAGATCCACTGGGATTTAAGATACGTAAGTGAAACCGCGGGGTGAAATCTACTACATCATACTAATAATCAAAAGCGCTATGCTAAGATTACATCAGAATAAAAACAAAACAATTTGAATTTGATGGTTTATTTCGACGTGCAAGGCTTTACTTAAAGATTTCTTCAGACATAATGTCGTAGGCTTTCTTAACGGTTGCTGTAATTTCACGCACTGGCTTGTTGGATGTTGACAACCAAGTACTGCCGCTCTCACCCTGCTTGAAAGCATCTACCAATCCTTGAGCAGCCGACTCCATTCTAGAAAGCCATTAAGTACTTATTAAACTACTTTTACTTTTACCTGGATATACCATAATATTAGAGGAACACTGAATTTTTCACATCATAAATTTACTATGGCCCACACCATCGTGCTTCTCCCGTAGAGACGGGTGATGTTTTCTTTCAAGCAAACTAACACTAGGCAAAGAATTTGAGGTTGAATGACGATAAATATACTAACGTTTGCCACGGGAATCCGGCAATGATATCCGGGAATGTCTTTTCTACTTCCTCATCAAAGCTGCCCAACTTAGATAAAGACAAAAGTGTTGTGTCCGTGGCTCCAAAGCACATAGTTAAAACTCGAACACCGGATTTCTCGTAGTATTCTGGAAGCTACAAAAATAATAAATTTTTAGATACCTATAGATATTATAGTAGAGAGTTTTTAGAATTACTGGGATTTGAAAGAGAGCGACAACGACCTTGTGATCAATATCTATACTTCTATACTAATTTATAAAGGAGTTTGCTTCAACAAGCCAATCTCCGAAACTATTGGACCGAATTGAAAGATTATTTCAGTGTTAAGTAGCCCATTAATCAATGAAGTGTATAGGCTATATATTATCACGCTACGACCAATAAAAGCAGAGGCTCAATGAAAAATTGCAAAAACGGGGAAGTGACGCTAACGAAGTTCGTCAGGTCAGCTTGTATTAAAATAATACTCACTCCCATACAGTTGCTGAATTGTAGAACAGCGCTCTTTGTGGCGAAGTAGATGGGAACCATCGGCGATTGAGTTAGTCCAGCAATCGATGATATGTTGATTACAGTACCACCTCTGCCACCTCGGTCTTTGCGCATCAGCTCGTATGCCTTCAATGTACCAGTTACTAAGGTGGTCTGTAACAAATCAGAGATATTTTCTCTACTTGTCCATATTGAATAGGGTTGTTTCTGAACTCTCCTTATGCTAACATGTAATAAGACTATCTTATATCTTCAGGTATTAGGATCAAAACCACATTGACGATGTCCAAATTCATAGTACCTATTTGAAGTCGCGACTGCCTGTTTAACGGCATTTCTGTTTTGGCTCTACTTAAGGGACCTCTGTTACAGCTTTAACGTTTTATTTAGCAAGTTAATTGTTTATGTAGACCTTTCAGTGAACCAGACTTGCGGAGGAATAGATGGCTTAATTTAGACTTAGTTATACTTACGACATTAAGATTAATTTCCAGTTTATACAGTTTCAAGCTGTCGTTCATGATTCCGGCATTGTTAATGAGGACATCAACGTATCCTTGTTCTTCAGTGACAGTTTTGTAAATACCTAGGAACTGGTCGTCGTTTGTGACGTCACATTTGTAGAACTTAAGCTTATTGTTTCCATATTTTGCGTTGGATTCGTTTTGTAGGGCGATTCCAGCGTTTTCAGCTATATCCAGAACTGCTACATGCTGTGAAATCATAAAAAATATTAATATATATATATATATATATTTTTAATCAGTTGTTTGTACATTGAACTCACGTGTCATAATCATATTATCATAAATTCGTCAGTTTATGTGCATGGATACGAATGGATGTTTGTTAGTTTTGCTACATAATCTACACATATAGAATATATAAATATACCTACACATAATCTGTTCTGGCTTAACACATTGGATACTTTTTTCCGGAGTTTTGGGAACCCGGCGGAAATTGAAGGACCTATGTAAGTAGCTCCCTATTCATATTAGTGGTAGGTACAGGGGCAACTACAGCAGTTAGGACTATAATCAGAATATTCATTGTAGGCAGAGAAATGACATTTCCAGTGTTGCAGGTTTTTAGTCCCAAATAAATAGTGTTGTGGTAGATTCGAATTTTTACAACTAAAAGTCGGCTAAGGACAAAGGAAACTCGACTAGAGTTTCCTTTTTTTTATTCAATGTCAGAATGCCTTTATATAAATAAAAATATTTAATTTATGGTAATAAAACAAAAGACATACACGGTAGGTAATTAAATTTTACATAAAATACTCTTATGTATATTATTTGTTTTTGGCTATTGGAAGAACTATAGTCATCACTTGTCACGCTATGGACCCCATTTTGTTTTGGAAGTGACTATTTGTACGGGTACTGGACAAATAAATTATATTTATTCGTCCATTTATTAATTTTTTTTTAATTAAACATGAATTGGATGATTAGCCTATGTTAGGTTAATTAAATTAATAACATTTATTCGATTTTATTTATTTAATTTTGGTTTCAATTAAATTCAAATTTAGTTTAAAAAAAATGAAATTTTGGGATTTTCGACTAGATTTATGTATCGGATACTGAAAGAACTAAACTGCCGAACATCACTATTGTAGCGGGTCACCCTTTTTTGTATCAGTGACATTTGCACTTGTCATTTTTGTGACTCGAATTATTAATCCGACTATACGTATGAGGTAGAAAAACAATGTTATAAACAATGCGTCATCTCATCATACGAGCAACTAGAATGGTAATCCAAATTTTTAATTTCTTAATTTCCACGACGTTTAATAACGTATCTAGATTGTTATGAAATGACTTTGCTGAAGTCCTAGCCCCTGCTGTTTTGAAGTGTTTCCTAGTAGGTAACTACCTATTATCGTGGAAATATATAATATATCATAAATACCCGTTTCGCTTCGCTGCCATCAAATAATAGAGTCATCATGTCATTTTAAATAACTGTTATCTATATATTGCAAACAAACACTTGAAGATAATACCTACATAGTTGTATAGATTGATGGCGATATACTTAATGTTTTATCTTTAAGTATGTATGTTCCCAGCGTCGCCTGACAGATTTTAAATGTACCACGCTTTATTTCGAAAATAATCTCATATTATGTTTTCATCTCACATGAAATCAAAGATTTATTTTAAAGATATAGTTTGATCTATGCCACCGAAATGTTGTATTTAGATGAGATAGGTGCTATCTTATTTTATTTTTATTTGGTTGTCATGAATATATGAAATTACAAGAATGAATGACATAAAATATATATTTTAACTATTTATCAGCTCCATATCGAGTACACACCTAAAGTTTTAATAAAATTCAACATGGTTGAGCAGCTGCGGGTGAATTCTTACATAGGTATACACGTAAACCACCTGTTGATTTCATAACGCAACCATTGTATCGCCAATTTTATGAATATCTGTTTAGATATACCGGCATACCTACCCTACACTTTGCAATGTCATTTCTTTTAAATAAACAATGAGTAATAAATGGTATAAAATATTTTTACATAAGTATGTGATATTTTTATTGATTTGGGTGTGTGTTTTTATAGTTAAGGTTGTGTTCCCATATATAATTATATCCTTTAGGTAGTTACAACATTTTTCCATTACTACGTTAAGGCCGGAAAAAGATCGAATTCGCATAGAAAAACAAAACAATCTTGGTACCCCGTTATAGTCGCTAATACCACAATATACTTACCATTATACCTATAGGCAATCCATTGCATATCTGTAGTTATTATCATACACTTATGCAGGTATCTGATATCTACCAATCAGAAAACCACTTTTTAATTGAATATTCAAGATATTTTTAGATTCAATTGCCTATACAAAGCGCAAAATTATAGGCATTATGGACTTTGGCCTTTATGCCTAGACTATGAGGTTGTATACATATAACAAAAATTCTTAAAGACAGGCTGTTGTTTGATTTGATTTAATGGTGTAAATAAATAAAAAAGTTAATCTAAGAATCTAACTTACTTTAACACCTTCAGCCAGAATCAATCGGACTACTCCAGCTCCGATACCGGTTGCCGCTCCGGTAATGAGAACGACTTTGTCCTTCCACTCGTACACCATTTTACTGGTTTTGCGGTTGAGATGTAAGCGCGTATGAGCACGAATGAGCTCGGCACCGTACCTACATCTATATTTTATGCTAGTGACAAGGACATATCTACTTGTTAGCATCATTTTACGTTGTTTTATTTAAGAGGCTGCCAGCAATACATTTGAGACAAAATTCGCACCGGCGTGTAATCTCATCAATCAATACTTTTTTTTACCAATACTATGTGCCTCCGTGCGTTTACCTGCGTAGTTTCCGTTTCCATAACAACAAGAGGATAAAATATAGCCTGTAACACTCAGGAATAATGTAGCTTTCTACCCATGAAAACTTTATAGGTAGACTATGTAGGTATAGGTGACACGGCGTGGTGTCATGGCGTTTTAAGGAAAAGCTACGATGTAAGCTTAAATAAACTTTTATTTTTTGTGTTGTATAATTTTACAAAGTGATTGTTATAGAACATGCAAAATAAAAATTAAGTCGGTACCGTATTTGGTTCATACAACGCCTTAAATAATGTCATCTGATAACCCTTCTGAAGATGATGTTTTAGATCTGTAACAAGTAATCAAGCAATCAACACACTCATTTAATTCAATAGTATTATTGTTACTTTTAATAAATTGTAAATGGCGAAGAGGGCGCTGCCTGCCTCATGCTTGTGGGGGGCATGTCTGCTTAAGTTTGTAATTATTATTTTTCTAAACTTTACTTTATGTTTATATTTTATAGCCATTCCCCAACACCCAAATATTGTCAGTGAGACCGGCTAAGTACGTTTTTAAAAGAATTTATTCCCGGCTCTTCTCAGCAAAACCAGCCTTCCGAACCTTAGAGTCTGGCGATTCCTAAGTGCTCATGAAGGCATATTTGAATACCTATATTTTTTTCTTTTATCATTTCATTTCTATGATTGTAAAATAAATTTACAATTTGAAATACCTACGCAGTGAACATTGCAAACATTGTTGTTAAATAAAACAATGTGGTTTAACTTTTCGTTTGCCTGTATTTTTTTCAGCACAACTACTCTAGCACCTACTATTTTCATCAAAATATATTTTAGTTCCTCGTAAATCAACATTACGTTTAAAATTTGGATTTCGCGGATCTAAAGTTTAGCGATCTCCATTGTTCAAACTCCTTAATTGATTCATTTCACGAACGGAAAACCTCCTGGAGGCACATTGCTTTTTATTCTTGGCAGGTGCAGTATATTTTTGGAGTAATTACTAAAAAGTCAAAATACTCTACTATTAAGTATTAGGTATATAATTTTCAGTATAGGTATATTATATTTCAGTGCAATCCCAATTAATCTCAACAAACTCTATTTTAAATTGCGCGCCACTTATGTTAGGGTTATTTAATTATCATAACTCTGGCAGCACCGAATGTGTCAAAATGATATGTCTTAATGTGACCAGACTTAACAGAATTCCCTTGTTTAAGAAAGATATAACAAAGCAGTTTCAGTCATAGACATGAAAAATCTTAAAGGCTTAAATATAATCTCATATAAACATAGCATACATGATAAGATTATTGAGCGAAATCATAAGCTAAACTCCAGACCTAGGTACATTACGTGTATAGTACGTTTTAATTGTAGTTTGTACACCAAAAATAGTTCAGATTTAAAAGTATTGAAGGTCGTTATTTTTACTACAATGCTTTTGGAGTCACCTACCAGAATCAATTACTTAAAATTGTTCACAGGACATTGTTGTTCATGAAACAAATAGATTCGTATCATCATGTTTTATGCCTAGTACTCTCTTAAACGGCAAGAACTATTACTTTCCTGCTTGAAATATTACTCACAGCTTGGCAAAAAAGAGTGTGGAATAAATGAGGTCGCTCCTATCGCACCAGTGGCAACCCCGGATACTACGACAAAAAACTTTTTGATACTTGTTATTTTTGGGATATGATTCCAATTAAAACCCCGAGTGGTTCAGTCCCTCGGAAGGCTTAAATGTCCAGTATTTACAATGTTAACAGTGGGCGGTGGTGGATACCTCCCACAGAGATGACAGACAAATAATCATGCCTCCGAGGGCAGTCTAATTGTGGGATTGTTAGGAATTGATGATAATAATCTGGGTACGAGGTTAAGAAAAAAACACTTTTTTTAAAAGCAATATTTTATTACAATGCAAACTATTCAAAAACACTTTCATCTAAGTACTTGATGACCCAGAAAAGTCCACATTTTGGCTCGAGCTTCCTGCCACTTCAGAATCACTAGAATATTCTGAAAAATCACTGAGATGACATTTGTTTCACCTACTTTAACAATTTTTCTCACTGTGTTGACAGTTGTTCCTAAAACAAAAATAAAGTTTCTTATTATTAGTTTCCTACTCATTATTATCAAGTATCAATAATGGAGGTTAGAGTATACGAGACTTTTCAAACTACAAAACATAACCTCAACTTAAAATTTCTATAAACAACACTAAAACTTACTTAAATCTGCGTATCAACAAAACTACGCATTGAAAACATTTATAAAACCTTAGTTTAAGGTACAATGACTTATTTAAGGTACATAAATACCTGTCATATCAGCAGTTCTTTGGTAAACATTGTCGATATCGGACAAAACTTATCCCGCTTGAGATTCGGCCAAACACCGCGTAAGGACGTGGTAAATCACTGTTCTGCCACTACTGCGAATATTTTTATTCTTTTTGAATGGTAAATTATGCAACGTAAGCTGATAATTTAGGGAAATTTACGAATAACAACTACAATACACGCACTGTTGACACAGAATGTACTTGCAGTTGACATGTGAAGCATATTGCCACAATCATCGATTTTTAGTTCCAACTGTCACCGCGTCAGAATCTTATTTGCCAAGCTGTACGTATGACGTCGTGGTGCTTTTGAGAGGACTGTAATGGCAACATTGGTGATTGGCAGCACTGAGATGACACACGACAGTCGGACAAGTCACTCAATGAAAAAAAGCGCGGGAAACTTCGAACAACACGGGTGTCTTTTTTTCAAATTAACTTTTATTTTATGTTTTATAATTATAAGTGATCAGTGGAGGTGTTCATTGTATTTATTATTTGTATTTAGTTTATTTTCTGTAGTTTTCACATTAGTTTGCTGTATATAGGTGAGTTTTTACTTTATTTTGTATGATCGACGATAACGATCCCCCCGATCCCGGGGGTTCTAATACTTCTAATTTAAACAATAACGTAGCTCACTATGTAACAATATCAGAGCCTAATGATTCCGACTCATCGATATGCAAAAAGAAACCGCGAAAGCGGAATCATGACAAAAAAATATGCGGAAATTGCAACAGGAAAAAAAGAATGAACAAAATGGCAGGCGATAAAAATAAGGAATCTTGCAAATGCCCGGATAGCGATTGTATCGCAGACGACGTTCCACCTGTTTCTGGGTCTTTGGACGGAACTGACGGTACTTCATCCAAAGCCTCAGAACCTGTTTCCTCAGATACCCCATCCCCACATCCCATAAAAGTAGGACGTAGCTTATACTCCGCCATGGATTCTTCACCATATACCGTACATGTACAAAAAATTGAAACAACGGTCAATGATGGTACCTCTTTTCACCCAGTCGCATTCGGCAATTTTTTGAAAAAAAATAGTTTTAAAAGCATTATAAATGGAAGTATTAAAAAAATTGGTAGGAATAGAATTTCATTGGGCTTTTCCAACTATACTGATGCCAACAACTTCATTAGTCATGATTCGATATCAAATCATAATTTAAAAGCATTCATCCCATCTTTTAATATTACTCGCATTGGCCTGGTTCGTGGGGTTCCTGCAGACTGGTCTATTGAAGAAATTAAAAATAATATATCTGTACCGTTTGGATGTGGAGAAGTTATAAAAATTAGGAGAATTAATTTTAAGGTCATGATTGAAGGTAGTCCCACTTGGAAGCCTTCGCAATCAGTCGTAGTCACTTTTGATGGGCAGGTATTACCTAAGCACATATTTATTTGTTACAATGCTTTACCAGTTGAAACATACATTTTTCCTACCATCCAATGTTTTAATTGCTGTAGATATGGACATACAAAAGTTCAATGTAGGTCTAAACCAAGGTGTTACAAGTGTGGACAAGATCATACTGGGGTGTCTTGTAAGGTTGAGGATGATGTGGCATCTTGCTGCATGTGCTCGGGTTTGCATTTTGCTACCAGTAGGGTTTGCCCAGAGTTTGGAAGACAAAAGGACATCAAATCATCCATGGCAAATAAATCTATTTCGTATGCAGAAGCCATTAAGCTTCACCCTCCAGTCAATAATAAACTATATTCCGAGGCATTAATTCAATCTTTTAATTTTAATTCTCATAATGATAGTAGTCCAATAAATTTTTCAAGTATTAACAATAGTCAAAATAATCCTAGTGGCACTACATCTTACAAAAAAACAATTTTTAAATATCCAAAAAAAGTTTCATCCCCAGTCAAAGGTTATGATAGAAAGTCACATGACCTTTTGACCAAAGATTATAGTTTCTCTCCTTCCATTAATGGCTGTGCATTAAAATCAACTGATGCCAAGGATGAATCTTCTCAATTAGCTCTTTCTGACATCATTGTTGCATTGATAAATGCACTTTCTCAGTGTAATCTTATTCCACCGTCCAACGTTGCTTCTCTTATTAATAGTATACTAAGTTCTTCTATAATCAATGGCCAAGCTAACAAACATAATTCAGTGGAATTGTCGTAGTATAATTAGTAAGAAATCTGATTTAATATACATTATAAATAAATATCATCCTTCAGTACTATGTCTCTCTGAGACATGGTTAAAGCCTGGTTCTCATTTTAGGGTGCCAGGTTTTGTTTGTGTCAGAGAAGACAGGTCTGATGGGTATGGGGGTGTTGCCATCCTCATCAAACACTCTCTTTCATACTCTCCTTTATCTCTTCCACCTCATAGTAATGATTTTTCTATAATTGCAGTAAACATATGTAATATATACTTTGTCTCTATATATATACCCCACCCATCACAACATATATTTAGAGAATTAAATAATATTTTGAAATTTATTCCAAGACCATTCTTGCTGTTAGGGGATTTCAATGCACACCACCAAATGTGGGGAAGCTCTATAACTAACTCATATGGTGAAGATTTACTTGATATATTAGACACATTTAACCTATGTCTACTTAATACAGGCGCTCCCACTAGGAGAACCGGACCAAATGGGAATATTAGTGTTATTGATTTAACTCTGTGCACTCCTGATCTATCCTCCACCTTGTCATGGCAACCATTATGCTCTACCTATGGTAGTGATCATTTCCCATTATTAGTATCATTTCCAAACCCTACTCCTGACCATTCTGTTGCACCACCTCGTCTGAAATATAAATTAAAAGATGTTGATTGGGAAAGTTATAAAGTTAAAGTAGATGAAAAAGTTTTATATTTGCCTTCCATTGAACATGGACAAGAACAGTTATGCTTAAATAAATTTTCTGACTCATTATTATCTGCCGCTGATGTAGTATTTCCAAAAAAAAAAAGAAATTCAGGTAATATACCATCACCACCATGGTGGGATGAAGAGTGTACTATTGCGGTAAAGAAGAGAAAGGAATCTGAATTAGTATATCGTGGTAATATGACATCTGAAAACTTTACTGTTCTTTCAGAGATAATGGAACAGACCAGAAAACTTCTAAAACAGAAGAAGTTTGACGGTTGGCGTAGATTTTGTTCTTCCATTTCCCCCGATACCCATTCATCAATAGTTTGGCAAAACATAAAGAGATTTAAATGTGGTTGGATTAACCCTCCTAAAACAACACTTCCATTATCTCTATCTGATTCATTCCTAGATCTTCTTGCTCCTCCCAGTGTAATGGAATGTAATGAATTGATATCACTCAATGTAGGTTCATCATATTTTGATGATCACCAAGATGAGATTAATGCATTTTTTACATTGCCAGAATTACAAGGTATTCTTTCTGAAATTAAAGACACTGCACCGGGTATTGATGGCATACCATATTCTTTCCTGGCTAACCTTAATGATCCATCACTTTTATATTATCTTAACCTAATAAACTCTATCATGATTTCTGGTAATATACCAGACGCTTGGCGTAAACAAATAGTCATTCCTATACTTAAGCCGGAGAAACCGCCTTTAATCGCGTCATCATACCGTCCTGTAGCTCTGTCTTCGGTATTATTAAAAGTAGCTGAACATTTAGTTAAAAATCGTTTGGAATGGTTTGTTGAAAACAATAACAAATTATCAAAAAGCCAATACGGCTTTAGGAAGGGGAAAGGTACCATAGATAACCTAGCAATTTTCACCACAGATTGCAGGTTGGCATTCTCAGATAATAAATCGGTGCTTGCAGCATTTCTCGATATTCAATCTGCATATGATAATGTTGTAATATCTATATTAAAAATCAAACTCATTAAATTAAAAATCCCAAATTTTATTGTAAATTTTATTACTAACATATTATCGAATCGTTCTATTATTTTAAATATAGACGGTTCAGTAAGGTCTAGAGAATTATACAGAGGACTTCCTCAAGGATCGGTCCTTAGTCCATTGCTATATAATATTTATGTAAATGATTTAGAACCTATTTGCTGTAATTTTGTAAAAATTCTTCAGTATGCTGACGATTTACTTTTTTATGTTATCGACAGCTCAGTTAGTGATGCTTGTTCTAAATTAAACCGTTCCTTAGAAATATTAAAAATGTATTTAGATGTAAATGGCCTTGATATATCTCCTTCAAAAAGTGTAATAGTTTTGTTTTCCAGAATGCGCTTACCTCCTCCTGTTTCAATACATTTTAATAATTTTGTTATACCTGTTAAAAATCAAATAAAATTCTTAGGGTTATTATTGGACTCTAAGCTTTCTGGTTGTGCTCATTTTGATTATATTGTTGCAAAATGTGAAAAACTTATCAATATGTTACGTTGCCTTACTGGAGTTTGGTGGGGTGCACATCCATACTCTTTGAAATTAATTTATAATGCAATGATAAGAAGTATTATAGACTATGGTACTTTTCTCTTAGAACCCGGTAATTTAGCTGGTTTTGTGAAATTAGATCGCGTACAGTCCAAGTGTCTTAGAATCATATCTGGAGCTATGAAATCCAGTCCAGTGAATGGTCTTCAAATAGAGTGTTGCGACCCCCCCTTTAAATTGCGCCGTCAGTATCTTTCTGATCGATTTTTATCTCGATGCTTACAATATTCAAATCATCCAATTATAACGAAATTAAAACAATTATCCGATCTCACTAGGTCTTCACCGTACTGGGTTCATAAGACCCCTCCATGTTTGGTGAATAGTTGGAATAAGTATTCCTTTTTATCTGCACCTATTAACAATTTACCATTATTTCCTTTGTTTAAATATAATTTCAATTGTCTGCTCCTTTCTCCTTCCATAGATTTCGATCTAGGTGAAAGGTTGAAATCTGATTCAGAACTTAGCATATCCGAGAATATTGAACTTTCAAGTTGGCATCATATATTTACCGATGCATCGAAACCTGCTAATGGTTGCGTAGGTGTAGGTGTGTATCATTCACAGTTTACCATTACACAAAAAATTAAAATGCCTCAGGAATCGTCAGTGTTTTCTGGGGAATGTTTTGCAATTTTCAAAGCCTTAGATTACATAAATAGCTTTAACCTTTCTAATACCTTAATTTTTACCGATTCAAAAAGTGCATTACAGGCTATTCAAAAATTTCCCTTCCGGAATAACACTCATCATTCTACGGTATATGATATAAGAAATTTGTTGTATAAATGCTATAAAAAACAGTTAACCGTGAAATTCGTATGGGTTCCTGCGGGGCTATTGGCTATCTTTTTCAATGTCAGTGACCAACTGGGTTTGGTTGTACACCGAACATTGATGACAACCGAGAATATCATAACATTGGTATTACGTATCAAATCGAGTGGATATCAAGTGGCGGTGTCTAACGGTGCCTATCGGGACGGCTCTCGACACCTCTATTTTTTATCGACTATTATGCGGCTAGATTAAGTGTGCCTTCTTATCGTAACAAAATGCTAGTTTCCAAAGCTCACTTTATTTTATCCGGTTTATACCAACATTACATGTAATTTTGGCGGCATACTCATTTTCGTTTCAAAACTTTCAAACTCGAGGAAGATATTGTGCTATGTTGAGTGTAAAGTTGGTGATAATAAATGCTTAAAACTAAGTAAAACTACAAAAATAATTATTTCGTTGATGTTTTTATTATATATAATAGAGAACCGTACTGATGTTGTTGTTTGAGCTCGGTGGCCGAGGGATCAACTAAAACTCCAATGACGCAAAGTTAACATCTTAGTAAATTTACTCTGCCTACCTAAATAAATTAATACCCATAAATTAATCATTACCTAGTTCTCACTTTATTCATATAAGTCGCTTTCTCGAGCAAATATTGTTCCATTATTCCCTTTTGTATAGCAACTTTTTCTTTTCATTGTTGTTTTATAGTTTTATATTTTATGTTGTACTATTTAACTCACTCATACAAATATAACCTTATCACTCTGCACTTACTTAATGAGACACTTGCTTTGTGGCTCAAGTGGGTGGGCTTTGGGTGACACAAAAAACTTAAAACAATTTTTAATCTATGTGTCAGTACAAGTACTCAAAAGGTACATATTTTTTGTAAAGCAAACCCTTTTTTTTAAGAAGGTATAATTATGTGATAATTAATAATTTATTATTATTTTGTTATGTACGATAGAATTTAAAGCCAAAGTTAAAGCAAAAGCTGCGGGTGGAGGGTATGTCTGGTGTACTAATTGATGTTAGTTCCACATTTGTATATTTATATTTTGAATTTAGATTATAGATAAGGGCTACCTCATCCTTCATACCAGCAATTCAGTATTCATTCATGCATGAAAGCTTAATAAAATGACTAAACCTTATTTTCTAAAATAATTGTTTATTAACAATTAATATAATTATAATGTAAACATATCAATACATAACTTTACTTAAGATTTATGATTCCTTTATTAAAGATTAAATATTATTTAACAACACAGGCATTCACTATTTCTCCAGCAGTAACTGGGTCATAATGAGCACTCTATGTGCCAACAAACACCGCCAAGAAGCTTTTAATACACCAATGCACCACTCCAGAGTATTTCTGACACAACAATGAAGATCCGTATAAAACTCTTCTCGAGATCCAGAGACAGCACCTAACATGGGTGTAATCATCCAAGGCCTTTGAGCATAACCAGAGTCACCTGAAAATAAATTGATATGATTTTATTTATGATATGTAGAAAGGTAGGTGTCAATGTAAAAAATGTAGGAAATATACACATTTAATAAACTGGAAATCATATTATGTTTTGGATTTACTATTACTTAGCCAAAGTACATACCATGAAGCCAACAGCACTCTCTATTCTGTAGTATTTCTAACAGAGGTTCAATTGAGCATTGATTCCATACATAGGAATCATGTGAGGCACCTCCAAATGATGCATCAATAAATAATATATTTAGGTTCACATCACAAATCTGAAATCAAATTAATTAACACCTTATAAAATTATTGTGTATAAGTGTATAAAATACATTGGTGAAATAGGTACATTGATACAATTGTACTCGTAATTATTTGTATTAGTAATTCTGTAAAGTTGTTTAATTGAAAGTGGTCAATAGCACTATTGCCTAAAAAAATTATTTTGATAGAATTAGGTATTACTTACGTACATTTAATGAGTGATAATTATCAGGCGTATCAATATTTTAATAATAAATAAAGTAATAATGATTTATTTTTAAATAACATAAGCAAATAGATCAAAGTCAGTATGTATTACTGAAATTCCTATGGATAAGAGTAGCTATAACCTACAAATTTTACAGTGATTATCACTTGCGATCTATAAAACACTGCTCTTTAGTAGTTCCTTTCACCAAATTGAGTGATCATCACTTTGTCAATTATTTGATATACACTATGCGTACGCAATCGCAATATTTCAACTATCGATACGAAAACACTTGTCAAAATGTTTACGGTGCCTATCAAGTGACTATCAACAAGACCCGGTTCTCATGACGTCATCCGCGTTGTTAACTGACGTTAGGCAATACGAAAATGGCGTTCTGACAGTTCATAGTTGAGCACCATACAAAATGATCATCACTATGAGCTGTCAGTTGAGATACGCAATAGCCCTGCTGGGCACTGCGGCGTTGTTGGTAACGATAAGGCTGACAGTCTGGCGAAAGATGCTTGTCTTTCTGGTGACATTCATCCGTTTAAAATTCAACCTAATGACCTTCTATTACTACCGAAAGATTTCCTGTATGAAAGCTGGAATATGCTTTGGCAAGATTCCTCAAAAATTAAAGCCAAACATTTATTTCAAATACAACCGGTTGTTCCAAAGAAACCGTGGTTTTTCTTTTTTACCCTCTCCAAAACATTCACTAGTGTTTTAATACGCATGCGGCTGGGTCACACTTCTTGTCCGGTTCATCTGGCACGGTTGGGAATGATGAATAGTCCACTCTGTGCTTGTGGTGAGGATGTGGGTGACTTAAATCATATAATATTTTCTTGTCGCAATTTCTGCCGTTTATCATTTATCAATACGTTAATATCATTAAATGTTCCTTTGCCTACTTCTATAAACTGTCTCCTTATATCCTTTAATATCGATATTTATCTTGCAATAGAATCGTATCTTTCATTTAATAATATAAAAGTATAATATTTTCATCCCTCTTTATGTAATTTTATGTAATCTATCATAATTCATTTCCGTACTCCCCTGATCCTTTTGCTTCCTTTTCCAAATTCCTCTCTCTTTTTATGATTATTACATTAAAAGTTTCCTCGTTTTAAAAACTTGACATTGGCAAATACACAAGCCGTGTAATGCTACGCACAAAAAAAAAAAAAAAAAAAAGTCACTCAATCAAGTAAGTCATTACTGACATTACTGTTACTACTCATTCACTCACTCAGTCAAGAAGTCAACTTAACGGGTCAGCCAAATCAACAGATTTTCCTCATTGTAAACTTCCTATACAAGGGTTGCTTGTTGAGTAATATAAATATTCTCGTCGCATTGCTGTGTGATCAGTACAGTAGTCATCAGTGCGTGACTAGTTAGTTTGTTTTAAAGCAGTACCGAATCTTACGAGGCGGTCGTTCTTTGCATTTTACAGTTTTACTTGAAATCGTGTCAAAATGAATCCCTACCAGCAAGTAAGTGTTTTATTTTATGGTTTTTGTAGATAGATCTGTGAGGCTTGTATTTATAAGTCGTTTTTATAGTGACCGCAACAATTTTTTCTATAACCTATTTAAAAAGTTTAAGGCCTTGGGTTGTTCTGGTTCATTGTGAAAAAGGCTTTGTTGTTTTGTTTATCACAATCTAAAATCGTTGATAATGTTAGTACGTTTTGCCCTAAATGCTTCAGCAATTTGAATTACTCTATTTTTCTATGTGAGCCTTCAGTTTACATCTTAATTATACCTAAACTAAAAATTATTGCTAAGTTGATGCTAAAATGTTGTTATGTGTTTAGGTATTATCATTAAAATGTTAGGTTTAGGTATTATAATTGTTACCTCATTTTGTTTAATATTATTGAAATATAAATAATATTACTATTAATTGAAAATAAGAGTGAATCATTATACCTATAATCACCATATTCATAACGACAACATAATGACATTATGAAAAAGCATTTACAATAGGAAACAATATGATTTTGTAACTGTAGCATTTTTGGTGAGACACCATTGATTTTCATTTTCATTTGGTTTCAAGGGTCAATCTGGATATCCTCAACAGCAATACCAATACAATGTGGGATTTAATAATGCCGCCCCTCAGTCGTTCGGTAACCCAATGCCCATGCCTGGCCTCCCTACAATGGGTTATCCCCAACCACAGCCCGGCTACCCAAATACAGGCTACCCACAGGTACCTCAGGGCTATCCGCAAGCTAATCAGCCAAGCTCAGGGTACCCCAACCCAAGTCAAGGCTACGCTCAAACTAACCAGGGTTATCCTAAGCCAAATGCTGCTCAAGGCTATCCACCCCAACCACAGGGTTACCCACAAACTGCTCACACTGGATACCCTCCAACTGCTCAAACGGGATACCCGCAATCAGCTCAAACAGGGTACCCTCAAATGGGGCAACCGCAGAGTGCTTATCCACAGGCTAACCAAAGCTATCCACAAAGTCAACCAAGTAATCAATATCAGGGCCACCAACATAATCAATCACCTGTGCCAGCTCAACGTTCTTACAGTGTATCCTCAAATGCGCCTATGATGCCAAAGGTACGTTGAACTTGGCTATCATTTCTTCACAACTAAAAAGCTGATAGAGTTAGGATTTATTCTAAAAGTATAAATAATGAGAACAAATTAACCATGTAATAAAGGCTGCATTTAATGTACTATACAAAATACATAGTAGGTAGTTAAAATATTTACAGGCAAAATTTGACTCATATACTCTGTTTAACAATCTGGCAGTCTAAATGTTTTCATACAGCAGTGGATAAATGGTTCATTTCATATCTCATTTTAATTATTCACAAAAAAATATAACATGTTCAACTTCATTTCTGTGTTTTAACTGATTCTTTCAAGTGTCCTAATTGTGATAAGCAAAATATCTGTGCCTCATTAGTGCTTGCCAACTAAATTTTATGGTGGGAATGGAAACTAACTTTATAAAAGAGATCTGGTGTTTCAATCATGTTTAAAACATATTTTGTTAATGAAACACCAAGTCTCAAATAATATTAATACAAAACTAACAACAAAGGAAAACTCACCATGGTAAAATTGCAATTGCATTGATGATGATTTATGCACATAGCTTTTGACATTTGGAGAGACATCTCACATAATGATAGTGGTAAGCTGTGCTGATTTTTACAGCATCTTTTGTGGATTCGATTTCCACCTAGGATAAATATTATCTTGTACATGTCTGGTTCTGTATTTGTAAATGTACATAAGTACATATTTTTAAGTATTTTATCAGCTCTCTGGACGGTACAAGCTGCGGTTAGGTTGGATTCAGATAAGCTGTGAGTAAAGAAGGACGGAAATGTATTTATTACTAGTTACTGATTTCCCAACTCGCAATTTTAAAGTGACTAGTAGAATAACATGTGAATCAAATAACCCAATCCTTGGTCTAGACGCGTGTGCACAAGACCTAGGGTTTGAGTGCAAAAGTACTAAAAAGATCTCAACTATTATCTGAATATATCTTGCACTACACATATCATTCAGTCTAACGTAGGCTGTCTTCGTACCTACTGACGCCGACTCTATTCAAGGAACAGTTAGCTGCAATTACATTGTTATGTTCGCTTCGCCTCTCCCGTACATTTATTAAACCACTGTACCAGTCTTGGTGAAGTTTCCAACTACAATGGATGTAGTGTGCTCTAAAAACACATATTTTCTCAATTTATTACCACAATCTGAGTAATTTTACATGTGTTATGGTGTTATTATAGTGATGTGACTTTTTTCATGTCAATTTCATATCAGATCTCGTTTAAAATCGAGTGATTAATATGTCCTCTGTATCTTCACATTCAAACATGCGAAGTGCCTATAGAGCTTCAATTGGCTTACGGCGGGGATTCAAATCATTTCGTTACACGGTATTTATGTGCGATTCTTTATTTCCAGTGCCTCATGATATTTATGATATTACCCTGCCAGTGATATTTACTTGCTAGTCGTGATTAGTTAATGTAGGAAGTTTCCTTTTCAGAGTCAAAACATTCATATTCTCTGTTTTTCTCGTATTTTATCATAATTTCGATGTCGATTAATACCTAAAACACAATTAAGTAATATAAAACAATTTGGATTGATTTATAACAATTATAATTTTGTATAATACACCTGATAATACATGAGGGTTGGAAATTGGAATGGATATGGAAACCTAATTGCTTTGCCTGCTTCTTATAACGACTTTAAAACTTCTGATATGACCAGATTAATCTTATAGCAAAGGCTTTAAAAGTAATGTAGACAGGCTAGAAACTAATTGTTAAATTATCAAGTCACTTTTCATGTATATTTTTTGCAGTCCAAACCGACAGTCGTGCCGGCAAATCCTTTCGATCCTCGTGAAGATGCTGCGGTACTCCGTAAGGCAATGAAAGGCTTTGGTACCGACGAGAAGGCAATCATCCATGTAGTGACCCGTCGGACCAATGAGCAGCGCCTGCGCATTGCTTTCGAGTTCAAGACCCTTTATGGCAAGGTAAGAGCGAATTAATACCAAAACTCGCCAATGACCGTGGGTTTGATTCTGACACAAAATCGTTAGTGTAGATAAGTATAAAAATAACTAACTTTGTTTTAGTGATAGTGTAGATGTGTCATAACATTGTTTAAAGCATATTGTATAATAGCATAGCGCGGAAGTTCTGTGACGTCATAACTTACTATAGCCTACACACCTTGGTGTGTAGGCATTAAAAAACGTCGTCGATGTATTAAAAACATAACCCTCCTTGTGGTGCAGTCGGCTAAAAACACTCCCAACACTGCTTACCCTAAATCTACTCAGTAATGCAATAGTGTCAGAAATCTTGCTCATAATTATAAACCCAAAAATTCAAATGATGCATACTATAAGTATACTAACAAGAATATTAAAATTGTAATGAGATCTTGAGTGAATGGTGACGCATAATTTATTTCACAATGCTTTACGTAGTTTCCCCGTTGAGTTGACTCATCAGCTGACTAAAGAACGTCATAGATTTGTATTCAACTTCCGTACGGAGGTGGATGTACTATGTAGAGCTATTAGATGTTTTCTATAAAACCATGCTTAGATGCTTCGGTCAACAAAATTATCATTTTGTGTAAAACAGCAAATGACGCATATATAATCAGCATGTAGGTAATAAATAATAATAAATAAATAATAAAATTTATTTTCAGTAACTTAGTTTAGGTAACATGGGGTTTTGGGATCTCCTTTTAAGCAAAGATTTGCTTGTGTTAGGAGATCCCGCTCTTCTAAAACATTTCATACTTAGAACTAAGTTAACAAAGGTAATAAGGGAAACAATGTTATCAGCATCGGAAATTAAAACCCCAACCATATTTTTACATTTTAAATCTAAAATATTACCTACCTACACAATGTTTGGTATATTTTCCCTTTTTTTCAAACCATTGTAGAAGGCTCATGGCGTGTGAGTTAGCAAGGTTGGACTGTGTTATGTGTGTGATTTGATACATTACCATAAATGGCCTTGTATTTAATGCACTACTGGCTTTAGTTGTCCCCATTACGACATAGCCTTTATTTATTAATCATAACACGTAAAGTAGGTTGTTTAAAAAAAAATCTATAACGAGAAACAAGCAAGTCTTGTACTTAGGTACAATAGTATTTCAGAAACACATTTATAATCTATTTATCAATTTCTTTAGTAAACTTTAACTAAACTTAAACTACTAGGTATATTCCTACGATGTAAAAATAATTGCCTTCAATTGATCGCTCGCTTTGGTATCAGATAAGCAGCTCGTTTGTTACTGTATAGTACCTACATGTCCTTCACAAGGGACAACTGACTAGACTAATCAAATATTTGTTCATTACTTATACGTACTGGCCTCAATTTGATGCTTTATTAATTAAAAACGCTGCCATACTACTGGGTGTGGTTTCATTTATGTAATTTATCCATTTATATTGTTATTTATGATGTTTTGTTGTTGTTTGTTAATGCAAAAGCGATATCGATGTAGGTTACCCACCAACATTATTCGACGGAAATTCCTGAGACTAAATACAATGCTAAAATTAATGATGTAACTATTATCGTAACGGGAAAGTATGCTCAGTAAAACGTATTGGCAAAAATCCAATCGACAATGCAACACTAATCTATTCTAATCTAACACACAAATTTAACGTTTAAGTAAAACCTATGTGAGTTATTGTAATCTATTTTCTTTTATTAAGTAATAATAAATGGTTAAATGTGTTGCTAAGCGCAAAGCTCTAGAAAATATGGTTATCAATTGACCAAAACGGTGACCGATTTGGCTAATTTTGACTTGCGTAAATAGATCAAATGCATTTTCTATGAATGAAAAAAGTCTCGTACCTTCTGCTTAAATGGTAGAGCATAAGGTAAATAAATTATGAAAATTAATCACCTACATTTAAATGTGGTAATTTTGTAAAAATACATTATAATCAAAAAGCCATATAATATAAAGAGGAAAAATAATATATATTTTTCCTCAATAGATTATTGGGTTGTTATGTTAGTGTTTTTATTTTAATTAAAGTAGATAGTTTTAAATTTAGAATTTCCTCCTCATAGCTAGAACTATGTTGCCACTGTATCTAGTATAATGACCAATATATTTCTCGCGAATCGCCGATTGATATCAGCGATTGCCAGTACGAAAATATTCTTAGAACAAATGAAAAATAGCCAAGATGAAAAAGAAATGTCTGTCGACTTTCATCGGGAATAGAAACTGTTTGCTGGGAAATCCCTTGTCATGAACGATTTTTGGCACTGAACCAAACAGACCATCGATCATGATGTTTGTATCTAGCTAACTAGAACCGTGTTATCGGTCGCATCCTACTCTATACATAATTGTATAGTAGGTATATTGTAGGACGACGGAGCTATTACTCGTCGAGGTAAATAACCTACGTTTTTCGTTCCAATGAAACAAGCCATTAGCTACAAGTTGTTAACTTGTTAATTACATCAAATTGTAATATCAGCCTTTATCGATGGGGGAGGCCTATGTTTAACAGTGAACGTCCTATAGCTGATATGATGATCAGCTTTTATGCGTTTCTTGTTTTGTTCGGACTTACTGTCACCGATCTTATGTCCTTTTCTAAGGTGCAATCTCTAAAGTATAGGCAAAGAGTCAACCTACGAAAATCCATCGAAATTGTTTAGTTGTGATGGCTACATATTAAACAGACAGAGCTACTTCACAACCTCAACCTCATTTCTTTGGAAACCGACCTATTCTGCTATGCTCTGAGTGAATTCACAAAGATGGCATTAGGTTAAGACCTGTAATAATAGTTTGTAATGTGAATAAATAAATACTTGATGAGGTCGATTGTATGTTTTTCTTTCTTTATTGACCAGGATCTCATATCGGACCTGAAGAGTGAAACCAGCGGAAGGTTCGAGGACCTTCTAGTCTCGCTCATGACCCCGCTGCCTCAGTTCTATGCGAAGGAGTTACACGATGCCATCTCTGGCATTGGTACCGATGAGGATGTGCTCATTGAAGTCATGTGCACCATGTCCAACCACGAGATCAATGTCATCAAGCAAGCCTATACTGCAAGTGAGTTTGTGTTTTATTACTACTACATTAGAGTTGATTGTGGAAATTGTGCATGTTAATAGCTTTACGATGGGTTCTATTAAGTACTACCCAGAAATCAAGGAAAATATGTACATAATTCTTTTTCGATATTCTAATAAGTAATAATGTAACCAAAAGTTTTGTGGGGAATATCCCAGCGAATAATATTATAATTTATTAAATTGGGTTTTCCGTGATAAAATACATTTAAAAATAAAACAAAATGTGAAAGTATTTATGTGAGTCGTTGTTCAAATCGAAGCATCGAACAAGTTTTGTATGCAGTCCACGTATTTAAAAGTAGCGTATTAATTCGAATGGTAACAGGAAAATATAGACCAAGTCCTTCAATGAAACAATCAATTTGTACTACCTATCGTATCTTGGGCAATTTCTTAACAAACACTTAACAATTTACCTACTTGACAAAGTGTATCACCGGTAAATGATAAAGGATATAGGGTAATTTCGCCTGTTCGCGTCCACTTAGTGCAGTTGGCAAGTTTGAAGGAGAAAATAAAAATGTTCCGGCAGTAATTTCATTGAAGAGTTTATGTAATGTGTTCATAATAATGGTCTATTTTATGATAACTTATAGTTCTGTTCGAAAAATTTAGTGATTTATTTTAAAAAAATACAAACATCAGAATTAGGCGATTTACCCAGTTTGCGTCCAAAAAATCCAATTAGCGTCCACCCGCTGGACCACTTGGCGTCCACCATCTTACAAAGGGAATTAAGGTATAATACCTATTTTTATGATGATGTAGAAGAGATTGGATTTTAATAATTTATTTATTAAAGAAATATAGTTATTTAAAAATCAACATATCAACTAAATCAATTATAATTAAATCACTATAAAGAAAATAAAAAAAGGCAATTTATTATTTTAAAACAATACAGTAGTTGAGTTTAATCATGCTACTAAAAGATAGGTATGTTAAATATTAATAATTATGAGATAAGGTACAATTATTATAGCCCTAGAATTTTAATTAATGGTTTTCTTTCTGTCTTTTTTCGTTTGGAACCCTTTGAGAGTGTTTAAGTTTTTTTCTATTCATTCTCTACGATTTCTTTTTCTCTCGAATGTCATTCAATGTTTTCCTTAAATCTTCTTCTGTGTTTCCGTCTTCTTTATTTTCTCCGAAAAACTCATCTGAAATGGAAAAAAAATAAGAATTGAAGAAATTATTCATTTTATTCAAAGTAGAATAGGTGTACCTACCTACTATACATTTCGTATTAAAAAATACAAAGCAATTAATTCTAGGGAATTAATTTAAAAAAATGGACGCGATTTGCATTTGCTATTATTCTCTGTAGGTATAGTTTGCGTCCATTGCGGACGCAAAGTGGAAGTATTATAAATTTGGTGTAGTTATTCGCGTCCACCTTATTTTAACTATTAACTATTAAAAAAATAAGCAAATTCATAATTAATGTAATTCCTTTAATCATTATCAACGTTTAGAAACAGCTATGTATCCAAAATACGCATAATTCAATAAAAGACTTACCTTCAAACGCACCGCTGCCCACTATTTTTTTTTCATAATTCCGCGCATCCACGCTCTCTCGCTAAACAGCCCTCACAAATTATTTTTTCTACCCAAGATGGTTGGGCGCACGGATCTTTTGTCTATGTAAGCGTGCCTCTAATACATTGAGGTATAGGCGGTAATGTCTTTTCGACTTATTGGTGTGTTAGTATACTTAATTTCGAGAGTTTTCAAAGGGTGATCCGTAAAATGGACGCGAATTGGGCGATGGACGCGAACAGGCGAACTTACCCTATGTACTTATATCAAGAATTGCAACGAAACTTAATATCTCGGAATGTGTTAGACGTCCTTGAAGTTATGATCTAGCAGCGGCTAATGAATTGCTTCCGATGGCGTACATATACGCCTAAAATGGAACTCTGTATCGCTTCTTGTGTTTCTTCAATTATAGTGTTCATATTGTTGTTTATTTGCATACGTGTGATCAACCAACTTAAAAATTCCATCAAACATGTACCTACTAACTTAGGTAGAACCCCTAAGTTATAGTAGACTAGTGGCTGCCCGTGGTTTAACCCGGGAGACTTTACATTTTCCCAGGATGATAAGTAGCATATGTCTTCCTCAGGCTCTAGACTATCTGTCTACCGAATTTCATTTAAATCGGTTCCCTTATTTT
The DNA here is from genome assembly GCA_905147785.2 of Thyatira batis. Classification (NCBI taxonomy): domain Eukaryota; kingdom Metazoa; phylum Arthropoda; class Insecta; order Lepidoptera; family Drepanidae; genus Thyatira; species Thyatira batis. The sequence continues at coordinate 9,155,452 of LR990489.1, forward strand.
AGCGTGAAAGCGAGACAGACAGACAGACCGACAGGCATACAGACACAGTTACTTTCGCATTTATAATATAAGTATAGATAAATCAAATCTACAGTGAGCCCGCGACCAAGCAACGTTCGGCTCTTTCACCTAATGGTGTAGTTAAAAAGAGACAGAGCATATACGTCTCGCGGTTTCGCTATGGTCGAGTTGTGAATTTACCATGGAACATTTACCTTATGGAATCACCCGGTGGCAATTAAAGTCCATTATGAGAAATACAAATAAACCTTTAGATAAAGCTAGCCGGGTGAGGCGTGACGACAAAATTCGATTTTATGAGCGTTAATATTCTTTCTCAATATCCTGGAACATTTTTCACACACGGCCAATCTGATTCCAAACTAAAGGGAGCTTGTAATATGGCAACCAGATAGGTGATATACTACTTTTAAATACATACTTATATAGATAATTACATCCGATCTATCTGTCTCTATATTTTCTTTCAGTTGTGTAAGTAAGAGTAGGTACCTACCCACTTACCTAATTTACATGCCACTTAAGCTGACTCAAAACATATTTCTCGTCATATTATAGCAAATGGAACATAAATTTTCAAAATATCGCACGAAACTTCTCTATTTGGATATCGCGAACATTAAGCGGAACTTGTTTTTTGGACCTTTGCCATTCCGATTACGTAATAATGACGGTCCATAACTTTTTTTTTCACTTAGCTTGCGTCTCATACAAAAATATTTAGCTAGGATAGGTACTTTAGTTTTAGCGTTTTGTAGAATATGATTATTAAAAAATATTAAAAATACAGGGCTACTTAATATATTTATTTTTCATATTTAACTGGCGTACCCGGCAGACTTCGTTCTGCTCACTAGCGCCACCTTTATACACATAAAAACCTTCCCCATGAAATACTCCGTAAATTGGTGAAAACCGCATGAAAATCTGTTCAGTAGTGTTTGTGTTCATCGCGTTCAGACAGACAGAGGCGGGGGGGACTTGGTTTTATATATATAGGTATAATTATGATGCAGGTGTATATTAAATAGTAGTAATTTTATGCGAAGTATTACGTATAATTTATTCTGACCGGTGGTAAAGATAATTTAAGGTCATTATGCATTGCAAGTAAAACTTTTAAGAAAACAAATTAGAATTATAATTAATTGCAATTATATTATAATTACTATGCGAACTATTGACGGTTAAAATCATATAATAGTACAAAGTGGAATCATAAAAGAGTTAACCATTGAATACCTAAAAACCTCTGATGTTCTTATCAGTCATGTGATGTTTCGCATATGCAAGAACGAGACTGCTGATATTAACCATAAGGCCTCATTCGCAAGAGAGTTTTTCAAATACAACAAATGCATTCCCAAGTAGGTATATGTTCACACGACAGCGTTTTTAAACCGCGACCGCGACGCTTATTTTATCGAACAGTGTCGCATTTTCAATTTTGGGCGTTGGAAATAGAGCATATTATGGACTGAGCATTTAAAAAAAACATCAACATATTTTAAAGCAATGTGTATATTTTTTCCCCAGTTTATGGTGCTCTGCTCGAAGACGATCTGCGCGGTGATACATCAGGGAACTTCAAGAGGCTAATGACTTCGTTGTGCATGGTAATTATACTAATTTATCATTGAAGTCTTTATTTGGCTGTGTTACATTTCGTTTCACTTTCAATGCCCAATTATACAGCTGGTTGGCTTTATAGTGACCCTGACTTCCAAGTTTCAAGTTGTGGGTTCGAATCCCACCCGTAACAGACATTTGTATGCATGAATGTCTGTTTGTTCAGTGTCTGGATGTACTTATTTATATAAGTAATATAAGTATGTATTTAAAAGTATTACATGTAGTATATCAGCTATCTGGTTACCATAACACAAGCTTTGCTTAGTTTGTAATCAGATTGACAGCCACTTATGTCGCTCATTTTCCAATTGCCAAGATAAACAGTGTAATGACCTCATCAAGGTCTGCCTGACTCAAAATTCAGTCAAATATTTCAAAGTCTTTAAAAAACTCTTTTAAAAATCGTAGTAAACTCGTTTGTACTTAAAATAAAAATAACATGACAAATGTAACATTACAGGGTAACAGATCTGAAGACTTCCACGTGGATCAAGAGAAAGCGAGGGAAGATGCCAGAAGCTTGCTTCAGGCCGGTGAGTTACTTGATACTTATATACTAGCACTAGTAGCTATCCCCTGGCGTCGCCCAAGTTCAATAAATAGGTGACCAATAAACTGCTTTTCAATCAGCTGCTCAACTAAGGTAGCTCAAGCAATACTGGCTTGCTTGAACCACCTTAGCATTTTTTTTTTAAAGTTTAAGTACATAAATACCGTTTCATAAATACTGCGGAATTTATTTCTGTGCTCTAAGCATTGTTGCCACTGTGTAAATGGTTGTATAGAAAATGGGTTAGTCGTTGTACTAGCTGGGTGAAGTACTGCATCTTTATCATCAAATTTAATGTTAAGTTAGTAGCATTGTATAAAGTTACAATCTGATAGCCACTATTAAGCTCACATGCAGTGATGACGTAGAGTAGTTTTTGTTTGCTCTAATTATACATTTGTATTACTTTGACTGTCATCCGTAAGTAACGCTGAGTCTAACGCCTCTATGACTCAATAATCTCAGTATGTAGGTGAAGCAATAGATTACTAATGTTTTTAGAAACCTCTTTATAATACAATATTTATGAATGTACACGCACAAGTAAACTAGCACTTCCTAGCCAAAATAGGTATATGGCCAAAATATATTTATTTATTTAAAAATTTCGGATTGTTGTTAAAAATAAATTCATAATTAATTACTATAAACTTGATCGAAGACGGAACAAAGCTTGCCAGGTAAGCTTGTACAAATTCATGCCTACGTCAAGTATAATTAAAGACATTTTTCACACTCACACAATAAATAAATAAATAAATACACGGCCAATTTGATTCAATAGTAGCTTCAAAGAGAGCTCGTGTTATGGTTACCGATCCAGTCAAGTATAATATTAAAAAAATATGTGAAAATGTAATTGCAGGTGAGCTCCGTCTGGGTACTGACGAGTCTGTGTTCAACGCGGTTCTGTGCTCGCGCTCGTTCCCGCAGCTGGCGGCCGTGTTCCAGGAGTACCACTTCCTCACCGGACACGACATCGACGACGCGATCAAGGCTGAGTTCTCCGGCGACCTGGAGAAGGCGCTACGTGCTATCGGTAACTATTTGTACTATTTCTTAAGGGTTTTTTTTCTATACCACTAAGGTGGCAAACAGGCATACGGTCCGACCTGATGGGAAGCGGATTAGGGTGTATTTTAGGTCGTATGTCTACTGCTAAATATTTCTTACAATTATTCTAAATTTCTATTTAATATTGTAAATGCAAAAGTGAATTTATAGTCAATATCTCTAGTTTAGTGATTATATAATCTATACTTATATTATAAAGCTTAAGAGTTCGTCTGTAAGTTTGAACGCGCTAATCTTAGGAGCTCCCGGTCCGATTTGAAAAATACTTTCTATGCTAGATAGCCCATTTATCGAGGAAGGCTATATTTTATTCCTACTGGAAAAGGAACTATGCGGGTGAAATTGCGGGACGGAAGCTTGGAATTAATTTTAATGCCAAATATTAACACACTTGTGTCTAGGGTCTACCGAGCATACTTGACCTAGCACTACAAAATTTTATTTATTTATTCCCTTATGATGGTTAATTCCACATAATATCTAACAGTACCTTATACGTTTTCCAGTGAAAGTAGTACGCAACAAGCCGCTGTTCTTCGCTGAACGCTTACACAAGTCCATGAAGGGTCTCGGCACGAACGACACTCAGCTGATCCGCATCATGGTCACCCGCTGCGAGGTCGACCTCGGGGACATCTCGGAAATGTTCCAGAATAAGTACGGCGAATCGCTGCAGAGCTGGATTGAGGTGAGATTTAAATATTTATTTATTCTTTATTGTACGCCACAAGCTACATAAATATATGCAAAATATAATAATAATAGGTATATTATTAACTAGTAGTTCCCCGCGGTTTCCCTTTCCCTTAATTTTTTCCCGGGATAAAAATTAACCTAAGTGGGATTCCATAACATATTGATACTCTGTGCCAAATTTCATCGCGATCCATTCAGTCGTTTAGACGTGAAAACTAATGAGTGTATGTCATTAGTTTTCACTCACAAACTTTCGCCTTGTTTTCATAGGAATAGTATAAAATTTAAGTGTATTTTTCATTATAAAGGATACAAGTAATTTTTTCCAAATTAATTAACTATGTACCTATTTCAAATATCAATTGGATGATTAGCCTATATAAATTCTGCCATAGATTACTAACAAAAACCTTTTCTTACATACTTAAACAATTTTTTTCTTTTTAAAGGGTGACTGCTCCGGCCACTACAAGAAGTGTTTACTGGGACTTCTGGGTCTTTACTAAAAGTTGACACAACAAAAACGTTACACAATCTACAAATAATATTTTTTTATGTGTCTACTTATGATGTAATTCCAATTAATTTTAAAGGCACTTGGTGCAGTGAAGACCTAACAATTACCCTTGGTAATTGCACCGATAGATTTTTATACTTTATATGAAACTAAATGGAAAATTATGTCAATTGGAAAAAAATACTGATTCGAAAGAAAGTTCAATCAATCTTCTCATTTATTATAATCTTCACAAATTTATTTAATTGGTCAAAAAAGCCGTCCGCTTGATCTGATATAAATCTCAATAGTATTAGGTAATAATTGAGTATTTTTATTATTTTGATTTTCTAAATTTTATTAAAACCTTTTTTGAATTGTCAAAGACATGAATATATTATAATATTTTAAGGTGAAATAATTATTTACTTTTTTTATATCTGTAGCACGCAAATACGCGGATTTATGAATGTTTAACTGAAATGCTAGTTAGAGTAGAAGTAGAAATATGGTGTTCTCATCTTATGAAAAAAACATGAATAATTAGTTTTAAATCATTAAAATTCTGAGTGTACTTTACTCGTAATATCTTTATGTTTCTCGAAGCCTGTGCCGGTTTTAAATATTGTGCCTTTAAGGAACTGTGCCTGTAACCAGAATTATTGATAATCTATCATATGTGCATTACATTCATTGAAATCCACTATGTAAAAACACTATTGCTAAAATTTACAGTGTTCATATGCTAAACGACGCCCCAACGTGCTTATATCATAAGAAAACTATTTTAATGTATAAGAAAGTTTTAAACTAGATTTTGTTTCAAATGGTTCAATTTTATACTAGAATTTTTGTCTGCGCCTTCTCACAATTTTCAAGTTCCTAAAACAAAGGGATTCATATATTCACTATAACAAACCACATTCACACAATATACTACGTTTAGTATCACATTTTTCATCAATGAATAATAAAGTTTAGTTAGCCTTAAGCAAAATATATGTTTTCAGCCAACCTTTGTATTCTCTAGTACAAAGTTTGTAGGCGAGCGACCATCTCATGCGATTGCATAGTAAACGAAAGGGATAGAGCATAGTAGCCGCTCAGACACGTCGAGCTAGTGTCCCTAAACCTTATTGAATTGCCCCAGGACTTATACAATCTAGATTTTAAATCCATACATATTTACACTTATTTACTTAGTTTATGTTAACTACATTTGTTGCGATTCAAGATCTCATGTCCATCATCCCGTTAAACATACAATGTATCTTAGTAATCATATTATGAAAAGGCAATAGATTTAATTGCATTTATTTTTTTATATCTATTTGAATTTCATATTATTCCCACCTTTTGACTGCAGGAACTATCTCATCCTTAGCCTAAGGATATAGTTTAAGTCAATTCTCATTTATATAGTGCCTAAATGCTTCTTGGCTATATTATTTTGGAAACTTATTATATTGATCAACTAAAAGTTGTATCTATGTGGCCAATATTATATACTGAATGTTTTTAAGCTGTTGTGTATTAAATGTTTACACTTAACGTGGTTATTATATGTATTTCATTAATTGAGATTAATAAAATATGCCTACTATGATATTGATTTTTATTTTAACGCTAGCTGTGCCCTCGACTTCGCGTGGAATAATTTAATTACCTATTTAAATTAGTATAACTTTTTTTACGAACTGATTGACATGAAACAAACACAAAATGTAAAGAGACACATAACAATATATTAATGACGACATTTTAATTTGATAAGTTGTTTTTGAGATTAGCAAGCACAAACAAAACCTAAAATTCTAACAATCATTGTTTTCGGTGCAATTTTCTACACTAATATTAACAATCGGGAAGCATCAGCTTTCAAATAAAAAAATAATAGTTTAAATCGCTTCGCCCAGTCGAAAGTTATGAGGTAACAAACATAAAAAAAAATACCAGTCGAATTGATAACTTTAAAAAGAGGAAAGATTTGTATTTTTTATGTAACGAATAAACTCAAAAAGTACTGTACCGATTTTAATAATTCTTTTTTCATTAGAAAGCTACATTATCACTAAGTAACATTGGCTATATTTTATCCCTGTATTCCCACGGGAACTGGAACTACGCGGCCAAAACCGCGCGGAGGCAGCTAGTCGTCGATAAAGTTCCAAATGATATTTTTTCTCACTTATCATCCACTAGCTGCCTCCCCGCGGTTTTACCCGCGTAGTTCCCGTTCCCGTGGGAATACAGGGATAAAATATAGCCTATGTTACTCGGGGATAATGTAGCTTTCCAAAGGTGAAAGAATTTTTGAAATCGGTCCAGTAGTTTCGGAGCCTATTCATTACAAACAAACAAACAAACAAATCTTTCCTCTTTATAATATTAGTATAGATATTTTAACGCTAGCTGTGCCCTCGACTTCGCGTGGAATAATTTAATTACCTATTTAAATTAGTATAACTTTTTTTACGAACTGATTGACATGAAACAAACACAAAATGTAAAGAGACACATAACAATATATTAATGACGACATTTTAATTTGATAAGTTGTTTTTGAGATTAGCAAGCACAAACAAAACCTAAAATTCTAACAATCATTGTTTTCGGTGCAATTTTCTACACTAATATTAACAATCGGGAAGCATCAGCTTTCAAATAAAAAAATAATAGTTTAAATCGCTTCGCCCAGTCGAAAGTTATGAGGTAACAAACATAAAAAAAAATACCAGTCGAATTGATAACTTTAAAAAGAGGAAAGATTTGTATTTTTTATGTAACGAATAAACTCAAAAAGTACTGTACCGATTTTAATAATTCTTTTTTCATTAGAAAGCTACATTATCACTAAGTAACATTGGCTATATTTTATCCCTGTATTCCCACGGGAACTGGAACTACGCGGCCAAAACCGCGCGGAGGCAGCTAGTCGTCGATAAAGTTCCAAATGATATTTTTTCTCACTTATCATCCACTAGCTGCCTCCCCGCGGTTTTACCCGCGTAGTTCCCGTTCCCGTGGGAATACAGGGATAAAATATAGCCTATGTTACTCGGGGATAATGTAGCTTTCCAAAGGTGAAAGAATTTTTGAAATCGGTCCAGTAGTTTCGGAGCCTATTCATTACAAACAAACAAACAAACAAACAAATCTTTCCTCTTTATAATATTAGTATAGATGTACAGACACATATCGTCACAATATTTTTATTATATGAATTGATTACGTATGTAAAACGAGATATTTTACAAAATTATATCCTCGTCCATACACATTAAGGTTGAGAATTATTTATTTATAGCAAAAGAACTTGTTGCTCTAAACTTTCTTGTTCGAAACAGGATGTTAGTTTTATTCAGTCTCCTTTTAGTTAATTAGTTTAGTTTCTTTAATGCTTTGTTGTTTGTTGGTACCTTACTATTTCCTTTATTTCTTGTTCACGACAAACTTTATATTGTACAAAGCAACTGAAAAACTTGTACATAAGATGTAACGTTACAGTACTGTATTTCTGGTTACTATTCTTTTTCCAGTGAAATATGTACGCAGCTTTAATTTTATCAGTTTAGGTAACTGTACGATTATGTGGTTTCCCATACTAATACTGGAACGAAGTTCCGGGAAGGAACTTCCGTAACGTAAGATTTTATTGTGTCGGTTTAAAATAAGAACGTCATTTGAATTTTTTGGCTACATTATCTTTGTTCTTAATTACAATTATTAAGTATTTGTCTGCTCGGCTGGTGTGGAATGTAGGTATATCCGAATAATTGTTTTCTTTATACCTTCCTCGAATAGAACTTAAAATACCTAAATATTATTATATAAGGAACTTCGTTCGAGCAACTCATAGGTTGCTGTGATGATGATTTATCAAAAAAGGATGTGTGAATGTTTATGAAGTGTCGAAAAAGGTTTAGGTATGATCTTGCTACCTATAAACGTCTGCGACAATTTTCCAGTGGTGAAAAAATATTTATCAAAAAAAAAATAATAAAAATAAAAGATCATGATCATTTGATCAAGCTTATTGAACTATTTGACTCTTTCCCGTAATTAAATATATTTTTTTTTGCATTATGTCATGTAAAGTAGGTAGGTACCTAGTCGCTGAATGAATAATATTCATGCTGTTAATAAATTAGAACGATTGATTGAGATATAATATTGTGAGCTCTTTCCTGTATTAATAACACACGCACATTAATTGATGGAATCGAACAAACCCAATTTTCGGGCAACTTCAATCAATCATAACTTTTAACCGAAGGAACCTTCAGACCGGTACCTACTTTTATCACATAAATAGAGTCAGATGGTACCTATATTAATCAGTTAAACTTCATATTTAATATATTGGAAAATATTTACTGTAATAAATAAAATTATTATTTTTTTCCAAAAATCGTACTTTGAGTTCCTTATCGTCTAGAAAGGTCAAATTAATCCACCCATTATCTAAGCATTTATTTATTTGCCGTATTTATTTGCTTATAAATAGAAAGATGAAGATGTTAATAATCTTTAACTTTCTTTAAACATTACAGAATTTATGCAAATAAGTAGGTACTTACAACTTTCAGTCGGAATCTAATCTCTCTACGCGATTCACAAAAAAAATCTGGAGCCAACACGAAAATGCTAGATAGGTAGTAGCTGCCTCTACGTACCAACGGCAACGTGAATGTGCACTTATACCATTTAATAATTCAACATTCCACTCCCCAAAAAGCTCTACACATTCATTGAAAGGCAATGTTGCCATTCGAAAAGGAAAAAAAACATTTTAAACAAAGATGTCGCGATCGAGCCATATTTTAATTGGCACTCAACTCAATCAACGATAATTTATGTGTCAACGTTCTCCCACTGTCGTTTATTTTTCTTAATTAAGTTAATTAGTTGTCTTATTTTTAAGGAAAATCGCAAAATTTCTTCATTTTCTTCTTTACCTTTGGTACTTTTTACATTACTAATATCATTAAACATTATATTAATTATTAAGCCTAAATATGCATAGACAACCGTAGTGCTTAAATAAAATACAGTTGTTCGATTTCTGCATTACCATGAGGGTAGTTTTGATTCACCACTGAACTCGATCTGAGGGTGGGAATATAACTCGTTGTTGCAACGAGCGGGCTGGATGCCTTTAAGCGCCGTGAGAGAAGGACGATCCTTTACCTTCTCATCGTGACCGTGTCAGATCCTCAACGATAGACGTTCTATCAACTACATGAGTGTTGTGTTGTTCCTCATTGCCGTGCAGTGCTCATTTCCAAGACTAGATACTGTGTTTGCCGTGCTTATTTCTGGTGTCTGGACTCCATACAGTAGGCTGAGACTCTGGTGCCTGTTCTTCACCCCCTTGGAAGTGATTAGAGGTAGGTGGTGTTCAATAGCCTTCTTGGAAATTGCAGAATAGAACGTTCCCAACATACTCATTTAAATTTTACCATACAGTCCACTATATATCTATATTTAATCTACAAAAAATATCTGCCAGTATAATTCCTCCTAATAGATTGTGAAAACCGCACAAAACTAATAAGTATATCTAAACCTATTAAAGAAAAGCTTACAAAGGATGAAATAATAATTTACTTATCCATTTCATAGTAAGTAATATACTTAGAAACCAAGTTAAACTCGCAGCAGATAAATCGTCTCAGGTGCTTAAACTAATGCTCTGGATGTCAGTTTTATATATTACTTTTGAATAAGTTTACATTATGTACCTACTAGTTTCTTTCTATTTACTATGAAACCGTTGGATTACAAACAACTTATTGGAATATACTTTTTTTGTAAATGTTAAATGTAATTTTTCCCATTATACCTTAGTGAAAAGAATCTGTAAGTAACTACCTAAACATTTCAACCTGTACCTTTTTTCTCGTGTGAAAAATAAATACATTTTTTTGCTATTATTTTTGTATTAAACTATTTCTGTGCTATTTCGACCAGAGTTGATGTATAACAGTAGGTAACGGACACATATTTTCATCCTAGTTTTAGTTCAACAAGGAAAACTAGTAGAGTGCTTTTCGTGAAAATTACTGCTTTCTTCCGAGCTATATTTTTCATGTAAGTATGTAGGTTTGTGTTTGGTAGTGTTGATAGCTTTATTTCTTTCTACTGTTTGTGCAAGTTTTTCTCGTATAGAATATAATAAATTAGATTTAAAAATATATCACATTTTGAAGTGGATTTCTTAAAATAATCAACATTATCATATCGCTAGAAAATGATACGAAAGAAATTCATGAATTTCATTAGAGATATTCATTGCTTTGCTTACATTGTGATCGATCGCCTTGAGGAACCTTAATAAAAATTTAATCATAACAACCATATACGAAAGAATGAAGTGATGAATTGGATGTCAGTTATGCAAACAGTATGCAGACATACAATGGCTTAATCATGCAGGCATCACCAACGTACAAGAATAACTCATGATGGTTTATTTAATTTATAATGTCGTCCTCACCATGCAGATACAGTGTTAAGAAATACAATGTTTGTTAATTACAATTTCAGTATCTTATTATGTACCTATATTATTTTGCTGTTGATATATTTTGACGACTACGTGGTCAAACAGTAGCTATGCAGCTCGCTTTGTGGTCCTTTGCTCAATTTCCCGGATACGCGCAAGTTACAGTCGCGGTTTTGATTCACATATTAGATATTAGCAGTGATTTTAAAGTTACAATAAACTTTAGTTTAGGGATATCTTAAGATGTTTAAATTGATTGTTAAACTGAGGTATAATTAGCAGGTACATACAATGATGTTATTTCAGTAACGATTTATTACTGTAATTGCCAGCTTTGTGAGAAATTTATATTTATTACATAAACAGCATACGTTTACCAGGGATGTCATTGCATTAAAATATTATTTATGCAGGAACGTTTGGTGCTATTTAAGCGATACAAAATATAATATGATCCATAATGTTGTGATGTTATACCTTACCAAATCTGTTTCGTAGTTTTTATCTATACTTGAGTGCATTTAAATTTGGATAGCTCTCTATGCTATGCTGAGATTGTAGTCAAATACAGGTCTAACTATAAAACAGTAATAAAACATAGGTGAACCGATTTATGATCATGTGCCTAAACCTTTATATTCACGTAGGTACTATTCTAATAAATTTATTGTTATTGCAACTGCGTAATATTTTTTAATCATTGTCGTTATTTTATTTCATATTTTAAGTTTCATATTTTCATATTTAAGTTCCAAAGTTGATTTCTATTCTATGTGACAACCCTACGCCTAAGAAAAGCAGTTGTAAGCAAATTACTTCTGACGAAATGAATTACAGCATAAACGTGTTAGAAGACATTCGAGTTAATGATTGCGACTAAGCATCGCGACGAAACAGTATGATCACCATGAATCCTTTAATGGCCACAAAATAAATAGAAATACAAGAGTAACTTCTCACCGTCTAAAAAGTTGCACACACACCCAAAAAGGTAGACATTTACAAGTCAAAAGACAATAGTTGTAAGAACTAGTGAAGTAGGTAATTCAGCAATTTTTTAGGCAATTTGTCAAAAACTTTAGTTTCTAACGGTAAACGATAAGTTATATAAGATAAGTATTTCAAGTGAGAAACGCTAAGCAGGTCCTGTAAATGAGCTATTGGTAATCCTTTCAAGTTACTTACTTTATGGTTACCATCTGTTAAGATACGTACCCGATGGAAATTGATAAGTATTCATTTTGTAGTTATAGGTTACTAGTGACTCCCACGGTTTTCCCGCGTTTCCGCGTGATCTTCTATTTTCCCTTGATCAAAAGTTGCCTTTGTCCATTCTCAAGCTCTAGTCTATCTGTGTACCAAATTTCTATAAATCGGTTCAGTAGTTTTAGCGTGAAAGCGAGACAGACAGAGTTACTGTCGCATTTAAAATATTAGTTAGGATCCTTCTCATTATGCAAACCTTATATTAGTGTTCGTTTGGATAAGCTTTCTGTTATTTAACTATTTAGTGTCATTGTCACGTGTCAAGCTCAAGCCAAGCGTCGACGAATTCATTTACCATGCAGGCTTTCCCCCAATTAATATAAAAGTTGATTTAGATTCAACAGCCGTTTTCCTGTTTTTACACACGTGCTATGTGAATTTATTACCAATCCACGAGCTCGGTTGTATTTTATAATAAACGCTCGATATTCTCAACATTTAAATTAATTCCGTAAATAGAGCTCCATGTAGGTATCTACTTCTTCTTTTGTTTTTTCTTGATTTGATTTCGATAGGAGGTCTAGTTCATGTAAAAATGTACGTACAAGATTGGTTATAGATTAAATTTAGATGGAACTGAATACTTAATTAGATTTTATTATGTACTGTACAAGTACATGCGTGTATATCCGCAGAATTCTACTTATCTTCTTCCCTATTCTACCATTGAGGGTCCATTCTAAACGTCCATATTTTGTAGGTAACAACATAAGTTGCTTTACAGATCCACATTTACAAAATGTAGACATAAACTTATTTACTATGTCAAAAGGTGTAAATCTGGATATACCTTTATCACTGCATACTGTATGCTAATCGGAATATATCTGTAGGTAATGTGTAAACTTATTTGTCAAATGGAACGATCACGCCAACGACGAGCTACATAATTTTACCCATATCAATGCTCTCGACTCTCCATACACATTCGACTGCCATTTAAATTGTGTTGACATGCCAAACTAATTATCAAATCCGTTGGAAATCACACATATTGCACTTCAGTTTAGCAAATGGATTCCTAATAATTCCAAACATTTACGCTCGGATCGAGAGCATCGAGTGAAATAACTTGAAATTAATCAGCCAATTATTCTCGTAGCGCATCGGCCGCCATCAAAAACAAAATGTTTCGATGGATATGCACTCGGGAAATATGTTAGTAACTTGGTGGAGCTAGTTTAGTTGGTTTTTGATCGAGCTCTTATCGACTAATCGACATTAAATCGATTTTGACGACTTTCCTTTGACTTAATTTTTTGGAATATCGGATGGGTCATTTTGTATTCTGGACTAGTCTGAATATTTGTGAACATTGATAATTTACTAAAGTTCCCTGTATATTTATTTTCGGCTAGAAATGTGCCTTACTATCTACTCAAATTATTTGCATTACATTATCTTAATTAATTGAAATATAGGTCTATCTACCTAACTAATCAAATTGCCTTTTTTGAGTTTATCCATAATAAACATTCTTGCAAGCTATCAAGTCTTTTTATAATATTAGAGTAGACAATAACGTTATAATTATGCAATTTACAGACATGTAACAAAATACATCGTACTAAAGGTATTAAGTTTCATCATAGTTTATGAAGGCGTTGGAATATTACCTAAAGAACAAGGCAATTGTAAAGGCAAGTGAGTGGAGGGAACAAATGGCTTGCGTCTAATGAGAGCCTCGCCAATTTTCCGCTACATGTAAAAACTTGGGATAATTCAGACACCCTTTTAACCAGACCCCTTTTTCACAGAAAACATGAAAACTTTCTATTCCTGGACGTAAATCAAAATTAATGGTTTGTACAATTTTATAGTAACAAAAAAAAAATAACTTGACATGTCAATTAAATATAATATCGTGACGTGTATTTTAAACAGGTAGATATCTAAACGAATCCCACAGACTGCTAATACGTCCTCTACTAATTGCTTTTTAGCAGGCGATACGTTGACTGTAGCTAAATATATGCACAGTTAATAAATATGGACGTATCTGCTGTCATTAATAAACACAGGTGATTATATATAAACCTTCTATTTGGACAGGATACATACAGACTCTTTAATGGATGAACTAGTCTTCTTTAAAATACCTATACATATACGCATATACGTTACATACAATCTATTTTATTCTACCCATTATGGTATGTAAATCCTTAGTTATCGACTAGTAAGTCGATCGACTTACTTCACCCAAAAAAGCACAGGGCGACACGTAATACTTAAAAAGAAGCTACTTAAACCATCATGAAGATACTTATAAAGATTATATTGAACACCATTTAATATTAAGAGTTCCATTTCATAATGTCGCCAAGCAGTGACACAAATCTCGATGAAATCTCACCCTGTCAATATGAACATCGAGTACACATAGGTAAGTCCTCGGGACGTGACCATTGTCATGTATGCCTCCCGGTTACGAGTGCACAAGTTGGAGTGACCATGCTTTGTTTCCTCTGTATGAACACTCCAACTTCACCATCCCTCGTATTAAGGTTTTTCATACCTATATTATTGAACAAAGTAGGTCGGTCTTTTGTTAACCGCTTGAGTTTGATTTACACATTTATGTCAACTTGTGAGTAAAGTGTTTGACTTATTTTGAAATAACTTTGTGTGGTAATATGTTATTCAGTTTGTGCTTTACAAATGCTAGAGAAGTAAACGCGTTAGCAAATGTTGTCGCTTTGGAGGGACGAAATTATACGCTCTTTTTGTTTCGTAATTTGAGTAGCGTAACTAAAATAATGGAAATGTTGCTAAGTTTGTGCCTAGTTTGATGAATTGAGAATATTCTAATGTAATTCTACAAGCTTTTGTTTAACGTACAATGGCATAAGTATATAGATCAATGTTTGTGCTTATATTCTATTTGTGTAGCAAACGAGTATACAATCATAAATTACAGATCCAGATCCTTACTTCGGGCGAAGGTTTTTTTTTGATCAATAAATTTATCCCATTCATAATAACGGACAATATGGAATGTAAAATTGTCTAACGATAACCAAAGTCGCTATCATCTCCGGCTCATCAAACAAAAACAATTAGCTGAAGTTAAAACAAATCTTGCTTCCGATAAAACGCTTGTCAAACGCACATTCGGGAAAATTAAAAGTTGTTAATTCAAAACCGAGCTGGTTCAACCGCAACCGAAGACTTAACAGTTCCAAATCAGTACAATACTTAGTTATAACAATATTGGAAGCAGTTTCTTTTTGTCTTTTATAGAATAAGTATTAGAAGATATTGAAAATACTATATACTAACAATGCTTCTATCTGTTTGAACTCTAAAATATCTTGCCTTCTAAGTCTTCACTAATCACTTCGTTCACATGCAAGCAATCGACCAAACTCATCTATGGTCTAGTAATAGTCATGTTTTAACTACGTATAGATCTATAATTTAGAATTTTTCTAAAATAGTATTTTCAACATATAATTATGCTCTTTAATGATATTTTTACCAACAGATTCACAGAAAGACTTACTATGTATTCATGCCTATCTGTAATTAGAACAATTCTATTACGTCATCAGCATAAGGTATGGACAGTCGTACAATTGGATCTATTAAGAGGCGAACGTCTTCAGTACACATCTTGGGAAGTAAAGAAGTTATAAAAATAAAATTGTCCCTCAGTTTTATTCGATGAGACCTCCCCTCCATTGTGAGACGGCCCTGGGTAATCTTGTCATTCAATATTTGAAAAATCACTCCATTGAACCGCTATTTGATTTCAATTATTTATAAGGAAGTTTGTAATTTGGATCGAAAAGAATTTATGATAAATTCTATTTGTTTAGGTATTTAACTAATTTGTCGCCGAAGCTTTTGCTTGACTTGTTTACGAATGTCCTTTTTCAGTTTGTTTCTTACAGATTGAAGTGTATCTTGTTTCTACTAATCAATGTCATATTTTATTTTAATGTTATAAATTATTATTTTATACCTATTACAGGTATTTTTATACATGCAAGTTTTCAATGTATATAAGTATTAGGTATCTTTAAACTGTTTAAAATAAACCTTTGTCCCAACACTTTATCTTCGAGAGTACTTTAAAAACGCCGTTTCAACGCGTACATTATGATACTTGCAACGCTAATTCTAAACTCGATACCTTTACAAATTTCATGGCAATTCCGATCTTTTTAACATTGTATTTAGATTGACTTTTGTGTGTTGGATACAATCTCGTAGATTGCTGGTCAAACAATAGGTGTTTAGGGATAACTGCGAGTGGGGTAAGCACTTCGCCATTATTTATTTGTGAAAACAAGCGCCATGTAGAAAAGGTACTTAATAGGAACACGAATGTATTAATTAATGGACTTGGCGTCATTTTAAACTTGAATACTTTTACTGGAGTATCAATGTAGGTAATACTAAAAGAAAATACATAAACCTCCTTAAAGTAGCACCTAAATTTTCGCCAAATTTCTAGATGTAAATAAAAAAAATACGGTCACCCAATGACATCTATATATATAAAAAATGAATTGCTGTTCGTTAGTCTCACAAAAAGTCGAGAACGGTTGAACTGATTATCTTTCCTTGGTTTTGAAATGTTCGTGTGGGTCCAGGGAAGGTTTAAAAGGTGAGAAAAATGGAATAATTGCCGGGAAAGTAGTTTCTGAGATTAGCGCGTTCAAGCAAGCAAAGAAACTCTACCGCTTTATGATATTAGTATTAAAGTATAGATTGGGGCAGTACGAAGTCTGCCGGGTCAGCTAGTTACAAATATAATATTTTTTTTAACTAAATATTTCAAACGTATATACCTTCCTACCATAAACCATTCTAAATTACGTAATACATTTAAACAATGGTGGGTACTCAATTTTGTAACATAAGCAAGTGTTTTAGATATTAACGTGCAAACGTTAAAACGAGTTAAGCGGTATATGAAATTCTGTTTGATGCATGGTTTTGCTAATTGCGGAAACTAATGAATAGATTTACATGCGGTTGTCGCTCTCCAAAGCCTAAACTACTATTTGTAAATGCTGCAAATAGTAATACTGCAATGGATATTTATCTCAGCATTTTTTATTTTAAAACCCTCAGATAAGAATGTTTAATCGCCTTTGATCTAAGCTAACTACTATACTGTGAAGTGATGAATTGTCATCAAAAGGTATTATTGGCCTAAAACTTGGTATGTTTCAAGAACAATCAAATAAAACGAATTAAAATTCCAAACAAGCTGCCAATTGTAATCAGCAAATAATTCGTTAGGAAAAACCCTGTAAAAAAATCATTAACAAATATACATCATCAAAATCAGTGTAATTTCACCGAATAAAAGCTTTATTAGCTGAATGTTGAGGGTCTCGTATTATTTTTATAAGGGCGATGCTTTTCACACGTCCCAATTTACGGAGGCCCTTGAGAGGCCGAGAAAAACGATGGCTGCGTAAATAATGAAACCTCATTTTATTACCATTAAAATATATTTTCTTTGCGAGTTTGGTTCAATACTAATTGAGTTAATTAATTTTACTCGTACACACGGAATATTTAGAGTGTGATGAAATACGTGTGATTCCGCAATCAATGGAAAATAGGCAGGTACATGTCGATATACACCCACGACAAATCAAAAGGCTGTAGGTTAAAGTTTAATATTAATAGTAGGTACTTATTTAGCTAAATTGTATGCCTTATATACCTACTTTTTAACTTATATTGATGACGAGAAGAATTAACAAAAATAAAATAAACCTAATTTGAAGTGTAATACTATTCATAATTGACTAATTAATCACCTTTCCATCATTAAGAAGTATTTAAATCGTTACCCAATCGACATTGACTGATATCGAATAAATGAAATGATTTTACTGAATTATTCATTAATATGCATGACGAGTATTTGCCCACGTAAAGTAGGATTGCATATTTATTTGCCGAAATAACGAATAACGTGGCAACACTGGCAACTTCAGTTTTGCCAGAGTTAATTAACAGTTCAAACACGACGTGGTTCGTGTGATTTATTTCAAGTCATAATGGATTATTGTCAGATTGACAAATTAACTGTTGAAACATTATTTTATTGTTTCAGGACTGGAATAAAATGATATTATTGTGACTTGTTAACAGCTTTTATGATATACACTGTCTGTATCTAATTAAATGTGTATATACATCTCTTGCTACTATAAGTACTATATACTATACACCATCTCTTCCCTCGATTGATCCCCAGTCTAAAACAATGCACTAAAAACTGGCAAGAAAATATTTAAAAGCAGTAAGACAAGTAACTAAAAGTTTCAACGAGTAACCTGCCTTCTTTAAAATAAACGTTTGTTTCCATTATTCTTTTAAAACACCCATTGATCATAATTCCAGTGCATTTAAAAATTAAAAAGTTATTTCTAGCTGTAAACTTAGTTATAATACTCGTAACTAACCATTTTCTCGTCGTTCGGGAATTCCTTAAAATTTACTGGAGGTAAGTTTATCAAAAAATTCATTGCGGATAGTGTAAAACTAAAATTAGGTGAACTTATGAGATAATTTTCTAATAGAAAAAAATACTAGGCGAAATACAATAGTTTAATGTCGCCGTTTAAAATTTTATTAAAGGAATTTCAAAATAAATCACATTATTGAGGTAGGGTATATTATTATCTACATATAAAAAAGGTTAAAGATTGCGCTATTGGTTTATTTTCTGAGATTAGTATTGCTTGAGGAACCTACAAATTTATTTTTGTATGGCATCCACTTGATGTTCAATGCTTTGAAACAAAGTCACGCGTATTACATTTCAAGAATTTTAAAATAGGATTCTGGACAAATCGGATTTTTCTGATACTACAAAGAGTGTGCAATGTAAGGTTTTAAGTCGACCCCTCATAAAATGTCAGCAAGCCGACTGAGTAGTGATGTGAAGTTGTATATTTTTTTTCACGAATATAACAATTGAATAATATTTACTATTACAATTATAAAATTGCCCAAACATGACGATTCTCGTCAACTGAATACGGATTTTCTTTTGGTATTATTCTTTATATTTTTCTTTATAGCCATTTTTAGGGTTCCGCACCTCAAAAGGAAAAAACGGAACCCTTATAGGATCACTTTGTTGTCCGTCTGTCTGTCCGTCCGTCCGTCCGTCCGTCTGTCAAGACCCTTTTTCTCAGGAACGCGTGGAGGTATGAAGCTGAAATTTATATCAATTACTCAGGTCTACTGTCCCTTGAAGCTGTGAAAAAATCAAACTTCTAAGCCAACGCAATCAAAAGATACAGCCGTTTATGCCGCAAATTTTCGACACTTGCAAGGGAATCAAAACCTACAGGGTGCTTCCCGTGAACTCAGAATCTTGAAATTTGGTACGAAGCAACGTCTTATAGCATAGATAAAGGAAAAATTACGAAAACCATAAATTTTTAGTTACATCACATAATATATTTTTTTTTAATAATTTTAAACTTACTACCCATTTCCTCATAAACGCGTAGAGGTATTAAATTGAAATTCATACCAAATACTCAGGTCTATAATACCTTTAAGCTGTAACAAAATCAAACTTCTATGTCAATGCAATCAAAAGAAACAGCAATTTAAGCTGCATATTTTGAAACTCGCAAGTACTCGCAAGGGAATCAAAACCTAAAGGGTACTTCCAGTCGACCTAAAATCTTGAAATTTGGCACGAAGCAATGTTTTATAGCACACATAAAGGAAAAATTCCGAAAACCTTAAATTTTTAGTTACATTACAAAATATATATTTTTTAATAAATATAAACTTATTACTTTTTTCCTCATGAACGCGTAGAGCTATCAAGTTGAAATTCATATCAAATACTTAGATCTAATTGCCTTTAACCCGTGAAAAAAAAAAAAATCTAAGTCAACGCAAAAACGCAAAACGTAAAAGTACAACCATTGATACCGCATATTTTGTAAACCTTGCAGGTTTGTACGGAACCCTCGGTGCGCGAGTCCGACTCGCACTTGGCCGTTTTTTTTTTCTTTATTATACCTAGTTGTTATTTTAATTGTTAATATTTTACAGTGTAAAATTAAATACATATAGTCATAAACACCTTACACAACATTACTCAAGTTGAGCAAGTAAGTAGGTAGGCACATCACTACCATGTCAAAGGGCTTTCTATTATGTGTGGCTTTGTGTCTTTGTAAAGGTTGTCTTAAGCTTTTATACAAACTAGAAAATATTTACTACATGGATAAAACTGACCGGTAACAAATTAGGTTATTGTGGAAAAGCTGAACGATCTTCCGGAGAAAATATTATAATGTTTTACTCAAAACATATTGACAGACCGGTTGGCTTTGTGTTTTTGACCCTGATTTTCAAGCCACTGGTCGTGGGTTCGGAACCCACCCAGGACAAACATTTGTATGCATGAATATGTCTGTTTGTTCTGTCTGGATGTATATAAGCATGTATTTAAAAGTAGTATATGATTTAAATACATAGTTATATTCTCACTTTGCAGCTTACTTTGGAGTCCGATTGGCCGTGTGTGAAAAATGCCCTATTATATTTATTTATTTATATTTATCTTTAGGTAAATGCGTAATGCGTAACACGTGAATATATGAATCACATTAGAATTAGATGCTCGCAACCAATTAATTAGTATAAATAATAGATGTACATATAACTATTACTCGACAAATGAATATTTCATAATAGTTAAGCTAGTATCTGAACAGCCTGGTGTGATACATCATTCATGATAATTCCATTCCTCCGCGTCACCTTGAAACGTACCATCTCTAATCTAGAATCTAGAACATTTCAAAAGCACAATTAGCTTGAATAGAACAAGTATCTTTGTCTCTATGCGGTAACGTCGATTCACACGTGTGCTTTTCGGGTCGATTTTTGTACGGTAGGTATATCATATATGTATATAAAATTCTCGTGTCACAATGTTAGTTACTCCTATGCAAATTCATGGGTCTGAGAATCGGCTACAATTTTTATTTTTATTTTTGATACCCCTGTGATCACAGGAACGGGAACTATGCGGGTAAAACCGCGCGGTGGCAGTTAGTCTATACTAATATTATAAAGAGGAAAGATTTGTTTGTTTGTTTGTTTGTTTGTTTGTAATGAATAGGCTCCGAAACTAATGGACCGATTTCAAAAATTCTTTCACCTTTGGAAAGCTACATTATCCCCGAGTAACATAGGCTATATTTTATCCCTGTATTCCCACGGGAACGGGAACTACGCGGGTGAAACCGCGGGGTGGCAGCTAGTACCTATACTATAAGATTGTCAGTGCAAGCAACTGACTGCCTTACCCAATATTCTACATAAGGATGTAGACAAGTCTAGGCCTCCATGATCTTGTCTATTTCTCCTATGGTCACGTATAAATAAATATCATCTTTATTACTGCAGAATTTTTTTATAAAGTAACCAAAAAATAGATGTGATAAAAGTTTTCTATTTATTTGTCGTAAAATACCACGTCTTTTTTAACTACTCTATCTCACACACATATAACGTGCAGCTTATTCAATATTTCCATACAATAATGACCACAGATAGCACAACGTGTAAATCTATCTCTAAAGTGATTTAAATAGATGGTAACATTCCATACTGCTAGATTGCGTTGGTGTCATGAAATCGCTAGAATTGACTCGACAGTCTCACAGTGACTTGTCCCGAAGTAGTCACCAACTTTCGGAAACACCTCGACTTAACGCTCAAGTCGAATGCAATTCACCCAGTTCGAGTTATAAATTGGGTTTCTAAAGTTTCAGGCTACATTTGAAGATTCTACTAGAATTAGACGTGATATGCAAGACTCTTGAATATATTGTGACAGCTCAATTTATTACCCAGTGGCTCCCCGCGGTTTAACCCGCGTAGCTGGGTGATCTTCCATTTTACCGGGATAAAAAGTAGCCTATGTCAATTCTCAGGCTCTAGAGTCTAGACTATATTTATACCAAATTTCCTTTAAATCGGTTCAGTAGTTTTAGCGTGAAAACGAGACAGACAGACAGAGTTACCTTTGCATTTATAATATTAGTATGTATGTATTTTGCCCTGAAACATATTTATTTAAAGCTTTTATTTTATTACGTCGTCTCCAATACTGATTTACCTTTTGTAAGACAAAAATCCTTCGACCCAAATGTCGGTACATAGTTGACTCAGCAATATAGCTTATTACTTTCCTATCACAAACAAAAATAAAGGTTATTTCGTACATTTTATCAATGGGATATCTTAATGATATATGGACTGGTTGGTTGACTTTGTAGTTAGCGACCCTGACTTTCCACCGGTCGTAAAATCGATTCTCAACTAGAACAAACATTTCTGTCAAGCATGTCTGTTAATTCTAGACTACTTATATACAAATGTTTTTAAAACCTTTTTAAGTTATATATCAGATTGGCATTTGTGCAAAACGTACGAAGATATTTTTTTGCTTTTCTTATTATATTGTCAGAAATATTTTGTACATTGTTGAAACTGGAGCATGTACCTACTCGTTAGCCATTTTCAATCAATTTGTTTTGTGAACTATCATTTACAAATTGCATCCCAATTTTGGCATTTGTATTCTGGCCGCTGAGCCTTAGTTCGATTTCAATGTCCACCAAATTCCGTTTTGTAAATACTCCGGATACCTATTCTATTTTACAACGCAATCAGATCAATAGCAAAAAGAATAAACAATCCTACTAATATTATAAATGCGAATGTTTGTGAATATGGATGGATGTATGTTACTCTTTCACGCAAAAACTACTCAACGGATTTGGATGATATTTGGAACACAGATAGTTCATACCTTGTATTAACACATAGACTTTTTATGACGGGAAAATTGTATGATCCCCGGGGAACGAAGGTGAAACGGCGGGATGCCACTAGTAGTTAAAAATCCCAATCGACTAAGCAAGAACGTGAATGAGTCTAAGAACATTTGTTTGTAAGTACAAATTACTTTTAGATTTACTCTTCTGCTACGTGTAGGTTAAATAAACAAAACGAGCACGATCAAGACTGTTCTACGAGGTTTATTTAGAACTAGAGTCGAGTCAAGTTGACTAGCTCTCGAATCGGCTTTACTGGAATAAATTGGCAGTTTGTGTGCAATCCACGTAGGGGTTGCATTAAGCAAACAAGTACTCTATTACAGCTACGTAACTATCTCATCACGTCTGTGCTACGGGCTACAGGGTTGCTACGAATCTCGTAGCCACCTGTGGATTTGTTACAATGTATAAATGGTATTAATGTAACAAAGGTTTAAACAATGAACAGTGAATGACCAATACGCCAGATCTTATACTAGATACTAATATTATAAATGCGAAAGTTTGTGAGAATATATTTTTGTTAACATAAAACTAAATTTTTTCGAAACTTGACATTCGTGGGTGGGAACGTTTTAAAAAAACCTCATATGTCCAATTTGTCTCCAAAAATTTTAAGTGACATTAAATAGCGTTTAACTTTGATTTTAAGTTTGAATAAATGAACTATAATAAAGCAAACAAATATCTTGTAGGCGCATTTGTTTCAAACAAAAGCAGGCCTTAACTTTTACGTGAATTGTTCTTACTTTTAATTTCATTTTGTTTTGTTTGTATATTTGTAATGTAATTCATTTCATACTCCAGTTACTTTTGGAGGGTAGTCATAAATTTTATCACCTAAGTAGGCAGGAAAGGCATATTGTACAAAGTTTTAGACGTTGTTTGTATTTTTATAACATTTTTATTGTTCTTGTATAATTTTTATGCGAAGATTGTTAACCTTTTTAAATAGGATTTTAGATAAATACTTCGTTTATTTGTTAGAAACTTTAATTATCCGAAGTAGGTACCTATCACTAAAATAAGGTTTTATCTATATTTCATACTGTAATGAAACGTAACATATTTTGTGTCATAAAAATAAATTTACAAATTTGATATCTCTAGAAAATTAAAAAAAATCCATAATATAAATATATATATATTGAAATGTAATTAATTTACAGTAGTAAAGTTTAATGTGGCACAGTACTGCACTAGAACTTATGACCCGAGGTCAGTTGTCGTATTCCACTACAATTTGAACTCGACACATTATTTAAAATACCATTTCAAGGACACTAAAAGTTTCCTGATATAGAAAAATAGCTAATCATTTGAAAATATGTAAGATTATTTTAATGAAATATAATGTATTTTAAATATGAGGAGTATTTTTTGTGAAAATCTGTAACAAAGTAAAAAAAAAAACTTACTCACATAAAAGCGACCTTTTTTATGTAGATTAAATATTGGGCCTGATAGCCATGGTGATAATATCGATTTATGTATATATTTAAAATTGTATTGGATGCATTGTATATAGTTTAAGTATGTTAGTATTTTAGTTATATATAATTAAAGGCTCCGTTTTAATTAGTTAGAAATATGATTGGTCACGTATGAATGTTCCAAGAGATTTGTTTCGCACTCGGTACTTACATAATTATGTGTGACTAGTGGCTCCCCGCGGTTTCACCCGCGTACCCGGGAGGTCTTCCATTTTCCCGGGATAAAAAGTAGCCTATATGTTAATCCAGGTTATAAGCTATCTTTATTCCAAATTTCATTCAAATCCATTCAGTAGTTTTTACGTGAAAGAGTAACAAACATCCATACAAACTTTCGCCTTTATAATATTAGTAGGATATATCATACAAATAGTAGGGGTCTAGTTTATTGGCTGCGTTCAGTGCACTTCTCGTTGCAATCACAGGCCATTGTCGCCTGCCAGTTTTAATAACAGGGCCATTACATCGTCTTCACACATTTTAAACTCTAACTAAAAGCTCATTTCCTTTATTACTATGAACATACTTACACTTTATTATCGGGCCGTTGGTGTTTTTATTTATTTTTAAAACGGTTGACGTGATGACTCATCAAATGACGACAACAGACAATACGGAGAATTTACAAAGCATTACCAAATTATATAAAGATGGTAACGATGATGCAAGTTCTTAAATATACATACCGTGTTTTAAGAAATAAGCCCAACTTCTTCAGCAAGACTAAGACCGAACAGAGCGTTAGAGTCTGTCTATTCATAAGTGCTTATAGGTGCTATTTGAATAAAATGGTTTTCATTTCATAATCATAATTTTAACAAATAGTTTAGGCGTCAAACGGGCGAGTGGTACATTTTATAATATGTACAGACAAAGCTTTTATAATTATAAAATATACTACCAATAATATTATGATTTGCTCTGTACCTCCTATCTAAAGATTTCTTCAAACTATATCACATTATCTAAAGAACAGATCTCAGTTCATTTGTGTTAATTATCTGTGAAAACAGTAAGTTCATACCAAGTCTGAACTTCCAAGTTACATCTGCAGAGACAATGGTAACATGAGCACGTACTTACTTACTTTACGCTCGAGATACTTACGAGAAACTAGTAAAAAGAGCAAATACTAATAGTGATGTTGTCTACTCGATAGTTTATACTTTATATAATCGAAATAAAATACTTATCATTCATTAATTAGTATCTGCATTTTTCGATTCAATACATTTTACCTTAGCCAAGAAGGGCCAAAAATCACATCTGCCAAATAAGGTTAAGACATTTTACCTATATGAGTATATTTCTTGAATATTAGTTTTATTATAATAGTGTATATTCTTCAATGGAAATTAATGCTATTGTTTTGCTATATCTGGTATTGAAAATACTAAGCTATGGTTATTTAAATGTTATATATTAAAATCATGATAGGTACAAATTTATCGATATATTGCATAAAAATGCCGTCAACACTATTGAAACAAAAAGTTCCCTCACTCAGTAGTAGACTAGCGAGTATTGTTTGCATATTTGTCAAGAACAGTCGAAACACATCAAGTTGGATTGAAACAACACAGATCCTAACGAAGCGAAAACTATTTGACTGTCGCAGGCTTTGAAATTCGGGACCAGGTGCTGACGGTTGAAAAATGCTTTGGAGACTGTATGAGAGAATAATCAAAGCGCTTGTAAAAAGAAGGAAATTTCTGTATAGGATTATGTATATCGTATACAGCATCGGGTCTTATCACCATCAACTTTAACATGTCTACATGTAGTTTGAATGAAAGAAGAATTTCATAGTGCAAGAAAATTTCTTTTATTTCTGTTTTTCTTTTTATATATATCGCCAATCAAATTTTAAGTAAGTTGAACTATAGCAGCCCGTACAGTATGTACGTAGTATACTTATAAATATTCATTTATAACGCTATTACATTCAGACTACTATAACCTCACTATACTTACCTATTATGTCGTGAACAATCTATATAGGTTTTTGTAGGTTTGTTTGTAATCTATTGGGTTTTATATGTAGTAAAATATTATAAGTATTATAAGTAAAATATTATAAAGTATACATATTCAATACAAGCATAATGATCCATTTTAATAATCGGTCAAGTGCGTGAAAACAGAGCTTTGGGTTGCATTTTTTGCTCCACATCCAAAATGTTTATGTATATTCAGAACCGCTTTGACCAAATTAAAACGGAAATGTGATCAATGTTGCTTTTTTGTACGTTTTAAAGCTAACGGTTCACTTCGCTCGTTTGCTTTGAGGAAGAAACGCGATCAATCCTGTGGCATAAAAGTTTTATCAGATGCTTTTAAGTTTTTACAGTTATATTCGCAATGCTTCAATTTTTTTATTTGAGTATCAAATCAATTGACCGGTAAAAAAGCATATTTATTTGAGACCGAAAAAGTTATTAGTCAATTTAAAGTAAGACTAATCGTGAGAATTATCCCATTATTTGCACCCCCTATCTATTAAACATGTACCTACCTTTGAGGTGCTAACCGTATTGACAGAGGTTGTGTTATCACTTATTAAAAGTCGGTATACGGGCGAAAGTTTTACGTGACAACGACTTTGAGTGGTAAAATAATTTTAATGTGAATATTCATTCGTATAGTAGGAAGAAGGATGAAATAATAGTAACAATTTAAAACATAACGTGACGTAACGTGAGCGGAGCGTAACGCAGTTTCTTGAAGTGTCACCCGGCAAACCAATTTATAAGACGTTGTCACGTCAAAAAGTAATAAGAATCTGTAGGTAATGTCACTTGCCTTCATACTATAAACATATAAATAAAACTACGACCAAAATTAATTGCTTACTTTCAGTAAAACTCTCAGGAAAACTAGAGACTGCTTTGATTAGATCTTTAAAGGAACGGTCCAGAATTCCAAAGTCTAGATTAGATGCATACCTTTGAACTAGACTGTGATAAATATTGGTAATATTGAAGCTGTA
Source organism: Thyatira batis (assembly GCA_905147785.2). NCBI lineage: Eukaryota > Metazoa > Arthropoda > Insecta > Lepidoptera > Drepanidae > Thyatira > Thyatira batis. The sequence continues at coordinate 9,183,036 of LR990489.1, forward strand.
ATTTGTTAGTCAAACAAGACTGGACTCCAATTCTAAATGATTTATAATGTTTAGTTTCAGAGCAAAAACGATTTGCTTAGATTTTGTTTTTTTTATCTGTGCCTATAGTCGAATAACAATAATGAGAGCGATCTATTTTTGTGGTAAAACTTAGTGATTCTTTATTTTATGGTCGATAAAAAAATATTAGAGTAACATACCTAATATAATTGGCAAAGAAATTGCCACGACTGAATAGACCAAACTAATCATAAGTAGGAACCTACGTCTATGAGCACACTCATTTGCAAACATTGCTTGTAAAGCTAGAAGAATCAAATGGAATGATTTACGTATACCTCAGGTTCTATCCCAAAGGATGGACACTCCCGTCAGATGAATTTTATTAATGTGCTGTCAGCATACGTCTGGGTGGAAACACTCGGCGTTCCGTAGATTGAGGTCTAAATTTATGATCTTTTTTTGTTTCCAAATTGAAGTTGGGCTCTTTGGGTTACTTGTTATGTGTATTAAGAATGGTCGAGCGGTGAACTTTGTATAAAGTTTTAAATTGTGTAATCTTATATTTATTTCTATTCTATTGGGACGGAAGCATCATTTACAAGAATTCTAGCTTTATTTATAATGGTAAATTATAATAAACTAGCTGCCTCCCCGCGGTTTTACCCGCGTAGTTCCCGTGGGAATACAGGGATAAAATATAGCCTATGTTACTCGGGGATAATGTAGCTTTCCAAAGGTGAAAGAATTTTTGAAATCGGTCCAGTAGTTTCGGAGCCTATTCATTACAAACAAACAAACAAACAAACAAATCTTTCCTCTTTGTAATATTAGTATAGATAATTCAAGCAGGCACAAGATTAACCTATGCTATTGATGTATAGGATGTAATTAACTCTTTCTTCCTGCTAAGCGGGTGATCCAACGAAATATCTTAATTGAAATTCTTTTGGGAAATTAGGAAACTTTGCAATTTAATCGCTGTTTTAGATAAGGATCCAGTCATTTATAGGAGAAAATATAAAGTTTATTAATTATGTCAATGTTTTAGGATCCTTGAATTGTTTTTAGTAATCAATCCACTAAGGGAAATTCTCCAGACTTTCTCTTAAAGAAGGTTTCTAGAAATATATAAGGGACTTTTATAAGCTATGACTGTGAGCGTACATAAATAAGGTAAGGTTTGTGATACAATTTACACATATTTATTGTGACATTTTATCATAATATGAAGCTTAAATTGTAATTCCAAGCCTTATTAATATTTTCATAATAATCTAGTCGATATGAAGGAAAACTTCTTCAAAGAGATCAATAGTTCCTGATCTTTCAATAACCAAACCCCCTTACGTTACTCTAACTTTGTCAAAGGTCTATAACATCCAAAATCTTATAACGTGAAAAAATATCGCAAACAACGCCAAAACTCACATTCCACGATCCTCCAATATTAAACAAAACATTTTCCTCACGTATACAATGCATGCGCATATATTTCTGGCTTAGCTCAGGAAAATATCGTAAGAAGTGCGTAGATATTACAATATTTATTAGAATGTACCCTTTGATAATACTCGTGTAATATAGAAGGAGGCTTTCAGAAATTCCTTAGAAAAGCACTAAGTTCTATAAATGTTGATGAAACCAAATGGAATATAGATCAAATACATATAAAATATCTAGATGGAATGTAGTCTTCTTGATCATATTTTTACTATCATCCTTTAACACTAAGTGACCAACCACGTTATTATTCTTATTCAATGATTTAAAGTTGGTAGCTTTATGGTTTGTATGAAAAGTGCAGCCCTTATGTTTTGTCTCATTCATATGGTAAGTTGCTTCCAGGTTTCGCTGTGCTGGCTCACCCATGGTTTGTTTGTAGATTATGCTGGTTACATCTGTCAGCATTCACTTAGGTAAGACCGTGTGAAATCCACGAGGGACAAGAATATTCTGCAGACATTCTGACTGAAATAAAGAGGATACATTTGTTTACTTAGGTCCTTCCCTTAAATGTTTAAAAATAAAACATTATATCTCTGTCTTTCTCCATCTTATGGAAGTAGAAAGAGATGTATGCACGGACAGGTATTTTGAATTAGACTAGCGATGCAACAAAGTCGGCATTAATGCTAATCAGATTAAGTAGCTTAACCCAAATATCCCTTTCACGGCGTAGGTAAATAAGCACCTTTTACATTTAATCCGGTAAAGTCAATTAATTAATTTATCATTACATAAAATTCTCGGCAGTGATTCAACATTTTGTATTAAACGTTTTCTTTGAAAGTGAATCTGATCTAACTTTTAATTAGCGTCAAACGCCGGCACCACCTGTTCGGTAATACTTCACAAACTTGCTAATTAAAATGATCTTTAATCAAGTATTGCACTTTTTATGCTAGTTTATGTCTGCACAAATAATAATAAATAAGTATCCTGAGACTTTTTCACGTGGCCAATCCGTTTGCAAACTATTTAAAGCTTAAAGGTAACGAAACAGCTGATATAATATTAAATAACTAAATACATACTTACCTATATGAATAAATTAAATGTTATTATGATAAAAACTAGTACAGTAGTCACAGTATTTTATAAATAACTTTTAGTCTTCCAGAAGTGTGGCTAGAATTGAAGACAAGATCAATTTTACGTTGCAAAGTTAAACACTCACTTAAGCTTCGATAAACTTTCAACCAACCATTAAAACGGACCTTAGGCTAATGTTATTGAATTAATACGACTCACTCCTGAAACTTGCCTGTAATCCATTTGAATTTCACAAATTCAATTTATTCACTAACTCAACAACAACTTTGTATATTTAAAGCGCTTTTGTTTATACAAAACTTGTAGCTTCATTGCGTGTAAATTGTAGTCTTCGTCTCTTTTAAATGTATATAGACATACCTAGGTAAACAAATCATTTCAATATCCTGTTGATAGGATATATTTGTATTAATCTCCAGACATCACTTTTTTACTAAAATAAGTAAGTAGTTCCTAGGTACCTCTTAACCTAACCAATAATAAAACATTTACTTATCTTATAGATAAAACAATAAGTTAATAAATACAATACAATTTATATACTTACCTATACTAGTAACACTATCGAAAATAAATATGAATTCAAGGCAGATAATATTGAGATAAGTTACAAATAAATAACCGTTCAATAAATATGATAAAAAGTAATTAAAAATTTTCGACCACTTTTCATAATCTTCGGTAGTATAGTGGTAAGTATCCCCGCCTGTCACGCGGGAGACCGGGGTTCGATTCCCCGCCGGAGAGAATCTTTTTGTATGTTGTATCAATTTATAAACGCAACTGCAAATTTCAATAAATGTTGATTACAAAATGTAACTCGATAAAAACATCGAGTAGCCGAATTATTTTGATAAATTTATCAGTGCGCAAAACCCAATAAAAATCAATATTACGTACCTACGTGAAATATTAAAAAGCTGATTAAATATTTGAACAATAATACAACTAGTCAGAGTGCCAAACTCTATTATAATTATTACCGCCTGTTTCTTGGTACATGGCTATTTCAATAATAAGTGAAGAACGCAATAAAATTTTCCATCCTAGTATTAAATTTCGTATTGTCCTCATAGACAGATTTCAAGACTATTTAATACATCAAAGGAACCTATTTTTACTGGTAGAAATTTGTACCAAGGATATCCTATATCAAGTAAACCGATAGAAGAAACTTATGAGGTGTTGAAATTCAACCCAGAGATCATAAAAACCTCACAGTAGTAATGTAAAACAAAAAAAATAGTCATATGAATAGTCACTATTAATGCTCGGTTCTGAATGTGGTTTTTACTGAGATGAGCCGGCAATAAACTCAGTAATTACTCTTTTCTAAACCATTATCTTTTGTTGTATGTTTACAATAAGAAAGGTAAATGGTTCGTACTGTATATACTTTGGTATAACTTAACATTTTCATGGCCACAAGTCTATTTAAAATAGGTACTCTAAATATTTATTAATAATACCCACCTATCAGATAAACCGACTGCCTTAACACGACATATAAAAACTTCCCAATCAAGCAACGTTTTTCAATACAATTAAGGACATTTACCTTTTAAGAAAAAACAGAAAGAGCATACAAAACAAGTACCTACATACTTCCTTTCCATTTTATTTTGTACTAGCTTCTGCCAGCATCGACCTAAATTCTAGCGATAGACGAGAACGTTCATGTAAAACATTTGTTTAAAAACTGGTAAGAGTTAGAACTAAAGTGCGCTGCAGCGCTGTATAAAGCTGTGTCAACTAACCAAACTATTTTAAAAGATACAGCGCTAGATTGCTTAGAGTATAGTTTTCTCGCGACCAAAACGTCGTAAGCGCCGCAAATTTCATGGCGCTTACGCGTTTCGTTCAGTTAACTACACTAAGATGTCGTCCTTATAGAGTTCACACCGCAGATGTGACACATCTTTTTTACCTACACTTCATTAGAATAAAACTCGATTTCAAAATGTATTATATTAATATTAGGGGGGCCTAGTGCGGATTGGCGGACTTCACATGGCTTAAATTGAGTACTCAGAGGTACGGGCCAGGGCTTAAATTAACATAAAACAATTATTCAAAATATCAAACTATCACTACTAATTAAAAACTCATTAACAATAAATCAAATTAAAACACTTTCTAAAAAAACATATCAAGTCTGTGTTCAGTTACATATTTTTACCTACAACCAGTTTTAAGGGAACATCTGCACGTTTTAGTATATGATTGTATAATGGCGTGGTATTTAAATAGATAAATTGTTTTTCTACTCTGGAATTACGAAATTATCACCTATTAATTCACTTAAACAGGAAGTAATTTTACTTAGTTGACTACTGACTAGTTATTTACGTCCAGGGTCCACTTTGATTCGGATTATCGTTGTTATTAACGCTGCTCCGTGCGCACCCGCACTGAATGAATGTCGAAACCACACTAAAGTCAGGTGTAAGGACTGCAGTTCAGTTGAGTTGGACAAAGCGAATGTTCGGAACGCGATATCTAGTACGTAGTATATATATATCGATGTCTGCCAGCGACTTCGTTCGCGTGGAATAGTTTCTTTGGGCTAATTCTAACTTTAACCCGCGACTTCGTTCCTCAAACCTCCTCCTTTTTTTTAAGTCGTTTAAAAATAATCCTTAAAGCATGATTTAGTATTCACGTGTGACAACGCGATGGCTTATTTCATCTATAATTTTGGTGTTTCTATACCGATTTCTATGGTTCTTTTTTATTAAATAGGTAATAATGTTAACTTTTTTAAATTAGGGATGAGTGAGAGTATTATAAACGTAAGAGTAAACAAATATAATCAGAATGCTCCGAACTGCTAAGCTATCAGGAGTTACACGTGTTATTCTGAGTCAACTATAAAAGATAGACATATGCTGTTACGGGATATTTTTTAGAAAATTTTATGTAAAATATTTCCGTCATACATAATTTCTATGTAACTTTAACCATTAAGGCTGCACACGCGACGGAAGCTTAAAAAATGGAGTAACTTCTCCCGTTTTCCCAAAATTTCCCTTCACTACTCTGCTCCTATTGATTGTAGCGTGATGAAAAGTATCCTATAACCTGCCTAGGAGTATGAAGAATAATTGTACCAAGTTTCGTTAAAATCCGTCCAGTAGTTTTTGTTTCTATAAGGAACATACAGACAGACAGACAGACAGACAGACAAAAATTTTACTGATTGCATTTTTGGCATCAGTATCGATCACTAATCGCCCCCTGATAGTTATTTTGAAAATGTATTTCATGTACAGAATTGACCTCTCTACAGATTTATTGTAAGTATAGATATAGAAGATGTCGATCATATTGTTGAAACTACAGTCTATTCATGTAAAGCGATAGAAAAGACTGCACAAGCGTTGAAGCATAACGGGTTTCGGGTTCAATATTGTAAGGTATTCTGTCTCGATATTTCAGCCTATATGTGTTGTCTCTTTCGCTCACGTCACAACCACATGAGAAGTCCGATATCCATTGCTACGTTTTTCTCTTTGCTAAGTTAAGCTGATAAAATATCCACACCTACCAATGCATTGACTCAGGGGATTATATTATTTACTGTTGTTCTGTTTGTCTATTGAAGATTCAGCAATCAGTTTGTTTGTGATGTGTTTTTATGTATTTTTATTCATTCGAACTCGATACAACAATATTTTTAACTATACTAAATTATATACCATACTTATGTACCTACTCATAAATCGTCTCAAAAATGTCATAGACTTTTAAAAAGTAGGAGGTTCTGAATTGCAATAATATAATGCACTTGGTCTAATTTATTAATTCGATTATGTAGTACCAATCTATCCACTATTTAGCACTATTATAACCCAAACCGTTTCTGGGCAAGGAAAGAATATTCACACAAACCTTTGCACATAAGACTATAGGTAACATAAGTTGTTTTAACTACCTACGTACTTTCAGCGTAATACTAATATTGTGGTTTTCACTAATCCGTAAGAGCTTTCATTTTTAGTACAACGTACTAATATTGCTGACAAAGAACTTTATTTAATTCTTCCAAAACATTTCACCTCCGCAGAAATGCAGCTCGACCGCAACGGTCGTTACCAAAACGACTAGTCCACTGCGGAACTGTGAACTTGTTATACCTTGTTAAGAGTTATAGCGTAGTAGGTACGTACCTATATAGCGCGTAAACACAAAACTTTCCTTATTTTCCCGGATAATGCAAGCTGGACTCTGGAGGAATGCAAATGCCGCCATCTCCTGTGGAATGCTTCCATAATATATTAATTTCATTCTTCAAAATGTGGTTCCATTGTTATAGTTTTGTATTCATAACTTGGAAGTCAAAATTAAACTAACTTTTGAATGTTTGAGACAGTAAATGCCCCTGAATATATTTATAAATCTAATATTAATCATACTAATATTATAATGAGGAAAGATTTGTATTTTGTTTTATGTAAGGAATAAACTACTGGACCGATCTGAATAATTCTTTCACTGGAAATTAACATAATCAGGCAGTAACATAGGCTATATTTTATCTTCGTATTCCTACGGGATCGGAAACGCGGTAAAACGCGGGAACGGGGGTGAAACCGCGCGATTGCAGCAGAGTGAAAGAAAGCTGAAAAAATTACCTCTTCAGTAAATAACAGCTTCGTGATAAAGCTAGCGAGCAAATTTTATTTTCACCCTCATCATGATATTTGATACGGCAATACTATTGACGACTGCATAAATATAGAGCGAATTGAACTGGTTTACACCAACAAGTGGACCCTTCGGTCTAAACTTTAAATTCACGCACCTGGTGTATTGTCTTCACTTCCTAGCTATCACAATAATCCATTAACATAGCAAAGTACGGTGTGCAACTTAAATACTCCTAAACTTATATTTAACGCTTGAATAACAATTTTCAAACATGCATACGTTTTATTTACTTCTCTGTACCTATTGATACTTATGTCGCAATCTACTATAGCTAATGTATCTTCAACAAAATGTAGTAATAAATATCATTCTTAATGTGAATGAACATAATCAATTATTAAGTGAAGAAAATGGGTAGGTATATCCATACTGAAACATATATTTCCTATATATCATACTGCAGCTCACAATTACCACAAAGCTTTTGAGCAATTTAGATATGTATGGTTGAAAATTAAACAGAAATTGTTTATTTATTTCATCTATGTTGTCCGTACATTATAAACTAGTCTTGGCCTCACAGACGGCAGGCATAGCGTGTACCTATAGTGTACGGTACAATTCAGGTTTGTACGTATAAATGGGGCTCTTGTCGAACGGACATTTGCATCAGAAAGTAAAATTGATTTATCTATACACAGCTTCGGAGGTCACTACTTTTGAATCTCGATTTAAACTCGTTTTTATGAGATTTACTTTTTCTTTCAGTTGACATGTCTAGTTCTAAAATGAATTCATTTCTAAAGCGAACTAACTTCACAAGCATATTTCATTTATCATTATGTAATAAATGCAAAATGTTATTTTAAAACAAGTATTGTTCTTTAAATTTGAAATTATATTTTATCAGCAAAGTGAATTTTCGCTCACAAACGCACACGTAAATTTATTTGGCATTACAAAACGTAGGACCCCATCGTACAGTCGAAGAAAATTGAAGTGCTCAAGTAGCAAATCGAATTACTTTCCACCACAGTGTCGTCAAATGTGGTAGATTTATTTTAAAAACATCCTCCACCACCCCATATTTCCGAAGCCACTTGAATACCACTCGAAAAAATTACCTGCGAACCATTACGGTACCTGCCAATACGATTTCCGTAATTTGCCATCAATTATGTATGGATTCGACGAATTGTAGTCATATTTTATTAAAGAACTAAAAGCTTAATAATAAATATTTCTCAGTATTATATTTACATCACTATGGTTATGTTTATACATACGTTTTAAATCTGTTCACAAAATTACATTTGGTAGAGAAGTTCAGTTTAGCAAAAGTAGGCGCGTAATATATAAATAACAGAAATTCAATATCTATGTTATTTTCCATTTAAATTAATAATATACAAACACGATATTTGCATTTTAGTAGGAATCACAAAATTATGGAGTCTCAAGATATGACGGCAGCCATTTATTTTGCAATATCAACAGATTGTATAGGTAAAGGGTCCGCAGGGCATTGAAATGTAATATGGATCAAACGCCTGCTACTGCCTAAAATATTAATATTGTCTTGTTTTGGGTCCATCCACCCTGACGAATGGACAAAATAAATATACTTTGTACTGAAATTGTCCTTCAACTATTTTTATACTTCCCTTGTTCACTGAGCTTGAAACTTTTTTATTAGACCAACTAAACTTATTTTAAGATTAAAAAAATTAAACGTCAGATGTCATCTTTCAGTGAAGTAAAACCAACATCCAATATTTACCAACATCATCAAAATTCTTTTTAGATTCGACTTTATTTTTTGAACATTTACATTTTTTTTATATATAATCATGGCGATGGCTGAGAAGAAAAATGAGTATCCCCCAGGGGTAGAGGCGGATAGGAGACTCCTACCGTTTGATACTTGGGAAGAGTATTTAGATTCACTGATAGAAATAGCTGATTTAAGAAATTTAAGGAGTATTACATCTGCCAGGACCATAGCTGCTTTTGGATACAGGTAAAAGATCTAAGACCCCTTCATTTGTAGTTCAATGATTTAATCCTGTCAGAGAAAAGTAAGAACACGTTTACTTCTTTCCATCTTCTGCATATTTGATTGAGCATTAAGCGTTAACAAAAGTCTCATTACTTTCAAGCCGCTGACCGTGCGCTTAATTCCCATTTCACCATAAATACTGTTTGTTCTGTAACTATGGCTATATATATATTTAATAGTTATATCTATATAACAGACAAATCCCAGAAACTAGTATATTTTTTTATATTATATTGGCGATAATGGCTACTATTATTATTATTTTCAGAGCCAATGGCGATACGTTAAGTGAAAAAGAGTTCTACACTCGTCGTGCAGTAATTAACGAGATTGTATACCCGACACAGAGACCTTACGTACTGGTCAGTGAAGGTAGTGATATCGAAGACCCTTTCAATAGGGAACTAGCCATACGGGAGAGAGCTAACAGAGTTGGTATACTTCAGGTAAGAAGCTGAAACTAAAAAAAAATGGTATGGTAAAAATATGGCGTGTCAAAATTAAAATTATATTTTGTCCTCAGTCGATAATATTTGTCCGTCAATTTACGAAAGGTGGCTTCGAAATATCTGGATATATCGATTATGGTCATCGCCTTATTTCGGAAAATTGGAGGCCTTTCTTCAGAGACAACAAAACTTTATGGCCTAGAGATAGTGATCTAGGCTACTACCACTGGCGCCATGGCACTGTTAGAAGTAATATGAGCAGGAATTATAAGGTAGGTACTCAGCATACTGATTTCATGATCATCATGAGTCATGACCTGATTGCGTAATATAGCTTAAATATTATACACTAATAGAAAAAAAATGGTAGTTAATAGATTAATAAACAATAATTGCCAATTTCAAACATTTTCAGAAATCTTATTTTTCCAATACAACAACCCATTATATTAAACTATAAAAGTAATTTGTTCAAAACAGTGGCTTCAAATATGAGGAATTATTTAATAAAAAAGTCATGTCACAAGTTTACCTCGGAACTATGAGATTATTTGCAAACAATGGCGATATTCACTCAACGTGGAGAGTTTCAGTTGAACTCTTGCATAGTTTACTGGCATTATTCCTTGTAGTACCTACTCTAGCGTGCATATTATACGTATGATCAGTATTCAGGAAACGAGCCAGTATATTCTTTGTAGCTATTTTAGTTACGAAACACATGTCAAAATATATCTAATCAATTTGTCTTCTTAAAATACACTTTAACGGCAAATTTTTAAAGCTGACATTTTTATAACTATTTTGTACCTTGTAGCCTATTATGGATCCAGATAGAGGCCTACTATTCCAAAATCGTCACGACCACAAAATCATCTGTCCGGATCCTCAGCAAGACCCTGGACAGAACACAAGTAAGCAAAGAGTTCACTCCCCAAGATATACTCAAATTGAAATCTACGATCACGTGGTGAGAAGAAAGAGTTAATACTGAGCTATTGATAAAAATATGAATAAATATACTTTGAAATCAGAATAAAAACACTATGTTATATACAATCAAGAATCGATGTCTTTTATTAAAGATTAAAATATGAATGTCCTTAAAACTAAATTAATATTATTCATATGTCTTAAATCTACTTTAGGAATACTGATAGAATTTTCGAATTATCATGGAAATACTCAAATCAGGGTAATAAATAGTAATGTACTTTTTAAAATTAAATGCATTGTAAAGGTAACACTGCTATGTAATGATGTACAAGCTAAAACTTTAATCATTATGCATCAACTATTCGTATGACGCAACTCAGTGATATATTATTTTCAGTCCGCATTCAAATAACTGTAGCTCTTACTAAACTATGTTGTATTGATCTAACTTTGAGATTGCGATGATTCCTGGCGAGTTCTTTTTGCAAATTCTCTTGAAGCGCTTTGCACCTCGGCTGTACGAAGAGTAATTCCGAAGATATCTTCGTGGTATCTATTTTCATCCTGCAAAATTTGAAAATAAATTTAGCCTATGAGTTTTGGTTTCAAATGGCAGATATTTATGATTTTACAACACCACAAACTTACCATTAAACTAAGTATGAACTCTTCAACTTCCTGCTCAGACATTTTGGCATGTAATTTGATTATTGATTTTAGTTTTTGTTGTACCTCTTCAGCCATTTTACAATCTCCACAAACGTAAAAGTGACCCTCTTCATCTAACAGCATACGGGTTACTTCAGCTCCTTCATCTTCAAGGAGAGTTTGGACGTGTTTCTGGTATGAATAAAGAAGTGTTAATGTACAAACTGGATTGCGTCTTATCATGGGAAGTTTATGATGGAAATATTAAAGTAAAAAAAATCTTTAATTTAATCACACTATCCTACCTTGTCGACTCCTTCTTCCCTAGAAAGGGCTAACATAACTTTAGATATAACTCCATCTGTAAGAGCAGCTTCCTTTTCTTCTTTGTACAAATCCATTCCTCTGTATCTGCAGCCGAAGAATAACCAAACAGGACCGGGTGCGTGTTTATTTGATTCAAGATTCGTTATATTGTGTCTTCTGTGGTGCCAGAATCCTCTGAATGGTGCAATACCAGAACCAGGACCAATTAGAATAAGCGGTGCTGATATATCTTTGGGCATGTGGAAACTTGGTGCACTGTAAGTAATTGATATTAGTATTCGTTAATATTAGGACAGAAAGAAATAATCATTGTTAAAGTAGTATAAAAAAAATATATTTTATATATTTTCCTACCGTCTTATAAATACGAAGACTTTGTCATCAGGTTCAAGGTTCTGTAAGTAAGTTGAGCAGACTCCGTAATGCACTGGTCCTTTCCCATCTGTAAAAGTTAAACATTTTTAGAAATATTACTTTTAGAGAGTAATTAAGTAAATTATGTCCATGCGTACTCACTTTGAGTGTTATAAACAACAATAGCTACGGTAATATGAATTCTTTGTGGATGAGCCAAAGGCGATGATGAAATGGAATAGAATCTTGGCTGCAAAGGTGGTAGTAAAGTAGCCAGTAGCGACCCCTGCGGTTTGCAAGATGGAAATTGGGCCAACACCTCGGCCAAGTGGGGATAGTGGAAATGTCTCCAATCATCGTAAATATTTGAGTCCTAGAAAAATATAAAATATTAAATTATTATGTTTATCAAAAGATTCACAAAATATCAACAGTTTATATAAAATTCTTACCGAAACCAATTCTTTTAATTGGGCAGATTCTTTAGGGTCTGTACATGAATTTGCGAGATATTTTAAAACTGTGGTAGATGGGGGTGTTGTGATGTCCAAAAATCTTGTAAATATTTGACGTATTGTCACTGATGATATTCGCTCGTGTCGTTCCCAAGTCTTAACCGAACCTGATCAAAATAAAGAACATTATTAATTTATTTATAATATAGGTATAACGCTACTAGATACTGAGATTTTTATCGTACCTGTAGGTGTCAAAGTTTCCTTCATTACTTGTAGCTGCACTGGTTTATCGGCATCGTCAACATCCTTTAGTCTTTCTAATACTGCATCAACTATTTCTTTGCGATTACACGCCATAACACCTACATGATCGCCTGGGTCATATTTAAATTCACTCTGCAAAACGATAGTATAATCTATAAGTATCTTATGTATTTCAATTAAATATGTATTAATTGTAGTTATTTTTTGATACTCCATTAATTTATTGTCATTTACAACTTACGTTTGGTTCCATATCCACGAATATAGTTGCTCGGTCTGCTGTAAAGTCTCCCAAGTGTTTATTTTCTTTTACTTTGCACGGAATAAGTTGTTTTCTGAATCCGGTTTCTAATGCACTTTTCAGGGTCATGTTAGCGCTCGGTTTCCAAAATCGTACTGTTTCTTCTGTTAATGGCATTGTCCCGAATGCTTTTTTTGCATCTTTTACCATATCTGTTTCATCTAAGCAGAATGTTTCACAAGCCACCTGGAAAAATGAATACAATTTTTGGTACATAATGTTAAATAATCTTTGAAAATTAAAGAGTCTTAAAATATATGCTAAAACGTACATGAAATATATTAGAAGACCACGAACGGAACTGTTGTTCTAAGCCACACATTTCATCACCACATGCCAGTTCTAAAATTCGTTCTCCACCAAGGTCACCAAGTATTTTGTCAACTGTCTTTCCAAAGTTGCAGAACTTTGGATATGCGCTTGAGCCCAAAGCAAAGACTGCGTAACAAACGTTGCTTAGAGGTCCAATTTGTTCTATTGAAGATGTTCCTGCGACACTGCCTGTAAAAACAAATATTTAATGAGCATTTTATCATATGTTCAAGGCATTATCAATATGTTTTACACATTTATTATATCTTACTTTTATTTGACTCCAATCGGGATAACTGCTTTTTATATTCAAGGCTCGGTGTAGCCATTACGCTGTTTGTTCTCATCAAAGATTTAGGTGTGGGTGTCTTATAATGTCTAAAAGAAGAAAAAAATCTTAGCTATCTAATAGTATTGTATACAAAATTATTTCAAGTCTATTAAAATGAAACCTTACCCTGAATTGAGTTCACTAGTTTGGTCCCCTTGATTTTTCTTTTCACTGTATAGCATTTGGAAAAGATGCTCCGCAAACTCCTAAAAATATAAATATTTGCAATTATCATATACACACAATATAAGACGATTATTAAACTCTTTGTAAAAATACTTACAACGCCATTAGCTGGTGGCTCTCCATTACCAAAGGTTGAAGTCACGATCAGTAGCAAAGTTTCGTGTTCTATAGAAAACATGTCATATTCTGACATACAGTGAACCTAGAAAATGTAATTCAGAAAATATTATTACAACGTCTTTGAAAATTGTTCGCATGTTTTCTATTTTCACACACAAATGTAGAAAAGTTTACAGAAGTACTTTCAGTGCAGCTCTAAGCCGATTTAACATGTTCACATAATAGTAATAACATTTTGAAAAGGTATATTTCTTTTAAAGCATCTTTACAGCTTTCTTCACACTTTTAAAGATTTTATTTGAGCGTGTTACTACATATTTTCTAGCAATACTGACTGTTGGTGTATTCTAGAATGTTAAAAAAAATACAAATTTAATTAACATACCTACAACATAACTTGAAGATGACACTTATTAACTTATAAAGTTATTTCTACGTCGATGCTTCAAAGAAAATCACTTCTATACTTGAACAAGTTACCTGAGCATTGAAAGCGTGACCGAAAATAGTTCCTAACTCCTTTGCATATTGTTCAGATTTGCCTGTCTCTGTGGCGTAGAGAATAGTTGCCTTGATGCGCTTGGAGAGAGCTCGACCGAACAGTTTGGATGTAAACTTAACGGCTCGAGCAATCTGTTTGAAGTGGAACTTTCTATGAACAGCCTTAGTGCCGTCAGATTTAGTCCATTGATGAGTCTTCCATGCGGGCTCCTGTACGGAAATATTGTTTTTTGTTAACAATTGGGAAATTTTATTTATAATATTCACTCAATTTAAAATATAAATTACACGATTTTCACAATTAACGCTTAAAACTTTTGCTGGTTATTTAAAACCAGAGATACAATATCAAAATTATTTCAAGTATTTTTCTGAGGAAAATTTCATGACTAAATTATTTTTAAAATAATTAAGATCTTATTGTTTGAGCAAATTATTGGTAACCAAGTTCATTACTCATATAACTGGCCGTGTCCCAATTATTCGGGACAGCTAGCAGCATAATTCCTAACACAATCTGACACAATCCCCGAGATCCTTCATAAACTTACAATTAAACTACCAATATGAAAGTTTTGTCCAACCAAAATAATAATAAACGATATTATTTAAAATCAGCAATAATGGGAAAAAGTTGGTAAATAAGTTTTTTTTTAATCCACTAACTTGGCAAACAGGCATACGGCCCACCTAATGGGAAGCAGTTTCCATATGCGCCTATGGGCGCTTGCAAGTAAAATGCATAATTTAAATTTTTACATAGTATCTTGTCGCGATAACAGCGTCCTAGAAAATTTAAGATGCAAATCATAGTGAGCATCAGATAAGATACTTAAGAAGATATTTATTAATACACACTTGGTAATCGTATGAAGGCCTGACGTAGTATAGAGCCATCTCTTGATGAAACACTGACGTCAGTGACGATGACATTGGAGGTACAATCCATATCCAATCTGCAGGACAACCACCCCTGAAAAAATGTATTTATTTCAGTTAATTTTTTATCAAAATAAAAATATCCATAAAAAGGATATTATTTAAATTTATGCTTGTCATAAATAGGCTCCTAAACTACTGGGCCAATCCGAATAATTGTTTCACCAAAAGAAAGCTACGTTATTTGCAATTTTCATAGGGTATAATGTAACCCTATACTACCGAGTGAAACTGCGCGGAGGCAGATAGTAAATAAATAAAGCTTCATACCTCACTTTGTTCTCATTGTCTAAATGTTTGATAAATTGCTCAGATGCAGAATGATGGTCTACAATCGAGGCGTTTTCCCTGTGGAAGCTATGGAGGACTGCTATGTTTATTTCAACTAGTGCCTTGTCTTTCCAAAGGGATACGTACGAATTTGTATCTAAGCCCATGTTCTTGGCTACTGTCTGAAATCAAAATACTACATTAAGTAAAGACTTTAAGACATGATCATTATCTTCAAAGTATATAGGTATATGTGTGTTTATCAAACTATGATTTTTCAGAGCATACTAATTAATACCTATTGCCATAACTGATTGAGAAGAGTTTATCTTTGCTAAGAAAATATCAGTATGACGTAATATTAATTGAAAAGTTAATCTTATCTTAAAATCAAGAATATCTATTACCTCAGTCTTTCCACAATACCAATTCAGACCAAACTAACGTAAAAAACATATCTAACAAAGGAACGTCAATTTGTACTTATTTGACCTAGGAATTGAACCAGGACTATATATGCTTTGCACCGCTCGACTACCCAGGCAACATTTATTCACTGATAATATTATATACCTACATCGAAGTGTTAATATGTTATACAAACATTAAAACCGTTTTTGTGGGAATTTGGCTTAAATTAACTGAGATCATTGACGCGGATGCAGTACGTTGTTTATTATAAAAAAGCATTTTTTATAAATTTAAGGGTCACTATAGATCAACTCGTTCAGATTCTGATGACATGCTTTCACACTTTCAAACATCTGATAAAGTCTATTGACCTGCAACTTGAAACTTCTCGGGGAATCTCGATCGGTCATTATCTCGCGCTATTCATCTGGACCTACTGACCTGATCGACCGAGTGTACGTGGACCTTATATTGTTCAATACTTGATTTAGATCTGGGGTATGATTATGAAATATAAATGAAAGTAGCGAAAATATTTGTTAAGCTAACAAGTCGGAAGATCTCTTTCGGTCGTTCTATAGTAGTATTGTCTTCATAGTTAAAGACTTTAAGCTCTTTTATTTTCGTGATGTCATTAGTTATATATTTTTTTAACAATGCATGTCAACAAACTTTAATCAAATTAATCAAACACGTACCTCAACAATATTTAGCCGGTTTCCATCGGCGAAGTTGCGGCACCCTATCTCAGTGCCCATGTACCAACCGTTGAATGCAGTCCCGGTGAACTCCAGTCCACCACAGTCCAGTCTCATTCCAGACACAGCTGGTAATGCATACCATCGGAGACCCAAGTCTTTGAACCAGTCGTAGCTGTAGAGATTAAAAAAATATCAATAACTAATATGAAGGTTTTTAAAAAGGTATTTTTACTTGAAGTAGGTAACAGATAAGGACTATCTACCAATATTTCGCAAGCTTGGTCAGTATTAAGACTTTTTTGTAGCTTCCGATTTGCTACGTAAACAGACGTAAGTTACATTATAGTCGTTAGTACATAGAATACGTTAGTTCTAGAGCTCGTAAACTTCATGGACGTCTAACTACTTGAAATAAGTGCAATTTGCGAAATAAAGTGTACTTACTTTGGGTGTTCCATGTGAATTTCCATGACTATTTCTCTTGGTAGCTCGAAATATTCAGGATCTTTGCCATCTGCCGATAAAACTAGAGGTAGAATGTCCCACGCTGTTCGTTCTGGTTTCCATCCAAGTTTCATGCAAACCTGGAATTTATCAAGAATAATTTTGAGGCTTCAAAGTTTTTGCAATTCACCGTTATGCGTAGAGCTATGACTGTTTCATATTGGCGAAATGCCACGATTGCCAATATCAACCAAAACGAGCTGATCAAATTTTTATTCAACCAATATGTGTTTAGTTACCTCAGTGAACTCTACTCTGGCGGGGTCGCCAAGAATAGTCCCATCGGGTTCCACATAACCAGCATAACCGATAAGCTGTGGATTCCATATCCTATAATCATGTTTGCCGTCCGTACGTTGCGGGAAAATTGTTATTGCCGACCTAAAACATAACACGCAGATTAGATTATCAATGATAAATATTTGGAGATGATAAGCTGAGATGGTTCAGAGTTCCCAGATATGTTTTGTCACCTTACCGTATATTGCCCTTGTTCGTCGCATATTTTATGTGATTGCACAGCGCTTCGAACATACCGCTCGCTGTTGTTACTTCTCGGCAATCGAATGTCTGTAAGCAAATATAAATAAATGACAAATACGATAGCATAGGGAATTCTGCTTATTAAAAAGTGCACATTGAGTTTCCTCAAGTGTTTACTTTCTATGGATTGGATTTCTAAGTTAACTAGAACATAGAAAGTGTCTTTAATTCAGATCTATCATACGCCAGTAAGAATAATTATACCATAATTGGCTGTGACGACCAAACCTCGAAATTTCTTTTTTTAATAATTATTTTTGCTTATATCATCTAAAAGAGGCTAATGTTTCAGAGTATATCCATGCTAATCCTAACGAAAATACAATGTTGCTAAATGAGCATGAACATAATGACACTGAATGGTTCAAATTTAGGCACATTTTTTTAGGCCAATTGTCATAAACTAGTATCTCGCTACAATATGAAGGAATGCCGAGTAGTTAATTTAAAATGCGTAGGTGCAGATGATGTGAGCTTCTTAGATGACATCGAAAATAGCTAGGACACAAACAATTGTACCAAAAATAGTAGCTGTTTATTATTTGCAAAGATTCAAAGAATTTATCTTGAAGATAAGATAGTCAGGTCTGTAGTCATGTTTATGTACCTACAACAGGATAAGGACTAAACAGAATTATTTTCGTAGCGTTATTTATCCTACGCTAGTTCCCACTACGTCGCATATCTATACTGTGTGAGTCCTGAGTTAAATACTCAATATTCTACTAGCATATATGTAATATGATGATACTTAGTGATAAAATACATATAGAGTTAAATGTTTCAAAGCATTTTAAGAAATATTTTGCCTATTTACTTGTCGATTGGTTCCACGGTTAGCGACTAAGATTTTTCACAAGTCGTGAGTTAGATGCCCACTGACAACAAACATCACGAATGTTTGTTTGTTTGTGTTGTTGTGTTTGTTTTCTAGGTCAAAATAATTATAATGCATGTAATTAAAAGAAGTTTATCAGCATTCTGGTTACCATAGTAAATTCAAGCTGAACTTAGTTTAAAATTAGATGGAACATGTCTATGTCTCAGAATATTTATTTATTGCTACCCTATAATATAAGTGTTCTACCAAAAAAAGCTGCACAAACTTAGTGGTTATATTCTCCCTTCGTAAGTGTTTTGTAGTGAAGCGTTGCTGTCATGTATAGAGCTTGAAAAGCGCCTAATGACATCCCGTTTGAAGCTTGTTATAAAGTTACCAGTGCTCAGCTTTCGTACCCTAATTAAAAGTTTACTTGTGTTTCTTTGCGGTTTATTCTTGGATCATAAAAACATAGAGCACACAGAACCTGGAGAAATGTTATGACTAATAGTAACTTAAACATATATGTACTTCTTATTTTAAAGGCTCATGTGGCTTACGAATAACGCAGCTTTTTTTAAGTAAAATATTTTGATACATTATAACTTGCAAACATATATTATTTTGCTTCTATACAAACTTTACCTCTATATTATATAAGTGTAGATATTTTTTGTATAATAAAAACTGACTAGAGGAATATTTCTGTTATCCTTTGAAAACTTAAGTTACAAAAAAATACTGCGTACTCTTTGCTATTTGAGATGCTTTAATAATGTAGCATTCGAGAGTGAGTGGATGTATAAGAAATAAAGTTGTCCACGCCGCCTTGCGACGGCAGCGAGGAATGAAGAGGAACGGGGGGCGCGGCCGGCGCGGCGTCTGCGACCGACAGAGCTCGCTCGATCTTAGCACCGTGCGCACGCACACTTTGAACCAATATACATATTATAAATTACAGTCCACACGCTCGTTTTATTGCACAAACATATGGTCCATCGAACAAAGAAGTTTGCTGTCTTCAATTCTTGTGTGCTAAGAAAAAAGGATTCTGAACAACAACACGCGCCACGTCTATCAAAATTGTGGTCTTGCAAGTGTCGTCTTAAAGAAAAGGCAGAATACCGAGTGAGTCCGTTCCATTTCCTTACTTCTAATACTTGTTCCTTTTGCTTAGAATTTTAATGATATCTGCTTGTGCCAAAGTGTACGTCATCAATTCATTATTCCATCTATAGTACATTAAACAATTATATACATAAATTTGCTTGATTTCACAATAATTCTATCTTTATTTTTCTATATAAATAACTTATTTTAAAATCATTTCAACGCTAATTACCTTATAGCTACAGTTCATTGCTCGTTCAACGCACGGGTACCTACCTACTCGTACCTTTCTCGAACAATCGGTCGATCGGTCGAGCGGCCGGCCGGCCAGGTAGCAGTCATTAGCACTTATATACCTACTTGCCACCTCATTACGATTCTATTGAATTGTGTTCGTTAATATTATTGTTCACCTTTATCATATTAATTTAGCTTTGCATTATTTTATCGATATTTGCGAATATTCAATAGCAGTTTGATTTATTGCTTGAGGTTTTCTTTTATTTATTTTTTATTATAAAAACACAGTACCAATTGTTGTTTAAAAATGGCTGAAGAAATACAGCTTAAGAAGCTTAAGAAATCACGCGCAAGCTTAAGAGCAAAGCTTACTCAATTCACAAGCTACATTTCAATTGCAAAATCATACGATTCATTAAGCTTGCAGCATAAAATTGAGCTTCAAATGAGACTTAATGCTATTGAAGATACATATTCCGACTTCGATAAATTACAGATGGATATCGAGGGTGTGGCTGAGGACGATACAAAAGAATTTGCGGAACGTGAGCAGTTTGACACGATTTACTTTGCAAACACTGCCCTTGCGCGTAGTCTGCTGGAACTCCCGTCTCGCAGTGAACCTGGGGAAACCAATGTTCCCGATGCGGACTCCGCTGTGAAGCAAGAACATTTTCGTCTACCAGAAATCGATCCACCATCTTTCAATGGCAACTTTCATCACTGGCTGGAATTTAGAGATATGTATATTTCACTTATTCATGAAAACCCAAGAATAAACGAAATTAGTAAATTTCATTATTTGCGCTCCTCATTAAAAGGTAGCGCGTCTTTAGTTATACAAAGTCTTGATTTTACAGTTAGTAACTACCAAGTGGCTTGGCAATTGTTAACCGAAAGATACGATAACCAAAAAATTTTAATTAACAATCATATACAAGCTTTATTTAATGCAGATTTAGTTCAAAAAGAGTCATCAAAATCATTACGAAATTTAATAGATGTCACTAACAAAAATTTACGAGCTCTTAACAGTTTAGGAATGCCCACTGATCATTGGGATATATTAATAATATATATTATGGCTAAAAAACTTGATTACCTTACTAGTAGAAAGTGGGAAGAAAAGAAAAATAAATTAACTGATCAACCTTCCTTAAAACAGTTTCTCACATTTTTAAGTAATACAGCAGAATTATTAGAAACATTGCAAAATAACAAACAAATTATTCAAAAATCTTCCTACGTAGATACACAAACATACAAAACAAAATCATCTTCAATGATCACTGAAAACTATAAAGACTTAAAACAACTGTCATGCCCAATGTGTAAACAACAACATCACCTTTTTAATTGCGACTCATTTAGAGCCTTAGACGTGGATTCACGAATAAAAAGGTTTTCGGACTTTAATAATGTTTGTAAAAATTGTTTACGCATAGGACATCAACATAAAAATTGTAGACTTACACACTGCAAGTATTGTAATTCGAAACACAATACTCTGTTACATAAAGACATTGAATCATCTAACCTACACAATAAAACTATAACATTATCTGCCCATTCATCTTCAAATCAGGATAATATTAATTCGTCTGATAATGATCGCGTCCATGTCATACTTTCCACAGCAATGGTGAAAGTGATGGACAAGAACGGCCAGCTCCATCCTGCTCGAGCCTTGCTGGACAACGGCAGTACATCGAACTTCGTGACATCCGACCTCTGCGAAAAACTAGATCTGGCTAAACATAGCACGAGCTCCACGATTGTCGGGATAAACAGCCAGGTTTCTTCCAGTACTAAATCATGCACAATAACTCTTCAATCTCTCAATGGTAGCTATAAGGCGAACATAAATTGCTATATATTGCCACACATAACAACATCATTACCTGTTACACTCATTCATAGACATCACATACCTATACCTACTGGAATCGAACTTGCAGATCCATCATTCAATATTCCAGCAACTGTCGACCTCTTGGTTGGTGCTGAAATATTTTGGCAAATTTTAGGTACCAGTTGTATAAGTTTAGGAAAACATCAACCTGTATTGCGCGAATCCAAGTTAGGCTGGATAGTGTCAGGTAGCATACTTTCTCATCCTTATCCAAATGCGAGTGAAAACACTCTCACACACTGTAACTTTACACAAAGCTTAGAAACACAGGTCAATAAGTTTTGGGAACTAGATTCAGTCAGCACTAGTCATACTATGCCTAAAGAAGAGCAGGAATGCGAGTCACTTTTTATACAAACCACGCGGCGAGATGTCGATGGAAAATTCATAGTAACATTACCTCTAAAAGAGTCACCTGAAGTATTAGGAGATTCGTACATAATAGCTAAACGTCGATTTCTCTCCTTGGAGCGCAAATTACAAAATAACGAGCAGATGAGAAACGATTATCATAACTTTGTGCGTGAATACATACATTTAGGACACATGACTCAAAACAAACACTCATCACATCAATACTCATCACATCAACACTCATCACATCAACACACATCACGTCCACAATCATCAAGCATTCAATCTTCTAATGTGGACTATCCAAACATCAAACCCATTCATTCAACATGTAATGTTGCATCCTCAAACATTCATTCATCAATCACTCACGATACTACATCTAACTTAACATCTAACACATACAATAAGTGTGACAAAATCATAAATAATTACTTACCGCATCACGGAGTGGTTCGCGAAACTAGTACGACAACCAAGCTTCGAGTTGTATTTGATGCATCAGCAATCACGTCCACCGGTAAATCATTCAATGAAATTCAAAAAGTAGGTCCTACAGTACAAAGCGACCTTCTTTCAATCTTATTACGTTTTCGACAGCATAAATACGTCGTAACCAGCGACGTAGAAAAAATGTATAGGGCCATAAACATTGAACCATCACAAAGGTCACTTCAACAAATTATTTTTAGATTTGATCCGTCACAACCTTTACATACATACACATTAAATACAGTTACATACGGCACCGCATGTGCGCCTTACTTAGCTACTCGATGTTTGCTTGCTCTCGCCGAACAATGTGACAATCCAGTAACTAAACGTGCAATAGCACAAGATTTCTATGTTGACGATTTTTTGAGTGGTGGGGAATCCGTGCCAAGCGTCACAGATCTCTGTCGCGATGTAATACACAAGTTAGACTCAGCTAAGTTCAATTTGCGCAAATGGCAATCAAACAGTCCTGAATTACTACAAAGTATTTCAGAAATAAAAGGTGATCAGGACAAAACTTTAAATTTAAGCAATTCAACCCCAAGCAAAACACTTGGTCTTTATTGGAATTGTAATTCTGACAATTTGTTTTTTGTTGTAGATTCAAAATCAACCTATAATGTCACAAAACGGAATATTTTATCAGCAATCAGTCAAGTTTTTGATCCCATTGGTCTAGTAGGTCCTTGTATTGTCGAAGCCAAGATAATTTTACAAAAATTGTGGAAACTTAGTTGTGAATGGGATGATGAGGTTCCGATTGAGTTAAAAACAGCATACTTGAGCCTTATACAATCTCTGCCATTACTCAACAGTATACACATTCCTCGCTGGGCATTTAACGCAAGTACCGTCTCAGTAGAAATACACACATTTACAGATGCATCAGAACGCGCATATGGTGCGTGCTGTTATGTCAGAACAATTACACATGACAGCAATATTCGTGTTCGCCTTTTAGCCTCAAAAAATAAAATCGCACCAATAAAGTCAAGTACAATACCCCGTCTTGAGTTATGCGGGGCTTTATTAGGAACAAGACTACATAAAAAAAATTCGTAAGTCATTGACTATAAAATTTGATAAATCTTATTTTTGGACAGATTCCACTGTCGTATTAGGGTGGTTATCTGCAACGCCTAGTAATCTTAAATCATTTGTCCGCAATAGGGTTAACGAAATTCATGAAAACATTGATAACCAATCGTGGAGTTACGTGCCGTCTAAAGAGAACCCAGCTGACCTGGTTTCTCGTGGGGTGAGGGCTGATACACTCAGCGCGTCCAGTCTGTGGTGGACTGGCCCGTCTTTTTTGCACACAGTTCATTTACAATTTCCAGTTAACCCAAACAAACATCATTCTAATACATCACTTCCTGAAATGTCATTATTTATAGATACAACTCAAAATCCTATTATAAAATTAATAAA
The DNA here is from genome assembly GCA_905147785.2 of Thyatira batis. NCBI lineage: Eukaryota > Metazoa > Arthropoda > Insecta > Lepidoptera > Drepanidae > Thyatira > Thyatira batis. Next base: position 9,207,218 of record LR990489.1, read on the forward strand.
TAAAATTTCAGATTTTTCAAAATTAATAAGAATTACAGCATATTTACAAAGATTCCTCAATAACATTAAAAATAAAAATCATATTTGTAAAGATAAAAACCTCTCCTTTTCTGAAATAGCATTAGCTAAAAATACTATAATTTGTATCGCACAACAAGAAATGTTCCCGGAAGAATATCATAGTCTCAAATCCGGAGAATCCCTATCTTCAAAGAATAGGCTTTTGTCATTATCCCCTTTTATTGACTCCGACAACATTATTCGTGTCGGTGGTCGTCTTCATAGTTCATTCTATACATACGACGTCAAACATCCAATCCTACTCTGCAGTAAGCACATTCTTACAAAACTCATATTTGAAAAACAACATTACACTTCATTACACGCAAGTCCACTCCTGTTGCTTTCACAAATAAGACAACAATACTGGCCACTTGGTGGTAGGAACTTAGCTAGGCGCGTGGTAGGTTCATGTGTGCGCTGTATTAGGCAGAAGGCTAAGTCTACACAGCCTATCATGAGCGATCTGCCAAGCGATAGGTTACATCTTGAATATCCGTTTTTAAATACAGGCGTCGATTACGCCGGGCCAGTGATGATTGTTAATCGAAAGGGACGTGGAAGTAGACTTATAAAATGTTATATTTGTGTTTTTGTTTGCTTCGCAGTGAAGGCCTTGCATTTGGAGTTAGTCTCTGACCTCACTAAAGAAGGTTTCCTTAGTGCTCTTGACCGTTTCATTGCGCGACGGGGTAAACCGCAGAAAATATACTGCGATAATGGAACGTCCTTTGTAGGAGCCTTCAACCACATGATTCGTAACTGTAGTAATGATAGTCATGATAAAGGTATACAATTTAAATTTATTCCCGCTTATTCTCCACATTTTGGTGGTCTATGGGAGGCTGCCGTCAAATCGGTAAAATTCCACTTAATTAGAATCTTAGGTCTTACACATTTAACTTTCGAAGAGATGACGACATGTCTGGCGCAGGTAGAATCTATTTTAAATTCTAGACCCTTAACTCCAATGTCCTCAGATCCATCAGATTTATCCTTCCTTTCCCCTGCCCATTTCCTTATTGGTCGGTCACTCACTTCGGTGCCATATCCTGATGTCACAGAAGCCAGCATAACGAGCCTTCAACGCTTCCAACGCATTGAGCAATTGAAACAGCATTTTTGGCAACGATACGCTAATGAATACATATGTCTTTTACAACAGCGACACAAATGGAAGACTTCATCAGGCCAGCTGCGGGTCGGGACCATGGTTATCATCAAGGACAAGACGTCGCCACCGATGATGTGGCTCTTGGGTCGCATTGTGAACCTCATTCCAGGCAACGATGGTGTTTCCAGAGTAGCGGACATACAGACAAGCAAAGGCGTTCTCCGCAGGGCATACAATAATATATGCCCTCTTCCCATTACTTCTACGGGCAGCAAAGGCGAAAACGTTGAAGATGACTCTTCAAGGCCCGGGAATGTGTCCACGCCGCCTTGCGACGGCAGCGAGGAATGAAGAGGAACGGGGGGCGCGGCCGGCGCGGCGTCTGCGACCGACAGAGCTCGCTCGATCTTAGCACCGTGCGCACGCACACTTTGAACCAATATACATATTATAAATTACAGTCCACACGCTCGTTTTATTGCACAAACAAAGTTCTCTCGGGATTTGTAGCACTTTATCCGCTTTTACTTAGAGGAACTAAAAACTGCGGATGCAAACTTTAGATATTATTGTTTTATTTTCATATAAAACGCGTAATTTCTTCTGTTTTTATAATGAAATCTATAATATAAAAAATTAATCGCAAAATGTGTTGGTAAGCGCATAACTCGAGAACGGGTGGACGGAAATGGCTTTGTTTGGTCTTAAAATGTTCGCAATTGTCCAATTGAGGTTCTTATGTAAAAAATGGAAACATTTAGGTAGATACACCGGGAACGCAGGTGAAACCGCGGGGCAGAATCTAGTGAAATATATTTATTAATTCAAATAGGCCTTCACATATAGTACGGTAAATTAAACTAAGACTACCAAGAAATAAGCCACTGCTATTAAGAACTGGGGCTATCGGTACTTCTTGTTCTTATTTTGGCAGTTGAGATAATTATATAAATTGAATAAACAGGTCGATACGCACGTGGGAGTCGAAAACAGCGTCTGGACAAGTACTCACAAACACTTTTTGATACACCCATTAATATAGCTATTCTGTACGCACATTTAACATAATATAATTAAACCTGAAATTGTCGTCTATTATTAAAAAAAATTAAATGTTTGCTACTCCTGGATTTTAATAATACATTATCTTGTTCCTTGCTTCAGGTTAGTACGCTTCATTGCTTAAAGACTTATCGTCTCAAGTCGTGCCATTCATGGAAGAACTGACATTATGTTTATTATACTACAAGTATCATACTTAGTATCAATCAGCTGTGAAACAGTTTTATCATGTAAAAATGTACCTTATACATATAACATGTAGGTACTATTTTAATAAAACTTAGCATGGCCGTTGCCTATTTGCTATTTCTTGCATACATGTGCGAATTAATATGTAAATGTCGACAACATTGTGAATATTTTAAATGTTCACGTGGTATCTATTTAGTTGTAGTGTATATTAATGTAGGCACAGTGGGTGTAGCAGGTATTTTTGGCGTCGTTGATAATTTATAGAGTATGTACTGGTCTACATAAAAAGCTTATTCTGTAAACTGTTAGCTTACTAGTAAAATTAATTATATTCGTAAGTATACCAATATTTATGAAATAATGTTCAACTACGTTATATTCGTAGGTAAAAATATCATGGGACTTTTATCACACACGGCCATTCTGATTCCAAACTGAGCATAGCCTATGCTGAGTTGTTGTGTAACCAGATTGCTAATATACTAAGTACATATACTACGGACTGACAAAAAGGACATACCTATACTTAATTTTTCGAAGTTATTAAGTACATTAAAATAAATTACCTGTAATTTCTTCCACTGAATTCGACCGATACATCGGCTTGCATTACGCCACGCAAGTTTAGCACCAAACACCAATTCTGAAGTTTTCAATTGATACGTGCCTTTTTCTTTTAACTCTCTCTTCACTTCCTCTAACCTCGACGTATGTGCTTCTGAGTTATCTCTGTAAATAAAAAAAGAAGTTCCAATAACTGACAACAATCGTGGAATTTCTAATGTGCAGGGAACAATGTATTTCCGTCACGAACCTTGGAGGGTTCAGTTAAGGGCTCCGATTATTTTTACAAAGCCTGTTGGTATTTTCAATAAAAAATATTTTTTTTCTTATAAAAGAGCGTGAAATTGAATTTTCTACTTGTTTGACTATCGTTGCTCAAAACAGTTTGATTAGGCATATTTAACCCAATAACGGTATGCTATATACCTGCTAGAAGATTATCATTCATTTTGAAGATCGTTTCCATAGGCTTTCGTTAAATCATACGTGGAAACGCTAAGCTTAAATTAAGATTAGACTAATTTATGGGTAAAAAGATACAAACACTGGATTAATGGAAAATGTTTTGTAAGTAATATCTACTTAAAAAAATATAATGAACTAGTGGCTCCCCGCGGTTTCACCCGCGTACCCGTGAGATCTTCCATTTTCCCGTGATAAAAAAGTACCCTATGTCCTTTCTCAGTTTCATTTTAATCAGTTCAGTAGTTTTACCGAGACAGACAGACAGACAGAGTTTCGCATTTATAATAGGATTAGTAGTGATACAATAAAATTATGATTATTTTTAACACAAACCTGCGTATAGAAGCGAAGTATTGTTTAAGGAAGGCTTGTGCATCTTGGAACACCTCCTCTGTGGTACGCGGGGTGTCCCCTCGACTCGGGATGTCCATAACACTCGTCTGACAAACTTTTTCTGTGCATTTTGTATTCTGAAAGAGAATTGTGTACGTGTTTAGAATATTATATTGTTTGGATATTATCATTTTACTTTGATAATACCGAAGCGCCTCTAAAAGGTTAATAAATAAAAAAATATATCCTAGTACAGTTTACCAGAACATTAAAGTTTACATAAAGGGTCAGTACTAACAATGATTTTTGCAATATCACTACCAACAAAATTAATAATTTGGTTCATTCCTAACCTTAAACATCTGCCCTACTTGCTTTCAAATAATAGTCTACAGGGTTCTATGAAACTTACTTAATTCTAAAAACTATATACATATACTTAAAACTATTACATTGTAGCTATTGTCAGATTTGGATAGATAAATAAACCAACAATGCTTAATTTTTTTGATTTCGAGAAAGTTCCCTCTAAACCAGAGATAGGTCGGTACCAGGACATACTATAGGTAACAGCTAAAAATATATAACTATAGTGTGAACATGCTGCAAATAAATAAAATTAAACCAAAATACTCAGAATGTTATTTTAGTCACCAGATTAAATATACTCTCGAAGTGACGTTTACCTACCTATCGTTTATTGCGACTTAGTCATAACAACTTCACTAGCCTTATCATGTCTGTCTAGTCATTGATCATGCCTGAATCTAATCTGAAGCACCGGATTTATGTCAATATCATTCGATCGTGATATAATATACTTTCCCTTCCATATTTAACCTACATTTAAAGGGTTAAAGTAGGTACTATTATGGGATCAGACCTCTCGCTGCCGGCCCTTATTAGGGCCATGGTGGGTAGCGAGGAGGCCTGGGAGGCGGCCGCAACCTTCTGCGGCCAAGTCATGTCGCAGAAGGAGGCGGCGGAGCGGGTGAGAGAGGACGACGTCAACTCTCTCCCGCTTCGCCGCCGCAGGCGCGGTAGGCGGCGACTGGCCTTCGCGGGCCGGTTGCCGCCGTAACGCCGGGGACCGGGGCGGCGGATCGGGGGATCCGCCGTCCACGCCTACGGTCCCATGCTGGAGATGCCCATTTGTTCCATGGGCATCTCCGGTGATGTTGAGAGGGGGGCGGGACTCGCATGCGTTTTCGCATCGTGAGTCCCGCCCCCCCGAGACGGGCTCGGCCTCCAGTTGTTTTTGGGAGGCCGAGCAGCGCCGGCGGGGCATGCGGTTGTAAGGCTTACGCGTGTCCCGCAGCCCCGCCACACGGCGCCGAGGCGTCAATGGAACCCCAGGGGTTTAGTGGGTAGGCACCGGCACCTTCTGTGCCGGTGAGTCTCCACATAACCCGGCGGCTCCCCCCGGAGCTGCCGGGTATCCTATGAGGATTCCCCTGGGAAATCAAAAAAAAAAAAAAAAAAAAAAAGGTACTTATGGGATATTTTTCATATTTATTCCGAGTTTCCAATATATCGCCAAAGTTTTCAATCGCTTTAATTACCTACGACTTACTTATGAAGTTCGCCTTAGACAGTAAGTAGATGAAAATAGAAAATGATCTACTCTCATTCATAGTTAATTATTACGTGCCCTCAATGCAGTACTGCAATTTTATTGACAATCACAAGTACACTATCATCACTGATAGAATGCTCCAAAATCAAAAAGACCTCAACGTCATTCAAAGTCTATATAATTAAGCAACCTTCGTAAAATAGGTGCATATTCGTTATTGACTCGTAGTTCCGATGAGAAAGTTATCACCTCATCCTCATAAACAGTTATCTTATAGGTACCTAATGAAACATGATATTTACAGCTCTATTGTTTACATGAATGCATTATGGTTGAGGTTACCTCATCAAACTATTACTTACGGTAAATATATCACACTAATATTAAAAAGGCGAAAGTTTGTGAGTCTGTTTGTTCTCCACGTCTAAACAGCTAGAGCGATTTTAATAAAATTTGGTATGGAGTTAGTTGACACCCTGGGTTAATACATAGCTTGCTTTTAATCCCGGTTAAATTGAAGATCCTCGCGAACGCGGGTGAAACCGCAGGGCAGAAGTTTGTGTTTCCATAGATCGCGGATGGATCATTATAAACTATAATTACAGTGTTACATCATCGGTCATGTTTAGTGATGACTAGTAGTCAACATTGACAAAAAATGACATATTACAATGAACACGGTACAACAATACAATAATTACCATATCAATCGACTAAGCCTTTCGTAGATTTATTTTATTTTCGATGAGGAAGATTTAAGCGAAATACTAGCCATAGATTTAATGTACGACTTATGAATCACTACTTTAATATTTTGCTATTTAACGGCAAAATACAGCGTAATAAAAAAAAACATCATCATCATCAGCTCATATACGTCTCCACAGAGGAGCTCGAGCCTCCCCTAACATCGAGGGGGTCTAGGCCATAGTCCACCACGCGGGCCTAGTGCGGATTGGCGGACTTCACATGCCTTTAAATGTGACATCTCGGAAAAAAAACATATATTAATGATATTTTTGATAATATTGATGGCGGTTGCGGTACTTATTTAGTTAGGTACATTGGGTACCTAAATATATTAGTGCAAGCTCTAAGAGTTTGTTCGTTCTAACAATTTACTGTTGGTTAGAAAAAAGCTTTGACATATTGTGTCCAATGTTGCCAACGCACGTTCCCTACTTCCATTGTGCGATACAGGAACTAATCAAGCGACGCTTGCAAATCATTCTGCTTGAAAACAATTCCAGATTTAAAGTTCTAAAGCTGAAAATCTCTTTAGAAAATTCATGACAAATTAAATTACTGATATCCTACTAATATTATGAATGCGAATGTTAGGGCGGCTTACATAGGCTACTTTTTATCCCGGGAAAATTGAAGATCCCCGGTAACACGGGTGAAACCACGGAGCATAGCTAGAGTAGACTATATTTAAGAAGCAATTAAAATAATAGTGTCACAAGACGGAATGATAAATCAGAACAGTTTTAGCAACAAACAGCATATCATACGAGATTGTAAATGATGAGTGATTGCGTGGAAGCATTTGGATTTAGTTAGGATTGATGGCAAAGCGTGGTAGTATAACAATTAATGCTATATGACATGGTTCGTTTTTGAATATGTAAGTGCGTAGTACGTTCGGATGTAAGATTATTATTATGATATTGTTATTCTAGATACGTATGCGTATCCGTTGTGCTATGGCAACTACTTACTTATTATAATTAATGCAAAAGTTTGTGAGGATGGTTGACTGAATGTTTGTTGGTATTTCTCGCCAGAACGTCTGAAGGGATCTGGATGAAATTCGGCACAGCATTAGAATAAGTAGGAATAGGATTTCTATTCCAGGAAAAACCGTAGATCCTCTGCGAACGCGGTTAGAACCATCGAGCATGTAACCAATAGAGTAGCAATAGTGAGCCATTTGTTTAGCAACGCATCAATGATTTGTCACGTATAACTAACAAGCCACGCTCGAACTAAAACAGTAACCGACTAATAAGAGACCTGTGTGTACGTCTAGTGCAACACTTGACCTTGAGTCGACCAATCAGAACACAGGGGCCGGCGCAGCGTTTTGGCGTATTTTGTTTTCTAACAAAACTGTTAACAGTTCTACTCTATTGGTTACCTGTTAGAACTAATACTATATACACCGATTTGCTTTAGATCTGACTTCGAAAACACTCAAATCTACATAAACAGGTTGCTCCAAGCATTAATGGTTTACGGTATACAGTCGGTACATAGTCGTCTTGCGCACGATTAGCACTATATTGTTACGCCCATCATTTAGTGAATCCGTTCAATATCTGGCACCTCGAGATATGCTCTAATGCTTGCTATTATGCAGCTATCACATCAACTATTATGCAGCTCATACTCACACTAGTTCACACAACAGCGTACTATATATTCAGCATAGGTACCTATTCAAGAAATTTGGTTGGCTTAGTATGCTATTGGCATAAATGTATGTATTTATGTGTGACTTATATTGCAACAAATTTCATGCTGATCTAATTAACATTTACTAAAGAATAGTGAATATAAGTATAGGTACTATATTTTTTATTCAATAAAAGTTGTCAAAGACAATTAGGTATATTATAAATAGGTAGGTACTAGCTTCCGGCCAGTAGTTTCAGAAGTGTTATCGGTGACTTAAATTTTTATAATATTTTTTACTTATAATTATTATTAGGTACATCGCTTCGAAAGCACTCCTAAAAACTGTTGATTAGAATGATAAGATTAACATTATTATCAAACATTAACAAAGTGCCGTTTTATTTTTATCTATCAAACTTAACCGATCTATAGAGCTTAAAAGCTTTTTGTTATATTTTTGGTTGATTTATTATCATTAAACCGTTATCACCATATGAGTAGATAACACCTGTTTGTATATGATTATTATTGTAATGAAAATACTTAACATAATCCCCTTACTTTATAGATTGAGGAAAATCTGAGATAATTAATGGACTAGTCACTTATTAGCATTAAATATTCAACTTTATCTCTCTAGATCAGACAACCGACATATTTATGTGCCATTAACTAAACCATTTAGAGTATATAAATTGATTTGATAAAGTGGTTTATGGGTCAGACTACTTTTAAGAATATTTACGTAAACAAGGAAAACAACAAAATACTTAAAGAACGTAATATTTTGGAAAAACATTAAAAATTCATATCTATCGTTTGCCAAATTGATATTTAGGTACTTTTTATTTAAGTAGCATAATTTTTATATTCTGATTCCATTTATTGAAAAATAAACATTTTCTAGAGATAATAAAATACGTAGTTTTTGCTTCTAAGGTCGATTTAATATTTCAGGTATTTGAGAATGGGTGCGCTCCTTATTCAGTTGTCATACAAATGGATTTTATAGAATTGAACGTGTTCTATATTGTGATTTCTAATTTCCATTCTGAATAAGGTAGACGGTCTATACACGACCGGATAAAAATTCCAGTAGCTGCAGCATCTGTATAACGGTTGACAGCCCGGTTGGCTTTGTGATTAGTGACCCTGACTTTCAAGCCCCGGGTCGTGGGTTCGAATCCCACCCAGGACAAACATTTGTATGTATGAATATGTTTGTTTGTCCTGTGTCTGGATGTAAATATCTATAAGTATGTATTTAAAAGTAGTATATGTAGTATATCAGCTATCTGGTTACCATATCACAAGCTCTGCTTAGTTTGGAATTAGATTGGCAGTGTGTGAAATATGTCCCAGGATATTAAAGATTAATTCTATTTTATTTATTGTTAAGTCACACATCAAGTATTAGTTTTTTTGTGTTAAGCTATTACTTAATGTTTTCCCTGATATCCCGGTTATCACTGACATAACATTAACAAAAACCACAGTTATTTCTTGACATATGTTTTCATTTCCGTGTGTGAAATGTCCCAGGATATACTTATTTCTACCGGCATTATCCTGTATTTTAAATGCCTCGTCTTGATTCAGTCAACAAACAAACATTTCTAATATATTATTATTAGTGTAGGTAATAAGAAACGTTACCGGACCTCTAGATACAACAACCCGAGGTCGGTAACCGTATCAATACTTTTGATCTAATTTAACACTGAACAATCACCCGGAGTTTTCTCAGAGTAATCTTTCGAATTCGTCTCGGAGAATTTTATACGACACGTTTTATTTCAAAGGTCCATTGTTGCAATGTCATAGACCCGCAGCTAGTGTAACATTTATTGATGGAGTAACCGGAGGATGAACGCTCTCAGGGTTGCCAGTAAAGGATGTTATTTAATAAAACATTGACAAATATTTTCGATTCGATTTGGTGGTTGTCAAGCTGGTAGTGCTTTTTAGTGTGTTTGAACGTTATTGTGCCAGTAAAGTACTGAGGATAAATATGTATATGTAAAGGTTAACATGTGTCAGTTAGACATACAAATTAATATAAGTATTATATCAATTAATTAAAACCCAAAGTCATTATTTATTACAAAAATATAATTAAAATAAAACAAATAAACTTTCTATCGTGTAACGCAGTAAAATATTATAAAACAAGTATTTCAACTTAATTATGTATTTAAATTTATAGGCTGGCAGCCCTAAGCTTACCTAATGCATAATAATAAATCGTCTTCTTTTTATGACTGCGCGGATCCGGATCTCGATAAAGACATTAGTTTTTTTTTAAGTTTTAAAACCGTTTAATATACCATTTAGAGATTGAAAGATGTCTGCCAATGACTAATGTGTAATTAGGTATGTATTGACGAATCGATCACAATATAGTGGTGTTAATATAAAGGGTTTTAATTCTACAAAGAATCCTAACGAGTCAAGATATATGAAGTAGATTTAAAAATATTAATTAAACTGACACTACTTACCTACTTCAAGACCTAACATTAATTTCAGCTTATTTTTATACAACAACGTCCAAAACACGTAATCAATTTTGCCCAAAAAAAATTCAGTATTCGAGCTTATTTAAATCATTGTGCTTTATTAGGCTGCTGTCTACTAGCCAATTGTACTGTCACGGTACCTCTACTGTACTTGCACTCATTTCATGTCTACAGCAAGGTATTTCCCGCATCCGGCTCATTCCTCGCAACGATTGGTCACGACTCTTCCGTGACTCCGTTTCTATTATCATTTGTTACTCGGTCATTATCCTGAACAGTTTCGTCATGTCGATCGACAGATAATTAGGTACCACAAGTTTCTCATTGTCATTTGTATTGGATACTTTTTGCAACGGTACTCGGTGCCCGGGACTATTAGGTGGGTTATTCCAATTGAATTATACGTTTTGATCGTGATGAAAATATTGGTCATTCCGTTTTTGCAATTGGCAGTCGAAATTAAATTGTTGAAAAAATCCAATGTCCAATTTCATTCTTCTGGCAATTAAGAATTCGACAAACAATTCAATTATTACAAATATTCTGTTTTTGACCGTTTATTGTGAAAGCTTTTATTTCCTTATTTTTTTTCATTCAACACCATTGTTTTTACAATGGAACCATATTTCCATAGCCAACTTTTACGATCCACAAAATGTATGTATAGGCTGAATATTAATAAAAAAATGATTTGATATTTATTTAAGATCCTAATTCTATGTACTTTTTATTCACAAATTCAGTCCTCGTACAGTATCAAAAATGACTATCTATCCCCACACGAGTGGTAGAGACGTTTCCTGATTGTTTCGCTGTCGCTCGATGTCGCTTACTAGTTTGCAACCGCCGTGTGTTGACGGGTTGAGATTGTATTCTGTTGCCTTTGATGTATTATATACACACTTAGCTTATAAGTTACGTGGTCCACAGCAGCGGACTTCTCACGTGATATCGTAGTGAATGAAAGAGAAAGAGCATAACAGCTACACTGACATATCTTCGAGCTAGTATTGTATTGAGGCCCTGGAACTAGAGTAGGTACTTGTATTGAGTAGCTTAGATACAGGTATTCGTATTATACGGATCGAACTGAGAGACAAGCTTTTAGTACGTTACATATGGTAAAATCCTTCAAATAAATCTATTCTATCCTATCTATCCTTCAAATAATTATGGTAAAATCTTTCAAAACAGCTCGTAGTAACCCTTGACCGTTGACCTGTTTCATATTATTATTTAAATCATATTTAAACTATGGTAAATGACCAAATGGTGGCCAGTTTAAGAAAAAAAAACTGGTTTATGTGAAATATTGCCAAAATTGTGAAAGTTTCAGCACTGAATATAGTGAAACTGTAAAGTCCAGTCCTTATTTAATATTTGTAATGTGTTGCGCGTGAGATACAGCAAAGCTGGATTCAATTAATTTAACAAATAAAAGTTGTAGTTTTGTGACCCAGTCTTGGACAGGGAAAAATCATTAATGGATACCCCAGTCTTAGTCTTAGTTTATCTTTATTTTATGGTTAACACATCAAACAAAACTAATTTTGATTTTAATTAAGCAATACTATTTTACAAGTGAAACTTTCTGCTCACCGCCTTAACGATTTCCTTAAGAAAAGCCGTCGTTGTCAATTTCAAATCACCTTACACTTTGTATTCGCGCATATTTGTACATGTAACTGACTGAATTCAATAAAACGTTAAACTTAGATAGTTCGATGTCTAAAGTCTATGTCACAGTGATCCCAATGTAAAAACATTCGCTCATGTCCGAATTCTAGATGTTTCTTTTAATTTTTGGCCATTACTGGTACCGTGGCCACGACTGGTATACTTACGATAGTACCTTTCTCATTAGACTACTATTACCATTGGGGAACCAAAAGTACTTTGTGATCAAATTGAACTATGAGTAATTTAAATTTACTCCATGGGTTTATACATAAGTAAATAGGTATCTTAAATATTTTCCTTTAAGTTGAACTGATAGGAATTATTTCCACATCTTTGGAAATTATAAAAATATAACACTTTACTACTTGAGACAAGGAATTATCATCTCATTCTTAGGGTTGCTCATGTTACTCGAACATATTAATATTCATGAAAATATTAACATATTTCAAATAACAATATTCAAGTCTAGACGTAAGACGTATTGATCATGGCCCCAATTTTGTTATGCATGACTAATCATCATTATATATCAAGTGGAATATCTTCGTCTTATCTCTTCCTATTGATATATATTTCCTTCTATTTTAATAATATGGAAAGAGAAAAACAATCTTAAATTTAAATTCGACTTATCAAACATGTTTTCGTCAGTGTTCTATTGGCGACGTCTGCTGATCAAACTGGCAGAAAAAAATCTTCTTCACTCTTTCTTACTATTGGGCAAAAAAATGATAAGTTTAGTTTGATGCAACAGGACTGGGACCAATTTCACACACCTGATACCTAAGTGCAGAGCCTTAAGGATCATTTTACATAATTGATTCCATTTGTAGAGAAAGTTTTGGTATGTGCATGGTTAACTACAGACAGTATAACTTTGTGCGTCACGACGGGTTACCATTCAGCGGCTTGGGATGAGATTAAATATTAATCTAGTGAGGTAAGGGGTCACAGTAAGAAGTAACGGTACAATAGTAAAGTTGTCCTACTTATTATTTATTCGTGTTAAAGTTTGGATTATTGTAAGTTTATCACGGAAACGGAAAATTGAAAAGGATGTTTTGTTGATGCTACAAGAGGATTTACTACTAGATAAATACATTACAAAATACTGAAATCCGAACACATTTTTACGACTTCTAAATAACATAAATTTTATAATGCATGTATCATTGAAATCAGTTGACGTTTTCATAATTATTTTTAAATTGCAAAACAATAATTCGACCTTAACTCGTATGTACCATTCGTTCTTCCATCGTAATACATACAAAGAAAAGGTAATTAACAAAACAATGTGCGTTTAGTGGTCAGTAGCCATGTTTGTGGTCTGTAGAGGTCACAGATTTATAACAGTACGGACTCAAACAGCCTAGTTAGACATGTCTTAATAAACATTTGCGGTTTCCAACACCTGTTGTTCTTTAATCGAATACACTCACTTCCCAATGAAATAAATAGTGTTACATATTTTTTGCACTAATTGAAAGTTCCATACTACAAGGTTCTATGTCAGTTTATTGACTTTTGACATTATCTGATCGCATAGAATTGATTGGTTTTAATGAAATGAGAATCGTTTAAGAACTTTTGCCTTTCAATATGCTTTAATTATAGAATGTAAACAAGCAACGCAGGCTGTCCACTTGGTGGTAAGTGGTCTAAGAATGTTGTCATAGAGTCCAAGGGCCAGTCCAGGTCCTTTAAAATAAGGTAAAGAAATGGGTCTCATGTATCGAAACATTCTGAGTTCATGCAATAACATCTTTGCTCTATTTAAATTAAAATTCTAGCTAATTCACGTAGATTGATAAATTATTATTACGTACTAGAATACTGGTGAAACCGGAGTGGAAGCAATCCGGTTTCACCAGTATTCCCGGGGAACCTTCACCTTTCCCAGGATTATAGGTAGCCTATGTCCTTTCCCAAGTTCAAGTATATACCTATTTGTATCAACTAAATTTCAATGGTTTAGACGTTACAGCGTAACTGATAGTGAAACTGAGTTACTTTTGGATTTTTAATATTAAGTGACCACATACCAACATAAACTATGTGGTCACCTTATTCAAAAGCTGCATAAAACGGCGTGATTCTATATGTAAGAGTGCCAATTTTAAATGTTTGCTTATTCGTTATTAACTATTCATGTCATAACAAGTCTCTTATAATTTTCTTAATAGTAAAGTGGAACCAACAAACAATGTGTGGGACGTATTTAGTTACTATCTAATGAATTGGCTAATTAAAAAGAAATTCTATCCATGCTCAGAGTGACAGGATCTAAAATTAACAAATGATCTATCAACATAGCAACTCGCCAAATCTTATATTAGCAATTCATATTTTTTGTTTTATTTACATAACTGCCTACTACTAAGAAATTCGCCGTATTCTATGTGTATGTAGGTATATATTAATTACTTTATTTAAAATTCCTGTAACTTGAAACAAAAAGTAGTAACCTACTTGTATTAAATTTAGATATTTTTCGCGATCGTCAAACTTTAATACGATTAATTTTCTGGACATACCCCACTAAATACTACTGTGGGCCTTTTATTTTATTCCTTCTTCGCATCTACAGTGGGGCTACGGGACTCGCGAGGATCCTAAGTCCCGATTTACACACACAAGTATGCGCAACATATTTTCCTCAATCACACTGTCATTGCAATTGTTGTATAAATTAATATCTACTGATAGCCAGATGCTATCAACATAGCCGCATAGTGTTGCTATTTCACCACTCCGGCGCAAATTCTTAGTAATAAATTAATAATAGGCCACTAACAAGGCGTTCGGGAAACTCGTTCATTATTTAAGGTGAACGTTTGAGCCGACAAGTGGCCATTGTTATTAAATTAACACGTCATGAGCCCGTTTATAAGGTCTTTGCATATTACCGGTGTATTTGTGTTAGAATTTTGACCCATTTTTCTACATTTGACTGTATATAAGTACTTAACTTTCGTAATATGGTATATATTGACCACATAAGAGTCTAGCTTTGTATTTAATTTATTAGATAAAATAACTAGCTAATCATAAGTCACTTGGTATATTTTTTATTGAAACCAACAGCTTTTATGAAGATAAAAAAACAAGAACAACATTTAGCTACCGCCAATAACAGGTGTCGCCTATTTCTTTTAAATAATTATAATTAATTACCTAACTGACAGTTTAATTGGCAGAATTTTTGTTGAAGCTTCACCTATTTATCTACACAAATATTACCTACATGCCGATAATGTGAATCATCGTTATGTGTTCACGAGGTTCTCACGACCGTCATGGCGTCCTTCGACGCGTGAGATAATTTCATAACCGACATAATTTCATTGCTATTACGGCTACTTTGCGGTCATGTTTTTTTTCTCAGACCCTTGATTGTAAGTTGCAGTGAGATGCAAAATTTTTGATGAATCGCGTTGAGGTTTCGGTCCTCGTCTTGTTATTCTCGAGTCGCACTTAGAGATAGAAATATACAAGTTAATAGATATTCTATTTTTGTTGCTTGTACTCATCGGTTTCTCCAGCTTCCCACATTTATATTATACATGATACAATCTGTGCATAGTTACCGCCCATGTCGCTCTTAGCTGTCTATCAGCTGTGCAAAAAGGCGTAAAAAGGACCCGGAAATCAATTTCGTACTTCATTACCATTACAACAGTAATTCAGATAACTTATTAAATTTCATGAAAAGTGTAAATATCTTTTGATGTGGTGAAAAACTTTATGGAAATTGTCAACTTACGTTACTGTACCCTATGAGACAATATAAAAGCTAAACATAGTAATAGAATGGTATAGACACTCACTCACTTATATGAAGGAACAAAAAAGAGTTCGGTAATGGAAAACCCGGAAAACGGTTGACCTTTGACAAGTAAAAACCGAGATTTTACTGATATAATTTGGTTTATTTGTTCGTCAAGGCCTTTAGCGGTGCTTTGGAATAGGCTTTCATAGGTAGGCTTAATTGTTTTCTATTTATGGCTTGGTTACTACAGAGATACCACTCACAATACCAATCACATAACGATTACACTATGCCTAATCCAGTAAAGATTACGGGCGCTACGTCATCTTTCTCATACATATGTATACTTAGCTTCTAATTCGCGGTTTCACCCGGGTTCCCGATGTTCTTTATTTTGAGTACCGATAAAAATGAATAGGAAAAATAATATTCTTCTTCTATGTTTATAATTTTTTTTATTAGTTACTAATATATTCGGTACGAACACAAATCGAACATTTAAATTTAACTAATACGAGTTTTTTTTATAAATATACAAATTTTTTTTTACTGCAATGCAGTTGTAACTAAACTAAAACAGATATCGACACAAATTTACTTAAATGCGAGATACCTAATTAATTTTGTCTTAACTATCGAAATTATAGTGTTAATTGATATAATTTTATGAAGACCTTCATTCGACTTCATAAACGTTTTCTGAACAATCGATCGTTATCCTAGCCTCGTTTGTTCATTGTTGAAATTATGTCGAATCGACACGACATTTCCAATGACCACAAAACTTATTACCAGTGAAATTAATCCTCAATCCGAAAACGAATTCCATCCGTTGAATATTAATGCTTTTGTTCTCAACATCGCGATACAAAGTACATTTACAATAATCTTTAGATTGCCCCTTGATTGCTTTTCCATTAATAAACAGGAATTTGCTTGGTGATGTATCAACAATTCATCTTTAGGGAGTCCAAGTGTTCACTGACGATTTTTGATACTTTACACATTAGTAGTAAATTAACTTTAGCCCCCCGGTTTAGGATTCATCTTAATCGGAAACAGCTCAGACATTTTTTAATGGTCAGTAAACAAAGAAACATCATACGCCTTATAAAAAATATACACAGAGACACTTCAAAATATAGCAATTTTCCCGATTATCAAAAGACAACAAATTAACTCGCTTTACTATACTTGAACCTAAACTTATTTTTATTCGTTAATTTTTACCATATTTACGAGTGCCTACTCACAAGTCTCTTAGTCTGGCGTGCGTTCACTAGGGGTTCCTATAAAATGTATCACGGTGCTTAGATGACCTCTATGTTATCCGCGTGCAAGATCTACCCTTTTTCATGATAGCAAGATGCTTCTTGAGACATCCCGATATGGTTTTACGTCGCAGTTTTATGAAAGCCACTTCAAACTATTTAAGAGTCCTTTCTCGTAACTACCCTCTGAAAAAAGTATTCTTTCGAAGATTCAATCAATCTTCGGGCGTGTATCTTTTTCGGCATTCGAAATATCAATATTCAATATAGGTATTTTATTGTCACTTTCATATTTTTACACGTATTGAAACGTATGTGAACGCAATATGGAAATACAAATAAATCTTTTACTGGCATCTAAAAACCGCCAATGAGTGAACATTTATTGCGGTTTTATTCGATAAATTATTTTTATTGAGCTGTAAAATTTAAAACGCTCACTTATTAAACACTACTCGTCAGTATAGTCTGTTATTTCTCGAGCTCTTTTTTACGTTGGTACACCAAACTCTATAAATTTTGAGTACTTTTTATAAGGCTCGTCTTCAGAAAGCTAGTTTGCCTCACGGAAACAATTTGCAGTTTTATAACATATGGCTAAATTGTGGCTAAGGATTTCACATTTTCTAACTATATTAAGGCAAGCTGGAATAAGGTAGGGTACCAAAAAGTTTGCTTCCATAATGTCTGCTGTGATGATAACTATGACGTCATTTGCACACATATACGGTATACCGCTTACTTAAAATGCGCAAAGTAAATACTGCAGCTCTACACATTGTTTGACTAACAATTATCACCTCAAATACTTAGCATAATATACCTACAACTAACATACGTTTCTATAGTATAATATAGTCAATTAATAATTCCCCGATAAGTACCTACATCCGTTTCGAATACTCAAAGAGACATCGATCTTGATAACATGTCACTTTGACATTTTATGTGTTTGACGTTCGCTGTAAAGACAGGGATTCCTTTGAAACTTGTTTTAATTTTAATTATCTTTTGGAATCGTTGAAAACGTCAATCGCAAGTAGTGATGTCATTATTATTTCATCGGCCAGTGAAAGTGAACTTCATGAGACGTTTGATATTGATGTGGCTGTGAATGGAGCAACAATTGTACTCTAGAGAGCAATGCAGTGGGAAGGTACACTCAGCTGATTAACAGACTGGACAAGGCTTTCATAGGCAGTACCGAATAGTCAATACATTTCTCTCAGAACCACTAAGTTAAGCACTTAATGGCTTTTCAAAATCAAAATAATGGAGACGTAATTTAATTATAATACTACCATATTGTCGTTCATTCAAATATTGCAAAAACAAGCGATGTTATTATACTTATGACTATTTAAACAGTTTTCACGAATCTGGTGGTTTTCAGTCAAGAAACGACATTATATAAAACTTGTTCTTGTTCTACAACAATTAACAATACAGTCTTCAAGGTCGATAGTGGTACGATAATGTATGGAACTATCAACGGTAGCCAGAAAACAGCCTCCAACCGTAGAAAAAACTTAATTATAACACCAAGTGTTAAATACCTCAGTTTTTGCCAAAACAAATGCTTTCAACATACTATTATTTATAGTCGGGTATATTCTCCAAATAGTGTTCATTGTTTATTTATTTCCGAAGTGATTCTGGCCCTTGTCATAACTCCTCGTTCCACGAATTATGGCGTCACAAATGCAAACACAGAATTATTAAATTCTAGAGTTTGGCGTACACGATAGAACGAATCAGTTGTTTGTTTTGTATCCCCATGTGAACTGTCTATGGTGTCGTAATGGCATTATTATATGAAATATCATACAGTATGTCACGGTTTTTGTTCTCATTGAGAAATTAAATTACAATAGCCCTTGTGGTAGATGGTATAGTCGTTTCTGCCTAATTAGCATTTGTTTTAGGTGAACTTTGTATTTTAAAGTATCATAATATTCGTGTAAAATTTATTTAGAATATAATAAAAAATTATCACATTACAGACTGACTCTTTCGAAGACAAGACACGTATGTACCTAAACTTTGACATTTAAGCCTAAAGCTCGATTATTAAGCGGCATTGTAGTGCTAGTGAAGCTATGAGCTACATAGGGGTTGCGCGGATCCGTGCAATGCAAAATCACTTAGTGTAACTAATTAGCTCCAATCAACTGAAAAGCTACAGCGATTAGAACAATTTGGTTTATCACTACTGGGACTTTTACTGAATTTAGAACCTTGCCCAAACTGGTAAAAGGTGCCTCTGCAATTTCTACATGTTGCCTATTCACTTATATTTAAACAAAATACTATAATGGTATTAGATTGCTAGTTAGTCGCTTAGTCGGATAGTTTTGTGGTTTTTTACCCTGACTTCCATGGAAAAAGTTTTCTGTCCCAGTCAAGACAAGGGTCAATCTAGTTGTAGGTATGTTTAATATATCTACGTAGAGAAGTCTATAAGCTATGTCCATAATTGTCGACTTCATGATTTGTACATTGCCTTAACAGGTCTTGTCCTAGGGTCAAACTATTTGTTTTTCTTCAGTAGAAACATAATTGTTAATTTGAATATTTTTGTACAGTTTTGTACAGACACAAAGAAGCGGCACTGGTTGAAAAAATATTTGAATAAATTGAAACGGGAAAATCCAAAGTAAAAAACATTTGTGTATTCAGAAATATGACGAAAGTAAAATAGGTTTGTTAAAAAAAAACGTTCGTCATCTCTTAGAAAAAAAAAACTAAGCCGCAAATGAGGACACGAGTAGGTAAGGTCAATAAAAGTTACTTTAATGAATACTTACTTAATATTTTGTAAATTAAAGAAAAAAATATGAACTACACCAAAATGGCGTGTTAGTAGGTTTAACTACTTATGTAGTAGATAAACACTAATTAATTATACACTTCGAGTATTAATTGTATACACCATTACGACAAATCACAGTAACAAACATTGATATGCTTGAATAATAATGGTTACGGAAAAATAATAATCTTGAATATACATAATGCCATGTTCTTATACTTAATGAGTAATAAGCTACACATTATAGTTGCACGTACTGTATCGTATTCTAACGAGAACATGCTAATTGTTTGTGAGCAAATCTTTTTGCGTATTTAATATCATAATTACAATGTGATAATTTTGGTGTATTTGTAGTAGTTTGTAATCGAAAGTGTGTGTTTATGATGAACTAAAAATATTTTACCGGCCGAATTGAGAACCTCCTCCTCCTTCTTTTTGGGAAGTCGGTTAAAATTTTTCTATTAATTAATTTTAAATAGAATCGCAGTCGAAATCGAAAGGCAAAATTGGTACTGAATTTCCAATTCAAAATTAAAACCCGAAATGGAACCAAACCTTAAATTATTGCTTCAATTGTTATTTGGACCCCTGGAAGCACTAAATAATGCCTACAAATTGCTAACAAATACATAGCTCGTTATCATTTCGATTTAATCTTCTGTTTAATTTGATTTTAGTACCCGCATGGTAGGTACGCCATAGTATAAATAGTTATACCTAGGTCTTGCCATAAATACAGAAACAAAGAAATGATAATGACAGATTCCAAATTCAAATGTGATACTTTGTTTATTTTTAATTGTAACAGTATTTATGACAAGACTAAGTAATTACGTACATAGATAAAATAATATTAACCTTATCTCATTTGAGTTCCATAAGTAATAAGCAGTTGATAAATATTTATTTACACCACTAATTCTTACTTTCTTTCCTTTACTTTATACTTTCCTATTCAAAATAATAAGTCATGCTATAGGATTAGAAAAACAAGCATTGACTACAACGTAGGTGGACGTAGGTGATTTTCCAACGTGTGACGAAAAAAGTTTCATGGAATTTACGACATTCCTTGGTGAAACCACATAAGTAATAAACGCATCCGTGATTTCAGCATGTGTCACGCATGGAACAGACCTCAGGAAATGGTTGAGTTTAGGTGTTTGTGTTAAAATGGGGTCAAGGTTCAATAGAGCTTTAAGATGACATTAAATTATTTAATATAAATTATAAATATAAATGTTTTAAACGCTAAATAAATTTTAAAAAAAATAACCTATAGCATTGTTTAGAAAGAGCTGTAGTCACTATGCAATGACCATGGCGATTAAAAATCTAATACTTAAGAAAGAAAAAAAAAATAAGAAAATAAAATTCGTTATTAGACAAACATCAGTGGAAGAAGTAGATTTTTTTTTAATTAAGTAATATTATTAATGATGGGCTTGCATTTGTTTTCTGACCCGTCCATACAGAAGGCTGCCGAAACCTAAATGGAGCATGTTTCCCAGAAGAAACTTATTCACTCTAGACTAGAGTATTTTCTTTTAACTGTCTAAGGTTTGAAAGTACTATCATTCTATTTTCATACGATTACCTGGTATCCAAAATAGAGTAGGAATTGACCCGTACATTACTGAATATACGGCTGCTCTTGCGCAAGATTACATTAAAGCAATTAACGTGAGCTTTCATAAACATTGACGCACTACAAAAACGAGGCAGAAACTTTTGTATACATAATAATAATATTATTTCATTTCAAAAGAAATTAACTCGCATAGTTATACTACGTATAAAAAGTATATATTTAGAACGTTTAAATTAGGTACTATTGTATAATGGCACAAATGTAGAAGACTTAGATCACGGAAAGAAATTCATTCGATACTAAATATTTATAAAGTTTGGTCTGAATAGTACTGACTATATGAAATTAAAACAATCAAGGTGCTTAGAACTTGTTACTTATACTTTTAACTCGATTTGTAAGTATGGAAATTATACATACTTAAAGAACATGTCGTTTTAACTAGTTATTAATGTTTGTTTGTTTATCCATATTGTCGTAATAGAGCAGGGAATATGGTAAGATGCTTTTGTAATTCTGTTTCCTCATTTGTAGACATAAAACTGTGTGCCTAGACTGCCTGGACTAAGTTCGTTGCTAACCTAAGTAATTATTATATCACATAATGCCTACTTACATTCAATACGATGCTAAAACGAGTATTATCTCTATGTGACATCACATTCGATATTCCTTGAAAATTGAAAATTGATATATTAAATAAAGTTTTGGTTGATAATTTTGTTTTTGATGTTTTATGATTAATATTTTTTTAATTAAGTAATTTGTGAGTCAACAACACCCAGAATTATTAAAGTTTTCTTTTAACTAAAATAACCTGCATATCTAAGTATTTCGATTCTTACGTCTCGTGATGTTCTGATTTGTAAAAACAGCCGACTACTTACTACCTACACATTACGCGTCCATGAAGAAGAAAGTATCTTATAAACAACAAATTAGAGTAGTATTTCCCATCTCCGACTACTTACAACCTATCGTATAACCCATAAGAGTTCTGTGATCGCACAAAAACTCGATTTATCGAAGGTCAAAAATGTAGGGGCAATATACTCTTACGAAGCAATCCGAATAAATAATGCATGAGAACATTCCTTATTATTCATTGATCATCATAATGGTACAAAGACTTGTCAATTCACTTTTTACTATCTATATTTTGACAAGGAATACATTATCTCGGCCTGTTCTATAAATTGTTTACGATTCCATATGGTATGTATAGAATAGGTACGTAACGCTGATTTACCAATGAATAGTATATTTTGTGATTTGCTACGTATTTTTTCTAGAAATTTTGATTGGAATCATGTTTATTATTGTGCTGATATTCCTTCTGTGCGTAATTATCGTTCGTCAGTTTTAAGGAAAGTTGTATAAAACTTTAAAACCTTATTCTTGATAAATGGATAACGGTGTACTTCGTAGTTATTATTTACATGTTATACGACTATATAAATACCGTTTCTTTTATTAGTTAATTGTTTACCATTAAAAAATCTAAACGTCAATTTTACTTATAGGTAGGTACTAAAGAACACGTCTCACTTAAACCGGTCATGAATGTGGCTCCATTAAAAAGTTTTTATAGTATTTATTTTCACTAAAACTGTATTTACTAATATGCATAAAACTATGTAGTTACCTATATATTATTTACTAAAAATAATATACAATAAAATACCTAAACCTAAAAACTATTTATTTATACTAGTATTTATTTGTTTTTATCAATCCCATAAACATTTTAAAAGTATTTTTCTAAAAAATAACGGACATGGCTGCCTACATGAGTTCAATTAGCATCATAGATCTGACACCCACGTTGTATGTAAACAATATTTGCATATTATTACCCAATTATCCATTTTGAGTTATTGAATTTAGATATTAATGCAACCTTAGTGCGATTTATTTACGCGTTTGATTTATGTCTACAATATTATTTACACAAAAAACAATATAAATGAAAAAATATTTTTTTTATCAAAATTAAATATAACATACAACTGTCTTGAAAGTACATTACGAAGTCAATATCTTCATTTATATTCAACTCAACCTTTAAATAAACGTCCGCTAAAACACCTGTACGATTTTTCAATATAAAGTATTGCAGGCTTGTTTATTTTCCATTTCAACTATTATTTAACACGGTATCGTTACTCGCAAATTAACACGCAAGTATTTACACAATATTAATGATTTCACAGAATTGTACCAGAACATTTTCAAAATATTTACTGAAGTATAACCTTAAACGTTTTGTATTTCCGCTAACTCCCAGTTTTATAGTAAACGTAGCGTAATTAAACCCTTTCTAAATGCTTTAGTATGCATTAAACTTTACAAAAATATCTTAAATATTTCATAATCATAACTAGCAACAAATAAACCAAATTAAAAAATACTATTTTAACATCGCTATTTAAACTTAGCACGTGAAAAAAGTCGGATGTACTTACAAAGCCAGTAACTTCATCAATTCGAGAATGAAGCGTATCGAAATTTTCATCCAGCACCAAATGATTTTTCAGCCTAATAGGCTGAGGAACTTTTATACGCAGGTTGGGTTTTCCATTTTTCTGATTATTATTGTCAATTTTCAACTCAACACTTTTACCACTAAACGGGCACGTCGCGGGTACAAAATGTCCATTGACCTGATCCATCTTTGACAACTCCTTGGCCGATCCCTTTGGATCCTTTAAGCAGCAAAGGTTGAATATATTTGACATTTGATTTTCAACGACACTGAAAAACGCGATTACTTAATTCTCGCGAGCAATACGAACTGAATGCGCGATGTTTCGCAGCATAATATATATGCATAACGGAGTAGATCCGAAGCAGAACTGAATCTGAGCGGTTGTCTCAGCAACCGGGCACTGGGCATTATACCGCACACAAAAAACATAAACAAGCATGCGTCACGTCGCAAGCGCAGCCGCGGAATGGATAGCGATGGCGGATATTATCAGCTTAGATCAAGGTAATACAATTATGTCGCAAGTACCATTATCTGGCACTTGACTAAATGACAATGGTGATCCGGATTCGATGTATCCGATCGGATAATTTATTCTCATAGTTATTGTAAAATTGATCCGATGGAATTTGTTAATTCGAAATCAATTCTCGTTATCTCAAGAGGATGTATGTGTACAATATATTTTTTTAATGAGATGCGATAATTTTATTACATATCAACCTACTTAGTTACACTTCATAACAAGTTCTAAGCTGAGCTTTATTGATCTTCTTATTATTCACCTCACCTTCTTTCATCATTTAGTAAGTCATTTATCTATAGAACTAATTTGAAGCATGTCGGTTATTTATTTTTTCTAATACCATAGATGTGAAGAAACTATTCTTAAACGTTTAGAGCTAAACGTCTTGGTCTTATACGCAGCGTTCAAAAAAATTGACGATTATTGATTTTGTTATAAATTACGTAAAAGATGAATACGACTATATATTATAGTCATAATTAAATGGTTTTCTTTCAACCTTCAGACCCTAAAAGCAAAAGTGGGTAAACGTCATTATTACATTATTAGCATATCTAACCTCCTATGAGCTAATTAGTATAAGATTTCTGCCCATCACTAGATAGAATATAGATTCTAATAATATAAAAAATGCGAAAGTAACTCTGTCTGTCTCCCTTTCACGCTAAAACTACTGAACCCATTTAAATGAAATTTGGTATACAGTTAGTCTAGAGCCTTAGAAAGGACATAGGCTACTTTTATCCCGAGGAAATTGAAGATCTCCCGGATACGCGGGTGAAACCGCGGGGAGCCACTAATATACTATAGATGCGTAACTCTATATTGCTAATAACTCATTATAATCTTAAGTATGCATCAGCAATTTTGTTCAGCTTATACCGGACGTATCATGCTTTTTGATCATGGCTAATCAAAGGCATACAAAGGTTAGTTTGATGAGATCAGATGATCATTTGAACTTTGCGTTATTAATCTTTATTTAGTCTCATTATAACGCCATATTTATAATGGTTGTAATATATATTTCGGTTAATCCCATGGGAGTTATTTTATCCTCTAGGTTTTAATTCTTTCTTTAGGAGGTAAATCAAACATTATTTAGATTGGTAAAATAGGAGGCTATCCTCTAAATATCTAAGTATAGGTATTCGTTCATGACTCAATACGCAAACGGTTGAACGAGATTAACTCGAGAGTTTGATAAAACTACGAGTTGTTAGCTCTACTCCGATTTATTTTTGGATTCTGTAATCTGACAATTGTGATGAAATGAAGATAGTGACCATAAATTGAAAAAAAAAACTAGTAATTTCAGTAAAGTCGTTGTATATTTTCTCTAAAAGAGAGCAGCGCCTGCATGCTCGAGATGTTACAATTAAGGCATGTGATGTCTGTTAATCCGCAATAGGCCCGCGTAGTGGTCTAAGCCCCCTCATTGTTAGGAGAGGCTCTTGCTTCTCGGTGGATACGTATATGAACTGATGATGATGAATTATTTTCGACTACTACGCTGGAAAAGATTATTAGATGTTCGCCGCAATAAAGTAAATAGATGTCATACATAAAGGTCTAAAGGTATTGCAGGTTAAGTCCCATCACAACATGATGCAGCTTAAAAGACTAACTAGTGACTAATTTACTTGCACACATGACGTAAATTTTATAAACATGAAGTATTATTTAAAGGGAAATAGACTGTCTAACCGCAGAGCGAGAAGTCGTTTGTGTTGTTCAAACCAGGTCACATGTAGGTACATAGTGATTGAAAAGTATTAATGTGACTTAACGGTTATTCCTAATGCCCGCCGGCATTGGTGATAAACTTTTTACACTAATGGTTTGACATTACAATTAGTCATAAATATTTAAAGCTTATTTTAAGGTAGGTAATTGGGACTTATTTTTTCCTTTATTATTAACCTGGATAGTTTGAAGGAATGATATGGATTCTTTGAATTACCAGTAAATAATGCAATGCAAGGTATATGTCACTCAGTACGTTTAGTGACGACGTGTCGTTTTGCTTGTCTCCAAAGGTCCTACTAGACTTCCCAAGTCTATATACTTCCCGGGTCAAAACGCAGCAAAAATATCTGGTTTCTACGTCGCCATTTAGTCCGCCAACGACCCTAATCGACTTCGGACGTCAAAGTAATACTGTTTTCATACAAATTGAGGAGTTTGGTACATTTAGATTTGGCAGGCGCTATTTTTGGTAGATACATATTTTTTATACCACAAGGGTGACAAACAGGAATACGGTCCCACCTGATGGGAAGCGTTATGGATATACCTATTAGTATACATAATATATACTATATTTAGGTAGGTAAGTGTCATCTTTTTAGGTAAATGTAATTCTACTTACCTACATAAAATTTACCTACCTACTGAGGCAGGCAATACCTCATATACATGTAATCTAGGTACCTACTTATGCGCATTATTTATCCCGGTTACTGTAATATGTTTTTTTTTTAACTAATGAGTTGATTAGTTGTGTGAACAACTGTAGATTGTGTGCTATGAAATTCGATACACCGAATCAGCATAGTCAGTCTTGTTGCCGTTTTGATGGCTCCAAAACTAGTAGACATATCCAACATCAATAAATAGGAACCTTACAACGCAAATGTATGTAGTACCTATCTACGCGCATAACGCTTCAGAGCGGCAGGACCGATTTCGCTAATTCGTATTTTTTTGTGTTCGTAATAGACACGGAAGGTAATTTTTTTTTACATAAAACTAAGTTTTTGAATTTAGAGAATATGGCGGAACAAATTTCGCCGATTCAGCCAGGTATATGGCTATAAAAATAACGGTTAACCTATTCCATCATTGAAATAAACTATTCCATATAAATATAATCGTTTACATGCTTTAAACTAGACTGAGTTTATCGAATATATTCTGAAGTCATTGTTATTTTATTAATATGTTCACGATAAAAATGCTTTTAAATTTTCATCGATATGGCAATATTAAATCTCCTGTTTAGAGAGTTATTACAGTGTGACCAGTATAATATCTCATTGTAAAACAATATTTATGTTATCGCTTTTCTATTCACTCTGTGAAGCAATTGAATCAAAATTATTGAGGCGATATTATTCCGAATGCGTTGGTGGTGTTACGGCGAAATATAAATAATGCAACGATGCGGAAAATTGTGGGGCCGAATTTATTGTACCTATCCTCTTTACATGTCACTTGATGGGTTTTATACTGTTTAAATTAAATTTGCATTAAAAACGACATTGTAAAAAACGAAATAAGTAAAGATTGGCAACATTAGTAGTCTAAAGGTGTGCTTTTAAGTATCTTTGGAAATACCTCCGTACCTTTATCATGGTCATTTCAAACCTAACAAAATAAACATAAAAGCGGGTAGCATTACAATGCACAAATCTTCGTCATATATCAATCAATGGCTAAGTGGGAATTAACATTCGTCACACAAGATACTTATTTACCTACAGGACACTTTTCGTCGTTCGTCACCGGTATTCACAGAAGATTATAAGGGTTATCGCATTTTTTGACCCTTTATTTTAGTCTTTAATATCACCCAAATTTGAACACCGTATCCCGGCGCCGTGCAAAAAAAATTCCAGTTTTTAATGGGTCAAATTGAAACAAAACATAAAAATATTACCAATAAAGATAGTCTTTAAATGGTTTTAGTACTGATATATAGATAATTCTTAGTCACAAGTAAAAATAAAAAAGTAACACACTACGGGCAAAAAACATAATTACCTATACATAAGGTACCTACCTAATATTTCTAAATTACTCAAATTAAATTACATTTTCTTTTACAAATAACTATAGATATACAGGTAGGTAGGTACATGAACGTCGTACCAAGATCAGGATTTTGTCATTGTTGAATAGGTACTTTATTTCTTTGTCAATCTTCTGACGATAAAATTATTTGCTTATTAATTACTAGTGGCTCCTCGCGGTTTTACCAGCGTGCCCGGGAGATCATATATTTTCCCGGGAAAAAAAGTAGCCTTTGTCCATTCTTAGGCTCTAGACTATCTGGGACATTTTTTACACACGGCCGGATTCCAAAGTTAGCCTCAAATTGAGCTTGTGTTATGGTAACCAGATAGCTGATATACTACATATCTTTGTACCAAATTTCATTTAAATCGTTTTAGCGTGAAGCGAGACAGACAGAGTTACTTTCGCATTTATAATATTAGTATAGATTTAATCTACATCAATTAATTTCTATGTCATTGACAATTATTCTAAGAATTGTAAGTGATTGTGATTGCAATCAACAATCATTGCAGTGCTCCATTTAGAATACCAACATTTGTAACAATATTGAAGCGTATCATCAAATTGTTATTATCACGATCCACCTTCAAGTGCCATGGAATGTTTAATTACATCTGAAACTGTATGGGATGTTATACACTACTATACTCTCACGGCCCTTTAAAGTTAACACGTAGTTAATAATTCTGAAGGTTCAAAATCTACCAATACCTTCTTCCTATTATATTTGAAGATGTTAATTGTCTAATTTTCAAACAGGTGGATCCAATTAAATAACTAATTGGAATTAATTTAATATAACAAGGAAATAGAAATATATTAAAGGGGAGTAAATAAATGAAAAACAGTTTCTCCAATGCGAAGGAACTTTATTTGACCAATAACAGACAAATACTTTTCGTAATCCAAATATCATTTTGTTCCTTTAAAATTTCTCAAACAGACTCTCATTATAAGATGAAATAGTGCGTTATAATTATTACTTTGCGTGATATGATAAAAACATTTTTTTTTTAATTATTTTTTTAAGTCTCAAAATGTGCACTCGATTAATTTTAGAAGATTATGAAATCCGTAACTTGCAAATATCCGGCGAAGACAGTTTATTACTAGTTGATATTTATTATAGAAATATTAGGTAACATCAGAAAAGACTTGTATATTAAATTCTCATAATATGAATAAT
The DNA here is from genome assembly GCA_905147785.2 of Thyatira batis. NCBI lineage: Eukaryota > Metazoa > Arthropoda > Insecta > Lepidoptera > Drepanidae > Thyatira > Thyatira batis. Next base: position 9,236,636 of record LR990489.1, read on the forward strand.
ATAAAATATGAATACATTTCTTACGACTAGTTAGAAGATCACAAATTCAACACTCACACCAAATAGTAAATACATTTTGAGGAATTCGTTCAAATATAATAAAACCCCATACTGCAGTTATTCCCGCGATCCCGAGAGATTAATATATCCTTGGACAATAATATCCTTTGTGTTAATGCAGAACTTATTTTATTTCTTTAACATTTATTTAAACTTCAAACAGCCGCCTATTATCAATTCAAAAACGTCCAAACATACACAATTTGGAATATATGATAACGAAAAACAGCTCATAAATAGTTTGATCATCCTAAATGAATATTAATTAATAATATACTCTTAAACTCCATTATAAACTTATATTTAAAAAATACATACGAATGGCATTCATAGCGTGTTCAATATACTTTACAAAATAATAAAGCTCATACGAGAAACTTAAACGTTTAATATATTTACAATCAATAACTTAAATTACCACAAACTGTACATTTGGCAATAATAAACATTACAATATAAAACAATATTTCTTTGTTAAAAAGAAAAGAAAATTAAAGTAACATAACAATAATCAAGTTTATAATATTTTTATCTACGAATCCAAAATTATTTATATTATCTTCTAATAAAATATGTGGGTAAATATTATATAATGGCAATAATATTATTATATTGACATTGACGAGTTATTTTCATTCAACGTTATTATTGGAATAAAATTACAGCTAATTTACTACGGTAATTGGTGAATTTTCATAATTTATTGGATATTTTAAAATTTGGAAGCTGTTATTAATAAAATTACTTGATAAGAGAAATGCATTTTGTGCGTTATTAATATAAATTCACCCTGCTTGGAATCCATTTTAATTAAATAATGATAAGGTGAAAACTGCAGCTTTGAAATAATACTGATTAAGAAATACATTTAATTCATACGAAATATTAATGTTGCTAGTACAGAACTATTTACAATTAATTCAAGACCCACAATCGTGCACAACCTCTGTTGACCATAACACTGGTCCAAATAAATTCACTCACGCTCGACCAAAGCCAAAGTCAAAAACATTACGGGACATAATTGACTTTATTTATACAAAATCAAAAAGTCTAGCAATAAAAATTGAAAATGCCAAACAACCTTTCATTTTTAATATTTAAATTTTATAGAGGAGGAAGCTTATTGATGCAGACTTTTGCGAGAATCTGGAATGTTTGAAGTATTCAAAGCGCTGTTAAGATTAATGCAGGTTGGCTAGGTGAGCATGTTCGGACGGAAGCGGGAGGACCGGCGTCATGGTTGCGCCGCGACCCGGTTCCTGCGAGCTGACTCCCGAGATGCACTGTGTACTTCGGCTGTACGAAGAGTAATACCGAAAATATCCTCGTGATATCGATTCTCCTCCTAATTTAAACAAAGATTACAAAAAAATCAATAAAGTAATAAAAATATATCTTCTATGGGCGAATAGGATATAGGCAAATGAAAATATTACCTTTAGAACAAACATGAAGTTCTGTACTTGATCATCAGACATATTTCCATGCTTTTTCAATATCCCTTTTAGTTTTTGATGCACGTCTTCTGCCATTTTACAATCACCGCATACATAGAAGTGTGCGCCTCGGTTGACCAGTAATTCGTGTATTTCAGACCCTTCATTCTCTGCTAACTCTTGGACGTACATCTACATATATATAATAGTATCATTATAACAACTATAGTCAATGCCATAAGAGTAACATTAGGTACTAAAATAGTAAATACCTTTGGAATGGTTTTCTCCCTTGACAGGGCAAGGAAAACCTTTGAAAGTACACCATCTTTAATTGCTTGTTCCTTTTCCTCTCGATATAAGTCCATAGTTTTTGTTCGGCATCCAAAGAATAGCCAAACTGGTCCAGCATTTTGACGAGCGCGGGATGTATTGAGTTGAGATCTGCGATGATGCCAGAAACCACGGAATGGGGCAATACCTGTGCCTGGTCCAATAAGTATCAGAGGAACCGATAAATCTTGGGGCAGATGGAAGTTTGGAGCACTGTAAAGACAACACAAAAGTTATGTAATACTATCAAAATGTCATAAATATATAACTAAAGTATGACTCATACCTTCTGATAAAAAGATAAACCTCATCGCCTGGTTTACGGTCCATGAGGTAATTTGAGCAAACACCATAGTGCACCGGTCCTTCACCATCTGTTGGAATATGACATCATACCTTAACTATACCATCACTTTTAAATAGAAAACTGATCAACCTGCCATATTCAATAATATAGCTAACATTAGCTATTTACCTACACATCCCATTGTTGTTTGGAACGGACGTCGATCCAAATTTAAAAATAGATCATTTTGTAAACTCGTTTCAGAGAAATCACTAATTTCGTCGTAATATGTATGTGGGTATCGGCAATAATAAACCATGAGACATTAATGCATTGCCTACGCTGTTTGCGCAATACAATATTCTCGTGTACTACAATACCAACCTTGAGTCTTGTACGTGACGACAGCAACTGTGAGGTGCAATCTTTTTGGATGAGCAATTGGCGATGATGAGATCGAATAGAATCTTGGTTGTAATGGAGATAGAATAGCAGCTAAAAGAGATGCACTTGGTCTTGCAGATGGGAACTGCTCCAATGCTTCCGCTAAGGTCGGGAAGTGGAAGTGACGCCAATCTTCGTAGGCTGCGGGATCCTATAGCAAGATAATATATAGCAATTTTTTATTTTTATTGCATCAGTTACCTACTTAATATATTATAATAAAATTAGTTTAAATACTTAAAATATATCTTGGACTTAAATTTAAATAACTTACCGTTGCAAGGATACTCAATTGCTTCCTTTCTTCCTCATTTTCACAAGTCGTTGCTAGATACTGAAGCAGGATGGTAGTTGGAGGTGTCGTAATGTCCAAAAACCGTGTAAAAAGATCACGAACGCTCAGAACTGGTAGCTTTTCATGCGGTTCCCAGGATTTGACCGGACCTATATAAAATACATCGTGTTATAAAAAATAAGGTAACAACAATGAAAATAAAGTCTACTTGCAATTTCTAAATCATGCTTACCACTAGATGTATGAGTTTCTTTCATAAGTTGCAACTGCATCGGATCATCAAAATCATCGACATCCTTCATTCGAGCCATCAAACCATCTACTAAATCCTTACGATTGCATGCAATTATTCCTACATGATCTCCAGGGTCATATTTAATTTCCTCCTATAGATATAAAGAGAATTAACACCAGGACATTATACTTTATTTATTTGATTTTATTAAAATTATACCAACCTTAGGTTCCAAGTCAATAAAGATTGTGGACCTCTCAGCTGATGCGTCGCCCAAATCTTTATTGGCTTTAACAATGCAATTCACAAATTGCTTATTTAAAGCAGATTGTAATGCTTCCATTATAGTGGGTGGACGGGAAACTGGAGACGTGAATCGAACCGTCTCTTCACTGAGGGCAACTGTGCCTAAAGCTCGTTTTGCTTCTTGTAGGGTCTCATCATCATCCAAACAGAATGTTTCACATGCAACCTATGAAATAATAATTTTTAATAAACTATAGCTTATTCATTTTCCTACAGCAACATGGTAAAAAAAATCATAAACTTATTTTAAAACAGGTAGACAATTTATACAAAAATCTTTGTATTGTACACAAAACATGATTGAACACGTATTACGTAGTCAACAATAGAATAAAAAATGCCTCATTGAATTGCGTTCGACGTGGTCATCAATTAGTTACATATCGTTTCCAAGAACAGCGAACTCACGTTGAAGACACTAGAGGCCCATTTCCGGAAGGCCTGGTCTTGACCACACATCTCGTCACCGGTCGCAAGGTCATGGATTCGTTCCCCACCAAGGTCGACCAATAACTTGTCCACATACTTGCCGAAGTTACAAAAGTTTGGATACGCGCTCGAACCCAGTGCAAACACGGCAAAACGAACATTGCTCAGAGGACCGAAACTATCGATGGACGTGGCATCTGTGGTGCTACCTGAAATTGAATAATAATTTTAAATTGCTCTAATCTACTTTTAATTGCCACGCATCGTTAAGTGAAGTTTTATTTATTTACCCTTCAATGATTCTAATCGATTCAGTTTCTTAGGATTCCCAGCGGCATATCTTTGTAGTTCTATTTGACTGTTGGCCTTTATAAATGTTTTGGGTGTCAGCAGTGAATTCCTAAAACAAATTACAAATTGTATAACAAAAATAAATATAATTTCTAATTGGTAGTATGTATTTCATTAATATTTGATTTACTTACCCAGATGTCTCTTCTCCAACTTGATCGGCGTATAAAAGCTCACAAAGATGGTCACCAAAAGCCTGAAGTAAACAATTAGTTTAAATGTATAAATAAACACGAGCCAGACATATTTGAGGAGGTCTGCTTCGTCAACCTAATTGCAAATTACATTGTATTGTTAGACAAATTAGCAGACAAACCGTGTAAAGTCTTTGTCATACTCTATAGTACCTAATGAATACTAGTAACAATGTGCCACTTACAACGCCATTCTCTGGTGGATCCCCATTCCCAAATGTAGATGTGACAACTAATAATAGAGCCTCATGTTCTATCGAAGTTATATCATAATCCGCCATACAATGGACCTGCAAATATAAACCATTATTAGCCTTCGAGCATTTCAAAAGGATTAATTTGTGGCACTGGTATTTGCTGTTTAATATTAAAACTAGTTGATACCTGAGCGTTGAAAGCGTGTCCGAATATGACACCTAACTCTTTGGCATACTGTTCAGATTTGCCGGTCTCCGTTGCATACAACACTGTTGCTTTAATCCTCTTAGAAAGGGCTCGGCCAAACAGTTTGGACGTGAATTTGACAGCGCGCGCTATTTGCTTGAAATGGAACTTCCTATTTATGGGCCTCTTGCCAGTGATCGGTTTCGATTTCTGCCATTGATGTGTCTTCCATGCGGGTTCCTGTATTAGATTCATGCATTTAAATCGTGTAACGTGGGTATTAGTACTTTATATGATACACAAAAATAATAATAAGAACCTGGTATTCGTATGCAGGTCTCAGATAGTAGAGCGCCATCTCTTGGTGAAATACTGGAGTTATCGATGAAGACATCGGTGGCACAATCCAAATCCAATCAGCTGGACACCCCGACCTATGTAACAAAAAGGAAAACACTTAACAAAGTTAACTATTATTTCCTTCTTTCGCATCGAACATACGTAAGGGGTTTTCTATCTATACTAATATTATAAAGAGGAAAGATTTGTTTGTTTGTTTGTTTGTTTGTTTGTAATGAATAGGCTCCGAAACTACTGGACCGATTTCAAAAATTCTTTCACCTTTGGAAAGCTACATTATCCCCGAGTAACATAGGCTATATTTTATCCCTGTATTCCCACGGGAACGGGAACTACGCGGGTAAAACCGCGGGGAGGCAGCTAGTAAGATATAAATATAGTATGTATGTTTTGGCGGGGTTATTTTAGAGACATTTTATTTAACCCTTGCTAAGCTGAAAAGGTTGAATGATGTTATTACGTACAATAATGGAGTTCAGGTCTTCCCCCACTACGAGTTTATGCAATTAGACGTAAAGTGGCCTTTATTTATTTGTATATCGATGTTGTATACGGTACTTCCTCGTTCTCTTAATTGTGTAAATTATTGGAATCCAACAATTATAATTTTTTATTATCTATTGTTAATTGATTCATTCAATAGATATATAGGTACTGACTATTTTAATAATTGCATAAATTGCATGACATTGCCTTTGTTAAGGAAAACCGAAAACAGTTTTACATTTGATTGCAATTAATTAGCTGAATATTTATGTGGCATTAATATTTGGTTTGGGGCGATATTTTGTTACACTAATTGAATTACACATTTACGTGTTTGACATGTATTAAACTGCTTTTTAGCAGGTACGTTATTTGATAAGTGACTAACATTGGTTCCCTCTTAAGCTACCAACTGTTAGGTGATCTATTCACAGTAACCTTGAGATTATGGGCAACAAAAGCTTTTGAGAGTTTACATCGCATCTGCTCTTATTTTCAATTAAGGCAATCCTTGCAAACTAGGAATTAGAACAAATATGACGTCACATATATAAGTCGCAGTCTATCATAGAGAAGCGACAAACCAAAACAATCACACGATGCTGGTTCACGGTGTTTACGTATCCTTCTGAACACATGTTCAAAATATTTCGCTAACGTTTTACTACAAATAAACTAAGAAACTTGAGCGTTGACAGTTTAATGATATTAAGCTTCAGCCTGGTTGTAATTAAGTCTAGGATTCTCATCCGCAATCTGTTTACGGTACGTTGACGAGACAATGTTGTTATGTTGCGGTGTTTTTGTTTTGATACTGTTAGGGTTATCTAAACAAATGTCTTTGGAACTACAAATTACCAAATTAATATTTAAAAATATTTACCATCTTAAACTTCCACTGTAAATACCCAAGTAACGCTAAGCCTAATTCACACGGTTATAAATTAGATAAATAACAGATACAATACACGTAAATAACTCTATCTCATCTTTATGACGCGGATACGGATATAATTAGCATTGATACAATTTAAAACCTGATTTTATTAAGAAATGTTTTCCCATGGAGTCAAGGTAACGTAATCGAAGAATGACACAACCGTATCGACTTTAGATAACAATCATTTACCGAAATGTATTTTGGCAGCCCTAGAAAAGCAAACAAGCTAAAAACAAAACTATAAAACAGACAATAAAACTTAAAATCCCTTGGCTCACCTCAACCGGTTCTCGTTGTCAAGATGCTTGATGAAGCTCTCGGAAGCAGTGTGATGGTCTACAATAGTGGCATTCTGTTGCTGGAAGCTGTGGAGTACTGCTACGTTCACCTCAACTAGGGCCTTGTCCTTCCAGAGGTTAACCGGTGTTCGAGTGTCCAGGCCCATCTTCTGGGCTACTTTCTGTTTGAGAAATAATTCAAAAGCTATTTAACACATCTACCTAAGGTTTCAGGGTGGAGTAGAAACTATCAAATAGCTTACTATCCGTGATTAATTGAGTGAGTACATTTCAAGGTTTTTCGCTAATTGCAAACTTAGATTGTTTTCAGCTCTCACATGTACATATTGACGTACCTATATTTAAAATGGATTTATTTTCTTGGCCTATCAAGGCGAAATACATCAACGACTGGACATAATCTCTATTCCATATTATTAGAGTTATGAGTGCGTTCAACAGCTAATACTAAAACAGTTGTATTCCACCTACCTCCAACATATTAAGTCGGTTGGTGTCACAGAAGTTACGGCAACCGATCTCAGTGCTCATGTACCATCCGTTGAAGGCATTGGCCGTGAACTCGATCCCTCCGCAGTCGAAGCGCATGCTGGAGACAGCTGGTAGAGCGTACCAGCGCAGCTCCAACTCCTCGAACCATTTGTGGCTGTTGAACAATATGACCACCTTTAGATTATGATCTTCCAAATCGAATTCCTAATGGAGAGGAAAATAAAACTTTTTGACAAATAATTATTATAATTATTTAGTTACTCTACTCTGTTAACATAAAATACTATACTATTTACCCGACTAGGCGCCAGCAAAGATAGGGTTAAATTTATCGGTATAATTATGCTTATATTTTATTACCTATATTGTTTTACTATTTTACAATGTAGTCCTATTAATTTATTTATTTAAGCCTTAACATTATTTCCTTTTTTTTACAATTTTAGTGTATTCCTATAATTAAACTTATCTGTCACGTACTTTGAATACATCACAAAAGAGGATCCACTTATATCACAGAGAGAAAACTTTCGTTAAACTTTCGGGATTCAGTAAGGATTAGGGAACAACTTGAGAGATAGACCTCGATAAATTGTATGTACAACGAAACAAACTCTAGGCCAATCAACAATGTTGGCCTGGATTCATTAACATTACTGTCACAAACTTCTGTGGTTAATTGTACGATTTCGTCTGTAACTATGTTTCTTGGCTATATAATTTTATTTTAACGAATATATTTCACTTAGAAAATAGCAAATTTCTTTGAAAATTTGACCTATTCCCTCTACAAAAATAATAAAACCCCCCAAAGCTCAAGTAAAACCGGAAGGTAAACATAAGAAATATCGTGACATTATATTTAGACGACAAAATTGTAGGCTTACTGCCAGCCTTTATAAATTGCGTTAGCACATCGAAACGAAATTTGTATCGCAGAATTTCATCAATCCGGTATCGCTTTACTTTCCTAACGATATTATTTTTTTATAAATTGCATTCCTTGATGCCTGTGAAACTCAATATTCAATCAAACTTATCACAACTTTCCCATGGTGTTAAATTTCTCCCATAAACTCGATGACGACTTACCACGGCCATTTGCAACGCATTAACGCCTGTTAACATTATCAATACCAATACATTATTGAATGGGCTCCGATTTATGGGCAATAAACACTGATTGGAGATCACCGGACCACACTTTTACGATAAGCAATCTGCGTTGAATGGACGTGTATTCGCCTATTTGCGGCCTGTCGCCTTTTACCCCTCGCATAATAATGCATTCTCCGACTTTTTATGTTGGCATAAATCTGTGATGGAAAACGGCACGAGAGATGTTGCACGTACTTGAGACATAGTTTGATATCGTAAATCATTGAGGTGCGACGCATGTAGTACGTGCCTATTTTTCGGCACAATAATCAATATAAGAATAACACTTTTACACGAATCTCCACTGCTTTATGACCGTTTGTGCTTTGGTTATATGTTGTTCCCAGAACAAATTCTAATTTAACTATCACTCGAAAAACTACAAACAGGTTGGATTTTGGTTGGACTGGTATTCAGACATTCACCCCTTTTCGCCTTTTAACCCTGTATACGAGAAAATCTTATTGCATTCCGTGGATTTCACTCGTTTTTCCCGAGCCCATCAATATGTTGAAATACTACAAAGAATGAAATGTTAAAAATAAAGTACGTTTGTTTAGATTTCTGCTGAAAGTTTAACAGAAGGGTAGAAAAGTTCAAGGTAGGTATTATTTAATGTGTAAAAAATGTGTTACTCAAGAACTTTGTAAATTCAATCCCACGACTTTGGAAGTCAGCTTTCGTTGAACCATTGATAAAATTTACCAAATATTTAGACCAAATGTTTTCTAAAATAAATGTTAGAAATTTTGTAAATACTACTTTGTTCGCAGGTAGGTAATCAAGATGTTATGCAAATAAACTGTCATTGTTTCATTATTCAGTACCCTGTTTAACATTTCGCTTGTACAGAAAACGCCTAAAAGCCTTAAATACGTCCCTCAGGTGTGCCTTTAAGTCTATCTTTTGTTTAGCATTGTAAATAAGGACATTGTACACAGGTACATAATTAGACCTTTTATAGCTCATTTTGAACATTTTATTTTTAGACTTTTGTCAGAATATAAAAATGGTAATAAAAGACATCGACTAAGTATAAAAAAAATTTTGAAACGATATAATTTTATTGGCTTACATTTTGTAATGTTCTTACCTATTTGGAACAAACACAACTACACTACAATATACACAAACTATGTGCGTAACTTTCTTAAGATCCATAAATCATTTATAATAATTCTTGTAGGTACATACCTACACTAACGACATTTCTAATAGCAAAACGTGAATATAAAGTCATGAACAAAAGCGATAAGTAAAAAATTCATTTCAGAACTTTTTAGAAAAGTAGATTATCTTGACTCAAAAAACAAAATTGTACCAATGTGTCTTCCTAATCCCATTAAAGTTCGACAAAGTAGTCCTCCGGCAAAACTGTATAAAATTGTATGTAACTTTTGTGCTGTAATTGATGTTTGTCTGTTGATTGTTTTCTTTTAGAAATAACCAGTGTCTAAATCATTTTAAAAAGCGCCAATATGCATCTCAATTTTGAGAACTAAACAAATTTATGGAATGAGTTTTGATTTGTTAAAATGAGAGGATTAGGGGAAAATACTTTTGTCGGTGTATGAGCGAAGCTTATAAAACTCCACAAGTGAAGTGACAGCACATCGAGTTGTGTACTTCACGTCATAACCATTGCGATCAGATTAAGTAGTAATCTACGTATATCCTATATTTAAAATTATACCAACAAAAATATCACTTTAAAACCATTGCTATGTTATTAAATCATATATTGAAGAATGAATATCCTGGAACGTTAAATACACATTGCCTTCTAATTCTGAACTAAGCAGAGCTTACATTCTGTAGACAATTAATAGTAAAATGTTTAGGCATCTTGTTTTTCTATACTAATATTATAAAGAGGAAAGATTTGTTTGTTTGTTTGTTTGTTTGTTTGTTTGTTTGTAATGAATAGGCTCCGAAACTACTGGACCGATTTCAAAAATTCTTTCACCTTTGGAAAGCTACATTATCCCCGAGTAACATAGGCTATATTTTATCCCTGTATTCCCACGGGAACGGGAACTACGCGGGTAAAACCGCGGGGAGGCAGCTAGTATTTCATAAACTAAAACTTTCACTATGTTCCCGGTACTTACGTGGGATGAGTCATATGTATCTCCATGACAAGCTCCCTTGGGATCTCGAAGTAGTCCGGGTCCTTTCCATTAGCGGACAGGACAAGGGGCAAGATGTCCCAAGCGGTCCTTGGAGGTTTCCATCCAAGTTTCAGACACAGCTGTGAGAAAAATTTAATTGAGTTTCATTGGAATCTGTTTTTAGAAGCTCATGTAGTTTATGACCTTATATTGGGTTACTGTTAAACGGTATATATTTAAACTCAAAAAGGGGAACTAGTTATTGATTCACTTAAAGTACTTTTATTAATTTCTTATACTAATTTCCTTGTAGGTGCATTTCATAGAGACCCATTTAAAAAGTTAACGTTGTTAATCCTGTTTGTACCCAACCGAAAACTGTAAATAGATTTTTATTTTTAAATAACACAGGTGCCGGAAAAATCGCCCGATACGTCAAATATAGAGTGATTTATTTGAAGTGGCACACAGAAATGAATATTTTTTCAGAACCACCATCAATTTCAACTGACAGTATAAACGGAAACTAACTAAGTTTAAAACATAAATAACTGGATATAAGTTTAAAGCTCGAAACATTTTTGCATTGAGATTTAAATGGGTAATATTTGTCGTTAATTTATTGAAATGTCAGCGGTGAAGCTTTAATCAGATAATTATATTATTATTCACCGAACCGTTGATGATCAATTTCTGAATTCAACATATACCTACATAGTACCTATATGAATATATTCTCGATCTGTCACATGAAGTGTTGGCTTTACCCCTAATTTATTATTATCGTTTTTGGGTCGTGTATAAATTACCTCAGTAAATTCACAATGCATAGGATCACCCAGTACTGTTCCATCAGGTTGCCTGTAGCCACCGTAGCTGATGAGCTGGCTGTTCCATATCCTGTAGTCGTGCTTCCCGTCTGTGCGTTGTGGGAACACCGTTATTGCTGACCTGTTGGATAAGTATATGCTAGTCAACATCAAACCTCTGCCATTCAAGTTAGGATTTTATATTGTCTGCATTAAGGTTAATTTTATAATTGCCATAGCGGAGCAGTGGTGTGGTAGTAAAATGCGTTAAGATTAGGATTGTATATACCTATTAGAATTGTAATTTCTAATTTAGAAAAAAAAAATTGTAAGCTTTTTGCGTATAAGAATTTTATACTTTATTTGTTTTTTTAGTAGTTAACTGACATACAAACCTAATGTTCCCTTTATTCGTACTGTACTTGATGTGATTACATAAAGCCTCGAACATTCCACTGGTGGTTGTCACTTGTCGGCAATCGAAAACCTGTAACAAAATATAATATTACTCATACTAATTCTTATAACTTTCAACAAATGAAATATTCAAATATCAAGGTCTGAAAGAAAGGTTGCAGTCTAACATTTCATCTTGAATGCGGACATTTACTTAATGTCAGGTACCTGGAAACTACTTGTAGTATTACTGGTCTATTACCAGCACTTGCCCAATGTTTCCGTGGTTAAAAAGTTACCTATATTAGTTACATTCATTAGAAGAAGAAGGAAATAAGTTTATCTAATATACTAGGTATATCAAACAGTAAAGGACGCGGGAATATCTCACTTTCACTTGTGACTTCCCATTTTATATCGAGAATAATATTAGGTCAAACAAAAATAAAAAACAGCCTGAGTAACAATTAATTGCACATGGTTAAATAAATTAATATCCAAAGGTCATTGCCCCAATCGCCCAATAACAAGTTACCTATACATTCAAAAGCTCTAATTCAGTCTAAAATCAAACAAACGTTTAGCACAACGGCAACGGCGAAATAATCGGCGTTTAGTGGCGTCGCATCACTCAATGTCGTATTAACAGCCGAGAGGATATTAACGAATTGGAAATTTGTTCAGAACTCTGGTAAATATGTTTTATTCACATACCTACTCTAGGGTTAATAATGAATTTGAATGACAGAGGTCGAATGACAATCAGAACAAATAGCAGGCACCTTCGATTAAAAAAAAAAACTCAGTTAAAAAACTATAATTTACAAATCCAATTTTATAATGTAGTTATGTTTTATTCATGTTAGTTTTATGAGTTATTCAAAGTGTAAGATAAGATATTCTGATTTGCAGCGCAGACATTTAAAGATAGTCAAAATATGCACATAGCAATGGGAAGAGAACCATGACGAACAAAACTACGAATGAACATTATCCAAGTATGTATTCATATTTTCTACTCCGTGTATCTCTTATTATGACTCAGAATGAAATCTGAAATATAAATGACGCGTATTTCCAGAATCTCTTCTGACATCGCGACTCAATAATCGAATCATTCATTCCGATTAACCCGCGCAATCTATTTAAGCTGCGTAATTACAAAACGTATTCGCGAACATCAGTGGGATTTGCCGGTCGAGTCCGGTAATGCCGATTTAAGTCTCTCTCATCCTTCACTAAACCGCCGTCTAAGAAAGTGAATGGAAATGAACGAATTAATTAATGACACAACGTCGTCTGCGACTTGTATTTTGTAATATCGAAGCATTTTGTGTTGAGATTTTTACGAGAATGTTTTGGAAATCACCATAATTAAATACAGTCGTTTACTTTGAACGTTCTGCCTTTCTTTTACATCCGGGATTTTCTAAAGATTCCGCCATAAAATAATCAAATATATTAACTTACTCAAATTGTTTTTTTTTTTTTTTTTTTTTTTTTTTATTAAGGATGGGCTTGCATTTGGTCTCTGACCCGTCCATACAAGACGCTGCCAAAACCTAGGATGGAGCATGCTTGCCCAGAAGAAACCTATTCACCCTAGCCTTGAAAATTACAAGATTGTAGGCGTCGGGAAACACAGACGCCGGAAGCAAATTCCACTCCCTCGCTGTCCGCATTATAAATGTGGAAGCGAACCGATGTGTCCGTATGTTCGGTATGTCGACAACGTATGGGTGGAAATTATCCCGGCGTCTTGTGGTTCGGTGTAAAAAAGGGGATGGTGGAATAAGATCGAATAGATCCTGCGCACACTCTCCAAAATATATCCTGTAGAAAACCGATAAGCAAGCGACTTTTCGTCGATGGTCTAGGCTCGTGAGCTTTGCCTTAGTAAGAGACTCATCTCCGATGAGTCTCCTGGCACGACGATCTATTGAGTCAAGGCCGTCAAGCTGGTACCTGGCAGATCCATCCCAGAGGTGGCAGCAGTACTCCATGCATGATCGGACTTGTGCTTTATAAAGAAGGAGCAACTGTCCTGGCGTGAAGTACCGCTTAACCTTAGAGAGGATACCCAGCTTTCTGGCAGCGGTTTTAGCTTTTGACTCAATAGAACAGCCAAAGTTAATTTTGGCCGTTAAGGTCATGCCAAGGAGATCAAGCCGATCGCATACAGGCAAGGATATATTTTGGAAAGTAGGAGTCAGATGAAAAGGACTCCGTTTTGCGGTGAATAGACACGCCTGAGTTTTGGTAGCATTAAATGTGACCAGATTGGCTTCGCCCCAATCGGCGACTGCCTGTAAGGTCACATTCAAACGCTCTACCATGGCCTCACGCAACAACCGGGTCTCGTCACTGGTGGCTTGCGCACTGGAGATGTATCTCTCCACAACTGTGCTGTCGTCTGCATACCCAAAGGTGCCGGGCTTCAGCAGGTCATTAATATGCAGCAAGAATAAGGTTGCAGAGAGAACTGAGCCCTGAGGAACTCCGGCATTGATTGCCAATAGGTCCGACGAACACCCGTCTATAACGACTCGTATAGACCGTTCACTCAGGAAATCAGAAATCCAGGCGCACAGACCACAAGGAATTCCATATGAAGGAAGCTTGCTTAAGAGGCTTGCGTGCCAGACCCTATCGAATGCCTTAGAGATATCGAGGGAGACGGCTATCGCTTCCCCGAACCTCTCAATGGCTTCACTCCATATATGTGTGGCATACACCAGAAGGTCCCCAGTGGACCGTTTTTGGCGGAAACCAAACTGTCGGTCACTGAGGAGCTCGTTACCTTCAAGGTGCGTCAGGAGCCTCCGATTCAGTACGCGCTCCATAGTCTTACAGAGTATGGAGGTGATCGCAATCGGTCGATAGTTGGAGGGATCGGCACGGCTGCCCTTCTTGGGCACAGGCTGCACATTAGCAAGCTTCCAGACTTTCGGAACTTGACCTTGTTGGAGCGAGAGGCGAAACAGGCGAGTCAGAACAGGAGACAATTCGGGCGCACAATTGCGTAGGACAATGGCTGGAATGCCGTCAGGACCACTGGCTTTATTCACGTCCAGATCACGCAGTACCTTTAAAACCTCCTTTTGCCGGATATGAATGTCCGGCATTAGGCTGCTGCTTGGGGATTGCACTGGAGGAGATTGTAACCCAGCATCTAGACGTGAATTTTCCGCAAATAGAGAGGCAAACATGTTGGCCTTCTCTACGGCAGTGTAGGCCAGTGTTCCGTCAGGCTTCAGCAACGGCGGTAGCGACGGGCGGCAGAGGTTGTTTTCGACCGATTTGGCAAGGGACCAAAAAGCTTTACTCCCAGAAGGACAGGAGGAGAGCTTCTTTCCAATCCGACCAACATGATCGAAACGTGCCTTCTTAAGGACCTTTTTGCAGGACTTGGCAGCGATGTTGAAGGCTCTCTTCTTCAGACTCGTGTCTGGAGCTTTGCGAGTGCGAGAATCCGCCCAGATTCGGTAAGCTGACTGTTTACGGGCCTCGGCAACGGCGCATTCAGCATTGTACCACTTGGGGGATCTGTTGTCAAGTGATATGTCAGAGAATGGGATGTAATACTCCATTGCTTGACATATCACATCTGAAATCGCACTCGCACAGTTGGACGGGTCATCAGAAGAGAAGCATGTTCGCCGCCACGGATAAGATGCAAGGAAAGAACGCATCTCATCCCAGTCTGCTGACTTGTATCGCCATACTCGCCTAGTGCCTTTTGGGCAAGGATCGGGCGGAGTGTAGGACGACACAGCTTTCACCAGACAGTGGTCGGAGGTACCCAGTGGGGCATTCACCGACACCGAGTATCTGTCTGGATCGGTTGTCAGCAGAAGGTCCAAGCAGTTGGCCGTGTGGTCAGCAACATCCGGCACACGTGTAGCTTCCCGAATGAGCTGGGAAAGATTTAGCGATAGGGCCAGTTTCATCGCCTCTCTCCCGGCTAAGTCGGTCTCCCGGTATGGGTACAGCCACTCGCGATGATGAGCATTAAAGTCCCCCAGGAGGACTAACTGCGCACTAGGATATTTTCGCTGGACCACGTCTGCCGTGTCGCTGAGGTATTCGAAAAGCCCGATTGTCTCCCGGTCACCGCTGTGCGATCGGTAGATACAGGCATAGAGGATTTGCTCTAAGCCTGTACCCACCAATATCCACAGGACAGAAAAACCTGGTTTTTCAAGGCCACAGAGACGCCGACAGCAGATGTCATCGCGAGCATACACGCAGACCCCAGCGCGTGGTTTGAATTTGTGCTCCAGGGTATACCCTGGGTAGCATAGGTATGCCGCGTCAGTCGGACATCCGATCTGCGTCTCCGTCAGAAAGAGTAGGTTGGGTTTTTCCGTCTCAAGATGGTGATGGACGGCGTCGATATTTGAGTGCAGTCCTCGAATGTTTGAGAGGTGCACTTTGAGTGAGAGGACGTGCTTCCGCTGTGAAACGCTACTCTTTCTTGTACCTTTTTTCATGTTGTTTGAGTGAATAGGTTTGGAGAAGGCAGTTGAGCGAGACGTTGCAAAAAGAAAACCATGGAACAGACGTAGGCATCGTGAACCATTGGAAAGCTCGGCTGGAGACTGCGGGGACGCCCGAACCCCCCCGAGAGTGGCCATCGGGTCCTCTCATCCGGTCGCCAACCGGCACGATGGAGCACCTCGGGATTTTTCGCGAGTTGGCGGGGCAGCCTTTCATAGGTGGCTGGCCTACTAGTTGGGCCCCCTACTAACTGCGGTCGGCCAGCGGAGAACCGTGCTTCGGATCCCGCTACCCTCCAGAACGAGACTACCAGGACACAAGTCCCACGCTGTTGAGACCGGTTTCTGGATGCAACGCAACTGCTCTAACCCAACTCCACTAATGGCTTCCCCGATCTTCATGTCGGAACACGGCAGCTGCCGCTTGGCGACATGCCTTAGTTCGGGGGGTGGTGACAAGCCTCGGCCGAAGCCTACCACCAGACATCGTTGCTCGTTTAGCACCACCCAGGGATCACGTGTAGGGTCTCGAGGGTAAACCTACGGACGCGAGCAACTTCGATCCCCAATTGTGAATATGTTTTATCATTTCCTTAGTACCGTTTTAAAGCTTTGATCTGTTACAAACACATACAAAACAAATAAATTCACAACTAAAATTAATCTTCAACAAGCCACACTACTGAGGTAAAACTTCATAATGCCCGGACAACAAAAGAACATTAAATTCTTGTATGAAAGCGCTTATGGCAAACTTGAAGGCGCTTAGGACGAAAACTACCGGTTAATTGCCTATGTTTTTTCTGTTCCCAGTGCGAAATGGGGAGTTTTCTCATTAGACTCGGCAAATTCATTTAGTTCACCGTTTTGCTGGCAGTCCACTAAGGCGTTACTAGGCAAGAACGAGTATAATTGATTCTAGTCTTTGGTGTGCATTTCTTTTTCTTCCTGACCTTTATTTTCTGTTTAATTTAGATGTATTCACTTTTTTAGCCTTTAGAGCGATTTTAAATGTATAGTTTTCAGTCTGCAGGTAAGTAATTATTGTATCATTCTACTAATTAAATAAATTAACAATTAAGCTTAGTAGAGCTGATTCTATAGGTGCCAGATAAATGATATGCTTAGACTTCTTCCACATAATGTAATAAATAACAGGATAGGACCCAAACTTACGACATAGCATGAAAGTAACTAAGCACCAAATCAATAATCATCTTATTTTCTGATTATTCACGACTCATCTAAGGAACGGAAATTTAAAGAAATGTGGTTGGGTTTTAGAAAGGAAAAATTTTGTATTTTCGGAAAACCTATTACACTACATCAATCAACCGCAAGTTTCAATTGAGCGTAACTGAAATTTATTATATTCTTAAGGCAAGATTTTCCTCCTTCAGTTTGCTTTTATGCATCTTACTATTCAATTAAGGCTAGCTACACACGGACCACTATTAATTTATTTTACTATTTTTATTGCATTAAGCAGACGTTTAGATACATCTTGTACGGTGCCACTGACATGTATACAGATCCTGGGATATTCTCACACGGTCATCCACTCCTAAACTACGAAGCCGAGCAGCTAAGCAGCGGACTTCTCATGTCATAGCATAGTCAGCGAAAGGGACAGAGCATAAATGCCACGCTGAAATGTCGTCGAGTGTCATTTACGATACAAAATGTAAGCCCCTTTTAAACTATACTTGATACAATAATATACAATACTATAATTGATACTAATCACGCATGAGTTCCGTGGCTTCAGAATGAAGAAATCAAATGGGGAACTACGGAGGAAGTTCCTTAAGGGAAGCGCAGTGTGGAAAGCCCTACAAGAAAGTGAGAAATATGAAGCTATGTCAACAATACGGAAGGGATAAATGGTGACAAATATCAACTTTAGAAAACCTTGTATTGCTCACATGTATTGCACACAAAAAAGGAAATTCCTAGGCATACAGAGGTCTAAATTGAATTAATTGCTATTTAATTTAGTTTAGGCCCCAATAGGGCACCTTAGAAGGTCAAACTTACAGAAGTTACGACCGTTTTGGGAGTCTGACTTTAAATGAAGTACTAGCATCGTTCCTGTATGTTATCTATAATACTTTATAATTAAAATCCTATCATCCGTAGATTAAATAAAAATCGCTGTATTTACCGAATACGATCCAATGTAGCCATAAATTCCCTAGTAAACATTACTTACGTCACAGTTCAAGGAAATAATAAATACCTGCAACTTAGACCACTGTATCCTCCCGATGCATCTGCTAGCATTCCTCCAAGCCAACTTGGCACCGAAGACCAGCTCCGTAGTAGTCAGCTGATAGGTACCTGACAAGGCTACCTCTTCTTGAACTGCTTTCCAGCGTGCTTCGTGTGCAGGAGTATTGGCTCTATTTGCATAAGAAACGATATTGAATTGGTGCTGACACACAAACACAGTGTTGTTACACTACTTAAGTGAAGGGAAGATCAAAAGCGATTGCTGGCATTAGCAGTGTATATTATTTTGTATAGATTACCACACACACACATTTTTAGATACAAAATATTATAATGCTTTTATAATATTTATAGTAAATATATGCAATTAAAATTTACTGGAGACATTTTGTTCAAAAAGTTAATCTGCGAAACCGGTTAAATAAAAGTGATACCTACATATTACAAAGCCTAAAAAACATTGGTATTGCTTATAACCTTATCTTTTTAAGGGAGACAGACGTATTAGCATAATATTCATATGAAACAAAAAGTTACTTTTTTTATGATTATACCTTCTCTGTTTCTTTATAAAGTTCATTTTCATACTGAAGTACTTTTTTGTGAGACGAAAAAAGTTGTTTCATTACGAATTAATAAGTTTGAAACTTTATTATCCGAGGCTAAAAGCATGTGAACTCCCAGATTTTCAATCTGTACCTACTGTTGCATTATTTCGAAGATACTAAACATATTAAAATTACTTTGAAGTCGTCCATGCATAAAGTAAAACTTATTTGATGCTGTAAAAATGCAAAAAATTTAAATTACCCAGTTTTCTTTATTTAATTCATCCAGATTTTACTGAAAGGCTATGCCAATTCATATTAATAAAATAATTTATCAAAGTATCCCTTAGTATTAGTCGTTAGACATTAGTCGTTTTCTAAATTACTTCACGATGTTTTCCTTCAACAGCCAGAAAGCCAGTGGTGTGAATCCGTACCTAAGTTTTTATTATAGTCAGGTTATCATGATCGTGTGTCGGTGCGTTCCCTACAGAACCACCACAGCTTGCTATAGCCATAATTTTTGTAATTAGATTCGACGTAAGTATATACCTTCGAATGGAAGCGAAGTATTGTCCAAGGAAGTCCTTGGCATCATTGAGCACCTCCTCGGGATCCCTTGGCACGTCTCCGCGGCCGGGGATGGCCATCAAACTGCCAAGACACGATTTCTCGTTGCATAGTGTCAGCTGTTGGCAATAAAAAACATGTTAGTACTCTTAAAGTAAACGTCTAGAGAGTGGATGAGATGATTAATAAATAATAATATATAAATATCCTGGGACATTTTTCACAAACGGCCAATCTGATTCCAAACTAAGCAGAGTTTGTGACATGGTAACCAGATAGCTGATATACTACATAATAATATACTACTTTTAAATACATACTTATAGAGATATTTACATCCAGACATAGGACAAACAGACATATTCATGCATACAACTACTGTCATTATTCCATATTCGTATCTTTAATTAAACTAATTAAATATTCTATACATATTTTACACATGGCAAATCTGAGCAGAGTCCTGTACCTTAGTAATCAGTAATACTATAAAAAAACATACTAATTTAGTAATTTAATCCAGTCACAGAAGAACAGACAAACTCAGGCAGATGTATGTGTCCTGGGTGAATTGGCCCAAGACCTGCTATGGCCGGTGTACTTGCTTCATAGCGGATTGGTAGAAATTCGAGAAAATAAATCGAGTTGTAATCTATTAATGAACACTGATTATATGATGAAAAATATTTTCTACTATGTTGCATATTATTATTGAAAATATATATTATAGAAAATTGATCAGAATTTTCCATATAAACGCAATTTATATATATTTTTAAAAAATATGAAAAAAAAACTCTATGTAATTTAAGAATTTTACAAAATATCACACAATCTATTTTCTTGACCATTAGACGGACTTAGCTATAGGGTCACAAAACTCCATTGATATTGCACAATGACTCCCTCATTCCCATTATCACTCATTAAAAAGTTCACAATCAGAATAAAAAAGTTATAATGAGCAGCATTTTATAAACTGCCACGAGCAAAAGTTACCGGAAAAACCTTTATGATCATTCTTTAGAAGGCGCTTCTGTTACTAATATCTGCCATAAGAATACAATGAAAGGCGGTTTGGGAACTTTAACATAATATAATATTGATCTTAATTCTTATTCTTACTCATTTAAGTATCTAATATATAAAATTCTCGTGTCGCAGTGTTTGTGATTAAACTCCTCCGAAACGGCTTGACCGATTTTAATGAAATTTTATATGCATATTCAGTAGGTCTGAGAATTGGCTAACATCTATTTTTGATACCCCTGTGATCACGGGAACGGGAACTACGCGGGTGAAACCGTCTACGCGGGTGAAACCGTCTACGCGGGTGAAACCGCGGGGCGGCAGCTTGTTAAATATATAATTATTACACCCATATACTAATCATTCTTAGAAAGCTCAACCATAAAGGACAGATATCTCGGTGTAACTAGATATAAGAAAATAACAAGATTTTATGATTCAACTTTGTCGACGCTGTTCATCTACTACCACACCAAATAACAGCTCTGTAGTATCAAGCGTCTGTGAACTAACCGCGGACGGACGGACATGGCGAATCTAAGGGTTCTTAGTTTACTACAGAACCCCAAAAAAGGTTATTCGCCGTTCTTATTTTAGTCGTAAACAGTAAAATATATTTCTATTGACTAAAACTGTGTGTAATATATATCTGAAATCTTATTATGTACGTTATATAAGCAAGAACAGAATTTAGAAGCTAGCCAATGTTTCGTTCAGAAAATAAGTAGCCGGTACCTTTGTTTGGATACTTTCTTCTTAAACCTCTCTGAGAAGGATTAAGAGTACCTTAAAATTGTGATTTGTTCGGTAATATAAGTAACTTAACAGATCCACATTCATAAAGTAGATTTGTTTTTACTATGGATCTACATAGTTTGATAATTGTATCTATTTACTTACCACCGTTACTGTCTTCCTCTCATGGCTAACCACTGACAATTTCAACCAAGCACCAAAACCATTCAACCTTTTCATATTTTATAAACAATCTCGGCACTTCTTTTGTCTTTTAAAATGTAAATGTCCATAATAGTATCTATGCACTGACGGTGGCGCCAAAACTCAAAACAAATGACAGACGATTACGTTTGACATAATCTATTATTTTCTGACAATGGTTTGTTGAGGCTTTTATATACCAGTATCAAAACGGAAACACGGAAATGCTTTTCGTGACGTATTAAACAAAATAAATCGTTTCATATGACTGTCAATGAGTGACTTTTCTGAATTACGAGCCAACATTTAGGTCCTCATCAAAGATTATTAAAAAATTAACAATAAAAAAATGCCTTTATTTTTGCGTAAAACCTCTTGTATAGAATTTAATTGTTTTTGCCCCTGATTTATCAACTCTTAGCCTATGATAGTTTTAAACGACATTACATTACGATTGAAATATTTGAATTTGTCTATTTCAAAAGCATTACTTAGTTTAAAAATATTACCAAATGTTTTTTACTATTAACATGAATGTTTGTAATAACGAGGGATTAGATAACCCTAAAATTATTTTTGTAGACTGCGCAAATCGCACACAAATGTGAATCGTACCGGTTCAGTAAATACATAGATATAGGTATTTAGCGTGATACGAATATTCAATGAAGTACATACAGTCATTCACTAAAGTTTCCTTTATATTTTTTTATGAATTCACTTACCTACTAGCACTAAACCAAACCAAAAATTGTGGATTAAGGAGGGGACTACAAAGACCCTGAAATACCAGTAAAAAAAAACCGTGTGGTGTCGCGGGACACCGGATAGGAATGAAGTTCCATTTATTAAAATATTTATTTTAAGTTCTATTCGAGGTATAAAGAAAATAATTATTCGGGTATACATTCCACATCAACCGACCAGACAAAATAATAGTATTTAAAATTTAAATTATGAAAGAAGAAAAAAATGCCAAAAAATTCACCGATGACTCAATAAAATCTTACGTTACGAAAAAAAATATAGTATCGGAAACCTATGTACCATCCAACAACGATTAGTACCTAATCCGACACATTCCATTCCTCATTGGTAGAAATTGAGCCCTGGGTTGAATTAACCATCCATATTTTGATAGAAGCGTAATACCTACCTGGTTCCGGGAATCATCTGTTGACCATTTTAGCTTTCCTAAATGTATCTTAATTTTTTCAAGGATTAAAATTGGTTACTAAACAGTAGTGCAACAAAACACCATAATTTTGTATCCAATTTACATATTTATTTGATATATTATACACATAAACCTTCATCTGGGTTACTTTATGTATTGATGAAAACCGTATTCAAATCCGTTGTAAAGATTTAAACATACAGACGGCGGGAAGCGACTTTGTTTTATACATACTATGTAAAGACGTAGAAGTAAGATAACTGAAAGTATAATCGTCATAACATACCCATTATATATGGAACACCTATCATACGATTTGGGGTCATAAAATGGTATAGAGTCCATAAAGATCGAGTTTTTATGGTGTTTCAATGATTTCGGCTATACGAAATTCGTATCACGCGTTATCGTGAGAATAAAACCTTGACACACGATAAAAGTGCAGCATTTTACCGCTATAACTACATTACAACTATGTACGTTGTAAGATAATCTGTTTATGTACATAATAACATACCCTAAGTATATGCAAATAAGGTAGCAAAGCAACGAACAGGTAGATATTCTATCTGATAGAAATATGCAATACTAACGGTATCGCTAACGCGACAGTCAAAGTCATGAACTATCTACTTTAAACTAAGAACTGAATTGCATTACTCAAAAGCTTCGAAACATAAGTAAATTTCTTACTCCCTCCATACTTTATCTGACAAATGTCTTCACTAAAGTTTGACAATTCAGTAATATGCAGTAAATTGCAGATGGTTCGTATACGCAGATAACTTGAAACTTAAAACATTGTCTATAACAAATCTAAGTGTTGAAAAGTAACAATTAAAACTTTTTAGTTTATTAATGAGTCAAGATTAAAGTTAATGACTTAAAATTATTTTCTAGTTTCCAACTAAACCTATTATTAAAACGTTTTATTTCAAGAATGGTGCATTAAAAAACAAAATTTATTTTGAAAAAATATCTATTGTCAATAATATGTAGAACTCTTCATGGCGCTTAACATTCTAAGAAAAGTCGGTCCTCAAATGAAAAACTAGGCAAGACTCTACATTAGAAAAAGTGCCGTTTTATTGAGAACTATCGAGCCAAGGTCTTACTTGGAAAAGAATCCTGATTAAGGAAATACTTGAGTTTTCCAGTCTACGATCGGAGTTCGGACATCGATCTAAACTTTTCTGAGGTCTTCCGCATCTATTATGACCCGTGACTATTATCATGAAACGCTTTAATTTATAATATCTATTTGATTACCCATGTATCTACATCTGAATACTGTAAATGTATGCAGTAACATAAGCTATATGGCTAACAAAGCTTGGTTTCTGCTTAGTTCGGAAATGGATTGGCCGTATCTAAAAATGTAACAATGTAAATAATATTATATTTATTAATATGTACGTCATAAATAAATTATTTATATTATATAACTTTAATTCTTTAGTTCCAAATCGAACAGTGAAAATTACTCCAAAATCGACGACATAGCTTCATAGTTTTTAGGAGAACTTCGAAGTTAAGCTCAATTTAGAACTTTATTAAGTCACCGTAAAACATGGTTTATTGCTTAATGCTCGAGGGGGATAATTAATCATTCGAATAGTGGAACCTTATCTACCGTCCATAAAATAAACTTTATTAAAAATGTATTGAAAATTTGATTTCAATATTGCGACTAAAGCGGCTTTATATATAAGAGAGTCCTTCAGGCGATCTTTTACGTAAAGTATGAAGAGACAATAACATAGTATACGCACCATTGTAGCCGCATAATATCGGGATCTTGAGATGTCAAAAGACATGTTAAAAAAAGGTTTGTTTATACAACAAGATGTTTGTTTACATAAGACGTTACGTCATCATCATGTTAACCCAGTATTCTAATTATTTACTCGTTAAGACGGTCCAGACTAGGGCTGGCCTCCTTTTACGTGACGGAACATAATGAAAACAAACTCCTGAACACAACGCTCTGCTATTGTACAGTTAATTACCACTCTCATTTGGAAATGATAGTGTTGTCAGGCTTCTTATTTAGGACCGTGATAATTGTGATGGATAAGTCCATTTGAAAATAAGTAATCGCGGAGAATATAAAATATACGAATACCAGTAGATCCTTCTTTATAAATTTCTTCGTTCACATTAATTAGCTGCCTAATATCAAAGGTTGGTTAAAATGCTAAGGTTTGTATCGATGGATCCTACATATTCTATTATTTTAGTAACCTTACAGAAAAACCGATTAAAATGCAAGGCCTGTGTTCGACGTTCCAATTGGTGCGCTTCCAGTTTTCCAACAATTGAAGCGCCAAACGCATTCTGGCAACAATTTACACTAGAGGACCAAAATAAGGGGGATAAGGATAAAGTTTGTAAGTCTATTTAGAGGCAATCAAATTAAGTTAGACATGATAATACTAGTGAAACATAAGCGAATCTATCGAAAACAAATGATATCTGATTGAAATTAACAACAGGGTACGATTTTCAAAGTACGCAAGCGTTATCTTGGACGCCCTACATGCAGAATAAAGTTCCGGGTGCTATAACTTTGATACGTCGCGTTTGCACCCCGGGGCAGTTTCGACACGCGCTTAGTTTGCGAGACAACGACATTTCAAGCATAACACGCTATCTTATATCATTTGAAATGCATGTTGTATTTTATTTTACGTAAAGATTATGTTACTATACTCTAATTCTATATCTTTAAGTCGTTAATCTTCTCTGGGTAATGAGAGCGTTTGTTCTGTCATTCGAAATTTCTGGTTCCCTAATGTGATTTTTATTTTCGAGGAAAATGCTACCCCGTCCCCATGACACCACACTAACAGGTAACAGACAGTATCTCTAAAGCGGAGTTTTATGCTTCCTTAAATACTATATTACTTTAAAACAAAAATTTGTTGTTTGTTTTTCATTATCGTTTGTAAAAGGCGTTGAACGATGAGCTGATGGGATTCAATTATCGACTTTACGTCTTTTCTTTAAGAATCAATATCTAACGCTGGTTTTATGGGGACTACGTATTGCTTTAATGTTCGGAACGCACCAAATCGCTTGGTCATAAAATCAGAAACACCGTCACGGCAAATGATATCGGTGTTAGTACACATTGGATACTTGGATATGTTTACTACTGGATTGGACATATTATTAACGTAATTGTTTTTAAAGTCAAAATTATTACAGAAAAATAAGGTTTGACAAAAAATTCCTGGACAAATTTAATCTAAAATCGTGCAAATCTCGAGCAAATGAAATATTTGACTGTACTCTGTTTTGCCACTATAATATATGAAAATAATTCAAAAATATGAAAAGCAGATTTATTTGGCATTTTCAATTTGATTTTAAAATTTTCATATCCAGAACAGATATATTTCTTGTTGAAATTATTTGTTCTGCGGGCGCGTGCTCGGTTGCTTCGCAAATATGAACATAATATGTAATCCTTATGTTCATTTACATTCGCGAACACTGTTTATAATGTGAATAATGTGCTATAATTATTGTTATTTTAGGATTCATATAAGCATTCATTGTTATTGCAACTTGTAGCCCTCTTTCACATAGCTTAGATTTAATATTACCCACTAATCCACATAAGTATTATATGGGTAATTTAACTGTTACTGCTTCTTTAGATTCGTTTCTTGTTATAAAAAAACTTTAAATCGAAAATTACCCTCCTAATCATGAATCTTACATAAAGATACCAATATGCTTGTACTACAAGGAATTTGAAAATACAGTATTCTTTTTTGTAGGTATTATAACAAAATAACTCAATATCCACTCACCGATCTTGGGCAAGTAGCGTCCCCATACAAGCGATCATACAAATAATCTCTGGACTCATGATTCTTCAGCACTTTCGGTTTAATACATTTTCTTACGGCCTTCTTGGCTTCAACCTTGATCTCTTCATTTACCTCAGCTGGTTCTTTGAACTCGAGATGATCTATGGGACACGATTTGCTGGCTGTTGGCTGAATCAATTCGTTTATCAGACCATTACCAGTATCTGTAGCAATAACTTCAAGGGAATTGTTGATGATGTTCTCCGAATTCTGGATAACACCTGGCGCCATTTTGACGTGGTTAGGCGAAAATTTGATTTTAGGAAAAGTTTTTATTTTTTTATATTAATTAATAGAGGCGCACGCGTCCTCACGGGCGCACAATTCGCAAGTACGTGTCGCTGTAGTATTTATAACAGTTTTATCTTTGACCAGCTCACCTGTGTCGGGTCTCTGTTTGCAAACACTGTGATTGTGATGTATATCCACTGCGGTTGATGTGTTAAGCTTTAGCTAGTGACGTTTTTATTGACGACAATGCTCTAAAGCAAAGTGCAGTATTTGGAAATTTAAAAAGTATATCAAAATTATTGCTTTTCACATTATTCACTGCAGAGGCGATGTTGATGAGGTGGATCGCAGTTGTAAACTGCACGATAGGCCATAGTTACTTTTATGTGACAAGACGATACAATGACAGATGGTAGTAAATTACCAAGTAAACGTATTCACACCTTTTCGATGATTGTGGATATAATACAGTGACAGTGAATATTTATCGTCAATATCGATATTAATATTAAAAACTTGTCATCGGGCTATCATAATTGGGGTATTAAAAATTAAGTAGAATGTTGATAACTTGTTGGAGGAATCCTTTCTATTCAGAAAATACCTTGCAACACTGTTGTGTTATTTCCTCTATTAATTACTGTTGAGGCAATGGTTTTAGCATCTATGAATTTACTTAATACTAGATTTTCTTTTTTTTTACAGTTCTTCTATTGAGATTAACATAAGCCACTATAACGTAGGTGCTTTAAAAAATTAGTGTTTCTTTTAGAGTAAGGAGACTTCGGTCGGAGAACCAAAAGTCGACTATTCCCAGCGGATTAGCAAGCTAAAGTGACAATGGGCTGGGCCATTGGGCACATAGCTCATTGCACCGATGGCCGTCTGGGAGGGTGGCAGCATAGGGCCACCCACACATAAGGTAGACTGACCACCTAACAAAATGTCGCAGGAACTAGCTGGAAGGAGGCGACTTCTAAGCGGAAAATCGATGGGGGACTCCTATGTTCAGCAATGGATATCTCACGGTTGGTATGGTAATGATGATGATATGTAAAAGTTAAAGGTCTCTAGATCTTTTTTGGGGTTTCCCAAAATTGTAGGATTTGCACTAAAACAATCGTATTTTTGACATATGTATAAACATTTGTGTAGTTAGCTTATTCACCGGTTATCGGTTGGGTAAATAGACCCCGCGTGGTATAGTCGGTCATGTGCTATTTCTCTCACAATATTTGTTCGAGTCATGCATTTAATTCGTCAAGTGATTATTTTGTTGATTTATGATCACGTTCAGTTTTAGTTTTTTTATTACATAACTAGCTTACCACCCTGATAGCAAACTCTCACTTTCCAAATATGCTTTCGAAGCAATATTGAAAGCTCAATTATTGTAGAGTTCAAATGTAATTGCCATTTGTAGGTTTATTTAATTTCTACCTAAAGTTGTCAGGTCACGTTGTCAACACAAGGCTCCGTATTAAAATGTTTTTAAAAACCGCGAAAGACGTCATATTATTACACGAATAAATAGTGTGGGAGGAAGTGTAGATTTTGGTACAATATTTTTTTATCAGTCATTCACTGGTAAAATGTGTATAAATCTATCACTCTGCGAGGTTTATCTCGGTTCTACAACCTGCTTATTATTGTTATTGCAACGTTCTATATAGCGTAAGGTATGCATAATTTTGCGTTTGCATAAGCTGATAGGATTATTTAATAAAATTAACTGGCATTAAAACGCAAATAAAGCCGGAATTCGGAACCTAATATCCAAATAATTTTATAGAAAAAAATTACTCGAAGGCTTACTCCTATGTTTTTTCCAATCATGTAACTTTACCTTTTCGACAGCGAAAACAACAAGCTTTGTGCAAAATTCCACTGTAAGTGTAAACTATGCATTGTAGTTACAGCTCCTGTGACGGGAACACACAAAAAATGGTTCCGTACAGAAACAATGAACTCATTTGTTAGTTTGCTACCCGCTGTGGAATAGGGTCAGAAAAAATATATTAAAGCCGTGCCAAATTGGGCGTAAAATGTTCGTATGTTTGTTTATAATAATTATTTTACGATATGATACAAACAAATCTAATTTAACCGTATACGTAAACTAAGAACTTTGCAAAAATAACGTGACTGATTTTTTGAATTAGAAAGGAATTATTTTAAAAGCAGATTCTAAGTAGGTCCTAGTAACTACATGAGAATTATTCAATTCTCAATCCACAAAACCGAGCAATATATATTATTAAGGCTGTGAATTGTGATCCCGTGCTTTGATTATCATATTATTATGGCTAAATTTGAATAGTATATACACTTAGATAACATCGAAAGTTTTTCTAAAGTAACAGTGTGTATTGTAGTATAAATTGAATGCTAGAAAGACTCGCATTTACGGTTGCTGCCAATTATGGTATAATTCGCGGTTTGTGGTTAGGTTAATTAATGGTTTGAGAACAATCGCATAGGTCGGCTTTGATATTAAATATACTTTCATAGTATTTATTTCTACAAATAAAACGTTGCATTGCTTTAAATGACACGCAATTGTAAGTTATACAATGTTTAACTTAAAATACCAATTATTAAACAATATTGCAACTTTCTGCGTGACTTGTTTCGATCTGTCTTTTAATTTTGTCATACATCGTTTGGGGTAGTCTCCCTTCCTTTCCTATTTTTAATTTAAATCGGTTTATGTACCAATATTTAGAACTGTATTGTAGAATCAAAAATATCGAGTTTCCAAAGTGGATTAGCCGTGATCATCCCGGCAGAGTGATATCACGTGAAAGCCTGTGCTTCACGGATGGGGTATTAATAAAAAGTTAATCGCGCGTGCAAAG
The DNA here is from genome assembly GCA_905147785.2 of Thyatira batis. Taxonomy (NCBI): domain Eukaryota; kingdom Metazoa; phylum Arthropoda; class Insecta; order Lepidoptera; family Drepanidae; genus Thyatira; species Thyatira batis. Next base: position 9,266,407 of record LR990489.1, read on the forward strand.
CTACGCACGGTGGACGCTTCGACCACAGACTATATAAAATTACTTCTCTTTTCACGGTTTTTCCAAAGTGCCTCTCAGCCGTTTTGGGAATTGGCCATATGATGACTATAGCTCGTAAAAGTGACGGTAAAAATCCAATGAAATTGAGACACTACATTGCGAAAAACTTTAGTAGGAAGTTAGGGCAAATTTAATTTTTATGTCATATCAGCGAAAATTTTCATCAATAAGGGCTTCATTTTAAATAACCATTCGATCATTCTGTTAATTAAATAACGTAATAAATACACTGAGTACACAAATGATGCAACATCTCAAGCGTGTAATTTACAAAACATGAAGATTACGGAATGCTAATGTTACATGGGGATTCAGGGTACCTTAAAAACGTTGAGATTTTCGATTTGCTTCCTTCAGATCAAAGCTTAGGTATTTTTATTAAGCATTGCTTCTGATTTAAGGAGAAATTCTCGTGGAAGCCGATATATCGATAGACAACTATATTTTAATGAAAATGTATGTTCGTTGAATATTTTCTTGAATGTACAATGTGTAATTAATTTTTTTATTCAAAAAAAAAGGAATGAATAGGAAATATTTTGAACCAAAAAAAGGTTAAAAAAGTACATAATATTTATTTATAGTTTCCACGCAGTTTGGAAGTGGTGGCTTATATTTGTTTATGCGTGATACTAATGTATGCAGAGTCGTTGAATCTAAAGTAAGCCTTTGTACACAGTAACCTAATATGGACATTTTCACTCGTTTTTAATTATTGTTCAAACACACGTCATTTTATTTACAATGTAGCAGTGGCATGTTGAGTAAGGATGCTCAAACAATGTTTCATAAATCAAATCTGAAAACAAACAAATTGTAGTAACCAGACTATGTTTTAGAAAAATGAAGCACCAAACATGAAATAACAGTAACTAATCTTCCAGAACGCTTGCTGTGGGAACTAATTGTGTGTGTAGTTAAAGTGTTTCTGATTGATTTTGTACTTACTGCTCTGATTTCCCAGATTTGATTTTTGTATGGTATTGAGGCACTCAAACCTTTGCGTGGTTCTCGTCCTGAACGACTTAACATTTTTGCGAGATTTTTGAAATATATGGATATAATTATAAAATCTCGATGTATGTGACATTTTCTTACGGCCTTAGATTTTTTTAAACTGGAATGGAGAGGATAATTTTTTTTTATTTAAATCCTCTCCATTCAAATGAATAAATAACATTATTTAATTTTTTTTGGAATCACCGTTTTCAGCAGTAATTTCTAATCAAATTGTCAGGAACGGAACTTCTAAATCACATAGACATTCATAACTTATATATTCAGATCTCGGAGCATAAATTAAACAGCTGGTGCCGGGTCTATACATTAATAAGTCTCACCGGCACATCGTAATTAATATCTCATCGGGCTATATTCCAAAGGTTAGAGATATAAATAATACGATGCTCGCCTTCTGAGATGATATCGATCTATCTGCTTACCGATGGAGATGGTATTTTCTATATTAGCATACATTTCTTCAGCATGTCAGGGTATCTCTCTACTATCTTATTTCTTATTAATATTGTAAAATGTGGAAGCGAGTTTATGCTCTTCGTTTTAATCAAGTTACGGCACGTTGTTGATCGACTTGATTTCCGAAGATTACTTATATGCTGTAAAGAAAAAAATTCTACGTATTTTTTCGTGTAAATTTACTAGCGTAAGTAAGAAAAATAATAATGTAAGCAAGGGATATAGGTCCTATATATTTATTTACATATGAGAAAGTAAATTAATTAGACAACCTCAATGTAATGTGTAAGTTGAATTGATTTTAAAAATCGTTATTAACTTTTCGTAGAGTTGTCGTTCCTTGTTTTGGTAAGTCGGCTTTAGTGAATCCAACATCTCTATTCCATAATTCTGATGAGAAATTAATTTGCCTGTAACATTTTTTAAAGGAAATAGTTTTGTGTACTTTGATGGATTTCCTATAAAATAATGATATAAATCAACTTTTTGGGTGTTTATTAGAAAGCCCAACAAAGTTCACTTTTATGGGCGTAATTATAAAGTTTTATAATAACCACGCTTTTAACAGGTAGACTTTTTTGTCATAAAATTATTTAATGAAGCCAAGAAACTAAGTTGGGCACTGAATTTTTATTTAACTTATGGAATGAATTAAAGAATATATTTTAATCAAATAAGCCTATACACGCAGTTACGCTGACGCTATTGCACGGTTTGGAAGGTTGCTCATAATTTGTGCACGTACTTATAGGCTTTTCTACGATCCTAATAGATCATACATACTTCACACCTAGTACTTTGTGTTCATATTCTCTAATTCTTAAGGTCATGTATAGAATTTTATATAGCATTCACATTACGCCAACCCTAGAAAAATTTGCCTCTATTTTACTGATGATTAGTGGAATGAAAACAACTGACACTTCACATTCGGAAGATGCGGGCAAAGCGGGGGGATAAAATCTAGATTTATTTATTAAACAAATGAAAATTATACTTTATTTACATAGAATTTAAACCGGGTAACTGAGTCATGTATGTTAAACAGTTACGTGTTCAAGTCACATGATGGGTGTCAGAAAATATACGGATCGTTTAAAGTTTGATAATACAATGAAACTACGCTTTTGCTCATATCTCTGCCGTTTAAACAAACAGCACGTGTAAGAAAGCAATATTGTTTTGTATAATCAGAACAAGGTCTATAGTGAAGTTCCGCTTTGTTTCAGTCGGCCCTTAAACAAATGTTTAGTATAAATAGATATAAAACTACATAATGATAACATTTTGATGGGGACATGTCTTCTGGACCTTGACTTGTTTAATCGCTAGTTATGGCAAGGTGGTTCCATCCACATTTTAAAGTTTTTTTTACGTATCTAAACTTCAATAATATTAATAAATATTTTATAACATAATCAAATAAACATATAATACTACAAGTTGCAATGACAATTGCTTAATCTAAATCCATGCAAAATAAATGCATTCAAAAATCTCAAAGGCAAAAGGGATTCGATCAAAACTCAATAGAGTTTTAATTTTGAAATACAGAACAAAGTCATTCAAACAAAAAAAATTCTTGCAATTTTTTTTTATTTCATTGTTCAAGTATTAATTAGGTAAAATATACGTAGCTCAGACATATCTGAAAAGCTCATTAAGTTTATTATCTTTTAAAGCCCAAGAAAATTAGGGCTTGGAAATAAACAGCCGACACCGTTCTTACATTTACAGAACGAGCTTAAGATTAACAGATTTGCATCTCCAGATTATCTTGCGAAATACCACATAGTCCTTTTGCATCCGGTTCATCTTAAATATTTTTTTTATTTTGCTACATTTTTTCTGGTGTTAATGAAGCTTTTGTTTTCGCGTCGAGCTTAGCGTGTTTCCCTCATATTTTCCTTCACCATATAATCCTATCAAGTGTGGTGCTTCTTATTGTTCCTTATTTATTATCCCAATATCCTGTTACCTCATAAACAATGGTATCACAAAGAGGATAATAATCCTAAAATCTTGTTTTTATTACTTAGGTGTTGCACTATGTTTTCCTTCAGTCGTTTTGCATGAAAGAGTAACTATAACATCTTCCATACACCTATCTATACTCATAAACTTTCGCATTTTCGTGTGACGTATTAAATAATTTACACATTTTTTGTTACAAATGGACCCGAAATTTCTACCCTCGTGTCATACATTTAAATATCATCGAGAAAATGAAGATAAACGGGAATCATTGTTTCGTAAAAATGAAACAAGTCAAATCGGGGAAATAAAATATTGATATTGTACATTTAATTGTTTGACACGGTAGATTGGAGCTCGCTGACTAGAAAATTATATGATAAAATCATTTACATAAAAGTATAGGTAGGATATAGAACCTACATATAGATGAAGGTTGTATTGTTGTAATTTGTTTCATATTAAACTCCTCTATTGGTGTAAATTTGTTAAAAACTTGTTTTGAAAAGAGTGATTGCTGAGATTATTGCCGGCTCTTCCTTGCAAAAGCAACCTTTTGAAGCTTCCATGCATTAGAGTCGACGTTTCATAAGTAGGTACCTACATGTGAAGGCCTATTCGCATCAAGAAATATATTTCATTTATTTTCAACAATATGTACCATTCTATTATCGTTCAAAGAAGGAATCACTAATAAACCTTCATAGAACATTATACCAGTAGTATTTCATATAGTAAATTGTTATGAATGAGTACCTCCGCATAACGCCATCCATCCTCATTATTGCCACCTAAATTATGCAATAGATAACCATTGCGTTGATTTATAAATCTGTTTCAGAACATAATTCAAAACCTATTCGAACTGAAACAAGCGAGCCAGTAAAACCTTTTGTAATATCCATCTCTCCTAAAGCTGAATAAGACATCAAGATACCGGGATGTTCTATTAATAAGCAATTTTGGCGAACGCAGGCACAGATCTCAGATAAGACACGCATGGCGCCTTGTAGCTCGTTCAGCCCTTATATAGGTTACTGTTTCACTACTGGCGAGAAAGCGAAGGAATATGGAATATAGCTAGATGAACAATCTAGGTGTTCGCTCGCTATGGATAACTCCTACAGGCATCGAATAAGATTTATTGCCGGCTCTTCTCAGTAAAAGCAATTTTAGAACCGAGCATTAAGAGTGATTAGTGCTTGCCTTTTACTTGAATAAAATATTTTAGTTTTTGATTTGATTTGAATTTGATGTAAAAAAAAGTGCATATTTAAATAAGCTTAATACTATAGTTAACATGCTCTAAGATGAACAAATTCGACGCACAATATAACTTTATCGGGCTTTCAGCTTAGCTTTACAGCTTGCAATTCGCCGTTGGGCAGTTGCCTTACAATGCTTACGATAACAGATCGTTAGAAGAGGGAAAACTTAGAGTCAAAGCGTCTATTTCGGTCAAATTTGTCTCGTTTAGTTCACAGTGACAATCTTTAATTGTTACAAACGACAAAGGCAGTAGAGGTGTTAATTGTTTTTAATAAGAGAATAATCCTTAAAAGGTTTTTCTTTCAGGATTAAAGTTTTTTATACGATTTTGATGCATGTCCATTGTCGCATTTGACGTCTTTACTGGTGTGTCCAATTTTGTACGATTTATTATTTTGAAACAAAAAAAAAGTTACTAAAAACATTTTTATACATAAGCAGATACATATCTTATCTATAGCAGATATTGCTCTTTACACAATTTATGATTTTTAAAAAGCAAACAGCAGTTTATATCTTGGCGAAATCCACTCAACCGTTCGCAAGAGCTCTACTATAAAATGCGATTTCATCTTTCAGTGCCGGCTAAGTAAGCAACAACATGATATACAGTACATTTACGTTAAAACATAACTTCCTACTATAACAAAAGTAACATTATTTTCATTTTCTTATTTTAAAGTTAAAAAGACTTTCTAAAAGTATTGGTTACGTTTTGGTATAAGAGATTTACTGATATTTTCCTAAAAGAGTTTAGCAGTTCAGATAGGACTTCTTCGCATCAGTTTCATCATATTTATCTGGGAGTCCAAACAACTCAAATAATCTGACCATAAATATTTTTTCACATACCAACAAAATATTTCCAGGCGCAGACATATCTGATGAGAACGCCCACCTGCCTCTAAAAGGTACAGACACTGACTTATCAAGGGTCATACATCAACGCTCGCAAATTGGCCAAGAGACCCCAATTTACTGCTATTTACATACAAATTATGCCCACTCATTTATCAAGCCTTTTGCAACTTTTCATATAAATACACGGAATATCTCAACTATTTATTGGTCTAGTTAGAGAAAGTATTCTGATTCTCAAAACATTACGGTATAATACATAAACTCAGGTTCACAAAATCATTGTAAATATATCTGCAGTCTCTATTTTCAGAAAATATATCTATTTCACAGAAAGAGACTACCATGTTTTATCAATCTAAACTATAGTATTATAAATGTGAAAGTAACTATGTCTATCTGCCTGTTCTCTTTCACGCTAAAACTACTGAACCGATTTAATGAAATTTGGTACACAGATAGTCTAGAGCCTCAGAATAAGCAACTTTTTATCCCGGGAAAATCGAAGATCTCCCGGGTACGGGCGTGAAACCGCGGGGAGCTAGTTTTCCTATATAAATAGATGGAGTATACCCCAATAGTCAGAAAAATCATACCACCCATATGAAACTATTCATATACCACTAGGAAAAAATATAAACGGTTCAAATTCTAATTAAAAGTAATTTATTGCATAAATTTATATTATATTTAATATCAGATCTCCATAGGATGGTGCTGCAGTGGCAGTGGAGTGATATAGGGTCGGCAACACGCGAGTGATACTGGCTATTAGAGTTGCAACTGTTGCAACTTCCTTAGGCTATGATAACCGCGCTACCTTGATGGTAAAAAAAAAACTAAACCCTATATGCCTTAATAATTTCGCAAAGTTCACAATAACAATTGGATACTTAGGTACCAACCCTACTAAGCTTTTGGACTTATTAAAAAGGCATCTGCGTCTCTCTATAAAACTACAAGTTCCTGAGTAAAATAAGAAAGTTAATACGATGTTATTAGGGTAACGTTTGCAGCCTCACATAATCAAGAAAATATTCCAAGAATACTTATTCGCCTCTTTGAATGAAGTACAAACTTTGTTTAGGTCTTTCTCTTAATTTTATATGTCCTTGGGCATTAGTATAAAATATAATTTGAAGGTTGGTCGCTCGGTCTAAATATTTTTTATTTATTTATTTATTGCCTTCATTAGGATAACGCTACTTACTAGTTCTGCGGTGGGCTCCTAGCCAAAGAGGTATATATAGTACGTATGAAGTAAAAAAAGATTTATTTTAATACTAGTGGCTCCCCGCGGTTTCACCCGCGTTCCCGGGATAAAAAGTAGCCTATGTGTTATTCCAGAACATATTCTAGCTCTGTGCCAAATTTCAAGCAGATCCCTTCAGCCGTTGGAGCGTGAAAGAGTAACAAACATCCATACATACAAACTTTCGCATTTATAATATTAGTAGGATGAAATATTTATAAATACAATACATGTTAGTAAAAAGCTAAACCCAATAAAAAATATTCAGGCTGGCCCTTAGCCAGAATTGTCGAAAGCTAACAAACATAAAACCTCTGTCTTTATGGTCAGTGGTTCAGTACATAGGAGTCATAAATGAACCGGTCAGTAAAACATATACCTACAGCAAATAAACTATTTCTATTTTGGCAAAGTAAAAATGCTCTGTGAAATGAAATGATCGAACGCAGACAATCCTCCTTTCTGCCAAAGCCTCTCATTTCTAAAGATAAAACAAAACACTATCGAAGCCCTAACAAAGGACGAATTCGTTATTCGTATTTTCTTAAACACCCCTATTCCTTAACTCGGCACGTAATCACGTCAGAGTCAAAGTGGAATTGCTTCGTTGACGATGTTCTCTGTGTCAGCACCGCTCGTTAAATGTACGCCAAATAATTACAACACACACCCTGTATCACATTAGTCAGCATTACCACCGAACGAGACAGCTCGCGTGAATGTGCCAGAATACTACCCCTTAAGTAGTCGTAATGAATTTTGGCATAACAAGTAGATGCTTGATTATGTATCGTGATAGACATAGGTTTTTATAGCAACCAAAAAGCAATATGTACTTTTTTTTACCAAATTGTAATTTGTTTACGTAATTGTAGCCAGCATTTTATAGCAGATTATCAGGTTATCCTTCGAAAACAATAAAACGAAAGATGCTTGTCATAAAAACGAACGTGACACAAAAGAAAAGTTTACTTTGGACTTGTTTCTTGTTGTATTTTGTCGAGTCTGTATCTTCACAATTAAGTTTACGGTTAATATCTGTTAAAATAACTGAACTGCGAATTAAAGTTTTCCACTTTCTGCTTATAAAAATATGTCGACAGCTTGAATCAACCAATTTAGTCAACACATTAAGGCAATAATTCACTTGAACTCGGGTTTGTTATTCTTTCTTGTAACAAAACGATGATCTGAAATCTTTATGTCATCTTATGTTAAAACCGATGCACAAACTATAGGAACTATAAAAAACTCTATATAAATCCACATCTAGAATAAGGCAGTTTAATGATATACCACGCAAGTTACCAAAGAAATAATGATAACTTGTCTTGTAGGTTTAATTTTAATTGCACAGACGTAAAACGTAATCACTTCATCTTTTCTCTTTAGCATAATTTCTTAGTTAGTAAGAAATTACCAAACTTTTGTTGTATAATTTCATAAAACCACTTTAGCTCTCGTTCTTTACTAGCAAGTTCCAAATATTACCAGCCTGTTCTCTTCTTCGTCTTATCTCAACGACCATTGAGTTCCTTCTCGACTGTTACTGTATTTCTTAACTACTAGTTAATTATTAATTATATAAATAGATATTTATCAAGTGTTTGCGCAAGAAGTGTATTCCTATTATGATTATGCATTTAGTTTTGTTTCTTTATACCTATGTTAAGTTTTATTATTAGTGCATATTATCTTGCCACTTCAACCACTTCAATTTAATTCAAAATTATATTTCATAATCTCAATCTTCCAAACAATGTTGAGTGTCGAGAGTTGCTTTCCATCAATCTATTGTAAACTGACCCACGTTCGTCCTATTACGTCTTGTACCAATTAATCTAGATGTTTGTCCTATTAAAAAGAGACGCTAAGAAAATTGGAAACTCCGATGAAGTAGGTAATTATTTTTTCTATATCGGTCAACATCAATTACCGACAGAAAATATTTGTCAGGCGAAACCAATTTTCCGGCGAGAAATCTGTTATGAGAAGAGACGCGGTGGTTGCTTGAAATTGAGACGCTAATCTCGGAAACTGTTTATATTCTAGAACCTCAGGGGCACTACCTATTTTTAACGATACAAAATAATCCTGTTGTAATATATACTTAAATCTATTACTAAAATTATTTATAGGTAATACTAAAAATAATGAAATAATAACTACCTATAACAGACGAACTTTTTATCGATATTCACCATTAGGTACCAGAAGCCAAGGTAATCAAACATTTAAGTACCTATCAAATAACTTGTGTTATAAAAAAGCATTAATTGCTATAAAATTGCTCAAGTTGGAGGTGCAAACGCCTACATCTGCCATTATCAAACAGGACTCTAGCATTGATGGCGTATTCACCTTCATACAGTCAGCGTTTTACAGACTTGAGGCTTCGTAAGTCATAAGCAACCTAACACTATTCATATAGATATTCGAAACTGAGATCAACCGTTTCAGTCTCTGTAGTTTGTCGTAAAATAAAATCATAATCTTTAATCATTTAATTAATTACATATCTTCAAATTTGAGATGAAATATTTCTCACACAATTATAAATAGTCCATAATTAAAAAATTACATATATGTAGGCATGTTTTTCGAATAAAAGCTAACTTCAAAAGTTTACTCTTGAATATTACAATCAAATGTTATTCCTTAAAACACATCTATCGTAAAATAAAACAAAGCAATACATTCCGTCCTTCAACTGTCTTATTAGCTGAAAGACGAACATTGCAAGCATTTTCAATTCGATTTCTTACCGTTGGTTAAGCTCAAGCCTCTTTCAATCACTTATACTCGTACTACATTTAGAAAGTCTAGATGTATGATACTTACGATTATACTTACGATAGATGATTTAAATAAGCCTTACATAGGCTTATTTAAATCTTGTTTCTTCAGCCTGTAAAAAAGACATTATCAACACTTCTACACTGTATAATAATATTATAAAGAGGTAAGATTTGAGTTTAATCTCTGTTTGTTTTGAATAGGCTCCGAAACTACTAGGACGATCTGAATCATTATTTTACCAATAGAAAGCTACAATATTTAATTTTGTTAGTGTCATAATAATATGCTGTATTTTATCCCTGTATTCCGACGGGAAAGAGAACTACGGGGGTGAAACCGCGAGAGGAAAGCTGGTACCATTATGTGAAAATCAAATAAAAGAAGCTCACGTCCAAATAAAATCACAAATATATCCATTCAATGAAAAACAATGAAACAAAAGTATTTATATGCCACATTTGTTTTTATTGCATCCAGAAGGATCCCATTGTATATTCCCCTAAAACCTTTGTGCATAATTCTCAGCGCACAAATCCGGAAGATAATGTACCTATTTCAAGGATTGCCCGAAATTTTCTTTTGAAAGTGAGGTGTAATCAAGGTAAAATATTGGGACACCATGGGCTCTTTGAAAAAAAGGAAAAAAATGCTATTAAGAATAGAATTTTCAAGGTAGCTAGGCGTATTGTGCAGCAAACTGAATATACCTAGTATTTTTTTTTATTCTACAAACTATATATATTTTATTATCATTAGGCAATCATAAAAATAGTGCGTGAAAAGCCCACCGGTTCTTGTAAGATTAAAGCTTTGTACTTTTCGCAATCATACTTTTTCAAAAAATAATCATTATTTGAATTCGAAAGTTTGAAATAAAAATTGAATATGTTACAGAATAAACACCGTCTATTCCCATGTTGACACTAGTCTGAGAGAAACTATAACAACATAGCACTCTAGAATCCACGGCTGATCAGATTGTGGTTAGATTCCACCTCCACGTAAATGGATCACAAATGGGACACGTCTCGTCATCGGTTCCGGCACATCCCACTATTACAGTCGTATTTGCTGATGATTTATTGATTGAATAATCTATTTATTAACACATCTAACTATAGATAGATAACACTTTATTATACACCAAAGAAAAAAAAACAGACAGAAAGTACCTAACAATAAAATTTAACTAAATGCACATGTGGCGGTATTTAGACACAATACAAGCGCTTTTTTCCAGACAACTGTGGGATAAAAAGGATTATGAGCCACTATAAAATACTATATTAATATTATATTGAGGTATAAGTTCGGATGTAACAGATAATTTCCGGATTTATGTAAAAAAATCTTTCACTGCTTATTGAGGCTGAAATTTTTCTCATCGAATTAATTGTTTCCCGGTAAAGAATCTATGTTGCTCGGGAATAGTGTAGCTTTCTATAAGTGTAAGAGATTTTTAACTACTCGTATAATATGACTCGACAAAAAACTAAAGCAGTAGAGAACACGTGGCCAGAGAAATCAATTCCAATTGGTCATGACCTACATCATACCGCACGTTTATGCGCTCGGTTTGGGCTAACAAGACAATTGCTTTACACCCCTAGTTCCCGAAGTTTACATCTGGGGTACTGTGGGATCTCGAATAATCTTAATCCAATCAAGGAATCAAATGAACAAAGACTCAATCATTTAGTATTCGAAACCAAAACTATGATTAATTTACTAATTAATTGTTTTGCCTTAAAGATTGATGCTCTATGAATTAGTAAGACTCCAATCTTTGAGAATAAAAATCCCATGCCTATGTTTGATGGTATTATTCTACCCATAATTGTCTCATTAAAAAAACATTAAGTAGGTATCATCTCTGAAAACACATGCTAATTCAGATGGCAATATAAATTCACAAATCTATTTTAAATACCTATGTCTTTTACATGAATGGAGACTATTATTCAACCAACCGCGTCGCAGATTTATCTTTGAAGCTCGGAACTCCCGAGAGCACGTGCTTTTGTACCAAACCAGTTAAAAACAAATGAACCTACACTAGCGGTAAACGAATTTGGACCATAAGTGGAAAGGAAATAGACTCCAAAATCGGATAATACGGTAGATATTAACTCCGCCGCAATTAGTACTAATCCTATGTTGGGCCATTGACTAATTAGTGTAAGTTGCACAGCTCTTGCATCGTGTACGTTAATTAATAAATGGAGTTTTACACACATATGTATATTCATGTGTCTTTTTGAAATATCACTATATAACTATCGGTTTCCTTAATAGGTATTCCTAGAAAATGCCTATGTTAGCTTAAAACAGTGGCATACGAGAAGAAAACACAGTTAAAATTGATACTGACTAAGTTTAATAAAAAATGAAAAGAAAAAATGTTTGTCAAAAGATGCGTTTATTTGCTGGATTAAATAACGAATTTACCAAAACTTTGTAAGCGGAATGAAAAAAATTTTTGCAAATTTCCAAGCCGCAGCCACGATCGAACCCGAAATTATGAGACACCACCTTCTGCTGCTTAGCTTGCATACTAAAAAGGCACTTCCCTTAAATTAGGATTGTAAATCAATCGCAATGTTCTTGGAGTTTTTGATAAACCTTATACAAGAATCTTCCTTTCACGAAATACGAAAATCAATTTGGAAGGTAGAGTGAATTGAAATAAACTGCATGGAACTAATAAATATATTATTTGAAGGTTGTAGGACGGGGCAGATCTAGACGATTCTTCGAGGTGTAATTCTCGTACTAAAAGCCAAAGGATTCATACCTTCTGACAAGATATAATTAACACACATTCACTGCAGAGTAACCTCAGATGCATGTCTGACTTTCAGCGCAACAAGAGTCAAGACATTACAGAATATATTCATAATTAACATGAGGTGCAGAAGATAGTTAGTTATCTATAAAATGCACAGGTACCTAAATTGGGAATATTAATCCTGTACTCGTATTTAGGCCCTTTATATATTCATGATTTGAATATTTTGTACCTGACTAATAAAATTAATAATTTTTTGATCGTCATAATTTCTGTTTGCGAAAAATATTACCATTAAATGCTATTTAAATCGGTTATACAAGTGTAATAGTGTTCGAAAATCCATAATTAGACAATAAACAAATAACATATATCAATTTGGACACACAAATGTTAGTAAATTCATACAGATGGTGAATTAAATGATATTATCGATACATATATCATATTAAATAAATAAATAGAACGTGTAATATATCTTTGTTTTCATTACAGTAGAGTTGAAATGAAACAGCGTGTGAGAGAAGCCAACGTAGCGTAAAAGTGTAATGCTAACGCAATTACGAATCAGACTCGAGAAATTGTCACCGTGCAACGTAATGCGGTCTCTTTGATCCTATATTTACCTCAGATCATTATAATATCCATGTGAACGCTTCTTTGCTCCGAGTGCTGAGAGCTATACCTAAAATAAAGGTCTAGCAAAATTAGATGATGGTTACACATTTACATCAACAACTCATATAGGTACGTCTCCACTGTAGGAGCACGAGCCTCCCTTAACAACGAGGGGGCTTAGGTCATAGCATAGTCCACCACGCGGACCTAATGCGGATTGACAGACTTTACATGCCTTCACTTGTGACATCTCGCAAGCAGTTCTCACGATGTATTATTTCACCAGAAGCCAATGGTGTGAGTTCGTACGATTTTTAGACTCAGAGGTACGGGTTAGGCTTTGACTTGCACCCAGTTGATTTTAAGTCGGTGCGTTCTCCACTGAGCCACCTCTAATCATTATAATATCTGTGTGAACGCTTCAATGCTCTGAAAATGTTGAGAAACCCTAATATGAAGGTCTAGCGACATTGGATGTTCTATATGAGATAAATTAACGCAAGAACGATAATGATGTGTTTTACGTCTCGCGCATCGACGATTGACAACAATAAAACGGTTCGTTTATATGTAATCAAGCGTGAATCACCTCGTGTGTGTTTAGAAAGGTATAAGTGATTGCGTTATAAACGTTGATTCATGTGTTGTAAACAAGATACTTAACGTATTCATTTGAAAAGAAAACAAAATTACCGACTATGGCCAAAGAGAGAGTTATGATTTTGACCGGTATGTATGTTAATTTGATTCCACATAACATCTAAATTACGTGTCATTCTACTAATAGGGCACCGATTAACCATTTTGATTATCCGCTATGTGACATGTCAAATTTAATATAGCGCCATCTAGATGGCATACATTTTTTTTTTAATCTTTTTGGTGCGTGATTATTCAGCAAAAAAATTCCGATTAAATTATCAGAAATTTTGATTGTCATCTACTTTCTTATTTATATAGGCCTATTTATTATACCTAAGGAAGGAGGATACATAATGAAGGTACAGTAGATACCATCAGTTTGCTTGTGTTTGTAATTTGGAGAAGATTTTTCTTTCACCCCCAGTATTCGTAAGTACCTACTACAATCCTAAGGTAGACTAATTACTGCCGACGACGACTATTCATAGTTCAAATTTCAAAACTGTCTGTTTGTATACAGCCTCGAATATACCACTAAAAGCTTCAACAAGTTCGACTTTAAAAGCACTGCAGCTTAAATATGTTGCTGCGGTAGAAGTTTATAATCCGCTTGTTGTACGTAACTTATAATAATATAGCAATTTTTTTTCTTTAAATTTAATATATTTTTAACACAAAATTAAATAAAATACGAACGTAATATAAGTAGTATGATTAATCTGTGAATGTTCCAGGAACTAATTAAAAATGAAAATGTTACTTCCATCATCATCAGCTTTATATGAATACGTCTCCACTCCCGGCGCCTCTCCTAGGAACGAAGGGGTTTAGTTGATATTTTATCACTAGCTAATTAATGGGGATTGCGTATTTACATGCCTTTAAAATAATTTGAAAAAGTAAATTTCACACTTCCTTTTCTTTTGTTTGAACAGCATAGCTGCTATAAGACATTTGCTTCGATATCAAACAAAGTTATACTTCCATCTTTACAAGCTACGTTGGACCACAATGTCATCTTCATTCACAACTGCCCTTTATTGTAGTAAACATACAATACAAACAAGTTATTTTTGATTAAAATTCGTGTCCCATACATAACGCGTCCCATTTTAACCCAGCCAGTGGCTATGTTATTGTTTACTTTTGCCCAAAACGAAGGGTACCCACTAATTCTGGGCAAGCACAGTCGTAAATTAGATTCGAAACAAGCCTTGCTGGCGTCACGTTCATAATTACGGGTTAATCACAAGATTAGGGCCCGGTTTCACGGGCTATTGTTTTCACCTGGCGGGCTTAAGTAAGATGTTAAAATTAATTGCATTATGGTTCATAAGTTATACGCAACAATTGTTACTTGATCGTTCCGGGGTCTTATTAGGACTATAATACCTTGTTAATTAAGGGTACCTACTAACGCTAATTTGGTGGATGGAGTGGAATTAATCTTAAAAAATTAGTTCTGAATCAATCTACTGTTTCTTATAAAATCTACATACTTTACGTATAGTTCGAGATTAAAAGTTAAAGTTTAGTATTTAAAAAATAAATGATTTTGATGATTTCAGACGGATAGGTACATAACATTTCTGAGTATCTAAACGTGAAAAGTAAAGTAAGCTTTTGTATATTTTGTATAATATTTTAATAGATAGCTATAAATAAATTTATGAAAATAAATCCACTCAATCCTAGGGATTGCATAAAATAACTTGTCAATTAATTAACCAACTTTGTTGAAACTCTATTAAAATCGGCCTACTTCAAAATTCAAAGTAATGAATTATAAGGTTATTAGGTATACGGTTATGAACTTAATGTATCATCCGAAGAATAGATGAATAAGCCACGAAACGAAGGTTTTGTATAGACCTTTTTGTTCTCCTAATCATTCATGAATATTAATCCGGTATAATGATCCTCGACTTCCTCAAACTGTGATACGTTAGAATATAATTTCATTAATTAAAAATATTTTGAGGAAAAATATACCCACATTGCAAAATGAAATTCAATACTTTGAGTTAAGAGTTATCCAAGATTATGTGCCTTTGCATTTATATCCTGGGACATTTTTCACACCCGGCCAAACTTTATCCAAACTAAGCAAAGGTTTTACTATAGGGTGGCTAGCTGATGTACTTACTATATATAAATGCATTATTATTTCGATATTTAATACGAGATATTTAATAAAAATCACTGAACCAACCGGCTAGTTAATGTACATGCGATGTGTTTATATCAAAATTCTATACAAAACATGTTTCAATTCAAATAGACTCATTTCTCTAGACTAAGAACCAACTTATCGTATACAAATCCAGACATTATTTATCGGCGAAGCTGTAACCAACGTCGGTAAGCGATTTGTAGTCATCTGCATAAGGCTTAGAAGGCCTAATAGGCTATTAAATACTTAATTTTAGCTCTTTAAGTATTCATTTTATTTGGCTAAAAATATACTTACGCAAAACACTTGGTCCGTAGCCGAAACTATAAATGCATTCGATCTATTTGGCTGCTATAAATAAAACCTTATTTTTTATCAAAATACCATAAAGTATGATAACTCCCAAAAAGTTTAATAATAAAAAGAATTCAGTGATTCCACTGCTCACTTAAATCTCTCCCGGAAAAAAAAAGATAAATAGGTAATTCTTTCGACGTTTCAAATTTATTCACCAAAGTATCCCTTGCGGTATCCGGGATTACCTACCCCAAGAACTTCGGAATCCTCGTAAAAATTCACTGTCATGAATAATAAAAATTAGTCCATTGCCCGAGAATACGGGGAAACGCTCAGGTAGACTTTAACTTCCAACTAATTGGAAAACGGAAGTCTGTTTTGAGAACTGCTTCAAATAAAACGTCTTCAATTATTTGCATAGCGGGGTTTGCACTCCGCTTTTCGTCATACAGATTAATTAAGATTGTTAATTCATTTGCTTGATAAATAGAATGTTTACAAAACATCAACAATAAATTGATCCTTATTACAATGGTTTTGCGAAGCATCTTGACGTATTTTTGTACTTAAGTATCTGGGACTTTGATTTAAGTTTGAATAAATCTTAATTCATCTTTTTCCGTTTATTCAAGCTCGGTGAATAAGACTAGGCATTAAACCGGGAATTGAGCTAGATTTACGTTCATCTCGCCACTTTTCGATTTTGTGACTAGATTACTAGGTTTCGTTAGATCCTATACAGCGTGTGCTCAAAACGAAGCCTATTTGAATGCTAATCCTATAACTCTATCATTCTACTTTCAGGCATTTCACTTGTAGATAATTCTTTGGAAAGTAGCGAAGCGTAAAATCAATACTAGAGTACTATTCGATAGTTCTAATATCAGCTTTGTGAAATTAGTCAAAGGGACTTACAATACAATTACAAATTTCTGCAACTACTCCACAAGCTGTGATAAAGTTTTGAGACCCAGAAGGTAATACATGCGAAGATTGCACTTACAATCGTCAAACTTTGAGACGAATATTTCAAAATGAACAGCGGTCCCTTCGCCCACTGCTCAATTTAAACCATCTGCATCCAGAACTATAAATTTCCCTCCTGTACGTATTTGAAATTGTATAATCGCAAAACATTAAATTTCACTCGGGATTTCATATTGGACGTTACACAAAATGACATAGAATCAAATGAAATGGATTAATTTTAGTTGAAAAATGCATATAATATTTAGAAGAGTAAAAGTGAGTAGTAAATTTTAATTATTTTCTATTTCATACTCGTATATAAAAGCTTAAGTCTTCTGAAGCAAAGCACAGGCGATGAGTGGTTTTAAAATAAAATAGCATCCATTAAAACTCAGCAATAACACGTAATGGACGTGATAACAACTACTTTACTACATATGTGTGTATAATGGGAATAAGCCTACAGAGCATTTATTTTAAACAGCAGACTATTAACTTTTCAATTATCTAAAAGTCGCTTGAGTTAGTCATTTGAATGTCAAAAATGTATTTAGCTAAGGCCTAAGCAGAGCAGTATAATGGAGGTATTATCTGTTGATTTTCCACCGGTTTGAAAATCAGCGTTTAACTGAGAACAGACGACAAGAAAGTTTTTTGCTAATCTATTCTAATATATAATGCTGTCGAGTTTATTTGTTTGCTGACGATGAACGCGCTAATCTCAGGAACTAATGGTCCGATAAAAAAAAATATTTTTGTGTTAGAAAGCATATTTATCGAGGAAGTCTATAGGCTATATTTTATACAGGCCTTGTAAATAATATACCAATAAATGGTGTAGGTATAAAAAATAAGGAACACAAACTTTATAACAACTAATGTACCTAAGTTATTGGCCTTTAAACAGTTCGAACATGAACAGCAATATTAACAACCTAAAACATAATACGGGTCATCAGTAACAAGAACAATCGTTAACAAAGAAATACCAAAATTACTTCAAATTGGCAAAAAAAAAACTATTTCTGTCCAAAACTTTTCCTTATGTTAGCGTGGTATTCTGAACCCTTATCACGAAAGCAACAGTCGTGTATCTCCCTCGGGCACAACAGAAAGAGGGAGAGGGAGAATGAATTTGATTTGAGAAAAACATGGCTGATGTCACGGTCTATCATCACATAAATCATAATTATTTCATGTAACGGTATAAAAAATATGAAAAAAAGCTGTATGTTTCACTGGCTTAAAAAATATGTTAACACATCCCGACTACGTAGAGAATATATATTTTTTAAAGTAACCATGATAGTCAAAAAAAGTTGTAACTATGTGAGAATGCAAGCTCACATTGCACTGTTTATGAAACACTCAAAAGCTGCATCTAAAGTGAGTGGCCAGTGAAAATGCTTAAACAAAACTCACATTTTAGAGGAAACAGTAATTTTATTTTATCACTCAATAAATTTAAAAGAATCTGGGTATAGGTACATTTAGTAATATGTGTCCCAAACTGTTAGATAGCTATAACAATTTCTAAAATATTTAAATACCAATTTAAAGACTAATTTAAAAATACTACCTGCAGGCTTTATACCTGCCTTTGTAGTATAAGTTTTTTTATTTCGTCCCATATAATAAAATATTATCGCTATCTTCATGACCCGACCTGAAACTCTACTAGGCACGAGCAGTGGAATTATTAAAAGTTCTTCGTGTCATCAGCGCGTCGGCAGGTTTTAACACGTGTGCGGCTTATTAGATGGAAAATGTGCAGAATGCAAACAAAATATTGCGGTGGATGGCATGTGCTGTCAAACTAGATAACTGCTCTAATGCACTGAACGGTGCTGAAAAATCTAATGATTTTGTTTGAACACTTAAGTAAATCACTTTTTTCGTACAGGGTTTTCATATTCAGGTAAAGTTAAGTAGCACAACAGGCACGAAAATATCCATAATATAGTATTTACAAAATACAAAGTTAACTTAATATTAAGTATTAAGTTATGTAATGTATAGTTACGACATGGTGATACACATATGTAATTCAATAGCAATTCTAAAAATAAATGTATCGATAATTTTTATTAAATATCATCATAATATCTCAAGGTTAAACGCCTTATAGCATAAAAGCTTTGAAGATATTCCACCCCAACTCCCACATAAACCTTACTTTAACAAAAACTTTCTTTATCTACCATTACTATTATGAGCTATCTCTAAATATCTACCAGTGGGCTACATAATAGACGATAACCATAAAATCTCAGCATTTATGTACAACTGACTGAAATTTTGGACACGAAATTTTCGCATTATTCCTTAATACTTTCCCGCAAACAATAGGTACAAGAATATGGAAACGCTGGGGTTTTTTAGAGCTCCGCTGTTTGGAGTAAGTTTATCTGTAGTTTAGCAACAGCGCTCATACGGGTTGGTCGCTTTACTCGTTTTGTACAACATCTCGTTTTCCTTCGAAGAAGGCATGACGATTTATAATATTAGTTATCATAAGTAATTAGATAGATTCTTGATAGCTTTAGCTTGTTGAGTTTTCCTGGGACATAATAATTGTATAGTTACTTAATCTAAAAAAGTATCATATAAATATTCATACATTTTCTAATATTATATACAGGCGTTATAATGTTATTATTAATCAGTCTATAGTTTTCTTTTTTGGACTTCTTTCATTCTACCGTATCCTAGTACCTAGTACCGATCCTAGTACCTAGTACCCGGTACCTAGTAAAGATACGCTAAACAACTACGAAAATTTTATTTAAAAATGTTATGGTACTCCGTCCTAATCTTCTAGCAGTTATGTAGTACTAAACAATATGTAACGAAACAACACTTGACTGGTTTTCCTTAAAGTAAGAACTTAAAGTTTCAAGGAAAAGGAAACTTGTAAACTAACACAAATAGGCAAATAATAACTATGCTCGCGTACTTAGCTGGTAGCAACCCGCAGTCTTGTGCAAAGATAAAAGGAAAACGAAGGAACTTCCGCTCATGCTGAACATTCTCCAAACATTTGTTGCGGGTTCATACTTCCTAGGCGGAGTCTTCTGGAAAACTTAGTTTGAGGGTGGTATGCAACTAGTCAAATTTATATGATCAAAGAAAATTTAAACAACTCATAACTATTATTTTATTTACATTAATACTATCACTATCAATAAAAAAATGCATTTCAAACTGTAACTACATAGATTTTATATATATTTGATGAATTGTAAGTTATTAGTTACACATAGATTTTTTGATCAAATAACGTTAACTTTAATTATAGGTAGGACTAGTACCTGAAGTTGTTGCTATTAAAAGCTGTGGAAATCTTAGCACTTTAGTCGATATGTATAACATTAATCAATTTATTTTATTCGAATGTTTTTTTTTATAATATCGATAAAACAGAAACATGAACAACTTTATCAAATATATTATACATTGACAGGTCTTTACCTAATGGCCTGAAGAAAACATTCGAATCCACACCAACGATCATCGAAATATATTTCGAATATAATATTTATGCTTTGTGTTACCTTTTCTAAGCTTTCTGTAGCATTAATATTTCTATAATAATATACTGTAAGTATTAGGTAAGTAACAAATCGCAGCAATGATAAAAAATATTCTGAATTAAATAATTTACCTATGCATTTGAAGCGTCATGAATTTTTTTTTTCCTAACGTAAAGTTTTTTGTATGGATATATTTTAAGCAGTTGCCATATATCTATTTTTTAACTCGATGCTTGTATAGGATCTTGCTAGTGTATTTTGTCACCATACTCAGATTCCGAATCTTTCCCTTTCAGCGAATAATAACAATGGAGGGATATACCCATGTCCATTATGGAAATTGAAAAGCATAATTTTCGAACATTTGTTTATATTATTTCACTATTTTCAAGAGTGCAATGACTCATCGTCCCTTAAAACACACTTCGGTTTTGAAAGACCCATTTTGATTAATTCAAAGTATTTAAATCTATAACTAGACTAGAGGCCCAGCCAAGAGATCTAAGATAATAGAAATGTAGGTATGTAGGTAATTTTTTAACTTGTAACCAAAATGTTTTATATTGGCAAGTAGGTTTTAGTGTATGTTTTGGTGGATATTAAAAAATAAAAGCGTTAACTACATAATATTCTATTTACATTACGGCCAGTACCATATTAGAGAGCCAAGCGAGAACCTAGAGAGACAAGCTACAACAAAAAGAAATGATGCCATGAAATAAATCTCGCAAAAAAATTTATTATAATTATTATTATTATAAATGTCATGCATATTTTCTTTATATTCCAAATAAGCCTTAAGCCACGACTCTTCAATTTTAGTTACAGAATATTTTTATTAACAAAACAAAATGTCTGTAATTATGATAGATATGGGTCCATTTATTTAAACAGTAACTTTTAAACAATTACCTACTGCGTTCAGGTGCTTACATCAAACGATTTAATTTTAATTTTATGGTAATTCGTTTAAAATTAAACCGTGACCCTCATTACTTTCTATTCTGACGGTGTTTATTTTTAGGGTTCTTTTGAGAAAGAGGGATTGAAGAAAACCTTTTTATGTACAGTCTTAATCCATCTTGAAACATTTTCTTACACACGGTTATACCAAAACCTGTCTCTTTAGAAGGTAAACTTATAAACTGATACATATATAGGCAGTTCTAAGAAGCACCGAGCACAAAACAAATACATTGTTCACGACATAGGCATCTACATATTGATCATACATAGATACTGAGTAGAAATCAAAACCATGATCTGTTTACAGCTCCCAGAATGAGTATCTAATAAATACTCACACCAACCCCTTTCAATTCAAAATTCTATAACCTTTTTAAAAATACCCCTATTGAATTAAGTAGATATATACCTTTTGATCAATTCAATAAGGTTTAAACTTCAACGATGCCAGAAAGCCTTTCAATAAACGAACCAACAGTTCCCAAACAATATTCAATCACTCAATAACCTAGTTATATCCAGACAAATTTAATTAATTAATCACGATATAATCTCAGATGATGAAATTAATTGGATGTGAATAATGGAATTTATAGAAAACTAATCCTACTATCAACTTGGTAAGCCATTTTAATTGCGTTCTATAGAAGAAGGGATGTTGTAATTTTCATAATAACAAAGTAAATAATATTGTCAAAGGTAAGGACCGACTCGGGAATGTTTTTAATAATTCCCCCTCCGTTTTAATTTAATGAAGAAAGTATAATATCATCGTATTAAAGTAATTTCATGTTCAAAGGCTGATTATTATATTAAGGATTTTAATATTTAGTTGTATCTATAGAACTGTATCTTTCTTCTTTAAATCCACCTGTTAAGATATTGAATGGCCGTTTAAAAAGTAACGTATAAATAGTCATTATATTTACTGAAAAATTTGTACTCAAATATTCAAATAGCAACTCCACCACGCGGAAACTCATAAAATACCTATTTAAGGCTCTTGTTACCCAAAATTACATAAACGTAGGCAGTCCTAACAATGAGAACATACATTTGCTTTACGCAAAAAAAATATACAAACGACGGAACAAAAAAAAACAATACCTACAATACACTTTCATTTTAAATCCGACCTGAAATTTAAATAAAAGTTGTGGCCAAAAGAAATACAATGGGCCACTTATTTAAATATACATCGGGTGAAGGTATTGCGGGTAGCATTAGCAGGTGAATACAAGCATTATGCCCAACATTTGTCCCATCCGGTCGGTCCAATCTGAAGAAAATTATCACTTTTTTTTTTGGTCAACCGCAATATGAATCGTGTAGATATTTTTCCGTCACTATCGTATGTAATCATTTTCTCGCTTTTTTTGTATTCGCTTCCAACACGCAATTTTATAAGGCATAATTTGTATCGAGAAATAATCCAATGTGTGCTGTTTTCCAAATTGTTATTTAAATGCGTTTATAAATTACATCTATTTAAAAAAGAAAACAATTAGCTTTCTTACTATGACGATTATCTTTTTCAAAAACGACATTAAAATAAAATTTGTGCTGTTTAACCCTCTAAAGACACCTGCCACAAACATAACACCACATTCCAAGTTTCTCAGCGTAAATTAAGCCGTTCGACAATGCCTCTAGCACCTCATAGTCGCGTGCAGATTGAGCTGAAATAAAGGCGCGAAGCCTATAAAACAAATAATAAAACCCCGGACAGCCCAAAGATACAGCCGTTAAATTCTATTTTATGTACTACAGAGACCCAGAATAAGCCTCTGAAAGGATTAATTTTGCGTATCGTGTAAATGTCAAGATTATAGTTTCGAAACCGGGAAAAAATATGTATAGTTTTTGGTATCATACAGATATGGCCTTAACTTATAGGTCCGTAAAAACAGTTAGACAAGAATTATATTGTTAAGTTTCGTAAAATTCTTTAGAAGATGAGATTTAAGGCAATAAGGTAAAAAATAATAATACAAAGCAACTGCTAACTGCGGTGAAATTAACACAAACAAAACAAACATGATCGATTTAACCAGCTAATATACAAGCGTTTGAAGCGTAGTGCATTGTGTTTCTAAAATCGACAATGCTTGTACGAAGCCAGGTGCACAAACATGTGGACGAATTATAAACACTAGCGGTATTTGTGCCCTGGCAACTCAAACTTCAGCAGTTTATTTAGGACGAGCCGTGCAAACTACTGGCGAACTTATTTCCACTACAATTTGTACAGTCATTTAATATACATAATTGACTTACGAGTACTTCAATTGTTAGTTGTAAATCCGCGTAAACACTATATTATGTGGTAACACTGCTTATTCCTAAGCAAATTTGTTATATGGAGAAAACACAGGGTATATTATTACTATTTTACTGTATAAACATGAGTTTTCTCAATTAAATGTTGTTTTATGAAAAGTTTTGGGAATAGACGTCTACGAGTGCTACGGTGTTCTACATGTGCTACGGCTACGAACTCCCCGACTGACTAGCCCCAAATTCCTATAATATTCATTATTATAAACGCGAATGTTTGTGAGTACCGGTGAATGTGTTTTTCTTTCACGCCGTAACGGCTGAAAGGATCGCGTTAAAATTTGGCACTGAGTTAGAAAATGTTCTGACTGCTATTTATGCAGGTAAAATTGATAATACGCGTTAGTTTTTATTATATTTTCCTAAGGCGGTCGTTATGTTATGAGTGTGGAAGCTAAGCGTAGGGGTCATATATATCCCAGTTTGGCTATAAAATGCATTATGTTTTTGAATCTGCAATGCATGACGCTCATGTGGGCGCTGGATACGTTAGACCCGTCTCAGCGTTTTATTGCCATTTAGACGTTGTTGGGTTTAGAATGACAATGTGGTAGCTTGAATACATTTCGGGTATTTTGAGTCACGATTCCAATGGTCATATACGTAGTTTTCTAACACTATTATCACACTATTTATTTATCATTTATTTACTATATGTACCTACATTATTTTATTTAAAATATATTTTACTACACTTAAATATTGTTCGTTTCATAAGACAATAAAAAAAACTTAACAAATTAGATATTATAAGTTCACATTTTTGTTCACGACTCCTTACGCAAGGAAATTTACCATTGTGTTTTTTATCATACATCACCCTGTATGTTGACTCTCAGACTACGACGAAGCCAATACCCTTTCATTCCTTGATTGGATTAAAAATAACCCACGTTATTTGTATTGCCATTAAATAAAATTAGATACTTTGAGGTAACATCAATCAAGACTAATACTTTATTATCAATGAACTACTTACATTATACTTTAAATCGATATATCAGCCCAGAGCACAGTTTAAAGAATATGTATAAACTTTTCATTTGTCACTTTTACATGCAGATATCTTGTTGCAAGATCGCGTGAAATAAATTGCTTATTTAAGCATATTGTACCCACTACCATATTTATTTTATTTACAATCTCAAAATTAATAATCTGCAACAAAATACCAAAAAAGTATTGATAGAGGCCGATAGTAAAAGTTACCATCGGCCTCTATCAATATATCTACAATAGTTTTCTTCTATTTCGGGATGCAAAGAGAAATTCCTTCGCGCTGAAACGTCACTATGTTAGGGTCAGTTTACCTTACTGAATTAGATCTAAGCTTTTTGTTCTTACTACATTTTGACTTATAAAAGCTCCAGAATGCTTTATCATCAAAGAGTACGTAATAGACAATATAGAGAAAGCCAGTATGCGTAAACTAATAACGTTTAGGTAATAATCAAAATGCTCGCGACTTTACACAAGCGGTAATTACATGTACAATGTTTACATTATTATTATATTAAGTGAAATTGTTTATATTAAATAGGAGGATGTAACGTTAATGTGGTTTTGTGGAGAATTACATAACTGATTTGGTAGTTTTTGGTCATGAAATGTTTATAATAGTCCAAATGCAATTGAAACAATAAGAATTTGCATAGATCCGCGAGTCGATAGCTATTATATAATAAACTAGCTTCTGCCCGCGACTCCGTCCGCGTGGAATAGTTTCTTTGGGCTAACGCTAACTTTCAACACGCGACTTCATTTACGTAGAAGGATGGACTCGCACAGCCAACTGATGACTGCCCGTGCACGCCGGCCCAGCGCTTAAAGGCGCGCACAGTACTTGATCATTATTTTGCGGCGACGTAATTTTAAATTTGCGATATCTCCGAAGATATTCATTGAAATCGAATGATGTAAAAGACAATTTTGTTTTAAATTAAATACTTGTGATGAATAAGGTATTTATTTGGATAAGGATGAATATCATCTTTATAAAAACACCTTCACAAATAATGCTTAATTTTTGAACAAATTTGGTTAGTATAAAAATGGTCACAGTGAGCCAATCTTAACAGATAGACATATGCTATCGCGGACTTTTTTTTAGAACTTTTAAAGGGGAACAATTTTGTAATACATCATTTTATCGAAACTTTAACCGTTTACGCAGCGTACGCAGCGGAAGCTCTCAAAAGGAAATAGAAACTCCCGATTTTGAAACATTCTTCATTAGTGCTCCGCTCCTATTAGTCGTAGCGTGATGATATATAGCCTATAGCCTTCCTCGATAAATGGACTATCTGATGGCGAAACATTTTTTCAAATCGGACCAGTACTTTCTGAGATTAGCGCGTTCAAGCAAACAAACAAACAAACAAACAAACAAACAAACAAACTCTACTCCTTTATAATATTAGTATAGATAAATGTTTACAAAAACATTAAAATTAAATATTTTTATTTTCCTAATCTACTGAACCAATTATAAAATCAATTATTATATTTTTTTTCCAAGTGAAATAAAATATGTGAAACCCCAGGAAATGCAGGTATAACAAAGGAACAGCCTAGTATTATAGACGCGAATATTTAATCATATAACGCACTACCAAAAAAGTTAATGATTAGTATTCACTGACTCTACGAGTATCAAAGGCCTATAATTTATTTATTTACGTAATCAATCACATAGGGTATATTTTTTATTTATTTATACTAAAGCTCAGCTATATTTGAAATCAGATTGACCGTATATAAATAATTACCGAAGCAATATTCATTCATTTATGAAATAGATTTAATAAAATATCAAAGTCATACTAAACCGACCAAATATTCCTTTATTAACTGAAAGATATTCATATACGATGTTTTTTCATTGAAGATGTTAGCCACATATGGCCTTTACGTGGACAATATTACCAATATTCGATACATTGACCCGGGAAAAGTAACTACACCCTTATATCGATAAGAGCCCTTAGTTGGCACTTTCTTGGTCTGCGACTGGTTCAAGCTGGTAGGTTCAAGTAGTCGTGGGTTCCCATACCGTGAGGATATGCCCATATTGTCTATGTCTAGGTGTTAACTATAATAATATTATAAAGAGCTAGAATTAGAAAACAACTAATCGGTTTAAAAACTATTGGACCGATCTGAATATTTCTTTCACTTACGGAAAACTACATTATCAGTTACATAGGCTATATTTTATCCCCGTATTCCTACGGGAACTACACGGGTATTTGGTTGGGGTGGAAGCTACTTATATAGACCTAAATAGTAAAATATTTCCTAAGCTACTAATAATTTATTGCTCCAATATTCTGCTTTCAAAACAAATCATAATATCGAACAACTTAAAAGCTCTAAGGCAAACTTTATTCAGAGGTGAAGGTTTCACCTGTATTTAATTTTGTTTCGTGAACCAAACTTATGACCAATAAATGTAAAATTCAGGAGGCTCCTGTAGCCACTTCAAGTGCTTTTCAGCGAGCACTGAAGCCTTTCAATCGAGACGTGCAAGCCAAATAATTAATGAATGTTTGAAATTTCTAAAATACTTCGGTATACTAACTCATGGATTATTTATTAATTTTGTAGCGCACGATCAGAGGAGTTGGATTCAGTGCATTTTACCATTATTATTCGCGTCTTAATTAAATTTAAATCTGATAGAACTACCACTACCCATGACATATAAAAGTTGGAACCAGTACCTATGTACAGACATCAAATCGCCTAATTTTATGTACTACTCTGGAAATAAATGTTTCTTACATACTTCTTGCTCGGGTAAACCTGCTTATAAGTATAATATTTTTGTAAAGTTCAGCAAATATAAAACAATATAGTTTTATATTCCTTTGCAAGACATACAAGAAAGTCGCAATATTCCACTGAGACCTCAAATATATGAACAACAATATATTGAACGCCCAAAGGTACACGTATATGCAATATTTCCAAAAGGCCATTACAATAAAAGCAAGTAAGCAATAAGAAACAATAAAAAGGCCACAAAACCCTCGTGGTCCTCTTAAACTTAATTTACTGTACTCTGAAGAATCACCGCTTACCGCAAAACGAATTGTTTATCCACTTAATAGAATAAAAAAGATGGAATTGTTAAACATCCAACAAGGTTTTGTCATCATAAAATTTATTTTATGTCGTTATTTAATAAATTTATAAAAATAATAGTCATATAATAAAATACTTTTTTAATAGGTAGGGAGTATTTCTGAAGATACAAATCAAATCAAAACCTTTTTTATTTAAATAGGCCTCAATAAAGCACTTATGAATAATCACTATTAATGCTCGGTTCTGATAGTTGTTTTTTACTGAGAAGAGCCGGCAATAAACTCAGGAATTACTCTTTTCAAATAGTAATCTTCTCATAATACAAAATTAGAAACAAAAATAAACAGATAAAAAAGTTAAAAACAATTGAAAAAGTTTGTCGGCAACATAATAACCAGTGGTTCATTTCTCTAAGGAAATAACCTTACGACGCTTTACAAATATTATCCGCTCAAGTGTATTCTTGCGGTTTCCATACTGAAGTTTGTATCTCCTTAATATCTAGGTTATCTTCCAACTCTTGCATGAGTTTCCGTGAAATTTTCAACGGTTCATACTATCGTGTGAAAACTTACGTGCAAATGAAACTTTGGTTTCGGTAAACAAATATGATAATCATAATAACCTATTGTATCTTGTTTAATAAATAAAAGAAAAGTAGGGATATGCACAACAGAGGGACAATAATATGCGTTTTAATTCCTTACTAAAATTGTAAATTTGAATTTATTCTGCTCTTATTAGTGTATTTAGTCTGTTTCTTACTCCCCAACACAGATAAACTTATTTTTTTAATTATTTCAACAATAGATATTGCAGCCTGCATTATCAGTGAGTGACAATATTTGTGTGATATGCTATATTTTATTCTCGTATTTCTACGGGAACGGGAACTACGCGGGTGAAATCGCGGGGCGGAAGCTAGTAAATTATAATTTTAAACGTAAACAGTTACAAAATAAGAAACGGTTGAAATTCACCCACATTTAAATTACACTTCACACGCTCATGGAACCGTAGCTCATTTTCAAAGTTTATAATATGTATTTTTAGGTTTTATATGAAAATGTTGTGAAACAGTCCGTTTTAATGATATGGAATGAATTTCGTTACTTTGAAGTAAATTCGTATATATATACTCGTAGGTACATAACTCAAGTTTGTGACTAAATTGTTGTTATTTTTTTTAGTACGTAGGTAGGTATGCAAAGAAAATTTGTTTTATACTAAATTATTACGTAAAACGCAATAATATAATCAATTAAACTCACATTATTGAAAAAAAATACGCATACCTATACTACTCAATAGACATAAATAAGCTAAAATAAAAAAATGATATAAATTATAAACAATCAAACAAAACAATTCAAGTTTAAAAATTAGCATTTGTTTTAACCCGAAATATCCTTATTAAAATCATATAAAACATCACATCGGTCACACAAAACGTCAATAATCGTTCAAATCCACTCCTGAAGGCACGAAGTCAATCAGGAACTGAAGCTATTTCCCCGCAATAAGCCATCATCATGGGGCTTACACAACAAACTAATAGATTGACCTGGCCTAATCCCGTTCGTGCCATACTCATCGTAGTGATGTCGACTGTCGATGGTTTGTATGTCGATATTCTACTTAATAAACACGATGTATCTGAGTATGAATATATTGATGTTTGTTACTCGATCATGTGGGTTGCACAAGATAGAACGTTTAAGATTAACACATACCTAACACATAACCAATTTTTTTTTTCTGGGGACGTTTAACCGGATGTATGTCACTATGATATAATTTTTGTGTTTTTAGTCATAATGAAGATGTCGATTATTTTTTAATTAATTAGGTAATAAAGTAATACTACTAGTAAAAACAACAGACCCCACACTTTATGACCACTATACGTGCAACATACTTCAACATATTTTAATCGAGTTAATTAAAAAATACCCCAAATATCTAGAAAAAATATCGATAGAAATTTGATTTTAAACAACCCTCACTAAGTGGTGATTGGGCCAATATTGCCGACTAAAATTAATATTTTGCACCCATCTGTCTACACGTAGTTTGGGGAAATTATTAACAAACTTGGTAATCCGTTAAACTTGACTTGTTACTAAGTTGGAACTTGTCAATTTATAAACAGTTTGTGTGTCAAAGGTTATTTTGAGATCATGTACTATTTTGAGATATATACTGAATACTAAAATCCTTTAAAGCATTATCTATTCTAATAGAATATCAGACATCATCACTGACATTCGATATTTAATCAACACTAACTAAAATAAAGAACTATTAAGTGATTAAATTAAAACTGAAATTATTTTTATGTAACCTATTTTTACAGGGTAAAATCGCCAATTGTTGTCACCGAACAAATATGATCGCGTGCAGTTTCCTGCGTCACGTCCAACCTATCGTCATGCCGGAAATTCATTACTGCGCACACACTACGTACCTACAATACTGTCAACTGTTGCCATTTTATTTTATTTCATAGAGATATTTTTCGATAAATTTTCCTCAAAAAATAAAATCAAAGTAAAAATGATGAATGGGTTGAACGATGAGTGCCCTGTTGTACTAGTGAACTTTACATCGTTTGTTATAAATGTTGTTTTCTCCTCGCGACGGCACATACGCCTGAATCCTACTAATATTATAAATGCGAAAGTTTGTAAGTATGGATGTATGTATGTATGGATGTTTGTTACTCTTTCACGCTCCAACGGCTGAAGGGATCTGCTTGAAATTTGGCACAGAGCTAGAATATGTTCTGGAATAACACATAGGCTACTTTTTATCCCGGGAACGCGGGTGAAACCGCGGGGAGCCACTAGTTTATTATATTTTTAAGGTAACACAGAAAAACAAGTTGTAATTTAGTATCGCAAATTGGACGGTATTAAGATATAAATATCTATAGTAACTATTCCAGCTTTATACAGACGGTGTAATAAAGCAATCTTGTCATATAAATCTTGAAAGCAAATGCGTAAAATTGCAGTGAGCTACGATCACGTCCGAACTATTCCGAGCAGATTCACTCGGATCGACGACTTAGAAAATGTCTATTTTACAGGCGCTTTACCCTACTCATTGGGGTTCAAGTGGAAAACTACTTATTTGCATTTAAAGATTGAATTGAATTCTATTTTGCATTTGGATAATGCTTGCATTCTTACTTAGATTTTGCACATTGCATTTTTTATTACAACAATTGAATTCAAGATAAACGCAAGAACTTGCTTATTAAACGATTGCAAAACATATAATTGTGGAACAAATTACTCGTTTTTTATCAAATGTAAACTTTTTAAAGAAAATTGCTAAGTCAAAAGGATAGGCAAAGTAAACATGTTCCGAATGCAGCTGCAACTTACTCAAATAAGGTTTTATTTGAGCTCGTCTCGAATCACAGGCTACTTGTCGCGGACGAGCACGGGTGATGTTTGCATTACTAGTACTTAGCGCATTTCTTAGTACGTTCAAGAACTGCTTGTGAAGAGCAGCACTATATTTAGTCGACGACAAAAACAGAGATTCCATTTTAAAACTAAATTTTTTAAGTACCTATACTACTACCTCTACCTATATTATAACGTGACATATTTATATTTTGACTGACTTTTACTCTTAAAACAAATGACAGTCTACCGATGTCGACTAAAATCAATACTATTATTACCCTACTGACAAGAAAAACTGTAGTCCTATTGACTTTCTTAAAAAGATTCGTTATTTGGAGTACCTAATAGTCATCATCTATTGTCCGTTTCCTTCGCTCTATCTTCGACCCGGTTAAACTGAAGAGCTTAATATTATTAAGTATACCTCCCTCAATTGTTAGGAGTCAGCGCTTTAAGAAAATATTCGACCATTCAGTCACGCGTAATACATCTGAGTTGGAAATAAATGAACCGTTTCTTACAACATTTATTCTATGTAAAATACGATAAACTTCAGAATGCATCTCTTAGTAGGTAAATATTACGTTCCAGTGGTATTACATATTTTACTGGAGAATAGCATATCAAAGGAAATATTCTACCTCATCTTTTCATTCGAATGGTTGAATCGACAAGACATATTCTGGTACATATCAAAACTAGCGTGTTCGGTATTTTGCATGGCATATTTAATGTTTATTTAGAAATTTTCTCTTACTATAACTTTGAAAAGATAGACATAAAATCGCCGCAAACTTAAATAGTGAAGCGATAAATCATTTTATTTAAAACTTCTTTAAAAAAAGATATGAAAGTTTTGACACATTTTCCAAACGACAAACACTGACCTAAAAGTATACTTTTAAAGCCTAAAATATATTTTTACCTTTGATCAAAACCCTCGAAAGCTATGCTACATTAAACCCTCTTTACACATTTTCTCCCTAGTGAAAAATTTTCCGAACTTAAATTAAAAGATCATTTAATTAATGAAGTTATTGGATGTAAAATAAGCGTACCTACTTGTGAAAAGTTAATGGCGGCTATAGCTATTTATATAGTTTTGTTTTTAGCAAGTCTCTAACTTGTGGGTACAATAATAAAGTACCTATAATAACATGAACAATAAGTGAGGAATAAAACGCGGATAAGTTCCTAAGTAAATATATAGAATATCATCATCATCATGATTAGCTCATATACGCCTCCACCAAGAAGCTCGAGCCTAACAACAAGGTTTATATAGAATATATTTCAGTTATTTATTCTATATTTAATCAGTAACCGATCATAAAAATTAAAATACATACTAACAAAGCCAGTCCAGATACCTAATTGAGGTACAAAATGAAGAAGACAAACTATTAAATGTGACTCAATATAATGTCAAATCCAGGCATTCTGATGTTATTGAAAATTTAATTATCCTCTGTTATCAAAAGAAAGTTCTAGTTATCAGACAGGCGTGTAATTAAGGCTGACAAATTGTCTCCTTACTTGATGATAGTAAAAGATCAGAAAATCTCTTGCAAAACTTGAATTACGGTTAAATAGCTTGAGGATACGGAAACAAAATTAAAAATAAATATTCTTTATTAATATTAGTTGAGATAGTAAATCGTCATTTAATTTAATATTTTGTAAATATTTCTGTCATAATAATATTTAAAAATAAATTATTAAGCATAGCAGGTAAATTGTCCTTTGATCAACAATGCAAGCAACAATATTTTATGTACATTTAGAATGCACTTCGCTTATATGTCCCTATTATTCTATCTGCCAATAATATGTCTGGCCACTTTCCTTCTTTGTCTATCTACGAAGAATAATAGCCTAAGATCCGACCGTAGGATCAAGGGTCTGATCTGTTTTTTGCTTCAAACCATTTTTTCATGAATATTTATAACTAGGAGAATAGATATATCCGAGGGTGCCTATCAAATTTTGGCCGGAAGTATTTTTAATAAAATTATTAAAAAAAAATTTTTGCTAAAGCGTCACGTTCACTTGTTTTTTTAATAAAATTTCGTCTACGTCACGGCAATTTATATAAAGATTCTAAAAAATCACGGGTGCCTTCGCCCATTTGCCCGCACCTCCTCGCAGCCAGTTGTAAACAGGTATGATATTGATACACTTTAGCGTTCATAACGTACATCTATGAATTATATATCAAATTAAAGCAATTTTTTTTCTATTAATTATCATATATGGGTGCCTAATTAAATTCGGCCGCAAATAAGGGTTGCCGGGTGTCAAAGATGATAAATATTATAGGCAGAGTGAAAGAGAGTTAGCGGCGCTAACTTGTCGTGAAACATTGTAAAACATAAAAAACCAAACAAATTGTTGTTGTTTAATTTATATATTTAAAAATGATTTGATTAATGAACATAAATTATTAAAATTGATAAAGATGAAGGCGTGTTTTCGGTGTAACGAAAAAAGCAATGTACCTACTCAACTTTGATAATGCATCATTCATAAAGTGCTCGCAAATGTTATTGTTTCATAAAAAAAATATATATCAAATCATGACATGAAAATAATGGATGCCTGCTATTATTTATATTATATATCATCACGCTACGACCAATAGGAGCGGAGCAGCAATGAAGAATGTTTCAAAATCGGTAGTTTTTTTTCCTTTTGAGAGCTTCCACTGCGTGCGCTGCGATAACGGTAAATGTTTCGCAGAAACAATGTTTGATAAAACTGTTTCCCTTCAA
Organism: Thyatira batis; assembly: GCA_905147785.2. Classification (NCBI taxonomy): domain Eukaryota; kingdom Metazoa; phylum Arthropoda; class Insecta; order Lepidoptera; family Drepanidae; genus Thyatira; species Thyatira batis. The sequence goes on from LR990489.1 coordinate 9,300,697, forward strand.
TAGTTCTAAAAAAAGTCCGCGACAGCATATATCTATCTTTTAAGGTTGGCACAATAACTTTTTTTATGCTAACCAAATTTGTTCTAAAATAAAGAATTATATAATATTTGTGAAGGCGTTTTGTATAAAGATGATATTTATCCTTATCCAAATAAATACGTTATTCATCACAAATATTTTTTTTTAATCGCTCAAAGTTTTTAAATAACATCGCAGCAAAATAATCTTCAAGTACTCCAGCACAACACAATACACACGTCGCCACCGTCCACCACCATCTACGTAAATGATATCACGGTTATAAAGTTTGCGATAGCCGAAAGTAACCATTCCACGCAGACGAAGTCCCGGGCAGAAGCTACTTGTTAATAAAGTGTCGTGATTTTGATATATATTTTTTTTATGAAACAATAACATTTGCGAGCACTTTATGAATGATGCATTATCAAAGTTGAGTAGGTACCTACATTGCTTTTTTCGTTACACAGAAAACACTCCTTCATCTTTATCAATTTTAATAATTTATGTTCATTAATCAAATCATTTTTAAATATATAAATTAAACAACAACAATTTGTTTGGTTTTTTATGTTTTACAATGTTTCACGACAAGTTAGCGCCGCTAACTCTCTTTCACTCTGCCTATAATATTTATCATCTTTGACACCCGGCAACCCTTATTTGCGGCCGAATTTAATTAGGCACCCATATATGATAATTAATAGAAAAAAAATTGCTTTAATTTGATATATAATTCATAGATGTACGTTTTGAACGCTAAAGTGTATCAATATCATACCTGTTTACAACTGGCTGCGAGGAGGTGCGGGCAAATGGGCGAAGGCACCCGTGATTTTTTAGAATCTTTATATAAATTGCCGTGACGTAGACGAAATTTTATTAAAAAAACAAGTGAACGTGACGCTTTAGCAAAAAATTTTTTTTAATAATTTTATTAAAAATACTTCCGGCCAAAATTTGATAGGCACCCTCGGATATATCTATTCTCCTAGTTATAAATATTCATGAAAAAATGGTTTGAAGCCAAAAACAGATCGGACCCTTGATCCTACGGTCGGATCTCGTACTAATAATGGGCTATTTAAATAAAAAACAATGTTATCCTTTGACATTCACACTTTAAAAGAAATACTTTCCTTAATCAATTTATCACATAACAAAAGAGAATAATACCTACGTTTCGTATTGTTTAAACAAGGTCTCAATCGCAGGTCATCTCACCATGTCTGTTAGTGGTCGTTTCAGAATTCAGTGTTAATACCTTTTAAAAAACCGAGTTTAAAGTCCGAGCTATAAAGAAAGTTTTACACTGATGTATTTGCTTAAGTACTTAAGAAAGGTCAGTTAATTTTGAACTTGATATTTTCTGTTAAGTAATAAGAAGATTACAACAAATTAATTCAGATCAATTAAATAGATTATCAAAGTTACTTAATCATTCATATGTTTGTTTACTTTAATCAGCTTTTAAAGCGGTCTAAAAGACAAGTAGGTACGGTAATACTAAGTTATTAGTCTATACAAGTCTCACAATCATCCATGTGTAAGAGCCTTACTTAACTGAATAGAGGGTAGTTCGCGGAGCTTATCCTGTTATCAAACTGTGGAGCAAAGGCTTTATTATCGACACAAACAACTAATCCGATTTAAAGACAATTGTGTTGAAAGAAAACGTAGCCACAGAGGGATTTAAGCTTATTTCAAATAATTAGAACTAAAACTCTAGTTCGTTTATATCTAATACCTATATTAAAGATCTTGTGCGTTGGATAAAAAGTTCTGCTATTCTATAGGTTAATTATATCAAGTACTTAAATAAAAGATCTTGTGCGTTGGATAAAAAGTACCTACTGTTATTAGACAGGTTTTCCGTATCTGCTGATATATTTGTTTACTTATGTACCTACTTGTCTTATATTGCATTAGTAACGTCGTTATTTAGGTAAAAGCGTTACTCAAATTATATTTTTTATTTCAAACATCGCTCATCTTATATAATAAGCATTTTACGAGCGAGGGTCAAGTATGCGACATAACTTGTTGTCATACAAAAATCATAAAATAGTGATGACAGATTGGCATTCAGCAGTATATTCAAAGCACATGGCGTGGCTCGAATTTTCCACGTTCACGTCCACACATAGTTGGAAGGTTTTACTGCCTTGTGTCCGGCGCAAAACGATCTCGTTTTCATGCCCGCCACTTTTATATTGCGTGAAAAAGTACCTAGTTTTAGAAGCTACAATATTACAACAGATTTTTTTGGTTGAGATTTAACAGAGAGGGTATTTAAGTAAATCAATCACCTTATAAGTAATTTTCCACGAAAGCTATGAATATAAAGCTTTTTTCAGTTATGAGACGTTGTGTATATGGATGAGCTAATTATAATGTAAATTAGGGAACATTAACGTTTTAAAACCATTTAACTCCTAAACTATGAGGTAGGAATAAGTACCTATATATTACGAGAAAATGTTTATCATTACATTGCACTTTCTCAATCATTTGGAAAACAACATAGAGCGTGCATCAATGGAGCGTTTCACCGCCAATTATTATGAAATACTTATCTAATTTCATCATTATCACGAGTGGACTAAGTCAGAACCAATGTAGTACGTTATCGTGCTAATAAACTGATTACTAAAACAAGGGCACACAATGCATCAACCGCTCGGGAAAACCGACAATTAGCTGTACATCGCCAAATATACTGAACTACGTACTACGTAATTTCAAGATAAAATACGTGAAACATAGTGTTGAGTCATCGTGACTTTTCCAATAGCTTGTTGTTATAATTTTTCCGTGATTTCATATACCTACATCAATCAAATATAGCTAAACTTCTTATTAACTGGAAGCCTTTGCTAAAAAAAAAGTTAAACATGCCATATATTTATAGCGAATTTGGATGATAATGATGTATCTGATTATTCAATCGTCAATAATTACTTGTGATCTGTTTACGCAATATTGGTGAATCCGTCCCCTGTTGTAGGCAAATATGTTAATTAAACAAGGAAAATACAGTGTAATACTTTACTCACAAAAATATAACCTAAATATATGTATGTAATGTCACTTACCAAAGTGCTATTGCCATACAAAGTGTCGTAGGATTCAGCTTTGGACGCGACGTTCCTCAGCTTGCAAGGTTTCTTCAGCGGTGGCGGCGGCTGCCCATGCGCATGCTTGTGCGACGGAGACGCCTGCTGGTTGCCTCCCCCTCCCGCACCGCTCACTGCCACGTGGTTGGCATTCGACTTATTCTCCTTCTCTTTCACAACCTTACTATTATGTGTCAAATTGTTCTTTGTAAAGTTCCCAATTTGCTCAAACATACTACTCAAGTGTTGGGACATCATTTTTGTTTTTTTTTTGTTGTCTTTGCAAGGTGATTCAGTATTCAACCCAATTCGTACATCCGGTTGTACATGACTGTTATTTAAACTTTTGTTTGTTATTCACATTATTTATTCTATTGATGGATGTGCAATGAAAATTAGTCTCATGTATTAGGCAACGCTTATTCAGGAAATACAATTATATTAAAATAAATATATACCGTCAACTTTTACGATGCGTTTTTTGATTTTGTTTTATTAAATTATTTTACTTTTAATAACTTCATACATATTTCTTAATTGGGTTACCTTTTCAGTATTAATAACGTGAGTAAGAACCGTAGATTTTAGAAATATATTTTAACCTGCTTTTAAGAAACGAATGAATAGACAAAAGGCTACGACTCGCATTAAATCTGGTGGGTAAAGAAATTTCGAGCTTTATATGAAAATGACTAAATCCGTAGTTCTAATTTTACTTAAATTAGCAGTGTCAGTAAACCACGAAAAGAGAGCATACCATTACCTTGCACGTAAGACTAACTTTCTAAAAGGAATTGCTCTAACTTCAGGAATAGATTTTCAGACTTTACGTAAGAAGTTTATAACAAATGCTTTAGCAAACAGTTTCTATTATTGGCTGTTTTTAATCCTATTTGAAAATAGAAGAAACTTAAATAAAACTGAAATAATTATTTCTGGCAACACTATAATTCAAAAAAAATAATGAAATAATTTCTCTCCTCTATCATAAACCTCGGTATGCTTGCTACAATTATTTTCGAAAAAGAAATAAATATTTAAATTTCGAGCTTTATTTTGGCCTACTAACTATTGTACCATAAACAATTCTTATGAAGATCTATGGTACGAGGTACCATAGCCTGTCGTCTACAGAGTTACAGCTTTTGTTTATAATAATTACACCTCCAGACTCGTTATATAACTGAATATGCTTCATTTAATACTCATTTGATAGAACTTTCACAGCGAGAGGTATGTACGTACATTGAAAAACAGGACCACATTTAGGAGAGAGCAAAAGTTCGCCTTATCCTACACTCCACATAAATCATTTTAATTCCAACAAAAATCCATATAATATCTTAACTCTTTTAATGGGAATTTTTTATAATATTTTTAAGGAGCTGCGACATAAAGCGAATAAAAATAATATGAACGATACTATAACATACTTCCTGTATTTTTAAACACATAACTAGGGATCTCTCTAAAGTTAGTCATTGAGCTTCATTCAATTTGCGGCATACATATTTGCCCAAGACATTCTAACCTAAATCCAGGCCTGTTTGTAGACGTTTTCCAACAAGGTCGTCGTGCAAAACAATAACGTCAGTGAACGCCGATACTGTCACGGTGTTCCGGCGCGGCGGGGACTTGGGGGAACTGGGGAACTTGGCTCTGCGACAACGGTAGGGTTGCCCTACACAATATCGAGGTTACAATAATTAAAATTTGTTTTTTTTTTCGAATAAATGGTATTTGTATGTTTTAGACTCGCACGAAAACGTAACTGTCTCAACAATTCAAATTTGGAATTTTGGTCGTAGGTATTATAATTTTTTATTTATATAGTTTTAATTTTATATCCCGAAGTACATATAAAACATCAAAAAACGATATACCATGATCCATTATAAAAATGAAGTATTTTATTGAAGTATTTTTATTGATGCGTAAACGGAAAATGGAACGCACTCCAGCTTATTAAAGTTACCTACTTGGTCAAGAAAAACATTTACTCCATGAGGCATTTAAGCAAAGTCACGGGACGGAATCAAGTTGAGAATTACACCACAGAATAGGAACTAAGTGCTAAATGCAAGTTGCGATGTAGCTCAGTGGGACTGACTTGTTGATTCACAAGTTCTGAACAACTATTGAACAAGTGCATAACGATATTCTGAACATGAAAATAACTTAGCAAGTGATTACAGAAGTTCAGGGCTTTAACTACTACGATTATTCGATATGTTAAGTTTGATATAACGAAGAAGTAAGTCTTCCTGGTAATGGAAGGAACAGAATATATTGTGGGCGTAATGGACCATTCAACAATTTGGTACAAAAAATACATAAAATCATGCAATGCGAAGAGCTTAGAGTCCTTAGGAATAGCTGGAAAAGTGATTTGAATATTTGATTACAGTAGGTATTATTTTAATAACATCGTATAACATTTAAGCCAAAAGGATATTTATTTCATGGAAATAAGAAAATATCATTTTATTTTATCCTTCTTTATTTTAAAAAAGCCTTCCCAGAAAAGCTAAAGCTAATAAGTAGCCAAAACAAAAACAAACATTAAACCCTTAACCCGTCTACAAAAACGCACCTAATCGTAATGAACGAATTTCCGTAACTATTCTCAAGAGCGTACAAAAGGAAATTGTGAAAAAAAATATATAATATTATTCGTGGCAATATTTTTGAAAGGAAGTGTTTCGGACAAAACAAAGCCTGCGTAATAATAGGGCTTTCCAAAGTTGCGTCAAAGGCGGCGAGATCAACTAAAGTTGCCCCTTATCTCGTCAAAAGTTTCGTGAAATGACACTTATCTACTTTCTACTTTATGGATTGATTGGAATTTATAGCGTTTTGTTTGCTATATGGCGATATCAAGTGGCCTATTAATATTCAAAGTGGGCGCTTCAGTCGGCGATCCCTTTTAAGGTCTTTTGTTTGGTGAATCCAAAAGCGAAATTTCGTGTTTCGAAGCTATTTACTGCTTCCGCTATGGAATCGTTTAAGCCAAATAAATATTTGTAAGGTAGAGACGTGGTTTAATTATATTTTTAAGGTTGACATCAGTTACGTATTTATTAATTTCAATATACCTAGTAATCAAATTGTGGTTCTAATAAATTGTTATATCCAATTATAGAAAACTGTTAACCACTGGCTTAATTAATAACCCTTTGTTAGTCCCTTGTTGATTTAGAATTTGAACTCTTCAAGCCCACATTTAGCGAAAACGAAATATTTTGTCAATTTTCAACATCAAATAAATACAAATAAGTTATTTAAAACCGGAAGCAGGTAGGTAACTGTTATTTGAAGCGGTTGGAAAGTTAGAGAAGCGAAAACTCGGCTTAGATAAAACAAATTTTGTTTATTAAGGAAATTGAAAGAAGAAAGTAAATAGAAACGAAACGTTGATTCGTAAACACTAGAATTCATTTGAAATAAAAACTTTTTAAGTAACTCTGGCGTTCGAATCTTTGCCGTTTTTGGTGAGGAAATAAACCTGCACCTTTAGTATTTAGTGCACTTGATATTTATTAATAATAAAAAAAATATATATTTTACAGTTAGATGGAAAGCAACTCTATGGGCTTATTTTCTGAAAAATATTAATTTTAATTAACAAGTCCTAAACTTTCTTTAAGGCATAAAATTTCGATTATCTTTCGTAACTCGATTAAAAGAATAACTCAGAGCCTATCAAGCATCTTTCTTAAGTGTTCCATTCGGTCGAGAAAAAGGTAGAATTTTACGTAGATTATAATAACTGTAGCGCGATCATGAATACATATCACGACTTGCGTTATAAAATGCAAGACACATGAATATCTTATTACTATCATACGTGTTTTGCCTACAAGAAACAAAAGTAGCGGTGAAATTTCTTCTAGAATAATATACAGGATGAGTTGAGAGCGAAGCCTGACGTAGACTAAAATAATATTTAATAGATGTAGAAAATACAAGGCTGAGTGAGAAAATTGTGTCTGGAAGAGACACGGTGTGAAATAAAAAGCGCCAGCGACACCAATTTGTGTAAGAAACCGAGATGCGGTTCATTCTCTTGTATATTTTGTGATGGTAGCATTAATTTTGCAACATAAATATAAGTAAAGAAATAATATCTTATGATCCAGTGAAACATATATGTATTATGCTTTTTGCCTATAAGCATAATCTATAGCTCCCTTAAAAGGACGGAAATACAAAACACTCTGTATAAAATCCTGTCAGAATCATCATCTTAGAGATAGATAAGTCACCGTATAAACATTCTAACTAGATTCTCTTTAACTTTAACTTTTAAGAGCAAAAGAATTTATCGTGATATTATTACTAACTAGGTATTATTTTAGTTCTTTAGCTTTTACAATTTCAGATTTTCAACCCAACTTTATCAAATCGGCGGCAAACGGCAACAAAATCCGGTGTTGTCTTGTACAAAACAAATAACGTCGCTAGATGTTCTCTATTTAAGAAAAATAAACGAAAAAGGATTCGCAGTCGCAAAGACAATAAAATCAAAGCTTATTTTATAGCTTTTGAAGCAGAGGATCATCAAGACAGATTCCTTAAATATAATAAAAGTTAAACGTTTTTCGTTTCTCTACATTTGGCAAGTGCGAGTTGCCTCATCATTTAACCGAATTCCAACTAAATTTGCTCATTAATATTACATTTCCAGATATTTAAATATATAGGTCTATTATTAAATTAATTATTAAACTCTGTGCTAATAGAACCCTCGTTTTATTTTATCTTACTACGAATTTTAAATTATCTCTTAAATTTGAACCAAAAAAATACATATTCCACAATTGATATTAATTCTACTTTTGAGGAATTTCATAACATAATAACAAAGTTGGAATATTTCGGGAAATATATCATGTTTTCGTAATCTAATTTCCATCGAATTTCAAGTCAAGTAGTAGATGCGTTAAGATATCGTAATGCAATTAATATAACCACATCGTTCGATAATTAATATTCATTATATTCCTATTAGCAAGCACATTTCCCTACATATAATCATTGAACTTATTATTTATTTTAGTTAACTTTTTTATAATTTTTTTGTAAATATATTCCAAATAGCTGCACCAATTGACCGACTCATGTGGTAGCACCTAGCACACTTGTACCATTGACCTAAGCTAGATATTTCACAAATTAGCGGAATAAATCAGAAAATATTTATCTTAGTTTTTCTTACGGTCTATAACTTTTTGGTAATCTATTAATAATCTAACCACTATATGGAATTTGTCAAGTCCATGAAGTCTCTTTAGACACCACACTATAAAATATATTTGGTAGGTATTACTCGTAATCCCACTCAAGGGCCTAAGGTACCTACCTTATAGGTAATCCTGACATTCTAAGATAGATACATTTTATTTTTAAAGGTTGCTGGTTGGACAGGTTTAGCCAAAGCTTAGAAAACACTTTATTAAAAGAAGTAGTAAAATGTCTGAAGGTAGGCAGACACGTGTGTAAGCGCTACTGGAGCTTGACTGGCAACTCTGGTGTCAACTTGTCAAGTCGTCAAATATTTCGTTGTCCTTAAAATAAATCCAAATATCATATTTTTGTTATTAAAATCACTGTAAAATTATATTAAATTGCAAATATATCCCTATATAACCTCCACCAGTGTTTGTGGATACATCGGCACATTATATACGTCGTAAAATAAGGACAAAAGTGAACCTGTCATCCAACGGTGGATTTTTGAAACCGGACTTGAAATCTGGGGAGTATTTTAATAATTAAAGCCATTATTTAGTTAATAGTACAGTTATACTTATCCTATCATATCTGTCCCACTTAACTCAGTATTTTTTGTTATCTTAATTTTGCATTATATCTACTTTTACCTATCCACCCATTAGTTCTTTACTGTCTTTTTATTCCATACTGTTTTAAATTCTTAAGTATATTTATTTTCCCTATTCTGTTTCCCTCAAGCTAAGAAATTATTAGTATAATATGTTCTATTACTAAATTTAATTATTTATGCAAGGGTACACTTACACTCCACTCAGCTCAGTTTTCTTTGAGCAACATCCATTACTCACTTTGGCAACGTACAAAGTCTCCCTTTGCTTAACTATTTGTTGAAGCAAAGCCGATGACAATTTACACTTGTCCAGACACAACAATACTTTACACTGCACAGGTATTAAAACTCAAGAGAATATAATAATAACATATTGTTCACTAGTCTCTCTAACCCAACTAACTGGTCATATATAATTACTTGTTTCTATTAAACTTAAGATTTTTATTTCCACAATAGACACTTGAAGTGCTATTTGAGTCAGTTTGTGTATTAAATAATCAATCTAACAAAATACATAAACAGATTGTGTTGGTTGGATCTGGAAAAAATATTTTCGAGTCACCTTCCATATTAATTATAAAAATTATAAATATTCCGCATATAAAGTAAAATTTCGTCATTCTTGTGTGCGACAGGCTGGCTTAGTTAGTAAGACCGCCCGTCAGCACTTACTCTAAGTGCGCCGGTTCGAAACCTCTCAACTCAAATACACTATTTTTATTTTTTTATTGTTGTTTTCTTTTATTTTTTTTCTACTTTCAAATATAATACGTGCAATTAAGATATTTTTTATTGACATCGTTTATTTATCCTTTTCACGCTCGTCACGCCCGTTTGATACCGAGTCAAAATGCTGACCCGCAAGGCAACATCCAAAGACTTGGAAAACAAGCTGCAGCTGGCCCTCAAGGAACTGAAAAAGTCCCAGGAGCTCTGCGACCGGCTCGTTCGGGAACGGGATGATAGCGAGGAGGAAATCCGGGTCATTGTGAATAGGAATACCGAACTGAAAACGGACCTGGCAAAATTAAATAACCAATACACGGACGTCGTCAAAAGGTGTTATCAGCTCCAGGCCGAAGTGGACTCATTTACTGAATGTAGCGATACGTACGTGAAGGCCCTGACTCGCATCACTGAACTAGAGATCAGCCTAAATGAGGCACATAAGTCAATTATCCAGCATGAGACTGAGAAAAAATCGCAAGATAGTGATGCGACTCGGAGCCTCTACGACGAATTGATGGTCTGTAACCCAGATAAATCTGACGAGCTTCTGAGTACCATTGACTTGACGTCAGACAATGAATGTAGCTTGTCCTCTAACATTCCAAATAGCCCTAATATTAAATTTAATAGCCGAAATACTCTAAAAAAATACATTAAATTTAATAAAATAATTAAGAAAACACAAAAACTTTTGAAAAAATACAAAACAACACAAAATATTAATAAATTATTAAAAAAGGATAGATTTAATTTATTAGAAAATATAGAAACGAGTAACATTAGGTTGCAACAAAGTAGGGATTTGTACGAAAAAAAAAGACACGCAACAACTTTTATCAGAAGTAAATAATTTAAAGCATTCCCTAGACGCCTTAAATAAAAAATACAGCAATGCTCAGTTACAAATTAATGAGCATATTGCAGCGGCAAATGAATTAATAAAATTAAGTTTATATAATAGTGAGCGCCTTGATTCCCTAGTCATTAATCGTTGCAGTTGCTCCAACGAAATGCCCAGCCCTGTTGCACAAAAAGATTTAAATGTTAGTATAGATTTAAATGTTAGTATAGATCACGAAACACACGACTCAATTAAACATACTATTATTTTAAGTGACGAGATGGGGAAAGGTTTTGGCGCAATCATTAATAACGCGTTAAAAGAAAATGTTATAAATAGATGTTATCCCGGGGCTCCTTATGAGCAATTAATTAATAACATCAGTCCACGTGACCTAGGTCATAATACAACCGTCATTGTTCTTTGTGGAGACGGCCTATCGGTGCGAAAGAAAAATATTATTAACAGTTTTAACAAGATACTAGAGTTGCACAGTATGTATAAATGTAGATTTGTTTTATGTGCTTTTCCGTATTCCAATGTGTTATCCGAGGAACAGAATAGGCACATTTTTGACTTGAATATGACACTATATAATTTAAGCCATCGTCATAATGACGCAATATTTTATTTCGACTTAAATAATTTTATATTTAATTTTAAGCTAACAAAAGATACCATGTATTTGCCACTTAGTTCTAAGAAATTGATAGCTACGTTGTTAGCCGGCAATCGTTATATTTATGACCAAGCTACAAGTAGCTTAGTTGGGGACATTGATACTGGTGCTAATGTCAATAATATTGTTATTGACAATGGCACCAGTGGTCAGGTATCTGGGGGGGATTTTACAATAGTACGACAACTGCTAAGCTCAGCCATTTAAACCTTGTACATCAGAATATTCAGGGCTTAGCGGGCAAAGAATTAGAATTACAATTGTTCGTTGAAGGTTGTGATGTCCATATTTTATGTTTAACAGAACATTGGCTGAAAAAACATGAACTTTTATTCAATATACCTAAGTTGAAATTGTTAAGTGCGTTCGTAAGAAAATCAGCAATACATGGTGGTAGTTTAATTTTAGTTTCCGTTAATATTAAGTGTAAAGAACGCAAAGACATTGTAGATTTATCTATCGAGCGCACTGTTGAATTGTCCTGCGTAGAGCTCGAGCGCTATGTTATAATCTGCGTGTACCGTCCTCCGTTAGGTGACTATAGTGTATTTGAATTAGTTATAGAGGATGCTTTGAAGAAAGCTCAAACTTGTAATAAGGATTTAATAGTATGTGGCGATTTTAATGTTAACTTATTGATCGAGTCACCCTCAACAATTAGGCTTATTAATTTATTCAAATCATTTAATTTAAACTATTTATTTCTAGAGCCGACCAGAATTACTGCAACTTCTGCCACCTGTCTGGATAACGTGTTTTGTAACTGTGATGCACTTGAAAAATTCATAATAACTGATTTAACTTCAGATCATTGTGGTCAGAAAGTAGTGTTTTTAAATGAAATTATACTTAAACCGCAAAAAGTTACTTGTAGGCCTATAACTGTAAATCGTATGGCCAGATTCAAACATAATGTAAGTAAAAATATTACATTAATTAATATGACACAGGATGAACCAGATAGCCTATATAAAGAACTTTTTGATTTTATAAAATTTGAATTTGACAAAACGTTTAATCTTAAGTCTTTTAATAAAAGTAGTAAAGCAAAATTTAATGACTGGGCAACTGCTGGCATTTACAAAAGTAGAGCGAAGTTGTATGAGCTATATGGTATGAAAAAATTTAATCAAAATATCGTTTTTCTAGAATATGTAAAAAATTATTCAAAAGTTTTTAAAAAGACTTGTGCTTCAGCAAAGGCTATTCACCTTAGAAATAAAATAACACAATCAAGCAATAAAGTAAAAACTACTTGGAACATTATAAACGCAGAAAGAGGTAATACTAAAACCACCAATAAGAGCATTGAACTTAATATTAACGGCGAAAATGTTAGCGATAATGATCAAATTGCACATACTTTCAATAATTTTTTTACTGAGATACCTGTAGCTACAACTAGCTCCTTAGATTCCTCACCTAGAAATGCTGAATTAATACTGCAAACCAACGTATCGGAATGCCTAGAAGTTCTTAAGTTTAGGCACATTACACCTCTTGACATAATTAAAACATTTAAAAGTTTAAAAGTCAAACGTACTGGAGACTTATGGGATTTATCTGTTACTGTTTTCCAAAATATCATTGGAGACATAGCTCCTCATTTAGCCTTAATTTTTAATAAATGCGTAGATTGCGGTAAATTTCCAGATCTGATGAAATATAGTAAAGTCATTCCATTGTTTAAAGCCGGAGATCCTTCTGATCCAACTAATTATCGGCCTGTATCTATATTACCAGTCCTGAGTAAGATATTTGAAAAGATTATTTTAAAGCAGCTACTCGCTCATTTTAATTTTAATAAACTTTTGCATGGTGAACAATACGGTTTCACAAAAGGCTGTTCAACCATTGATGCAGGGGTAGCACTTCTGAAAAATATTTTTAACGGTTGGGAGGATTCACAGAACGTTATTGGGGTGTTTTGTGATTTATCTAAGGCATTTGATTGTGTTGACCACCCAACACTTATACGTAAACTAGATTATTATGGAGTTAAAGGTATAGCACTTGATTTGATGAGATCGTACCTTAGTGAGAGGACTCAAATTGTAGATGTCAACGGAGTTAAATCGTCTGGTTCTCCTGTGCATATGGGTGTGCCCCAGGGCTCAATTTTGGGACCTTTTCTATTTTTAATTTATATAAATGATCTTCCGTTCTATGTTAAGAATACCTGTGGAATTGTACTGTTTGCTGATGATACCTCACTGATTTTTGGTGTTGATAGACAGAAATTCAATTATGACGATGTAAACGGTGCATTATCTAAGGTATTAAATTGGTTTACTGTTAATAATCTAGTTTTGAATGCAAACAAAACAAAATGTATCAAATTTGCATTACCTAATGTAAAAAAATTGGCCTCTAATTTAATGTTAAATAATGAGGCCCTCAGTCTTGTTGAGTCAACAGTGTTTTTGGGTATCACGTTAGATTCGAAACTTCAATGGGGCACCCAAATATCATGTCTTGCGGGGAAGCTCAGCTCAGCTGCTTACGCGGTTAGAAAAATCAGACTACTTACGGATGTAGAAACAGCTAGATTAGTCTATTTCAGTTATTTTCATAGTGTTATGTCCTATGGTATCTTGCTTTGGGGCAGAGCAGCTGATATAGATACAATTTTTATTTTGCAAAAAAGAGCAGTCCGTGCTATTTATAATTTAAGCTCGCGAGCTTCCCTCAGAGATAAATTTAAGGAAATTAACATTCTCACAGTTGCATCACAGTACATTTATGCAAACATAATATTTGTCCGTCAAAACATTAGTCTTTTTGCTAAAAATTGTGATTTGCACTCCATTAATACTAGAAATAAGCATAAACTTGTAACATCTGCTTATAGACTACAGAAAGTGCAAGGATCATTTTTAGGACTTGGTGCACGGTTTTATAACAAAATCCCCACAAATATTTTAGAATTGCCTATGAATAAATTTAAGGAACGAGTTAAGTCAGCTTTGGTACAGAAAGCTTATTATAGTATAAATGATTATATTAATGATGACAAGGCATGGGTATAGCGCTCGTTCTATCAGGACTAATGTTATTATTGTTAAAGAAATTGTTAAAACTTGTTTTGAAAAGAGTAATTGCTGAGTTTATTGCCGGCTCTTCTCAGCAAAAGCAACCTTCCGAACCGAGCATTAGAGTCGACGTTTCATAAGTGCCTGTGAAGGCCTAGTTGAATTAATAAATTTATTTCATTTCATTTCATTTCAAGCTCGGCTCACACGAGACGAGGATAACAAATGACCGTTGGATCACGGGATTGAGATGTTGTGTTGTTTACGTAGGCTTTATACAAGGAAAATGTTTAATACAATTTAACTAAATAAATATTTAATACTAGTGGCTCGACGCGGTTTTACACGCATTTGTATTTGTATACTCCCAAATTTCGCATTTATAATATGTATTAATAGGATTCTAGGATACTACACACGGTCGATCTGATACCAAAATTAGCAGAGCGTACTATGGTAAGTGCTGATATGCTACGTTAAAGTACATGTTCATATAGATATTTAGACCGTATGTTTAGTGTAATCATCATCATAAACTTTCTGAACGACGTCTATAACTAACTTTAATACCAAATACGAGAAAAATATTTAGTTAGGTATACGATCAAACTCAAAATGCCAGCAAATACAAATTCCAGTCAAATTTTTACTCAACGATTTTTTTGGTTTTCCTCTGATTTGAGGTCTACGAGTAAGTGAAGGTCGGAAGGTAAGTTCACTAAACTGCCCCCGGGCTACCTACCTTTTACAGGCGACTAAACAGTTAACGAACTAAAATAGCATCAGTGGTTTAGATCTTCATGATACGGTATAGTTATGCATGTACAAGTAAGCCTTAAGGCCATCGACTGGCTTTATCAAGCGTGCATCGCACTAACGATGTTTGAGCGCACCTCGAATATTAAATCGGAGCATATGTCAGTCTAATTATTTATAGAGAGGGGATGAGATCGCGGGCTTCTTCTCTCCAACGGTTGAGAGCCCTCAGCGCTCACCACGTGCTACGTAAAGGTGTAAAAGCCATCAGAGGCTCAGCTTCTAGTCCAATAAAAAAAATCACGGGCTTCTTAAAAATTGATGAAGATAGGAAAAGACTATTGCTAGAGAGTTGTTCATTAAGTCTCATCTAAGACATGTTCAGTTCTATGCATTGGGTTTTATAACTAACTTAGTCGAATACTGTTCCTAAATTTCAATATAGCCTTTCTACTTTTACGTTGCAGGTCTAATCTGTTTATATAAATCTAATATAATTGAACTAATTTCTTTACAAATTATGACTACTTTTCAAAGTAATTTATTATTTATACCGTATTTAATAAAAAAAAAATGTCCCGTATCCCGGCGGGCATACCAAGGGAATTGAAATCCCGGAACGGTACAACACTAGTTAGCTATGCAAATCAGCCAAATATATCGGATACCATATTAAACGAATGACAGTTCTATGATTACAATATCTTTATGTGCAAATTAATTTGAATGACAGGACATTTTAGCTTGTAAATTAGTAAATGTAAAATTACTTAGCAATGAATTTCTCTGAAATTCTGAAATCCGTCAACTTTTACATTAAATAAGTAAACATTTTAAAGTAAAACTGACTTTTACAACTGCTTACTGAATATCAAGTGGAATCTCAAAACTTTTGTTACTTTTGAAGTCTTCATTTATCTAATTCGATGTAGGAAAATCCGAGATACATTTAATTAATTAAAATAACAACTTTTGCTTCGACTACGAAAGTTATATATTTTTAGGTGAACTAGGTAACTCTTTGACATTACTTAAATAATTAATTTCCTTAATCTGAAACTGTGAGTGATAAAATAATGAAACTTAACAATTTCATATATTACCTCTTTTACCCCTTAGCTCTTAAGCGACAGAATACATTTTTAGATTTTAATGAAATTTTGTATGACTGCAGTCATACGGAAATGAACATTGGAACTTCTTATGAACATAATTATGACCAAATAAATCGAATAATCAATAATTAAATTAAAGCCAAAGTCTAAATAAAGAAACAATACAGCTGTTTATTGAAACTGCCGATTGACCACCGTTATGGTGAGGGTCCCCATAATGTGACGTCAATGGAATATGACGTCACTAATCGCACGTCGTTTTCGTTGTACCAAAGCGCAAATATGACATTACTGTATACCGTCGGGTACCGGTTGTTTAAGAATATCCAAAGAAACGTAAGCAATTTTCAGGGTTAATGAGTTTTTGAATAACTAACGTTCATTACGCTTCGTGCTCCTAATACCCCATACTAAAGGCATTTTCTATCCAACAAAGAATGTTTATTTTTAGCATGAAACATGGTTTGTATATAGGTTTAGGGATCGACGTAGATTTATGAGGCTCTATTTAATAACTAAGATGAAAATAATGAAGGTTTTGTTTGTAACAGCCGGCTTCTTTGTAATAATTGTGAGTTAGGTATTAGTATTTTTTTCTAGGTACTTTAATATGTACCTACGTTTAAGATTTATCATCGCAATTTTCTTATAAAAGGGAGTTCTGTATAGATACATCGATATCACGAAGATAATAAAAATATCGAGACTTTTGGTACTTATACCTATTAAGTATTTTTAAACTAGTGTAAAATAAAAATGAATTAATAATTGGAAGATTTAACCATTTATTTTATCGAAGTTTTTTTTATACCGCTATGTTATACCCAAAAAATATGTCGCTTTGCGCAAAACTAAACACCTGCTTAGCCGTTTTGGTTATTTTTAAAATGTTTGTTTAGTCTAAATTAACTTCTGGTACAACCCCGAGAAGGGGGATGAAACTGTGGGGCGGAAACTAGTCTGTAATAATTAATTTCGACTCTTTTATTTGAATATATTTGCTGATTTAATTAAATATATTTAGTATGGTAAAAATATATTCTAACTATTCACTGACTTACCACCAATAGTAATTAAGTTATTCTTTTAGATGTTATAATTCTGCTTTATCTCTGTAATGTGCAGGTCCCTATATGACCTATATCATAATAACTAGATATGTATATGTATTTTATCTTTTTCCTTATTTTTGTTTCGGCAATTAGCGATAGACTTGTTAGCAAGGTGTTAGCAAGTGGCCTCCCATATTTTTGGCGATATATGTAATTTAGCTTTAATTGATTAATTTACTATGTATTCTAAAAGAAGAAGTAGCAATTACATTATCTCATAAGAAACTTTTTTTGTTCAAATATTTTCCAATAAACAAATTAATTAATAAAATTGATTTCCCAATTAAATACCTACATTCAAACATGAGACGAATTTTCATACGACAAACAACTTTCTTGACTTCGCGAAACTTTTGTAAACTTCAAAAAGTTTTCGTAACTCTCCAAAAAGTATTTATATCCGAATCTATTCGGTGTTGAGTACTTTTAAAGTTTTTTTTTTCACTACGTATGCTCTATGGCCATGCAGGTGTGCATTCCGGATGCGTCCGTCGGACACAGAGGTATCGCGGCAACTGCTGTGCTGGGTCATCCAAAGTCGTCGAAGGAGTCCGCAAAGCATCTCTTCGGCGTAACCAACGCGACTGCGCGAACAAACTCCACCCACAAAAAGTTTCACAGGCGTTCAAAGTAAGAGCGGTCTTTTCGCAACTTTCTATTGTTAATCGCAGGTCGGTATACATTTTTGTCGCAACTGGCAACCCCTTCAGCGGCATATTTAAAAAGTTATAATTAATCGCCCGTTTAAACTGTTGCTTTGTTGGCGTCGCGTCGGGCTTAACTAATATAAGCATTGTGTAGACAAGATGTTGGCGTGATAACTTTAAAAACTGGTAAACATATAAAGCTATTATAACGATATTGTAGGTACATGTGTTAGTTTTAACACTGCTGTTTCGCCTCTTTCGCATTTATAATAATCGGCTAGGTACTTGGTGACAAAAACTTTTATAGTAATATTAAACTATGTATAATTAATAGTATTTCTTCATAAGAGTCTTCTATGTGTGAAAATGTCCCAGGATATTTTTATTTATTTATATTAGGGCATGAGTCCGTTTTACCGACCCATATACAATGTTTGTTACCAAATTCAAAATCACCCGCTTAACTTCCAAATTCATTCCATTAAACGCTAACACTGGATGTAAAATGTTAAACAACAATATTGTGAATCGGCGACGGTTGTAAACAGTTTACAGATAGATATAAAGGCAACAACGACCTGAAGTTGAGCTTCAGCTGAAAATATTTACAATTTTATCGTTTCTACTGGTGACTGCATGATTTTGAGAAAAACTTGGAATAGAAAGAACTAAGTAGTTACATATTTTTTAAGCATATTAAATAGTTATAATAGTTACCAATATACTGATTTATTTACTGAAAAAAAAGTGATATTTTATATTATTATAGAGAATACAAACCAAATGCGTTTGGATTTTCCAAAGCAAAAAGATACTACATAAAACTACTACGTGCCACTATCGTAAAATACCGTATCTTACTCGATACCCTTGAAGTCCCCGTGAAGGTTTTGTTTATTTATTTCAAATTCACACGTATACAATATACGGCTGTGCTTTGTTTATGAAGAACCTATAGATTCATTCAACTTTTTACTTATTTAATAAAATCTATGGAAATTGGCAACACAAATTAAGGTGATCGCTATTTTGGACTATGGTGTTCTAGTATACAGAAATTATAGCAGAACGTTAAGAGTTAACTTCGACTACCTATAAAAGTCGCTACAAAAATATTTGCTTAGTATATAAACATCATTTCTCTAGTAAGTAACTTGAAAATGTATCGTTCTCAAAATATAAATTGAACTTCTGATAATGATATTCAATTTTACTAGAGCCCATGGTCTCACTACTCCAAACACGATTCTAAAGGGTAGGTACCTACATTTGCTCCGTACAAAAGTAATGGGCGAGTTTATAATGAGCTGTACACATTTTTATGACAACCGTTTCATGGCTGTGCAAGTGTCGTATTTAGAGATTAGTCTTGATAAGCTCAGGTACTAAGTATTACGTACACGTCACATTTTTTACTTTTAGGGCCCAATTTTTAGCTAGATTCGTCATATTAGTGTAAACTTGTTTGTTAGAGGAGGTTTGCTTAAGTTTGCCACTTAAAATTAACACAAATATGTGTGTTGAAAAACTGCCTTTTATTGTCAACAAAAACAACTATCTAATTATTTTCAGGCTATTCATAAGTAGGTAGATTGGAAAAGCCTAATTAAAATAACATATTTTCTTTGTATATAATATGAATTGTATTTCGTATCTATATTTTTAGTTATCCAAACTTAGCTGTATTCAATTATACAGAAACGAAATTTGTTACATTTTTAAATGAATATTTTTGCACATATAAAACGCTTAGATACGTTATTATAATTTCATCATTTCATACATACCTAAGCGAGAGTAACAGTCAAACTTAAACTTTTTTGTGTTTAGAAACTGCAAGATAATGTTGAAGTTAAGTAGCCTTCTCTTCTTCAATTTTATCTAGGTTCCACTTTTCGCCACACCCCGTTTGCTATTTTATGTTTCCCCAAAATATAATGCTCTTAATATGTCCGGAGTGGCCATCAGATAAAGCCTTAAATGTCCCACCATTTTACGTCGCTATTGTGTACCACCAACAAAATATTGACCATAATATTTAATGTTACTGTGTCTGGCAAACGCCTTCAAGTAATAACATTGAGATTCAAGAAGATTGCCAACAAAAGGATGCCTTAACCAGCTGCATTTCATGAGATTTGAAAGCATCGGATTTGTTTTATTTTCAATTAAAGTCTATGCGTACTATTGTAATTGTAGACTTTAAATGAAAATACTGGTATTTTAAGTGTGGCAATTAAGTTGGGACTTTTGGGCAACTCACTGATCTATCACATGGCCTATAAACTCTTGTTCTTTGATTGAGATTTTGCTGTCTCAAAACAACCATAATCAATCGATTTTCATTTATATACTCATCCAACTTTTTTTTTAATAAATTAATCTATACTTATACTTATATACTTATAATATTATAAAAGAGTAGAGTTTGTTTGTTTGCTTGTTTGTTTGTTTGCTTGAACGCGCTAATCTCAGGAACTACTGGTCCGATTTGAAAAAATCTTTTACCATTGGATAGTCCATTTATCGAGGAAGGCTATAGGCTATATATCATCACGCTCTGACCAATAGGAGCGGAGCAGTAATGAAGAATGTTTCAAAATCGGGAATATATTTTTCCTTTTGAGAGCTTCCGCTGCGTACGCTGCATAAACGGTTAAAGTTACGCTAAAATGATGTATCACAGAATTGTTCCTCTTTAAAAGTTCTAAAAAAAAGTCCGCGACAGCAAATGTCTATCTGTTAAGGTTGGCTAACTATAACCATTTCTATGCTAACCAAATTTGTTCGAAAATTAAGCATTATTTGTGAAGGTGTTTTTATAAAGATGATATTAATCCTTATCCAAATAAATACGTTATTCATCACAAGTATTTAATTTAGACCAAAGTTGACATCATTCGATTTCAATGAATATCTTAGGAGATATCGCAAATTAAAAATAAAATCGCCGCAAAATAATTATCAAGTAGGTACAGCGCGCGCATTCATGTGCTGGGCCGGCGTGCACGGGCAGTCATCACTTAGCTGTGCGAGTCCATCTTTCTACGTAAACGAAGTTGCGGGTTGAAAGTTAGAGTTAGCCCAAAGTAACTATTCCACGCGGACAAGGTCGCGGGCAGAAGCTAGTACATAATAGTTGTGTGCTGTTTTCCTTATGCATATCTCTGAGCAAAGTGTATTTCATACATGTTGCATAACTTGCTACTAGGATACTGACGTTTTACAGCTCGAATAGCACGATTAAGCTGATTATGTTCATACCTAGTAGTGCATTGTCTAACTCGAAAATTGAAGTTATATCTTATATCATGGGTATAGTATATGCTTGTAATATATAATACTACCCACTTAGAATAGGTTTCTGAAACAACACAAGTGCTGTAGGTAGCTAAACAAACTCTGTGTTTAGAGCAGTAGTTACTTTGAATAATTCTAAATTGCTTGTTTTTCTGCTTTGTGACGGTCCATCCTTATTTTTAATTCAAAGGTATAGCCTTGTTGTATTTCTTTTAGTTTGTCTTTTGGTGATAAGACTTGTAAATGGAGGCAATTGGGAATATTGTGATATAGAGCAACCATCGACAATTTTGAAGGGTGTTTCGAGACGCGTCAAACAATATCCACTCCCGTTCGGATTGACTCGGGTGTCAAATAAAGCGAGAGATTTACGAGGCGACTGCCTCACTACGACAAGTGTTAAATCAAAAAAACAATTTGGCAATACTGCTTTTCCAGTACTCGGCGCAAAACATGACGTCGATGTTTTTTTATAACCGCACCTCTACATGCACAATTGTGATGTCTATGTTTTAAATGTTAGTTATTTTTTTCATCACATTCAAAAATATTTTTTAAAACTTCAATTGAGCAAAGGAGAAATAATAATAAAAAAATATAAGCTAAACATTTCGGAACCGTAACAGGAAAATTCATGAAATTTATAAATAAATGTACCACATACTTTTTGTTTACATAAGTCATAAATTATTGTATGTTTGTATATGCCAAGTTAAAAAACATATAATAATGGAAATTAAGGGTCAAAAAGAACCATTAAGTAATAACAAATAAAATTTACTCGTATTTACATACAAAATCATGAGATAAATATGTTTGTGTGTCAATGAAATACCTATGAATCAGAGTAAATAACGCATAACACGCTAACTAGACGTATTTGAAGCGAAATAATGAACGATACAGCAATTATTGGAATAATAGATATTACTGTAAATTGAACGCTTGTTTAAATTTTTCAGTGTTACATAGGATTTAATAAGATTAGTACCGTGTGTTATCTGAGATGGAATTATATGTAAGTTAACATTTATTAACAATATTTTTAAATATTAAATTATGGGTAGATATAACGATTACATATATTGATTTTAGCAATCAATTGAATCAGTTTTATTAAGCTGTTAAAAACTGTATCGTAGTAGCAAGCTATTCATTTATGAAAGGTTCAAGTTTAATATAATTTCGAGCCACTGGTCGTGATTTCGATTCCCACTCAGGACAAAATATTATATGTAAATGTACATATTATACATGCCTGTTTATCTGTCCATACATATATTTAAATGTATTATAATGTAATACTTTAGCTTTCTATAAACTCCGTATAAAAGATACCTATCCTGGGATATTTTTCTCTAATCTTTACCTATAATCAACCTGTACCTCTTTGCAGAAACTCGCCGTTATTCTCACCGGCATATGCTTGGTCACTGCCAACCCTCCATACTACAAGGTGTATGGTCATAAGGGCGACATAGTACCTCCTAGGACTGGCTTGGAAGAATCTGCATTATCTATACCAATACTCAACCCTGACCAGCAAGCTCTCTTAATATTGCTGGACGCTGTCGGTGGATGGCAAAGTTCTGGAACATCTACGTTATTGGATTCTGTCAGAGCATAATAAAGCTTATTATTATGGAATTGTAGTTGTTTTTAGATGTGGATGTTTTGTGATGTTAATAAATGTATTTTTTTTTTGTTTGTGATTTGATTTTCAGATTATATTACGTTTCAATGTTTTGTCATAAACATTATGTATGTTGGAAGGATATATTTATATACTGAATCCTAAATTTTAAATAATGGTAGATACATCGATTGTAGTAAAATTTAAATAGAATATATTTAGTAAAATTTAAAAAAATACGAACTAATTTTAATCATGAGGTTTAAGTCATTCGATAATAATTTTTTTCAACATTTATCAATAGTTAAAATTGCGTTATTTATCTAAAAATACAAAATTCTATTTACAATTCGTTTAAACATAAATACTGCAGTCTATTCTCGGACCTGCAATGGCTCCCTTATGAAATGCTCACGTTGTGGGTGTGGAGTGGAACCCTTTATCTGGATTACTGGAAGGTGCTCCAGATTCAATGTAACAGAAATATCTTAGCCATTGTCACGTGCTCACTCGTGCATCCAAGATTATTTGTAATGATTGTGTATTCGTTTCTAAGAAAACATGTACCCAATAGCGCGGCCTGAATATTTGATGGTAGAAATGATACAGGAGAATTACATATATTTGTAGTGAAGAAACTCACAGAAAAAGTGAGAAAAATCAACCATCTTTATGAAATAACATGATATTAATGACCCAAAATTTAGCAATTTCAAATAAACTATTCCTCCAAACCTCAATACTATTCAGGTTCAGACACAAAAAATATTAGTTTCCATATATTATGTTTACAGTTTTTGATTAATAGGTATAATTTGTACATACCTACCTATGTGTTGGATTTTATTAAGTATTTTCAATTTTTTTTTCTCATTATTTTTAAAATACAACCCAGATATATATTTTTATTTTCTATTTTCTTTTTGTTATAATTTGTTTTATGTACCTTAATAAATAAATAACAAAGATTATTTACACATTAAACATTGGAATATCGTTGAAGAATTGTAGTTACATTTCTGTTGCCTTTGGACGTTCAAACCGCGATCATTTGCGATGACCGAGCAGAAAAATCCGCTCTCATTTGTCGGAACGGGTTACGTACAATGTAACCTATCGATTAAGCGGTTACGTGTAAAACAACCGCTTTTTACTGTCACATACAAACTTTTCTTATAAGTCTTGTAACTATAGATTAATTTAAGACTCATTTTATACACCCAAGAGGCTTAAAACTCTTTATAATATAGTTCATTGTTATCGATATTACA
Organism: Thyatira batis; assembly: GCA_905147785.2. Taxonomy (NCBI): domain Eukaryota; kingdom Metazoa; phylum Arthropoda; class Insecta; order Lepidoptera; family Drepanidae; genus Thyatira; species Thyatira batis. The sequence continues at coordinate 9,324,794 of LR990489.1, forward strand.
AAAATGATTTTTTTAAGCCACATAACTTTAATGAAAATTCTGGACACTACATTTTTATCATATACCTAACTCTATCGGTTTCATCCGCGTTCACGGGAACCTTAAATTTTCCCGTGATAAAAAGCGGCCTATGTTTTATTCTAGGTTATAAACTGTGTACCAAATTTCAATCAACTCCGTTAAGTAATTTTTGCGTTAGAGTCACAAACATCTATTTCACATTTTCGCAGGAGGGCTAATACCCTAAAAGTACGTTTGTACGTGAATATTATAGATCAAAATCAAAAACACTAACACTAACAAAACCACTAACTTCAAATGTTCAACTATCCTAACTTAACCAGACTCATAAACTATCAAAGAGCAAGTTACCCTCTAAAGCGGTGGTATTTGCGTCAATTCAATATCAATATCTTTAGTGCACAGTTCTCTTAGACTTGATATATAGGGTGCAAGTTTACTGCATCGAATAGATCTCAACCGGTCCACTGCGCAAGCGACTATTTTCCACTACATGCCTCATCTCACAGTTTGTTACACGAGACAAATGGTTATGCTTGAAATAGATTCAACATAGGATTGGTTACCCATAAGTTGGTCGTAAGAAAGATAGTGATTTAAGCCTTAAGAGAATAAATGGAAAACAATTTTGAAATAAACTTCGAAATTAGATATTAGATGATCATCGATTGACGTAGATAGCATCATGAGTTATTCATAAATATGTTGAGAAGAAAGGGCAAAGCAATTCCTATTAATATTATAAATGCGAATGTTTGTAAGGTCAGAATGTATGTTTGTTACTCTTTCACTACTTTTAATGCCGGGAAAATTGAAAATTCCCCGGGAACGCTAGTGAAACCACGAGGAGCCACTAGTAATTGATCACATATTTTTTAATTTGAGAATCTTAATCGTGAACCCCGTGAACGGTTTTATATAAAGTCACATCACATAAGATACATTTGCTGGTTATTCGGTTGTTTATTACCAATCTGTTGCTGCCTGACCTATATAAAGCACTAGTGGCTCCCCGCGGTTTCACCCGCGTTCCCGGGATAAAAAGTAGCCTATGTGTTATTCCAGAACATATTCTTGCTCTGTGCCAAATTTCAAGCAGATCCCTTCAGCCGTTGGAGCGTGAAAGAGTAACAAACATCCATACATACAAACTTTCGCATTTATAATATTAGTAGGATGAAGGCCAACTGCGGAAACACACCAATAGGTTTGTGGCGACCGATTTCAACATGTAATGCATGTTACATTTACTACACCAAAGGATTTAACCACTGTGTTATTTCCTCAGTCTAGTTTCACTATAAGTAAGGTAAATGACCCAATGGTGGCCAGTTTAAGAAAAAAAAACTGGTTTTTGTGAAATCTATACTAATATTATAAAGGAGTAGAGTTTGTTTGTTTGTTTGTTTGTTTGTTTGTTTGTTTGTTTGGTTGAACGCGCTAATCTCAGAAAGTACAGGTCCGATTTGAAAAATTCTTTCGCCATTAGATAGTCCATTTATCGAGGAAGGCTATAGGCTATATATGATCACGCTCTAACCAATAGGAGCGGAGCACCAATAAAGAATGTTTCAAAATCGGGAGATTTCTTTTCCAGTGGAGAGCTTCCGCTGCGTACGCTGCGTAAACGGTTAAAGTTACGCTAAAATAATGTATGACATAATTATTCCCCTTCAAAAGTTCTAAAAAAAAGTCCGCGATAGCATATGTCTATCTGTTAAGGTTGGCTCACTATAACCACTTTTATACTAACCAAATTTGTTCCAAAATTAAGCATTAATTGTGAAGGTGTTTTTATAAAGATGATATTAATCCTTATCCAAATAAATACGTTATTCATCGCAAGTATTTAATTTAAAACAAAATTGCCATTTACATCATTCAATTTCAATGAATATCTTAGGAGATATCGCAAATTTAAAATAACATCGCACCAAAATAATTATCAAGTACTGTACTGCGCGCGCCTGTATGAGCCGGGCCGGCGCGTGCAGTCATCAGTTAGCTCTGCGAGACCATCCTTCTACGTAAACGAAGGGGGTTGAAAGTTAGCGTCAGCCCAAAGTAACTATTCCACGCGGACGGAGTCGCGGGGAGAAGCTAGTATTACCTAAATTGTGAAAGTTTCAGCACTGAATATAGTGAAACTGTAAAGTCCAGTCCTTATTTAATATTTGTAATGTGTTGCGCGTGAGATATGGCAAAGCTGGATTCAATTCATTCGAATTCATGAGTTGGCTGCGCGCGCGCTTAGCGTATAGCCGTGTTACGTGTGCTCGCTGTGCTTACATATTGCAGTACCTACGCCTCAAGTAAATTAATAATAGTTAACTGTTTGATAATTAACTGTTTACAATATGGTGCAGTGTAAGAAGTGCAGTAAGTTCGTGTCTATGGCGAAAGAAGAAGTCCTCAAATGTAAAGGATCGTGTGAAGGTGTTTTTCATAAGAAGTGTGTAACGAAAAAGACATTTAAAAACGAGAAATGTGAAGATTGCATCTCGCCTATCGGCTCGCCAAGTACGGAGGATACCGATATAGCTGCCACCTTGGCTGATATCAATAGAAAAATTGAAGTAGTATACAACATGGAAAAAAAACTGAGTGAGGTGGCTGAACTGGTTGATTTCATTTCGGAAAAATATGATAAGCTGTGTGAATATCAAAAGTTAACGGAAAATAAAATTAGAGCATTAGAGAATAAAAATACATATCTGGAGAAGTGTAACAATTCGTTGGAAGAACGTGTGAACGAGCTGGAAGAGAAAGAAAATGGGAAAAAAGTGGAGTTAGTCGGTATAGAATTACAGCAAAATGAAGTAATTGAACAGGTAGTCGCCGCAGTTGCTCGAAAGCTTGAGCTGGACGTGAGTCAGATTGAGCATGCAGAAAGGGTTGGACGACAAAAACGGGATTCCGTTAAACCTATGCCGGTGGTTATAACTCTGAGGTCGAAGGTAGCTCGCGACAAGTGGATCGATAACCGTAAAAAACGGTTAACCAACGATGACGTGTTTGGTACGAGGAATAACAATCGCATTTATGTGAACGAAAATTTGACTAGATACAAAAGAAGCCTATTATGGTCTACTAAGAACTATTTGCGTAATGTATATAAGTATATATGGGTACAGGATAGTAAAATTCTAGTAAGAAAGAATGATGAACAAAAAAAAATAACATGTATTCGGAACGAAAACGATATTAAAAGTTTACTGGATAATACATCGGCAACTCATTAGTTTGTCTCGGTGTGGGTATATATATCTATAGCGCACACTATTGCGCGAAGTGCACACGGCGTATTCACAACAATAATCTGCTGTGGATCGTTTCGATGCAATTGTTTGCCAAGATAATCAATTTAGAAGGTTTACTAACACAACCAATTGGTGCCAGAACCTACCCAAAGATAGTGCATATATACATACGGCTCATTTAAATATACGATCACTTAAAAAACACTTCAATGAGCTGCTTATTATATTAAATACCAGTAAGAATATAGACATCTTAATATTAAGCGAAGTTAATATTTCTGAAGAGGAGGTTTCATTGTACAAAATAGAGGGATATCAAATATTTACAAATACCAGAGTAAATCGAAGAGGCGGAGGAGTACTTATATATGTCAAACAAAGTCTCAATTTTCAAGGAAATATTATTCAGGCAAGTGCAGCCGAGATACTACAGGGCAAACTCGATAGTGACCACTCAATTATCAATATCATTGCTGTCTATAGGCCTCCGCGAACGAACAGATTATTGTTTGTTTCTGAAATTGAGCGAATCATCAAGAAAATTCCACGTTGTGAGAATATAATCTTTATTGGGGATATAAACATAAATTTGTCAGGAGATAGTGATGGCAACATGGTATCGCATTACAAGGACTGTTTATGTGAACTGGGCCTGCAGTGTGTTATACCGGCTAATGAGATCACGCGAGAAGCAATCGTGGCGGGCGTGAGAGAGACATCGTGCATCGATCACGTGTGGGTGCGAGCAAGACAGTTGCGAGACTCTAAGTCATTTGTGATTGAGTGTTTCGTGTCGGATCATCATATGGTTGGCGTATCACTGCCGCTGTCTGCTGCAAATGAGCCTAATATAAGTATGAACTCGGACACTCGGTATGTAATAAATAATCACTTTGTTTTTGGTAAAATTACCGATTATGATTGGTCTCAACTATTGTCTATAGACTGTCCATTAATCTTGTATGATAAGTTACAATGTATTTTTAATGATATTTATAATGATAGTAAAATCATAATGCCAAAAACTAGGAAACGTGTTGCGCAACCATGGATAAGAGGGTTTTTAAAAAATATGTTATTGCATAGGGATCAGTTGTTCAGGGATTGGAAAGATACACCTAATAATTACACGAAACGACTTGAATATACACGATATAGGAATAAAGTAAACAAAATAATATATAATGAAAAAAACAAATATAGACAACAAGAAATAATGAAATGTAGGGGAGATCCTCGGAAGATATGGGAAAAAATTAATAGCTGGATAGGTAGAAATAAAATGAATGTAGATGAGACGATAACGAAATATTTCGGAAAAAATGAGACAATGTATAATATATGTAATAACTTTGCATATACATTTACTCAGGAAATTAAAAATATAAAGCATAATTGTAATAAATATTTTTTGGATAGATATCAATATGTTCAGTTAAGTAATGTATCTTTTCGTTTCACTCCTGTGAACAGTAACAATGTAATTAAAATAATAGATCAGCTGAGCAGTGAGAAGGCACCAGGCATTGACGGTATACGAGCTATAGATTTAAAGTTAATTCGTAAAGATATCTCACCGGTATTGGCACACTTTGTCAATTTATGTTTAACGAGAGGTGAATACCCAAGTTTGCTTAAAACGTCTATAATCAGGCCAATTTACAAGCATGGTATACATAGTGATTATGCCAATTACAGGCCTATTGCAATTTTGTCAGTAATCAATAAAATTGTAGAAAAAATAGTCGTGGGTCAAATTAATGATTTTTTAGAGCAGAATAATTTATTGTCTGACACACAACATGGATTTAGACGTGGTCGTAGTACCGCAACAGCACTCTCACAGTTCTCAGAGGTTATAAACAATAGCCTTGATGCAGGTCATCACATCTTAGCTTTGTTTATAGATTACAAAAAAGCATTTGACACATTAGACCATCAGGTTCTACTTAAAGCCATGGAAGAGTGCGGTATAAGGGGTCCCACGAACAAATGGTTCCGACAGTACCTGAGGGATAGAACGCTCAAAACAAGTGTTGCAGGTGTGTCAGGCCGTGAAGCCGCGGTTAATCTTGGCGTACCGACTGGCTCTGTATACGGACCAATAGGCTACAATATTCATGTCAATAGCGTCAGTAACGTAGTGAAAAACTGTCATGTCATTATGTACGCAGATGATATGTGTCTCATATACTCGTCGAATAATGTACAAGAGGCTCGAACTGTATTGCAGACGGACTTCAATAATATAGCTAAATGGACACACGACAACGGTATTATAATGAACGTAAATAAGACTAAAGTAATGCATATATACTCACCGTACAATTTGGTAGCAAAGGGTATTGACAAATCGACAATTGGTATTGTAGGCCACACATATGACTGCATGCATGCAGGTAAAACCAATTGTGACTGCCAACATTTAGAATATGTCACTAAATTCAAATACCTAGGCATGTGGGTGGACTATAATATGAATTGGAGACCGCAGGTTGATTCAGTGTGCACAAGACTTAGGTCCGTCTTAAGCAAATTTTATACGTTGAGGGCCCCTCTGAGTAGAAAAACGCTAAGAGTGATTTACTTTGCCCTTGCCGACTCACTGTTAGGCTATGGATTGTGTGTATATGGCCGTACATTTAAGACCTATCTTGATAGTATTAGGGCATTGCAAATCCGCTTCATGAAATATCTAGTTGATCCAAAAGTAAAACGAGAGTGTAAAGAAAATTATGAAAAACTATTTGTTGCATGTAACATACTTCCTGTTCATGAGCGGGTCAAACACCTAGTGGTTCTGGAGCAATTCTATAATCCACAACATAAAATGGAAATTAAAAACACGTTTAACACCAAAAATGTCAGGAAACGTAAACTGATCCAGCCAGTAGTAAAAAACTACTACGGTAAAAGAACAAATAGGTGGTTGATCCCTTCAATATACAATAAGAATGATTGGCTCCGAAACTTAAATATTGATATTTGTTACAAATCTCTAAAATGTAAATACAAAAAACATTTAATTTCTGAAATCGGTGTGAATTTGGGTATTTAACTTTATTTGGTTTAGTTAATACAATGCGAGGCTAAAAGTAGGTACATTAGTTATTTATCATAATTAAATAAGCCAATATTGTAATTATATAAAAAAGCGCAATTCCCGCCGACAAACTGCCACGCAGTTTGGTGGGCTTAATTTTTATGTACATATGTGTTGGTCTTCAATAAATATATTTTTTATTATTATTATTATTATAATTAATTTAACAAATAAAAGTTGTAGTTTTGTGACCCAGTCATGGCCAGGGAAAATTCATTAATGGATACCCCAGTCTTCGTCTAAGTTTATCTTTATTTTATGGTTAACACATCAAACAAAACTAATTTCGATTTTAACTAAGCAATACTATTTTACAAGTGAAACTTTCTGCTCACCGCCTGAACGATTTCCTTAAGAAAAGCCGTCGTTGTCAATTTCAAATCACCTTACACTTTGTATTCGCGCATATTTGTACATGTAACTGACTGAATTCAATAAAACGTTAAACTTAGATAGTTCGATGTCTAAAGTCTATGTCACAGTGATCCCAATGTAAAAACATTCGCTCATGTCCGAATTCTAGATGTTTCTTTTAATTTTTGGCCATTACTGGTACCGTGGCCACCACTGGTACACTTACGATAGTTTCCAATTCAGTCAAGATATTTATTCTGGAACATAGATAAAATGCTTATTATATTAACATGTTTTAAATTCTTCCAACACAAACAGACAGACAGACAGAGTTACTTTCGCATTTATAATATTAGTATAGATTGATATTAAGTACTCTACTTAGTCTTTACTTTGTTGTTGAAACATTGAACAATCAAATTGTGTACATACCTACTGTACATACTCTAGTAATTTTCAGGATAAAAACCCATCCTTCAATTTTACTTTTAAAAGATTTTCCCCGGATCGTAATGTCCAAAGTAACGTTGTTTACCTCGGGGCCTTTATTTCATTTATCTACGTCACTGTGCAATCCTCACCCCGTGATAAACACATGGACCGGACCGACGGAATACGTACGAGCCTCAAAAATACAACGGAAATGGATAACCCTAAATGAGCACGTGGGTGTTGGTGCTCTCGTTTTTTAGATAGCCTTATGATTTAAGGCTGAATGAGCCAATTAGTACGTACCTAAATAGATATAGGTAGTTTTAATAAGTTTATTTTTCATCGTTGGGAAATTTACTGCTGTTTATTTCAAATAGGTTTAATACGATCATAATCCTTATATTGTTGAACATCTGGGTAACATTAATTGAACATTAACCATAATAGTTACATTGCAAAACTGTAACTATATATATTTTGACAGGCTTTTACCTAAACTAAGTGGTTTGAATTTGGAACAAAAATATTGTTTTTTTTTCTTACCTTTTTACACTCATATACTACGGTCTTCTTCCACCTGACGTTAGTCCCGGCTATTGCCAGGGTCTGCCTTCCGACTAAGCTTCCTCCACTTTGACCGATCTTTCATATGATGTAAAAGTGGTTAAACTACCATAAAATAGTATAAATAATACAACAACGTAAAGTAACGTACAGTAATCACTTTTCCACGTAGGTACTTACCCGGTTAGTATTTTAAAGGTTCCTATTTGGGGACAGTTGACGTCCCTTGGGCGGCGTGGAGTGAGCGGAGTGCCATTTATCTTGATTTGGGGATAAACCCGTTTTTATCCGATTGTGAAACATCAAGCAATGTGTTTCGTACGTTTTTAATATATCACAAATAACCTGTAAATTTTTGGTACCACAAAAGATATAAAATATATATGAAAACTCATTTAATTCCAACTAGTCAGCTGCTTTTGTTGACCAATGTGTTTAAATATACAGAAAACTATATCTTGTGCCCAGATATGTATGGATGTATTTCCCTCGTCCGAATGATCTCATAATACTTTATCGCTTCAAACAAATTCTATTTTAATAATCCAAAAATAGTAATTTGATTAGCTTAACCTCAGACATGTATCGAATAAAGGGCTAAAATGAAAAACGACTGAGGCGCATGACAACTTTACAATAAACTTCATCAAAGAAAACTCATTCACTTTCGATAGCGATTGAAATTGCTATTGTTAAAAAAGTTGCGCGTCACACTATTTTCTTAATAATACATGACAATGGATAGGTACATAATATCATAGTCATAGTTCTAAATATAAAATTACAAACTTTTTTTAAGATATGTTTGAAAAGGGCTAAACTATCTAAAAATGGGCTATAAATATACCTACTAAACAATACTCAAAATATATAAAATTCTTTACAAATACAGTCATACATTATTAACTCGATAAATGAAAATATAAAGTTATTTTCAATATTCACCCACCATTGGTAGCTGCAAATGGCAAAATCAGTTGAAGCCATGCGCTTGAGAACGCCTCGATGGTCCTAAGTCAAACATGGCGGAAAATTGACCCAACGCGGCATTGCCACCATTTTCCACCATTTAAATATTATTGTAAAGAGCAACCAAACTTTTTATTTTGTACCTATTGAGTATAAGTATTCCGAGATTTTTTTTCACAAACGGCCAATGTGATTCCAAACTAAGGAAAGCTTCCCTTGGGCGGCGTGGAGTGAGCGGAGTGCCATTTATCTTGATTTGGGGATAAACCCGTTTTTATCCGATTGTGAAACATCAAGCAATGTGTTTCGTACGTTTTTAATATATCACAAATAACCTGTAAATTTTTGGTACCACAAAAGATATAAAATATATATGAAAACTCATTTAATTCCAACTAGTCAGCTGCTTTTGTTGACCAATGTGTTTAAATATACAGAAAACTATATCTTGTGCCCAGATATGTATGGATGTATTTCCCTCGTCCGAATGATCTCATAATACTTTATCGCTTCAAACAAATTCTATTTTAATAATCCAAAAATAGTAATTTGATTAGCTTAACCTCAGACATGTATCGAATAAAGGGCTAAAATGAAAAACGACTGAGGCGCATGACAACTTTACAATAAACTTCATCAAAGAAAACTCATTCACTTTCGATAGCGATTGAAATTGCTATTGTTAAAAAAGTTGCGCGTCACACTATTTTCTTAATAATACATGACAATGGATAGGTACATAATATCATAGTCATAGTTCTAAATATAAAATTACAAACTTTTTTTAAGATATGTTTGAAAAGGGCTAAACTATCTAAAAATGGGCTATAAATATACCTACTAAACAATACTCAAAATATATAAAATTCTTTACAAATACAGTCATACATTATTAACTCGATAAATGAAAATATAAAGTTATTTTCAATATTCACCCACCATTGGTAGCTGCAAATGGCAAAATCAGTTGAAGCCATGCGCTTGAGAACGCCTCGATGGTCCTAAGTCAAACATGGCGGAAAATTGACCCAACGCGGCATTGCCACCATTTTCCACCATTTAAATATTATTGTAAAGAGCAACCAAACTTTTTATTTTGTACCTATTGAGTATAAGTATTCCGAGATTTTTTTTCACAAACGGCCAATGTGATTCCAAACTAAGGAAAGCTTGTTCAAAGGTAGGTAACTACATACAGTACCTACTTACTTTTAAATACTTATATTGATATTTACCTTCAGACATCTACCTACATATTCACAATGTTTGTCCTGGGTAGAATTCAAATCCACGTCTGACGGCTTGTAATGGTCACTAACCACAAAACCAACCGGCCTGTCGAAGAAAAAAACTATTCAAACCGAACGTACTAAAAGTGTTGAAACTGTAAAATAGATTAAAAACAGTAGAGAAAACAATTTTTGGGCATACATTAAATATTTATTCAGCATCTATTTCAAACAAGTAATATTCCATTGTATTATTAAAGCTCCATATATCGCTAGTAAAGCTGAATATTATTTGTATCTGTATTCACTCGGTATTAATTTAGACAATAGAATATCGCAGCACAAAATTAGCATGTAAATTGCTTGTCGAAATATTAGTCGTGTTGTGTCTGTAGTCAACAGCTGTTTATTATTCCGTGCAAACAAGTGCAATGCAAAGATAGGTGTGCAGCTCTTAATGAGTATAAAATAAATAAAAATTTATAGTCAAACATTGAATCTCCACCTTTTTTTAAGTCGGTAACAAAAAATAAAGGGAAAATATTGAAACCGAAGAGCCCAGATTCGAACCCTATAATGAGTTTGTGCTTTCGATAAATAACATAAATAAATATCTTGCGACATAAACATTTATTTTTATATATGTATTCTTTATTTAATTCCAAACACAATAGTGCAAATATGTTCAATCACATTTGGCCAGTCTGATTCAAACAAAGCAGATCTTATAGTATATATCTAGATAGCTGATTACATACTGACATCTAGATGCAGAACATACATGTTCATGAACACCCCAGGCATTATACCAACGACGGCTTAAAGGACAGGATCACTAACCATAAAGCCAACTGACCAGTCGCGGTGATTGGAAACCACGTGGGGAAACTTTGTAGTCGCTACTCGCATGCTGGGATCCAAACGCAAGCCGAAATGCGGTCGCAAATTACCACATTATCCAGCCTGCTCCGATAGCTGCACATCAAAGCCAGCGCTATTGGGCTCTGCATGTTAACCACCTCAATTATTATTATCATTACCCCATGGTAATGATCAAAAACATCCCAACAAAGATTGCTAAATATAAAACCTACATAAAAATGCCAAGCTTATTGCTTTAGCTGATTACTGCCTCGCGATTCCGACTTCATCATCTAAATATATATGTTTTTATTTGGTGTGTCAAATTTTTGACCATTCTCTTCAGCAACTGTTGCTTATAACGGACATCTATATTTATTATTTATCCATCCATCTTCAGAAAGTTTTATAATAACAGCAGGTTTATCAGCGTAATTATTTTGCATATTGATAGAAATAACCTGTAGAAAAAAGTTAATACATTGTTATATTTCACCTAGGGTCACTGAAAACGTGTCACATGCATTACTCGAATAGCCTCTCTCTTGTACTATCGTCCAGTTAATTGATTTTTCTACCCCTTTGTTTTGGAAACCGTCAATTTGTTTGTTTTCATGTTTTATAAAACTCAATTTGGCTTGGTTCCTTATTAGTATGCCGTTCTCATTATAATTCTGTTAAACTATTATCTACTTTGACATTATAAATATAAATCCTGGTGTATTATTAACACACGGCTATAAATAAATTGTTAGTTATCTATAAGTGTAGTACCTACATGAGATTGCAGAGGGGAATCAACAATATGTAAACTCCTTAAAGTATTTCTTTATCTCAGTGAAGATAAAATGTCAATAAAGCGAACATGTTGCAGATGTTTAGTTTTTTTATAAACCAATAAGTTTTCTGTAGAATCAGTACTACTTCCGTATTATTTAGACTTCTGTGCGCACCACCGATGCTTATATAAGCAAATAAAATGCTCAATTCCAAATCAATCGACATTCGTATCCCATTTAAAATAATTGGTACGCCATTCAACGCTATAGAAAACCTATGCATTGCTGATAGAAGGCTTTTTGTCATGGTGATTGGCCAGTTTTGTTAAATTTCCCCCATATTTTATTGTCAACATAAAGCCATATTTTTTATAACGACTGAACATTTTTCTATTGTAGTTTTAAATGTTCCTATCAACTTCTATTATTTAAACTAGCAGCTGCTCGCAGTTTTACCGGTGTTCCCAGATATATTCAATATATTTTAGATAAAAACTATGTGCTATTTTAGGGCATATTCTAATTCTGTAGCAAATTTTATCCAGATCTCTTTAGATATTCAGGCAAAAATTTTTTTGGCAATATTAGAAGTCTTATCGTTAATCATCAATTAATCAACGAAATTTATAATAATAATTTCTTGCGTAAACCCTGAAACAGCTGACTGAAAAAGAAAACTTGAGGATTTGAGACAGAATCAAGCATAAAAATAACAATATCTATTTTAAATCTTCCTTGAGGAAAGGTGGTTTTTTTTTGAGACGCTTAATATTTAAGATGGTGTGAGATTACTTTTGTATTTTACCCAAAATATCAAATTGTGTCTTATCCCAGGGGATTTCTGAATAAACCCCAGTCAAGGATGATACAGTGACGGAAAAAGTAGGGGATTAAGGTGAATATTATCGTGTTATACTTACACACTGAAAAAAATATACCTAACCAGAATAAAATTTCGACGTAAGACCAAAATCTAAAAACACACATACAAGTCTAATTATGTGCTTAATTAACCTTAATTCACATATTTAAAAACATATTATCAATGTATCAATAAATAGGCTGCAAAATTAATGTACGCGAGTGTATTTACACTTTAAAATAAATAATTACCTTCAAGTAAGATAAATATTTACATTGCATTGAGGTTGGTAATTACAGATTTTTTATAGGCACCTAACCCACAATTAAGCAGCTCTTTGATCCTTTTGAAAATAATTTCATTTAATTATTATTCTGTAATTAATCAGCTTCGATATGTTATAAACTATTGGTCTATTCAATTAAATAAATAATGATTAGATGATATTATAAAGAGGAAAGATTAGATGTTTTTTATTTGTTATGAAAAGGCTCCGAAATCACAGGACCGATCTGAATAATTAATTCATCAGAAGAAATCTACGTTATTTGTGACTGTCATAAGCATCTAATATTTTATCCCTGTATTGTGAACGAAAATTACTCGGGCGAATCCGCAGGGCGGAACCTCGTAAAGTATAAAATCTTAGAAACATCAACAAACCCTCTCATACTTTACTTTCGACTTCAATCACAGCCGATTGTCACAAACCGGGTAGGTTTAATTTTTTTACAACCTTCATTTGTTTTATGACTTCCGTCACTGCCATCTTCAAAACGCAGCCCCACTTTCAACACTCCATTCAATGTCGATCCTATACTCGCCTTCCCTGATCCCTTCCCCCGATTTACTTACCAATTCAATTTCACGAGACACTGTGAACATATCCCAAACCTCCCCTGTGTAAGACACCTTATTGTTTTATGTCAGGGGAAACTGGGCAATTTGTCTATCTTGTCTCCGTCACCCTTTTTATATGAGTGACTGCGTGGTGGTATACTGACATACGTTTTGGAGGATTATCTCTTTTTACATAAATAATAATATAGTCATGCCCATCATTCCCAAATAAAGGTATATATACCACAGAGTAGAAATAGTTACTATTCTATACTAAGAAAAGGTCCAGTACACCCAGTTAGGAAACTATTTCTTATATTCATTTCTATTTACCTGAAAAACTGCAAGTATTTCCGGACCGTTCGCTGGTACACTTGGGAGCTGTCCTCTAGGCTTCCTTTGAGATTATCATTGCAATCCTATCCAAAAGTATGGTTTTTAAAAAGAAAACACAGTCTACTAAACATAGTATAATTAATGACCTACTGACAATGTTCTCCTATAAACAATGATTTTGCAAATGATAGTAACTTAACGAATTGTTAGCAAATGCGATAAAAGCTCATTAATCGCTTAATTATTCGACAATCGTTCCACGCGACAGAATTGATCGGATATTGTTGCTAATTAATTGTTCTCTATGGAACAGTTGATAATTTGTTAATTTCACTGGTGGTGATAAAACACTGTTAGCATAACTTTCTTCTGCGATAAGTTTACTTTCTATCATATTGTTCTAATTGTTAAAAGACGTTATATTGATACGCTCATTATCTCTCGCATATTATACAAGGTTTTATTCTTACCTATATTCTTACGTGGTAACACTTATAATACAAATTTAAAACACACATACAAAACTATTATTATAACATTAATTACAACTATTATAACAGGCATTCCTAATACAATAGTGCATGTCCTCTTAACTAATCTTAAACATAAACTAAACTAAGATAATATTAACAACGAAAAAAAGAGTAGTGATCGATAGTTATAGCCATTACTCGGGAACTAGTTGCGTCCGTCCATAGCAATTTCACAAAGTTCGACAATCAAAAGCGTTCGAAATTCGAAAAATCATTCCCGTATTTTAACAAAGAGTTATCATCGGATTTGTTCAATGGGCAATTCTTTTGACGTATTGTCAAAGTGAAAAATGTTTGCAAGTAACATAAGTTTGTAAATGTGTTGGTTTATGTATAGGATGGCAAAGGGGAAATGATAGCTTTAGCGCCGCGGTTTTACCCACGTTTTCCTCCCTATGAATTAGTGCAGAATATAATATATCGGTTATTATTTATTGTGTAAAAGAATCATCATCATCATCATCATATCAGCCGTAGGACGTCCACTGCTGAACATAGGCCTCCCCCATCGACTATCACAAAAAGAATAACACAGTTTAAACTAACATACACATACCCATCCGTACAGAGCAAAGTACCTTAAGTGTAGCATAGCTCAAAAAACTCCATCAGGCGCTTTGGAATTTTCAATGATCTGCCTATTAGCACGCTGTAGAAGGCAAACATAAGAACAGCAATATTTAATTTATTTTTTCCCATTAGAAACAATAAAACGAGTCAGCATAACCAAAGCGTTATTTACACGGGTAATGAGGTTGTCAAGCCTAAATAATTCTTATATACCTATTTATAATTTTTCCACTGCTCCATAGCGTTAATTAGAAATGGTAAAAGTACTCGGCAAACTCTATTACATTCTACGATTCGTTTACTCTGTACTAACTACTAAAACATAATGATATAATATTTTGTTAAGTCTATAATTTGAAAACTGTGTCGATAGTTCATAATGAGTATTAATGACTTAACAAGTTTATTTAACCTACTAAATTTAAGCGAAATCGATCGATTACATATTATTACAGTATAATATTGCTGTCAACCCTATAGATCTAGACAACGGCTATGCCCCTGACACAATTCTGTGGGAAACGTGTCCAAGACTAGTTTTATTGTAGAGCCTTTAGGTATTTAAACTTACCTTACACTTGACAACTTCTTCCCATTACTATACCATGGTCAGGTGATCACGATGGCCGCACGCCGTTTATCATGTTGTCATCTGTCATGATAGGTATGCACTTCCGAATAGATTCTACAAAGTTGTATTTTACTGTTAGGTAATTTATGAAATAAGTTAATTATATAAATGTAAAATAAGTTTTTATTTTATTTTAACCATTAACTATAGTTAGTATAAAACATAGTTAAAGTCCCTAAAATGTATAATTACGTAATTTCATGAACATTTTCATTTAAATAAGTAACAGTGAAATTATCGTAAAATTATTTAATTACGTTATATTATAGCTATATGGGTAAAAAAATTGTTAATGTACAGCAAGAAAAGAAGATGTAAATGTCGTGGGACATTCATTGATTACACAGCCAATCAGATTTCATACTAAGCAGAACTTATGTTATGGAGACCAGATATACAATTTTAAAAAATCACACATACTTAAATATTTACTTCTATGGTTAATACCCCATCAAACTGTTAGTACTAAGCCTAAATAAATTATGTCTGCTGATTTGTTGACGATAACCAGTCAGTCTGAAGTTAACTCGTCAAGGAGTGAGCGTGGACCAGCAAGATATCTGTGAGTAATCCATGATTGATGAAATACACTTCGATGAGATGCCTATGTAACTTCGACAAGCTGGTTGGATAGATCTAGAGTTGTTATAACCACCCTATAACCTGGATACCAGTCTTATTTGCAATGGTATTTTTATATTTGGTTTTATGCGTACAGAAATTTTGAATCATTTATAAATATTGCTATAATAAGCAATAATAATATTCACTTGTATAAAAATATTAGTGTGATATGGGTGATTAAAGTGAAAATCCAGTCAATGCCCTGGGAGTGACATTGATAAAAATAAAGCATTGAATTATGCCTGTCTTATGCAGTTTATAAAAAAAATGATAACTGCATTTAGGCGTATTAACATCTATATATAGTTCCACAGTATCAATACAGTTTCAAATGAACAAACAGCAAAACAACCAACTACAACAAAGATCTATCAAGTCTCGACCGACATCAAGACTTGTGACAAGTGCTATGAAATTATTTAATTATGTACCTATAGGCTTGTACTTAATGTCTGTATATATTTAAAAGTATTATACATAGTATAACTGCTGTCTAGTTACCATAGCACAAACTCTGCTTAGTTTGGATTCAGATTGGCCGTGTGTGAAAATGTCCCAGGTCCCATAAAATGTACCTAAAAGTAGCAAATCAACCCCTAATTGTAACTTTTAACGTGATTATCAAAAGCTTAACTCATCATTGGATTCAAATCTGCTATGGTATTCTGAATTTATACTCGACACTGAAGTCACTCGAGCGAGTATTACCTATCTCGCTCGTACGCATAGCAGTGGCATAAGTGCCTCTCGCTCGATAAAGTCGAATCCTGATCGAGTTTCGGTTTGAGAATAGCATGGCTGTTACCTTAACTACAAATTTTACAATACTCCAACAAATGTGGTCTATGAAACTACTTCTATGGTCTACTTATATGGTCTATGAATATAGGCTATAAAGTAGCCAAAAAAAATACATAAAATAAATGCCCAAATTAAATTATCTTCTGAACCACTATTTACCTAATAAACAGATATAACGAACCGGTCGCGTTTATTCAAAGCATATTAAGAACATTAGTATTCTATAGGACTATCGATAAACGGCTATTGTGTCAGATTACGAGCGATCACACATTCCGTTATTATTCTTTAGCTACCGATTTCCTGTGTTTTTGTAATAAATTTAATTATAATTTATCATCATTGCATCATCATATTCCTGCCCTGTAACCCTATGTTTAGAGTCAGCACAATGCTTCTAATATTTTAAACGCGAAAGTTTGGTCATTTTTCACGCAACGACTGAAAAGCTGTGAAACATGACATACTAATAGAACATATTCTTAATGTATTTATTTTCGGGAATACTAAAGAGTCCTGGGATCTATGATATACCTATATGTCTTTATTCCTTTGACAGGTATCCATAAGAAATACAAGATTTACCTACCTATTACCTAGTTCTAGGCTATTTTTGATGCAAGCATGTTTGATGTGCAAAATTTACCTAGTTATCAGTACCCATATTATGTATTCTATAATAACTTATGACACACAAGGGAAGAGTTGCCGTGGTTATTCATCACCTACCACACAACACTAACAATCGTTAAAACTTTGGCAGTTTATTCATAAAAAAGTTAGACAGAGTTACGAAAACAAAAACCTCTAGTTTAATGTTTAAGGAAAGTTATAGACTATACTAACATTACGCTTTGAGCAAGAGGAGCGCAGAAGTCGTGACGCCGACGAAGTTGTGTGGGTCAGCTTCGTCATCATCAGCTCATTTACGTCTCTACCGAAGAGCTCGAGCCTCCCCTAACATCGAGGTAGTTTATGTCATAGTCCACCACGCGGGCCTAGTGCGGATTGGCAGGTTTCCTCACGCTGTTTTTCCATCACCGAAAAGCTAATGGCGTGCTACTTTTTATCCCGGGAAAATCCAAGATGTCCCGGAAATGCCGGAGAAACCGCGGGGAGCCACTAATTGAGTAATAAATCAATACTGTCAGCAAGTATACAACGGCGGTAAAGCAGTACATTCTAATTTTGAAGCAAGACTCTTGCGCAGTATTGGCTCTTGTTAGCTCCTATCATTAGCACGTGTTAGGTCACACAACTCATTAAACAAGGTCTTAAACTTTACCCGCACTTTTTATTATTTATTTACTCGGAAATTCTGTCGATTTGATCAAGTATTTTTATAATATCCGGTTGTAGTTTGTAAAATAATTCGTGAGTTCGTTACGCCATAGGAAATTCCGTAAATGAAAACATTGGGGTGTCAAATTTTCCTTCGAGGCTATGTAATAGGTTTCAAGTTCGGTTCATATTATTTTAACAATTAAAAAAAAATAGGTATTTTTCGCATAAATCGTCGTCACGAGAAGAATGAATCAGCATTTGAATATATGTAGGTAGGTACAATTGTCCCTTTAAAAATGCCTACAAACCTATCCATAAAAATAACAAGAATAGCTTTGATACCTAACCGGTAATTTATAATGAAACGCCATGATAATCAACTTACCAACAACGTAATGAATGATTACATAATATATGTTCTAAATTAACCCTGAACAATAATTGCACACCACACCACACATGGTAAAATGGGTGTCTAACCACCTCGATGACTGTCAACATCAAGGTTCAATGATTTACCGATAAAATAGATCGTTCTCGGTACTTTACCTGACTTAAATGTCTTGTGAGTTGCATGACTAACCAAAAAAAACCGTATTAAAAATTCTGCAGCAGTCACTCATTTAATATTTATAAAAACTCAAACATTTGTAGGTATATACGCATTTGATGATTCTGCAAGGACAGTCAGTTTAATTTTGATGATGTATTTAAGACAGTTTGTAGTCTTGTCTCGATTTTTTAAGATTTATAATTTCGTGTTTAAAGATCAGAGAACAAGTACAGAGTCTAACACTACACCTGTTTCCACCGCGAAGCGGTAGCGCAAGTCTCTATATTTCGGATTTAAACGAGTGCCTATAAGTTACCAGAGTTCCTAGGATATATGTATGTCTCAAGGTCGGCAATGCATTGGCGATGCACAAGCTAAGCAAAACTCTTATCGCTAACGTTTTACGTGGTAAAAATTTCATAAAAAAACTGTTTTATATAATTTCAAATCCATTTTGATGTTAACAAAAAACTACCTGACTACGTATATCGTGCCAAAAATAAATATTTTAAAATGTGAAAGCATACATAGAGGAAATTTTATGAAATCCCATGCTATCACACATACCAATTTTATTAAACCCTACTCCTGGACTAAGTAATACAGTCAATGCAGTTCATACAGATGTGTGTGTAGACACACACATAGACTATCTCCAAATAAGAACAGGAACTAAACTATTTTTATGACCCAATTTCTTGGGTGACCTCAGGGTCCAATCTTGTTCTTCCGCCCCGCTCTGGGCTACAATTATTTTTCCTTCACAATTTTCATTTGAAAATCGACTATTAATTTTAAATGGAAAGACAATGCTGTCGATCATACCTTTGATTCCCATTATTCATTATACCGCCTAATTGATCTATATTACCTAGGTATTCCCATTTTATATATTTTTTGACAGTATACGTTTTTTTTATTAAACTACAATACAGTCGAAAGCACTTTCTGTGTTAAATACTTAATACCTATGTCTAAATAACTCTCATAGAATTCCTATTTTAGAAGGTCCATAGTACCGCAAAGAACTATCGTAAGTGTACCAGTCGTGGCCACGGTACCAGTAATGGCCAAAAATTAAAAGAAACATCTAGAATTCGGACATGAGCGAATTTTTTTACATTGGGATCACTGTGACATAGACTTTAGACATCGAACTATCTAAGTTTAACGTTTTATTGAATTCAGTCAGTTACATGTACAAATATGCGCGAATACAAAGTGTAAGGTGATTTGAAATTGACAACGACGGCTTTTCTTAAGGAAATCGTTAAGGCGGTGAGCAGAAAGTTTCACTTGTAAAATAGTATTGCTTAATTAAAATCAAAATTAGTTTTGTTTCATATGTTAACCATAAAATAAAGATAAACTTAGACTAAGACTGGGGTATCCATTAATGAATTTTCCCTGTCCAAGACTGGGTTACAAAACTACAACTTTTATTTGTTAAATTAATTGAATCCAGCTTTGCCGTATCTCACGCGCAACACATTACAAATATTAAATAAGGACTGGACTTTACAGTTTCACTATATTCAGTGCTGAAACTTTCACAATTTTGGTAATATTTCACAAAAACCTGTTTTTTTTCTTAAACTGGCCACCATTGGGTCATTTACCATAGTTTTGGGCATAGCATTTCCCCTTCCCTATGCCCAATCCCAGATCCTGTCCTGTTGCTTCTTTGCCGTCACTCCTGTTGTTTTGACTGTTCAGCTCATAAGATAACAAGTCTATTGCTGATGGCGTGAAGACAGACATGTGACTCAATTGACTGAGTGTTTACAAATGTAATAAGGAAAGGGAAAACTCCAAAGGGAATACCTCTAAGGCATTCACAAAGTCTTACTACTTTGTCGTCTACTTCTTTGAGTTAGAAACTATATGGAAATCGTATATGGGTGCAAACAGAACATGTATTTTATAAGTCGTAATACAATATTATTTATTAGTCATATAAATAATTTAATTTATTATAGTTTCATAACAAATAGTATAGTCTTACATTATTATGGAAAAGACAATTTTTCCAGAACACCTGAAGGGATCGCGTCGAAATTTGGCACAGATTAGAATATGTTCTGAAATAACACATAGGGTTCATTTTATTCCAGGAAAATTTAAGATCTCCCGGGAACGCAGGTAAAACCGCGGTGAGCCACTAGTACTTAATATGTTAGATATTATCTACATTGGAATGTTTTCTAAAAACCTAAAATGATCTGTCGATTGTAAACATTTTCGAATGGCATAACTCTATAGGACTAACATTTTATTAGTATCGTTAAATCAAAACCCACTCATTAAATTTATTTAGTTTGTAAATCCACGTCTTCCGTGCTTGCAGCACAGCATATTCATACCATAAACATTATAAAATACAGTATATAATCGTCTTTATGGTGAATAATATAAAGTTGACAATGGTATGTTTATATTGAGATAGATATCGTTACCAGTTGTTATCATGTTAAATAGAAAGTACAGTTACGTCTTCATTAAGACCGACAAATAAAGGTTAGAACTTCTGCACTTTTAATTTCATAAATGTATGAGAATTATTCTCATAAATTTTTTGAACTGCAATATAAATATTAATTTTGTATTTTTTTTATAAATTTTCCATAAAATTTACTTACTTTGATTATTATAAAGTGCTTATCAATGTAATGTCATGTCATGACCCAACTTTTATTATCAAAACAGTGTTGAAACAACTGATTAAAGTTTGTCGATCACATAAACAGTAATAAATACAGAGATTTCAGTAGCTTATTTATCATTTAATTTTATTTAAATTAACGATAACAATAATATATACAAACACAAATATAACAGTTTGGACATTTAGACAATGAAAACTTATCAATGGTAAATGACAGTAACATTAAAGATGATCCAATCCTTAACATACCTAATAATGGTTTTACTATATGAAAATATAAAGTAAATATTTTACAAAAAAAACTGACAAATTGAGGAGTTTAATTAGAAGCGGGTACTATTCTGTACCAAGGATACAAATTGATTTTTAATTTGTTCTTTTACAGTTAGATCTGTTCAGCTACTTACGTTACATCAGCAGAAAAACAAAAAAAATATGAAGAACCAAGGCTTAATTAAAACAATCTGAATTTTATAAGTACAGAGAGCCAATTATCATAATTTGGAAGAATCATATTTACATATAGATAAGGCTTATAATCGCGTGTTCTATGCACAAGTTCATTCTGCATTTGCACTTAAATACTACCAATAACAATTAACGTAACTATTTATAGACGAACTCATTATCACAAGGTTATCACACCGATGATGAATATCGTATCACACAACACTACATTACAGATTAACTTGACTTATCACACATTGGATGGGATGAAATCTAACGAAGAAATATTTACAAGTTTATACATAAAGAATTATTGCATCACAGTCAACACAAACACTACAGTGAGAACAATTAAGAGTATATCAGAATATTTAGACAGTTATTTGTGGCACTGAAAACTTACTGACTGGTTTCGTTAGCGAACTACTCGAACAGGTTTAACAGTTTGGACTGTACAAAAATAATCTCTATGACTATGATCCTTAAACTCAACCCATCCTCATGATGTTGCGACGTCGGAGCAACCGCTCCATTGCGTAGAACACGCGATCTGACCCTCAGTAGGGGCACACTATACCCCCCGCTCCGGGCACTGCCACAGAATCTGGGAAGTGCACTCTGCAGATTTCTTTATAGGTCTTTCCTTGTCTTGGAGCTCTCTCCCTCTCGACATTCCTGTGTCCGTAGCCATAGTTTCCGTTGTAGCCGTTGTAGCCGCTGTTTCCGTAGCCGCTGTAGCCGTAGGACCTTCTGCCATTGCCGTTGATGGCGTCGTAGAGGGCGTCGAAGAATGGCGCGCACTCCACAGTGGCGGCGAGGACGACGATGGCGATCAGTAGGACCCGTATGGCAGACATCGTGGAAGGGTGGCAAGTAGCAATTGTGTCAATTCAGTTGGCGGTCAGTCCGGCCTCGTTGTGGGAACACACTCCGGTGGCGTTTAATCGCGAATGGTGCCGGGTGTTCATGCCGCCGGCTTATATATCGGCCTCGGATCATCCGACGGCGTATAAACATGGGTGCGCGCGCGCAGGGTTCACGGTCCGTACCCTGGAATCGCATTGAAGCAGTGATTGCCGCGGAATATTGGCAGGGTACGTTTAGCAACGTGTTGTTTCGTAAACAGGAAGCATGCCACCACAATAACCTAGATACACTTTGTTTGTATTAGGCTCTATAGAAACCAGATTCCAAGTTACCAGTGTTATAAATCACGCCATGTTCTTGTTATGAACCAATATATTTTGTTCTGGTTTCTATATTATAACATCACAAGAGTTGCTTGTTTCATCATATTTCAAATAGTTTATACATTTACTTTAGGGCTGATATATTTTGATTACAGTCCTTTGGCATGAGTTATCTATATAATTAAGTTACACCATAACAAACTCGTAATATTAATAATTGCGAGCGTGTTATTTATCCTTATGTGAATGAGGATTATTCCAGGTAAACCTGTTAATTGCCATGACACAATTAAACAGTGATAACACTGCAGTCGATAACCACACAAAGCTTATCAAACTTTCTAACAAAGACACCATCATTCCTGACACCATAGTACAACCAAGTACAAAAGTGCTATGATATTCTCGTTCGAATTATCAAGAGCAATGTTAAGGTAAACGCGAGTCAAGTTCACGGAATCGCTGGCGTGCGTTCACCTCTGCCCGCGACTGTATTAGCATTCAAGAGTTTGTTCACGCGACCATATGAATTATAGCCGTAAGGCATTGCCAGGTTTTCTGATCACTTTCGTGCGGTTTGAAAGGAATCTAAGCAGGATAATTGCATGGGGATTTTGTCCACTCATTGCAGTTCATGCGAGTTGATAGAATTCAACATAAGCTTAGCTTATTACTTCTTAAGGTTCAATGACCCAAAGTATTGGCCATGCTCCAAAAGGATGACTAGTAGATAAATGTATTTATATAAAAGAATTACATTCGATACCTGTAGGGAGTCGTAGGATGTGACTAAAATTAATAATGATGACCAAATGCACTTAGATAAAACACTGCGTTAGGGGCAAATAGATGACGACTAAGCTTAAATTAAGCTATATTGTTTAATCTGATATGGAGGGAACTCGAGAAAATCTATCCATTAACGAGGTCTATCTACGAATACATTACATTAGAGCACTACTGAATAACCAGAGAAATTAAATTAGAACGTAACAATGCTTTCGTTAGTGAGTCATATATATCCTGAAATAAGGACATCTGGCCACACCAAAGTCACGCACACATTAACAAAGTTACGTCCACACTAGAGTAACTCAATTATTACTAAGCTATTCAAAGGCGTAATTTACCTGGATTCACTAAACATGTGTCCGGTAAATTGTGTCCTTTGTCAGGTCTCCTAGATTATAAAATAAGATAGAATATAATACAACTCTGTTTTAATAATGTTGTAGATGCTCTGTTCTAGGGTGGAGTATTCCGAGAGATCCTTAATTTACCGTGATAAAAAATAGTTGATGTCTTTTTCAAAGCTCTTGTAGTGTAGCTAGATATATGTGTAATAAATTTTATCAAAATCGGCTGGGTTGTTTTGGCGTGAAAGCTTACTTAGTTACTATCGTATTTATAATGTTAATGAGAACTTGGGTTAATTTTTTTTATATTTTCTACTTATGTAATATTTATTCGGGCTTCTTAGGATCAAAGAACTAAATGATAAAAGCAAGTATTTCGTTTAATTCCCAAATAAAAATAATTTGTTTAGTAATAAATAACTTCTTAAGAATGATTATATCATTCTTAAGAAGTTACCCACAGCATATAACAAATGACAAAAACTTTGTAGACACTGGATAACTTCAAATCGCATTATTTCTGTAATAAATGAGTGAAAAACTATAGTAATTGAGCTCTAGTACTGTTACAACAGACTGTTGCAGATTAACTAACATTAATCATTAGAATTTTCTATGCATCTATTTTTAGAAGCTCGCAAATTATAATTATGGGAAATGTCAGGTTATTACAAGAACTGATGAACTAAACTATGTATACACTACATATTATATGATATACTAGTGGCTCACCGCGTACCCGGGAAATCTTCCTTTTCCCAGGATAAAAAGTAGCCTAAGTCTTTTCTCTATCTGTGTAGCAAATTTTATTTAAATCGGTTTAGTAGTTTTAGCGTGAAAGCGAGGCACACTGGCAAAGTTACTTTGGCTTTTACAATATTAGTATAGATTCGGTAAAATAATAATGGATGAACTAAGCTACAAAAATAAAACAAAATTTTGGTTACAATTTTTTTTTCCTTAATTTATTATAACATAGTTACCAAAGTGTAAAACTAAATATACAAGAATTATGAGTGACTAACTCCGATAAAAGACAGCCTATATTTTATTGAAGCTCTAAGTATCTCCGTACAAAATTCAATAAAAATCATTTCAGTGAATTAGGCGTGAAAGCGTTACAGACAATCAAAGTTACTTTTGCATTTATAATATTAGTAATAATAATTTAAAACAATTCCTATATATGATGAAAATACTAGAGTATGAACCAGTTACCTACATTTCTTAACAGACATACACATGTTCAATTCCATAGTAGCGACCGCAAACTATCCCTTGGTGGTTGAGCTCAGAAGCTATCAGTTTCCGTTGTAATTTAAATAATTATATTATTCATACGATACGTGACTTCTTCAGGATTGCATGAAAGTAGAATAACTTTCTTCACATAATAATCTTTTATCAAATGCATTTCTTTACTTTATTTATAAAGAAAAATGGACCTTAGTAGATAACCAAACGCAAAAGTAAATTGCTGCATTGTCATCGATCCTTAAAGTGCTTAAAATTTCAAACTAATCCGACATTTTGACAGGGATCAATGACTCTGTTACATACAATGCATAGGATAGGTATAGGGTAGGCTACGCTAATAAAAGCGTGCTAAAAAGTTCTACAGAGCAATGTTTATCTATATTATTACATATATACTTCTGCCTTGCGGTTTCACCCGTGTTTCCAGTGGATCTTCAATTATCCCGGAATAAAAAGTAGCCTACGTATTAATCCAGGGTGTCAGCTAACTCCATACTAAATTTTATAAAAATCGCTCTAGCAGTTTAGACGCGAAGAAGTAACAAACATACACACTCACAAACTTTCGGCTTTATAATATTAGTGTGATGTAATGTATAATATAACGTATAGTAATATAGTGGGAGGTGGTAGCCATTAGCTCGTGTGTCAGCCCGTACTTCGACTATAAGAAGTCAGTGTGTCAGAGATTATCAGCTTACTTATCGCTATAAGTATTTACTTTTACTTTTTCGTACCTTGACATTAGTTGTGGCTTACAAATACGAGTTAGGCTCACATAAGGAAATGGTAAAAGTTCCGTAAAAAGAAATTCCACAAAACGCATGACGTGTGGGTAAATAAATATTTGAGGACATTTTTACACAAGGCTACTCTAATTCCAAACTAAGCAGACCTTGTGGTTTGATAACCAGATAACATATACGACTCTTTTAAATACATACTTATATAGATATCGACATCCAGACACAGAACAAACAGACATATTCAAGCACACAAATGTTGGTCCTGTGTGGTATTCAAACCTTCGACTGGCTTGAAAGTCAGGGTCACTAACAAAGCCAACCGGCCTGGCCTGTCTGTATAGTCTTTCAAATTGTTTCAGCTACCCGCTGTATATATGGATTTCGGAACACGCTTTAATTGCAGTTCTAATAACGGGTGTAAAATCAAACGGTTGCACCATTCCCATTCTACCTATATATCTGGCGGCTCACAAACGGTACATTTTGCAATTGAAAGCTCGGCTCGAATCGTGATATGCAGCCGGCGAGTAAACGAATAATTCCAACGCGAACTGACATTTACCGATAAAATGCTCGCTATGGACCGCGGGCCATTTATCATCAGCTTGTACATAAAAAAATGTGATTATTAAATATGTAAACGTAGTCAAGTATCCTACTAATATTATAAATGTGAAAGTTTTTGAGAATGTATTTAATATTTGTTACTCTTTCAGGGATTGAGATGAAATTTGGCACAGGATTAGAATATGTACTAAAATAACACAAAGGCTTATTTTTATCCCGGGAAAATTGAAGGTCCTCTGGGAAACCGAGGAGAGTCACTAGTATTTCCATTTTTAACAGTTTTATTATAGGTACTCGTAGTTGTTAAATATTAATATCAGTAGGTACTACCTACTTATATCAGGTATCTGGTTACCATTATACAAGCTCCGACTAAAGAATGTCTCAGGATATTAACAAGTCTTAGGCAACAACAGAAGAACATAGCTGTTTAATGTAATATAGACAAAACAAGCAAAACCCTGCCTATTATAAAGCAACGGTAAAGGGCAGATTAGCAATCGCGGGGTCGCAAATTTGAACCCTATTGAACCCTACACTACCATGGTATTGTAAAGCCTATTATTAAAACCGGTTGCACAGATCTTAAGCCACTGTAGTAGCTTACGGATAAACTTTCAATGTTCGTAGATCTTGATATAAACAGTGGTCCTACAAAGGTGGATAAGAGGCATATAGTCCCATCTGAAGAGAAGCGGTTACAGTAGCCAATGAAGTCTTGAAGTAATGAAATTCCAACACTAAGAGAACTAGTTTTTTAAAATGAATATTATCAACAAACACTGACTTGAAAATCGATATTCGAAGTGGCGATTCTTTCAGCTCGATCGAGAAAAACACCCAACGTTACTAAGGCAGATTTTTATGCCATGTATTTTCAAAACTACCCCCCAAAGGGCATTGAGATATTTGTATAGGATCCAGCTTACTGGGGTTGTTATTGATATAAACGGCCTCACACTGTTTGTGCCACCTACTCAACTCGAATCGAATCGAACGAGGCTTGTCGATTTTACTTCTACAAATAGAATAAAGTAGGTACCCCAATGTATATTGTTCGTTAAAGACAAGGAGATAGATGAATGAATAATTATCTCTAGGTAAATAACCCCTACCCTAACACATTTAAAATAACTATGTCTATTTACTTATCTTTTCATTTTGAAATCCCAAACAACTAATCTTTTCTTTCTTGTTTTAAAGAGCTGATCCATCCCTTTATTGAATGAAAAACGTACTGAATATTATAATCATAAATACAACTGTACAATGTAGTAGGTATTTACATCTTGAGAATGATACTGCGTCAACCAAGAATAAATGACTAACATCTCCATACAAATAACCGGAAAATTCAAAGGTATTTTTTTCATTGTTTGCATAACGATTTAATATTCATATAATCATATACAAACATAATATAATTTAAATATATGTAATAAAAGGACGATACGTTACATATAAAATAATATGGCATAAAATTACAATTATTCTGTCATAAAAGCCTTTGTTGCCATTGCAAGTTTATCTGACTAATAGGCAGCTGAACAAAATAATAATAAAAACAACAAAAGCACAAAAAATACATTATAATGTCCTTTTGCCCTCAGAAACCGTTAAAACCGCAAGGCAAAAGCTACGGAAAACCATCCGAAGTAAAAAGTTGAAACCAAATACAGTGGATTTTGGTACACATTAGGTCGATGAACCAATATTTCAAAATCGACTCCTACCAAAAAAATCCCCTAACGCGCCATTAGAAAGATTGCCTCCAAAAATGTTATAATCAAATGCAAAAGTTACCTACGTAATATATCAACAAAACAGCGACATCTGAATTTATTTGACTGTAACCCTAAACGCTTATTTTCCTTGTACATGACGAGAATAAAGAATAAAGAATGAAGCACATGACAGTTTGTACAAGCCCATAGAAATAATTTAAATGTCTACATGCCTACGAGGTTCGCACTAATAAAATCCTTGAGGGATTGCCCATATAATATTTACGCAGCGCACAGAAATGCGCATCAGAAATAGTTGTACCTACCATGAGCTTTACAGAGGTTGACAACGACGAGTTATATTGAAACTACTAATGCCCAGCAATTTCACTAGTTTTTATACACCTAAATATAACATGAATATTGTAATTTTATTAAATAATTGAGCTAAACTAACTTATGCTACAATAGAAGCCTTGTCAGTTATTTAGTCAGTCTTTTGCATTCGACTTCAACTAAGAAGCAAATAACATATCTATTGTGAAAGTAGTATTTCTATATTGCTACAAAATAAACACATATTAAAATCATCAAAAGTAACATAGCCCACCACTACTCATAAAATATTAACATAAACTTATAATCATAATACTGAAAATTGCTTATATTATTGGCAGTTCTATCCCGATTAGGCATAAGTAGTATAAATAATTTTATCATGACTTACCCAAGCTACCAATTAAGGCGATGATAAAAATATAAAGTAGCATAAAAAACTAATATTCTCATCGAAAGCGAAGCCGGATATTTATGAGCGATTTGTGCAAACAACATAACTATCGACCATTAAATGTGTGTCGTAAAACGTGTGTGGTTTTAAAATACTTTTAAGTACTATATTAAAAAACCTCAGAGTAATAGACCTAAGCTTAGACCACAAGAACTCATTTCTATAATATCTTATGTACCTATTGCTCGAGATAAGTTCCTCTTAATATTCATATTTAGCAGCACCTAACTTGTATTGTGGCTCTAAACTACACTTATCAAATCTAACTAAAACCCATGCCTAACTTAGATACCTATTCACAAAAAGAAAAAAAAATCATACCACAGTGGTTTTACCCATAGATTTTATACCTGTAACCTTTTAGATTTATGTTATACTGTGGTGCTCTAACGAAACTCTTTCGATTCTTAAACTGAGCCCTTTCCCGAAGGAAAACATTATTTGAAGGGCACTCTCGAATCCCTAAATAAGCTTCCCGTATTGAGCTTTAGCGACTATTTGGTAAAAAGGCGGCAACACCGAAACTGCGATACAAAATTAAACTCATCAATAATACTGTTAGATAGGTCTATAATTCTTATTTATTTATTATATTAAATCTGACTAATATTATAAATGTGAGAGTTTGAGCCTAGGTTACTCCTTCGTGCAACAACGGCTAAATAGATCTGGATAAAATTTAGCACATCGTTAGAATACGTTTAACGTACTGGAATAACATATATGGTACTTTTAATTACGGGAAAATTTAAGATCTCCCTGGAACGCGGGTGAACCCGGGGGTAGATAAAGAACGAGTTAAAAATAAACACTATCATTTTTCAACCCACAAGAGCGTCTTATTAGCTCGAAAGATTTAAACCAGCTGAAACCAAGACAGAAAATGACCCCAGTCTTAAACCGAGATAGCGATTACTAGTTGTCTTTGGAATTTATCTAATATCACCTTTAATGGTTAGTAAAGAAGCAAGTGGTTACGCATTACCAGGGGATAAAGAACAAACGGTAATGCCTGCATCCACCTGTACTGCACGGGGGAGTGATAAATTCATGCTTTTAGCTTCATGGGCTTCAAGTAGTAGTATAGAGCTATAAAACTTTTATAGCAATGGGGTTTGAGGCTACCCATGTGTGAAATTATTTAGGTTTGTACTTAAATATGCTTATATACGTACAAACGCAAGTATAGGAGTAAACACTTAGCAAAAATATTAAAAAAATTAAAGAACCCGAAGTCATTTAAATACTGACTAAACTCACCGTCTGTGTTCCAAATTCAGTTAATCTCTATATAGCTATCATATATATCATACTTTTCTTAATTACATACATACGTGTGCATATAAAACTGAAAATGAAAAGCTAAATGTGTTTCTGAGCGCAATACTCTAGAACTGACAAATTTTGGCTATTCTTAATCTTAAAAAGTCTTAATAGAGAACGCGAGCGACACCGCAAGGCAGATACTAATTTGAAATACAATTCAGATAGACTCACTGAGAAACTCGTCGTAAAGGTCACGCGCCTACTGTCTTTCCAGCATATTAAAATAAAAACAGAACGAATGAACATTCTTCCTTGAGAACCACATAGTGGCCGAGTCTCGAGTCAAGGCTGCAGTCTCAAGTGCAGACATAATGTTGCCAGTAATCAGGTGCAACAAGTTAACTGAATTAATTAACATACCGACTACTCACTTATTCTGCAATAGAATAGTTTAATGAGGACTTTACTTTGTATGATACTACCGGGTGCATTCCTTTTATGAACAGCATTCTCATCCCAAATTTATCGTTGATCATGGCTACTATAGTGTGATACAATTTTGTATGTAAATTCTAACTTCTGACCCGCGATTTTACCCGCGTAGTTCCCGTTTTGTGGGAATACGGGAGTAAACTATAGCCTATGTTACTCCCTGATAATGTAGCTTTCCATTTGTGAAATAATTAAATAATCGGTTTAGTGGTCTAGGCGTGAAAATGTAACTATGCATTAAAATATAAAAAAAATATTTGGGTTTAAATAAGCAAAAACATATTTTCTCTACGTTTCCCGAGATTTATTTACACTGAAGTTAATTGGTTAGGTGTGTCTAGGGTATTATAATAATATAAAGTTGCACTGGAAACAAAGTACCTACCTTGACCCACATTGATAATAATAATCATTTATGTAGTAAACAGTTACTGTATAAATGCTTATAAAAAGCTCTGAAAAATATTGTGGTATCTATATGAATACAATACGTTTATTAGGTTACTAGCTGCTGTACTGCGGTTTTACCTGCATTTATAAGTTTCTAGAAATAGTACCTATCTAAACAATAAATATCTATCAGTGAAAGATTTTTTTAAATTGATTACAAACATTTTCTCTGAATATTTTTTGTGTTGTTCACTATATATCCTGTATGAATATAAACTCCAATATCCGTTAATTAACAAAGTTACAAACTAAAGCATATTTACATTACAATAATATAAAACAAACTCAATTATCAGAAACAGCAATGCTATTCTGCAAAACATGAAGTCGCCTAAGCGGCCGCCTAAGCGAACCGCGCTCCCTTCGACGTAGAAATCGCTAAGCGAGTTTTGGTATTCCCATACATCTCAAATGACTGAGCGAAGTGAAGTGACTTCCATACCTCTGGGTGATGTTGGCAAGCAATTAGTGCTTGACGTCATGTTGACGCCTTGACAGTTTATATGAATCGATATTATCGGTTTTATTTTTATTTGTGTTTCTTTCGTCATTGAATGATTATAAATTAGTAATAAACATATTACGTAGCTAAGTAAATAAAGTTCCATCTAATTAAATGCGAAGCCAATTTTCTAACGAACACATTGATATATTTTTATATAGAAGCAGAATGAATGTTGTCTGTGGTGCAAACATATGGCAACACAACGCATTTAAATCAATTGCGAAATCGTAGTGGTCGACGACGTAAATTATTCAATTATTATTATTACTGGAAATAATGAGGATAAAGTAAATACAAAGGTACGTTATTGTTTTTACTGTGAGTCGATCATATATTTAAAATAATATGTCATATTTTAGCAAACGTGTGGAAACTCGTGTACGAACAAGCCACCCCTCACAAGCTCAAATAGAGATTCTGCTGGTTGGATCGAGAAAGGCATCCTGCATTAGCGAAAGGCTATTCAAGGACACAATCCGCAAGGGATAAAGCTCGGAAAGACTGGGAACAAATAACTTTACGAATAAATAGTATTGGTGACAGCACCACCAAGACTTGGAAGCACTGGATGAAGGTATATTTAATTTATTACTAATATAGTTTTAAAAGACCAATTGACTTTCAAGAAGATAGTTTAGTTATATAATTATGTAGAATTTTACTCTCTAGGTATAAAATTATTAAGTAATTATTTTTTCTTATTCCATTTAGTATTGGTCTGATCAAAAAAAGTGCTGTTAAAAAGAAGGCATAATGGGAGGTGAAGAATTTGCTACTGGAGATATTTTGGGAATCCCATTGTTTAGTGTCAGTGGAAATATATTATTTTATATGAGCAAATAACAGACCTACTGCTGTTTGATAAGATACATTGCTGACAAGTTGTAGGCTTAATTCCCACTGAGGATAGGCTTTTGTGTGTATATTAGTTGTCTCAAGTCTATAGGCATTTTTCATAAAAATATCAATGTGTTTACTAAAAAAATTGTGTGTGTAGTGTATAAATTATTTACTTTTATAGTACAAGTCATGCTAAGTTTGAATAATATACCAGGATATAATTTAATTCTTAATTATTAACTTAAACAACTTGTTTTTAGGAAACTTCTCATCGACCCGAGCAGCAAGATAATATTGTTGTGCAAATGGAACATCACATAACAACAGTTGTATGAAATATTGTTGAAGAACAACGTCTTGAATTAGATAGAGCTCAAAGTCAACAGAATACTCAATTGATTTGGGCTGTGACTGACTTATGTGAGAACATTGTTAGCCAAAATGCTCAAAGTTCCAGGATGATAGTGGAAGCTATCAAGTTGTTGGCTTACAAAAATTGGAGAAGGAATGTTTTCATTAAGTGATGCTGATCAAAGAAACAGAGATAATAATTTACAATTATTTTATTCTACTTTATTTTTATCTTAATGTTTCATAGTTTTCTATGTTTAATTTTAAGAGTATAAAATAAAACAATTTGTGGTCTTCTTTGATTAAAACATATTTTACTTTAATAGTATTTTATTACCAATACCATATGGGCAAAATTCGAAATTAAAAAAGTAAATACAGGTGAGTTAAGAAATATAGCATTGAGCTAAAAACTATAGGGTAAATAAAAGAAACCGTCAAAACTAGGTAAATAAAGATACAATCAATTAAACTAGGTAAAATAACATGAAATCATAGTTTTATTAAAATGTTTTTAAGCAAAATATATATCTTAATATAATTTGAGAAAAATAGAATATATGTATTCTATTTATGAGTCACAAACACAGCTTAATAATATTTAATCTAGCTATTTATAACAATGCTGTAGGATAGGTAGGTACCTACAAATCTCTTAAAATATTTATAGCCTATATGTGCTTACATAACATAAATACTCAAATAACTGCTTACCTGCTGATTTTACATTTAATTTACATAGCCTTTAAATCTAAATAAAATTTCTAGATTGCCACAACCGGTTAATTAGTTGGATTCTTCGCATTCTTCCCACGGCTAGGTCATTTTGGGGTGCATTATCAGGATCTAACCTCTCATGCAACTGAGCTACCAATATATTTTCATGTTCTGTCTCTTCAGAACATAACATTGGTGCTGGAATGCCTGCACAGTTACACATATTGTGAAGCACACAACATGCCATTTCTGGAGAATAGTGTAGTACTCTGTGTACTAAGAGGCATCTAAAACGACCCTTTAGTACCTCAATGGCCCGTTCAACAGAGATTCGGGTTGTCATATGAAGGGAATTGTAGTGCCTCTCAGGCGTGTCTTCTTCAGCATTTGGTACGGGAGTCATAAGACAGGATCTTTGTGCATAGCCAGAATCTCCTAAAATAACAATGCAGTTGTTACAAACTATTACTACTAACAAATAAAATCATAATTTAAAATAAAATAATTAATAAATATTATTTACAAACCTAATAAAAATACTACCTATTTCATTTTCATTTAATATTATCAAGTGGCGTTTAACTTCACTTTTATTAAAAATAAAACTGTTTATGGGTAGCACCACCATATGTTGGACCCACATGCAGTATATTTAAATCAGCATCTGTAATCTAAAATAGAAGGATATTTATAAGTTATAAAGCCTAATTTCATGATAAAAATACTATCCGGGTCTCGCCAATTGTACATTTCTAGCATGGTGTCCTTTGCGACAGTAATACCTTTCTTCATCTTCAGAAGGTCTTACCATTGATACTAGTGTACCATCAATACAGCCTAGTACACTTGGTATTTTAAATTTTTCATAAAACCTACAAGGAAGTTAAGTATTAATGTCATCACATCATATTTGAACCAATGTGACGAATTGGTGATATTATAGATATATAAGAGGTCTACCTGGTTATTAGAACCTGCCTTTCTGGTGCATTTTGGGGAAATCGGATATTTTTTTACAATGTGTAGTAAAGTTACCTTGGAAAGGTCGTTCAGTGCCTTCACAACTTAACGTATACAGAGAGATGCTGAGGGCTGTGATATAAATGGATTTGCATTTCTGCTTACAATTTTTTGGTAGCTACCAGTAGCTAAATATATATGTAACAACATTTAGCTCTTAATTGTTAATATATAGGTAAACAACTCATTAACTATGTCATATAAATAGGTAACCACTATTACTTACCGTATTTATTTTGAATAAATGTAATTTTAGATAAATTACTGATGATCTCGCTTGCAAAACAGTAACTTTTAATTTGACAGATAAAATCGAAAGCAATTGCGAAGTGACAGTAGAAGTGATCGCGGAATTTTGTTTGAGAATACCAATACCAGAAATATTGTATAGAAAAATGTCAAAATCTCGCTTGAGCGAGTTGTGTGATCACAGGCACAAGTTTCACATCGACGACGTTAACACGCGAGGGGCGCCACTGTAGATTATTTATGTTTGTGAATACCGATTTGCAATCTCACCGAGATTTCAGCTTTGAGTGTGTTCGCAGAATAGCACTGCAGCAATGCTATTCTGCAAAACATGAAGTCGCCTAAGCGGCCGCCTAAGCGAACCGCGCTCCCTTCGACGTAGAAATCGCTGAGCGAGTTTTGGTATTCCCATACATCTCAAATGACTGAGCGAAGTGAAGTGACTTTCATACCTCTGGGTGATGTTGGCAAGCAATTAGTGCTTGACGTCATGTTGACGCCCTGACAGTTTATATGAATCGATATTATCGGTTTTATTTTTATTTGTGTTTCTTTCGTCATTGAATGATTATAAATTAGTAATAAACATATTACGTAGCTAAGTAAATAAAGTTCCATCTAATTAAATGCGAAGCCAATTTTCTAACGAACACATTGATATATTTTTATATAGAAGCAGAATGAATGTTGTCTGTGGTGCAAACATATGGCAACACAACGCATTTAAATCAATTGCGAAATCGTAGTGGTCGACGACGTAAATTATTGAATTATTATTATTACTGGAAATCATGAGGATAAAGTAAATACAAAGGTACGTTATTGTTTTTACTGTGAGTCGATCATATATTTAAATAATATGTCATATTTTAGCAAACGTGTGGAAACTCGTGTACGAACAAGCCACCCCTCACAAGCTCAAATAGAGATTCTGCTGGTTGGATCGAGAAAGGCATCCTGCATTAGCGAAAGGCTATTCAAGGACACAATCCGCAAGGGATAAAGCTCGGAAAGACTGGGAACAAATAACTTTACGAATAAATAGTATTGGTGACAGCACCACCAAGACTTGGAAGCACTGGATGAAGGTATATTTAATTTATTACTAATATAGTTTTAAAAGACCAATTGACTTTCAAGAAGATAGTTTAGTTATATATGTAGAATTTTACTCTCTAGGTATAAAAATATTAAGTAATTATTTTTTCTTATTCCATTTAGTATTGGTCTGATCAAAAAAAGTGCTGTTAAAAAGAAGGCATAATGGGAGGTGAAGAATTTGCTACTGGAGATATTTTGGGAATCCCATTGTTTAGTGTCAGTGGAAATATATTATTTTATATGAGCAAATAACAGACCTACTGCTGTTTGATAAGATACATTGCTGACAAGTTGTAGGCTTAATTCCCACTGAGGATAGGCTTTTGTGTGTATATTAGTTGTCTCAAGTCTATAGGCATTTTTCATAAAAATATCAATGTGTTTACTAAAAAAATTGTGTGTGTAAATAAATAAATAAATTATTTACTTTTATAGTACAAGTCATGCTAAGTTTGAATAATATACCAGGATATAATTTAATTCTTAATTATTAACTTAAACAACTTGTTTTTAGGAAACTTCTCATCGACCCGAGCAGCAAGATAATATTGTTGTGCAAATGGAACATCACATAACAACAGTTGTATGAAATATTGTTGAAGAACAACGTCTTGAATTAGATAGAGCTCAAAGTCAACAGAATACTCAATTGATTTGGGCTGTGACTGACTTATGTGAGAACATTGTTAGCCAAAATGCTCAAAGTTCCAGGATGATAGTGGAAGCTATCAAGTTGTTGGCTTACAAAAATTGGAGAAGGAATGTTTTCATTAAGTGATGCTGATCAAAGAAACAGAGATAATAATTTACAATTATTTTATTCTACTTTATTTTTATCTTAATGTTTCATAGTTTTCTATGTTTAATTTTAAGAGTATAAAATAAAACAATTTGTGGTCTTCTTTGATTAAAACATATTTTACTTTAATAGTATTTTATTACCAATACCATATGGGCAAAATTCGAAATTAAAAAAGTAAATACAGGTGAGTTAAGAAATATAGCATTGAGCTAAAAACTATAGGGTAAATAAAAGAAACCGTCAAAACTAGGTAAATAAAGATACAATCAATTAAACTAGGTAAAATAACATGAAATCATAGTTTTATTAAAATGTTTTTAAGCAAAATATATATCTTAATATAATTTGAGAAAAATAGAATATATGTATTCTATTTATAAGTCACAAACACAGCTTAATAATATTTAATCTAGCTATTTATAACAATGCTGTAGGATAGGTAGGTACCTACAAATCTCTTAAAATATTTATAGCCTATATGTGCTTACATAACATAAATACTCAAATAACTGCTTACCTGCTGATTTTACATTTAATTTACATAGCCTTTAAATCTAAATAAAATTTCTAGATTGCCACAACCGGTTAATTAGTTGGATTCTTCGCATTCTTGCCACGGCTAGGTCATTTTGGGGTGCATTATCAGGATCTAACCTCTCATGCAACTGAGCTACCAATATATTTTCATGTTCTGTCTCTTCAGAACATAACATTGGTGCTGGAATGCCTGCACAGTTACACATATTGTGAAGCACACAACATGCCATTTCTGGAGAATAGTGTAGTACTCTGTGTACTAAGAGGCATCTAAAACGACCCTTTAGTACCTCAATGGCCCGTTCAACAGAGATTCGGGTTGTCATATGAAGGGAATTGTAGTGCCTCTCAGGCGTGTCTTCTTCAGCATTTGGTACGGGAGTCATAAGACAGGATCTTTGTGCATAGCCAGAATCTCCTAAAATAACAATGCAGTTGTTACAAACTATTACTACTAACAAATAAAATCATAATTTAAAATAAAATAATTAATAAATATTATTTACAAACCTAATAAAAATACTACCTATTTCATTTTCATTTAATATTATCAAGTGGCGTTTAACTTCACTTTTATTAAAAATAAAACTGTTTATGGGTAGCACCACCATATGTTGGACCCACATGCAGTATATTTAAATCAGCATCTGTAATCTAAAATAGAAGGATATTTATAAGTTATAAAGCCTAATTTCATGATAAAAATACTATCCGGGTCTCACCAATTGTACATTTATAGCATGGTGTCCTTTGCGACAGTAATACCTTTCTTCATCTTCAGAAGGTCTTACCATTGATACTAGTGTACCATCAATACAGCCTAGTACACTTGGTATTTTAAATTTTTCATAAAACCTACAAGGAAGTTAAGTATTAATGTCATCACATCATATTTGAACCAATGTGACGAATTGGTGATATTATAGATATATAAGAGCTCTACCTGGTTATTAGAACCTGCCTTTCTGGTGCATTTTGGGGAAATCGGATATTTTTTTACAATGTGTGGGTGGTTCAGTGCCTTCACAACTTAACGTATACACAGAGATGCTGAGGGCTGTGATATAAATGTATTTGCATTTCTGCTTACAATTTTTTGGTAGCTACCAGTAGCTAAATATATATGTAACAACATTTAGCTCTTAATTGTTAATATATAGGTAAACAACTCATTAACTATGTCATATAAATAGGTAACCACTATTACTTACCGTATTTATTTTGAATAAATGTAATTTTAGATAAATTACTGATGATCTCGCTTGCAAAACAGTAACTTTTAATTTGACAGATAAAATCGAAAGCAATTGCGAAGTGACAGTAGAAGTGATCGCGGAATTTTGTTTGAGAATACCAATACCAGAAATATTGTATAGAAAAATGTCAAAATCTCGCTTGAGCGAGTTGTGTGATCACAGGCACAAGTTTCACATCGACGACGTTAACACGCGAGGGGCGCCACTGTAGATTATTTATGTTTGTGAATACCGATTTGCAATCTCACCGAGATTTCAGCTTTGAGTGTGTTCGCAGAATAGCACTGCAGGACTCACTGGGTACCCAGTATGCAAATAATTTGGGAAATGAAAAATTTCACGGATGTCGAAAGCTAAGTAATTAACAGTCAAGAGTTTGTTTTAATACAGCTTTTTCCTGGAAATAGGACGTACTGCTGGCACAATAGGTACCTATTGAAGCCAGCATCACCTAAATCTAACTATCATCTAATTAGTCATTAAATCATTAAATATTTAACAAACAAAAATTGTATTAATAAGTACAATAGAACGCTATACTTAGTTTGGAATCAGATGCACGAGTGCTAAGAATATTTAAGCATTGGCTTAAAAGTCATAAATACAGCGATGTCAACATGTCTATACCTATCGATCTTCTGTTTATTGAGGAAACCCTGTGAGCTAAAACTACACATTTCCTGAAATTTTATATTTAAAATATCATTATTACATATGTAACTTATATGATTTTTACGTTTTTCGACTGGTAGGCCACCCCTAGGGCTTGTAGAATTTCTCGCGTAGGCAGACAGCCTATAAAAATTTACAATTCCAGAGGTTTTGGTAACGTGTGATAACCCTGAGATCATAAAGTTAACTATATACATACATCTCTTTTTGTTATATGACGATAGAAAATATCAGATATAGATACTAAATTTAGCAATAGTGCAATTATCTCAGGATGATATAGAAGTTGGAAGTCTCATCAATCTACCTACTTAGCAGGGGAAGGGTGGGCAAGATGAAAGTAGTGGGCAAAACGTTAATTACCTACAAATCCGAACTATGTGACTTTAGCGTTATTTTTTTACTGTAACGCGATGTTACCTTACTTTTCGGAACAAAGGACCTTTCCAAGGTAACAATTATATATTTTTTTCTAAATAACTGTTGGAATTTATTAAATTTAAAAATACCTCGTGTTAAAATATATAAAGCTGTCAAAAGAGATGGTCACTGCGCAATGTAGTTAATTGCAATTAAAACATCGCCGTCGGGGGGTTGTGTTCGCGAAACCGAACTGACTGAGACAAATTACTGGAAGGGTGGAAACGCTATTTAGTTTAAAGGAACAGAGACGTCTATATAATATAAAAAAAAACTTAAAACTTGAAGGTATATTTTTCTTAAAGTAACTAATCATATAGGTAAATTTTTTCGTAGGTGTGAATTTTGAAAATACATAGTTGTTGATCATTATTTTACGCAGGACACAACTTGGATCATATAATAATAAAATTAATATCAAAATTACATATTTAACTTAGTTGTTTAGTTTGCACTTCAAATAGTTGTTTTACTGAGAATATTACAAACATTACTTTATTTTTCAAATGATATCATAATCGCATTTTTACCATAATTGTTTTCGAAATTTTCATGAAAAATCTAAACCAATAATGAACAATTGTGTACTTGAGTAGATTCGACTCTATATCTTTCTACACAATATTTTACATTTTAGAGAGAATATTTTACAGTGTCAGTTCCCGATTTGACGTAGTATTTGTTAACAGAAGGGGATTAAGTAGACTTGTCCGGGGCTTGCTTATAATATCCCACGGGACGAATGCTTCCCTTCAAGCGTGGTTAATAATTTTGCTGAATAATAAATTTCTTGAATATTTTACATTTATAAATTCTTGCATTCTATGGTTTTAATACGTACTTTCAACGATTTCCTTTAGGTATTTATTTAGAAATCTTTGACATAAATACAGGTAGTTTTAAACATGCAAAGGCATATCTATATCTCCTCACACGTTGCAAAGAACATGTTTTGTTCCTGTCACATAAAGTCTGAGAAACAGTTTGTTGGCAATATAGCACATAGCTATACGCGTAGTGATTGCTAGGAACCGGTATAGTGGCACACATGGCCAATAATTGGATGCTGATAAGCAATAATGTGTTAACCCTCATAAACTTGGTTTTGAGAAAATGACGTTTAAAGATAATATTGTATATGTGATTTACGACTTATCGTGTGATATAAATCCATTTATCATGTACTTTTATGGTTTAGATGACTTGAAACACTTTTGTAGAATGTTAAATACGCGATGCATTATACAAATATATCTAACTTTTGATTTCGACTTTTTGTGGGTTGACACATGATTGCTTATCAGCATCCAATTGGGTATACACGCCAGCGCGTACTGACCTCGGACAAGTTCACTGCCAGTGCGCAGGCGCGGCCATCGCAGCCATGAACGGCTGCCATCCTAAATTGATAACCTTATTTTATTTGCCGAAATATAAACGCACACGCAATGACCCGAGCAAGTCTTCCGTATTGGGAGTACGACATTTTATTTGATAGAAACGACCTTATTTGCGGTTGTGAAGCATCGTATCAATGCAGGGCAAGATACTTCCTTATTTGTTCCCAGTTCAACTCTACTCTGGTAACTAACTGGCATTTCGAAGATTTTGGGTTCAATTTTGTTTTATCTATTTCGTATCATGTGTTAACCACTAAGTACACACTTTTCCTACTAATCACACTAATATTATGAAGGCGAAAGTTTGTATGTATGTTTGTTACTTATTTACACCAAAATGGCTGAAGGGATCTGGAAGAAATTTACATACCAATTGGCAAAGAGTTAGAATATGTTGTGGAATAGCACATAAGCTACTTTTTATCCCGGGAAAATTAAAGGTCCCTCGGGAACGCGCGGAAAACCGCGTGAAACCGCAGTACGGAAGCTATTATAAATGAAAATGTATTAGAAATGATGGATGGATGGAATAAAAAGTTGCCCAGTTAGTAGATAGAGCCTTACGCCACATACGATTTATAAAGCGTAGAATGAACATAAAATATGGCAGACGAAAATGTTACAATAGGTGGCCTTATTACTAATCTTCGGATATCTTAGTTAGAACATCCCATGTAACCGTCATAAAAACAAAATAAAACAGTTATTATATACAAAACATACATACTACAAACAAACGTTTGAAGCAACACAGAGGGGATTAAAACTCCATTGCCAAACGTATATTTCCATCAGTCATTACGAAACGGCCTTAAAACTATTATGTGCCGAATTCGCTCCTAATCTTCCCGGACGACCTCGAAACCAGTTAGGTATTATCGTTAATGCAACTCAATGCCGAAGCAGAGGTCGACTGATATTCGCAATACATTGACTCATTTACACACATCATCTCGTTCCAATAACTCTGTCCCACGGTATGGTATATTGGAGCGGAAAAAAACTGTAAGTAGGTTAATATTCTAGTAGCTAAATTATGCTTGGTAGTTTAAAATAAATATCCTGGGACATTTTTCACACACGGCTAATCTGTTTTCAAATGAAGCAGAGCTTGTGATATGGTTACCGGGTAGCCGATTTAAGTAGTCTTTTTAAATACAAACTCATTCTTACACCTCGAACCTTCGATCGGGGGCTTGAAATTCATGGACACTAACCTCAAAGCCAAAGGTCTATATTTTAGGAAGTATAATTTTTAAGGGGTTCGAATAGCAAAGGGAACTAACATTTATACTTCAATGGTTACATGAAAATAAGTAGTTACTCTATCACAATTCTTCAATATTGAAAATAACATTAGTTCCTTAATTCCAATAACAGTTCACAACCCTGATCCCACTTATCATTTGTTTTGACAGTTATTTGTGGAACTAGTACGACAAATCCTTTACAACAGGAAAATATATTTATCTAATACATTGCTAAGAACTGTTTTTAGCATAATTAATTAACAGAAATAACATTTATGGTGTATTTATAGGAAATATATAGGTAAGGAAATCAATTTGTAATAAATATTAGCAATAATAAAATTGAGTCATCCCTCATGACGACTCATACCTAACGTCTCTAAAAATAATTGTTAAAATGTACCAAAATTTATAATCTAAGGTACCAAAACGATTATTTCGCTAGATTTTTAAATACTTATGTTCTATGCATTTTACATTAGGTATAGCGTGCGTAAGCGCAGTACCTATGCGTGATCTGTGATGAAACTTACAACAGACAAGGTTCTAAGGACAAACTAATCAGATTGGATTTCTAAAAAATATTCATAGTCGTCTTAAACGCAGCAATTAACTTACATAAGTAGGTCTCATGCAACCGAAGTTTTTGAATTTTAAAAAACAAAATTATAACGTTAATGGTGTCCTGCATTTTAAAGGAGTCAAAAGCAGCAAAAACTACCATAATTATAAATGCGATAGTTTGTATGGATAGTAAGTCTTTCATGAAACAACGGGTGAAGGAATTTACACGAAACTTGCCACATCGAGCCAAAATTCCAGATCATTTTATTTTAACGTAATTATTTGTTCAGACGAACTTTAAAATCGCCCGGGAACAAGTGGAACTACGGGACAGAAGCTAGTATATAATCTAGACATTCGAAGCTCTTAAATGAATGCGTACTGGGAAGTATAGTGTGCCCCCTAATAGATACCTATGACCTATAAAAGCCGGGAAGTGTCTGGATGCGGAAGCCGGAAGGTTATCATGGTACGTACTATATAGGCTTTTGTTTTACAGTTGGATGGATAAATGGATATTACTATTATGTTGAAATTCTAGAAGGACTATTTAAATTATAGGTAAAATGTGTCAAATTCCGAATTTCGCTGAAATTGCCACGGACTTTAATGATATTACGTAAAATGGATCTGCCAACGGAATGAATAAAATTCGCCACAAAAATAACATTGGCACATTAATCCTGGCAAAACAAATTACCTACAAAACGCAAAACCGTGGTAGGTACAAAAACAAATAACTATAAATCTCAAAGCGTATTTAAAAAAAGATCAAATTAATAAAAAATAAATTAGGTACCTATTCTATTACACAAACACAAAATCCCGAGTCCACCCAATCGCTTATTTATAGGTAACTATTATAAAACCAGGAAATGTAGACCATTAAATAGTATGACATTGGTTGAAGAATCTAGACACCACTCAGTTATTTAAAAAAAGGGATTTCATATATGATAAAAATTCATGGCATTTTAAATAGGATCAAAGCTAAAATTAGAGAAGGCCATAATATAGCCATAAATTTAATCTTCCTTATCGAACAAGTAGGTACCCCGAAAATAGAGCAGCAACAAAAAAAATGTAATAAAAAGTATTAAATAGTACTCTTAGCTAGTTTATCCAAGGATAATCTCGTACTTATCCGGCCTTCATAAGGCTTAGTTATTACAGTTTTCTTATCAAGAGTTATCCTTAAGGATTTGTAGACAAACTTGTTATACGACTAAACGTAGTCTAGGTCTAAAAATGTCGTTGCCGTACATTAATCATAATGTTAGTTAGTAGCGTAGTGTCCGAGTTGGGGTACCTACTATTATGTAAGGTACATGACACCA
The DNA here is from genome assembly GCA_905147785.2 of Thyatira batis. Taxonomy (NCBI): domain Eukaryota; kingdom Metazoa; phylum Arthropoda; class Insecta; order Lepidoptera; family Drepanidae; genus Thyatira; species Thyatira batis. The sequence goes on from LR990489.1 coordinate 9,369,151, forward strand.
GCTCGACAATGTTTTGTCTCTGTCGTAGGCTTAGGAATCAAGTGAGATGGTGGCGGGAACCACTTGCTCGTTGATGAAGTTTGTTAGGGAATACAAAGGCCAGTCGGGTCCAGGGTCACGCGATCAGACGACCTTCCCGACACGTCATCTCGAGTCACATGGCACACGTCATTGCAGATTATAAACGTCCCTACGTGACCATTTTGACAGAATCTTCCCAGTTAATGAAATGGTAAACAAGGTTTTCCTAAATCAGATTAGATTTATATTTGTGATTTATTTGATCATAATAATAATATATGTAATTGTAAGTGTATTAAAAAATATCCTACGCTATGAAAGGGATAACTACTGACGTATTTTTAATAGATTTACTTTCTGAGATCAAAGCCTGAAAATTTAATTCAAATACTTAGCATAATACTTTTTAAGATCGCAACTTTTACGATAAAACCCAAAAGAACATTAAACTTAGTATCATAAATATTTCACATTATTATATATATAATTATTTACATATTTCAGAACCTACAATCTCATAGCTTATCAACAAACCTAACATTGATGTATAAAATTTGTGCCCGAATGGCCGAGATAGCTCTAGAAGCGGCTCGATTGAACATTATTAGCGCAAATTGATTATTGCCTGCATGTTTACACGCGTGATTGGTCCGCGTGGGCGATCACAATATCGTTCACAATATGGGTTAAGGTCAACAACAATTAATATACCTACGCTTGTAGAAACGTCCCGTCCATTTTCACAAATAGTGAATGATGTGGTTGTCGGTCTAATAGAACGGACGCGCGGACGGTTGAAGGTATAATAGACAAAACTAGAAAAGACAAAACCAAGCATGTTATTGGCGATTTGTCCCTTATACAACAAAATCAATAGCTGAATACTTAGATACAGGATTTTAGATATGCAAATATGTTTGTTAACATTCAAATTTGGAACGTGCTTAAAAAAAGATTTGTAAAAATATTGATGCATTTATTTAAATTACTTAAGTACCTATGGCTATATTCTACCTACATAAGACTACTTAAAAACTAAAAGCTAATCTGTACAAAATTATTCCTTTTTACTTTTCCTTGAGAACAAACTTCGTATACATTTCATTAAGATGAATTTTATCAATTTAAATATTCCGTAGAGAACTAAACTTAGTGCTATAAAAATTCCAAGCACGACACTATAGACATCTATGAGTAAGCTCTCGAACCACGTGTTGTTTTTGGCCGGTAACGATGGAGGCGCTAATGTTCCGTGTCGCGCTACATACTCCGTCCAATAGATGGCGCTGTCCATAACAGGTTGAGGTCTGTCGTGCCACAGTCTGGAAACCCTTTTTGCGCTTTCTTGCATCCTAGAAATAATATGGAACAATCGATTACAACATAATGGAAACCTGTATGATGCTGCGATTTATCTTGATTTTGCCGAGAATTTGTTTGTAATAAGTTTAAACTCACTCTGGAGACATAAGTTCCTTGACAGTTTCTTCCAAGTTATCAGCATTGAGGCGGTCAAAGAAGATCGTTTTTCCGAGTCCCACCGATCGAACAGCTGCTGAATTGGAGAACTGGTCACCGAAGAATGGGATGGTCAGTACTGGTTTCCCGCAATGTGCTGCTTCAGAGATACTGAGCATACCACCATGAGAAACAAATGCTAGTACTTTTGGGTGACCTGTAAATAATAAAATTACATTTAATGTGAAATAAAAAAAACTCAGCAATTATTAAATTAGCATACCTATTCTATTCATTGATCTGTGACCGAGTGATTGTTTACAATGATTTGCAGTATTCCATCTCAATTACATTACCAAGAAAGATTGCTAATTACATCTAACTATTTACTAAATAAAGACCTAATACACCTGCAACAAAACGACGACGTAATTAAATATACCGCTTGGTTTGATAGCCCTATTGCGCGATTGCACAGGTCGTAGATCCAATTCTTACTACCTTTACTTGACAGACCGGTTGGCTTTGTGGGTAGTGACCCTGATTCTCAAGCCGGCGGTCGTGGGTTCGAATCCCACCCAGGACAAACATTTGTATCCATGAATTGAATATGTCTAGTAAGTATCTATATAAGTATGTATTTAAAAGTAGTATATGTAGTATATCAGCAATCTGGTTACCATATCACAAGCTCTGCTTAGTTTAGAATCAGATTGGCCGTGTGTGAAAAATGTAGCAAGATATTTATTTAGTAAACTCACATAAGACATCCAACTGTGGGAACCAGCTGTTTGTATAAATATTGTCGTATCCAGCGGGAAAGGTTGCGTTTTCCCATTTCCAAATAACTTTGTAGGGCATTTTCTTGAAAGCAGTTAGAAATTGCTGCATTCTATTCTTAGACATCGTACTGGCCTTGAGATTCGAACCGAAACTGACGTAGATCGCTCCGTGCTTAGCGTCTGAGAGAAACGTTTCTAATTCCTGAAATAAAGTTGAAAGTAATTAAGTTAATTCTTCAAAGTTTCAAGATGCGGATCAACCGATGTAGGCAGAATAGTCATGCCCACATTCCCACAACCATAATAGACTTATGACGTCAGACTTTCAGTCGTCTATTAGATGCATAGTGCATCGATCGATCATGAGTGAGTTTACACCTTTTAGTGGATAGTGTATTTTATGTTAAATTTCTTGACTAATTTACGTAGGTAAGTAGGTACATAAACAAAGAAAATGTCAGTTCTATATATATATTTATGTATCTGTGTTTAAATGTAGGTAGGTATTTATAAGATGTTAATAAATATTGGCCGTGTATTCAGGATTTTTCAGGACAGACTAACGGAGGCGAGAAGCCTTCATACGTTTCATTGACTCACTTGATTAAGAGGTTTAGGAATACCGATATGCAATCCACCAATTTCAATAACCTGTGGTGCCAAAAGTCGAGCCCCAGTTAAAGAAAAATGCTGATAAACAAACATCATTCGCATTCTGTCTCTAGAAGCACGCTCTAAATCCAAACTTATATCAGGCATGTAACGATTAAAAACATTAGAAATTGCTCTGTTTTTAATCCAAACCCTTATCGTATTATAAAACATGTTATCGATTACTGTTTGGACTTTCTCAAAGAACGGTGGATTGTTTCCTTCGTGTGAATAGTAAAAGGAATCTGCGGAGACGTCGAAAGGAAGTCCCAGCCTCTGATAAGACCATGGTAATAACACATGAGAAGTAATTCCTATAATAGGAGCATCATATAAAGCAGCCGCGTACGCCAATCCACAATCACTCATAAATTGCTCCACAAAAATAACATCGTATTTATTTCCTTCACTCAAGTGTGTTTTTACATTTTCATTAGACAAAAGACTTTCACAATCCTTGTTTAACATCGGCATCGAAGTTTTCAACACATTTAACATTCGTATCGATAAAGGGCTACTGTTTTCATATTTTGCCATAGCATGCTTCACTCTAGGTGGCTTGGAATGACCTTTCAGATCCACAAACTTTAAATTTTGTAGTGGTTCCTCATCAGGGAAGTTATTTAAAACAGTAACGTTATGCCCTCTCACTGCTAATTCGCGAAATAATGGTTTGAACGCCATATAATGGCTTCGCAGAGGCATTGACACAATCGCAAGTATATTAAATGCACTACAATAGCTTGTCAAAGTCACAAAAGTTAATAAAGCAAATAATAAACTGGACATTTTAAAAACTGCACACGAGAAAATATAATATAAAGTAGATGTCAATATTTTTTCAAAGCGTAAAATCAACTGAATATAAACCTCGTAAACAGAATGAGCGTTAGATAATAATTATTTTATCTGTTATATCAGTGCACGTACACTATCTGCATTTCACTCATAGCGACGTAAAATCCCACGATTGCTACCTAATGGCCCTAATGCTGTTGGTTAATTCAAATTAAGACTTACCGTAGAGACATTTTTGGTCGGGTTTATATGCAATCCAGCTATTTCTAATAGTTGAGGTGCTAACACTTTTGCACCCGTCAAAGAGAAATGTTGGTAAGCAAATATCATTTTCATTCTACTTCTAATAATATGCTCGATATCTAACTCATTATTAGGAAGGTATTTGTCGAAAATATTGGAAATTGTTCTTCGTTGCTTCCACATTAAGATCGTATTTAAGTAAAAGTTAGCAATAGCTGCTTCCAGTTTTCTTAATATTGAAGTTTCCGGACCCTCGTATGAAAAGTAGTACAGATCTGAAGCGACATTGAATGGTGTACCCAAACTCAGGTAGACCCAAGGTAACGGGATATTTGAAGTTATGCCTATAATGGGCGCATCGAAAAATGTACCTGCGTACGCTAATGCACAGTCACTTATAAACCGTTCAACTAATATAACATCAAACTTCACATTACTATTGAAAAGTTCCTTAACATTATCGTTAGCCAGTAGATTCTCACAATCCTGTTTGACCTTTGGCGTTTTGATATGGCGATACAAATTGTATATGTGCAAATAGCTGGAGTCGAAATTCTCATAAAACTCCAGTGTTTCCATTACATTACTAACAACTTTTTGGCCTTGGAGGTCGATGTATCGTAAATTTGCAACTGGATTTTCATCAGGAAAATTATTCACAACAGTTACATTGTGGCCTTTCACAGCCAACGCTTGGAATAGGTTCTGGTATGCTCTATGGTGACTCCTCAAAGGCAAAGACACTATGGCGAGGATATTGTATGAAGAGATATATGGAACTGACAATATCATCAAAGGTAATACAATTAACACGTGTTTGAACATTTTACTGACCGTCGAACGGTTGTTATTAAAAACACCAAAACATGCGTCTGGTAAGGTTATCCAAAATCAACTGACGATATTACGGGGTAAGGAATAAATGGATAGAGATAATGAGTTAACGGTGTTTTCATACAGATAAAATATATTCGTTATTGTTTGGAGGCGTGTCGTTTTGAGATATAATGGATAAGTGCCTATTTTATTGACGATTAATATATTTAATTAATATAAGTATTTTGTTTTTACTATCCATCTCGTCCATTATAAAAAACTGCTATCGAAGATTTCATATGTAGATAAATGTATAATAGGTTATTAGTAGGTATAATGTTATAATAGGTAATGTAGTATAATGTAGGTATAATGTATAATACCTAAGCAAGTTTTTGTCCCCCATGCGGGCCCATGCCCGAGTCACACACGTGGCGTACGCACATAGGTACTTATATTACACAGGAAATAAATAGATTGTCTAACCATTAATCAGTATTGCACTGCAGTAAAGAAATACACAGAGGACCAATTAAATTGCACTATGAGGAAGTTTTACTTTTATACTATACGTTAAAACTATATTATAATTACATAAACGCTAGTAACATAATAGACATTGTCCTCAAAAGCCAGTGTGGAGCAATTTGTGAGAATTAGGTACACTTTCTTCAAATATCATCGTTTGTCCTAGGAGGGAATAAATCCTAAGATTGTGCAACAGAATACCTAATACCGTGGCAACGCGATTGTAGTGAGATGTACATACTTGTTATTAACTGAACTAGTATCTAACAGCATTCGTTACTTAGATTAAATTAATAAAGTTCTCATTAATGTACTTACTATAGACACAGGTAGTGGAGTCCCGACATGCAACCCAGCAATTTCCAGAAGCTGCGGCGCTAATAAACGAGCTCCGGTCAAAGAGAAATGTTGGGCCGAAAACATCATTTTCATCCTCTCCTTTGCTATCTTTTCAACATCCACACTCATCTCAGGTAAATAACGATTGAAAACTTCTATAATGCCTCTCTGAACGTACCATCTTCCAACTGTAGTTGCTAATAGATTGAAAAGAGAACTTTCAACTTTCTGTAAAAGCGATGGATTTGGTCCTGAATTTGAAAAGTAAAACGCATCTGCCGCTACGTCGAATGGGATTCCAAGTCTCGGGTAAGACCACGGTAACATCACATGCGACGCTATTCCAATAATAGGAGCATCGTAGAATCCAGCCGCGTAAACTAATCCACAGTCGCTCATGAACTGTTCCACAAATATCACATCGTATTTGACCCCTTTAGCTAGATGCGCTTTCATATCTTCATTTGTAAACAACGTCTCACAATCGTGTTTAACTACAAACGGCCCATTCACAAGATGCTTATAAAGATTATGGAGATGCAAAAACGTCGAACCAATTTTTTCGTAGTCGTCCATTCCGAGCATGTATGATCTTTCGACGCGACCTTCGAGGTTGATGAACTTCAACCGAGACGGTGGATATTCATCCGGAAAGTTATTGATGACGGTAACATTGTGACCTCGAACCGCTAGTTCACGGAATAAACTTTGAAACGACATGTAATGACTGCGAAATGGTATGGATACGATGGCCAGGATATTGAAGGCGATAACATGGTGACACGACGTGAGGAATATTAGAAACAATATGTATCTGGACATTGGTGCGTCGTCGGCCTTCGAATAGGTCAACGCACCGAATTAAAATAAAACTATTTTTACGACACGTTCAATCTGCGCTGCGGTCGGCGACTGACTGACATGACGGACGGATAGATGGATGGACTGGCCGAGACGCGGTAATTACACCAACAAATTAATAGATATTGTATATAAATAATAGTTAAGTTCAAATTGAACTTGAGACACTATTTTATTGACAAGGATCTAATTATAAACACTTAATATTACTTTCGTATCATTTTATGTTTGTAGGTACATCCCACATCTCAGAACTACAACTTATTTAAAGTAGCATTTTGTGTGTTGTTTTCCCTCGTTAAAGTAGGCGATAATAACATGATAAAAAAACTTTTCTAATGTGAATATTAAATTCTTATTGTAAAGGGTAACAATAATTAAAATTGTATAAAAACAACTAAATAGTTGAATAAAATAATTTATTACAAATAAATATCCATTTTATAATAATGACTTATATTATCGCTAATTAAAACAATCGTTTCTGTACAATGTACAGACAAACGGCTAGAAAGAATAGGAATGCAAAAAACATGATCACTTTGTCTGTAAACTCCCTCCGGCCGTACTTCTTCAATAATTTGCTAGATTGTGATATCGTGCCGCCTGTATTTTGTAGCTCTGTTTGTGCTCCCTGAAACAATTGCTTTTATGTAACACTACCTCCCAAATAACAAAACTTGCTCATTACAATATGTATAATATCATCAATCATCATCAACAGCTTATATACGTCTCCACCTAGAAGCTCGAGCCTCCCCTAACATCGAGGGGGTTTAGGCCATAGACCACCACGCGGGCCTAGTGCGGATTGGCGGACTTCACATGCCTTTAATTGTGACATCTCGGGCATGCAGGTTTCCTCACGATGTTTTCCTTCACCGAAAGCCAGTGGTGTGAATCCGTACGTAAGTTTTTATAAACTCAGAGGTATGGGCCAGGGATTTGAACCGGCACCCTCATGATCGTGAGTCGGTGCGTTCCCAACTGAGCCACCACGGCTACTGTATAATATATATTTTTTTATATATATCTGCCGCACAAGTTGACTCCACGCTGCCTGATGGAAAGCAGTCAGTGGAGTCCATTAGTGGTGGTCATCATCCCACACTAGCATAGCAATGTGGCATGATGGCCCTCACCTTGACGGCCTTAAGAAAAGCTTTTTCACGCCCCGCTTAAAGAACCCAGGATCATATGTGGAAGTATAATTGTGTAATGAGAGAAATAAATAAATTACCTAAATATATACTAGCTTCCGGATTCACTACGGAGTTAGCAGATTCACCCGCGTAGTTCGTGTTCCCGTAGGAATACAGGGATAAAATATATTAGCCTAGGGCACTCACAAATAATGTAGCCATTGGTGAAAGAATTATTCTGATTGTTCCAGTAGTTTCGGAGCCTATTCATACAAACAAAAATCAAATCTTTTCTCTTTATAATATTAGTATAGTAAATAACATGCTCGATGAGTAAATACAATACGACTAACTACATAATACAATATTGTCAACTAGTTTTCGCCATGGTTTTCTGACCATGTTCAAAAACTTAATTCTTCTTCTTCTTCTTCTTCTTCCTGCCCTTATCCCGCCTAAGGGTCGGCACAACATGTGTTTAAAGACTTAATTCTGTTATGAAATTGATTTGAAAGTTACGTGGACTGATGAACTATGGACTGATGTGTCTTTTTGTTTGTTTTTTTTTAACTTTGTTAATATTTATTAACTGTCCTGCATCAAATGAATATCTGTATTTTTTGTAGGTGTTTTACTCTCTATACTTATTGGAGCAAATAAAAGAATTCTCAAAAGAAACTCACATGCACTGAGGAGCTTGATGAGACCAAACTGTCTAATGTGTGTTGACTTCTCAAGGTGGTATCTGCTAGTTGTCTGCTTATAGACAATAGCTGATCTGTGACACCTGTCAAATACATTAATTTAGAAAATTATGATTACTTCTTACATCAATTATTCCTGACTGTTTCCAATTCTCCTCCATCCTTTTATCCACAACAACATTGGCAAAACCATTGATCATTTGATCGAGCCATAAACAAGAAAATGAAATTTGATTACTTATAAAGTTATAATAAATCCTCCCTTATAATCCCTTTTCAACAAACAGCCTGGCACTAAGCCAAGAATAGTGTAGTTTAGCTCAGATAAGTTCTTTTAGAAATTATTCACAGCATCCAAACTTTCAATATACATATTAATATAGATAGATATTGAAAAAATATTGTATACAGTACCTGATGACATCATAATTAGGCCTTCTCTATCAACATTCTTCTTTCTATTTCTGACTCCAGATTCATCCCTATCAACTGGTTTGAGCAATTCTTCTCTTTGAGCTTTCTCTATTGCAAACATTGTAGTAATATTTGCTTCTTTAAAATCTTTAAGAAGGCTGAAACATTACATGTTATCATTAGCACTATGAATGAAAATTGTATAGATTAACATTGATAGGAAGAGGTTGGAGAGGGTAAAAATGGACCAACTGAAAAAGCAAAAGGAACAAAGTGTATTTTCATCAAAGGGCTAGACAGGTATGCAGTGTGCTGAGGCAGTGGAAGGGCCTCTGAGTCCATCTGTGACGCAAACGATTGAGTCATAACCAGGCCTCTACAAGCACTAATGAATAGTCAGCCATCGATGCTTGTTTCAGATGGATTCTAAGGCAATAACCATTCATCCATACTAATACATTAATGAAAGTAACTCTGCTGTCTGTTTGTCTCGCTTTCAACTCCTTAACCGATTTAAATTAAATTTGGAACACACATAGTCTAGAGCCTGAGAAAGGAAATACGCTACTTTTATCCCGGGAAAGTGGAAGATCTCCCAGGTAAGCGGGTAAAACCGCAGGGAGCCACTAGTACCTTATATGTAAATTTGCTACCTTATGCCAGTAATAACACAAGCCTATTCATTGTAAACAGGAATTATCTTACCTAGCAAGCTGATGTCGCTGTGACTCCAACTCCTCAGTATACTTCATGTCACCACTCTCTCTACTATATACCTCTAAGTTATCTAATTCTTCACGGAGCAGTGTTATTTTATGCCTTCCCTTTTCATTCAGCTCATTTAATACATACATTGAATCTTTGCATTCCAATATGTCCTGAAAGTGTAAAAATATATTTATATAAGTAGAATATGTACTGCTCTAGCTGAATGAAGACAAGGAGAAAATTCCAGACTCTCAGTAAAGTATGCGTTCAATTTAATGGGTACATAAAACAATAATACATAATAAATAAAACTTTTTGATGTTAAGTAGCTTTAACAGTAATATATATTTTCAATTAGGCATACAAGACATTAACACTAGAAGCGCGGAAAATCCCGACACCCCTAGAAGCGCGGATGGGTCAATTTTGGCCATTTTATTTTTTCTAGAATAATATGAAAATATTTAAGCAAATAACACTTGTAATTATAATTTATAATATAATGTTTTTTTATTATATATTACATACATGCATATAATAAAATATATATAAATATAAAATATATACACATAATTTTGGTGAACTTTGGCTTAAAATCAAAATCACAATTACAAATAGTTAAGGTCGTAAGGCCCGAAAATCTGTTTCATATTTATTATTTATTTAAATTATTTATTGATTTATTTAATGGAAAACTCTTTCCATGTGTATTTCTTGCAACCATAATTTTAACAAGCTTCGCATTTCACTCATGATTTGTTACCCGAAAAAAAAGACTTTACCTGTCATCACTTGAGTATTAGACTAGCTAGTTCTTCTCCTAACTGTAGATAAACCTCTAAATACCTTCATAAAACCCTTGTGCTGATGTTTTTTCCATATATGTCACGATATAAAGTCCAAGAATTTATTTCTACTAAGTCTAGCAAAGTATATAAGTGAATTGGCCAATGCCTAGATGGGCCTTTGACAGAGTATTTGCGAGACATTTGATCCACAACATCTACCGCATACTTCGAAGTGTTGTAAAATGCTATTACTCCCGGTTTCTTTTTTGTACCACTTTCTATGTATTTGAATATCTAGATACATAGGAGAAGAACGTTTTTTTGTGTTTTCCTTGATATAATGTCAAAGTGATACATATCTTAATTTTTCAGTACCGCTGAACTGTACAACTCGTCTTGGCTGCATTTAATTCCATTGTTTTATACATAATCCCCAAAACAATGCATTTACTATATATTTAGAGTCCTTATTTACACCCAACCAGAATTTTTGTTTGTATTTGTCGAGTTTTGAGCCCATCAGCTGAGTAAACCTGCATCTACACTTTTTGAAAGGGAAAAGTTGTTCATCTATTGTTATTTAGGGCCCTGGGGTATAAAAACTGTCCCCACACCTCCACAGCGCTTTGCCGCGAATTTTTAATACTGCACGTTGGTACCTACATTGACCAATCAACAACATTTTAATTAACTTTGAAGAAAGATAAGGTTAAACTCTAACATCTATGACTGGGTCAAAATTGACCCAACCGCGCTTTGAGGTAAATTCAGATTTTAAAAAAAATCTATTGCATTCACGTGCTTGAAATCTTGTATAAATAATAATCATCATATTTCATGAAAAGTCACAAAAAGTTACGATTATACGCATTATAAAATATTAACTACAGCAGAACGAACATTGAAATGGGTCAAAATTGGGACGCCCGCGCTTCTAGTGTTAAAGATACTAATTATAATTTATCAGCATCACTTACCTGAGTAATAGCTTTCACTTGAAAATTATATTTAGCTAAGCGCTTTACAAAATTTTGATACGTAACGTCAGGGTTTTCTAATTTAGAATAAAGCTTTTGAAAGAGTTCTGGACCGTTCATATCTGCTCTCAAGTTCATCTTAAATAAGTAATCTTTTGGTATTTCACACACAAGTATTTACTTTTGTATAAAAAAATACGATAAAAGCAATGTCTATAAATTATTTTGACAAACAGCTGGCACTGGCAGGCTGGCGCCTGAAATAATCAATAATGACTGACTGACCGACTGAACTGAAAACTGATCAATCAATCAATACTCTGACTGTGACAGCCAGATAGAAAGTGTCGCCAGCTTAAATTTTTCAATTGCGTTGAATATCTTTATTATTGCCTCGTACCTTACAAGCTCTAAATGCGACACATGCAGCCAAGTCTTCAGTCTTCATCAGGTTAATACAGATTCCATAAAATCTAAACCATTTTAACGGGAACTTACCCTAATCACTAACATGAGCCCAGAAGCTATGACTGAGGGTAGACCGTTGCACGAGTTTTGAATTCGTTATTTTATCGGGATAAATGATAGTCAAAGTATTTTTTTCATTTATTTTACAAACGAATAAGTTAGATAACATACTGTAAAAAAAACATCATCAGACCAAAATTAACTCACAAAACAATTTTACACTTATCATTGCTTTGTAGGAACATGCAACTTGATGTTTCTTTATGTGTATGAAAATACAATACATGATATTATTAAGAAAAATAATGAATTTGTCATGTCTCCTACAAGTAGAACCACACTGTACCAGCTATGTAGGTATTTTAGGAGGTTCTATGCACTTTGATTATTCATTCTTCGTACACATTATCGTCCAAATACAAAGGTTGGTATGCTCGCTTTCCGATTAATCTTCTTCGGCAGGTAGGACATAGTGGCTTCAGTAATAAGGCTTTTCGAAGACAATTCATGCAAAATACATGTCCGCATTTAGTCGAAGCCACTGATTCTTTTCCCAAACTATTAAAACAGATGGGACATCTGATCCTTAGAAATTGCTTGCGCTTTGACTTAAGCTAGAAAAAAGTTAATGTTACTTATAGGTAAGTACTTAGGTACAGACAAGACAATAGGAATATATATGTTAACTCAAAACCCTGAGTGGAAAGTGCAATATCTAGGGTTTAATTACCATAAGTTTACCATTAACACAAAAATAAAAACTGAATCTTTTACTGTTATATAAACACACTTTTATAATACCTAACTTACTTTAGGTTTTGGTTTCTTTGTTCCCTTTTCTTTTATAATTTTCTCTTTTGTGATTAATCCAGGTGTCATTGCTATGTTTGTGTTGTATTATATTTAAATATTGTCGTCTGTAGAATAAAACATAATTTACGTATAATTTGAATTTTCGGTTTTACGTCAGTATTGTCACAATGTCAGCAATTAAAACAAAACAATGTTGGTTTATCCATCTCAATCAAAAAGATCTGTTAAAAAAGTTTTCTTTTTGATTACGCATACTGCTTTAGAGCTGTAGTATCTTTAAACTTTTAACATAAAGCATTACGTTATTCTCATATTTGGTGTTTACATTCTTAATCAAAACGTTTATATCTTGTTTTATATCCAGGCTGATTATAAATTGGTTTGGCAAGTGTTAATTTAACTGGGAACTGTTATTTTAAGAATAGGTACGAGGAATGAGAAAAACAACATACAACTGTTATTAAATGCATTATATTGATATAATGTAACATATTTTACAATAATTTACATTCATCACCGATCAAGAAAATCCCTCGTGTACAAATGTAAATTTTGTGTTAGTCTTTCTTGTAGTATGTTTACATTTACTTCTTAGTAATTTCACTAGTTTCTTTGGTCCACAGCAATAAAGGTTTAAATGTGCTCTGAAACATAAATATTCAGTGCTCTCATTTTCGTTTGAAACGTAAAGACTTGTCGATGTTTTTGACATAATGAAAATAACAAACCAAATTATGAACCTTAGGTACTTACTCAGGGTATAAATGAACCCAATATCCAAAGACGCGATCCCAATGCGGCCTGCCTTTTCTCACTCTGCAGCCAAGTAGCGGGAATTCTCTTGCCAAATCATAATTACTGTCTTCAATGCAATTTTCTTTACCTTTATTATCTTCATGTCCATTTCTTTTTGCTTTAGGAGTTAACAATGTTACTCTTTCATCGTCCCTAATCAATCTTTCATTCCTATTTAAAACATGAGTAAGTCCACCCTTTTCGTTAATCACAACCATATGTGTTACACCATTTTGGTTTTTATTGTCATCGTTTTGAGGATCTTTTTCTTTTGTATTTGTAAGGTAGAATTCTAAATGCAACCTATCTGGTCGATTTGCATTTCGTAGTTCTAGTATAGTTTTGTTTGCCATATCAGCGAGCCATGTTATTTCCTTTTCGTTTCTCACTATCCATAGTAAATGAATCCTTCCAGGCAGACGGTTTCTGGGATTCCTAAAAAACATACAACCTTAAGGATTCCATGTAATTTGATAATAAACTGTATAATATATATTTACAGTACTTACACTAGTACATCATGCAACATGGCCACAAACGGTGTTATTCCAACACCAGCAGCAACACAAATCGCCACATCATTATGGCAAGCGCCTTCCATTGGACTTGAAAATGGACCATCCACCAACATACTGTAACAAATCATAGAATTCGGGGGGTCACACAATTTATCGTACCTAATAATTTTGAAAACGACGGGTGGGTGAAGAATTTGAGCATTAACCTTATTTTACTTGGTCCTCGCTCAAGCAGTAACTTCTCTAAAGTCTTAGTCCAATCTCCTTTAACACGTATCCAAACAACGAAGTCTCTTTGGTATAATTTAGGAACCTGGAACGTAAAAAAAACTCATAAGCTCCTTACACCAAGTCCATTTTCATGAAGTTACTTTCGAAATGAAGAATAAATTCTAATTTGTTTTACTTTAATATGCACACCAACAACTCTTATATCTTCATGATTTAAAAAAAAATATTTAAATAATCAATTTTGCACTCTGAGTCCACTTAAAATAAAGTTAAGGATCTTTTCACTCCCATGTTACCTTAACAACAGTAAACGGATGCCATTCAATGAGTGACACGTCCGAACACTGCAATAATACGTACTGCCCCATGCGGCATGAGAACTCCTCGTGGGGGCAGTTCATGGTCAGACTTATCGTACGGCCAGCCATGTGTTTTACCTGAAATTTGTAAAAAAAACCATCAGTTCATTGCTTTAGAGTATAATTAAAAGCAAAAACAGATTAATCGATGAATATCGAAAAATTATAAATATCAAAATTAAGTTGCATTTTTCCCTTGAAATTAAAAGGTGGTAGTTAAATTAAATTTTAATGTATTCAACGACACCCGGGAAATCCAATATTACGGACGCGGCGTAAGAGGATTATGCAAATAAAGTACTTTATCGGTTATTGAAAATTAAACTATAACAGATTGCCGATTGCATATTTTAAACAGCAAATAGTCTACGTTCGCATTTTCAATAAAATGCAAAATTTTATTGAAAATAAACAGGAATATTTTATCTGAGATCTAAAAAATAATTGCAATTAGAACTTACTTCTAAAATTTCAACCCTTGCGCGATTTCTGGTAAATATTCTCCAGAGAAGGTCGAGGAAGAAGCAGCTGAGTGGCACCGCCATCCATATCCATGTCTAAAATAATAAACAACCAAACCCCTTAAAACTCTTTATAGGTAAGTATTTAAGTAACAAAATTCTAAATATTTAGAAATATGGAATGAAATAAATTGATAATTTACTTGTGAGGTACAAACACATTCGTATTAGTTAATCCAATCAAAAAGCTATCACAGATTGAAATAGCGCAACCTATTCACGGACACCATTGAAATACCTATGAATAAAAGCACAATACGGAAGGACAAATTCGAGACGATGGCTTAATGACGACGGGCACGACCGAAATGGGAGAGTCGCAGTCGTAAAGCTATTATAAGGTTATTTATTGGATACAAGCAATGACTGAAATCATGCCCCTATTTTATCAATCTGGGTATGCACCCAATAGTAGTTGGTAATTTGCCGCGTGTCCTACATCATCATCATCATCATCATCAACAGCTCATATACGTCTCCACCGAGGAGCTCGAGCCTCCCCTAACAACGAGGGGGTTTAGGCCATAGTCCACCACGCTGGCCTAGTGCGGATTGGCGGACTTCACATGCCTTTAATTGTGACATCTCGGGCATGCAGGTTTCCTCACGATGTTTTCCTTCACCGAAAGCCAGTGGTGTGAATCCGTACGTAAGTTTTTATAAACTCAGAGGTACGGGCCAGGGATTTGAACCTGCACCCTCATGATCGTGAGTAGGTGCGTTCCCAACTGAGCCACCACGGCTTTTTGGTGGTTTTTGGTTTTGCGTATCCTACGTGATTGATAAAATAAAATAAAGCCCTTTATTGAAATTAAATGCTCTTAATCTTCCATTATGATCTAATTGAATACCGACCAAATTAAATTTTATAAGCTGTCGAATAAACAATCCTTGCGATAGAAATTTTAAAAGCTAAAACATTAATAAGTGTCCTTCATATACAGTATACAGGGGATCTATTTAAGTCTATATAGCTAACTATCCGTAAACGATTAAGTTAGGCACTCTACCCCAATAAGTGAACCTCTCGAGACAATTAGGTTCATAATATTCAA
The DNA here is from genome assembly GCA_905147785.2 of Thyatira batis. NCBI lineage: Eukaryota > Metazoa > Arthropoda > Insecta > Lepidoptera > Drepanidae > Thyatira > Thyatira batis. The sequence continues at coordinate 9,385,141 of LR990489.1, forward strand.
TTACCCCTTCGCTTCGAGAGCCACATATACATACTTCAGGGTCATACATATCTATCTGGATAAAAGGGAGACCTTTAATGTGTATCAAGGTACTTAGACACCCATGAATGTTTCAACATTTTTAGATTTAATAGCTCACCACCAGAGGGGTTAATGTTCGATGAGTCCTAAATATATCGAATGGACTCTACAATGTTACCTATATCTTAATCAATCTTACTCACCTTCGATTTAATAGAGACAAATTTAGGAGTGTCTGTCACCGATACATTTGCCCAATTTTCGATCTGATTAGAATTAAGACTAGTATCATTTGTTTCTAAAACCTCTTCTTTTAATACGCCACTGAAACAAACAAATTTCTTTCATCAGCAATCATGATATCACTGTACCCACAATAACTGGATTCATATCGTAATTAATTTAATAATCATCGCATCAACTAACTAAGACAAGTACTCAATCGCACAGATCAACTAATTTAACGCATCACCGCACACACAAACAAACATGGTCTGATGTAAACTAAGCTGATTTATTTTAGTCATGTCATGTCATGTGGTGGGCGAGGTAAATCTACAATCGAAGAGACCTTGTTGAACAACATTTAAGCGAATTCAAGGGTCAAGACCACGATGGGCACGCATGAAAGTAAATCTCGTCCTAAATTATGAATCATGCTTGAGTCATATATACGGTTATTGACAAGACACTATTGTATGCGTAACGCTTGATGTTAATTTAAATTCAGTAAGTATGTCATATTAAACACGAGACGCAATCGTCCAGTCACTTGTTTCCTTGACAACAAGCATGAGCAAAAAGAACGGGTCTACTAAAAATATTTGTTTCCTTACATTATTATTATCGTTATGTTCGGTAAGGCGACAAGCTTGAATCAAATTGTTGTACGTAGTGCTTACTCAAAGTAGGTATATTGTATTTCAAATTAAATATAGTTTTAATTTTGGTTGCGAATCATTTTACAAGTTATAAAGATTGCAGGCTTTATTATTCTATTCATACAATGTTAAATTTATTACTCTAGAGACGCAATTAGGACAAAACGTCAGCAAGACGAATTTCGGAAACTGTTAATATTTCTACAGCCACACGGGTAGAAAGCTGTAAGGAAAATTAGTAAATGGAAATTATGCTGCTGGAGACCTGATGACAAATTGTTTTTATTGGAGTTCCAGAAGCAAAAGTATAGGGGTAATATTTTAAGAAGCTTTTAAAACATGATGAGCGCTGGAAATAGACATGACACGAAATCAATGTCGGTAGTTATTTCTGCAAAATTCAATACACAACATGACAAAAGTCAATAAGTTTTTTTACATACAAACTAATCATCATCCTATCATTAAGGTAGGATGATGATTAGTTTTGAAAATGTAAGTATATAATTTAATGTCTTACCTCAGAGGATGTATTATCACCAACACCACAAACGGCAGGTACAATTGATGGGTGTACCAGAAGGCATTGTATATCCTTCTCCGAATGAATCTCATGGAAGTGATTCCCATACTAAGGGTAATAAGGAGCATTGAGATTCCAGTCAAACCTGCCATAGTCATTAGCAACAGCAGTGGACTCTGTAAGAGGGTAATTAAATATGTTTTATGTTATTCCATGTGTATTTTGGAACATACTTCAATGATGACTATATATTGCAACTTAGGTAGATACATAATTAGAACAAGATGAAATCCGAAAAAAATTACTTATATTTTGCATCCAAACATATTAACTTAATCCAACATCCAATCATAAAAAGCTATTTGGGCTATTTGGACTACCGAGGCTGAGTTGAAATTGTAGTATATAACTACTAGTGGTCGGGAATACCCAGGAAATAGTTGGACGTGACAACAATGCCGAAACTTGGCGTATAAAACAGCCAATATGACGCAATCGGACTATACACAAATAGGTGCAAATACGTTGAGCCTTGATGTCGGTCAAAACCCATGCAATAATATTAACTAGGTACTAGGTGTCACCATTATCTAGCCAGCACTAAGAACTTGTGCTGATTCATTATAAAGTAAATATTTAGAAGCTATTCTTCAGTACCTACCCAACGCTAAACAGTTTGTGGAACTAGGTAATGAATAGGAAAACAACCAATACGTTATCTAGTGACATATTTCAGCTGTAAAGTCACAGCGCTAATTTATATATATATATATATATAGATGATGTTTTAAAATGTTCAAGGAATTTTCATCGCCTGGGATTACACGAAAATACATTGCTTACAAACTAACCTCATTCCTGTAGTTTGCTAAGTTAATCTCGATCCTTTCTTCGTCGTAGCCTCTAGAGAAATTCCACAAGTTTACAAAGTGGGAAATGGAATGTAGCACTGGAAAATAATGGCCAGATTATTTACATAGGAAAATCAACTGCAATACGACGATCTGCGGCTGTAGCTATTTTTACGTGCTAAAATACTTTGCATGCATGAATGATTTTGTAAAGCTAAGTACCACTTCTATATACAAATTGATATGAAAATATGTTTTATAAATTGCATTGTACTGTATCATGTTTCTTTAGAAAAAGTCCAACTAGTATGAAAAGTTCAAATTAGAACCCTTTTAAAAGTGTAGCAGGAACAATGCCAACAACATAGGTATGAATGCTAGAAATCCTAAGCAGTGGTGATGGCAGCCATTAGCTTGGGTCTCAAGAACTTAATGGTGCACTTCCGCAGAGAGCTTTAATGAGCCTTCTAGCATTGCCAATTCGCTTTGTGAATATTATGTAAAGACCTTTAAAACTGTGTCAGAAGGTTAGGATACAGGGCTTTATTGTCTTGTTGATTATAACGACATCATTCAAATTAAAATACAGGAAAAATATTTAGTAGCAAGTGAAAGCAATCGCCCTTCAACAACTTTACATTACTTACATAGAATTTGCAAGAGAGTGAGTGAACTATGGATCAAACAGAAAGCTGTTTTCTTTCATGCATAGCAACAGCTTTAGCTCATCGTTTATAAATATTTAAGTATTAAGATTTACGTATCAAAAATACTTACCAGCAAATAAAACAAGCGTAATAGCGACAGTCATGTGAAAACTCTTCGCTCTCTCCAACCAAAAGAAGAACAGTCCTGGCCATAGTTTCGACAATATCCTATAGAGTATTTGGTTGAGTTTCTTACATAGTGGAAGTAATACTAGTGCGCAACATAAGTTCAGTACCGTTGCAGTTCCTCGTGATACGCATAATCCTAACTGAAAAAGGACTAAACATTTTTTTATGTTCCAAGTTTACTTATGCAAATTCATGACAGACACTCACCCCTAAAATTCGCCTCAAATAATAATACTGTCGTCCATATTTGTAATAAATAAATGTGTTATAAAAAAGATAAATCACTAATGAGATCCATGTTACCTGAAACAAAAATAAATACCTACTATAAGATCTATGAAGCTTTTAATACATTACCCAGTCTAATACACCGTAACGTAAGTTACATGAGCTGTATCAAGATTCATAGCAATACTACATGTAGATACTCAGTAAAAACTCCTTTCACATCTACCATTAGGTTAAATTCCTACGTTAAATTCCGAATTCAAAATATAATAATCAAAATTCTAATCTTTGGAATTAGCGAAACAATTTATAGAATGAGATTTGCATCCCACGCATTTTTATAATTTAGACCAAACTATTTATAGCCCTTGTAGTCACGCACGATTAACCTTACCAACCCACCTACATTTTACGGTTCATTTCCAATTAGTGAGCTATAAGTCAAAACTGAGCTTTGTTTAGAGTAGCTTTAGGATTACTAGGCCTAACATTGGGATTTACAGTAAAATTGTTACGTTTGAGTTATATATAAAACTTTGTTTACATAGCATTATTCATAGGACATTAATATTGCATTAAGACTGTTTTTAAAGTTTAATCTTGGCAAAAATTCTCATCAATCAAATTTAAACACGTCTTTGAGTAACTGTAAAAATCCTTGCTCTATTATAAGCATTTGATCATCCGTATGAATTTATTATGTAGGCAATCTTCAAACATTTTCTAAGAAACATGACACATTTGTTTTTAAAACGAGCATAAATTCTATCTTGAATATGTACCTACGGCACACCGTGCGGCGTGCGTCGGAAGTGCAAACCCTCGTATAGCTAGCCACTTCAGACTCTATTCAACAGCTGTGCGTAGTTACGTGCACAGTCTATAGAGCCTTTGACAGGCGTGTTGAGTCTACCTCCATTGAACGACTGAATGGACTCGATGACAGCGTGAAGCCGAGTGTGGTCTTGCATTAATTAATAGATGTCGAACGCTCCTACTATCTCATTTGCATGGGATTTGTTCCCAACACTTTCATGGTTCGCTGCATTTCCTATGATGTTAATATCCGTCTTTTACAGTGGAAATCCTCAGGGAAGGGTTCCCCGATATACCATTACGCGTTTGAAGGGTTTTTCCTCGTGAATGCACTAATCTATCTTGTAGGGGCTATGGGAATTGATGGTGATCAATCATTTTGCTGCCTACCAGTAGGTCGCCAATATACGCATACCTTATGTCGGTTATCAATAAATTGATAATTTATAGGGTAATAAATGGAAAAACCGTGGAAGCTTAGACATAATGGGAAATACGACGCCTGGAATGATTTGCAAAGCACCCAATTATTAGATGGTACAAAGACTAGACTTTTCTGGGAAATGTAATGGGGAGAGATTTAGGATTTAGAAAATGTAAAAATATCAGTCAGCTTCTTTTTTATACGGGCAGTAATTCTTAATTAAGGGAGTTTACATTCTAATCTATGTAGTCATAAAATCAGCCGTCGATGACACGATGTTAGGTTTACCTTATTAATTTGTTGACTCTAAACACGACCAAAGTGTTATCTAGACAACTCACATGACGTCACATTGATTGTCAATAGAAATTCAGGCCTACGACCAGAGCAAACTTTTACAGTAGAAATATATTTTTTTATATCGCCATTATAGATTGATCTACATTGAATAAAAATCCAATAACATTTTTAAGTAACTGTGGTGAACAACACAGTAACATTTAAAATCAAATCAAAGAAAGTCTTTTTTAAACGAGTCCACAGCCATAGCATGAATCAACATTAAGTTAACTTTACAATATACAGACTTCTACTATGAATTATGGATTATAGAAACCAAATCTGAACGTGATATGATTCAGAATTCACTGCAGTTTTAAGCCTCGTATGACACAAACTTAATTAAGCAACGCAGCAATGTATCATTCAGCGAAATAAATTATCGTAATGCCTAAGTCCTGAGATCATTTAGTAATTCTTCGAATTATGCATACCTTGCGGCTCAGTCTTATTTTATTTTGCCGCAGAAAATAAAGTAAAAGAAAATAGGAATTATGAAATACTGACTAAGTTGTTGCTAGTCTTATATTCACAATACATTCACAATACTTTTAATATAATAGGTTATTTTAAAAGTTATTTCTGTATATTAATCAAATAAGAAGTACATAGCAACTTACCAAAAAGAATCGTCTTTTCCCAAATTCATAGCCGTTACAAATAAATGATTTCAGTTTCATTTTTTTAAACCAACTTTTAAGATACACCAAGTAATAAAATTACTTTGTTAACTTCGATATCATTTCGAATTTTGAAAATAATTTCCCGTTTCTTAACTTTTTTTATTCATGACTCCATTAAAATTAATAGTGTCGTTTGTATATTCACTACACTATTTCTGATTCGGTAAACATGTGACTGCCGTAAAATACATCGTCAGAGTGAACCGGTCGGCGGAAGCGTGTCGCTGAAACTCGTACCTACACTACACGAATACACACAATGAGCCATGCGGCGCGCGACGCGCTCCACAGCGAGCTGAGATTTCTCAGTCGCAGCATCTTACATGATTGATGATAAGGATTCAAGGTAGTGCTCGTTTTCTAACGTAAGTTGTATTAAGGTGCCATGATTATAATATGCCATAACATGTGTACCTGCTATGAATGTATCTGTTAAAAAGTTAAGAACAGTTTAAATATTAAAATTACTAAAATATTTTTCGTATTGATGTAAAGCAAATACTATCCCTTTGATCAGTGGTTTGTTTATATTAGTACATAATTCCTTTATTTTACCCAATTTCACGAAAATCGGCTCAGCTTTTGGTGAAGGATAAATAGGTAGAGGAGCAGTTTTTTGTTATGATAAAAAGCCTTATTAATATTAATGTAGATAATATATTGTTCCTTAGCTCTTCCTTAGCTCTAAAGATAATGGAAATCAAATGAAATCTTAAAGCTTTACTGATGTTAGCATAAGTGCCCAATTTATTGGTAATCACCATACAACAAATTTAATATTTTATGTACGGTCTACTACTGTTACTAACAATATAAACAATATTTACTATCATTACAAAGCAAATATCTTGTCGGAGACATAAATTTGTGTTATTTAATTAATAAATTTCTAATAAATTATTTAATAAATTTCTTTTCGTAATAATATAGTAAACTTTTTCTTCTTCCTGCCCTTATCCCGCCTAAGCAGGATTGGCACAACATGTGTTTTGCTTACATAGTATACAGACAGGGACACCAAGATATATATTACTTAATTTTTACGGAAAAATTTACTGAATATAAATGCTTGGTAACATTACACTACATAATGCATGGACGTAATATATTAACAGGACCGAGCACTCTGATCAGAAAAACGAGCCGAGCGAGATAGTTAGTACAGAGGCCGTGTGTCCCTTTCTAACAGGGTGACAATAAATTGTTTGCTATGTGAGACAAATTAAATCTTGAGATATTCTTAACTACTAATAGTTTATGAAAACTAGTAAGTAAGTTACTCCTCCGCCTTCGTACGGGTGCAATGTACCTAGAGTCTAATGTGGTCTCAGTGTGGAGTGATTATTATTAGAAATAAACTATACCTAGGTCGTATACATAGATAAATTCACCTTCTTATTAAAATACTAACATAAAATTTAAAAGCGATTTTAGTCTTAATTAAATAATGTACTAACTCACACCAGGGAAACAAGTTACTGTAGGTACTTATAACAGCGGGGGCAGCATAAGTATTGAATTTTTTAATTTGCAATGGAAAATTTCTTAGGGATTACGAATTAAATAATAAATAAATAAATAAATAATAATAAAAAATACAGTTGACAGAGAGTATAAGTATATACGGTTCTACCTAAACCGAAATTAAATAATTTTACTTTTTAAACAAGAAAAAATAAAACTGTTTTAAACATGACTAAATAATTTTTTTATAAAGTTTCTGCCTTAGACCAATTTTTAGACAAAGACCCTTATAAAGACAAAGCATTTTTTTTTACTTCAACAGAATATCTTACACCTTCCTTGGTTTTATTTGTGTTTCATAGAGTATGGATGTTGTTAAAGTAATTTTTTATATTTTGTTCCACCTCGTCAAAATTTATACACTTTTTCTTGAATAGCAGTAAAAGCGAATTTAGCCTTTGTGATAATACTTTTATCATTCTCTTTAAAACATCTTCTATAATGCTCATACATTTGATACTGTTATCTGTTTGAACACCGATTTCCTTTACATTTGGTACGTTCCACCCATTTCAGTTTCAAAGTAAATTTTAAATTATCGTTTGGTCGGTTTTCAAAAGCGGGACAATGTTGGCCTTGCTGGGGACACCGGGACAGTCTGAAAGCGGAACTGTCCCACCCAAAGCGGGACGTATGGTCACGTTAATAATACTCCTTGTTTCCATTGATAAACTGACGTCATCACATGAGTTGACATGACGCTTTAAAGGGTTACCATTAGAAACAAAAAATAGGCTAAATAAAAATGTTATTATATATTTTTTTATAAGAATACTTCTAGCGAAATACATGCAATTACAATTCTTGACTTTGTGACTTCAAATTGTTTAAAAATACATTAAAATACAAATGTTTCAACATAGTTTTGTTTAGCCAAACTTTTTGATCAACATAATTTTTTTAGAGTGGCAAGATGGAAGAACGAGACACACGGCCTCCGTTGTGACTATCTCTCTCGGCTCGGATTTGCCTTTGTGTAAAGCACCATAGAAAATATACTTTATCGATTTGTCATATGGTTCATTTTCGAAAAATACAAATTTCAGAGTTATCAGTCCTGTTAGTATATTAGGTCCATGACATAATGGCATCCATAATACAAAAAAAGCTTCAATTGTCTATGCTGTGGGTCTTGCTTAGTGCTGCAAATGTAAGAGGACTAAGAGGTTTATTGCAATTTAAGTTACTTCGAATAATATTATAATATCGGTACCGAAATAGTCGGTTTACTTTTCGCTAGAAATTACATATTATTTTTAGTGTCGCTTATTTATGGTGCCTTGGGTAAGACTAGTCTTGGCAACACTGAGTTGTCTGCTGCACGCTGTGCTGTGGTGCCGTTTTGTTGACCGATATGTTCGATGTAAACAAAACTATAGTTTCCCTCGTTTACTTTAGTTATTTACAAAATCAATGCTGTAGATAAGTAATACGTGTTTTTTATTAATTGTATCTAGTGAATTCAAATATCTAGTTTATTTGACTGACGATGGAACCGACATCACCATGGAAAAAGCCAAACGAAGTAATGCAGCTGCACAAGCTAAAAAGACGAAAAAAAGCTCTGCAGGTAAGATTTATAACAATAGAAACATAGTCAATACTTTTGTAATGTAATACAATATACAAGGCAGTGGAGACGCTTGCCTTATCATGCAAATCTTAACCATTAAAAGCGATATTTCAATTCTATTGTTAAATCCTGATAGTCAAAATTTTATAGTATAGTTATGAATTAATTTATGCTTAGATTTTCTGGGTAAATTTTTTAAGATTACGTAAAGTCTTTGCCCTGAAAATATTTTCTTAAAATAAAAATTACATTACATTTAATCTTGTCAGATTGTCCACTGGTTTCACTAAAGAAAACTTTCTTTTCACTTTCCAGATCAAATCTCGTATCTTTATGAAGTACTCTTAATTTGTGTTATTAATTTCTGTTTATAATAGCTCATAGATTATCAGCCATTCATATATATTGGAGTCATACATATATTTAAATTCATGATAATTACTATGTTTTAATATATTAGGAACGCATGAAACAACCTTCAATATCAACAAGTGAAGAATCAAGCAGTCAGAAATCTGTTGAATTAGATTTTTCAAGAATACTTGATAATGATAAGAGAAAAAATCCATTTTCAAAGTAAGTTACATAACTGAACTACATTTATCTCTGAGATTTTCTGAGTGAGAGAGATAAAGTCAGGTTGTTTTAAGAAAGAGAACTATTTTGTGACATTTGGAAAGTCAATTAATGTAACGAATATTTAATCAGGGCTGTGGCACTTTATGAAAACCAGATAACTTATATACTGCTATGTAAAAAGAATAGGTAGATATTATTTTACTTTAATACTAACATTTTTGTTATTAACAACATATAAAGCATTTCACCAAGCCAACTCGCCCAAGATTGCACAAAATATTAAAAAAACACCTTAAACACGACTATACACACTTGCATTATGTAAGTACTTTACTCAAAAAGCTAATACAAAATTATATTTATTACAAAGTATTAAAAATATGCTTATTATTTGCAGGATCAGCACACAGCAAAGTAAGAAGCTAAAACTAGAGACACCAATAGATGAATCCAATGACAAAACATTGTTTGCATTACTAAAATTACCTGCGAAAGTACCTGAGAAACCCTCCATAGATATTGACAATGAAAAATTGGCAACATTCTCAAATCTATTACAGAAATTCACAGCTGAACATTCTGTGGAACCAGTAAGTATCACACCTTCTTCTAAGTAGTTTACATTACAACCAATTTTATAATACAATTGCATTTTCTATTTATTACAGCAAATTTTAGAAAAGAAGTATAAGCACTTGCCCATTGATTGGGCATTAAAAACTAAACTAAGATTAATGTCACCCAAACCATTTGCATGGACATCAAAATTGAAAGCCAGTGAAGAAGCTTCAGGTATCACGGGGTAAATAAATAAAACCTGTAATAAATAAATTAAAATTTTCTAGGACTTTCCTCACTCATAGTATCTGATCCTAAACAAACCAGAATTTCTTAACTGATCTGCATCAACAATCTTATAAATAAATTTCTTGTGTCACAATGTTACTTACCATACTCCTCCAAAAGGGCTTTACCGATTTTTATGAAATTTAATATGCTTATTCAGTAGGTCTGAAAATCGGTCACTATTTTTCATACCCGTAAGTGATAACGGGAGCGGGAACCACCAGGTGAAACCGCGTGGCAGCTAGTAATTATAATAAACATATGGTAACATTTTGATTCTATTATCTGAGTAGCGTGAGATGTGTCCAGCCCATCTCCACTTCAATCTTAACGCTTTTGTTAGCGCATCTGTGATTTTACAAAGTTAACAACACAATGGAAGGGTCCACCATCTGGCAAAAGAAAAGTTGGAAGACCTCATAAACGGTGGGCTGATGATTTAATACAAACCGCAGGGAAAGACTGGATGAGCAAAAGCAGAGATAGAGAACTATGGAAGAAGTTGGAGGAGACCTTTACTCTAGACGAGATTCATATCGTTTAAAAAACATAAAACTAACCTTACTAACAAAAATTAATATAAGTCAACGTCACTAATTACTAATAACATTCGATATGTAAATATGAGATGAAATAAAGGTTTTATTATTTTAACATTTTTATTGCAGATTTGTCCGCTGCATAGACACCACATCATCCTCCACTCTAGACACTTCCCCACGAGCGCTCTTCCACCAGACATGCCTCTACTGGCAACACCCTCACCTGCCCTGGCTGGATCTGTACCCTCGGTCGTCAGGGAAAGTAGCTGCCACCAGCTTCATGGCCACCAATGAGGATGTCAAGCAAGCCCTGCATAGAGAGTGGACAGAGAGCTTCAGGTCTTTGTTTCAGGTACTTATAGAAAACTAGCTGCCTCCCCGCGGTTTTACCCGCGTAGTTCCCGTTCCCGTGGGAATACAGGGATAAAATATAGCCTACTAGTGGCTCCCCGCGGTTTCACCCGCGTTCCCGGGATAAAAAGTAGCCTATGTGTTATTCCAGAACATATTCTAGCTCTGTGCCAAATTTCAAGCAGATCCCTTCAGCCGTTGGAGCGTGAAAGAGTAACAAACATCCATACATACAAACTTTCGCATTTATAATATTAGTAGGATGTTACTCGGGGATAATGTAGCTTTCCAAAGGTGAAAGAATTTTTGAAATCGGTCAAGTAGTTTCAGAGCCTATTCATTACAAACAAACAAATCTTTCCTCTTTATAATATTAGTATAGACAAGCTATATAAATAATGCTATTTCTAATTGTTATTAATGCAAAAAATGGCGAAAGGTTTCAGATAAATCTGCATATCTGCATCATCATTCTCTATATCCCTTACATTGAAGACCTTGAAAATTCAATTTGCTATTTATGTCCCGTTTCACAGGCATTCAAAAATATTCGGTAGGTACTGATTGTACATACAATAAATTGAAAAAAATCTCTTTTACAAAAGGAAGGAAAATATATAACTCCAGTTACAAAGTTCTATAAGAAACAAACCATTGCGTCAATTTTATTAGATACATGTGCATAGTTAATTTCTATTGTTTTGTATTTCTACTCATTTGTTGTTTGCACAATAAAGTGATATCTGTATTATATAATTGTTACTTTTTCAGTTACTCCGCGCCCTCCACTGCCCATACTTCTACGTATGTGCAAATACGTTCACTTGTCTATTCCGTGCAGCCGGCCTGTGCGGCGTGTCCGAGCCGTGCGCCCTGATAGCGCCTACTACGAGAGGCTTCAGGCAAACTTTGAGGCAGGAAGGTCAGTCAGTCGAACACTTAGTTTGTCCAAAAATAATGTTGTCAGTTTACCCTGGCTCTCTGGTTACCATAATACAAGGTCACTTTGAAGCTTACTTTGGAATCCGATTGGCCGTGTGTGAAAAATAGCCCAGGATATTTATTTAGTTTCTCTAATACTCTGTTCAACTATATCGAGAATGAAATGAAAGTTTTTTATAAATAATTATCTCTTTCTAAATGATTTCCTAAACTAAGATGCTTTAGACTATACCTACCATTAAATGTATCCCAAGTTCTTCAGCATAGAGATGATTAGGTATAATAGTTTTTTTTTCTTATTCACAGATGTAGAATTTACAATGCCTCTCCGACCAGACAGCAAGAAGAAGCTAAACACATCGGAAGAAGACAAACCGAAGAATTCGTCGATCGACAGCTGCTACGACACTATGGACGAGCCGAAGGCGGATGAACCTGATAGGGAGGAAGATGAAGAAGATCCAGACCAGTTCCTCTCGCAGTTGGGCTTGGAAACCGAAGTTATTAAGAAGATTAATATCACACAGGTAATTTTATGCTGTATTTTCTATCTGCCCAACCTATATACAAAAAAGAAAGTAATTTTTCCTTGAAACTACATAAATAAATCGGAAATATATGAATATACATGTGTATGTGATTATAAAAGCAAGTATTTTAATAATTTGTTAGTTTCTATGTGAGCGACAATTTATATAAATAGAAATAAACAGTTCAATGTCTCCTAAGAGTAAAACTCGAAAATAAAAACGTAGTTCCCGTTCCTATGACCACTTAGTCTTAGAGGTATGAAAAATTTTCCAATTCTCAGACCTACTGATTATGCATACAAAATTCCATAAAATCGGTAAAGACATTTCGGAGGAGTATGGTAACTAACATTGTGACACAGAATCTACACTTATATTATAAAGAGGAAAGATGTGTATTTTTGTATGTAACGAATAAACTCAAAAAGTACTGGACCGATTTTAATAATTCTTTTTTCATTAGAAAGCTACATTATCACTGAGTAACATAGGCTATAACTTATCCCTGTATTCCCACGGGAACGGGAACTACGCGGGTAAAACTGCGCGGAGGCAGCTTGTTTTATATATATACGCCCCAGGCCCGACTGAACCACAACATGGAGAGCAACGTGGACAGCGCGGCGGAGTCGCTGGTGCTGGTGCGTGGAGCGGACGCGCAGGCGCTGTTCAACTTCCTGCTCAACTGCAAGTCCGTGGTGAGCCCCACCGGGCCCTTCGCCGGCGTGCCGCCCACGCTGCTCTCGCCCACCGCCTTCCACGGCGGGACCTTGCAGTCGCTCAAGGTTATCCCACTTATATTATAAACTAATGGCTCCCCGCGGATTTACCCACGTTCCCGGGGAATCTTCAAATTTCCCAGGATAAAAAGTAACCTATGTCCTTTTCAGGCTCTAGACTATTTATGTATCAAATTCCATTTAAATTTGTTCAGTAGTTATGGTATAAAGTAAGATAGACAGACAGTTACTTTCGCATTTATAATATCAGTTAAGATGCTAAAACTTATCAGTCACACATACGTATGTATTTATGTATGTGTCTTACTCCATCACGCCAAAACGGCTTACGCAAAAAGAGAGTTAGAATATGTACTGCAATACAAGCTACTTTTTACCCCAGTATAATTGAATATCCTCGTATTGCCTCCATATTCTTCACTAACTTTGTTACATCTACCGCTCGTTTTGGGGATTCGACCAACCGATTAATCTCTGATTATAATGAGTCGAAATTATAATAAGCCTTATCTTTTAACTTTTTGTTTCCAGGCCCGCGAAACCACTATACATTCCGACAGCAAAAAATACTATTCAATAGAACTGCGTGGCCCCATCCTGCCCACAACAGTCCACACGTTGTTCAACGTGTTGAAGACCAGCTCCTCAGCACAGTTCAGTGCCACCTTCGCTCACCATCAGCCAACGTTAGCGTTCTCATGGGCTGCCTCTAGTATAGCTCAAGGTTAGTATTTGAAAAGTCATACATTTTATGTACTTATTATAAGTAACTGAACATGAAAATGTACTACTGTTATTCAATGTACCAAAAATTTTTTTTTATTTTTGTATGTCCAAATAATATTTATATATCTACATATTTTTAAAATATTCGACTATTTGCGAAATTGTTAATTTAGTAATTCACCATGTCTTGTGTGTCAACCACAAAATAATAATCAGGATTATTCTTTACAGACGAATCATCAAAAGAAAATGAACCAAACCACTTTGCAAAAGCTTTCAACAAGGAAAACTTATCAGATTGTGGAATAAGTGAGAATATGTTGCAGCACTTTTGTTCTCCAGATCCTAATGTTGTTAAATCTTTGGACAGTGTAAAATACAATCAAGACGATGATACGTACACATGGTGATAATTATTCTGTTTATAATTTATTTATTGATTAAATTGTGATCATGAAATCATATTTTTGTACAAAACGTCTTTTTTCTGCCCCAGTTACCAGATTACGACGCCATAGGTTAGAAACATAACAAGATTACCAAATAACACAAACATATTCACTTATTGTATGATTTATTCAATTTTCATTTTTGGTAAATTAAAAAATAAAGATTTCATAAGTCCACAATCACTTACACAATAAACAAGATTCATACAGATCAGGATGAAATAAATAATAATTGAATTGTGAGAGTTCTGCTTTAATTAAAATGACGTAATATGTTACCTAACATAACTGCACTAATCACTATATGTAATTATCACTTCAAACCCAAGGTGGAACAGGAATCTTGGAAAGCTTACATCTAAAATATTCATCTATGTGACCATTATCCGCTCACTAGAACAAACAATACACATTAATTTTATATTCAAGCATTTAAGTTAAAAGTTATTTGAGCATATGTTGCTATAATTATTCCGAGTACAGAATGATTGAACTTCTTCACAAACTAGATACTATGTTCTACTCAACTAGTGCAATAAAGTGATGCATTTTACCTGCAGGTGTGTCAAGTTGGATTACGGTGAATAAGTTATGGGGGCTTATGATTTCTGGAAAGGAAAAACAAAGCATTATAAATACAATTGTAGTAATCAAATAAAATTTACTATGTACCAATAGATACAATGCTGGGTGCAGTGACCTAACTAGACAAAACAATGTGTCTAAAAGAAGTGCAGACACGAGAATGTTTCTAATAAGCATTTTCTTGTGACGCCTTTAAAACCAATGAAAGGCGAGAATTTATTGCACCCCAGACCCTCTACACATTATTATCGGCAATAAAATCGATCAAATTGGTGAATGAAGAATTTTAGTGATGATATTAATCGATTAGTATTGTCAGACCGGTTGGCTTTGCGGTTAGTAACCCTGAATCTCAAGTCCCCGGTTGTGGGTTCGAATCCCACCCAGGACAAACATTTGTATGCATCAATGTCTGTCCTGTGTCTATTAAATGTGGTATATCAGCTATCTGGTTACCATAACACAAGCTCACTTCGAAGCTTACTTTGGAATCCGATTTGTCGTGTGTGAGAAATATCCCAGGATATTGTTTTTATTTATTAGTAGGTATATAAGTCACATACATTAGAGGATCCGGTGGAGGCAGGCTGTCCGGGCACGGAGTACTGCGGGCGGAAGTTGGAGAAGTTAGCGGCCGCCGCCGCCGCCGGGGAGAAGCCCGGCAGACTGCCGCCCGACTGGAACCCGCCGGGGAACTGGGGCATTTGCGCTGCGAATGGAATGTCACGATGTACAATCATTTCACAATATACCTTTATTCATAACACAAAAATCATATTGCCATAGTTTATCAAGGAATATCGGTGTATTTAGTGTAATATTTTTAAGTTTAAGACTGATTTCGGTCTTAGGATGATTCACTTCCTATTTATACCAACAGCAAGGCCGCATTAGGTGTGCGGCGACTACAATGCGTACATTTTCGGACAGCGAAGCGATCGCATTCATTTTACGATAACCATCAACCTAGCATATAGTGATTACTTACAATAAAAATTTATCAATGTGTCATATGCCTTAAAATCAGCAGTTGTAATACTAAGGTCGTGTAACAGTCATCATCATCATCAACAGCTCATGTACGTCTCCACCGAGGAGCTCGAGCCTCCTCTAACATCGAGGGGGTTTTAGGCCATAGTCCACCACGCGGGCCTGGTGCGGATTGGCGGACTTCACATGCCTTTAATTGTGACATCTCAGGCATGCAGGTTTCCTCACGATGTTTTCCTTCACCGAAACCGTGTAACAGTAGTTTTTTCGAATGGCATCATGAGTAGTTACCAGCGGGCACAGGGTTGCCAGCGGTGGCGGCGAGGCGCGACAGGATGGACCGCTCGGACATCTGCAGGCGCTGCGCCACGGGCGGGATGCGCGCCAGCGTGGCCGGCAGCCGCGACACGTCCGACTTCATGTCCGACAGCAGCTCCTCCAGCTGGTTCAGCACCTGGACAACAAACAAACAATATATGTAATGAGATCGGATTACATTTCTATCCTATTATAATTATTATTATATATTATATATATATATATATATAATTTATTATATATATATAATTTTGCATAGCTTATTATTAGGACTCAATGTGTCTTACCCTTACGACTTGATGCGCTGTAGCATTCTCAACTCTTGAATTTATAAACGAGGTAACAAAAATCGAACTTAAAACTTTTATTTTATCAGTTAATAAGTTTAATAAAGTTAAATAGCTCAATGAAATAATTTGTTGTTGTTCAATTGACACTCGGGAGTATACAAGAGGCGAGACGAGTGTCGCTTAATCACAGAGTATACTAATTACTCAATTAACACGTAAATAAATATACTACCTTTACGTTTTTAACCAAAGAAATACCATTTTATCTTGGGAATAGGACGGAGAATCTCATCAACCAAGCTAAGTGAACATAAGAAGAGCCATACCTTATGCAGCACAGCATTAGCCGGCTTGTTCCCAGCTAGGGACTCCTTGCTGAGGTGCTGGTGCGACTCGGCGAGGCACTCGACCTCCGCGAAGCGCGCGTTGAGCGACATGGCGGGGTGGTTCGGGTCCTGCGTCAGGTTCAGGTACGCGGCGCGCCGCAGCTGCTCCTCTATCACCAGCGCTTGTTCTAGCAGCTGTGGATGGGAATGATTGTGTTATACGTGTTTACAGTTTTATATTTGTCAATTCAAAATAAAGATTTTTTTTTTTAAATTCTTTATTTACATGGCATACCCATAACACCATGTTATATATTTAAAAGTTCAATGAAGGTGTAATCTGCCTTTTGCAATAGCGAAATTTTCAACTATAAAACCAATGCCGAATATACATGGAAAATTAATTTTCACGTAATCAATGCATATTATGGATCGTGGAGACTAAAATTATCTATATTTATTTACCTTAAAACGTCGAGCCAAAAACTTGTTCTTGATCTCAAGGAAGTTTCCTTTGCCGACGTCCATTTTGAAGGGCTCATTGATGATGCAGAACCTGAGGTCTTGCTGTATGTCCTGCCAGCGTCCATACCCGTGTGTGACGATACCGGCCAATAGCCAGTAGTCGTGCCTCCGATGCCAGATCTCGTACTCCCTACCCGGTGCGGCCGCTCGTTCCTCGTTCAACCACAATGTATGCAACTCCGTAAAACCACCGTCGGCAATATTGAACATGAACTTGCGTCGTTCTACTTTGAGATCTTCCTCCTCTTTCACTAATACTACATCATCGTCGTCGTCATCCTGTAAATATAGTGTTATGGTCAATTTTTGTCGTTTCGATTGCTATATGACAGTTGCCATAAAGCAGCAACTTTATGTAAAATGAACATAATACAAATATAGGTAAACAAAACGAAATTTTAAATAATTACCTTCTTTTCCTCCTTAGGTTTCTCTGAAGATTCCGATTCTGCTTTATCACTCTTTGCGTCTTCTTTCTTATCTACTTCTTCTACTTTCTCATCCTTAACTTTAACTATCTCTTTTTCCTCTGATTTTTTCTCATCCGATTTCTCGACCTCCTTTGGTGGATCTTCGTCAACAGACATTCGTCTTTCCTCCTTAACATCTTCTTTTTGTTCTGGGACCGCTTCATTCTCTTCTGATTTCTCTTCTTTAACATCACTTACGTCCATCGGTTCGTCTTTTACCTTTTCTTTATCTGATTTGTCATCTTTGATTTCTTCTTTTTCATCTTTTTCCGAGCCACCGGGGGTCGGGGCCTGTCCTGAGGCTTGTGTGACTTGTGTGGGGGCGGGCGAGGGTGCGGCAGAGGTAATAGGCGTGGCGGTAGACGGCGCGGGACTTGGCGCCGCACTTTCTCCCGTTCCTTTAACTGGCTCGACTGGTTTACGAATCAACTCCGGCATACTGTAATACCCATTGATATGTTCAAACTCTTGCACCTTCTTTCTAATCAAACTCATCACACCGATTCTCGTCAATACATGTTGTCTGGATAACCCTTCTCTAGGCACACCATCTGCAAACGTTTCTGCGTTGTCCGCCCCGGGTTCGCAAAGATGTCGCATGAAAAGCGAAACGTATGCTTTGAAGTTACGCTCGGACTTCCCTCTGAGATCTCTCACTAACCATTGCGAGTTGAACGCATCTTGCGGTGGCATACCATATCGCATGATGGCGTTGAGGAATGACTTTCTCTGTCGCGCGTTGAATCCGAGAACTTCCATATTTCCTCCGACGCGGGCGAGTAGAGGTGGTAGGGGCCTGTCGCGTTCCTCACGTCTTTCAAGACGCCTCTTGCTTCGGCGACTAAGCAAGTCCCCATTGTCATTCTTCTCATCAAAGTCGTCATCTTCCTTGTCGTCTTCGCTACCTTGCGAGAAGTCAGAGTTATAATCTGAGCCGTTTTCTTGCCACGTGCTATCTTCCCGGTTTTCAGTTTGGGCGACACTACCGTCATTGTAGTTAACCTGTTTGCGAACACGTTTACCTTTACCCAGGGTTCTGGCTTGATCTTCCTGGTGTTGTTCATAATGATGTCTGAGTAGTTTAATCCAGTACGCCGGGTCAGTATTCTCTGCTTCCTGTTTGATAATTTCAGTGTCAACTTCTTCCTCACCGTCTCCCTCCTTCGTGGAATAACTAGCCACTTTGAATGAACTGAGGTATTCATTAGCCCAGGATTCCTTCTGTTCTATGCCCTCTTTGGAGCGATCGAGCAACTCGCCTACAGCTTTGTCATCGTAATGAATGGCTTCTTCTTTACCATCCTCTTCTTTAAACAGTTCTTCTGTACCAAACCTTAGAATATCGTCCAGTTCTTGTTTGGTGAAGTTGGCGCCTTTTCCACCCATTCCTGGACGTACAACCAAATGCGTCAACATCATCTTTCTCTTAGCTACTTGTGTAACTCGCTCTTCAACACTGTTACGAGTTACGAAACGGTATATCATGACTTTGTTCGCTTGACCGATACGATGGGCTCGCGAGAACGCCTGAATATCGTTGTGGGGATTCCAATCCGAATCGTAAATAATTACAGTATCGGCCGTGGCCAAGTTAATACCTAAACCACCGGCTCTTGTCGATAACAGAAATACGAACTGTTGAGCGCCGGGTGCATTGAATCTATCTATAGCTTCTTGACGGATGGTACCTGTTATACCACCATCAATTCTCTCATATTTATACCCTTCGCCTTCGAGGAAATCTTCAAGAATGTCCAACATTTTCGTCATCTGAGAGAAGATGAGTACTCTGTGACCTTGTTCTTTGAGAAGTCGTAGCATTTTGGCTAGTAAAACCAGTTTGCCAGCTGCCTTAATTAAGGCTTGTGTGTCATAATTTCCATGAGGACCGAGAGGAGCCTCTTCCGCCGCCACCGGGAACAGATAAGGATGATTGCAGCATTTCTTCAAATCCATCATAACATTGAGCAGAGACACAGTCTGACCACCGCCTTTCGGGTTCAGAGCTTCGTAATTCCTTGTCAAAATATATTTATAGAACTTCTTCTGCATAGGTGATAATTCTACACGCACGATAAACTCAGATTTTGTTGGCATGTTCTTTAATACATCGGCCTTTAATCGACGCAGCATATGCGGCCCCAACATTTCATGAAGTCTTTTAACTTGTTCTTCTTTGGAAACATCAGCGAATTCATTCTGGAAAGCAGCAAGGTCATTAAACTTGTCCTTGTTCAAGAAGTTTAGGAGATGGAACAACTCTTCTAGATTGTTCTGTAAAGGTGTACCAGTCAGCAGTAGTTTGTAGTTGATTTGATAACCAGCTAATAGCCTGAAGAATTTTGACTGGTTACTTTTCAGCCTGTGAGCTTCGTCGACTACTAGAACGGCCCATTCGATGGATCCGAGGCAAGTTGCGTCGATGGAAACTAACTCATATGATGTAAGCAGTACATTGAATTTCACTTGCGACTTGATTTTAGATGGTCGTCCGCCTCTATTTGCCCCATCATCAAACGTTAGCTCGTTCTCTCTTATGACGGCTCTGGAATCCTTATCACCGACGTAAGTAATACAATACAAATCTGGTGCCCAAAGTTCAAATTCTCTCTCCCAATTGATGATAGTTGAAAGTGGTACAGATACTAAGAAAGGTCCTTTGCAATGTCCTTCCTTGAATAGAGAGTAGAGGAATGTGACTGTTTGGATGGTTTTACCCAGACCCATTTCATCAGCAAGGATAGTATCTATACCCTGGCCCCAAGAATACCGCAGCCAGTTGAGACCTTCCAACTGATAGGGATGCAACTGCATTCCAGTCTCGTAAACAAATGGTGGTTGATCTTCGTATTTCTTGTTTAGATTAGTAGTAGGGCGATCTGGAGGTGGATTGTATTTCTTAGGCTTCATCTGCAGACCAGTGCTGCTGTCGTCATCGTCGATGACGTCACGGTTCTTGCTTTTGCGACCCGTTTTCTTTCCCTTGCTGCCTTTTGTTTTGCCTTCTGAAGTGATGAAGGCTCGCATATCCTGAAATTGATAATATAACGTATTATATCAGAAACAATCATGTCAGCTTTTAAAAGCTTGTGACTATGTCTTGACTAACTAATAAGGTCGAAATGAGTTCATTTCATTATGCATTCCAGTGCTAAACTTATTTTGTGGCTTTAAGGCAGTTGTCCCACCAACGACGAGAAAACGACTAACTATCGGCTATTTTCTCGCTCAAGAAACGTACAATAGATATACTTTCTGTGTGAACAAAAGAGATGCATATACAAACAGTTAATCGCCGACTGTTCACACTGCCGGCGAGCACTCGCTTCACTAGTTTGTCGCTACTTTTACACAAATATCGGAGCTACGCACTCGCTCCCTGCGTCTCGCTAACTCGTTTCTAGTTCTAGCTCTACTCGTTACTCGTTAATCGTTGCCGGTGAGACAAGTGCCTAAGTGTGGTCAGAAATATAATGTCATACTAATTTTACATTTTAACTTTAAATAAATGTTGAGGATTAGAATTTGAAGTGATAAATACCTGATAATAATCAACAGCTTGTTTCAATCCGGCGATGTCCTCGTTCTCTGACTCCCACGTGGCCTGGTCGTAGGACAGGTCGCGCCACTTGACCAGGAAGTACGTGGTGCCCACGCGAGACGTGCGGTGGTTGATCACTCGGTGAACTACCAGCCACTCGGGTTTTACTCCGTATCTGTTGTAATACAATGATTCGACTTTTATATTGAGTATATTGGTTATATGAATATGTTCTGCATTGTTTTATATTAGAAATGCATTGCATGTATTATATTAGAAAGATTATTTTTTTAATTTCAACTTCGCTTAGTACTCAATATGGCTAATCACTCACCTATAATATTTCTCTTCCAACAATTTCTCGTTAGACTCATGTTCCTGACTCTGTTTGTCTTTCAGGCGTTTGAAGCGTCCATCTCTCTCGTCCAATGGTTCTTCCAACTTGGGCGGTTCTTCTGTGTCGTATTTACGCATGTAGTACCGGTACATTAGCGGGTGGAACACGTCCAACTATGAAAAAGAGATTCCACATTAATCACACAATAAATTCTAGGTCAATTTAAAATAGTCCTGGTAAATTACAAATTTGACAAAATCTATCTATATGTATACAGGATATTTCTGGTACTTGAGCTTTAGTAATTAACTCTAATAGATAATGTAATTATATGTCTATCACTAACCTGTAACTCTGATATCCAACTGCAATGCCAGTATGATTGCTCATGCCACTTGACAAAGAACTCGCGCGTCCGCGGCCCCTTTGATTTGGACGGTGACTCCTTCCACCGCCACGTTAATATCTTTGACACTTTGCCGTCTAGCGATGGACACTGAGAAATATTAAAATAATATAAACATCAAGTCTTTTTGCATTAATTTGATTAAACAGGTAATCCTGTTCCTAAATATATTGGATTAGATTCACATGCATAATATTTGTAGGAATACATACACTACACCGCGGACATTTCCAATCTCCATCCGGTACTTCTTCGAGCGGCGGATTAAGGCAGAAACGATGGTAGGCAGATGGACACGAGTCACAGCACAGTAGTTCGCCACCGTCCTTACAGATCCTACAATATAAATATAGTATAATGGAGACAAATATGATAAACTGACATATCTGGTAGTAAAAAAAGTCCCAAGTCCAAGTCCTGCAGTAAATAAATCGACCTATCCGTAGAACAAAGCTCTATGTGACTTTGAACCAAAACCACTTTTATTGATTATTTATGTCTACAATTAGGTACCTATATTTAGTAAATGGATTGATTGGTAAAAGTATCAATTCTCTAAACTGATTAAGAACAAGTTAAAGTAAAAATGGTATAATATGTGCAAATCAAACTTCAAATAACTCATCTTCAAAGTAGGGTTTTGGCAGATGTAACTTTGTTCTACAGATAGGTCGAAATATAATATTATAGCATAGTGTACAGGCATCACCGACCTGCAGAACTCCTGGTGCTCGTCGTCGTCGTCCTGGTCCTGGTTGCCCTCGGCCTCGCAGTGCGGACAGGACCAGCGGCCCTCGGGCGTCTCCTCCAGCTCGGGCTCCAGGCACACCAGGTGGTAGGCGCGGGGGCAAGTGTCGCACAGGATTATTTCACCGCCTTGTTGGCACACCTGAGAGAATATGGTATTTAGTTATATTTTTTAACGTTAATGCGAGAAGATTTGGTAAAACCTGCTTTCATATGGACCATAGCAAAGCAGAAGACATAATAAAAAAACTTTATTAGACAATTATATACACTCAAATTAATATAAAATATTAATAAATAAAAAATCCTTTTATATATAGAACTCTATATATAAGGATTAATTAATAGAATGCAATTCAATCTGATAGATAGAATGGTAAAAATAAGATTGTTTTTCAGTCTACTCTATAGAAATGCTATGTGGATGAGCCGTTATTTATATCTTTTATGTTTTAACTTCTATACAATAATGTACACATTATTTTATGTACGATCAGTGGACGGTAACTAATAAATCCCTTTAATTAAAACTTACCTCACAATAATCCTGGTGCTCATGTTCACCTTCAGCACCATCCGGGAACTTGCTTGTGGTCTTCAATTTCTTCTTCTTCCTGCTTTTGTTGCCGATCTTGGTCTTGGCTTTTTTCTTTGGTTGTGGCTGTAATGATTAAAGGAATATTAAGGACCATTTTATTCAAATAAACAAGAATCAATACTAATATGGATCCATTTAGTAGTTAAAAATTTAGTGGTCTTAATTAAAAAAATGTGTCCCAAACAGAAAGATATTATATAAAACATATGTTTTATGTTTAGCCCATATGCCAATATAGACAGCAAATTTCATAAGCACATAGCTTTATAGAATATGTTTTTCTTACCGGCAGATTAGGATCCTCTTCCTTAGGCTGCGCACCTTCTTCTGCAGCGGCGGCTGCTACTGGCTTCGGTTCTTCAGCCTCAGCCAACATTTGTTCGAACTCAGCATCTGAATCACTGTTTATACCAGCACTGCCTTCTTGATCCTCCTCCTATTGTTAAAAATAAGGTAAAATTGCTTACTGATTTCAATAAATCTCTACAATGTGCAACAATCAACATCAACTCTTAATCAACACTAATCTGCTCTATAAGTAGAGTTGTACTATAGAGATTACATATGATACACTAATACACATGTACTACAAAGGTAATTAATTACACACACGTTTTCTGGAGAAAAATCTGGTTATACCTATTCTCTACTAAAACATAGTGTATGATTAATTTTAAGTAGACCAACAACTCACCCAATCCTCTACATGAGTATATAAATTAACATAATAACTAAAATATTTTTGCTCGTTAATAGAAGAATATATGTGGGTAATGTCACTCACACTGCTAGTCCTCTTGCGCTTGCTGAACTTGATCTTGAGTGTAGGCACCTTGGGCTTGCGGCCGGGCTTGCCTCGAGCGCCGGCCCCACTGGGCGTCGCGCCGGGGTGCTTGGGCTTGCGGCCTCGCTTGCGCGGCTGGGACAAGCCCTCGTCGCTCGCCTCCTCCTCCTCCTCTTCCTCCGGCTCTTCTATTGTCTCGTCATTCTATCAAAGTTAAAGTTAAAGATATTTATTGCATTATAGGTACATACAGATGTGATAAGAATTTTGTGGTCAGCTGTAATATGCCGAGTTGATGAGCAAAAATTATTTCATTGAGTATAAATTGTTAATATTTGGTTCGTGAACAGAGATGAATATGTGTATTGTGTAAGTCAATTCGAAAAGGAAATTGGTTGAGTTGGAATAGTTTTAAATATGGTTAAAGCATTCCAGTCACCGTTAAGTACATGCGGAGATTTGGCGAACATATCTAAATTATTTGTTAGATTATTTACCTCCTTTTTATTTTTATAATAGTTTACATAGTTTTATGAAAAAATCGTTAAGTTTAATTGTAAAATCAAACCCCATCTTACATGAAACACTTCAAAAGGAGCGACCTCAATACATATAAAACTGTATCGAATTTGAACAACTAACCTTAGACTCTTTAGGCGTGCGTCCGGGCCTTGATTTGGGCGCATAATCGGACGTCGTGGATGTGTTAGTGTTCTCCTCGGATCCCATCGTTTGTGATCCACCGCCTAGGTTTGGATTTGTCTCGCAGAAGAGACGCCATTTTGCTGCTACCAACATCATTAATTTTGACACTGGTACCTGTTAAAAATTTTATTTAATTAAGTCCAACTTTGAAGAATACACAAAAATACTCTTCAAACCGAGTCATTTTAGCAACTACACGGAAACTCAGTCCTGCCACAGTATGTTTTTAGAAAATGTAGTTACTTAGATATTTTGAAACTTGTACTTATACTCAAATATTTACTATTTAAATGTTTCCTTAATGAGTCACGTATAAGTTAAATGTTTTATATTCCTTCTGAATTCAAAATATGTAATATTTATAAATACAATGTAAGTTTATTGGTTTCTTCTTCCTAGAAATCATAATTTATTGAGTATGGTGATGGATATTAGGTATATTTAAATCTTATCTATTGCACAAGAGCGAAACCGCGGTCAGAAGGACTTCTTCTATAAATGGAGTTATTAAGTAATAAATAATAATAGTTATGTATATTTCCTACTCTATTTATTTACGTTAGATATCAGAGCTTCACTGTAATTCTAGCCTCAGAGAAAAATATATGCTCTTACACATAATATAAGCTAAGTTATAAATTAATTAATGTCATACTTTAGGATTTTCCTTGACGAGTAGCGGTCTAACATGCTGCTGGAACAATTTGTAGGAGGTCAAATTTTCCAAGTCAGCATCTGAATACTGTATGTCCACGTCTGTGAGTCCGAATGATGAGCACACCTCTTCAACCGTCGGCATACCTGGTAACAAAGGATTAGTTGTTAATAATCTATACTAATATTATAAAGCGGTAGAGTTTGTTTGTAAGCTCTGCGAAACCCTCCTTCTACGTAAACGAAGTCGGGGGTTGAAAGTTAGCGCTAGCCCAAAGTAACTATTCCACGCGGACGAAGTCGCGGGCAAAAGCTAGTTAGGATAATATAGTAGTAAATTCTCCATCTAGTCTAAGTATTCATTGTTTCCAGAAGAAACGCATAATATCAACAGTGCGTTACGTGTTTCGATTGCAGGGTTGGGTCATGTTTTTCAACTTAATCGTTGAATCCCTATATTCTTAGAGTGCAATCTGTATTGAGGAAAACAGTAAAACCTTCGCAGCACATCGTACAAGGTAAATTATGAAAAATATCGTCAATTTAATCAATCTGTTCGCGTATTACACTGCATTTGACCTTTTAAATTAAAACATGAAAAATAATGTGACAATACTATAAACGTTTTCAGTCCTCTCTAGTGGAAATTCATGAGTTTACTCGAAATTTACAATGTAAAAATTCTGCTTGTTTTCAGAATATTTTGCAAACTTTCGCATTTGTAAGTCCGATCAGAATACACGAAAGTGTCACGATGAGAATTCGAGGTCGTAGTGGCGCATTATTTTCTGTCCGTTTAAATTAAAGATTTAATACTAATAACACTAGCCTTCGTTTCAAATGATTCAATGGAGCATCTTTTATCTAATCATCAATCTGATAAGGCAATTCAGTTTTGCGTCAGATTCAACTCATTACTAGTACCTACTCGTTTTAGATAGGTACTTAATACACGTAGACTTATTTCAATGGTTTAAGATATTGGTAATCAATACTTCGGCAAATGGTCATATGTAAGAGATTTACTTGCACATTTCAAACCTATTTTTTCATATTGTGCGAGTTAAAGAGATTCTGCAATGGCTGAGTCTGCAAGCCTTTTAATGAATCGCTTGTTTATTCAAATTAAATACGACTCAACTATATTATTTTTATGACATTTTTTGTTAATAACCTGCTTGATATTACTAATCCTATCCTTCAATTAATATGAAAGATAAGCAATAGTATCGTTTAATCAACCCGAAGTTCTTCTAACATGTTTTGAACAAAAGCAAAAGTAGAGCATACAAGAATAGTGATGACGATGTCGTTGATATTTAAACAATGAATACTATTAATTTAAACGGAAACCGTTAAAACTTCGAAAAACCCTAAAAATTTTTGGTTAAGTTTCTCTCTTCCGACCACCGCGTGTCACGGGAATTGCGCTCATAGTCCGCAAACTAGCATATTTGAATAGTCCAATAGATTGATTACGACTTTAAATACATCAATATTATGTAGTATAATTGGCATTCATTCAATGCAAACGACAATAACATCAGCTATAATAGTGACATGCACTAGTTTGACTAGTCACATGTAACTAGTTGAGGTCGTTGCCCTCTCGGCCTTCAAAACACGCCCAAGACACTAGCAATTTCAATCAATAATTATATTTTTAACCGACTTCCCAAAACGAAGGAGGAGGTTCTCAATTCGGCCGGTTTTTTTTTTTTTTTTTTTTTTTTCTATGTATGTACATCGATTACGTCGCGGTTAATGGACCGATTCGCGTGATTCTTTTTTTGTTCGACGCGAAATAGCTGCCAGATGGTCCCATAAAAATTTCTTTCACTTTGGTTAAGTAGTTTTTATTTTATAAGCATTATTGTTATTTGGACGATGTCATTTTGACGATACTTTGTATATTAGTATGTCGATAACTTTAACATTTCTAATCCGATTTGCGTAATTCTTTTTTTGTTCGTTAGGGTACATATTCAAGTTGGTACCCTGGTCATCTAGTCAGCATATGATGATGGGATCCCAAGGAAATCGTGAAGAACACTCAAATTATAAGCATATAACTGATACGTTTCAGTCAATACCATACAGTTTGTTCAATTATTTGCGTTTGATGATGATTTCCTATGGATGAGCTGATGATGGAAGGTACAACTCCTCAAAGGATAGGAGTTCAGAGAAAATTCTTTCAAAATTATACGTGCATATGGATACAGAATAGTATTCCTTGAGGCTATTAGGTTGACCTTGAAGGTTAATCTCATTAACGTTTAGGTTTAATAGTGTTCTGTGATTGTTAAATAAATAATAAGCCTACCCATACTTAAATCACTAAAAAGCAAAAAATAAAAATAAAACTACGTTAAAAAAAACCGACTTCCAAAAATACTAAAAAGCAAAAAATAACTAACGCAATTTATAACACTTTCCTCTACTTACCTATTGACTACTTATTCTTTCCGCTTGCTGCATGGTTTGAAGTCGGTGCCAAGCCATATATGAATAAAAAAATTACTTAAAGAAATAAAATGGTGTAACAAATAAATTTCTACACGATAACCTACTAAGTACTAACCTACGTAAATAAATCAGAAATAACGATAAATGACACTAAGAAACAAATGAAAACGACGATGAGATAAATGTAATTTACATTCTACAACTATAGTGGTCCTGTAAAGGACCGTTTATTTCTAAAATTTAGAATTTTAAATGCAAACGGTGCCAAAGTTTTTGGTGACCTTATTAAATCATGGAGAATCTTAACAAAGATCTTTTGTATATTGTTTACTAATTATGCTGTGGCTTGGCACCAACTTCAAACCAAGCAGTAAGCGGAGAGAATAAGTAGTCAGTAGGTAAGTAGAGGAAAGTGTTATAAATTGCGTTAGTTATTTTTTGCTTTTTAGTATTTTTGGAAGTCGGTTTTTTTTTTTACAGTCGTGAAGTCGAAGACTCGAATAAGAAAAAAAACTAAACAATAAGGTTTCGGAAAAGGCCATACTATTATGAACCAAGTAGATAGTTATTAGAATTACGTGAACATATATCAGAAGAACCTACAAAATGTCTGTCAGGTTACCTACATATAATACCTACCTATTTCATTTTGCAAAGATACAAAAGGCTTAAACAGCTGAATGTATATAAAGCATGCGTAAAAGACCGAACATGGTTTTCGTTTCATACATGTTCAAAACGAAGTTAGAAAAATCGAGAACATTCTCAAGTGGGGTGTAGGTACATAAGTACATTACGTAGGTACATCGACTTAACAAGAAAGCTTTCACCTTGACGCGGCATCGCCATTGAAAACATGACGACCACAATAAATGATAATTAATTACTATGAGAATACAACGGTGGTAGGTGAGGCTGCGCAGTGAAAAGGCATAATGCATTGCCACCTAAATAGAACTGTACATTTTATTTGTTCTTTTGTCGAGCCAGCATTAAAAAGGTTCTCAGTAAGCATTTCGTATGTTTACTTATTTATATTTTTACTCTAAGACACGACAACAGAATACATATTGTCACGTTCATTATTTTGTTCTTTAAGTAATAGTTGTTAAAATGGTATTTGTTAAATTAATTACTTATTCTGTCTATAACTGTATCTATACTAATATTATAAAGAGGAAAGATTTGTTTGTTTGTTTGTAATGAATAGGCTCCGAAACTACTGGACCGATTTCAAAAATTCTTTCACCTTTGGAAAGCTACATTATCCCCGAGTAACATAGGCTATATTTTATCCCTGTATTCCCACGGGAACGGGAACTACGCGGGTAAAACCGCGGGGAGGCAGCTAGTATTATATAAAAATCAATGTATCCACCTGCATATGGTCGCGTTTTTTCCTTTTACAGTTATTATCAAAGAATGCATTGAATATTAAGATGCCATGAATAAAAAAACCTTGAGTTTTCTAGTTCATCCTACAGCTTGCTATATTGCTATAATGACTATCGTGCCATTTAATTTTATTTTGTCCTAAAATATTTCTCCTTCATATGGAGATAATTAGGTATATACTTGAAAAATATGTTTATGAACAGTTTGCGTAAAACATGCTAGTAATATTATTAAACTTATCGTTTGATTGATGTTTGTTACTTTTTCAAGTAAAAATGGCTGAAGGGACAATCATAGCATACAATTCTGAATTAATATAAAGGATATTTTTTATCCCGGGAAAATTGGAAATCTCGTGAATATGACCAAAAGAGCTAGAAGGTGCTTAATAAATAAATATATAAGAAGCAAAATTTATGCAACAAAAAAGCCTATATTTTTTTTTGTAACTAATATCCTCTGCACAGATTCACTGTTAGTAAATTTCCATTCATGTAAAACAACATGTAAACTTCCATTAATTAATACATATTTATGTAAGTACATATACCTATATGTATATAATTAATTATATAGTATGAGTCAAGAATGTGTTGAATCATATATTTGCATGATCTATAAGAGCTATAGCAGAGAAGCATAACAATCCCTTTCTGTCAATTAAATAATATCATTCATTAGAAAGACAAATACAAAACTTTATTGCTGTAACAAAACCCATTGAATTCAGAATAACCAATAACTTTATGCATTAAACTCTAACACATGAATCTATTAATATAGATATAATTTAAATATATACTGAAAAAATAGAACATTAGACAGATAACTTACCAGATCCGGAATCCGAGGCTGCCGGAGTAGATGGTGTGTTATGTTTGCTCCCTCTGCCTTTACGTGATTTCTTACTAGATGACATTGCACTTAAAGCATAGTCACTGTCCCCTTCAGCTTCAATTTCAAGACCAAATTCCTCATCCTAATAAATTTTAGAATATTGAAGTTACACAAAAATAAATGGATGTGAAAGAGTAAATTTTTTTTAAATGCATATGTATTGAAATTCTCTATGCCAATGTGATGGTTTCAAAATTTTATGGTAAAAATAAAGATCCCTTATCATAATTTAATAAAAAAAACATACTGAATAAAAGCAATTGTTAGAAGTTGAATATAATGAGAAAAATAAACTTGATAGAAATAGATTTATCATTGGCAGTGACATACCTCCTCACTCTCATTCTTTCTCTTCTTCTTTTTCTTTCTGCCCTTTTTATCTTCACCTCTGGCCTTTCTTTTCTTCCCCTTTTTCTTCTTTCTGCCATCTTCTGGAGAGTAATCTTCATCCTCCTAATAAAATATTTTAAATTTAAACTTAAATTATTTCTGACTTCAGTAATTGAAATTTGTTATAACAGTTGGATGTTCATGAGATGTTATGAGTATCATATTACAGAAAAGACAGCATATACACAGCTGTAGGTATAGCAAATGTTTACAAACATAACAATTTTATCAAAGAAAAATGCAATAAATGTTGATAAACAATTATAACCTTTGGTGGTGCTTCATCACTTTCTCCAGAATTCTCGTTCTGACCCTCACCTTCTTCCACATCCTCGTCACCTGCAAGTTCATAATAAACTGGTCAAACCACCCACACGCAAGACACACCTGCACACATCACAGGAAACCCATGAGGAAGGAGCATTTCACCAGGTGACCGCACTCCCCGCGCTAAGGTCACTAATCCCTTTGTTTGGCGGCGTCCATTTTGTAAGTAGTAATGAGGGGATATCGCATGTTCTTTTCTGTCACAAACTGCCACTTAAAAATATTTACAACCACAAAACAACATTTGCACCATTGGAACGTAAGTAAAACAGCTTTATAGACGACGCAGCAATCAAGATAATGGTGTTTTATATAGGAAACTAAGCTCCGAAACCCAAAATTTTCTAAATTTTTAATTGCACTTACCGCAAGTAAACACATGATACCGCTATTCGCGGCTTACCTATGACATGCTAGCTAAATGATCATTTACCTGCGAACGAGCCGTCTACTTCATCATCTGATGCCATTTAGATCACTATTATAACACAACCTGTAATAAGATGAAAGATTTTGGTCTAGAAAAGATAAAGGACGCGCAGTTTTTGCGACAAATGGTAATTAATTCAGAAATTGATGCCGCCGTCACTACACGACGAACTAGCAAGAGTTGCCGTCTCGCTTACTCGCGTACATACCGGAAAAAAAAAGAAATTTTAGGGTGCCAGTATAAATACAAATATTTTCTACCAAATTTCATTTTTTTTTTTTATAAAACAGCCCTACCTTTCTGCTCAATGTAGCATCTTCACGACAAGTCGTTACAAATACGACACATTTTTAGAAATAAATCAACTGACAGCATAATAAATTACATATTTATGCCAAAATCTTATAGGAATCACGAATAATTTATGTGTAACGTACTCCAATTCAACAACCATCGTTTAAAAGCTGGCAATGTTTCATTGCGGTGCGACAGCAACAGGGCGACATGCGGCAACTTTTGAAAACCAATTCATGTAATGATGCCAGCAGTTTACCAAAAAACATCAAATACTTTTGATTATTTCAAATTCAATTTATTTACTAGCGCTAATAACGACTGTTGGAGTTATTAATAATAATCTACATTGCATTATTCAATATATTTATTCCACGGGTTATAAAAAAGGTAGTGTAGTGCACATATCTCGAATAGTAATGTATTTATTTTTTCTGTGGTAAAGACACATTGCCTGTGTGACCAATCAACCAACCAACCAAAGTACCAAAATAATACAACTACTAAGCAAGCTGTCAAGCCAAGCCAAGTGACACTGTGGCATGACAGCAAGCGCTTATTATTTTCCAGTGATGGAAATCTAAAGAAATAAATAAATATATAATAGAAACGACAATAACCGTTCGTGTTCAGCTTTTAAAAAAATATTCTTTTTCATTAATATCTAAACGTTATATTTTCTCTCGATTACTTACTCTTGAAGTTTGAGATATTAGGTAGCTCGTAGAGCTGATTTCGTAATTTTTGTTTTACCTTTGTCACAATAGCAATAAAACTATGAATGCTCTATTAAATTATGGAACATCATCATCGAGTGATACAGAGGGAGAATCCGACAGAGAAGAGTAAGTAGTAAATAGTAGTTTAGTTTTATTTCATGGCCTTGGACTAGTATAGGCTTACGAAATGTATTCTTGATTTTTCATATCCAGAACTACTGAGTGTACCAAGCTGAAATTACCCAAGCCTACCCTCGGTGAAAGCAGCCTTCAAACGTCGGTGTTCTCTAACCCATTTGTAGCAGCAGAATTGGCCAAAGCTGCGATTTTAGAGAAACATGTGAAAATGGTATAAGTTGACTTTCAATCACCTAATTAACCCTTTATTATCAAAATAGATAATGATACCCAACACATTAAACTGAATATTATTCATGATATTGTCTATATAATCTACTATGGATAGATCTGTGGCTAACTCATACAAATTGTAAACAATGCCAGACTAGCTTGTTGGTGTTCTGAAACAAACTAGGAAAACTTTAGATTGAATTGTGCATATAATCGTCAAGTACATTGGCAATGACTGTAAGGTTCCAGGCAAAGACAGCACACACATGATAAATGGCAAGAAAATATGCTGGAACTACAGGAAAGGAAGGTGCCGCTTTGGACACAACTGCAAGTATGCACACGACTCAGATATTCAGAAGACATCTGAAGAGTTGGATGCTGATAAGCAGGTATAAAATATATTTTGCTTACTATTCCATAATCATATTACTATTGAGTTTGTTTTAAATCACTAATATAAAATACATAGTAATTTAATGAATCTTAGGATTTATTATTATAAACATCCATCCACAGCTCATATATGGCATGGGTCTGCCCTATTAAATATGATGAATTTAGGTCACAAACCTCCAGCCCAGAGCAGGTTTTAATAATTAGAGATGCAAAAACTTGTGTTAAGAAAATGGGTTTGCTCATGTACCAAATATTTTGATTTCAGAAATTGAAGTCTGTAGTGTGTGAAAGCGCAGGCACAATGACTTCAGCACCACCACCTCAAGTTGACCCAGTATCTCATATAGAAGATCCATGGGAAGGTGGTGCTGACAAAAAAAAGCTGAAGAGACCAGGATTGAGCCAAGGTCTGGTGCCAGGGAAGAAAGTAATTAAATTGTACAAAGAACAAAAAATTAGAGATAGTAGAAAATAAATACTATTTTTACTTTAACCTTTGTTGTTTTAATGAATTCTATACAAGGGAAACTATTTAATCTTAGTTTGTATTATAATGGGAATATGAGTCACTGAATAACTGATAGGGAGCAAGCTTTAAGTCTTATTGGAAATGAGAGCCTTAATTGGTTTCATAAGTACTTTTGAAATTACAATTCTGAAGAACCTTTTCCTAGATTTATATCATGTTAAATATATAATGAGTGGATCTTATTATTAATATCAAGTCACGCGATGAGAAATTATGGCCAATTGGATCATCAATTTGTTTTCGATGCAATCACAATCCTACTAATATTATAAATGTGAAAGTTTGTGACGATGAATAGATGATTAATTACTTTGTTTAATTGGAGCCCTTAAGTTTCTTTCGAAACAGACTGAGCCAAAATTGTATTATGCTTCTCTCATACATTTATCTTCTAAAAGAAGTAGTTTCTGGGCTTACAAGGAGTACAGGTGTAGGAAAAAAACAAAAGTTTTGCTGGCGCATTTTTTCTTTATTCAGAAACAATGCAGAAGTTATAGACATGCAATTTCGAGATTATTATGTCCAAAAAGCTGACTGCCGCAGCACCAAAAAAAAAACTAATGTCAGCTTAAAAGACCTTTTGAATATAGCACTACAAGGCAGTAGTGATAAATCGCGATGTATCTTTTTGGTGCAACAGACTATAATAAAATAACAGTTGGCAATTAGTGCCAACTTTTGCTTAGCTCTCAATTGCTTTATTATAATAGCACAGCCATTACCAATGCTTCAGTGGATATTTGCCAAACATTCCAATAGCTTCATTGCTATTTAACAAACTGTCATAGATGTTTTACACTTCCTCAAATCATATTAAACTAACGGTGGCTTACAATACTTTTGTAAAATTACATTTTATTAATGTTTTCTTGACATAAATAAGTACTAAGTTTCCTTCGTTGACATTGCAACAACATCAAATTCATATATTCGTCACAATGGTTTTATTTTTCGATCAAAAATATATTTTCAGCAAATTTTTTATACGACGCTAAAAGGCCACTAAATGTAAAATATTGGGTACTACTACAAACATATATTTTACAGAAAGAAGAATAAATTTTTGATATTACAAGCTGTTATTTACTTTAATAGTTCATTTTATTTGTACCCTTAACGAATAAGATCTAATGTGACGACACAACATCGAGATTTAATATTCAACATTAAAATCTACATTGAAAGAAAAAAACATCCAATTAGTAAATTCAAAGTGTTGACAAACAGTTTTAAAAGAATTCAAGTCTATAAATGAAATGCTATCAAGTTAAATATAAAATAGAAACTAAATTATTAGAAAAGACAATCTAAATATACTGCAACAATACTTAATTTATATTATTGCAACTCATTAAGTACCTAGGTATATAGACATCATGTGTGTAATTTCATTAAGTGTACATCTTGTGAAGGCACAAACAATATAAAACCACATAATATTTTTGGTGTATTCCATTATTTCATTAACATTAATATGAGTTTTTCTATTACGTAAACTATAGTTGAGAATACTACAAAAATAGATTTCATTTGGCAATTTATACAATTCACTATATGAATAAATACACGGTGTTACATGAATTGTCATAAATGATTTGCAATTCATAACATATTATTACTGCTGGTAATAGAATCATAATATAATTTTACAGTCGATTTGGTGTTTTTATGAAGTTACGAAGTGGAATTTTACATAGACGTCTAGTTATATGAATTCAATATAATCGTTTTATATCTTAACAGCAACCTTGGGAATCTTTGGTGATCCGAGATCCATTCTATGGCTATTTTTGAAGTTCTCCAACTCAATGTTATGGGCGTCGCCGTTACGGATGGCGGGTTTCTTACTGAGACCGTTCATGTCATGGTGACCGTTCATTTTGGCGGCGCGGTTCTCAAGTTTGTCACCGAACCCGTTCATTTTGTCTCCGTGCCCGTTCATGTGGCCGTTACATTTCCCACCGTGGCCATTCATCTTTACTTCGTGGCTATGCCCTGATGAACCAAAAAAATAACTTCTTTTAGCCCCATACCTAAATGTCACTTAAACACTGGCGCAAACGTTGTTCTCACTAAAAGCTAATATTAATGTCCATAAATAAAAAAAATATGGCTTGATTAGTAATGTTAGTCCATATTAGTGGAATCATCTGTCGAAAACATATCAGAGCATCTATGTCCGAGTAATACCGGTCGTGAATCTGCAAAATTACGTGCAGTCTTATTATATTTTGACGATTGACGACTACAGGCTTACTACATCACACAGATACATTTACGGTGCAGGACATAGAAAAACGTGAAGATGGTATGAAACTAATAAATGTTATTTATTTAAAAACAGAATCTACCATCTAATAGGGTGTCTATTCTATTCTATGTCTATCACACAATTACGCCAGTGTTTAACATAACATCACATTTAAATTATCGTACATGCATAATGTTTGGAAAGGTTGAGTAGAGATAAGTTTAGAATTGGGTTAGGTTTTAAATTATTTTAAACTCTATTCGAAAAAAAAAAATAATAACAGTAATAAAATTTCTCCTACTTATAGAATTGTCACATGTCGTTTTATGTGATCTCTGTTTCGGTCTTGGCTCACTTATTCAAATACATTGAGTATCTTATGCCTTTGCCAAAAAGAAAGCATTTCATTTCATAATTTAAATGTTACGTAACATATAAATTACTAATGGATTATTTATATACGTTGTTAGGTGATCACTTCTAGCCAATAGAGCCTAATAGAGTTTAAAATAAAAAACAAATTATGGGCATATAAGATTTGAGGGGAAATACAGTAAAACTAGTTTTATAAATGCCATTTGGCCAACATTTGTTAATGAGGAAAATTGATTTAAATGGAAATTTAATATAAAAGATAGAGGATAGATAGCATTAGATCCAACATTTAAAAATCAATTTTACTGTAAAGCAATTATCGTTACTCTTACCGTTGCAATCAGTGCCCGCATAATACCTTTTTGAGGTCTTCCAATCTTCTTTCAATGACAAATTGTACATCGAATACGCCGGGTCTCCGGTTACCTCTTTCTCGATAGTTAGGAATTTAGGTAACGTAGCCAACAACGCTTTCTCATCGTATGCGGCACTATACGTTTCGAGAAGCAACAGCCCTCGGCACCTGGAAAAATATATGTAAATATAGAATCATGTTTAGAATTACCATAAATAAATTATTACTACCTACATCTACTTCTAAATCATTAATTACCTGAATGTGTCGATCAGTGCGCAGACGTCATAGGATAAATAAATAAATAAAGCAAAACCAAACGATATTTATTAGAAAGCAAACATATACGTATATATAATAGTAATATTGAATATCATGTGCAATCAAAATCACCTGGGATGCGTGGGCTGCCTGTAAATGTCCAACTGGTAGTACTGATTGTTGTAAATGAAACAGCGACGTTTCTTGAATATAGTGAAATGCGCATCGTCCCGTTGGGGCAGCAGATTCAAGTAGTCCCGATGCGTGAGTTGGGTACGCACTTCGACAGACTGTCCATTCGTCGGGTGGAATTTCCTCAGCGTATGAATATACGACCAGTGACCTTTCTGACCCCTCTTGCGTAGCCTCACTTGGGCCTTGCGCAGATCGCTCTGGAGGTAATTGTGTACGACGTCGAAGTCCTGGAACGGAGGGAACTCAGAGTCCGGCAAGAGCGGTGATTTGATGAGGAACTTGCGTTTCTTGGAGTTGACGTTGAGACGGTCGCCGGTGTCGATGCCGATCTTCTGGCACACGCAGGCGATGAGGCGGTTCATCTTCTTGTCGAAGTCGGTGGAGTTGTCGATGACGTCGAAGTACGGGTGGCCGATCCACGCCGCCGCCGCGTTGTAGTCGAGCTCCCGCGCTAACTCTACGCCTTCCGAACGGCATGCGTGGTCCTGTAATTGACAACATTAAATAAATTAATATCCTGGAAGATTTTGAATTTTTTAATACACGGGCAATGTTATTCCAAAGTAAGCAGAGCTTGCGTTATCGAAACCAGATAGCTGATTTACTACTTTTTTAAATACATACTAATAAACATGCAAACACAGAACAAGAGATATTCAGGTACATGAAAGTTTGTCCTGGATGGGATTCGAACCCACGACCGGTGGCTTGCCTTCAGGGTCTCTAACTACAAAGCCAACTGGTCTGTCTACATTGCATGTCAGTATTTAATTAATGAACCCTGGGCTCGTTGGGTGTGTTACGAATTTCAAATACACCATACTAAATGAGAATGAAATCCTTTGAAAATAATGTATGGCGGGACATTAACAAAGGAACTATTTTATTAATTAGTTTTTATTAGTTAATTTATTATTAGTTAAACCCACATGGCATATTATAGTGACACAAGTATATAGGAAGAGAGCGACGTAATTATCACCTGGTTGACGTATTGCCATGAATATTAATAAAAGGTATTGGAGGCAAAACCACTTTATTCATTTCATATATAATAACTTCCTGAGCAAGACTTTTACATCGAATCAAATTTTAAACCGATATATAGATAAAATAAATAGGTCATAAGACACAAAATGCTATCTGCGTCTGTTGCCCACATCACGTGGAAATATACATCATGATAAAGACAACGACAATTATTTCATAACACACAAATTTTATAAACAGACACTTAATCCTTTGCAAAATTTATCGATCACCCCAAGTCAATCATTGATACTGTGTTATCAATGGCTTAGTGCCAACAAGACATCTCAATGCCAATACACTGTTGCAGTTCAATATTAAGGTTCACCTCGTAGTCTATATCTATACCTACTAATTATAAAGCTGAAGAGTTTGTTTGTCTGAACGCGCTATTCTCAAGAACTATTGGTTCGAATTGAAAACATCATATAAGGTTCGATAACTCATTTAACTAGGAAGCCTATAGACTTTACATTATTACGCTACGATCTATAGGAGCGGAGCATCGACTAAAAATGTTGCAAAAACGGGGTACGTGTCGTAATTAGTGATGAGATATTAAGGAAAACTTGGCGCGAGGTTGACAATGTCGTATCATAATATCATATTTGGGGGTCGCAATAATTAAATCGTTGGTATGATAAATTAAAATGTAATATTTATAAGGTTATAACTTCATTATATTGCTAACCCTGCCCCAGTTATATAATTATCGTGTAAATTTAAAACCAAACCCAAATAAGACGAATATTACAATTCGTGGCGTAATAGATAAATATATTAACTCATAAAATGGCAATTATCTAAAACAATTTTTAAATGACCTTACTAATAACTTGTCACTTCTATAATGACATAAAAAGTCGCTTACATGACCAGATAAAATAATATTGTTAAGAGAATGTCGTTAAGTTATGAATGGTATATGATATTTGAGAAAAAAATATCACAGTTATTTGGTATGGGGTATAAGGAAATGGCTCAGTCATGCTGAACATATTTTGTTTCGTACTAATTGATGACTATCCGTGTCTAAAGATCTTATATTATTCCCAGAAAACTAAACATAATTAGATAAATATAAATAAAATAAATATCCTGGGACATTTTTCACACACGGCCAAACTAAGCAGAGTTTGTGATATGGTAACCAGATAGCTGATATATATATATACTACTTGTAAATAGGTACATACTTAAATAGATGTTTACATCCAGACACAGAACAAACAGACATATTCATGCATACAAATGTTTGTCCTGGGTGGGATTCGAACCTACGACCAGCGGCTTGAGAGTCAGGGTCACTAACCACAAAGCCAACCGGGCTGTCGAAAATAAGTTTTGACGAATTTAAAGGCCATGTCAGATTATATGGCAATTATAGCCAGGAATTTCTACATTAACATTTCGCAATTACCTAAGTAGGTATGTACTAGTAATTCAACCACATCGAGCATGTAACCAATAGAGTAGAACTGTTCACAGTTTTGTTAGAAAACAAAATACGCCAAAACGCTGCGCCGGCCCCTGTGTTCTGATTGGCCGACCCAAGGTCAAGTGTTGCAGTGGGTACTGTTTTAGTTCGAGCGTGGCTTGTTAGTTATACGTGACAAATCATTGATGCGTAGCTAAACAAATGGCTCACTATTGCTACTCTATTGGTTACATGCTCGATGTTTAACCATTACCTACAATGTTAATAATATTAGAACACGTGCAACTATGGAATATGTATAACTGATTAGTAACAACAATATAATGCAATTGCAATCTTTTCTAATGTCGTCACGTTTCATATCACGTTTTACGCAATAAGCTCTATTATTCAATGTAGGTATATACTAATAGCATTGATACTACGGCCCTACGGTTTCACTCGCATAGTTCCCGATAAAATATTGCCTATAAGACTCACAAATAACTTAGTTTTATATTGGTGAAAGATTTTTTTAACAAGGGTTTAGTGTTTAGTTTAAGGCGTGTAACTGTAACAAACAAACTCACACTCGCATTTCGCATACTTTTTGTAAGTCAACTATAAAGGGATACCTACCCACTGTAGTTTTTTTATGTTAAGCAAAGAAAATGTTTCGTATGACCCTTAAGACATGTTTCTTCCCGTTATTATAGCTTTATCCATTACCTACGTCATAGAATTTCCTATCATATTAACCATATTTTACGATTGTCGATTTAAATTAATTACAAGCTACATGCTTTAGAATTTTGAACCTTATTACGTAGATGTAAAATACACATGACGTGTTAAAAGTAATTATGTAAGTGAACGACTACATGAGGAGATAGATACTAGTTCGATAAGTAAATTCTACTAAGTATACATGACATGTGTTAGATAAAGTTAAGAGGGAAAGGATTAAACATAATTATAATAATTCTCGGGTTATATAAGAAGTATAGATATGTCTGGATATTCTCGCACTTAATTATTTAGCTCAAATGCGCTGAGGTCTATTCTAATATTATAAAGAATGATTTGTTATTTTGTTTGTTTGCCTCCGAAACTACTAGAACGATCAGAATAATTAATTCACCAATAGAAAGCTACGTTATTTGTGAGTGTCATAGGCTATATATTATACCTTTATTCCCCACGGTAACGGGAACTACGCGAGTGACACCGCGAGGTGGAAGATAGTTACCAAAAAAATCTAAAACGTATGATACTTATTTGTGAATTAAAGTGAGTTTATACACAAACATTTACTAATTTATTAAAGAAAATCGACGAGTTTTTTTTTCTAATTAACAAATACCCATATTCAAAGTCTAATTGTTGTTTTTAACACGAAACTGATGAGCAGCTCATGCGTGTTCACTTGTTTAGGTACTTACATGACTAAAGATACCGTCTTTGTTTTTCAATTGGGGGTATCTAAAACGGTCAATCAGCACTACACTACAGCGTCTCAAGGGTACTCGACTATCCATTATTTCCACTAAATATTTATTTAAATTATCAACAATGCATTTCTATACAATCTTGATCAACGAGATAACAATTTAATTATAGTCTATCAATTTGTCCTGATAACGATGATAAAGAAGATATATTGTGTTGTACTAAATTGGATGTTATTATACAAAAGTGATTCATCTGTTTGCTTGTTTATTTAGGTACTTGTTTGTTGTGGTCCAGTTGTTGTAAGCACTAATTTTAGTCGAGTCTTTTAAGTTTGTCATCACTTAAAAAATTGAGTTTTCAACCTAATCACGTTTGTTTACCTTTCAGTTTATCACACTATAGGTATATATACAATCATCGAATATTAATAGTCTCTGGTCTTTAACCCACAGTATCAGCACTAAATTAGGCCTTGTCTATACTAGTAAATACTAGTATCATACTGGTCCACATAAAGGCGGTAGTACACTGCGATTCCGTACAATATTAGACGTAATGCAATGTCTCCTCGTCATCGAGCATATAACCAATAGAGTAGCAATAGTGAGCCATTTGTTTAGCAACGCATCAATGATTTGTCACGTATAACCGGTATAACTAACCAACCACGCTCGAATTAAAACAGTACCCGACCAATAAGAGACCTGTGTGTACGTCTAGTGCAACACTTGACCTTGAGTCGGCCAATCAGAACACAGGGGCCGGCGCAGCGTTTTGGCGTATTTTGTTTTCTAACAAAACTGTTAACAGTTCTACTCTATTGGTTACATGCTCGATGCTCCTCGTTTACCTTATCGGTTATAAATTCGAATCATACATATGCGGAGACAACTGTCTGCATACATATGCGGAGTCTCACTGTCTCGACTCTTTATTTGGAGTTCATTGACCGTACATAAAAAAAAAGTTTTAAGCAGACGGTGATTAGACCTTACAATTATTGTACAAAAACTTCTTGGTTCTAGTTAAGCAATTGTGTTTAAAATTTATTAATAACACTGACGTGGACTTTATTTAGTGTATTGGCATTTCATTATTGTTGTCTATAATATTATCACCGCAGTTTAGGCGAAAAACTAGTTCTCGTGGAGAATGTTGAGCGCAAAATAACTAGAAGCTTAAAGAACCAGATACTCGGACCAACTTAAAGACAATCATGTTTCTGGCTAAGTAGCAAGACAGACCAAGACTCCCACTGGGCATAAACTTCACACGAGATCTATGAGTCCAGAGAGAGGGAGAGAGAGATATATTCTTATACTACTTTCTCTCAGATAACGATCAGGATGACGTACCTCTGTTGAATAGAAGTCCTCGGCACCGTTAGCCGCAGATACCATGTGGACGATGTGATTGTATCGGTTGTCGCGCAGCTCCACGCTGTTCCAGTTGTTAGTCGACAGCATCGCCTCCCATTTCTCCTTCGAAATAACTGAAATCAAATATTGACGATGTTTAAAAAGGCTCTACTTCTTCTACACTAATATTATACAGAGGATTTTATTTTTGTGTGTGTAATGAATAAACTCAAAAACTATTGTGCCGATTTCAAAAATTATTTCACTATTGGAAAGCTACATAATCATACATTTTATCCCTGTATTCCCTGTGAACCGCGCGGAGGCAGCTAGTAGTTAATATTAGCTAGTCAGTGCAGAGTGTAAGTAAGATGCGATATCCTAGATATGAAATTAATTACACTTTAAACGTAAAGTTGTGAAATCTATCACAAATATAATTAGACAATTTCATAGTAATAGGTGATTAAAACTATTTATGACATTAAAAGTAAATGGTCATTATCATTAATTTCATAGCATTCAGTCATCGCCATAAATTACCAAAGGGGAAGACCTTCTATTAACGTGACGTAATAGTAGGTACCTATTGTTCAGTTTCTGGACAGAACCCGTACGAATTCAGATGAGTGTCGTTGACTTTTAAAATTATGATAACTAATATAATCACCAACCTGACTCACGATTTCTATATGTGTACGTACAAATTGTATAATGAATGCTAAAACATAATATAATTGATTTGAACGCGCTACAATTTGCATATTTTCACCGCGTTGATAGATATTAATTGATGCATATGTGAAACATAACTGTGCATGTAATACTAGTTGACAAGTGTAACTTCGTTAGCGTCACATGCCCGTTTTCGGAACATTTTTTATTGATGCTCCGCTCCTGTTCGTCGTAGCGTGGTGATATATAGCCTTTCTCGATAAATGGGTTATCTAATATTAAAATATTTTTTTAAATCGGACCTGCAGTTTCTGAGATTAGCGCGTTCAAACAAAACCAACAAAATCTTCAGCTTTTTAGTCTTTTAGTAGCTAGGTACAAAATAACATTATTTGTCAGTCTGTTTCCTTCTAGTAATAGAAATTCAAGGTTTAAATTCACATTACTGATTGCTATGTCGGCAGGTAGGTACCCTTATTTGATCCCATTGTCAAAACGTGAGACACATGCTTATTTATTGAGGAAATGCACATTTGACATTCAGCTGGAACTAAGTACTTACCTAAAAACAAGTTTAATAAAAACAATGACGAGCGAAAACGTTAGGTACTGATACGAGAACAGATAGTCATATTGTAAAATTAGCCATGATTTATAAAAGGTCATTTCTGTAGCAATGTTGGGGGAAATACATAAGATGTTAAGTATTTTACCGCATCATAAATAAAATAGCCTATGACTGCATGTAATCTATGACCATGTGAACATTAAAAGTAGGTACTTTATACAAATTTCACAGAATCTCGTTATTTGTATAGTAACAAATCAATTTAGTTTCAAACTATGATTAGTGCTAGAACAACAATAGCGTAATCTTATTTCGACAATTCGAGTAATCGACTAGTTCAACATCGATGAATGCGAACTTTCATCG
Source organism: Thyatira batis (assembly GCA_905147785.2). Classification (NCBI taxonomy): domain Eukaryota; kingdom Metazoa; phylum Arthropoda; class Insecta; order Lepidoptera; family Drepanidae; genus Thyatira; species Thyatira batis. Next base: position 9,429,323 of record LR990489.1, read on the forward strand.
AACACTGCAGATCCATCAAATGATATCTATATGTACTCACATGCACTGGCGTCCATCGCCCCCCTATCACAAATGATGAGGCAGTTCCTCTGGCACGTCCTTCCAAGTTCAAAGAACGTATTTTCGATTTGGATCATGGTCTTCAAAAGGTTCTCTTGAAATTTCGTCGCTGCAACAATGATATAATATTATTTTCATGACGTTATGAACAATAAATTATAAAACATGTGAGATAAACAAAACAAGCATTGATGTTTATGGAGGGCTTTGGGAGCCTCTAAATTTTAACAGATAACTATTTTGATAGCATAAAATCCATATATAAACAAATGACGTTAGGTAACATTATAGGTTCAGAGCATAGCAATGTACCTTAAAATAATCAACATACAATAAGGAACGAAGTTTTGTCATAACATTTTAATCGGAAACCTTATCTAAATATGAAGCGACCAATTAGGTATTTGGGCCTCTAAAAATGTGGCGCCTACAGTCAATGTACTTTATTACATAACAAATTTATCAGTCGAATATTTTTGCATATTAATTAAGTATTCTGTTGAAAACTTATGGCTCATTTTTTGCTACACGTGTTAAATCTAACTATAGCAATATATTGTTATTTATCAAGATTTATAATACAACAAAAGCTCAGTGATATCAAAGCACATTTTTCCCGCATATAAGTATCTTTATTACGGCCATGAATAAAGTTCACGAGTCCACAAATCTGAAGGAAATATTCCAATTTTGTGCTCGTAAATTTTTACAAAGTCGCGTATTAGGTATAAGCATACATATCTGAATAACTGTACATATTTATAGATGCTATAACATTTTATGACGAAGCCGACTAGGGCTGATACAAAATGCATGTAGGTATTTCCTGTTCCATATTAAACGCCCTGTAATCATACTATTGAGATAAAGGAAAATAAAAACTCTATATTAATTCGTCAATTAGTTACCTACTATAAATGCTGAGCATACGACCCTACTTAAATAAAACTAGAACGTATGGAATTTATGACTAAAAAAATCTTTACAAGATTTATGTAGTGCTATAACAAATTGTATAATAACGATTAGAACTAATTATACTATCGGCGACCATAAATAATAGCAGAACATTTGATGACGTAAAACCGAGATGTACCTAAACTTAATTTTGTAGAACAATAACCTAAAACCATTATAATTTTGAATCGAAGCCAAAACACGTGTTTCATACAAAAAGCAGCGAGGAACGGTTGATAACTGTCGTGCTATCCACCAACTACAGAGGGATTAGGAGTAATCGGACCTCTCATCAGATTCCTGTACTCATGAGAGGGACAGACGATAGCCGCTGCGTGACTTCAGCGTATATATTGACTATGACATAGCATAGCTGGCCCATATCGGTCAAATCCCATCTAAACAAGATTTATCAATTAACTTTCTCACCAAACCAGACCACTAAGGACCGGTTGAACCAGATTTGTCACACGCTAACATTAAATTACTTATTAGACGAATAAATTATACATATTAGTCATTCTGTCTGCAAATTACTATTCATACTGCGAAAAGGAGCTGTTAACGATTAACAGAGACAAAATCTACACGAATATTATAAAGAGGAAACATTTTTTGTTTGTTTGTTTTGTATAAGCTCGGAAGATATAAGACCGATTTAAATAATTATTTCACCTATGGAAAACAATATATTCAGAGAATAACATAGGCTTTATAAAATATCACCGCATTCTTACGGGATGGGGAACCACGCGGGCAATACAGCGCGAAACAAGATGTTCTTTTGTTTAAGCTATGTTTCGAGCAAGTCAATAAACACTACATGATAAACACTACATGGTAAACACCAGCCCCTAAAACAGGGAGCCACAGCAGAAACTCTAAAAATTCTACTAAAGCTACTATATTGTACCAAAACTATCGTTAATTGCTTAAGATTAGAGTGACTCGTACTTAGTTCTTGGCATATGGCCAGTCATTTAGCTAAATTAATTGACGTCATGAGGTTTGCAAGTAGAGGAAAACATGATATCACAAATGTGATTTCCCATTAATTCTTCGAAGAAATGTAAGCAAGAAAAATTGTAACTACGTAATTGAATATCTGCGAAACTTAATACCTATCATTTTCCTATAAAATATAAATGTCTGACTCAATTGTTTATTGACCTGAAAACCATTGTAAAACATCATCGCTGCAATTGTGGTACATTTAGGATTCGGTCGAAGTATCACCAGTAACTGAGACTCAGTAAAATACTGTATTAATGCTTCTGTTAGAAGTATCCCTAAGCAATAGAGACTGAAATATCTTTATGCCTTCAGGTAAACAGCCCGGTTCGTTATCTATCAGATCATAGGTGGACAGTTAATCGACACATGGAAATGGACATATTACACAGAAACGAAACATAAAAATATTAAACGCACGTATACTCAAATGTCCTTCAATATAAATGAAAACGACAAATGAAGCTATTACTCGATGCGTTATTACGAAAATTGTTCCGAACGATATAAAATACATCATCGCAATTTGTAGCCCAGACTATGACTGTCACATGAAAGCACTTTAGTCATTGTATAAAATTTCAATATAATAGTCACGTCACATCACGAGCCAAAATAATTTATATCTGCAAAACTTATTTCAAACGGACGTGACGTTTACATTTTTTCAAGTACCAGACCGTACCGTGTAGTCGGAACTATTTATCCAAACAAGTTTCAAATCTAGATACATAAATACTTTACAAATGCCAAGATACGTTTATTCAACGTATGGTAATTTAAACCAAATTTTTAATGAACCAAAATTATTTTTATTATTGATCAACGTTTACTGTTGGCTAATAACTCAAATATAACATTTGTCCGCTAATTACACGAATGAAATGAACACTAATGAAACGTACCATACGGCAACGGATTGACAATTTGGCAAATGATAAGGTGACAAAATGGACCAAGTCATATTACTTATCAACATGTCACCATAAGAACGGACACCACGAGACGTGACGTAATTGGACGCGGAAAGCACATTATCACCTACAAATCACTGTTAATGACCGGCCGGTATCCGCGATACCCGTGACATCTCAAGCTGAATGCCAAAATGTATGAATGCCGACGGTATTTTTCATAAAATCTCTTTCATGAGCCACGTGATAGGTAATAAAACAAATCAAGTTTGCATGAACAAATTCAAAAATGTAAATCATTACGTAGTATTCTCAACAGACAGAACACTAACAAAATTGAATAATAGCAGAGCAAAACACGTAGATGGAATAAAGCACTAACGTAGCAGCAAATAACAAAGATAACATTGAGTTTTTGTGAAACCAACCATATAGATTGTCTGAACTCTGAAGGTATTATAATTGTGAACATAGAAAATTTACGCCCAAAATCTCTATCTAGGAACGTGACTGACGCAGGTACTAGCCGCCTTAATACCGAATAAATCAAATGTTTCTCATCGGTAAATCACTCATCCATTTGCCCGGTGCAAATATCTGATAGGTAACATATTTCCGGGAGATTCCGACATCGTATTAGCAATAATCACGGTGAGTATCGATCTCGTTTGGCGTCCGCAACACTGGCGGGCCGCATTACAAAAGCATAGTAACAATTAATTTGCAAGTCTAGATGTATCCTGTTTATGTAAGACGACTCCGATTCAGACCGACGAGAAGCAACATAATATTGTGTTCCACCGGTTTGTAATAAAATACGGTTCATATCACATATGGGTGGTTCATAGAGCAATATGCTTCGAGTCGTTATTTAATCATTCGGCCCTGGAGAAAACCAGGAGGAGATATAAAGAAAACCAACGATCTCAAAGATAATCACGACTTAACTCGGCGAATAAATTTGCATTCTAAATAGGAGTAAAACAAAATTTGCTGTGATAATAATATGTTATTTTTCAGCTAGACTATTTTATAAAGGCCACTGTCTGATTGGCAGATGCCATGATAAAAGAAGGCCAGTGCCACGTTGCTTATTAAAAAATAAGTTAAAATTATTTTCGCCACGGCTGAGCCTGGGAGGCGATGTGACGTCCGCGATTGTCTCGTTGCGTTTTATTTTCAGCCTCTTGCCAATGAACTCGTAATAAGCGACAAAATGCACGTGTCCGATTCTATACCAATTCCTAAATGTAGTATACATTAAATTCTAGTATAACCAGTACGAGGCTTACGCATAATCCAGTCCCGAAACTGATAATAGTGAAAGAGAAAAATGATATTGAACGGGAGACGCCAGACGTCAGGATTTACGAGGCACGTAAAAATGTATACGTAACAATTTATGATAGTATAAATTCAAAATTATCATAATCTGGTTTATCTTATAATACAATATTTGGATGTTGCTGAATAATTTATCTACCGTACCTACACTCAGCCAGCAATGAAATCTGCAGGCAGAATAAAATACACACAAACATAGGTAGTAGAGCTATACATAAACAACACTAGGTAAGCACTGATACCGCATGATGAATAGATAAGAAAAGCTATAACCCTGAACCTGATAAAAACAGTTTTTATTATGTATCGTAAAAAATGGTGTAGAGTAGAGAAAACCGATAACACAAAAATTATAAACACGCAGTAAGTAAACATACGTAAAACACGATACAGACAAAGTATCAAACGTGCATCATTTACTCAGCTACTGTTGTGTCAACAAATCCAAATAAGGAAGTAGATAACAACATTGAAAAGAATCAATTTCCTTCTAGTAATAAAAAGTTTCATGTACCTATATTTTTCTACTGTAAATTCATTTACGCTACAGTGGCATTTTAATGAAATCAATCTGTGTTTAATTGGATTCTCGAAGGTCGAGGCCATTAGATACTTTCCCACCAAGGACGGACAATATAAAACATTTATGACTTAATACGTAAGTGGACGCGTATTCAACGGGACTTTCATGTCTTACCTACCTCTTTTTCAACGGAACGAAAACAAAAATTCTTTGGGTATATAAAGTTCACGGTCAGGATAGTTACGTGCTACATTTACATGTAATATTCACGAAATAGTATTACTTGGTATCACATAATCTAGTTCCTGGAGGCGCCATAAAATGTATTGGTATTATCAATAATTCAATATCTGTAGCTATAACTAGTTTTCGATCGGAGAAGCCAGTCAGCGCGGCGACAAAGGGTCACGTTTATCATCTGAGAGACAACTGACCAAACAAGTAAGTGGTGTCGCCGTTAGTAAAATGAAATAATGATGCATCATAATCAAGCTTGACAAATTATAGAATTGAAATATCATAAAGTTCATCAAGTTGAAGCTATGAACATAAATGATAAGCTTGTAAATGTAGATAATGTGGAAGTCGAAGGCAGTTTATAAAGGTATCGCGTGTTTTCTTTTGACGTCAAAATTGTCAACTATCGTGCACCGAACAAATATACATTAAACATCGTCATTGGGGAGGAAATAATTGCTAACTCGCTTAGAAGAGTTGAAATAGAGCACCGACATTCCCTTTATGTTATGACTAAGCGAAATTAATCACAGCAACCTTCATATCCAAGAGGGAAATATACAACTACGTAACTAATGTATTCTTTAGTTTCTTCAAGCCATACCTACCGCATTCACCACATTTTTAGATAAGCTCAGTCGGAAATAAATGCACAAAACCACAATATTCAGTATTACGAAATAAAAAAGAGCGTACGAGACCGTTTTTATAGCAGGAAGTAGATGGATATTCATGAGATTTTTTAAGACAATTCGCCACGTAGGTATTTGGCAGACTATAGATATATACGACTTTTTGAATGTGTTATAAACCTCTCAAAACATTTATATGTGGAAATTTTTTCAGTGGTATGAAGTAAATAATACAGATACGAAAAATTGGCAACGTTTGTGTGTGGCTGTGGAGTGTGGACGTCGCCCACCAACACGCCTCCGGTGACGTAAATCTACAGGTACCTATACTTCTATATATCTATACTTTGGTAACGTCATCAGAGGGGTAAGTTGTGCTGGCTAATGAGATATAATCAACCAACATCTTCGCCGCTCCAGACAAAACAATGAGCATTTACTAAATATAAAACCTGTGAACATGGAATTCTTAAAATAGGAAGATAGAGGGCGAAGTAAAATATGGTAATTGGCATGAGGCCAGAAATACACAATAATGTACCTAACCTACGTAGGTACCATGATCTGAAGGCCAATAAAAACCTCTTGATACATTAAAATAAGTTCTTGTTGCTAATAAAATCGCAAAGAAATTAAATAGCTCCCGAGCAACAAATATTTCATATAGATCAAGAGAACCAATCCAAAACCACGCTGCATTGAAATAGTGTCGTGTGATTGATGCAAGCGCTGGACTATAAAGCTTTAAAACATGAATATGAAACTTCAAATGCGTAAATGTTTTCTGAGATCGTATGATTTATGCAGCTTATGACATTTCTAAACAAGAAACGCGAGCCAATAGCTGTACTCAAGGTCTCGAATGAAGACAATATGCTACGAGCTATTAAAACCACACCTAATGAGATCTCATTTAAACATGATGACCCTATAATATTCGATGCCAAATCTAGCGTTATACGCGAACAGTGACACGCGCTTTACCATGATGTCCATTGCTCAGTAACTCTTCAACTCACCACGGTCACCCTGGTTAGCCAGAGCAACGGCGATAGCGGTGCAACGCTTGCACTCATCCGGGCACATGCCGCCTGAAACACTCATAGGCGATTCCGCTACAATGTACGATCAAACAAACTACATTACATCCACAATACATGTGTTATCATTAAATTCAGTTGTATTTGCTCTTGTATGTTGGCACAAAACTTCAATTACAAACGTCTAATCTAAAGAGAAATATTTAATGTGGAAAATATATATCTGTGTCATTGAAACACTCGTATACCCTCGTAGAGAACAAAAGATATTGCGTAAGCACAATAATAATACAAGGGGACAAGTGAAACCATTCGATCTACATTTTCATGGCGAGACGTGAAAACATCTAAGGTTGTAAAACGGGTGCGAGGTCAGCGTGACCCCATCGGCGTCGTAGAAAAACTGGAGCTCGTAGTGTTGGCTAATAACATTCTGATCGACCGAAGCTCTCAATCAATAGCGCTTATTCATGAGTAAGGACGTCCTGACCTGACCTTCAAAGTTATTGTCACTGTAAGTTGCCAATGTCAATAACCTCTCACCAAGACAGGGTTTATGTACACGTGTTAAGCTGTCTACTTAATGGATTGTTGATAAGACTATCATTGGTCTAACTGTATATATACTATTGGCGTAATTAAACTACACTACTGTATAACCTAGCACATCTAGATCTTTGAAAAGGAACCTATGTCAGAGACAACAATGCTCTATGATCATAACTGAATAATTTCCAGCGAATGAGTGGAAATGCGTGACAAATTTATTTCACAAAACCAAATTCATTTATGCCAATGATCTCACAAAAAGAGTTTGTCGAGATTTTAAAACCGAGCCTTGCTTTCAGGAGTATAGATATATAGGCAACCGTAAAATTATCACGAAACCACTTGAGAATCACGGCAACAAAAAGTAATGATGTGACTATCCACATCACAATGGTTTACATTTTAACATTGACGTCATAGTGTGCATTGTTGACAGCTTGATATACAGAACAGATGATATGATAAGGAACATGAAATTTCAATCGCGAAATGTAAATAAGAGGTCGCCACCAACGTGCTCTGAAAATGTACTAACGTATTTCCTTTCGAGTGTAAACATACGGACGACAGTGTTTTATGATGAAAAACGACACTGGGCGATCGTTCAATGCAAATCATGTATTGTCGCACTCAACATGGCAAGTTTTATGCGGTTTACACAAGTGTTTAGTTGTTTAAGCGATGCGCGATGTAACGAATCTATCCAGTCTGTGCACTTATTAATTAGAGCTCCCGACTGTAGTCATTTTAATATACGAATCAATACACAAATAGAATCAAAATCTATAGTAGCAAATATGTTAAACTATACACACAGATAAAGAAATATCTGTTAAACTAATTAAAGCAAACGAGAATTTTGAGAATCAGTCAATACGAATCGATTGTAATTAATTCAAATTAACATTAAAACAGCATCGAAGTCCGACAGAAAACGTAATCTTGGGCTACGTGAAGAGCCAAATATACAGTTCAAACTAATACTTTTAAAGAGTTTTAAAAACGAATCTATTTTAGCTAAGCACGCAATGTAATTTTCATTAGTTTACTAACTATAATCTACGTTCCCAACTACATGCCACATGACAGATACCTAATAAGATATGTATATAAACACACGTTATAGTCAATATTATAATAGTATTTCCAGTGTGCCGTGAACGTGACCGTGAACTAGCTAATACGAGATACGTCAGAACCATTCACGTGTCGACAGCTGTGAAGCCCCATAATCTAAGCACACAGCGAGCCTCCCTCCAGCACGGGCACAATGCTATTTTTAAAAGATGATTGGCAATATGAATTATTCAACAGGAATATGAAGACCTTGCCTTTAATGGATTAAAACTGATTTACATAAACGTAAACGGGGAACAGTACTATCACTGATTGTCTCAATATTTTAGCGTCTATTTCAATACCGCTCTATTGTTAGATAATGAGCGAGCGCATAGCAAATAATTATTATGTCGTGCTATAAACTTTAATGAATGAGCGTCGATAGGCATGGCACATAATGCAATCGGTTTCATTTTTGCTGGTATAACAATAAAAATCAGAGCAACAACAATAAAGATTTAGAAGTCAGGCGAAACTGTCTACGCCGTGAAAGCATTGGAAATAAAAATAAACACGACACGTGACCGCTTAGCGCAGTAAAACACCAGAAATACGAGTGGCTGAATTCAAACACATTTATTCGATGTTACACAACAATTATACTGTTTTAAACATTTTTATTGCGAATCTGGGATCGTTTTATATTGGACTTTAGCACTTTATTACGTCTTGCCAATGACTATGATATCGCCATCCAAGATGACAAAGTTGTTCGGATAAAAATTAGAACAAGTGTGAAAGACACATTTGGAGCGGCTGTGTCGCGTCGAAAGTGAATGTATCATATGAAATAAATAATGTCACAAGATAATGATACTACTTAGTACATAACATTAATTATCTCTGAATAGAAATCTCACATTACAAAATCGCATGTAATCATTATTGCCTATTTAAGCCCAGGGTGACATTGTGGTCCAAAATAATCAACAACGCATATGGTACCTGTTAATTTGCCCAAAAATAATGTCTTGCTAATTGCAAACAATTTCGCAACAAAAATATGCAATTACCGTCTTGGCAGACGCACCCCCATAGTCCTACCTCACGTGTTATCAACGTCACAAGTGGTCACGCCTCCAATTGAATAAAATAATACAAATACATATTCATACTTAACAATGCGAAATACGTAACAAATGCATTCCAACTATAGGTATTATCTGTATATAATTCATTCTTAAGTCAAAATCGACAGACTATTTCAATACCTAATTGATTTTCATTATTTTAGACCCAAAATGTTATGTTACAACAACTCACAATAGACGATATTTTTAAATTTATACGACGCTTTAAGCTTCAGCACTGTAAGCCAAGGCAGTTTTTGCTTATTATACTTTAACAGTGATCCTATGAGCAAAGATATTCTATTTGTTATTCTTCGGTGTAAATCAAATACGTATAAGAAATCAATAAACATTGTTTTTCAATAAAACGAACGATTTCAGTGTAGCTAAAGACGAAATTCTCGGCAAAATAATAATGGTGGGAAAAATATATGATTTAGAGTTTTGGCAAGACGCATTGGTAAACAATCAAACATACTGGCATGTAAGATTTCCGGTCATTTTCTGTTATCGACTTGCCAAATTCAACAAAAACTATACGTCCGCCTTTGCAGGCATTTGAAAATGAATTATAGTATTGCAATAACATACACATAAATTTGTCAAAATCTACCATAATATTTGCTACTCGAAAATTCTATGAATCCATATTTCATGGATTCATTATTTCTAAGTAACATTGCTTATTGGAACATAATCAATTGTTTATACTATTGTTGGTTAGTTCCGTTAATTTAGATCTACATACTTCGTTCAACACAATTATTCCATGAATGGATAATGAACAATGTGGTTGACATTTTGAGTCTTTCCTATTTGGATTTTGATTTCCATAACACCAGTACATTACCCTTTTGTTTTCATGGCATTTATAAGCATTTAAGATTATGGGATTATACTTATGAATGGTACCTATATGGTAGCTACATTAAAGGAGGCTTGCTGATTGCAAAATATTATATACCTCAATGGCGATTTTATGACGAACCGAAGAAGAAAAGAATATGTTATTATATAAAAAAATATATAATTAATTTTCAACATTGCCTACTTGAGCATGTTTACAGTTTTTTTTTAACAAATACTTAAATGAAAAATATAAATGTTTGACTCACCTTCATCCGGGGTGAGATCTGCAAACTTCACACCACCACTGTAAAAGAAAAATAAACATTGAAGTTACATGGAACTCTTGTAATTGCTATAAAAATTATTTCAGTATTCCAATAATAAAATTTTGATTACAAATGTTCATTCTATCGGAAATAGAATAAACAAGTGTATTGCATGTTTTCAAAATATTTCAAATAATACGATATTTTCACTGTGCATGTCAAGTATAATTCAGTTTTTAAATTGTTATTGAAATGATAACTTGAGTACATAAAATATTTTATACTACATTCACATACCAGTGTATATAGAAATTCACTAAATACATTTACTAAATTGTACTACAACAATTATAACTAAAACTTTAATTTACCAGACAAATGTACTATAAAGCTATTCACAAAAATGTATTTAAATTAACAGTTTGATGACATCTAGTAGCTAATCAAAGTCTGTAAATGATGACTAGGTTGTATATTTTAAAAGTGTCAATTCAATCCACAAATAAAAAACTGAAATAATCTTGGTACATGCTCAGTGTCAATTTGTGAAGGTTTCACATCGTACCTGAGGAGGACGGTAGCCGTTTCCGGCACCCGGAACACCTGGAAATAAACACAATGTGGAACGGTGTCTTATTGGATCTCCATTGGGAGAAGCCATTACCACAGGGAACCTCTTATGTCTGATACTTTATTTCTTTTGAACAAGCAAAGGGTAACAAATAATTCAGAATATTTCACAATTTTAAATGCATTCTAACCTCTAGTATTAAGTAACCAGCACAATGAGAACAAAAAAGAAACATACTATTTGAGAACAATATTTAAAAATAATAACAAGCAATCTATAATAAATCTCACACTTTAGACTTCTAATAAATTAATGATTGTTTTATTTCATTTATTAAATGTAATTTGGAAAGAGATTTAATTCATCAAACAAGAAATCTGATTCAAAAACTACTTACAGTTTTTCCTAGTTATATTTATTTATAAAATCTAAACAAAGCTCACCTTCCATCCCAAATTCTCGAAGAACGTACACAGACGAGACTGTCCCGTGGTTTTACCGCCACAGGGTCCTGATGAAAAATATAGATCAGACTTTAAATTCGAGACAGTCCCACGTGTTGCTTTCTAACATTTGGTTCAAATTTTTAATAGAATAGTAAAAGGCTCTATCTCACCTTCAATAAACAAACAATGTTGATAACTACAAGATAAACTAAACGTCAGTTTTTAAGATACCGAAAAAATTTAATAAAGATTAAAATAAAATTCGACACTCACCTCCAGTCAATACCAGCTTGTAAACCATTTTTTGAGGTTGATTCGCCATTTTAGAGATAAATAGATAAAATAAATTAAAATTAAATTATACTACGAAGGATACTAAGCACGTAAATATCATAAAAATGTTAAATTTACAAAAGTAATAAAAAGAGCCATCACAGTTTAACACGCATCGCCCGTCAGGCGTGCGCTCAAGTGAAAGAACGAATGAACGACGACGACTAAACAGCGATTGATTTAATTGACAGGACCATAGAGAAATAATTCTATACTATGTATACATAAAGCAATCTATGACTTTTTTATAAAGGCTTTTCGATATCCGAGGCTTCGATTTAACTAAATAAATATAAAGGTAGAACAAATTCAGGTATTCAAAATTAAACCTACGTTACGTGATAAGAATAACTTGACACTGACAAGTAATTTCTTCTACAAAAGCATTTGTCTGCTCTAAATATCTTTACCGGGATAGTAAATATTTCTGTCTATTACGCTTTCACGCCATAACCGCCGAACCGATTTCGATGAAATTTTGTACAGAGTACACAAGAGCTTGGGAAAGAACATAGGCTACTTCTTATCCCGGGAAAGCAAGGGTCCCTTGGGAACGCGGGTGAATCCGCGGGGAGCAGGCTTGCAAATAAATACAGATTTCTTCCTTTCACTTATTTACACGCTGCTAATCCGATTCGAAACTCAGCAACAAAAAGATATTAAAGCTCAGATACGAAACAAACAGATTCATACACAGAACTGCTGGTTAAGAAGCGAACCCACGACTCCATTATATAAAATGAAGAAGCAAAGAAATGAGTTTAAACGTTTATGACCGATCTAATAAAATAGAGAACATCTTCCGCCAGCGCCAGTCTCGATAGGTAATCGTGGCTGGGGATGGTTGTTGCTGATTTGATGGATAGTTTTCTTGTGCGATGATTGAAGATGACTTAATGCAGCGCCATCTATCTACATGTTTGGGTACCTGCATCGTAGATGTCGCTACATACATCATGCCCATTGGGTTCAGGGTTGACCATAGCATTAAATACTTCAAAGGTTTACATAAAAATATTATAATATACATTATTATTTATGTTACACCTAAGCTACTTATATTTAGATTACATTGTAGACTGTTATTCTTTATAGAATTAGATCTAAGAATTGAAACATTGATTTGTGTGCACATATGTTTTGATGGCTGTTCTTTTTCAGGACACTTTTCTAATTGTAATACTAAAGCTGGGATTTGTTGCCAGAATTTTCCTAAGCAGCGATTTTTCTTTTCAACAAAGCATTCTTTAAATAATGACTGTTCACATCCTTCATCTGAAACAATATTGTTTTGTTAATATATGTAAAATATAACAACAACTTTTACTTATAATTTGAACCAAACCTAGACGGATAATGGTATAAGTTTCAAATAGACAGATATTACAATTTGAACTTTATGTCAAAACAGTTAAGAATCACATTGTGAAAAAGCATAAGGAATATTTATTAGTACAAGGGATCACCTTCAGGATCATCTTGATTCACCCATCTTGTTTGTATGTTCACACAAATCATACAAAGAGCAAACTCCCTGCACAAAAACCTTGCATAGTTCACCATTGTATTCAAAAATGTTAATCCTGTGAAATTTGTCATAAATAAAAACATATAACTATTATATAAAAGTTATTAACATGATTTTTTTTTAACTTAGAACTTACCAACTTTACAATCATCACCAAGGAATTGAAATACTAATGAAGGCAATGAATCAATAATTATTAATGATAAATTGTCTATAACAAGTGTTTTATTCTTCAGGCTTTTTAATAAATTGATTAAATCTTCTAATGTCCAAGCGAATACAACTCTTATTTTATACAACATTTGTGCCATATCCTGGAAAATTATCAGAATGGTAAGAATAGGAAGTAGGTACCTTACAACAATAAATTGGTAATAAATCAAATGTATTTAAAGTTTACAACACCATTAAGAGTGCTTTCATGGTAATGATTATTGTAAATCATTAAATAAACATAATCATTATATTAAATTCAATTCAAATTCACCTTATGAGAATACTTATGTTCATCTAAAATCTTTTGTATCCTGACTGCTGAGAAGTCTCCTTTCGTATTTATGTAAAGAACTGTGTTGTCTGTATTTTTAACACAATTTATTGCAATTTGAAAACAAAGTTGAGTTTTGCCAGAATCAGCTAGACCACATAGCTCAGTGATAAATCCAATAGGGATTCCACCACCTAGCATGGTATCGAAACTGCAAAAAATAAAGTAAAACTAATTAATAATATATCATTACAATGAAAGGTTGTGGCAGTCAACGTTCTTTCCTCCACACATATTTAATTGTTGAGGTTGCATAGCATAATTGTTTTAAGAAGAAATCGTCTGTATTTTTTGAATATGTTTTTTTATGACACATTCCTGTCAAGAGTGTCAATGCTTCTTATTAATAAAGATCCACCCTTATCAGGTTATGGGCCCAGGACGTAAATAAAATAAATTAAAGTAATTTATCGAGATGGATAACTTCACAACAAAATTGCAAATTGGTAATTTGGAAGGGAAAGAAAATTGGGCAACATGGAAGTACAAGATTTCCATAATGCTACGAGGTGTAGAAGGTGCTATGGAAGCAGCCGAAGGAACGCTCGAAAAGCCCGTTACCCCTACTATTGGAGCTGGTGACGCTGAAGTCGGCACCTACAATAAAGCCTTGGCTAAATATAGGAAGACTGAATGTAGCGCTCTGCTCATAATTACAACAAATATGTGTGAAGATACGCTTAAAAAAATAATGAGATTTAAGACAGCAGCAGAAGTCTGGCAGGAATTGCATAGGCTATTTGATGGACAGTCGGATGATAGAGCATATAATTTGTGCATAGAATTTTTTAGTTTCAAGAATAATATGCAAGATGATATTTCAACTCATATGTCAAAATTGAAAAACATCTATAATAATTTGAATTTAGAAATCACAAAAATGGATGCCACTATAAAACTTCCGGACTTATTCCTGATTTGCAAAATTCTTGATACGCTTGACGATAAATATTTTGCGTTTAAATCTAGCTGGTTATTTATAAGCCAAAATGAAAGAACGATAAATAACTTGACAAGTCATTTATGTGCATTTGAGAGAGCACTAGAAAGTAAAGATGACATTACACAACATGCCTTAACGGCTACACATACTGATAAGAAGAGAGAAAAGCAAAGCAATGAGAAACAGTTAATCTGCAACTATTGTTCCGGTAAAGGACACATAGTGCGTAAGTGCAAAAAGTGGATCAAGGACGGGAGACCGCCCAAGCCCACATCAGGCACATCTACAACTGCTTCTACATCTAAGCAAGTGCAACACATTTCTCTGATGGTGAATGCTTGTTCCAATGGACAAATTCAAGACAGTAAAAGCTGGTTTGTCGACAACGGAGCTACAACTCACATTGCAGTAAGGAGTGATTTTTTCAAGGAATTGCACGAGTTTGATTCTGATCATACCGTATCGACTGCGGACGGAAGCATTATTCCCGCAATAGGGAAAGGCATCGTGGAAGTAGAATCAATCGTCAGTGGCAAAATAGTCCGAATATTACTTCATGATGTGTGGTTAGTACCATCACTTACGAAGAATCTTTTCTCGGTGCTAGCGGCACAAGATAGGATGGAGAACAGTATCTTCAGTTCTAGAACTAGAGAATGTCGACTAGATATTGATGGCACAACAAGTATTGTTGGAAATAGGAGCCAATATGGAGGTCTCTATAAATTGGACATGAAAACAATTATGTCAACCATACCGAAGACCATAGAGGTTAATGCTGTGACTGGTTCTAATATGCTACAGTTATACCACGAGCGCTTTGCGCATCAGGACAAGAAACATATAATCCGTCTTGTAAAAAGAGAACTCGGTATACAGTTGAGTCCTGACAATGTAAAATGTGAAGGCTGTATTTATGGAAAGTCACACAAGAAATCTTTTGGAACTAGAGAAAGAGCAACAGCTATAGGAGAATTAATTCACACTGATGTTTGCGGCCCTTTTGTAGAAAGTATCTCAAAATTCAAATATTATGTACTTTTCAAGGACGACTACTCTGGATATCGCATGGTTTACTTTATAAAAAACAAGTTTGAGGTAAAGGACAAACTTCTTCAAATGTTACAAGAAGTCAAGACGACAGGACATACTATTAAAACTCTTCTTAGCGATAACGGAGGTGAGTTTGATAATAAAGCGGTACAAAATATTTTAGAAAAACATGGTATTCAACAACGGCTAACAATGCCTTATACCCCTGAACAAAATGGGTGTAGTGAGCGTGAAAACCGTACTTTGGTTGAAGCAGCGAGATCTATGTTGCACGCAAGAGGTGAGCTACCGCAAATGCTCTGGGCTGAACTCGTTAACACAGCTGCATACGTGCTTAACAGGACAGGTCCAACTAGAGTGGATGGCAAGGTGCCTTTTGAACTTTGGCATGGAAAAAGACCAAAAATATGTCACATGAGAGTCATCGGTAGTGAATGCTTTGCTCACATTCCAAAACAAAAACGTAAGAAGCTTAACAAAAAAGCAATAAAAGGGATACTTATAGGATACGAAAACAATGATGGTTATCGTATCTGGGATGGAAATAAAACTATTAGGTCTAGAGACATAACTTTTCAGACTAACGTCGAGTTTCAAATAACTGTAGATACACCTACCAGTTTAGAAATAAATAATCGATCATATATCCCAGTTATAGAAGATCCTGAAATTGCTGTAGAGCAGGAAAATGGTTATGATGCAAGTCAAGATCAAGTTCGAAATGAGATAGTTTCAGATAATAATATCAGAGAAAACGATAGTGTGAACGAAGAGTTTGTTGACGCTGATGAGGAATTAGAAGTAAGCGAACCGTCTTCATTAGACGTAGCGCCTCGATACAACTTGCGCAATCGAGATAATCTCTCACGTCCTGAAAAATTCAAAGACTACGTGTTCTCTACTATTACAGAGATATATCCTGAAACATATAAGGAAGCTGTCGAAAGGGATGATAAAGCTGAGTGGATGAATGCAATGGATAGTGAAATGAACTCTCTTAAACAGAATGATGTCTGGTCGCTCTGTCAGCTACCCAAGAACAGAAAGGCGCTTCCTTGCAAGTGGGTCTTTCGGATTAAGCGAAACCCAGATGGCAGTATAGACAAATATAAAGCTAGGCTAGTAGTCAAAGGATTCAAACAACGAAAAGGAATTGACTATGAACAGACTTTTAGTCCAGTGGCAAGAATGGCCACAGTTAGAGCCTTACTAAGTGTCGCCGCCAAAGACAAATTGTATTTGACGCAATTTGATGTTTCAACAGCTTTTTTGAATGGCAAATTAACTGAAGAGATTTATATGCAGCAACCAGATGGCTTTAGAGATGAAACTTCAAATGTGTGTAAATTAAAGAAAAGCTTATATGGACTTAAGCAGGCCCCCAGATGCTGGAATTCCTGCTTTGAGGAAATTTTGCTGGAAAAAGGCTTTAAATCTAATCCAGCAGATTGTTGCCTCTTCACCAAAATGATAGGTGATAAGAAGATTTTGATAACTCTTTACGTGGATGACGGGCTTGTAGCTGCGACAGATAAAACATTGGCAACCCAATTTTTAAAGGAATTAGGGCAGATGCTAAAAATTACTTACAAGCCGGCGTCATACTACCTTGGACTTGAGATAGTGCAGTTGGACGGCTCAATCACTATAAAGCAAGAATCATACGCCAAGAAAGTATTGGAACGTTTTCAGATGATGAATTGCAATCCAGTGTCGACACCCATAGAAAAGACTTCTGAGTTAGGGAAAGTTGAACAAGAGAACTCTGAAGTTAATAAATTTCCTTATCGAGAGGCAGTGGGCGCGTTAGCATACTTAATGACAGGGACAAGACCTGACATAGCATATGCAGTTGGAGTAGTTTCGAGAAAACTAGAAAACCCGACACTAGATGACTGGCTTCGTGTAAAGCGAATAATGCGGTACATCAAAGGTACTTGCTCTTATGGAATCAAGTATACAGCAGATAATGTATCTAATATAATACAAGGATATAGTGATGCAGATCATGCAGGAGACGAGCAAACAGGACGCTCTACAACAGGAGTAGCTTGTCTATATGCTGGAGGGGTTGTATCTTGGTTTAGTCAACGTCAGCCATCTGTTGCAATTTCAACTACAGAAGCTGAAATAGTTGCAGCGAGTGAAGGAGCACGTGAGCTTGTGTGGCTACAGAGAATATTCACCTCACTAACAAATATGAATGGGATACCTACATTGAAAGTAGATAATGAAGCTGCCATACGACTCGCTAATAACCCAGAATTTCACAAGCGAACAAAACATATACGTGTTAGACATTTCTTCGTTAGAGAAACTGTACAAGAAGGACTTGTAGATGTACAAAGGACAGACACTACTAGTCAATTAGCTGATATCATGACAAAAGCAGTTCCTAAGCCCAAGCTTATTAAAATGTGCCTTGCTCTGGGCTTACAATGTCAAGCAATTATGTAATGAGGGAAAGTGTTGAGGTTGCATAGCATAATTGTTTTAAGAAGAAATCGTCTGTATTTTTTGAATATGTTTTTTTATGACACATTCCTGTCAAGAGTGTCAATGCTTCTTATTAATAAAGATCCACCCTTATCATTAATAACTATTTTTTTTACATAAAACTAATAAGCAATAGGGTCAAATTAATGGCTGAACCATCAGCTATGTGTTTTCTAGTTTCTTGTTATATAAACCTCTAATAACAGTATTTCTTTTAAATTCAGATTTACCTTTGTATGCCGGTGATTAAAACTTTCTTATTTAAAACATTTTTTACTAATAAATCTGTTCCGTTGCGTAGCGGTGCTGAGTACTTGGCAAATATTTCATTCCTTACAGCAATAACTTGCGTTAAACTAAGTTTTGTTATTGTGGTTAATTTTTCAACATCTTCTTGTAGGAACTCTAAAATTGTCAGAATACGGTTCTGACTAAGTGTTTTCAGTACATTATCTGAGAGATACGTGAACTCTCCTCGTTTAAGTTTCTGCATTTAGCTAACTTTCCTTGTAAAAAATTTAAGCAAGAAGTTTATTGTTTGAATTCAAATTAAAATGAAAGATAAACAAACACTACTGTCGAAAACAAACAATAGAGAACATGCACATAGATAATACACTATTGAACATGCATGACTATATTTAAGGTCTGGCAGCACTTATTTATTACCTACTTAAAAACAAAACTAAAGCAAGTATAGATCTTCCGGTAGAATTAAGCTACCAAAAAGCTACAGGTTTTACTCTGTGTCAATTAAGCACAGACAAGGATGGAAGCATAGACACAGCAAAGGTTTCCGACGCCCGCCATGCCATTTCTGTTTGCTGTCAAAAACGTTGTAATGTCGTGGAGTCGCGGTTGATTTTCTGTCTTTGCGGCGTAATTTACTAAGATATTGTTTTAAATTAGGTTTATTATTGGTTTTCACAATGTCTAATATATCTCTTGATAAAGAGACGTTCTATCGTCGCATGAAAAAGCTGTATGCGGCATGGAAGGTTGGTATTTTCCGTTGGTTCAAGAATACAATTTGATGCGTATATTCATGCCTTTAGAGGTCTAATAAGCATAATTTACAGGCCGCGGCAGCTGATTCTAAGAGTGATGATGCTTTTGCTAAAGTTGATTGCCTGGTGTCATGTGTTGGAGTTGATGAAGATACACTTTACAGTAAATCAACAGCTCTGCAGGTTTGTATTGTTTTTTTTACTTACATGTGCTTAGCGGACTAAATAAATGGTTGGACTCTTCTACATTCGACGCTACATTGAGTGCATACATACATTTCTTTAACAATTACACGCCGACCTTATCTGTACTGTTGTAGTTAGGTAAAAAACCATAAGGTTTAACAAATTTATATAGAAATGTCGAATTATTGATTATTTACCTTTCAATTACGTATTTACCTACTACTTAACGTTCTAGCATTCTTTAAACTGTAGTTGTAGACTGTGGAAGTCTTGGGAGACTTTGTTTAAAAGCTTAATTGTCAATTATATATTGTATTCATAAATTTAGATAGTAAAAAGAAATGGGAATATTTATGACTCACATTTAGTTTTATACTGCACTTTTTAATTTACTACTGGTATGATTTCTACTGGTTTGAAGTTTGCGAATAGACTTTACTGTTGGAATTATACAAAAACATCACTTTTTGAATAGATACTTATAACTTGCTTGCCAAGTTTTAATTTTTACTCTGTAATGAACATATATAAAACAAATCAGCCTAGTCATTCTTGTCTGATGGCCTTATATCTATCCATTTACATGATATTATGCAATAATCAAGGCCTTTGATATTATTACACCTGTCTATGTATAATATCAATATGTCATTCATCATCAACAGCTCATATACATCTCCACCTAGGAGCTTGAGCCTCCCTAATATCGAGGGGGTTTAGGCTATAGTCTGTTTTTAATAATCTTTCAGTTATTGAATTTTATATTCAAGAATGTTTTTAGCATGCTTAAGAATTTAACCTAGTTCTTTTTATGTTAATTGTTCCTTATGAATTATGGTTTTATTAATAGTCATAATAAGAAAATGGTTTTGTTCTGTTTCCTACTCATGAAAATACATACTGTAATATTCAATATGGTTATTTTTCATTTCAGACCTGGCTGTTTGGTTATGAACTGCCTGACACAATTACTGTGCTAACAGAGAATGCCATGTGTTTTCTTGCTAGCAAGAAGAAAATAGAGTTTCTTAGACAAATAGAGAATGGCAAAGATGAATCTGAATTGCCTCCAGTGAAACTTCTCGTTAGAGATAGGGTAAGTGAGAATTGTAAAATTATTTTAATTAAATTAGGATGTATTCAACTAAAACTACTGTCTGGAAACAGTTGTAGACCAAATAATGATTTAATTGCTAACCTCCATATTAACTCTCATTTTACATTTTGTTTATAGACTGACAAAGATAAAGAAAACTTCAACAAACTCATTCAAGAGATAAAAAAATCAAAATCAGGAAAGAATCTCGGCATATTTGCTAAAGACAACTATCCAGGGGAGTTCTGTGAAAGTTGGAAGAGTGCAATGAAGGCGGAGAAATTTGAAAATGTAGATATAAGCTCTTCTTTTGCAATCCTCATGGCACCCAAAGAGGATCCTGAAATACTCACTGTGAAAAAAGCATGTTTGGTCACAGTTGATGTCTTTACGAAATATTTGAAAGATCAAATCATGGAAATTATTGATTCAGATAAGGTAAGCACTTATTAAATTTTTATTCTACAAATGATTCAAAAATTTTGAGGTTAATATAATAAAACTTCATGCTAAAGGAACTATTGTTACTACATTCACAACCTATTGTGATATATGTTAACCCAAGCATGAAACTTGTTTAAGATGAGAGAATTAAGATGTAAATCACTTGACAGTATTATTATCTACAGAGTAGAAGGATGTAGGGCATCTGTTGCTCAAAATTAATATTGTATAACAGATTATATATTCAACTTAAATATTTTAAAGCATACTCATATAGATAATAATTTTCTTACACAGAAAGTAAAACATTTAAAATTAGCTGAAGGTGTAGAAGCTGCAATATCGGACAAGAAATATGTCACAGGTGTAGACACTAGCCAAGTGGACATGTGTTATCCACCAATCATCCAATCGGGAGGCAATTACAGTTTGAAATTCAGTGCAGTATCTGACAAAAACCACTTGCATTTCGGTGCTATAGTATGCTCATTAGGTGCAAGATATAAATCCTATTGCTCAAATATAGTCCGTACATTGCTGGTCAATCCTACAGACGAAGTTCAGAGTAATTATAATTTCCTTTTGAATGTGGAAGAAGAAGTTATGAAGACCCTCGTAGCTGGAGCTAAGTTGTCTGCGGTTTATGAAGCTGGCTTAGAATTAGCAAAGAAAGAGAAACCAGATTTAGTTGATAATCTTACAAAGACATTTGGGTAAGTGAAATGACGAGATTGAGTAGGAGAATTGCTTATTGGTATATGCTTATTTAACTTAGCAAATTATTGTTTATTTTCTAGTTTTGCAATGGGTATAGAATTTCGAGAGAGCTCAATCATCATTGGTCCCAAAACGTCAGTTGTAGCCAGAAAAGGCATGGTCTTTAATATTAATATTGGTTTAGCGAACCTAACAAATAGCGCGGCAACAGAGAAAGAAGGGAAAGTAAGTTTCGTTTTTATTTCAAACATCTAGTTTCTTTGATCAGTCATCTTTAGTATATTATTTTTAATTTTTAATCAATATTCATCTTTACACATTAGCAACTAAGGTTAATTTTTCAATGTATCCTTGCAGACTTACGCCCTGTTCATAGGCGATACAGTATTAGTAAATGAGGAACAACCTGCATCACTCCTCACGCAATCTAAGAAGAAAATTAAAAACATTGGAATATTCTTGAAAGATGATGACGAAGAAGAAGAAGAGGAGAAGGAAAACAAGACTGAAATACTTGGTGAGTGACAGTGAATGTGAAATGTTGTGTCAATTGTCAAAATCGTTCATTGTATATTGGTGTAGTCAGTGATATTGCTATGTTAATGTTTTTAATATAAGATGAATCTACATCTTTTTTATATACATTTTTATATTATATTTCTTCTATGACTACAATACATAAGCTCCATCCAGAGGGACAAAGAATGTATAAGTCCACATGAGACATAACTATCACACTATCTTGGTCATACTATGTATTGAGGAAGCTGTCACTGCATCAAAACAGACTGCAGATGTCTTGAATAACTAAAATATTTGTATTCTGATTACGATTTTGACAAATGATATGACCTAAATAGGAGCTGTACTTAAATGCCTATAACATAAATACTTCCCAATTTTCATCAGGACTGTAAAACATTGGGTCTTTGAATGTGAAATTAAAAAATTATAATATTTTTTAATTGTGTGTTCTTTTGAGAAAATGCTATTGACCTAAATATCTTCATTTACTTAATATCATCCATGAAAGCTATTTAACTAATAGCCCGGGAGGTGGCGTTGCATTTTAGGTAGTGATTTTACGCCGATCGGTTGCTATCTTATACGATAGACTTCGATTGACTGATATATAATCCAAGAGTCAGCTGGCGCACCCGCGGTGGGTGCGCATATGGTTGGTTCCGGAAGTGGTAAAAAAAAAAAAAAATTAAGTCATAGTACGCCGGCTGAAACTTTTTTTATAAATAATTTTGATCATACTGAGCTTAAAAAAAATAGTCAGCTGCGTGGTGGAGGGGGGATTATGCGTCAGCCGCTCGCCTAAACTTGTAAACGAAACACGTAAAATAAAGTTATAGTACGCCGGATGAAATTTAACAAAATGATTGTTCATACTATGAAAAATACGAAAACAACAATCAGCTGCGTGGGTAGCGGTGGAAAGACCGTCAGCTGACGCACTAAAGATACAGATTATTCGAGTAATGCACAGTTTTATTCAGGGTCTAGCTGATAGAACTTCCCTGTTCCCACCCAGCTGATCGATGGTTCTTGCACCCGTAACTTATTTAACATAGTTTTATCAAATTTCAATCGACATAGTGATAATTATGATAATTTCGAAAAGTTTTTAGTATGTATAAAACAATAAATATTGTTCCCAAGTATTTTTTTCTTGTTTTGTTTTAACGTAAAAGAAATCCATAATAGCGAGCTTAAATAATATAAATGTAATAATAATTTGCATTCATGGAAATAACATAAATTAAAATACAAAGGAAATATAAAAAAATATAAATGTTATCTGCCGTATATTTTTAGGGCTACATATGTTTACTAACGAACTAAGACAAAATTTAAAAAACAGTTTTAAGTTCCACCAAATTACAACCATTGTTCTTTTTAATAAAGCTACAAATGGTCAAAATATTATCTTAAACTTACGACCATTCATCATAAACCAATTAACTATTCCCGTTATTGAAGCAATAAAAGACAAATTTTAAATAACAACAATAATAAAAATAACATTAAGTGTAAAATCAACCATAACGTGCAACAAATAAAGCACTATTTTCCCATCATTGCTTTTTCAACTATCGTAAGTGCACCAGTCTTGGACAAGGTACCAGTAATGAATAAAAAATAAAAGAAATATCTAGAATGCGGACATGAGCGTTTTTACATTGGAATCACTGTGACATAGACTTTAAACATCGAACTATCTAAGTTTAACGTTTTAGTCAATTCAGTCTGTTACATGTACAAATTTGCGCGAATACAAAGTGTAAAGTCATTTGAAATTGACAACGACGGCTTTTCTTAACCCGGCGTCATTGTGGCTGGGTATCTCATACCCGACGGATTTTAAAACCGTAATAACTTTAAAATAAAATACGCGTGTTGATAGCCACTCACAGTAGCTGCCCTTATTGATCCCTTCCAGCATATTAACTACTATTTGTTGTGCTGCTGAAGCCAAGACCGAGGATACAAGGTCTGAAAAGAGCACGCGGGTATGATATACCCGGCCACAACGGCCACGTAACAGTTATTCGTACAGTTTGCTTATTATTTTTTTATTATTCATTCATAAATTGCATATCGTTTTTACAGTTTTATTAACTATATCTGACAAAAAGAACATATAGTACTCCTAGCCTAGTTTGAACCAGCTAGCACCAGTAAAAATGAACAGTACAGTTCAGACGACTAAGGTGAAATCGACCAAATTTCAGAGTGAAGTCAAGGCAGTGATATAAGCTTTGTTTATATAGTTTATAATTGTATGTTAGAGTGTGAAAGTCAATTACATAACTATATATAGTTATTAACCATTTAGGTACTATTATTTTTTGATTTTTAATACAATTTTCATGTTATGTTCTAACAAATTGATCCCAGGGCAAAATAAATGATTTTTTATATGTTTGATGGTTGTATGCTCATTTTATAATAAATAAACCATTACTTTTTATGGGTAATGTGTATATTTACCTTTTTCTTTAATGTAGAAAACTAGAATTGCCATAAGCTTGATTCAGTGTCCAGTAATGTACACGGGTAAAATATACCCGGCCACAACGGCCAAGTTTCGTTTAGTAGCCACAATGACGCCGGGTTAAGGAAATCGTTACTGCGGTGAGTAGAAAGTTTCAGTTATGTTTTTTAGTATCTAAAGACGTGTCCATAACTGGCACGCTTAAATTGAATAATTCCATTCGTGGACAAATGTCGAAATTTAATATAAAGAACTAATAAAAAAAAATTAACAAAAATTAATGAAATAAAAAATTAAAACAAATAGTAAAAAAAACTGGATAAATATAAAAATTATTATTAGCTATAATTAATATTTATTAAATTAAATAAAAAATTAAAATCAAAATAATTAAAAAAATTTATAAGAAATTAATTAAAAAAAAAATTGTTTAATTGTATAAAAAAAGAGCTACTAAAGTAATATTTCACAAAAACCAGTTTTTTTTCTTAAACTGGCCATCATTGGGGCACTTACCTTACTTTGTTTTGTTTTGATTCTATTTACTTCTTAGAAGTTTACTACAGGAGGTATAGAGTCGCGTTGCACGTTAAAATAATTTATAAAATGAAAGCAGGTATGAGATCGTTGAAATTAGGTATTTATCATGATATTATGTCTTGGGCATCTATGTTTGTTAGTATATCTATACTACGGCCGTTCAGAGAATGCGTTCCTGACACGACGCGATTGAACTGACGACGTAACTTTGTAATGGCGTTGCAGTTACGATAAAAATATTTTTGCTGGTTGTTTACCGTTTTAACATTTGATGAGCATTAAAACAACATTATTATAGCGATAATCAATGAATGTTATAATTTTGTGCCAAACTGAGTGTCAAATAACTTGGTAAACAATATTTTTCTAAATCTATACTGCGCTATTACAAGGTTATGTCAGCGCTTTATATTTGTAGTGCTGTGCTAATAATAACAGGCAAAAATAGTATCGTAATCTGTTCTTATGCAATTATACTTTATAAAATAATACGTTTTGTTTTTCTTTTTAAGAATTTGAAAATAATGGACTATAAGATAACTTTTATGAAATATAAAAATAAAACTACGACCAAACCGAACGCCGAATACATGTAGGCAAAGATGATTATGAACACACCACCTCCTCAAGCGAACCAGAGTCTGATTAATATTCTGTACGCACATTCAATTCAATGTACTTTATTGCATAGAAATAGAGATTGTAACTTTGTAACAAATAATAAATAAAACAATTTTATTATATTAATATTACCTTTTTTTGGTTTCTACTTAAATAACTAAAATATAAATTTTAAATGATTCCACCAATTTATAACGAAAATAATCTTAAAAATAATGCGGCGTTCATTTTGGAGGAACTCAGTGTTATGTTGTGCCCATCACTAGTCGTGACTAACTGATAGGTGTCAGGAACGCATTCTCTGAACGGCCGAACTATAATATTGATTATTTTATTAGTGTTTTGTTTTCGCGTATAATATTGTATGAGAGAACAAAACACTAATAATATTTATTTACTTAATCAGAGTTTTACACTTGTTGTACGCTTTTTGTTTTTCAAATGTAGGTACTTCGGTGGGTGGCCAAGGTGTCACAATTAAATGGCACAAATAAAAATATTACTTAGCTCCACATTGTTATATTCATGTTTACAATCTTCAGAATACAAATACAATTAATAAATCCTAGTGTTGTAATTTAGTGATTATGCCCATCTTCTCCAGAAATTCATTTTTTTTATAACAGAATTCTTAGCTCGCGTATAAGACTCCACTTTTCTTTCTCTGGCGATAATCAAAATCCATTCGTCACACGTAAACGGATTACTAGGAAAGCTAAAATAAATAAATAATAATAATGTAATTCCAACGAAAAGACACGAAGGAAGCATTCACCATCTTTTAACTTCTGGTAATAAATATTACACAATTATACTCCATGTATCTCTTATTCTTTTTCACAAAAGTTTGCACGTGCGTGTATATGTGCGGATCATATCATGTCATATCATGTTCTTGCAAATAAAACATTTTATTATTTACTTATTATTCTTATATAAACATTTTGAGTGATGGTTTAACATTGGTAGTTTGGTTCAAACAATTATATTATTTGTAAGTAGCTTAAAATATTACCTATCGAAAGTAAGATACTCACCCCTTTAATTGCTTTTCCGGGCATTATTTTTGATTTTGAATTCAAGACGCATATATGTTCGTTTAAATTTTAGGGGGATAGGCTTAGGTAGCCCGAAAATCGTGTTATGGGCTGAAGCGGCTCTACAAACTCCCTTGAAATGTGTGTTTGTGAGGAGACAGCGTAGTAGCAAAACTCAATATTTTAAATTTTCACTTCATCAGCTGACGGTCTTTCCACCGCTACTCACGCAGCTGATTAATGTTTTTGTACTTTTGATAATATTAACAATCACTGTGTTAAATTTCATCTGGCGTACTATGACTTTATTGAACGTGTTTTTTTTACAAGTTTGTACGAGTGACTGACGCAGAATCCCCCCTCCACCATGCAGCTGACAATTTTTTTTAAGCTCAGTATAACGTAAATTATATATGATGAAAGTTTCAGCCGGCGTACTATGTCTTTTTTTTTTTTTTTTTTTTACCACTTTCGGAACTACTCACACCCACATCCACCGCTACTTGAGCAGCTGACTGTCGGTTTTCTTATTGGTCATATAAGATCAACCATCGATCACAATATCAGCCGGCATACTATCGTTCATTCATTTGCAACGCCACCTCCAGTACTATAAATGATGATGTCACATTATTTGAATTTGACGGGGAAACTGTCGATAAACATACAACTATTATACTCTTAAGGCCACCGGCTTCTGAAAGTCCATCCAAGTTACTCTTGTTTTAGAAGGATTATCTTGTTAAAGTTAAGTTAAAGTTTTGTGCTATAATTTCAAGCTAGGGTTTATAGTGTAAGCAATTATATTTATTGTTTTTAAAGAAACTGTAACAAACAAGACAAGAACATGTTTTTATATTGTACATAAGAAAGTTTTTGATCTGCAGTGGTTCCTACGTTTCTATGCTCAATAGTAACGAACATTAATATTCATATTAAATCTCCAACTAATCAAGTTCTTCTATTAGGAACTATGAATATTTTTTTGTGAAATATCTACTAGTTTTATGATGATGGGAGTTCAGTATTTGTTATTTACATAATTTTATTTACTTACATGCAATCCTGGTCGACAGAAAATGGAGGTGAGTTATGTTTTCAAATGACGGCACTAATTTGGCGCGTGAATAGTAGTATAATATTGATTCCTACTTTTCACGCCTTTGTTATGGCTTTTTTATGTTTTTGAATGTTTTGTGTCTCTTAAATAACCAGTTCTTAGTTACTGGTTTGGTTCATTTAATTAAAAAATATAATTTTTTGTCTCTATTCTGCATGTTTACGAAACAAAGTTAAAATACATATTAAAACATTCAATTATAAAAAGCATGTGGTAACAATGTAAACTGTTTACGCGAATCCTAATTTGCATACTAATTACAGGCAGGGGTAAAAGGACAGCTGTCATAGAGTCCAAGCTTAGAACGGAGCATTCATCAGAAGAGAAGCGTAAGGAACATCAGAGGGAGTTGGCTATATCCCTAAATGAGAAGGCTAAAGAACGTTTGGCCAAACAGTCCAGTGGTAAAGAAGGAGAGAAGATTAGAAAAAGCACAGTTTCTTACAAGAATGTCACACAGATGCCCCGTGAGAATGAAGTGAAAGAGCTCAAGTTGTATGTTGGTAAGTATAGTGAACCTTTAAGATATTATTAAACTATATTTTGCACAATCTGATCCCAATCCTTGGGGATATTTACCTATGTGTTTGATATTGTCCATAGGCAATGGTACTGCTTCCCATCAGAACCCATCTGATATAGTTATACCTAATAATTTACTTGATCCTCCCTATTAATACATTATGGATTGCAATGTAGGCCGAAATAAAGATTATTCTATATGTCCATTTTTGCAGATCGTAAATACGAAACGGTAATATTGCCGATATTCGGTGTACCGGTCCCGTTCCACATTTCGACGATAAAGAACATCTCCCAGTCGGTTGAAGGCGACTACACGTACCTTAGGATAAACTTCTTCCATCCCGGAGCCACCATGGGCAGGAACGAAGGGGGAAATTATTCACAACCTGATGCCACATTTGTTAAGGAAGTGTAAGTATTTTATCTTCTTTTCATCATCCAGTTCTAGAAGAGGATTCTCCCTATAAATGTAAGGGTATCAATAAGAGTAGACACATTTACATTTTAAAAACATTTACGTAACGTTCCGTGTTGCAACATTGGATTTGTAAATATAAACCAATATTTCAGAAGGATGTGTGTATCCTAAGTTAGCTTTTCCTAAGTTTACAAGTAGTAACGAAGATTATTTGCCTTCCAGAACATACCGAAGTACAAACACAAAAGAACCGGGTGAGATATCACCCCCATCATCAAACCTCAATACCGGCTTTAGGCTCATCAAGGAGGTCCAAAAGAAGTTCAAAACGAGAGAAGCAGAAGAGAGGGAGAAAGAAGATTTGGTCAAACAAGATACTCTTGTGATCTCACAGAGTAAAGGCAATCCCAAACTAAAAGATCTTTATATAAGACCTAATATCGTCACAAAGAGAATGAGCGGGTCGCTGGAATCACATACGAATGGTTTTAGGTTTACTTCTGTGAGAGGCGATAAAGTGGACATACTGTATAACAATATTAAGAATGCATTCTTCCAGCCGTGTGATGGTGAAATGATAATATTATTACATTTTCATTTGAAACACGCTATTATGTTTGGTAAGTTATCTATCGTTTAAGCTGACAAATTTTGCTATATCTTTTAATATATATGTAACTCTGAACTCCTAAACGGCTTTACCGATTTCGTCCATCTTCTTTTACGTAGTTGAGTGGGTCAATTAGTACAAGAATCTCTACAAAAAATATCACTTACAGGTAAAAAGAAACATGTTGATGTTCAATTTTATACGGAAGTGGGTGAGATTACGACAGATTTGGGCAAACATCAACACATGCATGACAGAGACGACCTAGCGGCGGAACAGAGCGAGAGGGAACTACGTCACAAGCTGAAGGTAGCGTTCAAGAGCTTCTGTGAACGTGTTGAGAACATGACCAAGCAGGAGGTCGAGTTCGACACTCCATTTAGGTAAGCAATTTGTAAAAACACATCCTACTGATAGTATACAAGTAGTTTCGACAAGAAAATATATGTGGACCTATGTTTTGTTCATGTTCGTGCTAAATCTATGTATATAAAACAAAGTCCCCGCCGCCTCTGTCTGAACGCGATGAACACAAACACTACTGAACAGATTTTCATGCGGTTTTTACTAAATTACGGAGTATTTCATGGTAGGTGGTGCTTGTGGGTAGAACGAAGTCTGCCGGGTCCACTAATATAATATCAGTAAAAACATTAATAACTTTCCTAAATCATCAAATCCACTATTTCATTGACATTGAAAATTAGATAATGATCAAAACAAAATGAAAACTATATCTCTCCTGCTTATAGATACTCTACTACAGCGTATTAAATGTATTTTACTATTTTTAAATTTAAAATATTTTTTCCACAGAGAATTAGGTTTCCCCGGTGCTCCATTTAGAAGCACAGTCCTCTTACAACCTACCTCTGGCGCTTTGGTCAACCTAACGGAATGGCCCCCATTCGTCATCGCCCTTGAAGACGTCGAGTTAGTCCACTTCGAAAGAGTCCAGTTTCATCTGAAGAACTTCGATATGGTGTTTGTATTTAAAGATTATGCGAAGAAAATATCCATGGTTAATGCTGTGCCGATGAATATGCTGGATCATGTCAAGGAATGGTTGAAGTAAGTTTTTATATGTTTTATATTTGAAACTATGGACTAGCTAGTCCAGTACATAATTTAAAGACTAGATTCTTGTATAATACCTATATAAGAAGATTTTAACCTAGCATAATCATTTTTAGTTATATTCAATCATTTATAGATTCCCCATGTCTGTCCGACCGTCCGTCCGCGGGTAATCTCAGAGACGCTTGATACTACAGAGCCGTAATTATTACTTATATCTCGCTATATCCATGGACAAAAAAGGGGACAGTGCAACAATAATGGTTTTGTCTCCCTCCATCATACAAATTAATGATGATTGTTATTAATTTCTAATAATGTATGTAAATTGTATCAATGCATTGAAGCACTATAGTGATAAGCGGTAATCTTTTCCAGCTCATGTGACATTCGCTACTCAGAAGGTATCCAATCGCTCAACTGGACGAAAGTAATGAAGACCATCACTGATGATATTGAAGGCTTCTTTGAAAATGGCGGCTGGTCCTTCTTGGATCCTGAGTCTGATGAGGAGAATGCTGCTAATGTGAGTTTGTTTGTGTACCTACCTACCCCTTAATTGGCTTAATAATCTTTAAATAAAAAGGACTCCTGTACATGACAAAGTTGTTCACCACAATTTTAACCTTATTAAGAGCATTTTATCAATGCCAGCATTAAATGTGTTACTAAATAAATATCCTGGGACATTTTTCACACACGGCCAATCGGATTCCAAAGTAAGCTTCAAAGTGAGCATGTGTTATAGTAACCAGATACCTGACCTGATATACTACTTTTAACAACAAACAGATATATTCATGCATACAAATGTTTGTCCTGGGTGGGCAGTGGCTTGAAAGTCAGGGTCGCTAACCACAAAAAAACCTGTCTTTCGAATGTGATAATCCAGAAGTTCCAGAACATATGTTTTCAGTAATATTTAATATTTGTTTTTTTATACAGGATGAGGAATCTGAAGAAGAAGACGATGCGTATGAGCCGACAGACGTCGAGTCAGAAGAAGAATCCGACGACGGCTCTGAATACGATTCTCAAGCCTCGGACGAGTCGGATGTGTCCGGAGACAGTGAAGGTAATATCAAATTGCTATATTTATCTTTCAATGTCCAAGGCACTATAAAATATGATTTATCAGTCACGAAAGGCCAATATTGTCTTTTAATTTAGATAAACTCACTGGTGCTTGATTACAATAACCATATTTATGTTTTTATATTTGGTAATCAGATAATCATATGCAAGTCTGGTTACTTTCAGTCGTCTGAATGAGATGACTGACATGCTATTATTAAATATCTATAAATAATTCGATCAGTATATAACTTCGACATGCCTATTCAAATGGACAAATACAATGTCATTTTTTTTTATTACAGGCGAAGATGAAGAAGAGTCCGGCAAAGATTGGTCGGATTTAGAACGCGAAGCCGCAGAGGAGGATAAGAAGGATCGCATATACGACCGGGACGACTTCGACCGCAAACGTAAGGCCGGTGCGGGAAGCAACCGCGGTACAACCACACAACGTAGCTACGAAGACGACGAAGGCCGCAACAAGAAAGGAAAACACGATAAGAGCTCCCACAAGAGTTCAAGTTCAAATCACAAGAGTTCAAGTTCTAACCACAAGAGTTCCAGTTCGAATCACAAGAGTTCGAATCATAAGAGTCCGTCGAAACATAATAGCAGGTGAGAATTTAGTGTTTGTTGTTATAAGATTATGATGTGAAGACAGACCCTATGGGTGTAATAGCAATTGAACTTGGCCGTAGTTATATAACATTGAGTTGGTTTACTAATGAGTTAGCGGAGACTCGTGCTCCTCGATGGAGATGTACATGTGCTGATGATGAAGACTTACTAAGACTACAACATTTCAAAAATAATAATGATACTGATGAGTTTCTAGTTTGGTTGTAACATATATACTTGTAGAGAGCCATACAATTATTAGATACTAATGAGGCTTAAAAAAAACAATATTCAGTTAAAGCAGTGTTTACTAAACTGTAAAATCTCTTTTATTCCTTAGCAGTCCTTCAAAGAACCGCGACAAGCACCACAAGTCGTCCCACCACGAGCGCGACCGCAAGGCGGACAAGAGCGACAGGAGCGACGGCAAGAACCACAAGTCGAGCGGCGACAAGAAGAGACACTCCAACGACCACAAGTCGCACAAGCGCTCCAGGGACGACAGCAGGGAACACGATCGCAGTCCGAAGAAAGCGAAGTGAGTATTTCATGTGTATTAACTATTTATATAACTCTAAATATTATGTAATGGTCTGAGGTGACAGGACATTTTTTAAACACTCAATTCTATAAAATATTCAAAAGTCCAGTGCAATGTACCAATGACAGGATTATTTAGTAACATTGGTAAAAGCATATAGTTATATGCTAGTTGGTTAACTAGCTTCCGACCCACAGTTTCACCCGTCTTTCCAGGGGACCCTCAAGTTTTTCTCGAGTAAATGGTAGCTAAGCTCTAGTCTATCTCTGTACCAATTATGATCAGAATCGGTTCAGTGGCTTGGGCTTGAAAATGTATCAAGACAGACAGTTACTTTCGCATTTATAATATTAGTAGGGACAGTAGGGATTATAATAAGAAAGATATCATTCAAACTTTAACATAGTTGTAATATTTTATTTGGTTGTTTCAGGAAATAAGCGGCCGAGGCGAGGATATGAAATTGTTTGGAGTTAAAACGGGTTTCAGTTGCCACACGGCTCGCGTTAACATTTTACTTAATTTTAGTTGTTTATTGTTTCACCCAACGTCCGTCTACAGAGACATGTTCAAAACCAGGTCTGAATGTTTGTATGTATGTAGATTTAATTTGAATTCCAGTGAAAATACTTTAAATTATAATATGAGAAATAAATGTAAGAATTTATTATTAGCTCATTTCATTTATTCCTGTCCAAGTTAAGAGGAACCTTCATTAGATAACAAAGTTTATGGTAACCACAGAACATAACCTACATGGAAATAAATTAATGCAGTAATATTACGACATTGCAAGATGTCTAATAACCCATTTAATTACTACTGAATTACATTATTTATAAACAATAAATAACAAAAGTTATGCCATAAATTACAGTAACTAAGCCCAAAATACTGTTCTGTGATCAAAAAAGAAAATCTCGTGATTGTTTGACCTATTTACTTACAAGTGTTCTAAATAAATCACATAATTAAATTGTACATTATTTACAACAACAAAAAATACTATATCTACGTGGGTGTAGATTAATTTACAGATTGTAAATCTGCATCTTGTGCAGCTACGACGGGTCCTCTAGGCAAGACGGTGATCCTCTTTTCTTGTAGTTTATTGAGGTCTTGTGACTTCAATGCATCTTTCTGGTCTTGAGTGTCGGTTGCACTCAAATATTTCTTGTTGACTAACATCAGTAACATAAGTGCAGGTAAATGTATCAATGAGAACCTGAATAGTTTTCTTGAACTACCACTATCTGATTTCTGGTAGAATTGATAAGCTGAAAGGAAGATATACTTAGTTAATTGGTTTGAAACATTCAATATCAACTCTATCTACATAAAAATAAGGTCCAAGTACATACCTAAATACATAAAATAAATATTCAACGGCAGCGACTCCAGTGCGAACCAAGTGTTCGTGACGTCAAGGTACGACGAAGCAAGGCAAGTACCTGTTATGATTCCAGTATGTCTTAGAGCTACTCTTCTACATAACGCTGAAAAATAAAAGTAAAACTTTTTAAAGAGGGAGTCCAAATGTAATTCGTCTTAACATTCCTTTTTCCATGCGAAATTCCGCAACTTTGTCATTTCATAATGCCTCCCTAAAGCTTAAGCTAAAATGGTCATATTCCTTACCAGGATCTGTCACGGCCATCATTCTGTATCCAGCCCGCGAGTAGTCTGGTCTCAGGTTCCAGGATAGGGCGTTGAAGTGTGGGAACTGCCACGAGTACAATATCATTCCTAGTACTAGCGCACCCGCGTCCAGACTGCCCGTGCATCCCACCCAACCCATCAGTGGAGGGATTGCACCAACTGGAAAAATATATACCATAACTTACTTATCTAGTAGGTACTTAATAGAGGTAAGTGGGATGTCAAGGTTTTTAGCTTTGAGCTTCATAAGTGCCCTTTTAAGGTCAACTGAAGAAATTACCTTGAACTCTATGAAATATATTAAGTATAGGTATCCTATAATTTTAATACATACTTTAT
Source organism: Thyatira batis (assembly GCA_905147785.2). Taxonomy (NCBI): domain Eukaryota; kingdom Metazoa; phylum Arthropoda; class Insecta; order Lepidoptera; family Drepanidae; genus Thyatira; species Thyatira batis. Next base: position 9,464,447 of record LR990489.1, read on the forward strand.
ATCAAAAGGGCTTTTATAGTGTATCAGATTACTTGTTAGAAAAAGACCCTTGGCAGTGAAATGCTCGCTACAAGCTATTTCACATTTTGTAAAAATCACTATTGTATTAGATGTAAGTTGGTTTTTGAAAAGAGTAATTACTGAGTTTATGGCCGGCTCTTCTCAGTAAAAACTACTATCAGAACCGAGCATTAATAGTGACTATTCATAAGTGCTTTATTGAGGCCTATTTGAATAAAAAAGATTTTGATTTTATACAAAGACATTTTGCAAGACCCTTAACAAAATCATAAATTTTAGAGATAATAAATAATAATAAAATATTTATTTATTTTTCTCTCACAAAGGTCCTTATTAAATATAACAAAATGCGTAGATGCCATACAGTACATTACAGACCTGCTTTGTGAGAGACCTGGTGCTTGTGGTAGGTTAAATAAACCTGTATTACAAGTCACCAGGGCCCCGACTCCACGGATATTGCAATACACTGCACTTCCCATATAAATTAGGTAGGTACCATTTAGTTATTAATTAAGTACGTGACACTAGGAAAGACAGTTAAAAGAGTAAAAGCAGACTTATATCCAAATTAAAAATTAAAAAGAAAATATTCAAGCAGATATTACAATAAAAATAAAAATAAAGCCATGATAACAAAAAAGGATGAGTGTATGTGACTGTGTATATGTATGACTGTGTGTGTGTGTGAGACTGTGTGTGTGTGTGACTGTGTGTGAGTGTGTGACTGTGTGTGTGTGTGACTGTATGTGTGAGTGACTGTGTGTGCGTGTGTGTGTAAATGTGTGAGTGTATGAATGAGTGTGATAGTGAGTTCAAAATAATAGCGGTATCAAAAATATATTCAAACGATCAAATATTGGGGGATAGGAGGTCTTCTGTCTGTTGATAGGTCAAAGTCCTTAGCCATCTAGTTATTGAATCTTTACATTTGGTCCGTGGAAGCGGGTAAATGGTAAGAAGGCTGTTTGCCTTGTTATACAAGTATGGGCCAAGAAAGCATGCAAAGTGGTGGGATAAGCTCGTATGGCAAATGCGGGAACGGCAGACAGTACCCTTCCTCCGAACGTTTTGGACTAGCTCAGGGTCAAAGGTGGTCCGGGAATGAATGTGGAGCACTGTTTGAAGAATAAAGAGCTGCCTAACCGTAAGCACTCCCCAAGTACTGTAGACTTTAGTAGTTGGAAAACGATATGGAAGACCCGCACCCACCTTTAAAACAACCCTTTGGGCTCTTTCAAGCTCAATGAGGTGAGACTTGGCTGCGCCTCCCCAAGATGTTACACAGTACCCCAGAATCGACTGGCACAGGGAAAAGTAAACCATCTTGACGGTATTACGATCGGCTACATTTTTTATGGATTTGAAAACGTAAATTAGCTTACGCATTCTGCAAACCAGTGCGCCTATGTGTTGCTTAAAGGTAAGTGTATGGTCTATGAGAATCCCAAGGTATTTAACAGTGACAGCACGCAGAATATTGGGGCACGAACACATGGGGGTTGAACCGTCGCAATTGTGAGCGGTAATTGTGAGACTTGGGGGAGGAAGGAGATTCGTTTTTAAGGCGAAGGCAACGTAATTAGTTTTCGTTACATTTAACGTAAGAACGTTGGACCTCAACCATGAACAAACCTTCGTTACTCCTCTTTGGGCCGCAGAAAATACATTATCCCAACTTTCCCCATGAAAGACAAGCGCTGTATCGTCAGCAAAGGTCAGCACCCTACCGTTATGAATGTGGATGTTACATAGCTGGTTAATGTAAACCAGGAACAGAGTAGGCCCTAGAATACTTCCCTGGGGGACTCCAAATAACACTGGGTATTCTTTACTTGTAAGGTGGTCAATCCTTACCCGCTGTGTTCTACCAGAGAGGTAGTCAGAAAACAGTTTCAAGGGTATTCCTCTAACCCCCATTTCCCTCAATTTATTCAAAAGGATAGGGATCGACACCGTGTCAAACGCCTTAGCCAGATCTAAGAATATTGCCAAACACTTCTGTCTTCTATCTAAGTTGCATATGATGGTATCAGTTAGCTCATGAACAGCATCATTTGTTGACTTTTCAGAACGGAAGCCATACTGGGCAGATGAGAGCAGGTTATTACTTTCTAAGAAACCGATAAGCCTCTTATTCATCAGTCGTTCAAGTACCTTGGAAATAGTCGGCAAGATTGAAATGGGCCTATAGTTATCTACCCGGTATCTGTCCCCACCCTTGTGTATAGGCTTAATGAGTGCTGCCTTGAAAGCATTTGGGAAAACACCATTTGCAAGGGCTAGATTACAGATGTGTGCGATAGGGACCACTAGAATATCCGCATATCTCTTAATAATGCTTCCCGAGATCCCATCAAAACCTGTGGCACATTTGTTTTTAAGACCCATTATTAATTGTTGAACTTCTATGAGATCAGTTGGTAAGAAAGCTAATGACTTTATGGGTGAGATGGTAGTGACACTTTTTTTGTTCGGGTTATTACTAGAGTTTAAATTTATAAGGGGTTCAGCCAGTTTCCTTCCAATTTCTGAGAAGTATAAATTAACATCGTTAATACTTTGGACTGGATTATCGGATGCTACTAAGCATGAAGAGTGATCAGCAGTTCTCTTTTGGCCACTTATGTCTCTTATTACTTCCCATAGCTTCCTTTTGTTGCCTTTTGCGTCCTCAATTTCTTTCTTTTCAAAATTTCTCTTTGCTTTCTTTAGTAGACTATTGCAATAATTCCTGTACCTTCTGTATGTCATTTTTAAAACTTCGTTTTCTGGATGCTTTTTAAGTTTTTTGTAAAGTTTATCCCTATTCCTCATGCAACGCAACATACCTTTAGAGATCCATGGCTTATAAATTCTTTTTCGTGTAGATGTTTTAACTAGCTTAGTACTGTTTCCGATGGTAGATACCAAATAATTGATTAATAAGTCTGTAGCAATGTTGACATCACTGGATTTTAGTATTGCTTGGAAATCAATCTTCCGCATAGCATCATCAAGGCAGTGAAAGTCAACAAGAGGAATAGGTTTGTTGACGAATTTTAAATTAGGTTTAAGAATACTTAGGGCAACACACTCATGGTCAGTGATGGATGACTCAACGACAAGACAGGTGGCCTCGAGTTTGGTTTTTACCATCATATGATCCAAACATGTTAGTCCATGGGTTGCCAAAGTATGCGCTGGAAGTAAGCCATGACTTGATAAAACGTTTAAGTAATTATAGGACCGATTGTCACTTGTGTTAATAGAGATATCGATATTAATGTCACCACAGAGAATAATATTTTTGAAGTCGCTAAGTTTGGTTAAAAGAGAGTCAATGCTAGTGTAGCCACCACGTATCGCAGCACAACAGGTCAAGAAACAATTGAACAAGCAGTTCTCAAAAGAACTTTTATAGTCAAGCTGATGCCACACGCCGCACTCCTCAACTCCTGTCTCCGCCTGAAGTTTCGAGACTCTTCACCGGACGACAGCTGCCGACGGACAAGGTGCGACGAACTCTCTGCAGCCTATATTTATAACGTCGGTGCGAGGCAACTACACGAACGTTAGAGAGAGAGAGGGCGAGACCAATTTGACCTAGACGCACCACAGTGACCCGTGCCGTGATTGGTCATTAATGCAGTGCTGTGATTGGCTCACATAGATCGACCTATTAGATTAAGTGTTTTTGTTTATTTTGTAATTAATGTATCTATTTTTATTGGTTAGGGCATATTGTAAAAAACTATAAATAGGCAGTCTAGAAAATAAATTCTACATTCTACATTCTACATTCCATAACACTCAAGAGTTTCATTATCGCCAACAACCTTGCCTCGCCAAAGTGGTGACCCCGAACAAAACACACCTGGAGAAAACTACCTGAAGAAACTCAAAACTATTTCAAGATGTCGACCGCACCACCTACGTCATACGCATCGCAAGCAGACCTTATTTCTGAAATAAGGAAGCTATCACTAGAAATAGCAGAGCTTAAAACAAGACCACAGTACAGCAACAATTACAATTATCGTCGAAGCCGCTACTCATCCCATCACCGCACCTCGTCAAGATCGCGAAATAGAGAAGCATCACCATCACCATTCTGCTATTACCACCGACGTTTCAAAGATCAAGCCAGACGATGCACATCGCCTTGTTCATTTAAAACCCAAAAACCGGAAAACTAAACAGAACGTTGGCAGAGGCGGACACCGGCGTTCAAGAAAATTCACACCGCCTTTACATCACCGACAGAAACACAAAACTTTCATTTTTGGTCGACACCGGAGCCAACGTGTCCGTACTACCTAAAAGAAAGGGACAAATAGCAACGCCGTTACCATTCCAACTGTACGCAGCGAACAACACCACTATAGCTACGTACGGCGAGAGGACACTGTCTCTCGACTTCGGCTTACGACGCCCATACAAGTGGAAGTTCATCATAGCTGACGTTTCGAAGCCGATCCTCGGAGCTGATTTTCTCAAACACCATCAACTCATCGTAGACTTAAAAAACAAGAAAATTATCGACGGAGTTACGAGTCTCAAGGTCAACGCCCCGGTACGATTATCAAACGTGCCTACCGTACGCAGCATCGACATCAATCAGCTATATCACGATATCTTAGCTCAGTATCCAGGAATAACAAGATTGACATCCATGAAATTAAATGCCGATATAAACGTGCAACATTTCATCGAAACAAAGGGACCGCCGATACACAGCCGCGCCCGACCAATCCCACCACATCGCTTCGAAATAGTCAAGAAAGAATTCGAAAACATGATCGAACAAGGATTATGCAGACCAAGCAAAAGCCCTTGGGCATCACCTCTCCACATCGTGCCAAAGAAAAATGGCGATATTAGAGTTTGTGGTGATTATCGAAGACTTAACTCTATCACCATACCAGACCGCTATCCCGTGCCACGCATCAAAGACTTCACTCATCACCTGTCTGGAAAAACTATTTTCTCAACAATAGACCTCAACCGAGCATATCAACAACTTAGTGTCAGAGAAGAAGACATCGAGAAGACCGCTATCATCACTCCAATGGGATTATTCGAATTCCCACGTATGTGTCCTGGTTTAAAAAACGCGGGACAAACCTTTCAACGCTACATCCACGAAGTACTAAGAGGATTAGATTTTGTCTTTCCATTCATCGACGACCTACTCTTAGCATCCGAAAGCGAAGATCAGCACCGTGAACACCTTCACATCGTACTCAAAAGGTTAGAAGACAACGGCATCACTATCAACCCCGCCAAATGCAACCTAGGCAAACCAGAAGTACAGTTCCTAGGCTACACCGTATCGTCTGAAGGTATAAAACCTCCCGAACACAAAATCAACATTATCAACAGTTATCCCAAGCCGACCACAATCGAAGAGCTAAGAAGATTTCTCGGTATGATCAATTTCTATCGCGATCATATACCTAACGCCGCATCGCTACAAGCACCATTAAATGCATACCTACATAACGTCAAGAAAAAAGATAAAACTCAAATAACGTGGACCGACGAAGCAACTCAAGCATTCGAACAATGTAAGAAGAGCATCATAAACGCTACCCTTCTCGCTCACCCATCGCACCACGCAACACTCGCCTTATTCTGCGACGCATCCGACAATTCAGCTGGTGCCGTACTTCAACAATACATACACGAAACATGGCAACCACTCGGTTATCATTCAAAGAAGTTCACCGAGGCACAGAAAAAATATTCAACTTTCGATCGCGAACTACTTGCTATGTATATGGCAGTCAAACACTTCCGCAAAACATTTGAAGGACGCCATCTCATCATATTTACAGACCACAAGCCGCTAACATATGTAATGGCGAAGACTCATTCCAACTCGGAAACACAGAGGCGAACGAGACAACTTTTGTTTATCAGCGAATTTACCACGGACATAAGACACGTGAGCGGTAAACAAAACGTCGTCGCCGACACACTCAGCCGCATAGAAACAATCTCATGCCCATCTTCAATAGACTACAGTGAAATAGCCAGAACTCAAGAAAAGGACAGCAACATCGAACAACTATTATTACAAGATAACATCAAACTCAAGAAAATAATAATACCAAACACCGATGTCGAATTATACTGCGAAACATCCACTCCTTATGTACGCCCGTACATACCAGAACAATACAGAAAAGAAGTTTTTGACAGCGTGCATAATATCAGTCACCCTGGTACTCGCACGACTCGCAAACTTATATCTCAAAAATATTTCTGGCCATCAATGAACGCAAACGTCAACAGTTGGACTCGAACCTGTATACATTGTCAGAAAAGCAAGATACAACGACACACATTCTCGAAGATTTCATCTTTCCCGCCAAGCGAACGTTTCCAACATCTACACGTCGACATCGTCGGACCATTACCTACAACAACTCAAGGTCATCGGTATCTAGTTACAATGATAGACCGATCAACGAAATGGCCCGAAGCAATACCTACTGACGAAATATCAGCTGTTCGAATAGCCGATATCGTCTATAAGCATTGGATAACAAGATTTGGATGTCCGACCACACTAACAAGCGACCAAGGTCGTCAGTTCGAGAGTCAGCTGTTCCAAAATCTCATGAAGCAAATGGGAATTAAGAAAAATCGTACTACACCGTATCACCCGCAAAGCAACGGCATCGTCGAACGATGGCACCGCTCACTCAAAACATCGTTACGCGCGAAACTTTCCGACGCAAGTTCATGGATCGACGAAATACCTACAGTGCTACTGGGATTACGAGCCGCATTACGCACAGACACCGGCGTGAGCGCCGCCGAACTTACCTACGGTCATAACTTACGACTGCCCGGCGATTTCTTTATCTCGCACACACACACAACTGCTATGGATTATACCTACGTTGAAAAACTACGTGATATCATTCAAGCAAACAAGCCGCAACCCATCACCGAGCATCACAGTAACAATAAAAGCGTTTTCGTGCATCAAGACTTACACAAGTGCAGTCACGTTTTTGTCAGGACAGATGCAGTAAAGAAACCACTTCAAACCCCATACGAAGGACCCTACCCAGTGATAAGACGGACAGACAAGGTGTATTGCATACAGTTACCTGATCGACAAGCCAACATATCGATCGATCGATTGAAGCCCGCATACGTCATCACAGAAAGTACCTACACTTCACAACCAACCAAAAGCAGTACTATTCCAGTTACCAAGCCGCAAACGAAAGTACCTACGGCCGACATGAGGTCACAGCCCGCAAAGGTCAAAACACGCACGGGTCGTGTCATTAACCTGCCGGTACGCTTCGCTTGAGGGGGAGTACTGTAGCCACCACGTATCGCAGCACAACAGGTCAAGAAACAATTGAACAAGCAGTTCTCAAAAGAACTTTTATAGTCAAGCTGATGCCACACGCCGCACTCCTCAACTCCTGTCTCCGCCTGAAGTTTCGAGACTCTTCACCGGACGACAGCTGCCGACGGACAAGGTGCGACGAACTCTCTGCAGCCTATATTTATAACGTCGGTGCGAGGCAACTACACGAACGTTAGAGAGAGAGAGGGCGAGACCAATTTGACCTAGACGCACCACAGTGACCCGTGCCGTGATTGGTCATTAATGCAGTGCTGTGATTGGCTCACATAGATCGACCTATTAGATTAAGTGTTTTTGTTTATTTTGTAATTAATGTATCTATTTTTATTGGTTAGGGCATATTGTAAAAAACTATAAATAGGCAGTCTAGAAAATAAATTCTACATTCTACATTCTACATTCCATAACACTCAAGAGTTTCATTATCGCCAACAACCTTGCCTCGCCAAACTAGTAATAAAGTTTTGGATATTTGTTTGGCTAGGTGACCTGTATATGCCCAGGATGCATGTTTCGGAATTCAATTTAAGGAGGAGACAGTTAGCATCGTTTACTTGAGGCTCTTCATATGTGGTAAAAAGCTTATTGTTATAGTAGATAACCACACCTTCATTTTGAGTTTTATTAGCGATAGTGGAGATATGGTTAAAGCCCTGAAGTTCCGGAACGAATTTAGCCGCAGAAAGCCAGCACTCCGTGAGAACTATAATGTCCCAAGACACCTTTGATCGCATAACCAGAGACACGAAGTTATTCATATTGCAAGTAATACTTCTAATGTTTTGAGATATTATTTTAAGGTTGGCGTTTGTTACGTGGTTATAAATATTTTCGACGTCGCATCTTACACAATTTGCGATTGATATGGAATCCAAACCAAGGCTAATACATTCTATATTGTTGGGGTCAAACATTTTAAATTAAAGTTTAGGTTGGATCCCTGATAAGAGGGATGATTAAGGTAAGCTGTTTAAGTTTTGTTAAGTATTTGCCTGGGTTTGGAATTGAATGGACTGGAGTTAGAGCAACATCGCGTGTAAGTTGAATATAATGTATTGAGTAATTCATGAGTGTAGTGTGTAGTGTAGTGTGTGTGTTTATAGTGTGTGTATATAGAATGTCGTCACGGAACATCGATTTGAAAACAAGGTAATATACGACAACCATTCTCTGAGAAAGAATATTATGAAAAGTAGTGAAGATATAAAAACTATACAAAAAACCATTAATAATTACTATAAAGTTAAAAGTAAGAAGGATTATTCCCTTGGAATCTAGTCATTGTGAAATGATTTTAGACAGCTCCTCTTCTGAGTCGATGCGCAGTGGTGCCGTCCCTTCCCTTTTCTTAACATAGATATTCCCATAAGCTGCCCATGCAGCATATAACTTTTTGTTGAGTTTTTGTACAAAGAGATGTAGAAACAATAGTTAAAATGTAATGCCTGTTTATAATTACTACAAAGGTAAACATACCGACAGACCCTAACCAGGTGTTTAATATAGACATTCTCTTCAGAGGTGTGTAGACAGAAGTGTACAGTATCAGGTTACCAGCCCCTAGAGCAGCTGTCAGCGGGTTCACGCCGAAGTACAGGAGGCCGAGCCCAGTGGCACTAGTCATTGTTGCGAAGCCTATAGCGTGGACGGGCCTGGATAAAAAAATACTTTGTTTTTACAAGTTACAACAGTTTCCATCCGAACTTGTTATTTCTCAGACTAAAAATAAACATGGATTTAATAGATCAGCTTACAAGGGATTTTCTTTCATGAAGATGATAGATAATTACCCATTATTATAACTACTGTTTAGTATCTTTGATTCTGGGATTATAAATGAAAACATTTTCTAATGGACATCCATTTACCCACGCCATACACTATAACGATAAGTTGCTGGCCATTTCAATCCTATAGATTTAAGTACAATTTATAATGCTTATCACTAAGTTCAATCAACCGCTTAGAGGTAAGGTAAGTGGTAACAAATATTTACACACAGAAACATTCGCAATGATCGATTAGTGAGATAAGATTAGTGTGTTTATTGAGGTATTAAATAGGGCAATCTATTGCGTAGAAAAAGGTTACTTACGACAGCAGGCCCTTAACAAGCACGCGGTTCTTAGTCCTAGACATTTGGGCATCGAAGGGCACTTCGTGGTATTGATTGATGGAGTTGGCCGCCGCGGACACGAGGCCGGTACCAGCAGCGCATAGCGCGAACGTCGTCAGCTCAAATGGCGCTGGAGCGAGCGCGTACCCCGCCATTGACGTCATTACTACTAGAGCTGAAAGCGAGATGATTTTGAATTAATTAATTAATGGATATGTTTTACAAATAAAGTTAAATTCCATTTAATAAGTGATTATGAAATAAATTACTTATATCCATGTTCAGAAATGTATAATTATTTTCATCATTTTCATTAATTAAAGTAGGGAGTTTTTTAGATGAGAATAGTATATTAAAAACAGATGTTAATGTACATTATAACTAATAACCTATTATACCCTATTATAAAAAAATACGTACATGTCAATCTAAACTTGGACAGCATCATACAATACTGTCCCAAGTTATTCTTTCTGTCATGGGATGGAGTCTCTTTCCATACTCTAGTGTCCTCGGGTACTTTTTTACTTTTTGCAGATGCTGTCTGCGTCTGACTTGTTATGGGCAATTTGCTTTTCCAACAATGTGTTGTTGATATTCTGGCCAACTGTTGTGATAGGGAGCCATTCTAAAATAATATCATACATTAATGTACCGATTCCCATATTATTAAGTACAGTTATTATTGAAAATACATTAGGTATGGTTAATTTAATAAGGTGGAACTGATCATGTCTTTTACATTATGCAGACACAGTGTACAGTGCAAAGGTGAATGAGATTTAACATGAGAGCACCTCTGAAGAATAACAATAATTTTAGTAAGTAAATATAATATATGGGTGATTCTACGATAAGAGGTAACTTGTGCGGCAATCCATTTATAACAGATTTTTTATTCTATATGTTGCTATTTTTTACAATAAATCACATCATGATAATATACTTTATTAAATAACATCACGGTTGAATGTCTAATTTAAACACATTTTTCTGAAATTCCTCCCAAAGTCTAAAAAAGTCTCTACCCTGGCCTGTCCCCTTGACGGTTCCAATTGAACATTCAAACAATACATATGTTTTTTTTATCAGTTTCTTTTCAAAAGTATTTTTAAACTGAATTAAGGTAATTATTCTTAAACATTATTAAATAAAAAATAAAATACTTTTGTTAATTTCAATTATTTTTTTTAATTAACTTTTGTCCTGCGTTTTTTGTTTATCTACCCTGCCAAATTTCGTTGCGCTATTAAATACATAAATTCAAGGGCAGCCATATTGGAAGTAGTGCCCAAGGGCGTCTATCAGCGTGAAGTTAGCAATACTAAACGCCCGAGCCGTTTAAGCACCGTCATTTTCTAGTTGTTGCCATGCCAGGGGCACTCGTATATAAACCCTGTATTTAAATTTAATGTATGGAAACTAACGCTCCAAGTAGGTAGGGTTAGGAATCACGTAGTAAGTTGTTACTCCAGCTAGCTAGATGGCGCTACAATAGCAATTAGCATCAAACATAAATCAAATTAACTATAAATATTAATTTTTATAATTATTTATATGTAAAAAAAAAAATCGCAAAATAGCTATTTGAAAAGTAATTTAAACGTAAAGACTATTTTTTTATATATATTTCTTTTCTTCACTATGTTAAACGTAGCGTGAGCATTGGCCACACCGTCGTCTGCCAATTCCAATTTACCGTTGTTCGTTTAATTTTGAAACTTGATTTCGGCATATAATTTCTTACTGTTTTGTTCTGTGTTTTATTTAATTTAACGAATTGGCTTGCTTCCGGACTTTACCAAATCTATTAAATAACGACTTGGCTCAACTTTGGACTCGATATCTGCTTATATGTGACCTGGCGACTTCTACTTGACTTCGATTTTGCAAAACGATTTGGTTTCGTTGTAAATTGTGCTTTACATTTCGAAGATGCCTAAAAAACAAAATTTAAAGTGCTACTTTGGCTGTGTCATTGATGGTGAGTTCGTTTTAAATAATGCATAACTCATATATACACCTGAGACTCCGGATATGCAAAGCACAAAAAAGTTTGTTAGAACCCTAACGTGATTATGAATTACAGGTCCACTACATCATTACCCTAAGCCTCTATGGCCTCACATGGAAAGATTCAATTCATGGAAATCTGTACTGAGACAGGATACTCAAGATTTAGGAGATAACTACATATTCAATCAAGTGCGCTTATGCTATAGACATTTTGAATCATATTACTGCTTACCAAGTAAGCTTCTTACAAGAAATGCAATTCCTACATTAAATCTAGGTAAGTAGCTTTTTCTTAAGTAATTTAATAATCCAAATTAAGACGGACTATGGAGGATTTTGTGTGGATCATGCCCTTGCCCATCCAACTATCATGTAATGTGTGTATTGAGAGCAATATGTTTATTGAGAGCTTAAAAAGTTATGCCATGTTGTAGAAACTTGTATAGAAACTTGTATTAATATCTATTTGAAAAGGTAAGTCATTTGGTGGAATATTTTTCATGTCTAATGGTCGGTGGTATCTCTACTATTGGAAATATAGGACCACTAAACAACATGCAGACAATCTGAGTGTTTGTTAATTAATGTACATGAAATAAAAAAACAAAAATACAACCGGCGAAAACCGGTGAGATTCAATAACTTTATGTCTCAGAGTCGTCCCACATATTGCCAATTTTTATAGGTGGTACCACTTACCAGACGGTCTGCATGTTTGTAAGCCAAATTTAGTTAGACATATTATTTTAAAATTAAAATACTTTTCAGGATCACCATCACAAATTGTGAGAGAGCCCGTATCAATGCCAGAAATTATTGATGTACCAACAACAGCTGGAATATTCCAGCTACCTGTTGAGGTGCCTGTAATAGCTACAACATCTCAAATTCCCCCAGCTATTGTTATGGTTCCTGAATCTAAACCTGAAATTCCCAGGACAATTAGAATTTGTAAGTATTTAAATACTTTGGTTGTTATAATGAATTTTTACAAACTCATCTTCACTCAAATTCATTCACTTAGGTACACTCTGGAATTAACTTTGCAATTCTATACTCAAATCTGGGATGATAATATTTTTATTATATATTATTTTTAACTTAGTTAGTATTATATATACATAATGGAGGTTGGCGTTGAGATCAGCGACACAGTTTAACTATTGCAAATGTTACTGTTCCAAATTTAACCTGAAAAATAATTGTTTATTACAAACAAAATCTTTATCTTATCTGTCTTAGGCTACACTTCTATCCCCGATTAATAAAAATATTCCTGTGATGGAAATTACTTATGTGTTGAAAGTGTAAATGATGAAATAGTAAGAGGGATTGGATGACAGGTTTACACTCTTCATAATGCATAATTAATAAACAAAGCTGTTTTTTTAAACAGTTATTAATGTTTGTAGGTTTGGTTTAATTAAAACATTTTGTTACATCTGTTATATATATAATAATCTATTTGTATTGCAGGTAAAAATAAATTTGTTTGCCTTTATAAAAACAAAGATATACTAAAGCTTAAAATGCGGCTTCAGAAAATGCGTGACAAATGTAATACTCAGACCAAGCAAATAAGGAAGGCAGTTAGGCTATCACAATCACAAACAATATTAAAAGAAATGGATAAAATGACAAAATCAGCCCAAATTTTTATAAAAATGCAAATGAAAGCAAAGACAAAAGCAAGAGGCAGGAGATATACATTAAAAGAAAATTTTTTATCACTGACTATATTAAAACAGAGTCCAAAAGGGTACAACTTTTTAAAAAGCATATTTTCATTGCCTTCTAAGAGAACCCTTCAAAAAGTGATAAAGCTATTGGTAATTAAACCGGGAATAAACCAAGAAATATTTGATAATATTAAATTAGCTGTAAGAAAATATCCACAAGAAAAAAAATTAGTCTCATTGATGTTTGATGAGGTGTCATTGGCACCTGGACTATTTTATAATAAATCTCTCCAAGAAATGGTTGGATTTGAAGATTTTGGGACTAGGAAGACGCAAAATTTTGCTGACCATGCTCTAGTATTTATGGTCAAAGGAATGAAAAGCAAATTTAAGCAGCCAGTTTGTTTTACCTTTTGTAAGAGTGCCACAAAAAAAAATGACTTAAAAAATCTAATAAAAGCAGTCGTAAAACAAATTAATGATACAGGTCTTATTGTAGTTGCAACAATTTGTGATCAATCGTCTACAAATATTGCTACTATAAACAGTTTGAGATTTGATACTAAAGAGCTGTATTTGAAAAAAGGAGAAGAGTACAAAAGTCAAGAAATTAATATTGATGGAATTGTATTATATCCATTATTTGATCCCCCACATCTCTTAAAAGGAATTAGAAATAATTTATTAATTAAAAACTTAAGATACACTCACAATAACAAGGTGAAAATGGCTAAATGGGAGCATTTAGAAATGTTGCTAAAAGAAGATGTAGGAGAGGACGAAATAAGGCTGGTCAATAAATTGACGGAATCTCATGTTTACAAAGACAAAATACCTAAAATGAAAGTTAAGCATGCTGCACAAGTCTTTAGTCAACGAGTTTCATCTGCTATGCGATTTCTAGCTAGTAAGTTTATTTATATTATTTTGCTTATGGTGTTTCACCCGCGTTCCCGGGATCTTAAATTTTCCCGGAATAAAATGTAGGCCATGTGTTATTCCAGAATATATTCTAACCCTGTGCCAAATTTCATCCAGATCCCTTCAGTTATGAGAGTTACAAACATCCATCAATCCATCCATACTCACAAACTTTCGCATTTATAATATAAGTAGGATGGGCAAGGTAAAACAATAAGTTGGTAGGTAAAAGGAAAATACTCTACTATGCTAAAGATTGTGGATTCGATACCTATACCGTACAAACATTTGTTTAAGTGCACATGGTTGTACTGGATACATGTCTGCTTCTTTATAAATTACTCACTCCACTCAGGATTCTAACTTTGACTCTTAAACTCCCTAGCAGAATACTTTGTTACGCTCGGAATCCAATATAGTGACCGTGACATTAGGCGCTGCTTTATCCTCTTCCTCTTAAAGCTAATGATTTTCTAGATGTGATATTGTTTTCTTTTGGTTAATTACAGTTTTCTTTTTTTTATTTACAGGACGGGGCATTTTACCTTCAGAATGCGAAGAGACATCAGAGGTCTTGCTAATTTTCGATAAAATATTTGACTCATTTAATGGTCATTCATACAAGGAATCCCATAAAATGTTTAAGGTGTGCCTTAAACATGGGTCACCTCATTTTAAATTATGGGACGAAGTAATACCCATTATTAGATCGATGGGTTTTGAAAGAAGAAAAAAACAACGTGATGGCACTTACGTCATTAAATATGAAAAAGTGCCATCATTAAATAACTTTATTCATAATATGAAAACAGTGAAAGAAATGTCGATATATTTAAAAGAAAGGTATAACGTTACTAGCATAATAATGAGGAACCTAAACCAAGATCCGCTTGAAAACTTTTTTTGCCAAATAAGAAGTAATGGAATCCGAAACGTGAATCCTTCAGCCCAACAATTTGCCAACGCCTATAAGACTTTACTTATAAATAATTTCAGTTCACCTCATTCTGTAAACGCCAACTGTGAAGAAGATAGTAATAAGAGCTTGAAGTCAATAAAATTATTATTTAAAAAAAATGTTAAGGTAAGTAATACGCTAAAAGAATCATTACAAGTAGATTTTGAATTAATCAATTATGCACAAGAAGCACCATGTAATAATTATCTACATAATGAAGCAAAAAGTTATGTTACGGGGTATGTCCTAAAAAAATGTAGATTAACTGTTTTTAAAAAATGCTTGACTTGTACAACGTTAATGTTTGCCCAAAAAGACGGAGTCGAAAGTGACTATATAAGAGAAAGAGATGTCACCCATCATTCTTTATGTTACCCGTCTAATGAATTTAAAACATTAATGAATGAAATATATAGTACAATTGTAACTTGTCTTCGAAAAATACCCCATGAGCATAATTTACATGAAAAAATATGTTTATATATTGATATTAATTGTAATTTTAATATCATTAATTGTCGAAATCACAAACAAGATTTAACTAAACAAATAATTGACCTAGCTATTAATATAATAGTTCACAGTTGGTGTAAGGGCGTGAATTGTATATTAAACGGCAAATTAAAAGTTTTTGATGAAAGGGATCCGATAAAAACAGCGGCTATGGCATATTATAATACGCGCAAACACAAAAAATAGTACATAATTATGAATATATATTATTATGTAATTGTAATGTATATTATGTAATAAATTTGATTTTGAATATCTTAGGGTTTATTTGTTTTCCTCAACATTTTACATATTTTTGTAACTGAAACATGATTAAGATGCTTACTTTAAAAACATTTTTGAGCAAGCATTAATATCATGTTTCAGCTACATACAGTTAAAAATAAAATCTAGAATATAAACAATTACATATTCTTAGAAACGCCATCTAGTGAGCATTTTAGATAAAACTAACAACGCCATCTATTGCGAAGGGTTTATAAATTTTATAACACAACGCTAGTGGCGCATCTATCTCTAGTATATAGTGTATTATCTATGGTTGTTGCGACTCGACTGTGTGGTGTTGTGGTTTCGCAAGGTGATTGTGTCTCTCCACTGGTAAGTCATAAAACTTATAATATTTATTTAATGTATTTGCATTTACTGCTCCAATTAGTTAATACAGTAACAAATGAAGTGAGATATACAATTAACCTAAAAAAATAATTTATATTGTTTAAATAATTGAATTTTTCATGAAAACGTCTCTACCCTGGAGTATTTCCCCTGTCAATAAAATGTCCAGGGGAGAGATTTGCTGGCCAGGGGAGATAATATTCATCATAAGATGTTATAATAAACGCAGATTAAAATAACTTCTTGTCACTTAACTTCAACGCCAGTTTTAAATAACTTGAATAATTGTGGCAAATGAAAGTTTTTATGATAAAAACATATTTTTACTATATTACGGTCATTATTACAGATTATGGCACCAATGAGAAAGTTAACATGTGAAGAAAGGTTACAGAAGAAACGTAAAACAGGGCGGCTACGATATCAAAAGATTAAAAACGATGCTGAAAAGTATAAATTGCAAAAGCAGAAAGATATGGAAAAATATTTTACAAAGAAAGAGTAAGAGATAATCAAAACTGTCGAATAAATGACTGCTAGAGAGCACCGTAAGGCGAAAAAGATAAGAAACAGATATATGTATATATATAATAAAAGTAAAAGGCAACGGCCTACGTTCTCAAGCTTTTACTAACTGGAAGTAAGTTAGTCTTCAAAATATAACTAATGTTTTGGCAACACCATCAATTTCAGATGTTGATCATCAGATGCCGCAAAGTGATTTCCGTATAAGAGTTACAGCTAAAATTTAATCAGATCGAGCTAGAAGACTAAGATATTAAATAAATAAAGAAAAAGGTGAGACTATTAATAAACTAAGGACTAAATTAGCATGTTATAAAACCGGAGAATTATTTAAAGTTGAAGATCAATATTTAATTCATCTGAGAAGATCAGGTTGTCCAGACACTCCCTATCTATTCTAAATCTTATTTTGTAAGGGCAGAAGATGTTTACTCTTTTAATAAGTCGGTAAATGTGATGGAGAAAACTTACATTTGAATTATATATTTTTTATTCATTTAGGTAAGAAAGTGCCTTTAGTTTTTGTTCATGTAGACAAAAGAGAGCCTTTAATAAAATTATAATTATTTATATTTTTTTCGAATATACATTTACCATCTATCTTTCATTTAATTAACCATATACAGAATGTGACAGAACAGCATAGGTATAGGCAATGTGAAAATTAACCTGATTATCCAAGTGTGATTGGAACATATGAAAAGCTTTATTAATATTAATCAATGTTAATAAAAGTATTCTTTTTTTATAATCGTTGAAGGTACAATAGCTCAAAATCGAAAATCAATTTACATGTGTAAGTGAAACACTCGTGTTTTAGAAAAAAGGCTGTAAAATGATAGTCTGATTGATGATTAATATAATAGTCTGATTATATGATAAAAACAATGTTTAATAAAAGTTGATTTAATTTATTTTATTGATTTTATTAAGTATATTATTGTGTCAAATTCTCTCCCCTGGTGAAATAAGTATCTACCCTGATCATAATGTCTTTCCCCTGCCCGATGTCTTTACTCTGGGATACCAAAAAGTAATAAAATATGTATAAAGTGACTTGCCCTTGAGTGAAAAGGTTAATAAACGGGTCAAAAATCATAATATCAGGGTCTCATGAAAAAACTCTAACTTTTCTCCTTGGCCGTATCTTCTATGGACTTGAAACCTCTTATCGTAGAATCACCCATATAGTACACAATATATAATAAAGTATACCACAAATATTGTTATGTTTATTTTTATACTGTTACTGTTTATTTGAATAGAATACACCATGTGATTGTTAAATGGATAAAAATGTGAACAATACAGCCAAGACATAATTTATTACAGAGAGCTTTGCACATTGTGATTAATTAAATAAGTCATGGTAAAATTTTAATGATACATTCCAAATAATATTTTTATATTAATATTATATCCATTTTCTAATTAATAATATTATCATTGGGTACTGTCTAGCCTGATATATTGTTTATAAAAAAAATGTTTGGAAATTCTACTCACCCCAATTTTAAACAGAACAGACTTGGTGGATAGGCCTGCCGTCCCATGTTTCAAGCAGAGTGTGCAATGCAGCACCTTTATGTATGACATATTGTTGATTTTATATAATCAACTATTTTATGTCAACATCCTGAAAATACCAACAGGAAAATGATATACCGTTTGACTAAGTTAATAACACATATAAATGAGGTTAATTCAATTACATAAAGCTGTATTATGTAAAAAATAAACTGAATGTATTGATTCACAGGTTCAAGGGTTTGTTTTGAAATTGTAAGTTGTTATATTATTTTATAGTTTTTGTAATAGAACACGGCAAAATTCTAAGTCTAATAACACTCACTTATGAAATAAATATAATCTTTAGAAGATAAATAATATAAAAAAGAACTTATATCATCACCATATTATAAATATTGGTGATAAAAAAGATAAATCGAAAATATTTTAGGTTATTTCTACAATCTTGAAGGACGACGTGACGCAACTAAATTATTGCCATTGATAAAAAAAAACGTTTTGTGCGCCAACTTGATTTGCGTACATTTTGTATGTTTTTTTTTCTATAGTTATACTATATCACTCGGCTTTCGGTAATCTTTAAAACAGTTATTATAAAACTTGGTAAAACTAACCATCTGCTTTTCATATATATGGCCACATTGGATGCGTTACGGGGTTACTTGCGTGTGACTGATAAAGTTAACAACAAAAATGGGGAATATGAACATTTACTTAAATCTTAATTTACTGGCTTTAAACAAAAGTAAAATATGTAAAATAATAAACATAATTTATAGTCACGTGTTCAAAAACGTTTTATATTATCAGTAAGTTATATATCATCATTGAAACGACAAACAAATGGGGAAACAGTATAGCATACCATAGTAACACCATTTTTTTGTTTTTATTTTGATTCGATTGATTAGGGATGTCGGAAATGCAATAAAATATCGATATATATTGTATCGATATTTTTTGAATATATCAATATCGATATTGATATTTTTATTTAAAAATATCGATATATCGATATATCGGTATGATATGAAAAAAAAATATTTGGCCTAATTTACTTCAATCATCTTACATTACTAGATAAATACTAATCAAAAGCAAAAACGCATGGTGATGCTTATTTTTTAGATGTGCAGATAAATTCGTCGTATTGCCACTGGTTTTATATATTTTTCCACACACATTACATGAAACGTTTTGTCTGTCTATTTTTTTGAAAAAGTTCCATACAACACTAGACATGACTGGAATGCTCAAATTATTTTGATATTTTACGTATTGATTTAGTTAGTTATATTGTTTGAGAACTACAAATCAACTCAAATGCAGGCAGAAATACGCTTGCGTTGTGGTTATAATACGGATAACAGACTAGACGGATAGATAGGTGAACGACAGACACTGACACTGAAATGACATTGACTGATTGACAGACAGAGTTGCCAACTTAAAAGCCAACTTAAGTACCAAATTAAAAAGCTGCAAATCGAGTCGGCCAAAGACAAAAAAAAATGTAATTTGTTAAAAATGTTAGTATAAAACGTATTATTTTTTAGGGTTTTAAAATCATAAAAAATTTCGATTTTTATACCTTTTAATTACTTGTAATTTTATATCGATACCTCGATATATCGAAACATTAAATATCGCTCAAAAATATCGATACATTTAAAAAATAATATCGATATATCGATGTATCGATATTTTTTCGACAAGCCTACGATTGATATTCGAACGCGGAAGTGATTTCGTGTATTGACGCTCGCATGGCGAAACATGTTCAATTGGTATTTCAGGATTGTTTGAAAATGTCTAAATTATGGTGATTTACTCGACAGCGCCGTGGTAAGAAAAACAAACCTAAGATGGCTTTGCGAGGAGACAAAGGGAATGGAAATGGCGAAGAGCAGATCGTTGAGGTAAATCGATGTGGCCTACATTTTTTGACAGTTAGCTAAACTTGACCTGGGTTTTAAATGGATTATTGTTTTTAGACATTGGCGGAGGTGTTCCGCTGCTTCATCTGTATGGAGAAGCTGGTGGATGCACACCTATGTCCTCACTGCTCGAAGCTGTGTTGCTATGCGTGCGTGAGGCGATGGTTGACGGAGCAACGGTCACAGTGTCCGCACTGCCGCGCCGCGCTGCACCTCCACGAGCTGGTCAACTGCCGCTGGGTGGAGGAGGTCACCCAGCAGATAGAGACCATGCAACAGAGCAACTCGGTTTCTCAGAGAGAGAATTATAGGGATAGGTAAATATTTCTTGTTAAGGATTTCTTACAAGATGTGGGTATGTTGAAATATTTATTGCATTTAAAATTAAATAGGGTATTTGTGTTTTAAAACTTTCCCAAACTAAATACACAGTTTTTATTATAATAAAATTATTTTATTAAACAGACAATTGGTACATTTATATATTATAGAAACATAATTACACTCCAATGAATGCATCAATCAATGAATATATCCTGAAATTATGGCTATTTATCTGTGATAGCAGAATCGGAATAAACAACATAGTAAAAAACTCAAATCCCATCAATCAATCAATCCCAACTCAAAACCATAGCAATCAAATAGAAACAAAAAGTATGTAATAAACACATGTAAAGCGCTCTTAACAGATGTCCAACTCATCAAGAGAAGTTGACAGTGTACTGCTGGACTTGCCGTCGTTGCATATGCCACCAGTGTGCATTATGGGGCGGCACTCACTCGGGCCATACATTCAAGCCGCTAGAAGAGGTGTATGAGCAACATGTTACCCAGATACGTGATGAAGTGGCTCAGCTGCGACGTAGACTGATGGAGTTGATCAGCCTGGTTCAGGATGTGGTGAGATATTTGCTTTAATAACCTTTTATTTAGTCATTCACAATATTTCGCCTACCCATATGTTTAAGAATAGTACAAAAGCTAAAAAACAACTCTTATTTTGCTGAATTTTAATGTAATATAGGGAATTATTACATTTGCAAATCTATTTCATATTGAATTACATATGTACCGTTTCAAAGCACTTATTAGACTCAGTAGTAATAAATAAAAATCTGTTAATGTTACCTCCTGCCTATTTTAGAATATAATTTACTTAACTTTTATTTACCAAACAAAATGTTACTTTCTAATCTATACCAAAGTGTGACAATATTAACAGAAGAAAGACAAAAGGATTTGTTTCACATTGTCATATAAGAATAGGTGTTAGATGCACAATGGTACAAAAGTGAAAGTATACTGAATAGTATACTTATGTACAAATGACAATTACACTGACAGTAGGACAAATTTGTAATGGCATATAAAAGCTACTTTTGTAATAATTTGAGAGTTTTGGCTATGGTAAATTATATATTGACATCCCAGCCCAAATTGCTTACTATTAAAGGAACCATTCACAACTGGAATCATTTGACAGATTTGAATTAAATGTGACTATGGAAGTTATAAATTAGGGTTAGATTTATAAAATAGAATAAAATGTAGGTAGACAACACATGAAATATAACCATTGACTCAGTCAGGAAGTGGCGGATATCCAATTTAAGATGTTATTTTCTTTTGAGACAAAAACTAAAAGAATGTTGCATTCTCAATCTTCAATATTTTCGGTAGAGTTTGTATTAAACAATGTAATTAATTATTCAGTGAAGCAAAAAATGGGTTGTTTAAGTTTCTAAACTTCTAGATTTGAAATAGAAACGACTACATGGCATCAAACAAAGCTAGTTCATAATCCAATAGTCTCCTAAATGCTTAAAGTAACGTTAACGTATTTCTAGGAGCGTAATGTGGAATCCGTCCGCGCGGCTAAAGATGAACGCGTACGCGAAATCAGAAACGCGGTGGAGCTGATGATATCCCGCCTGGACTCTGCACTGAAGGCCAAACTCCTCACGCTCATGGGCCAGAAGAACAGTCTCACTCAAGAGACTGAGCAACTTGAGCATTTACTGCAGGAGGTGGAGCATCAACTGCATTCTAATACTAGGTGAATATTGCTCATAAAATCTATTAGATGGTTGTGACTAATGTATATTAATTATTGTCTAGTTACCCCACAAATTTGCTAACTTTGTCAGGGTGTGAGTAAATAAATTTCCCAGGATAAATATTTATTTTTAAAGTACACCTCATCCTTATAACTTTAATTACGGCGATCGTCGTCACAGACACCGTCGCCAAAATTTGTTTCCTTCATGTCTTGACATGCATAATTGGAAGAGAACAGTGTGGAGAAAGACAGAGGTTACTTTAATACTATATATCTAGATATTATATTAAATAAATATTTAGTTTTGGTTCATAATATAAAAATGTGCAACATCTATTGACAGATCTGAATTGATAGCCAAGAGCAGCGAGCTATCAAAGATGATACATCAAGTACGCAAGAAGCCGATGGCTAGCTTTGTGACTGCGCCCGTGCCCGCCGATTTCCATAGGCAAGTTGAATTTTGAAATTAATATTTTGTGTACACTCCAATATATGAAGTACAGAGTGAGAAAGAAGGTTAAATTTATTTCGCTATTTTACATTTCGCAACTTTACTATTCTAATTCTAAAACGACTCTTAACTCAATTGACTTAAGACACAAAATTAATCAACAATACCTTAAACTCCACCAGCGTACCAAGACACCAAAGCGTGATACATCAAACAACCTTATTCAACAGTGAAATCGTCCCGAGCTACGACTGCAGCACATTTCCGTTGGCCAACTTCACACAGCTCCAATTCGCCGCGGCTCCGGTGTATTCCGCACCGTTGCACGTCAACGGACTGTGTTGGAGGCTCAAAGTGTATCCCGACGGTAACGGTGTGGTTCGTGGGAACTATCTCTCGGTGTTCCTCGAGCTCAGCGCCGGCCTGCCGGAGACTTCCAAGTGAGTTATGTTCCCCTGGTACTTTTGATTTGGTGTTGTAGGATGATGACAATGAAATTTAATTAAAACTACGTATTGAGTATTGTATGGTCAAATTAATATGATTACAAAATAAAATAAAAAAATTTAAACATATGATCCTTTTACGTCATTATTTTATTACGATTATTAAATCACCCATAACCATTAAAACCGATCGTGTTTCGAGTTTCAGTCGTAAATAAATAAATAAAAATAAACTTCGTCATCCTGTAACACTTGTAAGATTTTTTAATGAACCTCAATTAACCCTTACACTTAGTAATTTAATTCCTGAAAGTATTTGAACACATACATATTAAAATTGATTTCATAATGTTTGCAACACTTATTCACTTGCAATGCAATTAGCTTTATGTAATCTATGTAATAAATTTTGAAAAAGAATCACTTTTAAAAGATTAACTGTTACTGTTTAATGTAATCACTAAGCGACAAAAGTACAGCACATAAAAACCACCAGTATTCTAAATAGCTCCCTTAAACGCGCAAAGCGGTAGTTTGAATTCCCAATTAAAAGCATTATTAATACAATGATGCGTAAATAGCTAAATAACATGGTATTTCATTATGTGCAAGCATTGCTATATTAAGATTAGGCCAGCGGTAAGTGAGGCAGACTATTGCCATACACGTAGTATCTCACATGCTTTCATCGACTTCTGTGTGCTTAGTATGGATTTGATCTTCTATTTATGAATGGCTATAAAATTCATTGTATAAAAACTACAAATAACTTCTCTTTTTACATTCCTGTTCCCATTTTAATATATAAAAGCACTATAACTAATAGTCATTTTTTAATAGAACAAAATAAAAGCTCTTACTTTAAGGAAGGCTTTTCATTTTACTATATCCATCTTATCCAGTCTCAAGCTACATTTAGTTTATGCACATTCATTTATTTGTAATATATTTCATCGCTGTTTAAATGCGTATTAAATCACAGAGAACTATCTATTACCATTACTTGTTTATTTTGCATCTTATGTTTGAAAATAAAGTATACAAATTTAAATAATCTCTGCCTAGAAATTTCTGTTCTTTGTCTATATAAATATCATGGTAAATCTAAAATGTTTATCTTAAAACAAAAACTATGATAAAGATAAGTCATTGCTTGTTATAGTGTTCTCAAAGTTAGCTGTTGTCGTTAAAAGTTGTTGTGTGATAGTCGTATATATCTCGCTTTTTTAGAAATAATTACTAGTCAATGTGCTGATAACTAATATTTTGATGTTGACAGCACTCTATTACCATGATCTGAGTTATTTTAGATGATATTATTATCCTATTGTTTTTTTCTTACTTTTCAAATGATAATAACTTTCCTAATGAAATATGTATGCCCTTTTAATATTTACTACATATGTTAATCTTTAAAAATCGACCTTAACCCTAATTAGGACTCAAAAACGCATATCATTTTTCTTCATAATGTTAAAAGCACTTTCCAATGACCTCAGATACGAGTACCGAGTGGAGATGTTACACCAAGTGTCCCGGGATCCGTCCAAGAACATAGTCAGAGAGTTCGCCTCTGACTTCGAAGTGGGCGAGTGCTGGGGATACAACAGGTTCTTCCGGCTCGATCTATTGGCCAGCGAGGGGTATTTGAAACCAGACACTGATACCCTTATACTGAGGTAGGTCTGGTTTCCTTACCAATACTATAATATTATAAAGAGGAAAACTTTGTTTGTTTGGTTATAATGAATAGGGTCAAAAACGCCTGGACCGTTTTTAAAATTCTTTCACCTGTAACATAGGCTATATTTTATATATTTTATCCCCGTATACCCACGGGATCGGGAACTACACTGGTAAAACCACGCGGAGGCTTAATATTTTACTAATTTAGGAGGAAACCTTGATTTCGAAAGGTTCAAGAAAATGGTTACTTTGATATAGACAAAGTAAGAGACTACAGAAAGTAAGAAAAGAATAAAATAGCAAGCATATTACTACTTTATTTTATACAAGTCTATTCTGATTTCATACTAAATAAATAGAGCATGTGTGATGGCAAACATTAATTACATATGCTACTAAACTTAGTAATATATATGTATCTGTATTTTGTTTGATTGTATTTGTTATAGGTTCCAAGTGCGTCCGCCAACGTTCTACCAACGTTGCCGCGACCAGCAGTGGTATATCAATCAGTTAATATCGATGCAGAATCAGCACATCCTGCAGATCAATGATCTCAAAGAAGTAAGTAATTTAACTAACCATGCTACCATGATTCTGGCAAAACTATGTAAAATCAGGGTAAAAATATGCCAGTAAATTAAATTTGGGTGTTGGAGAATGCTTGAAAATATGAGTGTTTTGTGAGTCCTGTAGTATTTAATAAGAGTTGCATAAAGGTACTTTTTTAAGGTTGTAGGAATTGGGGATTAAATTCTGTACCAAAAATCTTTAAATTTATGTGTAGGTCATTTGTTGTTTAGTGTGCATGAGGTGGAAGCCTGTAAGAGATTGTGACACACTTTAATTTAAAATGTAAAATAAGTAAGTTAATAAGTAAGCAATTGTTGGCTGACCAAATAAATTAATGTTGCCATGAGGTAGGAAGTAGTCTGAAACTATTTATTAAACAACACTATAGCCGAGTTGTTGTTTCTTGTGATGTCTTGGGAAATTTAGCTTCCCTACAACGTGGTATCACCCCTAAAACGGTACCTAGTTTTCTATATCTCGAGTTTAACTCGTAAAAAAAATTAAGGGACTCCCCAATGATTTCACAGCGACTCACTCTAGAAATGTCACGCAATTCGATATCGGCTACCCGCGCCCCGAACAGTTCCAACACTTCGCAGTCGAACCCCGGCAACGACGCGGACAATCCGTCGCAGAACAATCCCGTCGATGGCAACACCATGAGTGATCCGATAGTCTTCAACAACCAGTGGAAGTTCAGCGCACCGCACACTATCATCAGCGGCCCGAGGCTCGCCAGTCCAGGTTTGCCCTATTTTTGAATAGCTTCTACATCAAATTTGACTCGTGGATTTGACTAATTCATTCAACTATTTTATTACATTAAGGACTGAAATGGCAATATCTGGTAACTATACATCTATCCTAACTCGATTTCTGTGACTTCTTAGTTAAGGTCGTTTTTGTAGAATTTTAGTACATAGTTTCTTAATTTAAGTGGTATATGTTTTGTTTAGGTATGTTGAACACGGGGATGTATATGGAAGACAGCCGTAATAATGAGGTGTCGAGCCAGCCGGCGGGGGTGTACACGTTTGCCGAGTACGGGGCGCCGCTCGACCGCCGCCTCACCGCCGTGCACGCTCCGCACGCTCTAGACGCTTACAACCTTCCATCTACTTCGCGGTAATTGTTTTTGTTATTATTGCTGAGAGATAAGTTTTTACTGATTTAAAGTATGCTAAAAGAAGAAGCAATATACAGCAGGTTTGGTAAATATTTTGTGGTTAAAATTAAAACATAGTGTAAATTGATCAAAAGTGCATTAGCATTGTCTTAACTGTTTATTTAATTTCAGTTTGTTTATTTTGTTCTCAAAATTTATTCTTGCTGTACATTTACAATCTTTGTGACAATTGGAAATTTGGTCACAACCGGTAATTGTTAATATCAAAATTCCATTGTACCTTCAAAATCGATGATCTATTTGTATCTTAGGACATTATTTGTCAAACTTATTTAATAAAAAATTGATTATCAACAGTTCAGCGAACTCAGTCCACACGGGCACCGGAGGCCCTGCAGGAGCTACAGGTGGAACAGGTACTGGTGCAGGAGGTGGTGCAGACAGCATGGCACTAGTGAGCCTGCACACGTTGCTGAGTGCAGCCAACGCGCCTCGCGCTGCCAAACTACCCGCCAAGCACGCGCGAGCTCGATCCCATCATCATCAGCACCAGCATCAACACCAGCTGCCAGCCAAGGATGATGCTCTTACAGGTTAGTGGGTTTTGTCTATTAACAGTTCAGCGAAGTACTTCAGGTGGAACAGGTACAGGTGCAGGTGGAGGTGGTGGTGCAGACAGCATGGCACTAGTGAGCCTGCATACATTGCTGAGTGCTGCCAACGCGCCTCGCGCTGCTAAACTACCCGCCAAGCACACCCGAGCTCGATCCCATCATCATCAGCACCAGCATCAACACCAGCTGCCAGCCAAGGATGATGCTCTTACAGGTTAGTGGGTTTTGTCTATTAACAGTTCAGCGTAGTACTTCGGGTACTGCGGGCGGGGCTGCAGGTGGAACAGGTGCAGGTTGAGGCGGTAGTGCAAACAACATGTCGCTGGCGAGCCATAATAATGAAAGTAGAAAGTCAGGATCTCTTACAACAAAGCCAACCGGCTGTCAATTTGAACAAATTGAATAGTACATTCAATTTTGTTAGGACTTTTGAATAAATAAAAGTACGATGAAGATTTGGAAAGAAATCTATTCTAATGAGTGATTTACATTTATTGAAACACTGCAGTACACAGAGCCGGCCATTACCCGGAACAGAGCGAGGGAAAAAAAGGGAAACGTCACACATCAGTGTTGCCATCCTCGAAAGCAAAAATTATCTTATCTTAAAACAAATATACTTATTGTAAACAGTGTTGTCATATTCTTAATCACAAATATCACAATAGATTTGGTAAATGAAAAATAAAATAGTCCTCTCATGTCCACAGCGGTAGCAAGCTCCCCAATGACAGAAGCGAGTCCCTCAGCGACGACTACAGCGCTGTGCGCGTCGATGTCATCTCCCGAACTAAATTCGCCGGCCAACCCCAACCAGCGCAAGCAAGATGGCGCCGGCGACGCCTCGGTGGACACGGACGCCACGCACACTATACACGCCGCTTCTGAATCTAGTAGTGATACTGGGGTCAGTAGATATATTAATTCATCCTAATAAAAGATCTAGGGTAGGAGTCGCTGGTAGTACAGTCAGCAACGAAAGTCCATGAACACATTCAAATTTACAAAACCACTGAGCACTAAAACTGTCGTAAATCACTAACCACCGTAGAGTACAAAACAAGGTTGTCATTTCAAAGTTACAAAAAAGGCTGATTACCAATATTCCTTAAGTTGCTGAACATGATTTTACCATAAGTAGTTGAACACTAATTCGCAATAAGTAGCCGAGCACTAAATGTGCAATAATTCGCTCAACACTAATTAGAGTTATAAGTCAAGTTTAATTACGACTTGTCTGAATATTAGTATTACACAATCATTGGGTATCAAAGTATCGTGTCAATAGCCGAGTCAATGAAGACATAAAACAGGCAATATTCGGAAGTCCTCAAGAACAGCTCCGATTTCGATGATTTTTTTTTGTTAGCTTTATTTTTTTATTTTTTATTAAGTTAGCTTTGTTTTTTTATACTTTGGAGCGGGGAAAAATAAATTATATTGTTTAAACTATATCTACTTACTATATTTATATGAAACCGTTTGCCCGCTTTTGCAATATTTTTGATTGCCGCTCCGCTCCCATTCGTCGTAGCGTGATGATACATAGCCTATAGCCTTCCTCGATAAACACAACGTGAAATATTATATATACATACATATATATATATATATATAGTAGCCTAAACAAATATATTTAAGGTATACACGTATCATGCAAACACGCATATATATTTTCTTATGGTCTATATTTCTACTGATAAATAAAACTAAATAGTTTATTTGTTTGCTTGAAGGCGCTAATTTCAGAAACTACTAGTCCGAGTTCAAAAAATTTTTCAGTGTTAGATAGCCCATTTATCGAGGAAGGCTATGTGTCATCCCGCTCCGACGAATAGGAGCAGAGCGTCAATCAAAAACGTTACAAAAACGGGCAAACGGTTTCATATAAATATAGTAAGTAGATATTGTTGAAACAATTTTTTTTTTCGCTCCAAAAGGTTTCTGATTTTAAATAATATAAAAAACAAAGCTAACAAAAAAAAATCATCGAAATCGGAGCTGTTCTTGAGGACTTCCAGGTAAAATGCTTTATTGACTCCACTTCGTGAACTTATAAGAAAAGACAGTAGGTATATTTTTCATTTTATTTATTTACCATGCGCTTTTAAACAACAAAATTTTTATTACAATATTATTAAACAAATATTTGAAGGTAGAAGTAAAAAAATATGTAGTAAAGTTTTATGAACAAAAACAAATATCTGAAGGTAGAAGTAAAAATATGTAAGGTAAATTTAATAGAATCCGTCATTTCAATTGTCATTCGAACCAAATAATTTTATTATTATTTCAATTGTGCCTCTAGTTACATCTATATATATATAAAACAAAGTCCCCCCGTTTTTGTGTTCATCGTGTTCAGACAGACAGACGGAGGCGGCGGGGACATTGTTTTATATATACCTATAGCTACTAAAAAAAAATATTTTACTTAAAGTTATATATACTATATTTTTATAGCACTTATTAAAATAATTTAGTTTCATATACCTAATACATGAAAGTATATTTTTATCTATCTATATTATGTTTAGCAACTTGCTAAACATATACATATGTAGATAAAAATAGAGGAGATGATAAACAGAGAATCGGATTTGTCAAATAAAAAAAATCTGTGCTCATGACAATTTTATATTGATAATTTATTTTCGTCGCTAGTAATGTTCAGCAACTTATGACAATTCGAGAATTAGCCTCGTCGAGTAACAAACTATCATTGTTAAGCGACTTTTGTATTTTCTTTTGATAACATATTTTTATCGCTAGTAATGTTCAGCAACTTATGACAAACCCAGAATTAGCCTCGTCGAGTAACAAACTATCATTGTTAAGCGACTTTTGTATTTTCTTTTGATAACATATTTTTGTCGCTAGTAATGTTCAGCGATTTATGGCATAACAGTGCTCAGCGACTTTTGTAGTTCTATGCTGACAAGGTTATTTTGTAGTTAACTTTGATCAGTAATTTATGGTAAGTAATACGTGTGCAGGTGATTTGGAACTTCATTGTGTTCAACGACTTCCGTTGCTGACTGTACGTCACAGAGGAAATTAATAATATCATATTGTAGTATAAACGGTGCATATGTAAGCAATGCTTATTGCTTATACAGGCAATGCGCCCTAACTGCGTATGAATTCAACAGAACACCCTCATATTTCAGCCAATTTACTCAAAATCTGGATGTGTTATTCACATAAACCTTCCACTTGTATCACTCGTGTCTATTGATGAAAATTTACTAGTATGGTATGTTTTACAGGATTTTATGTTTAGCGAACTAGACGTCTTTGCCGATGAAAACAATCCATGCCACATCGACGAAAATTCCAACGAAGAGAACGACGTGGACGATGAAACTATGTCAGGTATGCCTGTACAATTCAGTTTTAGCACTGCCAAACTTCCTTAGCCCACCAAAGGTATTCTCAATTTCCCTATCCCTACATCCTATCCGTTCCCAACCCTAGCCCATTGTCAACAGAGGTGTCGTCGGGGAGCGGGAGCGAGTCGTGCTACTGTTGCGGGGCGGAGTTGCCGGGGTCCCCGGGGTCGCCGGGGTCTCCGGGGTCCCCGGGGTCGCCAGGGCCGGAGTCGGGGTCGCGGGCCCCCGCAGACCAGAGGCCCTTTAGTTACCGGCGTCGCCCCCATCCGTACCCACGCCGTGGAGTCCGCGTCCGCCCCGCACGCCTCCAACGCCCGAAACGCCCGCAAAACACCGATGACAGTTGCGGACACGATTAGCTAATTAAAAATAAAACGCGCGAAAAAAATTGAAAATACCACTAGACGAGAACATTAGGAAGTTCCCCCTGATCTATAATTTTGACGGGAGGATGGAGTAGAAAATTTTCGTCGAGGCGAACTCCGGCTTTATGTTTCTAGAATTACTTAGAGTTAATTTATTTCTTTA
The DNA here is from genome assembly GCA_905147785.2 of Thyatira batis. NCBI lineage: Eukaryota > Metazoa > Arthropoda > Insecta > Lepidoptera > Drepanidae > Thyatira > Thyatira batis. The sequence continues at coordinate 9,495,540 of LR990489.1, forward strand.
TTCAAAATTTGGTACCGAATAAAAATACTGTCCCATACTGTAATCGTTTTGACTTAATTAGCGCAGCATTCGCATGTAAGTATCGCCGGGCGGGGCGGGCCGGGGTGGAGCCTAGAGCCTCGACCCCGGGCCGGTGTCCGTATGCCTATATCTTAAAATATAAATTACGTTTTACATTGTTTATCTGCAATGGACTGCTACTTAACCGATTTTAATCAAATTTGCATGCCGGGTGCAATTAGATTCAACTTGAAAGATATAGATAGCTTACAAATTGGATACGGTAGGCAGAACTACATATAAAGGTGCGGTGACGTGTACGTTCGGCAGGCGAGAACGACATAGAGGGCGCTTGCAACGCGGCGCTGGGTTGTTCTTCTGGCGCGGACATCCTGAGCCGGCTGGTGTGCGCGGTGCAGAGCCGCGTGACCCCGGCGGGCACGGACGGCTCCACCCCACACGCACACGCGCACGCGCACACGCACGCGCACGCACACACGCACGCACGCCACGAGAACGACCCGCAGCTCTCCACCGCGGCGCACACGGACATGCTGCTGCTCAACCTGATGCGCATGAACGGGTTGACGCCCAAACACACGAGGACCGGTCAGTTTTGTTATAATACCTTATCAATAGTAATGATAGTTTTCTTATTGCATTATGGTTAAGTTTTTTTTTTTTTTTTTTTTAATTAAATGAGCTTACGTTTGGCTTCAGACACGCTCTGGAATGAGCGACGTCGAAGCCTAAGATGTTACACGCTTGTCCAGAAAATGCATAAGTTCATATATGTTCTGTTATTAGTGAGATCATTCAGATGGAATATATTTATGTATGAATCAAACGTTTTTATAAATAACTAGCGGCTCCCCGCGTACCCGGAAGATCTTCCATTTTCCCAGGATAAAAAGTAGCCTATGTCCTTCCTCAGGCTCTAGAGTCTAGAATATCCGTGATTTAAATTTCATTTAAATCGGTTCAATAGTTTTAGCGTGAAAGCGAAACAGACAGACGAGAGTAACTTTCGCATTTATAATATTAGTATAGATTCCAAAAAAAAGTCCTGTAAAAGTATCACATATTAAAACGTTTCTCCTTGATTTACTCATTCAGCTTCCTTTAACTTATAAACTCATTTAATTTCAAGGTCCCAAACGCAACTGGAGTTCTAGTGCGGTACCTGATAGTGGACGCAGCGCCCAGGGCCGCAATCCTCGTCGTGTAGCGTCTGCACTTGGGGCGAGTGGGGCTAACTTGGCCCCTAGTGCCGGACCTCGGCCGCGCCGCACGCCCCGCCAGCCGCCCCTGTCGCCAGGCCAACTCAGAAGGAATAATCCACCTAGTCATAGCAGTAAGAATCTTTCCCTAACCTATTTATAAAATTTATAAAATTGTAGTAAACGGCGTTTGCACATTACATTATACATGGGGTACAAATTATGTTCACGATTCTCATAAGTTTATTTATTCTATAATTGTTTTTATATGCAAGAATACTCATTTTTCCTTATATATGTAATGAGTTAATGAGTTGTAATGTGAAAAAAGCCTGGAGTTAAGTGAATTTTGCAGGCAGGTTGACAGTTCCAATGTTTAACTGGTTGTATATATGTATAGATAGCCTGTTTGTTTGTTCCTAGAAGCATAGCCCCTTTATGAACACTCAGAAAAGAAACATAATTAATATAAGGACACAGTCAACATACAACTATCATAACAACCATATTCAAAAATAGAAACTTAAGATTCTGTTTCTAAAATATGCCCTCGATTCTAAAATATGTTTATAACATATGGCTCGGTTTGAAATTCACCCATTCACGATCATAAGGGTGCAGGTCCAAAACCTTGGCCCGTACCACTGAGTCTATAAAAAAATACGTACGGATTCACACCATTGTATTTCGGTGAAGGAAACCAGCATGACCGATATGTCACAATAAAAGGATGTGAAGTCCGCCAATCCGCACTAAGCCCGCGTGGTGGACTATGGCTTAAGCCCCCTACATGTTAGGGGAGGCTCGGGCTCCTCTGTGGAGACGTATATGAGCTGATGATGATGATGATGAACTATATATATAATTTGTTATTTTTCTCTTGGTGTATGCTATAAAGTATATTCTATTCTACAGGTCACATGTCATTCGTGGGCACGCCCCCCGGCACGCCGGAGCCGCCGCCGCTGCACGACTACTGGCCCTCCTTCAGCACCGACAACGACAATGACGAGGTCGAACTCATGTTAGATTACAACGTAAATATACATATACATATATATAATATAACATATACTTTATATTACTTATATTTATAGTGCATTCAGTTTTTGGTGGTGGTAATAAAAATAATTATTTGTGTGTATTGTGTATGTTTATTGTATTTATTGCATCTCTATATCCTGTCTAGTTAATGGTGTTCTGCTTCTTTACTTTTTTTGGTTAACGTTAAATCTGTACTTTATGTACTAATTGTTATTATTTTTCAATTTTTCAATTTGTAGGTAAATTAGTTTTATTATTATCTATAATATCAATCGTCAAATCTTATGTTGAGATTTTTTGTCATCAAAAGTTTTTAATCGTGTAGTTATTATGCACGACGCACCCATCTGTTCATTTTATTTTTTATTTTTTATGGAATAACATAATCCTCTATATTTACAGGATGCGCTTTTTGACATGCTCCTAAACAGTCTCTCGATTGAGAGTTCGAGCGTGAACCCGGATGTTGCACTCGAGGAGCCCGTGGTCCGTCCGGCCACGCCGCCCGTGCAGCCCTGGAGCCCGCCCTCCGCGCCGGCTACCCAACCCCCACCCGGCACAGCGGTGAGACGGGATGTGCAGAGGGACCGTCCGGAGGTTCGGGACCGTCCGGAGATCCGAGACCGTCCGGAGATACGAGACCGTCCGGAGATACGGGACCGTCCGGAGATACGAGACCGTCCGGAAATACGGGACCGTCCGGAGATACGAGACCGTCCGGAAGTACACGAAGGGCCGGACGTGGATTGACCTCGACGTCCTCATCGACACTGGCACCGCCACCGCCACGGCGCCAGATATCGACGGGAGTATTATCATTGATTTAGATTTGTTGTCGATGTTAGTAGCACTGTCGTTTCGATACTCTCGAACACTCGAGTTTATATATAGTGTGGATGATGGGACTATAAGTAGTTACACATTTTGATGTAGTTTGGAGATGTAGACAAATGTTACAGCACATATTTAATCCGAGTAATATTCTCGTTACTGTCTTGCGGCTGTGATATTTCATATGTTAGACAGTGACAGACACATTACATAGAAGAGCACGAACAGCTTACGCGAGTTAGTAGTATAGTCCTATGAAGGTATTTAGTTGATATCAATTTAGAAATTTGCAATAGTACATACACAAGTTATCGCTTACAGTTTTGCAATACTCATATTTGATAGGTAAGTGTTTTTTCTTTAAAAATAGCCTATCAAAGACTAATACTGAAAGTCGATTTTAATCATTTACAATTTTACATTACTTTATAGTCTGTCATCCCACTCCAGTCTCTTCGAAAGGTGCTTATTACTGTTCTAGGTGATTAAGTATGGTCAAAATTGTTATTGATATTTATTTATTTAATCTTCACTCGCACCTGAAACTGTTCCAGTTTGAGAAATATTTAATGAATGATATTTTTGAAGTTATATATTATTTAATTTTATGTTAAAGAAGCTTCCACGCGAAAACTTTTATTTCAAACTGGGATAAAACTTATAAACTTGACGACATTGTCAATATATAAAGGTAAAGGTTACAATCGAGTCTATTTTAGAACTTAAAGGCAACATGGTTCCTTTTTATCTAATTAAACGCTGATTATTAATTCTATAAATAAAGAACATTTGTTTATTCAATCCATTCGTTGGTAGGAAGTAAAAGGACTTGTTGATTAGATATGTAATGCTTTTGTAGCGGTTATACTAGTTATGATATTCTAGGTGTCGAATCTACTTGTTTGATATTAACTATACGGGGACGAAATATTATTATTTATAAAAAACATTTACGTATTTGGTTCTTATTTTAATCATTAGAAAGATGATATTAATTTGAGTTTCACATAGTAAAATAATATTATTATTATTGTTTACATTATGTGAAGTTTACTTGATTTTTTTTAATTTTTTTTGCATATCACATGCATCATTTTCTCCCCGTTTAGCTATGATTAGAGGTGTTATAAGTTCCATATTTGTGTGATTTGTTAAAGTGTGAACGTGTGAATATGGGCATTAGAAACATACACTCAAAATTATAAAACGATCTCTTATATTTTAATATTAATGTTTGTTGTTATAGTAGCCAATGGGGTGGTTTTTTCGATGTGTGGTTTTCATGTGTGATTGCTTTCTTTTCTTTCTATGGTGATTTGATTCCAATGTTTATCCACCCCACAATCCGATTGGTTGAACTAAAAGATGTCTATTTATATTTTTGCATTTATTACTATATTAATAACTGTGTGGTGCCTGATTAGATTTATTTTAAGCTAATGTTGCATTGAACAAGTATTACTAAGGTTTATAATTATTCTGTCTATTCCAAATACACAAAAATTGCTTACTTAGACATATTTTTATCTGGTATTTTTATTGTACTCATTAGATTTTATATCTCAAAAATTATATTTTTTTGAAATTTTGTAGATTTTCGAAAGTTAGAGAACAAATAATAAGCATCAATTTGCTTGGTTTTGTTTCCAAAGAGTTGATTGGCGGTCTATTTTGAACTAAATCTTACAGACTATTTTGTAACTAATATAAATAAATAAGTAGTTTCCAGCTGTAGTTTGGCGGCGCGGAGGGGTGTCATGTGACTTTACTGATATGTCGCACTATTCATCGACAAAAGTCTCAACTGACGTAACACCCTCCGGCACCGCCCCATGTAATCAATTCCAATAGCAATAACATTAAAATACAAACTTACTGAAGACTAGGCAGCATGGTCTCTGACTAGAGACTTAGGGAGTCTGTTCCGCAAGAAACAAAAAAAAAGCAATAACATTTAACAAATTTGATGTCAATCCCGAATAATTAAATAGTATAGTGGTGAGACATATTTCAAGTTGCTATACTTTTCTTGATTTCGTATAGATAGTTCAGTTAGTCGTTGTATTAATTCAAATCGATATTAGTTTGTAGCAGTCTGGTTGTAAGCCCGGACCATCGAGCATGTAACCAATAGAGTAGCAATAGTGAGCCATTTGTTTAGCAACGCATCAATGATTTGTCACGTATAACTGGTATAACTAACAAACCACGCTCGAACTAAAACAGTACCCGACCAATAAGAGACCTGTGTGTACGACTTGACCTTGAGTCGGCCAATCAGAACACAGGGGCCGGCGCAGCGTTTTGGCGTATTTTGTTTTCTAACAAAACTGTTAACAGTTCTACTCTATTGGTTACATGCTCGATGGCCCGGACCTACTTGCTCCATATGTAAGTAGGCTTAGTTTATGTTATGTAGATTGATTTGTCTGGACAGTTCAAACACGTGTGATCGTATAACATAGAGGGTTGCGTACTAAGTAAGACTTATTATATTCATTTGTATTAGCACTATTAGCCCAATGACTATTTATTATTTAGGCTATTTAAATTATAATGTGAAACGAAAAAATACAATTCATGGGTACAATTTCAGAGTCTTTTTTGTCAGTGTGGAATATCAGACTATTTATATTTTTGATTGAATATAACAAATGAAACTAATTGTATTGGTGTTATGATTCTACGAATGTAATACTATTAATTTATCATAATAAAGTATTTACTTGTCATGAAAAATGTGTTTGTTTTAATAACATTCGTAATCCATCTTGAGTCCAGCACCGGTGTTTGTGCTGTTACATTGTGCTACCTATATTTACCTTTGTATTTACGGCAAGGTCTCTCGGTCTCCATGTAATGATAATTTTAAACAAAAACAACAGTTTAAATTGATTCAATATTTTATTTCCATTTTTCCAAAATATACACAATGACAAATAATGTAAATCTGGATTGATCCATATTTGCAAAATGTCTTTAAAGGTATTTATTTGAATTTGATAGCTGATTACACGAAGAACATGAATAGATTATTTGTATACAAATATCTTGCAAGCAGACACTCGAGCGAGCTGTCTCGACAGAGACGTGTCTTTTATTGATTATGTAGCGAGCGCGAGGCTGGCTCCCGCTACCGGCTGACTACCTCTACGTACATTACTATGCAGTAAAATTAGTAAATTCACTGTTCCTACATTAAATGATATATTTACAAATAAAACTTTAAAAGGAACGCTTTGCAAACATTCAACAAACTTGAGATCGTCTTAACGTAAAGATGGTATAAAATTTAAAAAAAAGTTAAAGAACGAAAGTCTAAAACATAATTTTTGACGAATATAATATATTTACAAGATTATTTGTTTTTCTATACATTTTAAAAAGAAATTGTGCCGAACCACATTTTATAGCTTTCGCAAATAAATAACAATTGAATTTAGCCTAAAATACTTCTCTTTGATAAACAAAACAATAAAAAATAATTGCATTCAACAAAGCTACGATAACAAATTTAATATAAATTAATCATAAAAGAAATGTACATTTTTACAAAGCTAAAGGGGATCACTTTATTATTATCACTGTAATGTAGTGTTAACGTCAGTTAGTCGCAATCAACAATGAGACGTTATTGCATACACATATTATATTGTAGTCATTATAATATTGAATATTTCTTTATAACTATGATTAGATATTGCATTCATTTATTTACAATTCAAATATCTCGTTCACATTTCCTAAAATTGAAATGAAAGCATTACATCTACATAATGTACACATATCGGAGTGTACATATTCTCCTGCGTCTCGACTCGACGCGACGCGACACTCGGCTGTCAGGAGAGTGACAAGGTAACTTTAATTCGTACACATCTATTTTATAATCATAGAGAAATTGTGCATAAAACTCCGAATCAGCTAAAACTATTGCGAAGGCAAGTAGGTGATGTATGCATTTATATTGTTATAATTTCATTTTAATAAATCACTACTTTCATATTTTTAGGAGAACCTACCAAAATGTCCTTACATCAAATTCCTTACAAACTAAGTGGTGTTACAGTGGTGTGGTCATAATGCACCCATGTGGGTATTTTTTTCACTTATATTGTATAATTAAAAAGATAAAAGCCCACAGGCAAAATATCTAATAACATTAAAATCTGCACTAAGTTTAATCTAATAGCACTAAATTTAATAATATTATGCTTTTAGTTTTGCACTCTTTAGGTTCTAATCCACAAGAACTCCGTAGAAAGTAGTTCGATACCTACAGATGGAGTTACACTACAGATTAAATATGTAGAATCGTGGATCTCAAGCGACCACCGCTATGTACAGAGTGTAAGTATATTAGTTTTACAAAGTGCATTTTCATCTCCTCGATATGATCAGTTGTTTCGTTGATAACACAACATAGTATTTCCTCTCATTCCATTCACCGATTCGTACTTTCAATCTACTACGCGCCGCGCATGCATATTATTCTCAAAAAATGTCAGTTTCATTATCATTCTTTGGCATTACTTAGTGTAACAAGTTGGTTTTGACTTCGCACTAATAAAGTTTTCCTTCCGTTACCAGACTACCTTCCGGCCCACATTTAACAAAACGTATCGCACCGCTAGTTCGTTATAATTTTAAAACGAATATCTCCTCTATCCCCCTTCCAAAGATACAATCGTAAAAGTCTACGTCCTCGACGGACGCCATAAACAAAATCTGCGTCGCGGAGCCCGGGATTCAAAATCCCGGCGCGAAACCGCCCTGAGTATTATATTTATTCGTATATTACAGTTAGACGACTGCGACCTAATCTACTCAGTCAATTGAATCGAATCAAATAATAGCCTCTCTCGAAATGAAAGCTTCGACCGTCGCGTCGTCGCCCCCGTTCCGGCGGATTCAAAGCGAGGAGGTCGTCTCGAGCCCCGCGGGCGCCGGAGCGAGACGGCAACACTCGAGCGAGGAGCACCGACGAGCCGCGCCGCGTCACACGTGCGACTCGAGCGGCGGCCGCGGCGCGGGCACGAGCGGCGCCGGCCACACCCCCGCCCCCAGCCCCAGCCCCGCCCCCGCCGCCGTCAGGTCCGGCGACGACGTGCGCGTGTGGCGCGCGCTCCACCCGTCCTTGTCGAAGTCCTTGGTGCCGCCGACCGTGTGGCGGCGCTTGATGCCGCGCTCCGGCATGCCGTTCTTGCGCTTGAGCTTGGTGGAGCGGCAGGCGGCGAGGTCGCGCCGGCGGGCCGGCTCCGGGGCGCGCCGGTTGAGGCTGCCGGAGCGCAGCACGCGCTCGGGGCAGCGGCTCAGCGACTCGGAGCGCTTCAGCTTGGGGCAGTCGGCGGGCGCGTCCGAGTTGGAGCCGGCGTCGGGCGCCTCGGCGTCGAGCGCGGCGCTGCACCGCTTGGTGCCCTCGGGGGCGGCGGCGCAGTTCTCCTTCTCGGAGTCGTCGGGGTCGTCGGGGCGGTCGGGGCGGGCGGCGCAGGCGGGCCGCGGCGGGACCCGCTCGGGCTCGTCGGCGGAGGAGGAGGAGGAGTGGCGGTGGTCGCGGTGGTCGCGGTGGTCGCGGTGGTCGCGGTGGTCGCGCGCGAGCCAGGCCGCCTTGAGCTCGTGCGCGCGCGCGCCGCCGGACACGCGACCCGAGCTGGCCCCGCTGCCGCCGCTGCGCCCGCTGCCCACGCTGCGCACGCTGTGGACGCTGTGCACGCTGCCCTCGGAGGGCGAGCTGGCGGTGGACTTGTCCTCGGGCTCGTCCTGCGCCTCGTCGGCGTACGGGATGCTGCCGTCGTCGAGCGGGGACGAGTTGTTCAGCGTGCGCAGTTTCTGGTCGAAGGTGCTCGTCAGGGAGGACACCAAGTCTCCGGTTCCTGCAACAGACGGAAGCGTGAGACGGGTTCGCCGCGAGGGTGCTGGTTAGACACGAGTGACTGAAGCGTTAAGTCGTTACGTGACGTGATGATGGATGACGCCCGAGTACTAAGCCGTGCGGTCAGCGGTCGCCGTGATGTGAAGCGTTAGTACCACTAGTATGTTGTTTAGGGTGTTATGTAGTGAATCGACAAACGGGTGGAATCTATATTTCATTGAAATCACAAGTATTTTGTCTAAAAAGCCATCTAACAAGCAAATAGTCCTGAGATCTATTTGCAATACTAGAAAAACACAATATTACATGCTTTACAATACAAACTTGTATCTAAGACTACTTAAATACCACATAAAGTTTATCGATTCAATACAATACTAGATCGCCAATATATACATCTATTGATCCTGATCATGAGTCGAATGAGTCTCCATACAACACAAGTACAGTTTGTTAACGTTATCCGTACACACACACACTTGCATTGCAACACGCTCACATTCCTATACCTTTTAGTGTGGACAAAAGAAAGGGATTGCTGTGTCTACTCTCTGACGTCAGTACCGGACACCTAGTGGGGCAAATAGTAGACACCTTTATTTTACACATATTCAAACAATAAACTCCTTAAGGAAATTCCCGCCACACAGAAACAGTAAGCACAATATTGGGTTGAACCCATTGGGCATGGGTAGATTCATGGAAGCTATTAGGTCCTTTTAAGGGGAGTCCCAAGCTTTCTTTTTATGAAAATAGTTACTTTAGCAACCTCCTTCTCGTTCTTACATACAAAAACTTACGTTTCAGAAAAAAATACCAATTTAAGTCTTCCTGTGTATTTTATTTACTACTATTTTTTTTTAATAAACGTATTCTCTTAAAGTTGTAAGTCAGCTATAGTGCTGTGTTGATAGATAAAAGTATGTGATACGTACCATCTATGGAGAAGTTGTTGAGCGCATGTGTATGCCGCGAGAGCTCCTGGCGACCGCGGCCCAGCGCTGCCATTGATTCTAACTCGATTCTGGAAATTATAATATAAACATTATATTATATACTGAAATCATCTAGTATATGTTATAATGTAAAGTTTACCCCAAGTTGTTAATATGTTATACTGTGATTAGGATTTAAGTTTAACTTGTATTGAGTAGGCACAATTCAAAACGAGAGAGTTAGATAAGGAAATCTCAATTCTACCGATAAACGATTAAAGATAGTTTACGTTCGAAATTATCTCGGGGAGTAAGCGTAAATCTACAAAATTGCCAATAGGTATGTTTACGAAAAAACCTGTTCTTTTTTACTCTATACCATTTTTGTACCTAAAAAGGTTAAAATACTCACTTATTATGAACCCCCTCGTGGGTGTTGAACCGATGCGGCAGGCCGTCGTACTCGGCCAGGGAGGTGGTGAGGTGGGGGGGAGGGGATGTAAGTGGGGAGGGTGGGGAGGGCGGGGAGCGCGGGGAACGCGGCGGGGACCCGCTCGGGGACTCCCGCTTCTCCCCCGCCCACTTCTTGTCGGCCGTGGGCTTGGAACGAGGCTTGCGCTGAATCTTGCGGTTCGCCGCCGATATTATAGACGATACTATGTCGCGGGTCGACACGTCTTTACCTGGAAAGATTGAAAAATCTCTGTCTAATAATGTCGATTGATATATAAACTATTTTGGATACTGGTGATTTGATATTATTGCTATGTTTGGTAAGATAGTGGAAAATTTTCTTTCTATTTTTGTCTAGATGTCAACCTACTTCGCTTAGTTGAGTTTTACATGGGGATGCTAAAAAATAAACCAAAAGCCCAATAGGCTTTAAAGAACACAAATTTTCGTGATTAAATCATAACTTAATTAACAAATAAATAAATAAATAAAAAGTGCATATTTACCTATGGATATTTCCGCCATACCTTCTATCTTCTTGACGTTGTGTATGAGCAGGTCGCGCGAGGGCGCGCCGGCCGCGGCCAGCTCGTCCGCCGCCGCGGCCGGCTCCAGCGGCGGCTCGCCCTGCTCCTCGAGGAAGTACCACGAGTACTGGAACAAACCACCAGACTATTGTAGACAATTGAAGAGATATCACAGTTAAAGGCATGTGAATCCGCACCAAGCCCGCATGGCCTAAACCCCCTCCATGTTAGGGGAGCTTAGAGCTCCTCAGTATAAAGAAGTGGACGGAGAATCTGATGGTAACTCGTTATGTTGGAAAGAAACTATGAATACACATAAAAGTACCACATATTTGAGTTACTCTGTAAAAGTGCTGAAATATCGGGACCTCAAAACCCTAGAAAATCATAGTAAATATCAGAGATTCTATACATAAACGTAATCGTATGCTCAAACCGTGAAAGTCTGTAGTCTGATTCTTAGGGTAAGTACTTACATGTGTTAGGAAGGACTCTATGATGCGGCACTGGCTCGACATGTCGTTGACCATCGCGAGCATGTCGTCGCTGGCCGCTCGCACCAACGTTGGGCCAAACACGATGGCCAAGTTTCTCGCCTCCATTTTATTGAAGTCCGAATGCGCCACGACTTTGCGCAAGTGTTCGATCAGGTACTTGAGTGTTTCGTAATGCGCCTCCGGCAGGGCGTGAACGAGACGGCGGAGCTCGCGCGCTCTCTCTGGCGAACGGTCGGCCGCTGAAAGGATTGGGCTATTTTAGAATACTGAAACGCCGTTTTGTTTATGGATTGTGATTTTCTTGGGAGAGATAAATCTTTATCTTGGAAGACAGTTAATGTTAGTTTGTTTTTTAAGTTATTTTTGTAGCGGTTTTATGACTCTAAATAAATTATGTCACGAGTTAAATAAAACATTTTATCAATTTGAAGATAAAACACACGTCACATGAATTTATAATTGTAACTTTAAAAATGGTCCTTCGACCGGAATATTTATCTGTCTACAACTTTGTTGACAAACAACGCATGGACTAACCTTGCCTAAAAAAGTGTAGTATCTATTTCAAGAAAAAAGGCATTTAGAATTGGTCCTTCGATCTCAACTCACCAATGAAAGCCGGGTAGAGTTCGGCGGTGAGCAGCGGGTCGGGCAGGCGGCGCAGGTAGGCCTTGAGCAGGCTGGAGGCGACGTGCACGTCCACCCAGCGCGCGTCGCCCTCCGGCGGCGGCTCCCCGCGGTCCAGCGCCGCCGCCAGCGCCGCCACGCCGGCCGCGTTGCCCGGCACGCGGTACACGCCCACTGTACGCAGCCCGTACGCCTGCAATACGACAATTATTGTATTAATAACACATTTTTTCGTCCTAATTTATTAAATAAATGCGTTTTCCGACTATGACATTAGCAGGGTCATCGGTAACACGATGGAGCCATAAACAACTAATTGGAATTGGAATTCTAATTGGAATTGGAATGATAGATTTTAACCCAACGCTGAAAGGAATGGTATTAATGAAGGGTTATTTTCGGATACTTATGGATTTTTAAATAAATTACTGAGGTAGGTAAGTAACATAAATAGATAAGAATTACTATCTGACGACTGATAAAATGCTATAGTATACTCGACTAACACTAATATCTCGGGAACTGTCAACTTACAAAAAAATTGCAGTGGAACATAGAATTTCCTCCTTTTCGTAACAAGCAAAGCTGCTATGAAAATGGGAAATGTTTTTATTCGAATAGACCTTCACAAGCACTTACGAATAGTCAGATTGCCGTAGCATCGTTAGAGTTCGCGTTAAAGTCGCTGGTAAGGTACCTGGACAGCGCGTACGGCAAAGTAGCTAATAATACATACCTCAACAGCACGTGCGGGTAAGGTAACCGCGCGGGGTACCCCGGGCCGGTCGGGGTCGGCGGGGCAGCGGTCGAGCGGCGCGCCGAGCCAGCCCCCGGCGGGCGGCGCGGCGGCGGCGGCGGCGCCTGTGCCTCCGTGCATGCGACGGAGTTGCTTCGCCATCCTGCCCTTCCACGTCTTGTTTTTAGGCGACGACGGGAGGGTCGGCGTTGGTGGACCTGGTGAACGACAATGTTTTAATGTCGTAGTGTCATTTTAACGGCTGATTTTGATTTAGCTGCTTGATTTTGTTTGCTTTTGATGAGTCGATCATATTTGTTCATAGTTGTGATTAAGGAATTTGGTGCATACGTTTACAGATCTTCATTAATATCCTTAAAGTTTTGGAAATTAAGTATTTGCAAGTGATTTAAGTCATAATTTGCATGAGCGTGAATTTCCCTCAAGATGATTTTTAAAGTTTCTTACCAGTTGGAGATCTATTCCTGCCGATCTTCTTGCTCCTCTGCGGGGGCAGTGGGGAGGGGCAGTCGGCGACCGCCGCAGGTGTGGGGGTTGCGGGCGCGGGAGCCTGAGCGGGCTCGGCCGGCGGCGGCTCAGCTGAGTGCCGCCTTAGAGCCGCCAGCCATCGCTGGGCGTCTGCTGCACCTTCCGCCTACCACATACACTTCATTATTACACGGAACGTAGCAAATAATACGTAATATGTGACGGCAATTAAAAAAATTTATTGAACTGTCCGGAAGTTATGCCCCTTCAAAATCTAAATACTTAAAATATTCGTTTTTATTAAGATTGAAATAGAGGTGATAATTGGATATAATGAATTCGTAACAAGTTGATTTATATCTAACTGGATTTTTTGTATTGTAAGTGACATTAAAAACGAGTAAATAAACTTCAAATAAGGCTTGACTGACGTCAGACGAAGAAAGAATTCCCGTTTGTTGACAACTAGGTCAAGGTGGCTTTCGAGATAATCCCGCACTTTCTCGACAAAAGCATCTCACATCACTTAACTAACGGATTAGTACGCCAGATGTCACGTACGGAGGTTGAAAGGGATGTGCCCCTTAAGATTATGGTGAGATAGACAGATATGGTTCTCGCCAGCAAACTTGCTGGAAAGGTCAACTATTGTCAACATGTTTGGTCTGTTATGGGTCAAATTTTGAATATATTTTTTCTCAATAATATTTGAGTGACATCTTGTGGTAACGGGACATTATAATGAACCGGTTTTTATCTGGACGGTGCTTTAAATTTAATATCCAACCATATAAGTCGATGTAGAGGTAAATACACAAATACACACCTGTAATAACAACTCTGCTCCTGCTGCAGTAGTGACTCTGACTACATGCTTCCTCTTCGTGTAGTCGTCAGCTAGCGCTGCGAGCGAGTAGCGGACGTCGAGTGTGTCCCTCGAGCCGGGTTGCGCGTCCGTACCGGAGCCGCTCACTGCACCGGGGCTCTGAAACAAATCAAATGCAAAACTTAAAAATTAGAACAGCTAAACCACTGTCAAACAATGGCGTTTTCGTGAGATCAGTTTTAAAGTTTAACTTTAAATTTTTATTTCATCTCCAATTCCTTGAATGCATTTACAAAATAATAAACAGTTATATTGCAGTATTACTTTGAATAGCTAAACATTTAACGGTTTTCATTTAATATGCAATAAGTAGGTTTCGTCACGCACGCTCGACTAGCTGACTTCGATGTTATTTATTGAAATATCAATTACACCAGGACACCGTAAAGATGCTCGAAAAACTTATTCAAAGATCTATCAAAAGACGATCTCGATTTCGACACTGTATTGTATTAAACAGTCGTTTATTTTGCAATCATCAACTAGAATAGAAAACGTACAACGTTATTTGTTGTCGAAATTAACGCAATCAAAGCTTCATCGAGGCGACGACGTTTCAAATCGTGTGAACGAAACTACATCGCTCACGGAACTGAAATAAGACGCCACGGCCAGCTTTCCCCTAATTATAGGTATTTCGCAAAAGAATAGACATGTGTTTATCTCTGTGAAGGCGGCATTAATCAAATGAGTTGCTGAGCAAGATGTGGGGTACGGTGAATTGACCGGAACAAGGTGCAAGATCTCTATATTACCGTCTGTGTTTATTACGCCTCGGCTCGTATAACATGGCAACATGTTTACTACACACTATTGTTATTGTTAGTAGCAGTTTTATAACCCTCCATATCAGTAAACTGCCGTAAACAAATCCAGGTGTTAAGTGCTTTTCTGAAACGTTTATTGACGCCAAATTCGCGTAAGTACGATAAACGAGTTGGTTACGATAGCGTAAGACGTAATCTGTGGTCATAACCAATATGTCCAATTAGCGTCTTTTTCTTTCCCACTTGGATCATTAGTATAGAAATTAATCTTCTTGATTTATGGCGATACTTTCTATCCTTAGACAGAATGTCCTACTCTTTAACATAAAAGATTTCTTTTCTATAGTTAAATCTAGGTATTAAAATCTATTGGAGGTGTTTAGCCGAGAGATTCAATTGATTATGTAGGTCATCTAATAAATAGCTTTACCTACGTACAGCCTACGCAGTTAATACGGATAAATTGAGTTGTTTGTGTAGGCTTAAAGTAGCGGAGCGTATGTTTACCCGCTCGGGGCAATACCTAGTTGCGCGGAGGAAATCGAAAGTACGAATGCGGCCGACTCTTGCGCAGCTTTCCGAGAGCCATTGTCACGGCACGTGGTTCACGGTCATGAGGGGATTAATGCAAATCTTTTTTGAAAAAACGAAAGCGGACATGTTCCTCTTTATGTTTTGTTGTAATAACTTGTTTTTAATTGTTGGCCAAGAAATTTAAAACAACGGATTTGGGTTGCTTATTAGTAGATATTTGACTATCATCACTTAGTTGAATGTTTGCATTTTTAATTAGTTTTAGTGGAAACTTTGCCTTAAGTATTGGGTAAACTTACCGGGAACACCCGATTATTGATAAATTTATGTAAATACCTATTAACGTCATGGTTTTAAATAGGCAAATCTACTAATCCCTATGAGTAATATAATATTAGCCTGACAATTGACGATTTATGAATGAAGATTGTAGATAAACAGTTATCTATTTCCTAAATATTTGCATAAGTTACTATTAGTGACTCACACAAAGACTAAGGAAGTTAGTACAATGTCACTTACTGCGAAGAGTCGTGATTTTCTAAAAGAACCTACGTAACGTTGACCTTCTATATTAGTCAAAGAACTTAGTTTTTAGTTTGTGCTTATTTGATATGAATATGAGCGTAAATTTTAACCTAGAAAGAAACCATTAAAGAAAGAAATCATAAATGTAAGTTTATATTCATGAGAAATTACCATTATTCAAAAGGCTTAAAATTGCTATACGCGATAAGAATCAAAGGCATATTGTAATCGACCTACATAAAGCTATAAGCGTGTATGCAACATCGAGAAAAAAAAGGTATGTTTATTTGTCCGGCGAACGGCGCGGGCGACAACATTTCACGATCGTAACCTATTCATATCAAGCAATTAGCGGGTCAGCGCCTTGTTAGATGTGGCACACTGACGTAACACAACATGTCTTGTCTAACCAACATGTAGGTACAGACGCGGAAAGAAATTATTTAGGATTTGGTGACTTGGACCGTGGGGACCAAAAAAGTTGTCTTTTAGAATGGAATCATAAACAGGTGATTGCTGATGGACGGGACACAGTAAACAAGTTACTAAGTTTTGCAATTAATACAGGGGAAATAAAACACCATAAGTAAAAGGGGTGGCAATGCAATAATAAATATGCCTGTCAGGATATGAGATGATACAAAACGAAGTAAGAGTAACATAACTAAGATGAATATTCAAAAACAACTGTTTCGTCGTCTGTACTGCGCAGGAAATTAACTGTTGAGCAATTAGCATGATGAGGATAGTTCCTTTATTGAATTAGAGCAAACATAAATTGATGATTATATAGAAAGTAAACGAAAGAAATTCGAAACTGGTCAAGTAATTGACCTGATAAACATAGACACCGGCGCGTCTATTGATGGTCTATAATAACATATTACTTCTAGGTCAATTGCTTATTGGTATACCTTCCAATATTGGTGATCACGACGCCCTCGCTCCGCCAACATAGCAGAATTGAAGACTTTATAGTACATTTACGAGGTCTTAACAATTTTCTCAATCAATTAATTGTCGGTCCGTGATTGGGACAATGGTATATCAAAACCAGTATACCCGTTTGAGTATCTTTGTTTTCACTTCGATAGAATAGACTGATTAGAAATTCGGTACACGTGTGTCCGTATCTTTAATTCAAGATCTGTTTACTAGTAGCGATCCAAAAATACTGGATCATAGCGGATATGTTATAGTCTTCTTGCAAGCGAAGGCCATGTCGAAAGTTGCAGTGCCAACGGTTTACATAATAAACACGTGTTGTTATCTTAATGAGCCGGGTATATATTTGAAACTAGCAACAGACAAATAAAAGATTGTGGACGTACATACTATCGTATCGCGCTGTCAATTCTTTTAAAACTTACACGCAGGAATACTTTTAGAACTTGCATGCTCACAATAATTTATATTTTAAAACAATGTAATGGAATCTAATCAAACACAGGCTCACCAATATGTCGGTATACCAGAGCGTCATCATTTGGCGGCAGTCCACACGCGTCACAGGTGATCACAATACGTGGTGGTCATTGTCACATTTGTCACAGCTTGGCACCGGCAGTGGCAGTAGTCACACACAATAATGCACTCAATCCCAAAATTCCCAAACTCTTTTACCTCCTACACTTCCAGCGAAATTCTGGACGAGGGCATCAGCCCTAACGTAAACTTCCGAAATATCACTGAGATGAATGACACTGATCGCGTTCGAGCGTATCGATATTATGAGCGCAATAAATCAATCGTACTACAAGAGTGCCCGATCGAATCGAAGCGGACTATAAAATTATCAATAAAAAGGGTATAAAATGAATTTCCGGATGAGTGCAAGAAGAACAGAGATGCGGGCGGGCGGCGCTCGCGCACGTCTGAAGGACTATGACACGATACTGAGACTCTGAAGCCAGAGAAAGTGCTCCCGCGCAGACTCCGCGGCGTCTGCCAAATCGTTTTCACGGTTCGGAAATTGATGGCTTTTTCCGGACGACCCGTTCTACACAATAATGACTTTCTTAGACTTTCTTTCATTTCCGAATAATTTCTTGGAATTATGAACATTTATTTGTTTATTTTTATTTGGCCGCATTTTTTAAAGCAGTTTTAAAATGCGATTTCTGTCTTTCAGGTTCGTTTTAATTGGTGTGTCTCATTGTGAGATAAATCCTTATTTCTAGCCATAACATTGCAACATTATATGTAGGTACTTACTTTATGTTTTGTTTATAGCCATAATATATGGCTATTAGATGTAACTGTTGTAAGGTTAATTTACAGATCCGGCTGCATGCACTCACATGGTGCTAAATAATTTAACAAGCAGTCGTGAGTCGAGAATGACCGTGTCACTCGTAATTTCATCCGATCCGCGAACACGCTGCGTGCTAATCGCGATTTGTCATACTTTTCCTTCTCTCTACATGTTAAGGGTTGACAAAAATACGTTATGCCTAATATTTATTGGAATTCTGAAAGATGTCACTAAAATAAGAATCTCTGTTGAGCAGGATACATTTCCATTATCGCCTGTATGAATATTTCGTTATTATTTTGGAAAAGGTATGCGCCTAATTTGATGAAAGATATGCGTCGTCGACTGTCATTGACCTCCTAACAGAAAGTTCTTGCGCTTTCAATCAACATTAGTTCAGTACTGAAGATCAATTAGTAATGACTATTCAGACAACGGAACAAATCTGTCAATTATTATTTATTTAGTTTAATACTTACAACTCTTACAATGACATGGCAATATCACTTTTTTGAAAGCTGATACGCCTGTTAGTTTTAGCTTTCAGAAGTTAACACACAGTATTTCGTTGTAACTCGGCGTTTAATGGCATGAAAGCATAAAATTTAAGACTATGTTGAACAATAGTAGAATCCCTGTCCGATAGGAGCACGATCAGTCGTGTTTGTTGTCAGATTTCTAGCATATGATTGATGGCGGATCGACGTTTGTTCTTACATCAATATATGCAACGGGCCTTTCCGTAAATAAATTTTACACATTTCCGTAATATTTGCGTTTCTATATTACGTAAGTGTTACGGCGAGTCGGCGATCCATCTAACAGTTTGGAGTTAGGCTGGCAGTGGCTGCTGATTGAAACTGCTTATCGTGACTAAGTGAGGGGTAAACAATGGAAGCTTCGCCACGTTTATGTGACTCAACAGTGCCGTCTCGGACTGTTTTATGGTGTATAGCCTATTACTAGAGAAGCCTTGGTGATATTTGGTAATAATGAGTCATTGTTGCGTAACGCTGAGCGCCAGACAATGTTGGCA
The DNA here is from genome assembly GCA_905147785.2 of Thyatira batis. Lineage (NCBI taxonomy): Eukaryota > Metazoa > Arthropoda > Insecta > Lepidoptera > Drepanidae > Thyatira > Thyatira batis. The sequence goes on from LR990489.1 coordinate 9,514,776, forward strand.
CTTGAGTTTTAAGAGGGCTGTTGCGAACGATGAACAAATCACATTTTAGATAATTAATTTTGTATTGCATGAAACTTTTCTAAATGAGAGGATAGAGTCAAAGAGAATTTGTATGTCATTTTTGTCTTTAATTTAGGATTTTTTTATGAGCTAGCCTGTCTTACACCCATTCGGACCTATGAAAACATTTGTTACAGGTCGACATTTCGTTATTAGGTTGATCAAAACATTGAATACCAATCATATTGTCATGCAGTGTCATTTCCGACCCGGCCCCGGTCTACATTCCCTCCATCTGTCCCTCACTAATACAGCTGTTAGAGAGTTATAAGTATCGTTGATATCACACAAAGATGCTAATTTGATTGCGTTTTTCTTCACCACATGGCCTATAACGAGCATGTAGGTGTGCAAATTAATTTGCGTGCAATCGCGCGTCAAACTTTCAAAATGCGAAGCAATGCTATACGGCGGGCACATGACTTTCTATTAAATGGCATCCCAGGGTAATATGGGCTACGAGCTATAATGGGCCGATAAATGCATTATTTATGATCGAGAAAGTGTAATGTAAACCAGATCAATCCGGTTAATGAGCCCATCCCGAATCGTGCGGTTCTGTGTTACGTACGATTACGTCAGGTACGCACGTCATAACGCGAATTCGGGTCAGTTTGTTAATACATTCATGTTTTATAACCTATTTTATTCTATTTATAAAGATTATTGTTGGAAAGTAGAGCGGATTGAATGAACATACGGCTCGTGTTCCATAGAAATTGTGTTAAAACGACACTTGTGATATTTTGTTAACTTGGATTGCATGTTTTGGCAACCCTGATTTGCGGGATCACTCTAGTCGAGCAGTTAATGAATCATCCCACGTCTGAAGTGGGTTAAATGTTAATTTTGCTCATATTTTAACCAAATATATTACCCTAATTTTGTAACTGCAAATTTTGTAAGAGTTTTAACAATGATTTTGAGGCTTCTGCCTGACACAATGAGATCTTTATTTATGACCCAACTAAAGGATGTTTTAGACGTGTAAGTTTCGTAATTTTAAATTTTAAACATATTTCCTAAGAAGTTTAGGTCTAAATAAATGTTGCGAAATGTTCTTTACACCGATAGCGGTATTAATCAAAGACGGGATAACAAGTAGTACATTCTTTATATCGTCGAAAACAAAAATAACCGTAATACATCGTCAATGTAATTTGGTGATACCCTAATTGCGATTATTTGGGTGTAGCAACACTGATAGATAACATTGTGTAACATAATAGATGCCCAGCCTTTCCATAGGTCAGTAACGGTGCTTTTGTGTCTATTAAATATGATTAATTGCATGATTAATCTAATAGATGACTTTGATATAAGTTATCTTCGATACGAAAGCTTTGCGTATCGAATGCCTTCTATTAATAACAATGTTTTTGGGTTAACTTTCGATCGATTATTTTTAGATGATATAAATCGTATAAAAGGCCGAGGTTCTTTGTAATATTTTGACTTTTGGCCAGATCCGTGGGCGTGGCCAAGTGCAGAAGGGCTCTGTTAATTTGATACAAGCTTAGTGCATTCGATTAGTTATTTTTCAAAGGAAAGAAAGTTCGTACGAAGCTCGCGAAAGCTTTACCTATCATCACATTAATTAAGTTAATGAACTAATGTATGAGTGAGGATTTGTTTTGTTTACAATATGAGAGAGGCGCGACCCCGAAACGCAACCGCGCGGCGCGTGCGCATCACGCCTCATCAGGAACTGATCAAGCGGAAATCGTGTCTATTTCGTTATACATACGGCAACGCAGCTTGTGACATCCGTGTACATCAATATCGAATTACTTAATGCTAGATCAGCGCTACTTACTGTACATCAATAGCTTAATTTATATTGTCTAACTTGTGTCTCTATTATACTCATGTGACATATTATGTTTCATTAAATTGAATAAACTTTCCTGTTCAATAAAACGAATTGTAATATATATTTTCGTTTAGATTCTACGAAGAAGGTAAAAGCAAAGTTTTACGACGCGAAGTTCAAGCGATTTTAGATGTTTTTATTGGTTCCTGGAAATGTTATTTTCATTGGAATAGTTTCGATGGAATTCCTGTTTATTAAAGAGATGAACATATACTTTTACTGATTGGGAGAAATTTTAAAAATAATATTTATAAATCCAGTATCTGATGTTTTATTTTTGATGGCAAGATTAAACAATGCGTGAACACGTTGAAACATAATACATAAGTATCCAATTATAAAGCAAATGAGTCGTACTTTTATTTTCATTCAAAAATCGAGTTACTTAATCACATGTAACTTGATACTGTGAATCACGAAACGATTCGTGGCACAATAAATATGCAATTAGCAATAGAAAGTAAACAATAATAATTATAATTGGCGTACGTCCGTCAACCCACTCGCCTATTGAGCGACTCCATTGGTGCGGAAATATAGCAGTCCTGGATGAATCGTGGGCGTGATTGTCTAAGGACTTGCGTGCTAAGTGAGAAAGTGTCTGTGCCTGAGTCTGAGTAGGTACGTAACTATGTGACTAAATATATGTGGGAGCATTATAAAATCATCAATATAAACTATTGCACAACGATCTATTGTATGGCCACCGATCAAAATGTAGGTGAGCGATTTATTAATCATACTTATTAAAATATCATCCGCATTAGGATATGATCTTTTGATCATTTAAAGTCACTTTCGATCTGATAAGTTTTGTGTAGAGCTTAAAGCCCCCAGAAGATTTATCTTTCGTTCAAGTATATGTAGTACCTATTAGGTAATATTATTATTTTTATTTCAGACTAAAAAAATGTAGACAGTTCTTTAAGTTTCCTAATTTATGTAGTAATTTCCAGGATAGGTGAGCATAGATCTATTTATTGCCAAGTCCGTTGTGCACATGGAGGTCGTCGACCCCGGCAGCGACGCGGACGGACGGACGCGCAACGCAGCGTGCGTGTGCGCATAGACAAACGATTGTGGGATAACCGATTGACAGCAAAGAGCTTACTGAGATATACCATTGCGATTAATTTCCTTTACCGCTGTGAGTACTTTATATATTGTATTATGTATCAGCTAGGAATTGAGGATGAGCGACTTGATTTGAATATTTTGAATGCATTGCATGTAGCTTAAGTGAGGTGTTTGTAAATACATACTATGAAATGCTAATCATGATAGTGACATTTATTGTACGTATTACTGGTACCCATTCCTAATATAAAAACCTATGACTATTTATTTTACATTTGAAGAAGGCCGAATCTAGTACAAACTTCGATTCTTACATCCTATTAGTAACTTGTGCCCTAGTGCCTAACTCCAATGACTTTGGACAGTAAATCAATACTAATAAAAAGTATATACTGTCGTATCATGCACATGTGGTGCACTCACATTTCGCAGAAGCCAGACACTCGGTCTGGTGTACATGCGCCTGCGTCGCGAATAAACGCAACGCGCACAGGGTTACCAAAAAAGAAAAACATGACTGTATTTTTTATGTTAAACAACATTACTTACTTTTGATTCCTAAATTTTATGACAGTATAAAAGCACTGTTTAGATACTCAAATTTTATAAATGTTATGACATACCTATGTCTGAACCGTCAAATTCTTTAGACAATCTTCAAATACATAATTTGTAAACATACAAAAACTAAAATTTTGTAGTTTGGTACCTACCAAACTACGAAATTTTAGTTTTTGTATGGTCAATACATAAAAAACTACCAAACTTTTAATATTTTTTAACAATGGCAACCCTACTCTGCATTGGGCTGCCATGTGGCGCTGATTGCTTTATGTCCGTGCCTTATTTGCCTACTTGTGCAATTGCTCAAGTGCCGTACGCCCGTTGTTTGGATTCGATTAAGTGTTGCCGATGTGTTATGGTCCTGTATCAGTTACTGTGTACAATGCAATAACACTTTATGAAGTTAGTGCGTCGTGTATGATGAAAAGCTTGCGCTGACCCGGCTTTGATTTAATGTTTGTAACGAATCGATAAAACAATGTACAGATGCTTCTTTTATTATCGAAAGTAATTGCGACACTGTATTGCCAACAGCAGCACAATTTCCATCGTACTAATACCATTTAGCAGTGGTATTGCCAGCTACAAACTGTAAAATTCTACTGTCACAAACGCAACGGCATTCCAAACAAAACACAATCTAATTAAACATACAGCCTCGCGTCTTACAGTTCAGAATGGTCTAAAAACACGTGTAATAGCTTGTAATGGGTGGACATTTCATCCTGCCAGCCGTGCGCAGGAGTGTCGGCATCCGTTCCCAGAAGCAGAGCACGCTATGTGCACGACCACAAGCTTACATGACAGACAAACGGACGCCATTATAATGTTTAACATAATCCCACTGAATAGGAGGATATTGACAATTATGCTGATGCAGCTTGTGAAAGACACGCATGATGGTCAGATAATAATCTTACCCATAACCGTCTCAGAATTGTTAGCAATTATATCAAAAATAGTACCTAAGTACCTTCTGTAAAACTATGCATCCGAAATTTTCTTTTGAAAAACATTCTCCAAAAACAAGAGTATCAAATAACAGTGACAATAAAAAATATGGAATGTCTAATGGATATAAAGATGCGACAATTTCGATGTTTACAACAACAAATGAAAAGTGTCCTTGCTCTCAAATGTCGCAACGCAACCATCAACAAAATACACGTAATAATTATTCTAAATATCAAAGTAGCTATTGGGTCAATGGCGAATGCATAACTCCCCATAAAATGTGGTATTTCTGTTCTCACTGGAATAGTTTTCGAGTGTTAAGAAACCATTGAGGGCTGCCAGGAGACTAATAAAACGCTGTACCTATGCGTCGAGTGTGACGTTTTGTTTACCACGCCTCGGCTGGCGCCTGATTGCTAAACAAAATTTTATAAATTCTACGTGCCTACCGTGTCGTAATTCACGTACGCCGCCGCCGCTGCCACCGCCGCCGCTCATGGAGCAAACATTATGGACATTGACTGTATGTAATGTGAATCATCAACCGCAGTTGACAGCTCAGCTTTCTCGTCCACTGCGGTGTGCCCAATCGGAAATACTCGCATTGTAGTGATTTATTACATAAAATGATATTACTGCTTATAAAGCTAATTCAGTAAATGTTTAAGCGCAATATACAATTTTTGCCATTATATTTTTGCATTACATAATTGTGTTCTTTTGCTGCATATGAAATAATTTATTACTAATATTCAATAAACTGGTAGAAAGCCACAAAGTGTAGGTACTTGTAAAACAAGCTTGAAGTTTGTCCAATAATTACTCATCCAAAAACGATCTTCAGATGTACCACTCACAACACTCTTTTGGCATCGTTCCGAAAAATTACTTCGAGAATGTGCTTGTTAAGAAAATAAATAGAGTTATTCACATAAACATAATCAAAGAAACCGCCCAGCACTCGCAAGTGCTCAGAACGCCATTAGTCTCTTTATAACCCGCGGTGGAGCTGCCTTGTTTACTATAATATGAACTCACTGGTTCACTGCTAATATTTAAGTTCTCCCTAATGAATGTAACATTTTCATGCTTTTTGAGGAATTAAAATATGCAAACTACATTATAATCGATTCGAAACTGGATACTTAACGTTGCCAGCAAACGAACTCCCGAATACAAACTATACATAAACGTTATTATGAAATCGATTGCGCCGCGCTCAATGGTTTCAAATATCGTGACATAACTCGAGTCGTCGGTAGATGTCATAAAAAATGCGATAGAATCGAACGCGTATCAACGCACTTAAGTTATGTATTTCAAGATCAAATAAGAATAGAAGAGATAGACAGATTTGCTGATTGGGTTTCAAAGCATGTGATGCCTTTCAATGTATCTCTGGGACTTCGCCAAGACTGGTTGTTGGAAATGAAACGTAACTATTAACGATATTGTTATTGTAAATAGACGTCGAAAGATTTAAGATTATTCATGTATAAGTAACAATAAAATATGCACGATATAAAAATAATACAGGAAAAGGATCATCTCCAGACGTCCGCAATTATGCTGAATGCTTAGTCCCTTGGCGTTTAAAATGCGCATAATTAAATTAGAATTATTAGGGGCCCACTGTGGTGGAATTTCGATGGCACGCGCGGTTACAACTAACAATACGGTTCTGATCACAAACTATTCAAGGATGAATGCCGATTGCGTGCAAGCAGGCTCGATTTGCAGGTGGATCACGCACGAACATAGCCATCATGGCGTCATATCCTCTACAGAATTGGCCACGATAATTAATAAAAGAATTGCGCGCAGGCAAGGCGACTCTATGTTCGGTAGTGGTTGGCCGTTTTGACGCATTGTTGACGTCTGCAAAGACGAATTGTTCTTGGATAAAAAAATGCGCTACTGATTAGGTAGTACGTTATCTTCAATGGATTCCATAAGCTACTAAGGGTCTTACTTGCTTCATTTGGCTGTGATTCATAGAGCTTTTACGACTTCAAGGATCTTGAACGACATGACTCTTTGTTAGTCAAATTTGTTGGACGACAGACGTCGCGTCCGCGTCGGTACAATCACAGCTGACATTACTTTCGAATCGGTACCTTCAATATCGATATTCGGAAACATTCAGTACTCAAGGGCTACAAGGAGCAATACAATCGATCTGCTCATTGACACGTGTCATCCTTCATCTTGCATCACTCTCCGAGACTCGTCAGGTTCTCTCTTATCAGAGCTGTCATCTCCTTCCCATTATGCGCACAGAATAGACGTGTGACCTCATCAAGTCGCCGGCAAGGCCACGTGCCTTCCCTTTTCCTTTTGTATAAGCTTATTAATAAATTATTGGCTTATCGATAGGTTCGATGGGTTCAAGGCGCATTGTGAGAAATATCTTAGGGAACGTCAATTGTTTTTTGGCCATGAAAGAACAGGTGGTCTTCGCCATTGTCTTCGCTTTGTATAGTGTTTAATTAGCAAATTTTAGTTCATCACGATTCGTAGCCTTATCTAAACTGCTAATCGCATTATTCAGAATTCATCGAGTACTTCGTGGTTTGAGAAATAATCTTTGAATAATGCTGCTAAAATACTATAATGTAAACATATCGACAAGCGTAAAATATAATTCAGCATTGGACATTTAATCTTTGAGATTTCGCATCATGATGGTTTGTTTTCCTGGTTCAATCGGATTACTATTATCTGCATTCATATAGCGTTTATATAAATGATTCATCGTATTGTTCTAACACCATATAGTCATTGTCTGCATTCTGGGCGGGACAAACGTCATTATGTTTTGGAACAAATAATATCTCGACCCTTCGGTGAATAGCTTCATATCGATATATCAGACTCAGTATGTGGAGCGAATATAAATCTAAAGAGTCATATGGCAAGAGATGTTAGTTTCTAAAGTATTAGAGCTTGAAAGTCTTGGCTTTATGCGCATTGATGGTAGACTGCTTGAAACACAGGAGCTTTCACTACACGTTACTTACATGTAAAGTATTTCGCTATAAAATAAATATATTGAGAGATAAAACCGATGTACTATTTAGTTTCCTTCTTGAATAATGTTCTGCTGAAGGTAATAAAGTGGATCTTAAATTCATCAGGCTTTTTCAATACACTCACAAATTTACTACATTTATTTTTATCAACAGGTAGGTTTGAAGCTCCGTAGTTTTCATAATACCTTGCAGCATTAAAAGGACAACGACCGTTATTCAAAACCGTTAAGGTTTATAAAATGAATTTTCATCCCGAGTGAAAAATGAAGATGATCGGCCTAATTACGCGGAATTTGTCGGCCGTTTCATAAAAATATGCTTTTATTCGAAAAGGTTCAAATTAAGTTATAAAAGCTTGAGGGCAAAGACCTCGGAATGAATTTTCAAGTCGCTTCAAGTTAAGTAGGTGTGCCTTAACGGTCGATTGCAAATCAACGGTAATTAACTTGGTTAACAAGAAATCAGAACGAGACGTAAATAAGCCACGTTTTACCTTTAAGGTATTTTATTATAAGCAATAAAAGTTGAGTTTTCTCAAGCCCATACAAAAAGCTCCAACTGAATTTTTAGAGACTTCGTGGAATTTTTGATGAGCTTACCTATTCTATTTATTTATTTCTATTTAAGTTATTTACAAATTATGTAGGTTCCGTTATTTAAAACATATAGAATTAATTCAGATAGCTAAGTATCGATTTGGTTTTGTAATATTTTTAATTAAAACCATTATTCGATAGTATCCTAGCGTGAAGTTCTAACTAGATGCTTGTCTTTACTAACATTATAAAAAGATACATTTTGTAAGTGTAGATATTACTAGTAGGTACCTAATCTGTGATACAACTTAAAAGTACATTCTTATTTAATCAACAACTAATTCGTTAATAGACATATATACTATTCTCAGAGACTATGTTTTTATACTCAGGAACGCGAGTGCAATCACGGATCGGTACATAGCTTTCAAACGTAGGGGTCGTCCATATAGCACATAAGGCTTACGCCACGCATGGCAACTGGGCCGTGATAATCGGGCGAGTAAACCGCGGTAACTATCCGTTGTGTAACTGCACATATAGTAGGTAATGTAGTGATGCGAATGTGGCCGTTATTAGAAAAAAATAACCGCCGTAAAACTAAAAACAAAACACTAAACCTTTTTTTATTGAAACTATGTTCTTATATAATGTCAGTATACCTAAGTAATTTTAAGTCGGCTCTCTACTCCACGCATCGATCGAAGCTTTACTTAAAAGAACCTTTACAGTATTCTCGTTGTTTTAAAAACTAGATATCGTTGTCTTAATGTCGTGACGCGTACAACACCATACTGACGATAATTTCTCAGAGGATCAACACAGATTTTTCGATACGAAAAGCATTGATATTGCAAGATAGTTTAGAATAGATAATGCGGAAAAAAGGTAAAAACTATACTAATCCCATCACTACAAAGCTACTAAATGTAGGTAATGAAAACCGCAAACGCTAGAAAATGCGTACACGCGTATTGAATGGACGACCGCTTGCGGAGAGCCTGCGCTGAGGTTGAATGAATCCGATATTTGCCACCCAAATCAAATAATGTGCCATTGAAGTCACAATTCGCGTATTTTTTTACCAACCAAATATTACTCAGTGTGACGTTAGTCGGTCAGGGCCGACGATTTAACTGTCATAAACTTTATTATTTCCCGTGTTATAAATCTACTTTCTTTCTTTTTTTTTTCATAAACTGTTTGTTTAATTTGTTCTGTTTGATTTAGCGTCTGTCGTGAGATTGATTTGGCACGACAGGAACGAAGTATAGTTTGTAATGGTTGTAAAACATGTTTGAACACAATATCGTTTTATTGGTCTCAAGGTTCGATTGACAAACAATGAAAACTTCCACGAGAAATTACGTTACCGATATATGTAAAGAAGAACTTATTATAGTTGTAAAATTGTTCTGATCAATCCAAACTAGATAAATCCGGTTAACATACCCGGAAAATCTCATTTCCATCAAAGCTATATATTTCAACAGTAATGTTTGTAAACGCAAGTGATGACACGCGCACGCGACGCTTCACAACCTGTTATTTATTCTTACGTACACTAATACTACGTTATTACAGGAAATTAGCGTGTAATGTAAATTTCCTGCAAGAAAAACACGATGAAAAAGCAGAACACGGTTTTTATTGCAACCAATTTGCTTTTGATACCATTGCGTAATACGACGCTTTAATTAGGCAAATGCTATTATCGTTTCGAGAATATGTTTGTAGGGCATGGACCTTTACGATATGTTTTTAAAATGTCTCATTTTAAGACTAAGTAAATTGATTACAACTGGCAATATTATAGGCGGTATGTCGACTTTCAGTGACACATTTCTATATATTAAAGAAACCTCGCTTGTGATTATTATATCTCGTGACTAATAAATAAATGGAAAGATCGTAACCATCTCAACGGGTCCTTTGAAGTAGGTAACTATTGATTTTCTGAAGAATCAATACAGTATCGCAGTTCATATTTATGCGAATATATCTCTATTTTTAAGTATAGCACAGTTTTTAAAAGGGTAATAAAATTACGCTATTATATGAAGGTGGTCGATAAAAAAGGTGACCACTACTACTCATAAAAGGTTTTAATATTCTTAGGTTGTACACCCTCCTTTATTTGAGTGCAAAAGGCCCTAAAGGTAATAAAACACTCAAATAGCCCGAACTGGGGCATTACAATGCCAGCTGTTCAACTCACGGTCAAGATCAGCGATTAGGGTCACCGGGGACACCTGGACAAAGCTACGAATACAAATAATTGGTTGGACAAACAAAACGGCCGGCAAATAGAAATGCGGGACAGAACTTTATCTTCTAAGATAGTATCGGTACATAATAATATACTAGTTGAGTCGTTATCGCGAGAAAAGTATCAAACATCGATGCTCATATACTTTCGCGTTTATAAATTTTGTAGGAAATGGCAATATATATTGACATACTGCGAGTTATCATTACATTCATGAATAAGTCATTACTTCCCTACTTTTATACAAGCATATTCTCTGAGCCAACATTCCCCACTATTCCTTTAATATAACACGATGTATATAAGAACCTCCGCCCTGCGGTTCCTTTTCCGAGATAAAAAGTAAAAATTCGTATCCCAAGCCCAAGTCTATCTCTGTACCTAACCTAATCAAAATCGGTAACAGATAGATAAACAGAGTTACTTTCGTATTTATAATATTAGTAGGTAGCAAGGAATCGTAATTTACCTGAACAAAAGAGTAGGACAAAAAACTAGATACAGTCATAAAAAGAGGACAGCATCTAACGTATCTTACAGGCTATAATCTCACTAGTGTGTGCATTAAGTCTATACTGTGGGTGATCAAGACGTGGTTTCTATGCCGTATAATAGCTTATTAATGGCGCTGGTGACCACAACCGCGACCTAGTACACGGCCGGATGTCGCGGTTTCTTAAAAAACCTGGATATTTTATAATCCATACTTCAAGGTTTATTTTAAGCTATGATAAATGTGAGAGTCTGATAAAAATATTTTACTTATAACAGTTTCTCTGTAAGTCAGGATTATTAGTTAGTGGTTCTAAAATAATTAATAAAATAACAAAAAAAATATGGTTGTTGGTAGTAATAGTATTTCCCTTACTGACTACCTACTGTACTCACAAGGAATTTTTTAATTATTTTCAGCAATTTTTAGTAATTAAAAAATATATAAGTTTTTAACTTTGATCTCTTACAGTTCGTAGACCTAAATACCTTTACGTTTGTATAGAATATCAGTGGAATAGCAAACATTTTTTTGCTGGCTGTCAAACCCGCTTATCGTTCGGATATTTGCATATCGATATCCAAGTATTTGGGTTGTTTGACTGATTTATGTACATTCCTGACTTTTATTGAACCTTTATCATTGGCAGCCATATTGTATTATGTCATAAAGTTTTACACATTGTAAACATATATTGACAAATTAAATATGAAACGCGTTATTTAAATTCTACGCAGAGTAAATCATAAGTCGCAAAATAATTCTATCAAAAAAATCTGAGAACAATAAAGGAATTGCGTCCACGAAGTGACTGAAATATACTAACATGTATGAAACCTGATTATGTAGGTACGCGGTGCTGACAAAATTAAATTATATTTTTATAAAGAAACAAATGCTAACCTCGAACCTCGACAAGTGAACACAATGGGCGCTGATACCCACATTAACCCTGACATTTTGTCCCTCGTATATCTCACACAAATTGTTGGTGCAGACAGCTTACAATCGACAATAATGTTTGACATAAAAACCGACTGGGAAAATGTGTACTCACTATTGTCTTAGGTACCTACTCGCTCACATTACAAGTTATTATAATAATTCCGCTTTCACTTTCCTAAACAGGGAGTGGAGCGAGAGTGTTTTCAACAATGAAGTTCAATCAGACTTTTAATTAAAACTCCATTAATCTCTCAACAGACGTTGCCGTTCAAAAGCTTTTGACAGGTAAAAACATTTCGAGGCGCCTCACCGCATCGCGCCGCCGACCGCCGAAAATATGAAGGATTATGTAAAATTAACGCGGATGCGTTCAAAATTAGCTAATTACAAGACGCATGAAAATATAAACACGTTCAGAACAAACCTTGACATATTAGTTTTCATGTAGTGTGGGTTTATATTTTATTTATAACTGCATGCATGTTTCAATATTTACGGGAGTGGAGACTGGTTAAAAATAGGCATTTTATTAGTGTCGCTATGCACGGGTTACTGCCACACGTGTAGTGTGGTGCACTTGCATAATATTTATATACAACTATTATACGGTCAGTTGGTAATAGAGAGTATTACACACAATCTTGTTTGTGAGCAATATTTAACTACTTTTCATAGATACATTAAGTAACCTATTCTAATACAATGTGCAACTCAATTGACATCATCCTGGAAATTCAACTTTATACTCAAATCTGTCGTAAAGGCGACTATATTTACTAAAACTATAGACACTACTTTGATATCTAAATACAGTATCGGAAAATTTTGCTAGTCCAACAGACTCTGTTGAAGACAAAGCTAACGGTCACCATCCTCAATCTGACTATTTATAAAATAATAATTTCGCATGTTACGTAAACAGGCGGCCGGGGCACCTGACTGCTTCGCATGGAACCTGTTCCCGCGACCAGTTCCGAAGCTCGGAGCAAGGTCCCGCCATAGACCCGGTCAGCTCTGTGCGCGGGCGCATGGGTACGTTACCCTTTAACTAGCTACTAGTTTATTTATATGATATGCAACCTGTTTAGTAAGGCCCATAATGATTACATATTTAAGGTATTATGTTGTTTTATATCCAAATAGTTTAATTCGAATCCAGTCCATAGGCAATAACCATCTCTAGCTAAAATAAGTGATCGCAAATTAGCTATATACACGGCAAACGTATGAAGAAATACCAATAATTTTATAATAGTTCCGCGCAATTGAAGTTCAGTGAAATACAGAAAGTGGTTTAAATATAGGAAGTTGGTAGAGTCAATGCAACTTATCACTCACCTTTCGTACCAATAATTTCTTAATCCTTGCAAAAATATCACTCGCAAGCACTTTCATTTTAGCAACGACCAAAATACACCAACAACTATTAATGTTCACTGCACCACATCACGAGATATTATGACAGAGTTGAGACAACTCTCCGAGAGCTCCCATCTCATTAGGGTAAACGTTAAAAGGTTTGTTTACACAATCATAACGTAAATACAATGTTTGCGTACATTGTAAAAATATGGTCATTAGTATTTTTAATGAGCTTACTTGAGAAATTTTGGTAATTAATTAATTATGGTGAAGGTGTCTGATTATTATGATAAAGACACTGTACGTTCACTAAGTGGATTAGAAGCAAGTACAATATTGTCGTTGATAATATTCACCTGATTAATCCTTCAATTCTAAAAACCACCGATTTCATAATAGGTACCTACAACTAAAATGACCATCCTTTTACGATAGTAAGTCTCAGACGCCTAATCGTGTCTGACCCCAAAAAAGGTGCGGTCCACACATTTTTAAGTTCCGATAACATAGCAAAAGCATACAATACATAAATGTGTGTGTCATCGGTCAATTTAGGGTGGTAAACACGAAAAAAGGGAATCACGTGACATCCACGCTCCGGGCACGAGATAGCCACCCTCCAATCGATTCCAATTTCGAATCAACCTTACATGGCTTCGATATACAAACAAACATACCTATATTTTATACTAGCTGCCTCCCCGCGGCTTCACCCGCGTACCCGGGAGATCTTCTAAAAAGTAGCCTATCTTCTTTCTAAGACTCTAGATTATCTATGTACCAAATTAAATTGAAATCGGTTCAGTAGTTTTAGCGTGAAACCGAGACAGAGTTACTTTTGCATTTTTAATATTAGTTAGGTAGGATACCTACTCATTATTTCTACTATCTACTTCATTCAAACTCGTTTCCATTAGTTATGTATGTTTATTAGGTATTTGCATTTTAATGCTATATCAAGTTTATATTTGGTCTTCTGAATCTATTAAGAAATCTTGTGTAAATATGCCAATAAGTCATATTAAATTTAAACCAGTTAGCAAATTTTATGTTATTAAAAATATATGGCCTCATCAGCAATGTTTGCCTTAAAAATTTAAATCTTAAACAGACATATTGATACCTACTCTTGTTTAGAAAATGTTTAAATAAGATTTGTATCAAACCTAAAATAACTGAATAATATAATTTGGGCATTTGCTGTAAGAAATACCTTATATAAAATTATTATCAATCACATTTTAAATGCGGATATGTATTTAAATAAATAATTAAAAATACCTGACGTGTTTAAAATATAAGTTAAAAAATAAGATAAACGGAAAAAATATTTACAAGTGATTAATTTTAATTATGTGTCTAACCTTTTTGTTGTTTACAGGTTAGGGTTACGATCTTAATTATTTTATTTTTTACTAAGTACTAAAACGATAAAGTCGTTAGTAAAGTGCACAATAAGACGACAATAACAAAAACTGTGAAGTGGCAGGTGCAGTTGAGGTTAATTTAATGTCTTGTCAAGTGTAATTAAAATTTGCCCACACTCCAATTGGCGATGTCTGTTTGTAAAACAAACATAACAATTCATTATAAACTCAAGCGTGTAAGATTGACGGGTAATTTCGTTTAACGTCGTTTCCCTCAGAACGCTTCACTGAACATACATTATGCGTCGTAAATCAAAAGTGGGGCACTAAGACATGAAACGTTATCTCACCCAAGATCCAGTGGAGCCCCAGCGCTTCAATCTTTTCCCGAAAATGTTTTGACACTGGGAGAGGCAGGACACCGAGGCGGCCGGTTGGATCTTAGCAACGAAACTCTCACCCCTGTCTAATGTCATTTTGCACTTGTCACTTTGACACTTCAGTTTGTGAAATTGTATGTCCAATAATTGTTCCGTACACTAGTTAAAAACAAATGCACATGTAATTAAGGCGCTATAAGTCGCCGGAATACGCGAATAAAACGGTTTATTTGTGTTTGAGAGCTCGCCATGGGGCGCGAGCGTTCGCGACGACTGCTACGGCGCGAGTGCCGGTGGCGGTGGCGGCATTCAAGATTTCCCTTAGCCGGGAAACTCGCCCCGCCCGCCCTCGCGCCGCCCAAACGCAAGTTCCAAATGGAACACTTTGGTTTTCACTTTATTTTCACTGGAATCGTATTAGTGTCGTGTGGACATTATAGATTGGGCGACATGGTTGATAAGTTCTAGAACTTAATATTCTTTACGTAGACCTATCTTATATGGTAAATGAAAATTAAAGGAATAAAACTCTCAAAATTCATGTCAACGGCCGTAATGATTTATATCTATTGCATTAAACTTGCTAAATAGTAGTCGGCGTATTGAAATCATTAATTAGGTCCATTACAAAATTTGGTACATAATGTCAAACGACAGCGCAATAAAATCGTATCAAACATAAATAAGTCAAAACTTAATCACTACTATCGTTGAGCAAACTCAAAACGGATATTTAATTACTAAGGCAATTTAACAAGTGTGACGTTATGTGACCGAATTAAGATGAGTCATTTGTCATTATCACGTGAATCAATCACTTTTTAGTTTTACTTGTTTTTAACTTGTTGCGTAAGCCAGTTTGGTCACGTTTTCATCATATAGGTAGTGTACGGACGCGCCTACCGACGGAAATAACGTCATTACAATCCGGACTACAGTTTCGTCGATACAGATATCAAATTGGCATTAACAAGACATACAACCACAGAATAAAAATTACTCATTTACAACTCTCCCAGTGACACACCAACTCGTAAAGTTGTCTTCATAGAAAAATGCGATGTAATTTTTTACGGACTATGAAAATTATGACATTCATAAGTTGCCGCGGTTAATAAAGGCGAATTTATTGACAATAAAAATGTTTAAACTTGTTTCAGTTTTCCTAGAATCGTAAACTCGAGTTGAGCATCTTCGGAAAAGCATGGGGAAATACATGAAAATATAAATAGCTTACCTGCCTGCGTTTTATTTAAACACATTGTCATATTAATAACTATCCACTTGTCAAACATAATATCCAGTTCTCGTTTTCCTTATCCTTTATTTTGGCATTTCTTTTGTTTGGGTCATTAATCAAATGCGATTGAAGACACATCTAAGAAGTGCAGTGAGCCAAGAATTTATTGCACATAAATATCTAAAAATAATTTCCTAACTGCGGTTAATACCTTGAAAAGTTGTAACAATAATTTTGCTATTATATGGCGGGATTTCCTGTACCTTTGTTTAACATTTTACTTTGGAACCCGCATACCTGAAAGCCTATCATCCTGTAATATGATTTCAAAACTTTCATACATCAAACATACACATCTAGCACTTCTTGTATAAGTGTGTGTGTATTCCCTAATCTGTATCCATCTACAGACGATAGCGTGGATACACGGTACAGCGAGCGATTACCGGCAGCTCAGTGAAGCACCGTACAATAATTAAAGAGATCAGATTAAATGGAAGTTTCCGAAATTCGCCACGGTATGTGAAATCCTTCAGCTGTGTTTATAAAATAACCATATAACACACGTTAATATTAAAAAATAATTATAAAAACGGTTGGTTTCATCACATGTTTCGTTATTCAGTTCCGTTGAAAACGTATAACCTAGCATTATATTAACTATAGTACCGTAACGTAGGTATATTGTACGTAAAGATTTGCTATCAACGATAACTATAGCTTAATATCAGTTTTTGACCCTCAGTTTTCGAGGCTACTAATACATGAATCAATGTATCTTATAAAATTAAATACTTTATTACAGAGCTTATTATTATAGAATATCAGCTACCTGAATAACACAAGGGTTGGTTAGTTTGAAATCATATTGGCCGTGTGTGAAAATGTCCCAAGATATTTATTTATTTCAATACTTTGTTAAAAGAATCAGATTTTAAGAATGTTTCGTACATACAGATACATCTGCCTACATTCCCAATGATAGTAGCCGTAATTTAATAGTACATTTTTATATTTTTTGCATTTGTCTTGCTTTTAGAATTCATATTGATTTATTCAAGTATTAGCAAATAAAACGACACATTATCTTAAACTATTTTCATAGCCATTTATTCGTTAAATATTTGTGCTATTCCATATTTATTTTTTTCCAATATTTGTATAAGAATCCATGATAAGATGGAGCAAAGGTTATGTATGAGATACATTTCGCATGATCACGTAGACTACTTTGCGAGATAAAAATATTCACCCTTTAAGAAACCTTCAACCCATTTTGCAATATGTATCTAAATGTGAAATTTCGATTATGAATAATGGATACACATTTAATATATAAGTAAATGTTTATATAATTTATTAGGTTAAATAACCTTTAAGATATTTAAAGAAATCGTTCTTAAAATTTACCGAATTAAACAAATAAGTAGTTCCCATTCTCGATTTACGCGCATTTTTAACATTCATCCACAAGTATCGATCGTAATTCTTAACTTGTTATTACCACTACGAGTATTTATGAGAAAAACTGTACTTAGAGTAAGGTTACGGCCAGCGTAACCGTCAATCAATAGTGAAATACGATTACGATATAAAATATTTATATCATCGCAATGATTGCACGATTACTTCACGACACGTTGTTGAAGGAAACATAACAACCCGACGCTTCCAAAACAATCGCGAGGTGAATCAAAATTAATGGCCACTTGACCTTGTGCCATTTCGCGGCTTTATCGAAGAATTTCGCCAAAAGATTTATGGTTTCTCCTGTTTTTTTAATTAGTGTTTCGCGTGAAACCCTACCTTGGCTATTGCTATTTTTCACGCGAACGTAATAAAAGACGGGGGAATAAAGCGCTCCTGTTTATAATTGTTTCAAACGGTACTGTTGTTGATACAAATTTGTTTTCTGTAAATATAATGCTTTCCCATCGTTACGTCATGATTTGTAAACAAAATTAGAAAATGGTTTTCATATCTTATTTTATAAGTACCTTATATTTACTTAATCTTTGTATTTTGAAAGTGTTTAACTTTCTTTAAATATTTAACTAACAATTGTATTTTATAACCCAATCAAATTCAAATTATTGATCATACAATTTTATACATTCATAATAATCATAAGCTACGAACACCTTCTCGAATAAATTACCTTCAAACTATGTATGGTGCAAAACCATTTGTTGAAAAGCATTTTAATATTTGTTCGCACATCAAAACATAGTGAGGCGCTGCGCGTAGGCACTAATCTCCCTGTACGCTACACAAGCCCACGCAACAGTCTGGCTCTAGAGGATAACACCTCCATACTAGTAACAAGTGTTTCTGTCACCGAGATATGCAGCATTGATACTAATCTTTTCAATGCGAAATACTTACATGGCAGAGGTAGGCACTAAGACAAGTGTCAAGGTATTGGTAAAGGTATGTTAGAACACAGGAAGGAACTTTATTTACTGAATATTCAGATTGAGAATCTTTCGGGACAACTAAGTAAGCGTTTCATTTATTTGCATTACGAACCTTTCTTCCATTTGGTTCGATAGTGTAAAGATCTAAATCTGCTGTTTTGTCTACTTTGCTGAAATCTTATATAATGTGAAATTACAGAATTCAAAGCTATTTATATCCTTGCATGATTCCTTGACGATACGTAATAGCAATTGCCAATTACCTATAAGCGTCTACGTGATTGATTTAGCGCTTCATAGCGACTTTAATAGCTGCTAAAGAAAGCGTAGCCAGCTAATGTATTATTGTAAATTATACGTTATGTTTAATTACTGAATGCTGAAAACCTTGGCCTGGTAATAGTGATCCTATACTACGGAAACACAGGCCATGAATTCGAGTAGAAAATTTCAATTTTGCCTTGATCTCTTTACTGAATAATAACATTAGAATGTTACTGCGAGTATTATCTGATAATTTTAATTATTCCCTTGGATCCACAACTGCAGCTCTGACAGAAGGACCTTCAACCGTGTATCAAAGATTTAACATAAATATGTACATTCAAAATCTATTAGTAAAAGGCCTTAAACTGTGTTAAATTTGGAATTGAAGCATATTGCAGGAAAACTCCTTAGTTCATGACAACAGTGGGAGAGAAAGAGATATAAATGAAACATTGAATAGAGAATAATGGGGCAAGAAGGAACGGGAAGCCTAATACCAACAAGTGGGTGGACAAAGATAGAGAACAAATCTATTAGCTCCTCAACTTCGCCCCAATGCAATAAATTCAAAAGCAACCCATAAATATTAGATCGTGACCAAAACAGTGGCTAGACATAAATAAGTCGTACGACAAAACAGTTTCCAGCGCGTGTAAGTATATTAATAACTTTCGTACGATTTGAGAATAAATATCGCCAACGTTCGTTCAAATGCTTTGTTTTATTTTCAAACCTTGATTAATACTAAACAGATATATCAGCGTACTAATGGATACGACTTGTATTTCTTTTAAAAATATCGTCTTCATTAATATTGTCTATCTCTACATAGAGTGTGTCAGGGTCTGTCGGTCTGTCTGTCTGTCTAACTATCCATTTCAGTGCTACGCGACTCATATCAGCGACATGAAAGTATTTTCATTATAAAGCGCATTTGAATGATTATTTTTTTAATTAATTTTTCATATGAAATTAAATATCTTCACATCTTTTAAGTACCCAGTCATTAATATCATCGGAATTGGCTTTTAGAGAAATAAAACACGTTGCTCATGCCAGGTGAAAAGTTAAAGTAACCGAAACCAACAGAAACAGCAAGAAAATAATATAAGCGATCTTCATAATAAATTACACAACAGTGCGCATTAAAACATAAATAACAACTATTAAATGGCCATTAAATTTGTCTCGTGTAATAAACGTGTGACGGTGAGTCTGGTGGACAGCTATAAATGTCTCGTACATCATTCTCAAACGAAACACAGAGCAAAACTATCAACTTGTTGCTTCAAACAGTTGCAAGTCAAATTACAATTGACAATTAGTAGCTCATTAGGAAGGGTGACGCGTTAATTCGCATTTTCCTCGGAGAATTGCAAATGAATTGCCTTAATAAGGACATATGTTAATAAACACTGAATTGAGGTTAGCTTTATTATCCTTTGGTTGGAGCTTTTATAGCTCAATTACTATGCTGTGTGTAATTTCGCTGATTTCACTTGTGGAGTTTAACGAAAATAACGATTAAGGGATTTGTTCATTTTAATTAACAGTTCGTTCCGTGTGGGGTAATTCGAGTACAGATTTACTGTAGCATAGAAAAATCCAAGTTATTTTTAAACTTGTTTTTAAATACATACACTCAACCTTTTACGCAGCCTCTCGTCACGTTCCCGTCGGTTGGGAGGGTACCTACGCCGTGACGTTTTCATACGGGGAGCAATTACGAGACCGCAAGGCCGCAACGTACTGAACGTTTGGTTTTAAGTCATTTTAAATCTGTCACAGAGTTCTGACGTCGGTGTTTTATAAATAGAAACACTTCTATTTCTGGGGCAAGTGAGGCGTGGTACGCGCGCCGCAGGTAGCGCGTGACTTCTCATATTGAAGAGTGTACTGCCTCCGACGCATGAGTGAATTACGTAACTACTTGTAATTAACGATTTACATGTTTTTACTTACTCCCGTGGGAATATTGCGACGACCTGTAGAGTCTTATCTTGAAGCAACTAGGTCAAGTTGGGAGTGTTCTAAATATAGGATTCTAAGTGAGTCTAGCCTATTTCGAACTTTTAGAAGAGACACAAGTTACTTACTGATACGGCTTAGCTTTATGCTGTGGTGTAGTGAAGTTTATTACATACCTGTAACAAAATAGAAATAAAACATTAGACAATATAACAAATATCTTTAGTAACTTATAAGTTGAGAGTTATTCCTTAATTAGTATATAGAAGTTTATCTATAAGATAATAATTTTATTGTAATTTCTATGACCGACATTTTGAAAAAAAAAATGTGTGTACATCGACCTGTTTGTCTAATAATAAACGTGTCACTGACACCTTCGTCACAGGGTTGCCAATCTAGAAGGTATTAATGAAAAACTATTGTTCTTTATTTGGGACATCGTCATTTAAAAAAAAAATGGTAGCCCTAATATATTTTAAATACCTATTTAAATCATATAAACGGTTCATTTGAGTTTATAATATAATAAATAAATAACGAATTATATGTATCATCTAATATCTAAAATATTTAAATGTTGGCAAGTTCCGAAGCATACATGACGCCACATAATTAAAGCTACATACTATTAAACTCTATATAGGTTATGATTTAAAACGAATTGCAGACAAATATCCATAAATATTTACAATTTCAATCGTAAAGTTCCCCGAGTAGTTTCTTTGATATTTGATTGATAGTGTTAAAGTTTGTTCTTACTAATATTTGACTAGCAACAGCAATGTTGAATTTATGGAAAGACTAGTTAAACCCGCGCAACTTCGTTAGCATCACATACCCGTTGCAACATTTTTGGTTGATGCTCCGTTCCTATTCTTCGTAGCGTGATGATATATACCTTTCCTCGATAAATGGGCTATCTAACACTGAAAATCGGTTAAGTAGTTCCTGATTTTAGTGAGTTCAAGCCAACAAACATACTCTTCAGCTTTTCTTCAGCTTTATATGTCATCTACCTTCCGTCTCGGAGTTTGACCCACGAACCACATACCGGGGATCCTTCACCTATCCCGGGATAAAAAGTAGCCTATATTATTTCCTTAGCTCTATATCTGTACCAAATCTAGTCAAAATCGATTCAGCGGTTTCGGCGTGAAAGCGTTACAGATAGACAGCTACTCTCAAATTTATAATATTAAGTAAAGGATATTAGTAGGGATGCGAAAAGGATAGAAAACTGAAAGTAGAACAGATGTAGATTCATTTATGTACGAGCGCATCCGGACTAGGCCTCCGCTATCTCTCCGCTTCCTGCCATCCCTCCACGTGTCATCAGACTATTAAGAAAATGCAGCGCTTTCTATCGCGTTTTCTATTATACGTTATAATAGATGTCTGTACATCGATATGTGGGTATTGTAGTAGGTATATAGGCTTGCCATCTATCTACAGGAGACGAGGAAATTTTGACAGATAATATTTTAGGGCTTAAGGATGTTCTCCAATGCAGGCACAGGCATATATGTGTATTAAAACGAGTTCCCAGAAGATCTTAAATTTTTCCAGGATAATTAGTAGCTTATGTGTTGATACAGTACAATAATCTGTGTTTGAAATTTCATTCTAATCCGTTCAGCAGTTTTTGCGTGAAAGAGTTACAAACATCCATACATACAACTTTCGCGATTATAATAATACGAGTAGTAGGATTATATTAGCGAGATGATATAAAATATATAATATCTAAGTATAGACCTACTAGTTATTATCAAAAAACTATCATAGTTTTGATATAGGATCCCATACACATACCAAATACCTACATAACTCTATCCATGTCGTTTAAATATCTATAACACATATAAATAACCCTTAATTCCACATTGAAATCTGCTAAAATTTGTCGACATTCACATCAACATTTCAAAAATCAAATCCACATAATGTTGACGGTGGAAATCCAATCGTGTTTGACATTTCACTTTATCCCCAGCGGATTTAACCCGCTTATTCTGTACCTGTTGGATGTTGGGAAACTATATTTTGAACTTTATAAATATCCTAGACCATGTAGACCAGACGGAGCATTCTAAATGTCAGGTTTAAATAGATTTTTGACTTTGCAACGGTAACAAGGTTACAGAAAAAAATTGCTGACTAGCAGGACCAAAACAAATTAATTTAATTAACTCTATGAATGCGATGCTATCTATTAGACATATGTTTGTTTACCTATCTCAATTTATTTGAGCGCATATACCTAGTTAAATTAATAAGTCATTGAGCTCCCGCAAGAGAGAAGCCCTGACAGGAATTTCAAATTAACTTTTCCCGGAAAGATTTAAGGGAACATTTTTTCATTAAGCTTTGAAGGCATCGTTCAGGAATGTTTGACAACTTATAATCGCGAGGAAATTGATAATAATAGGATCGAGGTCGTTCACCTCTCTTGAAATATGAAGTAAATATATCCTTCTACACGATCATCCCATATTTACTTTAGTATTAAATGTGTTTTGCAAGTGACAAGGTGGAAATTGATTTCCCAAAGGGCAAAGTACGTTTTTAGGATAGGGGCTGATTCACACTAGTAATTTAAGTTTTGATTCCAATACCATATTGGTATTGAAACACAAAATTAGTTTTCATATAATAATGTTGACAGGAGTAGTTTAACCTGTAGGAGGAAGTTCTTGATTGAGATTTTAATGAAGCACTTGCCAAAGCAGGCAATTGAAGCTCATAGCTAGAAGACAGACATTTCAAATGATGACAAAACCGGACTCGATATAAATCGGCGAGTAGTCTGAATCGTCCGTAATGTTGAAACTTTTGAACTTTAATTACAGCACAAATACGTCTGCGGTTCACGTGTCGCGTGAGGCGTGACATTTCATACACTGCACGTGACGTTTTCACGCTGAGTTTAGCGCCAGGTTTGACGAACCCTCTAAGGTTACAGAGTTCAATGCTTAGAAATTTCGGTGTATAGTTTGGAACTATATCCGTGCAAAGTTTTCAAATATAGTTTAGTGTAGAGCAACGTTGCTCTTGGGAGTGCGACGGGGAGACCAATTCTCAGGTCGATATTAGGACAAATTTTGATATTTTGATTATCTGCCATCCAACATAAGGATTAATGATCAATTCCTTTGCGATATAAATTTAGGTTCCGCAACAAACAACTTTTTTTTCTAGAATCTTTTATCTATATTGAAAGAAGCACGTCACGTGTCACATATCTGTCAGAATGCTTCCGTATTTGATACACTGGCCAAAAAATGCCTTTTAGGGCCAGTGTGCCAAAAAACCATGCCCGTTAGCTTAACCCTTACAAAACATATACAATTTCAACTACATATTCTTTGAAATGATTTCATTGCAGAACATTGTGAGTACCCATTCGTTTTTTTATCAGCTACTAGCTGCCTCCCCGCGGTTTTACCCGCGTAGTTCCCGTTCCCGTGGGAATACAGGGATAAAATATAGCCTATGTTACTCGGGGATAATGTAGCTTACCAAAGGTGAAAGAATTTTTGAAATCGGTTCAGTAGTTTCGGAGCCTATTCATTACAAACAAACAAACAAACAAACAAACAAATGTTTCCTCTTTATAATATTAGTATAGATTAAGTTTTGAACTCATTTATAAACATTACAAAAGCGAAATAAAAGTCAGTAATAAATAAACAAAACGCGTTTAAATTATTTAGTCCACAGGGATCGCAATTTCGTTACAACGGGGCCGGTGTTTATTATTACATTAAAGCTATTTAAATTAATAACTTTTCTATTTTTGGATGCGGCATTGAGGCCTGAAGGCAGTCATAAAAGGGGAAGGTTGATGGAAGTGTTGTATGACAAATGACGAGAATGGAATGTGGAGTGAATGAGGATTTGACAGGAGATCTGATGGAAAAATGGAGGAACATGGCATACAAAGCCAACCCTAAATACAGTTAAGGCAAGGAAGTGTCGCTTAGTTAAACAAGCAAGTGCCTAATGAAGGACTCAATCTTTCATCAAACTTGACAGGTTTCAGATGTTATTCATTTTGGTGTATCTGCCAGTTCTTCTGCTTAATATACAATTGGTTTAAATCTGAATATTAAAGTATTCTTGAACCATCAAGACTGGTATCTGTCAGTTTTAACAAAGAAGCGAAGATTGACGCTCAATGCTAGAGACCTCCGATCAGCTGACGAGGCCAACTGCCAGATGTGTGACGTCAGTGGCTAGGAAAGTCGAGGCATTGAGAATCTAGCACACTGGCGTAAATCAGCATCTAAGGTTATGGGACAATCTTGTATGGTCGACATTGATTTATCTTGTCATGCTTCAAATAAAACACCTGTGACTCCCAGACACAAAAGAAATGAATCGATTTGAGTACACATGAATAATAATAATTTAAAAAGAATTACTAGGATTTTTAACAGACGTTATCTCTCTCAGACCGACAAGAATAACAATGGTAATTTGCTCTTAAAACTGTTATGTGTTTCAGACAATTTTTTCCATTGTGTGACGGCGATTATAATTGCCAAATGTAATCGAGTGATGCGGCCCAACGGCTGTACAGGGGCGGCAGGGGCCGACGGACGACCACGACAGTATTGCGACCAGCGACCGTCGCGCCCCACTTCACGCCCACCACATTTCTCGGTATCTCTAACAAGACGTCTCTGATCTGATCTAACAACTCGTAACATATGTAACATAAGCTCCCTGGAGCGTGAAACGGTCGCAATTATTTCTTTTTTTCGCTTTACGAATGTAGGTTAAAGCCCAAACAATAAAACGTTTGTGACTTTAGACGCATAAAAAAACAGACGTAACATATTAATTGTGCCTATATCATAGTAACGTGCGAAACACGGCGTCCCATTTAAAATGGCTTTTATGTACTATTACAGAACGCTATGTTAAGCATAGATTGTAATAAAAATCGCGATCCAATTTAACTGTAGACGGAGCATTTCGTGATCGTGATTTGTGATACAGATTCAAAAGCGACGCTCTCTTTCGTCATATTACTGTATCAATAGATCACTTCCCAAAATCGAGTTTGTTGTGCTCATAAGTAGATAATGCAATTATGTTACGCAAGCGTGTCGGCGCGGCGCGGTCCGGCGCGGGCGCGGATCCGTCGCGACTATTAGAAATTCAGGAAGTATGCGGACAGTGTACACTGCTTAATGCAATTCAGACGTGACTTTTCATGCAAAAGTGTAGTGCGATTGTTAACCGGATTATGTAATGTATGGATATTCTTATACGGCATCTATTAATTTATTTAAAATAATTCTCTAAAAGTCAATGATCGATTAGTTATTATTTAGGGTAACGTCAAGATATCGGTTCAATCTATATGGTCTTCATAATTTATTACCTAACAATTAAATCTCGGACATTACTTAATACTTTACTTAGTTTCTTAGATGATAGTTATAAATCAATTGTAAGTTTTTTGTTATCAATGAACACTATCAAAAAGCAACCTGGCGCATTTGCCTGATAAATGACGGTCACAAATAGTTTGGCCACGACCAATTTAGTTGATTCCGGAATCAGATCCGAAGGTAAGAAGGCGGGGAACTTCAACTGACGTGAGCTACTGACGTTGTTACTATGACGTTCGAGATAAATTCAGAAGAAGGCTTGTATGAATTTTATGAAACTTTAACATCATCTATAAACGCCGACTTTGAAACTTAATATAATTCTTAATTAGTCTGCAAGCAGTCTTAATAAATCTAATTTATACGGGTCGATCGCTTTTTATTGCCGGCACATCTCCTTTATTCCCGGAGACATGTAAAAACAAAAGAGGCATCTTGAGATGGACGCTATAAAGAGCAAAAGGGCAAGTTTATGATCTATATATACGATCTCATACATGACAGCACGTCTGTGTGCGAGCGTCATAAAGCAACTTTCGGTTGCTCTTTGTCTAAAGTGAAAAGGACGACGTAAATAGTCTTCCTGGTTTTAATCACTCTCAGAGATTGTATTTTAACGTAACCGATAACTATTATAAAGAACAATGGAATAATCGATTAAAATTAATCGATTCATCGATAATTTATGTGATCGACTGACGTAGGTACGTTTTTATTGTTATTAAAGCAAATTGTCAATAAAAAGTTGGTTAAGTTTTAAATATGAATACTTAAAATATTGATAGATTAAATTGTATCATTATGTTCATTCATCACAAGAGCTCGTTTAATTCGATTTATAATCTTGTTTATTTCACATAATTTAACTCATTGTTATGTTTAATAAAGTTTGCAATATTGCTATAATGTGTTAATTTTAAACGTTATGAACAATGCACTGAATGTCAGTTCTGACTCAATTTACGTTCGAGTCTGTTTTCGGTATTATTGATATATTTATTGGATGATTTATTATTATGGACACTGGAATAAATCGACGTAAAATCTTATCAACAAACAAATTCTTTGAAGCACCGATCTGTGGCGTGACCTTTATTTTATTATAACTTTTTATAAGGTTAGTACACTTTCCTTTGAATAAATCTTAAAGATGAGTAATGTATTTTAAAATAAGATATATTTCATCAAAATAAATCCGGAAGTCGTAACGGATTGGAAACCTTTAGTGTAACATAACTTGGTTGTAGATTGCGACAAAAATCAAAAGATTAACGAGATGTAAAATTTGCAATCAAACACTTAAATATAAGCTTTTTATTAGCTCTTAAATCTTTTGACGATGGTCATATTTTATGCGACAATTTTAAATTTAAATATAGGTGAAGTGATCTCGACTTGACGTTTAAGATATATTTAATTACCGTTTTTAAGTGTAATCGAGCGTTCATTTAAATATATTTAAAATTGAAATATGCGCAATTAATCGTTTTATGTCTTTAGTAACGAAATGGAATAACGTTTTGGTATTATACCTATAATTAGTCGAGAAATAAACATACTTTGCATTCGTATGTTAATCTACCTACAAACTTATTATTACTATACAAATAATACATGTACCTATATTACAGGAACAAAACTCAAGATAAGTATATTTATATAATTACTTATATTCGTACTTTATTCGTACATAAAAATCAGGTACCATTATATCAAAATATTTCTACGTAGATAAATTGATTTATCGAATAAATTAATTTCAAATTATCCCCGAAATTGGCTATGTATGGTAAAGGTACGCACACTTTCGACCTTTGATTCTAAAATGGCTGTCTGACGTATAATTGACATCAAATAACCGCTCTAAGGGTCTATATTTAGAAGCTTTGGCGTTAGATAGTACTTAATTTTGAAATAGGTATGGATTTTATAGAAAAAACTTTTATGGAAATGACAGATTTTAAAATAGCGTAGTGTTAATTTCTTACTTGTGTGCCTAGTCTGTGAGGATTATTTTATGTAGGTATCTATTTATATTCAAAATGCGAAAGTTGGTATGGATGTATGTTTGCTAATTTTCTACGTCAGAACGGCTGAAGGGAACGCAATGCAATTTCTCACAGAGTTAGTGCTAAATATAAAGGCTACTTTTTATCCTAGGATAATTTAAGATCATCTAAAACGCGGGTGAAACCGGTGGGAGCCACAATTTTTTTTTAATTTCAAGGGAATAGATGCAAGAAGCAATTCACAATAAATATAAAATTTAATAACATTAACTGTAAGCTCAGTTCCCTTGAGGCGCAAGGTACCAGCATGTAGGTTTATAGTTTACGAGAATACGACCCGTCACGACAGCAGTAAACCCCGGAGCTTTCTTTGAAATCATAAAGTTTCAGTTTCCGTAATGGACAAGATTATTTAATACGTAATCCAGTTTCGTTTTGATCGTTCATCATTAATTGGGTTGAACAGAATTCTGAACCCGTTCTCGAAATGCAGGTTCTAAGAAGTGTACTTTGTGTTGTTTAAAAGGATACAATTTTCATTTTTCGATTTCAGCATACCGTAGAAACATCTGAGAACGTTAACGTTGTCGCATCAAATAACTGGAAATGAGCCGTTAAAGTATTTCACCACTTTCATCTCGACAACGGGAAATGTCTTATTAAGAAATTGCCCTTTGGCATTCTCATGATATTAACTGAAACGGACATATACCGCCGAAGCTACAATATTCGTTTGAAATACAGAAATCGTAACATTTTGAAACAGTCGTACCTATATTTACAAATTAGCGGTAAGCTATTGACATCATATTTCCGCATCATCACCCGTCCACATATGTATATTTCGCATTTCGTTCTAATTTCTAATTCTCTTTGTTGCGCATATTCTTTATTCGTGTTAAGGGGACACCGGTTCCTCACCTTTTCACAGTACGTATCATTTACTGAGAGTCGCATATTTTCTCCTGAAAAATGTCGGCGACGTCCTTGATTTATCGCAACGCGTCATTTGGAAAGATTGCGGCGGCAAATATATAGGGCGGCACTTTCTTAGAAAATATTCGCGTTACGTGTAAAAGTGTAGCCCCAATTAGCGGTTAACGACACCCGCCCGCATAATTATAAATGTATAATATTAAATATATATAAACAGTGTTTAAATTCGGACGGGCGAATAGCTAATTTATTTATAGATCGCATGTTGCAAAATACATGGCCGAGTTATGTCAGACTGTCAAAACGCATGCGGCGAATATGTTGATGCTAACACGAGCACGTTGCTGCTGGAAATTGGAATTGTCGTCGGTAACGCATCTAACGGTAGGGTTGCCGGGACGAGACACTCGAGACACTTGATAGACTGTCTCGCTTGACATCTGTCTGTCATTTGGAACGGCTCTCAACAGAGGTAAAAAGTACCAAAAATGATAATGAATAAATATAACATGCTCATTAAAAGCTCTTTCGTGCGAGTGAAAGTATACATATAAATTTGAATCGGTGCGTAATAATAATTGAGACATGTGACAACCCTTATCAATAAAACACGATACGATACGGGAGCGAAAGTTCTTGTTCACATTGAGATTCGGTTTCTTGATGATAAGTATTTTTAATTACAAATACAACATGATATATACCCACCCACACTAATTATATTCATTAATATACCAGACAAATCGAACGGAAGGCAATTTATAGTTAGTTTACCTAATTTTTTAATGAGTCATTAGAATGTTTATATCTTTTTAGTTCATCATAATTATGCGTCCGAATTTCATAAAAGGCCATACAAACCGGTTGGTTGCGAACTTTTTCTCAATAATATTTTACATGTTATGATCCTTTTATATAGGACATTATATTGTTAAACATTCTATTAATAAGAAAAAAATCTTTATGCAAGTAAACACCGATTTTACGGTCCGAAGCGCTAACGCAACTAATAAGCACACACCGCATAAACAAAAGCCAAAATAGCTGCATATTACCAACATGTAACATCATAATTTTGTAATATAATAATAGCTGAACAAACAATAGATTATCCCGCTAAATTAAATTTCACTTAAACCACCTAAAGCTTCAGGTAAATGGGTCGAAGCGGTCGTTCTATTTTCGTCCGAGACGCGGCTACCAAATCTGTTGTACATTGTTATTACGTCGGGCTGGGTCGTCCTAGGCTCCAGTGATCCCCGGTGGTCCCTGATAGCCCCCGACGGCCCCACTTCCTTGACATTTCTAGAACCACCAAACACTCCCCCACGCGTACCCATTAACGTTACGTAGACTGATTGCGATACTAGTATGTTTTATTCGACAAATCTAGACGACAGACACGATAAATGAGTTACGCTTGAATCTAATGAAAAAGTTTTAGTGCCGTAAAACAACGTGATTGAGTATGTTACATGTTATTACTTTTTCAAAGCATTTCCGTTTGTGTTGGAATGAATTCACAAAATATACTTGAATCAATATCATGTTACAGAAGTCTGTCTCTAACCGCTATGCTGTTATTATTAGTTTGATATCAGAGTCATAAACACAATTAGAAGATGCATTTAGACCTCATCATAAAAGCAGTGCATGTTATGTTCAATAGATGCATCTCAAAATTAGAACAAACGCATATAAATCGTGGGGTAACTCGGCGGTTACCCGCGTGATATATTATAATAGTTGGCTCCGAGAGCTTACCAGATAAAATTATACTTTTGACAGGTCGTAAAGTGGGCAACATATTCTCGCGATAGTTTCGGTGAATTCTAGAACTGGGAATTACGCACGCATGTTCATTGAGTAAAACAACGTTTAGTGTATTTTAGTTATGTTTGAAATGCTCCACCCAGTTTCGTGTTATTTAGAGGTCTTCTGATTTACGGACTGTTAATAATAGTTAGCTCAAGATATAATTTGCACGCAATCATCCCTGATTAAGCTCATAACCGAGACTTTGTTTGGAACAGAATGTATTTCGCAACGCACAGTTTCGGACTCCTAAACATGCCAACTGTAAATATGACAAGCATTAGACGCATGGTGGTGTTGAAATCTATGATAAATTTCGCTGAATCATCGATTTTACATCGATGTGGAAATCGATTTATGACAATCGGAAGCTCTCGATTGTATACTAGTCTATATTCTGATGCCGACAATTAGGTCATTTTGAATGACGGATTATGCTTTTTGAACGCAAGATTTGTGAACATACAAACATAATGTTGCAATTTTATAAACGACCAAATGTGACAACTCTTGGCTGCCATGTAACTGTACATAGAATAATCAATTGATATTTTCTATTATTGTCTAAAAATACTTTGATTTTACCGTTGTATTTGTTTGAATTGTATGAATTGATCGCCAAAACACGTTTGTATAAAAGCAATCCGATATGTACTGGTTCTGTTTCATTGCTTCATCGCTTCAGCCGAGTGTATAAAGTGTAAACGAGTGAAAAAAAGGTAAACAAAAGCGAAACGGGTCAACGTTTCGGCATTAACGATGTTTTTAACGGTCCCAGTGTTTTCGTTTTCAAATGCGCGGGCGCCGGTTACGAGAGGTTTACAGTTTGTTCCGTAAACCGTATTACGTGGATTACGTGCGAGATAACATTCATAGGAAGAATATGACTTAAGCGACATTCATATAATGAAATCGATAATCTAAATCAAACAATACAAAATAAATACTGACCCATTTTTATCAAGCTTTTATGTTAAGCTAAATAATGTCTCTTAAGCTTTTTTGCTCTTTGATTTATGTACGTTTTGTTTTCATATGAGATGAGGTGCATTAAGGTCAGATCTGTATTGTTCTTTCAAAAATTAAGGTTAGTATACAGAATAACACGGCTTGTTATGCATCTAAATTCCGTAATGTTTATGAAAAAAGAGTTAAAATCGCGTGTTACAATTAATCAATGGTTATATTTGACGTATTATCGTTTTTCCCAAGTGATTTAATTCTGTTTGAAACTCGATGATATTTATTGATTTATGACGAAGTTTTGTTTTCATTACTATGTTATAACTAAAATTGTTTGTGTTCCAAATACTTTTTTAAAACCGTAAAGTTGCGTCAATTATATATTTTGTTTTGTTACAAGTTTTGAATGTTTTTTTAAAGGATGTTACAGGTCGGAAGTTGAAAATAAATACGCGAAATACGATGGCCTTAGTTCATTATTACTTGTGAGGCTTATATTAAAGTAACAAGTACAAGGAGTACATGAACGTAATTATATGTTTTGATAAAGCCGGTCTAGATTTCCGGTCTTGAACAATGTTTCAAGTAATTAGCCATTTCAAGTACGTTTAATTATTATGTTAAATAATCTACGCCTACTACGACCTTGGATAAATATGTTTGGATGCCATTATCTTTCATAAAATTGCTTATATTTTTGCTACATATCATTATTGTTATTGCACTGACTATATACATACCCTAAACAGTACTAAACAAAAAAAAAATTATCTATACTAATATTATAAAGAAGAAAGATTTGTTTGTTTGTTTGTTTGTTTGTTTGTTAGTAACGAATAGGCTCCGAAACTACTGGACCGATTTCAAAAATTCTTTCACCTTTGGAAAGCTACATTATCACCGAGTAACATAGGCTATATTTTATCCCTGTATTCCCACGGGAACGGGAACTACGCGGGTAAAACCGCGGGGAGGCAGCTAGTACTATGTATTTTTATATTACAATTGTTTTTACTAGTCTCTTGAAACTAAAATAAATCTTTAACCATAGTTTGATGTATGAGCAGTGAGCATTGTCAGTTTCCATAAGCAATATTAAGCATAATTCACAATAAGTGCTCCGAAACAAAAAGCTTACTTATTTCCATACACCACTCGATTTGGACATTAGCGGTTACTCACAGGATGCGGTATACAATTACTTGCATTAGCGACGTATTTATACCCTAAAAAAATAATTATTATTATTTAAAGGAATCCGATCGCGAAAATTTTTCAGGAAATCCAAACTGTAAGCTGTCACGTTTCGTTTGTTCAGTGAGAAAGGCAGAAGTGGTCATGTTATTTTATTTTAGACTATCACACGAATTTTATATGAGGAAAATACGTCATTGAATTCCTGTTGGTTTTATGAGAATCGTGAACATCGTTAGCATAGGTGCTGACAAGTGGCCAAAATAAACTTGTGATATTGCACGTAAGACAATATGTTAATAGGGAAATCCGAAATGTGCCGTGAGAATATATTATTCATATCTAAGAAAAGCTTGTTATATCTTGGAAATGGTTGATTGATCATTTACGACACAGAGTAGCAAATTTTTATGTAAAACATAAACATTAAATTTAATTAATATTCTACAATATTCTTTACACTCGGCCAATCTAATTCAAATTTAAGCTACGCCTGTAGGTACTACAGTTACTAAATAGATAGGTCTTACTATATAACCCCTGCAACTTATACATACACATACTATCATATACATACTAATATAGATATTTACACTCGGTCACAGAACTAAAGGATGTTTGTCTTGAGTGGGAATCAAATTAACGACCAGCGGCTACAATGACGGCCGGTAGCCACCAAACCAACCGGCCACTAATTGTCTATATGCAGGCGTATTTGAAGTAAAACATAATTCTATGGTTCGCAAGTACATTCAACTTTTATAGATAACTTCTTTGGTCCATTATTTAACGTCTTAGGATTTAAGGTTAATGCACTACATGGATCAACATTTCAAATATCCAAACAACACACACTGAGTCCTAAGCAAACAAAACCAATAAATTTTGTACTATAAAATGTACCAGAACAAATAATGAAAATTCACTTTTCAGCAAATATTGTTTTGGAGGGCATTGAACTCAGTTTAGAGGGATGAAATAAAAATAAAATACCTACTCGTGTATTGTACAGTAATAGGATCTTTTGAGAGACACCAAGCGGAAGTAAAGCTTTTTACAGTGTTCTGCTAATATTTGTTTACGAGATGGAATTTTTTTGAGATAGAAAGTCGAATTGTGGGTACAATAAGGTGTACAATATTTTGGCGCACAATAGTATTTTATTTTAGTCAATTACCTACAGGTTATTAGTGCGCCAATTTAAGGTTTCTATAATTAAAGAAATATTTCTGCATTACAAAAACGACGAAACGAAACTTTTCAATCTGGATATATAGCAATAAATTTATCGATAAATTAATTAATCGACTGACGTTACTTTTATATCCTGAATAAAAGAGAAGTATCGAGTATGACGTCATCTCGGATAATCGTATTCCTAGCGAGTAACGTGGTTTATCGATAAAAGTTCAGTCTCGATTGAGCCATAATCGAATCGGAGCTATGGAATTCGAGTAAATATATATTGAAACGAGTAAATAGTCGACGTATTATTTACGCTTCACGACCATGTTTTCATAAACGTGTACTTAAGATTTTTCTAAAGGTCGTCAACCTTTCATATTTGTAAGTAAGTGCTTTTTGGATGAGTGAACACTATTCTTTGGGTTTTATTTGAATAATGTGCCTTAACATCTGTATTGTTCTCTAGACTCGTGTTACTCGTCACAGTTAAGCTTCTATCTAGGTAGAAAAATATCTTGAAATATTTCTGTTTCTTTTTAGTTGAATATCTGTTGAAAATTACTTGGGTAACCTTTACTACTCAGGTAAAAAAAGCTCCAAATAGCAACTAAATACCAAATGGCAATAAACTTAACAAAACTTAGTATCAAAAGGGTCAATTAAATAAAAAAAAAACAGATAATTTCTCGCAATGCAACGTTATTATAAAATCTCGATCTATTTCAACTCGTCTATAAATAGCGAACACAATGGCTGATGGAACAGTATTACCGTTTCGTAAACGTTAGGGCACGTAACGTGCGGGTGTAATACAAAGTGATCATATGCTCGCTGTGATAACGTGGTAATACTTAAAAGCGTGGTAGTACGCCGGAGGCAGTAGATCAAATTATAGACTCTAACTAGCTGAAATGAAATGTATTTATTCATTAAAATAGGCCTTCACATGAACTTATGAAACGACTCTAATGCTCAGTTTAGAAGGTTGGTTGATGCAGACCCGTGCCCATCCGTGCCACTCTGTCACCCTTACGTTCCCCGCTTGAACGTTTGGTTTGTTATATAGTTTATAGCCTGTCTTAATAAATATGATATCTTACACATTTTTTTTCAATTCGAACCAGTAGCTTTTGAGATTACCGCGATCAGCCAAATAAACTCTACAGTTTTATAATATAAGTATAGATAGACTATAGAGGCAGCGCTATTTCGACTTTGCAGCAATTAAAAATTGCTTATTTTCAAAGCTTTACTTCATATAATAACATGTTTTCTGAGTCCTAAATTTACTGAATTTATGCATTTATATAGGTATAAGATCTTCACAAATATATTCATAGACATAAATAAACTAAGTGCTCAGTCGGGGGGAGAGTAATTCATTTCTGAGCATCTACTCAGCTTGCTCTTTCGTAATTGTTTAAAATGAGCTTAATATGTGATGTGTAAGTAAACGTAACTCGATCTATATTTAAAAGCTAGCACTTGTTTAGACACTTAAATAATTATAAGTTACTAGCTTCCGCCCCGTCGTTTCACCTGCGTTCGAGGGGGACTTTTTACTTTCCCGGGACAAATAGCCTGTGTCTTTTCCTAAGCTACTTTACCAGATACCACCATATTCGGTTCGGTAGATTTAGCAAGAAAGAATAATAGACACAGAGTGTCGTATTTCTGATACATACATACTTTCGGATTTATAATATTACTAGCTACCACCGCGCAGTTTCACCCGCGTTGTTCCCGTTCCCGTAGGAATACGAGGATAATAATAAATGTAGCCTATGTTACTGATAATGTAGCTTACATTTTTATTCATAATATTATTTTCATTTCGCATTTTTTTAATTTCCTTTTCACTTTTTTTTTTTTATCTTAAAAATTCTACGTCATAGTTAGATTACTATTTGATATCTATAGGACTGTTTTTGTATGCATTGATAAGGCTGCTTAATCTGCTATTGAGAATGGATCATCAAAACACGTGAGGATGAATAACAATTACCTATTTATGAGACGTAGGTGGAATATACAATAATATTGCGAAACATTTAGATTGAGCATTTTTTATGAAACCTAAATATATTGGACAGATTAGCTATTTATGTCACTCTCATTAAAGTAAAGAATGACAGAGAAGGCAATAGTAATAGTTTATACATGCATTCCTTTCAGAAAATGCTAGTACATCACTTCTTAAACTTTTAACTGTAACTTATAACTGATTAAATACGTTTTTAATTAACATTATGGTTCATTATAAAGTTATTCGCGATGTTATATATAAAATCAGTATACGAAAGCATACAGTATAAATAGATTATAATAAAAATCGATAAGTTTTAAATTTTGATGCAAATTATAAATTTCATTCATTAAATTCTGGAATAGTTCACTTTCACTTAAATTCAATGTAGAATTTTAATTCTCTCTCACAAATTTCCATAATGCCCTAAAAGTACAGTAATGGATTTTATTTAAATTCCTGCAAAGGTCGCCTACTGCATATTATTATGGCAGGTGGTACAATTAAGCTGATAATTCTTAAGACCCTTAAAGGTCAGATTGTTTAAAGCTTTAGCTTTAGTTTTTTGTGCAAGATTTATTAAAATTAATACTATTATTTCCTATTACATGCATAAAAACCTTCCCCATGAAATACCTACTCCGTAATTTGGTGATAACCGCATGAAAATCTGTTCCGTACTTTTTGTGTTCATCGCGTTCAGACAGACAGACAGAGGCAGGGGGAATTTGTTTTATATATATAGGTAGATATTATTTACAAGAATAAGCGCGGAATTTTTTCTTTGTACCTTTACAAAGAAATAATTCCGAGTTAAAAGTTGACCAATTCCAAACATCACTTCGTCTCGTGTTTGCTAATTAATTAGTATTAGTGGAGTAAATGAAGCGAAAAATACGGTCTTACCTCCGAATTTTTTTACTGTGAACCGATTTGCATGAAATTTTTGGAATTAGGCTCATCATACCCTTAACTTTAAAAGTGAAAATGATCTGAACTCCGCCTATTATTTTTAAGGGGTGTAAACCACCCCTTAATGGCAAAAATTACATTGAGCCATTTTATCGCTAGAAAACATGTCTAATAGCAAATGGTGAAATTGTAAAGTATTTTCTTACATAATTACCTCATATTAAAATCATTTTCAATCCCTTGCAAATCTTACAACCCTTGCAAATGTGTCATAGTTTGGTATAAATATATACCATATAAATATATTATGGCGATAATATTTGTGTATTATCGCCATAATATATTATTAATATAGGTTAGGGTGCGGCGGGGGTGGCCTTTGGGCCACCCTTAAGCCTCGAACGTCTAAATGTTCTGAAATGAACACAAAAAAGGTGACAAAGACTTACTGTCCTAACATAACATTGATTACTACGCCCAAATATAGTTATTTTACACATTGCCGGTGGACCAGCAGGTATTCCATATAATTCCGAGGAAATTTATACATTTCCTAGGATAATTATGCATTAAATAGTTTTTCAAACAATATTTTATACATTTCCTAAATAGTATCGGAACTGTACACATTTCCTAGGATTTGTATTAAATTCCTTGATTTCATACATTTCTGGTAGCATATATACACATTACAATAGTTGTGGGTCTCTATTATACTGCGTACTTTCACATGGCTCCAAATATTCGCACTCCGAAATTTTCAGTTACTAAGTAGATAAAAATATGTTAAGTTTTTGGACCATAACTCCTTCAATTTTCATGCTATCACAAGTTATAAAACACCATTGTAAAGGTAATTAAAAGAGCTACAACATCCTTTATTGCAATATATAGTAAAAAACCTTTTTCTGAAACGGTGAAGGGTTAAAGGGCTTAAGAGAGGCTGTGATTCCGCTGCCACGCGCTCTTTAAACAATCATATCTCCGTCAATTTTTGTTTGACAGAAAAAACAAAAGAACCAAATTGTTTGTAAAAAAATTAACATTTTTTTTTACATATTCACTTTTATACGTATCTGTCGTCCTTTTTGAGATATTATTAAAAAAAGGGTGGGTTTGTTAAATATTTGAAAGTTTGTTTTTTTTATAATCATGAATTTTTTGAAAAATATGTGTCCTGAAGCAGCCAAACTGATACTATCCATCAAACTCTTCATAATAAAGTTAATTCTAGGCGGAATACGATTAATTTTAATTATGGTGGAAATGGCACTTATGAAACCCATTGATTTAAAAGAAAAAACCTTAGATGCTCCCCTTATTTGCAATACAGCTCACTTATTTTATATGCAAAAGACTTTGAATAGTGCTCATTTTAAAGCTTATTTTATGGGCTACAAAACCCTTTTGTATTAGAATGCATAAAATGCATCTGCTCGCCACTAGATGGCATTGACCACATCGATTAAATTTCAGATAAAATAAAACACGGCTTTGATCTTTAATATCTAGCTTAATATTGCACGTAGAATACTTTATAAAATACCAAATTGTTCATTGTTTTACCTGCTACAACTTTGTTCTTGATAAAATTTTCGATAAACGTATATTTTTAGAGATATTTGCAAAAAACCGATGAAAACCGTGAAAAAATTGCAAATTTTCAATAGCCAATAACTTGAAAAGTATTGGATTTTTTGAAAAGCTTTATATGTGATTTTTGCTTAAAATTTGGCCTTCTATTGATATCCGAGGCAATTATGAAAAAAAAGAAATTCACCCCCGAGAAGGGGTGGCAACCACACCCAGGGTGGTTGCGGAGTTCAAATCATTTTCACTTTTGAAGTTAAGGGTAAGATGAACCTAATTCCAAAATTGTATGCAATTCGGTTCACAGTAAAAAAAAACGGACCCATAATGCTTAATTTTCTCCACTATATATGTAAGCCTAAAGTTTACACAACAATAAGAGTGATTTGTCAAATGCTATGTAAGTACTTAGACAACTTTCATCTTAAAACATCTGTGTGGTGTCACATTAAATATTAACTGATTAATATTTGTGTAAAATATTTCCGAACATTTATAGTACACATGCAATGACTTGGGTATTCTACAACCTTTTGTGTAGTTGGCACAAACAATTGGCCAAGTGTTTGCCAAATATTTGCCAAAATGTGAATTTGTTATGCTGTTTATTAGCCGTCGTAATCCACATTACATTCGGCACATTATTGCATTCGATAACACGACTGGTTATCGTCACTTCCGCTATTGCGGTGTACACAGTCACGCACAATTTACTTGGGAATAACATTTTGACATCACTTTACGTAACTGAACGGTTAAATAATTTGTGACTACAATAGTAAATTATAGTACTCGTTTGAAATAACCAATCAATGGGCTAATACTTTGTTAGTTATTACGTTCCATTCAATCATTTTCGAATTTCAAACAATTGTAGAGTTGCCAACTTCAATGCCCTATTTCGGATTGACAAACTAACTTCACGTGGCGAATCACGTTCCCGCAAATGTCCCCTGTTCCTGTCGTATCTCTCAGTTTCACATACGTATAGGTAGTGGTATATGTCGGTGCAGACAATCTAGTTGGCGGCGCGCGTCATCGCCCGCCTCCGTGACGTCATCCCACCCCACACCCTATTGTTTTAAGTTATGAACTGTCTATGACTGTGTATTGTTTCGGTTCACGATATGTTACGCCGAGTTGGTGACGTCATTCTGAACAATTTATCACCGATTCTCAACAGGTGAAAATATGTTTTACATTCGGATTATTTATTGATTTAGTCTGCCGATTCCAGTTCGATTATTACAAGTAACAGAAGGGATAGCTCTGTTAACATGGTCTATAAGCGTAACAATTTAAAATTAGCCCGAATAAAAATAAAAACAATCCAGTTTATTTATAACGGTGCCTGTTCCTAGAAATTGCTGTTTTCTGCACATTGTTTGTGTCCATTTACGCGAAACGGTTACGGTTATTTTTTTATGAAGAGCCTGTTTAGGAAAAATCCGTGATAAACAATATCAAGTTCCAAGTTGCGTGACCAAAGTGCCAGTTAATTAACCTTTGCTATTAAATCGCGACCACTTTGTTTTGGGTCGTTCACAAGACTCTATTGACTATTAATCAAATTTACTTTGCGTGTCCCCATTATATTACTATTGTATATTTTTTTATACCTACATTTCTCTATAAATGGGCTTTGACGATAAAAAGGTGAAAAATGGATTAAAATTATAAAAAGTTGATTTTCTATTGTCATGAGGCTAGAGGCACTACTAATATAGCCAAGCCTCAAACAATGGAAGAACATACACTTAAAAAAATTACTTAAACTTAATTTCAAAGAACGATTTAAAGTATTTTTGAGAGTGAGTTGTATAGAAATTTACTCCTGAACCTTTTATTTATCTCAGGTACAATAAAAATAGTTCAACTCAAATCGATCAATACCCATCTAAATAAAATGTAAAGTGAGATGTGTATCTCAAACATGTGTTTAACGGGTTTCGTAATTTTCCACCCCACTTTCAGTGTATGCAAATAGCCCCCAAACA
This sequence comes from Thyatira batis, assembly GCA_905147785.2. Classification (NCBI taxonomy): domain Eukaryota; kingdom Metazoa; phylum Arthropoda; class Insecta; order Lepidoptera; family Drepanidae; genus Thyatira; species Thyatira batis. The sequence continues at coordinate 9,555,612 of LR990489.1, forward strand.
TCGCTAATCCAATGCCATCTAAAATAATTAGATAGAGTGGCGTAGAATTTATTGGCCGACGTCAAAAATACACTTTACATTACCGACTATCGCTTAATAGTGGGAATTTCCTATTTGTGGCAATAAAGGAAACAGCCATGGACGACCGGGCGGTAGATCCATACGTCAAAATAAAAACATTGCGTGAAACATGATTGATGTCCGATGGCGTGCAAATATTAACTGCATCCTATACTTATAACATAACCGTTTTAAAAACTGCTGAACCCATTTTTGGGGTCACACTTTTTAATTGAGGTTTATAAACAACCTTTTGAACTATAGGTATGCAAGAAGACAGAATGAAAAAGGCAACATGGTCCTTAGAGAGTAGCTGCCGGAACATCACTCAGTCGAGGGTCAGAACCAATCAAGATGGTACTAAAATCTAGTATCGGATCACTACAGAGCAAACAAACCATTAAAATACCACACAATAATAGGTATGTTACCAAATGGTACTTAGGCAAAACGGGATTAAACGACGTGAAATTCGGCAAGTGCTTTGTCTATTTCGAGCCCCTTCAACCTTGACCGATGGGACTGTGTGCTCGACCCTGACTAGGATTGTTAGCAATTAGTGTTAATATGACGTCACACTTAGGCAAATGTTTTCACAAGAGGTTTTCCTAACAGTTTCTTTTGTATCGTAACGTAAATATTTGCCGCGGCCCAAATTAGTGGAGGATGTCTATAATTAGCAGGGATTAGGCTTTCCCGGAATGATGTATTTTTGAGCATCTGTAAGTATTATTGGCTGATATTATTGGCGTGGGTGAAGCCTAGATTAAGGAGCTTTGGAAAGAGTTGACATTGAAATTAAAAGACTTAGATGAATGTTGCTATCGATAATAATAAATGTACTACAAAAAATAACACCGATTTTACATTCTATGGCCTAAGGAGCCATTAAAGCCACAATAAGAATTCAGGGAATAAATTGATAACACAAATGCAAAAAATAAAACAATTATTGGGCAATAAAATGTGGTCAGAATTAGAACAGCATTGGCATAATATCACAGGAACTCTAAATAGAATATCGTAAAACGCTATTGTTACGTTAAGACACTTGTAAAATTCTACCTAGTTCCATATATTCGCGGGAGACCACTAACTGCCAAACGATATAGGTCGAAAGTGTTAGTTTCGCATAAAAATAATATAGCATAACCATTAACCATAGGTCAGTGTATTACATACAGAACCATTTAACGCCAAGTTACCGAGACAATGTATTTATTTTTAGTCGATTCGTAAACGGTCGTCACCGTACTGGGTCAAATAATACTTGACTCCAGACAACTCTTAGCAGACAGGCAATGATAAATAATTCCACCCTTATTTCTCGAGCTGTAAGTAAGTAATATTGCATGTTTAGTGAAATGGAATTTGAGGTTTATAAATTGCACGTACGCTCCACTCGGCAAAACAAATTATCGAGGAAGCGTTTTATTTAAAAAGAAAACATATCGAGTTTGTTTACGTTTTAGTAAGTGCGAGTCCGGCCGGATTTTTATTTAGTACGTCCTACTCCGATATGGAAATGGATACAGAATTTATGGTTTTTAATAGTAAAGCGACTGTTAAACAACTTCCAGATAACCGTTGTAATACACCATAACTGGAGCTTAACCGTCGTAAAACTGAATAGATATGCAAACCTATAAAACATTATTATGTTCTGGTATACAACTAGCTTTATAAAACTTTGCACTTAAATGGAAATATCAAGAAAACTGAGATTTAATTTAGTTCAATGTCGAGTATTTTATCATCTTTATTAAGTCCAAATAACGAGCGAGCGGTTTTATTAACGGCCGTCTGGTAATCGTGAATTGGTCCGCAATCGATTTGTTTGGGCTGTCACCCTTTTATGGATGACCTTTTTGTAAACATCCCGATTGTAGGTCAAGCGTGGTAACACAAAGTGGGGCGGCCGACGGAAAAATTGCCCAAAACAAGGCTTCCGATCCAATGGCCAATATTGGTTAGCCTATGTGACATGACATACATACATGACGTGATTGGGTCATCGAAGTAATCATCAGTGCGACGGCGTTCTCAGAAAAATATGATAGAATGGTCACATTTCAATCATTCATTAAACAGGAAATATGAACATAAGAACGTGACAGAAAACTCACCAATACCAAAGAAATAGGATAAACTAATCAAGAGAAATGATCATGTCCCAAGTTAGATAACAAAGTTAATGTTTCGAGAAATTGAATAATCAGTTACGATGGTTTTCGGAAAAGTGCCAAACGAACGGCCCGACGACAGATATATGTCGTGTTCTGGAAATAATGAAGAAGAGGAAGTGAACAAGTGTTTGTGATGTGTTGAGAGAATTTGCCCCCATTGCGGTTCGACGCTCGGGAAACGCTTCGGGGTGTTTATGAGAAATGCCCGTCTTCATTTGCCATGTGTGCAAAATAAACTAAAATGCTGTTTTAACGCCGCAGTGTGGATTACGACCTTCTTTCTGATTATTATTATGTAAATGCGCAAACAACTTATTGGTAAAGAACTAACCTCATTATATCCTTGAATTGGACTAACTATATTTATTTCGACAGCTCTCTTAGGTCAAACTTCTGGATTATTTCTGTTCCTACGATAAACAACCTGTCTTTAGGTTACCGCATATGTGATACATGTTTAGACATTTATCCAACCTTGTAGAGTCTAACCTTCCTGATGTTAAATCCTCCGAAATAATTAACCACTCCCTTTGATCACAAATAGAGATAAGTTTATTTTAAATCTGAAAACTGTTGATGAATACTTTATCTTTACCTTATCGTTTTAGCCCTGTTGATTTATACGGATGCCAAAGGACATTTTAGATTTGGACTGTAAATTTCCTACGTTTTAAGCTTAGGAAGGTTAATTAATAATCCCAAATATATATTTTTGGGATTTTGTAGTTGAGTTAATCAGAAAACTGTACAATATGTAATACAATCAGAATCGATATATGTTTGAGCTAATTATTCTTGAATTCTCAGAGAAGTACAGATTGAGATCATAGGAATATTATTATTGGGATTGCTATTGTGTCATCTTAAATTTTCGAGCTAATATTTAGGCTGTTTACATCAACAGCATTTGTTACTTTTATTTTATTAATTTACTTGCAAAAAGAATGGTCGTCCTTGCCCTAGTTGTTGGAGGTGGCAAATGTTATTATTATTTGGTGTTTGTATGATTTGTTTTGCTACAAATTCTATGTACAACTTTTCTTCTTACTTAAAAGGCAAGGTAGATACTAATGACTCAATGTAAGTTTACAGTAATCTCTAAGCTGTATATTTTCCTGTTTTTCAGACAAGATTCCATGGAAACGGACTTCGATGTTGTTAACATAACGTTTGCCAAATATCTCAAATATGTAAGAGATTACCTATTTTCTAAAACAAAACGGTTGTTATTAGCCGTGATGATGAGATGGGATGTTGATCCTATCAGGCGGTGAGTCCAGACGTGTCAAGGATGCTTCAGGAAATTTAAATAGGCCACGTGTTATCTCAATGAGTAATCTTAACTATGCAACGTCCGGCTTTCTCCTACGCGAAGTGTTTAATTTCTTTTTGTTGCAAACTTATTTATTTATTCTAAAGCCCGTTGACAGTGTGACCGTGGCCTATCTGGTATACGGTATGCGTTTAATCCAATGTTCTAAAATATATGACACTGACACCGAAGATACTTGAACTTGACCTTTTTATGGGGATATATTTGATGAGTCAAACAGTTAGCGATTCGCAACTCAAGGTTCTTTTAGAGTTGATACAGTTAAAAAGAACTGAATTTCTTCTGCCATAGTTTAATGAAACGACTCACTGAAGGTCATGTAAAACAGTTATTATTTATGAAATACTTATTAATTCAAGCCCACGTAACAGTCGACTCTACCTCTCGGTTAAGATGGTTGTTCTACAGGTATGGTAAGCTTTTTAAAAACAATATCATATACGATATCAAAAGCTTACACGCCTCTTATAATACAGAAGTACCTACCTACGATATAGAAACGGTTTGGTACTAAATATAACTGCGCAATTTTCGTTTATGATACACACACATACATACCCACGTACCTATATAATCTCGGAAGTATCGATTGAATTATGTATGAATAAGATTTAAATTGATTCGATCCGCCATTCTGTCTATCGATGAATCCAATACGCACTTCAGCGAATAAATTCTCGGTAAAATATTATCTAAGGCCACCTGCGTTATATCTTTTGAGAGTTAAAATATCGGACTTTTTTATATGTAATAAATAAATTTGGTGAATCATACAGTTCTCTATAGGGCACATGTTTATTGTTGTTCTTGGAATATGTATAAGAGGCTGATTGATTTGAGATAGGTATTCACGTTTTTATAAAGGTATTAAAACTTCGAATCAAATAAGTACGTACGAGTAGGTATATATAGAGTCGCTATAACCGAATCATATATTTTTTGTAATTATTGATACTAGAAGTATGCTACCTTAACAATAAAGCTGCTGGTTGAAGGACAAACATGATACAGGACAAGGCTTGTGTTTGGGTTCAAATATCAACATTTTATATAGGTACTCAAACATAATATAATAGATGTACTATATCAGCTGTAACCATGACCTAAAAACCCTTCTCTGTTTGTAACCACACGGTTCAGGATATTAATAAGAAAAAGGAACATCGAAATAATATCATCAATAACAGGGTCCCAAAATGTAGGGCGGGACTTGACGTTTCCCCGATCAATTCGCGAACTCAATTCGACCCGGCAGACCGCAAGATTAACCCATCAGTCAGATGGACGGATAAAGCCTAACTTCCAGAGCTTAGCACAGTATTTTCGATAAGCTTTCAGTAATATATGCAATTGAGTAACTGAGTTATACAATGTATCTAATTCTTTTAGTTTAACACGGTTACGGTAAAAGGGGTCTAGTTTTGACAGAAATTGTTTTTGCTTTCTAAACAATGGCTGAATGATGAGATTTAATATGTTTGGATAATTTTTAGGGACTTAAAAATTAACAAATATCCGGGACTTATCACTATATGAATAATTAAATTACCATATTTTTATATAGGGCTGTCTCTTTTGTAGAATAAAAATTACAGTTTACCAAAAGCGATAAAAGGACCGCGCAGCTTCAGTTCAATGGAGATCAAGCTTATGTTATGTTAATCAGGCGTTTTTAGGCCAACCCTTCGGGATTAAAGTACAACCCGAATAGGGAGTCCATCTAGTTTCGTAATTATTTTGTTCTATTCCTGTCCTGTTTACCAAATACCGTCGGGATAGCTTTATTCAATAGTTAGCTATGAATTAATATTTCTTTGGCGATGATTATCGTTGTATAACTTGTTTACGAAGTTTACAATGAATTTGTGGATTGCTCAACGTTGTTTGTTTGCGATAGAAACTTATTTTTCCCTATAACCCACTTTGTGTAGAGTTTGTGTTTTCAGATGTTAGAATACTAAGTTTGTATTATTCCCACAAAATAAGCTGTAATTTTTTTGTAAAAAGTATATTATTCTAAAAAGACTAACGCAGACGGTTGTAATATTTTAATATTGCAAGTTAATATTAAAATCATACAAAAAAATATTAAGGTAAAATGCAAAAGTTCTGTTTTCATCCTTCACATGTCAATCACAGAAATGAGGTTAATGGCAACGATTTCATTACAATTACAAGGAAATTCGTAGAACTTTACATTAGGTACCTACACTATGATACGCAGAGCACTGAGCAACCACCAAATTGTTTATCGGTACTTAAATATGATTACTGAAGTTAAAATTGGGGCAAACTTTGGTGAACATTTCAACAAATCACTGAGCAATCTAAATTCTGCAAACATTCCTTGTAATTCAAAAGTTTCGATGACAACTGACTGAATAAGTAGCTCGAGCGAACGCCCCGATGGCCTTCTAAAATTCTCAGTCAGTATTTAAAAACCCCTTTTACAAAGGGACACTTGTATTTATTTATCGTTTGCGAGATCTTCACTTCCTCGTCTTTCTTCGTAGGGTCGAATGATTTAAACACATGGTTAGCGTTAACAAATTGGAAACCTTCGGCCATGGAAAAATGGAGACGATTTTTCATTGTAAACGTTAAAAGGACACTCCCTATTATTTACTTGATAAAGTCTATTTTATTAACAAGAATTACGATAGCGTATAAAATAAAAGTTATAGTATCATCCGGTTTAAAATGAGTTGTTTATGTTGTTGATTGTTTAATGCTCGGCGATGCGATGGCTCTAGACATGAAGTAATAGTTGAGCAAGTCGTAAGGGCAATTTGTGGCAAGAAAGCAGATGACCTTATCAATCAAAAACCATGTGGCGTGCGCTGGCATTTGAACAATTTAAAAATCGCAATTGTGTTTATTTCGCACCAACGCTTCACGCACTACCAGCCTATTGTTTTAACGGCCCACCCGTGACCTATATGTTAAACTCATCACTATTTTGATAACTGTCAATGAGACAAGGACAACGACTAAATCGAAAAGGTGTGACATTCGATAGACGAAAGTGTCTGGGCCGTTTGGTTGTTAACTTTGCAGAGACCGGCAGACCCGTGGTCTCGGTCCTCGCCTAATAAGGTGCCGCGGCTTGATCGCCACACACGTCGGCGCGATTACGCAAATTCGAGACAACGCCGCCCTCAAATTAACCGGAGAACCACCGTCAGCGGGTCTTAACGACCTGCCTTAACGCCATAGGAAGTGATTATTGTTTATTTTTATAATTGGCTTGACAGGAAGTCGGAACACGCACTGGTGACAACTCGAGAAGGCGGCGGCGACATGAATCGGACGCACCTCACACGCTCATGGAAATAAAGCAATCGACCGCCGACGACAGTTAATTGAGTAACTCTGTCTGCATCTGATATATGGGCAATTCACGTCAGAGACGCTCGAGTCGTGAGACTTTCAATCGATTATGCTTAATTTGGCAATTATTAATACGCGACCGCATCGGGCATGTAAATAGCGGTGTAATCGTACGTGTGAATCGCCGTCTCGAGGGTGTTTGTGATCCCCGAAGCGTGCAAGATAAGTGAAAGTGCAATCTAAAGAGTGTTGTGCGTTGGTCCCGATGCGAGTTCCACTGGCCGTATAGTAGTAGAGGTTAAACTCCTCCCGTGACGCAAATACATAACAGACACAATCGCACCTAATTGTAAGGCTATTCGAGACGATCACGCGTTAGCGAAGGGTTCGTTACACCCGCTCCACGTTATTGGTTTTTCACTTGTAAACCTGTCTCCTTTATCAAATCAGGATTCATTGCCTCTGGAGCAAGTTCATCGAACTCAAACGACTGAGCTGAATTAGGTATTGTTGTAAAACTGCTTGTCGACAAGGGTATGAATGACGCCCACGTAAACGTTTCGTGCTGTTGAGGAAATTATTTATGCGCTTCGTTGGTACAGAATGTATAGCAGTGCAGTAGAATGTTGTGGAGCTGTGCAAGGTCACTGTTTATAAATAGGCACTTGTCCCGACTCTTAGACGCTCTCGGCTCGGCCAGGACTCGGCCGGGCAGCTTTCCTATACCTTGTATCTGTTTTGAACAGTAGGTAAGATATAAAATTGTGACTACGTTATGTAAAGTTCTAACCTTTTTTAACTATAGACGTTTTTATGTAATCATCTTAATACCTTAAGATATTTGTTCTTACATAAGAATTGCACTAACAATCCACCTCTAAATTTACACCTGGAGCTGTGAAACCGTTAATTTAATTATCATCACGTTATTTTCAACGTGTTTATTTGTGTACACAATGCACAATTATAACATAACGAAAACAACGTTTATTCTTGTAGAGGTCGTGTACCTACGCCAAAATTCCATGCACCTGATCGCCTGGCATCAGTGCGCACGTAGGCATTACGTGCTATTGTGTGAACCGAGGTTTACCCATCAGTGGCCTACAGCTGTTGATCTATTGCAATTGATTGACTAGCCCCGCCTTCGTGATACCTTGTAAAGCTATCAAGAATCGATTGTTTTGTTTGTGTACTTTACCACTTAATGGAATACGTTCGTACTTATATAGGTATTATTGGAAACTCTTAGCAACTAGATTGAACAGGTTAATATAAATTGTGATCTAGCAAAACATAGGTATACCATGGCACTAACATTGGTTACAATTTTTCATACTCGATAATGTCGGCTAGAGACAGGACACGCAGCTTTAATTAAATCGTGAAACGGAGAAGCCCCATCGATCAAGTATCTAAGGTTTTCAATTATAAAGCCGATTGTAATTCATCGTGGCGTGGGTTGTTTATCGTGTAATCTCATGCGCCCGCGCAGGATCGGCGCCCGCGCCGTACCTCGCTACTCCTCCGATCTACAGGACTTGGGCTCGATCAATGATCGCGTGTTCGCGATCCATTACACGGTGCAATCGTGCGATTAAACCTTTGAATACCATTACTGTGGCGTCTTCTCGAGATTATATGAATTCCTTTAAGAAAACACACCAGTGTTTTAATAGCTGTTATTAATTTAATTCAAGTTATGCCAATCAAATTATCTTTTTTTTCGATAGATCGTTATTTTACTTGGCGCGTTAAATCTCTATTGATATTATTAAATATGACATAGTTCTAATCTTAAGTGACATTTTATGATTTTTTATGAAATTAAATCACAATTTATTTTACACGGTAGGTACAAAAGTAACGGAAAAATAACAACAGCACAGATAGATATGTTCAGTTTCACGCGTACAAATACACTAGAAACAAATGCGATTAAAAGTAACAGCATTATTTCTGGACGAGGTTATGTATACGGAACACCATAATATAGGTACAACTTGAGTGATACACTTCACAATAATGTTAGTGCAAGGTGAGAACTGATTTACGTTACGTTTTAATTTCTACATTTAACTTTACCTATTTTTAAACTGAGCATGGAATAAAACTAATCGATAGAACTGTCAGCTGGTAATAATCCAAAATGAAAGAGTATTTGAGCTTCAGCCAAAACGGGGCAATAAATAAGGTACCAATTTTCATATATTATACTGCATGGTAAGAAAGTGCCTCAGGCTACGAGAATGAGCAGCCTCACGCGACCTTGACTCGACGCAGCTTGTTGCAGTAATTCCTTTGTATAAAAATCCCATTTACGTGATCGGGGACATAGATGAGAATAGGTGCAAATTGCAGGTTTACTTGACAGGTATTTATTTACAGAAAATCGAATTAGAGAATCAAAAGCGAGGATTATTGTTGTCGAATAAAATCCTCTTATTTGTATGTTACTATTAAACTATACGTTACATATAATAAAAGTGGACTGAGCGTTGTTAATCCCTTTAATTATTGCGTCAAGCGAAGCAAAGAAACGACTTGAATTTTTACACAGAGATAGCTATCATCTTGCCGTGCAACTGGTGTGAAACGGAAGCTATACAGTCATATCATAGCACTCTGAATCGATAAAATGTGTATATAAACTGACATAGGTTTACGATAACCGTTTTTATAAAAGCTCTCCGAGATACACGACAAAAAGAGCTATGTAAGCTACGCACCTATATTCCTGTACTTTATTTAAGTGGTACTTGTTCCCTACCTTCCTTCGGGCGTTAATATTTATACAGAACAAGACAGGACGTGGCAAGACAGCCAGTGGGTGTCGGCCCAACACAACATCGCGATAACGAGGCCCCTACGCGATTTATGGAATTATTGACAATTTACTATTGAACGTCCATATTCTGACAGTTAACAATTTAAATAGCATTATTTTGCTAATACCATGGAACCTTTACATTAAGGCCATATTTTGAGATGTCACTTGACTTGAGAATTAACTACTGTAGCAGTGATAAAACAAATTCTATGACATTCTAATGGTTGTATGCAAAAAAATAATCACCGACTTCGCGTTGATGTATTTACTAGGTTTTATTAGGTAGCTATAAATAGTGTATTTATGGGAATAAGACATGTGTAAAAATATTTCCGTTGTGTTGATATTTATAGTATCTACATTACATATGATATTTATATTTCTATGATAAATCGTGTCTAGACTCGCGAATCGATGATATATTCATTCGTGATCTGTTACAAAATCGAATATTCCAGTTATAATTTAGATTTTAGAATAATGACGGTATGCGACATTGGGCCGGGTGCATTTGTATGCGGTTTCGTCGGGTATTTAACTAATAAATATGTATTTGGTTCATTTTAGTTAATTTACAGTATATAATTGTCACTTTGTCCATTTGATTTATCATTTGGACCCCATTATCTAGTGGTATTATAATTGTTTTGATAATTTTGTGATTTAAATATTCGTCGGGTGTGGCGTTTGTATAAACGATATTCCTTAAAGTGTAGGATGTATTATGGAGGCAAACTTAATTTGCATCTTGTATGGACCGTGTAGATTTAAATTAGTTCATGCGTGAGAATTTATGGTCGTTTTATGCACGCGACACTCCTATTCATAGAGAGTTCTCCTAGAGTTAGGAGCCGCTTTAGAAACACGACCATAGACGATATTCTGAGACTAACAATTAAATAATAATAAAAATATTACAGCTATAAACCACTTTCGTGTATAATAATGAAAAAGTACGAGTAGGTACATATATAAAGTCGTTTAGAAATCCGATTAAAACATTTTATAAATAGGTACAAAGATTTTTTTCTTCTTTTACATCTACTCCACCTTGTTTCACATTAAGTCATTGTTTGATAGCTATGTATTAAGCCGATTAAAGCCAGTCTATCATCATTAGCGATGCTCTTACATAAGTGCAGACTCATTTTCTTATTAGACATTATCTAATTAACAGGTACACAGATAACTGCAACTAACTATCAATAGAATGTTTCATAGAAATCTCAGAAAGAAAACAAGGGGTATTTCCTTGAAGTCTTAAAAGGTATTGAAATACTAGAGACTGACATACCTTTAAGCTAAGAAAATATTAAAACGTCGCTGAAACCAAGATAACATTAGATTTAGAACTACAATTTCGTGGAATGTCCATTCTATACTCCTAATGGAATCTCTTCCGTGAAAGTGGATGTAAAGGTTAAAGGAATACGGACTTTATTGCTACAGCAATAAGAGGTTGTTAATTTTCAGGAATGTTGCATGGAAGTGTTCGTTTTATTATACCGGGAAGTGAAATATTATTAGGAAATTATAGGATGCGTTTCATTGGTGGTTGTAAAGCTATGTTCGGAGCGTGAAGTCCTTTGATCGGAGTTAAGGATTCGACGTTTACTGACCATTTGTTTGAAGATCGGTCAAGCGATAAAAGGCGAATCAAGCATTAAAAAAAACAATATTCAATATTAAATTAAATTTTCATTGTTATGCCCCGTTTCCTGTGTCAACAAAACACTTTGCACAAATTAATTTATTAGCAAAATTTGGCAAATACGCACATCACAACAGACACATCTTGGCATAAATAAACATTGTCATTGAGAGAAAGTTACATTTAGTTACATCCTGAATATTATGAAGAACAAAAAGTACTGTCATCAACTAAACCATAAATTCTGTTGGTTTGACATTTAGTCGGCGCTCTTCGGCAAAGGTCGGGCCGAGAGACGCACGTATATTTCATTTTCGGATTTATTGCGTATCGCGTAAAATGCGCGTGAGTGACGCTCTGAACAGCCTTCGGAACGCTCTGTGCCGCTTACGATTTAAATTTTTGACGTTTATTATGCGCTAACCAGACGAACGGTTTAGTGCACCTACCGGCACCTTTATATGTGGCTATCAAACTGGAATACAGTATAAGAACAAGCGTGATTTTGAGAGCAAATGCATCTTCCATGCTACACGCACTTTATGGCTTTATCGTTCCTTTATCCTAACTATACGAAAGTGTTATTCAGATTTTATATCTCCATTCATTCATATAACAAGGTTCCAAACAAAGGCAAGTAAAGCTTCTAGATTAATTTACAACAATATGGTAGGGTAAGATTAAAGTTCATCAAGGCAGATGCACTACGCACGATCATAATTAGTTAATTAAACAGGGAATCACCTGGTTATAAGGGGCAGATGTCTTGATGGTATAGATCATGGGGGCATATCTGAATATCCGTTAGTTTCACAGTCGGATGGTTTGTGAAGGTGCGGGCAGGACATACATTTATAGGGCTGTCGCTTTTTGTACATGTCTTCCATCCTCCCCAAAATCTTTTTTATTAAAAAAAGGTATACTTATGAAGTACAAAGGTGAGAAGGTCTTTGTACTCAATTTGCTTGCATTTTATGAGTTGAGACTTAGATAGTTATTGCATAAAATATATGTCAGAGTAAATTGATATATCAATAATTAAAAGTTTAGTATTTACGTTTAAGGCAATTACGAACAAAAATAGTTTTGTATTTGTTAGCTTATGAATACCATAAGTTGGTAGCCCTAGCAAGCGGCGCGTGCGCAAGGAAGCCAGGTGCGCGCGCCATTATGGAGTGCGGCGGGAAGTGTTTCGTTATCTTTGAGATAATTAAGGATGCCTCTTGAATTTAGAGTAGGTTACTTATGGGGGTGGCTATTATATTCATATCTAGACGAGCGTGCGGCTTCGTTTGCGTGGAATTTTGGGTTGCGTCGCTTGTTCTGTATGTTAGAATTGTAGATGCGCAGGTGTTCATATTGTGGTTTAGAATTATCGATAATAGAGATAGATAGAATATAAGCTTTTGTTTTTGGCCTGTGATTATTTTAAGCTACATAATATATGGCTCGTGCTCCTTCACTGGAAACGTAAATCTGATGATGGTGAATGATGATTTAGTTTAATATAGATAATGTATTTCAAGAACGGTTCTCTAAAATTTGCAGTAAACTAAGTAGGGTCATCAGTAACTTAATTCAAAACAGTAAAACGATTCCAGAAAAAAAAACTATAAAGCTAAAAATAAAAATAATAATAGTATTAACAATATTTATTATCATAATCATGGCAACACCTAAGAAAACAAAGGTACGATTTCTAGTTATCCATTAGACGGTAGGTGGAAAATATTTGCCTAGGAAGTGTACACACGTGGCAAGCGAAGTGTTCTCTCGGCACCATTGATCGGTCGACGCGTCAAGGTTACACTGCTGGCAAATAAATGGGCCGGGTCTTCCTCACGCGAAGGTCGGACCGTACAATTTGTTAGGGTAACTTTATAATGTTACCTACAGTTGTTTCTATGGGTAAGGTATCTTGTCAGTTTAGGAATTTCGGAAGTATTTTTTTCGTTTTGAAAGACACTAGTGCATTATCTTGTTTATATACGTTTTTGTAGGTTAACTGAAAAAAGGTTAACTGAAAAATATACCATAGTATCATATACATACATACTACAGCAATCGGGTCCAGGAAATATTGCATAAAAATCACTTATACAGTCCCGCGCAACTTTTTACACGTCACATCTTCTCCAATATCCAGACAGCCCGCTTGATACCTTTATTTACATAATTTTGCAAAATTTTATATAGATGCTCTCCTCCTATTGATCAAAGCGGCCTGTCCTTTAACCTACAGCCTTCCTAGATAAATAAAAGGTTCTGAGCTTAGCGCGTAACAAAGAAACTTTTTAGCTTCAGCTAAATTATATCTTTACATAAGTATACACTCCTACAGAAACGTCAAACAAAATGAATCTGAACTCACCTGGCTTGGATGATGTCTGTACAAGTTGAGTTTAGTCCCGTGCAGCACCCCCCACACTTGCTTCCACGACCTATCGCTGGCACGCTGCGAAAAACATTGCTTTTTAACCATTGATATAATAACTAATAGACACCTTATACCTATATATTTAGTCCACAAAACGCGACAACACAAATCCTACTGATAGTTATTGACCACTTTAGTACATCTAAAGGAGTTCGCTATAAACTAGGAGTCTGTACAATAGTTTCTCTTGCATTTTGAACGCAAATATAGTACAGATAAGTTCAAAAGTCTCCCTAAGAAGGTGATCTGTTAAAAACTGCATGCTCCTGACACTGGTCGTATATTCGTATCATTGACATTGAATTATGCCACAATAGCATTCATTTATTCAGTACCGACATGAAAGGGAATGATCTCAGCTCAGCAAATACTAACACACCTACCCAGATTAAATCAATATTGGAAGGGAAATATAGACGTAACATTTTGTCTATCAATATTTATTAATGGTCTATGGAAAATATGGTCATGAAAAAATATATATCCTGAGGAAAAATCTAGGTGCAGGCATGGGTGGGATTCGAACCCAGCGGCTTAAAAGTCAGGGTCGCTAACCACCAAGCCAACCGGTCACTCAAAAGGTCATACATTACCAAATAATGACATTTGAACCTCACGTCTTGTAAACTAATAACTTTAGAGTTTCTCTTCATAATAAGTAATAATATGAGACAAACCTTTCCATTGCTGACGACCATTTTGATCTGCACATTCCCTTGTACATCTCCCTCTGCTGCTTCTTCTACACTTTCAGCTACGCCATCTTCACCTTTTTTCTCTGCGCTATAGGGTACATATAACAGTATTAGATATAACATAACAAAGAAGATTTATTTTTAAAGAAATAGGTAAAAGGGGGGATTTCTAGATCATATACTTTAGGTGAAATCGAAGATATTATTAACCTCAGTTTTTTGCAATTTGTAAGTATATTAAAAAGTGTATCCTAAATATAATACTAATCAGAGTAAAAAAATCTCTATCTTACCATTTTAAGAGGTAAAATCACCTCTTCTACGATCTATAAATCCATATAAATACTACTACAACATCTAGCATGCCTACAAAACATTTATCAATTTCCAAAAACATCTATTCATCCATGCACACAAATAAGACGACAACATTTCATGCATTCACTATAAGTAAATTATTTCTTGAAAACAATTAATTTGAATCACTAATCAAGAATCGATTTGACTGTATCATTTTAAAGCTTTATAAACACACCTTACACAGTAGTGAATGAATATTATTGAATGATTTTTATGTCATTAGAATTGAATTTTATGTATTCTTTTGGTAAAATGATTTAAGCAGTGCAAGGCATTTTGATGCTTCTCTTCTGGTTAGGCGCTTTAAAATACTGCAACTATCAGCGCCATCTATCGCTCGTGTAAACTATCGCAAACAAAGCGCCATCTATTAGCAGTATTTGTAACTGCGATGACATGCGACGTACCGCGAGGGGAGAACGGCGTAGGGGTCGAATATACGCAGCAACGGGGTTATGTCTTCGGTGAATCGAGGAGGGCGCCACTTGCGGTGCGCACTGCATTTGTATTTCGAACCCAATTATATTCACAATTTTTATATACAACCAATCAATATATAACAATTTGATCACCATGTCCCGTTGTGTATTGATGTTAGGTAACATACAGTGCCCGGTGTTGGAATATTAAACTGCCAATAAAATTGTGTGAAGTAGGCTTTATTTTTGATCAAGAAAATTCTAATGTAGTGCAAATTCAATTGGCATTTTTAGAACCAATATTTCTCTCTCATGTATTTTGTAAACTGTGTAATCATTGGCAGTAAAATATATCTATAGAGAAACTTCTGGCATAGAAAACAATATCCATAATAATCTTCTACAATTAATAAAAATCTAGTATCTCTTGCCGAAGCTTCTTTAACACTGGGCACTGTAACACAAATGGTTACTCACTAACTACATTAGAGTACAATACAGGTTGATAACGGGATGATTATGTCTATCTACAATACAAGTAACAACAATCATGTGATTTAACTAAACTTGAACCATTTTAATAGGTCACTGACTGGTGGCGCCAACTATTTATTTTTGTTACCGATTAAGTCGATTCATTGTCTCCGCCCTATTTCCCTGTCCCATCCCTATTGTGCACCGCTCGCCGCGTCAGTTGGAAGATGGCTGCGCACACGCGATAACATAGACACCTCAGTTTACGAAAAAGGAAGATAATTTAATAAGTGCCCATCCGAATACTCAAAATTTGAAGCTTTCGCACCCGCTAACGCAAGAAAAATATTCAAGAAATCGGGAGTCGGGACAATCACGAGGCCTCGTGGAAGCAGACCTGCCCCAGGAAATAACTGGTAGGAGCATGCACAATTTTCCCTTTTCCTTTTGTTTCTTGGAGACTTTTTCAATATCTTTTTAATTTGTCAACGCAATACAGTCCACTCGAATTTGATTTTATTCCAAAACGCGCCATAAAAATTTGGCGGACATTAGGCGCCGCCATTAATGGTCACTTCGTTCACGGATAGGCAATCATTTATTTAAATGTATTTAATCTAGGTTTGTACTTGTATGTTTATGTATCAAATTTATTCATAACGCATTTACACATTGTTGTATTTATTTATTCGCATACGCAGATACATAAAACATTAATAGGTACACACATTTATTAAATTGCCTTTTCATTTGACGCCATTTTTAGGTGCTTACGTTTACATCGTAAGCAAACGCGCCACGATATCATTTCGTGTGTCTATACCGCTAATAATTATTATACCATATCATACACAATAAGTGGCTTATACAATTATCGAAATTACGGTTATTTGTTTCTTATTTTCATAAATAAGATTGTTGTTTCATACTTTGTGTGTGAGTTATTTCATTTTAAATAATTCCCTAAGTAGGTAAGTACAAATAGTTGCCGCGTCGCTCGCGAGTCGCGTCGATTGGCGCGCTTCGTTCGTTCGTGCGAGGTTGCCGTTCGGTTCGATTCGGTATTAACCGAAGCCGGCCGGCACATAACTACCTACATTTGTATTTAGAAAATTTGTTTGCAAAATTGTTTACTTTTCTTTAGCTTAAATTCGTTTAAATTGGTTGATATACTTATATAACTATGGCAGATAAAGATAAAAAACTTAAGGAAACTGACGCTCAGTTGACAATTTTGTATGCAAAACGTAATGCTATTTATGAAACCTTACAAAATATTTATGATTTATCGCAGGACGCACACACAAGTGAAATAACAATGAATAACTTTCTCGGTGACAGTTTTAATATCGATACGCTTCGCACTGAATTTCAAGAAGTTTTAGATAATTATAACACGCGATTGTTGTCACTTAGCCCAACCGCGAAACCAGATTATAAACCTTTAGTTTCATTTGAACAATTATACAGTCGTATTAAACGCGTTGTAATTGATGTTTCTCCTGAAGTTCAGTCTAAAGTTGATACTGCGACTCCGATTAAAGCTAAGCCGAAGTTACCGCCTATGGAACTTGTATCCTTTAACGGAGACATACGCTCATGGCCGCTATTTTACGCGAGTTTTAAGTCTAACATCCACGACAATCCATCACTCACAGATGCTGAGAAGTTATACTATCTGTTAGGTAAAATCACAGGCAAGGCGCAGGCCGCCTGCGCTGGCATCACCCCCGATGCAGAAAATTACCAACTTTTATATCAAGCACTTGTTGATAGATATGAGGATAAACGTGTACTTTCTTCCTCACTCATGAATCAGATACTTGATTTTAAACCATTAACTAACGCTTCAATTAATAATTATGATCTTTTCATGGATAAGTTTGTTATCGCCGTTCGTTCTTTAAAAAATATTAAGGTTGATAATTTAAGCGATTTAATGTTTTTACACATTGCTCTTAATAAATTAGACGAAGCTACTGTTCACACGTTTGAGACGAATTCTGCTACTTCAAAAATTCCCACGTTCGACGAACTAGTAACATTTATCACAAATCAATCTAAAATATTACAACGCAAGCCTGGTAGTACTGTTAGTAATTCGAAAGTAGTGGAGAAGTCAAATACACGTCACACGTCTAATAAGGCTAGTATACAGTCACCAAAATATCAATCTTATTTGAACACGGTCGATACAAATATTAAAAACGTTAAATGTTTGTGTAATAATATAACGCATCAACACTTATATAAGTGTCTTAATTTTAATAAAATGACTCCAGAGGAACGTTATAAGGTTGTTAAGGAGAATAATTCTTGCATAAACTGCTTAAGTATATATCATCGAGTATCGTCTTGTAATTCGAGTTCATGTTGTCGTGTTTGTCGTTATAAACATCATACGCTCCTCCATTTCAACCGAGAATCGAACCGCGACTTACCGAGCGTACCAGCAGTCGCGCCGTCACGGGATTCCATACCTACACGCGAGTCAGCTGAGTCCGCTACCGTCCCCACCATCTCGGCCGCCGCCGCGAGGCACCCGCCGCTGCCCGCGCCCGCGCCTTCCCCGTCGTCGCCGTCCGCGCCCGCGCCCGCGTCGCACCCGATCGGACGCCGATCTACTGACGTATCGTTGTGTACGACATCGAGTGCCGCTCCGCAAGCCTTATCACGCGTTTCGCGCGAGGATAGCAAGCAATGTATGCGCGCAACCACCGTTCTACTAGCTACCGCACAGGTAGCTATGTTTGATACGAATGGTTGTAAGCAACTCGTGCGCGTGTTGCTCGATTCCGCATCTCAGAGTAACTTCATTACTACTGAATGTTGTAATCGACTGGGGTTGCGGGGTCGAGTAATACAAAATACAATAATAAAGGGGTTTGGCGGATCGGAAAAGATTATTAAAGGTTCAGTTGATTTTGAATTTTTTTCCCGCTTTAATTCAAGTATTAAGTATGACGTTTCCGCCTTTATAGTCAATCAAATTACAGATAATTTACCAAACGCGAATATAGATATAACCGCACTTCCACATCTGGAAAATTTACTTTTAGCGGATGAGACATTCTCAATCCCTAATAAAATCGATGTACTAATTGGTGCATCGCTATTTCCGCATTTATTGCTGCCTGGCGTAGTACGTCACGACTCGTCAGCACCACCCGCTTTAGAAACGGTATTAGGCTACGTTGTTATGGGGTCAGTACCATTGTTTCCAAACCGCGTCTTGTCTTCGACTTGCTGTTGTGCTATAGTGCAGGAGCCTATAGACACAATTATTAGAAAATTTTGGGAGCTCGAGGAGCTTTCCGTTTCGCCCGTTCAACGTCAAGGTGACGTTGAATGTGAAGATTTTTACCGCACGACTACTGAGCGTGATCCCGCTAGTGGTCGATATATTGTCGCATTACCTTTCAGCGAAGACGTATTTTCACTTGGCGATTCATTAGAAATAGCTCGTAAGCGATTCTTTTGCCTTGAAAAGAAATTACAAGCATCGCCTGAAATTAAAACCGCTTATGATAAAATTATATTAGAGTATATCGACAAAGGTTTTCTCTCACCCGCACCTCCGGATGATTCTAGTTATAGTCCAATGTTTGTCATTCCGCATCACGCAGTCATTCGCGAGGATAAATTAACCACAAAACTTAGGATAGTTCTGGACGCTAGTTGTAGGACTAGCTCGGGACGTTCGCTTAACGATGTACTTCATAGTGGGCCTAATTTACAAGGCGACCTTTTTCAAATAATTTTAAATTTTAGACTTTACTCTGTAGCCATGACCGCGGATTGTTGTCAAATGTTCTTGCAAATTATTATGCGAGAGGTAGACCGTCGCTATCAAAGAATATTATATAGATTTAGTCCGCAGGATCCGCTTACACTTTATCAATTTAATAGAGTTTGTTTCGGATTGAAGTCTAGTCCCTACCATGCCCTGCGAACGGTGCAACAGTTAGTCACTGATGAGGGTTCCGGCCCTGAGTATCAGCGCGCTAAGGAGATCGTTTCTTCATGCCTTTATATGGATGACATAGCCTTTTCTGTAGAAACTGAATCAGAGGCAGCTGCCGCATCCGCTGATATCATCAGTCTGTTCAAAAGAGGTCAGTGGGACATGGTTAAGTGGAACAGTAATTCTAAAACTGCTTTAAATAATTTACCCGCAACGCACAAACTTCCTGAAGAGGTTGAGTTTGATAAATCTGTGTCACACAAAATATTAGGATTGCATTGGTCTACAGAGACAGACAATTTTTATTTTAAAATTTCTTCTCCTTTAGAGGATGTGTGTACGAAACGTGTTATTTTGTCCACCATTGCTCGACTCTGGGATATAATGGGGTTCGCTGCTCCTACCATTCTTTACGCTAAATTATTAATAAAACAGCTGTGGCAATTAAAAATAGACTGGGATGAAGTCCCCCCACTCCACATAATTAAATCATGGAAACAGTTCTGTCAAGAACTGCCAGCTCTAAATGGCTTTACAATACCTCGTCATTTAGGTGTGGGTCGCGGTTGTATTATTTCTTTGGTAGGATTTTCTGATGCCAGTGAGCAAGCCTATGGAGGTGTAGTTTATCTTCATGTTAACTCCGCTAAAGGTATTTCGGTCCGTTTAATATGTGCTAAATCAAAGGTAGCTCCTACTGCACCCCATTCGATTGCTCGCTTGGAACTCTGCGGAGCTGTACTCTTATCAAAATTAATGCGTACAGTTTTGAATAATTATAGTCTTCGTTTTCCAGTCAACGTATACGCCTTTACAGATTCCAAAGTAACGCTTTATTGGATAAAGAGTTCGCCACATCGTTGGCAGACGTTTGTTGCCAATCGCGTGGTTAAGCTGACGGAAAACATTCCTGCTGACAACTTTCATCATGTCGCAGGAATTGAGAACCCCGCGGACTGCCTATCCCGTGGTATTACACCCAATAAACTATTAACGCATCCTTTGTGGCTTCATGGACCCGCATGGGTGTCATTAGAACCGTCACAGTGGCCTTTTAATAACGATATACTTTCCCCACCAACGGAGGTGCCCGAACAAAAGATTCTTGCACATACTGTTTTAAATTCCGCAACTGATTCAGTGCTTTATGAATTAGCTCAACGCATGTCTTCATGGAGTAAACTCCTTAGAATAATTGTTTACGTATATAGATTCGTTAAATTGTTACCGCTTCAAACTTCTAAGTCTATTACTGCCAGTGACTTAGAATATGCAGAAAGTAAATTGCTGCTTATTCTGCAAAATAAACACTTTCAACATGAACGCGAATGTTTAGAAAATGACAAGGCTTGTTCTCCTGCTTTTAATAAATTACGACCGTTTTTAGATAAGGGACTGATTCGCGTCGGCGGACGTCTCATTAACTCTGAACTCAATTACGCACACAAGCACCCCGTCATTTTACCCCGCGACGATCATGTGATCAATTTACTTATTGATCATTATCATCTTAAATATTTACACGCCGGACCAGAACATTTGATGTCCTTGCTTAGACAAAACTACTGGATCCTATCCGCTCGTCGTGTCGTACGACAAAGAGTTCATAAGTGCAACTCATGTTTTCGTCTGAAACCGCGACCTACTTTCCCTCTTATGGCTGACTTACCCGACTGTCGTACTAGACAAGTGGTAAAGGCCTTCACGCATACCGGCTGTGACTATGCAGGTCCCATCCAATATGTACCAGTGAGACGCAGAGGAGTTCATAGTCAAAAGGCTTATATTTGTGTTTTTACGTGCCTTACAACGCGCGCCGTTCATATCGAGTTAGCTACTGACCTTAGTACACCTACGTTTCTCGCAGCTCTAAAGCGCTTCCTTGCACGACGTGGTCCAGTACAGTACCTTCACTCTGATAACGGGACGAATTTTATAGGTGCTAATTCCTATTTACAAGAGCTTTATAAATTTTTGACTGTAGAATATCAGCCTCGTTTCGAAGAGGTCCTCACCGAAAATCGCATCGCTTGGAAATTTAATTGTCCAGCGTCCGGACATTTCGGGGGTTGTTGGGAGAGTATGGTTAAAAATATAAAAACCCATTTATTTAGAGTCATAGGACAACAGCTTCTGTCATATGAAGAATTGAATACTATTCTTGTCCAGATAGAATGTTTATTAAATTCGAGACCACTTACCGTTTTAAGCCCGGATCCGGCAGAGCCAACGGCACTGACTCCGAGTCATTTCTTACATACCGCTCCGTTGTACTCTTTGCCCGCTCCGGTAGTAGAATCTAATAAACTTAATATACTTCAACGGCACTCGTTGTTAGACAAGCTTGTTCAGTCATTCTGGGAGAGATGGAGAGTCGAATATTTGCATGGTCTGCAGACTAGAGAAAAGTGGAATACTCCTACTGTTCCTATTACCCCTGGAACGGTCGTAGTGGTAATAGTTGATAGCGCCCCACCTTTAGCATGGCCATTAGCTATTGTCGATAAGGTTCATCCTTCCAAAGACGGTACAATTCGCGTAGCTACGGTTAGGACCGCTAAAGGAACTTACCTCCGACCTGTAGTTCGGCTTTGCCCTCTACCCAATCAATAATTTTATAAGCCGCTTATTTTACACACACATATATATATATATATCTTTAAATTAGGTATTTATCACTCTATTTCGCTATATATATCACAATAATTTAGATTATTTGTTACCGCTCTATATACATATATCGCATTTTATATATTAATATTCTCTTAAAGGTGACCCTTTAAGGGTGGCTGGAAATGGTGGCGCCAACTATTTATTTTTGTTACCGATTAAGTCGATTCATTGTCTCCGCCCTATTTCCCTGTCCCATCCCTATTGTGCACCGCTCGCCGCGTCAGTTGGAAGATGGCTGCGCACACGCGATAACATAGACACCTCAGTTTACGAAAAAGGAAGATAATTTAATAAGTGCCCATCCGAATACTCAAAATTTGAAGCTTTCGCACCCGCTAACGCAAGAAAAATATTCAAGAAATCGGGAGTCGGGACAATCACGAGGCCTCGTGGAAGCAGACCTGCCCCAGGAAATAACTGGTAGGAGCATGCACAATTTTCCCTTTTCCTTTTGTTTCTTGGAGACTTTTTCAATATCTTTTTAATTTGTCAACGCAATACAGTCCACTCGAATTTGATTTTATTCCAAAACGCGCCATAAAAATTTGGCGGACATTAGGCGCCGCCACTGACATTTTTGGATGTCAAAGAAAAAATAAGCCTTAATTCGTTAACATAAGGTTCATCTGTCTTTGCTTTGAAAGATTAACCTTATAAATAAAGAAATAAGTTTAATTTTCCTTTGACTCTAATTGTCAAAACTGCACTATCAAGATGATCCCACAAAAACAATAGATTCGGTGCTAATTTAACCAATAACGAGTTACAAACGTTATTTGAACAGTAATAAGATGACAGTTAACTACAAAGGGTTTCTACTGGATATTTTCTAAATATTTAAAACTGGATTATGACACTTCATTTCTTTTACCACTCTATGGCCATTATTTTAAGATCTTTGCAGTAAAATTTGAAATAAATCATTTATTTGGCATTTTTTATTAAGAAAATATAACAACCATTACTGATACTTTAGAGGGATAAAAAATGCCATAGTCCATTTTCAACTTAAATCCTAGTAAATTAAGGTTTATATTTAAATGATGCGTACCTTCTTAAAGCCAGATCACCTTCGGGTTCAACGTCGCTGTCCAGGTGCAATCGATCACCCCATGTTGCCTTCAAGTAGGACACCCTTCGCATTGCACGCTCTTCTTCTGCTTGGGAAAGAATTACCATAGTTAAAAAAACTTACGCATTTTTACCAATAAATAGTAGTTTCGCAAGTTAAAATTAGAGCTCTATTTGCATAGTTTTAGAGTTTATTACGGGTTGCAACAAGAGTTTATGTGTACTGACCACCAAGTTGAGCATCCTTCTTCTGCCTCCTCGTCACCAGGTCATCAGCGAAACCTGCCAACAGACCAACCACGATTAGGTATTCGAAATACAGCCGGTTGCACCGTATAATTAGTACAGACAACGATCGATCACGACGGTTAGTCGGCGTTAGTAGCACACCTATGAAGCACACACATCGCATTCCGTTAATGTTTAGTAGAAGACGTTAGGACGACGCTGCCTCCCTCGCGAAAGCAACGTGAATAATGATCTTATATATATTATGATGGTTAATGGTAGACAAATCGAATTTGCGTCATGCTGTCTATGGCGTGGTGAGTATTTTTGTTTTCGGCCATGCTTCAGCATTGAACGTTAAATCGAATTTTTAGAACATGAACGCTTTGCATTGCTTCCTAGACAAGACCAGAGGAAGTCATTTTTTTCCATTAATTATTTAATTCTATACAAAAGAGAACGGATAACAGAGGGGATTCTAGTCTTGTCTAGAAAGCTGTACTGTATACTTATGGGTGATAATATACAGTCTTATGCAAAGCGCCAATGTCGATTCGAGTTGTCCATTGACAATGAAAGCGTTATGAAGAGGGGAGGTAGCGTGAGCATTCCAAGTATTGTTTGTGGTCTCGGGACCTGAGTCGGCCGGCGTGGTGGGCGTGGGCGTGGGCGAGGGCGAGGCCGAGGTGGAGGCCGAGGGCGGCGCCAGGCTCAGCTGCGTGGGCCTCTGCGGCCCCTCGGCCCCCGGCAGCGACACTCGGTTCATCGCCTCCATCTGTTCCCGGTTCAGCCCCATGCGTCTCTTCGCGTGACTGCCATCTTGGGGCGGTAACAGTGCCATTAGACGTGCGACGCTCGAAGCCAACGTGTTCGTGTATTGTGCGACGCTGCGTTTTCATTGGTAGATTGCCTTTTGTTTTTGCTCGTATAGTATTTTTTTTGTTTCGAACACGATATTCATAAATTAAATGTACAGATGTTAAGTTTGAACATGGTAACTCCAAAACTACTGAACTGATATCATAAACTAATTCACTAAGAGAAAACTACAGTACTTTCTAGTAAAATATCCCCCAAAACCGCGAGTTTTGCGACAAGAATTTCTTACAGAATATTATGGGGTCTCTTTAACCTATTAAGAAGATCTTCAGTAACAATACCATCCAAGATTTGAGGAATAAGCCTGGAAGAGAACTGTCTCTAGAATATCTAAAGCAGGTCACTCAAGTAATAACAGTTAAAGAGTAAGATTGTTGAAGTGTGTAAGCGAAACTGACCAGGACGCTAAGGCAATAGAGGTAGTAATTGCATATTATTGATGGTTCGAATTAGTACCAGATATTTAGAGAGAGACAGAATATGTATGACAATGAAAACGCAGCACATATAAATGAACATTGTAACACTAAATCAACTCGAGTCTACGTGAGTTTATGCGGTGAAATGGACGGATCTACGTATAAATGTGTGATTTTAGTGTATTGTGTATCACTGTGACTATATTGGTATAAATCATAATACGCCTAGCCAGATTGTACCGCTTTAACTATTGATGCTAATCAAATGAAGCGACAACATAAATGTCCCACACTCCTGCTCCCTTATTGTGCACCTCTCTCTTTCTCGCAATTGTCCTCCAAGCCGATTTCATAATACATTGACGGTTTGGTGCGCGCGTAGAGGGAGACAGCGGTAGTGAGGCCGGCAATGTAATAAGAAATGGGTTTGATAGACAATTGCGAGAAAGAGAGAGAGAGTATCACACAATAAGGGTGAACTATATAAAATAATGAGAAGCTAGCGAGAATCTGGCTAGATATATAATTTTACTAAAAATGGTCGAGACTCTTTTATTACCCGCCGGAATTATCAAAGGACTTCGTATCACCAGGAACTATTACAAGTACCCTAATTGTGTAACTCTTTTGCGATGTTTATGAAGCCATTTTACATTGACGGCCCCACTCTTCTATCGCCATCCCTCTCTGACACTTTTTTATCTCTCTCTTCACTCCGAACAAATCAAATAATAATACTGAGTTTCACAATTGAGGGATTCACTGATTCGCCATGACGTTATCATGAATACTACCCCATATAAATGTTGGTCTTTCATCTTGTGACGTCACCAGACAGCTCCACAAACAATTCCGACGGGATCGCAAGAGTAAGTAATAAGTTACCTGTGGCATGATGTCTTCTAATGGGTAATCCATCACTTCCGGTACTATTTGACCTTGTTCGCATCTGAACCTTTTCCGTATCTGCAATATAAAAAATGAGAAAACTTTGATGTTTGTGATATAACATATAAAAGGATTTACATAGCATATAGACATAATATCTATTGCATTGACACAAAAAAGCCATAAAAATATGATAAGTACATGTATAGCTGTTGTCACCATTTAATGACAATTATGTCAGCATTTGCCGACAATTGTTTTCACGTGGCGCTATTCAAATAATCCAAAAGGGTTAAATGATATTAAAAGGGTTTAGAATTCTTACCGGGAACAAATCCTTCTGGAGGTGGACAATGCAAGTGTTTGCTGCCGGTGATCATTAGCTGGTTTCCTGATAAGCTGCCGCCGAGGGGTGTCTCAAGATCTAGATCTGTAAGTTTGGAAAATAAAGAGTTAATTGTTGTATTGTATTATTGAAAATATTTTAGTGCCATGGGGGAATTATGGATTAATATATAAATCTTTTTCTTGCGTTAATTTATCGAAATCCAATCGGGAAATTCTCTGAACAAAATTGGCCATAATGTCTCTTAGAAATCGATAGTTTTTTCTTTATGTTAACTTTTAGGCGTATCAACGACGAATATATATTTACGAACCTGACTGACTGACATATCAACGCAGAGCCTAAGCTAAAAGGGTTAGAAACTTGAAGTTTGCACGGAGGTTCAATTTATAACCCCTACGTTATATTGTTTAAAAAAGCACCTAAAAAGGTTTGTTTCAAATTCATCCTCTAAGGGGGTAATATAAAGGGTATATTATATAAGTACATAGTATGTAGTAATATACCTCTATGTGGTTGCACATCCAAAGACCTGGCTTCTCTCCTCGCCGTTCGCGTCTCGAACTCCTTCCGCCGGAGAGCGACGCTCGGCTCGAGGCGCGCGTTCGTGAGCCTCGCCAGCTCGCTCCGGGCTACTTCCGTCCTTCTCGCACCGCCGCGAGCCTCTTCTAACTGCCGGGTCCGCGCTGTCACTAGTTGTAATTCTCCTGATGGGTATCTGGAAATTTTATTTTGGTCTTTAGTTTCAATAGCAATAAGACTATATATGAATTAATAATTACTAAATAAAAATCTTCAGTTATAGAGAGATTTCACTATGTATTAGTTACGACCCGCGATGTTACCCGCGTTTTTGTATTTAATGTGACTTGGTATCGAAATATACCTTCATTAATTAATGTTTTAATATTGAAACATTATATTTTGAAAATTATTAAGAACAGTTCAACTTTAAGTTAGAGCAAATAGGGCAATGGTGTTATGACACGTAAATTAGCGTCACTATTATACGCTTAATAAATATGCGTATTAGAGTTCTAAAGCAAATTATGATTAGTTATATTGGAAAACGAATGTTTCAAAGTCTTTAGTCATTTTGACCTAATTTTGATCAGACTGATTTAGTTAGTCATACCATTGTTTTAACGATTTATTTGTCATGCATTGTATTATATTTCTTTCTATTTATTCTCTTTACAAAAACCTCAAGGAAAATGGGTAGAAAACTCACTTGTTGTCTTGGTTATTATCGTCCCTCTCCGTCGCCGATCCATTAGTTAGGGTTCCCACATTCGTACTCTGAATACTGGGCGCTGTCTCTTGTATCTTCGATAGGGTCGCCACAAACTGATTTTTGTCTTGCTTAGGCCTATTCTTATCTGTGTGTGTTCCATTTACTTCACCGTAACCGCTATACGTCCCGCTGTCGACACTAGCCGAACATTCGTCTCTTCTTTCCTGATTGCTTAAAGGGGGAGGTGAAGCGGCAAGGGGAGGGGACGTAGCGGGCGGGGGCCACGCAGGTTTTTGAAGCTTCTGCGGTCTGGCATAGAACTCTTTTTGCTTTATCGGCGGTGGGGCTTCGGGGGTGACCCAACCTGTCGGTTGGCTGGGACGTCGGAGGAAAGCCTCTTTCTGTTCGAGGCTCTTTCGTATTCGCGATAGGATTATCGAGTCGTCTAATTCTCGACCGGTCAGGGTCGAGTTCGAGTCGAAAGAGCCGAGGCTATCCTTGCTCTCTGTCGCAGACGACGGCAAAGATGTGTCGGATTCCCGCCTACTGGAAAAATAAACTCTGTATTATTAGTATGACCGATTGGAAGAAAATACTAAACGAAGAATTTCTAAACTGTCATGTCTCATACGGAACTGCACATCTTTATATCTTCAATTTATCAAAGACAAACACTTCTTATCTATTATAAACAACTTGATCCTTATTGAGTTTCCAACAAGAGTCATAACACAGTGGCAAATCCCTAATGACTATTAATGGACTCACCCATCGTGTAACAGATAGTGCGGTCCAGTGAGTCGCGACACGTCACACCGGGAGGGTGCCAGGGACGCGACACTTGCGTACTCGGGGTCATCTCGGTGCCGCGCCGGCGTCTGGGGAGCCGGCAGCGAAGCCCTAGGCTTTCTGTACGCGTCGAACAGACGCGACTCGTGCTCCGTGATGGGAGCAGGCATGTCTAACGGCCGTTGGTTCGTCTCTGGATTATACGCAGCTTCGCTGAAATACTGATAGGATAAAATATTTTAATTGTGATATTTCCAAGTGTTTTTGTGAAATTAAAATTAAGCTACATTTAGATAATTAAAATACTACTATTCCTGTACCTATAATAAATAGGATTCGTGTATCTAATTTAGATCAACTTTTGTTACATACAATCTACATGAGGTTTTGCTCTTTAATGAGTCATTAATGAAAATAAAGAGTTGAAGATTGAGTTGAGAATGAAAATAAATATTATAGTGTAATATGGAAGCATGGAACTGTAGTAGTATACGCTTAGTATGTCGAATAACAGAGTCACACAACAACCTATCAAGGCGGACTTCTTTTTTCTCCTACCAGCCTATTCTGACTACAATTGAAACATCTAATCACTCACCCTTTGCAACAGATCGTGGTCCCTCGGCACGACAGTGAGCCTGAGGATACGGGGCTCCCTCTGCGCCAGCTGCACTACCCTCGCGTAGGGTGCCCTGGAGCGCCCGCAGGCGACGGGCTCCCCGTTGACGGCGAGCACGCGGTCCCCCGCGCGGAGCCCGGCCGCCGCCGCCGGCCCGCCCGGCCGCACCGACCTTACGAAGATCGTGTCCATAGGAGCGCCGACCGCGCCCACCGCCAGGTGGCGCGCATCTTCGTATAGCTCCTGAAATGGGGATACCACCAGGTTTTGTAATTGGAACGTGGTGGTGGAGCTTCTTATGGTGCATTAACCGAATTGGTTGGGCTGATGCTGATGCTGATGCTAGGTTAAAACCACAGGCGTTTTCGTACTTACTTAAAAGTTTTCAGTTCTATTAGACACCGTGTGAACTTGTGAAAACATTGCTAAACCAAACAAATGATAAAAGGTTAACTAGTAGGGATTCTCAAATATCGTCTCACGATACAGTATCTACCTATTCTGGATCTTATAACAAAACAATATTCCATAACCAGCTATAGATAACCGTTCCAAATACCGGCGGAGAGGATACAGCATATTGGGACCATTAAATACCCTCGTACGAACGGATATTGCTCATTCGTCCAATTGAAATGTTTTAGTAATAGGAAAAGTTATTAATATCTCACAGATATCATATTACAGGTAGATTATCTAATTGAAATGTTGTCTTCTAGTACTTGCTTTACCATTTCCTATAATAATAATCGTACAGATGGAATTAATTTATATTTTTTTATCTGGTATATAATCATGTTATGCAAAGACTTTTTGTAACATATTTCTCCATAACTAAAGAACAATATGAACTGTGATTAACAAAACAGTTAATCGTTCTAACCTGATTCTTAATAAAACGTTGCAATAGTAAACTAGAAGTTCTCATGTCGGTTTCTTCCGTGTGTAACAATATATTTATTTCTTGAAGCTCCCCAACATACCTGTAACGACTCCGGCGGATAGACGACAAGGTGTCTTAGCGTGAAGCCGAAGCCGTGCCTCGCGTCCGGACGCTGGATGACGATGGTGCGCGGCGCGGAGCAGTGCGCGGCGGGCGGCGCAGACGCGGCTGTCGGCGGAGGCAACGCCACTGGCGGGGCGACGGTGGGTTGGGGCTGTGGGGAAAACAGAGGTTATTAAATACAGATGGAAAATATCGCAAATTAAATGATGTAGGGTACATAGTAGACAATATTACCATCAGATTCGCAGAATGTAGTTAGAGAGATTGGTTGAAAAAAACTATTTAAGTATATTTATTTATATCAAGCCAAGTTTAAGCATTTATGTTTTTGGTCGGATAAACAACTACCAATAAGAAGGGGAGACTGGCTTAATCAAGTCAGCTTGCTAAAGTCAGCAAAACAAAAAATAGCCAGAGATGATTCAAATACGTAGATCCATAGAAAATTCTAATGAAAGATCAATATAATTAATTTCCGACAGCAAAAATGTAACAGGTTAAAGCTTTAATTTAATCCTTACATAAAATACACTTCACTACTAGTAAAGCTTCTCGCAAATCATAAAATCATGTATGTGTAAATGTAGCAACATTTGCATATTCCTAGGTCGCAGTGAGTGTAAAATGGCTTCGTTATGTCTGATTACATCGTCCCACGCAGTGTCATCGGTGGCAGCTGGTTTCAGAGTGTGATAACGATGGAACTTGAAGCCAATCTCGGAATCCTACTGGAAGATCAGCTTAATCGGCTTGAAGAGAAGTAAATGAGGTAGCGGAAAAAGTACTGATTTAAATATAGAATGTTATTTCTGCTATTGGCTGTGGTAAGCTTTTATGTTGGGGATCACGACTAACATGATTTATATCGTTGCATTGACGTTACAGATGATTTTGCATATTTATAAATATTTTGGTGATCTTCTGTTAATTTGGGGAGTTTTCCATTCATTGATTTATTGTTCAGGTAACAAATCAATTATGTTTTACAGTCCTAATGACTGCAAAAACAATGCAAACTCAGTTTTGTTAACGTCAATCATGAACCATGTACGCAACCAAGGCGTCCATTACCAAAATCCAACCAGTTGTCTTTCCATCGGTCACAGGCAAAAAGACACGTGTCAAAATCATACACAACGACACAAGTGCAAGTCATGCACGTGTCGCATGATTCAGTGAAGCCCCACCAGACATGAAGGTGCAGCGACATATCGAATTACTGACTGCGAAGCGTCAGCTGCTTCAGATTTGTTGCCCACGCAACCCCTTCCGGCTTTGTAAGGCTACTCGACTTTCTTTTTGTAACTGTCATTCGTAGTTATGAGATTAAGTTATTTTATATTTCTTGGCAAATGTAAAATAAATGGACCTTCAATTCACTGGAATACTTAAATAACATTTTTGTATGTTTATTTAACATTTTCTTTTAATTGTCTACACTATACTAATATTCTGAAAAGGAAGGATTTGATTTGTTTTGGTTGTTTTGTTTGTTTGGTTGTAAGGAATAGGTTTGGAAGCTACTGTAACTGGACCGATCTGAATATTTTTTGAGTAGTGGAATGCTGCATTATTAGGTAACATAGGCTATATTTAATCCCCGTGTTCCTACAGGAACGCGAACTACGCGGGTGAAACCTTCAGCGGCAGCTCGGTATTCATATGTTAGATTATGATATGGTTTTTGACGCAAAAACAATATTCAATACTCAAGCAAGTCTAATGGAAAAACTATAAGATGTGTACATAATAGCTACACGTTTCTACTAGCAAATACGATCAGCTTTCCTTTATCAATTTACAACATACGCTCTCCACCATCTTCAGACACAATTTTCTAATACACGAAGGTTCTTGTGCCTTGTGATAAATCATAATAAATGACAGCGGCCGATACACGGGTTAAGTCATTAGCCTATTGCATTAGAGATGCCACGGTTAAGCACTAGGTAGCTTCGGAGCTAACGTAGCAATAACTTCATTCCGATGATTAATTATAGTGTTCAGCCTGGTGGAAATATTGTTACCCAACTTTTACCCGAGTATTTATCATCAATTTATATAATTTGTTTTCGCTTTTCAACTGTAAACGAAAGTAAAAATATCGTACATAAATTCACAAAACGGAATAAATCTCATAGTAAATGTGCACACGTACCGACGTACTTAGCGAGAAAGTAACATAAAACCCGCAACAATATTACCCACTGTAGTAACATTTACGATTTGATAGCATAAAACTCTCCCTTCTACATGAATTTGCAATAATTATGTAAAATCGACGATAATTATGTTAAAATAATGTAACTGTGAAGTAGCATAATATCCGAGGTATAAAATGGTAGAGTAACAACTAAGTAGCCATTAACAAGTTGGAACGTAACGAGCTGCGCTGCGCGTTACTGCATAATACATAATAACAGTTGCGCCCGCGCAGCGCCGCTCGACATATTGCCGTCTGCGCAAAACCGCGTACAACAGATATTAGCGCGAGTCTTTTTGCATGCATCAGGGCTGTCTGTCGTTTCGAACAAAAATAAACAATGACCAGCAATTAAGTAGCGTATTTACAAACTAGTTCAATGCTATCAAGTGGTCATTTGAGGCCAATAAATAGGGTCAAAAATTATTAATTTTAAAGATATAGAAAAGTTGATTATTTTTTAATTTTCTTTACCTACCGCTTTTTGACACGTTATTAATTTATTTTCTATTAGACATTCCCTTCGAAAAGATATACTTACGAAGGAATAAAAATAGCAAAGGAAACTAGCATTAGCATTTATATTAATTAGTAAGATTAAATATACGATGGTCACTACAAATGTTTCCGCTACAATTTGTATTAATAGTAGTGTAATCGGACACGATTTTGCTTTCAAATTGCATTTGAATCCTTAGATTATTTGCATATTATTTAAGTGCCGATTTTATTAGAACCACTTAGCGTAAGCTTAATTCTACTAATCCTACTAATATTATAAATGCGAAAGTTTGTCAGAATGTATAAATGTAGTAGACCTATGTTTCATACTCTGTTACGACAGAACGGCTGAAGGTATCGCGATGAAATTTGGCACAGAGTTATAATGTGTTCTGGAACAAGACATAGGCTAGTTTTTATCCTGGGAAAATTGAAGAATACCTGGGAACGCGGGTGAAACCGCGGGGAGCCACTAATAATGGCAGTTATAATATCAATCCAAGAATATACGCTATATTTCATTTGCGATACTATCAAATAACGCGTAGACGACTTGTTTTTGAACAAGTAAGTAACAATTGAGATAATATTCATAATTCCAATTTAACAAGAGATGTAATCAGTCTTTATTAAAAATCCACATGAAACCATAAAGCTTTTGTATCATGATCATACGTTACCAATATAATCACATTACGAATATTCGTAAGTTACTCACATCGTTATAGATTTTTAAATTACAAATTTCAAGTCCTTTCATTAAAACAAGGTATTATAAACATTAATTTACCAAGGTAAGTAATTGCCGAGTAACGAAAGCCTTCTTCATAAAATCAATAAAGGGTTGTATTCTTTATAAATTAGGTTTTGTCGATCGCCAGTTAAAAAAATATATTAAGGTTGAGAAGTTTTCTTTATGATGCTATTTTTATATAATTTCAGAGACAGCCCTTAGCCCATCAGATGTACTCGTAAAAATATATTTATCGCTCACTATTGCGCGGTGTAAATATTTACGAGTCCTAAATGTCCGGTATTTATAAGAGCAAGCAAGCTGCGCGGGCGCAGACGGGACGCCCGATCTATGAATACTGCTCGTACCGGGATTTGATAGCTCTAGCGCCGGAACCACTTTCTTTGTAATGTAAACTTTAACATCTTCTAATGGTTATTAAAGTGATGTTAATTTATGTTAATACACTATTGTGAGACACAAATCTAAATATAGTTTCTAGTAAATGTAAGGGGTTAGTTCCAGATGCGTTTCAGTTTTTTATTACCTCGTAAATAAACGTTCCAGTGCCTTTAAAACTAACTCACTAGCAGATTATCACCTCAAAATTTAAAAGCCTTAATTTCCAGGCCTATTTCTAGGCCGTATTTTGAGTTAAAATTCTACAAGTGGTTTTATTTAATATAGAAAAAATAAAAAGTAAATAACTATTGCAAAGTCATGAAGAACACCATAAAATATTGAACACCTCGACCGCCACATACAATGGCACCAGAGGCTATAAAGGATAAAACTGAAAAGAAAATAAATTCTGCTTCCAAACAATGAACACAAGAGGCACATCACTTCAGTTTTACGTTCAAATTGGTTGGAGCCCTTGGGACTTGCCGAATGTCGTATTCGAACGAATGTAAAAAGTTATCATAAAAAGCTACACTCTTAGGTAGGTACTCGTGAAAAAAAATTTTAAGCACTAAAGAAGCTACAGTAAAATAGTATTAGGTTGCAATGCCAGTTAATAAACTTACTTTTATAGTAACCCAGTAAATAGTTACATTCTAAAACACATTTACAGTCATTCATAAAATTGCGATGAAAGATGAAGAGAAAGTAAAGATTAGGCCGGTGTTTCTCATAAATATTGCTAATAAATTAACTCATAAATCTAAAACATGTAGATCATATATTTCGTTATAAATCGTGCTGAAATACTAAACAATATAACACTTTATATTCTTTTTTTTAGCTCTGGCAAATGAGGTGATGCTCCCCAAAATCTTACACTCAAATGAACTTGATTCAGTTGAATTAACTTTGCAAATACGAGAATATTTCACATTCTATTTTTACGACACTGTACGTATACGTGTCAGACGATTTCAAAGAAGATTAATTTTGCAGTTATAAACATGTAGGTACGTCGGTGACATATTCGTTAATGAATCTCGTAAAAGCCTACTGTAATTATATAAAAAAAAAATGTTTGTGAGAATGTATTTATGGATGTACGTTTGTTAGTCTTTCACGCCAGAACGGCTGAAGGGACTGCGATGAAATTTGGCTCAGAGTTAGAATATGTTCTGGAATACTTTTGTTTTGGACGAAATGAAGATCCGTGGGAACGCAGGTGAAACCGCGGGTAGCCACTGGTAATGTTACAATGTACATTTTATGATTGATACCTTGATAACTGGAGATTGGAAAAAAGTTGCATAGTTAGCAATTTATTTTTATTTTTTTTTAGTTTCCGTTACCCAAATTAAGCTAGATTGTTTCCCAAATCAAAATTAGTGTCAACTTCATAATCGTTAAAAGATTTCTGGCACCCAGTTAATTCTTAGACACCAGACATCTTTATAGACTTTTAAAATGTAAAATAACCATAACAAAAGTAGAAGAACCTGTCGGTATGTCGATGGATTAATTAATTAGGAACGAAATATGTTTTCGGATCGTAAAGTACGTTGATGGCTCCATTTAGTCATCGTCAAATGGATGTAATGAGGTCATTTGTGAACTGATCGATAGGTTCTTACGCTTAATTAAGATGGAGGTATTTGATGCATTGTATAGAATAAATTAGCGGGTGACATCTATAGTGTGGTTTAGTATGTTTTTTTCCAACAAAGTTCCCACAGAATTCTACATAAAGTATGAGATTTCAATAATCTTATTACATTAACTATAATTTATTTTTATAATAGGTATTTAAGTTAATGAGTTTGTTTGCTTGAACGCGCTAATCTCAGGAACTACTGGTCCGATATGAAAAATGTATTCAGTGTTAGACAGCCCATTTATCGAGGAAATCTATAAGCTATAAATTATCACGCTACGACCAATAGGGACAGAGCATCAATGAAAATTGCTGCAAAAACGGGAAAGTGACGCTAACGAAGTTCCGCGGGTCAGAAAGTCATCTAGAATATTAGTTTATTATGGTACAAATAAACGTAGACATCTTAAACACATCTAGAATTAATTGACATAAATATAAATGGAAAATTCTCAATATCGGCTATCAGTATCGCTTCCCATATAACCAAATTAGGTATCAATAAATAAATGAATATAAACAATCGACACGTTAAGATCTTGTCAGTAAGTAAATGACGTCCACCGATTACCATATCGACGTATAAAATTAATTGTATGTAATATTAATTATATGACAGATACAGCTTTTCACCGATCATTTCCTCACATTGATATCTGTATTAAGGTGACAATGGCTCATTAAAATCAACAATACTCTTATTTGTTAACCACTCAATAAATATACGAGGGTCGTTTTAAAAAAGTGAATGGATTTTACAAATTATTATTACGCCAATGGATATGATTCATAAAATTTTATATAAAAGTTAACGTAACCT
Organism: Thyatira batis; assembly: GCA_905147785.2. Taxonomy (NCBI): domain Eukaryota; kingdom Metazoa; phylum Arthropoda; class Insecta; order Lepidoptera; family Drepanidae; genus Thyatira; species Thyatira batis. Next base: position 9,591,816 of record LR990489.1, read on the forward strand.
TATAAGTTTTAACGGAAATTATAAGGTGTAGCACACATAAAGAATCAGTATAATTTGTGAGTCACCCTGATCATGCATTTATTTTGAAGACTAATCAATCGGGTTCAATATAATATGTTTATTGTCATTATAAAAAAAGTACCTTGTTTATATAATTTAAATAACATAGAGCATTTTGTTTTGTGGAGTAGAAGGTGATTTTTTTTCCCTAAAACTTTGCAAAGTGATATATACCTAACTGTGATAAAATATAATGTTTTAACAGTAAACTTAACATTCAAAAAAATATTCCACTATTGTGTCCATTGTTGATACCGTGTATACAAGCCTTAAAGCTGTAGAGTTCAATATATTTACTGGTTTAAAAAAATGCGTCATTCAAGGAGTTGGACTAGAGCTAATTTAAATATTCAGCACCTACTTGATATAAAAATATATCGATTTCTGAATGAAAAATTTAACATATCAAATATATCACAATGAACGCCCAATTAGCGATCGAAGTAAATCAGGACAAAACTGTGAGGTCATACATACCCTATTAGCGGAGACGGGTTAAACCGCCTCGCGTTCGAAAGTATCGATAATTAAGGAAGGTCGATTTAAGACAATGTATCGATGGATATCGTTAATGGTATCGATTCATGAAGGTCGCAGGTGCTAACTCCGTGCCTGTATAAGGTAATCGCGCGGCAGACAGAACGGTGCGCATGCGCAGCAGGCCCGCCCTAGTACGTTAATTCATTTTAGCTCGGACCGCTTGTGTATTTCGTATGAATTCTCTATTGCTTCTATTAACAGTAATCTTCTTTGTCGCTTATAAAATAAGTATTAAATAAAATATTAAAAATAGATCCGTCTTCGGTAAGTCGAGAATGCTTATTTAAAACATTGTCTTCCAACTGACTTCTTGCATTCATAAATGCAGTCAAGTTTATGTGTAGGTACCATAAGTTTTATTACCTCTTTTACACAGTACTTAATTTTCGCATAACACAAGCGAACTGTCTCATGTGTCACGTTTTTAAACCTTTTTATCAGGAAACGTGATATTTTTCATTTTTAACTCGTACGATAAAAAATAATTTAGGTTTTAGGTTGCAACATACAAGTTGAATCATAAGTACCTACCTAACTAACTAATATGTACTTCCATGTAAAAATAAATTGGGTAAGAATACGATAAAATACGGAATATCTAATACAACTTAGCGATATAATATATACCTAGATATCTTGATTAAGATATTTCCTAGTAAGTAATTCTAATAAATTCAGGAATTTCCATATATTTCCCATAGCGACAACCCTATAAAAATACCAGCCGAAATACGCAAAGGCTTTTAATTTGATCTCGTATTTTATTATCCCAGCTCCAAATTTAATTAATGAATCGAAATGTTTCCTAGACATTGAGATTTGAAATGTCCTCTTTCGCTGGTGTTAAATCTATCTAAGTTAGTTAAGTACCTGTAGTTATGTCATTTGTAATTGATTTAAGGCTTATTTCAAAAACCGTGTCTGTTTTACACGTAATATCAATTGAGTATTAGCTCACAAATAGTATAGCAAATGACGTCTGTAGAAACAATGTTTTCCTTTTAACTGTCTTCAAAAAAGGTGGAGGTTCACATTAAGTGATTTTTCTAAAATATATGAGATTTTGATCTGCGCATTTTCTAATACCCTAGCCTGAGTTATCAAAATGCATTCAAAAAAATTTAAGGGACAGAATCGATTAAGCAAATGAAACATTTTCCATTAATCGCGTTTTTATCGATGACTAGAATTTTTATTTCAAAATCGGTAAATACCGATAGTTATAAATAGGGAGTTATCTAAAAGCGTATTCGCTATACTTAGGATCCTTATAGACCCACCTTAAACATTAATCTTGTATTCGGAAAAAATACATCCACAAGATTGATTAGAAATATTTGACGAGGCCATTAATTTGTTGGTGTAAATAATAATGTAATCGAGAAACTAGTCATGCTAATAGCCCATAATATAGTCGGCGGCATCTAATTATGGATTATATACCAATATCATGTTTCATATAATTAGAGGTAGCTCTCGCTTGAAAAACCAATAATCTCTCTTCAAATCAGCAGCCACTTTCGATTTCGACCAATCGGGAGTCGAGATTACAATTCTACTCTCACCGCATTGACCGATTAAACAGCGCTGTAATCATTAGTGCAGTTCTGTCTTAACGATAATGATTTTTAAAACTGTCATAGATAATTTAGAATAAGATTTATTTACAGGTTGGGTGGGCAAACCTGTTCATGCTGATCAGAAACAAAACACACGCAAGATGATGATTCAAATGACCCTCAATACATAATTAAGTGCTTAATCAGAACAGATCTTATGTAAATGATAAATCAGACCATTATTTTGGAAAAACAGATTTTAAATTAAGTATCATAAATCCCTACTAAAATTAAAATGAAAAAATAACTAAGCCCCTTTATTACGCCTTCACTCAAATCTTTAAGAATTTACTTAGAAGCATGTCTTTAAAAAGCTTCAAGTGTCACGTGACACTAAACTATCAGGCAAACTGTTAATTCCAGGCAATTATGTGTAAGAGATGTCTTGCGACTGCAATTATAATTCACTCTAGTGTAGAGTAATGATTGTAATACAAACATAAATAAAGCTGGATGTTTGAAGAGACCGCCTCATTCGGACGTGTTTTAGCGGCGAAACTAAATTATCGTGGTAATATAAGACTTTCAAGGTTAGCTATTTAGCTAATGTACACAACGTTATTACGGTTAAATACCGGAGGGTGAGTTTCTAATGTTAGTTCTAACTAAAATGTATGTTCGTTGGTGCCGTTAAAAGCTTATTTTCTCTACCTACCTAAGTATAGTTATTTGAATTTATTACCGCAATGAAGAAGGCGGTCAATGGTAACTATTGAACTCAGGTGATTTAAGAAAATGAGTTTCCAAAAGAAAATAATAGAATAGTATAGTGATAATATTTTGCAGTGAGAGAAAATTAATTTACATCTTTTCAGACAAATAATTTCTCGTCATTAAACCGCAATAAGCCAACTGAAACTAAGCGAAACTTGTTAAAACTACTTCAATCCAGCGGGAAAACTTTCCATTTCATTCATTGCCAAGAGATTACGGTTGTCCAAAGGCCACTAATGACCATTTGGTGTGACTGGAGGCCATTACAGTAGCTCTGATGTGTTGTCACCATCAGGATCGGTGTCTCGATCGCCTTGTACAATTCTAAACGGTGTAAATGCTACTAATGCCTTGTTTATTACAGTAATCACAGTTTGAGACGTGAAATCTGTAATGAACCTGTTTTAACTTTGGTGGGTTAAGTTTGTTCCTACAATAACGTAGTATGATTGGGAAGATTGTTATGAAATGTGATGGTTGCACACAGAATGTATAGTGTGTCAAAACGCTTAAAAGATCATATCCAAAAAGCGATATTGATTTAATCAGACCAACCCCTATGTCATTATATCACCCTAAACGATAAAATTTTACCTACCTAGATTGATTTATTCTTAGACTCGGAAGCACAAATTCCGGGAAAGTCTGATTGCACAAGAAAACCCACTAAAACTAAATCAGTCTCAACGCATAATGGCCCAAGAAGATTAACCAGATACAGCTAAACAATAAAAAGAAAATAATAGTTTCGAATAAACGTCGTTATAATTATTGTTTCCTAAGCCGAGAGATAAAGGATTGTGATATATATTGGACATTTGTTGTCTAATATAACAGAAAATACGTACAAGCCGGGCACCAGTACGTTTCGTCACTCAACGTCAATCATTGTGATTTATTGCTATTGTAAACTTTCTATAGCGTTGTTTGTAACGAGCAAATACGAAGGATATTAAGTACCTACGTGTGCTAATTGACCATATGGACCGGTAATTTAGTCACAACATTTAACAAGAGTTGTGATGAAATCCATATTTACTAAGATAAAGATCTAAAATTAGTATAGCATCGATCAAACAGTGAAACTTCCAAATGCAATTCATAGCAAACGGTAGTAAGAACTGCAGTTAAATGTTGAATGTTTGAGGATACAAACAGACTACCAAAAATATAAATTAAATATTAATATACAAAATTACCGATGTAATCCAAAACCACAGGTAAAAACGGTAGGTACACCTACATTCCATGACAAAGTCATTGCGGAGGCCTCGATATACAAATAGTGCGCTCAATAAATCCGCCCAAGCTAGACGCGCAAATAAATTATTCTACATCAATTAACAAGGTGCGCGACCACCGCAGACTCCTAACAAATATGATGAATTCGCAGATAAGTTAGAAATATATATGATTAACGGCGACCATGCTTCAAGTTGTCGCTTCATTAAGATTTAGAAATGCAACCGTTTCCCGGCAATGAATCATGTGGCCGGCTGCGAGGTGCGCTCGCGCATCACCGTGCCCGACTTCGCACGAAAATAGCACGAGTTGACACACATAAATAATATTAGCGGGATCGTAAATAACCCGGCGAGTCGGTAAACGTCTAAATCCAATGAGTGACGCGAACCATTTTACGACTCGATGTTGAGTGTTTTTACTATAAGCACCTATAAATCGTTTTATGCCCACAAGTATTATTATTCAATAATATTTTTTGATAAGTGTTATGACGTCTTCTGATGAAAAGATTTTCGGCACTCTTAGGTTCGCTGCCAACGTTCTTTTATTGAACGCTCGATAAGTGTTTTGATTTGCAATACGGCTAAAATTTTGATAGCAAATGGAAGTTGTTGTATTATAACTGTTCTTTAGCTTAATATTGTTTTTATTTCTCCACTTTCTTTGTGTCTAATGTTTTTTAGCTTGTATAGGTCAAAATCCTTCTCACTGCAGTTTACAGTAGTGAAACGAAAGTGTGTTCGTGCGTAACGCGGGTACACCGGATCAATACCGTGCGATCGTTAAACCGCTAGAAATACCTCCCCACAGTTCAGTTTAAACTTAGCTTAACGTAATTATTGCATGCGTCTTGTTACAGCATCGCTACTTGACCAATGTGCAAACATTTGCACATGTGTAGGGCTTCAAATAGATGGAATTCAACCTCCCTTGGCTCGTTTATTGATGCATGTACTGGTACATCTCAAAATAGAAGAATCTAAGATGTGTTTTATATAATAATACCTATATAGAAATATTGGTAATACTGCTGCATTGAACATTTCTTTTACATAATTTCACTACTACTAATCTTACCCGATCAACTCTGACGTTCAAGCATAAAGATGGACGATTGGTACACACCTGAAACAATAAAAAATATAAATTATTGAAAAAGTTTATACTCAAAACCAAATTAGTTTCAAAGCGTTTTGTAACTTATGTGCGCCAATTCAACATAGAAGCACAGTAAATGCTTAACCTTTGTCGCATACAGAAGCACTTGAAAGCGACAAAAGAGGCATTCTCGGCGCAGTCGAGCTAATAGTTAATTGTCGACATCGTTAACCGACTGGCTTATATGGTGGCCTAGTGTTTACCACACACTATAAACGTAAATCCTTTATCTAAGAATGCTTTAGTTAAAGCGAATGCGGTAGAAAGTTTAAAAAAAAGGAGCGGAAGAATATAATGAGTCGTAACGAGAAACAAGTGAGTCGTTGGAACCAATCCTTCGATTTCAAACTAGATTTGATTAAGTTTGAATAACGGGTCGGTTGGGTTGGTGGTTGGTTAGCTAAACTTTCAAGGGTTTCAATCACACCTGACAAATATAAAAAAAAATATTGTCAATGTTTTGTTACGTTAATCAAATATGTAAATATTTTAATGACATCAGCTATCCGGTCGCAGGACCATTATATATAAGTTATGCCTGGAATGAAAAAGTCGTAACAAACTTACAGATCCATTGCAAACCACAATGTAAAATAGAACAGCCCACAAGTAAATGCAATACTAATGTTACCCCACATAGGCAGGCGTAAAACTTGACCGGCGGCTGGTAACATGGGAACCCACTTAACTGGCTACACTGTATGGGTTTTAAAGCTAAGACCAGAGGACTTAGAGCCAGCGCATACAACCACTTTTTCATTTGCGACTATGTTTTGAGTTTAATTATTACATAATGTTGCTGATGAAAACTTTGTTACACGGGAATTTCGATAGATGCCTATGGAGAATCATGGCAGGTTTAAAATGAATATAGAGAGCTATCTTGTTGCACATAAAAAGAAGTTTGATATCAGATGACGGTAATAATAAACTTATTAACCTTGACAGTAGCTTCTCGCTTTAATTTACAGTCAGGCCACAGCTCACCTAGCAGGTAAAAACGCGCTACAAAAATTTATGCGTCAACAATCACCCATCTCACCACCAAGACAATAATCACAACTGGCACTAAAACCTTCAAACTGTCATATTTAAAAGAAAAGCAAGATTTTAATTAGTTAACTATTCAGGTCAACGATGTCATGTCACTCATAAATGGGACGATATATTTTGAGCGTGAAGTGTCAGTAAGTTGTCTGTCAGACTGTCGGTTGGAGGAATTCTGAAAGGATAGAAAAATAATTTCTCTCGTCTAGACAAGGTCGCAAAACGATGACTCACACTGCATATATAATGTCAGGGTAAGCGCACACGGGGCGGTGGCAAAGCATTTATATGTTGAAGTAATAACGCGGCAATTAAATTTCTAATAATAACGTCTGGCTCTGTGATATAAACACTGCAGTTTAGCTACAATGTGAATTAGACTTCACTGTATAATTTTGAAGCTAGTAAAATATTTACTAGCAACGTTGATTTAGATTTCGTCAAATTATTTTGAGTACTGCAATTGCTCACGCTAATCATGGCTGCTTTGCTCGAAGTCTAATATCAAGAAGTCGTTCGATCGTTTATTATGAAGGTGGTTCTTTAAAATATAGCTAGGTAAGCAGTTCTTTCCCCATTACGTAACTCTTGTTATATAATTGTAAAGATCACAAAAAAACTATTTGACACCAGGACGTCCTCCTACGTCCTCATTATTTTAATCTCACATTTCATCATCCCACAGCTAGAGCGCCTTCACGTTTGAAGTTATGAACTTAAATGAATTAATGTCTCTATATTAATGTCAAACGGCCCATTCGCGTCAGGAATGCGGAATGAGTCCCGCCAATTGACATTATCCACTTAGCAGCTTCTGTTGATCCACTTGATGTTTGGTTCAAGGAATGAGAGAGAGTTAATGTATAAATTATGACTGAATTATATTAAGGATGGATAGATACTCTAAATTATAAGGTTCATATCGAAACCGGTGGCGGAGAAGACGTGACTTTAAAGAGTGATCCCAATCACTTGTACTTTATGGCTGGTGGATATTCGTGAAACAAAAGAACAATACAAAAGCTTAATTGATTCATGCTATTCACCGGAATCAGTTCCAGTATCTTAACAAATTAGTCGCGTTCACAACACAACATGCGATAAAAAACAAAAGATAAGCCAATATGTATTTTTGTGCTATTGTGTCATCAAAAGGTGCGGTCAATAACCGTCATAATTAGAAAAATTCTCCTCTCCTCTTCAAACTTGCACCACATCACAACCCTGCGTCTGCGCAACATATGTCGCAATACGATATAGGGCCGTTCAATGGCATAATAGTGACGTTTGATGTATGAAAGACGAGCATACGTCTGCGAATCGTGCGAGACTAATGGAAGTTATTGCTGAACAGTACCTGTTTGACTCCATATTCACATGATCGTGTAACATGCCGATAACGAGTTTATTACCATTGCAACTTGGCTGCTTTTGTTGCGAGTGAAGTTTTGATGCCAGAATGTTTAACAGTGTTGTTTAGATTATTCGGTAAAGCAAATGTTTCAATCCAATAACCGTAGCGTAGCATCACCAGAAATTAGCTTTTTGTAAGCCACCAAAAATAATCAGGTAAAAGAGTTAATTTTTGAGAAACCATATGATACCTAATATGTTTGCCAAGATTAATTTACATAAGATCGAAGTCACCCGATCAAACAAGCCTGAGTAAATAAATCTGAAAAAGGACAAATATTTAATTACTCTGAGTCATAAACAAACAAGCTTTGTATCTTTTTGTTTTGATCCATCGTATATCTTAAGCCAGACGTAATAAATTTTCTTTTGGATATCGGTATCGGAGTGTCAGGTTAGCGGAAATCCAAAAAGATCACAAATATCAGTACGCTAATTAGTATCATCAACAAACAAAATCTGATAAGGTAATTTAAGGATGACAACGTTAAGGAACCTAGTATGTATAACTGAGACGTGCAAAAGCATTGCAACGGACACATATGTACGCAATGTGTCAATTTCTGAAGAACCCATAAAGGGTTACGACGGAGGAACTAGGGCGGCTATAAATCTCTTCACAGCTGAGACCGAAACTAAATCGTTGCGTAAGCGCAGACAACGGGAGAAAGTGACACACGCATTATCCCTTGGACAATATGACACCTGCGTGTACCTATTTCTCGTGAGATAAAAAGCATATAATCTTGTTTTGTATTGCCTTATTTTATGATGTTCAAGAAAAATCTCGGAGTCACAGGGACCTGATTGATTAACATAAGCTTATTGAATAGGTTAATAGCAGTCAGTAAAGCAAACGCTGATGACCTATTAAATGTTACGTACGTTCGGTACTGAGTTATTGATGTTGATTCTACTAATGCGGAGCGTGCATTTAATACAAGTGAAAGGGCTGTATTCTTTAAGCTCTGGTCGTAACTTAGAGCTTAGAAAGCAAAACTCCTTCGCCCTTCGGATCGATGGTTGTAAATAACCGCGTCTAGCCATTATCCGTCTTTACTCTAGATACAGACGTGACACTAATTCGCATTGTTGGTTTATGTGAAATATGACTCGATGCGGTTGTAATGCTGGAGAGCGAGTATTGGCACAGGATAGGGGCATTTCAAATCGGTTAAATAATAATCTGCAATAACATCTGCTAAGGTTTTAGCCCTATTTATAAGGGTCTTACCTTTTATGAAAACTGCATAATTTTAATCACACAGACACTTAGCACAGTAAACTTACCATCCATCAACTGACGTCAGCCGCGTGTCGAGTGTATCGAAACTCTAATTACAATAGTATGTAATATTAGTCCGACAAATAAAACACTTGAAATCATTTACAGCTCGGTATCTTATCATTGGGATTGGTTTAGTAAAACACATTATAAAACAGGTGTTCTAAAGACTGACAACAGACTAGTGCGATGACGCAGCAACGTGCCGGAATAAACTGTATTAGTTGACCGCGCACTTGCCCGTTTTGGTAACATTTTGAATTGATGCTCTGCTTCTATTCGTCGTTGCGTGATGATATATAGCTTATAGTCTTCCTCGATAAATGGCCTAACTTTAATCGGTATAATAATATAAATTTCCAAATTGGACCAGTTCCTGACATTAGTACGTTCAAACCAACAAACTCTTCAGCTTTATAAATTAGTACTGGTTGACCCGTGCAACTTCGTTAGAGTCACTTGCTCGTTTTTGCAATATTTTTGATTGATGCTCCGCTTCTATTCGTCGTAGCAATAGCCACAATAACGTGGCTTTCTATTGGTGAAACAATTTTGAAAATCGGTCCATTAGATCCAGAGATTACCCGTCACAAGCTCACAAACGTTACCTCTTTATAATATTAGTATAGAAGTATAGAACATATATTACTAACGTCGCGACATATTGTATTTAGAAGCGTCGCGGCGTCGTGGCGGCCGGTGCGTCGCGACAGTCGCGTCACGAATCTGACGGCATACACCGTGACTACACCGTTTCAGAGGAGATCGATGCGTTGTCGACATGAGACTAAATCCGTCACAGGAAACGAGGTTTCACATTAGGGAAATAATTCAATAATGATTCGATTCCTATTACCATAAATTTGAAAGAACTACAACAATAAATTATTATAGTAATGTACCGTTACCTTAAAACAATGAAATTCTATGTAAACATACTTCCGTAGCCATCATCATATATCTCGTTCCACACATTTATCAATCTACTCATTTAGGGGTCAAAATCGTATTCTTTTATTTCTAGAAAGCATATCTCTCTGAGAGCGATTCCTGATTCAGCTGACGACTCGCTGACTTATAAAATAAGGTCATCAAAGTCATAGGTCGTAACCAATAGTGGAGAGGTTAATGCAATAAAAACCCAAACAATTAAAATTAGAAATTCAGAACTAGTCTTACCAGCCATTTGTTCCGATAAAACAACAAGACAGCGTGAAAAGCTTTCCAATAATAAACACAATAATTTAATCTTATCGTCCAACAAACTCGAGTGCTAAAGGTAATGATAATTTCCAGAACAATTGTTTATCTAATCACACCGTCTGTTCCACTAAGTTTCTTTATCTTTATATTAATGGCGTTTATATACTTATCCATTTATGAGAATCATTGCAATCCTACTAATATTATAAATGCGAAAGTTTGTATGGATGTTTGTTACTCTTTCACGCTCCAACGGCTGAAGGGATCTGCTTGAAATTTGGCACAGAGCTAGAATATGTTCTGGAATAACACATAGGCTACTTTTTATCCCGGGAACGCGGGTGTAACCGCGGGGAGCCACTAGTTATAAATAAATATCCTGAAAAATATTTAAATAATCCTAATCTTTCCTTACTAAGCTGAGCTTGTGTTATGGTAGCCAGGTAATATATTAGCATATTACTCTTTAATAACTTCTTTCAATGTTATCTGTTTGTGCTTTCTGTGATGTCCTGTAACTGAAGAAGCACTAGTGTAAGCGCCAATGTCACTGTTATTTTTAGTTGTAAGGTGTATTCTTTGTTGGATATCCAAATAAAATAAATAAATAAATAAATATACCCAGACACAGAAAAAACAGACTTGCTCATGCACACAAATGCTTGTCCTGAGTGGGAATGAAACCACGATCAGAGCGGCTTGAAAGTCAGGGTCGCTAAGCAACGTCTACTAGCAATTGGATTAAAAAAGAAACACAAAATTCCACACAAGCCAGGTTACGTGAAGTGTTGCGAATGTTTCTGACAAAAGTAAACAGAGTTTAAGAGAACCGACACATCTCTTAACACAACGAGCGAAGATATGTATGTTTAGAAAGTCCAAACACATTTTGATCTACGTGCAAATTGAAACTGAACTTGAGTCTCAAAATAAACGCGTGTGAGTACGATCATAGGTGCCATCAATGATGATTGATATGTTTTATTTTTTGCACGAGAATACCTTGGCAACGCTTCACACATACTCCAAACCTGTCTAGACACTTTAGACGCTGTTTTAGTGGCAGGCATCAATAATTCTTTGATCAGGAAATATGTTTTATTTACGGCATAAGTTACGTCACTACTACACTTACAGGAATAGAATTACGAATGGGGCTCTATAGATAGAACCACCGATGTCATAATTGTCCATACGCACTATCATCACTTAAATATGATCCCTATTAATTCAGAGATATGACTGGCATTAAACAAATTGACATTGACACAAAGTACGGCGTTATCGTTCGAGCGTGACGTGAATAATCGGACGATTTTTCGGGATTACGCGTCACGTTTAGTCATAAATATGGTAATAAATGACGTTGCTGTAACTCTGTAAGCTGGTGTTACGCAAACGGACATGAGACATGAGGCAACTTGAACTTTCATATTACGGTCAATGTCGCCTTAAGGTGCCATAATGCACTAAAAGCTCCATAACTAAGCGTACGGGGAGCAACAAACAAAATTATTGTAGAGTGGGATGAGCCATACATATCACCGGGCTAGAGAGACAAAAAATATTATGTAACTATACGAGTCTTGGAGAGTAAATACGGTACATTATTGTATTGTACGTAGTAAAGTGTAAAAAAAACTCCCATTACGTAAGGTTACAGTGTTTTTGATTCATTAATCAAATTGGTGCATGTTTTAATAAAGGCCGTAACGCACTGGCGCGTCCGGCCGTCGCGCGTCCCACAGTGACGAATCGACCTGTCACACACAATTGTTTCACCAGATAGATCTCGCATACCGAATACCATTCACGGGGGTCAACGTACTCTGATGCTCTTTTGTTATGTCACAAGTGTATGTGACAAGGTTTCGGCAAGTTCAATGTGGTGACGTCACATGTTACGTTCTTTAGGACTATGCGGGAAAGGTGAGACCTAATTCTCACAAAGCAAAAACTACCCCTACAAAATTTTCTAACTACTTACTGACCTATTTCTACCACATAGCAAAATCCTTGAAAACTAAAAAAAAAACATAGTTACCACAATCTAAAACAGACATAATTAATTAAGCGAAATCCTAAAGCTTTGAAGCTGACACGGTTTAACCGTGAAACCCTTTGACTATAGTTAATTCAGGCAGCGTATACCCATTTAAATGCGAAAATGAGATCAAAGTGAGTGAACGTTACCTACACGCGTGTACAAGTGGCTTCGGTTTGTAGAATTAAGTTCATAGATAGACTGTTTCTATTGATACATCTTAAAATAGCTTTGGGTTCTAGTTCATTATGATCCATTTCTATACTGCTGAACACATAAGCTGTTATTTATTCTAAAAATAACTGCAATTGTAATCTTAATATAAGCAATTTATACTAATCTTATAAAGTTTGTGAGTTTGCAAAATGAATGTAAGTATGTTTGGATGCTACAGGTAAACTGCTAAAGTACTCCAATATCAATCAATATACATTCACTGATAAAAAAAACTATACTCTTTTCTATCTCAGAAAACATTGTTTAAAACATTAGTTTCTATGTTTTAAATATAGTCCAATTAAAAGCCAATTCGACTAAGAACACATAAAGACTCCTTTAACCAAACGCCTTTTATCGGTTCATTAATAAAATCACACTGTACCTAATTACCTATGTGTGGGTGTGTTTGCTTGTGTGTGTTCCATCGATCAGTTCGTGAAAATCAGTACCAAGGTTAGTATGTGATTTTTCATATTTTTTTTTTCATTCACATTTGGCTCGCGTCCAAAGCAAACGTCTGCCGGACGTTGATTCACGTTTCAGTCTAGAACAGGGTTGTCGAGATGCGATTACTATTTACCTTTGTGTATCACTGTTTATTCTTGTGGCTTTCACGTTTTTCTTTGGCTTTTGCTTTTATTTTGACGGAGGATTGTAGAAGTAAGCGGATTAAAATATGAAACTGGATGTAAATTTTTATATAAGTATGTATTTAAAAGTAGTATATCAGCTATCTGGTTACCATATCACAAGCTCTGCATAGTTTTGAATCAGAATGGCTGTGTGCAAAAAACACATTGAAGATATTTTTTGGTTTAAATTGAGGTAAAATCTTTGTATTCACTTATTTTTAAAGTATTATGAGTTCCAATGTATTACCTAAAAAGGGGGCAAAAACACACACGATTTACAACGATTAACTTATAGAAGGTTCTTGGTTGCCAACCCTACTTTTACACTTTACAGAAAACAACTCATTATGACAATAGGAACAAGAAGAATATTTAATTAATATCCCGTTGATATATTTACGACTAACATGCTTTATATTCAAATGCTTAAAGATTAATGTTAACTCAGAAAATAGCTTTATTTCGCGTTAATTATTTGAAAACGAAACTGACAATATTGATGATAGAATAGAAACGATTTTGAGATTATTTAAATTATGAAACTCTTCTGCGTTTATCATCAATCCAATTATTTATTTTATTATCTTTTCGCCTGTTGTCTTTTTGTTGTCAAAGAATAATGTTATTTCCTAGAAAAACCGCCCATAAGTTAGCAAATATTAGTTATTTTTTAAATATATATTTAACTTCACTAATATTGTAAAGGGGAAAGATTTGAATTTATATTTATTTGTATTAAATAGACTCTAAAACTACTGGTTAAAATCGAAAAATATTTTGGTGTTATATGGCCCATTTCTCGAGGAAGGCTTTATAAGACCACGGTCGTATTGGAGCTGAGCATCATTGAAGAATATTGCAAAAACGGGGAAGAAGTGACGTAGACGAAGGTGACCGGATCGGATAGTAAAATAACCCCGAAAGAATATTTCGAAATAATGCGAAATATATTAGAATAAAACATATTTAAAGCCCATAGGTACCATGTTACTTACTATTACAACATTAAGACCGTCGGACCAAGAACCTACCAAAGATCATTGTCTTGACACACAAACATTTTATAGTTCACAAACAAGTCGATTAACTGCAATAAAAATGGTGTGATGAAACCATTTAATAATATATATGTAACGGTATGTAATAGTAAGATATTATATAACATTTATAAGGTCAACCTACCGACCATATGGCGGTCAGAGCCTAGTTTAAATACACGTGTTTTTTCTAAGCCGTCAAATTGTTTTGAATTGTGTCTGAATAAATAAAAATATTAATGAAGGATATTCTTATCCTACTAAAATAATAAATGAGAAAGTTTGTGAGTATGGATGTATGTTTGTTACTCTTTCACGCAACTACTGCTCCGATTTGGACGGAATATGGAACACAGGTTATAACTAGGATTAACTCAGGCTTCTTTTTATCCTGGGAAAATTTTAGATCGCTTGAAAACGCGGTTAAAACCACGGGTAGCCACTAGTTGTCTATACAGATGTAAAGCCAAGAAAGATAGATGTTGATTAAATAGAACGAATGTCGAATATCGGAAAAGTCTTTCGATTAGAATAAACTTTTGGTAATATTAAGAATTTTATCATTATTCAGTGATTTTCCAGGTGTGGGAGCCAAGCCCTCATTCAATTGAATATTTATGATGTTAGCAAGCATGCAGTGACCATCCTAAAATGGGTAAGAATCTAAATGTCTTCATTACATGCACCAGCTCGGGGTTAAGCCAAGTTAAAACGTCACGATTTAATGTTTACGTACATATTAGGTTATTAAAAGAGCATTGTATAAATAATGTATTATATAGTGTAGGATTTGAATAATTCGTAGATTAGTATCGTGTAGCTACTGCGACAAAATATTTGTGATCAATCTATACTAATATTATAAAGAGGAAAGATTTGTTTGTTTGTTTGTTTGTTTGTAATGAATATGCTCCGAAACTACTGGACCGATTTCAAAAATTCTTTCACCTTTGGAAAGCTACATTATCCCCGAGTAACATAGGCTATATTTTATCCCTGTATTCCCACGGGAACGGGAACTACGCGGGTAAAACCGCGGGGAGGCAGCTAGTTATGAATAAATTTTGAAGTGTTAATTTTATAAATGACTAGTGGCTCTGCGGATCCGGCATAAAATTTTCCGGTCTAAAAACGGGAAGTTCCAGCTTTCAAATAAAAAAATAATAATTTAAATCGCTTCGCCCAGTCGAAAGTAATGAGGTAACAAACATAAAAAAAAGAAAAAATACCAGTCGAATTGAGAACCTCCTCCTTTTTTTTAAGTCGTTTAAAAAGTAGTTTATATCCTTCATCAGGATCTAGACTATCTGTGTAACCGCGGGGAGTTACTAGTATAAATATAGTTAATCAATTCTTGGTCTATTCTATAAAGGAAAATGCCTAATCCACTAAAGTTGCATAACGATACAAAAGCTCTAAATATCCTACAGATGTTTTTATCAGATTTACGACCTTAAATCACTTGAATATCACATAACTAACCTATTACATAATTCATAATGTCCGTCTGTAGTATTTGCCTACATATAAGTGCGATGATTTCATTTCTGAAGGAACATAATCCATTGATGTTCTGAACAAGATTTTATTTCTAGTGTCGCTTAGCAACAAACTTATCAGTAACGCCCGATGCTAATAATTTATCTCCTATCCGAGAGTAAAACCAACGAGTTGTCAAAATGGACGGATAGCTTATTGGCAAGCAAAAACTATCATTTTCGAACAGATTAGATCGATCGTAGATCGAAGATAGATTGATTTTAAAGCTTCACCCAGAAAATGGATTGATATATCAATCTTAGATAGCAAAAAATGGAACAGGATTGATTATTGACATCGGGCGTAAATAATCATCTCACATAAGGCAAGTTCTATATTGTAATTTGTATATTGATTTAGCTGTGTAATTTCGCACTAGGCATCTTATGTTTTACTCTTTATCTACCCACCAAATTTGTTCTGAAATATGATCGCAAAAATTGTTTGCACTTTTATTTCTAAGAATTTCAAATACCATTATATGTATTTTCTAATAATGGTATTTCAAAGTTTGATAAAATCACGTATAAAATTTCGATGGGTACTTATAAGGCTTCAACTAAACTAAGCTTAATAAAGCCTGACCAAAGTTTGGGATCTACCCTCTTCCAGACACCGAATCCCACCTCTATTTGAATAAATAATAAATACCTTTAGCCCCAGCTACCTAACTAAACTCAAACTAGAACATTAAGCTTCAAATATTCATCTATACATACTAATATTATAACGAGTAAAGATTTGTTTGTTTGTAACGAATAGGCTCCGAAACTACTGAACATATTTGCACAATTCTTTCACCAATAGAAAGCTACGTTATTCATAAATAACATAGGCTATATTTCATCCCCGTATTCTTACGGGGACGGGAACTACGCGGGTAAAACCGCGCGACGGCGGCTAGTGTCTAATACTTGTGTTGACGACGGTACGTTAATATTACATAATGAGGTCAATAACCTTTAAACTTGGTAACAGCTGATACGTTACTCACATGAATGTCGAGATTAAGTATAGTGTTTGCCGAGTGATGTCGCTTTTTATACTCTGAGGAGGTATGCCGAATTATTATGTTAATCGATTTCTATTTTTTGCTATCATAACATAAGTATTTATGAGGCCAAAGCACATACAAGTACCTACCTACCATTTTTAAATATACATGACCGATTATTATGTAGGTACATGGTGGTTAGTGACCCTAACTTTCAAGCCACGGGTCGTGGATTCGAATCCCATCCAATGACAAACGTAGACGTTTGTTAAGGGTCTGAAGATATGTAGATATGTATTTCGTAGTAATATATTTAATTTAGTTTGTTACATAGAACATGTTCTGGTTAGATTGGAATCAAATTGGTCGTGTGTAAATAATGGCCCAGGATATTATGTATACAGTACATTTAGTGTCAGTACAAACAAGCTACAAATTTTGAAATCGTGTATAGAACAAGTAAAGGAAAACGTATCAATTTAATGTTGTACGTAAGTTGGAGACATTGGAATTTACGCGCCGTTCATCAATATTGTAGAAGATACGTGTAATAAATTAGATAAGACCAAATATGTAATTACTTGCAGATTTGTCTGCGAACAATAAACACTGAAATTACCTAAAAACTTGGGCTTCAATTAACTGATATTATGATTTTGAAAACACTTTTTTTTATTAACTACTGAAAGAATTATACATAAAAAATAATCGAGGAAACAAATTATTATAAATGGTGAGGAATAAAGACTAACAGATACATAAAACAACACATCATCTAGTAACCAACAGGAATTTCATTCATAAACTGTAACTAGAGCCTTTGAAATCACGATATACACAAGTAAGGTAAGATCACCAACAGTTGTCCATGTTAATACTGATTTGTTATTTCGCAACCGTGAAAAGCTGTGCCATCTGTCAAAAGGTCACACGCGAAACTCGATTCTTAGCACAACCTTTTAAAGTTGAGAATATCTTGAAGGCGTACGACGCAAGTGTCAATAAGGTACACACGGTTGCCTATTATAGAGTTAATCCGGTGGGTAGCAATTGGCGATGGCAACTTTACTTCAAGCCTGATTGATGGATAGACTGACAGGCGAAACCAGGTGCTCGCGAGTGCGGGGAAGGTTTCTAGAGAAACTGCGTGAGATAATAATTGTTTTTGCAATGTTGCGGTAGGTTGATTATAAAATATTATCGGACGTTGACGTTTAGTTGGTCTTTCACTGGATACGTGAACATGATTTGTAATTGAGAATATTAGTTGTATGAAAAAAAAGCAATTTTTTTTTATAGTCCCTAGGCTATGTTGGCTAGCTAGGCCTTATTTTAGGGGGCTGCGATTTGGTATAAAATCATTATATTATGCAAAATATTTACTAGCATTACCAAAATAAATACTCATCTGAACTCTTTTACAATAACATAGATTGAAAATCAGCTAATTGATCTATATGTTATAATAGGAAGCTAAAATACGCAATTGTTTTTTGTTACATCCACTTAATAATTAAAAAAAATCAAACAAAAACTACCTAAACAAAAACATGTTTTCTTGAAGGTTTCTTCAAGGCGAAAAATAAAGCTTATCTTAAGTAATGGGATCACGTCAAACTTGTGTCAATGTTATTATATTTAATGTCAAGTGCTATGTGCAATAAATATGTAGTTATAATAGAAAGTTAATCTATATCAATATGTAGTCAGACATACCCTTAAAGAACGAGTTACGAACTGAAGCGATTGAGGTTTTAAAAACGCTATGATGACGTTAAAAACGTCTATAAGAGTAATATAAAAACATTACTTAATACATATCATATAGCATAGTATCCGTAATTACCGAGTATAACTGTAATATTTATGTTTAACATTAAAGGGCGGAAAATAAAAAATATATTAAAAATGTTTTCTTAACCATTGTCTTCATATAACTCCGAGAAGTCAGTGTTACCACAGTCCAAAAAATTGTTTGATTATATTGCTAATTTTATAAGCATATTTTCTCAATAATTAATCAAAACGTGAAAGATTGTGGAAATAAATAAGAGTAGAATTTATATATTACCAGCTATTAAAATGGCAAATCATTTTGCTATATTATTTTCAAATCAAAACGAATTCCCGGCCTTTCAAAAGGAGATAAGCCGAGCTTGTTAAAAAATAATTCTGAATTAATTGCGAATATGTCGCGGCGAATTCATTCGAAAGCTGACATGAGGAATTTGTCAGAGATTGTCAGAGATCTCGAGATAATTACTCAAATCATAAAATAACTTTGTCCGCGGCCGTGTGTTTATCACTTGACGACATAACTATGTTGGAAAGTAGGTCAGATATACGTTTTACCCTATATGGCGTGAATATCCGATCTTCAATACCTGCATTATTTACCGTTGAGGTCCTATCTATACTTATCTACACTATATTATAAAGAGAAAAAAAAATTATAATGAATAAATGTGCTAATTTTAACAAGTCTTTCACCATTGGAAAGCTACATTATCCAGGAGTAGCATAGGCTTTATTTTATCCCTGTATTCCCGCAGAAACGGGAACTACGCGAATGAAACCGCGCGGAGGCAGCTACTCGATAAGAAGATAGTCAAACGAATGAGTTACATAAATTAGTGATGCTCCATGCGCGTGGGAAGTTATCGATTACATCACACGTACGATAGTTTACGTTTTCATTAGCGTAACTCTCCGATCGTAATCGTAATATGAATACGTCGTAAAATCATAAAAGTAACTCAACTCTGTTTACACATTTCTCTATCGATATAAATCGTGTACACACACGACTTATATAAATCGCAAACAACAAGTGTAGTTGTAAATGGCACATTGCTATTTTCGGTGTAACATTAGTTATGTGATAACAATCTTAGTAAAATATTATTATCGTATATATATTTATTGTATGAAGGCATTGACTGTTTTGGTAATGTATAAAGCTATAAATTCATAGTTCGAATACCTTTCGCCGTATCGGGTCCCAGTTTTACTTATTTAGCAATAGTTAATTGGACAAAACGTTTAACCTTTACAAACTGCTATGAAAATTCAATTTGCTTTATATAAGATCCCCGTTACGATACAAACGTGAGTAAGTTTGTCGGTAGTGTTTTTGGATGTTGAAATTTCAGTCTTGTCGGTCGTTTATCACGGTAGAAATAGAATGGTATCACCAATTAGTGAGCATTAAGGGAGCAGCGTAAGGAGAGTAAACGACACCACACAAATTGCGCTGTGAAAAACAGCTCTATTCTGATCAATTACGGGCGCGCCATATAGGTATGAATGTGGGAATAAATCTCGACTAGATTAACGAGCCGTTTATTAATTATCGTTTGACGATTACGTTTATCGATACATCGTAACGAGATGGGTCGTAGAGAACATCACTAATCGTTCGGTAAAATTTGTAACACATGTTTTTTGTACAACAATGCTTCTGGAATGCTGTTATGCAATAGTATAGCAAGAAGTACCTAAAATATGTATATTCATATTTTATTCCCATCATGTTGAACGCTACTACCGAGACATGTGACTTTAGGCGATACCTCTGACTTGGCTGAGAAACTGGTAAGACACTTGCAAAAAATAAATATCCAGTGACATTTTCTTTATGGTTAAAAGAACTTACCTAAGTGAATTTCTACCAAAATTATACGAGATGTTACATCCGAAGAGATTTAAATATACCATGTAGTCCGTCCTTCAATATACTGCATCGTCACACTTTTTAAAGCCTTATTTTTACTAAGAAAAAATAAGATTGAAAATTAATAGATCTTTGTTTCATTCGGTCACTCATTCAATGCTCCCGAATTGTATTCGTTCCGAGACAGCTTCATTCTTTTTAGAGTTTCCTGGTGCACTGGAATTCTGCAACTAATGGGTTCATTTCATTATAGATTGTATACAGATGAACAGGGCGGGAGGGAGATTAAATCTCTTCGGATGTAACATCTCGTATAATTTTGGTAGAAATTCACTTAGGTAAGTTCTTTTAACCATAAATTATACTTCGATGTTACATCCTCGAGATTTAAATATACCATGTAGATGTTTAGCGTTGTTGCAGAATGAGTAAAGGTTCTTGTAATCGTTTACCAAACAACAAAAAATATAAATATTATAATTTATTCAATCAATTAACAAGACAATCAGTAATCATGTATTTAGTACTGCCTCAGCAAAGGTTGTGTCTTCCGGTTCAATAACTGGTTGGTTATAAAACTTAGCAAAACAGAGTGAATTACCTGTCCATCCTGCCGTTCTTTTGATTAAGTCGAGTGATATGCCGGATCTATTGGCCGCGGACGTGGAAGCGTGTCGTGTGCTGTGTGCGGTGAACACGCTCACATCGACGCCACTATCACACAAAGTTTGTTTTATCCAACGACTTATGGTTTGAGAACTAGCATTGTGGATTGGTTTTTTTATTGTTAGGATTAATTTATTTGTATTTTGAAAAGACCTAAAGTGATTAGTTTTCTCAATATAGGAAGACAAAGTCTTTGCTGGGCAAATAGATTCATTTTCTATAAAGAAAGGAATAATTAATTTTGGATTGCGACGATTAGGCAAAGAAGTTTTTATAATTTCATTTATTGTTATTACAATGTGGGAATTGTGAATAAAAATGCATTTAATATCAATCACAGATAACGTCTGCACACGTTGTCCTGTCGACAACGCGAGAAGAGTTACCAATTTTTTTGTTAAGAGTTCTATGGAAATAGAATCATTAGGATAGTAATTTGATAAATGTCCCAACACTATATTTGGGTCCCATGTTGAGTGGTATTTTGGAAAATTTGGTTTCATTTTAAAAACTCCTTTCAAAAATCTACTAATGCAATCACTATCAAAACATTGTTTGTTTACAATTAATGATAAGGCACTTCGAAAAGAGTTTAAAGTGCCATAACTAGCTCCTTTTTGAAATTGTACTGTTAGAAATTTTAGTATTTCTTTATTATTGGTATCAAAACAATCTATATTATATAATTGACAAAAACAAAACCATTGTTTTAAAGCTACATTGTACTGATTAAGAGTATTCTTTGATAATGAATTTAAAATTATTTCTATACAATCATCGAGAAGTTCTTTCCTTAGATATGCTTGCCGGATAATATCGCGCACACCAGGGTAAGGTTGCGCCATAATGGATGTCGTTCTCTGGAAGGAGATAATAAGAGATTTTTGTTGGGTTTTAAATAAAGTAGTTCGGAGGTTACCAAAGATTTAAATATTGGGAACCAAGGTTGGCTGGGCCAATATGGAACAATAAAAATACCGCAAGTCTCTTCATCGATTATTTTTCGAAGGCATTTTAGAATAAGCGCGAATGGGGGGAAGGCGTAGAAATAATAATGACTCCAATTGATCGTGAATGCATCAATTTCAAATGCGCCGGGATCTCGTTTCCACGATATGTAACGTTCGCATTTGTTATTAAGCCGAGACGCAAATAAGTCAATATTTGGCTGACCAAATTTTTTGGTTATTATTTGATAACTATTTATGCTTAGGTCCCATTCGGTGTCGATGTTGATATGTCTAGAGGCTCGGTCTGCGTCAGTGTTATCGCGAGATTTGATGTAGGATGCGAATATAAAAATTTTCCTAGCCTCACACCACTGCCAAATATCTCTAGTAATTTGATTGAGATGGGGAAATTGTATTCCTCCCATTCTATTTATGTACGATATGGCAGTGGTATTATCGATTCGGAGTAAAACATTTGTATTGTTGCAATTATCACAGAATGATTTAAGTCCGAAGAAGGCAGCAAGGAGTTCGAGGTAGTTAATATGGTTTGTTTTTTCCCATGGAGACCACTGACCTCTAGTTATATCACCATCGCAGGCTGCCCCCCAGCCTGTCAGTGACGCGTCTGTAAATATTACCATTTTATAATAATTATTATGCATTCTATTTTTAGCTTTACTAGTAATGTCTTCCCACCATAAGAAATCTTTTTGTAAATATTTTTTAAGATCCATACAAGAATTATAATCGTCATAACACTGTTGCAGCGCAAGATATTTCTCACGTTCGAAATTTTTGGTATATAACCAACCGTAAGCTACCGCTGGGCAGCAAGCGGTCAGGGTACCTATAAATCTGGCGAATTCGCGAATAGGAACTTGGTTTTTGGTTTGTAACATTTTAACTAAACTTGATATTTTATGAATTTTTTCAGTAGGTAGTTCAAGTGACACGATTTGTGTGTTAATTATGAGACCTAAAAATTTACATTTTTGTGTCGGGTAAATGTTACTCTTTTCGTGGTTAATAACGAAACCAAGGTTTTTTAATTCTGTTATAACTGCACATACAGTATTTTGACAGCTCTTAAAATCAGGCCCAATACATAATAAGTCATCAAGGTAACCCACTATTATGTGTCCTTGGTTTCTCAGTAGGTATAAAAGAGGCTTGAGCAGTTTAGTAAAAACATAAGGGGCTGAACTAAGACCATAAGGTAAGCAATTAAATTCATATAACTGATCGACTCTAAATCTTAAATATTTTCTAAATTTTTTGTTAATGGGTACTAAAAAATATGCCTCTTTAAGGTCTATTGTTGCCATGAAATCGCCCTTAGAAACCAGCTTAGAAGCGGTACGGATATCTTCCATTTTAAAGTGATGTGTGGCAACATATTTATTAAATTTCTTTAAATTTAAGATAAATCTATAACCGCCGTTAGTTTTCGGAGTAAGAAAAACAGGAGAAATGTATTGATCTGTTCGTTCAGAGCAGGGAGATATTGCACCGAGTTTTAAGAGCTTTGAAATAGACCGACTCATTTCATCATTAGGAAACGGTGGGTTTCTAGGTTCAATATCTTGAGATATGAAATTAATTAGCGGGATTTTATAACCCTGAACGTAGGACAATATAACTGGGTCCTCGGTAATCGATACCCAATTATTAAGAAAAAATTGTATTCGACCAGCATGTACCTCTAGCGGCGGCGGCGGTCGCGCGGCTTGTTCGCCGGCTGCTTGTAGTTGCGCGGCGGCGGCGGTGGCGGGCGCGGGGCACTCGTATTCCTCCTCGACGACGTCGACGGCTGCGGCTCGAGGTATCTCGGAGCTGCTGCCGCTGGCCTCGGGTTGTTCTGTTGTCGAGGAGCGCGCGCGTTTCCCGACATTGCATATTTTTGTTGAAATGTATGGCGGGTACTTGTCGGTTTTTTTATTTGATTTCCAGTTTTTTCAATATCTTTTGAGGTTTTTATATTTTCTCCTAACTTGTCACCGAAAAGGAAGGTTTCTCTTTTCACTCCATGTATTGTGTTCCAGAAACTTTTGTCAAGTAAC
Source organism: Thyatira batis (assembly GCA_905147785.2). Classification (NCBI taxonomy): domain Eukaryota; kingdom Metazoa; phylum Arthropoda; class Insecta; order Lepidoptera; family Drepanidae; genus Thyatira; species Thyatira batis. Next base: position 9,615,917 of record LR990489.1, read on the forward strand.
GGAACGATAAGTTTCCGCCTATTGGTAGTTTCTTCAAAATGTAGGTCAAGTAATATTTGACTTATTTCTGAGAGACGCTTGATAATCTCAAGCTTATTAATATCTGATTTAATTAAATCTTTAGTGAGATTAACCAAACCGGCAATTCCAGATCCAAGTTGGTTTTGTGTTTTTTCCAGACGTCTGTCACGGTTCTTGGCAGCGTCGGACAAAACTGCATTGACTTCCGGGTTCAGTTTAGGAGCCCGGGCCAGAAGAAAATTTTCTGGGATTAGCATCTTTTCACCAAGGGATTCTTTTTGTTCCTTGGCAAGGCCATCCAATAATATCTTCCCCCATCGTTCAGAGATTTCCTTGGGTATTGGTTCGCCCAGGGTTTCTTCAACGGTTTTTGCTTCACCTAACATTTCCAAAATTTCCTCCGGCACAATACATGATTGAGGATTAGGTTCTGAAGGCAATGGGATAGTAGGAACTGGTATCTCAGTGTGGTCCAGGTCCTGAGGCAGTGTCGCAGTTGAAACCGGTACCGAGGTAGGGCATTCGGGTGTACCCAGTAGCGAGGTCGTCGTGGCGACTAGGGGAACGCGTGGAGTTACGACTTGTACAGCGGATGCTAAATTTGGCTCTGGGTAATCATCTTCCACGTACCAACGTTCTATGTCGGGAGTACTCCTCGCCTTGCTGGCTTGTTGATCAGACATAGTACACGATGATGAAGACTCAGATCCGTTACCGTGGTCTGGGGAAAGAATTGTCTCTTAATTCGAGAAACGATTACTTTCTGGATGGTATCAGGTACCACCACATTAAGAAAGTAAATTATAAATTTATTCCGGGGTGATATCTCGTATCACCACGTCAGGGAATAAAGTTTGTCATACCATCAGGATAATATCAGGTATTATCACATTAAGATAGTATTTTTTTTTTTTTTTTTTTTTTTAGGTAGATTTAAAAACTTACCGTAATACCGTTTGGAATGATGTCGTAATTTTCTTTCCAAACGACTTATTTTTCGACGAATATCTTCTGCATTATCGTTTTTATGTTTTCTTTTTCCCATACTTTTAAATAGACCTTTGTGAAGACTATTTGTATTAAAAACGAAGTAACACAGCGAAGTAGATGTTAACGATGCGGCACACGAAACACGAATGAAGCTGTCTCGGAACGAATACAATTCGGGAGCATTGAATGAGTGACCGAATGAAACAAAGATCTATTAATTTTCAATCTTATTTTTTCTTAGTAAAAATAAGGCTTTAAAAAGTGTGACGATGCAGTATATTGAAGGACGGACTACATGGTATATTTAAATCTCGAGGATGTAACATCGAAGTATAATTCTTCATTAAACGGATTATACTATGTCACAATTACAATTTCAACCATACGACAACCATATAAAGTGTAACTTTTTATGACCGACAATTCAAGTGGCGACACTCGTTTTTACTTACGAATAAAACTTAAACTAGTCGATGTCTAGCTCGAGGTGGTACAAAAACTATCCAATTGGACACCTGTCGATCTAACGGTACTATAATAGTAACTAACTGTTTACTCGGATTATAGACTAGCGAATTGCGTATTCCCAGTTCATTTTGTGGTATAGTTGATTCCGATATACCCGGCAATTCCTGACAGTTCAAACAGAAATGATTTAATCATCTTTTACGGTGTATGTATAATAAATTCGTATAATCTAATCCATCGCTTTTTAATTCTCAAACGATTACTCTGCGACGAAAAACAAGGGAACATCAAAGACGTCAGTAAATCAAAATACGATTTATTACCACGCATGCCAAATAACAGCCGTGGTAACTCAGGGGACGTGCTGACTCACGATCATAAGGGTGCAGGTTCAAAACCCCTAACCTGTACCTTTGAGTTTAAAAAAAACGTACGGATTCACACCACTGGCTTTCGGTAAAAGAAAAAATTGTGAGGGAACCTGCATGCCCGAGATGTCACAATTAAAGGCATGTGAAGTCCGCCTATCCGCACTAGGCCCGCGTGCAGGACTATGGATTAGTTGCTAAGAGAGGCTCGAGCTCTTAGGTAGACGTATGTGAGCTGATAATGATGATGCCAAATAATCCCCCGTGGGTTGCACATGGACCCCACCTCCGTATAACACTAGTTGAAGCATATTTGATTGTAAAACCCATTGTATAGGTTCATTGACCCGTACACGCCATGATTCATGGCTATCTGTCACTATCAACATTTATCTCACTTCGGTACGGACCGGAATGGAAACATCAACGCCTTAAAAAACCTAATCAATTTTAATGCTGCTGCTGTATGTATCCCGATTGTTGTATTCCACAAAGGCTGAGGAGGTTGTGGAGTACATAGAAAAGAAAGCTAAATTCAACTTGAGGGTCACGAAGCTGGAATCCCGTCACAGCGTAAATTTTACTTCGTTTGTGGTGCGGGTTCCGACTCAACATCTCGAGACCTTCACGAAGGAGGACTTTTGGCCGAAGGGTGTCGTATTTCGGCGTTTTCGCGGAACAATACGAACCTCGCTGGCGAGCACGTCGCCGTCTCTACGTGCCTAACTAATTAGTTGTAATTTTAATATAAACATATGTATACTTAGATTTAAGGTATTTATAATATGGGCCTAGTTGCCTGAAATAAAGGATTATTATTATTATTATTATTATTATTATTATTAATGATGTTTTTCGGTAAGTGCCCTTTGTTTTTTGCAAGGTGTTTTTGTATCGCGATGCGGCACAAAGCTCGATGTTTCAAGGTTGGTTTCGTGACAATGGACACACTGCTAGCTAGTTTAGTAAGCTTTAAAACTTTTAAATATTTTCAATTAATTTTTACTCTCCGTTCTCATTACGGTAAGCAGTTGATTACTCCTACCGTGCGTTTCTTTTATGTACAGTTTTAATATTATTTTTCGATATTCCAATAAATATGAAAAATATACATAAAAAAGTTTTGTAAGTAAGTTTGTTTCCGATTAGTTTCCAAGTACAGCATTATTTGTATATTTCGATAAAACTGGGCTGATTTCCAATACTCTAAAGATAATGTCTCTTTAACTGTATGTAGGTATTTAACCATGTCAATTCCAGGTACAATAGTGTTTATTTTGCTTAAAGCTTTTCAGTTGTATAGTTTATTCTCATTATTAGTGAAAAAGAAGATTGATGATTTCTTGGACAGTGTGTATCATGTTTAACAATAGGAAGACACAGTCACGACGTGCACAACTGGAAACCCAATATTGCGCTAAAGCTCAATAAAATTTTCAATCTAATACCAAGAGCATAAAGTTGAAAATACCTTGGACATTTCTAACGCTGAATGTACTCTAATGATTAGTTCTAAACGCCACGAGTCGAGGTGTGAAATTCCACGATCAGATCGCTAAATGCACTGTGAAATATCGAATAAATATGCAACATATACTATTATGTACGCTTTCATTTAGCATCACATACAGTTTGTAGTTGCACATTTCCATTCACTAAGTTCTAGCTTCATGTGGATCACCATCATCATCATCAAGCTTTAATTGAGCACCAAAATTTTGGCTCATTCCTTGACCTCACATAACATCAAGTCGCAAACACCCCACGCGAATAAAAAAGAGACAATGCGTACCAAAAACAAAAAGCATTTCCTATTTGTCACGAAACCTTTGACATATGAACAAGGTCAAATCTATGAATGAAAATATAACAGGACAACAAAACAATAGACGGATGACATTAAACAATGAGACGGAATGCACTATCGGCACATCTGTGTCACGAGCACCGCTGGCAGTCTCGCCTTCTGACCTTCGAACAAAACAAGTCAAGGTTGTATATGGCAGTGACTGTTGCACTCGACCAATGCCTACCCAAATTCAATAGACTGGAGCAAACCCCTCCTTAATCCTTATTGAGTTCACTAAACAAACAAAACAATTAAATGAGCTGGTTGTACGCCATGAGTTCAAACTTCATTAAAAATTATATGACAGCAGTGAACCCCTAATTTCAAAGAGGGCACAGAATATTCGTATATCGCAAATAGCAAAATGTCCAATTACTCACTTGCATATTGAAAACTAAGGATCGATTCAACGTTTCTGGGATCAATTTATAATTCTACAATGAGTCTTGTATTGCATATTTCAGGAAAGGATCCATCAAAAAATGTAGGTCGAAAAAATACTACTTAGTCTGGAGTACTTAGGAACAATGTTTAACAGGGTGCTTCTCAGCACTTTAGCTTAACAATATGAGTAAGAGCTTTTCGCCAAATGGGAGTATTTTACCAACATACGTTATTTAGTTGAGAGCATATTGCTGTAGTGAAATAACTTACTCTATAAAATAGTAAATAGAGTGTTAAGTTGGATATAAACTTCGAAGGACGACTCACTATGGTCAATTAGCCCCTAGAGTAATCCTAACTAAGTATAAAACTAATAAATTAACAATTTAAATAGACCTTCACATAGTAGCTTATTATTGTCTGGTACAAACTAAAGGGTTTTATAAGCTGAACCTTTGTTAATTGTCAATAATGCTTTATTAAAAACAAATTTCTTTATAGACCTAGGCAATGAGGTATAAGAAATCATCTCTCAGCTAAAAGGGATTACGCTAACGTAGTTCAATTTTGCAAAAAAATCTACCAGTCTTCTACATGAAACTTTTTTGCTGCCAATTCCTCACTATGATTAACACAATGTTCAACAAAAACTTTTAATAAGCTTCACAATTGAGATAAGTACTACTAAGGAATCAATTTCAAACTCCATTAAGATACTCATCATAGGGTGATCAATCATTCTATGATATAAGTGGACTGGCTGGTTACAATACGTTGTCGTGTGACCACGTGGACTATGACATCAGACGTCGCACTTTGTCGGATGCGCGTGAGCATAGGATTTAGCATGCTCCATTTTAGTGGACACAACAAAACCGACATTGATCTTATGATGAAATAATAAAATTAATATCCTTGGACATTTGTTTTACACACGGCCAATCTAATTCCAAACTAAGCAGAGCTTGTGATACGGTAACCAGATAGCTGATATACTAGACTACATATCCTACTACTTTTAAACACATCTAATATATAAAATTCTCGTGTCGCGGTGTTTGTGATTAAACTCCTCCGATACGGCTTTACCGATTCTCATGAAATTTTGTGTGCATATTGGGAAGGTCTGAGAATCGGCTACTATCTATTTTTGATACCCCTGCGGTCACGGGACGGGAACTACGCGGGTGAAACGGCGGGGCGGTAGCTAGTACTTATATAGATATTTACATCCAGACACAGGACAAACAGACATATTCATGCATACAAATGTTTGTCCTGTGTGGGATTCGAACCCACGACCCGCGGCTTGAGAGTCAGGGTCACTAACCACAACTAACCGGGCTGTCAAATTGATTGACGCAAAGGTCCTGGAATGAATTTATCTATTGTTACTACTATAATATTTGTCTAAGCTCCAGGAAACTGGCCGTCAATTAATTGCTCACGATTATTGATGTGGAATTTTATACAATGTTATATGGTCACGCACGAGTGTCTACCTTTTGTTTCTAAATCAGGGTTCAGTAAGTATGAGCGAAAAACGTTACATACAATGAAATAAGTAATCCTTAAGCACCCTTCTAATATGCGAAAGTTTACGAGAGTTCATGTCTCTTTCATGTCAGAACTGCTGAAGGGATCGCGATGAAAATTGGCACAGTTAGAATATATTCTGGAATGAAACATAGGTTGCTTTTTATTGCGGGAAAATAGAAGACCACCTGGGAATGCGGGTGAAACCGCAGAATGGCACCAGTATAAAAATAAATTCAAAGTTATCCAACATAACATTTCTAGAATAGTTTATAATTATAATTTTATCATGTTCATCCATTGCAGCGACAGATAAATATAAAGATACCACTTATCAGGGGATTTCAATTCACAATGTAAATTTTATGTTCTTACGTTAGTATGTTAATGTGTTTTTAAATATTTATGATAATAAATTAGAATATAAATCTGTATGCTTATATAAAGGTATTCCATTGATGTTACGATATTTTTTTGTTTCTTAGTCAGTATTGGTTGGGAAGACTTTGTGATCAGTTATAGATAAGATAAAAACAGTACCTTAACACCATCGAAATAGATACCATATTACGATATCCCTAATAATACACTACTTCAGTACAATGACAGCAAAACAATCAAAACATTACAACACCTCTAACTATCCCTTACAAACCGTATTTCATCATAAATCCAATTCCCATAAATTACACAGAATTCACCACATAATTACATCTCTTTCATAACGCCAAGCGAATATGGTATCTTTTGATATAATCATAAAGTGCATAATGTAATAAGTATAGGGTAAATTATAGGTAAAGCAATTTTGTGAATGGTTAGGGTGAGCGACAATAGGAAAGTGTGTGAATGATAATGATCACGTGACCATTTGGACGAGTGTGACGCAATGGTGTAAAATATAACTATTAAAAATAAAGCCACCACAAAAATACACCTTAAGATAGCATTTATCAATAGGCACCCCGCGGTTCCACCCGCGTTCCCGGGGGATCGTCAATTTTTCTGGGTAAGGTAGCCTATGTCTTAATCCATGGTCCAATTTTATATAAATACTTAGTCAAGTTTAGACACGAAGAAGTAACAAAGATTCCCCTTTATAATATTAGTGTGTCTAGGTTACAGAATAAATAAATAAGTTAAGCTTTCAAAACCAAGAAACACAGTAGTTTTTTATATTTTAGGAATTGATACCGTATGATAAGGAACAAAAAAAGTCGGAATGTACTGTGAGAAACAACATATAAAATAGTTTAATCACGTCCACTATCCATACCTGTTGCACATCCCTGCATTCTTCCATGATTTTATCCCGGTTCATATCAACACGTTTTCACTATTTATTGCTATCACACATCTCTCCCGACGCTTTTTCTCTTTGGGTGGCCCTATTTCATTATCGTCATTTGTTATTTTATTCGCCTAGTTATAAACAGCAAAAAATGTGTGATTCAGATTATGTGTTTAGAATGCCAAACAAGTTTACAGCTTAATGTTGTTAAGTTATCTAATTCAATTATTAATCGTGATTGATTACTGCGGAACAGTAAAATATTTTCACTAGTGAGTCATAACCATTTTGTTTGCAGTAAATCTTTTGTGTTCGGCAATTTGGGATTTCTAGTAAGAGTTCTAACTACAAAGTCTGATCTACATAAGTTAGGATTTCGGTAAGTTTTTAAAGTATCTATTGAGAATGTAAATAATGATGACCTACACCCTTGACATTAACTGATAATTTCTCTTACACTGCATTTAGTTTTACTACCGAAGCAATTAGCAATTTGATTAGTTCCACGGGTACAATATAATAACCGTGCACAAACGAGGTCGGACCTGACAAGGACGGCGGGTTTGACGAGTTAGAAATATCCATTAAATAGAAAGTAGTACCATGAGACCTGCATCGAGTCACCGAGTCCCTTGACAGGGCTGTAAATTATACAATATAATTAGTACTTCTTATATACAGGCTTCAGAGACGAGATAGGATGCTAGATTAGCGAGACCTTTCTACTTTTGCATTGCGTCCCACAGCTCTTTTAGAATCTTTACGATGGAGCATGGAACGGTGACAGAAAACTTAGCTTATCAGGAAAGTTACAAGTTACAGAATTAATGGTTCGTGTCCAGTTTTGGATGCAAATAGTACGCCTCGATCTAAAAAGACATCGAAAGATTATAACAAAGTGGATACTAATTTATAACCAACTTTATGGCCGTTGGGAAATGCAGAAACACGCTGTGAAAAGAAAAAGCAGAAACAAAAACTAAACGTTTGGGTTCATCGCCCCGCCACGTGGAGTGCGTAAACAAACGGTTAACATATATAAATTAATAAACATTTCGAGCAGGAAACCCTTGAGAGGATAAATATAGGGTGTTGCGCAGACGCCGCGGCGCGGGCGGCCCGCCGGAGCACGCAAGCGCAAATGTTTATATCAATGGACACGGAATACACTCAAATACAGTTCCAGGAATCATAGTGTTTGTTTAAATCTAAACAGAATTTGAAATTATTCAGATTTGTTGGTTATTATGAAATTGTTAGCTCGTTGCTAAAGTTATTGCAGCAACAGATAAACAGTGGAAAATTATAATATTACTAGCACCTCGAATGAATTGCAGCTATAAAACATGTTAGAATAAAAGAGGATCTGAGTATATATGAAGAGATATGTGTTCCGAATAAAACTATATAAATAAAAAATGTTATTTAGCTTATGTACTACTACGTACATAACTTACTGAATATGGTCTTAGCTTTAGTAAGTAGCTACATAGAAATATTCTCATCATCCGTCATCAAGGTATCCATATATCCTCGAACATACCTGTAAACAAACAAAAGAAAGCATTAGCCTATTTGAACAAATCTCATTTTATATGATTAGTAGAAATATTTCTTTGCTGGTACTATTGTAATTCACGCGTGAGTTGCACGTGAGGCCATCTGAAGTCATATAAGGACAGAAATACGTTTCTAATAAGATTATTGGGCACGAAGTTCATTACGGTAGCTTTGAAGCAGATGGAAGTGGTTAAGATTGGTGACGTGATTTTCGAATGAGGAAGTCAGAATGTCCTTTAGATATTTCTTGCAAATCTTAAAAAGTACCTAAAGGAATATTAAGAAATAGTAGAAATATAAAAGTACTTGAGCTGGACAGTGGACAAAATATATTAAGGGTTTTAAAATTACTTGACCAGTTCTAAGTAAAGGTACAATCAGAGAACCTCATAAGCTAAAATTGGGCGAAAGATTCAATGACCAGGTATCTACGTGCAGTTAAAACTCTGAATACCACATAAACAGCACTAAAACAAATATATTGTAAATACAATGACTTATAAATAATAGCATGCGCTTCCTGATATAGTTGCTCCAGTCGTCGTGGGAACGGGTCAGTGTCAGAGTGCCGCAGGGCCGGCGCCGGCGCAGCGGAAGCCGGCAGGACGTGCTTGCACATTATACCGCCAACATCGTATTTTATATCAAGCAAATTGCGAGTTTCATAGCACAAGCTGTTCAATTCTAGAACTAATTGTATGGTTCCTTTCAATTAAGAAAGTTCATTTCGCTGCAGAAATATTTGCAGGCTGATTAATTTAATTCTTGGTTCACGGACGTCAAATTGCAGACTTGTAGCTTATCGTACCTTCCACAACCATTTGATTTATAGCAATATGAAAGTTATTATCAATCAGCTACATAGCAGTACTACATCTAATGTTGACCCTACCGATTTACACTTCAACCATGAAAGTTTAATTAACTATCATGTTTACTTCTAACACCAGGCAATAAGGATTATATTCCTTTATTACAAGTGCAAATGGATATACTTCTGACATGTCTGCGGTATTTGCTGGTACATTAGATTCTAACGCTAGTATGAATAAGGGTGGTAATGCATTATTTTAAATATTTGTGAGGTAGCAAGCTTGAGGCATGGACGTGCATATCTTTTGATCTCAAACTGTATACGATGTGAATTCATTAGCTGTTGGTAGTCTCAATGTGTGTAAATAGAACGGAAGCTCTATACATAAGTTGGAGTGCTACCTTCGCAATGTTCATACTAAGCAAGTTGATTTCTTTAGTAAGGTTTATTTATACCAATTTTAAAGACGATGCAATAATAATGAAAAGATTTACAAACTTTACCTGAACTTACAAGTGTATTTTAAAATTATATTTCGAAAGAATCATCTAGTTATATGAATAGTTCTCAAAAACATGTTGCGAATTCAAAAAAAAATAACCTTGATTCATGCAGCATAGACACTCATTTGAAACAGAGCTCAAACTTTTATACAAAGGAAAATTATTCAACATTTCTTTTGAAAAAGAAAATGCATGGTTCCATTTAAAAATAGAATCCGCGTACGTCACGAGTGCACTCGAAGAGGCTTTGTGCTCGTTTCTATCTCCCTGAAGCTCGGAAACTCTTGAATGGAGCCGACGGCGGCCGAAGGGGTGTGACTGCAGATAGTCAAGTGGGTGCTGAACGGGTTGAACGAACTGCATTGTCGTAGGTCTGGGTGCTTTATGATTACGTAAGGGATGATTTTTTAAAATGCACATTTGTCTGACATAAATGTAAAAACTGTAAATTACAGCTATGATTGAAACATGAACGGTAGTTACGATATAAGGTATAGACTAGCTGACCCGCGCAACTTTGTTAGCGTCACTTGCCCATTTTGCAACATATTTCATTGATGCTCCGCTCCTATTGGTCATAGTATGCTAGCCTTCCTCGATAAATGGGCTATCTAACACTGAAATAATTTTCCAAATCGCACCAAGTAAACAAACTAACTCTTCAGCTTCATATTATATGGATTAATTTAATTGAATAACAAATATGTTATTATCGAAATCGTACAGGAAACCAGTCGTTGATAAACAAGTAGCGTTAAAATTCCTTGGCGTTTTTTATCTCATCACAATTTGTAAGTCTATCTAATGTAATATAATACTTAGTTAAGCAACTAATTTATAGCTTTACAATTTAATTAATCAGTTCATTGATTACATATAAACACCTTCATACAACAGTGAACACGAACAAGTATCGATTCCTTGTTGGCCAATTACTAATGGCAATAACACTTTTATGGAAATTATATTTACTTATTACGCATTCACTAGTGCTGATTGATTTATACATATTGACAAACTGACTTCCTTAAATTTTTATTTACCTATTAATTACACAGGTAAACTATCTTATACGTCCAATTAGGGTTTCAGCTCTTTGACTACTTGATCGAGGATCCATTCTAGCTCTAAAGCCTAATCCCATCATATAAAATAGTCTTTTCAAGAATATTATAAGGACAAGAAGATATTTAAAGAACAATAAAGTAAGTCCTAAAAATATTTACCAAGAAATGAAATAATCAAATATGTACCTAATATACCTATACTAAGGCAATTTGCCTGTATTCAAATCGAGTCATATTGACGTCATGGGGGTGGGTGATTCCGTGTTAGGTACTGGTATTTCGTAGTTTATTAAAAGTATTTTTAATACAGTTGCTCAAAAAGTGGTGTATTGCAGGGACGTATAGCGTTCGGAAAGTGGGCTATTACACACTAGTGCTTTTTTTTTACCTTTCCCGAACTCGTGCGTGCATCTTTCCCAACTGTCAAAATAATGTCTTTAAAAAGAAAAACCAACCATGAAGGTTTTACTAAAGAGTTTTTATGATTAATACAAATACGTATATTTTTAAAAAGAAGCTTGTAATTTATCTCAATATCAGATTTAATGATTTAGGTTAGGTTTCATTTCATCTCATTAAATTTCATTTTCATTTCATATCAATAAAAAAAATATACTGAAGACTAAGCTGTACAGATAGTTCCCTTTCCCTACCAAAATGGGAGAGGAAAAAAAACTCTGCTTATAAAATGGCGCCAACCGTAGGCGCCATTTTCCAGAAATTTTCAATGCTTATTTAGTTTATTGTGTTTTTATTTTTTTATTAAATTGCTTTATTTTTTCGCAACTGTATTAAAAATAGTCGTTCAGTACACTTGCGGAACTGTCATTGCAACTTGTTCCGACTGCCAACCCTCGCCTTCGGCTGCGCCGCGGCTCGGGTAGTCATTCGTCGGAACTCTTTGCAATGACAGCCTTTCCGCACTTGTAACGAAATATACTATATTAGAAGTTATATACATTGCATATGTATTGTAAATCAGGAAGGTATATAATATACCATATCCAATGTATTTCTAAATCGCCGACGTTTTATGGGGTCATCTGAAACCTATGAAAACAGGTCTTACATAACGTAATTTAAAGGAAGCAATATAGATAACTAACATCGTTTCCTATTATTTTAAGTACCTACATACTATTGGACTTTTAAAATACTCAACAAAACATCAAGTTACTATCGCTCAACTACGATTAGAATGTAAATAACAAGACAATAAAAGTTGATAAATAAATTTCCAAGCAGATATATAATAGTATTGGTCACAGTGATTACGAACAAAATTGTAATGAAACGATAATGTACACTTAATTAAGGTTCGGTTGAAAGATAACTGTATACAATTAATGCGTCAAAATAATTTAAAGGCACGATAAGAATTTATCAATTTAAGTAAAGCTACAGACATTTAATAAACGATAAGGGCAACTTAGGCAAGAAGGCCAGTGGTCAGTGACCGCTAATCATCAACAGCTCGTATACGTCTCCATCGAGGAGCTCGAGCCTCCCCTAACTACGAGGGGGTTTAGGCCATAGTCCACCACGCGGGCCCAGTGCGGATTGGCGGACTTCACATGCCTTTAATTGTGACATCTCGGGCATGCAGGTTTCCTCACGATGTTTTCCTTCACCGAATTAAGCCAGTGGTGTGAATCCGTACGTAAGTTTTTTTTTTAAACTCAGAGGTACGGGCCAGGGGTTTGAACCTGCACCCTCATGATCGTGAGTCGGCGCGTTCCCAACTGAGCCACCACGGCTAATAGGAGAACTTGAATATATTAGCGGAAGTAAGTTTTAGTATCGGTGGTAGGAAGGAAGAGTAGCGGTCAAAAGAGATGGCCAAGAGTGAGGAAAAAAATATTGGCATAACTAAAATCTGATAGAAAGATCTTGATAATATAAAACCGATGTTATACAGAAAAGAAGCTTATAGTAAAAAGACGATATTCCATATAGGAATAAAGATTCTGAAGCTTTTAGATATCAACGATAGAATCACAACGGTTGATATAAGCATGTTGATAAAGATACCCAACTTAATGGGTTTTTATGATTAAAAAGCAACGCTGTAGGTCTACATTCAACAGTGGCACTTTTGACTGATGAAAAATGAAAAAGCTTTACATGTGCAACTGACTGATTCCAGTCCAAACAAAAGCTCTTGCTCACAGCGGGCGAATTACAAGGGGGTCTTAAGTCTTTTGTCATGTAATAGCCCTACATTTTTGCAACAATGACCTTCCAATGACACTTGAGCTCTTTAATAGGTATATGAGAGGGCAAAAGGGTATGTAAGGGTACTTCAATGTTATGGGTTTGGTGAAAAAAAATCATAAATATATTGTCTACGGTCAGAGGGCTAAGCGAAATTTTATGTAACAATTTTACTACACAATCAATGTCTTCATCAGAAAATCTATTTATAGCGACTTTTAAACTACATAATAGATTAATGTTGTAATTCTAACCATACTAACATCTAAACCTATGGTGTAACGTTTACCTGATGCCCATAAACAAAATGTCTGAAGGGAGATTTACCAGAAGTAGATACAGGTCAACGTGTCCGTCTAAAATAGACTGATTACATAAAGAAAGCAAGAATGTTTGGTTTTTGTCTTTAAACCATTATAACAAGGAATATTTTCTAGAATATGTTAAAAATTATACACCTGTGTGAAGAGAAATCGGTTACAAAAGCAAAGAAAAAGTTAAAACAAAGTTTACAGGAAAGCGTAAAAAAGATTCATAAGAACAAAATAACTGAGGACATTTTTAAACACACAAAAACAATAATACACCAGTTATATACAAAAACCTAATATGAAACAATGTAATGACTCATACACAAGAAAGGTATAATAATCTGGTAGCAAAACTACATTTTATTCGCACATTAATACTAAATTACACTGGTCCTATTTTTAGAAATGCATTAATTCCCTTTTGTGACTCAGTCTCGTAGTAAAGGGTCCAAATGAGTTTTTCAATTCTTTTTCTAAAAAAGTAAAATGAGCTCTATGCTTCGGGAATAGGGTTGTGTTTGGAAAGAGCGGTACGGGATTCGTTTTATAAGGTAATAAATAATAATGGATCGTCTTTGGCCTTGGTGAAATTAGTCACCAAGCGTCTCGGAGCTGTAAATTGTAAATTAATGCCGCTCTGTGACAGTGCAAGCATATTACTCGTGTAAAAGAACATGATTTACAAATAGAGATCCAATTTCAGAGTGGAATTTGTGTTATTTAATGCTATCTCTCTATCAGCAAAGCATTTTTCAAATTGTTTTAGACCGCTATATTTTTCCGAAATAACGAAATCACCTTGTGTCATAAGGTAGCTAAAGTAAAGGTAATATTTGCAAAACGCTTGGCAATTTGTAGCAAACAGGAGAAAAAGTTTAATAAGGTACTAAAGAAATGCTGAGAAATAGGAAAAGCATTATATATGACGATTAAGTCTTTATTAGTCTTAAGGTGTGAAATGCCGGCGCAGCAGGTGTAACAAGCATCGTAATGATCGCAATTTACTGGTGGTTTTGTTAATTACAATTGTGAAGACTCAATTGAACCATAATAGCTGTTGTTAGCTGAAGTGTTGGGATTAATTAAAATGATTGCTGTATGGAGCAAAAAATCCACGCTCAAGACTGCATTGAGCAAGCCATGTTTAGAATTGAATATAGTTAATGATCCAATAGATATGAATTAACTAAATGAACTTATCATGATGAGAATCATAATATTGGGAGTAAATATAGCTTTGCTCAGTTAGGAGAGACCCTATTCAAGACTCTCGTATTGAAGTTTATAAGAATATAACGCCTTATTACTGACTAGCTTCTCCCCGCGACTCCGTCCGCGTGGAATAGTTACTTTGGGCTGACGCTAACTTTCAACCCCCTTCGTTTACGTAGAAGGATGGCCTCGCAGAGGCAACTGATGACTGCAAGCGCCGGCCCGGCACATAAAGGCGCGCGCAGTACCTACAGTACTTGATAATTATTTTGGTGCGATGTTATTCTAAATTTGCGATATCTCCTAAGATATTCATTGAAATTGAATGATGTAAAAGGCAATTTTGTTTTAAATTAAATACTTGTGATGAATAACGTATTTATTTGGATAAGGATTAATATCATCTTCATAAAAACACCTTCACAAATAATGCTTAATTTTCGAACAAATTTGGTTAGTATAAAAGTGGTTATAGTGAGCCAACCTTTACAGATAGACATATCCCAACTAACATTTTGGTAATAAGAATAAGGGCTACATGAGCTGCTTAAGAGGATTTTTGTAACCCAAGGTTCTGTAAAGGCACTAACAACTTGGTGATAAAGCGTTCTGTAACTCTCTTATAACCCTGATTTGGGCCTGTTCGTACGAGAGCTTGAGGCTATTTAATGGTTATAGAGAGTGATAAATAAGTGTTTATTAAGAGTTAGAACAGTGCTACAGTAGCAGTGACTACCACTTCAAGTGTTTTATAAGCTATACACAGGGTATAACTGCAAGCTAAAGTAGTAAACAAGTTATGGAAACCACTTAAATGACTTTTTTGGTAGCAATAAATTTCACCGAAAGCGCTAAATATTTAAACTGTTTCGAGTTTTACGTTCTTGTTAGAGTCAATAGTGATAGTATTTTATAGCACGCATTCATGTCATGGCGTTTTAATAAAATAATTAAGGTCAGTACCTAAAGTGTTTAAGATTACTGGGTGTTATAGGGATTTAATCACATGCGGCGGTAAGTTTACGGTAACAATATATAATAGTTCTCATCTCATTTTTGAAGCGCCCTAAAAATAAACTACTTTTGATGATTAAATGATGTAAAAAAATACTGCCAGAATTTTTTTTTTCTTTATTTATCTTATTTTTCAATTCCTGGAGCCTCCTTAAGATATTTTAATTGAAAATTATGAACAATGTAAGTAAATAATTGGACTAGGATCATTGCAATAAGGTTTTTCTTTCACAATTTTATAGTAGGTATATCTTTATTAAATGGCGTCTTAGTTCTAATTACTTAAGCATCCTGATATCTCTGTTATTCCTCCCGTAGTGATTAAATACTGATACTAAGGTGGATTGCAGAATCTAGCTCTATAGGACTTATAATAAACACTTCTTAGATCCTTATAGCTTTCTTAGTAACTCTTAAGACTCGACAAAACTCGTTAGGTGATATAAAGTATTTGTCTAACTCTTTTTAAGAATACCAGTTGATAGTAAGTGTTAGTAGACACCTGAGTATCACTCAGAGTGTTTAATACTTCTTGAAGCTATTAGAGTAAGACTTCAGGTGTTACAAGACCTTTCACTACCCCAGTAGTAGAACATCACCCGTTAGTAAGTGTTAGTAGACACCTTACAATTGCTTTTATAGGTTTGTGCAACTAAAAGCTATAAGAATAAGTTATACAATGGTTACGATAAACTCCATACTACCGTCTTGATTTATATTTTTTTTATTTATTACTCTTATTCCTCTGGAAGGTTTAATTATTCATAACTAACCCTACTGTAGAGTCGAAGGTTGCTATCGGAGTTCTTATATACCTTAAATAACAGTAAGAGCTCTAAAAAAGGCTGCCGCTAGCACTAAAATGTTTGTTGGGATGCTATCGCGGACTTTTTTTTAGAACTTTTGAAGGGGAACAATTCTGTCATACATTATTTTAGCGTAACTTTAACCGTTTACGCAGCGTACGCAGCGGAAGCTCTCCACTGGAAAAGAAATCTCCCGATTTTGAAACATTCTTCATTGGTGCTCCGCTCCTATTGGTCACAGCGTGATGATATATAGCCTATAGCCTTCCTCGATAAATGGACTATCTAATGGCGAAAGAATTTTTCAATTCGGACCAGTACTTTCTGAGATTAGCGCGTTCAAGCAAACAAACAAACAAACAAACAAACTCTACTCCTTTATAATATTAGTATAGATGTAAAAAAAATACAACTCTATTGGCACTGAATGCTAATGCAAAAGAAATCATAACAGAACGTAATAAACATGATTTTACAACCACCAGTTCTTCATAAAATGCAATCATTACTTATGCTCGTCCTTTAAGAGTAATCACTAATAATAGACGCTGAGGTTAATTTAGCAAAATTACTGTATGATCATCGAGTGAAATTGTTTCCAATAGGTGACTATCCAGAGCCAATTGTAGATGTGATACGTAGCTGCTATATTCTGAAGCATCTGATGAACTAGTATAACCTTAAGTTATAATTTAATCAACCCATAAGTTTTTATTGCCTATAAGAACGGTAGCAATGCAACTAGTTTTAACCAGTATCAGATATGATACCAAGAATGGATTTCTTTTTCAATTATTATTTAATGATGTTTATGCGCCCTGTTATTTAATCGGAACTGCTCACTGAATATTAACAATGCTATTATTAACCGATTTAGAATATTAAAAGAATTAGCTTTTTCCAGGGTTCCTTGGGTATTTAAATTTTTCCGTGTAAAAAAAAACAATGAACATACACGAGCCAGGTTTCTTCTAAATCCCTTCATCTGTTGTTGAGTGAATGAGTAATAAATAAACTTCCATACATAATTTTAACAAAATTATAATATTAGCAGGATTGTTCCTGGTGAAATACTCTCGTATGTTTCAACTGAAACCCCAAATAATATTAATACTTCGATAGACAATAACAAAAATGGTAATGAACATTATAAAAATTCTGTTAATGTAAATAACGATGATGATAAAACGATAGAACATGGGATCTTGCGCAACCCGTACATGATAGTTGTAATTGACAACACGGCCAATGCCAAATGGTCCCATTGAAGCGAGATAGAGACTCAGTACATCATGTAGACGCGCTTTAATTGGTGAAGTCATTGTTAATATTACATATGTTTTTGCACTGTTACACGGATTTGTTTGATTCTGTAAAGTATTTTTACATACAATAAGACTTCGACAAAAATAGATTTCTAAAGAAAAACTCTTTGCGTGGTAAAGCTTGTGTAAGGAAAGAAGTTACGTATGTTTATTGAGGAGTTCTAAATCAGTTCTGCAATCCTAACTTGCTAATTTATTTATACCATTCAAAGCACATAATTAAGATATAAATAGTTGGCGACAGATCATCAGGAATTCAAAGTGACTGAGTTGTGATTTGCATGAGCTATAGAAACTGTTTATGTCAGTTTTAATATAAAGCAAGCGCCTCACATGATCATGTATTATTTACGCCACCACACAAACACTTTGTTCACCAAGCTGAATAGGAAGTTTCATAATAGAACAGCGTGATTTTACGGCAGACTGCCCCTGAATAATTAATATTATAATTATAGTGAAAGCCTACGATATCTTTTGTGTTCGAGATTGTTTAGCAATACACATTCACGCCCGGTCGTAGGGTTAGTTATAAATAAATGAATCGACGAACACGAATATAGGTTTATGAATGAGATTGTGAGGAATCATAAGTAATTTGATCAATAATATAACTAGATATTAAAAAAATACAGGAATAAGGATGAATAAAGTATAAACTTCTAAATAGCTCGGCATTGTCACTTCAACTTTAAACGGAAATCATCTAAATGTGTCATCAAAATCCGACAACAGACGCCTCGATCAATGCAATGGCTGATGTTTCCGAGAGAAAATTTCAATGAAATCCAACAGATTACATAATTTGCATTTCGCAATATTGCCGGAGTAGTCGAAATGAATTTCCGTAACGATTTCCATTTCATATAATAAGATTGAATTATAATTTTACGTTCTTGATTCTGCTCGACTAAGGTAACTTGTAGTTTATGCAACTGGGTTTAATAAAGACAAACTTGTTGACAAATGTATGCATGTAATCTCCTATTTGAGAGTGCAATTTGCCTATGTAATTGACAATGTTACAACCAGAAACTGTAGTTTGCCAATGAATCTATTCGCACAGAGTAATAAATAGCTCTAGAGGTCGTAGTTATTTGCCGGTTAACATAGAAGAGAAAATAGGTATTGAAACTTAAAATGAATAACATCACACTCTTAGGAGAGTGCGGAAACGAGATGACACAGATCAGAGCTAATAAACATGTAAATTAACACGTTTCTTCATTAGGCAATAAATTATCGATTTTATGAATTGAGCGAAATACTAGACCACGATTTGTAATTACTGGCGCCAAATTTCATGACATCGCTTGATGTTCCTGGTCACGAAATCATGCATACATGAGAAATGTCTAGTATTAATAAAGATAATAATAAGAATATATGCCTTATAAATATAAAGGCATTGAATAAGAACACAATCTATTCTTAAATAGATTTCTTTCAGAGACCGGGTCCACGACCAATTATAGAAACGTAGGACCGTGGTCAAGTTAAAAATAACCACTGGATATTCCATACATAAACTTTTTGTAACTACATGGGGACTCTTTAACCATTCAAATGTCTCTGCATTTGTAAGTCGCCATCGTTTAATTGAAGTACTCGTTTCTCATAACGATCCTATATTTAGAATGAACGATGGAAATACCATCTTAACATGCAATTAATATGACTGAAATTAAACCAGCACGGTCGTAACGAAAAATAATGTGCAGTTGTGGACGAACTTGGAGGATTCATTTCTTAGGCTTATGCAAAAGTAGGTGTTATTTCCATAGCATTAGAGTTTATTAGTTAGATATATTTAAATGTAGGAACAGACCTCGCCCTTCTACTTGACAATTACTCAGTGAGCGTCGCGTCGACTCGTTATAATTATTTACAGCGACAATCATATGAAGTCATGATACGTTATGGGTCTTTAGATACTTTAGTGGGTCGTAAGTATAATCTGTCCTAGTTTCAAATGCAAATGGAGATGGTTCATGAATTATAACATCGCACTCCATAATTATACTGTCAGACTATCTGCATTCCCACATTCATAAACTCAGCATTGTAGTAATTAGCGTGCAAAGTAATTCGAGTCAGTTGTGCTACTATTAGAAATATTAGGAACTAGATGACCAGCGCAACTTTGTTAGCGTAATTTACCCGTTTTTGCAACATTTTTCATTGATGCTCCATTATCTGTGGCATAATGATATATAGCCAATAGCCTTCCTCGATAATAGCTATCTAACACTGAAAGATTATTTAAAATTGGACCAGTAGTTTCTGAGATTAGCGCGTTCAAGTAAACAAACAAAGTCTTCACCTTAATATATATTCTTCACCTTAGTATAGATTACCTTTTGTTCCTGACAAATATTTTTGGAATAGGAATATCATCGACATAAATTTTACATGTTTTGACCTTATAATTTGCATGCGAAAGTAGTAACTCGTTGTTCAAAAGTAACTTCTGAATCGACATTTTAAAGTCCATCCCACTTAAACCGATAAAATTCCAGCAAGAAATCATATAGTGACAGTAATAGCCTCGAAAACTACTCAATAAACATGCTTGGCACAAAAATGTTTACGTAGTTTGTCCGGTGTCGAGTGATTTATATAAGTTATAGTATTTATTCAGCATTTATTATGGGCTAGTGGCTCCCCTCGGTTTCACCCGCGTACGCGGAGATCTTCCATTTTCCCGGTATAAAAAGTAGCTTATGTTCTTTTTCAGGCTCTAGACTATATGTGTACTAAATCTCATTTAAATCGGTTCAGTAGTTTTAGCGTGAAAGCGAGACAAACAGACGAGAGTTACTTTCCCATTTATAATATTAGTAAGAATCATATTTATTCAGAGTTTATTAGGGATTCCGTAGACACTTAAGGGGTCAATAGCATGAGATAAAAATAGCTGGAACAATTTATGGAAATTATTTTCGAGCTGACCTAATAATATCTGACTGAACTCCAAATGACTTTGTTTGTGTTTTACTCTTTTCATAAACTTTGAATTACGTACGTGAAGGTTATGATTAACTACAATAGTTACCTATACCTACTTAATTTATCTGCACTTTGAAGTAACTATTGCAGCCAGTTGGCTTTGTGTTGGTTTGTGTTCGAATCCCACCCAGAACAAACATTTGAATGCATAATTATGTCTGTTTGTAAATCTCTATATAAGTAGTATATGTAGTATATCAGCTATCTGGTTACTAAATCACAAGCTCTGCTTTGTTTGGAATCAGATTGGCCGTGTGAGAAAAATGACCCAGGATATTTTTTCCAGTTTAAATTTGTTATTTCGCAATGGCCCCACGGCTTAATAGTAATAACCTTATTAAAGGGCAATAAAAGGACGTGCGTATACTACATAACATCCCGTTGACCTTCCTACTGGGTGATATGAAAATTACAATTAATAACACATCTGTTGGAAGCACTTCTACAGTTATTTTTGGCTCGAGGCAAGTTTGGGATCTTAAGTTTTATTTCAAACAAAATTTAAATAACTTTACTAAATATGGTACTGTATCAAAGCAAACCAAATCATTAGTCACGTAAAGCCTATAAAGTAATAAAGAGAAATGTAAAGATTAAGAGCGAAATCACTGATCAGTAAAATACCACTTAATAACAAAAGTATAATATAATGTAAGAAAAAATAAGAGAAAATATTTGCGAAAGATTTTACTCTGTTATAAATTGATACATTTACATACAAGAATTAATAGCGTAATATGTCTTTATCAAGAGACAAATAGCAGGATTATAATATCGAAAGTGAACTTCAAAGAAGCGTCGAGCAAAAAGTGGTAGGTACGTGAATCTATTAGAATCGCAGATATTCTAATGAATACGCATAAGCGCATTATGACCCATCAGTCATGAAGCCGATAGAATTTTAATGACTGAGTAAGTCTTCCTACACTAGTTTTACATACTTCGAACTTAATGGCATGCATAATAAAATTTAATCCGTTGATTACAAGATGTATGAAAAAAAAACATTATAATCGCATCGCCCAGTCGAAAGTTATGAAGTAAACATAAAAAAAATACAGACGAAAACCTCCTCCTTTTGTTAAGTCGGTTAAAAGCTATGGGATATGGCTATATTATCTGAGATATAAGTCAGAAGAACAAAATGTTAACAAGATGAAAATGTCTGCTTGGTAAACTAAGCGAAGTATTTAAAAAAACAACTCGAATACATTACAGACATTAAAAATGGTATAGTACTAGTATAACAGAATTATTTAATATAGTTCTATTCATAAAACAACAGGAAACGCATGAAAACGAGCGAAATATTTACGTCTGAAACACAAAGCAACAAAACTATTTAAACTTTAAAGAACAACATTTCAATGTTTCACACAAATTGGAGGTATTGAGTTTCATAACTGAAAATTATCGTGACCGTGACGTTACCAGCTGGCAAAGCGACAAGCGATATACGTCCCTAGTTACATATATATATATATATATACCTATAGTGGTTTAAATAGCATACACGCATATAGAAGATGGCAGTCCATCGACGAGATGACGTCACTTTACATGTGTGTGACCACGTGGTGGTGCGTTACTAAGAACGTGCTAATAGTAATTGTTAGTGCAAATATATGTTAATGTTATGTACTCACATTCATACTGTTTGTTTGTTTAGCGTTCAAGCGTACGTTTATGGAAAATACATAGTTAAACATGTGTGAAAATGTATTTGTTGTCGATGGTGTACGATGAGTCAATTGTTAAGTAAATAATCTTCTCTCATTGCTTATTACTTCCGTACACTTTCTTATTAGGTATTCCTTGGTCTTTACAAGCTTTGGAACTCCGATTAGTCATAGTAAAGCGTCTTTACAACAAATCCTACTAATAAATGCGGAAGTTTGTGAGAACGTATGGATGTATGTTTCCTACTTCTTCACGCCAAAACGGTTAAAAGGATCGAGATGAAATTTTTATCTCGGGATTTAAGAGGACCCGGGGTCATACCGCAGTGGTAAAACCGCAGGGAGTCCCTAGTTATAGGTACTTACAATATTGTTCCTAAAAGTATTTGGCACATAAGTATGAATTTAATACTATAAGAGTGGTGTTATTCTTACTGTATTATATGTTCATTTCATAACACACCTACACATCTTAAACTACCTTTTGAAGCAGGCCATTAGACCATTATTAAAGCCTACTATTAGTTAAAAAATCTATTTTGTATCCTAGATACAAATAAAATACTTACTCTCTGACCATAGCTAATTAAAAATCAAGTGTAAAGATACATTTGAATTTTATTCAACCGGCGTCGTCGCCATTAATTACATTGCAAACGAGTAGGTACCTACTCGCGTCTCGGGTCAGTTTTACGATTCAAGTAAACACGCGTGAGTAATTAGAATGCAACAAACAAACATACATACATATATTCAACTGGTTGTCAAACAGAGCCGAACGGAACGGTGCGGAAGTTGGAAATTTACTGACCGGCCTGATGTTTGATGCTAATTCTGTTAGGTTAACCACCCATACAGTTAGCTAAGCGATAAGGAAAGTTAGCGTTACATACGCAAATATTCCAATTAGCTTCCGCCCCGCGGTTTCACCTGTGTGGGGTAGGTATACAGAGGATCGTAAATTTAATGGGAACAAAAAGTTGTGCTATTATATATTCTTTAGAGCGAGATTAAGTAGCAAACATTCCAAACTGTCTCATTTATTAGAATTAGTAAGACAATACACAGGAGAGGCCCTTTTAATATATATAGGCTTGAATTTATCTTTCCCACCCTGAAGTGTGACGATGTGCCCTATTGTGGTAAGCATAGATCTAGAAGGAAACTGCCTCTCAAGCTACCGAACCACACTTGCAGAATCAACTGCGAATTTCCAACATACAGATAGCCAGAGACTAGTAGTAATTTAGTACTAAAATTGAGGGTCACTGCTGTAGTAAAATGAACCTAGTCACTTCGCCGTATCTGTTAATAGTCAGTAAAAGTCGTAAAAACGTTATTTAATAATGCATCTAGGGATAGTGAATATTGGTCACGCGAGCAATACGGCGGTATTATAGCTATGCTGACACAGTTTCGTCAATTGTTATTTGTTATTGAATAATATCATATTTCTACAAATTAGGAACGAGCTTTTCATATTGTTAATAATGTTAGTTCAACAATTGAAGATACTGAAACTATTAACTTTGTCCTCATATGGTTAACGATTGTTAGAATTATTTAACTAGTTAAGAGGATGAGCATGATTCATGCTACGCACTTGGGGATTCTTAAAAGTAAACAAAAATAAAATAAATATTCTGATACATTTTTATACATGACACTTGCCCGTTTTTGCAACATTTTTGATTAATGCTCCGCTCCTTTTCGACGTAGCATGTTGATATATAGCCTATCACCTTCCTCGATAAATGGGCTATCTAACACTGAAATTCCTGAGATTACCGCGTTTAATAAAACAAACAAACACTCTTCAGCTTTAAAATATAAGTATAGATGAGCGTTGGATATAAAAGCCTTTACTTTTTGATTTATATCACTCAAATAAACAGGAAACATATAAATTGCATAAAACTGAAAGTGAAAATGGCAATTACATGGAAATACGTATATTGTATTTACAATTTACTGGCTAATAAGCGCAAGTAGAAATGTACAATTGCCGATTGTAATGTTACATGACCAATTAAGGAAGTATTGCGGAAAATTTACATAGTTCTCAACGTGAGTAGGTAAGCTTCTTTATTTGCGTAACTAATTTGGAAACAATGGGCCAAATTTCAGAGTTGGAATTCGGTAATATAATTGACGAATATTTACGCAGTTTAATAATAAAGAGAAAATAAAGTTCGTTGAAATTAAAACATAATCTTAGTGTTAAATAATCCATTTATGGAGCGGAGCATCATTGCAATAACGGAGAGAATGTGATGGAGTCGATGTTGCGCGGATTTTTACAACTACATTGACTCTGCAGGCTAGTAACAATTTAATAAATAAGAATCTTAAATTTTCAAGAATTATAAAAGCCAAGATTTTATTGCTACAAAAACAAAACAAAAACTGCATTCCATTTACCATAATAATTGTATAACAATAAATCTCCATCTAAAAACCGGAAAACGAAATCACATGCAAACAACGCGCAATTAACACCCGAAAAATCTCGCCCGTTCATTATTTATGCTTCGTTTGAATGCAAATGTTGTTTTCTACTCGCCACCGTCTAGTTGTTTAGTGGTTAATGATAATGAGAGGAGGAAGTGCATCGTCATACCACTGTAATACTTGTACAAGTGCAATGACTCGACGTAACACCAGTTGCTCAACGTCCAAGTGTTTTGACTTCTGACAAGTTAATTGGTAGTTAGGTATACATATTTTTTGTACGCGTTGTATTTTTACCGTTATATTACGCTACTGTTTACGAAGGTGGTTATTGAAGCACGTTTTTGTGATAAAGGAACGTGTTGCTGGAAAACAGTTTTTGGTATGTTGATAGATTTTGATTGCCGGATGGCTTTGTACTTAGCGACCCTGACTTTCAAACTGCCAGTTTGTTCAGATTTCCACTTGAGGAAACATTTGAGGGCATGATATTTATTAAATGTTTTATGAATTTAAAAGTAATAAGTAACATAATAATATAAGCTCTCTGAAAGCAGTTTGGCCGTGTATGAAAATTGTCTTTATATACAATTTATTTATTCCAATTTAAATGGTACCATTGCATCAATATACATAAAGGTGAAATGATTCACTTGCTATAAATATATAAATGTCAAGGACTTGCCGCGCTATTTAAAAATAATAGACACAATTTGTAATGGAATGACTTTTGACAAAATGCTAATTAAATCGAAAAATTAACCACCCGGGGTTCAAAAAGGCCACTAAAGCTATATTGCGACAGACAGAACTACAAACCGTTAAATAAAAATAATAAAATCATATCTACTGTGTCCCATATATATATGTGAAATGATGCTTTAGTGACCCTCTTACTAACTCAAATTGATAATCGAAATAACATTACATAGATAACCGTTGAATGATAGAAAAAAATCTGCAATTAATCTTCATAAACGTCGGTCAGCTAATAAATGCATCTATTACGGCAAATTACTAACCACGGAAACGATTCCGGTGTTGAAAAACAAAAATTTCGCCGAGGCCACTGACCCCGCGAAGCCATTCATCATAATCGCGTAAAACCATTCCATTCACCTGCAGTGCTATACAATCGGATCAAAGATCGACGACCCCTAACCGAGGAAAAAGTACAAAAAGCTAGAAAAAACATTTTACACTTGCATAGGCCTCATCAATCACCTAGTGTACACATTTGAAAAGAGTTTTTATACAGTTTAGCTGCATTAAAGCACTTTCACTGCATCTGTCATCATCATAAATCATGGGTCTCGAGTTGTGACTAAAGCGGTTTTGCGGTGGAATTCAAGGTTATTGTTGGGTTGAGGACTTTACCAGCTAATGGCTAGTAATGATTTGTTTTGCATGATTCCTGGAAAGTATATAAACATAACTTGTAAGCAGTAATACTGTTTTCCAATAAACGTCTTGCAACCAAACCATTTCGTAAAAAGCTAAGTACAGCCATCTGTAGGTAACTCCATACTTTCCTGTTGATTATACAATTCACAAAAAACGAACTCCCTACAGATGCCTTTGTCCTGAATCACCAATTCAACAGTTTGGCCGGTGAATACAAATGGGCAAAAATAAGCGTGACTCATAAAGTTGGAAAAGTGTTACAAAATTCCACACTGTTGTCAAATCTGTGCGGTTCAAGCTTGAAGCGGGGGCGTCTTATGGTTCCGTAGACAACGATTTCAAGTTTTTACATGGTATTTGATAATTCATCTTAGTAATCAATTCAGCTTGTCAATAATATTACACCTACTTTGAAACATGTGACTATTGTAATACTACCCTACTAATAATAGAAATGTGATAGTCTGTCTATTTGATATCCTGAAACCTATTTTAATGGAATTAGGTACAGAGTTAGACTAGAACTTACGAAAGGACATGCAAGAGTGCAAGGTCCCCCGGGAACACGGGAGAAACCGTGAGGGGAAGCCAGTAAGTTAAGTAAGGATTTCTAAAACAGATGACAACAGCTTGTGTATTGGACATAAAATAACTATGGCGAAACATCATTGTGCCGTGATGTCAAAGTTTATGTTTTTAGAATTGTTTGTTTGACTCACCGACTCGCTTCTATTTATATTTAGGCATATTTTATTAGAACTGGTTCATACCTGTAACAAAAATAATATTATTAATACATAAAGATCAAATATTAGAACCATATTTCTAGAACACGATCATTGTAGATTCAATCAGTTTAAGCAATAGTAATAAACTGGCTTATACATATAGTTAAGTAGATATATCATAAAATAATAGACCAAACTATTTCTCGAATACGTCAATTACGGATATAATTTCAATATTGCGTCAATTCGAACTGCAATCGATATTGCCAATCCAAATAATAATACGATAGGTATTAAACATTGCAAGGACACGCCAATCCGTAGGTTCATTATTTTAAACTAGTGACTCCCCGCGGTAACACCCGCATTCCCTGGGGATCTTCGATGTTCCTGGAATAAAAAGTAGCCTATATGTTATTCCAGAACGTATTCTAACTCTGTGCCAAATTTCATCGCGATCCCTTCAGCCGTTCTAGCGTGAAAGAGTTTCAAACATAGAGACATCAATTCTCACAAAAGTATAAGAGTACCTAACGCAAAGTGTACAAAGTAACAAGAAAAATCTGAGCGTATCGGGATCTCAGCTGGTGTTAACTTTGGTATGTTTTTAAAATAAACATCGCAACAAAGACGTTATTTCAGTTCGACCACGTTTCACACTTTGGATGTAAATATTTCGCACGTGAGCGCCACCATTTGCGAGCAGAACCTTTGTAAAGAACAATTACATTTTTTACCAGCAAATTACAAATAACAAAGGTTTCAATTTACCGAAGTATTTACAGCGATAACTGACTAAATTGAATTCATAATTACAGCTTGGAATTTTCATCCAATATGAAAAAAAATTATTTCAGGGAATTCAGAAATCGATTTCGAATAGGACATAATTAAGTATTCGGAAAATTTTAAAGGCAACAAGGTTATCGATCACATAGTAGGTACCTACGATGATGTAGTGGCCGAAAATAAAACAAAAATGATACACGACAAATGACAAAGGGTATTGTGCCGGCTTTATCTCACGCAATCATTTCACAAATGATTCATCGATATCATTGTAATAATATAAACACGCTCTTGTGTGAAGCGAAAAAATCACAATATAGTGTGGTTGCCGAGCTTATAATAGAATATCTAAATATAGTAACGAATATCAATATACAAATTAAGTTATCAATTAACAAAATATAACTAATGGTGAAAACATAACTTTTTAATATAAACAGAATTCTTAGCTGACGGTACAAATAAGTTTGTTTAAGAAACATATTATTTACTTCGCGTCAGACAGATATAGACTATATTTTATACTTGATTAAATCACGTCAAGGCAAAAAATTCAATTCCATTTTTATCACGTATCAAATAACATCATCAACATCTCGCAAAAAATGGCAAAATGTTGAAGTTTTTTTTATCAGCACAACGTGAAGTTCGGTTTCAGATTGTATCGCCCGTTGCATGTTATTTGTAAATAGCTGAAGATCAACGGTCTGTAACTAAAGCAGATAATGAAATTCCATTTGTAACACAACAGAACATGCTTGATGTAATCTAAATTATTATAGCACCGGTTTTCTACCGACTCGTACGCTGGTTTTGAAATAGTTGTATTCGAGTAATGTGCATAAAATTAGAAATAGGACATTCAAATGCAGTCATACTCAAATCCAAAAAGGCTTAAATAACTGATTGAAATTTCAACCGTCGTATAAAAGAGAATGATTCTGCAATTTCTATCTTCACAAAACTTTACGATGCCGACCGTGTTAAAATCACAAACGCAAGTGTTCAACACGTGAAGCAAATTATTTCCTAAACCAAGATCGGCTCCGTTAAGACAGATATTTGAGAGGTTTAAAAACAGGAAAATAATTTTATACAACTCAACGACACTTAACCGAGATAGAAAGCGAATTAGATAAATCAAGAGTATAACAAACGTCAGCTGGAGGAGAGCGTACGTTGAGCAAGTCATTGGAGACAAAAGATTTGTGAAATGGGCACGATCAAAGCAGATAGCGTGAGATACTGGTCCCGCCCTGTTGCAAGTCATGAGAGATCAATCAATACTCGACGCAAAATTAATAAAATAGAACAATATCAGTTCTTCTTAAAACTTCTACAACATTATTTTTAAACCGCAGTACAATGCCATTGGGCTCTAAGTCTAGAGTCACCTTTATAACAGCTTTTATATTTTAGTATCTCCTCGCTATATCCCATTACCTGAACCACATATGATTCAGTCTGGTTCGATACGACGATACCGCATAGGCGGTTACGAAACAGCTGATACCATCGAACTTTCAAGATGTTTTGATGACGTCGTCCCTCAGTTGGCTAACAAAAACTTTTGTTACGTAAATACTGAGCGTTATCGGTGAGCTTTCTTTGAAACTAGTAATTTATTTGAAACAATGATTAGTGTTTGAAGAACAAAGTTTATGCCTTGCCATAAATCACATATTCGTTGCGTTTGAGTGGTGGAGTTTGAGTAATTCTGTTTTGACGTAACATATTTAAAATAATGAAAAGATACAAGTAGGCCGCCAAACAGGTACAAGCAGCAATCGGTCCTATACAGTAATAGAAGAGCCCACCACGTCTTAACATTGACAATGACAATTCTGAGACATAAAGTAGGTACAAAATAAGAAGAATTTTTTTATGCCTACTCATGAAGAAATTAAAGAAAAATATAAAATTTTTTTTCGGGAATAGAATACCGACGGCATTTATAAAAAAATTGCCAGTAAAAACGTCTGACGGAAATAACTGTCTGATTTCTTTCCTGAAATGATAAAGCTCTAAAAACTTGTTGGTAAAAGGCGACAGTTCCGCTATTCGGCGGGGTGTAACAAAATAATCTTGCGTCATAATCGATGAGAACGATAACAAAAACCAGTTAAAGATCACGAACCAAATGCCGGAAGCGGGACCACTACTTTCTGCATAAATTCCGATTTTTGGTGGAGTAAGGGAAGTAATTGAACGCAATGATGATGAAGTAGACTTCATTGTTACAAACTTTGAAGAGAACCTATTGGAACTTGGCACTGACCACAACTGAAATATATTTAGGGATACTTGTGAAATATGACGAAAGACACGAGTTAAGTGGCTGCAGTAGCTAGTTCAAAATAATTTATCTGAGCTATTATAGACTCAGCATATATGTCAGGCTTGCTGTAATGCGGTGGCACAAACAGTAGCTGTGAGATAGTGTGAAGGGTGCACGTTATGCTGTGCCAAAGCATGAT
Source organism: Thyatira batis (assembly GCA_905147785.2). Taxonomy (NCBI): domain Eukaryota; kingdom Metazoa; phylum Arthropoda; class Insecta; order Lepidoptera; family Drepanidae; genus Thyatira; species Thyatira batis. The sequence continues at coordinate 9,646,187 of LR990489.1, forward strand.
GACGTGAACATGTATAGAGCTACGTAATATTTGAAATGCAATTACTATGTTTATTTTGAAAAGTGTAGTCGCTGGTTTTTTTACCGGTTTTTTCAGGAAAAACAAACCTTCTGCACCAACGGTTAGAGTTTGAGTCATAAATGCTTGTGGAGACGTATTTTAATTTAAAAATATTTTCATTTTCATGCAGTTTCTGTAGATTCAGCTTTCATCATTATATCGGTAACTATATTTTGTGCGTGAGATTCAAATGGTTGTTATATTTACTTTAAATTACTAGTATATTGACGTCGATACCAAACAATGAATCGGTCGACGTACAGCAAAAAAAGTTCGTAAATTGCTTCAATTAACTTCCGAGAACAATTTGACACGGTGTAAATGATGCAATTTTTTATACATTATTGAAACATGATGCATTTGGATTTGAATGATAGACTGTTAAGTGATTAATGATATCTCAGTAAAAAAACATGTTATGATGGCAAGTAGTGGAGTGAAACCTTAGGAGATTGAAAGCTTATAAAATAATAGAACAGTATTAATGATTAACGATAAGATAACAGGAGAGGCAGGGTAATATTAAAATAGAATAGAAGCGGTAACCACAATTTATCGTACGAAGACTACAATTAAAGTCACTTTTAGACTCGCAATTAAGTAAGTTAATGGACCAAGACCTCAATAAATAGAAAAAAAAAGCAACAGCGACAATGTTAAAAAAGCAGTCCAAGGCGACGACGATACAGACAATAAAGATCGTATCGGATGTAATCATACGCGATATTAAAATAAAAACTGAGACATGAGTGAAAATACGAGGAGCTCTTCATGTGACTCATTAACTTAATTATGTAAGAAAATATTATGATGATAAAAAATCAACTGGAATTACATTCAATGTCGAAAGTAAGAACGGTCTATCTACAAAATTAATGTTTTGAGATAAAGAGCACGGTGGAAGCTAAAGGTTACTTCAATAGTGATACCGAGTTACGTGCGCATGTTGATCCATTCATTAGATCTCTCATGTTCAGTTTTATTATTGGCTTATAGCCGTAATGCAGTTAGATCGTAGCGTTCATTTATTACGTGTGAGTTGTGTGTGGGAATAACAAATGAGGTTCGAAATCGAGGATGCAATCTATAACGGTGATTGGAGAAAAATGTGATAACAGTTATGATTAATTTACGATGCTGTATGTAGTTTGGTAAACCATTAATTTCAACGCCAAGTGAAAATGAAAGAGAAGAGTAAAAGTAAATATACAAATATTTTATCAAGTTGAATTTCGAAATCGGTGGAAGTAAGTTTCGTAAAAAAAAACTAATAAATGATTAGATATGAGGGTTATATATACCAATTGAAATACTAAACACATCAATTGATGTATAGGAGAAATTATAAAGGATATATTCAAGACGACCTTTAAAAAGCATCACCAAGTTTTCAAACATGTAGCTTTACTACAACAAAATACACACGTTCAAGGGCCCAAATAACCCATAAAGAGCGCGTCGCGAGCCGGGAATGCTAACAAAGTTCCATTGTACGTGGCCAGACAATAAGAAGGTTCGTATAAATATTTCGTAGATTACACGTTTTCAGCTCCAAAGTTTCACCATTGTGAGAGGTAAAAGCTCATAAACACTAGGGATTGCACGCGACATTGTCACGACCGAAAGTTAGCTACCTCTGTATTAGTGGTAGATCATTTCTAAACAAGAAATGGACGAGCCATTGTAATGTCAAGCGCACGTTCCGATCCAAGCGTGGTTCCTGGGTGATAAATCTAATAGTTGGTTAGGTCGGAAGCACAGTCAATGAAGGAAACTAAATTCTTAATACCAATATTAGTTTGTTGAGGACTAACATGGCCGTGTAAAATACTTGATATAAATATAGTCTTCAAGAATTTGAAAGAAATAACGTCAGCATTTTTTTTAAAGATGTACCAAGCAAGCTGTATCGAACACTATGTAAAACTTTCGGAAAATATTCACTCCAAGACTTTGCCCTTAACATATTCCTGCAAGGACACAAAACGAGACATGATCTCAAAGATCTGGCTTATCGCATAAATACGTAATGCTCGGTGGACCTCTGACTTCACAAATAGTGTGCGCACGCGCTCAATCGCTCGGCGGGCGGTACTCGCGCACGATTTTAGGTCAAGGCAACGCTTACCAGGGATCGCTTTAAGAAGATTATTACAAATTGCAGTTAAGTGCAGTTGCTAGCTCACGGCCCCGTTCAGTCGCCTCCAAACAATGTTTTGTATTTAACGCTAATGTAAACTAGTTTTAGCGTAAATATTTAAATAGATGCACGGGTCGTGTATTCCAGTTTGCTGGGCGGCTATTATGTTAGCATTGTTGGATTGATTATTCAAAATAGCATCGGCTCTATTTGTTTATATGCCCTTGGGGTATGTTGTTCGTTAACCTAATTGGCTAATGGCTGAATGAAATCATATTGTATTACCTAAGCATGAGATTTTGCTGTTTATTGGGTTACTTGTGTGAGTAATAATACTTAAGAAAGGATAACATCATGTTTAGCTAACGCTTCGAATTAACGCAATATTTCAACAACAGATATAATCCAACAGCACGTTTTACGAGATGTTACGAAGATAATAGCTGAATCAGAAGTTTATTCAGTCGTGGGAATGATAATAATTGAAAATCATGGGAATGGTCAGCGGTCGTGATCTCTTCAGATGGATTTGCACGGTGACGGACGAAGCTAATGACCCGCAGACAAAGTGTATCTAATATATAGAATTCTCGTGTCACAGTGTCTTTAACAAAACTCCTCCCAAACGGCTTGACCGAATTGTATGTACCTATATATTTAGTAGGTTCGAGAATAAGTAGAAATATATTTTTTACCCTCCTACGCCATCCCTTATTTTTGATCGCAATAGAAATAGAAAATATATGACTTCATAATAATATATCGATGATGATAAATACCACGGATGAAGAAGCCGCGTAACCGTTTTAAATTCATAAGCCAACCCATTCGGAACCCTCAACTCATTAAAAGGTACAATTCCGTGGGAACAAAGACAACAGGTGACGTACCGACATGTGCTGTGTTGTCACGGAATGTGATCACCAAGGTGCACGTACGATGGGGAGGTGACTCCAACGCTCCGTGCACAGACATTAGGGTGTTCGCCGGAGTGTATCCCCTATGGGGGACGGGCATTATTGTACCAAATGCCGTTGCAATGCGAAGTTTCGAATGGAGAGTTGGAAAATGTTCATTGTGTCGCATTGAAAATTATTGCGTTTGATGCATGCGTGATGAGTGCCTGTGTATGCTAATTGTAGATCTAAATAATACAAAGTCAGTCAATCTTTATGTATTCGATATTTTTAAATATAAAATACCACATATTTTACACATAACCATGTTTTTTTCTGTTCTTCATTTATTAAAAAGTATGAATTTCTAATCTTAGAGCGTCTATTCTATGAGCTTTGTTTCCGTATCTTCTATAAGATCGCTTAAGCTTTTTTTCTATCATATTAAAAAAATTATACTCAGTCATCAATCTCATTTGTCACAGACAAACAGTGTTAGCTACTGCTATTGGTTAAGCGCTTAACCATGAAAGCGACACATGGATGGGATTATTTTTTGCTACTTATCTAATACCCATGAGGGTGGTAAAGTCTGTTGCGTATATTGTTGGGTTCTTTGCATTTATATTGCGTTTTTGTAGACCTTGAACTTTACTGCGGTGTATTCTGACACTGATTTATTTTACTGGTAATATTAGTCCACAGATAAATGGCATAGATAAGGACTAAGCTAGATTTAAAACTTTGTATAAAAAAGTTAGTCTTAGGATAGTTAATATTTTAGCATTAAAAAAACATAAAAAGGTTGACAATAAAATATGACAAATGATTCATAAACACGTCCCGTGAGAAACGGAGATAATAATACGTTATGAAGCCGAAGGGCGTGGACTGCGGGAGGGTTAATCTCAGCCCTTACATGACTGCACAATGCGCACAATAGGCGAATGCGCATTGTATTCTACTATTTCGGCGCACTTTTTATTAGGGTCCAGCATAATAAAAAAAATTACCGTATTAATAAAATGTACTTTTTTATGCACTAAAAGATGTTAGCCTCAGATGCCTTTGAAAAAATATGCTGATAATTTATTCTTATAGAATTGTACCTATGTAAAGATATAGTATAAGAACCAGATTGAAATTGTGAACTGACTTGTAGTTACAAACAAAGTGCAGTATAATAAAATGTGCTCACGATCATAAAATTTTAGTATTTATAACTCGTGAGGTAACTGGTCGGTCAGAAAATTATATAATATTTCTGTATATTATATGAAATAGGGTATAGGATAGCGGGTACCTACTACAAATACCTATCAATATTACTAACCTAACTCTAGTATGAAATTTGAACAAAAACTATTCCCTTAAAAAAAGCACGAATGCATCTAACTATAAGAACTATCTATCTATTACCAAACACCCTAGAGTCAACAACACAATTTCTCACAAATTCTACAAGGTAAAAATAAATCAATCAACAGTACGGAACCAAGATAATATTTGACGGTTTTTTTTATAACAAAGCATTGCACAAAAGATTCGGTCAACGAGTCGGGTCACGCTTCACGACCGACAACAATGAGATGATGAAATTAATCACCAATGTGAAATAGGTGATGTGTTTTGCATTGCTCTCTAACAAATTTCGCACAGCGGTGGGTATTTTAGAACATTTTTAGCTTGCATAAGAATTTAGTAATCTAAAAATATTATGTAAGCACCAGATTTTAGATGATAAAAAATACCTCAAAATTCTACAAATATTTTTATTTGTGAATAGCCTCATTAATATGTTATCTAATCTTGAATTTAAACTTGGGAGAAACTACAGTACAAACAATACATTTTATACGACATCTCAGTTTTTAATTAATTGTGCAATATTGCACACACAATGGGTACATATCGCATACAAATCTCCAGACATATAGAAATCTTGCATCTAAATGCAGTTTCCTACCAAAAGTTCTCAAATAATAAAACGTTACGACGTGTATGCAAATGAGTGTTTACAACCGCTTAGTTTTATTACCATCTTGTGTAATACTATTATTGCGTAACGAATTTGTGAACGTAGATTTCTAATTAGTAACAATTTAAACAATTAATACAGCGTTTTACTAATAAAGAAGTATTCGGCCGTTTAGAGCTCATTGATAATTTTGAAGATAAAAAAAAAAATTACGTGAGGCACTCGGGGACTGCCACGGTAAAGCTATTGCATTGCATAGCATTTTGTATCAACTTATGCAATTATAATTTTATTTATTTATTTTAATAATAAATGCACTTTGTTCATTCATATTCAAAACACTTCATACACAAATTTTACAAGTACAGCTATCCACTGTTGTACATAAATACATATACACCTATATACTTTCTCATAAGCAGCTTATGTATTCGTCCGATTTCGGAGCAGCTCGTCTCGATTCGTGCGAGTTTCGTAGAGTCGTACAATACGTCTAATCGCACACAACGCCGTGTCGAAGACTGCCGAACTGAAACGACGTTAGACGATGCACGGCCTTCAAGCCACACCTCCTTGCCCGTCGGAGTGGGGGGTGTTAGGTTTTTTTCGTTACGGAATTTCTTGATTCGGTCGCCGCGCTCAGAGCCCGCGATAAAAGCTATGCAATAGCTTAAAAATATATAAGTACTAGCTCATATAAATCTTAGAGAAAAGGTCTAATTTCATTGCCATGTTGGCCCAACGTACAAACAATTTGTACCAAGACGCCAACATCGCGTGCTTAGAAATGCAAATGGCCGCTACATGTACTAAATAAATGATACATTTGGATTTAAACAAAGGTTAGGTTAGAAAGGACGCCTTGTACATTGTAAAAATACTTGAGCATATATTTTGACGTGACAACGTCTTATAAATTGGTTTGCCGGGTGACACTTCAAGAAACTGCGTTACGCTCCGCTCACGTCACGTTAGGTTTTAAATTGTTACTATTATTTCATCCTTCTTCCTACTATACGAATGAATATTCACATTAAAATTATTTTACCACTCAAAGTCGTTGTCACGTAAAACGTTTTTTTAATAATATGCATTCTGATGTGCATACGTATTTGATTACTTAGGCTTTATGACGTGGTACCCTTGCCACGAAATAGAAACAAAATAATTACGCGCGAATACGGAAATTGAGTTTTGTTTTTTATAAATGTCAAACGCCATTTTTTCAAAACGTCAAAGAGTTAAGAAGATAGCAAACAAACACCGTGCCGAAGTCTGCCGAACTTAAACGACGTTAGACGATGTGTTAGGTTTTTTTCGTTACGGAATTTCTTGATTCGGTCGCCGCGCTCAGAGCCCGCGATAAAAGCTATGCAATAGCTTAATAATGTTTCGAAATACAGCTTCCGCACGGCGTTATCGAGAAGTTCTTGTTCCCGTAGGAATACAGCTAAAAGTTACAGCCCCCTATGCCCTTCTGTGGTTTTCTGGGTCAAGAATATCAAATTTATATGTACCTATAAATACCAAAACATCTGCGATTATATATTTTAAAAGAGTTAACGGGATATGTAAAACTACATAACACAAAATGAAGTCGAGAAATCACATAGCCCCTGCACAATTTTTAATAAACACATCAACTGCAACGGCTTTTGTGGCATTGGATGCATGTGTTCTGGCACGTGTCTAGCACGCGCCCTCCGGCCCTCTGTGACCTCCCTGGGAGGGACGGACCCTAACGATGTACTGGATGTACCCTACCGACGCCGTAAGCTCTAATTATTCACCCATGCGGAATCCAAATCGTATCTAAGATGCATGTCTATATGGGAAACAAAAATAGAGCTGCATAATTTTGAGGCAGTTTAATATTGTCGCTTTTATGATTGGCTAATTTTGTAACGCGAATTTACAGAAGCTAGAGGAAAAAAATCCAAAAGTCGTCAGCTACATGTCTTAGTCAAAACAAACAAACCATTTCTGACTGTCAAATCAGTTCTGCACATCACGTTTGTGTTAAAGACAGACATGGCTTTTCAATTCTTATTTAGACTGTATGCAAATTTTTAGCAGATGTTTGCACAAACAAATTTTAAAATTATGACAACAATACGTGTGCCAAACAAAATAAGTCTTCTCTCTCTTTTTTCATTGGGATTGTTATCGAATTTCATACTTATAAAAAACGTTGTTAAATCTTAAATATAACCAAGTTTGATTTACACTCATCCAGCTTCAACAATACTAAAGCCCGGGCTTTATTCGAAATCTCATCACGAATAAACAGTATGAGAAACGGGCGTTATCACGTTATAAATTTTCACTGCTATTGTAATAAAATAGCCAATAAATTGTCACGCAATAGCTTCTATAGGAATATGTAACCATGGGGTGTCGCCTACCCTTTAGTTTGGGCCCATATTACTTCTTGAATACAAACAGAATTTAAAATATCTTTTATTCAGATAATAACAACAAAGGAAAATACGAAGTAAAATTTTTAGATGATCAAGATTTTTCATAACCAATTGTTTTTAGTTTAATTTGTTAGAATCAAAAAGTTTTCAATATGCCATTCATTTGGCATGATATTACTACTAATATATCATAAATGCGAAACTTTGTGTTTGTAACTTCTTCACGTCTAAACGGTTGGAGCGATTTTAATAAAACCTACGCCACTTTTTTTCCGGGAAAAAGGAACGTGAAAATAACACTACATGTAGTGTTGTGTTCCTGCGGTGAGTAAGGTAGCCAGAGCTCCATGAGGAGACCCTGTAGCGGCAGTGGGCGGACCAGGGAGTGATGCCTGTTTGGCCCTTCGACGAGAAATGCATTGCGCTTTGTCCCTTTCACTGCCTCTATAGTTGCTCCCTTTTTTATAGGGTCGGCAACGCGTGAGTGACGCCTCTGGTGTTGCAAGCGTCCATAGGCTACGGTAACCGCTTCCCATCAGGTGGGACCGTATGCCTGTTTGCCACCCTTGTGGTATAAAAAAAAAAAAAACATGAGTGAATCCGCGGGGAGCCACTAGTGTCTTAATAAGCAGAGGTACGTGTAGTAGAGCCATATTAAATGCATGCAAATATTTTATCTATGTTTTCGTATCTAATCTATAGATGATGTGGGTACATTTGTTACATTGAATTGAAACTGAGGGACGGGTTGATGCAACTGACAAGAGGCGAGGGCTAGGGTTGACACAGAGGGGATATGGATGTGGACGTGAAATCAATTATGCAAATACATGCATGTTGCGAACGTGATGAATTGACGATCAATTTGGTTATTTTAGCTGCAATTTGTTTCTTTTATGTGAGAGCGCTGCGTATTTTTTGTATAGGTAGAGTACTATATACGAGTACTGTATTATGAGTACAGTAAAACTACATAAGAGAAATAATTTATAGGAGCATGTTTTCTCAAGTCAAAATTTTAATTATGTAAAAATGAATCCCTATTTCCCTCGATCACGCCATAACTTGAGATCGACTTAACCGACTTGGTAGACTTTAGTCTTAGAATATTCGTAATAGTCCAAACAAGGCTTAAAAAAAAGTGCTAGTAAATCTATCAGGACAGCGCATGACAGCACGAGACTATAGCTAGCTAGTTATATGATAAAGCATACAAGAATAATAGCAACGCAACAACAGTATAACAATACATTTCAGTGTAACATCCGTTGCATGTTGCGTGCGAACTGCAATCATCATTGAATCTAGTAATTACTGAGTACGTTGTAGTTAGATACTCGATCCATTGACAACTTCTATAGACCAATTTACCGTATGTTTTTAATAATATCCACTTAAAGAGTTTTTGGTTTTCTGAACAACTCTTGTGCAACAAAGATTTAAAATTATTCACTACGTGTCAGATCAGCATTTCTTTTTACCAATAGAAGGCAGTTCCTAATACTTCACCGGTCAGTTTACTTCCATCACAGTGGCTAACTGCACATTAGGTACTTCAACGATAAATCCATCAATGGGTTGAATATATTTGAATTTTAATACGGGTATATTTTAAACTATCGGTTCCGCACTGTCACTATGTTCTTGTATAGACAGATTGCTGCAAGACTTTGCATCTATAAAGGCGTTACAATATGCATTTCCTTGTTGAAGCTGTCTCCTGCATTGCTAACGAAGACATATTTATCTTTTAGTTTTAAAATCCTTTGCAGGTAGCAGAATCGTATTTGAGTATTATAATCACAATTAACTTTCATGCTGGACCTCAGAACAAATACATGTCATCAAATGAAAACGAAAATCTGCGACACATGCGAAGATAAACTTGATCGAATGGCTGTTTTGAATTCAAAGTTGTTATTATAAACATGAATACTCAAACAATACGGGCGCTGATAACTAAGGCAAACAATGCCGAACATAATACAGCAATGATTTAATACATAACAACATCTGTGTTGACAGGTGAAACGTTCTAAATAAAATAGGTTAGATTAAGGATTGAGCTGTGTCCAAGGGATTATATTACAAAGGATTAGTATAGCAAACTTTTGTCGCAGGGAAGTATAACACAAAAATTTTAACGCAATTAAAAGTTCAGTCATAAACATAAAGGTTAATCTCCTGAGGGGGTATCACGCGATGACCCTGGGGCTATTAAGAAACCGGATTTAAAAACTACAGCAGCAGTTTTACGCAACACATGACGTACGAGTAGTCATAACAATGCCACACGAACGGATATTGTGATGGAACATACATATTTTATAGAATGCGTGTATCGTCATCAAAATGTAGTAGTACTTTGAGCAACTCTGATGTTTATTAACGGTTCTCGGAAATCGGAAAATTGCGTGGGATGTTTGTCGTAACTTCGGAGTGTTTGATATTTATTTGGCTTCATTCAAAAAGACTTAGCTACATACAAGCATAGTTTAGTAAGCGTACTTAACGCTTAGTATAATGCCGTGAGCAAATAATATTACGGTATGGTAAATGACCCAATGGTGGCCACTTTAAGATAAAAAAAATTGGTTTTTGTGAAATATTACCAAAATTGTGAAAGTTTCAGCACTGAATATAGTGAAACTGTAAAGTCCAGTCCTTATTTAATATTTGTAATATGTTGCGCGAGAGATACGGCCAAGCTGAATTCAATTAATTTAACAAATAAAAGTTGTAGTTTTGTGACCCAGTCTTGGACAGGGAAAATCCATTAATGGATATCCCAGTCTTAGTCTAAGTTTATCTTTATTTTATGGCTTACACATCAAACAAAACTAATTTTGATTTTAACTAAGCAATACTATTTTACAAGTGAAACTTCCTGCTCACCGCCTTAACGATTTCCTTAAGAAAAGCCGTCGTTGTCAATTTCAAATCACCTTACACTTTGTATTCCCGCAAATTTGTACATGTAACTGACTGAATTCAATAAAACGTTAAACTTAGATAGTTCGATGTCTAAAGTCTATGTCACAGTGATTCCAATGTAAAAACATTCGCTCATGTCCGAATTCTAGATGTTTCTTTTAATTTTTAGCCATTACTGGTACCGTGGCCACGACTGGTACACTTACGATATGTTGTTTCCTTTTAAAGTTAGAAAAAGTTTTATTAATATAATGGAATCAATAGAAGATACAAAATCAAAATTGGCATCTGAACATCTGATCATATCTGTCATAATAATTACACTGAAAATTGAATCTTTAAATAAATTATTTCCAACTATAACTTCTAATGTTAACTTTAAAACGCTATAGTGTGCAGATAAGACAGAATTTCATGAAGCTCAAGTAGCAAGTTACAAAACAGACACACCAGAACTTGACAGACCATGTATCTCTAGAGACAGAAGCCATCCCACTAATGAGCTAAGTGGGTCGCCGAGTCCCGGAAGCATAACTAGGAAACTTGCCTCAACTATTCCATTGTAAACTTTAACACATAGCAGTAGAATTCATATTGGATTGTTGAAGTACCCGTGTAGGCATGTGCATTAGCTTGTATGAAGTTTAATTAGGAAAGTTTATAAAGATGAGTAAGTTTCTTCTGTTCTTCACTGAAATGTCCGCTTACATACAATACAAGTTTCTTGGGTTATTAAGACTTAGACGTTCTAACTTGGTACCTTAAGTTACTTCAAGCATCAGGAATAGTTGTCAAAGATTAGAAGACCTTGTTTTATGAAAATTAGAATAAAATGATTTTTGTTTTTAAATTATTTTTGTATCTTTACACTATGTAGAAAATCACTTACGTGTGTCCATAAAAATCTATAAAACTCCATACGAATGAAATGCACAAAAAATGTTTAAGAGATACCCCGGTTTTATTATATTTACGACATAAAGATAAAAGGAAAACTTGGTAAAGAGGAGTGTAAAGTTTGCCTTTGACTTGTTTTCCCGTAACACTTGGAGCGATACTGTTATTTCTTTGAAACAAAAGATAGCTGCAAGTTTATGCATTCCCGCTGGAGATTTCAAATTGTTTTCTTGCGAAAAGTTTATCATAAAATATGCTTCTTTATACTCGTTTGGTGAACTTTTGATAGAGTTCATTGCTTCGTCTGTAAATGTTACATATTTTATCAAATCACGACTAAATTGTTTTAAACTGACCGGAAAATAGTCTCATGTTTGTATCATCATTTCACAGAAATCATCAATTTACCAAACGTGTTTGAACAACTCCAATTGTGTTAGTTAACTACATATTGTTGTCTTTACCACCACATACCGAGATACCATAAAAGTAATTGCAGTAGCAGTTGAAGTAGGTACTAACTTTTCCTTATATGTAATTTAAATTGCGATTCCGAGCTATCTTTTTTCAGCATCGAACAGGCGTGGGATTTTATCTCGTACATTTCTGGGATTCACAGAAAGGAAGGGTTTTCCCGTTTACAATATAAAACTGAGTCACGAAATCATGTACCCATATCAGAGATATTTATGAAAATAAACTATACCCTTTCTCCTTCTTTCATGCTTTCTTCTCCTTCTATCATTAATATGAGTTTTTTAAGCACGAGTTACATCTTATATTAGTCTATTTCTTCGTCTTAGTATATTTATCCGACACAGGGAACAGCTATCATAACATTGAATATTAACTAAAAATCAGCTCAATTCAATAAAGTACCACGGTAATGTTTACCTCAAACTACGCGCATCGTTATTGCATTCACCAGTATATCATCTATGAATTTCATATAATCATTATTATTGGCTTTGAATCCTTCAAAGATAACAAATTGTAGATATGTACATACAATTGCACAGTCATTTAATAAATCAACATCACTCGTCCCGTTGAAGTGAATAACTAATTTGTATATTCATACGACCCGACCGGCCCGTATAATTCGGTGCCCGCATCACGACGTCTGCAGTGATTCAATAGGAATTGAATAAGTGGACACAGGATTGTGAACCTCGTGATATAGAGTCTGATGGCATAACGAGATACCTTTAAGCTTGACATCGTTCCGAGTCAATCATTGCGAAGAGGATAAGTTATTTGCAAATATTTAGATTTTAAATATGACCCCGATATGATATATAGCCGACTTTTGACTTAGAAAATCAACCTTTCAATTGGAAAATTTTATTTTATTATATTTCGAATCTAATAAGTAGGTACTAGTAACTCGGTGGACCAAGTATCCAGTAAAGAACATAATTACTGTCAGAACTAGTAATATTAAACAGGTATTGACAACAGTATCTGCATACGATCCTCCAACAGTGTCATGTAATTTTACAACTTGTAACCTTCATCGTGGAATAACTTAGAATGTTACCAATATTATTAGGAGTAGTTATCTTGGTATTTTATATGAAATCAGGCTAATATCAAACACTTTACGTTATGGTCGTGAATACGAGGTTTTCCTTGACATTAGGTAGACTGTGTTTAAGCTTAGAATATGTTAAATGCACTCAGGTTGGCCCTATTCAATGCAATAAATATTTGCAAATAGACAACCGGTAGACGTTCAAGGAATGAGGGGCGCTACGACGCTGGAGAATTATTTGACGAAACTATAGATTGTATACAGTCTTCGGGTCAAAACGGACAAATTAGTAAGTCATGATAACAATTTCTAATTTTAGAATTGAAGTGTGTTCTAAAAGGAGTTTAGTAGGTAATTATTATCATAATCTCGATTAAATATCTGAGTATCCCAAGTGTTAAGAACGCAAAGCTATCCAACTAATACAAAGAGACTAGAGATACAGCACAAATAATAGAGCTTGAGGCTCCAACAAAACAAGAACGCAATGCAACCTTAATAACAAACCCGTTCTGCATTTCATTTCATACAGTAAGTCAAACGTAAAGATGTATAGATTTGATGGATAAGGTGCTGGTATATTACCGACAGCCTTCAACCTTCAGCCACCGACAAGTTCGGGTCAAGAGAAGATTATCAATTTTAGATTATCTGACATTGCCGTGAAACTGACGAGGCTGAATGCTTGAACTTGGTGACTTTGAAATACGGCTGTAGAAAGTTATTTTTTTATTATAATGAATTGCTTTTCGAAAGCAAGAATAAATACGTGTTGTCGAAATATAAATGTACAATCAACCAAGAGAGATGGTTAAATATTACAGTAACAGCAGAGTTCTATAAAATATCTTTAGAACAAAGTTTGATGGCCCATTTCACTTTGTGCCAGTAAAGTGCTGTACAAAGTATCACCAGAGGTATCTAAATAGCACATTTTTACTGTGACAGTTATAGGCGTCGCACAGCAGGTATTCGATTACAAAATACAAATGAATCGATATTGACACGATTCGATTCAGACTCGTATCGATATAGAAGCTAGTGAAAACCCCGGATATAACAGTTCTATGGCACAGTGTAGGTATTTGCAACCGCAGTAAGTCATCGTGATGCGAAGTTTTAATTCAGACAAGAACTAAACCGTACGACCCAAATAATTGAGAATGCAATTCAAGACCTAACAGACTGCAATGTGATCTTAACCTGATTCTAAGAGCTTTGTTGAGAGAATAATATGTGCATTTCGCATCTAGCAACGTACCTGAATTTACATGACGACCACGCACCTAAGCAATTCATTACGAACTAAACGTTTAGATCCCGCATACGAATAGTGGTTTGAGAGCTCACGAACGGGGTTTCTTGGCCATTAATGTTACAGGCAGCTGAGTTACTGCAAACTTTACTGTGTCGAAGACTGCTAATAACGGTGTCGCACGTCCCACCCCCGCTGGGACCGTGCCACCACTAATTGAGGAGACAGTTTTCGGTCGTGTACTCAGCCCAGCGCCGTGGTCACGCGTGACCGACCACAACCATGCGAAAACACGACAGATAGACAAGGAACCGACTCTTTATAGCTTCTTGTACCTTTTACACGGTTTCCTCTTTCAATGGTATCTGTTGTAGCGGCATGAAGGAGGCGAATTGTATTGACGGTACAAGAGTATCTAGCTTTATCTTGAACACTTTTACAAAACCAGCTAGCATTAAATAGGTTAAAGAAGTATAGTAGAAGTAAGTGTGTTTAACAGTGATTATCGAATTTAGTATGAAGCATCCATTTAATGTATTTTAAGTTCCGCCGGATAATAGGATACTTCAAAGTTTATAGCGTAATTTAAAGTTAACTAAGCATTTTATTATACACTTTGACAGCGGAAATGTTATAATTTGCATACGTACGACAAAAAAATTATGAACATAATGCAAATTATATGCGGAAGAGATATGTATGTCACCGGTATACTGGTTTAGTCATCATAAACTTTATTTACTTTCCATTTCGGAAACAAATTGTATCAGAGTGTATATTTTATTTAAAGCCAAATGGGAACTCTGCGCGAAACGGATTTTATTTATTCAAGGCCCCCAACACCGTTTGGAGCTGCTGTGCAGTGCATTTATAATAAAATGCAGTCTAGGTGAACTGTTTTAAATGCAAACTGCAATTTCATCTTCTCTCAAAATCGAAATATGTATAAAATTTTGATAATATACCAAAGTATACCGTATGCCTGTTTGCCACACTTGTGGTATAAAAAAAAAGTAGTTTACATAAAGTCATATCAATACAAATTAAGGCAACGGTATTCTTAACAAAGCAAATCGAATACAAGTCCAATTTAAGGCAAAACCAAATGGTTTTGACATTGGACTTTGAAATAACAACGAACCGTATCATGAGAATAAATTGACCCTAAGACGCGTGGGTTTCTTACATACTCTAAATATGCAACACGAAATAGCTCTATTTAGCTCCAAGGAAGGCCCGTTATGGCGCTAGCAATAGTAGGTTAATTAATGAATAATGGATTCACTGCAATATTTCACCCGGCTCACTCTCTCGCTATCCTACACTGTGGGCGTGCTACAACCGACCTAGGAAGCATTTTGATATGTGATAGATGTGTTTCAACAGTAAATTGTTAATGGTAAAGTTGTTAGCATAAAACCATTAATTTAAGCTGTGGAAATGGTGAGACTGATTTTACTTAGTTTTCAATTACAGAAATAAAGGTGTGTTTTATAAGTTGTTGAAGGAAATAATGGATATATTTTGTACTACAATCAAATAAAAATAAAAGTTTTACTTCGAAGCCGCCGGCAATATTATGTGCTCTATTCCATTTAAGACAGTTTCAAACGATACAGTCAATCAAGTATCAATAAATTTAACATTAATGTGTCTTCATCAAGTCAATCCATTACGGACTTGTTGATGTATTAGTAATTACCGTCAACTTTTACATTCGCAGTAATTGAGACCGGAATGTGACTTACTCGATTTGATCTATCCGGTCGTGCAATAAGGAATTTTCTCTCTTTTCCCGCTACTAAACTATTCGCGGAAAAACTTTAATGTGAATTTAATTAATAGCTTGTCACTTGCAACGATTTCGGTCGAGCAATTTTGAACTCTATTCGCTTGGGTTACGCGTCAGCTGTGTGTTGCCGTGTTAGGAGAATGATTTTCTACCTTAAAGGGCTCTTGATAAAAGCAATTCATTTGCAGTATAGTCAGTTCCGCAATATCAATAAATCGTGCCGGTGAAAAACTAAATACTGATTTCTGTCTGACCTCCTTCCAAGTTCCAGATATAGAGGAATGAGTTTTCTCACACATTTTTTACTATAATATTAAAGTTTTAGACACCTTTACATACCTACTCTTATTCGTAATATTTATGAAGTCGTAATAACCTAATTTTAATTATTTATAATGAGCAACTAAATAATAAGAATAGGTAGCACGTTTTCCTTGTTCCAACACGTTTATACTATCAATAAAATGTTGGCCATTTGAAATTAATAAATTTAATATACCTACGTATAAAATAAATACTTATAATAGAAAAATGAGAAATGCACCTATATATAGGTAGAGTATCATTGCAGGTGACACCTGAACTGATAGTAGCTTATATAAAACCTCTAAAAATACAGGAAGCCGGTATGTAACTATGTACCCACTTAATAGATTATTTAATATTTTTCTCCCTAGGATTTAGGTGCAAGTTATTAACCTACTTCAAAAATGGAGGTTCTATGTTTCACTCTATACTTTTGTATTGGTTTAATATCGCTAAACGTAAGTAAAAAAACACTTAGCGAATTGCAAGCTTAGGTCATTCATCCTCTAGAAGGGAATCCTTCACCTTTAGTTATATAGCAACAAATATGGGATAGTCAGCTGTTCTTCTTTAAAGAGCTAACGCTAATACCGATCATGTTTTTTCTCCACCCGATATCCGATCCGATCTAACCGCTCAAACCCGACAAAAACACAAAAGTTACATTAGAAGGCCTTACGAAGTTACACTTTCACGTAAGTTGGAGCCAATTGACAAGTTTTTTTTGTATTACATGATTGCTATTACGGAAAGTTGGTTTTTATCTATTTAATGGATGAAACAGGAAAACTACACTTCATCTTGTCGAACTAGATCTTGCTGCGGAACTGTGCAATAAAACTTTAGAGAAAAATCTATTTAGTTCCTGGACATTTCTTTACATTTTCCATTTCCTATAGTATGAGTAACTTTATTCCATTTGATTTTATTTTTGTAGAATTTAGTTCACTTTTTTTGTTATTTCATGTATTACTATCGATATTTAGCAGGTGCACAGTCGCGTGCACTTGATCATTGTTATTACCACCTTTTAAAGTTATAACAGTGATATACAAACATATGTGAATGAAATCCGCGGTCACTACGTGCGTGTAACTATATAAACTGACAATAAAACGAACAAACATAGCGTGCACACGCCATGTTGCTAATCAGACGCTCTCGTAATGCGCCCGCGCACGGTTCGACGATCTATAATAGTTTGTTGTACTTTGATGATTTCTTAGAGATCTATAGAATAATTGAATAACAAGTAGAACACTATAGTCAATTAGAAAATGTTATATACAATGGAAACGATAAACTAATCAGCTAATCCATTCGCACAATTGTCAGATCTTTTTAACCTTCCAGATATCAAACAGTCTAATTCGATGTGGTTTTAGAAGTCCCGATAAACATAACATAGATTACATGTTTCGGAGAAATAATTCGTTTAATGTACATTGCGTTATAATAAAGAAACTGGGGTAAAACGTTACTTGGCCGACTCTCTCGGAAGTGGTTTAGATGCATTTAACACACATTCCTGGGTTAAGGGGCTGGTGCACTTATAGTGATGCTCGGGAGTCGATAGACCAAGTTTTAAGTCGACTGACGTAGGTACCTACTATAGTTCTGTGTTACTAATATAAAAACGTCTCTATGTCAATCGGGGATACTGTAGATTTTTATTAGTAAAATATTTTCAATTAAAGATTAGGATCACTTTCATAGTGATAGATGAAAAATTTAATTATAGGAAAAAAATACGATATAGCAGGTACTTATGTTTTCGGGGCCTTCGAGTAGTAATGGACGAAATTTTTTTCAATTTTTTTCTATCGAATTTTCCAAACGCTATCCATAAGCGTCCACTTAGTTGGTTCTATGTAGCGTCTGGGTAATGTTACGATTAAAAACCGCTACACGTTTACTACCTGAAAGTGTACGTACGGACATACAACATGACACATATCGATACAAGTCTTGTAAACCAGTCGATGTAATTACAATAATTTAGAAACATTTTCAATCCTTTTAAGTATAACTCATGTTATGAGTGACACTTTAGACAGGAGATACAAGATTATTGAATAATCACATAATAAATCAGTTGACAGTTTGATAAATTGCTTTTACTAAATTATTATGAATATTTTGAATTGGTTATGTTGCACAAGTGTCATTATAGATGAAAGTGATTTGCTAATATCGTCAGCTAATTGACAAAAAAAAAATGTTAATATTAAACCATAATTATAAAATTATAGCCACCCAAACAAGCAGTGAAATAATAAAATCGTTACATCAGTACAAAAAATAATAACAATTCAGTAATTTCAAAAAATTACATTCTCAGCGGCAACGAAAAAGGAAATTAACCACCCGCTTCGTTTTGACTGTGTATAATTAACACGAAATCCGTCAAAAAACATGACTTAATCACTTCGAAAATCATTTAACTCAAAATCGTGTCAATAAACATTCTTATTATTGCTCATAATCGTGAAATGAGATATTTTTATGATGTTTTTAAATATTTTACTCGAGTGTCGATTGAAATTCTATTTTGAATACAGGCATCTACTTAAGGTCGTCCACCGTTCCTTTTGGGAGACATCTTTGTCATACCGCATTTTTTGAGACCTGCCAATTAGCGGGATATGAACACTGAAACTTTTTCGGCATCTACCGTTATATGATGACTTCGGCAATCGTTAAGAACCTGTCCTTACCGAATAAGGTTTATCTTGTTCCGATTTTCTAGCCTCAACGCGAATCTTCACTTTTTTCCATACGGCCCTACGGTGACATGACATATTGGTGTCAATGCAACAATAAAATTTAACGTGTATTTATTCATAAGTCAGACGGTCGGTAGTACGAGTTTGCTAAAGTACCAAATTGTCATCGGAAACGTCGACTTTACCGGTAACCGACCTCATAACCAATATTTGCAAAACATTAAGTCTCTCGCTGAAATCAATGAGACACCGAACATTTTTTGTTCAGCGGTACGACCGTTTAACTGGAATTGTACGTAATATTCCTATCAAAACGCAACGTAGTCGTGACTCCATCTGCCGAAACATAATCTGAGCCAAGGCTGTTCACGGATTAGGGTAATTCCAATCCGTTGCAGGATCAGAAAGTAAAACTGTTTCGGTTAGTAATTAGTTCGTTTTGTCAAACACGAATAGGTCACCCGGACCGGTCCGCATGGATTTCTCGCTTCACTTTTTCGGTGACATGACATGAATAATTAAGTTGGCATTATTTCGGTAGGCACATTGTTCGCCAACCGTTGGCCTATTGACATCGTTAAATATCCTTGTTAGTATTGTCTTCGCATTGTTACTCCTATCCTATTCACTCTATATTGATTTAGGTACACGAGACAAAAGCCGGTGAAGATTAATGCTCGGCAGCGGCCTAATGAATAACAGTTGTGTAAAGTCATGTACAAACCGCAAGTCAGGGTTACCAATACGGAGGACTATGTACGAATGTAACGTAAACGTTTCATCTAATCGAACTAATAATAAGCACGTAACAATAAGTAGCTACCGTTTGATGTGAGCCAACGCGTCAGAGCAGCGGCCGCCACTCGTAAAACTAATTCAGGCCGAGTAATTGCCACCAACACCAACAGACCGACATCGACGGGAAAATTGCTAATACACCTACTGACCAAAATAACATTTAACTACCAGCATATAATTTTAGAAACGCACTGCTATCCAGAAACCACTAAGTTGTCACCAAATCAACACGCTTTCGCAGTCGTAAAATTTGTTCTTTCCCACTCGAAAAATAATATACCTTCAGGTCATGACCGAGAATAAAATGCCATTCCGCAAATACAATAATCTACATCGCAAGATGTAAATGTGGATCAAACCTTGGCATCCGTGTCCTGGCGGAAGGCCAACAACGGTCAATTGACTGAGTGACGATTAGCAAGCAAAAAGTATTAGGAAACGTATTGTAGTATTAGGGGTAGACGGACAATGTTCGGTCTATTTCGGGGAGGTCGAATATCTGAAGTACCTGAGTCAGTAACTGCGCCGGCACTTGAGGTGGCCATTGAGCTAGAGGAAATGCGTATATGTTTACGAGAGCCGACAAATATTTTCGTCCAACATTTGTGAGCAAATGTTGATAGACGCCTCTGTAAGGATTGAAGGAGGTTCATTGAGGAGTATGTCAAACGTGACCAGAGATCTAAGGACCGTTGTTTAAGTCACGTACGCGGCGCGCTGTCTGAACCGACTTATCGCTTCACTACACATTATCTGTTATTTGACGATCATATCACTAATGAAGATGTTCGTCTAGATTCTCGGATGAGCGACTGCATTCAATGGCTCTTTAATTGGTCCACTAATTTGGCATAGAAATTCCCAGACATAAAATTGGAGCAACAATAGCTTCCAATTATATTTGTGTTAATATTGATGAACTGTAGATTTGATAGTTGTAGGTTGTAGTGAAACGACTATTAAATATAGAAAATTAATGATGCGTATTTTATTACATGATGGAAAAGTTAATTGCACAATAAGTACTTATGAGAATCTCTACTTCTCTACTAATGTTATAAATGCGAAAGACACTCAGTTGGTCGGTTTGTTACCTACACTTTTCACGTTAAAACCTCTGAGTATTTTTGAATGATATTGGTACAGATATCAATTTGAGTTTAATAAAGGACAGAGGCTTTTTATCACGGGAAATATAAAGGTCCACAGGGAACACGTATGAAACCGCGGGAAGCCACAAGTGTAAATATAATACAGACAGTTGATTTTGCGAATATGGCAACAATAATCAAGACAAAATAGATAAGCTTATATATATCCCTTGAATATATCCTTGAAAAATGCGTGATAACAGGGCTCGAGATAAACACAGTTGTTTATGTATCTACCTACATTTATATTTAGCCTTGACAGATTAATTAAGTTTTTGATAGTGGAAAATTTTACATTGTCAAGTTTACAACAGATATTACAAGATTTACAATGAAGATATACGATTAAGTTAGGTTATAAAATATTTTTGTGCAAGTGTCGTTTTATAGATAAACAACATAGGTTATTGAAGTTAAATATGTCGTCAGATTCTCAACGAAACCTAGATTAAGCCGTGTTTTGGGACTTGAAACATCTCAGGTCTAGATTTTATATTTCGATCATTTAAAGAGCTTTGGAATATTGTATTAATTTCATTCATTAGCAAAAAAAAATTGACTCTTGAAAAACTTATTTTTGAAGTGTTTGTCTTAGGAGTAATTTTGACATGGCATGTTTACTTTAACGTTATTAAAGCACGTCGAATTTTGCAATTGCAATTCTGAGAACGAAAACAAACGTTGGTGTAAGGTTCGTACTGAATTGTCGTAACGAATTCTGATAATACCGTGAAATCTTGAACAATATCGGCACGTTTTAACTATGGACGCCTGCATATTTATGATAAGCGAGCGTTGAAGCAGATACAACATGCGCTTCGCGTTAATTTTGCAAAAAAGAAACAT
Source organism: Thyatira batis (assembly GCA_905147785.2). Taxonomy (NCBI): domain Eukaryota; kingdom Metazoa; phylum Arthropoda; class Insecta; order Lepidoptera; family Drepanidae; genus Thyatira; species Thyatira batis. The sequence goes on from LR990489.1 coordinate 9,667,920, forward strand.
ATAGGCGACTTCTGCATTTCGATATTTCCCTCACCTTAGCACTGGAGATGTTGGCGTTCATCCAACTTTAGCTGTGAACGCTTGGGCTGTCGCCGAAATATGTGTTCGGACACTTCAGAACATGAGGAGAGTTTATGAAACTCAAGACAGAACCGTCGTTGGCCACACAAAAAGCACAGTACAAGATAAAAACTTAGCACAAACTAAGCACGTCTAACGGTCACAATTTCAGAACGTCGAGTTTGAATTCGATTTTTTTTAACACAAAACTATATAACCAATAATGGTCTTTCACATCACGTCAAATATTGGCGTTGTCACAGGTGCACGGGTGTCATAAATAAACGAAGCATTCGTTGCCGGCGACACGTGCGTGTTCGACGGTAAACCGCGAATAACAAGCGATAAGCCGCGTGAGTGTGACGACGTGCGCCCCTCTACTACGACCGCTGTATGCTCGAGGCACAGCGTGACTGACGCAGGCGGACGACGCGGCGCGACGCGGCGGCCCGACGCTCTGCACACTGCACAGCTCGCCGCATCTCCACTCAACCCCTCGATGCTACGACCAACCCCGGCGAACGACTTCCATTCTGCGGCTATATTTTTCAACCCGAACACAGCCCCGAGCAAAAAAACGAGGACGCGCATTGCATCTCGCATAAAGTCGCATCGCATCGCATCGGACCACTGCACGTTTTAGCCGTGGCATCTGACCACTTTTTCTGCTATCCGAGTAATTAATTATTCACGCCTTTTATGGCACCCTGAATTAACCTACACGAGTGAATAGTGAACGTTTCGGTATCTCGCGTAAACGGTGTATATGTTCTGATAAATGCACAAGATATTTTCTTAAATGCTCTCCAAAGTCAGACGTAATGATTCAAAAGCTTAGCTTTCTCGTGAACCCGTTGTGTCAAGTGGCGACACAATAAACTAAGAAACCAAATTGACTATTCAACTGTGAAAGTGTGTCACATCCTGAAGCTAAGTTAATGGGTAGATAATGACGGGTGACGATAGTGGTGCCGCTACGCGCTAGGATCACGTAGAAGCAACGGTACCGCGACTGTACGACTCTATTGCACTTGGGGGCTTATTTAAATAATCGTCGCATCGAGGCCCGGCTCGAGGCTTCGGGGACAATTGGTGGTTTCAGAGATAACGACGCCCGCCATAATTACTATCTGCGAAACTGGACACATGCTCCGATGATAATATACCTTTTTAAACAAAATTAAGCGCGTTTTAAGTCTTTCACTTATACTTAACTGCAGCTGTTTTACAACAGTTTCTATAACTGTTTCATTAGCGATTTCCAGTTGTAAATGTCTTCATTAAGTTAAATCTTTATTGATGTTAATAAGTCCAATCTTAAGATTAATATCTCTCGAATTAAATCAATTTATCTGTATCGTTTCCTCTTCATCTTTTATGATTGAGATAATTAATAGTTGTAGATAAGAATGCGAAACGGACGACTGAAACTGATTGAAATTATCGATAGTCTTTGCAGATGTATGAAAGTCGATACAATTAAATAGGAATCTAGAGGACCCGGTCAGTCGATTGTGGTTATTAATCACGTGTAATGCGATTAAATATTGGATGCCACGGTAGTGTCCGTAGATGTTGCTTTATAAGGTACATCTGCAGTCGGTCGGTTGTCGGCAACGTTTGATGGGCAGCAGAGAGAATCCGACCGATGCGAAACATTCCATCTCGTTACAGTTTCCTGCTTTACTGTGTGTTCTTATTACTTTGTGGACTTCCGACGTTTTGATTTCTATGAAATTGAAATGCACTTTTATATATAAAAAAAACTTCTTTGATTTTTATTTTATATAGGTACCTAATACATGTTTTGACGAAAGGCAAAGACACTGGAACTCTTACCTACTGATATTCTAGTTCTTGATAAATATAACTGAAACTGACGTGTTTATGCTATATTTTTTTGAATAGTCGATAGTTATCTTAATATTATTCACCGATATAAACTGATATAATAGTTTATATCGGGGCGGAAACCAAGTACGTTATATAAAGAAGTTAGTCAACCCCACGTCCACGAAACGTTATTATTTCAATTTGCTATCGGTTCATTATCTATGAAAGATTACGAAATGCAGTGAATCGTAAACGCTGCGGTAAAAGCCGATTATAGTTTTATTGTTATAACGATTATTACACTTAATGCAGTCCGACGTATAGCTGATGGATCTATAGAGATACGATTTTTGTTTATTTTTTTTATTTGAACCGCTGTAAAAATAATCCGATGCATTTTATCAACATTTGCTCGTGGTTATGAGACTTTCTATTGCAAATTGTAACTTTTACTTTTTAATCAATTACACAGAGTTTGATGATCTTTATTATAATTTCGGCCCGGAAATTACCTTTGCATTGTAATTCCACAACGGATGATCCTCGTTTTATTAAAATTTCTTTTAGATTCTATTTGATTTTAAAATGTTTTAGTTTTAAATTCGTGGTACCACATACTTAAATTGTACATTCCGAATCGACTTTAAAATATCGAAGTATAAGATATAACAACCAGTAGGTACATCCATTAAAGATATATAAGATAGATATCTTTATAATATTCTGCTTGTAATTTTGTATTCGTTTACTTCAAGTACAACAGAGAAGCTCATGCAAATCAAATAGTAAACGATATCTATTACCTATAATTCGATTAGAAAGGCAATGCAGCAGAGACAATGCACTAACAATAGTAGAGACAACAAATTCTCTTTGTTCGGGATTTACGTGGATTTTTGCCGTTTTCGTTTGTCCGATCGCTGTGATATTTCCTTTAAAGACTTTCTCTTTCCCATTGTATCGGAGGTGTTGGTGGTGTTGGCGATTTATCGGCTGGCACGTATCGTCCGACAACGACGACACGACGCGGGAATCGAACCCTAACCGACCGCTAACAATGGCATAAACAAGTTTCACTTCACTTCACTTCGCCCCAAGAGTCCGAGACCCGGCTAAGTGTAGTGTAGCCGCTCAGTAAATTAAAGTGATTGCGATCGATTAAAAACGAAAGAGTGAGTGTTGAAATTAAAATTATACGGAATGCTGAATGCTGATTATAATCGCGTAATTGACAGCTTAATTTTTCAGATGTTATTTTGGTAAGCGAAATGATGAGGTTGCAGGTACCTTTAACCTTGCAGCTATGGTTACTGATATTGTAGCGGGAGGGAATGGCCGAGCACTCGCGGTCATTCCCAGATCCCCCTCCCAGCACGGGAGGGGGACGAGAAGGGCTCGCCGAGAGGGCGGGCGGTCGCCGGGGGGGACTGGACGCAAGGGCTGTGCCAGATTCCCAGTCCCCCCCCCACAAAGGCGAGGAAGGAGTGCCGCTGGGTCGTTTAGTGGGTATACCGGTTGACTAGCAACCGGGGAGTCCCACATAACCCTCCCTGTCCCCCGACGGGGAGGGTATGCGTAACGCATTTTTCCCAGCGATAAAAAAAAAAAAAAAAAAAAAAAAAAAAATGGTTACTGATATTGAATTTCCATTCAGTTGCATAAAAATGTACATATACAATACATAACCAGTACAACTCTCAAAACCACATTCCAAAAACAAAACAAACTATAAAACGGAAATAGCATATCACGCACCGACACTTGGAGTGATAATGCCACCAATTAATACGAGCGTGCGCCCGCGCAGCCTATCGAGACAGGTAGCCGCGCGGCCACGTTTCCACCGGCTAATTGATATTTACATAGCACGCTCGTTAGGGGAATATTATGCGGAAGTACATCTGTGACCTTATAAAGTTTTATGCCGCTCTATGTTTTGAATTTATAAGAGCTTTTGTTATCTCTATCATTTTGGAGGATATTTCAAATATACTCACATTTAAGGTAAGGCTGACTTAATGATTCTTATTCAAAATCCAAAATTTGTTTAAAAGGATGATGGTATTACAATTACATAATAACTTAAATGTATATATGAAAAGGAATATCGTAAAACATCTTCCGAACTCTGTAGTAGTAGTACCGATTGAAAACAGAAAGGTCGTGGGATCCCACGGTGGGAAAAGCATGTTAGGTATTTTTCTCAGCAAAGCACTAGTCTAGGATCATTAACTAGCAATTAGCTGTAGCCTGCGATCCCTACGTGTTCTTGTTGGTGATAAATTTAAGTTTTAGGTCACCAAGTGGTGGTACATCTAATTATGTATATCGTATAGTGGCTTCTCGTGGTTTCACCCGCGTTCCTAGGGGATCTTCAATTTTCCAGAGATAAAATGTAGCCCATGTCCTGTCTCAGACTTAAGACCATCTGTGTACCAAATTTCATTTCAATCGGTTCGGTAGTTTTAGCGTGGAAGCGAGACATTTACATTTAGACATTACTTTCGCATTTATAATATTAGTTATGGTTAGGATTCTGGCATGTTAATATTATTTTCCGTCAGCAAAATATTTGTTTAAAGTCAATCTGGTAAAAAAGCATGCGTGTAACAAAGTACCTTCCAAACACACTTAACAATAACAAGCCGAGTAAATAAATGGAGTAAACAACATTTCATTGTTATTTCCAATACAAGATGACTGATCGAATTCAGTAGAAAGTGATCTGATAAGATATAGAATGGAATTTTTATTTATTTTCGGAGGTGTCGTAATGTTTGTTTGTAAATCGTTTTATATATTGATTGGAACCAGTGGATTGGAGATTGAGTTACTGGAAAATTACATACATTGTATTTTTTACTGTTATGTTGTGTACTCAAATAACATAGAGAATCTATGTGATTCACAATGAAACGATTGGACATGGAAAGATAGTGGATCTTTGATAAGTATATCAAAATAAGATTTTATCTTTAAGAGCATGTAAAATTATTTTTAGAACTCATACACATAACTAAAAGTTTTTGGCTTAATCAAAGAGGCATACCTACTTCATAAAGCGTTTTTTTAGTACTTAACAAAAAGTAATTCAGTCTCAGTTTTTAAACCACGCCTTTAATATATAAAAAGTCATAAACATGTTATGTACAACATGTATAATTTAATTAAATGTTGCCAGCACACAATAAGTGTTAATTCTAAGACCGTGCCTCACGATTGACCCTACAAGCTAGTGTTTATATTGTTGGCAACATTGTTGCAAATGTTCCTCAGCTTCCATTTTGAACACTCACAATTTAAACTGAACCGCAAGCTGATAACGTTGTCAGGAAGGTGTTGGGCACCACTTAAGGCTTGGCCATCCGATTTAAAACCTTAAATCGATACAATAAAGTTTATTTTACCTATTCTTTAATGTTGTTTTTATAAAAAATACATCAGACTATGTTTTTGAACGCCTTATTTATTATTATAATTGTTTGTGTAGGAGTTACATATAATTTTGAATATATATTGTGCCGTTAGTATGTTCTCAAAGCTTACCTTCTTGCCGATCAAAAGCATTTAATTATGATGAAAACTCCAATAGTAACGTACCTGTAACAAGTCATCCAAATTAGTAAATCATAATTTTATCACTTATCTTGCTTAAAATAAGGGTTTATGTATATCAATTATTATTCTTGGATGAATTATTAATAATGAAATCAGTAAAACGTTGAGAAAGTAGGAAAACCTATAAGAATCCGGCTCGAAGGACTAAAGAAGTATGGCGACCAACGAGTAATTCATCCAAATTCGGTAATAATTTTTGTGTAGACAATCTTCAATAGTGTGTTAGTAAAAATAACAACCCAATCGCCATCAAATCTAGGCCAAGCGAAATCATATTATGGTGGTTACGTCACTGAACTGTCATAATTTAAACCGACTTATAGACAATGATTACTGCACCATTTTAAAAATAAAATGCATTTTTTTTAACATTTTTATACAATGGATATGAAATTAAGTTCATGTCTAAGTAAAACTTTTTCTTAAATGAGATCTTTAGTTTGATGTTAAAAATAAGTATTTTCGATGCACTGCAAGATACTAATTTGACTCTGATTTCTATACGTTCACTACAGTCTAGCGGCTATTATAAATAATATAAAAGATAAAAGGATATTTCAATTAAATTGCACAACAATAATAAAATTAATTCTGGAAATAATTTAATGTGACATTAATCAACAGACTCCAATTAAAACTATGTTCAACGACTATATAATTAATTATTGAGTTGATTAAGTCACGAGAGTATTTGTTATGTCACACGTTATGCAAGAGACTGTTTCATTTGAAATTTTATGCGAAATCATTTCTAATTAATTTATTAATTGAGTTTGTACGTCTGTCCGTATCCTTTCTATGCACTATTACTTATAAATTTCGAGGATCATTTTATTAACTACGATTGATACGCTTTAGGATTGCGATTAATCAATTACTAGTAAATTTAATCTGCATATTTTTTACGATTAAATTTATATTTTGGAACTGATATTAATTTATTGTAAGTAATTATTTAGTAATAGAAATTAATAAATTTGAATCAATAATTCAATAAATTTGATTCCAAACTACGCAGAACAATGTAATAATAGAACAAACTCCATTAGATACCTAGTTTAGGTACACATTCTGCTTTTAAATACATACTTATATAGGTATACAGACAAAGCACAAACGGACATGTTCATATCAAACACATAAATGTTTGTCCTGGGTGGAATTCGAAACCACCACTGGCAGTTTGAAAGTCAGGATCACTAACCACAATCACTATTCAGTCTATATGAAAAGAGCACAATCTGATAAAAAAGTGTTATAATATTTATTTTATAAGATAAAATTAAGCCAATTAACATCGATATCGATCCAGATAATTTGAAAGTGGATATTAAGCTAAATTGACCACTTTGTACCGAGCTAACAATATTTTGTAACGGTGTTGCCGATAAGAAAATTATAACACGTTTGCACGTAATAAGACAATTATTATTTTAAGTAGGAATTTCGTAATCTTGTGATAGATCTACTTGAAGACTGGTATTATACGAAGTTTGTGGCGTTGTAGCAATACATAGAGCCTTATTTATAATCATGACCTTTAAAAACCTAGCATGAGTCTAGTCGTAAAAGCTTAGATATACCTACATAGAATGAAAGAAAATATTTATTGACAGCACACTTAAACACTCATTACATACATAACAAAAACATAAAACAAATCGATGACAAACAAGCGGTAGGAGTGCTTTCTAAAGGGGGACCAGCTCAGCATGTGCTGTTGAAGACATCAAAAATCTAGGGATTTTCAAGGCTGGAGTGAATAAGTTTCTTCTGGGCAAACATGCTCCATCTTAGGTTTCGGCAACGTCAGAGACCAAATGCAAGCCCATCATTAATAAAAAAAAAACCACAGCGTTGATTTTCAGCTTGCACCTTATAAACATGTTAGTTTGTTGTATGAATATAATTTTACATAATATAAAATATAGTTGGATCCTGTTATCTGTACACATAATATATTTTATAGTAAGCCACGGTTCAAAGCGGGTTTTTAACTATAGATAAAGTGATTCGAGAAGATGCTTTACACGTTTAGTTTAATATTATTGTGCGAAGCCGTTATAGGTAGTATCTATATAAGTACCTTAGTATTTAAAAGTAGTGTCTATCTAGTACAAGCTCTGTTTAGTTTGGATTTAGATGACACATGTGCGAAAAATGACACAGCATATAAGTAGTTCGAGAAAATTAAGTGTATACAAAAATCTGTAAAACAGATAATTCGACAATAACGAATGGTAGTCATCGAAACTCCATACAGTCGATTATTTAATGAGTGAATTATGCTATTATTATGCATAATTAAGTTGTTTATTGCGCATTATTTCTCATATTGGAGGTCAGTGTTAAGTGAAGTGCATTAAACAATTTTTGACGTTATTTGTTAAATATATAATTAAGCATCGTTTATTTGCGAGAATAATAATTAATATAAAGTAAGTATCTACAGATAAGGTCTTTGCGATATTCAAAATAAATATAAAAAAACACCTATATTTTTAAAATACCTATGTTGATATTCTTGCATAGGACTGACTGTGAACTAAGATCTTTTATTTTGAAGACTAAGGTTTTAAGTTTGATCTCCTTACACGAATTTACCTACATATAATTTATATCACCTCAGAATGGTCGTTTCAACCTGCCGTAGTTTTAATCATTGATAAAATTAACCTACATTTAATATTTAGCTCTCATACATTTTCTATAAAATTATATTACCGTTAAAAGCTCAAGCAATTTCAGTGAATCTTCTACGCAATTTACATAATTGGTTAATTAATGTTTAAACGGAGAGATCACTTCTCCAGACACATAAGAGCTATTATGTTTCAAGTCGTAACTCTACAAAGATAGGCAGCACAAGACGAAGTATGCTGAACTAAATCTTCTGAGAACTATTTCGTCATTATTTCAGAACCGAGGAGCACGCATCTAAATGTCACGGAGCTTTAATCCAAAAAAATGAGATCGAAATTCTGCGCAACTACAAACTAGGTCCAGTCTTTATTATGTTAAAGAAAAATGAACCTTTTGATAACACGCTAAAGTCCGTTTCAGTTCGAGATGCATTGGGATAATGGTATACGTTATTTATTCTTAAATAACAATGCGAATGCCAGGAATAACAGCGAAATTTCATTTCGCAATGTGAGAATACCAAATTGGGTATTATGGTATGGACTACGATACTATGGGACCTTTGGTTGTGTATATATATTTTTAAATACACCATTTAAACTGTGCTTGCCAAACTTAAACAATAACAATATAATAACTTAACTTCTCATTTCGATTACTTTAACGGGCAAAGAATTCATTCTCAATTATTGGGTGGTTCTTCGAAATAAACGACGGCACGGTGGCATACGGCTGGTAATTAATCAGAATGTTCAATTGGTATTTTTTTATCTGAAACAACGCCCATTTGCCGGAACTTTTCTCAACTGACGCACTTTACACGCGATTAATTGTTTTGCAACAACGAACGGACAATGGCAAGCCTGGAGCTACGGAATAATCGAAAGGGTAATATGACTCGAAATAAAATACATCTTTAAATATACATTACCATAAATTTATTAACAATATGGTCTGGCTTGGAAAGCCACGAAATATTTTCTTTTAAAGTTTGTTATAGTGCTAACTTTATCATTAGGTATTTGGACTACCGATGTTCCGTTTCGACAGTTTCAGATATTAAGGTATATTTTATCTAACTAAGGAAGGTTGTAGCATGTCGGCCCATTGTAAAAACTATACATTTCCACATAATAGAAAAAAAAGGTACAATAGTTTTTCGAGAATTGTACTCAAAGTAAAAAAAAACACTTAATCGTGACCACCAAAGCAGTTGAACATTAAAAATACCAATAAAATAAATACATGTGAGCAAAATGAGTTTTAATTGGCGAAACATGCGACAATTGGCTCTCATAAAATTTCCAGCGATATCCGAGTAGTGATAAGCGCATGCGCATGCGCAGGGGTCGCGTGATATGCCAGCCGTGATAGGATTACACTCAGGTATCACTGTCACCATCTCTGCATCGTTCTTATTGTTTATATTTCGTTATACGCTACAGGGACAACTTACCAGTCTTACTTTTCTTGGAGCTACGGGAACAACAATGAAAAAGGTACCTGTAAATCGTGCTTCTGAATTCGAATATCTCTTATGAAAAAGAAAGGCGGAAGAGCAACAATGCAGCGAAGGCGAGAAAAGTCGCAGCCGCACGTTCAACTGCACGGCCAACTAATTGCCACAATAAACATCGTCGATGCTGATAAATCACTGTGTACATTTTCGACAATTTCCCTTAATTGGTCTCGTTTCCCAATCGGGTCGATTGTGATCTCACGATGTGTGGTCAGCCCTATGCCCAAATCAGCGGGGTGATCTCCGTGACACTGACTGGCCAACACGAGAAGTAATTAGCACCAATGAGACCACACACCGATCGCGCCATTAAGCCGAAACTCAGGCGCCTGCATTCAACTTTCATCCTCGCGGATTGAGTCTGGGTCGTATGAATCACGATCTCGATACAAACACGCCACAACTCGGGTTGACATCGATATAAAATAGCCGGTCGTGTGTAACTAAGACGGCGACATGACAGGAACAGTGCTGAAATGGAATTTTATTCCGTTACATGGCATGTCACGCCACCAATTGTAGGAGCTGTTATCTGCGTAATAAATAATGTAAGACTGTGTATCTAGTCCAAATAACCTCAAAATTACCACTAGCCCTGTGTTAAACATGACAACTGTCATAATACGTTGGGAATAACTCAAACGAAAACATGCCCAGGACAGGAACCAACCTTGAAATTCGGAATTTGAAAGCGAATCTGTTTCAAAACAGGAGCTAAGCAACGGTTACGGCTACCGATACTGAAATAATCAATAAACATGACACGAAGGTGTGAAATTTTTTGTAGCAACAACACTGACCAGCAGAGATATTAATCAATCATCCAGAGACACGACTCCTTGACGCAAGTCGCGTTGTATACCAACAAATTGCATAATTGTATCCAAATTTATCAGTGAAAGTGAAGAATCGTCTCACGACGAATGCTAATGTAATACTGGCCTAATGATAGATGGCGGCGGCGAGTGCTGCTCCTGCGCCTGCGCCGTAGAAAGCTCGAGTATTATTTATTATTTATGATCAGCCAAATCCATTGTTGGACGCACTGAGTGATTTACAATGACTGTACGTCAGATGCGGTTACACACAATTAATTACCGGACGACTTACTTCGATTTGCTGAGTCCGAGTCAATCCTGACGATGGATGAAGTCTAACATCTGTGTCATAAGGCTCATAATTGAATTAGAATTTCATCAATATCTGTATTTTATTTTTGGTCCGTGCCATACGTTCGTGATTTCGGTGACTTGTCGGTTGAGTGATAGACGTTGCAATACAATAGGCGTAATAGGGGAAACATTTCTAGTAGTACTGAAGTCATTAATTATTTTGCTACTAAATCATTATTAACTGCGACCGTAGTAAATCCTATAGTGCTTAGAAATCATAAAGTATCTACTATTCCAGTTTCAAGTATTGTAGAAGTGTCAACGTGTTTGGAATAATTGGAAAACGCATTATACTTTCAAACTATGACAGCATGTTTTTCATACTCTATCTCATTGCATTGCAAAATGTATGCGGTTTGTATTCGCGTTCAAGATCATCTTTTGCATATTGCATAATAAGATAATATAAACACTGCACAAACTTGTTTCCATTTCATGAAACTTCAACTATAAATATTTCACACTAATTCTTTAATTATAATCTTGTTACTGCACGCAAGAAAGATCCGCGAAGGGAGTTTTTACGCACTGCAATTATTAGCTACCTTTATCTTTAAATGTTTCTAAATACATAATTGGAATAATAGGCGTTGCGTGACGAAAGGGCGATTTCGCATCGTATCAAATTGAACCAACAGATTATGAGCTTTAAACATTATTATAGTCCCTTCTCCCAACGAAGGCATCTAAGGTCTTTTGAAATTGGTTCAGTTAATGGGTACACGGAAAGAAAAAGTCCGTGTCAAAATAGACGGATCATAAGCTGTGATTATATGTAACAGTACGCAAATGAAGGCCTCCAACTCTAGTTCATGATAATTGGTAGGTGCTTTAAAATTGACACGAGAAAATTACAAAACATCACATAAGGGCATTGGATAGGGCGAGACTATTATTTGTTTTGCAAGTATCAAATTAAAGCTATAGCATTACAAGCTTAAATAAACTCAAGATGATTTATCATAGTAATAACAGAATCCCTTGATTTAGGTACAACTAAATACCATGAGAATTAAACTTTAGCGAAACAAAGATTGGGCTTGGAACGTGAGTCGCAATTTCGTCGAGCTTCGAGATTAAGCAAGAAATACAGGAATCATTTCATAAAAGACAATACTCCTTGCATTTCTTTGATGGTGGCTTTACCTACACTAATATTACAAAGAGAAAAGATTTGTTTTTTTTTTCGTTTGTAAGTTATGAATAGGCTCTGAAAGTATTGAACCGTTCTGAATACTTCTTTGACCAATGGAAAGGTACATATACATAACTATATTTCCCTCGTATTTCCACGGAAGCTAGTGAAATATTAACCGTATACTGAGATTGTGTCCCTGCTGATTGAATTGTAAAGCTCATCTAAAATAAAACATGGCGGCATAACATACCTATCTAAGTTGTCGTCCTAAAAAAACACCCACACTTTCTACGGTAAGCGTCATAACCATAAAACGGTTGCATCATTGGATTCGTATTAATGTTATCAATGTAATGGCAATTAAAATCTCGGTGGTGCCAACAAAATTAATGTTTCCACTTTCGATAGGTGTTTTCCAGTTATCGAACACAGAGGTAAAATTGCATCGAAAACACGGCAGCTTCGTAGTAAGGTATAAACACAGTGCCGTTGGAGTGTTATGATTTGAGAGAGCTCCATTGTATGCGGTCTCCGACAGGAATTTAGCTGTAAATCATCAGATTTGAAAGGAGATTGCGTTCGGTCTACTTTTTGCTAACATTATTGTTTTTCATTATAGATTTTAATTAAAATGTAATTACCTCCAATATTTATTGGCGGTGTTTCAGACGAAAGTATATTTCAACCTATTGCGAGAAAGGTTAAGTCATAGCTCTTTCGAGACAGAGATAATCTGCACTCAGTTATTCCAATCATAATAGCAAATAAATTAGTAATACTATAATAACAATAGATATTCGAGTAGGTACGTATAATAATAAATTTATAAATGCGAAAGTTTGTATGGTTTAGGTACTATTTACCTACGCCAGAATGACTGATGAACTTGAGAAATTGATTTGGAAGAGGAAGGGAGTTCATATATGTTTTGGAATTGGCCTTCGTTTCGTTTTATCCCGATAACATAGAGGACCCCGGGCTCGTGATTGAACTTCAGGGCGGAAGGAAAATCAACAATTCACGTTTGACACTTTTGATATAACAATTTCGAGCCATTGTGTTTTTAAGACTAGAGTTTACTATGAACTATTTTCAAGTAGACAAACTCGTATGTGTCAATTAAGATTATTGTATTTTTTTTTTTTTTCATAATTTTTATCTAAGCATTGATTACCTATGTATTCACAAACTGGTATTTCATAAAATATCGAATAAGAAAAAATATATTCCTTGCTCACTTGCAGTGATTACAGATTACACAATTTCTGGTAACATAATATTTGTTGAGCGACTCCTAAATATGGTTATGTTTGGCAATTATTCAAACACGACAACAAACAGTTGGGTGTTGCTAGAGCTAGAAATGTCAACGTGTCTGCTAAACTGATAGTTGAGACTCCGCTGACAAATTAATGGTGGTTAACAAAGGTCTACTTGGATATGAAAGTGTAGATTACAAGAGATATAATTGTTTAATAGTATTATGTACTAAGAATAAAGAGCAAAGCTAGTAAGTTATAAGAACGAGTTATAAAAAGAGAATTATAGAGGTTTATCAGCGGACAAGATTGACCATAAATATATCGTCCTTTAAGTTAACTATTTATATAAACTAATATAAATTGGTTAAAATAAAAAGGGTGGTGGGAAAAATAAATTACGACCTAATCTTAAACCTATATCATAAAAATCGGTCAAGCCTTTTCGTAGGAGTTCAATAAGAAATATGTGATACGACATTTTATACATCAGGTCTATATTAACATAGATGAAATGGTCGTACAATGCTCAAATAATATAATTTCTTCACCTTTTACATCACTGCCCTGAATCAAAGCGTGACATAGCCCACACGCCCTACGCCACACGGTTGCAACATTATTCGTGGCCCGGCCACACGGCTACCGGGTTCGATACTCGGCTGAGACAAAGCGCACAGTTTGTCATTGTTTGTTTTAATTGTTTTGTCTATTCACTTGACGTCCATTCACAAAGTATAATTAATTATTGCACTGGCGGTTGTCAACTGCTGCGCATGAAATTGTGAAAGCTCTATAGAAATTACCAAATGAAATTGCGAAAAACTTTGCAGTCGTATATGCCTTGATGTTTCGGAATTGCAGATGATTTACGAGATGTGTGTTGCGTGTAATTACTTCTGTGTTGTCAACAGCCATTTTTTTTGCAAATTACCCAATTTTCCATCAGCTAAAAGTACTATATATGAGTACCTACCTTTTTTTTTTTCTTAGGTGTTCGATCCATCTAATATTTGATTGATGTCGTAGCTTTCGTAGGAGATTTTTATTTATTTATTAGCTTCCGGGGATTCTTTAACTTTCCCGGAATAAAAGGTAGCCTATGCCCTTTACCAATTTTATTCCTCATCAAAATCTGTTTAGTGGTAAAGGCGTGAAAGCGTAGCAGCAGAATTACATTTGCATTTATAATATTAGTATTGATATCAAGTGTAAATGCGAGGACAGGAGCAGGTGCTATGGTTAGTACTAAAGTTGTCAAACTGTAACTGTAAAGGCAAATAATCAAAGCCAGTAAGTACTAGTGTAGTGATGTAACTGCACAATCTAAAATGACTCAACCAAACGGTATTAGGTTTACATTTGTTAACCTAATGCGATTATCTAATATCGATTACGACCACCCACGCGGTCTGTCACACATCAAAGTAGAATCAAAGCGGTTTTACATAAACACGCAAGCAAACCCAGTGTTGTAGGTGTATCGGTATCGATGCATCGCTAATGTCGATTGTTTGCGTTCACTTTCGATTGTTATGAATTATTGCGAAGTAATCGGATAACGTTTTGTTTTGTCACTTCGCATACAAAATCTTCTAAGAATTTTGCACCGTTAATAAATGCTAATGAAATTTTATTGTTGTTTTTAAAGCCGGAATTAAGATTAGAAATCTAGATATGTCAACTTTCTTCATTGCCCATATTTTTTTTATTTTAATAATGACTAATTGATACTATTTAAGTATTTTCCTGGTGTTGTTGCTAATGAATGATCAAAATGGTAGAATCTACACTATTATGCAAATTTCTAATCGTTTATTTACATTAGATCGATATAGGTGATTAGACAAAATATGGTCATTCCCTACAGGTCAGCATTGACCGCGGTTGTGGCTAGGCTGCCCTGCCCTTCCTGCGGAAGCACGTGAGTATCTCAACCGGTCGCTTGAGAGTGAAAGCCCGCGTGCGCACACGCAAACATTGCGCCCAATTTATGACAAAAATCTACGCTCGAACAACAAACTGATGCAAATTTTGGAATTTTGCGAAACGAAAGTGTAAAGTATCGAGTATCGTAACACCTAGTTTTATATTTATTAAAACAGGTTTTAGACACCAATAAAACGATTTACGTCGAAAGTTGGTTTCTTTACATTTTAAGGTGTCCTAGTATTTCCACGTCTTCGCTACTTAGTTAAATACCGAATAATTAAAATCCTTGCGATAATTAAAAGAAACTTAAATTTTAATGGGTTTTTAATTGCGCCATTGCCATTTGAGGAACTGACAAAAATGCAGTTTTATCAATCTTTTATAATTGCGGTGTCGCACTCTCGCATGACAATGCAGCCACCCAAAGAGTTGGAATAATTCCATCTGACATCTACATACCAAATCACTGATATCCTTCACTTACTCTTCCAGTCGTAGATCACAGATAAAATATGATGCATCCAAAATGGCGGATCGATTAAGACGTCTCGGCGGGAACTACGGAACTCAAAAACAATAAAGATCGAGATAAATGTCTCGATTAAAATAATCGTGGTGACCTTTGCTGTGCCCGATCCGTCATTCGAATATCTCTATATTAGTGGGCACTGTAAAAATGACGTATGTCAAAAACCATAAATGGTTACGATTGGCGGGCGATGACAGAAAAATTGCCGGTGTATGGTCACCCCATTGTTTACACTGAGAGAGATGTATCAGGGGTGAATTTACTTAATTCTGATGGTCAGCTGAAGAGTGGTCTTTTGACGTATGATTTATAGTGCCAATACGTTTTACTCAGTTTTAATACATCGATTCATGGACATGAGTATCATTCATGTTTAACCATATTCGAATATAAATTAAACATTATTACACAACTTTTACATTTACTCTAGACATACTGAAATACAAAATAAATCGACACGTTGATCCAAAGAAATTACCATTGAAAAACGTTCAGGTAAAACGCGACATCTCAAAGAAAGATTTGGGCATGGCTAATTACTGGGTAATTAGGAGGAAAGCGCCGTAGGGAGAGTGTAATGAAGACTTGGCGAAAAGGAATGCTATGGAATAATCGACGACGTTTATGGTATGGCGAGTGAGTGACTTAAAATCGATTTCCAGTTCGAGAAATGCGCACTTGGGATATTTTTGCCAAATGAGACACAGAATTCAGAGCAAGTTCATAATTGTTCAGCAAAAAAGCAAAACCACCTGTTGAATACTAAGTTACAATTTGTCCTCTCGACTCATGGAGTTGTAGGCTTCAACACTGATAAAGAACACGTTATTAACACATAAATCTACTTTCACGTACTAACGATTAGCAATGAAAATGTAACTGTCGATTAAAATCCATTATTTACTGAGTTATTTGTTATTGCTGTTTCCTTATCTTTACTCGACGATGCAAATATGGTGTTCCTTATCGAATAATAAATTACTTTGACACTTACACTTTCTATGAGGACCGTAAATTGACGATATATTTTATAATTATGTTGATGGTTTACTGAATTTAATTGTTATATCTACTTGTGTAAGATATACGGAACCTTCGACTTAATGTAATAAGGACTACAATCCTATCCATTAATTTTACCTATACAATAAAGTCACTATCGCTGCTTCTGCTTTAAACAGAGATAAAAACAAATGTCTGCTAATTAAAATGTATTGAAATATGTCTATTGATAGCGTTTGGATGACATGAAAAAGGTATAGTAGATATGTATGGATATAGAGAGATATAGATGGTTGGGCTTTGTAGTTATGAGCCTGAATTTGAGCCGCGGTGGTGAGTTTTAATCCCACACACGACAGACATTTACATGCATAAATATGTGTGTTTGTTTCGGTCAAGATATAAGCATAAATGAATATGTAGTATATCAACTATTAGGTTCCCAAATCATAAGCCCTGGCGTGGTGGCCGTGTGTGCAAAATGTTCCAAGATAATTACTGTTTCTAGTAAAAATATATGTACCTATACTATACATATTATGCTAGCAAGAAACAGTTTTCTTACAACAATACATTATTTAACCGCAAGAAACAAAACCAAAATTACACGCACGATTTCATTGACAACTAACAAATTATACGCATTAAGTGATTCCATTGTAAAAGTACTCAAAAAGTTCAGCTGAGCGTAACGGAAATTGAATTACTTAAAATTTAAATTAGCATTTCGTAAACGAGCGGTATAAGATAAATGTAACAGCATCAATTTTATTTGTTTATGCAGATACAGCTTACGCAGATGGCCGATAGATGTCACTGGAGCACTAATAAAGCAAATCTACTATGTAACCGAAGTATATACATATATACTAATTCAGACAAATGTGTATATTATATGTACCTACTTCCTAAAATGCAGAGTAAGCGCTAGTATAGGCAAAAAACAGATAAACATCTTTTTATTGTGAATTACATGATTTATTTTGAATAAATAAATAAATCTATACAAAAATGTGCTATTGGAACATAGCATTAACGACAGACGAAGAATTTGTAAGACTATAAAAAAAACATCTTGTCTCTGGGAAAACCTCACTTAAATCCAGCCTTGTAAAGCCAACTTTAAGGTTATGAATGACTCGTTAGTGTTTTTAGAATATGCTGTATCTACTTGAACGAATGTAGGCCAAAAATTGCGCAAATGTATTTATTCGCACCGTAATGAAGAAACCGTGTTTTCCTCATTTTCTAATGACAAATGAAGGTTTTCCTGATTTTAAATGTGAGAACAATGTGCAAGCTTTAATAACTCAGAGATGTATGAGTAATCACTACATAATATAAAACAAAGTCGCTATCCGCCGTCTGTCTGTCCCTATGTATGCTTAGATCTTTAAAACAACGCAACGGATTTTGATGCGGTTTTTTTAAAGGATGGAGTGATTCTTAAGGAAGATTTTTATGTATAAATCATTACTCTATGACGAATAGGAGCGGAGTATCAATCAAAACTGTTGCAAAAACGGGCAAGAGTCGCTAACGAAGTTGCGCGGGTCAACTAGTTATTTATATATAAAAGAACGGTAACCTTAATGGGTATGTCTGTCAATCCCACTAATAATACAAATACAAAAGTTTTTTTAAGAATGGATAGATGTTTGTCACTTTTTAAGGGCAGAACGGCTAGAGGGATTTTGTTGAAATTTGGCACGGAATTAGAATATATTCTGGACTAGTAAACAGGTTACTTTTTATCCCGGGAATAATTAAGATCCCCGAGAACGCGGAGTGGAAACTAGTTAGATATAAAATTACAAAGATCCGATAAGCCAAGCAAAGTTAAAAGCAACGATTAGTATCCATTATCGTATATCCCGGACGAATTGAACGATTCACGTCATTAGTAATGGTAATTTCATTCATTTATATGGAGTGGAAACCATTACGGGATACGGTGGCTAATTAGTTTCCATCATTGAGATTTCCACAGTAAATCTAGTGTGAAACCAACTTAGCGCTTACGTTTACACAGGGAGCACTATCTTGATTTTAATAAAATCTATCAACATGACTCTTAATTTTAATTTATTTTACGCAGACATATTTTTTATAATCAAAGTTTTGCTCTGTCAGGAATATTAGTTATTTACTATCAATTTGATACTAGATGCTTACCCAACAAACATTTTAGTGCTAGCGGCAGCCTTTTTTAGAGCTCTTACTGTTATTTAAGGTATATAAGAACTCCGATAGCAACCTTCGACTCTACAGTGGGGTTAGTTATGAATAATTAAACCTTCCAGAGGAATAAGAGTAATAAATAAAAAATATATAAATCAAGACGGTAGTATGGAGTTTATCGTAACCATTGTATAACTTATTCTTATAGCTTTTAGTTGCACAAACCTATAAAAGCAATTGTAAGGTGTCTACTAACACTTACTAACGGGTGATGTTCGACTACTGGGGTAGTGAAAGGTCTTGTAACACCTGAAGTCTTACTCTAATAGCTTCAAGAAGTATTAAACACTCTGAGTGATACTCAGGTGTCTACTAACACTTACTATCAACTGGTATTCTTAAAAAGAGTTAGACAAATACTTTATATCACCTAACGAGTTTTGTCGAGTCTTAAGAGTTACTAAGAAAGCTATAAGGATCTAAGAAGTGTTTATTATTAGTCCTATAGAGCTAGATTCTGCAATCCACCTTAGTATCAGTATTTAATCACTACGGGAGGAATAACAGAGATATCAGGATGCTTAAGTAATTAGAACTAAGACGCCATTTAATAAAGATATACCTACTATAAAATTGTGAAAGAAAAACCTTATTGCAATGTTCCTAGTCCAATTATTTACTTACATTGTTCATAATTTTCAATTAAAATATCTTAAGGAGGCTCCAGGAATTGATAAATAAGTTAAATAAAGAAAAAAAATTCTGGCAGTATTTTTTTACATCATTTAATCATCAAAAGTAGTTTATTTTTAGGGCGCTTCAAAAATGAGATGAGAACTAGTATATATTGTTACCGTAAACTTACCGCCGCATGTGATTAAATCCCTATAACACCCAGTAATCTTAAACACTTTAGGTACTTACCTTAATTATTTTATTAAAACGCCATGACATGAATGCGTGCTATAAAATACTATCACTATTGACTCTAACAAGAACGTAAAACTCTGCGAAACAGTTTAAATATTTAGCGCTTTCGGTGAAATTTATTGCTACCAAAAAAGTCATTTAAGTGGTTTCCATAACTTGTTTACTACTTTAGCTTGCAGTTATACCCTGTGTATAGCTTATAAAACACTTGAAGTGGTAGTCACTGCTA
This sequence comes from Thyatira batis, assembly GCA_905147785.2. Classification (NCBI taxonomy): domain Eukaryota; kingdom Metazoa; phylum Arthropoda; class Insecta; order Lepidoptera; family Drepanidae; genus Thyatira; species Thyatira batis. The sequence goes on from LR990489.1 coordinate 9,687,965, forward strand.
CTGTAGCACTGTTCTAACTCTTAATAAACACTTATTTATCACTCTCTATAACCATTAAATAGCCTCAAGCTCTCGTACGAACAGGCCCAAATCAGGGTTATAAGAGAGTTACAGAACGCTTTATCACCAAGTTGTTAGTGCCTTTACAGAACCTTGGGTTACAAAAATCCTCTTAAGCAGCTCATGTAGCCCTTATTCTTATTACCAAAATGTTAGTTGGGTATGGTTACTAAATCGCTACACATACCCATTTTTTATACATAATTACATAGTAATTACAAAACAAATAAGCAACATGACAAGTAGACATATTCATTACTACTACTGCGACCGACGGTTTGAATGGCATCATTTCTAAAAACTGTTTTAAATTGAATGGTAAGATATAAGGATACCTACTTCAAATTTCTAAAAAATACTTATAAAGACAAACTAACCAACATGCACTTGGCACAAAATGTGGTCCAAAAGCTAACAAGACCTGACAACAAATCATGGATAACATTTACTGCTTAAACATGTTAAGTGATATTATCAAATAGCCAGCCAGCTCGGCGCTAGCAGGCGAACTATCGTTATGTTTTACACCGTGGGCGGTTACAATTTGAGCTCTAAATTTAAAGGGACTCCTACTGAAACATGAGATCACCAGTTAAGATCATTACGTTCTCAATAAATCATAGTTAGCTTGAAGATTGTATGGCAACCCCCATTTATTGCAATGTACGGTACACACGTGTAGGCGTGTTGGTGAAAGCAGAAGATGTTTCGATACAAAGGATTTAAAACAACATATAGCTTAAGCCAGATGTCCATACATTTAATATCGATGATAATATATCTATTGTAACCAAACCCTAATTTGAGCTTTCGCAGGATTTGCAAGTTACTGTCGTTGTAGGTTGAAAAGAAATCTAACAAATAGACAGGGACAGAGTTATTTAAGCGCACGATTAAACCACTTCAATAGATCTATTAAGTCTATATTACTTTATATATAATGTTCACGTATCAGAAAGTAAATTTTCTCTTTTCATTTTAATAGTGATTTGCTTTGACATTAAATATTAATTAAATATTATCTCGCTGAGATGTTTATATCTTGCTATAATTAATGATACATACATTAAAGTAGCAAGCGTGTATGACAATGTATGTAGAGATTTAATTTATTTCATACTTGATGATTGGTCGGTTAAATGAGACTCGAGATCGTGATTAAAGTGAGACAAGATTTCTACTTGCTAGGAATGGCGTACCTACAGACGATTTTAAGAATTATCTTCTCGAAGACATGTTGAGCAGTAAAAATATTTTTTTAAAACACAAAGTAACAAACATACATCAAGGGAACCAAATGTGTTAACCTTGTCTTTATTTCAAAAGGCAGCCATAAAAGAACCATTGATTTTGTAATCTAAAAAAACAGTATTGTTAAAAGCACTTGAACAGTTACGGCGTGAAACACCGCTTCCAAGGGCTCAGTCAATATTACTGTCACAACATTTTTATGAACCTCGTAAAACATAGCGACTATACTTGATTGTTGTCCAAAGTAGATAAAATTATATTGTTTTTTTAACAATTTAATGGACACTACCAGTGTAAATTAAAAATAAACATAAACAGAAAAATAAAGTAAGAGGAAAAATTAAAATTTATTTGCATAGATAAATAAAATATCGCAGTAAATCTCATAAGTGGAATATCAGATAATTTACAACAACAACATCCCGTCGCCACACCATGAGAGCCACAAATAAACTAATAGTAAACTTTTAAAATTAGACAGACACAAGGAAGTGTAAAGTGCGTCAAAACGTAACGTAACGCGACAAGTCGTGTCGTAAATCGGACGACATCAAAGCGACCGGTGTGCGCCCGCGCAAGTTTGATGACAACGATCCTCGCGTGACGCATATCGAATATAGAAACGATAGGTTTGTTTGTAAACAAATATTTTTTATTACACGAAATGGTCTACAAAATATTGTTCCATAAATAATATTGATTAAGTGATAAAACAAATGTTTATAATGAAGCGAATATGTGGGAAAAAATATTATGATAATTTATGATATCCATAACAGCTTTCCGCGAATATGTTTTCACACTTCTGAACCGTTATAGTCTGTAGTTGTAAGCCCTATTCATATAAGTTCATCACAATTTCCTTATACACCCTAAGTTCGCTGTCACTAAAAACTTTCAGCTATTAGCCAAACTCGCCAACGCCCAGTGCTACTTACACAAGCCATTAGAAGTCCAACGGGTAACATTAAATATACAGATAAAACCCAGTCCGGTACAGCACAGATGGCTTACCTTGATAATCTCAGCTCATCTAGATACAGACCTTAATGTCACTACGCAGCCCGTGAAAGCAACGCAAAATGGACGCAGCAATTTCACTTGTCATTTCACAAATGAGTTTTGTTCATCATTTAGAAAGTCCTTGGTAAATTGGATTAATGTTGCTCAGGCAGATTGTGCGTTTGGAGAAATCTCAAGTGAACTCTAGGGTTTAATGTAGGTTTATGGGAGAAATTCGTTCGGGTTTTAAGATTCTAAATTGAATTCAATATGTTTTCAGTTTAGGTATCGAGGGAGTCTCGACTCTTAAAATTGTCTGATTAACCACGCACTTAAATGTTATTAGATTAGAAATAATAGATAATAGTAATAAACTCCGCAAACTTTATTGCATTTTTATGAGGCAATTGACAGTAAAACTTCTTTAATTACATAAAATCCTTACTTTCATTCATCACTAAGTCTCTGTAAAAAAAAGCGTATATCGAAGTACTTATAAGCTTAAAACCAAGTAACAAGATCTCTTTGAGATACATATAATATATCTATCATGTTTAAAAAGAGAGATCAAGTATCACTGGTCCAATCCCTACAGGTCTAGATCATACTTTCGTAATTACTCATCGATTTCCTGGAAATGATCGTCTCGATGAGATATTGATGACATGGACATTTAAATTACAATGATTTTCCTCAAAGCACAGACAGTATTTATATACTATACGGTAGTTGAAAATTTTGATGTTGCCAATGTGTATAGAGATTGGTTTTTAATATTTAATTACTCACATATTGCATAGTTTGGTGCAATATCAGCCATTATATTACCTGTAAAAAAGAAACAGTTCTCTTTAGTAAAATGACACATGGTAAAATATATACATCTTTGTACAGTATATATTTTAGAAGTGAACGATAACCCAGTTACTAAAAACATTTAAGTATCAACTCAACAATAAAGATTAAAAGAGGAACATAAAAAGGCAATTACATCATTGTGATTTGACAGCAAACATTTGAATAACATATAATAACATCATATTATTTAATAAAACACTAGTCATGTAGGAAAGTTATTAAGTTACGCAACAAAAACTGTAAACACAGGTCTTTGGGCAGCGGTGTATAACCCGGAAACGTCGGCGGCGTTATTTATAGTTTGACCGGCGCAGGCGCAAGCACCTAGCCAAACGGTAACCTTTAGCAAGGATTCGAGGGTGCCACTACTTAGTGTTGCAACTTAGTTAAATGCAGCAAGCATAGAATATAAATTATATTACGTGCACCGACGACAGCTACCGTATTTCCGATCGTTAAGTCCATCTAAAGGTTGTCTGGAAGAGATCGCTCTTAGCGATAAGACCGCCCATTGCACTATGCACGCGTATACTTATAATTATTATGTTTTACATATTTTTATGTTACTTGGTAGGTACAATAAATAATAAATAAAAATAAATTTGAATATCAAACCTTTAGGTATATCAAACTAGCTGATGACAAATCGTGTGCCGGACTAATTCAGTAGATCATAGGATCAGCAAGACCTTGAAGTATTAATATTTTATTTGAAACGACAAAAGATTTAATGCTCTAATCTTTTTGTTTTATAAACTGAAACTATCGCATTTCAGACAAAAGTTAAGCATTTCTTTACTTATATGTATTTGGAATGTCCCTATATAAACTACTAGTGGCTTTCCACTCACCCTCGTTCCCAGGGGAGCTTAAATTTTTCCAGGATAAAAGTCTGTCTTATTCTAAAACTTAAACTCTGTGCCAAATTTCATAGCATTAGCCGTTTGGGCATGGAAGAGTAACAAACATACGTACAGTCAATTACAAACATTAGTAAGATATAAAGTTTAAAAAATAGTAGCAAGTTCAAAGTGTGTGCAGTCACTAAGCACAGCGGCTATTGGTTGGTCGTAAATCAAAGTTTGAAGCGGTTCGGCGCACGCGCACGCACTTCAAGTCGCCCGTAACTGAGTCTTCAATGCAGATTGTGGTAACATTAGAGCGATAATATCGGTTTAGACGGTAAGTTAATGCTATTTGAAATCAATAGGTGTACGTAAAAGGTGGAAGAAAATAATGAATATTTCAAGTATTTAAGTGCGTCGATACAACAGAAGCTACCTATGGTAGGGTTAGTTCATACCCGCAGCAATGTAGGGATAAAATATAGCCTATGACACTCACAAATAACGTGGCTTTCTATTGGTGAAAGAATTATGTAGATCGGTCCTGTAGTTTCGGGGCCTATTCATAACATCCTCTTTCTAATTTTAGTATTATAATATAGATGAAGGGACATCGCATTATACCGATGTTTTCTATCTAGTACGTCCATCCTTAAAATACAATTAATATAGATATTAAAATAGAAATACAAACAAAGAAATGAAGCAGAACAATGCATTGTGAATTGTGATCCAGTTGAGGCGGGTCTAACCACTTTCATGATACTGGAGGCGCGGTTAGCGACCAACTGAATATCATTTGCAGAAATACATTACAAATTACCTGCTATCTATTGTTGCTAATGATCTTATACCCTTGCTTTGGAACTGCGGAATACAGGCCTTACTATAATCTGTTAAATTGAAAATTTGTCGATATCAGAAAAACGATATATAGCTTTTAGGATGTTTTATTACATATGGTTACGAAAGATAATCAAATTTAGTGATTATCCCTTCCATATTAAGTACGAATTAAGTTCTAAAGTATAACAGTTAAATGTATAATTTATTACAATACTGAAAAGTGATAACACCTTATCTGCCATAAACAGGAAAACGCTATGGTCACGCGGAACTAATCCGTTCACAGTGATTTTCCAAGTGCAACTATTGTTTTAAAACAACAATATAATCTGGAAAATTCTTCTGAGGATCCCAGTCTCCAAAAAAGAGCAGCAGTCATTAAAACATCGACAAGAGGTTTTGTAGAATATCTAAGTTTAAATGAAAAGTTAGATGAAACAGTAAGTATAAAAGAAATGTAATCTAAGCACTAGACGACAGAAGAACTGAAAAGGTAACAATTAACACACATAGAACACAATCAAGGGAACCTACAAGAGACAAGTCTCGATATTTAGTATCGATTTCACGCACGCGCACGAATAAATCTTTTGTGTGGTGTGTTAGGTGTGTACAGCGATTAAAATATCAATGGTTAATGCTTTCACCCGTGATTGTATGCAAACTACTGTATCATTTAAATAAACATTGAATAAAAGCGTACTTAAGCTGCAAGAGGTGCGAAGGATCTATATAACCAGTGCATTTCTGAATCGTGATGTGGTTTCATTACAGCTCATTCATTATTTGCAACCACCAATGAATCAAAAACGGATATCTTGAAATTGGTACAAAAATGCTAATATTTCCATTTAAGTAGAACACTGAATTGATTAACACATTTTTTTGCAATTAAGAGCAGAAACAACTCACTGGGTCGAAATGTAGACTCGATTCGAACTTAAAATTAGGTTGAAAACCATAATTATCATTAATTAAATCGTTTCATTCATTAACTAATCGCAAAAGACCAGCTACATCAAATAATACCGGTTAGAATAGGCTTCATCAATGATCATCGACATCAACATCATTATGTTTGCTGACCTCATGACATCATTGAGGAATGTTCGGCATTGATAGTCAATAGTAAAGAAAGTGACAGTATACGCTTGTTTAGTAGCGCAGACCGCAGTCTATGATATATCAATCGAGATACATTTGCGAGACGAGTTTATTGACATGGAAAGGCTCAAAGGTTTGTTCATCATGTATACCAAGTCACAAAAGTAGGTAAACAACAACGGAAACTGATGGAATCCATCTAATATAATTAGAAAGAAAGTTTGTGTGAATGTATGTATGGATATTTGTTACTCTTTAACGCCAGCATAAATTTGAATATGTCCTCGAACAACACATGCTGCTTTGTATCTCATGAAAATTAAAGGATCAAGCTAGTACGGTATAATTGGTCGATAGAAGATAATTAATCAGCTCAAAATACTACCTCAAAAAATTATCAAGATTGGGTCGATGAGGAGACTACATATAGAGGTCACGGGAGTTATGTTGTAGGACATCAAATAATGCTTTAAAACAATTTGAGTAACCAAAAATATACCTGAGTATTGAATCATCAACATAATGGGGCGGTAACAGTATACGAAGTAGTCTCGTAGACATGACGCGTAATAAACGGAAAGGATGCTCATGCTCAGCATTCTTAGCCTCAATTTCAAATTCACTTTCTCCTATGTAGGTGATTTTAGTTATTTGAAGTTTGTTGCGTCATGCATTTAGACACTGCAGGTAAATTTATGTTTTACGCATTCCAAAAACTATTGAACGTAATCTTTTAAGTGTTTTGTCAATTTTTCATATCAAAATAGAGCGTAAGGAATGTATAACCGTATCGTAATTCCATTGTACCAACGTAAATTGTACAGATAATCCTTAAAGGATACATAGGGTTTACGCCCAGCAAATTGCCTACTCTCTTTGAACCACTAACCTCTACATTTTATGTCGATACCGACCGTTGACACAGTAATTACGTGATGTACAGTGCACATAAAGATTTAACTTCACTTCAGTCGTGAATACAAAAAGTGGCCGTGTTCCTGCGCGGGCGCAAGGGCCGGCTTTCACTTGGTGAAACATTGAACCATTATTCAAATAACAATTTCGGCTGTCCTCATTATGGATCGAGATCGGAGGACAATGCTGGGGTGCAGGTAATTGTCCCAATGGCCTGTATTAATTATTATGTTAATTGGATCATTGAACATTAAAATTGCGGTTAAGGAAGTTTTGTTAATAAATCTATATAATTTATCTGGAGAAAGTGTTGTGCCATATAAATACCTATATATAATTTTGGATCATGTGTCCATAAAAGCTACATGGCTTTTTATATTTTCGTCTTCAATTCTGGGTGCACGCACCGACATTTTTAACTCGTATAGAATCCGCGAGCACGTCGACAAAACAAATTGCGTTGGGCTTATCTGCGTATCGGTCTGCGCACGCGCTGACAGTGCCCTCCTCTACAATGGAGCCACTGTCGTCGTTACATTTCAAACTGAGTGCACTTTTTATTTTCTTTTAGTTTTATAAAGTACGTGGAATGGAAATAAGGTCGATTCGCAATATGGGTTTTGTGTTTGTATAGCGTCATTGTTTTATTTATTCGTTGTCTGTAATAGATAGGTAAGAATATGTACCTATTTACCTTTAGATGGGTTCCACATAGCCGAATAGATAACCATCCTTCTTCAAGGTTAAGAGAAGCTTTTAACAGTGAAAAAAAAATATGAATTCTCTGATAAGTTAGCAACACAATCCACAAGTTAGTACCTAATAATCTGTTCCCAAAATGCATTCTTTCGACACCAAGCCCATGCAAATAAATCTAACAGGATATACTCACAACAAAAAGTAACCCGTCAACCACCAACATAAGCTATTTATTTCATTGTTATGAATAATACATATTGCCAAAACCGTCCCACGTCGAGACGCACGCGCATGCCTTTTAGGGGAGCAATGCGCACGATCGTATATCATACATACTCGTTCCTATGTATGTGTTTGTCTGTAACACTGTTGTACTGTTTACTTCCGCAGTCTTATCGTAACCGATTGACAGCTCGTCGGATTAGTTCGGTTGGCGTCGTGAACTGTACAACTAATCAGGAAAGCAAAAAATATATATTTCTCTAAAAAAATTAAGAAGTATAAATAAAAATATTTAAATGCATCACCGAAAAGTGTCTCTTTCATACCACGAATATATTATTTTAAGTTATACTCGTACGTATAATCTCGGGACCTCCCGTCCTGTATAAAAAAAAATTGGTTGCCTGTAAAGTCGGTATACGGGCGAAAGTTTTACGTGACAACGACTTTGAGTGGTAAAATAATTTTAATGTGATTTATTATATAGTAATAAATCACATTAAAATTATATATATATCATTCATAATAATTCATTCGTATAGTAGGAAGAAGGATGAAATAATAGTAACAATTTAAAACATAACGTCACGTAACGTGAGCGGAGCGTAACGCAGTTTCTTGAAGTGTCACCTGGCAAACCAATTTATAAGACGTTGTCACGTCAAAAAATTCTATTAAACTTGTACAAATTCAAACCCAAAAATTCGAAATCACTGTAGGTAAATCTCAATTGTATTTTTTTAAATCCCTGACAAATAACTCGGTGTGTCATAACGTATATAAAAATACATAAGAAAGGGATATATCACTTAAATATCGTATTTCATTTGGCAGCGGAACAAGCGTGTTTCGATAAGTGATGGAAATTTTATGCGCACTTAATTTCGTCCGGTCGAAAAGTCAACAATACGAAAACATTGTAAGCCTCTCAATATTGAATGTCCGGGATTTGCGTCCGAATTACGGCGACAATCTGTATTCAATTTAATGGGCTTTTATTTGACATTTTTACTATACTACTAGCTGCCGCCCCGCGGTTTCACCCGTGTAGTTCCCGTATCCGTGATCACAGGGGTATCAAAAATAGATAGTAGCCGATTCTCAGACCTACTGAATATGCATATAAAACGGTCAAGCCGTTTCGGAGGAGTTGGTTACTATCATTGCGACACGAGAATTTTATATATAAGATTAAGGGATCACGATAATGTGTTACTATTTTATTAATAGCATTTTCTTGACTCATCTAAATAAAGTATCATGGTATTCTTATTTAAATTGGATGAAGATAGCAGATGAAGATGGTAACAATGCCGACGTTTTAGCGTGAGAAATCAAACCCTCAACCTTTTGAACCGCTACGGGCTCTCGGCCCATCCCAACCATAACGAAATTGATTGCCAGCACTTTCCCATAATCACTCCCAAAAGGTTTTGTGGTCAAACCTTTTACGCATTGCGTTGTAGGTACATGGTTAACTATCTTTTCACGAGACTCACAATTTCATCGGTAGTACGTACTGTGATGCAATCTCAACGTAACAAAAGGGCTTCAAAGTGATGAAAGTCAATGTACTATTACCTAATATCGTTATTGTTACTCTTAAATGGATGTGAAGTTTCCGATTGTACTAGATATGCCGTTATGCTGCAAGCGCCAGCATCATGCCATAAAATTTGTCTCGAACGAAGGTCTTGGTTTGAGTAAATTAGTGGCGCAACTGTTGTGCAATTGTTGTGTAACACATGCACTTTCGTTACCCTTAAGGAGTAAGGAAACATCCAGTTAAAACGGGTCACCTCTGAGCATGACAAAACTGGCTCATTAATCTAATTAGGTACTTCCAAGATATGGCAACGATCAAGAAGAAGATCTTATGGCTCATATATTACATACTTTAAATGTTCATCCATCTAAAAGAGAGTTAAATAGATTGCTATCGGATTTTCTGGCCAAGTATTTTCAATTGATGTTCGAACCGGTATAACTTGAGAAAATTTTCTCCCCCTGGGTGTCTTTCTGACTAAAGTTTTGAATGGTTAGATAGCTTCGTAGAATTTTTTTATTCTCATCATAGATGCCAGAAGTAAATGTTACAAATATTAGCACATTCGCATAGAATCAATCAAAAGGTTTATTGGATTGCTTTCACGGCCCTTATATGGTGCGACAGGCGCGTGATGTCACTCCCGTTAAGGACCGACGATTTGCCATATGTCACCTTCCTTGTGATAGACTAGGACTAGACCATGTCGTTTATTTATAACCATACGAGTCTGTGTAACACTTAGACTCCCACTCTTTAACCTCCTCCTTATTTCAACTCATGTTTATTTACTGCAAACCGACTATGAGATGTAGACTGCAATCTTATTCTATAAAAACTATAGACTATAAATAAGACTATATATACTCTAAAATGTAATAGGATCAATCTAAATGAGGATTTAACTGCTAATTTTGTACATTAAAAGCATATCGTTTTTGGCTTGGCTTTGTATTATATTAGCCATTATATTAACAAAACCTTATTATTTCACACTAAAAGCATCACTATTCGTCGAAGTTCTTAAGGCAATAATATTTCCCAATGCAAATCAATCCATGGTACCAAATTTTAATACCATTTAGTTTGCACTTAGGTGAGATTTGCGAAACATTTAACGGCAAAGGTCGAGTAGAAACCGATCGTAGTGAAAAGTCAATTGATAACAATGGCCTGTAAGGTTGTAGATCACTTCAATTGCGTACAAACAGGTTGGTAACGAATGGACTAATAGGTCAGTTTCGACACATAGGTACCTACAACACAGATTTTTACAAACTAAAATCGTCTTTGCCGCAAAATATGTGGGCTTTATTATAGTTGCTCTACGTTTGGGCAAAGGCCCAAAATCTTTGTATGATCTACGGTAAAATGTGATATAGCCGTTTTTCACAGGTGACAGAAAATACTGTTCCATGGAAACTAATATGGTTCATCTAAGTTCTCGAGATATATAAGAGCGTTTGGATAAGAGATGGTTCTTGTTTTCCTATGTGTGCTCTCATTGTGGCACATTTATAACATCTTGTGGCAAAACGGATCATAGATTTGGACAACTTATTATGTAACTATTTCAATTTACCTTCGACAGTTTCTGTGCAGTACAGTAGCAAAAAACCGTTCCAAAAACGACCATGTTTACGGTCATTGTCCACGCCGTAGTACTAAATAGGGACAATAAGCGAGCACTTTTTTGCTCATTCCAAACCCAACAATGGACGAATAAATGGCGTCTTACTTCGCGCCTGCGCGGAACACGCATTTTTATTTCATCACGCTCTATAATCTCATGATTTTACACTGATATTTTTATCTTCATCGCAATAATGTGTATGATTTTATTATAAAAAATAGATGTTACTCTGGTAATAAAAATGTTTGTACCCTGTAAAGTCTCGTTTAAATACATACACAAGTCTGATATATCCATTTAAACCCAAGTTTATTTTTAAAATCCTATTGGTTAAAAACATAAAAATATCGCTTAAATGGTAAGAATTTTACAATCTGACTATAAATAATAATTTCACAAATGGATATTTAAATTTTCACACATTTTTCGATTCCAAATATGGTATTTATTATACCCATTAATACCTCAGTTTTCTCTTTTAACTAAAACTGCGTTATTTACAAGCTTTAAACAATGTTAATAAACTTTATAATACACTTTCGATCTAAAAGGGCGCGTAAATTACCTAAATAACTGATTTTATTGATCGTTTCTATTCATATCTAAAGATTTCTATTCTCACATACTCTCCTACTCTGAAATATGATTTTTATTATTCCTAAATTTGAAACTCATACTATCCAGCTATAATTGCATCCTAATACTATAAGCATATTCAAGAAACATATGTTGTAGTTACAACCTAATGGATGGATTAGAAGGAATGTAATCGGTGGTTGGTGTTGTATAAACCTATGGCCTAATTAGAAGCCACTACAACTCAATGAACTATCATCCTACTTATAAGCGTTGTAACGTGAACAGTCACTTATAATTTCTCCTGGTTCTCTTCAGTCTGCCTTCTGAGTGACTTATCTACAACACTATAGCAGAAACACAATAAGATACATCTTTTATTTTTATTTGTATCTCGATACACTTTGCGTTTCGTTCTATTTTATTTATATATTTTGAAAGCAGTATTGCAGGTACAAGGGTTTTGTTCGATGTTAAAATGGATTGTAGAAAGTCGATGGCCACGCAAGATTAAAATAATGGTGAACCCTTTATGTGAAAATAAAATTCGTAGCATACGAACGAACCAGTTTAGTTTAACAAAACTGCATGAATATTTGAAGCAAAACATACTTATCAAATAATGTACCAACAATTTACATAACATGCAATATAATCTTTTGTATTAAACACACAGACACTAGCCATTTTTCATGCTGGCAATTTTCACTTATACATTACGCTCTTGACGTTCCGAAGAAGTATTTAGTTACGTCTATAACTAAGTACCTATACTGTAACCACTCGTTATCAGAAGCGGACGCGTCGACAAATCATGCGAGTACCTACCACTACCAAGAGGCAAATAAATCGTTCGACATTAATACAGAGGCTCTATTCGTCTCGCTGCGGGCTCGACAAATTCCCGAGCGATCCCGAGTCGGGGATAAATCACGAGATATCCTCCCTTGGCCGTGACAAATTGTCCTAGAGACAACTCTACGTTTGCCAAAATGACAACAGCAACGTACGAGTTTGCTAAGTAAGCAATTATTTAGCCAGTTTTGGCTATAACGCAAAATATAGGGCATTACAGTTCTACATGTATTAGGTACAGTTTAACGACGTTGTTCAAAAATACTTTATCTGGAATTGTGGATCAAAATATTCTCAAAAGACACGTCGAAACATTTTACTAGCTTTAGAGCTTTTAATCATATTTATTCAAGCACTGATTTGTCAGTAATTTTCATGATGTATTCATACCATTGTGTTCCATAAATTGACAGCATTTCCACAATGTTTATTCTAATGCATCTCCTTCTATAGGTTTGCATTCACAATCACAGCTCATATTCAAACCGTAGCGCGGTGCGGCGCAGACAATGTGCTTATTGTTTTGCGCCTCCGAAGCAGCGCGCCCGCAGCCGTTAATGCGACAGTTATTAATATTGTCCACCAGTGGGCGCTGCTCTTGAGATTACAAGTTTGTGTTAGAAAATGATTACAACATGCACTTTGGAAGCTATAGTTTTGAACTTCGTAGTCTTGCAAGCGGCTTTCGAAGGTTAGATTTTGAAAAATATATGTGCGCATGAACATGTCTGATTGTCTCGTGTCTGATGTCATTGTAGCTTATTATTTCTGTCATAGTAATCTTCGAATGAAACATTACTATAATCCATAGAATGGTAATAAAAACGGCGTTCATTGTTATGAATTATAAAATTTATATTTATGAATGCATAAATTATTTTTTTACGATACAATTGGTACTAAACTTACTCGGAGAAAGCTCGGTATGAGCAACTTATGTTTTAATAGTCATAGCTTTACTCTTAGGAACATAAGTATACATTTCTATATTCTTTATCGTGGTGTTATTTTATTTCGAGAATTAAAGTTTTGCGGGCAAAGACACAGAGCAATGTCGTATTCAAAAATCCCATTAGGTACATAAATCTAAGTCTTTGATTGAAGTTACCGAAAGGTATTGAGGAAAGCTAGCAAAACTATAATATATAACGTATACCAACATAAATGCTTCAAAATCAATTCATTATACAAACAGTTCTTATCAGTAATCTATTCAGAATTTTAAATGATACACAAGGAAACAAGCGACAACGTAATATATGGTTCATGCAAGATGTAGGTAGAAACAGCTTCCCTGAAGAGATTATACAGAATCAGCATAACCCATGATATAGTGGATGTCAGCAGGAATTGATAATGTTATGGAATATTTCCATAACTGCCTGCATTCAACGGTCAGATGCTGGTGTTGCAAAAGATATCTAGATGATTTATGCTGGCTATTGACTAAACAGGAGGCTTATGGTGATATATTACGCAAATCAATGATGCAGGTTCAGTTAAAAAACATATATACGGATTTTTGCTTCCGATTATTGTCGCTAAGTCTCTATTCGCAACTTACAAACAGTTACAATAATAATATGTCAAATTTAATGATTCCTTTGATTTATTCAACTAGTTGGTTTTCTACCTAAAAGAGAAAAACTGTACCTAATTAGTTATTTTATTGAACCCCAAATTCTTCCCAACTAATATTATAAATGCTAAAGTGAGTTTACGTGATGGAGCATCATATAGCAATAGAGCAGCAGCATAATATACGATCATTTTGGACAGAAATAGATGTTTTTTTTATACCACTAAGGTGGCAAACAAGCATACGGCCCACCTAAAGGTAAGCAGTTAGCGTAGCCTATGGACGCTTGCAACACCAGGGGCATCACTCACGCGTTGCCGACCCTATAAAAATCGAACTACTTTTCATTTAGAACAAAAAATTTCATTCCACGTGCAAAGCTGCGAGAATACTAATATATTTATATAAATCAATAGTATTTAAGGTTAAAATTGGAAACTCCTTATAACACAATCTAACATTAATGGTGCGTATAATATAAAATTTAGTTAACAATAACAAAATAATATCACGTAATACATTGCGACGCAAAAACGTGATTGTGTTCGCGAAGGGAATAATACCTATTACAAAACTTGTATAAATGTTTGTGTAGTACCTATTCAACTTGTGTATTTCTATTAATGTATTGAGAAGTTCTATTTGGAACGTTTCTTTCATTGAAAAGTAAGATTAGTTTACGTAAATAGTTTGTATGTACCTCTCCATTAGTTTTGTAAGAACTTATTTGTAACACGTATTAGGCCTCCCAATGATTGATGTAACGGAAGGAAATAACCATAATACATACTTGATGTATTACAAAACAAATAAAAAAAAAAAATTCAGTAAGAAGTGTTAAAAATCAAACCATGTATATTATTATAATAGATTCACAGTTTGCTAATTACTCTAAGATATCTTCTAGATTATTCACGGGTGGTACCTAAACCTTTCGTATGGTATCAGATGAGCGACTTCCGATCCTTTGACCTCAGACCGAGGTTGTACAAAATTCGAAAGCACCGAAGACAATACGCCAATACAGCTGATACTATCGCTACATTTAATTAACGACCGTGATTCATTGTCATATAGTTCAGCAAGTATTTGGTTCCACTAAGCATTTCGTCGCAGAAGACTTATTTATGCGGAAAATGTTTAAGTTTCACCCGTCTTGTAATTAACCCCGTAATATTGTTGCTAATGCTAATATGAAAACATTTATATCATCAGCCTTTACTGGTAGTGTATCAATATGTTTTGTAATAATAATAAAGATAACACAACAATTATTGAGGCAACATTATATGCTACAAGCATAAAAATAAAAGTACGCAGGTGAGTTCAAAAACTACCTGTACCCAATCAATCTGTATCGACCAGAACATAGCATTATTCCAACTTTAATCCCAACAAGTTCGCCAACATGCTCGCCGTTCCCAGCGCCCGCATGCCACCACACGTTACCAATGCACGGTGATAAATTGAAAATGGTATAAGCACCGATATTAATTATGGCCGGTCCACTCGTGAGGCTGATCGTTATGGAATCGTTACCATCGCCCCGTCGAGGCTGCTGCGGATAATAAGCCCTGATTTATTGGCACGACGCGTATCGCTCATTTTCCGGTACTATTTTACTTCGACCGACCTGTTGGCTTCGTGGTAGCGACCCTCATTTTCCATGGGTTTAATTTTCACTTAGGACTAATGTTTATGTGGATTAACATGTCTGTTGGGTCTGCGTTTTGGTGTAAAACCCTCCTAATTTTATAAATGCGAAAGTAACTGTCTGTCTTTCACGCCACTAAACCAAATTTGATGAAGCATGGTAAAGCCTAAAGACTTAGGTTATATAAACTTAGACTATTGGGAAAGGACAAAGGTTGCATTTTATCCAGGGAAACTTAATGGTCCACCGGGAATCTAGGTGAAACTGCGGGGTGGAAGATACTATCTATATAAGTGTCTATTTAAAAGGGTAGGTATATCAGTCTGGTAGTCACAATTTTTTGGCTGTGTGTGAAAGAACGTCTCAGGATAATTATTTATTTAGAGTGCTTGAGCAAATCAATTCACTCCACTGCCGCATTGATTGTGATTCATCGATACGAATACAGTAAGGAAGAAAACTATTTCACTGAACTAACAAGGAGTTTCCTTGTACGATGTGCGACTGAAAAAAGGCAGACAGAGATGAATAGCAATACTTCTGTTAGTCATTGATCTTTTTTATGGACTCATTCGTTATAATGTTTGAGAATACTTATAACGTTGATTTATTTTGATATTATGTGTATTATACGGGGAAAATGTGAAAAAGAAAGTTTTCTTTGTTTTGTAAATGACTATAGATTTTGCGGTCACGTACCTACCTATGTATACACTATAGTTGCAAGAAGTTTTGGATTCTAACCAATAAATAAATATCATACCTATATGCTAGTCATTGTTATGTTTATATTGTATTGTTGATACTTGGTTGTTAGGAGAAATAAGTCCGGAACTTTATTTTTAATTCTGAGAAAATAATTATTTAAATAACGATTCCCAGGATAAAAATACAAAAATAATAATATCAAGCCCATCCATTGTTGTGTTACATTATGAAACACTAAACAAATACACTACAAGAAAGACTTGTAACAATTTGTACATTTCTATAATGAAATTAAACGAGTTCTCAGAAGAAATCCCACGTACAGCATAATGGATGGACAGAAAACTTTACGATTATTGTGTTGTACATTCCACTATCATAAATTATCACATTTTACTACCGCAATAGGTTACACCACCTGTTACGATGCTATTATCGATATTTATCGGGATCGCTATACAGCGATGTATCGATATTAGATTGGAATCGATTTTCGTGTAGTCGGGATTGAAATAAATCGGGAGAGCTGAATTAATAAGTCACTTTGTTCAAATAATATTAAAATTAAAAAGGTGTAAATAGGATTTATGTTGTCACATCCAGAGGGAGTTTGAGTGAATTTTAATGATAGCAATTTAAAGATCGGTTATAAAATAAAACTACATAAACTCATAAATTCGGGGAAATGTCAAAAGCATATTAACAAACTGACAGACTTACAAAATAATAGAAATTATTGCATTTGTTTTTTATACCAATTTTATCGGGATATTAATTTATTCACAAGCCGTATAAAGAAAGTAATATCGAGACGCTAAAACGTTCTCATATCTCGACTTTTCTATAATAAATTAGTGAAATTTGTATAATTACGTTTTAAATTAAGAAACAAGGCTACTGAACAATAAATCAACCGCCTCAATATATCAGATTCGGAGTCAAATTAAACATATTTGATGTAACACAACTTTCATTACTACATATAGTTAATTAAGTATATAAATCAAGATATTAAAGGTGAAATTATATATAAACATTGATAAGTGAAAATTGTAATGTATGTATGCTTTAAAGTTTTTGATATTATGGATTTATTTAATTTAGGTAATTGTTTTATTTTAAGTATTAGTCGATGCCCGCGACTTTTTCAACTGAGTATAATTATTTTGAGTACCTTAAGTTCTTCTTCAAATTCCAAGATAATCTTATACTTATGACGGCATTAAAAAATAATAACAACAACGTATTATTTGGAAAACATGATTTTATTAAGATGTGAAGAGAGCTTCTAGATACGTAGACAATGGCTTTATCAATTACTCTGGAAACAATTTGATGTTCCACAGGTGCAGCCTTGTCTACAATTAGATTCCTAAAATATACTACATAATTGTTTATTATGATAAACCGAGGTGTAACATTGCTTGTTTATTTAATCAGACGCATAATGTTTGACGTGATAATGAAATGTTCCGTTAACTCGAGCCAAAGCAAACCAATAAATCAAGTAAGGAGCTAAATAAACTGTTTAATAAAAAGTGAAAGGACTCTTTGCAGTAACTCTTTTACAAGATGGCATAAAAGCATCAAGCAAAATTTATGTGTTTAGAAAACCAGTATGGAATGACACAGCTAGCAATTTCATTTTAGGTTCAGTAAATGGCGGGTACGAACGGACAGATTTATTTCTAGTATTGATTGAATTAATCGAATGTCTGTCATTTGTATAAGATGGATAGAAAGCTTAATTATGATGTTACGCGATCCAAAGGAGTGCTGTGCCGGACAACGGTTAAATTTAGTAGTACATATTTTAAAAAGGTTTGCTGGGCCCGCCGACCTGCAGATATGTCATTTTTATACCACTACGGTGGCAAACAGGTATACGGTCCCACCTGATGGGAAGCGGTTACCGTAGCTCATGGACGGTTGCAACACTAGGGGCGTCACACACTCGTGCCACGTTAATTTTACTCAATTACCTTAACGATAATTGGGTGTAAATGTCTTAAAAATACATATTTATATCTTGCATTATTTATACTTTATTTAGATGTATAAGAACTATAAATAGAGCTTAAATATACAATTGCTAGTAAGATAATGCTTTAAACAACAGAAATCGAGCGTGCCGCTTACAATTTAAACGAATTCATACAAAACCGGAACGCAAAGGAAATGGTAATAGAAGTGGCATGTTTATTCATTGGTATAATTAAAGTAATTAATAGAATTTCGTTTCGTTTGAATATGCAATTAATAAAAGCGAGATTAAGATCAGGCGACAAACGTTTCAGGGCCGGTTGGGCATAGGCACTAAATAATACTTCAGTGACACTTATTCTACTTAAAACTGGTATAAATCATACACTTATTGATTTAGCTTGAACAGCTAATATTAGTACACTAATATGCTAAATAATTAAATCAAAGATTAAATTATCTCTATCCAAATCATATACAATCTAGAAGAATTTGGGCAAGAAAATTGTTTAATTATAATAATACATGCAAAAAAAATAAGAAAACCAACATAAGATAGCTCAGGTAAAATACCCAGAGTTGTAGTACTATAAATCAATAAGCAACCATAGGATCAATGACCCCAAAATCATCTCTTTTCTATTGAATGTCACACAACAATCAACCATTGACCTACGGTATGTAGCGCAAAACCGCAAAGATACGCAGATAAGAAAGCTGCTTTATCGCTTGACAGATAGCTTCGATTGTCTGACATGATATTTCAGCGGCAAAAAAGTGACATTTGAAGTGGCGAACAAAAGGAGTGAAAGTGTATTAATAGAATAACCGCCTGCGGCGAGATCGCATGACAATGATCTCGGAGTATCCATTATGGTGATTATAAGTTGAGAGCTGTTACAAAATATGGGTGCAAAAACTGAGAGTAGACTCATTGTCTATGATACGTACGAGACATGCAAAAAGCGTAGCAAATAGGTGCGCTAGATGATCGTAATAACCATGCGTTTATAATATAATAACAGATCTCAGTCTTTATAAGGAAATACCGGTTCCATGTTTGTCACAAGAATGCTTTTGAAGATAAATATTTTCCGAAAAATAACCCAATATTTAAGAGCGATCCAAAATTTGGCGGTACTCAAGTCACATATGGTTATCTCATTATCAATATTAAGTAGAAGTCACAGTTAACAGATCACAGATAGCAATCAGGCGATCAAGCCGCACCGCTCCATCGTGCGATTCATGTAAATGAACATGCGATGCGCGTGCGCACGCGTTCACGGCTCATTTAGCGTTAAATGTTTTATGACAAACAGCGTTTTGTATTGGCCTATTATTTGTAACCACGCGGCTCAATAGGCTCGAATTGAACAGACATCGATGACTTGTTTAAAAAGAAAACGCTTTTGTGGACCTTTTTGTTATATATGTAGGTAGATAATCGAGGGTGATGTTATTTATCGCGACCTAAAGACATGTCCCGTCTAGAACATTTCCTAACTAGGTACTTAACATTTTGCGAACTAGGGTATAATAAATTTTATAGCTAAAGGTTAAAGTTGGTTGACAAAGTTTCTATAGTATTGATTTAACATTAAGGGCACCTGTATTAATGGGATAACTTGTGTCCATATAGACATAGTATAAAGCCAGCATTTACCTACCTAATAGGAATTTTAAGCCTACCTCGTGTAATTATAAAGGCTTCAATATACTACCGTTAGCGTAACACAATTTTGAATTACAGCTTAAGTTTATAGTCGAAATCGATACTATTGAAAGAGAACAGGGAAACTCGATACAATCCAATGGCGGAAGGGAATCGAGCCACAATAATCCAGTTGTTTGCAATCCAACCCGGCACATAACCGGGGCATCAGCTCGCCAAAGCGTGGGTGCACCGGCAAAATCCTATAAACCGACAACCAAAAGACTATTATAGTTGCCAAATGATTGGGACTGAGCTGAACTGCCCTTGTTTATTAGTTGTAAGACTTGTAAGATATTTCAGTAACGGTTTCGTGTAAATAACACCATGGAGCAGTCATTTTGTTTTGAAAGAAGTAAAGTAAGACGGCTCTACTTGTGTCAGTGGCAGGACAGTTGTGGCTGAAGGTTGACGCTTTTCTGAACAAGACCTGAAGTAAACTTTCGTGGAACATAGTCATGGGTTACTAAGCCTATTTCGACTCGGAAGGTGATTTTGCTGTGTCATTTATGGTAAATAAAATAAATAGTGAAACTAAAGATACTGTCACAATGTTTTTTGGAATAATTTGAAAAAAGAAAAAACAGCCGACAATAAACAAAATTGGAAGTAATAAATTATGTGAGACAGCAAGACCATACATTTAGGTATCTAATACTGTTAGATATAGCTAACACACTTCTTCAAAGTCGATAAACCGTGAACTAGGGTGCGTTTAGTATAATGAAGGTAATCTTACAAAGTCGTTTGGCGTTAAACAACCCAATCATTCTCACAGGTCAAGGGTCATTGCCCATGAACACAATAGTGCGAGTACAGGTGCAAAACTATTCATGAACCGATGCTTATACATACATATTTACATTATATAACTTATCAAGAAGTAAAAGTTTAAAGTGGAGTTTACAACAATTGGCAATTACAAACCAAGGTTGATAGTAGGCACCCATAAAATTCACAAACCATTTCCGAGTTAACCAGAAGTCAATAAAATTATCTGCCCTTAAAGCCAGATATATATATTAAGACATAACAATGACAATAAAATAAGCTGTAAAATCAAACTCAAATCGGTAATAAGGAGGGGCAAGTATCGACAAGATCGAGTCGATAATAGTAGACAATTTGGTAGCGATCAAACGCAGTGCCCTTGTTAGTCCTGCGCTAAAATGTTAATGCAGACGTCAAGTCACGATTTGGTATACAGTACGCATAGCACTTTTGCCCCACAACTTTGTTTACGATTCACTTTTGACACGTTTGTAACGTTACTTTGAGGTGATTTAGGTTGATAATGTCGACGTTAGAACGTGTACTGAGACGAGAATGCTACTGCAGGTTTTATTCATGTCATAAACATAACAGTTTAGTTGCAATAGCATATCATAATTCTGTGTTTCCACACCGTTCGTACATCATGATGGCCCATAATGCAGACTACATTACTTTTGTACCTTTATATTTGAGGACGAATGTGTTCAGTCCCTATCAAGTTTAGGCCTTTTTTGGAAGATAATGCAGTTTATTTTGTATATCTAAATATCCTACTAATAAACTGATATAAATTGGATTTTTTGATCTTTCACGCCAATATGTTTTGAAATTACACATAGGCTTTTTACATATGTGATATCGCGGAGAGCCACTAGTAATCATTTAAAAATACTGTACAACTCTCCACTGCGTAAAATAAACCCTCAACTATTGTATATGTACATAAACGAGTAAAGTGTGATTGATACAAAATAAGACGTCAATGGATCAATAATGGTAGCGACAACGATATCGTTTCACTTTCATCGATAAAATCGCTGGATATTTTGCCGATACAGGTGATTCACTACGATCTTATCTGCGGAGTGGCCAGTTTTAATAGGCTGTGACTACAGTACTGTATTTTGTAGCTAAGTTAATGGCTTAATCAAGTTTACAATAGAAAGTAGTTCGGTAGTACCTTAATGTGTTGTCGCCTATCCGCTCTATTTGCATAATAAATGGCATCAGTTGTTCCAACAGACATTGTTATGTAATATGTAACTGATTAACTGAAAAGCAGACTAGTTCTTAATGACATTTTGATAGATGACTTCAAAATCTTAACTAAACATTGTAGACTCTTTTTCTCGTTTGCAACACTAACAAACATACAAAAAAAATATTGCAATACTTCCGTTATCTCTATTCGCGACTTAACTCGTCTAGGTACCAAATTATGCAATCAAATAATATTTTAGTATAGACCAAGAGAGTTTCATAATGCTATTTTACTTGGCGCATTACGTACGAAGAGTAGTAAATTATTTTATTTACGACTTACATAGAATGTTACAATTCGTTAAAGCCCGAACAAGATTATCAAGACCAGTTTCCCGCTCGGCAAAGGATGCTACAGTTCGGTTTGAGAACACCAAGAGTGATTCAAAACCAATTTGCGATTTCCTTGTACATACAGTGATACTTTCTCGCGTGGGCGCAACATCCAGTGAACATTAATTAATGCAATTGCACACAGACGCGCGCGCACATAGAACGGGGTACGGCGTACGGCGAAACCAGACTGAATCGTAAAACTGTTACAAATAAATATGAAAACGCGTGAGAAAGCCCCGGCGCGTACGCATGTCTGTGCGCTTCACAACTGCAATGGATGCGGTAATGTATTGTACAAGTCGACCCTAATCTCATCATAAGCGTAAGTGCAGCTGACGGTTGTAAGCCAGGTAAGGTGACTGGCTCTGAAATAGTCAAAATTTCAACTTGAATCGTGTGTAGGTACAATATAGTCATGTTTTTGTCACTTCGAACCTCCAAATATTTGCATGAGCAAGCTAACTATACCTTCCACTTTTGGTAGAATTTGCCTTTGGTATTTCATAAAAATAGCTTTGGTGGTTTAGCCATGAAACCGTAACAGACAAAATTATTCGCATTAATATTAGTGGGGAAGAAGGATTTACAGAAGTCTTCAACGGAGTTGAACCAGCATTTTTGCATAAAACGAAATAAAGCCACCTCCACGAAGCTGTGCCTCGTTCCAATTCCCCTCATCAGAGCCCACTTTCTAAGTGACATAATTCAGCAGCACTTGCACATAGCCTCTGGACACGGCTGCCTAGTTAGCTGGACGTTTTGTGATCGCCCAAGTGGACTGGAAACACTTAACACGCCTCGGGGGATGAGCCAATGACTCGTATACGAGTTACGTCACTTAGATTGACTAGTTTTTCCTGCTCCATCCTATATTACTAATATTTAAAAATGCGAAAGTTGGTGGGTGGCAATGGATGCAGAGACATTACCTAGTTAAGGTGTTAATTATTGTCCCCTTAAAGATTGCGTAAGCTAATAAACTGTAAAGTAAAATTTATAGTAAACTATAAAATAATCTAGGAAAAGTGATTTTGTTTGATTAATTCCCATGTTGTTATTATGTTTGCCAAAATCAGGTTTTAAAAATAAAAACGGATAATTAGAACTGCTTGGTAAACTTAACATACTAATTCTTTACGTATAATCCTACTAATATTATAAATGCGAAAGTTTGTAAGTATGGATGTATGTATGTATGGATGTTTGTTACTCTTTCACGCTCCAACGGCTGAAGGGATCTGCTTGAAATTTGGCACAGAGCTAGAATATGTTCTGGAATAACACATAGGCTACTTTTTATCCCGGGAACGCGGGTGAAACCGCGGGGAGCCACTAGTTATTATATATGTACGAGTATGCAGCTTTTATGAGGGGAGTAGATGTTACTTACTGAATATATATGAGTCACATAGATTTGAAAGCACATAATCAGTTATTTTATAGCAATATTCGCATTTACGACATTTTACCTAAGTCCAGTGGCACGGTACTAGGAAAGGCTGTACACCCATCAATAGATGGCTAATAAAATAATAATGACTTGCTTTCTCCACTACCTTTTATAGCTCGTATAACCTGAAAATATGTGTTCGTATATAAATGGTATTATGTAGGTATTCATCTTAGCCCCTGACCTTTAGCATTATAAAGACCTCAAAGGTTTTCATGATGGAAACATTAACTGTTTCATTTTACTTGAACATTTTCTTTTGAGCTGGAAAATGGTTTTAGAATATGCTCCTTTGATTAGTTCACTTTATGTCTTGCTGAGAATATTTATACCTTACAAACCGCAATTTCAATAATAGAGATGATTATGCAAAGATGGTAATATAAAGATTCACATTAACAACACTTGAATGACGGTTTTATAAAAGAGCAAAATTAGGCGATCGCTTTTGTTGTACGTTGGGACACATTTGCCAAACAATTTGGCACACATCACACCGTTGCCCAACACTTTATAACGACTAATTAACAATATTTGTGACAACAATTACGCAACAACCAGAAACTATGAATAGAAGCAATTATGTAACACACGACATTTCCCAAGCGATGGTTTCTTTACACGATCATTAATTAGCAGAAATGTTAAAAGACGAAAGGTGGTGAAAGCATTGTTTGATGCCTTAAGATCGCACAATGAAGGCTGTGGGAAGATTGTGGGCGGCGTGGGTAGGTACATAATTACCACCACCAATACAACATGACCCCCCCTCATTCGTTTGATCTCCAAATCTGTTAGATGGTTTCAGAACAAACGCTGTTGTTAAGAGATCTAATAACGTTGGTTTTGTTTTAAGGAACAAAAGGCAGCTGATTTGTCCCGGATCAAAACTGCCATGTTATCCGTGAAATTAATTCGATTTTCAGCTTGTCCGTGAAAAAGGTGATTAACATAAAAAAATCTCATTATAAATTGGGATTTCAATCACGTTTTACTGTTAATACGATGTCGTTAAGTTTTAAGGCATTTTATTAAAGATGTTATTCAGCTAGATTCGGTCTTTTAGTGTA
The DNA here is from genome assembly GCA_905147785.2 of Thyatira batis. Taxonomy (NCBI): domain Eukaryota; kingdom Metazoa; phylum Arthropoda; class Insecta; order Lepidoptera; family Drepanidae; genus Thyatira; species Thyatira batis. Next base: position 9,712,905 of record LR990489.1, read on the forward strand.
CAAACCTTTAAAGCGTTTTAACAGCTCGGTGAACACGATCAATTTCCACTGAAGAATTATCTACCAGTAATATAAAATTCTTAAGATATAACTGTTCAAGTTCTGTAGCATCGTTTCACCTTCCAACTCCTAGCGTATGCATGTTCGTAAAAGTACATCTATACTTATAATAAATCTGTAGAGAGGTCAATTCTGTACATGAAATATATTTTCAAAATAACTATCAGGGGGTGATTAGTGATCGATACTGATGCCAAAAATGCAATCAGTAAAATTTTTGTCTGTCTGTCTGTCTGTCTGTCTGTCTGTATGTTCCTTATAGAAACAAAAACTACTGGACGGATTTTAACGAAACTTGGTGCAATTATTCTTCATACTCCTGGGCAGGTTATAGGATACTTTTCATCACGCTACAATCAATAGGAGCAGAGTAGTGAAGGGAAATTTTGGGAAAACCGGAGAAATACTCCATTTTTTAAGCTTCCGTCGCGTGTGCAGCCTTAATGGTTAAAGTTACATCGAAATTATGTATGACGGAAATATTCTACATAAAATTTTCAAAAAAATATCCCGCAACAGCATATGTCTATCTTTTATAGTTGACTCAGAATAACACGTGTAACTCCTGATAGCTTTGCAGTTCGGAGCATTCTGATTATATTTGTTTACTCTTACGTTTATAATACTCTCACTCATCCCTAATTTAAAAAAGTTAACATTATACCTATTTAATAAAAAAAGAACCATAGAAATCGGTATAGAAACACCAAAATTATATATGAAATAAGCCATCGCGTCGTCTCACGTGAATACTAAATCCTGCTATAAGGATTATTTTTAAACGACTTAAAAAATGGAGGTTCGAGGAACGAAGTCGCGGGTTAAAGTTAGAGTTAGCCCAAAGAAACTATTCCACGCGAACGAAGTCGCTGGCAGAAGCTAGTACATTAATAAGGAAATAATTTAGCAAATAGTTAAAGTCACCCACAGATAGAGGCATGGCGATAACCATGTTATTTACTGACACTTCAACGCGTGCGTTTTGAAATGGCTATAGTCGAGTGTGTATTCACGTTTCTGTATGTTGCGCCGGCGCACGGCGACGTACACCTTTGAAGTATGACAATTACTTATCTTCTAATATGTCAAAGTGTCTATTTGTTTGGTTTGATGACAACCACTGTAGGGATATCGATGTACTTCAGTCAAGGTATTTTTACATCGGGAATTTAAGACATACCACGGATAAATTAAAGAACATTTTCTAGATGCGTACAGTGCAAATTTCGTAGTTACTAATGTATTACAATGTTTGATACTCCCAAACGACTATTATTTTCTTGCCACTCTCTTTTCTCAGTCTACGACTTAAAATTGTACTTTTAGTCATTCCCATAGACGTTATCAAAAACATTTTGTTCTAGTAATTCATTATAGTATTCTATTAACAGTTGTATTCAATTCAAATAAATCAAAAATAAGCTCTGTGAACATTATGTAAAATAAGCAAACTCAAGCGCCGCCCGCCTAACGAGTCCCGCCTTGAAACACCGTTTCTATTCGTTGTAAAATGCACTAAGCGCCCGTTTCACTAACAAGTTCATTGACACATAGACTAGCACAATAAATAGTGACGTAAAGTGTTACGATATCGATAGTCGAGCCGCGGATAACTCGTTGTATAATCGCCCGATGCCCTGTAGAGATAAGTCGATAGCTATCGCGTTAGTGGCAGACGCGTGTCGTGGGCGTCGACGGTAGAACGCCTGTTTGCGCTGTTGCCAGTGCCAGGGGGCTTGGCAATGATGCCAATCGTTAAACAATCGAGTTTAAAACTAGAAAACGTATTGAAATGGACATTATCGCCCACGCGTTAGAAATTTATGCAAATTGCAAGAGTATTTATTTTTTTCAGCGGATCTATCGTTAGGTACGAATATAAACTAGAGTAACGACCGCGACGCAATCTGTCGTTACGTCGAATGAAAAAGTTTGCGAGAAAATTGTTTTGTTTTATATTTTCATGTAATGGAAAATTCGAAATGTTAACTATAAATAAACTAGCAATTTTTCTGTATTTAGACAATGAATGTTTATTAATTTGAAATATAAATGTTGCTAATTTTAACTGTACCTAAATAACTGTACCCAAATTCATTACTTTTGATATGTTTGTAAAGCACTTACCACGATATACATATTTGTTTACATATGAGATCATACTCGAATCTGGACGTACCTGAAACAAAGCGATTTATCATTATTTACAGAGCGATGATAGGTACATATTAACTGCAATAATTTATTCTTTGTTGGTAACTTGGCAATAATTTACAATAACTGACGTCAAACGGTGATGCATTACCTATGCTACTTTAGGAAACGTTAGCATCGAATGTTCAAACAAACATTACAATGTATTTTGTAGAAGTATAAATGTATGTTTCGTGGAATAGGTGTAGGGGAAACGTTGAAGAAAACAAAGCAATCACTTCCTCACGAACAAAGGCGCCGACGTGGCATAAGGCTGAGTTCACACGGTTCAAGCGCGCAAGGTCGGTCGAAGGACCAAGCCGCACGAAGGCCGAGTTCAAGGTTTACGAGCAGCCGAGGTTACATCTATCAAGCAGATATTGATTTTCACGGACACCACGCTATGAAAACACTTAGCGACACGGTTGTTTGCATGTCAGAATGCAAACACTTTTGAACACGAGTATATAATGGTGTTTTGTTATATGATCAAATATATTATTGTAAATATTTAAAAAGGAAAACATACATGAAGCCCTGACCTTAGATTATAGGCAACGAGCCAGGTATATAATACTTCCGTGGCCAAGTAATAACATTCATTAGATTAGATTCCCTAAATACTATGTATTTAAATGGAAGTAAACACGATAAGCGAGAACTGGTATCATCATCACCTCATATACGTCTCCACTGAGGAGCTCGAGCCTCCCCTAACAATGAGAGGATCTATGGGCATGAGAACTGCTATGGAGTGTTTTAATTAGAAACTAAGACACTGTCATTTTCGAATACAATATATTTCATGGTTCATAAGGCATTGGCGATGCAGCTGACTTACTTATGCTATGAATATCCTTAGGTAACATTGGTTTACTATTAGGTATTTTGTCTGTCTGTTTAACAGCAAACTAGGGGAACAAACAAATCGACGCGAGGATGAAATTCAGCTAAGTAAAGTATTAATCCATCCAGGCTATTCAGGTCAAGGTAAGGTCTTAGCTCGGGTTCTGCAAGTGGAATAGGCGCAAGGGTGGGCCACGAAGCTTTATAGGTCAGCAGGGGTAGGTACCTATTAGTAGGAACGTGTTAGATTCAAATTAAGTAAGGGAATTCACTTGCTCTGAATCCCTGAGGCGACTGTATAAAACTCATAATATCCATTTGTGAAGATATTCGTGAAATCCTAACTAATATTTATAAATGCGAAAGTAATCTGTCTGTTTGTCTGTCTCGCTTTCACGCTATAACTACTGAACCGATTAAAATAAAATTTGGTACACAGATAGTCTGGTAAAGGATATACAGCTACATTTTATCCCCACTAGTAGGCAATAAATTCGACTATCCAGCTTATTTACAAACCAATTACAAAACGTAAATTGAAAAAACATATCTGCAACCAGTTGCTTTACGACACCGAGGAGGATAATTTTCAAAAGAAAAACATCATATCGGATAAAACAATCGATATTCAGTAAAAACATCGAATGAATTACGAGTGGGAGAAAAAACTGGAATCATAAATACGTTGAACGACATCCTGACCCTGACACGACGCTTCGTTTATATTCCATCGTTGGTGAAACATCGGCCATATATCAACTTATCGATTTAAATTGTAATATATTTTTGTGTGTAAAGAAGGTCTGCCTTCCGTCAGTTGAATTCAATTGGCATATTGTAAAACATCCATTTTTATTTCATGTCGGATTAAGTTATTTGCACATTTATTATTTTCTTACCAATATTTTTTTAAACCTTTTGAATTTGTTAAATATTTCTAGTAAAATACTCTTCAATCCTGGTTATGGCATAACAAAAACGTGTGGAAACCTGTCTGGTTCCCCGACAATTCTTGTGACACTATCGATTATATTGTAATTCTCGTTACATCAGAATCGCGATGACATTAGCAAAACCGTCGAATTGATTGACAGAATTAAGTAATCCATCGACACAGGCCGGACCGGTCCTTACCGAATGCGTACCAACTCCATACCGAAATCGATTCCGAATATCGATTTAATCTTTCAGGCATAGTTGGCAACATTGTAACTACAGTGTACCAGTCACTTTAGGTTCGATTCTTATAGATTGCACTTTAAACTGTCGATGTACGACGTGATGAGTAATAAATACTTGTATTGTACTTGAAACGTGAAAGTGAATACATAAAGCATTCAATGATAAATTATCATACGTTTAATGCTCGGGACAATGTCGACATTGGTTATTATAAGGCGACATGATTTAAACGAGGAGTAATCTTGTAGGTTCTGCTACACATTTACTCACCAACGTAATATATTCAGTTTGGCATGTGACCATACGATTGTATGCTTAAAATACTGAATCTTTTTGCTAGGACTATGTCCTGGTTTTCGAACAAAAGAGTAACTACAATTCAATTTAAATGCTCATATAGGAAATTATAAATCAATTTCTCCGTATTAAATCACAGAAAAAGTCATTTTGATACGATTCTTTACAAGATTGATATTAACATAAACTTCCAAGACATCGATAATGCCATTTTTATCGACTCCAACACTACATACAAATATTACGGTCAATAAATTATATCGACAAGTCCATGTAAATTACTTACTGAATAAATACTAGAGATAGCATTTAACAGAATGAGCAATGCTGTTGAATCGCGGAAGAGATCTTTAAAAACCTCATCTGCAGGCTGCATGTGGGTGTTGAAGGAAATTGAACATCATATTGTGATCATCCTTTTCTGTTCACATTGAAATGTGATACGGAAGATATGTATGCTAATTTCTGATCTTACCGATAGAGGTTCTGATGTGATTTACATGACAACATACAAATTGCAAGCAGCTTATAAAGCGTCGACTCCTACAAATACCTAACAGATTCTATAATTATTTATGAAGAACGTAGGATCATCCAGTTTTTGTACTCGGCGAACCTGATAGAACTACGTCGGTCGGCGACGACGGCGGACGACCGCATACATTCCAGGTAAACAAACACGCCATATTCGGAAGCCAAACTTGATCGCTAACCATAAACAAAAACAGAACAGACCGATAAAGCCAAAAAAGACAAAAATATTTTCGACTTCCCGCCAAACCGTAGGAGACAAATAAAAACATTAAAAAGAATATGGAATGTAGTGATGAAAAAACAACCAATTCGGCAATACATTCATACGAAATTACGGATTGCAAGAAACAATGGGCGATGCAAATTGCGACCGCATGCTGAATTTTATTTATTAAGAGTGCATAAAAAAGACTCAACGCGTTCAATTGAATGCACCATAATGGGTAAGCACCATGAGCATTTAAGGCGAGCTCTCCATTGTCACAGAAATATTAAATTAAATACGGGACCCGGAAAGGTTGAGCTGAAAAAACTCTGACGAAGTTAGGGGACGGATTTGTATTCTTCTGTTGGTATTCATTACGACACGAGTTAAACGTGTAGTTTGTACTTTGACATTTGATATGTTAATTGTTTTTCACATTATTTTCAACAGCGAAACTGTAAAGCATAATTACTAGCGACCTGGCTTAATTTTATCGACCATTCTTACCAATGAAAGTTAACAAAGCCGCATTACAAATATAGTAATAAAACGGATAGTACAATAGAAAACAACAGTATCCACGATACAGACCTTTCACTACTATCTACGAACTAGCATAGAATTACAGTCATAAGCACAAATGCAGTAATAATTCAAACTATTAGTCGAATTTCGTGTTCTCATGCCGAACAGTGAAAGTGGCCTGCTACTGGGCTTTGCTGTGCCCTAGGCGGGGTGCAAGGTGGGAGCGACGAGCGTTAACAAATACTCTTATATTTTTACTATCGTATATAAGACCAATACTACATATTATGAAAATAATAGAGCACCAATATAACACATCCTGCGTTAAGGCCCAAGTAAATATGAGTCTGTGAAAACTCCGAAGAATCTTTAAACAGGAAACATTGTGAGTGTATAGATAAATAAATTCAAAAACTTTTGTGCCGATTTTAAAAATTATTTCACGATTGGAGAGCTACATTATCAGGGAGGAACATATATTTTTCTCCCTGTATTCCGGGAACTACGCGGTGAACCGCGCGGAGGCAGCAAGTCAATTATATTTTCAATGATGTGAAGCAATAATTATTTGTATAGATTTATCGACATTAAATAAAAAAAACTATTTATGATTTTTTGTAGTAACATGAAAATAGCTTTAAGATTGTAACTTCCACCATGGAAAATTAAGCGCGTGCTACGCTACAGCCGCCGATGGTTATCGCCTATTTATTGCTGCATTAACTTGTAAAAAGCCTATAATTTTGTCTCCTTTGCCAGGTGAAAAACATCCCGAGGGCTACACGCACCCGATTTGCCTCTTACGAACGCGATGTATCGAGCTGATAACAGAGAAATTGGTTCGATAACGACTCCTTATAGGACACGTGGATCAGGCGCAGTTTACTGTGATTCGGTCAATTATCTGTGATAAGATTAGAAAATAGTTTTCCATGAATAGAATAAGAAAGTCAGCTCAGCTCATAATACTTCAAGCGCAACATTAAGTATTTCCACGCAATTGGTTAGGAAAAAATATTATAAGTACAGTTTGTATTCCATCACGTTTTACGTTATATCTTGGGACTTGATGAATATCAAAAAATACCAATACATGAATTTAGTAACTAATGATAGACATTATATTTCTATCAGTTATTAGAAGACAGATTATCATACCATAGGTCATCATACCTACATATTTACTAAATAGACTTTGTAAAATAAAACAAAAACTTGTAACTACCATCTGCCCAACGCCCTGAAACGTATACAACCGATGCCAAATCAGTATTACCTCGAACTCAGCAATAAATCAGCTGTACAAAATCCTAGGTGATGGTAAACCGACTAATGTACGGAGACAGCTGGCACGCTCGGTTAATATAGTAGAGTGGAGTAATGAATCAGTGAGCGATGAAAGCCAGTGGGTGTTATGATACTTCCTGGCCCACCCACGCACTACTATGGCTGAGAACGGACGACGGGACTAGGAAGCGACTGGACACATACTAGATAAATGGTAATGAGTCGCTACTGAAACACGAAGTTGGTTATCGGCTTAGAAACAGCGATAACTTCTGTAATTTAACTGTATATTACTAGGATTAGAATGGGGTAGCATTTAGGTTCCATTGACACGAAACAGTAATAAAATTATGATATAGGGGAATTTATTACCCTGTATTTATATTACATCAATCTAACTAGTATTATAAATACGAAAACTTGATTAGAGATATAGATAAAATTGGCACATCCGAAAGATTAACACATATATACATAAGATCCTCAAGAACGGAAAGAAATGGATGCTTGAAGCTAATCTTTTATACTTTTCAGAATTCCATATCCAATTATTTGAGATTCCTCGACGCAAAAACAATGACTCTTCCCACACTGGTTACGTTGACAGTTTCACTCCATATTCAATAGCCCTGTCGAGTAATTGAAATATAGATAAGCGTTAACCATAAATAGGAAAGTGTGGAAGAAATTATTCTATGGGTAAATTAAAAACTAAATTCAACTTACAAAATATAGGTTATAGACATTCATCATCAACTCTTTAGAGTCCAATTACATGCTGATATTGATTATGATAAACTATTCTGAACGGTTTCGCATTCCCAGTAACAATATGAATTGGATAACCAGACGATGAAGTTAATTTTTTTACTTCAAGCTCCTTTCCTAAACTTACAACAACAACATATCTAAGTATTATGAACAGTCAATTCTCATCAAATCTTGAATAATTTTCCTTCGAACGATAGTAGTAGTTATCATAAATACAAACTATATTAAAATTTATAAGCAACCAAAGGTGAATGGGCTTGCATTCATTGCATCCGACTTCTTATTGCATATCATTATTATTAGAATTCCCGACGTACTTTCATAAGTTTCACTCAGTATACATTCACTTAGCTGAAGATTACCATCGAGGCCAATTCGAAAGGAAACCTTGAGATTGGGTCAGTCTTCAAGTCCGGTGTTAGGTGTCGGTATACACCGGGATAAAGCTGAAGCGATTGATTGTTGAGAAAACTTGTAAAAATAACAAGGGTTGGCAATGAAATTTTTCGTCATGAGTTGGTTTGCGATGGTAATTGATAAAACGCCCACAATTTTTTGTAGGACCTGTAGAACTCTTCGAATGATGGTAAATTAAATTAATAAATCATTTAGATAAAATAATGAGATAACTAAAGATTATTTATGCCGTTGAAACGATAATATGGCATTAAAGCTCAAAGCTGCTGAGGATACTACTGTTTCGGAAGTCGCCCAACAACAGAGAAGAACCGGCAACAAGCTTTTATGTTTCATATATTTTTTAATCTGACTGAGGAAATTAACTTTTCTAACTAATAAACTATTCAGATCATGTACATTAAACGTTAATAGTGATTTCTAGTCACAATATCCACAGCCTAACCTCTTGTAATGGCCAACGGTAGATAAGAAAAAGCTAAGCGCGATAAAGTACCTACTGCACCTGAGCATTTCGCTAAAGAAAGATTTATCTCATTCTGAGCAAGCACGTAAGCTGGAAGTAATTACCCAATACAATAAATATAATAACCACAAGACAAGGAATTACTATCGCTTGTAAATACATTAGAAGGTAATACATTGGTTCTTATACAAATAATTTAAATTTTAGCAGTAAATTGTCTGATACATAAGATTGAGAGTTGTAAATTCATATTATAATATACTAGTTTCTACCCCGTAGTTTCACCCGCCGTTTTCCCGATCAGGGAATACGGGTATAGTCTATGTTAGTAGTAACATAGTATACGTATACGTTCCTATCTACAAAGTAGTAAAATAAATAGAGAAAGTGATAAAGGGAATCAAATACATGCAAAGAAAATGGAAACCTAGATAAATAATATTCTTGAATTCAAAATATACACTACAGTTCTGTGCAATGCTTTTATTTGCTAATCTACTTCAAATATAAACGTAAACATGGTAGTTTAGATAAATTCCCACATACATAACACTAAAGCCACTACCAATATTCTCGGGGAGCCAGTAAAACGCGTCAATGACATGGCAAAATCATCCTGTATCTAAACGGCTTCGCTACTTTCGTAAAATGTCCTACAATCCACATTTCTAAAGCTCACATTACTGCACTAAAAAGACACAGTATAGGTGGCTATTGCTAGAATATTGCATCAATTTAGAAATAACATTGTAATAAGTTGAACACAACAAACAATTTGCATTTCCTACTTTATTTGTAACCTTAGCAGATATTTATTTCAATGTTTGTTACGCTCTCAGAAAGCTGCAGCATTAAAAATAAAGGTAATTAAGTATTCGATTATAGAAAAGAGATAAAACATTTTACACAAATAAATTTAGTGCTCGATGGAAAGTATCTAAACATTATATTTGAAGGGACGAACTCAAGTCCGCAATAAAATATTTTTCAACACCATAATACATGTTTTGGATATTCTACATGTTACTACTGTTCCCAATATGCACTGCACCAGTGGACTGACGAAAGCACCTATTTGCAATCATTTGCATGAGGAAGCCAGATAAACCGTAGTGCATAGGAGATAGCGCCCGGCGAGGGTGGCCACGATATTTAGCTAACGTTCAAGTTGCCACATTAAACTTTCTAGATTACGACTTTAAAATTAGATAATGGTGTGATCGCTGGCATTAACAAAGGGCTGGGAACAATTCTGTCCCGCTCAAACACGGTGATAACAAATTGTAGAGAATGCTTGAATTACAATCTATGAACTTGGTTACCACTCCAGCTGCACACAAACTTGGTGAAATTTACATTGACTTGTAAAATGCAACTTTAAGTAAGAGTATCTTGTTTTCTTATAGTACAAGTAAATATGTACTGCAATATGATACTAAAACATTACGAGACATATGCTACGAAAGTAATAAATACACATGGAGCACTTAATCAACGTAAGTTCTGATAGGAGAAATATGAACACCAAATTAGTACAGAGCAGAAACAGTCATATGACAGAAGTGATTTAAATACCTACACAATCCTTACAGAGAGTTGCAATATCGATTGAGCCAGTAAATCCTACACTGATACACGCACGAATCGGTAGCAGCGACTGTGTCGACATCATAATTTATGGTTTCATTTTATCTTGCAAACATTTCGCTTACAATGCACCTGGGGTCACTCCACTACTGCAACAATAGACAGGTAAACTTAACTGGAGCGAGAAACGGTATCTCGCAACGAAAAAAGTAACGACCGAAAAACTCGGAATTGTAAATCCATCGGGTCAACGAGATACGATCCTTTTAAATGGCATAGCGCTGACAAGGGAGAAAGGTCCACCAAAAAACCCGATGAGTACGATTTATAGCCGTTCACAAGTGGAAACCGGGACGCTCGAAGAAAACAAAAATTTGCTCGTAAATCAAGTGATACTTAAATATTTTAATACTTCCTACAATTATTGAGGACCGAATTCGTAATGAGAGCCGCCAATGATACTCGTCAAATCATTATTATCTGTAATGAATATGAATCAGGCGAACCACTAATAACAGACGGTCATTAAAGCTAGACGCCCACCTTCAGTGTCAGCTGCCAAGAAAATGATATAACGACTTTTAAAGGTCCACTGCACCGTAATTTCCTTCTTATCGTATGTTAAAAGATAGTTTTTGCATACACCGCGAGCGTCATTAGATAATGTAGCCATAAAGAAAATTGCGGGCACTTCCACTCCCACGTGCAGGTAAACATTTCCTACGCGGTGCACACTACGAATCATCTGTACCGCGGGGCACTGTCTTTACCAGCTTTGCGTGTATTTGTGGACACGATCATTGATTTTCCCTTGATTTATGTACAACGGATTAAAAGATATAAAGATATTGGAAAGATTATGATCGTGAGCAACTGCAAAATCAATACAACGAAGGGATCGTGCACAAAGTGGGCGTTTAACCTCTGACCGAGGGCGTGAGGCGGCGCGGGCGCACACGCCGCGTCAAACCATCCATCATGGTAGCTATCTGTGGCAAATTAACCCACTAAAGACGCCACTGTCGCTAACCGACCAGTTTTAAAGATACCAATGCAGAAACTACACGATACGATATCGGAGGTCACACTGCTGGTCGGTTTGCGAACAGAGCTACCCGAATGTGACGCATACAAATAGCCCTAACACTGGGTACGTCACGGTTTCCAATTTACTTTCTTCCGCGAGTTGAATGCCGCTGACCTCGTCGACCGTCATAGGAATAGTGAAATCGATATCATGGGAAGGGTTATTTGCATGTTCGATGCTCATGGCTTGATTTATTATAGAATAGGTCGGAAGGCAGGAAGACACGGCTCGATACAAGTCTTGTAGCTGATAACATTTGACTGACCATGTGTCTTTAGCAGAGGAAATCGAAATTTAAAATTTCTATTTCCAGATAAAACGATAGAACCTTTTTGTAGCAGACACAATCCAAGTTCACCGAAGTGTAACATAAATAGCGGATTCCGTAATCTCTGAAGGTAAAAGTCACCCTTCTACTCTGAACCAGGACTTAATGAAGCGAAACACCAGCGACATGGTAAACAAACAAGACAAGCGGTCTCGGGCGACACTTAGCGTCACTCAAAATGACGCCTTGATTGCGGCGGCGATATTAAACGAGTTTATATCATCGGCAAATGCCAATTACAAGAGTAAACAATTGCGCAAGTGACTCAAACACAAGTGGGCCACTATACACAAGAATCGTGAATGGAATTGAACGCTGAAAGCAATTAATGTACTTTGTTTAATGTTGTGTTCTTGTGCAACATATTACGATGGTGTGTATGTTACATTCATTACAGTTGAAACCAGAAATTCAGTTACAATCCGTTTCCTCGATTGGTAACCAATTTCGAATGATATATTGGTTGTTTTGTTGTTATGACTTACATTACTATTTAATGTTTCATTACGAAACTATCATTTAATGTACGCAAATAATATTGGATATAAATTACATACAAAGATTTAAATTTGGTGTAACAATTCCCATTCACCACAATTAACACGAGCCATCCTTCACAAAATGCACTTGTTACGCAACTCGCAAAAAAAAAACGGTTACGTGTTTAAAGCCTTAAGGCGCGTATGCGCAGAGCGTCTAGATAGCACACCGATACTGATCGGTAATTACCGGCCATTAAGCTGTGTACACACTTTACGACACGCTTGATTTATCCGTTGAAGCTGTAAATACGGCGTGGTGCACGGCAAATTGTGTCAGATTATTACCTTTCGTTTGATTGTCAGTTTGTTTTAATCAATTACTCAATGAAATTGTGATTGGAGGATCGTTGCGGAGGCCGAGAGCCGTAAGGAAAAATGAAATTAGTAAGTCATCGAAATGATCATGAAAATATAACCGCTTGTTTTCAGCACGAATAGAATAATGTTGTCAATTATAAATTATTGTCATTGTCAATAATACACTGTCAATAAATATTTAAAATCGCTTTTAAAAAAAACTGTCATTTTTATTTGTCGTCCATTAACTGACTTAAATACTTAACCAAAGCAAGCGTTACAATCAGCTAGACAAAACAATGTTTCAGCAGTAACAATATCAGTTACAACATATGTCGTGTCTCAAATGTTTGCGATTTGCACGTTCGGCTGGATCGGACGACGAGACAACGAATCGAAAGGATAGGCGTATCAATGATACTTCACGCTTATCATCTTGACTGACATACACTTTAATAATAAATTAAATAGTCTCGTGAAATACTGATTGTGGCTGTTGGTGGTCTAGACAAAAGAGAAAGAACGGGGCAAGTTAGACAAGATCAACAATCCGATCTAAGAGAAATTAATATAACTAATAAATAAATTGACACATATTATATTAAATTTTATTAATGTGAGCATTTGTGTATGTTTGTTACCACTAAGCGCCATTCATAATGGAATGTCATTATATTTAGATTAATTCATACGGAGCGCAGAGAAAACCGCAGGGCGGTAACTAGTGCAATGTTAAGAAGCAATCATAACTTTTGCCCACCAATTTAAAAAGTTACATTACTCGTACTCTTAAAACACGCAGTGAACAGTTCTACTTCTTTACTTCAAACTAACAAACCAACTAACAGAAGAATTTTGTAGTTAACAGTCACCGATACGATTAATAAATAAATATCGAGTTACAAAATCATCGATGAATTGAATCGATAAAACGATTACCCGTTATATGGGGCCATTTTAATTTCAGGATTCAAAACCAATCAATGAACCGCCAACGGAACCGTTAATCAGCAGTGTCGGTTGATCGTCCATCGAATTCAGCTGGAGGGTACAGAGCATAATATCTGTAATACATATCGACGTAGGACGTCCAATGATGAAGAAATCTATTAAGTTGTCTCGTGCCTCCGAGACTCCGAGCACAGGCTTCGGGCGATCTAGATAGATTCGTCGAAAATAGAGCGATGGATAAATCAGAACTGTGATATAGCGGTCACAGTGTACGGTGATTGAAGTTATAGTTGACGCAAAAAACTGAATGTTGAACATATAGAGATTTTTATTACATATCCAAGTGATTTTGTCGTAGTGTTGAGAAATTTTGCAAAATTTATCATCCTTCACAAATTGACTACACTACACTTAATTATTGCAATAAAGATGTCTGTCACGGTAATTATCATCTATTGAGTAAAAAGAACTGGTGTTAATAAAATGTCAAAATCGAAAATACTAAAATTAACAATGCTAATGCAAGTGGTCGCTCATCGATGCAATCTATCTATCGCAATGATCGGCCGATGTAACAAGAAATACCAGATAAGGCTAGTAACGATTTATAAAGTACTTTGTGATACGTATTCAAGAATCTATCAATCACCGTCTGACACGGAGCCATCTTGTATTCTCTATAAAAGTTAAATCGTCCTTAAGTTGACATAAAAGACAATCTTGCTAGGAATGGTCGTTAAATTTTAACGTTGTCATTCATTTTATTATTCTAGACTAGTGGTCTCACCCGCGTACCCTTGAGATCTTCCATTTTCCCGGAATAAAAAGCTGCCTATGTCCTTTCTCAGGCTCTAGACTATATGTGTACCAAATTACATTTAAATCGCTTCAGTAGTTTTAGCGTGAAAGCGAGACAGACAGGCAGACAGACGGACAGACAGAGTGACTTTCGCATTTATAATATTAAGTATAGATTCTAGATAATAGAAGTAAAGTAGATTCTGTGTAGAAGACATGCTCGTAGAAGACAACATTATAAATATTTGGTTTATCATCAGCTTATTTTCGAGATCTTTATGCAGAGCTGCTTCGAAAAATTTACCCCTCTGTCCCAAAGTTACCAAAGGTTGTTGACAGAGTATCGATTCCGGTGGCATCGAGTAAGGTTAATTTATATTTTTTCACACCAAACCTTATGTACTTTCATTATAAGTGCAGTGGCGTCAACATGAGGAAGTACTTAAGCAGAAAATTATTTATTCTTTGCTCATCATGCTTCCGGACACTAAAACCTTATTCGTCAATTTGGTCGAGTAATTAGCAACAGTGTGTTGTTTTATGGATATTCTGATGATTTTATTGTGATGGGACGCTCTTGGAATCGTAATTGCATTTTTAAGTCGAAGCTCTGTTGGTTTTAAGATTAAAAGCTTATATTTATATGCAAATGAATTGCCTCTACATACGTAGTACGAACATGGAGGTAGACGTAATTATTTCAATCAACTTGGTTTGTTTACAAGATGCTGTCAAGGCGCCGTCAATCTATCGACGGATTAACATTATTAATTTCTAAAGCTTCTGTAATACCGGAATTTTACGGTAGCTCAATCGTCGATAAATAAGAGCTTAAGTACCTGATTTTGTTGATCTTAGCAGTTCATGAATAAGTGCCTAAACGAATATATTAAAACTAGCTTCCGCCTGCTGTTTCCCAGACACCTTCAACTTTCCCGGGATAAGATGTAGCCTATATCATTTCCCATCTCTGTACCAAATTTCCACAACGCCAGTTTGGTGGTTAAGTCGCGAAATGTAACAGACAGACGTTATATTCGCATTTTATAATATTAGTAGGAGTATAGTGGAAATTATTCAATGCCTGTATCTAAAATCAATTCGGAGATCGAGCACTCTTAAGAGCATGAAAAGCTCCATTTGATTTATTCCAGCCTAAGACAAAGTTAGTTAAATAGTTTAGGAGGAAACATTACTCCTCTTAAATTAGCCAGTGTAAATGTTAGTTGTCTAAGCCTCGAACGATACTGATAACACTATCGCAGAACGCAACAATGTACGAATAGCCCGAATAGGCTGAGCTAGAAAGTTAAAGTTGCAATATTTCATAGTCAGATCCATTAAATAGCCGCGTACCCGCTTATAGGTCAACGGAGAGAGTTTTGATCTGTTCGTTAGTTAGTTTGAGAGAAGTCAGCGAGAATGGCATAAATCATAACTTGGATGCGCTCGCGTTACTATCCTACTAAAATCATAAATACGAAAGTTTGTATTTATGGATGTTTGTACCTCTTTCACACAAAAACTACATTGATGTTATTTAGATCATAGATAGTTTGTAACTAAGGGACTAACAAAGGAATAATACATAGGCTACTTTTGATCCAGGGAAAATTGAAGGTACTTTTGTTCCACCAAAATTAACCAAAATATTCCACTGTTTTAATGTTTTATAGACCAATTTCTTCTTTTTTTATTTCAACAGATTGACATACATGTGACGGCCATGGTCCACCTGATGGTAAATGGTCACTGCCTATGGATCCGTATTACCGGGGGCATTGCCTATATGATGCCGACGTGTGATTTATGAGTGTTTAAAGTTTATAAGGGCTTTAAGAATCAGAGAGTGCAACCTTCAGAATCGAGCATTAGAGTCGACGTTTCATATAACCTGTGAAGGCTTATCTGAACGAATTTCTTTTCATGAAGTGTTACAAGTTATTTTTAGTTTTACACAGTTGCATTGCATCATTCAATCACTGAAAGGACCTATAAAGAACTGACGCAAGGTGTTTATACCATGGCGAGTGTAATATTAACCACTCGCTCGCTGTATACATAAAATACGATAATCAGTAAAAAATCAATGATCAAGTCGATTATCTGACCGCATAATAGTCCAATATCATTATCAAAATGACACGAACGTCCTTCGAAGGCGTCTACTTATACGTGATTGATGGCAGTGACCATCTGTTGTGATGATATGATACGTAATTATTTTTGATGAGCTTACAAAGTGGCTTTTCATTTAAACTTGTAA
This sequence comes from Thyatira batis, assembly GCA_905147785.2. Classification (NCBI taxonomy): domain Eukaryota; kingdom Metazoa; phylum Arthropoda; class Insecta; order Lepidoptera; family Drepanidae; genus Thyatira; species Thyatira batis. The sequence goes on from LR990489.1 coordinate 9,729,544, forward strand.
GGTCGAAGCTTAGGCCATGGTCCAAAGAAAGTGACAAAGGTTGAACTACAAAATTATTGGTCATTGTTGAGTATATCTATGTATTGCTTTGAACGGCTTGAAAAGGCTCAAAGAGTACGTAGTAGGGCAGTAGTCTTTATCTATACTATGATTATAAAAATACTATTGTATAAGATTCGCATAAGAATAAGATAAGTATAATAAGAGTGTTTTAGTATAATATCATCGCTGTAGGTAGATATATATTAGCTATTCCCACAAAACAGATTTTCTATATTATATGATTATCATCATTTTTACGTGCAAAGTAAATGACTCTTTGAGATAGTATATCAACATAAAACAATACCTTAACTTTGGAGAATAGTTATCACAGATGTAAGATACATATACTTAAAGTACACTGTAAATATTGATAACACAGATTATATCATACATTGTTAATTAGTTGTTTAAATAATAAATGATAAGATAAAATCTTATTACAAATTAATTAAGTAATTACTTATAATATGAATCCATAATTTTTTTTTGGGTCGGTTTTATCTGTGGATCGTAAATAGGTGCAAGCATTTTTTGTTTGGGATTCGAAGGAGAGGGAGGGAGATCTAACAAGATTATTAACTAAACTATTTTTGTGATTCCTGTTACGATAAAATCGAATTTATTCACAATTCATCGTTACAGGAATTAATTGAAGAATTAATCTTATATATAAAATTCTCGTGTTACAATGTTAGTTACCATACTCCGAAACGGCTTGACCAATTTTTATGAAATTTTATATGCATATTCAGTAGGTCTGAGAATCATACCCCTAAGTGATCACGGGCACGGGAACTACGCGGATTAAAAACAGGGAGCGGCAGCTAATAATTTTTTGTTCATACATTTTTTAGTTTATCCCATAACAGAATCCATACCATTTCCCGTATCCTACAGGACACTAATATCGGATGATATCCACAACGATGTTTCACCTAGGTTATGACGTTGTTATGTCAATTTATGATTCGGCCCGGCCTATCGCTCGGGCATGGGGACACGTGGACACGTGGGCGTCACGCCCGCTTATACCACGTCTGTGGTCATGGTAAGAGAATTATGTACTTATGTTACATAAGTATCTTTAACATAGTGTGGATATGATAAGAGGTTAGTTGAGGGAACGTAAAATCAGTAGATTTGGAAAAAAGTTTTGTCGCTACTTTGAGGACGGAAAAAGTAAGTAAAGAAAAAAAAATATTAATAGACAAATGAAAGTGTGCTACAAGAAATAGGCCTGGATCTCTATCCTACTAATATGTCTTACTAGACAATAGGTAAATAAGACTAGGTAAACCAGAAACTTGTATCAGACATCAGTTTCATGAAGCCTCATAAAATTCAATAAACGCTTTCAGACCGAAAGTAATTCAATCATGAAATCAATTAACATCTGAAAACCAGTTCAACAATAATAAAAAAAACATTAATTGCCAAGCTCTCAGCGTTATGATATGTCTGCTTTATAGAATAACCTTTTATTTGTATCTAGGTTTTATAATAGCCGAGATACAGACTCAGTGGAGCCTTCATAATTTGAGCAGACGTGACGCAACCGAGCATCGAAGCCGCACTCCAATACGCACATAATAATTATAATCATGTTTGTGGTGTCAATCCTCTGGCAGCTATGCTATGATGCTAATGCTATATAATGTGTCAAAAGTCTTATGGTGGATCTACAATTTTAGGGGCATGAAAGAAAATTTTGTTAATCTAGAACATATTGTATTGGCATGCTAAGCCGTTGTTGTGTCTGGTAAATATGATTGGTATTATTTCTTATTCGTTTTAAAAAACATATGAATTAACATGTGCTTTAATGCGTAAACTGTTATAAGTAGTAAGTCTGATAAAAAATATATTATGTTAAATAACCCAACTAAATATTTAAAAAATGTATTGTGAACTTATTTATAGTAGCGCTCGCACAGCAACGGATAACAAACCCAACAACACGTCTAATCTCATTATGCAAGCGAATCGCACACAGAACCGATAATTTGATTCGATTTAACGTTCGATTTCTAATTCGATTGTGATTGCATATCGATTGTAATGATAGTGAACGACATCATTCGACGAGGCAGTACATAAATAACGAGTGCAATGGGTAATTCAAGTCCCCATTTGGAGATATAGCCACGGGGTTTGTTCTTAAAAAAGTTGAAGTATTTTAAGATGACGTAACGGTCGAATGTAGGTGTCGAATAATCGATTGGCGAATAAAAGGATATTGCCATACTTTAGTGCAAATGTCGTCTAGAAATAGAAGTAGAAGAACGAAGTTATATAATATATATCCTATAATTTCCTTATCCTCGACAAACTTAATACCAATCTAATAAAATCTTGTATTATGGTTACCAGGTAGATGATACCTAGCTGGTATATCATCAGTTAGCTCTGTCAGACCATCCTTCTACGTATATGAAGTCGCGGGTTGAAAGTTAGCGTTAGTCCAAAGCGACTATTCCACGCGGACGCAGTCGCGGGGAGAAGCTAGTCATTTATATATATATGCACTAGTAGTTTGATGCAACGTAGTTTCCGTCATACCTGGCATATTCCATTCTAATATAAGATCGCATTACCACTTCAGCAGACAATTCGAACTGAAGTTTAAAGATGTAGATTATTGCAGCTGTCACAACAAATTACTGTGGCAAAGCTTAAAATGGTCACGTAAGCACAATTCTTCATGAGATTACAAACGGAGCTCGGTAAAGTTCGTGAGGTCGCGTCCCGTCGGCGCGTGTTCCCGTCAGCAGCACGGTGACGTATGGCGTCGACGCATCAGCCTGTGTCCTTTCACCAACTCTTGCGCAACATTGTCAAATGTACCTTTAATGTGGTTATTGGGATGACATGAATAGGCAGAGGCGAAAAAATGCTGTAATAACTGACCGTGTATTAATATTGAGGTAAGTTGGTAAAATATTTGCAGCAATTGTTTCAACATGTGCCATTTTTTCGGCCACTTTAACTCTAAATACATTTAATTAAAAAAAAAGTATAAGAATTTCGTATTAAATCCAACAATAATAATAAGTTAACAATAATTGGTTTTATGTTGTACCTAGTTTTAATAATCACAGTCACCACTTTGCCTGTTTTCATGGTGAGCAAAAGCTTCGCCAAAGGGCAATAGGCTGGTATCTGCCAAATCTCATATCTAATGCATATAATTATAAACTAATGACTAATCACACATTGCTCATCGCGAATAAGGTAAGCAGATGATGTGTATTGCATATTAATCTTCGCTACTACATAATATTAAATCCGTAGATCCACAATATTCTCTGTTTACAAATTGGTCGTAAATAGAAATTACCTTCATCGAGCATCTACGAATAGTTTCCACAATAAATCTATCTTCCTGTCTACACCCACGCGGGCAATTGCTGGTAGGTATAATAAATAACTGCGTCTGAGACAAGGGCATCCTCAGGTATTCTTGTCTGAGGAAATGCAAGACCATTATCGATCGTATTTGCATATGTGTTCTTATTTATATAAGTGTTTAAGAAAAAAACTAGGGACTCTATCTTAATTAGCGAAGACTTATTCCTATTAATTAATCAATGCTGCAGCTGTTGCATTTATGCACACATACGCACCTAGAAAGTTGATAAAAAAGGCAATTTATTAGACTGAGACTTCAGCCTGCAAAAGATTTAATAGAAGTACAAACTAAAGCTCCAAAGTAATGAGAAATAACTTTATCTATAGAAAGCGACATTATTCTTTTACCTTATCTGAAAGCCAGTAAAGAAGTCAATGTAAAAGAAGTCGCAAAGCAACAATTATAACATAAAGTATGATTGGTTTACTGTAAAGATGTCGTTGTCTTGGAACAATGGGGAGCTTCATTACAATGTTGCATGAGAGCAATTTATTGCTGCAGAGGGTGTTAAAACTGCCAACGATAATGAGATTAATATAATGATCGGAACAATGAGCTTATTGGTACTGATGACGAGGTACGATGATGTAGGTACTCTGTATTCAAGGGCTTGAGGTCACTAGCATTAAACAAGGTGAGTTAGTCATACAATTTTTTCTACCACGGTTTCATCAGTCTAGGAACTCCAATAACCAGAGTTTTCGTTTCCCCCAAACATGCTGTGTATCTTAAAAAATCAATCATGTTTAAGGGAATGCATTCTAGATAAACTTCTAATAATAATATTCATGAAATAATGAATATAAAAATATACATTATTTCCATATCTCAAGCCGTAATTCAAAAGAACTCTTTTATGAGGTTTTACAATCTAGTCTAAATATACCGCTAATAAGCATTTCTTTTTCTTTTAAACGGTTTATTTATAAAATAATTCCACTATGAAAATTATAGAGAGAATTAAATCATTTCATTTATACCTATACAATACAATTTGTCAAACAGAACTAGAGAGCGACAGCCAAAGAGAAAACCTAAGAAGTTGTAAGATATGTTGACTCTGTGAAGTATCATAAAAACATAGAGTAGGCACATAGATCAAGCATTTGCACATACTCATACCTAAGTGTTATTCCAGGGCATAAACACGAGAACGTCTACGGAATAGAGCTGTCATTAGATGATCGATGAATCAGCTGTTACAATATGAAGGAGGATAGCAGATAGGATACAACATGTTTATTTATATCGATGACAGATGCAACAATATTAACTTTCGTTTTAAATAATGATTGACCGACGAACAGCATGCAAAGCAATGTTGATTGATATGTGAATGGGTTACGCGCGTCATTCGCACATTCTTGGCGTTAGATTCTAAGTTGATTGATAGTAATAATGTTACTCATAGGCCGGGGCAATAACTGACTTTGTAAATATAATATAATATAATAAATATAAACGTAATATGTATACTTAGATTTAAGGTATTTATAATATGGGCCTAGTTGCCTGAAATAAAGGAATATTATTATTATTATACATAGGTATAGTGTTCTTTGGAACATGTACAACATTGGTCAGCATTCTTTGATCACCTTAAGGTTCATAATTGCCTGCAGAAATTTACATAGGATCAATATAGTAAGACTAGATGACAGCACAATTGTTTCTGCGTACGCCTTTCCTATCAAATCATCTAATTAGTGGTAGCGTCATATAGCTTATAATCTTCCTAGATAAATAGGTTATCCAATACAAAAATATTTTTTTTTTTTCAATTCGAACCTCTCTTCTGACTAAGCTCAGCTCCAACCAGCAAACTTTTCAGGTATATAGTATTGAGTACCTACATGTCCTACATATTTATAGAAAATTGACCTCTTATATGCCTTTGCAATTAAACTTATAGTAATACCTATGTATATTGGACTAAGAAGATACTTTGTAACCTTGAGGCTTACCCCATTTCAATTAAATTTGCACAATTCCGAAATACTTTAATATTTATTAATTTATTAAATTCATTAATTTTAAGTACATGAGATTAATATAAATTACACATTATGTATGTAAATATTGCATAATAACAGCTATAATTTCGATCCAATTTCATCGTTTACAATCTTCACTTTTACTGCTATTTACATATCGACTATCACGTTTAAATTACTCATAACATTTTACAATCTGTCATACAAATGATGATAAATGATTACAAATTATAAACAAGATAGGAATGTGTGTTGTAAAATATTACTTTTAAATTGATCGATATATTATTTCATGCGTCAAGCAAACATCTCTAATGTGTACCTACTTTCATTTGTATTTTTTTTATATATTAGCATATCAAAGGGGTTTTCTTCCACTTAGTAAGCAATAGTGCTTTGTACTTGTATTGTATGGGCATCCAGAGATGGCAGTCAAAGACAATATTTGCATAATCATCGCGCACGGAACTGATTCATTGTCATAATGTTTGTCCATTGTTGAATACGACACGACATTTGATTATATTTTTATTTTATTCTACTTGTGAATAAAATGTACGTATACCTACATATTTATGTCAATGACATAGGTAGGTACACAGCATAACTCATAGCGATTTAAATGGTATAGCATCTTCGAATACGATTTTTTTGTTTGATGTTTAAAATGTTTTTATTATATTTAAAAACCCCATAAAACTTGTTTATGTTAGTGATTATAAGTTGTGATAGTGACTTTTTAATACACATAAGAGAGTATATTACTTATCTACTGACGAAAAAAATACGTGTTCTGTTTCGTAAATTGTTCGTCAATTCGCTTGTTTCTATGAAAATTTTCTTAAAATAACTTTTTATGAATTTATTAAATAGCGCATTATAGTCTTCACTATATGTTTTAGTTACATAATTAATCGTAGAAAGTGAATGATTTTAATAAATATGTTTTTCAATGTTTTATAAGCTGATTAGTACCTGTAATTTTTATTTACATCCAATGCTACCCAATTATCTAATGAGAAATAGCATGTGATAGATTGCTTTTAAATTAATTGCCGTTTTTGTGGGTTTTGACGTGTTTCCGCTTCGTAGATCCATTAGGAAAACGTACATGTAAAATATAACATCCTGGAAGTCTAATACTGTTAGATTGAATATTGTGAATTATAATTAAGATATATAGAATTATGATATATTGGATAAGTTGTTTGTTCTTTGACACTTTGAAATAGGTTATAATTTAGTGTTATCGATTATTTGAAGATAGTAAATGTATTCAAAACGGTTATTAGTTAAATAGTTGTTTTATAAACCTATTTAGATTATAAATTTAAAATGTATTTTATGTGGGTATTTGTAAGAACGTGTAGTGAAAGCGCCGCGTACCGCCGCTTATAAAAGGACGTGCGGTCGGCCAGACGGCACTTCTTGTTTGGCTGTCGAGCTGTGCGGACATCGGTCGGTGAGTATAATAATTGAGTTGGAGAAATCTGTCGGACGACACAACAGAGTAAAGTAAAATATGTATAAATGTTAATGAATTTTTATGTATGTTTAATATTGTTCTATTTTAGTTTCTGTTCCATTATTTAAATAATAATATAGTTATAACTATAACTATGTTGCTAAGAGTCATATATATAGATTATGATTAATTATACCAATTATGATGAAAATAGAATATAGTTTTGGTGTTGACTTGCTATTTTGCTAAGTGACCCAGACCTCTCCTTGACCCTTATAATTTACAACTATAAATTTGAACGATCAAACTATTATAAATATAAATGTGAATGTACAGGTAGTACATGGGTCCTTATATGTGTATCTATGTGGTGTATGTATGTGGTATATATGTATAGTGTGTATGTAGGTATATATATATATGTACATGTATATATGTGGTATATAAATAATATGTAAAAGTAATACCTAATGGCATATACCGGTAGTACATGGGTCCTTATGTATATATGGTATATAGTAAATATATATGTACATGTATATATGTGGTATATAAATAATATGTAAAAGTAATACCTAATGGCATATACCGGTAGTACATGGGTCCTTATGTATATATGGTATATAGTAAATATATATGTACATGTATATATGTGGTATATAAATAATATGTAAAAGTAATACCTAATGGCATATACCGGTAGTACATGGGTCCTTATGTATATATGGTATATAGTAAATATATATCGACTTAATAATTTCTGTTATTTTTAACTAATAAATAAACATGAATCTAACACATGCAAATACCAGCACCAAGGAACACGCAAATTGCAAAATAAGTGAAAAATTTTAACAGAGATTAAATAGAATCGCTCAGCATACACATTGACAAAGGACTCCGCCATGAAGATAGGAAATATTTAACATAACGATTTTTATACGGAGAGTAGGTACCTACATACACAACCATGTCACATAATTTATTAGGTAGACTCTAACAGATTTGTAAACAAATATTTATTAGACTCAACAGATAAAATAATAACAATAAATGACGTGTCGTGAGAATAAATGGTAGCGTACCCTGCGATGCAGCGCCAGCTGTCAATCAGTGGGGCGCGCGCGCGCAGCCGGCGTGGGCGGCGATTGTGCGTTGACATTGGAAAGTGGTCGCGCAAACATTGTACTGTTAATTTATGTATGTGCACTAAAGTATTGAACTTTACTGCGGTGTTTGCGTTAGATCAACTGTACACAACAGGTATAAATTCAACGACATATTGCCTTTTCAATTGGTGCACGTAGAAAGCGGTCGATAACTTTAAAAGAACCAGGCCAATACAGTTGAATTACTGGCCCTGTTTGTACGTTTGTCTTGTAAATTTACTAACAGATTATCCACTGGCTTTTTTATGTAACAAAATCTCTACAGAAAAAATTCTGGACGATGTATTGCCTAAGTCATGTGACGTATAAAGTTTAAATAGACGTGAAGAATCTACAGAGAAGATATGGAAATTGGTTTTGCTATAATGGTGCCGAATCAGTTGCATACATTATTTAAATCGCTACGATGGAACTCGACCAATACAACTTAAACTGAAAACTGATACGGTTTATTGCCTCGCTTACAGTGTTTGCTTTTTTTTAAACTACTCCATTCTTTACGCGGCAGTAGCCGGTAATCCCCATATCCTGTTACTTTAAATATTGGGTTTCCTGACGTCTTCCAGCGCTGGAGTAGTTGACATGCGTGTAAAAAAAGATGGTAACGTTAATGGACTTGGGTAATATATTGAGGATTATGTTCTCGTTAAGGAAAACTTCGATAGTCACTTATTCAAACACGATGCCCTAGGTAATGTAACAAAACAACTTGGATCTCAGCCGGTGTATTTGAAAATATAAATGACATCAAAGGTAAAAAAATAACAAAGCCAAGTATATTTTCTATGAATGTGAACTGGTAAAAATAAGGAAGCCCTTCGTACAATAAGCTATTTTCAAAAAAGATTTATGGAATAACAGGTATAAACCAGAAGATTCTTGTAAGAAATTCTGTTAAATCTTACGAGTTCATAAAGCTACTCCGAGCTTAGAACAATGAGTAGCGAAAAGGATCGCTTTGCACAAGTGAGCAGGTGATAATATAATAATGAGTCGGTCAGAGCGCAATAAATCAGAGGCGCCCGCGGGCTCGAGGTACGCCCCCCACACTTTCAGCGAAAGCGACAACAGAACGTAGGGCTTCGCCAACGTGTGTTATACGGTGACCAAATTAATGGAACATAAGTACAATTATTTAAAAAAAAAAAACAAACAAGTAGGTACTCGATGCAGTTTGAAATTTCCAATTACTAAACTTCAAAGATTTGACAGAATTGCAACTGCAAGTTGTGGGGTAAAACCAATTCCCAAGGATTGTGAACTTCTCGCTTAACCGAGGTCGTGACCCCCGGCCTTGTCTGATTAAAGGCATCCGTTCAACGATTTCAAATAAATGGTGTGAAATGCAACTTTTCCCAGAGCGTTCATGGCCACAGTAGCGATAGCGCTCGCAGCCGTCAGCCGTTGAATCCAACCGACGAATTATTGCGAATGGAATTACAAAGATCTCGATGCACTTTCTATTGCGAGCTACGCTTATTGGTCGGAGGTAGGTAATAAGCTATTTTTCAATTGCACGCCATCTATTCCGTTCCTTTCTCGAATTGCTTTCGCTGAATACCTATTGACGGACGTCGGACCACATAGACGTTGTGAAATTGAGTTCCAACTTCCCTGTTCGCCGGCAAGAGTTCAAGCAAATCTTTCAATCTATTTCGTGGATTCTGCAATCATAAATTGAAAGGAAACAACGACCGTCAAAGTGAATTCAATCGTAGCGACAACAAAGTACCCAATATGATAAATTGAAGAAACCTGAATGTTGATATCAGAACAGATATTGTTTTACATATACATTTCGCAATGGATGTGTCAGATGGTAATGAATTACCTAATAATATCATAGCCCAGATAGTGAACATAAACGTGGGTGTTATCCCGAGTACAATAATACACAATTAAAAGGCTAATGCACTAGCTAATGGCAACCGGTCGACACAAGTATCGATACTCTGACAAACTATCAAATAGTAAATCGTTGAATAGATCGTCACCCACGCGTCTACGGGCGGTCTGCCCGCCCATGTTTATTAATATGCTCTATTCGAATCTATTAAAGAGATATTATGTCAATAAACGTAGAATGAGTAATAACGCTACGTAGGCAAAAACACGTTCAGAACAAACTGATTAAGAGATTGACTGAAACCAGTTACGTCACATATTAGTTAATAAAGACCATGCCTTTCCATCGACTTACAGACACGACACGAGTTACTAATGAGACAGTACAAGTAATTAAATAGAAAAAAAAACAGACGAACAACTTTCAATGTGTCACATGATAACGGATTGCCAGTCAAATTTAAGTTAATGCAAGTGGAATGTAACAATACGGATTTAGTACACGCTATTCAACAACGTTTTTGTTACTTATACAAGAAATTCGTGAAACATAACTGCACCTGGCAGAAATCTCCAATGTTTATGATAGTGCAAAAGATAATCTTTACAGCTAATCAAGCGCTTGCAACATAAATCGTGGCTTTTGCTCGCGATGCAGCAATGTAAGGAAAAGTATTTATAATTGGCGTACGTGGTCGGTGGACACAGTTGTACTGTTAATTGGCACTACGAGATTCCCTCGATTCCACTGCGTAATTACGTTCAGTACAGATGCGAGCGAGAAACTGTCGCAAATAAATCCAGTGCAACGAAGCAGTTAAACTTAAAAATTTAAGTTTCATTTAATTTTTCAGTAAAGCTCGAAAATAACATGTGATAAAATAAGATGATATGCTGATACTGAAAGAGTCAAAGTCTAAAGTAACTATTTTAATAGAATCAGGAGTAACAATGGACCAATAAAAGCAAAATACAACTGGAGATGAAATTCAGAAGTACAGTAATATACTTAGTAATTCCAATGTAGGCCAGATACAAATGACTAACAGTGACAATACAAATGATATAGTTCAAACTCACACACTACCGTTACAGCTCCTACTTGCATTTGACAGGCATTTACATCAAGCGAACAATTGTACAGCAATAAAATCAAGACAAACGATCTCTTTCATATCTTTAGTTGATTGCCTGTCGAATGCAGACCGTAGTACCAATACTCAATCAAATGCAGCCGTGTCGGAAGTGGGTCAAGTCATTAGTTGTCGAGCCCTTAAGTGGGTTGAATTGTTAAACGAATTGAATATTGTGATAATTTGGTGTTAGCAGTGACGAGGCAATTTTTCTAAGGCAAACGAAATGCGTAATAAGCCCACATACTGTTAGATGAGATTGAGTTTATTATCAAGCATCGTGGTTGCGGTTGCAGACGATTTCATCACAGGAAGGTAAAAACAGTAAAATTGGTTGGAAAGCAAATAAGGTTTTGTATGAAACAACATTAGAGATATTTATCAACGTCATTCAATAATTTTTTTTTTCGTTTTTAACTGAATTTGTAAAGTTTTAACAAGAAGCTTCGGGATTTCTTCTAATCCCAGCTTTTCCCACAATTAACGATCAACACTTTTCTAAACCTTGCGCTGCTAATATATTTATATCCCTAGCCGTAAACCCGTGAGGTTTTAGGCCAAGGTCCGTCCGCCCCACCCCGTCTCGCCATGTCATTAGTTGGTCTGCTCGGAAGAGCCCTTAAACTGGGTCGGCCAATTTGTAATGGACGCGTTCAGCTTTATTGCACTAAATTGCTCATATTGAATGTGATTTTGCTCTTATTACCTTGCCAAAACAAATTGGAGAGATTTTATTGACAATACCGTTGTTGAAAATAAGGTGACCCCGTCTTTTGGATGCGTTTTCGATTTATGTATACCTAATTTAACATTGTAATGATTTTCACAATGCAGCTCAATTTATCAGAAAGATTTAACCAACCCTCTACGATTTTATAGTCTCAAGTTAGCTCAGCCACGTCATCGTCGCACATTGTGGCTCCCAACTAACTGCACCCACTTAAATAAGCTTATTAAAATAAGAAAGCCGTGTGTGACTCAAACCGGGAAGCGTCGTGCCCCGCTTGTGTCCGATGTACAAGTATAAGCGCGGATTACACTACACGCATTTCGCTTGGCGCCTCCAAGAACAATGGATTTAAGCCCTCACCATGATAACACATCGTACAATTCACGACCGGTCATTTGAGTATTTATAAACTTCCTATAATCAATTCAGTAACAAAGGGAATAATTGGGATGGTAGAGGTGCCATCCATAAAGACAAGTGAAATTTACTGATTTTAAAACTCTAATTAAAATTAAGCAGTAGGCCCAGATTACACTGTCGCCGGAAGAAAAATATTTAAATTAAAAGGATCCGGCAAGTGGGACCGCTGTGCCAGTTTGTTGTGGTCCCAGTCGCCGGAAGCCTCTTTATTTTAAGGAACAGGCAAATGTTAAAAGCAAGAACAATGAGCACATTTGAACATAAAGAGACTAAAGATAGCCTTTTTTTTTTTTTTTTTTTTTGATGTCCCAGGGGAATCCTCATAGGATACCCGGCAGCTCCGGGGGGAGCCGCCGGGTTATGTGGAGACTCACCGGCACAGAAGGTGCCGGTGCCTACCCACTAAACCCCTGGGGTTCCATTGACGCCTCGGCGCCGTGTGGCGGGGCTGCGGGACACGCGTAAGCCTTACAACCGCATGCCCCGCCGGCGCTGCTCGGCCTCCCAAAAACACTGCTGGAGGCCGAGCCCGTCTCGGGGGGGCGGGACTCACGATGCGAAAACGCATGCGAGTCCCGCCCCCCTCTCAACTTCACCGGAGATGCCCATGGAACAATGGGCATCTCCGGCATGGGACCGTTGGCGTGGGCGGCGGATCCCCCGATCCGCCGCCCCGGTCCCCGGCGTTACGGCGGCAACCGGCCCGCGAAGGCCTGTCGCCGCCTACCGCGCCTGCGGCGGCGAAGCGGGAGAGAGTTGACGTCGTCCTCTCTCACCCGCTCCGCCGCCTCCTTCTGCGACATGACTTGGCCGCAGAAGGTTGCGGCCGCCTCCCAGGCCTCCTCGCTGCCCACCATGGCCCTGATGAGGGCCGGCAGCGAGAGGTCTGCGCCGACCGTCGCGGACAAGGCGGTGCGAGGAGTCGCCCAAGCGGGGCACTCCTCGCGCGTATGTACCGCCGTGTCCGAGACGCCGGCCCCGCAGTGGTGGCACGTCTCCGTGGGCTCTCTGCCCGCCACCCGGCACAGGTATCGCCCGAAGCAACCGTGCCCGGTGATCACCTGTGTCAGGTGGAAGGTGAGAGCCCCGTGCTCCCGTTCGAGCCACTCCTTCAGGAGTGGTCGAACGGCGGCCACCACATCCCGGCTCGTAGCCGGGTTCTCGAGCCGGGCCGTCCACTTCCGGAGGAGAACGCCGCGAGCGTCTTCCCTCCAGCTCGCGATCTCCCGCGGATGCGGACGGCCCCCGGCCTCCTTCGCTCGCCAGTACACCGCGGCGAGCACCTCGGCTTCGAGGTCCCACGGCGGCGTACCGGCGAGCACACACGCGCCGGCGCACGACACGGTGCGATACGCTCGGACCACCCTGAGCGCCATGGCGCGCTGCGGACGTCGCAGCGCAGCCTGGCTTCGGGCGCTCAGGGCCCCGGCCCATATCGGCGCTCCGTAGAGCGCCATGGAGCGTATCACACCGGTGTATAGGCGCCGGCAGGCCCTCCCTGGGCCCCCCACATTGGGGAGGATCCGTCCCAGAGCCCCGGCGGTGGCCATCAGTCGCGGTGCCAACCGCCGGAAGTGCTCCTCGAACCTCCATCGGCCGTCGAGAACGAGTCCAAGATATTTCATCGTGGACCCGACGGCGATGGAGGTTCCGCCCACCACTATGGCGGCTCCCGGCGGTGGCCCGCGTCGGGGCCCATGGAACACCAGGGCCTCCGACTTACTGAGGGCCACCTCGAGCCCCAGGGCACGGATCCTCCCCACCACCTGCGCCACAGCAGCCGTGGCGAGGAGGGAGGCTTCACGATAGGTGCTGCCGCGGGCCGTCACGAGGGTGTCGTCTGCATAACACACCAGACGGACCCCTCGCAACATTGCACCGCGCAGCACCCAATCGTAGCCGATGTTCCACAGGTGCGGTCCGAGGACCGACCCCTGTGGAACACCGCACGTCATCTCCCTCCTCCCAGGGCCGCTGCTGCCCTCCCCCCTCGGGAACACTACGTCCCGCCCGACGAAGTAATCGGCGATGACCTCCTGGAGGTACTGCGGTACACTGTGGTACCGCAGTCCCTCTTTGATCGTCTCCCAGGGTAGCGTGTTAAATGCGTTGCGGATGTCCAATGACACCGCAAACAACACGCCCCCCTGGGAGACGGCCCCCTCGGCGAGGTCCCTGACCCGCGCCACGGCATCCACGGTCGACCGACCCCGGCGGAAGCCGAACTGCGCGTCGTCCAGTCCCGGATCCATGGACTCGACGAGGCGCCCAGCGAGCACACGCTCGAATAACTTGGGCACCTCGTCGATTACCACCACCGGGCGGTACGACGACGCCTGTCCGGCCGGGCGACCGTCCTTCTGCAGAAGGACGAGTCTGCCCGTTTTCCACCGCCGGGGGAATCGACCCTGCTCCATGCACGCGCAGAACAGGGACCTCACCCTTTCGCCGAGCTCCTCCAGCGCAATCGCTAGGACGACCCCTGGCACACCGTCGGGGCCCGGGGCGGTTCTCTTGGACTTGAGTCTGAGAATCGCCGCCCCGAATTCGCCCTCCGACACCGGTGCCGGGGAAGTGTCCGTTCGCGACTGGCTGGAGGAGGAGGCGGAGGCCATCGCCGGCGGCACCCATGTACCCCGAGCGGGGAATAGGGTGCCGACCACTTCATCCACCAGTGCCCCGTCTAGACTGACCGTCAGCGGGGGAGCCCAGGGCCGTAGTTTGTTACGTACGGCTCTGTAGGGCCTCCCCCACGGGTCGCCGTCGAGAAGCCGCAGCCACTCCTGCCACGCCGCCTCCTTGGCCTGCACTATCGCCACCTTGAAGGCGGCACGCGCGGCCCTGTAGGCGGCGTAGAGGGTTTCCTCCTCCTGGGCGTCACGGACTCTTCGCCGTCTGCATCGGGTGTACCGGCGGCGCGCTCTCCCGCACGCCACCCGCATTTGGCGGAGCTCCATGCTCCACCAGTACACCCGACGCCGTGGAGGGAGCGGTCTGGCCTTCGGCATTGCCCTGTCGCATATGCGAGTCAGGGCAACGCCGAGGCGCTCCGCTTCCCCATCCACATCGGCTCCGATCTCAGAGCCGGACACCCAGTCTTCGAAGACTGCGGCTTCCCGTGCGACCTCTGGGTCTAGACGGGACACCACCCACCTCGGTCCGTCCCCAACACGGGGCCGGACAGTCCCCCTCGACGTGAGAGGGACCGTCGTGGTGGAGTGCGCGGAGACATCGAATCGGATATACCGATGATCCGATAGCGTCTCCACGTTCTCCACCACCCTCCAGTTTTGGACACGGCGCGCCAGGGCGGGCGACGCGAAGGACACGTCGACTATCGAGCCGCCCCATTGCCGCACGCACGTGTTCACCGACCCCGTGTTGAGGAGGGACAGGCCCGCAGAGACCGCCCAGTCCTCCAACGTCTCACCCCGCGCATTTGACGCTCGAGACCCCCACGCCGTGGATTTGGCGTTGAAGTCTCCAGCGACCAGCACGGGGCAGGGGTATACCTGCCCAACCAGCGCGCCGACCTCGACAAACAATTGCTCGAAGTCGGCGAGGCTCCGGCTGGGCGAGAAATACACCCCTACTACTGCAATGCCGCCCGTGACCGCCAAAACGCACCCTCTGCCCTTCACGATTCGTTCGAAGGGCGGGGCGCCGGTGGCGGTCGGGGCGGCTATGGCCACCAAGCCGTCGTGGTCCCCGACCCAGTCAGTCCGGGTGGGAACAAAATACGGCTCGGCAACCACGGCCACCTGTATCCCCCACTGTACCAGGGTCTGGACTAGCAAGTCCTGTGCCCTGGCACAGTGGTTGATGTGACTAAAGATAGCCTAGATGAAGGAAATGTGACTTAACTAAGCTTTGTACGCTAAATCTTTTGGCGTCAGGCATTGTCAGGATTATAATGTTGATGCTTTTGTGCGTTTCAAAGGTACATGAGTCACAGTGCTATCGCTTTCGTATCGATATATTTGAATACAGCATGTCATGGTGTTGCGGTAATCATTAGCATAACGAGGATCATCGAAGAAAGCGCTGCCCACTCATTGAAACAATTGGAATCGTGTAAATTTATGTACCACTGCAACAAATCATACAAACAAATCAAGCTTTAGTGAATCGCCGTTTCTCAATACATTTAAATTCGTAAGTAGATAAGGAGTTTGTGGATTTATGGATTAAGAATAAGCTCTTATTGAAATTGATTCCGCGATGAAGTGAAAACATGAAATCGAAAAATTGACGACTCTGATTGAAAGAAATGTGTAAATTCTACTAACTCAGCTAACAATTCAAATAAGGAGGGCAAAATTGCACAGATACAAAAAAAACCACACGCACGACATGATCGTTAAGAGAGCGGCAAGTCTTTTACGCATTTGCGCATTTTCCCGACGCATCAAGCCGCTCTGCGCACGATGACCGTTACAAATCAAACCGGCTCCCGGTGTTACGCGAGAGGCATAAAAACATAAAAACCGGTAAAACAATGCTGTTCACGACATAAAAAAAATGCTCAGATGAAGCTCCACGTAAAGTTTTACGCTCGCTTTGCGATATTAGTTGTACAGTTTCACGGTTCATTGTTGCTGGAACTTTTAAATGATTCGAAACAAAACCGGAATGCATGTTTCCAATATCTCAACTGCATAGCAAAACTTTTAGCAAATACATACAGAAAGTAGTGTATTCAGTATTGTTAAACTTTAACATTCAGACAGAAATCGTAGAGCTTATACTGAAAACGGATATTAATACTGAGCATTATTGTTTACCTTTTCATATGACAAAGTAAATCTATTTACATGTTATATTATGAGCACTATACAACACATACCTGAACATCTTTCCATGGCGGCGGCATCCTGATCACGGGTGGGGGAGGCACTGGAGCGGGCATCCTCATCGGGGGTGGCGCGACCGACCTGTGCACTGGGGGTGGCGGTGGCAAACTGGGCCTTGGGCCTTGGACCACTGTCACTGAGGGCATCAGGTGTGGGGGCCTCCGTTCCATCGACCTTTCGACGATGGCGAGGTGTTCCGATGGCCTGATGAGCCGTGGGGGGGTGGGCATGCGGAGGCCGGGTGGGTCGGGGAGCTGCGTGCGCGGGCGCGGCTCGGGAGGGCGCGAGGACTGGCGCGGCGGGGGCGCGGGAGCCCGCCGTGCCCTCGCCGCCTCCGATTCGTCCGTCATCGGTGCGCGCCAATCTGTTGACGGAAATCAATATGTATTTGAAATCATTCATTTAAACCGCTATTAATATATAAATATTCTGGCACACCATCTATGATACGGTTGCGTTTCTTAGAAACATTACAGGTATCGATCTACCTGTTCAGTGTGTATAAATAAATATACCTTGATCAAATTGTTTTGCTAAAACGTATTTCAATCATCCTATAAGAAATAAAATAACGGGAATTCTTCCCCTACAATAATAATAAAGGGGCCGATACTGATATGTTTTTGAGGCAATGAAATAACGATGTATCAAGGCACCCCTCGATTAATTTTCTGAATCGGAACCGTTATGGATCCGAAGCACGATTTTACCGTCCAGATATATTTTCAATTGAAAATAAATAAATAAAGATATATTGTTATTGAAGATTCACTTCTTTAAAAAAATATCACCACGCCATCTATCCGAATAACGCGGAACTTGGTAGACATGTCAGTATACGTAATGTTTACGTTGAAGGCGACACCGCGTCTGCCCATGCGCAAGATGTAGCTGTTGTAGTATGCTCTTATTTACAAACTAACTTTATAAGGTTAATTAATTAATGGTAAGAAACATAATAACTATATAGATAATATGTTATCACACGGATTAAATATGTAGGTATTAGATTTGTCTTATTAATATGTTTACTTGTTATCATTTACTATAACAACAAGAACATGCTAATCGTAAATAAATATATTTAGAAATTCCATTGACTTCACGCAGATATATTAATTTCACGTCCAACTCGTTTAGATCGATATCACACCTCCAAATATATGAATAAACAATATGAATTAATTAACAGTACACATATACTAATATTATGAATAGTAAAAGTGACTGTCTGTCTGTCTCGTTTTCACGCTACAACTACTGAAACGATTAAAAATTAAATTTGGTACACTGATAATCTAGAGCTTAAGAAAGGATTTATACTTCTTTTTGTCAGGGGAAATGGAAGATCTTAGGGTACGCGGGTGAAACTGCGGGAAGCCACTAGTATGCGAATAAAAGAAAACAATGTGTTACATTACATAACGGTGCAACAGGCAAGTAGTGGCACATTAAATAAATAATTACGAGCCAAATTTACATATCGTACGTATCTGATGGAAGATTTGAATTGTAGTAGATACTAATGGCTTTTACGGTCCGTTACACACGTTACTATAATGGTGTAAGAATTTAACATCAAATACATTTACATACAGAGTTTTGAGAGAACTCAAACGAAGCTCATACGAAACTCTATTTAAACGTTGCATTTAAAAATAACGAAACAGTGTAGCGGTGAAGCCTGAAGGAAGTTCCCTCCAAAACTCACACCAAAAAAGAATAAAATGAACAAAAAGGTAGCGGCGCAACTCGAAAAACTGGTCCAAAAGCGATCCAGGACGAGCAATTAAGCAGCCAAGTTGAAAGGTCTAATTGACAAATACAATACACAAACAAGGGAATGCTCTCGAAATTTACCCCCATTCTATCTTCGGAGGATGAAACGGAACAGGTTTGACTAGAATTGACTCGGGGAAATTAATTACGTGCTAATTAAGAGCGTCCTGTACTCACTAGAGGTTCTCATGCCTTAAGTGATCTATAAAACTTAATGGGTGAATATCTATTTGAGATGGCTACTAGAATATTAGAAATAATTATAGGCAGTTTAGGTTAGAGCCGTCGTCAAAACATTAGAATAGATTAATTTAACAACATAAACTAATTTACTGGTTCATCTATATTGACAAAACTTCATATTGATTGTGCTCTCTTTAGGGAAGCTACTAGAACAAGTTTACATACTTATAATAGTATATACAAGTACATATCAAATTATGCGTTACTGCAGTGACAATTTAGTAACGCAAAAGATGTAAGCCTAAGTATCTATGTGATGTTATTTCTGAATCCTTTGTTCGTAGCGGACAAAGAATTCAAGAAACATTGTACTCATGACTAATGTTAGTTAACATAGTAAGGTAACTTACTAATAAATTCGTTCAGACAGCCAAATAGACATCTTTCCATTCAACTGTATCAGTAAACAACACCAATAGAGCACCTATTGTAACCGACAACGATACAGATAAACCCGCACTCGCACACACCTCACCTAAAGTAAATAAACCTTGTAAAGTTCAATCACAAACACTTCAAACAAAGCCTTTATTCACTGCGTATCTTTGCACCGTTGTGTTTATTGAACCGACTAATTCCTGTGTGCAATTCATTTGCCGATACCCGATAGCGATAGCCGACCACAATTAAAAGAGTACGCCGTATCGAACCAAATGAATATTCCCGTGCACAATGCAATATTCACAGTCGTCATGACAACACTGTTGTAGACAACGTTTTTCCCTCCAAAACGGACGCATGCGCGTTACTTGAACTTAACCCTACAGAACCGTGTAATTGTGAGACAAAGGAATGTACACCTTCTTCTGTTGAGGTTAAGTTCCACGCGGTCGTTGGGAAATTTTGCCTTTAGGGGTCGCGTGTCTTGGTGCCCCACGCAAACTTATTTCTTCTCTATGGTAGCCCGCAGTGGCAATTTTCCATTTGTTATTAAAATATGTATGTAGCTGTACGTGGATGATTGTGGGGGAAGTATTTCTCATTTCCTCTTTGAAGCAAGATTACTCGTATCATTTCACTACCGGTGTTTAAAGCTCGCTGGCGAAAGATGCCGTAATAATGACTTTATCCCTATCATTATATCACAAAGTAGAGATATGAAGATAGCTTTAATAGGGTTGTCGATTTATTTATGAGATAGCTAACTTATTCAACGAGATAACAAAATCATTCAAATAAATTATACAACGTATTACCAGATGAGTGAGGTACATTAGCATAACAAAAGTATTAATATTAAAAGGCACCCCTGGTCTGTGTAGATAAGGAAAGCTAAAATTGTTTGCTGAGGCTGAAACTTTTGAGTGCATTTTGATGATATGGAAAATAGGTATCAAATTAAAGAGAGTAGGGTGAGCAAATATATTTATAAGATGTTCATTTGCATAGTGACATTTAGATTATGCTCTTAATATTAGGGAATGATACTATTAGTATTTCTTAACTACATAATTCAGATCGCAATCAAGTCTGTCACTTTGATGGAAGACCAAATAAATAAGGTAAACCCTCATTGTGTATTCTAATCACCAGGTAATTATCGCTAGCATTTGAATGGTAAGTGCACATAAATGTGGGGTCTGACAGACCACCCCTGAAGGTACGTGTGCCGAATCACACATCAACCAGCAGACGGAATGTAGACAAATACGAAAATATTCGTTTGTGTTACAAGAATTACTTTCATATAGAATGTATTTATAGTATTCACAAAATTCTCCTCATGTCTTCGAAGAAATTGAAAAATGTTTATTTAAAGTGACAGTTCAAATAAACATGTCACAACGACGAGTCTGAACCTGACATTTGGAATCTGGACTTTTGCTGTTTTAAAATCAATGACCACCCAGTAAACTGTACCCTATGTAACCGAAGTAAATTATAATTATGTCTCAGTCTCTACGATCTCTGAACTTTGACTCAAAAACTACAGGGTAACACAAATCTATTTACTCACGCAAAAAACAATAGTAATTACGAATGAGATTGTAATAAAAATGTCACACCTTCACGACGATTTCCCTGGGCGAAATCGATGGTACGAATAAGCGAGACGACGACGTCGGCGCGACAAAGTGGAAGAACGAAGGAACGCCACACTTCGAATATTAACAGCTCCATACGAAGACAGATGTCAAGATAGGGACGTCGCGACCTTTCCCCGGCGCAACCGTTTGCAAGCCGGTACCGCGGCCATAGGGTTAAACGGACGTATGTGCTGTGCACACATCGACACATTATTAAAGTAACGGTATTGTTGTTGTTTACTTAAGATAGATGTCGTTCTTGATAGCCTTATTGTCGATTGCCTGTTTCTCAAAAAGAGCTTTGAAACAAATACGTCAAAGAGTGTCTTGCAAAATAACGACGAATATAATAACATTTTTTTATTTATTTATTTATTTATTTATTTATTTATTTATTTATTTATTTATTTATTTATTTATTTATTTATTTATTTATTTATTAAGCTATTGCATAGCTTTTATCGCGGGCTCTGAGCGCGGCGACCGAATCAAGAAATTCCGTAACGAAAAAAACCTAACACATCGTCTAACGTCGTTTAAGTTCGGCAGACTTCGGCACGGTGTTTGTTTGCTATCTTCTTAACTCTTTGACGTTTTGAAAAAATGGCGTTTGACATTTATAAAAAACAAAACTCAATTTCCGTATTCGCGCGTAATTATTTTGTTTCTATTTCGTGGCAAGGGTACCACGTCATAAAGCCTAAGTATTCAAATACGTATGCACATCAGAATGCATATTATTAAAAAAAAGTTTTACGTGACAACGACTTTGAGTGGTAAAATAATTTTAATGTGAATATTCATTCGTATAGTAGGAAGAAGGATGAAATAATAGTAACAATTAAAAAACCTAACGTGACGTGAGCGGAGCGTAACGCAGTTTCTTGAAGTGTCACCCGGCAAACCAATTTATAAGACGTTGTCACGTCAAAATATATGCTCAAGTATTTTTACAATGTACAAGGCGTCCTTTCTAACCTAACCTTTGTTTAAATCCAAATGTATCATTTATTTAGTACATGTAGCGGCCATTTGCATTTCTAAGCACGCGATGTTGGCGTATTGGTACAAATGTTTGTACGTTGGGCCAACATGGCAATGAAATTAGACCTTTTCTCTAAGATTTATATGAGCTAGTACTTATATATTTTTAAGCTATTGCATAGCTTTTATCGCGGGCTCTGAGCGCGGCGACCGAATCAAGAAATTCCGTAACGAAAAAAACCTAACACCCCCCACTCCGACGGGCAAGGAGGTGTGGCTTGAAGGCCGTGCATCGTCTAACGTCGTTTCAGTTCGGCAGTCTTCGACAGTCGACACGGCGTTGTGTGCGATTAGACGTATTGTACGACTCTACGAAACTCGCACGAATCGAGACGAGCTGCTCCGATATCGGACGAATACATAAGCTGCTTATGAGAAAGTATATAGGTGTATATGTATTTATGTACAACAGTGAATAGCTGTACTTGTAAAATTTGTGTATGAAGTGTTTTGAATATGAATGAACAAAGTGCATTTATTATTAAAATAAATAAATAAAATTATAATTGCATAAGTTGATACAAAATGCTATGCAATGCAATAGCTTTACCGCGGCAGTCCCCGAGTGCCTCACGTAATTTTTTATTTATTTATTTATTTATTTATTTATTTATTTATTTATTTATTTATAGGACAACCAACAAAACATACACTAGTACATGGAAATAATTCTAACACAATTAGAACAAAACTTGAGTGTTGCCTTAATTAGAGGTTGCCACTGCATGCATTAGAGTAGTGGGCTTAATTTAAAAATAAAAGACTTACATTATTAGACTAATAAAACAGAATTAACAACTAACAAATAACATTAAAAAAACCTGAAACTCCGAGGATAGAGAACAAAGCAATTATATTTATTTTTTGAAACTATTAATGATTTTACTTTTAAATTTAAAGTGACTGTCATGAAATATATCAACTAATGGACTAATATTGTTGTACTGCCTTTGCAGTCTATTTATTGTGGCATTCTGACCTAGATTGCTTCTTGAGAGACCTGGCATAAACGTTAGTTTTTTTTTGTTGCACCTTTGTGGTTTTCGTGGTGCATTGAAGGTGATAGTCTGCAGCAAGCCTGAGCAGTCCATGGCACCATTAGTAAGCTTATGCAAAAACAAAAGATCTAACAATTGCCTACGATCCTTTAAGGAATTAATCTTAAAGTATTCTAAGCGCTCTTTGTAAGAAGGTAAAATTTTTGCAAGATTACATTGGTAACTCAAATGCCATAAAAAACGTTTCTGGACACTTTCTATGCGTTTCAAGTAGACGTCATAATGAGGTGAACATTAAAAGGGATCGAAGATAACGGTAGTATTTTAAGTAGTTTAATTATTTAAAAAAAGTTATGATGATCAAAGGAAGTTCCGCAATGTAACAGGATTAATTAAATATGCGTTGTTTTTTAGTCGCATCTTTATGAGCGAATTAAAAATTTTATGATACCAATTTGTCTAAAAAGCTACCACTCCAAAAAAACGATGTTAGATACAACCATAAATTATGAGTTTGCTTATTGCATATCGAATCTACCTATGAAATAATTATGTGGGACTCTGGTCAACGAACTTACCACGTACCTACCACACGTCTGTACATATACCGTATTTTACAAGAATTAATGAAGCCCAACGTAATAAGCCCTATTTCTCGAAAGCCATTCGCGAGCACAGCACATGAGCTAAGTTTCACCGAGGCTTTGACGCTACATAAATAATTGAGACGGCCGTTATAACATAAATTACGTGTCGTAATTAAATGTTAAAGAGCCACGCTTAATTGGCTTAAATTAACGAGGGGTCGTTGCATATATCCGCGTAAGGGTTAGACGTATGAGCCCAACTCGCTCTCAAAGACCGACAAGCGAAGCAAGTGTGAACATTGTCGTTAGTGCGATACCATCGCCTTCGACCGATGACTCCGACGATACAGACCGGAAACGAAAAGCCTAACCTTAATACGAAACACAGCTTTCTCCAGCAGGGAGATAAAATTTTTATGCCCACGCTGACGGACGCATAAAAGGATAAAGCCTTGAGATTGAGATTAAGTGAAATTGGGGATGCAGTGACGCTGGCACTTTCTGTCCGTGATGCAACTTGTGATCTCTGGTTGCCGACAGACTATGCACACGTAGCTGGTAAAAGCTAGATTACACTTTATGATTGGAGCACAGAGGTGAGGAATCGAACGCCTTTCTCTCGGAGTGCTAACAAATGAGCCGGGATGCGGCAGGCGTGATTTATTTATTCAAATCCGATGGTCGGTGATGCCGGTCACGTCTGGTGCTTGTACGTTTCGTTGCGAGTCGAATCACGAACTGTATAGGTGTTGCTGATCTTACGTGCACTAGTTATCGTGTTATGAATAATTGGTGAATCAGACACTTCCGCACGATTTAGTGTTGAATGAAAAATATCATTAGCAACTAACGGACTGTTAGTTAACCTTTTAAGACGATATTGCTGTTGGAATGAGCAAGATATTAAATCATTCGATAATCGTGAGGTGAGACTCCAGTAAACGGTTAAGGCATCTATTAGTCATAGTACCTCTTTACATAGAGTTGAGATGAAAATTATAAAATACCTGCTGCAGTTATTTCGACGGCTGTCACGTTTTGTGCATGATTAACTGTGTGATTTTACAAATATTTTTCACAAGCAATACAATCATTATTATTTCGCTCATAGCAAAATAAATTTCACTAACCGGTCCATATAAATATTAATTTCCAAATGTTCTTAGACAACACCGGAATTTATTCGAACGATATCTATGCAAACTGAATATGCAACAATGAAATTGACAGTATTAGTTATTTATATGAACAAAGGCTTTGTTAAACAAACCAGTTTCGCTATTTGCGGCTATCAAATGAAATTTAGTTCCAGCTACGAATTATGATAGACAAGCAGCAAAATTGCAGTTATCTTACCCCAATTTGTGTCCCGTAACGTGAGGTGTAGTAATACCGGCGAATTCCTTAATAACAACTGTAGGTGCGCAAGCGCAGCCGTGGAGGCATTTGATGAGCGTTGCGTTGCCAATGATTGCCTAAAGTTCAGGCACGAACAAGGTACAATTTGCAAGTTTTGACATTTGAATACCTAACCTACCCTATGATAGAAACACAAATAAATACATAGGTAAATTTATCGTGATCTTAGTCAAAAGGGTGTCTTTTCTTGTAAGTTTTTCCGTCAAGCCAGACCTTTTAGAACACGAAATTGTTATTAAGTTACATTAGTAATAATATTTAGAGACCATGTAAGAAAAGGGTTACCAGAGAGCTTGGGTAGATCTTTTTATAGATGTATTTGTTACTATAATTTCTGATACTTTACATGTTGCTCCTTTATTCCTGGAATTTAAATCAATCAAACTATATACACATTAAGAGCAATCAAAATGTACTCAATAAGGAAAATAGACTGATGAATATCTCGATCAGAGAATTAGCATCGCTATTGAGCGAGGTATAGCCGCCACCGCTTCCCACTGGCATCGATTAAGATAACCTTTTTATGATCGACTGAACTACCAATATTATTTTTCTATATAATAAAATCTATCAATACTTATATTCTTAATGGAAATAATTCTTGTGCATTATGCTGACCTTTTGTCTGTAATTATCAAAGGAATAATACTAAAAGACAGCGTGAGCTGAGACCTTTAGAATTTTATATTATTGATACCTTAAAAACACTTATTTAGTCACGATCTTAGGTATTAAGGAAGTGATTGGATATATAATAACAATCTATAGATCCAAGGAAGCGTTTATATACGTGTGAAGTCTGAACAAAGGAGCTGTAGTCGAGGTCAATTAAAATCAGATTCCTTTACCAATATAAATTGGTATTTTAAACTAAATTATTATCTATTTAACAAATAATCATAAGACCTACCTACTGTAAGACTGCATGCTTTGCACGCATTGAATATATAAATTATTGGGACGAAAGTCTATTTATGTACTTCTCCGTATTTCTATCCGTCTAGCCGTCAACAAAAAAATATATCTACCTTATGATCTAAAACGATATGACGTCAAAGCGGGACACACCAACTAAAATACTATGCATCTATAATATTTATTACTATAGTTAAAGGGGTATTGATAACTCAAAGCACTAGAAATTACGTAAACTGAACTGAACACTTGAATACAAACAAACAAACAAACAAACACAGGTAAATTGCAAAACCAACTTCCTTCACATGAATGAAATTGCATTACATTCGCTGTGTGCAAACAAACACACCTTTTGAATATGAATTAAAATTGTAAATGAGCACGTACAACCACGGTGCAATTAAACTTGGGTAACACTAACAATACGCCTTTGTACTGCATTAGTGAGTTATCCCCAGCACAAATACGAACTTACATGATTAGTACATTTCAAGGGGTTCCGTATCCCTTGTCTACCCTTTGGCTGTTTTATAGGGATGGAATTTTAATGTTTTAACGTTCTGGAAGTCATTATTGAAATCTTTTTGCTTGCGGAAACCCTATTTACCGTTTTAAGTTATGAGAATGTTGACTAAACAAATGCAATAAGTGCCAAAAATTTACAATTTCAAGCTCTACGTAGTTTCGTATCAGATTGGCAGTGTCCAAAAATAATACCTCAAGATGTTTATTCATACATATATAGGTAGAATTAATATACCTGTATCATAAATTGTGTGACAACCCTACATAGTTGTTACGTTAATACGAAAGGGTTAGCAGTGCACTTTAAGCTTGATGAATAGCCGTAGTAAAATATGCAAATGCTACTATGTTGCCCTTTGTGATTGATTAAACAGAATATTTGGATTACAAAGGGATGACTGATCTATGCAATTATAGGCATTAAGTCATTAACTTAATGATTTAAAAAAGAATGTGAATCGCAAATTGAATAGTTCAGATTACAAAAACCATAACAAATTAAAATACAATTTATTTTGACGTTATAGGAAGCGATTTAGCATTGAGCTTGACCTATCGTGCACGTTCGGAAGTTATCGGATACTTTCGGCGGGAGTCGGGCTGGCTGCGCGGGCGCACCGTTATCGTAATAACCAGCTGACTCGTGAAACAATTATCCATCCAGCTGACGTTGCGCCAACGGGATCTAGCGCATGACACGATGGCACAGGCATGTTTAGGTGACGTGTTTCATATGCAAATGTAATGCGTGTTCGCAGTTTTTTGAGCTTAGCATACACATCCGTTCGTTAATGTTTATGAGATAACGATGATGTTTTGCTAGAACATTATAAGGATAATTGATACATATTTACAAAATTTTAAATTTAGTTATACCTAGCCTATATCATCATATATCATTATCATTATTTCTGTTAGCGAAAACTATAAAAATCCGGTCATTAAGTATTTTCTGAGATTAGTCGGTAATAACAAGACTACTTTAAATTATAATATATATATTATTATGATTTAAACATGTAAATGATAATAACAAAACGTTATGAGAAGCCAACGTCTAAAATTCTTATTTGATAATTTTTGAACTTTCTTTTTTATAAATATACAGTTTATTTTGAATTCGAGTTAAACTACCCATTCTATTTATTAAGGCCAGCTTGACAGTGGCGAAGTGAACGTGATCCAAACCGAAAAACCCGTATTGGCTCAAGTACCCCACGATTACCCGCAATTTCCACCTCACCTCGAAGCTCAGGAGTCATCGCAATCGGATCGCGGTCGCTAATGATGCGCTCATTAACTGGGCGGACCCTGGTTACGGCTTCATTAGCCCAGCAGCCATTAGCATCAGATAACAGCTGATCGACACGGTACATGACTATGGGTATTGACTGGTCTATCTCAGTTGATGGTAAATAATGGTTTGTTTTGCGCGTTATTGCTTTTTGAACAGTCAGACAACTTTTACTTATTAAACTTTTTTTTCAGCGATTTAAGCGTAAAAACGGAACAGACGTAGTCACTTTAGCATACATAATAGTTTGAATAAAAACTTAAAAAAAACTAATAGGTACATATTTTAGGTATACTTAGAATTATATATATATACTGGATGATAAATAGGGACCTCATTCACTGTAATGTGATGCCTATATTTGACTGAAGACACAGGGTTTTTCCACGACTCTACCCTGACATCTATGTCACGTCAAACTCAAAACTGACAACTCTTTACTTATCCATAACAAATCAGTGATATGTCTGAGAATAGACAGTAATTGACAATAATAAGGTAAAGAGATCACCAATCGATCCTCCAACAAAGACGTACAACCCACACAATTATAACTCCCTCACCGCCCCCGTATAACACGACAAAATGCAATATACGTCACAACCTTTACACCATAACTCTTAATAATGCACACACATAAGATCGATTCATATCCTCTAAAAACGTCAGCGACAAGCAAATATGAAAGCTGTTGCATGAAATATTAAGTCTGAAATCGCTTTTTAAATGAGTGCATTACAGATGACATCATGTAACGAATTCACATATAAATTCTTTAAAAAATATGATATCACCAATACACGAATGCACACCCACATCGGCAGGTTTCCATTTAGGGATATTGGAGGGTGAGTCACTGAAAACTAGGGACATTCAATGCACTTGTACGCAATGCTGCATTATTTGCGTGGCACTAGGATTTATGGATGCGGCATAAATTTATTGAGAAACTATGAATTTAGTACTTTAATAATAGTATCGTTATAGACCTATTAAGCAGTGTACTATATAGTTATTTCCACTATTATTTATAGTTAATGTAGTCGGAAGAAGGAACTATTATGTATTTAAAAATAAATACTGAAATGGCAATAGCTTCTTTATGTAAGCATAAGAATACTAATACAATAAACTACGCTTTAAATATGCAACCAACTACGATGATCACTTCCAAATAAACTATAATTCCTTGACCAAGTTTACAATAGGGGTGCATCTTCTTATTAGGGGTGTCACCCTACAAGAGGGTTGTTGAAGTCCTTAGTGACACAACTCAGCCCTTAAATTACGAAGACAAATGTTCCTTCATCGACTGAAGGGATATGTTAATTTATTTAATTAACTAATTGGACAGAAGTGATATTTTTAATTTAAAACCATCATTAGTTCCATCTTTGGATCAACTAACAGAAATATGGTCATTACGATAAAAATCATAAAACTCACTACGATACAATAATTTCATTAAAATAAAAGTAAAACTGTGTTCTTTTTTAAGCATATTTTATTATTTTTATGATAGAATCGAAAAATTTATTGCACCCGTAGCAAGGGCGTAGGGAATGGTTTCAATGTTTTGATTAAAAATATTAAGACCACCTCGTAGTAATGATATGACAATATTTCATATTCAACTATTGTTTACAACTTATAAAGCAGAATGCAAAGAATCACAAAATGCAGTACCTACATGACCTGTAGCTACAGAATGATGCAATACATCACATCATCATTAGCCCCTATCTCCTCCACCTGCCTTTGAATGAGACATCATGGGCATATTTTTTTAACTGAGAGGGGTCAGGGATTTATACCTGCACCCTCATGATCGCGAATCCCTGCGTTCCCTACTGCGCAACCACGGCATTCACTAAAATGTATAGCTAAAATAAACATCATACACAGAAAGTCATGTCACAACAAAAGGTACACCCCCACCAATAGTTCAGGTAAAAGCTTTAATGCATGTAGTATTTCAGTCACGACTACCTGCGGTGGATTGTACAACTGTTGCTCCGGAGTCAATCCCAATTGTGGTCGACAACCCACCTGAGAGGCAATCATGCCGTGTACGTCTGTGCTATAGAAAGTGATATAAACCGCAGGATTGCGACTTGAGAGTTCATAGTTTCGACGTTAGATTGCTATGTCTTGAACCAGCAAAAAATCTATCCCATAAACACGATTTAAAACATCATTGCATATTAGAAGTTATCTTGAAATTTGAATCCTGTTTGCATGTTTTCCATATCAGTCAGGATTATGTACCTACATAAATATGAAATTGCCGATGTTAGTTCCCAAAGCAAACAAAAATGAAGGGCTCAAAATAGGGCAACCAAAGAGCAGGTTCAGCAATCACGTCAAAAGCTATTTCTGGAGCTGCTGATAAATTAAATAGATAAGACGCGAGACGCCACTACCAATTTAGCCCAATTAGACCGGGCCTGGAGAAAGCGACGATACCGGCCTTTCGCGAGGAAATTTATAAGGATCCTGTTAGGAGGTCAATTGAGGAACAATCCAGGAATTAAGAACCAATTCGCAAAAACTTGTCCTGAAAGAGTAAATGTCTGGTTCGAAAAGGTTAATAAATCTGACTTACGACTGATTGAATTCGCCCCTTAATTGAAGAGTCTCTCCATCAATATTGCTTAGGAACCAGTAATGAAGACAGCACAGTACGGTGAAGATGTTATTTATACTCTTAATTTGAAAATCAAGGCCAGTTTCACTTTAACATTCATACATGTACGTTTTACGAACGCAAATATTATGTAGTCAACAATAAGTGATCTCATCCTTATAATAATACAATGTATTTGTTTATATTATAAAGAAAAATACAAGAGGTCATTTACTTAGGAGTAAGAACTATAAACAATTTTCTTGGAATTCCTTGAGTAAATTTCTTTGAAAGTTATTTAAAGAGTTGTTATGTTATCTTTGAGAGAGCCCTTTGACATAATTTTAGGTACCTATGGGTATTTTAAATAGGTTCCACATTGACTTATTGAAATAGTCTCGTTTGATATAAGCTTTCTTTTATATAAATTCTTGCAACCCTCTTCTTTTCGTCTCTAACTTATACCGAACCACGATGATTTTTATTTCTAGCCTAATATTTGTAACATTTTAAGCTTTTATGTTACAGTTACTAACAGCTGAAAAACCGCATTACAATCGTCTAAAAGACAGCTCTCTGTATTTATTAAAACTTACGATTTACCCTCAACATAAGTTAGCCTTATTCAAAGTATTATTTTTCCTACCATCTTCCAAATTGCCAACCATAAACAAAAGTACCAATTACTATAAGTAAAATATATAAAAACTTAAACTTACGAAAGAACTTAATAATATAGTGGTCAGCCAATATCAACATTACCTTTTTGGGGATGACGTCATAAAGTCGTGCCGAAACCATCGACAATGTTCGTATTTGCAAAATGAAAGAAAAAAACTTAAAACCTTTTACGCTTACTTGAGCGACAAATAAGAACAATTTACTGCAAAAATATTACATAGACTTTGGTTCAAGTTAAGAGACAAAACGTAATAAAAAATATATATTTGCGAATAATGGAACTAACTTGAAATCAAATACGTATAATTACATAAATAAATTGCACTAGTAAAGTCAGTAACATTGTAAGTCTATACACATGTTTGTAAGTAACTTGAATTTAATTTTACAGATAAAAATAATTGATTATTTAATTCGATCCATGAAGTAAACTGTAAACATTATACCATTCAAGCCTCCGTGACGTCTCCGTCAACCACTCACCGTCAACATCGTATAAATTGGACCAAACCAACCGGTTTTCAGAATATCAGTAATAATGGTAAATTGAGGAAGCCCTACTAACTTAACCGCTCCGATAAACATAACCTGTCGCTAAGTTTTTTAGATTACACGTTGAATATTGCTTTACAAAAGAACATTGAACTAAACGGTAACCTAAAAAACCTGCTAATGACACTTCCGGACGAGATAAACCCAATTACAAGTGATTTTATTGCTAGTAATTTTTTAACCTGTTAATTATTACTTATTATCGATTATCTATCGAAAATGGTATAGGAACATTGAATAATGATAGTTGTAGCCAGTAATAGTAAGTGGTTCTCGACTTTGTACAATTACATTAAGACCAGGAAGTGTAGTTGAATAATAGACTTTGACAAGAGTAGAATAGGATATAATAATTTTGGAAAAAACAAAAATATGGTACTATACAAAGATCTATGAAGACGAAAAGGATAATTTAAGATTAGATTCAATTAAAGAACAGTACGGTATCACTTCCGACATAAAAAAAGCGTTTAGTAAAGGTATACAAATGCATCATAAAGCAATCTACCGGTGACTTTATCTCTCTTTAAAAAGCATCACAAAATCTATCATCAAAGATGATCGAAATACTTATAGCGTCTCGCAATCGACCGCCTACCGTCGTCTAATCGCTCCCTATCGAATGGGATAGTATCGGATCTATGGATCGAGCTGTAATCGATTATATCTGAAATGAAACTAGTATTTACTCAATAGAGACTTGTGTAGATATATAAGTTCTATATCTTCTTTTAAATAACACTATAAGTACCTTTAGGTATCTTTTGTAACTTGTAGAAAGTTTGTTTTCTGTCAGGTGGGGATTATTCAATATCTTTGTTCAAAACTCACGGTAAACACCATCTGTTGCGTCAACACATATTTTTTTAAAGTTCATTACTACATGTGGTACAAAAACCGCGATCACAAGCAAAAGTTAAAGGGGGAAAAAATACAAGAACACATTTAAACCAACCACAAAATTACATGTAGCAAAAAATCAATAGCTATTCCGTGGCCTCGCGCTCCATTAACCATAGTAGGTACTAACCATTTGGAGGGTATCTGATATCATCTCACCGATAAAAAAGTCGAGAATGGCACATTAATCATACAGAATAATTCCATGTCCATTATCACGGTTGGCTGATTTATTAAATAAAGACACCATTGTTGCAGTCATGAGAGTATGTTTGAATTGATAATAGACAACTTGCTATCAAGAAAGATCTATGTTAATTATGCAACATTTTGTTACTAGAATGACTGGTGGAAAGAAAAGAAATTATGCTGTATTCATTAAGAAATATGACTGACGTACGATGATTAAATTTAGGAACACACACATTTGTTTCAGACAAAACATTTATTATTAAGCTATTGCATAGCTTTTATCGCGGGCTCTGAGCGCGGCGACCGAATCAAGAAATTCCGTAACGAAAAAAACCTAACACATCGTCTAACGTCGTTTAAGTTCGGCAGACTTCGGCACGGTGTTTGTTTGCTATCTTCTTAACTCTTTGACGTTTTGAAAAAATGGCGTTTGACATTTATAAAAAACAAAACTCAATTTCCGTATTCGCGCGTAATTATTTTGTTTCTATTTCGTGGCAAGGGTACCACGTCATAAAGCCTAAGTATTCAAATACGTATGCACATCAGAATGCATATTATTAAAAAAAAGTTTTACGTGACAACGACTTTGAGTGGTAAAATAATTTTAATGTGAATATTCATTCGTATAGTAGGAAGAAGGATGAAATAATAGTAACAATTTAAAACCTAACGTGACGTGAGCGGAGCGTAACGCAGTTTCTTGAAGTGTCACCCGGCAAACCAATTTATAAGACGTTGTCACGTCAAAATATATGCTCAAGTATTTTTACAATGTACAAGGCGTCCTTTCTAACCTAACCTTTGTTTAAATCCAAATGTATCATTTATTTAGTACATGTAGCGGCCATTTGCATTTCTAAGCACGCGATGTTGGCGTATTGGTACAAATGTTTGTACGTTGGGCCAACATGGCAATGAAATTAGATCTTTTCTCTAAGATTTATATGAGCTAGTACTTATATATTTTTAAGCTATTGCATAGCTTTTATCGCGGGCTCTGAGCGCGGCGACCGAATCAAGAAATTCCGTAACGAAAAAAACCTAACACCCCCCACTCCGACGGGCAAGGAGGTGTGGCTTGAAGGCCGTGCATCGTCTAACGTCGTTTCAGTTCGGCAGTCTTCGACAGTCGACACGGCGTTGTGTGCGATTAGACGTATTGTACGACTCTACGAAACTCGCACGAATCGAGACGAGCTGCTCCGAAATCGGACGAATACATAAGCTGCTTATGAGAAAGTATATAGGTGTATATGTATTTATGTACAACAGTGAATAGCTGTACTTGTAAAATTTGTGTATGAAGTGTTTTGAATATGAATGAACAAAGTGCATTTATTATTAAAATAAATAAATAAAATTATAATTGCATAAGTTGATACAAAATGCTATGCAATGCAATAGCTTTACCGCGGCAGTCCCCGAGTGCCTCACGTAATTTTTTTTGTTTCAGCTATTATAAATAGCTAAAGATTCGAAGCTAAGGCAACATAAGATAAAAAATATAGCCATCATCAGCTCATATACGTCTCCACCGAGGAGCACAAGTCTCCCATAACAACGAGGGGTTTAGGCCTTAGTCTACCACGCGGGCCTAGTGCGGATTTGCGGACGTCACATGCCTTTAATTGTGACATCTCGGGCGTGCAGGTTTCCTTACCATCATTTCCTTCACCGAAACTGGTAAGAATCCGTACGTAAGTCCTAAAAACTCAGAGGATCGGGGTTTTAACCTGCACCCTCATGATTGTAACTCGGTACTTTCTCCACAGCTTTAAATAATTATAAATAGATTAGCTAAGCTAGCTAGCTAGCTAATAGATTAGTTTAGCCTAAAATCCAATATGATTACAAGCAAAAGCTATTAGCAGTTGATTATCAGGCGGAATAACTGCAAATAGCTCATTGGTTATTTGAATAGATTAATTGATGCTTCAGAGGTTTGCTGCACCACTGACTCCACCTTGCTTCACTGTGGCAGGTTTGTCTATTGTGTTTCCGTTACTATTATTAACAGTTAGTGGTGTTTATTCATTTTACTTTGATCTATTTTCGATTTGTATATGTGTACTCACTTTTTTTGGTTAAAGGAATGTCCGTGTCTTGCAGTTATCCAGATTTTTTTATCGATATTGTGCCAAGTTGTGCGATAATAGACTGTGATTGGTTAGCTTTAGAATTTTATGCCGCCGATCGCGGGTTCGATTCTCAACCAGAATAAACATTTGTGTGGCAGTTCTGTCAGTACGTTCTGTGTATGGATCGAAATACCTTTCTACATAAGTAGATATCCATTTCGACGCCTTTTTAAATAATAAACTGTTAGTTTTGGACTCATATTGGCAAAGTGTAAACAATGTTCAAGAATATGTATTAATTAAAGCATCAGTTTAATTTCAAAATTAAAATTAATCTCGTAGTTTTAAATTAATTGAATGAAAATGATATTCAAATGGATTTATAAATGTTACTCAATATCCATAATTAATCATAAGCAGTTGATATTTTAATGCTAATATACAAGATTATTTTCATTTCCATATTGCTAATACTATAATTATGTGATACAGATCTGCATCCTTCCGAAACGAAAGTTAGAATCGACAACTCATAAGGCCTAATAGATTGAAAAAATATAGGTATTTCATTTTGTAACAGAGCTGAGAGCTGTACAGAGATTGTACTTTATAAGTACTTTATACTCCACAACGACCCACACAACTTTTTTAGCATCATTTCCCCGATTTTGGAAATCTCGATATTCAGCTAATGTACCTATGTATTGAAGTCAATTTAATGCTGACGACATCCAGAGCCAGACTGGATGAGAATGGCTAGAACAATAGATATATGGAAAACTCTAGAGGTGGCCTATGTCGAAGGACAAGCTGTGAATGCAACTAATAATAAATAACGGCCAATCTGATTCCAAATTAAGCATCAAAGTGAGCTTGTGTTATGGTAATCAGATAGCTGATATACTACATATACTACATTTAAATACATACTTATATAGATATTTACATCCAGACACAGGACAAACAGACATATTCATGCATACTAATGTTTGTCCTGGGTGGGAATCGAACCCACGACCCGTGGCTTGAAAGTCAGGGTCACTAACCACAAAGCCAACCGGGGTGTCGTAATCAATAAAGGCTTATTTAATGCTAACGATATAGGTGACAAAAAATCGGTATCGTGTCGTCGAATGTAAAACACTCCATAGTGATGACATCATACGACAAAAAGAGATAAAAAATAAATTACTCTCCACGCTGAAATATTGCTCGGGGCGTAGACTGATTACTTAATGTAAACTTATACTTATATAATTAAAATTATGGTAATGTCAGATTAAAAATACGTAATATTGTGTATTTATGTATTGATTACAATGTCAGGGTTATTATGATCAATGAAGTAAATGTCAAGTCAGGTCTACTAATGCCAATATATATAAACCAAAGACTGAAAAAAAAATCCCTCTTTTAGATAAATATCCGATAAAGTTCCCTGAATAATCAAACCAGTGAGTCCCTCACCCCCAGCAACGCCCTCAGCCGAGGCACGGTCCCGCAGGGGACACCCTCAGCGCTGTTGCTTAAACTACTAACGGTTGAGAGACTTCTGCGCTTACTGACTTGTCCGAATAAAGGTGTAAAAGTCAGAGTCTTAACCTTCTAGTCCAAAAAAAATATCCAGATTACGCATTTTGGTCGCTGATCTAAATAATTTCAATTATGTAAATACTTTCAAAGTTCAGACTACGGTCCTACATACTAAATTTGATTTTTAAGGAAAATGTCAGCGACCCTACCTAACACAAAAACTCGGTAATAATTTCAAACTTCAAGCAAATTGCTCCGTGTACAATTGAACGGTAGGCGGTATAAAAATGTCTCTTTATACAATAACAGATACGAATCAGAAGTAGCCAACATTTACTTTAACGTTTTGTAAAAAAACTGATATCAAAGAATTTCAATTTGGATCGTGACCAAATGACACTCGCCGAAATCTCTACTGTACAAATTGTCTGCCCCTTTTTAGGGTTCCGCACCAACCGACGGCACCCTATTACTGAGCCTTAGCTGTCTGTCTGTATCTTATATTCCATAATAGATAGATTTATGAAAAAAACACACAATATGTACAAGCTCCCGTTACAATAACAAATAATTAAAATTAATTTAAGGGGGTAGCCCTATATACTAGAAACGTGTTTATTGGCAATTTGATTATGCTCAATCTTAATAATGCAAAAATTTTTTTCAATAGCCCTTAAATATGCGCTCCAAAACAAGACAAGACAAAAAAAGTTAATTATGCAAATCCGTAAACACAAACAAATACGGATTCCGACTAAGCCGATGAGATTATCAGAATACCATAAAACCCAACACTTGTCGAGGTAAACGACCTTTGAACAAATAAAGGCATATAAAATACCGTATGTATACATACACACACACATGCAACTCGCATAGGGTTGCCATACTTGCCATTCGTCCGGGTTTCCCCGGATTTGTCCTAGTCTTGAGGGAGAATTAAATTTATGAGCCGCGTTAAAAAAACGTTTTGATGTATTTCCTACGTAGGGGTGCAAAAAAAAGTCAATTCCAAAAAAAAGTCAATTCCAAAAAAAATTTTAGCGACTATTTGGTGACTTTTGATATTGAGTCTAGGAAATCGACTTTTAAAGTTTAATAGGGATGACAGCTAAAACAAAACCGGCGCTCCCTTAATATAAGCTGTTGAGCAAAAAGAGGTCAACTTAAAATTGCAAAACAAAAATATTCTCCACTCTAAAATCCGGGTACTCGTCTTATCCTGGTATGCAAATTTTAAAAAATGCCAACCCTAATCTCGCACCATAGTGTGGGATGCCTCTGATTGGATCAGTGTCAAGGTGATTAAACAATAATCTGGTAGGAGGCAAATATTTACATACATTTCATACACGACAATGTCCAACTGTTATAAAGCATCCAACCATGTGTATTCACCAATATTTGTGTTGATTCTAACGCCACGGGTTGGCACTTTGTGTATGGATTATGTAAATAACTTGGACAGTGTCAAAAGATGAGGAGAAGCTTCAAATACGTTATCAATCTGGAAGCACGTGTCTTACCTATCGCCCTCATTTAAATGATGATGTTTGTTGTAAATGAAATGAAATTAAAATTTAAATAAAATTATGATGGTTATTTCAATAAACAATACAAAGGAAGCATCAAAAATACCTGCATTGTATATGAAGCGATAGATCATCGAACTATTTAAATCAAATATTATTTCCTTGCATTATAATATAAATATATACAGACAGGTATATTATATAGACAGGACATCATTTTACATCAAACAAAACATATGACGCTCAAGTACCTACGTGTTGATTAGTTACTAGCTGGGCCTGCGACTTTGCTTGGTTTTGCTTTCCTCGGCTATCAAAGCTCATACAAGAGGTCCGACCGTTTCTGTGATTAGCCGGAATACAGACAGATAAACAAATTTAAATCTATTTTAGTTAT
The DNA here is from genome assembly GCA_905147785.2 of Thyatira batis. Classification (NCBI taxonomy): domain Eukaryota; kingdom Metazoa; phylum Arthropoda; class Insecta; order Lepidoptera; family Drepanidae; genus Thyatira; species Thyatira batis. The sequence goes on from LR990489.1 coordinate 9,767,938, forward strand.
TAGTATCGTATTTTCTTTCATAAACATGAAATAAAAATGTTATGGTTGGCAATACAAACAAACACTTATTATTTATTTGTATATACCTATAGATTACCTATAAAATATTAACGTATGAATAACATTCACCATTAGCGTCAACGCTAACTAAAACAAAGCGTAATGAGCGGCCATTAATAAAAACTGATCCATTACATCCTGTTTGTGCACCAAATAAATAATTAGCCAATCAATTATCGCTCTTACGCCATCGCAACAAGAGTTCAAAGGTACATTGTTAAGTGAAGTGTTAATATTGCAATCATATAAGGCTTCGGGTAAGACTAGTGCGATTCTTGCGACTGCACTTTTAAGGGTATTGGATCGCGTTTATGTCTTGTGATGTTGTCTTAAGGAAATTTATCTGGCCATTAATCTACACTAATATATAAAGCTGAAGAGTTTGTTTGAACGCGATAATCTCAGTATTCGCATTACTGGTCCGATTTGAAAAACTATTTCAGTGATAGACAGCTGATTCATCGAGGAACGCTATAGACTATATATCATCACGCTACGACGAATAGGAGTGGAGCTACAATCAAAAATGTTGCAAAAACGGGACGCGACGCAAACGAAGTTGCGCGGGTCAACTAGTGAATCTATTTCCATAAATGATCGTAAGACATGCCGTCTTGCGTAGGCGCACAAATCAGTTTTGATGGAGCATTCCTTCCAAAATCATTGGAAAATAATTTAGTTTCAAAATATATATTTTAGAACTAAAAATAAGTTACTTTAGAAAATTAAGTCGTTATAAAAGCAATATATTATGCGCATCGAATGAAGTTACGTTACGTTTTCATTAGATTTATAATTTTATAAATATTTATCTTAACCGAGACGAGAAGAATATATTTGATATCAAATAAATCATGAAATAAAAGTCTAAAACACAGTTTTTATGCAGTTCGAAACGAATAGTGTAAACTGACTTTAGCGAGTACAATTGACCTATTTTTTTAATAAGCCAAAATATTGACCTACTTATGATTGACGAATAGTCTGAGTAAAATAAAAACAATTTGCATATAAAGCAACATAACTAACAAATATCATAAACGTCCTTTAGAATAAGATAATACATATGACAATCATAGTTATTAACTATATAATATATATAGCATCCGCGTAACTAACGACTTATTAATAGAACAATGGCGCTCATCAATCAATGTATCAAGATTAATTCGTTTTCGGTTCGCGGTGTACATAATTAAAAATAAATTAGGCCGAAGTGTATCAAAACAAGGGCTTTGAAGGTCAACTGTAAAGTTCATCTCACATACAAATGTTTTGACGGCTGCGTCTGACTTTGACGGCTTTTTGTTACGTTTAGATGATTCTTATCGTTTTCATACATTTATGCCGTGTTGTAAGCTATGAAACGCGATATTATGATCGAAAGCGTAAGAGGATCAAAGGGATATGATCCAGTAATTTGGTGAGATTAGAGTAATCACTAATTTCATGGTAACTTGTGGCGTATATTGCATTTGCAGATAAGAAATCTATCATTCGTGTAGGCTCTAATAAATCGTCAATTCATTCAGTACAATATCTTACATAAAGTTTCTGATATTTAAAACATCAATATTTGCATAAGCCTATTCATTTATAATACCAAGAAAAAACGCCTATAGATACTGTCCATCAAAATCCGTCGCCGGCACGTACCGTCATCTGAATTAAGAGCACCAAAGCCCAAATAACACATAGTCGTGACCTTGTTTCACAACAAACGCACGATAGAATCATATTGTTGCGTTAAAAGTGCGTATGATTAGTTTTATTACACTTTATCGAGCATAATGGCAGTAGATGGACCAAGTGGGTGATTATCTTGCCAGTTTCGTAGCAAAGGTGCTACAGGTCGACAACACTATCGAGGTCACATCGGTTAAGTTGTACGGGAGCGAGTAGCGTAGATCGCAATTGTGATCGGTAGACATAAAAAAGACAGACGAAAAATAAATCGATTTGTATTGTAAGAAATTTCGAATAGTCGAAATACATCCGTAAGTATCGAATACAATTGTGTGAGTTGCTGCAGTACATATACCTATTTATATATTACCTCGACGATTTTGTCGTTGCATGTAATAATTACCTGAAAACAAAAAAAAAATCTTATTAGACATTATGAAAGAATGTAACAGTATTACATATGTGCGTCTAGCTTAATAAATAAAATATCCAGGGACATCTTTCACACGGCCAGTTTGACTAAATACTAACGAGAGCTTGTATTTTGATAAACAGTTAGATGACATTGTAGTTTTTAGATAGATACTTATAAGTATAGATATTTATACCAAGATACAGACCAAACAGATGAACGCAGATAAATACCTATATGCCTTAGTGGGAATCTAAAGGCCTAGGAGCAGCGGCTTGTAACTCACAACAAAGCCAATCTATATACAAAGCATTCACAGAAAAATAAACTATTTATTACATAAATCCAGAGCAAACACCTTATTTGTCTTCTTTAGAACATAACTCTGACTCAGAGTCATCGTTCCATTAAACATCGACCGACCGTTCCATTATCAACGATATCAACTGCAATACACAATACAAGCAATCAGACGGACAAAAACCTCGAAAGCACTCCATCATCAGTTCAGTTGTTTGGCAACAACCAGCACTCGACGCTGGCTGGTAGGTACATTCCATCACGCGTCGCCCGTAGCGTTTTACTGACAACGAAATGTCGCAAACCGAAAATTTTGAGTTATAACACCTTTTATGTTAAAAGTAGTTGACTTTATCTGACAATATCACCGTATTTAATTATCGACTGGATACTTGTTAAACTGGTTGATTGATAGAGTAATTTTATGGGTCGTGTATAAGTTTACTATAAGCAGTGATATAAAGCTTACTTTTGAAGCACACAAAACAAATGCAGGACTTATAAACAAGCATGTGTGCTTCCTAGACAGTCGAGTATATACAAAAAAATAAACACGATTTTTCCTACCTCGAATACGGTTAAAGAAACTTTATTCTCAAAATAGAATTTACATTCACTTAATTTTGAATACAGAACTAAATAACCTACAACCGGTCTGCATGGAAGTCAATGGGGGAGGCCTATGTTCAGCAGTGGACGTCCTATGGCTGAGATGATGATGATGATGAACTAAATAATGAAATCAGTCTAAAGAATATTGAGTTTTTGGAAGCCAATAACTTAAACATTTTACATGTATTCGATTTATAATAAGTTATAGGAACTTTAAAAGCAGAGGCGACATACCTAAGCCTCCATCCACTATAGTATGTATGTACAAATAAATTTGTCCATCATAGACGATACAGGTTGCAACAATAAATGATTTATCTAATATTCTTCATAGAGCACAAAAAGCTTCTTCGATTGCTATTGGCCAAGAGCTTTTGAACTTACGTGGTTGTCAATTAATTTCAATGACAGATATGAGAAGCTCTTCTAATTAAAAGCTATGAGGTGTGATGTAATTATATTCGAGGTTTCTGTCAATTATAATTATGAAACATAACATTAAGATAAAGTTATACATTGTTTTGTAAACTGACCTAAATCCTCATTTGGATATTAACATCTTTCCAACCTGTAAAGTCTACCTGTGTTTTATTAAACCGGTTTACAAATGATGATCTCATCATATCTAAAATGTTGGCTTCACAGTAGGACACATGACGGAAAGCTCAGAAAAAGATAAATTCAGATGAGTTAATGATGATGCGAAATAATTACTCAAACAGCTAGTGTGGGCAATCAACCGATAATACCGGATAAAGTTAAAATAGCGTTAAAGCTCCGCGAAAGTTTGTGAGGACGTATGTATGTTTGTTACTAAATAATGTCAGAACGGCTAAAGGTATCGCGATTAAATTTAGCACAGAGTTGGCGAATGTTTTGGAATAGCACATACAACTTTTAATCCCGGATAAATTTAGAGACTTTCTGGAAGCTAATCTTATCTACCTATCATTATCGATGCAAAAGTAACTTTGTCTCGCTTTCATGCTAAAACAACTGAACCGATTTAAATGAAATTTGGTACATATATAGTCTAGAGCCTGAGAAAGGACATAGGCTACTTTTTATCCTGGAAAAATGGAAGATCTCCCGGGTAGGCGGGAGAACCGCAGGACAGAAGCTAATTTCATATAAATTATCTAGTTAACATAGTAGTTCTGCTTAGTTCAGAATCAGTTTGACCGTGTATAAAAAGTATAACAGGATATTTATTAATATATATCGTCACGACCGCTTGTTCAGTGTTGGGACAGATTTAATTAAAGGATACACAAAGAGAGCGCATGCGTGAGAACACACAACATGCACAGGCATTCATGTCCCCGGTAACCTTGACTTCTCGACGATAGTAACGATCGATTAATCGAATCATTTTCAATCGATATATGCATTTGAATTGATTAAAATTTTGATGACAGAGTAACGCTTCGATGGAGCTTTGTTTGTAATCAAATTATCTTTTATGTTGACAAATTATCTGATATCGATATATGCCAGATATTGTGAAAATACAATTTTGAGATACTCTACACCTATTGGTAAGTAATTTTCTTTCTTAACAACAACTCTTTAATTAAAGACATTAATATTATCTGTAAAAACCGTTACGTTTAAAAGCATTCATTCTGTAATGAAAATGCATCACCCAGATATAAGTTTCGCATATCGACTTTAATTATTTCGTAAGTCGATACTCATATACATTCCTGATTTATCGTTATCGATACTGTATTCGGGAATCACTAAAATGCCTCGGGCCTTGTCGCCGGCGCGGGCGCAGTGGCAGCGCTGATGTATATCGACGAGACATTACGAAAGTGCCCACAACTGGAGCACTAACCATAGACAGCTGAGCGAAGGGTATATTATAAAAAAAAAAAAAACTCAGGAGTTGTGTAATTTTGCAGTAATGTGACGTATATTGTATGAACTGTATAATTTTAATTATAAATTTTGACAGCCGTTTGGCTTTGTTGTTAGTGAACCTGACTTTCAAACCGCCAGTCGTGGGTTCTAATCCCACCCAGGACAAACATTTGTATGCATTAATATGTCTGTTTGTTCTTGGTCTGGATGTAATTTTTTTATATAGATAAGTATGTATTTTTTTGTTTGGAATCAGATTGGCCTTCTATGAAAAATGACCCAGGATATTTATTTACAGTTTTTCTGTTCGAAACAGGATTGAACACTATGACATTTACACGAAAGGTCAATGACATGTAAAATATTCGATTATCGCCGATCGATCACTTCTATCGAACACTAGACGCCGTCTCAGTGTGTCAACCTCTCAGCTTTTTTTCTAAATTGACTTAACTCCTCATAGTCTAAAGTGTTGAAAAAAATAAACATGTGCAAAGTAATTTGTTCAAGATATCATAAAAGACAAGTTCAAGGACTTAGTTGGATTGATATGAATCACAACCTGTTTTTTTCAATTGGCAATTCTGTGTTATAAAGAGAATGTGTCATTTAGAATGCGTTTGCGACAGTGATTTATCGCACGACTTATGATTACTGGCTATTAAATAATTTTTTTGTAAGTGAATTCATAATAAGCAAAGTGACAATACACAAAATACTTAATGTAGAATATTTTCCATATCATTCATCCTAAATACCTCTCTGAGGTTGAACGGATTCAATTTACTAAATAACCCTCCTTTTGGTGCAGTCGGGTAACATAAAAAGCACAAAGCTTCCCCGTAAAGCTTCTTTATAATAAACTAGCGACCCGCCCCAGCTTCGCTCGGGTGCAATGCTTATACATCACACTAGAAACCTCTAAAATTTACAGTGTTTCTCTAACATATTATGCATATATAGTAAGGTAGTAAGTAGGGGGGTAAGGGGGATGCAAAAAGATCCAGCAGACCCAAACGTCAACCTCACCTGCACGTGGTGCCCCCTGCCACTGCTCTGCACTAACGAGGCTCTGACGACCGATTGACAGCGGAATAACTGTCACAAATAAAGCCGGCCTATGGAAATCCCTCTGGTCGGAGATGGGCAGCAGCGTCTCCGATGCGAACAGGCCGGTACTGCGGTCGCCAACCCGCCTGCCAAGCGTGGCGACTATGGCTTTAAAAAACCCCCTAGAATACAAGCCAATAAAGCACGGCCCTCAGTTCCCGGTGGCCCCGCTATCCCCGGCTACGGCAGCGGTTGCGGTAACGGCGGGGCGGGGGGTGCTAAGAATCTCCGGGTTACGGGAGGCTGCCAACCCGCGAACCTGACCTTGGCCACGTATAACGGACGCACGATTAGGCTGGACGAACACCTCGAAGAACTGGAAGTAGAGCTAAGTCGTATCAACTGGCATGTCTTAGGGTTATCAGAAGTCCGAAGAGAGGGGGAGGACACGATGACCCTGGACTCTGGTCACTTGCTTTACTTCCGTGAAGGTGATAGAGCCTCCCAGGGTGGAGTCGGTTTTCTTGTTAACAAAGTTCTCGCTAACAACGTTGTCGAAATCAGTAGTGTGTCGAACCGGGTAGCCTACCTAGTACTCAAACTCACCGACAGGTATTCCCTGAAGGTAGTACAGGTATATGCGCCAACCTCGACATACTCAGACGAGGCGGTTGAGGTCATGTATGACGATATTCGTAAAGCCATACATGACACAACCTCCGCTCACTTCAACGTTGTTATGGGAGACTTCAACGCTAAAGTGGGAGTACAAGAATGCGACGGATCGAAAATCGGACCCTACGGCTTGGGGCGACGGAATCACAGGGGGCAAATGCTAGTCAACTTCCTCGAATGTGAGGGACTCTTCTTAATGAATTCGTTCTTTAAGAAGAGGCCTCAAAGGAGGTGGACTTGGCAAAGCCCCGACACTGTGACAAGGAACGAGATAGATTTCATCATGGCGGATAAGAAGCACATATTCAGAGATGTCTCAGTGGTTAATAGGTTTAATACCGGAAGTGACCACCGACTTATACGAGGCACTCTAAATATCAACTTCAAAGCTGAAAGACTCCGCCTAGTGAAATCTACTCTCCGACCTATGTCGCCCCAAATGATCCGTGAGTCCGAACAGTTCCAGCTGGAACTACAAAATCGATTCGAATCGCTGGAAACCACAAGCGACGTTGACAAGATGACCGACAACGTGGTGAAGACAGTACAAGAACTGGGTCGCAGGCATTTTCCACCTGTACGAAGAAACAGGCGGTCTGAACTTTCAACCGAAACATTGGATCTCATGAAGACGAGGCGAGAGATGCCACCTGCTCTTTTTGCCTCGGCTGAGCATAGAGCCCTCTCCAAGCAAATAAGAAAACTTATAAGACGAGACCTCCGGTGCTCTAATACGCGTGCAATCGAAGCCGCAATAGAGCAGAACCGGGGGTCTAAAGTTTTCTCAAAGCCACTGGGGAGGAGCCACTTAGCAAAGCTGAGGACAGCAGATGGCGTAGAGCATACGTCTCGCCATGAGATCCTGGCAGAGGTTGAAAGGTTCTATGGACTGCTATATTCTTCGCAGGCGGAGAAACCTGCTACCCAGAGTGCTGATGATCCACGGGCACCACTCACGCGCCACTATACGGAAGACATCCCGGAGGTCGACGTTTGCGAGATTAGGGCGGCTCTGAGTCAACTCAAAAATGGCAGGGCCCCGGGCGATGACGGTATTACTACAGAACTGCTCAAGGCTGGAGGGATGCCTATCCTCACAGCTTTGGCAGACCTTTTTATTTCCGTCATCCTCCGGGGTACTGTGCCAAGGGCGTGGACAGAGAGTGTGGTTGTGTTGTTCTTCAAGAAAGGTGACAAGGCTCTCTTGAAGAACTATAGACCGATCTCACTCCTTGGCCACGTCTACAAGTTGTTCTCGCGAGTCGTCACGAATCGTCTCGCTGGGAGATTTGACGAGTTCCAACCTCCGGAGCAGGCTGGGTTTCGAAAAGGCTATAGCACCGTAGACCACATCCATACTGTTCGACAGATTATACAGAAGACCCAGGAGTATAATCAGTCGCTGTGTATGGCCTTTGTGGACTACGAAAAAGCCTTCGACTCCATCGAAACTTGGGCTGTTCTGGAGTCTCTGCAGAGATGTTATATCGATTGGCGATATATCGAGGTGTTGAGATGCCTGTATAACGCCGCCACAATGTCCGTCCAGATCCAGGACAGGAGGACGAAGCCTATCCCTCTTCGCCGCGGTGTGAGACAGGGGGATGTTATATCCCCGAAACTGTTCTCTACCGCGATGGAAGATGTCTTCAAAACCCTGGAATGGAATGGACGAGGCATAAACATTAACGGCGAGCGCATCTCTCACCTTCGTTTCGCTGACGATATCGTCATATTTGCAGAGACGCTGGAGGAGCTTGACGAAATGCTGAACAGCCTAAACGAATCCTCTCGACGAGTGGGTCTCGGCATGAATCTGGACAAGACTAAAGTCATGTTCAACGATCACGTTATTCCGAGACCAGTGACTGTCAATGGCGTTCCCCTTGGGGTTGTGGATGAATATGTGTATCTTGGTCACAAGATACGGGTAGGCCGCCACAACTTCGAGGGGGAAGCTAATAGGAGGATTCAGTTGGGCTGGGCGGCATTCGGCAGACTCAGACAAATCCTCACGTCGACCATTCCGCAATGCCTGAAGACAAAAGTCTTCGAGCAGTGCGTCCTACCCGTGATGACATACGGAGCCGAGACATGGACACTGACGATGGGGCTGGTCCACAAATTCCGAGTCGCTCAGCGTGCTATGGAGCGAGCTATGTTAGGCGTATCTCTTATGGATAAAATCAGAAATGAGGATATCCGTAAGAGAACCAAGGTAACTGACATAGCTCGCAGGATCAGCAAGCTGAAGTGGCAATGGGCCGGCCACATCAGTCGTAGGACCGATGGCCGTTGGAGCAAACGAGTCCTAGAGTGGAGACCGCGTCTCGGTAAACGTAGTGTAGGACGCCCTCCAGCCCGGTGGTCCGACGACCTGCGTATGGTTGCCGGGAGGGGCTGGATGAGGAAAGCGGAGGACCGGGATAAGTGGCGCGCATTAGGGGAGGCCTACGTCCAGCAGTGGACTGATTAGGCTGAAGACGACGACGATAGTATATGAAAACCTTCCTCTTAAATCACTGTATCTATTAAAAAAAACCGAATCAAAATCCGTTGCGTAGTTTTAAAGATTTAAGAAGACATAAGGACAGACAGCGGAAAGCGACTTTCATCAAAATCCGTTCCGACTAGCAAGCGAAGAAAGAGACATCCGACTCTGTCTGTTTCAATCGACTATGTTTTATACTATTCAGAAAAGCCACTTTTCTTTAAATACAATGTTCACTTAAGATTGCCTTGGATAAAAAAAGTTACTATTGTGTCTACAGATGAAATAATTTTCTACAAAAAAAAAATAACAATTTAAGCCGTTTTATCTAAAAATCTTAATATAGATAACATGCCTTAAGGTGTTACTCTTAATGAAGTAATGAGTTAAGTGTGTTAATTAAACGTGAGACCATTAGAGGGGTCTATTGAAATCTGTAATGTAAATAAAACACATACCTACTTATACACAAAAAAATCCCGTGTCACAATAGTATCGAACTCTTAAAGCTCCTTGATCGATTTCTCTTACTTTTTTGTGTATTTGGAAGGTCTGAGAGTAGATCATAAACTACTATTTACCCTCCTAACCCCACTCCCCATTTTTTATCGCTTCTATATTTGTATGAAACATAACTAATTAAATAATTTAACAGTCATTCATTGACGTGAAGTCATTTACATGAAGTGTCGCGTTCTGAAATCATGTAATTTTTATCTGTGAAAAATTTAAGAACCCCGGAAAAACGAGTGCAACCGCAGGGGACGCTAGTGCGTATATAAACGAAAATGCTTTTACATGCACTCTTGCGTTATCATTGCAGATTGCACTTTGAAAGGAAACATGGTTTCCTGAGTTATTTGGGTCTAACAGGTATTGACTGATGATGCAGATGCATTACGGATGATACGGATATACTATACACTTGCTTCCGCCCCGTGGTTTCACCCGTGTAGTTCCCGTAAAAATACAGGAATAAAATAAAGCTTTGGTACTAAGCTACTCTGACTTTTATACCGTGGGTAGTAGTTTCGATTCCCATCCAAACATTTGTGTGCATGAATATGTTTGTCTATATGTGTATGTAATATGTCTGTTTATTTTGGGACTGTATTATTTGTAGTATTTTTACTTGTATGAAGTAAAAATACTCAATACAGAAGTCAGTAAGTAGGTAATTGTTTGGAGAAATGTAAAAGGTTGACAAAACAAGTAAAAGTGATCTTATCGAAATATGATGAAAGGTTTTTACACACTTTACATCTTAATTGTTTCATTAAAACTGATATTAATACTCAACTTTCATATCGACAAAAAATTGTGATATTTTTATTATGAACACTTTCCATTTTATAAAGCATACATTTGTGGCAATTTAAAAAAACATGCCAATTATACTTGAAGCACAAAACGATAATTTCGAATTAAATTATACTTATTTATATAGGTAAACTCGCTCAATTATCGACTTAATAAACATGGTCGGTACGAACAGAAGGACATGCACTCTTACGGTACGTTTACACTATGCAAGCACACGCTACGATTTTAGAGATCAATAAAATCTAATTTGATGATGTATTACCAGCAAAAATTACAAAATTAAAATCAATGTAGGAACATTACAAATACAAGTTCGACAAGAAAAAAAGAAAAATAAACGTTTTTCTTAAACAATAAAGCGTCAAGACAAACAACTCATCCAAAACTAACTCATAAAATACTTTAAACACACAAATCTTTCGTGCACCACGCGACGCGAGGAGACGCGACGAGGCGCTCATAAAACGTTGGAGCATTAACAAAATAAATCTGACATGCACAACACGACGTACATAATAACGGTTTCAAATCGATAATAATCGACGCGTTTACCTCACGCGGTCGATAAGCACATTTACTTGTCCTCTTTTTATTGGTATAGTGTGTTTATCGATAAATTGCATTCGATATTACACAACACTGATAAGTGAATGATAATTTTATCGAGTTCAAACATCCTATGCGTTGTAAATAAGTTGCTTCTTATCGATGTTCAAGATTGTCGTAGTTTTATTTGGGCAGTAAACTGTGCGTCTTGTTTGCCCATAGCTATTGGTACGAGAATGGAAAACATAACCCTGTCTTTGTCGCGCAGTCGGGTAAAACAGGGGCCTTGTTCCGACATTGCGACCGTTGGCTTGGCGGTTAGCTTCCCCTTTAATACTCTGTTCTTAACTAGGTCATAAATATGTGCATGGGCATGTGTTTAAAAACTCTATATTAAATCAGCTACCTGGTTACCATAGTTCAAATTCTGATTAGTTAAGAATCAGATTGGTCGCATATTATTATTATAATATTGCAATAGGCACCTGATGAATGTAAGGTAACCATAGCTTGGCAGTAGGCAGCGCTGACCTTCGATAAAGATACTAATAGTAAGATCAAAAGATTATTGTCTTACATTATTTAACCTTCGCCGGTTAATAACATTGCCGTTAATACTGTCGTAATGTCGTTAACTATTGAAATGTCACGGATTTTGTTGTGTATATAAGCAGTATTAATATATCCATTGTAATTAAATTGGGCTCATAAAACCGAAGAACGTTTGCCGCAAAATAGAGCCTCCATAGCCATTCTAAACCAGTTCTTATTACAGCCACATAAGGCTTCTCTGTTTAGGCAAGAAAAATAGAATCGCCCACAAATAACAATGAACATACGTGGAACGGTAATTACATTGATGCTTCATGCTTACCAGAAAAACGTTTCAGTTTAAATTTGAAACAAAACATCCGAAAGAGGTTAATCCTCGCACGATCGCATAATAAAGAGCACTCGGCGGCCCCAGTAGTAAACAGAGATTCAACAAATGTCAAACATTAGTACGAAAGCCCTAAAGTGAGGATTGTTGTCCCACAAAATGTGACGTCAATTGGCACAACCGCCGAGAGTTGCGTAAAACACGCTAAATAAGGATCGCACTCAGTTACTTCCAGACTTTTTGTTCTGAAGAGCACTGTTCTATTTGTGGACAAACGAACACGTTCGCGTAACCGTAATCTCAATGAATGTGCATATTGTTATGGAGATACAGCATCATGTTTATGAGATGAAGACTGAACTCTTGAATTTCAAATCTTGGGTAACCGAGTGCGGACCATCTTCAAAACTAGAGTCACAGAGTCAAAAATACATAATATATCTCCAGATTCTCCAGTAGCGTTTACCTCTCAAATGACACAGATCCTAAACGGTTGTTAAAAAATACCTACACCAACGTTTGTCCACAAGTGACCACAAAACATATCAGAAATAACATGAGGTCAGAACTGAGGTACGAGACCGCAAGAATGATCTTGACATTTAAGTTCCATTGTAATAATAACGCTTAGTATAATATGCTCCTCCTTCTGTTTAAAAATCTTTAAATGTCTGTCTGTGCATTTAACAGTTCAGTGACTGCCATCAACAGATATCAAAGCCGGTTCAACCACGACATCCAACCCTGCACAGAACACCTGCATCCAACAAAACCACAACTATTTAATCCTGAGATTCAATCAAGAACTTGGCTTTAAAACCTCTTATATGATATCGGTAAATATCCCACATTTCGCAATACTGATCTGGTTTCCCTTTAACAACCAACGTGATGACGTATCCCAAAAAGAGAAACATTTTTAGCTCAGACTTTCAGTAAATGTGAGTGATGATAAATGATAATGATGAAATCACATCCGTTAAAAAAGAGAGACTAATTTATTTTGGTGGTTCGATGTGGCTACTTCTTGAACATTTGCTCTTTCGGGCATTGAAAATCTAAAACACTAAAATTCCTTGCAAAAATCGTGATCAAAACTAATAGATCGCTACTTCAGGCCCATAAGATATAATTTACTATAATTACCTACTTAGAAATGATGATAATACGGGTCTTGTGTATCACACAATAAGAACCCATAGCATGATCAAGGAAGGATATGAAGCGAATTCCTTGTTGTTTACGATAAGCTTCGTTAATAATATTCTTTTCCTTAATATACTGTAGCTTATGCGCAAAATATGTTATTGGAGTATATACTCGTACGTAAAATATAGGTCGTTATTTAAAAGGTAATACTTCTCTTTGCAGATAGAATTGGTTCTATTTGCAGACAGAGTTACAGAGAGAATTGGTACTTGCTTTCAATTTTGTTCAGGAATAAATATCCATATTCTAGTATTTAAACGTGGTAGGTATATTAGTTATCTGGTTACGACAATACAAGCTCTGTTTAGTTTGGAATTAAATCGGCCGTGTGCAAGTGTCTCAGGTTTTTCAAATACATTACAATAATTTAAACGTGGTAGGTATATTAGTTATCTGTATGCCATAATACAAGCCCTGTTTAGTTTGGAATCAAATCGGCCGTGTGCAAGTGTCTCAGGTTTTTCAAATACATTACAATAACAGGCATCAATATTTCACAACGAACAATTCATCAATAGAAAGATTTCATAATTAATTTATTTACTATTCTCTGCGTTGTACTGCTATACTTCTGTTGCTGTAATTGAAGGGTATCAGATATCTTTGACAGAAATATGGATAAGAAAGAACCATCCTTTACTTTAGACCCTCCACGAGTCCACACAGTTCATTCAACACTTGAAGGGTCAAAAGTACTATTTGATTTTCAACATGGCAATGAACTATGGGTCACACAAATACATATATTGTATATACGTTAATATGGTATATTTACTTGTTGCAAAACTGCAATTAGAATTTAGTAGACGTCAATTCTCAATGGTATCTAACTGATAAGGTTATACATGTTCATTAGAAATTTGAAGGCAAGACATGCATTGAGTAAGGACAGAATCTTAGATTGGTTTGAAGATATGCCTAATTGACGAGACGTCTATGATTTAATCTTAGTATTGAAATAGGCCATTCATGAACGGACTAGTTCTTAGCAAAATATAATAATTACATACATTTAATAATTATAAGCCTGACTATAGACAAAACTGAACAAAAAAATACGATTAGACCTTTACTCATAATATTTATTAAACTAAAACAATAGGCGGTAACAACAAAAAAAGGTTATTTGATGATTCTATCTAGATAAGCCGGTTACGAAATCTCATCTCTTATTTTAAGGTTCAAAAACATTTTCATCACCCTCGTAGCGAGGTCATCGTCCCCATTACCAAAGATTAATTTAGCAACAATGCAACAAAAAATGCTTAGCAAATTACCGACTAAGCATTAATTTATCATGGGACCACGCCCCTGACGAATCTCGGCTCAAATAATAACCAGTCGTGACCGTGCCTTAGTTAATTAAACTCGTTAAGTATTGTAAACTTTCGCGGACAAAAAATTATTAATCCGATAGATAGACGAACAATGCTGTAGCTTACTAAAATTTATTTAAGGCAGACTTGTAAAATTGATTTAACTTGAAAGCAACTCAAACAGAGCTTTTTGTATAAAATCTAGACTTTCTTTAATTTAAGCAGAGCTTGTAGGTACTGAAACCCTATACTATTTGACTTACTATATTAATAATAATATTTATTTACATCTTCACACAAAAACACAAATGTTACGTTTGTCTTCGATGGGAATCAAACCAAAGACCGGAGGCTTAAAAGTCAGGGACGATATCCACAAAGTCAACTGCCTAATAAGCAAAATTGATAGTTTATCAACATACATTTTCAAGTGTTATTCTTTCCTCAACTAACTGTACTGGTGAATAGGTATATAATTTTCGTGCCAATTGATTCAATCGACAAGTCTTAATATATTTGTTCATCTTAAAACAATAACATTAACTTAAAGTCCACTCCATTCCACTTCGCTTAGAAACTACTTACCTATTCCACTCACCGAAAATACTATGAGTACCTCGTACTCGACCGATACACACATTTGTTTTAAAGCTTGTACGCGCCTTCATTATGATATATAGACACGTGAATATGCGTATATGTATATTACAAACGTTTTGATGTGATTTAAGTTAAAACTCTGTTCACAATTTGGAAGCTGTTGGTCCCCAAACAAGCAAAAATAAAAATATTACTAGTGGCTCCCCGCGTTCCCGGATATCTTCAATTTTAATAGGTTAAAAAGTAACCTATGTGTTATTCCATAACAATATATTCTACTCCGTGTTTCATCGCGATCCCTTCAGCCGTTTTGTCGTGAAAGAGTAACAAACATACATCCATGCTCACAAGCTTTCGCATTTATAATATTAGCAGGATATTTTGTTTAAACAGTATGTATCGTTGTTTATATATGTCGAGACATTAAACAAAAGTCGACAAGTTAATTCCTAGTGAAAGAAGCCTGAAGCTTTATTACCAGGGGAGTTTGCTTTGGCTTCATAGCAAAAGTCGTTAAGTAGGATCTAATTGCCTCAGATAGGGTTAAACTGTACAATAATATTAGAAAATGCTTATGTCTGCGTAAAACCGAACTTTCGTCCCTAGCAATGTTAGTCACAAAAGAACAATAAATCATTCAAAACTTACCCCAATAAATTTTGTAGAGTGAGTCTAATAATCCTTGCATCATTGTGTCGTTAATATCTTCTTATTGTAATAGATGTAAGAACGTCTTAGTAAACTTTACGCAACACTGAACAACGTTGCTTCATTATTATCATAACGAGGTGTGTTCACAATATCGATACCATCATTTAGAATTTCAGCTGTTTTCACAATAGCCTGTGGTGTTGCATAGGATAGGAGTTAATAAAAAGCAAAGACAAAGTAGAAATAACCATAGATTAGGAGGTGAACGAACGCAGAGAGCACGGTGGCCAAATTGAACTAACGGTAATCACTGGATCGTTATCATCAATCAGATTTGCGTAACTATCCGCTAGCAATTACATCCCATACACCCGAGCAGAGCGCAACCGAAAGCATTGGTTATAAATAATGCAATGTGATAGCAATGTACAGTTAGGAACAAGCACGCGCAAAGATGATAAAATCGATATGGATATATTTCTATTTGTGAACTCTAGGTAATACGGGAACAAATCATTACAGAGACCTCGATTATCATGCAAACACGAGGAAAGCATTATAAATAATGTATCACACAGGGTCGCGTTGATATGGTACGCCTACAGAAAATTATAATGGTGAACAACTGACCAAGACGTCGCGTTTTACATGACATACGCACATTATGGGCCTAATAATGTCGAAACCCGAAATGTGGGCGATGTTGAACACGAAATAAATAATAACAAACATAATAACATGCGTAATGTCACACTCAAGGCCCGAGAATTTCGTAAATAATAAAAAAAGATTTAATGTATGTAAGTATGAAACATAATTTTGAGCGCAATTCAGCTAACCTCCAAAGATTTCATAATAGAATAAGAAAAACAATTTCTAATACCTACTCGACCGAGACAGATTATTCGTATAATTTGAAATAATTTTCAATTCTAGTAGACGAACAAAACTGTTTTTTATTAATGTTGGCACAGATCCCTTAACTAACAAGCAGGCTTAACAAGCGCTTCCTGAATTCATTTATCATTTGTAATAAGGTAAAAAATAACATGTCACAGAGGAAGACCTGACCAATTATTCTTACTTTTTCTATTCAAACACTGTAGCAAAATTTTAGCACATCTATTGATCATATATAACAAAAAAATCGAGCTCAATGATAAATTTACTGTCATCTATAGTGAATTACGTATATTGTCATAAATCATGAAAGTCGATTTTTAAGAAACGATGCTAAGAAATAAAACAATATTGAAAAGATTATGATTATCTGAGGTTTTAAAAATGCAAAGGACAAAGATTAAAAAGCTTCAACGAGTGAAAGCGCTAAGTTGTATTTGCAAGATTAATAATGAAGATTAAAATTCTGTACTAATCAAAAGATTCAACACAAAAGACTCAAAGATTTTAGGGCTTAAATAAATAATCATGGTTAATACTGACGCAGACTGAAACGTTTCGTCGCGACCTGTCTGACTGAGTACTGTAGACGCGTGCATATATTAAAAATAGACACACCAATAACAATGTGTAGGTAAATGAAGACACTACTAATGAGACGTCAACATGAATGTACAGTAAAATTAGCTACGCATGAAAGCCGTTGCGAAATCAATGGACCACTTGATAATACAAAAGCGTTGAAGCGTTATTAAACCATAGCGTTTTCTACTTGTATATTCTAGGAAAATTACAGCAACTGTAATTTGATATTACACAAATAGATGCATTGTTCAGGACTCCACATTACTGACATAGTTAGACGTCTAGGTGTATTTGTGTCTAAGTCTTAGTCCTTTTGCTAAACAACAGCTGGTTAAAATTAGCTAATGCATTCGCAGTAAATTGTTAGAAATGAATTAAGTCACAGAACACGTATCTAATGAGCCAGCATTAAAAAACAGATTAGATTTGAATAAAATTTATCTTAGCTTGCAACATGCAAAAAGAATTCTCGCGAGCGTCGCGAACTAACAACAATTTATCCAAGAGTATATTACATGCGACATGTCTGCTCTTAGTCAGACAGATGAGAAACCAACAGAAAAAAATCAGTAAACGGTCATACAAAAGTGTACATTTAATTAAGAAATCATTAGTAAAGAAAGTTTCCGAAATTATTTTCATACTAATTAGATATACTAGTTTTCCACATCACAAGCACTTGCACGAAAAGAACTTTCATCCATTGTTCAACCAGATGACTTTGAGATGACAAATGAGAATCACTAATGCACGATCACTTTCTAGAAACTAGATTTTGCACTCGCGGCGATTCATGCTCTCGGGACGGTAGTCGCGTGGCTGTAAACCTTACACGGTTCGTGATTTCTGAAACATTGTCGGACTATGGACGAATCGCAAGAGTCGGTTAGGGCGGGCGCTCATTGTGGATCGCGCGCCCGCGCCGTCCGCGGTCTGCCGCACCGCCGCCGCCACTGGCGTACCGGGATTATTTATAAATTCATACAGACAGGGGGTCGTAGAATTTGCACGACGTCGTGGTATGCCGGAGCTAATGACTGCTTCAGGTCGCACCGGAAACAGAGTTTTACGGTCTCTTGAACCTGCGTGTTTTTGAACTTCACGATCTAACGCGCCTTGAGCTCACTATGCCTATGCCACAAAATATTCATGTGCTCATGACGTATACCAATTTCCAATTGGAATACAGCAAGAATAAATACACTCAACGAAATACAAATATAGCTAAGAAGCGTATTGGCAAAGTGGTTTTAAGCCGATAAGTTATTATTTATATTGAAGCAAAAATTCATTCCGCGAAATCCGCATTGCGCAACCAGGTAACCGAGCCGTATTTTAGCTGGAAGAATTTTCCATCGACATTGGCCGCACCGCCCACCTGGACAGGTGTTTTCTGTACGCACTGATCGCTGACGCCGGACCGATGATGTTATGACACCGGTGAGGTGACACGTGGGCGAGGTTCGAATAACGCCAGATGCTGATTACCGTATTAGAGAACAGCTTATGATTAATTATGATGACACCATCACTTTATGATTCCGCAGCACGAATCTCTCTATAGTTATTACAGTGACTTGGCGAGGATTAAGGTAAAATATAAAAATAAAAAGTGAAACTTAATCATGACACGAAATATGGAACAGACAATTAAATATAATCGTCAGAATCTCGAATGTATCGTCAAAGAGACTCTTGAACAGATAGACGGCTAAAGTCCACTTATCGCAAACATCTGTATCGGCGCGGCGCTAATGTTTGAAATATCTCGAAACAAAACTATGGCAGGTCGTTATGAATCATCCGCTAGCTGAATACAAAAGACTGGGCGTTTGGCAACGTTAGCAAATCATTGCTAGTTTCTTGACAAATGACAGCTAAAATTAAAGCAATGAGTTGGAGCAGTGCATTATCATGAGTATGTCTGTCTATACCTACCGAATGGCGGTCGAATTAATTGAAATTCGCATTTTTGATACACATGTGTTATTAGCGTCTATGAATAAGAGACGATGTTGGCAGCTCGATAATTTAATGACGTACTCTTTATTGCAGAATCTAGAAATAACAGATGGTGATACCATTTAATTACAGGGGATTCACGTTCGCTCAAGGCTCGCTGACTGCGTCTACGAGTAGAAAGAGAATTTCAGTAATAAAAAAGTACTATTTCTTATTTCTCGATTTTTGACAGACGTTAAAATGTCACTCAGTCAGCAGTACGTGTGGGATAGACACAAGTGACGCCCTTGTCTATTTGTATTTGGGACTGACTGTTCATTGCGCAGTTTACTTTTGTATCTACAGTTTCATTTCTGTCCCGAGCAGCTGTCGACTCCGACGCGGTTTCATTGTAAAACTTTATTATTGCTCGTAAACCATTGTCCGACAATTTTCGTTTGTTTGACGTAATACTCATTTCAGTTTAGATTATAAGATTACGAAGTCTCCCTTTGTAAAAATAGGGAACCTACTGCCTGTAGTTCAAGAATTTTGTTAAATAATGTTAACCTGATGTTTGAGTAATAAGCGAACAAAATATTTCACATACAATACCTCTAAAAATATGCCAGATAAAAAGCAGTTTTTACAAATATCAATGAGACATTTTTTATACCCCTATTTTGGACCCGTACAGTTCAAAGACGGGTCCTACTCACAGTATAAAAATACCTATAGCGGAGTGATAGCTTGTTTAATGTTTATATAGGATTGTATTTGTAAGGTAACGTAAACATTGTACACGTCTAAATGTTATTTGGTAAACCAGCTCAAATGTTATTTAACGAAACACGTTTTAGTTAAACATTTATAAATACTACTACACTGGACTTTATTTTTTATCATGTTCATCGAAATTGTTTATTGGATATATAAATTAGCTCCCAATTTTCACAGGTAACATTTTTAAATTGGTAAGTTTCTTTTGCTTTTTCACAGCTTCCAGTTACCACAGAATTGGACCTAATTTTAATTTGCGAGTAAAACAATAGTAGGCGTACAAGTGACGGATACATTTAACGTGGACAATTGAGGGCGCGCGCTAACACAACTCTTCCTCTATGATCTCATGCGAAATTGTAGTATTTTGGTACAAACAGTACAATTTAGGGTACAACATTTGGGTCATATCAATTTGTTTGAATGTTTTTGATTAGTATTTTCCATACGCCCTTTGATGGCAATTTATTACAATTTAGGTCTCAGATTCAAAGTGTCAAATCTTTGTCTAAATGATTTATTGTATTACCAATTAAATGTGCAATTGAGGTCAACTTCAAGTGGACAGGAGTGCACCAACATGTATATAAAACTATAGATCAGACGACCAATATAGTTATCTCTAAATTTGGATGACTTTAGAAGCTCCGATATGGTCTAGTGGCTAGGATACCTGGCTCTCACCCAGGAGGCTCGGGTTCGATTCCCGGTATCGGAATATATATTTTTTTATTATTAAACTAGGTATTTGTCGATTATAATGACTATTGATGTTCATTTTTGTAGGTACATGCTAAGACCTTTTAGTAGCATTAACTACCAGGAAATTCAGTACAAAGGAAAATATTTGATTATCAAAAAATATTGTACAGACAAAATGAATTAACAGTATTTAATAGAAAGCAACTGTTTGAAATTAATTAAAAATACCTATACTAGTGACCTTGAACTAATCCGCGCATAACATCTTTAAATACGCGATATATTATGTATCACAATTCAGAAATTTGTCACTTAACTGTACATCCGATATGGTCTAGTGGCTAGGATACCTGGCTCTCACCCAGGAGGCTCGGGTTCGATTCCCGGTATCGGAATAACTTTTTGCCATGTTTTATACTGAAAAACTAAGTTTCATAGATTTGTAGTTCAAAACAGGGTATTTCTAAACCATTCTTTCTATTTCCAACGAACGTTCAAGGAAGAGATTTACCGGGATGTTCCCGAATCTATTCCCTTCCGTCTCGTTTGAAACTGATATTATATACTTTGTTGTTTGTTATGCACCTGTTGAATTCCTTGAAATCTACGCTCGTATTTGAAGACACAAATCCACAAATCTTTTCGATATAAAAAGTATAAGGAAAAAGCAAAACTTAACAATCTTACCACTTTCCCAACATTACATTGACCA
Source organism: Thyatira batis (assembly GCA_905147785.2). Lineage (NCBI taxonomy): Eukaryota > Metazoa > Arthropoda > Insecta > Lepidoptera > Drepanidae > Thyatira > Thyatira batis. The sequence continues at coordinate 9,789,235 of LR990489.1, forward strand.
CTGAAAAATCGACTCCGACCACGCAATTAGTCACATTTCAGAGGGCATTCCTCCCTCAATCAGGCGGCCATGTTGCGGTCACAATGGTGCGCCGGCGCAGCGCACACGTCTTTATTAGCCATGAATGGCGACGGCAGTAAACAATTCAAAATAGACGCATTTCCCGCTGCACCGGGCACCGGCAACGTCCCAGGATAGTCTACAACATTATTTGTTTCGCGTACATTCTCTAAACGGTTTAAACTAGGATACAAGATCGTTATTTTAGACTAAATCGCGTTCCTATTGGCCCTATTATGGATGTTTAATATGCCTTGAATAAAAATTGCGTTAAAACAGAACAACTCAATCACTTGCACTCACAAGTGTCAAGTTTCTTCTAACTCTTAGTAGCCTATATTTTTTTTAAAACATCCTTTATTGTGTCTTTTGGCACAGGATGTATTCCTTCTTGTTAGTTTGTAAAGACTTCAAGAACCCTTTTTTATAATGTAAGTATCGGAACAGTAATTTCATTTTTACAATGGAAACACTGGTTAATTTTTCATTCATGGATTCAAAACCGAATCGTCGAAGTTAGGTCAAGTCGAAGTCAATGCATGATCGCTGGTAACCCAGACGACTGAGGTGACTGACCCTCGGGCAAGGGTGAATGGTTAATGTTACACGTAACTATTTACATCCGAAATATATTATATGAGCAGTTTCCAATTGCAATACCTAATTTCTTCATATCCAATCAGATTTAGATGGTGACTAGTTCCTTTAATCAGTCAGTAATGATATATTCATCTCTTTTTCTCTCTTCCCTACAAAATCACACTGTATAAAGGCTTGTGAGTGTGTATGTTTGTTACTTCTTCGCCTTTAATAAAATTTGTTATAGAGTTAGCTGACACCCTGAAAACATAGGCTACTTTTTATACCGGTCAATTGAAGATCTCCTGGGAACGCGGCAGAAGCTAGTTTAAAATAAATTCGTTACAGTTACTTACCAAAATTACCCAGAAAAAAATGTATACCTATATAGGGTAAAATATGATACCGTTATCTTATCTCACGGTCCCTTTATTGCTTTCGATGCAATGCAAATATAGCTGGCTCTGTCTTACGCAGGAGTTTTAGAGCGAGACATATATATCAGAAATGAATGATGTTTGCAAGACGTGCTATTTGAGATAAGTTGGTTCTATCTCACTGGGTCAAAGATAGGTACGTTGTAAAATAGATCCACTTTTTACCTTTAGATTGACAGAAACACAAGTACTTATATGACGACAATTTTACTACCCAGTTATGGAACATTATCATAATTTTTGAATATATGTCTTGAGGGGATTTTTCGTGTCCCTTTTTTTCGTCAATAAATATGGGAAATCTTCATACATAACTCATTAAAGCACATACATTAATAAAATGTCGCAATTTTATTGCCTGTACTAAAATAAACAATAAAAACAATTAAAACATTTTTCCAAAATTCCTCTGAAAACAATTCACCTTGACTGTTCCGGTAATTAACAAGTGAACTTTAAAAATAAATATATATTTTTAATGGCAACAATTAATTGAGCTTGACAAATAAAAAAAAAGTAACGATACAATATTAATGTAACTTATTGGTTATTTCGGGTCCTTGGCCGACAAAATTAAAGGCACACGTACTTATGTGCGGTAGTCAACAGGCAGTTAAATAAACTTTTATTGGACCAGTCACGTTCGAACACATTTCGATTGTATGCGATGTGTAATTTACAATCGATTAAATCGAGTGTTAAAGTCGTAATTGAAAATCGATCAATTGCGATAACGCGGACGTGAATTCATCGAAACAAAATCATTGGAGTTCCATATTTAAAGCATTTCAAACCTTTCAAAGTTTACACCTAAGGTTCAACGTATTATATTTTGCAAAGGCAAAGGTTAACTAACATGACCTATTCGCACGAACGCTCGATTTTGTTTTAAATTAATATTAAAAACTTTGCACTGTGAGTCGTGAAGGATAGGTCAAATTTGGAAAATATATGCATGATGATGCAATGAGAAGCATATAGTAAACTTAAGGGATCAATTTTCAATTGGTATTCGTCTTTGATTTTAGGAAAAATATTACTGAAATTAATATTCAAAGCAAAAACGCAAATCAACCATTACTTCGGGTAGCCGTGTAAATGTCAAAATGAACTTTATTCGACATTCGTGTTTGTAAAAGGATTGTAGCCAGCGTTGCAATAGCTCAACCTTTTCCATGTACCTGGGCCATTGTTCTATATTGCTTAACGGAATCCACCCCAATGTCTCGCTCGATCGGTGCACGAATCGATTGAACTGTGAATCGATTTGGACACCGATATGGGAACTATCGAGTAGTGGCGCCTGAACATCGATAGTACAGGTTTCGGCACTAACGCATAGGTGTTACATGGAACCGATCATGATTTAAATCTATGACATGACTCGGATGAACTTTGACTCATATTTCTTAGAATACGACCGAGGTTGCTCGTGATGTCTGTAGGATTAATATTCATTGGAATCTTTTGCCAACATTTGGCTTGCTAATTTTATTTACGAATGGGTAATGCTTTAGTAGAATAATTATAGAATCCATTACTATCTGAGTGAGGTATGACGAGGCTACTTTTGTAAAGAAGACTCCTAAGTAAATCGATAAATTTTAAATGCAAATTTTATACTCAATTTTAATCTAAATTTTTAGTGCCGTTTACGAAATACCAATGTATTATATAAACTATCATTGCTCTAGATATATGAGTAAGATATATTTAAGAAAGAGTTTTCCATTTTATTTTTATAATTGAACTTCATTATACTATTTAAAAATTACGATCGATCACTATGACATATACATTTCTTAGTATATAATGTCTTCAATATCTGATACTGTATACATAATTTAACGATCATGATCCACGCGCATATTTAACGACTAATTTCGATCTGTATCGATCATAAAATATAAAAATTATATTAAGAGGCGTTTCATGCACGCATTTTACATTTAAAAACACCGTTAGTATAATTTTATTAAAGTAGGTAGGTAATAAACGGCTATTCACCAATAACATTAAGGATAAATTTAATGAATATTATAAGGAATATTTGGAATATGGATCACTTCCTTTTTAATTGCGTAAGGAACTGAAATTGATACTTCGATTTTATTACTATTAAAAAAGTTGGCTATGCGACTTCAGTTTTCTAAAACACAATTTGACACAAGGTTGTGATTTAAGCTTAGAAAAATATTATAATAGGCAAGGGCTACTGTTGACCTCTAAAGCAACGTTGAGCAACATTAATTGTCCGTTTTCTATTGAACAACATTCTTCTATTCAATGTTGCAGCACCAGCAATTCGTTGTGGTTCAGATCTTGGACGCTTTCTTTTCACCTTTTGATATTAGGTTAAGCTGTGGAACAAATTAAATTCCACTTTATAAATACCACATTAAAGTACTAAAATCGTTTGAAATGTTCTCGGAATCCCGAGACGGCTTTGCTTCAGAAGTAGCAAGTGAGTAAGATAATTAAAATTAAGCATTGGAAATGGAACATACATCAAAGTCTGGCCTTTAACATACACAACAAGAAACCCGAAACGTTCTCACATATGAAATCGAAAGCAAATACCGCCATGGCGCAAAAGGTCACCGGTCGTCGGTCGTCGGTCAGCACACCACGCATGCAAACTTCCATTTCTCTCCATTTAGGGAGAAGTGACAACGGTGACAGACCGCACCCTAGCCAAACATAAGGCTTACTTAACCTACTAGGCTCATCTGACATTTCAGGATCAGGTATGGTGTAATCATGTAAAATATAGAACATTTAGCTCTGGACAAAAAAATCTATACTAATATTATAACGAGGAACGGATGTTACGAATAAACTACTGGACCAATCTTAATAATGTTTTCATCAATGGAAAGCTAGATTATTAGAGAGGCTATATTTTATCCCCGTGTCCGTACAGACTCGGGAACTATGCGGGTAAAACTGCTGTGAGGCATTTAGTCTAAGTCCGCGCAGTTTCGATTTTTGCGAATTATTCAGATCGGTTCAATGGTTTTTAAGTTTATTCGTAACATACAAAAATACAATACTATTTCTCTTTATAATATTAACATAGATAGGTAGATGTGAAAGACATACAATGTAGCAATCAGACTAGCATTAATATATCACAAGCTATAGAAATTACGGTTTTCTGATAAAAGGTTAGAAGCACAGTCACACAGTATAACGTCAGCATAACCTTGAACTTAAACGTTAAATAACGCACCTGACACCGGGCACGCAATAATTTGCATTTATTCACTAACAGACACCGATAATGAAGCGTGACAATAATGACGAAACGTGACGCGTGTCCAATGTAATAACGAATTGCGTGTTTGCCGAATAATTCACATAGTATTGAAAGAAGTGTTAAAAGTTTTATCACCATATATCTTCTTTATTTACACTCTATCTTCTTTATTTACACTCCATCTTATCTTAATATATATAAATCTCGTGTCACAATGTTTGTCCTCAATGGACTCCTAAACCACTCAACCGATTATAATAAAATTCGCACACCATGTGCAGTTCGATCCAACTTGAGAGATAGGATAGCTTACATATACTTGGACCCGGTAGGTGGCGCTGGTGGGCAGAACGAAGTCTGCCTGGTCCACTAGTACCTAATTAAAAAGCTAAAGAGTTCATTTGTTTGAATACTGCTTCGATATAAACAAGTATTTTTGTGTCTTCAGGCTAACTAACACGCTACGACCAGTAGGACCGCGGCATCATTGAAGTTTTGCAAAAAACGGGGAAGTGCCGATAATGAAGATGCGCGGGTTACCAAAACGGGTAAAAGAAAAGTATGTAGGTCCTTATGACACAACAATAATATAAAAATGTCTGGTTTAAATATCAGGATTTATTATTAAGTGACCTCATCGCGTGTTTGCTAATCTAAAATCATTCTTTCGAATCCGTGAGCAAATAATTTGGTTATTGACTGAGCTATAAATTTTGAACCGATATATGTACGAACAGCTTCCTGAGCATGAGTCATATTAGGCGTGACGTCACTGCAGTATATAACAGAGCAATAGTAAAAAGGAAAAATAAATTGCCATTAGAAGGTTGACTTTTACTTTGTTCCTATCTATACTAATATTATAAAGAGGAAAGATTTGTTTGTTTGTTTGTTTGTAATGAATAGGCTCCGAAACTACTGGACCGATTTCAAAAATTCTTTCACCTTTGGAAAGCTACATTATCCCCGAGTAACATAGGCTATATTGTATCCCTATATTCCCACGGGAACAGGAACTACGCGGGTAAAACCGCGCGAAGGCAGCTAGTTCCAAATAAGAATAACTGAATGGCCTTTGATAATTCTAGTACCTACTAAGTTTAATTTTGTATACGGTCTGGTTTATTATATTTGTAGGAGCAGTGTTAAATTGTATTAATCTTACACACAAAGTAGCACTTTCAAAAATAAACAGCTATATTTGAATGGTGATTGATCGAAATTGACACGTTATTTAATCCGCAGATATCAATGTGCAAGCGAGTGTTTATCCAACAAAAACAACAGAAGCATTTAATAACAACCGATTAAAGATTCCTTGATGACACTCGCATAAAGACATCGATGAAAACTGATCGTTTGATTGCACTGCAAGATGTAACCCAATTCTCGTCTCACACAATGCACTTTAGTCATCTTCTTCGTGCATACTAAATGAAATATTGCAATGAAGCGTTAAATTGTCAACATTGGTAATAAGTGCGGTTCAGTTTGTCGGGAGCGGAGCGGACCACCCTGCGCGGGCGTCGAACCCGAAACCTGCGCGATCAAATAAACTATTCCCGATGGAGGTGGGGCGAAGTCCGACGATTTACGTTCCATTTGCAATAGCAATAGCTTGTTGAGGCAATAGCAGCCCACAATGAAACGAGAACACCTCGGCCGGCGTACAGAAAACAAACCAACACCGGTGAATAAAAACGTTCCGCCATTTTACAATCCCATTAATGTCCACATCAAAGCGCATAAACGACTGTAGACGAACGATTACAGCGACTTTGATTTCGGTACGCACTTTTATTCATGGAACGTAAAGTTTTAATGCAATCTGGTCTATCTCAATGTTGGTTACGCAGATATCAATTCTTAGTTACCTTGTATAAATGTGGTTGGAATGCCCCAGGGTCGGTCGTAAAACCCTCTTTCTTTCCCATGAAACCCATCGCCCGAATCGAATTCCCAATACGGGTGAATCTCGTGTTTTTGGACCTCCTTTTTCGTGGTACTCATTTAATAAACATGAGCCTACCAAAATTTCTCATAAATTACCCCAAAGATGTCAAAGATGAAGTAATAATTTTTATCATAAATTAAAACATTTATCGGTTAAAAATATTATCGTAATTATGGCGAGAGACAAACCGAGGTGTCTTAATATCGGCCACGGACACGAAAGGCGACAAAGAATTACTTATGAGTATTTAACACTTTTGAAGGTAAAATTTTATGTATTTTGATCAATAACATTCTACTAACTATAGTATTTTTGTTACTTTGGTAGCACTTGAATGAGAAACGTGTAAACGAAGAAGTGTCTGCCATATTTCCCCGAATATCGTTGAATTGGGAAACAAGTCAAAGTAAATCGAATGCCGCTAATTTCTGAGAACAATGTGGGTTGTGGTTCATCGCCCACTGTGCTTTGATGGACATATTGTAATTAGCGTACAGATAATTAATAAATTAGTATCAATTTCTCATTGGGATTTCATAATAATGTCTAATTCCTTTGAATTATCGTTGCAATAAAACTTTACCAAGATAGACTATACAGTAGTATAACTGTAGTTAGAATGCACTTTTATTTCCTTTCTTCTGCTTATTCATTTCATATCTGACTATCTCGTTGCAAAGTAGGTTCAGCCAACAATTCAAGAGACGCACAGCTATTTTTTCAACTTTCTGACGCACTGTCTGTACAGTTAACAGCTGTAATCTGATACCTAACAAATTCTATAACCATTTTATGTATGGCCAAATCACTTTTTAATTATATGCCCCAAAAACCTGTACGATATAAACCGCGAGGCCTTGAAATTGATCCAACCGCATCATTGGTGTGCATGTCAACCTACTTTCATGATAGGTATTATTTTCATTTCGCTAACTATGATTTGATAGTTACGCATGCAACTTATTACAATGGGCTAAGGTTGAAATTAGTATTTCAGAGATTGTTCATAAATGGAGAGTGATTTGACCACCAAGTGGCATGTTAAGTCCAGACATGTCGATAATTGGACGTCTGTCAACACTACCTAATATAGATTAAAATTAATTGTAATTATAATAAGATTTATTATTGCTTAATTAACGTTGCAAACCAATGTTCTGTCCCTGGTGGTGTTTAATACACACCTTATCGGACTTGAAACTTAACCGAAGGTAAAGCAATCAATTTGTAATTGTATTTTCGTAATGATGTATTGATAATGTTGCATCATTTATTGCAGTCAGATAATGTCCCGCAATTTAAGAAGGTATGGTAGGATATATTTAAAAACTTTATGTCAAAGTAAATGGTATATAACTGAAGATATGGGAGTTAATGAGGAAATCTGAAGTAACGGAAATGCAGAACTTATAAAACCTATAAAATAAGAAGTCAAAAGGTAAAAATATATATTTAGACATACACATTCTTAACAAGTCACCTTGAAGTATCTGTGGTCAGTGTCGGTTTGTCCATCTAACATAATCTGTTTTGATTTTGTGACCACGATAGCCGAGTTCGAGTGGCGGCGTGGGTGTCACTCCACTAAACTATGGACATAGAGAATCTGAAAGGGAAAGTTGTTGTAAAACCCTTGGAATTCTGGTATCCTATAACGTAAGAAGTAGCTAGACTTATATAGAATAGCAGGGTATCTAAAATACTGTAGAAAATGAAGAACATCGTGCTAGTTTCAACACGACTTCATGAGTCAACTGAGGTCATAAGATGTAGGTATTGTAATGACAGCATTCAAAGAAAAAAGTAATTTAAATCGCAGTAAAAATATATGGGGTTCATAGAAGTATGATTTACGCTAGAACTAAGATATTTTCAAGAATAATGAATCGTTATAATAAGTAACATATAGTTCAGATCGAAATTACGCAAATAAAAAAAAAGTAATTAGGTAAGTATGTACGTCTGCAAAACTAAAAAGACCACTCTGTACGTACAAAATTATTTTATTACACACGCTTAGTTACAAGGAATGTATTAAGTCCATAAATCAAAGAGGAAATCGATAATGAACGCACGTGCCAATAGTTACCTATATGCTTCTATAAAGTCAACTGTAATCGAATTACAATGTTTATTAAAATAACTGAGATGCATTACCAATTACAGGACCACGTCACATCATCAGCTGCATCTAGTAAATTCCATAGCAAGATCATAACTATATGTATCACATCATGAATAGGATTTATGGATAAATTATTATAATTTGACGGTGCGTACGAGTCATCGAACTTCATAAATAGCTCTTACGTCTTCACAATGGCCTATCTGATCTATTGAGGTACCAACATCGAGTTATTGACTAGTATTTTACACAAGGGGCCAATTCACGCGGGACCGTCGTTTATACAAATGTTTATTGTAGTCGTATACTCAAATGGTCTCGTGATTAAATCGATTGAAAGAGAGTGACCACGTTTGTTTTGTTGGGGAATTGTTTTTCGTCTCTAAATCTTTATTTTATTATGAACACTATTACTTTTAAGTAAATTAACTGTTTGTGATGTCACAAGCTTTGCTTAGTTTGAAATCTATTGACCGTGTGTGAGAAATGTCCTAGGATATTTATTAAAATAAATACTTCACCTAATAATGCCTTGTGCTATGGTACAGCTTCTACAACCTATCCTATTCTTCCCATCTGTTCTGTCTGTCTTTGTAATGAAACCTTACACGTAAAGGTCATCTACCTAGACAACAATTTGCAAATGCGTACCCATTCGGAGAACAAAAAAACTATTGACGCATTACCATTATGTAGACAAGGTACGTTGAAACGTTAGTTCTTTCTTAGATTGTAAATTGTCTACACTTACCACGGTGTACCGTTAATTTGTTGCTCGTGATGTTACCTTAATTGAGCTTTTAACGTTGACAAAGAATAATGTAACAGCGATAGTAATCGAAGAGCTGCACGACCCACTTTCTTGGAGCCAGCGGATTGATACGTCCGACTGTCTCCCGATACTTGATTGATAGACGAAAGTTTCGTGTTAATTGAAACAATTTGTTTGAAAATATCCAGCTAATAAATGCGTTGCATTCATTATTCATACGGCAGAGAACGGCGACAATATAAATGGAACCCATTATGAGACCATTAGCTGGCATTGAAAACCCCGTGAAAATACATCAAGGTACCTTCTGAAGAATGTACCTTCGGAAGACACATTAATAATTGAATGTCTAGGTAAGGACAGTACTTATTTCACAACCAAGATGGAACTTATATAGACACCTGACTCCTTCTTTCAATATTTTTAATTTACCGAATGGAACCGAAAATGTAAATAAGATGCTTAGGTATAAATGTTATATTATCATATAGGTAATATAAACTCTTAAGAAATGTACTAGGATCTACTATACGCCTACCCACAGTTGCCAGCTGCTGAGGTGCATGCCTTATCTAACCGCATGAATAGGTAACACGACACGTGAAATTTTCAACGTGCTAGAACATAGCTTAGTATGTTTTATTTATTCAAAGTTAAATACCTACTGTACAACAACTACAATTCAGATGATTCCGCTCTTATCGTGTGACATGACGTTTTTACGACTTTTTACACTAATAAGCGTAAATGCGACTAATTAGCTTAGGTATTACACATTTGATAAGACGGTTTTTCTTGCATAAATGTATGCTTTAGAAAAAATGGAATAACGTTACAATTTACAGTGAAACAGAACAAAAACGTACGAAATAATACGTTCAACAATAGACAACTATTCAAATCCCGACAAAAAGAAACAACTTATCGAAGTCATCTCAAAACAAAGAGTACCATCAATCAATTAACGATTTATATGAAACGAAATCGATCATCGACGCCGCCGGCTACCAATGTAACGATAAACGAACCGCGAAACATCAGGGAACATCGGTAATTGTACAAAAACACGCTAGTAACAACACTATGGTGTAAAACATTTATAGTAATGGCAGGGTATTACCGCTGGGCCATGGTAATTGCGGCCCGGGCTACGTTATCGCGTCAAGGTCACAACAATGAGACGCGATGCGCGTGAGTCGCCCTACTAATAGGCCTTTGTGAGACGACAGTGTATTACAAAGTTGATAAATTGCGGCTAAGGCCCGTCTTTTTGTGATGCTCTGAGTGGAATGAATAAATGCCTCTTGCACAAGTGCTTCTCCCTTAGACAAACATTAACCGGCGAGGAAGTAAAGTGTATGTAAACAGGTAACGAACGTGACGATCGGTGAGACAGTAAACGGAACGAGATAGAACCAGTAGCAGGAACAACTAAAGAGAACACGGGTACAAGCAATAACACAAATGCTTTTAATAGCGCTTCGACAAACAGCAAACAGCAATAGATGAGAGATGCATATCAGAGATGTAGTACCTATGAAATGTTAAAGGCTTGACTGACTTGAACACCGATAAGATCAGTCAATCGAGCATTACATTCCAATGATAAAAGTAGGTATTCGTACCAATGCAATCTACTGGGACATTTTTGTTGCTATCTCTCAATGTATAAATTGAAGATATTAATTAATGTTTTAAACTCTGAACCAGTTTTATCAACAATCTCAACTCTACTCATTGTAGGTTGACCCCGGGGTACTGGGCGCCAATGGATAGCTAACCATCTGACCTGTTGCGCTGGCTATGAATATTGATCGGGTCTACATTAAAATGGACGCTACGGCCTTAATTATATCTGTTTACAGTATGCACGATCATGCACGTGCTACTTTAAGATCAGAATTAACCGGCTACTGTTTGAGAGCAGAGCAACTCAACGGCTTAGTTCGGATTGGTTTCAAGAACGTTATGAATTGATAGGCTAATGAAAGTGTATCAGGTATTAGTGATAAATAAATAGTGGTATCCTACAATTAACATAAGATTTTAGAAAAGGAACACACCGCAACGTAAACATATTAAAATTCTCGTAAGTATACTCCTGCCCTTAAATGTCTCGGATTATACGCAAGCTTTGACATTTCGCAACCGCCCTATGTGCCAGTCTTCATAAGGGATTATGGTTTTAATTGCACGATAAATCCGAAAAACGTCTGCAATAATTGCAGGTAAACACAGCAATTTACATGGCTGACTAAAGGCAGTTGAGGACTGATCTCGACGGGAGCTGGTGCAGATTGAAGGCTAAATATTAGCGTGTGTCATAGCTAACGGGAAACATTTACTTAACGAGCCTTTTATAGGAACTGGTCGCTTCACTCGGCCGTTCGTAATGATAATCTTGTTGATACAGTCGTCTCAGTAAGCTCGAACACGTTGCAGATACTCCGCTTTCAACGGCACGTTTAACTTGCACTAAAAAGGAAGCTGTTAAAACAAGACCGAGTCTTAAATGATCGATGAACCTAAGAAACCTTTTAGTAATTTCCTGGTCCAGTCAATTACTCCACATTCACACTTCCTTGTTTGGACAAAAGTAACAGGCAGGACGTTCGTTTATTTACCCGTATCTTGACAATAGTGCCAATTCTCGTCTATAATAGAACCAAGTTTAATTTATTATGAGCAATATTTTAAAGTTAATGGTTCAGCACAGGCTATGAAAAAGTATCACGATATCATTAGTGTATGTCGTTTGTACCTACGTACATGTATTAATCACACTACATTGGCCATAATGGTAAATAAATAATAGTTTTTTAGTATAATACACACACATCCATATTTAAATTTAAATAATCCATTAAATTTTGTTCTCTTTCAACATTTTTTTATTCGCTAGGTTAACAAAAAAAGGATTTCAACAAATTCTTACGTAAAAATAAATTGCTTTCAAGCAAAAAACACACACCACACCACAATTCAACGTAATCGTAAATGATTCATCGATATTTAAAATCGTTTCGATCGATGCTATCAATTTACTGTATTCGTTTTACAAAAACACTCCACAAAAGGTTTCGGTTGCGAAGTGGACATGCAAAAGTGATTCAATACGGTCACTCGATAGGGATCGCAGTGACCGGCTTCATTTTGCGGCTTATCCGGTGTATATTACACCACTACAAAATGTCGTTATGTTTCTCCATGTGTAATTCCTGTGCCAATTTAATTAATTGAGGAAACAAAACGTATTATTCTGGTTGTGGTAAACATTGTAGCTAAAAGCCCTCAATCGAGGGTTACTCTCTTCATAAAACTATTAAGATTCATCGGCATCAAGGAAGCGGGAGACGCCGGGGTCTAATAAAGGCTTGTTATGCAGAATTTTACTGGAGCATTGCACTACAGCGGTGTGCGGTGGGATAATTAAGGGTCGGTGACCCGCTGCAAAGCATGCAATGGGAGCTAGTGCTAAAATTTAAAGTGCCACTGAACGCTACTCTCAGAAATAAACAATACCATTGTGTAAGACGCGATTCTACGAAACTTTAATTAGGTTTATTCAGCTAATTATGTCACTCCAAAAATAAGTATATTTTTGTAACGATTTTAATGTTGAGCAAGTGGCGCTTTATCTACAGTCACTATCTGTTTGACCTTCAGAATGGAACAATGCATCTTTTATATCTGTCACTCGGTTCTTAGACATAGCAACACAATTTGTCCATGATAAATGGATTTAACAGTGTTTGGCATGTGTGTAATAATATTAAACGACATTTGCAACGATAGCTCCTACAATTTTACATCTCACAAATTTTCCAAAAGGCCAACATTCCTTGGCTGTCGGTCGAGTAGCTATGGGATGTCACATGGTAAACGCATCGGCATTCAAGTGTCAGCCATAGTATTGTATTGTCCAAAACAAGCGGGCCCTGTTCCCGACTCGCTTTTTGTTCAGATACGTGAGACTCCGCGGCGCGTCTTAACGAGCATCAAACCAGTTCCACATTTCATCGCGTCATGCCAAATCTGGTAGTAAATACTTCAACACTACGTTTGTTCTCACGAGTTTTTCTACTATACGAGAAACCGACACGACCTTACGGAAGAACACATAACGATTTACAGAGTGACCAAAATTACAAATTCTCCGATGCAAGAATCCTCATTATTGCCATCATATAATTATAGACTTTCACTCGTCTGTTAATGTGACCGATGCCATAGTAATTGGCTCCGAACAAGAATACTGCAAGAGTCCAGCGAAATTATTCTCATTATAATACCATAGATGGTTCAATATAAAAAAGAATATCACGCGAGACTTTCCTTTCACCTTCTCGGAAGGTAACCTGTTAATTACCGAGTTCACCGGTTTTGAGTTACATTGAAACTGAATTAGGTGGACTGTTAGACTTTTTATCATAGTCACAAACAAAGAGCAGGGCAACAGAGCGCCGGCAAACTTACGGTTAAATGTTTGTTGGGGATAATGGTTCATGGTACCAAACGGCTAGCTTAGAAAACTTTAAAGTTTTGAATCGTGTGCTACAATTTCTAATTAATTTCAGATCAAGTTTAGATAACCTAATATTAACTTTCGTACCGGAAGTCTACTTATGATCTTTTTAAGCTTAGGTCGTTAAAAACTTTAAATAACATTTGGAATGAACAATACAATATCTACAATACATTCTTTTAAACTTGCAGATCTGCTTCATTTGATAACACTTTCAGTTCTTTGAGAAACACGAATTACACCTATATATCTGGTTGTTGAATAGGATAAGTAATTTTGTAAGGTCTATACGAGGACGGGTTAAATAGCTACCCCAGTCTGACTGGTTAAAACGGAAATCTAGGCACCGATTTAATGAATCGCATCCGTGCTTGTCGCAAGACTCGCAACCGTCAGGTAAGCTTCTTTGGATAACTAAGTTGGTTCTCTCGATAAATGCTATATATAGCAGGTCTCTAAAGTTAGCATGACCATTTTGACGTATCGTGAAACTGGTTACGTAGTAATTTGCCGAGAATTTGCCGTAAATTATCCGTGAAAGAAAAAAATTTGCCGCGACCCAGGGTCAGGAGAAAAAGCTGGACCTGCTAACTTTACTCCAAGTTAGCAAGACCAATGTCGTATCTCAGGATTGGAAAGACGTAGAGCATTGTTTTTGGTCTTAAAAGTTGCCGAGAATTTGCCGTAAACGATCCGTCAAAAAAAAATAATTTGCCGCGAATCGGGTTTTCGAGAAAAAGCCGATTTACTTGTTTTCGCTCCAAGTTAGCAAGACCAAATGTCGTTTCTCGGGATCGGAAACACGTACAGCCTTGGTCTTGGTCTTAAAAGTTGCCGAGAATTTGCCGTAAACGATCCGTCAAAAAAAATAATTTGCCGCGAATCGATTTTTCGAGACGAAGCCGATTTACTTGTTTTCGCTCCAAGTTAGCAAGACCAAATGTCATATCTCGGGATCGGAAACACGTACAGCCTTGTTCTTGGTCTTTAAAGTTGCCGAGAATTTGCCGTAAACGATCCGTCAAAAAAAATAATTTGCCGCGAATCGGGTTTTCGAGAAAAAGCCGATTTACTTGATTTCGCTCCAAGTTAGCAAGACCAAATGTCATATCTCGGGATTGGAAACACGTACAGCCTTGTTCTTGGTCTTAAAAGTTGCCGAGAATTTGCCGTAAACGATTCGTCAAAAAAAATAATTTGCCGCGAACCGGGTTTTCGAGAAAAAGCCGATTTACTTGATTTCGCTCCAAGTTAGCAAGACCAAATGTGATATCTCGGGATTGGAAACACGTACAGCCTTGTTCTTGGTCTTAAAAGTTGCCGAGAATTTGCCGTAAACGATCCGTCAAAAAAAATAATTTGCTGCGAATCGATTTTTCGAGAAAAAGCCGATTTAGTTGATTTTACCCTGGATTTCCCTAGTTTTCCATTATCAGATTCTATCTTGGTCCCAATGAGGACGAGGTAGTCCCAGGAGTATATTAGTTCAAATTAAAAAGATTTTTTAGAATTGGTTTGTTATGTACATAAAAAATACATACAGTCGAACATAAAATTTCCTCCGAATTTGGAAGCCGGTTTATAACCCATATGGGTGCTAAGTTCTCAATCAATACAAATTAATCAAGCCCAAACAACAGATAATTACTGTACTTAAATCGTTGAGGACTTCCCTCAACTATATTTCAGCTCCATCATCACATCGAATCGAGACCTTCGTAAAATTGTAGTACTTTGAAATACTTAATGAAAAATATTCCAAACGAATTTGTCACCAGTACGATTTTCGTATGTTCCCCTCGATTTCTAAAGGATACCATCATCAGATCCTGGTTTCCGTACCTGAGATACCCAGTTTCAAACAGTATTTTTTATCAAAATCGGTTCCTAAACGACGGAGTTGTCCGCGAACAAACATAAAAGATATACCTATATTATATACCTTTTTTTTAACACGGTTAAAAAACAAAATGCCAGTGCAAAAAAGAGTTAAATATATGACAGAAAATAAAAACAATTTTTTTTTATAATTTATAACATTAGTACAGGGGGCCAAGTCTGCTATTTGACAATAAGCGACCAACTATTGCCATTCTATCGACATCCTATTGAGATTCCATTTCCATTGTGCCAAATTTGGTATTCTGCTAACATTTTATAAAAGTCTCGATATAATGTCGATGGAGTGTCAGTTGGATGGAAATGGAATGTCAATGGTTTAGTCGACGATGTTGCCTGTTAAAACTACCATGAAACCAATGATGCCAGTATAAACTACAATTTGTAGTCAAATACGTTTTAAGTACTTTTTTGTGAATTTATTACATTGATTTCGACAAATTATTAATTTTTACGATATAAATATCAACATTTATTAAAAATACATTTTAAATAATCTTACCAATCATGAAAAAAGTAAAAAAAACTGAAGATTTGGCTGTATGGGCTAGATCCCTTTGCCTTCCATACGTATAAGAAAAAAACAAAAAAAATATATTGACACAAGTTTGAAATCTTTGAAGACAAATTCAACTTAAATAATATAATAAATCATCTTCGAAAATTATGATCCCCGTCGTTTATCTTTAACTAACGTGACACTGACGGAATTGTGCTACTGGCTACAGTCGCCATTTAAATAAAGAAGAAGACTTTTTGCAAAGATTTGGGCATATTAATTACTGCTCCTATAGATCTTTTAGAAAATCACAAAGAGCTGGCGCTTCAGGCGCTTGGCCTCCGTACTAGGACGAAGGAAGGACGTAGCCTGACCAAACGCCTTTGGGCTGAATGCTCAGTTCTCCTTAACAGCGTATCCTCCGATTGCGTCTCCAAGACGCCGGACCAGTGGAGAGTGGTAAGTTTAATACACAAGCTTCTTGTCTACTTTTAATATTAAAAGCAAGTTTATACCTACTTCTAGTAAGTATAATAATTTATATTCTAATATAGGTACTGGGATTTTAATGTCCTCGACGCACGCAGCAGAACTCTCTTTGTAATCTATACATATAATAACTGTGAATATATGTATATATTTATTTAAAGTATAGGGTAATGAAACTAGGAATTTCATGTAATGTTTTTAATTAGAAAATCTTAACTAATCTCTAATTTTACTGTTAATGTCCATCTGAAATCTGTAACAAATTAATAACATAATTACTTCCATACTGTTATAGATATAAACTTATTAATTATACTATACTTAACAATCCTTCCCTTCACAGCCTTTCAACCAGAGCCTGCTGTAGTGCCCGGCCTCTTTGAAGCTCAGGATTGACTTGGTGGTCCTGTGGATTCAGTCTATTGTCTTCATCCTAAAACAACAACAAGTCTTTTGTGAATTCTTAAAATGTTGTACTTGTTAAATCCTTAAAAAGTAAAATGTTTAGTTAGTTGATTATGTTAAAATTGTGTAATTGTATTTATTGAATAAACACCATTTGTTCAATTATTCTTTTTCTCTGCCCGAACCACCTATCACACATTACAGTTTATTTGCAAAATGTTGATTCTCTAAGAAGTTGCATTTTAATTTAATGTAAATCAACAATTGGTTGATTATTTAATAATTATACATTAGGCTGTGATCATAATGTACCTAGTTTTAATTGTAAATTAAAAAGATGTTATTTAAGGCTGATTAAATGTTATATAAACAAAGTACATATACCTATAAATCTTTTACTTTTCAAATCACAGAACCATAAGTATAAAACATGCCTGATTCTGCCTCTGATTCTCTTCATCAGCTCCCTCAGGTGGAGGGACTCTGTTTTGATTGATGATATCTCTGCTATAACTAGTAACTAGCAATTATGTACCTTTCAAGTACCTAAGTAAAACATAACTGAATTAAGTAAGTACTGAACTCTAACTAACCTTTAAATCGATGGATATCCCATCCCGATGTCGCTGCCTGGTGAGATAAGGGTTTAGCTCTTCAATGAGCCCTTACTTGCGCCTTCCCGAGACGAAAAGTTTTTATAAACTACCTCAGGAAGATCAAATGCGTCAACCTTATCTAGGTAGGTATAAAACCTACTTCTAGTAAGTATAATAATATAGATTTTAATATAGGTACTGGGATTTTAATGTCCTCAATGCAGGCAGCAGAACTCTCTTTGTAATCTATACATATAATAACTGTGAGTATAGGTATATATTTATTTAAAGTATAGGGTAATGAAACTAGGAATTGCATGTAATGTTTTTAATTAGAAAATCTTAACTAATCTCTAATTTTATTGTTAATGTCCATCTGAAATCTGTAACAAAGTAATAACATAATTATTTCCATACTGTTATAGATATAAACTTATTAATTATACTATACATAACGATCCTTCCCTTCACAGCCTTTCAACCAGAGCCTGCTGTAGTGCCCGGCCTCTTTGAAGCTCAGGATTGACTTGGTGGTACTGTGGATTCAGTCTATCGTCTTCATCCTAAAACAACAACAAGTCTTTTGTGAATTCTTAAAATGTTGTACTTGTTAAATCCTTAAAAAGTAAAATGTTTAGTTAGTTGATTATGTTAAACTTGTGCAGGCTGTGATCATAATGTACCTAGTTTTAATTGTAAATTAAAAATATGTTATTTAAGGCTGATTAAATGTTATATAAACAAAGTACATATACCTATAAATCTTTTACTTTTCAAATCACAGAACCATAAGTATAAAACATGCCTGATTCTGCCTCTGATTCTCTTCATCAGCTCCCTCAGGTGGAGGGACTCTGTTTTGATTGATGATATATCTGCTATAACTAGTAACTAGCAATTATGTACCTTTCAAGTACCTAAGTAAAACATAACTGAATTAAGTAAGTACTGAACTCTAACTAACCTTTAGATCGACGGATATCCCATCCCGATGTCGCTGCCTGGTGAGATAAGGGTTCAGCTCTTCAATGAGAGCCCTCACTTGCGCCTTCCCGAGACGAAAAGCTTTTATAAACTGCCTTAGGAAGATCAAATGCGTCAACATTATGTCTTACCGCTGCACGATATTTGCGGCGCTGGCGCAAAAGGCGACGTTTTTGGTCAGCAGCATTAGCAAGGGCCAA
Organism: Thyatira batis; assembly: GCA_905147785.2. Lineage (NCBI taxonomy): Eukaryota > Metazoa > Arthropoda > Insecta > Lepidoptera > Drepanidae > Thyatira > Thyatira batis. The sequence continues at coordinate 9,808,018 of LR990489.1, forward strand.
AATACGCCAACGCATGATGCGGCTGAAGGCCTCATGGCTAAATTTTATGTTCTTTTTTATTTTTTTTACTTCTCAAATGCTCGAAAAAGGTGTCGTTGTTCGATGGCAGTTGAATGGCCAAATTACAACTGAAAGTCCATTGATACAACTGTCAAACAAACGTCAAATAGCGAAGAGAATACCGTTTGCACCAACAATTACGATTCCATTCAAATTCAATTGACAGCAGACTACCGAAAAGAGCAATAGTAGTTCAATGGAGTGTCGGTGGAGTTTCGATAGAATGGCTTCGGATTTAAACAGCAAGAGAATACCAAATGCCAAAATCCAATCAGCTGAGACACAATCGACACTCTATTGAGACTCCATTGGTGCATTTGTATTTAGCAGACTTGGGCCCCAGACTAGCTGTCCCGCTGCAGCACCGCTTGCGTAGAGTTCATAAAATAACAGCGTTGTTTTCAATCGCACTTAAATGCATTGGCGGCTAAACTCGTTTTAGAAAACACTTACACTACATATATCTACAAACTATAAAAAATAAACAACACATGTCGAACTTTAGCTGTGCTTTACCCGTGCAAAGCCAGGGCGAATCGATTAGTCTTTGTATATCCTGCTAATATTTTAATCGCGAAAGTTTGTAAGCATGTAGGGGAGATTGGGTAACAGTGGATCATTTTTTTAAGCCCCGCAATTCTGAAATTCATGACGAAATAACTTATCTCTGAATTATCAGTAATCATGGTGCGGGTATCTAATATTTAAAAAAATACTCTTATTGGCTATATTAACTTACAATTGATAACATCTTTTTTTTTATCTCCCAAACCTAAAATCTGTATATAAAAGCCGCATATCCCTACCTGGATGTGGCAGTAGGGATAGACGGAATATTCGATTCAATGTATCTGTAATTGTCGTAGCTTAGATGTTATTCTTACAGACAAATTTTGTCATGTTTAACACCCCACTCGTGATTGTCCATTGAGCTATTTTGCTGCTCAATATTAATTTAATTACCCATTTCACTATTTTGTCTTACCCATTTTTCGATATGATATTCGAAAACCCGATTCGCGGCAAATTCTTTTTTTTGACGAATCGTTTACGGCAAATTCTCGGCAACTTTTAAGACCAAGAACAAGGCTGTACGTGTTTCCAATCCCGAGATATGACATTTGGTCTTGCTAACTTGGAGCGAAATCAAGTAAATCGGCTTTTTCTCGAAAACCCGATTCGCGGCAAATTATTTTTTTTGACGGATCGTTTACGGCAAATTCTCGGCAACTTTAAAGACCAAGAACAAGGCTGTACGTGTTTCCGATCCCGAGATATGACATTTGGTCTTGCTAACTTGGAGCGAAAACAAGTAAATCGGCTTCGTCTCGAAAACCCGATTCGCGGCAAATTCTTTTTTTGACGGATCGTTTACGGCAAATTCTCGGCAACTTTTAAGACCAAGAACAAGGCTGTACGTGTTTCCGATCCCGAGATATGACATTTGGTCTTGCTAACTTGGAGCGAAATCAAGTAAATCGGCTTTTTCTCTAAAACCCGATTCGCGGCAAATTATTTTTTTTGACGGATCGTTTACAGCAAATTTTCGGCAACTTTTAAGACCAAGAACAAGGCTGTATGTGTTTCCGATCCCGAGATATGACATTTGGTCTTGCTAACTTGGAGCGAAATCAAGTAAATCGGCTTTTTCTCGAAAACCCGGTTCGCGGCAAATTCTTTTTTTTGACGGATCGTTTACGGCAAATTCTCGGCAACTTTTAAGACCAAGAACAAGGCTGTACGTGTTTCCAATCCCGAGATATCACATTTGGTCTTGCTAACTTGGAGCGAAATCAAGTAAATCGGCTTTTTCTCTAAAACCCGATTCGCGGCAAATTATTTTTTTTGACGGATCGTTTACGGCAAATTCTCGGCAACTTTTAAGACCAAGAACAAGGCTGTACGTGTTTCCGATCCCGAGATATGACATTTGGTCTTGCTAACTTGGAGCGAAATCAAGTAAATCGGCTTTTTCTCGAAAACCCGATTCGCGGCAAATTCTTTTTTTTGACGGATCGTTTACGGCGAATTCTCGGCAAATTATAAGACCAAAACCAAGGCTCTACGTCTTTTCAATCTTGAGATATGACATTGGTCTTGCTAACTTGGAGCGAAATCAAGTAAATCGGCTTTTTCTCGAAAACCCGATTCGCGGCAAATTCTTTTTTTGACGGATCGTTTACGGCAAATTCTCGGCAACTTTTAAGACCAAGAACAAGGCTGTACGTGTTTCCGATCCCGAGATATGACATTTGGTCTTGCTAACTTGGAGCGAAATCAAGTAAATCGGCTTTTTCTCTAAAACCCGATTCGCGGCAAATTATTTTTTTTGACGGATCGTTTACAGCAAATTTTCGGCAACTTTTAAGACCAAGAACAAGGCTGTATGTGTTTCCGATCCCGAGATATGACATTTGGTCTTGCTAACTTGGAGCGAAATCAAGTAAATCGGCTTTTTCTCGAAAACCCGGTTCGCGGCAAATTCTTTTTTTTGACGGATCGTTTACGGCAAATTCTCGGCAACTTTTAAGACCAAGAACAAGGCTGTACGTGTTTCCAATCCCGAGATATCACATTTGGTCTTGCTAACTTGGAGCGAAATCAAGTAAATCGGCTTTTTCTCTAAAACCCGATTCGCGGCAAATTATTTTTTTTGACGGATCGTTTACGGCAAATTCTCGGCAACTTTTAAGACCAAGAACAAGGCTGTACGTGTTTCCGATCCCGAGATATGACATTTGGTCTTGCTAACTTGGAGCGAAATCAAGTAAATCGGCTTTTTCTCGAAAACCCGATTCGCGGCAAATTATTTTTTTTGACGGATCGTTTACGGCAAATTCTCGGCAACTTTTAAGACCAAGAACAAGGCTGTACGTGTTTCCGATCCCGAGATATGACATTTGGTCTTGCTAACTTGGAGCGAAATCAAGTAAATCGGCTTTTTCTCGAAAACCCGGTTCGCGGCAAATTCTTTTTTTTGACGGATCGTTTACGGCAAATTCTCGGCAACTTTTAAGACCAAGAACAAGGCTGTACGTGTTTCCAATCCCGAGATATCACATTTGGTCTTGCTAACTTGGAGCGAAATCAAGTAAATCGGCTTTTTCTCTAAAACCCGATTCGCGGCAAATTATTTTTTTTGACGGATCGTTTACGGCAAATTCTCGGCAACTTTTAAGACCAAGAACAAGGCTGTACGTGTTTCCGATCCCGAGATATGACATTTGGTCTTGCTAACTTGGAGCGAAATCAAGTAAATCGGCTTTTTCTCGAAAACCCGGTTCGCGGCAAATTCTTTTTTTTGACGGATCGTTTACGGCAAATTCTCGGCAACTTTTAAGACCAAGAACAAGGCTGTACGTGTTTCCAATCCCGAGATATCACATTTGGTCTTGCTAACTTGGAGCGAAATCAAGTAAATCGGCTTTTTCTCGAAAACCCGGTTCGCGGCAAATTATTTTTTTTGACGAATCGTTTACGGCAAATTCTCGGCAACTTTTAAGACCAAGAACAAGGCTGTACGTGTTTCCAATCCCGAGATATGACATTTGGTCTTGCTAACTTGGAGCGAAATCAAGTAAATCGGCTTTTTCTCGAAAACCCGGTTCGCGGCAAATTATATTTTTTGACGAATCGTTTACGGCAAATTCTCGGCAACTTTTAAGACCAAGAACAAGGCTGTACGTGTTTCCAATCCCGAGATATGACATTTGGTCTTGCTAACTTGGAGCGAAAACAAGTAAATCGGCTTTTTCTCGAAAACCCGATTCGCGGCAAATTATTTTTTTTGACGGATCGTTTACGGCAAATTCTCGGCAACTTTTAAGACCAAGAACAAGGCTGTACGTGTTTCCGATCCCGAGAAACGACATTTGGTCTTGCTAACTTGGAGCGAAATCAAGTAAATCGGCTTTTTCTCGAAAACCCGATTCGCGGCAAATTATTTTTTTTGACGGATCATTTACGGCAAATTCTCGGCAACTTTTAAGACCAAAAACAATGCTCTACGTCTTTCCAATCCTGAGATACGACATTGGTCTTGCTAACTTGGAGTAAAGTTAGCAGGTCCAGCTTTTTCTCCTGACCCTGGGTCGCGGCAAATTGTTTTCTTTCACGGATAATTTACGGCAAATTCTCGGCAAATTACTACGTAACCAGTTTCACGATACGTCAAAATGGTCATGCTAACTTTAGAGACCTATATATAGCATTGCTGTACAAATAAATGTACAATTAATATACCTACATGCAGGTGACGTTGCCAAACCAAATCCTTTACGAAAAACTTACGAGAGTAAAGAGGTATCTAATAAGTTATAAGTTATAATAGATACCTCTTTTCAGTATAGTTTTCTATACTAATATTATAAAGAGGAAAGATTTGTTTGTTTGTTTGTTTGTAATGAATAGGCTCCGAAACTACTGGACCGATTTCAAAAATTCTTTCACCTTTGGAAAGCTACATTATCCCCGAGTAACATAGGCTATATTTTATCCCTGTATTCCCACGGGAACGGGAACTACGCGGGTAAAACCGCGCGGGGGCAGCTAGTATTTTATAACTATACTTTACAGTTCAGGGTACGTGGAAAGTTACAGTCAAACTTGTTAAAACAAATGTTAGATTTAACCGCTTACAAAGAGAACCTAAAACGCACTGGAATCTGCATCGTGGGACTACTTATGTGCACACAATTTAATATAATTTTATGGAACTGCATTCTTTACATTGCCGACAAAGCTTGTAAATTATATAGTGCCTCTTAGTCGAGTCGAGAAATTAGGATTCGAGATAATTTAGTCTGGGTACCCAGAGGTTATCTTAATTAATTTTAAAGTTGTAGCATTTCTGTCTCTATTGCAAAATTAGCACAACTTATGACTTCCAGTGAACGCAGACCTAAGCAGTTCACCTCGACGACGATTCAACACGCGAGGCTTATCTAAAAACAGTAAGCTACTGAGCGACCTTTGCCGATCGCTAGACATTATGCCGTGACTTCAGGCAATCAGTTTTAACGGCGATATCTAAATCTTGATGTTATTCGTCGTGTCGGTCTTAGAATGTTTCGCAATGATTAATTATATGACCAATTAAGGTTAGAAATGGAACTGTATGTAGAATTGAGGTGCCCCAAAAAGTATTTCAGCCAAGAATACGCTATTATTCTTCTGTGAACTTAATTAATGTTAGAAAGATCGAATGGTTGAAGGAGATTTTAATGGTTTCTGAACATACAATTTTGATTTACTTAGTGCTATTATTCATTGATAGTCTCGTAATCAGCTAGGTTATCACGCTGATGTATTATTGTTGGACAAAGGTAGTTATTACTTAAATTGCGCTTAAGACCGGTGGAGTGTTTTATTACAGTGACGTCACTGGGCTGGTCTCCGCCCACCGCCAATCTAGAGTGGCTTTATCTATGTGATAAAATGAGTGCGGACCACAGGTTTTAGTGCTCTGGAAAATACGATAAGTATGTACGTCCGTCCGTGTCAACTAGAGGGAAAACATAATATGTAAACCTATTTGTTTTCCTGCAACTGCACAAATTCATTTGTTTCCTCAATTTTAACTATAAATAGGTATTGCTACATTGCTGGTCCAATTGATGAATATTGATTTCAATGACTATTTCATAAATCATAACATAAACAAACAATCACTTTATACTCCAACTAGTAAAATTAAGCAAAGTATATGGGATATTTGAGACAGAATTAGGTCGATGTTTATGAAGGTCGGTTTCAAGCATCGAGAACGAGGATCAGAGAGCTTTGCCCTTCCGTGGGACGTTTAGGGCGGTAGCATGAGTCACTTCACGATCAACATTAAACATGCCCGGGCCTGTTTGTTTATTGCCAAACCAGTCTTGTCCTAATTATTATTGAGTTAAGGATCAAAGTTTGACACGTCAGTTTTAGCTTCATTAACATGTTAATTGACAAATGATATGTTCATGATTTTAATACAATCTTGTCTTGAACGAATATTATGGGTCATGCAGAGAAGTCGGCTTTAAATACATATAATAAATAGGTCTAAGTACTTAGATAAGAAAGGTCGCTCTAGTTTGTTTGTTGTTATCAGTTTCCCGAAATATTGTCGTCAAAGTAATATAGGGTGTCATTCATGGGCAACTTAGTGCTACCTGCGTTTTTTATAATTCTTTGAGACTGTATACCTAACTATCTTTATAGTATAAGATTGATGTAAGTAAATACTAATTTAAATAAAATAACAAGTTCAAAGGTAACTTAATTATTATTACCTTACGATAATATGACAACGAAACAGTTCATGAGTAATGGTTTGAATAGGTATAATAGGAACAAGTAAAAAATATAGGATCCATTAGTTGTTTTGTAACATTCATGTTCTTTAGTAAAATGTATCATGTAAGGTAGAACTTACCTACATTTTGAGATACATGCACGTTTTGTTTATTTTTTGTGCCTCTTGTTTTGCTAGTTCGCGAGTTGCGCCCGCGCAGTTACAGTCTACTTAAGTAGATTAGATCCTATACACTATACATAATTTACTCTATTTTGAAACCTAGAACCTACGATAAATTTTCTTATAGTCTGGACATAAGTTGTGTTATAAATATGACCGAATTTACGTAACGATCGACGTAAGATTATTGAACAATCATTGGTTTGTATAAAAAGAGGCTCGTCCTTGTTTCATGTTTTACTCTTTGTGATTCTTGTGAGGTTGCATTCCCTCCGTGTGCGCCTCCGTGGATCGCGCCCGCGCCTGTACCGAGGCAGCGCGGGCACCCGCGTCGCTTCTCGCAAAGCCGCGAACGAAGCTGCATAGCCTCCTTCAATCCTACTAAAGCTTTGAGCTTAATAATAATACCAAAATCTTAACCTTTTTATATATGGCTAATGGTGCACAAATTTACTACAAGATTTAAACACTGCCGGTACACAGATGTGAACCACATGCCTCCTTCAATGACCTAATTTTTCTCAGGCTGTGTTTCAAGCTAAGGTTATGTCAGAACAAGTTGTCAGCCCTTGGGGAATCGAAGTTATTGTAACAGAATACTAACAAGTAAATATTCAACAGGAACAACACGAATGTAGGACACGAGATAAATAAACACTACGTTTTATCAGTATGAAGATAAAATAACTGAATGTCTTACTAACCTGATGGCTCGGCGCTGTCGCTCATAATCCAAGCTGCATTTTAACCTCAAAAAGCACCTATTGCACGGTCACGGATCGCGAAGGTCACGGTTATGTTATGTTGCATAATATCACAAAGCCGTTACACCAGCAAACCAAGGGATTTACAAAAAACAATACACGACAGAGGATTACTGTTAATGCTGCTGTTATCATAAACACACGAATGCACAGTTCGTTGCACGTTTATATTTCAACAAACGACGCGAGTATCCATTCAAAACTCCAACAGATCGCATATTTGTAATGTTTTCTTTATAAAACAAGCACCAATGTTGATTCGTTGTCATAAGTTTTATGCAATTTACGATAAAACATGTCACAGCCGTGCACTGCACTCCGTCTGACACGACGAATATGGCGGATGAATTTGAACTACGCTTGCGCGGCGCTGTGTCGGTCGGTGTCCACCGGTCAGGTACAAAAACATGAACGACTGTGCTGCCATCTATTAAATTACAAGTGAACTTGCAAACCAACTATGTCAATTATCAAGCTAGGCAGTACTTTGATGCTCAGTATCGTACATAGATGGCGTGAAAAGATAGAATAGGTTTTGTTTTGATAAAAACGGCTACAATGTAGCATTCAAGCAAGCATGAACAATATTTTTTAAACAAAAGTAAGACATTACAGTGATTTATTAATTTTATAACAGTGAATAAACAAACACTTGCCTACTTAAAAACGGTGGAAATTGGAACATACAAATAAATATTTTAATTTTCTTCATAGATGGCGCTACATCCACATTTAATTGGGTAAATAAATATAACTTAAACATCCATTCTTATCTGGTTGAAACAGTTATTATACCTGTTGAAATATATCGTTGATTCGATATAGTAAAATATAACCGATCAAGATTTTCATTAAGATGAACTTTGAAATAGGAATTGGAGATAAATGGATTATCAAGAAATGTAGAATAATGTCAAAATATCAATTATAACAGATCTGTTTATTACGTATACTTATTTACATCACACAAAACTATATTTCATAGACACCTTATTTATAGGCACCTGACAAAAAACATAACAAATATTGAATAAAATATTCACGCTGTACATTGCTTAAATAAAACGAACGTAGACTCGTTTGAATACAAACTAGATGGCGCTAGTTAACAAAAATATTATTTTATTTTCTTAAAGTTCTATACCTCAACGCTAGAAGAGCTAGGAGGTGGAATACCAAATATAATAAAAAGAGGGCGCCAACGTCAGACCATAGATTTGAGGTTTCGAAGTCATAGCGGATGAGGACTTCCTCTCCTGTAGTCATGCATGGGCCATCTCCAGTGCAGGCTGAAAATAAAAACAAACGTGAGCAATAGACCCATTTTTTTTCTACAATATGTATTATTTTTTTTTATAAATGTGTATATATACATGTTACTATAGTAACTGTCATAGAAGGTCGTTGTTTTTTTTTTCAATAGAATTAAAAAAGATAAAGCCCTTTTGTTCTCTACCTGGTAGATTAGACCCTTTTTGTAGGGAATACCCCGGTAAAATAGCGCCATGGCGCTTTACCTGTTATGAATACCATAGTATACCTACCCGAGAGACCAGCTGTTTGGGCCATTGAGATAATTATTGGAAATGTATAGGTACATACGGCAAGTATTTTTTTTCTAAATGTATATTTGTTGGTAAATTATAAACCTTTGTTCTTGATTCAAATTTTGTTTTATGATTTACTACGCTCCCGTAACTAAGAATAGTAGTAGTAGGTAGTTACCTATCTATATTTTTTCCTAATTACACTAAAGAGTAAGTATTCTGATTCTTATGAAGTTATCTCTTCTTATTTATTTCTTTATTAGGCTAGAAGTAAAAAAAGTCGTAGAATAATATCGTAAAATATGTAAGTAGTATGAGCCTTATTGTTTTGTTGGTACTAAAGATTAAATACTTACTAATATTCTGAATGCCATCCCACTGCAGAATGCTCATCGCTTCATTGGAGTACATCAGCCACGAGAAGTGACGTATCCACGATATGTATTTAGGTATTGTGCTGAAAATATAAAAAAACATAAAATTCCCCTTGAAATATTAACGATAATCTATATCTAACCACTATCTAAGTATATACTAATATTATAAATACGAAAGTGACTCTGTCTGTCTGTCTCGCTTTCACGCTTAAACTACAGAACCGATTTAAATGAAATTTGGTACACAGTTTGTCTAGAGCCTACAGGCACAGGCTACTTTTTATCCTGGGAAAAATTGAAAATCTCCGGGTAAGCGGGTGAAACCGCTGGGAGCCACTAGTTATGTTATATATATACCTTAATTTGCAAACCTAATAACTCCACTTTAATTAATTTCAATTTCATTTTGATACAGAATCTAGATGAGATCTAGAATCATCCGGTATCAAAATGAAAAAAAAAAACTTGGAGTATCTAATTAGGTTTGCAAATTAAGGTTTCGATATCTATTAATTCGAAAATTAGGTATACATACCTTAACCTAACGAATATCCCGGAAGTAATCATGAGCGAGTAGTCGAACGGCACCAGGTAAGCGATGGCCAACGGCATCGAGCCGAAGGCGCACGAGAAGAACGATCCTGGAAATAGTAAAAAAATTAAAAAAGGTTGTGAAAGCTTTTTAGGTACAATACCTAAAAAGCCAATGTTGATGTAGAACAATGTAAAAAAGGGTTATGAAAGCTCTTTAGGTACCATAGGTAGGAGTACTTATACAGCGGTGGTGAGTGTAGTACAATGTTAATTTATTAATGTAATGGGTAGTTATAAGATTAAGGTCAATAAATCAGCCTCTGTCAAGCTAACGTGGTGTTTACTTCAGTGAGGCCGGCAATGCACCTAACAAGAAATCGGCTTGATCGACGATTGCGAGAGAGGTACACAATTAGAGGGCTAGTAATTTTCGATGATTATGTATTATTTTTATCAAAATTAAAATTATCCTAAATCAAATCATATCATACCACAAGCAATAGCAACGTTGAGCACCATGATGGCGATGAAAACCGTAAAACCAAACGCGTAGACCGTGCTGCGGAGCCCCGCGATCCAGTACACCACCAGCGTGAAGATCGCCGGCTCGATGATCAGCCCGGGGAACTGGAAAGGTCAGAATCGTTTGACATAAGGTAAGGATAGTCCATTCAGTAAGGGCAAAGCATCCCTTAGAACGGAGTCGAAGAACAAGACAAGGATTCGAAAAGTCTGTGCGCGAATCGTCCCGTTATTATTTTTTTTTTTTATATGTTGGACGACAAACGAGCGAACGTATCACCTGATGGTAAGCGATTACCGCCGCCCATGGACACCCGACAGCAACACCAGAGGAGCTACAAGTGCGTTGCCGGTCTTTTAAAAAGGAGTACGCTCTTATCTTGAAGGTTCGGAGGTCATATCGGTCCGGAAATATCGCAGGCGGCAGCTCGTTCCACAGTTATTTACATCAATCATGAATTTAGTTCGCGAAAGTTTTAAAAATACCATTCTGTTTTTTTCGTTTGCATTAAGTACCTACATTCTTACAAAGTTTCGCATTAACTGTACCTATACCTAGCTTTTGATCTAAATGCAGTTGGTTGGATGTCAAAATGACATCCCTACTGCCTATTTGCCATATTGCTTTCAAAAATTTTTATCTTTCGACCATGTCTGTTTTCCTGTGCCTGTATGTAAATATTTATATAAGTAAGCATCTATTTAAAAGTGATATATCAGCTTTTTAGTAGGTAACCCATAGTACAAGTTCTCGTCAAAAATCCCAAGATAAATAAATCCTTATAACATCCTTATAACAAATCCTTACCAAAGCAATCATCCTAGCGACGTAATATATAGGCGTGGAGTACAATCCGGCCTTCAGCTCCCTGTTGAAGAGCGGGAACTCCTCGGGGAACATGTTCAGGACGGAGTACATGGGGGAGAAGGTGTTCTCCGCGATGATGATGAAGAGCGCCCCCTGCACGTCCTGGATGCCCGCCTGGCTGAGGCCGGTGGAACCGATGAAGCACAGCCCAGCTGTTAAAGCTATAGCCTGGAAGGGACGATAATCCATACTTATATTATAATAAACATACCAACTTACCTACTAATATTATAAAAGCGAAAGTAACTCTGTCTGTCTGTCTGTCTGTTACGCTTTCACGCTAAAACTACTGAACCGATTTAAATGAAATTTGATACACAGATAATCCGGAGCCTGAGAAAGGACATAGGCTACTTTTTATCCCGGGAAAATTGAAGATCCCCCGTGAACGCAGGCGATGCCGTGGGGAGCCACTAGTATTAAATAAACAAATAATCACTACATAGTATAAAACAAAGTCTCATTCTCTGTCCCTATATGTATGCTTAAATCTTGAAAGCTACGCAATGGGTTTTGATGCGGTTTTTTAGTTTCGCTATGTCCGTCCATCCGTCCGCGGGTAATCTCAGAGACGCTAGATACTACAGAGCTGTAATTTGGTATGGTAGTAGATATTAACAACGTCGTCATAGTTGAAACATAAAATCTTGAAAAAAAAATTTTTTATTGTATCTACATACACTCGGCGTCAAAAAAATCGCAACTTTTCTAAAATTCGATTCAAGCGATTATTACGATCTGTACCCTGTCCAGATTAGTATCATTTGATAGGTAATAAAACCCTTTACCTAAAAATGTCGGAAAATTGACCACCACCGCCTCAAATAAAAGAAAATTCTTGGAAAATGTGAAACAATGTGTATTTTAATTAAAATTGCAACAATAAGAAACGTACAAAAATTAAAATATCAACAATTATAAAGCTTAAAATTAAACTTAAAACTTAGTGTTGCCTCCTCTTGCTCTCCGAACAGCTTCCATGCGGTCAGTCATGGACCTGATGAGCGTCACAACGTGTTCTTGGGGAATGTTGTCCCACTCATCAATGACGGCATCTCGAAGCTCACCGAGAGTGGCAGGAGCAGCACACGCCGTTTCAGCTCATCCCAGAGGTGCTCAATGGGGTTTAGGTCTTGCTGGCCAGTCCATAACTTTGATTCCAACTTGACGCAGGTAATCCTAGACAATTAAGGCTGTGTGGCAGCGGGCGTTGTCATGCATGAACTCGAAGTTTGGGCCGACAAAACCAGCATACGGGACCACATGCTGCTCCAAAATTTCCGTTATGTAGCGGTGAGCAGTCAGAGATCCCTGGCCGCGACTACCTTCAGCTCTGGAAACGCACACGAGGTCTGTCTTTCCGTCGATTGAAATGCCGCCCCAGAACATCACGGATCCCCCTCCGTAACTGACGGTTTCCACGGTGCAAGCTGCTGTAAAACGCTCTCCCTGTCGCCTGTACACTCTTCTACGCCTGTCATTGCTGTTCAGGCACACTCTAGTCTCGTCGGAGAAGAGGACATTTCTCCATTGGTCGTACGTCCACGGCTCATGCGATTCGGAAAATCTTTTCCTGGAAGTCCGGTGACCTGTAGTCAACTGGGGGCCCGTAGCAGCTCTTCGGGGCAGCAAATTCTTTTCTCGCAACCTTCTTCTAATCGTGGAGATGCTGACTGCTGTTTCTCGAGACACTCAAAGCTGCTGCTGCACCTCCAAAGCGTTGGAGAATCGGTTCCGCAGAGAGATCGATACAATGTATCGATCATCTCTGGCTGTAGTGCAGCGTTTTCGTCCGGATCCATGCCTTCTGATGTAACCACCAGTCTCCTGGAACCGTCGGAATACACGGTGCACCCGAAATTTGCTGATATTCAGTTGCCGAGCAACCTCAACCTGTCGTAGCCCGGCTTGCAGTAAGGCCACAACTTGAGCTGCTTCTTCAGCCGTGGTATCCATTTTCAGTAGTTTTTTTCTTGTAGGAGCTCTTCAGGTGTGACCTCTGTGACGTCTGGATTGTAAGTGACCCATAATTGACTGTTACCCCCTCTTTTATACGCGTCCAGGGTGGCACAACTAGGGAGGATACAAACTCGGATTTCGACACTTTTTGAATAAAATGCTGTATTTTTGTGATTTTTGTTTTTATTTAAATGAATGCTTCTTTTTTTTAAAGTTGATTAATGTAGCTTTCAAATGATACTAATATTGGCAGGGTACATTAAGTGTCTTAGGAGTAATAATCGCTTGAAACGAATTTTAGGAAAGTTGCGATTTTTTTGACGCCGAGTGTACTTAATTATTCTCTGTTTTTCCCACATCTATCTTTCACGGATTCAAATGGAATGTTCGGAAACGCTTTGAATATTTTTTTCTACATTTCGACTTTTTATAAACCCCCGTGTTGATAAGATCGAGATTATATATTAATTAGTAAATTATATTCATTTATCAATTTTATAAAAACTCGTTTCTTACACAAAAATGTTGCTTATTATGTTGTAAAGTAGGTAATTTCTAAAATTTATTACATTGCCGAATACTTCTCGGGCGAGCTCAATACACAAATGTCAATAATTTAATTTTTAATGATATATCCAGTATCCGCCGCTTATCAAGTATTATTAAAAGGTCTTATAAAAAGTCTTATAATTCTAAATTTAATTACACTCGGGTGCAAAATAATCGTACCGCTTAATTATTGTCATAGTTTATTTCTTAATATAACATCCTTATCTTTAATCAGTGAAAATGTTTAATGACTATTTGTATCTGCTCTTTTCTAGGTACCTACTCAATTCCCATTTTTATAAAATACTAGCTTCCACCAATATTATTAGTATCGACAAATAAAAAACGGCCTTGAAAACAGTATTACCACGTCATCGGCGTTTCCATAAAATACCTAACTAGTTACTTAATCTTAAACATTTAAAATTATTCCTTATAGTAAGTACATAAGTAGGTACTATATTTTTGCACTCGAGTGTATGTAAATTAGAAATACCAATTCAAATCCAAGTGGACAAGAGTAGGTATAATGGACTAGAATTTTTATAGTACCTACAATTCAAATGTGACTAATGATGACATATGGCGAAATCGTGAGACGTGATCACGTGACAGAGTACAAGTTTGTACTCCCTTTATACTATAATAATGACATAATGACACCAATAACCAACAATATATATGTACTACGTCGTATACTATACGTATACGTCGATGCCAATAACTAAGACTCAAAATCTAGTTGTAGATTTGAATTTTTTTATACTATTACTACATTAATAACTCAATTTTTAAGGCCCATTCTCGAAAAGCTTTTAAGCTTTAAGCTGTAGGTCACAGCCGTTTTTATTTAGTAAACAAAAATCCTTTACGTATGTACTTAAAACTTAAGATTTTATTCTCATAAAAGGAGGGTCATACAAAAGGGCTTTATGAATCATCATCATCAGCTCATATATTGTGAGGGAGGCTCCTCAGTCTCCACTCACAACGAGGGGGTTTAGGTTAAGAAATACTTAAGTTTATCAAAGGGTTTAGGCCATTGTCCACCAAGCGGGACAACTAATGCGGATTGGCGGACTTCACATGCCTATTGTTTTGTTTTTGGCAAAAATATACATATTCCGAAACAATTTTTTTTTATATAACTGCCGTATAAGTTGACTCCACGCTGCCTGATGGAAAGCAGTCAGTGGAGTCCATTAAGTGGTGGCCATCATCCCACACTAGCATAGCAATGTGGCATGATGGCCCTCACCTTGACGGCCTTGAGAGAAGCTTTTTCAGTTAATTAAGGTGTAAGGAACCCTCTAACTCGCGCTTGTCGACTCTTTGATTAATGCACGCCAATCTATTTGAGTGTCGATAAAATTAATTGTTTATTTCAGAATGTTGTCTGCCTGGCAGATAGATAGTTATTACTTTTGGTGTTAAAGCGATTTCCGTTGTTCCATTGACTATTTGAGATCATCCATGTTTTTAGATTTCACCGCTATATGTAGATACAATTGCTTAACATTGTTAATCTAAGCTTTTATCAATAAATATGTGTCTATGTTTCTTTACCTATTACTATTTTATTTATTAGATTTTTCAAAGTAACGTATTACTCACCAACTTTTGGGCGATTCGTATAAACTGTACGCGCGGATCTCTGACTATTATTAACAAATATCGGTACACAAGCCACAGTATCTTCGTCACGAAGAACGGAGGTTGGAATGTATCTCGTTTGTATCTTTTTGTTCCCTGAAAAGAAAAATTCAATAAGGACCTATTGATGTATTAAATGATCAACTTAGCGAAGTTAGTATTATGAGATCCTTATAAATAGTAATTTCTTTGTTACATGTAGTTTTTTTTCGTCCAAATATTCATCATGGTTGATGAAATAATTATAAGTTTTCGGAGGGAACTACATAAAAATTATAAAGTGCAAGATCCTTAGATGATGCACCTTTAACACATTTGACCGAGCACATGACAAAATCTTTGAACAAAAGACAGCATTCTACTCCATTTCAGATAAAAAAAATCTAGTGCCATACATCCTAAGTATAATGATAAGGGAGGTCCGTAGCTACTACGTAAGACGGTATTGGCGAGGAGCCGTTCCAATTCCTTGCCATGTGATATGTTGATGCGTAAGCAATTCATATATGGGTAAAATAAAGTATAACGATTTTGTTCAGCTCCCAACTCCTTACCTCATCCCCATTATCCATCAGATGGAACTCAAGGTGTATTTCCATGTCTAGTTCCTTAGCGGCATCGCTGACGGCGAACCGGTCGCAAATGCTCTTGATCGCGTGTCGTGACGCTGACTCCGAGCCAGGAGTCAGGGCTAACACCTTGATGAAGTAATCCGTAGGGTTGTACATTATTGGGCAGTGGTATCCGAGACTGGGGACAATGAAGCATTTGTTATATCTATGTACATCACTACATGTTATAAAACAAAGTCGCTTTCCGCTGTCTGTTCCTATGTCTTCTTAAATCTTTAAAACTATGCAACGGATTTTGATGTGTTTTTTTTAATAGATAGAGTAATTCAAGAGGAAGGTTTTTATGGTAATATATAATACATGCATAATATGTTAGAGAAAAACTGTAAAATTTGAAGGTTTCTTATGTGATACCTATATAAGCATTGCACCCGTGCGAAACTGGGGTGGGTCGCTAGTATTAGATAAAAAGAGAATAAAACTCAGACCCGTAAAACTGGTTTTGTCATAGTGTTTTAAGACGTGATTAAAAACACGTAAAAATCACAATCACCTCATTATTTCCATTATATAGAAAAATAAAAAGGAGTCAATATGAAAGTTATTTGTATTGGACATTTTAATTTTATAAAAGATTGTGAATATCTGTACGAATAAAAGATATTTATATTTATACTATCTCATATAAACCTTGTTTCCGCTGTAAATTAGAAGCCAAAAACCCAATTACCCAATATAATTAAATTACTACATTACTATTTATTTATTTTTATAACAAGGAGCATTATTTAGTTTTATTGTATCAGTAATTTAAAAAATATATTTAATTGATTTAATTAAACAACACGTTACCAGACATTTTCAAGGTTCATAGTTTGCCACGTGTAAACTTCATCAAGGGTGAATTTATAATTTAACTTAAAAAGTTTACAACCTTACCCACAAACTTTACATAAAAATCAAAAATTTTGGCAAATTTCTGTAAAATATTCTACTAGCAAGAATTATTATTTAAATAATTTACTAATAATCAAATTGAATTAACATAGATAAAATAATGATAAAAGAATCTAAGAATACATAATCGTAGAATATACTATAATATAAATTGAGCCAATTTACGACACATTTTTATTATTTTTAAATCACATGACGACGGGGGGCAAATATAATATTAATATATTGATAAATATCGATGGTAAAGAAAAAATGCATTGATTTTAAAATGCAACACATATTTATAAGGTTAATTAGTTGACACGTGGTAAATTTATTACTCGTGATAATAATAATAATCTTAACTAATATTATAAATGCCAAGGTAGGTAACTCCTGTCTGTCTCGCTTTCACGCTAAAACTACAAAATCAAATCAAATGAAATTTGGTACACAGATAGTCTAAAGCCTGAGAAAGGACATAGGCTACTTTTTACCCCGGGAAAATGGAAGATCTCCCGAGTACGCGGGTGAAACCGCGGGGAGCCATTAGTATTATTTATTTGAGAATACTGCATCAGACATCTGTTTATTAATTATTTGCTTATCCGTTAGTCATTTATAATTCAGAATCAGAATCAGAATCAGAATTATTTATTTGTGAAACATAGGTGTACATAATAAAGATCATAAATTTACAAGAAGTGCTCTATGTTTTGCCATGAAAGGCATACAAATTAAAGGAATAATATTCATAAATTAAAATTAAAATAAAAACAATTATAAGATGATTAAAAAGATTAAATTACATTATGTCATGATTAAATAAAAAACTCATCAATTCTATAATAACATTTTTCGATTAATAGCTTAGTCAATTCCTTTTTAAATTTAGGTAAGGGCATACATTTTATATAGTTTGGAATATGATTATAGATTTTTGGTGCTAAACCAAAGAAACTCTTGCTCATTAAAGCTGTTTTACAATTGACATTGCACAGGTGATTCATGTATTGACCGCGTATTGACTTGTGCCTCACATCGGAAACCTTTTTAAATAAATGTGGACAATTTTTTACGAACAATGCCGTTTCCAGGATGTACAATGCCGGCAGAGTCAATATTTTTAGTGATTTAAAATATGAAACACAGCTGTCTGTCCTTTTTAGACTACACATGGACCTAATACATCGTTTTTGCAATCTAAACGCTAGTTCCCTATCAGTTGATTGTCCCCAAAAAATAATGCCATATCTCAAAACTGAGGCTACTAGTCCGTGATACGCCGTTAGTAGCGTCTCAGTATTAACCTTTTTTGATAACTGATGGAGTAGGTATGCAGATTTACTCAATCGTTTACATGTCTCTTCAATGTGAGCCTTCCAATTGAGCTTGCTATCTATAATTATACCTAAGAATTTGGCATTACTTGCTTCTTCTATTTTACATTCTTTATAGACAACGTTGATGCTTGAATTCACTCGCCGTTGGTGGAAGTGCATAACTTTTGTTTTATTTAAATTAATTATTAAATTATTATTGTCAAGCCAATTTATGATGTCAGATAGAGAATTATTAATTTCATTTTGATAATTAGTTGGATTATTGCATTCTATAATAGCTGTACTGTCATCTGCAAAGAGAACCATTTTATGTTTTGTAATTTTTGGAAGATCATTTATGTATATTAAAAACAGTAGTGGACCCAGCACACTCCCTTGAGGTACACCATATTTTATATACCTTGGTTTAGACTTGTATGTAGTTTCTAATTTGCTTTTTGGATCTATCCTGGAGACTTCTGTATATTGAGTCCTATAGCTTAAGTATGATTCCAAGAGTTTATGAATGTTCCCTCTTATGCCATATACGTCTAATTTCTTCAGGAGAACTGTATGATCCACATAATCAAATGCTTTGGTCATATCAGTATAAATAGCACAAACTGGATTACCTTTATCTACAGATGTCATGATATCTGATAGCAAGTCATATAGTGCCATGTTAATGGATGTATTCTTCCGAAAACCTTTCTGCTCATTGCAGAAGAGTTTATACTTGTCGAAAAAATAGTATATGGAATTATAAATTACTTTTTCAATTATTTTGGAAAATATTGGAATTTTTGCAATCGGTCTATAATTTTTTATGTCAGTTTTATTATGTCTTTTGTGTATGGGTTTTATAATCACTTGTTTTAGACTATTAGGGAATATACCCTCAGAAATACATAAGTTTATAATATGCGCTAGCGTTGGCGCTATGATTTCCTTTACGTTTTTGATTACCTTGGTGGATACCCCATCGTAACCGACAGTATTAGTGTTTTTAAGGCTATCGATTATTTTTATTATGTCATTACTTGAAACAGGTAACATAAATATTGATTGTGGAGTAATATTCTCTACATTGGGTTTGTAACTAGTGTCCATTTTAGTATTATTTTTAATTTCGTCAATAAAGTAATTATTAAATTCATTTGCTATGTCCATAGGATTTGTAAAAGTCAAGTCATCTCTTTTTATGCACATTATTTGTTCTTTAGGTAAAGATAGTTTAGATTTGTTGATTACTTTCCAAGCAGCCTTTGATTTATTCTGGGAAGTATTAATGAAATAATTATTTTGAGCTTTTTGAGTCAACATTATAATTCTTCTGTAGAGTGTACTATATCTCTTAAAAGCTAGTTTATTTTTTAAATTAGGACTAGATCTATATGCCCAGAGAAGCTGTCTTTGTTTTTTGCTACATATTTTTATCCCACGTGATATCCATTTAGTTTTCTTATTCGACTTTATGGTTATCATTATTTTCGGGAAGCATAACCCATACAGCATCAAAAAATCATCCATGAAACGGTCATATGATTCATTTGCATTTTTGGCATTGTATACATTTGCGAAAGACAGGTTTTCCAGATGACCTTTAAAATTTTGTAAATTATCTTTGGAAATATCCTGCTTTATTGTTTTCCAAAATTTTAGGATACATGTATTTTGAATAGGTACACTAAGTAATTGAGATGTGTGGTCTGAAATAGCTAAATCAATGATTGTAGACTTGCATTCATTTTTGTAATTATGTGCAAAGTTATCAATGCACGTACCGCTACTTAGCCTCGTGGGTTCGTATAGTGCTAGTCTTAAATTGTATTGTAAGAGAAAATGTTCAAACTCTGAAGTAGTTTTGTTTCTTTTTAGTACATCAATATTAAAATCTCCCGTTAAGATAATATTTTTATTTGATTGTAAGTTAATTATTCCTAATATATTGTCCAATTTTTCATAAAATAAATTATAATTTTGTTTTGGTATCCTATATATGCAGACAATGATAATTTTATGCGATATAAGTTCTATACCACAGCATTCAAATATACCGGGTACTGATTGCTTTGCTATTTGTGATATTTCCTTGTACTGAAGTCCTTCTCTAACAAATATACAAGCTCCGCCCCGTTTAACATTTCTAGAAAAGAAGGCCGCTGGGCAGAAATTTGGTATATGTAACAAATACTCGTAACCTGTCTCAACAAAATGTTCTGTTATGCAGATGACGTCTATGAAGGTTCCGTTATTATAAAACTCTTCCAATTTGACTGCTAGTACATCCGATTTGTTAATTAGTCCCGCTATATTCTGATGGAGGATAGTGAGGTATTTACAGAAAAAACTGAGTATTAAGTTGTTGTGTTTTGCCGTCTGCTTGAAATTCAGCACTTCTTATTTGGGGACTATCAGCTGAGTGTGATGATTTCGTGGTGCTTAGGTCTACGATTAGATCCAACAAATCTGATACAATAATCCTAAAACCTTTATTATTTATTTTTGCGTTGCGTTGGCTATATGTATCGTAAGTATAAGGCAGATTTAAATTTGAGTCTAGGATGTACGCATAATTATAAGTTTCGACATCCATGTAAAGTAAATTATTAAAAGTATCTATTCGGCTATTAAACATAATATTACTATTATCCATGTATTTAAAAGTTGGTAAGCATATGATAAAATTTGTGTGATTCAATGTTACTAGTTTCTCACGAATAAGTAGGACTAATTCTATATAATTATGCGTTTTTCGAAAATCCTCCTCACCAATATAAATAATACAGAAATCATTTTTTGTAAATTTACGCAAGGTGCGTTTTCGTCCATTTTTGTTCGGCCGTTGGGATTTGAACGCTGGACCTCTTGAGTCGTAAAGCGGTGTTCGAAGCCGCTAGACCAACTTGTACTTTGCAGACCACTTGAAATTTACCTTCTGTTATTAAACCTAAGTTGAAGTGTGTGTTTGGATATGCCCATATAAGGTAACGTTGAGGCAGTCGTGCACACGGTGATTAGTATGATGACTCACCCTAATGTCGAGTTTTTGAATCACAGTGGTGGCAGATTCGCAGTGTTGATAGTATTTTTCGTATTTTACAGGACTTCTTGTGGTTATTCTCTTGAAATTTTTTGACATCCGATAGTTAAGCACTAAATCTCTGTTCTTGTGATTTTTCATGACAAAATAAGGCAATTTACTATTTTAACAAAATTTCACCGACACGGTGCTGATTACTATACGTGCGCTCGCGTCTCCAGGCGGCGCTTAGCTAGTTGAACTGTCGATAATGATATATTTGTCTGCTTGCTTAATTTTTATTACTACTTTTGGAGTTCTTAAACCGCTTTTACATTTCGTTAAAAAAAACTAGTCTAACAGCTTGAAATCAGGCGTTTAGAAGAAGCTTTCATTCTTTCATTCTCAGCTCATATACCTATGTTCCTACTCCCATAGCGACGACGGGATTTTTCATTTTATTTTATATTTTATTTGGGGAATCAACTGCGGCCGCAAGGAACCACGTTCATAGAGTAGGTACCTATAAGACGTTTTGTACACACATTTAGATCAAGTTTATATATAAATAAATAGCAGGAAATTGTTTTTAAACTACTTACATAAGTATATCTTGTTTAGTAGGTTTATTGTAGTTTTCAGTAGGTTTCAAGTGCCCGAAAATAAGGAGACTTCCTTAGGTTACAAAAAGAAAGAATCTTTACAATAAAATTGACAAACTAATAATTATGTAAATGAAAAATCTTGATTGTGGCTAATGAGTATATAATTATACATTACTCGTTTCATTCGTCTTTCATACCTATTATTGTATACATACCTATATATTTAGTATACTCATTATTAATATATTTATTTCTAGTTTCCTCCGTTTGGTGGAGTCGACTAAATAGAACATCAATGATACGTTAGCTTCTAGCAATAATTTACACTAGAGTTGACTAGAGGACTTACTTGACGCTTATTCTCGTAGTACAACACATATCTATACTAAAAAGCTAAAAACTTTGTTTGTTTAAAGATGCTAAGCTCAAGTAGGTACCTACTACTGGTTCGAATTAAAAAAAATTAAGGGTCGAATAGCCCTTTTATCAAGAAAGTCTATG
Organism: Thyatira batis; assembly: GCA_905147785.2. NCBI lineage: Eukaryota > Metazoa > Arthropoda > Insecta > Lepidoptera > Drepanidae > Thyatira > Thyatira batis. Next base: position 9,830,269 of record LR990489.1, read on the forward strand.
TTACATCTACCTACGACCAAAAGTAGCGGACTATTAATTAAAAGTATTTCAAAAACGGGGAATAGTCTTACTGACGCAGACGTGCGCCGAGCTAGTAGTATACCTATTATACCTATATGTTGCAGTAGAGCAGCTAGTGATTCAATCGGCATTCTGTCTCACGGAAATCGTTCTTATTCTAGTACCTATGTGCTAGTCGTTAACAAAAGGTATTTGTCAGTAGGGCCCCAAGTGATGGACAGACCATTAAACCATAGAGATAGAAAAAAAACTGTCAAATTCAGAATGCCCTCTATTTTTTGCGAATGCATTTTGATAGGTATCTCTCAGATGATCACGTTTTTTTAATATTAAATATTCTGAATATATAAAATATAATTTTTGATTATTAAATATTATTTTTTTAATTTAATTGTCAATAAACTATATTTTTTTAAAGATGCATCGTAACATGTCACATGACAAGCTCAATGCTATTTGATCTTACACGTGTAAACGCCAAATCTATCTGCAATTATTGTTTACTATAACGACATCATTTCAAGGAAATTAAACGTAATTTGCATATTATTGCAATAAAAACAATAATACTTAGTATAACGGTTTTAAATATCAACTGCGAAAAGGGAAGAGGTTCTTAATTTTAAATTATTATTTTACTATTTAAATTTGTACCATGAAGTATTTATAGATTTTACACCTTACTTTTTTTTTTTTTTTTTTGTCTTAAAATAAGGTTGTCTACTTTTTACTTTCTAAGGGCAAAGAAAGAGCTTTGTTTTGGCACGTCCTATCTACAATATTATCCATTCTCAGTACTGTGGCACATATGAATATTCCCTTTCAGACCCCTGAGGACCAGAAATCAGGAAGTTGTATTAAGGTCGACGTCTAGTCGAAGATCTATTCGATTGGTCCTAATTGTATACTGTTGCTATTGCACAATATTGGACAAAGGTTAATAGGTATCGTCATAGTAATAGGTATTTGTCTATAGGATGGTAGGTTACAAAACATTTGTTAATATTGAGTCTTAGGTAGGTACCTACTACATAAATGGGTTCAGTCAGACGGAACACGTCTCTCAATAATTAAATAGTAAATTAGGTTACAACTACTAAAACTTTTAAAACAAGTTTGTATTAGAAATTTACAAATTTACCTATTTGTGTAGAATTATAAAGACTAACATATGATATTGAAATCAATTCGATATTTAAGTTAAATTTAATTTTAGTTGTTTTTTGTGTCTAACTAATATTATAAATGCGAAAGTAACTCTGTCTGTCTGTCTGTTACGCTTTCACGCTAAAACTACTGAACCGATTTAAATGAAATTTGGTACACAGATAATCCAGAGCCTGAGAAAGGACATATGCTACTTTTAATCCCAGGAAAATTGAAGATCCCCCGGGAACGCGGGCGAAGCCGCGGGGAGCCACTAGTTAGTTACCCATAAATACTTTAAAAAATAATGCAAAATCTTACGAATGTCATTTTAACAGGTGGAATGAATAACATTAACCTCTTTTTAAAATACACTAATAAATATTACAGAGGTCTCCGAACTCAGTATAACAAAACAGGTATTTTGAAAACACATTCAACAAATATCAAAATAAAAGTTATCTTTTCATCTATATATTGCCAAAGCATATTACCATAACAATGTTAGTTTTAGAAGGCTTTATCTTTCTATATAAACCACTAATGCTTCTTTTAACCATGGTATTTTCGGAGACATTGAAGATCCCTCGAGATAAAAAGAATCCTAGAAAGTAATCAACCAATGTGGCAAAATTTCATCCATATTTTTTGCCTATAGGTATTGTGTGAAAGAACCATCATGCACCCATAGACAATACTTACTAGGTAACATTATGCGGTTTTGCCCACGCTCCAGAACCCTGTGCCAATTTTCATACAGATCACTTCACCCGTTTTTGTGTTGAAAGATTAACAAACATCCATACACCCAAACATTTACAATTATAATTTTTGTAGAACAATAAATAGTTACCTTTCAAAAAAGTTCAGAGCGCCAGAAGCAGCATTTCCAGCATATGCCACCCTCCCTTCAGCTAATAGGACCAGCTTGTCGAAGTTTGCCATCAGCTCAGAGGAAGGCTGGTGTATCGTGCAGATGACTGTCTTGCCCTGAGCTGCACTGCTCCGGAGGAGGCTCATCAGTTTCTGAGCTGACGAGGAGTCGAGACCCGTAGTTGGTTCGTCACAGAACAGTAAGCCAGGATCTGTTAGGAGCTGTAAGGGGCCGTCCATTAATCATGTGATGTTTTTTTTTTGCATTTTTAACCCTCCTTTCACCTCGGTGATACATGGTGAGGTTCAAGACTATCTTCAAATACTTGGAAACTATAACTAACCTAATTAAAAGTCATCATTCAAATTGGCTCATGATTTGGTGAAGATTTAAGTAAATTCAGTCGAAATGAGAACCCCTTTATTTAAGGTCGGTTAAACAAGCAGATATATCAAGAACTTTTGAGCCAATGCAATTTATCGTCAAAAACCTTCGGGGCATAGACGTTGTTTATTTCTATTTAAGTGTATGTATGTGCTTATATTAAATAGTAATTATAGACTATGGATAATTTGAAAAGTTCATCTACAGCAAATTTTAAATTAAAGTATAATTAAATGCATCTCAAAAATAAAATAATGATAGCTTAGATACTCGTATATGATAACTGCGCTGTAGAGTTTAACCTTTAGTGGAAAAAATATTTAAAATTGTATTTATCAAATAAATATATAATAAATAAAATAAACAATGAATTAGATCAAAACCTGTTGTGCTTGACCTTTTTTTATTTTATGATCTGTTGTTAGAAAAAGTCAATTTATTAACTTTGACATTGAGGAAATTGGTTATAAATTAAATAATTTTGAAATTTATTTTAATTATACCTGTTGCTTAACTTGAAGTTATTTTTTATATATTCTAACTCCTTTTTCTTGAAGGGTCAATTTATTATTACTTGTAATTGCTAAATGATATAAATCTGAAATTAGCTGCAAATATTTTTATTCAGTTATTTTTACTAAGAGAGGCATTATAAGAATTTCGCAACGGTCAACTTACTTCACTCAATATACTTGTTGTACACTATTAAAGTCAAATATTTTAAGGAGCTTTATAGATTTTACTGACCTCTGTGGCAAAAGCCAGCCGCTTCCGTTCACCCCCAGACAATGTCTTATGTCCGTCGAGACCCCCGATCCTGGTGAACCTGGACTCATATAAACTCAGCTGCCTCAGAAGTTGATTCACTCGCCTCTTCCTAGATAGGGATGATGTACGACTGTCCATTCTTAGACGAGCCTAAAATACACATATTAGTATTAATAGATCCCTTAAGAGATAGGATTCTATTATTTGCAACTGTACTCGATATTTTTTTTAATCGAGTTTTTTTTAATTTCGTTCTAATGGCTATAGAAGTGACAATGACATTTTCACTTTTTTAACCAATGAAAAAAAAAAGCGGATAAGGTTCTTAAGTCCACACGTATATTTTTACAGGGTAGTACATTTTTGATAATTAATTTTTATTTTATTAAGAATTTTATTTCTGCTTAGTTAGTAGTTATTTACAAAAAATATTTATAGCTCATTATAAAACAAGCAAATTAGTAACTAATATTCACGTATCATATTTTCACACAATTTTGGATGGGAATTGAACTGAGGATTCACAAAATCACTTTTACTTACCATTATAGTAAGGTGTTCGATGACAGTGAGGTTTTCAACGAACAAGTCGTCTTGATGCATGTACCCGCTCTCCCGGTGCATGAAGTCACCGATTGGTAGGCCGTTCATTGCTATTTCACCATCGACCACTGTTCCAACTGTCATCAGTACAAAAATAATCTTTATTACTCATGTATATTGAGTTCATTTTTTTATGTCAGCAGGCAGACGGTCCACCGCCTATAGACATCTGAATTACACGGATTGCTGTTGCCGAGCTTGAGTTAAAAGCCCTAGAAGGGCACTGGCTCTCAAGTGTATCTGAACTCACTAAGAAGTGTTTGGCGGCAGACTTACAACTTTATGGTGGTAACCAACCAGACAGGTTTTTTTTTAATACCACGACGGTGGTAAACAGGCATGCATGGTAACCACAAAGTATCTTACCATCTGCCTATGATTAAATCAGGAACCTTTCTTTACCAAAAACTCAAGTTCATTGTAGGATTCGAACCGATGATATTCGTCACGGAATCAACCAACTGAGATAGACCTTAAAACTATTAACAAGATCGTAGGTAACGTTAAACTTGCGTGTTCTATTATTGAGTAGGTACTAAAGATTTTACAATTTTCTACATTATTACATAAGATTTATAATTATTACTCATCTTGTTATATATAAATGTTAATAGCACGATCCAATCAAATCATTTGATCAAAAAAACAACATTATACTCTAGTGCTTTCTATGTAAGAACTCCAAGAAACAAAATAGAGGATAGATATCACATTAAATATGTAGAAATGTATGCAATAAAAATAGAGCAGATGCCTATCATAAATCAATATAAGCAATATTCATTCATGTTACGTCGTTTAATGTTAAAAAGACATTTATATCTTTTTTTTTCATAAATAATTTATAAACACTTCTGTCCATAAATTGCCGTAAAATAATCTAATATGCTAATATGTACATACATATTAGATATATATATACATATAAATATTCAGATGTAATCACGCAACCAAGCTTAAAAGGGTTATGGGTTAAGGGTAAAGGGCTGTGTTTAAAACTTTACTACCTACTTATTATAATTTTGAGTTTAAAGTGGAATTTCGGCTATTGGTACCTATATAGTATATAAATTATTTATTTACAAATATAATATAAGTAATAAAAATTATAATAAATGAACAGCAACATGACATATTAAAATTAATATCCTATTAAACCTTTTGGAATCTGATGATTAAACATATTAAAATCAAAGCTTATCAAATTTAATATATTTTATATAAGCCACGCGTAACCCGCATTCCAGGAGATTTTGAATTAAAACGTCATAAATTATGTAATTGGTGACGAAATCGTAATAGGTATCATTATTCGTGACTTCGACAATATACGAAAATGTAAGTCCCAAATGCGTTATCTCTAACCTAATTTGATTAGGAAAGCGATTACCGTGTCATAAATTAAGAACTACGGTGGGTAGGTCAGTATTATTTACCGACTTCTTAGTAGAAACAGAGAAACAAATATGAGCTCAAATTACCGTCAAACTATCATGAAAATTATAACTAAAGGTATGATGATATATATTCAAATTTGATCACGGATCTTATCTCAAATGGGTGTACGCCCATAAAAGATATCCAAAATTCCACTTGCAACTCGAAACAAAAAAAACAGGAAAATGTTGTTAAGTCGTAGATATTATATGCACCAAAAATATAACACATGTACCTAATAAAAATTATAATAAATAGATATGAATATAAAACAATAAATTTATTAAAAAACTATAAAACCTTTGGTACTTTATCTATTTTACATATTTAAATCAAAGCATATCAAATTTTAATATATTTTTCAAAAGTAATGTTTGGTAATCTATTAGCGACATTCGACATTTCTTAATAGGGTCAAATGAAATGAAATTAAATGAAATAAATTTATTAATTGAAATAGGCCTTCACAGGCACTTATGAAACGTCGACACTAATGCTCGGTTCGGAAGGTTGCTTTTGCTGAGAAGAGCCGGCAATAAACTCAGCAATTACTCTTTTCAAAACAAATTTTAACAATTTCTTTAACAATAGTCCTGATAGAACGAGCGCTATACCCATGCCTCGTCATCATTAATATAATCATTTATACTATAATAAGCCTTCTGTACCAAAGCTGACTTAACTCGTTCCTTAAATTTATTCATAGGCAATTCAAAAATATTTGTGGGAATTTTGTTAAACCGTGCACCTTGCAAGTCCTAAAAATAATCCTTGCACTTTCTGTAGTCTATAAGCAGATGTAACAAGTTTATGCTTATTTCTAGTATTAATGGAGTGCAAATCACAATTTTTCGCAAAAACACTAATGTTTTGACGGATAAATATTATGTTTGCATAAATGTACTGTGATGCAACTGTGAGAATGTTAATTTCCTTAATTTATCTCTGAGGGAAGCTCGCGAGCTTAAATTATAAATAGCACGGACTGATCTTTTTTGCAAAATAAAAATTGTATCTATATCAGCTCATCTGCCCTAAAGCAAGATACCATAGGACATAACACTATGAAAATAACTGAAATAGACTAATCTAGCTGTTTCTACATCCGTAAGTAGGGTAGGGCGTAGGGATAAGTATCTAAAAAACTAGCGGTATATTGTGCGTTCTAACTATGTACGCGGAATGAAGAGACCGCGGGAGGCGTAACGGGGCATCCCCGGCAGTCAAGCAGCGTCGCTAGCCGGAGATATTCGACTACATCTAAAAATTTTAACGTAAGTAAATTTTTTCATCATTTTACTTTTCAGTTTCGAGCAGTGATTTTTCGTTTATCACACCTTAACATAATTTATTAGTATAAGTGATTTATTTGTTTTTCACGATTTATTATTAGTTTTAGGCTCGGTTTAACGGTTATTTTGTTATAACCTCTAAAAATATTTATACGTGGTTGGGGCAAAAAGGTCCAATGTGGACCTTTTATCTCCTCATTAATATGTGGGTTAATAAAGACTTTTTTGTTTCAGTATGCGCAACTATAAAAGAAAATCGGATCGTGGTACTAAATCTGTTGAGTAAAACGAAAACAAAAACGAAAAACGATGAGTCTGATTAAGATAAAATAGAGATACCAAGACATGTTGATTATGTTAATTTGTTGAAGTTAATAATTAAAGAAGAGTTTAATTTTTATGTTACGGTTAAAGAAGTATATTTTGTTTTATAAAAAATTGTTTGTTAAAAGTTTTTAAAAGATTATGTAAGATTAGTAAGAAGATTTAAAATTCAGGCTATATCAACATTCATAATGAATAGTGCTGTCTTGTTTAATTGTATTCTTCAATAGAGACCGATTAGTGATTAAACTATTATAAGCTCAACAAAGTTAGAAATGATTAGTTCGACTATTACTGTTGTAATACATTTAGAAAAAAAAAACTTTTAGAATAGAGACTTTTTAAATAATATGTATCTTGGAATTATAATTAAAAATTAAAATATTTAAAAATAAACGACTGAATTTTATTGAACCAAATATTGTTTTAGTTCCATAAAATCGATTTTAAATAAAAAAATAAATACAGGACCTGGTGCCTCCTGCCTGTCCCTTTTTACCCCTACTACGGGGCAAAAAGGGACAGACGACAAGTTCTAAAAAAGTTGTAGAAACACATATTTCTATTATAATAATTCAACTGAAAATTGAGTCAAACATACTCAGATAACTGTTTGTTTGTTTAGTGTTATTTATTTTGATATAGTACAGTCAGTTTTCACAGTATTATTCGAAATAGTCAAATTGGACCTTTAAGCCCCGCCCTACCCTACTCTGATTTTTCTAACCGCGTAAGCAGCTGAGCTGAGCTTCCCCGCAAGACATGATATTTGGGTGCCCCATTGAAGTTTCGAATCTAACGTGATACCCAAAAACACTGTTGTCTCAACAAGACTGAGGGCCTCATTATTTAACATCAAATTAGAGGCCGTCTTTTTTACATTAGGTAATGCAAATTTGATACATTTAGTTTTTTTGCATTCAAAACTAGATTATTAACAGTAAACCAATTTAATACCTTAGATAATGCACCGTTTACATCGTCAAATGTTTTAATGACCCTTGTATTATAACAAGATATACAAAAACAAATATGCTTAATGAGTTTATGGCGTTGAAAACATAAGTTAAATATCATAACCAGATCCAGCAACTTTTCTAACCTTTTAAGGTTTCTACGGTTGTAAATTAGTCATTTAATATTAATTTATTTTATGAAATTTTGATACAAAATGTTTATTTAAAACGTTGCTAATAACTGAATTAAAAATCTTACCTGGACTTCGATGTGCTAACACGGACATTAACGTCGTTTTACCCGCCCCACTGGAACAAATATAATAAAAATTGAATGTGAAAATTTAAGTAAACAAGCCTTTGTAAACAAAACATAATAGTATCCCTAGAAAAATTTACAATAGTTACATGATGTATTTTTCACTGTCTATACGCCCTATATAATGCTTTTATCGTAAGTTATATATTCTATAATTTAATGTTAAAAATAATAAGCAAATAATCCAACATTTTGTGAAAAGAACGAATATCCGGCCTCTACGAAGCTCTACGAAATCGTAGCGTTCGATTTGTGCGAAAAACTTGTTATATTCATTATGTAAGTAATACTATTTGCGAAGATGATTTCAAATAACTGTTACCTAACAATACGTAGGTATAGATAGGTATATTTGTAATACAATATGTAACTTACCTAGGTCCCATCAAAGCGATCATTGTACCGGGTTTTGCGATGCCGCTTACTATGAAAAAAAATCAAAGATATTAATACTAGTAGCTAAGCTATCTATTACAAGGTAAATAAAAAATGTGCGATGATGCGAGAATATGAATTTCCTTCTGGGTTATAGTACTCAACAAATAATTTTGAGACAGTGCTTATGTTTAACTAATATTCGTCCTTCTTTACCCTTCTTCTTCCTGCCCTTATCCCACGACATGTGTTTTCTTCCATCCCTCCCTGTCAGCCGTCATTTAAGTCAGCACTCCATACATACACAATCCAACCATACTTTTTGCAGGCTTCCTCTTCCCTTCTTCTTTTACGACCATTTTCTCTTTTATTTTTGAAACATCCGCAACAACTCACAGCAGGAGGTACTCCTGTTAGTTAAACTAACTTTACTGTTACCAGGTAGGTGTAACAAGTAACTAGGTAAGCTAACGTTAGCTAAATTAAATTCAATTCGGGACCCAAAAGGGCACTTCTGAAGGTCGAAGTTCTAATCACCAAGTCGGAAGTCAGCAATCTTCCATCCATTACACATCATTACATAGACAAATTTCTGTATGTGACAGAATAATATACTGAGAAATTCTTCAAACCAGTTATCTGATTCCAAACTATAAAACTTGCACTATAATAGACAGATCACTGACATTAGACTATACTTACTTTAAGCTAAGTCTAACTCGTTCATAGGGTATTTTTTGTCTAAATAATATTTTTGACCGACACCAAAAAAATAAGGAGGAGGTTCTCAATTCGTCTGGTATTTATTTTTTATGTTTGTTACCTCATAACTTTCCACTGGGCGAAGAGATTTTAATCATATTTTTTATATCAAAATATGTAGTATTTTATTTTTTCAAATTCAAATTAATTTATTGCATAAATGTGGGATATTAAAAGTCTAGTTTGGATAGATCATTGATTCGTTTCGGTCCTTACCATTATTAACAAGCCTCTTCAGCTTCCCATCCTTAAGTTTCACGTGGACGGAGAGGTCCCTCCACACGAGGGTGCACGGAGGGGGGAGGTGGGTGACTCCCAACACTTCTTCCAGTTCAGGGAACAGCAAAGGGTCATATTTACCACTTGGCTTCACTGTGCTGTCCACATATGATATGTCTGCTGGTTTTAGTTCCTGTGAAAAAAATGAAGGGTATGTGAATGATTTACCACATGTTAAAAATCTATATAATTTATATACTAACACTAACGAGATATTAAATTACGATATGACCCATGAATAAACTAGTAGGTTATCTAGGTACTCTTTATATTAGTGAAAACATGGTGAAAACCGTACCAAAATCCCTTGTGTGGATTTCAAGAAGTACCTAAGCTGAGAAACAGCTAGAGATAGTCATTTGGCTTATAGTAGTCATATTATTTAGAGGTATGTATATGTTATCAGGAATTCCGAATTATCCGAATTGTGTGAATGCGAAATAATAGGTACTTAGCATAGATAAGATCTTTACTTTTTATTGATGATCACACTTTGAACTATTTGTGCAATTGGAAAAAATAGCAATAACTTGAAATGCGGGTAAAACTATTTACTAATAAAAATTATAAAAAAGGTTTTTCTTTTCTTTAAAAGCTTTTTATCCATTTTTATATTGTGTAAAAAATAAGCATTTTATGGTGAACAATGCTGTTTACATCAAGATAAGAAAAAACATGTTTAGTTTACTGCATGATAGGATGCTAAGAATGTAGAAACAGTTTGAGAGCTATGTTGGAACAAATCCAATTGTAAGTTTGCATATATTATTACTAATAACTAATGTTAATTTTAGTTTTTATTTATACCTGAACGAATTTATTCAAAAAATTTCCATTCTTAGATAAAACTTTAAAATAAAACAAATCGAAATTTTGACTTCGACGCTTTTTTATTATTAAGATGTTTAATAAAATAATTTAATTTTGGGGATATAATCTGTTTAATTCGAATTGTGGTTTTCGAGTAGAGTTCTTCGTAGAGTTGATATAATTCTATAATATATATCAGTAAAAGATAATGATCATGAACCAATGTTATTTTTTTTTTTTTTTTTTTTTTTTTTTTAATAATAATTTTATTTATTTAGTAAATCTTCACAATACAGTTACCGGGGCCTCCCAGAAGGTAATCTAAAGATACCTGTGTTGGGAATGCCTCGCTCTTCCAAATGTTAACTTAAATTAAGATTCACAAACAGTTAGTTACATGTTATAAAAATTAATAAAAACAAAGAAAAGTAACTACAAATAAGTTGATAAAAACAAAATTATGTTGGATGCGTGTAAGGATAAATGTGTAGGGCTTATGAGTGGTGTGTGTATGTGTCTGGTGCATGCGTGTTTGTATGTGAAGTGTGTGCGTGTGTGTGTGTGTGGGTGTGTGTATGCGGGTGTGTGCGGGTGTGTATGTGCGTGGATGTGTGAGTGTGTATGTATGGTGTGAGGGTATGTATGGAGTAATGAGAAGTTGTGATTGCGAGGTGTGGGGTGTATCTATTGAGTTATGTGAGTATGTTTACATCAACATTTATCTAATGTAGGATTATTTAATCAGGATGTCTTCGACGTCATTATATTTTTGAGTTTGAAGCCATTTTATTACTTTTTTCTTAGTTTCGTACAGTTCCTTGGGATAGATATTAAGGATGCGATTTATTTTGTTATAAATACGGGGGGCTTGAGCTACATTTTGTCGACTAGCAAAAACTGTACGTGTGGCAAGTGTGGGGGCTATTATATCGCATCTTCTTCTTTTAAGTTTAGTCTGGTCATAAGGTAACGCTTTGTGTTGTCCTAATATGATCTCCAGAATATATAGTTTCCTAACCGTGAGAAGTTTAGAAATGTCATATAGTGTTTCAGTAGAATATCTAAAAGGCTTGCGGTACATAACCTTAATCAAGGATCTTTGTGCCCGTTCCAAGTCAATGAAATAAGATTTGGCTGCACCACCCCATACCGAGATGCAGTATGTAATTATAGATTGCGCTAAAGCTGTATATATTTTGTTCAACAACTCCATACTCATAACATTTCTTAACGATTTGAAAACCCAAATGAGCTTTCTTACCCTCGTTATAGTGAGTTCAAGATGTGGGTACCAGCTTAATCTTTGATCAACAATAATAATAATTTATAATATATTAATTTTTGTCATTTGCAACTCACGGAAACGGTCATTAACTTAATTAAATAGAATAACAATTATATATTCATGTGTTGATAGAAGCTCTACACTACACCACCTCAGGGGGAGCCGGAATTTAATATATAAAATTCTCGTGTCGCGGTGTTTGTGATTAAATTCCTCCGAAACGGCTTGACCGATCATTATGAAATTTTATATGCATATTGGGTAGGTCTGAGAATCGGACAACATCTATTTTTCATAACCCTAAGTGATCACGGGAATGGGAACGGGAACTACGCGGGTGAAACCGCGGGGCGGCAGCTAGTTTTTATATAAAAATATTTTTTCAAACCTTAAATAAAAAAAGTCTTGACGACTTAACAGTTTTTTAACACGTTAAGTGCGAAGCGAGGCCTAAATCACCCCTGATGCAACTTCCCTGTGGTGCGGCAAGCAAAAAAGTGAATTTCTCTGTCGTGCGAATGGCATAGCTTTGGTTTGGTCCAGTGTAGGAAAGAGATAAATATATATTTGAGATCACTAATGGTTTCCGGACTCGGTGGTGTACCTACCTTGGTACCGGATGTCTTAGGCCTCGTGCCGCACTGAATTAATATAATTTTAATGCAGTGCGGAACGAGGCTAAAACGTCCCATATCCCCCCTGACCTCGTACCGCACTCAACGCGAGCTTCCCGCGACTAGTGTTGTGCATCACGTCGATTGGAGAGCACGTCCTTTTACAGCGCCGAACATGCCTAAACGATGTCGGAAGAAGTTAACTTTAAAAAACCCAGAAACATTTTTACCATCTCGTGAAGCTGATAAAAAATCCAAAAAGATTTTGACTCAGTGCACTCAGTGCAAAAAATCTTATTGTCTACCCTGTTTCAATGAAAAACACTCATAAATAAGTACAACATATATATTGAGATTTTTATAAAAAAAGTATATTGATACTGATTTTTTAATGTTAATTCAAGTTCTAATAATTGTATTTTTAAAGCCCGAGGCAGAATAAATAGGACAGTTTCTTTTCTACTTCTGGTTGCCTTTTTTTTCTATTCTGTGAACCGCATTAAGATTTTCATATACAAATAGAAAGATAAACCTTATGCATAAACCGTAATCCATTATTTTCCAATAATAAGTCTGTAATAGGTGCCTCTTAATGGTATAGAATGGAACGCTTCGTGCGCGAGTCCGACACGCACTTGGCCGGTTTTTTTTTCTTTTTGGCGCCTTCAAGCACAATTTAGATTATTTAAAAAAAAATGTATCCTTTGATAGCTTTGTGTTGTTTTGCCAGGTTTTGCCCTTAAAACGATCTCCATCATCATCATCATCAACAGCTCATATACGTCTCCACCGAGGAGCTCGAGCCTCTCCTAACTACGAGGGGGTTTAGGCCATAGTCCACCACGCGGGCCCAATGCGGATTGGCGGACTTCACATGCCTTTAATTGTGACATCTCGGGCATGCAGGGTTCCTCACGATGTTTTCCTTCACCGAAAACTCTAATGAGCTAACATAAAACGATCTAATGAGATATAATTGATCAAAATCGGTCAAGTCGTTGCGTAGTTAAGGCAGTTTAAAAACGTCGATATTATTTTTCCCATCACTAATCGCAGCGAAAATTTGCCCTATTTCAGTGCGTTACGAGGTGTATAAGATCCCATATTTTGTTTTGCTAATAATTCCTAAACTAGCCATCAGATCCCGGGGCGACGGTGGATTAGGGTTCATCAATTCACTGTCTATATCAAGAAGGACCAAAATTCTCATTTATCTTTGATTTCGCGCCAGAAAATGTCAGAAAAAGTCTGTAAAAGGAGGTGGGGTCTAATAGACCGCGTGTCGCCCTAACGTCTGGTCACGGTACGGGCCGATTATACCTCGTGCCGCAGGAACGGAAAGTATGCAAAAATTGGTGCCGCAGCTAACGTGTTAAAGGGTATTAAAGATTTTTATATAACTAGTAGAATGACATTTTTCGTGTCCGTTATTTATTTATCTTGAGATTCGAACGGAACAAAAATTTTTTGTTAAAAAAGTAAAAAAAAAAAAATAGTAGTTAAAAACTAGTTAGTATCTAGTAAAATCGCATAAATCTAGAAATCTAGCATATAAAATAATGGTCGTTTAATTCTTGATTTTGACAATTCCTATCTTTGTTCTGTTTATAACTTTATAAAAAAGGTTATTAAAAGTCTTTAAAGTTGAACAATTATTTATTTTATTATTATAATTTATAATTATTTATTAACTTCGCAGTTTTTTACAATGAAAATAATCGGTAAAAAGCTTTGAGGAAAAGGCAACAAAATAGTTAATAGTGAACACCGGAAGTCGCATTACTGTGGTCACCGATATATTCTGTGGGGAGACTGTGGTTAATAGAAATCACGGACGTGTGAACTTGTACCTAATGTCACATGACACACGACACGAACAAATTATTCAATGGCGTCGAAGATAATGCATAAATATTTCTCCGAACGTAATATATTTCTAATAGATGTAAATGGTCCTATAATATTCTAATGCGGAAGTTTTTTGTTATCATGTGTGCCTACGGTACCATTATCTTTGAAAACAACTGTTACCTTAGCATATCATCATATTCATCAGCTGATATACGTCTTCACCGAGGAGCACGAGCCTCCCCTAACCTCAACAGTGTTTTAATTCGACGGGGTGGGCCTTAGTCCACAACGCGGGTGCGGATGGACGAACTTCACATGCCTTTAATTGTGACATCTCGGGCATGCAGGTTTCCTAACAATGTTTTCCTTCACAGAAAGCCAGTGGTGTGAATCCGTACGTAAGTTTTTAAAACTTAGAGCTACGGGCTTGGAGCTGCATCCTCATGATCGTGAGTCAGAGCGTTCCCCAGTCACCACGGCTTAGAACACTGGAATATAGGTAAATTAATTATTTTAAATAATAATTATAATAACAAATCGTTCAAAACAACTACCAATTTCAACACGTGGCAAACAGCGACTGACACTGGAAAAATGTTGCGTAAGTTTGTTTTTTTACCTTTATCTGCTCTATGAGATGTAGGTTCCGCAATCATCTTAATGTTATAGATATGTACTGAATTCTTTTATCACGAGTTATTTACATCGGCATCAGGCAATGTTTTTAAACTATCAAATTCTTATGGATATTATGCTTTATACCATACTAGTGGCTCGTAAAGGCAATATACCTGCCAGTACTGAGCATAGGTGCCTGTCATAGGTGCTTACAAAGGAATTTTTGAATAAACGAGCTTTCATTCAAATATTCACATTGGAGAATCTATACTAAACCGGCGATAGCTCATATTTTAATTATTAACGTTAGAAAATTTCCGGGAGACCATAGTTGCGATGGGAGGGCATAATGGAAGGAGACTGAATCATAGCTTCATTGAAAAGTTTAAAGGAGCTCTCCGCCCGTCAGGTAAATAAAGGCGAAAATGATTGAATATGGGTTAACGATTTTGTAAAAGCGAAAATTCCGATCAGCAGAAATTTTAACTTTTCTAAAAAATACATTTTTATTTATTGCCTAAAATGATTGATTGAAAATGGAACCATCTTCGACATTGCTATATCAGTTGGAGGTTGTTGGATATATAAACTGATTCCAATAATGTAACTTTATACACGCAGATAACTAGGTTTGCCTGGCCTTACACGCACAGATGAAACTATTTTACGATTACTCATTCTGATGGAAAGACAATTATTCCGAGACAAACCAGTATATTTTTTTGCAAGATCTGAGCGTTGAAGATAATTTGGCATAGCTTTACGCTATGCGCCAACGGAAAGTTCTACGACTGTCTTAATCGACTAAAGAAATGTTTAGTGTTCTTTTGATCGATATATTTTTTTCAGAACATCATTCACAAGTCATTTACCCATAGAGGTACCTGCAAGAAGGGTGTATTACTTAAAATATGCGAAAGAACTTTTTTTTCAGCAGTTTTTTCTTAATTGGTATGTAATTATAATATGTCGACACAATTTCACCAATTTAATCATTAATAAACATTAAATCTGTCAAATTCTCATTTATATTTTAAATAAATTTGAATTTATTAACGAAATAGTCATAAATAAACTCAATATATATAAATAAATGATCGAAATGAAATATTTATAGTCTTAAATTGCATAAATTTTTAACTTTTATTCGTGAATAAAGCGGACGTTAAAATTAAATAAAAGAACTAAGTTACTTCCTCATTGCAAGTTTATTTAACAAAAGCTCCACGTGTAACTTTATCTGAGGAATAAATTTATTTATTTACCTTCAGAGTGATGTTTCATCAATGTCAAACCAACGTCTATTTTTTTTTATTATTTACACGTGCATTTTTTTCTTAGCATTGGAGGGGGTACCCACCTAAAATTGATTATTCAAAATAAACAGTAAGCAAATGCACCTTCCTCTGTTTTTGTTTTCTTTATGGCTTATTTCGAGAACCTTCTTTGAAGGAACTAAGTAATTAAGTGTCTAAGGAAGTATCTATATATATATATATATATATAAATTTCTAAAATGACAATTTAGCGAAGTTCTTTAATTCGAAAGATATCATACTCGTCTCTGTATTTCCCAAACAAGTTAGACATTAAGTCAAATTTATTTAAACTTAGATATAGTAGGTACATAGGTATACGTTAATAGTAGGTACGCCAAATCAAGCCGATTTAATGCTATTATATGTATAAGGAAGATAACCTTCAAGGCAATAAAAAACCATAGGCAAGTTTTTTTTAACTCTGTTACGAAACTCAATGAAACTTCGAGAACTCTTAAATTTTTACAATGAATTAGAAAAGTTTACCTAAAGGACCATCTTATCTTATAAGTAAAATTGTATTTCATTACATTGGGTATTTTACTTATATTGTTATTATAAATAATGCAGGATTTAAAAATTTAATAGTAAAATTGACACTTCACTAATATATTTGTTGATATGCATGACATGCAGAATGCATGCAGATACATCATAAAAATCGCAAGTAAAAGTTATTTCATCAGTAAATAAATAATAAATAAATAAATATCCTGGGACATTTTTCACACACGGCCAATCTGATTCCAAAGTAAGCTTCAAATGAAGCTTGTGTAATAGTAACTAGATAGCTGATATACTACATACAATACTTTTAAATACATATATATTATAGATATTTACATCCAGACACAGAACAAACAGACATATTCATGCATACAAATGTTCAGTAAATAAATAAAAAACAATAAATACTTGCCCTTTAACATTGAAAGCAATATTAAACAAGTAATTATTATTAATTAATAATGTCGTCAATTAACTTTTTTAACGGCCACTGCAATCTAATGTTTGCGGTCTAATTAATGTACTTACATATGACTCTTCCAATAATGATTGCAATGAACTGGATCCGTTATTTGACGATTCATTCCTTGGAACACTATTCCTGGATCTATTTGATTTTGTACTCATTTTTCACGTTATATTTCGACACGTTTAAAAAATAAACTAATTTAATAATGGAACAGCGACATCGGTAAAGTCCGCACACATTTTACCGCTTCACTATTGCGTATGTATCGGGTTTTGGCGGCAAAGCAGTGCGTGCGACTGCTTACCAGCGCAGCGACCGTACTTTGACATTACTCTATGTGTTAGAGTGAGACAGCTCACCAACTAGAAAGAGAAAATTATATTCTCATTCATACGTCTTCGCAGTAATGTGATACCGAAGTCAAACAACAAATAGAGTACACACTAAATAAATTCTAAGCCCTATGCTTCTTCACAGTATATTATATACAAATATTTGTATATGGTGGCCTATATCAACACTTTATGTAACTGAAAAAAAAAAGATAAAACATTATTGGTAGTACTTATTCTGTGATCTGGTTAAGATTATTACAAATTATGCTGTTAAGAAAACTTTAATCGATGCTTATTTAAAGTCAAAGTCAAAGTCAAAGATATTTATTGCATTACAGGTTGAAAGATACATTAGATTAGATGTTATAACAAAATTGTGGTAAACAATTTGATACTTACATCTCATCATACGCTCACGTAGCACGAGCCTCCCCTAACATCGAGGGTTTTAGGACACAGTCCACCACGCGGGCCTAGTGCGATTGGCGGTCTTCACATCCCTTTAATTGTGACATCTCGGGCATGCAAGTTTCGTGAAGATTAGTATTAAATAGGCATAATGCTATTTCTGGGTTGAGAGCCCTTGCCCTAACCGCAATAGTCCGCGTAAGGGTGTCAAAGCCATCTGAGACAAGCACCTTTTAGTCCTTTAAAAACACATAGAGCCACTTTTTAATCCTTAACTTAAAAAATGAATAATACACAAAATCTTATAAAAAAATTTTTATCTAAGTAATGTTCGTATAGAGAATAACATGTATATAGAAGATATGGTAAATGTCTTATGTAAATAAGAATGTGGTCAACAAAACCACAGTAAACTAGAGTCTAGTATGGCAGAGAAAGCAGGGAAAGAAAGGAAATATAATATCTACAATGTATTTATGTCATTCTCAATAGAATTTATCTGATAACGCACTATGCGGTTTTAATTATGTTAGAAAACCACGATACCTTATGCGCGGTCAATATGACATATCACAAAAGAAAAACTAAGCTTTTAGTTGGATTTGTCTATAAATAACTCAATTTTCTTGGTAGTTTTTAATACATGACCAATGAGGTTATAAAATATGCAGAGTTTGGTATGACATCTGATATAGGCAGGTACTACTTTTCAAAATAATTTTGATACACAGACAATCAGAAAAAACAGAAACAACGCAGGAATCTGTGTATTGAACTCACGATTAGCGGCTTTAAAGACAGGGAATCCAACCACTAAGTACACCGACCAATCAAATGTATAGGTACTGCATATACCAACTACTTGAGTCATGAGTTTTCTTTTCTTAATTATGCTATATTTCTTAAACATACTTCAAAAAGGAGGTTATACATTCAGTAGATAAATAAAAAGAACTCTTCAATTAACTATTCGCTCCGGCTTATTTGAATTTAAGCCTAAAAGTTCCGGTAGAAAAACATCAAGGGAACCGGTTGTGACAGCATTCTATGACGAAAGGGCAAGTAACTCATTAACTTGCAGGTAGGTTACATCTACTTTTGACAGCCTCCGACTCTCGTCTTAAGTGGACTCTATAGAGATGGACTAAAACTTTTTATGTCAAAAAGTTCCACCTACGATTGTAGTCCAAAATGTGGGAGTTAAAAACCGGTTAATTTAACGACTTAGAACACCTCTGTAGCCCTATAAACATGGTGTGTTTGTTTTATTCAATGCCTTTATTAAATGTCTAGACAAATTATGAGCTTTCCTATAAATTATAATATGAATAAATTTACTGTCTGGCCGTCAGTTTGATTCCCACCCAGGAAAGGTGCGGGAAAATCCGACTAATATTATAAATGCGAATGTTTTGAGAATGTATGTGTGTGTGAGGAGCTCCGAGCAACATCTAATTTCTTCCGTGATAAATCATAAAGTGATCTTGAAGTTTAGTGTTTACCTACTATTAAAACTACCCTCCAGAGGTCAAGACCGACAATCCCGGAAATAAAATACTATCTACTAAGACGGCTAATGAATATCCTAAATTGGCTTAGCCCTAATAAGGCCGCACGCATCTCAAACCCACTGTACCATTTAAATTCAAACTCGACACTATATTCACCCAACTATCGTCTGTCCCTTTCATGACCACTGCAGTCT
The DNA here is from genome assembly GCA_905147785.2 of Thyatira batis. Taxonomy (NCBI): domain Eukaryota; kingdom Metazoa; phylum Arthropoda; class Insecta; order Lepidoptera; family Drepanidae; genus Thyatira; species Thyatira batis. The sequence continues at coordinate 9,849,730 of LR990489.1, forward strand.
GATAAGTGCGTCTCTATCGTCATGTTCGACTGAGTCACTAGATCTACTTTCAGTATTAGAATAGGGTTGTTAATCCGATAACCACTGGATCGCAATAACCTAAATAGTATGACGGCGATTGGTGCGTATGGAAAACGTTGTGACAGCTAGATGTATGGCTTCAGTTTTCATGAAACGAATACTCGTTGTGCGATACCAGATACCACCCTGTGACGGGTCAATAAGCACTGGACGCCCGCGCCGTGTCAGTATTAACTGTGCTTAGTGTTGTACTTGTTACTTTTGATACCTGTTATCGGTAACTGTTATTGATAAACTTTATACAGGAAGCATAGATGGTGTAGAAAAGTCTTTTTCTCAAGAAAAGATATTGATATAGGTACGTATTAAAATAGTAGATAATATTAGGAATTCAAATTATATAAAGAGGTGTTAAAACACCCACATTTCGTGTTTTTCTTTCCAAGATATTTGCTCACTAATTGGATTTACGTCAAGTGATTTTTTTGCTATGATGAATAAAATTAAATATCTATCACGTACATTGATAAAATAGTATCAAAAATAAATTCTTGTGTTATATAAAATTTAATATAATAAATAATAATGTGGTACCTACACCCACTAGTTGTTCACATCCCTAAAACAAAGGTAATTTAGTTCAGAGTTCATTCTATCACATTTCCACATACATTCAATATATGGAAAAGAAAGAGATAGACACTGTTTGTGATGTCACTTCTTAAGAACACTATGAGGTAATACTAATCTAAAGGTATTATACCGTTCGATTGATTATGCCCACAGGAATGTACCGTACACCAAGGTTATTCAAAAATAGAAAATTTATATCTTAATATGAGTAACTATGTACCTTTGTAGGAGACTTATGGAAAGAGAGGATAAAACCCAAATATATGAAGAAAACATGGTATAAACGTGAGTGACACAATGTACAATAAATAATAAAAAGTAAATCCAAACGACTTAGCTTGTTAAATTCAAATATACTTAAATACCTACAAATAAGTTTGTATATTCAACAACCTTGATTATTATGGGAGTTTGAAAGGTCATACATATTTTAACTCCATTGAAACCCACTGAAATTTTTTAGTATAATAACAGACGTCTTGATTCTATGAATAAATAGCGGAAATACCTAATATGTGTATATTTATGAGCTCCGAAATCTCATGTGAATTCGGAACTTTACTATCGGAGACTAACTCCCTATATAAACATTTTAGATGCTTCATAGAACTTTAATGACAAAATATTTTTGTTTTAGTTTTGGACAAAAAACTAAACAAGTTTTACAGTAACTAAGTACCGCGAGAGGCCCAAAGGCAAACGTTTTATTTCTTACAACATTGTAATCGTATGTAAATACATTGAGCCTTTACTATCACGCAACTATTGTTCTAACTATCTTAGATTTCAAGTCAATGTCATGTGTATGTTTGCTATTGACAAACATCAGAAACTGTTGCACTGGTAGTAACACGAGTATAGATCTAGACGGCTAAAACCTAGGATAGTTACCTACTCTTTATTCGCTATCATTCAAAGTCCGCGTAACCCTTTACACCCGAGACATGTTGTTTCTTAAAATAGAGTTAAAATGTAGTTAAGTGGTTTCCTTAGTGTCCAGAACATATGAGAAAAATACTGAAAAAAATCCTGTCGTCGCTGGTTTCCAGCAATCAGACCCTCACGATCGTGAGTTTCAGGAAATAATTGAAAGTCGCACGATCGTGAGTGTGTATCATCATTGGGCTACATTATCCTGAATAATGGAAATAAAACACAGCTGTCAGATGGAATACCTTTTATCAAGTGTAAAATTAAGTACGGACCGAGACCGAGATTTGATTCACCGAAATTTGACTTGGCACCTTTATAAATATCAAAATCTAACATCAATCCTTCAGATGTTGTAAGAACAATGTTTTTTAAACCTTCAGGTTTATGTTTTACAACTTGGCGTAACTTACAGCGTCCTGTGAAAGGTATCATTTGTTCGTCAATAGAATAGAAGCCCTGAACTCTTTCCAGCTTGTTACAGGTTTATTTTACGTTGTCAATCATGGGTTGCACTTTCGTAGCAGGTTATCCATTTCGTCTGCAGCTGGAGAGTTGGAATTGACAACATGGAGGGCATTACAAAGTGTAAGGAACCTGTCTCTAGTCATCAGAACATAAATACGGCCTAATTTTGTGCCAGGCTTCCAATACATTGGTACTCGAGGATAAATAAATTCATCCCATGATGATGTGTTTTGCAAATACTTTATATTACCAATTTCAGGGCCTGTACATTTGATTTCATGGCCTGTAGTGCGTAGGTAATATAAATTTATACAGTGAGAGATCTTTTCAAAAAAATTAGTGTCAAAATTGTCGTTAAATATTCTATTGGACGTCTTACTGGCTTTGTGGGCAATGCAGGATGGTCATGGGCCTTTCGTGTGGAAGCAGTTTGCTTTCGGTTCCTCGTATCTCTAGGTACCAATATAGGTCTTCTTCCACAAATAGACATAGTTTCACGATTACTGGCAGGGGATCTCGATCTATCATTTGGGGCAGAAGGGGAACGCCTTTTACGTGAACTTCTTGATTCTCGCATAGTATTGGCCCTTGGTGTTGACGGAAGAGGTGACTCAATCGGCAGTAACTGAGGCTGTATCAATGAAAAAGTTGAGGTAAATGTCGTACACGGTCTTTTATTTATCATTTTGTCGACTTGCTCCTCTTCATTTACATTTTTTCCAGCTGTTTGCCGGAATAGGACATCCGAATCAAATTCTACGTCATCGTCGCCCAAATCTTCGTTCTCGGAGATATTGCCATTTTCTAAAAAGACACAAATGATGTTCCGTGATTTGACGTCCTTATAGAAATAAAAAAACATTAATTCATGGCCACAAAACACCAAAACAACAAAAAAGAGGCACAAAAGTACGTAATATAAATTTCAGATACTACAACCGCTATGCTATGTTCATGCGACTTTAAATTTCAAAAGAAATTCTCGACAAACTTTAAACGTTATGTACAAAAAACACATACGAACTTATCCAACATCTAATAAATAAGCAATATACAGGAAAAAACATTTAAAAATCTCGTTTATTGACGTAAATAAGATGTACTTACTTGAGCGGGCGCTGTCGTCAAAAAACGCAGCCCTCTCCACCGCAACTTTTCGTTGCCTGACAAGTCCTAACTTGTTTCTATGACAATAAAGTATATTTTGGCGCACTCACAAATAGACTCACCATTGATCGACGTCGGTTGCGTTTGCAAAAAATGATTCCTATACGGTGTAGAATTTTTCAAAGTTTGAACGCACGATTGTACAATCCCGGGTGTAAAGGGTTAAGGGTGTAAAATCCACTTTTTAGCCAATTAAAAAAATCATATAAGAAGTTATCATTCCTTCGATAGTATAAATTTTATATTGGTTATGTAGAAAAAATTGTTATCAAGCGATAAAGCCGCCTACTGTACAGTTTTAAAGTTTAATTTTATTTGTATGTCTATCTTTGAGTTAATCTCTACCTATCTGCCCCTGTATTCATAAAAAAGCCATGGGCGTTAAACTAGTTGAACCTACGAAGTCCCTTTCTGTCATGTGACCTTCCATGTACGCAAGAGCGCGACAGGTGACTCAAAATTTGGTACTGTATAATGACCATCACAAAAGGATCGGCAGAGTTACAGCCTACTATCAAATTATTAAAATTTATGCCTAAGTTCTGACCATAAATAAAAAATCTTGATGGAAGTAATGCCTTGTCATTTGAAGCATATTTCCCATTATGTGACTTAGTGATGGATTTACAAAGCTTTGGGGCCTTAGAATATTGTATGACAGATTTAATTTACAAGAAAACCGGTACACTTAGTAACATAACTTAGATGCTTAACACACGTCATAGGCGACACATAGTCTGTATTTTTTGCATACGGCTAAGAATTTATTTCACAATATTACGCCAATGAAGTGTTCATATTTAGATGTTATCGAACTTGCTACTTATAGTTTTATATTTCTAAAAAATGATGTGCGAAGTCAATTCTGTAATTTCATCATTAATCTTATTTTTTCTTTCTAATTTTCTATGAGGTTGGGTTTATTTAAAGCTATCATTAATCATTTGACCCGGCTTAATTTTTGTTAGTTTACGTAAAAGTAGTTGGGCAATAATTTTAATAAGATATACTTATTATAAATCATAATAGACATGAAAATTTATAAAGATTGAGACAAAAACCCCCGTCCAAAACGTTACGTTAGGTGACAAAAATACCTAGGTTTAACAAGATGTCAAATAGATTGCCTATTAGTCTGAATAAATCAAATGCATGTTTTATTATACTTACTAATTAATGTTTAGTCATAGATTACTGTGGACATACTAACAGAACTGAACCCCCAAATATGTTTATCGCCTCAATCTAGGTCAATGAGCCTGATTAGTGAGATCTAATAAGATTTGACAATATTTCTAATAAAGGAATCTCAACGTCCCACTCGACAAGATAGCGAACAAAAGCCTGATTAAAGACAAATTACCGTCTATCAAATTCCACCCATATGCCATATCAAATGTCTAGTTAGAAAAAACTATGCCTATGTTTTTTTTAATTTACCTAAGCCGTTAGGTAGAATAGCAATTTATTTTCGTAGAATCCTCTACGACGGGCTCTACGAATGTTCGTAGCACTGCTACTATATTACGATTCACTATCAACAATTCGATTGATGCTAGTGAATCGTAATATAGTAGATTGAAAATTGATTGATGATTGAAAAAAAATGCGAAGAACCCCTCAGGTTCTTCGCATTTTTTTTATGAAATACAATAAATTTTATAAAACTGTAATTAGACTTTTTAATTGTTGTTTGCTCCCTCTCACGCCTACATTCATCTCACTCTTTCATCATATTCATAGTTTACATTCACATTCATAAGATTTGAAGGACTGGAATGCGATAAACTCATGAATTATTTACAGATTTTGTACCTACATGTGCCCTACCGAATCTCAATTTCATTTTTTGAAAAATAATGTGTTAAAGACGTTTAATATTAAATTTCTTGTTATCTGCTGATAAATCAGATCAATAAAATTTTATATGTTGTGTTTTTATATGAATAACATAAATACGGTTATATATTACCTATTTATTGAATGTTACTCTAGCGGTTTAGAATCTAATATAGTCAAATTGTTGTTTTAATAGGTTTATTATAAATTTTAATATTCTAATATGTACTGCTTCTTGAACCCGAGCGTTTTAATTAGGGTCGTGTGACGCATGACTTTTTATTTATTATTCATAAAAATCTCCGCAACTAAAGATTGTTATAATATATGTGTGTATTTTACCTGCTAGCTAAAACTAAATCTTTTTCAAAACTTCCATGGAAATAAAATTATTTTAAATATTTTCAGAATTGCTATTCACGAAGATTTTTTTACTTATTTTAAAGAAAGGATTCATTAATTTCATAATAAATAAAACAAATGAATATTTAATAATAATATATTCATTATTTAGCGTAAACAATACAAGTGCAAAACAATTAAGATAAACATAAATTAAAGCAAAATAACCTCATACTATATGATTAACAATAATCATAAAAAAAAATATAGTTAGGTACAAAATTAATCATTAAAATTAAACCTGGAATAAAGAGGGGCATAATTCATAATTCCATAAACAATAGAACCAAATACAAAACAGCCACAAGCAAGTAAATTCTTTAATAAATTTGTCAAGCATTATAAAATCTTAATTTATTTATACATTCCTATAGAGAAGCCATTTTTGATCGGGTGTTACTTGGCGCGGCGCGTGCGCAGTACAAGCGCGATGTACGCCAGAAATCTGAACCCAATGAAGAGTAACACCATGTTCACAATATTCATTGTGAAGTCGTCCTGGAAAATAAAAATAAACCTTAGTTTGAAAGGGTCTGTTTCATTGAAGTAGAAAAAGTTGCTGTCGCAGCTGTTTCTCTAGTACATAGGTACCTACACTATGTTTTATAAATACAATAAGCTAGTGGACCATGATCGCTTCATCAATCGAGAAGTCGACGTTTTTAAATAAAAATGAAATTAGGGGAAAATGTATTAGGATCCTCAAAATACTTGATGTTAGCTATAAAATCCGTTATCAGGAAATTCATTTTAAATGCAAGTACCAATAGGTTAGCTATTCCTAGTTGGTAGTTTTCTTTTAGAATCTGATTGTCTACCACAATCAGCCGTGCTATCACTTGCTTATATTAAACCACCTATTAAAGTTAATAAAATCCATTACCTCAGAAAAGCTGAGGGTATCAAGCACGACCTGGCCCGAAGCGGGACAGGTGAAGTTCTCCCTGGTGCAGGCGATGGTCTCCACGCCAGACCACTGGTTCACCAGTAGAGCCTCGTTGCCGTACCGGAACCAAGACAAATACGATATCCAGCTGAGGTAAGGCGGGACGGAGCTATGGGGAAGAACGGGTAAGAACTATAGTAAGATAGAAAAACAATTTATGATAGAAAATATTTGATCACAAGCATGACGATCTTCGATTGAGAGCCGTCTGCGCTTACAGATACAGTCTGCATAAGGGTGTAAAAGCCGTCTGTGGCTACCTTCTAGTCCATTGAAAATCAAATGAGAATGGTTAAACTTTACCACTCAGTTCAGAAGGTAATTTTTCCTACAAAGAGCCAAAACAATTTTCAAAGTTTTTTTTATAGTAAAGTTAACCTTACCCAGAATTCAAGAAGAATCCACCGAAAAGCATGAACGGAATGATGATGGGTGGTCCCACAGAAGCAGCCATGCTGACGCTGCTGCTTGCACATGATATGAGGTAACCTGAGGATACAAATATTGATAATAGAACCAATCAAAAGCTGGAACTTACAGACTAGTAGCCGTGGCGGCACAGTAGGGAACGCACCGACTCACGATCATGAGGGTGCAGGCGCCTCCGACTTTAAAAACACCCTACGGATTCACACCACTGGCATTCGGTAAAGGAAAGAAAACATCGTGAGGAAACCTGCTTGCACAAGATGTCACAATGAATGGCATGTGAAGTCCGCCAATCCGCACTAGGCCCGCGTGGTGTACCCCCTCATTGTTAATGGAGGCGCGTGGTGCTTGGTTGAGACGTATATGATGATGATGCAGGGACTTAGTAGAAAACAATCCTAAGTAGGTGCATATGTAGAAATAACCCAATTTCTCTCATCACTAGATTATTAAAAGAACAAAAAAGAAAACCTGTTCCAATTTTAATGAGGGGCTCAACAATGTCACAATTCCGGTTTGGATCAAACGTTGTTGGGCCATCTAACATTATGTAAATAGCTTGGAAAGTTACAAAACGCGGCCGCCATAGTATAAGTTACAAGTTATATGAGATACTGCGGTCACGAGAAATTATTTTGCCGTTAGATGTCAATGCGAACATTTGCTACTGACGTTTTGGAAATTAATATCTATTAAGTACTATTGTAATATCGAATTCGTGGGAAAAATCTTTTGCCGAAATTTGCAATGGAGCTTCGAGTGTACAAAGAGAATGCTACTTTAGATCCATTTAAGGAGTAAAATGTAGTCAACAATTTTATCATCGTTCAGTTAAAAGACTATCGAAATAATACCGTATCCTAAAAATTATATACCACTATATTATTATATAGACCCTCACCCTTCACATCTATCAGTTCTCAAAATATAAATTAGGATTCGTAGAGAAAAGTCATTAGCAAAGATCTACTTGTAAAATACCTACTACATAAATAGTTATGAAATAGACACATCTGTTTATGGTTCTCGGAAACCCTTTAATAAATTCATTTACATATATGTATAAGCGTAACATCTTCAAAAATTTCGTTTGTATAATTCATTATAACTATTAACCGGTTTTTATTAATAAAAAATAAACGGCCGAGGCCTTGAAATACTTATGAATCATAAAACGTCGTTTCGTTTCGTCCAAAGCTATTATTACGTATTGTTGTGTAATTCTTGTGTCTGAGACCAATCAAATAACAATTTTAATCAATTTTCTCCTTAAAAAAGTGTACATGACTATTTTAATCGCTAAGTAATGATTTATTATTGCTTTAATGGGTTTTTTCAATACCTAATGGACGAAAAGCTTTATTGTTGCGGTAGGCTTTAAAATATGGTTTATTTATTCAAATTCCTATTATATAAATCATAATAGTTTGTCATCAGAACAAAATATATTGCTATTAAGTTCAGTTCAAGGTTTAAACACTATATTTTGGCATACGAATTCTTCAATCTCTTGAACTTGACTAGAACTTTTTGATGTCACTGGACTAAATGAAAATCACTGAGTAAGACGTCAGAATAATTTTTACCCCTAATGAAAATCGAAAAGACAGAATTAGTACAATTTTGAAAGATTAAATCTCGATAAAGATAGGACTTACCGAATGACGTAGCAACATTCGTGATCAGCGCCGCCAATCCGGAAGCAATGAAGAACCTCTTAGGGTCGGGGTTCAATCCAATCATATAGTAGGCTATAGTCGTGAACACGAGGGGTATTGTCGCGAAGACCGGTGCCTCTGCCAGGGTCTTCGACAAGAAGTACACATCAGCTCTGTACATCCCTGAATGATGCTCCCTTATAAAGATCGGCAACTCTGAACAGAATACCTGTTGAGTTTAAGATAGATCTAGTATTTGTTTTAATTTGTGTATGGGCTCTTCGCAGATGCGCTGTGGGATATTTAGAGCCTTCGTTGAAGTAATTAGCATTATGTATGCTTTGGTATAACCTACTGTTATATATATAGTGTGGATGAATAAATAAATAAAGTTATAATATTAAGAATTTTTACATAAGTTTGTTGGTTTGCTTTAACAAACTTCATACAAGGAACTAAAAGAATTTGTTACCCATTTAGCATTAAGATTGTGGATCAAGAACGCACCGATAGGAGTTTAGATACAAAAAGTTAAGTGTTAGTAAGACATATCCTTGATGTTAAACAAAAAACCTCAGTTTGATTGATCAACTAGTCAGCTCGAGCTTGTTTCGAACCAAGCATTTAATTACTTTATTTTTATCTTCACATGAAATGCTAATATTTCTCATGCGAGTAGAATCAAAATCGTGCAGTAAATTGCTATTCTTGGCAATAGATCCCTCCGAACTGGTTCTTCTGCTTTAAATTTATGTAACATTTTCATTATCTTACCAATGAAGTAAAAACTGTAACTGTTGACTATTATGTACATTTTTGTCTATACCTAAGTATAGGTTACGATAACTAAAATACTACTGGCATAATCAGTGAATGACTGAAACCCTAAATGGATGTCATCTGTCAACCACTTTTCAGGTTTTGTAGAGTCAAGATAAAAACGTATCTCGTCATAGGACAGATGAAAAGACCCCTTTAAAATACACCTATATAAATATAATACATAGCAACGGTGTAAAATATGTCTAAATATAACAAATAAGATTGTACTGTTTGTTATACTGTAGGTACCTTTCATTTCATTTAAGGTAACTGAAGGGTTACGTAAAAAGATAACAATGTTAATCAAACTACGCTATTTAAGGTAGTACCTTGCAAGAATTGTTTTAAATATCATTACTAAAGTAGATAACTGTAAGCCCAAACAATGTTAATTAATTGATCTAACAAAAATCGTTCGTATTACAAACATTAAAATCTTTAAATGTTCACAACAGCCATTAGCTTTTTATAGGACACATACTCGTCAAGAAATAAGCTAAGCAAATAAAAAATAAAATAGATGTTTAATTCGAAGTGCCTTATCTAGTCGAAAAAAAAGTTGACTGGACATGACAAGGTTCAATGATCTTAGATTAAATACGACGCAATGCGTCATTTGGACCTTCAAAGCCTCATAATCGGCGATAATAAATATGTAGTGTCCATGCAAAGCCTTGGCTTAAAGTTTTTATAGAGTTTTACTCATGTCAATCAAAAACGTTTGGGTTAGTTGTTGAGGTAGGGCTTTTGACGGTAAAGGGCTTGCGTCATTATACCTCCAGTTTTTTATCACCGTTTATCGTATACTTGGCAATGTATAAGTAATATAGAGCAAGTAGTTTAGGAATAAAAATCTGAAGAACGACAATTAAAGTTCCACCTCAGCTTTGATCTTAGGTATATACATATATGGAAAGGGAAACATAGTTTTGCAAGCAAGAGCAACTGAGACACGCAAGACGTAACAAGGCGATACACGACAGCAATAGATCGGTCTACTTATAGAAGGTATTAAGCAAATAAGAGCTGATAGCAGCTGCTGTACTTCAAAGAGATGTTACTCCAATTGTTGCTTCTTGCGTGAGATTGAAGCCAAAAGCTCTTTGCAATATTGCTATAGAACATAGCACTTGTCCTCAGTACGCGCGAATGTTTAGAGCAAGAACAGGATACGTCAGCCACATTCAAGCATACCAAAGGGCAAAGCAAGCAAACCCGTGACAATAAAAGAAGCCAAATGCGTCGCTATGGCCAATACCGGCGACAACGACGTCATTACTATAATCAACCATGCAGATTCCTTCACCATTCTTCCACCCTTAATTGATCATGAAACAACTCACATTGATGACAGCGAAGATGTTCTGGAAGGTCATGTTGGTGAGGAACATGAAGATGGCGCCGTTGATGTTCATCACGCCGTCCTGGTCGAGGTGCTGACCGAAGTATATTACACCGATCAAGATTGATACCATCTGCAATTAATTTGTGCATTAGTATTTTCCTTAGTTCAAAGGCCATATGGCCATAAAAGTCTTCAATGCGTTGCCTACTCACATGACAAGTTTACCTATTAAGTGTTTTAAAGCTAAACTCAAGACATTGTTGCATGAAAATAATTTTTATTCTATTAATGACTTTTTACTTGTAAAACATTAATAATATTGATTTAATTTAGATGATGACATTTTTACTTATTTTTATATTATTTAAATTTAAATTGACAATTATGCTTTCGTTATCTATACTAATATTATAAAGAGGAAAGATTTGTTTGTTTGTTTGTTTGTTTGTAATGAATAGGCTCCGAAACTACTGGACCGATTTCAAAAATTCTTTCACCTTTGGAAAGCTACATTATCCCCGAGTAATCTATACTAATATTATAAAGAGGAAAGATTTGTTTGTTTGTTTGTTTGTAATGAATAGGCTCCGAAACTACTGGACCGATTTCAAAAATTCTTTCACCTTTGGAAAGCTACATTATGCCCGAGTAACATAGGCTATATTTTATCCCTGTATTCCCACGGGAACGGGAACTACGCGGGTAAAACCGCGGGGAGGCAGCTAGTATTGTATATTTGCACGCCATTATGGCAAAGCATGTAGAACTTCTCTTTTCTTTTGCACATCTTTGTACTAATAACCATGTTTCTAGCAAATAAATTATTATTATTATTATTAAGGTAAGGGATCTTTTTTATGCGAGTGATACGCCCTGGGCTCTTTGCATGACCTGTGCCCGATATAGTTCAGCCAGCATTCCCACCTCAAAAAGGTAAGGGATCTAGAGTAACCCCTTAAATCTTTAAGAATAAAAATTGGAAATCGTAAAGAGAAAGTCATGCAAGATTTACGATGTTTACATATATACATCTATGTTGGTGTCAAAGTTTTAATGTCTTTTTTGGACAAGAACTATCAACACACTTTGAAATTCTTTCAATCATAACGTTAAAACTATATGCAATTTTTATCCACCAAATCCCGAGATTTCACAAAAAGCCTGTAAAGTTGAGGAGTATACTAACAATGGTCTGCAGGAAGCGCACTTTGATGAGCATGGGCTCCTTGGTGACGGAGAGCCAGGAGCGCCACAGCACGGCGCGGAACTGCGCGCACCACGACGCCTTGTAGCACGAGCGCCGGCCTCGAGCCGATACGCTGGACCATGCTGCGTCTGCCCAGCCCGCTGCGATCTTGCGCTGTTGGATATACCCTGGCTTGAATACACTCGCTAATGCAGAAGTATCTAGTCTTCTCGTGACTACTATCGATGCAACTCGATAATAATTAAGTGTGTATGTCACCGAACTCTTAAACTGCTAGAGCGATGTTGATGAAAATTGTGTGTGTTCAAGGAGATTCGAGAATAGTTTACATTCATAATTGAGCCCAGTGGCAGAACGAAGTCTGCCGGGTCCACTAGTGATTTATATTTTGATATATAATATACATCATATCATACATGCTAGCTGTTTCAATTTGGAATAAATCAAAGGCTAGAAGAAATGACGTTGTATTTGCAACTAGTAATGAAGTGGTTGTAGACCGTCTTTTGTTTTGGGAGATCAGTGAAGTAATGGTATAAGCACAGCTCATCTTCTACCGGCAGTCAGTGGAGTCCCATAGTGGTGGCCATCATTCCACGCTAGCATTGCAATGTGGCATGATGGCCCAGACGGCCTTGAAAGAAGTTTCTGCTTATATATCTAACCTCATGGAACAACGCGTTCTCAGCTTCAGCGACGATCTTGCAGCCGATCTCCGACTTGGCGAAGGCGGTGCAGACGGTGTCGATGGTGTGTCGCGTGGCCTCCTCGCGGCCCGGCACGCCGGCGAGCAGCTGGATGAAGTGATCAGCTGGGTTGTAGTTCGCTGGACATGCTGCTCCTAACCTTGGGATGGGGGAATTATATTAGAAAGTGGCTCCAGTGGCTTAATTTGATCCAAATTACATCATGACTGTAGGTGCGTATATACCGAAATACTGTAGAAAAACTGTGTCGATGGTTTATGAATATTGGTCTACTTGCTTGGACGGAGCTTCTCTGGATAAATATCAGATTTTCTTGAACTATCAAACCATCAAACTCACTTTTTTATTTATGTACCTTATAGACTTACATTGATATTATTGATAAAGTTGGCTTTAAAATTACTGTCACCCCTTTGTACCTACTACTCGTACTCGCTCACCTTACTTTATGAGGTTGTATTTACAACGTTACGCCATAAAATAGCCCGAATATATACTTAGGTTATTCTAACAAAGATATATAAATGAGCATGGTACTTACTCCTTGAAAAAGTCGGTGGCTTGTTCAGGGGATCCAAGAAAAGCAACTCTTCCATCAGCCATAATAAGGAGTTTGTCGAACATGGCGTACAGTTCTGAAGACGGCTGGTGGATCGTGCATATCACTGTCTTGCCCTTTTGGGCTAGCCCTTTGAGTACCTAGAAGGATTATAAAATTTAAATTTAGTTTGTTTTAGTATAGAAATACTTTACAGTTCGTTGTGTTTTATACGTAAGTAAAGAAATGAAATAAAATCCTAGCATAAATTTTTCTGGAGCCGATGGCTAAATGAATATTCCCAAAAAATATTAATATTTTCTTCATTTTGCTTTTGCTAGCTCTACTAGTTACTAGCTTTAGTTTTAGTACTGTAATTTAAAAAGCCTTTTTTTGTATATTTATTTCTTAATAAAATCATTAGGTACATAGAAAAGCTTGAATGTGTTTTTTTATTTTTCTTCTATTTATTTTTATTTTAGATCAAATTCTTAACTTTCAATCCAATAAAATATTATAGGAGTAGAATTACATGAAAATATCATTTAGGTACCTGTATAACATTTTGCGCCATAAACGAGTCGAGTCCTGATGTGGGCTCGTCGCAGAACATGAGGGGAGGGTCAGTGAGGACCTCACTAGCGAAGGATAACCTCTTCATTTCACCTCCAGATATGCCCTTCAGACGGCCTGGGATGCCGATTACTGTGTTCTGGCATTTGGAGAGAGCCAACTGTGGAAAATAAATCATGAGTAGGTAAATAAAAATTTAACAAAATTGAAAAAACATAGTAATTGACAGCCAGCATTGAGACATTTTATGGAAAAGTAAATTCTACTAAAGTTTTGAAAACTGGGAAATAAATAGTTTTTATTTAACTGCAGTGGGACAACTTAAGCTTTAAATAAATAAATAATAATATGATATAGTACCACTAACGTATATTTATGTTTGTATTAAAGTTAAGCAACAGTTAACATAAAATTTCGTAGTTAAATAATTTGACGCGACATCGAGGTAACTTAAGTTCCTCATTTGAATAATTAATACCTACGATTCAAATAAATTGAAAATGACTTCTGAATTGATTGACAAACGAGGTTTATGAAAACCACAAAGGTACTTCTCAAACTAGAACACTGATGCAATATTTGATGGTAGGTCTATATTATTTTTAATAGAAATTTGTAAGCCTATTGAATCTAACAGCATAAAATTTGCTTTTATATCATTTGCTCTAATATCATGTTTAGGAACGACAAACAAATTAGCACTTTCTGGCTTCAATTTAGGATATGGTATCGAGGATCCACAGAGATGCTTACCTCTACAATGACCTCTTGAACACGACGCATCCTCTGCGCATAAGGGATGTGACGGTCCATTCGGACTAAAGCCTGAATAAAAGAAACAAAAACCATAGTTGGACATGGAATGTTATTTATTCCACAAGCAACAAGGCGACATCCATTCGTTGTTTTTCGAATGTCAAAGTGTCAAGGCCTCAATCCAAGTTTGTTTGAAACAAGCTTCGATATCTTATGGAATTAATTAATTTGGAAAAAAACGACATATCTATGGAAGCAAAAGCTCGTTGACCTATTTAAGGTCCATTTCTAGAGGGATTTCTTTATATGAAAGTTCGTAAATATTTAAAGTGCCTAATGTCTTATTAAATCATATCTTAGTTCCAAAATTTTCACACTATCACCATGATATATTACCTGAAAAATCAAATGCTCCTTAACAGTCAGCGTGCCAATAAACAGATCCTGTTGCTGAACGTACGCGGACAGCGCTGTCAGCGCTTCAGGCGTCGCTGGCTGCCCGTTCAGCGCCCTAGTTCCACTTGACACCACGCCGTTGGGAGTACGGAATGTGAGGGCATTGAGGAGTGTGGTCTTCCCCGCGCCTGATGACCCCATGATGGCGAGGAGTTCGCCGGGGTAAGCTGCGCCGTTCACTGTTAGGGATGGAGTAGTTTGGTAACAAATGCCCATGGGTGTTGCCAATAAAGACTATAGAGGTTGTATTCAATTTAAAACACATAGATATGTACTTATCAAGATGCTATATAAAATATTTTAATTGCTAAAATTGCCAAGTTTTCAACATCATGACATGTGTTACATACTTTAGACAATTTAATTGGGCATAAATTGTAGTTTTTAAATATGGCGTCGACTAATGCCTTCTACCCAAAAAATACTTGCGCAAAAATCTAAGTAGATTCATTTAGTTTGACGACGCTATGTGAAAAACATCAGACATTTAAATCCTGTAAACTCACCATTCCTAAGCAGCTGCTTCCTCTGCTGGAACATGCGGTTGTTGGAAGCCTTCCAGAAGTTCCAGAAGCTTCGGCTCCTGTTCCTAGACTCTGTGGCGAAGGCATTGACGTCTGCCCAGGTGTACGTGACCTTTTCGATCCCTCCGATTGCTCCATAGTTACGTGAAGGTACTGTCAGGGTAACTTCACCGCCACTAATGCGTGGGGAACTGCTTGCTGATTGGTTTTCCTGTTAAATTGAAAGTGAATCTTTAGCTTGGCCCTTTTATTTACACACAGCTTTCTTCTTTCTTGCTCAGTATGCAATATAGATGAAACACAGTTTTGAACATAACTTGTAAGTGCTAGCAAAGTAGTGGTATTAAGTAGAGTGCATGCTGTGGTAACCAGATACCTACTTGTTGCTTTATTTATGCTACATATTAGTTTCACCCATTTTGTCAGGGATCTTTAAATTTATAAATACAAATATGAATTTCATAGCATTAAAAGTTATTCCAGAATATATTACGTGGCAAATTGCATCCAGATCTCTTCACCGTTCTGGCTTGAAGGCATACCAACCTAACAAATATCTTTACAAATTCTTGCATTTTATAATATAAGTAGGTTATTCGCGCAGACACAAAAGATATGTTCTTGCATACTAATGTAAGTTCTGGGAGGAATTGGTCAAGGTCTATATCGTCAACCGGCCCCTAGAACTTCTAGAATAGTGAAGCTAAGTTCGTTGGTTAAATCAACAATCTAAATCACCAATTTATAAAATGTTTATATCATTTTTAATTGATGTTGTTATATTTTGTTTATTATAATTTTATTGAATAACATTGTAAGTGATTTATTAATGACCACCTATATTATAAAGTGAACGATTTGATTTTTTGTTTGTATTGAAAATGCTCCGTAAATACTAAACCGATCCGAATATTTCTTTCACTTATAGAAAGCTACATTATCAGGGAGTTAGATAGGGTATACTTTATCCCCGTATTGCTGGGTGAACGGAAACTACCCGGGTGAAACTGCGGGGCGGAAGGTGAAATATAAATATTGACATTACTTACTTACTAGGTACCTACCAATTTAATTTTTGCATGCCATTTGAGTGGATAACGTTTTATTAATGATTTGATGAATATATCAATCATTTATTCATTAGCTTTTTACGAAGTTAATTAAGTCATCATGTTTAATTTTTGGTCTGCGTTCAGATACCTACCTATAAAATATTTTGCTAATACTTCGGGCTAATTAAATTGCTCACTGAGCAACCCCATATATTTTCCACTCAATTGAAACGTATGGCTGAATAATATGATACTTTTACAAGGGTAAGAGTTAGGTATTTTGGTATCAGCTCCCGACTCGTAGTTTTACGGTTTTTACATAGGTTTATAAAATTCTCATGAAAAAAACTTTTGTAATTCGAGCAAATAAAACATTTTAGGTATTTAAACTGTAGCTCATATAAATATGAGGACGCCTTATAAGTACCAGACTAAATACACACATCATCAAATAGTGTGAACGACAGAAACCCTCTATAGGTAAATTCGGTGTTAATTACCGGACGGAATTGAGGGGTATTATCGGTTTCCGGAACACCGGTGTCGGATTACGGTACCTAGCACGTGATACCGGTAGCTAATAACTCATAACACTTTCTGAAACCTGCGGGACCCATGCGGTTACCCTGTGATGGTTTTGTCACTTTTGAATTTGACACACAGTTTTTTACAGAAAAAAAAATAAAAAAATACCAGTCGAATTGAGAACTTCCTCCTTTTTTTTGAAGTCGTTTAAAAATAGGTAGCTACATATGTTGAAAGTGTTAGCTGTGTGACTCTTGTAGCTTAATGCGCAAAAACGGACATTTGTTTTCCAGGATTAAATAAAGTTGCGTATTCCAACAAAATACGAAATTTAGATTAGGTATATTTTACAGGGGCACTTATGGAGGGTAAAGTTACTGAAGTTATCTGCCATCGAAATAAAAAGTCACTCATTACCACGGTCTTTCAGTTTACTCAGAATATTGATGAAGACAGTTTTCCTGTCATCCAATCGGAAGTCGACCTTCAACTGAAAGGAAACGGCAAGAAACTCAGTAATTTAAAGTCTCACAAAGGAACAGAGTATTTAATGTTTTAACACAATTATCGCTAAACAAATAAAAGTATGTATTTATATACCAGTAGGTATTATGCTAATATACTAGGTAGTTAGCTTGTTGAACAACTATACACACGTGTTTATAATCTATATAATTTGTATAATTTTCTCGTGAGGGATCGTTACGAAATACATGGAGGTCGTCTATCAGATTCATTAGATATTTTATATTATAATTAATTACAATTTAACGTCAAGTATTTAAATAAGCTCAGTGTAGGGAGGTCGAACGCCGTTGTGAAGGACATAGGTTTGGTACAAGGAGCTTTAGATAATAATATCCTGAAACTTTTTTCACATACGGCCTATGTGATGCAAAATAAATTTATAAGAAAAACAAGAAAATTGGAGTCCCCTTTTAGAATTTTTAACTAGAGCTTTTACTATGGTAACCAGATAGCTGTTATATCAGATAAAATACTTTTTTGTGTCCGCCTGTGTAGCTACCATCTATAAATTGAACGTATCGTCAATCACCAGTCGATGGGAACCGGGAGGTGTTCATCAGACAGCTGTTCTAGGCTTAATCTAGTTACCACCTTCGGCTCCAAGCATGGTGATCCTGGGTTCAGGTACAGTATAAAACATGCAACAATCTGAACCCATTTTGAATAGATCTTAGACGAAGCTAGGTAGTTATATCCTAGATGGAACGATCGCTGTAAGAATCTGGTGACCCTGGGCATAGTCTAAAAACAACTATCTGTACCCGAATTAAATAGAGTTTAGAAAAAGCTCTCTACATTGAAAGACCACTACAAGAAAATAGACATAATATCTATGTATCGCCAATATAGGCCTATAGGCTATCACTAAGAAATACGTGACATTTTCGATTACGACTAACATAGATATAGCAGGATATAACCGATTGTATTGAATTGGATACAATTAGATGTCTGATGGAGACGATTGGCCCATATAAGAAGGTACTTCAGTACCATCTGTTGGTGCCAATTTCCTATATAAACTATTGAGCTATGGCTGGAAATTGATCTATTATACACTGGGTGTTCTTGCTTTTTGGAGCATCACGAATCTGGTTGGTTCTACTGTAGATCACGACCGAAGTTATGAAAATAAAACTAGATAAACTATATTTAGGTGCGAAACTCAATCCAAACGGCCTTTATGGACAAAAAAATATTTTAAATATAGTCTATCTATATCATTTTTTTTTTACATAGATTGCATAATATTTTGACATAAAGGACGCCAATCGTCAACGATGTAATAAATTCGCAACAGGTAAACCATTAAGAAGTTTTATTTAGTTTCGAACTAATTAGTCTAATAGTAAATTCCATTATGAAACTAGTAGTGACGAATGGTAAAAAGTAAAAAAAGTTCCATGGTACCAACATTAGGCAAGTTTGGTACGACTCGGAACCGGTGCATTAATAAAACCTGTTTTATGAGATTTTTTTGTAACACACCAAACGCGGCGGAATAGAATATTTTAAGAACAACTTTACGCTTTAATGATGGCGTGTCGGATGATAGGTTAGCAACATCTGTGATTCTCATTTACATTGATCTGGTTTCTAAAACTTGGTTCGTCGCCCCCCGGAAATGCGAGAAAATCTAAGGGAAATTTTGTCTTGACGCATGTCTCTACATCTGTAATAAAATATGTAAGCAAGAATGCATTTAGCATATGAGACCTTTCTCTTTAAATGCAAATAATATAATTATCTAACGATAAACCTTTTGACAAATGAACCTACCTGTAAAGACAACCTACCCCCCAAATTAAGTAAATGAGTGACAAAGTAGCTAAAACAAAAGATTGAGAAACAATGCCTTTTCATCACTAGAAAAACCAACAAAGCTTTTAAGATAATAGTAGATATGTTAATATATTATGTATATAAATTAATAGATGTTGAATATGATAACGAAAACGTGGACTAGTTTGAAAAATGTTGGAACGTTGTAGGTAAGTTGTCCACATGTAATAGGTCCGTTTTTACAGCACTTACCTATACATAATATTCGTGTGCTAAAAAGAGACAAATATAGTGCGACGAGAGGAGACGCCCTCAAGTCGAAACGGACATCTTAATTTTATACCATTCAAATACTTATGAGCAGTAGCGGAAAGATTGAAAATCTTGTAATAACTGAAAATCTTCCCTGAAACTTTATTTTAAGCGTATTACATCGTAAAGCTAGCAGGTTATATATTGCTGTCTCTATATCCATATATGTATACTATGCAAAAACTAAGATGAATGAATTTATCGAAACTTTTTGATTAAAAATAAAGCGTCCTAATTCAGAAAGCAATGGATTTATCCCATCAGAAATAAATGAAGCTAATTTTGAACGTTCGTATATACGCTTTCTATGGAGCTTAGTAATTGATAACATTAAATAAATAAATAAAAACTTACCGGTGAACTACTATATGAAACCCGTTGGTTATCAACTGATGAAGAAATCAGTGGCTCGTGCTCCTCGCTTCCGACAGTCATTTTTAATCCGGTCACACAAAATAAACTCGAATGAAAACAATTACAAAATCACTATCATGTTTACACTTTACACTTTTAAAAACGTAATGTGTCACTTTTTTTTTAATCTGGCGGGAAAAGTTTGACATGGGCGCGCGCGGTCGTCGAGCGAGCGATGTGCTTGACTAGTGCGGAGCGCGGGCGGAGCGGACTATCTACTATTGACTAATCAACCCGTCTTTCTGTTATAAAATGTAGCTTTGTCCGCGACAGACATTTTGTTTGAATTCACGTCTTTGCGTGCATTTCTTTTGTTATGTGATGATAATTTTGATAACGATGTTGTTGCATTCAAATCTCTTTTAATTAACTTTTATATTGCTTGCGAATTTCTCTTCAATGACGAATCGGACAATTAAGATAATATCTGGCAAATATTTGGCAGATTAGTCTTTGACAGTTTTTAACACGTATTAAAATACTTAAGATATTTTGTAGGATAGTTTGTAAATAAAGTATAGAAAATGATAGCTCTGGGTTCAGAAATAATCCTGTGAGTAAAATAAATAAAAATCAATACACAGCGGATCTCGTATGTAAATGTTTATTCAAAAAAATCATATTTGAGATAGCAAATAATTATTCAGTAAATTATTTTAAACAATATTTTAAATGAATATCTTTTACATTTCTTTCGTTACACGTATGATTATAAAATGACACATGACAAAGGAACTATTGTATGTAGACTTGAGATGTATTAAGAACCTCAACGATAATATGCATCAGCAATATGGCTATCATACATCTATTTATGAATGAATCTTAAGCACTATTTTACATACACATATTCGTTCAATAATTATATTTGGTGATATATTTCCTCTCCTACGTAATTCTACGCGTGACATTCCACAATTGAATGAAAAACAAACGCATAAAATAAATTTAAAAAAAAATCCATTTTACCCAAAATAATAATAATAGTTCAATCGATATAAACAAAACAAAATGTATATACCATACTATAACTCGACTAAAATCTATCGCAATAATGTGTTTATCATTATCATACATAAATAAGACAACGGTAATATTTACATTGCACTAAAACGGGACTCGTGTATCTTAACTTAAGCATTAAAACTGACAGCGCGCGATAGAAGCGACCGATAATAATTTTAGCATTTATAAAAATAATCATAATAATTAAAATTTAAAATAAAGTTGAGCACCTCTATTAGTCATAACATTTACCTGCCCTATTTTCAATCAGTTGTAGACATTCCAAAATGTACTTGGTATATTACATTTCTTTAAGAAGTTTTAACACAAGAAGTTTTCAATAAAAAATGCAGTTTCAGTGAAGTATCCATATCCGGCTTATGTAGACTAATAGAGGTACAGAACAAGAGCATAATTTGTAACCATAACAATCGAATTTACGTTAACAATACTATGTCTTTTTCTTAGGACTGGGCACAGTTACGTGTCAGATGATTACGCAAACGCGAAGGTTACAGTTTTACTCGCGATATAGGTACAAAATGTTGCATAACATAAAGCTTAGTACATTACACCAAATAAAAAATAATTAGACATAGGTATCTATGCTATGCCATGTCCACATTTGAAGGCTTAAGCAAGTTTCACACTGATAAAGTATTTGGTGTAATCTGCCAAGTAAAACATAAGATATACAACGTTTTAAAAATTAAAAGGATAAATATTTAGTTCTTTTTAAAAACAAGTAAAATCATATTTCAATACTAAACACAGTATAAATCTCGTTTGTCAGCTGCATTTCCCAAGACTATGATTTATATTAAGGCGATGGCACAGTTATATTATTAATGTCTTACAAGAAAGATTTATTATAAAAATAAATTTTGCAATCTTTCGAACAGTTGGTAGCTTTTTCTATTGAACATATTTTTCAAAATCACTATTTCAGCAAATTGTGGATATTTATAGGAAATTTGGAATCGTTGACTTAGTGTTGCTAACAACAAGAATGCTTTGTCTTACTAAATGTCAGGGGCATCGCACACAACCGGTACACATTATCTAGCTTTAGTATTGCGGTCGTAAATAAATTGTTTTTAAATTACATGCTATTTCATATTGTGCCATCACCTTTACTGTGAGAAAACAGACCATAAGAATGTTTGTATCAAAATATTCGTTTTATCGGAAGCGACTGTTATTACAAGGAAGTATTTATAACAAATTATAAGCATTTTTTATGTTCATGGCAGTCTTAAGAGGTACACGAATGGTAAGGAACTGCATTATATTTTTCATTAATGGAAAAAACCCGAAAGATTCTATCACATAGACAAATACAGTTTCAAAAAAGAAAAGAAATAGAAAAATTAAACTTTAATATTGTTTAAAATGTGCCAAGAAGATATTGTGAAGACAGACTCATAAGCTAAAAGATATTTCTCTATAATGGCCGACCAGAATTTTAATATCATCCGCGTCCATAAAAGTGTTCAGATTTCGATAAGATAGATGAAAAAACTTGATTATATTATTTCTTTACCTATTGTCGTTTAATAGCCTGTTTAATATGCTCGTTATACAAAAATAGCTTTTTCTTTTGGCAGTATTATAAGTCTCTCAATGAAACCAAACTTAATGTGATTCAGAATAAAATGGTCAATGCAGTTCCTTCACTCTTCCGAAATAATTCTAACACGTATTCTTTTTAATTTTATAATTATATCTCTTCATACAACTAGCGACTAATCTGAGCTAATATATCTGAAACGGAATTGTATTATGTATATATAACCGTATGAACTAACTATTGCTAACTAATATGCGAAGGCGATCAGTCTACTGTTTACTTATTGGCAGTGTATGTATGTATTGTGGATATAATTTGGGTATTGTTTTGTGCACATTGAGTTATTGCTCAAAGATATAAGCAGTTATAAACTTACGATAAATCGAATCAACAAAATCAATATGAGAAATAATCAACATTTTTATTCTCAACTTAATATTTTTGGGCGCATTATTATTCAAGTACCTATTAAGTTTCAGGAAAAAGCTGATTGGCATCGATTTAATGACCCGATAGTTTGATCTATAAATCCGAGACGGCGACCGCAGCATATTCATGTTACATGTTAGTGTGCGTTAACGCACCGATGCCCATTCGTTGGCCTAGAAAATCAAATTCCATGTGCACTAAACAATACCTAGGGATGTATGTATCATATATTTTGAAGCAACACAGCCGCACGAAAGTTAGATTATTAGCATTAACCAACCTTTCACGTTATTTTTGCCGTAACGGAAATCTCCTGACAATAGGACAATAACATCGAATTCAAAACATGTTTTTAATTTAAAATGCAAATAAGATATGCTATTTATTTTTGACAGCTTTCATTGAGATGCAGGTGCAGTTTAAAAAAATTAATATCTATATAAACATTGGTATAAAATCATATGATGGGGATTAAATTTTATATCTATCATTTAAAGTATATGGGGTTTTTTGCAACATGTTATTTCGGCGACATAAAAACAACGTGAAAGGTTTTTATAATATTCATAAATCGAATATGAACAAGTTTTTATATTTTTATTTTATTTATCCAATATTCGATCTACGAATAAATATATGCGGCTATTCAAAGTGACTATATGATATGTCTAAAAATATTCGAGCTTATAAATGTATTGAAGGTACTGAATTTGTCTTTTCTGTATTGATTTCGGCACGAGTTATATATGAGGGCAATATTAGATTATAAAATGTAGAAGTACAGTGAAACTACATTATATTATAACACATTATCTACACTAACATAATAAGGAGGAAATATTTGATGTTTTGTTTGTAACGAATAGGCTCCGAAACTACTAACTCTGAATATTTCTTTCACCGATGGAAAGCTCCATATCCCCGTGTTCTTACGGTAAAGGGAATTACGCGGGTAAAACCTAGTATATTAATAGTTTCACTGTCACTTCTATGTGATATTGTAGTAAGTTTATGCTAAAATTTCGCTTATTTTGGTTTAATAGCGTATTAGTGTCGCGTAGGCGAATCTTAGGCTAACTTAACGTTGAAATAGGACTAAATGCAATCTTTTTTTTATAACCCATGTGACCATTACACAGTCAAGGTACATTGACTTTAGATATTTACGGATAACAATATTGTTTCGCTGTTAGATTCTACAGAAAATGTTACCCGAGAATTTTTATATACGGATTGCGCAAGACTATGAAGTTTATATGACTTATTAATTACGTAGTCTAATCATTATGACTATGTAGTAACTTGCATTTTTGATGGTGTCTGGATATCGACCATTCGTTTCGTAAAGGTTTTTGTAAGTTGGTTTCTATGAAAAATCTTCTTGAAATGAACGGCCGAGGTAAAGGAGGCATAATTTATGATCGAATTGAAACGGTCTATTGTTCCTCCCACATTTATGGCGGGGTTACATTAAGATTATAGACCTGCTGTATAACGCAAGATTCGACTGTCATTGAAGTCAATTTAATGGTCGTAAGTCTAACTGATTATGCACTGTGACACGGCACTTTATTCCGACTCCCCCTTTTTAGGTGTCTCAAACGGGCCGTGTACACACGCCTTTATCTATCCGTTGTTAAATAACAATTCGCCTAAACATTCACAAACGTGTAGCAACAACTTAATTCTAAAAGTATCATAAGGCATGTCCCACCATCTATATATTATTAAACGTAATTACATTCGACACTAGTCCGTGTATATTTTCACTAGGGCGTTCCAACAAGTGCTATATCATATTGTGTTATATTTTTTTATCTAACCTGTTACAATATTATCTAGCGTATTCGGAGATTGCGAGACAAAAGGATTACATATAAACATTACACAACACAGAAATGTCTAAAATGAGGATAAACGAACTGGTACCGTTTAAATACACGATAGCATGAGGTAGCCTGAAGTTATATATAAAAAAAAAAAACTTAAAAGCAAAACATTATTTTGTTATCCTAAACGATACGAACGTATAATACTGCTAAATCTATTGTTTCGACGACACCTCTGCGACGATATGCGCCGAACGTAACACGGGAAATAAATAACATATAAGATTATTTCATAATATAATTTCATATTTGAACGCATAATTATTTCATACAAGAGACAAAAAAACAGTACGTATTCGACGCATATCGTACACAAATCGTGTCATAGCGAATATAATCGTTATGTTATAATGAAAGCTAGTCTGTGCAAGGAGTGACGCGTTCGCTACTTACATCTAAACTTACAAATGAGAGCATTAATTCGCCTATTTATTAGATGCGCGTTATATAATAACAATGAAACAGAAGTAGTCTGGTACGCGGCGGCCCGTCCCTCGCCTGTCTCCCTTCCAACAAACACTAAACTTACTACCAACTAGTATACAGACAATCCCTAAAGCTAATGCATGAAACAAGAAAATTTGATCTGAACCTTAACCTAACATTGATATACGAATCGAAAGTAACACTCAAATTATTAAAAGGAATTTTTGAAGTATTTTTTTAGAAAAAGGCATAATTTTAAATGAGAAGATAATTAGGTATTGAATTGTACGTTAAGAAATTTCTTTGTATCTACAAATATATTAAGATTTATATTACATGAAAAGATTCAGAATTTAGTCTATATTCCATTTAATAAAAAATTTATGTATTGCTGACTTATACTGAGCTATAATAATTTTCTCAATACCAAAATGATAATTCGTTACTTTATTTCACATTTAAACGCGATTCTCATAGACAAATAATTCAAACTAAACCACTTATTAGAAAATTTTAAAAACTTAATTAAACCCAAGTCCGAAATATAAAAGGAAAGTCTTAAAACAAATTTTAGCTCATCTATCATGCGCCTGCGCGCGCCTATATCACAGCCAAATCGGCCGCCGCTTACCTTTGACATACTTCTGTGGGGCCCTTCGTAGAAATAACTATGATTTTGTCATTATCGACTTCAAAGGTTGCTTTATACCCTTATCTCTCAGATTTCTAACAAACATACTATCATTCTATTTATATAGTAATATTTTTGCTCATTTAGATCTTACCATATTTATGCTAAGAACACAAAATTGATTTATTTTCCGGCGTAAAAATCCCATAATCATTATAACGACGCAAATATTTCTAGGGCCCTCTAAATTGTTCATCGTTATTATATATAATTCGCTGGGTTTTCGAAACGCACATTCATAACACGTTACATCAGCAATCATATATACTCGATTATTATTCGAAAACGCAGCAAAAAACGCGACGAATGGCTATATATAACTAATGTAGTAACCGCCGCGGTGAGCATACGTCGCCTGACGTCCCGTTAAAAAATACTATCAGTCTTTGGACAACCCCATCCTGTTTACAATGCAATACACTTGAAAAATGTACACAGATAGTCTAGCTAGAGCCTGAGAAAGGACATGGGCTACTTATTATCCCGGGAAAATGGAAGATCCCCCAGGTATGCGGCTGAAACCGCGGTGAGAAACTAGTATAGAATAAATACATTCTGAAACATTTCTTTATACGTTCAGATTAAGCAGAACTAGTATTAGATATAACTGATACTACTTAACGTACCTATATAATGAAATATATTTATTCTGAAATAGGCCTTTACAGACACCTATGAAAGGTTCGGAAGGTTCACTGTCAATCCCAGTTGCATGAATACAAAACTTAAATAGACAGGACACAAATCTGTCAATTTACTTTCTTTCTGACTGAAAACATAAATTACCATTGATTTTTCACTCAAATATGATAGAACTTATATAAAGAAGAAGGTAGGTAGAATAGTGTGTATTGCATGTAAATCAGGAGCAACACATC
This sequence comes from Thyatira batis, assembly GCA_905147785.2. Lineage (NCBI taxonomy): Eukaryota > Metazoa > Arthropoda > Insecta > Lepidoptera > Drepanidae > Thyatira > Thyatira batis. Next base: position 9,876,652 of record LR990489.1, read on the forward strand.
TGCATGCACTCGCACTCACACGCTCGGGGAGGCGACAACCGCGGCGATCCACTCGATGGGTGACCGTGACCGGGACCGGGACCAGGACCGGGACCGGGACCACCGAACACACAACACTACGCACGTACGACCGAGTACGCGAGGCAAATTCACAACGTTAGGCTAACGCCACTGGCGAATGAGTGAACGAGTCCGTTCATCCATTCACTCTCGGCGCTCTCAAAATGGCGGCATGCGGTAAGAACTAGTTAAAATGTGCTCGCATATAATTGACGAACATTTACGTGTCTTGATCCTATCATTTCTCGGTGACTTGTTTTTGGGTTGGTAAAAATGTGACGTCAATTTTATGTGCCTTCGAATCGATCAAAAACTGTCATCAAGGCTCATTTATTAGAGAAAATATCAAGGTATAACTAAAGGTTGCAATGGAAAAAACTATATTCAATTTAATTAGGCCTTTGAAGGGCACTGTAAACGTTATAACTACTGCTTTTATTTAACATGTCAGCCATTTTTATGGACCAACCGTCAGACTCAGGCAAATGACGTCACACAATTATCACCATCAATACAGTCCCTACAACGCAGCTATAAACCATTCGAATAAACCGGCATTAAAATTAGCAACATCAAAACCGATAAAGCTTTGCGGCGTACGTACACTAAATCCGTCGTTCTGAAATCGACCTTAGCGCGTGGCGTATAGAGTTGTTATTACGTTCACAAGGTCTGTGGGGTGTGTTTAGGCGGTCGCTTGAGCCGCCTGCTGACCGGTCACTGTCAGTTGTTCTTGTCGAAGTTGTGGAAGGCCCAGTTGAGTGACATCGTCCAAGAGTTCTTTACGGCCTCCGAGAACTTCTGGCGGAAGTGCTCCATGGCTTTCTCTTCTGATAAGTCCATTACCTGGATTGGAAAGAGGAATAAGTATACTATTATTTAATTGTTTTATGTTACTATATACTATACTATCCGCCCCGCGGTATCACACGCGTAGTTCCCGTTGGAATACAGGGTTAAAATAGTCAATGATATTTACAAAATAACGTAGCTTTCAATTATTTTGATCGGATCAGTAGTTTCAGAGCCTATTCCGGCAATTCGGAACAAATATACAAATAAAAATCGAATATTACTCCGCCTGCCCCTATATGATTACTACGCTACTTTCCTTGCATAAGTTATAAAACATATTTTAAGATAAATGCTACCTCCTTATTATCACCTAAGCGGAACCATTCCAATACATAGTTATTTAAAACTGATTATATGCATTAAAGAAATTGCAAGTAAATAAATACTCAACATACCGCCTAGTTATTACGTAATGATTTTGATGTAAAAAAGTACAGATTTGCTTTTCAAAAATAGACCTAAATAGTATGACAAAAGTAACGACTTTACTCACGAGAGTTTCTCTCAGATACTGTAGATCCTTCTCGGAGCTCAGTTCAGGTAGGCCGGTGGAGATCATCATTGAGAACAGCGATATGATCAGGTGGCCGTGCTTCCTGAGGATCTTGAACGCCTGTAATGAGATAAGAAATTGATTTCTAATGTAGTCATATATTTTTGGTCCTTCGAGCCGATACAAAGTGGAAAAACATAATGAAAATAGTAAGACCTTAATTAATATCAATTTCATTGCAATCATTACATTTTATATAAAACTTATTTCATATGTAAACATCAATGCAACCTATTTATTTCATCATCTTGATCACAAGCAGCTCATATACGTCTCCTCAGAGAAGCACGGTGTAGACATATGAGTATATTTATTTAACTATCCAGAAATTCTACAAATAGTTAACTGACTAACCGTTTCACAATGCTCCCGGAATATCTTGAAGTCTATCGGCTCATTGACCCCGGAGCCCTTCTGTCCCTTATTGATGACATGTATGAAGTCGTGTGTCAGCACAAACGGCACCCGCTCCCGTTTGAAGCCGTACTTCCTCTTGAAATGGCCGAGGAAGTGACCGAAGTCTATGTGGAATAGCTGTGAAAGTAATTCTACTATAAGTTGGATTTAGTAGCAATTTACAGCCTGAACTCACACTGCTTGAAAGTCGTTGCCTTTTGATGAATGAATTTTTAGAAAGAAATGTTACTATTGATTATAATCTTAAATGGTATACTGATTTAAGTGGAACCACTATCTGGCTAAAACAGTTGTTAACATGAGAAAACCTTTAAAAACAACTCAATAGTTAGTTAAATTGTTATTTGGAAATTAGATAAAGCACTAAAGGCATTACACCAATTCATAAGCAGTGGGAGTTCGGCCTGTCTAACAACGTCGATATACTCGCTTGTGCGGCGGCTTCGCACGCGCTGTGGCGCTAGGCATCCGTATAGCTCGGTCCCTTTCTAATTAAAGAGCACATTATACACAGAAACATTTGTCTTATACTAAAGGTATCAAGCAGGTCAAAGAAACCAGAAGTTTCAAGCCAGAATTACGAGGATAGAAATACACCATTTTATGAATACCCTAGAATTATAAAATAGCAGTGAAGGCAAGTAATCTGCTTAGAAATAAGTAATAAAGGACCATAATGTTTAATATTATACCACAAACCATGTTATTCAGAACTGCCTATTAAAATTTGACAAAAAATATCTGTATTTATGCTATTCCTTTATATAAATGAAATAAAAAAGGCAATGAATATGTTATAGACGTTCCGACTTTATATATAACTTCTGTCGACACCTGGACCGCAATATATACACCGCGCGAGCCTAGTGCGGATTGGCGGACTACACATGCCTTTGATTGTGATATCTCGGACATGCAGGTTTCCTTACGGGGATTTTCTTTCACCGAAAGCCAGTGATGTGTTTTTAAACTTAAAGGTAATGGGCAGGTATTTGAAACTTCATGATCGTGAGTCGCTGCGTTCCCTACTGAGCCGTCACAGCTTATAGATGATCATATAGATGAGGTATGAACATAGATTAGATTTATAAAAGAAGTTATTTGATGCAAATATATCACTTTACTTTTTATTTTAGACTGGTCACCGTATCGATTTTAGTCCTTAACTAGCTTCTGCCAGCGACTTCGTTCGCGTGGAATAGTTTATTTGGGCTAACTCTAACTTTAACCCGCGACTTCGTTCCACGAACCTCCTCCTTTTTTTTTAAGTCGTTTAAAAATAATCCTTATAGCATAGTTTAGTATTCACGTGTGACGACGCGATGGCTTATTTCATCTATAATTTTGGTGTTTCTATACCGATTTCTATGGTTCTTTTTTATTAAATAGGTAATTATGTTAACTTTTTTAAATTAGGGATGAGTGAGAGTATTATAAACGTAAGAGTAAACAAATATAATCAGAATGCTCCGAACTGCTAAGCTATCAGGAGTTACACGTGTTATTCTGAGTCAACTATAAAAGATAGACATATGCTGTTGCGGGATATTTTTTAGAAAATTTTATGTGTAATATTTCCGTCATACATAATTTCTATGTAACTTTAACCATTAAGGCTGCACACGCGACGGAAGCTTAAAAAATGGAGTAACTTCTCCCGTTTTCCCAAAATTTCCCTTCACTACTCTGCTCCTATTGATTGTAGCGTGATGAAAAGTATCCTATAACCTGCCCAGGAGTATGAAGAATAATTGTACCAAGTTTCGTTAAAATCCGTCCAGTAGTTTTTGTTTCTATAAGGAACATACAGACAGACAGACAGACAGACAAAAATTTTACTGATTGCATTTTTGGCATCAGTATCAATCACTAATCACCCCCTGATAGTTATTTTGAAAATATATTTCATGTACAGAATTGACCTCTCTACAGATTTATTATAAGTATATAGATAAGGATACAAACATAAATAATTTTATGAATACTTGTTTAAAATGGACGTTGAATGGTATTACTACAACTATTTTGAGGTGTATTTCCATACCTGTCCACTCTTCTTGATCATAATGTTGTCGGGATGTCGATCCGCGATGCCGAGTACGTAGGTGGCGACGCAGTAGCCGGCGCAGCTCATCGTGAACTCGTCCACCGCCTTGTTGAACGACACTTCGCTGTCTGTGTGCTTGCGAAGCCATTCTGTATGGAAATTTGTGATTTATTACAGGGTAGGTAAGGATTAGGTTGCTAAAATTGAGTATCAAATGATTTCAGCCGCGTATTAGAGCGTTACTACAATTATTACATTGTTGAAAGAAGATTTTTATATTTAGTAACTATCCGCGGTTTTACCCGTGTACCCGGGAGATCTTCCAATTTCCCGGGATAAATTCGGGCCTATGTCTTTTCTCAATACAGCAGACAGTTACTTTCGCAATTATAATATTAGTACCTATAGACTAGCTACGTCCGCGTTGTTACATCCGCGCACTTCGCGCTCCCGTAAGAATACAGGTATAAAATATAAAATATGTTTCTCCATGTAACTTTCCATTGGTCAAAGAATTTTGTAGTTGATTTTTCTTTACCATTTGGTATAACTGATCAACCTTAATATATAATAAACTACTTTCTACTTACGCAATAAAGTGGCTCTATAGATGGGTGAAGCGGCGTTAAATAGTGGTCCGTTCTGCTTCTGTATGTTGGCAACAGTCTCTGACTCTTCGACCACCTCGATCATGCCGACTGCGTATTCCATGGATATGCAGTTATACGGATTCAATCTGTAAGGAAACAATTACAAGAGTTTCATTAATATACTTTTTTCTTAACTATTTTGTAAAGAATATGATTTTCAGATTAATAATGCATAGTTCGAAAAAGAGATAGCTCTGCTAGCCCTTCAGTTTTAAACTTGATTTAAAAATGGTGTTTCAATTCATATACAGTTATTATATTGGTCTTAAAAAGATAGTTGATATTTAAATAAATATTTTTATCTTATTTCTCTCTTTGATGTGACTGTATCCGTAGTTTTGTTTTAACCATCTCGCTTTAGCATACACGAAACATCACATGACAGAATGCGACTTCAGAGTTTAACTAATCGTTCATAACTTTTTTTTTCAATATACATAGTTAGGTACGTTTATTTTTCATACCTGAAATCATATCCGTGGCTTTTCCACATGCGATCCATGATCCTCAACATCTGTAAGGTGAACATATCCTGCCGGAGGTCATCCCCGATCTTCAGTATGAATCTGATGTCTGAGCCGGTGGGGTCTAAGTTCTCAAAATCTAACATTAGGGGACGCATCTTGCTGTCCATCACACGACAGCTGTCCGGCCTGTTGAAAAGAGTGAGTTAATATTTTGAAGTTTTTAAATTGATTTATAATGTGTTGTAATAAAACTGCGAATATAATGTGTATTTATTTAATTTAATTAGAAATAGACATCCTAAAAGCAATACAATACAACACCTTTCAATGGCCTCTTAAATCAGCCATTCGAAGACCCTCAGTATATTTCAAATCAAATTGATGATTTATTTCTTTTTATATTTAAAGTTATATGAGTGATTATTTTATTTGTACTGAATAGTCTCCCAAAACAACTGAACCGATTTGTTTACTTATTTCATCACTAGAAAGCTACATTATCAGGGAGTAACATTGGCTATATTTTATCCCCGTATTCGTACAGGAAGGGGGATTAAATAATGTAAGTATATTTACTTGATCCTCTTGCAGACGAAGCTAGGGTTGAGAGGCGAGACAAACTCTCGCAGCGTGTCGACGCAGTGGTCTTCTTTAAGGTGTTGTAGCAGCGCCGCGCGGGCTTTGGAGATCTCCTTCTTCTTGCGGATGCACTGGCTCGCCCCTGGATACATACATTTTATACTTATTAACACGTCATTTGGAAGGTTATTTTAATTATTTTACTTTGCAGTAGTGACATAAAAATTATAACTTGAAATTTATGAAACTCCTCTCACAATATTTACCTATTTATCAGCACAAACACATTGGAAAAACCAGATATTTACTTACTGTAAAAATATGAGACATACATGAGAACCATATCCAAGATTTTTCACTGGTTATGTGGACAAGCTTAGACTATAAAAAATATGTCACCAACTTCATAGATATAGGTTTCAGAAAGTACACTTCAAATTTAGAACCTTATAACCTATGGACACATTATACACTTTGTGACATATCTGGACATATACACGAAAGTCATAATAATACTAAATAATACATACATTTAAGTTTGTCGAGACACGTGATCTGTCTCATGAGGCTGTGTATGTGGTCCTGGCAGCCGCGGCAGTACGCCTCCAGCAGGAGCCCGAACCGGACCGACACAGACGGCACGTGCATTTCCGATCTGTATACAATTATAACAAAACATGTTTAATTTTATGTATATTTGTTGTGGAATATCTGTTCGTAGTTGCCATATTCATAGTTTACCTTTCAATATTATGTTCTACATATATCTTACATCATCGCTTAACAAAAACAATATATTTTTAGTTACCTATTTCTTATTATTTACCTAATATTCAATTTGAAAAATATTTAATTTAGCATGAAGCTAATTATTATGAATTAAATTTATAAATATTCAGCTCAAAGGAAACTATCAAACGAGTACAAGGTGCTGTTTCACCTAAACAACTTGATTCGCATATAAAACAAATAAAACATATTTATTTCATAAAAAAAGTTGTTGTGACAAACATACAGCCATATTGACTAGTAAAATCATAGTAGTAGATCAATTAATACATACCTTAAATGCCAAAACAGGTAATGTCCAATGGTCATATTGTTGAAGGCCCGTTGTAGCAGGAATACAGAGAGGTCACACATGAGATAGGATTCATGTTTCAATGCTTGGACCAGCTGCAGCAGATACAGTAGAAGGTCGTCGTCACTGTCGAAATTAAATATGTCATTAATACATGATTTTCATTTATGATTTATTTTTTACTTGTTAATAATGTATTTTATTTAAAGTACTATCAAGAAACCAAATCTTTTATAACAAAAAAAATACATTGATAAACCACAACCACACCCACATAAATCAGGGAGTAACAACCTATACTGGTATAGAGCTTTAAAACAATTTGTAAGTTCTTCATGTACCACTGACAAAATATTTAGACATCATAAAACTTCATTTTGGTAACAAGCAACTAATTCAATCTTTAAGTACCTTTTTAAGTTAAATAATGGCTTTTCATCAAGTCCGGTAAAAAAGTTGGATTTCTATCTATTTACAACCACCTTTTAGGGGGGATGGAGGGGTAAGCTAAAATGCAGTACCGTAGTGTACATGTGTATGTATACCTCATGTCAAAAAGCAGCAAAAATGCTTTGTACACCGTCATTGATCCGCGATTCGTCATTGCCGGCCGACATCATAGATTGTGGTAGTTAGGTTACCAGGTTATATGCTAGGTGGATGCTGATAAGCAATAATGTGTTAAATCTCATAAACATGGTTTTGACAATAGCGTCTTAAGATAATATTGTTTATGTTATTTATGATTAATTTAATGACATAAATCCATTTAGTACAATGTTAATTACGTGATGCATTATAAAAATATATCAAAACCTTTATTAATTGACACATTATTGGTTATCAGCATCCAGGTATTAGTATCATCAGTACCTGATATTATGCAGACAGTTAACAGCGAAGGCTCGTACAGCGGCGTCGGCGTACGCATAGTCGAGGAGCTCGAGCGCGCTCTCCACGCGCAGCGGCGGCCAGCGGTCCAGCACGCGGCCCACGCCGCCCGCCTCGCCGCGCTCGCCCCACTCCACGCAAGACAACAACTTGGGGAGCAGCTCTGGAGCCATGGTGCGGAAACGTTCCCTAATGATGTAAAAATAATGTTTAATGGTGTGATTGGGACATAAAAAGGGAAGATTTCACTAAAAAAATCGTGAAAAAATTTAATTTTTGTATGTAGTAAAACACTAGGTTATCAAAATTCGTCGCCATGGTGCGGAAACGTTCCCTAATTATGTAAATATTATGTTTAATGGTGTGTTTGGGACATAAAAAGGGAAGATTTCACTAAAAAATCGTGAAAAAATTAAATTTTTTGTATTAGATATAAGTCAAAAACTAGGTTTCAATTCGGCGCCATGGTGCGGAAACGCTCCCTTATACACGACAATAAGGAAAAAAATTATAATTTTGTATGTTTGGACAGTCAATTTTCCAAATTTCGTGAAAAAAATAATTTTTTTGTATGAGATATAAGTAAAAAACTGGTTATTAAAATTTTTCACGTAAATTCTTGAAGTTTTGTGAAATAGGTGTAAATACAAATTGAAGATCTTTTTATTGCCTACAACTTTGTTTTTTAAGTTCTTCCTCAAAAAATGGACTATCTAACACTGAAATAATTTTTCAAATTGGACCAGTAGTTCCTGAGATTAGCTCCCTCAAGTAAAGAAACAAAGTCTTCAGCTTTATTTATTTAAATATAGATTAGCATAGATATCGTTCTATATATTAAATTCCCACAAACCTAGAAGCCCAAATATCTCTCTTCTCTTGTTCGTGCATCTCATACATAGGATCCTTTTCGGCAGCAATTTGCAGCTTGTCGAAGTCCTTCACCAGCTGCTCGGTGATATCGGGTGAAACGTTCTCGACATGATCGGTGTACCATTTTATCATTTCTGGCTTCGGGAATAATATTGGGTATTGGCATTCGTAGCTGTAAATAGAATAATATATTTGTATTAGCCTTTAAGGGAGAGTAAAATCCATTTTTAGTCCATTTCACAATAACACTCATGACAACATGAGGTGAAAGTTGTTGAAGAAAAATTGACTTTATTGCGTAATCAATAAGATTCAAATCATCATCCATCATCCAAACATACAGATTTAACAAAAAATCCATGTTTAAAGACAATAAAATTCGTTTTTCTTTAGCATTCTTACATGTTAGAAGTACCTGTGATTTACCTGATACAAACATTGTTATCGACTATAGAGTACATATGTTACATCCATATACCATAGACATGACGACCATAAATCTGCGCCCAATTGCAGTACAAAGCAAATTGAACCTAACTCCACTTACTTAGAGAATCCAACTTGCAGTGCGGCACAAGAATCAGTGTTGGGGTTAGACACGACCGTCCCGAGGGGATGGAGCAGCATATCGTCTCCCTGAGTGTCATCAGCCACGTGGGTCCACATGAATAGAGTCACGCCATCGGTACGTAGTTGCTCTTTGTAGTCGAATATCATTGTGTTCGCCCATGTTAACTTGTTTATTGCCTCCTAGAGAAAGAGGTTAAAAATGAGTGATATTTAGTATCCCTGTAAACTTTATAACGATAAACTTCACATGAAATTGCTTTTAGAGATATATAGAAGTTTTTAGCCATGCCACTTGACACAGCTAATATAGATTTAGCTATATAGATAACTTATGTGGTTTTAGAGTGTGGCTATATTTAACATTGATCGCGTGGTCGTTCACCAACCAGATGGACGCATCAAGTAAAAGACTCATCGTCCTCCAAATTCTACGCAGTTATCAGAGACGCGCTGGATCGAGACCGGTGGAGGCAGATCATCCGTTCCAGAAATTACTCCTGATGCTGACCACGATCCTCAGACATGAGGGACCGATTATAGAGAGAGAGAGATGTTTAACATGGCTAAAAATACTATTAAGTATCTTCCTTCACTGTCTCTTGTGTGTGTTTCCTTGTATATCTTCTCACATTGTATGTCTCCTTCTGTCATCTTAGATTGTGTAAATACTCCTTCTGACTCTAATTCCCTAAATTTTCTGTTGTTGATCTAAATCTTCTTTTGTTGTAGTAATGTGCATATTTATGATTTAATGACTCGAATTATTTGTAGAACAAACTCCTCCGGATAAAATCCAACCAAGCCTCGTTCTTTGAGCCAATGGACAACTTGGTGATCCAGATATCACGCCATCGAGCATAATTTTGCCATATACCTCGGCTCCTAAGAGCAAATCTACCTTTGCAGATTTCCAGTATTCTGGGTCAGCCAATACTAGACCGTGTAAATGATCCAAATTTCTATCGACTTGTTTCGAAGGCAGTAAACGTGTAAGTGATTTTGAGACATACGCGTTGACAGGAAACTTATCTGTGTTATATCTTGAACATAACGTGAAGGCCACAGAATGTTTAGCACGCATCACAATATTGTTCCCAAGACCACTGATAGAGCCATTGATTGTGTTTTTCTCTAAACCAAGAATCTGTGTTGCAGCTTCTGTTATGAATGATCCCTCGGATCCTTGGTCGATCAATGCTCGTAACTGTAAGGTGCGGCCATTTTGTGCTTCAACTTTGACTAATGCCGTCGCTAGTAAAACTTGTGTTGCTTGGGTAAACTCGGATTCTGTAGTGTAATGTGAAGCCACATTATTATTGTTCTCTCTCTCTCGTAAAGTATTGCTATCTCCTCGTGTAGTATCTTGTTGTTCGTCCTTTTCAGGAGTCTTCATCTTGTAACTTTCAGTATGTATGAGTGTATGGTGACGTCTTCCACAAATGCGACATCTTGTCTTTTGTCTACATGTTTTCACACTATGGTAAGGAATTAAGCAATTATAACAAAGATTTTTGTTCTCAATACATATCTTTTTCTCTTCCACAGGCATCTCTATAAACTTATCACATTTGTAGATGTAATGATCTTCACCACATAGTACACAAGATAAGGCACCTTCTTTAGGCATATTGTAAAAAACCTTCTTTTCCGGAATATGTTTTGTCGTGCGTGTGTTGTTTCCTTGAGCTGACTGAACTCCTTCCAATGCTCTAACTCTTGTCTCTAAGAAATCCATTAGCATGGTGTATGTGGGCAAGTTATCCTCACAGCTGCGGCTAATGTTTTCTTCCCAGTATCTGAGCGACTCGTTATCCAGTTTACTAGAAACCAGATAAATAATGATTGGATCCCATGTTTCCGTATTCACTCCAATACCGTTTAATCCACTGAGACAATCTGTTGTAGTATCGATTAAATTCTTAAGAGCATTTGTGTTTTCAATAAAAATATTTTTCATTGACATAAGCTTTTGAAAGTATGAATTGACAATCACTCTTTTGTTACTGTATCTTTTCTTCAGTTTTGACCATGCAGGTTCGTAGTTGTTTTCTGTTATGATAATGTTTTTAAGGAGGATCGCAGCTTCGCCCTTTAAGCTCTGTTTCAGGAGATGTAATTTATTTACATTACTTATGGTTTTATTTTGGTGAACTAGTGAAACAAAATGATCGTGGAATGACAACCAATCGGTGTATTGTCCGTCAAAGGATGGGATTTGAATTCGAGGTAATTTTATTTGTTGAACGGACGCAATAGAAACTTCTTGAGATGAACAGTTGGTTTTGGACTCAGTATGCTGTTGCGGAGGTGGAGAAGCTTCAGCAAGTTTTATCAACATCAAATCTCTGGCTACTGCATAATTCTCTTCAACTTCGAAATACGAATTCAAATAGGTATCATCTTGCACGAACTTCGAATCTTCACTTCTTAGGATTTTATTATGGTTTTTTTGGTACGTTTTCCAATAATCATCGAGTAATTTCAGCTTAGTTTGAATGTAGTTCCATGTTAGGCGATCTTTCGGTGATTTTTTAAAATTGGAATGCGCCTTTTCTATCTGCTTACTTAACACCAACTGAAGACTATTTAGTTTGTTCGTATCGTGAAAAGTTTCTGAACTATCGGACGCGCTCATTTTTGTATTTTTAAATTTTAAAAGTTTGTATGTAATATTTCTTCTTTCTGCACTGGTAATAATCTACAGAGTCAATGTCATATTTTCAAAGTTCAATAAAGATGGCACACTACTTCACACACAACACACGACTCAACTTCCGAGAGTTTAATGTCCCCGCCTATTAAAGGTCCTCCCAAAAAAAACGAACGTTCGTAGGTGAGATGGTTGTTTAATCTCGCAATAACTTAATTGTAAACAAATGTGTAATTCCTTATATGTTTTCCTGAGAACGAAACCATAGCTTGTAAGAAAAAGGCACAACGCCATCTAGTTCTAGTGTAAATAACATCAAAATAAAATAAACTACCCTAACTGACTGAACACATAGATTATTCCAGATAACGCATCTGGTTATACGTCTTTGGTCTGTAGTAGTAACAGAACATGCAGCATGCGTTTTCTTACCTTATTAGCATCCTTGCCTCTCCATTTGCTCTTAGTTTTAGTAATTTCATATATTCCAAAGCACAGTCTCGCCATTCGCGGTATATTGTACACTTTGATGCCAAATGTCAGTTCTTCATTCCATTCAGCCACACCATCTTTTGAGATCACGGCCACGCGCGTCCTTTGAGCTTCGCAGAGAGCTTTCCCGCCGTAGAATATGCCCACTTGGCAAACCACTTGGGGTGGTACCACACCTTTGGCACCCATTTCCTGAAAATATCAAAGATATGTAGTAACAAATAAGATAATAAACTGCAAAACCGTAAGTAAATGTTGTTCAGCCATTTAAAATCAGAAAATATATTGAATCTGTTATGTAATGGAATAAAACATTATCTATATAAAAAAACATGACAGACTAAATTGTTTGATATGGTCCAAATGTCCTCGCGGGAAAAAAATAGAGACCCTCAGATTCAAATAATTTTATATTGATGTTCTCACCTCAACAAACCTCCCAGGATCGACGTTCAAACCGCCGACATCGCGGATAGTGCAAGAATAGTCCTTATCAATATTCCATGAAGACTCATTCTTCTTCCGCCTCATTGTGTTTGAGTGATCCGATGTAAGTCTTCTCCGCTCCGATGTTGGGTAGTAGGGTACTTCGCAGTTCACTGAAATATTTGAATTATTTTCGGGATGTAGTTTACTAAAGCACCAAGTTAAAAAATATGGTATTATCTTTTGAATGAAGAACCAATATGTCCATAAGAAGCTACAAATAGGCTCAGGTGTGACCCTGCGGAAATCCATTAAAAGATTATACAAGACAAATGTTTGGTGATTAATTCCGGCGGATACCCTTCTCTGTCGAATTGAATCTTTTAAATTCAAGAACTATAGTACAAATGTTAAAAATGAACTGTATCACCAACTCACGTGACAGCGGCAGTTTGTCCACGCTGACGGCCATTACTTGAGGCACTCCATCGGTGGAGAGCATCTCTTGTATATACAGGAACTGTATGAGAGGAAAGTCTCCAAAAAGGTATTCCTCTCGCCCGCACACTTTCAACACATAGTTCTGTGCTAGTTCACCGCGCATGTTCAGTGAGTTCGCTCGCTTGCGGAGTATGACTTCGATGTGTTCTAGGGGAACACGTGTGGCTGGCACGCTTGCAGTAAATGAGTTCTGTTGACAAAAGATTCAAACTTTAATTTGAGCTGATTGAGGATCACAATGATAAAAATATGTTAAATGAAAACTTTAGATAACATCGTAAAAATCAACACCAAGAAAAAGGTTTAATTCCGACCGATTATTTATTCTAACCTTTTTATTATTCACGTTAACAAAACAACAAAATACATTACTGTCATTGTCATATTGACGTAGCCGTCAAAAACTTGCCAATCGTGAAGTGAGTAATAATTTAAAAATAATGTTAAAATCCCATTTTAGTCTACCTCGAACAGGTGCAGAAGAGGAAGAAGAGCGAGAAGAGAGAGAAGATGGGGAAGAGAGAGACGGGGAAGTACTTGAACTGGCAGGCGAGGGGGTCGCAGAGGAGGAAAAGGCGTTATACCCTGAGAGGAGACTCGCGAAATCTGAAGTGAGCATACGACTTAGCATGCTCGGGAAAACTGCCGAGGGAGATGGGTTTGTTGCATTGCTTATACGAAAATCGTATAGAAACGTAGATGCTACTGGTACCAATAAAAGGCGTCAAGCAAACAGAGAGATTTCGTTTAAGATTTGCTTATCTAACTCCGATTAAATCTATCGATACATGCGGCAAAGTTGTCTAGAAAGAAATTGGCAATCTTATTCCTTTCTTTTTAAGCTTAAAAATAATGTCTAACACGTGTCATATAAACCTTCCACTATTCCCAGTTGCTAGATTAGAAGCCTGTTAAATAGGCTCAACTTTAACTTATTGCATTTTCAGATTCACATACTTGAAAGCCAAATGCACTGGAATGAATCTAACTAACATAGACGCAATAAAGTGCTTCAAACATCTGTTATTCGTGGACGTATCAGATAATAACTTGGATTTAGATAGCTTGCAAGCTGTCACTGAACTCCCATACATAGTTCTCATACACGCAGATAAAAACAATTGTAGTTCCGCTGCATTGAAAAAGAAGAAGTACCTTCAAGTGATAATAATGAACTATAACCAATTAACATCAGTCCACGATGTGTACCAACCGGAATTGAGCACTCTAGAAGTTGGCTACAATAAGATAGAGAAAATAAAATTTGATAATCCAATGCCAACTATTCGATGCTTAGATTTCCGCTACAACATTGTACGTGACGTGTTAGATTTTAACTTTCCTAACTTGGACAGTTTGTATTTAGCAGGTAATAAGATAACGAGCCTTGTTGGCTTGGAAAGATTGGGTAATTTAAGGATTTTACACGTGCGAAATAATCCCATAAAACATCTATACGGATTCGACGCGGCTCAAACGAAATTGCAGTATATAAATTTGAGGAATTGCAAAGTGGCTACGTTGAAGCAAGTGAAGAGATTAAGGGTACGTTTACTAAAAACTGCTCATGGAGAGTCCATTGGCTTCCATAAATTTAAATGATCTATTAATATCCTAGGACTCTTTTTACACATGGCCAATCTGATTCCAATTCTGGCTATGACATGGTAACCAATTAGCTGATACAATACGTTTACTACATTAACTGTTTGTAAGTGGGCTAGAAGTCACGACCCACGACCCGCGGCTGAAAGTCAGGGTCACTAACGGCAAAGCCAACCGGCCTGTTTGTTCTGTGCAAATATTAATTTATTTATGTAAAGGATTAATCTCATAAATATCGGCACTTGATGATTTTAAATTTCTTCTAGGTGTTAACAGCATTAGATACATTGATAATGAAAGGATGTCCGTACATGGGAGGTACGGGGGAGGAGGATGCGGAGGTCGCTGGCGAGGAGGAGGACTCTGAGATACGGATAGAAGTGCTTGCCTCTTTGCCAAGGCTCAAAAGGATCAATAAGGGTGTTGTTACTCCGGAAGAAAGGTAATTATTATCATCGTTATACATAATTGAAAATATATCGCCAAGTACTGTATTGCTGTGTTTCGACAGCTGAGCTTGAAATGGTGTCAGTAACATTATTAGCTCACGATGGTGTAAACGTACTCCAACATTATATAACATTGAATTCTAATCTATACTAATATTATAAAGCTGAAGAGTGTGTTTGGTTGAACGCGATTGAGTTAGGTAGCTCATTTATCGAGGAAGGCTATATTTTATTTCTGTATTCCTACGGGAAAGAGGGGGGCGGAAGCTAGTCCTTAATATATTACTTTCGCTTTCAGAACCGAAGCCAAAGAAATGATGATGCAGTGGCTTGAAGATGGCGAGAAAAACGACGAAGAAATAGAAGACGAACAGAATACTAACGAAGAAGAATCTAATGTTGATTGATTTATTTCCCCTTCAAGTTTTAAAACTTATGGCCTACGGGATCTATAACTTATATCAAATATCTATTTTAAAGTCAATAAATAGTGGGATTAAACGGAAGAATTTGTATTTACGACTTTATTACATTAGACTAAGTATCCAAATTAACATTATCTCTCGAGACAGATGAATAAACTCAGTTTTATCGCGGCCGCGGGCAATGAAACTGTCGAAAAACATTCCGCTTGTTGAATTTATTAAATTAGGTTATGCAGTAAACGCGGCATGTTAATAATATAAGTTTTCATTGTCATTGCCAGCGGTTACGTGTGACGCCGCCGTAATTATGTCTAGCACTGTCTGGCTTATTTATAGGTGAAACAGCTGATCAGATTCTTACTGTTTCTGCTACCGAACTATGTTCGTCCATCTGTCATCAGTCATTGTTTGACATGCTTAGAAAATAAATCCTGGATAGCCAAAGGCTGCCTTTTTAGCATTTTGGTAGCGAACTTTTTTAAATGTATAAAAACAGTTACGGAAGTGGCATTTATCAGAAGTATCTTCCAATATTTGAATGAATAAACAGGAAAATAACTATACCTATGTATAGTTATTTTCCTGTTTATTTGTTGGGTACTACCAAAATTAGCTGATATTTAAGGTTTTAACTACCAAGTCATTAGGTCTTTGTTTTTATTCAGTATCGTTCATAAGTACCTACCTACTTCAAATGACGTACAAATAATAGGTATTTCCCCATTTCCCACTCACGCTATCAAAAATATCCTTATAAATGTACAAATAAGGAAACGGAATGTATTTTTGTTCATTAATAAATACAGTAAAATATGAAATGGCTTTGTTATCATTATGCTACACAAATAAAACCGCAAAACAAAAGTGAAGGGATTTCCCTGGCCGCAATAATTGTTTTGTTACCTACATCATATACTAGAAGTTAATATTAACTTCAATCATACTTAAAAACGTTTCTTTAGTATTCCTTAGTTTAACGTCGTACTTAATCATTTCCTACAAATATAATAAAATGGGAGTGTTTGTGAGTATGGATGTATGTATGTTAGTTACCCTTTCACGTAACACAGACCGAAGGAATTTAAACAAATCTTGTCACACTATATATTAATTATTAACATACAGGATACTTTTATCCTGGAAAGATTTAAGATCTCGGAAACAGCTGGCAAAAAACCCAAAGTACTTTCTAAACTGATTGATAAAACACTCATACAGTTACCAATATAGTTTATTATAATACCTAATTATTAAATAGTTCTTACCTCAGTATTAGGAAATCTAGTGACAAGTATAAAACACTGGTTGTTCAAGTGACTCTTCAATGTGGCAGGTATATCTGGAGAGTCTGCTAGTCGTGGAGGACACTGGTACCTGAGACGTTCCAATCTCGTGCTCTGTGTGCGTTTTATAAAACTATCCTCGGCCAAGTAGCGCATTCGGGAACGAAAATCATTCACTTCTGAGCTTCGCAAACTGTCGAATTCATTTAATCCTGAGAAAGAAAATATATTGGATTAGTTGAAGTTAAAACTCTTGCAATTCAGTTCAGTTCTGAAATCAGGTCTTATTACTGAGGATGGTCAGTAAAATATGTATGTTAAAGTACCTAAATAAAGTGTGATAACAACAGCTGATCTAAGGGTGCAGGTTCAAATAGGCCCAAGATTCCTAAGTTTCAAAAATTATATTGAGATTTGCCACTGACTTTGCACTTTGCAAGAGCCCGTACCAGCGAAGCAGTTGGTCAGATATCCTGCCTGACTCGCTCTTAAGGTTTGGCTTAGAGCAAACCTGTGGTTGACTTTTGTTGAGTTCTGAATGAAAATGTTATGTTTCTGATTAATATAAATAGAAATTACCTTTCCCTATCAAGTGACTAATTTGTGTGTTCAACAAATGCTCCCCTGGTCTCTCGACAGATCTCTCAATTAGCATAAGCACACCGCATACTGGTTTTATGTCTCTTATGCGTTTGGTCTCATCATCCACCTCCTCGGGAACGGCCAAGGAATTGACAAATTGGAACACATAACCAGACATCTCGTGCAACATCCCAAATAGGGGATAGTTGACGACACGGTCCCATATTTCCTGTGGAAAAATTACAATTAGAATACAAAAAAACTTATAAAGATAGCTAGAACTTTTAGTACTGTTTTGAGTTAGTCATTAGGTAGGTATAATAAATGGGAAAGTAAAATTAAATTAATTAAAATCAATGCTTTCTTTATCCTTAACACTTTTCAAGGAAAATAAACATTATTGACAGCCCGGTTGGCTTTGTGGTTAGTGACCCTGACTCTCAAGCCGCGGGTCGTGGGTTCGAATCCCACCCAGGACAAACATTTGTATGCTCATGCATGTCTGTTTGTCCTGTGTCTGGATGTAAATATCTATATAAGTATGTATTTAAAAGTAGTATATGTATATCAGCTATCTGGTTACCATATCACAAGCTCTGCTCAGTTTGGAATCAGATTGGCCATGTGTGAAAAAATTTCCCAGGATATTTTTTTTTTTTTATTGACACTTGTAAATACATTATTTAGCTATTTTTATCTTCTGTATATTATTTATTCAGCTAATATTGTCATTAAATAATTTTCTGTATCACACTGTACATGAAAGGCATGTGATATCAACAGGATGATGATAAATAAGTTCAACACACTTGGAAAGTTAGGCCAAAGTCACATACAAAGACAAATGTTTGTGCTACCAACTGCAACATTATGGTTGGACTGTGATATAACTTTAGAGATAAGAATTTTCATTACCCAATTCTACATAACACTATTGAATAAATATGTGACCAAATAATTTTTGGTACTTAATTGAGTATGAATGATTTTAATATAAAAACAGTGTTTAATAACCAATATGTCAACATTATTTAGGGACAATAACAAAAGAGGCATTGTTAAGTTTTAACATCAATGAAATTAATATTATTTATTAGTCTATAGTTGGGATAATATTTATATTGTGTAGAATATAATTGTTTTACTATTGTTATAATAATATTCAGATTTAAATACGACTTTTTCACACATAAATCCCGAGAAGAATGGCAATTTTTAAAATATGCTATTGACATGGGAAACAAGTATATTTTGGTAAGACATCTTAATAATTTTACGATATTTTAATATGCTATATTAAATCTCCAAATACAGAGATATATCTATTCATAGAATAGATATATATCTATTCATAGAATAGATATATGGAAATATGCTTTTATTATCCTTGTTATTTCCTTATTCTGCGGGCAAATAAGATAAACCCAAAATCTTACCAATAAGGTACATCCTGATTCAACTCAGTGAAAACCCAATCAAAAGAATGTTAATTAATATGCATTACCATATCCAATAACACCATCCACATACATGAAAATAGTGCATGATTTTGTAAACAATGTAAACTACTTTCTAAAAGAATCAAATCTATCTCTGTAAACATATTACTCAATAGGCTGACCTACTTTCCCAGAGCATAATGAAAATAACATGTTGGCGAGTGCATGAGTCACGGCGAGGGTGGACCTGGCTGGCACTAACCTCTTTGACATGCTGAAGGGTGGCATCCCAGCTCGTCCTCAGGGGAATGTAAACAGAATTGGGGAGCAGGCATGTCAGCTCCACGCAGTCGGACTGCGAAGACGACCAGTAGTCCCACGTATCCGGGCAACTTGGTGCAGGAACCATTGTTTTGTTTTTTTTACAATCGACTTTACTCAAATTGCCCCCGCGACATTTTCACAACTTTCACAATCAACGAACGTCCACAGCGACCCGGTCGCTGTCTTCAACTGAAAACAATGCACATTACGAGTTAGTCACTGTTGTTGAAATCGCAGCAATGTTGAATCACAGCATTTCCTGGTATTTTACGAGGGCCAAATCGTCATTCGAAATAAAAAATCTGTCATCGATAATATTGCACAAACAACATTGAATAATGTCGAATACTTTAATGTATGACTTACCTTCTCTTATAACTTTTACATAATTTATCCACTCTTAGAAGAATGAATTAAATTCTCAGAAATATGTTTTTGTGAAATTGTAAATAAAGATTACGTGCAACAACTACTACGAGCGAGCAAAGCAAAGTAAATTGTTTATGGTAAAAACAAGGCTGCCAGAGTGCCAGTAGTATTGTGTTGTGGAATATTTTTATTCTTCCTTGAAAGTATATTTTTTTTCATCATGTATCACTGAAATATGTATATTTTAAACAAAAACCGCTCATAAAAAAATATTTTTCTTTTCTTGTAATCTTTTAATCTATTTTTTGTGAAATATTATGTATTTTCAATTTATTATCGCATAAATATATCTATAATAACCCCAGTTAAATCATTTTGTTATGTTAGTTATTATAATATTGATCAGATTTACCGGACCTATTATGCAGGCCATTATATCCTTATGATCTTCTTATATTACTAGTCCGTTTATCAAATTAATAGTATAGTAGCTAAATAAAAACTTTGATGAAGAAGAGCCCCAACGAACGTACGCGATTCCAATTTATGAACGCGACATAACCTAACTTTAAGGACGGTGACAGTGGATATGACAGGTGTCTCGTGATATTATCGGATTGGGAAATATTATTTTAGCCATGAAATATTTTTTGTGTCTAGATTTCACCAACTAAAATGTTTGAGCATTCAGTCAAAGTACCGAGACATTATAAAATAGCGGCAAATATTTTTAAGAAAGTTTCAACTGAGGGCGGCAGCGTTAAAACTTTGTTGTACGACAACAAACTTCGTCATTTCGTAAGTATTATTGATCATAGAAGTTCTAACTTATAACTAACTCATACTAGTTATAGCTTAACGTGATAAACAGTTCAATCCAATAACATTGACAATCAATGTGTAATGTTTGCAGAGAACAAACGTGCTCTACGCACTAATAACTGAAACTATCAAACATGCTGCTGACATTGATAAAATTTTCGAGAATTCTAACTTGATAGAAAATGAATCACGCTTAGATCCCTGGCTAGCTAAAGTCCTCACAGCTGAACTCCTGTTTGGTAAAAAGGCACTCCCAGGCCAAAGCAAACCAGAACAGACAATCCTATCTTACAAAGAAAAATTTGAAAAATACACATCTGAACATCAAGATGACTTGAAGACTGAAGGTAATTGTTTTTATTTCTTTTCAGATCTAATACCTGCATTTAATTACATTCCAAATGGCTGAGACTGATGAGGGTCCGTTGATACCAAAGCAAACAAAATTGGCCGCCTTAGCTATGGCAAACCTTTTCTTATACAGTGTTGCCATGTTTACACTTCCATTTATTGCATTTTTCGGTGTGCGACATGTTCTTACTGAATACTATCCTGTAAAGACCTTTATGGTTAATTTGTGGTCGGTAATAGCTGCTGTTGTAGTTGTAAATGCAATAATTTGTGCTTATGCATACAAAGCTTACCATGAAAAAGAATATGATGAACATGGTAACGAAATTGACCAGCATAAATACTCGCCTATGCCAGAACCTACCTCAGAAGAGAGGAGCAGTTTAAATTTAAAGCAGGATTGATGCCTTTCATGGAGAACATTCAATCATTTTATTATTACTGTGCAGTATTTTTGCTATTTAAATAATATTGTGTGTTGTAGTATATTAATGATAGAATGGAATAGTATCACAAGAAAATAATATAAAGCTATAATTTAATCTTTAAAGAATGTTTAAGCAGTACTTTTTTACTATTTAAACATCCATATTTTGAACCTGAAGCTGATTTCAAGTTGTCAATAATTTTTTGTGTTTTTTAAGAGCCTTATAAGTTGATAATAATGTATGTGAGGGTTGCTATGAATATCATCATTAAATATTAGAGTCTACCTGTCTGTGTATCATCATAATACTAAATGCTATATCACAATTCTTGCTCTGAACATATAATATGAGGCCTAATATTGTTTTGGTTGATACTATACCATTGTTATTTATCAAAATCCTAGGTATATTAATGTAAAAGTAAAATATACTGACTGTAAGCTTACATTGTTAGAACAAAGGTATAAGAGCTTTCTTTGTTTACAGATGATAATAAGTTTATCAAATTATTATTTTAGTTTGAACCACAAAACTTTTGCTTTAGATAAGAAATAAATAAAAGGAGTAACATGACATTTTGTTTTATTGAATCTTTTGGCTTTTTAGTTTTTCATTGATTTTGATCTCCAAAATGAATCCTAAGGGAGGAATCCTTAATGAGGAATGAATTTTGTTTTCTCATGGTTATAAATGATAATCAGTGTTTCATTGCATACAACTAGTAGGTTGATTATGATAGTTTTTGATCGCATCACTACAAATTATACCTATTCCAAACTCATACATCTCTTTCTCTGTTAGTAGGTATCATGTGCTAGTGCCAAAATATTTTAGGGAATTTTGGGGCAATACTTAGCAATAACTACTTTCCCAGTCATGGGCAAGTAGTTATTGCTAAGTATTTTGTGCAAAGAAAACCTAATGTACATGACTTAGAGCCCCCATTTATATGGCAAGCAAAGTCCAAGCTATTTATTATAAGCAATTACTAAATAATTTACGACACTAAACTCAAACAATTATCTGTTGCATGCATGAACTGCAATAACATCATAAACAGCGGAAATTAATATTAAACTGCATCTTACAAAGTTGCTATAAAGTATATACCTCATTATGTACCTACTTAACTAATATTTCCAACATCTTCAGTTATCCGCAGACCACGCTACGTTCGTATCAACACCAACTTACTGACAACTTCGGATGCCATCGGTGCCTTCCAAGAAGAAGGGTACCGCTTCATCAGATGCACTTCAGGCTCGTACGATGATTACTTGGAACAGATACAGAAGTTGACAGAGTATGACTTCACTCAGGACTACCATGTGAAGACAATGTTTGTGTTCTCGTCCGGGACTAAGTTGCATGAACATGAACTGTATTTGGATAACAAGATTATTCTTCAGGATAAGGTTGGTTGAGTTCTTCTTGTCACAGTAGCCAGTATACTAATTTCAAATATATATCTTTATACTAGCTTCACCCGCGTCCTTGGTGGACCATCAATTGTGTCGGGATAAAGGGTAGCCTATTTTCTTTCCCGGACTCTAGTCTATCTCTATACCAAATTTAAAAAAAAATGGTTTAGTCATTTAAGCGTGATTAGGTATGTGAAAAGTTCATTTATGATATTTGATTTTAACTGTTATTCTTATTACACACGACTAATTCAGAAGTTTATTTTACCTTGAAGACTATTAGTTCTCTATCCTATCAATGCACTAATGTACCTAATTATTAAAAAGTCTGACTCGATCTGAGAGACGCACTTGAGAGATACTTCCCTTACCACCTTTGGCCACGCCAACTCTCATTATGTGGTTAAATATACTTAAGCCAATAAATAAACATAAAATATTACTAACTATAGTGTTGAATACCAGGCCACAGCTATGGCAGTGCATATGCTGGCCCCGCCGCCAGGGTCCGTCGCACTAGACATGTGCGCTGCTCCGGGCATGAAGACCACGCAACTTGCCGCCTTTATGAGAAACAACGTAAGTTTAACTCTCTATGTAATTCTACACGAAGATTATGAAGAGGATAGGTTTGATTGAATGTTTATTTGGTTCCTAAATTACTAGATCGATCTAAATAATTCTCATACCGATGTAGAGGTACATTATCAGGGAATAACATAGGCTATATTTTATCCCCGTATTCGTACGGTAACGGGACCTGCGCGGGTGAAAACAAGCAGAGGATGCTCGCTGATGTATTGTTGTCATGTTTTTATAGACAACATCGGCTGACTGAAGCGACTTAAAATTTTCACACCGATAGTAAGTCTATATAGTATGTTTTAGAGTCGTTAGTAAAATCGCTAGGCTGAAGTTAGTATGTCTATACTAATATGTATTATAAAGAGGAAAGATTTGTTTGTTTGTTTGTTTGTAACGAATAGGCTCCGAAACTACTGGACCGATTTCAAAAATTCTTTCACCTTTGGAAAGCTACATTATCCCCGAGTAACATAGGCTATATTTTATCCCTGTATTCCCACGGGAACGGGAACTACGCGGGTAACTTTAAGATATAATATACTAGCTGCCTCCGCGCGGAGGCAGCTAGTATATTATATCTTAAAGTTAAAGAGAAGCATAGACTATTTATATACTCTTCGGTGTTCTAAAACTTAATTCACTTTAACAGGGTAAAATCTACGCAGTGGAAAGAAACGAGAAGAGATACGAGACATTGTGCGATTTCGTTAAGAAAACTGGTTCTACCTGTGTGGAGACCATCCTGAAAGATGCTCTGGAAATCAAGAGAGGGGATCACGATGACGTAGAATATATACTTCTCGACCCAAGCTGTTCTGGATCTGGTGAGAAAACTTTTTACTACATTCTCTTTGAGCAAAAAACTTGATAAACTTACAAAATAGTTGTTAATGTTATATATTGATTGTCCTCTCACATGTTGCGTCACTTTTAATATTTTTTATAGCTTTTATAGCTTAACGTAGCAGTAGTACATATTTACTATAAACAATGTTTTATGATCAATTAAAAGTATGTAGTGTTTGAATAGTAGTTTGATTATTGTAGATGCTAAAATGTTACAATAATAATCTTCTATACTTTAATACTATTCTTTATTATTTGCAGGTATGGAACTATGTGTACACAACTACATAGAAGCGTCGAGACTCGCCAAACTGACATCGTTACAGGAGAAATTCCTTAAGCATGCCATGAATGCATTTCCTAAAGCCAAACGCATAGTTTACAGCACATGCTCACTATTTCCCGAAGAAAACGAGAGAGTGATAACAAACGTAGTCAAGACCTCACGAGCTAAATGGAGGGTGCAAGATGTTAAGGAACTTCTAAAGGGCCAATGGAAAAACTTTGGTTCGGGTATGTACGGTAGTATGGGCACACGATGCTTGTACGCCAAACCAGAATCTGACCTAACCACCGGCTTCTTTTTGGCTGTTTTGGATAGGGATCAAAAGGATTTAGAGAAAGCCCACAATGTTGATAATGTCGATGAAAGACCTGATAAAGATGTTACAAATAAAAATAAATCCAAACGGGAAGTAGTTGAAAATGAAGAAGAACCAGATAATATGGTTACTGAAGAAGTTCCTAAAAAGAAAAAGAAGAAAAAAGACAATAAAGTTAATGAAGAAGTTGAATGTGTG
The DNA here is from genome assembly GCA_905147785.2 of Thyatira batis. Classification (NCBI taxonomy): domain Eukaryota; kingdom Metazoa; phylum Arthropoda; class Insecta; order Lepidoptera; family Drepanidae; genus Thyatira; species Thyatira batis. Next base: position 9,901,493 of record LR990489.1, read on the forward strand.
CCAGTTGATTCCGAAGAAGTTTCAGAGAATATTGAAGAAAAAGACAACTCCAAAAAGAAGAATAAGAAAGCTTTTGATTCATTGAATGATGGAAGTAATATTGAAGATGATATAAACGCAGAATTAGCTGAGAATGTTCCTAAAAAGAAAAAGAAGAAAAAAGATAAGTACAAAGATAATGAAACCCAAGATGGTGGTGATGTTGATACCAATAATGAAACACAAGAAAATAGTGAAGTATCTAAGAAAAAGAAAAAACGACAACGAGATACTGAAATTGAAGCCCACGGGGAAACATCGACATTAGAAAATAATCTAGATGTTACCACAGACAATACATCAACAAAAAAGAAAAAGAAAAAAAAAACTATAGAATAGAATTGTATGAATTACAAAATATTTTTATACAAATTAATAAATACCTACATTGACTATAAAATTACTCTTTTATTATAAACTAGTGGCTCCCCGCGGTTTCACCCGCATTCCCGGGGAACTTAAATTTTCGCGGGATAAAAAGAATCCTATGTCCATCTCCTGGTTCTAAACTACCTTCCTACCGATTTTCAACCAAATCGGTATAGCCGTTCTTGAGTTATAAATAGTGTAACTAACATGACTTTTTTATATATTATGTAGAAATACAGCGGTAAAGGTATTAAAAAATGCTAGGTGTCTCACATCATAAGTGCCGAGAAAATAATTTGTACATATTCCAAGTCAACAATCCTTTCCAAGTAGGGCGAATGTCATAAACGACGATTATTTCGTCTAGCCGCCATTTCTCAGAACGAAAACATAACTGGTTCCATTGTTTCAATAGGTTATGTCATTTTCAACTCTATTACCCACGGATAAGGATCAGGTGTATTCAATTTTAACGAGTTCGCGGTGGGTATAAGTCTACACGCTATATTGTCACGAAAACTCGTGCGCCCTTATTTTTTTCGACGGTTGATGGAATTTTCAAATTTCGCTTCGGCAAATAGCTAGACGTCTTTCTTAGATAACTGATATTCAATGTAATATTTATGTAAATTTGCGATTGTATATCTAATTCACTATTTGGCTTTGAGGCTTTGTTTGACAGCCGGTTGGCTCTGTGGTTAGTGACCCTGACTTTCAAGCCGCCGGTCGTGGGTTCGAATCCCACCCAGGGCAAATATTTGTATGCATGAATAATGAATCCTACTAATATTATAAATGCGAAAGTTTGTAAGTATGGATGTATGTATGTATGGATGTTTGTTACTCTTTCACGCTCCAACGGCTGAAGGGATCTGCTTGAAATTTGGCACAGAGCTAGAATATGTTCTGGAATAACACATAGGCTACTTTTTATCCCGGGAACGCGGGTGAAACCGCGGGGAGCCACTAGTAATATTATAAAGGCGAAAGTTTGTAAGTATGGATGTATGGATGTATGGATGTTTGTTACTCTTTCACGTAAAAACTACTGAATGGATTTGAATGAAATTTGGAATAAAGATAGCTTATAACCTGGATTAACATATAGGCTACTTTTTATCCCGGGAAAATGGAAGACCTCCCGGGTACGCGGGTGAAACCGCGGGGAGCCACTAGTATATCTATATATGTAATATCTATCTAGGAATGTATTTAGTAGTACATTTGTGTCAGCTATCTGAATACCATATTACAAGCTCTGCTTGGTTTGGAATGAGATTGGCCGTGTGTGAAAAATGTCCCAGGACATACCTATACCTAATAGTTAAGCACGTCCCATAGAATTCTGTATTGAGCAAAAGGTAATTAGGGTAATAAAGGTTCTATGATAGCATTGTAAGTGCTTTTAAAAAATCGGTAAATAGGTACCTAAATAGTGACTCAAGTAAAATACATATATACCTACCTACTAACTTAGTTAAACAAAACGTGTCTCAAATTGCAGGTTGCAATTCTTTGGAACTCACTTTAATAGCACTATGGTTCTAGAAAAACTGTTGACACAGAGTAAATAATATTTACGTAGGTAGGTACTATAAAAGTTATATGTATAATTCAATGCATACATACCTATAGGTATATAGCACCAATATTTGGAACCATAAAATGGTATATTCGAAGCATATGTTGTCATATTCTAACCGACCTATATGTTTGCAGCTATAGCTACGAGCTATAGCTTTAAAATAATGCTAGCTTTCGTGAATTTACGAGAGAATATCTAATAAATGTTACATGCAGATATGCGATTTTACCAGTGTTTCCGGGGGATCGTCAATTTCTCCGGATAAAAAGTAGCCTATGTGTTAATCCAGGTTATGAACTATATGTGTTCCAAATTTTATCGATATCCGTTCTGTAGTTTTTAGTTGAAAGAGTAACAAACATATATCCATACTCATCTTTCACATTCATATCTAATGTTAGTAGATAGTAAAATATACGAGTCTAGGTAAGTAGGTAAAATGCTCAAAACATATCAGAAATCATGATTTGAGTTCATTAATCTCAGTTTCATAAGCATCTAATAAGTAGTATTAAGTAGGTAACAAGCATAAAATAATACCGCATAACTAACAAACCGATTTCTGGGTCAAATGGCCCTTTGGGTCAATGCGTAAGTTGACTTTATTGCCTCTACTTTACCTTGAGCTAATTGAAAGACTAAGTTACATTATTTTTGTCGCCATCAGTTACGCAAAACTTTCATTTTCATAACATGAAACATTAAATTTAAAATAGTTTATTATTTCATTAAAGAGCTTTTATAAACAACTTACAATATATAGTCGATAAATTGCAACTACGTATCTATTCTTTACATTCTAAACTAAACTATTTACAACAACATTATTTATGACTAGCTGCCTCCGCGCGGTTTTACCCGCGTAGTTCCCGTTCCCGTGGGAGCACAGGGATAAAATATAGCCTATGTTACTCGGGGATAATGTAGCTTTCCAAAGGTGAAAGAATTTTTGAAATCGGTCCAGTAGTTTCGGAGCCTATTCATTACAAACAAACAAACAAACAAATCTTTCCTCTTTATAATATTAGTATAGATGTGCCATCCTATAAATCAATAATATCCGTTGCCTAGCAACCCGAGTTTGATCCACACGCGACTGGGCGGGCATTACATTTTTACATTAGGGCGGATCCTATCTCTTAACTTCATCGTCAACCAATCACAGACCGGATGCGCAATATTATGACAAGCGTGTCACTCACTGCCTGTCACTGAAAAACTATGTAAAACAATATAAACTTAAATACATGGGGCTGAAAGTCGTTAATCAGTTGTCATGGGGTAAGGAAATAAGCTTCCGTTATTGGTCGTATTTTTTGTCACCACCCTGGTCATTATCTAGTAGGTAAAATAATTACCTATTTGTCTACAAACCTATTGATTGGATCGAGAAATAAGACTGAAATATGACTAAGAATTTTATGACGATGGATTCACTCTGTTCAGTTCAATTACGTCTAAAACTGTTAAGAAGGTTGTGGGTTCGAGTCCCACAAGAAGCTTGACGTTTTGAGAGAATCTTGTGTAGTGATCGTAGAAGTTGCAGGGTAGTAGTACCCATCAGGTTTGCGATTATTTTATTTTATAAGGAAGACCAACAGCTAAACATAATAATATAGGTAAAAGAACAGAAAATATGAGATGTGCAAGTTAAAAGATTGTACACAACTCTAGGTAGGTACCTGAGGAAAAAACGTTATATTTTTGCGTGATGCCTTCAATATAACTAACTGCCACTTAACCACAAAACTTCCTGATAAGTTATTTACTGTATTTGTAAACACGTCCCAAGGTGGGAATTTCCGGGTATAACGTGTCCCAAGGACGAACCGAGGAAGTCGCTCATATTTGTAATATAAGAAAATCATTTTCTGAAAGTTAATTTTCGGGTACAAAGTCACGGCACGCAGTTTTAATAACAGTTTGTGGCAGTTCGTAGAAAAATTGTTAGGTTACTTTACTTATATATGTAATTAGTTTTTTGTTATTATGTAACTTTAGTAAAACATGTTTGTGTAATATTAGTGCTAGATTTAAAAATCTACTTTAGTTAGGTAGATGTTGATGTAGCAGAAGGGGTTAGCAAATGTTAGAAAAATGACTCGGTAATATATCTTTTTTTTTTTTATACCACAAGGGTGGCAAACAGGCATACGGTCCCACCTGATGGGAAGCGGTTACCGTAGCCTATGAACGCTTGCAACACCAGAGGCGTCACTCACGCGTTGCCGACCCTATATCACGGCTTCACTGTGACTGACACAGATATACTTTTTAATTTAAGAGTTCGATATTTAATACTTATACATATATATACCTCACGTAATTTGTGTCCAATAAAATTTTCGGGTGTCAATTCCTCATGGAATGAAAGGGGACAAGAATAAATTTTATGCCGTTATAATAACGATAACACAAATTGGTTTCGATAATAAATGATAACTTATATTATTAACGTACCATAACTAGTATTTCTATGGTCCTATATAATGACAGGAAAAAATGGTTCTAAAAATGCCACCCACCATGATTAGCGATTTGCTACGCCGTAGCACCAACTGTAGCCTGTCTACGAATTCGTAGCGGCATTGTAGAAGCATGTTATTCTACTAACATTATAAATGTGAAAGTTAGTAAGAATATATGGATGTATATTTGTTACTCTTTCACGCCACAACGGCTGAAGGGATCGCGATGAAATTTGGCATAGAGTAAGAATATTTAGCCTGGGTTGTCCCACATCTTGCTCTCCAATCATCTCGGTTATTTCCCTTTGTGGACCAGTTATTTACATAGTATTAAGGTAATTGAGGTCGTCTTCATCTGCGACGCGGTCTGCCACGGCTTAGAAAATTATCTGGAATAACACATAGGCTATATTTTACCCCGGGAAAATTGAAGATACGCGGGTGAAACCAAAGGGAAAAGTAGTGGAAAAATAATGCATCTTTTTTTATTTGTAACCAGTTTGTAATATTTGGGTCAAGAACGCTCATATGATTGTTAATTGGACTAAACAAGCAACAATGTACTTATATGTTAATGATTGAGCATTGTAGATGGAATTCAATTTAACCTGTAGACACGTGAACTTTTCATGTTTCATTTTATAATGCTGGCATTTTCGGTTTAATAGGGTAATATAAAGTTTGACCCGGATAAATATCAATACTTAAGTTACTTTAACTTTAACCCCCATATAAGGTACTAGTGGCTCCCCGAGGTTTCACCCGCGTACCCGGGAGATCTTAAATTTTCCCGTGATAAAAAGTAGCCTATGTCCTTAATCAGGATCTGGATTATCTGTAAACCAAATATCATTTAAATCGGTTCAATAGTTTTAGCGTGAAAGCGAGACAGACAGAGTTATTTTCACATTTATAATATTAATTAGGATATGAGATGGTTAAAAGCTTAAAGCGTATCCATCTCTGTTCTTACAAGATATATTTATACTTGAAAACTTCAGAAATAGTCGGCTGGTTAGCTTTGTGGTTAGCGACCATCGAGCATGTAACCAATAGAGTAGCAATAGTGAGCCATTTGTTTAGCAACGCATCAATGATTTGTCACGTATAACCGGTATAACTAACAAACCACGCTCGAACTAAAACAGTACCCGACCAATAAGAGACCTGTGTGTACGTCTAGTGCAACACTTGACCTGGAGTCGGCCAATCAGAACACAGGGGCCGGCGCATCGTTTTGGCGTATTTTGTTTTCTAACAAAACTGTTAACAGTTCCACTCTATTGGTTACATGCTCGATGTTAGCGACACTGCTTTCAAACCTGTGGTCGTCGGTTCCCATCTAGCACACATATTTTTGTCCTGTCTGGGTATTATCTACATATGTCTGTAAAAGTAGTATATCAGCTATCTTATTACTGAAGTACAAACTCTGCTTAGTTTGGCATCAAATTGACTGTGCGATAAATATACCGGGATATTTTTTCTCTACCAAAGTGATTATTATTACAGTTTGTATTATTCTAAATAGGTGTATTTTAAGCCGTCTAAAACCGGTGTCATAACGTTGTTACGCCAAGTTAAACGCTAAGCATCGTTTATGCAAATGCTTTAAAGGTTAGAAAATGTCACAGTACTTTACTCACTATAATAATGTTTACCGTGTTATGTGTGTTCGTCTGTAATCACACAAAATGGCCGTCTAATTGCGCATTATAGTGCATAAACTGTTTGTGGTTTGCTTAAAAAACTTCGCACCTTTTTGCATAATTTCAAAACCCTTCGTTAGAGAAAGGTATTGTGGTAGTTGACCTTATTTTTCAGATGCTTTAAGGTTACAGTTGCCATCTATAAATATGTATTAATAAGTATACCTTATTTAAAAAAAAACTGGAATTTGTATTCATCCTTATACGACAAAGCTTTTTTTTTTAATGAAATGAGCTTACGTTTGGCTTCAGACTATTGATGAATTTACATGGATTTTTAATCAAAGTACCGAATCCCCTTATGTTGAAAGCATTGTTTAGGGTGTAATATTATGAAACCCCTGAGATTAAAACTGGCATAAAACTAGTTTATGGTGAGGGGAATCTAAATTCTGGTTTAAACACAGATTGGGTGTGAGTATCGATTTTTATTTTATTTATTTATTTCTCACATATAACAGACACACGTAATAAAGACCGTAATAAACTTAGCTAGAGATGCATTTACAACACATGACTTTTGACCATCTCAGCGAATTTACCCTAATTTTGTTCCCAAGTTTCTCTCAAATCTCTTCAGTGTATCAAATATACGTCTCAGTCCCACAAAATTTGCATCATTATCATCAGCTCATATACGTCCCTAACGAGGAGCTTTAGCCTCCCCTAACAATGAGGGGGTCTAGGCTATAGTCCACTACGCGGACCTAGTGCGAATTGGCGGACATCACATGCCTTTAATTGTGACATCTCGAGCATGCAGGATTCCTCACGATGTTTTCCTTCACCGAAAGCCAGTGGTGCGAATTTGCATACCATCGCATTTTTAATACTATAGTGTAGGTATTATAAGAGTTTCATTATTTTAACATAAATTACACGCTTTCATTACTCATACTGGCAGTCGCAGGCTAATCAGTGGTAATAGAAGTAATTACGCCCTCAATAAACCGCTTATATGTAAATCATTAAAAAATCAGGTTACACCTTAGGTCACCGAAATAACGCTTAATTTATGTACGTAGGATTTTTTATTTCATGTATAGAAAATTTTATGTCGCATGATCGATCAATTGATTAGGTTTTTTTTATGAGAATTGTATTTGATTATAGATTTCGGGATAAACAATGAAAAAATTTTTCATAACTTAAATAATATCAGACATTCATCATCATCATCAACAGCTCATATACGTCTCCACCGAGGAGCTCGAGCCTCCCCTAACAACGAGGGGGTTTAGGCCATAGTCCACCACGCGGGCCTAGTGCGGATTGGCGGACTTCACATGCCTTTAATTGTGACATCTCAGGCATGCAGGTTTCCTCACGATGTTTTCCTTCACCGAAAGCCAGTGGTGTGAATCCGTACGTAAGTTTTTTATAAACTCAGAGGTACGGGCCAGGGATTTGAACCGGCACCCTCATGATCGTGAGTCGGTGCGTTCCCAATTGAGCCACCACGGCTTTTTTTTAATCAGACATTACATAACTCAAAAATGCCTTTAATTGGTAAACTTTATCATATTATATATTGAAGAAGACAACTCTTCCTTAATATGGCAAATGTTGATCTTTTGCTTTCAACATTGATTAATGTACGTACGTATAAATATCTTAATAAAAAATACTAAGTAAACGTTTTTCTTACAGTTATGGTTTGTATATATGTATATTATAAGCTTCATACACTCTTAAGAATATATAACATTAAAAATGTTCAGTAATTATCAAGCTACAGTTTATAAAAGCTGTCGAAATTTCACGACAAAAATAACATTTAATTATAGCCCTTATATCAACCTGCAATTAGGACCAATAAAAAACACCAACAACGATTACCTGCCTGGAGAGAGGTGAAAATATAGTCTTAACCTACATAAACAAGCTATATGCCTTGTTGACCGCTGGATACCTGGTGTGCGTCACACTGGCGAGACCACTACTTTATTTCTGTATCGAATAACCTACTACCAAATTTTACTTTAATTTTTTAATAGCAAAATATTATAAGTATAGTTTCAACTAAAAACCTTTAAGTCATTATTACTAATTTAAAATAATACGTATTTATTATGTCATAAATATTGATGAAACATGTTACTTACTTGGTCAATATTCAAGATAATTTCTATGCCATAGCAGTCGGCAAAAGCACTACCAAATAATATAAAAACAATAGGTTTGGGAGACACTATTGATTTCTTAAAAGATATTATAAAAATGCTTCCTTTTTTTGATACTCAATACAATTATAAATCTTTTATGAGTTAAATTTAGGTTTAAAACCCATTAAGACACTCAACTTAATACCAAAATTTAAAAGTCTTATTATTATTATGTTTTGCATATTTTTATGTAACTTGTGGTGTACAATAAAGAATAAATAAATAAGTCCTCAAAATATATAATATAAAAAAGTTTTAGCTACAAGTGGTGTTACCTCCCCGGCGCACTCGGGTGCGCTGGCCGCGGCCACCCCGCCACGCTGCCCGCCCATTCGAATACCCGTCACTCGATTCCGTTCACAAAACATAACCGGACGACTACTTCCACATTCCACATCTACAAAGAAGCCATTTATTTTTTAACACAAACATTGCATCTCTTAATTCTCTATATACTACATACTCGTACATATACAGAAAGTGTGTCAGCTCGTCCTTTGTTGTATAAAAGCGTCCGGAAGCACCCACTGTGACTTATAGCTGTTGAAGCGACGCCGCCGTAACGGGGGTCCGCTTCCCGCGATCGCTCTTACCTAATTAAATTCAAATTAAAATCGCGTTTAGTCTGTGTTTTTGTGATTGACTGTGTATGATGTTACATTGTGTAGAACATTGTTAAATGACGACAGAAGACAACATGGCTGCGGCGGTTGTGGTAAGAACTGATTTTGCTTTATAACTGAAAGAAAAACGTGAAAGAAGTAAATAATGTTTTGTAAATTATTTTCATGTATTTAAAACATGTTTCATATCATTTAGTGTGAGCTTTCAGGTAGTTTATTGGATACCTTGATAGTGTATTTGTTACTTTTTATTTAAATTATGTGTTTAAAGCTTAAAAATGTAACATTAATAAAATAAAAATCAGTAATAAATTATGAGAGAAAAGCTTTAAGAATGTCCTACTTAACGGAATAATGTTCTAAATAAATATACTAATGAAATTCTCCGTCTCGCAGGCTACTGGTAATCTAGTAGGTATTATGAACCGCATTAATAAAAATACAATTCAATACTTTATTAGGAATACTAGTTGCTCCCCGCGGATTTACCCGCGTACCCAGGAGATCTTCCATTTTCCCGGGATAAAAAGTACCATGTGTCCTTTCTCAGTTTCTAGACTATATGTGTACCAAATTTCATATAAATCGGTCCAATAGTTTTATCGTGAAAACGTGACAGACAGACAGAGTTACTTTCGCATTTATAATAATACTTTATATGGATATGACAAAAAGCTACAATTCAACATCAAAGGTTACCCGAAAGTTAGAGTACGTAACCTCTCATATGGCACCAAATGTAAAGCTTTTATATTTTATATGACTTGTTTGAAGGACTTGTGAATCATTAATCTGCAGTTTTCACAACGTAGTAAAACTCAGTGCGATCGTGACTAAGATTAGTTAGTCACCGCCTGTAGGGCCACTCGTTAGCCCTTATCTCGCCTATCTAATGATTGTAAGCCGTTAACCAGCGGATAAATCATGTAAATAATAGCTTTTATTCAAATTTTCGGGTTTTTTTGTTTGAAACTTTTCAATTTAAAGACATCTGATTAATCATCTTGATATCTGTTCAATAGTAATTACATTATTAGACAAACAAAGAACTCTTTTGGTTTTCGTAAAAACTGGTTATTAATATTAACTGCTTAGCTATTAGGTATATGATTACAAAACTAAAATAATTTAGTAACACATTAAAGTCTCCCACTTATCATAATGTCAAACACGTGGTTACAACGAATATTTACCCCCATGAATGAACGGAAGCTATAAAGTATAGACAATTCTATCAGTTGATTGGAACTAAGTATGGGTCAGTGGTCGGGGGGGCGCGAGACCAGTCCAGTCCGCGTGCGGGTGGTCGCGAGTGATGTCGCGTCGCTCGCACCCCCGGCCGCGCCTACATTCGCGAACCCGTCGTCTACAGGCTGCGGCAGAACCGGTGCCACCGCCGGACCCGGCTGTACCTGGCCTTCCTACCCTCCCCGGTCCATCAGACCCCGAGCTACACCCGCCGTCAGACGAAGAGAGGGAGCCGGGCGATTGGCGCCCTTCGCGACCACCGTCCCCGCCTCAGAGGCCGGACGACGTCTCCGAAGGTTCCGAAGTCACAGCCCGCCCGAACAGAGCCGAGCCGGCCAGCCGGTACGCCAATCTCAACTACTGGAAGGCCAGAAGAGTCACCTTCTACCGCAATGGGGACCCGTTCCATCCAGGCGTGGAATTCCGCTTCAAGCCGGGCAGGGATCTCGCTTCGATGGACGCGCTACTGGACAGGCTGTCAGAGAGGCTGGAGCTGCCAAGGGGAGCGAGATTCATCTTCGGGATGGACGGTGATAGGAAGTACAGGCTTGAGGAACTGGAGGATGGGGCGTCGTATGTTGTGTCCTCTTACAAGACTTTTAAGGTGAGTGGTGATTTTTGAACTGTTTAGTTTTGTAAACACGATTTTTTTTAAGCATGGCATGGTCTATACTCATTTTATCTATTCTGAAGATGTTATTGAAGCTTATATAAAATAAATTAGTCATCTTTGCTTCAATGTATCGCTAAGTTTTCCTATTTAACCGAGGGCTTTAGCATTTTGATCTTCGGACGACACGAGATGCATCACTTTTTCAAACTACAACTACAATCCTTCTCATGTTTAACTTTATCACATACAGCGCACAAAAGCTATATCGAGAAATTATTCAAAACGCGATTTTAATCTCGGAGCCACGAAACCACTGCGTCATTCTCAAATGGCTACTCAATAATAAAATAATAAAAGTTTCGTGATCACCAAATTGTCGCTGGTAGTGAGACGAGGCCGCGGCCTTGCGGAGATGTGGGTCGCAGGATAAGCCCCACGCACCACAGCCAGTCCCAAACATTTGCATTTTGATTACACCACCGGCGAAACTTTGTTTTACTTAATATCGATAAGCGGTCTAATTGCAAGAAAATTACATTTGGAATAAACACTTTTAATTTTATTTTCGTGCGGAGGAAATTGGCGAGGCAATTAGGGACGGCTCGGGACTTCTTTCGGTTGCAAATTGACATTTAATTTTTACTTATGACGTTGGTTTTTCCAAATTATTCTTGCTTACATCAAACAACTATGTTTTCAACTTTTTCAAGTACGAAACCTTAAATGAATAATCGAATAGTCTACCTCCGACCTCTAACCGTGGGGGCGAGCTGGCAACGACACCACGAGGGGCAATGCACCACCTTGCACTTAGTATGCACCAAGGCGAGCACACACACAATTACAAGCGTAGTGATTACCATACGCCGTAGATTTTAGACGGGTTTGTTAACTGATTTAAGCTTTGTGCGATGAACTTTTTTTTCAAGAAATATACAATGACTAGGATGATTCTAGGACACTCTTCTATTTGTTTATCTTATCCTAAACGGTACAAAGCTTTGACAACAATAACGAAACCCGGTTAATTTTTCTCACATGGTCAATTTCATTCGAAGCTAAACAGAGCTTTAAATGATCTTTCTACCTATAGTGATTTTTACTCAAAACTTCGTTAGCTGGTTATATATTGTTGGGTATATATTTTCTGTTCAACTTCAGGAGGTGCGTAAATTCAAATTATTACTACATTGATTCATCAAACTATACCTACGAGATAATCACAACCAACTGAATACCTATACATACCTATAGTACCTATAAATACCTATGTCGTATTCATTAGAGTTTTATATCCTAAAATTTTACATACACAACTACTTAATTAATGTAAACAAATATATAACTCGTTACCTATATAACATTTTAACCCCGAAAGAAACATAACGGAAGAAATAAATTACCAAAGATAAGAATGAAGGATGAATGGTTTATTTATCCAACCAGCCTAGTTTTAATATTTTTCCCAAACATTATGTTTCTATGTATCGTAATTACTTTAAAAAGATTATGTTATAAATGTACTTAAATGTTGGTGGTTTTCGTCAAATTAATAAATAATGACAAAAACATTAAAATGTATGTATTCGATAGTACAGATAAATTAATAAATTAAATACATAAATATAAATAAGATGAATATTCTCGTACGGCAAACTCGTAAGGAAGATTACGGCTATGATCATTTAAACCCCCTTTTTAGGCCAGCCCTGTCAAATGAAGTTGTTAATCCATATCTCAGTAATTTCACTGTTCCCTTTACTTTTAAATGTGTCGTACTCCTATATTACCACTACACTAAGAGCTCTTGAAAAAACTACATAATAAAACTAAGTAGCTATTTTGTTCAGCCAGAAAAAGCAGAATCTTGACACAAATATTGTTATTAACAAAGACCCCTTAAAACTTGTCATCAACATCATCGATAAGGTGTGAATAAATGAATAATAAGTGAATAGAATAATAGACGGTCATTGTAAGGTGGCGTGACGTCATAAAGTATGTAAGAAACCCGTAGGTACAGTTGGTTCCCTCACGCGAACTCACAAGCAGACTTTTTACTTCTCATGACATGATGGCTATCAGGTCGCTGTGTAAATAATTCAATTAATTTATGAATCCTATTAACTGATCACCTTGTAGACTGTGATAAGATACATAGTATTGTTGAATGTGTCAAGATTTATTGAGCTGTAAAGTTTGTGGGAACGTTTCATTTTGTATATGGAAAAATGGGCTTTTTACAAATTTTATTGAAAGTATATTCCAGGGTTAAAGTACAGTAACAATGCAGACATTATTTTTTTTTTATACCACAAGGGTGGCAAACAGGCATACGGTCCCGCCTGATGGGAAGCGGTTACCGTAGCCTATGGACGCTTGCAACACCAGAGGCGTCACTCACGCGTTGCCGACCCTATAAAAAAGGGAGCAACTGTATAGGCAGTGAAAGGGACAAAGCGCAATGCACGTCGAAGGGCCAAACAGGCATCACTCCTGCACACCCCTACGACGCTACTCCATCCCTGGTCCCCTCACTGCCGCTACAGGGTCTCCTCATGGAGCTCTGGCTACCTTACTCACCGCAGGAACACAACACTACATGTAGTGTTATTTGGCTGCGGTCTTCTGTAAGGTGGAGGTACTACCCCAGTCGGGCTGCTCCAATTTCGAACGGACGAATCCGTTGCGCCCTACCTCCTTATAGTCATATCATTAAGAATGTGACGGTTTCAAAGTGATTTTAATCATATCTTTAAAATGATGGATTCGTAGAGCCTTGTAGCACTTTCGTAGCACCTATCTAACTCTTTGGCAGTCTCAGTTTTTATAATGTTTTAGATCAAATATTGTTAGGGTTCCGTGGCAATATAGTACAAAAAGGGACTCTTTTGTTATACTTGAATTGGGTTAGAAGGCTTATACGGTGATCATTATCGCCCTAATCCACCGTAGCGGCTTAGTGCAACATTACGAACAGGACTTTTTACGCTCCGTTGCCGTAAGTTGCTATGTTTTTAATAGGATTTGTAGTTGTTTCTACATGTTTTAATCAATGGTTATTAAATAGCATGTAGATAGAGGTAGTAAGACTTAAATTCATTGAACAATGGCCTTATAAAAATATCTTTGTTCACTCTTCAAAGTCGACTATGCTCCTCCAACCTCTTTGCCAAGTAAACAATGACCAAAAAAATCAATGAAAATATGAATATGATTCCGCCCTAAGGTGTCGCCGGCATACCTAAAGCTCCCCACCCTGTCACCTGGTGTCTTACTAAAATTTCAACCCCAGTTTGTGAACGACAATGACAAAAATTTTTAAAGAAACGAAACTCTAAAATAATATGTCATTGGGGTTCCCTACTAATATTGTATGTGAAAGTAGCTCTGTCTGTCTGTTTTTTGGTACATATATACTCGTAGACAAGAGGTTGGGAATGGACATAGGCTACCTTTTATCCCTGGAAAGTTAAAGGCCTTCTGGGAACGCGGGTGAAACCGCGGGGCGGAAACTAGTAGAATATAATGGAACACGGTGAATCAATGAGCTGAAACTATATACAAACAACGATGTTAACCTAAGATATATGGATTATAGATTCATAATTACCAATTTCTTTAGACTAAGGTAGATTACTTTAATCAAATCCGACTGCCTAGCCCGCCATGTTCCTAATACAGTAATGCGGCGTCTTAACGACATGGGTGCGGTTCTGTACAGTCACGATGTAAATTACACTTGCACTCACAATATATCATAAATAAAAACAAAACCTATTTAATATTATTGCCATAAATTAAGTTGAACCGGTCGACAAGACTGTAAGCTAGTCGTATGCAAAAGTAATATTTTTTTCGCGTGCTCCTTCGAATCATAGAGTTTTAATTGTACTTCCTTTGTATGCTTGAATAATAATGAAAAAATATTTTATTTCTTATACAGTAACATAGCTGTCTCGTAAATACTTTAAACGTTTTTTAGTGCCGTTTTAAAACATGTAAAAGTTTAAAGCTTGATGTGGACAATTTTTATATTGATAATATAATATTTCTCTATTTCAATAAAACACCTACCATTGACCCTTTTTGGTTTGGCTATTGAGAGCAGAATAAATTTACATTTTAAAACATCTAACCGACGTATAAGCTATTTTCCAAAGCACGTTTCGCTGGTCATAATTATCATTAGGCAAAGAAATTACATCCTCGCCTGTACTCGTGTAGGAAATGCCTAAATTGCACTTTTCTTCCGCTAAACGTCGTTCGTGATTTCACTATGGCGTATCGAAAACATTGCAAACTCGACGGGTCTTGGCGCTTTTGTCGAAAATGGGGATATAGGTCAAACCGTGTTAAAATAAACTGTCGGTTATATCTGATGTATGTTAGTTTCTCAGTATCTCCATAAGGTTTCATTAAGCATTTTCTTATTGCTAATAACTCATGCATATGACATTGACACACTTTCCTAATACTCCATTGAGTTTTGCGTACTAAAATGTAATTATAACCCATAACGTTAATTAGAAAATGTTTCGTGGGACCGAGAGAAATGGATCAAGGTCCTTGGAACCTTTAAGTCAACATTCATTTACATGAATGCGTAGTTCCAAATTAGCTCGCAGTTCGCGTGTTTCGGCCGCCTCTACGTGACCACAGTTAAGCATAAGTACCAATAATTATTTCACGTAGGACCCCATAAAAGGGTATTTAATTGTGAAGTAAAATCTGTGTGGCCCGCGATGTATATCAGCCTATGGCATAACGGGCAGCTACATGGTAGCGTGGATTCTGACGGAGAGTGACCTTGGCACCCCCTCCCTTCGACGGTTACCTTCCATCGTCGTATAAAATTCGAATAGTCTGCTTCATCCAACCGTGCTATACGGATACCTCGCGATATTTAATAAAGTATCTTATCTCGTACACATAAGAGTTCTTCTTGAGTGTCAGTGGTGGCTTTTAGGACTTTTTGCGGTATTATGTGAGAGCTTTTGTTTTGCTAGTGCTGCAAATCAGTCAGCTGTTGCAATAGTGGGGTTCTAGTATCACGTACAGTGCCTACAAAAAACGACGTGCATTTTCTTATTAGCTGGATATCGGATTTAAAATTTTAATTTATTAACAGTGGACCAAGTGCTTTTTTATTATAAATTCATTAAATCAGTCTTGAAGTAAATAATTTTCCTATATTTATTACTTTAAAATATGATCAACTCCTAAATAATTTAAAAAAAACAAGAGTTCACATTTTAACTCATAACTGAAGTTTTATTCTATACATAACATTTATATAAATAATATTTATTAACAGTGAGCACAGCATAAGCTTGGTAAATAAAAACATTATTCCGTGATCTTTCTGCATAAAAGTTACATAAAGTTAGGTATTCATACGTTGCGTGCTAATGATTCGATCTCCCCCGTTGACAGACCGAGAGCTTGTATTTTCTGTGCCCTACTTTACGCTTTTACTCTTATAATTAGCAAAAAGTACAATGTAAGCATTCCATAATACCGCGACACAGTCGCTCATATAACGTAATTTATGACTATACGCCGTATAAAAGACTTTAGTTGTTTTTATCCTGTATAAAATAATAATTATTTCTTTGCGGTTGCGTTCGAATATGAATACCTAATATATACACATTTATTCAAATAATGAAACATTTATAAATTTTTATTTTAACTGAAGTTCCTTGCGAGCGCTAGCTTATCATCTATATGGATAGAGAAATCATTTCAAAAAGACTTTTATCCAGTTTTTCATGAACGTTAAGCTTTTTCCGTTAGTATTAATAATTTCTGGCGAAAAATTAGCTTCTTCTAGTCCATTGCACATCATTTGCGAACCTAAAAGATAGGTAGGTATTCAGTTATTCCATGTGTAGTAGATATTTGGTGAAAGTCTTCACACCTATCTAGATAGTACAAAAATGCACCGTATAATTTAAAGCGTGCAAATCACGTATCGCGTATATTGTAAGTTTATGTAAATCCGTGTCTGTGCGATTGGGGCGGACAAACCGGACAGACGTCACCCCAACACAGTATGCTAAGCAGCTATCACGGTTTATGCAAAACATAACTGCATACCAACACGAAGAGACGTGTGTGTATGTCCCAACGTTAGTTAGGTACTTGAACTTGACTTGAGGTGGTGAACGCAAGTGACATTTACGCCAACACCATTATTTACAACTCATATAAACAAAGAAAACTGAACTATATTTTGATATCCAAAACGATAAATTACAGATTTTTAGTTCAATTGTCTCTACAGTCGTTGAATGCAGAAAATTGTCTTAAAATAAAGGAATAATCAAGAGTTTATCGATTTAAAAACTCAGTTGTGTAAAGGAAGAAAACTGTGGCGACCAAGTCGATACCGTTGGCTCCAGCAAGCTGACAGCTTTATGCTGGACAGCGAAGAGGAATCATTCACAGTCGTAGCTCTGCCTGTCTACACACCTGAACCGCCCGTAAGTTATTTGTCATATCATATAAGTAACTAAAACCATAGATGTGTGATGAAACTTCTTGTTTAATGTTACTATAACTGTTACGCTACACTTTGTCCAAATTATTTATATCCCTGCAAATTCAATAAAAGGTCAATTGATCGTTGATCGCTTTGAGAATGAGGTGTAATATACAAAAAGGTCCCTTTAATAGTAATGAAGTGTTTGTGGTCTGAAACAAAGTAACTACAAAGTACCAAACATTAAGCAAAAGCTAGTACTCGTTTAGGGTTAACAAATGACCGACGAAAGTACTTTTAGGGAAAGCGGAATAACTAATGACCTCAGTACTACGGTTACCTAATCCAATGTTTCCTTGTAAATATTCAAATATATCGCGTGCGTTAAGTTAATATCGAATCGGTGCGTATGATAGGGTAATCTATAGTCGCATTATGCATGGTCCGTTCAAATACTTTTATTTACTCATACTTATATTCATTCGTAATTAAACGGAGTGTACATAAGCGTCATTATGTAACAATAATGTGCCGAGTTTTATAGTATTAACTGACGCACTGAAATTCTCGCGAGCCTAACTATTTCTTTGAAATGCAAAGCGGTTAAAATTCGCCAATCGTATTGTTCAGAAATTTAAATATTTTTATCGACTTTCGTCATCATTATAAATTAATTTATTGTTCGCACGTTACTCTCGAACCATTGTACTTACCTAGGTATATCATAAAAATATATGACTAGTACTTTCCCATGGATACAATTTTCAATGTGAACGACAAAACGACTAACATTTTCAGACGTATTAATTTCACAAACACCGCAGTCCACTTGTTATGCAGCAATTTGAGACGTGACCTCGCTCGCGACGTGTTCCTTGCCCACACGTGCGGTGACTGGACTAAACGTGTGTTAACCACACTAAATAGACCTCCGAACTATCAAAAACGTCTTGAGATCGTATGAGTGTGAAACTTTTACAGAGCTCCAACATATTGGACGCGCGATTCTAATTGCACGCAGGGAGTTACGATAAGGAGCGTCCTTGGCGTACGGTCAGTACCATCGGCCAAGGACTTCGGAATAATTTGGAATTAGGAGAAGCGATTTTTGTTTACACGTTCAGTGGACGGTTGGTCGCCACACGAGGCGCCTGTCATCAGTTATTTTGCAATTAGCGAAAATACCGCGAATAAGAATTCAGTATTTTCCAAACAGCACTGAAGATTTGAGAGTCACTGTAATGGTGAGTGCTGGCTTGGTGACTTAGTGCAATAGCTAATGACGTGTTCAATCATGTTACAAACATTACCACATTTACTTAGATTCATTATTACTGAGTCTGTTCTTCAAAGATAACATGAGGCAGACCATTTCATTAGAGCTCTAGTCATGTTTTTTTATATAGCCTAGGGGTAGCTTCAAGATTCAGATCTACCTGCATTGACTAGCATCGAAGCACCACATAATGGCAATCTATACATTTGACTTTATTGAGTCTACCATTTCATTAATCAACATTCTATGATGAAATCTTTTAGTAAGTATACCATAAAATTTGAATATAATCGTAGTAATCAATCGTCGCAAAACACTATAGCTCTAAGTAATTTGTACCTTATAGCTTTAAATAACAGTAATAAGTCCATGTACGGCTTACACCTAACACTGCAATAAGCGAACCGGGCTAGTTCTGCTATTTGAAAGAAACGTTGAAAGAAAACACTACGTGACGGAATACTGAGCGAATTTTCCCTGTAAACCTATAAAATTCTTGAATAAGACCGCGTTAAATGAACTATTGTTAACATGCCTGACACACATTCCCTGCTAGGGGAATTATATTTGCATGTGACATGGAAAAAAGTATATTTCTGTTTTAATTGTACGCACTAACATAACTTGATATTCTTTAGAAATATTATATAGCGCTTAAAATATGTAATGCTTTATTTTGCTTATAATGATATTTTCAAGTACGCTTAGTCTTGTCCAGTAATTGGTCGGTAAATGCAAAGCTTTTATAATGCATGTCAGTGAAAATTCGCCTGTTGTTTTCGCTTGCACATTCATCAAACACGGAAATTCGTGTCAGGGGCGCGAGTTTTGAGCTGGCTTTAGGTCAAACAATTTTATCTAGAAAAATATATGTTAACTTTATCGTTTATAAATCACTATGGGGCTTAACAATAATTCTGAGTAAATAACTACAATTTATACTGCAAAAAAAACTTCTAATTTCTTTTACTCCGATTATTAAGAAAATTTAAATCCATTACCGCTATATTGAATAAAAGCTACGTTATTTTACACCCGCAGGCGGCAAGCTACGGCAAAAAGAACGGTATGTGGTACGGCGGTACGGCGACTGGTACGAGCGGGTGGTCCCGCGCTGGTACCCGCAAGCAGTCGGTCGCGGAGTCGGACGCCCCGCCCCCTGGCGGCGGCAAGCCCACCAGTGGGCGAGTCATAAGGATCATCAATAATATGGATCATTCTATACAGGTAGAATAAGTTTTGCTGATTTAGACTGAAAGGGATGATATAAGTGATGATACTATGTTGATAGTAAACATATCATTGTCTTATCTTTTGACAGCCCGGTTGGCTTTGTGGTTAGTGACCCTGATTTTCAAGACGCCGGTCGTGGGTTCCAATCCACCCAGAACAAACATTAATATGCATGAATGAATATGTCTGTTTGATCTGTGTCTGGATGTGATTATCTATATAAGTAGATATGTATTTAAAAGTAGTATATGTAGTATATCAGCTATCTGGTTACAATATCACAAGCTCTGCTCTGAAAAATGTCCCAGTATAATTATTTAATTATTTATAAAAAATATCAGGTCAATTGATGATCGGGACTGGATCCAGGATATTCTGTCGATAGCAAAAATATCATTGATTTGTAGGTAATATTCATGGAATGTAAAGTTACGTGTTACTGCATAGTTAATTTTTACTAGTATCCCCGCTACAGATTGTAGTTTAGCAATAATTAAAGTTTTATTCCCTTGATATTAAATAGTAAAAAGCCACCCCATAATGACCAGTTCTAACGGAATAATTAACGTAATCAAGCCATATATGTACTTTCGTTTATCGAGATTCGTAATCGCTTTAAATGTGAATTCATAGAACGATACATGTGCCGATTTGTGGTAATAGGAAGCTTTCAATGCAAAGGCCTTGGATGGTAAACACTTTGTAGGTGCCGGCCAGCGTTTTCGATTGGTAACTGCGCAAAATTTACCTAAGACCTTGTGATATAAACATGAGTAAACTGTTACTTGTCTAGGTGTATAATCGAAATAATGGGATCTTTTTGATGTTTCCGAGGTTGGTACTATGTACTTACCTTAACCTTATTTCCATTATGTTGGTAACTGAATCATTTGTTCCAGTGTCGCGTTCTACTTAATTTACGTACAACACAACCGTTTGAGGAAGTTCTGGAGGATTTGGGGCAAGTACTCAAAATGAGTGGGGCTAAAAGAATGTACACAATTACCGGACAAGAGGTAAACTTTCTGTAATTTAATGACATCTTAGTTTTGGTCCTTCGAGGCGGATTTTAACAGTTATTTTTTTAAACAGGTGAGAAGTTTCTCGCAGCTGAGAAATGAGTTTGCAGACGTCGAGACATTTTACTTAGGGTCTTTGATGGTGGTACCAGCCTTGAGTCCAGGAGTCAGTGCTCCACTGCCGGTTGAATCACCTATCAGAAGGTAGTTTTGATTCTCCTTAATTTGTTCTTACAGCTCTCAGACTATATACTAAGTTCTTTAGTTTTACCAGGTCTAGATCAAGAGCAAACGTCGCTGCTCCTCCAGTTTCAGAAGATATGCGCGGAAGACGAGCTCGAAGCAAAAGCCGACCGAGAGTTTTATATGCACCTGAAGGTGAAATCGTTCGTAATTCAGGTAAAATATATTTTTTAACTTACTCCAATGAACTTATGCAACATTTAAAAAAAGCCGTAAAGAACCAAATCATCTTTTATGTCCTTTTCATCTAGATTACACTCTTCTAGAAGTTCTAAAGGAGGAACCCATTCGTGTAACAATCAGAGGACTTCGTCGCACGTTCTATCCGCCGATTCATCACGCGCCCATCGACAATTCACCTCCGGAGAAGAAGCTACATCTTGATTGGGTGTAAGTAGCTAGAAATAAACCTTCCCTTAGACCCAGGCATTTTTGTTTTATGTAGTTCTTTGTTCACTCCTACTAGCTGCTAGATTTCGAGTTTATATGTCCAGTATATAAACTTAAAGTTATTATTTTGGGATATGTGTCTAGAAATAGAAATATTTTTTTGTACATAGGCTTTATACTTTAAATTTTACATGCAATTCATTCTAAATTCTGTCTTTCCAAGCATATACTATACATTAATTATTATTATTAGTATTTCTCATTCTAAACATATGATTTCTACGAAATATATTTTCTACTTGATTATTTTTTCCCAATTTTATTCCAAAATTCACAGTATTAAATCGATCCATTATTTTTCCATAGGTACGGTTACCGCGGCGCAGATTCTCGCCGCAACCTATGGGTGCTGCCGACCGGCGAGCTGCTATATTACGTCGCAGCTGTCGCCGTTATGTATGACAGAGACGAAGATAGTCAGAGGCATTACACTGGACACACTGAGGATATACAGTGGTATGTCATTGTTTAATTACCTAACAAAACTTATTGAATTGAAATACTGTGATATCTGTAAGCCTAGTTAAATAATATAAGACAAATATCATTGTTTGAGACAAATACATCAACAATTTAAGCTGCTCTTGATATCCAGATCTGTCCAATCCTGGGCCTAATTACCCCCCCCCCCCCCATTCATTAGTATCATAGAGCGATTTATTTTATGTCAACATCGATTAAGCTTGTGTTTGATCAAATTCTCCTACAGTATGATGGCTGAAATTTAGTTTTTGACTTTTATTATTGTTAATACCAGTTGTTTTGTAGTATTGACACATATGTTTTAATCGTTGTGAAGCTGATTGTCGAACCCGGAGCCTTTGACGTCTATTTAATACTTTTTAAGCGGTATCTTTGTTAAGATAGTAGTTATTTTGCTGCAAGTTTTAAGTTTTTCCGCTAACTATAAAATGGTCTCCCAGTATGGAGTTGCACCCGTCCCGCGAGCTGGTCGCCAGCGGGCAGCGCGCGGGGCGCGGGCGGCGCGCGCAGGCGCACGTGCGCATGTGGAGCGCGGACACGCTGCAGACGCTGCACGTGTTCGGCATGGCGGAGTTCGAGGCGGGGGTCGCTGCCGTCGCATTCTCGCAGCTGGTCAGTACGAACTCCACCACCTCACCACTGTAGACCTATAGGCTACTCGTATATGTGACCCATAATACTATAGTGCACATTCCCAATCCCCCACCCCTCACTGACAGGTGTTTAAAAGATCTTAACTACCATTTGTCCCAGCTACCAACAATGAGACCACAGGTCTTTATGTGGTCTATATACCAAAACACTACTTATCCCCCCACCACCATCTATGAGACTACATATATATTACACCTATAGTATTATAGGTCTATATGTTGCCTATAATACTATAGTACACATTACCGATCCCTCCCCCCCTTACTAACATGGGGGTTTAAAAAATCTAAAACAGCACACTAGGCCTGTGTGTGGTCTGTAAACCTAAACACTTCTTATCCCTCTACCCCAACACCTATGAGACCACATGTATATATGTGGTCTATAAACGTACACACTACCAAACCCCCCCCCCCCCCCCCCCTTTACTCACTTAAAGGTTTAAACTAAAGGCATAAGCTACGATTACCTAAAAGTCATTGATTTTCTATTTGTTAACTTTGATGTGATTTCATTTAATTGATATACACAAGTTATTTGATTTCACGAATTTTAATAATCATAACTACACATTACTTTCGGCCTCTGAGATGATCTTTTAAAAATAAAATTACATTAGTGATAGCCCATCTGAATGATATTTAATAATATTTATATATATAATGAAATGATTAGTGTACATTAAATTAACTGTTGAATTTGTAAATGCAGAACGGAGGCAGTTACGTGTTGGCCGTGGACGCAGGGCGCGAGAGCATTCTCTCCGTGTGGCAGTGGCAGTGGGGACATCTACTTGGAAAAGTTGCTGTAAGTCTTCACTGTTACAGTTTATTTTTCAGTAAAAATGAGCTAAAAGCCTTCCAATGTTTACCAAAATCCTATTTTAACAGCGCCACTAGATCTGGCGTCGCATGTACCTTATTAACTTATTTCTGTTATTACTACATAATGGTGGTAAATAATGGTCTATCTGCATATTATACCTGAAGTTATTTTTTTTATTTAAATGGTCTACAAAACTGGGCGTTACACAATAATACCTAATATTAAATATCAAAAACATTTTGCAATGAGCACGACCTTCTAGATGTAGACACAGCATAAGGTAACGTTTGTATAAATTCGTTTTTGTTCTATGAAATATTTGGAGTTCAAATATTATTTTCAATTAATTTGCAGCAACAATAACGTTAGTTAATAACCTTGTGCAAGCCAAGGTCGGTGTACACATTAAGATGTTAGTCGCGATTGTTGCAACTCGATAAAAATTCTCTGTCACCATAACTAAACGCGATATGCTTGCGGTAATAAAAATGTAACGGAAACCACCACCTGCATATCTGCATAGTTTTCGTCTGAATTTAGAAACACATATAAAATTTTATTTGTAAAAAAATGCATACCGTATATTTTGTGTCATTATTTTTTGTGTAAATGATAATTCATATATAAAGGTAGCCAAATCTTCATATTTTCTTCGGCGCCACGAAAGCTACGAGCAATCGTAGACGCTCTACGATGTATCTACGAACTCAGTGCTACGAATGTAGTGGATGTTTTATCTACACTAATATTATAAAGAGGAAAACTTTGTTTGTTTGGCCCAAAAACTACTGGACCGTTTTTAAAAATTCTTTCACCATTCAAAAGCTACATTATCCACGAGTAACATAGGCTATATTTTATCCCCGTATTCCTACGGGAAAGGGAACTACGCGGGTGAAACCGTGCGACAGCAGCTAGTTTAAAATATTGTTGTAATTAACTAACGACTCACATGCGTCTCGTGGCATAAATTTTTTCCACTTGTCATAATGCAACCATGCAACATTATACTCAATCATGTAGCGATATTATAAATTACATGTAAATAAGGTAGCATTCTTTGTAATTGTAGCTCTGATCTAGAATTGCATTAACATAATAATATTATATTTATTAGAAACCTCTAAGTTACTTGTATGTCTAATTACAAAACTTTAAAAATACCGTTAAACCTAGAAATGTATCTATTTAGCAATGGTTTTTTTACCTAAAAACATACATAACGAAAATGTTATATATGCCTTCAAGTACAGACAAAAATGCTTACTTATAACCTTAGGGGAAGTTTCCTATAACCGAAATAAATCTCATTGTGCAAAAGGAATTAATCTTCATATTTGTCAAGTGCAAACTGTCCAGTCACGCGAGGCGAGTGCCGACTCGGGACTCGGAACGATTGCCGGCCGACGTTCACCTTTTGTTTCTGCCCGTACAATCATTTGCGATAGTTTTTTGTTATGAAAACAAACACTATTTGATTCATTTATGAGTTAGATTGAGGAATATTTTTTATGTGAAGAGTTGGAAACATACCTACCTAGATTGTTATGGCTTTCTAGTGGCATTGGTAGATACGTGCTTGCGATTAAACTGTAGATAAAGTTCATTTAATATTGGTTTGTAGTTTTACCATCGTACAAAAATAAATAATGGAGTATATTTTTCTTTAAATCGTCATCATATCCATCATCGATTTCCAGGGCGATCGGTCGAAAAATACTTGCATTTAACGGGTTCCTGTGACCTCTATTAGGTCGTCGTCGTTGTAAATATAGATAGCAAATTTTATCTTGTTTTATAAGCTAACCTATTATTTAATTAATTAGACTCTGCAAGAAGAACTGACCGGCGCCGCCTTCCACCCCCTCGATGACAACCTTCTCATCACCCACGGCAAAGGTCACTTGGCATTCTGGAACCGCAGAAAGGACGGCTTCTTTGAACGGACAGACATCATCAAACCTGTAAATAACTCTTTATATTTTTATACTAGCGACCCGCCCCAGCTTCGCACGGGTCCAATGCTTATACATCACATTAGAAACCTCCAAAATTGATAGTGTTTCTCTAACATATTATGCATGTATTTTATAGGAAAACCTTCCTCTTGAATCACTCTCTCTATTAAAAAAAACGCATCAAAATCCGTTGCGTAGTTTTGAAGATTTTAGTAGACATGGGGACAGACAGCGGAAAGTGACTTTGTTTTATAATATGTAGTGACTAGCTTTCCGACGAACTTAGAACGATGAAGACAATCTTTGTTTTTATTTTCCAGCCCTCTCGCACACATGTAACAGCACTACAGTTCGAGCAGGATGGCGATGTTGTTACGGCCGATAGTGATGGATTCATCACAATTTACAGCGTAGACAGTGATGGCGCATACTTCGTGAGAATGGAATTTGAGGTAAAAGACTACTACTACTCAAATCTGGCGAAGAAAATTGAATTGTATTTTTTAGCGCTAAGGATCATATTGTCTTGTATCACAGGCTCACATAAAAGGCATCAGTTCACTAATAATGCTGTCCGAAGGTACTTTGATATCAGGCGGTGAGAAAGATAGAAAAATCGCTGCATGGGATTCATTGCAAAATTACAAGAGGATTACAGAAACTAAGGTAAGGAATTTGGACGAGCATAATACCATATTCTTTTTAAATTATTACTTTTTTTAACTAAACCTTATTTTAGTTGCCAGAGTCTGCTGGAGGCGTTCGAAGTATTTATCCTCAAAGGCCGGGAAGAAATGACGGTAACCTGTACATTGGCACCACGCGAAACAATATCATGGAGGGATCGCTTCAGAGGAGATTTAATCAGGTAATACTAGTGGAAATGCTAAAAAGAGTCAGTCATATAGGTTTTATAGAGCGTTGTCTCTGTCACACGAAATGTTATTACGATAAAGACTTCGAAGTGAAGCTGTGGCTTTCGCATTAGAAAATGTAATTATTAAAATTCGCTCTTATTTTCAGCAACAGTATTTTTTATATAAGGTATACCTATGTATGTATACCGTACCAACTCAATTAAAATCATATCAGACCTATAATTATAATTATATTTACGCTTAATCTCAACATAGGTACGATACAAAACAAAAATTGTACAGAATCAAACCTACGGATCTAATAGTCTTACTGAGTTTCGTGTTTGCATTATTTTCTATATAATAATTGCAGATAGTGTTTGGTCATCACAAACAACTCATGGGCTTAGCTGTTCACCCTGATGATGAAATGTTCGCCACGGCCGGCCACGACAAAAACGTAGCTCTGTGGAAAGGACATAAATTAGTATTTGCTACTCAGGTAAGATTTCTTAAGTTAGGTATGGTAAATGACCCAATGGTGGCCAGTTTAAGAAAAAAAAAACTGGTTTTTGTAAAATATTGCCAAAATTGTGAAAGTTTCAGCACTGAATATAGTGAAACTGTAAAGTCCAGTCCTTATTTAATATTTGTGATGTGTTGCGCGTGAGATACAGCAAAGCTGGATTCAATTAATTTAACAAATAAAAGTTGTAGTATTGTGACCCAGTCTTGGACAGGGAAAATTCATTAATGGATACCCCAGTCTTAGTCTTAGTTTATCTTTATTTTATGGTTAACACATCAAACAAAACTAATTTTGATTTTAATTAAGCAATACTATTTTACAAGTGAAACTTTCTGCTCACCGCCTCAACGATTTCCTTAAGAAAAGCCGTCGTTGTCAATTTCAAATCACCTTACACTTTGCATTCGCGCATATTTGTACATCAACTGACTGAATTCAATAAAATGTTAAACTTAGATAGTTCGATGTCTAAAGTCTATGTCACATTGATCCCAATGTAAAAACATTAGCTCATGTCCGAACTCTAGATGTTTCTTTTAATTTTTGGCCATTACTGGTACCGTGGCCACGACTGGTACACTTACGATATGTAGCATGGTTATGTAGAATTAATGATTCTTTGTTAAAATAAACCATTTTATTTGTTTTTGTCCTATTTATTTGTAATAAAAAAAAACTAGTTTGTGATGCTTGCAGGCGATTTAATAATACTTTTATTCCTTCCTTCTTATCCCGAGATATTTCAATCTCAGTAACTAATGTTTCTTTTAAAACAAGCTATCGTAAGTGTACCAGTGGTGGTGCACGTACCTTAGAAATGGAAGAGGTGCAATAACAATAAATCATTATTTATTTTTTTGGTGCCCTGACGTGATGCCCTAGGCCATTGGTGGCTAACACGTCGATCGCGAGACCAATTTTGGTCGATCGCGAACCACTTTTTGTCGATCACTTACAAGTTCTGCCTTACGTTTCTAGTTCGTATCTAGTTTCATTTTTAGTAATCATAGAATTTGCAAGAATCATTGTTTGTATATAACACCCGTTTGTAATGTGATTTTATACAAACAATGTGGGGGTCCACTATCTAAGAAATGGGTCGATCGCGACACAGTTTTAAAATGAAAAGTCGATCTCTTCTCCATAAAAGTTGGCCACCCTTGCCCTAGGCAATTGGTTAATGTGTAAGGGTTAATCCATCGATGTGTCACGTATACGCCACGTCAGGTGCTTGCAGTACAACTCTGGTAATGTATATATACCAGGTGGGTTACGAGTGCGTGTCCCTCGCGTGGCACCCGGGCGGCGGCGCGCTGGCGGCGGGCAGCGCGGAGGGCCACCTGGCCGTGCTCAACGCCGACGCCGGCGCGCACGTCGCCACGCTCCGGGTCTGCGGCTCGCCGCTCACGTGCTTGCAGTACAACTCTGGTAATGTACTCGGCAATCTACTTTAAAGTTCTAAACAGTGCCGGGCAGTCCTGGATTTATGTATAAGCCACATAGGCCGCGGCCTAGGGACGGCAGCGTCCTAGGGGCGGCAAATTTCCGAGGACGGTCACTTGATTTCAGAGAAAGAAGAAGGAAAGAAAGAAAACATTTATTGGACACAACATATAAATACAACAAACAGCAATACACTTAATATACTAACAATAAACAATAAGAGGATATGTAACTGCATGAACGGCGGAAATAAAGTGGGCTACACTCATAAAAAATATTAACCACGTCGTAGGAGTTGCGTAGTAGGAGAATGCTACGGCCCCGCGCAAAAAGGGGCCCTGCGCAAAAAGGGGCCCTGCGCAAAAAGGGGCCCCGCGCAAAAGGGGGCCCGTGGTTCGAAATTCACCCACCTTCGCCTGAGCGTAACTTTTTGAGTCCCCTCGATAGTATTTGCTACGGGCCCCGCGCTTGGTTAATCCGGTACTGCATACTGGATTCTGGCCTTTGAAGTCCTAAATAGAATGGGTACTTGGTTATGTAGGGGCTCGATGGGGATTGCATTGGCTCACAATATTTATTGGCTCTTCTCAGTGAAAGTAACTTTCCAACTATCTATTCAAGCCCATACCATACCTATGGTATGCCCTCTTAGAAGGATTTATGGTAGTTTTTAATATTAGAAATGTTCATTTGAATAAGACAACCTACCTTTACCTAAAAATTCTGTATTAATATCTACAGTACTTTATGTATTTATTTAATTATGGACTATATCTCATGTCCTTTAAGGTTCAGTTCAGCTTATATATATATCTTCATTTCAGCTGGCGATACCCTAGCCATAGGCTCTCAAAACGGCAGCATTTATCTGTTCCGCGTCTCCCGAGACGGGTTTTCGTACAAGAAGTCGAACAAGATCCGCGGAGCTCAACCGTTAATGCAAATCGATTGGAGTCTCGATGGGAACTACTTGCAGTCTGTCACCGCTGATTATGACTTGGCTTTCTGTGAGTATTAAATAAGTTTTATTTCACTGGTTTTTTTGTTGGATGGTTTAGTATGAGTAACAAGATTTGTCATTATAATCCGATTCCGTAAAAGAGTACTTTTTGTTTCTCTTTCAGGGGATATAAAATCATTATCACCAGAAAAGAGTCCAATAGCCATGAAGGATGTCAAGTGGTCTACATATAACTCTACCGTTGGATTCCTTGTCTCAGGTATTTTATTGTTAAGCATGAATAAAATAAAAAAAGATTTTAAACAGACCTTATCCATAAAAAAAAAATTCTTAACATTCAGTCGAATAGTGAAACCTTCTTTTTCGAAAGTTGACTAATAATATAAAAATATTGTTTACAGGAATATGGAACAATCGATTCTACCCGATGACGACTCTGATATCGACGGCAAGCCGCTCAGCCGCCCATGACCTCCTCGCCAGCGGGGATTCAGATGGATACCTACGTTTGTTTAGGTATTTATTATTTCTTACTTTCACAATCCTCAAAATACACCCTAACAGTTACTTTTCATTTCTGATCTACTTCATACCTCATTTATAAATGACGGGGTGAGCCGTGCAACTTCATCAGTGTCAAGTAGGTTTTTTCGTTTCCGTTTTTTCAATATCGTTCAAGTATATAGCCTTCTTCAATAAAGAGGCTATCCAAAATTATTTTAAAATCGAATCCTTCGTTCAATGTAGTTCCTAAGAATAGCGCGTTCAAACAAACTCTTCAGCTTTATAAATATTAGATAGATAACACATAATAAATCCTTTGCTAAGTAACTTTTTGTATTTCCAGATACCCCTGCGCCAGTCCCAAGGCTGAATACAACGAGATGAAGGTCTACAGCGGCGCTCTATACAGCGCTCGGTTCCTATTCAATGACAGGTGCATGGTGACCACCGGCGGGTCGGAGGCGGGCCTGATGCTGTGGGAACTGGTGGATGAATAGCATGAGGACTCGGTGGCGAGGCTGAGGCCACCGGCCCTAGTGGTGGCCCCACCCACC
Source organism: Thyatira batis (assembly GCA_905147785.2). Lineage (NCBI taxonomy): Eukaryota > Metazoa > Arthropoda > Insecta > Lepidoptera > Drepanidae > Thyatira > Thyatira batis. The sequence goes on from LR990489.1 coordinate 9,931,788, forward strand.
CCCTCGCCGCCCGCTACCCATACCCACTCCACATTCAGAGTTCTACAATTCGACGAACTCGATTGAACCGTTAAGGCATTTGAATTTCGAATTCGCTGCCATTAACCCCTAGAGATGGGAGGTCACACCGGTTTACCGGTTTTTGCGTGATGTGATTTTATTCCACGACTTGCTAAGAGTTGTCATGAAATGTTGACGATGAGTCAGAATTGAAAAGCGATGAGTATATAATTAATCAAAATTACCTACATAATACACTGCCATTATTAACTTGCATAAATTATAAGTGTAGGTGCATAGAATTAAATCACGCTGTTAAAATTAAAATATGGTTATAATTATTGTTGAGAATATGGAATTGAGAGTTTTTTATGGAGCGGAGAAGTAGGTGAGATTGGTTAAACAACTGGTGCTGGTATCTGTTGGACTAAGATAATATTGATGGATCTACACAATAGTGTAGTTTATCACTAATTTACGATACAATTTTCGTTATATAAATAATTAATAATATCAAACAGTTAGCTGCTAACTGATATATTGATATTAATAAAAAAAAATAGCATCGTCTGCTATTTATAAACTCAATATTAACTAATTGATGCTTATTAATATCCAGCACAAGTTTTGTGGATCGACATTTTATACTATACAGAATTTGAGGACTTCCATAAAGTGGCAGGCCACGTTAAAAAAAATATTTATTTAGGGTCCGCTAAGGTCCGTTTTACAAGAAACACAGTGTTTTCATGTTCATACGAGAGTCGGCTCTATTTTTCTTCTTTGGCCCTTAGGTATCTTTGCTTGTAGTTCGGGCCTTAGCATTTTACTTCCTCACTTTGTAGATATAAGAAAACACAACATTTAAAATGTACCAATATAACACTTCACGAATACACTGTTGTTGTATCTTTGTATTAAAATGAAAGCTTGTATATATTTACGTACTTTTCATACTAAACTCTAGCAGTTATATTTCATCACATAAAAAAACTTTATTTCGTGTAACTTATGACTCAAATACAGAAAACTGAGAAAGCTGCATATTATAAACAATACATTATCATAATATTACAATGAAAAAAAAAAACAAGATATAAAGAGTACACAAAATGGACAGTAAATTTTGTCTGTCTGCGATGACGCTATATTTTAAGCATTTAGGCTATCCAAATACACAAAAACCACATTTTTCGCGCGTGGATGATGTAGTTTGTGCGATGATATTCTAGCACAACGCAAAGAAAACTATTAGTATTTAGAAATACACTAATTAAACGATTTTTAACTTAAACCATAATGGATCTTCTAAATCTTTAAAGTAGTTTTGAATTTATTTCCAATGGAAGATATCTATATTAAACTACATTTTAGTTAAAATGTAAAAACAATGTTTCCATATCGTAATTCGTATATTCACCTACACTCTTAACTTTAGTAGACGAAGATGTTTAGAGATTTTTATATATTTCTTACAATGATCATAAATACCATTGCACGTTATTATGGAAATTGTTAGTTGGAAAAAGTATTATTGTGTATAATTAATCTGGTGTTGATTAGGGTCGGAATTTATGTACCTACTGAATAAAATGTTTCACATTTTTACATGTTTTATTTATGCAATTCCTCTTTCCACATTTTTTTATGAAGATTGTGAGACTGATAAACACTTTTCGACCGCAACCGTACATAAAGCGTGAATACCTATGTCATTAAAAGTTTATTATTCATTAATTTATGACACCACATGTTTAAAAGTAAGTGAAGTTCCTATTTCTTGCGCTATGAATTTAATGATAGCAACCTTTTTGCTAGTTGATTGGTAAAGGCTGAATTTGTTGTTTAAACAAAGTAGGTTATTTTATTAATATAATATCATAACGTGTGCATGAGATGTGTTTGTACTTGGTTGGCTTTTCCATACAGAAGAAAGTTAATTTATTACTCCGACTAAGACTACCATTCTTTCATCATTTCATCATTGGTTGACGACGTCTATTATACTACTCTTTGTAGACGACTTTCATTTTACTTTTCGTTCAGCGTACTTTTCGTTCTCGACTTATTTAAATGGTGATAGAATATTAATTTCACACAAATCTGCCAGTTACGGTACAACTATTATAAAGAACATAACTTTGATATTTGATTAATTGATGTTGGTCGGTAAAAAACCGGTTTTCAGTTTGTACCGGCGATGAACATCACTATTTACTGTCACTTATCTGCTAGGCCGCCAGCGTTGTTATTGATACGGCAATTGCCGTAATATACGGTAATCCACGTTTTATTTTCACAAAATACGGTATACGGCAGGCCTTTCAATGCCGTATCAAAAAATACGGCAAATGGCTGTAAGTGAAACGAAACGTTTTTTCCTGAAATACTTCCGCTCCTCAAATATCTGTCACCTGAAGAGGCTGTGCGCCACAGTAATAGAGAGAGTTTCCCGTCAATGTTGCCACTAACCCAGAAACTACCACGTATAGTCAAAATTGAAAATGACCTCCTCCAAAAAATCGATGACGAGTGGAGACTTTTACCCGATGTCAACAAATTTTCGAACTTAGACATCGGCACCTGGAAAGCTCACGAATTTTGGGAAAAGATCCTTAGCACAACCGACTGCAAAACTCTAGCGAAGTTTGCTCTAGACGTTCTATGTCTTCCTCACAGTAATGCAGATTGTGAAAGGATATTCAGCCAAGTGAACAACATGAAGACACACACACAGAAACCTCTATTAGCAAGACAACTTATTCAAAATCAAGGGAACTGTACGAAGTTTAAGGTGTCGCGCGACGTGTGTGACAAAATGAGAAGCAAGGACAAGTACACACTAGATAAACATGAATCTGAAGTTATAGAAACGATAAGAAACCTTTATGGAGAAGAAATAAATGAGGAATAAACATTTTTAAACTATATACGGCATTTTAGTAATTTTTCCCTTAAAATACGGCAAATCAGAATGTGACATACGGCAACCCAGATTTTTACGATAACAACACTGTAGGCCGCTTTCCGACAGTCTGTCATCACTGTCATGTCAGAACTGACATTGTCAGTAGTGTCAGTCATCACTTCATTGATTTGTTTGCGGTTCGGTCTATCAATTTAGTGTAATTTCAATTAATTACATAAAATAATTATATCTTGTAAAATATGACGAAACCGCGTCCTTGTGGTTGTAAAGGTTGCAGAACTTGTCTTGTATGTGAAACACAGTACGGTGCCGAAAACATAAAATTACAGTTGTCGTTTGACAAAAGCAAAGGTTATGTTTACTGCCCATTTTGCAATAAAGCCTGGAAAGGCTGGGATATAAATTCATATAAAGTGCACCCAAACCATGAAGGAGATCCTATAGACTACCCAGGAGTATACATACAGCTCGATTTTATTTCCGAAGAAGAAGAGCAAAATTTGATGAAGAACATCGACGAGATGCCGTGGGATATTTCACAAAGCGGTCGCAGAAAGCAAAACTTTGGACCAAAGACAAATTTTAAGAAGAAAAAAATTGTTCCTGGTAATTTTAATGGCTTCCCGGCATTTTCTAAATTCCTGCAGGACAGGTTTGATGATGTTGATTTATTGCGAAATTATGATGTAATTGAACAATGTTCCTTAGAGTACGATCCGATTAAGGGGGCTTCTATAGACCCACATATTGATGATTGCTGGATTTGGGGTGAGAGGATAGCTACAGTCAATTGTTTGTCTGATTCTGTTCTCACAATGAATCCATATGAAGGAAAGACCAAGAAATACAACTTATTTTGTGCTGAAGAGTATAAGCCAATAGTTGATTCCAGTGGCAAGATAATCATTGATAATGAATGTGATAAGTCTGTTTATGAAATCAGCAAACCGTTAGTTGATATGGATGTTATCATTAGAATACCAATGCCCAGGTAATTATGACACTTTTTATTACTTGAGTACCTAGGTAAATTAGGGTAGGTGTTGTTTGTTAAAGTATTATCATATTTGGAAAAGTACTAATAAAAATCTCTACACCACTTTGCATTCTGGTTATAGCCTATGAATTCACCTCTTTGGGTCATGACTACCGTGTTGAAATATAGTCAGTCAGTCACCGATTGAAGATTTCCAAAATCAAAGTTATTTTTGTAGTTATATCATTTACACCATTATTATAATATTTCCATTTCACAGTTTAACAAATTTCACTTAATTATTTCAGGAGATCCCTTCTCGTAATATATGGGGAGTCAAGATACCATTGGGAGCACAGCGTTCTCCGAGAAGACATCACTTCCCGTAGAGTATGTATAGCATACAGAGAGTTCACTCTACCATATTTGCCTGGTGGACAACATGAAGATATTGGAGCTGAAATTAGACGTAAGGGCAAAAACTTCTTTAATCATAACTATACAAATGGTATTAAAGATGTTGATTGAATTTTTTTTTTTACTTTGGATCCATAAATTGTGAGAATAATGTGGTGTCATCTGTCAGAATATATACCATAAAAGTTCCGATTCGTAATGATAGATGGCACCACTTGACTGCTGTGCTATCAAAACATTCTAGCAATATAGCATCTTTTATACATCATCAAGCGGTAAGCAATTGGTCCTTGGAAACAAATTATTTTCCTTTTTTATTTGATAAAGGATATACACTTTTTAGTAGGAATATAATAATCTAAGGTATGGTAGAATGGTAGTGGAGATTACTGAAAACCTTCTTCACAGTAGTCTAGTCAATGGTGTGGACCCGCTTCATAAATCAAGGCATATAATTAGGTAGTTACTTATAAATTATTCAACTTTCTTTGCAAATCCCAAAGCACTTTTTAGGGGGACTTTTTAGATATAATGACATGAAGGGAGGTATTATACCTACAGTGATTTAAAAACATTATCAATCAAGATATTACAATGTACTCCATATTTAATTAGGTATCATCAATTTATCAAATGTCATGTTATCAATTTTTTGATAATTTAGGTTTTAATCATTATTCGTGGATTTTGTAGTGCAAAAAATTAATGTTGATAATTTTTTTTGGGATTTTCATTTTAACGATGAAGCGAGAATATAAACTATAAATAATATTTTTAACTTAGTTTATTGAAGAAAAAATCATAATAACAATTATATTATTTACATGAAGATACACAATACGTTTGATTATGTGTCAGAAATATTTTTATGTTCAATATTATCACATTTATCAGTGCATTTATCGTTTTTGATAGTGTTACAGATAAAGAATTAACATAATGTACAGTCATGCCACATTTTTGGTTCAACCAATAAAATACATAGGTACATAAACCCACAATTTCGTTTTGCTAAACGTTTTTCTGATAATAATCGACCTTAGGGTTGTTCAACTGTAGTTATAGATCAGAAAGTATCTAAATTATTATATGGGTTAAATGCCGATATAAATAATGGTACTTATACCTACCTAGCTATAAATCCATGAAAGAACGCAAAAACAACTAATCTCATCTACCATATTTACACAACTGTACCTTTGCAATAGGTAAAGTACATATTCAGTGTGATATCGTGTGTTATCAGCACTCATGAGTTATAACATTTCAAAAATATGTAACCATATTCATAGCAGGGATTTGACGTCAAGGGTATATACATGAATAACAGACTAATCGCTATTTTTAGCTTATTATTTTCTCTAATTGATTATAATCCATAATTTATCTGTTGATTATGGATGTACCCAAGGGTATAAACATAATTTATAAATTGATTGTTATTGAAGGTGATTTGAATTTATGTGGTATTTTATTTAATCGAATATGAAAAACATCAAGTTCTTTTCTGCATCATGATTAAAAAAGTGCACCTTATCTTCGATATTTGATGGGAATATATGAAATAATAAGTATATTATAATGTTAATTACCAAGATTACCATCATTATTAATTAAACGTACCAAATAAAGCACAACTGGCTACTTTAATTAATATGTACCTACCATCTCAGTACAAATAAAGAAAACTCTAGTTTCTATAAACTTTTATACTTATATAATATATCTACCTACCAATCTATTTATAATTATTGTACCTACCTCTGTTAAATAGGCTATCCCATATCATTTGATTAACTAAGTACCTACTCAAATTGTGAAGACATCTCAAGATATCGCATAATGTCAAACGCTTCCTCGTTTCCACTATATTAAAACTAAAACCGTTACATAATAAGACGCCATTTTGAATAATTCTGTATTAAGTATAAATTCACGAATGTTATTGACAAAAATTTAAGAATTTATTAGCAAAATTCAAATTTGTTGTCTGTTTCGATTAATCCAGGTGTGTTTTTAAGCAATCTTACGCCACACTGGACTCGTTGTGTCCAATATAAACCGTCTGGCTTTCCTTCTTCTGGACCTCCTCAGCCTGACGCGCCATGATCATCTGTTCCTTGATCTTCCACGTCATAAGCGCTCTTTCACTTTTTAACTTGCGGATGCATCGGGCTAGTAGCAATGCGAATATTACCCCCAGAAGCTGCAAATAAAATCATATTTTATTGCCTATAGACTCGAGAAGACACAAAAATTCTTATATATACTTTGATAGTCTTGAAACGATGGCGTCACTCGTAAATTGTATAACTGTACTTAATGAAGTGCTTCCAATATTTAGTACCTAATTCTGCCGCAACATGTGATATTCTATATTTCAGTCAACCTTTACTTAAAAATATCCCTGATAAGGAGTCTTTGCTATAATCAGCATATTATATTGCTATAATAGATGGTGGTAGAGCCCGCAAGTTACAGTTCTACCAGCAGTCTTAACAACAGATAGATTTGTGATTAGAAACCTTAACGTCACAGTAGTTTGGAATGCTTAAGACTACTAAATAGGTATCTGTAACTAAGTATCCCAAATTCATACTTACATTAATAAACATAACAGAAATTCCGAGTACCCCCAAAACACTAGCGTTTTGCACCAACACATTGACCAAGGCGGCCTTGCAGCTGTTCGACCACATTTTGGCACAGAACACCTGTCCGGTAGTGACGCAGCAACTCTCCGGTATCACCATGGTTACGAGATCGCCTTGGCTTTCCTTTGTGATCACGACCGTTGAGTGGTTCCCGTTGAATTCCATCCCCATATAGTCCAAGTAGGAGTTTGCTCCGCAGCAGTTCAGCTGGAATTGAGGTACAACATTGGATATAGTTATCGAGGTTTAAGTAGCCCATTTTATTTGTAGGGTGTCTCTTTCCGTCGCAGTATGTTTGTCTCCTCTTGGCAGTATGGATACGGACCTATTAGATTGGATAAGCTTCGTTAAAGTTGTAGGAGTATGTACAATAAAGTCCAATAACGAAGCCTTATGTACATCATGGGTTATGAACAATGATTTGTGGGGATTTGGGAACAGCAAACTATACAGTTCTGCCGTGTCCAAGCTTTCCCGACCTAAATTCATATTTTTTTACTTCAATCGGGTCTCTTCGCGCAAAGATTCATATCAGTCGAAAGTATATTTCATGTTTAAGCTGTGATGGTATCGTTATGTTGGTTTGTGCGTTCACCTACTTAATAAGTAATAAGCAAATGTTTTGTCAGGTTGCCGTGACCGACAAAGATAGCCTCAAAATAAACAGTGTGAAACCCCAAATTAAAGATAGATAATGTTACTTACAATAGAAATTGAACCAAGATATCTAGTCAAAGTAAGTACATGCATAGGGATGGCAATGTCCTTGATTGGTGTACTTTCACAAACTCTTATAAACAAAAGGTAAGCATGATATTGAAATATGTATACGAAAATTTATCTTTATCACGAAGATAGATTAGTTAGTCAGAAGAATCAATCAATCAACTGCCATGGCATTTGGTGTCCCTACGTGGAGATAGCGTATGAAATACTTAATTTGATGTTCTTACTATGGTATTAATACGAGTTAGGCGAATCCCCATGGTTTAGTATCATATAACAAGAATTTAGACCAATCTCTTGGAAATCACGTAGTCACGAAAATATATTATTTTATCAATAAACATGTAGAGTTCCTTGTGAAAGTACAACTCATATGAAACAAAATTACTTGACGGTGTTTAGGTGGGATTAAAACATAAGGGCCTGATAGATTACAGGCGTATGAGACTTGACAACTTCATGTTTCAGGGTCAATAACGCTTATTGACCGCAAACGTTAGTTGACGACGGTGGACCCTATCAAGGGACCAAATCTCTAAGATAAAGGTTGTTTCTCTTTCTCTGTTGGATCCATAGACCATTTCTTGAACCTTAAGAATGGGAAAACTTACTGAAGTCTGCAAAGCGTCAATCTCTTCTTGTATCTCAGGGTCTTTGGCGTAGTCCGCTACCGGCATGTATAAATAGTTCAAAATTGTGTCCGTGTCCATTGTGAAGGCCAATATCACAACGGTTAATTTGACGACAAGCACCATAGCCAATATTAATGCATACTGAAACAGAAAAACCATATAATAACTAGCTGCCTCCGTGCGGTTCCACTCGCGTAGTTCCCGTTCCCGTGATCACTTAGGGGTATCAAAAATAGATAGTAGCCGATTCTCATATCTACTGACTACATATAAAATTTCATAAAAATCGGTCAAGTTTTGGAGGAGTAGGTATGATAACTAACATTGTGACACGAGCTCATATACGTCTCCTGGAGGAGCACGAGCCTCCACTTACAATATATATTATATGTTTATATCTTACTATTCCTGCTCAGTATAAGTTATATTATAAATGCGAAACTAAGTGAGAATGGATCATTGTTACACATTCACCAACGGCAATAAATTTAGACAAAACTTGGCACATCGATTTCTTTCTGGATCGATACTTTTTAACCCGGGAAACTCATCCTCGGGAATACGAGTGAAACCGCGGGGAGGAAGGTAGTAGGTATATGATAGGTAGGTGTAAATATTGAGTCTGATATATTGATCCTTTATAAACACAAGGCTGCACATATTGAGGACAAATTTCATATCAGTTTCAACGCCCTGACGACCGGTCATTGAGAAAGTTATGTACGAGTAAATATTTCTTCTACCAAGCCGCATATCGTGGATTCTATTCTCAGTTCCGTCAAATTTAGAGTGCACATGACAACACATGGTTATACATTACTAGAGGCTCCCCGCGGTTTCACCCGCGTACCAGGGAGATCTTCCATTTTCCCGTGATAAAAAGTAGCCTATGTCCTTTCTCAGGCTCCAGACTATTTGTGTCCCAATTTCATTTAAATCGGCTCAGTAGTTTCAGCGTGAAAGCGAGACAGACAGAGTTACCTTCGCATTTATAATATTAGTTAGGATATATATATCAAACTTTTGGTTTAGAATAGATGTAGGTCCATAGATAATAGAAATGGAATAGGTAGGTACCTATATTTGGATGAAAAGATTATACGATTCCATCCAGATAGAATAGCTATGTTGACTGACACATCTTTAGTCTTTACTACCGCGTGTAGATAAGTTTATAAGTGAGATATTAATTGTTGTGAAAGACTGTAAAATTATGTCGGCGATAAACTTAGCTTTATTTAGATATGAGGATATCTAATTTTATTGCACCATATCTATTAAATGTGGTTGATTCATACGCTGAGGAGCTATGCGTGGCTTTTCAGGATATGCCTATTATCAAAAGTTGCGCTTGCGCAGGCCCTTGTCAGGCTTATTGACACTTTAACTTTCTTTATTTACAATTTTAATGTAGTCATCCAAAGAGTCGCAAATATGGGAGTCACTTTCGATGAAAAACCAGTAAATTCAAATTACGTACCAGATTGACCATGCATGTGCTCATTTTTAAACTGCCAAAGTATCCAAAACACGATACGACCAGTAGCACCATTCCAAGGAACACGCTCAGGACGGAAGGGGTGAAGAACCTCCCAGACATGGCGCTCTCGTAGAAGTAGGAGAAGCTGTGGTAGTGCGTGTACACTGAGATACCCAGCACTATCATTAGCACTGCTATCACCTGAGGAGCAATCATCATTATCAGCTCAAATACGTCGCCCTGTGGGAACATTAACCTCCTCTCTAACAACGTGGGGACTTAGACCACAGTCTACCACGCGGGCCTAGTGCGAATTGGTAAAATTCACATGCCTCTAATTGTGGTATCTTGGGTATGAAGGTATGCTCACGATGTTTTTCTTTCACTAAAAGAAGTGTGTACGTAAGTGTTTTTTTAAGCTCAGATGTACGTGCCAGGGTTTGAACCTGCATTCTCATGATCGTAAGTCGGTGCCATTCTCAATGAGCCGCTACGGCGTTTTGTAGGTTGAGGAGGAATAGAATACAGACTAAATTTCTTAGATAGATGACATGATAAAAATATAAATAGTTTAGCATTTTTAATAGATGCCTTATACTTCTGAAGTAGCATAATACAATGTTTCTCTACTGTCGTTATCTACTGTATCGAACGCTTTTTTTAAATCAAAATAAGCAGTGTAATACGATGATCTCATCAGACCTTTGAAGTCATTGATTCGTATCGTACAATTTTCTTTGAATTTTAATGGTTCATCATATAAATTAGGTACCTAAGTACCTACATCCCGTTAAAAACTTTTGCGTATCGAATAAAGTTTCAAGACAAAGTCTCCTAGAAAAGAAAAACTTATTTCAATACTTACAATGAACATCGTAGTTATGGTTAGCAACAGAAACCTGATAGATTTCATGTTGTACTCCGTTTCAGTTTTGGTGAACTTCATTTGCGCGTTGCGCACCGGTTCGACACCCATCGCGACACTTTCACAAACGTATCTACGCTTTAACGTCGTATTTCTGACTAGAGGAGCGATGGCCTTATAAAAGCCGATGAGTATTGTTAAAGATAATATTGCTGGAATCTGATAACGATTGTTTTTTCTACACAAACAATTGTTACACTCTATATCCAGCCACATACGAGCTGAGTCTAAGCGATAATACTGATTATGACTTAGAACGTGTTAAATGCATCACAAAGAGGCAATAAAATATGTACTTCACAAGCTTAACTGACAATAACTAAGCCATAATGAACTACATACAATTGTCTAGTTTATTTAGTAGGTATATAATGCCATGGTTACGATGATGCCAAACACTAGCATTGATTTATTTCAAGCCTTTTTATAAACGCGGGTGAACTCTATAAAATAATCATTGAAAGTATTATATCACAACGATAAGGCCACACCATACAATAAATCTATAAATAGTTGATCTAAATATAAGTAATCGATGGTTGTTTAAAAATGGCTTATGGAGGAATAATTATTGATAGCGTGTTACATAAAACATATCCATTGAGAGTATCCAAGCTTGATTTTATGATTCGTTTCCGCTTTATCTTCAAATTCTCCGAGATAAAATGTAATCCTATGTGTTAATCCATTTAATCTATTTTTGTGCCAAAATCAACCGTTTTTGCGTGATTACCTAAATAGCAATGAATGCATTAAAACATTCGCATTTATGTTCAATGATAGTAAGATTGTGTTTGGCGACAATACCAATATGGTAGGTATATTATATGACCGGTGTTTACTTCAGTACAAATATTAGAACCCGTGACCTTTACATCAGCATTTGAGCTTACTACCTCTGAGCTATCATAGCTTCTACGTCTTAGATTAAATAAACAAGTATGTATTGCAAATACCATATTTATGCATTTTTAGTTGCTATTTGTTTTTGAACGATAATATTCGAGTAGAAACACTCCAAAAATTACCGTATTATAATACGAAGCCATGATTTGACATGTTATTATGATGCGAACCCGGCTTATCTCGAGTTTATGAGATACAACATCGGTTTTATCATTAAACGAACTAGGTAGTACCATGGAAAAATCGCGATAGTTGCAACCATTTAAATAAGATGACTGAAAACTACTTACATACCTATATCAAAATCTCGATATCAGTATGAAAATGGAGACAGCGTCTTCAAAATGTATCTTTATTTCTATCGCTCTACTGTTGGAAATAGAAATATGCCTATACAATATAGGGTTCAAACCAAAATAACTAAATTATATAACTGAAGAGTTTAATTTAATGCGCTTATCTCAGAAACTACTTGTTCAATAAAAATGTGTTTAGATAGCACATTTATCGATAAAAGTTATAGGCGTAGTTATAGTAACATCACGCTGCACCAATAGGAGCAGAATATCAATGAATAGTTTTGGAGATACGGGAAACATGACGCTGACGAAGTTGCGCTTCAGCTACCTATTAGATATTCATCAGATATTTATCAATTTGCTTAGTAAATGTATAGAAGATCTAGTTAAATTTCTATAACAATTGTGGGTGTCGGCATATTGGAATACAGTGCAACCTCGATATAACAAATCGGAGGGGAACAAGAAAATATTCGTAATATAAAGTAATTCGTTGAACTGAGGTTTGTTATGTTGAGGTTAGATTGGTCTAAAATTCGTTATAAAGAGGTAATGCATGATTTTAATCTTTTACTGTTTATATTCAAACCACTTTCTTCTGAAAACTTATCTTTAGATTTTAAAATTGTAGCCAATGTACTTGCGGGAATCCCGAACTTATTAGCTATGTCTAATTTTTTCGTCATGGGATTTTGGTCAACATAATTAATGATGTTTCGCTTTTCTGCGACCGATAAGGAACACCTTTTACGTTTCTGAGCCATTTTAACTTAAATCTTTAACAATAGTGACGAGCAGAGGTGTTTACATTACTTTCCATCAAAACAACAATGATTACTTTACAAACAAAAGCGTGTCGAAACATGTCGAGACATGAATCACATTATAAGATTAAGAGTTATATTGGTGGAAACTTTATATAAAGGTTTTGGGTTGGCAAAATTCGTTAATTAGAGGTATGAATACTTTTTCTTGTAGTTGAAAATTCGTTATAAAGAGGTTGTACGCAAAGAATGTTCGCAATGTAAAGGTATATTTTATATGGAATCTTATGGACAATTCAAGGGGATTACGAAGAATTTGTTAAATCGAGGAATTCGTTATATTGAGGTTCGTTATATTAAGGTTGCACTGTAGGTACATATTATTACAAATTTCAATGTAGACGAAGATAGGCACGATCATTCACGGAACAGCGCGATCTTGTGGCGGTGACTCACAACAATCCCGAAAAAGCGGATATAGGTACTAAAAACTTATCTTGTTGATAATAAGTTTAGTTGAAAATGTTAATTGAAATCTAATCTTTTATTTTTTACTTTTCACCCAATAATATGCAAGAACAAAGGCCTAAGTGAAAAGAGAGATTTTCGTAATAAATAAAACAACAAAAGTTATTTAAATATGTGATATAATACAATCATCTCTGTTATAATACTTTCAGTAAAAGCAGTCAAATAATACAATTAAATAAAATATGTCAAACTTTAAGGCAACACCAACTTACTTTTAAAAATGCTACATAAGGCAACTTGGGACTTACATAAAAAATAATACAAATATTACTTTGGGACTTAAACCTTAAACTATAATATTAAATACAATCAATGGTAACTTTAAATATGACAACGTTATCACAAAGGTTTCGATAATTGATAATTAGATTATGTATTATCATTTAACAAATACAACTTGGTTTTCAAATAATACTTGTGGTTGAAACTCATTCTACGATACTGAAAGATATATTATTGTATTTACTCTATTTTGAGCTTAGCAATCATTTTCAATAATGGCATAGACAACCCTATCCATAGACTATAGAACATATTGAAACAGATTGCAAGCCAACTCTATCTTTGACATTTGTCTTTGGACTTAGTATAAAATTAATATTGTACTATAGTTATTTTAAATTTTGAATAAAGACTTGCCCATTACAAGATCTACATGGATATTTGCGTAAAATTCCTTCTCATACATTTTCTATGGGACAAGCCTTAAATAATAAAGCTAAAACTCGCATATTAACACGTCAAGTATTTGTACTGTACAAATATTATTGTCGCCAGTGTAGAAGGCACGATCGTAACAAACATTGGTCGGTCATATTGGCCTATGCAGCCAACATTTGTCGACATAAATGCATCGATATCACATTCACAAATAACGCGGAATAACCTCGATTGCTTCAAATAGATAATTGGAATTGCAATGCTTAAAATTATCACAAAATATATAATTTATTTATCGCATACTTACAGTGCACAAAATACAAAGTGCAGAGAAATCAAAACTAATTTACAAGGGATAATGAACTTTATATCCAATGGTCGACAGTACATTTTTTATTGTATACTTGACGTGGTCCTTCGACCTAGGCGGTGGTTTGTCCGTGGAAGGGGACATAGACGACCGGTGCCTTCTTCTCGTCCTTCGGGTTGAGTGATGTATAGGCATTGATCATGCGTTCTTGGATCTCCCAGCGTCTACGTTCGCGCTCAGACTTCGCCTTGCGGATGGAACTCGCCAACGAGAACGAGAATACGATGCCGATCACCTGTAATAATATTAGGGTTGATTTTTAATCCGTACAAAAAGTCGATGAGACAAGAAGAAAGAAGTCGGGATCGGGGTCAACTTATAACAATAAAAAAAAAAATTTTAAGCAGTCTGGAAGAGAGTACAGCTAAAAGCCAACTTAACATGGTTAGTTAGTTAACTGCCAACCTGACGCCTGTCAAAACAGGTTTTAATACAATTTGTTTATAAAAGTGAGTATTTTGACTTCTTTTAATCTGAAAGTGGTCACATTTTTAAATGACTTCAAAAAAGGAGGTTCATTATCCGATGTATAAGTTGCTTATTTTGTAAGCACATATCATAACGTACATGGGCTAAAAAAGATAACCATACCATGACATGAGACAACCTCATCAAATAGCCCAAGATTGTAGTAACATTTTTTTATACCACAAGGTTACCGTAGCCTATGGACGCTTGCAACACCGGGGGCGTCACTCACACGTTGCCGACCCTGTAAAAATCTCTTCACTCACTGCCTTAAATTCCAAGAATAGGTATGAAAAACTGACCTGAATAAAAGCAATGGTCATGGCCGCGGAGCCGATGAGTCCAACACTCTGGTAGACCAAATAGATGACCCTAGGGAGGCAGCCGTTGGCGAACAGTTTGGTGCATTCCACCACTTCATAGCCGTCGACGATCTCGCCTCGGGAGGCGGCGCAGCAAGAGTTGGGAACTGTGATGTTGGCTACGGATATCCCGGTGGATAGCTGGTACTCGCTCCAGTCCAAGTAGCTTTGGACACCGCAGCAGTTCAACTGGAATTGTAAATGTAGATTATAGATGGTATCAGATAGCGATGGTGGGCAACGAGGAACTTAGATCACAATAACAATAAAGAACTAAAGTTCTATCTATGAAATAAATTTCGTATGATATGTATTTTCAGCGAATTATCTCATTAATTCATTTATTTCTGGAAAGCAACTGTTAACTTTTGAACTGGATGACCCAATGCAGATTCAAATCTTTGAGCCATACCCCTGAGTTTTACTTACGTACGGTACTCCTACGGAAAGTCAGTAATGTAAATACAGTACTGACTATCCGTGTAGGAAAACATAGAGGTGAGCATGCCGATGACACATTTAAAAGCATGTGATATTTACCAATCCGCACTAAGCCTCAACCCCCTCGTTGTTAGGAGGCTCGTGCTCATGAGCTGGTGTTGATGATGTATGTGTATAACTTACCCTGTTCTGAATGAAGTCAAACTCGGCCTTAACTTCAGGATCGTGCTCGTACAGGCCAAGCGACTCCTGCAGCTTGATGGCGAGCGCGTCCGGGATCTGCGAGCGGAGGCTGTACGCCGCGATGGCGGCCGCCGTCTCCAGCACCAGCACCATTGTTAGGACCACTGCGAACTGATCGAGAATGGACCTTAATTTGACGTCAGTAAGATTGAGTGTCACATAAATTTATGTGTAAACTATTAAATTATAGAATAAGTGCTCTGACTGATGTGTTAGATCTTTAATGATTTAACAGACTAAACATTCAAACAAAAATCTGAAAGGGGAATATTAGTGTGATTAAACTAAATTCGAGACTCTTTTAATCTTATTATATATTTTTTACTATGTTTAGGGCAGCACAACAGAAACGATAACTATTAAAGTAATGCCAATTTACACATGGTATATAATCATTCGCGAATCTATATTAGTACTAATTTTTAATTTTATAAAAGTCTTTTGTCCCCTTGTTTTCCTCTTCCTTGACAAAATAACAGTTAGTTGATTAAATAGGCACGTTCAGGGCTCCACTAGCTCACGGCCGCCATTGTCGATCCCATATGTCAATAATATCAGAATTCAGATTGAAAAAATAATCACCGTTACTGAGAACTAACAAAATTGTCACAATACTTACAATATTAACAAGGCAAGTGCTCTCCTTCAATGCGCCAATGCATCCGAAGAGAGACACGAACAGCATGATCACCCCGATGACGATGAGGAAGGTGGCCGGCGAGAAGTAGTCGCCCATGAAGTAAGATATGTCATGGTATATCGCGTAGATTGTAGTACCAACCGATATGACTAACGCTGATGTCAGCTGCAATGAGAAACAACACGTATTACGCACAGTTTAGATACTATATTTCAATGTTGTGCATTTATTTATACTACTTATATTATATGTACCTACTTTTTTTTAATACGAAAGGTTGTAAGAATGTATGGGTACATGTTAGTTACTCTTTCACGACAGTGCGGCTAGAGAGATCGCGATGAAATTTGGAACTGAGTTAGAATATGTTCTGAAATAACACATACCATCTCGGGAAAATTTTAAGATTCCTGAGAACGCGGGTGAAACCGCGCCACTAGCTCATATTTTGAGTATATATTCAATTAACATATCTATTTTTGTTGCTTCTTAAAAACTATGAAACGAGACTTGAGACTACGGTAGAAAACAATTCGGTAAATCTGCATTTAGAGCTGATTATGACGTTAATTGTTTAATTAGGAGTTACACGCTCGTGCATGTAGGTACTTAACGTAGACAGTCCTAAGACCTGTAGATATCTACCTACCTGCGGAGATTGAAGATAAGACTATATAGTTATAGCTCAAAGGCTTTGTCTCGCACTATTTATAGTGGCAGGAAAATCAATATCATTGATAAACGAGGAACGTAGCCGTTGCGATGACCTTCACGGCAGCCTATAATATCTACTTAATGCATACTTATACATTTATTTATTCAACACTAATGGCTCCCCGCGTTTTCACCCGCGTACCCGCGAGATATTCCATTTTCCCGGGATAAAAAGTAGCCTATCTCAGACTTTAGACTATATGTGTTCCAAATTTCATTTAAATCGGTTCCGTAGTTTTAGAGAGCGAGACAGAGTTACTTTCGCATTTATAATATTAGTTAGGATTGACATTTTCCAGCGTCTTTACCTGTTATATAGCAATTATAATTATTAAAAATACCGGCCGAATTGAGAACCTCCTCCTTCTTTTTGGGAAGTCGGTTAAAAATGGTTGTAAATATTGCAATACCAATTTATTGTTTTGTTTATTTACAGATGAAATATTTACATATTATACCTATCTATATAAATTTAGTTTTGGAAACAAGTATGGTACGAATTTTATGCAGGAAAACTGTTTTGTTAAGGAAATGACAGAATAAACGTAAATTTATTTTAGTCACATTTCATATGGGTCAGTCAGCAGAATTACAATTTGTGGTTTTAACCCCCAACAATGACAAACTAATTTTAGAGGGGTTTACTGTTTTTAGTTAAGTTCTTTTTATGACTCAAATATCTTTATTGTTTAGTTTACCACAATTATTGTTCATCAAGTGATTGCACCAGATTAAACCTTATTCACAGATTGATAAGATATCTGTCTTGATATCAAAGCTAGACGATAAAGGAAATTGTAGATTTTCAGATTGTATTTCTACATTATGGGTATGGTTAAGCTAAAAATAGTTACTAGTTTTAATTAATTATGCCCCGACACATTTAGTTGATATTTGAAAAATATTATTATTTCAACTAATATCATAAACGCAAAAGTAACTGTGTGTCTGGTATGCTGTCGCACCTGGAGCGCCGAACGAGTTTGATGATATTTAGTATAGAGATACACTAGAGCTTGGGAAAGGATATAGACTACTTTATATCCCGGGACATTTGTCAATACCCCGGGAATGGGGGTGAAGCTAGCCAAGGTAGACATTGGCAGAAATTGCTGAAGCCATCGACATTAAAAAAAAGCAAAGCAGATATGTGATTCTTGCTTCTTTTGTTCAACTAGTAAACCTATAACAAAGCTGGAAGTCTCAAATAGTACCCATCAACAGTACACTAATTGAATTGAGATGGATAAAAATATGTTTCTGCTAGAATTATCATGGTTATTTTCTTTAGAAACAATCAGTCAATATTCTAAAGTAAAACCAATTTGTACCAATAATTAACCTTCATTCTTATCTTTAAGAAGCTATTAAGTTTTATGAGGCAGCCACTCGAGATTTCTTTAAAAGGTAAAACAATTTATTGTTATGTAGAATCTATACTAATATTATAAAGAGGAAAGATTTGTTTGTTTGTTTGTAATGAATAGGCTACGAAACTACTGGACCGATTTCAAAAATTCTTTCACCTTTGGAAAGCTACATTATCCCCAGGTAACATAGGCTATATTTTATCCCTGTATTCCCACGGGAACGGGAACTACGCGGGTAAAACCGCGGGGAGGCAGCTAGTTTATAATAAAAAGAACATGGGTGCATTACATATTAAATTATATTTGTAAGTATTTACTTTTAGTTTCAGGAAAATTCCAAGAATTAATATTATAAATAAAATGGACAGACCATAAATTCCTGCTTATATTATAAATGCGAAAAATAGCCATTTTGGAGTGAAAGAGTAATGCTCTTTCACTCCAAAATGGCTAACAAAATTACAAAAAATTTTGGTACAGAGTTAGAATATGTTCTGGAATAACTCATAGGCTACTCTTAAACCCCGTAAAAAAAATAGTTTCCTGGGAATGTGGGTAAAACTGTGGAGGCACTTGTAATAAATAACATATGATGTGGTTATGGGCTTAGTAATTGGACACTAATTACTTACTTAAAACCAATCAAGAGAACAACTAATGGTTAAACTAACCTGTATTTGGAATACATATACGCAAGTGAATAGCGTAATTAGCATTATTATCAACCTGTTAACAGGTGCTTGTTATAGTCTCTCAAGGTTAACATGGAGACAAGTTAACGCCCAAAAAACAGTCGAATATAAGTATAAATTTATTCATTATCTGTTATCTATCACTAATGAATATGATACTCATATATTTATGTTTAAGAACAATGTATTATTCTTTTCTAAGCATTTAAATGTGTTTTTAAACTTAATTAAGTTACTCAGAATAATATATACATGCTGATTATTTACTTGGACTTTTGTCTACATGCCTGATACATGATAAGAATTATTGATGCATTAAGCTATAATCTGTCGAAGTTTGCTGATATAGTTGTTGTTGTATACCCAATCCAAATACTTTATAGCCTTACTTACTTACTTATTACTGGTTTAATCAGAAGATTTAACCAAAGGCAAATTATAACAAGATACTAAAGTTACCTTATGCTTAACAATGAGAGTACCTAGATTGATACTCGGAAAGATAAGCCAGGTTTAAAAATGGCGCAATAATATGCAAGTATAAGCAGCAGACTTGAACAAAAAATCATAAACTCACCACAAATATCGCTGTTATACACAACAGCATGTACTTGATGCAACGCATCCCGACATCTCGAGAAGTGTGGGCCATTTTTCTATAAAAAAAGGTGAAAAATTAGTTTTCTCGCTAACAAATGATTCAGAACTGAAACGGCACCGCACCGAAAGGTAATTTACGTATATCAGCGTGATAACGTATCGCAATCTTGCTCGCCGATATCAGCGAGCGATAGAACGACACAGTTGAAAATATTTATGCTGTGCGTAGTTGCAGAACAATCGATTTTTCGTACTGCTACCACACCACTTAGACATAATACGTTAACTATGTATGTAAATAACTTACGTCATAAGCCAATTACTCCAATGATGTTCTGGTTTCTGTTGCCCTCACACTTGTTTTTCTCGTAGCATGCAAAACGTAGTAATTAAATTATAATATTATTCGTTCGCTCGGCCGATAAACAGCCCCTCGAGAGTGGAAGGAAAGAAGAACTACTTTTTTATTTGTTGCAATATGTCACTGTCAGTGTCAAACACATAAATGTCACTGTCATTCTAGTGTTGCATGTAGTCATAAATAAATTAGTAACATATAAGTA
This sequence comes from Thyatira batis, assembly GCA_905147785.2. Taxonomy (NCBI): domain Eukaryota; kingdom Metazoa; phylum Arthropoda; class Insecta; order Lepidoptera; family Drepanidae; genus Thyatira; species Thyatira batis. The sequence goes on from LR990489.1 coordinate 9,952,150, forward strand.
CATCAATCGTACAATTCGTACACAATTGGAGAGCGAAAGTCGATTGATATAAAAAAAAAGGATGAGTAATGTAACAAGGAAATTTATTACAAATATGTCAATCAAATACATAAATAATATTAAATTAGTCACTTCTAGGTAATAATCAATCCCACCATCTGAGATGGACATGTCAAAAATTGGTGATATCCGTTGGCGATAAATTTGACCGCCCGCTTAAGGGAGAAAACCTATTTTGGTAAAAAAAAAACATTTATACAAATAAAAAGAAAACCGCCTCGTCATCCGGCGACCGCACGGAGCCGGGCCGGGCGCTGACAGCCATTTAAATTTTTGTTTTGTTCTAAAATTTTGTATTTTTTATGTATATTTGTTTTTATTATATTTCCATGTGCAAGTGAGTCTTTTCATTACCACACCGCGGACCGCCTACCGATCATTATCGCTTGATCGCCTTCAATATCTATTGGTTTTATTAAGTGCAGATAAGGGACTAAAAAAGTAAATCCATAAAATACAAGTACCGGAACGTAGTGGAAATGTATATGGTGACAGAGTGATAACTAACTAGGGAGGCAGCTACCAGACGCTACAATACCTAAAAATACTAATAATTGCTTCTAATAAGAGAAATAACTGCGCTCAAAATAAATTATCAAACTCTAATAATTTTAAAGTAATAAGTAAGTAATAGTTAAAGTAATCTAATAATTTAAAAGTAATTTTAAATACCTCTAATATTTTAAAAATTATAAACTTTAAAGTTTCTTAACTAATCACAATGATAAATAATTTGATCCTGCTTGTTAGAAGTTATGACATTCATGCAATGTTCTAAAAAAATCGATTGACATTTGTTATGGATTTGACATGACAATACATTACTTTAAGATCCCATCGCTGACAGAAACCTTAAGTACAGAAACCCGTTAAATTTAAGCCTGAGTTACTAGCGAGCGACTACTGTCACTATGGTTGGTTTAACTGTCATTTTCAAACGTTAAACTAAAAATTTGGTTTATTTAGTATCTTTAAGATACATTACGAATATAAACATTCGTAGCAGTAGCTGTTATACGGTTGGTATACTTAAACTCTAATCATCATTTAAGTAAATATATACAATTTCACTAAATATTAAATGGATATTGGTATGAATTTAAGGGTATGCGCCTCGCTCCTCTCTTGATATTTTCGCCATCCATAAAGCCCCTGCCACAGCAAATGCCTGTAAATAAAACAATTGAATGATATAAATATACTTCCTGAAGACATAAGAAACTTTTAAGTAGGGTTGATAGTATGTATGTACACGGAAAAGCATTGTACCTAAAGTTAGAGTCGGTTATTGTAGTAAATACTAACCTGCATTAACACCAAAAATATTCCAGATAAACCAATAGTTCCCGCGTGAGACTGAACGAAGGTGCCAAAGGCTTCAGCACAACCAATGGGGTAGGCTATTGTTGTGTTGCAAGTAAACACCTGCACAGTACCCCACACATGGCTGCAGCAGCTTATTGGCAACCCAGTGGTGTTCTGAGTTTCGAGAGGAATCAACCAGTCACTAGCATTGTTAACCCCACAGCATTCGAACTGAAAATTAACAACGCTTATATTAGGTCACATTTGAATCGGAAGAATCCAAATCATTACTTTAGATGTAAAAAATAATAGACAATTCGAAAAGGTCATCTAAGAAATCTTCATTTCATTTTTCGCCGTCGAAGATGTTTGCTACGACTTTTTCAGTCTCGACTCTAGATCGGACTGAGCCACCACAAATGAGCTCCATAATCTAAGTTAATCAATACATGCGCGCCACTGTAAATGCGTCTTTAAAATTACGTCTGTAGAGTATAAACTACTTCACAACCGTGTAAAGATGCATGCGTCGTAAAACTGCTATAAATGTAGTCACTTAAATGCGTCTCTATGTGTGCGTTGCACACGCACCTGTTAATTTATCGATCATTGTTTGGATGAGGACGATGTTGAAGTGATAAGGACAACACATGTCTTATGGGTTCAAAATTTAACATGGCGTGATCACAACAGAGCACAGCAATCCATCTTTGAAAGATTTCTGTACAATCCAGATTCAGAAAATGTTGCAACTTACTTCTTCCTGCACCTCATCCCATAGCTTGGTGACTTCGAAGTTCTTCTCAGGGCCATACAAGTCCATGGTAGAGAGAAGTTGTTGCTGCACCAACGCCGCAGTGTTCCCTCGCAGGGCATAACCAGCGATGCACGCTGACAGTTGGAATATGAACATCAGCACCATGGCGACCACGAACTGGAACATAAATAAGGACATTGACTCTTTAAAGTTATAAAGACATATAAGGTCCGTTTCGACAGCAACAAGTAGACCCAAAAAGAAACAACTTATTCTTTAAGAAGAGACAACTAGTTTCCTTGATAGGTGAGACTCTTGCTCCTGTACTGCATTTTCAAAGTCACTGAACTAGGTCAAGTCCTAGACCAAAATGAAGGTTGCGATAATCGTAGAAAGTCTGATATCCAATCAGTAATCACAAATATTCAGGGACAGTTTCTGTGAAATATTCGAAAAGTAGCAAGATGGACTATCTCCATTACTTCCTATTACCAACACTTGAGGGTTGTGCTTGTGCGTTTTAATCGCTTGGATCTTTTAACTACGTTGATTTTAAAAAGTTATAACATAGTTTGACCGTAGACCTATGATTTTCGCTTTGATATTTACAATCAAGCTAAGGGGCCAGAAGTCTGTAGTACCTACCTATGACATCAACAAATAAAATGCTTCAATATAACCTTTGATTGGGCATTAACGGTTAAAAATAAACGTTGGCAAATTTTGCATAATATGCTAATTGTTATCAGTTCTGACATCATAAAAAAAATGTTGTAAATTTACACGAACATTAATTGATTGACTATATCAATCTACAGATGACCCAAACGACCAAACATTGAGTTGTAAAAGTTACTAAAAGGATTTAATTTTTTATCGGTTTGAAATAAAAACAATGTGTATTATATACTGTATTAAAATTCTCTAAATTCTACGGTCGTTATACATGTCGAATTTTATTGTGAATTCACGAACAACCTTATAAGGGAAACCATTGCTTGCTCATTAATCAATTTCCACCCCAATATATACCTACTAAATACTTAGTAGGAAAAGTGAGTGTGTAGATATCTACTTAAGCCAATCAGTGAAACATAATTTATACACACTAATATGTACATATCTACTTTAATCTATGAGTGCTTAATCATCGGCCAAAGGTATCTGACTATTTTGTTACTTATATTATCATAAAGATAAAATGGTAACATTATATATTTTGGAATTGCATTTCCTGAAAGCTTAATAGATGTACCTACTACATTAAAATTCGAAATAGAATAGCCGAATGTCGCCGGGTCTAATTTGGGGCACGTTGATATTTTGAAACAAACCTGACAACTGTCGGTGGATATGAAATTCTTGCAGCCGGGACAATCGTCTGGTGTCTTTAATTCGATTAATTGATTTAATTTGGTCAACCTTAGCATGCACCTACGTTTTGCGCAGTACACTACCTTCTACTGGTATGATGCAAAATAGCGTCTTTAAAACGAATGTAAAAATCTTACCGCCATATTCATGTAGTAGTTGCCTGAATAAGCTCCATAGAATCCAAAGAATGATATCAAGAGTATAATAATCCCAGTCGCGATGCAAAACGCGGGAAGGGAGAAGAATCTCTCAGAGAGAAACTCATGGTATCCATTGTATGCAGACTGTACAGAGGCGCCCACTGACAATATTATAATTCCGGTTATCTGAAAAATCACACTACGTTTGAACACTTGTCTTGTGACTCACTTTACGCGATCATCAATTATGAAATCGTACAACAACTTACCAAGAACAGAAAATTCACTGAAACCAAAGAATATTTGACCGTGGTAAATATTTTGGAGAACATTTTCGCTTTTCTTTTATTTTATCAACACACCAATGTTGCTTCGCTGCCGTTCGCGTGACAACTTCGCCGCAGTTTCAGCAGGGTTCCGATATTTGTTATCAGTGAACGTAGGTTATATTAATCTTGATAAGGGAAACCAGCGGATTTATCTCACTCAACATTTGATGCGAACATTAGGTAATAACTTGAATTTTTTGATTTCATAAGAATATCCGTGGAATATTTAATTACAACATGTATACTTGTATACGTTGAGTTACAACATAGACTGTCAATATCCAACAATTGATAATAAAATTAGCACATTATCAGATAGATAAAGGTAGGTATACGCCTCTTCTGTGATACTGAAAGCTTAGGTGATACGCAATATTATCTTTTACACATTTAGGTATACGTTTCACACAACTTCACTCCCAATATGAAGTCACTATAAGAACCGTTTAAACGGCGTTAATTATATTTCAGACGTAGACTCGTCTTATTCGTAATGGTGTTACTGCAATACTCACGCGTTCCGTAGGCGATAAGAGAACACGTTCTGCATTTTGCAACGTTAATTTTACCATGCCTACTTACCTATGGAAACTAACGAAAAAAGTTATTTTACTTCTGATCTACAACTGAGAAAAATTACTGGTACCTTATCATTCATATAACCATCTGAAATACATGTACCTACTATTCTACACTAGGTGGGATGGAAATAGAACCCACGACCTCTGGCGGCCTGGCTGTCTAACTTAAGCAACTACGCAAATCGGCTTTTAAACTTTCAGCCTGAATATCCCCTTACATTGTCTAAAAAAAAGGTCTAATATGTATTGTAGTCATCAAAAAATGTGGTAAAGATCAGGTATTTTAACAAATCAAGTAGTAAATAGATCAATATGATAGATTTGTTCAAAATTTATATCTGGATCTCTCTACGTGATCAACGGTGGTCGGCAGGGCTATCGAATTAGTTATCAAACAAAGAATTTAAAGACGGAGATTTTTTTAGAAAGAGATAACCAGCTTGATTAAAAGGTTAATGACCTGTTTCTGTTAGGTATATAGTAAAATAAAAATACTTAATTAAAATTTGTTGTTTATTATCACGGTAACGTAATGTTTTATCAACATGAAATGATGATGAAGATATTTCATACCTATATTTAGGTAAAAATGCAAATGATCTCGATTAGCGAAATTTCATAAAAATCTTATGATTCTAATTCAACCTCCTCGAACTTCGACCTCCACGCTAGCCATCCTCCCATTAAAGAAAGAACGATCTGTGGACAATATAAAATAATATGTTATCTTTTCATTCTCCCTATGACAAGACACGGTTTAACCAGTATATCCTATAATAAGACTGTTGGTTGAGGTATCTCACTATTCAGCAAGCATTTAAATTAAGCGGGAGCGGGAAAAAGGAATAGCTGATTTTCATATTTAGAACATAAGGTCAAAGTATTGCCATATATGGAATACTATAACGAACAGTTCGTACCTTTAATTTAAAGTACGCTATAAATCTTAAACTTATTGTAAATGAACTATTTTTAAGGATATTTTTTCGCAAATCTTTATTTATCAGGTTACCAAATTACAAGCTCTGCTTAAATTGGAATCAGATTGGACGTGTGTGAAAAAGGTCCCAGGATATTTAAGTAAGTAAGTAATTATTGTACCAACAAGAGATAATTAACAAAAACAAACCTGCAAACAAGTGACCACCAAAGCCGCAATGGCAATAATATTCGCCATATAACTAAGCCATTCGCCCAATGCTACCGAACATGCAGTAGTGTAGGCATTGCCTACATTACATTGAAATGGTGATATTGTACCATAGTCTATGTGGCAGCAACTCACGGGGATTTGATTCAGAACAAAGTCACCTCGGCCGGTCACACCGCAGCATTCGAACTGAAAATTATGGATGCTTTAGTCTGTTATACTTACGATCTAAGGATCAAAATTCTGACCTAAATTAAGATGAACTTTTAAAAGCACATTGAAAAGAATCATCCTTAAACGAAAAGAAGGTATTCGTGTTCCAAATTCCATAGAATCAACGAATTTGTATTTCAGATTATTTTTAGCTTGTTGTATTTATAATGATTATCCATCGTCGCTCCAAAGTTTGTGGTATTGTTGTATAGATTCTGAGTATAAAATAGGACCGAAAAATTACATTCAGATACTTACGCCCATCTGTAATTCATCCCAAAGCTTTGCTATATCACGTCTCGAGTTGTAAAGCAGAAGACTTTGCACCATAGGCGTCCGTATTTCCGAAGTTGCTCCGTTCTTCAGTGCGTAGCTGGATATCACTATTGATACCTCGAATATAAATATTACCACAAGCAGCACGACATACTAAAATCAAGATAAATCAATGTTTATGGATAGCTTTGTGAGGCAAGTGATGCTTTATTAAATACTAATACACGTTGATTCATACATTTTGCGAGTCTATATACACACATATACATATTATTTTGTATTATGATAATACATTGGTTCATTCAGTGACTCATCTAAGCTCTAAAAATCAGTATCAGGCATATTTGGAGCTCTATTATGACTGATGTCTACTGAATCACATTGATTATATATCTATCAACCTTTTATTTGGAATCAAAGGTTAATGTAAAAGTAGCGATAGATGACTGTCGTTTATATTTCACTTATTTCCATATTAGGGCGATTTAAATACCCACACAAATAGATTTAAAAATTACACATGTAATAAAAACAATATAACCTTGGAGTGCTAACGCCATAGTTAAAATATTATATCAACGATTCTGCTGATAAGGTGAGATATAGTCGGCCACAGCATTGTTAAATAACTATATCAGATTTTGACCTTCGCAAGTAGCTATTATCGTGGTACCAGAGACTAGTCTAGTTACTAGACTAGTCTAAATATAAATACTTTCCGTGAATGAAAACAGTACCTACTGGTAGCAATTAATTAAGACGCATCGTTTATTTACAAGTTGTTTGGGGTTAAGCTGCCCAAAAAATATTAGTTAAGTTTTCAAAATTTAAAAGGACACTTTTAAGAGCACGTAAGTAAGTACTATACCCACATCAAAATCAAAATCTTTAAAGAACCTAAAATGAGTCAAGTACACATACCTACTATAGCTGGCAGTAGTAAGAAGACTTAACATCGTGATTGGTAAAACCAAATCGATCTGTTAATAGAGATGTTAATTATTGAAATATATAATAACTAACCGCAGCAATAAAATAAAACTTCTCCGATATAGCACAATAAACTCCAAGACCTGAAGTCAGCAAGATGATGATACCAGTTGCTATCACGAACCCTGGTATTGTTAGGAATCGTTTCGTTATGAGCAGATCATATTCTTTGTATGCTGCTAACACTATAATTCCAACAAGAAGGAGCAGAAAGCCGGTTAACTGGAACAAAAATATCTGGTTATAATTTCAAGCAAATCCGTTTTTTTGTCGCGCTTGTTTACAGTCCTGTGTTGTAGGCTCAGTAGTTTTCTCTGACATGTTATGACTAATATATACCTACTTTCACATTTCTAAGCAATCCTAACAATATGTCTTCGTGTTTGAAGACCTGATCCCATCTCACATATCATCACTTATTCAAAACAAAGACACCTTCAATCGGAAATCGGTATTCGAGTTCCGGTAACAGAGGGCTTACTCCCGACGCTTTCGAGAAACGAGTTCGAATCGAATAAATGTCATTTCATACATTTTTGATAGCGATTCTAGCGCACAATCGTGCGGTGACACTTTTTGGAACTAACTTCGATCAAGAATTTCGTTACAATCGAAACCGAATCGAAAAGTCCGTACTGCTGCCATTAAAATACATTTGTGAATCGAATGGCGGGAACGACTTTAAACGTCAAAATACACGATCAGTAAAAAGGTACTTTTTCAGGATCGAGTTATCACATCTAGGATACATTTTTCTAATTTAAAAAATTACATCTAATGTACAAGATTTCGTTTTAGAAAAAAATAAGGAATTGAATATTTATTTATTGATGTAGAAACGAACCACACACAACTTATTAGAAAATTCTGAAACGTCAAATACCGTTACCGATCGAATACATGTCAATCTTAGCGGCCATCTTAATTTTTTTTAACCAATAGGAGTTCAAATTGAAATTTTTTGGTTCGGGATTAACCAATAGGAGATCAAATTGAAATCAAAACAAAATCAAATTCGAATCGTTTTCGGGAGTAAGCCCTCAGTAACCGCTACCTTAAATCGTGTTGGTAATCAGAACATGATCGCAGAACCGGTCGTTTGCCTATGTTGATAATATGTTGAGTGACACATCAAATTAACATTAACACACACTCAGGTTTACATAATTATATACCTTACCAAAAGAATACCGTTCACTACTGCCAAGGTATACCTCACTGATTTCAATATTTTAGGAACTTTAATATTTATATCAATTTTATCCAAAAAAGCCATAGTTACAATATGATATCAAAATGTACGTAAATATGAACTGAAAATGATAAAAATACTGAAAAAACTGAGATGATGCCCATTTATCAATCCTAAACAAGTCAATATCTCGGTTATCTTGACATCTCTTCATCTCTAATCTCCAACTACACCTAGTTTAAGTTCTGAAATATTATAATGATAATCATCAAAATACAAGCCATTTTTCCGAATTGATTCAATTCACATCTAATTGAGACTATGTGATTACATTATTGCTTAATATAATATAGTATGATTCACAATGCATATAAGTACCCCAATGAGTATCGACAATGTAGTAACACAGTAGGCTTATCATTTCACGCAAGTGTATGAGTCAATTTTATTTGAGAGTTCTGAATTATAAAGGGTTAAAACCAAAACTGCTAACCTATCTGGTTCGATTTATGAACTTAGGGTTAGTAATAATTTAAGGATAGGCATTAATAATTACTTAAATTTACAAACACTAATTGATTTATTAGTACGCTGATCCACCGCACATAAATTTTTATACCGTACTCACAAACGAATAACAGTACTCTCCTTCTATTTTAAGCTGCAACACTGATTGGAAACTGTTTTATTGTGTACGTTTCTATAAACGCGCATGGCAACTCAGACATTTACAAGTTTTTCAGGTCACTTTTGAAATACCTCGCTGGCAACACTGAGTTTTAGTGCGCGTTAGACGACCGATCGACACTGTCTGTACTCTGTATTAAATTTTATCACAGTAGATAAGGTTTGGCGGTAAGCTGTTGTTTTTACTGTTTAATTCGAATCCTTAAGATCATATGCTGGTAATATTTGTTAACAATTGTTATAATGAATTGTGATTCAATTGTTTAAATCAGTCTATTTGTGAGTGGTACGACCTACCTTGTCAACTCAAACAACGCAAATCGATGTTTACCTTGTTTCGTTTTCGTGTAGAGAAAGGGAGTGAAAAATTGATATCTTTTGTTACAGATCGTGAGTTTTATATTTAGAAAATCACTGTTCTTGCTGTAAAAATGGCTCTCGAAGGTGGGATGTCTTGTGTAAAGTACCTGCTGTTTTGTTTCAACCTTTTGTTTGCGGTAAGTTTTTTTTTGTTCTAGAATGATAAACCATTTGCGAGGGTGAATCCCGTGGCCTTTATTTGGTCTTAGAATATTAGTCATATAAATATGCTCTTGATATAATTTATATGTTTGTGATAATTAATTTAGTTATTTTCTATAGAAACTTTTTTATGAATATGATACGTGGAAAAAAAAATTTTTATTTCTTCTATTTTACCATCCATTCTACCTTCTTTTGTTAATGTATTTTTTATGGAGCCATATTGGTCAAAGTACCCTCTATTTTTATAGCAATATGGCCATCAAGCCATCAATATAAAGTGACTTGCATCATGTTTAAAACTGTGATTGGTTTTTTTCTATTCTCCTTTAATCTATAATTTATGTCAAAAATGTAATTCTGGTACAATTTAAAAATTCTGTTTAGGATTGTACTTAGTAAATTTATCTTTTTTTCACCTACATATGTATTTTTTAACATCAAAATATCTACAAATTGCTTATATACAAAATACCAACACATTAATCTATATAAGAAATACCTATATGTCTGTCAGTTAATGTTCACAATGATTAATTTGGTGACTCAATAATTTCATGAGTAAATAATTACTACCTAATTTATATTTATTAGTCATAGTCTAATTAAGTTATGCTCTAAAAGTAATTCCTTTAAGAAACACAATAAATACTAATTATTGATCTCAGATATAAACATATTGCCACTTAATCACAGATAGATTAAAAAGGTCTAAATAAATAAAAATCACTTTTTGAAAAACTACCAACAATAATCTAATTTTTTAAATATATTTACTTATTATAATAATAATAACCTTTATTCAGACATACAAAAACTTTACATTTTATTCAACATATTATTTTCTAATTGACACCTGCCTGTGTACCTTTATGAGCCAAGGCCGCCGCCATATGTTTCCACTTTCCTCTATCTCTAGCAACTGTTGTCCATCTACCTCCAGCTACAACCTTTACCTCATCCACCCATCTTCTTCGTGGCCTCCCTCACATATAATTTGCTTTATGAACCAGTTCATTATTGATTTAGAGCATTTCTCTTTTTCTCTGATTGTGTGTCCTGTGCATCTCCATTTCAGCTTTCTGATAGTTACTGTGACATCTTTTGTTCTTGTACAAAAGTAATGATTGAATCCAAATCCATCAACTGTTAAGTCCAGATAGCTACATACCCACACAATAAAAAATGCTTACTTATGAAGCAAGTCAGCTTGTCAAGGACGTCCAGTTACACTTTTATTATTACGATATATACATATTTATGTTTCCAAACTGCTGCTTAAATTACCATGCAGTTTCTATCTGCTAATAATCTGTGATTCCTTTTAAGATTTTATTAATTAAAAGCAGCTGCTCTCTCTTTTCTTTCGTGTTCCTGAAAAACATTTTCTTTCCTCTAAATATAAAGTATTCTTTGCGCTATTCAGGAATATGACGTAAATAGCTCTATAATTATAGCCGTGACAATGATTTTTAGAACTGCCCCTTTTTTGTACCCGAATAGTTGATTATATGCCTTATGTCATTAGCCTAAAGTCTCATTTTGCACTGAGATTACATCATCACAATTATACAGTTTGATATGATATTTCTGGCTGACCTTGATGCATAAAGTAACTTGTTCACGTTCATCGAACCGGTACGAAAGGTCAAATCACCTGATACTATGACTATTCATTAATAAGTGAAAAGAATCCCTAAAAGAGTCTCAAAGCTCTCCCCCCCCCCCCTCAAAACTAACCGAAAATACAGATAATGCAATATCAACTTACACCTTAAAGTAAACTAGCGACCCCGGCATCGCACGACAAGACAGCATGAAAAATGTTTTTGGTACGACACTAAAACATAATTTATATTCATCATATTTCTGACAATTTACGTAAAACAATATTAAAGTATGTATACCTACGATGTGAACTGTATTTTTGAAAGCAGCATTCAAATCAGTTGCGTAGTTTTATCTTTACGCAGGAGGCAGTTACCATTTTATTGGGTTTTTAGGGTATATTGTAGTGCACAATTGAAAAAAATTATTTCGAAAGTTTTTTAAAGAAACAAAAGAGCCGATTTACCACTGACTCAGTCCCTCACATGTTAACTTATTCTGCTTATGGCACAGTAAAAAGATAATTTATTAGTTGAATTTCTTTTAAACTCTTATTTACTTTCACTGACGCTCATGACAGAACAACAGTCTCAAATCTGCGTAAACACAAAATGAGTCACACTGTGGCGCGGCGAGATTGAAGTTGTTTTGCTTTCACGTTATCTCATCGATATTTTCTGACCTCATTTACGTGCAATACCTATATATAATTTTAGGATTATGTTATATATCTTGACTCGACCCTGAAGTGTCATTGTTATAATAAAAAACATTTATGCGACTTTCGGTTCCGTATTTTGTATGGTATTATTACAGTTACAAACACTAAGGATGTTCTGTCACTAATATCTACTAAATACATATGTAGTATGAAGATAAAAATGTTTTTTATTGTCAACTCATATACCTATCATACACCCAGTAGGGATGTCCCCAGAAATTTAATTTTACCTTAATATTTTTATAAAAAATTATAGCTCATGTCACTTCGGAATAATGTATCTTTCGCTAGATTAAATAAGTATTGAAGGTGAAGTAGTTTCCAAGCACTTAACAAACGACCAAAACTATCCTATTTAGAATATCTACTACTATTAGCAAATATAGATCGATTAACTCATGAATACTTGTCTTCCAGATCACCGGTCTGATCATCTTGATCGTGGGCATCAAGGCGGAGGTGAACTCGTCTCCCTACATCGACCTGACCGATGAGAACTTCTACACGTCTGGTCCTATAGTTCTGATCATTGTCGGCGTGATAGTATTCATTGTTGCATTCTTCGGCTGCTGTGGCGCTGTCAAGGAGAACCACTGCATGATTATTACTGTAAGTACCTATTATTATTTGTCTAGATAGATAGATAACACTTTATTGTACACCAAACGAATAAACAGGTAAAAATAACAATAAAACCTTGTCTAGTGTTATTATTCGGCTCGAAGGACCAAAAATTATGTTATTTTTACAGAAGTTGTCTATACTAATATTATAAAGAGGAAAGATTTGTTTGTTTGTTTGTTTGTTTGTAACGAATAGGCTCCGAAACTACTGGACCGATTTCAAAAATTCTTTCACCTTTGGAAAGCTACATTATCCCCGAGTAACATAGGCTATATTTTATCCCTGTATTCCCACGGGAACGGGAACTACGCGGGTAAAACCGCGCGGGGCCAGCTAGTTAGTTTATAAAGAACATAATTTTTGGTCCTTCGAGCTACCAGAGTCAGATTTTTTGTTAAGAACTTGAACTTTTTACCCTGTCGAAGGTAACGTGATGGCCCAAACCCAACCTAGCCCTGGATCTCCTACGTCTAGACATGACCGGCTTCTTCAAAAATATTTTTGAGGAAGAACTCCAAATTTTTCCTCTTTAGGCCATTAGTATAGAGAACAAAGAACGCCATAAACGCATACAGTACTTGTTGAAAGACACTGAAATATGGAATCCATTTCATAATATATTAGTGTGAGTGAGACCTAAATACATTAGGTAAATGATGAAATTCATTGGTTCTATAAATGTGCCAATTTGTTTTACAAGAGTATAGTTTTCTACTGTTTTATATACGCGTGGGAGTTACACGACTCGAAGGAAAATAGCACACTATATGTGAATCATTATACACAATTATAGCACAGGTTTTTTTCAACAATATAAACTGCTTTTTTCATACACTCACGAACAATAATATTGTTTATGATAACGGATGGGATACTGACTCACGCATTTAAATTTTCATTTCAATATATAAACCAGATAAAACCTGACCAATATGATAAGTTATCGTTGTTTATATAATTAATTAGTAAGACCCCTTGGGATTGCCGAACGGTCATATTTGATAAGATAATCTTTGCGGGTCAAGAAATAAGACATGCTTTAAAATGCGGCATAAACTAATGACATACTGCCGCAAAAAAATTGATATTTTATTAAAAACTAGTGGCTCCCCGTGTTCCCAAGAGATCTTAAATTTTCCCCGGTTAAAAGTAGCATATATGCTATTCCAGAAGGAAGTTAAGAGGTTTTTACAGGGTCGGCATCGCGTGAGTGACGCCCCTGGTGGCGCACGCGTCTATAGGCTGCGGTAACCGCTTCCCATCAAGTAGGACCGTATGACTGTTTGACACCTTTGTGGTATAAAAATATCTTACTCAGTATCAAATTTCATCGCAATCCCTTCACCCGTTCTGGCCTGAAATATTAACAAACATAGGTACATCCATACATACTCACAAACTTTCGCATCCTTACTAATATTATAAATGCGAAAGTAACTCTGTCTATCTGTCTCGCTTTCACGCTAAAACTATGCAAGCGATTTAAATGAAATTTGGTACACAGATAGTCTAAAGCCTGAGAAAGGACATAGGCTACTTTTTATCTCGGGAAAATGGAAGATCTCCCGGGTAAGCGACTATTAATAATATTTCTAGATTAACCATCCATGTACAGTAAAATCAACATCATACAACAAATAATGTTTACATTATACTTCAATTGTTGTGATAAGTAACATAACATATCTATACACAATGTAATTAAATAAATAACAAAGAATCGCGAACAACAGCGACATTCCGTCATTCAACAGTGGTGACTATTTTTAACTGCTAGGCTATCGTATAAAAATAAAATTATTATAATCAGTTTCAATATATTGATCGCTTATGTTTTCGAATTATATAAAATCATATACAATACCATGTAGAATGCTAGATAAATAAATATCCTCGGATATTTTTCACACATGGCCAATCTGATTCCAAACTAAGCAGAGCTTGTGTTATGGTAACCAGATATCTGATATACTACATATACTACTTTTTAAATACATACTTATATAGATTATAACCAGGCACAGAACAGACATATTCATGCATACAAATATCCTGGGACATTTTTCACACACGGCCAATCTGATTCCAAAGTAAGCTTCAAAGTGAGCTTGTGTTCTGGTAACCAGATTGCTGATATACTACATATACTACTTTTTAAATGCACACTTATATAGATTACATCCAGACACAGAACAGACATATTAATGCATACAAATGTTTGTCCTGGGTGGGGTTGACGACCTGCTTGAAATACGTGGATACATCTTAGTCAGCAGTTGGTACTGCAAATGTCATAACAAAACTCGTCCAATCTTATATAGAGTCAATTGACCACGAACGCAATGAGGACTGAGAGCATGACCTTTGACTCTAGTCCATTCCACACATGACGTTTAATGGACACTTCCTTTAATTAATGACTTGAATGAGAATTAGGTTTAAGTAACTGCAAACTTAATTTAGATTTTATTCGATTTCCACTTAGTACAACCCTTGTCATGGTGATATGTATAATTGTTATATGTCGTAAAATTATAGATATAGTAGTAGTGCCCGCGGATACACCCGCGTTCTCGTGGGATTTAAAATTTTCCAGGATAAAAAGTAGCCTATTTGTATGTGTGTGTGCCTAAGTATCTTAAACATATTTTTACTCTGCCAAATATCTTCGCGATCCTTTCAGCCATTATTTCGTTATAAACATAGGGTTATAAACATACATTCTCACAAACTTTTGCATTTATAATATTAGTAAGATTGTAAAGAGATTTACAAAAATTACAGAAAAAAATTACAAAAATTATTATATCAATAGAAAGCTACGCTGCTGCGTCACAAATGCTTTTGTAATCCGGGAAACATTAAATCCCCCGGTACTACATAAACTGTGTGACTCAGAAATACAGTAAAAATTATAACAATAGTACAAGTAGTTCATATAAAGGCATCATCGTACGGACATGATGAAAACTAATTACACAATTTAACAGCATTACACCGTAACCAAGGAATTTCCTGTTCGTCATGTTTAAGCGGTGATTGTTGAGTGGCCTAATGCTATTGTCTATTCTATGTTATTTAAGAAAAGTATTATATACCTGTTTTTATGAAGGAAATTAATGAAAAGTTAGGGTTGTTCTCTCGAATCAAACTAAATGTTAGAGACAAAGGATTGTAGCGGGATTTTCCATATTAATGTTGAAATAGTTGAATACACTGTTCTATTATATGCAATACTACCTTCTGCCCCGGTTCTCCCGCGTAGTTCCCGTAGGAATACAGGATGCAATATAGCCTTTGACACTAACAAATAACGTAGCTTACTATTGGTGAAAAAATTTTGAAATCGGTCCAGTAGTTTTGGTGCCTATGCATAGTATCAAGCTTGCAAAAAAATCAAATATTTCCTCTTTATAATATTAGGTACTATAGATATTTCGAGTAGGCCCGAAGCTTTCGATTAATATAATTAAGTTTTATATTTATTTATAGAAATATTTATAAAACCCATGAATATTTGGGAAATACATTAAATATGAGGAAAATTATCTAACCTTTATTGAAATAGAATAATAAATAGCTTCCATCGTTATTTAATTTACAATTCGGCGGGCTGTCGACTGCTTATGAACTTGTCTACGCACACATATTCTCGTATATTTATACATACCTACATCAAATACGGAACCCTAAAAGGTTTGGTTAAGGTACGATATTATAAATGCAAAAGTTTGTAAGAATATATATAAGTTTGTTACTCTATCAAGCCAAAACGGCTGAAGGGCATCACGACAAAATTCGACGCAGAGTTAGAATACGTTCTGGAATACATAGGGTACTTTTTATCCCGGCATAATTTAAGATCGCGGGAAGCCATAGCTTACATAAATATCAATAAATAATCCTAAGGAATAATTTCCAATGTAAGTTAATACCCTTGTAAAAGTTACAAAGGTAAATGAACCGGTGAATACGATAGGGGTTCGATGTTTGTACAAACAACGTTATCTCTAGAACACAGGTTCGTATCGACTGACAGACATGACAAGCTAATGTTAATATGTAGGTAGGTATAATAATAATAATATTTATTTATTTTCTCTCTAAACAAAGGTTCTTAATATCTAAGTATGTAGTTAAAAATAACATTCGACAGTTTATAATGCTACTTTACGAGAGACTGGGTAAGAATACGTTAGGTATTGTGGATCGAAATTGTTTAGTGTTAAAGTATTTCAACAGTTTTTAGAGTCCCATGATATTCGTCAATTTAAGCCAAGATTTGGAACCTTTTTGATGCTGATTCTCTTTGTAAAACTTGATTTTAAACGAATTAATTTAACATTTCTAGTGTTGACTCTTGCAAGTTAAATACTGACAAGGCTGTAAATATATTGCTATTTATGATAATAATAATATGCGTAGCGTAGGTAGGTACTATATTTAAAGCAGTAAATAATTCGGATGCCGGCACCGTAAAACCCTATTTAATGTTACAATTAATGCTATTTTGATGGAATTTGGTACAGATATACACTAGAACTTGGGGGAGGACATAGGCAACTTTTACCCCGGGAAAATTGAAGGTTACCCGGGATCGTGGGTGAAACCGCAGGGAAGAAGCTAGTAAAATATAACAATGCAACAAACATGAGTTGTGCATTCTACTCGCAGCTTGATACTTGTAAAGATAATACATTAAACATGTCGCTTCTACTAGTAACGGTAGACTATTGCGTCACATTTACAGTTTATATCCACTTATAATATCATTAAGTACCACAATATTTTTATAAACATGACAAAATGCGCGCATATTTTATTTTGTAATAGAAACATAATACATATTATGATTATTCTATGATGTTCTCCCCTAGAAAAGGATAAAATATAGTCTACTAGTTGCTCCCCGCGGTTTCACCCGCGTACCCGGAAGATCCTTCCGTTTTTCCAGGATAAAAAGTAGCCTATATCCTTTCTCAGGCTTTAGACTACCTTGTATCAATTTTCATTTATATCGGTTCTGTAGTTTTAGCGTGAAAGCGAGACAGAGTTACTTTCGCATTTATAATATTAGTACCTATCTATACATGAGACTTACAAATAATGTAGTTTTCTATTGGTGAAAAAAATACATCGATCCAGTATTTCGGAGCCTATTTATAACAATAAATCAAATCTTTCCTCGCTAAAATATTAGTATACATAATATTACTTAATTAACAATGAAATTTATCCAAGAAAATGTTCTCAACTTGCCTTTACTCGATATAGATAAAGTTGATCTAAAAATGAGGTTACCACGCCACCAACAGCGGTCGGCGTCGTCTGAAATCAATATGTACTCGATTAATTGGTAATGTACCTAAAGTAGATTTGCCCCAGATTGCTTCCTAACTGGGACATGCAGAGATGCAATTTCAGCTCTTTTCTGGTTCTATCACACTAATATTATAATTGCGAAAGTAACTGTCTGTCTCGTTTTTACGCAATAACTACCGTACGAATTTGGATGAAATTTGGTACACAGTTTATAAGCTGGAGTAACACATAGGCTACTTTTTATCCCAAGAAAATTGAAGGTCCCTCGGGAACGCGAGTGAATCCGCGGGGAGCCACTAGTAGTAACATAAAGTACTAATTATATTATTATTTATTGACAGATCATTATGAAACGTTATTACTATCTGTGTACCGTTTCAATTAAATCGTTTCAGTAGTTTTAGCGAGACAAATAGACAGAGTTACTTTCGCATTTTACTTATTTATTAAATATCCAACAGGTACTTACATTTACAAGGTTAATATATTTAACTATAATTTAATAAATCCAGTGCCAGTAATAGAATATTACAACATGTATATATATCAGCATTTATAATATTACTTAAGATATTTGTGCATATTTGTGCTCATCTTCAATCTTCTCATTTCCAGTTCTCAGTGTTCCTCCTGCTGATCTTCATCGCGGAACTGGCCGTCGGCATCGCCGGCTACATGAAGCACCAGGACTTGGAGAACTCGATCGTTAGACACCTCAACTCGACCATCACTCAGTACCCGACCAACAAGGATGTGCAGAAGACATTTGACATCGTACAGACTGACGTGAGTAACCTTATACTACACTAGACACAAAAAGTTAGGGATATAAATAAAATTCGAAATTTTTGGGCGATTTTTTAACGAGCTGTAACTCTTGAGGAAAATAATCGTCCAGCAAAAAATAGAAAACCAAATTGTAGCTTCAAGTGTCTAGGTTTTAGATATGCTCATGAATTTTTTGTATCATGTTTGGATCTGGAGAAATTCTATGGAAACTACCAAGGAAAAAAAATGCAAAGTTTTAATCATCTAAAAAAAGGTGTATGGGCTTCAAAAAACGGCCAAGTGCGAGTCGGACTCGCGCACCGAGGGTTCCGTAAAAAAAATATATTATTTAAATTTTATTTAAATTTAAATATAATTTAAATTTATGGTTTTCGTAATTTTTCCTTTATCTATGCTATAAGACGTTGCTTCGTACCAAATTTCAAGATTCTGAGTTCACGGGAAGCACCCTGTAGGTTTTGATTCCCTTGCAAGTGTCGAAAATTTGCGGCATAAACGGCTGTATCTTTTGATTGCGTTGGCTTAGAAGTTTGATTTTTTCACAGCTTCAAGGGACAGTAGACCTGAGTAATTGATATAAATTTCAGCTTCATACCTCCACGCGTTCCTGAGAAAAAGGGTCTTGACAGACGGACGGACGGACAGACGGACAACAAAGTGATCCTATAAGGGTTCCGTTTTTTCCTTTTGAGGTACGGAACCCTAAAAATGATTTTTTTATTGTTTGTCAAATTCTCTTTTAAGATATTTAATTTGTTGTGATTAAGAAGCCTGTACAAAGATTTACCACGGAGTTATCGTCAGTCAACTCATAAAAATAACTTTTAACTTTGACAATCAATAACTCTGAGAATAATGATTTTATTAGCCATGATTATGAGATTATTAGCCACTAGTTTACAATATGCTACAAATTTTCAAGTCATTCAACTTTCAATAGATATGACACCCGTTGGTACAGTAAAGTGCTCAATTTAAGTGACGAATTGAAGACAACAAAAGCTATTTATAGTCATCAGAATTGGGTGTCAAGGCCTGCCAGCTGTATAAATATAGTTTTTTATGTCGAATGTGATGTCAATGTAATTCCCCATCATTTTTCATAATGCTCATTTGTTTAGTTAGTCCATTTTAGTCATTACTGCAATGAGGAAAACCTATTTATTTAGAAATTTGATGATTTAAAATACAATACCGTAATAGTCGTAGCTACCTAGGAAAAGAAATTTTTGTGCGTCATCACTATTATAATATATGCGAAAGTAACTCTTTGTCTGTCTGTTACATTCTCACACCTAAACAACTGAACTGATTAGAGAAACCTTTTTAATAGATAGAGTGATTCAAGAGGAAGGTTTAAATGTATAATATGTATATGCATAATGTAGTAGAAAAACACTGATAATTTTTGAGGTTTCTAATGTGATGTCGGCGCGTGCCTATAAGCATTGAAGCGCGAAGACGGGGCGGGTCACTAGTATAATATATAAATAAATAAAATATCCTGGGATATTTTTCACACAAGGCCAATCTGATTCCAAACTAAGCAGAGCATGTAATATGGTAACCAGATAGCTGATATACTACATATACTATTTTTAAATATATACTATTACTTATATAGATATTTACATCCAGACACAGAACAAACAGACATATTCATGCATATAAATGTTTGTTCTGGGTGGGATTCGAACCCACGACCCGCGGCTTGAAAGTCAGGGTCACTAACCACAAAGCCAACCGGGTTGTCTGTGTTAATATAGTAACCAGATATTCAGTGTTAATATAGTAACCTTCAGGTTGTATGTAAAGTAGTATGTATACTTACTACTTTTAAATATATATAGATAATTACATCCAAACACAGAACAAACAGACATATTCATGCATACAAATGTTTGACCTGAGTGGGATTCGAAACCAGGGTCACTAACCTAAAAGCCAACCAATATACTAAAATGCTTGTTTTTACAATTCCAGCTACACTGCTGCGGTATAAACAGTCCCGATGACTGGCAACTCAACGGCCTGCCCGTCCCGAGCACGTGCTGCGGCGGGCTCGAGGTGGCCGGCGACGGGTCCGTGGCCGCCGCCTGCACCCCAACCTCGCCCAGCTTCCACACCGACGGCTGCCTGCCCAAGATAGTCGCCCGCTTGAAGGACGTGTCCCTCCTCCTTGGTGGGGTTGCCCTGGCCATCGCCATTATACAGGTACTTGTAGCTTCTAGCTAGGACGCTGTGGTGGCTCAGCTAGCTTCCACACCGACGGCTGCCTGCCCAAGATAGTCGCCCGTCTGAAGGATGTGTCCCTCCTCCTTGGTGGGGTTGGCCTCGCCATCGCTATTATACAGGTACCTGTAGCTTCTAAATATCATGCATTAGGCAATCTAGCACGCTGTGGTAGCTCAGCTGGGAACACACCGACTCACAATAGTGAGTGTGCAGGTTCGGAATGAAATGTAATTAATTCAAATAAGCCTTCACAGGTACTTATGAAACGTCGATTCTAATTCTCCCAAACCCCTGGCCCGGACCTATTGAGTTTAAAAACTACGTACGGATTCACACCACTGACTCTCGGTGAAAGAAAACATCATGAGTAACCTACATACCCGAGATGTTAAATTAAGGGCATGTGAAGTCCGCCAATCCGCACTAGGCCCGCGTGGTGGACTTGGGCTAGACCGCCTATTTGTTTGGGGAAGCTCGAGCCGTATATGAGCTGATGATGAGTCTAGGACGCGGATGTGAACCACCGAAAACGCTAGAGGCGTTAAAGAGCTGGTGCAAACATTGTTAACTCGAACTCCTCAGTCAAGAAAAACGTTGTGAGGAATCAATACTAATATGTATTACCAATAGAAAGCTACGTTATTTGCGAGTGTCATAAGTAATATTTTATTCCTATATTCCCACAAGGATGAGAACTAAGCGGGTGAAACCGCGAGGCGGAAAATAGTATATCTATTTATTCTGGCAACTGCACGTGATCAAGACTCTATTTTTAACCCAATTAAAATAGTTCGTACATAAAATAATCATACAATTTTACCCTTTCCAGCTCCTGGGAGTTATATTCGCCTGCTGCCTCGCCCGCTCCATTCGCAGCCAATACGAAACTGTGTAAACTCGCTACGTTTCTAATATCTACTTCACTCGGTGTTACCCAAAATATATTACCCATCCAGTAAAATCACTTTTCCGATAATAATTGTGATTTAAGTACAATTTTCTATGTATATGTTGAGCTAATTTATTATTATTGTTACAACAGGTGATTTTACGTTATTTATATTTTAATAGGTTCATTTTATATTTCAATATAAGTACTAGATCATTTTATAAAAAAACATTAAGTGCTATTCTATCATACATAACTGTGTCTATACATATGCACACGTACACATGCAAATTATATTGACTAGGTATACGGTTTCGAGTGACAAGCACAATGCACAAGTTTTTTCTAATTTCCACATCAAAGTGTGCTCAGTGTTGAAGACTGATTTTTCGAATAGTTATTTCAAATGCCAAAATCAACATCATCTAACAAAACCATTTTACTACTTTTGTATTTTTTTAACTCGATTATTATATTCGTATTTCGTGTTAGTCAAGTAGAAGTGGTGCACCTAATATTATGATCGTATTTAGCTGTAGTCATGTATTAATAAGATTCAATTTTTCTAGATTTTATAATATCGAGATTATAGCCATATTAAAAAAATATATAAATTTCATTAAATAACTTCAGTTCTTAGATCTGATATATATTGAAGTAATCATTATATCGTTTTGAAAAGTGTTTCTAGCTATGTATATTTATAATAAAATTGGCATTATCTACGAGTGTGTTTTATTTTAATACAATGAAACGACGGTCAGTGTTCTAGTTACACACATTTTATTTTCCTATTTTATACCATGATATAAATTGTAACAAAGGATGGTTACAAGGGTTCGCTTACGAACGTTGAGTTATGAGGAACATCAGTCACGTTAAATACATTTTGTCTTGCAAGCAACACATTTGTCAAGTACATACAAAACAACTAAAATAATCACAATGACAAAATATATATCCAGTCCCGAATACAATCAGAGTATTCAATCTCTGTTGTATGTCGCAAGCATTTGAATCTCACAGCACCATTTTCACAGAAATTCATCAAATTCATTTATAAAAGTATGTTTTCGACCACAAGGTATCACCAAACATTCACATACGCGCGACATACACTTTTCGCTAAAATAATTACGTTACTAAGTTCCTATTTAGTACTAAGGGTTATGACATACTTTATCTAG
Source organism: Thyatira batis (assembly GCA_905147785.2). Lineage (NCBI taxonomy): Eukaryota > Metazoa > Arthropoda > Insecta > Lepidoptera > Drepanidae > Thyatira > Thyatira batis. The sequence continues at coordinate 9,975,101 of LR990489.1, forward strand.
AATAAAATAACTTACATCTATATGTTTATATACTAAACGGAATATTAGAAAAATCTGAGACAGATGAGCGGTGGCGGAGGAGTGCCTGTTGCGTTTGGCACGTTGAAAAGGAAGTGGCACGGATACAGGCAAATCATACTTTATAAACAGTTTTTGATATGTTTCAGTTGGTTAACATAATTTCAGATAGTTGAAATGCGTTAATCGTATTGTCAATGCATTGAGATGTTGAATCACCCGTAAGAAATATTATTTAGAAAAATGACATCTTATACGCAATCGATTTTCAAACCTCAATTCCTATAAAAATAAATATGATTTTATAATACCCGAATTAATGTAAAGTTTTGTGTTGTAAAGGAAACAATACACTTTAAAATTAGTGTTTTCAATTTGAAAATCTATCTAACATAATAACTTCCCAAAATTCACTCAAATAGGGCATTGAATAGTTACCAACAATTGAAAATCAGTTGTATTAAAAAAAAATGAGACGGAACAGAAACAATAAATACAAGATCTACTGTATACCTGCTAGCCAACCAATGAGAGAAAATAAATCAGCAATAAGTCAGTCGAATATTACAATTACTTTAATGATTTTAAGAAAATATAAAACTATATTTGTAATATATGACTTTGTAGATAAAAAAATATCAAATGTGAATTATGTAATGTTTTTAAACTTCGTGATTTTTCCAAATGTAGCTGGGTCAAGTTCTATCAATTATTATTCTATTGATGAATTGATGGTAAGACTAACATTTCGTACATCAATATATGAAGTACAATTTATTTACCGACTTTAAGCAAACAAAATAAATTGATTATAAAGCAAAATAATCTGAAATCAAAAACATGTTTTCTAGACAGAATGCGATTTATTCCCAAATTATATAGCAGGTCGCAATAGTCCAGACACTTACACGTAAGTAAACAGTTGAAGAGTGTATGAGATCATCGCAATATTGCGGGCAAAAATTGACTCAATTCACTGATTTAACCTACGATACACTTTCATTAGTAAATTTAGTCATCACTGTATTATACAACACAGAACTAGAGACATTAACAGAAAAATCGATCAATTAATAACTAAAAATCAAAACCGACTATCAAACATGGTCTCGTGAAAAACAATCATTTTGTCCTGAAAAAAATAACCATATGGTTATTCATAACATACTGAACAATGTATTCTTAAACATAATATTCCGTATCCTCACCTTCATACGAGATTGACCACAGAATAATTTTAATTTTCATCGTCAAATTAACAAGACAATCATCACAAGCGTGACATCACATTAATTGCAAATAAACATTAAAAGCCGTATCATATAAACGACGATCACTATTCGCGATATATTCACATTGAATTGAAATATATAGATATATCACGAAGTTAAACGGAAAATGTATAATTAATTGATCAGATAGTTCGATAACATTGTAAGCTTAATATTTACGTGAACAGGATGGATTTAGAACATAATGGTATTGTATTGAGTATGATACTGTAGTTGTTCCTTAGCGGGCATGACAGCGAGATGGCAGCGGAATCATGTCGCGTAGCGCTTCGTCCAGAGGCGCGCGATGCGGTCGTGCTCCTCTCGGTTCTGCAGATACTGTGTCGCAATGCTGCCCACCAGTGGGTCCGCTGGAAAACAAATTATACACTTAGTTAATGTACTAGTCACTAAATGTCGCTAAAACATGCCAGTATCTTGGTGTTCCAGCAGAATTAGTTCTCTATTTAAGTGGTTACCACCTTGAGGCATGTCGCACTACACATGATGGATTGTGGGACAATAGCCTCTACAAATGAATCATTATATTGATGCTACATGGATAATTTTGAAAGCAAGGACTAGCCCAACGAGGCATGTGGGATAACCCAGGTATAAAATATATAATAATAATGGAATATGTAGCAATAGATGATGAGGGTTTACATCTTAGTAAACATGGATTATCCAACAGGTATAGAGCTGGCGTATTGCCAGTCCCCCCATAGCTGATATTAAGCTTCATCTATCTATCATAATCTCCACTGTAATGTGATGAAAAATAAATTTGCTAACACATATTTTAACATAGGCATATCATTAGTATAAAGTTTTCAAATATGCAACCATAGAATGACAAATCAGTCCCTTCATTCTATTAATACAATTATACTCTCTTTAACAAGGAATGAACTATCTACCTAATCTGTTTCAAATAAATTATCTAGCTGTAGAATTAAATGTATTGAACCTTTTTCTCATGACCTACCTCAAAAGAATAAAATGAATAGGTTATTCATTGCCTAAATGTCAAGACAGCTGTTGATACACAAGGTCACACATGGTGATGACATCATGTTTTATATTGTAAGAAATAAACCCATTATCATGTAGTAACCTAGTAAAAGTGCTAATACATGATATGACAATGTGATAAAATATTGTTGAGGTTAATAATTAATATAGAAGCGACTAAGCTTGTTTACGGAATAATTATATGTTACTACTACTACTACGGGAAACTAACATACCTAATGGAATGCTAAAAAGTTCATCTCACTAATATACATATAAGGAAATATGCACTAACATATGATAAATATGCCTTGATTTATTAGAACTGTGCCAAGATTCTTGTTGATAGCATTAAAATGTAGATGTCAATTTAAAATGCTGTAGCAGACACTAGCTTCACTATAAGCCGCTTTGATCATGATGTATAGCATGGCACCTTTAAAACCCTATTATGTGTTTTCTATCAGTTACAATTTTATTTAGGATCCTTACCAGGATTGCAGTCGGTCAGCAGGGAGCATATTGAGAGTAACACTTTAGATATTGTCAGTGCTGGAGACCAGTTGTCCTTGAGTATATCTAGACATATCACACCCTGGCTGTTGATGTTACAATGGTATATCCTAGTTCGGAATGTCACCTGAAACAATAACAAAATAATATACATTAATCAAAATAAAACACTTCATATTTTAACACAATAGATAAGAATAGCTGTAAAAAATTTGTCCATGCTATCACCATCATTTCAATTGTATCTCAAGCTCATGATGCTCAAGTTTCAATTGCGAATTAGGTCCACTTACAATCAAATTGTGGTAGAAAGGACTAATATTATAAATGCCAAAGTAACTCTGTCTCACTTTCATGCTAAAACTACTGACTGGATTTAAACATAATTTGGTACACAGATAGTCTAGCTAGAGCCTGAGAAAGGACATTTCTCCCTGGAAATTGAGGTGAAACCAATAACATTTGTAATTGACAAGTTCAGGGCTAGTTCCAGGTTTGAAATACTGTACATAAGCTAACAAATTAGTAGATATATAGAAGTAATGTTTACCTTAGGCGGCTTAAATGGATATTCTGGTGAAAAATGTATGTCAAGGAAGAACACACCACCTTCATACACTGAGCCAGGTGGTCCCAAAATAGTTGACACCCATTCATACAGGTTGTCACCTTTAGGCCCAGCACTGCAATTTGGCGGTGGATCTAAAGTGATCTCTGCCAGCTCCTTCTGGATCCTCTTAGCTGAAGTACCAAGAGCTTTAGACATTTTCGGGTTTGGTTTATTCTCCTTGGCCTCTGGTTTGTTGTCTGCAACTGCACCACTGGAACCTGCTCCGCCTCTGCCACGTCCGGTACCACTCCCTGATGAACCAGATGCACCGGACATTATCTAAAAGCACCAAACGACTCATTCCGCTAAACCAACCAGCAAATTGTTAAAAAGCTAGGTTAGGTGGTGATAATGTGTGATGACATAAAGCAGTTACACATTAAAATCGATGATGCATGCTGTTGGCAATGATTTGAATATGAATTAGTGAAAAAAAATGTTTATCCCAAAATAAAACATGTTTTGGCATAACATTCTAAAAGGGCAAATAAAACTGAAAGTTCAATGACTTTATCTCATTCATCTATATTGATTGATCGGGCACATGTCGAAATACGACTTACTAGTGCCGAAGGTGAAATAATTTCAATAAAAGTGCACAAAATGTGTACTGTTTTTTTTATTCAAAGTACAACAAAAAATTTAAGTAGGTAGAACAAAGGCATTTTAGCCATTCGATTTTCTAACATCAAACGGCAACAATGAAATAAACAAATAATACATAGCTCTACTGACGTTCTCTAAACATTATCTCAGAATATCTAGGTAGAAATGTAATTGAAAAAGATTTATTTGTAGTACCTTACAAATAACAGTCGGCCATCTTGTGGGCTGGCGTTATCCGCTAAATTACAATTTTTTGATTCACCAGTGACCCAATTCGAAATAATAGCCGTCTCCCGACACACGATAGTAAGGACACAAAGAAACTCGTCCAGAATTTGAACAATTATTTGCAATGTTATCAATGGAAACTCCCAAGTTAGATGCTCCGCACTGCAAGCGAAGAGTCAGCTTGTTACTTTCCCACGAGAAGTAAAAAACACATTAACCGATCGGCGATCAACTCAATTAACAAAAATATACCTTTTAGGAACTAAAACTGGATTATTGATGTAGAACGGCAATTTTTCAGAGCTTCAATCCACTTCGTAACTACCACATTTCATCCATTTGTCTGTCCGTCACCCTCAGTACCCTCACCAACACAAACAACTACTGAAAATCAGAGAATGCACACAAGCTTAGTTGTATGATATTGTAAATTATCAAAATATCGGATTCACAATACTTACGCAGAGGTCATCAAACTAATAAGTTTATTAATCTAAAAAATATAACTATATTTCGTTATAATTTGCTAAAATAAGCTAAGCTAAATACGAAAAACTCACAACGCACAACTACTAGCCGACATTTTTCAACTTTTTGTTTTTTTTTTATTTACTTTACTGCACGCTCAATGTTGCCACTGTTACCTTAAATAAACTACACCCTGAACTGAGTACAATTACATTATTTACAATACATATTATTCTGCATGTTTCCTATGCTGCAGAAATGATCACCAAAAAGCCACATTAACTCTATTCACAAAGAAATGCAAATTTATCTACAAAATATTTAGTTTTTGTTAATTATCTACCACACTGCTGTGAAGTTTATGCTGTGGTTGGACAAATGTGAAATTGACATTGACAGCAGAAATCGGCAGAAATACAATACCATTTTGAGACCATCCATACGGCAATCAAATGCTGCTTTGCTTGAGTTTGCTATATTTCTGCTGCTTAATATAAATTTTCTCACAATCAGCACATAATATTTATGTTTCTTTGTTGTGGTTAGGAAAGAAAGTAATTATTGTTTGAGAGTTCTAGCTTTCAAATACTTGATACCTATTATTCTTAATACATAATAAATCGAAAGTTGAGACTGAAGTAAACATATAAAATTCGAAATGGGTAAACGACAGCACCAGAAGGATAAAATGTAAGTTTATTTGCTTTACGACTTTAAATTAAAATTTTCAGGAATATTTAGAATACCCTAGTTATTACACAAAGTACCATATCCTTGTTATTAAATACTTCCTAACAAGCTTTAAGCTTGTTGACTCTGGGGGCCTTATCAGATCAGGGCCTACTCTTTTAGATAGACTAATCATGATATTTACTTCTCCAGGTACATAACATACACTGAATGGACTACAATATACGGCGGTAAACGATCAGGGACATCCACAGAAGAAGATACATCATTCAAAAGACTGCCTTTCGACCATTGCTGTTTGTGCCTACAACCATTTGAAGATCCTTACTGTGATGCAGATGGAAATATATTTGAACTCCAAGCCATTATTGAGTTTGTAAAGAAGTTTAAAGTTAATCCTGTTACAGGAAAGGTATGGAATACATCTATTTATATTATATTTTGAAATAAAACAACTAGTAATAAATAGATAGATTTTTTGGATAGTCAGATCCCCTTCTTCATAGACTTAACTAGGCATCATTATCAATCTAATGATCCATTACATGATCAAGTAAGGACTAAAAACATATGTTGTATTTATTATTATTAGCCTGTGTTGTCCCACTGCAGGGTAAAGGCCTCCCCTTCTTTTCTCATAGTAATTATTAGTATATGGAAATTTTATTGATAGCATTTTCCACCAATAACAACATACACATACTGTCTTACACAAAATTTTGTCTTATAACTTCACAGAAACTAGATGTCAAGTCTCTCACTAAACTCAACTTCTTCAAAAATGCCGAAGAGGACTACCACTGCCCCGTACTGTTCAAGCCTTTTACGAAAAACTCTCATATTGTTGCCATACGAACAACGGGAAATGTTTATTCACACGAAGCTGTTGAACAGCTCAATATTAAAGGCAAGAACTGGAAAGACCTGGTCAATGATACACCATTTGCGAGAACGGATATAATTACAATACAAGAACCACAGCAATTGGGAAAGTTTAATATATCCACATTTCATCATGTCAAAAATAATTTAAAGGTTGAAACTGAAGGTAAGACCCAGATTTGTTTTTTATATGGATATAATGAATATATATATTGACTATAGCTAAAAAAACATTGTAAATTATTCCTCATTCTTTGATGAAAGTCATGTAATAAAATGCTTAAGTTTTTGAGATTAGTCTGACGGAACACATATTCAGTTTAATTAATAGTGCTTAAAACAGGTCTCAAAATACATTTAGGATAAAAATAGTGGAGATCATTAATTTTAATTATTCTACTAATTAAGGAACATATAAAATATTATGAACCCATTTTGCAGAGGAAATTGCCATGAGAAAGGATCCACATGCAAGGTTGAAAACTGTGTCAGCTGAAACTAAGGATATTTTACAGGAACTAGAAAGGGAATACAAGGCACCTGAAAAGAAGGAAGACAAAAAAGAGGTTGATTTTATTCTTATTTTAAGTAAAACCATTTTCAAGAGAATTTAAACTGCCTTTAGTCACCAATTGTGCACCTGATAATATTTATTATTAATGCATATGTTCTGATTACTTCTGATCGATGTTTCGAGTCGAGTTCGAGTTGAGAGCCCTCTGTACTCACCAAAACAGTCTGAATAAGGGTGTAAGGGGGTGTCCATTAAACATGTGAGGCTCAAAAGTGTTAAAAAATTACAAAAATACATCACAAGATTAATGGACAGCCCCTAAGATGATGGATGGATGGATGTTTATTACCTACTCAATCATGTTCATACATTCTGGAATAGCACATAAGCTACTTTTCATCCTGAGCAAATATAAGTTAAATATAAATAAAATAAAAGTCATAGGTGAAATTGCAGCCTTGCACTGAATTGTTGGTATATAAACATTATTGTACAGGTTGCAGACAAATTCAATGCAGCTCACTACTCAACGGGCATGGTTGCCGCAAGTTTCACATCCACCGCTATGGTACCAGAGACCATCCATGAGGCAGCCATCATATGTGAAGATGATGTTAAATATGATAGGGTTAAGAAAAAAGGTAACTGAAAACTGTTTTATTTTTTAATGGTGGTTTGGCTTTGTGATTAGTTAATCATGCTGCTTGGTGGTGAACCCACCCACGACAAAAATGTCTTGGTTTCTGTTTCTTGGTATAAATCTAATAAATTACTACAATAATAAACCTTTGAGTGGGAACTATATGAGCTGAGAGAAGATGTTATGTCATCAGATATGATATAAAATATCTATGTACCGCTTCCCATCAGGTGGAACCATATGCTTGTTTGCCACCTTTGTGGTATAAAAAAAAAAGTACCATGATAAATTTGCTACAAGATTAAGAAACAGTACATTTATCTATGTTCCAGGTTATGTGAGACTAGTGACAAATGTGGGACCACTGAATTTGGAGTTGTACTGTGACGTCATACCAAAAGCATGTGATAACTTCATTAAACATTGCAACAATGGCTATTATAATGGCACGAAGTTCCATAGATCTATAAGGAATTTTATGGTGAGTTGTTATCACTTTTTCTATAACAAGAACTATTATGTATTAGTTAAGAAAACTTTCTATCCATGCACTAAGCAAGATATTTTTTTAATCTCATTGCTAAGTAATATCCTGATTTTTATATATAAGCTGACGATTCGAGCGTAGACTATTATCGAAAATATTAATTTGTCTAAATTCGACGTTTCGATCAAGTTGCATTGATCGGGGTAAGGCGAATACTGGTGAAGAGGAGCGAGTTCTTTCAACTACCCGCAGGTGTTTTTATAAAGAATAATTAGATAGAATAGTCATTAAAACAATAACTAAAGTAAGTATTATATGTGAATATTCCAGATACAAGGTGGGGACCCAACAGGCACAGGGCTTGGTGGTGAGTCAATTTGGAAGAAACCTTTTGAGGATGAAATCAAGCCTAACTTGCACCACACTGGGCGAGGTATACTATCAATGGCTAACTCCGGACCAAATACTAATGGATCGCAATTGTAAGGATATTTTTAATAACAACAAACTGCCTGAAAGTTGTCATATTTCCAACAAAACATCTGTTAACTACGAAATTACCTTGTAAATAATTGGAAGCTCATATTTAGTCTTAATTTACGCATTATGTGGACTCTATCCTCCTATATTAACTTGATATTACCTGTAGACAAGTATGAGAGATCGTCACCTAAATGATCATTAGAAAATAGTAATACACTTAAGAATACTGGTTGTAGATGGAGCTTGTAACAGTCACAAGAATGAGGCTTTAGTAACATCTATGTATCAGCACTATCAGAGTCAATAGGCTATTAGTAATGCCCCTATTCGCATGTAACCATGGTAACCACTAAACATACGGCCAACATATAAAGCTAGAATAGAATGTATGTACCTTTCAACCAGATTATAATATGAGCACATTTTATTTCAGTTTCATAACATTCCGTTCATGCAAGCAACTGGATGGTAAACACACAATATTTGGTAAGGTTGTCGGAGGTATTGATACACTCAACGCTATGGAACAAATAGAAGTGGACAATAAAGACAGGCCCATACAAGACATTAGGATTGATGTGGCTCAAGTGTTTGTTGACCCTTTTAGTGAAGCTGAGGAACAGGTGATTGTATATTTCTGTCCTACATTATCAAGGAAATATAGTGAGCTCTAGATATAGGCATATTGTACTAATAAATGCCTCTAGTTAATTGTTTTATATGGTGAGACAAGGAGTACACTCATAGATCATTCCAATTAATTATGCATGAATATGCCTGTTTGTGCTGTGTCGGGATGTAAAGTATGTGTTTAAAAGTAGTATATCAGCTATTTGGTTACCATATCACAAGCTCTGCTTAGTTTTGAATTAGATTGGCTGTGTGTGAAAAAAATTCCCAATATTTTTTATTTATTCTTAAAAACATCTGAATAAACTAACAATTTTTTCCATATTCCAGCTTGTTATTGAAAGAGCAGAGGAGCTAAAAAGGCGGGCTGAAGCCGAGGGGTCTGGTGTGAAGCCCAAGAAAGCATCAGTACAACCATTAAAAGTTTTCAGACAAGGAGTTGGTAAATATCTCAACCTGCAAGAAGCCACACCTGCCGCTAAACCTAGGCCTCAAGAAGTACCAGCAAAAAAACCTAAAAAGGATAGTAAATACAATTTTGGTGCTTTTGACTCTTGGTAGAAGAAAGGTCTTATGTTGTTGTTAATATATAAGATAATATTAAATTGTAAATATAGTGTAATAAATAATAATCATCACATGGTCATTTTAAATTAAGTTTATTCCACCTAATATCCCTAAAATACTGTCATAGTAATTCTACAATATTAAGAATTTTGTTCATAATTAAACATTAATATTCAAAAATCAACTAACAATAAATATTGAAACATCAATTCTATGGTTAGATAAATATTAATAATATTGCATAATAGCAATTTATTTATCAAATATTGAAAAACACTAAATATATACAAATTAATAATATTTTAAGTACAGGCAGTATTGTATGATTGAGGGAGAGAGAATCACCAGAATGATAATAAAATTACATTTATACATAAATTTCATAATCTATACAAATGGTTATCTGAAAAAAGAAATACAATGAACAGTCAATTCTAAAGCAATCACAGTTATAGCCCAAGTGTGGTTTTGAACAAATATTTTACACATTTTGGAGAGCATAATGTACTAGATCGTTATTATTCTGTCTTGTAATTCAAAATCATTTAATTATTCTCCATTACCATTTACTCTTTATAATAACTTGAAATTAATAGTCACCATAATGACTAATAGTATGCTATTTAGCTCAAGTCTTTAAGAATTATGTAATAAAGAAACTTGAAGCAACTCCCAACATTTTCTATAATTTCTGTTTGTTGTAACCCCAACAATAATGAATTATTGTGTTTGTAAATAGCAAGAACATAGTCTCAGCATTTATAAATAAACATGTATAACTTTAAACTAAGTTTTAAGCAGCCTCAATACAGGCTAAACATATAATCATTATGTATGTGTATTTCCATAATGAAATTAGTTGTAGTTCTGACGCCGTCTCCCAGTTCTCTGTTTGTCAAATCTCATTTCCATCTCTTCTAATACCTTTGGAGTGTATCTAACAACAAGTTTTACTGAACCAACAGCCTGTTTTAGTAACTCAACAGCCTTTTCGTGGTTTTCGCCTTCAACTGATACGCCATTTACAGAAAGCAGCTGATCTCCTCTTTTTAAGCCTCCATGGCGATCAGCAACACCGCCCGGGATGATTCTTGATATGTAAATCGGGGAATTTTGTTCCTTACCGCCCATAACGTTGAAGCCTAGACCTTCTTCAGTCTTAGGGAGCTCCACGACTCGAGGGTGAGCGTGACCTTCGGCAGCAGCGAACGCTGCCACTGTTGCCTTCGCTGTAGCCGAGGCCCGTATGTCTGCGGACCCTTGTATATCGACTGTTTCGTAAACATGCTCGTAGACTTCGCGCACAGCATTCAAAAAGTCACTTTGTAACACTTTCTGCAGCGCTGCAAGCTTCGTAGCTGGCACTTCACCACATTGCTGGAGCTTCTCCAGCAATTCGATTGCTCTTTTTATATCTCTTGCTAGAGTTAGCTGCTCACCCGAGCTGCTCATGGCGTTTGGATTTGAGTCCTCAATTTTTAATGATTTAATTATTATTTGGAAAGAAAGGGCGTAAAACACGATGGCAAAATTAGACGAATCGATCAATCAATACAAAGAACGTTCAAAATCTCGTTTAATTAACAGCACATCATTCCACAGATCGTCATTTACGTTAGAAGTCACTAAATTATTGACTCTAAAATAATTATTATTTTACTGACTTTATATATTAACAAAGAAATCAATTATATTAATATATTATATTGTTTTTTAAAGGAAACTAAAAATATCCACAAAAAGTTATCGAGCGTCAACGAAGAGCAAAATAATAAGGTTTTAGAACGCATAGACGTCGTGATGTTAAAATTTGACATTTGTCTGATAATAATGTGGAAATGTTGGTATTTCTGGAAGCACAGAATTCGTTCTGAAATTCACTTTAAACTGTTACAATGCATTATTTTACCATATTCCTTTCCTTATTACATACCAGTCTTAAATAAATACTTATAATTTTACTAAAGCGGAAACAAAAACAACAGTAAAACATAACAAAAAAAGACCAGTATAATATTTACGTTCAGTAATCACATACTTTTGCTACGATTGTTATTTGACAGGAGTGCAGTAGTGCCAATTATTGCCAAACTTGTGTTTCAATTTGCCATATTTGGGTTGTGTTTTAGACTTTGATTTGCAGTATTATAAAAGCATTTACAGCTTGAAATACATAGTTTTAGCTTAAGCAGTGCCATACGTTAGGATTATTTACTGTGCCAAAGTTGCTGTGCTGCCAAGTGTTTATTTTGTGCATTAATTTGAAGAAATCATGGATGACTTGGGTAAGTTTTGTAATGTTATCATAACCTGTTTGTCCGCTCTATAAACCGACGTGACGTGTTCTGTTTAAGTAAATTCGTGTGACTAATTTAGCAATTTGTCAATCTTCGGTCGAAGAGTAGCTTTAAAAGTATTCTTCAAGACGAAGTGCGAAGTAACTTCTCTATTAGTTTTGATTGCATTACAAGTTCATGCAATACCAATTCTTATCGCCGTCAACATCGTGCAATCGCCTTTCTATGATTTTATGTATGAACATGGTTATATTCTATCATAACATCTTATGGTTATGACAAGGGAATATCACACTTAAGCCGCTGAAATAAGATACACGTTGATAAACAAAAATATTGTTTATATCTGAGGACTGACCTCATCACATTGAATATTGTTGTTTTATTTGACCTGATAAATAATCTTCTAACCAATCCTTGAACTTTATATGGAGTGTTATTGTACCTGTTAGTTATTTCTCAGAAAAAGTTCTGGGTAAATCACAGAGTTGACACATGACTTAGGTCACATAACCTTTACGGTGAAATTGGGTATGAGTAAGCATTATTTAAAAGTATGAGGTAAATACTAACTAATATGTAATTAAAAATTGCATTGGACAATTAACAAAGTTTTATAACATATCAACTTTTATGCTGGTAGAAATCCAGGTTATGTTAAGCATAGCAAAAAAGATTATTCAGACAATTTGATACCTACTTGATGAAAAGTAATGCTGGATACCCATTCAAACTATTTTAGTTAGATATTTTTCTAAATTGCCCAGTTCTTAATGTCTCAATGGATCAATGCTTAATTTTTTTTTCCGAGGTTATTGTATTGTTTTGTTTGCAGAAATTATATGTACCTACCTACATAATTAAGTTTTCACATGCTATATAGGTGTCTACTGATATTTTGTTTTTATTGGTGATTTTGGCAAAAAGTTCTGAATAAAGTCTTTAGTGGTTGCTTGATAGTCCAAGGTAATCAGACTTTATTCCTGATTAGCCAGATGAGCTTTATATATAGACTAATAGGGTGGCAGTCATGCATTCAAGATATATACCAACTAGTGGTTCCCAGCAGGCTCACCCATGCTCCTCAGGATCATATTTTTTCCGGGTAGAAAGTAGCCTGTGTTTTTCCAGAATGTGCCAAATTTTATTCAGATTGCTTCAGCCATTCTGGCATGCATGATTTACAAACATCCATACATTCTCACAAACAATTACATATCGTCCCTTAGCTAACAACACCGCTCAAGTTGAAAATTGGCAGTTTCTACATTTTAATGCCGTGGATAGAGCTGCTTATTGCGCGTCGAACCATGGGTCACATGATATAGATTTTAGTTAATTCAAAAAGTTGTAACTGCGCGCAAGTCCATTGGCCCTTTAGAATAAACAGTCTTTTTTGTCTCCTGAAAAGTTGGTAAAAATGACTTAAATGCGGTGTTGTACACTAAGGGACGATATGTTATATTAAGTAGTATACCAATTAATTTAATTTTATATTTAAATAGATCTACCTACATAAAAAGTTCAAATATGTAGTCAGATATCATGTTTCCATAGATTATATTATTTGCAAGAATGTCTGCAACTTCCTCTACTCTGTATTTTCCCCTGCCTAAATAGGTATGATATTACAGCAATGCCCTAATGGCCTTTATCAAATAACCCCCTGACGGCGCCCTATAGCGACTGACAAGATTAATGATCTTTTTTGAGGTCAAATCCCCACCTTTTAATCTTGTTAAACTACTATTTATCTTTTAGCTGTGGCTTTGCCTGCATTATGTGTCCTGTAAACCATCAAGGTTTCCTAGCTGATAATTGTTTCTTCAGTGATAAATGAATAAATATTGCACATTCATTCTAATTACAGTCTTTTAATTTTCCATTCCAGATTCAGACCTATCTGTCTGTAAATGTCTAGTTTATGGAGTAGGGATAAAAAGCGAACAGTTATAAATACTCGATTTTTTTATTCGATTTTTCGTTTCCATTCTTAAATTAGATTACCTACCGAATCAGGTATGCGCTCAGGTAAATTTGAATAACTTAACACACTTCGCCAAATTGAGTAACCGGTTTGTATCTTTTGTTGCTTTAAGATGCTTTTATTAGGCGGTTGATGCGGAGAGCGGACATGCAATTTTGAATCACATGAGACTTCAGAATATCATGTTTAACGGTTGAGAATACATTGGCAGATTTAGGATACGTCATCTAAGACAACACCAGAATGCAGATTCCGTCGTCTGCCTGTTTGATAGCTAACTTCGCGTAAAAAACCCCTAACATTCCATATGCTCGCCGCTGCGACTTCACAACAATTTATAGCGTTTCACGTCTTGATCCATCCAGACGCATTCCACATTGACACATAGCAGATTTCTCACATGCCCTAAGGGTATCCCGAATGAACGACTGTTTCTGTGACGATGTATTTTTAGAGATCACGTTATTAACATACGCACGATAGCCCGTGTGGATTAGGGACGGACCACTTATGGTTGAGTGTTTTTTAATGTACATTACGTGTATCATATATTAGACCTTTTATAGGGTAGGGCAAACTAATTTAGCCCTGACCTGGAGGTAACAAATTGGATGGAAATTTATTATCGTCTGCTATAATATTACTTAAGCCTTATTTCCAATTATTTAAGGTCCGTGAGTAGAATAGGCTAGTCGGGACAGTATGGTAGAATTTTCAAATCCAGGATTTGTACTAGCGCGATGCTATCAACCCTCTGGGAATAGTTTTGTGGTGTAGGTCATTTGTATTATGTAGTGTCTGACGACACCCTTGAGATGAGTTATTGTCGTCATATTTGTCACCAACCACCACTTGCTACCACGCGATTCTTTCTAATCATATAATTATAAATGTATTTTTGCCCTTTAGGAAAGTCGGTGTCAAATCCTAGCCTATCTGATTACATAGTAGGAACTCGTAGAACTTAATATTAGAACAGACTCAGTCAGTGTCAAGGAAAATCTTCGATCAAAGTCTACGATGTAATTAACAAAAAATATTAATATTTTAATGACCTAATTAATAAAACCTAAGTTTAAAGATAGCTTCATCTCCTTTCGTCATGCTACGTTAGACAATGACAGCTATAAATAAGGGGGTTAATGCCCATTCACATCTGATACCATCATGCCATGCAATGCTATGGATAATTGAGTGTCCAATACTGCATTTGCCTTAATTATTAATTGAGTTAATTAGTTCTGGTCGGCATTCGTGACTAGCCCTTATGTAATAGAAGGCACTCCTACGTATATTAGGGCCTAAATCCCTACTAATATTATAATGCGAAAGTAACTCTTGTGTCTGTTACGACACGATAAACCAGTGAAGCGATTCGGTTTAAAGGTATAGAGATAGACTAGAGCTTGGAAAACGACATAGGCAAATTTTTATCCTGGGAAAGTTGAAAGCCTCTCTGGTTGAAGCCTCCGGGCGAAAGCTAGTTATTTACAAACCTCTCATTATGTACCCTTGAGATGGCGACAAATGCTACATTAGGTACTTATGTTGAGACAAGTTGGGGACTAAAATATCTTGGTGAAATGTGGGTTGTAGTAATGAGATCTTTGCCTAAACTTTTGGGGATAACCGGAATTATTTTTATTATATTTCATTCTCACTGATTTCTACGGTATCGTAAAAGATCTATACGAGGTACGAACTTCAAATGGATCGACTTAAATTATTACTTGAGCTAACTTGCCTTAAAGGCTAAAGCGTTCTTATGGTCACACACGCACCAGATTGAGTTAGGTAGTTAACACAAAGAATGTCCATATTATGGTTATGAAGACTTAGGAACTAAACAGGTGGCAAGTAGTATAACCGAATAAATAAGCATTATAGTTAATTTCAGATTTGGCTTTAAAATAAAAGATTTAAAATCCGAAAGCCATCATACGTTTGTGTACTATCTGTTTCAAGGGGATGCCCCCATTGACCTAGTTCCTACAGTATGTAATGCAGTAGATAAGTTCTATAAAAATATCTGACCATTGGATAAGGCTGCGATTATATCGTTTAGTGACGTCACAACCACGTCACGGTGTTCTTTGCGATGAGTTGCGTGTTGAGCACCCGACATCTGTCAGTCGCACGCGTAGGCCGAATAGGAACGTACCGGTGTGTGAAAATTAGAAAAAAAAGTAAAAAGTTTTTTTTTTAACGTCGCCGGCTAGTATTGTATAATACAGTTGGACACATGCTATCGCGTTAGTACTGTGCGTTAGTCAATATTAACTCCGCGTTATGTATGTTTGCGATTTTAGCTGTGCACACAAGAACGTTTTGAAATTTTAATATTTAGTCAAACAAATGCTTCTGTTTTCAGTGGTTGAGTTTTCTTGTTAGAATTTTAGATGACTGTATCTTTTATGTGGTTTTGTTTCGTTTTTGTATTAGAAGTTGTTTCTTTTTGTAGTGTAAACATCTATAACGCCACCCTTGGCAGTAAGATTAGATTGCTCTTGGCGCAGTATCAAAGTTTGCAATACCTTCTAGTATTTAACTGTGTAAAGTTCAAGTTCTATTTAATCAATGTCAGATCACGCATTAGCATATAGATTGAGTTTCTTCTGTTCACATGTGGAGAAGTATTTAGTATTCATCTCGGGTACATGATGTATGTAGAGTTCAACATTGCCCGTTCACGTCTACGTTTGCAATGCAAGTGGGTTGAGTTAGCACCGGACTTGGCAACTCCAGCTCAAATATTTACTTCCTTATTAGAGAGCTGCTCTGTAACAATGGTACTGTTAGTTCGATCGTAAACGGACAAGTCGTCAAAAGCAATTTGTTGTTGTAATGACTAATACTCGCTTTCTCGCTGTTTTGTTCCGCGAAAATGTTATGGTGAAAATTAATAAAGAGAATCATAACATTGTTTGTCATTGCAACAGTTCATTATTAGTGAAAGAAATAAGAGATCAAATTAAACGAAATTGGTCCATAAAATCTCATAAAAATCTGTCCACAAAGCTCATTATGAAATAGCTGTTAAAAGTCCGAAATCCACGAAGTAACGTCCATAAAAAGCATAATTTTAAACACTTGATCAAAGCGAAAGCTGCCACTACCCTCTCTAATGACTATCGTAAAGTGGAGAGAAATGTGATGGAGTAAGAATGATGAGCCGGAAGTTTTATGTCACGAGATACTCGTGCGCATCACGTTACCGCCGGATGCGGTTGGGCGCGGTACAATTTGGCCGAACCGAAAACGAAATTAGAATTTTCCACAAGGGATTCTGTGATTGATCTCCCTCTCCCTAACTAACTGTCACCTCAATAAAAGAGAATTTCAAGAATCCTCCACAAGAGTCATCGCCTTGTTATCGCAACACTGATCTTATGATTTGTTCCTTTGATCTGTTTATTGATGTTGAATTTATATCAACAATTTTTATTTCCCGTAAACATGATCGTTTACTTTGATGATAATAATATCTTCAATAACATTAAATATGTAGGCGTCTGTATTATTCCTATATTTTTTAGGTCTTTATTAAATTACATATCTTTGGACGTGTAGAGTACATGATTTTGATGAATTCATTTGTTGTGTAGCGTTCTCCACGTATAAATAAATAATGGGCAGTCGGCGTGGCGTGCGCCGGCGCCGGTAACGTAGCGTGCACCTCAACACTGGCATGAGCCTTTAGTTGTAACTTGGACGCGTTGACGAATACTCTACTCGAAGCCTAGCCAGCGCCGCGACCTCGCCCTCGTGACATTGCCTTATCATTATCAATCACTTATCAACTCTTATCGAACAAATCTAACGATATGACCGTCGATATTTGTCAACTGTTTCACCAGTTTTCAGTATCTCTCCGTCCTTGATTGTCCTATAGCTAGTGCAAAAAAAAGGATGCATCAATGAATGTCTAATTAATAATTGCTAATGTTTAGTGCATTTACTAGTCGCGTAGGATTAAGTTTACTCGGATAAAGTGTAGGCTGTGATTATGGTGCGCTGAATCCGGTGTAGATCCAGTGGGTGTTTAATTTATCAAAAAACAGCTTCGCTATTGGTCCAACATGGATCGGACAATGTATGGCAAGGTGCTGCCAGGCACTTATTATCCGTTTCGCTGCGCTATGAAGGAGAACGGAATATCGCCGGGCTGTGAGTATTATTTATTTTATTTGTAATTTAATATATCATATAATTTAGTGATCCTCGTGTGTTTGTTTACGATCATGAGATTACACGTGCCGTAATAGATGCGTACTCGTTACGTATGGATAGGTATCCATCCGGTGCATTTGTTTTTGTTAGGTGCGTTCATTTCGTGTTGTGCATCCGTGTATTCCACCCATTGCGTGTTTATTTACTACTCGCATGATTACGTGAAGTGCTTGTGCTGATGTATGGCTACAATCTTTTGTAATACCACCGATGTTTGCCAGCTTGTTATTTTTGGAGTGTTTAGTTGCGTGTGTGTCAACGCGTTTGAATCATCTACTTGGTCTAGGACGATTTGTAACGTTATTTTCGCTAGTTTCCATCGGGTCGCTGTTATGATCTGTATTTAATAGACTACTTGAGAGTGAAGTCATCGCAATTGTTGATCGTTCAGGTTAATTTGGTTCCATTAGCATGAGTTAGTTGGGTTTTGCGGTATTGTTCTGGTGCTTTTATGACGCCCGCGTCTATTCCTGTATGACCATGTGGGTGGTGACCAAATATTCGTACTTTTACCGGCCCATCAAATGGTTTATTGTCTGTTTTGAACGTAAAATAACATTTTTTTATTCGTACCACGGCTTTTTTATTATAATCAATTCTTCATACGGTTGTTTTATCATATCTTAACATCGCTACTGGACTTAAAATTCCATAATTGATTAGTCTATTAATTTCATAATATTATAAACGATGCGTAAATCTTTACCAGTTATCATTTGTTTCCATCAGTAAATCATTTTACTACCTTGTGTTTATCATTTTGCTAAATACGCCGTTTCATCATTTTTGGAATGTCGTATAACAACATTGTTAAGGTCGCAGGACTATGTTAGAAACACGTTTGTATCTCTGGATTAATCTATACTAATATTATAAAGCTGACGAGTTTGTTTGCTTGAACGCGGTAATCTTCGCAACTACTGGACCGATTAGAAAAACTATTTTAGTGTTAGATAGCCCATTTATCGAGGAAGTCTATAGGCTGTATAACATCGCGCAAAAGTGTTTCGAAAATGGGAAAATTTCCTAAATGACGCAGATGTAGCAGCGGGGGTCAGCTAGTTTATCATAAAACTAACACCTGTGGAAATACACGTTGAAATAAATATTGGTAGAGTTGACTCAGACTATTCGTTCGTAGAACTGAGGCCTACCTTATAACAAATGGGGTGCGGTTTTTGGAGGGTGTCGATCTTTTGAGGGTTGTCTATTAGTCCCCTAGCGTTAGTGTTTTTTTTTTACCTATGAATAAGTAAGAGTTAATATTAGTAACATTTAGGACATCAGAATCGGTCATCATAGTAGGTACTAATATTGTGAAGAGGAAAGATTTTTATATTTGCATGTAATGATTAAACTTAAAAACTACTGCACCGATCTGGACAATTCTTTCACCAATAGAAAGGTACATTATCAGGGAGTAACATGGGCATTATTTTTTCTCCGTTTTTCTGCGTATACGGGAACTACGCGCTACTACGCTATTATAAACTTACTTACTTTCTTCAGTATCATTGAATAATTTCATGCCGAAATAACGTCAGCTGTAATCAATTAATAAGATATCAGTAATTAATTATCATTTTGCGATAAGATTATTTAATCAGATTAAATCAACCTTTTTGAAATATATTATTTCAAAATAAATTTCGCCAATTCATAAACAATACAGCACTAAAGAAAATTTATAGTTTTTCTTCTAAAGCCACGTACGTTTGTGTGTGATCATAGATTTGAATAATGCGTCAGCTTAGTAATCTATGCGTTATTAGAATACAATAAATTATATAGCAATGCCACCGTAACACTAGCCCATTGTAATATAAATAACTAGCTTTCGCCCCGCGGTTTCACCCGCGTAGTTCCCACTCCCGTAAGAATACAGGCATAACATATAGCCTTTGCTACTCTTTGATAATGTAGCTTTCCATTGGTGAAAGAATTATTCAGATTGGTTTTATAGATTTTTATGTTTATTTGTTATACCTATACAAAAATACAAATCCTTCCTCTTTTTAATATAACTATGATGGATATAGATAATATTAGTATAGATACAAGGTCATATAATAATTGAGACCATAGGATCATCGCTACACTTAACATGGTGATGTTAATTAATGGACAAACAGACACTGTATTCGCATACTGCACAATGGAGACCTTAGGAATTATTTATCACATTCATAGGTCAAGGGTTTTTGTATCAAGACATCTATTTTTCTCACTTTATGCGCATTTTTTATACCCCAAAGGTGGCAAACAGGTATACCTACAGTCCCACCTGATGACAAGCGGTTACCGTAGCCTATGGACGCTTGCAACACTAGGGGAGTCTCTCACGCGTTGCTGACCCCGTAAAAATATCTTTTTTTATTAGATCTCTAATTTCCACTAATTATATGCTGGATATATTCGTATATCCACCCCGCTGTTTTCACAAGATTAATTTTACCGAAAAAATTACGGTAACTACTTACCATCAGGTGGACCGTCAGCCTGTTTGTCAACCTTTTGAAATAAAAAGGAAGTAGTTTATGTCCTATTTCAGAACATATTACAACTCTGTGCCTTTCATCCAGATCTATTTGGGTTTTCTGGCGTGATAAACAAACATCCACCCAAGGGTTAGCATTTATGTATATATAGTTTGATTAATAAGATTGCTTATGGAATAACAAGAATAAAACGCAATGAAAATGACATTTCTCATAATTCATTTATTGTTCGATAAATTTTAATATAATTAACAATATTATGCTCTCAGACAAACAATAAACTTATGATTTCATGAATGAAGTCATTTTGTATGACATAAACTGTATAATTGTTGGAATTGCCACAACCTTGGCACAGTCCAGAGATATGCGTTGTTTGGAGAATTTTATTCGAAGTTATATGTTTTTGTTGAAGAACCAGTTTCCAATGACCAGTGGCTGACACGGGATATCGAGTTGACGTAAATATACTTGTCAATGAATGTATTAAAAGCCGACCTTTGCGAGGTCGTCTGACATAATGTCCGCTCCGCACATGGATGCTGTTGTTTTAATTCGCCGTTTATCTTTTAGACCACCTGGTTTAAAGGCCACATTAATGTCTGGTTTTGATGTCTTTAAGGACTAGTTTTGCGTAAATTTAATCATTATCCTGTGGCATTTTTCACGCATGGCCAATAGTTTGTACTTTGGTAATCAGATTGTCAAAAAACTATTTTTTAATATGTACTTATAAAGATAGTATCTAGATTTAGACATAGAACAAACAGACATGTTCATTCACACAAAAATGTGTCCCTAAAAGATTTAAACCTACGAACAGCTGCTCAAAAGTGAGGATAGTGGGTAGCTAACCACAAAGCCAACTGTCCAGTCTATATTTTTATAGTTGGAAGTGACTATTGAGCCGCCTTTGATTAGTAATATATTCACAATTTCACAAAGAAAGCGTGAACCATGTCTAACACTGTTATAGGTAACTGTTAAGGTTTGTACAGACTGGTAGGAATTTGCTTTCTTCGAATTCGCTGCGAGGATTTTTCGTCACATTCGCTGTCCTCTTACTGGTCATAAATAATGTAAAATGAGTCGTAAATGACTTCCAAACGAATGTTTAAAATTAGTGGCCATTAAATTGGGTTTCTATAGTATAATAATCGATTTAAAACATGGTTTTAACTGTGTTCGTGCTTGTCTACACGTACTGACTGCACGTATGCACACTTTTTTACGTGTTACACTAGTAACTCCTCGTAGTTTTACCCGCGTTCCTGGAGATCTTAAATTTTCCCGGGATAAAAAGTAGCCGTTCTGGAGTGAGAGAAACAAACATAGTCCATACATTCTCACAAACTTTCGCATTTATAATATTATTAGGATTACGGTCTCTACTCGCCTTTATGTAATGGTGGACAGGCCATATGTTATTTCATTGAGGAGCTAAGTACTTGTTTATTTATGCGCAGAGTATTGTACCACAGCCATATATGGTTTAGCAAAGGCCCGATGAGAATCCTGACTGTTATTCAGATGCTTATGTTAATCTTAAAGTGGTAGATGTGCTTCGGCAACCATTTTGTTATTCTAAATAAGGAGCAGTTTGCTATGGTGAATTTAAAATAGTGTAAAGAATGGAATGCTAGATTTTTTTATTACCAAAATTTTCTTCGTAGATATGACTCCAGATTTGTCTAATATTAGTTTTTCTTTTTTTAATGCTCATATGTTCTGGGGAAGTGTTCCTTTTTACGCAACTCAAGCTAATACTTCTGCTAATGCTTTCGTAATAAATGTTTTTTTAGACTCAATATAGATATATTTATATCATTATTTAATAATATCAACCGCATAATGAAGTCGTTGTTATAAACCATGATAATCAGATTTATGACGTTATAGAAATTATAATTGTATTGCGATTTAATACAATCTACTGTACGAGAAATCATTTAATCAATAAAAAGCTACGTAATTTGTGAGTGTCATATTTATTCCTATTTTCCTACGGCAACGGGGATTACGCGGTTGAAACCACGCGGTAGAAGCTAGTATAAAGCTGTATCATATACAGAAGACCTCCGGTGACTCACATGACTACGGAAGGTCAGACATGAAAGAAACTCTACCTAATATGGAAACTCATTTACTGGTTCTTACAACTGTTACTCACTATTTGCATTGCCGTCGCCTGAACCTTCATCCCAAGGAATAATAACAATATTTATTATTATTAAAGTCAAGGTAATTAAAACCTTAAAGGGTATTTTTGTAAGGTTGAAATTTCCTGTTATATGACATCGACGAGATCTTGCCGAAATTAATTTAATTATTTTTTATTTTGGTTGACTGGTTGTCTTGGTAAGTGACCTTGACTTTCAAGTTGCCGACCGTTGCTTAGAATCCCGCTAAGGGAAACTTACATCCATGTTTGAAAGTGCATTTTATTTCGATTGACTATAACATATGACTCATTAGTTATTCTGGATATTAATTTCGATTTGAGCAACATTAACCCATATTTGTGCTTCACCCAAACTTCGCTTGACATAATATTTTGATGGCTCCGTCATATTGTCCTCACGTGTTTTGTATAATACATACTTTAGATTTACGTGTGGTTGAATTAAATAATAATTACTGTTTCTCATTTGTATGAATCATTAGTTTTAAATGGTTCTCATTTCACCGAAGTATTTTTGATTTAGAACTTTATTAATGGGTTACATTTTTCATTTAAACGTTGCTTTATTTTGTCACAAAAATTTAATTTACTAATATTATTGAAGTGCATGCTTGTTACTCTTTATGTATGGATATGAATGAGGTTTGGCAGACAGTTGAGTATATTCTGGAATAGAACATACTCCGTCAATGTTAAAGATCCCCTGCGAACGCAAGTGAAACGCGGGGCAAAACCTAGTTCTATAAAACAATACTTTACCTTTAAATTGTCAATAGTTAGATGAGGTACTGCGATCAAAATCATAAGTGTTTTTTGTTGAATACAATTCTAGTTCACTTTGAAAAGTGCTATAAATTCTTCATCAAAAATTTCACTAATTTAAAAAACCAACAAACTTTTCATAGTTTCATGATAATCAACTCTAATACCCATGTTTGCGAAATTAACATTGCTAATACCTATAATTCTGTTAACTGAACACAACTCGTCCGGGTTATTGAACAATGGTACTATTTAGGTATTAATTAGTGCGTCTAACTTGTCGGCATTTGAACCTGTGGTATGGTATGCCCCGTTTGTTTATATGCGTTGTTCAGCTCAACTCGAACATTTCCTAGTTCCTTATTAACATATTTGAAAGTTTGCTTACATTGTTACCATTTACATGCTCGATGATTGTTACTGACGTTCATTATCGGTTTTCACATTAGCAGTCTTGATTTATTCCTGGATATTATTCTTTATGATCGATAATAATGAAGTTGACGGTGTAGAGAATAAATATCCTAGGACATCTTTTACACACGGCCAATCTGATTCTAAAACAGACGTATTCGTGCATACAAACGTTGTCCTGGGGATTCTAACCCACGACTGGTGGCTTGAAAGTCAGGGTCACTAACCACAAAGTCAGCCGGTCAGTTCATAAATTATCATCATTATCTAATTTAGAAGTGTCATTTTTATGATTAATCGTTCTACTCGAAGTAGAAGCCTCAATATGTGTTTTCCAATAAATTATACAGCAATAATTACGTACATATTAATTTGTCGGTTAGTATCTATAATAAATTATTTCAAAAACCAATTCCAACTAATGAATTGGATCCTAAATTTTAATTACCACAAGATAAATGGCGGACATTTTGGATTTAAAATGGAGACAGTTGCTCCAGTTCTTGGATTTACTTGGATGTCCAGAAAACGTGTGTGTTCACTAAATTTAGGGTATCGTTAATTGGGTTTATAGATGTTTCTGTTGATACAAAAACTTCATTGGAGACTGTGAAATCGAAATTTATTGGAACTGGATTTAAATAGCTTATATTTATCGGCTTACTTGTTTTATATATATTCCTGACTAGTGGCTCCAACGGTTTCACCCGCGTTCCCGGGATCTTCAATTTTCTTGGGATAAAATGTAGCCTAGTTATTAATCCAGAGTGTCAGCTAACTCCATACGTTGACGTGACGAAGTAACAAACATGCATACACACAAACTTTCGACTTTATAATATTAGTAGGATAGTAGGATAAAATTAGCTGCAACAGATTATGGTTAATGTAATAAAAATAGTATTTCGTGGTCTTTTGACTTCCGAATCACTGATTCACAGACATGAATAATTTGTTTTTGTGAGAGCAATAGACGAAGGGAATCGTGAAATAGTTGAAAATACAGAAAAAAAATAGGTCGGTCATTGACACTGATATCATGTCTCTCAAGTAGCAATTAATTGTCGCAATTGGCAAAGAGCCATCGGAATCTAATTTGTGAGTTTTATTATTCCTCTTTATTAGAGTCTAGCTAGGTCTATGCAGACTGTCGATAGTACCTACTCTCGATTTTTTTAAGTATATTATATGTGATGTTATCACGTCTGCTGTGGTGTGGGTGAAACCGCTAGTAGTCTATACTTCTATACTAATATTATAAAGAGGTAACGTTTGTTAGTTTGTGGCGTTGTAAGGGGTAATCTCTGGATCGACTGAACCGATTTTCAAAATTATTTCTCCAATACAAAGCACGGGAACAGGAACTACGCGTGTGGAACCACGCGGTGGCAGCTAGTTAATAATATAATTAGTTAATATTATGTAGTTCCCACGTACATATGACTTTATCTTTTTTGACATAAAGATTGATGACCACAGCGTTATTGATTTGGATTGAGAAAGTTTTGAAGATAAACTCATTTGGAAATGAACTATCAATTACCGTTAATGAATGTGTATTTGACACTTACATTCATAGATTTTAAAATGGCGGCGTCGTCTATGCTTTTTTCACCAGTACATCTATCAACCCATTTTCACAGCATTTCTAAATTGTCAAAATAAATAAGCATCCGGTATTAATCCCCAGTTGAGTCACGTACGATTCGACCGTAACTAATTGCTCAATAGGAACCTCCTATCCATTTATAGATTTGCATATCAATTGTATGTGGAGAAGCTTAACTTTATAAATTGTTTGTAGCCTTAATTTCTTCTACCCTTAGAATTTCTTTGCCAATAATTCATAGTCTTCTATCAACAACATCGATCGATTCATTGAAATCTGCTATAGACGAAATTAGGCTTTGCGCTGGTGCAATGCTTGTATTTACGATATCACATGAGAAACCTCTAAAATTATATCAATGTTTCTCTTCTATATTATACATATAAACCAAGAGCAAAATAACTTGAAAAAATCTGCAGCAATATTCGTAGCGTATTTTAAAGGTACACAAGGGACGGACAGTGGTAAGCGATATAGTTTTATTGTATGTAGTGATGATACGTAATCAAGAAATAGCTCTATCTTTACGACCATTCTGCTATGATAGTTATGCTATGAAGTATCGTGTAAAATATTGCTTTTATTTACAATAAATCTTTGTTAGGCAGCCCATAAATTGTAGTTCAACGTACCGGCCCCGCCTTCTCGCGAACCTAAATTGGAGAAATGTTCATGTTCATCATGTGACCTTGGCCAGTTGGTAATCTGAATGGGACACGCTAGGGCGACCATTGCTATTATTTACTTTGACAAGTTGCCCGTTTTATGAAGGCTGACCTTGGATTTTAATGAAATTACTTAAGCCAGATTTGATTTGAGGGAAATAGTACCCTTATCTGCTACTAACTAACCTACATCTACACTAAATGTATAAAGAGGAAATTCGTTTTATTTTTTGTTTCTCCATAATTGGCTCCAGAACTACTAAACCGATTAGAATATTTCTTTCACCAAAAGAAAGCTACATTATCAGACTGTGGCTATATTTTATCCCCGTATTTCTAAGGGGACTACGCGGTTGAAACCGCGCTCCAGAAGCTAGTAATTGATATTTTTAATCCTTTGTCATAGTTTCAACATAAACCCCAACACCGAAGTTAAGTGCGTACATATGTAATTTCATGACTTAACGGCGAAATGCAAATATCTGCAAATGCCACAACTTTACGAGAGGACTGCAGTAAAATCACATGTTATTTTGCTTCCTTTGGAATTCTATTACACAATGTCCATGATCCGTGTGGCGATGGTCCGGTGAACGGCCTCATTAAGGCCCGTTCCCTAGCCAAATACCCTACCACTATAACTAATATTTTTGTCTCCAAGATTATCTATTATTGGATTACGAAAACAACACAATTTATCATTTTTTTTGTAGTCGTGACGAGCTTCCTTTTAAAATTACGGGAAATTTTAAGTGTTTTCTCTAGAATCTTGTGTAACGTTCCAAAAAAAGTTACTTTAAAATCTAGTTAGACTAAAATTAAACTATCTATTTGATACTGTTGTACATATATTTAGTTAGAAATTAGACTGAGGCATTCCGTAAAAAAAACTACATGACGTCATCTTTGGTATCACTTAAGTCCTGATAAATTAAGCGTGTTTATTCTGAAAAGGGGAAATTCAGTATATAGCGGAGGAACCTTTTATATAAACCCAACGCCATCTAGTTTTCGTACCGATAACTAAACGGAAAAGGCACTAAGTCAAGTCACCCATGCATGACTAACCGCAGAGAACCACAATTAGTTCGTTTTTCTTTAGCAACTTCGTTCTGTAGCGGCTCGGTAGGTGGCGTTCATTAGTAAATATTTATTTTAGGAACACCTTATCATTACCATCTTCAATGCTTCCGGCGATGATGAAGAAATTACCTTACTTTTTTCCAGGGTTATAATTTAAGCGTTTGCTATAAAAAGTCCTGAAGCAGGGTTCGTGATATCATATCGATCGATATCACTGGTCGCAGCCAGTGACGTCACGGGTGCATTAACCGCTGCAGTGGTCGGTCGCCCGCCCGCCTACGCCAGGATAGTGCACCAACCCCGCTCTTCGATCCTTGAACCTGCGCTACGCAGACATAGACAACTCTTTTTATACACTAGACACCTAAAACAGTCCAGTCCATCTAACAATTCCAAAAACACGGTCGGTGTAACGTGTATACTTTGAGCAGGATACGCACTAAAAGTGCTACCATTAAATCTCATTTCCAAGTAAACAACAATAAAGTGGCGATACATAGTTTCGCCGGCTGCCAATACTAGTTATCGGGGCTTATACGAAACATATGGCGGGAGAACGCGGTGCGTTGCGAACATTCTGGAATAACCACGCAGTACGAATCGTATCCTCGAAGAAAAGCACAGTGTATTAAAGTTCTAGATCATTGTTAAATATCGCAGACTCTTCTGGCAGAATGACTGGTGAGTTACGTCAGCATCCATTATAGGGGTTTAGCTTTCGTAATGTTATGCTAATTTAATGTTCTGATTGCTTGTTTATACAGATAAGGGTTTTATAATGATCTTACGGTCGGTAGGCTTTGATAGCTTATAGGTTTATGGAGGTGGACGCGGCTTTCGAATCTTTTTGATCTTTCATTACCGTGACGGGATCTGTCAAAATTGTGTAGGTATCTTGCGATATCAATCACCGTTTCTATTATTACCTTTAAATTACTGGATATTAACTTTGCTTTTGCAATTGTTTTCATAATCTACATTTACATGTCAGTGTTTTAGAAAGCTTTGCATAATTGTATCTATGTTTTAAATCCAAGACCGCATAGTTGAATCATCTATTTAAATCCACATTTTTATTAATAGCTCCATCGTACATACTTACGTCAATATATGTTTCTACTCTTGTAACTATTTTGCAAACTTGTAAGATCCATTTCTCTAAGTTTTTCTTTTACCTAGAAACTTATTCTCTATGTATGAATCTCATCATTATCAGCTCATATGCGTCTCCACCTCGTAAGGCCTCCCCTTACAATGAGGGGGTTTAAGCCATAGTCCACTACGCGAGCCTAATGCTAAACATAACCTATGTCTTATTGAAAAGAATTGATATATACTCAATACTCAGGGCTTGGGTTATCTTTAATATCAGTTTTGTTTATTTTTGAAGTAAGACATAAATACTGTCCTTTTTTAGGACCCATAAAACCGAGAGAAATGAGCAGTAACCCGCGTCAAGTCGTCAAATCAAACTTGACGTCTGCATGCGAAGTTGGTTCTCCCGCCAATTATGGGAGCCTGCGTATGCGCAGACGTGCATTGGGAAACTGCAATCAATATTTAGACATGTTTTCTATTTACCGCTTGACTGTTAAATCTGTCATTTCCTTATAGTTGTCACTTTGTTGACTTTCTATGACGTTGATTAGTGTTAGACTCTAGTTTGGTTTTGCTCTGATTTTGCACCTAATGAAGTGACGTGTGAGGTATGAATACGAATTTTTTATTCTGCATCACCTACTCAGTCATCTGGTATTTTCCCTAATAGAGTATTTCCCTCAATCCCTTTCAGATTTGTGCCAGCAAGTATGCCTACAGTTTCTAGTTACCTTTACTTTTCAACGTTTGTTTTTATCGTATTTCCTTTAGCTGACAGGACAGCGTCTCGAATGCCTGGTAGTAAATTCGTAACGGCATGAATAAACAATTAGATGTAATTACCCACTCGATGCCCAACGGGTGGTATCCTCTATATGGGAATGGAGCTGACACGCAATGTTGATATCGGCTGACAGTTTCCCAGCCAATATGTATTGGTCAGTTATAATTGGAATTAAATATAAATAAATATCTTTGGGCATGTTTCACACGTGGTCAATCTGATTTTAAATTTAACAGAGCTTCTACTATGGTAAAGTTAGCTGAAATACTAATTTTATATAGATATTTACATATAGAAATTGGACAAACAGACATGTTTATGCTCATATATCCTGGGTGGGATTCAAACCCACAACAGCCGGCTTGAAAGTTAAGGTCGCTAACCAGAAAGCCCACCGGCCAGTCAACTCATCTTTTTTTTCATAAGGTTTTCCTGTAATTGAAGGAGTTACCTTATCAGATTTGGGATATAAGCTATACATTACATTGTACACAGCTGTGTCGGGTAGGACACAGATATGGACTGAAGAGACTGAGTAACTACAGCTGCATGCAATGTAGATAATCAGCCATTGTTCCTTCAAATCCTTTGAAATCTGCCTTCCAATGAAGTTTTGATCGTACCTTACGCTGTTCCGATAATTGTGTTTAAATATTCTTTTATTAGATCCCAATGTCATAAAATAATGCCATAATGTTCTAAAGCCTATTTGGAGAAATATTTACCTAAGCGGTAAGCACCTTTAGGGTCTCTACCTTCCTACACTAATATGTGTATGTTTGTGAGGAATAAACTCTAAAACTACTGTGCCAATTTAAAAAAGTCTGTCACCATTGGAAAGCTCCTATCAGGAGTAACATAGCTATATTTTATCACTGATTTCTAATGGGAACCACGCGCTGGCAGCTAGTTAAGAAATATTTGCGCTGTATTCCATACCAATTACATATTGAATACTTACAAATATTAATCTTCATCTCTACCTTAATAGCGAGGAAGTATTTTGAGCAGTTCTTCCTCTTATTATGTTAACGTATTTTGACACCTATTTAAATTGTTAATCAATGACAATTTGTAATTCATTTAGCACGTAACAATGACACCTAAAAAAAGATCTTAGCAAACAATTGCCCGTAAATATATGGGTGTATCTAGAGGTCAATAAATCACATGTTCAGACAATGGATAGAACAAAGATGCACAATTAATTAAATAGTCTGCCGTCTCGAGCACGTCTCATGTGGTATTTGTTAGCTTGAGATTTAGATTAGCTTCTTACCCGCGGTTTCACCTGCGTTTAATTTTATCAGGATAAAGACTAGACTTTGCTATTTCCAGAACATTTTCTGACTCTGTGCCTTTTAGGTGCTCGTTATTGAGTAACAAACATTCATCCATCCAGACTTTCCCATATTTTAAAGCCATCAATATTCTTTCTTGACTATACCTGCATATTTTACTTTTATCTTGCTGTTTTTCCATTTACGTCGCTGTGCTTAGATGTTGATTCATAAACATAGATAAAAATATTATAATAGTCAAATTTTAATTACGGTATTTTATTAATATGACCTAAAAAGTCTACGTAGTAGAAGCTTTTACTATTAATGGACGTATAGAATGGAATTTTACGTAATTAAACCAAAAGTTGTTTAAAAGCTTCAATTGCTTATCAGCTTAACGGTCTAATTTACTTTACTTTTAGTACTGTTAATTGAATTTGAAATCACTACTCTAAATTTGTAACAATTTCTTCATATCTTTATGCTTAATATCAACTTTAGGTAGTGGTCATTAATATGATGCTTAAAGTATTATCAGGTCTAGTAACGATTTTGGCTTAAGGTTTTAACTAGATAAGGTTACATAATCGGCTTTAAAATACTTATTCCATACAGGAACAACGAATGCTACTATTTCTGTTTTGACATAGAAATTGGTAGCAAATATATAGGTAATCATGTTTTTTCCCCTACATATGTAATAGAAATGGTATATGATTATATGTCATCAGACTCCTCAATGCGTCTACTAATGAAGGGTTTACGTTATTTGCTTTAGACAAGTTATGCCTGCGGCTTGGTATGTTTGATTGATAAGTATGTAGAGATTGTATGAATGGGTTATTTGATTGTATGTATATCTTCGTGTTATTTGCTTAATTTATTTATTTTCTATCCAATTTAATAAAGAGTTGCAAGATAATCGTCAAGAATAAAAAAAAATTATGCTCTTTATAGTTTCTAATTTTTACATCCATCCAATTTCTCCATTTTTTTTGTTGGCTTGTCATGTATTATTTTCAAATCTGTTTTTTGTTTTATATTTAAATATCATAAAAATAATGATCGTACAAAAAACTATTCTGTACATAGACAGTATTTTTCGGAACTCGTCCACAAACCGCATATCTTGCCCCCAAATATAGCTCCCACTGTATATGTAGAGGTTACACAATAAAAAACTATCAGTAGGTACCTACATACGCATCTAACGACGTTCGCCCTACAATTTGTACGCCGAACCAAATGGTCACCTTAATACAAGTTACCAAATAGAGCCTTCGCCCACTCCCGATAGACCAGGAAGCCGTCGCGTCTTAATTAACCGTAGATACATTATCACTGTGAACTGCTATGGAACTTCAAAACTATCACACCTATATGTGTTTGAGATAGTGTTAAATAGAATCCCAATCAGGCAAATGATACTAATCAAAGTGGCTTATTTATTTCAAGCGCTTTCGAAATCTTTAGTACAACAATATATGGAATTTATGTCCTTATAAATATTAAGAGCCATTCAGGTCCATACTCTATAATATTAATGTTCACGCGTACTCTACTTACACATGCCTTACTGATGTATGTACCTCTACTTTGAGAAATGGTTTGCAGGCGTTTTTTCTTCTCGTCTTCAAGAGTTTGTGTGCAACAACCATTGATATAAAAAAAAACATTTTTTATATCAATGGCAACAACCAATGCAACTTGATCGAAACGTCGATGTTAGTCGAAATAGTTGTGCGAATTGTCTCGATAAATATGTATAAAAAACAAGGATTTTAAGCCAGTTTGATCATCTAATCTTAGTAGGTCCTACCTATTGCCATGTGAAAGACAATTATTATAAAAAATTTTGAGCCTCTGCAATTTGTTCGAGTCTTGTTCAAACGTCATTGACCACTCGATTGGTCACGGTTTGGTCCTCGTCATCGTATTTAGTGGTCTTTGTTTGTTGTTTTGCTTTCGCGGGAACACTTTGCGTTTCTCTTTTTTTTCGTGCGGAACGCGAGGTGCTTCTTGTTAATCTATACTAATATTATAAAGAGGAAAGATTTGTTTGTTTGTTTGTAATGAATAGGCTCCGAAACTACTGGACCGAGTAACATAGGCTATATTTTATCCCTGTATTCCCACGGGAACGGAAACTACGCGGGTAAAACCACGCGGAGGCAGCTAGTAGTTTATAAAAGCAAACTTACTTTGGTAGGCAAATGGTCAGCTTAGTTGACTGTTTTTGGACTAACGAATAACGTATTATTATATTTGTACGTTTGGGAATACTAATAGATTTTTATACACCTTGTCATGCATGAGAGTTGAAACGCTGTGAAAGTTTCAAGACCTGTCTGAAGAGGTGCTATAAATATTTATGTTAATGAATTTAACGGAACATTATAAACATCTGATACCCAAAATACTTTTGCCAGATAACTCACTATTATAAACACTTAGTTTTATGAGTCGAATACCTATGTGAGGTCAATCGCGCAATAACATCGCTACAAGTTGGGAAGCAAAAGCGTACCGACCGGCAACATTCCTGTCGGCCGACCGCGTCCCGTATTTCCATCCGCGGCGGCTTCCGAGAACGATCAGATCCGCTACGTCGCCACCGGGTACCCTCCACGACCTTCCCTGGACTCCGCACACTCGTTACCGGCCGATATGTTCATCGCCCACACGTCCCCATTAAACGCGCAATTCCGCACCACAATGAAGCTAAGATCATTAGAAGCCGTCCCACAGCGCATAGACACACGATCGACTCTTGTCAGTCGCTTCTACGACATCCATCCGACCACGCCGCTGCAAGCGTGCCGAGCGCGATATATATTCCCTCGATTGACAGTTAGTTTTGACAGAAAATTAATGAAGTGCCCGTAAATTTTCAGTGAGTGCTTCGGAAAGCGGTCGGTGTTAATTGATTCGTTACGGGCGATGTGTCGGTCCACTGCGAGACGAATTCGGCAATTTGTGCTCGTTAGGCTGTGAGCTGGCGGTGGAATAACCCTTTGAAGTAACAAAATAGTAAAGGACGATTAAATAACTGCAGGGATGCCTGCGCACGCGACAACAAAAGCTTTCAACGATGATCTAATCCAAACATAAACACTTGGTGCAAGTAAACAATGACGTAGGTCTGAAGCGAATCTGTTTCAGTGTGACCTAGTACTACAGCTATTATTTAATAGTTACAACGTACTAGACATCACACAGTGTCATTCTTTGTGCGGCTAGTGAAACGGCCAGCGTAACGATATGTCAACAGTCAATCAAAAGCACATGAAGTCTTTGTATATGGGGGCGCAGCACAACTGTTAATTGCCTATAAATAAAATTGTGCTATCGTAACTAAACATCTCCCAAAGGATTTTGATTAGATAGTGTTTCGTTCTTTGGTAATTAAATCCCTGATCACTCAGTATTCTTCGCGGCGATTAGGTATGGACGCCCTGTTTGTATCATGTCAATCAAGTATCATACCTTCAGTCCATATCCTCTGACACTGACACGACATTCGCTATATGGCGTGAAATTTAAAGTATGTCTGTATTTTTCATTATTTATGAACGGTCTATATTGTTGGTCCATTTTTGAAATAGAGAGATTTTGTGAGAGTTTCAAATTTTGAAATTGTATCCAATTAAATCATTAGTTGAAATAGTCCGTTTCCCTCAATCAGAATCATCTTTGTGGTTTTCTACCTAGTCCCATTATTATCTATACTAATATTATAAAGAGAAAAGATTTGTTTGTTTGTAACGAATAGGCTCCGAAACTACTGGACCGATTTCAAAAATTCTTTCACCTTTGGAAAGCTACATTATCCCCGAGTAACATAGGCTATATTTTATCCCTGTATTCCCACGGGAACGGGAACTACGCGGGTAAAACCGCGCGGAGGCAGCTAGTAATTTATAAGTAGTCTGCGAAACTTTAAAAGGCCATCATCATGTTGATAACCTTAATCTGTATATGTCTTGATTGAACTTGTACTTATATGTCTAAAAAAAACATTAACACAAACGATATTGCAATCGCGTACTACCTAAACTGTAAACTATGTTTTACTACAATATTATACAGAGTTCCACCCCTGTCTGTCTACGATAAACCTAAAAACTACTGAACGGATTTCCATGCAAATTTCATTAATAGAGAGGGTCATACATGAGGAATGTTTAGGTGCATAATTTGTCAAGATTTTAGTCAAATTGCTGGAAATATGACGGTAATTGTTAAATAGATTGAAAAACCTTAGAGCGTTACATGCGTGCGCCTGGTAAACCAAAAGAAGAAAGATAGAACTGATACCCGTGCGAAACCAGGGCGGGTCGCTAGTGTTGTATATGTAATAGGATATGAGAAAGAGAACAACCAAAAATTAACATGTAAACAAATACTTTCGATTAAAAAAACAAGTCATTTGATATGGGTTTCATAGTAGCATATCAATTTGTCTACCAATATCTTATTAGTGATCAAATTTCATACAAAGATTTAGACAATGGTTAGTTCTAACATTAATCAATTACTCTTAGACAAACTGTCGGAAAAACAATACTATCATTACTCATTTAAGACTGGTTGTACCACCAAAAACATTACCTATTCATGTCAAACAGAGAATTAAAACGTATTTTATAATTTGAGGTGATTTGCAACATGTGGTCTTCATACTAGTAGTAGTGGGTGGTTAATCCGATTATAGTCAATTGCTTATGGTCAAAGGCGTTATAAAACAATAATGAACACAAGAATTTTATAGTGCTAATGAATATTTAATATGTAAACCATCTATCTGCCCATTATTGTTTATTGCTTGAGGAATGTGTACCCATCTGTTAAGTATGAAGTGATTTTTGTACGGTCTTTCAATTCCCGTCTTTTATGTATTCATGTGGGAAATTCTTGAACTTTGTTGCAACAATGAGTAATCTCACAAGTATCAGTTCTGTAGAATCATATTCCCCTGGGGCTCTATTGTATCAATATTTAATAGTCTTAGGATAAAGACAACCTATTATATCATTGTTATGAGTAAAATTTTGTATGGGTTCTATATGATCCAACTAAAGCTTGTAGTTTCACTTACTGCTAATATAAATAGAAATGCGTTAATTTTATCTCAGCTAAAATTATACCAAGCAACCTTTCGTGACCTGAGATTTTCTGAGGGTCACTAGGAAATTGGCGAACATTAAACTCTTCCACGAACCAGGCCTTGACTTCATCTGCCACATGTCTAGCCGCGCCCAGATTTGGCTAACGATTAAATATGTCAAGATCGCTTTATTTCTACTTAGCGTTACGATCCATGACGGAAACCTTGCTACACCATCACCCCTTCCGGAAATCGTTATTATCTCATCGATATTGTTTTTACGCTCACATCTGAAATGTAGGTTACCATCGTAACACACGCAATGATCATTATGTATGAGTAATGTCCGATTGCCAAATACAATTATCGATCAAGTAAACATACAGACGGGTAATTGTGATTGCACTGGAGATTACAAACGATCTTCTTAAGTGTTTCCAATTTTCAATCTATTAGTGACAATTTGTAGTTTCATGTCGATTACTTAGGACATCTTATCTTTATCTGTTTTATGTAAAGTATGTACCGTGGCCTTCAATTGTTCCACGGTCCACCCACTCGGATGGGCGTCGCCTACATTATCGTTGTCAAGGAATGATCTTTTAACTTGTGAATTGTTACATTTTTTTTTGATCTCTTGAAGCCTCTTTGTTTTCTCTTATAATATTCTTATCGTGTACAATCACTTATTTATGTACTTCGAATGCTAACATTACCTACTTTGCCTCAAAAGCAATATACATTAATATATTTTATAAATCAAGGCGTAATTACAGATAATCGACAACGCTTTGTAACGTTTGACCTGAGCTACCATTGTTTTTAAAAGATTACACTGTTATTATTATAATTTGCTGTATGTAATTTTGGGAACAATGTTTTATTCGTTTGCTTGCTTATACGCCGGGGTTTTACTCGCGTGCCCTAGAGCGGATTTTAAGTAAAATATTTGTTATATAAAATGTTTCATCCCACGCAATGCGATTTGAAAATAGCCCAAAGCATTTCACTTCATAATACGAATCTGATAGTCGACTGACCAAGATTTCTTTGCTCACGAAAAAGCGGGTTAATTATGTTTACGTACGACCATGTGAGATTCGTTTCACGAGTATCTCTATTGTAGGGCGGCGCCCGCCCACGTCCCGCGGCAGACCGACCTGTCACTTATGTAATTCCTCTCGACAGACGGTCGCTCGAGCCCTACGCATTTGTAACGAACATTTTTCTCAACACCTCAAGGAGGTTAATGAAGGTTCGCGATTAGTTGTGAAACGTGCACCGGCGGAAATGACCACCTGACGGGAATAGCGCGTCGCGTAACACTGTCGCCAGCTCAACAGTGTGACCGCACTATCACCGAGCGTCGTCGCTCGCGCCGCAGATAACCCTGCATCATACCAAAAATAAACCAGTCTACTCCTAGCCGCGGTCCAGCCACGACTGCCCGCGAATTTGTCACGTCCCGGCTTTTATACTGCAAAGCAGAGGGATGGCGTCTGTGCGCACGCGCTCTGCATCCCCTAAATCCGTCTCGTTCTCCCCCGTGCTCGAGCGGAAGTACAGTGCCGATCGGGGACCATCGAATCCACCCGAGCTGGTGTCGTCAGACTGGAGGAGATACTTCTCAGACTTTAGCGCTTACCTCGGTAAGTAGAACGAGCGAGGAGCTGGAAGTGTGATGAATGAGTCAGGTAGCTTTTATTGTGTGGCCTTGTGCTATATCGGTTACGTGTTATTGGAGCGTTCGGACGGAACTGAGACCGTAAACAAACCTTGCGCAATACCATCTAATGGGGTTTGTGTAACTTTTTTAAATGTATTTTTTGTTGAAGAAATTGTGGCTGAACAATCAACAACTGAATTTAGTATTCTGTATAACCTCCTAAATCTGTCTAGTCACTACTATTTTCTTCTCGTGTGTAATTTATCTGCATTTCGTCCATCAATTTGTCCATTTTCTCCAAGACCTTAGCCCTCACAAGACCAGTTAAGTTTCTATTCCATAGAAAAGCGGTAATGATTGATTCGCACTAAACTGGATATTATATTGCCTTATAAGGAACAATCGAATGTAAAGTCGGCATTGTATCAATCGTAGTGACTTGTCAACTGACAATTTTAGATAACCTTGCCGATCGAACCGCAAGATGTATTGTTAAGGTAATATTATTTACGTCATATTAGTTACAGTATTGTTTGTTCGTTACTAAGGCTTCGGAGGGCTTGTTGCGTATACAATCTTTGGTTGGAATTTGAAATAACTTATTACTTGTTGGCTGTGTCAATTCTATTTGGGAATCGAATGGCTAAGGTACTTTTATGGAATTGGCTCCAGAATTTTTAGAAACATTGCGTATAGCGTTTGTAAATGTTGTGCTTTGGTGTACCAGAAAATACAAGCTAAATTCATTATAGTTTCCTTTTTGACTTTTACTGGGCTTATATGATATCATCGTATATGTGTACCTTATGATTAATTGTGTGATATACAATGCTATTTTGATTTCTACCAAATAGTCCAAATTTTCTACCGAAAAGTGCACCCAATTCTTATTTCCTGTTATGTTTGTGGTTTAGGTCCAACAACGTATGTTCCTTCGTATTTTTTCATAGCAACTCGCAGCCTGAAATAATTGCGCACCGAAAGCATCAGGCGCTAACATGTAACACTGAAACTTGATCAAAGAACCTTCATATTATCATTGTTATGGATATTTAAGTTTTATTGTCCTTGTTAAAGATGACCTACCTCTACCCGATGTACCTATATAATGTTGTATTTCTATGTTAGTATGTAAGTATTACCTGATGTATGCCAACCGAGGGATTTATATTAATCATGAAAATCCCTTGTCCTTGAGAAATAAAAAAAAAAGGTTTGGTAACATAAATTTGAATAACTAAAACTGCGACATGATGAAAATTACAATCTAAAAAGCGAATTCCAGACAACTGTTACATGGAAATGAACTTTATTTAAATACATGATGTAAGAAAACGCAAAAGCTTTACTTAAACCTTAAATTCCAAACGTGGTTTGTAATCGGGCTTTCATAGAATTTCCTTTTGGTTCATCACTCTAGAGAGTACAAGACAAATTCCTCCACACACACGTCACGCGATGACGCCTCACTCTTTGTATATACGGCGTCAGCGCGTTCATTGATGACGTTATCTCTACAAGCAGTCAAGCACTTTACGCGCTGCAATTCACAAACACACAATAGACTCTATCAGTACCTATTAAATTATTCTATAATATATATGAAAGCCAATAAATTGTTAAAACAGGAAGGCGTGGCTCGCTCAGCGAAGCGCCAATGAAAGCGATTAAATAATAGCAAATATTTATGTGAACAATGTGTTAGGCTCTTCGCGTTTTTGCGGTCTGCGCTTGCGGAGGTGAATCAGTCCTGCATTAGTCCATAAGAGAGTCGCGCGCGCCTCCTTGTTCGACCGAAAGAGATATATTTAAATTTAGAAACCCTTCCTTTGCCCTTGGTTTGGATAGTTTTTTTTGGAGTGTTTCTCGCGAATTCTCTATGGCCAGTTTTATGTGAACGTTTGTGAGTGACTAAAAAGGTTTTAATTTAATATTTTGAAGTTCTAATACATCTAAATATGTCGCGAATATCGGGTGATCATTACACGGTGAACGACGATATTTATGGAAAAATATTGAAAACACATAAACAAAATAAGACGGACAAGGATTATGCAGAGGCCTTTGAAGCTGTGGAAGGCTTAGGTATAATTTTGCTTTTTTAATCTATAGATTACTGAAGTTTATGAAATAAACAAATTAAATATTATGTGGTGTAGAGTACATACATTTAATGATATCGATGGTGCAACTTGTAATTCATGAGGAAAAGAGTTCACTGTAATGTTTGTCCGGATAAATTTATAATTTTTTTTTGATATGTTGAGCACTGAAGGGACTCTTTGTTCACCTTCTTAACGAACTTCTTATCTTTAAAAAAGCTATTTAACGTTTATGACCGATAAGGTATTATAGTACGTATTGCGTAAACAATACGACACTAAATTTGGGCGGCTATAAAATTCGGTTCATATCTGGAGGAGACGCAAAGGCAATGAACCCACCCACAAAAAAAACTAGTTTGACAAACAAGTATTCGAGGATCCGCCAAATATATTCACAGGACTGGAATTTTTGAGATAATTTTTAATTACTCGCTTCCTTTTAACCAGCTGTGGGTATTCTCAATTTACAACCGGTAATGCGAAATCCAAATAATCAGTAAACGCCTTTCACTTTTCGGTTGTCATGTCTGAATGACAATTGATTTTTGTCTTATAAAAAAGTGTTTAAATTCACTGCATCATTGTATTCAATTACTGTAACACTTTGACTCCTTACCGCTTCAGCTTTTAAAAAGTATGGTGTGTCTCTAGAGAGAGATACATATATGTCAGATCATTTTTTTTAAGAGACCTTCTCTAAACTTCATTTCGTATGTTGTATAGTTCTTCAATTCAATGTTGGGACCTTAATAAACATAAATTCTCATAATAATTATGATACTATTCACATCGATTATTGCGTACATTATTTACCATCGTTCGTGTCACATGTTCATTTAAACCAATTAGAAGATCCTCGATTTGCTTTAACGAACATGATGTCATTGGATAAACTCGACATGTCTGTTTATTTATAATTTTGTGTGTTACTAACTATTGCTCAAATATATTTGCCATGAGTGACCATAGCTTTTCCTTTATGCAAATAAGTTGATACACAAAAGGTACTCATTATATCATCGACGTAATCGTCAAATTGAACAAATACAGAGAAATTTACATAAAAAAAGTTATTTATTATTTTATTTAATCGTTGAACTAATTCTTGTTGATCCGAGTTAATATCCTCTGCTAAATAAATTTCGACTTAAGCTGTTTCTACAGTTGGCAATATAGAAACTTAGTAACAGATTTCTTGCTTTTATTAAGTAGGTTTATAAGGC
This sequence comes from Thyatira batis, assembly GCA_905147785.2. Classification (NCBI taxonomy): domain Eukaryota; kingdom Metazoa; phylum Arthropoda; class Insecta; order Lepidoptera; family Drepanidae; genus Thyatira; species Thyatira batis. Next base: position 10,015,715 of record LR990489.1, read on the forward strand.
CCTTAATTAACATAATAGCAATACAATAATGGCGATGTATTATAGGATATTACCATATTGTGACAGGAAGGTCACAATCGTGGCTTGGCATGAATATTTGCGTCATTTTAGCGGTCTTTTTTACAAGGATATCCTCCTAACTCAGTTTGAAGAGTATACAATCGTTTTTACGTATTGCATCAACTATTGCTCTATTTGTCGTACTTTGAATAACTCTAAAAGTAAATAGACATTAACTTTTGAAAGCTATTCAAAATTTACTTTTCAATCTGGTGCACTCACTGTCCCTTAAAACCTTCTTACCGTCAATAATATCCTCGGTACCTAACGAATCAACAAAATAGGAGATAAAAGAAATAAGTTCTAAATAGTTCACCAAAAGGTTCATTATTATCAAAAAGATTAACAGTCTATATCTCTTGATTCCAGATGCCCTGCTCGCTGATCTGCAGAACTCAATCAACCCTGGTGCTCGCGTGAGCAGCCCGGGAGGCAGGACCAGTTCTCCAGGTGGAAGGACCAGTTCCCCTGGCAGGACAGTATCGCCCATCGGCAGGGGAGGATCTCCCGGACGACTGAGCTCCCCTGGTGGTAGCCTCAGCTCGCCAACGTCTACTGGCTACGGTTCCATAAATGGCTCCAGGAATATATCGTCGGATTATAATAAACCTAGTTCGGTGAGTATCCTATGCTGGCGAAAGTGATTGTCTAATTATGGTTTTCGGTTAACCTGCTTGACTGCCAACTTTTAGGCATGACTGAAGGCTTTAAGACTCTGGACAGCGCTGTCGAAGAGCGGTTAAAAATCGCTCCTTCTGTCAGGACCCTAGGGATCTTTGTTAAGTTACTTGTTTACAATAAAATATCTAGTAAATAATGCTAATGACATTAATAGAAATCTATCTTAATTTTGTTTGCGAAAAGATCTTTGTAATTATTGTACGATTTGTAATAGATTATATGAAACGAACGGCACAAAAAGGTTTATTTACCTCGAGTCTACACTGCTAATTGAGCGGAGACAATATTTATTCGCCACATTCCACTTTAAATTCATTTCATGTTGCAGACGTTGACCCGAGATTTGTCTCTCTCAAAACCGTCGTCTATTCTTCGAAATACTATTGTTATAATAACTTTAAATAGATGTCTCATCGTATTTTTATCACAAGTCACTATTAGTATACAATGATATGAGTAAATTGACAAACAGATAATGGGTTTATTTGTCTTCGGATACGCAGGTTCCATTGTTTGACGCATTCGAGGTGGCTTCGCTTATGGTGAATTCGATTATTTTATTACTCATTTAATATAATGGACGACATAACATTTGCCTCATGATAAATTTGAGTCATTTATTGTTTACCTGCATTTAATTTACGTATTTTCAATTTATTATTAAACTGAAATTTCGAACTTGTTAGATTTTGATTATGTTTATGGTAAACTAGCTGCCTCCGCGCGGTTTTACCCGCGTAGTTCCCGTTCCCGTGGGAATACAGGGATAAAATATAGCCTATGTTACTCGGGGATAATGTAGCTTTCCAAAGGTGAAAGAATTTTTGAAATCAGTCCAGTAGTTTCGGAGCCTATTCGTTACAAACAAACAAACAAACAAATCTTTCCTCTTTATAATATTAGTATAGATAATAATAGACATCCTCGACTAAAAGATGGATATTTATCTCACCCTTAAAGTTAGCTGGTTCTATGCCAGCCAGACGATATACTTCACGTATTTCTTTTATGTCTTGATACAAGACGATGTTAATTTTCACAAATTATGGCCCTGATTAAGAAAGGACTCTGTGATCTATAGTATGTGTCATAGTGTCTAATCTAACCACATCTCCAATTGACTCATTAAGACATGATCTACTGACCCTAATTTACGTTTGCTCTTTCACCACTGTGTACCTTAATGATTATCTTATCATCAAAGTTCGTCCTACGAACCTAAATTCTTTGACTTACAAAAAAAAAATTTTCGTAGTATCTTCATATTTATTGTTAGGTTAGCAAATTAGAAGCTGGTTAGAAGCAGAAGTAGAGACATATGGGCTAAGATAAAGATGATGTTAAATGTCCACTATTTTTAAAATTGAGCGCTTACATTGCATCCTAGGCTACTTGTCTAATTTTATACAGCGAAATATTGTCTGCTACACCAATAAATTATAGGATTATGTTTAGCTTCCTAGACTTGTTATTTAATTAATTTAAAAGGTATATTTTATTTTCCAAATGATTAATACTCAATAAATCAATAAGCTGTGACTCCACTACCTTGTCAATTGATACCCTATGACCAGCTCGCGGTTAAAGATGACTTTGACCATAATAATATGATTCATCGTAACACGGTTCTAGTATTAAGTAAAACGCTTTCAAGGTAACTATTTGTTTACGCTATTGATGATTAATATGAGTTTTACACGCGGCCATGTGTTGTTTTCAGAATCTTCCTTTTAGTAAAGAATAATGTTGCAGGTGTCATATTATCTACGCTATTTTATTCCAATAATTTTCATTATTTCAGAAAGTAGAGGAAAGTACTTTCCCATCAATTTTAATAAGGTCTATGTATTGTGTGATGGGTTTGGGTAATCCCATTAATTTAGTACGTCCAGTTTATGTATTTACATAAATTACTTTCATTAAAATTAAACTTACTTTCACCAACGCCATCTAGTAGTTGGTTCCAGTACTGAATACTATGAGAGCTGACAACCTGGAGCTCATCCAAGTATCACAAGACGTTAAATAGAGGTCGCTGTGTACTCAAATCTATTTATGGCACAATATTTTCCATCCTACTAATATTATAAATGCGAAAGTTTGTATGTATGGATGTTTGTTACTCTTTCACGCTCCAACGGCTGAAGGGATCTGCTTGAAATTTGGCACAGAGCTAGAATATGTTCTGGAATAACACATAGGCTACTTTTTATCCCGGGAACGCGGGTGAAACCGCGGGGAGCCACTAGTTTTCTATAATTTTCTCTACTACTCGCATTCATAATTTGGATTGCTTTTTCATTTGCTGTATTTCTGAAAACTCTTCTATCGTCCTTTTTAACACTTATCTCATTATTATTTGTTAGTTTACCTTAAGATTCCTATCATTCATATTCAAATAGATGTACTTACGGAATTTAAATTATGTTTTTAACTTTACTATATATATGTATTTTAAAGAGTTTTTCATCTCGCAACAACAATTTAATAAATTTACCAGCATACCAAGGTAAAGTTCGATTCAGTTTGAATTTGTTACCAACATATATAAAAATAACCGGTGCCTACGCAACTCGAATATGATTTACGACGTAGCTGGAGGTACATTACCCTTTATTTCAGTTGGCACGGGGGCTGCTGCCAACATTGCGTGTCAATCGTTCAATATATTTCTCATGTAATACCTTGTTCACACCGTTCTTTCCTACCAATATGAGGTTGATATACCTAGTTTTGTACTTTGTCATTTTCTTTGCAATATCTACCAGTAATTAAGTACTGGGAAGTACTACCCCAATTACGACATGAAGTAGGTAGGTATATAGGAGTTTTCAGAAAGATCAGTTAAGGCAGTAAACTGAATGAAGTATCAATAATGTATTTTTAATAGCATAATATTTGCTGATACTAATGACTCAAATAATAAAAGACAGTCACCAAATTCGCGTAGCTTTAACCCAGGATGCCCTTACTGACCGTCTAAAATAACTCCCCTTTAAAACGACTATTTCTTTGTCTTTCTGCAGCATTCTATGTTGATGATATGACTTCGAAACCTACCCATGCGTAAACGCACTGGCACTTGAGATCAAGTTATATTTAGGCTTCGTAATAGTTAAGACAGCTTTACTATCAGGTAGTATATCATGTTATAATAATATGTCAAAGTTTATACAAATCATCGGCTGGTCTTCGTTTTTCTTACTCAGGGCACATCTTCCTCTTGCAGAATAAACATTACAGTTAATTGATTGACGTACATTCAAATGTTTAAAAACATCCTCGTATTGATTATTGTGAGAATCATCACGTGTTTAAATCGAAGTGTCCGGTTTCACACAATTATGTATCAATCAATATTTCACAACCCCCTTTAGTTCTCCAGGGGGCTTTAGAAAGAGATAGTCATAGCTTTGTATAGGGTCGTCTCTTTCGCACATAAGTAGACGTGACAAAATACAATGCTCTATAAACCCCAAACTAGCTGAATATATTTGAGATGTAAAAATAATACAATAAGTAAATAAAATAGGTACCAACTGTAGTTTGTATTAGAAATATGACTAATGATATTATTGTGAATGTTGTTGTTGTTTTAAAATTTACATTCTTCCATCACAACGGACTTAAGATCTGGATGAAAGGCTTATATAAGAGAAGAGTTAGGATATGATCTGCCATACCACATGCTACTTTTTAACCCGGGATAACTAATTACCTCTGGAATGTCGTGAGAAACCATGGAGTGGAAACTTGTGTAAAATAAATCACTGTTGCAAACAAAATTCTGAACATATCCTCATTTGTCCACAGCCAACGTACCAAAATACTACAACCATACATGACAAACTGAATCCGTCGAAATACAACACCACTCAGTCGAGTTATGGTGGTCATTCTCCATATGGTACCGGGGAAAGGGGACAGTCTACTGGGTATGGGAGGACAACAGGTGGCAGAGGAAACCTATCAGAGTTGGACACCCTACTCGATGACCTGAGCAACGCGCGGTACGGGAACTATGCTGACAAGAACACGTACGAACAAAGAACTGGTAAGTGGTGACCTAAATGCTTTCAAAAATGCTTGGTTAAACTAATAATAAGTACACAATATGTTGGAAAATGAAAAAGACCCGGAAATTTAACCTATAAGAGAAATTCCACTCATCTTATGAGCGTTAGAGTCTGCTTAAGAAGGCCTATTTGACCTCGTCACTATGTTTCCTTTGGTACATTTCATAAAGCCACAATGGTGTGAAAGGCATGAAATAGATTGTTATGAATATAATTTGCAGCAAAAATCTCAATATCTTAGTCTTCACCAAGTTTGGACTGCGGCTCACCAATTCCTACCAGGTCAATTCGTCGTGGCTCGGTTTCCCATAAATCATCCGTGATAAAGTTTTCTATGACGCTAGTTTAGACATTTGTGGGGATAATTTTAAATTTATATTCGTATGTTTTCGTTGTAATTTATTGCTTTCGATATGCTCTACGGCTCTGGTTACTGCATCTTTTCAGTAACTCAAGACCTTATATTATATTTTGATACATACTTTTCATGGCTTTTACAATTATTTTATTGCTTAGATACCTTTTTTTTGGTCTCAATCAAGATTTTATCATCATCATCCCTTATCATGTTTATTTATAGTATTCAATCAGTTATTTACATAACAAGAGATTTGTACAGACACCAACCCTGGTAGTGCTCCGTGTTAGATGCACGTGTTCCTAGAGTTTACTCCTTGATTCCTAGAAATGAGTATTAGCGGAGTAAATGAAGCATTATGGGTCCGTTTTTTTTTACTGTGAACCGAATTGCATACAATTTTGGAATTAGGTTCATCTTACCCTTAACTTCAAAAGTGAAAATGATTTGAACTCCGCAACCACCCTGGGTGTGGTTGCCACCCCTTCTCGGGGGTGAATTTCTTTTTTTTCAAAATTGCCTCGGATATCAATAGAAGGCCTAATTTTAAGCAAAAATCATATATAAAGCTTTTCAAAAAATCCAATACTTTTCAAGTTATTGGCTATTGAAAATTTGCAATTTTTTCACGGTTTTCATCGGTTTTTTGCAAATATCTCCAAAAATATACGTTTATCGAAAATTTCATCAAGAACAAAGTTGTAGCAGGTAAAACAATGAACAATTTGGTATTTTATAAAGTATTCTACGTGCAATATTAAGCTAGATATTAAAGATCAAAGCCGTGTTTTATTTTATCTGAAATTTAATCGATGTGGTCAATGCCATCTAGTGGCGAGCAGATGCATTTTATGCATTCTAATACAAAAGGGTTTTGTAGCGCATAAAATAAGCTTTAAAATGAGCACTATTTAAAGTCTTTTGCACGTAAAATAAGTGAGCTGTATTGCAAATAAGGGGAGCATCTAATGTTTTTTCTTTTAAATCAATGGGTTTCATAAGTGCCATTTCCACCACAATTAAAATTAATCGTATTCCGCCTAGAATTAACTTTATTATGAAGAGTTTGATGGATAGTATCAGTTTGGCTGCTTCAGGACACATATTTTTCAAAAAATTCATGATTATATAAAAAACAAACTTTCAAATATTTATAAAATTCCACCCTATTTTTCATAATATCTCAAAAAGGACGACAGATACGTATAAAAGTGTATAAATAAAAATATTGATAATTTTCTGACAAACAATTTGGATGTTTTGGTTTTTCTGTGAAACAAAAATTGACGGAGTTATGATTGTTTAAAGAGCGCGTGGCAGCGGAATCACAGCCTCTCTTAAGCCCTTTAACCCTTCACCGTTTCAGAAAAAGGTTTTTTACTATATATTGCAATAAAGGATGTTGTAGCTCTTTTAATTACCTTTACAATGGTGTTTTATAACTTGTGATAGCATGAAAATTGAAGGAGTTATGGTCCAAAAACTTAACATATTTTTATCTACTTAGTAACTGAAAATTTCGGAGTGCGAATATTTGGAGCAATGTGAAAGTACGCAGTATAATAGAGACCACAACTATTGTAATGTGTATATATGCTACCAGAAATGTATGAAATCAAGGAATTGAATACAAATCCTAGGAAATGTGTACAGTTCCGATACTATTTAGGAAAAGTATAAAATATTGTTTGAAAAACTATTTAATGCATAATTATCCTAGGAAATGTATAAATTTCCTCGGAATTATATGGAATACCTGCTGGTCCACCGGCAATGTGTAAAATAACTATATTTGGGCGTAGTAATCAATGTTATGTTAGGACAGTAAGTCTTTGTCACCTTTTTTGTGTTCATTTCAGAACATTTAGACGTTCGAGGCTTAAGGGTGGCCCAAGGGCCACCCCCGCCGCACCCTAACCTATATTAATAATATATTATGGCGATAATACACAAATATTATCGCCATAATATATTTATATGGTATATATTTATACCAAACTATGACACATTTGCAAGGGTTGTAAGATTTTCAAGGGGTTGAAAATGATTTTAATATGAGGTAATTATGTAAGAAAATACTTTACAATTTCACCATTTGCTATTAGACATGTTTTCTAGCGATAAAATGGCTCAATGTAATTTTTTCCATTAAGGGGTGGTCTACACCCCTTAAAAATAATAGGCGGAGTTCAGATCATTTTCACTTTTAAAGTTAAGGGTAAGATGAGCCTAATTCCAAAAATTTCATGCAAATCGGTTCACAGTAAAAAAATTCGGAGGTAAGACCGTATTTTTCGCTTCATTTACTCCGCTATATGGATGAAAGGATTCGTTACTACCATATTCTATTATTATTATAAGAAAAAGAACCAATCTTCAGATGCAGATAAAATTTAGTTAACTAGAGGATCTGTCTAACATAGTGTTATCCACTTTATACAGGTATAGTAAACAATAATTTGTTTATGGCTATAGTAACAAATAGCCAATGTTATTGTTGGCAAGGTCGCAGTTCTCGCTCCACGAACATGACGGAAATAGCCGAACGCCACTATGAACATCGGGATTGTTTGGTTTACGTATTAATGCGCCCGCGCAGCTCTCACGTTTGAAGTGTTTTTATACTGTTGATTTTTCCCTCTTAATACTAATCTTTGTTAAGTAGGTTGTCGGTTTTGTAATCTTCCGTTCTATTTTTAAGATATGCTATCTCAGTCTTTCGCTCTATCCCTCTAACAATAATCTAGCTTCAGTGCACGTGGAAAGCATATATCTAATGGTACCATGTTGATAACTCTATCAATATTTTAAGCTGAGATCCTACCAACTAACTTCTTGATCAAACTGTGTATTTCGTCAGCTGATTTTTACCTTTCCTATTTAGGTATACCACTATTAGTAAAAAACCACACTAGTAATACATAAAATCATTTCATTCTTCATTGACATTTCAAATTACCTTCTAAACCAAACAAAATGATTCCAACAATAATTTCATTACATGTGGCATCTAATTACAACGATATTACGTCTTACAAACAGTTAAACTCAATATACGGTCGTCTTAACGACATCTGGCAATGAGCTGACACTAAAATTTAGACGTTCGACTTTGAATTTTCTACTCGTATTTATCAACACAATATTTCATGGAAATCAGCGTCGCCAAGTGTCAGCAGTATTAAATGTTACTCCATGAGCTTAAGATGAATGGCTGTCTCATTTAAACGCGATATCTGCCTCGTAATTTAGATCACTAGTAAAATAAACTCTATAATTAGAGATGCAAGGTACTCTTTTGAATGGTTATAAGTTGACTTTAAGGTCAATGTTGAATTGAGTGATGCGTTATCTCAATCTGGTTTAGTTACTATACCTAAACCACCATTGATTTTAATAGTTTGCTACCTAACGAAATCAAATTTGCAGCAGGTATTGCAAATATTTATATTGTTTTTTTCTTGTTAACTAAAACATTATTGATGTATTAACATAATGATTGACTTTATATGACAAACAGAAAATCAATATGCATCTGGGTAGACCTAAAACTTTACCCATAAAAATAACCTTCACATCTTGTAGTGAATCCATTCTCATGGTCAAAATTTACCTACTTCTCATTCACGTATAGGTATATACATAAAACGTCATGGGTCTGTCCGTTCGTAAAAGATCACACTTGGCATGTATGGCGAAATGGCTTATACACCTGTCTCCCTCCAATCATCGAAGTGTGTAATTGCTCCTTAATGAGATTTGGCCTGATATCTAAATTTTCATGACTGATAAATGAATATCTCTATACGGTGATGATAAATTTTATACACAAATCCGTTCCTTTACCACTGTACTTTATGATGGATATATGGGAGATCCCCTATAAATGCCCCAATCTGGTTACTTTTGGGCAGTTTTTTGTTGTTTCAAAAGGTTAAAGCCATATATGATGAAGGATGATTCTAGATCTCATCTAGATTCTGCTGGTATCAAAATAAAGTTTGAAAAGAAAAGTGGAGTTATTAGGTTTGCAAATTAAGGTATTGATATTCATTGTAATCTCAAGCAAAGTGCACTTATGAAAAGCAAAGTTACTGAAGCTACCTGCTCTGAAGTCAACCAAAAAGTACAAAATCTTGAAATTTTAAGTACGAAACGGATTTTAATTCGACTTTTATCTTTAGATGCAGTGATGGTTTATATATAGATAGAGGTTTATATGTGTGTACTTTATTACTTGTCAATGAATGTTTAAAATATGTATTTAAAAAAGCGTTGCTAAGCATGCGAAACCGGATTGGTCAAGTTATTATACGAATAATAATCCTGCATCCTGTGCTAGCTATAATAAATAAATACTAATAATGATAGTATTTCTTCAGTCACAGATGGATACGCGAGGACTAACGGTGCCACAAGTCCAGCATCATCAAGACCTACTGTGGACTCGCTTCTTGATCAGCTGAGCACTGACCTGCCTAATGGGTAAGTTACACTATAAATCAGAGTCATCATCCTCAAAGACAAATTCCTTTCCACTATGCACCATATGGACCAAAAAGCCTTTTCAAACAATTTAGCTGATAAAAGTTTGTTGTTTGATTATAATGTTATAGTTCTAGCTAAAGGATTTAATATTGTCACTGTCAAAATTATTTTGTACGTGTAATATGTAGAAAAAGTGGTTTATAGAATAGTTTAGTTTTTAACTGAAGACAAAAACAATGTTCACCCTTAATTCAAATCAAAATATATTAGTGTTAGATAGCCCATTTATCGAGGCTACCTGTAGCCTAAATAACACCACGCTACGACCGATAGGAGCGGAGCGTCAATGAAAAACATAAAAACAAGACACTGCCTGACAGAGTTGCGCTGGTCATCATAACATAGGCCTATCTGTTTATATAATTTGGACGAATTGGACGCGACTGGAAAGTCTGGCCAACGCCATTACGGCGTTTATCGGGGCCGTGTGAAAACCGCCCGAGTATTTTTGTAACCGCCCGCCCACAACACGAAGATGGCTCTGACGTCACCCGTTGTTATAAAAGCTTTAGTGTTGCCATAACGTGGTGGGAAAATTAGACATCTTTAGTATGACTGGAATTTGTTTAGGTCGTTTATTACATTAGGTGGGTAACACGCATAAGGATGTGTTTCGTGTTTAAGTCCATCTTAGGACGAAAAGGAGTTTTTGGTTTCTGAAACAAAAAATCTTTACTACTATGATATTCTTAAATCTATAGGCACTGATATTATAAAGCTAAAGAGTTTGTTTGTATGAACTACTGGCTATAGGCAAAAAAGAAAAGACGTTGCGCGGGTTAGCTAGTCTACATTAATATTATAAAGAGGAATAAAATGTATGCTTGTATTATTGTTTCTGTGTATGTTTGTAATGAATAAACTCAAAAACTACTGTGCAGATTTGAAAAATTATTTCATAATCGGAAAGCTCCATTATCAGGGAGTAACATAGGCTATATGTTATCCCTGTATTCCCACGGGAATGGGAACTATGCGGGTGAAATAGCATTTCTCCACTATTTAATGGATGTTATTATATATAAACCTTCCTCTTCAATCACTCTATTTATTAAAAATAAATTTAAAAAAAAACGGCGCATCAAAATCCGTTGCGTAGTTTTAAAGATTTAAGCATACATAGGGATGTAGGGACAGAGAAAGCGACATTGTTTTATACTATGAAGTGAAGTGTGGTGACCCTACATAAAGTTTGATAAACCCACGTGCCACTCCAATTGTCGTCTTCTCATTGTGCGTGCTCGTAATACGATGTGTAGATTTGCACCTCGGATTACTGAAATTTTGTTTCATTCATTGTTTTCATTGAGTGAAAATTAAACGCCTTCTATTATTCTAAAATAGCTCTAAAGTTGATTTTGCGTAGGGTTCAAATTACCTGTATTCAATTCTTAGTAGATTAATTAATTTAGAAGGAGGTAAAAAACATGTAAGCCCGAAAACTATAGTGATAAAGTTTAAGATAATTGATATCTTAAACTATTAAAGTATGAAAATTGGTCTCTTAAACTTCGATGCATTTTAATGGTGTCGGAAAATAAAAAAGTGTAAAATATAATTTTAATAAAATGAAAGCCCAAGTTGACATGCGTATATTCCTATTACTAATTAAAATATTATTAACCAATGACCCATTCCGAATTCTTATAGTAGTGACTTTATACAATATATACATTTATTTCTTTATCTCATTCGCTAGATGATAGTGTACCTATATCAAAGATACAGCAAAATAAACATCACAAATCTGCTCAACAAATGCATCTGATAGCTATTTTAATTTTGTTAAACACAATACGCGATCAAGTTACGATAACAAACCCACTCGTGAGAATAACATCTCGGAAATAACATAGTGGGTGATGAAGCAAGATAAACGTGATTTCTGTGAGCCATTGGAACCGTTTACACTCTATTTTCTCATCGTATGCAATAACAACATATGTTTACCTTCTCCTATTCCAATTATTTAACATCTGTATACATTGGTAGAACTATTATTAAACTGTAAACAACTGCATAGTTATACTTCCTGAAAATGCCGGAGGTTAGTTAATGGTATGTTTGCGTTGTTTTGGATGTTTTCAATATGGGTATCGTCCCGTGAGATCGTGAGACAATGTCGTGTCGTGATTTTGTTCCGGTCCCTTTCTGATCAAATGGTTTACGGCTGAAATATTTAGTTTTAATATAATAGCAGTAGGTACCTATAGGTATCATTCTAAGGATGTTTGTGGCTTTCAGTTCAATATATTTATAGCTACATTACTAACTTCCGCCCCGCTATCTAATATGGTCTCCCGATTTTCAATTATTCCGAGATAAAAGTGACCTATCTGCTTAACAGAATAATTTCTAACTTTGTGTCATATTTATCTTCAGGTGTTTTAGCGTTATTGAGTATTAAGCATCCATCCGGCCAGCCTCACAAACATTGACTATAATTTTCTTGAGAAATTCTGAATGAAATAATATTCAGCAACCAAATAAAATCTGTTGACATGAAAATCATAGTTTTAAACGTAACCCAGACCTTTGGTAAAATACGTATACTCACCTTGAATACGTTTTTAAACTGAAAATATTGAGTCCCAGAAACGGTTATTATCACGTGGAAAGATTTAAGAGAGGCGGATACAGTATTTCATGTAAATCTGTCGGCAAGTCTCGATATTAATGTGCTCTAACACAAGACAAAATCGAGTGAAAAATGTTGTAGCACTTGTAACTACACAAAAGTGTTTTTCTAACTGCAAAAAAACAGATGAAAAGACGCCGACTATTCCGCTACGCTTCATTTTATGTCAGCAAAGAAATATGTTCTTAGTAATTTTCCCCTATTCCAGAGAATAGGGGAAAATTATTGTAATTTTCTGCCAACTTTTTTGTTAGGTTGTTTCAAACTTTATAATGTTTATTGCAAAACTAATCCCTTAATTAATGTGTAGCTAAGGTCAATCATGGCCTAAACCCCCTCGATGTTAGGGGAGGCTCGAGCTCCTCGGTGGAGACGTACGTACGTAAGAGGGCATTTTACTCGATATCTCCAAAACTACTAAAACTCCCAAACAAACACAAATTTCTGTCCCATTAAATATCTAATGCAAGTGAAACCGCAGAATAGTAGCTAGTAAATTATAGATAGATTTAAACATACGCTAACACATTACGTTGTCACTATGCACACTATTTATAATCGAAGGACCAATTTCACGATCGCACGCTGCCAATGATGTACGATATCCGCCAGTGCATGATACCGATTTATTTATATCTATCCAAATAATCGATATCACTCGATTCTGTTAACAAATTCCTGGTACTATATTACCGATTATTATCTTTACATACTAATTACGTATGACTATCTGCCTCCGCGCGGTTCCACCCGCGTAGTTCCCGTTCCCTTGGAAATACGGGGATAAAATATAGCCTATGTTTACCGGAGATAGTGTAGCTTCCCAACAGTGAAAAAATTTTTCCAATCGGTCGAGTAGTTTCGGAGCCTATTCAATGCAAAAAAAAAACAATCAAATCTTTCCTCTTTATAATATTAGTGTAGATAATAGTAACTATAAAATAACCTCATTTTGAAGTGATTTGTTAAGGCATGAATAAGTTTTTGTATCATTGATACAAAAACGTATCATTGATACAAAAACTTATTCAATAACTTTGATGACTTTTACCCCTTTATGCGGAGAAATCGGTGAGCGCAGAGGGCTCTCATCCGTAATTAACAGATTCTGGTCACCAATTTATATAGTGAATCTCTACAATAGTTACTTTAATTACAATGTTCTACTGTCGCAAGTAATAATAAATCAATATTTATAATGAATTGTTCCGGTTGTACAAAACAATGGTTTCTGTAGAGTACATTGTAGAGTTATAGTTTTTGGCAGTAGTCGACGGTACCTCACGTATCCGCTCTGTAATTAGTGTGTTTGCTAACAGACGAATATTTGCACCTGCCGCTGGGCTTTCGACTGTGACACCGGTAGGGTTGACACTTAATAAATAATCGAAAATATTATATACAAAATAATTAAAGGACCCTCATAAAGAAACCTATATAGTTTCATCATGTCGAACTAAATACAACAACGGTTTTATCTCAGGACTGACTTAGCTAGTTACTTATATAATAACCTAAATACATAGGGGTGGTGCTATTTTGTTTTAGCAATAGATTAGTAACTATGCTTCATATCTCTCCATTAATGTGTTTAGAGGACGAACCAATTTTTATGATCCCAATAAAATATTAGCTACGATCAATCATATCTGAAACTGTAACGTAACAACCCTACATCATGTTGCATTATTTACTAGACCACATTTGTTACGCACACTTATTCACTGGACGCAGATTTACCGCTCAAATTTAATAAATAACATTTCGGAAGGACACAATATGCTATTAATGGATATACTCCGCACACTGTGCCAAATCTACACTAATATTATAAAGAGGAAAACTTTGTTTGGTTGTAATGAATAGGCTCAAAAACTACTGGACCGTTTTAAAAATTCCTTCACCATTCGAAAGCTACATTATCCACGAGTAACATAGGCTATAATATATTTTATCCCTGTATTCCCACGGGAACGGGAACTACGCGGGTAAAACCGCGCGGAGGCAGCTTTTTTATATATTTCTAAACCACGAGGTATATAAGAAACTAGTGGCAAATTTAAGATGAGCGGTTTTACCCATCATCTTAAATTTCCAGGGATAAAAAGTGACCTATGTTAATTTCAGGTTATAAACGATCTGTATTCCAAGTTTCATCCAAATCCCTTAAGTAATTTTTGGGTGAACAAGTAACAAACATCCGTCCATTCATACAAACTTTCGCATTAATAATATTAGTAGGATTTAGCACTGAATTACAGATCTGTTATTACTTAGGTACATCCGATTGGTCTCTGCCAAAATATGTCACCTGTGGACGTGGTTCATAGATTTATTGACTTGGTTGAATGATCTTACGCCTTAATAGCTATAGGTTGACTGACGCCTGTCATTATTTATCTATAGAGAACTACGTACCTTTAAATAAATACTAGTACCACGATTAAATCAATTTTACTAAGAGGGAAAAAATATATCAAAATCTTATTTATTCGAATAGGCCATCACAAGCTCTTATGAATAGTCACTATTAATGCTAGGTCCTGAAAGTTGATAGAAGTGTATTAAAGAAATGTTATCGCAGAAAAGAAATAAAGTATACTTACTACTTTTGAAACATGTGTAAACTCTCACAGTAATCGATACCCTCCATAAAATGAATGAATAAAAAACCATCATAAGTGTACGATGATAAGTAATTTAAACGCCCTGGTTTATTATTGAAATTAACTAAATACTCTATCCAATGGTAATACCACTATCCCCTAAGGCAGAACACCATAGCAGGGCAAAGCTTACTACTCTGCCCTAAACTATCCCCTTAACTTCCGCGAAAACTACTGCATCTTCCAATTGGGAGCTGATGTCATAAATATCTCTTCTATTGTCTAAAGCCGTGGATCAACATCGCCCCTCCCCTCCTCGGGCAACACCCTCCCCCGGCCTGGGACCAAGCAAGTCACGGTGACAGTTCAAGAGACGGTCGTGGAACCAGCTCTCGCTCAACAGCAGCCACCGCCAACTGCCTCCGTTGTACGTCATCATCATCACGCCTCCAATGCCACCAAGGAGCTGGACGATCTTATGGCTTCTCTCTCTGATTTTAAGGTTAGTTCTTTTAAGACTGATTTGGATTTGGTGAGAGCCTGAGAAGTAGATTTAGTAGATTTCAGCGAATAGCAACGGAAGCAAAAGTATGTTAATGTTAAAAATATATTGTAACTGTTTGTATTTGTATGAGAAATATTTTTATAGTATATAATGAAAATATGAAGCAACGAATAGACGTGGATATCGAAATTCTCATAGTCACCCAAAGGCTAGTTGTATTTAATATAGTAAATAGTCATACATATATCAAAAATTATGTGTAAGAGACAACTGTTAACTTCATTTGTTTATCTGCTCTCAAATAAATTTCCAGGACAAGGTCGTGTTTGAAATTTACGACAGTTGAGGGATCCACGGTCAAGCGTACTTGCCAAGTCGACACTTGACCTAACACGCTGTGGTTATAAAACAACATTTTACACCGCTGTTTATACTCCGCGGACGATTATTTTTCATTCATGAACCTGTATTTACTCAATAAACCGTGACTGAATCGTTCCAATTTTATCGACTGTATCTTTAATTTGGGAATATCGGATAGTGAGTCATGTGCCCCCTAAGGTCCAATATCGGCCGGCAGCAGTCACGGCCACCTCGGCACACTGCACTACAGTAAACTGTTTTCCGTTTATTATAATATTTACAAGTCGCCTTTCTTGGTCCACGGCTATTTCCAGCCGTGAGAGAGTCGTCACTCCAGCGGTACGGTCGTCTCTTTTCCGCGCGTTGAAACGCAAGCGTCTAAAGATAGGCCCGAGGGTTACATCACAGGCGTGGTGGGGCCGCGAGCTTATAATATTAGAGTACATAGACAAACATTTCACTCGGACGCCATTCGCTTCATTCCACCTCGAGCGGCATTGCCTTCTGTACGTCAGTAGAAAAGATCTTCCATTTCGACCCTATCGTTTGAGTCGAAGTCGAAGATCTGAAACTCAGAAGTTTCCTCTGCCTTCAGTACTGGCAGTGTAGAAGCTTATTCCATTTTTTTATTCACAGGTAAACAACACAGGAGGTGACGGCGGAACCCACGTATATCGCGAGAAGCGAGCGTGGGAAGAACACTACCGCAGCAACCCGCGGCAACAACCGGAATCCGCCTCACTCGAGCATATGCTCGGATCCCTCCGGGCAGACATGAGCCGCCAAGGAGTACAAACCCCCCAAAAGGGATGCTGCAACGCCTGTGAAAAACCCATCGTCGGACAGGTGGATATCGGACCGAACCTCAGTAGGATTGCGGAGACAGTCAATCCAAATCTGCACTTAAATGAGTGTTTCTGAGTGAATTTTCGTGTGTTTACGAAGTGTTGTATGTGGTAGGTGATCACCGCCCTGGGACGCACGTGGCACCCGGAGCACTTCACGTGCGCGCACTGCAACCAGGAGCTCGGCACGAGGAACTTCTTCGAGCGCGACGGCCGGCCCTACTGCGAGCCGGACTACCACAACCTGTTCTCGCCGAGATGCGCCTACTGCAACGGGCCGATACTCGACGTTAGTGCCACCACCGCCGATCGATTATCGACTTTGTCGCTCTCATGTTAAAGTGCAATTCCTTTTACAGAAATGCGTGACGGCCCTAGAGAAGACGTGGCACACGGAACACTTCTTCTGCGCTCAGTGTGGTCAACAGTTCGGCGAAGACGGTTTCCACGAAAGGGACGGCAAACCGTACTGTCGCGCCGATTACTTTGACATGTTCGCGCCAAAATGCGGCGGTTGCAATAAACCCATCATGGAGAACTATATCTCAGCTCTGAACACACAGTGGCATCCGGATTGCTTCGTATGCAAGGTCAGTATTGCTAAGTTCGTTGTCTCCTTTTAGCGGTACCCAGGTAACTCCGGCAACAGGTGTGTAAGTAACTCCAGGTAAAGTATCAAAATCGACATGTCTTTTATTTAATGGTATATTTCGTCACAGGACTGCCAAAATCCCGTCAAAGGCAAATCTTTCTATGCTATGGAAGGGAAGCCGGTATGCCCAGAATGCGTCGGAGTCGATGAGGAAGAATAGAGGATGAACACCGATGTCCCCATCAAATGAATGCCCCTCCCCCAACTTTTTTACAGCTATGCTCATCGAAAGTCAAGGGAATGAACTGAAAATATCAGCAACACAGATGCTATTCACAAACACACACACCCACTCACCCAACACACATAAAAAGATTACGACTAAAGTCTAGCGTACATAATAGAGAAATTAATTTATGTAATATATTTTTGTAATTAATTATTGTAATGCTAAGGTTTATAATAAAGAGAACAAAAATAAAAAAGAAGGCGAAAAAAAAACTATAAAAGAAAAATAACAAAACAAAAACATAATGAGACACGGAAATGGGCCGCGAAAGTTGGCACTTTCAAGGTCAAGTGCGTGCGCGCACGGCAACGACCTTTTGCCGTAAATCATTGTTATGTTGCGAAGGACGCCATGTGAAATACACCTGAACCGTAAACAGGGTCAAGTGCTAGGCGTATAGGGTTTCCCGCCCGACACTCCAATTCTGCCGGGTAAAAATAGGAAGGGGTGACGTCATACCGTCTGATGCCACACCGCCTGATGTAAATCAGGTCGCCTGACTTATAGGCCAATGGATTCTACTCTATATTTATATTCTATTTATGTACGGTTGTTGGGTGACCACAATTATAATTAGCATGATTAATGTTTATTCTATAGTAAAATTCAAAATATCAATATGTCCTACATTCTAGCACGCAAGGTTAAAATTTAATAAACAGCAGTCAAAAAGCTAGTACAAAATAAACACTGCAGAAAAATATGTAGTAACAACTTTTTAGCACAAATTACACACACAACCTATCCCAATATCATATTATACAATTTAAAAGATTACTCATGATACTATTTATTTTTTTGACACACAGATAATTATGATTCAGACAAAATTACAAAGAATACTAGAAAATTGTTATGTGCTGTTGCCTAGTTATAAAAAAAAATCTAAAAACATGATAAATCGATTTTCTTTTTATAACATTATATTTCATGTCATTACTTCTCATTTAAATCGGAGTTTTTAATGACATTATGACATTTTCATGGATTACAGCCAAATTACAGTGTAGTGGAAATAAAATAAAAATATGCTCTCCTGACGTCATTGGTATAACCCAGTAGAAGTATATCATCTTCTCATTAGAAAGTATTTATTTGCTACTAGTGACTCCCTGCGGTTTCACCCGCATACCCGGGAGATCATCCATTTCCCGGGATAAAAAGTAGCCTATGTCCTTTATTAGGCTCTTGACTATCTGTGTACCAAATTTCATTTCAATCGGTTCCGTTTCATTTCATTTAAATGCGAGACAGAGTTACTTTATATTAGTTAGGATTATTAATCAGTTCTTATTAAATAATCTTTTCATCTAATCTGATGAATGTACTAGTTAAAAAGCCTTTGAATAAATAAAAGTATTTAACAAAATGGCACTTACTGACACAGAAATGAATGTACAATTTGACCGACTTTTAAATTGGTTGTAATCATCATTAGTATGTAAAAGAATTTTCAATGGTCGTTAATACTGACCGTTATTTTTGTTTCAATTGTTCTTTCTTCGAAATGAAACTATATATTTACACACATTACATTAATACTTTTACTCTGCATAATATACATTAATTACATATAAAAGCTTATCTTCTTGGACTTATCAAAATCAATTAATCAAATCAAAAATATTTTTATTCAAATAGGCCAATATGCAAAGCACTTATGAATGGTCAGACTCTAACGCTCGGTTCGGAAGGTTGGTTTTGCTGAGAAGAGCTGGCGATAAAAATATCGAAATGGTATGACGTCTGAGGAGTAAAAAAAACAATATTATAATACTCATTTTCTGGTACAAAGCTTATATAATGATATTTCATTCCGAAAATGGTATTTGAATGTATCTTTTGTCTTTAAGTTTTTTTCTACCATCAACTCTTATTGGGATACAACTTTGCCTAAATCTTTTGTTTTATGTTATGTCACTTTACCTTAAAGTTTTTTTTACCGTTGGATCACAAGAGCTTCCTGAAGGGTCTTGGTTGTAATTCTTCTCTTCCAGTAGCGTCAGGTTCCCCGTTTCGGCAACGTTTTCCATTGATGCTCCGCTCTTATCTGTAGTAGCGTTATGTTATATAGTCTATAGCCTTCCTTGATTAATGGGCTATCCAACACTGAAAGATTTTTGAACCAGTAGTTTCGGAGATTAGCTCAAACAAACTCCACCTTTATAATATTAGTATAGATTATTAAAATTTATTTCCAGGAATGCCGCGAGCCCTTCCACGGTGGTTCGTTTTTCGAGCACGAAGGCCACCCATACTGCGAGACCCACTACCACGGCAAGCGAGGCTCCCTCTGCGCCGGCTGCCACAAGCCGATAGCCGGCCGCTGCATCACGGCCATGTTCAGGAAGTTCCATCCAGAACACTTTGTTTGCGCATTCTGCTTGAGACAACTCAATAAAGGAACATTCAAGGAACAAAACGATAAGCCGTACTGTCACACGTGCTTTGACAAGCTGTTTGGTTAGTTTTGTCATTTGAAAATAGATGGCGCTGTAAAGTAACGGTTGATTTAATTACCGGTAAACAAATGTAGATGGCGCTGTTATTTATTAATGATTGTGACGTCACAATGCAAACGATTCGAAAACGATACAAAATTGTATGTCTATGTTCAAATTAATGTGAAGACTAAAATATATGTAGTTTACTAGCTCCGAAATGTAACCCATTCACGATTATTAGATTTTTCTATGCATTGTACATGTTTTGATGATTTTTATTCATAAAATTTTCGAGATAGCATAAAGTTAGTACAAAAATTAGTGTCAAAGGCCTAATGGCTAGAGTAGATGGTCGTTCTTAAATAAAAAAAGCTAAAATGCAAATTATTTAATATTTGATAGTGACAGACAATTTATACAAAAACAGTAGCAGGATAAAACACTGTTATCATAGCGATTGGAAAACCCAATACATACTATAATTATTATTGACCTTATCTATATATATTTTTTATTAAGTAATATGTTTAGTATATTTACTAATTGGTACAAACAAGTAGAAAAGAAATGACCCAGGATTATTATTATTAAAACTAGTCGCTATAATAAAGTGACACGAAATCGGCTGGACTTCAGATAAGTCTGATAGATGTCATATTGAGATAAAATATCATCAAATATACCGACAGATATGAAAGAAACTCCACTTTAGTTGATACTTATGAAAAATATCTAGTAATCTACACTTCAGATAGTCAACTGCAATACTAAAAAAATATTTTTCATAAGAAAATCATCTCTAATCAAAAATTAACCTTATTTCCCGCTGTTTACAAAATATTTTTATTTAATTGGGAATTTGTAAAATATCGCTAAATTAATTTGCAACTTTAGTATATTTTGTCAGCTCAGTCAAAAACGTACCTTATCTCTAATTAATAAAAAAAACATCGCGTTTTGTAATTAAAATCTTAACACAAATTCTCGGTCGTAATAACTAAGCGAAAAATCTATTTTAGAGCATGTGATGAAAATTATAGTGAAATTGTGCTCACACTGTATATGTTCTATTGTATTTCTAAATAAGCAAAATAAATGTCCCAGACATAAAATTATAGTTTATAAGATTACATGATTTATTTAACATTTTAGGTATTTCGTTTGAATGAGATGGCAGATGAGAATGTATAGTCTGTCTCACTCTGTTATACATAAATATAACGCGCATTTTTTTTTCATGTTACGCTTTCAACAATTAATATTTTGACACAATTTTATATATTTTAGTTAAGTTCAAAGTGTATCTTCCATTAGTATAATGCTGTGCTGTACATACAGTTTGCTATATTGTTATATATATATATTTTATTATTCTCAATTTACGTTATCGCTTTAATGTATATTCGTTAGTTGGAAATGGCAAACCCCTTATCGAGCAGTTAGTGCTGTCGCTCACGACTCACGACAAATAAAAGGAGGATATTTAAAAAAATGTTGAAAAATTGTCAAAATGTTAAAGTCTTGGGAGCAACATTATGTATGGGTCAAAAAGAGACACATAGTGCGAGAAGAAGAAACGCCTTCTTGTCAAAACGGACATTAAAGATATCGACAACTTTAATACCATATTCTTAAAGTATAGTTTTAGGGTTAACCTGAGTAGGTTCTGTGTTTATAAGAATAAAAAAATCTAAAAGTCAAAATCAAAAGCAAGCACTTATGAACAGTCACTCTTACGCCCGGTTCCGAACGTTCCTTTTACTGAGAAGAGCCGGCAATAAACTCCGTAATTACTAGGTATTTTCAACAAAAACAATAATGTCATAAGTGATTATTAAATTATTGTTAAAAACATTAGATGAAGATATATAATCCTCTGAATATCGTTTATCGTAAATAACTATAAAGTTGCTATTAAAATAACAAATGGTAATATTAAAAGTTGTCGTACAATGAGCGGCAGCCATTTATTTTTAATCGCTTCGGTTGGCTTGATAACACGGCGTCGACGAGTGTGGGTTACATTAACCGCGAGTTTAACTGGTTAAGTTATAAATTATAATGCGACAACCATCATAAACGATTTTTGTTTTAAATAACTATATTTTTTATTCAGGTGCAATCACGCGGTAAAATGTCTAAAATTAATGTCATAGACAACTGTCATGTCAAATTAAATACTTCTTTTCAAAAGTCAAAATTTTGAGGTTCTTTTTCGTCCATGGTCTTGTTCGAATTACTGTGGTCCCCTGTTTATTATAATCTTCAATAAAAAATGAATTTTACAAATAATTAAAGCAGTCGAGTTGCAAATTGCTAAAGAGATCATCAATTAAACTAGATTATTACTCTTAAAATAAAATCCAAGAAACTTTAGTTGATTAGATTTATATACATTCAATTTGAAATCGTGTAATTGCACCTTAAACAAATTAAATATTTATTATTTGACCCACTTCGTTATTGATTGTTGTCGCACTGTAGGCGTAATAGACGTATGTAATCTATGAGACATGATTTTATTGAATCTGTAATATTTTAACAAATATATTTAATGTTTTTTTACAACTGTTTTTGATTTTTTATAAGTTTCTGTGGAAGAAGAGTCATGGTTTGTTATTGGCACAGATTTGTCTAATTACATGTTTGCTTAATATTTTCTTGAATTGATCATTTATATAATGACTTCAGAACTGTGTTGTTTTTAATACCTTTATAAGCCGATTTCGTAGGTACCTAATCCGCAAAAAAAAAAAGGAAATCGGCCTAAACCTTAATGAAATCTATGCAATGAATGTTTTCAAAATTAGGTATAGTGTAGGTACCTGTAATACGAATAGCTATTTTATTCAATAGACCGCAGTAAACAAGGTTATTACTGACAAACATGTCTACATAATAGATTATCGTATGATATTGATCTTCTATGTCCTCGAAAATAATTACTTATTCAATGTCAGCTTAATAATATGCAACTTGTATTTTTTCAACCTTTCAAGGTCACTTTAAAGTAGGAAAACTTGTGATTGAAAACACCCAAAACAGGGAAACCTATGTAAGAAAATATGTACTACCATAAGTCAGTTCTTCAAATGCTCATTTACTTCTCGCAGCTATTTAAATAAACTTTTCTTAAAATATTGAAATAAGTACCTAAATGTCATACCCTACTCGTATTATAAATGCGAAAGTTTTATGTTATGGATGTATGTTTGTTACTATTTCACGCCAGAACGGCTGAAGGGATCGCGATGACATTTGGCACAGACTTAAAATATGTTCTGGAATAACATATAGGAGACTTTTATATTGTAGATCCCCTAGGTACGCGGGTGAAACGGGGAGCTTCTAGTTTGCTGTAAAGTAAAGCGTTAACCTTCATAAGAGTCGTAAGAACCAGAATAAAGATATAACCATTTAGATTTGAAACAATGTAGGTACTTAAGTGAATAATTAAAAGTCTTTACAATGTACCTATCTATTTAACATTATTCAACAGGTTTTTTTATTGTCTTGCACTCGTCGATAATGCGACCTTGTACAGGCAAATATCAAACATCTGTTATAACATGCCAATCGATAAGTACCAAGAATATAGTCTACTAAGTTATAATTAATGCATCGATCATTTCTTATCATAAATACCTTGTTATCGCATTAATTTTATGTGAAAAGACACACTTAATCCTACTAATATTATAAATGCGAAAGTTTGTATGTATGGATGTTTGTTACTCTTTCACGCTCCAACGGCTGAAGGGATCTGCTTGAAATTTGGCACAGAGCTAGAATATGTTCTGGAATAACACATAGGCTACTTTTTATCCCGGGAACGCGGGTGAAACCGCGGGGAGCCACTAGTATAATATGTTGGAATGAGAATTTTATGTTTATGCGAGTATTTAGGAAAACACAGTGAGTCATTATGATTTCATTAAAACTTTTGTGGTCTGTTACCACGCGTTGTATCTAGTTGATTCATGAAACTGGTTTGTATCGCAAATGTTAGTTATATCTTAGAATATAAATGGCCTTTAAACTCCCAAAAAATACAGCGAGTCATCCGCAATGACGTCATAAACAAAGAGATATTTTGGTCATAATGTAGCAGATTTCATATTTTTAGATTTCAATATTTAAATTTGATAAATTGATGAGATTTTATTGTTTAAAGAAGATTTTCTGTATAACAGACCTAGTTAGTAGGTATACTTATCTGTAAATAGTTTGGTACTTTGTGTACCTATTTAAACAGTATTGCTTCTCTGAAATTTGTGTACTAAAAGCATTGATGGTATATGAATTTCTGTTTTAAATTTTAACTCCTGTATTATTACGAGAAACCGATTGGCTTTGTTTAGTCTCTGACTTTCAAGCCGTCAGTCGTGGATTTAAGTTTTTGAAAGTAATATACCTAATTTACAGTAAAATTATTTTGAAGGTCACTAAGTATTTGTCCTTTGTATATATTTCTGTTATTGATATGTCCGAGACAATTGATAGCTATCTAGGTTTTGCGGATCCATTATATCAGTATTAATCAGACCGGGCAGTATTTAGAAGCTTATTGAAAAACAACATTATAGACAGAACAATGTTTATTTACAAACTTACGTGCATCCCTACACTACGACTTAAATACAAAATTATATTAATAAAATCATCATTTCTTACAACAAAAATCTTAAATATTAATTTGTCATTTAACAATAAATTAAAGATCTATATAACTTTGTACCTATAAACTAATCAGTCTTGGTGTGGAATTAAATGCAGAACAATTCTACGCTAAACCGGGGAATAGTTCTGAAAATGAATCGCACCAAAAGTCTGACAGGTCCATAGATTCGGGTTCGCTGAGCGGCGACGAGAGGGACTGGTAGCCGAGGTCGGAGCAGAAGCTCGTGTGTGAGGGAGACAACAATATATTCTCGTCACCGGACTTCGGCGAGAGGCTCATTGGAGACAACATTTTCATGTCGCACTCCATAATGATGTCGGAGCAGTTGTTTGTCAACGTGCTAAAGTCTGTTTCTATTGAGATTGGCGCCACTTCTTCCACCACTTGGTCGTCGCATGGCACTTCAATGGTGATGCAGTCGTTATCCTCGTCGCAACTGGCGTAGAACATATCGCCTTTGTCGTTGCTGTTTTCTTCTTTAATTTGTACTGTTGGTTCGTCCGAGACGGTGTCCGGTCGGTAGGGATGCGCGTAAGAGTGCTGTGACATTATCCTGTCTACATCGTGTTTGATGTCTACGATGCTACTTTTACTGGATTCCAGTTGCTCTGTTGCGGTCCCCACCACTTCAGCTCCTTCAGTACACCCTCTAGTGTCCCTGACTGTGACCTGTGACAAGGAAAAATATTTATTAAAAAAAATATTCTAATCAGATTACTTAGGTTATATTTATTTTCCCAGCCCTATACAAATTTTGATAGTCCCATTTTTGACTTTGTTTGTTGGCTACAATTGTTTGTCAAACAAAAGGTTTATAACCCAGTTTGTATATTTAAGTTTCCTAATACGAGATTGCCTACAGTATGATGCAATGTTTGCATCAGATTACATCAGTCGCTATGGCGTTGGCGCTATCCGCCGGTACTCGCTTGATAACAACAGCACAAATGTAGAACAGTTTTCCTGTTTCAAAATAGGTGCCTATGAACAAAAATCTCTACAATGTATCCTACTTCAATGTTACGTAAAGCCTTAAAAGGGTACATAGTGAAGGTCAATGGACTACAAAAATTGATAGGGGATCCTGAATGAGAATAGATACTTACATCTTCATGCGCTCCTGAAGCACCTGCATCAATCTCCTGGAGGAGGGAGTTGGCAAGTTGATGGAGGGTATCGAGATACTCTTCTGAGTCGAGGTGAGCGAGGATGTCTGCGAGAGGAGACACATCGCCAGCAGCAGGCGCGCCGCGCGGATCGCCGACGGAGGCCCTTCCTTCTGCTGAGGAGTAGACTCTGCTGGTCTGGGGGCCTCCGCGACGGTCCGCGCCGCCGCCTCACTGCGCAACGCTGCGTTCTCGCTCAACAAACGCTCGTTCAACGCCTTCAAACTCTCCACTTCACCTAGCAACCGCTCGTTCATATCCATAAAATGCTTTATCCGATCCTCCATGTCATCCATTTTTGCCTTTTTCCTATCGCGCGAAGTTTGCGCCGCCACGCGATTCTTTAGTTTCCTGTACAAACAATCGTTACGTTATTTTTGGCGTCAAATCGCTAAAAAGTATTCAATTAGCATCAATAATAGCGGTGAGTCAATGTACTCGCGAGCCTACGTAACTTTATATAACATATAACGGAACTAGTAAGGTAATGCTCCGAGTTTAAGTAACATTGGTTGGTTGATCCCAAAAAAAAATTGATTGACTAAAAACATTATTATATCTATCCTAATAATTTTGAGTATCGCCAGTAATTAACCTACATGCTTAGATATCTACGAATTCATCAATACGCAATAGTGATAAGATAATAAAAATAAATTAATTATGACTTGAAAATGTTTGAGTTCTCTATTAGGTAGCCAGTGTAACTAGAGCTCCACATAATACGTCAATTAATTAGTCGACACGCAAGCAACATGCCGGCGTTTACTCACTTTCTTTGCATCTTCTCCTCCCATGTTAAATGGTCCAGCCTTCGCTTCCTGGATGGAGCAGGGGATGGAACGTCCACCAGGACCTCCGTCTCCTGATCCACCGTCAGGTAGCTATTCGGCACCGTGATTATTATCGGAGCGCTCATCTTGATTTATAAACACACCACTAAACAAAACACTGCGTGCCACTTAAACGCGACGTATCAAAGTTTTATTTGCATCCTACAGCGAAATATCAGAGTCATTTACTGAGCTCTTTCCTGTTAAACACATCCGCGCGTGAATAATGAAAATTAGCGTCGTACATCGTCGAGGTGAAGTCCACTAATAAAATGTTTTGTACGATTCTCGAAACGTCTATGTGGTGCTTTGCGATTGGTGGTGCGTTATCAAGTGGGCGTAAACGATGTACTGATTATATTGGATAGAAAGGGATAGCATAATTTTTACATGTAGTGAAACAGAGACAGATTTGTGACGTATTCGTACATGTTCATAGTCATGGAAATGGCGCTATTGGTTAACTTTCAAGTAAGAAAGAGATACGCTACAATAATGGCTTGTTAAATTAATGATTAATGGCTAATATTTCATAAACGCTGTTAAGTAACATTATTAAAGCAACAGCCTAAAGTAAAAGGCAAAAAATATATTTAATGTACATTAAGAATCTTAATATCTACTTAAGTACTACATATAAACAAATTAAGACTTAGCTGATGAAATACCGGTAGAAAACCGGTAAGCCGGAACCTACCTACTTGTTGAGGTTAAAATGAATCACGATCACGGGTGATGAAAGTGATTGCAATTATGCAATCTTCATAGGTAATAAGATGATATAGTTATAGTCCTTTTTGTTTATTTTTTCGTTTCAGTTATGAAAGATACGTCGATGGATTAATATTAATGATATTAATATCGACCCATTCAAAATAATAATCCTGTCCATACGGTTTTGCCTTTGTTACAATTTTTATAAATTAATTGGCAGATATTCGTGCAATTCTACTACAGTTTCTTAACGACAAGCTAGTTTTTCAAGATTTAGTTCACTAGTCTAAATAACAATGGAAAACAAAAATAATTACTACGTATATGCTAATATATAAAAAAATTAAGATTGATTAGCCTCGCAGTTTGCCATTAAATCAGTAAACCTAATTTCATCAAATACTTAAACTAGCAGTGTGGAAGATTTTGTACTCAACTTATGTAGTTTTGTGCATTCCAAACTCATTTTATTTTATTTATTAACTCGGGCAACAAATTAATGGCTGTCACTGTCAATTGTACTGTCTTCAATGTGAGCTGTCATTGTTATCCTTGCAAGGTGTCCTGTCGAATTTATTGCCACTTAGGCTACTTATAATGGCAAACCTTACATTTTTGATATTGATTAAACGACTGGTATTTAAGAGTAGCTTGGATAATACACAGGTACCAAATTAAGATTCACAGCAAAAAAATGGTTACATTCAATAATTAGCAATTTTCATAATATTTTCTTATGTTCAAATTGCAAATACATTTATATAATATTTATGTAATATATAATCTACAAGATAACTAAAGAAATAATAGGTTATAGATTTGATTTACTCAAATATTAAATTGGTCCCAGGTGGCTACTTTAGGTTATTTACGTGCTACCAGCGTTACCAACCCTACTGTTTTAACAGTAGATTTGCTGTTTTCACATTGATGACCATGTTTTCTGTTTCATTCCTATTTTCTACTGTTTTTTAGCATTAGCAGCGCCGCCGTGTAAAGGTTATTTTCTGCTATAAATATTATGAAAACCAAATTACGCAATAGAATATCGACTACAACTATTAAAGGAGTATTACACACTAAATCCGAAATAACTGATTGCTATTCATTCGAAGCCACAGAAAAGCACACGAAGAAATTTAACAAAAACATGTAGGTATGATTTTAAAAATAAAAATGAGTGTGAAAATATTGAAGATGAGGCAATTGAAAATGAAACTGAAAAATAATTTTACTTTGATTTTTGTTTTATGTTGCTGTGATTATAAATATATCATTTGATGTGAGTTCTAGTAACTTAGAAAGTTGTTTATTATTTAATTATATGAGCAAAATTATGAAATCTGTCTTTTTTCTTTATCTACCGCTTTCTACTGTTTTTTTTTAGGCGAGTTGTGGTTTTTTAGATTTTTGAGGTTGGCAACACTGCGTGCTACGTTAATTTTCGTGATTTTGCTAGGCGTAGTCTTGGCAACACTTATAGACAGTCATTCGTTGATTTATTAATTGTGAGTTGTGTTTCTTTTCTAAACTGATATACAGTAGTTTTTTTTTTTGTCTCTGGATTGGTTGGAAGACGTACGTGTTCGCGATTGTTCTGGAAATTTAAATTGGAAAAAAAATTTTTGAGCTATTAATTGTTTTGTATTTTCGCTACGATTTAGTGTTTTGTGCATCTTTAATATCGGTTAGTTTTTATGGAATCTGATAATGATGAGCCCCCCGATAGGGGTGGCTCAGAAGATAATTTTGATTTGTCACAATCTTCTTTACGTTCAAAGCCTTGCTTGAAACGTTCAGCTGAGAAATCCGATGAAATCCCCAAAAAAATTAAGTTTCCAGCTGTTTCGTTACAAAGCGTATATGTATGTCCGGATTTTGAAAGTAAATTAAAATATAACGATTTTGATAAGGGTCCTTTCTCAATTATTGTTTCTTCTACGGCCTCCCCGTCATTACAAACGTTAAAATTGGCGCAAATTTTATTTAAAAATAACGTCGTTGGAGTTATGCAGGGTGGCATTAAGCCGGCTGGTCGAGGTAGAATCAGTGTGGAATTTTCAACTGCCAAGGAGGCTAATGATTTTTTATCCAACTCTATTTTGGAAGATTGCAGCTTGTCCGCAATGATCCCAAGATTCCAAATCACCCGTATGGGTATCATAAGAAATGTTCCGACTGACTGGTCATTAGAGGAGCTGATGACAGGTATGTCCTACCCTAGTAATTGCGGTCAAGCTATTAAAGCAAGACGCTTAAATAGAAAAACTACTAAAGATGGTCAAACCGAGTGGTATCCGTCCACTGCTGTAGTTTTAACTTTTCTTGGAAATAGACTACCAGAACGAGTTTTTTGCTATAATAGTTCTCTTCCTGTATCTGTTTACCAGCTCCCCACGATTCAATGCCGCAAGTGTTGCCGGTTTGGTCACGTCTTGTCGCAATGCCGCTCCAACCCTCGATGTTACCGATGTGCTCAACCTCACCAAGGCAATACCTGTGTTGTCCCTGAGAATAGGGCTACTTGTTTGTTGTGTTCTGGTCAACATATGGCTACATTTCCCAGTTGTCCAGAACATTCCAGACAAAAATCTATTAAGATCGTTATGACTGAGGAAAATATCTCCTTTACAGAGGCTGCTCAACGGTTTCGTCCAGTTAAACGATCCTTTGCCGATGTTACCGCTACTCCTTTTGCTTCGTCACCTGTCCTACAAAATCATCTGCCAAATATTGAAGAGGAAAATGGGGATCGCTCCCCTTCTCTTCCTTCGGTTTCTAGATCTTATAAAAAGACTGTATTTTCGGAACGTCAATCGAGACCTAGTTTACAAAAAGGTTATGACATTCATTCCCATCATTTTCTCACTCAATCGCCAAAGTCATCTCAGGCGAATGGATGTGGGTTTCCATCTAAACCTGATGATCTATCGGCCCCCCTCTCCCCTCCCAATCCCCGCTCTTCTTGTCATTCGCCGTCCCCAAATGATAACCTCATTGAACTTTTACTATCCGTTGTCCTAAATATTCTAACAAAATTCTCCGACGCAATTCCCCACAATGTCTTTACTCTCCTTCAAAAACTGTTCACTACTTACAACTTTAAAGATGTCGCAAAGTCTCCTTCAGTGGAATAGCAGAAACATTCGACATAAAAAGCATGAAATTATTAATATTTTGAATTGTCATAATCCTCTAGTCTTTGCGATTGCAGAGACTTGGCTAAAACCTGGTTCCCCCTTTAGAATTTCTGGTTATTCATGTCTTAGGGATGATCGGGATGATGGGTGGGCGGGTTGCGCTCTTCTCATCAATAGATCATTATCCTTCTCTCAAATCCCTCTCCCTTCTCATAGTCCATCTATACATATTGTTGCCGCTAGAGTTCTTGATGTTTCTTTTGTTTCCATATATGTTCCTCACCCTAATATTAATTTAATTAATGAGTTATCTCACATTTTTTCCTTCATTTCAGGTCCCTTTGTTATTTTAGGAGATTTTAATTCTCATCATTTGCTATGGGGCTCACATTACTGTGACTCTGTTTCCTCATTTCTTCTCGATTTATTTGATGACTTAAACGTGTGCATTCTTAATGATGGCTCGGCAACTAGGAGAGTATCTCCGACCCAAAATATTAGTGCAGTAGATTTGACTTTAGCTTCCCCCAACCTTGTTCCCTCATTATCTTGGTCTGTGCTTCCATACTGTTATGGAAGTGACCATTTTCCTATTCTAATTCACTGGCATCGCACTTTTACTCCTACTTTAGATCCTTCTCCCCTTTTAAAATATAGACTCAATCTTGCTGACTGGGACAAATTTTCCAGTTCTACTGACTGTTATATTTTAGCCCTTCCTCCTGTGAATATGGACAACTATCTATTATTATATGATGAGTTCGTTAATGCACTAATTTCTGCTGCAGATACGACGATTCCCTTTAAAAACTCAGCTCGTGGTAAGATCTCATCTCCTCCCTGGTGGGATTCGGAGTGTACTACTGCTGTCCGTTTGAGAAATAATTCTGAAAAAATATTTTCATCAAATTTATCTATGGAAAACTATATTAATTTTAAAAAAACTTCCGCTCGGACAAAGAGATTACTTTCCAAAAAAAAATCTCAAGGTTGGCGATCATTTTGTGAATCTCTTTCACCTAGATCACCTCCTTCTCTTGTTTGGAAAAAAGTTAAATCATTTCGTAGAAGCCTCACCAACAATTACAATATCTCTTCTAATGATCCCACTTCATGGGTTTCAGATTTTAAAAATAAATTAGCCCCTCCTTTTGTTCCTAGTGAAGACAGCTTTCCCTCCTATCCTTCTACTTCTTCCCCTATCCCTCATGACCCAATGAATGAGCCGTTTTCTTCAGATGAACTTTCTTGTGCTTTGGACAAACTTAAGGATTCTTCCCCTGGTATTGATGGGATTCCATATTCTTTTATTATTAAATCTTCATTTTCGTCCAAATTATTTCTTTTGCATATTTTTAATTGTATTTATATATCAGGTAGTGTTCCAGCATCTTGGAAGAACCAAATTGTTGTGCCGATCCTCAAGCCAGGGAAGAATCCTTCTGAGTCCGCCTCCTATAGACCCATTGCCCTATCTTCGGTTCTATCAAAAATTTTTGAACATCTCTTAAAAAATCGATTGGAGTGGATTGTTGAGAGTAAACAAATCCTGCCTAGATGCCAGTTTGGTTTTAGACGCGGTATGAGTACAATGGATAGCCTCAGTGTCCTCTCAACTGATATTCGTCTTGCATTTTCTCGCGATGAGAGCCTGATTGGCGTATTTTTAGACATTTCATCAGCATATGACAATGTTCATCTTCCTCTGCTCAAGGAAAAACTACGTCATTTGAACATCCCATCTAGGATGATAACTGTCATTTGTAATCTTCTCATGTCACGCTCCATCTCACTCAGAGTCAACGGTGAGCTTCACTCTCCCGTCTTAGTCTGGAAGGGTCTTCCGCAAGGATCAGTGCTAAGTCCTCTACTTTACAACTTATATACCTCAGACCTTGATAAGACCGTTAACTGTTTTTGTCACATATTACAGTACGCTGATGATATTGTCTTATATGCCTCCTCGAAATCTCTCTCTAACGTTACTGATTCTTTAGATTCAGCTTTAAGATACCTATCCATCTGGCTCAGTGAGCACTATCTCTCTCTTTCTGTTGCTAAATGTAGTGCAGTCGTGTTTTCGCGGAAAAGACAAATCCCTCGCTTAGATCTCTCCGTCAATGATGAGCCTATCTTATTTCAAGATAAAGTTAAATTCCTCGGAGTCATTTTCGATTCCAAACTGTCCGGCTTGCATCACCTTAAATATATTACTGTTAAATGTGAAAATGGTGTGAACGTCATCCGATCTTTATCAGGGGTCCGATGGGGTTCGCATCCTTACAATCAAAAGTTGCTTTATAATGCATTGATTCGTAGTCATTTTGATTATGGTTGTTTTATTTTAGAGCCATGCAATAAAATTGCCCTCGCTAAATTGGATAGGATCCAAGCAAAGTGCTTGCGCATTATTACGGGAGCTATGAAGTCTTCGCCAACAAACGCTCTCCAAGTAGAATGCCTGGAACCCCCTCTTTTCCTTCGTAGACAATATCTGTGTGATAGGTTTTTTTCTAATATTTTCCAAAACCCATCCCATATGTTGTTTGATAAACTTTTTTCTTTATCTCGCCTCTCCTCTGAATCCAGATATTGGGCTCATAAAGACTCTACTCCTCTTGTTAAAAGTTTTAATAAGTATACCAGTATTCGACATCCTATTTTCTGCATGGACAAAGACCCCTTATTTGTATTTGATTTTAATTCTCTCATATTTCAACCTCGAATAGTTCTGAACTTTGGTATCCAAAGAGACGACCCTGGTGCTAATCAAAATTTTAATAGACTGCTACAAAAAGACTTTAGTGGATGGCTCTGTATGTTTACTGATGCCTCAAAATTTTCAAACGAGGAGAACGTTGGTTCAGCTGTCTGGATTCCGAAATACCAAATTGTTCTTAGTTTTAAATGTCCTCCTCTTATTTCTGTTTTTACTGGCGAAGCAATAGCTCTATTGGAGGCAGTATCTTATGTAGAATCTCATTCTCTTGATAAAACTATAATCTTTTCGGACTCCCTTAGTTTACTTCAAGACATAAAGAAGTTTCCTTTTCATGCCAAAGAACGATTTTATCTTACCTTAAAAATAAAAAGTATTTTATATAAATGTTTTTCCGCTGGTATTGATGTTGTCGTGGCCTGGATTCCTGGACACTGTGGCATTATTGGTAATGAAAATGCGGATCGATGTGCTAAACAGGCTGTTCATTTGGGCATTGAAACTCATAAAAAGTTTTTCTCGAGAGACCTGAAAAATTCTGCGAAACCAAATTTGTTGAAATCTTGGGATTCTTTATGGCAAGCTTCCAGAATGGTGAAGGGAAAGAATTATGGGTTCCTGCAACCTATGATTCCTACCAAGCCATGGTTTTTTAAATTTCGCGGATTTTCAAAATCTTTAACTTCCACTATTATTCGACTTCGGTTAGGCCATGTGTGCTCCCCTGCATTTCTCGCTAAATTACGAATTCTAGATAGCTCTTTGTGTGAATGTGGTCTTGAGGAGGGTACCTTGGATCACATATTCTTTAATTGTCTAAAAATTTCCACCCCTTTATACGATATTTTAGGCCCTGATTTTCCTCGTCCTGTTAATCTTAATGTGTTATTATCTTCAGTACACTCTCCTTTTATTAAGGTATTAACAAAATTTCTAACAATTAATGAAATAAGTCTTTAATTTACATTTTTATATAATATTTATTATTTCATCATTATTATTCTACTAATCAATAACTCTTACATTATACTTAATATGCTCATAGAATTTATCGGTATTCCGTTTCGTCCTAATTTATTGAGTAATTGCGTTTTCCGACTATGACATTGGCAGAGTCATCGGTAACACGATGGAGCCATAAGCAACAAATTGGAATTGGAATTGGATATACAGTAATATTAGAGTAAAAATACGCCTTACTAGATCACAAAAGCTCTAGAATGGCTTCTACAAGTAGTGCCGACTCGCAGTCGACAGTTGCCCAAAAAACATGGGTGATGTCGAACAATATCGAAACTATTTCGAGTGTCGACGAAATCTATCGTTACGATAAAAAACAACAACAGGACATTCTGGCTGCTAAACCATGGGAGAAAGAGTAAGTTTATCATCTTACTTTAGTACTAAAAATGTCCATATTCAACAATTGTTGCTGAAATACTTATATTAAAATACCCTTCTCCTTATTATTTTTATTGTCACGTTTTCTTAGCCCACATTTCTTCAAAGATATCAAAATATCAGCCTTGGCTCTCCTCAAGATGGTAATGCACGCTCGTTCTGGAGGCACCTTGGAAGTTATGGGGTTACTGCTAGGTAAACTATTGTTAATCAACTAAAATATTTATATTACGGTGAGACAAAGAGGTTGTTATTAAATTACTTTTTTATCATTTGCAGGTAAAGTAGATGCTAATACAATGATTGTGATGGACTCATTTGCGTTGCCAGTGGAAGGTACAGAGACCAGGGTCAATGCTCAAGCACAAGCTTATGAGTATATGACAGCTTACATTGAAGCTGCTAAGCAGGTATAAGTTTATTCATGTAATCCTACATCCTACACTTCATGTAATCTCATTTGATTAATAAAAAAAAGTGTAAAGTCAAGTGTATTTAAAATACTTTATGTATATGATATGGTTAATTTTCCCCATTTTATAAGGACTTTAATATTTTATTATGTTCACAGGTTGGCCGTCATGAGAATGCAATTGGTTGGTACCATAGTCACCCCGGCTATGGTTGCTGGTTGTCAGGGATTGATGTCTCCACACAGATGCTCAACCAGAACTTCCAGGAGCCATTTGTTGCTATTGTCATTGACCCCGTCAGAACAATTTCAGCAGGGAAAGTGTGCCTTGGTGCTTTTAGGACTTATCCAAAGGTTTGTTTCAATAATGTTTATTTGTGTACCCAATATAATACTGTCAATAATATAAATTATCATAACTCTAGCTTCATACAAGAATATATGCAGTTAAATAAAGAAAGCTATATATTTAATGATTGATTTGA
The DNA here is from genome assembly GCA_905147785.2 of Thyatira batis. Lineage (NCBI taxonomy): Eukaryota > Metazoa > Arthropoda > Insecta > Lepidoptera > Drepanidae > Thyatira > Thyatira batis. The sequence continues at coordinate 10,051,271 of LR990489.1, forward strand.
TGAGAAGAAAAATATGTCAAAATGCATCACATCGCTGATAATTTCTGAATCATGTTTTAATTATCACTTTCAGGGCTACAAGCCAGCAAATGAGGAACCTTCTGAATACCAAACAATACCTCTTAACAAAATCGAAGACTTTGGTGTACATTGCAAACAGTACTATTCACTAGAAGTATCATACTTCAAGTCCTCGCTGGACAGGAGGCTGTTGGACTCCCTATGGAATAAATATTGGGTGAACACACTCAGTAGCTCAAGTTTGATCACCAATGCCGATTACACAACTGGACAGATTTTTGATCTGTCAGATAAGTTGGAGCAGAGTGAGGTCTGCCTTGGTAAGTAATCTTTGTTTTTATTATGTACTAATCCTCTCTGGGTTAGGATGGGTAGCATTATATATAGCCTATTTTAATAATGGTTTATTTTGATCATGAATACATTATAAGAATTGATATAGTTTTTGAAATTAGTTGGAACTTGTGGGGCAAGCGGCTTAATATCTAGGTTATCTAGATAATATTGTATTGTTAACTGGCCACTTGGCTTTTGGTTAGTGATCCCGACCTTTAAGCTCCCAGTGTCAAAATAAACCTGGGGATATTTTTAACAGATGGCCAATTTGAATTTTACTTTCTGACTCAACTTTTAGATTTTTTTATTTAGTGTTAGATTCTTAACTAGGCATATAGTATATACTTATTACTTCAGGTCGCGGTGGCTTCATAGTTGCCGGCGCAGATCCTCACGAGAAGAGAACAGAAGATAAATTGGGGAAAGCAACTAAGGATGCCTGCAAGACCACCATAGAAGTGATACATGGCCTGATGGCGCAGATGATCAAGGATAGACTGTTCAACAGCGTGAGCGGGCGGCCTTCTCCATCCACCCCCATGATCGAGTAATATTATTAAGTAACTTGTTAGAACCAGTATAATCTTACGATAAGAAACTAAAATTAAACATTTTGTCAACTCATGTTGGGAAATTTCTTTCAAGATTTCTGTAGTCCCATAAGTATTATGAATACCTGCCCTGCTCTGTTTCCCATTTATGTAAAGGTCAGAGAGGTGGTGTCTAAAGGTGTGCTTAGAGAACTATAAAATATAGAAGTAGGTTATGTCCTTTGCCAAACTTGTCAATATTTGTACCAAATTTCATCAAAATCGGTAAGTGGTTTAGGCGTGAAAGCGAAACAGACAGTCACCTTCGAATTTATAATATTAGTAGGGATTTTAGGAATTAAGGAATATTTCAAACAATAATAAAACAATGCATTGATTATATAAACATTCTCAAATATTTATTAACCAATTTACATAAAATCATTATAATCATTATGTACATCTTTCACATAGCTTTAGTTATACACAAAAATCATAACATCTCACATTGTGGAGGGCCTTCTATTTAACCAGATTACAATAAAAATGAAGCACCAAATTACGATATAATCTTTTGCCAAGCTCTCTTTACACAATGAAAAATTAAATATATATCCATGATTGTCCACATGACGCCATAGTGTTCATATTAACGAGCAAGAGCCGTGCATCTTCTATTCACTGCTGTGGTATCAGATTCTATTACTCTAAATTTACATACGCCTACGATAATTAAAATGTGCCTGTTAGTGGATAACCTAAACATAAATAGGATGACAATAAACATAAAAACTAAATTTAATATGTGTTAAAATGTTCCAATTGATCAAAATTGGAAATAATATAATAAAGATTACAATTGTTTATCTAATTTCATGACATGTATCGTTTATTCACATCGTCTCATGGTGTAAAACTCACAATAACTGACATTTTATTGTCAAGCATAATAATGAAGCTATTAAAAATCACAAAAACTACTCTTAACGAAATGCATAGGGAATACTAACTAGGAAATAATAGATTGTAATAAATTAACAAAAATAGTGTATCGTCCAATCATATAAGTAGAAACTAGCCTTTTGAAACTGCTGTTTTAAATGAAGTTAAACCGCTAGTGTAATTTAAAACCAGTGACTACATTGACGAGTCACTATTCCTCGTTCTAAGTGCTGTATCACACATTATATGTATTAATAATGATTTATATATATATTTATTTATATTTAAGTACATTCCATACAGCCCCCACTTTTCACAACAACTTACATAGATTAATAAATCTTTTATACATCACAATCTCATAATATGTACAATCGGGAGTGACATGGGAGAGTTAAGGAGCAACGCTTTTGAATTTTGAATATTTTCTTTTTAGGAAATTTCAAAGAATAGATGAAAATAGAATATTAAGTATGCAGTATACAGAACTGGTATAGATTTCTGAGATTGTATTAATACTGACACAACATGACCAGAATGGAATGATTGACTATAGAACATGCCATTCAGATGTTAAAAATATCATATTTAATTATTCATTTAACAGATAATATATTTAATTATACAATTCCAATTATATTAAACATTATTAATTTCTAAATAATCCATTGTAGTGTTATGTGTGCTAAAAAAGGGTTAGCAACATATTAATAAATATAATTTACTGAAATTAATGTCAAAGCATGTCAGTCAGGTAATAATTTTGTTCTTATAAATATTCATTTTTTGAGACTGATTTTATGTTCCTCATTTCAATAGAACGTTTTTTTAATAATCCCAGATTTCGTGCTCTCACTAGCATTCTATTGGTGATTCCTCACATTGAATATTCCCAATAGTGTTTTGTTCAAATGTCACTACAGCATTGTCATTACATCTGGTCAACAAACGCACTAACAAATCATTCACATTTGGGCCCCAACGAACAAGACAAAGATCAAAACACTTAATCTAAACATTGGAATGTTACACAAATCTCTATAAAAACGTGTGTTTGAAAGCTATTCACAGATCGACCACTCTCCGAGGTTTAATCAGCTAAAATTATCACACTAATATTATAAAGGCGAAATTTTGTGAGTGTGTATGTTTGTTACTCTTTCACGCAAAAACTACTGAAAGGATTTGGATGAAATTTGGAACACATACAGTTTATAACCTAGATTAACACATAGGCTGTTTTATCCCGGGAAAATTGGAGATTCCCATTGGGAACGCGGGGAGTCTAGTAGTTAATATTAACGACATGTTAGTCCTTTATGTTTGGTGTTTAGTAGATGTAACCTCAAGATTATAGTTGATCTGTACATATATCTCTAAATGGATGGCTACTGTGGTATTGCTGGGTCTCTTGCATATAGAGGGAAAGTTATACAGTGGTCAGTCTTTGACGAAAACAACCCAGTGAGTGTACACCGCACTACACAGTAAAGCATTTATTTTGACAAATAGAATTTAATATACATAAGGTTGGAAACGTTATTTTGGAGACAATATGCCAAAACAAAACAATTATTTATGTCATTGGTCAAGAAATTCTTTGCTATGTCTTGCCGTATATTCCCATGGGGATGAAAGAGAAGTCGAAAAGTTTAAAGCTGCCATCATTAGAGATGTATAAATATGTATGCACTATGATTATAGAATGTTGCGTACGACTACTTCTTCCTTTCCAAATAATCATTTTTTGCAATGTTTAAATCAAAATGGTACACAGAGTTGTTAGATAATAGGCTCGGGGCAGTATTTAGGGCCAGAAATAAATTATTTAAAATCGACGTACTTTTGATTTGTCGTCATAAAAATACAAATATTTCACTAGTTTGAGTCAGGAGTCGAGAGTCCAAAGGCCCCCCTGAGCTTGAGGGGACCAGTGCACTGCCCCGTCTAGCTTCCTAGAGCTACGCCACTGAAGTATACCATTCCGATTATAAATAATACATATAATTGATGATTAAACGAACTTACAAGTTCTATCGTACGCAACATTAAAATAACCCAAATAAACTGCACTTCACACAACAATCGAGTAGAAAAGAAAATATTAACACAAGTTTTGATATTCGATATTACCGTATAATCTGAGTCCATGTTAGCTGGCCAACATTGGCCAATTCACGGTTTTAGGCCAACATTGGCTATACGGTGTTGGCTGTGTTGGTGACTACAAGCAGTAGCCAGGTGGATGGGCCACTTGTCAGTTGAACAAGTCCGGGGGGAAGTTGTTGACTTCTGCCTGCTCGAGTACTGGGTTGCCTTCGATGTTGTAGGAGACTCGTATCCGGAGTCGAAGTGGCGTCTGCGGGGAATAATATATATTTTTATAGTGTGTTTCATTTTGTTTTTTGTTTACATTGAAAATTATCAAATGTATTGAAAAGTTTTATAAATACATTTGCAACTCTTGCCAAATAAACACATTTTGCAACTGTACAAAAAAAATGGTACTAATACAAGAATTATACTTTAAATTATAAATATGTTTCTGCGAGATGGGAGGCCTTTGCTCTGCAGTGGGACAACCCAGGCTTAAAATAATAATAATATGTTTTTCTTCATACATTTGAAAATTGTGCTATTATGATAAATATAAAAAGTATTAACTTACCCTGGATGGATTGGTTATCTTGAGTACTTGAGTGATCTCCCCCTGCGGCGACAGCACCGTGCCAGACGGCGACATCATGTCTAATTGAAGAGTCTGCAATATTATTTAATCATACTCTTAGTAAAAAATACATAATTAATAATAAAAAATTGCATAACTGAATAAATGGCTTTAATTCTGTATTTTGACTGGATGATTGGATTCCCTGATGTTTAAGTCACTGGTTGTGGATTTGTTTCCCACTAAGGATTAGGTACATTAATATTACATTGTTTTATTAAATTTTGCAACATTAATCCAATCATTTTTTTTTTGTCTGGAACTGTCACTATTTATTAATGTTAATAATAGAAGTATTTTCAGTATTCATTTATCATTGCTTAGTTTGTAATCAGATTGACCCTCTGGATATCCCTGGATTATTTATTAATCATCATCACCATTAGCTCAGATGTGTCTCCACCAAGGAGCTTGAGCCTTCCTTAACAACGAGGGGGTTTAGTCCATAGTCCGCCAAGCGGGCCTAGTGTGGGCTTTGAACTTGCACCCTTGTCGGATATATAGTCGGTACGCTCCTAACCATCTTGGCTCTTCGGATTTTTATTAATAAATAAATAAATATCCTGGGACATTTTTCACACACGGCCAAGTTAAGCAGAGCTTGTAATATGGTAACCAGATAGCTGATATACTACATATACTATTTTTAAATACATACTAAAATAGATAATTATATCCAGACACAGAACAACTTGAGAACGGCTTGAGAATCAGGGTCACTAACAAAGTCAACCGGTCTATCAATGTCCAGTGATTATGAAGTTGTTGTACATTACCCGTGGAACGGCAGCTTGGAAGAGGAAATCAGTGAGTGTGGTGGTGGATCGAGCCCGCATGGTGAGCGTGGCCGCGTCGCCCGCCGCGCTCACGCCGAGGGTCACCACTACGCCGTTCTTCTCCAGCGCTGTCACTACACCCAGCTCTGGAATATAAACAATTACAATATTTACTATCCTCTTCTATAAGTAAGTTTTCTATATCCTACTAATATTATAAATGCGAAAGTTTGTAAGTATGGATGTATGTATGGATGTTTGTTACTCTTTCACGCTCCAACGGCTGAAGGGATCTGCTTGAAATTTGGCGCAAAGCTAGAATATGTTCTGGAATAACACATAGGCTACTTTTTATCCCGGGAACGCAGGTGAAACCGCAGGGAGCCACTAGTTTTTCTATATTTCTTTTTATGTCATTCCCCACCACGCAGATATTGTCAGTGAGACTAATTCCTTGAAATGTATTATAATCTAAGTTTATTTTAAAAAGAGTAATTGCTGAGTTTATTGCCGGCTCTTCTCAGCAAAACCAACCTTCCGAACCGAGCGTTAGAGTCTGACTATTCATAAGTGCTTTGCATATTGGCCTATTTGAATAAAAATATTTTTGTTTTGATTGATATAAGAACTTGCATTTTACAAACATTTTCAGGGAATTCATATTTGAATTATCTATACTAATATTATAAAGAGGAAAGATTTGTTTGTTTGTAATGAATAGGCTCCGAAACTACTGGACCAATTTCAAAAATTCTTTCACCTTTGGAAAGCTACATTATCCCCGAGTAACATAGGCTATATTTTATCCCTGTATTCCCACGGGAACGGGAACTACGCGGGTAAAACCGCGGGGAGGCAGCTAGTCTATACTAATATTATAAAGAAGAAAGATTTGTTTGTTTGTTTGTTTGTAATGAATAGGCTCCGGAACTACTGGACCGATTTCAAAAATTCTTTCACCTTTGGAAAGCTACATTATCCCCGAGTAACATAGGCTATATTTTATCCCTGTATTCCCACGTGAACGGGAAATACGCGGGTAAAACCGCGGGGAGGCAGCTAGTCTGTCAAATAAAGTGCAAAAAATAGCTTCTAAATATATTTCGAGTTCTTATCAATATTTTCATCTTATATGCAACATTTGTATGCTCGTATGCGTAATAAGGAGACGTAGTGATAATAACAATGTCGCTTCCCGTCATATGTAAGCTTAGATATAACTACGAAACAGATTTTAATGTGGTAAACAATAAATACCGTTATTAAAAAAAAAGTTTATGTGTATAATTCTATAGTATACTATATATATTGTTTAAGCTGAGTTTATTGCCGGCTCTTCTCAGCAAAACCAACCTTAGTCTGACTATTCAAAAGTGCTAAGTGTGAAGGCCTATTTGAATATTTATTTATTGCCCGAGTTTCATGTAAGTTCTATACCTCATCAAATTTAATATATTACCTTGCATAACCGGTGCAGATTGACTAATAGGCGATGAGAACAAGCCATCAAACAGCATGGTGGCCGGAGCAGATACCGGCACGTTGTTGTTGACGAGGTTTACAGGCATATTGGCTTCAATATTCGTCGGCTGGCTCGGCGTGAGGTCTAGACCACTTAGCAGGTCGAGAATATCCTGAAATCAAGAATTCATTTTACTTACTATTATGGATGCTATACAATAGTATTATAGTATGATAGTATATAGTGGTTTTTAGCTATCTATATAAGTATGTATTAAAAAGTAGTATATGTAGTATACTGTATATCAGCTATCTGGTAACCATAACACAAGCTCACTTTGATGCTCAATTTGGAATCAGATTGGCCGTGTGTGAAAAATGTCCGAGGATATTTATTATTATTATTAGCTTTTAATAAAAAGCTATATATTTAAAGGTGGTCCTTCATTTCAAATACTTAAATTGACGCAACCATATCAAAGAACTACAGCAATGGGGCTTAATAATCGTATGACGTGACGTTAAAGTTAATAAAGCAAGTCAAATCAATTAACAAACATAACTGATTTATTACTTATTTAATGAAAAATCAAGTTTCCATGAATTTTATTAAAAATACAATACTAGAAATATGAAATTTTGTATTCAAGTTATGGACTCGATGAAACGACAATATCTTTTAAATTTGTATTAACTTCTCAGCTCTTAATTTACATTAAGAACAAGAAAAAAATTATATTCAGCGTCCTAGGATATATGGACTGAAACGACTATATCTTGAAAATATGTATCAACTTCCCAAGTTCTCTTTAATTCATATAATAAAAGGGTAAGACAATATAAATATAACTTACGTTACTGCTAGTGTTATTGTTAGAGGGTGCGGGTTGCGCCGGCTTGTGGTCGACGTCGCCGTTCGTCAATGTATCCGATCCGATGATCAGGTCTAATAGGGCATCCTGAAAAGTTAAAGTATTATAGTTTGATATATAGCACCAGTAATTGGATTCGCTGGGATTAAAAAAAAAATGTTATAATCTAAAGAAAGTTTTTTAGCCCAAAGTTATAACTTTTCGAACCGAGTATAGAGTTTGACTATTCATAAGTACTTGCAAAGGCCTGTTATATTTTTGAATTTCGACTTTTTTATTTGAATTTTGTTAAGCGCCAACAATAACACATAAATAAAGAAGTACAACCAGTGTCAACCATTCACGAGAAACCGCAGAATTTTTAATATGTTTGGTGCCATCGAGCATGTAACCAATAGAGTAGAACTGTTAACAGTTTTGTTAGAAAACAAAATACGCCAAAACGCAGCGCCGGCCCCTGTGTTCTGATTGGCCGACTCAAGGTCAAGTGTTGCACTAGACGTACACACAGGTCTCTTATTGGTCGAAACTGTTTTAGTTCGAGCGTGGCTTGTTAGTTATACGTGACAAATCATTGATGCGTTGCTAAACAAATGGCTCACTATTACTACTCTATTGGTTACATGCTCGATGGTTTGTGCTTATATTATATGAAAAAAAAAGCTATTTAAATAAATAATAAAATCATTTTCATGTACCGTACCTGGTCGTGCGAGGGTTTATGGTCCGGGGTGGCGAGTGCAGCCAGGGTAGAAGGCTCGTCTAGGTCGAGTTGGTCGCGCGGTTCGTGTTCAGCGGCGGGAGGCTCCATGGCCGGCATACGTTCTAGTAACGCAGGCCGTAAGTGGGCATATTGTCTGTATAAGAGAACACATGTTAGTAAAAAATATTGTAGAACATTTTACATAGGCAATTTGGTTCCAAACTATGCAGAGCTTGTGATATAAATAAATAAATATCCCGGGACATTTTTCACACACAGCCAATTGGATTCCAAAGTAAGCTTCAAAGTGAGATTGTGTTATGGTAACCAGACAGCTGATATACTACACAAACCAACCTTTATAGATTAAATCCAGACACAGAACAAAAAGACATATTCATGCAGACAAATGTTTGTCCTGGGTGAGATTCAAACCCACTTTGATTGCCAAACAAATCACAACCATATATATATACATTCACATTTGACTATTAACCCAGTAATTTTATTATAAAAAAAAACTATACTTTTCCATAGCTTAGAGGCAAATCAAATTTATTTGAAGTGTTAATAATTACTTTTAACTTTCACTTATGTTTTAAGTTAGAATTTTAAAAGAAACACTATTAAATGTATTTACCTGTAAAGTTGTGACAGCTCCACACCTCTCTGCTGCAGCTCAATGTGTATGTGGGATCCAAATGTGTCGATGATCACGCGAATTTTACTGAAAATAACATAAAAAATTATCAAAACGAAGCAAATTTTAATATATTTAGTTCCTAACAGGGCAGTTACAAAGGTCAAAGTTATTAATACTACTAACTACTGGTTAAAAGTCAGGCTAGAAACTCAGGTCGCATCCTACTAATATTATAAATGCGAAAGTTGAAGGGATCGAATTTGGCACAGAGTCGGTATATGTTCTCTGAAATAGCCTGCATAGGCGAACAAAGGTTACTTTATGTCGCTAAGTCACGAAGTCAAATTTGTATAAAATATTATGGCTTTTATATTACTTTCAAATACTATTCTATTCATTATAAAGCATATTATACATTTATAGTACAAACTGCCTCCGAGGAGTTTCACCCGCGTAGTTCCCGTTCCTATAGAAATACAGGGATAAAATATAGCCTATGTTACTCCCTGATAATGTAGCTTTCCATAGCTGAAAAATTTTTCAAATCAGTACAGTAGTTTTTGAGTTTGGACATTACAAACATACACACACACATTTTTTTCCTTTTTATAATATTTATGTAGATAGAAATTAAACCAAAAAAATATATAACACATATATACAGATCATACTCACTCCTGACTGGGCTGCGTGGTGAACCTGGTGGATAACTTGGCCAGAGACAGGAGTAAGTACTCCTTAGACGAGATCGATAGCTGAGTGGACCATAACAGCTTTTGGTACACATCGATCACATACTCTTCTAGCGGTCGGGTGAAATCATCTGAAATATTAGAAAAGTTGTATTAATGTAATGATTTTTTTACTAGCTTGAGCCTGGCAGGTAGGCTTATAACCATAAGCTGTTATATGCCTAACTGCCAGGCACAGTCCGGGTATAGAGCATAGTCGCTGCTACGTCTTAAGTTTGACATATATAAAGAAAAATTTTTTATTTAGTGCAAAAATCCTACTCAAAAATAAAATAAATTGAAGATGGGTGAAACCGCGTGGAGGCATACGTTGTACCTATATTACCGGAAGCAGTTTCATACAAATTATAGACTTGATTCAAAGTTCGTGTCTATAATGAAATTATTTTGAATATTACATGAAATAAATATCTCTCACTTACCAACACCATCTTCGTCGACCATAGATATAGCGTTACTGGCTTCTGACACCAGCAGGTCACCATACTCTCCGACTGTCCATGTGGCTACCTGAAATTTTAATAGTTATATCATAGGACATAATAAAACTAATCTATTTGTCCTGGGACATATGTGTGCAAGGCAGATCTGAGGCTCCTAAGCACCATTTAGGTAATGTTTTCTGCATGTTAAATCTCTATCATTATCTAGACTACTTTGGAACATTTTGCGAAGTATATTTATATCATACTTGTGTCTCCTTAATACTTAACACAGAACAAACAGGCATGCATACAATACATGTTCTTGGTGGGATTCATAATCACGACCCATAATAGCTTGAAGAGTCAGATCAGGGTAACTGACCAAAAACCCTACTAGTCTGTCTAGAAAGATATGGCGCGTGCGTGCATGCGTACTTGCGTGCGTGCGTGTGTGCGCGCGTGTAAGCTAGTATATGGGCGCGTGTGTCAGCGTGAGTATATGTACCTGTATGAGAGGGCGTGTATCCGCTTGTGTGTGTGAGTGCGTGCTTACGCGCGTGTGTGCGTACTTGGGTGTATCCGTGTGTGCGTGTGAGCTTGCATGTGAGTGCGTGTGTCAACGTGTCTGTGTGCGGGTGAGCGTGTCAGCTTCGTATGTGTACGTGCGTGCGCGCTTACGTGCGTGTATCCGTGTGCGTACGTGTAACGTATTTGTATGTGTGTGTGTATATGTACCTATACGAGAGGTCGGGTGAGCATGTGTGTACGTGCGTACGTGTAACGTGTATGTATATGTACCTGTACGAGCGGTTGTTTGTCGGAGGCGTCCCCGGAGAGGGCGCACCGCTCCAGCGAGGTCCAGAGGCGCATGGCCGCGTAGGCTTGCCGCTCGGCCGGCGCCGCGGATATTATCTGTATCGTGCTCGACACTGTGTCGTCGCGGAGGTAGTTGCCCGCCTGCAAACATATATAAAGTTAGTGGTAGATGTGTTGAGATGTAAAGGTGACGGAGTCATCATCGTCAGCTCTTATACGTCTCCACTGAGGAGCTCAAGCCTCCTCTAACATCGAGGTGGTTTGGGCAATAGTTTACCACGGAGGCCAAGTGCAGATTGGCGGACTTCAAATGCATTTACTTGTGACATCTCGGGCATGCAGGTTTCATCACGATGTTTTCCTTCACCGAAAGCCAGTGGTGTGAACCGTACGTAAGTTTTTATAAACTCACAGGTACAGGCCAGGGATTTGAACCTGCACCCTCATGATCGTGAGTCGGTGCGTTCCTAACTGAGCCACCAAGACTGAAATTATTAATTGGCTATAATTATATTATTATATCAACAAGATAGTTTCTCAAAAGTATTTTTAATTGCTTCTTAGCTTTTCATATAGGGGTTTAAATAAGTTTCTTAAAAATAAAACAAATTAAAATTAGTCATCATAAAGTTAAGTTAACCATTTTCCACGCAACTTTTTAAATCTTTAAACTTGACTATACCTATTCCCACCTAAAGCTGTTGAGTATTAAAGTATAAGTATCTCGAACTTGGTTCAAAATAGCCATGTTTCAGTACGTAGACCTATCTAACAAAGCCCTTAAAATAGCATGTCTTATTCAGTAGATTTTTTTGAAGTCAATGTCTTACCCGTAGCACCGTACCAATTTAAGGGGTAACTACTTGATATCAAAATCCAGCTCACCTTAATGAAAACTCTGAAGAGAGTATCCAAATGCCACTTGCTAGACGGTGCATACCTCTCCGCTGCTAACACCATAGCACTAGAACAGTGGGCTTTAAACTCCGGATCAGATCGTTCGAGGAACGTGAGCAATTCCTTCATCATGCTGCGAATGTTCTGACCGTTGATCAAAGCGAACGATAGCTCCATTGCACGACGCCTGATAGATACGTCTGGGTCCTGAAATTGTGAGGAGTTTTATGGATAAATATAAATAAATATCCTGGGACATTTTTCACACACAGCCAATCTGGAAACTAAGCAGAGCTTGTGATATGGTAACCAAATAGCTGATATGCTACATATACTACTTTTTAATACATACTTATATAGATATGTACATCAGATTTGATATACATTATAGATATATAGCCAAAAAAATAAAACTACATATTTACCTTCAAACACTCCAAGATCGTGGTCCTATGTCTTTGCACAGCTGATGTATCCACATGCACAGTCCTCAGCAACGTGTTCAGTGCTACATATCTGATATTCTTATCGTTGTTTAGGAGGAATCTTCCCAGGATGTTAATGGCGAGGACGCGCAAGCTACTCTCAGACTTAATGTCCATGATAGAGAGTACAGTTTCATATAATATCGTGTTGCCAACGTTTTTGCTGGTCTCCGTGTTGGTTGCCACTTGGGCGAGAATGTCGTTCATAGCTTCAGACGCTTCGGCGTCGTTCTTGCCTAGTATCCGTAGGAGGCGCAGGATTTTCACCTGTGGAATGATATAATTAGAAATTAATTAACATTGTAATAATCCTAATTAATATTATTAATTTCAATGCGAGTTTGTTATACCAATAAACCGATTTAAAATACCGACCTAGATATATCAGAGAGTAACATAAGATATATTTTATCAATCGGAACTACGCGACAAAAACCACAAGGCAGATGAAATTTGCGAGTATAATTATGTTTGTTAGCCTTTCACACACCAACGACTGAAGTGATTTAGATGAAATTAAGACCACATTCTGGGTTGAAATAGTCTGATAAGCTTTTAAAACTCAACGAATACTTGTGGTCAAACATATAATATAGCAAGACAAAATATACATATAATATGTATGTCTTATCGTAAAATAAACTTTCCATTGTCATTGATCCACATTATAAAGCTAGACAACATTTTTTACCTGTAAGAACGGATCGGACACGCCGCTGACGTCATGCTCCGGCGAATAACCAGCAAGTATCAGATTCTTCAGAATTCTCACCAGATTTGGAACAATCTACAATAAAATAACAACCTCAGTACAATTGTAATAAAGCACTATATCGTACGTATCGCCCAAATGCACATAGAGTAAATATATGCAGAAGCAAAAGAGGAAAAATAAATAGTCGACAATCAATTACGAGTAGCAGGCAAGTATAGAAATACTAAATACTTTCAAATTTTTGTACTTGATGATTATTTACATTAAACAAGGCAATACATTTATACAGACAACAGATATTAAGTAATAACATGGGACGGGGTAAATACATCTATGGAATATAAAGATTGATTTTTGTATGTTAGTCACTTTTTCAGTGCTAAATTCAAACTTGTGTAACATTTCTGAAGTATCATGTTATGTTAGTTTGTGTAATGAATATAAGGTTTACGCATACGATACTTTGTCTTTAAATACATAGACAAGATTTCTTAAAGTCATAGATCTCCTAGATTTTGAAGTAACATAATGTTAGAGCATGCAAAATTACAAAGAAAACCTCTTCTAACTTCTGGAAGAAGAGCCTTCTTGAGACCACGATCAAGTAATCGAAAAGTCGAGGTTAAAATAATTTATATTTTGTCAATAGTCCCGTTATATATGGATGCTGATAAGCAATAATGTGTTAAACCTTGTAAACTAGGTTTTCAGAAAATGGCGTACCCATAAAAAGTCGAAAACAAAGGTTTTCATATAATTTTATAATGCATCGCGTATTTAAAACATTCTGCATAAGTGTTTCAAGTCATTTAAAACATAAAATTACATAAAAAATGGGTTTATATTATGCAAAAAGACATAAATCACATAGACATTATAATCTTTAAACGCCATTTTCTCAAAACCAAGTTTATGAGGGTTAACACATTATTGCTTATCAGTACCTATCCAATTTACTTCGCGCGAAAAAATAATTTTAATTTAATAGTATCGCATTTGTAAAGCCTTAAGCATGTACAAAATGTAATTATTACTGTGCACATTTAATATCGTTTGATGATAAAACTATTCTATTTATTCTGGACTATTTGTAAGAGGAAAATTAATAAAGATCTATCTACCTATTTAATAATTACTTTACACCTACTCCCAAAGTGCTAAGGGTCAATGAACTCGATCTACTCACTTATTAATTATAATTATTGTCAATATGATTTCGTCTCATGACATAATTTCAAAAGCTTTACCGCTATATATATAAAAGAAAGTCGTGTTAGTTACACTATTTATTGGTAAGAAGGTAAAATTGGTGGGAAGGTAGTTCAGAACCAGTGGACGGACATAGGATACTTTTTATCGCCGGAAAATTGATGATCCCGGGAACGCGGGTGAAGCCGCGGGGAGCCACTAGTAGTGTATATAAAGGTTATTTTCCAGTAAAGCTTTTGTAAACCGTGTTACCCATGTATCAATATGGTTATATAACCGACACATTAACAATACATTCATGCTTGTTTTTGTAGTCTAATGACATTGATAAAAGTAAATACTAGATTTTAAACTGCAACCTTAAACTTTGCAATATATTACTGAAATAAGAACCTTAAGAAAATGGAAATAAAGTGTATTTGACAATGTCATCAGACTACACAATAAGGTGCATGTTGCAGCGTTTGTTATTTTACCTCACGCTGTCCGCTTTCCTACGGGACAACACAAACAAATAAATTAGTTTCAATGAGGCATTTCTTTTTAAATGTTATGTTTTGTATTATTGTTTTTTCTTACTTCTATGATCAAGAAATGTCATTTTAATGAAAATTTATGTATCTCTATTTCTTCGTTTTTGGTCTTAAAAGGTTCGAAATGCTTCTAATGTAAAGAATGGTAGCAAAGTTTGCGTAGATCCCTCGAAAACGCGTGTGAAACCGCAGGGCGATAGCTAATTCTAATTACTAATATATACATATTAAGTTTTATATTACTTATCACTTCAGACTCACAACTAGTCAAGCTGCTACAAAAAAGAACCTCTGACATTGCTTGATCATAGAAATTAGTTTAAATGACAATAAAGTCTAGATCTAAGAGGCCCGTTTAAACATGACGTTGTCTCTTTTTGTCGCACTATGTACATCTCTTTCTTGCACAAATATGTACTGAAAAAAATCTGTCAAATTGAGAACCTCCTTTTTTTTGGAAGTCTGTTAAAAACGGACCTTTTAGATTGTGTATAACTTTAATAATGTTACGAATTTATATTCGTTACATGTTGTAAAGTAAAATAGCGTTGATATTTCTATAATATTGATAAGCGTCCAGTGTCTGCAATCTGTTCAGTATAACCCTAATCAACGGCGGAGCGATAAGGCGACACAGCCCGACGTGGTATATTTACAAACTATTTATAACACTACTTTGTGTAAGAATAATGTGTAGGTACAATGTAGGTAGGTCTATGTATTGTTTAACTTTAACTTGAATGGCAGGGTTTTAATTGATGTTTAGACTAAGTTTCAGGATTTACTTAAAGGTAGTAAAGATAAGAAAAAAGAGAGTATTATCGTGACGTCACTACAATGCAGTAATTTTTGGATGTTTTGATGGTAAATATATATAAAATCAAAATCATTTTATTCATATAGGCCTTTACAAGCTCTTATGTATAGTCACTCTCGGTTCTCGGTAATGCTCGGTTTTGAAAGTATCTTTCACTGAGAAGAGCCGGCAATATACACAAATGAAATAAACAATATGATAAATTTTTGTAACAATATTGTCCATAGAATGAAAGTCTTAATATTACTGATTCCCAAAACATATTAATTTAATGACAAAGCGAGTAAGCCTCGGGGTAGAAGCTAGCTGAATAATAAATAACCTACGGTATCAAATGGGACACCAGAAAGGGTAAACGTCGAGACTATGACTCATCATTGACGTGAAATGTATACAGTCATCGGCATACGATCGATATGGGGTGCCCATAGACCTACAGTCTAACTGGACGTCACATGTATTGTGCGTATAAATAAGCAGCAAAAATGTCTACTTTCCACGCCGTCATTAAGTTTGCGATCGACCGTCATTGGCTTCGGACATCAAAGGTCTGACACAGTTGGTACTTACGTTATCTAGTTAGATTTATAGGTCTGTGGGCTTGCCTTAAAGCCAAGCGTTAATATGGGCATCGTATCAAAATGATTGTAGTATTTTTGACGTTTTATGTAACTGGCCAGTTGGTTAGTGAGCTTTTAAGCCGCCGGTCATGGAGTCCCTCATAGGACAAACATTTGTGAGCATGGATTTGTTACTTTGTCCTGTATCTGGATGTAAATATCAATAGGCGCTTACCCTTATGCCAGACCTACTCTAAAATGTTCATCAGCTTTCGGTCTATTAAAAACTAATTCGTTTGCAATCGTTCGTTGCTTATGATGCTATGTGGACGCTAAGCTCAAACTGGGGTACGATTCATCGCATTTACGAAATTTTAAATCCACAAAACAACATGTTTTCGATAAATATCGAGCTTAATCTATATTCTTCAAATAACACGACAGAAATGTATGAGACTGACGGTAGTTTTCGATAAATATCGAGCGTGAAATTGTTATCGAAAGCTTAAGAATGATACCCCTGGATCAAGTATGAGATATGGAATTAAACGTAAACCAGTCCGTCCGATAGGTTTAACGACCGATTAGCCTTAAACAAGTTACATTAGACGTGTTGTAGTCATTATGAAATAGCCGTTTATAAACTGCCTAATCAAAAATTTTAGTTTCATTCATTAATATTAATTGGATAAAGGCAAGGGAATTATGAATGGAAAACTTCTTTGGGGCTTTAAGCGAATTTTGGTAGAGGAAATCTGTATATATCGATATGCCAATGTTAGGAAAAACGCTTACATTTAACACACTATAGTTTTTTTTATTGAATCTTGTTCCTCCTATTATTTAACTAGACTATTTTTATAATCATGAGGAAATTCTGTTATTATTATAACAACTTAGCCTTTCTCAAAAGCAGTTAAAAAGCAATACACAAAATATTTTTTTTAATACAGTTGCTTAAAAAGTGGTGTATTGCAGGGACGTATGGCGTTCGGAAAGTGGGCTATTACACACTAGTGCTTTTTTTTTACCTTTCCCGAACTCGTGCGTGCATCTTTCCCAACTGTCAAAATAATGTCTATTAAAAAGAAAAACCAACCATGAAGGTTTTACTAAAGAGTTTTTATGATTAATACAAATACGTATATTTCTAAAAAGAAGCTTGAAATTTATCTCAATATCAGATTTAATGATTTAGGTTAGGTTTCATTTCATCTCATTAAATTTCATTTTCATTTCATTTCAATAAAAAAAATATACTGAAGACTAAGCTGTATAGATAGTTCCCTTTGCCTACCAAAATGGGCGAAGAAAAAAAAACTCTGCTTATAAAATGGCGCCAACCGTAGGCGCCATTTTCCAGAAATTTTCATTGCGTGTTTAGTTTATTGTGTTTTTATTATTTTATTAAATTGCTTAATTTTTTCGCAACTGTATTAAAAATAGTCGTTCAGTACACTTGCGGAACCGTCATTGCAACTTGTTTCGACTGTCAACCCTCGCCTTCGGCTGCGCCGCGGCTCGGGTAGACATTCGTCGGAACTCTTTGCAATGACAGCCTTTCCGCACTTGTAATGAAATATACTATTATTCAAATACGCCTTAACAAGCTTATGAACAGTCACTAATGCTCGATTCGGAAAGTTGCTTATACCGAGAAGATTCGACAATAAACTCAAATAATCTCATAAATAATGGTAATTACAGTCTACCCAGGCGTTAAAATGGATATTAAAATGCCTAGCCGTTCTGTGAAATATCTGATACAATATATATGATTGTAACTCAGATGTAATCACTGCCCGCGAGGCAAAGTGGGGGCGAGTAATGAGCAATATAATATGTAGGTACTAATTATAAGCCTTATGTATGTACAGACAAGTCAAATCTTTAACGACACGTGTCAAAGTCATGTAGGTATTTCTTTGTGTCAATATTTTTGAAAGACTGTTTGACATCTAATATATAAAATTCTCGTGTCAGAATTTTAGTAACCATACTCCTCCGAAACGGCTTGAACGATTTTTATGAAATTTTATATGCATATTCAGTAGAACTGAGAATCGGCTACTATCAATTTTTGATACCCCTGTGATTACGGGAACGGGGCCTACGCGGGTGAAACCGCGGGGCGGCAGCTAGTAGACCTACTTAATACAATTAAAAATATATACAATATAACAAACGAGCCACTGGAGGATTTTTGTTTCTTACTACAGTTGCCTTGCCATTAAACAAAAAATAATTATATTACTAGAGTAGTTTCAATCATTATAGATAAGTATATATACATAGGTATATCAGCTAGGTACTAATGTACTATTTCAACTTAGCAAAAGTTTAGTTAGTCACATCAAGGTTATTTGCAATTACACAAAATCAATAAAGGATTATACAAAAGCATTAATGTAAGTTTTAGCTTTTGCTAAACTGAAATAATACATGTGTATCTTATGTTTCTATCTTTACCTTTAATATATTGTTTTTCTGAATACATGTTTTTAAGTTACAACCCAGATTTGTATATTTTTTTGGTAGTAATTAAGTAGTTTTTTCTACCTAAATAAATAGCTTCAAACTTTACCTACATTAGTAACTTTATGATAAAACGTACGGGCATTGAATAAGCCAATAAAAGTCAATCAGGAGTCAAGTCAAGCGTCAACTCAGCACAATACAGTCCTTATATACTCAACAATATATACGATTCGCTCTAGTTAACAAACACAATGCATTTACAATAATGAGCTTTATGTATATGTTATAGAATACAATTTTAAATGGGGGACTTACCTTTTTGAAGTGGTTTAGTGTGTCCGGACTGTTCTCGCACATTTCGGTGATGAGTGTCACACCGGTGATGAGGACGCCTGTTGATGATGATATATATTTTTTTAATCAACTTTGATATAGGAGTTTTCAAGTCGAAGGAAATTATTGTTATATAAGACTTATTTATACAAAAGTGATTGGTAATATGAAGGAATATTATACATAATGAACTGTAAGAAATATACTTGCATACATTTTATATTCATATAGGGTTTTCTAAGGTCGTAAAAGTCGTCATTGCAATGAAGACTCAAAGATACCACCGATCGTGATGAAATTTAGCACGCATGTAGTTTCTAACATGGAACATTTTGTCATTAGAGAAAATCGAAACCACCAGTCAAGTTACTCTTTGTATTTCCCTAGTTAATTTAAAAAAACAAAATGCAATATACAAAAACCGACCATATACATAAGCAAGTAAGGTAACAAATAACATACCATGATTCTTCTCGGTGAGCAAACTCCTGGTTGCAGGTAGAAACATCTCCATCAAATCTGGTACCCTCCTAATGATTCTGAATGCACATAATGCTGCCTTCTTTTTGATGTATGCGTTGGGGCTTTTAATTAGGCGTTCAACTTCGGAGGCCAAGTCTCGGGCCATTTCCGGGGACGCTATAGCCCCTAAGGTGCATAGGGCGAGGCCCACCACGAATTGGGTGTTGCTGTTCAGATCACTGTCAAAATAAAGGTCGATTAATTCGACGTATCTTAAATAAGGCTTTTTAAGGTGTCAACTTTAGTGGAATGAATTTCAACTCTCATATTGGTAATCCTACTAATATTATAAATGCGAAAGTTTGTATGTATGGATGTTTGTTACTCTTTCACGCTCCAACGGCTGAAGGGATCTGCTTGAAATTTGGCACAGAGCTAGAATATGTTCTGGAATAACACATAGGCTACTTTTTATCCCGGGAACGCGGGTGAAACCGCGGGGAGCCACTAGTTTTGATATAAATAAGCTACATGAGCAATATAGACAATTTAGATTTAACTATTGCATCGAATGGACTTTACCGAAAAATGTCAAATATAAAACAATTCTTAGCTATGGTATATGTTGCTTTCTCCATCTATACATCAAAACATCGTGAGGAAACCTGCATGTCCAAGAAGAAGTCACATTCAAAGGCAAGTGAAGTCACCAATCCGCACTAGGCCTACATGGTGGACTATGGCCTAAGCCCCTCGTTGATGAGGGAGGCATATCTTGCAGTGGAGGCGTATATGAGTTCATGATGATGAATTGTGACGTAACCTCCTTATAATTGAAATTCAAAGTGTAAACAAAAGGTTTCCTAAGAAACTGCAAAGTCAACGACATTGTAGCTAATAATTAAGATAAGACGATAGATATCGTCAGGAACCACTTAATGTTAACTAGAAGTAGATAGAGCGTGTTACACGATAGTAGATATTTCAGCTTTATGGAAACGAAATAAGGTAGCAATTCAGTTAAAGGGACTACTTTGAATATTGCAAACGTTGGGGCTATTGATTTCTGTTAGTTACTAGTTTTAAGAACTGAGCAGTAGGTGTACAAAGTCGAAGGTAGCTGAAGAAGGTTATCTTAAAGGTGCCAGCTGAAAATTAGTGAGCTAACCTCTCTTTGATATCACTCCCTCCCTCCCTATTGTTTACTTGTATTGTTATTTTATGCTAGCTTCCGCCCCCTTTCCTCCAACTTCAACTTTCCCAGGATAAAAGGTAGCGTATTTCCCAAGTCTTAGTCTATCTCTGTGAAAGCGTAACAGACAGACAGAGTTTATTTCACCACAGTTCGGATTTAGCTCTGTTTTCGTTTCCATCATAAATGTATTCTCTTTTTCAAACACGAATTACGATGCGTGCAAAAGACAGATAGGTACTTACTAAAGTCTTGAGTTGCTAGGCAAAGACTATGAGCATTATAATTCATGATGTTCATGTCAATCAAGGAACCCCTATCCAAGTAATTCAAGTTCATATACAGGTGATAAATCACGGGTAAGGGTATAATACCTATTATATGCGTACTAAATATAGACTATAAATGTCGCCCACTTGATTTACGACAGTCAAGGTAATGAGAACTATTATTAGATTGACATGACATTGCTTTATAGTAAACTCCTATTAAGACTGAAATAGCATGCATTCAAAAGGAGTGCATACTGTGTGCGAGACGCCTTTATATTTATCGCTAATGATATAAATTGTCTTTTTGAGGATTTCAATTTTCAAGTATTACTGTAGCATTAGAGTCGACGTTTCATAAGCGCCTCTGAAGGCCTACTAATTTGAATTAATAAATTTATTTCATATCATATTTCATTTCATTAGTATCATATGTTTATTTAAAACGTAATTTAGCCATCTACTCTAATATTATAAAGGGGAAAATTCTCTTCTTGTAGTTCTCTGACTACAAACATTGACCTTTTGACAAAAAGATATCTATTTAGTTACTAGCTGCCGCCCCACGGTTTTACCCGCGTCGTTCCCGTTCCCGTGATCACAGGGGTATCAAAAATAGATAGCCGATTTTTAGACCTACTGAAGATGCATATAAAATTTCATAAAAAATCAATCCGTTTCGGAGGAGTATGGTAACTAATATTGTGACACGAGAATTTTATATTATTATACCTATAAGATTTATAAACTTATAGAAAAATTATACTTTTATACACGTTAATCTTTCGTGTAAGTAATCAGGAATTCCACACTTGTGAGGTTTCCCGCAAGTAAATCCTGTCTCCAAATTAACTTTACTAGCGGCATAGTTAATTAAGTGAAGAACGAACTGAATGAATGAACTTTAGCGTTTCATTAATGTACGTAGACAACGTTTTTATTTCTTGTTTTATATCGATCTGGCGCCTAATTTACCTTCGTTAGGTCAGACAGCAAGCAATTTAGCTTGTTACTATATAGAGAGTAGGTATATTGTACAATACATATATATATAAAATGTTACGGATCCGTCTGTAAAAAAAAAGGTTGGACCTTTATCAACGCAAGAACCACCGAAAACAATGTTTGTTAGAATTTTCTCTGTGCGTTTGAGCACGTTAATCTCAGAAACGTCATATCTGATTTAAATGAGGTTTTCACTGTGTTATTAGCTTTATTTAGTGTTAGTTTTATAAATAAAAACGTAATGCAAATTTAAAGATCCAAAAATGCTGCCTGTATTCTACGCGGACGAAGTCACTATTAATTGACCAATAGAAAGCTACATAATGCGGGATTACCTAATATAGGCTATATTTAATCCCCATAATCCTACGAGAAGGAGAACTACGCGGGTAAACCCTAGGGGCATGTCTCTATTCTACGCGGACAAAGTCGTGGGCACAGCTAGTATTATATATTCGGCACCAAAGGTCACTGACACTGGTCACGCGACTATTAGTCGGTGTATTTCTTGAACACGCCCATTTTTGCACCTTTCTTATCGATTTGTTATTTTTTCAAGGATCTCAAGTTATAATTTAGATAAGCCCCTAAAGCTTAAGGTTGAAACGATTATTCAATGCTAAGCTTTCCTGGGTGATTTATAGTATAGCTTTTTAAGAGGTTAAAGTCAGATTTCCTGCGTCAAAACGAAAGATTTTCAATGTCGATTCTTGGGTGTAGGGACTTATACATCGACTTGCTCATACAATTAGAGTTTTTGGTGTTTCTCAGTTAAGAAAAACCTTTAAATAACCTAAAACTAGGCAAATAATATCCTACCATTTTGTGAAAATGTACTTTCTCGCGCTAAATGGATCAGGATGAAATTAGGCACAGTTTTTATCCAGGGAAAATTTTAGATCCCGGGAACGCAGGTGTAACCGCGGGGAGCCACTAGTGTATGTTAATATGAATAATTATATTCCATGTGTCGTATAGTCGTATGTAAAATAATCCTGAGAAAAGATTTTTTATACAATAGTTAAATATCTACCGGTTAAACGCAGCCTTATTCAGATTAGCTTAGTTAACATTAACGAGCGGTAACTCAAGCATTTAACTCGACTGAAACTTGGCGCAGATCCAAAGTATGTAGTAAAAACTTTAAATATTCAATAGCTACCTCCGCGCGGTTTCACCCGCATAGCAACAATACCCGTAGGAATACGGGGATAAAATATAACCTTAAATATGTCACTCCCTTATAGAGATGGGCGGTGGGAATAAACCCGAAAGGAATAAACCCGGGTTTATTCCCAAATGGGAAAGAACCGGGTGTTTACGTGGGAAGAAACCCAATGGACGGGTTTTTTCAATTGAAATGGTTTATACGATATATCTCTTAAACTATTCATTTGATTTAAAAAAATTGGTAACATTTTTTGTTGCAAATTAAATTCTCTACAACTTTGGTTCAGTAACTTTTTGTCGTAGAACTAGAAATGAAAAAGTTATAAGTGAAAATGTTCAGAAACTCGAGCAAACCGTTTCTTTTTGTGGAGCGATGTGTGGATGTCGAAAAGCAGTGCTGAAATGTTCTGCAGTGTGCTTTTATTGTTCTGGAGAGACTAAGAGCAACGTAATGGGGCTCTCAGAATGAATAAATAAAAATGACTTTGACGATGAATCGCCGACATTAACACCCCTTCCTCCCTTCCTTCTCCAGTTCTCACACTGATGTTCAATTCAGAAAGCTGATCAGATGCTGAGCCGCAGCTTGGTCCATCGAAAAAACTGAGCACGGAGTTCAGAAACGAACTGTGGCAAATAAATGCTAGCATACCATTCTGCATTTACCGTTCTTTGTCCCTCAAGAGGAATAGTCGCATGGCCAGTTTTGGAGACAAACGTAGCCACCTTTTTTTTGCAACACTCCGTGAACGAACAATTTTTGTTGGCTTTACTCATTTTCGAACACTCAAACTCAAGACTGGTTTTTGTTTCGGGTTCGTACGCGTATATCCAGGATTCGTCACCTGATGCGATGTTTTATATAGCATTTGAGGATCCTGCGTGTCTTTCGAAAGTTCTGATGCACCAAGTAACACGAGCCGCTTTTTGCTCTTTATAGAGCGAATGCGGTATCCATCGGGAAATCAAATATTTTACACCTAATTGTTCATGCAAGATTATTTATATTTGACTCATCTCAATGTCTAGAGTTGCCTGAATTTCGTAGTATATCACATGTCGATCTTCTTCAATCAGCTTACGCTCAGCATCAACGTTTTCTTGGGTGACTGCAGTTTTTGGACGATCTTGACGAGGATCATCACTGAACTTGATACGTTCACGTTGAAATTCAGCAAACCAGCGATGAATTGTGGTTTTGGATGGGGCTTCATCACCAAATGCAGAAATCATCCGGTCAACACACTGTTTTTGTGTTAAACCACTTCGAAAGTCATAATAAATCATCGTTCTTGAATTTTCTCGAGTCCATTTTCTCAACGACTAAACAAGTTTGACAAAACCTTGTGACAAGACCGAGAATCGTTTTTTAAATAAATAAATGGTATTCGATTTGTAAAACCAAAGACTTTTCAATTTAAAAGATTTTAATATGACAGGAATGGTGGAAATATTCCATTCCCATACTTTTAGTGCAGCCCTCGTAGATATTGGCTCGTCATCATCGTCATTGTCATGATCTTTGTGTTTATGAAACAGGTTCCAATTGTATGAAATAAAAGGTATTTTTGCTGCCCTGTCTGTAATCAATCTGTTTTTTTTTGCGACTATGTATATGGATGTGCGTGCTAAACAATCGTTCTGTGGCTGCTGAAGTACAGGGAGCAGTTAGAATCCGTACTGCAACCCTACTCAACAATTTGGAACTGCAGAGTCCTCTCGACCAAACTACTGGGTCCATTTCGGTGACATTCTTCCATATAAATGGTCTACTCTATAAACCCTATTTAGCTCTATAGTTGGATAAATAAACACCAACGACAATATTGTGCGATTGGTTAACGTCGTGTATATACTCCATCGACTTCGTGTTCTTCTTCTAATTCAATGCCTTGCTATCTTGGATCCAATAAATATGCAGCATAATGAATGGGTGTCAAACATTTATTTGTTCAGTTTACAGCATTTTTTATATCTTGTTTGTGATGCTCATTTAGAATGGATATGTCCGGAAATGCAAAATTAAATGTGGACTTAATATCTTTGGAGGCCATATAAACTTCATTTATAAGTATTCCACTGCCTTCGAGTTTGAAAATAGTATCTTTTATAGTATCCAGTAGTTTAATACAATTTTCTACTATTAACAGTAGATCTGTTAATAGTAGAAAATTGTATTCTCCGAAATATTAGTTAAATGTAGTCGTTTAATGAGGTATATCGTTATTAGCAATGTCGTAAAAAGCAATATTTTTGATAAGGCGGTCATATAGCATTCAACCGGGACCTTTGTTCTAGGTTGATATAACCGCTATGATGTTCTAAGCGATGTCGCAGTAAACGGTTTTGACGTATTTATTGATTTTTTTAAAGTAAACAAAGTTAGATTAGCTCTAACTAGTAGTAATAGTACTTAAATAGTACGTACTATTTGATATATACTACACATAACATATTTGTAACATCGCTAAATATGAAAAAACCCGAATACTTTCCCATTTGGGAATTTTCCTCGGGTTCTTCTCTCAATATTCCTATTTTGGGTTCTTTCCCGGGTAAAATCCCATCACTACTTGTGGCTCAAAGCGGATGAACACACAGAAACAGACAGATATGAAGAAGCGGGTTTTGACTTTACTGCATGCACGTGTTTTGTTTCTAAGAATTAGAAAATACCCAACTAAATTAGCTCAAACTAGTAGTAATAGTACTTAGATAGTACGTACTATTTGATAAATACATGTATCTACACATTACCTATTTGTTACATTGCTAAAAATGAAAAAACCCGAATACTTTCCCATTTGGGAATCTTCCTCGGGTTCTTTCCCTCAATCTTCCCATTTTGGGTTCTTTCCCGGGAAGAATCCCATCACTACTCCCTTATAATGTAGCTTTCCAAGGGTGAAAGAATTGTTGAAATCGGCACAGCAGTTTTTGAGTTTATTCATTACAAAAATACACACACACAAAAAAAAAAATCTCTTTATAATATTAGTGTAGAAAGACACCTCCACGTGGTTGGTGAAATAATTATTCAGACCGGTTATTAAACCGTTTTCATGTTTATTCGTTACATACAAAAATACAAACCTTTCATCTTTATAATATTAGTATATACTAGTGGCTCCCCGCGGTTTCACCCGCGTACCCGGGAGGTCTTCCATTTTCCCGGGATAAAAAGTAGCCTATATGTTAATCCAGGTTATAAGCTATCTTTATTCCAAATTTCATTCAAATCCATTCAGTAGTTTTTACGTGAAAGAGTAACAAACATCCATACATACATACAAACTTTCGCCTTTATAATATTAGTAGGATGATTACGTAACTAAAGTAACTTGCAGTCGCAGTTGTACAAGTACTAGCCAACTAGATAGGTATGCACCTACTTCAAATTATCTATTGCCTAATTTGTAAAGTGACATTTACTAGTTAATTTTATCTATGCGGTAAAATTTTAAAACGAGTGGTGGTTATGAAAATGCTAAAATACAGTTTAGTATCTATGGTAGGTATAGTGGGTTGACTCCATTTCGCTATATAATAGTGTTCTTAATCATATAAAATTATAAACAAACAAACATAATACAATACAAAACTCAGCATTGAATTGTTGAATGCAGATTTACACGGTAAATTAAATCGATTTGTTGCAGAAGACTGAAATAAATTTATTTTTTATCATCGACAGTTCGATACAAGGTCAATACAGACAGACAAAAAATACGTTAACTTTAGAGAATCTAACATGAAAGAAAATGTTCTTTGTTTATTGATAAGCCTCTTAACGATAATTCGAGGCATAAACTTACAGTTAAGACATAATTACCTTAACATTAACCATTTATAAGAGCCTGCGAAAGCTTATTTAAATTAATTTAAATTAAATCATCATCAGCTCATTTACGTCTCCAACGAGGAGGACGAGCGTCCCCTAACCATATAGTCCACGCGGTCCTAGTGCGGATTGGAGGACTTCACATGCCTTTAATTGTGACATCTCAACCATCCTGGTTTCCTCACAATGTTTTCCTTCACCGAAAGCCAGTGGTGTGAATCCATACGTAAGTTTATAAAACACAGACTGTACGGGCTGGGGTTTGAACCTACACCCTCATGATTGTAATTCGATGCGTTTCCCACTGAGCTACCACTGCTCATTATAAATTTGAGTTCCATGACGTTGACTTTGCTGAAAAAAAACTTAATATTTTACTTACTTCTTCAGACAATTCGTAATGAGGAGGTGTACATCCTGACGTTCATCCAGGAGCAGCATCGCGCCCAGGTAGCCGACTCGCTTGTCCGTGAACCTTGGACTGGCGATCAGCTTGAGGCATTCTAGTTGGCCGAAGTGGGCCGGGTAGCCCAGCATGTGGATGTAGAGGAGCTTGGCTATGTTGCGACATCTGTTGGGGGAATTGTATTCTTAGATGTGTTTTATTTATTATTTTTTTATCCAATTAGTGATTAGGATATAAGAAGTAGTTAAGTGACTGTTCTTAGTATTTTTTTTTTATTCATATAGGCCTTTACGAGCACTTATGAGCAATCACTCTAATCCAGTATGATAGAATACAACCTACACTTCTATACCAATATTATAAAGATGAAGAGTAAGTTTGTTTGGACGCGGTTATCATAGGAACTATTTGTTCGAAATGGGAAATTATTTGGTGTTGGATACTCCATTTATGGAGTAAAGCATATAACATAACGCTAAGACTAATGAGAGAATCAAACACGAGAAAGATGTGTATGCGTCGGTGAAAGATTTGTGTACTAGTATAGCTAATTCTCCTATGTGAAAAGTTAGCGACAATTTATCTCTAAATAGACAGTTTCATTGAAATTCTGCGGTAGATAATAATATATTTAATAGACTTGATAAGACAGACATACAACCTAACATACTATGTTAGGTTTTAAACATGTAAAACGCGGACAAAATTACGAGTAGGATATTAGTTATGTAATGTTATGACTTCTCTACTTTAACGACCATTTTCATAACCAGTGGTTTTTCACTGAAATCTATACTAGTATATAGGTAGGTAATGCTGAAGAGTTTGTTTGATTGGTTGAACGCGCTAATCTCAGGAGGTTAGATAGCCCATTTATCGAGGAAGCTTTAGGCTATATATCATCACACTAAGACTAATAGAAGCGGGGCATCAATAAAAAATGTTGCATAAACGGGAAGGTGAGGCTAACGAAGCGCGGGTCAGCTAGTATGCGATATTACTTATATTAACTGGACATAGGTATAGTTAGGTATATACGAAGTCTAAGCACTTAATTCCGATTAATATTTACCTATCGATAACCACGTAACCGTTTCTACGTAGTTATATATTATCTGTGCGACCTCGTACATGCAAATGAGTGATGTTATATGCATGTCACTGTAAAATTGTAAAAACCCTTAGATTATAATCTGTCTCGCGAGATTGTAAACTGTCGAAAGATTGTGTACAGTAACATACTGTTATTTAGCGTTCATTTTTCAGTTAATTATAATCTAATATCTACTCTAACTTATTAGGAGATTCAAAAAAATAAAGTACAAAACAACCCTAACATATCCTGGAAAACAAAAAAAAATACTACAGTTCACAATCACGTCAGAAAAATACCGCAAATTTTTAATCGTACGGGATTTTTTATTTTACCAGTAACATGTATATCTATACTAATATTATAAAGAGGAAAGATTTGTTTGTTTGTTTGTAATGAATAGGCTCCGAAAATACTGGACCGATTTGAAAAATTCTTTCACCTTTGGAAAGCTACATTATCGCCGAGTAACATAGGCTATATTTTATCCCTGTATTCCCACGGGAACGGGAACTACGCGGGTAAAACCGCGCGGAGGCAGCTAGTTATGTATAAGCATATAAATCAAGGCAGTCGCACCTTCAATGCCCTGACAGGTTTTGTAATTCTATTGATGAATGCGTTTGTATTACTTGCATTCTGATACCAGCATCTATGGCCCTTCACCACTTTCCTCTATAGAGGATGACACTTCAAGTACATTTTTTTATTGTTGTTATGCCTATTGCTCTCTTTTTCTCAATGTAATCTATTATCCTAACTAATATCATAAATGCGAAAGTAACTCTGTCTGTCTCGCTTTCACGCTAAAACTACTGAAATATAAAACTAATGATATAAATGAAATTTGGTAACACAGTCTAGCTAGAGCCTGAGAAAGGACAAAGGCTACTTTTTATCCCGGGAACGGTGAAACCGCGTAGAGTCACTAGTTTGAAATATATCCGCCATGCTTTCGATCTACAATATATATTTATTAGAGACTACCGCCGCGCGTTTTCCTGCGTAGTTTCCGTTCCGTATTCCTACGGGGATTAATCTATAGTACAGATCCGATTCAATGTGACGATCGGAACAAACAAATCACTTATTCATAAAGATTACTTCGGATTCATGTATGTGGCTTGCGTTAACATATAACTGAGTTATATATGTAAGTTTATGTATTTATAGTTAATGTGGTTTTGTTGTGGTTTTCTATTCTACCGACCTTCACACACCTTCGTATCAAAGTTATCGTTCCATTATCAGATAACTTTGTATATCATTTGCAAGTATATTGTCTGTCTTTAAAATCAATATTAAATAGGTACTGTACCAAAAACTTTAAGAGCATCGCTCATTTATCTTATTAGAAGCAAACTTAGTACCTACTAAAATTTTCGGATGAAATACAATCAAATTTCGGATACAAACGTTTGTGAGTATGGATGACATGGATGGATGGGTTTTTGTCTCACACTCAACAACGTTTGAAGGGATTTGGATGAGATTTGACACAGAGCTAGAAAATGTTCACGAATAGGTAGCACATGGGTAACTTTTTATTCCGTGAAAATCTACGATTCCCCGAGAATACGGGAAAAATGGTATGGCCACTAAATCCGACATCAAAATATTTTTTTCAATTCGAACAAATAGTTCCAG
Source organism: Thyatira batis (assembly GCA_905147785.2). Taxonomy (NCBI): domain Eukaryota; kingdom Metazoa; phylum Arthropoda; class Insecta; order Lepidoptera; family Drepanidae; genus Thyatira; species Thyatira batis. The sequence goes on from LR990489.1 coordinate 10,081,388, forward strand.
AATGAGAATTACTGCGTTCAAACAAACAAACTCTTCAGTTTATAATGTTAGTATAGATTTATGTGGTTTACTCCTTTGACCTTCATAAGAATTTGCATACAAAGATAAATTGACAGAACAAAGTAGTATCTCATGTTAGACAATAGGTAAATCTATTATTTAGTAACTATTCGAACACGTTTTATATAAGGTATGTGATGAATATTTGGTATCATTTCTAATTGATAAAATAAATATATTGTAGGATTTTCCTCCTTCAAATAAGATGACAAGGGGCCGCCTACTCATATTCTACTTTACCTTTCAATTTATAGATTTTTATAAATATCCTGATATTTTTTACACGGTAAATATGATCCCATATTAGAGATATCTAGTTGTTTTGTAACCTGATAGCTGGTACTAAATATAGTACTACTTATTGATATACATTGCTTATATTTACCTACCTTAAGTGTCAAAGACTTCAACGTAATTTGAGTGAGTATGGTCTAATAAAGTTTATTATTATGTATATAAAAAAGATATTTAAAGACATTCCCAAGCATATTGTTTGGTTGGAAATCGTACTCACGGGTAGCGACTTTAAATTCAGAGTCATTTACCACAAAGCCAGAAGCCAGCGGACTATTCGATAAACTTTTGACATAGAAGCGATTTAGTTTAGACTGGTTAACATGGCAATAAGAAAACTCCAGGATGATTTTGAATAAATAGTATTGAATCCATTAATGATATTAAAGGCAACTGTTTATTACATTTACGACATTTCTCCGAGTACAAACTAGCTTGGCTTCATCTCTATATTAAGAATTCACATTCAAAGAGAACCCAAGTTACACAATAAGGGTCTCCCTTACATTGCGAAAGCTCGCAAATCGCAATCAGTTGCCAAGTAAACAAGTAATTTCGCCATAACTCAAGGAAATAAGGCGATTTCATACATTTTCTTTAAATATTCATCTGGTAATGTAGTATAGATATTTCATAGACCATTGATTAAACTAGACACCGCGATTTATATATAACTTAAGGAAATATATTTTCCTGCATTTTTCTTCATCCCACTATCTGTTTTGACAGAATTATTACTTTTAGTGCAAACACGACCGAAATCCGATATTTTCCTACATACAGAACCCCAATACCTAAAATCACAGTATCTAGTTCAATCCGGTTTGTGAGTAACTCCAACCAACAACCTACCTCCAAACGCTATCCTCCTCTCTAAAAGTGGACCTAATGTATGCGCACTCCTTGTTGACAACGCTTCGTTCTTCGGCCGCAGTCCTCGCTGCTCTGATCTGGCGGATTAGGTCCCTCAGCCGGGTAGGTGTCGGCATCCGTACTGAAACCGGCGCGACTGTTTACGGACGACACACACACATAGAAAGCCTTCATCAGTGCATTGTTTACTGTGCGTTAACTTACGTGCTAGGTAAGCGGGTTTTGATAGATGTCGAAACGGGCTTCGAAATTTGATTTGAATTGGGTGTCTTTATTATGACTATATCTATGTACAGTATATGCACAATTTTTTATAGCTTGTTATTTTTATTTTAAGACTAATTTTTGCCCAACGGTTTCATGCGAGATATCAGGAGATCTGCTTAATTGTTCTAACAATTTAGCAGATCCAGATTTCCATAATAATCTCATTAGGATTAAAACAATTTAATATCAAAAATTGCCAATTCGGTCCAACAATTTTCGAGATTTGCGCTTAGAAGAATAACTATGAATTTAATTTACTTATAAATATGTATTATAAGTAGGTATATAAAGAAAAGGTGAAGCTAGTTTCAACATTAACCATCATCTCTATGTTAGTAAAACTAATTGCCAAGCTACTAAAAAGGGTTAGATACTCAAGCTGATTTGTAAGCATTTTTATTGGGGTTAGATTCTAAAACTAAATGTTAAATTAAACATAAAATATAGTAGTTTTTACTAAATAAAGACTTTCAGAAAGGCTTTTTAATATTTATTGTTGATTAGTTGGGATGCTTAAAAATTAGGAAAGCTTTAGATGGACTTGAGCCACAAGGCAGAGCATTTACACTATAAAAGGACTCAAACCTTTTATTCTAATATTTGCTCAATAAATGTTATCCGTAGATTATTTCAATCCTAACTAACATTATAAATGCGAAAGAAACTCTGCCTCGCTTTCACGCTAAAATTACTGAACCAACTTAAATTAAATTTGGTACACAGCTAGTCTAGAGCCTAATAAAGGAATTAGGCTACTTTTATCCCGGGAAGGCGGATGAAGCCTCGGGGAACTACTAGTTATAAAATTAGGGGTAAAATCGTGCTTATTAAATACTCACCTCTTTCTATGGCCTCATTAACCACCTGCTTTATTGTGGCAATGTTAAATGCCGGGTTGAACCTGTAAAGACATTGTTTTGTATATTATTAATATCAAATGTTATGCACTAGGCCCGCATGGTGGACAATGGCCTTAACCCCCCCATTGTTAGGAGAGGCTCATGCTCCTCGGTGGAGACATATATGAAAGGATGATGAACATGAAATACTTGTTTCTCTTGTACATAGCTGTAATAATGCACTTGACTATACTACTTGGAATATTAGATATAGAAAAATGTGTTCTTATTCTTAAATATGTAAGTTATTTAAACTGTTCATTCAAGACCATTTAAAGTATAATTTTAGTTCATAATCTTTGATTTCATTAGCTTTTTTCAGAAAGCAATTCGAAAAATCTGTTAACTGTGAGCCAATGACCTCCTCTTTATTGCTCTAGATAAGAATGATAAAAACCCAATATTTAGATAAGTATGCCATACCATACCTATTCATTAGAGAAATAAATATGACAGAATTTTAGTATTAAGTATACATTTTCTTTTATTTTTTTGGCATAAACACTGGTAAAAGCATAAAGCTTAAATATGTTAAAAAAAATATAAATCAATAAACTCATATAAGCTATGAGAATACATCTGGTTTCTATAGATCATACCAATTTTCATGTAGGTAATTGATCTCAATTACATTCAATTATATATCAATATGGTAGACATAGACCATAATGTGTGTTTGAGTTATTTGATATGTACCCTGATATGTATATGGAATTAGATTTATTTTAATAATCTGAGAAGATGATGTCATTATCATTAGGACTTTCAGCGGGATTTAGGATTGTCAATAATAAATATTCTGCGACATCTGTTAAAATTGGCCATTCTGATTCCAAGCAAGTTGAGCATATACTTTGGTAACTAGATAGTGTTTCCATAGCTAACATATTGTAGATGTATGCCTATAGAAGGTACAGCCTTGTTTGAAGAGTCATTGTGACCGATTGCGTACAAAACAGGCATTTCAGTGTTGTGAGTGTTTAGTTTGGTTTACTACTAAAAGGGATGTGCTTCCGATCAGATGAGACTGGATCCCTGTTTACCACCGATGTGGTATAAAAAAATGAAAGAATAATTTGTTTTTTGATGTCTCTTAAAATATTATATACCTACTTAATATACAAAAATCATGAATACAATGATAAGATGTGACATTGAGAGATAAATAGAGGAGTTAAATGTAAATCTTTTTGTTTTGTTAATACAATTAAATGTCCTGACATGTTAACTAAGGACAAGCTATAGAAGAAGTATTTCTTTATAATGTGAATATGGAATAACAAGTTACTGAAAATACAGATAATTACTAGTAATGTTCTGTAGAATGTATTGTTTACTTCAACAATAGAATTATATAATGACTATTGTACCTATTTGAACAATAATTAATTTAATATGGAGTCACTTTAGAACCCTAAAAGTCAGATGTTAATACCATCATAAGGCTGGTAGGTGCATTGAACATTATTTTCCTTATAATTACAAAAACTGGTATCACTTCAACAGGTTTATGGAGAAACAATTATTCTAAGCTGGGTATTTCATAATGGTCAATATACTATTATTTTATAAGTTGAATGAATAGTGATACAACACAGTAAGTTAACTAACAGTGTAAAGTTATATCATATATCATCAGAAATAATATTGAAATATTCACATCAAAGTGATAGTGGCACTACCAATTCGACCTCAATGTTTTGGGTCATATAATAAGTAATATAATAAATAATTACCCGGATTCTGAGCCGTTCATGCTGTCCAATTATTTTATCTTCTTTGTAATACCAGATGTTCGTTCCAGTTCGCAGGTAATAGTTTTTGACACGAACAGGTGCGAGGATGTTGGGGGACCAATCAAATAACACTCAAATACAAAACTTATCACTTGGATACTCTTAAAATCATAACTAAAGGAACTAAGGAATGTTCTACACGTATTCAGTCAGCCCTATAACCATTTTATTTCGTCACAAACCATAGAAATGCAAGAGAAATCGCACACCACCTCAACTCCACATCAGTCATATTTTTACACCGAACTAAAATTCAAACATCATATCTGGTGATAACTGTGTTTGCTTATGTATCACAAGATAAATTTCACACCGAAATTTTACGCTTTATCACAATAATTTCAGAGAAATAATACAATTGCCAGCTGACATTTCCGTGGTGCGTTGCAAGAAATTCAACATGGCCGCCGTGACTCGCACATGACGTTTACTTATTTTTTAGTCAAATCAGTTTCGTTATAAATCTACGATTAAAGTTTCCAATTTATATTTGATTTAATAAATATTCATGTAAATATTTTATTGATTTTATCAATTTAAGACTTTCGTTGAAAGCTGGAATATTATAACTATATGAGTATCCGCAGATTATCTTTTGGATCCTGCCTAATCCTGAACGGATAGACGTGGAACTCTTTGGTAAATTTAAAACACCCGTTTTAAACATGTTCATTACAATATGTAATAGTCTAAACAAAAGTTATACCTACAATACACATCATCGGAAATTATTTTGGCAATGTAATATAATCACTAACTTAATCATAAAGTTATCAGGTAATCAATCAAAATCACATTTTGCACCTACCTTCTGTTCTGTTCTGGCGGCAACACACTCCAATCAACTTCGTACATAGGATATGCCATAATTATAAATAACACAAATACAAATACTATAAAGTTTTTAATAAAAACATTTCACAATGTATACCACAGTATTTCACGACGGTGCACACTATACTGTTCTGTTATCAGAAGTGTTTTATCAGGTGCAGGTACTCCTCAAATATCCAGCAACTACGTATCTCTTATCAAAGGTACAATTTATCACTGAAAAAGGATAGCAATACCGTCGCGGTGTCGAGCGATGTTTTATTCTTTAATGTCAATACTATATGTACAAAACAATGAGTCGTGTCACATCATTATCTTAATAGGAAAACTAATTATTATTCATTGTATATGCGCCGTGGTTCCGTCGTATATGATACGTGCATTGGTGTAACAGTTGCCTTATAAGTTGTCGTCGTGGTTGCGCGGCGGCCTATCAACACTATTCCTTTTAATGCAGTCCACAAGCCATCTGATGCCTTCGTCGACTCCATCACTGCAAATAAAAAAATAAAAACTCTTGACTATGATTGCCTTGCATTATCAATCAGTATTTTTTTCACACCTTTATAGTACGTCTTGATTTTGAAACAAGGTAATTATTAGCAAGCTTATTTAATTTTGTAATAACTATTAATAACGACGTTTCTTATAATGAGGTTATTAAAAACGGGTACATATAGGTGGTAATAAAGTCTTCCGCCGGATACTAGATCCATAATAATTTTAAAATATAATAAAACTGGATTGGTCACTGATTGAATCACTTTTATAGATCATATTATGGTTGTTTATTATACGATTGTTAAAGAGTGTATAGTATATTAAATGAGTATATAATATATTTAAAGAACAAAGAATATTTGCAGTAAAGGAATTTGCATAAGAGTGAGTGACCTCTCATACATGAGGATTCTTTTGCTATTTAGTGCATAGTTTGTTTATGTAAATGTATAATCAAAAAATTATGCCACAGTGAGTATGATTCACAAGTAATCAAGAGTATATGTAATCTCTTATTAAAAAATAGACAATATATATGTCCTTTAATATAATACTCAACAACATAGGCGGCATATTTTGTTTTTGATTACTATATTCTTTTTAAACAAATGAAGTGTTACCCAGTTAATGCCGATGTGGCCATGAGCATAATATCCCTAGCACCAATAAGGTGTGCATTCTGGTTGAATATTGGTTTAACCGTGTGCACGCCCATGCAGTCTGGAATGTCCTGTTTGTTGGCTAGAACCAGGAGGGGTACCCCGGAGAGATGCTCTGATGCTATCATTCTATCTGAAACATTTTTATTGTTATTAGTATCATTGTTCCATAAATTTATTGGATATCCCAACAAAGTATAGATTTATAGGATATATGTATTCCCTTTCTTATTGATTGTGCCTAAGCTTTATCTGCTTAATTGATATTCATATATTTTCTATTTATTTTAATTTTTATTGTATTTCTGGTCTAGTTTTACGTTGTATATAGGTATATGTTATCCTGTATGTTAATACGTAAAAAAAAATTATATGTAAAATACCTCTGCTAAATTGATGGTAATTTGTTAGTATATTTATATTTCTTACTTATTTATTGATGCATTGAAATGGTGCTATATAACTGGAGCCTGATTTAAAAACTGAGCTACATAATATATTTTTCTTTATATTGCTATCATTGGTAGATTTAGAGTGGTTAATCTTGCTGACATTTTTGTGCAGAGGATTTTGGACTCTCTATTATGGACTATAGAGTTCTAATCTGGTTGTTTCATCACAGATTGGTATTTTGAAGTATTCATCACAACTTCTAACTATGTATTAAATTCAAACAATGATCTTACCAAAAGTTTCTTTGGATTCTGAAACCCTCTCTCTATCCGATGAGTCTACTATATAAATAACTGCATGACTTTCAGCATAATACTGTAAATAATATAACAATCATTAATAAATATATAAATATTAATCAGGTAAAACTAACATTGTTTGTATGTAGATTGAGAAACAGGCACTGATAAGCATGAGTAGAATAGAAACATTATTGTAACAGCTGTATATTAATAGAAAAAAACAACAACTAATATATTAACATAAGACTTAATATGCAAATTTAATCTACGCCGTAACCAACCATAGCATACTATCCAAGCAAGTACTAACTTCAGTTATATATACATTATTTTACAATATATATGTATGTTTTCTGTGGATGATAGAAATAACATACTGGCTATGATTAAATAAAACATTAACAATGTTTTTAGTCAATGGCAAATTATATGATTAATAAAACTTAGTTTCATTTTATGTACCTTATCCCATAGTGACTGCAGCTCCTGCTGGCCACCAAGGTCCCAGAAGTTAAGGCGTACACCATCTACATCTATTTTACCTATATTCAGGCCAACTGTTGTAGTTATTCTACTTGGATTCATAGCTTTGTATTTCTTCGTAAATTTCGTCTTTGTTGCCTCCAAATATGTCTGAAATACATGAAAAAGGGGTAACTTATCAATTAAGCTAACTGTTAAGCCTTCATAACCACTATAAGGCATTCAAACATACATGAAAAATAACAAGTTCTTAGTACAAGCATTTTAGAAATTCGTAAGTGGGTTTTCATTACCGTTTTACCCGCATTGTCAAGTCCTAGTATCAAAACACAAAATTCATCTTTTTGTATAATGTATTTGTAAAAGCCATGTAGTAGCGTATACATCTTAAATCATTTTATGAGCGTTTTATAAATTAAAATTGCGTACGAAACTCGGAACAAAACATTTATCCATCACTTCCATCAGTCAGATGTTAAACGTCAGTAATGTCATTTACGTCATCAAATATACGAACGGATAGATATCCTGTCAAATCGACTGCGTTCCGTAGGTTCTTCAATTTCAACCGCGTGAAACAGCGGTATTTAAACAGATTAATAATTAATTAAAACTGTGAAATAAACATGGACCTAATATACTAACAGGACTGATAACTCTGAAATTTGTATTTTTCGAAAATGAACCATATGTCAAATCGATAAAGTATATTTTCTATGGTGCTTTACACAAAGGCAAATCCGAGCCGAGAGAGATAGTCACAACGGAGGCCGTGTGTCTCGTTCTTCCATCTTGCCACTCTAAAAAAATTAAGTTGATCAAAAAGTTTGGCTAAACAAAACTATGTTGAAAGATTTGTATTTTAATGTATTTTTAAACAATTTGAAGTCACAAAGTCAAGAATTGTAATTGCATGTATTTCGCTAGAAGTATTCTTATAAAAACATATATAATAACATTTTTATTTAGCCTATTTTTTGTTTCTAATGGTAACCCTTTAAAGCGTCATGTCAACTCATGTGATGACGTCAGTCTAACTAAATATTATCAATGGAAACAAGGGGTATTATTAACGTGACCATACGTCCCGCTTTGGGCGGGACAGTTCCGCTTTCAGACTGTCCCGGTGTCCCCAGCAAGGCCAACGTTGGGAAACAGACCAAACGATAATTTAAAATATACTTTTCCCGTTCGAAATGTGTGGAACGTACCAAATGTAAAGGAAATCGGTGTTCAAACAGATAACAGTATCAAATGTATGATAGAAGATGTTTTGAAGAGAAAGATAAAAGTATTATCACAAAGGCTAAATAGACGCGAGGAAAGATTAAAAAACGTAAATTCGCTTTTACTGCAATTAAAAAAAAAGTGTATAAATTTTGACGAGGTGGAACAAAATACAGTGAAACCTGGTTAAGTGAGACATCAAGGGACCTGCAATGTCGTTTCACTTATAGAGGTATTCCACTTACCCAGTGTCTCAAATATACAGGTATAAATAAATATCTGTCTCATTTACAGAGGGTTCCATTAATAGAGGTGAGAATACAGGTTATTTCAGTTATACAGGTGCGATCATTAAATAAAATAACGTGTTATGTATGTAAATGAGTTTTAACAAAAAAAATATTATATACTTAAAGGTAATCATACAAATGTAATCAACAAAAATATTCAAGCACGTTTTTACACGTAATATGTATGTACGAATATGGAAACAGAAAGTATCAATTATAAAAAATCTGTCATTTTAGACAAAGAGTAGATTTTGGCACATTAAATTCGGCACAAACTTCTTCGCGTGTCTTCCCACTTTCATAAACGGATATTAACTTCAGTTTTTCACGTAATGATAACGATTGTAGCTTTCATTTTGACATTTTTCAAATAAACATCTGTATGATAGTAAAGCGAAACTAAAACTGAAGGTAATTGAAGCTCAAAATTTGTACTTACGTACTTGGAATTACGTGTGGAATTTGTGGGTAGAATAAGAATGAGTAAACAATGTTATCTCAGTTACAGAGGTTTATGCATAAAAAATTTACTCGCTGTCTCAGTTATAGAGGTAACTATGATGATAAATCGAAAGAACAAATCCCAGATATAGAGGTTTACCTCGTCCCACTAACAGAGGTAATTCAGTGCCAAAGTGTTGGGACCTCAGCATGAGTTCCAGTTATGGAGGTTTCTCACTTATCCAGGTCCCACTTAACCAAGTTTCACTGTATTTTAATACGAAGGTGAATTTATCTATGTATACGACCAAGGTATAGACAAATTCTAATAATAATCACTCCACTCTGCGACCACATTAGACCCTACATTGCACCCGTACAAAGGCGGAGGAGTTACTTACTAGTTTTAATAAACTATTTGTAGTTAAGAAGATCTCAAGATTTAATTTGTCTCACATAGCAAACAATTTATTGTCACCCTGTTAGAAAGGGACACACGGCCTCTGTACTAACTATCTCGCTCGGCTCGTTTTTTAGATCAGAGTGCTCGGTCCTGTTAACATATTACGTCCATGGCAATAAAAGATCAGTCACAGTCATATAATAATTAAAGCCACGTTCTTCACACAAACCATTTATATTTTACTCGTTTCTTGGTTTACGGAACCCATACCCAAAATTTATAGTCTAGAATTATCTTTGCCAACGTCGAGTTTATAATGAATAATTCACTTGCTAACATTTTTCGTCAAAACTAATATAAATAGTAAGTAGCAAGTTATTTATAGAACTTAACGTAGTGAACTTATTATAATTTAATTAAGTATGAGACATATCTAGCATTTTTTGTATGGAGCCATTATCACTTTTTAAAACTACGACATTGGCCAAATTATAGGCCATTCGATGGAGCCATAAACAACAAACAAATTGGAATTGGAATCGCATTTATTTCCTACCCTTGATAGTCTCTTTCAATATCATTGTAAGAAGTATATTAAATATTGTATTATTAATATGACACGACAATCGAAGAGTTATGAAAAATCAAGCACATATGGAGAATCCGAAGAAACTTTTTTCTCTCCACGTTGTATTTACATATCATTAGTATTAGTTGGCGACTTGCAAGGTCCTGGGGACAAGATTTTTCTAACAATATTCAATGGACAAGTCATCATAGATACTAAATGGACAGATGGAATCACATTGGAATCAGAAGTGCCCGTGAATCTCAGAAATCCTTTGCACCATCCATTGATTGCGGACAAACCTCTTTTGTTTTTGGTTCGAACGACTGGAGGAAAAGGGGCGAAGGATCCAGATCCTTTATTAAATTTAGATAATCGTGCAGGTGGAAACGTAGATTTGTTTCCTCTCTTGTTGGGCGAGGAAGAAGTATTTGTCAAAGTTCCGTTGTTATTATTGAGCACAGGCGATGATTCTGGATGTGCGGTTGAAGTTCACGCCATTAGTAACGGCATTTCAGTTAATACAAATATTCCGTTGACACTTACACTTATCTCTGCACAATGTTTGCCTTTGGCAAGAGATGGTACTGTTTATATTGGTGCTGTAGGCTTGGACGAAATTTTAGACGAGAAAATTGTAAATTTTGGAATGTCGCTAAGCACTCCCGAGGCTAAGAAAGTAGTATGGGCGTCGGCCAGTAACGGTGGCTTAGCAGCAAACACAGCATTTAATGTTCCAGATGAAGATAAATATATTCCTTATGATTTTGAACCGAACGGAACTGAACAATGCAGGTCAGTGTATTGGAATAGCATGAAAAGGGTACTGGTCGATGTCACGCTTTTGCGTGAAAGATTATTATCTACACCGTTGTTAGTTGAATTCGCAGGCGTGCCTAAGGCGGGAAAAACAGAAGTTCGAGGAAGGTACATTGGATTTATTGACGCAGGGGTATTATTGGAGCCAGGACAATTCAGCGTAACAACATGTGCTAAGCTATATTTTTACAGTGAGGCTATGCTACCTCCAAACGTTGGTCCGCTTTTAGATCTACCGCCTACCAGTGCAAAAATTAGTGCTCGAGATACTGATTTCATAACAGATGAACATGGCCATTGCGCGTATGTTGTCATAAGATTCAGTTTGGTGGATGCCCTCGTACCTAAAGTAAAGATAGTTACACTTTTTGAAAACGTAGGATGTCCTATTCCAGAAGGGCCTGCAGCGCCTATTGAAATACTTGATGTACCGCCTTCAACGGATGAAACTATCATCGACGTAACCCACATAAGAAAAGAGGGTGGAGCATTAGCAGTACATAAAGAATTGTGTGGGTTAGCATGCAGAGGTGCAGTACCAATGAATCAAGGAATTAAACGAACGGCAGCTAATCGCTTGTTGATGCGCGTGAGGTCAATGCTGAAACAATTTCCGCCAGGGGATTGTACTTACGTAGACTGGCAGGATATAGTCACTGGTCAGCACGCTGCTAGTCGGCGCGCGGTGACCGCATCATTTGAACCACAACAATCATCTCGGCGTCGACCTCCACGCGTAGCTGCCGCTAGAAGTAGACTTGCAGGGGATAAAAGAATAGCGGATATTCATATCAGAACTAATCTTAAAGTCGCTGCTGGTCAACCGAGATCATTACTTTCGAAAGCATTGCGATGTCTCGAAGAAAATAATAGTTTCGAAGCCAAGAAATATTTAGTCGAAGGTTTAAGTGCTCAGCCGAGAAATAGATATTTATTGTGGGCTTTCGCCGGTCAAGAGTATGATAAAAGTCCTGCTGCAATTAATGCAGCATCTTCAGCATTGCGCATTGCCGTTAAAGGCGACTATTCTGATGGCACGACTAATGCTATTGGTTGGGCAGCGTTACATGCTTTAAACCATTTTAACGACGACATACATGCAGCTTTTGTTGCTGCAAAAAAAATGAGAAAATCGTATGAACTCCGCAGCGAGTGGACAAAGTTTCTTCTTCGATGGTCAAGTGCAAGCGGGGAGGAAGAATCATTCTGGCTGCCATCTGTTATAGCTTCGTCTAACCCCATGTTAATTGCAGCGGCCTTCTTTCTCTGCTTACGATGTTACAGCTTCAGTGAAATTATTTTACAATGTGTGGAGCGGGGCTGTGCAACACGTGGCTGTCGACGAGGAACCGTAACAAAGGTGACTGCCGACATTTATTATATAAGAGCTGCGTCACTTATATTAAGACGCCAGTTAGACGAAGCTTTAGAGACAATTAATCGAGGAATTAAGAGGTTTGGACCATGTTCTATGATGTCACAAATACGCACTTCTTGCTTGTTGTGTGTTCGAGGCTGGGATGGTGAATGTGAGAGGGCTCTGAATGAATCTGAAAAGGCCGGTACTGTATCATGCCCTGCACTTTTATTACAAGCTGCTATGGGTCAATTTAAATCGAATCCGAAGGAAGCTCTACAGAGGGCTGCACGCGCTCATAAAATTGCTCCATCTGCTTATTCAGCTCTACTGATAGGGAGGATTTATGCTATTTTAGGGGAGGATGCTTTGGCTGAGCGTTGGGCAGCTGGTTCTGTGAAGCTGGAGCCGTTGCTAGCTGATGGCTGGGCATTCCTAGCTTTACTTGCGCTGTATGATAGAGACCTGGATAAAGGTAGGACAATGCTACGCACAGCTCGACAAGTGGGTCCTGTCAGTCCGGATTTGGAAAAAGACTTGAAGAAAATGATTGATGTTGTCGAACTAGAGACCCTACCTGATTCACTTGTAAAGAATTTGTGCCTTTGCGATTATTGTTAGTTTATTAGTTAATAGTTTTGAGTGTGTATGCTATAAAGGTTCTTGCTTGGGATATAATGTTTACCTTGATTGATTAAATGGTTATATAATAATAATAATAATAATTAAGAACAGTTTTATTATTGTCATAGAAAATTACGACCGGATTATTTTTTTCATGTATTCTATCAAGTAACGTCTAAGGAATCTCTTTCCAAAAGTTATATATTTTTATCTTTTAAATAATAATAATATGTTATGTTTTGCATTGGTAGGATATGTACCTACATAGGTAGGTGGCTTTAAATATTATTAGAACGCATTAGTACTAGAAGTTATGAAAGTTAGGTACGAATACTGCAAGACAGAATTAGAAGTGTCACCGATCTATTTATGTAACTAGGTGCGTTGAAAGCAAACTTGAGTTGTGTTAGTGTGGCTATCTCTCAACGAAAGTAGGTTAGATTACGCATATGTACTACCAGTTCATAACAATTCTTATCAATCTGATATACTGATAACATCGACGTGAATTAAACAGTAATTTCCAAAGAAGAATGACACAACCCATGTTTTTACAAATCCATACAGTTTTCTTTCGACTTTTTGAATAGTTACGATAATGTATCGCTTTATCTGAGTCGCGGTTTGTTTCGCGTAGATAATAAATGTCGAATGTTTAATTCTGTACGTTGTTCCGTTGCAACACAGCTCGCGTTGTGCAGTTACGGTCTCAGCGGTACACAAACATTCCCCGAGGTGGAACGGCTAGCCTCTTTGTTATGAGTTTACTTCCAAACAAGATTTCTGACATGTGAACGCGAAACATCACAATGGCTCTTTCGACGAATTGCTGGAAATATCTTGTGCTAACCTTCAATGTGCTGTTTGCCGTGAGTATTCCATTATTTTTGCATAGATTTCACCTCTGTTTCATTGCTGAAATATTTGTCGCTCAATGCGCGCTTTTAGCATTGTTGTCATAACAACGTAATCAAACATGTATGGTATGTTATTAAATGCAGTTATAGTGTTACTTTAAGTTAGTTTAGTGTTCTAATGTATATCATTAATTCATAGTTCCTTTTACTAAAAAAACGATGACACAGTTTTTATCATTGCTCACATTGTATGGGATCTTTCGACGAGTGTATTGTACCGTCAATCAACGCGATAATCACAAAATGAATCACTGTTATCACGCGCGATAGACTTATATAAGGTTTCATAAGAGTGACAAGGAGGTCCTATGAAATTACGTGCAATGTTATTTTGACGGGTAATAGTATAGTTTAAAGTTGTTATATCTCGTCAACAGATGTCAGCAGTTGTTTTGTTCGGCGTTAGCGGGTTTCTTCTGTACAAACTCTTTGTGTACCGCCATTTTATTGGGGTAAATGTGGAGTATCCTACAATTCTTTTGCTGGTGATGGCCGTCAACACCTGCACTATAGCATGGATCGGCTGGAGGACAACAAAGTCAATGCACCAAATTCATGTCGTAATTGTAAGTATTATTCTTCAAACTTTTAATTAGGTTTAAGTTTCAGCAGGCACCTAAATAAACCTCAGTAATTTATTAAGTTTCAAACAAATTTAAAACTTAGCATAGTCTCTAAATTTGACTAGATGGCGCTAGTAGTTGATAAAAACTTAGTCGGAAACTTTCAAAGTAAACTTTGATGACGTCACACACCACTGGCCAGGGCCATAGGTCATAGATATATAATTTTGAGACTGTTTATTGAAAAAACACTTCGAATTGCTGAAAAATTTTAATAACTTTTAGGACTAGTTGAATCTCGAAGCCTTCTCAAAATAATTATTACGCGGACGTATTTGAGGGTTCAAGCTAACTAATACCTATTTTATGGAAATATTTTAATGTAGGTACTAAATTTATTTATTCTGTAAATATAATATTACATTACAAATAGGTATATAAGTATAACCAATCTAAGTATAAATTTTACGGCTGACCTGTTTCCCTTTACCATACTTCCAGACTGGTATCCTCATTCTGCTGGTGGTGGTGGTGGAGTTCGCGTGCTTCGTCTGGGCCATGGTGGTGTGGGACAGCATAGACATCGACATCAAGACAACCATGGAGACATACTTCAAACTTAGCTTCGACAATACCGAAAATAATACCAATTCTGTGGATTCTATCAGATGGGATCGACTGCATATTAAGGTATGTCTTTATCCCATCAAAAACATAAATGTGTAATGAAATGAAAGCTAAGTTTAAAATCCTAAGTAATATTATAAGTGCGAAAGTAACTCTGTCTGTCCGTTTCGCTTTCACGCTATAACTATTGACACACAGACAGCCCGGTTGGCTTTGTGGTTAGTGACCCTGACTCTCAAGCCGCGGGTCGTGGATTCGATTCCCACCCAGGACAAACATTTGTATGCATGAATATGTCTGTTTGTTCTGTGTACGGATGTAAATATCTATATAAGTATGTATTTAGAAGTAGTATATGTAGTATATCAGCTATCTGGTTACCATATCACAAGCTCTGCTTAGTTTGGAATCAGATTGGCCGTGTATGAAAAATGTCCCAGGATATTTATTTTATTATTTATTATTGATAATGAACAGATTTAAATGAAATTAGGTACACAGATACGCTAGCCTGAGAAAGGACCATCAGGGTGGGACCGCGTGCCTGTTTGCCACCCTTGTGGTATAAAAAAAAGGACATAGGCTACTTAGAGTATTTTATTCCGGGAAAATTTAAGATTCCCCGGGAACGCGGGTGAAACCGCGGCCATCCACTAGTACCTATATGATGACACTATGATACATGCCTTAGCAATTATGTTTTAAATATATTTTAATAAGATTTTTTTCTTCAAATTGCCCTAAAACTAGGTACCTAAATACGATCTTTATTCTTCATAACCTACTTACGTAGATATTAAACATAAATAACATCTTGTTGTTAAATATATAAATCAAAACAAATTGATTGGATTTTCCGCTGTGGTTAATGCAGGAAATTAATTTTATGTTGATTTATTACCTATTTAATAACACAAAATATACATTATTTTTGAATCAAAATAAAACAGTAGGCAATACTAGGTTGTTATTAACCAGCTCACCCCGATCGCAACTATCTACCTATGGTAAATGATCCAATGGTGGCCAGTTTAAGAAAAAAAAAACTGGTTTTTGTGAAATATTACCAAAATTGTGAAAGTTTCAGCACTGAATATAGTGAAACTGTAAAGTCCAGTCCTTATTTAATATTTGTAATGTGTTACGCGTGAGATAAAGCTGGATTCAATTAATTTAACAAATAAAAGTTGTAGTTTTGTGATCCAGTCTTGGCCAGGGAAAATCCATTAATGGATACCCCAGTCTTAGTCTTAGTTTATCTTTATTTTATGGCTAACACATCAAACAAATTTTGATTTTAATTAAGCAATACTATTTTACAAGTGAAACTTTCTGCTCACCGCCTAAATGATTTCCTTAAGAAAAGCCGTCGTTGTCAATTTCAAATCACTTTACACGTTGTATTCTCGCATATTTGTACATATAACTGACTGAATTGAATAAAACGTTAAACTTAGATAGCTCGATGTCTAAAGTCTATGTCACAGTGATCCCAATGTAAAAACATTCGCTCATGTCCGGATCCTAGATGTTTCTTTCAATTTTTGGCCATTACTGGTACCGTGGCCACCACTGGTACACTTACGATACTTACATACAAATGTTGTTAGTATAATTTTTTTTTTTTTTTTTTTTACATTTTCCACACACGGCCAATCTGATTCCAAACTAAGCAGAGCTTGTGATATGGTAACCAGATAGCTGATATACTACATATACTAAGTTTTAAATACATACTTATATAGATATTTACATCCAGACACAGGACAAACAGACATATTCATGCATACAAATGTTTGTCCTGGGTGGGATTCGAAACCACGACCCGCGGCTTGAGAGTCAGGGTCACTAACCACAAAGCCAACCGGGCTGTCGGCTTACTTTAGAAGTATAAAGTAATAAATATATACACCTACTAATTTTATAAATCTAATGAGTTTCTTTGTACGTAATGTCAGGAAGTGCTGTTTTTTATTA
Organism: Thyatira batis; assembly: GCA_905147785.2. NCBI lineage: Eukaryota > Metazoa > Arthropoda > Insecta > Lepidoptera > Drepanidae > Thyatira > Thyatira batis. Next base: position 10,098,562 of record LR990489.1, read on the forward strand.
ATACTTAATTAAATTAATTTAAATTACACAACAATATACTATATTATATTATATCAACAGTTCGAATGCTGCGGCATGACAGGCCCAAGTGACTTCACGTCGAAAGGGTCAATGCCCTTCTCCTGCTGTGGCCAGGGTCCATTGGACGCGCTCCACAAACCGTACGCTGGTGACTGCTCGATGATCTACCAGCGAGGGTGCGGGAAACCACTGCATGAGTATACGAGGCATCATCTGCTGCTGGTTGCCATGGCAGCGCTGATGGCGTCTATTTTGCAGGTGAGCTAGTTTTTTTTAAAGAGTGTGGAAGTGTGGGTGTTTCGATTTACGAAAGAAAATCTACTGTAGTTGGCAACACCACTGAAATAACGTTGTTATTAGACTTAAAGTCTCTGTTCTATAGTGGGTATTTTTATCTTTATTAAAAAAAAGCTACTCGCTCCCGCGTATGTCTTGGTCAGATGAATTATTTTTCTAGCCATAGGAATTATCTTCAGTAGTGTCCCCGTCGTGTTTATCTGACAGTCTGAGATGCAATCTTCTGATGGTAAGTGGTTTGGTCACCTTCACCCAAAGAAAGTGGAAGGATGAAGCTGTAGTCTATTATTTCACATTACCTCTACTAGGTTAATTAGGTTGTATGCCCTATGTCGATTAAGTTACAAAATGACTCGTGGTAGCGGTTTAAAACAACACCAACTAACAAATCCTGGGTGGGCTCAAAATGTCAGAAAATCAAAATACTGACAGTTCTTCTATCAGATACATTTATATATCTACACTTCTACACTAATATTATAAAGAGGAAAGATTTGTATTTTTGTATTTTGTATGTAACGAATAAACTCAAAAAGTACTGGACCTATTTTAATAATTCTTTTTTCATTAGAAAGCTACATTATCACTGAGTAACATAGGCTATATTTTATCCCTGTATTCCCACGGGAACGGGAACTACGCGGGTAAAACCGCGCGGAGGCAGCAGTTCTGTATAAAACCCAACCTTAAAAACAATAACATAATATTCAAATATCGCTGACGTTTGTCATTATAACGATAAGAACCAAAAACCAGACTCCCTAAGGGTAAAGATGACCTCCAAACATGGCTGACACAATACCACATATAAACATGCTGAATAATAAATATATGTCCTCGTACTTATTTATTGCATTGCTATAATTAAACATGATGGCCATAGTAATGCTGAGTGTCCCATGAGCTTAGTTTTATAATCATGCTTTGCTATCTACGTCATCTATATTGGTGGGTATGGACTATTTTTATATATACATTTGTTCTGATTAACTCTGAATGCTGTTTCATCCAACAAAATTTGAGATAAAACTAGATTGTTACACTCTGCGTAAGTACGGAGGATGTATAAATGTACCTACATCCTACTACATAATAGACTAGACACATACTACATAGCTTGTTTTGACGTCATTGACGTTTCTGTACTGTATCTTTCGAAGAATTGATGCATTGGATGTTGCCCTACGACCGCCATTTTGGGAAGAAAGGTAAAGTAGTCAGTAAGGTAGATAATCAAATATGTTGTTGTTAAATATAGGAGCTAAAAGATCTTGCAGTGACATTGATGAGATCAGCTTAAAGACACCTCTATATAAACAACTACTCAACGCCATTAGAAATGCAATCATCCTAAACATAGACGACAGATAATTGAATAAAAGTCACTCTAGATGATACGACCAGAGATATTACCTATTCAATCAAATATCTAAAATAGTCATCTTCAGATCAAAAGTTAAAAGGACCCAAAGTCTAGAAGAAAAATGAGACTGTACCTACCTACCCACACTTTAAAGTAAATTTAAAGCCAAATTGTCATATTACCTACAATATGATTGATGCTACACCAAGGTCGTATTATACTTCGTAAATAGCCAGTAAATGGTCAAACGAAATAACCTTCGTAAAAAGGAAGGCCTTTTCCTAAATTGTGACACACATAAATAATTACTTGGAAGATGTGACATTACTTCAACTTGTAACTAAATAATACATTTGCTACGTGATGCATAATTTACTTTTAAATATGTTTGTAAACAGAAATAAATTAAATTGGCATCTGACAATAAAGACTTGAAAATCTTTTGCACTGTAGAAGAGTGAAGCACTAAGTGATCCCAGAACGATTAAGAACAGAAGATTGATAGTGAAATCAAAAGATTGCATCCTTGCATGATTTAGGTGAATGAGTTATGGTTGCTAATTCCAAAGATGAACTAAAACACGGAAGATATATCTCATTAAAACGACTACCATTTTTATATTAAAGACCTTGCAGCATCCTTCCGTGTGCCATAAAAGGGATGTCTAATCGAAACAATGCAAAACATCAGTCTGTCTTCGGTGCTCATTAACGAGCTAGTGATGATCATGTTCTATTAGCGGAGCCACGTCAAATTATCTATGGAACAATGACGTATGCTTCATATTATGGTAGATTTATATTTCGCTCCACAGTTTTGAAAATCACAAATCTTCTATCGATCCGAGAGTGAATGTTAAAATGGCTATAAAATCTTATTATTTAGGCACAATTAGTCTGCTCGTGACCACCATCAATGCAACTTGATCAAAACGTCGAGGTTGGTCAAAGCAATATTATAATTTTGATAATAATCTAAGCGCGAATGCTAGATCCCACCCCGCGGTTTCACCCGCCTACTTCCCGATCCCGTAGGAATATAAGGATAAAATATAGCCTATGACACTCACAAATAACGTAGCTTTCTATTGGTGAAAGAGTTATTCAGATCGGTCCAGTATTTTAGCCAAAGCTTATTCATAACAAACAAACATTAAAACAGAAAATCAAATCTTTCCTCTTTATTATATTAGCATAAATAAATATCTGTTATTATATCGTTATTTCTAGTTGCTACTAACTTTGTATAATCAAAAAGAAGGGGCAAAGATCAACATAGATTCGGGGCTAGTGTGGCGGCTACAATAGTGTGATCTGAGTGGAAACCGCGTGTAAATAAGTGTGTAACATCTATTTTTACACGTAATGGTCACTCATTACGAAGGTGACTGGACATCGGGTTCGTTGGCAGTTCTGGTAAACACACAAGCGGCAATTTACACTATACCAAAGTTATTTTCGACTGCACACATCTGTACGTCATTTGATTCTTTTGAAACTATTAAAAAATATGCGCTGACAAAAGATGCGTTAAGCAAGGTAGAACGAGTACGCGTTGATTATTGTTGTAAGGTCTTACTTGAATTTAGAGAGCCTTGTGGCTTCAGCATTCAATTGAAGAACGGATGTAATGGGCCTAAATATCCAAAAGCATAATGCAGGATATGTAAAAATCTAATTCTTACAAGTAGACTGTTCACTTTTTGGTAAACGGTCACTGCCGCCGTTGTTTTCATATTTTGTATATCCTAATTAATACACGATTTTTCTAACACTTCTAACTTTCCTCACAGTGTTGAATGGGCTCCCCAAATGGTTATAGCATGAGGTTCTTGAGGGTTAGAAGATATTTTGTCAGAAAAGGCAGCACGTGAGGTCATGGTCATGGTGGAAACATCGTCTCATTCTCTTAAGTAGGTACACTACAAAAACAAGGTCACTTCATGGCACATTTACTCCCAACTTCGTCGACTTACCCAGAAATTGATTCTATTACAGATGCAACATGTCTATCTATAGCTCTTTGAATTTTGATGCCTTATTTATTGTGTTTATACCTTAGCCGCACAAATAATATATTTGGCCAACCTCCAACACATAGGAATAGCTGTCAGCTCTATCATATTAGTCACAATATGTTGAGGGCGCCATTTCTGTAAAAAGCAACGGCTTAAGGCTACTGTTAGCATGGAAGCATTAATTAAATGGAATAAGAAAGTAGACGTTATTGCATTAATAGCAGGTACTCAACAACTTGCCGTAAGTTTCAAAACCAATCCATAGTTGAGAATCGAAACGTGTAAAAAAACGTCAACAAACCGGTCGCCATAACATCGTAACGTTGTGCAACCGTAGAAAGTTGTAAAATCTCGCCCACGTCTGTATTAAGACCTCTGTAATGTACTTATGGAGTCCCTCTGTCGCCCTATTCCAGAGGACCGACGAGGGCAGGGAGGGCCGATTTAAAATGGCCGCCGTAAAATGGACGGAATGGCAAACACTTATGCGCAGAGCGAAAGTGTTTTGTTTACTTTATTGAGTTATGGAATTAGCAGATTTTAGGCTTACGTAAGCTTACGATATGTGCCTAATAAATTGCAGCAATAAGTTCTTCAAAAATGTATTTCGTGCTAAGGTAAACCATCAATCGAAATAATGAATTTTAGAAACTACTAGCTGGCGCCCCGCGGTTTCACCCGCGTAGTTCCGTTGTTCCGTTCCCGTGATCACTTCATCATCATCAGCTCATATACGTCTCCACCGAGGAGCTCGAGCCTCCCCTAACAATGAGGGGGTGTAGGCCATAGTCCACCACGCGGGCCTAGTGCGGATTGGCGGACTTCACATGCCTTTGATTGTGACATCTCGGGCATGCAGGTTTCCTCACGATGTTTTTCCTTCACCGAAAGCCAGTGGTGTGAATCCGTACATAAGTTTTTAGAAAACTCAGAGGTACGGGCCAGGGTTTGAACCTGCACCCTCATGATCGTGAGTCGGTGCCTTACCCACTGAGCCACCACGGCACGGTGCGTGATCACTTAGGGGTATCAAATCAAAATAGATAGTGACGATTCTCAGACCTACGGAATATGCATTGCATATAAAATTTCATAAGTATCGGTCAAGCCGTTTCGGAGCAGGAGAGGAGTAGGTAGGTAACTAACATTGTGACACGAGAATTTTATAAAGACGAGAATTTTATTAATAAGATCAAAAGTTGTTAAGCACAGGCGCATTAAGTGTCCACAAAAAAGTAAAAAGACCCTAGCTTCTTATCTACCCATAAACAATAAGGTCTATATCTAGTTGATAAACTAAAGCCTTTGCCGCGTTGATTGCTTAATAGTGTTGAACGCTCAATTCGAATTTAATTTTATCTTAAATCTTTTTTAATATAAAGGCGTAAACATAAATTAAGACCTAAGTATTTGGTTTTAAAACTGTTTGGTAAATGCAGCTTTATTTCTTGAGGTCTGATAAGGCATGGGCCCATTTCGATAGAACTACACAACTCTATTGCCAGTTATAAATAAAACCAAGTGTGTCGGATATTTTATGACACTTGACATGACCCAAAAACTGGTTCAACTGACTCCTTTATGTAGACATGACCCAAATATCAACAGTACCCTTTAAGTGGCATAAAGTAGGTGTTGATCTGTTGACATTAACATTGTTTAATATTCTATGGAATTTATTATAGCACTTAGCAAAGGTACGTTGTAGAATTATCGTTTTGTTAAAGCTTCGGCAGCAATTGTAAGGAGAACAAAGACGAGCCTTGTATTAGAAATATTAGAACTAAATCAACAAATCAATTTCGGCAAAAACAACATTATTCATAGGCTGTTAAAAATTATTGATACTTATTGAAGTGTGTAGGTATAACATAATTTTTTAGTTCAAGAGTATATGAGATGTAAAGATTGGGAATATATTGGCGCCTTGCACGACACCTTTGTTTCGTTTGCGTTTCACATAACACATTAATTGTTTTATTTACCCAGCTTAATTTCCATAAATATTATGATTTGAGAACAGCAACAGGCTGTTGCACAAACGTATCCCTAATCTTACAGATTGATATATATTTTGCAATCGTAACTCGGCTAACCAGAAACCACATTGTGAAGCTAAGTTTAAGTAAAAACGTTAATGTTCTAAGCAATAACATAAACCTTGGAGTTAAGTTATCGCTCAAGGCACGCGGTAATTTCGCGTATCATTGAGACGATTTCAAGGCTACGACACAGGTTAAGATGTGGACAGTGAGGTCATTTTATTATGTAGATAATATTTAAAAACTTCGTAGGTATTCGGTTGCCGAGCTATTTGTAAACTCACTATATTATTATGAAGAAGTTGAAAAACATGATGTTGTTTCGAAGGCGTATGTAGATAAGTAGATATAATGACGAAATACTTTCGATTGTACTTAGTTTCATCATCATCATCATATCAGCCGTAGGACGTCCACTGCTGAACATAGGCCTCCCCCATCGACTTCCATGCAGACCGGTTGGACGTTGCCTGTACTTAGTTTAAGTATGCTTATTAATAAATAAACTATTTATTTTATCAGAATAATATCAACAAAAGTGTATGGCGTTGAATGATTACTATAACGATGAATGTAACTGGTACTAACTACTATTGAACTGATTCTGAATATTATTTCGCTGATGGGAAATACTGTTCCTGGGGAACATCCGTATACCTGTTTACATATTGGGATAACACCAAAATGTTAGGAAAACCGTTGTGGAGAACAAATTTAATTCTATAAATGGAATGAAGGCAAAAAACTAATGGTTTTTAACTTACCTAATCATACTAACTTGGACTAGAACAAAATCGAGTCGAGACAACTAATAAATGAATCGTTGTTGGCAACCTTGCTCTGAATTTGATCGTGCGCTTGCGCCGATGACGTCACCGGGCGTGGTCTCGCTCGAGATGAGCCACAACGTTGTAGTCAACATTATTCAAGTTCTCAACGACAATTGCTTTTTACTTGTCTACATGAAGGACAGTATCTTTTTTAATCTATTATTAGAATTTAAAGAAAGGGCAGAAAATTCAATTACTGAATTAGTTGTGATAAAGAATATTTCTGATTTTACTCTTACTGAGTACTAATATCTTGAGACATTATTAACGTACGGCCAATCTGAGGTTAGCCGTGGTGGCTCAGTTGGGAAAGCACTGATTCACGATCATGAGGGTGGCAGTTCAAATCCCTGGCCCGTACCTCTGAGTTTACAAAAACTTACGTATGGATTCACACCACTGGCTTTCGGTGAAGGAAAAACATCGTGAGGAAACCTGCATGCCTAAGATGTCACAATTAAAGGCATGTGAAGTCCGCCAATCCGCACTAGGCCCGCGTGGTGGACTATGGCCTAAACTCCCTCGATGTTAGGGGAGGCTCGAGCTCCACGGTGGAGACGTATATGAGCTGTTGATGATGATGATGAATCTGAGTTTTACTGCGCAGAGGTTGCATTTTGGTGACCAGATAAAAATATACTACGTTTTAAACGCCTAAAAATAAATTATAGGAACAGTAACAACCAGGCTGAACAAGTAGTCCAGACAGAACAAAAAATCGTTTAAGTAATTTGGTTGAAAATCGAGCCCACTGCTTCTGCTTGATAACCAGGGGCTCCAACCACAAAACCAACCGGCGATTCACAAGGACAGTTATTAGAACATTGCTTATCTACCTAACCCTTACCCAATCGTTAAGGTTTTTCCAGAGGATTATTAAGGTTTTGCTAGGTATAAAGCTGCCTGTCTGATGTCGCCTTAATCCCATTGATGCAGTGTGGTTAGCTCCATACTTTACTACAAGAGTTAAGGAGATAGTACATCCCTCCCTGTTACTAAGTATATATGTACTTAGTTTCGAAGTAATAGGATTGAGTAACATAATAATTCGTCGTTTACTAATTCGTTAGTACTCTAAATTTTGTAATAAATTTAATGCGTCACATTTTGTTGGAAATACACAATAATTGTTAATATCACTCCACATGTTAGACAAACAATGATAATACTGTGCATCCGTGTGTTTACCTCATTGTACAAACAGTACATACAGATTAATGTGCTATAATATAATTAATAAATACAATGAATGCCATAGTACCAGTTTTATATTATAATTCTATTCATAGCCGTTTAACACGCGTTAATTCAACTACCATTTGTTATAATTTCTACCATTATTGCACACAGCACAAAGCCTTTGGAAGTTTTTATAAAAATATTACCAAAACAATAAACAAACTTACCCGTGACGCAAGCGCAGCCGGTCGCTTCGGAATTATCTTTGCGATAAGCACATAAGAGTGAGATTTTGTCATACGGAACATTATTTTTACGAAAAATAATGTTTCCAACGTATTTACACAAAAAAATAGTTAATTTTTTTAGTAATCAAGTCGGTAGAATTTTTCAAAGTCAATGTCTTACCCGTAGCACCGTGCCAATTTAAGGGTTAAAGTTGGATGGACACTGGACAGATTTTTTTAATGGCCTATGTTTAAAGTGTAAGTTTTAAGGCAAAAATAACCTTCAAATCAAAAATCCACAAACTCCTTTGAAAGCGTCTTTGATTGATTAAATATATTTCATATTTTTTTTTTTAAATGGACTAGCAGGTGACAGCCTCAGATGGCTTTTACACCGTTACGCGGACTTTTTCGGTGAGCGCAGAGGGCTCTCAACCGAAGCCATTTTATTTTATAACACGTAAATATTTAGAGTACCTACAGTCTTTTTTAGGGACGCTTTGTCATATGGTAGGATTTGCTCTACCGCAAAGGATATGTTGGTGAAACCGCAGCAAAGGCTAGTAGCTAAATATAAAGGTACATATTCGTAAAACCCACAGTCGGCGACAAATTTGACATTGAAAAAATTTGTCGGTAATACAAAAATTGGTCTCGTCTAGAACAGAGGATGTAGGACAAATACTGCTATTAAATGCAATATGTCCGTTGCGTATACCCATCGAGCATGTAACCAATAGAGTAGCAATAGTGAGCCATTTGTTTAGCAACGCATCAATGATTTGTCACGTATAACCGGTATAACTAACAAACCACGCTCGAACTAAAACAGTACCCGACCAATAAGAGACCTGTGTGTACGTCTAGTGCAACACTTGACCTTGAGTCGGCCAATCAGAACACAGGGGCCGGCGCAGCGTTTTGGCGTATTTTGTTTTCTAACAAAACTGTTAACAGTTCTACTCTATTGGTTACATGCTCGATGCGTATACCTAACCTACTGCTTTTAGATTACGCTACTGGAATTTGAGCTTTATTTCATTGTAGATAAGATTCAGAAACGATTGGGAAATTTTGTTAAGTGGTCTTTAATATTCAGATCCAGATTTTCAATGTGTGAATGTGATATAACTCACACTTGTATATCACATAGAAAAATTGCCTATACAGTTTTAAATAATTGTCTGTTTTCAATATAAATTTCAAAATAGATCTTTTGTATGATTGAAGAACTATCTTTGTAATGTGACATATTAATAAGCATCACGTTTATCTAGACTACCTAATATTATAAAGAGGAAAAATTAGCAATTTTGTGTGTGTGATTATAATTAAATTAATGAACTCAAAAACTACTGTGCCTATTCCTTCTTTCAGCATTGGGAAAATACATTACCAGTGAGTAACATAGGCTATATTTTATTCCCGTATTCGGCTTTCACCAATAGACAGCGATTCATGAGAAAAGGTTGAGGTTTATTTTTTTAGGTTTGTTGAAGATGTAAAGAATACTGGGAGCTTTTACTGGCCGCGTACCCATGCGAAGTCGGGGCGTCGCTAGTTATAGATGTTTATTGTATTATTATCGTCGGTATACTTGGAATGCCGAGGCGTTCTTTATCTGTCTCAAGTCTCACAAAGAATAGTGTTACTCCCTCCCTCAATCTTCTGTAAACAGTTACCAATGACATCACCGTGGCCCTTATCTCGTATTAAATTAAACATTGTTAAAAACAAAATGGCGTCACAATTAGCGTTAACTGAGCAATATTTACTGGGGCACGCGAAGTGAATCATTCTAAATGATGGATTAATTTATCTAATTACGTTCAAATGGATGTTAGCCGTTGGGTCAGTAGTCAGTACGGTGAATGCTTTCAACTTTCTGTCATTGTTATTGTGTACCTAGATAAAATTATAACAACATAAGAGTCACGCCCGGAAATAGCGTCTGTGGCATCGTAGCATCCAAATTGCCTCATAGATGCACCTATTTTGCTATGATCAAAAATATCTTTTCAGCCTTTTAAATTGTCATTTATCTGTTTGAAGCCTGTTTGATCCTATTCTCACCATATAAGTATATTATAGTACCATGTTTCACATGAATCGGAAGTACCTATTAAAGTTAAAAGGGCTGGCAATAAATAAGCTGCTTCTAAGTTATATTCTAATTTCTAATAGATCTCATAGTTGCAGGCTCATACATAGTCGAAAATCACTACCATTGAGTTTATGGCCTGAGAATTGTTATAAAGCCCTTAAAATATCATTGTATAGAGACTAGTTGCCCCGCGCAACTTCGTTAGCGTCAATTCGCTTGACCATTTTTGCAAAAATTTTGATAGATACTCCGCTCCTATTCGCCGTAGCGTAAAGATCATTGTAATAAATGTTGTTCCTAAGATTAGCGCGTTCAAGCAAACAAACAAACAAACTCTACAGCTTTATTTTGCTACGTTGCATGACGACAGGTAATCGAGGACGAAGAGACAGAGCGTCTCTTAATAAGGATATAGGGGAGGGAACGGATCAATGAAGTGACAGGAGTCAGGAGCACTAGTGTCGCGGTCAAACAATTTATCCATTTGTGCATTTTGTTACGTACAGCATCTCTAGCATAAACCTACACGCGTTCCTGAGGGAACTTATGTCAATAGTTTTACAGTAATTAACTGTAAAACTATTCGATATGGGGATCGAAGTTGCTCGCGTCCGTAGGTTTACCCTCGAGACCCTACACGTGATCCCTGGGTGGTGCTAAACGAGCAACGATGTCTGGTGGTAGGCTTCGGCCGAGGCTTGTCACCACCCCCCGAGCTAAGGCATGTCGCCAAGCGGCAGCTGCCGTGTTCCGACATGAAGATCGGGGAAGCCATTAGTGGAGTTGGGTTAGAGCAGTTGCGTTGCATCCAGAAACCGGTCTCAACAGCGTGGGACTTGTGTCCTGGTAGTCTCGTTCTGGAGGGTAGCGGGATCCGAAGCACGGTTCTCCGCTGGCCGACCGCAGTTAGTAGGGGGCCCAACTAGTAGGCCAGCCACCTATGAAAGGCTGCCCCGCCAACTCGCGAAAAATCCCGAGGTCCCGCTCCATCGTGCCGGTTGGCGACCGGATGAGAGGACCCGATGGCCACTCTCGGGGGGGTTCGGGCGTCCCCGCAGTCTCCAGCCGAGCTTTCCAATGGTTCACGATGCCTACGTCTGTTCCATGGTTTTCTTTTTGCAACGTCTCGCTCAACTGCCTTCTCCAAACCTATTCACTCAAACAACATGAAAAAAGGTACAAGAAAGAGTAGCGTTTCACAGCGGAAGCACGTCCTCTCACTCAAAGTGCACCTCTCAAACATTCGAGGACTGCACTCAAATATCGACGCCGTCCATCACCATCTTGAGACGGAAAAACCCAACCTACTCTTTCTGACGGAGACGCAGATCGGATGTCCGACTGACGCGGCATACCTATGCTACCCAGGGTATACCCTGGAGCACAAATTCAAACCACGCGCTGGGGTCTGCGTGTATGCTCGCGATGACATCTGCTGTCGGCGTCTCTGTGGCCTTGAAAAACCAGGTTTTTCTGTCCTGTGGATATTGGTGGGTACAGGCTTAGAGCAAATCCTCTATGCCTGTATCTACCGATCGCACAGCGGTGACCGGGTGACAATCGGGCTTTTCGAATACCTCAGCGACACGGCAGACGTGGTCCAGCGAAAATATCCTAGTGCGCAGTTAGTCCTCCTGGGGGACTTTAATGCTCATCATCGCGAGTGGCTGTACCCATACCGGGAGACCGACTTAGCCGGGAGAGAGGCGATGAAACTGGCCCTATCGCTAAATCTTTCCCAGCTCATTCGGGAAGCTACACGTGTGCCGGATGTTGCTGACCACACGGCCAACTGCTTGGACCTTCTGCTGACAACCGATCCAGACAGATACTCGGTGTCGGTGAATGCCCCACTGGGTACCTCCGACCACTGTCTGGTGAAAGCTGTGTCGTCCTACACTCCGCCCGATCCTTGCCCAAAAGGCACTAGGCGAGTATGGCGATACAAGTCAGCAGACTGGGATGAGATGCGTTCTTTCCTTGCATCTTATCCGTGGCGGCGAACATGCTTCTCTTCTGATGACCCGTCCAGCTGTGCGAGTGCGATTTCAGATGTGATATGTCAAGCAATGGAGTATTACATCCCATTCTCTGACATATCACTTGACAACAGATCCCCCAAGTGGTACAATGCTGAATGCGCCGTTGCCGAGGCCCGTAAACAGTCAGCTTACCGAATCTGGGCGGATTCTCGCACTCGCAAAGCTCCAGACACGAGTCTGAAGAAGAGAGCCTTCAACATCGCTGCCAAGTCCTGCAAAAAGGTCCTTAAGAAGGCACGTTTCGTCCATGTTGGTCGGATTGGAAAAAAGCTCTCCTCCTGTCCTTCTGGGAGTAAAGCTTTCTGGTCCCTTGCCAAATCGGTCGAAAACAACCTCTGCCGCCCGTCGCTACCGCCGTTGCTGAAGCCTGACGGAACACTGGCCTACACTGCCGTAGAGAAGGCCAACATGTTTGCCTCTCTATTTGCGGAAAATTCACGTCTAGATGCTGGGTTACAATCTCCTCCAGTGCAATCCCCAAGCAGCAGCCTAATGCCGGACATTCATATCCGGCAAAAGGAGGTTTTAAAGGTACTGCGTGATCTAGACGTGAATAAAGCCAGTGGTCCTGACGGCATTCCAGCCATTGTCCTACGCAATTGTGCGCCCGAATTGTCTCCTGTTCTGACTCGCCTGTTTCGCCTCTCGCTCCAACAAGGTCAAGTTCCGAAAGTCTGGAAGCTTGCTAATGTGCAGCCTGTGCCCAAGAAGGGCAGCCGTGCCGATCCCTCCAACTATCGACCGATTGCGATCACCTCCATACTCTGTAAGACTATGGAGCGCGTACTGAATCGGAGGCTCCTGGCGCACCTTGAAGGTAACGAGCTCCTCAGTGACCGACAGTTTGGTTTCCGCCAAAAACGGTCCACTGGGGACCTTCTGGTGTATGCCACACATATATGGAGTGAAGCCATTGAGAGGTTCGGGGAAGCGATAGCCGTCTCCCTCGATATCTCTAAGGCATTCGATAGGGTCTGGCACGCAAGCCTCTTAAGCAAGCTTCCTTCATATGGAATTCCTTGTGGTCTGTGCGCCTGGATTTCTGATTTCCTGAGTGAACGGTCTATACGAGTCGTTATAGACGGGTGTTCGTCGGACCTATTGACAATCAATGCCGGAGTTCCTCAGGGCTCAGTTCTCTCTGCAACCTTATTCTTGCTGCATATTAATGACTTGCTGAAGCCCGGCACCTTTGGGTATGCAGACGACAGCACAGTTGTGGAGAGATACATCTCCAGTGCGCAAGCCACCAGTGACGAGACCCGGTTGTTGCGTGAGGCCATGGTAGAGCGTTTGAATGTGACCTTACAGGCAGTCGCCGATTGGGGCGAAGCCAATCTGGTCACATTTAATGCTACCAAAACGCAGGCGTGTCTATTCACCGCAAAACGGAGTCCTTTTCATCTGACTCCTACTTTCCAAAATATATCCTTGCCTGTATGCGATCGGCTTGATCTCCTTGGCATGACATTAACGGCCAAAATTAACTTTGGCTGTTCTATTGAGTCAAAAGCTAAAACCGCTGCCAGAAAGCTGGGTATCCTCTCTAAGGTTAAGCGGTACTTCACGCTAGGACAGTTGCTCCTTCTTTATAAAGCACAAGTCCGATCATGCATGGAGTACTGCTGCCACCTCTGGGATGGATCTGCCAGGTACCAGCTTGACGCCCTTGACTCAATAGATCGTCGTGCCAGGAGACTCATCGGAGATGAGTCTCTTACTAAGGCAAAGCTCACGAGCCTAGACCATCGACGAAAAGTCGCTTGCTTATCGGTTTTCTACAGGATATATTTTGGAGAGTGTGCGCAGGATCTATTCGATCTTATTCCACCATCCCCTTTTTTACACCGAACCACAAGACGCCGGGATAATTTCCACCCATACGTTGTCGACATACCGAACATACGGACACATCGGTTCGCTTCCACATTTATAATGCGGACAGCGAGGGAGTGGAATTTGCTTCCGGCGTCTGTGTTTCCCGACGCCTACAATCTTGTAATTTTCAAGGCTAGGGTGAATAGGTTTCTTCTGGGCAAGCATGCTCCATCCTAGGTTTCGGCAGCGTCTTGTATGGACGGGTCAGAGACCAAATGCAAGCCCATCCTTAATAAAAAAAAAAAAAAACTATTGAACCTGACTGTGAAAATAATTAGTGTCAAAAAGATAGCTAATATGTTAAGTTGTATGTTTAAACCTGGCATGTTTCGAGGGTATAAAGAAGCCCACATCTACGTATATAAAAATATGCATTTTGCCCAGTGACGGAATAAGACTACCTGATGCCTTAAGCGATCCGCGCCTGTGGGCCCCCCTATCCTTTTGTCAACTAGAATTTTTAAACCTTTTCTGCCTAAAAACATTAGTTTTTGTAAAATAAGATGCTGAGATGTTCCATATGTAGGTACCTTAGAAGATGTGCGACAACAATAAAAAGCAAAGCATTATTTATTTGGTGTGAACGCCTATTGAAATTAAATCTATTTATTATTTTCCGACCATTCTATTAATATTATAAGCTACATAATTACTTTTGTTTAATTATTTAGAAACAATAGTCGAGTTATAATAGCTCTAGCATGTTAGGTATGTTTATAATAATTTATCGTTACGGGGAAATAAATTTGACACACTGCGTTGTCGGTTTGAGTCAGTGCTTTAAAACAATGAGAAGTTATAACGAATGTTTATGCTAAGTGTCTGATGGATTTAATTTATGTGTTGCATATAGTGTTTATCATCTCTAGGTATTTTGAAGTTCTACTTTGTCTATACTAATATTATAAAGAGGAAAGATTTGTTTGTTTGTTTGTAATGAATAGGCTCCGAAACTACTGGACCGATTTCAAAAATTCTTTCACCTTTGGAAAGCTACATTATCCCCGAGTAACATAGGCTATATTTTATCCCTGTATTCCCACGGGAACGGGAACTACGCGGGTAAAACCGCGGGGAGGCAGCTAGTCTTATATAAATATCGTACGCTACAATCAAAAACAATTATTTAGGACTAATGGCTTTCCAAGAGGGATCTTCAATATTCCTGTGCTATTTCAAAACATACTTTAACGCTGTGCCAAATTTCATCGCGGTCCCTTCAGCCGTTCTGGCGTGAAAGAGTAACAAACATTGTGGTTCTGATTTTCACCTAGGACAAGTGGCTGTGTCAACATTTTTGTATATCTATATAGGTATGTGTGTATTCTAAAGTGGTAGGTATATCAGCTATCCCAAGATATTTAATCATTATTTAGAATAAAAACTTTATGAAGCAGAATTTTCCTGTATGTTAAAGCTGTATTAGAAACTAGGACTTGATTTAAGTCACTTGAACCTTGAACGCCTGAGTGCTTATTACTTCTATGTTTTTTTAAGATGCATGAACAACATTAGTCATACAAATTTAAGACACTAATTCATATGCGTCCAAACTTCAAAGAACTAAAATAATGTGAATCATTTCCATTTGACGATGAGGCGTAGCCTTGGCGTGACGTCACTTTTGCAAATATGCGCTTGCGCCGCAAAACCCTCAATATGACGTAAGCTAGCTTACCTACAGCTCCAACACCGTGTCATGGCTTGGTCATACCTTGTTTCAAATTATAGCTAATTTAACGTCATTTCAAGTTTGATGATGACGCTTTAAACTCCCTAGAAAGGTTTATTCCTGGGTTTATACTAAACTATACCTTTAGTCGAGGCAAAAACTATGATCCAGTATTTTTACTCTGTGAGGCACAGGTCTCTGCCGCCTCCTGCCAGGTTTTCAGCGACACTTTTTATTGGTTTTGAGGATATTTTCATTTAAAACTCCAGAATGACTAGTTGGATTTGTCTGCAGAATGCACACAAGTAGACCTTACTTTGACTTGACATCTCGAAAAACCATCAGACGCGTATAATGCTGATGGATTGCAAAGAGGAAACTCAGTAGTAAATTAATATCTGCGAAGAGGCAGGCCGAGGTCACTGCGGATTTATTGCTAAGTACATAATACTAAACCGAAAGTATTCAGCTGTTATATACCTAAGGTCAGAAAAAAATCATAGCTAAGCAATGTTTGTGCAATGCAAACTAAACCTTGTAATGAAGGTAGGTAGAGTAATAATTAAATGCATGCGATGCATCACGTCATGTTTGTGTCACGAGACAATATGTGCCATACCATGTAGTGTGATATTTCAATGGAATTCCATTTATTATAGGGTTTGTATCATATATTATCTACCTCATGTTCTATCTTGTATCCCGAGGCTAACTCGAAGTAGCCTAACTCCGTACTTCCATCCGAAAATCAGTAATGATTATGACGTTGAAAGGATAAACAAACATACACATTCACTATAATAATCAAAATTTGTAAATGAAGAGCCTGAGCTCAGAGCTAACAGTAGGATAAGACGAAATAAGTAGGTTGTGCTCCCCAAAGGTTAAGACAGTAACATAAAGTAAGACATAAAAGATGATGCATGCTTAACCTACAGTAGCTCTAGAATTCGTTTTTAGATGAGATGCAATCATTTTAAATGTGTGACATCAGATTGACCAGCCGTATCTTCGTCGAAAGTACCTTCGCATGACGGAATGTTCCTCCATTGTATATGGTGGACACCATTTTTTAAGCTACTCATTATTATTCACAAACGATTCACACGCGATACAATGTAAGGTTACGATGTACGTCGTATGATGCTGAGGCCTTATGTCATTGAATAAATAATAGTACTCACTACTTCATTATGAGTCTGATCTGTACCTTCAATCCTAACTAGAACTAATATTATTAATGTGAAAATAACTCTCAATTTCACGCTAAAACTACTGAATTTGGTACACAGTCTAAAGCCTGTGAAAGGACATAGGCTACGTTTTATCCCGGGAAAATGGAAGATCTCCCGGGAACGCGGGAGAACTACTACTTAGTTCTAGATTATATAAAGAAGATAATCTGATGTCAGTAAATTGATAATCATTTTTATTGATCGGTGGAAGTACAACATGGAGGGGTGATTACAGTATATACAACTAAAGCAATAGCGTCATCGAATCATTTGCAAGAGTTCGGACTATCATAGAAATCCTGACTAGACTGAGAACTAGACCAAGGCAACTCCATAGTTGTTCTGCTGAATGTGGGCTGGAAGTCGTGAAGGTTAAGAACGGATAAAGCTATGTACAGCAGTGGAGCATTGTGTGAATATTTATTCATCATCATCAGCTCATATACGTCTCCACCGAGGAGCTCGAGCCTCCCCTAACAATGAGGGGGGGGGGTGTAGGCCATAGTCCACCACGCGGGCCTAGTGCGGATTGGCGGACTTCACATGCTTTTGATTGTGACATCTCGGGCATGCAGGTTTTCTCTCGATGTTTTCCTTCACCGAAAGCCAGTGGTGTGAATCCGTACGTAAGTTTTTAGAAAACTCAGAGGTACGGGCCAGGGTTTGAACTCGCACCCTCATGATTGTGAGTCGGTGCGTTACCCACTGAGCCACCACGGCTATTTATTATGAATCATTAACAGCAGATATTTCCTTAACACCAAGCTACAACTATAGTTATGAGAGTTGATTTTATGACGTTGTTGTCCAGACTGATTTAAACAAAAGCCAAATATGGTATGTGAGTTGCGTATGGGTATGTTGAAAGGAAGCAAGCAGGATTGTTTAGGCGAGCGGTCGGAAACCACAGGTGTCGTGTTACAAATATCACAGTCTCATTGTGTGAGACTTGTGACGCGTACTTTGGACGCGAGTCTGCGTTTGCGCATGTACCGGGTATATCCCCGATTTGATTTCGCTCACAAGCTTTTTTATCAGGTGTATCCATTAATCATAGTAGAACAGTGACTCGGACACAAACAGAACAAGGTAGTTAATGACATCACAGTTTCTGTTCCATGTTTCTATTGATATGGTCGGTTACCTGGAGCACTAACCTCTTCAGATGTCTCTTCTAAAGATTCATATGCTGTTTTCCATTACCGAAAGTCAGTAGTATAAATCTTTTTGCGAGTAAAACTCGAAGATGCGGGCTAAGGATTTGCACCTGCACCCTCATGATCGTGAATCAGTACGTTCACCACCGAGGCACCATGCTTATTACGACAGTCTGTGGTGCATGTCGAATGTGGTAAAATGTGGCAAACATACCGCCATATAATACTGATATGCTATCAATATCGTGCGAAGTCGACAATTAGGCATCGTTATCCACTCTCATTAATATATATTCTAACAAACCATTTGCATGTTTTTCATAATTGCCATAATATCCTGATCTTTTCTAAACAGTTTATGGGATTGAATGACCGGAATTGTTATTTAGAATTTCATGTACCACGCATCCATTATGGTATCTACTTATTGAATTAACTGCCCGTGGGTGGTATATCATCATTGCTTTATTGCTAGTATCCGAGCTGTAAGCTAATGAGAACGGTATTACGAAGGTTGAAGACTTATTTTCATTTGTAGCAGCAAAGCGGGGGCAGGGGCGTCAGTCTGGTGACGGGAGCAACATATGATATGTCAGATATTTGTGTTGATTCAATAATATATTGACAATGGTTTAACTTTCATGGATTTACTAAAACATATGCCGTTATGAAATTCATCTCCAAATTACCAAGCCAAGAAATCTATAGAAGCAGAACTAATTATATTTATATAAGCCCCTCGCTTTGATATTCCAAGTCTCCAAGAGGAAGCATGAGGTTCTTCAAGAAGGGTGTGAAGAGATTCTTGCTGGGTTGGCAATGCGCGAGAGATTTCTTGATATTGCCGTCCATTACCTTGGTAACCGTTTACCATCAGGTAGCCCCATTTGCTTGCTACCTTTGTGATATATACAAACTACTCACGGTTTGACCCATCTTCTCAGGGCATCTTAAATTTTCCCGAGATAGAAAGTTGCCTGTCTAATTTCAGAATATATTTTAACTCTGTGCCAAATTTCATTGCGATCCCATCAGTCGATCTTGCGTGAAAGAGTATCAAATATATATCTATTGCCACAAACTTTGGAATTTATAATATTAGTTGAATAAAGATAAAAAAATAAAGATAAAGGCAGAGGTTAAACATTGGCCAAGATCTCAACGAGTAGTCATCTGCTGACTTTGATGACTTGTATAATGGATCAGACAGTCGTAAGTGTTTTATTGGTCGGAGTTATATCACTGTTTATTACATCATACGATAGAACGTATATATAATTGGAAGAATAGAATGGTTGCGCAAATAACACTGTACGATTAGAATATTTATGCATTTGAAACTCGTAACTATAAAGATTTATGGGTATGATTATTATGGTGAAATGAATGTGGTGGGGTGACTACTAATCCATCTCATTTGGTTGTAAAAAGCGGCTCAAAAGATTCTGATGACCATATTATAGGGAGTTCTGCTAAACTTCTTGTAGGTACTTATTAATGCAAATGTTCTAAGATATGAAGGAAAGAAGATAGGTAGGAATATCCCAGGGTAAAAAAAAAGGAAACATATCTATTGTTTGATCATTTCTCCGTTTTATACTAGTTTACCTTGCTGCTTACGCTAATGTTCTTTCTAGGTCTTGGTTACCACATTCACCCACATTACCACGGTTTGATTGTGGTAAAATATGAGCGTAAAGAGCAGGAACAGTCCTGGTATCAATATATTACCGCAACTGATAAAAAATAGTGAATAACCCACGTGAAATATGGTTTATTGAATTATTTTCTTTTGTTACAGAGTACAGGAATATTCTGCACGTTCTTCTTGGCCAATGCTATAAAGGTGAGGCGACGTGCTTCTATAAGGAACTCCACGATAAGAGAGTCCACGTTTGCAGCACCAGACGACTCCTTGCTGGCCACAGCACCAGCACCAACTTTACCTAAGTATTAGTCAATTGGTATTGCCAAAACAAAAAAAGGAATGACATTTTCTGTTCGTTTTGTAGGTTAGGTAATAAGTATTCATTGTCTCAATCTTGCCGATTCTTCTCTGTGATTATGACAATAACTTGAACAGTATTGAAGTTTATAGTATTTTTGCGTGACTGTCTCAAGTTGGAAGTCTAGACATTTGATATGAAAATTAATATATTACTGGCATATAATAGTTGGTAAATCAATAAGACTACACTGTATTGGTGTATTATTCTCCATCTTGTATTTTATTTCCAAATCGTTTTTAATAAGGTTACTGACCTTTTTACATAAACCAAACGAATTTAGTTTTAAATCTATATTTCGACTAAACACTGCCACATTTTGACAATTAAGTCCACAGATTACTATAGTTATTTGTTATACAAGAGTGCAAAGTTGCTTTTTAACCGCGTGTTCAATTTTGATGTCCGAGCAAGCGAAGGATTCTAAAATTGAATCACGAGCGCAGCGAGTGATTCAAAATTAGAATCCTGAGCGTTAGCGAGGGAATCAAAAGAGCACGAGGTGAAAAATCTTTGCACTCGAGTGCAACACGTAACTTTTCATTCCACCTCAGCGAGGAAATGACTAAATGCAAAAAAAAAAAAGTTGTATGATATATTCGGCACCATAGAGGTAGCAGTAAATAGGTTTAATGTTTTTTTTTAATTCACAAACTTAGTGCACACGATGTTCCAAATTCAATTTACTTTATCCTCTAGAGAATAAAAACGGCTTTTCCACTCAGATATTGAAGATTAAAAATACTCTTTCCGAGATGGTGGGATGAAAAATAGTTTACTGGCAACCTTTTATCACATTTTTGTGTGTCTTTGCGTAAATATTATTATGTCGATTCGAATAATTTTGTAAGAGAACAAAGTAATTAGATGTAAGTTGACTTGAATTAGGGGATAGTGAAAATTATATGAAGATACCGTCTCGAGAAATAGTATTACTCTAATCTTACTCTGGCCCCTTAATGAAGGACAAGACATGAGTAAGATTAAAATAATACTAAAAAGCTCAAAGTATTCATTATTTTTGACTATTATTCACTAAAATATACAATAATTTTGGGGGTAATTACTATTAAGGTATTTAGATATTAATGCATATTCGCAATGCAAATGACATAATTAGGATTTCAAATATTTTTATTCGTATTAGCAATAATTATTGTATGATTTTTATTAACTAAAATACTAATTAAGGTCATAATTAATGACGTCACAAAATAACTGTCTATGGATGCCAAATGATACCTACTTTTATATACCTAATTTTTATTTACATTTTTTGTAGTTTTTTACTTACATTTTGCATTTTTCTATGCATTATATTTTTGGTACCTATTTCAAAAGGTTACCAACCTGTTGTATTTTATTTATTTCTTGTTTTTCATTATATATTTATTTAAAAACACACATTTTCGAAATGTTGTAAGGTTGTGCGATTGTTTTTACCCGACTGTCAAGGAAGGGTTATGTTTTTATGTTGTGATTTTATGTGTTACTTTTGACATAGCGAGTAGTGAGTTATTAGTCTGATAAATGAAGAAATCCGATGTTTTATACAATAGACATAGATATTTTTAAAGGGCCTATATTTTGTACCAGTACTTATAAATAAATAATGTGAAGTAAAGTAAATATTTTATTTCTCACCAACTGAGATTCTTAAGAAAGGATTTGGTTGAAAATCCTCGTATTTGTGCAAATATTTACTTATAAGATAAATACGAAAGTAACTCTATCTAATACGCTTTCATATCTTTACCACTGAACAGATTTTATGAAGTTTCGTACAGAGACAGACAAGACCTTGTAAAGACCATACACTACCTTTTCTCCCAGGAAAGTTGAACGAACTAGGTAGTCTACATCTACACTAATATAATATTATAAAGAGGAAAGATTTGTATTTTTGTATGTAACGAATAAACTCAAAAAGTACTGGACCGATTTTAATAATTCTTTTTTCATTAGAAAGCTACATTATCACTGAGTAACATAGGCTATATTTTATCCCGGTATTCCCGCGGGAACGGGAACTACGCGGGTAAAACCGTGCGGAGGCAGCTAGTAACTGATAAAGAAGACCAAAAACCTTTTCGTTTACCTCTTTTTATTAGTAAAAACTGTTTTGACATCAGTTGCGTGTATAAAAATAAGTTGGTGGAAAAATAGACGGTGGCAAATAACATATTTTTTATTCTAGATATTTACCTAGACTGGGCTCATACATTTTTGTTGGGCTACCACATTTGATTGCGTATTTACTGTGGTTGAAGCTTTAGAAGTTCTATCAAAATAGAATTGACATTTCAATTTGTTACTACGTGTTTAAAACAAACGGATTCTTGTTATCGCAGCTTGTGCTAAAAATATAATAACCAATATCATGAGACATTCTTCATACACGTCCAATCTGATCCGAAACTAAGAAAGCTTGTGGTATGGTAACCAGAGAGTTGATATACTACTACAAAATACAGACTTACATATTTGCAGCCAATCATAAATAATGATACCAAAACATATCTTGGGACATTTTTCACACAATGCCAATCTGATTCCATACTAAGCAGAGCTTGCGATATGGTAACCAGATAGCTGATATATACATCTACACTACATTTAAATACATAGGCTTATATAGATAATTACATCCAGACACAGAGTAAACAGACATATTCGTGCGTGCAAATGTTTATCTCGGTTAAGATTCGAACCCAACGACAACTTGAAAGTCAGGGTCACTAACCACAAATCTACCCACTATGACGTCATAATAAATCTTGGGTTTTATTGTTTCTTTGACGTTGTTCTAATAAAGTAATTAATATTATCAAGCTTTGCTTAGTTAGTCATAGAGCGATGTCTCAAAATTGCGTCAGGGTTCAACGAAGTCGTCATTTGTTTGTGACGTATTGTAAACCTATACCTATACTAGTGGCTCCCCGCGGTTTCACCCACGTTCCCGGGAATCTTAAATTTTCCCGGGATAAAAAGGAACCTTTGCGCTATTCCGAATATTCTATTACGATTATATTTGTCACAGAGAATATGGTTTGGAATAACATATAGGCTAGTTTTTATCCCGTAAAAAATTAAAATCCCCGGGAACGCGGGCGAAACCGCGGATCCCCGATGTATAATATAAATAAGAAGGTACTTATTGGAAAGTTAAGTTTTTGTGCAAGAATGCGTTTGCGCACTTTCTCCCTTCGCCGCAGCCGCAGCCAGAGGGCAACATGTTGTTTTATATTCGCGCTACGTAAAACCTTTTTGCAAGTTTGTATTGAAAGCGAAGTAGCAACTTTTGTTAATTATTTATTTATGGCAACACTTAAGTATAGCACAAAAATCTGTGCCCATACAAATCGCATCGCCGTGGTAATCGCTTACCATCAGACGATACGTCTGCTCGTTTGCCTACCAACACATACCTATGAAAAAAAAACTCTAGTAGGTACTTAGGTAAGTACATAAAATCCTCCTAATATTTATGAAAGCTAAGGATGGATGAATGGATGAGTCTTCGTGACTCCATCACGGCAAAACGGCTAAAAGGATCATGATGGTCGCATGTAGTCAGAATATAGCATATAGCTTACTTTTATCCCGGGAAAAATAAGATTCCGGGAACGCGAGTAGAACCAAAGGTCAGAAGCTAGTTTAAAAAAATAATAAGTGTCGGCAGTAGTGAAGACGTACTTTATTAACTCATCAACAAAAATAGACTTTTTGATATCAAAATAATAAATAGCATTTGTAAATTGAATTTGAACTATTTAAAAATACCTTGCAGAATATTTTAGGAAACATAAATTTATATTAATAGCCTACCTACATATTAACTATGCATACAAATTATTAAAAAAATCCAAGCATGACGTAGTCAAGAGATAGTTATCCAGTTTTGGATTTTTTTATTTATTAATATTGTTTTGGTCAAACGTAAAAACCACTCGGATATCTTTTTGTATCAAAATAATTTACTAAAATTCCATCGACGCTTTAAGATGAAATGGTAGAAAAGGACAACGCTATACATCATCGGCGAAGAAGAACGAAAGACAGAGATAGACTACAGGTGAATGAGGAGGGGTCGAGTAGGGTCCCCATACTCTCATCAAATTATAGAACAATCTTAAGGACATTTCATTTACGTTATAAGTCTTAACTATATGCCTTAATCCGACCAATATTATTAATGCGTAAGTTTATATTTGTTACTGTTTAACGCAAAAACTACTGAACGAATTTCGATAATTTGGAACATAAATAATTTATAACCTAAATTTACGTAGGTTACTTTTCAGGCAACTTTCCGAACCGAGCATTAGAGTCGACGTTTCATATGTGCCAATGAAGGCCTCTGAGAAATAATAAATATATTTCAATTTCAATTTATTTCGGGAAAATTAAAGATCCCCGTAACTCCACAGAGCCTAGTTGTCAATACAACATAATCAAACAAAACTTTATTCTACCTTAAAATCGTTTGATGTCTAAATTGTCTTTGGTATTTAACATACCTTTCTTACTGCGTAATTAACTGGCATTCAAACGTCATGAAATTAAGGACAATATCGAGAATAATGTAATTACTAATGGGTTTATGCCTTTATGGGTACCCTAATATGATTCATGTGCGGGGTGAAGGGAAGGGACGCGCCGCCATTGCATCGCGATCTCGCTTCGACTCGACTCGACCGACTCGTTTTCCATTTAGTCGCTTTTCAAACGCCAAAGTAAAAGGACCTACTCGTCCGTCGAACGCATAAACAACACCACCGCGTGTGATTTTGTGTTTGTGTGATAACAAAAGTGCTTTCAAGATGGGATGTGGAACGAGTTTTGTGAAATATGTGCTGTTTTTCTTCAACCTCCTTGTTGCGGTGAGTTATTCGAAAGGGCGCCGAGAACCGGTTTTCTGTTAATGTTCCGGTAGACGGGATGGCCAACAGAACCGAACAGCGAACAGACAGTCCGCCCTATGGCCGTTAAAAAGTTTTCAATGCAGGTTGCATAGTCTATACTGCTAAGCATTTAGTGATTTAGATTAATCTGCCCGCGTAGATGTTATTCTAGATAACGAAGCTTTCTTTGTGCTTTTACTCTAAAGTTCAAAGCTTCTTTCAACATATTCTGTCTCTTTCGTTCTCGACGCAAGAAAAGAATTCGTAGGGTAGCCGTCCCAATATTCGACCATCACATTTTGCATTTAAAAATGTATTAGCCTTTTCAATTGATCATATATATCTTACCTAAAGTTATTTATAAATGTTTAATAAAGCAATAAATGTTGTGGTTTTAAATCATATTCAGATGATTATTATATATTGTGTAAGCACCAAGCCATATTGTATTCTTACGTGCCTATTTAATGACTACATTTATAGATGAATCACTATTTTTAATACCTACCTTAACCGGGCTGACTCAATGTCATAAGAAGACAAACACACTGACATCATTGATGTGTATATAGATAAATGTATTTTTTAATTACACTGAGAGGATGCTGTTGTTGCGTCCCACGCGGCAACCATATTCATCACTTAGCTCAGCATTTATCAGCTATGCATTTTGCAAACGTGATGTTTAGTAAAATTACTGAGAAGACCACAAATGCTTACACAAACAAGCACGTAGGTACTTACTAGAATGTACTCGTAAATTATTTCAGGAAAAATGTACTGATAAGTAGGTACTTAATTAATGATATTTTTTTCCTCAATTGATTTATCCACATTAATTGTAGTTAAATCGGGAGTAACTATTTAATTATTTAATAAATTATAACTGTATTCCTCAATGGCTGTTATAATAATCTTGTTTTTACGAGCTTTTATTTTTCCTTATATTATTATGGTTTTATTTAGAGCTGGGGTTTGATTCTCACGCTTCCGGCACTAATTAACACACTTGATATTTAACGTTAACAGCTGTCAGTCTCATACATTTCCGCCATGTTTTTTTTTATTCTACCATGACATTACTATAGAAAGCTTGAGAGTATTTCCCCTGATCCAGTTCTTCGTTATATTAATTGCTTTTAACGCTAACTATTAAACTCAAGTAGCATTTTTTCCGTATTTCCTGTTTTCTTGCTCATTCGATAATACAAAGCCAATATCAAGGCTCTGAATTAACTGAAGAAATCCCCCGTTTAATTACTTCCTGACGATGTACAAAGTTTTAATCATATTAAATCTACGGTGGCTAATTGACCCCGGGGGTACCCAAGTAGAGAGCTTAATGATGTTAAGCATTAAGACAAGCCAGTAATGGAATATACTTGTTTCATGTGTGAAGTTTCTTGCTCATATTCCTTGCTGGTCATTCGCCTCGGATTTATCCAACCATAAGGATTTTGTAGTGATAATTTCAATAATCACAGCGCAAATAATGCACTCGGCCCCATTACTAATGCATGTTTCTGTTCGTTAGTTCTTATAAACTAGGTCGACAGGGAGATAGCGTGTTAAAAGTCAGTTTCGCTTGCCTCCGTCACCCTCGGAAATGAGCCAACAGGTGTATTCACTGAATAATTAATGAATCGGTAATGCTGCGGTTCAAATAGGGTTCGTTTTATGACGGCCTCTTCCTTTATGGGCAGGGAGCGCGTCACGGTCTGTGACTGGCAGGTTCTCGCTACTCATTTCATATACAAACGACCGATTGTGGTAAATAAATCATTATTTTTACTACTACTTCAATATCACACTTACTAATAAGGTTCCAAGGTCTCAGGAAAGTAACTAGGTACGTCGGTGGTCCATAAAATACAAGGTTATTTACTATTTACAAGGGTGCTCTGAAAATCCTTGAAACCAACGATCTGGGTCAAGGGGAAATCCTTAAGTTTGAAGGAAAATGTCATCTCAAGACGTGAGCTGGCTTCAAGGCTGAACAATATTCATTTTATCCTTGTGATGTCATTCAGTGCTGCTTGAATAAGGATTCATAACATTACTTGCATATAAATGTACTACTACTACTAATAGTGGTATTGTAATGCTTCTTATACTTGATTACCCGAAACAAATCGAGTAATAACCTCGACTTTATATCGATACACTTGGCTAAACATTTATGGAGGGTGTTGATTATTTCATACCTTACTCATGTTATTAGCACTAAATGAAGTTGTTGATTGTAGTGTCAATGCCTACACCCAACCGTAGCTTACACGTGACCTGGCCCCCAGAGGTGACATCATCGCCTTAACAGCCTTAGACGCCGAACTGGCGCCCGATTACACTTAACATGCTGCTTGATGCTACTGTAATACCTCTGCATAACTTAGCTTTTATCGTTTCTAGGCTAAAAAGTAAGTGCTCAAATAGCCAATAGTAAATTGGCTTAGCTTCTTTGTAATGAGTATTATATTTATAACTTTTGCGTGTTTGATTCATAAGATTGACTCAGAACCAGATGGGTATTATCCTTAATTCTTAAAAATATCCGTTGCATGGTTTTCCCAGCGATCGGCCATTGGTAGTGGAGTTGTGAAATTAAATTGATGATATAAATTTTACAATCCAATGCGTATTCGTTCGCAACTGGTTTATATTCAACTGTTGTGCTAATATCCAGTGTTGTAATATTTTTTTTGTTACAATTCAGTCGCGGATGTTGCACACTAACCTTGCGGACAGTCGTCATTAGTATTTATTTGCGTTTCACTTCGGTTATCTAGTCTTGTTTAATGTGTTTAAATAGTAACTTCACTTCACCAACATAAGATGCTGATTGTAAAACGTAAAATATTTTTGTCTTTTAACATAAGGCCGTTCTTTATTCATTCAAATTAACGATTGATTAATCTAGTTCTATTATCAGTAGTAAGTTAAATGTAACAAAAAAAAAATCAATACACAAATTATGTCATGCATGGTGAAGCGGCGACTTCCTGGCGCCATTGTTCTCCATCCCATACGAGATTTTCCACTAATATTATTGAAATGGTTTCCCCTTTCCCAAATTAAGTATTTGTGTTATATTGTTATGTTATGTAGTTATTACTGGCCGATGAAATTTCAACTGGTTCGATTTATATAACACTCACTAAAACTACAGTAGGTACATTTCGATTCAAGCTTAGTATTATCTTAAATAACTTCTTACTATATGAATGTGGACGAGATTAAATTTGGTACATAGTATTTTAGTCTGGGATAGCACATGTCATAATGCTACTTTTAATACTGGGAAAATAGAAGATACCCGCGTAGGAGTAACCGCTGAACGGAAGCTAGTTGTACATAATTTGCACATTTCTATATAAGCACCGCTTATATATATACATATATACCAATTAATATTATAGGAGCATAAAGAGCGACGCTATGTTGGACAAACACAAACCAATACATAGAATATCAATGCCAAACCGGGGAGCCCTACACGTGAACTGATTTTAATTAGATTAACTTCCTCTCGCAAGTAGATACTATATCCTTCATCGCAACATCGTCCCTTTATCTATACTAAGATTATAAATATGAAAGTAACTATGTCTGTCTCGCTTTCACGCTATAACTAGAGAGAGTCCAGGGCCTGAGAAAGGACAGGCTACTTTTTATCCCGAGAAAATGGAAGATCTCCCGGCAGATGAATGCGGGCAAGCATAGAATAAATTTGTCTGCAAAAGTACGTTACAGCGTTGATTACTGTCGTTTCATAGTCTTTGTCTTTGATTCCCCTCTGCCCTCTGCCCTTCCCTCACGTGTCAGCCACGTCATTGTCGAACGGTCATCGACCTGAGGGCCTTATGCAATACTCGTCAAACTGCGGCTGTGGGACACCTGGAGTCATTCGGGACACGACACGCCTATTATGCGACCGTTTGATGATCTGCTATTTTAGATATGCCGTGTTAAATTGATGGCGTAAAATGTTAAGAATGATTAACTAACTCTAGGTAGACTTATTATTTAACTACAAAAATATAGTTACGACTGAGCTTTAACAGGAAGTTACAGAGAACTGTTTAACGATAAGGTTTAATTAAGTCAGGTCGTAATGATTTCCCGGGGGGGGGACTTCAGGGAGGCGGCCAACTTGGCCTCGGCAGGGGGTTCCCTGGTTGCGGGGAGGATCCGCCGCCTAGGGTTGACGGTGGCGTTGCATAAGACCGAGGCCGTGTTCTTTCACGGGCCTCGGCAGCGCATCCCGCTGGACGGCCACATAACCGTGGCGGGCGTCCGGATCGGGGTCAAGACCCAGATGAAGTATCTGGGTCTTGTCCTCGACAGCAGGTGGCGCTTCGGCCCGCATTTTAGCGGGCTGTCGTCGCGCCTGCTGAAAACCGCGGGCGCTTTGGCGTGGCTCCTCCCAAATCTGGGGGGGCCCGGGGCGCGATGCCGGCGCTTGTATGCCGGCATCCTCAGGAGCATGGCCCTTTACGGGGCACCCATCTGGGCGGACTCCCTCCAAAGGAGGGAGAATGCCACCGCCATCCGTAGGCCCCAAAGGGCCATTGCACTGCGGGTGGCGAGGGCCTACCGCTCAGTGGGCTTCTCTGCGGCGTGCGCTCTGGCGGGCACCCCTCCTTGGGAGCTCGAGGCGTGGGTGCTCGCCAGAGTGTATGAGTGGACGGCACGGCGCAGAGCTCTTGAGGAGCGCCCCGCCGCGGAAGAGCGGGAGGCCGTCCGGCGGGAGGCGGGGGACGCCATCGTCCACCATTGGGCGGAGGACCTCGCCACCGCCGCCTTCGGCCGCCGGACCCTGGACGCGCTGGGGCCGGTCCTGCGGGAGTGGCTCGAGCGGTCCCACGGATTCCTCTCGTTCCGTCTGGTGCAGGTATTGTCCGGGCATGGGTGCTTCGGGTCGTACCTGCACCGGATTCGGAGGGAGGAATCCCCGGCGTGCCACGACTGCGGCGCGGCAGAGGACACGGCGCAGCACACCCTCGAGGTGTGCCCGGCTTGGTCGGAGCTGCGCCGCGGTCTGACGGCGGTGGTTGGGCCGGATCTCTCGCTTCCCAGCGTGATTAGGGGCATGCTGGGAAGCGAGAGCGCCTGGGCGGCGGTAGCCTCCTTCTGCGAAGAGGTGATATCGCAGAAGGAGGCGGCGGAGCGTGCGCGGGAGGACGATCCCCTCGCGTCACAGCTCCGCCGGCGGAGGAGGGGGGGGAGGCGGCGACAGTACGATCGCCGTCACCTCCCCCCCTAGGCGGTGGTGACCAGCGGGAGAAAGGGCGCGGGGGCGCCCACTCCCGCATTGCACGGTGCACCACCGTAGCGGGAGGGAATGGCCGAGCACTCGCGGTCATTCCCAGATCCCCCTCCCAGCACGGGAGGGGGACGAGAAGGGCTCGCCGAAAGGGCGGGCGGTCGCCGGGGGGGACTGGACGCAAGGGCTGTGCCAGATTCCCAGTCCCCCCCCCCACAAAGGCGAGGAAGGAGTGCCGCTGGGTCGTTTAGTGGGTATACCGGTTGACTAGCAACCGGGGAGTCCCACATAACCCTCCCTGTCCCCCGACGGGGAGGGTATGCGTAACGCATTTTTCCCAGCGATAAAAAAAAAAAAAAAAAAAAAAAAAAAAAAAAAAAAAAAAAAAAAAAAGGTCGTAATGATTTGTAAGCCTATTTGTTTAACTGCAGTTTCTTTAACAGCCCAGCGGCCAGTGTTTTTGGGTCAACGAATCAATAGTCATGTTATGTCGCTGCCAACATCACGCTTTGTTTAAATGTTTTATCTTCACAACAATTAAGTCAAACCCGTAATTATAACACTGGTTTGTCGCAGTTGGCATATTGCCACGCGGGGAATTCCGGGTTTGATACCCCGTTGACTCACATGAGCTTTCATTTGACACGTATATTTCAAATGTTAACGGTCTAGATCTAGTTTAAAACGCTTAAATAAACCTGTTCAGTTGATGCAGGTATATGACGAGAATTCCGTTATTTAAATACTGTTGAACTTATTAGTTACCAAAAAAGTTAAGCACGATGAAGCAAACATAAATTCCATTTTAATGTATGTAGGTAAAAATAGGTACTTCGTGTCGCTATACTGATCAGACTACAAATGTTTCAAACGCTCTATTTGCTAATCTCCAATATTAGCAAACCTCTCAGAAATTGTGTAAATAAGCATAATAACAGGTTCAATAACTGCATTAATATCTATATCATTAGCAAACTCAAGGATAAATTGCAGTCGTGCAGAGGAGAACCAGTTTATTGCAAACAAAATCAAAGTGCCAACAAAGCAATAAACCAAGTGTATCTAATACAGTGCGTACAATTTATTACGTAAGCACGTGGATGGCAAAAATATACATTGAAATACGTTATAAATAATACAGGTGTTTTTTTTTCTAAACTTAACGAATGAGCGACGTGTGCGCCATTTTATTACGCAACACATGTGCACAACGTTACTCAGCTGGCTTACACTTAATCTATGTTGTATGGTGTACTGGTTATGCAAACTCAACCCACTGTGAAATATCTCGGCCGCTGTGTGCATAAACGTCTGTATCAGCATTTAAAACCGACTTTTAAAACAACTCGCAATATATTTACGATAATGAAAGGGGGTCGGCGACTGGGGGCGTTTACCTTACAAGCAGGTTCTCGCGCGCCAAGCAAGGATTGTAAATGTTTTTATTAAAAAAAAACTCTCCGTGGTCTTTGGTTTTGAAACTGATTTTATTATAAAATTATTATTGTAACTTATTCGATTTTTTTATGGCAACATCGCGTGTAGGATTGTAGCTTTTGAATTGTGTTTTTTTACTCTGCATGTTAGGTTACTGACATTTCTTTGTCTAGCAAAGTACTATTTTTCCTGTTACGATTTCTACTTGGTATTCAGAAGGGAGAATGTTTTAAAATGACATCATGAAAGGGAGAGCGAGAGCGCCCTAGGTTTGCGACGCGACGTCTAGACTTAAGGTTTAGGGGACGCATCGTAACGTTATTTACAAATTTATATCTGTAGGTAGGTACATATGTATATACTTAAACCAATATTGTACTACACTACGAAGTATTCTAGCAAATTCTCTCTATATAGGTACCTCGGTATTTTTATCTTAAGTACTTATAGTAAGAAATAACATAGGTATTTTAACTTCGTTTACAACTCATTGTACAACAAATTTACCGAAGATATTGAATTTGAAAATGGACTGTAAAATCGATTACCTTGAGACTGACAAAAGTATTTTGAATACAGAATTAGCTACTTTTTTTTTCAAATGAGTGATTCTATTATTCCGTGGCGAGATCACTGACCCCAACAAACCATAGATTCAGAATGTAGTAAAAAAAATTGACGATCGATACTCGATGCCGATACGTGTAGTTCGCGCCAAATTTATTTTTTAATTCAATTATTTTAAATTTTACCACGAGGTTCGCGTGGTAGTAACAAAAAACTGGTTTTATCGGAAATCGAACTATAGACGTAACTAGAACCACAGAATAAGTTAAATAGGTAGGTATATGACGAAATCATAGAAGAATTCGATTATATCACGGAATGAGGCCTCCTTTGATTACGTAGATCATGTAGGAACTTTAAAATCACTGCGGCAACTTTTTTTAAAATAAACAAGGACGTAATTTTTTAAACAATGATCTCTGTTCCAAGAGACGATAGTTTGTGTGTCGAATTTCGTTCATAACAAATGCTTGAACATGATCTATGTTGACATTTGACATACCATAGTTTTTAAATAAGATGATTAGAACATGAGACATGTCTTCAATATCTTTATTATTGCGTTACGATTGATTCTCAGAATGCTTCGCTAAAGCTTGAATAAGTATCAAGTACTTATTTACTAAGTACATTGGTCTTATAAGTACGCTAAAGCTACGGAACCGATTTTAATTAAATTTGGTACACAGGTTGTCTAGCTAGAGCCTGAGAAAGGACATAGTTTTTAACCCGGGAAAATGGAAGATCTCCCGGGTACGCTGGTGAAACCGCGGGAGCTAGTATTATATATTTACTTAGTATATTTTACACTACATAAGTACTTTATAGCACAAAGGTGGCAGACAGGCATACAGTCCCACCTGATGGGAAGCGGTTACTGTAGCCTATGGACGCTTGCAACGTCGCAAGTCACCAATGAGTGGTCATTTACTTAAGTTATTAGCAGAGCAGACTTGACATCATTTTTGCGAGTCCTTCGTGATCCGCTTGTTATGAGAAGGAAAGTATTGAAATAACTGTATTCATTTGAGGTGCTAAATGTGTCTATTTACAAATGGAACTAAAATTAGTTAGTGATAAAGTGTTCTCATTTTAATACTCTTCCGCCTCTTTCTTTTTCTGTTTTCCATGTGACATTAGAACTTCTGTCAAAATTTTTACTGGCTTACTTGACTCACTATGACATGACCAATCCAGGAGACTATTACCAGTATCTTCAATAATTTTACTTGTCTATGTAACCACAATATTATATTTGTAATCGAACCAACGTTCAACAATTCCCAATTTTAATATTTAAATAAAAATATATAAAAACAATTCGGTTATCACATATCGACCTCGCCATACCATATGTCAGTATTCGGTAGCAACTAATACGTGACGTTTCAAATCACATTAGCAAGCTGAATCGGAAACAGACTACGCCCGACTTGATTCCGTAAGCCCTTTGACCTGATTTAAACATTGATTATGACTACTCAATTTAGTAGAGTTGTCGAGACCAGGTCCGTTGAGACAGCACGTATATTTGAAGAGATACCATTTTTATGACCCTCCTTAGAGAGAAGTAGTTATCCCAATTCGTCAACTTTATTTTTGGCGACATAAAGATCTATCCTAGAAGTAGTATCGTATAATCACTGGTCCGCTTTGTCAATCTGCGTAGTACATAAAGAAAATAAACAAAAAATTTTAACTCCTAAAGTGCTGATGATTTATTAAAGGGCTGAAAAATAAACTAAAATACTTAGAGCTAAAATATAATAAAATACAGCAAGTTTGTATGGATGTTTGTTGCTCTATCACCCCATAACGGCACATAAGACCTGTATTAAATTTGGCACAGAGTTAGAATATGTTCTATAGCACATAAGCTACGTAATATCCCTTGAAAATTGTATATCCCTTTTTCGAAGCTTTTAGTTGATAAATACCTAAAGGAAATCGAATTTTAACAACGTACCTATCGAAGTCTTGGTCAACGTACGTGGCCACATGTTCCCTGGTCGGAAGCTTCATGCTAATTTTAGACCAACGATTTTAGAATCAAATTGCCTATTCCCATCATGTTTTTACGAAATAGAAGTCGCTGTAGAAAGTTGAATGACTCGATTTCTATTTGAGCATTGGTTTGAAAAATAACCACGTATATATCGTTTTTAGGTCTCAATAATATTTATTTTTTATTTAATAATTTCGCTTCAATTAGTAGGTTAATATTAATAATGAATCTTAAAATTTTTGGCTTACTTAGTTGGCATATAGACCTGCTTTATGTGGTGCTTGTGGTAGGTCAAAAAACCTGCATAAGAATCATCAGATCTTCAGCCCATAGAACGACGTACGTTTACGTATTTATTTGGGTTTATTTGAGACAGTGATTTGACAGGCATATTTATTTATACCCTTACCTTTTCGTAGTTTCTGAACAAACAGTCGGCCTATTTATATCGAGCTTTGTACCTAATTGCTTCACGCATTATCTATCGAGCCGTCCATCTAGCTTACCGTCATCGTTCTAGCCTAAGGTAGTCAATTTCTTACAAAAGCTTGCCTTGACCCGCCCCCTAATTGTGTAACTCTCGCAATCGTAGATCAAGCTGAATTCTTATTACATTGCCGACCTCATGTTTGCTGTCTCCTTCTATGTGCTTACCAATCCGTCAATGTATTATGAAATTAGCTTCATCGATGATCTCAAAAGAGCTGCACAATTAGGGTGCCTGGTTGATTTGGAACGGTTATTTAACCATGAATGACCTTTCAATTCTTATAAACGTTTCAATCATTTAAGTACTAGATATTTGTTAGTGCCGGATTTATCTATGAAGGGACTAAGTCCCACCCTGGGTTCCCGTGGGATCTATTATTTTCCCAGTATAAGAAGTCGCGTATGTGCTGAACCAATTTCAAACTCTGTGTCAAGTACCATTTATTTAGATTTTCTGCCAAACTTTCCTTAAGATTGTATTAAAACCTAGTTTTAAATCAAACCTATAGAATCAACCACTCATGACAACAGTATTCTCTATCTATAGGAAAATACCTAAATGCTTGGCTTAATTAAAGTCGTATACAAATAGACTCAATTTAAACGAAGGTATTATTTTGGAGCGCGATAATTGCTTCAATATGCCCCAACAGAATATCCTTGCCCTAATTTGTTATTCCATAAATAATGTTACAATTTCCTCGCCTTTATATAATAAACGTTGATGTATAAATAAAGTATTTCGTTGTTTATGACTAATGGCATTTGAAATTTGAATACCAATCAAAATAATCAATTTGAAGTACTGAATTTGAATCGACTTTTTTTTATTTAGAGGTTAAGTTCATTAACCTATGCCTAAATTGGAAACAAATAACTATGACTGCACGAACCTGCACGCTATTTATCCTCAGAGCTATGAAGAAGAATCTACCTTCAATTAAAATGATACTCCGTAGTTAGTACCGTCCCGCGGCTTCACTCCCGTTGGGTTAGAAATGTCCAAGTTCTATTGCTGAAATATTTTTAAGAAGTCGTTTATGTCGGTGTATTCGTCACACAAGACTCTGATAGAATAATCTTAAAACAGAGATGACAACACTGAAATTTTATTAAAAGAGATTTTATAATTAAACTTGTAATAATGTCTGTTCGGGCTACATAACATGTGTATTTAAAAGCATGTATTGCAGGTACACGTTTAGTTTGCATGATAAATAATAATAAAAAACTACCATTTATTTATATGTTTTTTCTCTCTATCCACAGCTCCTCGGCCTTGCCGTGGTAGGAGTTGGAGTCGCGTTCCTACTGAACTGGACTGTGATCAAGGATGAGCTGAAGTCCCACCTCACGGTGGCGCCGTGGGCGTTCATCGTCATCGGAGCAGTCATGTTCATCATCGCCTTCTTCGGATGCTGCGGAGCAATCCGGGAGAGCCACTGCATGGTTGTCACGGTAAATATCTTTGTTACTTTACTATTATTATTATTTGGATTGAGTGGCTATTTCAAGTCTTCTGTGTTTGTATTACGACCGTACTAGGTATATTAATATAATAATAATAAATCCATTTATTTCAGACATCTACAGTCCATAATTTGTTAGTAACACAATTCTTACTTGCTATGTTAGTACACACAAAAATACAATATAAACACATCACCTCCGAGGAGACCGAACTACATATGCAGGACATGTAGTTCGGTGAACCTCTTCAGCAGAAAGCCATCCATTCTGTCTGCAATGACCTTCAAGACATTGTTTCGGCTCCCCCGCACTCGACGCACTACGGACGCACACTTCTTACGTATGATTGCGAAAAAATCATCAGTTTTTGCGTCCGCAAACATGCCAGATGCACTACAGTAACGAGGGAGCCTCAACAATGCCCTGAAAGTATTATTGTATTGGACTCGCAGGGCATTGTAGGCTTTCTGTGTAAAGCTGGCCCACAGACTGCTCGTATAAAATGACTGGCAGAAAGCCTTGAATAAAGTAATTTTTACTTCCGCAGAACAACGAGCAAATCTACGAGCCAGCATATTGCCACGCACTGCCAATGCCCTGCGTTCCCTTTCAATATCCAGGTCATCTGAAAGCGTTTCAGTTACAACATGACCTAAATATTTAAATTGAGACACTCGTTTTATAGGAAGCCCATTTAAGAACACGGGTGGAACATAACTAGGGCCCCTACTATCACACCTAAATATTAAAAGCTCTGTCTTATTAACATTGTATTTTAAACCATGTTTTAAGACATATGACTCGCATACCTTCAGCAACTTACTTATACCACCAACCGACGGGCTCAGCAGCACCATATCATCGGCATAACTTATGTTATTTACGCTGATATCGTCTATAAAACATCCAATGTGGGTATTGCTGAGCTCGACAATTAGTTGGTTTACATACAAGTTGAATAGTCTTGGAGAGGTGAGCCCACCCTGCCTTACCCCACAGTCTAGTCTATATGGGTTTGAAAACGAATCCCCCCACTTTACAACATTTACCTGATTATTATACCAATAGGAAAATATATTTACGAGGTCAGGGGGTACACCCTCCTCTCCAAGCTTTCTCCAAAGCAAGTCATAGTCAACCATGTCAAAAGCCCTGGACAGGTCCATGAAACAGGCATACACATTAGTTTTCCTTTTTGTATAGTACTCGGCAGTGTGTTTTAAAGATAATATAGCACTCTCAGTAGATAGCCCCGCACGGAAGCCAAACTGGTTATCATGTAACTTAATGTGCGCGTCAAGGTAAGAGTCAAGTAAACTGTCCAGCACCTTCGCTATAGTTGTTGCCAAAGATATCGGCCTATAATTATTTTTGTCCGATACATCTCCAGTTGCATTTTTAACGATTGGTACAACCACAGTTTTCATTAGGTCTTTTGGCAAATAAGAATGTCTGACACAGAAGGTAAACAACAACGACAGCACCCTAGGCAAGTGTCGACCCGCGTGCTGAAGATGTTCAATACTAAGGCCGTCATGACCTGGAGACTTGCCTCTCTTCATACTGCGAATAATTTTGGCAATCTGCTTACAGTTAAAATGTACGTTTGGTTCCAAAGGCATGCGGTTCTCAGTACTGTTCCCGATCACGTGTGATATTTGAGGCTCTACTTTGAAATGCACACTAAAAAGATTGGCAATGTCACTGGGCTCAGACACCCCCTCTACACTCACAGGCAGGCTAGGCCTAGAATTCAACTTTCTTGTACCTTTCCAGAACTTGTCAAATTGCTTTGTGGACTGATTAGATGCTAGTTTATCCATCGTAATCTGTTCCTGATGATTAAGACACCAACTAAGTCTAGACTTAAAAAAAGAATTGTGATCGCCACAAAATTTAAAGTACTTTAAGTTCTTTATTATCCCATAAAAGGAGCCTATTAATGAATATTGAATGAATTAAAAAAATATTCTGTCAGTGTGGCAAGTTGTTTTAAATCAAGAAGTTGTGGTGTGAATTATAATCATCTTTGCAAACTTTCGCATTCATAATTTATTTAAATATTACTGGCATATAACTACATGGTATACATTAAAATGTATATAAGGAAGATCCACCCTGTAGGTATGGCAACATTTCAAACTAAGTAAAAAAATATTGTATTCTACTAATATTAGTAGGAAGTGCAACACAAATTCAAGGAAATAAGCGTAGGATGAAGATAGCCTTCTAACTCATAATTTCTAGTTTCAACCGCATATCATGGCATGGCGATTTGTTTGCATGAATGGTTTTTTCTGGTAAAGTGCCAAGAAATTGTTTACAACACAGGAGTATTCAAGAAAAAAAGTTTTTGTAAATATTATTATTGGCTGAACCCTAAGGTTACTGCATCTGATTACAATACCCTTACTAATATTATAAATGTGAAAGTTTGTGAGAACGTATGTTTGTTACTCTTTCACGCCAAAACTGCTGAAGGAATTGCGACGAAATTTGGCACAGCGTTAGAATATGATCTGGAATAACACATAGGTTATTTTTATCCCGGGAAAATTGAAGTTCCCTCAAATGCGAGTGAAACCGCGAGAGCCGATACTATAGCATTATCGTAGTACAGTACTAGTTATGATACGAAGAGTTATAGTTATGAAATGATTTGGATGAAATTTTTAACCTAAATTTTCAACTCTATGTGCTTAAACATAAGGCAGGCATAATGAGCCATTCGCAACTTTCTTTCTTATACTTTGGGGATATGTACTTAAAGTGCAGGTACCGTAACTAATGTGATGTGGAACATCGTAGAAATTTCAATTGTGTACCGAAGGTAGGGCAACTCTCTCTGGTTAGAGAAACAGTAGGGACGGAAACAGACATAAATAATATTGGTCGAACTGTTGTTCCGTGAAATTCATTCATTGTTTTTTGTGGAAGAAGTATTGAGGAAACTTTATTTGCAACTTCAAATACAAATGTTGGGACTATATTAATATCTTTCGTGTTTACACCCGTTTTTTTTGGAAATCTCTTTTTTGAGCTATAAAGTAGCCTATTTGCTATTCCAAAATGAATTCTAATTCTGTGCCAAATTCCATCCAAATCACTTCAGCCGTTCTTGTGTGATTAAGTAACAAACATCCACACTTTCGCATGTACGACACTAGTACCTTAGATGATCATTGATTTTAAGTATTTGACCTGCCTCGAAGGACCATAAAAAGGCATTTTTAGCTAAGATCACAGAAACCTTTGTTCTACGTTGAACCAACAAATTCTAGTCAACAGCCAAATCAAATCAAAATCTTTTTTATTCAAATAGGCCTTCCCAAGCACTTATGAATAGTCACAATGCTCTAATATTAATGCTCAAAAGTCAAAAGAATAGCTTATAAAATCTTCTTTTTATTCCAATTCCAGTACGCCATCTTCCTCCTGGTGATCATCATCGTCCAAGTGGTGATCGCTGTGCTCATGTTCACATACGGCGACACGATCAAGGAAGGCCTCGTCAACACCGTCAACACATTATACGACAAACGATCTGGCACCGATGTTGATAAGGCCACCGAAGCTATCTTCAACAACCTCCAGCAACAGGTATGAGCTCGAGATTGAACCTTGTTTTGTTGGAATTAGGTTCTTAATTGACTGGAGAAGAGAAATAAGTAAGAGATCCAATCATTGAATTAAATTTCGAAGATCTAAGTTCGAAGAAATTACCATATTAGAACTTTACTTTCCATTATTTCATATTAAGGTTAAGGTAAAGCAGCGAAATTAGTACCCATAGTTGCATTAACTTTTTGGCCACTTAAATATAATGTATTGTCAAACCTGAACGTGTACTTCCGCCCGTTCCCTTGCAGGGCCGGGCGCGCTAGCAATTTTTACGGGTCCCATTACAAACCACTCGAAAGAATTTGCTTACAGTCCCACCAGTTCCTTAATCCTGCACTGTTCCTAAGTTTTATACTTCCTTACTGTTTGTAAGGAACCTTTGGGCTATGACCTCGCCGTTCCTAAGTTATATACTCCCTTAGAGCATTGGCTGTAAAATATTATAATGAATTTCTGCAAGGTTACGCCCTGAGTCAACTAGTTATATACCTGATTTTATATATTTGTAAGGACAAACATGACCTAGGGACCAATCCTCTAATTATGTAACCTGCTAGGAATCGTAGACCTAACCGATTTCTTGTTACATGGCTTCACTACCCCTGCTCTACGTGTGCAATCTTCTTGACGATCCTTAGAGAGTTACTAGGATGCTAATCATCCTCGTTTACAGATGCAATGCTGCGGCAAGAACGGCCCCCAGGACTACGGGTTCACAGTGACCCTGCCAGAGTCGTGCTGCAGCGGTAAAGGATCCATAGCGGGCGCGTGCACAGTCGTCAACGCTAACCAGGGCTGCTCGGGGAAACTGGTCGAGTTCTACGACAAATGGAACAAGCCCATCGCTGGCGCTGCCATTGGTATCGCTTGTATTGAGGTAAGACAATCCACCATCAATTTACAATCTCCCCTTAAAGATCCTATTATGGAGGTGCCGATGATCCTTAAATGACTGTAAAGTTCTTTATCACATCAGATTTTAAAGGAAGCTGATAGAACAGGTCCTTTCGTTTGGGAGGTTAATATTAATTTCCAGTAACTATGCAGAAAAGAACGGATGTAAAGATTATCTTAATAGAGCTGATTCCTAAAAATTGATTTCACTTAAGAATTGACTGACACGAAAATTGAATAGAACGACTAAAAATTCAAAAACTCACGCCGCTGAAAAAATTTACCTTGAAATTGATAGCCACAGCCCAAAAATTTTTCACAATTGCATTTAACAATGTGTTTATTTTTTTCCAGGTTGTCGGAGCTCTGTTCGCGCTGTGTCTTGCCAACTCCATTAGAAACATGGACAGAAGGTCTCGCTACTAATATTTTGTACATTAAAACTGGTACCTATGAACACATTTTTTTTTGGTTCTTTTTATTTACTTACAAATTAACGAACGGTTCACTGCATGGCTGTTTGAGTTTGGTGAAGCGTTGTTGAATCTCACTTGGTTATTAATAAATTTTCCACAAACAACTCTTTGATTGATAGCACTTTTTTTTCAATATGGCGGCGTAATGCCTCATTTTGTTTGTTGGTCCTTTGAGCCCGAATTTGTTTTTCAATTGCTTTTTTGTTAAATTTAAAAGTTTTAAAAAGCTGTTATAAAAATTAAATACTCGAAATATCAAGTGATATTCATTATTCTACTAATTGATTGTTGTGCGCAAAGACATGGCAACACATGTTGAATGTCAGAAATGAATCATTTTGCCGTATGTAACACTTCTGCTTTAACACACTTTTGACTGTTGTACAGATGCTTCGAAGCTTAAATTAATGGGTACTTAGTACTTGCAGCTTAAACTAATAATATTTATGTGCGATTAACAATTAGCCTGTAACAGTACAGACCACAGTGTACCTAAATTGGATTCATGCGCCAAAAATTTGACGACGGCAGAGATGCAGACCTATTACGGGTTGCCATCTAAAAACAATTTTATTTACCTTTTTTAATCACTAATCTTAGTGCTTGGTAAGAAACTTCATACTTTTCGTAACTAATACTTACCAATTTAGATATCAATGTATTTTTGAAATTGTACTCGAAACGTGTAACTCTATGTGACATCTTAAAAGATGATTTTTTGAAATCGTTCGAACTTAAAAATCTCATAATGATAATTATTTTTGTAATAAGTATATATTTCTCTTTCGGATTTGTGATAGTTTTGTATTTTAAAGTTAAGCATTTCTAAATGTCTATAAATAAAAAAACATGCTTAATGAATCATCTGAGTTCATAAATACGTTATATTTTATATTAACTTGTAATATTATCTTATGAATGAAGATTTCGGTAAATCTAGATATTTATTGATATATAAATAAATGCCCATATTATTATAAAACAATGGGTATTTATTTACTGTTTAATAGCAGTGATATTAACTCGAGTCAAGTTGTAAAAAAGGAAGAAATTTACCTATTCAGGTGATTAATGTTGCAACATTAGATAAGTACACAAAATCTCTTAAAACTTAAAAAGAAATGTTGCCACTATGACTCGAGTTTGATCACATTTTTGAGCACAACATGTGTGTCTTATAGCTTTTATTCATTATATTAATATTGATTGTTTAATGTTAGTATGATTGTATCCATATTATAAGTGCCAAAATAATTTTAAATTGATGTGTGGCATAGAACATGCGGATCCAGATTTTTGGTAAAACAATTTTAAAACAATTTTAAAACAGTAGGCTGAAAACTTTTTGAAGTAATTTTTTTTATATGGTTGGAAATATGTAGCTTTATTTGTCACGAATTTAATCGCCTATATTTAGATGATTTTAT
This sequence comes from Thyatira batis, assembly GCA_905147785.2. Taxonomy (NCBI): domain Eukaryota; kingdom Metazoa; phylum Arthropoda; class Insecta; order Lepidoptera; family Drepanidae; genus Thyatira; species Thyatira batis. The sequence goes on from LR990489.1 coordinate 10,141,186, forward strand.
AAAATAACAAAAGAGTTTTAATGCTGGATCCGCGCTTTTATATTATGTATTTCATTAATAATAATAAATGTTTTGAAAACTAAAGGATTTGCCATAGAGTTCTTGGAAATGGGGTGCCTTGCATTGGTACAATGATGTATTGCTATCAATAAAAATATGTGTAATCATTGATGTTTTTATTAAAAAAAAAATGCCTGTAAATAAAAATTTTTACCATAATTTATGTCACAAACACGGATAACTTTGACTTTTATTGTATAAAATGTGATGATGAAAAATAATATAAATAGCATGGCATGTAAAAAAATTTGGTAAGTAATAAATTGTAAATAAAACTTACTAATATGCATGAAATGTTTGTCTGTATTTTTTTTGTTTTACTTTGTAGATATACTGTTTTAAAATTTATGTGAATATTGCCTATTGGGGTACTTTAAATTGTTCTTTAAAATTAAATTTCCCCCGCCAATGCATGCAGGCAAGGTGTAGGTACTTTATCATGTAAAAAAAATATTGTTTAATAATTTGTTGTATTTAATAATTGGTTGATTTGGTTACAATTAATTCTTCTGTACGGTACCAGTGTTTTTGATTTCATTTCTCTATGATACGACAATTTCTATGAATTTAAATATTAAAATAAATATTTCTCTGTTACAGGTACGTATAAAACGAAGACATCACGAAATATAACATTCGAATAAGAACAATAAAACAATCAACGACAGTAAAACAACATAAATTACTTATGTACAAGTTAATTTAAGATTAGTTTGGTCTGGCGCAACACCCACCTTCCAATTTAAGAAAAAAAATGCAAGAAAATATTTGCATCGACTTAGGAACACATCCATTCAGCCAAGAAATAACTACCTATTTTGACAAAAATTTACTAAATTGACGCATAGGTATATTTTACCTAAGATGATGTGTTACCATCATAAAATATAGAAGATACATTCTGTATTTTATGGTTACTATTTTCTTTTTTAATTATCTACATACATCAATAAGCAGTTGATGCCAGCGTAGATATTGTCAAAAGACGCGCAGTACCTAACCATTATCACTTAGTTTTAAGTTTGTTCATTTCTATTGTTAAACACAATTTTATTGATTACAAAATATATTGTTAAGTTAGTTAAGCGACTGTTTGTAATGTTACAAAACAATAGAATTTAATTACTATTACTATATTATATACGAAAAAAATTTAAAGTATTTTCTTAATAAAATCAATGTTGTAATGGTTGTACGTCCATTTTACAAGCTATTAAAAGTGTTAAAATTTATGATATGCATTTCTAAAATATTATGTGATTATGAGTCTCTTTATGCCTTTGTAAATAGTTCATATTATGTCGGGAGCAAATGTATGTTTATTATATTTTTGAATCTCTTGTGCATTTCTGATGAAACTGCTTTTGTGGATGATATACATTGTATGGCGATAAATAAATTTTCTACTATAAACGAGTGGTATGATTTATTAATATTTAACAGGTATCCTTTATAGCTCAAACCAAAGACTCCTTTGTGCAGTTCAATCACACATAAGACACATAAGACGAACATATATTATTTATTTTAATGTATTTACATAAATCACAATGTATACGTATTGTGTACACAATATTAGCGAATGTTTTAACCATTTTTTTTATACATACATGCTGGTATGATACCACCGTATTTTTAAACGACTTCAAAAAAAAGGAGGTTTGTTACCTCATTTATTATAAGGCTTTATCCACCAAGTGAAAAAATTGCCTTAAGAGCGAGTGCCTACCCTAAGCTCGCGTTACTAATAAAAGAGGGTTGTTTCCGAAGCAAGGCTATCTACTTGTAAGTATTTATGTTTTACCTACAAATATAAATTTATTGATTTAGTTAGACGAAATATCATTAAGTAAAGTTATTATGAAAGTTATAAATGGTAGGTTAGATCTAGCATGATATAGATTATAATTTATTGATCGCTGTAGATCTACCTACAAACTACAATTTCGTATGCGCGATGAGATGATTGATATTAAGTAACGGCGAGCAGCCTTGTCGCTTGTTGTCGTACCGCGCGGTTGTACGTTATTATTTCTACGACAGGGCGTCCTAATTTTGTATACTGCTAAAAGCTAGTAACTTTAAACATGTTTAACAAATTATTAAAAACCTTTGAAATAAAATGTTACATTACATACATACAGAGAAGGACTATAAAGATATGTTTTTGGATATATTCAATCACTATTTATCTTACGTTATAACATTATTTTTAGTCTATCATTTAGTCGACGTGTCATTATAAACCTATTCATGCCTTTTATGATTTCGTTAGTAGGATTCGCCACCATCTATGTGGCATCACTGCTGACTGTCACTGTCAATGTCAACATTGACGGATATAGGCAGTCAAGTCAAATTAAGTAAAATTAGGCCCAAATCGTGTAAAGTGTGAACGTTTGCTCGAGCACGTCCTCCTAGTTCGTCTTCAGATTATTAAAACCCCCTTTCACTTCAGAATACTCACTCATTTGAACAGTTTTAAATGTGCAGTGACAGATCTCGCTTGTCTTCCTTTAAACTATATTACTCATGCCATGGCAAAAGCCGCTTCGGAAATGGCATATAAAAAATATTGTGTAGTGTTTATAATTTTCGCTCTTGCGATAGTACAAGCTGTGGGTTACGACACGGAACTGTATGAAACGGCGGCTTGCGACAGCAGCGCATGCTTCGAGGCGTTGCACGGATCACTCGGGGACTGTTCGTGTAACGTTGATACTATAGACTACTTCAACAATGTGAAAATATTCCCTCGCATCCAGAGCCTCGTGAGCAAAGACTATTTCCGCTTCTACAAAGTCAATTTGAAAAAGGAATGTCCCTTCTGGGCCGACGACAGCAGGTGTTCCATGAAGTTTTGTCATATCAAAACCTGTTCTAAAGAAAGTGTTCCCGGTTACGAAAATGGGTATAATAATGAGCATTTGGACGAGTCTCCATCGACTAAGTACTCTAAAGAAGCTCAGGGTAACTGTAAGTCAGATGCTGACCATGATCCTGATTTGGGGTACTTGAATATGACAATCAGTGCTGCCAGTCAATATGAAATAGCCAAATGGAAAGCTTATGATGATGCACTTGAGAATTTCTGTGAGAATGATGATAGAGATGCAGATGCTGAGTATATTGACTTATCTCTGAACCCTGAAAGATACACAGGATACAAAGGGGAATCCGCTAATAGAATCTGGAGGACCATTTACCAGGAGAATTGTTTTAGACCTAAGGAGAATCCATATGAATCATTCCCTTTTGTCATGAGCTCTGATTTAGGTAATATGTGCCTTGAGAAGAGAGTATTTTACAGAGCTGTGTCTGGCTTGCACACCAGTATAAACATTCATTTATGTTCAAAGAATTTATTGTCCGAAAAAGGTGTTGGCTTTGCTGCTCCACCAGAAGGTGAGTGGGGTCCCGATCTAGCCGAGTTCCAACGTCGTTTCGATCCCTCCCAAACAATGGGTGAAAGTTCAAATTGGTTGAAGAATTTATATTTCGTATATTTACTAGAAATGAGAGCATTAGCCAAAGCTGGTCCGTATTTAGAACATGAGGAGTACTTCACTGGTAATCCTACTGAGGATGAGGAGACACGTCTAGCCATACATAATATGCTCAGCGTTATTTACAGCTTCCCTGACCATTTCAATGAATCGTCAATGTTTAACGGTGGTAGTCAAGCAGCCAAATTAAAATCAGAATTCAGAGATCACTTCCGCAATATATCAAGGATTATGGATTGTGTTGGGTGTGATAAATGTAAGCTTTGGGGCAAGCTGCAGACTCAAGGTCTGGGTACGGCATTGAAGATATTATTCTCAGACCGTTGGAACAGTCCCGTTGAGGATCCTGCACAAGGGAAGCTGCCTGTGAGACATAAGACATATGAGAGGTTACAGAGAACCGAGATTGTGGCGTTATTCAATGCATTTGCAAGACTATCTAACAGTATAAGAGAATTGGAGAACTTCAGAATTATGCTTAGGTAAGTGTTTTATTATTATTTGATATCATTTTGTTTTTTCCTGCCCAGTTTACTTACAGTACAGTAAAATATCTATAATAAATGCAGTAAAAGAACATACATATTTATAAACATTATGTAATGTATTGACCAATATTTATCAGTAATGTTTTATTTTATTTGAAATTTCATGATTTTCTACTTAAATAAGTTATTAGGTCAAATAACTGGTGTTTGCTTGGTAAATTATAGTATTTTATGGACATACAACTAACTTATAATCATTTAAAATGAACATTTTATTTATTAAATAAGTACATGAAATATGGAAGGGAAAACCTAACAGCATGCATCAAGGAAAAAATACTATAATAAGTTAAATTATTAAATACTATGGTTTACCTTAAAACTGCATGCTTTTGTAACATGGTGGCTATGTGTCTAACTGAAGCTTCTAATTAATGTATGGAGTTCATTGAACCATGGATGCTGCAAACCAGATTTTATCACATAGCATTGCCATGTTATATATGTCAGTGTTTTTTAAACTTATATGAAATAAATTCACATTTTAAATATATTTTGATAATAGTCTATAGGGGAATTGTTCTGTTGTATATATAAATCATGAATATATGTCATAATTGGAATTTTGCCATGGTTGACTGAATTACCTACATTTGGAATTAAATCTAAGGTCTTATTTGTTGGGCTGGTCTGCATTTGGTTCTTATTTTATGTTTCTATTTTCTTTTAAACATTACACATTGTTAATCTTCTAGAGATGTTACCAGTTTTTCTCAACAGAATAACTGGTAATAATAACAATAAATAAATATACTCGGACATTTTTTTCACACACAACACAGCCAACTTTAAAGATAGAGTTACTTCTTATTTATAAGTGGTCATAAAAGTGGTGGTTCATTTCAAATAGGTATAGGTTCAAAACAACATAACTTTTCAAAATGCACTGTAATATAATTTGTTTTAGAGTTGAATTTTCCTCAGATACACGGACAAATTTATTCCTAGTTCGGTTTTAGTAATAACTAAATAATAATATAAACATAATAATGTTAACATGGTCCTTATTCTCTTTTAACGCAAGGCATTCTACGATCTCATAAGTTAATGACGTAAAAGAGAGATTTTGTTGCGCAAACTGATGACACGCTTTTGTCTCGTCATTATCAATACATATTCGAAATATCTGTTGACGAATTGTCGAGATGTTTTGGATTTGTTATATCTATACTAATATTATATATAGAGGTAATGTTTGTGAGATTGTTGGGGATAATATCTGGGTCTACTGAATTTTTGAAAATGATTTTCCAATTGAAAGGCTCGTTACTTCTGAGTATCATAGACTAAATTTATTCTCCGTATTCCTACGAGAAGGGTAACTACTACGTGTTTAATAAATTTATGAATAAAGTCATCTCCCATATTTATAATAAATAAATAAATAAATGATACCTATAATATGCCTAATATCTGGTTACGAGTGAAAGTACCTACATAATATTGTGTTGCAAATAAGTATGAGGTGTGATTTCAACCAATTTTACTTTCTATTCGGGCCTCTGTTTTCACTTATTGCAGAACAAGCCCGTTATTGTTCTAACATGACGTCTATTTCTATTTAGCACGTCTAAAAATGTACATGTTTAAATCTTTACTAATATTATAAATGCGAAGGTAACTTTGTCTGTAACGCTTTCACTCCTTAACCTTTGAACCGGTTTTGATGAACTTGGAACCGAATTTAGTACAGATATAGACTAGAGCTTGCTTTGTCCCGGGAAATTTTTTGGTCCCCCGGCGGGTGAAACCGCAAGGCTTAAGTTAGTGCTTACTATGATGGATTTTTATTACACTTTCACGTTATAGCGGCTGAAGGATTAAGAAATGACTTAGCATATCGATAAAATATGATCTGGATTAATAGATAAAAACAGTAGGACATTTTCAATAGCACATAGGTACCTAACCTACTTATTTATCGTGAAACCATAGTCAACACAATTGATCGATACTTTTATTATGTTTGGTATCACGCGTCTGATGTTATAGTACGAAAGCTTATACATTATTTATTAACTTTACCAGCCTTTTTGACAATCTATAGAGTTAATATTACTTAATTAGAATTAATAATATATAGATATATGATATACTAGTGACTCTTAAATTTTCCCGGATTCTTCTTTTTAGAAGCCTTTCAGTCCAGAACACATTCTAACTCTATGCCAATTTTTGTCGCGATCCCTTCAGCAGTTCTAGCTTGAAAGAGTGACAAAGATACATCCTAACATACAAACTATCGGATTTATAATATTAGTGGGATAGGATTAGTAGGACTAGCTTCCGCCGCATAGTTTCCGATCCCTTAAGAATACAGGGATGAATATAGCCTACTTTACTCCCAAGTAAAGTAGCTTTCTAACGGCAAAATATTTTTTGAAACCGCTCCTGTAGTTTTTATGTTTATTCATTACATACAACACTACAAATCATTCCTCTTCATAATACCTATTACTGTAGATATACATACGTAAATAAATACAATAACAATACATGTCAATCAAAATTAGACTCTATTGTACTCGTGTATAATTTAATTTGTACGTAATGTTATTAAAACTCAGGGTTGTTTAGAGTTCATTATCATTAAAATCAACCCTGTTTAAGGGCCAGCTGTTTATTGCACAGGTGTAGGAAATATTGCATGAGTTAATGCATATCTGGTCACGTAGGTCTGAGGAGTGGGTGGGTGGACTGACTCATACGTAGGTCGACCATTGTTTGGATTCACCAAAAATGACTAGGGCCACGTAATGCAAGCCTATTGGTTTAAACACGTCAGAGGTTATCTATCTATATAAAACATTGTGCGATAGTAATTTCCAGATTTTGCAGCTTTGCCTTTTGTGTTTTTAAGGTTTGATAAAACTTGTGACTGCGTGTTTATTCTGACTATCTTAAGGTATTAGGCATGCTTATAGTTAAAATATATAATACTAGCTTTCGCCCTGAGGTTTATCACGCGTAGTTCCCTTAAAAAATATAGACTATGACAATAAAAAAAAACGTAGCTTTCTATTGGAGAATATCTCAGATCAATCCAGTTGTTTGGGAGCCTATTTTTAACAAACTAGCTGCCTCCGCGCGGTTTTACCCGCGTAGTTCCCGTTCCCGTGGAAATACGGGGATAAAGTATAGCCTATGTTACTCGTGGATAATGTAGCTTTCGAATGGTGAAAGAATTTTTAAAAACGGTCCAGTAATTTATTCATTACAACCAAATAAAGTTTTCCTCTTTATAATATTAGTACCTTTATATGAATTCTAGTCGATCGATAAAAATAACCAAAACTGTTTAAAGTTTTAAAAATACTTACGTCATTAAATATGACATGACATATTTAACCTTTCCGTATTTTCCCGCGTTATTGTGAAAAAAAAATTATCTATGCTCTTTATCAAATGACACATAGATAGTAACGATCAATACAGATTACCGAAAACAATTTTGATGTTCCATTAATTGATTTATGTCGTAAATATTAATTTATTAATCGATTAATGACCTCGATTAGTTAAATATGGGGCGTTACTGAAATTATAGAAACTACAGCTTAATGTCGAATTGCATGACCATAGCTTTGTTTTCGTTTTTTTACGAATAATCCATTTTGGTTTTAGTCCATCCATTATGGTGGCATGGAAATTATTAATGGTAATATTAAATCCATATTATGAACCTCAAATTTTCATTTACCCATAAAATGTAAAGGATCTGACAGTAGATGGACATTGGGATTTTTGATAATGTCGGTTAGTCAAATAGTGTCAAATAGCGACAAAAATAATGTTTAAATCAATATCGCCTTTTCCCAGAATAATAAGTGTAAACATAAGTGCTGATAAGATATAAAGCGCATTAATTAAATTTTGGGTAGGTATATTTATTTATTGATTAACGAAGATAATCTGTCGTTTTAATGAAGTCTGATTATATGGAGAGTACTGGAATAGTGTTACATAAAAACCGGTTTCGATGATAAAGTATTCGTTATTTATTATTCGGTGTAAATTCTCGCTCCATTGATCTAGCTTTAGAAAGAGAAAACAATAATAATGTAGAGCGTCGTCTTTATCGAACACAGCTGTAAACTTTTTGATAGAGATGATACTTCATAGTTTTATGAAGTTTTATGTCTATGGTTCATTCTTTTCCACTTTATACATTCAGATACTTATGTAGGTAGGTACTTAGAGAAATATTTGTAATGGTAATGTTTTAATTAACATAACATTGTTGATTATGGACTATTAAAAGACCTCGAAGAATCTTTTCATCAAATGCTTTAACTATTTATAATAAGATTAATGAGGCTGTAAATTAAAGGTATCTCTTTGTCAACTTACTTTCAGGTAGTTTTAGTTTTAACCTTGGCATCGCAAATTTACATATGCTTTGTGATCGTACTTTTTGTAGTAGATTTTAGTTTAAACATACAAAATACCTACTTATTGTAAAAAAATCGCTTGTTTCAAAATAAGCATGGGTGCATGGATTTATAAAAATATTTTCAATAATTTGGGTTTTATATTAAAAGTTTTTAATCTTGTTAATATAGAATTTAATTATTTGTCATGGCAACATTTTCAATATAGAACGAGGAAGGCGGTAACATTTTACGTAACAATAATTCCCTATAAACTTTTCACACAGCTCACAGAAAGAGAATACGCAGAAGCAATTTAAATTTGGAAGTGCTCAAGTAAAAAAATCGAAAAAAGAAGATTGCACCTCTGGTGGCGGGAAACCAAGGATATGGAGTTAAAAATCTATGGTCAATTAATGGTGTTACTTTCTTAAGTAACCCACAGACAATCAATCATCGAATCAATTTTCGTGGTGCTAGGTTTCCGATAGATTATAGCAACATTCATTTTGGCGCGAAGTGTCGCCTAAAATCATCACAAGACTTAATATTTATTGATCCAGTGGCGTTAATATTAATTTTATTTTAATGGTAGTTGAAGCTAGACGGGATTATTGTCCATGATTGGTTTGTTTTGGTCTGCATGTTAGCCATTAGTCTAAATGCTCTATAATCGCTGATTCAATGATACCATACCTAATAGCAAAAACATGGAAATAAAAATTGAAGTATTAATATTCTGAATAATACTCCCTATAAAAAAGTACGAATTATGTATATGAAGTTTACATTTTGTATAAAACAGATTATTTGATTATGTTTGGCTTTACCGTTTGTCTGTTTGTCTAGCCTAGCTGTAAGTAAATGTTTTACTTGTAAACGCTGCCTGATGCAATTGTTCAAACAATAGTAATTATTAAAACAATACCATTAATTGCATTTGAATAAAGCAGCGTCTATAAGAAAGCATGTCTAATATATATTATAATAAATATATAATTGTTAAGTAAATTAGAGTAATTTTTAACAGTGAATTTGACGTTTTTTTAATCCATAAAGGCTGTAAAAGTTTTGATTGTTGATAAAAAATTGTCATTTTTTACATATTTTATTTTTTTATTTAACAGAAATTACATTATACCTACTGTGTGTATGCTTATTCAAAATTAAATCACGAACCCTTTTGGGATAACTATTAAGTACCTACGGTGTAAATAAATAAAAAATATCTAATAATTATATACTAATATTTTCTTGTACCGTGCTAATTAAATTACAGGCAGCTATATTAAAAAATATTCACAACTTAGGCCATTAAAATCGATTTGAAGTTTCATCAATTTAATCTAACAAGGTTTTTTTTACCTGATACTCGTTTTAGAGGCTGTGACTTCCTAAAGTCCTGATCCTGGTGTTGCCAGTGTCGATACGCACATTTAATCGTTTAATCGTTAGGAGATTCCCCCCTCTTTCAGTAAAAAAAAACAAACAACGTATCATGAAACTGATACTAATCTGATTTGTCTCTGCCTATATCGACGGTAGAATTTTGTCGTATCTAGGAAAATCGTTTTTTTTTCTCTTTATTTGAAGAAAATAATTTAGAATAAATTTATTGAGTCTGCCGATTTTTGTTACAAGTTTTTACTTAGGACTCAATACTTTTTTATAATATTTTTCAAGTGTTATTTTACTCTGGCCTCTATTTTTTAGATACGACAAAATTGATTTCTACCGTCGATATGTATAATGATTTGAGTTTTAATGTTTGTCTATGACTTGACTAGTCAAAAAACCTCGTGCAATAGCTATGCCCTCCATTATTTATTTAATAAATTTGTTCCACACATATATTATCCTCTATTTGTGGAACACTTCATTGATTTCTGATCACGGTTGATATTTAACAATGTCAAGTTCACCCGGTCGGAAATAAACACAATTGGCGTGTACCCAAAATAAAGTATCACTAATTCAATTGCCAAGTACCTACGCAGTCCGGCGAATGTGGGAACAAACTACAAAATAATAACAGTTATTGTAACTTTTCCGTTCGGAAATTTATACTTTTATACAATACTTTGTATACAGACTTACACAGAGTAAGCCCTCATACGCACGAGAGTTTTTTTACCGGACGTTTAAAAAGCGTTCAAACGCAACAAATGCATTTCCAAGTACCATAATATGCTCTATTTCCAACGTCCAAGGTTGAAAATGCAACACCGCTCGATAAAAAAACGTCACGTTTTAAAAACTCTGTCGTGTGAACATGGGAATGCATTTGTTGTATTTAAACGCTTTTTAAACGTACGTTAAAACCACTCGTGCTAATGAGGGCTTACACAGAGTTAATGTTTGTCCCCGTAATTGTGTGACAGCATATTTCTAGAAAAAAAATGAAAAAAAAAATATACCGATGTCAAGTAAATTGTAAAAATGGTTTCATTAAGCTAATTAAGTCTTTTTAGATAAAAATATTTACAAGGAACTATAATTTCATGTATGTATTTTTAATTTAATATTTATGTGTATGTACATACCTATTCTAATTATTTTTATTTATGTATACCTAGTGTTTAGGAATAATTTGTATGCGGTAGAAGTATTTTAAAAAATATTGTTAGTGCTAGCTTAGCTCAGATTTTTTAAATATGCGTCTATATTTAAGCTTATTTTGTCATATTGTCACCTGTTAGAAATCATTTGTTGTTTACGATTTTTCGCTGTAGAATAAATAATAATTAAATTCATTTTTAATATCAAAATGATCCGACTGTGACATGCATATTTTACCTACCTATATATTTTGTCAGCCAAACTTTCTAGATATCTATTAATTAACCTATATTTATTTTCTCTTGATTTCAGTATATAAAAAAACCCAGTCACAAATTATGGTACAACACCGAGTATTATTCGTAACTTAAGTGCATAAGTGATTTTACTTTTCATAGTTCCTGAATTCCTGATACATACTTCTTTCAATTTAATACTCTTTTTTATATTTTTTATATAATAACTAGTGGCTCCCCGCGGTTTCACCCGCGTACCCGGGAGGTCTTCCATTTTCCCGGGATAAAAAGTAGCCTATATGTTAATCCAGGTTATAAGCTATCTTTATTCCAAATTTCATTCAAATCCATTCAGTAGTTTTTACGTGAAAGAGTAACAAACATCCATACATCCATACTTACAAACTTTCGCCTTTATAATATTAGTAGGATATAACTCATTCATGTAGGTTTAGTCGTGGCTAGATTAATAATAATTTGATTTTTTTTTCGTTTGTCTTAGTATGTTTTTTTTAACAACAATTAAAATTTTGCAAAAAGTACAATAAAAAATAACATTCGAAAAAAGTTTAGTAAAAAAGGTTTTGCTTGATCCAAAAAAAAACTGATTTTTACTATGCGAATATGATTATTCTCATTTTATAATGTTCTGTATATAAATGCTACGTGTGAAGTTATTGCATTCCATGTTTTAATCATTTTTATCGTTCCATTGACTTGCTTATCAAAATAATCGTTAAATTTTTACGATTTTAAATTGCCAGTTACATTCGTAAATTGTACATATATATTTTTTTATGTTTACAAATTAAATGTTTAAGTTAAATGAGACGGATAAACTTACTATTTATTGTCTGTGATTTTTGTGTGTTTTGAAGTATTTTTAAATGTCATGACAAAATTTATTTTAATTTATTTTGTAAATTACAAATAAACGTTTTAAATTTTACTACTATTTTTTTATTTATTTAATGAATACCTACTAGTATAGTTAAGACCTATGTAGGTAGGTAGGTAGGTAATTTTAATAACCAAATCCGTTAGTATTATAATCTACATACTGCTGAACCGATTTTCTTAAAGCATGTGTTTTTACACACGATCACTTCAGTTGTCAAACATTTAAAACCGCCTCACATATCGGTCCATTCGTTTGAGAGCTACGTTGCCACAGACAGACATACCTACACGTCAAACTTATTAAAGATGACAGGTAGGTACATATGCTATACCTAAGTACTCATGACTTAAAACTCTACGTATTTTGAGTTCGAAAACACTTTTAACATGATAATAGTAAATACTTATTTATGCATAATTTATTATTAATTGTGTGTTTGCAGTGTTATATTAACATTATTAACCAAATATATTATTCGTTGTAGCACTAACACTGTGTGAAAACCGAAACCTAACTGGAAAACGTAATTGCTAAATATTACTTAACGATTTTCAGATCTAATGAAGAATTCGAAGTGTTTGTGACGTGCGCTCGAAACACGAAGTGAAGTTATGGAAAAAAAAACCAATAATACATATATTAACACCCAGTCATACTTATGATTCTCTGGAATATTATAAGAATTATATTCCTTTTGGTTGTAAAGTATTCATTATAACAACACTGCCATTCATATCTTAATTGTAGTTAGTATTATAATTAGGTTTTTCGTAATAAAATTTGAATTATAAAATCACCTTTCCTTGTATCAAGTCAGTTACAGAGTTTTATAACATAATATCTATGTCGAGGTATTAAAGTTGAATTTGGTACTTCGTTGCCTTGACGAGGATCGTTTTATCTTCTTCCAGTTCTATAAGATCCGTAGTACTAAATGCGCTCACTTCACTCGCTCTGAATAAAGCACAGGTTGTAGGTTCCTATCATATAATGCCAGGTTCGTATACCACAACCAGCTTTTGGAGAAGATAAATATCATCATCATCTTCCTTGCCTTATCCTATTTAGGGTCGGCTTTGTGCGTCATGTCCCTCCATTTCATTCGGTCTCCAGACCTCCAGTCAAATCCACATTCTCTCATATCATCTTTTACACAATCATACCATTATTTCTTTGGCCTTCCACTTCTACGCCTGCCTTCTAAGGTCAGAAGGTCTAAGCCTTTTGGAGAAGGTAAATATAAACCACTATTATTTACTTTACCTGCCAAAGTCTAAAAGCCATGTGACTTTAGTAACCTTATTTAAACCTAAAGAATAAGCAAGTAGATATTAGAAGAAACATGGATGTTGTAAACGCATCTGAAACAATGGAAATACTTAGAAGTGTGTTTTCCTCTCAACAAAGTGAATGCCTCCGTGACGGTAAGCGCGTTTACACTGAGTAATCAATATTTAGTCACATAACTAGGTATATACAAAGGTAGTTAAAGGTAGGTATTATATTTTATCAGTGCATTTAATTGTTACCTATTGGCGTGCGTCATTAATCGCAAAACAAGGCTTACGTGAGAAATCAGACGTATAACAACAATACTATATGATGCATTTCGTCTATGACTGTCTTGACTTTTGAAGTGATAACTACTTATGGGAGGATAAACCGGTTCGTAACGTAACGCGTACGGCAGCGATAAGCAGGTTCTTCTCACTCTAACCCACATTTTAACAAATATTTAATAATTCAACTTAGATCAGTTTAAGTTATCACTTCTGTCGGGCGTCCCGAGACGCACACGTTTTTTGCCTTAGGCCAGCACCCTAATTATGTAACTCTTTCGGAATCGAGGATGAAGACGATTTCATAATGCATTGACGGTTTGATGCGAGCGTAGAGGAAAACAGCAGTCGTGGGTCGGCAATGGAACAAGAAATCGGCTTTCGGAGAGAGTTACTCAATTAGGGGTATTTCTAAAAATGACTTTATGATTAATACTTACTACATCCATCTGTTATTTACCTGAAGCGGGGGCTGAGTTTTTGCTAGTTTCCATGAACTGACTCATCATCATCATCATTAGCTGATATCCACTGTATACCTAAGAACGAGCCACGGTGAGCCACCGCTTACAACGAGGGCGTTTAGGCCATAGGCCACACGGGCGTAATACGGATTCCCCAATCCGAGTTGTGGGGACATTACATGTCTTTGAATATGACATCTCGGGCAGGTTTCCTCACGATGTTTTCCTTCACTGAAGTTCAGTGGTATCCGTAGGTCAGAGGATTGATCCTGCACTGACGTACTGTCTGCACGAATCCAAATGTTACAAAGCGAGTAACATGTGTCATTACTTCTCGCAACACCTTTTCATGGTACAATAATTACTCAGGACAGAAAGCAATGTCTACGTAAGTACCATATCATGTTCACACGTAGGAACTTATCAGTAAAATTGTTATGCATTTGTAGTTAGAAGTTATATTTAAATTTTCCATATGACATTGGATCTCAGAATACCTACGTAATAGATAACGCAGCAAGGCTGCGGGTATGTTATTATGGAAATTATATACTGATATCGTAAAAAAAAACAAAGTAACAAAGGTTCAAATTTGCAAGTTAAGTTACGCTGCCGCCGCTCGATTTCATCCGCTTAGTGCCCGTTACCGTAGGAGAACGGGGATAAGATATAGCCTACCTGATTGTGCGGTTTTCACAATCTATTAGGAGGAATTATACTGGCAGATTTTTTGTAGATTAAATATAGATATATAGTGGACTGTATGGTAAAATTGAAATGAGTATGTTGGGAACGTTCTATTCTGCAATTTCCAAGAAGGCAATTGAACACCACCTACCTCTAATCACTTCCAAGGGGGTGAAGAACAGACACAGCCTACTGTATGGAGTCCAGACACCAGAAATAAGCACGGCAAACACAGTATCTAGTCTTGGAAATGAGCACTGCACGGCAATGAGGAACAACACAACACTCATGTAATTGATAGAACGTCTATCGTTGAGGATCTAACACGGTCACGATGAGTAGGTAAAGGAACGTCCTTCTCTCACGGCGCTTAAAGGCATCCTGCCCGCTCGTTGCAACAACGAGTTATATTCCTACCCTCAGATCGAGTTCAGTGGTGAATCAAAACTACCCTCATGGTAATGCAGAAATCGAACACTGATAATGTAGCTTTCTATTGCTGAAAGAATTATTCAGATCGGTCCAGCAGTTTCGGGGCCTATTCGCTACAACTCGAGATATTTTTAATGTAGGTACCTACCTAACATTGGTCTTCTTTCGTCCTATCGAAAGGAAAGTGGCAAAGGAAGTCTTAGAGGGAGAAATGAAACAAGTATTTTTTCTTGGGAACGGAATCGTTTATTGAACCCATCTGTAATAGTTAGATAATTAAATTATACCGTTTTACTCTACACGTTTTGTACTGTTCAAAGTACCTACCTATCTTTGTATACCTAATTCTTAGGTGTACACCAACGAATGCACCCGATACCATGGAAAACAATTTATATTCCGGTACATATTTCTGATATAAGTGATTTGAAGTGTTCCAAACATCATCGGTAGTTCCCAATCACAGTATTATTTGGATCCTACGAATATTTTTTTCATAATAAATACAATGGATAATAATTTTTATTTAATTACGATTTTTATTTCATTCGAAGTGATATCATGCCAATTTGTCTCATTACAATAATAATGAAAGATCTAATGTATGATAAGGGTCTATAGAAAATAAAATAGGTATTTTCGACATTTCGTACAATATATTATAATAATTTATTAAGAGTGTTCAGTTAAATAAGTGTTAAATTTGTTAAGATCCGATTTATATTCATATAACGAGAAGGAATTCATGAATTTTTTCTAAAAACTGAAAGTGCAAAAGGATTAGTTACTTGTGGCTTTTATCTTTTTTGTAGTTATCTTGTTGCTAACAAACAGCTGATCCTAACGCACTTTAGGTCCTTTTAGTTTCAAAATCAAGTCTCAAGGGATAAACTACGTTTGTTTCAGATACACGTAGATATTAGCTCAGCATTATAAAGAGCGACTCACGATCGCAATTCAAGGAGTCAGTTAAGGAAAATATGAAAATAATAGCATTGAAAGAATTGCTAATGACCATTAATTGACTGCCTATTTATAAAGATAGGTTGTTTTATGACTTCAAATTTAATGTCGTCTAAAAGAGAGAAAAGGATTTATAAGAATTTGATTATTTATCCCTTTAAGCTACACCATTATTAGGTGCTAATCCGAAACTAGGTATGTATGTATTACAAGGACTAACAGAAAGAAGGGACGTATTGGAAATTTCAAATTAGGCAATTACACTGTTGCTATTATTATTAGCTTACACTAAACAAGTTAATATTTTAGATATCATTCGAGTCGTCGCATCGTTTACATTTTATTATTAATAGGTATAAATCTTCCTTTATTGTCTTCAATCTTCGTCATATAAATAAAGCTGGGTAAGTTAAAAAAAAAAGAAAAGTGTCAGAGCGTAACAAGTGGTGGCAAAAAAAAGGTAAGTATTTTCGCTTTGGTTCAGCCGTAAAACTATACATAAGTAATAAAAAAGTTTCTAATCTGTCAAGGTTTATAACCGTCGTTCGATGAAATACTCATAAAAGTAATAGGAAGTATGAGCAGCGAGTGACAAGCGATACAAACGATAATCGATAAATAATCGACTAAATTAGTAGGGTTGTAGGTAATAGTGCCAATTATTATCATAAGTACCGAGTCGATTATATTTAAAGGACGTACGTATCGATTGTAACTCGAGACACATTTTTATAAAGTTAAAGTACAGAATCGTTGCCTTAAGAAATAATACATAATTTCATGATATGTACCTAAAATGTATACACAGAAATGATCAGACGTTATATCGCAAACGATACAAATCAATAAATAGCATTCAATGACATCGTAATTAATTTATATACACTTAAAAATACTTTAGTACCCTTCGATTTTAATGGATCTCTATAATGGTTATTCGATTGTTTTATATGACTATCATTTAATTAAATAAGTGTAGTTACTAGCTCGATAGTATATCGTTATCGATATTTACATAAGTACCTATTATTATGATTATTGGGCTTCGATCGAATAATCGAATAACGCATGCCACTCTCAAGTGGGAGAGATGACACCGAGCTTATAAGATTGGGCGATCGAGCCAGTTACACAGATTTACAGACTCTGGAAATACACAGAACCACATCAAACCTAGTTCCAACATTAACGCATCATTCGGTTACAAAGGAATCCATTTAAATGTATATGAAAATAAGTGGGACTTACAGTATATACAAAAATATCACATTACTTCGAGGCCGCAGCTTTCAATTACTTAGTCAATTATTTATTATTTCGTCTTCTTACCTAAGTATTCGGTTATCGGTTCGAAGCATAAGCTACACAATGCAGGAAGTAATCAAACGTGTTGTTCACGTTTAACGAGCGGATCGCTCGATTCGGAAGCGTCGTAATAAGCGCAAATTACATGAGAAATTGTCGAGACGTTTGTGCGATAAAGTATAGGGTATATTCATTTCGAAAACTCGTTTACAATCGATTACATGAGACATCGCATCCGTTGACATATATTTCTTCCCACACCTCACTAATGATAATCTAGGAAGAACTTTATAGACTAAAGGTGCTTCGTCATAGACTATACTAAAATTCAAAGTGATAGAACTACGTCACCTACGAGATCTACGATCGAAGAGTTTCGTATTCGAAGCGGAGACACGTCTAAAGAAGCTGCAGCCTGCGGTCAGCGCGGCCACCGTTAACGCTACACTAAAAATAAACATACACCCGACCCTCGACGCGGGCACGAGACGAGACGAGACGCTACACAAAACAAATCGGAACCTCACACGATAAACTATCACAATAGAAAAATATAATCATTCGGGCCGGCGTCGACTGAAAATCGATAATCCAGTTTAGTCGAATATCCAAAACATCAATTAAACAATTGTTTGCAAAACAATATTTTGTCTGACGGCCAGAATTGATATTCCATCTCGATGAATATGCTGACAGACAATAACTTTCTTATCGCGATTAAACATTAACTCCGGCACCGTCGATACTGTTGAATCGATTTCCAGCCACCGCCCTATACAAAGACGCGTTTATTGCTAAATTTAGGTACAGTCTTTGGTGTCCGGCGAGGTGGCGCTGGATGTGGCCGCGGTGGCTGGCGCTGCGAGCTCGTCGAGGAAGTCGAAGGTGGCGACAGCAGCCCGCTCGGGCTCGCCGTAGCGCACGAAGAAGCCGTCGCGGCCGAGGATGGAGGGGCGGCGCGCGCGCGGCTGCCGGAGCACGCCGAGCCCGCGCGAGCGCAGCGCCGCCGCTGCACCAACACCAACACGCCACTAACTAGCCGCCCGGTAGTGCCCGGTAGAGCCCGGTAGTGCCCGGTAGTGCCCGGTAGTGCCCAGTACTGCCCAGTGCTCGGCCCGTGCTCACTCTACAAGCGACCGAGACCACCCGTGACCACGCGGCCGTCGCCCCCCGTCCGTCGCCCCGCCCACTCCGCTCTACACGCTACTTGATCGGGGTTGCCAGTAGATAAGAGGTTTTTTTATCCCTATAATTCGATTTATATCTTTTTTTCGCGACTAAAATTTTAAATACATTCGACAGATATTAAATTTTACGACATTGAGTTCTAAGCAAAGGTTTCCCCATATACTGGCAGCCCCATCACTACACGACACGATACCCGTAACGCTACATTTATTAACACAGCGCTTCGTTTATCTATTCTAGCCCCAGGATAACTCAATTATCTGATAACTTTAAAACAGTGGCAACACTGGGCACTGAATTTATTTAAATTTAACGGTTTATTTCAAATGGCGGTCTCAACGGAGCGATGTATAAAGCGACATCTACTCGAAATGAGGCGAGAGAGTGAGATGGTGCGAGTGAGTGTGAGCGGAAACGAGTGACGTGGCTGGACGTGTGACAAGACAGATAACACGACATGACATGACTTATACAGACAGATCATAAATATACACAGATCTTTTTGATACAAAGCACTGTTGTTACAAGGAGTTATTAAGAATACCAAGCTAGTTTTTTTGTTCGGGATAAAGTTTATACTGAGAATCAGTATAGCCCGGGCAATGTAAATAATTACTAGCAATGGTAATATGCAGCTTTGCCTACCTTATAATAATAGTAGTTCATATATATTATTCAAGAGGCTTTGACATCATAAAGATTTGTGTATCTAGTTACAATTGCCAGCGTTAAATGTTATCAAAAAACTTGATCAAGCAACAATATACTTTTTATATTTAATTTATAGTTGTTAAATGCTGTAGTGAGATCGTGGGTTATTGTCTATTGAACCCAACAAAATGCTTATTGAGATTGGACCAACAATTGCAATTGCTTTTTAACTTTGTGGGTCATGTGGGTGTCGTCATAAAAAATAAAAATTACTTAGGTATTGAAGTAAAAACAGATATCTCATCAAGATATAGGTATATGACATAAATGCATAGTCAACATTTAACGCTGTAAATAAGGCAACAAGCGAAACGAATTGAATAAATGAAAATGTAATTATTATCACATACCTACCACCATTTAAGATTTAGTTTGTTATTGACCCCATAATAGGTAATTTCACATTATAAAAGCAATTTCATAATACTGTCATATATAGGTTGTTCTAATAACAATTATTCTCTTGAAGCGTTCATTCGAAGAATTAAGAATTTTGTCAAAATCGTTTCCGAAAATCGATATTTTATAAATTGCATCGATGTGAATATTAAAAAGAAGAATGTCTATGCCAGATGATAAACTAAATAAAAAAAATATGGAATGAAATTACTTTTTAAAATGAAATCAGTTTAAAAACAATGGTAAGAATACTTTGGTGGTGGACATGAGTATTGAGTATGGAAAACTTAAATCACCAATTTTTTGTTTGATAATAAGGTAAAAACTTATGAATTTGAGGTAAAATGTTTATCTATTTTAGCCTCAGATTACTTCTGTCATATTACGTTAGTTGAACTGTTGGATAGTTTAAAATCATTAGTAATACAACATTAATTTTGCAATAACAGTTTACTAAAGCATCATAAAGTAAATTTTTGTTATCAACCAACAAATCTAATCAGTCAAATAATTGGTGAATCAAGCGACATTTAGATATTAAAAACTATTAATTACTAATTAAGAGACACTGACAAAAAACCCCATGTTAACAATAACTCATCTATTTATTTTGTTATTGACATTATACTACTTCATAATAAATTTGTGGTCAAAGTACGAAATGCCTAAAATGTCCAATTTCACTAACCACAAAACTCCTAACTCTTAGAAGTCTCATAATAAATGTCAAACTTTATTTCAACAGGTTTAGAAGGCTTCTAAGTTATTAAAGGTATATATAGGTAGGGTATAAATATACCTAGTAAGTGAAATTGGTCATTACATGTAAAAAGATGATTAAAAACTACACTAATTTGTATAGTCATTTCGCACTTTGACTAGCACAGTAAGATTAATAATACACCACATAATTATAATATCAACTACCTAACATAATCCCCGTTCTTCTACATATTAAAGGGCGTGTTTCCATTTTAGTGGAAAGGATAATGTAAGGACCAAACACAATTCTTGTCTAAGTATATATTTTTTTCTATATAAAAGATCGGTTAAAGCTGCATTTTTCATCTCTGCTTGTATGGAAACACATCCTTAAACTAATGTTCAGATGCGCGTATTGTATTTTAAATTCTCTCATATCCTAAGACTTACTCCTATAGTACCTATAGATATCTTACCGGTCTTCTGTCTCCTGGAGCGATGCAGACGATGTAGCCTGGAGTACGGCGGCGGAGGGTCTGCAGGGGAGGAACCGCACGAGGACGGTGATGAGTCGCTGGAGGCTAGCATTACGTCTAGGAGATTCGCTCGGGCCTGGAACGCGAGAAGTATATATTTAAATACGTTAATGAAGGAACTGTTTTAGCGACATCTATCGTGTTTTGAACGTATTAAGTTTCGCTACAGTGTCAATAGATGGCGTTAAAATATGTTTGGTTTTAAAAGTAAATGGCGATTAGCACTAATGTCACCTTCGTCATGAGCACATCATAAATTCAGTACAATAAAAATTATTGTTGAGAAAATAATAACAAAGAAACATTATTATAGGTATCAGTCGAATCTAGTTAAGAAACTCTATAACTGAAAACTTTGTACCACAGTTAATATATAATATTGATGATGTTGGCTTTTAAATTGTAATATATGATTTGTGGAAGAGTTTAATGATAACTTGACTTTCAATAGTCTGTTTTTTATTGATAAAACTATTTATGCTGTACTTAAAATGTATGACAAAGCACTTCCAAATTCTACAAATTTAGTATACTCACAAGCTTTATGTCAAAAACCTTACCGCGTAAATATGAGAAAAAGCACAGGGAACAAAATGCCTTGTGCTATTTGTTTAAAAAGATGTGCACAACAAATTTTCCTACGACTGATAGAATTTTATATGATTTTCATAACAATAACACTTTATCTAATCTATTAATCGTTTTCAATTGATTGGTAACGATTGGTATCGATAAATATTAGCAATGACGCTAAAACATTGATAAATGCAATCCCGTTTTAGATCGAAAGGTAAATAACCCAAATCGGGTTGAAGCGGTCATGCTTTGATTTTCAGCATAGCGATATATATTAGTAGAGAATGTTTAGGTGATTTTATCTCACTCCTACATATAACGTAGAGGGAGACCAAAAAAATCGTCCATCAGCATCTTAAAATACATTTTAAATGATATTTAAGACATTCTAACTAATATTATAAATTCGAAAGTAACTCTGTCTGTCTGTCTCGCTTTCACGCTTAAACTACTTAACCGATTTAAATGAAATAGACGGATAGTCTAGAACCTGAGAAAGGACATACTTTTGAAGAAAGGCTACTTTTTTTGAGAAAGGATACTTTTTTTTCTCGGGAAAATGGAAGATCTGAAGGTGAAACCGCGGGCAGCCACCAGCATAATATAAATCCAACTGACCTTAGGGTCACTAAAGTCGATGTCCTTCTCGACGTGAACCCAGCCGGTGGGCGCCCACAGCGCGCCGTCCTTATGCGCAGGAGACTTGTCCGCGACGTCTTCGCTCCTCACTTCTGTCGCAGCTGATGCACCTTCACTTTGTCTGATCATTCTGGAGTAGATACAGAAAAAAATTGTGTATACTTTATGCCTCAATAATTTATCTGCTAGCGTTGAAACTGTTTTATAATTCAGCATAGCTGATGGTTGAATAAATAATAGGATGTTTAAAGCGAGTAAAACCCAGTATACCATAATTTTAGTCATACACTTAAAGTGACTGTGGAACTTTGCAGTAAGACTACTATTATGTTGTGATATGGAGTTTTTTGTGATGTGCCTAGGACAAACATACAGACGGTCTATCTAAAAAATATATTGCTAACCTGTTTAGTTCTTCAATGACATCCTTAGAAGTAGCTGCTTCGTGGAAACTCAACGTGTGCTGTTGCTTAACTATAATTGGCTCCGGCGTCGGCTGCGCCTGCGTAGACCCCGGTCGACTCTTGTCCGCGACCGGAATCTTTGACCTACATCTATTAGGAGACGACGGAGGCCTCTTCCCTCCCATCAACGTCGGTATGCGACTCCTCTCACTCCTCGGTCTCTCCCTCTGAGTGACTTCACCCTTATTACTTATTATCACAGTTTCTGCCGTGGAAGTGCTCGTTGTGTTAGACTCAGTCATTTGCGGGGAAGTCGTTTCGGGGGATGATCCTTCTTCTTCTTCCGGGACGGTAACTAAAGCTCCTGTGCTCCTCCTGCAAGCACTCAACACCTCCTCCACTAAAGATATCTCAGTCTCGCCTGAGAATGGAAAACTCGACGACTTTGTCATACACGTTTCCAGTTCGACCCTCTCGTTTATCGGTTTATTGAGCATTATGTTCACTGTGTTCTCCTTCAGAGCGGAAGCCTCCAGTCGACTAGAATCAATATCACTCGCTTTATCTTCTTTCGCTTCGGGAAAGAGGTCTTCCACTTCGGCCGGGTTACAATCGATGCTCCTATTTATCTCGTTCTTCCGCTGAACTTTCAGTAAATGACGTTCATCTATTTCATTTTCAGCGTTCTCTTGTTGCGAGAATTCATCGTAGTAGTCCTCGGATTCTGCATAAGGATCTTCACGTTCAATAAACCTCGGCGTCGATCTTGGCTCGGATACACTATCACAAAATACAACTCTCGGGCGTTCACTAGAGATGACGTCACACGAATCGTTCTCAGAGAAACTGCCAAAAGAATCTGGTCTCTGTCTATCTTCAGACACTTCACTTCGCGGCCCAACTGAATCGTCGTCAAAGTCCGCTGTTGCATATGGTGGGGGCAGTTCGTGAATCTCAGAGACAGGTCGTGAGGACATCGAGTCTGACTCTTCTCTATCACGACAATACTTCTGTTGTTCCGCAATAAAATGGAGCACATTTTGAAGGGCATGCTCTCTATCCTGCAGCGCCATAGCTTGGACGTCGTGGATCCGTAAATGATTACTCGCATCTGGAGCGGGAATACCTCTGGACGAATTGGATGCTAAGCTCTTTGTGCTCTCGTATTTGACGAGCCGATAAAAATCTCTTGTGAAATCTAAACCCACATTAGCACAGTCGCCATCTTCGCTCAACGCTGTACTTGATCTCTTATCAGGCGCATCTGAAGCGCTGGACCACGAACCACCGGGGGAATGGGTTCCGTTACAATCCCATCGTTTGTCCGATGTTTCCGGATCGTCCCCTATTCTACATTCATCAATCTCTATAGTAGCAAAACCACAATCATTCCATAGACAATCGCTTACATCTTCTAATTCTAAAGCGTCATCTTCCCTGATGCTCGGCAACGTTGATAATGATATTTGACCCGGCGTTGTTATTTCTGCAAATGGGGATTGCCTATCTCTGAGATCTTCACAGGACAGAGATAAGCTCCAGTCTTCTAGTTCTGCTCTGTCATATTCTAAATCGGCTATATCTCTATGTCGTTGTTGTAACGCTGATCTCGCATCGTCTAATTCCAACCAATGTTGTACATAGTCAGCATCAAATTGAGAGCTTTCACCGCGATCGTCTAGCGTGCTACCCCAGGACACCCTTTCAGAGCTAGTAGTAGAAGCTATAGCTCTTCTAAGAGGTCTTTCGGGCGCTGGTTTCAGATCTAACAGTAGCACTCCAGAACTAGGTGTAGGACTATCTAGACAGCTAGTCGGACAAGTCGTTGCAGCTAAGAGTTTTAAACAGAGATGCGAATCGGAGAAGCTCCGGACGACATGTTGGAATGGAAGTATTGGTCTAGATGGGGGATAGCTGCCTCTGACGCCGGCAAAAGCTACACCTACAGGAAAGTATATGTAGTCCTCAGTTGCTAAGAGCCTCGCGTGCCTTCTTGATTCTCTAGGGTTAATGGATACGATTGTTTGGTTGTCAGTTTCGTCGGAAGCCTCGTTAAGGTCAGGTAGAGCTCTGTCAGCGGCGTGATCGCTTTGCCTCGACGCGTCTGCTTGTACGTCACTAGACATTGTGGAGTAGCCTTCGTCTTTGGCTCCACTTTCTGGGGACTCAGCACCGGCTTCACACGCTTCGCCGCTCTCTTCCTCCGTTACTTTTTCTCCACATGTACCTGGAAATTAGTTAGTTAGACGATTAGCTTCAATAGGCACATATAACTTGACACTCAAGCCTAAGTTTACTTTTTCTCTGGTGACCATATTATTATTGTAATGATCATACAGATTTCTTTTTAATGAAATTCCAATTTATTAGGTATCAGGTAAAAACATAATATTGAAGTTTCAGATTGAAAATAATGTGAAATTTATTGTCAATTAACAAAAAGCGTGTTATTTGTGCCAATGCACCAACGATAACAAAGAAGATGAATATGTAGAAGATGGTTTCTGTATTTCTTTTTTTACATAAATGAAATTTGGCACTAAACTAGCCTCATCAATTGCGTATCGTAGTATACATACCAGTAATAGTGTGCGTGTGTTCGTGCATGCCGAGGCCGAGGCTGAGGCTGAGCGTGGCGGGGCGCGCGGGCGGCGCCCACAGCGTGGGGTCCACGCACGACAGCGCGCGCGCCAGGTTCGCGGGGGTCACCTCCAGACCCTGCACATTGGGCATTGGGGATCAATTTGTCATCAATCAGGGAGGGGAGGGGGGATATTAGGAGGTTTTGTTGATGAGCTTTTATGGCATGGCTTTTAATCGAGATCTTATCATTTACGTTCTCCTATCAGTAGATCTGAAAATGCTTTTGTTCTTTTTTTGCAAGACTTAGTAGGTATAGAAAGAAAATTCGTTTTGTATCAACTGTTTGTAGGTGCATTAGTGATATTTGTGTGTGATGTTTCACAAATAAAGGATTTGATTCACGATTAGAATATAAGATACATTTTATGCTGTAAAAGAGAAAGGGATATAACCGAAATCTAGAAAGAAACAGCATATTGTAACATACCAGAAATACAGATTGAAAGAACAATTGATTCTTACACCACACTTGACAGAATGCACATTATTTAAGAAGGTTCTCTAGTGGAGCCTATTTAAATGGTGAGGACACAAATAGGAAATATTTACGAGTGTGATCAATGGGTAAAAGAAACATACCTTCAGTTCAGTCCAGATATCGGCTAGTATCTGGTGGCGTCGCTTGTCGTCGTGGCTGAGCGGGTGCGGGTGCGGCGCGGGCGGCGCAGGCGGCGGCGAGTCGCGGAACGAGACGAGCGAGCCGCACGAGCCTACGTCTACTACGTGCACTGGAATACAAGAGGTTTACAACCTTAACACTTGCTTTTATGAAAATTAACTTGAGTACAATTGATATTAAAGCTAATTGGTGGCACCTACTCAATTTTCATTAAACGAAGATAATTCGCCATCTTCCTTCCAAGATTATGAGAGTGTTTGTTACTTTTTCACACAACGATGGTCTAAGCGATTCAGACGGAACATGAGCACACTGATAGATTATATTCTTCTTAACACAAAAGTATATCCTGAAAAAACTCAGCTTTTCGGGGAAGGCGGCTAAAATCACTCGGCAGCTATTAATCCTATATTTGCCATCTGAAAAGCAAAGTAACATGACACAAAAATAATGTTTAAGATACCTTGTAAGTCCCTTGGCGTGTGTGGCGTGTGCGGTGTGTGCGGCGTGTGTGGTGTGTGTGGCGTGGCAGGTGACGGTCGAGGCACCGGCCGCAGCTGCCGTACTAGCAGCGCGCTTAACGCACGGTTCTGTGCCTCCAGCTCTCGGACGCGTGCGCGCGCGCATCCCAACTCCTCGCGCACGCTCTGTAAAGAGGGAAAAAGGGGGGGGGGGGGGGATTTAATAATGTATTTATTACAGGACTGTATATGGTATTATGATTAAAAATTTTAACGTCAATTTTGATGAAGTTTATGGCGTTCCAAAACTGGTACTTATTGTGAATCAATAATGGTTTCATTATGTTTCTGTCGATCTAATCGATACTAATAACTCCAAATGCTAGGATAACTATGTATTAGTACTGCTTATCAATTTTCAAATAATTTATTATATACAGTTTTTATGTTGTTTAAAAACCTTTTGACTTAAAAATACATGACGTAAGATCATAATTATCTGCTTAAATGTACTCGGTTTCTCATCCTTGTAAGTTTTATTATAAAATGCAGATAAAAGTTTCAGTGATTTAAAATGATTTATTAAACTCAATAATTATGAAGGCGCGGGAATATCTAAATGTTGCCAAGTAACGATCAAGATAAAAAGTCCCCCATCGAAACATCCCTCTCTCGTCAGTTGTCTTGCGAAATAAACGCGTACATTTTAATTATGCTTCATTAGTTAAATTAAATTCAAGTAAGGTAATTGACGGGCGGTAATTACAAGGCGGGTATAGCAAGACATTGCTTTCAGTGTTGCCAACTTTAAGACGCTCCGCGAAATCCAGAAAACGCCAAAGTTTGTTTATTATAAGATTTTAGGTAAAATTTTAGTAATTGAATATTAGATAAGGGGCAAGTAATATTTAAGTTAAAGACGTGACCATTTTATGAAAGTGATGACGACATTTATGAAATAAATTGTTTATCTATTAGTCTATTGGCAACATTTAAAACAAACGTCAGACATGCAAAATACTTCCACAGACTACATTAAATTTCCAAATAACATACGTGAAGATTAAACTAATGATCATAAAGCAATCAACGTCACCTGGCACATTATATTTGATGGATGCTCATCCCCCTAACTCGAGTATATTGATAATACACATCTTGCATTATTAGCAGGCGCCGTGTGTCATTATGTGAAATTGTTTAAGAGAAGTAATTAGAGAAGTAAGGGGAATGAAAGATGATTTTCAAAATAAGATTAACCACCGTGTATGGTTATAATTATGTTTAAAATAGGTCGTTAAAGAGATACATAAAGCAATATATTATCTATATAATACATAAATAAGTGTTTAAGTAAAATATTTGACACAATGCCAATGTAAATTTATATCAAATCAAATCAAATCAAATCAAAAATATTTTTATTCAAATAGGCCAATATGCAAAGCACTTATGAATAGTCAGACTCTAACGCTCGGTTCGGAAGGTTGGTTTTGCTGAGAAGAGCCGGCAATAAACTCAGCAATTACTCTTTTTAAAATAGACTTAGATTAAAATACATTTCAATGAAGTAGTCTCACTGACAATATCTGCGTGGTAGGGAATGACATAAAAGAAAAAAAATACATAAAATAAAGTGAATATTCATAAAAACAAAAACAAACTTGAGCAGACCAGTCCCCACAAGCAGCACCTGTTCACAAGCATGACGCATGTGGCAGCCATCGCCCTCTTCGCCATATTTTAGGGAAGTGAGCGACCCGTCACACGACGCCGCCGCAAGCAAAGACTTTTAAGTGAGCATGACTAACCCAAGCCTGCTACAAAACATAATTATCAATTAATAAACGAAACACACACACCCAATGTTATCAGCGAGACTATTAACATACTTATATTAGGTAATTTACAGTATGAGTATAAGCATAAATGTATACAAGTTAAATAAATCTACAACCAAGCATTATTATCATTTAAATATTCATTTATATTATAGTAAGCCCTTTTTATTAATACGGCTTTGATATGGTCCTTAAATTTTTGCGAAGGCAAATTTACAATATATACGTTAGTTATGAAAAAATATCATTATAAACAACTTATAACAAAGTTAGAGCGCGGAAACAGTAATGTCCAACAGTCTAACTTCGAAAAACAATCAACTGAACGCGTCCATAACTAACAGACGGCGACATCTTTAGTTGAAAAGTTCGCAGCTCATCACGTTTCGCGCCAAAACTAAAACAACATGGCGACCGTTCACAATTTGGATTTAAACGCAAACGGTCGCATTATCGGGCAGATTATGCCCAGATTATAGTGGGCGAGGCAACAGTGAAATTATTACGGTGCCAGCTAAGGCCGAATTGTCCCATTTCGGGGGATTTATGTGCGAATGTAGCGCCACATAATCCACGGACGGCACCGGCCCGGCCATAATTATGAGAAAACAATTTCGCGGGTGCATCTTAATACTGGAGGCGGATTAAGAGATCTGTATATTACCGTTTTTGTGGATTATATTTTTTGGGACTGTTTGTAAGAATTAGTGTGGAAATAGGTATTGTGGTAGGTACCAAAATTTTTCCTTTGCACATACATGTAGGTATTTAAGTAGTATTTATCTTTTGGTTAAACTACAAGCGTCCAGTTTGTCATTACAAATACTTGTTTCGATAATCGATTGTCTAAAGTTTCGCCCTTAAATCTATCCCTCACCGCAGACACCTGTCTGCGACGTCAGGGTTCTCAGGTCGACCGCACTCGGATACTAAGTTCTGCGGTTTACCCTGACCGAAACTACTTCGGGACTATTCGTGTATGTTCGGTAAACTCACCTTCTGCGAGAGCAGCGCCCGCACGACCTGCTGGGCGACATCGTCGAGCCGCTTCTCGTGTTCACCGCCCCCCAGTCCAGCCGACAGGGCTGACAGCTGGCCACGAAGTCGCTCGTTCTCAACACTCAGGGTCGACAGTTGGGTTTGGTAGTGAGCGGCTGACACCTGGAAGAAGGGGTTGACTTGTTGGAAAACGGCCCTAATTGCCTAGAACTCAATAATGTACTGGGACGTTTGAAACAACGAATGGAGTTCACATTTAAGTCTTCCATTTCACAACGACCTGCGAGAAATAGCTCAATCAACAAACTGCGGCGGTCAGAAAACAAACCAACTTTTTTCCAATGTTATTTTTCCGCAGTCTCTCATCAACACGTCACGGACACAGATGTCATCGGCACCATTTAAAAAAAACCCCAAAAAGGGACCATCATTCACACTCTTAATTAAGCGACCGCCCACAGTCACAATAAACAAACCAATATAAATTGGCCTGCCTCGCCGGTTATTTCATTGACTATCCACATTGGAAACACACTTCTCCATAGGATACGAGAGCTCTACTTTAATTTGATGAGTTCTTGAATTCCCAATCATTGAACAACGCTCTGATTCAGGAAAAATGTGCCTTATATCTTTGAAATAGAGTTTACAGCTGGAGCAAATGACGGTGTAGGTTTTCATTAGTCATCGAGTGAGGGTGCGATACAAAGACCACGCGTCTGTTTGTCCGTCTGTCTGTCTGAAACAACAAGCTATAGATAGGGTGTCAAAGGGGTGAGATTTGAATGAGATGTGCGTTTAATTTGGCCAGGTGTTTTTGTTTCTTTAGAACAAGCCTCTTCTAGATAAATAGAAATTATATTACTACCATAAATCAATCAAAAGTATTTCAAGAACGCGAAGTGCAAACACAGATTGAAGGTAATCAAACTTTAGTAAAATTAAAGCTTACTTACATGGAATATAAAAGTTAATAAATACAATTTTGATGCATAATTTTGGCGCTTTTAGTTTGACAATTTTAAGGAGTCATCAGAACTGTCATTTTGAAATTTTCTTTTTCTATGACAGAAAAAAGATTTTAATGTCAAGATTCTTAGGTTGCATACTTTTTACCGACACACATCTTCAATTCAATATAAATATAGGTAAATAATACAAATATTTTTGGTAATTTCGTTATATTTTTCGTAAGTTAAGTTTCGTTAAAGTTAGATAGTATCGTCGTAGTCATGATTTTTATCGAATTTTTTTTTTTAATCGTAGTCATGATTTTTATCGAATTGAGTACCTATATAGCTTAGTACGCTATTTGAAAATTCTTACACATAATGTAGTATTAATTTAAGCATTTACAAGCACTTGTGAAATAAACAGTCAGACTAATGCTCTGTTCAGAAGGTTGCTTTTGGTAAGAGCCAGCTTTAAACTTCTCAACACATCATAACATATACAACATTTCAAATATTTAAAAGAATATTATATACATCATAGCTGACTGGCTGTATGTCCACGAATCACTTCAGACACAGTAAATAATCCATTGTAGTTGTTTCGTACTAAATGTTTGCCATAACACAAAATCCATATTGTTACCCCATAATACTCGATACCCTCCGCGTCTGGGTATTTAATTAACCTAAAATTTAATTTAAATTACGCGATTGGTACAAACCGCAGATGTTTCACAGCCAGGTAATTAAACTGAAGAGTTGTGAGCGGAATTGCCTTTCCATTTGACAGAGTGGAATGAGTACACTCGCATTGCAATTTACTTAATTAGGATTTTATTTTTTGACAGCCCGGTTGGCTTTGTGGTTAGTGACCCTGACTCTCAAGCCGCGGGTCGTGGGTTCGATTCCCACCCAGGACAAACATTTGTATGCATGAATATGTCTGTTTGTCCTGTGTCTGGATGTAAATATCTATATAAGTATGTATTTAAAAGTAGTCTATGTAGTATATCAGCTATCTGGTTACCATAACACAAGCTCACTTTGATGCTTAATTTGGAATCAGATTGGCCGTGTGTGAAAAATGTCCCAGGATATTTTATCTCAATTATTCAATGAGGATATGGTGAAATCAAAACCGTTATTTTAATATTAATTAATATTATATTTGTCTTTTAATAAATATTATTTAATGCTTGAAGGTCGTTGTCTCAGTGTAAAAAAAACATTACTTAGAGGGTAACCTTTCCAGAATATCCCTAGATAAAAAGTATTTAGTACATTTTCGATTAGATGGATGTTGATCAATGACGCGAGAACGGCTGAAAAGATCAGACAGAAAATAAAAACATATTCTTTATTCTGGAATAATATAGGTTACTTTTATTCCCGAGTACGGGGGTGAAACTGTGGGTAGTCACAAGTGAAATTATAAAGCGCGGTGTGAATTTCAACAGCGAAATACAAATCATTTCTTAATGCAAAATAAAGGTAATTACACGTCCTTGCAATGAAAGTGAGCGGTCATAAAAAACCTCGGCAATGATTTATGATATCAATGACCGGCCGGCCGCAACGCGATCGTTAGTTTCACCTCAGTGTAATAGCACAACAAGTTTCTATATAAATCATTACCCCTTGCCTATGCGGCTACAATTTATCAAACGTCATATTTTTTAAAGGCGTTTTGTTTATTTTCTTTGTTGATGTATGGGATTTATTTTATCAATACGAGTATGGTAAATGCATGGGCTTTTGTGTTACGGCGTTATTATAAAATCGATATTCTTTATAAAAATAGCATAGCGCTTTATCGACAGGCAAACCATTCCTCCTTTTATAGTCTATGCCTACAGTATGCTCGAGCATAAAGTTACGACAGTAATCACAAAATACAATCCAAAAAGCCTAATCAACTAATCAACAAACACAACCAAACCAAAGATGCATTGTCACGAGACTAATGGAGTAAAATGCAAATCGTGTGTCAACCAGTAGATTAATCCCGGAACAGTCATTGTTTCGTCAACAGTGGCCTTTCAACGAAGTGATTACATTACGGCAATAACTAGAATTAAACCGTGTGCCATTAATCATGGCCTGCAGTGTATACGTCATTAGTAATGTTCGGTCACGCGTTACGGAGGTTAGGGAGTGTTTTTGAGGGTAGGCTTTTTTATTCTTCAGACTTTTAACGTGGGTTAAATCTTGACCATGGTTTTCTGCTTTGTTTATGGTTGGCTTTGATCGTAATACTATAGCGACGGTGTGGGTAAAGGTTGTTAGAACCTAGAAGAAATCGATGTGAAAGTAAGAGTTTTAATTGATAATACTAATATAGTTAATGTGAAAGTATGTATGGATGTTATTATATTATTCTTTAAATGATTGAAGGGACAGAAAAATCGAGTAATCAAGGGATTAAGTATTGCCTTGCCGATAAGGCCGCTTTATTGTTTGCATTTTAGCACTTTTTGTTGTTAATTTATTAATTTTTAATATATGGTAAAGAATTAAGTATATTTGTATTGGTACATGATTTTTCTAATGCCCATTTTGAAGAATCTCATAATTTTCCTCAAAGCTCATAGATAACTTATGGAGTAATAAACAACTAAATACCAAACAGTTTCAAAGGCATTCTATAACAAGATATCTAAACATGGATGCCAAAATTCCTTCCTTGACTTCACATAATATAGGCGCAGTATTAACCGATCAATTATGTGGTACATCTGAAGCGGGAATAGTTAATAGATCGCGCTGCCTTCCAATTTGGCCGGATTATCTTATCGAGGAGTTTGTGCTGAGTTAGTTTGGGATCGAGAATAGCAATAACAGGCTACCTATGGTGGGTTTCCATTGTAGTGTGGAACGATAGATTGGAGGAAACGTATGTCAGATATTTTTGATGGCGATTTATTTTTTATCATTTTTTATTTTGAGTATCATACTTAGATATTGATAGTGGTTTGACAAACAATTTTAGAGCAAACCTGTGTATAAGTTTATATTTTTTTAGCCATGATCGGCTCAGTGCAGGGCAAAAGCCTTTTTCAGATTCTTTAATGATTCTTACCATAGTGGGCGAGTATATCACATAGAAATCAAGTTTATGTTATTAAGTAGATACCTACTTACCTACTAGATAATAATTTTTAAGCTATTGCATAGCTTTTATCGCGGGCTCTGAGCGCGGCGACCGAATCAAGAAATTCCGTAACGAAAAAACCTAACACCCCCCACTCCGACGGGCAAGGAGGTTTGGCTTGAAGGCCGTGCATCGTCTAACGTCGTTTCAGTTCGGCAGTCTTCGCCACGGCGTTGTGTGCGATTAGACGTATTGTACGACTCTACGAAACTCGCACGAATCGAGACGAGCTGCTCCGAAATCGGACGAATACATAAGCAGCTGTTTATGAGAAAGTATATAGGTGTATATGTATTTATGTACAACAGTGAATAGCTGTACTTGTAAAATTTGTGTATGAAGTGTTTTGAATATGAATGAACAAAGTGCATTTATTATTAAAATAAACAAATAAAATTATAATTGCATAAGTTGATACAAAATGCTATGCAATGCAATAGCTTTACCGCGGCAGTCCCCGAGTGCCTCATTTATTTTTATGTTATTAAGTAGATACCTACCTACCTACTTAATAATTATTAATTTATTAATTAACTTTTTCAGGTATACGACTGCATCCAATGCGTTTGTTTGATATATAAATTGAGTTTGAACTACAATTATATACTTGTTAATACATACTATCATATTTTTACCGTGGATTTTAACATAACTTTAAATTCATCGTGTCGTGTCGTATATGCCAATGGGCTCATGCTAATTGGTTTCGTTAGTACACAACTATGCGGCCTCACTAGGAGGCGCGCGGTAACGTAATTATTAAGATACTCTGTTCTCTCCCACCCTCCAGTATTATGAATAACCTGCCATGCAGTTTTAAATGCACCGAATTCCGTTTACTTTCCACCGAAACTCTCCCTACAGATTTGATATTTTAATTATTTTCTGTTGCGGTTTAATTTTGTTGGTACGTTGTTCGAACGAAAAGTTTTAAGCTCATAGTTAATATACCTGTGTTTATTTTGTTGATGTAAATGTGTCTATCACGATTGGTACAAACCAATAAAACCTGACAAATCTATTCTGTTTTTCACCTAATGGATATAAACTATGGGTACGAAATGTAGTCAAAGAAACGTGTTTTGGAAGAGGCCTAGCAGTAACAGAGCTAAGAGCCTAATTCAAGGTTAGAATTTAATAAGTTCCGATGAAAAAATTCAGAATAAAACATTAATAAATGTAAATAAATTCGCTCCAATTATTCGCAAATAAATTGAAGTGACGTTGAAAATGCTGGCGTTCTAATAAAGTGAGTAAAATTGTATTTTTCTTCGAGTTAATTTGTTGAGGGCGACCGACGCCGCGTCGCCTCGAGCGCGTCGGCGCCTTGCGATGTCAATTGGAATAACTACTCTATTTTATTTGTCCTTTTCTACAGTAATATCATAACTATACTGGAAAATATCTATGATATAGAAATTTTGCAACTAATTGAAGTGTTTAATATGGGAAATCTATATCTATACTAATATTATAAAGCTGAAAAGTTTAATTGGTAAAACGTGCTAAGCTCAGTCAAATAAATATCTTACTTGATCCAGAACTACGCAAAACTTGTACTCTACTTTTTAAACTGTAGGTACAGATGTATTGAGATATTTATGTACCTATAAGTCTCAACGGACACAAGTCTATCTACACTATAATAGTAATAAGAAGTTTTTTTTTATTTTTGTGTGTATGTTTGTAATGAATAAACTCAAAAACTGTGCCAATTTCAAAAATAGTTTCACCATTGCAAAGCTACATTATCAGGGAGTAACATAGGCTATATTATATCCCTATATTCCTACGAACGGGAACTACACGGGTGGAAACGAGCGGAGGCAACTAGTATTACACAAAAAGCGTTTTATATGACCGTAACTTTTTTACCAATTTCCTTGATACCCAAATATATTGTTTTACAAATAAGCTAACCGAATAACAGGCAAACACAATTAGAGTGTTGGTGCAAATGTGGCATGCGCGGTGCGCGACGGGGGCACGGATAAATGCACCCCTATGACCGCCTCTAGGGATGTACCTACCTAACTGTCATTTGTATCGATGATTTAGAATTACGTATTCAAACTAGGATCCGCATGCTAAACCGAGAGACCATCTTTAATTACGTTGCTTTCATAGACAACCTGTTGTATGAAAACCAACATGTCAAATATTAGTAGTACATAAGTAGTTATGAAATGAAATGTAGGATATAAGATTGTTATTAAAGGCTTTTGTTATTATTATTCAAACGATACAATGTGTAGGAAAGCAGTTTTAAATCCTCTTCAGCGAAGGATTATTTAATTATAGGAAGCTGTCTATGTAGCTTTTTGGCGTGTCCACTAAAATGCAGTTTTCTCTTTCTTAAGTAAATAATAATTTATTAATTTGAACATTTTTTTAACCAAATTGTAGTCAAATCTCCCGTCTCACTTACTATTTTTGGATTATATAGCGTCAAGATTATTACCATACAATTATCTATCTGTTTTATTCAAACAGCTGACAAAATAGTTCCTTTCCTTTACCTTTAGTTGTTATTTGATCTCGACAATCGATCCCAGCACAGTGTCAGTGCACTGCCCTACAGACTTGCCCTCTGTAACTGCGCCCTTGCACTTCGGAAGGGTGAAGCTGAATTATTGTTTAGAGGGGTGCGGGGGAGGGCTTTTAAACCGGGAAACCCCAGCTATTGTGCATAGCCGATTTCCCGCTATCCGCCATTTTAATGTCCTTCCAGCACTCGCCCTGTGTGGGTGGCGTGTGGGACAAATCACAAGTGATTGTCGTTTACTATAGTATCTTTCAGTAAGAGATTTTAAACTATTAAAGTATAGTATTTAAAAAAAGTTACTTTAGTAATATAAGAAAATAATTAAGGACGTTCATGTATCGATAGATTTATCGAAATTCAGAGTAACTTGAATTGAGATACTGAACTTATTTTTGCATACATGGAGTGTTACTTTTACCTACCGCTATAAATATACATATTCTACAGCATCATATTATAGTCATTTTTCATTTAATGTAATGAAAGGAATATGGGCAATACAGGTAAAACCATTTTCAAGTGTTTCAACCCTCTACATACTTTCATCTTTAGTAATATAATAAAGAGGAGAGATTTAATTTTGTTTGTTATGAATAGGCTCCGAAACTACTGGACCGAACTGAATTATAAATTCATCAATATTAAGTTACGTTAATTGTGAGTCTATATCCCTGTATTCCTAAGGGAACTACGCGGCTGAAACCGCGCGGCGGATGTCAGTCCTTTATATAAATTAAGAAATCAGCTGTTTATTTATCAGAGAGAGAACGCAATCGCTCATACGTTTGTGACACACAACCAAAAAAATATCAATGTGTTTTACGCTCTTTATTTACACGGATGCAACGACGCGTGTGTGAGTGCTTGTAACATTTTGTATAGCTTTTATTACAGTTCCGAGTATTTTTCCTATGTGACCATGTGGAGGCTTAAAAGCCTATTTATGAGTGTCATATTTACGGGAACACACTCATTTATAACCAAAAATTGATCCAGTAATAAAACTTGGGCAATTACTTAGATTGTACTTAACTTTACTTGTATGAAACTTCATAACTATGTCTCCTAATGTTTATTTTACCGTCAAGTATTATCATGCTATATAGCT
The DNA here is from genome assembly GCA_905147785.2 of Thyatira batis. NCBI lineage: Eukaryota > Metazoa > Arthropoda > Insecta > Lepidoptera > Drepanidae > Thyatira > Thyatira batis. The sequence goes on from LR990489.1 coordinate 10,178,251, forward strand.
AACATAATCTGCTATATAATTCTCTATTCCGTAAAAAAATATTTCGCCGTTCATTAAAAATATTCATCATAAGAAAGAATAGGAATATTCATATTAGTACTTCATCTATTAAAAAGAAGTACAATTTCAGTTTCTCTATTCTAGTTAGGTACTCCGAATTCTAAAAAAGTTATCTATACATGCTACTTACTTTAGAATAAATAACTTTGCTGCTTTCTAAAAACACGAATTCATAATACCTACCAATACATAACGTTTACATTTTAATTAACTTGAAAAATAAATACAAGAATTTACACTATAATACACTAAAGGCAAAATAGACCTAAAAAACTAAGAAAACAATTTTTTTTGCTGCAAAAAATACTAAGAAGACAAAATAATTTAATTACAGAATCAATATAACCATACTACTCTTAGTTAAAACATTATTTCACTGAAACTCCGCTATGAAATCTCCAAATTATCCCAGACAAGGCGTCTATTAAACAAGGATCGACCATACGTACACTGAACTGTGTTTAAGATATCATATTGAGCTATCAGGAGGCTGTCAGTCCGTCATTTAGGAGTTATTACGAGGGTTAGACAATCTTCTCTCGTGTTGAACCTTCCATCAGAAGCTTATATCACATATATAGTAGTTGTTGTAGTTAAGTAGTTGGAGTTTCTTGTAAAGTGGGGAGGTTAAGTACGTATTTACCTATATTAAAACGGTGTTTTTTAAAGATTCGCAAACAAAATTTTTCATTTATATTTCCTAAGTGTGTTACGACGATTTGCGCAGGTTATTTTCAAAATACGTCCGTCTAACTACGTTTAGATTATATCAAATTGCATTGTTTGTAGTCGTGAAAAGATTTTGGACATGAGTCTGTATTTTAATCTACGGGCGAATGTTCATATCATTATAAAATCAAGTGTGTGATATTTTGAAATAAAAAGATAGGTTAGGAGAAACATATAAAAGGTCATAGAATTGTTACTTTTGTCTAGTTAGTTAGTAACAAGTGCTACGAAAGGCGCTACGACTGTCGTAGGCCGTAACTACAACATAACAAGTGTTGCATTGTACTTTCACAAATTTCATTGACTTACGTCTTATACGCTTTAGCAGAACATTTAAGCAGGCAAACCTTCTTTTGTATATCTGAAGTTAATGTTACGCTTTTTGCAACTTCTGTCACCAAAGTATGAGTGAACTTTCACTTGCGCAAACAAACTGGGCACAGTCCCAATTCGTCCGCTCGTTTACCGACATTAAACAGCATTTATCGAGCTCGCCTTGCCTGGAGGGGACGGCGATCATTTTTGGATTATAGCTGCCCCTGTAGATAGTGGAATTAATTTACGAAAGCGCCAATTTATCCTGATCCCTGTCACTTAAACAGCGCCACCAGTTTCTTGTGTTTTATTTTTAAAAGTCCAGTTACCGGCGGTTCAAACTAGCTTGGACCGGTTATAACTGGACGTTCTTTGAGGGATTATGAACGGCGGAGCGTGTTTCGAGGGGGATGAGATGTTTCTGCGTAATTAGTGGTGTGCAAATGCGATTCTCGCTATAGGTGCTCTTAGCACTACTCTCATATATGAGCTTTATTTTATAGTTATTAATATTATGCCTTATAGTTATTAACCAACTTTACCAGGAATTATTTGATGGTATCTGAATTTGTATTAAAATTATCAGCAAAAATACGATGAAATTCTCTCAAAATGCTGACCATATTACCGAAGAGCGAATATTAAAACCGAGGGGCTCGTCCACAATGGAAACTCAGGTACGAATATCATTCAAACGTAAAAGGGAAATGGAAAAATCAAAATACTCGTCCGTCATTCAAAATCACAGATAACGGCGACGCAGAGAGGGGAGCGGGCCACAATGACCCAGTGATTGTAATGTAACCGAATGGAATATAGGTATCCACCTATTTAAAAAGGAATATTTGAGAATTTCCGACGCTGAATCTTATTTTGGTGTTTGTTTGTATGGCTAAGTCGTATCTTACTGCTGATAGCAATGAATATAATTTAAATTATTAGGTAATACGGTCATCTGCAAAGAAAAGCGTAAGAAAATAAGATATTTACCTAGTATATAGTAGTAATTAAAAATAATTAATAAAACTAAATTCAAATATATATATTTTTTTATTGAAATACATCATTCTTATATGATTGGTTTAGGAAACTGTCAATTCAGGTGGTTAACTGTTTAACTATTTAGTAATTAATAAACAAATAAACAGCCGTACAAATCCTCTCTTTACCATTTTTATACACAGCTTTAGAAAATCATATTCATCAAATATAATATAATCGTTCAACAGATACAAATCCGTTACAAACAACATCCCAAGTCCATTGTTTGGGTATGTCTCACTTTCCCCGGCTGCCTCAACTTTTATATTGAAATACGGGGGAGATGAACAATGCCGGCCAGCATAATGAAATATCCTGAATATTTGTATTTGATTCCTCTTTAAAAGTCTATATTTACATGTCCAAACCTACCAGACCCCTCGCCTCCAAAGTTTACTACCACAAAAGTATCTTATGATGTGTCTACTCAAACTGGTCTTAAAGGAAGAACCCTCAGTAAGTTTTTAATTTAAGTTTAAAGGATATTTGCTGAAGAATTAGCGTTTTGAAATTATTTAATAAAAGGGTCATGTTTTGTTTTTCAAATAATGGTGAATTCTTCCGCAGTCCCTTCATAGTACGTTTTCAACACAAGTGTATACCTTTTCCATTATGATAAGGTATATTATAGATAGAGCAACTACCGAAAAATATGGTTTATTTACCTCAAGTGCCGACGATAACGAAGCTTTTTCTTGCTTCAAAGTTTCCACGCGACTTTTGTACTGCAGCAGTGATCGGACTGTCTCCTCCATTCTGAAACAAAAGAAAAGAAAATTAATTTTCTAAGTTAGAGAACCGACCTCTCACTTAATTACTTAGAGATTGAGAGAGACAAAGCATATATGTCGCGACGATGTATTGACAGTTACCTATGGAATAACACCATAGTATATAGTAGTATCTATAAATATAAAACAAAGTCCCTGCCGCCTCTGTCTGTCTATCTGAACGCGATAAACACAAAAACTACTGAACAGATTTTCATACGGTTTTCACCAAATTACGGAGTATTTCATGGGGAAGGTTTTTATGTATAATACATCGATTTGGACCCGGTAGGTGGCGCTGGTGGGCAGAACGAAGTCTGCCGGGTCCACTAGTGTTTTATATTTTAAGGTCATCTATGTCTCTACAGCAGGAGTACGATGCTTCTCTAACAATGCAGGGGTTTAGGCTATAGTTCATCTCTAACCCTAGTGCGGATACATGCCTTTGAATGTGACAACTCGGTTCAGGTTTCCTCACAATGTTTTCCTTCATCGAACGCCGGAACGAACTTAGTCTGTTATTGTAAAATGTATGGCTAGTCAGGCCCTTTGCTTGAACTTGGCTTAACAAGCTGCCTCGTGTCTAGATGGAAAATAGGTAGATCAAACCCTGAACTTTCTCATCAATATAATGAACTTACACTCTTCAAACAATACCGTTGCCTAACTTAAAGTAAACTTAAGCCATCTATTACCAAACTAAAAGTCTGCCAAGTTACGAAGTCTGCGCGTGCCCTGAATACTCTCAAGTTTTAGTGTCAGTTTCACTTACGTCGTAATTTAGTGCCATTATCTCAGATTTTGTGAGACAAGAATCTTATAGTCTTAATACTAAATACGATACAGAAGCCAGGTAAAATTTAGGAAACGAATAGATTTATGTATTAGATACTAGAAATAATATTAGTTCACATATCATCCTCATAGCAATGAAAAATATATTTTTAAAGGCGAAAATTACCTTTCGAAACAACAAAGGGAAAACGTTAATGCTAAGCTACCTACTTCATTACACAGATGAAAAAAGCTTAGGAAGTGAGCCACAATCTCTTTTTAGATTTGCATATTCGGCGCTAGAGTGAGATAGAAAGCAAGTTCCTCTGGTAAGAAAGAGAGGAGTGATCGCGGAAATGCACTCGACGTTTGCGCCACTTCATTAGCAGACGACATCCGTTTTCGCTGTCAAATGACGCGCGAAAGGAAATATGCATTTTGTTTTTTTTTCTCGTAACTTTGTTGTTGCCAGCGATGAAAAATGTGACACAGTTTTGAAATGAGAGATGACATTAAAATTATTGCGATGAGCAATCATTCGCACGAGAGTTTTTTTAACGTACGTTAAAAAAGCGTTCAAATACAACAAATTCCTATGTATATGTTCACACGACAGCGTTTAAAACGCGACGCTCTTTTATCGAGCGGTGTTGCATTTTCAAGTTTGGGCGTTGAAAATAGAGCATATTATGGCACTTGGAAATGCATTTGTTGTGTTTGAACGCTTTTTTAACGTCCGTTAAAAAACTCGTGCGAATGAGGGCTGAAACTAAAAGCTGTATTAACGGATTTTTAATTCAAATAAATTAAATTTGATTGATAAAAGTCGAATAGATGAAACAGTTGGGTGGATTTTAGTTATGAAACCTAAGGTTTATAAATATTATGTTTTCAAGTATTAGTGCGCCTCATTACGTTTCCTCTAATACCATAATCACGGTTCTCGACGGTGTATTAATAATTAAAAGAGGGTGAAATGATTGTTCCGCGCCGGGGTTTTTGTTTCAAGAATTATCCTCTGAGCCGGATTAGAAAGACTCGCTTTTGTGGTATAAAGCCATAATGCTCAGCTAAATTAAGTATTAAAATGGTTTTGTTGATTTAATTCACAGATTTTTGTAATATAAGGATACATATATAACATTTATAATGAAAGTTATGTACGTAAATAGATTTTACTAACTAAAAACGGTACTAGAATAAATAAGACAGTAGTTCTTTGAAATATGATCACAATCATTAAAAGCAATTAGGATTAAGCCGATGAAGTTTCGTGTAATTAATTTCACTAAATAAATCGTTTCCTTGCAAATCGTTTTATTGTTCAGCGTAAACGGACTTTTCTTGAACAGATACTGAATAAATGGAACTTTTTCAATAACTCTCAATGAAACGAGCTGGCGGAAGTTGTAATGTTCTTTTTTCTCCGTTTTTTTTAAACTGGCAAGACTGAATTGTGATTAGAATTTAAATTTCGACTAGAAATGTTTGAATTCAATATCAAATCACACAATTTTTTTTGATATCTAGCGTTTTATAGAATTTTTTTTTTAATTATTTTTATATTAACAAAAACTATGTAGATATATCAACATATTTAAGTCAAGTAGTTTGTGTGAAACTATATTGATATAGGTACAAAGAACAATATACTTTACCTAATTTAGTTAAGTAATATTGAAGTTTTATTAATTAATAGTCAAACCCTCAATATACCGACAAAATATATATAATTATACTCAACAAACAAACGTATATCACCATTAATCAACAAACAAATCTACACATTTGAAAATGGCCAATGAATAAATTACCTACACAAATTTAATCATAATTTTTAATTTTCCCCTAAAATAAAACATTGGAGGCTTTTTCGCGAATTTCCCACGTGGTACATCCAGGTGATTTCCTAGAGGTCGATCACCTCTACATTCATCGGAGGGGCTTATTACACAAGTAATTTAATGTTTTGTTTTTTTTTCAACGGAGGTTTTTTTTCTACGGGCAATGTTTTTTACTGCTGCCAGTCACGGCAATATATCGACCGGTAGTGGGTGTGTACTGGCTTCTATTTTTGATTAATATGTTGCTATGCTTTTTTCGTGAAAGTTTATCATATATTTGTAAGCTATATTACAGCTGACGGTCGGCAGATTAACAATGAATGGTTTAAGTTGCAGATAAATCCAGAAAGTTGCAGAGAATGTATGGATATTTTTGTTACTCTTTCACGCTCGAACGGCTGAAGGGATCGCGATGAGATTTGGCACAGTGTTAGAATGTGTCCTGAAATAACACATAGGCTACTTTTATTCATAGAAAATTGAAGATCTCTTGAGACCGCGGGGAGCCACAATTTGAAGTTTTTCTGGACGTATATTGCTTTACTGACTCAGCACCCAGAAACACAGAAAACGTAACTAATTTCGTTCCATTTTACTGTCGAAAACTGACTGACAGAACTGTCCATAACACCAACAAAAATTCAAAATAATGTCCGTTGTACACAAATCACGGTCACGTGCTAATGTCAATTTTTTTACTGTGGCAACACCGATGAAACATGGCGACGCGCCACCCTTCCCCGGCGCGACAAATTACCGCGTCGCATTGAGCTCTTGACCAGATGAGCGCGCTCGTAAATCTTATCTATTAAAACCTGTATGTGCATGCCGCTTTTAGTTTTGGCGCAAAATAATACAAAATGGCGGAAACTGTATCTATGGTGGAAAATTGATATGATTTTTTTGTAGAGTGAATTATTTCGCTTCGAAAGTATGAATATATGTGATGGATGAGAAATTGTTGTTTTACTTTAAAAAAAAATTAAGCTTCAGAGTAGTTCTTATTTATTGTTAAGTAAATACGTATTTATTGAGAAAGCTATGCATACTTGTAACATTTGTTTATTAAAAGATAGTGGCTTTATTTACTATGATAATGATAATAATATGTATTAGCTCGTAGAAGTTGCCAGTGACAAAAAAATTACGTAAAAGTGCGATCAAATCTGTGATTTCTGACCATAGCCTACCAGAAAAGCAGTTAATACTTTCTTTAACGCTAATCTCCTGTGTTTTTTTCCCTCTGTGGCAACACTAGGCTAAGTTGTCAAAATAGATCTCCGTATTTTAAATATTTATAATAATTAAATAAACCCATTATTAAATAGAAAAATCACGTTCGACACTAAACAAAAGTAATTAAAAATAAGTGTGATAAAAATTTACGTATAAAAAGTGTAAAAATACAAGCATATACGTCTGTTACAAGTGTGTGTCATCGCCAACCGTATGTTGATATTTAAAAATTCTTGGTCCTATACTTAGGGAAGTTGATAGAATATCTTATTGAACTGAGTTTCAAATTTACAACTAATTACATCCAACAGTATTAATAAGTATATTCTGTCAATAGAACATAGGTACATAATAAGTAGTAGGTAGGTAGTGTCTGTTAACTGTTGTTCCTACATTTATTCATTCCTATATCTTTAATTGTCATTTTTATTACTAATATACCAATAAAAATGATGGTTACACGCAAGACTGCTGCCCGTCAGGCAGAAGATAAACTCCAACTTGCCCTGCAGGAAATAAAAACCTATAAGTCTATGTATGAACAATTGTTATCAGAAAATGTTGATCATGAAAAGGAAGTGTTAGTTTTAATTGATAGTAACAGAAAGCTTAAGAAAGAGTTAGCAGAAATTCATGCACAGACCCAAGAAATTGTTAAGCAACGCGACCAGCTTCAGCAAGTAGTTGATGAGTTCGACCAATGTAGCCATGAGTTTGATCATGCCCTCGCGCGCGTCGCTGCATTGGAGTCTGAATTATTTGATGCTAGGAAATACATTTCTCACCTAGAAGACTCAAACCATCATAACATCACAACTACCAATCAGTCACTCTTTGAAGAACTAATTGGGTCGGCCCCGGGCATGGTTTCTGATATCTCTGATTCAGGTTTAAATTCAAATATTATTCCCACTGTCACTATAGATCTTATTAACAATGATTCTTATGTTTCTAGCAGTCCTGTACTAGTTATGAGTAGTAAAAATAAACTTAAGAAATATATAAAAATTAAAAAAATCATTAAGAAAACTGAGAAATTAATAAAGAAAAATAAAGTTTTTTGGAATAATAACAATAAATTGAGGAAAGAGCGTAGATACTTAATAGATGAAGTTAATATGTCCCACTTAGAGTTGAAAAAAAACAAAATTAGTTATGAATCAGTTTCATATCAATTACAGTCAGAAATTATTAGTCTGAAAGATATGTTATGTTCAATAAAAAATAAATATGACACTTCACAAAAGGAGATGAATGAGTACATTCTAGCTATGAATGAACTGGTTGAGGTTTCCAAATATAATAATGAAAGGTTCCAATCATTATCTAACCACCAATGTGATTGTTTTAAAAGCCCCTCAGACTGTTCTCAAGCAGACTGTACCCTCTCATCATCCCTTAATCAGCCACAAGTGATGTGTGCTGATCCAGAAAACACTTCCTGTAGTAAAAATAATAATAATTCTTATACACAAAATATTGTAATGTTTAGTGATGAAATGGGAAAAGATATGGGTGTGCAACTTAGCCACTGTTTAGGACAGCCTATAATCAACACTTGCATGCCCGGTGCATCTTATTCCCAGATTTTAGACAAAATTACTAATAGTTCATTTTCAGAAAATACCACTTTGGTTATATTAATTGGTAGAAAGGGAAATGTAAGCAAGCATGCCCTGACTAAATACTTCACTTCAATGACCTTATTAAATGTCAGACACATTGTAATGTTTGCATTTCCCTTTATAAAAAGTGTGCCACAGATGGAAAATTTGACTAGGCATAATTTTAATACAATTATTCATACCTTGACATGTCGTCATAATGATAAATTCCATTTCATTGATACCAATAGTTTATTTGGTAATAAATATGTTTTGATTAAGGATAATTTTTATCTTTACAATAATTTTAAGAGACAATTAGCAGAATCGCTATCATATTATTTTAAAAACCTAGCCAAATGTTTGGCTAATCAAACGGCTCCTATTGAGCAAAATAATATTAGTATTAATTGTTTACAGTCCTTGGAAGTTTTTCCAAGTAGTCTACCATCATTGAAAGGTATTTCAAATTCTTTAAATTAAGTTATGAGACAACAGAGGCATTCTCTGGCAATAATGGAAAAAATAATATTAGTTTAGAATCCTGCCCAGAAAATAAACACAATTTATTACCTCATAAGTTGAACAAGTATTCTATTTTATGTAAAAAACATGTTAACCTGGTACATCAAAATATTCAAGGAATGCTGGGCAAGGAATTAGAACTGGAGCTATTCATGAACTGTAATAATATTGATATTTTATGTATTACTGAACATTGGCTTAAGGACCATCAGTTCATATTTAGCTTCAATAACCACCAGGTAGCAAGTTCGTTCAGTAGACAACAGTTTATACATGGTGGCTCGTTAATACTTATCAGAAATAATTTGAAGTATAAAGTCCGTAAAGATATTGTGAGCCTGTCTATTGAGCGTACTTTTGAAATAGCTTGTATAGAGCTTGAGCAGTTCATTGTTATGTGCGTATACAGACCCCCCTCCGCGAGTTATGATTTGTTTGAAAAATGTATGGAAGAAGCAATATTAAAATTAAATAAAGTTAATAAATATATAATTATTTGTGGAGATTTTAATGTCAATATTTTAGATGATAATGTCATGAGTCATAGAATCAAATCACTATTCCTGTGCTTTAATCTTGTAAATCTTTTTTTTGAGCCAACTAGGATAACATCTACTTCAGCAACCTGTATTGATAATATATTTACAAACATGCAGCCAGTCACTAAGTCCATCATTAGTAAATTGAGTTCTGATCATTGTGGTCAGAGTGCATCATTCAATATAACTGGGAAAATGGTAAAAAAAAAAGATATTAAGTGTGTACCTATGAGTGAATATCGCCTTAAAAAATTTAGAGACAATGTAGAGAAAAAAGTATTGAACTTGCCTTTTAAAGATAATGTAAATGACCACTATCATGCGATTTTAGACTTTACCAAAAACGAATATAATTCTGTATTTAAATCTAAAACTATTAAACAGAAAGCTGATAGGTCATTCAGTGATTGGGCGACGGTAGGAGTTCATACGAGTAGGCGTAGATTGTATGAACTTTATAGTGAAAAGCAATTTAACCATAGTCCTGATTTTTTAAATTATGTCAAAAAATACTCAAAATTATTTAAACGTGTTTGTGTACTAGCTAAGCAAAAGTTCATTAGTAATAAAATTATAAATAGTACTGACAAAGTTAAAACGACCTGGAAAATAATTAATGCAGAAACCGGCAAAACCAAATCGTGCGACCAGGAGTTTCGACTTATGATAAATAATAATATCATTACATCTGATACAGAAGTAGCTGCCGCGTTCGAGTCATTCTTTACTGATATTCCAGTTCTTACTACTAAAACACTTAACTCGTCTCCTACCCTCGCTGAATCTTTACTAAAGGAAAATGTAACTAAATGTACTGTTAACTTTAAATTTTCTTGTGTTACCCCTATTGATATAATTAAGGCATTTAAATTAATTAATATGAAAAAAACAGTTGATCTATGGGAACTTTCAGTTAAACTTATAAATTATATAATTGATTGTATTGCACCGCATTTAGCATCTATCTTTAACAAATGCATCAATAGTGGTATATTTCCTGACTTAATGAAGTATAGTAAAGTAATTCCTCTTTTTAAAGCTGGTAGTACATCAGACCCTTCAAATTTTAGACCTATATCTGTACTACCAACACTAAGTAAAATCTTTGAAAAACTCATACTAAATCAATTAATGGGACATTTTAATAGTAATAATCTTTTTCATAATAAACAGTTCGGATTTACAAAGGGTCGCTCAACAACCGATGCCGGCGTTGAGCTTATTCAACATATCTTTGCAGCCTGGGAGGATTCAAAAGACATAATAGGGGTTTTTTGCGATTTATCTAAAGCATTTGACTGTGTCCAACATGAACTGTTAATCAGGAAGTTAAGCCACTACGGTATAAGAAATCAAGCACTCAGTCTTATAAATTCATACCTTAGTAATAGAATTCAGAGAGTAAATATAAATGGAAAGGTGTCCCCTGGATCAACTGTTGCTATGGGCGTCCCACAAGGCTCAATCTTAGGTCCTTTCCTTTTCTTAATATATATAAATGACCTACCCTACCTTGTTGAGAAAAAAAATGAGGTTGTATTGTTCGCTGATGATACTTCACTTCTTTACAAAGTGAAACGACATGAATTAAATTATGACGAGGTGAACAATGCTCTCTCGGATGTGGTAAATTGGTTTACTGTAAATAATCTGCTTCTAAATGAGAAGAAAACCAAATGTATCAAATTTAGTCTACCAAATGTTCGTCAAGTAGACACATGTATTAAAATTAAGAATGAAAATATAGACTTTGTAGAAACCACAGTATTTCTAGGTATCACTTTAGATGTAAAGCTTCAGTGGGGCCCTCATATTTCTCGGTTGGCGAACAGACTTGCTTCTGCAGCATATGCAGTAAAGAAAATACGTGCACTTACTGACGTAGATACCGCGAGATTAGTTTATTTTAGTTATTTTCATAGTATAATGTCTTATGGCATTCTCCTTTGGGGCAGTGGTGCCGACATTAACACTATTTTTGTTCTGCAGAAGAGGGCTGTTCGTGCTATATACAATATGAGTCCTAGGGACTCTCTACGAGATGAATTCAAAAATATTAATATTTTGACTGTACCTTCACAATACATCTATGAAAATTTGTTGTATGTACGTAAAAATTTACATGTTTTTCCGAAAAATAGCGACACTCATAGTATCAACACCAGAAATAAGCACAAACTCGCTATACCTGTAACTAGACTTACTAAAGTCAAAAATTCATTTAAGGGGCAATGTATACGTTTCTTCAATAAACTACCTAAAGATATTCAGGATTTACCAATTTATAAATTTAAGCAGGTAGTGAAGAAAACTTTATATCAAAAGGGCTTTTATAGTGTATCAGATTACTTGTTAGAAAAAGACCCTTGGCAGTGAAATGCTCGCTACAGGCTATTTCACACATTTTGTAAAAATCACTATTGTATTAGATCTAAGCTGGTTTTTTTTTGAAAAGAGTAATTACTGAGTTTATTGCCGGCTCTTCTCAGTAAAAAACAACTTTCAGAACCGAGCATTAATAGTGACTATTCATAAGTGCTTTATTGAGGCCTATTTGAATAAAAAATATTTGATTTTGATTTTGATTTTGATTTTAAGACCAAAGGGGCCATGTATCAATGTATTAGCCTAAACACCCTCCTCCCTGCATCAGGGTTTAACTGGCTTGCCTGCTTCAGTTAAATTCACAAATGATTACTCATTTCATCAGATAGATGGACGTTTGTTTTATTTTGAAATGTTTGTAAAAATGTGGGCTTTGACGGGGGTTGTACCCTCGTTCTGAAATGAAAGAAGCGATCGAATCAGGGAAAAAAAAATCGGATTCGTTTCTGGTAATGAAAAAAAGTACCTACCCGAGTTTTTTTTATTGTTTTGTCTAGGTATATATCTATAACTATATCTAAAAAGGTGTTATTTAACTTGTTACTAGGCAACACTTTAAAATAGACCTTTTCATATCCCTGTATGGTAATTCTCAATTTTTGCTCATAGCAATATGAGAACATAGTCACTGAGTATCACTCGATTTTCATAAGATGCCTCACCTCATAAATGTGGCAGGGCAGAACACGTGTAACGGCCTAAGTCTGACGCAGGTGTATTCTGACCCACTTTGCTGTATTATTAAAAATGTAGGACCGTTGCGCCTTTATAATAAGGCTAGCAACACAGGCGTCGTTTTAACATACACCCTTGACTCCTTTTTTTTATCGTGAGTTAATGAACCATGAAGTTCCTATGTTGGTAAAAGTTTCGAAAAATTCTGACCGATTTATATACCTATATATACTTATAACAAAAGTTCTACATATATCAAAAAATAATTTGTTATTGCTTGTTTTGTGTACTGATATTAGGTATATTTTATTATATTACATAGGTATATTTATGTATTTATACTGTTGTACCTACTTAAGCGTTCGAGATGGATTTGTAAAATGTGTCAACGTTAATAAATAAGTAGAAAAAAAGTACTGTATGTCAGTCAGTTACCTTTAAAGCGCTTCATATAAAATTCTAAACAAGAGATAGGCTCAGAAATGGTTTCCGTAAAACCGTGAGCGTTGTAAATTATGCGCCGAAATGCGATGAGGTGTTTACGTTTCGGTAAATTTTACGGTAGTAAAAATTTGGCAACACTGAACGCTTGATGAATTTTTATATTACTTGCCTACCGTGTATATATACTACTACTTATGTTTAAAACAATTCAATTTCTAACTAGTTAAACTCTTTAGTAAGTTTTTAAATAAAAAAATAAAATATTGATTTCTTTTTAAATAAATTTGATAAAGGAACCAACTCATACTAGCAAAATATATGAGTCGTAGACCTCTTTTCACTGGTGCCCGATTACATAGATACCTCTGGGATACTAGTCCAATATTCCTCCGCCATTTTCTATAAATAAGTAACGATAACCCAAAACTTTGATGGATATCAAGATATATTTTTTCCGACAAAAATAAAGCTGTAAACATGCTGAAGGACGACCTTGGTACGTTTACTTTATGAATAGAGGTCGGTGAAAGTAGGTAATAAAGTTCCCAAGGTAAATAAGGTAATGTACTAGAGGTCTTTTGTTCGCGGTTCGACCTAGGTCAAATGGGTTGGTGGTTCCACCATAAACCGACTATGTTTTATAAAACATAGTCGATTTATGATGCATTAGCATTTATATTTTTTAGGTATAGGTTAAAGTAAATAAAATATATTAAGACGCAGATTTAAAATAAAACAAAATTCGAAGCCGTTTTTATATGCATATTGTTTCAATATAGGTTAAAAGCTGGGAAGAAGTTTTATATTAGTTTCATTTTTCTCAAAACATAATAATCATTCGACCGATGTTATAAGTGCGAAATTTTGTACTGATGTTGCGACTCTTTCACGTCAAAACGGCAAACTTTGAATCCTTGGAAACACGGATGAATCACTGTTACTAACAAAGTTACTAAACACTACAGATTTTGAAATAATATAAAAAAAAACAAACAAAAAAGTTTTGTAATCATAACAAAACTCAAAGCCCTAATACCTAATAAAAAAAACAAAACAACCTCTCTAAATGCCTTGACACAATCCAGCACATCCGATTCTAGGTTACGTGAAACCGAAAATCCAGGCTACAATGTTACAATACCGCCATTAAAAAAAAGAAATGCAACCGGATTTTTCCAGAACAATGAACCACACAATGGCACGAGTGGCGTAAACCCATTTTCTCGTGTAAGGAGGCTTTTAGCTCGAGTATTCGCGCCGTGCGGTGGCCCTTGGTCTGAGCGTGTGGCAGTACCTTTGAGAGCGATTTTAAATTTGTAAGGTTGACACTATTTGTTATCTGTTTAGTAATGCCAACTTAACAATATACATGTTAAAAGGTTCGACGTTTGAGACAATATGCGTTTGAATTGCGTTGTTTGGTACGCTTTATCGAATAACCCTGATAATTGAAACTATATTAATGAAATGCAATCCAATTATTTAACTGCTATTATAAATGCATACGTTTGTGAAGAAGCAAGTATATAATGTTTGTACCTAGTTCATGCAACAACCCTTGTTTTTTATGATAATGAAAGACAGGTAATAGTTTTATAAGGACAAATTTTATATTTGCACTGTTTTAAATCATTGACTAAATAATTGATACATATATAGTAATTTAATGACCACATAATTTGCTTTTACCACAACACTACTTGCACCTAGTTTTAATACAATAATTTAGGTTAGGTCTTACGAAAGATATTAGAAAAAATATTGATTTTTGTATGCTTAATTCCTTTTTAAATAGCGGGAATGCATCCCGCTAGAGCTCGTAACTTATAATAGTAAATCGCAGTTTTGGTCCTCCAAACCTACTCCATACCGCTGACTTGGCGCTAGGGAGGGGACACGATGTCAATAAGTATTTTATAGCCGGTAGCCATATTGTTTTTATACATCCTTTATGTATATACTAGTGATATGTACCGGCTTTGCACGAGTGCAATTAAATGATAATAAACTGCAAGAGTATCACGTTTATCGCTGTTTTCTTTTAATGAAAACTGTACCAAAATTTGTTATGAAATAAAATAAAATGAAATTATATTTATTCATTCAAATAGGCCTTCACAGGCACTTATGAAACGTCGACTCTAATGCTCGTTTCAAAAGGTTGTTAAGATGAAGAATTGAATAAGATAAAGACAGAAATCATACTATGATAGATGTACTATTTAGATATCTTCAGATCAAGCATTTTTTCATATAAAGTGTAGGTAAATTTAGGAACTATATACTATATGCGTGTTAAATTATATTTAAGTCGATTACGCGTAGGTATTTCAGTTTAAAAACATTCCAAACTTACACAATCATAAGATTTTAGAGTACCTACTTAATATTACGTAAAATATTCACACAAAATAAACTGTGTATAAATAGGTCTTATCGTTAATAGGATAAATTCTATTTTTGTTTGTTTACAAAACTTGAAATTAATGTTTGTATAACATGAATTTATAAACGTCTTTTATTAAGTGAAGGAATGGAAATATTTACTCAAAAATTCGGTATTATTTTTCGAAATAATGAAATTTCGCATTGAGTTAGAATATATTCTAGAATAACACATATGCTATTTTTTATCCCCGGTAACGCGGGTGAAACCGCGGGGAGCCACTAGTATAAAATATACCTAAAGAATATAAGTATATTTATTTATCATACCTAGTATGATTTACACCCATCATACATAGTGCACGTCTGACATAACTTATAGAAAACTTATCGCTGCCTTTCAGCAGGTAGCTCGTTGAACCGTCTCGTCCATTATAGGAAGAGCTCCGACACCACATTCAACTTTTATTATATTCTCTGAATTTTCTTAACAATCCAGTCCAATTTATACTGGTTCCTTTATAGAGATCAATTACCGAGACTTTACAATGAAGAACGTAGCATATATTTATATGGAAGGACGTATGTTGGAAGTCACTTTATATTCTCTTTTATATTGTTAAAAGGTATTAATTGATTTTATAATGATATAATTGGATATTGAAAGTACTTTGCAGTAGCGTGTATACGATTTAGAATAATACATAGTTTATGATTTCAGTTACTGTGATGCATAAAAATAGTCAGATTTAAGCAACAAATTAAAGATCCTAGGACAACTGTTTACAATCGAATTAAGTAATCATCATGCTGAGGCAGGGTCCTTTTGACACATGCATATTTTTTTTTTTTTTTTACTTAATTTTTCTTATTTTATAGATTTGTGTATATTCTGTGCGTGTGTTAATAAATGTTTTTTCTTTCTTTCTTCTTCTAAGGAGAGCTTGTTCTAATGTAAACATATACCTACTAGTTTTTAAATTAAATATAAATTTACAACCACACAAAGAACAAATAAGTATTTTCTTCCAAATAGGCGGTACCTGCCAGAGCTTTGATCTTCATAATTGCTTTTGTAACAAAAACAAACAGCATTCTAATCTACTAACAGATTGTACAAACACCACCTCACAATTATATTACAAAAAAACTACAAAAATCAATAGCCTTATTAGTCAAACCTAATCTGCAGATTACCAAAGGCGTACGCCGTACACCCTACAGTGGTATACCGCTTCCTACCTTCCGCCATTAGCACCATCTGCTCCCGTACCAAACCAATATCTATGACCGAATACCACTTCGGATAGCCAAAATCGCCTCGATTAGCCGGTAATAGTCCCCAGTAATAGCCGTTTCGCCGTAAATAGCCGGCCTATGAATTTTCGCCCAATTTATTGGGTGAGCCATTGTGATAGAAATGTTTATTGACGTCATAATTTACTGTCTTAGTTAATGTGAGTGAGTGAAATGTTGGATGCGTCTTATGCTGTTTATAGGGACGTCGATCGTAGATAATGAGATGGTGATTTAACCCCATTATTTGGATTTGAAGATACATATTATTTTTTTTTACAATACTTACATCTATCGTTATATTATCAGTGTACCTTACACTCTGTAACATAAAATATATGTTGTTTGCTTTGTGAATTCTCACACATTTAAAATATGTCGTTGGTGTATGCTGTTTATAGAAAGTCAATCTTAAGATGAAGATTTAATCGCATCATTTGGATTGGATGTAACATATCGTTTCAGACAAGGCTTTTTATTCTATTTGTTTATAGCTATATGAGTTACTTAATTAGCATATAAGCTGTTTAGTTACAGTGACAGACCGGTTAGATTTGTGAATAACCTTAGTTTCAGCCGCTGGTCGTGAGATCGAATCCCACCTAGAACATATGTGTGCATAAATATGTCTGTTTGTTTTGTATTTGAATGTAAATATCTATAAAAGTATGTATAGCTATTGTAAAGCTCTACTAGGCTTGGAATCTGATTATTAAAAAAATGTTGGTCATACCTAGTAAAAAAATAAGTAAAACCATCACATTTTAACAAAGCAATGTCAATCGCACGTCACTTTGACAATGCATTACCCGTTCACTTCGCCCCTCGTCAGACCCATCCAACTCGAAATTAATAAAACAAAAGCATTTTTATCTAATGTCTCATTACCAGAACAATCACGTACTCTAATGTAAGCTGTAAGCACCGAGTGACGAATGACGGGGAATTTTCCAAAGTAATTCACATTTGCTTAAACACTCCGCCGCGCCGTAACACGTCGGGCGCTCATTACCGACGAAATACTTCGACAAACTTTCCTCGATGCAAAATGGCGTCTTTTAATAACAGACTTGTTATACTGTAGGTTGTATAAGCTAGTACCTATATCTAGAGTTTGGAAGGTAAGGTAGTGTATCTGTGAGAAAATATAAGATACACATGAAATTATTTGTTTTTAAATGGTCATAACATAAGTTAGGTACCTTAATTACTACTAATAGACAAAGCTACATCACTCACGCGACGACCCACAGTCTGAGTTATGCATATAATTTGCTGTGTTACTAGTTTCCTTCTTTTTTTAAATAATAAGTTTACCTACAAGATCCTTTATAATGTGATTATGTTTGACTGTAGCTGTAACTTAAGAAAATTAAATAAATAACTAGCTTACAGACGATTCTTAATGCGGGAGTAGATAAATCGGCACGAAATCCTAATGACCAATATTCAAAGTTACTACATTTGCATCGAAAACTAAGCCATCGATTCCTTTAATAAACAAATATACAAGTAAAGTGAGTGTACGCAGCCAGTTCATTTCACCTCTTACAACTCTAATCCGTCTACCTCAGTGAGGCGTCGAGCTCGAATCCCTAAAAGCGTTTAAAGTCTTAATTCAGTAATAAAACATATTACTTCAGCAAGTACCTACGCTACGTGTTCCAAAATTTAATAAGTGTTGGAGACGTGTGAGTTTAACACTTTACAATTTGTTACAAAGACATAATGAACGTTTATTTGCACGAATGTAATGATGACATTTGGTTTATTAATATGGTCTGGAACTTTTCAACGATTTCAGTTAAGGTGGTGAAGGCGTGGTGTCTTACAAGAGGAATCATACATAAGGCTGTATAGATATTTAGTTCGTAGTTTTACCCGACTTCAAATAAGAGGAGGTTCTATGCTCCGCTTTATATAATTTTTTTTAGTATACCCTCTATATAAAACATCTAAATGTGACATTAAACATTACAAGTAAAATATTTTCCTATGCTACCTAATATTATACATGCAAGCACAGTTTTAGAATATGTGCAGAAATTTTCATTTCGGGAATTTTAAAGAACTATTTAACTTAACACTTAATACACTTAAGACTATTTAGCACTTAATACACTTAAGACTATTTCGCTATACTAATGTGCTTGTGCTTTTAGAATGTTTTTAGATTTTTATTATTATTATGTGATGTATCATTGTAACAACTGTCAGCAGACCTTGAATAAATAAATAAAATATACTAATATATAAAGGTGAACAGTTTATTTGCTTGAACGCGCAAATCTCAGGACCGGTCCGATTTGAAAAAATATTTCAGTGTTAGATAGACCATTTATTAAGGAAGGCTATAGGCTATACTTTATTCCTGTATTTTAAAGGGTATTATGCGGGTGAAATCGCGTGGCGCAATACAGTATAACCCGACCAAGTTAACGTTCACACTGAATCCAATAACAGTCGATAAATCACGGTGACCTCTCGCCGTGGCACATAATTCAATCGACCAGCTTATGGAAATGCTTGAAATGGTGGTGGAACCTTGAGTGGAATGCCATGTACGGAACAGTGGAGTTAAAAGCTAAATAGTAGTGTTGTGTTAGTTTTCTTTTGAAAATACAACTCTGTTTAGTTTATTAAGTATGAGGTTAGTTTTTAGATGTATTTTTGGGTATATTACCCCATTTTTGTGGAAGTATATTGTAAATATATGTAGTAAGTAAATAAAATAATTAATTTAAATTGATTAATTTATGTACTATAAATTTGGATTTAATAAAGGCATATTGCAGTTGAATTTTTAGATTTTCTAAAAAAGCAGTTATACTTTATTTAAATGAGTTAAATATTAATATTTCAGAATGATATCTCCTCTATACTTAAGTAAATAAAATAAAAAATTGGTTGCCTGTAAAGTCGGTATACGGGCGAAAGTTTTACGTGACAACGACTTTGAGTGGTAAAATAATTTTAATGTGAATATTCATTCGTATAGTAGGAAGAAGGATGAAATAATAGTAACAATTTAAAACATAACGTCACGTTACGTGAGCGGAGCGTAACGCAGTTTCTTGAAGTGTCACCCGGCAAACCAATTTATAAGACGTTGTCACGTCAAAAATAAATAAATATCCTGGGACATTTTTCACACACGGCCAATCTGATTCCAAACTAAGCAGAGCTTGTGATATGGTAACCAGATAGCTGATATACTACATATACTACATTTAAATACATACTTATATAGATATTTTACATCCAGACACAGAACAAACAGACATATTCATGCATACAAATGTTTGTCTTGGGTGGGAATCGAACCCACGACCCGCGGCTTGAGAGTCAGGGTCACTAACAACAAAGCCAACCGGGCTGTCAATTAGGTTATTGCTGTAAAGTAGGTTATTAATCTAACATATGGTAACAACTCTCCCGAGCGTCCTGACACACTGGGCCCTTTCCAGCCTCCATTCCTGAGTACATAAAAAAACTTTCTTATTTCCCTTTTAAAAGGAAACTTAGGCGGAAGTCGTGGCGACGCCGGAAGCGAGTCATACTGGCTACAGGAAGTGACGTCTGCGACACAATGGCGCCTAAGATTAGCGCCACCTAGCGGCAGTAGGACGACTTGAAGTTTTCATATCATTGTGAAGGGAAGAAAGAGTTATTGTTCCATACGATAATTGTTAAAAATATTTCCGCATTGTGAGGAAGATTATGTAAGTTTTTGTGTCAGTGGTGGCTTTCATTTCGGTTTAAAAAGACATTGTTCAACTTTATATTGTGGCACATATCTTGGGAAACTTAATCTAAATGGTGGTGGTGGTTGAAAAGAGCGTAGTTTGTAGTTTGTATGTAAGGACGGTACTTTTGGATTCATATTAGATTTTTATGAGTTGCTCTAGTTTACGGGCTCTTTGTTAATACATATTTTACGTTGTTAAAAATTTTGTCACAATATATAGATCCAAGAAATAAATTAACTTGGTTAGTTTATCGTAAGAAAGAATATTTTATTTTGGTCATTTCTTAGATCTTTTACTATTATTATTTATTTATTTATTATCTTTTACTGTAATAACCAGATTGTAACTAATATTAATTTAAGTATTATGTTTATATACGCCCAAAGTACACATTTTTAAAATATGTTATTTCCATGTTTATAGACGCAAATGTCACTGACGTCACTGTCATATTAGAAAATCTGATTATGAAATTCTGCGATGAGTGCTCGCAGAATTAAATATATTTATCAAAATTAAAACATATTTGAACTAGCTACATCACTATAATGAAAAACCACTTAAACACCTGACATAATTCCAAGCCTTTTCATATAAAATTGATGCTAATCTTCCTTAAGATTAGATCATCATCAAGGACTTAGAGGTTAATGCAGACGGACGGACCATTAGCTGTCATTTATGTAAATATTCTCCCTCTCGCTTACTCTTACCATCATCTCTAGAGCCTTCATTTATCATGTGTCTGTCAGATATGTCAGACATGTCTACATAGATACGTTAGTTCCTAAGATGGTAGAATATTTGGTAAACATAATGCAATAATAATGTAGAAAAATTACTACAAAAATCAAAATCACTACTAATATTATAATCGCGAAGGTTTGTCTGTCTGTTACACTTTCGTCCTCTGGACACAAACATATTTTTTTAACTTGAAACAGAAATTTTGAAGCCTATACAAACATCAAAATATTTTTTGCTCTTTATTTTATTTATTTAATAATATATTGCACAATATTTACAATATGAGTGTAGATGATAAGTATAATCTTAAACAAATTTGAAGCATTTTCAAAACGAAACACTTTTTTACATTTTTCACGATTCCCAAACAAACACAGCACTTCAAATATAACGTTGGACCACGAAATAAAGCAACAATAACATTTTATCGGTATAAAGATGACAATAGATTGAGGTCAAAAGGTCTCTCCTAAACCTTTAAGGCTGTAAGACATTGTTCGTTACTCCGTGTTCAAATGGAAGTGAAGAGAGCTGGAGAAAGTATACATTTTATAGTGACCGAAAATTTAAGGCATTTTTATGTAGAAGAATGAATCGTAAATGTAAAATGTGGTTGTGGTTTGACTTAATTATTTAAGATTGTTTAAAATCATAGAAATATAGTTTATTATAATATAGATAGAGACAATTATTTAATAAAAAAAAGTTGAATGTGAAATCAATTTTGTATAACATAATAAATTTCTTCCACACATGGCCAATTTTATTTTAAACTGAACAGTGCTTGTACCATAGTCACCAAACGGCTGATATACTACTAAAATTAGAAAAATATTATTAAAAATTTCTATAATTTCATAAATTGCATTTCAACATAGTGTGCCAAGAATCCACAGCAATGCATTAAAATATTAATTATATTTTATTTGAAAACGCAAACGATATATATTGGCACGACGCCAAATTGTTTTTATTGCATTTTAACTACCGGTTATAAAATAAAAATAAATATAACGTCCGTTACTGAAACCAGACGACATTATCAACGAATCTCACAAACAGGAAGTCGATAAAGCTGTCGATGCTACGACGTAGCGGCCGCTACGGAACTCGTAGCATTCTTCTACGCCGTAGTAACTATATATATAAAACAAAGTCCCCGCCGCCTCTGTCTGTCTGTCTGAACGCGAAGAACATAAAAACTACTGAACAGATTTTCATGGCGTTTTCACCAAATTAAGAAGTATTAGTACCTACCTCTGAGTTTATAAAAAACTTACGTACGGATTCACACAACTGGCTTTCTGGTGAAGAAAAACATCGTGAGGAATCCTGCATGCCCGAGATGTCACAATCAAAGGCATGTGATGTCCGCCAATCCGGACTAGACCCGCGTGGTGGACTGTGGCCTAGACCCCCTCGATTGTAGGGGAGGCTCGAGCTCCTCGGTGGAGACGTATATGAGCTGATTATGATGATGATACATCCTGTCAATATGATATATCTTGCAAGACATATTTGTTCGGCAATTCCCGCTGGGGTACAATTTGGCGATCATTTTTCTTTGGCAATCGTCAATAAGCGTTCATCATTAAGGTGTCTCGTGTCTCCATATGCCAGCCCCCCGGCTCCCCTCGCCCCTCAGGCCACGTGATAATATATCACTGCCTTCAATAATGTGAGGAAATGTGGGTAGGTTGAGCAGGAGATGCGAAGATTGATGGGCTTTTAGATGCGGTATGTTTGTAGTTATAAATGTATGCCTAGGTATAATTTATACGCAATTATTGATAAATATTCTGGGACATTTCTCACACACGGCCCATATGATTCCAAAGTAAGCAGCCCTTGTGGTAACCAGATACTGCATATTAAAAAGAATATGATTATCATCTGTCTATTTATTAGACAGTCCTGTGTCTATGTATAACTTAATAGATGTTGTAACGTCACATAAAGAAAATAGGTAGTGTAATACTAAACGTAATATATACAAGTACACAATAATAATATTTCTGTAATGAAGGAGAGGATAAAAATGAAGTAATAAAGAGTAAAAATACAGTATATTGTTGGTATAGCACGGTCTAAAATATGAGTGACAGAATGTAAATTAAAACAAAAATAGGTAAATACATTTACTGATAAATTTAAACTTACTTATAGATACACAACTAATGAGTTTGTATATTCAACAAATTCCTCATAAAAAACCATATCCACATCTTCCTACAGCAGTTCTCATACATTTCTATGTACGAATGTGTGAAATTGTATAAAACCCCCTCTCAAGTGACTCGCTTACTACCAACTCTACGTTATTGTGATGTGAAACTTCCCACACGTCAAACACCGTACATATATATATGTATAATTTCACGCAAATGTACGTCTGTATATATATTGTTCAATTGAAAAGGTTTTCCTTGTTATTCAAGGTGGAATGATGGTTTGTAGTTAAATTAAAACCATTATAATTCTTACTAGTTGCCTCCGCGCGGTTTTACCGGCGCAGTTCCCGTTCCCGTGGGAATACAGGGATAAAATATAGCCTATGTTACTTGTGGATAATGTAGCTTTCGAATGGAGAAAGAATTTTTAAAAACGGTCCAGTAGTTTTTGAGCCAATTCATTACAACCAAACAAAGTTTGCGTCTTTATAATATTAGTGTAAATAATAATCTTTTTGTCAAACTTCCTAATAATATTTGTAAAAGCGAATGTTTGTGAGGAATATACGGAATGCGGGTAAGACTTCGGAGCTAAGCTTATAAAAAGTACTCAGAAAGACACTATTTGTTTTATAATATGTACAAATACATAATGGTAAGTTATAATTACTTGTTTATTTTTTAACAAGTTTATACAGAATAGAGTGATGTCGCAAAAAAATATTTGACATTTTCAACTTCGTGAGTGAAATACGTAAGCGTCAGCGTTTAAAACGTTTTGAGGACGTCATAAAAAGCCCGTCGTTATCAAGCGTGTGCCCCACATAAATCAGTGGTGTCACCCTTACAAGGGCAATTAGACTTTGTATCTCCGACTTAAGGTATAATTTTCATTGAAGATTAACTTTATTACAAAAATGAGCTGAATGCAAACCAGTAATAAAATGCTTTACATATGAATCAAAATTTATGTGACATTAAGCAAAGTACGTGTGAATTAAGAGCTATGTTTATTGATATATATTAGCTTTTAACATGACTTTTTGAGGTTATTAACAAGTTGAGTGAAGTTGCCATGTGTGAAAAGAAATTAAATAATTTGTCTTTGGTTAAACATTTTTCTGTCTAAGTTTCTCAAAATAATTGTCTCTGACCCGTAAAAAAGCATTATAAAAGCCGTCGGCTCCCGGATTAGACTATTCATTTAATTAAATAATTTTACCATATAAAATAATATATTTTCATGAATGATACATAGCTTAAGAAGTACTTAAAGATATGGCTCGTCAAAGATTCCAACACGTGGTAAAGCAAAATATCGCCTTTTTCCTTTATATTTTTATGCGGGTATAAATCCGAAGCGTTTTCACGCGGTCTTATGAAGGTGGGGTCTCAATATTAGCGATGATCTAACATATATTATACTGAATAAATACATCAATAAATAAAAATAAAATAACACTATAGATAAAAAATCTAATGATTTTCATTAAAATCAATCAAATAAAAAATAAATTCTCGATGAAGTTTTATTACCTACAACAAAAAATCACAAATTCATAATCGATACAGCTTTTTAAAAATTTATTTGAAGGTTTCTTTAATTATATTTAAGTAGAAGATTCATAGTTATTTCAGTTAAGGTATAAAATGCGATTTCTGAGAATAATCATTATTGTCATTATTCTACGAAATGCTGGAATGATGAGTTACACAGAAGAATTGACATAGGACGGATCAATCGCCTCAACTCGACACCCACATATATATTTATGTAAAAGCTTTATGAGTCAATCCCCAGAGTTACGTTTGATGTTATTATGCGTTCCGTTTTTATGTTACTTTCATTTGGTAACCGTCACGGAATAAACTATTTTTGGACGATCAACGCAATGTCGTAAAACGGAACGCAATGCTTTGGTGTCACATTGAATTTTACGACAAAATAAGGCGTTTCCATGTCCTTATGTATTACTCAACCTTTGTTTATATTACGCAAAAAGTGGTAGATAAATGCTAAGATTGGGCGTGGAATGGATGTGGGTTGAGATTTATTTTCAGTTGTAGTGGTGTTTATTTTTGTTGTAAGAAGTTAACGCTCTCACGGCAGAAAGCGTTATTTACGCCGAGCGTATTACGGTCGCGTTTTGAATAGCATAATGTTGGTCTGTGCATGAATAAAAAATAGTACGTACTTTATAAGCTGCGTATATTTTATGTTATATAGAATTATATTAGTTTGGAGTAAGACTGCATTTTTAACCTACAATTAAGGTTTATTTTTACTGTCAAAGTAATTTAGTCAGCATCGCATTCCTTATCGCCTTATGGCCCAACAGTCATGTGACAAAACTCAATACCAATTTTCATCACAAAAAGGATAACAAAGTAGCACATAGTTCGTCATTCTAAGGTAAGTACCTACATATCTTACCTAATTATAAAGGTAGAATATAGTTATCAGCAAAGCCAACGTTGTTCAATCTCATGCACCCAACATTTCCTTCACAAATTCTAAAGTGCGTACGCAATACCGTAGGTATCACTTGCCGTGAGGGAACCAATAAAATATCCGCCATCCGTCAAATTCCAAGCCCTGTGATTAACTCGTAAAACTCGTTTCGGATATTTTCGGATATAACCGAGCCTCCAGCGATTCGGAATTAGCCTACGTTAGCGCCGGTCGTCACGCCAACCTCGCATATTTATTGTATAGAAGCCTTTGATTACTTCTGCTTTGATTTTTTTATCGGCCTATTTGAAGCGTGATGCGTTTTTTATATCATCATCGTGTGTCTGAAGAATTGATCGATCGACACTTATTTTTTTGTAAACTGTATAATATTGTCATAGTTTTTTTCATTATCAAATAAAGAGCTTTTATGTTAAAAAGTTAAGGTGTAATAATAGGACGACAGAATTATTATTTCTACATAAATATTTTACGAATAAAACTGTCAAACTTTAACAATAATATTTTTTTTATCTGTTACATTGTCCTAATAGGAGATGGACCACTTCGTAAGGGACTGGTCCAGCAAACCTCAAAACCGGGAAGAGTGGAAAAAAGAAGGCATTTGCCCTGAAATGGGACAGCACAGGCTCGAAATAAAAAGATACATTGTTCCCTAACTAAATCGTGCTTTGTAATAAGTAAATAAAATAAAACAATGGGCTAGTATAAACAATATTACAGTGTCTACGAGTCTCTATAAAAGTTTTTAATAACAAATATCCGGCTTTATGATGCAAAGACTAGACCCATTCTCACATCGTTCAGCCGTAGGTACATAGTGAAAGCTCGAGACTTGATGCAAACTTACCTACCCCGGGGGCCGCTACTTATAAATTCACTTTTATCTCGACCCTGTCCGCAGACCATTGCGTTATTCATACTCGGTGGGATAGAATTAATTTTATCTTTTACATTTTAACATTTTAGAAAGAGTTAAACCGAGTTTTGTGACATAAATTCCACGGGACACGACTTTGGTTTATGACTTGTAAAGTTTAACAAAATTGCATTCTTGCGTTTAATTAAAAATGTTTAGTTATGTAGGTTGGTAGACAAAGGATATATTTTCTTTCGTATATACCTACTTCTTTCCATTATAAAGAACATTATAAAACGAGTAATAAATAGAAGATTCTATAGTTTAATAATAAAATTCCATTCCATTTTTCCATAAAAGAAATCGATTTTTGAACATTTCTCAGGTACCCACTAAGTTTAAATCGCGAATAAAATTGTTTGACACATTCAAGTCAAGTCAATAATACTATAACACTAGTGACCCCCTGGGGTTTCGACCTCATTCCCGGGGGATTCAAAATTTTCCCGAGATAAAAGTAGTCTATGTGTTATTGCAGAACATATTCTACCTCTATGCCAAAATCAGCCGTTCTATCGTGCTAGAGTAACAAACATACCTACATTCTCACAAACTTTCGCATTTATAATATTACTCAAATTAATCCGTGCGTAAATAAACACACATCAAAGGTTTAACCCTACAGGAGGTGGTGAAAAATCACTCCAAACCCTCGTTCACTAATTAACCTAATATATCAGGAGTTAGGAGACAAGTCTCTCCTTGTTAAGGAAGTCGCACTTTATAATGTTCAGGGTAATTCATTTATGTTGTTAAGACTGCCTTAGGAGATGGAGCGGTAAGGAGGTTTTGGAACACGTAGTTGTAGTCTTGTGAGAAGGTAGTATGTAAATAGCTTTGATATATTTGTAATTGATATCTATATTTAGTTATTTTATCTACACTTATCCTATTAATGTTATAAATGAGAAAGTTGTGC
The DNA here is from genome assembly GCA_905147785.2 of Thyatira batis. Taxonomy (NCBI): domain Eukaryota; kingdom Metazoa; phylum Arthropoda; class Insecta; order Lepidoptera; family Drepanidae; genus Thyatira; species Thyatira batis. The sequence goes on from LR990489.1 coordinate 10,205,851, forward strand.
TGCGAAAAACTGCTGAACGGATTTGGATCACAGACTAGATTAACATATAGGCTACTTTTATCCCGAGAAAATTGAAGACCCGGCAACGCGGGTGAAACCGCGGGGAGCCACTAGTAGGTACCCTTTAAGTATTAATTTGTTATGTTATATATTTATTATAGACTAGCTGCCTCCCCGCGGTTTTACCCGCGTAGTTCCCGTTCCCGTGGGAATACAGGGATAAAATATAGCCTATGTTACTCGGGGATAATGTAGCTTTCCAAAGGTGAAAGAATTTTTGAAATCGGTCCAGTAGTTTCGGAGCCTATTCATTACAAACAAACAAACAAACAAACAAACAAACAAACAAACAAATCTTTCCTCTTTATAATATTATTAGTATAGATATAGATTAGATATATTTATTAATTTATTATACAAGGATATAGGTATAATATAATGCATCATACTATTCTAGTATGGTATGAATAAACCCGGGGCCATTTAGAGGGTTATTTTTAAATGCTCTTGTTAATATCCTTAACTAGATAATTGATTCGGAATTAAATTAAAAAATCCTTTACAGTTAATTTGCACCCCATTCAATTTCTCATAGCGACATCGTATTTAGTGAAAAAAATTGAAAAAAGATTTTTGGAGTTTTATTCTGAATAGTCGTGAAGGAATTTGGTACAATTTATAAAATGAGAGCGGATTTTTTATGGGAATAAAATCTTAAAGTAAAACATTTTTAAACTTACTATATATCTTTTTAAATGATTTAGAAAATAAATAACTACAAGTTTTGCGTGACTTAGACATGAAAATTGAGACTTAAATAATATTCATTTATGTGAACATGTGGCGTTCTAATATCGATAATACATTATGAATAATTTTGGATAGAAACAGTTACAATTAAGATTAAAAACGTCTATCATTTGGACCACATAAAAAGGGTTAAGTCCGCACTGACAGGCTGAGCATTACTTCAAATAATTAAATATTTCAACTGATTAACTACACAAAGGGCTAAGGAAGAGCTTTAAGGCGTTCACCAAAAGAATTATTTTTAATTTCGTCTTAGAGGGCGCCACCAGATATTCGCGTGACGTCCAAAGGGGTAAGAAATTAGTTTTTAAGGGGATTTTTTTTAATTGAATTTTCTTGATATTCAATCATCAAAAGCCGATTTGCTGAGAATTAAAACTTATAAGGATTTAAGGTATAATTTAATTTCCTCTAGCATTTGTTTCTAATTCGAGAATCGAATATTTTTAAAGTCATGGTTACTGTCTTCTCATTGCTTTCGAGGATATTCAAACTTTTTCGTTTCCTTCGTCAAAAAAGGCAGACGGAACAAATCTTGGAAACTTGTCGTAAAAGAAACAAAAGGAGGCCCAACTTTTCAGGCACAAGCCTTGAATTGAAGTTCACAAAGGAGGGAACGAAAAAAGTAACTATCCAGATATTTTTACTGTTCAACAATAAAGTAAGACAAAGGGAGTGGAGTAAGTCACTGAGTAAAATTACTCATTGTGCAACAAAGGGAAGGAATGTTTTATGAATAACATGGTTGCCACAAATATTTTTTAAAATGACAGTTTTAATTGAAAACAAAATTGTCTATAGGAAATTTTGGACGAAATTGAACAGCATTTTAACGAGGTCGTTTATTAATTATAGTAATATTTTTATTAAACTGCAATAATTTTTAAAATAATTTGTTATTGCAGAAAAGCTTTAATATATGTTATGTCGGGAGGTTAACATATACAAATTATTATGCGGCTTAGAGGTAAAAAGATGCCACATTAACTACTTACTCATCTAACAAATCCATTGCGTAAGTACTTTGGACATGGTTTTCTTAAAATACACACACTTTATTAAAATCCATATTTTTATCTCAATCAACTCTGTCAACCCTAAACAATCTACTTCATGAAATCTCAAAGCGTACTACAGACGCGCGAATTTTAATTATACAAGGCATCTAGTTGTACAACAGTTGAGAGGGACTCAGATAATTTCTTACAGCCTATTTGCCTTCAAGAAGGGTCACGAGGAGGGAGGATATTTAATCACGACCTACGTGAAATGGCCTATAAATCCCACAGCGTCGAAACGGCAAGAGTAGGTACACTGTATTAAATTACTTTATAACTGACGATAAGTCATACAATGGTGTAGAAACGTTACGTGTATAGAAGACTCCAAACTGTTGACATACCTGAAACAATTAAAATGTTTTGTTAGATAATGATGGAAAATTTTTCTTTAAAGTCTTACTATGGAAGGCTTTTCAAGTAAGCAGTATTAAGGAATCATCCATAAATATATCCACCGTAATTCTTTACGGCCTTTTTTTTCCCGGGACATTCTACTATTTTACACGCGGCCATTCTGATTCCATGCTAAGCAGAGTTTGCGTTATGGTATTAAAATAGTTGATATATGCTACAAACTACTTTTAAATATTTACTTATACCCAAAACAGAACAAAGTGTTTATATGGCATCACAGATATTAATAAAATCAATCACACTTAGTTCATTTAAAAAGGCAGTCGCAGTAGATACTAACTAAATTCTAAAACTCACAAATAATCTCGGAGAGGAGCAACACCTTCGATTCCAATTTAAAATAATCCTCGCAACGTTCAGTTCACCTTTTGAGAGAATTTAATTTCCTGTCTCCTTTCATACCTTTGACTTCCAAATAGAAAATTATCCGACATTCGAGCGAAATCAGGTGGGAGGCAATCAAAATTATAATAACTGTTTCGGGCGACACGACCCGTTTAAAATGGCACGTGGCGACGATGAAATTCTTTATCATTCTCGTTTTATTGGTAGAACTGGAGAGACCATCTTAATTTGGTCAAATTACGCAACACGGTGCTGGCTTATTGAAAATTTTTCATTAATCACATTTACGTTTGAGATGTTACTGTAATTGACGAGTTACTTAATATACTCAGCAAAATAACGGTTATTATAAGTAAATAATAACATGAGAAAATGATTTATTAGAGTTTACATCTTTCGATTTGAACCAAACGAAATTAGTATTTATAAGTATGTAGTTATGATACTTTTTGCGAAAATACGAACACGCCTTTCTTATTTGGTAAATATACAATTAAATTTTATTGCCATTTATATCTAGCAACATAAAAAAAATCCTCATTTCCCAATAGACTCGTTCAACGAACCGTTTCATCCGTTTAAACTTAATAAAGTATCGGAAAGCATCCTTATTAAATTATATTAAAGAGGAAGGCCCACCATTTTTGCAATGGTAAAAATTTACCAGCCCCTAAGTGGTATCTCATGGGAGAATAATTTCCTATGACCAAGTTCTCCCCATCTTTAAATCCGGTTTGTTTCGCCATTAAGTTATTTGATGAGATATAAATTTTGCATCCAGTTTCATTTTGGGATTAAGCTGTATATTTAAGGAGAGCTTCTTGATTTTCGTAACGTTTGGTTCAAGTTACAAAAATATGTTTTTATAAGATACCGGCCGCCTCCGCGCGGTTTCACCCGCGTAGTTCCCGTTCCCGTGGGAATATAGGGATAAAATATAGTCTATGTTACTCCCAGATAAAATAGCTTTCCAATGGTGAAATAAATTTTGAAATCGGCACAGTAGTTTTGAGTTTATTCATTAACAACATACAACACACAAAAATAATAAAAATCCTCTTTATAATATTTAAAACATAAAATATATATTAAAAAAAAGTAATTTATGTTAACTAATATATCTCCATGGAAAATAGCTGCAATCCCAGTTACAAGTTAGGGTTTCCGTTGTCAGTCCTTTTTTCTTAAAAACTCATGACCCTTATAACTTAGACCGTTGTCTGTTTGTCTCTCCCCAACAGATTAGTAGCTCATTTAATCTCCTTCCAATATTCATGGTTTGTTTAAAGAAGTTTGCGTCCCTTAATGTTTAGGGGCCCAACTATGACGGAACAAAACAAGGTTGAAAACTTACTGCTTCATAATATTCTTAACGAAGTTTTAATATTCATTTAATTATATTATATTTAAGCAGCTTTCAATATATAAAGTTTGTGAATATTTAAGTTAAGTTTCCTTGAGATTTCGCTTGCCTTTTCATTAACACTGTAAGTCCCTAAATATAGACTATGCATAGTAACTTTCAAAAGTCGCTGTTTATTACTTGTACTGTAATGGTTTTGATTGTTTTTAAGTTAAATAGTCAAGCGGAACTTTATTTTTATACTAATGAAATAACAATTTAAAATATACTTTTACTCTGAACCTTTATTTACTTTTAGTCGCAACATCATTATAAAAACCAGAGTAAAATTTTCAACATGAATTTTGACGTGACAACGTCTTATAAATTGGTTTGCCGGGTGACACTTCAAGAAACTGCGTTACGCTCCGCTCACGTAACGTGACGTTATGTTTTAAATTGTTACTATTGACGTGACAACGTCTTATAAATTGGTTTGCCGGGTGACACTTCAAGAAACTGCGTTACGCTCCGCTCACGTAACGTGACGTTATGTTTTAAATTGTTACTATTGACGTGACAACGTCTTATAAATTGGTTTGCCGGGTGACACTTCATGAAACTGCGTTACGCTCCGCTCACGTAACGTGACGTTATGTTTTAAATTGTTACTATTATTTCATCCTTCTTCCTACTATACGAATGAATATTCACATTAAAATTATTTTACCACTCAAAGTCGTTGTCACGTAAAACTTTCGCCCGTATACCGACTTTACAGGCAACCAATTTTTTTATTGTAATTAATTCACACGTTGACGTTTAGAATCTAATTAGTACAACCCTTTCAAGCTGTCTGTCTGTCTGTCACAATTATCCAACCCTTGCTTGCATGGCGTACATGATAAATTGATTAAGAACCGTGATTTCCATGTTAGAAAAAATATGCGTGAAGCATACCAAACAATGAATGACTGGCGGGTTAGTTTGGTGGTTAACCACCCTTACTTTCGAACAACTGATCTAGAGTTCGATTCCTGTCTAGGACAAACATTATCAGAGGTACAAGCCAGAGACTTGAACCTGCACCCTCATAATCGTGAGTCGGTGGGTTTCCAACTGAGCCATCACGGCTTGAGTATGATTGGTCGTGTGTAAATAATGTCGGAGGATTTAGCTTATTACTATTTATTTATTTATTTATTTATTGGTGGGTTCGAATCCCACCCAGGACAAACATTTGTATGCATAAATATGTCTGTTTGTTCTGTGTCTGGATGTAAATATCTATAATATGTATGTATTTTAAAATATTACATGTAGTATATCCGCTATCTGGTTACCATAACACAAGCTTCATTTGAAGCTTACTTTGGAATCAGATTGGCCGTGTGTGAATAATGTCCCAGGATATTTATTTATTTATAATGAATGATGGGTTGGTTGGATCGGTGGTTAACTGGTCTTGAATTTGATTCCCGTCTTCGACATAGGTACATTAGTATGTATGATCATGTCTGAAGTAAATATCTGTATGAAAATGAAAAATGTGTTTTTATTCAAATAGGCCTTCACAAGCACTTATGAATAGTCAGACTCAGTTCGGAAGGTTGGTTTTGCTGAGAAGAGCCGGCAATAAACTCAGCAATTACTCTTTTTGATGCAAATTTAGATTTATTTACATTTCAAGGAGTAGTATTTAAGTATAGCTTAGTTTGGAGTCAGGAGTGTAAATACTGTCCATGGATTTACATATTATTTACAAATTAAGGTTCTGTAAAAAAACTGTAGTTAATTAGTTTATTGATTTAATCAAAGTATAACACAGTATCGTAATGTTAATTAATAACATTTTGTTTGTTGCAAAAAGGGTATAATCTAGAAAAGCATTTTCACCAAAGTTCATTGAACTCCATATAAATTTCATTTGAAATACTAAAACCTATTTTTTTACGCAAAACGTAACGTCCCACGTAAAATAATGGATAGCAGTTTGCATGACGTTCAATCAGCCGAATTGGGTTTTGTGCATTGTGTCATATGAAACGTGACTATATCAAACTAAAAACTAAAAGTATTGCATCAAAATAAAAGCAACTGTCTACTTCTTTTTGTATACTGCGTAGCCAGTTATTATAATAAATAAATATCCTGAGAGATTTTCACACAGGGCCAATCTGATTCCGAACTAAGTAGAGCTTGTGCTTTCATCGACTAGACAATTAAAAAACACAAAAAATCTGTTCTCTCATCGCCTTAAGTGAGATAACTTAATAAAGTCTCAAATCGATTGGAATCCTTCAATAGATTTGATTGAATTTGAACCGACTGAGACGCATCTGGTGCCTTGAATGGATGCAATCAAGGGTACATTTTTAAATCGTATAGTTATACTGGTTTTTCTCCTGTCTGGACACTTTTCAGTTTGTATTTAGAATACTTTTAAGTACCACAAAAGGTTACCATAGCCAATAAATCAGTAACAACCCAGATTTATAGAAGACTCTCCGCAGTTTCACCCGCGTACCCGAGAGATCTTTCATTTTCTCGAGATAAAAAGTAGCTTATGTCTTTTCTCAGGCTTTAGGCTATCTGTGTACCAAATTTCATTTAAATCGGCTCTTTAGTTTTAGCGTGAAAGCGAGACAGACATAGTTAATTTCGCATTTATAATATAAGTATAGATGAATGAGAAATATATATGAGTAAATTTCATCATAGGTTTTAAAACCTTCCTCCTCAAAAGGATATGAACCAGTAGCTTTTAACTGAGTTTTTCTCATGGTAAAATTTAAAGTATAAAATGAATTATAGAGTGTTTCCCTCCCATTCAAGATGGCGACTCCCCTAAGTATTATATCACATTAGGAAGGTAATTACGACTCATATTTGTGTGTCCGTCCTGTGAGGGCATGATCAAAGGGAGGGCTTTTTTTACCTCTCATTTCTTACTCTTCAGTATTTTATTTGATTAAAAAACATGATTAAGTATTATATACTAATGTATGGCTCATAACCTAATTGGTTGTTTTCTGAACCGGAAAAATTTGGAGGATGGTTTCAAGGACCAGGGAGGTTTTGACTTTATTACTTTTTTTTGTGAAACGAAATTGTCTAAGACACTGTTTGCGCAAAGTCAATTTGGTTCAAATCTACGCACATATATGGTTTTATAGCTATATATAATGAATATATATATACTATAATACTAGTGACTTCCCACGGTTTCACCCAAGGATCATCAATTTTCCCGAGATTAACAGTAATGTGTTATTTCAGAACATATTCTAAGTCTGTGTCAAATTTTACCGCGACAAACAGCCTTTCTGGTATCTAAAGTATATCACATTCGATTTAGAAAGACCCAAATTATACTTTTATAAATCTCATATAAACACTCTGAAAGTCCGTAAATAATGTTGAAGTTTATTACAATTTTATGCGACATAGTGAGGCGAGTGCTAGTATGGGATTGCGCTGCATTTTATGTGAGAAACCCTGTCAAGAACAGGTCAAAAGTATTTTATTTATACTAATACTAGTGGCTCTCCGCAGTTTCACTCGCGTTCCCGGGGATCTTAAATTTTCCCGGGATAAAAAGTATCCTATGTCCGTCTCCTGGTTCTAAGCTACCTCCTAAGCCACCATTTTTCAGCCAAATCCGTTGGGCCGTTCTTGAGTTATAAATAGTGTAACTAACACGACTTTCTTTTATATATATATAGAAGATAGATAGATTATAAAGCTGAAGAGTGTTTGTCTGCTAGATTGAACGCGCTAATCTCAGGAACTACTTGTCCGATTTGAAAAAAAAAAATTCAGTGTAAAAATACTTTTGTGTATACGACTTTGAGTCCAAATTTAAATGACATGCTATCCTTATAAAAATACCGTACCGTTATCTTTATATACGTTGAGTAACTTAACCAAAGTTAAAATCATCTAACCTTAGTTAGGTACAATATAATATTTCAATATCAAATACGATTTATTGGCACGGGAACTTACAAGGGTCATACAAACAGAAGTAAACGATAATAATCCCGGGTTTCGGAGTAAGAGGGGAACAAACAAACATTCGAACCCAATTAAATGGCTCGCAGGAGTTGTATGCATAGGACCGGCCCTTTGATACGGACAGACGGAATGTCTTTTATATATGTGTATCTTGTACCGTAAGATGTGATTTTACGGTTATAAGTTTGCCGAGACGAGAAATGTTTCCTGTTACCCGACACAGGATAAAGTAGGTAATTTTTACTGAAATATTCTACGCTTTCTCTATTATTTAAGTATGTGAATCTTTGTCTTTTTTATTTTTATTAATGATAGGCTTGCATTTGGTATGTAACCCGTCTATACATGACGTTGTTGAGACCTAAGATGGAGCATACTTGCCCAGAAGAAGCCTATTTACTCTAGCCTTGAAAAACCTTTGATCTTCCCACTCTATGTCCGCTTAGATCTTTTAAACGGATGGATTTTAACGGATTTTAATTCGGTCTTCAACAACAGGAAGAGTGCCTTAAGAGGCTGGTTTATGTATAGTATAATAGTCGTGATTTAGTAACAAATCCATCCAAACTTTGGTTTTGTAACAGTTTGTTATTAACAAAGAAAGGTATGCGTTGCTAATGAATAATAAAATTTTAAAACATCAAGGAAAAGTTTTAACTTACACAAAAAGCTTTATAACTATCAATTATTATTGAAACATTACTATATTAATAACAACAATAACTTGTCTGTAAAGCCTCCAAAAGACCTCATAGATAGTTCAACAAACTTTAACAAAAACTGTAACTATTCACGTTGCAATTCAACGAATAGTTTCAGCCGGTGCCTGGAGGCGGGCAATATCCTGGAAAGCCTACCAATGTAAACAGAAGCCTGGGTGTCCGAGCGAGTGATAACATACGAGGAGTCTGGGTAATGTTGCCGAATTGGATCGCTTTAAATTAATTTTCATAGTAAAAGCGGACGAATTTTTGGGTCATAGTTTCAGGCTCGCCAACACATAAGTATTATTGAAATACGCAGCTTTATCAAGCCTACAATCGACTGGTTATTGAATGAACGTTTTCCAAGTGGCAATTTTCCATCGTCAATGGGTAGCGGTTCTTGCGACAGATTGGTGCAATGGTGTCATGGAGCACCTGGTTTTGTACCCTTATGTACACTTCAACGGCCTAGTCACACAACACTAACTGTATTAATAAAAAAAAAATCGCAGAGGAACCTTAGACTTGGCACTTCTTTGTCTAGATTTCATTACTTTTTAGAGATAAACAAGCAGCTCCGTCGAGATTTGGCTAGTTTTTCACAAAATGTTTTTGGTGGGATTAAGTTATCTTCATAAACTACATAAAATTCTATTTATTATATAGCCAAAAGTCTAACCATTACAATGTAGATACACATTTTTGCGGGGAAATTGACTTTTAGACTTCGCTATAATTGAACGCGAAACTCGAACCGTGTTAGTACCGTAACTACATACCAGACAGAGCCACTACCATTGCCTTGTGATACAGTTAAACGCACACACCTCAATAGGAATACAACATGACAGTACTAACATCAGTTAGGATAATTGCAAACGTTACCCTTTGAGCCGAAAGCCCTTTGCTTAGCTCCTTTGTAAAGGACTAGAGATAATAAGGAAAATTGATTTAAATTCAATCCTCTCCGGTTTAGGTGAAGGTGAAGGTGTAGAAGGTACTTGTCTGAGGTTTTCAGACAAGTACCTTCTACAAAATGAAGGTACTTGTCTGAAAATTCGTTCTCGGGGATTTTCAATTTTCCCTAACCAAAAATAGCCTATGTGTTGATCCAAGATGTCAGCTTACTCCATAGCAAATCTTATTAAAATCGCTCCAGCCTTTGAGACGTGAAGAAGTAAGAAACATACACACACACAATTTCGCCTTTATTAGTGTGATAATTTTTTTTACCACAGCCTAAAAAGAGGAATGTGCGTAAATGTAATTTCACGAGCTACTATAGGTAGGTAAGTGTCTGTCGAAAATTTTATTAAACCGTTGCCGAGTCGGTGTCTTCATAATACAGATTAAGATAAAAATTGCTTTGACGTCCGGCCTCCGCGACGGGGCCATATTTTTTTAATTTTCCCAAACAAGATCTCGAGATTCGATTATTCAGCCTACCGTCTTGCAGAATTATTAAATTTGTTTTGGAGAGGCGCAGCGGGAGATCGGTTTGGTGCATTTGTTTATGGCGTACGCTTGATGCTGCCCTGAAGTTTTGATCAAAGTTGATGAAATTTTTTATACACCAAAAATGAAATAAAATTGGGTTGGGTTTCCAATTAATTTTCAGCTTGATGGAGCAATTTTGTTTTGTTTACGCGAATGTGGTTGAGACATTTGTTAAACTGGACCAAATAACGGTTTTTAAATAAAATTAAATCATATCCGAAAATACGTAGGATCTTTTTAAGTCATAATTGTTTCTCACCAACATTTTTTTCCAAAGAATACTTGTCTTTTTGGGGAAAAACTTTTTTAACAACGCGAAACCGGAACTCCGAAACGGCAACGAGTAATTGTTAAACCTACAAAGCTGTTACAATCGAGCTCTCCATTACAAAGAACATTAATAAAAATTCCCTCCCCCCTCGAAGGAACGTTTCATTCTTTTAATTCCTACCCCAGTTTCTTACTGACTTTATGAAATAAGTTTTTCTCCTAACAAGATTACTTTTTATGAGGAAGAAATTGAAGGATAACGAATTTAGGAGCGCCAGTATGGTGTCGTGACGACGGCCATTTTTGATACTCACATTTCTTTTAAACCGTGAATTCTTATAAAGTTTCAAAGAGGGTAAGCTACTTAACGTCTCATCACAGTATTTGTCTTATATTACGGGAAACAATAGAAAATGGAATGTTAAAAGGGAGTTTCAAATTGGAATTCTTTGAGTTGTCTCATTATAATTGAATTGTTGCTTGTTTGCTTTTTTTACATTTGCCGCTGGATTGGAATAGGTACAATTTTGGTCTCTATAGGAATTATCTATTGTATAACATAGACATCCTTTCGTATGGTTTTTCATGCTAAATCAAGCATGCATGAACACTGTAAAAAATAGATAACACACAAATATAAACGATAATGCAGAATTTATGTTATAATCATTGTTAGGATTATTATTCTATCTAGTACACGTGTCTGTTACTACACAATCTTTATTTCCATTTTCATTTATACTCACTAAAAAAGTTGCTTCTTCAAAGTATAAAATAAACGGTTATTCTAAAGATGGATGGATGGATGGAAACATTTCTTGAGCATGATTGTTCATATTCAGTAAACCTAAACTATGAATCCGTCAACAATAATCCGCAACACTTTGCAGCAATAGGGGAAGGACCAGACGGATTATTATATCGCATGAATATTTTATAAGGCGGTCTTATTCAATTAGACGTTGAATGCGCAAGCGGAGTCAGGAGTGAGAACTAACTCGATAATGTAAATTGAAGATAACTTTATAACTGTGTAGTTTGTAAGATGTTTAGTTTAATGTGTATTAGGAATCGTAGAGTTGATAGAAATTTAATTTATTGACAAATTAGTAACGACTTATAACAATAGTACTGCTATAAGATTTGTCTTAGTTAAGCTAAGTAAATAGTAGTTATTTAACTATTAAATTATAAATGATTTAAAAAGTGTATTTAATATTTATTTTTGTTATACTAATATTATAAAGAGGAAAACTTTGTTTGGTTGTAATGAATAGGCTCAAAAACTAGTGGACCGTTTTTAAAAATTCTTTCACTGTTCGAAAGCTATATTATCCACGGGTAACATAGGCTATATTTTATTCCTGTATTACTACGAGAACGCGGGCGAAACCGCGCGGAGGCAGCTATAATAGTATATAAAGCTGAACATTAACTTACGCCAAATTGGGTACAAAAGTGTATCTAAATTCAAACCGAAATTATTACCATTTTTCAAATCACTGCAAAAATAACATAGAATATAACCTGAAAAATCTTTAAAGAATTTAATATCGTCTACAAAGCGAAATGCTTTATTTGCAATACAATTTGAATGATGAAAGAGAATATGTAGAACACGCACGCTCTTAGCTATGAGAGTTGAAACTGTCTCGGAATTTGCCCGAGAATTCAGTATATATACTTATACGATGGTGTACAGACCGCCTTACATTACCGTTTGAACAATGGCCTCAGTAAGAATTGTATCTACTCACAATGTAATGTTATGATGTGTACATGCGATGAGAAGAAGCGGTTAGTATCAAAAGAATTTGAAAATACTGCTAAAGTGAATGTTTCATGTACCATCTCTTCCATTAATGAAGGGTGGAGAAGTATCAATATTCTTAAAATAGCTCCAGAAAAGTGGGTGAAACCGCAAAGCGAAATTTAGTTGAAGAATATACTAAGTGTAGTATTAATACAATGGAGGTACCTACGTTGCTTAAATAAATTTCATAATCAGTCCCAAGCGCAGCGTCGTAGACCGTAGCTACGACGACTACGACAGCTACGACGTAGAACATCTACATACCTACACAATATCTTTAGATGTATGTTTACATATTATTTTACATTAGTTTTGTTTGTTACTCTTTCATGCCCGAACGGCTGAAGGGATCACGATGAAATTGATAATGTAGCTTTCCAACGGTGAAATAATTTCTGAAATCCAGACAGTAGTTTTTGAGTTTATTCATTACAATCATACACAGTTTTTTTCCTCTTTAAAATTTTAGTATGAGAGAATATTATAAATCCTAGATACATATTAGGTCGCTTATGACTAAGGCCGTGGTATAAAAGCGACAGCGGAAAGCGCGGGCAGCAGTAAATCAGTGCGCAGCGCCAGCGACCTTCCGCCATCTTTTATATGTTTATTCATGAAATTGCTCATCTAACGAAAGCGAATCTTTGTTTACTCGCGCCTCACGAAATGTTACTTCATTCGTGGTCGTGCGCTTCCATTTTCTTAAATTCTTTGTTATTATGACGTAACTGCGTAACTTATAATACTTAATATATTGCTTAACTGTGCCTATCTTAATCTACACTATATACAATATTATAAAGAGGAAAACTTTGTTTGTTTGGTTGTAATGAATAGGCTCAAAAACTAACGGACCGTTTTTAAAAATTCATTCACCATTCGAAAGCTACATTATCCACAAGTAACATGGGCTATAATTTATCCCTGTATTATTACGGGAACTACGCGGTTAAAACCACGTGGAGGCAGCTAGTAATTAATATAATTTTAGAACACACAATTTCTAAAACGACGTTGCAATAATATTATTAATAAATAGAAAATCTGAAAATCAATTACCTCTTGTTTATTTTATACGTTCTATTTATTATATACCTATATTACCTATGCATGTTTTATTTCTTATTAATATACTCTAAATCGAGAATGTTACTTATCAATACAAAATAAGGCTTCATACTGTTAGCCCAATAATTAAAAAATACCGAATAATTAAGAAGCACGACACTAAATAACATTACTGACTTTATAAAAAGGATTTCTATGTGAAAGTGTTAAGGTTTATTTTCCATTTAAACCACTTGGCCCACATTCCACACACTTAGCCTATTTCGAGGAAGAAATGTTAGTCGTCGACATAAAGCGCAGTAGATAGTACCCAGTCGTTTTCCACGCTCCAGTTCTGACGAAAAAATGCTTATGCAAAGTGTTATTATTTTTTTTTAGAAGGAGATGCTGGATTACGCAATGGATGCGAGGCGTGCGGAGCCAGTGGAGGCGAGAAGCGATTACGACAAAATCACAATTAATACTTAAAAATTTAAGCAGGGCAATCTGTTCATAAAACCTGTGGTATTCCTACTTCTTTAAAATCTTACTAGCACCCGCCACGATGTTATACCCGTGTAGTTCCCGTCCTCTTAGGAATTCAGGGGTCAAATATAGCCTATGTAACTAGGTAGTTACATAGGCTATATTTGACCCCTGAATTCCATTATTAGGTACATTATTAGCTACATTATTAGGTAATAATGTAGCTTTCCACTGATGATGTAATTTTTAAAATCGATTCAGTGTTTTATGTGTGAAAGCGAAACAGACTAACAAACTCACATTTACGTTTATAACATCAGAATAAGTAATAGGTATAAGGAATAGGTATAGACTAGCTGCCTTCCCCGCGTAGTTCCTGAATACGGGGATAAAATATAGCCTATATTAGGTTTCCTTTGGTGAAAGAATTATTCAGATCAGTCCAGTAGTTTTTAAGTTTATTCGTTATTTTATTTATTGAGAAATAAACAGCGACCATAACACATAGAGACACAATCACATCAGTATAACCCAAAAGCCAATAATACTCATTCTCTTATGTACAAATATTAGTGTAGGTTATAAAAAGAAATTTGGTTTACTAATGGTTAGCTTTATTACACGAACCTCTGATAGTGGCACCACGCCTTGTCGGAAGTGCGTCTGCCAGTACGAGTATTAGGCGGATTGAGGGGAAATGGGTCAGGCCAGGATTTGGCTGAAGCTCTTATTGCCGACTGATTTAAATATAACGAAGCGAGATGAAAGGATGGCTCCAGTCAATGTAATACCCCATTGTGATTGCGATCTGAGTTCATATGGTTTTGCGTATCAGGGTTTCAGGGTATATTGTTTTTGAAGCTGGATTTTTAGACGTTAATATTATTTCATTATTTACCTTAAAATGTCACAATTTTTTTGATCATTCTTTGAAATACAAATTAGTATATAGAAGAAACATGAATAAATATTCTATAATATTAGCCCATGGTGTTGCAACCGTTCATAAGCTACGGTAACCGCATCCCATCAGGTGGGACTGTACGCCTGTTTGCCACCTTTGTGGTATGAAAAAAATTCTGCAAGGGTAAGATATTTACACTTAGACATGATACAAAAAAAATATTTCACACAAATGTGTGTCCTGACTGGGAATAGATTCCACGATAGAGACGTGATAGAATCTCAATTCTATCATTTTCTGCCGTCTTTGTAAATTAAGAAAAACAAAATAATTAAATAACGACATTCACAACGTTTTCCGCAATTAATCATTACCATTGTTCCAAAAATGAATATTCATTTTATCAAAATATTGTTTTTGAGGTGAATAGGGACAGACAAACAGTAGCCGGATCGGAATCTTAATGCTGGCGTATTGTTTACAAACATTCGCTCGTTTTCTGTGCCCACTTAATAGAAATGTTGTATTAATCAATGGCTATTTATTTCGGGAATGTATTGTTTTGGTATTTCAAAGGGTTTTTGGGGTTATTGTTATTTGGAGTAGAACTGATGTTTTACTTGAGTAAGATTTTCACCTGAATGTGGCTCTGAGCACACTTCAGATATAGATAGACATTTACTACAAGCTTTTACCCGCAGCTTTTCTATATAAGAATGTTCATTTCAGGAATCAATGTAGCCCACGTCTTTTCTTTGAACTATCCTTGTACTTTACATTCTAGCATGCTATTTAAAAAGTTGTTAAAACGTGAATCAAACACAAACAAGCTTATTATTCACATAAATAATAAATATTTGTCAAAATAAGGATACTACCAGTTTAAAAGAACATTTTTAGTTTAGTTTTACTAGTATTCATTAGTCTGTTTGTCTCGGTGTGGAGCTTAGACATAGTTTAATAGTCAGTAATCTATATAAGTATGTATTTACAAGAATATAGAAGGATTATAAATCATATTATGTTTACATCACTACAACATTACTTTACCGTGATACTGATAAAGAAATATCCCCAAATTATTTATCGTTAAAACCAATGAATGGAATGTCCAAAGAGGCCGTAATCTTAATCAATAAACAAACCAATTCAAACACAATACGGGAGGGAAGAAAAACGGTCCTTTCGGTGAAATCCTTGAGCATCGCAATCAAAGAAGTTGGGGGTATCACCCGATGGTCCCTAAGAGCTCGTTGCGATTTTCCCGACGACTTTTTTACTGGACCCTTTGTCTCCTTACCCTTATTTAGGGTTGCCAGTACTTATTTGATTTGTTGAATTGAAATTGACGTTAGTAAATAGATCTGTTTACGTATTTTGTTCATCAAAGTTTTATTGCAAATTGATGTTCCTTAATTAAAATTGGAAGGTAAAGAGAGTGTGATTAAAACTACATAGTGATTTTAATTATAATGTGAATATTTTGTATGAATATAACATTCATATGATAGAAAATAATCATAATCGATTCAAATATCAAGTTATAGTTAATATCATCGATTTAACTTTACCGAAAAAAATTATTAAAATTGTGTAGGTACCCATTATTATTCTTGGTAATTACTAAGACTAAGGCTTATTAGTACAGCTTAAAAATCCGATTATATCTATTAGTACATTAAATACAAACACAAGACTATGTACAGTACTTTTTTTAATCCCGAATTCCATCCCTAAGATCGTTCCTTCCCTTTTTACCCGGATAGAAGTTGGGAATGGCGACAATTTATGACGGGTGCTGACGACGCCTAATTCTGCTGGCTCTCATTAAACGCGACTAAACGCGGACCTATATTCACTTAGAGTGGCGATTTTTTGTCTCCCCCACCCGGTTTTATTTACGATGTTATTCTTGTGACCCGTTTTTTGGTATCATTTTTACAAATGTCGTTCTCTATGTTTAGTAATGTCTTATTTGTGTGTTTTCAGGGCGCAACATAGCAAAACATTTCACGCCAAATAGCCTTTACTTCAAAGAGCCATACGAAAAACCTATTAAGTGTACAAATAAACTCAAAAGTGTTACGTTTCTCCGGCGACTAATTAAAAATTCACCGCTTAATGACAGAAAATAAACAGCTGGTCATAGTAATAGTTTATTCGCCGTTTATAGCCCGAGTGTTGTCATAAAAAAATAAAAGTCGAACTGTGTTGGCACGCGTAAACACGAGCCAGTGAGGCGCGTGCCACGACGCGACGACGAAAACTAATTTACTCGCTCAGTCTATAAAGTTTACACTCGCATGATCTTTGACTAGATAAATTCGTAAATTAAATTCCCCGTTCACCAAGCGACATTGCCCCTTACACATGTCAGAATATGACACCGTTTCTCTTGATTGCGTTCGCCGGGTATTCGGGTGCGCCTTAAAATAATGTGAGCTCCAAAATACAGGGTCATTGCGCCTTGCTGAACTAGGTCAGATAGTGGCGACATTTTTCTGGGTCGGGACTGGATTTCTCAAATGTTTCTTGTACAAATGAGTAATGTGGGAGACCCGCAGTCTCGCACCGTGGTTACGTAACGAGTACTTCAGAGGCTTCGTTATTTATTTGCGTAAGTGGCTATAAGTCAGATTTATCTCTCAGCTGTTAGAATTAGCGAGTGAATTAGTCCTGTATTGCGCTACCGAGCGGCTGAGATTTACTATTTATTGAGTCGTAAAAATAATGTATTGTACGCGTCACGATTATGATTTTATGATCTTTTAGTTTACTTTTTATGTCCTGACTTGTCTGACTTAAAGTCAATGAAAAGAGGCAAAAATTTGTGTATAGTAAAACTAATAAGTTACTAGTTCTTGATCGTTATGGAGAACACTGTGGTCAGTTACCGAAGCGGGTAAACTTTGCTATTGTACGCGACTTCGGTCGGGGTTCAATGCATCCGCTTATGTGAAATGCTTTTATTCATAGGTTAGTTCATTGGAATTGACCGTAATTTAGAACGTATTAGCCTCAGATAAACTTTTATAATGATAATTTTTACCAACGAAATTAATAATTTACATGTTGGTAATATTTGCTAACAAAATTGTTTTGAATAAAAGTTTAAGACATGAGAAATTGTTACTTTACATTTATTTAGATATAAGATTTTTTACGGTACCATTAAATTGATTAATTAATTAGACAGCCAAGCCATTAAGAGCACTATTGTTTTAAAACTTGAATACATTTTTAAATAGCATCCGCTGCCGGAACTTAAACTTCCACTTCGGATCCGAAACTGTATAAATAAATAAAAACCAATTGGGTGCTCGGGGTAAAACGGGCCAAGTTAAAGACGTCTCAATATGCACATAAATTTGTTCCGGGCATCAACATTATAGCTAGTAGACTGCTAATATTTCTAACAATTCAATGGAACTGAGGTGGGTAGAGAACTAAGTGCTTATTGCTCCGACGAGCTTTAGCGTTAATGTTGTTGCTATCAATAGCAATCTTCTCCGTAAAAGCAACCTTCCGAACCGAGCATTAGAGTCGACGTTTCATAAGTACCTGTGAAGGCCTATTTGAATAAGAAATATATTTCATTTAATTTCATTTCATAGCGTTCTTTAGATCTATTTTTAATATGACAGCCCAGTTGGCTTTGTGGTTAGTGACCCTGACTCTCAAGCCACAGGTCGTGGGTTCGAATCCCACCCAGGACAAACATTTGTATGCATGAATATGTGTGTTTGTCCTGTGTCTGGATATAAATATCTATATAAGTATGTATTTAAAGGTAGTATATGTAGTAAATCAGCTATCTGGTTACCATATCACAAGCTCTGCTTAGTTTGGAATCAGATTGGCCGTGTGTGAAAAATGTCCCAGGATATTTATTTATTTATATGATATCTGAAACCGTTCGCCGTTTTCTAGGAGTCTAATGACTATCATGTCTATGGTCCCAGCCCAAGTTGTAGTTGGGATGAGAAGCCTATACTTTCGGATAATCTGTTAGTTGTATTGTTACGTAAATTGGGAGGTTTGCCAAGTTTAATCCCGGATGTAGTTAGTGCTTTACTTTGCTATCGTTTTCATTTAGCTCACAGGCTTTTGCTAGCAGGTTCACTCCGGTATAATAGATATTTATTGGAAAAATAATTGATTATACATAATAGGACAAAGTAAGACGAACAAACTGAGTTATGCTTTAGTATACATATAATATAATACTAGTGACCTATCCCGACTTCTCATGGGTGCAAAAAAATACCGCCATAGTTCATTTACACAAAAAAAATGTTTCTTCCTTTCGACTTCAACTCTTCACAATTGTATAAAATCCATTGCGTAGTTTAAAATATCTAAGTGGGAAGTGACTGTTTTATGCTATTATACCTAAGTAAATATTAGTTATCATTGTTTTAAACCTTTTTACGCTTTTCTTTTGAAGTTACAATCCCTAAACTTGGATAATTTACATGCTGAATTAGGTAGGCATTTATGCACAATAGGCTCTGATAAACGATAAATATATTTATTTGTTGAACTAAATGTTTTTAAAATGTTACAATACAAAATAGGTTTTCTTTAGACACTCACACCATATTTATTTGTGTCTTTCAATAGTCAAACATCTACCAAAATAGTAAAGCACAATTAAACGACATTTCCAAGAAGTTTCCTATTACAAAGTCTTTTATCCATGGATGCTTTCCTCAAATAGTATGAAATGGCTTTTTATTGCCCTAACTTTGCCACTATTCCAGCTCGCAGTGTCATTCCGTCAATACTTTGTGAATACCATTCTGCGGCGACTTTCCGATCGCTGTGTGCGCGCCATAAAAAACTTTAACGTTCATGGCATCTGAATTTGAATTCTTAAATGTTGCCAGCTTGGTATATTGGTTTAAGCTACTTTTAAAGTTTTTGGTAGGTTTTGAGCGGTATTATTTTAGGGTTATACGGAGAGAAATATATCATTACTAGTTGCCCCGTGGTTTTATCCGCGTAGTTCCCGTTTCCGTAATCACAGGGGTATCAAAAATAGATAGTAGCCGATTCTCAGACCTACTGAATATAGATAAAAAAATTCACAAAAATCGGACAAGCCGTTTCGGAGGAGTATCGTAACTAACATTGTGACACGAGAATTTTATATATAAGATTAGCTCATATACGTCTCCACTGTAGGAGCACTATATGGTTTAGGCTATAGTCAACCACGCAGGTCTAATGCAAATTGGAAGACTTCACATGCCTTTACATGTGACATTTCAGGCATGCTGATTGCTGGTTTCCTTACGAAAGGCAGCGCTGTAACTCCCGACGTAAGTAAAACTAAGGTACTATATAGCACACACATGATCATGAGTGCATTCTCAAATGAGTCAGCAAGGCTACATAGGTAGGAGTCGATATATCTATACTAATATTATAAAGAGGAAAGATTTGTTTGTTTGTTTGTTTGTAACGAATAGGCTCCGAAACTACAGGACCGATTTCAAAAATTCTTTCACCTTTGGAAAGCTACATTATCCCCGAGTAACATAGGCTATATTTTATCCCTGTATTCCCACGGGAACGGGAACTACGCGGGTAAAACCGCGCGGAGGCAGCTAGTTAGTTTAATAAAATTGTTTCTTGGCAAGGGCGTGGTTTTTTTTACAGTTTCTGTCAATGCAATGCCAATGATAATCGCAACTGACGTGATAAGTCACGTAGCTTTAATAACGAAGGGTTCATTAAACCAATAATTTTGATAATAATAAATTTCATAATAAAACGTTCCTCCAAAGAGGCATTGTGTAAATTTTCGTTGAATCGCTATTAATATTTTTGACCGTCAACAATTTCACAATCGAAAACATTTCACAGTTCGCATTGGTGGGCAATTGAACGGAAACGTGGGGAAATCTGCGATCGGATACGGGCGGGCCGCCATTGTCTTCCGGAAACGAATGGTGCTCGGGGGCCATCGCCGGATATAACGTGTGACCATGCCGTGCTATCTGCAATCGCCATGTTTGATTTCGATTTTAAAAAGATAGATGTTTGCTTTTTTGTCTAACTGCCAGTGTTGTGCTGTGTGGTTTTAGTATTATACTTTTTGGTATTAAAAAGAATATAAAATTTGTGATTTCAGATTGAGTTGACTATGCTTGGGTGTGTCATCTACGTACATACTGTAGTACAAACATACTTAAAAATGAAATACTTTAATTTATTCATTGAAATAGGCCTCCATATGCACTTATGGAACGTCAACTCTAATGCTCAGTTAGAAGGTTTGTTTTTGCTAAAAAGAAAATTAAGTTTAAGTAAATGATTTGACTTTAAATAAAAATTCTATAACCGAAACAAATACATATAATGGCTGCTTTCCAAAACCGTAGTAGTCACAGCAACTTAGAACTTTCACTGAATTAATGCCTTTAAAAATTTTGACTATTATCGAGCGGCCTCAAAGTATTTTTTTTTTTAGTTTTTTTTATAAAAATTACTGCACATAAAATTCAACCATATGTTGCTGATTGAACTTTCAAGAGTGATTAGTACAGGCGCAATGCGCAAGTTGAGCAATAAAATACTTTCTTCATTAAGTTAATGGTGCGTCGGTTGATTCTCGCCCTCCATCCCTTCGACGTGGTTACCAGTTTTCTGCCCAGTCACTCTTGGGTGGTCCCTTTATTTCCACTATAAGGCTTGGCAAGTTTACGACGGTTTATGTAATGTTGCCATATTAAGTAACGTGTTAAAAATAAATGGGAGATGAAAGTAATGTATGATGACGTTTAAGTTTAGTACGACTTTTTATTATTGTTTTTTTGTATGATTCTGTGAGTGAAATTAGGCCACTTAATATGGATTCCCTAGTTAACCTGTAAACTGTTTAGTAATAAAAGTATGTGAAAATTATGTACCTACTAGTTCATTACAAAATAGAAATCCAAAGATTTATAAGACGTCCTAACTTAAAGGCTCACATAATTTTGGGACAACTGGTAGGTACAACTAAAATAGTAACATATACCTATGCAATACCAGGGGTACTTACAGCTAGAATAAAACTTTCTTAACAGACATTAGACAATAAAAAAATACGGTAACTTAGTATTAATATACTGTAATATATTATACTATACTATAGTATATAGTACAAAGATAGCGTAAGAAAACCACAATATAACCAACCCCCACTTGGGACGTAGCGACGCGGGACAATCGGACCCATTATCTGCAGGCTCAGGGTTAATGGGCCAAGCTGAACATGGTGTCCAGATAGTGAACGCATAGGGTGGGTTGTACGTAGGTACTGTCTTAGGATATACTTGCGTAATGGATACGTGGAACTTTGTTAACACATTCATACTAGCAAATTCATCTTTATTTTATAAAAGTATCCCGTTATTTTAGATTAGTGGTTCTCTTATCAAGTTAATTTGTGCTTTTGTTCCTATGCTAGAGCAAAATCCACGATTACCAGTTATTTCTAGTTACAAAAAAAAATAAAATACCGGCCGAATTGAGAACCTCCTCCTTCTTTTTGGGAAGTCGGTTAAAAATATAAGTCCTATATGAGGAAATGGGAGAAAATATTCTTATCTGTGTTCACCAATAAGTCAGGACGATAAAAACCGAAGTGGTATAAACAAAAATTGCTCAATAAAGACATCGCGAGGGTGGCGGCGTCGACCGCGTGGAATGGCGATAACCCAATAGTGATTTCAAATGTCATTGTAATTTCTCAGTGATGGTAGAAATATGGAGGATTGCTAGTGCGAAATTAAAGAATATAGCATTTAGGAGTAGGTAGTATAGGTTTCTATAGGTGAAGGAATTTTTTAAATCGGTCGATTTATTTTTGTCAGATTTTTTGTTGCTACTCATATAATATTTTTTTTGTTAGAGGTAGACTACCTTAATACAGGTTACTTATTATTAAAGTCTTACTTAACTTTAAGTATGAATAATACTTCCGGTAATCCAAACGAATAGGTATTAATATGATATTAAAAAGTATTGAGATATGATAAAAAAAAACATACCAGTCGAATTGAGAACCTCCTCCTTTTTTGAAGTCGTCTAACTTACATAATCAGAAACTCGTGGAAGCTCTAGCATACCTGAAAAGAAAAACAATCACATTATGAAACCTGATAGAACTGTGTTTGTTCCGCATCATGATAATAATATTTTTCCAATTTCTATACGCATCCGCATCAGATTTTCTCATAACAAGTAAACACCTCGGGCGATGCTAACAAACGCGCATTAAAAAGGCAAAAAAAGGGAAATCGGCAGGAACAAGGCTGCCTTACGCCTCGAGGCATGAGGCAGGAATCCAAGGCGAGCAATATTACAGTTATCTAATTCCCATAATATGCGTTACATGTCAAAGTTCACAGATAGGGGGTTTTATGGGGATATTTTGTGCGAGTCAACGGTTTTTCGACAGTTTTTGTATCGCAAGAATGTGCCGCCGGCTGAAAAGTTTCCGAGATAAGCTTCACGGAACAATGGATGCTTTGTTTGTTATGTGGTTTTATGGATTATGAACTTTACTTTGTTCAAATAATACCGCATTATTTGACTTAGCTAGGCTAGTGCAATCCAAACTTCTGAATGTAACTTTGATTTACGATTGACCAATTACCATGGGTTTAAATAAAGATAGATTGGACTTTGGAGAATGATATAGTCGTATCAAAGTAATTGTAGACTAGACAGACGAAATCACCGGGACCAACTTGTTAAAATCCCATGATGCAGATAATACCATATCATAAAATATATAACAAAATTTCTAATCCTTTTAGTATGAAATGTATCTATATTTTATATGTATGTTTGTAATGAATAAACTCAAAAACTACAGAGTCGATTTCAAAAATTCTTTCACCATTGGAAAGCTACATTATCAGAGAGTAACATAGGCTATATTTTATCTCCGTATACCCACGAGAACGGGAACTACTCGGGTGGAACTACGCGGAGGCAGAAAATGAAATAAAGAACTCAACTGCAAAAATAGGAAATATAAGAATATCATATTCACATTTACGATACATTTTACCAGTAAGTATTCAGACATTCATGAACTTATTGTGATACTTATAAAAAAGGGGAAACCAACTTTAAGTATTCGGTAATAGAGTCTATAAATCTCTAACATCTGCATGGTAGCGTTTTTTCGAAACATTGTTCCGTATGAAATTCTGCCAAGAAATGCGTTAGACATTGTCTGGAGGACTTGGCATACTGGGGTATCTACTTCGGAGTTTTGTTTCTTTTTATTATTTTCAATAGGTCTGTGGGCTTTTTATTTGGTTTTTTCATCATGTAATATGTAAGTAAATATACGGGAATAAGACAGATAGTTTTTTCATTGCGTCTGTTTATTTGAAACATACTTACACCAAGACACAAAGCAATGATTTTTTTTGTACACAAATATATTTAGCGACGTCTTTAGGCTTTATAACCTCAAATAAAAAAACTGTTTTTGAAGGTGGAAATTGAACTTAGACCTTTTAGTCTTAAACTCTTACTATCCCATAATCCCTACACATAGACTATTTTAACTTATCAACTAAAGATAAGCAATGTCTCAAGTAAACTTCAAAGCATTCCCATTATTAGACAAAATAAGACATTAAGCGTTGGTCTTATTTTCCCTATATTTTTTGTATCTAGAACAAAAGACGAGCTTGGAAGCTACAGACAGGTGGAAATTATTAATGTACTAAGTTTGTGAAGACAAGGAGGAGCGAGATGCGCGATGAAAATGGATGTAAAAATGGAAACATTTTATGCTTAAATTTTGAGCATGTAACCATGGTGACAGTAGTGTGGGATATTTGATTTTGCAGAATTATATTTTACTAGGATCCCTGCGGTTTCACCCGCGTTCTCGGGGATCTTAAATTTTCCCGGGATAAAAAGTAGGCTATGTTCTAACTCTGTGAACATCAGACGTTCTGGCGTGAAAGAGTAACAAACATCCATCCATACATCCACTATAAATACATACGCATTTATAATATTAGTAGGATTAGGAAGTAGAATAGTGTATCTTACCTACTTTAATAAATGACATTAATAGAAGGTTTTTATAGAAACCTTCATTTATATTCTCGTTCCTAAAACATATAAAAATCAATATGAAGATAGACATGTGCATGATTTTATTCTACCGTATAAATTAAAGTGAGGACTAAATATATTCATAATAGAATTAACTTTCGATAAGGTAGTAATGTACAATAACGAAAACCTCATTTAACATTAATATTTCTTTCAGCAAGTCGAAGACATTCAATACTCAATAGAAAACTCAATTACGCAACTTTTGCAAGAAAAATATTTGTGAAATTCACATTTTCGTTTACAAATAAACAGTTGATTGCGACCCGTTTCGGCTTGGTTTTCATTAAGTATATTTTCCAATTTCTTTCTTGTTATTATATTCGTTTTACAATCTTTGCGAAAAGCTCGATAAAAAGCTATTGAAGTCTATAGGAAAAGCTCCATAATTATGTTCAAAGTACAGTGTACTGTATTATGGTAAAGAAATGAGGTAGACCTACTGGTTTCTTTTTTACATTCAGTTATTTTGTGGACCTTTTGTTTGTGTTTATGTAATTTTGTACCAATACATTTAAATTTTATACGTCGATATGATTAAATATTCAAAACTTAATGAGAAATTACATAGGTTAATGGTAAAAAAATAATTACGCATCATCGCTTAAGTCTAGTAATAGCGACATACGAAGTGTTACTAAGTTTAACTACAACAGTTTATATTTTCCCAGATCTATTTAAAAACTACGTAAAATGTCCCAGCCAGTAAAGCATTGTATTTCAAATATAAAGTTTCAATATGAAACGTTTACGAGAGAGATTAAATTCCTCCAACTAGATTACAGCATTGTTTCCGAGTAACATATCCCAGTCAAAGGCGGGAGTTAAAAACCTAATTTGTGTCCCATGTACGTTATAGAACCCCACATATATATTTTTTAATTTTATTTTCTCATTCAATGGGGTTAATTTTGCGCTCGCCGGCGAATAATGTGCTTTCGTTCGGACGTAGGTAGGTACTTGTAAAGTGTTTGTGAAGAGAAGATTGGCCGCCATGTTTTTTGGGATTTATGCTTTACAAATTGAATTGTCTCGTTTGTTCCTTGCTATTTTCATCTTTATATAGGCTTTTATTCTTACTAGCATTGCTTTTAGCAACGTTATCTGACTATTGGCTAATAATATTTGAGTTCCGTTATGAAAGTGGGAATAAAGTTAGGATTGCTAACCTTGGTGGTAACCTGTCATATTGTACCCAAAAATCTTGGCTAATGTGTACATCATAAATGCAAAAGTAACTCAGTCTGTCCGTCGGTTACAGTTTCACACCTAAAATACCGAACCGAGTTTGAAATTTGGTACAGAAATAGACTAAAGCCTGGGAAAGGACATAAGCTACCTTTTGCCCCGAAAATGGTGAAGGCTCCCCAGGAACGCAAATAAAACCTCGGTGCAGTAGCTAGTACCATAAATATCTAACATAACATGGAATTTAATCCATCCAAAAAAACCATAAGTAAAAGTGTACTGTCAGATCCAATCCGTCCACATTAATGACCCCTGACTTAGGGCTCGTAAGTACCCTTCTTAAGAACCCGCACTTGTCTGCCTAATGCTCGCTCAGATCATCCCCATAGCATTAAATGTATGTACTTCATGGTACTGTGTGTTTAGGCGATTTTATATCTGGTAAATGGTTTGCACTTATAGTATGTTAGAAAGCTTCGCTATATATATACCTACCATTACGCGTTGGGAGATGGACTGTTGAATTTAGGTGATCTTAGGGAGATACTCAGATAA
This sequence comes from Thyatira batis, assembly GCA_905147785.2. Classification (NCBI taxonomy): domain Eukaryota; kingdom Metazoa; phylum Arthropoda; class Insecta; order Lepidoptera; family Drepanidae; genus Thyatira; species Thyatira batis. Next base: position 10,232,444 of record LR990489.1, read on the forward strand.
AGACGCAAGTTTTTATAGCATTTATTAGGTATATTATAATCTAAAGTGGTGGAAATATACTTGGTTATCTTTACATAGTCGCTTCCCGCCGTCTGTACGCTTGGGTTTTATAAACTACTAGCTGCCTTCCCGCGGTTTTACCCGCGTAGTTCCCGTTCCCGTGGGAATACAGGGATAAAATATAGCCTATGTTACTCGGGGATAATGTAGCTTTCCAAAGGTGAAAGATTTTTTGAAATCGGTCCAGTAGTTTCGGAGCCTATTCGTTACAAACAAACAAACAAACAAACAAACAAACAAATCTTTCCTCTTTATAATATTATATAGTATAGACAAGAGTTTTCAATGCGGTTGTCAACAATAGGTAGAGTGCTTTAGAAGGACCGTTTATACGTATAATTAATCATTGTTTTGTATTAATTTATTGAAGTATGCATCGCTATCCGTGCGAAGCCAGGCGCTAGGTAATGATAAACTTATGTTACGTTATCATTTTCAAGCTATAGAATATCCTTAGTATTTTATATTGTAAGAAAAGTGTTGAACAAATAAAGGTCATTGAACTCAAATGAACAAAAGAACCAGTATTTACATTGAACGTAGGTATGACGGTAAGACGCTAAGCAAAGATGCGGTCAGAGTACACCCTTTCTTGAAAACCCTTCAGATCGACCACTTAACCGAGACCCATCTTCAGTGAAGATCACCCTTCCACTACCATCTAAATTAACTACGAGTGAGAGACCACTTATAGTGGTAAGAACACAACATGACCACTTCAGCGTACCTTATTTGATAAACAAACCCACCATTTAAACAAGACCTCCTTCAACATTCTTATTACACCGGTTGATAGATCATTTTATAATTGCTGATGAAATTCTCACGTCAATTTTAGTGAGACCTATGATTTGATGAAGAATGTTAGCGTTAATGGGTCTCGTAAAATGGTCAGTGAGAGATGGATTACCGTTAATAAATAAGTAGCATTAGCATTACGCCTGAATGGTTTACTTGAACCGATTTTGGTGGAGTTTCGGTTCTAATCTGAGTAATGTAATTAATTAGTCATGTTTTGTGTTCTCAGATTTAATTGAAACTGCTTGAGATGTTGTTTTAAATCAACCCTTTGTGACGCAAAGCAAAGAGGGCGTATCTTCTGAGACACTGTGATGCTGTTTGGTAAGCTTTTGTTATCAAGTTTGATTGGTGGAAAGCAATACTAGCACTATACCTTTTTTATTTTACACTTAGGTACTTATATATAGGAAAAATTTATTTTTGTGTGTGTTGAATTGGCTCCAAATTACTAGAGCAATATGAATAACTATTTAATTATTAGAATGGTACATTTTCCATGATGCACATAGGCAAATAATTTCAATGCATTTCTATGCAGGTCAAACCGCGGAGCAAATATTGTATATCCACGTTGCTCCCAAGTACCTACCCACATAATTTTTTAGAGGTACTAGTTTTTTAAGGATTGGCCAGTTTATGGAGGAAATAAAATACATTGTATTTTTTACTTAAGTAACTATGTAAGTGTAAGAAAAAAGTAAATCGCATATACTTATTGTCATCGTTCCACTCTTTATGTTCTCTTATTTGTACAGTACTCAATCATAAATAACTTAAGGTCTCAACTTAAAAACTTTAATTTCTTCACCCCCATTTATTTTACATATAACCAAATCACAATAACAATAATTAAATAAAGTCTAGTAGAAATTTAACCGGAAACCACTTGCCATGATAATTACGAACAAACTACTTTAAGTTGGTAATTGAAACCGTCGCCGTTCAGCCGCTGAACACAACAGTAAAATTACACTCATTTCATTTGAGAGCAGTTTTTATACGATTTATACTGAACTAGCGGACCCGGCAGACTTCGTTCTGCCCACCAGCGCCGCCTACCGGGTACAAATTGATGAACTACATAAAAACCTTCCCCATGAAATACTCCGTAATTTAGTGAAAACCGCATGAAAATCTGTTCAGTAGTTTTTGTGTTCATCGCGTTCAGACAGAGGCGGCGGGGACTTTGTTTTATATTATATACTTAGATTTAAATAAAAGGGAATCGTAAAATAGCGACCGCACAGCTTGCTTGTATTGAGCAACAAAATGCCGTCTGTAATTTGGAGAGATCGTAAAATAAATATTCAACTTCGTTAGGCACCTATGGTTTCAACATGTATTCAAACTGCATAATAACTGCATATTATTATGAGATAAAAAATAATGAAGATTAATTATTATTATTAATACTCAATTTTGTTGATGTTTTTTGCGCCTATAATTTGTCTTTAAAACAGTGCCTGTGAACTCAAACTCAAAATAGTCGCATAGTCGAATCTACCTAGTACTTACTTAGTAGTTTTTATAAATATTCTTGATAAAAACATATAAGTGTATTTTTTCAATTACTTTATATAACTTTACTTACGGTACTTGCAAAAATACTTAAAACCCAGACAGCACAAACGACTCGACATTATTATAAACTCGAGCTACGAGCGAGGAAAATATATCATAAAATCTGCATACATTCTTTAATCTTGTCTAAAAAGATTTTTCGCGATGTTGAATACTGATTTTACTGTATAATATTATGTAAATTCATACAAATGTGTATGAAAGCGTTGATTCAGGTCTCCCAGCGAGGAGTGAAGCAATTAGTTAAGCAACTAGGGAAAACTGTTAATTAGGAGTAGTTTGTTCTGTGTTGGTAACTTGTCGCAGTATTATGTCTTTATTTAGCAAACACTATTATTACAATCAAATACGATATTCTACTTTTGTCTTTAACACTATATATTTAATGTGGTGGTGCTGCCTTTAGCATGAAATGAAATGAAATAGGTATATTTATTAATTCAAACAGGCCTTCACAGGCACTTCTGAAACGACGATTCTAATGCTCGGTTCGGAAGGTTGTATAGCACAGGCTGAATAAATTAAGGCGTTAATATGCATACCATATGTCTAAAAATTTTAGATTAAAATATATATTTACGGACACTATAATAATAATAATGTGCCATAAAATAAAATTTGAAGCCTTACAATCAATAACTAAAAAACATTATTTTACAACGCGACCTAATTTTATAAAAAAAAACACTCAACACACAATAAATTAGATAAACAAAGCTTCTAACCAACAATGTCCAAGGGTGGAAACAATAAAATGTTTTCGCCAGAAAGGGACAAAGTATAAAAATCCAATAAAACGTGGTACACGGTATCAGACGCGTGGCTCTCGTATAAATCAGTGTGCGAATTAATTCATTTCCTGAAGTGAATGGGGAGGCACGTACAGGGACGTGACGTCCGAATGTGAACAGCTGGTTTTAGCTGTGACTGTGGCAAAAAGTTGAATAACATTCGACACGTTCATAATAACATATATTTTAAAAAGTCATAGGCATCTTGTTAACCCATGATTTATATAATTATAGGAGTTTTCTCGTGACCATGATCAAAACGTGGAGGTTAGTCAAAATAATTTATATTTTAATAGTCTACTCGCGAATCGTCCCGTTAAATCAAATATTAAAAAAACACTATATTGTACACCCGCTTAAACCTGCCATCAGAATAAGCCAAAGTCTTTCCGCTGTCAAAGCTTTCAATAATTTTATACCAAGTTTAAATATAAATAACATTTCCTTTAAATTGTACGGTTGGTAAAAAACATATCTATACATTCAATTAGTTTGATAAAAGCTTTATTTATTTAAATATTCTCCATTCATTATTACCCTGAATTTTATCAATTTCTTGGTAAAGAAAACTTTATTTATTTTGTTTATTAGGGATAACCTATTTAACTAACTAGATAGCCCTAGATAACCCTTCACACCTTAACACCAGAACCCCATTTTCCGTTACTCACAAAGGTTACTTAATTTAATAATTAAGCGAAACTCCAATTTTTTCAGCTAAACAAATACCTACTAACACTCCCACTTAACATTTCACAGTCATCTATCAGTCCTTAGAAAGCCTGATTTACGATTGGACTGAATTTATAGTACGCTTTGAACGATACTAATAAAAAGTTACGCTATAAACGACGACGACTGAGGCACTTACTTCGTTTACTTTTTATTGTTCTTACTGTAGGAGAAGACGTTTGAATTGGGTCATGGAAAGGTGAAGGTACCTTTACGCTAACTTTCAACCTTTGATTTAAACTGTCTGTCTTGTAAACGAAGCTAACTGACTCGCTTACTGTGCCTTGTTTAGTTGATTTGTTTACCTTTTTAAATAAATGTGTTACTTTACTTAGATATTTTATCAGTGAAACTACATTAGCTCGTTTTAAATAACAATATCTACACTAAAGGAAAAAAAATATCACTCGTCTGACGAGTAACACATAAAGGTGTCACTGCAATTGCGTCATTTGTATCAACTATAGATCCATATCAGAACTATCTATAGATAAAATAAAACTGTGGAAAAGCTGTCTGTATATACTATATTTCTGGAAAAAATAAGTGGTAGCAATAAAAAAATGGTCAGTTTTTTAAAAGAGTATCATACAAAAATCACAAATCTATTAAAAATATAATGACTGAGTATTAGGAACTTGTATACGGAAAATTTGTGTTTATTTCATTCTTAATGACCCACTGAATCGCAAGATAATAATTTTTTAATAATCATTGAACTCAATGCAAGTAAAGCTACAGACAGACAACTAGGTATATAATATAGATACTGTAGAAGATGCATCGGGAACATATAATACAACATAATAATACACAAATTGATTTGAGATAAGGAAGCAATCCCGCCAGCGTTGGACTGAAAACGCTGCGATAGGAAATTGCTATGTCTGGAGACTCGTCTGGTATGGACAGGCAAGAAAACGGCTATAAATCATACACGCCCCTAGATTTATGTCTAGAAAATGCAGTTTTATATGACAACTTGTAGCTACAGACCTCGAGTAGATCTTCCATTTTCCAGGAATAAAAAGTACCCTATGTCCTTTCTTAGGCTCTAGACTATAGGTGTACTAAATTTCATTTAGATCGTTTCAATAGTTTTAGCGTTAAAGCGAGACAGACAGAGGTACTTTCGCATTTATAATATTAGTATAGATGGATACTTGAGAGCTGGAGACGTTCAATTCAATGAACAATCTGTAAAAATCTCGATACTATTAAAGAGTGAAAAGAATTGATGATTGTCTATTGTACAATATACCTTTCTCCCTCTTCTGACAGATGTCATTATTTTATAACCGCTATCTAAAGTCTGGTAAAGTATATTTGCATGAAAGTAACATGAAGCCTAGCCGAAGAATAGCTCTTTCATATACCTACCCTTATTTTTTTTTTTAACTTTTATCATCATAAAAGTTCTATTTAATGTTTTAATATTCAATGATATAAGTTAACAGAAAATCAATTTTTATTTGGGAAATTAATAGCGATAAAAATAGAAAAAGTTACAAATGTTTTTGAAAAGACAATTAAATATACATGTCTAATAATACATTTCTACATTTAAAATGAAAAGTTTCAGATAATTATCAGGTAAGTTGTTTCTGCTGTCCCTACAACACAGACGCAACATGTTATCAAGGAGCACAGTTCGTCTGGTTTCCATAACATCGTGTTAAATGAGGTGTGAGCTTTTCATTACTTCTCCTTTACAGTTCCCTTCAAAATATTAATTTCGAAATGAAGAGCTTTTTCTTTTGAATGCATCTGTAAGCACAAGTACCTATATTAAATAGGATGTATTTTGGCGACTCTTTTCAGACTAAATATACAGGTAGATAAAATAAATATTATTGTAAAGCATTTTTCAGTGGGGACAAGTAAAAAAGGAAAATACTTATATTATTATACTAGGAGCTCCTCGAGGTTTCACCCGCATTCCTAGGGATCTTAATTTTTTTAGAGATAATGTAGACTATTTACGTGTCATTGCAAAATATATTATCTCTATGACAAATTTCATCGCGATACCTTCAGTCGTTCTAGCCTGAAGGAGTAACAAACAAAAAATGTGTTGTACAGAATTTCGTGACCTGAATTATAAATCATCATCATATAAAGCAAGCATTTTTCAATCTCCGCTCATAAAATGTTGAGATAAAAAATATCTCTCTCCATTAAAAACCACGGTGCTTAAGAAAAAACGGTTACCGATAAACGGTGCGATCACGCGGAACCATCCCGGTGGGGATAATCTGCCCCCGGATCTCTGATCTATCTTTAGGAGTCACTCAGATTCTGTTTTGAGTAAATTATAATGTATGTATGTAAGCCTAAACGAAAATAAGCGCATAATTTTATATAATTTAGCAATTTTTGGTATGGAAGGCTTTTTTGGAATATCTAGAAGAAAAGTGGCAAGATCCCCCAGGAATATCAGTATCAACATCTTATCAAACATACTGTTTCTGTTATGTACAGTAACCCGTGTATTCTACCTTACCTATGTACTCACTCAGTTAATGAGACATAGGTATAAAATTAAATGATAGGTATTTATAGATAAATTAAACAACTATATTAAATGATATTTTTCATTATGATGATGATGGTATGTGACAATCTGGCTGAAGACAGTAAAAACAGTTTAGAATATATCCTGGAACACACTATTTTGTTATCTAATAGGTATATCATAATTACACATGCTATCATTCCCCAAAAATCATATTGTTCATACGACGCAGTGTACTGGCTTTGTAGGATACAAATATCTGAAATATCGTCGACAATTGGGGACACCACAACAAATCAAATCAAATCAAATCAAATCAAAATCTTTTTTATTCAAATAGGCCTCAATAAAGCACTTATGAATAGTCACTATTTAAGCTCGGTTCTGATAGTAGTTTTTACTGAGAAGAGCCGGCAATAAACTCAGTAATTACTCTTTTCAAAAACCAACTTACATCTAATACAACAGTGTTTATTACAAAATGTGAAATAGCTTGTAGCGAGCATTTCACTGCCAAGGGTCTTTTTCTAACAAGTAATCTGATACACTATAAAAACCCTTTTGATATAAAGTTTTCTTCACTACCTGCTTAAATTTATAGATAGGTAAATCCTGAATATCTTTAGGTAGTTTGTTGAAGAAGCGTATACATTGCCCCTTAAATGAATTTTTGACTTTAGTAAGTCTAGTTACAGGAATAGCGAGTTTGTGCTTATTTCTGGTGTTAATACTATGAGTGTCGCTATTTTTTGGAAAAAGATGTAAATTTTTACGTACATACAATAAATTTTCATAAATATATTGTGAGGGTACAGTCAAAATATTAATATTTTTGAATGTATCTCGTAGGGAGTCCCTTGGACTCATATTGTATATAGCACGAACAGCCCTCTTCTGCAGAATAAAAATAGTTTTAATGTCGGCACCACTGCCCCAAAGGAGAATGCCATAAGACATTAGACTATGAAAATAACTAAAATAAACTAATCTGGCGGTATCTACGTCAGTGAGAGCACGTATTTTCTTTACTGCATATGCTGCAGAAGCGAGTCTGTTCGCTAACCGAGAAATATGAGGGCCCCACTGAAGCTTTACATCTAAAGTGATACCTAGAAATACTGTGGTTTCTACAAGATCTATATTTTCGTTCTTAATTCTAATGCATGTGTCTACTTGACGAACATTTGGTAGACTAAATTTGGATCGGACGGATCTCTCACGTGTCTACATAGCCAAAGAAAGAGGCAGAGCATAAAACACCGTCGAAATAGTATTACAACCTTATAGAATAGGTACGGATTCTTATCGTACAGAGATACACGTAATTGCCGACCACTCCCGAGTATTCCCGAGGACTCCCGACAGATTTACGAATGGTGGCGGGTTCCATATGTGACCATGCATCAGCACGTATCAAGGGTTTATCACTTCTTCGGTGACTCACTGATGTTGAGGGTTAGGAAACATGAAATGTTGTTTTTTTTACTGCTTGATACGTTTAATGCTATAGGTATGCTATATTTTTAAGAGCCTTAATGTTGTCTTTCCAGGTTTTGAGGATTTACCTGTCTGTCCTGAGATTAATTATGTTGGTACTTGGAAAAAAATGAAGATTATTGTACTGTCCTAGAATATTCGATTTAAGAATCCAGGGTAGTTAATACGCGAATGCTTATTTTCTTATTATTTTTAGATTTAGGTACTTTCAAGAGTAATTGTTAACCGTCTTGCTAGTTACCACCCACAAAACCTATACTTATATCTATATCCAGTACCTATTACTCTAGTATTCCTCGTCTAACATATTCTACGACTCTTTCTCAATCCTACAAAAAAAGTACCCATTTAAACAGCTTGTATTCTGACATTCAATAACTTTCAAACCTAGACCTCACGTGCTAAATGACCTATTACTAGCAACACCAGTCATATTTAGCATGTCTGCAATACTTGGTGGACATTGTCTCCATGTAAACAGTTCCCTGTTTCCATTTACCACTGACAAATGTTTGCGGAGCAGCGCCTACAGAATTTACACGTCTGAGCCTGTCGTGGTGTTGTGGTGAGCATGGGGTTATATGAGCGAGAGGGACGACGAGCTGGTGTGACAGAGAAAGCAAATCACATCGAAAATGGAAAATTTTGGAATTGTTCGTAGTAAGCGGATTAGTTATAGTTAAAGTGGTTATATGCTGATCGCTAAGTAAGAAGGTGAGATGAAATCCACATAGTGTCAAAGTTCGCATGCATAGTCTGTATGGTTCAAGTAGAAATCTTTAGTTAAATAATAAATAATAAATTACTTTCTAAGCCTGTATATTATCACTTAGTTATTCGACATTACTTTTTTTAAATTTGAGATATAAATTTAGTTATTGATGTCGCGTGGTCATTTGTTTTTAAAAGTCAAAAGTTTCTAGATTTCCCTACACCTCAGCTTCGTTTTGGGTACTTATTGATGTTGGATGGTCCTCATGCCAGTGTGTATTGTGTGTGACAGTCAATATTTATATGTAAGGATATTGGAAGCTCACCGGCAACTAAACATGTTCACAAGTACACTGTAATGTCATTACTGTCACAATACGATAAGTGTTGTACAATTAATGACAGCCCGGTTGGCTTTGTGGTTAGCGACCCTGACTCTCAAGCCGCGGGTCGTGGGTTCGAACCCCACCTAGGACAAACATTTGTATGCATGAATATGTTTGTTTGTCCTGTGTCTGGATGTAAATATCTATATAAGTAAGTATGTATTCAAAAGTAGTATATTAGCTAACTGGTTACCATCACAAGCTCTGCTTAGTTTGGAATCAGATTGGCCGTGTGTGAAAAGGTCCAAGGATATTTAATTAAGGCCGTCTCCATGTTCGACCTTCATATTGACTGACTGATTCAAAATATACGAGTAGAGGCCCTAAGTTAGTCCTTACTAATATTATAAATACGAAAGTAACTCTGTATTTTTCACACCTAATCCGACTATTACTATTATTATTACTATTATGAGCCTGTAGTGTCCCACTGCAGGGCAAAGGCCTCCCCATCTTTCTTCCACTCCTCTCGGTTCAGAGCTTTACTGGACCACTCCTTTGAGAAGTGGTCTAGCTCGTCCCGCCATCTTCGCCTAGGTCTACCGCGATGTCGTTTGCCGTTTTGTGGGACCCAGTTAAACGTTATTAATCCGACTACATATGAATAAATTAAATATATGAAATTTGATAGGTATTTTTTATTGGACTTGGGTGAAACTGCGGAATGGAAGCTAGTGACTTATAATAAAAAAAAAACTGAATTTTCTACGGTAGAGATATTGTGATTATTCTTAAATAACTAAATCAGAAAAAAATGTGCATCTTTTCATAAGTAAATATAATAAATCGGAAAATTCATATTTATGTATTACCTATATATAATTCTGTATCTATGGTCTAAACTATTAAATAAAGTGAATTTTTCCTACATACATTTTCAAATATAAAATCTCATATGTAGAGAATGTCATTGTTAGACTATGATCTTTATAGCATAGTTTAGCAACCGTACAAAAATCTCTATTGCAAAACAAACTTAAGTTGAATCACAAAGAATTCGCAATTCGTACCGCTGTTTCCACGTGAGAGACATCCAAGTTTCACAGCACCGTTTCATTTTTAAGGTATTTTCAATCGTATCGGCCATTTTGTGGACAAAGACAGCGTTTGTGAGGAATTGCTCTCTCAATTTCCTTTTAGTTGTTGCGATAAACGTAGGTGTCTAGGCTTTTGTATATCACTGAATTTAATTTAGTCTATGTCATTGTCTTATATAAAATATACTTAACTAACGAGTTACCGTGAAATATCTCTATAAATAAATAGAATATCCTAGGACTTTTTTCGAACACGGCCAATCTAAGCAGAGCTTGTGCCATGGTAACCAGATAGCTGATATACTACATATTATAATACTTTTAAACACATACTTATGTAATTATAATATCCAGACACAGAACTACAGACATATTCATATGCCTATTTGTATCAATTTGTCCTATGTGGGATTTCAACCCGCGACCGGCGGTTTAAAAGTCAAGATCTAACTAACCACAAAGCCGGTTTGTCAAATATGAATGCCACGAAAAATATGTTAATTCTCACAGTCCCTTACAGTTTTTATATGTACAAAATAAAACTAGTAGGTATTTTAAAAGTCAATCTAATTTCAGCAACGTTACAACATAAATATTAAATAAAACCCGAGCAAAATAAAAGAGAGGTAAAAGAAAAATATTTTAGTTTCCCAGCAAATGTAGTGCTCAGTTCCCCGAGTACTAATAACTTAAGTATACAGGGTACAGCGCAAAGCGAGGTCAGACAGGGGACTGAATGAATAAATATTTATTTAAATACATTCCGTATTTAAGGCCCAATACAGACAGACGACCGGACCGCACTCCCGCGGCTCTTTCCGCTCGTGTGTGAAACACTGAAAAGCCTTTATCTGAAGCGCCCGATGCAAGACCTAAAGTCTAGCTTTTAATGTTGGGGCCATGAGATTAGTTACATTAAAGTTTATAAATGCAACATCGTTGAGTATTTACGTAAGCAATAAATATCGTCAAAACTTTCATTTCATTCGCTAAATCATAAACATTAATATATTTTACTGCTTATTCAAGCTTCAACAGTTTATTATTAAAGTGACAGCTTATTATGTTTTAAAGTCAATTAAATGATCTTTAATATTATTAATGGTACCTAAATTCTATACAGTTATGAATTATATATGAAATACTACTTCTATAACCGCTGAAATTAAGCCCCAACAATTAAGCAGCGAAACATTTATCTTCACACATACGTCATATATTTCGATAATTCTTTCAACGCTACATGCAGGGCCCTATTTAAAACACTATTGAGAACTACTCGGTCGGAACTGTTGCTCGCGGCTGCGGCTCTTACCACCGAGCTATAAGCTATAGCCCAAGCTATAGCTCGGAGGTATAGCCGGGGTAAGCTGCAAGATTGTGTGGCATCAATCGATTTCTCAACTTTCCCTCGTCTCGTCCGCAGACAGCTTTAAGTTATGTTGTGTTTCCAATTTGTCGAGGATTTGCGCTGAGTAAATGTGGAAAAAAAATAAGGTGCCGTTCGAAATATTTGGTAGACAGGTCCCTAGACGGTGCAAGGAAAGGCGAAGGAAAGGAAAGGAAAGAAACGTAGGTCGTACCTAAAAGCCAATGCCAGATACTAATATTATAGATGCAAAAGTTTGTTTGTATCTTGAAGCTTTATTTACTCGGCCAATATGATTCTAATTAAGAAAATATACATCGAAACATAGAACCTTCCAAAGTACTTAGTTTATATTTAAACTAATGGACTTGATATAAAGTAGTAAAATCATTCTAACTTCATAATGAAATTCTAATTAAATAGAAACTACATTTCAATCTACATTCAGAATAATTCGAAACCAGTTGAAAACCAATACCAATTAAAATTGTGCGTCCGAAATAATATTCGTTTTCAAATCCCGTTTAATCCTCCAAATAATAATGGATAGCTAAAACCCATCAGGCCTGTGATAGCGTGGTAAGTGTCAGTCTCAATTATTGTTCAGGTACTGATTTTGATGCTTCATTATCTGTAATGAATATTTCAATGTCTATTTTATGAGGGAATACTGTAAGTTATGTTGAATACTGAAGTATAGAATCGCACCAGTCGGTACTAACTTATTCATTTAAAAAGTGTTGAAATCAATCACTACGTTGGCTCGGAGCAAAAATTGATGGTATTTTTTTTTTCATAATAACTGTCCAATATCATTGTATCTTCAAAATAGATGGCAGTTATAAGATAAAACTGTATATATTTCATTGATGTTCCTACCTATAATGTTAATTGATATTAAACCTTGGACCATACAAGTACCCCTCCAAGCCGCGATATCATCCACGGCATTGGATATACGTATAGTGGTTTTGGTCAAACGCAATATAACCTTACAAAATATTTGCACTTACCAAGTCCGAGACTCGCTACCTCCGGTATGATTGGTCATCAGGGTGTCCCGGCTCTGTGCCTTCAACCCCAGATGGGGGGCGAGCCTTCTAAAGCGGTGTAAGGACCTACTCTAAGCTAAGGGACCACGAGGATTCGGATATGGGAAGGAAAATTGCCGCACAAAAATGATGCACCACCACAAAACACCAATATTGATATATCGGAGGCTGAAGACACTTTCTTAGCCTATATACTTAAACTATATTCTATATAATTGCAACAAATCACGTTCACAAAATTATAACGTGCGCAAGCGATCAAGTCGTAAGACGGAAGGGGGTTCGGTTCAGTCTGTCAAGCAATGTTGCCAACTCAAAAGTAGTGAAGTGAACTATTTTACAAATCGATTATGTCAAACAAATTATTGGTTGCGAACATTCCCCCGCTCCGGACATAAGGATTATGTCCGCTAACAAATAGGCAATCGGGCTAAAGTCGCTATGGCTCGCTTCAAAACCGAATCTCCCACCATGACCTCAGCAACTCTGGGAACTCCGTCAGAACCATAAAACAAATTTACAATGCGTCCACGACGCCAATACAAAGGTAACAAATTAGATTCTTTTACTAATACAAGATCTCCAATATTGGGAGGATCAGTTTTGTCAGTCCACTTAACGCGTTGCTGCAGAATGTGCAAATATTCCAAAGACCAACGATGCCAGAAGCTCTGGGTCATCTGTTGTAACAATTCAAAACGAGTCAATCTCGTGGAGTTAACCTCCCTGAAGGGGTATTCTGGCAAGGCGTTAAGGGGCTGACCAATCAGGAAATGGCCTGGGGTCAGTACTTCCAGGTCATTTGGATCTGACGAGATCGGACAGAGAGGTCGGGAGTTGAGGACGGCCTCAATTTTACAAAATACCGTAGCAAGTTCCTCAAAGGTTAATATTGTTTCGCCAATAACACGGCGGAGATGTGTTTTCGCAACTTTTACAACAGCTTCAAAAATACCACCCCAATGTGGGCAGGCTGGGGGATCGAATTGCCAAGTTATCCCCATTCGAGACATGGCAAACTTAAGATTATTCTTATTTACATCATTATTCAAATATGTGTACACTTCACTTAAATATCTATCGGTGCCCTTATAATTAGTGCCGCAATCGGAACGGATTAGAGAAGGTAGTCCTCGGCGGGATACAAATCTACCTAATGCTGCAACAAATGCCTCGGTGCTGAGGGCAGTAACAAGCTCTAAATGGACTGCTTTGGTGGCTAGGCAAACAAATACACACAAATACGCTTTAACAGACTTAGCATTACGGAGCTGAGAGGTCTTTACAAGAAAAGGCCCAGCAAAATCAGTACCAACTCCAGCAAATGGTCGACTCTCGGTCACCCGATCCGATGGGAGATCACCCATAATCGGTTGGGTGGGAGTCGCCTTCAAACGATAGCACTGCATACATTTAAAAATTATGCCACGAATAGTGCGTCTGGCAGACAAAATCCAAAATTCCCGCTGCAAAATAGCCAGCAGGGCATTACAGCCAGCGTGAGAATTCTTAATGTGACGATCAGTCACCAACAGGTTCACCAACGCTCCTCCTTTAGGGAGCAACAAAGGATGGCGAGCACCATACGGCAAATTAGAATTTCGAAGTCGTCCTCCGACTCGAAGCAAGTTTGTTTCATCCAGAAACGGATTAAGACGAACAATAGAACCCTTTAACTTAGAGCCTGTCTTCAACAAATCAATCGATGATCCGAAATGGTCTGTCTGTACCACTCGAACCCAAAACTTCAAAGCCTCTTGACGTTCATGAGGTGACAACGAAGCAGACATTATCTTACTCGTGGAGTGTCGTCCGTTATGTATAAAACGACGAATCCAAGCAGTAACTCCAATTAGCTTATCTAATGAGCTATATTTGTTCAAAAGAATATCAAGATTATAGGTTGGCGGCGTTTCCGCAACCCCAATACGCAAACCGGGCAATACTTCCGGATGGGAAAACCTATTTTGAGGCCAGGATGACTCAGGATGAGTCAGCCAATCCGGTCCCCACCAAAGAGAATGTTTAACCAACATAGGAGCCTCGCAGCCACGTGAAGCGCAGTCTGCAGGATTCAAATCTCCTGGAACGTGTCTCCAGATTAACGCAATCTGAGAACTATGTATCTGGGAAATGCGATTAGCAACAAAAACTTCCAAGTTATGGACTGAGGCGCGCAGCCAACAAAGAACAATTTCACTATCAGTCCAAGCAAAAACATCAGATATTTCAACAGTACGACTCAGCGTACAGCAAACATGATTCAGGAGTCTAGCTAGTAGCGCTGCTCCTGACAATTCTAATTTAGGAATGGTTAACCTAGACCTAATCGGGGCTACTTTACTTTTAGCCATCACCAAATGTATTCCCACTTGACCGGTGGAACTGATAGTCCGCAAAAATACCACGGCAGCATACCCTTTCTCAGAGGCATCACAAAAGCCATGGAGACTAATCCTACACTTACCGGCCGGAAGAAAAAGTCTGGGCAAAGATATCCGGTTCACATCCGGAATAGAGGACACAATCGAGCTCCACTCTCCCAGTAACTCTCCTGGGAGAGGCTCGTCCCAACTAACTTCTGCAATCCAAAGCTTTTGCAGAAAACACTTAGCCAAAAATATAACAGGGGTAATCCATCCATTAGGATCAAATGTCCGGGCAACTGTCGACAAAACTAAGCGCTTAGTCCACGTCTTAGGGTTATCTAATTTCACTCTATAGGTAAATACATCCTGGACAGGCTGATATTGGATGCCAAGGACGGCAATCAAATTGGGATTATCAGCATTCTCAAAAAGGAGTGGATCCTGTTGATGTTCAACTGGAAGATCCTTCAATAACTCTGGACAATTAGACAACCATTTTCGCAGTTCATAACCACCGGACTTCAGGATAGCAATCAGCTCATCCCGCAAAACCAAAGCCTCCGAGATCGACGAGGCCCCGGAGCAAATATCATCAACATAAACAGAGTCTTCCAAAATGGCGGCCGCACGGGGATAATTCAACCGTTCACGGCTAGCCAACTCTAACAAAGTACGAATAGCAATATAAGGACTGGACTTCAAACCATACGTGGTAGTATTCAACTCGTACACACGAATCGGATCACAAGGTCTATCACGCCACAAAATCAATTGATACCGCCGGTCGTCTCGGTGGACGACAGATTGTCTGAACATCATACGAATGTCAGCAACGAAGACAATTTGATGACGGCGGAAATTGGTAAGTATTTCCGATATGTCCTTATGCAATTTAGGCCCGGAGTGTAGGCACTGATTCAAAGAAACTCCATTTGAGGTAGGAGCCGAGCCATCAAAAACTACACGAATTTTGCCACCCGGTGTTTTCAACACGGCGTGGTGTGGCAAGAAGTAGTGCTCGACCGAGCGCCAGTCAATGTTAGAACGAGACATGTGACCTAGCATTTCATATTCACGCATGAAATCAATATATTTATTACGAAAGTCTGAGTCCCTAAGCATTCGGCGTTCCATGGACAATAACCTTCTTTCTGCTAAGGCATGGGAAGAACCGAGAGAGGGGCGTGAGACTTTAAAAGGCAAACGAGTAACAAAACGACCAGTGGCGAGGCGACCAGTGTTATTCTGGTAAAACAACTCACACTCTTGCTCCGCTGGATCGACTCTGGCTGCCTGAGGAGGTTCCTCAACTTCCCAGAAACGCTGGACAGCATCGGATAGGGATATTCCTACATCAACCGATTGGTCTTCAATCCGTGGGGTCATGACCCTCAACACGGGACCGAAAAATTGTCGGTATAGCTACTAAACCGTTAGGCTGAATAAAACGTTTTGTCCCAGACAAAATCAAACCGAGTACATCAGCCCCTAAGAGGAGGTCTACGGGTCCAGGTACAAACCACCGTGAGTCAGCAGGAGCTAACTCTGAAGTTAATTTTACAACGGCAGGGTTGACGTTTACCTGCGGGTGTCTGCCTAATATATTATTCAAAACAACAGCCTTGGCCATAATACGCGGGCCATCAACGACAGGCGAGAAACAAATTTCAATCTCACCTTTGAGACCATCCGCCTGAATACCACCAATGCCATATATTGCGGCATGGTGGGGCCTCCAAGGTAGGCCCAATCTCTCCACTAAGCAAAAGGATGCAAGGCAGCCTTGTGAACCCGAATCCAAAAGGGCACGTACAATCAAATAGTTACCCTTCGGGCCCCAGACCTTGACTGAGACCGTTGGCAGAAGGACGGTATCAGCTGGGGAGATAGTAGGTGGAGAGAGGGCCGCAACTACCTATTGCGAATAACCTCCCGGGAACGGAGGTTGCCAGTTGGAGTAAAGGTGGCTTTCCACTGGAGTGCTAAAATGTCTCCCTGGACGCACCAACTCCGGCGCTCTATAGCCCTTACTGCGACCTATCTGCGGCGGACGACGCTCCAGACGCGGCCGCTCGTGAAGCTGTGGTGAGAACCGCTCTGGAGTAGAACGCTTCCAAACCTCTGCACAATTCCTATCGAGATTAGGAGAGGGGCGAGGGGAGCCCCCGCCCATGGGCGGCGATCCCCGTCGCTGGTTCTTGTTAGAATGGACAGGAGGACGACTACAATGTCCATGGTGTTGGTCGGGATGCGGGCCCCCGCCCGTGCGGGGATGTCCAGCATCAACAAATCCGCCAACACCGTTTCGATTCAAACACAATATTCGGTGGTGCTTACCTCGGCAATGCGGGCAAGGATCCGACCCTGCACAGTCCCGCTGCAAATGCTGACCTAAACAAGTGTAGCACCACTTACGATTGTTGGCAATGCCACGTCGGTCTTTGACATTTCTATCAAGAAACTTCGGGCATGATGGTACCAGATGTCCATCCAAATTACAATATATACAGCGTTGCTGTACCTCGGTGACTGCATATTTATGAGGAGGGCGTCGTGGCTCTCCTATCCCATGACGGGGAGAGGGAGCACCGACACGACGCCGGTCCGGCAGAGGACGATCTGGGGCCCGAGAGGGGCCTTCAACACCAGAATTGTCCAGAACTCTGCACTCCTCATCCAAAAATTTCAAAAGGTCTTCAAACGGGGGAAGGTAAATGGTACTATCACCACCATACCGTTGCTCAAACCGGACCTTTAGATCAGTGGGCAATTTAGACAATACAATATGAAGCAGAATAAATGACCACTGATCTATGGGTAAGCCTAACCGCTTCAAAGCATTCAATGCTACCCTTAAGGGGTTCACTAGGTCAATGCGCAATGTGGCAGTCCTGATTAACCGAGGAAGGCCCAAAATCTGTGACACATGAACATCTGCCAAACGCCTGACGTTGGCATATCTACTTATCAAGAGTTCCCTAGCAGTGGAATAATTTTGATCGGTAACCTCTAGGTGGCTGATGAGCCCTAATGCCTCTTCCTGTAAGGTTGAGATCATGTATGCCAATTTCTGGCTTGGCGACAAATCCGTCCTAGCATCGACTAGACTGTTAAACAAGTCAAAATAGGCAGTCCAGCCTCCCAAATGACCGTCAAAATGGGGTAGGCCCAATGTTGGTAAGCGACCTAGTAAGGCAGAGTGGGAGGAGGTTTGCATCTCCCCCTTCAAAGCACCCTGTTTTGCAATCCTTATTCTAGATGTGGCCTCCACAATCCCATCGGCCAACTCGTAGAACTGAGTGACATCTGCCTCAACCTTGGCAGCCAAAACCGAGTCCTCACTCGTGACAAGGGTAAGGAATTCTGCAAAGTATTTGTCTATGCTAGTCTGACGGGCTGGCAAATCCGAATGCCTTGCTAACAAAGCCTCTGACCTATCAGGTCTACTAATTAAAGAAGCTGCAGAGGTGACCCATCTCAATTCCGCTCCAATTTTACCGGCAAGATTTTTCAATGACATATTTTCAAACAAAATTAATAATCACAAACAAAAGAAAACAACAATTTATTTTTCTTGATTATCAAAACAAAATAAATCTTGTAATATGTCAGTGAAAAGGGTACAGGGAATATTTATTTATAAGTAAACACTTCACAAATAAAAACCAAGTATTTAAATCATTCAAATCAAACAAACAATAACCAAAGAAAATGATTTTAAGTTTTCAAACTACAATAACCAATACTGCAAATGATTTTAAGTGTTATACTTCAAGAACCAATAATACAAATGATTTTATGTGTTACTACAAAGAATAATATTACTATTTTCAATATCTTTATGTAATATTATGTAACACCAAATTTCAAACAAAATTTAATTATAAGATCAACTTTAATAATTTTATCAAACAACAAGAGGGTAGGTACACATTACCTAGGCAATTTATAGTTTAAGTTTCAATTTAAATCAATTAATTTAAACCAATTAATTTATTTGAATACAAATACCATTTAGTGAAAATGGTCACATAAGTTTAAACTATACTTTAGACACTCATATATGTATCTTAGTTAACTAGGTGGGCACCTACAACAAGTTATTTCAAAGATTCAATACAATGATAAAAAGTCAAGGTCAAAAATACAAATTATGACACAAATTTACAGTAATAGATGAGATAGTATTATCTCCACAATAATCTATGTACTGTTCATAACAAACAAACAAGAATTCAAAACAAAACCTTGACCTTTTAATCACCGGCAATACAAATAAGTTTTTCTAATTATTTGTTACCAATATGGTCGGAATACCTTTCAGACTGTGGAGATTAATTACAACCTAACAATACACAGCTGATAAGGTCTGTTTGACACATCCAAAACCAATATAGTATGCAAAAGGGACAAAATTACTGTGGGGAACCACGCTCTGCTACCAGAAAGTGTAGGCTACCTGTATAGCCACAACCAAAATCGAACCAATGGGGCCCATGAGCATTGATATTAAACCTTGGACCATACAAGTACCCCTCCAAGCCGCGATATCATCCACGGCATTGGATATACGTATAGTGGTTTTGGTCAAACGCAATATAACCTTACAAAATATTTGCACTTACCAAGTCCGAGACTCGCTACCTCCGGTATGATTGGTCATCAGGGTGTCCCGGCTCTGTGCCTTCAACCCCAGATGGGGGGCGAGCCTTCTAAAGCGGTGTAAGGACCTACTCTAAGCTAAGGGACCACGAGGATTCGGATATGGGAAGGAAAATTGCCGCACAAAAATGATGCACCACCACAAAACACCAATATTGATATATCGGAGGCTGAAGACACTTTCTTAGCCTATATACTTAAACTATATTCTATATAATTGCAACAAATCACGTTCACAAAATTATAACGTGCGCAAGCGATCAAGTCGTAAGACGGAAGGGGGTTCGGTTCAGTCTGTCAAGCAATGTTGCCAACTCAAAAGTAGTGAAGTGAACTATTTTACAAATCGATTATGTCAAACAAATTATTGGTTGCGAACAGTAATAATGCTGGTAAAATAGCCGAGTAAACGAAGCATTATGGGTCCGTTTTTTTTTACTGTGAACCGAATTGCATACAATTTTGGAATTAGGTTCATCTTACCCTTAACTTCAAAAGTGAAAATGATTTGAACTCCGCAACCACCCTGGGTGTGGTTGCCACCCCTTCTCGGGGGTGAATTTCTTTTTTTTCAAAATTGCCTCGGATATCAATAGAAGGCCTAATTTTAAGCAAAAATCATATATAAAGCTTTTCAAAAAATCCAATACTTTTCAAGTTATTGGCTATTGAAAATTTGCAATTTTTTCACGGTTTTCATCGGTTTTTTGCAAATATCTCCAAAAATATACGTTTATCGAAAATTTCATCAAGAACAAAGTTGTCCCAGGTAAAACAATGAACAATTTGGTATTTTATAAAGTATTCTACGTGCAATATTAAGCTAGATATTAAAGATCAAAGCCGTGTTTTATTTTATCTGAAATTTAATCGATGTGGTCAATGCCATCTAGTGGCGAGCAGATGCATTTTATGCATTTTAATACAAAGGGGTTTTGTAGTGCATAAAATAAGCTTTAAAATGATCACTATTCAAAGTCTTTTGCACGTAAAATAAGTGAGCTGTATTGCAAATAAGGGGAGCATCTAATGTTTTTTCTTTTAAATCAATGGGTTTCATAAGTGCCATTTCCACCATAATTAAAATTAATCGTATTCCGCCTAGAATTAACTTTATTATGAAGAGTTTGATGGATAGTATCAGTTTGGCTGCTTCAGGACACATATTTTTCAAAAAATTCATGATTATATAAAAAACAAACTTTCAAATATTTTTAAAACTCCACCCTATTTTTCATAATATCTCAAAAAGGACGACAGATACGTATAAAAGTGTGGAAATAAAAAAATTGATAATTTTCTGACAAACAATTTGGATGTTTTGGTTTTTCTGTGAAACAAAAATTGACGGAGTTATGATTGTTTAAAGAGCGCGTGGCAGCGGAATCAGAGCCTCTCTTAAGCCCTTTAACCCTTCACCGTTTCAGAAAAAGGTTTTTTACTATATATTGCAATAAAGGATGTTGTAGCTCTTTTAATTACCTTTACAATGGTGTTTTATAACTTGTGATAGCATGAAAATTGAAGGAGTTATGGTCCAAAAACTTAACATATTTTTATCTACTTAGTAACTGAAAATTTCGGAGTGCGAATATTTGGAGCAATGTGAAAGTACGCAGTATAATAGAGACCCACAACTATTGTAATGTGTATATATGCTACTAGAAATGTATGAAATCAAGGAATTGAATACAAATCCTAGGAAATGTGTACAGTTCCGATACTATTTAGGAACTGTGTACAATATTGTTTGAAAAACTATTTAATGCATAGATATCCTAGGAAATGTAAAATTTCCTCGGAATTATATGGAATACCTGCTGGTCCACCGGCAATATGTAAAATAACTATATTTGGGCGTAGTAATCAATGTTATGTTAGGACAGTAAGTCTTTGTCACTTTTTTTGTGTTCATTTCAGAACATTTAGACGTTCGAGGCTTAAGGGTGGCCCAAGGGCCACCCCCGCCGCACCCTAACCTATATTAATAATATATTATGGCGATAATACACAAATATTATCGCCATAATATATTTATATGGTATATATTTATACCATACTATGACACATTTGCAAGGGTTGTAAGATTTTCAAGGGGTTGAAAATGATTTTAATATGAGTTAATTATGTAAGAAAATACTTTACAATTTCACCATTTGCTATTAGACATGTTTTCTAGCGATAAAATGGCTCAATGTAATTTTTTCCATTAAGGGATGGTTTACACCCCATAAAAATAATAGGCGGAGTTCAGATCATTTTCACTTTTAAAGTTAAGGATAAGATGAGCCTAATTCCAAAAAGTTCATGCAAATCGGTTCACAGTAAAAAAATTCGGAGGTAAGACCGTATTTTTCGCTTCGTTTACTCCACTAAAAGTGACTTAACTTAAAACGGAACTAGCTCTCAAAACCAGCTCGCGAAACATACAGTTCAGGGTATATCAATATTTTCTTGCTCTAAGGAACTATCAAAGACTTCAAATAAACTTATACCTACTATCGACTTAATCTCCTCCATAAAAAAAGGTTCTAAGAATTCTCTGAACATCTTGAAATTTGTACCCAATATTATTTCAAGCAGACTCACTATAAAAGCTGCACTAAAATTCAGTATTTAAGGATCACCTCAAAGGTCACGATAAATAATCTTAAACGAGTGTTCAGGACTCGAGGAAAATTATGCTCCGGTTATGCCTCTCCCTCACTCTCAAAGAAACATCCTCTGTCGTCTCATTCACACCGTATATTTACGGTGGCAGTCGACGACTGAGTAAAAATTGTGTTTATGGTTATAGGATGGAGACAAATTTGTTATGGAGTCATTTTTTACGGTAATCCAGCCTGGAGACACCGTGGTTGATGTTCTTGAAGTGTTTTTGTTGGAAAACTTCTTGTTGCTGCTTAAAGTGATATATGATCTAAAGGACATGAAGCAGTTCTTAAGTTATTCGCTATCGAAAGTCTAATCACCTAAAGTGAACTTAAAATAGTTGAACGTAACCGATCAAATTCTGGCAATGTTAAAAGAAGTAATAGAATTCGTTGCATCATGGTGGAATGACCTATTCATATGTTTGTTGGCAACTTTTATTTTTGGCAGAAGTTCGAGATTTGTTACGGAGTTATATCTGGTGATCTAGATTTCTAAGCCAAATCACTTTATTTCGTAAGCATCCGCACATTCCCTAACGATCGAAAACCTGCCAAATTCTCTGTAGTGTATTAAAATTATTACAGATTGATTGGTAGGTAATTTAAATTGTATTTAAATAGACATACGATCTAAATTGCAATCACAGTAATTTGAAGCTCCATTTATATTCCAATCATCGTCAATAGAAGCTCAAATTCCGAAAACAATTAACAAGACAATACCAACCCACTAATTAACATCAAAGGACAAAAATTGGAGTTCAAATTGTCGCTTTCGTAACAAAATAATTATAGAAAATTTGCAAGCTTCGGGTAAATTTGTACTTTCATGCAAAGTCACGTACAGAGGACGGCCCATTGCAGCGGGTGAAATTTTTGCAAATACCTGCAAAATCGCAGATAATGCTTCGAAAAGTTAAGTCAGCTTAACTCTGTTTGTTTGGGATTGGGGTTATCCGGCACTGGTGCGAAAAGTTCCCGAAACAGGATAATTAGTTATAATTATTTGCTTACCTCTATTACGCTGGACCCTACTTCCATCAACGGACGGAGGTCTGGCATTTTTGCTGATGTAACACCGTTATTTAGGAATGTTGCTATCGTAGGTTTCTTTGAATTGTGTGCCTAACCTTTTCAATCTTGCAGCATAATATACGTAGAATCCATTTAAATATGTAGCAACATCATCTTTTGATGTTGACTCAACTTTGTATCCTAGCAGGGGTCTGCGACGTCTTTTGAGATGTACGCGGCGACCGATCAGCAAATTAGATCTTTTTATGCAAACAGTTGACGTTTGCCGACAAAATAAGCCTTGGAGACTAGAAAAATATCCCCCGAGATAAATGAAACGAGGCCGGAAGTTTTTTTGGTTAAACTGAAATGTCGACCTCAAATATAAGATTATTTACTTTGGTAACGTGATAGGAGATTTCCATTTGTATATCATTTGCATTAGGATTATATTTGACTTAACTATAGACTTAAAAAATATTATGCTGATAAGTCCGAAAAAAAACACCATAAACAAGCACATGATATACAATGCAGAAAAATTTTGGCCCAAATAAGGCGCTTTTGAACGTCGAAGCTAAGAATGATTCAGAAGTCAGCGCATGAAGTCCTTCAATTGAGAAGAATCGCCAAGAAACTGACTAAAGATACATCTATTATTTCAATAGTATAATTGCTAACTAATATAGGTAGTCTATCTATCTAAATATATCAATAGGACGCAATAATAATCATTCGAGCGGTAATGACCGGGTCATCAAATTGTATTCAGTCATGTGTCACCTGCAGCTGTCATGGGATGATTGTACCGTGACGGCCTGGGTCTGGTCTCCTATATCCATATCGACTGATATAGTGGAACACAGTGTTTGTTTACTGTGTCCAATCATACTAGATGTTCTATGTGTTGAGAAGATTGTTTGGTCATAATGATCTTACTGGAAATCGTTGTTTTATATTGAGTTTCAGTTTATTGGAACTTAAGTGTCTATCATTAATGTTTTGATTCTAAATTACAGCTGAAAGGTTTGGCATTGTTGTGATCATTAAGTTGTTTGTCTCTATATCTACTAATATAAAGCTGAATAGTTGTTTGGCTGAATAATAGTATGTCGTAAATCGACAATTAATACCATCTCTACTGTATGACTCGTTAACTGGACAGATTCTTAAGTTATTACTGATTTGCGATTGTTTACCTCTCACTATTAATTACTTTTGGTCAATCTACCAATAAGGTCGAAAAGGTGGGTTCTATTTTTCGACAGTTAAAATCCTTTATAACAGCGAACATGAAGCTTCCGTCCTAAACACCAAAAGTTTGAGCAAGCAACGACGTCACCTTCGTTTAACACGTTTAAGGGCAAGTGCACACATGATAAACAATTAACGCAAACCTCGCCACGTCAGTGTGTAAACATGGGGTTGAAGGCACATAATACGTTGATCGGCATCCATTGGTGCGTGCTGACAAACATAACCGGCGATGTGTTAATCAATAACGTCATGTAATCGTTGTGTACGACATTGATGATTTTGTATATTGGGGAATTGATTTTGGCTGTCGAATGAATATTTTACCATGTACGATGATTTTGTAGGTGGTCAAGTGCTTTTCATGGTTCGTAATTATGGAAAGGATTTTATGGTTTGTGTGGATTCATTTTGTTGTGAAGTCAAATTATAAAATAAATTGGTACCTAAATATCATGAACAGAAATAAACCGAGATGAACGGTGCAAAAAATTAACTGTCTGACCATAAAGATCCGTTTAATGTAAATACGTCAAATTTAATATCTGGGTCAATACAGCAAGATAAAGCGCCATTTATATTTGTTGTTTCTTTCATTTACAATGCTGTCATATGAGAAGTCCTAAGTCCAATGAGCATGCTTACAAAGTTTGTATTAGTGAATAGAAGTACAGGACCTTCCGGTTGTAGAAGTAACCAAACAAAGTCAATTACCACACAGCAGTAAAATAAATCATCAACCAGCAGCGCCATTACGGACAAAAACTAGAACATAGCGGCTTCATACACATAACAAAGTTTCCCAATTACAGTTCGCTCAAACTTCCCACAACGATCACTTGTTTTTCTAACTACCCGCGTATCGGTACTGGATAAAAGTTTCTTGGATACCATGGACATTTCTTGCGAATCATAAATTTAAGGTTTTTTGACATGATTTCAAAGATAAATATGAGCCGAAGTTTTAGTTACATACAAATTGTGGAACTATTAAGCTTAATGATAAAAGGCGGTAATTAAAGTGATATTAAAAGGATGGAAAATAAATCTCGCAGCGACATTTCACCTTAAAAGGGATCTAAAATTCTCGTACACGCGAAAACTGTCACCGAAAATCACGAGACCAAAACTAAAAGCACAAGAAAATATAATAATTCCACGATTCTGGCTGTGACAGCAAAGATTTCGTTATAAATCTGCGTTCAAAAAGGCGGGAGAACATTAAAAATAAATAAGGGGATACTGGGAGGCAAAGGAGGATGTTTATTCAGCTTTTAGTACTGTTTGCTTGGAATGTTAGTGACAGTTACGTAAGTACTCGCATTAATGTGACTTAATGGGAAACTTGGGCAGATTTTAATATTCTAATCGCCCTGAAGTCACGGATCGATCTAAAACATGTCTTTGAAGTTTGCGCATAAAAAAAATCTGCTCAAAGCTTAAAAGGGTCAACTGAAAGTTCAGCTTAGATACAGCAAGTCCATAAATTACAGTATCTGGAGGCAAATTTTTAAATCCAACTAAAATATTCAGGCGAACGCCTCACAAATACTGCCGACATATCCCTGGCTTTTCGAATTTGCATGGATATGGCGCCAAAGCGTCGGCCTCGGGGCTTCACACCATCATAATCCGAAACTCGGCTAAACTGATTTAAATTTTCACCATAGACGATGACTTCGTACTCCCATTGCGTGTATCCTCGCAAAAATATAACTACATCTGTTTATTTGAAACTTTACCGTATCGCGAAGGTGTAAGGAACAAATTCGTTGAAATAAAGGTAGCCAAAGTGGAAAATGAAAACGGTTTTCAGATTGTTCTTTGTAAAGTTGGAAAAGTATTAACAATTTGAATTTGAATGTTTCATTAGCAATTTGTTCTGGAGATCATGTTGAAGTTACTGTAAAATTTGAATTGACTCTTATATGATTTATTATGCTACCTATTTGTTTTTTTTTATCTCTAAATTTCTAAATATCTACCCCTATGCTCTCATATATAAACTTCACTTAACATTTTCAGGATATAGATTCTTGCACTCAAACACTTAAAAGACCATCACCAAACATTTTATGGAAACAAGAAATATCGAAACAGCTTATGAGCTTACTAAACGGCAACTTAACACGAAGCTTAATCGCAACGTTAAGATGTAAAGGAGCAAATATACTTTCAGTTCGCGAAACGGATCCCTTTAAGCTTGTCTACTTTTGTTTTAATGGAGAGACTTGGAGCCTTTGAGATTACAGCTGAGCATGAAGATTTTTAATTATCTTTGAGATACTGTCTACAAGACGAAGGATTGGAAATGAGCTCGTTATGATAGTTCCGGAGTATCTACTGAGATATGAACGAACGTTTTTATGTCTTTATTTATTGTCCTTTGGAAATAATTTAAGGGTGCTTATGAAGATGAAGCTGCTAAAGCTACTATCGGGTCAAAAGTCGACTTTTAATTAAGAAGAACCGGCAAGAAACTCAGCAAGTTTCCACAACTATATATTTCTGTTAAATGAATTTTTATGGTAGCATTATTAAATATAAATAGAACTATTGCTACCCTCTTCATGCGAGATACTCGTACATTAAATCATTTAGCATTTCACATCATGAACGGCATTTATTTCAAAGCCAATTTTAAATTCAAAATCCTCACTCGAGAGGGCGAAAACTATATTCCGCAGATAAGTTGGTAGAAATACCCTCTCGTCCATATTTCTGTATGTCAATGGCGAATGGTAGGGAGGCGGATTTATATCATATATTTATTTTGCTTGGCTAGTAATGGCGCATTAATCTTGGACCAAGTGCCTTACGAGTGGTATTTGACATTTCGCCTCTTCCCTGTTAGCCGCAGCGCTGGATTTATTGATGACGTTATGTTTTGGTGTTTTCACAATCGTATTTATTTATTTTAGGAATACTAACAGCTTTATATAGTAAAATAACATTAATACATTAATGTCATAAATCCAAGAACATGTATACATGAATAACTGTTAATCTAAAGCTTTCGGCGAAGGAAAACATCGTGAGAAAATCTGCATGCCCGAGATGTCACAATTAAAGACATCTTAAGTCTGCACTAAGTCCGCGTGGACTATGGCTTAACCTTCCTCGTTGTTAGAGGAGGCTCGTGCTCCTTGATGGAGGCGTATATGATGATGATGACTTATGTAAAGAAAAATCTCATTGCTTAGTATGCGTTACCAACTTACTGTTACGTCGTTGTGCAGTTTTAGTCTTGATTGTTTATGTTCATACCTGAAACAAATAATTGGGTCTTATTAGGCTAATAATATTGGTATCTAAAATAAAACATATGCTGAGGGACCATCTAACTTGGCAGAACTTCATTATAAATAGATAGTTGATGACACACCCACAATCTTGATTGTCAAATCAGTATTACTTTTTCTTCTTCTTTATTTAAATGGCGACTGTAGCCAGTAGCACAACTCCGCCAGTGTCGCGTTAGTTAAAGATAAACGACGGGGATCATAATTTTCGAAGTCGAATTAAATAATGTGGATGAAAATCAAAATGAAATAAACAAATTGGTAAAATAGATTGCGTAGAAAATGTATTCAATGAATGCATCGAGCGTGTCGTCACAAAGGCCATAATACTATAGTTTTACGAATGTCAACACGTATAAATCATGGGGTATCGCGGGACAACCACGCGTTATTGTCTGAATTTATGAATTCCATGGTGTGTGACGGGGCATAAAACGAAAATCATTGCCTATGGATTTTTATGGGCCGCAAAAGCGATGGATATTAAAGCTGAAAAGTGTTTTAAGTCCAGTAAACAGGACACAATTTGAGTTATCTTCTATATACGTATGTTAAATAATGATAGAAAACAACTGTAAATAGTATTATTATTTCGTAACTTAGCTTTTCTACACTAATTTTATAATAAGGAAACATTTGTATTTTTTAATAAACTTTAAATATATAAATTAATAATATAACATGATCAGGAAGTAACATAGGCTATATTATATCCCTGTATTCTCACGGGAACGGGAGCTACGCGGGTGAAACCGTGCGGAGGCAGCTAGTATTTAATAAGACCTCATTACCCTCAGATTAAGCAATTCCAAGGCGAGACTGTAGTTTTTCCAACTTCATTAAAAATTAACGCTAATTTCAATGGAAATTCTTTTGACTTGTAAATTGAACGCTGCAGGGTGTTAATTGGAAGCGACGACGTAGTCCAAATTGTTGGACTGTTAGTTAAACTCAGTTTAAACAAGCCACTGATGTCCGACATCCGGATGGGTCCGGTTTTAACTGGATTTGACTGCATAGATCCAGTTTGTGCTAGTACGCTTTGACGGTTGATTTTAACTTTTAAAAGTGCCAACTTGATTGACACTGGCACTCACAGATAAAAGGGACTTTTTCCTGATTGCTCTTGGTGCTTTAGTTAGCTTTCCTTTTACGTCACAGTGTACTCTATGTACATTACGTTAAAGTTTATATTCTGTTGATTGTCATGTATTTATTTCGGAAATTAAGTAATAGTGCACACTTCTACAATAATTCGATTTTAAGTTTACCAGTTTTAATCTAAAGGCAAAAGTGACATGTCATAAAAAAAATATCGAAATATTGATGAACATAATAAAAATGATATAATTGGTCATTCAATATGCGATGATAAAATTAAAATTATACCTACAAATATTGATTTACGAGCCGGCAAACGTGTAAAGGCGGTAAGGTGTTGCGTTACAAACGGTCACTCGGAGATTTATTTCATTTTGACACACGAAACAGTAGCTTATTGGTTTTATGTGTATCCGATTGCCGTGAAGCCATAAACTGTGTGGTCATAAAATCTATTTTAATCCTTTAAATGCTAACGATATTGACGCGTATCGATTTTTGCGAGCTTTCTAGGGTATGTTTACGTAAGCTTTGTAGGATGAGGCCTATGGTCAACGAGTAACTAGTGGGTAATAAGATAGGTTGATAAAAGCTTTTTAAGTAGTGATTCGTTATTGACTTTTTATGATTATATTTTCAATTATTTTAATTCATTTCAATAAGCTTTGGGAGAGGCCCGTGTAGTCGGCCCGTCGTGTCAAGTAAGTACAAAATATCACACAGGAATTTTCACAGAATTTTAAAGCCAACTATTTATCTTAGAGAAAGGTTTGATAGACCACTTGATATATGTTTAGCGCATAATAAAGTCAGAACCTAACCTTTTCTGGAACAAAACTGACTAAAGATGCTAATCACTGTAAAATTTAATTCCTGATTTTGTTAAACGAATCAGCTTGAACGCCCAAAGGGGTCTATGCAATTATCCTTATAACAATTCCAGGATTCTAGTGAACCCTGTTCCTACACGAGTCCCAGTATTGGCGTTAAGTCAATTCGTTGTACGTAATTGTACTAATTAGTGAGCGGATCACACGCGCTCCTGGGCAAATGGATTGTTCAAGTGACGGAAATGCACTGCGATTGTAAATAGCTGAACTACTGATGTTTTCATTTACTGTCTCTGTACAGTACTCTGTGATGTATATACTAATAATTAAGAGAAAAGATTTGACTTTCAATTGTTTGAAACGAAATGGCTCCGAAATTACGTGACTGATCTGATTAAGTCTTCCACCAATTAAAAACTACATTATCAGGGAGTACATAAACTTTATTTCATCCCAGTGTACTTACGGGAACGGGAACTACGCGAGTGAAACCGCGCGACGGAAGCTAGTTGTATAATAAAATTGACAGACGGGAACTAAATTGAAAGCAAATAGATGATTGTTACAAAATACCAGCCCACATTCCTACTATATCAAAAATACATAAGTAGGTACTTATATACCTAGTAAAGTTTTGGACACAGAAATTCATAGGGATGCAAATATATTTATTCTATGTAGGAATGCAATCCACGGCTAACGAATTTAAAGGGAAGGTAGCTAACCACAACGCCAACCAGCCAGTTAATAAACAAAATTATCCTAACCCTAAAATGCTCGTTATTCCATCAGTAAATAACTTTCAAATTAATTTAGAAAGTTTACTTGGATATTGTTAAGAATAAATGTAGTGACTAGAAAAAATATCCTTATATTTATTAGTGTGATTTAGTAACAAAGGAAATGTAAGTTGCGATTTTTGTTTGGAACGAATTGATGTCGCAGCTCCACTACGATTGGTGAAAATAATTGCCGTCGTTAAGGGGCATTACCGGAACAGAAGTAACGTTACGACGGAGAAATTGTTGAAATACCACAATTTGTACTTATTATTGCTAGCTATTGATTAAAAATGAAATTGGAATCGTTAAGTTGGAATCGTTAGGACCCATAAATGGTAAAATCTTGTGTTAGCAACAAAATTATAGGTGCTTTTTTCGTGGTTGGTGACTTTAAAGCCACTGGTCTGCTTGTCCTATGTCTGGATGAAAATATCTATATAAGTAAGAAATAAAAAGAATAGTATTAATTACTAGGTATATTAGATACCAAAGCTCTGTTTACTTTAGAATCCGATTTACCATGTGTGAAAATGTCCCAGGTAAAATATTTATTTATAACTCATTCTGTCTACGCAACAAATAAAACAGACACTCAATTTCCAAAATGGCAGCACGCTGACATTCACGTTTCAACAATCCAACCATAAAAACACGTTGGAGTCCACATTATTTTCAATTTAACATCCACACGGTGACTTTTGAAACAATATATTTCCAAATAGATAAAGCAAAATGTCACCCGCAAATAGATAGTCGTATCACGCGCTTGCCACAGATTACGGCAGGCCACGGGCCATGGACTCGATAGCCAGTAGACTCCTAGTACTCATTTATTCGCAACGCAAGCAATTAAGTTAATAAACTGTTGTGCGAGCGCTTACCGTCGATACTTATTGCGAATTAACTCTAGTTTGAGTCAATAATATGAAAAAAGTGATTTGATTTGATGTCGTAGCGAATAGAGACACAACAGTCGAAACACATTTAAAGATAATGGTTCAACAGTGAATGCTCATTGATCTGATCATCTTTACGAAAAATCCTATTGGTTGTTGCTGCCCTTGGTGCTTCACTAATCATTGGCAACACAGTGCTTAA
This sequence comes from Thyatira batis, assembly GCA_905147785.2. Taxonomy (NCBI): domain Eukaryota; kingdom Metazoa; phylum Arthropoda; class Insecta; order Lepidoptera; family Drepanidae; genus Thyatira; species Thyatira batis. The sequence continues at coordinate 10,264,042 of LR990489.1, forward strand.
ATACGATTTGTTTTCCTAATGTGGTATCTGAAAGCGTATATATTAGGAGTCTACCAGTCTATATCGATGTCGGCAGGCCACGAGCGGTGCCGATCACGCACGAACGGCCGCCATTTTAATTTGCAACTGTCGAAAACTTGTGTCGGGCCCGATGGAAAACGTCATGCAGCATGTAAAGGGTTAAATAATAATTCGTGTGGGGATTTTGTGGGAGTTTTATGATACACATTATTGTTTATATAGTTATTATATTTGCTTTAGGAGTCTATATAATAGAAGTATAGATCCATGTACACTTTACAATACTAACAGACTGTTGGTGGTTTGTGACATGACAATCAAGCCGCTGGTCGTGGGTTCGAATCCCACCCAGGACAAACATTTTATGCGTGTCTGTTTGTTCTTAATCTGGATGTAAATAAATATGTATTTAAAAGTAGTATATATATCAGGTATCTGATTACCATATCACAAGCTCTGCTCAGTTTGGAATCAGATAGGCCGTGTGTAAAAAATATCCCAGGATGTTTAATATTTATCTGATAGTGTAGATCATCATCTTTTTCTATTGATCATTACTAGTTCCTATTATTATTAGCGGGCGACTTAATGGAATATTTTGAATTGTTTGTAAAATACAAAATAAATCACTACGGATATAAGCAACTGAAGTTTTTTTTTTACATTCAAAAAATATCATAAACAAGTCACTAACTTTTATTACCAACAGTTACTATAATAGTTAACACCTTAAACAAAATACATCGTGTTCTCCAAACATTAGTATCACCCAATTTAGATCGAAATGATATTTTTGAAGCCAAAAGTTAATGGGTTTTTGAAAATTTCATTCCCCCCAGAAGCCATAACTGTCTCACTTTGATTAACTACGGGTGTTGACTATCATGTTAATGAAACACCATAGACTTACAAACGTTTAAGACATATACCTACTTTATGAAATGTTCAAATCCTCCAAAATTAAGGGTAAGTATGAGTTGCTTGGCAAATTAGTCAAAACGATGTACAAATCATATATGAAATTTTTCGTCAAAAATTAAAATTAAATATGGTAAAAATGGGGCGAAAGCATAAATATATAACTAGCATAATATATTACTTACTACGAATCAAAGATAAATAAATATCGTCTACTTCTATTTAAAATTAGTTCCGTCTGTATTAGCATCAGTACCTACCTAGTTTAGAGAAAATAATCATTATTAAAAATGACTAGACTACATCACTGATAATGACATTAATTTAATCTAAATATAATCATTTTTCTTTGGTTTAAAACTGCCCTGTTTATAGTAAAATATTGTCTATTATCGTTTTCCACCAATATCGTAACAAATCGTTCCAACTCTCCAAAAACCTATTCATATTTTTTGTCAAAGTTAATAGCCTCTTAATTACTATTACAAAGCTATTATAGGCTATACAAGTGACGGAATAGGTCATAATTCTTAATCCAAGTTCATTATAAGGCCCCCCGCACACGAGTATCGCGTGACTATATTAATAATGGCTATCCAAATAACGGGTGCGTTAAAATCTATGAGACTATACATCATTAGTTTGTGTTTTCGAAGTGGTGAAAAATCTTTATTTTTTTAGTTCAACAAGTTTAGGATTTATGTAAGTAAATACAAAAAAGGTTTTAATCAAAAACACTCCTCAATTAGGTACTGTACGGGCATGTCTTTTGCATAATCTGTGTTCGTTATCCATTAATATATTATGCAAGCAATATAATTAAGCGCGTGATTAAACTAAGGCGCAAACAGGCCAATATTGGCTTTGTACCTAATTAGGTAAGCTAAATTGGCTTCCACTGTTTATCAGGCGAATGGCTTTAAAAAAAACAATTAATGCTATCTCAATTAGTAAGAGATTGCAAACGTGTACACAGGAATAATGAACTCAGCTGTTTATGTTAAAAAAAGTAAACTTATTCGCTGTATCGTACCATTAAATAAATAATAAATTAATATCCTGGGACATTTTTCACACACAGCCATTCTGATTCCAAACTAAGCTGAGTACTTATACTGTAGACATATACTACTATTTTTAAAAAAATACAAACTTATATAGATATTTACATCTAGACACAGAACAAACAGAGATATTAACCCATACAAAACGTATGTCTCGTGGAACTCACGACCGGCGACTTGAAAATCAGGGTAACTAACCACAAAGCAAAGGCTTGTCATTATAGACTAGCTGGAAAAGTCCGTAGGTGTCGCCACCATCGCCCGCACACATTAGTCCGTCTAGACGACGATTATTGATAATAATTAATAGGGCAGTGCACGCCTGCCTTTATACTTGTGAGAAGAATTTAATAATGTCACTATGATGTTCGATTTAATATTGAAAATTCTTTAGCTTGATTTTCATCGAAGCTTAGAGGGAAAGGGTGGTAAATTGTTGAAAAAGATTGGAGAAAACGCATTAGTCTCGTTTCAGAAACCTATAATATATTTTTATTATAATTGTGTTTACCTATTCACGGAATACATAATCAAATACCACGAGAATAAAATTAAATAGTAACTTTTGCCGAATCAAAAATACTAATTTTACAGATGGAATTAAAAAATACTACATAAATAGGCACCTAAATATCAATTAGCAATAGTTTATAAGTTTGTATCATATTTACCTTGACTATATTACTGGTATTAACCTCACACACGAATTAAAATGCATAAAACCCTCTACGTATGATGATGGAAGAAGATAAAGAAAAACTAACAGTGATGGATAAAAGCAGCTTTTAGCTAAAAAGCTAAATCTCGAACAGGCCAAGTAAGGTGCTTTTTTAGGGTTCCACACCCAAAGGGTATAAACGGGACCCTATTACTGAGAATTTGCTGTCCGGACCTCCGTCCGTCTGTCACCAGACTGTATCTCAAGAATGGTGATAGCTAGACAGTTGAAATTTTCACAGATGATGTATTTCTATAACATCAAATACTAAAATTAAAATAAACCCATACAACAAACTAGATTTTTTACCGTTTCATGCTCATAATAGTACGGTACCCTTAGTACGCGAGTCCCACTCCCCCTTGGCTGGTTTTAAAAAAGTATTAACGTATGGGTATTCGTATTCAGAGTTTAAAAGTAAAACAAGTATCAAATTACATTAACCAAAGGTTCAACATAAAACACAGTGAGTGATAGTTTCCGCAAAGCCTCAGGGATTATGTGAGCTTAGTAATCCTAGGATTTACTTTGCGAGTTGTTTCAAGACGATACAGAATAAACTCTAATACTCTTGTAACAACATCTAAAGCCCTGTAGCAATGGCACGGAGATTTCTGATTTTGGATGTTACAGACTTTCGAATTAGGTATACTTAATGCGATGTATCAACATATAAATTAATTCTTGTTTATTAGCTATTTATATAATGTATATTTTTTATAAAACAACGTAAATGACCAAAAATAGAAAAAAATATGAAATGTAGGTATCTATATAAATCTAACAAATATTTGGAAAGGGCCCCCCTAATGCTTATAGCTTATATACCTATTGTAAAAAATCAAACTGTCCTAGCAAAACTTTTCCCTTATCTCATCAGCTACCTATTTACATGGATTTTAAACTTAATTTAGCAGGTAGGTACTATGTAAACTAGAAAGCATATATAATACATATGATAAATAACGATACATACTTTTATAGATATTTACATCCATACACAGAACAAACCGACACTTTTTCTCCTCAAAAAATCACAACTACAACCAAATAAAAGTCAGGGTGACTAATCACTAACCACTCTCAAAGAACGTACTACAAAAAAGAAGGTATCCTAACAAAATGTGCCTAAACAATACAATAAAAGGTAACTACAAGTTAAATCGTTCAAATAACTTAAACAAACAATTTGGAGCTCTAAAGCGGTTGTTTAAGGAAGTGTTATTTACCCGGCAGGAATCACTGCCGCTGCCGTGACTGTACTGCTAAGCAGGAAGAAAACGAATATGAGAAGGGGACTGAAAAATAGATTTTGTGAACTTTCTGATAAAGTTCAGAAGACTTTAAGTTGACCAGAGTGTTGATGTAGAATGAAAATGCAGATTCGATAAATGCATAAAAAAATATGGGTGGTATTTTCTGGTATTATTTTTTGGCTACAAAAAAAAATCCTGCTACTTAGAATTTCATCTGATTCCAGTAAGATGTAATTTTTGTTAGTGCTTTGTCTACCACAAATCAAATTAAATATTGAAATCATTTTTTTTAAATAACAAAAAATCATATAACCATTTACCCTTACATAATGTGAATAATAAATAAACATTTTTAAACTCTCCATTGTCATAATACCGGAAAGAAAGACTCCTAACACAAACAAACTAAAGAAAACATTCACATCTAAACATCCAATCCTTCTGCAAACATCCTTACAAACTCAGTACATTCACATAACGGCACACGACATTGCACTCACGAGGCATGGTCTGTCAAACAGGCCAAATTCGTTTAGCAACGCTCCGAGCGCGCGGCCAATTTTCAGCGCTTGTTAGAATGTCTAGTCGTAGTACTTACTCTACGACTGAATGTTAACCCTGTAATTGTAGTTAGGTATTTTTAAATCCCCACGGAGTAGAGGATATGAGGCAGGAGTCTGAGCTCTGTAGGGTTAATTTGAAATACTAAATTCCAATACAATTTATATTTTTATTTCGGTAACTGTAATTGTCTTTTGAACATTGCTGAAGTTAGAGTTCGTTTTGGGTGTGGACCTGCAAGACTGTAGTTTTTTTACTTTATATTTTGGTGCTAGCAATTCAGCATTAATCAGCCGGCACGGTTAATTAGTCTCACAGCTTATAATAACCCAACGTCACATAATTCAAAGATAAATTTGCCAAGGGATTCCATTAAAAATTAAAACTTGCTAACAAGACCTCAGGCCAATTATATCTTCGGAACACGAAGGGTTAATTTTAATGAGCGACATGCACCTGCTTAATTCGTTCTGCAAATGTTTGTTCAAATTTCCACAATACCATTATAATATGACCTTTCTGTATCAAGGATCTTGGAGCTTACAGTTGAATTTCCTCTCTGAAGGGGATCTATGTATTTTGGACGATGTTATGTATAATATTAGTAGACGGATCGAGCAACCAGCTCATTGTCTCAATATCAAACATTGGTGGATTGGATTACGAGATGGGTTAGTTAGTAGATCCCACATGTTTACTTGAGTCTTGTCTGATTGGAGGTATATAGGTATAAGCACGATTACAATTACCGTTTGTTTATCACAGAATATCATTTGCTTGTAGAATTACTACCACCGTTACAAATTTCGGGTCCAGAAGTAGTTTACCAAACTTAATACCTAACATCAAGAAATAGAAGATCAGAGATTATTTGTTGAAACAGACGGAGTCAAAAGTATATTGTTAAGAAGAGACTGCAGACGGAGTATGAATCCTCACATTAAGACTTTTAGAAGCTTTGCATAAAGACGTGTTCAGCGTCAGTAATATTCATAAACAAGACAAATATACCGAATCGCATCACGACTGTTGTCTCTTTCCAATAATCAGTTCCACATGAAACAGACAACTTTTTAGCTCTAGCACAAGAAATAACCTAAAATCACCATATTTTAACAGTAACTTGCCACGTGTCACAATAGAAATTACATCTGTCCAAGCAATAAAATCGTATCTAAGTTAATGAAATCGTATATCTTTCTGTGCGTAATTCAATTATACGGAGCAATCACACTCGCCCACTGAGTATAACAGGTGCATTTTATACTGCCGCCAAAGGAACCCTAACGCTCTGGTTTAACTGTGGTGTAAGCTATAAACTGATAGAATGCAGATAAAAAAAAACATCCCATAAGATTTGTCAGAGTTTAAACAAAGACTCCTTGAAAAAATACTTCAAGACTACGTAAGTAGTAACTGGATAGTAAGTATTTAAGTAAAAGATTATTACCCCGGATTATGGTGCTTAATTACGTTCTGCTTTAACAAAAATAACTAACAGCTATGCAGCATTAATATTTACTTGTCTAATAACATCAGCCTCATCATATTTATTTGGCAAAAAGTTCATAAAAAGTCTGATGCCTCTCCAAAGACTCGTCCAGGGTCCAGCTTTCTCCTATATCTTGCACCACACGTACAAGCATCCATAAATCCCAGAACCCTCCAGTCTTCACCGCGCCCATTAACACGGGCCCGAGTTAGATTTTATACCGCCAAGAATAGAGTAAACAAACATGGTATTCGGTAACATGACGCCATTGGGACTTTTTGGAGGAAAATTCTAGAAAAGAACTTGCTTCAAGAGTCAGTTGCTCGATTTTTCTTTACTGTTGAAAGCTGATTTCAGAAGCAGTAGGAGCTTCGGGAAGTTTTGAATTTCGTTAATTTTGCAAACAGGAATATGATGACTTGTAAGTTATCCTGTTTATAGTGATTTAGTTCTGTAGATAGAAGCACAATTTTAGTATTATATGAATGTAGATTTCAATCCAAAAGTCTTGACAGGCAGAGAGCTAGTAACGGATATCGTTAACAATTTTTCGTCTAATCTAAAATGATAACAAACTTAAGTTCAATTTTATCAACCTATTCATCTGTCATATCAAATTGTTGCTACACTACCTTTAACATGTGAATCCTCAAAATGAGGATTGAGCGTCCAACAACAATATAGACCATAAAACTACCAAAGGAGAGAGCATTATAGTAGCTACCCTATAAACAGAACCTCGACACTCTCCCAAAGCACCAGTACAACCAAATCACTGTGTAAAAAAGGGCACGAGAAAACACGCGTTTCTCTAAAACATATTGTCGTTGTGGGCCCCAGTATGCACACCTGATGCCGGATTTATGGCTGGGGGCCGATGATACAGGGCCTAAGGGACGCGCAGTTGACACCTGCCCATTTGCTGCTTTTAATTTGCCATAAACAAATGCTGGATTCGAACTTGACAAAATACAATGCGGTTCCTAAAGAATAGCCTTTTATGGGAAGCTGCCTATGTCCTTCTACGTGGTCTTAACTGTTTCTGTATACAACATCACTAATCAATCATTTTCATTGAGGATCATCAAATATTGATGATGATGAAAGCAATGGACGAACGAATCTTTCAAATTATTATTTTACTATCGCATATATTAAGTCAAGCAGTGCAGACGTTTGGTACTCCATTGTTCCAAAAAACTAATTCTACACTCATAGGAACGATTGTATTAAATTTCTGGTCTGATACTTTTATTCCTGGGTAAAATACAAGGGGAACACGAGCGAACCCCCTCCACGCCCCCGCTCCCGCTCCGCGTCCAGCTAGGTGCTGGACAGCAGATTCTTTCCATTATATTGATGTCTTGACACGAAAGCTAGAAATACTTACAGAGCCTAAAATAAAAATACGTTAACTAAAGTATAATGAGGATAGAAGAAGACATTTGTTGACAGTTCCACTGGCTTCCTAGTACAATATATAAAGCGATACTACGCGGACAGGCTCATGTTATTATAAACTAGAATTATCATATATAAAGAAACAATCAATTATTGTTTTAAATCATAAAAACACTGCTTCATTATTTTGAACTGCTATTGAATTTTTCCATTACAATGGCCCTGTAATACAATATACAGTTTTAACAGCAAAAGTGTCGGGTTGAGTCATTTTTGCGGTTTAGCTACACTTCGCAGCACTTAAAGTGTTTTAACGAACAAAAGTCGGACAGAACAATGCTCTATAGAAAAAGCCATCTTTAAACCGAAGGCATCACTATAACTTTAATATAGTGTTCAGTCTATTGTTCCAGAAACCCGTTTTCAAGTAATAAAAAGCGTTCTTGTTTTTGCACGAGGTCCAAGCTATGAGACTTTGAACATATCTATCATTCTACTTAGATTCCATTAAGAATTGTGTTATAGATAACATGCTTTATTTTAAAACTAGTGGGTCCCCGCGGTTTCACCCGCGTTCCCGGGGATCTTCAATTTTCCCGGGATATAAAGTATCCTATGTTCGTCTACTTGTTCAATGCTACCTCCCCACCTATTTTCAGCCAAGTCAGTACAGCCGTTCTTGAGTTATAAATAGTGTAACTAACACGACTTTCTTCTATATATAAGATAAAACAAGTACCTATGTATTACAAAATACCAATCAACGACCATTCGGAGATTACTTTTTATCCTAAGGTAAAATATGCAAATAAAAAATTCCATGATACAGTAAATATCAAAAGCCAGTTCGTCTGTTTGTTACAATTTCACGCCTAAACTGCTATATCAATTTCATTGATTTTGTTATAAAAACTGGACCTTAGAAAAGTATATAAGGTACTTAAAACTACACTGGCAAAATCACCAGGTAGTTTCAAAATCGGAACCGCCGCAGCTCGAATCTTGTGGCACAAAGTCACAGCTCTCAAGCGTAAAAGGTATCAATGGCACGTGGGTTCAAATTCATTCGAACCTCGGCCACAGACCGATTAAGTTAGGCCTACAAAAGGCGATAACCCTTAAATGCTAATGGGGTACCGTAGACCCCGTCGTGAACAAAGACCTGTACACAATGCACCCCATTCTGCAACGATAGCTTCAGTTTGTTCAGGTACGCGTTTAGAGGAGATTAAGGACATGTTAAGGGTTATTGATTTGAAACCGTATCCATAAGGTGTAACTATATATTGTTTTGATAATATATGGGGGTAAAAAGGTACAGCGCCTTAGAGTTAGTAAGGACTAGTGCGCATTAATAAAATCTTGTTAAACGAAATCAATGTTTATGTTGTCCTTTATTTATTGACCAGTTTTCTGTTTATCAAAATATTATATCCTTAAAGCTTTTTAGGGGCCTTAAAAAACATGATGACATCAAAATAATTGAAAAATCTGGCAAATAGTGTCGTCCTAATTATATAGTTTATAACAGTCACTAAATTCGTTCATTATTATTACTCGTGAACTACTTTACATAAAGCATCAATATACTCTTGAAGAGTTCTTTCATGTGCCAACAAAATCAATTTGGAGGAGCGTGAAATTGGGTCGTTTTCTACCCCGTATGCATTGAAGGGTTGAGAGCGTGTTTATTTTGGACCTAATACGCCGTACAAGTATTAAAAGTGTTTGAAGTACCACGCAAATGGTATTGAAATGGAAATTTTCAAAGCCTTTAAATGTCCAACTGTAAATGTTATGTGCAAAATACACCTATTTTGCACATAACATTTACATTATTTATATTATCTAAAGCTTAAATCCACTTTGTTATTATTCCAAGCCGTTTTATGCTGTATTTATTGCATTATAAGAGTATATTTAAAAATTATGTTCCAAATTTCATTGCTATAATATAACTTTCTTTATTAATATTATACAGAGGAAAGATTTGTTTATTTTTGTTATGAACAGGCTCCAAAACTACAGGATCGATCTGAATAATTATTTCACCAATAGATAGCTTCGTTATTTGCGAGTAAAATAGGCTATATTATATCTCTGTATTCTTACTAGAATAGGTACCAACTACGGAAGCTATTCGTGAATAAAAGACAAACATTAAATTTCATTTTAATACAACACTGTCAACCATAACTCGACAACCCGAAACAACATGTAAACAAGCAGAGACTAACTTATGAAATGTTCATAACCATGATTATTTATTCAAACTCTATAATATATCACATGAAACTGAGACCAACTTCAAAGGGAGGCCACACTCACCTTCAATATTTGAATAGCGGATTCCCCGTTCAAATAATTACCCAAATTAGGGGGAAGACTTTTACGCACACGTAAATAAATGATGAGCGAGTAAACTTACCTGTTTTAGGAGTTAGGAGTTAAGATACACGGGCACATCCCTAAGTTATTCATAGCTTAGCCCCGGGATAATAAAGTTTGTATTTTGATGGTTGATACGCAATACGTGCGTATGATATGTCGGTACTATATCATGGGATTAGAGCGGGGGACATTGTCGTAAAGGCATGTTTTAAACTGAATGCCGTGTGATATGAACTCGTTGTGTAAACAAAGAATTTTCTTTTAATATTGGTTGTAAGGTTGAGCTTCGGAAATGCAGGTTCTGTTTTTGAGGTTTCATTTATTTCAGAGTTGCAATAAGTCATACTAGCTCCATGGTTGGGCGTAGGTAGAAATTAATTAAAAAATCTAAGTCTAGTAAAATGCAATAATCTTTTGCTTGAAGTTAATCAGTGAAAGTTAAATATTTAATAGTCTTGTAAAAATATATAGGGAAAACACACTATTTGCGCTTACAATTTCGACGGATATTGCATAAGATGTGTTTAGTCTTGCCTTGAAACTTGCATGTACCTACTCAATTTCATGCACTAAGCTTCTAGCCTCGATGAAAATAAGTAGGTACACAATAAAATTATATAAAAGCACTTGTTTCAAAGCGTTTCGAAAAACAGGTGGGATCCTAACTGAGTTAGAGGCTAAGCGCAGGAGGGTTTCCACGTTAATCTGCATACGATAACTGTGGGGCGAGGGAAGCGACATCTGTCTGCAATCTGCATAAGTTTGAATTTCGCACAATTTGAGCCGCACCGGCCTTTTGAATTTATATATCTGAGGATTGTATACAGGCCGTGGGGATTTGTGTGATAGTTGAATATGAAAATGGAACCAATATGGCCGCTCATAGTGGCATATTCTTAAGAAGCTTGCTGTTTGAAGCATAAATTATATAAGAAAATAGCATTTTAATTGATTGAAAATGTTATTTCAAGATAATAAAATAGCATATCGTATTTGAATGATTGAAAACGTTACTATAAGAATTTAATAAAGTTACATATGCTTAGGTTTTTTTTTATTGCAGCGTGGTAGTCTACCATTCAATTAAAAATCTGTTATCTACCGCCATTTCAGAAAAGAATAATTTTCCAGAGATGAAAAGTAGTAAATGTATTATTTCAGAACATATTCTATCTCTGTGCCAAATGTCGATCGGCAAGTCATCAGTCGATCTGGCGTGAAGGAGTTACTAACATACTAGAATTCTCACAAACTTAGATATTCATAACATTAGTTAGTGCTCTATCTACCTGCTTCAGTGATTACGTTAAAACACCAGCCTGTATATACACGGGCAGCACACCCCCTATTATTACGAGTTTTCCCGAATTTTCCCTCAGGTTTTCATTAGTAAGGGTGCGTTTTAGTGACTTATGCAAACAACGGGAAGGGTGCAAAATGGTAACAAGCTGCATTTGTGCAAGTCTTCTGTGCCGCGTCTGTTTATTGTGAAAATTGTGAATTTCGAAGGATAAATAAATTATTTTTTACGATAAATATACTAGGTAATTTCTTCACATACATGACACACACCATGATGGTAATACTATAAAGTGGGAAAACTTTGTTTGTTTGATTGTAATGAATAGGCTCAAAAACTTCTGAAACGTTTTTAAAAAGACTTTCACCATTCGAAAGCTACATTATCCACGAGTAACATAGGCTATATTTTGTCCCCGTAGTCCCACTGGAACGGAAACTACGCGGGTAAAACTGCGCGGAGGCAGCTAGTCATTGATAAATTAATTGGTACTAAGATCAATGGTACTAAGTCTAAAATGCTCAGAGAGTCCCCAAGCCTGTTCTCACATTTAAATTGAATTCTCATCCAAAATCAACAGAAAACAATTAACAATAGAACATTTACAATCAACTCGAAAACAAAACGTGTTTACTTCGGAAACTTTGTATCTAATTTACATCAAACAATATTGAAAGAGTAATGAAAAGGGTGGCCGTGGTGGCTCAGTTAGGAACGCACCGACTCACGATCATGAGGGTGCAGACTGCAGGTTCAAATCCCTGGCCCGTACCTCTGAGTTTATAAAACTTACGTACGGTTCATACCACTGGCTTTCGGTGAAGAAAAACATCGTGAGGAAACCTGCATGCCCGAGATTGTGAACTCCGCCAATCCGCACTAGGCCCGCGTGGTAGACTATGGCCTAAAAATCCCCCATGATGTTAGGGGAAGCTCGAGCTCGTCGGTGGAGACGTATATGAGCTGATGATGTTGAATGAAAAGGGTGTCCGTAAAGATCGATTTTAAAGGAAATAACGGGAAATCTTTAACTGTAGGAAAGTTTTTTAAAGATTGGACACCTGAAATGTCTAGACGATAAAAAGGAAAGTGCAGTTTTGCGCCGCACTAAAACTTTCTAAAAGGGCTTGTTAAGTTTTTTAAGTGGGAGGGTCTTGACAATAGAAACAAGTATAAGACTTACGTAGGTATTTTGAACTGCGTAGTTTGTTGTAAATGGTATTTACCTGAAATGAATGAGAATTGCAATTAGTATTTTTATCTAAGAAGTGAAGCTGGAAATTTGAGAAATACGCATACATTTTAACATTTTCCTAAAAATACATATAATTCATTATATTAGAAATGAGAAATGGGATGTTTATGTTTGTTACTCTATCAAGTTAACTTCCGAATCAAGCAGCAGAGACAATTCTTAAGCAAAACCCTGTAAAAGCCTATTCGAATAAATTTAATATTATTTCCAGCAAAAATAGCTGAACGAATTAATACATATACAATGCCGGAGAAATTGATTATTCCCGGGAACGCTGAAACTGCGAGGCGAATGGTAGTATAACCTATATATATATATATTCATACTTATTACTTATAATATTATAAATGCGAAAGTAACTCTGTCTGTCTTACTTTCACGCTTAAACTTTTGAACTAATTAAAATAAAATTTGATAAGTACATATTACAGAGCCTGAGGGGAGCAACTAGTATAAATATAAACGAATTTTATATAAAAACATATGCACAATGCATTAATTTCACTGCTCATGCAGTCTCATATGTATTTCTCATATTACATGCCACTTTTCAATTCGAGGTGTTCAAACGTGTGCTCTGACCATCGCATTCAATGAAAACCCGTTGATACAGCAACAAATATCCCGTATACATATACAAACACACTTATTACAAAGCCATAAAGACTATATTCCATCGCACTACCGTTGTTTTATTATTGCTATTGATACGCCGCCGGCAGTCGGCACATCAAAGGTATCGCTGAAAAGCTGAAAAAGCCATGAGTTCTGTGAAGTACCGCCGTATTGACTTTTGGTGATAAAACATGATTTAATTGGAAAAGTTTTATGGTTATTTACTTTGAATATTCGAATGGATGTGTTTATTTATTTGATTCTATAATGTTGGCAGAGGGAATATTAACTTTTATTATTATTTCTATGAGCTGTCTGTCAGATGATTTTACGAAAATGATAATCGTGAGAGAGACAGCTTTATCATCGACATGATGGATATTTTTGAGTTTCAATCAAATAGAGACAAAGAAAGTTAAGTTTAATTTTCTATAGTGTGTTGTTTATTTTTCTTTAGTGGCGAGCTTTAACTTTAATGGGAACTCCATTACATTTTTTTGTTTGTTTTTATTAAGTAACTGCCTAAAACTAGTTTAAAAAATGTTTTTTTTTGTTACACAAGTTTCCTTAAATTATCCCAGAAGCACGGGTGCAGCCGCGGCACGGTGGTCAGTTTAAATATAGTAATATAGTTAGAGCAAGCATATTATGTTCTTATATCACATCAATCGAATTTCTCTCCTTATTAGTCGACCCCAGTACCCCACACGCAATAATTTCGATAATTGGCGCAGGAAGTGCAGACGAAAGAACCAGCTGTTTCTAATACAAACTCCGTCGACAAACGAAGTGGAGGAACGGACATCTCACATCATACTACATTAACGAAAGGGACAGAAAATAAAGTCGACATCGAGTCAGTTGTCGTTTTACCTTATTGAATAGACCACAGGATCGTTCAATGAGCGCTTAAGTGGTCAATTGATCACCACGGGTGGTCCTAAATGATGAAATTGTCGGACAATCTGTCCTGTAGGCCCCATAAGTAGACTATAAGTATGATTTTTTTCTGTGTTTGTATTTTGACGGAATGTTTCCTTTCACACTTGTGTCTGACAGGTATGAGTAGGTACACAAACTTAACTTATATAAATACTAAGATTTCTTTAGTATAAAGAAAGAGATGCAGAAGATATTTCAAGACGAAAGAGTTATTTTAGTTCAACTGTTTTATTTGTCACGAAGTGTATTTCACTGCTCACTGACCATCGATTGAGTATATATATATTATATACCTACATATATACCTATTATATTTCTCGGCCAAAACACTATTAGAACATCGTTTATTGCACTTCTACAGTATCTACCTATATTTAAACCCTAAAGAAATATTTATCATTAAAACCTTAATAAGCAACATGTATTGAACTTCATGGAGTAAATTTAATCATATATAAAAATGCATGGAATTTTTTTTTTATAAAATAACGAATGAGCATTTAATTTTGATCTGGAAACAATGTAAAATCAAACACAGCTCTTTTATTAGGTTACATGAAAAAGTTCAAAATTACACAATTGCATTGCATAGGTAGGTACATATTTCCAATAATTTTCCCTTTCGGAGGGTGAGCCCGGTTATTACGCAAGTCGTTGTCAAATGCAAATCGAGTGGGGGCCTTCTTTCAGGGGCCCTGAAATATGAGGGCCATAAACAGCAATCCGGTGAGGCCCGTTGGATACACCTGTCGCGTATGGTCACCCTATAAAAATATGTATTAAAAAGTTTCTAGAGTTTATTCATAGATGAACTGAATTTTTTTATTTTATGATATTATTTGGTAGATTGTTAATATTTTTATTTTTTGTATTAAGTACTTAACTAGAATATGTTTTTATGTCTGAATTTCTACTCAAACTATATCTAGGATGTGTAGGTAACATTTCATTATAACGGTAAGTTTTTATATAGGTATGGATGGAATGGATGTTTATTTAAACTTAAAAGTAAAATACTCTTACTACGTATTTAAGTTAATATTCAATGCCACGGCGTTTACCTCAGATTAATTTTCATTGCATTTTTAATTTAACTCCCAACGTTCGTGATAAATTCGACAGTTAATCAAACACCCAGGGGGCGATATTCAGGCGGAATCGGAAAAAATTAAATTTAAAAAATAGAACGCCTAATTGGATCAAACTTTTTTAAACTCATTTGTAGATGTCGCCAGGGGCGGTATTATCCCTTTATGAATTTTGTAATTAGTCATAGCTCTGGGCATTGTGCATGTATTTGGGCATTCGCATGACAAGCTTTGTAGTTTGTTATACGTTTAGTACACGAAAGGATCATCATGTACTACTTTATGTTTCCACCTATAAAGAGATTTATTTTGGGCAAATTATCCGCATTTTTGGGGCAAATTTTTATTCCACTTTATTAATTCGAATATCAAAACAAAGCGCGCCTTCCATTTTAATTTAATAGCGCATACATTGAAGGTAATAAAGGTCGTAAAGCTCGCAAAACTTGGTCCTTAAACGGACGCGATTAATTCGTGAATTTGCATGACAATTGCATTAAAACAAACCGCCGCTAGAGGGCGTAGTTCCGTTTGCACTTCGCTCCGTATCGCTTCCGAACGTGAATTTGTACCACTGTGCGTTCGAAAAACGAATGGTTCTGTTTTTTATTCAGTGATTTATAAATTTGAATTTTTGTTTTTTTTTTTGCATGAATACAAAACCTTATTAAAATCTTTTGTTTTATATTAGTTATTTGACTTAGTAGAAATTGCTGGAGCTTTCTTACTGCTTCTTGCTTACCTACTCGCAAACTACTGATAGTTAAAATATTTAATTACATAATAGCCTTGATTTTGATCTCTGACTCCTCCAAACAAGACGTTGACGAAACCTCATATAGAGCATGCTTACCTAACCTTGAACTCCCTTAGATTGTAGGACTGAATTGCTTTAAATCCAAGCCAGTAATGGATACCTTCATATTGAAATAGTCGTGATCACCCCTTAGTGATGAAGCCTCGAGCCGTTGTGTGACAAATTATATCCACCCCATACAGTTTTTTCGTTCACCGCCCCCGGCTATCTGGGTACCGGAGCTAACAAATTTAGTTTGCTCCAAAACCTTTTTGGTCAAACGATAAAGCGACCGCAAATAGATGGATGCTACACATATTGTTCTATTGTTTCAGCTTTTTTGTGTGAGCCAACTTTTAGTGGTTGCTGTATTCATTTGTTTTTGGCGTTCTATTGAAAGGTATAGGTACGTTCCAGACTAGTTATACTCTATTGAAATGCTCTTATGACGCTTAAATAGTTGAAATTTAATCAATCTAAGTTTGTATTGCTTTGTTGCCGGTATCAAAAGCAACCTTACGAACCGAGCGTTAGAATCTGACTAGCCATACGTGGTTGTAAAGACATATTTAAATATTTATTTTTATTGACGTGACAACGTCTTATAAATTGGTTTGCCGGGTGACACTTCAAGAAACTGCGTTACGCTCCGCTCACGTTATGGGCTCACAATGAGAGCGAGTGAGAGGCACGCGTCCCTTCCACTCGGGCATGGTTAGCCCGCCTAATGGTTATCACGTAAAACTTTCGCCCGTATACCGACTTTACAGGCAACCAATTTTTTTACAATTTGTCTATGTAATATGTTATAAGTAACTACATGGCGATGTCCAAGAGATGTTTGTCTGTTTGTCATATACCTTTGAGACGCTCAGAAATATCACATTATTTATTACTTTACTCTGAAATGAAATTACAGTATAATTGAATTATCAGTGTAACATTTGAACGGTGGCAGACGTCGCTAAACTAATTTATCTCTCTGTCTTGTCCCGCGGCTAATTTCATAATAGGCTACATTCCACCACATTCCGCTGCAAAGTGTCACAATAAGCTTTGTTCTAACGCCAGAACACAGACGTAATTCATAATAAGAATAAAAATGGATGCAGCTGCTGTACTTTACCACAACCACTAGGTAGCATCTACTAATATAAGTAGTAGATATAGGTATAGTTGTTATATGTTGATAATAATTCTTTTTATTTGTTGAAGTTGTAGAACCCCATAATGAGTATTTGGAAAGACAAAACAAGCTCTGAATTAAGAGTTTTCTTGATATTCGTAAAAATATTTTCGTACAAGATTTCTCGTTGGTATATACTGTACCTACTATTAAATACATCAAATGAGTAGGTAGGTAGGTATATATAGACAAATAGAGATAGATAAATTGATAAAATTTATGTTTTTTTAAAACTGTGAAATTTTGATAAAAACTTATACAAAAAAAAAATTGGTTGCCTGTAAAGTCGGTATACGGGCGAAAGTTTTACGTGACAACCATTAGGCGGGCTAACCATGCCCGAGTGGAAGGGACGCGTGCCTCTCACTCGCTCTCATTGTGAGCGCATAACGTGAGCGGAGCGTAACGCAGTTTCTTGAAGTGTCACCCGGCAAACCAATTTATAAGACGTTGTCACGTCAATAAAGGCTTTGTTGGTACATACAAAAATACAAATAAACAACAATGTAAAGTAATAAACAAACAAACAGCATAAAAAGACTATAGTAGCTGTGAGAATTAATGCTTAGCACTGGCTAGACGACATTTAATTAGACTTGTCGACTTTTTGTAGAATAATTGGACACACGAAAAATTGCAGGACAAAACAAATAATATAAAGAAAGAACCTCATGAAATTAGTTTACACCAAGAAATACAGATAATACACATTTAGAGTATTATGTACCAAGTATTTACAAATATATTTCGTTGGGTTCGTCGCAAGAAAATCATCCAAAAGAGTTACATTTAGATTTCAGTAATATTAATAATATGTCACTTTAGTATTACGTATATATAAACATAATATCTTAAGCTCCATGTAATTATTTCCACAGACTTTATAACAAATAGCTGCCTTCAAAATTAAATCCAGACACGTTGACGTGTATGACGACTAATAAGTTCCCGTGGCGTCGTTTATTATGAAACCACTGCACCCGCTGCAAGTCTCAATAAAGCCTTGTCACTCTTGCGGTCGACGCCATTTTGTCGCCGCCATATTGCCGACGCCATCTTGAGATGCTTTCGAGATTGACGCGTGGTTAATTGTCGAGGCTTTACTTCACAATTTTAGTTCAACTAAAAGGTTATTTATGTGCCATTTTTGAGAAAACAGAGTGAAATAAATTACCTCAATTTATATCTTACGTTTAGTTTAGGTTCAACCTACTAGAATAAAATATATCTGTTTCATTATAGTCTTAATCCCAAAACAAAGAAAATACGGACGATAGTAAACCATAAAGCAGCCGAATTCAAATAAAAGAAATTCCTTTACGCAATGGAGGTCCTTTTTGAATACGCGAGCCAGCATATATCAAGTGGCCCTCACAAATGAAATAGCTTCAGGGACAATTTCTCAGGAGTGACAGCACTCTCTGAGGGACACTCGAAGTCCTCCCGATCCCTCCTTACTGTAATCTTGGCGATTATTAAAATCATATATCTTTGGAAAGAAACAGGGGTGGAATGCACCCTGATTTCTTGAGGGGTGCATTTTCTTACGTCAGATGTCTTGGATGGAATGACTTTATGCATAGCCTGTAGTAACAACATTATTTATGTACTTCATAAAATGTTTAATGTCGGGTGTGGTATAATAAGTATATCGATTCGATTAATGGAAACAGTTAATTAAGGTCGGTAAGATCTTTGTGAAAACAGTTAAATTTGATTGATTTTATTACTGAACACTTTATTACGAAATACTTCACGATTATGACCAAACAAATTATCCGAATAAATAAGTAATTTAAATCAATATTTCAAATTGTGGGTAATTTTATCTTCATTGTTTTTTTATATAATGGTACGTACTATATATCGATTTATCTTTGTGTATGTCAAATTGAATAAGTTTCTATTCTATTATATTTTATTCTCGCTTCGATTGCGGAATACAGCATAAAATCGTCCTCAAAAAGTCACGTAAAGTAAAAGGCGTTGAGCGACGGAGAATGCGACCCATCACAATATTATTCTTACCTTTCATTCCTTGTCTCATTCCTGCCTCTCATTATCATTCACTCATTCATTCATCATTCGTTCTGAGATAAAATGGCAGACGTGGCAGTCACTGTTGATGAAATGACACTGTTTATCTTGGGTGTTCTGTTTGTTTTCATTAATAAATGGTATTTAGAGATATTTAAGGAGTCATTAAGTCTTAAATAAGGTGTTTTGGGATATTTACTGAGGCTCTTTATTACACACGTATAATTTGATTCCAAGCTTTAAATTACTAGATATATACATCCAAACAGAACAAACATCGGACTATGCCTAGCGGTTTGAAGGATCGCTATTGACAAAGGCAACTGGCCAGTTAATATTCAGGATATTTAAATATGTACATAATACAAATATCAAAATGATTAAACGGGTGTTTTAAAATTAGGTAGGTACAAAGTCTAGCATTTCTAAACCTATGAAAGGCAATGAAACACGAATGTAGAAAGTCCCGAAATCCTTTTCAATTTATCCGTTCCAGTGTGTAAATCGCCCGGGAATGAACCCAGCTCTGTAATACCTGTACGCGACGAACCATAAGGAGATTAGCGGTTCAACATTATTGGTTTGCTTTACCTTTTCACGAAGTTCCGCGAGGGAACTTTAAAGATTTGTCAACAAAATTGATTTTAAAGCTTCCCTACAGATTTGTGAAGAAAGAAAATGCAATTTTCAGTTGGTATTGATATTTTGAATTACTGTTTTAGACGTTTAAATAGAGCGACTTTAGTTTTTGACTCAAATACGCCTACTTAATATAAGAAAGTCTAAAGAAGTTAAAATATACAATGTATTACCAGAAAAAATGCTATTGGGCAATGATTCAATTTCATCACAAAAATATAATCATATTGTCGTTACTCTGCCCTTAAAACTATTGTCAAGATCGCAAACAACTCAATAAAATGTATACCTATATAGGAATTAAAAGTCTCTACGGTCAACTCCCCTAACACATTTACCACAACAAACAGTTACAAGCACAATACTATATCTTAGTTTCCCTTGTTTCCTGAACAAAACACAAGGCACATCTCACAGGCAGACATGCTCAAGGAGCACTGCAATCAGGGGTAAGATGACACGACAGTTATGTGTGCCTAGATGAAATGCTCGCTTTTAACTAAACACTCCTTTCGCTGCTTGGCATTCTACTTTATGTTTTGTTGTCTTTGGTGTATTATAACTTTTTAAAGTAGGTTATAAAGGACTACCAATTTTTTCGGGGAAAAAAAGTGACTCATGTCCTTCCCCTGTACAAAATTTCGTTGCAATCAATCCAGTGGTGTACAGAGTTACTTTCAGATTTATATAAGTAGGGATTAATTTACTAGCAATTGCAGTATTATATTTTTGTGTCTTTGAATATGGTTCCAATTTACGGTCATTTAAGGTCCAATTTACCACCTCTAATTTAAAACACTTTAATGAACTACTGAATCTATGTCTGTTTGAATTGAGCTCAAAGTGCGAGCAGAAATTCAGTGACGCTTCGCTACTCTATCACTTTTGCCACTTTTCCTTCATAAAAACAAACTTTTCCTTTCATAAAAATAACTCGGCAATAACAGGAATCGCTGGAGCGAGCAACAGCTGCGCGCTTTATGAACTCCTAGTCTTCGGGAAGTGTCACTTTATTGCGAACTAGCCCTTCAGGTTTTTACAACGGATTCTTTGACGGGATTCATTCACAGGAGTTGAGTTGTGAACTTCTTTTTTGAACGTTCATTATTTTTTTGTCAAAATCTTCAGTTATTTTATTCTGAATGCTGTGGGGATGCTGATTACCTATCTACCTACATATACATATGGCATTTTAAACATACTTTGTGTAATAAAAATGCTGAGACTAGAGACAAGGTAAGTTCTTTTGTTCAACAAAATTTTCTTTCTTTCCTAACCAAGAAAACAGCAAAGTCTGTAATAAGCCTACTTTAAGCAACTCCACAACAAACCTTAGCATCTAAGTCCTATAAAATACCTCAGCACGTCAACCCGCAAGCTATCAATGTCCCACTGAAGGTCAAAACAAGGGGGTTTCCATGAAGCGTAAAAAAAAGCCATGATCGATAAAGGGTAGGTCGGGGCAACTCGCATACGGAATACCGAATCAGGTAGGGCGGGGACGAATGGTCATATATCAGTCTGTGGCAACGGGGATCAGGTGGCTTTTTGTTTTTATTTTTAGATTTAATTTAGTTAAGTAGTTTTTTGACCCTCGTGAATGTGACGACTTATTTAGTGTCTGGTGATTATTTTGTTTTATATTGAACGAGTGGTTCCCCGCGGTTTCATCCGTGTACCCGGGAGTTCCTCCATTTTTCCGGGATAAAAAGTAGCCTATGTCCTTTCTCAGGCTCTAGAGTATATGTGTACCAAATTTTATATATATCGGTTCAGTAGTTTTAGCGTAAAAGCGAGACAGACAGAGTTACTTTCGCATTTATAATATTAGCATAGATTTATCTTTTAGTTACGATTATGTCTGTTTAAGTATTGTCATTTGATAATAAAAGAGTTGGCAATTATCGTACTTATAAATCCTGATAAATATATTCTAATATATAAAGCTGAAGAGTTTGTTTGAACGCGCTAATCTCAGGAACTACTGGTCCGAACTGAAAATTCGGTGTTAGATGAATTTTCAGTGTTAGATAGCCCATTTATCGAGGCTATAGGCTCTATTTTATTCCTGTATTCCTACGGAAAAGGAAACTACGTGGGTGAAATCGCAGGCCGAAGCTAGTAAATAATATTAATATATTTGGGAATGACATAGGATGGTTTGATTCCAATAACAGATGGCAGATATATACATTTTTAGATACATGTCTGTCTGTCCATTTAATTTATTTATTAATCGACTCAATCAGGATAAAGAACTATGACAATCTAAACCAAACATCATTTATCTTAAATTTCGATTCTCTATATACAGCGTGTTTTTTTTAAAACAAACAAAAACTTTGCAATGAAATAAAATATGTTAAACGCGAAATCCGTTTTATGTTTTAAATTGTGTAGTGTAGGTACCGAACGGTTAGATTGAATGCAAATGCACCGTGCCCCTGCAGGTTGTAAAATTGAGACGGTTTATAAAATTATGTATACACCCTACTATAAATAAAGTACAAACAGAAGCTTTACTAATGGTTCGTTACTCGAAAATAATTCACGTGAAAATAACATCGAATAAAGTGTTATTAGTGAATAAAATTACCGAATAAAAATCAATATTTCTAATGTAGGAATGGTAAGTTAAGTCATTAAAGTAGAATAAGCTCAAAACCGGGAAGAGTAGAGAAAAGAAGGGGAGGCCTTTGCCCTGCAGTGGGACAGCACAGGCTATAAAAAAAAGTCTGATGGAGTTTGATTAATGACATTCATTCAGAATAGTTTTAAATTACTACTACTACTTATATACCTCATATAAATTACTTAAAAAGAGTTTTTTTTTGTTTCCACAAACATGTTTACAGAGTTCGATTTGTAATACTTTTATCGACGAAACTTATTAAAAACATAAGTGAGTATTAAATGAGTATACAATGAGTCGTAATCGAGATTACAAACTATAGTAACACACTACAACTGTGCCTACATGAGATTTATCCAACCGCCATGCCCCTCGCCAGATCGTAGTTTGTCGTAAAAACGAATAGAAATTTTATTAATATCATTAAATGGGATATAATTTATGTTTACCGGATATATGTAGTATTGATCGATGAACAGTCAGCCTGAATACCTATGTTTTCACCACTTTATGATAACGCAATTATAGTAAACTTTTTTCTTTACTAATATCGAAATCATAGTAAAATCTTTACTACACTAATAAATTGTAAACAGAAATGATTTGTATTTTTGTATGTAATTAATAAACTTAAAAACTACCGGACTGATCTGAATAATTATTTCTCAAATGGAAAGATACATTATCAGGGAGTAACAAAGGCTATTTTTTATCCCCGTATTCCCACGAGAACGGGAGCTATGCGAGTAAAACCGCGCAGAAGCAGCTAGTAGATTATAAATAAACTTTTGGGCGTTTAAGAATGTTAATGAAAAATAAACCTCATTGCTAAAGGATAAGGTTTAAGAATACGTTTTCATTTAATTTATCATAAACTAAACATACTAACTTTATGTAAATGCAATAATATTTATTTATCTTTAATCTCGATGTCAAAGTGTAAAATAGAAGTTGCCAGCTACAAAAATACAAACCCATTCCTGATAAAAAACAACTTTCTTAAATCAAAGACAGCCGACCTAATACATCAAGTAGGAAAAACACTAACTTAGACAGAAATAAAACTTTGAAAAAGACTAAAAAACACATAAGGAAGGTAACATTTATTAAAAACCGTTCCGTTTCACTCGGGGAGCTAATTGCGAACTGTGTTCGCGCAAACAGACAAATGGAACGCATCTACCTACAACTTTATATGTACCACTCTGAAACTGTCACTTTACTTCTATTTCCATCAGTTTAAGGTTGAAAATCTAATGGTAAGGAAGAGTTTAGATGCAAATACAAGATGGTAGTGAAGATGCGACAAAGATGAGGGGTGTGTTCCGTTTAATTTTCATTGACAAGCGTCGCGAGCTTGCAAGAGGATATTTACAATGTACGATTCAAAATGTCTACTTATTTAGTATTTAATATGTTCAGATGTGAGTTTCAATGGTTTAGAACTGAAATATTAAGAGGTAATTTATTTCTTGTAAAGTAAATCAAAATCAATGGGATAAATATTTATTTATATTGCACAAATACCACACTTATATTATAAATACGAAAGTAAATGTATGTGTTTCTATTACTGTGCTTGGGAAAGGATATAGGCTACCTTTTATCCCTGGAAAATTGAAGGTCCCTCGGAAACGTGAGTGAAACCGCGGGGCGGAAGCTCGTAGGTATAATATACGTAAACAGACACTCAGTAATAAAATTTCATTATCTTTAAGCTCTCTATATTTTTTTTCTAAACAGTTAACTAAATTCAAAGATATAAAAAACATATAAAATATCTATTTGATATAAATGTAGTTATTTGTACTTAACAATTTTTCAAAAACTTTATCCATAATAATACTTGATGTAAAGCATAAACACATTGTCTGAGAGTATGAACAGCCGTGTAAGGTTAATAAGAGAACTGCAGATGTTAGACGAGTGCATCTGTTTCCCCCTTTACCCCCACCACCCGACTTCGCCCGTTGCTTAGTTGCACACGTCATAATAGAATGTGTAGCCAACAATATTACTGGAACAATAATATGGATAAAATAAAGGACAGATCAATTTTAGACAATTAACTAATATTATAAAAGGTAATGTAACTCTGTCTGTTTATTATATTTTCTCACTAAACCCGGCAACTTCGCTAGGGTCACTTGCCCGTTTTTGCAACATTTTTGATTGAAGCTCCGCTCCTATTAATCGTAGCGTGATGATACATAGCTTATAGCCTTCCTCGATAAACAGACTACCTAACACTGAAATAATTTTTCAAATCAGTTTCGCAGTTATTGAGATAAACGCGTTCAAGCAAACTAACTCTTCAGCTTTATATTTTGGTACAGACTTATAGATAGTAAAAATCATTAATTCTTCCTTCTCAGACGTCAAAATCAAAAAATCAAAATCAAAATCTTTTTTATTCAAATAGGCCTCAATAAAGCACTTATGAATAGTCACTATTAATGCTCGGTTCTGATAGTAGTTTTTACTGAGAAGAGCCGGCAATAAACTCAGTAATTACTCTTTTCAAAAAATAGAACATCTATTTGATATGATATTTTGTACATAAAAATTTGGAAATATAGATCAGTATAAACTTTCTTCTACCCCAAGTGCAGCCGCGTGTAAAAGCTAAGCAAGTTTATTACAATGTTGCATACACCCAACCACTCAGTTATAAGCGTACATTACTTATGTGCAAGTACATTACCATTTAGATAATAGGTGGAGATTCATAATAACTTGAGAGATAAAGCACCACTTAAGTACGTGATCCTCTCACACGGTTATGGTAGGAATTAATGATAACCATGTGTTCTTTATTGTAAGCGATGTTTAGGATATAAATAGGGGATAACGTATAACAAATACAGGTGTTTTAAATGTATTTTTTTTATTAAATCGGTTACTGAATATCGGTACACTTGATATAAATGAATTATCAAATCTACACTAGTACCTATATAAAGAGGAATAATTTGATTGTTTGTTTCTTTACATTGAATAGGCTCCGAAACTACTTGACCGATTTGGAAAATTAGTTCATTGGAAGCTGTGGAGCTTCCAAGATAGTGGTATCTCCGGTGAACATAGGCTATATTTTATCCCCGTTTTCCCATGGGAACGGGAACTACCCGGGCGGAACCGTGCCGAGGCAGCTAGTATTATATAAAATAGTTATCAAATAAATTGATAATAAGCTTTATCTTACATTTTGGCATTAATATATATAAACATTGTTTTAAGATTATTTTTATAGCCTCAAATTTAAGGTACCTACCTACTTTGGTGTTCTACCTCATAGCGATTAATTTTGTACACAAAACCAAAAACAAAACACAAAAAAAATAACATCAAAGCTATTTTTAACAATGGATAGGTACCCCTTAAGTCAAGGTTTAAAATTACACAGAAATAATTCGAAACGTTGGAAAAAAAAATAAGGGGTGCATCAAACTGCTCAGTGTCAAGTTACAAATAAAACAGACAATTACTGTAACCACTAGGGGTGACGTCATTATGTACTTGTATTAAGTTGCAACCATCTTAATTTAGCTGAATATTTGGTATTGTGAACTAGTTTACGCCCCACGGTTACGTGTGGTCCCGTAGCCTATTTATTATTCAATAATATATTCAAACTCCAGAGCCAGGTCTCTTCAACCGTTCTAGCGTGAACAAGTAAGATCCATCCATGTATCATAGTAGATATTACTGGGATTTTTAATGAAACAGCATTTTCTATTAAACGGTCAGCTACAACACACATTTTAGTAAATGTGAATCCTACTAATATTATAAAGGCGAAAGTTTGTAAGTATGGATGTATGGATGTTTGTTACTCTTTCACGTAAAAACTACTGAATGGATTTGAATGAAATTTGGAATAAAGATAGCTTATAACCTGGATTAACATATAGGCTACTTTTTATCCCGGGAAAATGAAAGACCTCCCGGGTACGCGGGTGAAACCGCGGGGAGCCACTAGTTTAAAATAATTCTTTAAATTATCTTGTTAAGTATGTTCAATCTACAAACATATTCGTCTAATATTATAATAATTTTTTATTATATTATTTTAATTTGTATCAAAATTACCTTTAATAATTAATATAATATTAATTGTAGCCTTCGGTCATGAATACCTGTTATTAAATCTAATTAAAGTTGAAATTAACAAAAAATACTAGGTATACAATAAATTTTTTCATACCTTAAATCCTAGATTTTACTCACAAAAAATATGATAGGTAATTCAGTATACTTCGTATAGTATTTAACGTAGGTATATTAAATTCCTTCACAGCTTTATCGAGGGGTAGGTGGAGGATGAAGAGGGAGGGAGGGGGTGGGAAATATCGGATGTCTTATTATTTTTAGTCGAGTGCTCACGACAGACGAGCCGATGCGTGAAAGTATTACCGGGTGTCAGCTGTTTAAAGATTTCATTAAGTGTTACCACACTCACTATTTATTTTGAAATGGTATTATTTTTTTGGTAGTATTTTATGTTGAGGAAACCTGAATGCCCGAGATGTTGCAATTAACGACAAGAGCGTCAATCCGCACTAGGCCTGTTGACTATGGCCTAAAACCCGTCATTGTTAGGGGAGGTTCGAGATCCTCGGTGGAGACGTACATATATGAGCTGATGATGATGATTTTTATGTTTAGAAAAACACTGTGACCACCAATTTATACTAATATAAAAAAATGTCTGTCCGTCTCGCTTTCACGCTAAAACTACTGAACTAATTTATATGAAATTTCGTAGGTACACAGATAGTCTCTAGAGCCTGAGAAAGGATATACGAGTAGGCTTCTTATCCCGGGAAATTGAAGATCACCCGCGTGTAGATAGATAGATCTAGTATCTATAACTAACAATTAATAACTTCTAATAAGTGTTAAATAGGTGTAATTCTCAGTCTCAAACAAACTGATATGTTCAGGTTAAAACTAGCGAATCTGACCAGCGACATGTAGACGCGACTACGCGAATTTCAAAAAAACGTTTTTCTCATGGCCACTCCGAGTTATTCCATAAGAAATCATTTTAACCATGAACTTCGGCATGTTTCAATCCCCGACCTAATCCACGGTCTATTTACGGCCGTCCCCCAGATCGTAAAACTTATAAATAACTAGTGGCTCCCCGCGGTTTCACCCGCGTTCCCGGGATAAAAAGTAGCCTATGTGTTATTCCAGAACATATTCTAGCTCTGTGCCAAATTTCAAGCAGATCCCTTCAGCCGTTGGAGCGTGAAAGAGTAACAAACATCCATACATACATACATCCATACTTACAAACTTTCGCATTTATATATTAGTAGGATAAACGTGCTACGGTTAAAGAGCCGTGTTTGACCGGGTATAGCTGGAATATCGACATAATAACCGGTAGACTCCTAGTGTAGACCAAACACACCTAAACTTACATAAAATATTTTTACTATCTTACCTTCAGATGGTTTTTTTTGCCTTATGTGGACTGTTTTGGTAAGCGCAATAGGCTCTCAACCGTCTGATATTACATTAGGAAAAAAAATCTATATCTATACTAATATGATAATAATGAAGAGTTTTTTTTTATTGAACGCGGTAATGCTTCAATTTGAAAAAATCTTCCATTTACCGAGGAAGGATATATTTTATAACTGTATTCCTACGGGACAGGGAACTACGCGAGTGAAACCGCGGGGCTAGTACCTAATATATTATATAAACACTTTGTAGCTAAACGTATAGTCAACAGTAGCAGCGACTACCAGTAAGATTTCTGACTATGACTGGACTAAACGCTCAATCTCAGCTTGCACCAGGTTGACCGATTTTTTTACACATCTAATTATTAGGAGTCTACTAATTATGTGGATGGGTCGGTCACAGCCCGGTGGTACCGCAGGGATGTAGATACGGCTTTATGTGATCACTATCACCCATCATTAGGGCATGTGTTCACTTTTATGATCTTTGTACTGTGTTTTTTCGGGCGCGAGTTACGACTATCATTATCTTTCCTTCGAACTTAATTAGATTTGAATCAACGCTTTTTTTTAACAGAGGAAATTATGTGGCTGAAGGAACACAGGCCTATTTATAGGTACCTAATCAAACTGGACGTCCCGAGTCTAAAAATGTTTTTCAGTTTTCAAACTAGATTCTTTATGTTATATCTTATTTCTATTGGT
Organism: Thyatira batis; assembly: GCA_905147785.2. Classification (NCBI taxonomy): domain Eukaryota; kingdom Metazoa; phylum Arthropoda; class Insecta; order Lepidoptera; family Drepanidae; genus Thyatira; species Thyatira batis. The sequence continues at coordinate 10,292,539 of LR990489.1, forward strand.
GGAGATTTATAAATGGCAGTTGTCAATATGCATGTTTAACCTATGGCTACTATTATGCTGTGAATCTTCCTAAAAGCTAATAAATAAATAAAAATATTGTAGGACATTTATTATTATTTATTTATAGTGGTATAGAGTCCAGGATAGGAAGGTTTTGAAGTGAGGATGGAACACTTGAAGGTGCTTAACGACAGATCTCCTAGAGGGTAGCCAGCGAAGCAAATAGCGATGTCAAGTGAAGAGCTAGTTTATTAATTTTCTTGTGCAGATGACTGGAAATCTAAGAGACTTGTATGTTTTGTAATACATATAATTGGTATCACTTCAGTATCTGAAAAGGAAGAATTTTTTTGTTTGTCATAATGACATTTGTCGAAGCTAGATCAAGTTCAAACCTTAAAATACCATGACCTTTATGTTTACAAACACATAAATATTTTTGGCAGTCCCAGGGTATATTTTTATTTACCTAAAGTACTCAAAGCGAAAACATTAAATATCATTTAAAAAAAAAACAAAGCAATGTAACAGCCCTAACCAACAGACACCTAGACTGCCAAATTCGACTAAAATTTCTAACTTAAAAAAAACGCATAAATAATTTCACTCACGAAAACCCTCTTTAATATTTGTCTTCGCCTATCAGGTAAGCAAACCGATGAATCGATTCGCGATTAGGCATTATGAATATTGATGGCGCGCCTCTACGTGGAATGTTTATAGGGCCGCACGTGCCGCCCGCACGAATACAATCGACTACGTAATCGATACTCACTCGATTGTATCGATGATATACGGTGGTACTGGCTGTTTATACTGTGTAAACAAATATTGATACGTGTTCTAAATTTTGAACTTAAATCTAACTCGGAATTGAGATTTAATAGAGCAACATAGCGAAGCATTTTCTTGCAAACTTAAGTCTAAAGAGATTTAAGAGTTTTCTGACACTAAGCTAGCTTGTCGCCTGTAACTTTTTTGCTTATAAAATTGTCTTTTTCCAGGTCCAATTTAACCACTGTATCAAAATTCTTCAAAATTGTTTTGGCTGTTCAGAACTAAAAACGTAATAAACAGGGATACTTTGCGTTTATAAAATTTGTAAGGATACCTAGTTATCTATTTTATATCCATTTTTAACCCGTAAAAAGGTAATCCCACGAGAACAAGGGTAAGACCGGTATAAACCGGAATGGATGGCTTCACACTTCTCAAAACAAAAGCACATCAACCAGAGGTTTATAAATCGAGGGTAGTCCACACAAGTCATACAAATAAGTTGTCTTTGGTGCGCCCTTCGTACGCAACCGCTGGGGATCGAACCCGTACCTACCGCACGTCGGGCGGACACGTGATCCGCGTGCCGATAGGGTGTTAGCCGACTTAGGTCTATAGTGTAGGGAATGGAGCATTGTGAGGGCGTTGATCTCAGATTTCGTTTTTGAGAGCCACCTCAAATGCTATAGAGGACTGAACTTAAAAGGTATATTAATTTAGACAAAAAAAAAAACAACCAACATAAAAAAAAAGAATACACAATTGTGACAAACGTTCGCAAAAAAAAGAATGTGTCAGCCTAACGGAAGCATCAGCAATAAAATTGATTTACTATCCTCTAACAACTAGCTACGACAGCGCCGCGGCGGATTCCGACCAAACAAACATAGCAAATAAAAAACCGGTAACTGCAAAACAGTATCGGTGTTTTTTAGACCGCAATAATCGGTTTATCGCGCCCCACGTAATATTTTGACGGATTGAATTTGTTTTTCGTACCGATTGGCCCGGGGTTCAGGACTTGGTAAAAATACGGTGCCGCGGCCAGATGTGGCGGTTCTCACTGTATTTTGTGAGTGACACCGGATCTATCCGAATATTCACGGTTCGATGGTTATATGATTGCATTTTGCCGACCACCAAATTGTTATCGTGAAATTTTCATGGATTCAAATAAATTATTATACAGTATGGTAGGTTAATTGATGCGGAATTTAATTTATTTACCATACTGATGAATATTTAATTTAATATCTGAGTCTGAGTGAAAAATTATTGCCAAAATTCACCGATGAAATATTATAGTCGTAAATTGAAATTGCTTGAAATGAGATGCAAACTTAGAGCTATTTTTCCTAATAAACGGATGGGTCGGATGACCGAAAAAAATCCAATTTCAATTCGTCCAGGACCCTCACAAATTGGGTCAAATACATAACGGACTATGGTCCGTAAATCGCGAAGTTCGTATTTCCGAAGTTACGGACCATCGGCCAATCGGACGGGTGCTTATCGCTATCGGATGACACAGTCCCGAATGTACGGGGAAACGGTAAATGCCGTAAATTCCGAAATTGAACTCGAGTTCGTTAATTACTGAACTAAGTTAAGTCCGATTACCGTTACGATTCGGCAGTTCGGCAGTTGATACGCAATTTCATTTTGATTACGTCATTTTGCTGTTCAAAATTTAAAAATGTATATATATTTTGTATCATTAAAATGTTCCTTGTAACTACATAATAAGCTAGATTCAACTTTATAAGGGGAAGAAGTAGCAAATGTTCTTTTCTTATATTTCATCTAGATCCCTTCAGCCGTTTAAGCGTGATTGAGTAACAAGTACCTATCCATCCATCTGAGTCTTATCGCATTGAATATTATAGTACTGTTTCACTATGTATATCTGTGTGTTTACGTAGGAATAAAAATATTTTTCTTTCTTTCTAAACTTTCACATATTTATAATATTAATAGTTTGACAAACAAGTAGCTAGCAAAAACTTCTACGCGTCAAAAACAACCTATCCTTATCCACCTTTTAAAAATAGAAAGAGATGATAGATTAAACAAAGCTCACCGACGCGTAACAGAATCGGCATCATCAAACAAACTCAATAGTTAAAATAGAACCCGTGGCGATACTTCAAAGAGCCGCCAATGTAACTGCACGCCAATTAAATCGATTGTACGCGATTTTAACGGCTCATTAAATTAAACTCGACCATAACAGTCTGTTATCGATACGGGATCGATTCATAAATACGATGCTTGAATAGCTTCATTAGTATCAAATAAAATATAGGAATGTGTTGTATGTTTATAAAACAAAAATAAGTACCTACGGCGTATTTAATGATGCATCTAAAAACAGTAGAATACCTTAACTTACTTAATTTGACTTATATAAGTTTTATACTTTTATATTATAAGAAATATATGTAAGATTTCACTTACATTTTCATCCACGATCAGAAACGCAAATATAAAAGACAACTAAGCGACCGTTTAATTAGACTTATAATTTTACTTTGTTTTCTTTATATAAAGGCTGTGACTAATCCAGAATCAGAATTCCGAAATGATATATTATTTTGTATAATTATATCTATAAGACATATGTCTTTTTAGGTTCAATCCCACGGATTTGTTCTTGGGGAACCTTCGACTTTCCCGGGATATCTCAGACAGAACATATTTGAATTCTATGTCAATTTTCATTCAGTTCCCTACAGCCGTTGTTGCGTTTAAGTGCCTGTGATGGCTTATTTGGAGTAACAAATATTCGCATTTACAATATATTTTATAGATATTATTTACCACAAAATTCATCCCTGGATCAATCGGAAGTCACCAGTGATTACATCGACTCGACTCGTTCAACTCGCTCGTCGCGTTAACGAACCTAATATGCAAAATCGATATTCGAACTCGCTGTCCGATTGTTTGTGAATGGTTAATAATTTTAATTGGTCTAGTTGGTTAAGGTTTTATTATTTTCATATTGGTGTTTCTCTTTTACATTTTGTTAAGTCTCTTTTTTTTATCTACATTTATGGCGCCGTCTATCAAAAAGTTCGCGCTACTTACGGATAGATGGCGCTTGTGTGGATACTGGATTTTGATGTGTGTATGAACTTATATCGGGCAAGAAAATCTACCTATATAACTTGATCTTACAAGCTTTCACAGTAGTCTTGATATCGCTATTATCCATACATTATACAACATTTTATATGGAAAATATAGTCCCTAATATTATAAATGTGATTCCGGTTTTGATGAAATTTGGTACAGGTCTATATCCAAGAGCTTGGGAAATTACTTAGGGTACCTTTTATCCCGGGAAAGTGCTTATCCCCCAGAAACAGGGGTATAATTATAAATAACTATTCCATCCATGTTTTTCTTAGATTTATTCCGTAGCAGATGAACAAAGTAAGATACAAAATAAGCTTTGTTTGCTACGAGAATGCTACAGCTACAAGCTAGTAACAATCGAACAATCACTTAACAATGCTACGAAGCTACGATTTCCTACGACCCAATAGTCACTAGATTAATGCTTCTTTGCATGAACTAGCACTTGTTCCGTTCTCATTTATTTATGTAAGAATTATAGATCGTGTTTATTTACTTTGCAATACCCATTTATTACTTGCAAACTATTTGCTAGATTCTTCATTGCTGTCATTATCCATTTATGTATTATTTCAGACTTAATTTGGTATCTTGGTAACTTTTTAGGCAGAAGATTATAAATACCTACCTAATAATTGTAAATACACATCCAAATGGTTATCAAAAACATTCCAGTCACTATTCTATTCGTAGCTCCCTAAGAGATAAGAGATCTCTCCCGCCTGTCGATTTACCGCAGCAGTAGAATACCACAGAAGGTTCTAGATCGACCGCTATCGACACGCAAAGAGAGACTGTTCAAGAATGTTCCATATCAATATGCAAGGAGGGAAGGCTCTAAAATGTTCCAGATGGATCGTTACCTGACAATTTCTCGTTGGGTACATGCAACATGCCCGCGAGCCTCTCGACACGCAAAGAGACTGTTCTAGAATGTTCCATATCAATATGCAAGGAAAGAAGGTTCTAGAATATTCCAGATAGATCTTTACCTGACAATCTCCCGCTGGGCTGCATGCAGCTTGCCCGCGAGCCTCGCCGCGTCGGCCTCGGCTGCGCGCGCCCGCGCCTCCCAGTCGCCGCGCGCTCGCCGCTCGCGCTCCGCATCGCTGCGAGCCGCTCCCTCGCGCTGTAAACAAGAGAATACAAATATATATCAATACTAGCTAACCCATCTTATCATCATCATCAGATCATATACGAACGTCACCATCGAGGAGTATTACTCGAGGGTTGAGACGTCTCATTCGAGCCTCCCCTAACGTCGAAAGGGTTTAGGCCATAGTCCGCCACGCGGCCCTAGCGCGGATTGGCGGACTTCACTTGCCTTCAATTTTATTGTGACATGGAGGTTTTCTCACGATGTTTTCCTTTACCGTATTTTTCTATGTATTAATGTCTATCTTTGTAGTAATAGGGGTTAATCGTAGAAGGGTGATTATATTTTGGGTTGTATGTATTTTTGAATGCTGTATCATAGAAAAACAAATTTAGCCAGGTAAATTTAGGGTAATGAAAAATAGATGTTGACCGATTAGCAGACCTAATCGATATGTAGATAACTAGCTAAACACATCAGAACTTCCCAATCAAACAGATCCCACCTTCAAACCACTATCTTAACTTAGTCACACGATATGAGATCAATAACTTAAACTTAAAGTTAACGCCTGAATGAGACAAGATAATAAGCAACTCGTTTATACGGAATCGAAGCATTTTCGCAGGCGCCGTGCAACTTTAAGTGCTATTAAACTTTGTACAGCTTTCATTTATCTCTGCCAGCTGTTGTAAAGCTGTAGAGAGATAGCGAAGTTCTTAAAAATATGGAATTGATAATAAATTTAAATGATTTTAAGTTTGACAATCAATTTAAAATAATAATAATGATAATAATGGTCTAAAAGTATCACTCACTAGGTCTAGATTGATTGTTAGACCATATCTTACTTAAAAAATATATATATTGTCTTTATGGTAAATTTTATATTTAGAGGTCATAATAGTTACTTGGATGCCTATAGTACCTATATAGTCCATTTTACAGTGATATCAAGACGCTATTTAGAGTATAATTAGGGTTATGTATGTAAGTATTAATAAGGACTCATACAAACTAGTCCTACACAAATAAAAAACTACAGTTTTCAATAAGCTAAATTTTTATCTAAAAGCTGTTTGGTATCACCGGAGCGGAAGTGACGTGTTCTTATCGTGGAATTGGATAAAAATCCAATTTCGTCGAGTCCACTCGTGACGTCATAGTACCGGTGGTATGACACCCGCATGTGACGTCACGGGACCTTTGATGTCGAGATATTGTTGATACTCCAGACTATAAGGCACCAAATACTTTTAATGTATATTACATTCATGATTTTTTGTTTTTCTTTGATTTGCGATATATTATTTACCATGTAATATATGAAGAATTTTAACGTAAAGATTAAATTTGAAATATCTCTATAATAAAATTTAATATTGGATAGCTAATAAAACTATTGAAATTCAAATGGAAATTATACGAACTAAAGTATATAGGTACATGAATTGTAGAATGTTTATAAAATTATTTTAACTTATTTTATTAAACGGAAAAATATAATGCAGCTATTTAAGACAGACGCCTATTCGTATCTTTATATTATTATGTAGTTGTCTTTAAAATAAAAAATAATAATAATAATAAATATCCTGGGTAATTTTTCACACACGGCCAATCAGATTCCAAACTAAGCAGAGCTTGTGGTATGTTAGGTAACCAGATAGCTAATATACTACAAATATATATAAATACATACTTATATAGATATTTACATTGAGACACAGGACAAACAGACATATTCAATTCATGCATACAAATGTTTGTCCTGGGTGGGATTCGAACCCACGACCCGCGGCTTGAAAGTCAGGGTCAACCACAGAGCCAATCGGGCTGTCTTTAAGAATCAGACCTAAAGAATTATTAACCAACAATACTTAGTAAATAAATCATTAATTATTATCAGGTAGACTATAGCAAACGCCTCCGTTTACCGCAAACGGCACTTTTGCAAGTTACCTGCAGTTTTAGTTAGTTTAGCGACGATCTTATCTTGGTGGATGGTGCAAAGGATCAGCTGATCTCAAAAAATACTTCATTTAAATAAAAAATTAAAATATGGTTATAAACAATTTTCATAATTACTTGTAAAGGCTCCATGAAAAGACACATAAGGACATTAAATGAAGAAGAAAAAGAAAAAGTTCCTATGAAAAGCTATCCTACTAATATTAATGATGTCTATGAGTTAAAAAGTAATTGGATACCTACACTGATAGAATTTTCAGGATTTAACACTATAAACTGAGTTTTATAAGGACTGATCTGCTACATAAAGATATGAACAAACATTTAAATCTAACAGCCTCCAAATCACTCATACAAAATTGTAATAAGTCAACGAAACATGATAATTGGTTCAAATAAATACAAAAATATCGCATAGAAAAATGTATGTCTTATCTATATAGGTATATATAGCTGATAACCGTTTTAAGATTGGACCACAGTCAAAGTTTCTTCGAAGCTTAAGTTTGATGAAGTTTTAATTGAAAATTAGTCTTGGCCGTATCTTGTTGGCTTCAGTTCATTTGGTCCCCGTAGACCGGCAAATGAAGTAAAGTTTGGTACTATCAAACCTTAAAAATCTTCACCTGGGTTTTTGTCTTGTTCCAAACAGACCACTTTTACTTGCTAAAGACGAGCTAGTTTTATTTTGCTCTGAAAAACGTTTGCCTGGAAAATACTTATTTACTAATGATTTTAGTAAGAAAATTGCCGGGGCCCGGGAGTTGTGACTATAGAATTGTTTATTACTGACTTTCATAGACTAATACTTTATATGTTTATCAAAGATTACTGATATACAAGCAAGTAGAAGTATCTTTGTACCTACCTACACACCAAGCAACTATATAGGTAGGTACCTACATTACCTACAACCTATATACTAATTTGCCCAAAGCGTAGAGAGAGAGTTACTTGCAAAATATAATATCATACCCGCCCGACGATCACAACCACTATGAAAATGTATATCATAATCTTACTTACTAAAATCTTACTTCAAATTCTTTTAACTAACCTATTAATTAACTATTACTGTACTAAACTGTAACTGTATGTATACATTTTCAAGTATCTGTAACAAAAAAAACATTCAAGCAAATAAGAGATATGGTGAACACGATCTTAACAATTTATTTAAATGTTCGACCTCCAGCCTTTATTCAAAAGGTAACCAAATATATTTCCATGTTTCTAGACAGATATAAACTATGGAGTGCACGCCGCTACATCGCGGCACTCGGCTTCCCGAGACCATTCTATTTCTGTATGTTTTACACGAATCGCCATCATAAATAGGAATGTTTCATGCATTAAACAACCACTTAAAGTGGTAAGTGTTGAATGTCAAGATTTGTCGCTTGTAAGCCCCGTTTGTTATGTACCTTTGAAATGAATCATAATAATCATGGGATGAATTTTAATCATGTTCTCTTACTTACAGTTCTATGATAGGTACGTTTTTTTTATTATTACCTAGATTTAATCATGGATATTGTAAATATGATTCATTTTACTAAAATTTTAGAACGTAATTCATTCCGACATTCTAAACATTTAAGAATACGATTCCATTTAAGCATCATTAAAAATAAGTATTTAAATAATAGCAACACTGAATGAGATAAAAGGAGGTAGAATAAAAAAAGGAGAACTTCCAATGAACTTTAAACTAATGACAATCATAATTAAATTAAAACACCCGTAGCGAACAAATGAAACAGCTCTTCCTCGTTTAAAAAAGATATAAAGAAAGGAAATGGTCGGTTTCGGTTATTTTCGTCTGTTTCCGTCCGTAGCGGTAGATTAGCGGTTGACAGATGCTATTTTGAAACCTGTTTTGATAGAGCTTAGAACCGTTTTTCTGATGACAGCGTGTATAGAACTTAATGACGTATTTGGCTTGTGAAAAAAAAACAACTATATAAATGTATTCCTTAAAAGCAGCTTGAAAATCAATTTAGGTACCAACTATAGAGATAATAACAAATTAGATGCGTAAAAAATCGTCCTTTTTAAATTTGGTCATAACTTTCTTGAGTCTCACGTAGAACTATTTATTCTATTATATTTTTACAAAACAAAAAATGACTTAATAAAAATACAATTAAGCACAATAATTTTAACTGCCTAAGAACCAATGTACTTCTAGGAAAACACCCTAAAACCGCACAATAACATAACACGATAAATGTCTACTACCGATACGCACCTCGCACCTGTCAACATGTCAATGTCACTGTCAAGTTGACAGCAGTGACAGTTGGGGTGCGTAACTTGACACGCCCTCGAGAAGGTCTGTACAAATGTTTGAACGATATTTATAAGTACTTCATTGAGTGCTTGTAAACATATTCAAGAGGTTGCTAAACAATCATGATATAAAATTGAGATGTCAAAACTCCATATTGATAGAACATATGAATACATATGTCAAAAGGAGACGCATATATCGCGACAATAAGAGACAACTGCTTGTCAAAACTGCCGATCAAAGTCGAAAACTTTAAAGATCTTCATAAGTTGGTATGCTGTAAAACATTCAAGTTTTTCAGTTCAAGAACAAAAAAACAATTAGATTACAAATCTAACTAACGCTCATAAGCTTAACAAGCACACTTTTCAATATAAATAAATATCCAGGGACATTTTTAACCACAAAGCTAGTAATGAGCTAACATTAATTTGTTTACTAAAATGCATTACATTTTTTGCTATGTCCCTGATTCTGATTATTAAAATACCACTCTCATTTACGAAACAACTTTTTAATAAATCTTATATCAAAAGGTTGGAAATCATCAAGTTCTTTAAATACCAGGTCAAGGCAACTATTAGGCCGACATGCCTACATGGCTTTTGCGTGCCTCACCAGTTCAAGCGAAATGTCTGGGAGGTTTATGTACAGTTCAGTTGCCAACTAAATTGTTCGGCTTATTAATTTCTTACTACTTAATATTAAGCTTTGAATAAATTTTAGGAGATTTACCAATTTCTTGACACATTATGTATGAAACCCAAATAAATTTGATGAGGTATTACGATATAGAAATATGGATAGATAATTTGGTTGCACATATTTCCGCATAAAATTAAATTAGAATAGTACTAAGAATAAAAATACAATAAATTTGTTTTTAATATACTAGTGATAAGTCCTAACCTAATGCATACATAGAGAAAATAAATGCCCTGGACCATTTTTTTAACTTACCATAGCTTGTACCAAACTATAGTAACCAACCTTTTATACTACAATCTACCTATATAGATATTCACAACCGCATATGAACCTACGACCACCTGTTAAAAGATTCAGGTCCTCAAAAAGCCAGCCTGTCAGATTATATCTCCCATCGTAATTACCAGATAAAACTGGAATACTCTACTCAAAAGGCTCGAATTCGCGGGCACATCTCTATAACGAACGGAAGCTAGTAATTTCAAGCTCATCTCTGTGCCGGCGATCAATCACCGACCGGCTGCCGTTGTGACAGCACGAATGCACCTATTACCGACTGTGGAATGAGGAAGCTGTGGAAACTGCCGACCTATTCGGTAGCCGAAATGCGAACTCGAATTACCGAGCCTCTCAGCTTTAAAGCGGTCGCGAAAGTGAGACATCAAAGGCAGAGATGAGGTTCGAATAGGATTGTTTTTGAGTTCTCCTGATGTAGGAACTGTATAACATGTAGGATGTAACCAAAGATTAGATGTTTGGTTAAGTTATATTTACAACTAGTAGTATCTAAGCGGTTTAAAAAATATTGCAAGACGGTTTTAGATAAGATGAAACTTGCTACTCCAGAATATGGCCACGTATCTATTCGAAGAAAGATTTAAAGTAGTTATCATATCATAAGACGGGTCTTTAATCTTTAAGGTTTTATGCTTTTGAAGACATGCAACCATGTCAGTCAAAAGACAAAATATAAAATCTTGAAATTTTTGCTACATGATCTTTTTAAGTTTGCTGTCTGCAACATTTTTGACTTAGTTCGATTGGATTATTCTCTATACACTACTGTACAGAGTAAGATATTTTTTAACTAATCCTAAAATATTTAAAATAGACTTCATAAACAATTCATAAGTCGGCCGACAATCCATCAACGTCTTCACCACTCTGCGTCCAAGCTTTCGCACCGCAGACATCTCTAATATATTTTGAAGCTAAGATTTTTTTGCTTTTTCAACCTAATTTAAATATTATATTATTTCCAGTACGCCGGAGTTGTTCCGCTGTTCATATTTTGTGTTGTCATGATTAATGATTACTTTTTTTCAATTGAAATGTTTGTTTTGTGAATGACGCTGCGTGAGGTAAAATTGTACCACACTCATCAAAATAATATGCAGTATTTTTGTATTGTATGTTTCTTTATAATAATCCTACTTATAAATGCGAAAATTTGTGAGTAACGAAGTATCTACGTTTGTTACTTTATCACACAAATACTACTAAAAGGATTGACATGAAATTTGGAACACAGATGACAGTTAAGGCTAAGTAAGTACTTTAATCCCGGGAAAATTTAAAATCCCTAAGAACGCGGCTGAAACTAGTAATGTAATTAGTTTTTATAACTAAATAAGTATCAAAACACTACTAAACTCAACAACCCCTGCCAAAAAAGTCACCGCGCATTCTCAAAGAGTTTGCCACCCCCTAATTCTTGTGCAAACATTTGACAATCTTGTACTTAGCTATCGAAGTTTGTTTAGGCGTTAGGTATTAAAATGAACCTTTAGAGGGTGCATGTGTACACAAATAGTGTTGACAAACATTTGTCCAATATTGCAAATCAGTGCGGCTCGGCTTAGTTTGCATGCTGTTTTTGTTGACTGTACTCAGTAAGGAATGGTTGTTTAGTTTAGTCTCAGCTGTTGAATAAATAGACTAGTGTTTATGAATATGTTCAAATGCTTGTTTAGATTGCGTAAACGAATTGATTTAAGCTACGATGCAGTAAACTTATGTATATCCATATTATTACTATACAGAAAAATAGAGGAAAGATTTTTAGGCTATTGCATAGCTTCTATCGCGGGCCTTGAGCGCGGGGACCGAATCCAGAAATTCCGTAACGAAAAAACCTCACGCTCCCCACTCCGACGGGCAAGGAGGTGTGGCTTGAAGGCCGTGCATCGTCTAACGTCGTTTCAGTTTGGCAGTCTTCGACACGGCGTTGTGTGCGATTAGACGTATTGTACGACTCTACGAAACTCGCACGAATCGAGACGAGCTGCTCCGAAATCGGACGAACCAAGCACGTGTACTATTCAGTACCTTTGTTTTTGGTGTATAGATAATGCACATGAATGCCGCGCAGAGAAAGTATATATGATATTATATCTATATAAATGTACATCGCGCGAAATTCAATAATCACTTCTTAATATTGTTATTTTTTTATAAATGAATATTGTTTTGGTGTGTCATTACACTATTTATACCTAATTATTTATACCTAGATATTTTCGTTTTATAGAGAAGAAAAGCGTAAAGAGCTAAAAAGAAAAATAAAAAAAAAAAAATTATAATTGCATAAGTTGATACAAAATGCTATGCAATAGCTTTACCGCGGCAGTCCCCGAGTGCCACACGTCTTTTTTTTTGTTTGTTAGGATCTCAAAACTACGATCTGAATAATTCTTTCATCAATAGAAAGCTACGTTATTTGTGAGTGTCATTAGCTATATTTTATCCCTATATTCTTACGAGAGCGGTTAAAACCGCAGGGTGGAAGCTAATTGATCAATAATTGCAGCCAAAATTACACAACAGCTACATAAATCTATATACTATCTTATATTTTATCCTGATTTTTATAATGATTTTTAAAATATTACCATTATTAAAAGAAATATATTGAATCCCGAGGGCTAATTTAATTCCTTTGAAAACATTTAATTTCCCACCAGGAAGCCGTTGATGACGTCACAACAATAGGCCGCGATTGGTCGAAACGATGGCACGTGACTGACACACGTCATCTCTTTTACCGCCAAATTAGGTAGAGGGAGCCACTGCCCTTTATATTAAACAGAACGATCGCAATTTAAAAGAGCCAGTTGAAAATTTAACATTTTAAATGAAAAAAAAAATTGCAAATGTTGCCATTGAATCAAAGAGTTAATGGTAATTGCACCCCAATATAAAGTAACTTTGTAAAACGACCATTAAATACAATGTTTCGTTCTACCATTACAATAATTTGTTGCAATAGAATAAATGGCTGCCATCATAAAAGCAATAGAAACACTTTTGAAATTATATGTTTTGTATTATAAAGGTGTAGGGCGTCCACCTGCAAGGTGGACTGACGACCTGACAAGGGTCGCTGGAACCCGCTGGATGCAGGCAACCTACAACCGGTCTGCATGGAAGTCAATGGGGGAGGCCTATATTCAGCAGTGGACGTCCTATGGCTGAGATGATGATGATGATGATGTATTATAAAGCCTTGAATAAATACCCTAATCTGTGTTTAGAATCCGCAAATAACCTACATCTGTCCAATTAAATCACTATCTTCTGCAACTCAAGCTACCCTAAGTATGACTCATCCATCAGCAAAACCACCCCACTTTGTACCAAACATCTCATTACTACAATAGAGCTTATACCCTCGCAGGGATTATCGATAGAAATAATTTAATAATCAATTTCGAATGACGTGAACTAGTATCGAACGTGCTACCCTGATAATCTGCTTACTTTAATCCAATAGAGCATGCACTATGCAATATGTTAAGATTTTGAGTATGCAGGATAACTTAATAAATGTCTGATGTTGAAAGGATTTAGAGTCGCTAGAGACAGAAGTGATTTTGGCTCTATCTTTGTTCATGATTCTACATGTACCTTTACTTGTATATACTGTAGTTAATCTGGTTAACTATTTATTAGCGTATTCAAACATTTATATGGGTATTATAGCGCTCGATCCAGCAAGACTAAAGAAATCGTTAAGATTTGTTTTAGAAAGAGTAATTTCTAAGTTTATTGCCGGCTCTTCTCACCAAAGCTACCTTCCGAACCGAGTATAAGAGTCGACGTTTCATAAGTGCCTGTGCCTATTTGAATGAATAAAATTTATTTAAATTATGATCAAAATATCATATATACTGTCTACATCTTTATCTTTATCACCACAAATTAAAAGCACATTAGGTAAATATTAGCTTAACTAGCAAAATCATCAACACTTTCCACTCCACCAATCAAAGTTATCAACAATATTGCAAACCTCCTATCATACACTGAGATATACATGTACAGTTGTGCTCGAGGCCTGAATGGTCTTACATATACATTTCCAAACCAAATGAGCAGACGTTCAGTCAGACGTAACGTAATCTGAACCTTGTTCAGCTTGTTACAGCTGCATCTATATGCTGGAATAAATCTTGGCTGGAGACAGAAATATTGTCTGCGTAGTTATATGTAAATGCACTAGATAGATTAAAACTTAAGAGCAACGATCTCATATTTGACAGATCAGTTGGCTTTGTGGTTAGTGACCCCGACTTTCTAGCCAACCCAGAACAAACATTTGTATATGGGAATAATTTTGGTCAAAAATTAAGAACTTAGTTATTATACAGCCTCGACACAATATTAGTTAATATGTATTTACACTGTACCCTTCAACATAGCAAAATAATGTTATTTTGACAGCATTCAGCAAGTTTCAAAATCTCCGAAGACAGCAAAGTTTAAGCTCAACATCCCTCTAGCATGACCAAAAGGGTGGCTCAGAAATTCCCAAATTAACCATCACAGAATACCTACCTCAAAACCTTTGAGAAATACAAATTCATTGGTGTAACCAAGCTTCAATTTATCGGACGGGCGGATGGACGGACAGACCACACCGGTCCGGCTTTGACCCTTGATTGAATCGACAGAGGACTAATTATCCTGGAATTCGAACCCACTGGCTACTTTGACTAGTGATGTTGGAACAGCATGACTGCGGACTTTGATTATATTACTATTCCATGAAGCATGATAAAAAATATTGTGATGTTAAATAAAGAACAACGACCAATTTAAAAGAAAAGCTTCACGTTTATATTTCCGCAAATATAAAAAGCAATATACAACATAACTCCGAGTACACTTAAAGATTATTGCTTTGATAACAGGAATGCTTGAAAACTCGCGAAGTTGCATAAAAATAAAAAGCAAAGTTTATATTCGATGATAGCTAACCGTGAAACTGGAGTAAGACATGCAAACTTTATGGTCTATTTCACTTGAATTGAAGCGATTGCAGAACTGCATTGGACTCTATACATAGTATAGCTGAAGATCTAAATTTGCTTGGTGGCCAATGAAGTTAGCATTGTAGACATGCTTCGACAAGTCATTTACACGGAGTTCCTAGTTAACATGCTGTGACAAAGTGGCAAGTGTGTGGTCCAAGTAGGGAATTTGAAGTACATATAAGAATTTTGCTAGGGTTGTGATTTAATATATGTACATAATTTAAATACTACTATAAAGTATGATGATGATGATATCATTCTTGCCTATAAGCGATGCATTTTGGCTTCATTTTATTGATTAGAGCTTGCTTTGTTTGTGTAATAGACGTAGCATACTCGTATTTATCTGCACATAACACTATACAATCTATTTGATTGACACTGAAATAATAAAGTTTACATATCTTTTATTATTTTTATACATAAATCGTCTTTTCTGACTGACTGACCAAACCACGCACT
This sequence comes from Thyatira batis, assembly GCA_905147785.2. NCBI lineage: Eukaryota > Metazoa > Arthropoda > Insecta > Lepidoptera > Drepanidae > Thyatira > Thyatira batis. The sequence continues at coordinate 10,308,305 of LR990489.1, forward strand.
TCTTCGATTAGGAATATGATTTGCAGGCATCCACTAGTATTAGGTTATTTTTATATATACTTGAAATAAATATAATATTAAAGGATTTCAATACAATGGCATAAAAACCGCTATTTAGTACAACTAATGAGGAGATTAACTTGAAAAAGAAACACGACTGTGTAGTCTATTTATTTATAAAACCATCATGTATTTGTTCCCTACGTTGGGACGAGCCAAATCCTCTAAGAGTTGAATGCCAACGGTTTAGGAGGGAAGAGGATGGGAAAACACTATTTACTAAGAATCCACATCTAGTCCAGAGGGTTATAATCCCTGGAGAAACGGTAGCGATGGCAGAAAAAACACATTCTTTTTTTGTTAATATGTTGAAAACTTTGGAAGAATCGTGAAATACCGTAGCTCTTTGATAATGAATGAAATAGTCTTGTAAAAAGCTAAAGCTGAAGAGTGTGTTTGTTTGCTTGAACGCGCTAATCTCAGGAACTACTGGACCGATTTAAAAAATATTTAAATGTAAGCTTATTTATCGAGGAAGGTTATAGACGGTATGTATAATTACGCTACGACGAAAAGGAGCGGAGCATCAATCAAATACTGCAGAAACGGGCAAGTGACGCTAACGAAGTTGCGCCGGTCAAGTAGTTAACGCTATATATAACACTAAAATAATTTTTCAATTCTAACCAGTAGTTCATGATATTACCGCGATCTAACAAACAAAACTCTTCAATATTATAGATATAGATTTTTAATAATAATCATTTATTTGCATGGTCACATATTCCGATTTAGGTACCTACTGAAGAATCTCCTTCGTAATACGGTAATAGTACCTAATATAATATGGGGACCCCTACAATTAAGTCGAGTGATTTGAAGGTAAATTAACGATATAACCTAATGCAGTTTGCCTGTTTCATCCGTAAGTTTTGGTTTATGGTGTCATAATGTTATGGTATTGTCTGTATTTACCTTTGGGGGAATCACCCTCGTCATCTTCTGCTTTTAATGTCCGTGAATTTCAAATTATTGCACTTTAGATATAATATGTGCATATATTCTTACATAAAATGAAATATTAACAATACAAAAATGAACTGGATGAAGCAAATTGCAAGCACATAGTACCTACACGGAACATTAACCGCTGTAAAAAAATTTTGGACGTTATATACCATGATATAAAACGCAATATTGCAGATCACACGACCAAAGAAGAGTTTAGAGATGTAGATGAAAAAGAAATTTCTGTCAACGCTACATAATCCAAAGTTTGAGAGTGGCTTAAACAAGGCAAGTTGTACGAAGAGATGTTCACGGTTCGATGGATGTTTTTAACGAGTCCTACGAAAGGACAGAGACAATGCCCTTCTGTTTGGTTACACTAATTGATGGTTTGTCGAACACTGTTCACAAACGGAAATGTGAAAATATTTATAAAGTGCGACTACTTTATTGAACGCAACTCCATTTGTGTTTGCCTAGTTTGAAACGATTGAAACTGGCGAACCGGAAAATGTCTTTGCTAAATAAAGCTTGTATTAAAGAGAAGGAAAAGAGGAAGTAAATTAAAGGGGAATCTAGATTTAAAAGTAGACATCTTTAAACAAAATACGTCTAGTACAGTTCGCAGAATAAAGAGGAATTAAATAAGGTATATAGGAAGGAATCTCGGAAACGGCTCCAACGATGAACTTAGTTTCGAGGTTTTCTAAGATGATAAAATCGTAAAGTTTCATTTTTAGAAAACATCGTTGTATTTGTCACTTCAGAGTGTCTTTACCCACAAAGCCAGCAGTCCAGACAATAAAAATCTTTGAACTATAGCATCTAATCAATGACATTAGATAGGGAAAGAACCCTTTCATATCATGGTGTTGCAATCAGAAGAAGAATAAATCTTCACGACACACAGCGAGGGTTACCAGCATACATAGTGGACACCCATAAAACTGTCACCGATATATCTAATGCATGGACAGCAGGACAGACTGACGGTTTTTATTGTAATGTATGTGACCGAATTGTGTGGTGTTTGGTGAGAGAGATATTACTGTGGATAATGATGACACACATGAACCGACACTCAAATAGCAGTCCAAAATGTAATAGATTTTTTTTTCGAATAGGCCTTTCTAATACTCATGAATAGTCGTACTCTAAATACTCTAATGCTTGGTCCTGAACGTGCCTTTCGCTGAGAACAGCCAAGATTCCTCTTTTTAAAACATATTTTTATGTAGAAGGTATATCGTATTTTATATATTAAGAACAATAAATGAATATTAAAAATCGTGTGAAATACGTAAAGCGAGCAATTCCCTCTTATCGGTATTTTCCTGCAAATAATTCTATATACTCTAAAAGCCCTAGGTTTCTACAAGTAATTTAACGGATCAAATTAATGAAAAAAATATTAATCCCAAATGAAAATAATTGGTAGAAGACCATACAAACGATGATGATAAAACTTAACAAATATATTGCAAATACTCTTTCAACGTTTTAACTGAATGTAAAATGAAACAAGATACTTTAATAACAAGTGGCAGAGACATTGCAGAGGAATCAGAGCATTGGCAACTTGTGCACGTTCCGCGTCTTGTTTGTCTGTTTATTTACTTTATTCGAGGGATATTATTTCATAACAGTTTTTTTCCTATTGTCTAACAATAAGATAGGAGACAATGAAAAAGTTTTTCTAGTAGGTACCTCGTACAACAACTTTAAGAATAAAATAGAATGGTTTAAACTAAATGATGAAGCAACATGAAGTTAAACAAATCATTAATTCATCACATCAATAAATTCGATAAGAATATTACGGGATTAAAATCAGGAACAAATAATGAAAAGGTTTATAACTTTTTTTGTTTAACTTTCGCAAACAAACGTTTTAATGCTAACATTAATTAATCCAAATCAGCCAATTCGGAAATTAAAAAACGCTCCAACGGATGCAAATACAGTGGGAGCTGAATAAATAATTACTGAGGGTTAATTCAATAATTTCTAAGTAAACATTACAAACCGACAGTTGTAGAGTATTGATTTCCACTACCCTAAAGTGTCAATATGGTACAAGGAACAAGCTGAAATGATATGAAATATTGTTCTGCGTTTAACTGAGATTTTTCTATACTATATAATAATAATATTATAAAGAGGAAAGATTTGTTTGTTTGTTTGTAATGAATAGGCTCCGAAACTACTGGACCGATTTCAAAAATTCTTTCACCTTTGGAAAGCTACATTATCCCCGAGTAACATAGGCTATATTTTATCCCTGTATTCCCACGGGAACGGGAACTACGCGGGTAAAACCGCGGGGAGGCAGCTAGTTGTGAAAAAGGAAATACTCATGGACCGGTAGATCAGTCTTTACTAAATCAATTAGAGTGCAGACATATTTGTCTTTCATCTATATAATGTTATAAATGCGAAAGTATCTCTGTCTGTCTGTCTCGCTTTCACGCTAAAACTAATGAACCGATTTAACTAAAATTTGGCACACAGGTAGTCTAGAGTCTGAAAAAGGACATGGCTATATGCACATCAATAAATATATTTATTAATTCAAATAAGCCTTCACAGGCACTTATGAAACGTGACTCTAATGCTCGGTTCGGAAGGTTGCTCTTTCTTAGAAGTTCTGGCATTAATCTCAGAAATTACTCTTTTCAAAATGAGTAAGCAAACCTTCTGGTCCAACTTGAAAACTGATAATATATCAAAAACGACAATGACAAATAAATGGCAGACACACGTGTTTTAAGATAAAAAGTGCATAATATGTCACAATTTCTTTGCAGGGGATTTTGCGAAAACTTGAGACGTTGCGATGCTCTGATAAGAATTAAAGTGATGACAAAGAAACAACTCATTATCAGTTTAATATAGTTTCTGGCAAGACTCAAATTAAACCTTATTTGAAATATCCAGATTCAATAATAGAAAATTTTGAGGACTTATATAGCTAAGTTGGTTTTCACAAATCACTTCTCACTTTAAGCTTAGGCCACCAACAATGGCACCCCACAAAAACAAGGGTGGATTTGCAGAATTAAATAAAAAAAAACGCACCTTACTGGACATAGAAATGGCGTCAAAGACTATTGGATCTTTTTTGGGGACGCAGCGATTTCCGTAATAGTATTATTAGAGCTGTATTGTTATGGAGAGAAGGGAGGCGCCTTTTTCTGATATTTGATTTGATTTCGATGGACAAGAGTGACAAGTCGTAGTGACGTCATAATGTTGTGATGTGGGAGAAAATATTGAGAGGACTGACTTTAGCCAAAAATTTTATGCACTCAGAAAACTTCACCAAATGGGGCAAAGAAATTCCTGAATCTAAATTAGATGCTACATAATTTATTTTATTATTCAGCTAGGTCTGAAAATATTATATTTCTCGATAATCTAATCGCATTAAATGGTATAGTAGTAAATGAGCATGTCTAATTAGGACCCAATTAATTCGTCAAAGCATGCACTAAGTTTCTTATCAATATTATTCATAATTTAATACAATATAATCCTCTCCATACAACCGCAGATGCTATATGCAACCAAGATCATTTCGTAGCGAGTAGCGAGCAAGATGCATTAAATCTGGCAATTTACATTATGCAGTAGTAAGCATCCCATAAATCTAACACAATAAATCAATATTTGCAGCGGCGAGCTAAAAGCACCCTTTCTGTTTGCACAAATGCAATTCATTCGACTTATACATGATGCATCGACTACGACTGGCCATGACGACCGGTAACTGAGTAAATACGCAACCGAGGGCACCAAATAATGGTCACAATGCTATGGCAAAAAGGCAGAGTTCGCTTACACAGCGGGATTTGTTGGAAAACCCAAAAATACCGCAAATAGTATTAGTACAGGGCTTGAAAGACTAAAAGTAAACAGTAGACGATCAACTGTTGAGATTCTAAATTCCAAGTTATTTAGAGTAGGTACCTATATTTTTTTCTGGGACTATTAAATCCTACTAATATTATAAATGCGAAAGTTTGTATGTATGGATGTTTGTTACTCTTTCACGCTCCAACGGCTGAAGGGATCTGCTTGAAATTTGGCACAGAGCTAGAATATGTTCTGGAATAACACATAGGCTACTTTTTATCCCGGGAACGCGGGTGAAACCGCGGGGAGCCACTAGTAAATAAATAAAATAAATATCCTGGGACATTTTTCACACACGGCCAATCTGATTCCAAACTAAGCGGAGCTTGTGTTATGGTAACCAGATAGCTGATATACTACATATACTACTTTTAAATACATACTTATATAGATATTTACATCCAGACACAGGACAAACAGACATATTCATGCATACAAATGTTTGTCCTGGGTGGGATTCGAACCCACGACCCGCGGCTTGAGAGTCAGCGTCACTAACCACAAAGCCAACCGGGCTGTCTTTATATTAAATCCGAAGTGTGTTTTTTTTATTCGCTAACCTACCCTTGGCCTAGGCTTTGCCCAATTATTTTTAAGGGTCTGACCACCTGACACTAGGATGAAGTGACGCAGCATTTTGACGTCTCTGGTGACGTATTTTATTTTCGTAGCACCTGTATGCCGACAGTAAATTAAACATCAAATATTTATACTATTTTTTTAATTCAAATAGGTTTTTACTAATTTTAATGAAAAGAAAAGTTAAATTTGAACGCTCAACTTGGTTGCTGAAATTACACATTACAATTTTTTTTTTTTTATTATTTTGTATTAAATTAATAGTTTTGTTTGTATTAATATAAATATCAACTTAATCAAGACAAAAAATACACTACCAACCTTCACATACTACCTAATCCTCCAAATATGACATCTCAAATAAAAACCGACCAAAATAGTGCAACCCCACCGAAAAAAAATGCGATATTGTAATAAAATAAGACACTTGTGACAGCACTAATACAATTTACGTCACCGATACACTGAGTGACGTTTTATTGGACGCGCAACGCCTTGATCTGACCGGCTTACGTCTTCCTCCAATTAGAACCGGCATGCGATATTCGAACACAAATAGGGCTGGAAACGCTCTAATTTTATTGTTTTGATGCAATATGAGTTATGAAATGTAATCTTTTAAGTAAAATTTAAATAGATTAGAAAAAATACGTTACATACACACAAATCTTTTGAAACATATATAATGTGATAGTACTTTGTTCATCCGATCTAATTATAAATTATTTTAGGTTGATATTTTGATCTATACTCATATTAGGCAGGAATGATATGTATTTTTGTAACGAAACTTGAAAACTATTGGGCCGATCTAAGTAATCCTTTCACCAACATAAATCTACGTTATTTGTGAGTGTTTTGGACTATATTTTATCCCTGTATTCCTACATTAATAATTAAATCTAGATGTAAATAAAAATGAATTAGCGTTTATTAGCCTCGTACTCATGAAAACTAGATAGTTGACCAATTATACTATGTTTTTTTGTATGAAACAACTATTAATAAAATACATTACATTTTAACATTGAATATATAAATAACTTGACATGTTACATTACATCTGCTGTACAAAGAACAAGGTGATCGAATTACGCCTAAAACGTGTAACATTTCCACTAATAGGTATTCTGTTAATATTTTTAAATTATAATTGTGAAGTATAAAAATAGTTATTACATAATTATATACCAAATAGTAGTAACTTAAAATAGGATTTTGCTATTTAAGTCAATGTTAAGGTTTATCTCTAGTTTCACCAATCAAAAAAGTGTCGTCAAAAAAATAGAATTAAATTCAACATTTTTCTGGTCAGTGCAAAAGTCAGAGTAGTTTAAAAGTATTCCCCTAGATAAAAATCGTTTCAAATCGAGCCGAGGAGGTTGGGGTAATCCAGTCCAAATGTAATCGAGTAATCGAATATCTCGTATTCGAGCGGATATTGAATTTTGCCGCGCTCGTTCCGGAAGTCGTGGCGGGCGTTCCTTCAATCCGATTGGTCGGCCGGCCGGCGCCATACTTGTTTATGTTGTAACTCTGCTAGATGGAGTAAACAAACTATTTTGTTATCTTTGACTGTTGGCACTTAATGGTTGGTTGGAGAGTAAAATAATGCACTTATAATGTGGTCAGGTGTCAATTGACATCTTGTTTTTTTTTTTATGTATGTCACATTTTAAATGATGTATCGTTTGAATTTAAAATATTAATCTTACGCTCTATGAAAAATCGATATTAAATTCGCTCTCCCACCCGAAAAAACTAACACATCCATCAAAAGACACGTGTCTGATTGATCGTTACGAACGATTATGATCGTGATATATGATCACGGAACATCTGATGCGCGATGACGTACCAATTTCGCAAATTGCCATGATCTGCAATGATGAATGATTGTACAAGTTTACCGTGTGATAGGGTTCCCTTAAGGGCGACGATTTTGTTGTGACGCGTGAAACGGAACGCTAGGGTAGCGTGGGGTAATTATGACTATGTGAAATTAGCATGGGCAATCGCCACGTAAAGTTCACTAAGTCATAAAACGTCAAAATATGGGTTAATGCGTGACCAAGCTGTTTTATGTTCCAACAGTTTAACTAAGAACTACCTAAAATAAATATAATCATAACAACTCTCGGTTCCCTACACTTCATGAACATTTAGCTATGAAATTCGCTTATATACATTCAAAGTTTAATATCAGACATATAAAATTGTTTCCCATCTGGTGCGTGATCATGACCAGACGGACAAAAAACTAGATAGCTGAAACAGAATTTTAAAATTCTCCCACCGTTTCCCATTAGCGTGGCACATTGTTTCAGCGTCAACGGCATGCAATGCTGTTACGCTCATGTGCAAGTCTAAAAATGCTTTCTCTGCACGTAACAAAATTATGATGTCCTAACATTTAAATGCCTGCGCAAAACGGCGGCACTTTGGCTTAACTTTATGTTGTAATCAACTTTTTATTAAGTCAGCTCTACTCGGAATTTTTGAAACAAAACGGTTTAAAAATAAAAAAGGTATACCACAAACGAGCATTCCTCATTTCCCTCTTCTACTTATGTCGTAACAAAGACAGCTTGGAAGAAAAAATATATTTCTCCGACAAATAACATTGATTTACAGGCTGCTTTGTGTCACAAATAACTCTCTTTTTAATGGTTTATGTATCAGCAAAGCGGAAATTCGCGCAATAACGCGCGGATTTATATCTTGCTCGGGATTATTGAGCTGTATGTGCAATAGGCCGTTCCTGTTGTAATTGTCAGTTTTAAGAAATATTATTTATAAATAATAGTTTTATGAACACAGAATCTTATGCTTAGGTAAGCTGCATATACTGCTACAATTTTTTTTCATACATAAATTATAAAACTTAGATTGCACTTACGAAAAGAAGCATACTTTTAAATAAATATTAAGAATAATAGTCAAATATACTAACATGATTTACACCGGAGACCCTGGTTTTGTTCAATTTAGATAGGTTAGTGCCCATCCGTAGCCATTAATGCCAGTCCTCCCCGACAACTGGTAATTGAATTTCAACCTTATATCAGCATACATAAAAGTCTAAATCTCCACGAAGCCGTTGCAAATGTTTGTCGAATGTTTTTGGCACATATACAAGACACAAATGTTTGATCAAAATCACTATCACAATGTCTTATTAATTATTGTTTGAACACAGTTTTTTTGATTTAACAGTTTAAGAGCCACTTTGGTAATGTCATTACACGGATGAGCTGAAATCGAAAATATTCATACATTTAATACGAACAATCATTAAAATATAACTTATAACGTATAACCAAAAACAAAATGAACGGAATAAAACTTAAAACATTAAAAGATGACATTATAACGAGCCCGATTATTGTGTAAGTTGAAAGTCACATATCGATGTTTATTTATCAACAGATGCAGTTTACGAAATCGTCTCCTAAAAGGGCTAAGGAGAACATCTTGTTACATTCATGCCTCGCCCACGGGCCCACGGCCACGCGTGGGGGATCCGGTTCAAGCGAATGTATAGAATCAACGTTCTCTTAGGTAATCAGCACTAAGCTGTTTTGGTGTATTAAAATCATTAGCAAGTTGTGTTTGAGCTTTTATTCATAACTTTCTTGTTATTAGTTGCGTAATCATAGGTCTTTTTTACCCGACTGTGGAGGGGATATGTTTTTTAATGTTTTGGCTTAAAGATTGGGATAGGCGACTCTTCTAATTAAAGTTATTTAGTGATATTTCTATTTAGTTTTATCGATGTTCAAAATAAGTAAAGATACTTTTAAAATGTGGTATTAATAATTATATTATGATTCTTTGCCGATATAAATCCCTCTTAATTTGATTATGCGTCTATCCTTCATTTATATATGTCTTATTCATATTTTTCTATTAAAAATACGCTTTTCTAAAAGCCAATTTACTCAAAATGTACAAAATAATACCTTCTTATAATCAAAGTTTTTTGGTACCTAAAATTACTTTAGTTCTCTTTCCTGAAATCCAGGTATATAAAAGACCTCGCATTTAAAAAATCTAGTAACTGACAGTACATAAATAAACAGTACTATATCCCCTACGACTATATCGAGTGGGGTAGGCAGAGCCAGTAAAACCTGTGAGTCATCAACAAATGCGCCATATTTTACTGCAATTTGGTAGTTTAACATTAATAATAATATTTATAATAAGAAATACTATCAACATTTTTTTTTTTTTTGTTTAAGGTTGTAGCTAGGTATAAAGAGTTTTATATCGTTAATATAAATTACCATTCAAATAAATTAATATGATTTTAATATCAACCAAAACTGCAAATATTAATTTGCTTACTGATAATCTTACTGGGTCTACATTTAGGTATTAACTTTTGATATGGCTACCTACTTAACAAAGTATTATTTAAAAATTCTCCAAAGTTATTAACGTACTTTATAATACAACACAAAAATAACTTCAGTATGTTGGTACCTCTTTATAGAAAAATCTCCTAACCCAACAAAACTATACACGTCTCTTGTTATTATTATTAGCGATGTGCCGAGTACGGTTTGACTCGAGTCAGACTCGATTCCTGCTTTGGACTCGCCTACTCGAATACCAATTTATTTTGATTCGAGTACGCCAGACTCGATTCCGGTACTCGAGTCAAGAAGAATCGATTCGTACTTGCTAACTCGATTATATTTATGCGAGTTCAATTGACTCGAGTCTAGTAAACGTGTTTTGTTACGCTCTATGTTTTTAATTATCTTTCATTAAAAAGTAATTTAAACAACATTTACCGAACTTTAAAACACAAACGAATAACTGAAAAGTAATAACTTTAATACCTGATAAATAATAACTTAGATACATAAATATTTTGAATCATGAAGCGTCTTCATAATCGGATATGAGCAATATTTCTTTTGAGCTCGATGCCAACCGCAACATTAGGAAAAAAGGAATCGGTAATCAGGGTTGATTCGAGTCTAGATGGACTCGAGTCAGTATTCGAATACCAAACATAGAATTCGAGTAGAGGGAATCGAGTCATGATTCGAATACCGTATAAACTGACTCGAGTCGACTCGATCCACCAAAACAGCGACTCGGCACATCACTAATTATTATGCAAATGCATTAATTAGTTATTTATTCCAATACATTAACTTATTGAAGAAATTTTATATTTTATTAATATCCTTTTACTAATGTTTTGATACAGTATATACAAACAGAATAGTTTAGTGAAGCATAAATCGATATAAGTTTTAAATACACCAAACGAAGGGTTGCCACCCTCTGCTAATACAGACTATACATTTATAGATAGTTAGCAGTGATATTTAATTTTAGTAAGTTTTTTTCATCAAATCAAAGTTTCTTCTAAATATCGATGCTAATGAGAGTGTGCAAATGAATAAATTTATTATTCACTGAAAATGGTGCTATTTGAATATATTTTTTTGTTTATTATAACCTATTCGATACTTTCAATAAATTAACGTGGCTCATAAATCAAATTGAAAATAATGTTTCAACTAATAAACTTAAGTAAACAATAATAATAATAAATGAAAACTTATAATAAAATAAGTATAGAAAAAAAATAAAGAATCACCTTGAAAAATTGATATAAAATAATTTTTACTCCTTATCGGTCCTTTCACGAAGAAACCCACACGCGACTTGATAACGTGAGTAAACTACACGTGACAGAAAACCGACGCACTATTTCCAACACTAGTGAAAAAAACTCGACTAAAAACACCGAATCTATGTTTGTAAACAACTTTTAGGCTGTATACATTAAGACCAAGGTCACTTTTGGTATCACTTCGAAAAATGTAAACGTTCGATTTTTTTATGAGTATATTATGTTTTTTTTAAAAGCGTTCCACACACGATCCTGCACGGTTCCAGCGGTAACGAGCCAAAGCGCCGAGCGCGTCCTTACCCACCGAGTGACGACCCCTTACTGATTGTAAAAGGGAATTCAGAACTCTCACTCGCTCACTCCCTTACATTTGGGCGCTCTGAGGGCGAAACTTATTTGGCCTCTTTGTTGTGTCCCTAAGAGGGGTAAATTATTACGGTTTTGCGATAACATAATAGAATGGTGCACTAAATAATCGAAAGGATAACGCTTTTTACCGACCGTCTAAATATTGAATTTTACCGACGATATTGCCTCTATATTACCTAACCTGTGTGTGTGACCTCGTTTTGATTGTAATATATTGAATTTATCTATTTTTGGACACCCAACACGTAACTAAACTTAAAATTATACTAAAAGTTTTCGTCTTGCTATGTTTTTATTTAGGTAGGTAAGTAGTCTTCTCTCACTTACCCCAATGTCAAATATTGGCGATAGAATTTACCTGAAACAGAAAAAAGTGTAATTATTTTTAATATTTCTCAATTTACCCTAACTAACTTTACTTGTATATTCAAAGCGAATGAACCTTGTCTCAGCGTCAGAATAACATTCTATTCATTCAAAAGTCTGACATAACATAATTTCCGCATGAAGTAACTTTGATGTGACGTTTCAAATAAATAAAAAAAACATACCAAATTGAACATTCACATATTGATTACATAAATTTTATGAATGAACCAGTAATTAGATCACTACAGCTGTGAACGAAATGCAACGTACAGAAATAGATTGTGTTAAACTTGTATACCGTGGGACCCCCGCATAGTTCATAAACACTTCCCATTTGAACTTTATTTCGTTATACATGAGGTTCAAAATTGATTGAAGAAACAAAATAGAGTATGATCTAGATACATGTGTTGACGTATATTTTTACCTGTTTTAAATAAGCATTGGCGTAATTATTTTCATAGTTACAGTTGGAATATTGATTTTGTGGCGAAGTAACCTTGAAATGGCGTACAAACACATTTTCAGCGTAAAATTTCACATAACACACTAATTATGCCTCATAATATTCTAAATGAGCACTGAAATGGTTTTTTTTTTCCTTTCCAATTTTTTAATCGAAAAAGCTAATGTGTAGCTGACAGACTTAGATAGGATGATGAAGTTATTTAGTATCTAACTTCAATTCTGGTTCCTAGGAATCTTCAATTTTCCTAGGATTAATATTATCCTACATAATGAGTCAAGTTTATATTGTATATTTTCTTATCATGTTTTACATTGGTCTAAATTATTTAGTTAATTTTATATGTAATATTATTGTATTCTAATTTCATATAAGTACGTAATTAAATAGTTTTTCTTATTTACAATTGGTTATACAATTTTTTATTATTTACTTTATGTTTTTAATTTAATAGCATGTGTACTGTTCGATGTACCTTTTGAAAAAAATAAAAATTAACACCATTTTTCTAGCGTTAATCGTGAAGTCACATGCTATATATACTAGGTATACAGAACTCCATTGACGTATCCATCAAACGCCATTCCTGAGATAAAGCTCCCCCCTGATTACGAAGCTCATTACCGCAGCCAGAAACTCGGCGATCCATCACCTGCTTCAGCTGACTTACCAGCCAGATTGGTAGATAATGATAGCTTCGTAAGTAGAATAGAAGCTTATATACTTTTATATTAAATAGTTCTTTTGAGATTGGACTAATTTTGTAATTTGGCAAAGTAAACCTATATTCCCTTTATTGGAATAAATACGGCAAAAAATATAGGACTAAAAAAGGCGGACATTTTTTCTATAATGCGCGAAATAGACTTATTAACAGGTATTACTGAAATCCAAAAGTTTATATGATGTTTGGATATTAAAATAAAATTTAATACATTCATTAATTTAAATAGGCCTGCACAGGCACTTATGAATTGTCAACTATTAAAGCTCCGTTTGTAATATTGCTATCGCGGATGTAAGGTCGTTTTATGCTGCAATAGCTACATAGGTTTAAAATAAATTAGGAATTACACACAAAATAGACACATACAAAACCTTTTATTACCAAAAAAAAATATGTAACAAAAAGTCAGCCGGTTACTTCATATATATCGATATTTATATATTATACTATATCGATTATAACTCAAAATCGATTTAAATTAAAATCGTTTTGTTCTCGTTTACATGTTCATAAGCATCGTGTCCGACGTACAAAGCAAAGTGGGCTCAGTTTACGCTGTCAGTTGGAGCTGTACAAGGCCTGTGTCATCTCTGTCACTGCAGTGTAACTGATGGGTCTCGACGCGTGAGCTATAGGTGAGTTTAGATTAATTATTTCTTAGCAGTTTCCCCATATTCGACCCATAAAGTCCCCGACCTTTAGGGTCTAGACTAAATGACTTAGTTTTAAATTTTATTATCAAAATCAAAATATTTTTTATTCAAACAGGGAATTATGAACAGTCACTCTTAATGTTCGGTTCTGAAAGTTACTTTTACTGAGAAAATCCGGCAATAAACTCAGCAACTTACTATTTGCAAAACCAATTTAAATTATACTGTAGTTATAGTCGGTAGAAAGCTAAGGACGGAGATGACATCTCAGTTTGTGTTAAGTCTGCAGCCTGAAAAAATATGACCACCACTCATGATATCGTAAAACTATTAAACTAACTAAGCGAACCCGTGGATAGAGAGGCTCTTATCAGGCTGCGGTGCACACGAGGGAGATAGACAATATATAATAGATTAGTAGACTTAAGTGTCGAGTTTGTATTCAGAATAGCACAGATGATTTGTCTCTACCTATCGTACTCTTACGTGCGATGTATTGTCAACCTTAAAACGTGACTTTTACGGTTGATTTTACACTAACGAGGTTATCAAATAATTAGCTTTTAATATTTAAATGAATAACAAGTGAGTATTGTTCCACTAGTAATGCCACAGGTGTCGAGTATCAAAACGTTGCCGTTGGACGTAATTTGGGAACTAGAAAGTTCCCGGAATAGTTCAATAACGAACTGAAATAGACTGAAACTGAATAACACTTTGTATTAACGTGTCTTTACTTGACGTAGATTAATCGCTTAATGTTAAATTTGAAAGCTTTAAAACTTAGGAATTCAAAAACTATTTAATTATCTACACACCTTCATTTTCCTTTCTTTCAGAAATCTTACTTCTTACTATTAATGCGAAAGTTTAGATGGATGCATGTTAGTAACTCAAGAATGGGTGATTTAGTACCTATAATATATGTTAGAAAAGCACAGAGACCACATTTAATCCCGGGAAAAAATACTTCTCAAACTAAAATGAAACCTCGGGGAGAGTAAATACTTAAATATTTGAAATTATTATAAAATGCTCTATGTAGCGTAATTCAAATTTTTGGATTCGTAATCCAGATTCAGTTCACTTAAAAAAAATCCGGTAACTTCTACAAACAACATAGATATCAACAGACTATCTGGAATGTACTATAGATCTACTAATCATACTTAAATATAAAATCCCAATTAAGTCTAGACCGATGCGGAGACTAGAATGTTAAGCGGAGGCACGGCACAAAGCGTGTTGGTCCCGCACTGCTTGCTATATACTATACAGATCTATGATCATCTCTATCCAACGATATGCAGGCTAGTAGACTCCTAACACACATTGTTAAGCCGTACAAGCAACGCTGTGTATGTGGTGGCTGGGAAAAAAGCGCTCGGTCGGGTTAAGCACTCTAATTGTGTTACTCTCTTGGAATAGTTGAAGCAACCATTTTCTTAATACATTAATAATAGTTTTACTAAAATACAAATATGGTTTGTTGTTTATAAATGAGAAATAAATAATATATGTATTACAAAATTGGATCCATGGATGATGCCGAGAGAGTTACACAAATTGGGTGGTGTTCGCAACAAGTCGTCCTTATCATTACTGACTATTTTTAGCGGGGCGTGATTTTTTTTTTACCTTGTGTGATATCTGATGCGTTCACGATAAGGAGTCGACAAAGTATAATGTCGATGTCACTATTATACGCAGCAGACGGGCAATGGCCGCGCATTCAAGGTATTCTATACAACGCGAATCTGTTCAACAATGAATGGCATTTTAATAACGATCATATTTTTCATAACATCGCCATGTTTTATGTTGACAGATGCGTTTAAAAAGAAGTGATAGTGACAGTGTAAAAAGAAAAGATATGAAAGATTTATTTATGTCGATACAAATTGCTAAAAGCTTTTCTGGTCGATTTTAAGCAATTTAATTTATGTTTCCATTGTAGCGGGCAAGCCACGATTGCTATTTACTCCTCACAGGTGAAAATCACCGTTCCAATGATTTGTTATAGAGAACCGTCTTAATGTCCTACAAGAAAGCCCTAACACTTGCTTAAAACTCATTTTAAAATCGAAATTATTAATTACTATGCGAATAGATCACTCGTTACTATCTATGAATGTCTAAATCGGTTTGCAAAACATTATACATATTCAAATTAAGAATGTCCATTGTTTTGTACAAATGACAAACAATAGTATTAGCTTCATTGTTTGTGAACATTAAGTTGTTCTGCAGCAAGACTAATCGTAATAAATTTTAGCACGCCTTTGAAAACATCGTGAGGGAACCTGCTTGCCCGAGATGTCACAATCAAAAGCATGTGAAGTCCGCCAAACCGCACTAGGCCCCCGTGGCTATAGCCTAAGCCCTAAGATGTTAGTGGAGGCTCATGCTCCTCCGTGGAGACGTATATAAGATGATTGCCCATGGATTAGAACAATAATTATGATACGTTTTATCATGGTAACGTAATAAGTCTAGAGACACTGCGAGTCAAAAGTCATCTCTAGGACAAACAGAGGGGATAATCAAACTTATCGAGTGATAACCAAGAGATAATCAAGTGAGTTGTTAACAATAGTAACCCAGCAGGTACACAAGCGAAACCATCAAGAACGGGCGTGTAATATTTTTATTGGAGCGTCAGTGCCGAGACTCCAGACAATTTATGTTACAAAATAATACATCCAGTACATATTTATTGAGTATTTACTTTAATATGAATGCAATTTTCGTAGTATGATGTGGGAGTGAAATTTTATTTCACCATTTATCAATACAACTTATTTTTATATTTATCCGTAGATTTAAAATTTAAGCAAATAATGTTTACTTAAATGTATTTTTTATTGATGACTAGCTGCCTCCCCGCGGTTTTACCCGCGTAGTTCCCGTTCCCGTGGGAATACAGGGATAAAATATAGCCTATGTTACTCGGGGATAATGTAGCTTTCCAATGGTGAAAGAATTTTTGAAATCGGTCCAGTAGTTTCGGAGCCTATTCATTACAAACAAACAAATCTTCCCTCTTTATAATATTAGTATAGATTCCACGGTTTCCCGAGAATTTAGTTGGCGAAAATTGACAGGCCGGTTGGTTTTGTAGTTAGCGACCCTGATTCTCGAGTCGCTGGTCGTGGGTTCCATTTCCATGTTTATATTTAAAAGTACCCTATTATGTAGTTATCTGGTCACCAATGTTCTGCTTAGTTTGAGATCAGATTGTCCGTGTGAAAAAATCCTATGATATTTACAGTAGAATTTAATTGTAGGTATCTCATGAAGATAATGACTGTATATAATAAACCTCAACTACGAAACAGTTTAATCTCGAGATTTCCCGTTTACGATCTCTGGCAGAGATTCTCAGCAATGGTTTTGTGAAACATTGTAAATTAGTACCACTTATTTGAGTCTAGAAATTATTTTACCACTAACATTTGCTTTTACTGCAAAAGTTCTGAATTGCTATATAAAACGTTCCTTTGTTGTTTCAAATATCTGACTTTTAACCGTGGCTGAAATGTAATTTGAATAATGTAGTTTAAAGTGAATGTGGTTTCTACATAATCTATGCTAATATTATAAAGAGGAAAGATTTGTTTGTTTGTTTGTTTGTTTGGTTGTTTGTATGTTTGTTTGTTTGTTTGTTTGTTTGTTTGTTTGTTTGTTTGTTTGTTTGTTTGTTTGTTTGTTTGTTTGTTTGTTTGTTTGTTTGTTTGTTTGTTTGTTTGTTTGTTTGTTTGTTTGTTTGTTTGTTTGTTTGTTTGTTTGTTTGTTTGTTTGTTTGTTTGTTTGTTTGTTTGTTTGTTTGTTTGTTTGTTTGTTTGTTTGTTTGTTTGTTTGTTTGTTTGTTTGTTTGTTTGTTTGTTTGTTTGTTTGTTTGTTTGTTTGTTTGTTTGTAACGAATAGGCTCCGAAACTACTGGACCGATTTCAAAAATTCTTTCACCTTTGGAAAGCTACATTATCCCCGAGTAACATAGGCTATATTTTATCCCTGTATTCCCACGGGAACGGGAACTACGCGGGTAAAACCGCGCGGAGGCAGCTAGTTATTTAATAAAATGAAGAAAACCGCTACAGTTACTTTATTGATGTTACTGAGGTAAACACAGTGTCTTAAGGTATTTAAAATTAGTAAAAATTAAGACATTATATGCCGGGTAACTGGCCCAATTTGGTGTCTACGCAAAGCCGGGGCGCGTCGCTAGCAATAAATAATGTAGAAAATGTAATACTGTTATAACTAAACAAAAGTCCTTTAAAAACTTGTGAACGGGACCATTTATCGTCCCACCTATACATCCCTCATTTTTATTCAAAACACTTCTTTTTTTTTAACAAAACACGCACCGGTTTCTCGAAGACGCCCCTGAAAGCTATAAAAACCATCATAAAATATCCATTACTAGCTATCCGGAGGAAAAACGAGCATTCCCTTCCTTGTCAAAGGTTAAAAATGTCGACATAAATTGTAAAGAAAAACGGGAAAAATGTAAAAAATAGTGAGTAAACAAAGGATGATATTAATGGCCGCTCATGATGTCGGACATTTTTCAGCATAACCCTCTTTGTGGGTTAGATCTGATTTGAGAGATGAAGTTTGTGGTAAACTCAATATATGTGGTCAACTATTCGACAAAAATATATTCATTATTAAAGTAATTTTTTTATGTATTAAACCAAATCGATGTAAAACAAAAATATGCTGAAACATTTCGCATCAAATCACAAGATACTCGTAACATAATAAAACTCCAAAGTATATCTGTTTATCACCACAGAGATCTGCTTAGTTTAGGATCAGATTGGATCGTGTGCAAAGAAAATAAGATATCTATCATAGGTTATAATTATATACCATGAAGAAACATTTCCTTTCAAAATCACTAAGTTTACATCCATACTAATATTATAAATGCGAAAGTAACTCTGTCTGTCTGTTACGCTTTCACGCTAAAACTACTGAACCGATTTTAATTAAATTTGGTACACAGATAATCCAGAACCTGAGAAAGGACATAGGCTTCTTTTTATCCCGGGAAAATTGAAGATCCCCCGGGAACGCGGGCGAAGCCGCGGGGAGCCACTAGTACATAATAAAGCCAAAGTTAATTCGTTATCAAATTCTGATAACCAATAACAAGATGCATGAACAAACATACCCAATCGAATTTATATTCATAGCTTCACCGAGGAAATTGTGCGAGGCCAATGAAAAAGCAATTTTGCATCTCCCACCCGATCGAATAAAACTGAAAGTAAAGTCTTGTAAGACTCATAGTAAAACTCCGGTTTAATGTGCCTCTTGTGCCATTAAACTGCGCTTACATAACGCCCACTTAATGCCCTATATATATATTAATATGTAGAAATTATACTGTTTATATACCAAAATCACTTATGCCTAAAATCACGCCATGATGGATTACAATCAGAATTTGAAATATACTCAAACTATTCACACAAGTAAGACAAAAGTTATGGCAAAACTTTCGTTAACTTCACGTGACTGTAATTTGAAAGTAACTTCCGTAATTATAACTCGAATACCAATAAATTACATTCAATACCTAATAATAAACAACATATTCCATTATAAAAGAAAAAATGTGGCGATCACAATAGACCTAATATTCAAACTCTGAGGAACACTTGAAACAGCCACTTTATCCAAATAATGAAAAGATTAAAATAACCAGAACATCATAAGTCGTAAAATTAGATATTCGATTAAAAAAACCAAACAAAAAAATTACAAATGTCGACTCGTAAGCATGTACTATACTCTCAAGTTTTTAATTGCGTTATGGTTTGCAGAGCTAAAGGTATAACAGATTAACGATCATATACAAAGGCTTTGATCAATGAATTGCTCGTTAGAATCGATGTAAGCCCAAACGTATCAGACGATACATTACGCGTTGCTAAGTAATTGGAATTCAATACAATAGTATCGATACATGAATTTCGTGCATACGTACGGCATTATGTCCTCTAACCCTTTAACGCTAGCCTTTCGCGCGGTTTCGTTTGACTGTGAGAATTTATATTATAGGTTTCAAAACTGTAATTTTGTAAGATATGTTTCTTACTCACTCACGTATGAAAGGAGTTAAATGAATTTTAAGGTACAGACGATTTTTTTCAAATGCGGGTAAAACCGCGTGTTAAAAGCTAGTTTTATTAAAAGCCTCATTTTATTGAAGCCGATTAAAAAAAGTTTAATGCCATCATGGTGGTTTTTAATTATCTTTTTTATCACTGAACTGTAAATTATTCTTTAAAATTACGACTTAGCATGATTACGGATATTTAAAATGCTATGAAAACGTCAGTGTTTTAAGTTCCGTTATTTTGATAATTTTTAATATTTGTATTAATAAAATTCACATAGGGACTTTTTTGTAGTAATTTATTGAATAGAACTTTATAATTATGTAAATAGTTATTACCTTTGAAAAGTTTCAGATATTATGCCGATTGTTAGTACACATAGTACATTGACAAATAACGCATATTTATTATAGTCCAATGTGGTATTACCCTCTGTCAATACCACTTTGTCACGTGTCATTCGGATATTTCAAAACTTTTGGGTGCTACCTGGGTTACAACACTATTCTCCGACATTTCGTAACCACTATACTCTGTCCCTCTCATTACTTTACAATCATGCGAGACGTCTAGCTTCAAAGGTGTCGCCTTGTCTCGAGTTCGGTGCAGAATGGACGGTAAATAATGTAACATAGAAAACAAAAGCAAAGCTACATAACACACACTAGTGCAAACTCATTCCCACTTCAAAACAACCGTCTCCAAATGACTGACGTGAAAGGTTGCTATTGGCAACTATGCACAGCTCATTTGCTAGGTATTTCATTACCTCTGTCTGAAGCAGAACACCCTTGACAAGGGCCGAGCAACCCAAAACTGTACAAACATATAACACAACACAAACAAGCAAGATACGACCCTAACGGTAGCGATATACGGACTGCTGATGATGTAACAGCAACTTTGCAATCTGACTCCAAAAGTTCAGGCCCCAATTTAAAGTTTGCACATGCAAATGTAAATCTTAATGATATGGGTGTAAGAGCTAATGGGAACGTAAAAGGAGGTTTGCTCCAATCTGAAAGGCATCAGGTAGTGTTAATATTAATATGAAGGTTTGTTTTAGATGTGACCTCAATTATACAGGCGTTTAAGTTGAAACGGAGATTAATTGACGGAGAGTTTTGGGTCCGTGACGTGAATAATGAAATTTGATATAATAACTTCAATGAAGCTTTAATTAACATTCAAAATAATTATTGAATTAAAATATAAACGGTTTCAGTTCATTTTTAATATGAAAAAAAAAACAAATACCTTTTGGAGTTCTCGATAAGAATAGAGTTATAGTAAACAACATGGTTCTAATAAATATGTCAACAAAAAATGGATGTTTAGATAAATAAGCTACAAAAAAATAAGCTAAGGCGTCGTCCCAACATAAGTATAATCAAAGTAGCCATATATTTCTAAACAGACATATCACAAAGGTTTCTTTCACAGATGACGTATTTCCTAGGAAAAATCAGTACATAACACCGTAGCTAATCATCTGGAAACTGTTCTCTATTCAGGAGCTCGAAATTTTACGCAAAAAAGGTCCAGGACAGTCTCCGCTCACGATATTCGGGACCAAAGTAACAAGACCCTCGCATGCCCATTCAAATTTGTCTAAGGCGAAGGATATTGATGGTGTGAAGAGGGGTGGAAGGTCAAGTAAGACTGTTTGGTGGGGACAACGAGGATGTGTTCATTCAACCATTATTTCCACGTGATTAGACGTGTCATTGCCATACCTCCCTGAATGTCAGATAATGTAAAAAATAAAGTGAATCGATTCAAAAGTGAGCCTTCGCGTGATAAAATATTTTTATTGTTGCAAAGAATTTGATGATTGGACACCGAAAGTACTAAACTCTTTGAAGCCCTGCAGAAGTACAATTAGATGTACTACTGTATTTCGGTTAGTACTTAAGCGTTACTTATATTTATAGGGCTGCTGAAATTACATCGTATCAGGATAAAAACAGAGAGATAAAGAAACTTATAGACGGAATTGATAGATCAGTTTCCATCATAATATGACTCTTAATCTGATTGATGTTAATAACTATTTTGCCAATATAAATCTAGGTATATTTTAAACAAGTTGTTTCAAGGAACTAAAACAAATGATAAACCATTTAAATTAGATAAATATGACAATTCTATTCTTATAATATTCCTCTAAAATTCCCAAGATAAATTTCCTGGAGTGCGTGCAGACGGCAGCTAAGATTAACATGGCTGCGGCTGGCAGGCCAGAACTAATGTATGCGGTTTATCATACCAACTAATCTCGTTTTATAGAAACAATTTTCCCGTATAAAATATATTTTTGGAGGTAATAAAATATATGACTATAACTCAACAACAGTCCATTTATATCTTGCAAATTTAAATGCGCAGTAAGAAAACACATTGTGTAAAATAAAAACTATTTTAATACAAAATAATTGTAACAAACTTAGAACTATTACGTAATTAAATTCTTATTCACTAATCAATTTTAATTTTAATACTGCATAATTTTTTCACGCTCATAATTAAGAGTAGCAAAAGATCTAATCACCTTATAGAAAATCTATAAAACTATCTTCCTAAAGTAAACCAATAAATATATAAACGCAACACGATAAAAATATAAATCTTCCCGATTTAGAAGATGCTGATTCACTTTAATAAATTTCAGGAAGCGGTGTGACACCCCTCCTTGACGCGTTCAACGGTGCAATGGAAATATTGAAGGGATCACAAATTTACGATAAGCTTGTGGATTCCCTTGATGATGGAGGTATCGGATATAAAAAGCTTGCATCAGCACTTTCGATGCGACACGATCATAAAACATCAAGACTAGTAAATGTTATACTCATATATAAAGTAACAGACGAATTGATCAGTATAACTAACATACAATTTAAAGCTTAATTTATTACCTTATCAATAACTTATAACAATGATTTATCGTCTATTGTACGCATTGTTTAACACAAGTGTTCACATCAGATACATCTATCAGCCGATAACAGTCAAATCGTTAGAAGATAAATAGTTATATTTAGCTATACATAAAGTATGTGTCTCACTTTTTCTATATCTCTAAATAAAGTTGCATAACTTATGGAAATACCGCTAGCAAATCTAATATATTTGATGCATAAATAAATTTACCACTATTATCAGCAGCATTACCTTCACAAAGTTTTTTCACGACTGAATTGAAGTTTAGGAAAAATATTTTACGAGATTTCTTATCCAAGTCTTCAGCTATTGTCATTAAGTTAGACGCCACTGTTAAGTCCATACTTTGAACGTTTGTTCCATCAATGACTACTACTGAACTATTATCTGCGTTTAGAGATTTCTGCAGAACTGTTCGACGGACATGGTCCGCCGCACAATACGATACATGGTTTGACAATTTTATTATCATTAAATCACCTTTTATTCGCTTAATTAAATTAACATCAATTACCGGCCTAGATATATTATACAATAACATTAACGCCTCAACACTTATACCAGCGATAATACCATATTCTAAGCCAAATATTAAACACATAAACATAGTAATTAATAATACCAATAATTCTCTCTTACTACTTTTCCACTGTCTACTTATGATTGATATATCCAACATGAAAACGACAGCTGTTATTATCATTCCAGATAAAGTTGCTTTTGGTATGTAAGCAAATATTGATGTTAATGATGTTAAAGCTAGAATAACTAATGAAGCTGTAACAATACCACCAGCAGGAGTCTGGACTCCAGAAACATGGTTTAGTGCCGATCGTGTAAACACAACTGTCACTGGCATACTACTTATAAACGAACCTACTACATTACATAATCCTAATGTCACCATTTCTTGTGTAGTATCAACAAGAGCACCAGCTGAAAATACTTTGGTAATAGCTACCATTTCCAAAAAAGCAACAAATGGTATGACTAATGAACGGGGCCCTAATTCTTGTATCATCTCTAAGATATTATAAGTTTGATTACCAACTACGGTGCTGAATGGAGGAAGTTTAATATCAGGTAGACCACCTTTGATTTCACCAGTTAATGTGAAAATATTGTTACTAACAGTTTTGTGTAAAACAAATGCCAAAATCATTCCAGTAGATACTACCACAGTATTTCTTGCTAATGACACAAACCACCTCATTTGCTTCGCCGCACTACTTGTCCGTGAACAGCCTTCCCCTAGTTTTTTTAAAAGTAATAATACAATAATCGTTCCGAAACCGAGCACAGTATCCCAAAGTCTAGCTGTCTTTATGTTTTTGATAAAAATATTCATGTAGTCTAGAAAATAATTGCCCGTTGGGCCACTTACGCCGAATAGGGACTTCAATTGTGACGCAGCAATCTGTAGGGCAGCCGCATTAGTGAATCCAATAATTACAGGCATCGATATAAACTCCACTAGGAATCCAAGTCGAAACACACCCATCCATAAAATTAGGACTCCAGATAAAAAAGCAGCCAGTACAGCAAAATCCGCTGAATAACTAGCAACATATTTGGCAGTGAGTGCTGATAAAATAGCAGTTGGTCCTATTGTGATATCCTTGCACGTTCCCAGGAAAGCATAGATAAATCCAGGTACTAACGAAGCGTATAATCCATATTCAGCTGGAAGTCCGGCAATAGCAGCGTAAGCGATACCTTGAGGTATAGCCGTCAATCCAACCGTAAGCCCAGCTATTATGTCTTGAATCAAAATCGATATTTTATACTTCGGTAACCATTCCAAAATTGGTAACCTCTGTCTTGCTGTTTTTTTATTCCACACCTTCTTAAACATTTTACTGGCAGGAAATAAATTTTGAAATTTATTTTTTAAATCACTTATTGACTTCATCTTTTCAACTCTCACAGATATTTGAACTGGTCTCAGATAGTGGAATGTATATAAAGGTTTCAATATCGTAGTTATCACTCATGTTACAGATAGATAATATTGAGTCTAGGACGTCATTGCTTTTCTAAAGATCTACATATATCATTGGTTGGTTATCTTTAAAATCGTCTTCGTTCATTTTGAGCGATCGTCGAACGTCAAATATTCACTCGACTGTAATCTTGTTGTAAACAGAAAAGTCGACTTCTCGCTTGACCTTAACGTTTTGTTGATTATTTACAAATTTTCTCGTGTTCGACACGTGTTTTGATTACAATCTAAAAATATTGTTACCGTTTATCACGTTTTTTAAGTGATTGGACAAAAACACTTATAGATTTTTTATCGATGAATTTTCTCTTTTCACATAATGGCCAATAATTTTACACAAAATCATGGATCACTTAATCTTTTTAATTCCACACGCATGTCGCAATACGTCGTGATGTTATCGACATTTCAGCCTGTGTCGGGGCGATAGGGTAGCGGGTTCGAACCCCGCTCGTAGATAAGGGAGTGATGGAGGTGTTCGTGGCTACGCATACTGGTCTTACATTAAAGATAGCAAAGTTTCATTCGAAAGTTCGTCTGTTGAAAAATGAGCTCTATTCGTAAAGCAGCAAGGTGTCGCTGGAAAGAAAATTTATTGCTGTGACATGAAACAATGGTGTTTTATTTGGTACCTACAAAACGGCCATGCGTATTTAACTCATACATTTTGTTTGCAAATTATTTTATTGCTGGATATGTTTAAAAATTTGGAAATATTTCATTCATGTCTCAAAATCTATTGTAGGTATCTCCTTTAGTTTACTGTTCTCTACAAAGTTGGTGTCACATAAACAGAAAAACAGATAGATACCAAATTTTTTTATCGGTCTATCTATCTATCTAATCATGAGCTACAGGATGTGACCGCTAGTTGTCTGAAACTAAATGGCGATACAATGATTGAATCTATTCAAACTCTATTGTTTTTACCCGTCTACCGAAAGTGGTTAACGATTTCACTTATCTTAAGTCATAGAGAAAATCTAAAATGAACTAAAAATTCGCGAACGAATATTATAAATATGAACATCTATTTAGACGACTGTTTGTTAGTTACGCCGGTTGAAAGGATCTAATTTAGAATATGTTCTGGACTGTACATGTATTGCTTTTGCAACCAGAAATATTGTAACCGCAGGGCGGATGCAATGGCTAGATTATAAATTTTATAATCTAAAGTACATTATACGTAATGACACAAATATATACCTAGTTATAAACCTGAGGGCTTACTCCCGAAAACGATTCGAATTTGATTTTGTTTTGATTTCAATTTGAACTCCTATTGGTTCATCACGAACCAAAAAATTTCAATTTGAACTCCTATTGGTTAATCCCGAACCAGTACGAATAAAAAATCAAGATGGCCGCTAAGATTGACATGTATACGATCGGTAACGGTGTTTCACGTTTCAGAATTATAAAATAAGTTGTGTGTGTATGGTTAGTTTCTACAGAAATAAATAAATATTCAATTCTTTATTTTTATCTAAAACGAAATCTCGTACATTAGATGTAATTTTTTAAATTAGATAACTTTATCCTAGATGAGATGACTCGATCCTGAAAAAGTACCTTTTTACTGATCGTGTATTTTGACGTTTAAAGTCGTTGCCGCCATTCGATTCACAAATGTCATATAGTGGCAGGAGTACGGCCTTTTCGATTTGGTTTCGATTGTAACGAAATTCTTGATCAAAGTTAGTTCCAAAAAGTGTCACCGCACGATCGTGCGCTAGAATCGCTATCAAAAATGTATGAAATGACATTTATTCGATTAGAACTCGTTTCTCGAAAGCGTCGGGAGTAAGCCTGTTCAGTTCTGTATATACACAAAGATGTGAACAACGCAATACATAGTTGTGGGTTATTTTCTAGCAAATTTATCACATATATCTAAATAAGTAAAACATCAAATTTTCAATGGGCAGTAAAATAATAATTAAGACGCAGTATTAAAGTGTGTTATTAGTTAATCCCATAAATCATTTCCACGTCACGGAGGGCTTCAGTCAAACAACTATTTTTAATAGCTGTTTTTAATACAAGGACCCTTAATAGTCAATAAAGTGATAATAGGGGGAGAGTATGATCAATCATCATTAACTGAGAATCAACTGAGTTGAAATTATAGAGCTTAATTTAAGTGAGATCACTTTTTTAAAGTCATGTTTTTAATAGAAGCCAAAATTGATGTTCCTTATAAAGACGTTTTTGGATAATTTAATATTTTAACATAGTGTATATTGGGTTTGTCTTGAAAATTGAAACAAAAAATAACTAATTCATCTTCTGCAGTTGCAAATAAACTTCCCTCATCTCAGTATAAAGATTTCAATAGAAATCCTATGTTCAAGTTATGCTATATTTTATCGCTGTATTTTCCACGGGAACTATGCGGGTGAAACCGCGGGGTGGGGTAATACTACCTGTATTTATAAATCTACAAATAATAACTATACAACTATATAAATCTACAACTAATACAATAAGTATTTAAAGAAAACGAAAGTCAAGATAGCTAGTAGTTCAAACTACTCGTGCATACACACCGGCATAAGTAAATCGACTCAGTCAATAAAATGGATATTTGATTACATTTTCGTGTCGATTGTTATCGTTATACTTTATATGGTAAATTATATGTAATTCGAACTAGTGACTCCCGGCGGTTTCACCCACGTTCCCTGGGACCTTCCATTTTATATGTCAGCCCAGAGCACATTTTGTCTTTTACCCAGATCCTTTCAGCAGTTCTAGCGTGAAAGAGAGATGTCCTAACAAACTTTCGCGTTTATATTATTAGGGTTAAACATTATGGGAATGTTATTGATTTTAATCGTTACCGGACAAATGAAATTAATAGATATAGCTTTATTCAATATTCAAAAGGTTTTTGAGTTTCATAGGTTTAATTTATCAATTGAATAGGTTTACGAAGTGACTGCATTTTTGGGTACCTTTTCATAATCTCCTTTTAATTTAGCTTATCTCTGTAACTGCCCAAATACATATATAATAAAAATAAAATAGTATTTTTTGTACTAAGGTTTTATTGAAATGGCGATGTTGTTAATCTTTAGGTATTTAAACCATATTTATATTAACATCGTCAAAATTCATGTCTATTGTTCACATATAATACCATGTCCTTCATAAATAAAACATAGACCAATGAATATCTATACGGTTAAACGCGATTCAAATCCAACCCTTCGCGTGCTTAGGGGGTAGCTAAGACCCAGCGAAGAAACTAGTTTGATATACGGCGGAATTAATACCCACTTAGAATTAAATCTTGTCTCGGAACTGTTGTGGCGTGAATGTTCAAAGTTTTGGGACACAATGGAGTGACAAATACTTAAATACGAGGGCTTATTAATGTTTCTAAATGTTAACTAATATATTAAAAATGTGGTGACATTTTGTGACGCTTAAGTTAATTTATTATTTATATTTTTTCACTTACTTAAAGATGAATGAGCTCTTAAAAGACATATCAGCGTACCTGTAACAAAATGGAAAAAATATTAAAGTACATTTTATTTAGCTCACCTTATCCCTTACATTTTTTCTTGTAATCATACTCGTATCGCTCGCAATTTGACATAGCAATAAATACCCATACCTCATTTTCGATACATTAAGCCGTCTAAAGCAGACCGGTTAATTCCTTGGCCAATAACATCCCGGGAATTAATACCGTGTTTGTTTCCTAAATCGAATGCATTCGGGTGGAAGTACCCCAGCGGTTCGAGAAGGGTTAACGTTGAGGGAAACGCGTTTTCGGTTTGTTTATTTGAGTAAATTATTACATCTATATGGCTTCTAATCAATGATTCAATGATCGAATATTACATTTATTTGTATTTTGATTTTAATCTAAATTCTTAAACTGAATAAAATTAAGAATACAATTTTATTTTAAACTAAAATACCTTACATAAATAAATCAAATTCCTGACCCTTAAATGGCCATTTAAATTCATAAGAAGATAAATTGCTTTAAACAGTTAAAAATGTCTACATAAAAACACCAAAAAATTACCCATAATATAGAAATTCAGCTTATATTTATTTATTTATTTATTTATTTATTATTTATATATTCATAGCGATACCTCTATTACTTCGAAGGTTACTCCTTGATGACTACCTCATGGATATGTTATCATAAAAAAAGCTTCATAAAAGCTCAACCTGCATGGAACAGATTTTACGGTGTCATCTACCACATAAAATTACTCGCAGAAATCGAATAGCATACCTGGCTTTACGATCGGCGTTAAATTTAACATCTTTTCGTTTTGGCTGCATTTTACGGTTTTTATTATAAGCGAAAATTTTAATTAAGATTTTTATTATGAGCTACTTTCGTTGATAGTTTCGACACCGAAAGATTATATTTACGGTAATGATTTAATGTAATGAGCTGTTCTTATGTAAAATGTAGGTAAATAATGATGATTAATTACATTTGATGAGCATAAAATTACCAAATTTATGAGAGGAAGAATGTTATTTTACCAAAAAAAATACATACTTATAAAAAAGATAATAATTTTAACCTCAAAAACGAAACAGTAAGTGACTCACAATATATTACATAAGCAGTAATAATATTTGTCTATAGATATAAAATTCAATAAATCTCATTCAAACTTAGTCTGAAATATTCAGCCATAACAAAACGAAGTTGTGATAAGCGGCTATCGTTCCATATTAGAAGTCAAAAAACATACAAAAAGATAGGATCGTATAGAAATTTTGTCAAATGTCAAAGAAAATAATAAAAAAAAAATCGTGTCTAGCGGACACCTTTCGATATGAGTTACATTAAACTACATTTTGACAATCATAAAGACCGAGTTTATGAGATACCATGTCGCAGTATGAAAGGGAAAAGTGTAATTTGGCTAAGATACTGGAATAATTTAAACGCTTTTATATAACACTAGTGACTCCCTGCGGTTTCACCCAGAGAATTTCCCGGGATACAAGCTTATGTGTTATTACAGAACATATACTAAATCTGTGCCAAATTTCATCGCGATCGTTTCTGGCGTTCTGGCGTGAAAGTGTAACAAACATGCATCCATGCATTCTTACAAATTATTGCATTTATAATATTAAAAAGAACGAACTAACTTTAGGGGCTATAAGTTTTTTATATCTAGTTTAAAACAGTTTCCTACGAACATGTTTTAAGTAAATACAACCGAAATGTTAACGTTGCCTTCAACTAAAGCCAAGTAATATAACTTAATACTAGGTACTGTTGACGCTTACTGAAGCCAAATCTCTTAATGTTACTTGCGCCAAAAGTTATAACTAGTTTTAGTATCACACTATACTTACTAGACTTACTACAAAATCGATTCAAACCCAGGACACACATGTCTTTTTGTTCTGTGTTTGGTAGTAAATAAATTATTTTATATAAGTAATATAATCAACTACCTCTTTAGCCTCTTTACAATACATGCTCTGTTTAGTTTGGAATAAGGATTTGTGTAAAAAATTGTATTTATAATTCCAATGTAGGTACAAACAGAAATAAGTAAATGCAAAAAAATACAATACAATAAATTTGGATAACATTAAGATTGACTTCAAAAATACAAAACCTTGCTTCGCACACGTGAATTTTGTGTTTCTGGAATTTTGCTAAATAACTGTTTTTGTCATGAACCTGCAACTTACACACACATTATCTTATTTAGTGATATGTTATGAGATGTTGATAATAATAATCCAGCAGCAGCAGCAGTTGATTTTCACAAAGTAACGTCATATTTGGGAGGAGAAAACGTGAGGATTGAACGAATATTTTTTTTTATCTCGATTTATCTTTAATCTGACAATAAAGTCACTCAACTATTTAGATAAAGAAATTATTATAAATATGGGAAATTACACGTTTTAAGGGCAACCGGGACATCTTTAGTACACGATGTGATTTAAGATAGTTATTTAAAGCTATCGTCCTGCAGCTTCATAAGCATTTTTTAAGGATTAAATTAACTCAATAAAGAACCTAATATTTGACTGACAAGTTATAACTTAATAATTTCAGCAAAAAAAATTGGTTGCCTGTAAAGTCGGTATACGGGCGAAAGTTTTACGTGACAACGACGCAAGGGACGCGTGCCTTTCACTTTTTATGTCTGTCTCTCTCGCTCTTAGGCGGGCTAACCATGCCCGAGTGGAAGGGACGCGTGCCTCTCACTCGCTCTCATTGTGAGCGCATAACGTGAGCGGAGCGTAACGCAGTTTCTTGAAGTGTCACCCGGCAAACCAATTTATAAGACGTTGTCACGTCAAAAAGAAGAATCAAATTTGAACGATGTAATAAAAACAAGTAGGTATCATCAATTAATCAACAAAACTACATAAATTAAAATAGACTCTTCTTTGTAAATTGTGTTTAGGAAATTATAATTAACCATTAAATTGAAGGATATGCGAAAACAATGCACAGTCTCATGAGAACAGTGAAACGACGGAAGCCGTAACTAATACCGATATTGTAATGATTGACACGGAATGATAAATGCTGTTGTCAAGTACACTGCTTAAGATAACACTCACGTTTCACAATATTCAGTATCCACTTTGTCACACAACAACAAACACGTCGAGATATGACCGTGCTAAATAACTTCAACGAACCCGTACGACGGAGGAGAAAAGTTAAAAAGTGCCTGCAGAACACGTGCAGTGTGAAAACAGTGAAGAAAGTACTGCCAATAGTCGAGTGGCTACCTAAATATAGCTCTACGTATTTCATTCAAGATGTCATTGCTGGTATTACCGTTGGACTCACGGCTATACCCCAAGGTATCGCCTATGCAGTCATAGCCGGTCTACCACCAGAACATGGACTTTACGCATCCCTAACATCAGGAGTCGTGTACGTATTCTTTGGAAGTTGTAAAGATGTAACTGTTGGTCCCACAGCGATCCTCGCAGCAATGACCGCTAAGTATGTAGCAAATTATTCAGTAGACTTCGCGATATTAGCTGCCTTCTTAACTGGAATATGTATACTGTTCATGGGTATACTACGACTTGGCTTTCTAGTGGAGTTTATATCCATGCCGGTCATAAGCGGATTCACCACTGCAGCGGCTCTCCAAATAGCAGCATCACAGCTTAAATCATTGTTTGGATTAGCCGGAACATCAGGGAACAATTTCGCCGAATCCGTGTACAATTTTGTTTACAATATAAAAACAGCTAAGTTATGGGAGCCGATATTAAGTTTTGGAACTATAATTATGTTATTGCTTTTGAAAAAAATGGGAGACGGTTGTAAACGTACAGACGGCATATTTAAGCAAATGAGGTGGTTTATATCATTAGCGAGAAACGCTGTGGTTGTTATCGTTGGAATGATTATAACTTATGTCATAAAAGTTACATTAGGTACTGAACCGTTAGCAATCATTGGAGACATTGGCGGTGGATTGCCAGAGTTTGGTCCACCACCATTCACTACAGTTGTCGGAAATGAGACATACACATTCGGAGATATGATTGGAGTTCTCGGCTTTTCATCGATAGTTATACCGTTTGTTGCTATACTAGAATCAGTTGCGATAGCGAAGGCTTTTGCTGAAGGAGGCAGAGTTGATGCTACGCAAGAGATGATAGCACTAGGCTTGTGCAACATTATTGGATCCTTTGGACAAAGTATGCCAATCACCGGATCATTTACCCGAACAGCTCTGAACCACGTTTCTGGGGTACAAACGCAAGCTGGAGGTGTGACAAAAGTACTTCTAATTATTGTGGCTTTAACTACTTTGACTTCTACATTTTACTACATTCCTAAAGCTTCTCTAGCTGGTTTGATAGTAACTGCTATGTTCTCTATGATCGACTATGGAATATTTAAAAAGCTGTGGAGAAACAGTAAACGAGAACTACTAATTCTTATTATAACGACAGTTGTTTGTTCATTCCTCGGATTAGAGTACGGTATTGTTGTTGGCATATTAATAGAGGCTGCATTATTATTGTATAACGTATCTAAACCTCCCATTGATTATACGGTTGTACAAAATGATAGAGGAGAGATGGTGGTCATGCTTCTATCTGACAGTGTTTCATATTGTGGTGCTGAACACGTACGCAAAGCAGTGCTGAAAGCATCAACTGTAACATCTCCCGATTCTCCAATCATTTTGAACGGTACTCATTTAAGGAATATGGATTTTACAGTGGCTACAAATCTGATGTCAATTGTTACTGACTTAGCTAAGAGCTCGAGACGAATCCTGCTTATGAATTTCAACCTCGATTTAAAGAACTTATGTGTCGATATAGAACCAAGTACTGAAGATAAGTTTGTGTACGCAACAAATGCTTTGGAGTTAACAGAAGTTTATCCAAAAGATGTATGAGATTAAATTTGATATGCAAACGTTCTTGGGATAACGACAGCGGAAGGTCAAGATCGGGATTTTCGAAATGGTGATTGAGCAAAATATTTATCACGTGTTTAACGAGATAGCGATAATATTACAGACTGTTGAAATGCATTGAAACGAACGACCCGACTGAGTGATGATTAATATGATAAAGAATACACGTAGGTAAGCTAATGTGAGTGTAATACCTATGTGTGAGTAAAACTATAAAACATTAGGCCTTACCCAAAGATTGCACTAATTTATTTTGTAATATTCATTAATAAAAATGTATTTATACAATTGGGTTTTATTTCAAATCTATCATGGGTTTATCTAAATCTTTATTTATCTCGTATAGAATTGCTTGTAGGATTTACTCAAGTTTATGAGATCATCTTCGGATTATAGCATGACTTGAAGTATTTTGATACTTGGGAGAGTTGCCAAGGGAAAATAAAAGAAAACGAGATCAAATGAACGAATGATCCGTTATACAACTTACTGTAGAATTTTATTATTTTGAAATAGGACTTTGAATGCCCTCAAGGGTTATTATCCAAATTAACCTTTATTTATGTATGAATATAAAACTATATGGTAACCAACCAAGGTTATTCAAACAATAAAAAGGCGAATCTATCCAATATTAAAAGCAAGAATAGCATTTCATATGGTAATAACAAAAATATATGGGCGTCGCTTTCATTTAAAGTTTATTACAATGCGACTGCACTTGCATTGCTCGCCTTGACTTTGCCAAAAATCATAGTCTAGACAACCAAACGACCGCCAAACGTGTACAAGTTATTTAAATTATGTGACTATTTAATAAATGTATGACTATTTTATTTGTATGTGTGTACAATGCATACGTTATAGAAGAAATTTGGATGTAAAAAAAAATTGTGGAGGAGAGAAAATTGGGATTTTCATATGTCCAAAATAATACTCTAACGACCTAACCCCTGCTATCTAAAAGCTTCATCAAAAACTAGTTTTAACTGAAATAAATTCATTTTTATAACAACATACTGTTTTAATATAAAATTAGCAACATTTTTAATAAATGCTCCGCTCGTGCTCCTTGAACTTTGAGAAAAACAACATTATTAAGAAAACTTTCTATTTTCCACGAGAAAAATATAGAGCGGGTGTTTTTGTCTGCCATCGCCAAAACTGAGGGCTTTGATTTATTGGTACAATGTGCGAAATAATAAATCTAGTAGGTACCTACCTATTTATGCTATAATGAATCTTGAAACAGACCAAATAAGTACCAGTTTTGAATGTAAATAATTATAAAAAATAAGTATTTTGTGTAACCGGATAATAAAATAACAAATATATATTTTTTTTAATTAATACGTTTCATTTCTGTCAAGGCCTTACAAACACTTTTTAAATGACTAAAAAGCCTATAGGACCCTTATATATTAACAATACCTAATATCAAAATCATAACAAAACATTTTATCAAAGGAAGATTCTCTACAAAGACACCCGAAACACGGACAAACAAACAAATATGTAATTCAATACCTATAGAACTAAACGGTTGTAAATGTCAGTGTGACAGAAGCGAGCGGCGCCGCGCGGCGGTCCTATATCGGCGACGCGTCAATCAATGCTTCCGTTAGCAGGAGTTTTGGAGATTGTGAAGCAAGAATAATTTGATACGGTAATTTATTGTACAACCTACTAATATTATAAATACGAAAGTTTATGAGAATGTATGTTTGTTACTCTTTCACACCAGAATGGGTAAAGGGATCGCGATGATATTTGGCACAGAGTTAGAATATATTATAGAGTAACACATAGGCTAATTTTTATCACGAAAATTGAGATCCCCTGGGAAAGCGAGTGATAAATAAGTATAGCCTGGGACATTTTTCACACACAATCTGATTCCAAACTAAGAACTTGTCCTATGGTAACCAGGTAACTGATATAATTCATAATATTTAAATACACATTTATATTAACATTTATATAGAGACACAAAACATATATATATGAAATATATAAATTAAAACAATGTTGCACATAATATTTATCTTATCACCTAAACGCTACTTATGCAACTATAAGTATTCAATAAATATTATTATTGAATTACTAGTTGAGTGCTTATTTTATCTATAAACTAGTGGCTCCCCGCGGTTTCACCCGTGTTCCCGAGGGACCTTAAATTTTCATGGGATAAAAAGTATCCTATGTCCGTCCCCTGGTTCTAAACTACCTTCCCACCATTCAGCCAAATCGGTTTGTCCGTTCTTGAGTTATAAATAATGTAACTAACACGACTTTCATTTATAAATAAATAAATATCCTGAGACATTTTTCACACACGGCCAATCTGATTCCAAAGTAAGCTTGAAATGAAGCTTGTGTTAGGTAACCAGATAGCTGATATACTACATATAATACTTTTAAATACATACATATTATAGATATTTACATCCAGACACAGAACAAACAGACATATTCATGCATACAAATGATTGTCCTGGGTGGTGTTCGAACCCACGACCCGCGGCTTGAAAGTCAGGGTCACTAACCACAAAGCCAACCGGGCTGTAAATTTTTTATATAGATGTAGTCTATAAATGATTACATCTATGTTAATAATTTTCCCGACAGACCGGCGCCTATGCGTGAAATTTGTGAAAGCTTGCCATGGCGCTTTACTCCGTAAGTTTATGTGACATTTTCGATATAGCACAGGCCTATAGGTATAGCTACTTGTGAGGTACTTCGCCGTGGACTAAAAGTGAAGGAAAAGTTTATTTAGGTACTTAGTGAATAATGTTGATTGATGTTTTCATAAGGCATAAAGTTTTAATTTTCTTTTGGTGAAATAAACCTAATGTTTTGAAGAATATTCTGAAACCTTTATCGTATTTATGATAAAGTTAGATAGAGGTAGGTGAGGTAGCCCTTATAAATCTATACTAATATTATAAAGAGGAAAGATTTGTTTGTTTGTTTGTTTGTTTGTTTGTTTGTTTGTTTGTTTGTTTGTTTGTTTGTAATGAATAGGCTCCGAAACTACTAGACCGATTTCAAAAATTCTTTCACTTTTGGAAAGCTACATTATCCCCGAGTAACATAGGCTATATTTTATCCCTGTGTTCCCACGGGAACGGGAACTACGCGGGGAAAACCGCGGGGAGGCAGCTAGTTAATAATAAAAAGCCTTTATGTCCTATTAGTTTTTTTTGTAGGTCAAAGTTCTGAAATCCGATATAATACTTAGATAAAAATTCATCGGTATATTTTCAGAAAACGTATTTCTACAAAATCACGTAATAGCGAAAACGTTGTTCATTCATACATAAGCTATAGAAGACGGTGCCAAGACATCGCGTCCTCGCCCACATAAAGTCAGGGTCAAGGTGAAGGTCGATCATTACGGCCGAAGGTGGCTGAACTAGAGACTATCGGCAAATTGTGTCCTTGAGCTAGGTATATATTTTGGCAAGATTGCAAAGAATTGTGATTAGCTCCGGGGGAAGGTAAAATATCCCGGGATAAAAAGTAGCCTATATATAGGCTATTCCAGAATATACTCTAACTCAGTGCCAAATTTCATCCAGAACCCTTCAGTCATTATGGCATGATTGAGTGACCATCCTTACATATTTTCGCATTTATAATATTAGTTTAAATGCCTGTCTGCAGGTTCGCTTGCGAGTTCTTGGTACCTACTAAACCCTTCTTATGAAAGAAGTCAAATGAACAGTATAATATAAGCACTTCTATATCTCTTAGACTTTTGTAATACAGAATGATTTTATCACAACAAGTTTCATCTTCATCAGCTTTTTATAGCCCAAAATCCATACCTTTAACTCCAATTTATCACAATCACTTCACTCAAATCACTATTCAATACTTCTAACATTCTACCACGGTTGCACCAAAATAAATAAACTTCCAATAACTTAATATTAAAAGGCGATATTTTTTAGGTTATAGTTCAGAAATAGGTGGAATATAAGACAAGACTGTCGACCTTGAATAAGTTTATCGATTGTTTTGTGTCGCAGTTTCAGCAGGTTTCAGACAGACGTGAAGGCGCCACTGTCGACTTTCAGTTTCGCCTGGAAACTTCTAACGTATGTATTTTGTAGTGGAAATAAAATTAGGAGTGTTGCAACTTTTATTTTATTTTTGAATAATGTAATAAATATAAAAATAGGAAAAGTAAGACGACACCATGTTAATAATTTTGGTATTTTATAAGCTTTCGTGAACTATATTATAAAAGTTTTACGGTCTGCTTGTCTTTACATATTTCATTGCTTATTTCTTTATCTATTTACAAATAAGTCAACTATATTTAAAAAACAAAAAACCACTATTTAAAAATGATTTTTTTATTTGTAAAATTAGTTTAGTAATGAAAACTACTTTACTTATGTCAAAAAACATATACCAATGGAAAGCTACATTATTACGAAGTAACGAGTTATATTTCAATTAATATTTTTAGATATTGTTAAGTTAAAAAATAAGGCGAAATAAAATTGGCTCAGTCATCTAGTCTATTTATAAATAGACAAAGAAATTTTCTGCTTCTTTTACTTAACGTCATCTGATGATAACAACTCATCTACATCTACTGCCTATTGATAACAAACACGTGCGTAAACTGTCCTCCCCAATAGGCATAAAAAAGACAAAACCAATCTTAAAAAGAATATATTAACGTCTGTTTTTGATTGTACTTAACGAGGTCACAGCTTCACAAACGCTGTATAAAATTTGATTGACAATTTAACATGTATAGAAAAATGACAATATACAGTATAAGGATGATATTTTAATGACAATAACATCAATCTACCTTATAATAAATATATCCTATATTTTGCTAAAATTATAAATCTTAATGAATAGTACTATGATAAGTTATTGTTGAAGAAAGATTCTTAAAACAAACTTGTATCTGCTACGTCACTAAAATAATAATTTAGCTTTAATGCTCTTTCATTTGATACCCATTAATGACGAAAAATATATGGTTTTTTAAATTATTAACTGTCATAAAACTTAACATATATGTTGCATATTTGTATGTAACTCGTGATGTACAATAAAGAATAAATAAATAAACATAACTTACTCGTATATGAAAAAATGCAGAACAATCCATTAAGATTTATACCCACTAACATCCAAATAATGCAAATATAAAAAGCTTGTGATAAAGCCAACTACTTAAAGCTATTTAAATGAAATAATGACAATTAATAAGAGCTTTCGTAAGCCTACATGTTTAAAGGTTATTTATAATACTTAACTACAACAATAGTTGTTTATACAATGCAGGAAGCGTACTAATGTTGCAAGCCTTTCTATAATGTTTCCTGAACGCTGTTTACAGCAGGATAATGTTCTTAAGCCGGAAGTTTACAGCCATGAAAGTATTGCCAGGCTTTTGGGGACACAAATTTTAAGAGATTTAAATAAGAATAGCAGAAATTGTAACAATAAAATGTTATTATAATTAGGTACGGTAAAAAATTATGTAAGATATTCATATAAATGTAGATATTGTGTTACAATGTTAACCTTGTAACAGTTTTTCTTTTGTTGGTAACATTATGCCATAATCATTATCATCAGCTCATATACGTCTTCACCGAGGAGCTCTAGCTTCCACTAACAATGAGAGAGTTAAGGGCATACTCCACCACGCAGGCCTAGTGCGGATTGGCGAACTTCACATGCCTTTAATTATGACATCTCGGGTATGAAGGATTCCTTACGATGTTTTCAGTGGTGTGAATTCGTACGTATTTATAAAACTCAGAGGTGCGGGTTAAGGGTTTGAATATGCACCCTTATGATCGTGAGTATGTGCGTTCCCACCACCACGGCTAGTTTCAACTTGTGACTATGAATTGTTCAGTTGTCAGCTAATTATTGTTGGAATTTATGATTATGTATACACATCATGACGTCACAGCCGGTCGTGATAAAAAATGGCGTTAGGTGCATTTCCGGCGAGCACGTGACCGCTCCCAGATAATGGGGTTTACCTTGCATTTATGGCATTTTGAATTCACGATGTTTTTACATTCACACTTTTCATTGCAATCCTTTTTTAAATAGGTGTGAAGCGAAAGTATGTGTGCGAAGTGGCCACGAAGGTAATATGTATGTGTATATACTTCGGGGATCACCAATTTTTTAATAAATACTATCCTACATGACCGATCGGTCCAGTTTCTATCTTCTTTTAGGCTTTGTTGCGAGAAAGAGTAATAAACATCCTCTCAAACTTTGGCATTGATCATCAAAACTAGAACTCTCGTCAGATCAGGGCATCTAACCTCTACACCTATCCTATATAATATAGGCGCTTCGCAACTATTTTGGGGGTGTGTTTAACCCCATTTTTTATGCACCCCATGGATGCACACATCGTCACAGCTTGATCCTGCCCCCGCTGTATTGGAACTAAGTGGGAATTGCAAATTTATGTACCGGCCGGAGAATGATATGGCGAAGAAAATTGGAAACTATATTCCGTTTAAAACTTGGTACAGTTCTAATATTTATAGCTGCTATTGCCTAAAATGTCGTGTATTATATATCTATAGGTACATATATTATTTGAAATTTGGAAACTATTCCATTCAAAACATAGTTACAGTTCTTATAGACACATGATATTTTTTATATTGAGCTGCTGTTGCCTAAAATCTCATGAATTATAATATACATTATTTTGTTGTGGTACTAATGTCTGTTTTGCGGGATATATACGATTTTCCAGAATCAAGATTAATAGATCTTTTACATGAATTTTGTTCGATATACAGAATCAACTTTTAACAACCTAGATATTATATAAAATATAGGTTAGTACTAGTATATAACAACAATTACGACTACGTACTCTGTTATAAAGAAAATACTTAAAAAAAAATCCTAAAATCTTTTCAACAAAATCTCAACTTAGAAGTGAACAAACATTCGCTCAAGACTTATGGATATTGACCTAGTGCTGTCTGTACATAAAACATCCCCTCTCGCACATAATTCGTATTAGTAGATAAACAAAGAGTCAAGTCGTCAGTGTGGCGCCGGAGGGCCGCCAGGGCCGCCGAGGGCCGCCGAGGGCCGCGAAGGGCCACCAGAGCCAATCTCGCGGA
This sequence comes from Thyatira batis, assembly GCA_905147785.2. Classification (NCBI taxonomy): domain Eukaryota; kingdom Metazoa; phylum Arthropoda; class Insecta; order Lepidoptera; family Drepanidae; genus Thyatira; species Thyatira batis. The sequence goes on from LR990489.1 coordinate 10,348,715, forward strand.
GTGCTAAGTTATCGATGTTAAAACTCATCTGTATATTTCACTTCTCGATACTGCAACGTGCTATATTTGTGAAAGCAAAATATTGAAATAATGTCACCGATTTTGATATATATCCAAACTGTGTAACTAAAATCTACGACGCCGCGACGGTCTTTTCTTAAAGATCAAAGGATAAAGAAGAATCAGATATCTGATATATTTAAAATACAGTATTTATTAATTTAATAGGCACAAAGTAGTAATTTTTGCCTTTCAAGATAATATAAAAAAAAAATTGTATGTGTATAACCACAATTCCATCATGATAACTGATCGTGCAGTCGAAAGTTTTAAAGCTACTTTAACTCTAACATCAACAAAATCCATATTTTAAACTCCCTTTTAAACTATCATAAAAAGATGATCGCCTTTCCCCATTCTCGCTCCTTTATTATTCTAATGTGTGCTATTCAGGCTAGAATACCCTTTAGAGGACGCACCCATAAACCATTGAAATGTACAAAAGCGAGTTAACTTGCATGGACGGACCGGAAGAGCTTCGACCGGAAGTGAGCTTTGGTGAGGTTTGGGCGGCGCCCTGCATGCTTCCGAAACATTTGCATATGACGTCACGGGTATGCATTCTGCCCTTCATATTAATTTTAAGGGGGGGGAAGGAAATCCTAACTAAAATTATACATTCAAATCGTTTGTTTGTTTTACACGCCTAAACCGCTTAACCGATTTTAAAAATTCTTTCCCGATTGCAAAGGTACATTATCAAGGAGTATATAGGCTTTATTTTATTCTCGTATTTTTAAGGAAACGGGAACTACGCGGAGAAACCGTAAGGCGGCGAGATGATAACTTCATGAGAAGAGTTAAATTAATTATCTGTGTAAAAATGGTAACCAAATAGCTAATATAGGTAAATTACATTCATACTTGTTATTACACACAGCCAGTCTGATTCTTGAACAGAGCTCTTACTATGATGTTGTATAATGAAATACTACTATTTATATTAATAAATCTACACAGTATTTCACAAAATAGTGACTGTACTTACTGATATTTCACGTAAGTTTAAGTAGATTTTCAGTACATACCTGAAACAAAAACATATATCGTTAAACACCAATCAAAATAGTAAATGCATATTTAAAGTCTCCTAAAAAATCCTACTATCCTACCTAGTATATTTTTTATCAGATTTTTTTTTTACTGAGATTACACGTTACATCCAAAACTTATAACTTTATATTTATTTACGTATATAGCTAAAACTATGTTAGTACAAGAACTTACAAAATAAATTCAGAATCTCATACAAAAGTCATATCTATAGATATTGCTTCAAAAACTTATTGGCGTCATGACAAAGTCATTTCCTCTGTCCAACTTGAAAGAAAAAAAAACATTTGAATATAAAACCGTGTCCATTGGATTTAAATAACAAAAGACTATCCAGATGCATAGAATATAAGCTGGAAAAAATTGTTGGTTGATATCATGGATAAATAAATACAGTTAGAGGTGCAATATGTACGCACATGCCATAATAACTTGAGACATGCTAAATTGTCTATGAGTGTGTTGAGTCGGTAGACTTATGACAATTCTGGTTTTCAATCGCTATCCCACCATTCCATATTACTTTAGTTTTGAGAACCAGAATAATAGTAACAGTTATGAATTACTTTTGACCATCGCATATTTGTGTTCTACTTTTTAATATCATAATTTGTTGTTCTTCCTTTTGCCTGTTCTTTGTTTTCCTTTTTTTGCTTTCAGGCTTATAAACCAACGTTGATTGTGAAAAACTTTTAAATGAGATAGTGAAGGCCTTAGCTACAACGCTCTATGAACAAACCACGTATGCCACTTCTATCTTATTCTCAGTTCCGTAAACTTTGTCCGTAAGTTATTTATTGAGCAGACTTCGGCAGCGATTCGTCTACTTCGTCATATCTCTTCTGCACCATTAGTCAAGCATGAGAGATGGTCAGGTTTGTGGTGAAGCTATGGTTGGCTGGGTATGGGATAAATAATACTAAAGAATGGGATAAAACTGATAATGATATTTTAGTTAGGCACAGGCATATTATTTTAAAGTATGTGCAATTAAAAAAAATTTTAACATTCTTCATCGGTGTTTTACTCCTATTGGTTTTAGCGTGATTATATACCTACATATAATAACACTAAAATATTTCATTCGATCGGACCAGTAGTAGAAACACTTCTGTACTAAGTCCTAAGTGTTTCAGATTTAAATTCAGCCCAACGTAATAAAACACATCTAGTTACATACATCTATTTTTAGAACTAATATAATGGAACAATATATCCCATTTATGTAACAAAAGCTATTAGTCAATGTAATCGTTCAGTAAACAAACTTCTCTATCATATTTGGGTCGCAGTAACCCAATCTTTTAGTTGCGTAACGGGTTGCCAGGCTTATTCTATACGAGCCACCACCCCGCGGTTTCACTCCCTTAGTGTCCGTTCACGTAGGAATACGGAGATAAAATATAGCCTATGTTACTCTCTAATAATGTAGCTTTCTATTGGTTAAAGAATTATGCAGATCGGTTCAGTATTTTTGGAGCATTTTGAATATAAACAAACAATAAAATATTGAGTATCTATAATTCTATAGACAAAAATAAAGCAATCTAAGACTCAGCAGAAGCATTATTTTCAATGTTCTCAATGATGACACCTTCTAAATCTAATCTTCAAAACCTTCGAAAGTCGAGACTACGCCATGCAAAAACTACTGAACGAATTTAAATGAAATTTGGAACACAAGTTAGTTAACACTGATAGGCCACGTTTTTATCCCGGGAAAGTTTAATGTCCCCCGGGAATGCGGGTGAAACCACTAGTAAAAATATAAGTGAGTATTACAGAATAGGGACGGCGATAGGCGCCAGGGAGGCTGACAGACGGAATCGTAAAACTATTTGGGCGATATCACTAGTCTCAGGAACGTTATGAAACCAAATAGACGCGCAAGCAGTTTATATTAGTTTTAAAATTGCATTTCCTTTGCCAATAACAAAAGCATTACTTAAAAATGCTGCATCTTATTTATTTTGTTGATATTTTAAATCTATCGACACACAAAAGTTGGTGAAAATAACAGTCTGTAGTTGCAGCTGTTAACAGCTGTATCCCATCAAAAACATTAATCTATACTGATATTATAAAGAGGAAAACTTAACTAAAGCCAAAAACTACAGAACCGTTTTTAAAAATTCTTTCACCATTCGAAAGCTACATTATCCACGAGTAACATAGGCTATATTTTATCCCTGTATTCCCACGGGAACGGAAACTACGCGGGTAAAACCGCGCGGAGGCAGCTAGTTTGAAATAAGAGCCAATATCACGAATATGCGAGGTTTTTAAACCACAAAGGAATTCAAACACCTAACCTTTCAATTATAGGGTGCTCACAAAAGGCGTTTGCGATCGAAACACCGACGTAAATGTACGTCACACGAATTGTCCAGCATTGTACGCGTTTTGGACGCTTTGCTACATCAAAGCTCAATTTCCCTGTCACCGACGCATTACGAATGTATGTCCACTGCCACCCCTTGGTTAGTGGCGTAACCGCTTATACAGGTAGGTACCTCTGAAATAAATACCTGTCAAATTTATTCATCATCATCATAATGTGATTGTGTTTTTTTTTCTTTTAGACTCATTAATATAGCTATACTAAGTTCTACTTAAATGGTACTATAGCTCTATTTTTATTGTAAGTTATTTTTACAACAATTGAATTGTGACTGTTTGTTATCTAAATAAATAAAATAAATAAAAATAATATGCCTACGTAGGTTTTTACTAAAATCAGAGTCAAACCCGTACGGTTTGAACATCTTGCCCCCACTGTAGCACCATGGCTATATTTATTTGAGATTATGAATTAGCAAAGTCAATCTAAGTATAATTAGAAATTTATATATCGGAATGTATTTTTGATAGCACGGTTGGCTTTGTAGTTAGGTAGTTACTTTAACTTTGATTTATATGCAGCAACATGTATATTTGGCCTATTTAAGTAAATATCTATATAAATACTGTATTTAAGAATCAGATATTTAAATCTGTCTCCGAATTTATCCTCAAACTCATTCACTTAATGACATATAAACTTCGAGGGAAAGGTTGAACGTCATAATACACCTCCGTCCATTTCAGACATGAAAAATCACAATTTTAGAAACAACCTGTACATGATACACCTTTCGGTTTAATCGCGTTTTATATTGTTAATAAGCAATGAGTTGGTAAACTCGTTAACAAGGCGTGGGGGCGGGTATTGTATTAATTTGTTTTTACTTAAATAATTAATTATTTTTGCTCCTTTGATTAACACCTTGTAAAGACATTTTCATATTGTCAATATGGGGCTAACTTGAAAGTGAATGGTGATTGACGGGGACTTCAAATTTCAGACTACAGAGACTTACTGGCTGATTTTCTAGTTGAGTAAGCCTGTTGTTCTTCTTTCTTCTATCTTTATTATATCTAAGCAAGGTCATGATAAGCGTTTTTTACAGTCCGTTATAAGTTACACCTTTTACACTATCCTTTCATAATTTCATAAATTTTTCTACTTTTACTAATATCCACGTACGAGTCATACCTACTCTTCTCGATGTATGACCCTTATCCCTCATAATATAGGCATACCATGAACGCCATTTCTTATTTTTTTCTGTTACTAGCACCTACAATAATAATCATCATCATCGGCAAATTAGCTCAATGACATCTTCTGCTAAACTATGACATCCCTCTTCGGTTTTCATACAGACCGGTCCAATACCTGCATACAGCGGGTTCCTGCTACCTTTGTCATATTATCAGTACAATAATATTAACATCTTAATCCATCGAAAACTGTAACAGTATTTTGTGAAATAAAATAAAATTCAACAGTAAAACAAACATGGCAGTAGCTTAACATTTGCACGTTAACAATCCGCCTTCCATATTTGAATATCAAAAGTCGTGAACTCTACGTGAACAAACAAACTATGGCTGCTGAGGTATTGTTATGCCGCGAGTTGCAGACTTTTCTATGAATGTCTGACTTCAGCGATGGAGACTCCCTCGAGACTGCCACTGCGACTTTAACGTTGAGGATTATATGATTTTTTTTTCTAATTTGAACATGACTAACCTATGTAGGTTATTTAATCTAGCTATAGGTATAATAGTCTGGATTCTCATGGTAAATTTTATAAGTTTAGGCAGATAGAATAGGTTTCATTTCTAAAATATATGATGCTTATGTGGATAAATAGACGTGGTAAGTGTGGTAGCCGAGCAGAGAACTAATTAATGTATACCTACTAAAATCTAATACTTAACGAAACGTGCAATTTAAAGCAAAAAAACTTAATAACTTAACCTAATGTTGAACATTGCAATATCGTATTCTTTTAGAGCTATATTAATATAACTGTTTAATGTCGCAGGAATACTATACTAGCTTCCGTCACGTGGTTTCACCCACATTACCACGTAACATAAATTTTCCCAGAATAAAAAGTAGCATATTAGCTATTCCAGAACATACTTTAACTCTGTGCCAAATTTCATTCAGAACCCGTAAGCTAAACAATTAACTAATCAAAACCATGAATTCACAATTTCAAAAAGGTTACAAAATGATATAAAGCTGTGCACATACTATATAATGACAGTTGACATCGCTATTCGTGTGTATGACACTTCATTTAATGAGTTGCAAACTTGTACCGCACTGCTGCCGCTCGGTTGTACATCGGTACACGGTACAACGGTACATGGTACGCGGTACGCGGGTACGTGGTACAAGCTGGGCGAAATATTCGCGGTTTAATTAACGCCCGCGCCGTCGCAGTTCTGCGGTTGTATCCAGTTTACCAACTGTATGTGACTTTGATTTGGAATTGCACCACTGTTTGTGTTGAACTGTGACTGATGTTGAAAAATTTATGAAAGTAGTTGTTTTAGAGTAGAATTTGCATTTGTTAGTCAAAGAATAATATCAACGCAGAGCATTTTGCATTCATCATATAGTTAGGATTTTCTACAACCCATCACTACATATTATAAAACAAAGTCGCTTTTCGCTGTCTGTCCCTGTCTTCTTAAAACTTTAAAACTACGCGACGGATTTTGATGCGGTTTTTTTAATAGATAGAATGATTTAAGAAGAAGGTTTTTATATACAATACATGCATAATATGTGAGCGAAGCACTGACTTTGAGGTTTCTAATGTGATGTATAAGCATTGCACCCGTACGAAGCTGGGACGGGTCGCTAGTTAGGAAATATTTAGAACCGAATCTCAATCTCGACGTTTAACAACATATCAATGACACATCATTTACAATCCATACTAATATTATAAATGCGAAAGTAACTCTGTCTGTCTGTCTGTTACGCTTTCACGCTAAAACTACTGAACCGATTTAAATGAAATTTGGTACACAGATAATCTAGAGCCTGAGAAAGGACATAGGCTACTTTTTATCCCGGGAAAATTGAAGATCCCCCGGGAAAGCGGGCGAAGCCGCGGGGAGCCACTAGTAAATAATAAATTCTTATTGAATCACCAAGGGTTTTGTTTGGCCCTTAATCAAGAACTATGATTCAGGACCCACCCTAGCCCTTGAAGGGAATTTGAATTGTTCCCTTTGATAAACGACGCGAGATTCATATTTATTGGTAACTTTGTTAGGTTGGTAATTAATTTAATATTTTTTTTTGTATATGTATACCTAATTAAATATGAAATGAAATATATATTTTTTTAATGGACTAAAAGGTATTAGTTAGCCTCTGATGGCTTTTACACCCTTACACGGTCTGCTAAAATTAGATGAAATGGAATGAAATATTTCACAGGCATTTTTGAAAGGTCTACTCTAATGACTAGCAACCCTCAAATATATGTTTTGCCAATATACTAGTGCCATCTATCGATGTAATTATTTGTCAATGGACTCTGTTTAAAAAGATTTGTATTATTTAGTAGTTTTCTACTCAAGATTTTAAATTTTATGCCACAAACAATAAACGCCAGTTTAAAAACGACCTGCTTTTTAGGGTTTAGGGACCCTAAAAAGCAGCTAACTCCAATAAATGTAATGCCAACCTTAAAAGATATTAAGGTATGTACTTATTAACCATATAACAAATATAAAACCCTACCCTACGTATAAGGGTACCAACCCTAGACATCGTCTATTTGCGGGAACAACTTTATTTTCAAGGGCCTCCATTCAGCTCGGCTAGGAACTGTAGGCATTAAACAATTTGAAACCAGTTGGAAACTACTTAGTGCTCGTGTAATGTACAAGTTGTCCGTCCGTCCGTCTGACCCGGGATGAACCGACCGAGTGTTGGATCACTTGTTTTATATATTGCCGTCTTGTTTTCATGTTACTATACTATTTAGATGGTTAGCTATAGGGATTAGTCGCTTTGAAATATGTCCAACTTCAATGGGGCACCCAAATATCATGTCTTGCGGGGAAGCTCAGCTCAGCAGCTTACGCGGTTAGAAAAATCAGACTACTTACGGATGTAGAAACAGCTAGATTAGTCTATTTCAGTTATTTTCATAGTGTTATGTCCTATGGTATCTTGCTTTGGGGCAGAGCAGCTGATATAGATACAATTTTTATTTTGCAAAAAAGAGCAGTCCGTGCTATTTATAATTTAAGCTCGCGAGCTTCCCTCAGAGATAAATTTAAGGAAATTAACATTCTCACAGTTGCATCACAGTACATTTATGCAAACATAATATTCGTCCGTCAAAACATTAGTCTTTTCACGAAAAATTGTGATTTGCACTCCATTAATACTAGAAATAAGCATAAACTTGTAACATCTGCTTATAGACTACAGAAAGTGCAAGGATCATTTTTAGGACTTGGTGCACGGTTTTATAACAAAATCCCCACAAATATTTTAGATTTGCCTATGAATAAATTTAAGGAACGAGTTAAGTCAGCTTTGGTACAGAAGGCTTATTATAGTATAAACGATTATATTAACGATGGCGAGGCATGGGTATAGCGCTCGTTCTATCAGGACTAATATTATTATTGTTAAAGAAATTGTTAAAACTTGTTTTGAAAAGAGTAATTGCTGAGTTTATTGCCGGCTCTTCTCAGCAAAAGCAACCTTCCGAACCGAGCATTAGAGTCGACGTTTCATAAGTGCCTGTGAAGGCCTATTTGAATGAATAAATTTATTTCATTTCATTTCATTTCATTTCATTTCATTTCATTTCCGTAAAAATTGGATTCTTACAGCGGCAGCGATCTGAATACTTTTATCTTCTACAGATGGAAACCAGATTTAACTCGTTCCTGTTATATTTTTTCGTTTTGATTTAAAATAATATATTTACTTATGATATGTGTGTACCCAAAGACATTACAAGAGGTGTTGTGTACCTATATACACTAGACACAAAAAGTTAAGGATATAAATAAAATTCGAAAATTTTGGGCGATTTTCAACGAGCTGTAACTCCAAGGAAAATAATCCCACAGCAAAAAATAGAAAACCAAACTGTAGCTTCAAGTGTTTTGTTTTTGGATATGGTTTTGATTTTTTTGTATCATATTTGGATCTGGAGAAATTCTATGGAAACTACCAAGGGAAAAAAAATGCTAATTTTTTGTCATCGAAAAAAAGGTCTATGGGCTTCAAAAATTATTTTTTTTATTGTTTTTGTTAAGTGTTCTGTCAGAAAATTTAATGCCCTTTAATTTGTTGTAGATAAGAACCCTGTACAATGATTTATCACGGAGTTATTGTCAATCAACCGAAAAAAGAACTTTTTAACTTTGTCAATCAATAACTCTGAGAATAATGATCGTATAGGAAATCGAAGATGAGTTTTGAAAAGAACACAGTATTCTCTATAAGAAAACGTAAACAACTTATATCGAAAACATTTTTATGGAATTGAAAACTTTGATTGACAAAATGGCCAAAATTTGCAAAATTAAGGATATTTAGATAACTTGTCATAACTTTGGATTAAATTGATGAATGAAGGATATCGTCGGTTATTTTTTAACCTTAAAGTGTCCCGGAAAATCTCTGAAAAACTCAAAGCGCTGCAATGCTTCTTACTTAGTGTCCCGAGGCTCTAAATTTATTGTTTTCGCTAAAAACACCATTATGAACGATGGTTCGATTTCAATCATTTTTTCAATGAAAACATTTTTTTTTCTCAATAATCTTTATTGCTTTGATGAAAATGATCGACTTTTTGTTCAAAATGTCGAATAGAAAAAAAAATTGGTTGCCTGTAAAGTCGGTATACGGGCGAAAGTTTTACGTGACAACGACTTTGAGTGGTAAAATAATTTTAATGTGAATATTCATTCGTATAGTAGGAAGAAGGATGAAATAATAGTAACAATTTAAAACATAACGTCACGTTACGTGAGCGGAGCGTAACGCAGTTTCTTGAAGTGTCACCCGGCAAACCAATTTATAAGACGTTGTCACGTCAAAAAAACATTCGATGATCTGTCATCATGCGAGAGCGCTTACGAGCAGTGACCCAAAACAGAGGCAATACGCGGTACTGAATTGTGACCTGTATACGTGCAGACCCTTCAATAGCTACAGATGGACACACAGACAGACGGACAGACAAACATACACACACACACAAAGTCAAGAAAAAAAAAGAAAATAAAAAAAAAGTTTTTGACGTGACAACGTCTTATAAATTGGTTTGCCGGGTGACACTTCAAGAAACTGCGTTACGCTCCGCTCACGTTACGTGACGTTATGTTTTAAATTGTTACTATTGACGTGACAACGTCTTATAAATTGGTTTGCCGGGTGTCACTTCAAGAAACTGCGTTACGCTCCGCTCACGTAACGTGACGTTATGTTTTAAATTGTTACTATTGACGTGACAACGTCTTATAAATTGGTTTGCCGGGTGACACTTCAAGAAACTGCGTTACGCTCCGCTCACGTAACGTGACGTTATGTTTTGACGTGACAACGTCTTATAAATTGGTTTGCCGGGTGACACTTCAAGAAACTGCGTTACGCTCCGCTCACGTTACGTGACGTTATGTTTTAAATTGTTACTATTATTTCATCTTTCTTCCTACTATACGAATGAATATTCACATTAAAATTATTTTACCACTCAAAGTCGTTGTCACGTAAAACTTTCGCCCGTATACCGACTTTACAGGCAACCAATTTTTTTTTTCTATCCAAAATTTTTGAATTAAACCGATCTTTTACATCAAAGCAATAAAGGTTATTGAGAAAAAAATAATGTGTTCTTTGAAAAAATGATTAAAATCCAACCATCGTTTATAATCGTGATTTTAGCGAAAACAATAAATTTAAAGCCTCGGGTCACTAAGAAAGAAGAATCGCAGCGCTTTGAATTTTTCAGGGATTTTCCGGGATACTTTAAGGTTAAAAAATTACCAACGATATCCTTCATTCATCCATTTTATCCCAAGTTATACTAAGTTATCTAAATATCCTTAATTATGCAAATTTTCGCCTTTTTTTCAGTCAAAGTTTTTGAGTGAATGAAAATGTTTTCGACAAAAGCCGTTCACGTTTTCTTATAGAAAATATTGTGTAATTTTCAAAACCTTTCTTAGATTTCCTATACAATCAATATCCTCAGAGTTATTGATCGTCAAAGTTAAAACCTTCTTTTTTCGGTTGATTGACAATAACTCCGTGGTAAATCATTGTACAGGCTTTTTAATTACAACAAATTAAAGGGCATTAAATATCCTAAAAGAGGATGTGACAAAAACCATAAAAAAAACATTTTTGAAGCCCATAGGCCCTTTTTTAGACGACAGAAAATTTGTAATTTTTTTTCCTCGGTACTTTTCTTTGTATTTCTCCAGATCCATACATAATACAAAAAAATCATAGTCATAACCAAAAATTAGACACTTGTAGCTACAATTTGGTTATCTTTTTTTTGCTGTACGATTATTTTCCGCGAAGTTACAGCTCGTTGAAAATCACCCAAAAATTTCAATATTTTTTTATATCCCTAACTTTTTGTGTCTAGTGTATATAAAGCTGAAGAGTTTGTTTGCTTAAGCGAGCTAATCTCAGGAACTAATGGTCTGATTTTACAAATTATTTCGGTGTTAGATAGCCCATTTATCGATGTCCATATATATAATCACGCTACGACAAATAGGAGTGGAGTTTCAAAAACGGACAAGTGACGCTAACGAAGTTGCGCGGGTCAACTGGTTTCTTTATAAGATATTTTTGTTTTAGAAAATATCGGTGTCTTATTGTTTCTGCAATGTACATTCAATTGAAAACAAAGAACATACAAATACTTTCATCTAATTCAAATGCAAGTCTGTATCGACACTTAAACTTGTGTCTCAGGGCATTAAATCTATTATATTTCCTATATACTCTATCACGAAGCAGCAAAGTTGATATTCCATTGGACATCATTGACAGGTAAACTACAGAGTGCAATAAAATGACGCTTAAAGTCGTTCACTTTACGATGAGAGGAATTAAAATGTACTTCGATTCTAAACTAGATAGTAGTAAATGTTTTATTAACGTCTCTCGAGTTCTGTTTACAGAACACAAGTAAAAAATCCTGTTTACTGAAACTCAGCGGATATTAAATAGAAAACAAATAAAAAAAACTCGATTAAGACGAAACGATTTAAGAAAACGAGAAATAATAACTATTAATATTTATATAATCTTTTAGTAATAAATTTATAAACGAGTACCTCTATTAGGTACTTTACAAAAAGATACTCAATAATATTGTTTTTCATAGAGACTTCTAGTCAGAGAGTTGAAATAAAATGATGAAAATAATACAAAGTTTCATAGAGTTAAGTAAAAAAATATTTGTTATGTCACTCGGCAAACTTAAAATCTATTAAAATATGTAAAAAAAACTGTTTTGGTTGAACCAACTAGCTCTCACCAAAGGGACTGCGGTGGAACTCATTTGCAAACCAATTTACAAAGTTTCAAAACAAGCTCAGAGATTGGTTTTCAACTACATTTCATTTTACGACTTTCACTCTAAGTGTTTCTAAATAAATAGCACTAAAGGTATCTTACCTTTAGTGCTATTTATTTAGTAGTGTAAAGAAATGTCCAAAGATTGAATACTTATTTATTTAGATACTATTTTAAAGATCTCTTTTATTTATTTATTTCAGTGGTATATTGAGCAATTACCCACCCACACTTGAACACTAGTACGATATGATGTGTAGGCTTTATTTTAATATCTACATTTTTATAACAGTCTTAAAAAATATTTCAATATTTTTTTCTAGATAACAAAAATGCTATCTGGAACACTCAAAAATAAAAAAATGGCCGTCGATGTTTATTCCACAATCATACTGCACTATAACTAGAACTTAGTCCTGGATATTTAAATAAATAACTTCACCTTTAGTTCACGAATAAAGAACTCAACATTTCCCAACACAAGTATTCATAATTCTTCACTCAGCTTAACATTAGTCGAATTCGTTGGTAGGTAAGAGCATAAAATAACGGTTAAACTGTAGGACGGAACTTCCGGGAACACGTGGAATGTATTCACAATTTTGTCTGTCTGTATGTAATTTTAATGTCTCGCACAACGCCCGGGATTTAATTTTGCGTTAAATGCTCCAGTGAAAGGTGGGAGATTCTAGCGTGGCGTTTAAATATGTAGAAATTGTGTATTTTTTCTAGAAACCGCGATGAATGCTAGATATAGGGCTGAAATGAAAGTGCTGGTGATGAATAAGCAAATAAGAGAGAGTGAGTTGATTGAGGAAAAAAGATAGACGGCTATTTTTATGAACTGGTCAAAAGAGTTTTAGTTATCTTGTAAAATAGACGTAGTCTTACATGACATAATATGTATGATCTATAAAATACGTTTAAAGGAAGCCTAACAAATAAATCGATACAACTATATAAAGCGTATAAGAGTGGTAAAGTTACTAATAAGAGGATGCTTAAGCTCTGAACTGCTACTTCTTTCTATCTAGGACAAGGGCAAGGCAATGACAGAAGTAGTTAACATAAAAAATCATCAAGAAAATCAGGTGTACATGCATATTTAAGATTTCGGTAGTCGTTTCTCTATATACAAAATATTGTTTAAGAGACTCGCTTTCTCCTCACAAATGTACCACAGACAAAACGAGCACAATTTTCTGGTAACACAAATGTACTTACACACTCCAATAATGTTGTAATTAGGCTTTGAAATATGAAACTGTAACATTTAGTATGCTCAAATTTAAGCTGTTCTAATGATAATGTTGCACGAACCTGCCGTTTGTTTTTAAATTACACTTAAACTCATTTTAATTCGATGGTAGACTTTCGTTCTTGTATTCTTCTTGGTACCTGCTAAGTTAGTGCCTATTGGAAATAGAATTATGCAGGATTATGCTGAAATTAACTAGTATACAGAAACTATGTTTTAAATTAACTGTTTGAGTTACTGACGAGAGGTAGGGATTTAAAAAGTTTATTTAGGGAGTTTAATGCAAACTAGTTTAACTAATTAGCTAATTAACTAACGAGTTGGATTAAATAAGGATCTAGTAAGCAAGTTCGTGCATAAAAATAGATAAGGGGTTGATTCAAAATAAATTATAATATTCTCAGCCATTTTCAACCAATCTTAAGCAAAGCTTGTGCTATGGTGACCAGATAGCTGGGGCCGTCCGCATCCGCGGGAGATCGCGAGCTGGAGGGAGGACGCTCGCGGCGTTCTCCTCCGGAAGTGGACGGCCCGCCTCGAGAACCCGGCTACGAGCCGGGACGTGGTGGACGCCGTTCGACCACTCCTGAAGGAGTGGCTCGAACGGGGGCACGGGGCTCTCACCTTCCACCTGACACAGGTGATCACCGGGCACGGTTGCTTCGGGCGATACCTGTGCCGGGTGGCGGGCAGAGAGCCCACGGAGACGTGCCACCACTGCGGGGCTGGCGTCGCGGACACGGCGGAACATACGCGCGAGGAGTGCCCCGCTTGGGCGACTCCTCGCACCGCCTTGTCCGCGACGGTCGGCGCAGACCTCTCGTTGCCGGCCCTTATCAGGGCCATGGTGGGCAGCGAGGAGGCCTGGGAGGCGGCCGCAACCTTCTGCGGCCAAGTCATGTCGCAGAAGGAGGCGGCGGAGCGGGTGAGAGAGGACGACGTCAACTCTCTCCCGCTTCGCCGCCGCAGGCGCGGTAGGCGGCGACTGGCCTTCGCGGGCCGGTTGCCGCCGTAACGCCGGGGACCGGGGCGGCGGATCGGGGGATCCGCCGTCCACGCCTACGGTCCCATGCCGGAGATGCCCATTGTTCCATGGGCATCTCCGGTGAAGTTGAGAGGGGGGCGGGACTCGCATGCGTTTTCGCATCGTGAGTCCCGCCCCCCCGAGACGGGCTCGGCCTCCAGCTGTGTTTTTGGGAGGCCGAGCAGCGCCGGCGGGGCAGGCGGTTGCTAGGCTTACGCGTGTCCCGCAGCCCCGCCACACGGCGCCGAGGCGTCAATGGAACCCCAGGGGTTTAGTGGGTAGGCACCGGCACCTTCTGTGCCGGTGAGTCACCACATAAGGCAGCTCCGGGGGGAGCCGCCGGGTATCCTATGAGGATTCCCCTGGGTAAACAAAACAAAAAAAATAAAAAAAAAATGGTGACCAGATAGCTGGAGATTTAGATTTAAACATGCCTATATAGATATCAACATCCAGACACAGAAATAGATATATCCATGCACACAAACTGTCATTGTCCTAGATAGTATTTACGCCCACTACCGGCGGCTTGTAAGGCCTTTACTGTCAAAAATATTGCACACCTAAACATGAATTATTTTTCAAAATTTAAAAACAACAGTGAAATAATTCGACAAACGGGATGCAAACTCCGCAAACAATGTCGGACACAACCCCTCACTTGTCATTCCAGCGGAGGCAGGATCATTTGTAAAGGCATTATTCGCACCTGGGCGCCGACTGACCGCGCCAGGAGCGATATAAATTAATATTAGGATTACCGGGACTTCACTTGATGCGGCTAAGAATGTGCTTCGCGAGGAAGTTAGGTCTGATTAGAGAAGTTATGTATGTTTTACTTAGTACTGTATTTTTGTCTTTTGGATAACTTTGCGTAAAATGTAATATATTTATTGATTTAAATAGGCCTTCATAGGTAGTTATGAAACGTCAACTATAATGTTCGGTTTGGGAGGACGCTTTTTTGTTTTGAGTCGGCATTAAACTGATAAATTACACTTTGCAAAATTAAATCTTGAATGAAAACCTATTATAAATAATGTTAATCATTATGGGAAAAGTAACTCATAATATATCGTAATAAATAAGCAATCTGTTTATAGGTATATAGAATCATATATATTTGTAATATGAACTGACTCGCTTCGTCAATAAGCAGCATTTTAGTGAAGCCATCAAATCACCCTTACCATGGCGGTCAGTGCCCGTACCTCAGATGCGACACTTGATCGCTGTACATTTTATGACACACTTGCCTCGTAAAAAAATATAATAACATAATTTCGAATGCCTATAACCGATCGCGTAAAATGTGACAATTAAATTATGATTTTTATTACATAATTCCAGTTTTTTGCCCTCATATTTCATTTCGAATTGATTTTTATCGTGTTACTAGTGGCTCCCCGCGGTTTCACCCGCGTACCCGGGAGATAATTTTCACGGGATAAAAAATAGCCTATGTCCTTTCTCAGGCTCTAGATAGACTATCTGTGTACAAATTTTATTTAAATCGGTTCTGTAGTAGTAGTGAGAAAGAGATAGACAGACAGATAGAATTACTTTCGCATTTATAAGATTGGTATAGATGTCGTTTTATATACATTTTAGTGGTCCAATTCCATATTCGTTACCATTGAGATATCATAAAAGGTAAGCTTGCAGTTTTTCTTTATGCAAAGCCTTTTGTGGTTATGTAAAGGTGTCTACATCGAGAAGTTGAATTTTATTATCATCTCCCACTCAGGCGCTACATTTCTTTTGTGTCATTTTATTTAACTTAAGTCTTCGCTTTCTTGGCATTATAGGTATAAAGAAAAGTGATAGCTGAAAATTTTGAAAATAGCAAATTACCAATATAGTACAATTCCATCGCGAATAATAATTAGGTTTTTTAGAACAAATATGCATCTTTAACAAGTGTTTGAATTAATCTGTTCTGTGTTCAACGTAAAATTAATAGGTAATATAGGTAATAAGAATAGTATTTGTGGTACCTATATCACCTTACTTGTAAAGTACCTAGTGCTTCATTTTGTCTTTTAGCCTTGTCCATAAAAAATTAATACTATAAAATAAAATACACCACCCAGCGAGGTCATCAAAAATTTGCCACGAAAATACACTTTTTGTTTACCACCGCAATCAAACCAGAAATGCATGTACAATAATGAAGCCCGTGATTAAAACAGGTGGGATATTGCGGCGTGACATCCCCTTAATTAAGGCTCCGCCATCACAAGGGAACTGTTCGTGTGAATAAAAGATTCTACACGTGGCCGGCGCAGGATTAACCTGGTTTCAGACAATAGGTATGACCTGATGAACGGGACTATGAATTTTTAATTGATTTTTACCCGACTAAAAGGACGGTTATTTAGAGCTTACGTTTTGGATCCTCCTTAATCCAGCTCTGGATGTTTTATTTACTTTCAGATGAAATGTGTTGCTTATCGCTGAATTCGATAACGGCTGAATCAATTGGTATATTTTCCAAATCAAAAGTTAGTGTTTATGCATTAAAATTGATCTTCACGAAATGTCGACTCTAACGCCCGGTTCGGAAAGTTACTTTTGCTGCGAAGAGCCGCCAATACTTTCAGCAATTACTCTTTTCAAAATAATATTTTACGAATTCTTTACAAAAATAATGTTAGTCTTGCTAGAACGAGTCCTATACTCAAGCATCGTCATATATTCTTAAAAGTCTATTTCCTATGAAGAATTGCAGAGCGGAAGCTTATCATAAATCGGCCTGTAGGACCAACAAATCAAGTAGGTACCTATGGTTAATTCCCAAAATTAATTTGCTAGATTTAGGTAACGTATGACGAAATATTACACGGGATGTCGGGTGTTTATTGCCGGTTTGTTGATGGACGCCATTTTACCTTCATATGGGGTCACTAGAGGGACATAATACAGGATTTGTGTTATTAATAATAAGGGGAAATTGGCTTTTTGTTGGACAAACCTCGTCTGTAAAGTTGACGTGAGGCGGTGAGGGTAGTGCGTAATATGGCCTAAATTTATAGGTAATTATATAGTTTTTCTGATTAAATAAATATTTTTATACATAATACTTTTCATTGTAACTTAAATAGCAGATTATAACAATAAAGAATACTAATTTACTCATGAATTAAACATAATTTAGAAAATCATGTTTTGAAAGTTCCAAAATTAATCTATAGGTATAAAAGTCGTATTAGTAACACTATTTATAACTCAAGAACGGCTAAACCGATTTGGCTAAAAAATGGTCGCGAGGTACCATAGAACCAGGAGACGGACATATAATACTTTTTATCCCGGTAAAATCAAAGATTCACAGGATTGCGAGTAAAAACGAAAGGAGCCACTATATATAGAATTTACCAATGTAACCAACATCAGCTGTAACCCCTTCCTATATTTATATACAAATTTATTTAAAACAATAAACGGAAACGTAACTCGAAAGGGGTTTTTAATCATAAAGTATAGAACCCTTCTGAGTGCGGTCACGCTCATTTTACTTCTTAATTACCTATGCTTACCAAACACTGTTGGTACGGTGTCTCGATAACTGAGTAGTAGAAATAGGTACCTAACAATATCCTAACTTTATAACAAATATTGTAAATGCGAAAGTAAGTCTGTCTGTCTCTTAAATAAAATTTGGTACACAGATTGTCTAGAGCCTGAGTAAGGACATAGGCTACTTTTTATCTCGGGAAAATTGACCGAAAACGCGGGTAAAACTGCGGGGAGCCACTAGTAAGGATATATTTTTAACGACCAACAGAATTACAATTCAAAATTATTTTCTAAAGCGCTTGTAAATTCTTATATGACACTTTTCGCCAAAAAATACATAAGTAACAATAAATACTTATCAACAACATATTGATACCTACACCGTATAAGAAAATAACTGTACCTACTTAAAAGAAAAATAAAACTTTGTACCTACCAAGTTTTGGGTGAGATTCTTTCAGTTATAAATTCGATACCACGTTTTGCCTGAGGATACATATTATTCCACTAAAGTTCCCGAATGTTTTGATTTCTAATGATGGGACATGTCTAATAATTTGCTCTCACCCTTTCCTTACAAAATATACTTTTATTGTAAACTCTATAGGCCTTGTAATAAGGTTCCAATTAGCGACAAATGTGATTGTAACTTCTCACGGACTTGGTAGGTATTTGAAATTTGTTTAAATGGAAAAGTTCTCCTTTCAAATGCAGAGCTGAGAGCTTTCAGGAAATGTAATTAATATTTCGTTTCGTTTGTTTTTGTATATGTTAATTCTGAGCTTTTATAAGTTTTAATGGGCGCTAAAGGACTGCAGCTTCTTAAGTTATCCGGGTATTCAAGTTTGTTAATAAGTTTACCGTTTTGCCCAGTCGTTTTATATTATAGTATAAAGAGCGAATGTCTGGCAAAAAAAATATTTTTATACAATCTACACACATATTATTATTGGAGGTAAACTTTGTGAGTTTTTTAAGGACAAAACCGTGCGGCAGCGGTAGCGGTAGCTAGTAGATGCACTATCTATAAGCCACATAAATTCTTGAGAATTTTTCATATTTTGAGGACAGAAGTACCTAAACAATGATTAATCTTTTAAACCGTTTATTCGCATTCAACACACTGCAGATGAAACATGAAAAAAAACTCTGATACCTTTAATTCCACCGCATTGAATTGAAACATAAAATAAACAAAAATATTCAATGCCTTATTCGTAAAAACGCTAGCACTTACGTTGACACGGGTCTGACAATTCAATTCTTTTGGGAACCGAATACTTTTTTGTTTCACGTACAAAGTCAAGTTTGATGTCTTAATTTAAAGTTCTTGCTTGTGATGAATACCTTTTTTGGGTATGACCAAATGTTTAAAATCAATAACTACATACAAAAGTTTGTTTGTTTGAATAAATCACCAAAGAGCTTAAAAAGTTTTAAAGGTTACAATGTCTTATTGAAAATATTTAACTTCAACTGACTAAAACAATAATTTCGAATATGTGATTGGAAGTTTCTGTCTAACAAAAGCTTATCTATTCTCATGTACCAAAGTAACATATACATATAAAAATAGTGTGTTAACCTTTTTGCATACATATTAGGTCCTCAAGTCTGCTTCTTGATTTTAACAGCAAAATTAGATTAGATCAATATTTATTTTTCGTATGAAGTGAACATATCTGAACATGTTTGTTCTGTGTCTTTACGTATATATTTATATGTGTGTACATAAGATATATAGTAAAAGTTCGAGCTTTGCTAAGTTTAGGACCAAAAGCAAGGCTTGTATGGCTCTGTCTCATGATAAAGCTTACCCTTGATAAATATGATATTTAACCCTTGTAAAAAATAGAATACACTGCGTAGTTATTCAAGAATAATTTAGCAGTAAATAAGAAAGTTAATAGTAAGGAATACAAATTATGTTGTAAGCTGCAGGTTGGTGCGCGGCGACACCTCTGGATGCAAATGAGTCTTGCATTAATATTACTTGCATTTCACAAGGAACTTACCTGGAGCTTTCAAGGACTACTGTGCTTTTATTGCTAGAATGTATTCTATAAAAATGTAATTCATGTAATAACCTATATATCTTAATTTAACAATATATCTTTTGTCTGTTTGACGATAAATCTACTAATTAGCTCCTGCAACGCATTCATTCCTAGCTTTCCTCACATTCCCGGAAAAAAGTAGCCTATATCCTTTCCCATACCCTAGTCTATATTTTTACCGAATTTTGGTTGTTTTGGCGTGAAATCGTTACAGACAAACAATGTTACTTTTGCATTTTTAATGTAAAGCAGTGATTTGAGCCAACCAAGCCAGTAAATGTCTCAAAATTCGCATGATCGCACAGACAGGATCTAAATCATTAAACCTATCAATCTTACCTAAATTTGTATTTACCTTTCAATGTAATATGCGCGCTATTATATTATAACATTAGGTTTATTATTGCTTTTAAACAACCGCAGACACTTCCAAAATCATTCTAAGTCTGTCGCATCTCTAATAAAACATCGGTACAGTACATTAAGTGGCTTGAAGTAGCGAAGCGACTACATCACAAATTTATTCAGAAAGCCTCAGCTTCATATTCAAAAGCGTGAAGATGCAAATCCATTCTGTTTACGATTCCACCAGCTTCCATCTGGAGTTCTATAATATTATTGCTTAAAAGTAACGTTGCTTCTAGAATAATATGTTGCTTTTTAGGGTTCCGTAGACTAATGGCAAAAAACTGAACCCTTATAGCTTTGCCATGTCTGTCTTTCCCACATGTCACAGCCACTTTTTTTCGACATTTACATAGATATATTATACTAGCGGACCCGGTAGAAATACTCCATAATTTGGTGAAAACCGCATGACAATCTGTTCAGTAGTTCTTGTGTTCATCGCGTTCAGAGAGACAGACAGAGGCGGCGAGGACTTAGTTTTATATATATAGATATAACATAGAAATGAAACTCTAGTACTCTCTGAAGTAAATGAAAAAGTTAGGTAATAGTAACAATCCGCAACACTTATTAAAACGATCGATCAAAGTAACAACTAACTACAAGAACTTTTAAATTATGTTACTTGCTGCTACGGAACCCTTCATGAGCGAGTCCTACTCGCACTTAGCCACTCTATTGCTTATAAAGTCTAGGGTTTATGGGTAGTACATTTAGAGCTAATGTATAGACTAAATATAAAAGAAATATGTGAATGGTAAGGCTGAAAGAACTCACAATTTATTTACATTCCGTTCTGTTATATTTTTAGTAAATTAAAGTTGTAAGCTTTTGTCTAGTGGTTAGCGAACCTGACTCTCAAGGCACTAATCATCGGTTCAAATCCCACACAGAAGCAACATTTGTATGTATGAATATGTCTGTTTGTTCTGTGTCTGGATGTAAATATCAATATAAGGATGTATTTAAATAGTAGTATATCAGGTATCTAGTTACGAGAGCACGGTCTGCGTAGTTTGGATTCAAATTGGCCATGTGTAAAAAATGTACCGGAATTTTTTGAGATTTTTTCCACCTTGATAACACATTTGGGGGCTTCTATATATCATTATGAAAAATGTTAAAATTAGTTACCTAACTTACAACCTTACCCAATAGACAAAGATTTTAAAATCTTTTAACTGAATTTGTGTCATTATAAATGATGCTATACTTTAAACCATTTATCCATGAAACAATAAAATTTAAGTGTACCTAATCTAATTCTGGCGTACATCAAAGTGTGTTATCGTTACTGTGAACTCAAAATCAATAAATACAAGCTGTATTACTCGACTCTGTCTGGATCCACCTGTTTTGTATAGTTTCCGAGAAAGGCACTTTTAAAGAATCATGTTTCGATTGTATTAGAATATTTTTTGCTGTGTCTTTATATTTCTTCCTGCCTTATTTTTTTGGGAATCATTAAAGCACCATCATCTTCAGCTCATAACTTCCTCACTGCATTGGCATGGCCTTAACTTTGTGGCCTATGCATATCTAGCATGCAGGTTTCCTCACAACGTTTTCCTTTGCCGAAAGCTAGCGGAGACCTAGTCATTAAGCCTACACCCTCATGATCGAGGGTCAGTGCATTTACCATCTTCTAAAACCCTAATTGAAAGTATTTAGGATCAAAATGCGATATTGCATTAACTTCTCGCAGTATTATATTTAGATAATTTTGCAGGACGATATAGATCTCAAAGGTCCATAATAATTAATGTATTGTATAATAGGCGCCGTTTAATATGTTACACGAAGAAACAATTACAAGTTGGAGAAACGTGGCCAAGATTACAATAGATGAGGTAGCTTTATACGCACTACACTAAATAAACGCTAGATGACTGAAATCCACTTTAATATGTCTTTTTCAGAGCAAATCCAGCTTATAACGAAATGATCTACAAATATGGAGGCAGGTAGAGAACTTTATTCAGATTTTAGCTTTTTAATAATTTGTAACTAGTAATAAAAATCCTTAGTGTTTGAATATTTTACGTATAATAGTACAACATAAACTCGACATAGCAAGAAATGGTTGAAAGAACGACTTACTTCTTTCCACACTTATCTTGTTATCCCGGGAACTAAAATAAACCGTAAATTTAAAACCTCTGCTTTTAACATAAAGAAAAGTAATTTTTATCTCTTTGACAGATGTCACAGGAGAATGACATTAGCGTTTTTATGCTTTGAATATAACCGCCAGCGTTTTAGGCTCACAGTGGGTGAAACAAACAGAAGGGGCAGATCGACATAAAGATCTTGTCTCAGTAATAAGGGAGACGGGTCATCTGATGGCGCTACACGTAATTGAATCCCCCAAGTTTGATTAGTTAGGGCATGTTACGATTATTGCAGTGCGTAGGAACATGCATGGCTAACATTTGTGCAAATGTTATATTTTACTACCTAAGTATTATTTTAAGACAATAGAATACAATAGAACATCGATCGACGTGGTTTTTCGTAAAAAATTGTTTGGTCGAAAAGAACGAAAACTGATTTTATACTGAATATTATCTTTTATTGGAAGCCGTGTAGCTAGATTTTTGAAAATACTTTGGAATAATGCATATAAAAGAAGAATTTATGGATAAAAATATTGTTAATAATAGTGAAATATATATAAGAGAGTAAACTCGATGAATGAAATGTGTCTCAAAATATTTACAATTTCGTGAGCAGTTAGTTGTCAAATATTTTTTGCTAACCTGTCTACCCACGTACAAGTTACTATATTTAACTCCAATCAACGACTAATAACCATATAAGACATCAAAAACACAGTGATAAACGCACACAGGTGTGGACGCTGTGCGATCAAAACAAATCAGACATTCACAAGTATTTGGGTGAAGAATGGCATCCTGGACATCATCCAAGAAAACTGCACTTTCATTGGCAATAATTAAATTTCAACCTTAACACTGAACACATAAGCCTGAAAATTAAATACTTGAGATCATTCTTTAGGTCTTTATACAACTAACTGCGGCGACACACCTTCAATTGAAATTGAGCCTTATTAAATGAGACATAAATGCTAAAAACGATTAAAAGTGAGAAAGAAATTGCAGTGTTTTGTAATTAGACCGCAATTTTAAGTGAGTATCGCGAAACATCCGGCTCGAAGGACCAACTAATTGCATCGGTTACGCACATTCCTGCGCGCGTCTGCCTTTGAGATGCGCATGCGCATACCGCCCCGCTTCGCGGCTAATTGCGAGCAGGATTGATTCATTAGTTTGTTTCCTTGGCGATTTGTTATGGGTGATGTTTGCTATATCGGGAAGTGTAATGTTAAGATGTTGCCGCATTCATTAGGCAATGTCATATATATATTACAAGCTGTCCAACACAATACGTAAGATAAATCTACCTACTTAAATTTTTTTTCAAGTTCCGACAAGTTCATTCATTCTAAAATCTTATTGAGGGTATAACGTAAGAAAATAGCAAAGATTGCATAAATTATCAAGCATTAAATTTTCACTTTTATAGACCATTAGATAAACCAAAAGATAACTTGAATAGTTTTAAAGCTGTATCAAAGATAATCTACATTATATTAATAATTTGATCAAACACTATGGATTCAAATTCCCCAAACACTCATTGTCATAGGTAAAATCGCCATCTATGTTTAAACAATAGAATTCTTTACGACGTTCGTTAAATACATTCCGCCCGTCCGTAGACGGAGCGATGCCAGACGATCGGAACTTTAATTAGTATTAACATTGTTGCAATTCAATTAAGGGAGCAATCAACCTTCCAGGGTATTTGACTTCATATATAACTTGCACACAGTTGATGTAAATTTGTCTTAGTGGTAAGAATTCTAAAAATCTTGCGAACCATTAAGAATTGAAAACGAACAAGCAAATAATATAATGATGCTGGAAGAGAATATTCATTTGCTAATTAAAAAAACATAGGTATATGTATATCAAAAACTCCTATAGGTACAACTTTAAGGAGGTAGGGCGCAACGGATTCGTCCGTTCGAAATTGGAGCAGCCCGACTGGGGTAGTACCTCCACCTTACAGAGGACCGCAGCCAAATAACACTACATGTAGTGTTGTGTTCCTGCGGTGAGTAAGGTAGCCAGAGCTCCATGAGGAGACCCTGTAGCGGCAGTGAGGGGACCAGGGATGGAGTAGCGTCGTAGGGGTGTGCAGGAGTGATGCCTGTTTGGCCCTTCGACGAGAAGTGCATTGCGCTTTGTCCCTTTCACTGCCTATACAGTTGCTCCCTTTTTATAGGGTCGGCAACGCGTGAGTGACGCCTCTGGTGTTGCAAGCGTCCATAGGTTACGGTAACCGCTTCCCATCAGGTGGGACCGTATGCCTGTTTGCCACCCTATGGTATAAAAAAAAAAACTGCACTAAAGGCTTCATAAAAGTTAAACTTAGTCAAAATACGCTAACAAGTGTTAGTCGCAACTTACGCAAGTGGCATGAAGTATGGGGCCATAATATCGCTTTATCTGCTGCACTTCTGATTTATTCAAATGTAATTCTTGTCGAAACTTAATCCCGTGAGAAAGTTCTAGAGACAACGTACAGTATAGTCGTGCAAATGGCTGAAATGTAAAACTTTTGGCCATATATCGTCTGCGAACGTTTTACATGAACGCTGAACTTGATGCGAAACAAAGATTGTTTCGTCTTGCAAGTAGTACGGTTAGATTTATGTATTGTTTGCCGTTTTAATGAATTAGTTTTGTAGACTGCATACCATATAGTTGGCAATGCTGCTGAATACCAATGTTTCGTACGGTAACGGTGGCTATAAAGTTCAATTTGAATAAATTTATGATAGAGAACTAAAATATTTGTAAGAAATAAGTGATGACTGAAATCACAGCTGACAAGGAGATAGGAAGACCCAAAAGAGAACTAACAATTCTTCCAATATTCTTGATTAAGCAGATATACGACTTTATCGTTATGAAAACGTTCTTTTATTTTAATATCCTGCAACTCAAAGCAACGAAGTTCAACAATAAACACAGTCTGCAGAATACACCCAAGGAACTATCCTATGGGTATTTTATCGCCAACAGGGTACTGTCTCAGCACAAATTCAAACATAGACAGACAGCAAACTGACCGGAAGAAGCGCGGTCACTGTTTACTGAGACGCTCTTACCCCGCGGCTGTCACTTGCACCGAGTCAAATTGTGCACTTTACGTTTAACACTAGCTATAGTATAGCTATATAGTAGGTATAGTATAGCTGGACTCTTTTTGCAAATTACCCCTTAGAAAATCTGTACTGCGATTATCTGTACTGTGCTTTCTTATTGCTTGTTTTTGTTACTTATTTTAACTATTCCTTTAATTATATTATTTTCTGAAACGCCAAATAAGCTTTCGTATTATCTTTTATATTGTAAGCTTGTGTAACTTGTGTTCCGTAAAATTAAGCATGGTAAAATTTATACTTTATTTCTTAATAGAACCTGGCGACGTTAATAAATAAGATCTTATAACACCAGCTAAATACATTCAATAAAAAATTGAACTGTACAAGGAGCTATATTAGGTCCAATTTCCCTCTGTAAATAGAGGAGTGAACAGACATGATAAAAAGAAAAAAAAACAATTTAAGCACCAGTCTAAGCCCAAAATCCTTCGAATTCCAACCTTATTTCCAAATAAACTCCAATCGCAGACTCATGGGAATTCACGGTGAAAAATCCAGATCCCTCAATGCATTTTGTTCATAATCGACAGACGTGTACAAAACAATGGAAAAAAACACCCCAGTCAATTTTACGGTGGCAATCAGAGCGGCGGATCCCAGGAGGCTGATCACACTGATTTTAAATTTACCACAAAGGTAAACGATATTGAAAATTTCGTTTTAGGTAGCTCATTATTATGTCAATCATTACAGGAATAAATCAGTCTTAGGTGCTTTTAAAAGTTGTGAGGAAAAAGGATTTGTTATAAACTACAACAAGTTTTTTAATAGACTCTAAGATATTAGTTTTCGGAAACATATTGAAGTCTTAAAGTGACATAGTCTGGAATCTCTGTAAAATATAACAAAGTTAATGCATTTTCATTGAAAAAATTAATATGGATATTGAAAAATAAATTACAAGAATGCTCATATGTGCATATGAAATAAGCTTGAATAACGCTGGATATTCAAACAATCCAGACGGAAATGCCTTTTATCCGTCGATTAACAAAAGTGCTATAGGAGTAAAAATTACCGAAAATTTCCAGTTATTCCCAATCGCACATCGATTGAATGCTCAGCCGGGCAAAAAATGTATTTCGCTGAATATAACGAATACCCTTTTTAATTGAACAATCTATTGACGAGCATAGATTATAAATGATAATATAGAAGTGACTTGTCATTTGAAGCCTTTGATATTTTCAGATATTTTTAGAGAGTATGCCTACCTACATCTACACTAATAATAATAATAATAATATTTTTTATTTGATAAATGGTTGCACATACACTGAAACTAGTAAGGTTCAAAACAGATAATATAAAGATGATTTTATGTGTGTATGTTTGTAATAAATAAACTCAAAAACTATTTATATTTTTTTTATGTGTATGTTTGTATTGAATAAGCTCAAAACTACTGCACCGATTTCAAAAATTCTTTCACCATTAAAAAGCTACATTATTTGAGAGTAACATAAGCAAATTTTTATCTCTGTATTCCTACTGGAAAGAGAACTACGCGGGTGAAACCACGGGGAGCCACTAGTAATTATATATGTAGGTAACGATTTCACAAATGCGTCTCTATCTTGCTCTTTGACTATCCAATCTCGAATACCTGGCTTTTGGAGAATCATAAAAGGTAGTAGGTATTGTAAAGTTTACCACAAGTCACACATACTTCAAATTTATTAGAAGAAAGAAAGAAAGAAAGAAAATACATTTATTCCAGACAACACACAACATTACAAAATACAGCAGACGTGTACAAAACACACAACACAAAGAAAATAAAATAGAAAACAGAAATGTAATGTTGTGTGATGCCAGGAAAAGGTCCCGACTCAGCATAAGGCTTAGGCTAGCAAAACACTAGCCCTCGCGCTGGTTTTCAGTCGGAACCCCTCATGACATCACATACAACCAGAACTATACACAAAAATTAAATAAAGAAAAACCTAAAAAAAAAATCTAAAATAATCTAAAATAACAGCAATAATAATAGTATAAAGCAAACAGACCTCGATCTTCGTCAAAACCAACGCGGCAAATCCCTTGACATATCTGAATCAATTTGCGTTACTCCATGACCGAAGGTATGAGATTCCTCGAACAGCACCAGCTTTGGGGGAGCTTTAATTAATAGAAGCCAAATATTGACAAGTGTCGGACTGTTAAGGCGAAGTGGTTTATTTAATCTGCCATAAATGGCCATCATTTTTCTTTCATTAACTTTATGTTTATGGATCTTTAGTGATGATTAAAAAAGGTATCAGATACACCTGAAAGGGTAAAAATATTTTTCCGAATTTAATGGAATGACTTACGTATAATACGACTATATATTTCATTGTTTATCTGAAGCGAAAATCCTCATACTTTGCTTCTCTGTTGTGAATTTTGTACTATAGGTATCAGAAGCATATTTTTGGAAGCATCTCCTTAACCCTTCCAAACAGGTATCCATAGAAACTCGATATCTACTGTAAACGGGCGTCACAATATAATTGTTTCAATCTAAAAGGTAATATTTAACGGCGCTCCCAGGATTACGACCCTCTCAGATTTACTTCAGAGCAAACGAAAAATTCAATCAAGTCTCGCACTCGGAGCAAATCCTTTAAAAGGTTTCAATCAAAACTGACATCTTTGTCTTCGAGATAGAAGAAGGCAATTGGTATGGCGTAACTACTATGAAAAAAAAATATTCTTTGGGATAAAGAAGCGTTTGTTGTGGCAGTGTCTTGCTTTTGACGGATTGTTATCAATTGCTAGCAATATATTTTGAAGTAGACAAACCACATTATAATGATTTGATAAGCCGAAAAACCATATTCAAAAATTTTTAAACCCTCTTTTAGGTGTTTCGCTGTTTACCTTGTACCAATAATTTTACTAATTTAGTGTCATTCAAAGCTATTGGATTCAGTTCAAACACAAATAAGGCTTATAATTGCTCTCTTCAGCCCAAATAGAGCACATATGAAGGTCAAAGCTACTTAGACTTCTACCTAAGTATTAGTAGGTATTGATCAAGATATACTTCGTAATGAATTTGTCTCTGATACCTACCATTGATCCACTACCTAAAATTTATTTACAGATAGACTGCCACTTTGACAGCGATACAGATACCCCCGGAACCGCTTAGGCAGTTAAATCAATTAAATTATCCACCTTACCTTTATCAACTTGTTCTGCAGTTTGGTGACAGCCATCCGTTCTTTTTGGGTCCGTCGCTTCTCGTCCTCCAGCTGAGCCTCCAATTGCTTAATGCGTTTTTCAAGAAGTTCCTGGAACAAGAAAAGACAAATTGTAACTTTATATTGGTTAGCTGTTTCTATATGGTTCTTTAACTAACTTTACATTTGGCATAGTAATTTTGGAAAGATTGAAAATATTTTTCTCTGGAATGGTAATATCAGCTATGACTATCTCGTTGGATATGTTTGCTTTATTTGCAATTAAGATTTTGTCCAATAACTCACTATATACTGTCTCGAAAAAACAATAAATAATTATAAAAAGCGCACCACTCTCCATCGAAAATACGTTTATGTTAGAAAGAGGTCATTAAAAGAAGCCATTACGTTTTTTAATTATTTTTCCCTCGGCGCCATTGCTGGGTCGTAACTTATGGGAATTTTCTTGATTTTGCGCGAAATTAACGATCCGTCTATAATTAGGAGTTTCAGAGGCTATTTACCAACGTTTTAATGTCTTTAGTTGTATTTGTTACTCAATTTACGAGTTTCACGATATTTAAGTCCGTTCACGTTATGATGGAAGAAACAGTGAATATCTAATTAATTGAAAAGTCTTAAATACGAAAAACATGTTTTTAAACGCTACCTAACTTTGAGAAAGACACTATTATTTAAATTACCATTAATTGTGAGAATTCTAGCTAGCAGCCAGCCACGGTTCCGCGGGGGAACGATTTTATGTATTACCTACGTAACCTACTCTTAATATAAATCAGATTCTATTATTGTTAAGCAGTTTTAATTACAGTCATTTTTTCGAGACATTATCTATTTCAATACAACAATAATTTTAAGTTCATGAGGTTCAATCTCCTCGGTGGAGACGAATATGGGCTAGTAATGCTGATGATGACTTAAAAGTTACTAACAAAACCAGATATTTGACCCAATAAAAAACTTGCCCATTCATTGTGCACCAACCGCATAGAGACTCAACAAAATAGCTCAATAGAGGACAAACCAACTAGATGTGACGTCAATTATCCAGTATCATAAGCCGGAAATGCGCCCTCCGTGCCCTCCGGCGGAGGTATTTGAAATATGCCACATTGGAGCATGATTTCCAGTATTTCCGCTTCAGCGACAAGGAGCTGAAGCGGAAGTACGTTGCTAAAGTACGTTGCAAGTCGCCTGCATTGTTTAATAGATGCCATGTTTTGATGCATACTTACTTTCAGTAGATCCTGTCCAGTCAACAAGTCTGAGACTATAAATGCTTTTGACATAAAACAGGATGCATCGCCAAAATAATGATTTAGATTTTTAAAAGAACAGTCTTTGAATTTCTGTTACACTATATACTTAAAGCCAATTATAGGTATATCAAGCCACATGAGGTCAGTAAAGCTATATCTTAGTTCTTTGGCTTTCCATGCGACAAATATAACCCAAATCAATTACAATGTTCGTGCAAAATTCATCTTCCAACTCTCGCACCTCTGTCTTCACCGAGGGTTGCTACATCGGAATTTTCTCGAAAACTAGGGGTGTCAATAAATGATGGAGCCTTACAGTTAACGCACCATTATCATTCATTCGTTGTCACATAAATAATATCAGGAACGTAACCTACTTCCGGTCTAACGGCTCATTAACAAAGGGCGCCGTTTCCGAACGAAATCTCACGAACAATAGTCAGATTTTGCCCTTAAAACCCTAACGGTAAAACAAGGGAAAATAAACCTTGACTACGAAGTTTTAAGGTGGTTTGATGGTATACCATTTTTGCGCGTCATTTGAATGAATAAGAACAATAGAAAATGTGACAGAATTTTTGCAGAGAGTAGTAAAGTAGTAAAGAAATGTCACTCTTTTCAGCCATTAGGGAACGCAGTGTATAGAAGATTACATTTTGGTAGATACTAGGAATATAAAAGTATTACATAGTTGTAAAATTAAATATTATCAACAGCTAATGCATATCAAATCGAACAAATGGGGTAATAGATAAAATAGGTAATTTCTGGATAACTACGAGTACATGGGAGATTTATTTCTGACAAATCATTAAATCGTTCGAAAACGTAGGTAAGAGCAGAAAGTCATTTATAATGCCTGAAAGCTATCAACATTATTTTAAAACGACAAATTACAACTTCGCAGTTTTCTCGGTATTCCTAGAGAAATATAATATTCCTAATATAAAAAAATCGTAATCTATCAAAATGTCTACAGGTGGACTAATTTTCATCTGTTTCGACTTCTGTTTAAAACTATTTTTATTGTGTGTCCTATTGTGAATGAGTTACAATCATACGCGATATAGATGTCTATTACTCTTTTATGTTAATGAATGGAGTGTCTCTACAATTTAATAACTCTATAGCCAGCCCACCCTGGCGCCTGTATACTATTCAACGCATGCGTTATAAATAACAGATATACCTTACCTACGGGAGGGAGTTAAATCTATTGGAATAATCGCAAAATTAATGGTGTCATCTTTCAAAACTGATATACAAGATGTATTATCACTTAGTATTGCCATGTTTCGAAATATTAACTCAGAAATTGTTGTTTCGTGTGATTCAGACTTAGCTGAATGTTTTGTTACCTTTGCCTGAATGAGTTTTGAAATATTAGTTTTGTGTTTTTTTACAAAGTCTATTGAATACTATTTTATAGTTTATTAAGTTTGGCATCTATTTTTTTATAAATTAAACCAAAACTATATACCTAATATAGTTTTTTTTTTCAGTATACATTATGTAATTATTACATTAATCAATTCTAATATCTTGGTTTGACCTACCATCTATAATAGATCTAAGAAACATAAATATGCATATACAAGAAATGCACCATTTACAAAATTCGTCACATACCTATTTATATATTTATATTTTTTGCTGTAAAATTAACCATTTTACATTGAACAAAAGAATTCCTTTTCCAAATCTCCCAAGTATCTACAGCTGGCCATTTGTAAGACAAACTGAAGCGTTGAGAGAATAGGTTTTCATGCAATCAGTCAAATTGATAACATCTTCCAAGTCCCTCAATGTCGGGAAATGGAGCGAGCTGTAAAAGCTGCGAGAAGCTTGAGAAAGCTTAGTAAAGGTTACCTAGGATATATCTATTTTCTTTATAGAATCTGTACTTATTTTCTGGGTAAACATTGGTAACATGAACCTGCCACAGTTTTTCATTTATGATTTTTTTCGAGCAAACTAAGAAAACGTGTAATAAAATATATAGCTGTATAAAATATACATCTTTTAACAATTAACAATTAGGTGTATGCATACAATAACTTGTCCTGGGTGAGAATGGAACCGCTACCTAAACACCAAGCAAACCGCTCTGTCAAATAGAACTGTAACACCAGTAAGGTATCTCCATAAACAATGATTTCTGAGATACGGCACTACAAATCGATCAGAGATATTCGCAGCATATCTACGTGGGGCCACCGTGGGGCCGCCGGGGGCTACCGGGGGCCGCCGTGGGCCGCCCCGAGCCGTTGTCACCGGGTAGCGGTCTGTATCATTTTTCACGCACTCGATAAATTCGTTTCCCCGCCTTGTCGAGATGTCAACTCGAAAGAATCGCTTCATTCTGTGTACGTACCTACTGTGTTGCAGCACCTTTAGTTTATATATACTTTTTAGTTTATTTTGTTTACCAATCGTCGTAAGACAAAGATTTGCTAACCTTTATTATATAATGCAGTTTTTATTTAAGTACAAGCTCTTTTGGTAACCTTTGTTATATCAAAAAACCTTTCTTCAGTAATAAAGTACCTATAAGCCTTTTTAAATCACATAGCACAGAGATAGGCCTTTAATAAGTCTTATGAATAGTCAGAGTAACGCTCGGTTCAGAACTTTAAAGAGAAGAAGTGAACTGAGAAGAGCTGACTCGGGAATTACTCTTTACAAAACCGAATTAGGTCTTTTTCAAATATTTGATCTATCTGATCCCAAAGGTACAGTGAATCAAATAAGTACCCACAACCTACGCAATAAACAAAAACTAGATCTACCTAAAGCACGGACTAATTATGGAAAGAAAACGATATTATTTGAGGGAGCACAGCTGTATAACCAATTACCAAACGAAATCAAGGAATGTGAAACCTTAGGTACATATAAATTCAAACTTAAGAAATATGTTTATACACTGTAACTTACTAAAACTGTAATTTATTATAATTTAATCTATCCAATATTTTTGTTCTGCTAGCTTCAGAGCTAATCTTATTAATGTTAAACCAATTGTATCTCATTTTATGTAAACTGTAAAGTTTTTATGAGAAATAAATTCTTTAAACCTAAATATGTACGAGGCCTATTGATGGTCCTGGTCCTATTGCTTTTATTCGAGAGAATGCTAAAGTGTCTCATTGTGTTGTGAGGCTGACTGTCCCCACATTGTAGAGGAATCATTTGTCTACGCGACGTTTCTATTGCTAAGTAATTATTTACCGAATAAGTATTCAACATAACTATAGCTACAAAATAATAATATACTTACGTAAAATCTATACTAATGTTATAAAGCGAAAAAGTTTAATTGATTTTTGGTTGAACGCGCTAATCTCAGGAACTACTTATATAATATTAAATTTGTCCTAAGAAATAAATGCTATAGTGTTAGTTACTGTAGACATGTCGAAAAAAACAATAATGTGATGTGATGATATAGGATATTAGTGTAGTCACTAATGTTCAGCTATTTTTATATTCAGACTGCAAAACCAAAAGAAAACAAAAGAATATCGCTAAACTCCTAGAAAATACCCCCCCTCCAATTTTCACAAAGTACCTATTAATTTTGGATGCATAGATTACTCTTTAATGCACAGCTAAAAGGATTAACACGAAACTTAACACAGCGACAGATTATTTTTTGGAACGTGGCTTAAATGGTGGGTAGCTAATACTGCATATAGGTATATTGGTAAATACTATTGTCATATAAGACCCTACAAACAAATTGAATATTAGAATTTGACAATTCGATGACTTCAAGTGTTCAACAGTAGTAAATTGAATTGGACAAGCCAGAACCGTGACCGTACTCGTGACGTCACGGGTGAAGAGTCGGGAGACAATGACGCGAGATTAACCCGGCAGAATTAAATTGAGACCCTATGAAACCTTAGCGGGTGAACCAGTGTGGTCTAAGTTGTGAGAAATGTCGGGGAGATGACAATATACCTACATATATTTAATTATATTATTTGTTTTTTTCTTCTTTATGTATTGCTTTCTTCTTCATCGTAAATTATGTTGTTGAGTCTGACTAGCTTGTAAAATACTCACCTACATGTCCCACATTATAAAATATTCCTCTTGTACGCCAGAACGCTTAAAGGGCTCTGGATAAAACGTGGTACAGAGTAAGAATATTCTTTGGAATAGCACAAACGCTAAATAATATCCCGAAAAAAATGAACAGCCCAGAAACCCGGTGCCGAATCCAGTCTTCAATAATTACGTTGAACTCTGTCAAATAAGCGACAAGATTGACCGTCGCTGAAGCTATTAACTTGCAACCCAACCTTCCAACTTTCATACCCCTCTTTCATCCATCATTAGCGGACAATGGCTAATCTAACGTGTAGGGGCACTTCATCACCGGTGCTCGAGCCCCAGAGATCGAGATGATAATTAACGTGCAAGATTACACCGACAATATGTATACATATAGGTATATTAAATTGGTACTTATTATCATTTCAATATGAGTTGGTTTTCAACGATAAGTGTGGTTAGATTCGGGAGAGGCATCAGTGGACTTCGAGGGAGTCATATAGGTTTTGAAGTATTTAAAAGTAGACCATGATATGCTGAAAAGAAACGGTACACATTTAGTTAAAAATGAACCTGTAAATAGGGTTTACCAGTAAATAACTTAAAGCATATGTCTTTCAGGGTAACAGGCGTGATTGTGTGAATGAATGTTCATTGGCCTGACATAGGTAAAACGATTTAGACGATAACAATGCTTTAGGACTTAATATCTTCAGCAGGACTCAGTATTGAGAATGATTGGAGCTTCAATTTTTTTAATTTATCGAAGTAGCACAATAGTTTAAGCCACAATCTCGACTTTGATCAATAGTTTCAACGATTAGCAACATGCAGTTTGCAGTGGTTCCCTACAATTTGTTAACTACTTTTTGCACTATTATTTTCTCCGTCGTTTCTTCCTGTAATCGCTTAGCTGG
The DNA here is from genome assembly GCA_905147785.2 of Thyatira batis. Classification (NCBI taxonomy): domain Eukaryota; kingdom Metazoa; phylum Arthropoda; class Insecta; order Lepidoptera; family Drepanidae; genus Thyatira; species Thyatira batis. Next base: position 10,383,707 of record LR990489.1, read on the forward strand.
CGCTAGCATTTTCTCTCGAGCTTTATTTTTTGCTTACTTGAAATGAAATTAACTGTTGTTAATGTCGCTTAACGTTTAAGTTCTTAGTTTTATATAAGATTTAGCTTATTATCTTGGAGTTTTTATTGAAACGGTTTATTTTAAGCTAATTATTTTTGACAGCCAAGAAGTACTTTTAGAAGCATTTTAAGAAAATGGTCATACATTATGTATTCCTTTTAGACAAGTGACTATTTAGCCTATAATAGCTGCCTGAGAAGTTCGATTCGCAGTTTGGACATGGTTTATTTACTTAAAGATTTTGCGGAACATGTTATTTATTACCTGTAACTTAGAATTTGTAGGTAATAGTACCCAACCTACCTTTACCAACTGGTTAAAAAAAATATAAATAAAATCTCCCAAAAGCTCTAATATCTAACTTGCTAGCTCATCATATCAGAAATTATAATCTTAATTCTATCCCATAATAACGTCTAAATCTGCGTGACAAATATCAACTTTAACGTTTGTAGAATTGAAATACAAGTTTACCAAAGAAATATATTTTGTCCTTATTAATTTTTTCCCAAACAATCCTTTGTGCCTACAATACGACCGTAGAAAGTGTCAGGAACTGATTGATGAAGTTTTCATTTAGGTCCTTGCAAGCACTTTGGGGTTCCGGAGAGGTAATTTTGTGTTGAAATTGAGGGAACAGGATCTATTGTTTTTGTATTGCCGTGAAGTTATTGATCTGTTTGTCTATTTAAACATAACTATAGTGAGATAGTGTTTCTACATAAGTATATATGTGTCAAAAACAATAAGTAAGGAGTCACAGAATATCACGTCTTCCGAGCTTTATAATTATGCTTATAACCTATAACTGAAGGGTTTGTTTGTACGCACTAATCTCAAAAGCTACTGGTTCAAACTCAAATAGAGGAAGGCTATATGCTATATAACACCACGCTACGACTAATAGGAACGGAGCATTAAGGGAAAATATTGCAAAACATGATGCAGAAATTGCGCGGGTTAAATAGTCATTCATACATTTTGGTCTAAGTCAACACGGAGAAATAAAATAACAATATGTAAACAGAAATAATCCTCAGTTGAATGATTCCCTAGAGGTTATTTTCTAATTTGTGAAATGATCTCTGATGGTTACTCAGGAGTATCATTACAATCATTTGACCCGAATTGATGTCATTGCCGGGAGTTGTCTGTGTCTGTAGTATCTGTCACTTTAAATAATACTTGTATACCTACTATATAAATACGGCTATCAGATCCAGTTTGACTATTGAGTCAAAAATGTGTCTTTCTATTGTATAAGCTCAGATTACTCGAAATATGAATTTACTAATTGAAAAAAAATTAAAAACGAATACGTAAGCTTTGGTACAAAACTGTCGAATTACATCGATCACCACCCAAAGATAACCAAGATAATATAGGTACTTATAACTACTACTACTTTAAAACAAATACATACATTAGATATAAATAAACTTGCGTAACTCTGAACGCCAAAGTTAAGTAAACATCCAAAAAACAACGACATTGTCTGAACAGCCAAACCAAAATACATCGAAACAACATGACAGCCAGTTTCCTTACAAGTACCTACATTCGCAAATAGTCTGTACTTCTCTTGTGTAGGTAATTTATCTTAGGCAGTTGCAGGTGCGCGTGGCTTTAACAAATGTACCTCTATCAGGCGGTTGTGAAACAAAATGAGGCGGTTTGTACCTATCCTGCTCCACTACCTCGATATTTCTTTCATTGCAACTCTCTCTGTCCCTGTCGTTACAATGCAATCATGTGAGACGTCCGTTTCGCGTCCATTCGTCCAAAAAGTTTATTGTATAGAATCAGTTTGTGTAAATATCGTGCGGTTTCTTTTGGAAGTTTTGTTAGTGGGGGCTCTTTTTTGTAGTGGTTTGATACCTGACAGTGATGCCAGTGGTCCTAAGTTTGATACTGCACTAAAGCAAGCAGGTGGTAAGGTTTATTAGTTATGTGATTGAGCAATAGTGCTCATGTATTAACACGGCCGTCTGTGCTAAAAATGACCTTGATTTATCTCTTCTCTGTATACTTAGACAGTAAAACATAGTCGGTGTCTGTTTCTTCGCTTATTACTTCTAACCCACGAAACGTATTCAGAAAGAAAAAAAACACTTTATTATTATAAACTCTAAGCATAAAACCGCATACATAACCCAGAACTTAAAAAAACCCACCTTAAAATATCCATTATTGCCTCTGCTATTACTAAAATTATAACTATTATACATTTCACTCACAAAAGGTTAAAACTATCACAGACACTTGTCACTATAACGTTCAATTCATTACGAATCCGCACATGCGTGTGCGCAGTACAATAGACCAGTTTATAGCAGTTTAATAGCAATTGTATCGGTCGATGCGCCTACGACGAACTCTTGTATGGACTGAAGACGCACAAGATTCAATTTATGTGGGTAGATTAGTTTTGGTGTAGATAATACCTACTTTAAATGGCTTTATGGCATTTAGAGTTCCTTATTTAAAATTATATGGGTGCGTTATTTTGAGACGGTATTCTATTTTTAAGTTGAAGCCGGATATTTTATTTTAACTTACTATTTGTATAGAAAATCTAACGGATAGTAAATACGACATGTCATAGCTAAAGATAAATTCCTGAAACATATTTTTGTCAAATTAATACAGAACTATATCAAGTAGGTACCAGACTACCTTATAACCAAGTAAGTAAGTAATGTTAACATATTTTTATGGAAATTCGGGGAATTTCACATTGTTTTAAATATATCCAAAAGATCCCCGTTTATTGGTGGTCATATCATACTTGTCATTATCCCTCTAAATATAATAGTTTGTTTGTCCCCTGTAGATATACAGTACAGTCTGCGTTGAAAGCATCTGCACACTTTTGTAACAGTAAGTCACCATACAAAATCTAAAGGAATAAATAAATTAATTTAATTATTATTTCTTTTTTATTTTAAGGAATAAATTAAAGTGCAGAGACTATATGTAGACTACTCTGTGTCTGTTTAATTTATACAAACGTCTCATTGACGCTAGACTCACTGTGTTTATGTTGTTCGGCTCTTGAGAGCGTGTATTGTTTAATATTTATGTCATACCATTTTAATTAATCATTATTGAAGCTAATGATTGAAAAACAACTAGGATTCTATATAGACCCAATCCTAATAGCTAGTAATACTAGTTATGCTAGTAATATAAAACTTTTTGGTGTAGGTTTGGTTTGTTGGTGTAGGTAAGGTAAATACATTCATAACTCTAAACAGTGTGCTATCTGAGACCCATTCCAGTTCACAATTGATATTAGAGAATAGACTAAGTACTAGAAGAAAACTTGATCTCATAAAAATATAAAAAAGAAGATTTGGCGTAAGTCCGTAAAAAATTTATAAACATCGCAGCGCTATGATAAGGATTTAATGAATAGAAAAGTATGTTGAAGGAGAAGTCTTAGGACCACAATAAAATTTAATGTCAAAAGAAATGGAGGTATCATAAAAAATCTACCGTTTGAAGAACCTTGGAACACTACGAACGTCAAAAGAGACAAAAAATTATAGAGAAAACACTAGCTAAGCATCCTTTGTACAAACACGAGACATCCCACAATGGTACACTACCTAACTAATTATTGCATCCCCCGAAAGGAACTAATCCAGCTCAACGCACAGACAGACAAACGGATTATATGAGAAGGCACAGGGCACAGGGCGCCGGCGGAAGGGCGCATGCCATCAAAGAGCCGCATCCATTTGCAAAATTTGTTTTTCCATTACTAAAATTGGATTGCTACCAGGGTTACTTTAGAACTGTGAATGCGTACGGTGACGCCAGCCTTTTTTGTAGTTTCTTATAATTATAACTTTAAAAACACGCGGCAAACAAAGTTTCTGCTGTTGACAACGCTGAGACAAACCGCACCGAACAAACTTTGAATCTTTTACTTATGATGATGATGATGATTGGTCCGACCGATTTCAGCCATGGCGACCACTTTGACTCCTAGTCAGTCTGGCGCTGATGCACCCGAAGATGGCTTATGTAGCCTATCTTCACGGCGAAGCTCCGTGCACACTGATGGCACGTGAGTACGCCGTTCTCACAATTATATACTATGGCAGCAGGGGGGCGAGCCTTTAACCATACTTATAACGACTAGACATTAAGTTCTATAATTAAGAAAAGAAAAGGCTTTTTAAAAATTCCAATATCCTACATAAATTGCCATTCTGGCTTTCCGCCAATACAGGGCCATAACCGAATTAATTACCTCGCCAACAGATGGCGCTGAACGCCAGGTGGACCGCGTATATCACTAGTGTATCCCGGGACAGGACTAACTACATGAATTTCAGCCAGCTTCAGGCTACATCCCTCAGCAAAAATTTTTACACACAGTTTTCGACTGACTATGCTTCCGATGCAAAAAAAAAAGTTTGTAATGATGTTTGTTACTCTTTCATTCAATAACAGCTGACGATAAAACTGAATTTTGAATTATTAATAAACATCCTGAAACACAAACTCTGCTTACTTGGCATATTAGACATGCACATTCATACACACAATTAATGTTAATCCTAGGTGGGATACGATCCCACAGCGCGGCTTGAAAATCAGGAAGCTTACCACAAACTAGTTCGTCGACAACAAAGAATACAGTTTATCCTGGGACAAATACTAATCCAATATAACCACGTCGAACCAACAAAACGACATAAAAAACACCATATACGAAATACAAACGGCGATTTTTTCAAATTAACTGCGCTCACCACACCTCAGTAATTATTCAGGACAATATCAAAGCGGCCATCAATATGAATCGATATTTGAATCGCCACGTGACAAAGGGCACCTCGCAAACACCAAGGGCCAACCAATCTCCTAAATGACATTTATCTGCGTGATTGATTACATTTGCATGTAAAAAACGCGTTTGGAAATCTATCAAACCCTAGAGAGGCGGGTGACGTTAGGTAGGGTAGCTGTGTTTAGGAAATAATAGAGGATAAGTTTAAAAATGTTTGCATTTTTTTAGTGCAGTGCAAAATATTTTTTAATAGAGATGCTAATCTAATAGATATATAAAGCTGAAGAGTTTGTTTGAACACGCTAATAAACAGGAACAACTCGTCCGATTTAAAAATATCTTTCAGTGTTAGATAGCCCATTTATCGAGGAAGGCATTAAGGTATATTATGTCATACTACGACCAATAGGAGCGGAGCATCAATGAAAAATGTTGCAAAAACGGGCTGTGACGCTAACGAAGTAGTGCAATTTAAAGACAAATGGAATAAGAGAAAAAAACACAGAAGGCATAAATATAATTTTATATATCTTCGGAAGCATGTGAATATTATGAAATCTAACTCCCACGCGGGTCAAAGCGCAGCTCAAAAGATACTCATATCTAAAGGTGAAACCATTAATATCGAAGGTTAAAATTCAACTATCTCAAACTTCCAGTACATAAAGCAATCATTTTATTCGAACAACTCATAAAACCGTCCATAATTTTTATCAGGACTGTCCATAAATTATACGGTTACGATTTGGTCACCTTATTTTATCACTCATGATTGACTGGTATAAAATGAGCTATGTGTTTCTAAAAAGTTATACTATGAAGTATCGAATAGTGTAGAATGGATGGGTCTAGATTAAATGGAGGTTTGGCTAATAAAGCATGAATATTCATGAAAATATTATGCGTCGCATATTTTATGTATTATCAATTGATTAAGAACAGTAACTTTCATTTTGTTCCATTTGCTGTTTCATTCAGTGAGTCACGATCATGCTGTTTTATGTGTATAATTAAATAGTTATTTTAATGAAGTCGCTAATAAAAAAATGTTTTAGTACACAAAGTTGCTTCAGACTTCACTATTATTTAACTATAGAACTATTTAGATATAATAGATAAAGTCCGTGTGTTTGTAAAAACTGATTGTAACAATTCCATCATCTAAGAAAGCTTAATTATTCCCTAATAATTATAATCGCTAGTAACATAGGCTTTATTTATCCCTAATATATGGAAACGGGAACTATATAAGTGAAATCGCGGAGCGGTATCTAGCACCTTAATCTTCGATTTCCAAACCCACCAATTTTTTTATTGACACTGCACAAATAACCCTTATTTTCATCGGGGGTTAAAATAAGAACAATAAAGTTATATAATACCTTAAAAACAAATTTACCAGCGTTCCTCTGCCAAGTAAATGAATAGGGATCTAGATAGCCTTCACGGTACAAGGTGGCCTTGTGCCAAGAAACCACAATAGCGGGATGCGGGAGTAGTTCCAGAGTTGCGGCAAACTTGAACGAATTATTTGCTTTATAACTAAAATAAAAGTTTTTTCAGTATACTGTAATTAAGTGAACGTCTTGGGTAAGTTTGAGCTGTCTAAGACTATGTTAGTAGTTGTTATATAGGAAACTAACTACTTTCAGTTTAACCTCCATAAACATATTTGCTGTGCGAAATTATATCTATTCAGTTAGAAGCCATGATTTAGTTAGAAATATCCATCCAATCTTTTTCATTTGTGATTGTCGTATGATGGCATATATTTAGCATCCAATAATAAACAAAATATAAAGGTACTGTATCCATCTGTTTACCATTGCACAAACTCTACTTAGATTGGAATCAAATCAGCCATATAAAACAAAAACCAAAATAATAATTTAATTATTTCAGTGTACTATTTAAATTATAATATATACCTACTAACCCGTATGTGAAAAAATTATATATACACTTACTTAAACCGTTTAAAATATTTCAAACATCTTTAAAGACTATCTATCTATCATATTCTAAACTGCAAAGCATTCTTGCCAACTCAAATCTAAAATACCAGACATAAACAGCGTTAACCCCGTATCCCCGAGGTTTGAAGGGCAGGATAACATATGTACCACTTATATTAATGTGCCATCTGAATAGGACACAGACAAGGCAGAGTGGCTTTAATGGAGGAGAGACATTACCTGGTTATGGTTCCTCGCTGCCATATTTGGGAAATGGGGGAATATAGATATTTGTAATGAGTACTATAAACAATGTTTAATGCACCATGAACTTAGTGTCATGATAAAATTTGTTGTTAGGTACGAGTGCTTAAGTACATTATATTTTACATATTATTTATATATCTTTAATTTAAATTATCCATCATATAGTTTTTTAGAAGCCTCCTTAATTTTTTTTAGAAGTCTGTTAATAAAGACGATACGATTTGGTGGATATTGGTAGACGCCCCACTTGAAAGTAGGTATTCTTTGAATGAATTCTGCAGCAAAGGGTCATGAGTGTACTCATATAGAATAATAGTAAATAACCTTGGATGTTCCCTACATAGCAATCTGATACCAAACTAAGATCAGTTAGTACTATAGTAACCAGAGAGCTGGTACACTACTTTGTAATATTTATATCTAGACACAGAACAGTACCTTGGATTCTTCAAGAAGGGAGTGAAGAAATTTATACAGGGTCAGCAACGCATGAGTGATGTCCCTGGTGCTCCAAGCGTCCATAGGCTACGGTGACCGCTTCCTATCAGGTGGGACCGTATGCCTGTTTGCCACTTTGTGGTATAAACTATAGTAAATAATCATACATAGTAACGTTCATAGATTTAATTCAAAACGATAGTATTGTTTGATTCACAATTGGTACAAGTTTTTTTAGATGCCTTAGGGGTCAGTGCACGCGTGTCTCTCTGCCGGGGCTTCCTCGTGTCCAGGAATATGAAGTACACGAACATAATAACCAGGATCACAAAGACGATCTGGTGGTACTCTTCTAATTGGCACACGAAGAAAGAGACAAAACTCATGATGTAGCTCCACAGTGAGCTTTCATTGTCGATGTTATCAGAATGCTGTTTGCTTTTGTCCATTTGAAATTTTGCAACCGAAATATTTGGTTTTGTGTCTTCGCATTAGAAATTGTTGTAAAAATGTGACGTTTAGACTTTGGTTGACGTAAGTTTTTTCGTGTGGCTCTGTGAAAAGAGTTTTTGCAGTAGAACAGAAAAGAGTTTCAGCTAAAGCTCTACCATGCAACCTATAGTTGGCTAGGATAATATAGCGAATAGGCTACTTTTCTCCTGGGAAATTTGGAGATCCCCAGGAACGCGGATGAAATGGCGACGCTTAAACTAGTCTTAAGTGAACATAACGCGACAACACGCGTTGTGCATCATCTTTTATAGTATGTACTATATATACTGCTGCAAGATCGAAAGGTGCGACTGTAAAGGTGGACACCATCGACGTATAGCGATAGACAAGAACGTTCATGTAAAACATTTGTTTAAAAACTGGTAAGAGTTAGAACTAAAGTTCGCTGCAGCGCTGTATAAAGCTGTGTCAACTAACCAAACTATTTTAAAAGATACAGCGCTAGATTGCTTAGAGTATAGTTTTCTCGCGACCAAAACGTCGTAAGCGCCGCAAATTTCATGGCGCTTACGCGTTTCGTTCAGTTAACTACACTAAGATGTCGTCCCTATAGAGTTCACACCGCAGATGTGACACATCTTTTTTACCTTCTAAACTTCATTAGAATAAAACTCGATTTCAAAATGTATTATATTAATATTAGGGGGGCCTAGTGCGGATTGGCGGACTTCACATGGCTTAAATGAGTACTCAGAGGTACGGGCCAGGGCTTGAATTAACATAAAACAATTATTCAAAATATCAAACTATCACTACTAATTAAAAACTCATTAACAATTAATCAAATTAAAACCTTTCTAAAAAAACATATCAAGTCTGTGTTCAGTTACATATTTTTACCTACAACCAGTTTTAAGGGAACATCTGCACGTTTTAGTATATGATTGTAGAATGGCGTGGTATTTAAATAGATAAATTGTTTTTCTACTCTGGAATTACGGAATTATCACCTATTAATTCACTTAAACAGGTAGTAATTTTACTTAGTTGACTACTGACTAGTTATTTTCGTCCAGGGTCTACTTTGATTCGGATTATCGTTGTTATTAACGCTGCTCCGTGCGCACCCGCACTGAATGAATGTCGAAGCCACACTAAAGTCGGGTGTGGGGACTGCAGTTCAGTTGAGTTGATAAAAGCGAGTGTTCGGAACGCCCTATCTAGTACGTAGTACATATATATCGATGGTGGACACAGACCTCGCTAATGTTCTAAAAAGAAAACAGAACCCGTTGAGAGCACTTGACAAAACTGCAGTTTCAGACGATCATAACCAGATGATGTAAAGTGGTTTCCAGACGCCAACTATTAATATTAATAAATGTATCATTGGTCAGGACCTGCAGACTATGGGGCTAGCAAGTGTTATCGGAAATCGATTTGCATAGCTAAATGGCGAATCTGTGTAGTTCTTGCATCGTCCGGTCGTAAAGTTCGGGGTTCGTTTAAATTTGCATCGCATCGTATGAGTTACGATCAAAAATGTTGGTTACATACAATGTATCTTTTCTACGGCAAATGATTTGTGGTTTGTTGATAAAATGTTTCGAGTTTGAAATTATTGTGTACAAGTTTTTAATTAAATCTTTGATCCTAACTGATTGCACTACATAATATAAAACAAATTTCCACACTGCGTCTCTCCGTCTGTTTAGGACAAGCTTAAAAACTTTAAATATTATTTACGAAAGTTTAAACTTTAACAAATTTTGTTTTGTGTAAATTGGTTAAAATATGGCGGTGTTTTGCGAGGAATTATAGCAAAAAATGGAATAGAAAATAAAATTGGTGCAGCGCAAAATTCAAGAGAAGCAATCCAAAATATTATATCTAATCCTATATTTTATTAATGGTTAGAATTTATTGTGGTTGCCATTCTACACACGATTCTAGGGTCAAAGCACTGTCGTAAGTAAGATGATAATAGAAATTCATAGGGACGTCCCTAAAGTCGATTTACTAGCTGAATCTGTGCGATTAATTCACTCCACAGTCTAGCTTATTTGCATGTCTAGAATGCTGTAGGTTTTACTGAAGATGCGCTTCTGGATACGCTCTGTGACTTGATAGGATTCCATCTTTATTCATGGGGCATGTCGACGTTAGATCGCCAGTCGCCACTGCATAGTAACCTAGCATTCATCTGCTTTGCTAAATCAATCAATGTCAGTGTCAAAATGACAGAGGAGGTAATAGTTTTGACAGTTAATTATAAAAATGCAATGGTAAGCCCTCATACGAACGAGAGTTTTTTTTTAACGGACGTTAAAAAAGCGTTCAAATATAACAATTGCATCTCAAGTATATGTTCACACAACAACGTTTTTAAAACGCGACGCTTTTTTATCGAGCGGTTTGCATTTTCAACTTTGGGCGTTGGAAATAGAGCATATTATGGTACTTGGAAATGCATTTGTTGAGTTTGACCGCTTTTTTGACGTCCGGTAAAAAAACTCTCGTGCGAATGAGTGCTAAGGGTATAAGGCCTTTTCAGTTTGATTATAAAAAATATAAATTAAATTTGAATTTGAAATGTTTATTTGAGTTCGTTCTTTGTCTGCCATTTTGATAATCTTATGATTTAATTTGCATATTATAATGTAATCTACGATGCTTACTGAGAAGTGATGGGACTTTTTAAGAGTTCTATAAGGTGCAATATATATAGGTAATATTATCTTTAGATCATAAAAAGAATAGAAAGGAGGCTTCATCAAAAACGTAGCAACTTTAAATCCCATCTAACAAGAAGACTCAGAAGCTTTCAAAAACAATTTAGAAACGACTAAAGGCGCATTATGGTGCATCAGTCCAATTATTATGAACCACCCTCGACTTACGGGAGATGTATGTGAACATTAAAATATTTATAACGCTTTTATCTATTTGAAGTTTGAGACATTTTGAACTTTTACGATGTTTTGAAGGATTGAAACTTTTATAGAAAAATATCCTAGAAGTTTTCAATTTTCTTACTATTGTATGCTGAAGAGTTTGTTTGCTTGAACGCGCTAAACTCAGGTCCGATTTGAAAAAATATTTCAGTGTTAGATACCCCATTTATCGAGGAAGCCTATAGGCTATATATCACCACACAACGACAAATAGGAGTGGAGCATCAATCAAAAATGTTGCAAAAACGGGCAAGTGACGCTAACGAAGTTGCGCGGGTCAACTAGTCCTATATAAAAGTAAATAGATAAATAATGAAACATACTGATGGCGCGGGTGAAACTGGAGGCCGTAGCTTGTATATTTTGAATGCAGACTGAAGGTAGAAATGGCACTTTAAATATTTTCCAAGTGTTATGAGAACTTTTTAAGATCTTTTGACAAGGGTCAGCGTCCCTTTGTTTGGAAGTTTTTGTTTATTTGTTAACGGTATGTCTCTCTCAAATTCTGAAAGTTTTCACAGAAATATGCAGGGGATGTTTTCTTTGAATTGAAAACAAAGCTCCAACACGGTTTGGCTTTTACGTTAGTTGAGGTTGAAATTTATGACGCGGAAAATAAGGATTAAAATGAGTGATTTTTCAATAATTAACTTAATAAGGTAGAAATGGTAGAATTTGTGTTATTGAGAAAAAATAATTGTAAATTAATGAAAATTGTACTCGAACAACAACAAAATATTGTAGTGATTAAAATAATTATTACTATCATTTTTATTTATTAATAGCTTATTTTAATCAAAAATCATAAGTATATAGCCAAGTATTAATCTAAGAAAATTAATAACAGCGCCACCTACCTTATCACCGTCGAACTTCTCAGTGGGCTCGTCATAGATCCGAGCTTCGCGTTTTTCCCGCGAACCGCGCCGAGATAGTAACGGAGTTTGCGGCGGCGACGACAGCGCCATGCTGTTCCTAGTGCTACCTGGCGGCGATTTTATGAACTCAATTTTCCCACCCTCGACGCAAATATTAGGCGTGAGTGGATACATCGGCGACATCGCTACGTTCGTGTTAGCCAAGTGATTATAATGGTTATCTTCTAACGGCAGAGATTTCGGCTTGTTCTTTTTACGGTAAGTCGAGTCATAAGCTAAAACTTGTGTTTTGTCTTCGGGATGGATTTGCCTAACTTTCCCGGGTGGCCGGTCGGGCGGCTCCGGAGACACATTGCCGTCTGTACCGGGACTCTCATCTCTTTCGTTGTTAGATATCCTGGAACAAAAGAAAGTGTGTTAAAATAATTTATTTACATTAATATCTATCTAATAATATTCATATTATATTCAACGATCACATTCGGCATGATTCGTCGACCGCAAATACAACTTGGTAGTTGCATCAAGTTTACAACGTTCGAAACTAGATGGCGCCCTCCGCGGTTGCGCGCAGAATTAAAATATATTTTTTCGAAAATCGGTTATAAAGCTAAATAAACCTAAATTTTATGCCTTAATATGCTTCCTTATACCTTACACGCCAACAAAAAGAAAAAATATTGACCATACCTACTAAAATGAGAGAAATATAACAAATTTACTGTTCAAATTCCTGCATCGCACCACCAACATTTTACCTCTCACTTGGTATATATACGGGATGGTTTGCTTACCCATTGGAAGTGTATTCTCTAGTGTGATGTTACAACTGTATATAGATCACTAGCTTTAGTTAGAAGGTCTACAGCACGTGACGTCACGCGCTCGTTTTCAGGCATCGCTTCTTGTAACGTGCGCCGCGGACGATCGCCCGCGCGGCTGCGACGCACCGGCGGCGCACCTTCCTTGAGGCTGCCTCTGAACCTTACGCGGTTTTAGTTAACTCGTTAGCTTAGCTCCGGTTAAAACTTGAGCACTTCCATAACATGGCGGCGAGAACACTCGATTGCCAGATTTTTGGAGTTTATTTGGAAGGAAGAAAATCGATTTTGTTTGATTAATGAAATTTGGTTTTAACCTAACATAATAGCAGTATTATTTTCAATGAAATTTTAGCCTTTTTATGTTATGCCTGCATGCTATTAGCATAAAAAACGTTACCAAATTAGACACCAAAGTTAGTTGCAATACAATAATTTGATGTCCTCTGCGTTTACCGAATTGTCCGCTTAAAGATGGCTTTTTGGCTTGGCTTCTAAATCCAAAATATAAACTGCAATTTTAACTAAAAACAATCTGACGAATACTTAAACTACTCATTGAGAATAAATTTTGATTCCTTATCACAATTTCTTATCACGTTTGTAGTGAGGAAGGCACAATCTATGTTGACATTACCTACGCATTAAAAATGTTGACATTACGCATTAAAACTAACCCAACTGCTTGTTAAGGGTGAGATGGTTTTGTGGTTCGAATCCCACCCAAGACAAACTTTTTTGAGGATGAACACTTGTTTACAAGATATGGTTACTTTTATTTTTTGGATTTAAGTAGGGGTTTCTACCGGTTTTTAAAGGGGGATTTAGCCCTCATTTGCACGAACCTACTTAAGCTATACTTTATCGATTCTAACAGAGGTAACTGATTTCGTTCCTATCAATAAAGATTTGATCCAAAGGAAGGTCACGGAACAATAAATTTAAGTTAGAAAAAGTATCTAAGTTTTCTTTTTAATCTCTTTATTTAGTTTTTAGGTTTAGATTTTTTTTACCTACATACTTAATATTGTTTTTAGTTAATATCTAATATAATACATAGTTTTATCTAGTTTATAGTTCCCCTTGATGTTAGGGGAGGCTCGAGCTCCTCGGTGGAGACGTATATGAGCTGTTGATGATGATGATCAATGATCGATGAGTTTCAATAAATATTTAAGGAGTTTGAAAACACACAAAAATATTATTTAGCAGAAAAAAAAATCTACTAAACTGATATCTATAAGATTTATCGGTATCTACATGAATGATTATGTACGTAAAGACTGATCAATAGGATTTGTAAACAAAAAAACGTTACTTTGAAGTCGGAAAAGATGAAAGGGCGTCGATAAATAAACTTTAAAGTTTAAATAGTGCTTCGTCTTAACACTTGTTATACAGTTTACTGGTTTTTAACTACCAGTGTTTTAAATGGTAAATAAAGTATGAGTTGTTACTGGGCTTAAGGGATTAACCTTATCAAGTTAAGTTTAAACTTGACTATTTTCTAGGGGCATAAATGGTTTTTTAAGGTAAAATTATGTACACTTCCGTCCTGCGGCGTTTCTTGTGTAGGTACAATAAGGCAATTAGTAGGTACTCTAGGTATATTTAATTTTTACAGGTTCCGTCTGAATATTGTCAGTCATTAAGAGTAACAAATATCTGAATGTATGAACAAACTTTCTTATTTATATATCTAATACTAGTGGTGCCTCGCGGTTGTACCCGCGTTCCCGGCAACCTTAAATTTTCCCGTGATAAAAAGTTCCAAACCCACTTAATAAACGGCTATCTGCGTTCCAAATTTCATCCAAATTCAGTAGCGTTAACGCAAAAAAATATAATAAATACCTTCTCACAAACTTGTGCATTCATAATATTCGCAGGAAGTACTTAGGATAAAATAGGATTTACCTCCTTTTATATAAAGCTTAAACAGTCAATTAATATGTTAAATACAAGCCAAGAGAGCAACAAAAGCTACTTTATTTTCAACTACAAAAAGCACTTAATCATGCAAATTGGACAACTTAATTTATGCATGTTGTATTTCACAGTATAAATCTGCAATATTCAAATCTATACTTATATATAAAGCTGAAGAGTTTGTTTGTTTGATCGCGCTAATCTCAGGAACTACTCGAAAAATAATTTTAGTGTGAGATAGCCCATTTATCGTGAAAGGCATATTTTATTGATGATGTATATCATCACGCTACAACCAATAGCAGCGGAGCACCAATAAAAAGTGTTTCAAATCGAGGTTTAATCTTTATGAGAGCTTACGTATACGATGTCGCGGGTCAAAGTAACCAAACGGAGTCGCTTAAAGTTAGCGTTACTCAAAGTAACTATTCCACACGAACGAAGTCGCGGGCGTAGGCTAGTGGACATGATAAAGCGACCGAGTCATCAGCACTCGTTTGTTCCAGCTTTATTTAGTCCATTTCTAAATACGTCTTTGGAAACGGGAAGGAAAGGAAGCAGCTGATTGACAATAAAAAATGTCGTAACTACACAACAAACACATTTAAAATTAAACTCAATCTTTATAGTAATAGTATTGAAATTGGCAAAGCATTTACTGGTTGTTAATATACGATCGACTGTCACGGCAATATTTTCGTCACTTCGCGTCAGTTTGTTTCTTTTTGACATGTCAAGTTTGATTGTGTAGTGTTTGAACTTGTTTTTTGAGTTAATTTGTCTATTTTGAATAAAAAAAACTGTTTTGGTTTTTTATACGCAAGTAAAAAAAATAGAAAGGAAAAGACAGAGTAGACAGAGGAGGAGATACCTACTTAAATAGACAAATTTATTAAGTTTTTTTATTATTTATTGAAAATGATCACTAAGTTAGTATCTAACTACTATTTATGTAGATTTTATTAAATGCCCCAGGATATATATATTAGCTTAAGCTTAACTATTAATGAATTTATCATACCAAGAATAATTTGAACCATGTTTTCAAAAGATCTACTATGTCTAGATATTTAATTATACTTATTTATTGTACATCTCTAATAGAATCTAAATATCTAATAATCCATCGAGTACCTATAGTATATTTAAGATTCTCGCTACTTCTAACTCGATTTCATACAAATTGTAGCTTCGATCTTTTTGCAGAGAGGGTCAAATTTTACTAACAATGATTTTAAAACAAAAATGACTAGGTTCGTAGTTTACGCGGTCGACCGGCTACACGGGTGACAGATAAAGCAGTCGCAAATGACATCAAAGAGACGCCAAATTGAGTTGGAGGCGTTTGGGACATGTCGAAATATTTCTTCTATATACCAATACTAATAATAATAGTATAGACTATATTATGCAGAATTATTTAACAGTAAGTGATGCAAAATCATGTCAGAATCAATGTAATAGAATCATGCGAATGTGAGCTTGTTTGTTTCGCATCCACATTCAATCATTTTACCAATTGAAAGCTACATAATCAGGGAGTAACATATGGTATATTTTATCCCTGTATTCTTATAGAGATTTGTACTACGCGGCGTTAGCATAAAACTCTGTAGTAGGTAATTCTTCTTCTTCCTGCTCTTATCCCGCCTAAGCAGGGTCGGCACAACATGTGTTTTTCTTCCATTCCTCTGTGTCAGCTGTCATTTCAAAAGAGTAATTGCTGGACTTCATAAGGCCTATTTGAATAAAAAGTGTTCTTAGCTATTAAGTAGGTATGTTTATTGGCCCTTTATGAACAGATTCGGGAATTTTAATTTCTTCAGTTTATGTCACCACGGTGAAAACATGACATGCTGTAGAGAGTCAGGTGATGATGGCCAGTGTATTTATAGCTTTGGTAACGAAGGCAGAGTGGGTGTAGTCGAGATTGTTTTAACGTTAAAGAAAAATTGATATATTTTGTTTGGTACTATTTTCAGCGGGGAAATGATTGATAGTGGAAGATTTAATAATATCAAAAAACCAAATGAAATTGAGTTCTCTTTTTTCTGACTGCGCCAGAAGGAGGTTATGTTTTAGTTAAGTTAGAAAAATGTATAGAGCGGTTTAAAATTATGAATTCTGTGTAAATTAACTCTGAAACATATTTAGCAAAAAATTGTTACATTTTGTATGAGTATGTTCCTACATGGCTAGTCAATTTCAAATCATAATAACTAATAATAATATGTATGGAGTTATTTACATGAGAACTTATAATATTAGGTATTTCATACTTAAAAGGAGGTTTCAAATAATTATTATGCTGTGTATGTATTTTGTTAATGAATAAATGATTTGATTTGATTAGGTATAGCTTCTGCAACAAACCGCAAAAGTTTCAAACCATGAGATTTTTAATCAAAACATGAGAAACGACTGTCAAGAGTTTTGATATCCTAAGGATCTCCGTCAAAAGAGACAGGAACTTTGAAGATGTTATCGCAATATGAACTCTAGACAACCTTCGATTACGAGGAACATCAGCAAAAAGCTTTTTATTTTTGTCTTCAACTTTAGTTAGATTTATTTAAATCAAAAGTTTCATCAAGTCTGTAAATGAATAAGCTATAGTATTTTTTATTCAAATAGGAATACAAGAATATATGAATTATAAGACTAGGTTATGTTGTCTTAGTGATAAAAGCCCGGTTTAAACTCAGCAGTAACATTTTCTTCAAACTAATAAATAAATAATATCCCGGGACATTTTTCACACACGGCCAATCTGATTCTAAACTCAGGAAAGCTTGTGATATGGTAACCAGATAGCTGATATACTACATATACTACTTTTAAATACATACTTACCTACATAGTTAATTACATCCAGACAAACAGAAGGAACAGACATATTCATACATCATTCATGTTTGTCCTGTGTGGGATTCGAGCCCATGACCGGCGGCTTGAAAGTCAGGGTCACCAACCACAAAGCCAGCCGGGGCTATCTACATACTCATACTTTTTCATTTTCATTTATTTATTACCTGCAGTTATCGTAACACCATACTTCCTTAATCATAAACTTTCATACAACTATAAATTCTGCACTAAACTTGTTTTCTGGGTTATCTTCTTACAGTTTATTTTTTAAGTTCCAAGCTCAGCTCACTTCATGAATATGCATTAAACTGGTATGCAATGAAAAGCTTATATTAACACCTTGGTACTATTAATGGTCGAACGCTACATCCGGCGAAGTTGGTAGGATTATTTCTACCATTTTATACGAAAGATAGTAGTATAACCGTATCTGATAGTTTACTTATAGGTAACTAAATTGATAGTTGAGGATCGATAACTCCGTTAAATAAATTATTATTATAAAGATTCTTTTTTTTCCTAACATAAATCAAAAAACATTAATATTCTTATTTAGTTAAATAGAAACCGGACAGAAGAAAGTCCTCGGAAATTTCATCACAATCTGATCAATGTTGGGAACGCATACAAGATAGACATACAAACATATTTTCTATATAGATAGGTAGGTAGATAGATAGAAGATAGATTTCAACATATTTTAATTAAGTCACCTTACTGGCTAAGAGTGTGGTTGAAAGCTCTAAATCTCTTATCTCGAGATAAAAAGATACCAAACATGTTTTAATTAGAATTTATTGTATGTCACCCACCTGTGTCAAGAATTTGAAAGAATATTTGCCTAAATTTATGTTATTTTATCATCTACACCTACATACATAAAGAGGAAAGATTTGATATTTTGTTTGTTTATAACGAATAGGCGCCGAAATTACAGGACCAATCTGAATAATAGTTTCACCAATACAAAACTATCAGGTAGTAAAATTGGCAATATTTTATGGAATCATAATATTTTAGGTACATTTAAAAAAAACTATTCCCAAAAAAAAAAATTGGTTGCCTGTAAAGTCGGTATACGGGCGAAAGTTTTACGTGACAACGACTTTGAGTGGTAAAATAATTTTAATGTGAATATTCATTCGTATAGTAGGAAGAAGGATGAAATAATAGTAACAATTTAAAACATAACGTCACGTTACGTGAGCGGAGCGTAACGCAGTTTCTTGAAGTGTCACCCGGCAAACCAATTTATAAGACGTTGTCACGTCAAAAAATATGAAAAGCATCACAATTTATTTTCAGTCTTTATTAAATTTAGTCCAAATATTATCATACAATTTTACCAATATTTCTTCTGCTTACGTGGAACATCTAAAAACCCTCTGCAAAGACGTCCTCTCCAATATCTATAAAGGTACCTACTAGTACCTGCACAATGTAGAAATCATCAACAACAGTTCACAACAGTGTAGGTATACAACCTTAATGATTCCAAATCGAATGCCATTATTACAATTTCACAACGGATGTAATCACAGCAAGCTTCATGTCATAAGGTCACGTTCTTGGGCCTCACTGTGGGCCCACAATGGCTGAATAAGGCCATTTTGTGGCCGCCGTGGCACATTGATGTTTGAGGTTTTTGCGTAAGGTTTTTGTCTGTTAATGATGTTACTTGTGATTGTATATTGTTGTACTGTGGTACTTATTAGTGGGACAACTTATTTTGATGAAGTCTAGTATATTATAATAATATTATAAAGAGGAAAGATTTGTTTTTTTGTAACGAATAGGCTCCGAAACTACCGAAGCGATCTGCACAATTCTTTCACTAATAGATAGCTACGTTATTCATAAATAACATAGGCTATATTTCATCCCCGTAGGAATACGGGAACGGGAACTGCAACGGTGGCTAATATTATATATAAAGGTTTCCTAGCGGGTATTTTGTCCTTACCACCAAAATTAATATAATCACATATGACCTATGGTAGCTTATTAAAATTTTGTATGAACATATTTTGAATATGCAACTAGTCATTATTAAAAAGAAATAAACATTTACAATTATCCACTTTTTTATCTTAAATCAATCTAGGTGCTATGAGACTTAATCACACACTTAATACATTATATTTTTTTATATGTATCTGTAATACATAAACATAAAATAAATGATTTTTTAGAAGATTGACAGAGAGCAACGACCTAAAATATTATTTAGATGAACACTATGCCCCAAGAGCAGAATATACCTGTAGACTTTCACACCAAATCAAAGAATCAAACAAACTATTAAGCAATATTTCTCCTTCCAACTACATTTATTGATAAGCTAATAAGACAGTAATGTGTTTATATTATAAACAACATTCAAGGTATTTAAAGACATTTACATTCGTAGTGTTGTCTCATTATAAATCAGGATACAGGCAAGGTATGATTCACATCTAGGTTAAGCTATTTTAGGTACAACACTAAATACGATTCCAGCTCCAAGCTATACTGGTTTACGAGTAATGCTTTGCTGTTAATAAACATTATTTAGATTCAGTACTGAGAATAAGAAATTGTTCGAATGCTATTCTAAAATTTGGATCGATAAATGAGTTTAAATTTGTTAACACTAAACAAATGTAGTGGTATTGTTATGTTTTAGTTAAATTTTAATAAAATGAAGGGGGTTTTAGAACCCATTTTATGTCTGTACCATATTTTTACGAAAAAGAATCAAGTGAGTCATAACATAGAATCTTTGAATTATTTTTAAGATAAATATCCAAGAATTTTCTTTTCCCACACGGCCAATCTGATTTAAATCTAAGCAGAGCTTGTACCAGAGGTATTCCACGTAGCCCACCTAAACGAAGCCCACCCAGAGGAAGCCCACCTAAAGTATTCCACGATGCCCACTCGTAGGTGGGCTTCAAAAAAAAATTTAAAATAATTAATTTTCTATTCCACGAAGCCCACCTAAGAATATCACTCGCATAGTGTGGGGACAAGAAATAAAAACGACGTCAGAAAAAAATATTTATTATTTAAAGGACTAACTTAAATTTCCATAATCGTTGAGTTTCATTATGTGACACAATATTTGTCATTTTTGTAATTTTAGGTACTATTTAAAATCACAGATTGCTTCATAATTATCACTCCAAAAAATATTTTTTCTCTTGCTCTTGATAAAACCACAGATTGTTTCATAATTATGCAATAAAATCTTAGACAAGTATCAAAAACATTGCAAATATAGTTTTCCATAGAGATCCAAGTTGATGTTTTCTTTAAACTTTTTTATGTTACAGTAGAGTATTTTTGTTATTCACCAAACAGTTAGCTATAAGAAAACTTCAACATGTAAAACTATAATAAATAAATAAATATTCTGGGATGTTTTTCACACGGCCAATCTGATTCCAAAGTAAGCTTCGAATGAAACTTGTGTTATGGTAACCAGATATCTAATATACTACATATAATACTTTTAAATACATAGGTACTTATATAGATATTTACATCCAGACACAGAACAAACAGACATATTCATGCATACAAATGTTTGTCCTGGGTGGGATTCGAACCCACGAGTCACTAACCACAAAGCCAACCGGGCTGTCAAACTATATTTACAACGTTTTTGATATTTGTCCAAGAATTTATTGTAATTATGAAACAATCTATGATTTTTTATGTTACAGTAGAGTATTTTTATTATTACTACACACTACACTACACTAAACAGGTAGCTGTACGAAACATTCAACATAGATATCTATGGAAAGCTACTTATATTTGCAATGTTTTTGATACTTGTCCATATTTTTATTGCATAATTATGAAACAATCTGTGATTTTATAGTACCTAAAATTACAAAAATGGCAAATATTGTGTCACATAAGGAAACTGAACGATTATAGAAGTTTAAGTTAGTCCTTTAAATAATAAATAGTTTTTCTGACGTCGTTTTTATTTCTTGTCCCCACACTATGCGAGTGATATTCTTAGGTGGGCTTCGTGGAATAGAAAATTAATTATTTTTAATTTTTATTTGAAGCCCACCTACGGGTGGGCATCGTGGAATACTTTAGGTGGGCTTCCTCTGGGTGGGCTTCGTTTAGGTGGGCTACGTGGAATACCTCTTGTACCATGGTAAACATATATCTTATATACTAGGTAAGTACATATATGTACTATTAAATGTACTGGTACTTATATAGACACAAAACAAACACATATTCATGCACTTAAATATTTGTGCTGGGCAGCAATTAAACCCACTAACAGCAGCTAGACCGCTATCCAGAAAATCCATACTGGCCAAGTTACTTTTTATTTCAAAATCTTACCTAAATGCGATGTTACTTCTATTGATAAAATCTCATACAACTCAGGATGATGTATGTATGAAAGAAGATACAAGCGGAAATGAGTCGATCGCGATTAGCCACGGGCGACGGCGCTTGCGCCGGTAAAAATAATTTTAGCGGTTGACCATATCCTATGTAAATGGACCGATTAGTTTTGGTACTTGAATCGTTTTTGTTAAATAGGATATACGACTATTAAAAATGTTATTTATCTTGTGACTTTGTGTCGGTCGTTGATGAAATGTGTGATTGTATATCTACGTATACGTATGTAAGTTATAATACCTAAACGGGTTGTTAATTTAATTTAATTTAATAGGCTTCTGTAAACTATTTATTCATGTAAAACTTTCATTAATGATATTCTTTCGGTAGTTTCTAAGAATAGTCCAAACAAACCCTAACACAAACTGCGAAGTAATGATGATGAATCAATAACAATTACACATATTTGTTACAAATATATCATAGCTCAATCAAATCAGTGAAACGGAAAAAATAAAGAGAAGAATATGTGCCAAAGAAAATATTATTTGCAACATTAATAACTCAACATTACGACGAGTTAATAGTATTTTTCTTAATGTGATTGACTATCAGATTGGAAGCAAGCCAACAAACTGTTAGCCAGTATATGTATATATTTTGTGTTCTTTATACTTTCGAGAATAAATGAAGCTAAAAAATGGCCAATAATAAAAAGGGCTTTCACTGAATCAGATCCGCGTATTATCTGTAATTTTTGTAATATGCCAATTTTATTCGAAATCGGCGTAACTTTCACTTTGAATTGCGGAATGTATTAAATAAAATTGCAAAGCTGTTTTACTGAAATAAAAACAAAACATTTTTTTATTAAAAATAACCAAGTATCAACGAATATATACCGATACTACGCTACTATATCAATTCATATACCTACTATTTAAGATTTAATTAGTCCTGAGTGGTGTTTCTATATAAACGACTAGTTGCCTCCGCACGGTTTCACCCGCGTAGTTACCGTTCCCGTGGGAATACAGGGATAAAATATAGCCTATGTAACTCCCCGATAATGTGGCTATTATGTAGCAAAGAATTTTTGAAATCGGCTCGGTAGTTTATGAGTTTATTCATTAACATAACTACAAAAATATTATTTTTCCTAATTATAATTTTTGTATAGGCGCATCTACTCTTTCTTACCTTCCAAATCAAATGAGAGGTCCGATCTTCGTAGGAAAATAAAATATAGAAGCTGCACTCCTGCGCATAACTTATACATTCAAAGTTCAATGCACTTATACGTAATTGAGGTGTACTTGTTAAAGTTTATTTTTAACTATAAGCTTTATTAGATAATATTATAATAACTGTTATTAATCTAATAGGTCTGTGTTTATATTTAATTTAAATAGCATGCTATTTATATTTAGTTACAGCAATAGTATCATGTTTCTTTGAATATTGTTTTATGATGGATATGCTTTTTGGTTCGCGTTTAAATAAGTGCATGTGGTAAGGTGACAACAACCTATATATTTTTAAATAAAAGATATATGAGTAGGTGTATACCTACTCATATATCTTTTACGTTACGTTTACGTTAGAGTATTCTAACGTTAAATATTTGCGTGTAAAAAATCGCAAAAATTTAAATTTTCTACAAATATAAAAAGATATCGTATTCGCTTCAAACATGTCCAAAAAGTGAAAAGTCCAAAAACAACACAAGCCGCGAAATATACAACATATTTTTCTATCTAACAAGTATCTATCTAAAACCACAATTTAACTGTCAGAATATGACTTTAAATTCTTAATATTTATTTAATACTGTAACTGACTGCCTACTAGTGCCTACTATAGTCGGATTTGTTTCCGGAGGAAAATAAATAGATCTTAATATTGAAAGTACACATGGATAACAATGATCAAAGATGTTAAAAACGGTGCAATAAATCAACTCATGCGCATACGGATCCCTTGAGAACATAAATATCGATTAACTTGTGTATCTCGATCTTCACGTAAGTGGTGGGTAAAGGTCAGGCGGGTTATTTTTCATGTTATGTCAAGTATGCCGCTTTACGCTTCCGATTACTACTTAAGATGATGTAGGTTGTTAAAAAAATTGAATATGTATACTACCTTTAATTACTTTAAAAAAATATGTTCAATAATAACTTGATAAATATATATTTGTGATATTTTTCAACAGTGGTCTCGGTTGATTTTGAATTGTCACGAAGTAAAATAATATGTATATAGTAATAATATAAAGAGGAAATTTTATTTTTGTAATTTGTATTACGTTACATCTTACTTACCTCTTTAAATGTGTCATCAAAAATAATAAATTCTTGAGTTTGCAAAACTTAACATCTTATTCACAAAATAGTTCAGACTTCGGTAACATGTGACATATTTATAGATACTGAAAAGTGACCAAAGAATATTGATAAATGGTCATCAATTTACTAAAATCCATAAATCATCTTGTTAATTTTAAAAAGGTAAAGATTTAAAGCAGAAATAAAACTGAGAGAATTACAATCCTTATTTACGTATGTAGGCTTAATTATTTGTTATTTTCTGCACACACTGAGGCTTCGCATAAAACACGCTGTCAAGCCGGTCCTGAGATTTATATGAGAATACTGTGGAATTACTGCTAACTTACCGAGTTATCAAAGACCAAAAAATAATGTAAATAAACAGGAGAAGTTCTTTTTAAAAAGCTTCAAAGTCAACTCCAATTTATTCTATTACAATCAATATAATTTACGCCTCGTAAATAGTCTTTACTTGAACCAGATATATTTAAACTGATTGAAAGAACCAATTTCAAAATCAGAACCCCACATCGAAGAACACATAACCGAAAACTGTACTGAAATCTAACAAGTAGTTTTGGAGAGAAATGGTAACATGGATTTGCACCAAACGCATACCGTCTCCCTTCCATCGTGGACAAAAAAATCCCACGTTCGTAAATCAAAAAATGCGGAAAGAACAAAACACGATCAGAGTTGGATAGATCGATCGATACGAAGCCACGGCCAGTTTGTGACCTACACGTTGCTCGCGCTACATTCCGTAGATGGCGTGGCACCGGCGCAGTGCTGCGCGTGCGGTACTTTAACCAATAAATGGCAGACGTGAGTGCGATAAACAGAACTGTCAGCCGGAATCAGATTAACTGCTCAATTTCCGATATTGACATCAATAAACCTGTCTAAAACATGGTCAGGTTTTTTTCCGCTTTGGCAATCTTTAGCTTTGTATATGGAAAGGAGTACAGGGTAGTGTGGATGGGAAACGTGGAAAGTATTTATGATTAAGTTCAGACATGTTGCTCCCATAATACCAGGAATCCGGGGATTATGTATCATCCTAGAATCTAAAATCAATATTAGATCATATGTATATCTGTAGTGTGCTAACTTAAAAAGAAGGGATATAAATACCTGAATGATTCTGAAATATTAAGCAATTAAATATCTAAAATTTCGTAAATCTCAGAGCTTTTAAGCTTGTATTTCTAAGTAACAAATAAGATATAGGTATTATTGCTAATTTGACTATTGAAGAAATAAAGCAATACAGTATTGTCAGCTTCAGTTTACATTTAACTTAATTTATTAATAACTCATAGACTATTAATTTAATTTTGAGGTTAGCAACATCGCTTGATGTTGCTTTCTGAGGGTATAAATACTGCTCCGTCACAGAGAAACGCTCAGTCCGTCGTCGGCTGTCGGAGCGGTAACAACTATATTTGTGGTGTACCCTCGTAAATATATTTCTAAGGAATATTATGTAAGTGCTGTTGAAATGTAAGTATGTAAAAAGTATTTAAATAAAACCTGTATAAATAAATACATAGATCGACGCCCCGGCAATTTCATGATAATTTATATTTGTCATAAAACCACGGCCTCCTAACAGTATAAATAATGAAATAATCCTTACACACCTACCTTGTCTTTTACCCCTTGCACTTATCAAGATAAACTGTAATTGTAAATAAAGTAATCTCGAAATGCTAATACATTAATGGAGAGCTTAAAAAGTATCGAGTTACTTTGTCTGCAATCGTAAAAAACAAAATCGATAAAAAAAACCTGTCTGTAATGAAAACTTATGGGTTAAAGCTGCAGAATTCCACTCTGTTATAAAATAAGCCATTCAAGTAAAATAAGTTCTCCAATTTAAATTTTAAATGAAATAATAAGAAGATCATTATTTTCAACTAGATTTAAAAGTCAACTTAAAAAGTTTAGGCCCATAAGTCAAAGCTTCAAAAGCCATTTCTAATCTTGATACCCCAATAGGCACTTATAAGCTTTCCAAAGGTCTAATTATTACAGATCCTCACAAAATCCATATATATTGAAGCATTTGTATTATCTTCCTAATCTTTGGACAAACCAAGTCATCGAGAGTCGGTCTGCAATAGTATAATGTAAACTGTTTAAATTGTTACATTTGGCATTCAACGAGTGCATCGCACGCGAGGACGCCATGTTTATTTACATGTTGTAGGTACAGGTGTTTGTTCAGAATTTACTGTATTTGATTATTTCAATCCGTAATAATATATTAGCATATATAACGGTAAACCTTACATCACAAATGGTAGCCAGTAAACTCGACAAAACGAGAAGAGTTGCAGTTTTTATACCATAAATTTATAGAATGTAAAAGCAGGCTAAAAGAACATTGAATCTAGCTACAGACAGCAAAATTGAGAAATATCCGTTTGTGGTTGTAAGCTATGAGAGGAACTGAAGACAAAAAGACCATGGAGTAGAGAATATCAGTTTAAATTCACGCAAGAGTCTATAAATATAATGGATATGAAGGTCAAAGTGATGGTAAGATTGCTACAAATTATATGAGTAGAAAATATATGTCTAGATGACTGATAAAAAGAATGGAATAGAAGAACATAAGCTTTGTTCGCTTCATTGATTAAATGGCATCCGATGTCGTTATCACTAAACAATCATCTCCTAAACATTGTCCAAAATTAAATTAATCTTCACTTTTAACCATACAAGAGATAGTAAAACCTACATTGACAAAGCTCTCACAATTTAAGCTACACTGAAAGCTTATTGTCTAAGTTCATCACTAAGATTTTACTTTCTAATTGTCTTTTTTTGAAAGCTGCCAATGAAAGTAAATTTGCGAATGATAAAACAAAAGTGTTTAACTGTAGTAACGTCGAAAGTGGTTGCAATACATCTTCAACAATGTAGGACAGTATTTCTAGACGTATGACTAAACAAAGGGGTTCTCAGAACAAGTAAGTATAAATACATTTCTAGTTTATTTTATTGTTGATTGACTAAGACTTGAATACTGCTTAAGTTGGTGACAGGTTGTCTGGTTCAAGTAGATTGTGATTTGCAAAGTTTTCATTGTTGATCGCTCGGTGAAGTTACTATAATTGATGATGGAAGTTTGTTCGCCAACTTGAAAAGCTTCAACATTGATTGATGTAATTTTCATTCAATAAATTGCTACACACTTTTCAATCTCGATCCTTGAAGTGAAGATTATTAAATGCATTGAAAATTTCATCAATCTGAAAGCAACTGTTAAAAGGAAAAGAGAGCAAAGATTGTGTTACCATGGCAAAAAATCTCAAAGACTACAAAAAGTCGTTTAGTTTATGGCTTAAAGCAAAACCACTTCAGTTTTAATCTCAATCCTTGAAATAGTGATAAATAACACGTTGGTTTTAATGGGCCTTTATCAGCTTACTTAAGGGTTAAAAGGGAGATATTGCAAATGCGTACGCGCACGAGCGTGCTTATGCCATTATTAGATCACTGTAATGTATGAGCACCTTTATTATGTTTTAGTACGCGAATAGCATTAGGTGCATCTGCGTCTCTGCGTATGATCTATCATAAGCTTTGTTAGCTTTTGTATAATTGTTGTTTCTGATAGTCTACCTTACTTTGGTTTGGGACTTTAATACCTCTCATGAAACTCTCTGATTTTGGTTCGATTCTTACTAAATACATTTGTATATTTAAAAATATCTGCACTATCTAGTGTTGCGGTGAGAAACTTCCTGAAAACAGTTGTTTTAACTCGTGTAATGCATAGTAAAAATAAATGGTTATTTATTTCAAACAGACTTTGGTCACACCAAACAGCGGGGTGGCCAGGTGTTGCGGTTCTTCCGGGACTTTATGTCACGGTATTGTGTTACCGTGTTTTTAAAAGATATTCTACTGTTATGTCTAAATATATCTGGAGATAATTCTTAGATGGTCCAAGGCAAAAACTAATACTATGTAATTTGGAGATAGAATACTAAAAGAAGATTGGAGGAAAAGTAAGTAGAGGCAGTGAAAGAAACTGCAAGAAGATAAATGTAACAATGTGAAAAGGATATAACAGAAATAGGTAATTAGAAAGCCAATTCTGTAATTAAAATTGATAATAAAATCAATGAATAAAGCAAAAATATTCTAATTACAGTCCCTAATCGTTACGATCAACTTCTGAAATGTCGAAAACTGTACTAAACAACTAATACACTAAATAGATCTTTGTATTTTGACATTTAGCAATAACTTACTGAAATGAGACTGAATCAAGAAGAATCAGTTATTCCTGCAGGTGACAAATATACTATAATAAAAATTTATGAATAAAAATGATTCTAAATCTTCGTTCCCTATAGCCCGCTATAAAATATTCTGAGAAGGAAAGGCCAAGTAACGACCCGGTTGCAATAATTAGGCACTTATACATTGCACCGTTACGTCGTTTGTACAAGAGGATTTAACGAGCGTTTTTTTAATACATTAAAATTTTTACCGACACTTTTAAGGCCTTTTATTGTATGATGAATCCCACTAGATGGGATGTGCAATTTTTTTATATAAAATTGTTGAAGATAAAAATCTTCGGTCTTTTATAAGGAAAAAAACATAGATATTAACACCCAGATACAGGACAAACAGACATGACATTACATGATTTTTATATGTATAGTAAACAATTATCAAAATATATTTTTTGACATGCAATTTGATCGAAACGTCGTTAGTAGTAGCAACATAGATTTAGTGCAAACAAATAACCATTTAAATAATAAAATATTAACAAATTGAATAACTGTAATACGTAAAACTATATTTCAAATATTTATTACCAGTTCGTCTTGTATTTTGTCATGCAAAGTACTCTTTCGGACACTACAAGAATATCGAATTCTAAAAATAAAATGCGCATTGCATCCAACGACAACGAACTGAGAAAAATGTGTATTTATCTCTTACTTTTACAGATTAAATTAGTTATAGATGTGCTACATTAACGATCATGTCTTTATATTTACCTACAGAGGTTTCTTTAGATACGCTACTAAAGGAGTGGACAAAAGACACGGTTCATATAATAAATGGCATCTCTTTTGCTGTATAACTATAAAAATACTATTTGTATCAAGTGCCGAGTCCTTTTAACACGTAGCTGCATAGATATTAACCTACACTAATATTATAAAGAGGAAAGATTTGTATTTTTGTATGTAACGAATAAACTCAAAAAGTACTGGACCGATTTTAATAATTCTTTTTTCGTTAGAAAGCTACATTATCACTGAATAACATAGGCTATATTTTATCCCTGTATTTCCACGGGAACGGGAACTACGCGGGTAAAACCGCGCGGAGGCAGCTAGTCCACTATAAAAGTCTAGACTTTCTTTAAGCATGTTGTACCTTTAATCCTGCAGAACTTTGGAAGTTATTTATCCTCAAAGTATAGGAAATTCTTGAGGTTATTTATACATCGGGATAAAGAACCATATTTAAAAAAATCTCACATTAATATCGATTTAAAAATTAGATAAAATACGATCTCATTAATAAAACTGTCTCATCTGATAAAAAATATCCCAACAATTCCTTAGTCTATGGACATCTGCGCATGCGTCGGCCACGGGACGTCACTCTCGATGCTTACGCGCATCGCTCGCTTTTATTTCAACTTTCTTTATATCGATAATTAATAATACCTTTATTGCTTAACTAGTAAAGTACGAGTTTAATGTTATCTTATCCACGGCACTTAGAGTTAAGTTAAAGAGTATCTATTGTAATACTTTTGTAAACAAAGCTATTTGTGTTGTAAGCTACCGTAAAACGTTGTTAGTAATTTATGTCTATGTAGATATTTAAATATTAATGTTATAACAAAGAAGTTTAACGTAAGAATAATATATTGTTTAATAAATTTCTACTTAATATTATCAATGCTAAAGCCTAAACTTTTAATTCGTCTAAACGCCAAAACCACGAAAGCCATTTCGATAAAATTTGGTACAGATTTAGGCTAGAGCTTAAGAAAGGCTTATTTTTATCCCGGAGAATTTAAAGGTTCTCCGTGGATGCGGGTGAAACCGCAGGAATAAAAGTAGAAGAAACGTAGTTATGGTAGTAGTAATTTTTGACGTGATTTTCATCCATTTGAAAAAAAAAATATGATAAATACTTCAAAATGATACCGTCAAAGTGAAAGACTTGAAAGCAATTAATAATTTATCGAAATTGAACCAACCAAGAAACCAATGATAATTTGTCCAACCAATGATCAAACGGATAAGTTTAAAGCTGTAAAGTTACGCGCAATTCAGCTAAAAGCTTTCAAAAGCTCTATAAATTACGTTGGATGTATAAACTTACACAAAAAGGAATACTGAATATCACATAAATGGCAGATAAAAATCTCGTGGCATTTTGGATGACTGCAATTATTATAAGTTGAAAAAGCTTGAATACATTTATTTTATTGAACATGAATGAACTTCGTGAAATATATTGAAAGCCTTTTTTATCTGACTTTATTGTGAACATTTAAATGATATGAACATGTTATTTGGTGGTCAAAATACTTGCAAATATTTTATATATTATCTTAGTAATATAATAAATTCAGTTTGCCTCTTGGCAAAACAAGCCTATTTTTATTTTATTTTATTAGTATAATATAATAAACTCAAGAGAATATAAGAATGGAGAAACGGTTGATGGATATTTTATAATTATTTTGAGATTTTAACAAACATGGCACATTGGCACATTCCTAGATAATGATATGGATAAACTTATATACGTTTTATCACGGGAAATCTTACGATCCCCGGCAACGCAAAAGCTAATAGTTTAGTTAGATGAATAACTAGATATATGGTTTTTAAGGAATTAAGACTTTTCTCTACGCTTAAATTTAAGAGCCCTCAGAAACGTTTAATGTACCTTATATATAGCAATTTATGAAAGTCACTGCATAAATTCGGATTATATATGATACATACTTATCTCGAGTTAACCTTTAAGAAACCTTTTGCCCGACGGTACCTTAAAAAGCTTCCGAGAGTGAATGAAATGAATATTCATATTCGTACTACTCGTGACACTCAAACGAGTTGAAGATAAGCATAAGATTAGAGGCGTGTTACATACATACTTACAGTACACTTGGTGGCAAAAAAAACAGGTCACTTTTCTTTTTATTTTTGGCGAACGCTACTAACTCTTTCAGCACTATTCGATAATAAGACACGCGAAGGTGACACTAACATTAGTTATAGCAGTGTGAATAATAAATGACATGTAAAAAAAGTTGAAATAAACAGTGGGCCCTTTTTGAGGGATTTATTTTAATACTTGAATGAAACAAACAATTATTCTAAGACCTTATTTCCTCTTAGATAAGTTAAGCCTAACGGTGTTAGCTCACAAATCCAAGAAGAAGGGTAGTAGCTCTAAGTGCAATCAGCATAGAGTAATTGCTGAGTTTATTGCCGGCTCTTCTCAGCAAAAGCAACCTTCTAAACCGAGCATTAGAGTCGACGTTTCATAATCTATCTGTTACTTAGCTCCATCGCGAATGCTTCAGTAAAACAAGCTTAATCTTCTTTCATTCCAATAAGAGCAATAAAAAAATAGCAGCTACTACAGACAAACACTATAATATATAAAGATACATATTACCTACCACAAAAAGATGGTCCATTTTATTTCCTCTGAAGTGTAACTGTACATGCATACAAACATCTACAAGTAGGTACATAGCTCATAATGAACACGCGAGCAAAGTGTCACTTGTCTCTATACTTGTGTCGAGAAGGGGGGGTGTAATTTAACGTTGTCGTGAAATGGGAGGGAGGGGGGTGCCACCCCCGTTTTGACGTCATGAGCTTTAGAAACAGGATTATGTATAATGTCCATACATAACGTACATAGGCTTTGTATAATGAATGCTATTTTTTGTTGTTTTTACAGGAAGTTACTTATGACATTTTAGATTGTCCCTGACGTGTTAAGTTTAGTGATATTTAAAAACCCCTAACATTAAGTTCAATATAAATATTAAAAAGTCCAACTACTGCAAATTACTAAATTGCGTTTTGAACTTCCAAAAAATTATGGAACAAAATGAATTATATATTTAATTACTCTCCGTATATTTTTATCATCATATACATATTCTGTTTGTCGGCTTATTCCTTATATTATAGTAACACGCTAATTTTCCTACAAAGTCTCAAGCGCAGCACATCTGTCGCGACGCATCGCGAATGTCATCTTGTAAATATTTGTAAATAGCAACACCTGGAATTTTGCCCGCCGTTTCCCGCGCATTCATCTGTCAAATTGACTTTGGTAAGTGAGTGAACCATAATAAGTTTTCTTTTCAACTGACTGTGAGAAAAGACGTGTGCGAGAAATACACTGGACGAGAGCTAAGTATTTATTAGTCTAAGTATTCTTTGGCCTTATCACCTAAGTATTATTTGGCCTATGCACCTAAGTATTCTTTGGCATATGTATTTAAGTATATTTGTGGATCCTAGGTATCTTTGGATTTGATCTAAGTATATTATTGGTCTAAGTATATTTGTTGAACCTCAGTATCCTCTAAGTATCTAAGCATTTAGATGTGATCTATGTATGCACAAAGTATTTGTTGTGCTAAGAGTATGTGTCTGATTAACTACCCATTATATTACTAAGTAGTCTATGTATGTGTATTTTTTACCCTTTATATTCCCTAAGCAGTCCTATGTATCTGATGGCGTAAGCCTCGTCCCCATAGAGTTGGGACTAGAGAGCCAGAGGGCTTGTAATGGTTTGTCATGACATGGCGTAAGCCTCGTCCCCATAGAGTTGGGACTAGAGAGCCAGAGGGCTTGTAATGGTTTGTCATGACATGGCGTAAGCCTCGTCCCCATAGAGTTGGGACTAGAGAGCCAGAGGGCTTGTAATGGTTTGTCATGACATGGCGTAAGCCTCGTCCCCATAGAGTTGGGACTAGAGAGCCAGAGGGCTTGTAATGGTTTGTCATGACATGGCGTAAGCCTCGTCCCCATAGAGTTGGGACTAGAGAGCCAGAGGGCTTGTAATGGTTTGTCATGACATGGCGTAAGCCTCGTCCCCATAGAGTTGGGACTAGAGAGCCAGAGGGCTTGTAATGGTTTGTCATGACATGGCGTAAGCCTCGCGTCCCCATAGAGTTGGGACTAGAGAGCCGGAGGGCTAGTAATGGTTTGTCATGACATGGCGTAAGCCTCGCGTCCCCATAGAGTTGGGACTAGATAGCCAGTGGGCTAGTAATCCCTGAACTTACTTTATTTATATATATATAACATAATCTAATTTATGATGTTCTGGTTCTAGCAATCAAAGAGGTGACATGGTCACAGGCTGGGTCATGGACTCATGTGTTAGGCATGACCTATCCTTGCACTATGCACCGAAGCAGTCGGTGTCATAGTGCATTATCAATCTACAGATGGCGCATGGCTCACACAAACCGTGGAACCCATAGATAAAGCGAAGCAGATAATCTGAATACAATGGAAGGAAGGTTGAAGGCAAGGAAGGCGATAAAGAATAACAGGTATGAAGTCTTGTTGATTTTTTATTTTCTTACAATCGCTGCGCCTGCCGATGGAATGAGCCAACTAGTATGTTATCAACAAGCCATATACTATGATATATCTACTGTATATAGTATATGGGCAGGCCGCCGCGACAACATCTTCGTCGCTTTAAAACATTAGCAATGGTGCCATCATCGCCTTAAATAGATTTATTTACGTTATTTATTATGTACTACAAACTGCTTATAAAATGAGCTTATGAAGTCATAATATTGATTAAGCCTTGATGATTGCTTCATTCATCATTCATTCATTATAATAACCCTGATTAATAAATAAATAAACATTTATCTTTATAAGATTTCTCAAATGTAGGTAGGCTTCTAAGTGAAGGAAACCTGCATACTTATGATATCACATGGCATGCAAAGTCTACCGCCACACTATGGCCCAAACCCCTCGTCGTTAAGGGAGGCTCGTGCCCTGCAGTGGAGACGTATATGAGCTGATAATTATGATGATTAGACTCTTTAAGGCAGACCGCAATGTTTCATTGTGAAGCAGTAATGCAGTTATAATAAATGGAAAGAGAAATATAACTCTTAAATATAATATAGCTAAAATAAATAATAGATATGAAATCTCTTCCAGGTAAACTTTGGACGGATAGAGAGAATCTGATAAAACCCAGAAGATCACTCTTTTTATAATATGTAAGCACCTAATATTATTAAAAATGTAGATATATCTTTGGTTTAGATTACTAACTTATAAAGCAAGTGCTAAAAAGCTACCACACAACCCTGAAGATGATAACGACCGCACATAAATAACAAAAATATAAATCCCATTGCATAAATCACCGCTAAACGGCGATAATAGACCTTATCCTTTGACCTTAGAGTCTATATCATGCTAATTGCCTGTCTGGGAACCAGACTGCATGCATTACAGTGCGTGTTTAAGAGCCTAGAGCTAAGTCAGGGGGGTCAAGAGCGTGCCGGCATCCGAGATCTCGCACTGATGTTAGAAGATAGGATCTAGGATAAATATGTGATGAAATTATATGATAAATTGCTGTAAATGATTGTATTGTACAGGTTTTGTAGCAAAGCGTGAAGATGATTTTCTTTATGAAAATATTTCTTAGTTGCGACCTCCGGAAAACAGAATTCTATTCTATATGCCTTCTTTGACCAGCCAAGTCAACAAAAAGACTGTCTTAGTGATATACTTTACCATCATTTAGTCATAAAACTACTTTCACAACCAAAAATGTGTTTAGAAAACAAGCAGCATATTATATACGAATCTTTCAATTAGCGAGCAAAAAACCACTCGTGACAACTTAATTCAGCTCCACCACAAATTGGTCTATTTCATACTCCACTGGGTAATTCTTTGTAAATTATAGTCTAGTGCTGCATAACTGCTTAGAGCAACCGATCTTGTATCTCCTCTATAGGCCACGCACGTACCACCATTACAGTTTTTAATAAGCACGTTTACACAGTAATTCATTGGCTCTCAAACCGTTACCCATACATTTGTATCAATTACTTTTTTTTTACACCACGCACCTGTCGAGCTTTCAAATCAATCACCAATGGCAGGAGCACAATTGCCACCGAACACCAGAAAAAACCTCGTTCCGAAAGTATTCGAGTCCAATGCGAGTTAAAGATATAAAAACTTTTCGAAATGTCGTCAGCGGGACGTAATGGTAGTGGATTTTTAAAATAGGATAGGTGAAAAAGATCCGTTAAGCGCACGAGCAGCGGCTGCGGCTGCGGCAGCTTGTGGATCGGTAGGTTTTTGTTCCATATTCAAAATGGTGCGGACGTCAGGCGGCAGTCAAGTCAGTTGCACTCTAATTATGGTAGCATGTGGACGTGTCAAACATCTGCTACACTGTTTTTAATTATACCAGAAATATCTCCAATTCATTGTTCAGTAATACAATATAACAGTAAACGAAATAAGCACAATAAAACTTGTTGAACGTGCATAAAATGTCGACAATGATTAAGAGTTAAAATTTCGATTCTTAAACGTCAATTAAAAATCCATTATGCCGTACCATATATCATTCTCCATTGTATCATTTTAAATTCTCCATGTTTTAAACATGATATCATAAAAACAACAACGTACGTAATATATTGAAATTAAATCGAAATTGCTACTTTAATAACTCATTATAATTTCAATCGTAAGAATGGTTTAATAAAGCAATGTGATTTACACAAATAGCTGCATAATGGCGGAGAAAAACTTGTAAACAATGGGGTACCATTGAGATTCCAATTAAATATTTCGAAAAGTTGTCAATTGTAAATGAGACTTGACAAAAACTGGTAACCACTTCCTTTGATCAAATCCATCCATTCATCCATAACACTACCAGTGCGTATTTGAGAGACCCAATAAGTACCAAAAGCA
This sequence comes from Thyatira batis, assembly GCA_905147785.2. Taxonomy (NCBI): domain Eukaryota; kingdom Metazoa; phylum Arthropoda; class Insecta; order Lepidoptera; family Drepanidae; genus Thyatira; species Thyatira batis. Next base: position 10,419,852 of record LR990489.1, read on the forward strand.
ATAACTTCTTGGAAAACAATTTCTTTTTACAGTTGGAATTCTTTGATGATCATTCTGGCAGAGACGAATTGTCTAGAGTTTCGGACAGACGGCCGGACGGCAGACGCGATGCACCTGCGGAGAGCTTCCTGTGCACTTTTTTCTCACCACGGCATTTCCTGGCATGCGCTCGCGCAATGTTGCTTTAGTGGAGTGCCACTTAATGACAATTTATCGATTTCACGTATTAATTGTTGGAAATTATGTTTTTTTAACAATCAATTATGGTGTATTTAACGCGTTTTACAGCAGCACAGGAATGTTGTTTGTCCATTTGTGTCTTTTTGCAACGTCTAAATTGTAATTTATGATAATGATAAAATAATTAAGAATCTTTCGCCTGATTTTGAATATATTGGGAGCCAGTTCCCTCCTAGATTATCTTCTACCACCTCATCACAGTAAGAAATATTTCAAATGACAAAATATTGCTTACTCACTATTGAATTAACCTTTTGCTTATTACCTATGTAAACGTGGACATATTGACCTATCGTTTGTGAAAGTGGCACGGCCATTGTCTTCCTTATGATGTCACACGCTAATGAATGTTCTGACAGAGTGAACGTCTATATGTTCAACCTTTCCACGCATTGTATTGTTAAAATAACAAGTTGCTTTCCATATTTCATTTTGAAAAACAAGAAGAAATGTTGTTTTGAGAAAATATTTTATGTTAATTAACTAAAGATGGTTGTTGGGAACAGCTAAAAAGATGCAGAGGATTTCTGTTTTAAGTTTTTAGGTATGAATAATATTTGCCTAAAGTAATAAATTCAAATATGCAAGAGAGAAGAGCGGAGAAGAGAAGAATGTAGAGAAAAATTACTGTTTTCACTTTCGAGTTGGTGAATAAATGGGATGAAGTAGATATTGCGAGAACTCGAATTTATAAATTAATAGGCCTTTTTGACTAACATCTTTTCAGTATTTATTTATTTAATTAGATTCGAAAGCCTGTATGTTTAATGGAGTCACACTAATCTACGTTACATGCATTCTGATTTTAATTGTTTTTGCAAAAATAACATGGTCTTGCGTTATATCATCCATTCAATAGGTAATTTCAGAACAGAATAAACATCAAAATATGGTCTGTCGTCAATAAATTGACGTAAAAAAACAACACTTCCCGCAACATTGCAATCCAATCACATTTAGCCTTCGCTTCGTAAAGATATTCACAATCAATATAGGTAGGCAGTTGTGAAAGTAATTATACATGCAAGGCGATATGAGGCCCTTTTGTGCCCTCTACGTAACATGAATAATTTAATAGTTAAATAATGCACAGTTCAGTTCTCACACTGACTTATTCAGCAACCGTCAAAGCGGGACGTTCTTCAAAGACATTTTCATTAACTATGGAAATTTTAAATAGGTATTCATAACTGTTTGGGAACGAATTTTTAATTTTAAGGTAAACGTGCTGGTGAGGAATATTATTTAGGTATTTTAGGATGAATAGTATACATAGCATGGGTTATTTCTTAAATCTGAATATAGTATAACATCGATGTATTAGCAAAATACGTACCTAGGGAAACACAGTAGATCCTGACTATTAAAGTTAATAAAACATCGCCAATTTACGGTATAATTCGGTACTAAATATTTTAAGCACTTTATTATATGTTTATTTTTATGTAATTTTGTTCTTGTGTTATTCTTATGGAGTGTTAAAGTGTGGTGTTCATAAATATTTTCTTTCCTTCTTCTTTTTCTTTCTAAAGAACACTCGTACAGTCTACAAGTGGCGCTCTCTTTTCAAGTAGTATTGTATTTATATGGACAGGCTTTCATCATTATCATCATCATCAGCGTCTCTACCGACGAGTACGAGCCTCCCCTAACACCGAGGGGGCAGTACCTACCTTACAATATTTATTGGCATTGTATATAATAGGTACTTAGCGTGAGCTGAAAACTGTAAAACTAGGTTTTCTAATAATTGTACCGATTTATGAGTTTACCTTCACAATATCCAAATATTTACTAAATTATTTATTGATATCATCACCTCAGTGTTTTTCCTTTAAAATGTCATTTATTTTTGATTGAATATCTATATTTCAACGAAAAGGTGACCTATTTCGAATATGTAATTTATAAACGCGTTTATTAATTAAAGTAAAGTGGTTTTTCATGTTATGACGACATAATATATTGTACGAAATTCGGTTAGAATGAGGTGTGTCTGTATTATAAGTAGGGATGTGCCCTACATACTAAATTAGATCACTGTTGCGGATATAAATTACTACTACTAAGTGTTATTAGGTAAACTTAATCGTGCATAAAAATGGTAGTCCTTCTGTGTATTTCTCGCTGCCATTTCTTGAATTTGTACCGTATGATCATCATCATCATCAGCTCATATATATAATACGTCTTTAATGCAAGTCCATGACCCTCCCCTACCAGCGTGGGGGTAAAATTCATCCCCCGAGATTTATTTAAGACTAGCTGACCCGCGCATCTTATTTAGCGTCACTTCCTACACTACATTTTACGTTGATTCTCCACTCCTATTGGTCGTAGCGTGATGGTATATAGCCTATATCTTTCCTCGATAAATGGGCTATCTAAGACAATTTTTCAAATCGAACCAGTAGTTTCTCAGATTAGCGCGTTCAAGCGAACAAACGCTTCAGCTCTATATATTAATTATTTTTTGAGTTTTTTTTGAGTTTCAAGTTCCGAATATTACCTTTACCGTTCTGGTTAGTTTAACCAACACATATATGATAATAATAATAACAGTGTTTACTAAATAAATACATGAAACCAAAGTTATTTAACAAAAGGGTTATCAGTACCCACAATCTACACACATCGTTGATTTCAATTTCGCATTAAAGTTCACCGAAGTGTTTCCTGCTAACCTTTTGTTTAAGTTTTAATTAATATAACGTTTTTTGTGTATAATCAATTAAGTTTTAGCACTGTTTAGTATTATTTTATAAAGGGTTACTTCATCAGTCGGATCTGAATCCAATGATTTTTTAATAAGTTAAAGATATGTATACGTTTATCTATCTAAGAACTCGTATAAGTATAAAAACTATATCTAGATGATTCTAAGGAAGTTAACAAAAAATAACTTTTGATTCTTTGAGTTTTATTCTAAACTTGCCTAAATAATTATTTCATAATGATATTTAAGTTTATTAGATACTTATTTCCGCCGCACGGTTTTACCCCCGTTTCCGAGGAACATGCATATTTTTTTAAATATTACAACCACTTTGACACTATAAATAGCCAAATCGGTTTAACTATTCTCGAGTTTAGCACTAAGCAACACATTAAGCCATTCATTTCTATTTATATAGACGGATTAGTTTTTGCTATCACAAGTTTTGTTGAAATAACTTTATTCGTACCTACACTTATATCCGTGACAGACTTTTAAAACGCAGAATTCTAATTCATTAGAATCGTGAGAAAAGCAATAGTATAAAAATAAATTTTGTCAAGTCACACATTTCAAGGGCATATAAAAAAGCTTCTAAATTCCTCACCAGAATTGAGATATTTAACAGAAAATAATCAACAAAAAGTATAAGTCTAATTGCTACAGAATACTTAAACTTAAGGTAGGCTTATCTCGTCACTATATTACGTGTTGCCATGGCCTGTCATTTAACTAGACTTCGCGAGGGTATGTACTTTCTGTGTCAAAAAGCAGTTAAAATGATAATTTTCCCGGGATAAACAGAAGCCTCCTAATAGGTAGGTACCGGTATAAACTGTGTTCCAAATTTCATCCAAATACGTTCAGTAGATTTTGTGTGAAAGAATAACAAACATCCAGACATCCTCAGAAACTTTCGCATATATCTAATATATAAAATTTTCGTGTCGCGGTGTTTGTGATTAAACTCCGAAACGGCTTTACCAATTCTCATGAAATTTTGTGTGCATATTGGGTAGGTTTGAGAATCGGACAACATCTATTTTTCATCCCCCTATGATCACGGGAACGGGAACTACGCGGGTGAAACCGCGGGGCGGCAGCTAGTAAAATATAAGTAGGATATATTCAATGATCGATTTCTAAGTTGGTTCTAACATTTAAGTTCCCAATTATAATTCGGACACTACAAAAGTTACATCTTTAGCTCATTATAACTTGAACGTAATTAGGTACACAACAACACACATGTAAATATAATTTCCATAAACACTTGATGTGTCACGCGATTTATGCAATACAGCACAATGAACCGACCTAAATGTATGTACTACGATATTCTAAGAATGGTTATTTTTTACGCCACTTCAGTATGCGAACTAGCTGCCGTCGCGCGGTTCCACCCGCGTAGTTCCCGTTCCCGTCGGAATACAGGGATAAAATATAGCCTATGTTACTCTCTGATAATGTAGCTTTCTAATGGTGGAAGAATTTTCGAAATCGCCTCAGTAGTTTTTGAGTTTATTCATTACTAGCTGCCTCCGCGCGGTTTCACCCGCGTAGTTCCCGTTCCCGTCGGAATACAGGGATAAAATATAGCCTATGTTACTTTCTGATAATGTAGCTTTCTAATGGTGAAAGAATTTTTGAAATCGGGACAGTAGTTTTTTGAATTTATTCATTACTTGCTGCCTCCGCGCGGTTTCACCCTCGTAGTTCCCGTTCACGTCGGAATACAGGGATAAAATATAGCCTATGTTACTCCCTGATAATGTAGCTTTCTAATGGTGAAAGAATTTTTGAAATCGGGATAGTAGCTTTTGAATTTATTCAATACAAACATACAACGGATTCGTCCGTTCGAAATTGGAGCAGCCCGACTGCGGTAGTACCTCCACCTTACAGAAGACCGCAGCCTAATAACACTACATGTAGTGTTGTGTTCCTGCGGTGAGTAAGGTAGCCAGAGCTCCATGAGGAGACCCTGTAGCGGCAGTGGGGGGACCAGGGATGGAGTAGCGTCGTAGGGGTGTGCAGGAGTGATGCCTGTTTGGCTCTTCGACGAGAAGTGCATTGCGCTTTGTCCCTTTCACTGCCTCTATAGTTGCTCCCTTTTTTATAGGGTCGGCAACGCGTGAGTGACGCCTCTGGTGTTGCAAGCGTCCATAGGCTACGGTAACCGCTTCCCATCAGGTGGGACCGTATGCCTGTTTGCCACCCTTGTGGTATAAAAAAAAAATACAACTTATACAATTTTTTTGCTCTCTATAATATGTTTCGTTTATGCAAATGTGTGACGGTCGCAGGACAGAAGTCGTTATTATCAAATGTGAGTATTAAAATGCGTCATTATTATACGTTTAATGTGGAGGTGTGTCTTCTAATTCATTATGTTATTCCTTCGGTGACCTAACAGTTATGTTATCATTATAATTTTTTAAATAAATATACTGGGACATTTTCACATTTCGACCAAACCAAGATAGCTTGTATGGAAACCAAATAGGTGATATATAAAGACATTTTTTTCTGAATGGAATTCGAACCAGATACAGGATCACTGACTGCAAAACCAATCGGCCATTCAAATTAGGATTTATCTGAATAATAATAATAATAAATATCCTGGGTCATTTTCACACAATCAGTCATACTATACCTACTAAATACCAACCTACCTACTAACTGATCCTATAACGGACTGAATGATTGAATTAATCATTTTATATATAAGTATAATGACAGATTTTCATCTAAAATATTCATCAATTTCAAAATCATAAATTAGTGATGTCGACGTAGGCTCTTTTGAATTTTGTGATACCTAAATAAATTATAATAGTCACCATACAACCCATTCCACTTCGACCCGAACGAGTGTTACCTGTAACAAATAAATAAATTGTCATTAATTATTGAAAACTAAATCCATTTATCATAAATCTTTTGATAGATACCGAATCGTCCCTTTAATGATGCCGCTTAGGGTTACACAAGTTTTTACAACCTTTTACAAAATAACCGATTTATTCTAAGTTAAGCCTTCGCGATGGGCCGACCTGCCTTCATCACCCTTCATTGTTAAAGCATATTTCGATAAATATCCTGGGACATTTTGATGAGCTATACTTTAACCGTTAAATATATAGATACTAGTTGACCCGCGTAACTTCGTTAGCGTCACTTGCCCGTGTTTGCAACATTTTTAATTGATGATCCGCTCCTTTTCGTCGTAGCCTCTATCTAACACTGAAATAATTGGACCATAAGTTCTGAGATTAGCGCGTTCAAGCAACGAAACAAACACTTCAGCTTTTTATATTAGTATAGATTTACACCCAGACACATATCTAACAGACGTGGTCATGCACACAAATATTTATCCTGAGCAGGAATCGCCATGACCAGCATTAATAGATAGGCCAGTCGGTCTTAGAATATATAATTATTTCTATTCGTTTATTAACACGAAAAATCATTTTGTTATACTGTACACTCAGTGCTTTTACTTGAGCAAAGTTATTCTGGTATAAGATAAGTACTCGTACCTTACAAAGCTAATTTAAAATGCAATTTGTAAACACACGCTTTTTTTCTTCTGACTAGAACTCATCAACAAATGCTGCCAGTTCTCAGCAAAGTCAACGCGAACTTTTTATTCCGAGTCGCATTTCCTGCGCCCGCGCATGCAGGAACAAAAAAGATATGCAATGCTTTGTTCAGCTGTCACATAAATAGTTATATCGTATCTTGATGACCGTTTATGTCATTTTGCCAGTGTAAGGTAGGGTGGAATAAGTGACGCAATGTCGTTTCTGATTGGTGGAAAACTAGGGATAAATTCGATAGTCGAAAGCCGTTTGGTAACTTTTAGACCGTCTTACAACAATTGACACTTATCCCTACTAATAATAAATGCGAAAGAATGTATGTTACGCTTTTAGCCCTAAACCACTGAACCGATTTAGACCAAATATGGTACAGACAAGAGCTGGAGAGACGACATAGGCAACCTTTTATCCGGGGATAATTAAAGGTCTCCGGATGAAACTGCGAGGAGGAAACTAGTATACTATATCAACATCTTGTAAAGAACAAACAGGCAGACATTTGCAAATATGTGTCTTCCCCTTGAGCCCTTGAGCTCAATAAATCATTGAAAAAAATAAACTTTAAAATTTCTTCCAACATTGTTATACCAGTAAATTCAAATCCTAATAATACATATATTTTAAATTTCTCTCGCTAAATCAACATGAAACAATGGTTATTATTCACCGAACACTTATTCAAATGCTTAATGACTACTGTCTTTATACATGGTAACATTAACTCTCAATAGATCGTTATCATATCCACCACAACTTTATCAAAACATCATCTCAAACCGTCTTTATTAGGGTTGCGTATGTCTGAAGGAATGAAGGAACCTTTATAGGATCTGTCTGTCTGTCAACACCCCTTTTCAAAGGAAAATTAAGCTTTTAAATCAATCTATTAATTTTTAAGGTAGAAGGTATTTTTAAAAGTAGAATATTAAAAATAATGCAAAGTTAAAAATAGTAGGTATACTAGTTCATACTTATTGTTAAATTTAGTTAATAGGAATAAAATTATTTAAAGTACTATTATACCAATAGTAAATAAGGTTTTATGTAAAACTGTTTATTAATTAAGAATTAAGCTCTAGGCACACACACAACTTTTGTAATTCAAACTAAAATCAACAATAAAGGCCTTTTATTTTATTTTATTTATTTATTATTATTTTTTAGCTTTCCGCCGTTCTGGCTTGATTGAGTAACAAACATACAAACATTCGTATATATAACCTGTTTTGTACGCTAATAAATAAATGAAAATTTTGGACACTTCGCAAGTAGGTATTCAGTAAGCAAGTAGTATATCAGAACCTAGAGAATTGACCTCGAATCATCAATTTCGCAAGAATCACGGTCAAACCACTGGTAATAGAAAATATACAAAAATCATAATTATTTTCGCATTCTATTATTTTGGTCGATTACACAAAAATTTGTACGGAATCCTCATAAATACTCGACTCAAACTCGCACTTGGCTGATCTTTTATTCAAACATTCCGACATCTGATACCCCGTGGCGCCCCGCCGGGGCCGGGTCATTGTGACCCCGGGTCAACCCTGGAGTTATGGTTTTTGCCATGACCGATTATTTACGATGTTATTTTTATGTGGATTTTGTTTGTTTCATATTATTTTGAAAGGCAAATAACATAAATTTAATTTGAAGACTGAAATAAATTAGTTGGTTTTGTTTATTATACAACGAAATTACAGTTAACATGACAAAAATGTCAAGCCTAATATTTAAAACAACAACGTCTAACCAATTTCATCTCTAGAAATGTTTAATATTCTTATGTAACATAGGGTACCTACTCTTCTTCATCCTGCAATTTGGGAACTGGCAAAAATTCTTGTCTAACTCCAGCCAAAATTAAACAGTACACAAAACTAATTACCCTAACAAATATTACAAACAATCCGTCTGTATGTATCAGAAACTCTCAGTAACTCACTTAATTTCCAAATCTAATGTTATTCAAAATAATTAAATATTCCCTCATGAAGACATTCATTTATAAACTCACGCGCAGAGCAATAGTTGGCCCTCGTTTCGGTCTAGATTACGAACATTTATCAAAGCTGTTGGTAACCGCTAGCGATAAATTTCAGAAATTGGCTACACCGGCCCTGCTTTATAATCTATAGGGTTTTGATGCTAGGGTTACGGCGCGGATATGTTTCGTAATTTATTTGCAGGTGCTTTACTTCTACGGATAATATAAGAGGGGTTTAATATATTGGTCCAATGTAATAACATATATAGACGCATTAAGAAGAAACGGTCAAATCTGTTAGGTCAAGTAATTTTTTGATTGTCACAAGAGATCATCTAGTGATCCCAAATAGATACATCTAGTAAGTCACTGTCCTTTTCCTTGGAAAAAAACAATACATAAGAAAATAAGAAGATTTAGGTACATGAATAAATAAAGTGGCATCCCTATTTATCTTAGCATACGAAGATACACGACATCACTTGCAAAATGATTGAAGTAACTCGATTAAAGCAACTTGACACACACATGCAAGCCTCGCTACAAGTTGGATGAAACGCTTATAAATTCTGAAATCGACATAGTAATTCGATTTACGAAATGCAAAACCATTTATGGTATGAATAGATCTAAATCAAAATAATATATCATACAATTTTCGGATCTTAGCGCCTATATGAGATCTTATCCTATCATCAAGGGGTACCCAAATGTATAAAGAGAGATATACAGAATAAAATGAATAGAATACAACTGCAATAAAACGTTAAATATCAGATATACAATTTCCCTTCACATAAATAAGCACTTATTATAAAATAGCAACTCAAGTAGGCTGTATAGACTGGACTGTAATGCAGCTTGGATTGTAAAGAGTTGCACTTTTTAGAGTTAATGTATGCCTACAAACGTTCCACGGCTGCCATTCCTCACATAAGCGGATTGGTCACAGATCGCAGTAAATCACAACTTTCATAGAACCAAGAATAAATAATGAGGGATTTCGCAGACTGGTTCTTTCGATATTAATAAATCTTCTGAGTTTTGTAGGGAGCTTCTGCTGGTTGGCAATTTTAGTATTTAAAACACATGTTGTTCCGACCCTGCTTAGGCGGGATAAGGGCAGGAAGAGGATTCTATTACTGTTTTCAGCCAATCAGCTTTACTACAAGCTCAAGGATTTTTGCATCAATAGGGGGGATATCAATCTCACTGAATCAGTACTATCATTGCAAATTTGATTTTTTTGCTTCGCTCCATTCTCTGATCTGTCTACGGACCAAATCCATGCTCTTATTGAAGTGTCATTTCCGAAATCCCTTGTTGCTTATCGTTTCTTAAACATACAGGGTCGGCAATGCGTGAGCGACGTCCGGTATTGCAAGCGTCTGTAGGCTACAGTAACCGCTTCCTATCAGGTGGAACCGTATGCTTGTTTGCCACCTTTGTGATACAAAAAAAATGTTAATAAAATCGATATTTCATATAACACTCTACTACATTCTGTAAATTCTTCTACATCAAACGTTTTAAACTCACCGTAGCTAAAAGTTCCTGACTGCGTGTGTACACATTAGTCACAGAGCTTGTGCCCTGCTTTCAGTTCAGATCACACTTAGTTCCACTTCAATTGCATCAGGTTTCCCATTTACTTCACTGGTAATTCATAGCTTCTGATTTTTATTTCTATTTGAGTATATACTTATCTCTATAAGTCATGCTTTAAAGTTAGAATTTTTGTTTTAACTAAAATTATATCAACTGCATTATCGAGCTGACTGCAGCTCGACTAAAAGCTTTTATCGACCGTGAATGTTGATGAACGTGTATATTCCTAAAATAATTAAATAGCCTCATCAACCTTCATAACATTAATTAAACTTTAATCACACCACGGAGAACATACGGAAATCTAACTGAAAGCAAAACCTAACTAGATCTTTAAGATCGGATTCTCATGGTGCGCACACGCATCCAGGCTGTTTCCCACGAACGTTAATCATACACCGCTAACGATCTATGGATCTGATTTAGCACAATGCTGTTCTTGTTTGCTCCGAGCAAGCTGATAATATGATGAATATTCAATTTGAACTGTGAGATTAATTAGTAAATCACGAACGATAGGAGAAATAGAGCGGTGATAGTTATTGGTTCACATGAACGCAATTAGGTGTACTTTAATGATTAAAATATCTTGGTTTTACAAACAAATTATATAGTAATCTTTTTCATATATACGATACTGGAGGAGGCTGAAAGCGGCTGAAAGGAATCGGCTTTAAATTCAGCTCATGAAATAGAACCCTCTAGCAGATTTCTTTCCACAAAAACTTACGTCTAATGTAGAATTTTAAAACAAAACCTTAGCTACGGTATTATCACTATCATTAAGCTATCATCGCTTTTAAAAAACTTAGTTCTACCAGTTTAATAATAAAAACGAGTAGATATTAAAAAGAAAATGATATAAGTATCTAGTCGATCGATAGACTATTTACGATGTAGGAAACACGCTTTCTTTCCACCTGTAGTGATCTAACAAGTTAGCGACGTGCCTGACCTACGAATCTAAACATAAACTTGCAAGCTGCCTTACTTGGCATAGAATATGATTGTATAGCTTTGGTCTTCTCTAATACAAGTTTGTCGGCGAGCGGCGCCGGCGCAGCGGACGACTCTCATCACAGCGTAGTAATGAAAGAGATGGAGCATAAATTAGAATTGTTGTCGTCTTTTTATGTTACTGAATTGAACAATGGTTGTTGTGTTACAAAAATGTTGATGACACAACCGGTGATGGTTGTGTTGCGATCGTATCGCGAGACGAAGAGGTACGTTTTTTATTTTGTTAGGTACTTGATTGTTTTTTTTGTTTCAAACTTGATTGAGGTAGTTTGTCTGTAAAAACAGTCATTGTTAGTTTTTATAGTAGTACCTATTTGAATTTAATATAAAATTTGTATGAACTTGGCAACTCCTTAAAATTAAATGTCAAATTAAACCCTCATAAAAGTGCAAATAACTTAATGATTTAACACCGTAATCTTTAGAGATACTTCCTCATTATAAGGACCAATATAATAATAATGTCACGGCTATTAACCAATCAGAACGCGTTAACGTCTTCACGAAACCAGTGTTGCCACTTCGAAAATAAACCCGTGGTAAAATTGCTCCGACCTTATTTAGCTTGTACGCTACTATTTAATAAGAATGCAAATTTTATTATTACTTCAGGATGTCGGCAAACAAGCGCCGGTAATAACAAATTAGCCTTAAGACAAAGATGACTCATACGCGAGACAGGGTGCAAATGGATTGTGAATGAATGGGGATAAAACCTAGGCCAAAAAAATATAAAAAAAAACTGGGAAATTAAGTGATGTAGATATTTCGAATTTTTGACGAAAAAATATTGACGTACTTATGAAGAAATTAAGTTACAACAAGTTTATATACTAAGCTTCTGCCCCGCGCTTTGACCCGCGTAGTTCTCGTTCCCAAAGGAATTTGGATATCAAATATAGCCAATGTTACTTCCTAATAATGTAGCCTCCTGAACCATTAAAAAAATCGAATATTTCTTCTTTCAAATACATATTTGTATAGATAACCTACTAGTGAAATTCAATTATTACTTGTCAAAACTACAAGACGTTCTCTGTTAACTTTGGGAGCTAACTCTCGATGCTTTGCTTCAAAGTTACTTCTGTCCTACATAACGAGTGTATCCTACATTAAACACCTAATTTACTAAATTAATTACACGGATACTTAATAAAAATCTGGTCACACAACACAAAACTCGTTTAACCTGTAATATAAAGCATATCATATGTCGTTGTTAGAACGGACGAAGTTTGGACAGACTTTCCTTTATCCCTTGTGACGCGTTGTCACAACCGCTCGCTCGTCTCACGCGCAGCATTAACGTGTCCACTGCATTCCGGTTTCTGTTCTATACAGGATTAATAATCACATTAAGGTTTTTTTTAACTGAACTACTTGTTGCCTGTGACTTTGTACGGTTATTATGATGGGAGGGAGAAGGTACCGTCGCTATTTTCGGTCTAACATCGGGCATAACATATATGCGTATGGAGCGAAGTTTTAAGCACCTTGCATTGAAAAGAGAAGAACTCTGTTGGGTAAGCTACTGCACAATTTCGGATATTTGAAAAACCAGATTATCTTTGCATTATCGACCTTATATCATGTTGTTAAGTATCATAATCATATGCTTGTATCGAGCTCCTAACAGTTAACTGCAGTCAAAGGTAATTGTATGAAAATCTACAAAATATTAAGCGTGTTATGTATTAAATGAGGATTTTTTATACCAGAAATATACTCAAATATAAAACATACAAACAGACAAACATCATAATTTGCATATAGAGATGTATTACATTCTAGTGGCGCCAGATATTTTTTTTCCTTGTTTATTTGTAAACTGGTTTTATTGTTGGCAAGTTCAATTAAAATGTTAATTTCGTGCAACGCGGATATTTATCGCCGTATTGATTGATTGTTCAATAATTTTTATATTAATTTAAAGTGCAATGAAAAAAAAATACATATATAAACATGTTTTATTTTATTTTACCCCAACCTAAAGCCATCACTAAAATAAAATAATTATCAAAAGAAGCAAATCGTAATTGTTTTAACAGCTCTTAATAGATTCCGGTATCTATTAGGAGCTGTTTGCGGTTTGTATTTCGTGCGACAGGGATAACGCTCTACAAAGCCGAAATTTGCCGATTGTCTCTTTTCAAAGGTCGATGTGCAATATTTATCGCCGGGTACTGTATGTGTTAATATCAGGATATTATCAGCTCTTTGTCGTCTCCACCGACGAGCTCGAGCCTTTTTTTTTTTTATTTCCCAGGGGAATCCACATAGGATACCCGGCAGCTCCGGGGGGAGTCGCCGGGTTATGTGAAGACTCACCGGCACAGAAGGTGGCGGTGCCTACCCACTAAAACCCTGGGTGTTCCAAAGACGCCTGGGCGCCGTGTGGCGGGGCTGCGGTGTTTTTCCTTCACCAAAAGCTAGTGGTGTAAGTTTTTAAACTCAGGAGTACGGGTTTGACCGGCACCCTGTGACTGTGAGGACTTAGCTTAGAATTTGAATTGGAATTTTTAAATTATGTCTTCATTTCTTCCAATGCATTTATCATTTTAAGAAAATTCCGGATGACAAACCAGTTAAGCCTATCACTACACAAATGTTTGTTCAAATACCTCCGTCCGTTAAGTATTGCATATGTTTGTTTGTCTCACACTTATCAAAAGAAAGTGGTATATTAATATTTAAATAGGCAAACACCTTTACCAATTTACTATGACCTCTCTCTTTACACATACAAGGCTATTTGATAGACCGTTAATCACTGGTCGTATAGTACAGTAGAAGATGACCTGCTTTTCTAAATATGTTGAATTATTTGAGGTGTCTAATTACGCTGGTTCATTTTTGGTCACAATTAGGTCAGAATGCACTGAGGTAATATTTACTTGTTTTGTTTGTTTGTGTTATTTGGTATTGGAAAAGTTTGGTGGTTTGTATGCTAGAAGCTGATTCATAAGTAACTATCGTTTGATAAATGTGACGTTTTGAAGAGACACGTCGCTAGTTGGGGAGCCATCTTTAATTTTGATTTTCATTTCTAATATTGCAACATGTGAAAAATTCAGTTGTGTACCTATTACAGGTCATGATATGATCCGCCCGGTGTCAGACAGAAGAAGAAATTGAGTCCCTCTTTGGGTACCCACCGAACGTTAGAAACGAAGGAGCATCTTAAAAATTGCCACTTAGAGGTGTAAATATATCTACAAAGTATTAACATGTTATTACGTAACTTCGGATTCAAAAACTAAATTAAATTCATAACTAACGAATTGAATTTAAAATAAGACTTAGGGCATTCACCCCAATTAAATGAAAAAGTATAGAATAACCCGCAAAGATTAGATTCTAAATAGCCAATCATTAGTAGACAGACTTTGATAGTGATTAATTTGTATTTTTGGTTATTAATAATACAAAAAACACTTTGGCTATTTATTGGGATAAAAAATAGTACCTGTCTATCTAATAGAGCAGTTAATTTTGTATTTAAAAATTGTATGTCAGTATGTATAGTATAGACCAAATATTTAATCCCTACTAATATTATAAATTTATTTACTGTCTGTCTGTTACACTTTCACGCCTGAACCACTGAAGCAATTTTTACGAAATTTGATATAGATATAGACTAGAACTTGGCGCAGGACATAGGATAATTTTTATCCCAGTTCAAAGTTCCTCGAGAAAGCAAGTATTTTTTTTGTATAAACCACAAGGGTGGCAAACAGGCATACAGTCCCACCTGATGGGAAGCGGTTACCGTAGCCTATGGACGCTTGCAACACCAGAGGCGTCACTCACGCGTTGCCTGTAAAAAAGGGAGCAACTGTATAGGCAGTATTTATTCATATAAATTCTGTTTTATTTCCTTACCAAAACCCCATCAGTGGACATAGTAACACGTCGCATTGCGGTGTTCATGAGTTTATTACACTGACACACACGGACATACAACGTTTATGTACGCATTCGCATTATCTCACGCATCGCGTTACGGTCATACTATACTGGGTTTGTGGATTAAGTTATAAGAGTTGGTGGAATAGTTTCTTCTACATGTAAGTTACTGGTTAGAGTTTTCTGGTCTTCAAGGTTTAAGAAAAATTGTATCTAGATAGTTTAAGGAAAGGAACTGGCTAGCCAGTACTGAGTGTAATATTTAAGTAGACTCTTCACTTCTTAAGAAAAAATCACTTAAGGATCACTTAAGGATTCTGGTAATAAAATCGTAGTAAATGTAAATTATACAAACTGCTTTCGAAGATATGAAGGTTCAGGTGAACTTGCTACATGATGCTTCTTAATTTTCTGGCGTAATCGAACTATTACTGGCGGTTTGAAAGATGGTTATTTAAACCGCTTCCTCTTATAATTTCAACAGTGATGATTTCTAAGAAGACTTTCTCGCACACGATGTATCTGATCTAAACAGTTCTTTCTATTACTCACACGTGAGCATACAGTTTAATATGTTTCCGTGTGTATGTCGGCCATGTTGAAATTGTCAAAACCTAACTAACTCATAAATCTTAGACGACATTGCGGTAGACCTAAGAGTTGGTGAGACGAGCTAGACCAATTGGCAAAGGATTGGTCCAGCAAAGCTCAAGACTCGAGTGGAGGGAATAAAAATAAAACAATAAAGGTTCACATACCTTTTTCGCCAAATGATTATGCAATAAAATTTCATTTCATTTCATTCACATAGGTACTTTTATGACACTAAACTTTCCAGGGATAAAAGATTGCCTATGTCCTTTCCCAAACTTCTTGATTTAGGCGTGAAATCGTAATAGACAGACTTACTTTTGCATTTATAGCATTAGTAGGGATAGGGTATACAAGGTAGGGATGCATAAAAGGTGGAGCCTACCACCCCTGCACTTTGTTTGTTTAGTAAGCCAATTATTTCCCTATACTGTTATTATTTAAAACCTATTTGAAGGACATATATATAGTCCTACTAATATTATAAATGCGAAAGTTTGAAAGTATGTTTGTTCCTCTTTCACGCAAAGACTACTAAACGAATTAAGATGCTATTTGGTATACAGAGCATTCCTCTTTCACGCAAAGACTACTGAACGAATTTAGTAGAAATTTGGTATACGGAGCTTATAATCAGGTTATTTTTATCCCGGGAAAATTGAAGATCCCGAGAAAGCCACTAGTATATTTTATAATACAAGAGTGAGTTCGCTAATGACACAAACAGTGACAAAGTTGTCTAACGTTTCATTAACTAGATATTTTCATAACAGGAATAGCAATGCTCAGTTGCGCCGTTAAAATGTAAATTTTAATATACTGATACATACGTTTGAAGATGTAAAGGATGATAATAAATTGACAGGTTTTAAATGAACCTGAATGAACGCTATAATTGTTCTGGATATTTATCAAAATGCTATTTATATGGAAAGTGTTTGTTAGCTGTAGAAAGACTCCATGTAATGAAATTCAAAATTAAATACAATATATTCAGTAAAAGCTCTAATAAGGCACTTAAGAAACTAAAAGCTTCTGAAACTATCGGTTCGGAAATCAGTCTTCAAATGAGAAGAATTTGCTAGAAACTAAATAGTAAGGACTATCGAGTTTTCCACCAACAAAAACACGGTTCTTAAGTCGACGCGACGATATATATATTTTTTTGTTTTTCTATATTTGTTTTCTGCTTGAATTTGGAAAGTAAATACACAACCACTTAAAATTTTTAGCAGAAAATAGGTTTGTTTACTTGGACATTCAATAAATAAGGTTCGTGCTCGTGCATAGTTATTAATATGAATAATAAAATCAGTACACTTTTATTTATGAGCTATAAGTTCTGTTCAAATAAGTATGTGTAAAAAAAATATGTTTCCTTATGCACAGATTAGGTCTTAGGTCTAGCATTTATGCGTGAAGACCTATGTTCGTGTACCTGTTGGTCTTCCTAAAATAAATTTACCTACATATGGGTATATTTTTATTAACTTAAACTGTCATATGCTATCAAAATCATATCATGGAGTCCTCCTTACCGTATATCTTCAAGTGCAAGTATGCTGCATTCAATTTAATTATCAAAAACACCTTAAAAAGGTTACAGCGGAATAAAACATTCATAGAGTCGAAATCTTACATTGTAACAAGCATCATCTATTCTCGTCACTAGTTTTATTATCGTATTTTAATGCTTTACAAATTACGTTGTTTAATGCACCAAATGCATTTGTACGTAGATACTAAGTCATAAAATGTTCTCAAGATGCCAAACATGTAATCAATGTTACTCAATCACTCCTTTTAGGTGCAACAGGCACCTTCGATGTAACAATCTATCACAATAAAGATTTTATTGGTCGCCCTCTTTGGAAACTTTTTTACGTCTGGGATAATAGTTGCATTTAGTTACTGCAGCTCTGTAAAGTCGAGTGTCTTAAAATAAATTGGTAAAACCAAGAGGCATTTTATTTGTGACTAGCTGCCTCCGCGTGGTTTTACCCGCGTAGTTCCCGTTCCCGTGGGAATACAGGGATAAAATATAGCCTATGTTACTCGGGGATAATGTAGCTTTCCAAAGGTGAAAGAATTTTTGAAATCGGTACAGTAGTTTCGGAGCATATTCATTACAAACAAACAAATCTTTCCTCTTTATAATATTAGTATAGACAAGACTCTACTATGTGTCAGGGCTATAACTATTAAAATTCAAATTGAGAGCTGGATATGAAGCCTTTAAAAAATTGAGATATACATATATTGTTTTAGTCTCATATTGTGGATACCCAAAAACCCTTTCATGATGTTTATAATGTTCGCTTCTATGTCTATCTATACTAATATTATAAAGAGGAAAGATTTGTTTGTTTGTTTGTTTGTTTGTTTGTAATGAATAGGCTCCGAAACTACTGGACCGATTTAAAAAATTCTTTCACCTTTGGAAAGCTACATTATCCCCGAGTAACATAGGCTATATTTTATCCCTGTATTCCCACGGGAACGGGAACTACGCGGGTAAAACCGCGGGGGGGCAGCTAGTCTTAAATATGTCCAGAGTATGCTCTAACTCTGTTCCAAATTTCATGCAGATCTATTGATAAACATTATTCCTACGATATTTTAAATTCGCATAAAACATACAAAAATAGTAAAGTAGGTAAATGGTTCAAGTTTACATGATTGATACCGGTCGTTATTTAAAATAAGGAGAGCATCCTTGTATTCCAGCTACAGTGACATGATTTGAATTCAAGAATCAGAGATATAACTTTCAATAGAGAATAGGCCACAGTGTTCAACGTTGGATCGTAAATTTTACTGTTAATTGGACTTCGTGTATGGAAGTTACGAGCGATCGTGACTTGTTCATCTAAATTGAGCCCTATCCTGATCAATTTAAAGTTATATTTCATACGGGTGCAATCTACGCCGGGAACGCCTGTACCGATTTACAAAGCATAAACAAGTTACAGAAGGTCCTGAACCTACACTGTGTTGCCATGTCGCGAATGCCAATTTATTAATGGATTTAATTTCAGGCCCTGATTTATCATTAATTCGCATCAAAGATACAGTTAAGTAATTTTGCAGCGTCCGCGAGGAGATTGCTTTTAAGACAAATTGGTAGGCATCTTTAGGCATAATTGAATAGCTATAGTTCTAATATTATCTTGAGATCTTGTGACGGACTGGAGAGATTTACAATATGTTCTGAAACATCATAGTCTATAGGCTACTTTATATTTTCAGACATTTGAAGTTCTCGGAGGTGGAGGTGAAACCGGGAAGTGGAAACCAGTATCCCTATTTATACCAAACTGTTAATAATATACCTATTTATTTACACGCATATAATAGGTAGCTTTTCATATATTTTTTTTGTTCGATCCTTTTTTTCCTTCTCTTTCTAACCACCTACTTCGGGGGTCACGGGAACGTATGACACTAGTCATCCTAGATTTACCTAATCCTTACAAATCTAGAAAACTCTCGTCAAAACATTTTCGACTCAAATCTGGTAACAACATACTTACATCTCTAAGTTTCAACCACGTTTTCCATCACGGAAACCTTGAGCTTATTCTAGTATTCAAAAGCTTCGTCACGTCTTTGACGTCAGCACCACAAAGCTCTCATCGCTATTAAAGCTCCTCTGCTAGAGTTGGGATAGTTGTGCCGTAACTCTGTTCAGAAGCCGATTATGATGTCATCAACTTTGAGAGCAAAGAGCGTTTTAAGATGACAGACTGACCGATTGACTTTATAGTGACCCTGACTTTCGGGCGCTGGTCGTGGTTTGGATTTCCATCCAGAACAAAAATTTGTATGCATGAATATGTCTGTTTGTCCTGTGTCTAGATATAAATATCTATATAAGTATGTATTTAAAACGTAGTATATGTAGTATATCAGCTATCTGGTTGCCATATTACAAGCTCTGCTTAGTTTAGAATCAGATTGGCCGTGTGTGAAAAAATGTCTCAGGATATTTATTTATTATTATTATTTATTTATGGTGTTGTACATAGTTGTTTGTTCTATGTCTGGGCAAATATATTCTATAATATAATAATTATTTGCTGAATCCAGTTGAACCGATTTTGATAATTCTTTTTTTGTTGTGTTTGTTATTATCAGAGGAAGATTCTTAAGAGAAAAAAAAATTAAAAGTCGCGCAGAAATTTCGAAATTTTAAGGAAACTTAACGACCATATTTACTTTTGCCTAGTAAAGTAATGGCGTTTGACAACTAGTAGTAACAATATATATTGTTAGGGTAGACTCGAGCTCCTTGGTGACGTATATGAGCTGATGATGATGATAACTATGTAATGCATCAGCTGCCTGGTTGCTATAGTACAAGCTGCTTAGTTAGGAATCAGATTATTCGCAGTTCCAGATAATTTATTCACTAGAATTTGACAGTGTCATAAAAGGAGCCAAGATTCGCCCGGACAATTTGGACATTATATCTTCATTATTGTCTTATTAAAGAATTGATTTGACTTTGTCGGTAAACGAACATATAACGAACAAAGATCTCGTCTGAACAACATAATTAGCGTGACTTACATTCACTTTGTGACAAGTATACCTAACCTTGTGTCTCACAATGGATCCAGCATATTAATATTAATTACCTGAAACAAATAAATATTTATTGTTAGATATTACAGTCAATTTTAAAACATCAACAAAGCAGTTGGCCCTGTGTGAAAAATGTCCTAGGATATTTATTTAATATTTATTTAGTTATCTGCTTTATGTCTTTGGTCATATTAGTTTAAAAAACTAAACCCATTCTACATGAATTTGTTTTGTTTGTCCAGGGAATTCATCATTGGACTTGACAAGGAAATGGTCAGACTGTTACTGACAAAATCCCTGGGTGTACCTTTTTTCTCAGTTTTTACCTTGCCGTATTCTGCTTTTTTATTTGACTGCTTACTTTCTACTTGACATTATAATGTCAGGAAGGAAGTCATATACCTAATAAATAGTTCATTCGTACTTAATAGGATCAAAAGAGAATGAAAGTCTCAAATGTCTCACCAAACTGGTTCTGCCATAATGTAAGTTGTGTCGTTAGAGAAATCGTTTGTAAAACAAAAAGTTTTGAGACAGTTTTTTGCTCATCAGAATCACCACCAATTAGACAAACGTCTACAAAATTCTATTGGTTTTAATGATTTTAAAGCGGTGTTACCAATATCCTGGACAAGGCAACTCCCACAATGACATCCAGTAGTTGTTTAAGTTGAACAGGAAGTGAGACACGGTGTCGTGTAACTGAAACTGGACTCTATATTGGGTGTTGAGTTCCAACTGCCGTTAGTACCTACTGGCTTAGCCACCGTGGAAACTACCTTTGGGAACTAGACTAGAAATGTGCTTATATTTCATTGATCGTCAGCCTGGTCGTTTTACTGCGATTCTATGCATAGATTATGATAAAATTGTGGTGTTTTGTTTACTCGGTTAATAAGGTGCTTACTTATTTATATATTTAATGTTTCGTTACTTAAGATTTACTAAGTGACAAATGGCTTACCATCAGGTGGGATCGCGGTCAAGCTCTAGGCTTTGGATCAAAGTTTACTGGAATGGAAGTTCGTTATTGGTAATGACAGAGATAATGATCTACTGGAGTGATAATTCGTATTAGAAACTTAAGGGCTGCTACGATCTTAATAATACAATCAAAAACAATATAGACAAACTTACTAGATGTAGGTAAATAAAACATGAAGATTTCTTGAGATCGGGGTCAAACAGCAGTCTAAATCTCTACTAATATTATAAACGTGGAAGTAACTTTGTCTGTTACGCTTTCACGGCTAAACAAATGAACTGATTTGGATTAACTTAGAACAGAGATGGACTAGAGCTTGGAAATACATAGGCTACTTTTTATCGCGGAAAAATTATCTCCCCCGGGAACACGAGTGAATCCGGGGGGAAGGAAGGAAGCTAGTTTTTTAGTTATTTTGCATCATGATTTCATAGAACATAGTTTTGGATTTAGTCATTGTATAGAATTGCAGGGCCGGATGTGGCAAAACGATATGGCAGTAGGTAAGTACCTAATGATAACAGTATATTATATTATGATGAGAGAGCTAACAATGATTGCTTAATAATTTACGGTCTACATAGCATTATAATCGGTATGCGATTGTATTTCGTACATATGTGCAAAAAGCATAATAAATTCTTTTTATACAATAGCTGATCCGGTTATTTTGACTAGCTTTACCACGCGTAGTTCCCGTTCCCGTTGGAATACGGGGATAAAATATCGCGTATTTTACTTCCTGATAATGTAGCTTTCCAGTTGGGAATTATTCAGATATGGCAAAAGGTAGTTACAGCATATTCAATTATCTCTGAAGAAATGTAGGTATATTAGATGATAATTCATTTAGGTATGTACCAATAAATGTAATGGAAACAAAATATACCTACCTACGAATTTGTTTCACAAAAACTCTGTAAATGCGTCATTTTAGCCAACAAAAACTTTTGGACGAACAGGGCCGGATTAAATATTTTTGGCAGTAGTACGTAGAGTTTACCGTTGACGTCGGAAATCCCAATCAATGTGTATCTGCTGCCAGAATTTTTACCATTTTTCATTTTATACGTAAATATGAGTGACAGGAGCTTTTTACTTCCCTTGATAAATCGTACCTCAATAACGCTATAAGCATCTAAAATATACTACATTTTAACACATGCGCAATCTATTTAAATTTTATTTATCAATTGCTTTTCAAATATATATCTATATATATATATCCAGACAGAGATTTAGAAACAAACAGACATGTTTATATATAAATTGTTGACCTGCCCCCTTATTGTGTAACTTTCTCTCCCTTTCTCGCAGTTGTCCACCAAGACGATTTCTTATTACATTGCCGGCCTCACGACCGCTGTCTCCCTCTACGCGTGCACCAAACCGTCAATGTATTATAAAATCGGCTTGGTGGACAACTGCGAGAAAGGGAGAGAGATTTACACAATAAGGGGGCTGGTTGGAAGGGATTTCATGCCATACGGTTTGAAAGTCACTCGCTAAATTAAAAAGCCTAAAAATTAAAAAATATCGGGCAGTTTTACCCGGATAGTTTTCGTTCCAATTGAAACACGGGGATAAAATATAGCCTCTGTCACTCCTCTATAACGTAGCTTTTTATTGGTGAAATAATTATTCAGATCGGTCCAGCCTAGTCTTACAAACAATAAAAAAATCCTCTTTATAAAATTAGTGTAGATTAATGATTTGCCCGGGCTTTGCCAATAAGTAAACGTTTTTGCCTCATGAGTCTACCAGGGCACCATAAAGCAATACACATCTAGCAATTTGCATTAACGCTACAACCCAGTCCAGTCATCATTACCAATTGGACGCGCTCTCAAGTGACACCATTAGATTGATCCCTTACTATGGACTATGGTGGACTACTAACGAACACGTTTGTATGTAGTATAATTAGTCTTTAACTGTTCGACTTTTTTCTACCAGCTTTGATTGTGAATTGATTAGGGTCACTCGGATTTGTGGTGTCAATTTGAGCACGAACTTCAAATTAAGGAAAGTTTTAAAAAGTGGTATTGTATATAGCAATTTCTGTAATATGATTTTTATGATGGCAGGTATTATTTATTTCACGGTTACAATTGGAAAGGAAACTGTTATTTTTAAAACGAATTTTACAAAAAAAAGTTTTTTTTTTAATTAAAATCCATCATGAAGTCAGAGAGATATTTAAACAGTTTGTTTGATACATATTTCAGCAATGGATTATGTTATCCAACAGATTCGACATTTTTAGTTGTTTATATGAAGTAAGTTAATATTTTAAACTTTATTTGAAACTCCTACTTAAAAAACAAAATAGCAGGTGATAACATGACTCATCAGAACACACAAAGAGCAAAAAATCGATACCGTAAATCGATACAACCATTTAACAAAATCATTCATTCACGCTTCAACGAAATCACTATTCAATCGATATAGGGGATGTTGCATAAAAAATATATATCGATTAACTGAAGTGCACTCGGTAGGGTGGCCATTCATGACGCAGGCGGCACGAGGGTTGCCACTATTGTCAGAAAAGTCCCATTGAGCACACGTGTGGCTTGGAGGGCTGGAGATAATTGGGAGATTTTAGTTCTTTTGTTAGCTTATAATTATATATAAGGTATCGAATTATGAAGATGCTGTTTTTGTGCTATGATAATTTTGTTGCAGTTTGGTTACATTTTGCGTGGTTTTTGTTACAAATTAAGGATATATCTCGCTTTATAAACGCGGATGTTTCTGCGAATATTTGTTACTCATTCAACAACAAACAGGATTTAGTCAAAACTAAGCACACTTTGGGTAGAAGCATTTTTCCACTTTTTAGAAATTGGACAAATTTGAAAGAGTCGACTGTCCTACGACACACAACATCAAATAAATCAGACGCAAAAATATTTTCTATTAAACCATGACAGGCGCTCCCTTTTGATCGCCCTCACAATTTGCCATAACGAAACATACGCAAGCTGGTACCATAAAAGCTTGTGTTACAAACATACATACAGTTTTATATAAATGTGTTATAGATAAAGCTCTAACCGATATCAGCACATTACGATTCAGGGCTGCGACAGTTCAACGGCTTTACCAACATACGGGCAGATAACACTAATAAATATTCTATAATACACTAGTTGACTTACCCTTTTTTTTTTTTTTTTTTTTTTTTTTTTTTTTTTTTTTTTACGCTGGGAAAAATGCGTTACGCATACCCTCCCTGTCGGGGGACAGGAAGGGTTATGTGGGACTCCCCGGTTGCTAGCCAACCGGTCTACCCACTAAACAACCCAGCGACACTCCTTCCTCGTCTTTGTGGGAGGGAACTGGGAATCTGGCATAGCCCTTGCGTCCAGTCCCCCCCCGACGACCGCCCGCCCTCTCGGCGGGCCCTTCGTGCCCCCCCTACCGTTGTGGGAGGGGGGGTTTGGGAATGACCGTGAGTGCTCGGCCATTCCCTCCGGCCACGGTGGTGCACCGTGCAATGCGGAAGAGGGCGCCCCCGCGCCACTTCTCCCGCTGGTCACCACCGCTTAGGGGGGGAGGTTGCGGCGATCGTACTGTCGCCGCCTCCCCCCCCTTCTTCGCCTGCGGAGCTGTGACGCGAGAGGGTCGTCTTCCCGCGCACGCTCCGCCGCCTCCTTCTGCGACATCACTTCCTCGCAGAAGGAGGCTACTGCCGCCCAGGCGCTCTCGCCTCCCAGCATGCCACTGATCACGCTGGGAAGCGAGAGGTCCGGCCCGACCGCCGCGGTAAGACTGCGGCGCTGCTCCGACCAGGCAGGGCACACCTCGAGGGTGTGCTGCGCCGTATCATCCGCCGCGCCGCAGTGGTGGCACGCCGGGCTCTCCTCCCTCCGAATCCGGTGCAGGTACGATCCGAAGTAGTTGACTTACCCGACTTCATTAGCGTCACTACGTTAGCAACATTTTTGATTGATACTCCGCTGCTATTCGTCGTAGCGTGATGATATATAGCCTAAACTTTCCTCGATAAATGGGCTATCTAACATAGAAAGATTTTTTCAAATCGGACCAGTGGTTCCTGAGATAAACGCGCAAACAAACAAACTCTTCAGCTTTATATTAGTATAGATTTGAAAAAAAGAGGTTTCGTAATTGTGACGGTGTGGCGTCAATGGAGACCATTAATTTGATAATGATGTGGGCTCTATCAGTTCTGATGCTCATTAAACATTATGTGATTGGTGGGCGTTAGTTCTGGTTTAGTTGAATCGTTACTCAATATTTATCGCTGTTGTATTTGAAAGGGCATAGATTTAAATGTCGCTTAGTAGAAAATATTGTTTTAGTCAGATTATAAAAAATATTACCATGGTGAGTTTCTTGGCGGTTTTTCTCAGTACCGGTAAAAAGTAGGTTTAGTAATGTCAGCAGCTTCGACCACCGTAAGTGCCTCTTTCGAGCCTGAATGAATTTAATTTTGATTTTTTTACAGATTTATTTAGAGACATCTTCATCGTCACGTCCGATCAAATTCAGATACATCTATTGATTCTAATTTAGCGTTACTTTTAGCCGATAAGTTGCACAAGTTTAAAATTAGTAAGTTTGTTAGATTTATTTTGTAGAAGCTTCAGCTGCTTCGACCTTCTGTTTCAAGCTTTATGTTATATTTATATATGTACTTGCTATAAAACTCTAACTATTTAAATCTGAAATTCTTTACAATTTCTCCCTTGTCAGTAACCTTCTTAGAAACTGTAAAGACCACAAGTATGTACTAAAGCCGAGTACAGTACCGACGTGTCCCAAACAAAGAACCGTCACCGAAGGACTTATTCATAAGAGACTGTTTGCTACTCCTCATTATGAAACCCGAGAATGCACCAGCCTCATCAAAGTGTAGCCACACACGACGACAGACGACTCGCCTGCATTTTGAACCCACAATGAAAACAGGTGTTATAAGTTTAAACTCTAAAATTTATCGATCAAGATTTTTTGTTTTAAAGCGTTTTTACCTTTGATTAGAACATCTGTTTTGTTGTTAGTTTATCATTAGTTTTATTCTTTTAAGGCTTATAGTGCGTAACCGTATACGGATATACTATAGAACCTTTAAAAATGTGTTAAGGAAACATCGAAATATCGAACAAACAAACATATGTACATTTGCACAAATGCTTATCCAAAGTTGGTTTCGAATCCACCAGCTCAAAAGTCAGGGTCACTAACCACCAAGCCTTATGCATGAATGACTCACAAACATCTAAACAAGTTAAAGATTAGTAGATCCGTATTCTTTATCATGAATTTAGAACAGTTTAACGCCATAGACAAGTGCCCCAGGCAAGTGTGCTTGCTTCCATTTGTAGTCGAGAATTCATGCGATTTAAATGTGAGGCAGGTCGTGGACTGGTTGCCACTAGAATTTATTGATATTGCGTTAGCACTTGGAGCCAGTTAGAGTCGCACAATGAAACTGCTTTAGATAGGAAACGATCGGTTTGCTAAAGAAATCGTTTTTAGAGCAAGACGCCTTTAAGCTTTGGGTGAAAAATGGTATCTACTTGTAATAATTATGAAGTGTTTCTTAAAATTTAAATCGATTATAAATGCATTTAATTGAAACGTGTGAGCACAATCGACATCAGCGTCAGCTTATATAAGACTCCATTGCGGAGCACAAGCATCTTTTAACAACGAGGTAAGGTCATAGTCAACCACGCCAGCCTAGAGCGAATTCGCATTACAGATTTAGAGAATTTAAAATTACAGATTCTAGTAGGTATATAAAAATAACAGTCAATTGCGTATGTTACAAACTTAGTAAAGACGTAAATCTCTAAGTTATTTTAGAACGTCTAAAGTAGTTTAAACAATACAATATCGACCTTCCAGTTAAACGAAAAGACAACAAATAAGATGAAGATTCTTACATAATCACTTATGTAACCTTTATCGTCGAGTACGCAAGTAATTAGGTGGACTATCCCCGAGTAAATGGGCTGAAACAAAAACAGTACAGACACATTGTTAAAAGGCGGTTCATTGTTAACAGCCACTCGTTATAGGAAACGGCAGTTAAACAATAACGTACAGTTTACGAGGATATCCGTATTGCGAGAGCTGTTTTCTTTATTTTCATTGTTTCGCTTTGCTTCGTTGAGCTTTTGGTGAATTTGTGGATACTAGATGACCTGCGCAACTTCGTAAACGACACTTCTCCGTTTTTGCAACATTCATAGAAGCTTCTCCTTTTTAAAGTCGGTTAAAAGGTACCATACACTCTCACTAGGAGCTGGTCAGTCACCATTTTCAGCTTATGCATTGTGTTATTTTTGTCTAAAATATTTCACAAGTTAAAATGCATTAAATAGAAGAAGCATCTAATCCATTAATCCCATAACATAAATAGCCGTCAAACGCTACAAGCAATGGACACTATATATGTTTTATGTCTTCATTCTCTATCAAAAGAATTTACAGTCATGATTGAATAGTCATCATCATCTAGCACAGCTTTCTGTTCAAAATTACTATCCATTTGATTGATTAATTCGTACTAAACATAGTGTTGAACACTATAAAGATATGTTATATCGATAAAAAATTCGACACGCACTATAATTGCGTTCAATGAACGTATACGTATCGGCACGATTACGATAAAATATCGATGAATTAAACTTCCCTATTTTCCATTTGACATATTTATTAGCTATTAATCTAACGCCTACGGATAGAAATAAACCATTTCTACCTACTAATGTAAATAATGACTTTATTTTAGGAATAGTATCAACAGTTATTGAGTAAGTGGATGTGTTCGTTCCAAATCTATGTAACTCTTTTATCTATTCAAATATTTTATACTAAAGCATAGTAATACTCTGCTGCAGTCGGTTCAAAAACTATTCTGCTTGTATGGTCTATATAGCATTTGATTTATGCAATGTATAGCGCCACCTTAAAAATCTGTTACTTTTTGCAATTGGGCTTTAGGTCAAGATACCAAAAAGCGAGGTATTACATATCGGCTAAAGACCCATAAGATCTTTCAAGAGTTCTTTGGGCATATCACTCAGCTTTACGACTATAATTTGGTAAATGATTACGACAGTAGAACACAAACAATATCCAAATTGTAACAAGGACAAAACTATCCAGTCCATCTAACGCCTACGTCCAGTTATGGTCAGAAATTGAGCAAATGGAGTACACGATTCAATTTGAAACTCGAACTAATGTAATATAACTTATGACAGGATCTGTGAGACGTGGTACAGAAACTAGGCTTTTGGGAGTTGTGGGACCTATCGTTTTCATTATATGTACCTACTTGTAATTATTCTTCATGTATGCCTATCATTCAATACGGATATTTACATACAATACAACAAATAGCAACACAGCTACTATTTTAATGCGGTGTTCAACAATAGAGTGATTCAAGAGGAAGGTTTATTTTAAACGTGTAACTTAGTCCAATATTGTTTTGTGTTAATTTGTTGAAATATTGCAATTATGCTCTGGTAACACCGCAATGCCGAAGCGGGTTGCTGTTATAATCTGTTGTATCTTAATTTCGTTTAGTAAATTTAATGTTTTATCATTCTTTAACGATAGATAAATCAGATTTTAAAACTGAATGAGATGTTCTTTTGATCGATTCGATCGCTCAAGTATCTCATAGATAAAAGAATTGTCTACAACTGTGGGCATGTTGCCAACACTAACAAGGCTACAGAATAGGGAAGTTAGGGTACCCTATCGGATATCCGAAACTATTTTGTACTACAATATCTATGTCAAGAATAGCTTCTGCTTCGTGTATTTGTTAGTAGGTGGAATGCAGACCAAGGTTCTTACCGGTAACCAATTATCTACATTTAGCGCACAATTTTGCACTAGGTGTTTTGTCTAGTTAGTCTTGTTCGTCTTTAGAATGAGTGCTATAGTTATGAGTTTCCTAACCATCGTCATTTTATAGGGATGATTGATTTTAGGTAAACCATCAACGGCGGCAATAAAATTCTGTTATTTTGATAGTGTTAGGTTATTATAAATCTCAAGGCTGATAGAGAGGATGTTATCTTCATTGACTTTCATAATTGTCCTCCTTGATCCGAGATCCCTACTTCTTTTCATACCAATCACTTGGGTAAAGTGTTCGTATGTCCTTTTATGTCCTGTGATCTTTCTAAATCGGATTAAAATCATTTTCTTTACATAAACTTTTGAATCTCAATAAAATCTTTGCTCCGCTATTGTCTTGAATCAACATCCATATATTTTAGGGTACAGTCCAAAGACAAACATTACCAAAACCGTAGTTCGGTACACACGGCATGTACAGTTAACCGCAATATTTACTATCACAACAGTGCAACTAGCGAGCGGTGCCGCGGTGCACCCACGCCCGCTCTCAATGGGCCTAGTGTCGCAATAGTGATGCGTGTGCGCACCGCACTGTAAATAATCTTGATTGTTTTGGGAATTGGTTTGACAATGGCAGAGTTTTTTTACATAATGAGATACATAGAAGGACGTCATATCTATTTACCTTGATGTGTGTGTAATTACTGGTATTTTCGAAATAGAACATGGAAATTAAAATCTTAAGTCAAAAAGAAGAATAAAGGAAACGCGACTAACTATTCATTCATTTCTATTAAAACCTGCAACTTGATGCTAGTTATGAAAGTTATATATCTGTATTACACTCCTCCTTGCCAAATACCTTTCAGCATGAATTTAAAGCGTATTAAGAGGTTTTTGCTCACATTAATCCTACATTTTGTTGATTAGATACAGCAAAGTATCAAGATGACTCAATCTCTAGTTATAAGCCGCGCCAGCCAGTCTAGAGAAGTGATTGTTGTTCTTAATCCGGAGCCCATAATATTAAAGTTGATTGTCTATTTGATATCAATTTTGTTTCAGATCTTTGTATTCTTTTAACATAAGCTTTTTATGTTCACTGTCGAAATTATTCTAGCAATAATCCCATCAAAGCTATCGTTTGTTTTGTTTCTTGTCTTTGGTTATTTAGTTTTTTGTGAGTTCATAGATGAAGAAATCTTCAGTCACGCATACCGTAAAATGTTATTTAGAAGTATTTGCACATAAATTGGTATATATTTTAAGACTCTCCCTAAAAATAAGCCTTCCGATAGTTTAATTAGGTACAGAAGGTAAAGGTTCTGCTTTTGTGTTACAATTAAGTATCTGATCTCTCATCCGCTTTATTTTTAGGGACCTTTTTTGGAACAACCTACTTTATAGGTACCATGTCAAAATATTATTCTTATCATATCAGCCTTCACAAACACTTATAAAAAGTCAGAATAATGGTTTATAGCTAGTGCAATTTCCTAAAAATTCTATTGCATTTTAAAAATTCTGCTTTCAAAAGGAGACTTTGATTTAATATTGTATGCAAGCATGCATATGCAACGATATGTGTACGTAATAGAAAAATCCAATCCGTAGTCCTGCCACATCCAATCTGAACCGAAGCGGACCGGACTAGACGGATTTTATTAAAAATCCTATCTTGTTTGTGACCGAGTGAATTTTTATTGCGAAAAGGATTTTGGATCTTAAATACGGGATAATAAGAAGCAAGATATAATATATGATATAAAGTACCTAATGTATGAAAATTTGAAATGACAATCTCTCTTTTTGCTTATTTTCCTGCCGTCTCAGCAAACACCCTCCGCACCAAGCGTTAGATAATGTGAAGACCTATTTGAATTCTATGTTAATTTCGTTTCATTGCTAAAATAGAAACATCATCTATGTATCCCACATTCTAGATAAAAATCTGGTTCAGTTTACAAAACGATATAGGTATTTTAATCACGAACTATTGTTTGTGAAGAATTTACCAGCGTATGTATTCTGTAACACAGACTTAGCCCGTCAGCGTGACTTGCAGCGGCCTTCTCACGTAACAGCGTAGAGAACAAACGAGATAGAACATATTATTATACTTCGGTGTAACATTTCACCTTACATAAATTGTACCCTTCTAATCTCTACCCACATAATTGTGACAGTCTCAAATGTTTGATTGTCCTACTTCGTAATAATGTCATCTAACACAAATATTTGAGAGATCCCCACAATCTGGGTGACACGTTAGTTGCCACATTAATATTTATGATTCGCCGTGACATACAACACTGCTATGAAACGTAAATAAAGATTTTACGACGTGACATGGAGATTTTATCGTGAAAAGATTTGTAACAGTAGGGCCACTCGTAAAAGACTAATCTACTAAAACAGTCTCATCTCAGCTCATGAAATTTCGATGTTAGGGAATTGCTTGTTAAGTTACGACATGAGCATTTAATGTTTTTTTGGTGGATAGAATTCTGGGTTTGGAACTTTGGGCAGCAAGTACTCTTTATAAAAAGAAAAACGTATCGTTAACAATGCGATCAATACCGTAATCTGAATACATATGTAATTAAACTACTTTTTTTTCAACATATTGAAGAGAAAATACTACTCAACTTCTTTGTTGTACTTAGCTTAGTTAGTTTAGATTTTTGCGTACCTTTTATAACACTTTTATTTAGCAATCCCTTTAAATATCTACCATTTAACATAGAAGGTATTTACATTAAAACGTAAATCCGGCTAACCTTGAAGATTCCAAAACGAGTTTAGTGTTGTGTAAAAAAACTACAGTTTGGACGAAATTACGTTATCAATTAAACCAGTCCTGACCTTAAGGTCATCTTTATAAAATTATCAATTCATTACGGCCGAAAATATTGTAATCGGAACAAAAACGACGAAGAATAATTGAGCGAGCACATGTCTTGGGAAAATAATCCTTGAAGCATTATACTTTGTAATAGATTATGAAACATTATAATCAAATCACTTATCTCTATACCGGTTTAATTATAATGATGCTATTAATTTTGCTATTTTAAAGTTGCATAATTCATCTATGTTATTTACACTTCTTAAGAGCTTTCGTCTGTATTTTTTTTCTACATGTATACAGTACCTACCGGATTCCAGGGGCTTTCTCCTGAGTTACCTGAGCTCTCCTATCTTTTGTAGGGTCCACACCTGAGACTACATCTCAAATTTCCCCCGCAGGAACACAACACTACAAGGTTGTTATTTGGCAGCGGTCTTCTGTAAGGTGGAGACTGGAGGTACTACCCCAGCCGAGCTGCTCCAAATTCGGTACAGGCGAGTCCGTTGCGCCCTACCTCCTATGAAAATCCTAAATCCGCCACTGCACGTATGTGATTATTTAAATGAAGTCAGATTTTGTTGTGTGTTTGTCTGATAAGGGCATGCAAAAACAGAGTTTCTTGTTTTGGCCACGGGTCTACAAAACAACTGATTGACCTTGCAGATTGTTCGGCATATACGTAGATTGATCTTGGCCTAATGATCTTTTGACGATTGTTTGAATCATGGACGATACTGTGACGGATGTATACAAATAGACATCTCATCCGACGCGGTAAAGCCATTTCTTGATGACGAGAACGGGCCGAATGTATGAAGACATAAAGAGAAAATTGGTTGTTGCCTTGGAGGTTTTTCTTGGGAACAAAGTGAACGATTTGTCTTTCAAAATTGAAACCATAGGTAATTTGAATGGAAAATCTAAGGTAAGAAGAAGCTTGTGATAATATACAAGTCTCTTCTACCTCGACTCTTACAACATCGTGGCTGGCAACTTCTTAATGTTTTCTTTCTTTTTTAATAAGGATTGAAGACCATGGTCCCTAACCAATCGACCATTTAAATAACTTGTGTGGTCTAACCAAAGATCTAGAACCATCTCGTGCTGTGTTACTCTTGGGAATATACCCACCATGTTCTTCTCATAAAGGCAACAAATTGAAATGAACTAATAAATACAGTATCAAGTATAGGCCACCAATCTGCATTGAATTGACACGCTCCACAAAGATATGTTTGCCAATTGAGTCTGCATACTCTGAATTGAACCAGCGGCCTGTTAGGGGCTGTCCATTCATCACGTGAGGCTTGAAATGGGGGGAGGGGAGAGGGGTCTATGAAAAATCAGGAAATATCACATGGGGGAGGAGAGTTGTAGTATCATGAGTATTTCTCAAAAACAAAAATTGTATTCTTTATAGGTAAGTAGGGTAGGGTACTGAGATAAGGGGGTAGTCTTGCTACATGGGAGGTATCCAACGGGGGGTTTAAAATGCCAAAAAAACATCACATGATTAATGGACGGCCCCTTGCTATCACAAAATGACTCGAGTAACAATTTACGAGCATACTCTATTAAAGACCAGCGAAATCACAGGGCAATCTATAAATAACTTTAAACGGTTCGATTGTCCGTCATGAAACAAATTGAAATAAACAAAGATGGCTGCGCATGCGCCACTGATTTATTGCATGTTTTGACACGATCGCATGACGTGTGTTTGTGTGTTGAACTGATAGATTCTTTGTTTGCTATCGATGTAAAAGATTATTATTACCTTATGTTAGAAATACTTGAGTACTGTTTTGATGGACGCTTAATCTTATAGGCACATTCTTAAAGAGGTTTACCTTCATATCAATATAAAGAAATACAGCATCAAATATCTTAGACTATATTGGTTTACTGGTTAAATGCCCTGACGTTAAAACGTCAGTTTAGTCGTAGCTTCGACTCCAATATTCCTCCCGTCACTTACCCATTTTGAAACTTTTATTTTGATGCTCCATCCCTATTCGTCGTAGCGTGAAGATAAGGTCATAGTGATAAATCGTGATGATAAATGGGCTATCTAACACTGAATGAATTTTTCAAATGGGACCCGCAGTTCCTGATATTAACACATTCGAACAAACCATTCAGTCAATTTCATTCATATATGAGTAAGTAGATTTTGCATCTAAAATTATAAAAATCTTGTTCTCTATATAAAATGGTGCAATACGGACATACAGATATGCTTCTAAACTCTGTGAAGTTGTTGTTTATCGCCTGTAAATCACCCAGAAACGTTCACGGTATTTTAGGATGACGATTGTGTGTGTCCGTTGTTTTATACATTACATATAATTTTTTTTGTTGAATTAACGGCTTTATATCTTGGAATCCTGTTACTTTTTTGTTAATAAAAATACACAGTTACATAAAACGTTATATTTACTTGGAGTATTCCATTTTTTTTAAGATATTTAGTCGATAATAAAGTTTTTATGTATTACAGTTATTTGTTGAAATCAAAAAGTTCTTCAATTCAATTTGCAAATTTAATTTTGTTATAGATGTCAAACTTATTAGAAACAAATAACCCACCTAATCCATTACGTACGATAACATCTCAATTTGTTTATACATATAGATTTTATCATCATAGCGAATAGCGTCATAAATGCCACAATAAATTTGGCAGAAGCGACCATGCATTTATAAATTATGAGAATTTAAATTAATCAGCAACACGATATCATACATACATGCAATTAACATGAAACTAACAGGTGCATCACCTACGTCACGTCACGTCACGTCATATAAAATAAAATGACGTCGTACAATGGACACGCGATATCGAGGTTACATCCACGTGCCGTTTCGTTTTACAACTTTTTAATTTATGTCAGTTTTTGGTACTTGACGTTAAAATTTATTATTTGCTCAAATAGCCACTTAACAATTTTATGGTGGTCCCGTTAACCTATGGTGCATTAAATACGATGATATATGATGTTTTGATCACGGCCAAAGGGGATGTGGGATGGTGTATATGTAGGTGTTAAATTATTGAAAATTAATGGAATGATGCCATAAAATTTTAAGTGGCGGAGAAAGCGTCAAAGGTCAGTACTGAAAAAGAGTGAAAGTTGACCGGAGGTTCAATCGTGATTTGATGAAGATAATTGTACTTCGGTCTATTCGGGTACAGTCCTTATACAAAAGCCGTGGTGGCTCAATGGGCAACGCAGTGACTCACGATCATAAGGGAGGTTCAAGCCTCTGACTAGCGGATGGTATCTACACTATATAATATTATAAAGAGGAAAGATTTGTATTTTTGTTTGTAACGAATAAACTCAAAAAGTACTGGTCCGATTTTAATCACTCATTTTTCATTAGAAAGCTACATTATCACTGAGTAACATAGGCTATATTTTACCCCTGTATTCCCACGGGAACGGGAACTACGCGGGTAAAACCGCGCGGAGGCAGCTAGTCCTGGATAACAGGAAGCAGAAAGTGAATAAACGAAAACAAAATTATTATTAGAACCTGTTCACACATCAACAGTTTTCAGAGCAGACACGCGGATATTTCAAGACCTAACCAAACCTAAATATCATAAACTATCTTATAATCTAGGTTAGACGTTTGCCATAACATGGCATCTGGCTTTGTTCATAACAAGCGGACCGATTTGGCATGGCTCTGAGTTCAAGTTCGTGCCAGTCGCCTGCCAATGCCAAGGCTGGCAACCGTATGTGCAGTGCATTGATAACGCGATATATACATTTAGAGGGCCAGTTGGTTTTGGTAACCTACCCTGATTTTCAAGCAGCTCTGGTTATTGGATTGATTCTGGAATCAATGTCTGTTTGTTCGATTTCTGGGTATAAATACTCGTAATTATGTATTTCTTTTTAAATAGTACTTATATGTAGTACTTACAAGCTGACCCTTACGCAACTCCGCGTGCGTCACACCATCCCCATTTTTGCTACATTTTTCATTGATGCTCCGTTCTTATTGTTCGAAGCGTGATATTATATAGCCTTCTGCAATAAATGGGCCATCCAACACTAAAATATTTTTTCAATTCGTTCCTCAGATAGCGCTATAAAGAACGCCCAAGTTCTAACAAAAAAACATTGCAGTTTTCAAACATTACTACATATGTCGACTATCTGGTTACGGTCACCTATTACTGTTCGTAATATCATGGTTTTTCATCCCACATAAATAAGCAAGCTGTGATTTTATTAACACTAAGTACATTGAGTGTTCGTCAAACACTTCCGGTACGTGGTCACCCCTAGGGTGTCAATCTTCAATCGCTTGAAGTCCCATCCCCTTTGCTACTTCAGCACCAGCTTTACAGGGGCGGACGGCGGGTTGTACACTCCTAAACCAAAACTACTTGGAGCTAATTAATCAATTCATTGATATTTTCAAGGAATAGATCCATTTTAACTTCAGTGGGGTATGCCTCTTTGTATCTACGGGGCCCTGGGTTACAGCCCAAAAAGCCCCTATAGATCCGCATCTGAGCCTTTGTATTCACGTTGGCGAGCAGGCCTCGGACTTCTCATATGATACCATAGTAAACGAAAGTGACAGCTAAGCCGGGTCGAAACATAAACATGAAAAATATGCCAATGCGCATGGGCTCCTGTATAATGTTAAAAAGAGTGAGCTCATGGTGTTCAAGGTGGGTTCGAAAAAGCCTGAAATGGTTCCTCCGGTGTGTCTTTACGGGCGTGCTTTGAATAGGGTGTCACGTTTTAAGTACCTTGGCCACATAGTTACAGAAGACTTAAAGGATGACTGTGACATTGAAAGGGAGCGGAGAGCGTTGTCGGTCCGCTGCAATATGCTGGCCCGCAGATTTGCACGATGTACGAAGGAAGTTAAAATCACTCTTTTTAAAGCTTTTTGCCAATCCTTCTACACGTGCAGTCTGTGGGTTAACTATACGCAGGGGGCCTACAACGTTCTTCGAGTTCAATACAATAATGCTTTCAGGATGCTGATGGGGCTCCCGCGGTTCTGTAGCGCGTCAGGTATGTTTGCAGAAGCGAGTACGGACAGCTTTCAGGCTATAATGCGGAAAAGGTCTGCATCCCTGATGCGTCGCGTACGCGGGAGCGCCAACAGCATCCTGAGGGTAATTGGGGAGAAGCCTGACTGTCCACTTTCATGGCACTGGACTCGTATGCATTGCTGCGGGTCGGGTGCACAGGAGGGTGGACAGAGGTTCTTAAATTAGTTATAGGAAACATAGAACCAGCCATTTTTGATAACAGAGTATATAATCTAACTTAGCAAGTTACCTCAATTTGTATGAAGAACCATGCTACTTTTGATTTGACGTCCGAAGGCTATAACGGTCCGTCGTGGACTAAATGACAGCGTAAAAAGCAGACATATTTCCTGCTTTTTGACATGCGACGTCTAGTTAGACTATAGTTTAGTGTTGAAGCCCAGCTTGGAACAGGATTGACGATTGCGCAGCGGTATAAAATAACAGCATGTAACCAAAATTGTGTAACCAAATTTAATGTCACTTTATCACATTGTAACAAGATATATAATCGATTATGAAGGATGTTACATCAATGCTTAATGTGTGGGCGGAATTTTGCAACATTAAAAAAAACAATATACCATTAAATTAACATTTCACAACACTAAAAGTGAACGTTCTAATAAATCAAGTAGATACGGCCTCATAATCAGTGTATGCAAATATGCTAATACCCGTATCTGGTCTAGTCTAGGGCTGGGACTGTGCGAGATAAATGCTCACATATCGATGTTTACAACTTTGTATCGATGGTTTCGCGCTATTCATTTCGAGCAAGGCCTTTTGGCATATAAGTACTAAGTTGTTAGAAAAGTTGAGTTATTTTTTAAAGGACAAAATCTAGAACTATCAGTTATTTTGTGCTCGTCTTTGATTTCGAAATTTTGATACTGACAGTGGTTCAATGAAATAAGCAAAGATCGGAAATGGAACCCTGACGCCATGTTCATTTAAATATTTTTATTTAAAAGGATAACGATTCAATTAAGTACGTAATTAGTTTTATTTTAGACAAATCGGAAATGGAACCCTGACGCCATGTTCATTTAAATATTTATTATTTAAAAAAGATAACGATTCAATTAAGTACGTAATTAGTTTTATTTTAGACATTACTATATTTTATTAATCCACTCGTTATATGATTCTGCTCTTCTATTTATGGCACATCACTAAATAGGTACAAGTTAAGGTTGTGCTTAATATTTCCTCACATTGGTTAGGAAACTCATCCTCAGGTACTACCGCCAGATTTGCCGCTTCATAATATCCAAATCATATTTTAAATCTTAAAGTTTATCAAAACAGATGATTTATACAATCTCTCATAAAAACTGCTGAAGGGATTGTCAATTTTTTGTTCGTGGGAAAATTTAAAGATGGAAGGAAGGTGGAAGATGCGAGTAAACCCGCAGGCGGTCGTGTATATATATTTGAATTGTCAACATCTCTAGTCGTGCAATGGTTAATATCGTAAAATGTTACGAGGCAATTTAATTATAACTTTAAACTAGTTTTAGAGTGATTTCAGTTTATGAATGGTAGGTATTTAAGCTGAGTTTGTTTAATATTAATTTTAAGATGACGACTGTCACGTCTATTTGAATGTATTAAAATAATATCATGTATAGTGGACCTGCGCAACTTTGTTAGCGTCAACTGTCCTTTCTCGATAAATGGCCTATTTAACACTGAACATTTTCAAATCGGCCAAGCAGTTCCTGGTAATCCCAGGAACTACTGGCGCGTTCGAGCAGACAAACTCTTCATCTTTATTTATTAAAGTATAGATTAATAATGTCAACATGGTTCTTGAAGAAGGGAAGAGATAGTTTATGAAGTTCATGGTTCGTGAAGAGATTTTTACAGGGTCGGCAACGTCCCTGCGGTGTTGCAAGCGTCCATAAGCTACGGTAACCGCATCCCATCAGGTGGGACCGTATGCCTGTTTGCCACCTTAGTGGTATACATATATGAACCGATGTAAGTGGTAGATTTAGTCAATTTAAAAACGATGACCTTGCATTATGATTGATAACCGTTATAATGGATAACAGTATAAGTTGTAATATTGTTTTAGCATATCATATATGTGGTTAATTCACATAAATAAAAGCTGACAAAAAATATATATATTTCATACACGATTCCGAGACATTTACGCAATTTTGGTGGACGATTGTTTGTTACCATAAATTCTACCAATATCTATTTTAGGTTGATACTTGAAAGCTCACAAAGCGCACAAGAAGTGATGTATTTAAAAGACCTAAGATTAATGGAGCATAATACGAATATCTATAGGCATATTATTTATTTCTGTTTGCAAAATAAATTAGAAATAAGACAGCCTAGTCGTTAGTGAAATAATTTATTCATTTCACTTATTCAAGTTTTGCCAGCACTAGTCAATTACATAGTAAGTTATGCTGTTGTGTTAACTGGCATTTTATCTGTTCTCCACGATTAGATTGATTCAGGATCCGATATGCAGCCTGTCAAGGGATTTTGTACTTAATTGGAAATTATAGAGGGTTAAAAATCACTTGACTATGAGAATAAGTTTTCAGAATGCAGCAGGTGCATAGCTTCAGATACCTACTAAAAGAAACAAAAAACCACTTTCAATTCTTCATTCATTTTACGACGGCATAAAAATCATTGAGTAAGTCTTTCTGTTGAGAACCAGATAGGCCACGTCTCTGAGAAAATTCGAATTATGTATCGAATTATTAAGACTATATATTTGGGGTTAATTTAGGACTTTTTAAAGCATTTTCAAGTACTGGAGATCATTTGACAAAAAATATAAGAAAAAGTCGTACACTCTGTTTTTATTGTACGAATATTCCTTTCAATGTTACAGTGAATGACATTGAAATAGAAGACATACAAATGATAACAAATGAGCCGCACTTTCTTCCGAACCACCTTTAGGTTAAAGCGAGATATTTAGCTGTAGTTAGTGGGTGAACATGTAAATAAATAGGTAGGAAACCTAATTAATAAATAGTCTAATTAATACAACGAGCATGTAACCAATAGAGTAGCAATAGTGAGCCATTTGTTTAGCAACGCATCAATGATTTGTCACGTATAACTAACAAGCCACGCTCGAACTAAAACAGTACCCGACCAATAAGAGACCTGTGTGTACGTCTAGTGCAACACTTGACCTTGAGTCGGCCAATCAGAACACAGGGGCCGGCGCAGCGTTTTGGCGTATTTTGTTTTCTAACAAAACTGTTAACAGTTCTACTCTATTGGTTACATGCTCGATGAATTAATAACACTAATCTATATCAAGGATACACCTAGGTACGTATATATTTGCAGACAGCTCTATTACTAATATACGTATAGTACAAAGTTGCAACATAAAATGGAATAACCGCCATTCGTATTTAGAGCAATTGCATAACCAATTCACGCTGGCCTCCCATGGGTCCCTGAATACCAGCAAAATTGGGTCATTTAGGGGAAACCTGCAACAGTTGGCGGGTTCAATATAAATTGGTTCACATAATCGTTGAAGTCTGTCTGGCGAGTTTCCAAAATGGCTGGTGTTACGGCATTTTATTATGATCTTTATGCCGTGTTTTACGTGGAAACACTGGAGGTGTTATGCCCATCATAACATTGAAATATACTTTACGTTGTTTGTATAGTCTGCTGTTCGAATCGTGTGAAAATACGATCGAAATATAGGTATTGAAAATTCATTTGTGGGAGTTTTTGCCGATCATCTCTTAATAGGAAGGATTTGCGGGTAATGGTGACCAAATTACTGATGTAACATATGATTATATTCACATATTTGACATATAAGAACCTTTTTTTTTTGTCTACTGAGCCTTTTATTTAGGACGAAGAAGCATAGATAGGTACTAGTCTAGTTTTAAAGACAGTCATTTATACTAGCAAATACTATCTTGGTTACGTCCCGTGGTTTTACCCGTGTTTCTAAATTTCATGCAGGTACCTACTTTCAGCCTTTCTGGCGATTGATCTCTCTCCAATTCAACCATTTCTCCAAAACATTCGCATTTATAATAGTAAGATTTGATATTAATTTGGTTACTTTTTTAAAACGGTTAATTTATACTTTCGGTGTCCAGTAACCTTTAGTAAGCTGATATTAGTTATGACACATGATATAATTACGATAATATTATAGATAAGTATAATTTTCCTTGTAATCGAATACGCAAGGACAATACTGTGGCTGAATGGCATTCATATTTTTTAAATGCATTCTAATAGTGATGTGCCTTTGTTCGAATATCGTAACTAATTAATCTATACTAATATCTAAAGTTGAAGTCGTTTGTTTGAACGTCCTAATCTCAGGAACTACTGGTCCAAATTGAATTTTTTTCAGTGTTAGATAGCCCATTTATTAAGGAAGGCTATATATCATCACGTTATGACGAAAATGAGAGGAGCACCAATAAATAATGTATCAAAATCGAGTTTATTTTTTCTTTTGAAAGCTTACGTAAATGAAGTCGCGGATTAAAACTAGCGTTAGCTCAAAGTACTTATTCCATGCGGACGAAGTCGCGGGCAGAAGCTAGTATTTAAATAAAAATTAACTTTAGAGGTTCTCAAAAAAACATGCCAATCAAAATTAGCTTCTCGTTCTGGTAATGGTAAATCTTGAATACCTTTAACCGGGTCAAGCATAGAGCACGGTAAAAACAAAACAATTGCAATAAACCAACAACTACCGTTCTAACAGGCGTATCGCGAAATGAACAAGTAACTGTTAAAAAATAAC
Organism: Thyatira batis; assembly: GCA_905147785.2. Classification (NCBI taxonomy): domain Eukaryota; kingdom Metazoa; phylum Arthropoda; class Insecta; order Lepidoptera; family Drepanidae; genus Thyatira; species Thyatira batis. The sequence continues at coordinate 10,461,680 of LR990489.1, forward strand.
GGCTTATTTTCCAACGCGTTATTTAACATGATGATTCTTCGCACGACCAATCTATTTAGAACCATACTAATATTATAAAGAAGAAAGATTCGTTTGTTTGTATACGAATAGGCTAAAAAACTACTGGGCTGATATGAATAATTCTTTCACTAATAGAAAACTATATCAGTGAGTGACATAGGCTATTTTATCCCAGTTTTTCTACGAGAACATGCACTACGCGGGTGAAACCGCACAGCGGAAGGTAGTCGCTCATAAGTAACTTGCTGTTTCCTCGCGGTAGTTCCCGTTCCCGTGGGAATACGGGGATAAAATATAGCTTAATTTTACCGCAGATAGTGTAACTTCCTAACAGTGAAAGAATTTTTCAAATCGGTCAAGTAGTTTCGGAGCCTATGTAATGCAATCAATCAAACAAAAAAATTATCAAATCTTTCCTCTGTATAATCTTCTTATATATAAAAATCTGGTGTCACAATATTGGTAACCATACCCCTGCGAAACGGCTTGACAGATTTTTATGAAATTTAATAGGTAGGTCTGAGAATCGGCTACTATCTATTTTTCTTACCCCTAAGTGATCACGGGAACGGGAACTACGCGGGTGAAACAGCGGGACGGCAGCTAGTATTACTATAGATGCGTTGTGGACCAACTAACACTGGTTAATAGCGTGAGTCATGTCCGAGTTAAATCAATTTCTATAATCGCTGGTTGCTATTTTTTATATCGATATAGTATCGAGATTGTGTTACCATTCATACTTCAGATGGCGACCTACATTTTAATGAAGCTGCGATAGAAGACGTCCGATACATTTTGATAGTTGATTGTTCCAGTTATTGCAAATACACATTTATATTACCAACGGGGATTGAAATAAGAACTAGCTTCTGCCCCGCGTTTCAGGAGATTTTTAACATTCCCGGGATAAAAGGTAGCCTATGTTTTTCTATGCTAAAGAATTAATTTCATTTTAAATAATTAATCAAAATCTTAGCTGTTTAGGTTTAGACTTTCAATCACTCTTCAAATATTTATAACTGACACTATTTGAATGGCGTGCTCTGATTGGTGGAGAGCAGTGAGCGGACCAATCAGAAGGCCGTATCGAACGCGATTACTGAGTTGACATCACAAATAAAAGCATAGATAAAAAAACCTTGGTCAATTATTTTAGATCTATTGATAAATATGAGCAACCTGCAAGGTGAAACGAAACAACTATGGAAAGAGTAACTTCATATAATAAAGTACCTAATAACTAATAATACAGGTAATTTATGGCATGTAATAAGAATGACTAATGAAATAGTACGCGAAGGGATAATAAAAATTATCAAAACGGCATCGGAGCCGCGGGCTAATGTTATATTAATGGGCAAACTAATGTTACGGTTGGACATAAACATAATGCCGATAGCTATGGTCGAATGGCCGTAGATCCTAAACATGATAATACAATTTGAGGCTTTTTTTCGCATACATGTTTTTTGCTGTTGGGGCTTATACCATTTTTTATGCCAACTGATGAGGCGTAGGCGTTAATGGTAATAGTTTTACTCGCATTCACAGGGGTTCTTCAATTATTCTGGGATTAAAAGTAGCCTATATGTTATTCCAGAACATATTCTAACTCTGTAACTTCTGGCGTGGAAGAGTAACATACATTCATCCTTGCATACGTTTTCATAAACTTTCGCATTTATAATATAAGTAGGATACGCCAAAATCTAGGCAATTTTCGATTATGGTTAACGATGCCTTTAGATGTTAGAAATATCAGGGGCATATAATACAGATGCAGAAATGCATCATAGAATTCACAGATACATAGAGGTGTTAAAATCATATCGTAAAATATTTATCGTTTCAAAGCATTATGGGTAGTGCTTCCTCTGATAGACAGGTTTACGAACTGCCAAAACTTTGCAAAAATAACTAAACAAGATGGTATACCTCAAGGTGATCTCAATATATAGACATATCAATAAAACTATAGATAACATAACAGCTCTGGTCCACCTACACACGAATAAAGATTCTCCTCTAAAAATGACCATTTAAAACCAAATTTACAATGACAACAATACGAAATAAGTTATCTGCAGATCAAAACGGCGGCGACGTCAACATTGAATCACATTCTATGAATTAATTGCAATCCCACTGCACGAATATTTGGATATGTGCCAAATGTCAACGCTTAGAGCATACATGAGATACTAACGACTGTTGCATTGCAAGGTAATGACATATTCGTGCAAAATAACATAAATGAAGGTGACGGTACAGTGTGAGATGAGGACAGAATAGATCAGTCATTACACAAGCCGCTACTTGAAGATAATGACATAACATCCACAAATATCCATTTAAAGCGCTAAGTAAATGCGGTACCTGATTTACAAAAGCATAATTTGTCCATTTGTAACCTTGAGCTGGACGTAGCGGCTTTTGAGTTCAAGATGCATTTAAACTGCTAGATTAACTCTTTAACAGCTAATATATAGTTTGAGGGTACCAAATGAACTCATGTGTGGTATAAAGGTTGACAGAAATGTTACTGAATCCTTAAAAATATGGATTTTTTAATATCCCTACTTGAATTCACTAACGTAGATAGTGCTGCCTCGATTATATAACATAGAAATCTCCATCATTGTGTAAATCCTCATACGAATTCCTTTTTAATAAGCGAAAAAAACTGCACGCGAAAGCAAGAATCATAATAATACGCTCGAGTTGCCGCCTGTTATAAAAACATGAAATAACTTAAAAATATCTCAAGAAAATACCGGGGGACGTAGCAAATTAAATTTTTATATATTTCACTGATATAACGAAGTTCATTCCTCTACAAAGAGAATCGCTAATGGCTGGCCGTCCATGGCAAATATTTTCTGTTAGATGCCAAGAGATGAATTTTGTTTTCTTTATTTTCCACTCGGATGCTTTGAGTACCCTGTTTACCTTTTTGCAGTATCGTATTTTTCTTAGAATCGACAGATGTTACTTATTTCGCTAGAACTAAGAATTTTAACGGTATCAAAATATTCTTCAAGAGAAATTGATTTACTAATTTGGGCTACCAATTTCAATCATTGTAATTCATAGTAGTTTTGTCAGTAGCTTTGAACTCCAAAAGTGGTATGTAGGGTCTTAACTGAAAGGAATGTTTCTAAATACTTGAATCCCTGACGTTAAGTCTCTAGTTTTGATTGAAACGTTTATTTCAACAAGCTCTTTACACACCTATAAAATTTCGTAAGATCCATCATCAACATCATCCGTACTAGGAGTTTTATGTTCCGCCCACACAACTAATCATTGTTAGAATTATAAATGGTGATGCCCATTGCCCATCCAATTCAGTAAGGTAGACACGACTGGCCGACTTTTCGACGCTGGACCTATACTCTGTCTCTTTCATTAACTACGTTATCACATGAGATGCTAGATCGAGGGTGTGATGAGCTCATTCGTAGATGGAGTTGGTGTTAGAGAATACAAGTACCTACAGATGAAACTATCACAGTATATATGGTTCTTGACTGAGCTGTCACTGTAGAGCTACTTCCTCTATGATATTACGATTGGAATATTAGCAGAATGTCTTAATTTTACTTTCGTACCATTTGGGAAATGATTTTCTAGTAATACCTTTAGTTTTTACAATTGAAATTAGCGATTGAGTTGCTACGTTCTACCACACCGTCCCGTACCGCTTCAAAGCAGGCGGACTGTATGCCTGTTGGCCACCTTTATGCCATAAAAAAAACGTTGAGAATGACTAGAAGATAAAACAAAAAGATAGCAATTTTTTTCTTAACTCTTTCCAAAGTCTACACGATATACATGTATATAGAAATTAAACAGAAATGTTCGTTGTTTGAAATAACAATTGGCAGTGTTTTCGCTCGTGCGAACTGAACAATTTCAAAGAACTTCCAAGCTTGGGAAGCAAGTCAAAAGATCACTAAATCAGGTCTTGACTTGCCAACATGGGTAACTTTTACAAACACAAGTTCTTCTTTTGCACGTCCAATAACTTTGAGCTTGGTAAGTAGGGCTTCCATTCAAAAGGTTTGTGATATTTTTATGACAATCTCATTTGTGTAACCATTTTTTAGAGCAAAAGTTGCAAATCAACCGTAGTCGTTCTCGAGCTGTGAGCTTAGCAACATATTAAGATTTATATATATACTAGCTACATTACTAATATAGCTTCCGCACCGCGGTTTTATCTACCTTCTCTTAACGTTTTCAGTTTACACGAGATATAGGTACATCTACGTGCTATTCCAAAACATATTCTTACTTTGTGCCAAATATCACCTGGATCTTCAGTCGTTCTGGCATGATTGAGTAACAAACATCCATCCATTCAGAAATTCGCATTTATAATAGTTGTAAGATGCATGCCACATTTTTAGTGGCGTCTAATATATGGTTTGTACTCATTTTTGTTCTAGACTGTACATGATTAAATGCAAATTATAAATCGACTAGTGGCTCCTCGCGGTTTCACCCGCGTTCCCGGGATAAAAAGTAGCCTATGTGTTATTCCAGAACATATTCTAGCTCTGTGCCAAATTTCAAGCAGATCCCTTCAGCCGTTGGAGCGTGAAAGAGTAACAAACATCCATACATACAAACTTTCGCATTTACAATATTAGTAGGATAAGTAGGATAGATGATCGTTTCGTTTCGATAATCGATTATAATGACAATGTTATTGATGAATAACTTAAGAAATATAAATATTTACATAATTGTTTTTTAAACTCTTAAGCCATAGCATATTTCGTAGCTAAGATTGTTAGGATATTTAAATTGTTTTTTTATATCTTGCAACATCGGAATAGTTACTAAAATACAGATTTAGGTGGATTTCATTGACAAAAGTCTAAGGTTTTTGTTATTTTATCATTTGGTATACAATCACCATCGAAAAATTGGACGTATCTCTTTTCAATTAGTAATCCCACTAAGGACAGAATGCCAGTTAATAAAGCTTAAGGAAAGTAATTTAAAATATTTTTTCTTTAATTTCGATGTGGGTAGATTGGTATCTCATCAAAATCGTTGAAGCGAAAATCCGAAAGTTGTAAATCACTGGTAAGAAGGCCTACATTCACAGATCTATAAAAGTGGGTTGGTTAGTTGGTAACTACTTATAATTTATGATGATCGATCTTATACGGAACAATCAGATTGATACGCTTATAATACAGAAGGTACCTATTATATAACCCCTGTAAAATAATCATCAATGTAGTATTCAATCGAAGGTTAAATTAAAAAATGCAAAATAATTGCAAGAATATTTAGTATCATAATGCATCTTAATCTCAGTTGAATCTCTTTGTTTCCAACCGTACAACTTAATCAATATTCAATGTTCTTATTTCGAACACCCACCTTTTAGGTTTCCACCTCCTAATGAAGACTCCAAACATGTTCGAATCTGACTTCATTCACATCACTAGTGCACATTCACCCCACCCCACACGTTCCGTTCACAAATCCACAACACAAAATCAACTCGAAAAACACTCACATGAATAGAAAAAATAGCCGAGTTAATTCCACGTTTTAAACGAAAGCGTTAAAATAACATAATCGACGTTAAAAATAAACCTTAATACAAATTTGATATTCACTGTTTACAAACAAACACAGAATCGAGAATCGAAAGACTAACACTATTGCGTAATGCTGTCAACTTTGAATCGATAACGAGGGATGTCATTCGATATTCATAATTTGACAAGCGAGAATGACACAACGTTTTAATATTTTTTTAAATAAAGGCCGGCACACACGTGCGGATCGCGCAGCCGATGCACGGCGACTGGCTGGCTCATAGGCCATGGCTCCCGGTTGCATTGCAATATGCAGCTGGTGTATACCCCGGCTTTGTATTAATAAATTTTAGATGTCAACCGCTTTCCGTGGCGGCCGGTTAGTCTTGCCAGTTGTTCGCTTGAATGGGGATAGTGTGGATTATCGCAACGATTTCGATAGACAAGCTGAAATTATTACATAGGTAGGTACAATGCAGAAATTCCAATAGTTTACCAACGGAACAGTGCAACGCCGTGTGACATTTTTGATGTATTAGAATATAGCGTGCTCTTTTATTAAAACTCTGAGCATTGTAATAATGCTGCCAAGAACTTTTCTTTCATTAATTAGCTAGTGATGTACATTAGTCTAAATAACTTTCTTTATTTAGCATTATACTATTGTATTCATCACAAATTGGTCATTAGTTCAAAATCTCCATTGTTACAAGATGACTATTAAAATAAAGGAGATAAAAGTCAAACTTAATTCAACTATTATTCTCGATAGTAACTGTAGCTTGAAAGCCAATAGCGCTTGCAAATAAAAGAAAGAAAGCAATCCAATTTGAAAAGCGAAAAAAGTGGATACGTCAGTGTCCTAGTTACGGAATCGAGCCGAGGACCAGTTGAATTATCCGCAGGCCTCAGGAGTCCCAGGGCCTCTGCATTCGAGTGGTGACCCACTTTCGAACTCCGAACAGGATCGTATCCGAAACGTGGATGCTTGTTATTCCCTACCTGCCCTTGCTTCTAGTGCCTACTTTTACGGGGCGCACACTCGAAGCAGCGGACTTCTCATCCGATAGTCTATAGAATGAAAGAGATAGATGATTTAGAAATTGAAAGATCATCGAGCTGGTGTTATTCTATGTTATTGAATGGAACACAGCGGTTACGTGATCGTATGTAAGTAACACGGTTAACGCTAGATTTTTTTTTATTTGAATAGGCAAAGTGTCGTAACGTGTGAACCACAACTTGAGCAACTCGATTGAGTAAACATTAATCGATCGATTCGATTCGATTAGAATAAAAATGTGTGCGAAGTTTACGATGATGTTGGAATTTCGAAAATTTTTGCGTTTGTTTGCAAAATTTTAGGTTTGAGGGTCAACAGAATATAAACTAGATATGTTGAAGATAGAAGTCGGTAGAATTAAAAACTTACCATCAGAGTACTGTTATCGCTCTTGTAATAGTTCATTCGAGTGTATTTACCTGAAAAATATAAAAAAAAAATTCAATTATCACTAGCTTAAATAGCATCACCTGATGTGCGCGTCGCTAAATAATTTTGCAAACTAAAAGACATTGACCGCTCGTCTATTTACATTACGCTTTCAGGTTAAAATTATTCTTTACATAATCAATTACTGGACCATGTTATGCCAGCCTAATGGTAGACGAATCTATTGTATCTATATCTTTACTTCTCTTTTGAATATATAAAACTATATTGTTATCTCCCTCTCTGTTATTTTCCTGTCTTCAAACCATGCAACGGATTTCGATACGGTATTCACTAATATAAATAACGATACATAAAAGGTGTTTGCTACAATTAAATAGCATCCTGTGATTTGATAGTGATTTATGATTCCAAAATTTTCACCTTCCTCTGAATGCCTTTCCAATTTGGTCTCATCATAATTACCACACTTTTTATTTAACACTAAACTGTTCAACCAGGATCTTTAAAGCTGGCATTTTGTCTGAATCCAACCCTCATTAATAGTGCTTTAATGTTGCAGCTATCCCGCTATGTCAACTTCTTTACACAGATTGCTCCACTTACAAATAACAATGAAGCTTCTGAAGGTTTTGGACCACTAAATATATATCCAAAATCTTTTGCAGGGAATTTCTATGAACCCATAGGTTTACCTATATATAAGTATTATAATATTCTCGCTGTTATAGCCCAATGCACCTGGCCCACCTGAGGCATTAATTTTCTACTGTTTAATTATACTTCCCTAAGCTTAACTAGTAATTTTCTTTGAAGCAATGATTAGGGCTCTCTATAATCAATTTTATATTACAGATTGTGTTCGTTACCTAATGATTCTGTTACTAAATCAATACGCTTGCACGTTGTAATATATAATCGCTTTTATATACGTTAGTAATGTTATCTAATCGTTGAAAACTCCAGCAGTATGTATGTTCATCATCTGTTACACAAAATTCTGAAACTATTGCGAAAATAATTCCTGCTAAGATCTAATACAAAGTATTTTAATATGGGTGATGTGCATACCATATACATAGTTATATTTGTTTATATATAAATTAAGTGTAGATATAAGTATAGGTATAATTTAAAATACTTTTCCAATAAACCCGGACCTAATCATTCTTATCCGGGACAACCGTTGAGCCGTGTAAGTCGTTTTCGGATCAAAATTCTCCAATGACCCAATGAGCTACATCCTTAATCCCCGACTTATCTTCATCTTCCATTTTTCACACGAACGCTCCCAAAGATCAGCTTTCATTTTCTTTAATTCAAATATCGATAAAAACAGACCTCTCACGTCGTTTTGTAACTAAAGAAAGAGAGCACGCTATAGTAACATCGAGATATTTTTACCGGTTTATTGATTTGCCAGACTTGGTGCTCAGGGGCCCTGAGTTTCAAGTCACTGGTCCTTGGTCCAACTTCGGCTTAGGACAAACATTTTCAGTTCTGTGTCTGAGTAAAATACCTATTTATTTGGTATATGGTTAGAAAATACCACATTACAAGCTTTGCCAAATTTGGAAACAGATTGGCCGTGTATACAAAATGTCCCAGAGAATTTATTAGCTTATTTACCTTACAGAATTGAACCCCAGTATGATTGATAGCTAACTCGGTCTATACTTATCCAATTTTGCATTCCAATCGATAAGCATGTGAAACGAAACAGCTCGCAGGAGTAAACAACCGTGAATAGCCTCTTTGTCTACTTCAAACAGTTGTTGTTTACAGTGTACTGAGTTCTGGCGTGTTTGGATATAATGACAGTGCAGCCTGTGATGTAAAAGAGAGCTTTATGTCCAAGCTTTTTTATTATGTAATGACATGGGCCTGTTTGACCACAACGTTAGTCGCGAGAGGGGTCGAAGGACCATATTATGAAGTTTTATGAAAAACAACCTTCTAAACCGGGCTTTAGAGGCGATAATTCATAAAACGTGTTAGAATGAATAAGTTAATAGGAATATTTAGTTTTCATTAAATCTGCATGCCAAGGAAGGAAACCAAAGTTCTAAAGTGCAGCTGTGCACACATAAAACTAGTAGCGGTGCTTAGCTGCAGAATTTTGATTTGAGAATGGTTTTTGGCAGCTAGTCAAGCAGACTAAAAGTACCCTTGCTCTATGCAAAAAATGAGTGTTAGTTTTTGAAGAGAGAAATTACTGACTAGACATGTGAAAGTAATACTTTAATCGTGTAGTTATGAACGTCTAAAATATCTCAGTAAGCCGCAACTCCCATTCATTCATAGCATTCCAGACTATTCATAAATAAGATAAAATCTCAGCATGCAGTATTCCCTTAAAATGGGTCAACGAACACTTTAAATAAAAAAGGAACAAAAATGCGGCCGAACTGTTTTTAGCACATTATGCAACCGGAACCGCTAGAGATAAAATTCTCGATTATCAAATGCAAATTTTTAAAACGTTAACTGTAAAGGGGCTGGCTGTGAGCCTCTGACATTCCAGGAAACAGTTGTAGCAGGCAACACCTGACATTTTCGTAATAGCAACCCCGGCGCGCCGGCGGCTGCGCGTGTGGGCCTAAGTGGGCAAGTTCAAAGTTATACGAGAGGTAGAGGTAATTTTTTTAAACCCTACAGAGTACAGTGTTATGATAAAAATTCATGATAACATAGTCGGTGTTTGAGAAAGATTGTGTTATCCCTTTCATTTTAGATTAAGGGTACTCTATTTCTTGCATAATAAAATTCATTTTGTATGCATCATTATTTTCTTGCTTGCATACACTTTTATCCCGAGAAGTATTCTGACCAAAAGCCTTTTTATATTAATAGCCTTTGTGTCATCCAGAACATATTCTACTTAGTGCATTTTTACCCATTCCGGCTTAAAAGAGTACCAAACATCCTACAAACTTCCGCATTTGTAACACAAGAAGGATTTTGTAAATATCGTACGTTTACTAACATTGACTTACGCTTCAATGGCCACTTTGATACATAGATCGCTGACAAACAAAAAGTTACATTAAAAGCAACATTATTGATCGTTACAGCAGATTTATGGGCACTCGCCGAACTTCTAGAAGATTGATTGCCGCCGAAATTGTCGAGGAAGTTCTAATTTTGATCCTGATTGTACTGGGTCAAGCGTTGTTTCCAAGTTTTGTTAATGTACCCACATTTTCTTTTATAATAAGTACCTACCTAGTTTCTTTAAGACATTAGCAAGTTATTGAAGATATAAACCTATAATAAACTAGTACGTATTTACTACTAGTAGTACTTCTGTCAATAAGAAGAGAAATATTAAAGTTAATCAACATCTATAGCTTTCTTGGGAAAATAATACCAATAAATAGAATGTTACTACAACATATGATGTTGCATAAAGACAGTACTTAGTGTTAGGTAAACATATTTTAATAGGCCGATTGGCCGTGTGTGAAAAAAAAAATGTCCCAGGATATTTATTTATTTATAATACTGCATGTTTATAGAAATCATTGTATAGTTACATTCCTATATATATATTTTTTTATAAACAAGCTCCTACGAACGATGTTAAAGCATGATAAACTCTACCTACTGCGTCACATTCCTCAGTGTCTCATGAAAACCCCATAAGAAAACCATGAGAATGCAACCCCACCACATGATGTAGTCCACAATCATGACATATGACGACACTTTCTAAAGAGACAAAAAATTATACCACGTATAGACAAGTAAGCTCTTTATATCACGGAAAAGATCCAAGTGGCTGTTTGTAAAACGGTTGGCTTCATGTTCTACATTATGGATGGTGGAGTAGGGTTCCCAGACATGTTGATACTTTTTGATTACGTGTTCAGCCAATTCAGAAGGTGTCTGGCCTGTCCATCTTTTGCAAGCCTCTTTAAATTTTCCCAGCGCCTGTGTCCGCTCCAAATTCAAGAGGATTTAATGACATATTTAAAGTATATGACAAAAAAGTCTTAAAAGAATTGTATATCCTAAAACTTGAGGCTAACGAAATGATAACTTTGTCTTATAGCATACAAAAAGCTGTTTAAATAATCTTCCGCATAAACACACATAATCAAAAGAAACAATTTATTATTGAGTAAGTAATCCCTATTAATAAATGCGACAGTAATTCAAGTTCTTTTTTAATCAGAGCTTTACTAAACATATTCTCATAATAAGGTCACTAGACATTCCGTCGATATTGTATTCCACGTATATAGTGGACTTCACAATTGTATCAGGCGATGCCCCGGAGGCATCCGTGGAAATTGTATTATTGGTGCTGATACGTGATTGGAATATAGGGCCCTGATTGGCGTTTTGTTACGTCAAGTTGTGGTAAAGTATTTTTTACTGGCAACCCTACGTGCCAGAGATCTGGGATCGCCTCATTCAATTCCCGTGGAGAATGATCTCGAATGGAAAGATGGAGGAAATCAAACGGTTAACAATATCGAGCGGAGGTATATATTGAACTAGCTTCAGTCCTGCGGATTTGCTCGCCTTCTTTGGACCTTCAACTTTCCCGTAATAAAAGCTTTAGTCTATCTCTGTACCTAAAATCAGTGGTTTAGGCGTGGAAGCTTCTGCCTCGCGGTTTCACCCGCGTTCCCGAGGGATCTTCAATTTTCCCCGGATAAAAAGAAGCCTATGTGTTAATCCAGGGTGTCAGCTAACTCCATAATAATAATAATAATAATATAGCCTTTTATTCAGATCTTACAATGGTTTTTAAACTTATGTAAAACTATATAAACTTATTTAACTTATTTTACTATCATATATCTTAGACTTGTTTAACTAACATTAACTATATAAACTTATTTAGTATCTAACTTTAAAGACTTAAACTTAATATATATTAATAAAATTAAGCTAATATTTGGTCCTTGGTTATTTTGCCAAGATCTGTTTGCCAGTCGGCAAAGGCCTCCTCCAACCTTTTCCACTCCTTTCTTTCATGGGCCACTCTGTTCCATGTAACACCTGCGACTTGTCTAATATCGTCGACCCACCTTTTCTGTGGTCGACCTCTCTTCCTTTTGCCTTCCTTTGGGTACCACCACGTCACCCTTTTGCTCCATTTGTCTTGTCCTCTTGCCAGGTGACCAGCCCATCGCCATTTAAGTCTTTTTATTTTGCTCATTACATCAGTAGTTTTTGTTTTGTTTCTGATGATGACTTTTTTAATTCTGTCGGACTTCTTGATGTTTAGCATGCTCCTTTCCATTGCATACTGGCATGTTGCTAGTTTGCTTGAGGTAGCCTGATTTAAGGACCATGACTGACACCCGTACGTAAGGACTGGTAATATGCAGGTGTTAAAAAGTTTACTTTTTAGGTTTATATGGAGCTCCCTATTTTTCATAGCCTCTCTTAAACTCCAGTATGTTTTCCAGCCATTTGTAATTCTTCTGTCCACTTCCTTCTGCATGGGATCTTTTTGGGTTATGAGTTGCCCTAGATATACGTACTCATCTGTATAGTTAATTTCAGTGTTTCCTAGATCTATATTGTGTTTGTCCCCGTTTGTCATCACCTTAGTCTTTTCTGGATTCATTGCCAACCCTACTCTCTCACTTTCTTTTGCAAGTTCTTTTATCATTCTGGTTAGGTCTTCTGCTGTTTTTGCCAACAACACTATGTCGTCAGCAAATCTTAAGTGCGATAGCAGTTGACCGTCTATATTAATTCCGTGATGTTCCCAATTGAGTCTTCGGAAGATTGATTCCAGTACTGCGGAGAATAGTTTTGGAGATAGAGGGTCTCCCTGCCTTACGCCTTTTTCTACTTTGAAAGGAGTACTTTTCTTTTCTAGTTGGATTCTTGCTCTACTACAGCTATATATGTTTCTTATTAATCGGATGTACTTGTGTTCTATTCCTTGTTCTAGTAACGCCCCCCATATTTTGTCGTGTTGTAGAGAATCGAATGCTTTACTATAATCGATAAATGCAATGTAGTATGTGAGTTGGTATTCATTGAATTTCTCCAGAATTTGACGCACCACGTGAATGTGGTCGATCACTGAATAGTCTCTGCGGAAACCTGCTTGCTCGATAGGTTGGTTTTCGTCTAGGGTTCTTTCAATCCTTTTTAGGATGATCTTAGCAAAAATCTTATATATATTGGACATGAGGCTTATAGGGCGATAATTTCCTATGTCATATTTATCGCCTTTCTTATACAGTAGGATGATGTGTGACTCAGTCCATTGCTGGGGGATGATTTCAGTATTCGTTATATCTTTGAACATATCTGTGAGGACAGGTAGTAGGATCTCTTTGCTATGTTTTAAAATTTCATTGCTTATGCCGTCAGGCCCGGGTGCTTTCTCTCTCTTTTGGGTGTCGATAGCCTTCCTAACTTCAGCTTGGAGAATGCCGGGGGTGTTCGAAGTATCCTCTAGATTGATTTCAGATTGCGCAGTGTTATTTCGATAAAGGTTTTTATAGTACGAAGTAGCTGTTTTTAGTATGTTAATTCTGTTATGATTGAAGTTTCCTCGGGCGTCTTTCATTTTTACTATCCAGTTTTTCATGTCGGTCAATTCTTTGAGTGCTTTTTTAGTTCCTCCAGTTTTTTGTATGTAGCTTTCTATCGTTCGCATCCTGCGTTGTTTTATACCCTTTCTCAAACTCTCTTTGATGTCTTTGCTGATTTTGGCTATTTTCTGTCTTCTATTTTGAGTACTTCTATCGTTTATAAGGTGACTTCTTTCTTCTAGGAGCTTTAAAGTGTCTGTTGATATTATTCCTTTTGCATCAGTTTTGGTGTCTGTTATGAGTTTAGTTTGGGTTTTGATAATATTCTCCATATAATTGTATTTATCTTGGGTTCCCATTTCCTTAGTGTTTTCTTTAAAGTCACTAAACTCAGCTCTTAAGGCTGTTGTTATTTGTTCTAATTGCTGTTCGTCGAGTTTTGTGTTACCTGGGTCTTGTCTCGGTCTAGTCTTCTTTGGTTGCTTTATTCTGAGCTCGGTTCTAAGTAGCCTATGATTGGTGTTGAAGTTAAATCTTTTAATGACAGTGAAGTTTGTGAAGTAGTTGTTTCTGTTGGTCATAATAAAATCAATTTCGTTTTTTGTTTTACAGTCCGGCGAAATCCAGGTCCACATGCTCTTCCGGTTTTTCTTGAACATAGTATTTAAGATTGTTAATTTGTTTTCTAGAGCGAAGTTCGTAATTTTTTCCCCATTTCTGCTTCTGGTCTTGTTACTATATGAAAATTGTCCTAGTATTGCGTTTTCTCCTGGGCGCCTAGATCCGATTTGACCATTGAAGTCACCCATGACTATTAGGTTTTTATGTGTATACTCTTGAATGGCTTCGTTTAATTTATTGTAAAAGTTGTTTATAGTTTCCAAATTTGATTGCTCTGTAGGTGAATATATTTGTACAATAGACCAAGGTTCTTTATATCCTGGTAGTTTCAAGTTCATAATAGCTATGCGTTCAGATATTCCTCTAAATTCTTGTACATATTGATTTAAATGTTTTTTAATAATAAATCCTACTCCATATTGGCCTTGTGTCTCCCCTATTTGGTATAGTAAATAGTTTGGGTAGCAGGTAATACTTTCGCCCATTCTTCTCACTTCGCTCAATCCAATTATGTCCCATTTGATAGATTTTAGCGCATATGTCAGTTCCGTAAGATTTTCATCTTTTCCCAAGGTGAGTACATTGAGGCATGCTATGTAAACTACTGATTTTCGGTGGTTGTTGTCTTTGTAAGTTGGAGGGTTGTGGTCGCTTTCCCCCTCGAGGACCAGTCGGCTTGGGGGAGCTCGTTGTTTTTTTGTTTCTTTTTTGTTAGTTACTTTGGTTGGTTTTGGTTTCCGTTTGCCGTTCTGTAGTTGCTATTCGTTTTTATCAGTGTTAGGCATGTTTGAAAGGGAGCTGGATCTATATCTCATTAAATCAAAAGCATTCGTCCTGTTGGTCTTCATTGTGTTTACGGTTTGTTGCTTTTTTGGTTGATTGATTTCTGAAGAGGGTGAAGCGGATACTCCCCTTTTTCTTTTTTCTTGGCTGTTGTTGTTCTCTTTAACAATTAGTTTATCATATTTCAGATAAGCTATATTTCCCTTTTGTCTCTCTTCAGCTAACTTGGCTTGCAGCTCTTTTCTTCTTTCTAACACCTCCTTCGAGTAATCCTCCGAAATGTATATTGATTTTAGGTTCTTTTTACTTTTGATAATTTCGGTCTTTTTCCAGTTGTTTGTAAACGAGCACAGTACCGGCCTCGGTTTATTGCTATCTCTCTTTCTATTTCCTAAGCGATAAATTTTGTTGATATCATGTTCTTCCAATTTAATATTTAAATCTAGATTGAAGGTTACTTTGAGCTTTTGTATTAGTTCGTAAGAGGATTTTTCGTTTTCTTCTAAGCCGAATACTATGATGTTGTTGGTTTTCTCAGTCCTCTTAAAGTATTCTATTTCTTTTTCCAGTTTTTCTACTTTATTTTTCAGGTTCTTATTTTCTTCCATAATAGGGATTAATTTATCATCAATTTTTTCCATAATACTATTTGTTATAGAATCCTTCAATTCTGCATTTTGAGTTTTCATCTCTATTTTCATTTTTTCGAATAATATTTGGAATTGACCTTCCATCTTATATTTTCCTGCGTGTAACGAAACGCAATAGTAGAATATGGTAGAAATATTTTTCTCAATTGGCAACACTGTTTAATATGTCAGATTTATTGACGTTTATGACAAGTGTCACTGAGTGAACGTTGTGTTGTTTTCGTGTATTCTAACCTCCGATCCAATATTTGATAATGTGGTTGTAGATCGACGATGGAGTAATCGCTCTTCCCCGTATGTTTATAATTACTTCCAGGGGGTCCCAGCACTGTATCGATGAATACCAGCAGGCAGAAATCACGTTTACTATTTTATTTCGCTTAATTTCGCTCGGAGTTAATCACTACGGTGTTGACAGTTCTACGACAGCTGACTCCATACCAAATTTTATTAAAATCGCTCCTGCCGTTTAGACGTGAAGAAGTAACAAACATACACACTCACAAACCTTATAATATTAGTATGACTAGCTTCCGCCACGCGGGTTCTCCCACGTTCCTACCTAGCTACCTTATTGCAAATAAATATATAAATAGGACCTTCAACTTTCTATATCAAAAGGTAGCCTTCGGCCTTACTCAAGATTTTGTCTATACCTGTACCAAATGTCATTAAAATCAAATTTTTTTGCGTGAAAGCATACCTATACCTATAAATAGGGATAGGACACCAAATATACCTAGATATAAGAAGCCATGTTTATTTAACAAAAGCGCAACGTAGTTAAACAACGTCATTCGATTATAACAAACAATATTCCAAGTGCAGAATAAGCAAATGTCACGTCAGCAATGCAGTTTGCCAGTTATAAAGTTGAGCAACAGTTAGGGTAGATATACATTGAGTATTAAGTAATATTAAACCGTTGTTATATTGGGTTGTTGTTAACTCGCCACAACGAAAATTCGCCACATGTAAAAATTGTAGTAAACTCGCCACAGTGTCAAAATAATTCTTAATAGGTATTGTAAACTCGTCACATGTACGTCAAACTTGTTTTAAATGTACCGACAGCAAAACGATAGATATTCGTTCTACACTAGTGGTGTTTAGTTTTAGTAATGCAGTTTCAGAATAAAGAAAAAGATAGAAACGATTTTTTGTAACAATCAGTTTTATTCAAAGTATAGGGCGTGAATATATAGATAGATCACTGTAATTGGATAAATCATTGATTTAAAAAGGTTTAACTATGTTTTACCATAGGAATTACTAACTTAAATAACTAACTTTGGTTTCATTACAAACCACAGCATTTTGTTTTACACAATCAAACTTACAACTACATCCGTAGGTACATAATATAAAATGTAGAGACGTTTATCTTTAAATTCAGTTAAAATATAAGGTAAAATCATTATATATTAAATAAAAATTCAAGTCTGACATATAAGTTTAAAACATCTAACTTTGGCTTAATTACAAATCACTGTCAAACTTACAATTACAATTGGTACATAATATAAAATACATATAGAGACGTTAATCCTTTAAACACAGTTAAAATTTAAGGTAAAATAATTATATATTTAAAAAAAATAAACAGTAAGTATTTATTTATCTTAAATAATTAACCAGGTACGGACATATAAGTATAAAATATCTAACTTTTGCTTAATTAAAAATCACAGTCAAACTTACACTATAAACTTATTACAATAAGAAGAAGAAGAAAAATTTGTACATCACCATTATATTATATAATCAATTGGCATATTATTAAAATTTTTGCAATGCAGCTATTTTTGCTATTACTTCTACTAGAGGCATATTATCATTATTTTCATCGATGACTTTAAATTTATTATCAAATGCAATTAACCGACACGTTCTCAAATTATGTGGTATTTTCAAACTTATTCTTTTTAATTTCCAGTCCATATACTCGGCGTATTTTTTAGGACGTCAAGAAAATTGAGAAAATTAGGTTTCTTTTTTCTCATGTTATTATTAAGGCGTTTATGCCATGCTTCTGCAGAATAAATGGTCCTGTAGCGAACACCGTGGATATTCCAAATATTTTCTAAACAAATGTTTTCTAGCCATTGCGTACAAAATAATCATTAAATTTATTGGTAGTTTCATTAGGTGGTGATTCTTCCATTATATGTAACCAGGCATCATCAATGTCCTGCTTTCTTACATGAGCCAATGCAGCACACATAGTTACATGTTTTTTCACTTCGCTGGTGTTCAGTTTTAAGGCATGTGCTTTTTTTGCCAGTGCCTTTATCGCATTTTTAATGGCGATTTCAAAATCTAAAACCATTGTTTGTGGTTTCCAATTTGGTAAATTCTGCTTTATTAATGAAAATAAACGTAAATAAGACCTTTCTTCTTTATTAGGCATAAGAACATAGATTACTGGTACTATGTTAGTGGAGTCACTGTTGCTATTTACGTCCTCGTGTATGCAATGTAACTGGTAAAAAGGAGTGCAACTACTACACTAGTATTAAATACTACCACTTCGTTTGCTATCGGTACTTTTAAAGCTGTGGCAAGTTTTCGCGAGACAGATAAGACTGTGGCGAGTTTACTATAATTTTGACTTGTGGCAAATTTTCATTGTGGCGAGTTAACAATAACCCGTTATATTTAACACTAGCTGCCTCCGCGCGGTTTTACCCGCGTAGTTCCCGTTCCCGTGGGAATACAGGGATAAAATATAGCCTATGTTACTCGGGGATAATGTAGCTTTCCAAAGGTGAAAGAATTTTTGAAATCGGTCCAGTAGTTTCGGAGCCTATTCGTTACAAACAAACAAACAAACAAACAAACAAATCTTTCCTCTTTATAATATTATATTATTATTATATAAGTATAAGTATAGATAAGGGCATCACCCTTCGGAACCTATTTTCTATAGTCTGGCTGTATAGTCCTACTGTTAGCTTGATCACATAGGTACTAGGTATTACTTACAATTTTGCTACATCTTAAAGATCTATTTCATAGAGTACTAATTTAAAAGCGATCGCCCTCGTCGATGCTAAAAAGTGATTGCAAATGGTCAAAAAAGTGGAAAAGTTTATCTGAACTTTATTATAGGTATGTAGCTAAAGTTGTACAGGGATAAAATATCTATTTTGATGGTGATGATCATGGTGCGTGTCAGTCACTTTCTAAATCTATCTGCTCGCAGTAAAATTATTATAATTCTTGTAAGATTAGGTATAGGTATTCAGTTCTTGACAACTTTAATAAATATTACCTTCAGTTCGTATGTAGCTGTCTTTATTTAATATGTTAATATTGCAGTTCTGTCAAATCGTACAAACGCTGACTTGCTATTTGAACGTTGCATGTTACATACATTCAGTTCCTTAATGATTTTACTATAATTACATTTCAAATTAAAAACATGTATTCGAGATGATAGTTAAGTTTCAGAATAATCTTGAGGTTCATCCTCATTAAGAATGTACAAAACCAACGCAAGTAAAATTTTGAAAAAAAATTTGAATCGTTATTTCTTTACGGTTGGTATTAGGTTCGATGAACACACATTTGTACTGTAGTGGAAGTAAATTAATTTGAAAGAAGTATATAAGTAGTATGCATAAACAATGACCATTTTATCACATATTTATTTATTTATCACATATTTTATTACATTTAGGTAAGAAAGTAAACCAAAAAGAAATAAACTAAGTTAGGAGCTGAAAACTTAAGTTACTAAGTGTTAAGTATGTCAGTACAACCAACTACTTAGGTACTTTATATTAAAGTAATCCGCTTAGCAGCTTACTTACGACTTTTGCTTAGCTAACAACTACAGCGAACTAACGCTGAGCGCTCACGTTAACTTATCCAATAAAAAACATAAATTGCACGCTTGAAAATTTACATAAGACACAAAAAAATATCAAGTTACAAATGCGTTTTACTTACGTTGGGTTTTATAATAATTATGTAACATCTTTATTTTTAGGTATATAGTCTTTACTTTGTAAAACAAAGTCGATTTCCGCAGTCTGTACGCTTAGATTTCTTAATGATTCTATAGCAAGATTTAATTATGTATAATTTTATTTAATATAGTTTTGTTGAAATATAACCGTGATAACCACTGACTAGAACAATTTGACTATTTTTGGTTTTTAAATGTTTATATGTAGATCAGGGGAAGGCGAGTGAAACTGCGGAGCGGATGCTACTTGCGACTCACCCCTCTTCGCAAGGAAGCAATAAAGCACCGTATTAATTTAGTTTACACAAAATCATAATGATTTATACCTACACTTAAACCCTTTCTCTAGAATCACTCTATCAATCAATGAAGAGCGTATTCTAAACCGTAGCGTAGTTTAAATGATCTAGCGTACAAAACGGTGGATAAGGACTTTGTTTTACAATGCAAAGATAAAGAAGATTTCAATATCTTTACCAGGGAATCCAGCTACGTAAATTTAGCGAGATAAAAATATATGAAAATGTTAAGGTAATATTTTCCAACATTTTCGTGATGTAGGTCGAGAAGGAGCTCTACAACTGGAGAGGACGGATTAAATAGCCAGGGTTGCCCCTGGGATATCCACATCGGCTTTTATATCGAAGTGTATCTTAATAAAACATGGCGCTCGAATCTTACTTACTATCCCTGCTAATATTATAAATGCGAAAGTAACTCTGTCTGTAAAGCTTTCACACGACAAGCACAGCACAGGACCAATTTTAATGAAATTTGGTACACCGACAAAGATTTTTCGGGAACACGGGTAAAACGGCGTGCCTGAAATACACTGGTCATCAAAAAAATCGGCCCGCCCATTTTTTGTTCAATATTTGTCGATTGTTTCACTGATAACTGGGTTACACGTTTGTTTTTTTATTTTGAGAGTCAATATGATGATTGACGTCTTGCTCATCATAAATCTTATTGCACTGAAAGGTACCTGACAACTTTTTTATACAGAAATACTGTTGAGTCCGGATTTAACGGTTTTACATCGGAACAAATCGACCCGTTCTTCCAGTCAGAAACAGACATTTGTAGGGATTTATGTGCATTAACGTTAAGTTTAATTGCTGAGGCTGTAGTTCTGATTAATTTTGTTAAAAAATAATGGACACTACTGAGCCTGAGGCGGCCCAACTTGTGGCTTTGCTGCAACAAGGGTTAAGTCAACGTGTCGTGGCCAGGAAGTTAAATCTCAGGCGTTCTGCAGTTCGGCGCGTTTACCAAAGGTTTATGGAGACTGGGCAGTATCGAAGAAGATCTGAATCTGGGAGACATAGGGTAACAACTCAAAGGGATGATCGATTCATAGTGGTATCAGCTCTACGAAATCGACACCTTTCTGGCGTTGATCTCCAGCGACGCTTACGTGAAGATCGGGGTATGGCTATAAGTGGCAGTACAGTAAGGAGGAGACTACGTGAGCAGAATTTATGACCACACAAGCCAGCAACCGGGCCACAATTGACGACAGCTCATCGACAAGCTAGCCTTCAATTTGCGCAGAATCACGTCAACTGGACTATAGGCCATAGGGAGTCAGTTCTTTTTAGTGATGAGAGTCGGATGACTTTATACGGTTCTGATGGACACGATAATGTTATGCGAGGGCCAGGTGAACGTTATGCCCAGTGTTGTATAAGAGAAACAGTGAGTTATGGTGGAGGCTCTATAATGTTTTGGGGTGGGATATCTTTAACTGGACGCATGGAGCTGGTTTTTATAAGAAATGGTGCTTTAACTGCGGTACGCTACATCACAGAGGTCCTGGAAGATAATGTGGTGCCATATGCCGGCTATATTACAGAAAATTTTGGATTTATGCATGATAATGCACGGCCACACGTGGCGCGCGTTGTTACCGATTACCTTGATGAGGTCGGCATTCGGGTTATGTCGTGGCCAGCAAGAAGCCCCGACCTGAACCCTATAGAGCACACCTGGGACACCCTTAAACAAAAGGTTAGAGCCCAAAATCCAGACCCTACATCCTTAGGAGACCTGGAAACTGCCATCAGAGAAGAATGTAACCGAATCCCTCAAGAAACCATAAAAACCTTGATTAGGTCACTAAAACGGCGAATGCAGGCCGTCATTCGAGCAAGAGGGGGGAATACGCACTATTAAACTGCAATAATTGCGTTCATAACACTTATGAGTAAAAAATTAGAGCGTGTATAAAATTAATCCAAAAAAGAGAGTTCTTTTTATTTTTGTTTATAATCAATGTTTCATTTTGTTTTACTAATTTTTATGATTATATTGCGCTGAAATTAGTGTAAATAAATAAGTTTCATTAAACATATCATTGTTAAATCGTTTTGTTTTGTTTTACTAAAGAAAAACGTGATTTGCGGTAAAACTGCAGGTGGGCCGATTTTTTTGATGACCAGTGTATATTAAAATTAAAAAATTCTAAATTCCAATTATTTCCAACACATATAATCTAGATGGATATGTCTAGTATTTTAATACATTTATTAATTCGTGTAGGTATTTTTTATCCTTATGATATTTTTTTTTCCAAAAACTGGCAACCCTGTGCATTTTTATCGGCTTCGCTGGTTCTTAAGCAACTTGAGGTACACTTACTTGACTACGAATTTTGAATTTCATTTTTTTTTAATATATTCCAAGTGTCCATCTTACCTTTACGATTATTTCTACGTCATTTATCACGAAATCGCATTTGAACCTGCGACTAAAAATAACAAACAAATGCCGAACCTTTCAAAAGAACGAAGAACAAGCCTCCATTCTCTACAACTTACAAACATTAGAAATCGGACCTCTCACCTAATTCCCTCGTGAAAGACAAAGACAGAACATACATCACACTAAAGTAGGCAAAAACTAAACATTAGAAATCGCATCTCTCACCTGATTCCTTCGTCAAAGACAAAGACAAAACATACATCACACTAAACCATTCAAGCGAATCCCTAAAGACATAGATTCCCACAATTACTAGCTAAACCCCATTTATAGGTACCCATTGACTACGGTGGCGTGACGTCCAACCCTGTGGTCGCAGGTTCGATGCTCGACCGGTCACGAGAACTCGTTATAGCCAATTGCCAACGATCACGACTTAACTTTACCGTGGACTGTTAAAAATTTCACTATTTACATTTTCTAAAGGTAAATTGGAGGCCGCCATTATAAGAATCGTGTTGCTAGAGATTGCTCGGGTAATTAATATTACGAAGAGATATAGCTTTGGAGTTCAAAATGATAAATAAATATCCTGGGACATTTTTCACACACGGCCAATCTGATTCCAAAGTAAGCTTCAAATGAAGCTTGTGTTATGGTAGCCAGATATACTACATATAATACTTTTAAATATATACATATTATAGATATTTACATCCAGACACAGGACCAACAAACATATTCATGCATACAAATGATTGTCATGGGTGGGAATCGAACCCACGACCAGCGGCTTGAAAGTCAGAGTCACTAACCACAAAGCCGGGCTGTCAAAACTATATTATGTAAAGCAGTTTCTAAGCGATTAATTAAAATAAGTCTTTACTACAGAGCTATAAAGTCTATTCTTGCATAAGAGTTGATAGTCAATAAATATCTGTATGATTATGTAGTGAATGGCAATTTTAGATACAGATGGTAAATTTAACGCAATCAAATAAGCATCGGTGGTTCAGTGGTAGAATGCTCGCCTGCCACGCGGGCGGCCCGGGTTCGATTCCCGGCCGATGCAAGTACCTTTTTATTTGTTTTTTCTTATAGACCCATATTTTATACATTATATCTGCCAGCTTCGTGTTAAAATTTTTTTCGCAATATATCTATCGAAGAGTGATTTTCGATTACCAAATCAGTCTTATTACAAAAATGAGAATAAATAATACACATTCTTGCGGTTATTATTCGGTCCGGTCACGGAATAAACATTATGTTGTGCAGTCCTGAGATTTAAGAGCGAGGCCCCATTGGTGCGTTGTGGTGCGTTGCGCCGGGATGCGTCGACGCAGCGCCGACGCTGCGTCGTTTTCCATACATTTTTTATGACATGCCCCATTAGACCGTTGCGTCGACGCGCGCGACGTTTCAACGGATCGACGGACAAGAGACGAAGCGGGAGGGAGGGTGATGCGCTGTGTTGACGGAGCTCCGTTGCGACGACGCACTGCGATCCACTGCTGGGTGGACTGAGACACAGCCGCGACGGCGAGCGTACCCTCTTGCGTTGCGTTGCCGCAGCGTCAACGCAACGCAGGTGTGGCATACAATGCGTTGTTCCGTTGCGACGACGCGACGCAACGCAACGCAACGCAACGCACCAATGGGGCCTCGCTCTAACGCGTTCAACCAAACAAACAAACAAACTTCTTAATAGTAAAGAAGTTAAAATTAAGAATATAGGATATATATCCTTTTATTGAATGTTTGATTCTTCTTTTTTTATTATTTAGTTTAGTTGTATATTGTATAGATAATTAAATTTAATAATGATTTGTGTACTTATATTGATACTTAATAAATAAATAAATATTTCTATCAGAAGATAGGTAGCTAGATATATAGTTAGGTATGTAGGTGTATCAATTTACTGAATTGATAGCAATGAGGTCAATTCGCGGTGCAGTACGAGTTCATTTGAACGAATATTGGCACTGTTTTGCATGATATTGTATAGTTTGTCTATGCTGTGGTGGTTTTTAAAGAAATTTTCATTATATATCTATAAATTAATGCAAAAGTAACTCTGTCTGTCTGTCTGTATCGCTAATACACGATATTTTAAATAGATGTTCCAAAACAGCTCTTTTCTTTATCTTTTAGATTATATACCGCATTAAAATCTATTCTATTCAAATGAGATGAGAGCACATAATTCCTTCCACTATTAATGAGTGCACACGACCATCTACTACGAAATCTAAATATATATAATAGTGACACCTCATTTAGGTCAGTGGGAAACGTTACTGCAACATAGGCCAGTTAAAATTAACTGAAGTGTCATTTTCGTACTGATTTTGATGAGCTAATAATATATTAAGAAGCGTATGAATTACAGAAGAAAAAAGTTTAAATAAAGGTTTAAAATAAAAAGTAATAACTGCTCTATATAATATACTTTCATCATCAGAAACATCATCTTAAAAAAATTGTATGGCGAATTCTCATTCGGTACTGAACGATAATTTCGGTCTCATATACAACATCCGATATGGTCTAGTGGCTAGGATACCTGGCTCTCACCCAGGAGGCTCGGGTTCGATTCCCGGTATCGGAATTTCTTTTTGTAAATTTGCCCGAAGTTTGCGATATTGTTTGTCATTTTCTGTTATATTTTGGTCTCTACAAAAAATTAACAATAATGTTAATATTTATTACTGAAAGTAAAAGTTGAAAAAATTTCAATAAACAGCTTTCTATAACGCCAAAATTATTATTGGAAAGAAGATCAACATTTTAACGAGATATCGAATAGGAACTCGTAAAGTTCCATTCGCATTCCAATTTAAATGTAAATCGTCAATAAAAAAAAAATTAAAATCAACCAGTTTTTCTGGATTTGCGTTAAAATTCTCGATAACAATCAGTTACTTATCATAATCGATTCCTGTTCGAACGAATCGTTCGAACAACACCGTGTTAATTATCGATTAAAAATCATTCGAAAGGCAAATTTTACAGAAGCCAAAAATATCAAAATCATAATGAGATTTCGATGCTTTACAACCGCGTTTATTTATATAAAGATTAGGCAAATATTTTGTTTGATAGCGCTGATAGTATGATAGGTATAGACCAATAGTTGTAAAAATTCCTATCTTACAGTACAAATGCTACTGTTGGTACCTACGACGAATGGTTGTTTGTTACTCTTTAACTTAATAACAGCTGAAAGGAACAGAGAATGACCTCAAGTCTAGAATATGTTTTGGAATAGCACATAGGCTACTTTTTATACTGAGAAAAATGAAATATCTTGGAAATCCGGATAATCGTAATGAGTTATTCTCTGACCGACCCATCTTAATTTCACATGTTAGCATAAAATCATTGTCATGTTTAAACAAGTTAACACAGATTCTTGAATTTCTCTATTAAATAAAAGTCGTATAAAACTTAACATCTAAACTAAATGCGACAACTCTGTTCGTCTGTCGGTCTGTCTGTCTCGCTTTAACGCTAATACTACGGAACCGATTAAAATGAAATTTGGTACACAGATAGTCTAGAGCCTGAGAAAGGACATAGGCTACTTTATATCCCGGGAAAATGGAAAATCTCCTGGGTACACAGGTGAAACCGCAGGGAGCCACTAGTAAAACAATATCCCGTCGATAATAACTAAATAGTAAAAATTAACAATAATCTTAGACCACTTGTAACAATCAGCTCAGCCTAGTAAGGTACTGCCACACTTCAGTTCCTCTACATGCTCCGTTACCCTCGGGTGACCGCTGACCAGGAAGCCATGTTACCCATTAACAATCAGTTATATGCTTTACCCTATTTGTGTTATTAGCTATGATACGCTTAAGTATTTGAATAATCTGCGACTGCACTTCCTTAAAACCCTAGTCCACTAAACCTTTCCCTCTTCCTCATAAGTGTCTTCTTTAAACAAATCATTCTTGTCATTATTTAATCTAAAAGTTTATGCTTTATAGGTACCGTTAAAAATTTGCTTCGTAATAGTATAAAAGTCGGAGGCTCCGTCTATACGCTTAGATCTTTTAAACTACGCAACGGATTTTAAAGCGGTTGCAAGAATCAGACAGAGTCATTCAAGAGAAATCTTTATCGGC
Source organism: Thyatira batis (assembly GCA_905147785.2). Taxonomy (NCBI): domain Eukaryota; kingdom Metazoa; phylum Arthropoda; class Insecta; order Lepidoptera; family Drepanidae; genus Thyatira; species Thyatira batis. The sequence continues at coordinate 10,488,102 of LR990489.1, forward strand.
AGTATCATGACGATATTTTGTTCCACCCGAGCGAAGTCGAAGCGAAGTGCTAGTAATATTATGATAAGGAAAGTTTGAATGGATAGATTTGGCATGCATCCATCCATCCAAACATTCTCATTTGTAATCTCAATAGAATGAAAGAAAATATTTTTATCAGATCATCAACATCGTGTCAAAAATATCTACAGTTTGGAGGTTGAACTGTTCTAGATTTTATTCATAAGGCAATTAAAAAGTTAAAAAAGTAAATGGCTACTTCAAAGATGAAAGTTTTTCGCTTCGTTTGAACTCTTAAATTAAACACAAAGAATGTTATTATCAGAGATAATCCGAAACGAAATATAACAAAGATTTTATTCAACCACAGTCTCGGAGACTGAATGAAAAAACAAAAAGATTCAATTTCTTTTTAAAACACATACTAAATTACGTTAATCAAAAAGCAATCAATCGTTCTTCAGAACTAATCTATCTTTTCACTACTGAGATATTAATTATGATGATGAATATCATAATCTATATTTAAGGCTACGTTATGAGGAGAGATGAAGATCACGGCAGGGAAATTATGACAGAGAGAAAATATGGGAAGGAAAACACAAAATTAGGCGAGGTTTTATGAATTTTGTTAAGTTTCTACTAAAACTAAAACCGGTTTTGTAATCAGCTTAAGTAATAAAGAAGTTAGTCGCTTTCATTACAATCTATTTGGTTTGCTCTAAACAGTTTTTGTGTAAGAGAAAAGATTCGCGCTTCGTTTCACAACGACGCGACGGTATATGCAAGAGTTAATGCCATTGTTTCTAATGTTTGCGCACGCGCATCTCTTATTGACCAACTCATGTTTGTGATTTGAATAATTTCGACACGATATGTATTTCTTTTTTGCTCGAAAACTTAATCAATTGACTACGTACTGCTTTTTGGGAGATTTGATTTTGATAGTCTTATGTTTAACTTCTACGTCTCGTGCTATGTATTGACATATATATTCTTCTATTTAAATTCAAATCTAAATGAGTTACGAGATTTTTTGGCTTTCAAATATTATAACAAAAGCAAAGTAGCCATTGATGCAAAAAATATACTCATAATAAAGATACTTTGAGAGGTACTTAGAAACATTGATACATAACTAAATCAATATTAGTATCTGCTCCATTGGCTTTTATTGCTTAGTTTTATAGCTGATGCTCGGATGACTAATAAAGTTTTGTCTATATTTCAAATATATTTGGTTTCGCCAATTATTTGGCTCCGATTTGTCTGACTAGACGTTTTATGTGGGAAAAAAATGTCGGCCAGTCACGATATTGGCTCATTACAGACAGATACTTTTATGTCCAAGTAGGTCGCTTGATCGCTGATAAAGAACACAAATTTTAACTATATCTGACAACAATGATGTCTGCCGCAATTTCACCTGCATTCTTTATTAACTAGTCCTATACAGGTAGATAGTCCAACTATTGCTAGCTACTCACAAATGAAGTATCTACCCATTGACTTACTGTTGTGAATGCGACTCAATAAGTAGGAGTTTAAGGTATAATATGCTTTAGAGCAGAACTAACTAAACTAAGACAACTAAAACTAAAAAACTAAAACATACTTCCGAGCGTTCAGAATGATTGAAGGGTGATCTTTAATTTTTAAAGCAGCTCTAAGCGAGAATTACCTTCTTCTTAATGCCATCTTAATTAAAAATATATTCAGAATATATATTTAAATTATCAGAATTGAACTGAAATCATTCAGATTAACAGCCGGCACTTGAGCATGCGACCAAGCGAGGCTGTTTGACTCTACCTTACAAATATGGGCAGTGTTTCCTTACTTAGCCATGTAATTGCCAATCCAATTACTACTTCCTGTATGGGGGTCCTGAACTTGGCCTACACCTGCCTTTTCTGTATATCTATCGGAGAGTTTCGCTGGGAGGAAACATTGAGCCAACATTTTTGAAGGATTACATTGTGGCGCGCGGTTGTACTTGCGGTTATATTTATATATAGAGTACCTACATGTAATAATATTTATGAGGTAATATTTGTAAAAAATGTATGTACCTTATATATTATAATTTCTGTAACTCAATAATTATTATTGTACTGAAAAAAGTTACACTATTCCTAAGTGTCATAGACATGTTTATCCAGGAACATGGGTGCAACTAAAGGATACAATTATTCCAAAACAACGCTAAAATATATATTTAAAAATCTTCAAAACTCAACACCTGCGAAAAAGCTGTCCTTTTACGTAAAAACAACAGTTACATTGTAACCAATAACCAAATAACATGTCGTTAAGTTAAAAACTTGACCAATTTATTTAAGGCTTAACATTTACATGTTAATTAGCGAAACATCGCGTGACAACCACACCCGAGTCCAATTTAAACAATAAAAAAAACATGGCAAGTACTTACGTATATAAACTAGTGTCTCTTCGCGGTTTCACCCGCGTTCTCAACATCAATGTTCCCGATATAAAAAGTACCTACCCTATGTTTTATTCCAGATCATATTCTAACTCTGTCCCAAATTTCATCGCGTTTCAGCCGTTCTTGCGTGAAACATACAAACATACATCCATACATACTCACAAACATTAGCATTTATAATATTAGTAGTACATATGCTAAATATACACATGTCATCGGCCAAAGTCAAAGTTAACAAAGTGAATTAACAACACAATAGCCTTGGAATAGCAAGTAGTTTGTTGCAAACATTTATTCTTGCTAAAATACTTGAGCGTGAAATATTCTCATGCTAACCACACATTTCCCTATTGCCTTTGAATAAGGTGTACAATCGTAAAGCTTGCATAATTTAGTAAATAACATGACAGTGATGTAAGTATGATGTTGGCAACACAAATGGTAATAAGGTAAATAAGGCTGGCGTCATACTGATTAGATCCGATAGATAGTAGAATCCGTCAGACGGATCGATAATTAGATTCATCATCATCAGCTCATATACGTCTCCACCGAGCAGCTCGAGCCTCCCCTAACATCGAGGTGGTTTTAGGCTATGGCCTAGTCCACCACGCGGGCCTAGTGCCTAGTGCGGACGTAATTGGATTATCAGAATTAAATGACATTCAGTAAGATACGGGGGTTTATCTAGTTCATTATTTTATTTGAAGTTAAAAGAAGATATAGCCAGTACTAAAATAACACTGTCCATTCAAATCCGTTTCAAAACAGTTTTCTATTTAATATAAGAAATCTTTGCTGGCTCATCTCAGCAAAAGCCTCCTTGCGAACTGAGCATCAGAGTTTGAATATTCGTAAGTGCTTATAAAGGCCTAAGTAACAGATTTTCTTTTAGGTTCCATCATGAGTACTGGCGATCAAGGCACATAAATCTACTAATCGATTACAATAACTCGATAACAAATTATAATCGACTTACTAAAGTTCATCCACACTCATAGACCTAGTCCCTAGAGATTATTTTAGTCGAGTCGAGGACAAATCAGATTCGAATCCGATTTAGCATCAATTGCAAGTAATTGTCCTAAGAATATAATACTTGTAATATCTTCTTATATATAAAATTCTCGTGTCACTATGTTCATTACCATACTCCTCCGAAACGGATTGACCAATTTTTATATGCAGTATATTCAGTAGGTCTGAGAATCGGCTATCTATTTTTGATACCCCTAACTGATCACGGGAACGGGAAGTCGTTACGCGGGTGTAACCGCGGGCGGCAGCTAGCTTTCTTATATACCTATTTCAATTCTAAACAGTTCTTTCACTATACATTTAACGTTTTGCGCCATAGAATTATTCTAGAAATATAAAATGTGTGCATAATTATTCAAAATATGGACATATACGATAACCGGTTAAAGACACCGGAAAATTAATGGTAATTTTAATGAATTTATGTATTTCCTTTTGCTTCTTCAACACATAAATTTATCTTGGCATTAAAATAATCTTTATTTACTGGAAAGCTTGCATGGTATGGTATGCTTAATTTAATTACGTATGTTAATGTCCAATTAAATTGACTTAACAGTATCTATCTTATTTCTGTACAAGATCTGTCAAATATCATTTGTTCGTTGTACCTACGTCAAAAACGTTTTGAAGAAAGAAGCCGTGGTGACTCAGTTGGGAACGCACCGACTCACGGTCATGAGGTTTTATGAGTGTTTTATAAAAAACTAACGTACGGATTAACACCAGTGGCTTTCAGTGAAGGAAAACATCGAGAGGAAACCTGTATGCCCAAGATGTCACAGTTAAAGGCATGTGAAGTCCGCCAATCCGCACTACGCCCGTGTAGCTGTGTGTGAATTCTATGACTGCTGTAGCAAAACCTAAGTATTGTGGTAGGGTATTTATAATACTATGCCTATCATAAGGACAGGCCTACCAAGATAAACACAAATTTTATTGCAAAGTTTGGCAGAATTTTCGTATATATTACCTAATAAATAAAAAAATCATCAGAAACTAATGAAGAAGGATGGGAAACCTTTGCCAGGGTTAAAATGATAAATAAAAAAATACATCACGCAGGTGCCTGAAATGAAATATACCAATTTCTTTTTTATTCTAGTAGAATATGAAAAGTCGAATGTAACGCAGCTTTCTTTGCTTACCAAGTTACCACTTTGGATCACAATACTTCCATAGTGGAATTGACCAAATCAAAAAAAGTCTACAACAAAATAAGGAAACACCGAACGACCCTACACACAGACCGACATTATCTATTATGATAATGAACATTTTTACCTTATCGGTCGATCCTACATTGACGCACATAGATAACATGTTTACACTAGCCCCCGACCGCGGGGTCGCACGTGAACATTACTTTCTATAGGTTATGTATGTCATATTGTAATTACATTTATTATATTAATTTGTTCACACTCTCGAGTGTAAGTGATAGCCGAGTTGTGATTAATACGCCATTTTGAATCGTATGTTGTTTGGATTACACAGCATTCTACATTACATTTACTATATATATATATATCATCTTACCTATTAAGTAATACTTACCTATATAATCTTTTATATACTAATTGTTTTTCTTTCTCGACTTCTATGTCGGTTTCTATAAATACCCCGTTTTATATATACTAATATTATAAAGAGGAGAGATTTGACTTATTGTGTGTTTATGAATACCCTCCGAAACCGAACTGAAAACATTCTTTGACCAATAGAAAGCTACGTTTTGCGTTGTCATAGGCTATATTTTAACTCTGTATTCCTGCGGGAACGGGAAGATGATATTTATATTTTATAAAGTTTTTACAACTTCAACTGTCCGGTTACCACGGTGAGAAAGCTCTGCTAAGTTTTGAATTTGATTAGCCATGTGTAAAAAATGTCGCAGTACATTTAGTAATTATTTAATATAATTGAATCGGAAACGTTGTATGAATCGAATGAAGAAGGAATTCAATATTTGAAAACTCCATTATCAAACACACAAATAATCTTACACAGCGACTCTTAAAGTATCACAGATAACCCTACTACTGCAGTACCCCACCTTAGTTGTTTTTATTACAAGTATTCTATAACAGACAATTCTGTTAATACTTGTATCGATGATGATTGGAATCATTATTATTTCCGTGTTATTGTGAACTAGATCTACGTTCTAACTATCCCATTAATCATGTTATTATCATCTATAAATATCATACAATGTTATTTTATACAACAACTTCTATAAAAAGCAAAAACACATAATTTTTATGGTCATTGCTAACTTGATTGTAATATTAATACAATCATTAATCTGCTAATAAAGTATTAAAATACAATAAATGTTTATTATTGTAGATTGAACGGGATATTCAGTTTAGAAGTAAATAAAAGTACCTAATAAGTTAAAAAAAAAACAAGTAAATAAAAAACGGCAAAGTAAATAAATTTAAATAAATGTCAGCGAGTATTTTCAATACTACATTTATTTAAATGGTTTAGAATTGGAATTAACTAATACTTAACCTTAACTAAATAAAAAGTTACCTATATTAATGTTTAAATTAACACTTATGTATATATTTCATACATAAGTGATCTACAAGAACCTATAATTACGAAAGGACTAGCAATATTTGTTTCTTACTGATAAAAGGCTATTTTTACTTCCTAAAACTTAAAATCGATTAGTTTTCTCGAGCGATAAGCCTATGTTTATTGTAATGATTTTTTTCTGAAACCAGGTGAATCCGGGAAACAGTAACTAGTAAATAATAATTAGAATACCACATTTTGAAAAGATCCAATGAATAATTATAATTTGCGACTTGCGATAAGCGTGGAAAATTTGTTTCGACATGCACAGACTGTCATTTCACTGGAGGAAACAGTAGCTTTACGTAGTCTGTTACTGTGAGAAAACTATAATAGTTGCTAAGCAAAGTTTCTTACAATTTTAGAGACAATACTTTATGTAAATTATGCATAAAAACTTAACATTGTTAAGCTTTGCATAAGTTAGGCTAATGAAGAACTCCGTTCGGTTGGAACGCTCAGAAAATGTGCATAATAAAAATATTACCACGGATTATATTAGACTAGTGGCTCCACGCGGTTTCACCCGCGTACCCGGGAGATCTTCCATTTACCTGGGATAAAAAGTAGCCTATGTCCTTTCTCAGGCTCTAGACTATCTGTGTACCAAATTTGATTTAAATCGGATCGGTTCAGTAGTTTAAGCGTGATAGCGAGACAGACAGAGTTACTTTCGTATTTATTTTATAATATTAGTTAGGATATAGTTAGGATCTCTCGGGAAGATTTGTAGTTAGTACAAACTCTAGATAAATAAGAAAGGTTACAGAATGTCTCATAAAATATGGATCGCAAGAATCTAGGTCAAAAACATGCTGAAGCTGAATTCGCTGTAATAAGAAATAGGAGGAAAAATAAAAGTAGGAAGCAAAAAACTTGCTTAAAGAACTTGAAACGATAAAGAAAAATAGGTAGGTACCTAATAAAAAAGTCAGAATGAGGTAGTCACAAGTACTGTTTTAATACATGACAAATGTATTTACATCTACATTTACAAACATACAGACTAAACCGACATGTTCATCAACATATAATGTTTGTCCCGAGTCCCCCCCCCCCCAAACCCCTTGAAAGCCAGAGTCTAACCACAGCCGAACCGGTCAGGCATACATCCTGTAATTGATACAATAAATAGTCAAAATTACGTGTTCTATAGAAAAGCACCTCTACCCCTGTAACCCTTTTGAAGACCCAGTAGAATGCTCACTTAATACCTTGCAGCTCCGGGGACAGCGGCCGGGTTTAGTGGGTAGGCACCGGCACAGAAGGAACCGGTGCCTACTAAACCCCTGGGTGTTCCAATGACGCCTGGGCGCCGTGTGGCGGGGCTGCGGGACACGCGTAAGACCCCTGTAACAGCCTTCAGCTTTCAATGAATGAAAGAGCAAATAATCCGATACACCTGTCTCGCTCTAATAACAAATGGCGCTGATCGGTGGATTAAAATTAAAACTGACGTAAGACATAGTGACAGCACACAGTTCATTGTGTTAATGCTACCTTGAAAACTTTACCCGTATCTGTTTACTTTACAAGGACTTGTTGACTGCAACTTCGTTAGCGTCACGTGCCCGTTTGCAACTTTTTTTATTGATGCTCCGCTCCTATTCGTCGTAGCGTGATGATATATAGCCTATAGTCTTCCTCGATAAACGGGCTATCTAACACTGAAATTATTTTTTTAATCGGACCAGTAGTTAATGAGATTAGCGCGTTCAAACAAACTCTTCAGTTTTATATTAGTAAAGAAGCAAAGATTTGGTCTCTTAAGCCGTCACTAATCGGCAATCGGATTTAGGAGGCCACACGGTACGAAATTGTTTTGACAAAGAAACAGTTTTTTGGTATAATTTACTTATATTATGTACCTACTTAGAAAGCTTGCAAGTTGAAACCATTAAAATAACGAAGTGTCTAGTCTATTCGTCCGCTTAGCGGACGACCAGCAACACCCTTAAAATAATAGCTACAATTAAAACAACTTAGATCTAGATTACCTATGTGAAAAAATTTACATTAAGTGACCCTATTTTGATTATTTAATTGAGATAATAACAAAAGTGTAAATGGACACAAGCTTCGCTGTATAAAGCTAAAAAATGAAATTGCATATTAAGGCTAGATTTATGTGCCCTAACATAAGATTAAGATTAAGAAAATAATACTACAGCCAGCAAATAAGATATAAATCGTCAACCAACCAACTTCAAATAAATTGATTGCATACCGAGGCCCTCATTTAATCGAAATGCAAAGTAGGTAATCTAAATTGAAGGGTTGCAAATGAACCGATTATTAAATTGTACACGAGTTTACAATTGCAATTTGCGTTATAGTAAACCTATGTCCCTTAGGGCATGGAGGCAATCATGCGGGCAAGTATACCAAAAAGGCCCTTCACAGCCCTAGGCCTATTCCTGATTATAACGGAGATAAACTAGTTTTTTTTTTTAGTTTTTTTTTAAGTATCTTTTAATGAGTAACCACATATTATGAATGTGTATAATGCTACTAATATTAGAAATGCGAAAGTATGTGAGGATGGAGAGATGTATGTTTGTTAAACTTTCACGCACACACTCCAATATAATAACACATACTCCATTTTTTTCGGTAAAAATGTAGATCCCCTGGGTACGCGTAGAAACCAAGGGGGAGCCACTAGTAATCGATAAAATGAAGACAATAATATATATATTCTTACCCACGTTATATTAATTACTACAAAGCATAATCGAATAACACAGAGAGATATCCTCATAGATAAAAACTATGAAACAAGCATGTTTAATAACACTGTTCATTCTCATAATACTTCTACTCATTAGCGTAACCATAACGTCATTAGAAACTTATATTCAAATTTACTTGTCACTAAATACACGACATACAACATTGGTTCGAAAACTACTCGCTTGTGCTGGCAACATATTTATAATAAAAAAAATTAGGCAGAGCTAGGGTGACCACCCAGCGTGAAACCCTACAAGGCTATGAGCATTACAAATAGAGAGGGCCAATTTCCAATTAAAATCACTGCAGGTGGTCGCCCAGAGGGCACCACGGTACAGAAAAATAGATTGGTACACAGTAAACCGGGTTCAAAGCCATAATAACCTTGTCAAATTCGAAATATTCAGATAATTAGTTCTAATGTCTTTTTCTCGATGTTTTTTTACTGTTGAGACGGAAATGACTGTACACTTATTTTTATCGGCGGCGTTACGAAGTTTTAACGTACGTTTTTTCGGCAATCGGTTGTTTGTTTATTATTCAATGATTTATATAACGATTCTGTTAATTGCGAGTAAGGATCGGTACTGTAGTAAAGAAAGAGAATCCATTGATCTACCTACACTAATATTATAAAGAGGAAAGATTTGCATTTTTGTATGTAACGAATAAACTCAAAAAGTACTGGACCGATTTTAATAATTCTTTTTTCATTAGAAAGCTACATTATCACTGATTAACATAGGCTATATTTTATCCATGTATTCCCACGGGAACGGGAACTACGCGGGTAAAACCGCGCGGAGGCGGCTAGTATTTAATAAACTAGAAAAAGAAACAGCTTCTACATCGTTGCTTGGCAACTCCAACAGATAATTCAAAGAAGATTTATTTAATTACAATCTTAATAGAATCGGCGCCAAAACCAAGGGCCTTTGTTGCACCATTCAATTATAGCCTTAATACCTCCATACAGTATTCGAGTGCACTTTTTGCTTCGACTGAGTCAGCTAATGCGCAAGGTGTCGGGTTCAGCAAAAAAATATACGTAAATGCAAGTCATACCAACAAATTAGGTATCGTATTGCATGTGCAGTACAGGCCTGATGCCAGTTGGAAATTCAAACTTTACTGATTATTTTCATGTTGGATGTAACGGAATGACTTGCGTTCAAATTACAAATCTTCTAAGATGGCGCTTGCTGCAAATTGAATGTTTTAGAGGCCTATAAAATTGTAAATTAAATTAATTTAAGTAATGAAATAGATAGGTCCCTTTTTTACAGGGTCGGCAACGCGAGTGACGCTACTGATGTTGCAAGCGTCCATAGGCTACGGTAACTGCTTCCCATCAGGTGGGACCGTATGCCTGTTTGCCACCCTTGTCGTATAAAAAAAAGGTACATATTAACGCAAAACTAAATATTTTAGGTACAAAATTTCCCACGGGTTTAGTTATAAATAAAAGTTAGAAATAGGTAACGTTCATTCGCAAAACGATAAGATAAAGAAAATGCGTAAAAAACGTGTTCTACGTTAAAGAGGTTACGCAGTGACAAGAAACACAAGTACAAAGAACGTAGATCCTCGTCCAGATACCTGAAAGCCTACACAAATGTAATCTAGATGTTGCTCAGTCTCAGTGCGAAATGTTGTGCTGGAATTTAAACGCCGCAGTGTCACATCTAATCAGCTGTCGCGATAAGTAGGAAGCGAAGAATAAAATTTATCAACAAAAATAGCCAGCCAGTGTTAGCTAGAGGAAAAGAACACAGCAATGTAGGAATTGACGGAAAAGCGCCATCTCAAAGTTCTGCGTGTATCCTTAACATGGCGCCATTTGTAGGACATTTTTGATATTACAAATACGTTTAGCTTCGTGGTAAATGCGGCAAATTTTTGGCTATTTCCGATATAATATTAATTCATTTTGAGATTTTTCAGGTGCGTTTTAGTTTGCCGTGTCACGTAGCGTGTGCTATATTTAAAACGCGACTATTTACTTGGTCATATACAATGTCCCGAGTAGGTACTAAGTAGTGCTCTTATTTTTAAAAGGTTCTATGATCCATAGATTTGCTATTAAATTTTTCACTGTGTCCCCGGGATCTTTCAATTTCCCGGGATAAATAGCAGCCTATATCTATGGCAATTTTCCGGGATAAAAAGTAGCCTATGGCATTGCAGGCAATAAATCAATATCTGTGCCATATTGAGTAACAAACATTCGTACTAATTAAGATTTGAAAATAAAAAATATCAAAGCTTTTCGAAAGCAAAATTTTACTATCTGAAGATCTCTAAGTCTTCGTTTCCGAAAGTACCTCCTTTGATTTTCCGGTTTACTACTACTTATTATAATAAAATTATTATTACAACCATAGTATCATCAGATTTCTGGTTTAGAGAAAGTTTGTTGGGTCTCGCGATATTCACACTAATAGAAAAAGATTTGATTGTTTGTGTCGAATATGCTCTGAAACTACTAGACCGATTAAAAAAAATCTTTCACCAATAGAAAGCTACATTATCAGGGAGTAATATAGGCTATAATTTATATTCGTATTACTAAAGGTACGGGAACTACGCGGGGTAAACCGCGCGGCGGAAGCTAGTCTTAGATACAAAGCGATGACACGGTGTAAACCGCAGCTTACGGAAATAACTTTATTGATGTCGAACTAATAACTGTTATATCAAAAACATCAGAAAAATGATAATTTATAATGTAAATCCTTAAACATATCATCATAAAATTAATCAGTTGAATAATTAAATTGAAAAGAAACGGTAATTTTTATCGTTAACAGATATTTAAATGCAAATTTACAGGTTTTTTTAGATACCTTTTATGGAGTAAGGTGACGAAAACTAAGCATCTGGCAGTCATATTATTGAAATTTTTACTATAGTTTTTCGTTTCCAAGGAAATACAGGAAATCTCCCTAATTTTTTTTTTTTATCGTGTTTCTATTAGCTTCGTCAGTATCTAAGTATGGAATCCCTGACGTAATTTTCACACCCGTCAAAACGTCAATATAATTTGAATTATCAAGGAACCGCGGGGAGCCACAAATTTATAATAGGTACAAAACCTACCATCAACAAACGACATTTTGATTTGAATGAAATAATAGGTAATCAATAGTACAACTAAATGTACCTATGGTAAATGACCCAATGGTGGCCAGTTTAAGAAAAAAAAACAGGTTTTTGTGAAATATTACCAAAATTGTGAAAGTTTCAGCACTGAATATAGTGAAACTATAAAGTCCAGTCCTTATTTAATATTTGTAATGTGTTGCGCGTGAGATACGGCAAAGCTGGATTCAATTAATTTAACAAATAAAAGTTGTAGTTTTGTGACCCAGTCTTGGACAGGGAAAATTCATTAATGGATACCCCAGTCTTAGTCTAAGTTTATCTTTATTTTATGGTTAACACATGAAACAAAACTAATTTTGATTTTAATTAAGCAATACTATTTTACAAGTGAAACTTTCTGCTCACCGCCTTAACGATTTCCTTAAGAAAAGCCGTCGTTGTCAATTTCAAATCACCTTACACTTTGTATTCGCGCATATTTGTACATGTAACTGACTGAATTCAATAAAACGTTAAACTTATATAGTTCGATGTCTAAAGTCTATGTCACAGTGATCCCAATGTAAAAACATTCGCTCATGTCCGAATTCTAGATGTTTCTTTTAATTTTTGGCCATTACTGGTACCGTGGCCACGACTGGTACACTTACGATACCTACTTATAAGGTAAGTATGTTTTTTTTGTTATCAAAAAACCTACATGTGTGTTCAGCTATCGACAGACTGGCGCCTGCTCTGTAACTCAATCTAGACATTTCATGGGAATTCTGTTCCCCATTGAGATACCGTACCGTAGATGAAATGGACATACCTAATTATTGTTTAGTATCTACCTACTTAATAGCAAATTTAAATAACTAGGTCCTACGTGTCCCTCCATCGCTATCAGCTAAGTATAAGGGTATGTCAAAGTGTAGGTATTTAATTTTGTAGTTGGTAAGTAGGTACAACAAGACTAGTTAAAACTTGGCATAAATTTCGTTATCTTGAGTAGGAACATAGATAGTTATCGGAAATCAACTGTTAGGTACCTATTTATTGTTAAAACTATTTCATGTTGGCATTCCTTGTGTTAAAATTAAAGTACCTAATTCAAATCAGATTAATTCTAAATAGGTACCTACAGTATGAATAAATGTAAACTACAATTTTAGGTAGGTTGATCCTTTGTATAATTTTTTTTTATTTGTATACCATGAGGAACATGAGTTTTAACTTAGGACCTAGGTATCTAGAAATTTCTACAAAAAATACTAGCTACTTTTAAATCATAAAATTGCAAGATTACAAACCTTTTTGGTTTCCATCGCTTCATGAAGACCCCAAACATGGCGCTGGCTATCCCACGACCTCACAACAGTAATCCTTAGTCACAACACTTGGCAAATCACTTGTCACTCACTCACAACACAACAAAACAAAACGTAAACAAATAAACCAATGTCATTGACCTCCGTAGCTTACAATAAATCACATAATAATTGCTCCGTATGATAAGATAAACAATACCGCGCCGAAAACGTCTGACCTAGACACAGTGACTGCTAAAACTGCCCTACATTTGCTAAGTAACATCTCCACAATCGATAATAACCCATATCTATAGATATAATAGGATTCCGAATCTTGATATGGGAGACGCAAGAAAAGAAAACGCGGGACGCGTTCGGAAATCAAATGTATTTCACATCCATTTGTTTCATAACGCATACGTTCATTCGTTTAGGAATTTATGAGACAAAACAAATGAATAGTACGCGACGTTTCCGTCCGTCCGTCACCTCGCGACTGAGTCATTGTGTTTATGTAGCTCGACGTTTGCCGACTCAAACAATTTGACGGCCCGCCACCGCGGTCGATCAGCTGCTTGCTTGCCGCCATCTTGTTTTCATATCGTAACGCCATCTAGCGATGACCTTTCATAACTTAGGCAGCTAAACGAACCTTGCGCAAACAAACCATTTATCTGACTGAACCCATGTTAAACGTATCTTAAAAATTTTAGTTTTAATTCTCGAAGCTTCTACAATAATGTTTTAACAAGTCAATAACCTTCATATTGACTTATTCTAAATACCAAAATGCACTTGTACTAACACAAATACAAATTAGAAATTCCGTGTCATCTATTCAACCTACCAATTTGTATGGTTTTATATTAAAAAGTATTTTACACCTGTACAAACAAGATAGATGTCAGTGTCTTCTAAATTATTCTTTCATAAATAATATACCTATATACTTTTGCATCAAAATTTAATATTTTCATTAATAACTGGAACAAGCAGTGACGAAACACATGATATTGAGGAAAGAATTATTAAATTATGGTTTTAATTATATTTTACTTTGTTATAATCTATTTTGACAGTTTCAACGTAAGCATCGGTGGTTCAGTGGTAGAATGCTCGCCTGCCACGCGGGCGGCCCGGGTTCGATTCCCGGCCGATGCAATCTCTTTTGCATTATTTTTACAAATTCAAAATCTTTTTAAACCTTTAAAAAGCTATTGTAAAATATTGTTTTCATTTTAAAAGATATAAAGTACTAGTAAAAAAACATTCCATTCCACCCTATAAGTTTCGACGGTAATGAACCACTCCCCTTGTCACGGTTAATAGTCCCTTAAGTCCCTATACAAGGGTTGTGCCCTTGACCTTTGTATCCGTTACTGGAAATAGGGGAGTTGACCTTGCTCAAAATTGTAACTGTCGGTACGACCTTGATATTTATGTGAACACACGCTGTTTAAGAAAAACACACTAATAGTATAAATAAAGGCAAGTGTGTATGTTTGTTACTTCTTCACGTCGCGTCTAAACGGCTGCAGTGATTTCAATAATTGTATGGCTAGAAGAAGAGCTGAAGAAGTTAGCTTTTACCCAGTTGCACATTAAATGACCCTCCCCCCAAAACAATTGATGAAATTGAGAGGGAGAGGTTACGCAAATGCTTGTTCTGGCCGATGCTAAAGCTCAAGCCTACGCCAAGGAAGGATCGCTGGAGCTTTTTGAATTTAATTAACAATAGTAATATGGTATTTGCGTACATAAAATCGTTATTTTTTCTCACCAGAACTATCATTATGGCTACAATGTAACTATTTTTTTAAGCTATTGCATAGCTTTTATCGCGGGCTCTGAGCGCGGCGACCGAATCAAGAAATTCCGTAACGAAAAAACCTAACACCCCCCACTCCGACGGGCAAGGAGGTGTGGCTTGAAGGCCGTGCATCGTCTAACGTCGTTTCAGTTCGGCAGTCTTCGACACGGCGTTGTGTGCGATTAGACGTATTGTACGACTGTACGAAACTCGCACGAATCGAGACGAGCTGCTCCGAAATCGGACGAATACATAAGCAGCTGTTTATGAGAAAGTATATAGGTGTTTAAGTATTTATGTACAACAGTGAATAGCTGTACTTGTAAAATTTGTGTATGAAGTGTTTTGAATATGAATGAACAAAGTGCATTTATTATTAAAATAAATAAATAAAATTATAATTGCATAAGTTGATACAAAATGCTATGCAATGCAATAGCTTTACCGCGGCAGTCCCCGAGTGCCTCACGTAATTTTTTATTAAATAACATTTTTTTTTCGAAGTCACAAGAGCGGCAAATTCTGACTCCGCCCCGGGTGACAGTGACTTACTATGCCACTGCTGTCATGTCAACCAGCCAGTTACCTTATTTAGTTTATTTTTATTTATCAAAAGAATAATACGAATTACGTAACCTCATAGTAAATAACCAAACAGTAGCAGATGTAATCGTGTGGAATAAATACGTCTGCGCCCATAGGTACCATTATTACGTCAATTACGTTCAATTCGATCGATATCTCGATTCCCGATAATCGATTTAATCTCGATATAGATAATATATCTCGATCGCTGTTGCTATTGAAAATCAACTGCATTTCATTTGTTGTGCTGAGTAGACTCCGATGTTTCTTAAAAACCTAGTTCAAAGCGTTTGATTCGCTTCAGGTATTTTCTTCTTAAATGAATTCGTCCAGCTATATTCTAAGTTAGCAGTTTGCTAGTAATAAAGATATAATCTGGGAGATACAATGTATCTACCATTTCGCACATACTGTGCTTATACCGTCATTTATGCGAGGCTAATAATTTTTAGAAGTAATTTTTACTTTAATAGTAGCTCATCAGTGAGACGCTTGCTTTAGCTTTAAAATGAAGTTTAAAGTTGTAGTTCTTAAAGTTGCAGTTTATTTGTTTAGTCGAGAACAACTATACATTTCATTTTCATTGAATTTTTGCTTTAAATGCTTCTCCTGAAATATTACTTTATTTGCATAAGTGACCGTTTGAGCGATTGACTTAAATAGTAATAATAATAATAACTTTACAGTTCAAAAATAATATCTTTATTGTTTAAAAAAGCAAAATTTACATTGGAAATGAAGCCCTGTGTAAACACACATACAGTGTCTTCCCCGGTGTAAACGGTTATGTACTTCCTTGCGTCGTATCCCACTTCTGCATGGAGAACTGAGTACTAAACAGTCACCAAGAAAAATAATGATCAATATTACAAGAAAATGAAACTTTAAGCTATTAAATCACAAGCAATTGCATTACGCGACAGCTTCACATAACTAGTTATATTGCGATCTCGTGCAATTTTACAATGAAACAAAAGCATAAACTTGTGGCAATCATTTATTTAAACTGCGCAAGCGCACCTTTTCGTTTCGCAATCATTCCCCAAGCCAAGGGTTTGTCTGTTACTATTACAGCCCAGGGTCTACTCCCAATTCTCATAGCAGTGTTATTTAAATCTATACTAATACTAGTGGCTCCCCGCGGTTTCACCCGCGTTCCCGGGATAAAAAGTAGCCTATGTGTTATTCCAGAACATATTCTAGCTCTGTGCCAAATTTCAAGCAGATCCCTTCAGCCGTTGGAGCGTGAAAGAGTAACAAACATCCATACATACATACATCCATACTTACAAACTTTCGCATTTATAATATTAGTAGGACTGTGCTTATACCGTCATTTATGCGAGGCTAATAATTTTTAGAAGTAATTTTTACTTTAATAGTAGCTCATCAGTGAGACGCTTGCTTTAGCTTTAAAATGAAGTTTAAAGTTGTAGTTCTTAAAGTTGCAGTTTATTTGTTTAGTCGAGAACAACTATACATTTCATTTTCATTGAATTTTTGCTTTAAATGCTTCTCCTGAAATATTACTTTATTTGCATAAGTGACCGTTTGAGCGATTGACTTAAATAGTAATAATAATAATAACTTTACAGTTCAAAAATAATATCTTTATTGTTTAAAAAAGCAAAATTTACATTGGAAATGAAGCCCTGTGTAAACACACATACAGTGTCTTCCCCGGTGTAAACGGTTATGTACTTCCTTGCGTCGTATCCCACTTCTGCATGGAGAACTGAGTACTAAACAGTCACCAAGAAAAATAATGATCAATATTACAAGAAAATGAAACTTTAAGCTATTAAATCACAAGCAATTGCATTACGCGACAGCTTCACATAACTAGTTATATTGCGATCTCGTGCAATTTTACAATGAAACAAAAGCATAAACTTGTGGCAATCATTTATTTAAACTGCGCAAGCGCACCTTTTCGTTTCGCAATCATTCCCCAAGCCAAGGGTTTGTCTGTTACTATTACAGCCCAGGGTCTACTCCCAATTCTCATAGCAGTGTTATTTAAATCTATACTAATACTAGTGGCTCCCCGCGGTTTCACCCGCGTTCCCGGGATAAAAAGTAGCCTATGTGTTATTCCAGAACATATTCTAGCTCTGTGCCAAATTTCAAGCAGATCCCTTCAGCCGTTGGAGCGTGAAAGAGTAACAAACATCCATACATACATACATCCATACTTACAAACTTTCGCATTTATAATATTAGTAGGACTGTGCTTATACCGTCATTTATGCGAGGCTAATAATTTTTAGAAGTAATTTTTACTTTAATAGTAGCTCATCAGTGAGACGCTTGCTTTAGCTTTAAAATGAAGTTTAAAGTTGTAGTTCTTAAAGTTGCAGTTTATTTGTTTAGTCGAGAACAACTATACATTTCATTTTCATTGAATTTTTGCTTTAAATGCTTCTCCTGAAATATTACTTTATTTGCATAAGTGACCGTTTGAGCGATTGACTTAAATAGTAATAATAATAATAACTTTACAGTTCAAAAATAATATCTTTATTGTTTAAAAAAGCAAAATTTACATTGGAAATGAAGCCCTGTGTAAACACACATACAGTGTCTTCCCCGGTGTAAACGGTTATGTACTTCCTTGCGTCGTATCCCACTTCTGCATGGAGAACTGAGTACTAAACAGTCACCAAGAAAAATAATGATCAATATTACAAGAAAATGAAACTTTAAGCTATTAAATCACAAGCAATTGCATTACGCGACAGCTTCACATAACTAGTTATATTGCGATCTCGTGCAATTTTACAATGAAACAAAAGCATAAACTTGTGGCAATCATTTATTTAAACTGCGCAAGCGCACCTTTTCGTTTCGCAATCATTCCCCAAGCCAAGGGTTTGTCTGTTACTATTACAGCCCAGGGTCTACTCCCAATTCTCATAGCAGTGTTATTTAAATCTATACTAATACTAGTGGCTCCCCGCGGTTTCACCCGCGTTCCCGGGATAAAAAGTAGCCTATGTGTTATTCCAGAACATATTCTAGCTCTGTGCCAAATTTCAAGCAGATCCCTTCAGCCGTTGGAGCGTGAAAGAGTAACAAACATCCATACATACATACATCCATACTTACAAACTTTCGCATTTATAATATTAGTAGGATTAGTAGGATTATAAAGGAGTAGAGTTTGTTTGTTTGTTTGTTTGTTTGGTTGAACGCGCTAATCTCAGGAACTACTGGTCCGATTTGAAAAATTCTTTCGCCATTGGATAGTCCATTTATCGAGGAAGGCTATAGGCTATATATCATCACGCTACGACCAATAGGAGCGGAGCACCAATGAGGAATGTTTCAAAATCGGGAGATTTCTAGATTTTCTGGATGTTAATATCTATATAAGTATGTATTTAAAAGTAGTATATGTAGTATATCAGCTATCTGGTTACCATAACACAAGCTCACTTTGATGCTTAATTTGGAATCAGATTGGCCGTGTGTGAAAAAATGTCCCAGGATATTTATTATTTATTCTTTTCCAGTTGAGAGCTTCCGTTGCGTACGCTGCGTAAACGGTTAAAGTTACGCTAAAATGATGTATAACAGAATTGTTCTCCTTTAAAAGTTCTAAAAAAAAGTCCGGGATAGCATATGTCTATCTGTTAAGGTTGGCTCACTGTGACCATTTTTATACTAACCAAATTTGTTCGAAAATTAAGCATTATTTGTGAAGGTGTTTTAATGAAGATAATATTAATCCTTATCCAAATAAATACGTTATTCATCACAAGTAGTTAATTTAAAACAAAATTGCCTTTTACATCATTCAGTAGGTCTGACAATCGGCTACTATCTATTTATGATACCCTGTGATCACGGGAACAGGAACTGCAGCAGCTAGTATTACTATAGAGTTGTCTTACAAAACTTATAAGGGAAAGTCTAAAGTAAGATTAGATTAATACTGTTGTAAGAGGTGGGATTAGCCCCTAGTTCTGTATAGCATACCGCAGAACTAGTCGACCTTGCCAACAAATAACAATTATTTTAGTATATCTATACTAATATTATAAAGAGGAAAGATTTGTTTGTTTGTTTGTAATGAATAGGCTCCGAAACTACTAGACCGATTTCAAAAATTCTTTCACCTTTGGAAAGCTACATTATCCCCGAGTAACATAGGCTATATTTTATCCCTGTATTCCCACGGGAACGGGAACTACGCGGGTAAAACCGCGGGGAGGCAGCTAGTCTATACTATTATTATAAAGTGGAAAGATTTGTAACGAATAGGCTCCGAAAGTACCGAACCGATCTGCACAATTCTTTCACTAATAGAAAGCTACGTTATTCATAAATAACATAGGCTATATTTCATCCCCGAATTCCTACTGGAACGGGAACTATACGGGTAAAACCGGGCGACGGCGGCTAGTCTATACTTATAATATTATAAAGAGGAAAGATTTGTTTGTTTGTTTGTTTGTTTGTTTGTTTGTTTGTTTGTAATGAATAGGCTCCGAAACTACTGGACCGATTTCAAAAATTCTTTCACCTTTGGAAAGCTACATTATCCCCGAGTAACATAGGCTATATTTTATCCCTGTATTCCCACGGGAACGTGAACTACGCGGGTAAAACCGCGGGGAGGCAGCTAGTATTTAATATTTATATTGCCAGTATATCTTCGTGATTTTATATAGAACAGAGGTCTTATTATAAAACATTCTTCTAGCCAGGTTGAAAGCTTGGTTGTACGGATCTATCATCTCGCAGTTGCCAGCATTTAAAAACTTATGTTTTATCAAAAATTGCCCGGTATTGCTTGTGATAAGACTTCTGATTGCATTTAGCTAGAACTTCCAGGGCATCAAATTCACTCAGATATAGGTAGTTACATAGATTTCTAACAATATTCTGCTTACTTTACAGCCTTGATAAATCAATTATTTACCAAAGATACAGATGTAAAAAAAAATATGTTATCGCATTTTTATTTTAAATACGCTTATTTTGCGGGTTTTAACGTTTCATTGGTATTTATAGGATTATGTAGGTATGTTATTTTATTCATACGACTTTTATTCATGAACTAAATTAAGGAAATCGGTTTAGAGTCTTTCGGGTCGCTTTCCTTCTCTCTTAGTTAAAACTACTTCTTCGAAATCGTCAATAGTAGTTGATTCTTCTGTTGTTGTTACTGTTGTGGTGTCGGCGTTAGTTGTTGTTGGTGGTTGCGTGGTTGTTGTTGTTGTTGGTTTAGTTGTTGTGGTTACAGTTGTTGTGGTCACTGCTCCAGTGGTAATAGTACTCGTTCTTTCTGTGCAAGCCACTGTCGTTTCTATTACTTCTTCTTTCAATTTCATATCTTTTTGATCGAAATCATCGAGAAGGCTGATGATATTTTTAATATCAGTATCAGGTAATGCTTCTATTTCCTTTTTCCAGTTATCTTTATTGTGTTTGACGCATGTTTTCTTGCATTTCGCTTCGTCTGGGAACATGTTTTCAGATGAACATCCTCTCCAAGTTGCGGGAACACAGCTGCCATTTTGATACGTGTATACTGTTATTTCTTCAACCGTACAATTAGCTGTATTCAGTATCTCGCTACAGGTATCTGCAATTTTAAAATTTACTTTATCACTGCCAATATTATTGTCATTATAAGAACTTATTGCTTCATGCTTCCAAACCATGTTACCCTAAGATATCTAGAACTAGTGTCAAAGCTGAAACCAATACTGAGTTTTCAGAACTAGGGAAGTATATCTGGAGAATAATGTTCTATATTATTTGATCTTTTAAAACCTTCCACTAGCCCACCCGGTCCGTAATTAGTGTAATTACCTACTGCTTTGCATCCTAGTTGCATAAATCCTATCCTAATTTATTTCCTCCATTATCTCACCAGTTTTATAGCATACTAGTGGCTCCCCGCGACTTCGCCCGCGTTCTCCGGGGATCTTCAATTTTCCCGGGATATAAAGTATCGATGTCCGTCGCCTGGTTCTAAACCACCCTACCAATTTTCAGCCTAATCGGTTTAGCCGTTCTTGAGTTATAAATAGTGTAGTAGTAACACGACTTTCTTTTATATACTTATAGAGATAGAATGTTCTTTTAGGTACGTAGAGTAGTATTACATAGAGAAGAACATACCAATTACAATCGCCTTCTCCGTCGTCAATGTAGTATTATCCAACTCAATTACATTGTCTTCCTCAGATTTACCTCGAAGTCTGGCAATACAGAGATCCACGCAGTCAAATTCGTTATGAAACATGTTAAGAGATGGACACCCTCTCCATATTTCTATCTCACATCTGGAGCCAGGTTTGTAGTATGAGAATACTGCTATGGGTTTTTGAGAGCAGTCGCTGCGATTTAGTGGGTGCAGGCAGTAATCATCTGGAACTGATTCAAAATAAATGAATTTTTTTTGAAAACCTTAAATTTTCACGAGATATAAAGTAGCCTATGTGTTATTCCAGAACTTATTCTAATCCTGTGCTAAATTTCAAGCAGGGATCTGCTTGAAAAAGTCGGCATCAGCCATTTTGGGCGTGAAAGATTTACAAACATCCATCCATCCATCCATACTCACAAACTTTCGCATTTATAAAATTAATAGGTAGTATATATGTAGACATCAGGGGTCGTATTATGAACTTTTAAAAAGTCAGGCAAGTTCCAGGCAATTCAGTTCGCGGCCTTAAACTGCCTGGCGATATTTCGTATTATGACGTTCATAAAACTGGCCGACTTCTGAATGGACTCGTTGTCTATAGCCGTCTTGTCCTCGCTTACAGCGACGTTTAGAAACTTGACTAATATTTTTATCGGTAAGTTACGGTTTTTATTTTATATCGTTTGAAACTCAAAATATTTATTTTCTGAACACAAAATTAATTAAAACAACGATTTTTTAGAAAGATTTAATAAAAGTTAATAATACGTTCATCTCTTATATTTAAATTTATATAATTTTGGTATGCGTCTATAATTTTTTTGTTATTGCGATATTAAGTTTTCGACCGACATTCGTAATGTCGTTGCGCATCATTTGAATTATATTATTTTTATTAAATAATTGTATGACTTATGGCGTAAGTATTTTTGAAAGTGGTTTGTGTGCTATTGTTCGGTTATTTAAATAAGAATGTAAAGAAATGAAACTAGGTATTTAATTTATTTACTCCGGAGAGTGAAACTCCGGAGAGGGAAATCGTCGTCGGCGGGCGACTTGCAGTCAGTTAGTAAAATGTGGGAGTTTCTTTACTTCTTTAGGGAAATAAGTAGCTATGGGATATAACAAAACCGCTCAAGCACGAGACTATTCACGGCGGATGTGGGCATGTGCTACAGCATCCATGAATGTGCAAGGGCAAGGTGCTGTAAAGGGTTAGAAATAATGGTCGAGTGTTATTTATTTATTTATTTATTTAGGAACAAAAAACAGTTACACGATACAATGTGTAAAATTAACAGAAACTTAATTACATTTACTTAAATAAAAAAGCTATAAAGAGAACTCATAAAAAACTTAAACTTAGTAGGGCCTTGTCTTAACGTGGACTTCAGTGTAATATGCTTATTGGGTATCTGGAGCAGCATTGGTAATTGGTGTCATCATGTATTTTCTTTGGGGATAACCAGATTTTTACTTTTCCAAATATTCTCAATTGACTTACATCCATGAAATATATTCTTTTCTACATACCCAGTGGACTCTTAAGGACACATTACTATTAAGATTTTTCATGTGTAATTTTAGGGGATTCTTCGCCTTAATAAATGTGTCATGGGTAGCGCCTACATAACTAGCATCCACACAAATTATCTCCATATCAGCATTACTTATCTAGAATATGTTTTTGTTCCAGATTATTGTAAGAAATTAGATATTAGAAATTAGATACAAGAGCAAAACTTTATTATTAAACCAAATTTTCATAGTGTAAATAGCTAAATTGTTGCACAAAATATTATTACTATATAATTAATAGTCTACAATGGGACTTAATAACACTTTATAGAGTAAACACAAAAATGTCCGAAACTTAGTTTCCACTGATAAACCGTAGATTTCTTAGGCACAGACGGTACAAGGTCCTCACAAAGATTGTGCACCAAGTCCTTGCTAAGTTGGTATTTTTAATAAATTGACGATCTTCGATTGAAAATGGATCGCTTTGTTGTCGTAGTTTCATTCTTTTATGCATTTGACTAGTTCTAGGCTCCTCGTCGTCGCTCTCCAGAAAATTGAACAATTCTAATTCTTCACACATAATTATCACATTTTTATTAATTTTAAACCGAAATAATCACAAAACAATTCAGTTTAGGCAACAATGAGAACGCTTAAACTGAATTGTTTACACTGTCACTTTTTGACAACTACCTTAGGAATATAAATGTCAAATAAGCGCTCATAATACGACTAACGCCAGCCAGTTTTTGAAAAGCCGGGCAGAAGTCGGCTTGGTGTACCACGTGACCTCTGACTGGCTGGAACTTGTATTCATAATACGAATTTGCCAGGCAATTCAATTCACGGCGTGTACTGCCTGGAAATAAGAGTTGATAATACGGCCCCAGAACATAGAACCTCCTCTTTCTTTGATTTCGGTTAAAAATAGCCCTCATGAATAGTCATGAGGGAATTCGGAATGTTACTTTTGCTAAGAAGATACATTTAGAGTCATATAATAGACATACTTATGTGAGGAAGCAACCAACTCAAACTTTTTACTTAGGTACCTAAGTAGATTGGTCTTAATTTAGAATCGTATCTGAAACATACCTGATAAAACATTTTGAAATGAAGATAACATAATAAATGCTTGAAACAAGAATGGTGGACGAAAAATGGTATTTTGGTTCATTTCTTATTCTCAATCGCACAACAATATGTTTTCTTTATCATTGTAGAAATAAGCATTCAATTACCAAAATTAGCATTCAATTATTTTTACTGTGTTTTGATTGGGACATAAAGTTAATTGCGTTTCAGTAATGCTAATTACATTATTATTGGTCATAAAATTGTGCTAGAAGCAAAAGGAGATGCATCGGCCGGGAATCGAACCCGGGCCGCCCGCGTGGCAGGCGAGCATTCTACCACTGAACCACCGATGCTTACATGCTGTAGAACGAAATTATAGTATAAGTATGAGTTGCTTTATATAAATATGTATTATTTTATGTTTAGCTGACGTTAAACAAACGATCTCAATTCGAAACATAATATTGAACAAACACAAATAAATACCAAAGTCAGCCGTGTCTGACGATTCTGCTTTACGTTAGTAATGATAATTACAATAAAAAATGTAAGCTCAATCTTCTTTACGTGTCAGTCATAGATATGCTTGGTATACGTTTTATTAGAGTATATAAAATTCTCGTGTCGCGGTGTTTGTGATTAAACTCCTCCGATACGGCTTTACCGACTCTTATGAAATTTTGTGTGCATATTGGGTAGGTCTGAGAATCGGGCAACATTTATTTTTGATACCCCTGTGATCACGGGAACGGGAACTACGCGGGTGAAACCGCGGGACGGCAGCTAGTTTATTTATAATATTTTAACCTGTGTCTTTATACAGGTTATTAATGTTAGTAATGTAAACCAAGTAATTAATAGTTCTATTTTAGCGCCATCTAGTGGCGGAGTATGAAACTAACATTGCTCACAGAGGGGTACAAGTACAGTTAGCTTTGTAGGTCACTAAAAGTAAAAAGTTTGCCCTTCTATCGTACAGATGGCCTGTTTTTAGGTTTAATTAAAAATACTCAAATTATGGTCTCATTTTTAATGTTTACAAATTTTTGAAATAGCGATTTCTACAAATTTAATTGAAATAAATATTAGACTTGATTGCAGAGAGCGCCATCTAGTGTCGTTTAGTTGTATAAATTCCAGTTTAATGCTCGCCTGCATGTTTGCGTCGCCTGTACTCCTTTTTGACCAAAATCAGCGATACAATTGATAGTAAAATCTGGAAAATAAATTCAAGTAGGTAATCCTTATTATTATATATACCAGACAAAAGTTAAATTACGAAATGAAATTGTATGTAGGTGGTAGGTGACACGTATAACATTTTGTATGACAATAAATACAGCGCCCCTAGCGGACAGCAGA
Source organism: Thyatira batis (assembly GCA_905147785.2). Taxonomy (NCBI): domain Eukaryota; kingdom Metazoa; phylum Arthropoda; class Insecta; order Lepidoptera; family Drepanidae; genus Thyatira; species Thyatira batis. Next base: position 10,513,826 of record LR990489.1, read on the forward strand.
GAAAACTTCAAACATTTTTGGTACATAGTCAAATAAACTTACCTCAATAATAATCAGCACAACAGTAACACCCAGAATGGTCTTAGATGTCTCCTTGAAGACTTCCACGACGAGGTTCTTACAGCCGATGTCATAGTATGTCTTTTTCGCTCTGCAGACCTCTCGCTCTTTCTCCTGCACCAGGTCAGGTCTTGCTGAGTTATAGCTCGGGCAGCAGGATATGGGGACATTCGGGGCGAAGTAGTACGGGGTGTTCTGGCTGCGGTAGTCATCTGGGCCGTATACTCCGCAGCAGTTGAGCTGGAAATAGGGAAGTATCATCAGCAATGTATAGGTATTTTGGGAATAAATAAGTGGGTCTTGTTGGAGATTTGAACGTTAATTCTGGTCTTTTGGTGCACTGGGTAAAGTAATTGATGATTCTGGACTTTAGAGCCTTAGTTTAAGATATGAAATACTTATAAGGTAATTGGGTCTATCTCAGAGTTATTATACATCTTTACACATTAGTTTGTGTTTCAGTGTCCTTAATAAATCTTTCATAAGCTAAAACCAAACTACTTAAGTAGTTTATATGTAAATAATTTTAGTTTGTAATTTTTCTGTAGCCACATGTCCCTAACTTCACATTAAACATTAATTTCTACCGTTCAAACTTTTAAGTATATCTCACATCATTTTGCGTGGAATCCCATATCTTGACATGCCTTTGATTGCCTTCCTTGGCTAGTTTGAAGGATTCAGCCAATGCCTTCCCTAAGCTGATCTCCTCTTTCGGTGACACATTTGTGCAGAAGCCAGCTACGATTGCTTGAAAACATGCCAGGGCTATTAGGAGTATTGCCACCTGCAAAATATTAATTTTAGATAAAGAATCATGGGTTTTTCTAGTTCCTCTTAATAAATTAATAGGTTCGTGGTCCTTTTGTAGAACGTATCGTCTTTAAAACTTAATCTCTGAAGGAATTTTAATGAACTTTCACATAAGTTGCTTAAAGTAGTAAGCAAACGAAGTAACTAAATTCACGTATGTAATATTGTAGGTATATGTATCAGCTATCTAGTAACCATACTACAAAATGTAATTAGTTAGAAATAAGATTGGTCGTGTGTCATAATCATCATCATCAGTTCATATACCTACGTCTCCACGCTCGGAGCTCGAGCCTCCCCTAACATCGAGGGGGTATATGCCATAGTCAACCACGCGGGCCTAGTGCGGATTGGCGGACTTCACGAACCTTTAATTGTTACATCCTCACGATGTTTTCCTTCACCGAAAGCCAGTGATGTGAATCCGTACGTAAGTTTTTTTTTAATTATACTTCTTCACGTCTTCCAAACTTGATAGTGGTAGAATTAATTAAGCAAGTTTGCGTGATATGCCGTAAGGTTTTCACTGAACTTGAATAATTACCCCAAGGACTGACCTCATGCTAATAACCTTGAATCTAGATTAGCTTAAGACCTAACATAATATCGAGCAATAAAACAATTTACGACTTATTGTTGAAACATTAGGCATTAGGTATTGTGTTAAATATTTTGTATTGAATTGACGTTGTTTAAGTAATGATTTGTAGGGTTTTATTACGATTTGAAATATTATTGCATCATTAAATTCTGATAAAGAATGATGTGCGGTAGACCTTTGCCAACTGGACTAGGTACTATTGTTATTATAGGAAACTGAGTTTAGTGAGATGTAAGATGTTACTCGTAATACTGTAAATCACTTTAAGTCTCTATAAAGCGATATTTTTAATCTATTATAATACTTATACAGCACTTCTAGGATTTAAGCCGTTTGCATTATTTTTTAAAACGAAATTCGAATCAAATCCTCCCTAAATACCACATAGAAAATCATCTTTAGAACTTAGTCTCAGAACTCCTTCATTACCAATAGCTGTCTCTGCGCAGTTTCACCCACGTAGTTCCCGTTCCCGTAGGAATACAGGGATAAAATATAGCCTAAGTTACTCCCTGATAGTGCAGCTTTCCAATGGTGAAATTATTTTTGAAATCGGCACAGTAGTTTTTTAATTAATTCATTACAGCCATACACTAACACAAAATTCAAAATATCAAAATTCAAAATTTAAATTGAGGTCAATGACTCACCACAGACAGGGCTTTGGCCTTATTTTTGAACAGCCCAACCAGTCCAGATATGACGGTAGACAGTGCCATGGCCGCAGTAAGGCAGAGTATGAGCATGGCGACCATTCTGCTGGATTGCTCAGTGTCATAAGCCTTTGTGGCAATAGCCGACACTAATGTCACGATGAGCATGGTGATGGCAAGGATCTGTGGAGTGCCAAATTAAAAAAAAAGATTGCCATAGCTCTGTTTTCTTAAGGGATATAGGGACAGAGAAAGCAACGTTGTTTTATACTATGTAGTGAAGTGTAGATATACCAAGTTGTACTTACCATTGCCTTCAGACTGAGCATCACGTACCAGATCTTGAAGCAGAGCTGGCAGCATGGTGCCTTTTTCAGCCTCATCAGATTCTGCTGCAGGCCATGCCTCGAGAGTGAAGATTCATTCTGTTCTGATGCTGGTGAACTCGCCTCAACCTCAACTACGTCTTTGCCTGAAGTATTTTTATCGTCTTAATTAGTAAATAAATAAATATCCCAGGGCATTCAGCATTTGTGGTAAGTAGCTGGTAGCTGACAGACTACACTGATACATACATAAATATTATACGCAGACATCCAACCAAACGTTTGTCTTAAGTGGGATTCGATCTTATGACCAGTAGCTTTAAATTCATGGTCACTAACCACCAAGATAAACGGCTAACCATTTGTTTTTAGAGGGTTTCTACCAGTTCTCAAGTCTCATTTAGGTACTATTAATTAGTCTTTGTGACAGAGTAGAGATCCTTAACCACATTACTCCAACTAGGTACTAATAATGAAGTATATTAACTAAGTTAGCTTGATTTGATGAATTGAAAGATGTAAGTATATTTTTTTGCAAAGTTAATTTTTGGTCTTAGTTACTATTTCGATTCGACTTGAATATAGATTCAATATGATCTCTTATTTTTAATGGACTAGAAGGTGTAAGCCCCAGATGGGATGGATTTTACACCCTTACACGGACTGTTTCAGTGAGCGCAGAGAGCTCTCAACCGAAGGAAATTTAAGGGACTCTCTTGCAGCTCTGACGATTAACGAATTTAAGGGGCTCCTTGCCAATTTTGATTTTTGAATTTGATTGAAATATGATCCAAATTTAAAACAAAACTTGTCACACCCTGGTTCTTTGTCTTCGCCCCCGCCATGTCGTCGTACTCAGTGGGTACCTCCGCAATGAGCTGGACATCCGCCGACCCTGCATATATAATAGCGATCACAATACCGAATGCCATCACGCCATCTGCCATGAGGCAGAATGGTACAGCGCGCTTCAACGCACCGGTACCAACAAATAATGCCCTATGAATTTGTTTATGTCGCCTTAGTGTTGCTATATGTAGTGGTTTTTTAATTTGGTATTAAAATTATTGGTCGGTTTTAATTTAGGTATCTGTTTTTAAAGTTTACACTCATATAAAGTCGAGGGACGTTTAAATATTTTTGAATACTTTGCGGTGGTTAATGACTTAAAAAAATATTTTTGAAGGGACATTAGGCCTATGGGGGCATAAAGCAAATGCTATTTAAGACATAACAACATATAAGTCGTTATGCCTTGAGCCGAATAGGCGACTGCAGATCTAGAATGATGTAATGAGGTAATTTTTGAATTAAAGAGAAAATTTCTATTAACTTTTGATCTGATAAATATACACTATTTCTTAGTAGCATAGTGCGTGAGTATTATGCCCTGTACGGTGACTTGAAAGTGCTTTTTAAAATGGGATACTAGCTCAGACAATTTTACCACCGGCGGACCGCTAATGAGCAATTAAATATAATTAAATAGACAGGTATTAGTTTCAGGTAAATCTTACTAACTTGGGAAGAAATAATACACGACCGCTTCCTGGTTTCCCTTGTCAATTAGGTACTTGAAGTATACATATGCCACTGACATTACACTAGTCACAAAATAGGCCCGTTTAGGCAAGAGGCTGTCCCTTTTTGCTGCACTGTTTGTCTCTTTTTGTTATATATATTAAAAAATGAAAATCAACGTCTTTTAAGGTATATAAAATATTTATAACTAAACAATAGAATTGTGTGAGAATGTGGGTAGTACCAATTTGTTTTCATTAGCGAGTGGTCTGGAACAAAATGGTGCTAAATATGTTTTGGTTACGACCATGAAAACATCAATCTTCCGTATGCTAAAGACACACCCACCAAACATAATTAAGTTGCATAAGTCATCTTCTCTCCTTGTCTGTTTAAAGTCAAATTTTCCAGGTTTTTCGACCATTTAACTATATCGTCTCATGTTACTTTTAATACTCTTTCCTAGATAGTCGTAGGTAAAATTTTCTATTTAAGACGATAATCATATCTGTTAATTCTACTTCTGCGAGTAATACGATATTTGTACCTAAATATCTTAAAGAAACCAGTCATTTATCTAGTTAACGGCCAAGTTAGCATGTGTCCCAGAATATCTTTACTTAAACTAACGTTCTTCCCTTTAATTTGCCCTTTCACGGCTGTATAAGGTCTAAAACCACATACACCTCCTTAATCCCTTGGAATTGGTTTCAGACTGGCCAAATCAGTCCAAGGCATAATGTATCGAATACCTTAGGACCAAGAGTACATATTACTCTGAACCAAGATTTCATAATGTAGACAAATAATGAAGGTAGGCATTCAAATAGTCTTGACTCAGAAATAATTAAATACCGAAAAAGGTGGTTAATACTGAACATATACAAATGGAAATGGAAGAAGGAATAGCATGATAAGCAATTTTATATTGTGCTCTGACAAATTATGACTTCGACTAGGGTTGGTGTTATTAACAAAAGTATAGTTCCTTTTTGAAGCAAGTTGGTACTCTTTTGTGCAAAAGTTTTGGAAGTAAATATTTTAATAACTATTGTATGATGTACATTAAAACTGAATTCTTGATCCTCAGATCCCTCGTGAATGTAATTTGACATACCTATCATCAAATCCAAACCAAACCTTATAAATGCGGAATTGTGTCTGTCTGTCACGCTTTCACGCCTTAATTTCTATGAAATATGGTACAGAGATAGACCAGTGCTTGGGAACGCACATAGCCTACCTTTAAACCCGAGAAAATTGTACGTCTCCCGGCAGGTGACTACTATACGTAGAACAAAGAATGCCTCTGTCTGTTTCATCACTTACTGCCTCTAAACCACCAAACTGTTTTTGGTTAGGTTTTCACCAATGTAAAGAGCGAAACATATTTTGTTATAAGTGAATTGCATCCGTACAAAGGCAATTCGCTGGTTAAGGCCCTTTTTATTTGGTAAAAATATGTCTTGGGCAAAGGAGTACAGGAGGAATATGATGGGAAATAGGAGGCATAAAGCAATAATTATTGGATAGATCTTGAATCAGACTTGTGGCATCGAGCGTCCTACCATAGGTCATAGCATGGCACAGGTTGCCACTCATTGGTCAGTTGCCATAGCAACCAGCACCACAACACCACGCACAAAGGGCCGTGGTGATGGTGACCACCTCACACCACTTAATACCCAAGGACGATTCAAACAAATTTCGCGACTATTTGAATAGTATAGTGAATTGAATAAACACACGATATTTTTCAGGGCTCTTTCTCTGTATTAAATTGAAATTTCAGACTATTGAAAGCATGTATTGTAAGGTCATAACATATTGTATTTTTTTTAATTAATCCAAGTACATTAGTATTATAGAGAAAAGAAGATCAGTCAATGTAATAACCTCTTAGTCTTTTAAAGAAAATATAATAAAATTAGAGCTATTTACTCGTAGCATTGTTAAGTAGGTATTACTAATATAATAGCGGTTCGGATGTTTGCTCATGATATGAAGAGTCAATGATAAACTCTACGATTTTCCACACTCAAATTTATCTTTTTGTTTATTACAATATGTACATAAGTGAAAGACTAAAGTCATTTAGGTATTTTAGCCAACTGGCTGGCCGGTTGGCTTTGTAGTTAGACTCTGACTTTTGCTGCGCGGGTCATGAGTACGACTCTTTTTGTTCTGTGTGCAGTACAGAAGCCAACTTGCTTCTGAATGGTAGCACCTAACAGCAAGAATTTGGTTATTTCTTCAATTGAAGTAGGGTCATATATATAGTACCTTAATGTAACAGCTACTTCAACATTAAAAAGGCGTAAAAACACCATTATTAAAATCCATTATCAAATACAACATAAAATAAGTAAGGTTTGAAAATAAACCAGATATGTAATGAGTGTATGGTAAACATTTAACGTATACCCGTATAAGACAGTTTGACAAATGGTCGTACCAACTAAACAACCCTTGGTGAACAACGATGTAGAAAAAACTTAAATAGATATGGTATAAAGTTCTACATAGTCAGCCCGGTAGGCTTTGTGGTTAGTGACCCTGACTCTCAAGCCGCGGGTCGTGGGTTCGAATCCCACCCAGGACAAACATTTGTATGCATGAATATGTCTGTTTGTCCTGTGTCTGGATGTAAATATCTATATAAGTATGTATTTAAAAAGTAGTATATGTAGTATATCAGCTATCTGATTACCATATCACAAGCTCTGCTTAGTTTGGAATTAGATTGGCCGTGTGTGAAAAATGTCCCAGGATATTTTTATTTATAGTTTCGAATCCCTGAGTTAAGTTTAGAAAGGAAACTTCCCGGGGATATTAAATTTTTCCGAGATAAAAAATACCTACCCATGTGATTTTCCAGAACATATTCTTATTCTGTGCCAAATTTTATCGCGATCCCTGCAGCCGTTCTTGCGTTAAATAGTAACAATAATAGGTATGTTTGTTACAGGACGAAAAATGGATATAGTTACATCCATACGTTTAAAAAAACTTTCGCATTTTATAATATTAGTAGGATTATTTTATTATGTACCTAATCTAACACTCCGTTCATCATATTGGCTGTTCTTATATGCGTTTGTATATTTTGATCACATTAAGAATATGAATATTTTTATTTCAAATGATATTTCCTTACTTTGATTTTTATACATAATATAGGTTAGAAGGTATAAACAAATAGTTTAAATTAATGACTATGAGGATCAAAAACAGAATGTAGCCTAACTAGAATGATACGAGCATACTACAAAACATCGAATAAATAAGGTAAGGTAGTCGATTTTTTATGACGAAAGACGCCATATCCAATTTAGTCTTATCATTGTAGCTCAGAAACTATTCGTAATTTATTAAAAGTGGTAGTAAAAATAGCAAGTGTTACTTTGTTAACTCGAACACGATGAAACCGCAAAGCTATTGGCAATAGCTTTATAGCATTTTCACTATAAATATCAACTCTTTCTGACTTTAAGTTCATGAAAATACTTTAAAGTTCTTGCAATCGACTTTCTGTCGGTTCGTCTGATTGCTCTTAATCGAATGAGATAGTAACGAATCAAGGGTCGAGCAGTAATCGATTAATTATTTATGAAACTAGCTACTAACCCTGGCTTCGGGCAGGTTACCAGTTCTTTCCATCTATTGGAATACGCATCACCTATAAAGCTTCTAATTAATGTCATTTCTCGACATCTTCAACAATCATCCATATATTTCAGTTCCAAAAACTTAAAAAAATTAAACTTCTTAGCGTTTTCCATTAATTAAGTACTCGGTCAATTGATGAAAACCCCATGAAAATCTGTTTAGAAGTTTTTGAGTATATCGCGATCAGACAGTAATAACATGTAGTGAGAATGATAATGAAGAATAAAAAAAACCTTTCGAAATAATGATAAAATCACGGGAAAACATGTAATAAATACCTATGTTTTTTATCTTTTTAAGGCATGAAATGTCGAATCTAGCACAAGGTGATTACAACAAATTATAGGGTTTACTTCCTTGTTCCAAGGGCACTGACCTCTAATCCTACTAATATTATAAATGCGAAAGTTTGTATGTATGGATGTTTGTTACTCTTTCACGCTCCAACGGCTGAAGGGATCTGCTTGAAATTTGGCACAGAGCTAGAATATGTTCTGGAATAACACATAGGCTACTTTTTATCCCGGGAACGCGGGTGAAACCGCGGGGAGCCACTAGTGGATATATATAATTAAAGTACTTTCAAAACAATGTTATTTTCTCTATAATTATGTAAAGGCATCAATAACAAACAATACTTTGATAGACTTTTAAAAATCTATCTTACTTTTAATATGAAATAAAACTGCCCCTTGTGAATCACTGAATCAGAATTCTCACGACAAAAAATATATAAATAATACATTATTTACAGTGGTATTAACACGTTAGCTGCGGCACCAATTTTTGCATACTTTCCGTTCCTGCGGCACGAGGTATAATCGGCCCGTACCGTGACCAGACGTTAGGGCGACACGCGGTCTATTAGACCCCACCTCCTTTTACAGACTAAAATCCATTTTCTGGCGCGAAATCAAAGATAAATGAGAATTTTGGTCCTTATTGATATAGACAGTGAATTGATGAACCCTAATCCACCGTCGCCCCGGGATCTGATGGCTAGTTTAGGAATTATTAGCAAAACAAAATATGGGATCTTATACACCTCGTAACGCACTGAAATAGGGCAAATTTTCGCTGCGATTAGTGATGGGAAAAATAATATCGACGTTTTTAAACTGTCTTAACTACGCAACGACTTGACCGATTTTGATCAATTATATCTCATTAGATCGTTTTAAGGGCAAAACCTGGCAAAACAACACAAAGCTATCAAAGGATAAATTTTTTTTAAATAATCTAAATTGTGCTTGAAGGCGCCATAAAGAAAAAAAAACCGGCCAAGTGCGAGTCGGACTCGCGCACGAAGCGTTCCATTCTATACCATTAAGAGGCACCTATTACAGACTTATTATTGGAAAATAATGGATTACGGTTTATGCATAAGGTTTATCTTTCTATTTGTATATGAAAATCTTAATGCGGTTCACAGAATAGAAAAAAAAGGCAACCAGAAGTAGAAAAGAAACTGTCCTATTTATTCTGCCTCGGGCTTTAAAAATACAATTATTAGAACTTGAATTAACATTAAAAAATCAGTATCAATATACTTTTTTTATAAAAATCTGAATATATATGTTGTACTTATTTATGAGTGTTTTTCATTGAAACAGGGTAGACAATAAGATTTTTTGCACTGAGTGCACTGAGACAAATTCTTTTTGGATTTTTTATCAGCTTCACGATATGGTAAAAATGTTTCTGGGTTTTTTAAAATTAACTTCTTCCGACATCGTTTAGGCATGTTCGGCGCTGTAAAAGGACGTGCTCTCCAATCGACGTGATGCACAACACTGGTCGCGGGAAGCTCGCGTTGAGTGCGGTACGAGGTCAGGGGGGATATGGGACGTTTTAGCCTCGTTCCGCACTGCATTAAAATTATATTAATTCAGTGCGGCACGAGGCCTAAGACATCCGGTACCAAGGTAGGTACACCACCGAGTCCGGAAACCATTAGTGATCTCAAATATATATTTATCTCTTTCCTACACTGGACCAAACCAAAGCTATGCCATTCGCACGACAGAGAAATTCACTTTTTTGCTTGCCGCACCACAGGGAAGTTGCATCAGGGGTGATTTAGGCCTCGCTTCGCACTTAACGTGTTAAGATAAACTATTAGGATCGATTTTTTATGTTAGTTGTACCAAAATTTTCAAGATACATTTATTAAATTACCTATTTCAAAATTCAAAGGTAAAATCTGCTTTAGCAACTATCGGGTTCCGAAATGAGCCAAGAGGAACCGGCAATAACTAGGTAAGATTCATAGAGACAAGGTACTATGTCAATTCAAGCCGTATAAATAAGTCTAAAACTATGTACCTATTACAATAATCTTCTTATATATATTAAATTCTAGTGTCACAATGTTAATTACCAAACTCCGAAACGACTTTACCGATTTTTATGAAATTCCCATGCATATTCAGTAGGTCTGAGAATCGGCTACTATCTATTTTTGATACCCCTGTAATCACGGGAACGGGAACTATGCGGGTGAAACTGCGGGGCGCTAGTAATAATATAGAATCATCGTCGATTTTCAGTGTCAGGTTCAGACCTAAGTTAGGTAATAAAGCTAATTCTAGGCACTAACTCAAGACCTAGGACCGATAAACTTGACATTATTCCTTCCAAAGCACCGCACGGTTATTTAGCGCCGGAAACTGAAATTCCTTTCGATAGAATATTTAATTAGAGATAAAAATGTTGTTGGGTTTCGTAGGTAAGAAAAAATATTATAAAGCTTCTAATAATAGATTTTTTTATATATAAATAGAGCTTATTTATTTAAGCATCTGCTTTAAAAGGATCATAATATTTATAGAGAATGTTTTGACATTTCAATGATATGGTTATCATAATCTAATCAACTTTTTCTTTTCTCTTTTTGGTTTTTCTCATCGTTCATACGTAGAATTTTCACTACATTCATCTTGCTCTATGGTTTGTTTACATTTTGTTAATAGAATTACATTAAATATTTTTCGCATTGTTGTTCGATATTTAAAAAAAATGTGACATTCCATGACAGCTCTTTTTTATATTTTTTTTATTCGGAGAATATCAATAATGTGCCAAGACAGTTCTTAATTTGCGTTTTTTTTTTATTATTTTAATTTACTATGGAACCCCGTAAATTTATGGTAGTTAGAAGACGTTGAACCTAAGAACTGAACATGCTGAAGCATGGCGTGAAAGTGGTGTTAACCCTTGGGGTCAAAGATCCGAATGTTGGTTTAAAATCGGTTGGCATGGTGATATGCCGTATTATTGCCGTCATAAAAAATGATGGGACGTTTTTTTTTATAATTTTCACAGGCAAACCTGTCACGTAATACGTGATCGTCGGCTTGATGGTTACCGACCTTGAATGATGCCGGTCGTGGGTTCGGCACCCACATATGACAAACATTTGTAGGTATGAACATGCAAATAAGTAAGTTTTTCGAAGTCATATATTTATAGCTATGTGATTAACAGCCCGGTTGGCTTTGTGGTTAGTGACCCTGACTCTCAAGCCGCGGGTCGTGGGTTCGAATCCCACCCAGGACAAACATTTGCCCTGTGTCTGGATGTAAATATCTATATAAGTATGTATTTAAAAGTAGTATATGTAGTATATCAGGTATCTGGTTACCATATCACAAGCTCTGCTTAGTTTGGAATCAGATTGGCCGTGTGTGAAATATGTCCCAGGATTATTGCTATAGAATATGTTGAAATAATTTTAATCGTAGTAAAAAAAATTATCCATACCTACTCTCTAAAATTTTAAAGATAAAACTTCGACCTTAAGTTTACAATTTAATTAACATAACAAGAGGGATCGATTAGCCTATCTACGTTTTTTACGTAGAAACGTTTTCGTCAGAACTATTACCACAGACTTAATAAAAAGTAAAAACACTTTACTTCATTAAAACGATAAACATTATTGAGGAGATAATCTTTTAATGTACGGTTTCTGACCCGGGAATAGAACTTGGGAACTCCATTCTCATACCTACTACTCGATCGTCAAGGCAGGTCAATGTTTCCATGTTGAAATATTACAGAGTCCTTTTTGAAATTATTAGTCATGGCAACAAAAAAATTCTCTTATCAGAACTAATCTCTACCAGTATCGAGTTAGAATTAATTTAATTTTTATATTGGCTCAAAAGTTATAAAATGGATAAACAATACAAATGTATATTTATTCAAGCAAAGATTTTGAGGCAAGATTCAAATTGAATACCTTTATTAGTTATGTTCATTAAAACTACGGTAGTTATTATTATCAAAATTATTATTTTATTAATATTTAATCGCATGCTTACAGTTCGTTTTATTCTTTATCACAATGTCTTACGGATTTTATTTTCTATATCGTAAGTAATCTCCAGGTGAACAACCACGTAACATGTCGCAAAAAAAAACAACTCAAGTCCAATAACCGATCGCTTATTAGAACCAATTAGTTTTGATCTGTATCAGTGCTTTACGACGTCAAATTTGGGGGTCAAAGTAATTTGGGGGTGGTGTTTGTGCGTGACTTCTAACCCTCACACCACTGAAAGCTAGGACTACTAAAAACCGAACCATCCCAGCAATGCCGCATTCAGCTCACAGCACTGGCCATATGCTTACGAGACGTCACGCCGCGCGATCGCGTCCATTAAAAAAACTTTAGAATTTAAAACTCGTATTTCTCGCGCTCATTTGCCGCGTATTTTGGACTATTTTCTAGCGGAATATTTAAGTTGTTTATATAATTTTGTTTGTGATTTTGTCGTGGTTTAGAACTTTACTATAATGGAGGGCTGCGGTATGAGTTGTATTAAATACCTGTTGGTGGTGTTCAATGGATTATTTTTGGTGAGTTTATTCTTATTGAGTAGTTGTATCAAAACATTTTGAGCGAACTAATTTCGCAAGTCTCAAACAGAAATATTTCACAGGGCGTCCGATTGAAAGTTTCTATTTTTAGTGAGTTTATTATTGTCGATGTATTGTCGCATCCATTCGATGCTACAATACTTAATTGTAAATAAATGCAATTATCAATTCTTGTTAATTATGCCGTGAATTTATTTGTTTTTTGTCCTTCGTTGTCGTTTTAAAGTAGCCATATTTGTTTTTGCGACTTACCTACATTTTACTAATATTCTATTGTGTGAAAGTTTTGATGGATAGTTGATTGTTTCTATATCACTCCTGAACTAACGTTAGATAGACTCTAACAATTCTATTTGTAAGCACCCATTCGCGCGAGAGCTTTTTAACGTACGTTTAAATAGCGTTCAAATACAACAAATGCATTCCCATGTATATGTTAATAACGCGACGCTTTTTTATCGAGCGGTGTTGCATTTTCAACTTTGAGCGTTGGAAATAGAGCATATTATGGTACTCGGAAATGCATTTGTTGAGTTTGAACGCTTGTTTAACGTCCGGTAAAAAAACTCTCGTGCGAATGAGGGCCTTGAGGGCATAGTGCTTGTGAGGGCCTAAATGAATAAAAAAATCTTTTTCATTTACAACAGGGCTGAATTAAATTTAACAATGAGATTATAGTGTAGCTACTATTTATCCCGAATATCTATCAGATGTAAAAACGTGGGTGAAACCGTGTGACGGAAGCTAGCTAGCTGGCAGGGTCAATAGAATAACTTCGATATATTTCTTAATGTCAGGGTTTTATTTAAATGCAGGCGTCAAAAAAATGTTGCACCTGCAATAGTACCTATGACTTAAATCATATTTAACTATTCATGCATTTATGAATGACTGTAATGTAATGAGACATGTGAGTCAGGATGCGTTTAGCTCCCTGAATCATAGATAATAATATGACTGCTTTAACAAGGAATGAGAAAATTTTCTTCATGGTTATTATTTTTGCAAGACTTTTTTTTTAATATTGAATAATCTTGCACGTGTAAAAGTTAATGATATAAATATTATAAAATCATATAAGCATCTACAGTTAAAAAGTCATAGCCGTTAAGGATTATTTTTATTAAATAATAGCGGTTTTATCTGCGTTCCCAGGGGACCTTAAATTGTCGCGGAACAAAAAGTTGTAGTGCTATTCCAGAACATATTCTAACTCTGTGCCAAAATTCAAGCAGATCTCTTCAGCCGTTTTGGCCAGAAAGCGTAATAAACATCCATCTATCCATACTCATAAACTTTAGCATTTATAATAATAGTAGGATGACCCGTACTTTAATGATATTTTTCTTTATAAATCGTAATATTGATTAAAAAACATATATAATAGAAATTATGTCAAGTCTAAGTCGTATTAAGTAATTGGCAATTATTCTCAAGTGTGATCTATGTTGGGTATCAAGGTTTTACTTAAAAGGCTAGTATCAGCCAAATAAGACGTGTACAACTTTACATCTGTCGCCAGATGGAACTAAATTGGCACAATTATGCAGCTGATATCGAAAAAAAAACTTAATCTCAAGGTATTTTGAACTGTTACTTTATAGTAATAGGGTACATTTTGGATATTAGAAAAAAATACCAGTAAGTAGTTTTAAATATGAGGGAGGTACTTACCATTTCTAGTACCTATCTACCGATATTCTGGTTGCCGTATTTCAAAACCAGGTTCTTGCTTATTATTGATTTTGTTTTATTTTATTTGTTATACTTCTACTAGCTTCACGTCTCCGGGAGGTTTCCATTTTCCCGTACTAATAGTGGCCTGTGTGTCTGTCTGTCTCGGGAAAATTGAAGATCCCCAGGAACGCGTAAAATGCGGGGAGTACTAGTATTTCAATAAATTTATTTATATATAGGTATAAAATATACTTATGTCGTAGCAAAACAACCGGTTTAGGTAGGTAGGTACTTACTCATAATAAAATTAATTCTAAGCACTATCTACTTAGTTATTTATCACACATTTGGTCACTTTTAAAGTTCTTATAGTCAAACACTTGAACAGTAGGCACATTGTCACTTGTGTAAACATTTTAATAACTTAAATTAAAATCACTTAATTATAAATACCAAAATTTCAGTTTTGATTTAATTTCCCTTCGCTTAATATTTCTAAACATGAGACACTTAGTGAAGGTTTCCCAATTAATTTTCCTGTTTGTTTAGGGGGATAGGATGTTTTATATTAATTTGTAAATCATAACATACTACGTATGGTGGAGGGTATTTCCTTGGATGTGACGTTTTAGGCTAACTAACTGTAGATTCCTAATTCGTCATTAGTAATAGTTACTATATTTCTACACGTACATTCTCAAATGTTTTTTTAAAAACGGAGGAGGTTCTAAATTCTACTGTATAAATGTATTTGCCCCGTGGTTTTACCCGCGTTCCCGGGGGATCTTGAATTTTCCCGAGATGAAAAAAAGTATATGTGCTATTCCAGAACATAATCAAACTCTCTGTCAAACTACATTCATTTTCTATTTCCCGTTCTGTCGAGATTGAATCATGCGTCATATCCAAATAGATAGAATTTTATTTTATTTATTTATTCATAAGGTAAACGAAACAGGTTACAGTTAATTGACAAAGCTTAAGACTAGTACATACATTTATATTTTAAACTAGACTATAACCCTAAACACGTTCACACAGCATGCACAAATTACAGAACGTGTATTTGAGGTAAAAGATTAATTTAACAGAAATAATAATATAAAACACAAAAAACAAAAATCAAAGTTTAAACACAATCAAATTAGAAAAGAAAAACAAATAAAATAGCTTAAGGTATAATTCCAGACAATACTACTTAAGGACACTATGGATAAGCCTCTTAAATGTAAGGTGTTTACGCTCAAAAATGTCAAGCCCATCGTTGTCACTGGCTAATTCATATAAGCTCTACACATTCTAACAATGGGATTATAAAAGGATGTATTATTTTTGTAAATTTTTAAGGTGAACAATTTAGAATTACGGCAACGATAATTTGAGTTGAAGTTAATCATTGAGAGCAAAACAGGAGAATCAATGGTTGAGTGTATAATTTTATGTAAGTAAATCATATCGTATTGCTGACGTCGGATGCGCAATGATGTAACGTTGAACTTCGCAAGCCGGTCGCTATAGTTTGAAAGAGCTCTGCCGATCCCATCACGTTGAGATAAAACTTTAAGACATTTATTTTGTATTCGCTCGATACTATTCTCATGGACAACGTAATAAGGAGACCAAATCAGACACCCATATTCCAATACTGTTCTGACGATACTGTTAAAAAGATACAAAAGAATATATCAGTACCTAAGATTCTGTATAAATATTTATTTACAAGTAAATATCCGAGTGTTTTCCATAAAAATAATAGTTACGTTATTCATCAATAACTATTGTAGTATCATATAAAGGGTGACGTCATAATTGTATGAGTCACCAGCGAGTACCTCGCAAGTACACGTCACCGTGGTGGGTCATAAAGATCGCGCATATTTCCTAGTCGGTGTTAAACCACTAAATTAGCAGTAGTTAAACGATTCAGAGACCACAGCTGCAGATTTTAAGAGGCAAACTGATACTACATTACATACATTTACAGAATCCAGTTTTTGTATTTGACTATACCAGAATCGGCAAATATTTCATCTACATTAATAAGAGAAAGAGGAAAGCTGTGTTTGTTTCTCTTTAATGGCTTCGAAACTACTGGATTGATCTGAATAACTCTTTCACCAATCAAAAGCTACATTATCAGGGAGTAATATAAGCTATATTTTATCCCCGTATTCTTACGGGAACGGGAGCTACGCGGATGAAACCGCGAGGCGGGAGTTAGTACAACATAATTGTTAGTAATGCTCGGGATGATGTCAGAGTAGGTCTGGATTTTATCGTGTCATAGGTATAACTAAACTAAAAATATATGCCCGTTTGAACTGTCCACAAAATATTAATTCGAAACATATGTTTAAACCATCATAAATCTTTCAGGGTACATTCGTTTTTTCTATACTAATATATGTATTATAAAGAGGAAAGATTTGTTTGTTTGTTTGTTTGTTTGTAACGAATAGGCTCCGAAACTACTGGACCGATTTCAAAAATTCTTTCACCTTTGGAAAGCTACATTATCCCCGAGTAACATAGGCTATATTTTATCCCTGTGTTCCCACGGGAACGGGAACTACGCGGGTAAAACCGCGGGGAGGCAGCTAGTCTAGTATAAAACTAAGCTATGTAAAGTAGAAAGCCTTCTTGTAAGTAGGTGCTGAATCTGATCCGAAAAATGTAACTATTGCATGGCGTCACGCAAGGGCACGATCAAGCTTGTATTGTAGTCAGACTTCTAAAAAATACGACTATATTTAGACATAAAAAGTAACCGAATAAGACCCTCAATTGTGGACTTCGCGGTGATACCAAATTATTCAGGTAACTTAGTGCGTGTTAGTGTAAAAGTCCTATAATACAAAAATTATCTACGCTTACACTAATATAATACTAGTGGCTCCCCACGTACCCGGGAGATCTTCTATTTTCTCGGGATAAAAAGTAGCCTTTATCCTTCCTCAGGCTCTAGACTATCTATGTACCATATTGCATTCAAATCGGTTCAGTAGTATTAGCGTGAAAGCGAGACAGACAGACAGAGTTACTTTCGCATTTGTAAAATTAGTATAGACTAGTGGCTCCCCGCGGTTTCACCCGCGTTCCCGGGATAAAAAGTAGCCTATGTGTTATTCCAGAACATATTCTAGCTCTGTGCCAAATTTCAAGCAGATCCCTTCAGCCGTTGGAGCGTGAAAGAGTAACAAACATCCATACATCCATACTTACAAACTTTCGCATTTATAATATTAGTAGGATTAGTAGGATAAGAAAGATATTATTTTTTGTTTGTTTCAAACGAATAGGTTCCGAAACTTGGACCGATCTGAATAATTTTTTCACCAATGGAAAGCTATATTATCAGGGAGTAACATAGGCTATATTTTATACCTGCATTCCTGGGTACGTGGATGAAACCGCGCGACGGAAGCTAATAAACAATTAAATTCTACAAGACATTATACTTATGTGCTCATCATTTTATTCTGGTATGAAGTCAGGGTCTTAAATACCTAGGACTATGAGCATGAGTAATCTTTTATCTTTATACTAGTTGCCTCCGCGCGGTTTTACCCGCGTAGTTTCCGTTCCCGTGGGAATACAGGGATAAAATATAGCCTATGTTACTCGGGGATAATGTAGCTTTCCAAAGGTGAAAGAATTTTTGAAATCGGTCCAGTAGTTTCGGAGCCTATTCATTACAAACAAACAAACAAACAAACAAATCTTTCGTCTTTATAATATTAGTTTAGAAAAGCATGTGTTTGCAAAATCGCACTATGATGGTAATTACATGATTTTATTTATTTTATTTTATAAGGAAGACCAACAGCATGTGGCTGATAGTGGTGATACAAAGCTGAAGGTTTGAGCCAGATTTTAAACTTGAAGCTAATAATAAGCTTGAAGATAAAATTCCGAATTCTTTACACCTCAATTCTACACGTGGTACAATTATTTACAAAAATATACCTATTTAAATTCATCTTGGTCTAACATAATTTTAAATACATTATGTATGCTATTTGTTTACTAGGTTCGATTCCCGACGCGTGAAGGACGATCGCGTTTTTGTTGATACACATTCAAACAAACGGACAAAGACTCTATGTATGAATAGCAGGGCTGCCAAATAAACTGTTTGTTTATTAAATTAAATTACATACATATAATGATTATTTTTTACAATAGTTGAATGTGTAGACAAACACATATTTTGTTACCTACCTACATATATAACTATACAATGTTAATCATATATTAGGGTTTCGTACCCAAAGGGTAAAAACGGGACCCTATTACTGAGACTTCACTGTCCGTCCGTGTGAGGCTGTATCTCAATAACGGTGATAGCTAGACAGTTGAAATTTTCACAGATGGTGATATCCGCTTTAACAAAAAATAAAATAAATATTTAAGGGGGGCTCCTAAGCATCAATCTTGATTTTATTACCGTTACTTGCTCGATACTAATATTAAAGTACGGAACCCTTCGTGCGCGAGTCCCACTCGCACTTGGCCGGTTTTTATAAGCTAATCCTTTAAACAAGTAAGCCAAAGCTTGACACACTACCGAGTTAGGAGTGTGAAAGGTCGATTCATTGATCCAAAAACACAAACAACCATTGTAAATATTAAAATTTATTATTATAATTTTTGGCAACCCTGACATACTAGTTCAGGGTTGGGTACCAATGATACAACCAGAGTAATGTCATAATAGTTAATTTATTCATCCGTATACTTGAGGCGCCTCTACTCATCCATTCTGAGTCAGCGGTTACCAAACCGACCAAATCGCAAAGGTAGCAAACCCATCCATATTCCAAAGAGGACGTTACTTTGTAAATCTACAAGA
Source organism: Thyatira batis (assembly GCA_905147785.2). NCBI lineage: Eukaryota > Metazoa > Arthropoda > Insecta > Lepidoptera > Drepanidae > Thyatira > Thyatira batis. Next base: position 10,532,882 of record LR990489.1, read on the forward strand.
TAATACGCCACGTGCTCACGTTATAATACTGACAAATGTTAATAGACAGTGTTTATTATCACAAGTTATTACATTGTATTCTATTTAATTTAATAGTGGAGTGGTGGGACTGATAAATGATATATAATTGAAATAACATTACACACTTCCAAAGAGCCAATGAGATTTCAAACTCACTGACTATTCATGTACTTTCGATATTCACCTCCTATTAGAAGATTTGAGGTCTTTATCAGGATTATAATAAATACTAGACCAGAAGGCAGACGTAGAAGGGGAAGGCCAAAGAAAGAATGGCATGATTGTGAAAAAGATGATATGAGAGAATGTGGAGTGAATATGGATTTGACTGGAGACCGAATGAAATGGAGGGACAAGATGATATTATGAGAGAATGTTGATTTGACTGAAAGACCGAATAAAATGGAGGGACATGACGCACAAAGCCGACCCTAAAAAAGGATAAGGCAAGGAAAATGATGATGATATTATATACTATACTACACACGGACAAACACCCACGTTGATTGCCAACATTATCAAAAGAAACATACTATTAAGTTACTTAAGTGCAAATAAATCAATTAATGAAATGAAACACATAAAAATATTTCCTTAACGGTATTTTGATTTCCGTAACAACCAAATCGATAAAACACCACAAAGGCTATCGACCTACCAACGAAGAAACAAAATAACAAATATATAGGTAAGTTAGTAGCTATACAATATTTGACCCGGTCATAGCCCGTAGCATTTCCATCATAAATTCATTGAACCCGCTTCCTGACTTGATAGCAAGTCCACATGGTAATTAAGCTTTCCTTCGTGGAATAATGGCCATCAATTATTCATCTATCATCAATCAATAGCACCCAAATGGGCGCGTGTGATCGTGGAAAGTCGATTGTAAAGCTAATTTTACATGAAAAATGTTTTATCGATCTTTTGTTGACTGGTCATTTGATTGAGGTTCTTAAAGACTCTTTTCAGTATATTTATATAAGGTAGATACCAATTTTGGTTAGGTTCACCGAGAAGAAAGAAGTACCTAATCATCACATATGAAGATAACATATAATTGGAATAAAATGCCTCACAAAATGTTGAATTTATCGAAAAGAGTGATGCTTGATCAATACCATACCGTCAGAGAATTTTGAGTTTTGAACCCCAAGACTTAACAATCTTTACTAAACTTTCATACAGCGCCTTGTTCGACACTGTTTACGCATAGACGAAGAAAACTATAATATCGGAAGGACTTGACTCACGTAAGAAGGGTCACCCTAAATTGTTACAGACACGAAAAATAGTAGAGAATATATAATTTTAGTTCCGTTTGTAGGTAGGTTCCGAACCAACCGGGTCAGCGAATAGGGTCACGGGAAATATGACATGCCTCAATATTGCCGAAGCTTTAATAAAAATATAACTCTGAATGCCATATTAGGTAGGTAGGTGCAAATATTAGAATACGCAATATTGGAGAAGATAAAACATGTAACTTTCGCTATGTAGATATAAACCTTGCAAAGCCCGAAAGTAATCTGTTCAAACTAAAGGACTCAAATGAGGAAATAATATAAATACTTACATATTTTAAGACACAAACGATTAATTAAAATTGCAACAAAACAAATAATAGCTTGTGTCACGAGGAAGCAATCATCATCATAGACAAGACAAGATACGCTGTGATAAGAAAATGATAGAAATCTGATAGAAATGATAATATGATGTCATACATCGCCACTTTAGATTGTATCAATTAAACTAATTTACAGTTGATGGTTGAACTTGGTAGATTTAAAACGGTTTGATGTAATATCAAGGCCGTTCTCAGTTATTAATTGACACTAAAATAAATATGCTAGTCTTTATAAAGTGTTATTCGTAATGCAGGAACGAAATATTGCCGGCTCTTATCAGTAAAAGCAACTTTCAGAACCGAGCATAAGAGTGATTCATAAGTGCTTGTAAAGACTTATTTGAATAAATATCCTGGGACATTTTCACACACGGCCAGAGCTTGTACTGTAACCAGATAGCTGATATACTATATATTGTACTTGGAAATGAACACTTAGACACATAGCACACAGATGTTTGTCCTGGATGGGAATCGAACTCGAGACCCGTGGCCAGGTAGTCAGGTTTACCAACCGACCAGTCAAAGATAGTTTAAATAGATTGGTAACTTTTATAGGTCACACCAATATTGGAAATTACGTCAGTGAACAAGATGACGATGTAGGAAATAACCAACAGTATTGCAATGTTTCGCATTTTACTAGTACATTGTGGTACCTAGCTTACATCGACAAACAAAACATACGATTTCGAATGGACAGCACTCAACAAGGCTGTAAACTGTTTATCCACGGATGATGCAAATTTTCAATAAACACTGCCATTGCTCATGACATCACGACTGTCATGATTGCCATCACGTCAAGGTGGAATCATTGTGTGGTATGGCAAACATTTTATTTCATCAAGGCTACCGGCGAATGCATTTGTCTGTGTTCATTCTACATATACAATTTATTAGGGTCATTATAAAAATAAATTATCTGAGGTAGTCCTTCGCATCTCTCAAACATTTTTTCTAATGCCTTTGTCAGTTACAACAAGTATACCCTTTCAACGTAAATCAAGAGAATTTTGAAATTTCGAGTCCTATCTCGTCATTTTATCGACAGTTTATGGCCCATTTCCTTCACGTCACCTTTAATAGTGTCGTTTTGGGCAGGCTGGCCTATTTTCGTGCACGTTAATGTTCGTTACCGAAGAAACGTTACTGATTTACTAAATTCATAATATCTACCGCATTCTAAGAATAAAATTTATTAGAAGTTGCAACACCAAATCAAATTTCACTTTCATAAAAGTTAACTTATTTATTTAAATACTAAATGCGGTAAAGTCATTGGTGCAATCATCAGGAACAGGAACAGCAGTTGACACTAAAAATCATCAAGCTTTGTTTCTTGAACAATCAATAATTGACCTACATATGGCATTAAGAAAATCGTGGGCGTTTCCAAATGGCTCGTCGGATATTGATACTAATTGAATCACCCACTATTTTTACTATTCTCGATCTGACGTGGGTGTATTTCATAATGATTTACTAGCGTTTTGTTTTGGTTATATGATACCAATGGAATAACGCGATGGTTTAAATCGATATCTGTCGCAAACACGACCATTTCTATCTTTAACGTATTACTTTAATCACCAACAATTGATTTTGTCATTCATATAGAGTCAATTTGTTCTAAATTATCTTTGCTGGCCTTATTTCTAGACATACTGGTGACCACAAAATTAGCATTTCATTTGATAAGTGTTTGCCACCAATTGCAGTCATATTATTATTATCATTTCAGTGGTTCTAGACAAATTGATGAATATATTTATCAAATTGTCGAGTCGTGTTTAAATAAAGTAAGTAGGTAGCTATAAAATAATAGACTAATTGTATGGAATTAAGTCTTTGTTAATTTTCTAGTTCTAGGTGGCCACTTGATATAGTTGGTACCTGTGAAAAATAAAACTTATAGATAATAATAACATAATTAGCTTGCGCCGCGCTTCCGTTTTACCTGAATACTTCCCGTTCCTGTAGAAATATAAAATATTACTCCCAGATAATGTAGCTTTTGTATCGGCCCAGTACTTTTTATGTATAAATACAAATGTTTCCTCTTTATAATATAAGTGTAGAAGAACATATCAGTTGACCATGACTTGGACATGAATTATTGGAATTGCTCATGTTAATCATCTTCTCTATTCTTGTTTTCCAGATCTTCGGGATAGTGATAATAGCAGCAGCATGCGTGGACATGGGGATGATCAAGGGGTTTGCTGGCATGGAGCCGACGGGCCACGAGACGGACATCGTGCTCATCGTAGTTGGGGTCCTGATAATCATTGTGGCAGCATTTGGCTGCTTCGGAGCTTGGAAGGAGAGCCCTAAACTGTTGTATATTGTAAGTGATTTACATACCTATATCTAAAACTAAGTAGAGCTTATGATTACCATATAGATGATATACCAAACTAGCTGATCCGGCAACTAGCTGATATTTTCTAAAATGGATTAATTTTATTATTGTACCTGGTCTACATAAATTGCGCAGATTCTTATATATAGATATGTAGCTTTTTAAAATGAATACTTAGGTACATAAATATTTACCAACGTTATCATCATATACCTAATGACGATAATAGTAGAAAAATCATGTGAAGTACATGCCAAAAAAATCAACTAAGAAAATAAACACTTACACATGTTTATGTTACTTCGAGCTGATTGACAAACCATTAGATACCATTAGCATGTTATAGTGAAACCATGATTCAAATTTCAACTCAAAGGCATTTTGTATTCGTGTTTATACTCACACGTTCAAAAGATGACACTCGACCTAAAAAACTTCGAGCTTAGAAGAGGTCGCAGGAAAGCTTTCAAAAGTTATGAAAGACATGCAAGCATATAAAATACACTTGTTAATTCAAAATGTTAGATGAAACTATCATTATTCTTTTATTTTTAATTAAATAGTGCATAGTTAATGCAATTTATAGCTTCTGCAAGATATACCGTCCAATCAGTATTGAGTGTAAAACATATTTCAGATTCTAAATGTTACCGCTTTCAACCGTTTCCACGTGTATTAGAGTTATCATAATGTACAATTCAAAAACTATTTTATTACAATATAACAAAAGTTCATTATTGAAATGGAATTCGGTAATGTTCGTTCAACATTTGTTATTCATAATGTATTTAACAGCTTTATTACGTGAAAGTAAATTTGGGTCACACGAATTCTAAATAGGACACCAGTGGCGTCATTATAAATAGCTGATGTTTGTAAGATTTCGTTTTCTGTTTGTGAATGTACTTAACGCACACAGTCATAAAAACGCGTGTACAATTCAAATATTTCATTTTTGCTTACATGTGTTGCTTCTTAGTGTTTCTTTGGGTCTTTCGGTTCCATACCCTGCCTTGCAGTAACCCGAAAGAAAACGTTTTTGAAAGACCCATTATTCTTTACAGTCAAATTTACCTGTGAATCCATATGTTTGTTTAGGCTATGGTAAAATTGCGTGTATGAGTGCCCACCTGATTTTAAGAAGGCGTGTTCACCATTAGGGCAATTTAAATAAGCCAATGTACTCCATCCCACACACGATATCATGACTTTCTCGTATATTTCAACTGTGACCCGAAAACATAATTGAAGTTAAAAAGCCATGATATGGTAATGACGAGGTAGGGCAATGGACATTGAATTATGCCTCATCGCATGAAACTATAGAAGACGATGGTTTTGATATTTAAAACGTATCGAAATAAATTGTTTGGAAAATGCTTTATGTTGTCGTTAATCCTAAAAAGCTTTGTAATATAATCTCCTTCATTATCTTCAATTTTAAACGACCATTAGCAAATATTCTAAGTTTTATGTATCTCAATTCCAGTTTGCCGGATTCCTCATCATCATCATCCTCCTGGAGCTGTCAGTCGGTATCGCCGCAGCAGCCCTACGTCCTCAGATTGAAGGAACCATGAAGACACAACTCAGAGCCTCCTTTATTAAGAACAAGTCCACGAAGGAAGAAGATTCCACTTACAGGGAGTTCTGGGACCGCATTCAGGGCAACGTGAGTTTTAACCAATTTACTAGTTAATTTGCTTTAGATAGAATAATTAGATATATCAACATCAATTCTTGAGCTTCCTATTTCCCGTAAGAACCTCTTAATATATCCATAACAAGTAATCTATAAGATCGATCACCATAGCCTTTCTCTTCCCATATAATCATATATTTAAAATCAATTTAAATTTTTACCTATTTAGACATTAGAACAAACTAGATGTCAGAAGCATCTCATCATTTCTTTCCACCATTTCTTAAAGCAGCAAGTTCTAATTCTTTATGACAAGGCAAATGCCTGGTAAATGCCTTGGTGGTAAGACCATCCCATAAAACCTGGTCTTCAAATGCCTTCAGTTGGGTTGCTGCGGAGTGACCGGACCGGACAACTACGGAGCTTCGGAGCCCCGCCTTAATCCATCCTTTAGCTGTTGCCCCCCGGACTCCACCGACCGTGCTGTTGAGATCAAACGCTCCGACTGTCTTTCCCTGGAGAAGTATTATAAGGAAGGGTGTGAGGAGAAGGTCCTCAGTACCGTCCACAGCGCCGGGATGACTGTTATCGTGTGCGGTATACTCTTCTGCTTCTTGGAGGTCAGTTTCAAATTCAACTGTTTGAGTTTTATATGATTCTGTGTTTTTTATTTCTTTATATATAGAATTAACGTGTCTGCTGTTTTAACTGCATGTCTATTTGCAACGTGTGTTGCTTTGAGTGCTTTTTTCTAAGATGCCAAAAAACTATTTTCAGCTTTGAGTTTTTACGAAGCATACATTCACTATTGCTTTTCTAGCCTTCTAGCCTTCTAAGTGCACAAAATTTTCATTTCAGTTTTTGTGTCATAAATAGTAAAAGCGTACACATAAAACTAAATTAAATTGTATTATCGAATTGTTGTAGTATCGAATTGATAACAGAGTTTTAGATACTTCGTATATAAAGTTAGGTAGGCAAATCAAACCGGGGTTTGGCTATTTTGGTATGCGTAGTTCATAAATACACAAATCCCATATGTCCCACCCAAATTACGCATAAATAATTTTATTGCGTGTACAAAAAACATGGCGTGAAGTAATTATGCAGAGTACCTATATATTCATAACGTTAACCTTAAATTTGCTGTGGCATGTCTAAACACTATTTGTAGGATAGAATAAAATAGGACGGTTTACTATAGACGCATAAGTCGCATTATTGTCGTTTTACTGTAAATCTCGATCTCAATTGAGATTTGTATTATCCATGATTCTTATGAAATCAAATGAAATATAATTCAAATAGGCCTTATGAAACGTCGACTCTAATGCATAAAAGGTGTACCTAAGATCGATACTGGAATGGAACAGAAAGCTTTTCTGCAATTCTTCTATGTATAAGTTAGTAAATATTTCACCATTTCAATAACTACTTATTACAATTACTATTAAAAAAATCGATTAGGGTCGAATGCTAAATTATTGTTAGCATTCTGCATCACAACGTGGATAAAATGTAGTGTATTGGTAATTTTTGTCCGCCATTAGCCACTAGATAGTACCTAATATATTTTCAATTTCTTTACCCACATACACTAACCAATTTTATAATTTTTAATAAAAGTTTATATTTTGCGACTTACAAGTGACTAATCCACCAATAGTAAGCTACACCACCAAGCTTGCAAACACCACCCTGGTCACGCTACACTTGAATTACACCGCTTAATCTCAAATCTTGACCTGTTCACTTCACTAGGTCAGATTGTAACTGCTTTATGAGCTTTCTAGGGCTTTACAAAGGCGTTGGTTTCTTGAATGTTGCTTTGACACGATAGTTTAAAACAATGTTTGGTAGGCCAGTTGTACACCAGTCCATGCTTGCTGCAATTCTAATAGTACTTATAGGATTGATTGTTGCAACTCAATAGGATCATCATCATCATCAGCTTATATACGCCTCCAGCGAGGAGCTTGAGCCTCCCCTAACCACGAGGAGGTATAGGCCATAGATCCACCACGCGGGCCAAGTGCGGATTGGCGGACGTCACATGCCTTTAATAGTGACATCTCGGGCATGCAGGTTTCCTCACGATGTTTTCCTTCACCAAAAGCCAGTGGTGTGAATCCGTACCTTAGTTTTCATAAACTCAGAGATATGGGCCAGGGATATGAACCAGCACCCTCATGATCGTGAGTCGGTGCGTTCCCAACTGAGCCACCACGGCTTTCCGTTTTCAACTATCAGTCAATAATTTAAAACCTTTTCTTTGCATATTTATTATCGTTTTGTAGTTCTGACAATAAATCTTTTATATATCTTCTACTTTAATTAATTAAAATATGTCTTTTAGGCTCTATTTTGTTTGTACAATTGCGTTTGAAGTCTTATAAAACTTGTTTTGAAAAGAGTAAGTTGCTGAGATTCTTGCCGGTTCTTCTCGGCAAAAGCAAACTTCCGAACCGAGCATTAAAGTCGACTTATTTGAATTAATAAATCTATTTAATTTCACAATATTAGCATTTGTAAATGGTTAGGCCCGTACCACTATTTATATAAATTAAAACAAAAATCATTTGTACGGTTTCACCGCTGGTTTTTGGTGAAGGAAGACATCATCACATTTAAAGGCATTTTAAGTCTGCGCCGCATTAGGCCTGCGTGGTGGACTATGGCCTGCAGTGCAAATGTATATGAGCTGATGAAGATATGTTTTGAAGAGATATGTTTTGTTACCATTGTTTAAAGTTTTTTTTAACATTTCAGGTTGCTGGCATATTTCTCGCATTATGGTTGGCACACTCCATAAAAACGCAGGGGAAGAGCAGGGAAACTGCTTAAATTACATTAGTCACTATTCGGTTTAATTTCTCACATTCTATGCACAATACTCGTACAATAAATTATGCTATTTATTTTACGTAGGTACGATTTTTTTTATGTTAGTTGCTAGTTGATCTTTTATAATAAGTATCGAGGTAAAAAATATACGCCTGAAAATACTTACTACTAAAAATGAGCTTAGTTAGCGTCAAGTATATTGATATATATTCTTAAAGTTTTTTAATAATTTTATTGTCTTGTTATTCTAAAAATTGGGCCTTAATGAAACGCAATATACTGTCTTACTAAACGATAGTCTAGAATTCTAGATCACTGGATGTTTACCTAAGCCTTTAACTCATTTAAGACATACTAGTAAAAAGCTAAGGTTTTCTCTATAATAGACAAAAATATATCCACCCAATTACATATCAAAGACGTAGAGATGGCGCTAGTTATGTTTTTTTTTATAAATAGAGTTTAGGACAGTCCTAAACCATAGACAGTAAATGTATCCTTTGCAGTTTTTTATAAATTCTACATAATTCGTATTCCTTTATAATATATATGGCAGTTATGAATGAAATTAAATATTTTTATAAACTTGTTGAAGTGCAATAAATGTAAGAATAATTATATCTACCGTTTATCGAATTTTCATTAGACTATTATTTTATTCCAATTTTATCATAACAATAAGATGTTTTAAGAAATTGATAATTTGTCGTGACCTTTATAATAGTCATGTAAGATTTTAATTTTAAAAAATAACGACAGGAAATAAAATTATATACCTATGCAATATTAATTTCTAAAGGGATCAAGTTATTCCAAAAACATGATTAAAGAGTCATCAATTTATAAATACATCTTAAAAAAGGGAATGTAAACCAATCTAATTGAATAATAGATTATATATATGTATTTTATTTATTAATCTATCAACTTAATTATAATCTGTGTTATGTAGATGTGACGTTAAAGTTAATTTATTTAAAGTAGGTATATTTAAAGTTGCTATTAAAACCAAAGTTAATGAAATATAACATGCTTTACTGTTTAATTATTTTAAGATTATATTAATAAAGGAGTTGGAGAAAGAATTTCGTAAATTATCACAAGAGGTCCCATAAAGATGGCAGACCAAAATTGTGAATCTTGATGTAGGTATTGTATGCTGATAAGCAATAATATGTCAACCCATAAAAAGAAATCAAAGAAAAAGAAAAAATCTAATTCAAAGGTTTTGATATATTTTTATAATGCTTCACGTATTTAACATTATACTAAAGTGTTTTAAGCCATCTAAAACATAAAAGTACATAAAAAATGGTTTTATATCACACAAAAAGTCGTGAATCACATTCACAATAGACGCCATTTTCTCAAAATCAAGTTTATGAGGGTTAACACATTATTGCTTATCAACATCCATTTATTATTACTGAGTTAACTAGTCACATTTTAACCAAGTATTTTCTAAGTACCACTTTTAAAACAGAATCTTTTTTCATTTAATATAGTAATTTTTAAAAAAATATGGCGACATTTAAAATAAGTTTAAATTAACTATTATTCAAATAAACGTAAATTCTATTAGTGTTAAAAGTGAATGTTAAAATATAGATTTTCCTAAATAAAATATCTGTGTTCCGATTACTGAGTTTTATTAAAAAATATTCCTGATTATAGAATAACCTACTTTTTATTATTTTTCGATACACGATTTCAGAAATTGTCACTTATCTCGCTTTTCGCCGTAGATGGATAGCCACATGACAGAGGTTTGCTATTTTTGCATAATATTTATATTATATATTAGTACTACTATAAAAATATAAAGTTTGATAGATATTTATATGTTTAAAATTATCACTGTGAATTATTGACGACCATATAATAAACTAACAATTTTTTCACAGTTTAATCCGCATTTCCGGGGAAATCATTAAGCTTTTCCATCTTTGTTTTCATAATAACTATATATAACATCTGTACTAAATTGTATTAAGTCCAAAACCAAATTGCCAAATCGATGTACCTAACTGTTTTAGAATTTTAACCTGAGCAACACATTTCTCCAAATTAATTTATTTATTTGGATATGAATTAGGTTAAAAAAAACACTTTAATGGTGGTGAAATATTTAATTGACGAATAACATTAAGTGTAAATGTTCCTACTGACAATATTGTGTAAAAAATACGTGAAAATCTACAGTTATTATAATTATTATTATTAATTTTATAATAATAATAGAATAAAGTTTTAATCTAACATAATTATTTTCTATAATATAACAAATTGACTGACAGAATTGTGTAAAAATATGTGAAAACTACCGTTGTTATAATATTAATAATGAATTTTAATATTATCAATAGAATATAATTGTAATCTGACATAAGGGAGTACCTATAATAATTGAAAATGCTTCTTAATATAATTAAAAGTGGCAAATTATTGCTGAAGGAAATATTAATGTGATATAAAATATTTTTTTGACCCTCAAATTGACCATTTTTCAGTATAATTAATTTAATAATCGTCTGAATTATTTTTAAATAAGAATAATATTATTTTATTGACTGTAGACAGTATTTAGTAAGTATCTATTTATCTATATATATAAAAATGAATTGCTGTTCGTTAGTCTCACAAAAACTCGAGAACGGATGGACTGATTTGGCTATGTTTGGTCTTGAATTATTTGTGTAAGTACAGGGAAGGTTTAAAGCATTCAGCTTTTTTTTTATTAATTGATGCTGAGGCAGTACGAAGTTTGCCGGGTCAACTAGTTTTATTATAAATGTATTACATATCTAAATAGCCTAATTTAAAATGACACGTAATTTACACCCGAAATTCTTAAAAATAACTTTAACTATTCTTATAACTATAAGAGAGGGTGTGTTTTGAGTGTCTGTCTGTGTATCTTATTGAAGAATTGTATCTATTCTATGTGTTTGTGTATCTGCTGTGCAATCGTAAAACTACTGAACTCATTTTGATTATTTATTTGAAAGGTTAAGTTGTTAAAAGGAATTACTGATAAATGTTTAATTTTAAAATATGATTTAATACTATTCAGCTGTTTAAATAACATAAACAGATCTTTTCTATTTGATTCGGACATACATATTTTTAAGGCATTTCTTATGACGAGCTTAAAGCACTGCATACATGAAGTTTTATGACCAGACCAATGTTTTGCTACAGAAAATGGCAGTGACATAGAATTCCTTATAAACATGTATTATAATGTTATTAAAAAATGTTATTATTATTTAGTTTGAAGTCTTAACATTATCCAATAAGTACCTAAAGTTAATCCTAATGGTTGAAACAATAGAAAAATGTAAGAACTAAATTAAAGCAGTGAAAGCTGTCCGAATTCCGTGTTGAATGATAACTACTAAATATTTTGGTCCCTTGACTGTGTGGCAGTCACAACTGTTTATATTTATACTACTTATTATCACAGCTTCTTTGACGATTATGAAAAATCTCGTAAAATAAAAATATAAAACAAATTAATTTTACTTAATCAAATAATCTCACTAGGCTTTCTCTTTGTGACACTTAATTACTAATTAGGTCCAGAATTACATTACAAATTTCTACTTTAATACGATAAATTAGCTATTCTTATTAATAAAAGTGTCGAAATGTGAAAACTACTTTAACTATATATTGTGCATCTCATTCATACGTACATGAAATTCGTGACGTTTTATAAATTTAAATACATACTATTAAACTTTAGACGGATTATTTTACGTTAGAACTATTACATTATTATTAAATTATCTTTTAAAATTCGTTTTATGTCTCAAAATGTGCTTGTAGATTCTGTTCAAGCTTTCGACGTTCAACACGAATGGTTCTGGCCATCCAAAGTGCTAGGACAATGCAGAAAACCTGAAACAGACGCACAGCTTTAAATAATGTCTCCTAATAATATGAATACCCAAAAAAAATTATTAAATAAATACCGGATCAATTAAAATGATATCTAAGAAAAAATAACATTGGTGCTGGTAACTTTGCATGGAAATAGTTGCTATAAACTTCAACGAATGTTAGTTTGATTCAAATCTTAGCCTAATAAAGTTTCAAGGTTGCTGCTAGCTTGGTAAAGTCTTTAAACAAAACACGACTGAACAATTCCTCGTGATTTCAGTCCAACCTTACCTCGATCAATGCAAAAATCACGCCAGTCGCTACAAAAATGTTTCCCTTGACGGCCTTCTTCTCACGCAGAGCATTTTCACATCCCTTAGAGTAGTATGATCGTTCAGAGAGGCAGGTGGAGTGGAGGTGACGCCTGGCGCCACCCTCGCGCAGTGGGTGTGCGCGGGCGCAGCAGGACGGGGGGATGTCGCGGTGGAGGATTGCGTAGTCTTGCGGACCGTCCACGCCACAGCACTGGTTCTATTACATTGGGAATTAATGATTAAGGAATGTTGACTTGGAGAATTGTAATGTAACGGTTTATACGTAGTCCGAATTTTTTTTTATTAATTTATTTAAACATACCTACTCGTACCTACATGAGAAAAGTAATAAAAAGAGAATTGTCGCATTGTAAAACCGTCGCTTATGCTACAAAATTGAATTCAGTATCGTAATATATTATTATTATTAAACCCACTCAAACTTAAAGATGTCAGTAACTTTTTATAAAAACTAAATCTATAAATAAATCCCCCGAGAGAAAATGCTTACATCAGCCTGCAAATTGTCCCAGTAAGCATAATGTCTTCCACTTTCGTCTTCCATGGTGGTGTTCCTATAGAACTGCACGCGGAGCTCGCTGCTGCCGCCCACCCAGGCGCTGAGGACAGCACCACCGACCCCCACGATCACCTCCACCGACACCAGGAATATGAAGAAGCAGGAGTGCTGGTGGGGATGGCCTTATTCTTTTAGTACACTTTTACATTCACACAGAAATCCATAAATATATGAACAGGCAATTCTATGAATATGTTGGATGAAAAAATAATCAGTTTTTTTTGTTATAAGTAGACTAGGGTCTTAAACTTTGGTCTTAAATAACAATTACTGATGAAAAACCAGTTACCTATAATAAAAATAATCTATATATGTTAACACAGCACAAATAAATCGCAGTTATTCGCAAAGTATTTCAACTTGATGCTAGAAGCACATGAAAATTTATTGACAGCAGAACACAACGAAGAGAACACATACAAAAAAGCATACTTACCACATAAAGTATCCTCACATGCTCCCTCAACGCCCCGATGCAGCCAAGGACTGCTGTCACCACCAGAGCAAGGCCTAGCGTCAACAGGAACGACAACACTCCCCGAGATAGTGCGGACTGCGGCTCAGGACGGGTCTTCTTGTCTCTCATGTTGATCACGCATATTGCCATCAGGATCAGGCCGAAGAGCTGCAGCATTATAGTTTCAAAATAGGTTTTAGTTAGCAGATCCTTTTTTAAGCAAATTATTGCGATTTAAAAACTAGCTATTGTTAATGCGCGGAAAAATCTATGTTGAATGGTTTTAAATTATTTTTTTGAGATCGTTAAAGACTCTGTCAATCGGATAATAATCGAAGCACCAGTTAAATATAAATTACGCCGAGAACCGTATCACGTAAATCGATATTCACGCGCGGTCACTATCGATTCAAACCACTAAAGGACAAACGAGAAAATATTACTTACAATACAAATTATATTGAAAAGTGTTAGAAAGAACTTCATGCAGCGAATACTGCGCGGCTTCATTTTGGATTTTTTTAGCAAGATATTTGGAAATTTCTTTTTTTTTATCGCCGATATGTCCGGTCTATTGGAAGTGGACATAGGAAGTGAAGGCTTCATGGAACCGATATTGATCATTGCATTTGACGTACCCGGTGATTATGTACGACGTTTGTGATGAACGGAGCGGGGCAGGCAGCGATAGCGGATTTATTATAACATACGTTACTTCAGAGCAATATATGAGAAAGCCTGATAGTCTGGAGAGCTTCTCCAGAAGACATTGCTTTTACTTTGGAATTGACTGAGTCATCACTACGCCAACTACACAAGGAATGGCAGACATTCTTATATCTACGGATATTTAGAATGAAATTGGAAGGATTTGGAACGTAAATTGTATAGATAACTATAAAATTGGTACCCTTTAGATTAAGAATTTACGAGTATATTTCTAGGCAGTATGTTTTTTAAACTTGTTTTTGTCGCCCCGCTCGCAAAATACCCTCTATATTTGGAACGTGGGAAACCATGTGTCCATTTACCCACACTTCAGGGTCCGTCTTCATTATCCATCTTTGTTTCGATTTCAAATGCAACTAAAACGACACCTATTCCATCATCATAAGCTTTTAAATGCAATATTTCTGCATTGACTTCTAGCAAGTCCTTTGGTTTGATATTTTCCTTTGTTCAGATTTATTTCTAAACGTAATGTCATTCTTATTGTGTTTGAATAAAGTGTATTTTGGTACGAGTAATAAGTAGGTTATGGGAGGTTTTGATGCACCTAGTTATGGTCAGGTTATATTTTCAGCCTCGATTACTAATTGATTGGTGTCGCTTCTATCGATCGGTTGTTGTTGCCATGTTTCTTGCAGTTGTTCAATTTCCTTTGTTTCTGACATTATACTTAGTATCTAGTAGTGGAGATTATTCTATATTATTGTATTTATATATTATTATGGTAACGTGGAAACAGAATAGGGAATACTCTTGCACACTGTAACGATGCAGTTTCGACAACTTAGGGGTGAAAATAAAATAAAACGTTTGTCTATGGTCATAGCTTCCCATAGTCTTGAATTATTTTGAGCTTAGAAAAAGCTTGGATATTCAAATAGTAAGTAATTCTTAATTTTATTAAAGGCATCTAAACTTCCCATTTTTATAGGATAAGTTAATTATGTACTTGCTTCTTAGTATCTAGAGTTACTTCTACCCTACAATCAGGCCTACCTCATAATAAATTTACATAATATCTTGAATATAGATTAATATTCCAATCGCTGAAGGAAAACATTGTCACGAAATTTGTATGTCTGAGATGCCAGAGGGATGTAACTCTATTTCATCAGTTTTAGGAAAGCGTGACTGATTGACATACAGTTAGAGACTTTCTTTCGCATATATAATATTAGTAGGAATGTAGGGATTACTATTATTAAAGCTTGTTTCCATATTAAAAAAACAACACCACTTGAACAACATTTATTCCTATAAACATCAAAGAGATTCAAAATACATAGTTAAAATATATTTATTCGTTTGGATTAAAATTTTCACCTGTACCAAATACCCTGTTCCAGGACAGGCGGAAAAAATGGAATTAAAATAAACAATTTATTTTTTATAATACCTACTGTTATTTTTTGATACCCTAAACCCTATTCCGGTTCTTCTTGGTTGAATTCCAAACAGCTAACCTCAGCAGGGACCGTTGTAAATTTCGATGTAGGACCTTATGCCCTGAACTGACATTAGTGTAGCTAAAATTATGTAACAAACTATATGTAGCTTAAAATAATTCAAGTTAAATGAAATATTTTCTGAATAAGAAGTCAATCAATATTGATTAAATAAATTAAATATGCTATTATCATTCTAAATCCAGGGTTGGGCAGATATTTTGTAATTTATTGTTTATTCAGTCAAATATTTGTAATTTTTAAAGCTTTAGACGGTATTAGATTTAAAAACATACAGTTTACAAAATAATTAATAGGGATTTCATAAAATTGGTCTTATATCTAACATCAATAAACACTACTAAAAGTCCTGTAATTTCCACTAATAGACATTGGTAATATATTAAATTTTTGGTTTTTTTTTTGCTTGTCTTGCTTGTAACTACTACTTGTAACTTACTTTAGAATATAATAGGTGAATAACTTCGCAAAGGTCGTCGATTACTTTTTTTGTTTTTTTGCTTGCCTTTATTGCAAGATTGCTTCGTTAATATATAACTTATACAATATCAGACTACATAAGTATTCGCATAGGTCGTGTATTTTTTTTGTTTGTTTTTGCTTGTCTTTACCACAAGTGTGCTAAGATAATGAATTTATATAATAATAAGATCTGTATCCGTTATGCATGGATCATATGTCGTTGAACATTATTCGCTGAATTTAGATACTTGTAGATCTTTCCCTTAATGACGCCAAAGGACTGGTGAGGTTTCATGTAATGCATTGCTGTTATCATCGCGGCTACCTGCAATCAGTAAAATTATAATTACTTGACATATAAACAAGGATACACTTATTTTTGTGTTCGGAACTTCGGAAGTAATCAAATCCGAACCATTTCAAGCTATTTCGATAACGCATTTAATAAAGTAAGATTTCGAGTGTAGGTTTATTCAGGCTTTATTATCCTTGTTACTTAGTGTTGAAGTATGTAATATGATATACCTAGTTGGTTTCAGTCGGATGTATTACCCTACAATGGAAAACTAAGAACTTATGTTAATGTTTACAACAAAAATAATTACCTGGAAAACGATGGCTGTCACTAACAATCCCAGTATGATACAATTAGATCTTTCTAAAAAGGCCGTCACGACCTGGCTACACCCAAACTTGTAGTAGGTTCTGTGCCTGAAAGCATTACAATTGTCACCGTTTTATGACGTATTTTTCAGTGAAATATTAATATGTGAATGTACTCACTCGAGGCATGTCTTGAAAAGCACTTCCGCATTAGGATCGTCTTTTTCGTAACCGGGGCAGCAGGATCCATCAATACCGAATTCAATTCGGTATTCATTGCTTAGGCGACAGCAATTAAACTGGAACAAATAATAAACGTTTATATAAAACAAAAATATATCAACAATGACTTTAAAGAGTTCACTGCCTATACAGTTACTCCCATTTTTTACAGGGTCGGCAACGCGTGAGTGACGCTTCTGGTGATGTAAGCGTCCATAGGCCTAGGTAACCGCTTCTCATCAGGTGGGACCGTGTACCTGTTTGCCACCCTTATGGTCTTAAAAAAAACTTACATCAGACTGCAACGCCTTCCAGCTATCCTTTCTTGTAGTGTTAACGTTCAGCATTGGGGAGACATAATTTTCCGTTAACCATTTGGTCACCTGGTCTACGGGAGTGAAGTGGTCATTGCCCACGTACAATACCCCAAGGATCTCTAATACAATCAGACATTTGAGCGCTCCATTGTACTGTAATCAATAAAATTAGTTTAAAAAAATATAATAGGTACAGTCGCTTCCCACCGCTCACCATTTGTGTGCTTTAATCTTTTAAACTTCGCATCGAATTTATATTTTCAGCGGTTTTCACAAACGCATAAGTATGTACATTGCACCCGTGCGAAGCTGTGCAGGATCGCTTTTTTAAAATGTGGTTAAATACTAAGTACATAGTATACATTTCTCGAGAAATTTGATTCCCGGAATATAATGAATGAACACAACCTAAACATCAAAACTTTTACTATAAATTTTAAGAATCACATAATGTTATCCTTTTCGCAAGCAATTTTTCGCATAGCAAAAAAACAAGATATTTATTCTTTGCTCACGAACGCTTAGCAGCTAATATAAATGAATCTTACAAATATCAGCAATTTCGCGTCCTCAGCGTTGAATGCGACCCACCCGTAGACAGAAACAATCAACGCCGTCGCACCAAATCCCATGAAAAAAAATAGAGAGACAGCACTTGCTCCAAGAATTCCATCCACATGTCTGACGATGAATTTAAAGTCCAGTATACAGAAGTGCAGAGTGAGGGCACCAAGAGCCTGTTAATACACAGCGCAATTAATATTTTCAATTATTTTATGTATCCCTTCCATCTTTATATAAGTAGTCAAAAATGTACTTACAGCAACAATCATGTTGACGAAAATGAACATAGCTATAACAGTGTTTTTTTTATTTGAAAAAACATCACTTGGCATCATGATTTCGAAGGAGGTCGCTACACCACGCAGTGTTGGTGCGGAAGGCGCCGTCGCTGGTTGTTCTGGTTGCCGGTGCTCGCTTTCAACCATACGAATATTGGTTTGCTCATTAGGGGACTTCAAAAAAGCCCTCATCATTGGCACATGCATCTCCATGACTAGTCCGGAGTAGTGCGTTCTCGACGAGAGCTGAAGGCTAACTACTCGTTAAAATATTGAGTGGGAATATTGCCTACACCGCGGGATAAATGAAAATGCAAGCTCCGTTCACGAGTTGCGCGTATCGATCGCATCTCTTGCAGGCCCGTGCATCGCCCATGGACTTTCAATAAAAAAAATTATTTGATACCAAAACGAGGAAGTAATTATAAACTGAAGTGATATGTAAACTCTATATCAAATCTCCCAAACATCTTGAATTAAAATATTCGTTGGTATGCGTTCGTAGGTATTCAAGTTTAAAACTAAAGCTGTGAACTTTTGAATGCGAGAGCTGTCCCGCCGTTTATTTCGCGCACCTTCCAACTGTTTTCGGCTTCTAACACTTTCCGGCTTCTAACAGATGTTGTTTTCGAGGAATCACGGTCGATACAGCCTGTTGCCTGCTGGGGGACCGGGCCGTGGGCGCTGGCTGGCGCTACGAGTTAAATTTAGATTCTGTTGCCTGGCCTTTGTTCGAGATACATGTCTTATACTTCACTAAGGTAACTTGGAAGCAAATCGATGATAGCTGATATTAGTTGTTATTGTGTAAACACCCACAGATTAAGTCTAGACATATCGATTTTATTAATATAATAAATAGTCGAAAACCATAGTCGTCTAAACTGCCGACGCTCTCTCCCCGCGGGTACCGATTTCGTTCATTCGTGAGCGGACCCAAACATACACATACACTTTTAATAAATATATAGAAAAGATTGTACTTATTAATACTCGACCAAAAATATTCCAAACATCTCCATGATGCGGTAGATTTAGGTAAATATTTCAAGCTCTTCATTGAGAACAAGTGGCCCCCTTGTTTTTAGTCCTTTATTTTTCTGAATAGACTTTTCGTATTAGGTATAAAACTATTGAAAAGATGTGTCTTAATAAAGCACTCATTTTGGGATGCATTCACCCACGATCATGACGGTGGGGGTTCAAGCCCCTGGCCCGGACCTCGGAGCTTAAAATCTTACGTACGGATTCACACCTGTGGCTGTCAGTGACGGAAAACACCGTGCGGCAACCTGAAAGCCGGAAATGTACGCAAAGCGTTGTTTGTAAGCCAGCACAATTAATCCAATCCGCACTAAGTAGGCCCGCGTGGTGGACTTTAGTGTAAACCCTCTCCTTGTTTGGGAAAGCTCTCTACAGAGGAGACGTGGATATAAGCTAATGCTGATGATCTATGACCAGCTTCGGTTGAGAGCTCTCTGCGCACACCGAAACAGTCCGCGTAACGGTGTAAAAGCCATCTGAGGCTAACACCTTCTAAGCTACAACGCTAGTCCATTAAAAAAAATCTATGATCAGCTATGAGATGAGGTGTCTATCAGCTTAAAGTTTCTAGTCTATCTGATGAATTCAAGTTTGAATGACGTATGACGTTCTATGAACTCCACCCAAGCCATGCTGGTTATGATGTGCAAATGAGAACTCTAGATTCTGTAGTCAGGTAAGTGGGAGTCTAACCAAGGGACAACACATTAGACACGAGAAAAGGATCCACAAAAACGAACGATCACTTTTTAACAGATAGGCCCTCACAGGCACTTATGAATATCGACTTTAATTCTTAGTGTGATAGATACATACGAATAGGTATGTCTTACCCGGACACAGAATAAACATAGACAATCATTCACGAGGAACTAATATTTATCCTATTCGGGAATAGAAGCTACGACTAGCGGGTTAAATACTAAATTCGATACCATTATGGTACTGCTCTGACGAAAACGTGGACAAAGATATAGAGTAAAACGATGACAAAGTACTTGCACACATCACCTAAAATACAAAATGATCAAAAGGATACGAAACTGGAAATACTGCACTAAAATTCAAAAGCTGTTAAGGCAGCAATGCCAATTATCGAGGAACAGATCAGGCAGCAGGTAATATGAAGGTAACAAAGGATTCATGAAGCAGAAATCACGTGTTGCTTCGCCAAATGCGCCACCCTACCCGGGCTACGGTGGGTGGCCTGTTGCATCAGCATGGGACCAGCGGGTGGGGGTCTGGGGCCACCCCCTAGCTGTTGCGAGGCCCACGCAATATCCCTCCTCCCCTCCCCTCATATCCTGCACCTACAATCCATTTATAGAACGCAAATTTCCGCTGGAACTTTCCATAATGTCACGTAGTAAATTATGGATTTCATTTATTTCATTATTTTTAAGCTTACGATTATAATTCGATTTTATAATCGATTATTTCACCGGTTTTTAAATAATATTTTACCTCTAAGTTGGTTTTATAGTCTTTAATTACTATATCTAGTGAGGTTTATCGATGCTTAATTATTTTCTTATTTATTAAGCATTGCATCTAACTTTTAATAAATATTTAGTTTATTAATTAACGTTTAATCGATTTAATTCATCGATTCATTAAGTAGTTTCCGAACGATTGTAATCTGTGCCAAATTGATTTGTTTATCTATGATCTCGTGCAATTTTTAGTGTTGACAGTTTATAAATCAATTTTGCACAATTCTTCATTGTTATTATTGTAACTAATTTGCATAACAAATTAATTGTTTCGGATGCAAATAATATTAGTTTCTATTAAATAAATCTAGTTTATTATTTAGGATTTATTCGGGGTATTTTCATACCAAATACTCGACGTTTTCTATAAATAGATTATGTTTACCTTGTCGGTCAATGACCTACATGTCAAGGTTTTTGCACAGAAATTGTGCATTTCGTGTTGTTGTGATAACACTGTCTCTGACGTCATGATGGAATGTCGATTCCATTTTGGGTCTTCTTTTCTAATATACGCCCGGCGCGTGAGCATCGTCTCTTTATCAAGAGTCATTAACCCTTAATTTTGGGAATATATCGTTCGCCTCGTACCAAGGCGGCGATTCCGTTCCTCATGGCGTGGTGCGTGGTGTAAGGCGAATGTAACCTTATACATTACTTCTACTAGGCCTCCTTGCGTCACAAACAAGGGGGCCCGTCAGTAGAACCCGTCGGCCTGTTCACCTGTCCGTCAGTTCCCGTCAGTTCCCGTCAGTTACCGTCAGTAGAACCCGTTTGACTGTCTGGCTGACTATCCGTCTCTCTGTCTGTCCGTGATGCCTTCCTGATGTCAGAAGGTGTTGTTAGAAGTTATCTTTGCTTGAAGCTGTAAGACAGGAGGTCTTCCTGGTTTCAATGCGGGGACTCCACAACTCATATGCTGATGTCTACTGGAGTCCATACCTCAGCGACTACAGTGGGGTTTAGCAGAGTTCTACCTACTATGAGAAGTACCAAGTAGCATGACAACATGGTATTTATAAAATTTAATTTGGAATAGTGGCCATCTCCACTATTGGCGCCCTTTACCTTTATTTACTTTAAATTAACTTTACTACATTTACATATAATATACAACACAATTCATCTCTTGTTCCCACGGCAGCGTACCGTTGAGTAGTTGTGGCAAATACTTTTATACTAAATCTTATTTTAGTACTTTTCTACTAATTGTACTGTGTTAGCGGTGGAAATAAATTTATAAATTGTTATATTTCTTTTATTTGGGGTTATTTTAAGAAACGCTTCGGAGCAATAGGGGGGGGTTCAAAATCCGATACGTTACAGTGGCGCCCAACGTGGGGCAGGAAACCAGAGATGATTGTGTTTACAATAGTATAACAAAAATTGTGTTGTATAAATTTCTTACTATTGTTCTAATTTAAAACAATGTCTATATTTAAGTGTTGCGGAAGTGTACCTATTTTGTTTACCTTACTTTTGTGTTAAATTAAGTTTATACCAAACTTTTTTTCACATATTTATTTTAAATATTTTACACTTATTCTTGTTAAACTTGAGATGAATTGCGGCTTTAAAACTTTATAGAATATCTTTAATCGTACCATACACTGACATATTAAAACTATACACAATAATTTTATTAATAAATTAATAATTCAGTAACTTACCTTAATTTACTTAAAATATAATCAAGTTTTTTATTATTTAGTAAATGTTTCTGCAACTGTAGGTTATTACTACCTTTCTTGCATTTAAATTTTTATTTCAATTAAAATACTTTGGGAGAAATAATTAAAATTAAGTTGTCAGACATTCATATTTCACACATAACTTCACATACACTAAACATTTTCTTAACTTTAAATTTTCTCTTGAACTGTATGGTTGTTAAACCATACTGCTTTACCTTAACTTGTCTATTTCCTGATTAAATATAGCTTTTGATTTTCTATAACATTTTCAAAGATGGAGGAACGTACCAAAGCTTTACAAGCTTTACATAAGGATGAGCTTGCTCATGAAGTCCGTATTAGGGTTGCTGTACCTGTTAATGATGTACAATCCTTGCGTTTAATTCGTATACAAGCTCTTGCTTATTTATTTCATCGTATTACTCGATTGCAACCGATAGGGGATTCGTATAAGGTTACTCATTCGGTTATGGTAAAGGTGTTAGCAAAAATTTTATCTCAGTTAGACAATATGTTAGCAGTATTTAAAACTAGTGTTTCTTTAGATTTTCTGTATGAAACTCATAGTTCTGTTTCACTTTTTATAATAACACTTCCGTTTCGCAAATTCTGATAAATTTACGTAGCCGATTGGCGTAGTTATTTACAGTAATTATCTTTTTCTTCTTTACATAATAATGTTTCGATGGTTAGGAGTGATTATAGTGTCAAGGATAACTGTCCTTTTCTTTCGGTTTGAATATTCGTCATTCGGCCGTCTGTTTCGTGGTGTACTGGATTCGGGATCCACTATTACAATGTTAGGTTCCGATTCGTGTAATGTTTTGTTGAAGGCGGGAGCTACGCTTCACGGTTGCGATGATTTTACTTGCATTTCGACCGGTAACGACTCTCGTGCTTCTGTTGGTGGTTTCGTGGTATCTTTTTACTTCCGGTTCAGTTTGAGTGACTGACCCGTGTTCGTAAGTTATACGTACCTGATGTTTCTACATCACTTGTACGTACTAGATGTTGATAGGGAGTTGGTTATTTTGAACTTCGTGGTTCAAGGTCACCGTTGGC
Source organism: Thyatira batis (assembly GCA_905147785.2). Lineage (NCBI taxonomy): Eukaryota > Metazoa > Arthropoda > Insecta > Lepidoptera > Drepanidae > Thyatira > Thyatira batis. The sequence goes on from LR990489.1 coordinate 10,556,554, forward strand.
CTTGGAGCATTGGCCCACCGTTGTGTGCTAATGCTGGTAAGGTGGTTATCACTTTACGTTTGATAGATTGTTCGTGGATTCGGTTGTTTCTTTACCTTGCTTATATTGCTAGGTAGGAGGAACATTAGGTTGTGTCGCGATTTTTATTGTTATGCAACCAAATAGCCCGGTCGGCAGAGATTGTTTTTGGAATGTAAGATTAGTCCTGGCTTGATTGTTGTTCTTTTGAACTGGTTTTCGATTACTGTTATGAAGTGACCTTTTATATAACTTTGGGGATTTTATTTTATTATATTAGTTTATCAATTCTATCGATATTTATTTAATTACTTGAATATTCTTTTACCTATTTATATTACTTTATTGCTCAGTTCGTTGGAAGTATATTACTCGGCTTAAAACCGTTTAGTAAAGAAGCCAATCGTGTAAGTTAGTTTATTGTTTAGCTTAACACTTTTCTTCTTTTACTATTTAAATTTAATTTGTTTAACTTAACGGGTTAGGAGCGGTTGGTGACTCCTATTATAAATAAATAAGCCATTTACTAGAGGCGGTTGATAACCTCTTTAATAATAAGCCATAAATCGGGAGCGGTTGGTTACTCCACTAAATAAGCCATTGACTAGAGGCGGTTGGTTACCTCTTTAAAATAAAGCCTTAATATTAAATTATCATCTAAATTCTAAAATTGGTTTTCATTCACTTCTTTGTTAATATGGGGGGGACAGTATGGTCGCGTAACCACGTATTAGTTGTGTGTTATCGCTGTGTAGGAAGGTACATGTAATATTAGCAAGAGTAGTGTATAGTATTAAATTTATCCCATTCTATCATAGTTCATGTATTATATTAATATTCGGGTTTCTTTTAATTTGAGTTTAGGTGGGGTCTACCGACCCCGAGATGTCGTTAAACTCTCGTGCACTTCAAAAAAACATTATATCTTTTTTTTGAAGTGTAAATATGTTTTGTTGTGTTAGGTCGATTATACACAACATAACAATTATTTTTATTTCTTTATTATTACATAAGGAGTATTTTTTTTTGTTTTGTTCTCGAAGAGTTATTTTTTTTGTTTCTTTTATTTCCATTACTAATGCAGTATTATGTAGTTTTTTTTTCTATTTGTGTGGTTTAGATTTTGGTAAGCTTGTTAGAGGTTTGTTGGTTATTTATGATGATTAGTCGTATTGGTTTTCATTGTTTCTCAGGCTGGAGGACCAGCTTGAATTTCGCGTGTACCGACGCAAAATTCTTCTGACAGGGGGGGTCGTGTCACGTAGTAAATTATGGATTTCATTTATTTCATTATTTTTAAGCTTACGATTATAATTCGATTTTATAATCGATTATTTCACCGGTTTTTAAATAATATTTTACCTCTAAGTTGGTTTTGTAGTCTTTAATTACTATATCTAGTGAGGTTTATCGATGCTTAATTATTTTCTTATTTATTAAGCATTGCATCTAACTTTTAATAAATATTTAGTTTATTAATTAACGTTTAATCGATTTAATTCATCGATTCATTAAGTAGTTTCCGAACGATTGTAATCTGTGCCAAATTGATTTGTTTATCTATGATCTCGTGCAATTTTTAGTGTTGACAGTTTATAAATCAATTTTGCACAATTCTTCATTGTTATTATTGTAACTAATTTGCATAACAAATTAATTGTTTCGGATGCAAATAATATTAGTTTCTATTAAATAAATCTAGTTAGATTATTTAGGATTTATTCGGGGTATTTTCATACCAAATACTCGACGTTTTCTATAAATAGATTATGTTTACCTTGTCGGTCAATGACCTACATGTCAAGGTTTTTGCACAGAAATTGTGCATTTCGTGTTGTTGTGATAACACTGTCTCTGACGTCATGATGGAATGTCGATTCCATTTTGGGTCTTCTTTTCTAATATACGCCCGGCGCGTGAGCATCGTCTCTTTATCAAGAGTCATTAACCCTTAATTTTGGGAATATATCGTTCGCCTCGTACCAAGGCGGCGATTCCGTTCCTCATGGCGTGGTGCGTGGTGTAAGGCGAATGTAACCTTATACATTACTTCTACTAGGCCTCCTTGCGTCACAAACAAGGGGGCCCGTCAGTAGAACCCGTCGGCCTGTTCACCTGTCCGTCAGTTCCCGTCAGTTCCCGTCAGTTACCGTCAGTAGAGCCCGTTTGACTGTCTGGCTGACTATCCGTCTCTCTGTCTGTCCGTGATGCCTTCCTGATGTCAGAAGGTGTTGTTAGAAGTTATCTTTGCTTGAAGCTGTAAGACAGGAGGTCTTCCTGGTTTCAATGCGGGGACTCCACAACTCATATGCTGATGTCTACTGGAGTCCATACCTCAGCGACTACAGTGGGGTTTAGCAGAGTTCTACCTACTATGAGAAGTACCAAGTAGCATGACAACATGGTATTTATAAAATTTAATTTGGAATAGTGGCCATCTCCACTATTGGCGCCCTTTACCTTTATTTACTTTAAATTAACTTTACTACATTTACATATAATATACAACACAATTCATCTCTTGTTCCCACGGCAGCGTACCGTTGAGTAGTTGTGGCAAATACTTTTATACTAAATCTTATTTTAGTACTTTTCTACTAATTGTACTGTGTTAGCGGTGGAAATAAATTTATAAATTGTTATATTTCTTTTATTTGGGGTTATTTTAAGAAACGCTTCGGAGCAATAGGGGGGGGTTCAAAATCCGATACGTTACAATAACTATATTATTTAATATGGTTATAAAATGTCACAATTTTTTTTTGATATAGGCGACTTTAAATGTTGTGGCTTCTGGAATAATTTCACAGAGAATCGCCTTATAACGTTACTAGTGGCTCCCCGCGGTTTCACCCGCGTTCTCGGAAGATTTTCCATTTTCCCGGGATAAAAAGTAGCCTATGTCCTATCTCAGGCTCTAGACTATTTGTACAGAATTTCATATAAATCGGTTCAGTAGTTTTAGCGTGAAAGCAAGACAGACAGACAGACAGAGTTACTTTCGCATTTATAATTCATAGTGGCTCCCCGCGGCTTCGCCCGCGTTCCCGGGGGATCTTCAATTTTCCCGGGATAAAAAGTAACCTATGTTCATTCTCAGGCTCTGGATTATCTGTGTACCAAATTTCATTTCAATCGGTCAGTAGTTTTAGCGTGAAAGCGTGACAGACAGACAGACAGACAGAGTTACTTTCGCATTTATAATATTAGTATAGTAAATATGGACTAGCGGACCCGGCAGACTTCGTTCTGCCAACCAGTGCCACCTACCGGGTCCTCCTAGCTTCCGCGGTGATTCCCTCGTTGTTAGGGAAAGTTTTCTTTGTTCTTCCCACGTATAAGTTCCATAGGACTTTAATATATGGTAGAGAGAGTCCAAGGTAAACAAAATATATCATAAATAAATAACTTTATTACTTATATTAAATATTAACAAAATTCGTTATGAAATATTCACCAAAAACATGACAAAACAAACATAATATTCATTCGATTGTATAAAATAATATACTGGACAATACAAAATTATTAATACTTAAATTTATTAATTAAAACAATGATAAATACTTATAAATAAGTATACTGTGTTAAGTAGGACTGTCTAATGCAAAAGCAGAAGAAATGATAATACTGAAAGTACTGTGGATGCTGTTACAGCTGCTGCGGAGTTACCCTTCCATCCGTACACAGGCTCTCTGAAAAAAAAGAAAAAAAATATCTTAATAATATATATGAGAACTTCACATAAGTAGTTAAATAAATCAATGATTTGTTTGTCTCCCAACAAAGGAGGGAAAAGGAAGAAAATGTCATTGGAAATCGTATCGATTAGTTTTAAGGACCATCCTAACTTAATATTTTAAATGCGAAAGTACCTCTGTGTAGATAAATTCAAATAACATTTGGTACACGTAGTCTAGAGCCTAAGACAGGGCATAGGCTACTTTTTATCCCGGAAAAACGGAAGATCTCCCGGGTACGCGGCCAAAACCGGGGAGCCACAAGTGTTTTACAAATTTATATTTATTTGTGTATGCCAAATGAGTAATTGCTAAGCTTATTGCCGCCTCCTCTCAAAAAATCAATCTTTTGAAATGAGCGTCTGACTCTAAGATTGGCTACTTCTTTGATTTATACATTATATACACCTAAAACTACATAATAAAAAAAAAGAAATGTTATACATATTATTATTTGAATTCTCGGGGAGGCTCGAGCTCCTCGGTGGAAACGTATATAATCTGACGAAAAAAATAACATCATCGACGTAACAATTACACTGAGTGGCTTTCCATTTATTGCTACTTTAAAATACGTTGTCTAAGTTTTTCCTTTTTTATTTTAATGGATATTTTTACCAATAACAAGAACGACAACAAATTATATTTTCACATCGTAAAAACCTTTTAGTTGAGAACAAAGAGAAATGTTTCAATATCATGCAACATCCGACGCAGTTCTGGAACATTCTACAGGTAGGTGGATGTCGCAACCTGATTTCAAATACTGGGAATTTAATTGTGAAGCCTGGATGCAAGCCTGGATCAATAACAGGCAACCTACGCGCATCTGCCCTGACAGATTCGACACAAACACTAGGATGCTTTCCATTAATGTATACGTGTGTTTGTGTGACCTTTGATAGTTTAAAGGTTAAAACGCACTTTGTTCGAGCGATAATAAAGGATGCAAGGTAAGAAATGACAGCTCTCTTTGTCCCTCTATAGCACACAAGCTCTATGCGTCACCGGATATTCTTCTTAACTTGGTATTAATTCAAACACCGATAAGGTAAATACTTCATTCAGATTTTATAAACATAAAAGTTTTTTAATATTTAAATTTAATATTAATGACTTTATCTTGCAAAAAAATTCTAAGATTCTTACTTAGGGCCTATCTCGTGGGGTAAGTTAAGTACAAAAGATATTTTGTGAACCATCTTTATGCACAAAATTTTGACGGTGGTTTTATAGAATGATAGTGCTATACAGTACAGAATTTATGTAATTTAGCTTAAAACAGGTGGACAGCAATGATAGCATAAATAGCATGGACAGCTTGTTAAGCTGCTTGATACGGCCTTTGTCAGTATAATTACTTGGTCACCTCGACACGTGCATCTACTGGAACATATTCAATCTACTTGGCTTTTGTGTGACCCGATGTCCGTTGCCTAGCAAACAATGATTGGTATTTGAATTGAATGATCTAGAGTACCTAATTAGATTTTGCAGATTTTTCGTGTCACGCTTAAGCTAAATAAGTGTATGTACCTAAATTATTTATTTATTTTATAATAAATATTCTAGGACATTTTTTACACACGGCCAATCTGATTCCAAAGTAAGCTTCAAAGTGAGGATGTGTTATGGTAACGAGACAGCTGATATACTACATAATATACTACTTTTGAAATACATACTTATATAGATATTAACGTCCAGACAAGATGATTTATTAATGACATGGCTTTGAGTTCTAATTCATAGATTTTGCGTGAAAATGTAATCTGGAAAATAAATATCTATTCAAGAAGTATCCTTTCTCATAACGCATTAAAAGTATTCTCAATATCTCTCATCATATGAATTCAATAAGCACTCCTTCCGTCCTTGATATAAAGGCTACAATCCATTGCAGGATATTCATCGATTTTCTGTGCTCTTACTGGATTTTTATTTTAGACTGAATTCCTTTGTGTACATGCAACAATCTGCCGTTCAATCAGCATTGCATAACCCTGAGAAGCAACTGCGTTGCAATAATTATGAGGATAAACAAAATAATATATAATTAAATAGGTATTAAGGAAGGTAACTGCGTCGCAAGAAAATATATAAATAGGCACCTAGCTGAATGCACAGTCAATAAAAAATTTAATAAACTTACAGGAACCTGCTCGAACGAACACGATATTAAATTTTATCGGGAAAAATGAGCTTACGTAGAGCTTTGAGTTTGACTATTATAATGAAAAATTGTTGATTTATTCATTTGTTTTTTAAAACCCCATCCGTAAATATTCTTCATAAAGCTTAACAATCGTCTTATTTAAATCAAAATGAAAAACCACATTACAAAGCACATTTTATTAAACTTTGGCAGTACAAATTATTTGTCATGACGATAAGCTGCTCAATGATATCGGTCATTATGAAACATGCGCATAAATCTGTAACCCGTTCTGCTTTCACCAATATGTCAACCAATTCAACCGGTTCAGTGCACTGTGTCGTAACTATCTAACATAAATCAGATGCTTGTAATCTTATTAACTAGTTATATATTGTAGATATAGATACAAATACTTAAGATAGAGACAACAATTTATTGGTGCAGCCGTCATGCAAACCTTTGGGCAAATATTCCAAACAACTGAGATTTCCACAAGATGTTAATAACGAAAGTCAACTGCAAAAGAAAATGAAGGCAGATTCGGTGAGATTTTAACAATTACCCCAAGGTTTCAGTAGGCGTCACCAAAGACAAAAAATAACAGAATATATGCCTACAGGATTCCAATGACTCCGCAAGCAGCACGGCCTCCTGCGTTGCCGGTTTTCTTCGAATCGGGGTGTTCAGTTTTTCCGTAGTCATCACGGCCCTGATGGAGGACCACAGCCCTGCCGATGATGTTGCTGGGGCCGTCGAAAGCGATCAAGGCATCAACGAAGTCGATCGTGCTGGTGTTCTGGTCGTTGAAGATCACGTTGCCCAAGTCACCGACATGGCGGTTCTCATCGTTGGGGTGGCCGTGGTCTTTCTACAATATAAGACAATTGTTATTAGCAAAGCAAATTTTGGCTCACCAAATATCCCTTGGTATCTTACACACTGCATTTATTTGAAGACTTTATTGCAGTGGTATAATGTCGTGGCTCTTAAGTACCCTGAACGGCACATGACAGAGGACTTAATATAAAAATGTTTGAATATTAGTTTATTCCATTACATCCCTTTGATATTTATATTTGTTCCAGGATATTTATTCGATGATCTGACTACTAAACGCACTAAGTTTTAACAGCATTAGGATAACATTATGTACCTACCAAAGACATTCAAGTCAATTAACATTCCTGTACAAATTAACTCAAAGAACAAGAACTAATAGATCCAAATCTTTATCACTGTCGTATCAAGGACAAATACCTACAGGCCAGTCACCTAATGAAGGTCTTTAAAGGAGAACTTCTATAGGTATTGATTCATCTTATTTGGTTTAGATAAAGCATACCTACATTATTATTTATTGACACATCTTTTAGAATGTTCTCTAGATAAAATCGTAACAAAGGTGTGGCTCCAGTTTCACAGAGCAATGCCCTTGAGTTTGACCCAGAATAGCCCTTTATACGGTTTGATCGATCTGTGATAGGTATTGAGATTAATAAATATATCTTTTCTTAAGCAGTATTCTAAATTGTTAGTAAAATATTTATCGATCATTTAAAAGTAAACATTGTCCGAAACTATATTACATGTTTCTAGTACTCCCGATATCTACTTCTCGGTTTATATTTTTACTAGAGTCATGTTAACGAGCTAATTAAGTGCCTAGTATTTTTCAATTGGATTAAATTGTATGTATCTGGAAGTTAAAGAGGTAGGAAAGCGTTTACATATCGGTACTTAATACATAGTCACTTTACGAAGCAGGAGTGACAAAAGATTGGTAATGTTCTATTACCACAGTACCACCATCAGGTCATCTTGTCGAGCTAATATCAAAAAAATAACCTACACCATGAGGATTGAAATGTGCTCCAGCAGTAGCACACCCTCCGGTGAGGTCTCCCTTCTCGTGGACATGGAAGCCGTATTCTCCAGCTGGCAGGCCGATAATGGAGCCAGCGACGCGGATCTTCTTGTCAGGCAGTTCAGTGAAGGTTATGTTGCCTTCGAGCCCTGAGCCCACCAGGTGGACTATCGCCCGACGTTCAGTTTCTCCTGCCTGGAAATATAGGAGTTCTATTTTAACTAATTTATTTTGGGTACTTCACTGCGGAAGAACAGTTACTCGATTTAACCATGATGCAGCAAGGTGTGCAGCAAGTATAAAAAAGGTTTCACCAATTTTTAAGTTGCTTTACAATACCATCTACCTAGACTTTTATAAATAATTGTTCATGCTATTAAAAACTTCCTTTTGTATAACTATCATATTTATACACGTAATTTATACGTGACATAATGACGAGTATGACCATATTCTTCAGCTCAAAGGAATTTAAATTACCTATGAACTTGAAAAAAAAAACTACATAATGAGACACCGGAAACTTCAATCAGTTTAAATTACTGACCAAATAAGGGGTAGATTCCATTATTGCGACTCAGGACGGTCAATTACCAGGTGGATTACATTTGAGTCATAGCATCTGTTTCAATTTAGGTATACTGCATTTTATCGTGATGAATACTAGGTAGAGCACTAGAGTTTCGATAGAAACCACTACATATTTTAGCATCGTTTACAGAATTATATTAATTTTACTTTACATGTGACCTTTGATGAAGTAAAAGAAGAGCTACCAAAGACGTTTAACGCTGATGGCTGCAGCAGACTTCACCGAATGGACAAAACGTTTTGTTTGCTTGAACGCGCTAATCTCACAAATTACTGGTCTGATTCTTTCAGTGTTAGTTAACCCATTTAACGAGGAAGGCTATAAGCTATATATCATCACGCCACAACGAATAGGAGCGGAGCATCAATCAAAAATGTTGCAAAAACGGGTAAGAGAAGCCAACGACGTTGCGCGGGTCAACTAGTTGCTAAGATCGTACTTACGTGAGTATGGTCATGGTCGTGGTCGTGATTGTGACCAGCATGGGCGGTGACCATTACCACTGCACCGAACAGGAGAACAGCTGTCTTCAACATTATATAGGTTTTATTCTGGAATCAGAAATCGATTTTTTTCCCCTCTATTTAACGTTATTTTAACAGACTCCATGAATGATAACAATCCTACTAATATGATAAATGCGAAAGTTTGTGAGTACGGATGGATGGATGGATGTTTGTTACTCTTTCACGCAAAAACTACTGAACGGATTTGAATGAAATTAGGAACAAAGATAGTTTATAACCTGGATTAACATTTAGGCTACTATTTATCGAGGGAAAATTGAAGATCCCCCGGGAACGCGGGTGGAACCACTCGTGAGATACAAAACTTAGAGTATATATTGCTGACTAGTGGCTCCCCGCGGTTTCACCCGCGTACCCGGGAGGTCTTCCATTTTCCCGGGATAAAAAGTAGCCTATATGTTAATCCAGGTTATAAGCTATCTTTATTCCAAATTTCATTCAAATCCATTCAGTAGTTTTTACGTGAAAGAGTAACAAACATCCATACATACATACAAACTTTCGCCTTTATAATATACTAGTGGCTCCCCGCGGTTTCACCCGCGTACCCGGGAGGTCTTCCATTTTCCCGGGATAAAAAGTAGCCTATATGTTAATCCAGGTTATAAGCTATCTTTATTCCAAATTTCATTCAAATCCATTCAGTAGTTTTTACGTGAAAGAGTAACAAACATCCATACATACATACAAACTTTCGCCTTTATAATATACTAGTGGCTCCCCGCGGTTTCACCCGCGTTCCCGGGATAAAAAGTAGCCTATGTGTTATTCCAGAACATATTCTAGCTCTGTGCCAAATTTCAAGCAGATCCCTTCAGCCGTTGGAGCGTGAAAGAGTAACAAACATCCATACATACATACATCCATACTTACAAACTTTCGCATTTATAATATTAGTAGGATTCATTCAAATCCATTCAGTAGTTTTTACGTGAAAGAGTAACAAACATCCATACATACATACAAACTTTCGCCTTTATAATATACTAGTGGCTCCCCGCGGTTTCACCCGCGTTCCCGGGATAAAAAGTAGCCTATGTGTTATTCCAGAACATATTCTAGCTCTGTGCCAAATTTCAAGCAGATCCCTTCAGCCGTTGGAGCGTGAAAGAGTAACAAACATCCATACATACATACATCCATACTTACAAACTTTCGCATTTATAATATTAGTAGGATAGGTGAGTGATAGTTTTCTGATACAGTAACGAAGCTACAAATTATCACATGCTTACAAAACAGATAAGCAACATTATAAATCAATATTTACAAGTATATTTATAATAGAAAGCGAATAATCTCTGTCCCCTTCTTACAGTATCAAATGAAAGATCATTAAGGTCATGCAAGCAAAAAATAACATTGCACATTATCGCAATGAACATAACAATTTTGATATGCTCTTGACATTGGTGTAAACTCTCAAGCCGTATCGAATCATTGGCGAATCTGATTACAGTTGACAATATGGTACAAACCGTTGCTAAACCGCTACTAATTACTTTGGAAATGACTCAATAGATAATAATAAATATCCTGGGACATTTATCACACACGGCCAATCTGATTCTAAACTAAGCAGAGCTTGTGATATGGTAACCAGATAGCTGATATACTACTTTTAAATACATACTTATATAGATATTTACATCCAAACACAGGACAAACAGACATATTCATGCATACAAATGTTTGTCCTGGGTGGGATTCGAACCCGCGGCTTGAGAGTCAGGGTCTCTAACCACAAAGCCAACCGGGCTGTCAATTTGATGCCTGTGAAGTTTGCCGACTTCACCAAGAGTTAAGAGCTAAACTTTAGGTAGGATCAAAATGGTATAACAATTATGGTCTGACTCGGTGTCTGTATGTCGCAGCGATGTTATCAATGTACCTATATATTTTTACAAGAAATAAAATGATGGCTGAAAAATTAATGGTTTCCATAAATAATGTTTTAATTTCCGAAATTTCAGTGCGTTTTTTTGCGGTAAATGACACATTGTTACCTAAATGGTTTTGTTTTACTTACTATGAAAATATTTATTCCAGAGTTTATTCTAAGTAACATTCTGAATGAATATATTATCAGCATATAACTTCACGTCCCGGCTTCACGTGGTTAGCAGAGAATCATTGTCATCATCATATTATCATCATATTTCTAAAAACACTACACTATACCCAATAAACCTTCCTCTTGAATCACTCGATCTATTATATTGTTAAAAACCGCATAAAATCCGTGGTGAAGTTGTGTGGTACATGATCTAAGCGTTTAACCACGGGAAACGACATTGTTTTATACTAAGTTCCTACCTATGTAGACATGCATGACTAAATAATCTAGAACGCAATAGATACTTAAGACTTTAAGCCCTCATTCGCACGTGAGTTTTTTTCGAAAATACGTTCAAATACAACAAATGCATTCCCAAGTATATGTTCACTAGACAGCGTTTTTAAAACGCGACGCTATTTTATCGAGCGGTGTTGCATTTTCAACTTTGGGCATTGGAAATAGAGCATATTATGGTACTTGGGAATGCAAGGAGTCCCGGCTCTCTAGATTTTTTTGTTATTTATTAAATTAATGTCATGACTTTTACATTGCATATAATATGATGTTTGGCCCAAGTGCGCTATGTCCGTTTAAAACTTAGCAAGTTACTAGCGGAGCCGGCAGACTTCGTTCTGCCCACCAGCGTCACCTACCGGGTCCAAATTGATGTTTTATACATAAAAACCTTCCCGATGAAATACTCCGTAATTTGGTGATAACCGTATGAAAATCTGTTCAGTAGTTTTTGTGTTCATTGCGTTCAGACAGACAGACAGAGGCGGCGGGTACTTTGTTATATATATAAGGATAAACGATAAATAAAACTACTCTTATTGCGCCAAAAAACACGAATGTCCGTGTGACCAAATAAAACAAGTTTTTTACGAATATTCTAGATGAGTTGGGTTTTTAATGGATGGATGTGAGTCAATGTCAATCGTACAAATAATACGTTTCTCATTTAAGATCCAATTAATAAATTAATTATTATTCGTGTACCGTTAATAAAACCAATAAAATACGAGTCACCTTTTTTCTGTGATGAAATAACATTAGGTAACAAAATAAAAAAAATGTTGCAAAATGTAATCGGAAGGTAAACTGATGTCAATTAACTATAACTACTTATAGGAAAAGATGAAATGGTTTCCTATATGTTTTCGTATCTACTTAGTCTAATTATTTCTCTGTCTCTGTCTAAATCCTAGCTGTTTAAGTTATTGACATAGCCATTGTATGTCAAACATTATTTTAATATTTTTCGCTCCGTAGATGAAGATGATAATCTTATAAAATTCTTTATGCAAAAGTATATACTTATATTTAAGTCCCCACATTTTTTACTTACATCTTAATATTGAAGTTTTACTAAGATATATTTATTTATCCTCTAACTAAGAGCCTAAGAGCCTAGCTGTCAATTCTACACAATCTTCAAAACAACACCACAATTAAACTCTTGGCAAATTCTCGCAAATGACCACATATTTTTTAATATTACTCAAGTAACGAATGACACAACTTACCTTGGTCACTTCAAGACGCGAATGACTTGATTCGATCAGGCACAATGAGCTGCAACGTCGTCCAATTTAAACTGAACCGTTGAATTTAATAGGACAATCTTTATACTGAACATATAATGGTCGTGAAGGGAAGAAGGGTGGTTCAACGTAGACTGGTTCGCTAGACCGGTCCGCACGGATGGATAAACAAAAATATAAACTGCGTGTGCTAGGGTTGTGTCGGATTATTTGAATATTGGAAATATCCTTTTTTATTCATTATTGTAACTAGCAAACCCCAAAGTTTCACAGTCCAGCAAAACATCGATTAAGCCTATTAACAACGTTTATCATGCTTTTTAGCAGTAAAATACGCATTTAAATACCTTCTGTAGTTTAGAGGCAAGCGAAGAAACAGATTTCCGATTTCAGTGATAAAAAGTAGCCTATGTCCTGTCTCAGACTCTAGACCAGCCATACTCAACCTTTTTTTATAGGGGCCACAAACACGTTTCAGTCATGGTGTCGAGGGCCACAAGCAAAAATTATTTAGGTCTTCATTAAAACGTAATTCCAAGTTAACGATGGAGTAAAAAAATTTGTAACTTCAGATGGGCCAATAACAAAGGCCCGGCGGGCCGCAGGTTGAGTATAACTGCTCTAGACTATCTGTGCACCAAATTTCAATTAAATCGGTTCAGTAGTTTTATCGTGAAAGCGAGACAGACAGATAGAGTTACTTTCGCATTTATAATATTAGTATAGATTAGCACTAGGTACATACATCACTTTCACTATATAAACTAGATACTAAATAAAAGAGTCTAATAGTGAATTATGCCAATACTACTTAAAAATGCTAATAGATTTCAAAACCTTTGGTATTGGTATTCCATTTTGAAATGAATATTACAGATATTAATTATATCTTGAATGTTGTAAACTATAGCAAAGATCTCTCCTCATCTAGGTATCATGGAAACATGACTATGGAAAATATGAAAATGTAGAGACCAAAACCTAGAAATTTTTGCTGCATTCATCTATATCTATACTTATAATAAATCTGTAAAGAGGTCAATTCTGTACATGAAATATATTTTCAAAATAACTATCAGGGGGTGATTAGTGATCGATACTGATGCCAAAAATGCAATCAGTAAAATTTTTGTCTGTCTGTCTGTCTGTCTGTCTGTATGTTCCTTATAGAAACAAAAACTACTGGACAGATTTTAACGAAACTTGGTACAATTGTTCTTCATACTCCTGGGCAGGTTATAGTATACTTTTCATCACGCTACAATCAATAGGAGCAGAGTAGTGAAGGGAAATTTTGGGAAAACGGGAGAAGTTACTCCATTTTTTAAGCTTCCGTCGCGTGTGCAGCCTAAATGGTTAAAGTTACATAGAAATCATGTATGACGGAAATATTCTACATAAAATTTCCTAAAAAATATATCTCGCAACAGCGTATGTCTATCTTTTATGGTTGACTCACAATAACACGTGTAACTCCTGATAGCTTAGCAGTTCGGAGCATTCTGATTATATTTGTTTACTCTTACGTATATAATACTCTCACTCATCCCTAATTTAAAAAAGTTGACATTATTACCTATTCAATAATAAAAAGAATCATAGAAATCGGTATAGAAACACCAAAATTATAGATGAAATAAGCCATCGCAAAACCATAGCAGCAAATAATTATCGCGTACTGCGCGCGGGCGAGGGCGCGTGGCCGGTGGCACGAGTTAGCTCTGCGAGGTACTAGCCTTCTACGTAAACGAAGTCGCGGGTTAAAGTTAGAGTTAGCCCAAAGAAACTATTCCACGCGAACGAAGTCGCTGGCAGAAGCTAGTTTTTAATATTTTATGGCAACCCTTGGAAAGCAATCATGCACGTAATTGTATATGACTTAATCATACTATAGAGAAATACTAACTATACTTCTTCTAGTACCTACTGATCTTATCTACATGCAAATTATATAGACTGTCGGATTAAAATGTGTCATCGGTTTTATAAAAACATTTAAAGGGGCGATGACATAATGCTATAGATAGAAATAGATATGGTAATTTAACCAATATAACATACAAATACGTTATGTACACTTCTATTGTAAAGAGGAAAGATTTGATTGAATGGCTCCGAAACTACTTGACCGAAATTTTCCACTGTTGGGAAGCTACACTATCTCCGATGAACATAGGCTATATTTTGTCCCCGTATTACCATGGGAATGGGACCTAAGGTTACCTTCGTAAAATAATACCTATCTACTTTTTTAGACAAATACAACAACTGCTGAACAAGAACTGCTCATTTCTAGATTTATCTTTATTAGACCAGTGTCGATAGCTCTGAAAATGGTAAAAAGGGAAAAAAATAGCAGTAAGATGAAACCCGTTAAAAAAGGACGGAAGGAAGGATATAACAAGAACTAAAGGAAAAATAAATAACGGGCGCTCTGAGGTTGGGAAGTGGAGAGGGGGGTGAGTTTTAAGGGTAAAAAATGGTTAGTCTCGATTTCCGGCAAAATTATCGACACTGGACTAAGTATATTTCTTTCCTTCTTGTCCGATCTTGAGGAAAGATTATATACATATAATGAATAAGCTCATCAGTTTTTTCTCACGCAACAAGTACCTATAGGTAATGTAAACAAAAAATGAACAAGATTACGAAGACACGAACCAGTTTCTTAATTTAGATTCTAGATAAAAACGGTAGGTATGAGGTTTTTTTGTTGTGTCATAATAACAATTATGTTTTGTTTGTCTGTAACGATTTTAGCTATTAACTACTACTATCTCGTATATTTCCCCGTAATGTTTTAAGTCAAAAAATATTCTATACAAAATTCCAAGCGCAAAAATACATTCACTAAATTAAATTACACAAAATTAGACTATTTTAAAACTGCATCAATGATTTTCGCAGTCGTTGTTTATTCGTTTATTGCTTGGAGATAATAATAAACATGTAATTAATAAAGGTCGCAGTATCAATAAAATATGCTGATTATGTGGAAAAAGCTCTGAACTGAAGTGGAGGATGTCCTCGTGTCACAGTGACCTTCTTACCCTTGATCTTGACATTCTGTCATAAACTTTTTTTTATAATTCTTTTTTTTTCACCATTTTTATTTAAAACTTGCTGCCTCCTCGCAGTTTTACCCGCGTAGTTCCCGTTCCCGTAGGAATACAGGGATAAAATATAGCTTATGTTACTCCTGGATAATGTAGCTTTCGAATGGTGAAAGAATTTTCAAAAACGGTCCAGTAGTTTTGAGCCTATTCATTACAACTAAACAAAGTTTTCCTCTTTATAATCTTAGTGTAGAAAAAGATGAATACTTTTTAGTAAAAATAAATAAATATTTAGACTGATAGT
Organism: Thyatira batis; assembly: GCA_905147785.2. Taxonomy (NCBI): domain Eukaryota; kingdom Metazoa; phylum Arthropoda; class Insecta; order Lepidoptera; family Drepanidae; genus Thyatira; species Thyatira batis. Next base: position 10,572,416 of record LR990489.1, read on the forward strand.
AAGCTGCTCACTTTAAGTTCGATTACCTCTCAAGTCAAATGTTGAACATGTCTGTTTTTTCTTTGCCTTTTAATATATTAGTTTATGTAGTAGATATCGGGTATCTGGTTAGTCTGGTTACCATAGTACAAGCTCTACATAGTTGAACGGATATCAGATACATTTTCATTTTTTTTATTATTATTATAGTTACAAAATAACAACAAAAACGTACTAAATTTACGTGTATAGATGGGTATTTACCTGTACCTACCTACCAACCAGGAAAATACTGCAAGTACCTAGTTATAAAAACATAACATTTTCCTTTAATATGTAACATTACAAAAAATTATGTATCTTCTTATATGTACCTATTTATAATTAAACCGTATTCGTGGAAATTTGCATATTATACATGCATAATTACAACTAATATTTTTCATATAAATATGACGATTTCGTCCTATTTTATCCGTTAATATATCAGACGCCGCAATGAGAAGGACATGTTTGCAGTTATAATATAATAAAAGGTATGAAAAATTAAATAAATAAAAAGATTTGCTTGTTTACCAGTTTTCAATATTCATTATGTACTTGTAATTAGACTCGCTTCCACCGCTTAGTTCCCGTTCCCATGGGAATACCGGGATAAAATATAGCCTATGTTACTTCCTGCTAATGTAGCTTTCTAATAATGAAAGAATTATTCAGCACTGTAGTTTCGGAGCTTATTATATAGTATATAAAAAACCTAAAAACAAATCTTTCCTCATTATATTATTAGCGTACATAGACCAAAATATTATTCTACAATTGATTTGTTTAAATTCGCTGATTTGATTAATACAAATCATCAAATTTTTAGAGCCCCTTGTAAATTTTATACATTACATTTCACACAATAACAAATTCGCTTATCGTAGTCTGTCAGGCTTGATGTAAACCACGGTTGATTTAATCCCCTTAAATCAATATTAATACCTACTTTAGTAGGTTTCCTTATATCTTTCAATACATTAAATATATATTATTAAATTAAATTAATAGATCGGAACGTTTGGTTCTTACTTATCCTGATTTTGATGTGATGAATATATTTCTTAGTTCTTTGTCTCGGTGTTAACAATATGTTTTTTACAAAAATTACTTACTCATTTTAAAGTTGTACCTATAATGTAATCTGTCCTTTTAAGTATAAAAATAAAATATTAGAAGTCCGTGTTTAGTGTAATGGAGGTTGAATTATTTTTGCTCTCCTATTATTTCTTTTATATTAACACGAAAATATAAATAAGCCTTATACACTAATACTAAGACTTATTCTCATTAAAAGTAGGTACCTACTATAGAGGCATCAATAAAGTAGCCTAACAAATAAATCTAAGTATACCTACATAATTCACTATCTTAGGTACCTATGTTGCGACTTGTGAACAAGTATACAGTTAGGTGACCTAGGTATTGTCTTGAATCAATATGATAATAAATGCAAGAAACATTGGTTATACTTATTGCAATTCTTAAGTTAAGAATGGCGCGTATACAACAGCTTACATGTAACTTAACAAAATATTCTATACGTATTCGTTCATGATTTTACATGGTCCAAAAAAAATTGGTTGCCTGTAAAGTCGGTATACGGGCGAAAGTTTTACGTGACAACGACTTTGAGTGGTAAAATAATTTTAATGTGAATATTCATTCGTATAGTAGGAAGAAGGATGAAATAATAGTAACAATTTAAAACATAACGTCACGTTACGTGAGCGGAGCGTAACGCAGTTTCTTGAAGTGTCACCCGGCAAACCAATTTATAAGACGTTGTCACGTCAACATAACGTCACGTTACGTGAGCGGAGCGTAACGCAGTTTCTTGAAGTGTCACCCGGCAAACCAATTTATAAGACGTTGTCACGTCAAAAGTATGTAAGTATAATCATATACCTCTCCACTCCAAGACACGGGCCTCCCGTAACAACGAAGGGGCCATAGTGGCGTAGCGTGCCTTGGCGAGGCCCCGTATAAACAATTTATTGGGGGCCCTTATGAAGGCTAAAGATTTCTCACATGGGGCCCCAGAAGCCCGGGGGCCCCGTATAATTGATACGGCGGTAGCTACGCCCCTGGGCCATAGATTTAGTTTATCTCAAGATAGACCTAAATACATTCTTTGTTTGGTTTCACACACGGCCAATCAGATTCCAAAGTAACCTTCAAAGTAAACTTGTGTTATGGTGACCAGATAGCTGATACACTACATATACTACTTTTAAATAGATACATATTATAGATAGTTACATCCAGACACAGAACAAACAGACATATTCATTCATACAAAATGTTTGTCCGACCGGCGGCTTGAGAGTCATGGTCAAAGCCAACCAACCTGTGAAACTATTTGATAATATGGAAATATTATATGTATACCATTTATTTTATCTGTAAATAGATTAAAGTCCTGAATAGATTCTTTGTTTTGTTTCCAGTCACCTGTAACATTTGTACCTCCTTCTGCAATATCAAATATTCTTTCGGTGGTATCTATATCACATGTTTTCTTCATTATATCTTCTGACACATGAGGTCTACCTTGATCCAAATGCTCAACCATTGCCTGAGGCGTGATATGTCCTCACATATAACTATCGTTTAATGTATGTTGATCTATCACTGACTACATAATAAATCATTATTGCTATATTCTGTACTTGACACGAATTCACATTTTTGCCGTAAAACGATCGTGATGGCAAGTGATCACCGCCTGAGGACATTTAAACTAGATACAATTTATTAATTTCGAACGACCGACTACCAAATCTGACTATGCTTGAGAAGGTTTTATGTGATATGAATAATAATAAATGTAATTTGATAATTAAATTGTTTAATGTAAATTAATAATTTTGTAGTTTTATAATAATTTCCATAATTTATTTGTCTTGACATTCCACCTATTTAAAAGGATTATAGTTTTTAATGTTTTCTATGTTTTCACAAAAATGTATAGCTTTTGCATGCCGGAAACGGTAATGTGTTGGACCCAAAACTGTAATTTTTATGACATCTTATAACCCACATTTATGCAATAAATGAATTTGAATTTGAATCAAATCAACTGGAGCTCAGTAATACTATAAAGCAGTAGTATATCTATGACTAGCTGCTACCGCGCGGTTCCACCCACGTAGTTGCCATCCCCATAAGGAATTAAAATATAGCCTATGATCCGGTGATCATAGGCTTTATTTTAATTCCTATAGCGATAGCGATAGCGTAGCTTCCCAACATTCAACAAGAATATTTCAAATAGGTCTTGTAGTTTCAGAGCCTATTCAATGCAAACAAACAAAATATTATAAAATCTTTCCTCTTTATAATATTAGTGTTTATACTACACACATTCATATTTTCTTATACATATCTATACACATTCATTTTAACTCTAAACTATATATGACACCTTTTTTAATTATATACACTTATATACCCAGATTCCATACATACAGACATGTTTATTAACATAAGGGACACCTATAGAGTCAAACCCACTACTGTCAGTCAGGATATCTAACCACTACATTACTTTGTATTCCAAAAATTCCATCGAAGTCCACCTTATATTTCTCACGGAGTAGATAACATTATTACAATGTTATTACGAAACAAGCAATTAAGTTATGCATTGTAAACATAACTACTTACTTAACTAGTTGGTTAAGTATAAATATCCGCCGGTGAACATCACTTGATTTCATATTTAAGCATAATACCTACAAAGTGCGGTGTTTGTCCTCCTTTGTTACCCGACTGTGTGGCAAAGAGAGGGTAATGTTTTCGCGCACATTATGTATAAATATTAAATAAATATCCCGGAACATTTTCACACACGGCCAATCCGATTCCAAACTTAGCAGAGCTTGTGATATTGTAACCAGATAGCTGATACTACGTTTAAATTAAATACATATGTACTTATATAAATTATTATGTAGGTTTATATATACCCCCTAAAGATTTCAACGAATGGATCGGTTTAATTTAACAAAGAGTCTAACAGCTTGTTCCAGCCGTAGTTTAAAAAAAACCGTACGGTTAGGTTTTATAAATTCAAAATGGCGATTGCGCAATGGCGGGCGGCGATCGAAAGGAAAATGGCGGTAGAGAATTAAATACACGCACGCAATATACTATGTGGAGTACTTATCCCTGAATAGATATTTTAAATTCAATATGATGTTTTTTCAGTGTTCGTTTAAGAATGACAAATCCTAGAAAATTCTAAGTAAATGTCTACATTACAACCCATTCGACGCCATGAAATCAAATTAACTTATTGTCAGACATTTACCATACTACGAGTACCTACCCTACCTGAATAAATTAGAGCTACATGTTTCTTTGTTCGTTTGTTTGTTTGACAGCCCGGTTGGCTTTGTGGTTAGTAACCCTGACTCTCAAGCCGCGGGTCGTGGGTTCGAATCCCACCCAGGACAAACATTTGTATGCATGAATATGTCTGTTTGTCCTGTGTCTGGATGTAAATATCTTTATAAGTATGTATTTAAAAGTAGTATATGTAGTATATCAGCTATCTGAGTACCATATCACAAGCTCTGCTTAGTTTGGAATCAGATTGGCCGTGTGTGAAAAATGTCACAGGATGTCACAGGATATTCTTTTAGACCGTAGGCATGTATAGGTATATAACTTATATAGAATCAGATGGAACCTGAGAACTCTATAACCCCATTGTTCTTGAAGACGTTAAAAACAGATGAAGAACTACCAGACGATGTGACCTTGTTGAATCGTGAGTTATTCAAGGCGACTTATCAGTTCTATAAAGTTTGATGACACGCCGTTACAAGGTTACTCTATAAAGTAAAGCATTGTATTGTGTGCGAAAAGAATACCAATTAACGAGGTATTAGTACAAAGGTATGATCATAACTATGTATGAATCAGCGATTGGATTCGGTTCCTATTCCTACTCACGGTAAACATTTTCAAAGTAGTATAAATCTTAGCTATAACATTACAATAGGAATGCTCCTCCTGCTCCAATATGATGCCATATAGAGGTACAAAAACTTAAGAAAATTTGTGAACTATAAGCTTTCGAACAGTCAACAGTTCTATTTATATGTTTCTTGCCAGCATCACCTTTACATTATGGCTTAGTGCCACAGTGTTGCCAACTCCATAGCATGCTTCCTTCTAACTGATTTTTAACCTGGTAACATCCAACAAATTCTTAACTTACATTACTTACTCATAACTTAAATCTTCAGCAAATATTTATCTGAAATGTATAGGTAACAGAAACTTCTAAATATCCGACCGTGACATGCACTTAGCCGGTTTCTTTTAGAATCTTTGCTAAACGCGTGAAGCCTTACCCAAAACCTACCTAGTTCGTTAATTAGACTTACTACTTTGGTCGTAGAGTTATTAGTAATGACAGCCAAACATTCATTGTTGGTTATTTAATTTATATCTACCAATATTACTACATCTCAATTGACATAATATAATTTGAAGTCTCCGCGCTTTCTTCGGCTAGTAAGAAACTGTATGGTTATACGAAATATGCCATTTATCAAACTCCATCTCTCCATGAACCTTCTAGTTCTTCGCTCCTAAAGAGAATATTCACGAGACAATGTACAAAACAAAACACAACCGACAATAGACTCTTCCATTGAAATGCAAAGCTAATTGAATAGAGTGAGAAATTCACATTCACAATTATCGACACGTTGCTAGCGAAGCGTGACATAAAAACGTTAAGTAATTTAATTTAAATCCTGTTTCAAAGTTAAAAAATAACTCACCCAAAAACAACTGCAAACACACACACTGCACAGCACTTAAAAAAATGGATTAAAAAGACGTGAATGATACTTAAACAACTAGTCGGGTGTCGACCGGTTTGAGAGAGCGACTGATCGCAAGCGTTCTCCTGAACTTGTAACTACTGACTTACAACGAATAAGCAGTTAGACTTGAGGCTAGCATGCTACAAATGTGTGTAATACCTATACGTTACCGCGCGGGAAAACGCGACATGCTAAATTCTACCGCAATACAATTTATAGGAGGAAATTTAAGCATTTACGTAGCAAGTAGTGATTAAGTTATGAGTCAGATGAATTTGGAGACTGGAGTTGACTTTAGAACCTCTAAAGCGAAAAAGGCTAGGTTACACTCCATGCCACAGACTAAGCCCTAACAATGTAACACTCTCGTCTGCTGTTTCCAGTTATTCCTTTGTTTTATATGTTATGTTTTTTTTTTATCAAATGAGCTTACTTATTTCAGACACTCTGACATGAGCGTCGTCAAAGCCTAAGATGTTTCACGCTTGCCCCAGAAAATGCCTATTTACTCTAGCTTTGAAACCCCCCAAATTGTATAAGTTAAGGAATACACATATGGTGTATTTATTATCTTGAATGGGTCAGAAGTATCCATCTTCGATACAGTGACCGGCTTCTTGCCAAAGCAGCAAAAGCGATAAAGTCCTACCAAAGACACCTCACTTGCATTAAAGTACCTTTTTTTTTTTTTTTTTTGATTTCCCAGGGGAATCCTCATAGGATACCCGGCAGCTCCGGGGGGAGCCGCCGGGTTATGTGGAGACTCACCGGCACAGAAGGTGCCGGTGCCTACCCACTAAACCCCTGGGGTTCCATTGACGCCTCGGCGCCGTGTGGCGGGGCTGCGGGACACGCGTAAGCCTTACAACCGCATGCCCCGCCGGCGCTGCTCGGCCTCCCAAAAATACTGCTGGAGGCCGAGCCCGTCTCGGGGGGGCGGGACTCACGATGCGAAAACGCATGCGAGTCCCGCCCCCCTCTCAACTTCACCGGAGATGCCCATGGAACAAATGGGCATCTCCGGCATGGGACCGTTGGCGTGGGCGGCGGATCCCCCGATCCGCCGCCCCGGTCCCCGGCGTTACGGCGGCAACCGGCCCGCGAAGGCCTGTCGCCGCCTACCGCGCCTGCGGCGGCGAAGCGGGAGAGAGTTGACGTCGTCCTCTCTCACCCGCTCCGCCGCCTCCTTCTGCGACATGACTTGGCCGCAGAAGGTTGCGGCCGCCTCCCAGGCCTCCTCGCTGCCCACCATGGCCCTGATGAGGGCCGGCAGCGAGAGGTCTGCGCCGACCGTCGCGGACAAGGCGGTGCGAGGAGTCGCCCAAGCGGGGCACTCCTCGCGCGTATGTACCGCCGTGTCCGAGACGCCGGCCCCGCAGTGGTGGCACGTCTCCGTGGGCTCTCTGCCCGCCACCCGGCACAGGTATCGCCCGAAGCAACCGTGCCCGGTGATCACCTGTGTCAGGTGGAAGGTGAGAGCCCCGTGCTCCCGTTCGAGCCACTCCTTCAGGAGTGGTCGAACGGCTGCATTAAAGTACCTAATCCAAGACTCAAACAAATTTGCTAGTAGTAAGCAGTGTTCTAGTAGATAAAACTATGTATAACTAGTACTTGAAAAGAGTGACAGTTTATACATTTCAAATATTTTTGACAATAAATATATAAATATTCGTTACAAATTAAGAATTCAAATCTGATAAAAGTGAGGCCATAAGTGCCCTTGTTGGTACCCAAACCCAAGCCTTTGAATGCACATTCAATTAAGAATAACTCAGTAATAAAAACAATTGTACACGAACTCCTGGACTCACGTGCAAAATAAAATTAGCTACTATGTAAACCTGAAATGCGATAAGAAAAGATAATTAAATCTTTAACTATGTCATCGTACTCAACAGAGTCACAGTTCGTGAAGTTCTTAAATTTATTTAACCTGGGCTTCATATTATTCTATAGAATTAAATAATCATCTAGTAAATTTTTCAGAATCGGAATGAAAATATCAATTAGAAAATGTATGCCTAATAGGTAGTATATGATTTTCTAAATCAGCGCCATCTATAAATGTCTCAGTGTTCGTTAAATATTCGCTGAGACACGTCGTGTGTCTCGCGAAGACGCGACCGCGCGGTCCAAATAGTGCAAAGTGCTAACGTTTCACAACAAAATCGCGCTGCACCACGATGACCCAGTTACCGTGGCGCACGCTAATCAGCATATTTTTTTATTAAGGCGAAGCCAATACATTTTATATTAGTAACAATGACTTCAAATTCAACGGGGTCCCCGAGTCATAGTTCGGTCCAACTAAAAACTTCGACTGAACACCTATTGTACCAACGGTATAAGGACGAGAGAGAAGAGCGTCAGAAACTCCAAGGCCTTGTAACGGACTTGCAAAGCCAAATTGATATTCTTCAACAGCAGCTAAAATGCCTAGTGGAGAATAAATCAAAACCTATCGAGACACCTGTTCCTCGAGCTGAATACAACACAGATGAGGAAGAACTTGCTCAAGAAACAGAGTGGATTCGTACTAAAACACGAAAGAAGAGGAAGTTGAATACCTCGCCTGCTAAGGACGAAATAATCCCGAAAAGTCAAACTAAAGAAAAAAATAAGAAAGCACTTATGCCTCCACCTATAATAGTGGATGGTATCAAAGACTACCAGGGTTTATTTGACTATTTGTCCCAAAACCAAGCAGCCAATGCATTTACAATCAAAATGATGAATGGTAACACTGTAAAGATCAACGCAGTAAATGAAGAATCGTACAGAGAAATTACAAAATCTCTTACTAATAATAATTGTCTCTGGCATTCTTATGAAAATAAGCAAGAGAGACCAATAAGAGTAATGGTTAAAAAACTACACTCTTCGTGTAAACCACATAGAATAGTCGAAGACCTAAAAACAAAGGGTTATCAGATTATAGAAGCAGTGAATAAATTAAGCTGGAAAACCAAAGAGCCACTTAATATGTTTATGCTCACATTTAAAAACGAAGAGGATATCAACCAAATCTACAGGATTGATACTATCATGGGTTATAAAGTTGACATGCAACCGTTAAAAACCACCAAACTAGTACCTCAGTGTAAGAGATGCCAAGCTTATGGCCATACACAAAGGTACTGCTCGAAAGAACCAAGGTGTGTAAAATGTACAGGTAAACACTTTACTAAAGAATGTACAAAAACAAGCGATGAAAAGCCAAAATGTGTCCACTGTGGAGCTTCACATCCAGCAAACTACAGGGGATGTGTTGTAGCTAAAGAAATTCAACTAATTCGGAACAAGAATAGTAGGAAATCACCTCAAACACAGCAACAAAAAGAGTACAGTAGAAAACAAGATCTCTCTGCTCAAGGTAAGCCTATTCTAAGAAAAGCTGATAACTATGCAACTAAGAGCGTCTCTTATGCTCAAGTTACAAAAAATACTACGGTACCACAGAGTCTTCCAACAAGCGTCAACAACGGCAATAAGTTAGATGAAATCTTACGACTTATGTCAACATTTGACGAACGATTGAGAAAAATTGAAAATAGTGCCAAAATAGCTACATCTAAGTCGACAAAATGATTAAGTCACTCAAAATCATGACATGGAACTCAAATGGGTTACAAAAACATAAAAATGAGCTTCAAGTAATCCTAGATATTGAAAACGTTGACGTGTGTCTTATATCCGAGACCCACTTTACGAAACAATCACATATTCACTTCAAAGGGTACAAAGTGTATCATGCACTTCATCCTGACAATACTGCAAGAGGTGGTAGCGCCGTCATTGTAAAAGAAAATCTTAATCACTACGAAGAAACCAAATACGAAGAGAAAGAAATACAATCTGTAGCGATATCCATCAAAACCAAAAGATATCCTATAACTGTTTCAGCCATATATTGCCCACCACGATATATGATCAGGAAAGAACAGTACACAACTTTTTTAAAAACACTTGGGAATAGATTTGTTCTTGGAGGTGACTTCAATGCTAAAAATACGTATTGGGGCTCTAGACTAACTACTCCTAAAGGCAGAGAATTATTAAGTGCCCTAAAAAGCCTAAAATGTGATGTAACATCTACCGGAATGCCCACCTACTGGCCAACAGACCCTAATAAAATACCAGATCTTATAGATTTCTTCGTTGTAAAAAATGTATGCTCCAAATATTTAAGAACTAAACATAGCTATGATATGAACTCAGACCATTCTGCAATATATTTAGAATTAAGTGAGAGTGTTTTATTTAAAAGTATTCCACTTACCTTGGTAAATAAATTTACCGACTGGGACAACTTCAAAATAGATTTAGATAGCTATATTGACCTTCAGATCCCACTTAAGACACCAGATCATTTAAATATCGCACTAGAAAATTTCATACAGCACATCCAACAAGCTGCATGGAAAAATACTCCAGTTAAGAACAAGAAATCAAAGGGAATCACGTACCCCCTCAGAATCAAAGAACTTATTGCTGAAAAAAGGAAGCAAAGAAAAATCTGGCACCAATCAAGGTGCCCTGAGGACAAAACAAAGCTTAACAATCTAACAAAAAAATTGAACAAGCAAATACAAGCATTTAATGATGACTCCACGAATCAATTGTTACAAAACTTAAGTAACAATCGCGGCACTAATTACTCCTTGTGGAAGGCTACTAAGAATATTAAAAAGCCAATTAACCAAATTCCACCAATCAAAGATATTAATGGTAAATGGGCAGTTAATGACGAGCAAAAGGCTAAACGGTTTGCAGAGCATTTAGAAGCCATCTTTCAACCAAACGAGGTTCATCCAAATGAAACTTTTCCTTTGGATGACGACTTGACTTTAAATGATAAAGACAAAGATGATAATATAATTAAGCTAGTAACCCCAAGAGAAGTCCTACGAGAAATAAGACAACACATAAATCCACGGAAATCTCCTGGATATGATTTGATATCAGGGGAAATTCTTCGTAATCTCCCAAAAAAGGCCATAGTCAGACTAACCACTCTTATTAATGCCTCATTTAGATTAAAATATGTACCAGACTTATGGAAAGTGGCTGAAGTAATAATGATAGCAAAACCTGGGAAACCACCGCATGACACTACTTCATACAGACCGATCTCCCTTTTGCCAGTCATGTCAAAGCTGTTTGAAAAACTATTGCTTAAAAGGTTAAAACCAATCATAGAAAGCAAAAATCTCATACCGGACCACCAGTTTGGGTTTCGAGAAAAGCACTCAACCATAGATCAAGTGCATAGAATTATAAACACCATTGAACAAACTCTTGAAGACAAAAAAGTGTGCTCTACTATTTTCCTAGATGTAGCACAAGCTTTTGACAAGGTCTGGCATGCAGGTCTCAACCATAAACTAAGAAAAAAATTACCAAAACATCTTGCTGATATCTTAGAATCATATATCTCTAACAGATTATTTAGAATAAGACAAAATGATGCCTACTCTGAGCTGAAGGAAATTAAAGCTGGTGTGCCACAAGGAAGTGTTTTAGGCCCAGTCCTGTACTTGTTGTATACCTGTGACATCCCACAACCAGAAAATAACACTTTAGCGACCTTTGCCGACGATACTGCAATAATGTCTATAGGAAGTACTCATAAAGAGGCAACAGAGAACGCCCAAATAGCTATAAACCAGGTCTATGAATGGACAAAAAAATGGAGAATAAAGCTGAACGAATCCAAATCTATTCATATAGACTTCAGCAATCAAAAGCATCAGTATTGGCCAGTTTATATTAACGATAAAGAAGTACCGTATGAAAATACAGCTAAATATCTCGGGATGACCCTTGACGTCAAATTACGCTGGAAGGCTCATGTCAAAAAGAAAAAAACCGAATTAGATTTACGGTATAAACAAATGTATTGGCTGCTTGGTAAACATTCCGTGCTGTCAACACGCAACAAATTACTACTGTACAGACAAGTCCTAATGCCAGTATGGACTTATGGTATTCAGCTGTGGGGCTGCACCAAACAAAGCAATGTTTCGATTATACAACGATTCCAAAATAAGGTTTTAAGAGAAATAGTAAATGCTCCCTGGTACATTAGAAATGATGACCTTCATCGGGACTTAAAAATAAGCTTTGTGAGCCAAGTGATCACAAAGTATGCAGAGGCTCACCAGAAAAGACTTCTCCACCATGTGAACGTTGAGGCAATACAGCTCCTCGATCACACAGACATTGTGAGAAGACTCAAAAGGACTAAACCTTTTGAGCTAGTGTAGTGTAATAGTGTTAAACAGTTAAACTTAGTGCAAGTGCTAATATTATAGAACACATGAACAAAGTGACTTCCCCTTAATAGAGACAATAAGAAAAGTGTTGATGGACACATTCTTAGTTTTTATAGTGAAATAGAAGATTAAGCCAAATTTAAATTACTCATTAGCCTAATACTAAGGCTAGATTGTAATATTAGCTGGGATCATTACTTGTGGTCCCAGAATAAGGGAAAAAAAAAAAAAAAAAATCTATAAATGTAGTTATGAACTTAACAACTCAAGGAAAAACATGACCATATAGTTTGCAAGCGCTTCAACTTATTTCCACGTAGTTCATAAATGCACCGCTAGATGTCACTACGGGTAACAGAAAGCATTTTAAAATACGCCAAGGGATTTTTTATCGCAATTAAACAAATCATAGTATACTAAGTAACTTTAATAGCTAACAGTTAGGAAGTATAAAATAAAACATACAGATTAAAAATACACTGTACAATGATTAACAGATATAATCGTAGCTTTATTAACCGACTGTGCCAGATGGAGGGTTACACTATTTTCTAGGAAATGCTAGGGCCGAGGCTAGATGATTAGCAAAATAACAGACACCTGTTTAAGAAGAAGAATACAGGAAATTACCATGAAAATATTGCACCGGCTATAGTATTTACACTCAAAAAAACATCCGCATTTACCAGGACCCCAAAAAGATATCGTATATACTGTATATACATCAAGGTTCCTCTTCAGCCGGGTTCAGGGGTGCGTCTCTCGCTAGCAGGGGAGACTAGCTGTGGAGGTGCTGGTTCACCCTGAAGCTGGGAGAGGGCGCACCGCACAGCTGACAGCATCTCAGGAGTTGACTTCCTCCCACGAGGCGCGTGTGGCCGGTGGGGGCGCGCCATACGTTCTACTGTCGCTGTTGATTCTGAAAGAGGGAATGAGATAGAAATAACACGCTTGTTTGTAAATGGCAGGTGCTTGGTACGAATCATGATTTTTAATCGATAAGACTTTGATTATGCTATTTATAAAAGCAATATTAAATTCTTTGGCCACATCTCTAGGAACGAGGGCTCTATAGAGCGATTGGTGGTTCAAGGTCAGGTGGAAGGGAAGAGGTCCAGAGGGCGATCACCTACCCGATGGACTGATCTCATAAAATCAGTGACCCAGACCTCTATGGTTACCTGTTCACGCAACGCCTTACATCGTGCCAGGTGGAGAGGCATCGCAAGAGAGGTGGTGAACAAAAAATGACACGCAGCCATTACACAACCACGACCACTCTGTCAAGAGTGTACGACTAAGAAGAAGAGATTTATAAAAGCAGTTATTAACAAGTATACCTACTAGGGACCATTTGACATGATAAGCAGAGCATAGATTTTCGACCATATACCTAATATTGTCATAGAATCATTGTCATATTTCAAGCAATTTAAATAACACCTTAACTATTTATATAACAGAAGTTTCCTTGTGAATCATTCTGTATATTGGTGAAAACCGTGCTGGAGTTTATCGCAGACAGAGCTTTGTCTTATTATTATGATATTCTCTCAGATACACAAGTACTTCACATACTGCCTTTGTCTATGAACAAACTCATTCTTAAAACATCGAACTAAGCCTCCCTCTAGCTAGATCTTTACTAATTATCGTCAGAGACTCACGATTAACCCTCGGTCTGTCACGTTCGCTAGTGTCGTCTATCCTCTCGCAGCACCTGCAGAAGTAGCACGGCATCCCAGGTAGCCCGCAGCACAGGGCCCCCCATAGCCACCGGTTGAGGGTGGAGCCGGCCCGAGACCACGCACTCGGCCTATCCTGGCTGTGGTTGAAAACGAACTCCCGGTTCATTACTCGCTACTTCATATTGTGGCTGATTTATGTTGACAGCTGTCAGTGATGGAAACGGCCAACTAGAAAATAGTTTCGAGTATTATTTTAATTGTCCATTGTTGGTGTACTTTTTGGATGAGGATTAGGGTGGCTGAACTTTTTGGTTGTTTAATCTATGCCCCTTCTAATTTGTTGAAGACTCTATAGTTAACTTTTTAGTTCCTGTCTTCATTATAAGCGGATTAGGTGGGTGTTTCAAATCTTCCTCAATCATCTTCTTGTATCAATGCGACCATAAGGTCTATTGTGATATGCAGTATCTCTCATGCATTGCTAATTATGTAATTAATTTAATGTATCAGAAAGAAGTTTCGTCCTTCTTCTCACTTTTGACTAGGGAACTCTGTACATTGGTTTTACGTGACTTAACCTTATTCTATGTATTTTACATTTACGTTTACGTATCATAGTTTTTTTGTCTGTTGACGCAGTTGTTCATAGTCATTCACGCACCAATGATCAATGATTACGATTTTGACAAAAACAAACACACATGCTCGAAATTAACGAACTATTATCAAATCGCTTTGTATTCGAAACACCTTAATTTCAGTCGAGAATATTTTAGTCTCAAGTTTTTTTCTGGTGTTTTTTTTTATTAAACTTAGTACAGTAAAACAAACGTACAGTAACATATGAGGTAACACATTTAATCGTTTAACCCTTGGTGTAAAGCAATTAATAAAGCCGTAGCTCGTCACGACTCCATGCTTCCTCCATCGGCTAACTCCCGACTTCCACTCAATAACATAAACAATACCGTGTCTAACACATCATTACGTCACGCTTCTCGATTACCAGAACCTTGGTGGTTATCTCACGAAGAGTTAATGACAACTTTAACTTCTATAATACAGCATTTACGCTAAAAAAACAGTTACAAACTCGATCCGTTTGGCGACTCATTGATACACCGCCAGTTGCGAGGTAGACACGCGTTCTTTTTTTTTCAAAGTTATATTTTTTTTACCCGTTTCTAGTCTTGTTTAAAAACTTTTTGCTTAAAATGAATTTACGGCTTCATATTTTTTTCGGCCAATTTCTGTGGTTACTGGCCGCTTTGAACGGAAAATCGTTTCAAGGGGTACCAGGGTACGGGAGGAACCTGCTTATAAAAACTTTGCCGGCCATCGAAGACTATCAGAGCAATGTTTATGAAGTGTTTATGGAGCCTTATTTATATGTAAGTACTTAGTGGTTAATGTTTTTACCATCTTCAAACACTAAACCAACACAGTTGACGGAACGGTTGGCTTTGTGGTTACCCTGACTTTCAAGTTCGTTCCGACCGTTCGTGGGATCGAATCTCACCCAGGACAAACAATTATATGCATGAAAATGTCTTTTGGGCTTCCCTCTGGATGTAAATATCAACATAAGTATATGTAGTATATCAGCTATCTGATTACCACAGCACAAGCTCTAGTTAGTTCATAATCAGAATGACCGTGGGTGAAATGTCTCAGGATAGGTATATTAAAAAAATTAAAACAAGAACCAAAACTCATCCTTTTTTTCAATAACCAAAAAACTGCTCATCATATAAAATAGGCTTAAAAAGGCAGTTCATATCTAACTACAAAATACTTAACTGTCGTTAGACTTTTTGTAACATTTTTGTGGAAGTTTATTGAACTTGGGCAGCAGGCCCAGGCAGGCGTGTCAAAAATCGCTAAGATGGGTAGGTATGTACAAATAACGCGAGCTATGAACTCGTTACGCAATTAAACAAGCTAATTGTTTATTTCCCTTCTATTAGTTGAAATATTACCCCTTTATTTTGTACCTATCCTTAATTTTGAAGCATGTGTACCTAGTCTCATAAATGTCCCAGTAAACATCGGGTATCTGGTCACCAGAGAACATGTTTTTATTTATTTTATTTGCAATAGGTAATATGGTACCAGGATGACAAAAAAACGGTTAGAATCACATATTATGCCATGCTTAGTTTGAAATCAGTTTCACCATGACAGAAAAAAATTCCCATTTTTTCTGATCATATTTAAACTTTATCTTCCTTGTAATTAAAAATATTCGGGAACATTTAACCGTGATCAAAATACCATACTAAACAATGTATGTAACCAGTTAGGAGTTATACTACATACATGTACCTACTGTAAATATTAATACATACGAATATTTGCGCTGGGCAGGATTCAAATAAACGACCAACAGATTGTAAGCCAGGGTCGCTAGCATCCACGCCAACCCCTCCCTTGTTATGAAATATGAACTTTAAATGCTGGCTTTAAAATTGTTTTCCAGGACCTTGGTCAGCCGATATACCCACTCGGGGGTAACCGGGCTGAGAAGCAGATAGCTTTAGCAGTTGTAAGTATCCTCTTTATATTGAACCACCATATTACAGAACCACATACTATACAGTTCCCATATCCTTGTGAAAAGATTATATAGCCCTTTACACCCGAGATTGTACAATCGTGCGTTCAAACTTTGAAAAATTCTACACCGTATAGGAATCATTTTTTGCAAACGCAACCGACGTCGATCAATGGTGAGTCTATTTGTGAGTGCGCCAAAATATACTTTATAGTCATAGAAACAAGTTAGGACTTGTCAGACAACGAAAGGTCGCGGTGAAGAGGGCTGCGTTTTTTGACGACAGCGCCCGCTCAAGTAAGTACTTCTTATTTACGTGAATAAACGAGATTTTTAAATGTTTTTTCCTGTATATTGCTTATTTATTAGATGTTGGATAAGTTCATATGTGTTTTTTGTACATAACGTTTAAAGTTTGTCGAGAATTTCTTTTGAAATTTAAAGTCGCACGAACATAGCATAGCGGTTGTAGTATCTGAAATTTATATTACGTACTTTTCTGCCTCTTTTTTGTTGTTTTGGTGTTTTGTGGCCTTGAATTAATGTTTTTTTATTTCTATAAGGACGTCAAATCACGGAACATCATTTGTGTCTTTTTAGAAAATGGCAATATCTCCGAGAACGAAGATTTGGGCGACGATGACGTAGAATTTGATTCGGATGTCCTATTTCGGCAAACAGCTGGAAAAAATGAAAATGAAGAGGAGCAAGTCGACAAAATGATTAATAAAAGACCGTGTACGACATTTAGCTCAACTTTTTCATTGATTCAGCCTCAGTTACTGCCGATTGAGTCACCTCTTCCGTCAACACCAAGGGCCAATACTATGCGAGAATCAAGAAGTTCACGTAAAAGGCGTTCCCCTTCTGCCCCAAATGATAGATCGAGATCCCCTGCCAGTAATCGTGAAACTATGTCTATTTGTGGAAGAAGACCTATATTGGTACCTAGAGATACGAGGAACCGAAAGCAAACTGCTTCCACACGAAAGGCCCATGACCATCCTGCATTGCCCACAAAGCCAGTAAGACGTCCAATAGATTATTTTAACGACTATTTTGACACTCATTTTTTTGAAAAGATCTCTCACTGTATAAATATATATTATCAACGCACTACAGGCCATGAAATCAAATGTACAGGCGCTGAAATTGGTAATGTAAAGTATTTGCAAGACACATCATCATGGGATGAATTATTTATCCTCGAGTACCAATGTATTGGAAGTCTGGCACAAAATTAGGCCGTATTTATGTTCTGATGACTAGAGACAGGTTCCTTACACTTTGTAATGCCCTCCATGTTGTCAATTCCAACTCTCCAGCTGCAGACGAAATGGATAACCTGCTACGAAAGTGCAACCCATGATTGACAACGTAAAATAAACCTGTAACAAGCTGGAAAGAGTTTAGGGCTTCTATTCTATTGACGAACAAATGATACCTTTCACAGGACGCTGTAAGTTACGCCAAGTTGTAAAACATAAACCTGAAGGTCTAAAAAACATTGTTCTTCTGATCATCATCTGAAGGATTGATGTTAGATTTTGATATTTATAAAGGTGCCAAGTCAAACTTCGGTGAATCAAATCTCGGTCTCGGTCCGTACGTAATTTTACACTTGATAAAAAGTATTCCATCTGGCAGCTGTGTTTTATTTCCATTATTCAGGATAATGTAGCCCAATGATGATACACACTCACGATCGTGCGACTTTCAATTATTTCCTGAAACTCACGCTCGTGAGGGTCTGATTGCTGGAAACCAGCGACGACAGGATTTTTTTCAGTATTTTTCTCATATGTTCTGGACACTAAGGAAACCACTTAACTACATTTTAACTTTATTTTAAGAAACAACATGTCTCGGGTGTAAAGGGATAGAGAACACTGACTTTTTTTGAAACAAATCGGTTTACTCATTTATGAAGATTTATGAAATACTAGCCACTGTTACACCCGCGTACCCCGGGAGATCTTTCATTTTCCCGGGATAAAATGTAGCCTATATTCTTTTTCAGACTTTAGACTCTGAATCTGGGTACCAAATTTCATTTAAATCGGTAGTTTTAGCGTGAAAGCGTGACAGACAGAGTTACTTTCGCATTTACAATATGTATGAGAATAGATTAGGTATAATCATTTTCAAACACATTTTTCACGTACCTAATTGTAGACGATTTTATTTCATTAAGCATTCAAGTATATATATTTAGATAAATTACTGTACTGTTTTTGTAAATAAATATCTATCTATCTATATACCTGTAGCACTATTTCTCACAAAAAATATTGATGCGCAAAATACTTCGTACCTTAATAACATAAACGCTCGACTCAGTCCTATTAGAGGCCATCAAATAATTAAACAACCATATTGATTTCATGAAAAACGTGACCAACGTACATTTAGGTTTGGTTAAATACATTAATAGTGATTGAATAAGGAACAGAACTAATATTTAATTCACCTGCCAATTATGTTTAATAATCCATACTAATAATATAAATGCGAGAGTAACTCTGTCTGTCTGTCTGTTACGCTTTCACGCTAAAACTTCTGAACCGATTTAATTGAAATTTGGTACACAGATAATCCAGAGCATGAGAAAGGACATAGGCTACTTTTTATCCCGGGAAAATTGAAGATCCCCCGGGAACGCGGGCGAAGCCGCGCGGAGCCACTATGTTATACATAAACTTTAACAAACACCACTATAGGATGATAAACTTATATTTTTAAATCAAGCAAATTAAGAGATAGGTTCCCCTTAATTCGTTACAAAGTTACCTACATATTTACATAAAAAATAAATGATATCGAATAATGTAGGTATCCATAAACTTAGTTTCTTGAAGTCCAATTTAAATCAATTGTCATGAATGTATACTTATTTTTAAAATCCATCTTGACATTATTCGCTACAAACATTATAAATGCAAAAGTTACTTTGTCTGTTACGGTTTTACGTCGACATTAATATACTTTGGACAACCGATTTTAATACAAATTTAAAGCTTGGAAAGTTGGGAATGAACAGGCTACTGTTTATCCAGGGAAAGCTGAGGTTCCCCTGCCAGCGCGGGTGAAGCTAGTACCTATCGAATAAGCTTATACTTTATCAGAACAAGTTTTGTCTGTATTGTCAACTCCGTCTTAGCAATAATTACAATGTATATATGTACATACAGATGGGCTCCATCGCGTGCAAGTAATGGTTGAGTCCGAGACCAATCCAGCGAAGCTTGTCAAGGACTCAGCTAATTGTATAATTTTAAAGTATACTTGCCAATTTTAAAGGTTTTATGTCATCTACCTATTATGTATTTTATCTTCATCATATGTATATGCCACTAAGTTGGTTACACGCTGTCCAGATTGATCTCTGAGAACATTAAACAATCTTGATGAAATTTTGTAATCTATATCTTTATATACCAGTCTATATATATAAAAGAAAGTCGTGTTAGTTACACTATTTATAACTCTAGAACGGCTGAAACGATTTGGCTGAAAATTGGTGGGGAGGTAGCTTAAATCCAGGGGACGGACATAGGATACTTTTTATCCCGGGAATATTGAAGATTCCCGGGAACGCGGGTGAATCTGCGGGTAGCCACTATTAAGTATATAAAACTGAAGAGTGTGTTTGTTAGTTTGGCTGAATGCGGTAATCTGAGGAATTACTGGTCCGATTTAAAAAATGTTTCAGTGTTAGATAGCCCAGTTATCGAGGAAGGCTATAGGCTATAATATATCATAGCACCACGATGAATAAAGCAGTTATACGCCGACTTGTACTTAATTTGTACAAACACACAACAAAATAATATTTATCTTTTATGATTTATATAAATAATATCGGTAAATCTACTTCAACGTTATATTGTAATTTAATCGATTTAATAACGTTATAAAAATACGTTTAAAGCTAATTGAAAAGTCGTGTCTGAAGCCTCGTGTTAACTTTTTTACCGGCAGAACCATTTATGTCGCGTTTTAAACGCTTCCGCATATTGGATTGAGTTGAGATGGATAATTGCCAGTTACAAAATCAAATTACGATTATAACAACAATATTTGTCGTGGTATCATTAAGTTTAATTTACTTTTTTTGTCATGTTTTAAAATAACGATCGCTCATATTTTAGACTAGGTCTAGATAATAAAAAGTATCGCCATGTTGCAGCAGAATTACTAGAAACAGTCGTACATCCTATTTATCTGACATCTTCATTTCAAATCTTATTTGTATAGATATAAACAGGCTTTAAACATACCCATTAATTATCAAAATTAATTTAATAATATTTGTTCAATCTACAATTCTTCCACAGTCACCAAGATCAGCCCCTGGTCTACAAGCCCTAGTCAACCTCATGCCAGACGAAGAGTCCGGAGTAGGTGGCGAGCTGGTGTTCACCCAGATAGTGCCAAATGGACCTGTCACCATTGAGGGTAACGTCACAGGCCTGACTCCAGGGCTACATGGTCTCCATGTCCATCAGACGGGTGCCATAAAGGACAACTGTAAAGATATTGGACCGCATTTTATTGCGTTTTATGTAAGTATCTATGAGGAATATAAAGAAGGAAGATCAAGAAGATACCTATTTTACAATGACAAGAATATTATTTTTAAAAGCCTCGGAAGCAGGTTGTGTTGCCTGTTATTTAGGTACTTATACAATAAATAATTATCCTGCGTAATTCAGATAATTTCATAAACAAGATTATAAGTCTATTCTTAATTAGAATACCTACATTAAAAAAAAAAGGTACTAGGAAATTACCTAATTGTCAATTTAGGTAGCATTAGATTTTCACAACGCTCCCTTTACCAACCGGAGGCATTAGCCAAGACTGAAGCAGCAACATCCTTAGCATTTGCATCAAACCTACAAATAACATGACATTATCAATGGGTGATAATTTTAATTTAATTACTGTATACCAAGGTGATATCTAATTTTAATTGCAGGGCCGTCACGGTGGGCCGCGCGACCACGTCCGACATGTTGGCGACCTTGGCAACATTAAAGCGGAGGAGGGCAACACTGTACATGTGAAGATAGTCGATCATCTCATCTCTTTGACTGGTCCAAGGTCGATAGTCGGCAGGTCTTTGGCTATTTCTAAAGAAGAAGATGACTACGGCAGGTCTAGCACAGAGGAGAGTGCGCTGACTGGGAGCTCGGGCCCGGCAGTCGCATGTGGCATCATCGGATACTTAAATTAAGAAAGATTTTTTTGTAGAATAGTATTTTTGTACAGATAAATAGAGGAGTGATTTTTTGCTTTTTTATTTTGTTTCCTTTTGCGATTTACAGACGGATTAATATGTAACGTGAATTATACATAAGATTATTCCCAGCGTCAATTCCCAATATATAAATTAGTGACGTAGAATAATTTGATAATGACGAGTAAGAGCGAGGCCCCATTGGTGCGGTGCGGTGCGGTGCGTCGGGATGCGTCGACGCAGCGTCGACGCTGCGTCGACGCTGCGTCGTTTTCCATACATTTTTTATGACATGCCCCATTAGACCGTTGCGGCGCCGCGCGCGATGTTTCAACGGATCGACGGACAAGAGACGAAGCGGGAGGGAGGGTGATGCGCTGCGTTGCCGGAGCTCCGTTGCGACGACGCACTGCGATCCACTGCTGGGTGGAATGAGACGCAGCTGCGACGTGTGCGTACCGCAGTTGCGGTGCGTTGCCGCAGCGTCAACGCACCGCAGGTGTGGCATACAATGCGTTGTTCCATTGCGACGACGCACCGCACCGCACCGCACCGCGCCAATGGGGCCTCGCCCTAAATGTGTAAATACATAGGTTACACTTAGGAATGGTAATCTGGAATACCGCGCCACTTAGTGTTGTTTCATATTCAAAGTTATGATTATTTCTACATCATTATATAATTGTAAAAAAAATATTAAAGAATAAAAAAAGGGTTAAAAGACATAATTGGACACTAGTGTGAATCATAGTTTTGTTTAAGTTTTCAAACTCATAAGGAGCAAACTTTTGAAACTTGAGACGAGGCGAAGCGATTCAAGCGCCATCTTTGATTTAATGCTGATACTTACTATACTGTTCGCAGTATTCCGTGCTCCGTAGGAATACAAACAGTTAAACTATTGTGAAATACCAAAAACTGTGATTATGATAGGTACAAAATATTTCTACTTGACATTGGTTTTAAGACTTTATTTTTACTATCCCTTGCGGATCAAACCCTGGATTTGCGAATCAGGTAGGTCTGGCAACTTTGTAATCGTTAACATGCAACAAGACCTTAACTTTCTTTGTTATTTTTAATTAACAATTATATTCCTAGTTTTCTTACTTCTCCCATTATTTATATACCTATACCAATTTTAACTTATTGTAAGATCTATATTCAAGTACCTACAACTATTTAACCAACAAAACATTAAATAGCAATACAACTTGTTTGCAACATTGCTATTCATCTATCCTTTATTCCAAGTAACAAATATCAATGCTTTAGAAATTCTTGGATTCTTAACAATGAAGCAATTTCGGTATTAGATTGGGCCTAGCACATGCAATGTAATGCTTCATATATTGGATGGAGCACCAAAACGAGTAGGTAAATAATGTAACTTGCACAAACATATTATACTAATACATAACTCACATACAAGACCATGTGGTCTCAAGATAATTAGATACATACCCAGACGATGCACCGCCCCTAACTAGTCGCTTCGTTCGATTTTCATTTGTGTTGAGTTATTAGTATTATATGTTTGTGCAAGATAATATTTTCATTATTTACCTACTCGTTTTGGTGCTCCATCCAAATATTTACGTATAAAAGAATGTGGCATCCCGCCGTCTGAACCCAGTTTTAAACTACGCAACTCATTAAAATCAATAGTTAGCATTGTATTTTAATGACAAAGATGACCTACTAATCATGTATTCCCAAGGCACGTCATTTGAAAAGTTTACAATAAATGAAAGATACAAAAAATTTTCCCAACGGTTTGTTTATTTCACGTATAAAAAAAACTTTATAACAAAAAAAATGCAATCTCTAAAAGAAAACAATGTTCTGAAGAGCACCATAGATTGTGTTCAAAATTGCCAAAGCATATAAAAAAAAATCTGGTTTACAAACTTTAATCCTTAATTTATTATGTGATGTATACCTAGATATAACCTAATTGTGCCTATACCGAAGTAATAAATACATTTTTAATGAGACGGACGGCCATTTTGTAAAGCGACGCCATTACGCGACAGCCATTTTTTTTCAACTACCGATGTTATTTTTACCAGTCCATGGCGCCGCAATTGACTTAACAAAGCTAGAGCTTGCTATTAAACTAAAGCAAAAGCCTTACAAATATTCTTGGACATTAAACCTATTCCGTTCATTAAAAAGACCAATATCACAGTAGGACATTTCTGTCCTAAACGTGATATTGTTGAACATAGAACTATTACTGAAGGCCGATGGCAGCGATGAGGCTCTCCACCTTGGCGATGTAGGCCTTCTGTGCGTCCTCCTTGGATGTGCCGCTCTTTTTGCTCCACGACTCGAACTTCGCCTTGCCCTTCAGGTCTAGGAAGCCGGGTTTGTCTGTAATAGTAATAAATTTAATTAATAATCTGCATTAATATGAAAACTACGACAAAAAACCTGGCCAGGGATCGAGACCCGTGGCGGTTAATAAAGAATTATGATCATAAACATGTAAACATACAGGATGTTATGTATAGAGACTAGACTTTAATACAGTTAGATATAAAAGTGTAGCTAGACCCTAAATATAATAGCTTCTGTCCACGATTTCGGTCTCAAGTAATAAAATTTTTTCGGGATAAAGACAGCCTAAGATCTTCTCCATAATCTCAACTACACAAACGTTCCAATAAGTCACTTAAGTAAAATTCTATTGAATATTGACACTACAGAAGTTAATGTAGTCGATGACTCATTTTACATTCACTGAAACTCCCACACATACGATAATTGAGTGACTTGTATTAGCAGATAATATAAGCTCCATAGTGTACCTACCTATGCCAATGATATTATATCATTTTGAACACTAACAAACACCGACTCCCCGCGGTTTCACTCGTATTCCCGAGAGACCTTCAATTAAACCGGGATAAAAAGTAGCCTATGTTTTATTCCAGAACATATTCTACT
Source organism: Thyatira batis (assembly GCA_905147785.2). Classification (NCBI taxonomy): domain Eukaryota; kingdom Metazoa; phylum Arthropoda; class Insecta; order Lepidoptera; family Drepanidae; genus Thyatira; species Thyatira batis. The sequence continues at coordinate 10,596,994 of LR990489.1, forward strand.
TCTATGCCAAATTTCATAGCGATCCCTTTAGTCGTTTTGACGTGAAAGTGTCACAAACATACATCCATACATACTCACAAACTTTAGCATTTATAATACACTAGTTGACCCGCGCAACTTCGTTAGCGTCACTTGCCCGTTTATGCAACAGTTTTGATTGATGCTCCGCTCCTATTCATCATAGCGTAATGATTTAAACATAAAAACCTTCCTTAAGGATCACTCTATCTATTAAAAAAACCGCATCAAAATCCGTTGCGTAGTTTTAAAGATCTAAGCATACATAGGGACAGACAGACGGCGGATAGCGACTTTGTTATATACTATGTACTTAGTGAAGTAGGTATTGTCCCATATCGTTTCGATTACATCATACCCACAACTTTAGAGGTACCTATTTGTTAACCTTATTTTATGCAGAGGTAGAATTTGAGAATCATATACAAGCAACAAATTACTACCTTTATTTTTTATCGCGTATAAAAAATTGAGTTGGAAAAACCTGTCGTTAATAAAATTAAAACCAACTTACAAATAAAGAAACAAAAACCTCAATACGAAGTCCTAATAATATAAAGTTGAAGAGTTTGTTTATCTGTTTAACGCGCTAATCTCAGAAACTACTGGTACGAATTGAAAATGTTTTAGTGTGGTGTAGACCATTTATCGAGGAAGGCTATAGACCTATAGGCTATATGATACCAAGCTATGACCAATAGGATGATTGATGCTCCGGTCATGAATGAAAAATGTTGCAAAGACGACAAAAATAAAATTATTATATTACGCAGACGACATAGTATCTACATTATTAATATGAAATTTTGTTCTGTTTCTAAATTTCTCTGAAACTTGGTACAGAAAAACTACCATTAAATTAATATTTCTAATGACATTTACGACAGACGACAGTCATAACACCTGAAATTGATTCGACCTAAATAAGCCATGGGATTTTATCACAGGATATGAATCACTGAAACCAATAACAATAACTCTCAATTGATATCGTTATCAAGCGAAACTAACCACTGTGGTTGTGAGAATATTATTTGTTTTCTTAATCTTACTGATAAACCTTTGATTCGCATCTAAAAGGATCTCAATATTTATTAGGGTAAGGTTTAAAATTCGGAAAGAATCGACAACTTTTGATTATTCTTAGTTCCATCGCGGTGTAATCACCGGGTAATCGCGGGTTAATACCCGCGTAGTTCCCGTTCCCACAGGAACACGGGGATAAAATATAGCCTATGTTACTCCCTGATAATGTAGCTTTCTATTGGTGAAAGAATTATTCAGATCGGTCCTGTAGTTTCGGAGCCTATACATTACAAACAAAAAACCTATTATTTACTCTTTATAACATTCGTAGTATATAAGATAGTAGGTACATGTTACCTACGTCTACTCGAATAAAGATATTCTGCCTAAGTTACGAAAAATAATATCTGAAATGCATATCAAAATAAGCACCCAAACACCGCAATATGCAATTCTAGAAATTGTTAATCAACTTGGAAAACGTTCTTTCACCACTGTCGTAGAATAATTAGTTAGAAAGTAGAAACTGCTCTCTTGTTTCTAGATATTAGATTATCTGGTTTTATTATTTTAAATTATAGTTGAAAAGTGTCTTTAAAACACAATTTTATGATGGAAAGTCTATTGTCCATAGAATGTACTTTAGACTCTAGTCTTTGACACTTTGAGACCTGTATTGCAGGTTTTCTAAACCTCCATGTACAAATCTGACACAAACTGGTTAACAGTGTTATATTAACGTTAACATACCTCCTACCTAAAATAACAATTTAAAATATTATTATTACTCTGGGTAAAATTCGCAATTTCATGCCCATTTTCTAATAGTGCACTTATAATTGTCCAAACTGTTACCAATAAAACCTTACTTCTTTATTAATATTATAAATGCGAAAGTAACTCTGTCTGTCTGTTACGCTTTCACGCTTAAACCACACAACCGAGTTTGATGGATGCGGGATAGATAAAGAGCTTGGGAAAGGACGCAGGCTACTTTTTATCTCGGGAAAGTAAAATAAAAATAAATAAATATGGGTCATTTTTCACACACGGCCAATCTGATTCCGAACTAAGCAGAGCTTGTGATATGATAACCAGATAGCTGGTATACTACATATACTGCTTTTTAAATAAGTTGAAGCTAATCTTTCATAAATTTTATCTGCATACATACTACAATAGCATCTAAATCACTGATGACGTGGCCTTAAGAAAATATCCCTGCTTAGTCACAAAATCTTTACCACCTACCTCAGAACAAATTTATATGTAACGAAAAGATTAACAAAAAGTGACGCAAGATCTAATCGCATTAGTCAGAAACGTGGAAAATTGGTTATATACGACATTTTTTTCAAATCCGGTAAGTAATTAATAAAATGATTGAGTACCGTTATCGATCACATTACCTAATTAGGAGATTTTTATATGATCGTTCGTTTGATAAACAAAATATATACCTATTAAGTAATTGCGATGTATATCTTAGGCACGCTCCGATTTATACACGTTATAGTTTCAGTATCATTTAATAGATTTGATGATAGAAATATTTAAATTAACGGCATTTTCCATTAGTTTACATCCGGCTAAATTTATTCCAAACTAGCTGCCTCCCCGCGGTTTTACCCGCGTAGTTCCCGTTCCCGTGGGAATACAGGGATAAAATATAGCCTATGTTACTCGGCGATAATGTAGCTTTCCAAAGGTGAAAGAATTTTTGAAATCGGTCCAGTAGTTTCGGAGCCTATTCATTACAAACAAACAAACAAATCTTTCCTCTTTATAATATTAGTATAGACTAAACAGAGCTTGAAGTAACCAGATCCTATCTATACCTACTAATATATAAAGCTGAAGAGTTTTTTTTCTTTGTTTTCTTAAAAGCGCTAATCTCAGGAACTACTGGTCCGATTTGAAAAATTATTTAAGTGTTAGATAGCCCATTTATAGAGGAAGGTTTAGGCTATATATCATCACGCTACGACGAATAGGAGCGAAGCATCAACAAAAACTGTTGCAGAAACGGGCAAGTGACTCTAACGATGTCGCGCGGGTCAACTAGTATAGTATGTAAATAATGTTAAAATACATGCTTATATAGACATTTACACCTAAACAGAGAACAAACAGACATGTTAACACATGTTACTCTTAGGAAATGGATACCACGACCAGACTAAATCTTAAAATTTGCTACAAAAAATCTAGTCCACAGAAATTTGTGTTTTAATACATTGCGGTTGCAAATGCCGCAAATAATGTGTTACCCAGATTACAATCGAAATGGAATAGGTTCACAAAAAAATACATTAAAAGCACATTGACTCGTAAATACTAAAATATAACAGCCGTAGTCAGAGACCTTGAACACTGCGATTAACCACTAATAACACGGTAGGAAGCCAGTTTTTGTAGCACGATGGGTACAAACAAACATACATAGACACAAGTTTCAATCGATGTTTGACTTTAAAAATAGAATTATGATATCAATAAATATACTTAGTTAGCTATTTGTATGGGTTTATAAAATGTAGACAATTTTATTGACGTACTAGCTGCCTCCGCGCGGTTTTACCCGCGTAGTTCCCGTTCCCGTGGGAATACAGGGATAAAATATAGCCTATGTTACTCAGTGATAATGTAGCTTTCTAATAAAAAAATAATTTTTTAAGATCGGTCCAGTACTTTTTGAGTTTATTCGCTAGATACAAATATACAAATCTTTCCTCTTTATAATATTAGTGTAGACTACTGGTACCCTGCGGTTTCACTCGCATACCCGGGAGATCTTCCATTTTCCCGTCATAAAAAGTGGCCTATGTCCTTTCTCAGGCTCTAGACAATCTGTGTACCATCATTGAGATCAGTTCATTAGTTTTAGCATGAAAGCGAGACAGAGAGAGTTACTTTCGCATTTATAATATTAGTACCTATAGATTTTACTTTGTATGGGCCTATATAGTCGACCACAATCCGACCACGGTAACTTGATAAGCGACGATATGGTCAAAATTGGTACACCTAGCATACAAACCTAGCTCACAAGTGACCATTTGTGAGCTAGGTTTTGAAATGGTAATAACACTTTTGATTAGAAAGTGGGACGTCATGTGTTCAAACCCAACCGTATCTAACTGGGTAGTTTTGCAAATTCTTACACGACTTACCGTACATAATCGCAAATGAATACACATTTTCCATGCATCAAATACGATATGAAAATGCGAATAGAAGTCGCAAATGGAGAAGGTGTAACTCTCTTATCGTCGATGAGGTCGATTTTGAACACTAGCTGCCTCGGTTTTAGCCGCGTAGTTCCCGTTCCCGTAGGAATAAGTGGATAAAATTTAGCCTATGTTACTTCCTGATAATGTAGCTTTCTATTGGTGAAAGAATTATTTAAATCGTTCGATCGGTTTTTAAGTTTATTCGTTACATACAAAAATACAAATCTTTCTATATAGAAAGCAGCTGCTAGCAGCCTGGCGTAGTTTCCGTTCTTGTGGGAATACGAGGATAAAATAGCCTATGTTACTCCCCGATAATGTAGCTTTCCAATGGTGAAAGAATTTTTGAAATCGGCACAGTAGTTTTTTAGTTTATTCAGTAGAAACACACACGAATACAATTTTTATTAGTTTTTTATTAGTATAGATTGATGGTTTGCTGCGCGCCTAAAGGGACATATGAGTCATGGGGCAGTGTAACAAGAAATTGGCTAGGTTGACGATTACGAGCATTACACCTTTAGAGGGGTAGTTAGAAAACTATGCTAGAACTAATAATGTTATCTAAACAGACGCTCAGTTACTTGTCATGTAGTATGACCCTTACGTTTGACCCTTCAATTGCCGTCCTTGTTTGTGTAAACGTACCTCTACCTACTCATATGAATAATTTACCACACGCAATCAATAGATTTGAAACAAACGGTCATATTTTCCTTATAGGTATGTCCTTAAAATCGAAAATCAATCAACATAAATTATTTACAAGGTGACCGGGAAAACGTTGTTCTGCCATATATTATAAAAAAAGGAGGGTAGTTTTTTTTACGAACTATTTTCATACCCTGGGTGGGTTGTTAATAGTTCGATAACAAAAAAATAAATCATACAGTATCGCGACCACAAACACGAGATATTTATATATTAGATTCCACGCTTACTAACATAGCATAACCTGAGATTAATCATCAAAATATGTAATTGGCGGACATCACATGCCTTTGAAAGCAGAATGAATGAATCTTGGGCATGGAGCTTTCCTCACGATCTTTTCTACACTAATATTATAAAGAGGAAAGATTTGTATTTTTGTATGTAACGAATAAACTCAAAAAGTACTGGACCGATTTTAATAATTATTTTTTTATTAGAAAGCTACATTATCACTGAGTAACATAGGCTATATTTTATCCCTGTATTCCCACTGGAACGGGAACTACTACGGAACGGAGGCAGCTAGTCCTTTATAAATGAGAATGTTTTCGATAGTAGGTAGGATGTTATACTCACTGGCTGGGTCGGCGTCACCAACGGTGGCTTGTTTAAACAGGGCGTACAGCTCAAGGAGGTCATTGTCGCTGGGGAGGGACTTCAGTTTCTTCACATTGGCGGCGGCAGAGTCGAATTGCTGTAAATAATTAATAATATAAATAACCTGGGTAATTTTTCACACAGCATACTGATTGCTAACCAGAGCTTGTGATATGATAACCAGATAGCTGATATACTAATTTTAAATACATACTTATGTAGATAATTACATCCAGACAACAAACAGATTCATGCATACAAATGTTTGTCCTGGGTGGGATTCAAACCCACGAACAGCGGGTTGAAAGTCAGGGTCACTAACCACAAAGCCAACGGGTCTGTCAAATACAATAGGTATACCTACAGTTTAAATAAACGAAAACGGAAAGCCAATAACACCTATAGACATTTTGTTGATTTAATTAATACCTCTTCAAGGTCAGTTTGGTGTCAAGACAATATTATAACAAACAGTGTAATCTGGTCCGATATTTATAGATTGTTTTGGTATGAGGAGCTCAAAATTATGCTATTTTATACAATATAACGACCCGCCCCAGCTTCGCACAGGTGCAATGCTTATACATCACATTAGAAACCTCCAAAATTGTCAGTGTTTCTCTAAGATATTATGCATGTATTGTATATAAAAACCTTCCTCTTGAATTACTTTATCTATTAAAAAAAAACATCGCATCAAAATACGTTGAGTAGTTTTAAAGATTGAACAGCGTTTAGAAAGCGACATTGTTTTATAATATGTAGTGATTCGGACCATAAAGTCGCATTTTGTACCTCACACTTCCAAAAATATGATTCGACCTTTGATTGGTTTGGAGGATATATTATGCATTTATAAAGCATAAATTATTTAGTTTCACTAGTAATGTTTTGTCCAAAGTCCAAACTAAGATCAAAAGTCCAAATCACAGAAGGTAAACATAATCATGCGAAAGATAGTGACCAGTTTATTCTTAGAACAAAATAATAATGAAATTAAGAATTTAAAGGACATTTTTCACACACAGCCAATTTGATTCCAAACTAAGCAAAACTTGTACTATGGTAACCATACAACTAATATACTACATACTAGTTTTAAATAGGTGCAAAAGTATTTCTATGGCCATATATTAAATCAAGTGGAAAGAGAGAATTACTGAGTTTATTGCCGGCTCTTCTCAGTAAAAACAACTATCAGAACCGAGCATTAATAGTGCCTATTCATAAGTGCTTTATCGAGGCCTATTTGAATAAAAAAGATTTGATTTTTGATTTGAGGCTTGACTGTTAACTAAATATTAGTATAAACAATGCAAATACACTTAAAAGGTGTAAATTTACTTGCATATGTGTACATTATGTAACAATACCACAACTAACCAATGTTTGTGGACACAAATCAAGCAAATAGAACACATAATTTTTCCAATAGCAAATTCAAGAACTATTGACCATATATTTGTCTTGTATTTAAGAGGAATTCTTTAGCATGCATTAAAAGATTATATTACTATAATAAATTCACAGAGAATTAACATATTTAACATAAAAATCCTATGCATCTTAGGTATTATTCCTGGGTCATTTTTTTTTACACATGGCCAATTTGATTCCAAACTAAGCAGAGCTTTTAATATGGTAACCAGATAGCTGATATACTACTTTTAAATACATACTTATATAGATAATTACATCCAGCCACAGAACAAACCGACACATGCATGCAAATGTTTGTCCTGGGTGGGATTCAGACACAAGCAGCGGCTTGAAAGTCAGGGTCCCTAACCACAAACCCAACCGGTCTGTCAAATAGCATATTAACAAATGTTAAAACTGACAAATAAATTCATTTATACCAGAAAATATTAACCAAGTCTTTTGGTCTTCTGTCTTTCTTTTCTGTCTTTTGGTGTACAATAAAGAGTTATCTATCTATCCAATGGTTAAACTATGATAAATTTATGAAAGTGATGCCGTCAATTTGAAAGTTATAAGTATATGTTCATACATGTCATGTGGAAATGAAAGGGGGAGCCTCAAATCAACTGATAATGAGATAATAGCATGTATTTGTTCCAATACCCTGCCCGTGCCCTGTACTTAGTGGGTACATGTTCCGATATACTTGTTATTTGAAATAGAAGCTTAGTTCATTGTATGAAGGATGGAATTAGAATGACTTTATATTAATCAATATTTTTAAACATTGACCATTGTGGTATTTATGTGGGTAGGAAAAAGTTAACCTTATGTTAAGTTCTTCCTATTATTTATAATTAATTAGGTATATCCTGTTATAAATTGAAATGAAATGAAATTTAATACATAAACATTAAAACTTTTGTTCTGGGGCCCAGTGCTCTCTCAGTTACATGTTATTAAATTATTATCTTATATTCTCTCATTAAATAAACTAGCTATCACATTTGTTTCAACCAAATTTATCTATCAGTATCTTCATTTTAAGATGGGATTAAAGTTATAATACCCACCAACTTAAAGTAAAAACTTTTTTTAGAATATATTCTGTGAAGGTAGGTAGCATTTTAGTGCGAGTTCAAGTCAGATCAATAAAATTAAAAAAATATATGTATTGAATATTATCTTTTATGCTAATGAAAGAGGTCACAGACTGAGTTAATATTATGCAAAATTATGGCATATATAATACCTATATAATAATATTCAATGACAGTTTAATGATTTTAGTGTAAAGCATTTTCAAATATTTGGAAAACAGTCTGAGCCAATGGCAAAATCATAAAGTGTGAATATACAGGACTAATATTGTAGATCCAATAATATTATTATGAATCGGCAAATAATACATGTTTTAGGGGAATTCATGCAATGTTAACATGGCTTACATGTTTACCTACCTACTAATATCGAAACATGCATAAAAATTACTACAAAAGTACCTTCCAAACAAAGTAAATGTGCCTTAAAATTAATACTCACTTCTTGGAGAGACATGGTGATTCAGCAAGTAGTTAACCTATAAACACAAAAAAATACTTTAAAACCACACTGCAATTAGGCATAATAAATGAACATGAAGAAGCCGGCATAACATACAGGCGATAACACTTTATTCTAGTCAGAATAGAGGTTAAAAACGACGGTCAATTGAGACAAAAGTAACATGGTTTGAAATCGTAATCAAGGGAATAATGTAACCAATTATGATTATATAGTATAAACTTCAAAGAATTCTACATAATTCTGATTGGAATTTGCTATGTAACTGTAAAAAAACACGTCACTAAACTTACTGGGGAAGCGAGCGCTCGACACGATTACTCGATAGGAACTGACTGACCGGCAATTTTGTTCCGAGAGAACAAGTTAAAGTCAACGTAGCGAGCTATCGCCAATGTAGAATACTCACCGCCGTGTCATACTTTTCTTATCGCATTTATTTGCGATTAGACATGAAATTAATAAAAAAAAATACCTACCCTAAACCTAAATAAAAATCGCGTATTTTGACGTTTCAGTACTTTACTGAATGTGTTTAGTGACATTGACATTTCAACTTTGACACGTCATCTCTTTACATGTCGATTCTTTAATTACTAGTATTTTTACTCGACTAAACTTATAAAACGTTTTTAAAACTTAAAACTTTATTTTGTAGGTAGATCATGGAAACAATTAAAGTTACATAGTGGTAAATTATTTCAATTTTAAATCAGTGCAAACGCCCGGTATCAGTTTTGAGTTTTAATGTTTTTTTATTAATGAATAACAGTCATCTTAATTAAGGATTATTATTAGTTTGTCTTTGCATGTATTCCAAAAAATTCAAGTATTAAACTAATTCAATAAACATTCTATGTAGAATACAATATGAAATGAAATGAAATATATTTGAAATGTAATTTATTTATTTATTGAAATAGGCCTTCACAGGCACTTTTGAAACGTCGACTCTAATGCACGGTTCGGAAGGACATTATCATGGACCATATGAACATATCATTACTAAATTATATTTTTTGGTACATGTTATGACGTAATCTTCCAACGCCTATTGATGACTAGATAAACTGCATCTAGATCTTGAGACAATTCTAACAAGTTCTCTTATTTCGTTCAATAATCCATAGAATACACCTGCAAGTACCTACGTGATACAAAATTAATGGCGTCATAGCCTGCTACCCAATTAATCTTTTTAATTACACGTGCAAAGGATTGTTATTAGAACTATGACTCAGTTCTCAATTCCGTAGGTACCAATGTTGACCAATGAGAAAGGACATCAATACCTTAGTACCTATTTGGAATGTAAGTAGATTCGTTTTCCCAATAGAAACATAGGTAGTAGAATATAGCCAGCTAGATATATTTAATATCTATATAGATTCCGTCTCGGGGATTCTCCTGCGTACCTTATATGTTATTTCCACAGCATAATTATGTCACAACTCTGTGCTAAATTTTATCCAGATCCATTTAACCGCGTGTAAGAATAAACTATTGCATACATATTTTTAGGATTTCTTAAAGCACAAGGTTTGCATAAAGAATAGATGACAATAAAAGTTTAGAATAACTTTATTTAATAAAAAATTGAGAAGCCGCCATAATTCATTAACATAATTTAGTTTTTTTTTGTTATTATCTTAATACATTAATGTTTATACAAGATATTATCCTAAGAGTTCTTATCCGTATTTGGGTTGCCACTGTTCAGCCAAGTCGATGTATTGTTTCTTGGCATCGTCCTGAGAAATTCCCTTGCGGCCGCTCCACGCCTTCCACTTAGCGCTCTCTACCAAACCACTGGGCTGGGCTGGAAAACAAAAGATCTCATGTCAGACATCGAAATTCAATTAACTTTTTTATAGAAGTTTTCACAAAAATCGAGACGCATACATGAATTACTGATCAGAAATTCGAAAGTAGTCTCACTACTTTTACAATAAATAAATTTATTCGATTCAGAAAGAAATGCAGGTTACTTTTTAAAATGTTCTGTCATTAATGAATGGAAAGACAATCATGAAGGTGTAAACCTACCAATGTTGACATCACCAGAGATGGCCTGCTTGTACAGGGAGTACAGAGCGAGGTTCTCGCTGTCAGCGGGCCTGGTCTTCCAGTTCCTGACCTTGTCGGCGACTTGTTTGAATTGCTGAAACAAATCCATATAAAAAAGATCTTCTACTAACTAAGGAGCATAAATTCATGGGATCTCGGAGATCTGCAGTTCATCTAAGAATTTCTGATTTATGACTCCAATGATTATAATCTTCAGTCATTTAATAAATAAGGTAAAGTGCGGATAATGATTATCGGTTGAGCTGTCAATTATATCAATGATTGATACACGCGTATGTAATTACCTTAAATGTTATTAGGATGGTTAGGCGATAGCGACATTTTATTATTCCATACATAATAAACTATATCTCTGATTATACTTATATGGTGCGGGCACATCATAATAAAATGACATTTTGAAAACTTGCAGTTACAATCCGATATTAAAGACTTTTACTTTTTATTCCGAGAAGCATTAATGAGCGGAAACATAAGTAGTAAGAATGATTGTCACAGCACTATTTACAATCTTCAACCATTGACAAACGATGGTAAAATAGTTCTGCTTGATTACGCAAAAACATCATTATTTCCTACAGGAAAATGACGTCCTATGCCTTCTATGGTGTAATAACTATGCATGCCAGTCGAGTCTCCACGGAGTACCCGCCGTATAGGGAGATAACGGAAATAGCAATAAAAGCCGACACGTAAGCTACGGACGTGTTATTACGTACCAGAACTTACAAGTTTACTTTTCTGTCAAATAAAGGTTACTGACCCTTTGACAACTGGTTTTAATAAAAGGAGTTAAAAACAATTTTTTATACAATTTATAGGTCCATAAATAAGGGGCATTACAAATATGATACACGTGCCATTTTGACATAATGCCCATGTAGTAATAATAAATTTTATACAGCATCTTATTCATACTTTATTTCTTAATTCTCTTCTACTGATATTAAAATTGGATTAATCAATAGGTACAAATTAATTTACTTAATTGATGCAATTAAAAATAAAATAATTTCAGTTTTTATGCAATGCAACTGACATTCAATAAAAATTATATTAAAGGTTCTTTGGGTTTTTAAGAATCAGACATTATTTCTTTTAAAGGACGTCATTATGTGAACCTTAATTATTTTTGGTAACTTAAATGATAATACGTTATATGATATCTTACCTCGTCCAAAGACATGTTTGTTATTTGATTGGGATGAGATCTGTAACAAAAACAAAGCAATAAGTTGCATATAGTTTATCTATATAACAAATATTAGTAGGTACCTATACTAGGTATAAAAAGTCCCAGGGCTATGGCTCAATGACATCATAAATTTAAGGTACTTTAAATAAACCAATTATTAATATTTATAAGCCAAGATATTATTGAATACTTGAAACCTAGTTTTGCTTATATTTTTCTGAGTAAACATTTGCAATGAGGACTCTATCCCGTTTACATTTATGTGCAGCATTCGCGTGCGCGCCAAACATTCCACCGGTTCATTGACCGGAATGGCGGCAATGGAAACTAGAGCTGTTACCGCACTTTCCAACGATCATTGACAGCTACTATCGAATTCGTATGTGAAGTGGGTACAACTCGACTAAATAATCGACACTGACTATGAGGTTTTGAGGTGCGTCTATTGACAACACTAAATCGTTGGCTTTTTTTCGAAATGGTAAAGTGCAATGTAGCACACATTACATTTATTTGAAGGTGATGTTAATAAATTTGTGGATACACACTAGCAACTACGAAAGGGACATTATTTGCAACGAATCGTTATACCTACATCTAAAATCTTCCACTCTATATAAATTGACGATATCAGTAGGTATAAGTACCATAGTAATGCAAAAAGAAGCAATCGACTACTAAATTAATTACGTTCAGTATTTTGATCCGCTCCCAGATCTACACCATGAGAGACAATTGGGATAGTACTTATTTACATCAGACGTAAACGTTGTCGTTAATAATCCTACTAATATTATAAATGCGAAAGTTTGTATGGATGTTTGTTACTCTTTCACGCTCCAACGGCTGAAGGGATCTGCTTGAAATTTGGCACAGAGCTAGAATATGTTCTGGAATAACACATAGGCTACTTTTTATCCCGGGAACGCGGGTGAAACCGCGGGGAGCCACTAGTATAGTCATAAATAAACAACGTGATAAAAAATAATCTGATATACCTATACCTATCGGATTTATAATAATTTCATCCTGGGCTTAAGCCATGTTTAATATGTTTAAACTCTTTTGATACGCGTCTTTTAAATCACTCAGCACTTCTACATACACTAGCCATCCCGGCTTTGCACAGTTAGAAGAGAATATTGATATGTAGGTAGGTATCTCAAAAGAATCAGTTAATATCTTGTTGAAAACCATATAAAATCCGTTGCATAGTATTAAAAGATTCAAGCGTACAGACGGCGGAAAGCGACTTTGTTTTATGCAAAGCCTTTATTTCGAAAAAAGCTAACCTACCGTCAAAATTTAGACTGCGTCCCACTAAGCAGCGACACGAATGATTCGAGCTGACAATTATTTACAACATTTATACTTGCTTATGCTTTTATAATTACAAACAATGATAAATATATTTTTCGATAATCATCGATTAATCGCATTATGATCCAATCAAAGCTATTATTAGGTATTTGCGTCTGACACGTTTAAAATCATCCCTATATCTATACTTATCTCTTCGATCTAACAGACAGATCAGTTTTATTAACCCAAATATACGGGTATAAAAAGTTTGACGTCTGTAACTACCTGTAAGTCTGTCTGTAGCGTCGTAGCTCCTTAACTAATAGACCGATTTTGTGGTTTTCTCTGTTTGAAATAATGAACTGTGATCGAAAACGTTCTTAGCTAAGTCTTACTTACAGATTCGGACGTTTAAATTTTTTCAAAAGTCAAAAGTTACTAAGTAGATTAGTAGATTATTATGTATCTATACTATCTAATATTTGCTGAAGCTTTGTTTGTTTACTTGAACATCCTAATCTCAGGAAATAACTCTGTGCGTCTTAGATAGCCCATTTATCGAGGAAGGCTATATAATAGGAGCGGAGCATCTATAATAAAATGTTGCAATAACAGGAATGTGCCGTTAACGAAGTTGCGCGGGTCATCTAGAAGGTATAAATATAGAATTTGAAATAGAAATAGGTACTTAGTTTATCAACAAACCCGACACACGTAAAGAACTCAAAGAAAAAACTACGCTATTCTATTCCTCGACTTTGAACTCAATTTCGCGACTAGTCTATAATCTATCTCCCTCATGCTCTCCACAGTCTGATGAGAAAGGAGATCGTACTTAAGGGATCATTTGGTTCGTGAATTGCACTGCTGTCCAAAAGAGGATCAATTCAGGAGAAACTTCCTATGACACGGTTCAAGAATTCAAAAATAAAAACAAAATCGTACCAATAAAACCACTAGTTATGTATCACAGTCACAAAATACTAACAACCAGTAAAATGTCAATTTACTATTTAAGATCTCATTCAGGCAGGGATCAGTAATGTCAGATATTATCATAATCTCAGAGATTGATTGTAAGGATATGTTTTATCAGTAATCGTGTGGGGTGAAGGAAATTTCCAAAATGGCCCTTAGCAACACTGATAAATATTTGCAACATTGCAGTAGGAGAGATAAGACCTAAAGCTTAATCTCCAGGCTTAATCACCTTTACAGATTCTTTGAAAACTACAAATTACCATAATTACCTACATAAACGCAGATGAACTCCACTCCTATAGACCTAAAATCTTGCTAGTGCTAGCGGATTTATGAATGACTATTTCTTTCCGATGTACCTACCAACTAATATTGGAAACAATAATAATTATACTTATTGTTCTATTCTCATGACCGAAGATTCTAGTTATTCGTACCTTCAAAAAGCTGCTTACCTCCTCTGACTATTGCAACACTAGCTTAACAAGCACACAAGTAAAATAGAAACTAAGTAGATACTCTATGGTAATGCACAGTATTAAGCATAGTATAGATTCAACAACTTACCACAAGGTAGAGAAGCTAGTCCGAGATCGGGGTTCGTACTGAACGATTCTCAATCCGAGCTCACGTTAAATTTCAGCCGTCTACCATGGATTTCCAGGCATGCTTACAGGGCTGTCACATTACAATACAATTTCTTTGCAAATTATCTTTAAAACTTTGCTACTTTGCCCTCATAAATGTGAAGTTGTTTAACCGCATGGCGGCGGTGTCTCCTTGATCTTTGACACTTCATTGTTACTAACATAACGTAGCAGTTAAAATTCATCAACATACAATTCTCGTACCAACTTGTCCCATTATGAGTTTGAGTGCTTGTTTCCTATTGGGGACTTGCAGTAATTTAAGTGAATCACAACAGCCGGATTGACCTACTCGAGCAGTTGAATCCTTTATAATGTGCGTTATCAAGTCATTCTTTGGGTAACAAACTTTTAGGATAAATTTTTAGGATAGCTCTTGGAAGCGTTTTGCTATAGAAATTCTAGCTGCTTTCCTACGCTTTTTAGTCTACCTGAACCATAATATTTGGTCTCAAACAAGACAACACTTGAAGGTTCAAATCCTTAAACATACTTAGTTTTACCAAGGATTCGATGAAGGACAACTTAAAAACTTGCACGCCAGAGATGTCACATTTAAAGGCATGCGAAGGCATTTATCCCCTGCGCTGCGCCCGCGTGGGGGACTATCCTCAATCCCCCTCGTTGTCAGGGGAGAGACAGACTATGTAACAAACATCCGCAGATCACTTAATGGCTCCTACGTATTTATAAGCCAAGCACATTTTCCCATAACAGCAGTTCCCATAACAAACAGTTAATAGTATCCAAGCCCCAATGATAATGGCTATTATATTATGTGAGAAATGCAAATTTACGATGTAATAACAACATTATTTTTCCTGATTCGTGTCCTTGACTAAATCTTCTACCGTGACGCATGACTGTCTGTCTGCATGTAGGTACTTATCCATTGTTTTTTGTGAGTCAGACCGAGGAACGTCTTATGACTGTGCTAATTGAAAAAATAATTATCCAACTATGAGATATCATATCGCAATATATCAATTAACCATCATTTGGGAGATTAAAATCAGCCAATTTGAGAACTAATTTAAACTAATCAATCAATTTGTGATGGGTAACTTTATGTAATTAAATCTGATGGGTAAGCGGTGACAACCCTAATGAAAGCATCATAAAAATAAACGATATCACTCAATAAAAAACTTCATGTCCTTATCGCCTTTAATCCTCCTCGGAGATAAATGTTGGCCAAAAATAAAATTAATATTAAAGTAAAATTGGTGTCAGGAGTCAGGACAAATTATGCAATGCTAACTTCACTGATCTGTGTTAAAAAATAACTAACAATTGAAATATCATTATTTAGTTAAGTAAGTAAGTCCCGGATTCAGCTAGGCAAATGTGGCAAATCATGTGCAAAGTATCAATCTACATAAAATTATTTTCTACAAAAAACAGTTAAGTTATATTGTTTATCTTAAGACACCTTCATTATACCACCCTAAGGTTGCCTGCAAGAAATTACTGTGAATTTATTAACGCTATATTTACTTAGGTTTTGTATTCCTGTTCTCTCTCATAATTTCTATGTATGATTTTATGTATTTCTATGTATGAACAATAAAGTCTAATCTAGGCAGGTACTCTAAAGATTGAGACACTAGCACTAGGCTGCGACGACCGTAATATAATGTGGAGATTGTGACTGCCTACTCCTCACAGACTCCTATACACCGTCTCCTATCCTACACAAATACCTACGTTTATTTTCTAGCTAGAATCCTTCCAAAACTTAAGATTGCAATACTTCAAAGGCTTAGGTATAGTAAAGAAGCAGGTACCTCCTTTAAAACTATCAGGGCAAAAGAACTAGCATGCAGAATCATCGACCTGATGATTAATGGTTACTATCATAAGATATTGCATGCTGCCCGGTTGACATTGTGGTTAGCCATCATTCAATTCCTATCCAGGATATTATCGTGAGGATAAGCATTTGTGTGAATAAATATGACTGTTTGTTGTGTCTAAATGAAAATGAATACATATCTATCGTAAGTGTACCAGTCGTGGCCGCGGTACCAGTAATGGCCAAAAATTGAAAGAAACATCTAGAATTCGGACATGAGCGAATGTTTTTACATTGGGATCACTGTGACATAGACTTTAGACATCGAACTATCTAAGTTTAAGGTTTTATTCAATTCAGTCAGTTATATGTACAAATTTGCGAGAATACAAAGTGTAAAGTGATTTGAAATTGACAACGACGGCTTTTCTTAAGGAAATCATTAAGGCGGTGAGCAGAAAGTTTCACTTGTAAAATAGTATTGCTTAATTAAAATCAAAATTTGTTTTGTTTGATGTTTTAGCCATAAAATAAAGATAAACTATGACTAAGACTAGGGTATCCATTAATGAATTTTCCCTGGCCAAGACTGGGTCACAAAACTACAACTTTTATTTGTTAAATTAATTGAATCCAGCTTTGCCGTATCTCACGCGTAACACATTACAAATATTAAATAAGGACTGGACTTTACAGTTTCACTATATTCAGTGCTGAAACTTTCACAATTTTGGTAATATTTCACAAAAACCAGTTTTTTTTTTCTTAAACTGGCCACCATTGGGTCATTTACCATATTTAATTATCTATGTAAAGGTAATTGGTTACTATATTACAAGTGCTTAATTTAGAATCAAAATAGACATGCATTTCGGCCGTGCATACATGTCCTAGGAAATTATTTGCGATTCAAAATAGTGCATAAACAGTCTTATGGTTATGCCACGATTGGTCAGTCGAAAAACCATCAGTAAAGATTATTCTCTAAATATCCATACACTATTACATAGGTTAATGATCATTATTTTATATAGGAATCAATAAATCCAATGAAATGGACTGAAATCATTAATTTATTATTAGTTGTTTGGGCTGGGAGGGCGTCACTTAGCCCAACGCAGGCAAGCCAAAAAAAAGAAGCTTCAACTTAATGTCATTGGATTCGACCGGTTGTTTATTCAACAAATATCTAATTCACGATTTAATATCATTGGCAGATCTTATCGTCATGAAAAATAGGTCGCATTTCGAGTGTTTGCAATATCAACATGGGGTTCAATTTATCTGTGTCATGGAAGTTTTCCACCTGCACGCTCAGCCACGCCTGCGTCTGCACCTGCGGGCGCTATAAACATCGCTGTATTTGTTATCTGATATTGATAAATAGTAAAATTGTGGATAATCATATCATTATCAGTGTGACATAAACTTTAATACTTTTCGGTATAGGTATTTAATTTATAGTACTGGCTATCGAGTTAATTTCATGGAAATTGAGCTGTCTTTTTTATTATTTTACAAGGTTCCACCCCATGGTTTTACTGACGTTTCCGGGGAGCTGTAGTTTATATTATAAAGAACATTTTCTAACTCTGTGCCAAATCTTCGGTTGAAAACCCTCGATTATCTACTTTCGGATTGGATTTCAACCCGCTGGTCGTGGACACGATTCCCATTCTGATCAAATATGCAATCGAACATGTATCTTGTTTGTTATGTGTCTTAGTATTCCTAAATATATATTACCTACAAGCTTCCGCGTCTACACCCGCATAGTTCCCGTTCCCGTAGGAATACATAACGGACTGTGTTCTGAAGAACTGTTTGACATAATGCCAACAGCTACTTTCTACCATCGCACTTCTCGCCATCGACGGGGAGCTCATCCTCACACTCTGGAGCCGAATTGGTCTCGAACCCTGCGCTTTCAGAGGAGTTTCCTGCCACGTACACTCAGGTTGTGGAAGATCGGTCGAGTAGTTTTTAAGTTTATTTTTCTCTTTCTTATATTAGTATAGATTAGAAATGTATTTAAAATTAGTATTTTTAGGCAGAACTGATTATCATGAGTCATACATACCTACAATTTCTGCGAAGTTTAGAATCAGCTTGGTCATTGTGAACATACGGTAACCTTACTTTAGCACGTTTAGCTCGTTCTATGTTAGTCATTCTAAATACTGATTGTATACATAATTTAGTATAGAGTATTGGCTCCCAGCGGTATCACCAGCGTTCCCAAGGATCTTAAATTTTCCCGGGATAAAAATAGCCTATTACAGAACATGTTCTAACTCTACCATTTTTCTTACCTAGCGATCTCTTGAGCCGTGGTGGCGTGAAAGAGTGACTAACATACATCCTTACATGCCTTCTCACAAACTTTCGCAGCCACAGAACAAATAGACAACTCCATGCATGGTTACAAAATTCTAGAATAAATAGACTATAAATATACCTACTGAATAAATATTCAGAATTTATGGCTATTTCTTAATATTTTAAACGCAAAAGTGACCCTGTCTATTTTTTGTACCTTCACATCTGAACCACTGAAGCGATTTTGATGTAATTTCATATAGATCTTGAGAAAGGACCCCTGAGAACGTGGGTAAACCCTGAAGTTTACAAATGTTTATCATAGGATTCGACACGAAATCTGAAAGTCATTGTGCTAATAAGTATCAGAATAACTTAGGAAATAATAGTTCTAGCCTTAACACCGGTCCATAAGGCCCTGTTAAGGTCTAATTAAATAAAAAAAGGTTTGTATTTTCATTCATAGACTTGCTCCACAGATTATGAGATATCTTATTAATTTGTAGTATAGATAATCGAATTAGTCATAGGGTAGGTAACCGGCTCAAACTTCAATTAGGTACGTAGGTACCTATCTACTTTTCAAGCAGCTGACGTGGTATTGCTGACTCACTTAAAGATTTCAACCGTTCAAGTTTGATTTAATCGTATTTTGAGTCATAACGATTATTTATTGAGAATAGTGACCTAGTTTTCATTGGAATTTTGAACTGAAATGAAAAGACCTTAAATTGTAGTGGCAGTGGCATCTCACTTACCTACTTCAGGAACCAGAGGAATATTTATTATTAATTATTAATTAACCGGAATATAGATAACCTAGGACTAGACATTCGCAGACATTTGCAGGCAGCATACCTTACCATCATCAAATTAAAAAAAATCTCAAGCAATCTTGCGAACCGAGTGTTAGTGTCTGGCTTACTATCCATAAGTGCTTCTAAAAGCCCTTTGACCCGATTACCAAGGATGGGTTATATTTGATAAGGGTGGATCTTTATTAGTGAGTGGGGGGGATCTTTATATTCAAAAAATACAGACGATTTCTTTTTAAAACAATTATGCTATGCAACTTCAACAATATTTTATTTTATAGAGTAACCTAATGGTTCTATTAATGCAGTATTTTATCCTCATTTCGCCTTCTCCTACTTTGTATGACAAGAAAACTTAACGTAATTGTGACTGATTTAAAGTAACATAAAACTCATAAAATAACTAAATACCTGACGTTAAGTGGTCACCAACATCTATAGACATTTCCATTACAAGGCCTAAAGCATCGCTTATGTATTATCGACCTTGAGATGTGATGCATTAAGGCTCGAATTTCCTTCTAACCGAAATTGACAAAAGTAACTGACCAAGTAAAAACATTACTTATACAAAATTCTGTTTCATGGCGCAAATGGAGAGCTAAAGAATTGAGGTTTCAAACAATGAAAGGTTAACTTTTCCAATAAATACCTACTGATGGCATAACATTGTGTTGGCACAGAATAAATTATTACCGACTAGATACTGTGCCGCGGTTTCATATGCGATCAAATGTCACCGGGAAGAAACACAGCTTTACTGTCACTTGGAAATAGTATACCCATATAGGTACCTACTTATCATTACTTATTATGATTGAATTGTTTTTAATAGAATAATACTTTCGGAGAATACCAAATTTTTACATCCAAACTTCCAAAGTTTCAAACTGGTAGGTATAATATAAATTAATACCAACAGACAAAACATTTTGGAAGTAGATATTTTTATAGAAAAAGATTAAGTAATTTGTGCGTATATAATCGTTAATTGTTTTACAACGTAGATGATGATCTTGGTCTGATGATGGATGGATGGAATTACTATCTAATACGTGTTTTAATGACGAGATTTAAAATATAATTATTAAAAACGTAATTAATAACATTTTTATCATTCCCATGATTTCTCAATCAGAATATATGACGTAGTGTCTAGACGATATGTCCCGAAAGTTTAAAAAAGCTATCACGTTGTCACGTAACTACTTTAGTTAAATATATCATCATCATCCGCCCATTGTAACACTCTTGTATTTTATGTTTCTTGTTATTTTAAGTTTTATCTGTGGTGTAACAATAAAGAATTATCTATCTATCTATCTATCTATCTATCATCAGCTCATATACATCTCCACCGAGGAGTTCGAGGCTCCCCTAACAACCTAGTTAAAGTAGGGCGGGGCTTAAAGGTATAAAGGTCCACCATAAGTATCTAAAGAACTAGCGGTATATCGTGCGTTCTAACTATGTACGCGGAATGAAGATAGCCCGAGATGCGTAACGGGGCATCCCCGGCAGTCGAGCAGCGTCGCCAGCCGGAGATATACGACTACATCTAAAAATTTTAACGTAAGTAAATTTTTTCATCATTTTACTTTTTAGTTTCGAGCAGTAATTTATTAGTATAAGTGATTTATTTGTTTTTCACGATTTATTATTAGTTTTAGGCTCGGTTTACCGGTTATTTCGTTATAACCTCTAAAAATATTTACACGTGGTTGGGGCAAATAGGTCCAACGTGGCCCCTCATTAATATGTGGGTTAATAAAGACTTTTTTGTTTCAGTATGCGCAACTACAAAAGAAAATCGGATCGTGGTACTAAATCTGTTGAGTAGATGCAACGGGCAAGTTAGAAATTATTAGTTCGACTGTTACTGTTGTAATACATATAGAATAAAATAAATTTTGTTTGGTAAAAAAATATTTTCTTTTAGAATGGAGACTTTTTAAATAATATGTATCTTGGAATTACAATAAAGTTTTTGGTTTGAATAAAAATTAACATATTTTTAACTTTTTGTTTTTGGAACATAAATAAACGACTGAATTTTATTGAACCAAATATTGTTTTAGTTTTATAAAATCGATTTTAAATCAAAATTAAATACTGGACCTTTTTGCCTCCTGCCTGTCCCTTTTTACCCCTACTATGGGGCAAAAAGGGACAGACGACAAGGTCTAAAAAAGTTGTAGAAACACATATTTCTATTATAATAATTCACCTGAAAATTGAGTCAAACATACTCAGATAACTGTTTGTTTGATTAGTGTTATTTATTTCGATATAGTAGAGTAAGTTTTCACAGTATTATTCGAAATAGTCAAATTGGACCTTTAAGCCCCGCCCTACCCTATATAACGAAAGAAAATAATACATAAACCTATTAAATATCCCGTCATTTATGTCACTTTATCGTCAGTTGGTCCCCGTGGTTTCATTCGCGTTCCCAGGAGATCATAGATTTCTTAGGATAAAAAGTTGCATAAGTGTTATTCCAGAACATATTCTAACTCTGTGCCAAATTTCATATTGATTTTAGGCACCTATAGTATTTTTATTTATTTGCAGGATATTAAAGTTTATAATGTCTCTCATCTATACTAATATTATAAAGAGGAAAGATTTGTTTGTTTGTTTGTAATGAATAGGCTCCGAAACTACTGGACCGATTTCAAATATTCTTTCACCTTTGGAAAGCTACATTATCCCCGAGTAACACAGGCTATATTTTATCCCTGTATTCCTACGGGAACGGGAACTACGCGGGTAAAACCGCGGGGAGGCAGCTAGTCTCATATAAAACTAAGTCCCCGCCTCTGTCCGTCTGTCTGAACGCGATGAACACAAAAACGTCATTCATTTCATGGGGAAAGTTTTTTTATGTATAATACATCAATTTGGACCCGGTAGGTGGCGCTGGTGGGCAGAACGAAGTCTGCCGGGTCCGCTAGTACTATATAGGTACAGTAATAAAAACAAGTTGTACGTTTAAAATTCTCAGTTTGTATTTTGCAATTCAAACTAAACATGAGTGTAATAACTGCTGCTAGGCAACCTACCTATAATTTTTTTTAAGCTTCCTTACGCGTTGTTTGAGGGCGGGTAGATGAGTCCCGTGGGTCCGAATCCAGTACTTAGCCTTTTAGCTTTACTTCTTTGCATCGACGTGTCATATTGGATATATCACCAAACTACGATCGCACGATTAAACCCCCAATAAAGTATGATTACATAATATCCAAATGCATATTGTAATATATGATCAAGTAAAGCCCATTATCATATCGTATCTAACCTATTTAGTTTTTTTTTTTTTTTTTTTTTTATTTATTTAACCAAAACAATAAAAACTAATAACATAAAATAACATTCCGTCAAACCGCAATACGGTTTGTCGACAGAAAAACTCTCTTATTTAACTATATTTAACTAGCACTTAATTAATTTACAATTCAAACTTATTTATTTATCTAATTATTCTTCTAAAGCCAAAAAATACATTTTTAATTTTCGCTTAAGCTGAGGCCTAGATTGAACATTATCTAATAAGTCGTGAGGTAACTGGTTGTGCAGTGTTGGAGTTAACCAACGCCGCGTTCTCTCGCCATAGTAGTTACGCACCCTGGGTATTACATATTTCGGCCTGGCTGAGCTACGGGCTAGGGATCTATATTCTTTCTCTATTTTATTGTCGTCTATGTTGTACTGTTCCAGTAAGATTTGTGTTTTAATTTTATTTTGAATACTTAAAATATTGCATATCTTGAACAACTTATTGTAGTTTTTATTTAATGACACTTTAGTTTTTTTATTAATTAAATATTTTAAGAATCTGATTTGCAATGTTTTGACTTTATCTAGGTATGTATTAAATGTCAGTCCATAGCTTCCCAGTCCGTAACTAACCAAAGAATCAACCATCGCATAGTACAATGTATACATCATCTTTTTATTAAGTATATTTTTTAGTTGATAAAATTTTCCTAATATTGATCTTAATCTATTACACAAATTTGTTATATGCAGTTTCCAATTAAAAGTGCTGTCAATGGTTAATCCTAGATATCGATATGAAGTTACAGACTCTAAATTATCACAATTACAATTTATATTTTTATTGTGGAAACATTCATACGTGTGACCTTTTACACTTATTCTAATGTTTTTATAATGACTATATGGTGAACATATTGTCATGTATTTAGTTTTAGTAATATTTATAATTAAACCGTTATCATGAGCCCACATAACAATTCTATCAAAATCTTCTTGTATTTTTTCCTGTAAAATTTTAATATCACTATTACCATATATAAGACAAGTATCGTCTGCGTACATATACATACGACAGTGTTTTATAACATTTTGCATGCTATTAACGTGCATTATATAGCCCAAAGGACCATATACTGAACCGGTAGGAACACCATATTTTACTTTTTTACACTCACTCTCTATTTCTCTAATGCGAACCTTTAAGTATCTATTTTTTAAGTATGCTTTAAACCAGTTATTCATAGGACCTTGGATTCCACATTCATGCATTGCTTGCAACAAGCCACCATGATCCAAGGTGTCGAATGCTTTCCTGAAATCTATAAATACAGCTACTACCATTTGTCTATCATTTAAACTGTTATTTACATCATCGTTAAAATTTGCCAAAGCTGTGGCGGTGCTTCTATGAGGTCTAAACCCGTGCTGTACATTGCCTAGTATCTGATTGGTTTCTAAGAAATTGTAAATTTGTGGGACTATTGCTTTTTCAACTATTTTGTTGATAGTACTCAAAATTGCTATGGGCCTGTAGTTAGTGTACTCTGTATGAGAGCCCTGTTTAATTATTGGTCGAATGATTGATATTTTAAGTTTTTCCGGGTAATCACCTCTCTCCACACACATATTTATAAAATGGGCGAGAACTGGACTTATGCTGCGGTTTATTTGTTTTAGATCGCAAACTCTAATATTATCAACACCTGGTGACTTGTTGCAATCAAGTTTATCAATGATTTTAGATACCTGGGCTGCAGTTACTTTATTGTACCTAAAACTAACTAAATTTCTATTGACATACGTATTTCTATCCATAAAGAGTTGAGTACATTTATGTTTAACAGTATCTATCTCATCGGTAAAAGTTTTACAAAAATTACTACATACCATTTCCACAGACTCGTTATTCTTAAGCATATATTTTTCAATGATATCGTCTACATTTAATTTACCTCTTCCTAACCAAGTGTTTATACACGACCAAACCTTCCTCAGATCACCTTTACAGGCAACAACCGAATCTTGTCTATATTTATTCTTGGCGGTATTTATCAGTTTACTTGCTTTATTCCTAAACTTAGTATATTTTAGTCTTAGATTGTTATTTTTTGGATTAGACTTCCATTCCTTAAATAACAAATCGCGTTCATCTAGTAACTTTCGTAGAGAACCATCAACCCACGATTTATTCTCCCGTTTTTTGTTTAACTGTACTGATTGCCTCGCTGAATCGTAAATCTCATTAAAAACCTTATATAATCTATGAAACATTTCATGTGGACAATTCATAAGCATAAATTGTTGCCAATCGATATCACTTAACTTGTCCTTAATTATTTTATTATTCATTATAATTTTATTCTTAGGACAATCCTGTATCGTTGCGTCCAAGCTCAAACCGGTTAGGTAGTGATCGGCTACTCGACTCGTGAGTGTGTAAGCGCGCGGCAGCCGGGCCGGCGCAGTTCGCACAAACACATGATCGAGGCAGGATGCCACTCGCCGCTCCGCCGCAATAACCTCTCTTGTAACGTCTTGCACGCCGCACTGTAGTCCATATTTCGCCAGCATATTTAAGTAGGAAGTCACCGGTTGCATTTCGTCGTTCATAATATTGAGATTACAATCACCCATTAATATAATATCTTGTGCCGCGGGTATATTATTAGTATTAGTAATCTAACATGAGACAACAATAATGTTATGTAGGTAATATTTTGACCGTTTCTTCATAATACCTAAATATATATCCAGGGACATTATTTGGGTACTCGAGACAAGGCTGATTCAAACTAAGCAAAGCTTGTACGGGCTCTTAGCGTCGCGCATGGAGGGGTCCACGGTATGTGTTCCGTAAGGAGAACCCTGACCCCTCTACAGCGCTGATGGCGAAGGTTTTAGCCGGTCGAAAATACTTCCCATTAGACTAGCCATAAGTGCTAGAAAAGGCATATTTAAGTAATGATTGTAACACCGTATTAAAATAGTAACCGTGAGGTAATACGTCAAATTGTGAATCCATTATTTGTGTAGTTTTTGCTTGCTTCTTTTGGCACAAACACATTCAAATACCTATTTGTTATACCTACCTACATTTCAGAGAGGCACCTAAGAGATACTTTTTCATATGATTAGCCTGCATTATCAATGTTATTGTTGATTATTTTACACAGGAAAGTTACCTACATAACGGAACCAATTCCACTACAGTCTGTATTATCAGGAAAATGCCTTGATTTCCAGATGTCAAAATATATCCGCGAATTAACAAGGGCAATTTGTGGCGATTCTGCATATGTTCAGTTGGTAATGAAGATATATAAAGAACGTACTTTACCAATAATTATTTCACTACCAAAAAAAAATGTTTATGGGTCTAGTATATAGGCTAAATAATACCCTAATTTATTTTAATCGTGAAGTTTCGCGAAGTGGTAACAACTATTGACATATTTGTACTGAATGTTTGCTGGAAGAGATTAAAATGGCCTCTAGTTGTCAAGTTCTCGCTTTTGTACTTCCTCGAAATCGAAAACAGTTTTTTATAGATGCTCTCCGTTCTAAACGATTAGCAGTCAATGGCTTAAACTGCTTAGATTTCAAGTTTTTTCATATGTCTCTTTAAGACGTTCACAAATATTATAGCCATAGGCACCGTACAGATTAACCTACCGGGCTTCCTCCTCCCAAATTGGATGCACTCTTATAAATGCAAAAGTTTGAATGGATGAATGTTTGTTATTCAATCATACCAGAAATTTCGGGCTTTTAGCTGCAAGAAATTTAGCTCAAAAATCTACCTATATATTTTGGAACACCACATAGTCTATAGGCTCATTGAAGACAACCCATCAGGAACACAAGTAAAACAGCGGACCGAAAGCTAGTACTTAGTAAATAAACCACAAAAATAATACCATTTCCATCAATATATAATCTATAGATATACAAAGATTATATTACAATAATACATCAAGTTCAATGTTATCTCGTGACATTGGAGCTATCTGCCGTCGATACGAGAGTCCGGGTGCTTTATCTAGTGTAGTAAAACAATATATACTCAGTGACGGCTTAACCCTTAAAGAAATTAAGCAATTGCCTAGGGCATCACGTCTGGGGGGCACCAGAAGAAGCACAAAAAAAGACCATCCTCATCACGTCTCACTATCACGTCACCAAAAACCACACCAAAAAAAAGAGACCGATTCTAGTTGACGTAAGGATAGGGGGCCCCATGGGCGTGAATTGCTTAGGGCATCAAAAAGTCTTAATCCGTCACTGTACATACTAGTTTCTGCATGTGGGTTCACTCGGTTGAGTCCTGTTATTGGATTGACCATGTCTTTTTTCAAAATGTACTTAAAAAGAACTCTGTAAAAACTGTGCTGATCTGATGACAAACAAATGAATCAAAGAAAAAAACTTAATTATCATTCATGATATCGTTTATTTGCTTACATTACAATAAAGTGTTTTTTACGTTTCCACATAAACTCAGTTCATATCCTAACTAATATTATAAAAGCAAGTAACTGTCTGTCACGCTTTCACGCTAAAACTACAGAAATTTTAAATGAAATTTGATACACAGATAGTTTAGAGCCTGAGAAAGGACATAGGCTACTTTTTATCCCGGGAAAAATTGAAGATCCACCGGAAAGGCGTCTCATTAGTCCTCTATATACCATATCCATTCGAATCTTCTATCTCTTTCATCCCCTCAAAGTTCATAGTGCATCCTTCTCTGAAAAACCTAGGTTTTCTGTCAGTTCAAGCCATCTCACTGGCCCAACCTTCCCCGCCCTGCATTTTATCCAGGGGCAACATCATGGGATCTGTGTGAGGCATCACCACGGTGGCTGCGAGGACCGGGGTTCGACTCCCGGCGCGGATGACCAGCACCTGAAGGTAGATAATTGAAGAACTGGTATTTTTGGTCTTGTTAAATAACAATAAATTGTTTGGAAGAAAAAATGTGTAAGACTGTCCTGCTCCACTCCTATTCATCGTAGCATGATGATATACAGCATAAAGCCTTCCTCGAAAAATGGGTTATTTGACACTGAAAGATTTCTCAAAACGGACTGTAGTTCCTGAGGTAAGCGCGTTCAACGAAACAAACTCTTCAGCTTTATAATATTAGTATAGATACCTTTACAACCGCCCTTTCGCCTCCCTGTCCGGTGACCGGACGGAAGAACACCTCAGGATTGATATCGTCTTCGAACACTTCCTCCACTTTTGTGGGGAAGTTTATTTTACCTCCTGGAGACAATAATGGTACCTGAAAACATGCCGTTAAGTTGGAAAATGAACCTTTATGCTTTATGATAAAGTTCAGCTTCTGAATCGAATAATTTTTGTTATCTCCATTTGTTTCTTTTTTTACCCGCATTTTATGTTTTGCACACTTATCTGGTATTGTATATAAGTATGTTTGTTTGTAATTGACACATGGATAAAATTATATGTACTGACAAAATGGACTTTATTTGATCTCAAAACTTTGGGTATTAAAATCAGTTTAAAAACCAATTTAACTTCATAAATCACAACATTCATGAGTTTCAAGGTAAAATATTCATATTATACCTATTTAAAGAAATTGTAGCTTATATAGTATAGTTATTGGATCATAAACATTGTACAAACTTTTCTTAATATGGAAAAAAAACATCTGAATATTTAACAACAGAACAACTATCTCTGTTTAACTTTCGAAAAAGGAAAGAGAGAGACACATTTGGTTTGTTAAGCAAAATTTACACTTATATTACCTTTATATAAGGGTTGGAAACTTTATGGTTGCTTGTATGGACGTGAAATAATATGGCGAGGCCCATGACCGCTTTATCTGTAGACGTGTTTTCTATGATCAACGTCACTCTGAACACAGGACCTAAGCCTTCCACCTGCAAAATCACATCACATATTATAAAACAAAGTCGCTTTCCGCTGTCTGTCCCTATGTCTTCTCAAATCTTTAAAACTACGCAACGGATTTTGATGCGGTTTTTTAATAGATAAGAGTGATTCAAGAGGAAGGTTTTATATACAATACATGCATGATATGTTAGAGAAACACTGACAATTTTGGAGGTTTCTAATGTGATGTATAAGCATTGCACCCGTGCGAAGCTGGGGCGGTCGCTAGTTATAGAATAGATGTTGATTCGAGTACGTTAGCAAGTAGATTAGATACTAGATTCGGCCCCGCGGTTTCACCCGCGTAGTTCCCTTTCACGTAGCAATACTGGGATATAATATAGCTTAAAACGGTTATAACCTTCCTCGATAAATGGGCTATCTAACACTAAAATATTTTTTCAAATCGGACCATTAGTTCCCGAGATCAGCGTTAGCATTATTATTACATCCATATTCACAAAAATCCGCATTTAATAAGATTTTTTTGTCAATGTGTTTGACTACAATGTCTACAATTAAAACGTTGATCAAGGGAAATCTGCTAGCTATTTTCATGCATCGGCCTTTCTATGAGATTATTTGCATCACATACCTACCCGCCAGCCATGATCTATATTAAATCAAACTATCATCAATAGATAAAGTATTTACATCGAGCATAGTATTTATAATAATACGTATAGTTTTTATATAGAATCGGTTATCGGTATCGGCGATACATCACTATGAATCGATATCGATGTCGTATCTAGAAATCCGATCGTTAGGTACATCCCTCATATCGTTGATACCACACCATGAGTGAGTGTTCCAACTGTTTTATTTATTTACTAGTGGCTCCCCGCGGTTTCACCCGCGTTCTGGGAGACCAGTTAAGTGACCTATGTATTAATCCATGTTATAAACTATCTGTGTTTTAAATTTAATAAATAAATAAATAAATATCCTGGGACATTTTTCACACACGGCCAATCTGATTCCAAATTAAGCATCAAAGTGAGCTTGTGTTATGGTAACCAGATAGCTGATATACTACATATACTACTTTTAAATACATACTTATATAGATATTTACAACCAGACACAGGACAAACAGACATATTCATGCATACAAATGTTTGTCCTGGGTGGGAATCGAACCCACGACCCATCCATCCATCCATGCATCCATACTCACCAACTTTAGAATTTATAATATAAGTCGGATTTAGCATCACTAGCATCATAGTTGCAGAAAAAGCTACATTATCAGGCTATAAAATTATTGATCCCCTTCCTACAGGAAGCCACCAGTCGTAGGTTTGAATCCCACCCGAGACAAACATTTGTATGCATGAATATGTCTGTTTGTCCTGTGTCTGGTTGTAAATATCTATATAAGTATGTATTTAAAAGTAGTATATGTAGTATATCAGCTACCTTACCTTATCACAAGCTAACCTTACTTTGAAATCAGATTGGCCGTGTGTGAAAAATGTCCCAGGATCTTTATTATTTTTTTAATCCATACATTCCTACAAGAACGGGAACTTACGAGTAAAACCGCGGGGCAGAAGCTAATTAAGCATATAGCCTATACATACCTCGGCAGTAAGCCGTATAGACTCCATATTGCCAACTCCAACACAGTTGTCTGACTTGACGTGAGCTTCCAACAATGTCTTCGCGGCGAGGAGTCGCAGCCTGTTCAACTCATGTTGGAAACTTTCGTGCATCACTAAAAATTGTATGTTGCATCAATATTTAAATAAATAAATAAAAATAATAAATAAATATCCTGGGACATTTTTCACACAAGGCCAATCTGATTCCAAATTAAGCATCAAAGTGAGCTTGTGTTAAGGTATTCAGATAGCTGATATACTACATATACTACTTTTAAATACATACTTATATAGATATTCACATCCAGACACAGGACAAACAGATATATTCATGCATACAAATGTTTGTCCTGGGTGGGATTCGAATCCACGACCCGCGGCTTGAGAGTCAGGGTCACTAACCACAAAGCCAACCGGGCAGGTCTCTAAAGTTAGCATGACCATTTTGACGTATCGTGAAACTGGTTACGTAGTAATTTGCCGAGAATTTGCCGTAAATTATCCGTGAAAGAAAAAAATTTGCCGCGACCCAGGGTCAGGAGAAAAAGCTGGACCTGCTAACTTTACTCCAAGTTAGCAAGACCAATGTCGTATCTCAGGATTGGAAAGACGTAGAGCATTGTTTTTGGTCTTAAAAGTTGCCGAGAATTTGCCGTAAACGATCCGTCAAAAAAAATAATTTGCCGCGAATCGGGTTTTCGAGAAAAAGCCGATTTACTTGTTTTCGCTCCAAGTTAGCAAGACCAAATGTCGTTTCTCGGGATCGGAAACACGTACAGCCTTGTTCTTGGTCTTAAAAGTTGCCGAGAATTTGCCGTAAACGATCCGTCAAAAAAAATAATTTGCCGCGAATCGGGTTTTCGAGAAAAAGCCGATTTACTTATTTTCGCTCCAAGTTAGCAAGACCAAATGTCGTTTCTCGGGATCGGAAACACGTACAGCCTTGTTCTTGGTCTTAAAAGTTGCCGAGAATTTGCCGTAAACGATCCGTCAAAAAAAATAATTTGCCGCGAATCGGGTTTTCGAGAAAAAGCCGATTTACTTGTTTTCGCTCCAAGTTAGCAAGACCAAATGTCGTTTCTCGGAACCGGAAACACGTACAGCCTTGTTCTTGGTCTTAAAAGTTGCCGAGAATTTGCCGTAAACGATCCGTCAAAAAAAATAATTTGCCGCGAATCGATTTTTCGAGAAAAAGCCGATTTACTTGTTTTCGCTCCAAGTTAGCAAGACCAAATGTCATATCTCGGGATCGGAAACACGTACAGCCTTGTTCTTGGTCTTAAAAGTTGCCGAGAATTTGCCGTAAACGATCCGTCAAAAAAAATAATTTGCCGCGAATCGGGTTTTCGAGAAAGAGCCGATTTACTTGTTTTCGCTCCAAGTTAGCAAGACCAAATGTCGTTTCTCGGGATCGGAAACACGTACAGCCTTGTTCTTGGTCTTAAAAGTTGCCGAAAATTTGCCGTAAACGATCCGTCAAAAAAAATAATTTGCCGCGAATCGGGTTTTCGAGAAAGAGCCGATTTACTTGTTTTCGCTCCAAGTTAGCAAGACCAAATGTCGTTTCTCGGGATCGGAAACACGTACAGCCTTGTTCTTGGTCTTAAAAGTTGCCGAGAATTTGCCGTAAACGATCCGTCAAAAAAAATAATTTGCCGCGAATCGGGTTTTCGAGAAAGAGCCGATTTACTTGTTTTCGCTCCAAGTTAGCAAGACCAAATGTCGTTTCTCGGGATCGGAAACACGTACAGCCTTGTTCTTGATCTTAAAAGTTGCCGAGAATTTGCCGTAAACGATCCGTCAAAAAAAATAATTTGCCGCGAATCGGGTTTTCGAGAAAAAGGATTACTTGATCCGATTTAGTTGATTTTACCCTGGATTTCCCTAGTTTTCCATTATCAGATTCTATCTTGGTCCCAATGAGGACGAGGTAGTCCCAGGAGTATATTAGTTCAAATAAAAAAGATTTTTTAGAATTGGTTTGTTATGTACATAAAAAATACATACAGTCGAACATACAATTTCCTCCTAATTTGGAAATCGGTTTATAACCCATATGGGTGCAAAGTTCTCAATCAATACAAATTAATCAAGCCCAACAACAGGTAATTACTGCACTTAAATCGTTGAGGAGTTCCCTCAACTATATTTCAGCTCCATCATCACATCGAATCGAGACCTTTGTAAAATTTTAGTACTTTGAAATACTTAATGAAAAATACTACAAACGCATTTGTCACCAGTACGATTTTCGGATGTTCCCCTCGATTTCTAAAGGATACCATCATCAGATCCTGATTTTCCTTATCATGGTACCTGAGATACCTAGTTTCAAACAGTATTTTTTTTCAAAGTCGGTTCATAAAAATCGATTCGCGGCAAATTATTTTTTTTGACGGATCGTTTACGGCAAATTCTCGGCAACTTTTAAGACCAAGAACAAGGCTGTACGTGTTTCCGATCCCGAGATATGACTTTTGGTCTTGCTAACTTGGAGCGAAAACAAGTAAATCGGCTCTTTCTCGAAAAATCGATTCGCGGCAAATTATTTTTTTTGGCGGTTTGTTTACGGCAAATTCTCGGCAACTTTTAAGACCAAGAACAAGGCTGTACGTGTTTCCGATCCCGATATATGACATTTGGTCTTGCTAACTTGGAGCGAAAACAAGTAAATCGGCTTTTTCTCGAAAAATCGATTCGCGGCAAATAATTTTTTTTGACGGATCGTTTACGGCAAATTCTCGGCAACTTTTAAGACCAAGAACAAGGCTGTACGTGTTTCCGATCCCGAGAAACGACATTTGGTCTTGCTAACTTGGAGCGAAAACAAGTAAATCGGCTCTTTCTCGAAAACCCGATTCGCGGCAAATTATTTTTTTTGACGGATCGTTTACGGCAAATTCTCGGCAACTTTTAAGACCAAGAACAAAGCTGTACGTGTTTCCGATCCCGAGATATGACATTTGGTCTTGCTAACTTGGAGCGAAAACAAGTAAATCGGCTTTTTCTCGAAAAATCGATTCGCGGCAAATTATTTTTTTTTACGGATCGTTTACGGCAAATTCTCGGCAACTTTTAAGACCAAGAACAAGGCTGTACGTGTTTCCGATCCCGAGAAACGACATTTGGTCTTGCTAACTTGGAGCGAAAACAAGTAAATCGGCTTTTTCTCGAAAACCCGATTCGCGGCAAATAATTTTTTTTGACGGATCGTTTACGGCAAATTCTCGGCAACTTTTAAGACCAAGAACAAGGCTGTACGTGTTTCCGATCCCGAGAAACGACATTTGGTCTTGCTAACTTGGAGCGAAAACAAGTAAATCGGCTTTTTCTCGAAAACCCGATTCGCGGCAAATTATTTTTTTTGACGGATTGTTTACGGCAAATTCTCGGCAACTTTTAAGACCAAGAACAAGGCTGTACGTGTTTCCGATCCCGAGAAACGACATTTGGTCTTGCTAACTTGGAGCGAAAACAAGTAAATCGGCTTTTTCTCGAAAACCCGATTCGCGGCAAATTATTTTTTTTGACGGATCGTTTACGGCAAATTCTCGGCAACTTTTAAGACCAAAAACAATGCTCTACGTCTTTCCAATCCTGAGATACGACATTGGTCTTGCTAACTTGGAGTAAAGTTAGCAGGTCCAGCTTTTTCTCCTGACCCTGGGTCGCGGCAAATTTTTTTCTTTCACGGATAATTTACGGCAAATTCTCGGCAAATTACTACGTAACCAGTTTCACGATACGTCAAAATGGTCATGCCAACTTTAGAGACCTCAACCGGGCTGTCATATATAGACTATATTCAATCCATACTAATATTATAAATGCGAAAGTAACTTTTTCTGTCTGTCTGTTACGCTTTCACGCTAAAACTACTGAACCGATTTAAATGAAATTTGGTACACAGATAATCCAGAGCCTGAGAAAGGACATAGGCTACTTTTAACCCGGGAAAATTTAAGATCCCCGGGAACGCGGTCGAAGCCGCGGAGAGCCACTATTATAGTTTACTATATAAGGACCTTTGTGAGAGAAAAACAAATAAATATTTTTTTTCTTTTAGTAAATAAAATAATTATATTATTAACTAAAAATTATATACAATTTTTTTTTTTTTATTAATTAGAGTAGTCAATGAACTTGTATTTCTAGCCGTTGATAGTGAGTTCGAATCTTAGGAGAGACATAGGTGCATGAAAATGTCTGCCTGTTTCGTGTCTGTATGTATGTAAATATCTATATATGTATATATGCATTTTTTTAATGGCTTCGCTATTTTGATTGAAATATCGGTAAGACCTTAACTTAAGCATTAATTTTAATTATTGTATTTTTTATGTCTTTATTACTACAGTTTAATTTATCTATCTATGCCGTTACTAAGCTCGGCTTCAAATCAGATTGTCCAAGCACCTATACTAGTCTAACAAGTCTTATAGGCTTAAGATTGATGAAAATCAATTTAGATCTATAAATTTAATAGACTCCAAAAAGACGTATCTATCTCTCACTTACGTATAGCGTTGTCCCTCTCCCTCATGGACTGCTCTAGAAACAGTTTGGACTTCTTCGGTATGAGCCAGGGCTTCTGAGCTGCGGTCGAGCTGGGAGACATGTCGACTCCGGCTGCATGACCGTTGAAGTCTGCAGTACGCTTTAGAATCTTCAGCATTAGATTGCCACCTGAAAAAATTGTATCCTGAGACATCACACCATCACACATGGCCACACAAAGCTTGCACTGATCAGATAGCTGATTTACTACTTTTTAAAAAGATACATAGGTACTTATAGATATTCACATCCAGACACAGACAAAATAAATGGGATTTGAACCCATGACCAGCGACTTGAAAGTCAGGGTCAACCATAGACCATCGAGCATGTAACCAATAGAGTAGCAATAGTGAGCCATTTGTTTAGCAACGTATCAATGATTTGTCACGTATAAGTCGTATAACTAACAAACCACGCTCGAACTAAAACAGTACCCGACCAATAAGAGACCTGTGTGTACGTCTAGTGCAACACTTGACCTTGAGTCGGCCAATCAGAACGCAGGGGCCGGCGCAGCGTTTTGGCGTATTATGTTTTCTAACAAAACTGTTAACAGTTCTACTCTATTGGTTACATGCTCGATGTACTGTAGTTACCAGATGAAGAAGTACTCAGAACTAACTTATAAACAACAACTGTTTCTTATGAGATTCGAACCCAAACCACTACGCCGGTAAGAAAGAACCACGAAGCTAGGTAGATAACCAAACCAACCGTTGTATCATAAAAAGTATTAAATATTTTAATCTAGATCATAATCTACCTGTGTGGATAGTCTTATCTAAATCGTTTCAGCCGTGAGTTTGTATGATAAACTTTTATATGTATGATGTAAGGTTATTTATGATTAGGTTCAGCCCCGCGGTTTTACCCGTGTAGCTCCCGTTATTTATACCACCCGTTACATATTTTATGCCCTAGAGATAAAATATAGCCTTACAATTCCGTGAATACAAACAAAAAAACCTCTCCATTATTTCCTCTTTATAATATTAATGTAGATATACCTATGGCGTAGGTACAATACACAACAATCACTTGAGAAGTCAGTCTATAACCTGGAAAAATCATCGAGATTGGCAACACTAGATCGGCCACATCTTTAAATAGAAGATGCCACATCTCTAATAAGAATCTACATGTATTTTTTATAGCTGGTAACCTCGATAATCTTATTCAATTAAATGACTCAAATAACTTACTTTGTGTAACAATAATAAGAACATGCTCCTCTTGTCCCAACTGTCCAAATTTTATCACTGACACTACATCTGAAATTAAAATAATACCACACATTAAGTAAGCCAAATAAGACTCAGATTCGATTAACAGATTCTGATTCTGATCTAAGAAGAAAATTTCTTGAAAAAATACCTAGGTATTATTTCAAGAAATTTTCTTAGATTGTAAAAGACTCATTACTCAAAGATACTTATTTTTTAAATGGTTTGCTTAAGTTTGTTATTATTATTTTTGTAAACATTCACTTTAAATTATTAATTGCCAGCTCTTCTCAGCAAAACCAACCTTCCGAACCGAGCGTTACTCTGACTATTCATTAGTGCTTGTGAAGGCCTATTTGAATAAAAAGGGCTCTTATAGTGTATCAGATTACTTGTTGGAAAATACCCTTGGCAGTGAAATGTTCGCAAGAGGCTATTTCACACATTTTGTAAAAATCACTATTGTATTAGATCTAAGGGCTCTTTCAATTTAGACGTTTGGTGTCGGACCGCTGCCGCACGTTTACGGTGCCGCTAGTTATAACCCGCTGCCGCACCGCTGCCGTACGGTAGCAGTCCGGTTCCAAACGCCTAAATTGAAAGCGTATCTGACTGCCGTCCGTTTGTATGCTAGTGATGTTTAAAAATATATTTGACATCAGTTTAGTCATGGACTCTGACGAAGAAACATTACTGTTAGTGCTCTTGTTGAAAAACATTAAACAGAAACAAAAATGACGCCCCCGTAAAAGAGCATCACCGATGTTTTCGATAACATGTAATTTTGGTGATTTCCATAATCTTTATCCTAGATTAAAACAAGATCCAATCAATTTTTTTAATTACCTAAGAATGTCTAGAGAATGTTTCTACGAATTACTTGAATTAGTTAAAAGTTCCATATAGCAGGACGTATTTCAATTTCATTTATAAATTCTTCCACGTTTATATATCATCCATTTTAATTGTAAACAAATAAATGAAATCGATGAAATCGTCCGTTCACCGCACTATTCAACAGCGAAATGAGCACGTGAAGTTTGCGACGCTGCCGTCCCGTTGTCAAGCGTACGCGGTACCGACGCCGCACTGTTGCCGTACCGAGCGCTTTGTATGAAAACAAACGACCGTCCGTGTGCAGTACGACAAACGCACCGCTTCGGTCTACTGAGTTTATTGCCGGCTCTTCTCAGTAAAAAACAAATTTCAGAACCGAGCATTAATAGTGACTATTCATAAGTGCTTTATTGAGGCCTATTTGAATAAAAAAGATTTTGATTTGATTTGAAAAAACATTTTTCATTAAATTACCTCTCACAAATATAGTGTCCCTTTTAGCTTTTCCATCGTACAAGTGGACGTGACCCGAGGCGAGGGCCACCGCGGTGAGGGTCACTCCTAAATGCACTATGGGGACTAGGGTCATGGCCACCGGCCTGTGCTCCAAGTTTAATGACCATTGCTTCTTGCCCTTCAAATTAAAAATAATATCGAATTATGAAATGAAATTTAGTTTATTTCCAATAATACGTTACATTATGCCTTAAATACTAGTGGACAATCTATGCAATCATTTACACATGACAAACCAAAACTATACAAATACTTAATATAAATATCAACGTCAAAATTTTATAATTATTAGGTATTTGGTGGAATAAAAATCACATTAATATTATAAAGGCGAAAGTTTGCAAGTGTATGTTTGTTACTTCTTTACGTCTAAACGGTTAGAGCGATTTTAATAAAATTTCGTGTGTATTTTTATACATCCTCACAAACTTCCAAATTTATATTAATAAGATGGCGATGTGTCCGGTGACATACCACTTTCAGACTTCGTTCTGCCCACCAACGCCACCTACTGGGTCCAAATTGATGTATTATACATAAAAACCTTCCCCATGAAATCTTCCGTAATTTGATGAAAACCGCATGAACATCTGTTCAGTAGTTTTTGTGTTCATCGCGTTCAGACAGACAGACTGCGGCGGTGAAGAAAGAAGAAAGAAAGAAAAAATATTTATTGGACACAACATAAAAATACACAAACAGCAATACACTTAATAATTTAACAATACCCAATATCACAAAAAAACTACAACAACATAACATAACTAACTATTACGAAAATAAATAAAATTATGTTGGGTCCAAATGGCCCCAGCTCAGCATGTGCTAGAGATGACTCCCTAGCGCTGATTTTCAGCTGAAGCCTCGGTGGTTCACGGACGAGCGGGGACAGTAACAATATTATATTATACAAATAACTATCGTATAAATAATAATAATACAAATACCTATCATATAAATAACAATACAAATACCTATTATAGCAATATCAATAATTATTAAAAAATATATATATTTACATATCCATATACAAATGCAGTAGTAAGCATATACATGTTAAAAAAATAAAAAATAATAATAATTATAATTAAAAGCGACACGTATAAAAATTAATAACAAAACTAAACGGAACTAAACGGAGTACAGTGACTAAGTGCTGGATTTTTGAAGGCTGATGTAGATATTTTTCAGCTTTGTTTTAAGTGTCTGAATAGACTTGAGATTGCGCAGTGGTGGTGGTATATTATTCCAGCACTTAGTGGCACTGTACTTAAAGCTGCCTCGAAAAGCAGCCGATCTATGGCAGGGAATACGAAGTACAGGAGTTGACACTCTTGAGCACTTGCCATGTTCACTCAACCAGTCAAGCTTTGCGTACAAATAACCTGGCTCTTCAGCACGCACGACCCCAAACAACATGGAAGCCAAATGTAGTTCTCTCCTGTACTTCATTTTTAAAATGTTAGCATTGTT
This sequence comes from Thyatira batis, assembly GCA_905147785.2. Classification (NCBI taxonomy): domain Eukaryota; kingdom Metazoa; phylum Arthropoda; class Insecta; order Lepidoptera; family Drepanidae; genus Thyatira; species Thyatira batis. Next base: position 10,636,135 of record LR990489.1, read on the forward strand.
TAGGTATGGCGTCACGTGACTTCTAGGAGCAATGTCAAAACAAAAGCGCGCACAAGCGTTTTGTACTTTTTGTATAAGATGTGACGTTTTTGAAAGTAGTCTCGGGCCATAAACAGTATCAACGTAATTAAACTTAGAGAGAACCAATGAGTCTACCAGCTGAATACGAAGTTCAACGCTGAGATAATTTCGAAACGTGTATAACACCTTAAGTCTGTAAAAACAATTCTTTACAGTATCCGCTATATGTCTTTCAAATCGCAGCTCTTCGTCCATTATTAAGCCCAAATTACGTGCTTCCCGTACACGCTCAATGGGTAAGTTATCTATAACAACTTGTGGACATCGCGCACCTATTTTGCTTATTTGATTTTTTGATCCTAAAATCATATATTTGGTTTTACCCCCATTTAGAATAAGTGAGTTATGGTCAGCCCACTCTGAGATACATTGAAGGTCTTCATTAATTTTAAGTACAGCTTCATCTACTTTACCGGGTTTGAAAGAAAGATATATTTGTACATCATCGGCATATATGTGGTATCGACAGTGCTTTATGACATTTATTATATCTGCGCTAAATAAAATAAACAAAAGGGGACCCAAGATAGACCCCTGAGGAACTCCTCTATCGAGCTGCAATACGTCTGATTGACAAGTGGTCCCATCAATGTTATTTACGCGGACACATTGCAACCGGTTACTCAAATAAGAGTGAAACCATTTAACCGTACCACTATCAAACCCGTAGTAAGACAACTTCGATAATAACAAAGAAACATTTATTGAGTCAAAAGCTCTCGAGAAATCTAATAATACCAGCAACGTGCCCATACCCTCATCCTGAGCTGACAAGATATTATCTGTAACATCCATTAGTGCAGTCGTAGTACCTCTGTTCTTCCTAAAGCCCGATTGCAAGTCTGGGAGAATGTTATTGCTCTCGAGGAACTGTGTTAGTTGTAAGCTTACAACTTTTTCTAAAATTTTGGAAGCGCAAGGTAAAATACTAATAGGACGTAGATCCTTATACTCATTAGCTCTAGAGGTTTTAGGTATTGGTCGTACGATTGCCGTTTTCCATGCCGCTGGGAACTTTGAGGATAAGATGGACTTATTGACTATTGTAGTAAGTATATCCAATGCATGAGGCCCTACCATAGTTAACATATCTAAAGATATACCATCAATGCCACTGGCATTAGACCGAAGATCCCTAAATACTTTAAAAATTGTCGAAATTTCCACGGTCTTTAACGAAAAGGTGTAACTAGAAAAATTATGGAATTCGAAGAACGTTAATCGAGAGATTGAAATATTTGTGTTGTCAGGGAGATCTAAAAAATATGTATTAATAGCATTGGGATCATTTAGATGTTGGGGAATTTCAGAAGATTTAGGGGGAATAACTTTTGATTTTAAATTTTTCCAAAGAACTTTTGGGTTTTTAATATTACTGTTGATGTGTAATTTAAAGAAACATTTCTTTTCAAAAAATAATGCGACTTCCGACTGTTTTTTTAAATCTTTGTAATACTGTCTATGTGTATCTATATTGGTACGCCGAAACCTTCGTAATGCTGCATCACGTAACCTCATAATCAATTTTATATTATCAGTTATCCACGGCGTTGGCAACTCCTTAATAGTTTTAGTTTTGGTAGGCGCATGTAAGTCAAAAATGAACGTCAATACTTTGCTCAGTTCTTGCACAATATCGTCAACATCATTAAAAGCTTTAAAACTATTCCAATTTATTTTACCAATATCACTGGTAAATTGATCTGAGCAGATATCAGCCAAAGGTCTGAAAGAAATAACTTTTGGTGGTATTTTTGGTTTAAGAAACGAGAACTCGCAGGTTATAAAAGCATGACCATTCATAATGCCAACGGAGTGTACAGATATACTACGTACAGGGGCATTTGTACATACAACATCAATAAGACTATGACTGCTGTCAGTGAAGTGCGTGGGTTCTGTCACAACTTGATTTAAGCCCGTACAATTACATAAAGTATTGAACATAGTCGTTTTCACGTCTGACTGCTTGAGAAGGTTAATATTGAAGTCACCTAGTAGTGACTTTGTTTTATATATATAGAAGACGTACCTTTTTACTGTAACACCCCAGAGTATTATCGGAGCATATGACCATCACACTGTTATCTGTACTCAGCAACTCTATCGCTATAATGTGTTCATCCGTAGAAAACAGTATACGTCCCTCTTCCCAACCTCTCTTTACAACACACACTGATTTCTCTCTGAAATCAACATAGTTTCCACATTATTTTATTGTTTATATACTTGATTACTCTTCAGTTCTAACTTTGTCAGTGCACGCTACAAAAATCCTGCTTTATCCACACTAATAAATCCCAAATCCAAACTGTCTTTTGGATGTAAGAAGTGCCTGAATAAATTATTATAGCAATTTCATGTTTAAGAAAAATAACTAAGTGCAATGTGCAGGCGCAACGTGTGCTCTGTTGTCTCAAACTTCAATATCCTAGTACCTTGTAGTTACAGTAATTCTGTAGTCAACATTAAATAGTCCACTTGTCACCATTTGATATGGAGTTTTCTTTATTGGGCAAAGTTTAGCCTGAGGAATCACATACACAATTATACATGCTGACATATTTTGTTACTTCATACAAGTATGTATTTAATTTCCTTGCTGTGTTTTAATAATAAGAGATGTGGCTGAAAGTAGTTAGCACTGACTAGAGGGACTGCCCAAGTATAGACTTGCATCCTACCACTATGCTATGCCTTCATAACAATGTTTTCTACAAGTTAATATTTAATAAATATCCTGGGACATTTTTACACACAGCCAATCTGATTCTAAACTAAGCAGAGCTTGTGATATGGTAACCAGATAGCTAATATACTGCATATACCACTTTTTAATAATTATTTATACAGATACAGTAAATTGTAATAATGTAATGTTGTAATTTGTAATTACATCCTGGCATATTTATGCATTCAATTTGTCCTGGTTGGGATTAGAACCCACAACCAGTGGTTTAAAGTTCAGGGTCACTTACCACCAAGCCAACCCGCTGTCTTACGATATAAATAGATTAAAGTATACAATATTATAGTGTTAAAAAATCCACAAACCTGAGCCATAGGTATGAAAGTCTGAGGATCCAATACAATCACATCACCATCCTCTGTACCGATAACTAAGCAACTCACAGAATACCGGTCCACCGAGCTCATCTTCAATGTGGCGATACAAGCGACCTCAGGGGCATTCCGCAGGGGAGTCTCAGCCGTTTGTTCTAAGTACTCCAACTGCTGATGAGGGAGTAGGGAGAGAAAGGCCCTGGATTGGTTGCTGAGGACTTTAAGAGGCATGGCTCTGAGGGTTTCTGTGATTGTTAATACCCTTTCTACGGAGTGGTTTTGGGGGTCTGCCAACTGAAAATTAAGGGTGTAGTTTTTATTGTCCATTTACTGGTACACAAAGTTAAGTTTATCTCTCAAGAAGTCTTCCAGATATACCTAAGAAAATAAGTGTGAAGTTTATATGTGTAATCGTGAAATGTTTCTTCCAAGGCCATCAAGGTGAGAGCCGAGCCATCATGCCACATTGCTATGCTGGCGTGGAATGATGGCCACCATTATGGGACTACACTGACTGCTTTCCATCAGGCAGCACTGAGTAATTATGAGCGGCAATAATGAAAAAAAAAATGTTACTTTTAACTTAATGTAGAAGTTACACCAACCTGTTTCCAAGTTTCCATCTCACTGGTACTCAATTCAATTGATGGCAAATAGTATTTATAGAACAACTTCATGTTCCTATAGATGTACACACAAGAGCTGAAGGCGACAGCTATTACTGGCATTGCCCGAGGCATTGTCTCGCTGGTGTAGAAGCCAAACACACCAAGCGGTAAGTCCGGTAGGACAAGGTCTGATGTTTGCATTGCTCCTTTGAACACCTAAGAAATATTTCATATAAGCATGGTTGTGGGTATGGTCTTACAACTTATTAAACTAAAGTTGCGTTGCAGTTGATAAAGGTCGTGAATCTTTGTTACGCTTTAACAGCTAAACCAACGAACTAATTTCGATGAATTTTGGTATACATGTAGATAGAACTTTGGAGAACGATAAAGGCTATTTGCATACCGGGAAATTAAATGATGCCACCCGGAAAAGCGGATAAAACCGAGTGGTAAGCTAGTACTAGTTATTTTAAGGAACCCAACAGGTTATGTATCACATATCCACCTTCAAATTAGGCCCTTCACCACTTCTCCCAAGGTCTCCAATGAGGAGTTTAATCTCGTTATCATTGTGTAAGTCCACCAGAGACAAGTTCGAAGGCAGGGTGTTCAGGTCAATGTCGCCTGTTCCCACTTCCACGTCCAACCATCGCGTCATGCTGGTCATGATTCTAATAAAATAGTTTATAACCCGTATGCCCGTGACTGTAGTTTCAATGTTTACTTTTTTCGCTTTTCGTTACCATGGTATGTTGCTATGGCAACTGGCAGGCATGGCAACCGTAGACAGAGAAACTAATAGACTAAGCGTAGACAGAGAAACTAATAGACTAAGGTACCCTGTAACCACGACTGAAACAGAGATAGTGTAAGCGTGTGTTGCCACAGTGCCCGACTTTCCCATTTTGGAAGGGAGTTCCTTATCCCGCGTTGCGAAAGGGAAACATTAAATTAAAATTTAATCTCAAACATGTGTCCTACTTCAGTTACCACAAGCTAATTATTACTAAAATTAAGCCTACTGATTAAGTTAATAGTACATTATATTTGTTAATAATAAAAAAATATTTTAAATTTAAATTTAAAATATAAATTTAAAATTTAAATTACAATTCTTGCTAATTATCTTCAGTTGTAACTATCACTTTATTAAATACGATTTATTTAATGTTACATCAACTATTAATAAATGTACTTCATTCCAAAATAAATATAAATTGAATGTAAAAAAAAAATATTTATAATACCTAGTTGTCTTCAAAGAAATTAAAATATCCATCAGTGTATTGGTAAAAAACAGTGATTTAATATATGTATGATAAAATATGTATCTATTTTCAAAATATCTGTATTTTTTAATTTTTATTGAACTAAATAATATTTAATTATTTTTATTATAACTGATCGGTTGATCGTTGATCGGTTATCGACCGGTGAAGGCGGAAGATAAAATAAAAATCGCGATGGTAAAATAGGGGTTGATTGTAAAGGGTTGAAAATTCAGGGTTATATGTATTTACTGTTGCTGTATCATAAAAAAAATAATTTTTTTTCTAAAATTGAAAAAAAAAATCTATTTTTCATCCCCTTAACATTTAAGGGGATGAAAAATAGATGTTGTCCGATTCTCAGACCTACCCAATAACACAAAATTTCATGAGAATCGGTCAAGCCGTTTCGGAGGAGTTTAACCACAAACACCGCGACGCAAGAATTTTATATATTAGATAAAAATACCGGGGCTATTGCTAGAAAACACTGTTTTAATTGGATTCCATGTTAATTTGCTTTCTTTTAATACACATTCTCAAGAGAATATTTTACAATAAAAATGGGAGATTTTTTACCGGACGCTGGCAACACTTCCACAATAATGTTTTTATAGGTTATTTTGATTGAAACTCGATATTACGCTTTAATTTTCATAATTTAACGCAATATTTTGCTAATTTATACTATCAAATAAGTTATCAACCCTGAAAACACATATTTGTGGTCAATAAACCACAAAAACTGTCGTACTTACGCGTGAAAAGCGACACCGGCAATTTCCTGCTCACTATCGCTTCCACATGAAATTACACGACAACGCACCATTGTATAACCTTTGGCGTTATAATAGTATAAATTTCTCAGTCTTTTCACTATATTAGAATCGTTTTAACACACTAAAACATAAAAAATTCGCAGATCCAACACAATGTAAACACGAACTGTCAGGTTTGTTTCGCAATTAAAGTTGCGAAACACTTGAAAAAACTGGTTTCACACGAAGAGACAGAAAATGTACTAGTTGCATCTTTGTCTTACGCATTCGTATTAAAATGTTCGCTCCCTTTCTTGTGTGAGTGAGAAAGAATCGTCACTTAGTCTATTAGTTTCTCTGTCTACGAGACTAAGTGACGATTCTTTCTCACTCACACAAGAAAGGGAGCGAACATTTTAATACGAATGCGTAAGACAAAGATGCAACTAGTACATTTTCTGTCTCATCGTGTGAAACCAGTTTTTTCAAGTGTTTCGCAACTTTAATTGCGAAACAAACCTGACAGTTCGTGTTTACATTGTGTTGGATCTGCGAATTTTTTATGTTTTAGTGTGTTAAAACGATTCTAATATAGTGAAAAGACTGAGAAATTTATACTATTATAACGCCAAAGGTTATACAATGGTGCGTTGTCGTGTAATTTCATGTGGAAGCGATAGTGAGCAGAAAATTGCCGGTGTCTCTTTTCACGCGTAAGTACGACAGTTTTTGTAGTTTATTGACCACAAATATGTGTTTTCAGGGTTGATAACTTATTTTATAGTATAAATTAGCAAAATAATGCGTTAAATTATGAAAATTAAAGCGTAATATCGAGTTTCAATCAAAATAACCTATAAAACATTATTGTGGAAGTGTTGCCAGCGTCCGGTAAAAAATCTCCCATTTTTATTGTAAAATATTCTCTTGAGAATGTGTATTAAAAGAAAGCGAATTAACATGGAATCCAATTATCACAGTGTTTTCTAGCAATAGCCCGGGTATTTTTATCTTCTTCTTCTAATATATAAAATTCTAGCGTCGCGGTGTTTGTGGTAAAACTCCTCCGAAACGGCTTGACCGATTCTCATGAAATTTTGTATCCATATTTGGTAGGCCTGAGAATCGGACAACATCTATTTTTCATCCCCTTAAATGTTAAGGGTACCACCCCAAAAAAATTTTTTTTTCAATTTTAGAAACAAACATTTTTTTTTATTTCTTTATGATACAACATTAGTAAATACATATAACCCTGAATTTTCAACCCTTTACAATCAACCCCTATTTTACCATCGTGATTTTTATTTTTATTAATTTTCTCAATTCAATTTGATCTTCCGCCTTCACCGGTCGATAACCGACCAACGATCAATCGATCAGTTATAATAAAAATAATTAAATATTATTTAGTTCAATAAAAAAAAAATTTATTTTGAAAATACATATCTTATCATACATATATTAAGTTACTGTTTTTTACCAATACACTGATGGAAGGATTTATTAACTATCTAATATTTTAATTTCTTTGAAGACAACTTTAATAAATATTTTTTTAGATTCAATAAATATTTATTGATAGTTAATGTAACATTAAATAAATCGTATTTAATAAACTGATAGTTACAATATGAATAATTATTTTTTATATTTAGATAACTAGCAAGAATTGTAATTTGAAATGCCCTTATAATAATATTTTTTTATTATTAACAAATATAATGTAGTATTAACTTAATCAGTATGCTAAATTTTAGTAATAATTAGCTTGTGGTAACTGAAGTAGGACACATGTTTGGGATTAAATTTTAATTTAATGTTTCCCTTTCGCAACGCGGGATAAGGAACTCCCTTCCAAAATGGGAAAGTCGGGCACTGTGGCAACACACGCTTACACTATCTCTGTTTCAGTCGTGGTTACAGGGTACCTTAGTCTATTAGTTTCTCTGTCTACGATGGCAACCGTTAAACCGAGCGCTTATTTCAATCAGCGTTGTCACATAGTAGTCTTTGGTTGTCACAGATGTGAAGTGAGTGAGTGAACGAAGTAAGGTTCTGTCAACGATGCCACTTAGACTAAGGATTGCCAACTTTTGTCTTTAAGCACGAATCTCAGTAGTTATCGCTAAATAAACGGGAAAACTTTACTTCTTCTGAAGCAAGCAGTTGGTTTTATATTCTTAGTTTTCTACATGCTTTCATCCGATTTTTATAAACATGGCTCAAACAAAAGTAACAAGAATCTATAATTGCACATAAATTGAAAGGAAATAGACAATCATCAGTTAATTAGATTTTAAGTCACGCACAATTTGGCATGTAACATGGTAATCTATCAAAAATAATCTTAAATTACTGCATTGGTATACCAAGACTTACATGGCGGTTATACACTTCAGTTAGAGTATTTCTTTAACAGAATTTTGAAGAAATCCGGGGGAAATCGAGATAGCTATTTGGCAATACCAAGATAATGTGACACTGTCATGTTGACAGTCATCCATCATGCAGCTCACTTCACGTCTATAATCTATATTATTTTATGTCAAAACAAAATGACACGAGTTGCGCTCGCTCTGCCAGATTTTGTTTGTTTTGTTTTTAAAAAACTTTCCTTCGCGTGCTAGTTTGGTGTTGTTTCTTTGTGTATTCTTATTTCTAGTGACATTTCAAAACGTTTAACTTGGATCACACAAATGTGTAGTTCGTGTGTTTTATCTTACGGAAATGCAACAGCTTTCTATAATAACATCCTTGGTATGTACTTTAGATTAACCATAATCTGTTATTTGCTATATAATTAATGATAATTCCGTGTTGTTTTACTCGTGTAACTTTACTATTGCATTATGCACTTTTGTATACGTGTTTCTTAGAACGGTATGTGCAACGTATGTACCTAAACTCTATATTGAAATACCACCCACAAACTTTTTAAAACACCATAAACAGCACATTCTAGAAGTTTGAACACTCATGATACCATGTTATTGACTTACTTATTCACTACTTAACTTACTTAAGTAATTTGGCCATGTCACCATGTGTAAAGAATGTACCAGGATTCTTGTTCTATATTATTTACTAGCTGCCTCCGCGCGGTTTTACCCGCGTAGTTCCCGTGGGAATACAGGGATAAAATATAGCCTATGTTACTCGTGGATAATGTAGCTTTCGAATGCTGAAGGAATTTTCAAAAACAGTCCATTAGTTTTTGAGCCTATTCATTACAACAACCAAACAAAGTTTTCCTCTTTATAATATTAGTATAGATTATTACTAGCTGACCCGCGCAACTTCGTCTGCATCACATCATGGTTCACAATAGGAGTTAATCTTAAAAGGGTGAAAATTTAGGGTTGTATATAAAAATTAAAACAATAATATTTGTCTAAAAAATAAAATTAAGGGGTTGTTCTCTCTTAACATTTAGGGTGATGAGAAATAGATGTTAACCGATTCACAGACCTAACCAATATGCACACAAAATTTCACATGAAAAAGTCGAATGAATATGGAGGAGTTTAATTACAAACACCATGCAGGAGAATCTTATATACTAGACGCATTTATCTAGTACTATGATTGAATACTTTACCTGCCACAGCTGCTGTTGATATGTTCCAGACAGTGACGACTTTTTGATGCCCTAAGCAATTCACGCCCATGAGGTCCCCTATCCTTATGTCAACTAGAATTGGTCTTTAAACATTTTTGGTGACGTGAGAGTGAGATATGATGCCGTAAGGATGGTTTTTTTTTGTGGTTCTTCTGGTGCTCTCTAGACGTGATGCCCTAGGCAATTGCTTAATTTGTTTAAGGGTTAATCTGATACTGGTTCCAGATGTTTACTTTAGAGTAGACTCCTTCTAGTCTTTGCATGTCTTCCACCTTTGGCTATGTTCCTTACTTTGGTGAGATTGTGTTTGTCACAAAAAGTAGAGGAAAAAATAACAACTTATATTATACACTGTGGTAAAAGCTTATGAAACATTCCTTTCAAATAATGTTGGAAATTGGTGGGAATTTTACACTCTAACATGATAACGTAACATAGACATGAATTTAAAATAGTAATTGCAAATTTATCTTTATTTTTCATACATAATTACTAAGCTTTTTGTGGGCCCGCAGCAAAATAACATAATAAATTATGTTGGTTAACCAACTATAACTTAGAGTATATTGTAAAAAAATTAGTTCCAGCGATTATACAATACTGAATTCAGGTTCATAGCATAATATGCACATATTTCTTATAGGTACACTTTGTAGGGACTTCTTTGGATAATTAATTTAATAAGTGCAGCAGACAACTACAACTACAACCACAAAAAACTAATAAACCATGGAAAATCCTTGAACACCTCTAAGTTCAACAAAGTAACTTATTGATAGACAGATATTAGGTACTTTCAGGCGAATCCAGTCAGATTTTTGTTTCAGTTCTCTATTATAATTTTGACATTGCACATTTTAAGTATTATTTGCAGCATAATTAAAACACAATAGATCTAGTGTGGTCGCAGTGATACAAGCTCCAACTTGAAATAACCACTTAATCCAATCATTAAAAAGTCACCTAAACGACATATCAGAAATCATTTAGCAGAGAAATTTGATGACTCACAACCCAGTGGTCAGGTGACCGTGCACAAGCATAACCTGTAGTGGTTCAGCAAGTTTACTCTTATATTTTGTGTTTGTCTGTCCGCGCGTAGGAACGGCGGGTGCCCGTTGACTCACCAACCAGTTTTACTATTGGAATTTATTGTAAGAGGCATAGCAGTTCGGATCTTAGGGTAAATTGTTCAAACTTCCTTAAACGTAATAGAGTTGCGTAAAACCATTACACACAAGACGTCTAGAGCTAATTACCTACTATATAAAAGTTTCATTATTTTGTCACTAGTGGCTCCCCGCGGTTTCACCCGCGTACCCGGTAGATCTTCCATTTTCCCGGGATAAAAAATAGCCTATGTCCTTTCCCAGGCTCTAGACTATCTGTGTACCAAATTTCATTTAAATCGGTTCAGCAATTTTTCAGCGTGAGAACGAGTCAGACAGAGAGATAGAGAGTTACTTTTGCATTTATAATATTAGTATAGATTTGTCTCCTGTGATTTCACAAGCAAAAAATGATGTGTTATCAATTTACTGCATCGAGATTAATGTATCAATTATTTAATTCTTATGTTATCCAATAGGATGAAGCTTTGTGCCTGTTACCGTTCATAAGGGATTATTTAAGTTTGCCCTAGGAAAACCACCAAGCATTCATAAATGGGCAAATGATGATGCGATTAAAAAGATCATCGTTCAGCATTTAGCTTTATTCAGTAAGTGTAAGGATATGAATGATAGTATTTACAGCTTTAATTCTACAATTTGACATAGGTACATATGCCGGTAGTCATGAGTAGGTACATTATAAAAATGAAACGTGTGCAAGGTCGTCCACTAGTTCCACTACTGATGTCACACGACTCGCATGCATTCTTATCGTAACATAAATCATAATACCTACTTTTATGTTCTCGTTTGTTTAGATCTCTTTTTAGATGATATTCTCATAGAAGACTAAATGTCGAAATTACCTAATAGGACAATGCAATGTTCATCGGCGACGAGCTTTACCCAGCTTTGGTGAGATCTTATAGCTATAATCAGATAGCTAGACATAAGTAAATTTTATAATTGGCTTCTCTTTAACTTTCCCGAGATATAAAGTAGCATATGTCGTTTCTCAAGCTTTAGTCTTACTCTGTACCATCGTCATCATCAGCTCATATGCTATTTATACTCTGTACCAAATTTCATAAAATTCTATTCATTGGTTTAGACATGAAAGCGTAACAGACAGAGTTACTTTCCCATTTACAATATTAGTAGGGATTTAGGGCATACCTACTTATTAGAAGATTGATTGTATGTAGGTCATGTTTGTTTTAAATTTGGGTGCTATGCCACCTCGATCCTCAAACAGTTTGACACGTGGGGGGTAACTGAAGCGATACAATGGGAAAGCGGCCTCGTCGCACTCAATTGTGTAATAGGCCCGACCTTACCTTGTTTTAGGAGCCGCATTACGATTTATACCTAACGGATTTTTAATGGGCTTTAATACATAAGTGTTGCATTGTATTTAGTTGTGCTCATTACGTGGACATCGCAATCAATGGTCATCGAAGAAAGACGTAATCAAACGTGGAACTGATGAAGTATTTGTGACATAAGTATGAATTTTCTTAATAACTGAATATCCTGCCGTCATAAATATCATCCCAAGTCCCAACTGAGCCGTGGTGGTAATAACATAACATAACTGAATAACACATTGGTTACGTTTATCCCGGGAAACTATTAATGCGGGTGAAAGCGCAGGATAATAGGGTTATACTAACTTCCGTAGTATAATCTTATCTTATAACTATAATAATATGTATATGCGAATGTTTGAATGGATGTATTTTGTTATTCGATCATATCAGAACGGCTAGAGGGATCTAGAAACTTGGCTCTCCGATCTCTGCTAATATTATAAATGCGAAAGTAACTTTGTCTGTTTGTTTGCTTTCACGCCTAAACCATTTAACCGATTTTGTTGACATTTGGTACAGATATAGACTAGAAGTTGGGAAAGGATATAGGCTATTATATACCCTGGAGAAGTTAAAGGTACCTCGGGAACGCGGGTGAAAACGCGGGGCGGAACTTAGCGTATAATTATCTCTTGAACATTATAGATCCATCGTATCCCGGGTGGCAACTAAAGTTACATAATAATAACATAAATCTATAACATTCCACGGGAACCGTATCATATGCAATTTCTTAGAGCAGACGACATTGCGGTCACAGTCACGGCACATTCCTAGTCGATTGGCGACGGTCACTCAACTGCATCTCATGGTGATAATCGGACACGACCGGTCTTCAATCAGAGACCTTTTAGACTTGGACGTCGCTAATTTTGAGGACTTTATAAGGACCTTGTGTTTTGCTTTATTTTGATCTTCATAAGTTTTGACTAAAATTGTTTAAGGGGTCATAAACTGAGTAGATTTGCTTGTAGCATGTTTTTATCGTTTTGCAAATCTCTCAAAAGTTGTAAAAGAAATATCCTTTATTCATGTGCCTATGCTTTCACCAGCTCTTATGGTACTTACATACGTTATACTAGCTGCAACGCCCCGCGGTTGCGCCAGAATAGTGCCTGTTCTCGTAGGAGTCCTGGGAAGACAAATGCCTATGTTACTCCCTGGTTTTGAAGCCTTCCATTGGTTAAATATTTAAATAAATAAATTGAATGGTTTAAGCGTAAGAAACAGACTCCCAAACACATTATAATATTAGTAAATAGATAGGTACAATGATCTGATTTAAAAAAGAAAATATCCTTCTGAAAGTGGGTATAACTTTAAACTAACATGACTTGTCTTTATTTTTTGTCTTTAGAAGGTTATCATTGACCTTTAATAACACGGATGTTTAAACAGACATGCTCTGATTGCGAATGAATTATTCGACTTGATGATCGCTCATCGAACTAATCGATTGTTCGACTCGACTAAGATCAATGAACCGGGGTCGATTTGTTCGAAGAATAATCGGATGGTAATGTTTACTCTTGCCTGTAGGAAATTGCAGCTCGCCATCATTATCGCATACCTGCGCATTGGCATGTGAAATATACTATGTACATTGTGGCGTAACTATGAAGCATTTTTTTTGCTGTAATATTTTGCAATTGGTACTCGTAGCTAGTATTCAAAATTCAACCTTCTTGCCAGTGTGTAAGTTTAACATTTCACTAGTGCATTCGAAGGCCGTTTCACCCGTTTTTTCTGGGATCAGCAATTTTTAGGAATAAAAAAAAATTACACTTAAAAAAAATTTTAATCGAACTGTGACAGCTTATCAGTAATATATATTGTAAGTAATAACTTCAAACGGCAACATACTATATACAGTCATGTCCTAAATCTAGGTCTTTGATTATACCGTTTCCGTTTTACTAAGCGGGGTCAACGCCCACATGTTACCAGAGTTATGATAAACCACATAGTTATTCTACATTAGATGGTGCCTAGGGCTAAGTTATGTCAAAAACCAGAAATTAAGCATCTCTTAAAGAAAATTACCTACCTACAAGGCGTAGAGCCTCATAGCAAAAATGTACAAGTTATATTAATCATAGAGGTATTACAAAGGTATTAATTGTACAAATTTGTATGTGTGTTTGTTAAAGGCTGAAGGGATCGCGATTAAATTTGGCACAGAGCTAGAATATGTCCTAAAATAACACAGACTTTTTGTCCCGGGAAAATTGAAGAACCCTCGGAAAACGCGGAGTAGCTACACGAATTATGTACAGAAGTAATTTCCCAACAATTATAATTACCAGATGCAAATTAAAGAGCCTTGTCCTATTTATTCATGGCCTTGATTACGCATACAGATCTGTTATCGGCTTCCGTTTAAGTTGGGAAGTTCTATATTGGTTACTAGCTGCCTCCGCGCGGTTTTACCCGCGTAGTTCCCGTTCCCGTAAGAATACAGGGATAAAATATAGCCTATGTTACTCGGGGATAATGTAGCTTTCCAAAGGTGAAAGAATTTTTGAAATCGGTCCAGTAGTTTCGGAGCCTATTCATTACAAACAAACAAACAAACAAATCTTTCCTCTTTATAATATTAGTATAGATATAGATGATCGAGGCAAAGATTTGGTGTCAATCAAGTAATTAAACATACCTACGTTATTTTATACATCCTTCCTAAGTAATTAAAGTGACCGGTTAGTTTGTGGTACTTGTGCCTTGGCTACTGTTTCAATATTAGCCTAAGCAAGTATGTTAGTTTTGAATCAGTTAAGAAGTGATTTTTCGTTAGTATAAAGATCTGTCTTCATAATTAAATATCCTGGTACAATGTACCGAATAGCTGATTTAGGTATTTATAAAGATGAACAATTGATTGCTTTGGGTGGGTATTGAACTCGGAACTAGCGAATTCCGGGCCGCTAACTACAAAGCCAATCGGCCAGTCAAAGAAATGATTTATGTGGGGTCCATAATTTGTTAATATTACAAATTCGCTGATATAATTTTAGACCATTGGATCAGAGGTGTATTACAAAAGAAATTCCCGGGATCAACTAATTTTGGCTTAACTCTACAAAACGTTTTTACATCTAGAGTTTTCTATTCTATACTATAAAGAGGTAATAGCCACGTTTAAGGTCATAATCGTTTGGCAAGTAGCACGCGTTTTCTTTGTAATGTAAGTCGTGTCGTGTCTCGACATTTTTGACACGCTTTTATTTATGTGGATCACTTGAGAAGTTGCGTTTACCGTACCTACCATGGGCATACCTGTTCGTAAAATCGGTCTTTGACTTTGCAGACTTTAACTTATGTTGACAGATTAGAATTTGCATGTAGGTACAATTATGCTATCAAATCATAAGTTCTTCGTAAATATTACTGCGGGAAGTAGGATATTATACACACCTCCATCATTAGGTATCATGAAGTATTGATGTATTCGTTGATCATGTGATGATGATGTCGTTCTTGCCGGTTTCGGCTATAGCGACGCATGTGGCTTACCCTTTGGTGTGCTCGAATGTGGTTGAGATATCCTATTATTGCTTTATATGTTCGCGTCCACTGGGGACAAGTCAGGCAGTTTCAAACTTCAGAAGTTCGGGCTTTAAACCGGTACGTTCGCTACTAAGGCACCACGGCTAGTATGTACATACATAAATTATGTTTATTAATAATTATATATAATAAATAATTTTATTTTGCGTTATGTATGATAAAACAAAGTATAGGACTTTGTTTTATGATTTCCTGTAATAGACCATACAAGGTACATATATAAGGTACAGATAACTGCGTAGTTACTAACTTTGTCAAACTGAATTATTGTTAACTCCGGTCCAACATTTTAGTTGCGATAGTTACGGGTCATCAACGCTTTCATTTTTCTCGCTTATCATTTCAGCATATCTGCAAAATATCCTGTTTTGTTCTGATTACAGAGTTAGGCGAATAATTTTATCAAATAACATTAATTAAACTACGGCTACTGAAGAGAATTTTAACAGGGTCGGCAACGCGTGAGTCCCCACTCACGCGTGGTGTTGCAAGCGTCCATACGGCTACGGTCCCCGCATCAGATGGGACCGTATACCTGTATACCACCTTTGTGGTACAAAAAAAGAACACAATACCGCTTGTAGGTCAAAGGTTCGAAACTAGAGTACAAAATCAATTACTTTCTCTTCATTTCCATGTCAACAATCATGTAATGTTATATTTCATGTAACAGCAACACCATTAGCTATTGCTTTAATATCTTCCGCCATATTGCCAATAATTGTCCATTCAACACGCGTTTTGGTATTAACTGCATCACAAAGTGTTCCGTCATAGGGTTCGACATCACCTTTAGCACGTTTTTGCGTTTGTAAAGTTACATGTTCTGAATCTATCTTGTAAGGTGTCTGTTGTCATCACGAACGTAAAATATTTATACTTAATATATAAAGCTGAAGAGTTTGTTTGTTTACTTGCTCATCTCATTAACTACTGGTCCGATTTGTAATAATAGTTTAGTGTCAGATAGCCCATTTATCGAGGAAGGTTATTTTTTATCCCTGTATTCCTGGGGGAAAAGGAACGCGGGTGAAACCGCGCGGAGGCAGCAAGTAAATGTATATTTTCACACTCCCTATAATAGAAAATATGTTGGGAACAAACTAACGACATGCTTACTGAAAATTAGAGTATTACATTCATCATGTTATTAATATGACATTTACAAAATGCGTCCATAAACAATCAATACATAGAACGATATAGCAATCGAGCGATAAATTAGCTGCGCCTGCGCCGGATGTCTTTAAGTGCTGTATACATATAACATTACAGAAAGGTCTAGCTAGATTATGAAGTTAGTAGATATGTAGAGGTAGTAACTTCTCATTCTAAGTTGAGTAACACACCAATAACAATAAAAACCATAGATAAATATAATACAACCATAAAAATACCGTCAAAGTAATTTAATAATACATCAATTCTTCATAACGGTTCTTTTCACTTTGAAGAATTTAACCAAAACATGATTGTAAATGCTAACTAACATTGTAAATGCGAATGTAACTCTGTCTGTTTGTCTTGCTTTCACGCTAAAACTACCGAACCGATTTAAATAAAAATTTTCACACAGATAGTCTAGAGCCTGAGAAAGAACATAGGTTGCTTTTTATTCCGGGAAAATGGAAGATCTCCCGGGTACGCGGGTGAAACCGCGGGGAGCCACTAGTCTGTTAATAATATAGCTCTTTTCACCAGTTTTTGTTTTGTTGTTGTTTGTCTCATATGCATTACTGTCTAATCTATATATTTCAGTACTGTCGCGAGGTTGATGACCTCCCTCAATTCGTTTGTATGCAGTCTAACCAATTAGGACTTGCTGACCGCCTAAGTGGTCCCTAAACTCTTTGTTTTTTTGTCGGATCCTTTGTTGTTTTGTCGTCTTCGTTGAATTGGAGGTCTCGTTGATTTATTTTGAAGACAATCCTAAATAATATTACCAATGCGACAGTAAATCTGTCTGTCTCGCTTTCATGCTAAAACTACCGAACCGATTTTAATGAAATTTGGTTTACAGATAGTCTATAGCCTGAGAAAGGACATAGGCTACTTTTTATCTCGAGAAAATAGAAGATCTCTCGGGGACCCACTAGTGGTATTATATAATTCTAGGTATAGTTTAAATTTATCTGTAAGTATTCCATCTACCTATGTTATAATGGTCTTGTTTTGTTCGAATAAAGTTGGACATTGTTAGCGTTAGTAAATTGAAGGATGTTATGAATTACGCTTACTTACTTAATTCTGTGTCCTTTGCTACGTTTTACTCATCCATTGTTGCTCTTGTTATGATGTCGTTCATTTTGTTTTGACTGGTGTCTGTTAGTTGCTGTTTGAAAACATTATACATTTCAATTAATTTCTCACGAATTCGTTAAAGTCCATGTATTTTCCAAACACAATACAGAGTTATATATTTTTCTAAACTGAGTAATACTACTTAGTAGGTTACGCCACTGAAAGAAAAAAGAGCTGATATTCAACAAATGGCAGAAGTGATTGTGCTGCAAAACGGCTAAAAATATTTCGAGTGTTGTCTTTCGTGCAGAAAAGCTTCATCAAGCTTTAAAAGCTACAGACATACACACATGTAGCTAAATAAACTCTTTATTTGTGAAATAGAGTAAAGAAGTATTTACTTGATCTCTCATCTATCGTGGCTCTTAATCGTTCAGCAATGGCCAGATTTACTCACGTATTCATCATTATCATCGGCTCATATACGTCTCCACCAAGAAGCTCGAGCCTCCCCTAGCATCGAGGGGGTTTACCAGAGTCCACCACGCGGGCCTAGTGCGGATTGGCGGACTTCACATGACTTTAATTGTGACATCTCATCTCAGGCATGCATGTTTCATCGCGATGTTTTCCTTCACCGAAAGCCAGTGGCGTGAATCCGTACACGTCACGTATTGAGGTTCCTAAATTTAGCCTCAAATGGTCATGTTTACCATTGGCTACGTGATCGCGAAAAACATTATGAGGTTGAATACCCGAAGGTTTGTTGACTTGTTTTGATAGCTCCTAAACATGATCTGGTCCTAAACATGAGGTGGTCCGACGATATCTCCAAGGTGGCGGGGAAAAATTTAATGGGAAAGGCCAAGGATCGAGCCCAATGGCGTGCGCTGGAGGAGGCCTATGTTCAGCAGTGGACCCGGATAGGCTGATGATGAAACGTGATCTGTGTTTGAAATTCTAAATCGTGTTTATATGTCACTAGTGGCTGCACGCAGTTTCACCCGCGTACCCGAGAGATCTTCCATTTTACCGGTATAAAAAGAAGCCCATGTCCTTTCTCAGGCTCTAGACTACCTGTGTACCAAATTTCATTTAAATCGCTTCAGTAGTTTTAGCGTGAAAGCGAGACAGACAGAGTTACTTTCGCATTTATAATATTAGTTAGGATTGTATCTGTTTGATGTACTCTGCATTTTGGCTACTGTAACTGATGTTCCTTTTATTCAGTAATTTTGGTTCTTATTTACAAGTTTTATTTGTTAAAGCACTCGTAAAACAAGGAAGTGCTTCAGCACCAAAATAACTGTACCAATACTTCGACCTGTACATTTTTGCGGAATGAAATTCCATACCAATTTCATTGAACTGGTTAAGTGAAAGCATGGTATTGCATTCTTATTTCAATCTGTATGTATATAATATATACATACATTATATAAATATATATAGTTAAGTACTTACTAATGTCTTTCTATAACGCTTATCTCTGTAATGGTTTTCTAATGACAATTGATATTATTGTAGAAACTAAGCCAGTCTTTATTTCACCAGTCATCGAGTCTCGATTCGCTTAATTGACTTGAAAATTTCACTTAAAGGATTTCCTTTTTTCTTGCTACTCATATGAATTCAATTTGACGTATCGTTGCCGTTTAAACATGAAGAGATTTTTTGGTATTCATCACATGTTCACGCAGATAATTAAGTCATTCAGCCGTCACGAAATCATTGACACAAAACCACTTATATGTGATACTTATACACATCAAAGTACAAAAACCATATACGGTATGCGCAGGACATCGCCCGTTACGATCATTGTCTTGCAAAACGATTCTTAGCATTAGCTTTCGACTCCCGCGCAAGGACATTCTCATTTCAAATGTTCGATTGCCTGATTGTGATTCGTCGCGGGTCGCCGTTCGCAAACAACGGGCGATGCGCACGCGAATACGTGATCCACCTTCGATAGAATTACTAGTATTAATTATCACCTTTCCAGTATCGTTTGCAGCCGAGCCATTGACCACTTTCG
Source organism: Thyatira batis (assembly GCA_905147785.2). NCBI lineage: Eukaryota > Metazoa > Arthropoda > Insecta > Lepidoptera > Drepanidae > Thyatira > Thyatira batis. The sequence goes on from LR990489.1 coordinate 10,655,866, forward strand.
TTTTTTTCTCACCGACACCTTTAACAGGTGAGTAAAAGGCATAGAGTAAAACAAGGGTGGTACAGTGAAAGCAAGAACATATTGCGTAATAATTGTTTGCTCCTTAGAGTCATCGTACGAGTTTATAAGTCCAATTTGCAAAGCTGTTTTTGGAAACCCGTTATCTTCGCTACGGTTATCAGCATTCAGAGATCGTTTGCAGAACACACAATGAAGTCATGAGCCAAATCCGATTTGTCTTGTGTTTTGTAAAGTAAACCTATTAGCTCATTCCCAAAGTCAGCTTTGACAATTTTTGTGACATGTGTCGTGTCATGCGATATGTGTTTGGCTCTTGTTAGCGGTGTGTATGTGTGTATAGGGTACATATTGATTTCATTATTAGTCTACCTTGACTTCTTCTACATGTAGTATTCAAAATAGCGACCTTTAGAATTGAAGGTTTAAATTTGATTTCAGTTGGTTTAACCTACATAGAAATTTGAGTTTGGAGTTGTTACTTGTTATCCAGCTTTTAATTTTAAACTTAAGTAATTCTATGTCCATATTGTCCATGTCATAATATGAAAAAAAGCATTATCTCACGTTTTAAGCATTTCTTTATGTTATCCTTGTCATAAATCACTTTTATTGTTGTATGCTATTTATCAAACAAATACGAAATCTATATAATCTCTGATTAGTATTGCTATGTTTATTATTCATACCATGTGGTGCCATGAACAGGCAACTTAAAAAAAGGCAAATCCCGCCGGACAAGGTTCCCGTTACACATGATTCATCTCAACGTTTTCCGACTTTATAGGTATGTTTAAACTTTATCTATAGTTAACTTACCATTAATTTCCTTTATATTTCACTCACTTCAGCAGCACGGTTTCACTAGCGTTGTTCCCGTTCCTGTAAGATAAAATATGACCTATTTTACTTCATGATATTGTAGCTTTACATTGGTAAAATAAACATTTAATCTTTCATTTTAGTCCCTCCTACCTTAATCAATATAAAGAGTAAATTTCTGAGACAGCTTTTTATCGTATTTTACTTAACACCATCATGAATGCGGTTTCCTTTAGCAAGTGTCGGAGCGATGACATTTAAGACAACTTGTAAAACTACATAACTGACTAACGACCTTGCTCATCCATTATTTTCCGTCTGGCTTAATTTTTTGGCATTTTTATTCAGAATATTGACAATATTTTGCACCAAATTGAATGGCCATCACATTTTTTAGTTTTAATTTAAAAAGTAAATTTATACTGATTAAAGCTCCAATAAAAAAAAAATACTAATTTATATAAGATGCACCTTGTATTTTCTAGGTCACTAAAATGCCAATAGGATCTAGTTTTAGATGCTAGTGAATACGTTATCTGTGTTTCAGTAGACATTATCCAATTAATATTATAAACGCGAAAGTTTGTGAGTATGGATGGATGGATCTTTGTTACTCTTTCACGCAAAAACTACCCAACGGATTCGGATGAAATTTGGAACACAGACAGCTTGTAACCTGCCTTAACATATAGGCTACTTATTATCACGGGAAAATTGAAGAAGCTACGGGAACACAGGTGAAACCGCGGGGAGCCTCTAGTATATTAATATTTACTTCTGCGGTCGTCGCCTTTTCCCAAATCTGTGCTAATTTCCCGTGTTAAATGAATTAGAAAGAAAACCGTAACTTGATGCGTTTGTGTTTGTTCACTTTTTATATACTCAGGAGTCAGGTGTCGTCGCTTTCACCCGCTTGATTGGCAGCGGGTTAAACACAATCCATCATATTGTATTATCATTATCAAAATCTACAATTTCAATCACTATCGCTTTTGAAGATGGTCACTCGTTTATTTGTTGTGCTGTAACTTCATGCTGTTACGTCATAGTTTTTGTTTATGTTGCACAGGATCGGGTTTGAGTTCTTCCGGTGATACCACGTCTACTTTCAGCTCTAGTTCACTTTCATTGGCTTTCGAATAGGGAATGCGGTTTCATTATCATTTATAATCGTACTTGGTCCTACTACATCCATTATTGATTCTGCAATCAATTATGTTTTATCAGACATTTCTTCGTGAGTTATTTTTTATTACGCTGGATTCTCTTTCCGCAAACGTATCAATGAACTGCTATTGTTTATTGTATGTGATTGCTACTTCAATATCTGGATCATATAAATCATGCATCAATTTTCTAAATAGGACTCATTGTTATAATAACTATCCATATATAGTTATTGCTGGCGCAGCTATTAAGCCAATTGCTTCTCATTTGATAACTTAACAGGTCTTTGTATGTATCCAACTATTTGTTTCTGTGAGGTTTTCACTTCGTTATTCCTTACTGCAAGTACATAAATAATTACGCCTAATTCCCAGACACGTTACGGAGCCGTTGCGTAATGTTAACACCTTGCATACTTTCATTGTTTTACCTGTATTATCCAAAATGAGATAACACTTAATTTGTCACGACTCTGGGAACATTTCTTTTGGCTTTCCATCGTATTTGTTCTAACAAAGTGCCTCGTAATGCTGCCCATTGTGATGACTCTTAAACTTTTTGAGTGGTACATCATTGTACGATGTAAGAAGCTTTACGATGAACTGTGAATTGTATTGATTTATAGCTACATGTTTGTTGGATTGAAAATAATCTCACGATTGCTTTGCAGCGGGCAGATTATCTTTCTATTTACGAATAGATTTGTCACATGATATAAGCGGAACTGAATTTTACTTCAGTACCTTTCGAGTGCTTTCTAATTTCTTGATTATGTGTGGTCAGTTTTTTTTGTTTTAAATGAAAACACAAAATTGATCATCAAAAATATGTGCGATGGTATCATTTATAGTTATTTATAATACATCTCTGAAAATATATTCTGAATGTGTTATTTTACTGATGCTTAAATCTAAGATTTCTCCTAATATCTTCTCGTAGTATCTTAAACTTGTTTCTTGTCTGCCTCAAGACCAGTCTAGTCATGTCATTGTTTGTCTGTTGACGTAGAAATCTACGTTGGTGGGCTTTATAGGATACGGTTAACTTAGCTCAATAAATAAAGAGAATGCCTATCAGTAAAATGTATTGAATGCTAATACAAAGGGAATATGAATCAAGATTATACGATTAAGCTTTGCATCTGATACATAGTACTTTTATGAGCACATGTTTACTAAATACTATTATTTTGAAAAGCAACATATTGGACTGGTTGGTCTGGTTGGACTTTCAAGGCGCCGGTCGTGGGCTCGAATCTTACCCCAGACAAATCTTTGTGAACATGTCTGTTGGACAAGCATCAGATAGACCGTGCCTTTGCCTTTGCCTGTGCCGTGACCTTCTTTCAGTTCGGTGTTCATATTTATATTTCTTGCAATAATTTAACGAATACCTACTAAAAATTGGCTGAACATTAACTCAATAAAATATAAACAGTCCATTAAATAGCTGAAACAATATCAATATGAATGTCCTTGTTAAAGTATTTAGCGCACTGTACGGGCCCCGTCTTTGTTTACAGTAAACTAACCAACTGATAATTCTACAGGTGTTGCATATGATATGAGGTCGTGTGATAACGTAAGCTTCTATTTCAAGCTAATGTTATTTAACAATAACTCTGAATATTTTGTATTATCTTATTAATGTTATGAATTCGAAAGTTTGGATGTATGGATGTTTGTTGCTCAACCACTCCAGAACTCCTGAAGAGGACTTTAATAAATAGGATATGTTCTGCAATTTGATGTAATTATATTCCGGGAAAATTTAAGATCCCCAGAAACGCGTGACATTTGTAATTTAAAATGTAGCTGGTGAGCTCCTATTATTAAATCTTGTAATAAATTTTGACACATAAGTGTGTATCTTCATATTGAGATTATAAACTAAATATATAACTGGAAAATTCTCACATCATACTGGTTTCTTTGTTTGAATACGATTTCACAGAGATGAAGTTTTTTGGATAAACCGGTATCTTTATGACAAACAAATTGTGATTTGTACATAAAGTTTATCCTAATGTTTAAGTTATATTTTTCAGAGATTGCTTTTTAGCATTTTAATGCTTATTTTAATTGACAAATTCTTCTAGTTCTCTTCTATTCATGTAGTTATTTCTACAGGAACTGATGTTATAATTTCATCATTGATACGGATGTTTAAAAAGTTCTTTTAATATTGAATTGTTACTCTTACAAAATATCATATATAGTTTAGGTCTTGAATTTTTATGAAATGCAAAGAATGACCACTTGTGCATTCTTGACCTAAATGGCACATCTCCGAATTAATAAGATCTATTCATCACGTAAGTTTTCGTAACACAATCTAATGCCATATTGCACTTGACATTAATCAAAAGAATAACTGGTTTCGTTTTTATCGAATTTAATATCAAACAATAATGGAAATCAGCTTCAGTCGCATACAAATTAAACTTGACACTTTGAAATATATTAGAAACTTTTGATTGCATAAAATTATTGAATCTCCAAAGTTTCCGTTGCTTTATCGATGTAGATGTTATTTGCGAATTGTCTGATAACGCCCGCCAACGTAATATTCATATCCAAAGTAACAATTAGTGTTTGCATCAATCAATTTTTATTCCCGTTTATCGAGTAATAAATTATTATTGATTTTATTGAAACCCTGAGGCGTGTATTACGCAAACATTCTCGTACGACATCATCTCTATTTAGCAGCCTTCGATCGAAGCCTCTCGCCGGCCAGTCCGCCGCTGTCGGTGCGCCCGCGCACATGCGCGACACGTTACTATTTGGAAAACATTTCCATCGATTTTGTGTGCAGTGCCTCTGGATTTGTGTCGATATTTTCTGTGTTATTGAACTATCTTCTCTTTATTTTGAACGATAAAGAGATTGATGTTGGAACGTTTTCGTTTAGTGTTTGCTTTGTGAAGGATCTATCGTTTTCTGCTTCTTGCGGTGAGTTGGACGACAGCCGTCGATATTTATGCAAATGCTAATCTTTATTAATGAATATTTTTAAAATGTGTGTCTTTGGACATTTTGCCTTCCGTATGCAGATTATCGGGCATTCATAACATTTAAAGTAATTGGTCTTAGGTTGCGCTCAAATGTTTACCGTTAACGGTCGCACAGCACACTTTAGGTAAATCACCTATCAAGTCGTTTACACGTTTTGTTGATCATTGTATTTTATTGCCTCTAATCCCGGGAACGAGCCGGATCTCCTTAGATTATGAAAATCCTTAACTTCCATTATCACTTGATTTTGCAATATCGTCATCCATCCAATTCTAAACGCTAAGGCTTAGAATTTAAGGTACATATCAGTAAATCAATCATGATGTATTTGTTGCAAGAACGTGGGTGTCACTTCGCTTATCATCCATATTGTGTTAGAGTTCCTTGTATCCATACTTCATTATCAGTTTTAAGGATATAAGGATAAAGTTGGCTCAAATTTTTAATCACTTTGTAATTTCTAAACATGTTTTTCATTACTTTAAATTTGTTGCGACGTCAAGGGAAACATTGACAGCTGTTTTAACCCCTTTTGCATATTTAGAACGAACATAACTATAAGCAGCTGTTCAAATTATTACAACCTTCATAACTGTCATGTTTAAAGCATGACCTGAATATTTTCTCTGTCTCCTAAAGATCAGCAGTAAGTTGTCAGTATCATAATCCTAGCCATCGTAATATTTCGCCCTTTTAATCAATGTTCAGTATTAAAATAATATCTTGTGCTTCCATCAATATATTTTTTATATATGGCAAGTTTTCATTTGCTATTACAATATTAATTGCGTCCAAAACTACGTTGGTATGTGGTTCAGCTGCTCTTGCTTCAGCAATGTGTTTAATCAGATGTTTATTTTTCAGATCTGCTTTAACCATGGCTCGGTATCAATAGTCTGGTGAGTAACATTATGTAACTTTTTAATTATGAATTTGCTTTTTATTTTCAGTCCATACTATTTCTTCTCTTATTGTTCGGGATGTGTCTCCCATGAAATATTTTCTAGTGTTATCAGCCGTAGTAGACCTCGCAATTCTCTTTTTTGTAGAGACTTTGGTGTCTGAACCCTTTGTTTGTCATTTATTACCGACAATTGCGGTTACGATTTTGCTACCTAAAGTTTCATAAATCCATTTCTTGTGGTCTTAGGTAGAGCAATACCTCCTGATCTAGTACGTGTCTAGTTTCATTTGTATTATGTAATAAATGTACAGTCCTTTACAATTTGTTAGTTTATTACGAAACATCTTGTTTTTGAAACATAAATCAAATGTATAATATGTAATATGTATACTTAGATTTAAGGTATTTATAATATGGGCCTAGTTGCCTGAAATAAAGGATTTATTATTATTATTATTAAAATCGTTTCAAAGGAGAGAGGTTCGTCATAATTATAGTAATTTGTTTAAACATACATTTAAATTGTCTAATCTTTTCTTGGGTTTGTATGCTTATGATCTTATGATCTTCGGCCTCACCAAACATATCTATTCTAACTAAAATCACCTTTTACCGTCAATTTGAGTTTTTATCTAAAGATTTTGTGACTTGTCTTTGATGAGCGTCACTCTCATTGTAGAAAATACTTCAAAGATACCTGATTCATAAAATAAATAGTTCATTATTCATTTGATAGTGTTTCTTTTACTTATCTTTAAGTGAAAACAATGTTATCTTATCTTAAGAGCCTGACCAATCTCAATCGCTATATCGTTGAATAACTGTTTTTAACGATATTGATGAGCTCTCATTTATATAATTAATTTGTATGTTTGTAGGTACACATTGAATACGCGTGACGTGACTATTCTTTGTTACGATATCTGGTTACAATAAAAATGATTAGGTTATGAACGGGTAGAAATAGAGGATTTGTCGTATTTGCTTTTACTTATTTACTAGCAGAATGCGAATGGCTCCTTAAAGTAAAATCGGAAAATATATGTTACTAGCTTCCGCCCTGCGGTTTCCGTATCGAAGGATCTCTATATCCTCGGTACAGTACAGTAAAAGTACAGAAAGTTTGACAGGAAATATTTTATCTTTCTGCCAAATTTCATTCAAATCCTTTCAAATGTTTTTGGCGTTCTTGAGTAGGTACCTACTAAATGTCTATCTACCATCAAAATTTTTACACTTATTGGAAATAGTAAGATTAGCTAAACGTTTGCTTCCAAAGCTTTTCAAATATTGACTACAGTATCTCGTCTTCTTACAAATAGCGTACTGATCTAATGTTTAACCCGTATTACGTAGGTGCTTATATCAATATCATTACTTTGTCGTATGTCTAGATTAAGCCTAAATCTAGGTTAATCCACAAACCGAAGTATCAAGTTGATCCTATTACTTAGGCTTATCTGAATTGGGTCCCATAAATAAGACGAGATACGAGGGTGTCCACCTTGCTGACCACACAAAACGGTTAAGCTTACTTTATTAACGAATTGTCCTAATTTTTGTGTAAGTAATTTTCTGCAATTAGGTACCATTAATAGACACATGCATATGTAAGCAGTAAATTGAGCTGTAAGACAAGGTTAATAAAGTACAAAATGAAGTGTGACATACGAATTAAATTAGCCTACTCAGGCAACAGTAAAGGGTGTAGAATCCGAAGGCTTCAAGATACAGTATGATAAAAACTCCATCGGCTAATTTCTTACATTAAACATATTAAACGTTATTGGCTTCAAACATAACCCTAAATTGAGTCCAGGTAGACGAAAATAACAGACAACACCTTGACCTTGATACCTATCTCAAGGACTGACCCATTAAAGCTCAAAATAGAAAGAAAGGTGAGTCGATGGTCTCTAGAGCTATTGGGCTAAAAGTTAATAAAGTAAAACTTCCGGTAAGGAATAATCAATATGATTCCAAACTGAATATAATACTATCTTCAAATACAAGCTTACTTTGAAATGAAGTATATTTATTCAAATAGGCTATCGCAGGCACTTATGTTAGTAGGTTACTTTTGCTGAGAAGAGCCCGCATTAAACTCGGCAATTACTCTTTATAAACAAATTTTTAACAATTTCTTCGTCGATGTACGTCTGCTAAAATATACCCTAGAATGGTCGAAATCATAAATATAATCATTTGTATTATATTTATACGAGAGCTATTCACGCCAATAAACAAACAAACTTAGTCTTTGTTAGGAACTGAAGGCTTGAAACTTAACTCTGAACTTCAAAGGTCATTTGAACACGTTTTAGTTTCCCATTTCAGTAGCAACTTCTTAATCGGTGAAGCCTCAAAAGTATAGATTATATTAATCTTGATCTCACACGTGGGTGTTATAGTTTTGTTATCACGTGCCATTTTGCTTTCCGCGTGCAATCAGCGTAACATACGATTTTTACACGTGCATTTTGTTTTAGCTAATAATTTGACTGTATATGATTATTTGCTATGTTCAGTATAGTCCTACTTATATTATAAATGCGAAGGTTTGTGAGAATGTATGGATCTTTGTTACTCTTTCACGCCAGATGCAATTTGGCACAGAGTAGAATATGTTCTGGAATAACACATAGGCTACTTTTTATCCCGTAAAGAATGACATTATGAATCTTCTAAGGTACAATAAATTTAGGTAATTCTAAAATTTCATGCATAGTCTATCTATTGCCATGCATGCTTCTTTCTTTGTGTCTTTTTCAAGATTTGTATCGTATCATACATTTAAATCATTTCACCCTTATAAGTGTGAAATACAACCGTAATACTGATGGTTCATATCTTCGCAATTGTAAATTGCAATGATTGTCCAAATTGTTAAAGAAAGTTTTTTTCCCACTTAAAGCGAAATGCGTATTTGCTATCTGACAATATTTACATTGACACATCCGTTCGGTTGTCATTACAATAAGCTTAACATGCTTTTAACTTGTCCGAAAAACATAAAATTTCACCAGTGCAAAGTAACGGTAAAACGTGATTACTGGATTTCCTTTTTGTGGTTATAATATTATCATTATTAAAATCATCAATGAACATGTTATTATCTATGCAATTAATTTTAAATTAATAATAAACTTTAATACTTCTATGATACATGTTAAAATGTAAATTTAAGCTATAACTTTGCGAATTACAAAATTATCATACAAAAGCTAAGTTTCTCTTATAAAGGAATTTTCATCGTATACTTGGCTGTCTAGCATTGAACTTTTATTTAATTAACGAAATTAAATAAAAAGCATTCTTGTAGGATGCTTTTTATTTAATTTTACAATTTGTAAGTAATGTCAAATTAATTCAATGTCGTCTCTTACTGAATGCTGACATGTGAATCTACATTCACTTTCTTTAAACTTTATTATTGCAGTAACACGATATCTTTAATCACTGTTTACCATAGTGAAACTATCGATAAATATTCGAATAGGTGATAATTGTCACTAGTTTGTAACTTTGCCAAACTACCTTAGATTTCCATAACATATATTTCCTTCTCTACCAAATCTCCCTAGAATTTAGTTACGAGGTGGACTTAGTCATTCGTAATTTACCATTTTTACACCAAATTTGCTGTTTATTAGCTTCTCTCAAACCGAATCTGATTGAGAACCTTCTTTCAATGAAGTCAATTAAAAAAATCCCTGAATGAACGAAATCAAAAGGAGTTTCATTAATATAGAAGCAAAGAGATATGTTGGCTATAAGTTGCTTTTCAATTTGCAAGAAATACTCTCTTGCAAATATTGTGTTTGCAAATGACATTGCTATCTTTAGTGCAGGTTTTTCCCCGACATGCATTAAAGTTATTGGGCACACGCATTCTAGTCATGATTGTATTATTAATATTCTTCAAGCGTTTACTCAAACCGAAGGATTCGACCTTTGATTTAGTTTTCCGCATTAATGTCAAATTTGTATTGTTAAGTTCACTCCAGGCAGTTTCCTCTTAATACTTAAATGTTTCGATTTGTCTTACGGGAAAACAAGTATTACCGATCATATATTATTTTTCCTTGAATGACAGGTAAATATGTTAATCAGTTGTAGCGAAATCTATAATAGCCCTTAGACTCGACTTCACCAGCATTTAACAAAGTTACATCTCAAAATCTTGGGCTCTACCTAGAAATTCCTGTCTAACGTTATCCTTTCTCAGAACTATCTACATGAAAATAAACGTGTACATAGCATAGATATCGCAGACTGTTGGTGAATGCATCTGCTTATAAATTCTAGTCACGATCATGAAACTGCAGGTTGGATGAACTTGGACATTCCAGGGCTGTCGGCTCGGCTTTGTGCCACATCCGAAGTCCTCACCGCACATTGTGAATTCAGATTTCAGGCCTCTACTCTGTTGCATAATATTGACGAACCACTTGACTCTGATGCGGAATTAAATTTGGCACATCTCGAGCATCATATGCGCAAGCGCATGTCTAAGTACTTCCTCGTAACAAAGTAATGTTTTCGTAATGTCTTGACATTAATGTTGAATGCAGTTTTTTATTGAATCAAAGTTTGACTACAATGTCATTATTGTTGTATAATTGTTGTATAATAAATGCGGTTTTGTTGGTTTAACCTCAAAACATAGTAGTTGAAGCTATCGGTAATGCAATTGAATCGTATAAGGATGGATTTATGAGTGTACCAAAATGACAACCAACTTGAAAGTGAAGCTTGCTTTTCCTTATTACTATTTGTTGCGTTTCAATTATAAAAAGACTGGCCTATTCAATATGTCTTGTAACTTTTATAAATGGTGAATTTTCTATAATCTCAAAGAAAGAAAGTTGTAATATCACGATAAATCTGTCACGTTTATGGAACCGGTCGGATTCAATCGATTAATCGTTGGACAAATTGATTTAAGCTACACATTCTGCTGCCGATTCTTACGCAGGCTACAAAGCAGGTAACACGACTCAAACTTACAAGAAAAATAAGAATTTGGAAACTAATCTGAACCTTTTATCTTTAACTGAAAAGATTCTAAGAGCCTAATCCCTGTTACTCCCTGATAATGTACCTTTCCATTGATGAAAGATAAGATCGGACCAGTAGTCGGAGCCTTTTTAATGCAAACAAACAAAAATCAAATCCTATACTATACTAGTATAGATGTGCTCTCCGGTACTTCCCAGCTTCACAATATGTAATAACGAAAGTAACCAACATCCTAATAACGAAATAATTTATTAAAGGTACACGCCTTTTTGGTCTAGAAATAGAAAGTTCATTAGTTCGTTACAACGTGCGTTGTAATCGTATTTTAATTTTAAATCTATTACTTTACATAACACCATGTTTCGAAGCTGATGTTTCTGTAATTTCTTTAATTACAATGGAACGGTCGGTCGATATTTCTGATAATCCGGTTTGTATCTGGCCTTTAATCCTAACTAATATAAATGCGAAAGTGAGTTTGTTTGTCCTTTATGTCGAAATGGATTTTCTGATCACAATGTTTTTATGTACAGGGATAGTTAGGTGTGTGAAGATGGACATAGGGTACTTCGTAGTACTACTTTGAATGTCGATCCTGCGAGTGTAACCACCGGGCGGTAGCAAGTCTACACTAATATTATAAAGAGGAAAAAGAGTTATTTGTGTGTGTGTGTGTGTGTGTGTGTGTGTATGTGTATGTTTGTAATGAATACCATTAATACCTCAAAAACTTCTGTGCAGATTAAAAAAAAATTCACCATTGAAAAGTTACATTATCAGGGAGTAACATTGACTATATTTTATCCACGAATTTTCCACGGGAACGACACGTGTGGAACGTCAACTCTTGTAACGATTGTTCAATAAGGCATTCACTATATAATTTATTATTGACTTCTTTATCTTATAACGAACAATTGCTTAAGATTAATCAATTTATATAATAACCAATTAGGTCATTATTGTTATATCAAATGTCCAATCAGTGATCAGACATTTAATATCCGTAGGTCAATAACTACAACTTAATCAATTTGTGAGTTAGATTTGTTTTATTTTATACAAGTCATATTATTTTGTTACACTTATGGTACTTATTAGTTCACTAACTAAATTCCTTATGTAGGTCATCAAATAAATAAGCAGTGATGAAGTCGAGAAATAAAAAACTTTATCCGCAATTACTTTTGCTTTACAGACGGCAATAGTCAGGTTAGATCTAGGAAGTGGCTAGCTAGCATTTCTTCATCTGATTCATCGATTCATGCTTTCTCTCTGGATCTTTTATTCAGTTGTCAGTTAAAGTCCGTAAAAACATCTGAAAGCTTCACTCTTTCTTTTCTTCCTGATCTTTTTTCTAATCTATAGCATTCACAGGTTTATTCGTTTTTAGCATTGGATCAATTAAAATTACTGAAGTCCATTCCTGGTTCTTTTCGCCTCGGAATTTAGGAATGCGTGTCCCATAAATGCTTTCGTTAATTAATATCAAATAACTTCAATTAAAATACCTTAGATGCCATTAAAATATTTTTCGTTACTTTTAATATTTATTACATTGAAACTTGATGACACCGCATTCACGTTCTTAGCTGTTATAAAATGTTCTATTTGATTTATGATCACAGTTACACTGATAGCATCGCACATTTCAATGATTATGTTATTGAAGAACCACCAAATATGTTTTAATTGTTTTTTAAATCTGATTTCTTTGATAGTGTTATCTTTAATATTTATTTCATCAGCATGTTGTGCGAATATTACACTTCTTCCTATATCTACGTCATTAATACTTGCAAATTTCTCATCATGTACTGGACTAAATGTTAAATAAGTACTAGGTACTGTATCAATAATTAAAACTTTTATATTTAGACTTGAGCATAGTATTATTAAAAGCGTGTGAAGTCTGTTAATCCACACTAGACCCGCGTGGTGGACTATGGGCTACACCCCCTCGTTAGGGGAGGCTCGTGCTCCTCGGTGGAGACGAATATGAGCTAATGTTGGATGAAGGATTCATCATCATCATTATATCAGCCGTAGGACGTCCACTGCTGAACATAGGCCTCCCCCATCGACTTCCATGCAGACCGGATGAAGGATTAATTCAACGTAATTCTTAGCAAACCTCTGTGATGTTACTAGAACCTAATATCTCTAATGCATCATCGATTATATCATATTACTTCGTTATAAAATGATTTTCGTCACTAATTACTTTTTGCGGATCCAAACCTACGTCACGGCAAAGTTGACCTACAAAATAGCTTCTTAAGCAAATTTTCGTGAGTCACTTCGTTCGCAGTCCGAAACCGCAATTCAGCATGTTTACTGCCAATGAGAAATCTATCTTATGTAATTGAATTCTGGTTGGAATTACAACGTCAATGTTTATTCATTCATCCGTAACAAGAGAAATGTTAATGAATCATATGTTTAAAATATTTCAAATTCAGACATGTAACGTGGAAGTTGTGACTTTGGTAATGAAGGTAAAATAAGGCCTTAGGTCAGATACCAAATTGAAGATTCGAAGATACTTTGTTCAAAAAATATATGATGATTTTGGTTTCTCTTTGTTTCTAAATATTACTTATGCAAAATAAGACTTTGGCATACATATTTGTATTTGAATATTCATTAATTAAATATCTGTCAATATAACAAACTTAGTTTTGTAGAACAAGTTTACGAGAAATTATTATATCTATGTAACATGCTTCCGCACCGTGGTTTCACCCGCATCTCTGGGGGACCTTTAACTTTTCCGGGACACAAAATAGCCCATTGACTACTATAGTCTCTAGACTATATCTGTACCAAGTTTCATCAGAATTCATTCAGTGGTTTTAAAAAAATCAGACAAACAGAGTTTCTTTCGTATTTATAATGTTAGTAGCGGTTTTTATTATTCGTGCTTTTAGCTTCCATATGGCTCAAAAGTTATGACATTAACGGTCTGCGAGTTTTATTATAAAAGCAAAAAGAAAATAAAGCATCGCATGACGTCAATACCAACTTAAAGGATATTCCCATAGCACTTTATAAACATACTAGCGTCTCCCGACTTCGCACGGGTGCAACAAAACAGCGCCATATTTCAGCAAAATATTTATGACTAGCTGCCTCCGCGCGGTTTCACCCGCGTAGTTCCCGTTCCCGTGGGAATATAGGGATAAAATATAGCCTATGTTACTCAGTGATAATGTAGCTTTTTAATGAAAAAGAATTATTAAAATCGGTCCAGTACTTTTTGTGATTATTCGTTACATACAAAAATACAAATCTTTCCTCTTTATAATATTAGTGTAGATAACTAGCTGCCTCCGCGCGATTTCACCCGCGTAGTTCCCGTTCCCGTGGGAATACATGGATAAAATATAGCCTATGTTACTCCCTGATAATGTGGCTTTACAATGGTGAAAGAGCTTTCGAAACCGGCACAGTATTTTTGAGTTTATTCATTACAATCATTCACACAAAAATACACATTGTTTCCTCTTTATAATATTAGTGTAGATTTAACCAAATTATTAATTAATTATACTAAACCTTCCTCATGAATCACTGTCTATATAACCTAATTAATGATTCATTTAAATGTGGTTTATCAAATGTATTTATAGGGTACATAAGTAGGTACCTATAAGTATTTATCTTTGAAGTGGAAACCATTGCAGTCTATAGCGCATGCAAGTTCTACATTATCGATTTTTAAATTGTAGAAAATCTATGCCTAATACGTTTTGTATAAAACTAATTGAACCATTTCATAATACCTACATATGAAGCAAAATCCCACGCTGTGTATGTCTGTCAGTTCGCGATAATTCAAAAATTTATACAACTGATTTTCAAGCGCTTTTCACCTATAAAACGTGACAGTGATTAAGGCGTATAAGTTAAGATTTTATTAAGTTTTTGGGAATATGATAGTCAGTTGCACCTGAGCGAAGCTGTGGCGGGTCGCTAGTATTTATAATAACTAATAACACAACAATTTACCATATAATGCAAAAATACTTTGAACTTTATCAACAACTAGTGGCTCTCCGCGGTTTCACCCACGTTCCCGGGGATCTTTAATTTTCCCGGAATAAAAAGTAGCCTATGTCTTATCTCAGGCACTTGACTATCTGTGTACCCAATTTCATTTAAATCGGTTCAGTAGTTTAAGCTTGAAAGCGAGACAGACAGAGTTACTTTCGCATTTATGATATTAGTATAGATAGATATACTAGAGTTCATAAATGTATGTAGTTTTGTTCGACGACCTAAAGAGACGTAAACGAACCATGTTTTTATAAAACATATGCGATGCGTGTGCGCAGCGACTTAAACAGCTCGTTCACATGTGCTACTTGTACCTATTGTTATTGATTCAGGGACCGTTGACATAAGGCATGTCCTGACGCGGTTTTGCTAAATACAGTGTTAGCCCTCATTAGTTTTTTTAACGTACCTTAAAAAAACGTTTAAATACATTCCCATGTATATGTTCAGACGACAGCGTTTTTAAAACGCGACGCTTTTTTCGAGCGGTGTTGAATTTTCAACTTTGGGCGTTGGAAATAGAGCATATTATGGTACATACTTGGAAATTGTCACCAACCTTTGTGGTTTTTTAAATGCTACTATGTAATAGTTATTTTATTGTTATTTTTGAACCTATAATAAAAAAAACTGATGAAATGAACGCTTTTTTAACGTCTGCTAAAAAAACTCTCGAGCGAATGAGGGCTTATTGTTTTAGTGTTAATAATAAAATTTAGCTCTTATGTTCTTTGTTTTAAAGACCCTTTCATCGGTCGTCAGTGTATTCACTCCTAACTCTAAAAATTTTCGGACAATCTATCCGATGCTTTATTTATTTTTTCTGCCCATGTCCTTCTATATGTTCATGTACGTAAACCCCGACTGAGAGACATAGGCTTTATGGATTGTTTGGACTATTACTTACATCAACATTTCCTCTCTGTTGTGGTTGAGTTCACGTTTCAAATCATAATTTTGTGTTTTTCATGATATGGCTTTTGTTAACACCACGCCTTTGCCATTCCAACGTTTTATATTCCTCATACATTTATCATTTTATTTTTCTCACGATAAAATTGATAATTTTAATATTTAATAATTATATTTCCTCTCAACAGCATTTATCATAACTAATAAAACGTTATCAAACCCCATGCGCGTGCGCCATATTTGCAATTATTTCAAGTGACCGCTCGCTCTGCTGTTCGCGAACCGTAACGAAGTATTTATGAACAGCTGCTGCTATTTGAATGCAAAATAAAAACCCACTACAAATGCTATTGGAATTTGAACTGTATTTATTTCTGTATATTAGTTATAATGGAATACAGACGTCACAGGATGTTCACTCCTCTGTTTATTGTTGTTGTACCGAATCTAAACTTGATATTGATTTGTTTTATTCATATCTTTCGTTTTAACAGACAATTGAATTGAAATTGAACAAATTGATTTGAATGTTATCAACGTAGTCTCATCTACAAACATAAGCCTTCACGTCAGACGCTTCGGTCCAATAGTTATATCTTTTACTTTTAATTAAATTATTTATATTAAACCAATAACACCCCGAATCTATTACTTAACTTACCAATTTTAATAAAACATATTTCAATATCCTGCTTCTAAGTTGATAATCGCGTCCAAATCTGTTCACCCGTTTAAGAGCTACAATGACACAGACTAAAACATCTATCAAACTTATAACACCCCTCTTTTTTACGTCACAGGTTAAAACTAAGAAATCAATTTATGTATCCGCTTATAGTGGCATAACAGAATCTGGGCCATTAATAATTACAACCATAACTAAATAGTTAAACATTAACTTAAATAACAGTTAGTTCTGAAAGCGACCTTCTCGTATATTGGTCAGTTACCTTATCGTCTGTTGAGTTCTTTTAACCTTATTTTCGAAGCGTTTTCCGTTGTCTATGTCAAGGTCAATACCTGACTATTTGACGTCATTATTTATCGTGGAATTTCAATGGACCTACGAGTATGATTGTGCCCTGTAGCATACCCAAAAAAATGTTCATGACATTAATTGATAGATTAAGGCTTTACTGTTTTACTACAGTGTAATATTTATTAAGTTATGTTATTAATGTCTATTTTTATTAGGTCAAGATCCAGATGGATTTGGATTATTTTTATCCTAAAATGTTCGTGTTTAAAACAATAAGTATATCCTCGGGAACCGAGTATTTCCCAGAGGAGGAAGCTAGTTCTATATAAATGTACTAACAAAAAAATACGTGAGGCACTCGGGGACTGCCGCGGTAAAGCTATTGCATTGCATAGCA
The DNA here is from genome assembly GCA_905147785.2 of Thyatira batis. NCBI lineage: Eukaryota > Metazoa > Arthropoda > Insecta > Lepidoptera > Drepanidae > Thyatira > Thyatira batis. Next base: position 10,673,163 of record LR990489.1, read on the forward strand.
TTTTGTATCAACTTATGCAATTATAATTTTATTTATTTATTTTAATAATAAATGCACTTTGTTCATTCATATTCAAAACACTTCATACACAAATTTTACAAGTACAGCTATTCACTGTTGTACATAAATACATATACACCTATATACTTTCTCATAAACAGCTGCTTATGTATTCGTCCGATTTCGGAGCAGCTCGTCTCGATTCGTGCGAGTTTCGTACAGTCGTACAATACGTCTAATCGCACACAACGCCGTGTCGAAGACTGCCGAACTGAAACGACGTTAGACGATGCACGGCCTTCAAGCCACACCTCCTTGCCCGTCGGAGTGGGGGGTGTTAGTTTTTTTCGTTACGGAATTTCTTGATTCGGTCGCCGCGCTCAGAGCCCGCGATAAAAGCTATGCAATAGCTTAATATACGTATTTTAAAATAAAACTTTTCCTAATGTACTTAACAATTTACCCGTTAAAATGGTTAATAGCCCGTGAGAATACGAGTCGCGGCTCCCACACTAAGTTTTTGTTATATTATCTAAGTCCATTATATAATCCCATTATTTGGTATTATGTGGTTACCAGGTAGCGAAATAGTCTTAAATCTACATTTGTATAAAGTCATTATCTTAAATAATAACATGGAATTAAAGATCTTTCAAAGATGTATTTATGATTGTATTGTTGCATTACGGGACGGAAAGTTTGCTTCACTGACAATTCTAAATAGTATATTTCGTTACAAGTGCGAAAAGGCTGTCATTGCAAAGAGTTCCGACGAATGACTACCCGAGCCGCGGCGCAGCCGAAGGCGAGGGTTGACAGTCGGAACAAGTTGCAATGACTGTTCCGCAAGTGTACTGAACGACTATTTTTAATACAGTTGCGAAAAAATAAAGCAATTTAAAATAATAAAAACACAATAAACTAAACTCATGAAAATTTCTGGAAAATGGCGCCTACGGTTGGCGCCATTTTATAAGCAGAGTTGCACTAGTGTGTAATAGCCCACTTTCCGAACGCTATACGTCCCTGCAATACACCACTTTTTGAGCAACTGTATTAAAAATGTCTTTTCCGCCGTTTCTCCTCTGCGATAATCAAAATTAGCTCCAAACACTTTATAGTAAAGTGTTAAAAAAAAAGCTCTTTGTCGCTTTTTACCCCCGACTTAAAAAGAAAGGTGTTGTAAGTTTGTCTGTCTGTCTGTTTGTGGCGTCGTAGCTCTCAAAAAAATAGTATTAGGTTGCGGTTTTCTCTGTTCGAAGATCCTGACGTGATCAAGAGTGTTCTTGGCTGTTTATCAAAATGACCCACCTTTTTAAGATCTATTCCTATTCGATAGGATTTTCATTCCAATTTACAGTTATGATCTGACTACCGCCATTTTGTCTTACCCAATATCCTACCGTTCCAATCACCTTCTTTATTATCTACGCTATATTTGGTATCTCTGTTTCTTTAATCTCAATCTCTGCAATCATTCTAATTGATACTTGTAAATAGCTCAATTAAACTAGCAAAACTGTACGGAAACTTATATAGTTAATTGACATAACAATTACAGACGCAATCGTCTCGTAACGTGTACAAGTTATCTACACACACATGCACATTGCCGATCGAACAATAGCTGTATATCATTCACTTCCTATAAATCAAGGCAAAACAAAGATTCCACGCAAATTATATATACTCTCTTTCAAAGATGTATTTTAGTTCTTTAACGACGATGCTGATGATAGATGTTTTTCTTCCGCCTAGCGATCGTTTGTTTCCTTTATTGGCTTTTTGTTGTTGTCTTGTGTATGTTGTTTTTATATTTCTATGGCTTATTTTGAGACTAAATTTGTAAAGAATGTGATGGAAATAAGACGGGTTTAAAGTGTCCGATTAGACTTTACTTTGATGTACAGAGGAGTAAGACCACTTATGGGATTTCCCGATCGATCACACTTTTGTAGTTACTTTAAATTTATTTTTAAATATGCTTTGACAAGGAAAAGAGTAATAAAAACCGATACCAAATAAATCCCTACACAATATTATAAATGCTAAGTAACTCCGTATCTCTTTCTGTTACGCTTACTGAATCGATTTAATGAAATTTTATACAGAAATAGACTAAAGCTTAGGACTCTTTTTATCCCTGGAACGCGGGTGAAACCCCGAGGTAGAATACAAATAACTTTCAACGGAATATGCATTATCTAATTTCTTATTTACTTGTTTCAGATACCGCCTATATGCAACCAAAAGCTCATCAGGTAAGCATCAAATCTTCGTAGCTTACCTAGTCATAGCAATATTATAAAGTCTTCACTTAAATTATTTAAAATCGTACATTATGGTAGAGGTCATTGAATACTTGACCTCACAAAAATGTGGTTTGTTGATCACACAACTTGTCTCCTCAGTATCAATTCTAGTGGACTTCTTATAGTGACTAATTGATAAATAAATATTGGTAATTCAATATTATAAATATTTCTTCGCTGGTAGTTATTCCTTTTAACAGATTTACCGATCTTGCATTGGACTCTAAATCCATATTTTTTTTTAGAGTACTTCTTTATTTAATATTAACATGGCCACATATTTTCCAAGCTTCCATAATGCTACTAAGTTTGAATAGTTGCAAATCATTAAAAAAAAGCCGAATATAGCAAATGTATAAATGTGTAAAAGGAGGCGTTTTGGGAAGCTTAAATGGTAAACTTAAAATGGTATTACATACAACGCATTGTAATTGTTTTGTCCAAAGATACAAAAGGATCCTAAGTTATTCTATCTTTGAGTTGCCTTATCCTAATCACGACACAATAGTCATTTGTGCTCTACCAAGCTTCCTCAATAGTTTTATCTCAAAGTATGATTTACTCGCTTCAATCTTTTATATTTTTGCTCTTATTCTGATTTCATTAATTCTAAGTTTGTTTTGAATGTCATTGCTGAGTTTATTGACGGCTCTTCTCAATAAGACCAACCTTCCGAACCGAGCGTTAGAGTCTGACTACTCATTATTACTTGTGAAGAATTTGAGTAAAATCATATTTCATTTTCAATGGAACATGTTTTAAATTGGTTCAAAATACGCGATGCTTGAACTCATTAAAATATAATTGATCGAGAGACGCACAGACTAGGTACCTGTTCCGTTACGTATTGAGGGAAATTTGGATAATGATGCGATGCTGTCAGCAATAAACTACTTTTTGTACACCAACCGTTTATGGACTTGATTGATTTAAGGGTCCAACATCATCTCTTACATAAATCTTACTTCAACTTGCGTAATATTAATTAAGAACGAATTTATATCTTTTGCGTGTTCTGTTTAAGTGAAAGCCGTCTCGATGGTTAAGGCTTTCTTTTAGCTTAGGCTAAAGGTCATTAGCTCATGCTAAGTACTTCATAAACGTCGTAATGGTGAATATAATATTTATTAGAGCAATTATGCGCGTAAAATGGTTTGCTGCGAAGAAATGTTTGGGAATGAAAGTCTTTAGAGTTCTTGTTCGCATTTCATGTGTCTTGTTATCCGTTGGGCAATTGTTAAAATTTGTTTAGGTTTCTGTACCCATATCTTCTAGTATGTATACTAGAACTCTTTATTAATTTACAAATAGGTATGAAATGTCTCGTATTCTAAACAAGTAAGCATTACTCAAGTTATACTATTTTATCATATATGCCTAATGTATGTAATCTATACCTAATTTCAATTCTTCTATATAGGGTTTGTGGTAAATGATGATAAATTGTATTGTTCGCAATTAATGTATTAAATATTATTTAACCTTATTTGTTGTTAATTCTATTACTTTTATTGTTGCAGTGATTAAATAGTACCTATCACCAATATTACATACTTTTATGTTTGTGGGAAGCCCCTAATTCTTCTGCTTCTTTGGCATTTCAATAATTAGCATATTGATTGATTTTCTACTAATTAAATGTCTCAAGCATTCCTAATTTGGTTAACACTGACGGTTTGTAGTTCATCAATTTACCAGTTTTCTTTAATATAAAATCAATCGTAATATTGTAAATTGATTGCTTCTGTCATAAATTATATTGCTTATAATAATTTGATTTTCTCTAAAACATGGTATTCTATTCGTCGTACATAACTTATTTTGTCGTTATGACAATCAGTCTTACATCAAAAGTAAATATAGTATCTATATAAAATTGATATTCAATGTGTTATGTATGTTTAAAGTATGTCCCAGACCCCGGTATAGGTACCTATGTACCAATACTGAATTCCGTTCTACCTATTAAACGCACATGTTTCATGGTAATCCAAAATACAATGATACAGTTATAAAAACCCACTTTCACTTTTTGCAGCCGTTACCTCTGTGGCTCTACAATGTCTGAAATGTTTCATGAATTAATTACCAGAATTTATTCTTTTCTCTTCGATCTATAAAGGTTCTCAAAGATTTATTCTATTTCATACAATCGTTCCTGAATAACCGTAGTTTCTGGCTAACACTATAGTCATACTCGAAAATATTGCAAACCCCTATAGAAATTGCCCAGAACCAGTAACAAGTTTCTTAAGTAGGTTTTCCTTACTCCAATCAATACGATTGGTTTCACCCTCTCATTTCTTTTGACAATCACAATCGCGGCCGCCTTTGAGTGAACCATTACTGTCATCGTGACATATTTGCAGAAGAAATTAAACCGGTCATGTAAGCGGATAATATTGTTTGCGGGTAACACGTGAAATTGCAAAACGATTCATTCAGAATGTCAGATGGGCAGGGCTGGTCAGGTGGGTGCGTTGACCCTTCAGTTACTTTCCCCCGTTCCTGGCTGGTAGCCCGAGAGGCAGACGACATAATGCAACCTTTAACAGTTAATTGCCTGTACGTGCCGTTCAGGTTGTACGACCGGATTGGACTTGCTAAGGAGAGGCCTGCAGTCTGTAGACTTGCTCGTTGGTGCGGAAATGTGTGATGGGCCATACCGGAAACTGAAGTTTTCACTTTTAACTGCAGCGCCGTTAAATTAATAATGTTTTATAATGACAGAGGTAATAGAAAATCTTGTAATTTCATTTGTTTCTCATGGGTCATACATATTGCCTTCCGCAACTAAACAGTGTGTTTTCCGGAGCTGTTATAGCAAAGTCGTTATTCCCTGTTGTAATCGATATTACTCGCACGTTACTCGATTGTACAACAACTAATATAGTTTTTACCCTGTTCCACAATTTCACACCATTACCGGCATTCTTTATAGTCTCGAAGCCCCATTGTGCACTACATGTATCATATTTGATAGCTATGTACGCGTAGGTTTTGCAATATCATTTCTCAAGTATAGCGATGCAGGTATAACTTATTGCCTAACAATTCATGCAAGGCTTAATACTTACACAATTGATATTTTTAATTTACTTCGTTCTTTCATAAATTTGTTATCGTCTTCGAATTTAACGTTTTGATTGGTTGAAGGGCACGGTTTAGATATGTTAGTAATTGTTTACTTGTGTCTTCACTTTAGACTCGTACTGCATGTGTCATATGTGAAATATATGCTCCATATTTTTTTTATTATCAGAGGTTAAACATGAGTTATCAATAACGTGATCTGAGGTAGTTTATGAGTTTATAATAAAGCTATAAGAGTCTTGGTTATTGTTACAAGCATTATATAATATCGATCCGAAATTTGAGCACGCTTTAAGGAAATCGACAAGTGCTTAGGACTCCTATTTCCCGTCTTGTAAGTGAAAGCCGATATGTAATGGAGATGCGTTCCGAATCCGTACGCCTTACGCAAATCGATTCCTAGTCGCTAGGAATGAAACCCTATATGGGGTCGGCGATTCCGGCTTTCAATCGGGCTTCCTTAACAAACAGTAATTCTACACTCAAAGCTACATGAAGAAGTAGATAATATTTCAGATGTAAAGCCATATGAGACACCGAATCCAAGAATTGTTGAGGTAGCTGAGTTCTGACCTATTAATATGAAGTTCACATAGTCGTAGTACATTTGAACTACTTAAGATAAATAATTAGGCCTTCACAAGCTCTTATGAATAGTCAGACTCTACCCCCAGTTTAGCTGACACTAAGCCGTAGCAATTTTTGTAATGTTAATATCAGATAAGTCAAAAAATAACCCACTCCATAAAAGATTCCCAAAAAAATATCAGCGTGCTCTGTAAAACCATATGATAATCTCCCGTTCCAAACTTAAGCTGTAGTGTGGCATGTTAAGTTTATTTTTGCATCCACTTGCGGTCCAGATGTGATAAATTGTGAATGCGACAAGAAAGAATGTGCTTCATTACCGGTCTACACTCCGCAGACAGATTAAGCTATTCCTGTTAATTGTGTCAAGAATTCACAACTGCATATTGATCTAAAAGAATTATGTAATCTTCATGTATTACGTTTATTGTAGAGTATAAGTTATTACATATACCATTACTTGAATCGTGTATTTGCATAATACACGACCGTTATGATCGTAATTTACTTGACAATCGACGACATGCACGGTACGTTGTTCAATATTTGAAATGGTTTCGATAATTTCTGTATGATTTTTGTGCAGTTCTAGATTTGATAAATAAAACTAGTTACGCCCCACGGTCCCTAAGGATTTTAAATTTTCTAGGGATCAGTCTATTTGAAATTCCATAAAAGTTTAATCTGTATCTTATTTCATTCAGATCCTATCAGTCAATCTGGCGTGATTGAGTTACCAAACACTCATCCATGCATCCAAACTTTGCCATTTTATAATATTAGTAGGATTAACACGATAGAGGCTTAACCCTTTTGATAACTTGGATATTATTTGTCTCTCACTAAGTTTTCACTTTCTCTCTCTCTTACATTAAAATATTTTATTCTTTTGTAACCATTGATTAGGTTACATATCGTTTACCACCTTCCATTTCAATTCACCTGCGTCCCTTCATTGACCTAGTTTAGTATTCGTAACTTTTAATTTAGGTTATGGTTTTTATTTTTATTTTTTGATATCAATTTTAAAAGATTCTTTCCGCCGTATCATTTATCCTAATCATTTATTTTTATAATTTTTTTTCTTTTTTCAATTGCTATATTGCTTAATTATATCGTCGTTTCTAACGTGTACTTGGCACAAAATGTATAATTGAGGTTCTTGTCTGAGTATTTTATAAAACTCCTGTGTTGTATAGGTTGGTAACAAACAAGTCACGATGGTGAAGCAAAAAGGTGTTTATAATTTATAAATAATCATCTTCACGCCGTTTTCTATTGCTTCATCATCTTGGAATGCGTTGTGTTATTTTTTTGCAATTGCTAATAAACCTTGATCTTGATTATACTTATCATCATTCCTTCTTATGTTTGAATGTGGTTTCATCATTACAAACAAATGTTACTTTTATTAAATCAATTTATTATCTTATTGTCTGTCTGGGATAAATTATACGTATAAATATCTGTAAGAACATATTATTGCTCAGCCTACCGGTGGTAGCTTCAGCTTTGACCTTCATTATTGTCTTATTAGGACTTACACTAAAATCATAAATCAAAGCTTCGATTTTGTCATAAATTTCTTCAAGCTAGCGGTTACTTTTCATCTTCTTTCCAAACGATTCTCTCCATTGTAAGCTCAAGCTCTGCCTGTTCGGATCCATATCTTCCTTCTCGTCGCATAGGAAGTATAAATCAAATTCTTATCATCTTTATATTCAATTACGCAATCATCCAAACGTGTGGTCTCATTAGTGAAATGAAATAAATCAAACTTATTGAACAAGTTAATTAAGCTGTCATTCCAATAGTTATGTGTGAAGTAAAGTTTGTGAGTTGTGACCCACATTAGCGGTAATTTGATGTATCGGTGCTGAGCGCGGACCGGCACCGTAGTTGACGATGCCTCTACATTACATTACTATTGTATTATCCAATATCCTCACAAGTATAGCTATTTTACCAAGCTTCGTATAAGGAAAATCCAAGAAAGATCATATTTTAATGTATACTCAATATTTACTGTAACTTGAAAATAAAGTAAATTTTCATACCCCAAAACCCCAAACCCTACTGTATTTTATTTACCTACCCAGATAAGCCATATTGTTTGTTATCATAGTTTTAAACACGCTAAAAGATCCTTTGAAAGAAACACAATCGACTTAAGCATTTCAACAATAAACCCGCCTCCGTTTCCCGTTAACACACAATAACAATCATAATTACCGATGGTTTGGCCAGGTAGTCAGTCACCCAATTCTCACTGGGTCATGTCAGCCGTAAGACAGCCGGCATCGGCAGAGTTTAGTTTACGTATAACCAGACCAGCTACGGCTCTCCCCAAGAGCGCACGTACGCTACACAATCCAATGTTTGTTTTCTATTCTCGAAACCTCCCGCTGAGGAAACCGTTCTGAATGGTTAATAATAACATTTATTAATCATCGTATAAACCGATGACTGTGAGTCTGTGAAGTGTTCTGTGTTTGTGTGTGACCGTGTAAATTTGGATTTTACCCAGGCTTTTGGTGCAGGTACTTATTCTTACTTTAAAATTATTTAAGGTCTAAATACTAGTTTATACATAAGTTACTGTAAGTTTGCTATCAATACGTATCTTTTCAAATGTAGATTCGAAAACTAAATCGATTCCATTATAATCGGGACAATATCGATGACTTGTGTTGTTTAATCGATTTATATTACATTTTAATAGTGTTGACGACTTATGTAACTTGCCATCAGAAATAGCAAATGCTGTTGCCATTTCTCAAATGAGAATTTAATTGATACCTGTAACCATTAGTAACTTGAATGAGTAACTTAAATCTAGAGTGGTTGAAAGCAGGCGCAGACAATCACGTCGAGATATCAACACATAATCGATTGATTCAACGCCAAGTTAATTTATAGTCAATAATACAACTATTAAGTACTAAACCGGAGGCACTTCTGTTACCTAACCATCGAAAGCGATCAGATTTATTGTGTCTAGTACATTATTTGCATGTTCTCTGCGAATCGGTGAAAGTAAATTCCGTTCCCTGTAAATGTTGAGTTACAGTTCAAATGGGTGCTTAAATCTTTGTTAACGGTCGCACTTCCCTTTTTAAATGCTCCATCTAAAGAGTAGGAAGTGAATTCAGATAACCATTGCGTGTCTTTATGCTTTACATTATCACGAACATTCTTTACAATGTTTCTTAGTATTCTGTTTTTAGTATCATCTCATAATCTCGCTTTTTCATCTAGGAATCTATAAATTTCTAATGATTAAGTACTGTTATGTACCTTTTTATCACAATTGTTAGCTAGTTTATAGGTAATCGTATTAAACAGTAAGTAATGAAGTATTCAAAAGTATTACTGACTCCTTTAATACACTGCAGTTTGTGGTCTGCATCCTAATATTGTGTCATCTTTGATAACTAGTTTATATTTGTAATCGAAGGTCAGAGTTCTGTTATCTTTTCTAGCTATATTTCTGCAATAAACTAGTTTATGTAGCAAACTACAGACGGTAAATTTCCAAATATTTACATAGGTAAGTCAAATGATTCAATTTTATTTTTTCAAACGAACCCTCTGCTATCAATCGTTTTGGAAAATCGATAGAAATTATAACCACACATGATATGAACACACTACGTTCAGTTCAGTTATTAAGGTCATCGAGAGTCACGCGCCACTGGCTGCAATTATAACTATGCTATTAAAATGCTAAGGCATGTGAAGTAATATAGCTGTAACAGATGCAATATATTGTACATTGTTCGATCTTACGTTACTTAATAGTGGTACACTGTTTACTATGTGTGAAAACGATGATGCTAAATTAGCTGTTGACAAAACAGCAAAAATTATAAAGTTTGCCAATTGAAAGCAATATTGCATTTTCGTTGATTGTCAATATTATAGTGTCGTCTAAATAAATCAAAGACGCCAACGTTCAAAATCCTGTTTTACCAGTTATGATCTAGGTAAAATGGCTATTTTAGCAATTACCGTTATTGTATACCGTAATCGCATTACGAAATTTGATGTCAACAAACGCACCCACTGGTTGTATATGTATGTTCTTACTTAACAATAGTTGTTAGTATCTATATTTTAAAACTTAACAGAATTAAAAGCCATAATTTACTCAAAATAAGGCATACAAATTTATAGTTTTTAAAATAATGTTCTAGTGCTGGTCGATCCCATATTAGATAAAGTTATCTTTTTGAGGTCCCTTTAAATCTATATACCTGAACACTTACTGACCAATGTCTAAGTAACTATAGGTACCTACCTAAATACCGTAGAATTGTTTTTGGCACAGTATCCATTGTATTGTTTCATTTAACAATACTTATTGTACAAATTGTATGTCCGGCTGTATCATTAATCTTACCAACCTTGGAATCCCTTTACATGTCATGGGTATTTTCAACATTTCTATCGCCTTTCGAAATAACCTTATTAGTAACTAATCCGTAAGGAGCTACAACGAAATGTATACCTGTGTCTGGACTTACCGCTTTTTTGTGTCCTTTCTCATTTATCTGACGTTTGTTTCGAAGAAAGGTATGAATTCTGTTGAGAATATTACAGACCGCTCCATAAAAGCTAAGACGGAAGACCTATATAACTAACCGGTATTCTTCTTTCACGTTCGGGTATGTGCATATTGCTATTACAAAAGTCTGTATGACAGAGTAACTAATCCTGTTTACGAGGTATTACGTGACTGCGCTGGAACTTTTACTTTTGAGTACCTCAAAAGAGATTTTGGAAAAAAAAATTTACGTGTTCCTTTTGTCAATAGTTTTTTGTTGCATACAGCTACTTCCTCAGATGCTTTGTCCCCTGTTCCATCGCGTATATGAGCCTTGATATTATATCACTGTAAATAAAAGCCAGGACATTAAACTTCCTTCCATTGTTTACAATCGAAATGTCATCTATCTGTAGGTAGATACGGTATTGAACGCAGCTGCCCATCGGCTCCTCAACACCATAATCGTAGAACAATGAATGACTTGTTAAACAATGAGCCGGCTGGTGAATTGATTTCAAAGAAATTGTCCGTGTTAGCCTCAACATTTTCGCTTCTATCTTCAATGTGTATTGAAATATCTGCTTTTTCATTGTTCCGTTTACCGATCCCCAGGGAACTCCCAAAACTTTTCCATAAGAACCGAATTTGGGCTATATTTACATCATTTTTCATAAAATATTCTTGTCTGTACAAAACGTTTAAAATAGATGTAATAGATCAGGTTACTTCGTTAAAAAAAACTAGGCAAGGCTTTTCTTAGTTCAAGGTCGACTTAGTCAGCCATTATGTCAGTGGATTTTACTTAATCCTTGTGCAAATAAATAATAAAATCTGGTGGATTCATTTTAGATGTAAAACATACCTTGATGTAGAAAGGAATTACAATAACGTACAAAAAGTTATATGAACATCATCAAAAAGCTTCATGCGTAATGGGAAACAATTTTTCTGTATTACAATTGACAGAAGACGCAAATTAAAGTACCATCCTAAATAATTTTCCGTTTCCTGTTATAACTTTACCTATTTTAATGTCATTACATAGAACAATACTTTGGTAAATTATGTATATTATTTGTGGTTAATCACTTGGACGTAAATTGGAATGCTCTTGCGCAACGCATGATTTAAATGAAACGGAAATATTCTAACGTCATAGATTTACTGGTACTAAGCAGAGGTATATAGACGTTACTCATAAGTCATAAATAATTATTAGGTTCTTATGAATCTTATTTGCCCTTAAACCAGCATGTATTTTAAAAGCAGTAGTAGCTAATAGTAGAGACAAAAGTTATGAAATACCTTAAGGATGGATGGATGTTTATTTTATGTTACATGATAATTTTTCTTCAGACTTTTTTATGGGGTGTAAAAGTTATACTGCTAGTGTCATTACCGCCAGCTTTTTTCGTTCAGTTGTATAATAATATTGTTATCTATAGAGACAATAGATAGATATAATCAGGCGGACCGTATGCCTGTTTGCCACCTTTGTGGTATAAAAAAAAATCGATATCTAAACTTGTTCCATAACTCTTACCTTTTTCCACTCATGGTGCCATCACGGCCGATTATTCAATCAGTGTTAATTTAATCAATTTTCCCAATAAAACCGTCTACCGTACAAATGTATCTTTCTAGTGAAAGTTTACAAATACACTATTTACATATTCTTCGGCTTCCAAAATATAAATGGCGTATGCAACGGCCCTTTGTGTTACTGCTGTTTTCTCTGCTACTTCGTCAGTGGAGAAATCTAGGAAACCACTAGATTGGATAATAACTTTATTGTGAACCGCAAATTATATTAACTCATCCGCGGTATCACCCGCGTTCTCGGGAAACCTTAAATTTTCTCCGGGATAAAATCTTCTTCCACCTGACGTTTGTCCCGGCTATTGCCAGGGTCCGCCTTCCGACTAATATGTCTATATTATGCCTATGTTCTACCCAAACTCTAGGCTGTCTGTCAAATTTCATCAAAATCAGTTTTGTGGTTCAGGTGTGAAATCGTAAAGGACAGAGTTATTTTAGCACTTTTAATATTAGTAGGAATAACAGCGGAATGTTTGTCGAGTAGTGGTGTTGTTTAAATGCCATTATTAATGTAATCGTTGATTTACTGTGATGTAAGTTCTTGACACGCTATAAAATTATTTATCTTGAAAGCTTCCGCTTATCGAAATAATATAACATTCATCAATGTTATCAGGACTCTCCTTCTATGTATTTAATTTTGTATGTATTTAAACTTTTCGATGGCTTTTCCCGACATACATATAAACGACATGCTCCAATCTTAAATTATTATTAATTACTAGTTGCTTCCCGCGGTTTCACCAGCGTGTTTGGGAGATCATCCATTTTCCCAGGATAAAAGTAGCCTATCTATATCCTTTCTCAGGCTTTAGACTATTTGTGTACCAAACTTCATTTACATCGGTTCCGTAGTTTTAACATGAGAGCGATACGTACAGACAAAGGTACTTCGTCCCATTTATAATATTAGTAAGATATTGATTTATTTATTTACTATTCTCAACAATAACCCTTACAACACTCGAATTGTTGTATGTTTACATATCTTGCAACACCTCTCAACCTGTCATCAACTCGAGAGCATCTCGTCGATGGGATATCGGTCTTTTTGCTTCATCGTGCGCAAGCGCCGTTATCGACTACAGTTAAGCATACTGCCCGTTGGTTGATTCACATTTCACACATTTCGGAAATGTACGGCCTTCGTACGCCGCCGTTCGCATATTAAATAGAGCCATCTTTTGTTTCCAAAATAGGTTTGTGTGCTGCTAATGTTTGTTTGGGTCGAACACTTGTCTCGTTGTTAGATACACTTTCTTTTTAAATTCTAGAATAGGAGTATCTTTTATTGAGTACCTACTAGCTACCAACGAGCCGTGCAACTTCGTCTGCGTCACATCTGCTCTGATTTCACAATGTTATTTAGTGATCCTCCGCTCCTATTGGTTGTAGCGTGATGTTATACCTATAGCCTTCTTCGTTGTTCCTGAGATTAGTGCGATCATGCAAACAAGCAAACAATCTCTCCAGCTTTATTTATGAGTAGATTCTTTCTGAAGATTGAAAACATTGCTGTTAGTTTGTTTCATTATACATTTCACTTATTTTGTACTCTTACTTATATCAAAAGCTTAATTTCATTCAATCCTGTTGCATTTCTTTAAATTTTTATTGGTCATTCATACCTAATGGAAGTATGAAAGTGCATTAAGTAATTATTGGTTCAGAGATGCCGGAATCTCACCAGGAATTCTGTCGTACAAAACATAATTTCCTTCCTCACGACCGTATCATTATCAGAGATCCAATCATCCGGAGTAACATGCGAGTAAAAACTGCACTCGGCCAATTAGCCTGATGCGTTCGGAAACCGTTTTTCCAGAGTAAATACAGTGGTATTAGATAACTATAGTGTAGCACCATGGTGTTATATGTTTCTGGACGTAACCACCGGTACGGTTTCATTTCTATCACGTATTTAGCGGACTTTCTAAGAGCTTTGCATGCGCGTGCGCAGCTCGCGTGGAAAATTTGAAATTGACCATCGAGAGGCGTCGCACGCGCCATTGTGCAACTGTTGCAGAAGATTGATAGCTCGTCAATTTTATTAAATACTTCCTCATTAGTACGTTTTATTGAAGGGGCTAAACTATTGTCGGCTTACAATTGTTTATATTCGAATCGACTTAAGAGTCATGGTCATAAATATAATTAGTAGATATGTATGTATTCCAAATTAGGTCAGATAAAAACCAAGCTTTCATTTTAAACTACAGTCACATAAATCAAGCTCATTTAGTGGTAAATCATTTGTTATACCTTGTTAGTCTCAAGCTCAAAGGTAACGAAATGCGAAGCAAGTTGCTATGTACTCCATAACAAGCTGCGAGCTCAATCTTAAAGCATTGATCAAGAACGCGTGCGCATTAGTTCTCAGGGTTTGCGGTGAAAGCATTGCCCCTTCACGTTTTGACCCCATCATACTCTCTGTGTCCTTACAAATGTGGGCGAAATGTTTTCTATGAGTTACATTTACCGTGGAAAACTATCGTATGTGTATCTATATAAATAAGAATGAAGGGCTAAATGTGTTGCTAAGCTTAAAATTTAAAAAAGCCGGGATCGACTTGGCTATTTATGCTAACAGTTTAAATGAGGTCCTCATGAAAAAATATTTTTATGTTTAAAAAGTTTGCCCGGTAAAGAAAGTGGAAATTATTTTACAACAAAGGTTTGAACCTAACTCTCTTAGCACTTTTGATACAATCAACTGATAATGCAAATCCCTACATTTGGGACTTGAGTATGTGCCTGTGAAGGCCTATTGGAATAAACATATTTTAATTTTGAATTATATATTTTTTTCCATTTGTCATGAATCTAGATCAAAGCAGTCTTGTCATACAGTTTTAAAAACACCCTTGTAAGAGTCGAAACTAGCTACCATATACCTACTCTCTACTTCATCTGAATACAAATCATGATCTTGTCATTCACCTTCACACGACATTAAATATACATTACGAACTACATAAATTCATATTTATTGTTCTGTTAACTGCAGTAAAATATGTTACAAGCGATAAGTAGGTATGTTTTACATCTATACTATAATATTATAAAGAGGAAAGATTTGTTTGTTTGTTTGTTTGTAATGAATAGGCTCCGAAACTACTGGACCGATTTCAAAAATTCTTTCACCTTTGGAAAGCTACATTATCCCCGAGTAACATAGGCTATATTTTATCCCTGTATTCCCACGGGAACGGGAACTACGCGGGTAAAACCGCGGGGAGGCAGCTAGTTCTATATAAGTACCTATGTTCTGAAACGTCGATGAAGTCATGTAGCCTATAATATGTCAATAGTATTGTCTTTATTTGCAAATGCTTTTGTCGGGCATAGACCTACCTACATTGGCAGTTTTCCTTTATTGTCCAACGCACTCTGAATACTTGACGTCACGAGTCAAACGATACATTCTAACAAATATTATAAATGCAAAAGTAACTCTGTCTCGCTAAAACTACTGAAAGGATTTAAATGAAATTTGGTACACAGATAGTCTAGAGCCTGAGAAAGGACATAGGCTACTTTTTATCCAGGGAAAATGGAAGATCTCCCGGGTACGCCGGTTAAACCGCGGGGAGCCACTAGTTACAAATACATTCGTACTCCTTCGAATAATATGGTACATTAGTTGACCCGCGCAACTTCGTTAGCGTCACTTGGCCGTTTTTGCAACATTTTTTATTGATGCTCCACTCCTATTCATCGTAGCGTGATGATATATGGCTTATTGCCTGCCTCGTTAAATGGGCTATATAACACTGAAAATTTTTTTCAAATCCGACCAGTAGTTTCTGAGATTAGCGCGTTCAAACTTTTCAGCTCTAATATTAGTGTATTGATATGTGCTGTATGTAACTTCTGACTTATATCGTGCTGCATATACATTATAACAGACTATTGTCATTCAAATAACAATAAGTAATTTTGCAATCAATAAAAGGAATAGCAGACAGTGTGGTGACCTATAATATTATCATTACAACGATGTTAATAAGCATATTTGACAGCCCGGTTGGCTTTGTGGTTAGTGACCCTGACTCTCAAGCCGCGGG
Organism: Thyatira batis; assembly: GCA_905147785.2. Lineage (NCBI taxonomy): Eukaryota > Metazoa > Arthropoda > Insecta > Lepidoptera > Drepanidae > Thyatira > Thyatira batis. Next base: position 10,689,371 of record LR990489.1, read on the forward strand.
TCGTGGGTTCGAATCCCACCCAGGACAAACATTTGTATGCATGAATATGTCTGTTTGTCCTGTGTCTGGATGTAAATATCTATATATGTATGTATTTAAAATTAGTATATGTAGTATATCAGCTATCTGGTTACCATATCACAAGCTCTGCTTAGTTTGGAATCAGATTGGCCGTGTGTGAAAAATGTCCCATGATATTTATTTATTTTTTTATTTATATATAAATGTTTTGTAGCGAGGAGTCGGTATTTTTCAAAAGCTTGTTTTTATTTTATTATGGTTTTTCTTTATTTGACTCGGTTGGCTTTTGGTTAGTGACGCTGAGTTTCAAGCCGACAGTCGTGGGCTTAAAACTTTAAATCCTATCCAGGACAAATATTTGTATGCATGAATATGATTGTTTGTTCTGTGTCTCGATGTTATTTTTAAAGTATTAACAGTATTAATGTGTATTTATATTTATAGCTATCTAGTTACCATATCACACAGCTTAGGGCTCCCACACATAAACACGTTACGACGACGCAACGTACAACGATGCGGCGTCGTTTCACGATACGACGTCGCGTCGTGGAAATCTACGTCACGACGTCGTAACGTGTCGATGCACGATACGACGTCGTTATTCATGTTTGAAAGAAATGGGTGGATCCAATATCTTCTGAGTACCTATCTGTCTTTTCTTTCTTCGTCTTCTTATTAACAGCAGAAGCAGAATGCGTCTAGTGCGGTCCATTTTTCGGAATGAACTAAAACACCACCTCACTGTATCGACGGCATCGTGCCGTATATCGTGCGTGGCACATTACGTTACGATGTCGTGTTTTTTTACGATGCTCATCGTAGATTTCCACGACACGATGTCGTATCGTGAAACGACGCCGCATCGTTGTACGACGCGACGTCGTAACGTGTTTATGTGTGGGAGCCCTTAGTTTGGAATCAAAATGTCCCAGGATTTTATTTATTTATCTTGCAACAAAGATTTATGCGGTTGTGATCTAAGATTATTTCACCGTGGGAGACAATTTGCGTTAACAATAATAATGGCCGCCAGTTATAACGATACAGAAAACCGAGGAAATTTGTACTTACGATTCTAACAGCCATGTCAACTTTCGCTAAGCTATAGACTGTTGTAAACTACACAACCATTAAATGAAACCAGTTGTTAATACAACTAATAAAGTGCAATTTTATGATAGGTATATCCATAAATTTATGACTCGTCTGATAGAGGTTAAGGATAATCGATGATTTCCATAACTTAACCGCGTTATTACTTTCTCTATACGTTTCTTAAATATACTAATTGTTTGTTACAGATGGCGAAGAAAGGCAATCATAGATAGTCATCACAAATGCTATTAAACCTAATGGAAGGGGACACGATAACCACGAGTAACCTGATTTCTACAATCAAAAACTTCAAAAGTGACGGCAAAGAACACGGTACCATTAAGGCGTTACTGAAAAACTTCATTTTACCAGAAACAGATATGGCTATTAAAAAAAACCAAAGTGATAGTAACAACTGCGTATACACAATTCCCATCAAACCGCCTATACCAGCGATGAGTGACAGAATGAAATCGATAAACGAAGCGAAACAGGCTTTCTTGAACTCTACCGTCAATTCTGACGCAAATTTACCAAGAAATTACAAAAAGATCGAACTACCGACTATTCATTATGCACAAATCGCTATCAGTAAAGAGAGTGATGATCCCAGAAGCACAGGTGGAGGGAAACCTTTAAATGAGCTCTCGAGAAACTTCACAAAAGTAGAATATAGCCAGCCAATAGATATTACCAACGTTAAGAAAAAGGTTGACCAAAGTCAAAGGAAAGTTAGTTTCAAAATTAAAAACGCATCAACCTGCTACCGACGGCCACCTCTAGCTTCAAAAACAATGACGATACCCAGCAGTAAAGTCTCAGAGCTAACAATGAAATTCAACAATTTACAAGATGAATCTCATAATGGATCCCAAAAACATTCTAAACTTGTTAAAACTTTAGAAGACATTCAATCTGGCTCTAGATGTTCTGCGAGTAATAGTTCCACCCCCACATCAACGCTTAGCTCAAGTCCAAACATCAAAATAGTTGTACGTCAAAGGCGGGGCTCTAAGAAACGTAACAGTAAAAAAAGATGTTCTAGTATGGATTCAATTGATAAAATTCTATCAGACAGTTCTTCAGCCAAAATTTGTGTAATACGTTCAAAGTCCGACGGTACGAAAATTCCAAAATCTCCAAAGAAACGTTTAGATTCAAGTGATAAACAAAGTGGATCAGATACAGTCGACGGCTCTCCTAAAAAGAAAGACGATGATGCAAAGAAAGATGAATCCATAACAGAAACGAATGTAGTAAAGAACGCTATCAAAATGTTTGAATGTGGAATCAAAGCAAACTCTAATACCACTCTTAAAAGGCAACCTGATCAAACTAAAAGTACAATACCTTCTAAAGAAAAACCTAAAGTACCTGAAAAAAAATCAACATTAGTCTTAACGAAGAACGTTGTTGTGAAAGATGGTGTTCCAAAAATTAAGACAATAAGGCCTGTTAGTGACTTGTCACCCAAACGAGACATAACAAAAAATCCAAGGCCAGAAGTTCTAAAAAAGAAAGAGTCATTGTACGATCGAAAAAAATATAAAACAAATTATATACATACGGAGAAATTACCACTTCAAGTTGTAGAAATAATTCCTGAAGATATCAATGAAAATATAGCACCAATAGTAAATGAAGGTTTCCAAGAAAATACGATCATAAATATTGAACCTAAAGCAGAAGAAAAGCAGTGCATTGAAATCAAGCCAGAAATAACTCCAAACGAATCATTCTTGTGGCGAAGAAAAAGTAGTAGTCAGATATACGCAGACTGTGAAAAAACTGCGTCGGATAGTTCTTACGGTTGTGTTACAATCACTGTGAATGACAGCACAATCACATGTTCTGATGATTCAAAAGAAATCTCAATAAACGCAGAATCTCAAGCTTCTGAAACTACTGAATCTCAGATTAGTGACTCGAAAGTGAATGATCAAACTTGTGACCCTAATTCAGATTTTGAAAGTAATCTAGTGGAAGCTTACAATAAGGAAATCCTAGTTGGTTTTACGTCGAAGCCTAAAAAGGAACCTCCAATTGAAGATGATTACGAGTTGTTAGAACCACGAGACACAGATAACGTAGTCATAATCCCTATAAAGAGTGCCGAAAGGCCTCCTAAAATCAATTGTCCTTTACCGGAAATACCTAAATCGGAGAAAAGTAATGTGTACCAGTGTTTGTTAGAAATGAGGTCGCACCCTGAGGGCGATGAGAATAGCTTGCATAATTATGAGCTGTGTGAAAACCAGCTCGAAGAAAGGACAAGGGGTGATGGTGACAGTGATGATGGATATGAATACTGCAAGTCCCTTATCAAGCCTTACTGTCGAACGTCAAGTGCAGGCATTCAAATTGCAGAGGACTACCGACCTTACGAGGAGAACAACACCAAAAATTATACAATATCGAAATCCGTCAGCGGCACATCAACAGTGAGCTACGAAAAGATTGGGTCAGAACGGATATACGAGAAAATACCATCTCGACCGCCAAAATCGAAAGACAGTAGTCCAACTTATAGTAGCAGACATTCCTTCGTTTCAGACTATGCTGGTTATAATGACACTGAGAATATTTACGACACTATAAAACATAGTGATGGTACATCCCTTTCTCATTGTTACGAGAGCATACCAAATAGTCCGAGTATGGTGAAGTTAAGGACCAATTTGAAGAAGCAACTGACGTCGGCTGTTCAGAAGAGGTTATCTTTCGATACAGTGTCAACAATAAGTCATTCGACAATGTCCAGTGAGCAGAAGACGAACAGCATCTATGGGCAGCGGTCGGTGATAAGTTTCAACGGTCAGGAGATCGCGTTTCAAGTGCCGAGTAGCGAAACGAGCGTCAGCGATCGCAGTGACAGAAGCGATGATTGGGTCGACGTGTCTGACGAGGAGAAGAATGATGAACAAAAAATTATCATGTAAGTTTTTATATACTAACTCTACCCGTATTCCCGTAGTCTTAATTTTCCCGAGATAAAAAGTAGTTTTTGTGCAATCATCTAGATCCCATCATTCATCCTTGATTAAATATATCCATCCTCCCCTTAGCATTTATAATATTAGTATGATTATTTTTCCAACTGAGGTATTACACGATCATTCCATTTAGATAGTCCAACATAAAATTAAAACCATTATCGTTTTACATGACCCAATAAGTACTGTTTGCATTGGTGCAAACATAACCGGCAATAACAGTCCCCAAAGAGAAATGTCAACATTGTTATCGCACCGATATAAAACACAATATGCCGTAGTTCAGTGCAGCTCGAGTAGATGAGAACACCATACGCGTTGATAAGCCAAACTCGCATTTAATATGGATATTCTAACTTGCAGTGTGCGAGAAAGGAGTAGGGGCAGAAAGAGTCCAATCAGCTGGTCGCAGAAGGTGCGGCATCAATGGCAAAAATCACCGCAACAGAAGAAAAACGATAAAGGTAAGGTTTCCATAATATTAGCTTGTTTACCTGCAATATATATGCATTAAAACTGGACCGTTTCATAGAGTTTGGAACAGCGCCATCTATTATTTTGGTGAGACATTTTTAAGTGTTGTTCGTGTCGATCATGCTAGATGGCGTGGTACTCACTGTAATATATCGTAAATCAATCATATTATTGTAAAACAATGTGAACAAAGTTATTGTTTAAACGTATACGAATAAAAAGCAAAACATTTTAACGTCGTAAATTAAAATCAAGTGATACATAGCAGTCTGCGCAAGCGCACGATCTTGCAGTTAGTTGCGTAAACTGTGGTGACAGGCGTCCTACGCCCGCATTCCATTATACATACAGAAGACAACACATTATTTATCTTATTTATTCATGTATTGTTTCAAGAAAATAACATCAAAATGTTGGTTTTAGATTGTATTAAAACTCGTTAGATTATTTCTATTATTTACTAGTGAGGGTCGTATTTAGTTCACACATCATTCATTCCTCTAAATATTACAGGATATCCTATCATTAAGAGTCCTTGGCATTAAAATAGGTGTATATTCAAACGAAAAACATTTCGCATAAGCTTCCGCCCCGCGGTTACCCGCGAGGTTCCCGTTCCCGGAAGAATACAAGGATAAAGCCTATGACACTTTTTCGTAGCTTTCGATTGGTGAAAGAATTATTCAGATCGGTCCAATAGTTTTAAAATTTTAAATTCCTTACATGCAAAAATACAAATATTCCCACTTTATAATATAAGTGCAGATAAATAAACACACCATTAGTCTGTGTCGAAATAAGTTCACAAACCTCGGTGCGCCCGCGCAGCTCGGCTGTGGGCGTTCGCTAATTGTTACCGGATTCCTGTCTTGGCGCCATGTTACTCTAATAAGCTATCTAACGGCGATCTGACGCCATTGTGGAAGATTTATTTGTTTAATGTTCTTTTAATTAACAATTGACATATTAAAAACATTATGCAATTATTTCTTGATGGTTTTGCTAAGTTACTAATGACTATTTTAGACTGTGTATAACCATTTAGTTACTTAAGTTCAAGGACCAGTTAGACTTAGAGTTATTATCGTCTTCCTCTCTTGCTTATTATTAACTACTCTTTTCCAAATTGATTAAGTAATGACCCTCTTAAAAGTAGATATTAATTAAACTAAAATTCAAGAATTTACTGACTTGTATTCTATTATTTAGGTAAATGACTTCGTTAGTAACTAGCGGACCCGGCAGACTTTGTTCAGCCCACCAGCACAATCTACAGGGTCCGATCGCATTATCAAACCATGTAGGAACCCATTGAAATAAACCCAACATTTGGTACTTTCTAGCAACTCTTCAAAAAGGGTAACCAATTACGTTAAGTCATAGGTATATGCCTTGGCTGTAACGCGGCACATCTATCGATTTTCACCGTCTGGCTTCATCCAGTTAGGTGACCCGCTATCGATCTGATATCATACGACCTAAATAGATATTAATATCATGTACATATTAGCCGTTTCATTGTGGTTCAGCCTATCTGATATGTATATCGCTTTCATTGTTCTCCGAGGGATATTGTGTAAGTTATTTCAGTTAATATTTGTTACCGTCTTTTCTATACTAATATTGTAAAGAGGAAAGATTTGTTTGTTTGTTTGTTTGTTTGTTTGTTTGTAATGAATAGGCTCCGAAACTACTAGACCGATTTCAAAAATTCTTTCACCTTTGGAAAGCTACATTATCCCCGAGTAACATAGGCTATATTTTATCCCTGTATTCCCACGGGAACGGGAACTACGCGGGTAAAACCGCGGGGAGGCAGCTAGTAGTCAATAATTTAAATGTTGTTCATAAACTCTTTATCAGTAACTCCAAAACTCCTTTGTCAGTAAGAGCTATTTATTTTTAGAAAACCATTTATATGCTAAGTCCCATTTCGGTAGTGTCGTGTCAGCCAGTCAAGGGGGGACAGACTCCCACTTATTACCTACAGAGCAAAGTAAATTCTAGTTTCTATATCCGTCTTTATCTAACGGCATATAACAAAAAGAAACGGAGTAAACTAGACTAGCTTTTAATGTATTATATTAAGGTTTACTCAAATGAATTTCATTGAATAAATTAATATTTTTATACATATTCATATGGTGCTCGCATACTTCAGCAATTACCGATTTGTGAAAGTGATGTGTGTAATGATACACAATCTTGTGTCTTGAGTTGACACAGTGACAAGTGATAATTAGACCGATCTTTGTCTAGTATATATATAATTTTATATTGTTTGAATGTAGTATTAACTTAGTGTGTCTCATTGGCATACCCAACATTTTTTTTAATGTAACCAAAAATGCGCCTTATTTACCAATAGATAAGTTTTATCTAGTGCTTTATTTTGTGCAGTAATTTTTTAACCACCCAATTTAGTATTTAATTATTTCATTATGTTGATTTTGCGTTCATACTCATTGCAAAAGGTTTACTCAAATAACAGATGGTTAAAAAATAAATGAATGATAATACCATTATTCACACATCTTCGGTCCAAACTAAGCAACCGTTGTATAAAATCCTACCTTCCCATATACATATATAAGATCACATAGATAAATCAAATCGAAATCCTGCGGCTGAGCACTTCGGGGATCTAATCGCAAAACCCCTTACAGTAAATCCTTCGTAGCTTTGTTTAGTGTCCTTTATACCACCATAAACCATGATAAATATCATAACAATATGACTATAAATAATCAAGTAACCAGTGATTGTGCAAAGCAACCGGAGTGGACTTCCTCATTGGGTGCGCGTACGCATTGCGCGGCCAAAGATCGACGCAAGCACCGTGACCGGCGGCCATTGTCTCCAAATAATAGAAATAGCATTTATATACTCTACTGTTCACTGTAATTACTTAAACATACCAGTTACACTTATTGTTGAAGTAGTTTTAAGGTTTCTCTTTAATATCATCCAAAACACGTCCATTTATATTCTTCTTTCTTATGCAATACCTAGATGCGTAACATATCATAAACGGTGTAAGTCTGTATTATCATAAAGAAGCAGAAAAGAACAAGATTCATTGCTTCAATTCAGTTTATGTGGTATAGCAGAACCTATTAAAGGATGAAATTAAATAATAAATTCATTCCAATGCTCAGTTTGGCAGGTTGTTGAAAAGAGCCACCAATTACAAGTCCTGCTAGAACGAGCGCTATGTAACCATTGTGCATTTTGTAGATAATATTATGTATTTTATTATCTTCGATGTCCACTAATCAAAGTATATCCCTGTAAAAGCCTGTGATTCAATGCTAACGGTCAATCTATAGTCAATATAGAAGTTGTCCACTTCTCTTCGAAAAATGGCAAGAGCAATTAACACAAGGTAACTAAAATGACCCGAAACAGTATATAGAAAACATTGATTCATCTCGTGACGTTGGAATGTTTGTCGCGCTCATTTTGAACAAAATAGAAAGGGACGAAGCTAAACTATGCAAAGTATATTGACCTTCTGCATTATTGGAGGCATCGTCAAATGTTTCGCCATTAGCTTGTTTTCGTGAATCATTATTATATCTATCGAAGTTTATATCTTACTCACGATGCTCTATTTAGAATAATCCTTAATTTGTCTTCTGATCTTTTGGTATAGTTGTGATTTTAAATCATCATGATAATCCAACTGTGCATCTGAAAGGTAAAATATGCTATATTTTAAATTCTGTCTATTTTATTCAAACGCTTTTGTTTAAAAGCTTGTTCGAAATACATAATAATGTGGTACGCTAATAATAAATATCAAATCTTAGTATTAATTATACCTTACTACATCAAAATAAATACATACCTAGGTATTACTTGCGTATTGCGTTATTGGAAAAAATATACTCGATAAAAAAGAAACACAAAGAGTTTAAGTTTTTGTTCCATAATGGTGTACGTACAAGTTAAGTGAAAAAAAAAATGAATTTAACCATGAAACCTGTTAACGCTAACTCAAGATGGAGACCTATTGAACCGTAAAAATATCGTGAGTTACAATTTTTAGAAGCTCTCTCACCGTTACTGTATATTTGTCGCTGATACATGAACTTCAAGACAAAACTTGCGTAGTTTCGTTCCTATCAATCTTAAATTTCCTTTTCATGAAATTCTAAACAAACGTTTCCTTCTTTTCATCATTTCAAATCAGACCCTACTAACCTGACTGAAAGTTATAATTACAGTAACCGTAAGCCATTTGACAAAAACCATATAGTTTGGTATCACATTGGATCCGGTCCACCTTCGTGTCATTATGCGCACGATTTGCACTTTTCCTGATCAATAGTTTGATATGGATAGACGGAACTATAGAAGTGCTGTACTTTACGTTATATCCGCGACAAAAGCTGTCGGATATCGAAGTTCTTTTTGTGGAAGTAACTAGGAGTGGAACGTTGGCTTTACCCCCAACTGCTTAAAGAATGTCTTCGACTTCATCAGAGGACACTTTGACAGTCTTTTCTCTGTAGTATATTTAACGTGTGATAGTTGATGTGCTGCACTAGTCTCGATTAAATGTGTAAAAAAGAATGAAAGAAGACATGATAATAATAAGGGTAGAGATGAGTTAAGTCGGTATTCAACAAATAAAACAGACAGTAAATATTGCAATTTGATAGTAATGAAGGTATATAATAATGATATTACAACAGATGTAGATGACTAATCTGAATACAGAACAGAAACTGAAACCGAAATTGATACGTGATATCCGTAACCGGTATACGGTTACAACTCTAAACTTATTGCATCAGGAGGCACGGTTAACGTCGTATCGCATGTTTTCTCCGCGGAAACTATTTTCTTATTCATACATTTTCATAGGAGTTCCTTACCGTTGTGAGTTCCCGTTATTTGTCATGTTACATAACCCTCGTATAAAATATCATCGCTAAATAAGGTTATAGAATTTCAACCTAATTTCGCATTGCCATTAAAAGCTAATACTTTAGACGAGGCAAATGCTTTAGTGAAACCTCAGAGATATTCTATAGCCATTGTAAACGTTCTAATGTGTGTTTATACAACTATACCGCGATACCATAGCTTATGTACATCCGGATGAGAATTCTCAAATCCTTGAAGCTAAACACCGTAATAGTTACGATAATGGTCTCTAACTACAAAATAAACACAATCCACCTAAAAATGCTCATGACAAAAGGTATGCGACGAATTGTCATTCAACGCATAAGAATACCTTCTCACGTACCTTCGTGTACGACTTCTTACTCATCCTTGACCGTAAATACAAACACGGACTTACGAACCATTGCACACACGCCAATTTTAAAAGAACTGAAATCACAGACCACACTTTTGATGTTGCCTTGAAATATTAATTAACCCAGTGGAGGTCTTTTTAAACTGGTAGATTATGATGACTTGCTCCATCATAGTGATATGCATGTTCGGAATGAGCAGCCATTAGATAAAGGTGTGGCTCCAACTCAACTGGACAAATGAATTAAATTTTAACAATAGCATCTGTTGATTATCTAGTTTATTCAATTAGTCATGAAAGAGCTATTTCAATGTCCTTCAAACAACATTCTATAATCGTGCTTATAAGTTGGTACATTACAAAGATTGGCAATTGGCCAAAAAAGTGATTCAATACGGGATTAAACTTAACAAGTGAATTTAACAATTCGCATAAGATTCTCAGACAAATTATCGTTAAAAGCGGGTCATAACTGAAAATTACAAAATTGAGGGCATTGTGCGCCTCAAATACAGTGATTTGTAATTATTAATGGTGAAATTTATCTCGAAAACAAGCCTGAAATATAATTTACGACTTTCGTTGAATCATTTTAACAAATGGCGTATAAAGTTGTAATTGTGAGAAACGTTTTTGAGGTGTGGTAACAATGGATAGATTACATCGTTCATAGATGTTATTATTGTTGTCTGCAGAATATAGTGTGTAGTCATGACAAAAGAAGTGCGTAATCTGGTAAACAAGCTGTTACTGAAGTAGAAGAATTGCATTAAAAAATTTCTAGCACTGAATATATCAAGGAGCAGGAAGCCGATACTATCACCAATTCGGCTGGTAACCTTCGTTGAGCAACCTCACGGAAAGCCACTCACTCAACCGCGCAGACCTGAATAGAATGCAAGTTGAAGGCTCATGTGCTAAATGCACAAAATCTCCGTAATGTTGCAAGTGATTTTCGCAACACATGCAGTCAAAATAACCGATGAAGTCGAACGTGGGATCAATTATGTATTTACTCGTTCCACTTGAAGCTATATTGAGATTATGTCACGTACTAAACGAGAGCAACGCACTGGTATTACCCGATGCTATATAACTCTTAAATGCTGTACCTACAACCGTCACTATCCATCTAGGTGGTAGATTCCGTCTGACTCAGGCTTTGCTCTCTCCATAAAATCTATTGATTAAAATCAGATAATTATCTGCATTCTTGTGATTTATAGCATAATTGAGAGTGTTTCGCCCTAAATTCTCACTGGACCAGTTTTCTGCAATGCGGCTCTTGTTGTTTTACTAGTATTATTGACATCGTTTACCTACGGTTCAGTTTAAGAGATATAACGCCAATATTTAAAGCCATTTTATATGCAAAAACTTTATTCAAATGCTAAATTGATGGCGACTGACGTACACATCGCTTGTGTTGTGACCTTTGCATGTGTCATTTTTTGTCGGCTTACCGCATCGCAGAATTGCAAGGGGTGTTTCTTAAATGGCGATTCTGGTACACCCACGCTTCTGCTACAGTTGGCACTTGGCTGGCACAAAAGGCTCGCGTGGGAGAGGGACGGTGGACCTCGGCACGGCGCATGCGCGAGTCAGCCCTGCGCTAGCGCAGTGGAACGGACGCGCCGTCGCTCACGCCGCCACCGCCGCCGGTGCTCCACACTCCACACCCCGCGACAGTGAAAGTTACTTCAGTTCATGCTCGCGAGCCATTAACAATTGTGAATAAATACCACTAAAATTTATCCATAAGTGTAATGAGTGTCATCACCAGTGTCCGTCTTTGTGTTATGAAATAGCGATTTATCGTTCATATTGTTGTTTCGTAAGTGTGCGACAGTTTCTTGTGCCTCAGCCGGCCGGTTACGTTCAAGAATATACAAAAATCCTCCCAAATTACGAAAACTTACAACTATCAAATATTTCGAAGAACATGTTAACATATGCGAGCTATGTAATTGGCTTTCTAGTGTTTCTTTATCGCTAATTTACACATTATCTCAAGTCACGCTTCGCTTACTTACATCAAACTTTACAATGCACAGTTTAACTGTTTGTACATACATTTTCATATGATTCCAATCGGGCGGTCCACCTTGGCTTGATATTTAATTGTCCTTAGTGTCCATACATCTGACACTAAATTCAAACTGTTTGAATATTTATTTTATCAATGCCATATAAATATTCAGTATCCAATTTGCAAATTTATTTATTCAACCTATTTCATAACAGATCCTAAGTATTTATACTTTCGTTTCGTTAATGATCACTTAATATTCCATTTATTAGCTAACTTTTAGCCCATTTAAATCTGTCTTCAATATTTGACCATGATATTAAATACATTTGTGTAATAGTCATTGTCCATTAAAAAAGCCCAATTTAAACTATTGTAGGTATGAAAACAAACTGGTGTGGACCGCATCCGCGTTGGTTCTATCGACCCACTGTTTGCAACCACCCGGAACCGTGACTTGGCCTGAACGGAATTCACATTACAAATGTTGCCATATTCAGTTAATCAGCATTCATTGCATTCTGTTACATTTAAAGCTAGGTCTCGATTAACTAAGTATTTATCTCAAATTCTAGAACTTGTCGTTGAAATAAATCGTTGGCATTGTGCACGAAATATTTGTCTTGCATTGACAATCCCAAAAGGTGCAGTGGAATTCTGTTGCATTTATAACGACTGCATTTAGAATCAATCGATTAACACTGCCTACTGAGTGAAATATTACATTAAAATCTACATTTAGTTCGTATCTAAAATCGACCGTTAATAATTTGCTCTACTTTAGTTTCGAAAACTGTATTTCAGCGTTCGAAGTGCAGCTGCAGTTAATGGTGACAGAACAAAGCTATCATTGTCGGCGTTTTCTATCTCTGTGTCTTAGAAAGCGTCGTTGGTTCTCAATAACTGGATCACTTTGCATTGCGAGGAATCGACAAGATTAATTTTAAATACCATTATAGCGAAGCTAAGCTTCTTTCTCAATGTGGTCTTATCTGATTCATTTGGTTTTTGTCGCTTGGCTTTATAACCACTAGAAAACTTAATTACACGACGCGTGATCTAAACTATGTTTATTCATAATACTGGCAGCTTTGCTCTCCGCAGACTATAATGCTGGATAATTGATTGTACAGTTCTCCTTCCGCGGAACAGATTATGCGGCAGGCCTTCATTGTTTCGCAACCCGCAATGCTCTGATTGCAACGCCATACACAAATACACGCATTACTCGCAGTTTTGCAATAGAACCATAATCGATTCTGTTTACATTGACTACAACGGTATCCTTGATCTGTTCAACTTTATCGTTCTGTTCTCTTCTCTTCTTAAAATAAATACTTTGTTAGAATGGAATCAACATATTATATGCTGTAGTCCATTTAGTTTTGTCCTCAAATCCCAGTGCACTAAGCTCAATGTCAACCGGTTTATTTCGAAAATAATTCGACACGTTGCAATAATACGGCGTTTAACATTGAAACCGTGAAAAAACCACCGGCTCTCGGCGTTTCAATTCATGATCATGATGCGATGAAAACGAAGTACCTCCGCGGTACCAGTCGACCCTGAGACGCCCGGCAACGCAGCTGCCGACAACTTGTTTCTTTTTTATCTGTAACTTGACCGCTCAGCTGAGTTTAACAAGCTTGCGTTTATTCAATGTGTATTCAGCTCATTACAATAATATGAACGAAATCTCGCTATCAGTTCTCAGTGCAAATGGCAAATGCATCGATGTGTGAAAGATCTTTGTTCGCAAATATAACACATGTGACTCAGAGTGTAGTGATGAAGTGAAACGTCGTAAAATGATCTCGGAGAGGCCTCCCGCAAAAGGTGTCGTGGGACCGCCACCGCCGAGGCCGCGAACTTTCCGAAGAAATTGCGGCGATCGAGGTGCTCCAGGCTTTACTTATCCTTTCAACTCGCCATTTTAGTCACGGTCCACAAGACCGGTTCTCGAATGTGACTCAATAATGTTTTGATTATTTTACCAGCCACTAGCCAATAATTATCCTTGAACAAAACATACAGAAAACTTGTCATTCGATACTTTAGTTTGCAAATTGCACAATTTGTGTCAATGTTTATGAGCTTGCGAAAATCTATTGTTGTAGTGTCACAAACGAATGCTTACCATTTCTGTGGTATTTTACCTATTATTGTTATTTAAAGATATTGTTAAGATAAGCCTGTTGTCACCACGATCGCTTTTCTTCTAATAGTGTTAGTAACGTCGCCGTCAAATGTGTACATCGACACGAGTATCAAGTCCTCATACTATAGTAGAAATGACGATGAGGTGAAAAGAATAACTCAGAAGCAAGAAGTCATAATCGTAGAAGATAAAGTGAAGTTAATAGAAGATCTTGAACAGAAGTTCTGGCTCGGTTTCAGAACCGTCCTAAGAGATGGGGAAATTGAAGTGCAGGATGTCATCGCCTTTGTCGGTAAATGTTTCATCTTCTTTTACATGACGTAATAGATTTATTTTCTCCAATATCCTATTAGCATAGTCAATGTGCCCATCAATCAGCTATCGCTCGTTATTTATATAATCTAAACTGGTTTTTATAAAGCTGACGCAGGTAGAGATCTCTTTTAATATTTTCCTTATATGCTTCGCCTTTGCTCATTCTTTCTTTGAAATATTTAATGTAATAGCGATGTCACCCGCGTTCCCGGGATTCTCCTTAAACTCTTCAGAGGTTTTTTCATAAGTATCTTTTGACCTATTGCGACAATTTTAAGACAAAAACTTGCAAAATCAGTCCAGCCGGTCTAGACATTCTTTTTTATTTAGATTTTACGTCTATGCGTAATCTCAATAATGTTGTTTTTCGGTTGATCGACTTTAAAAAACTTGGCAAACAAATTAAGCCGTGACTAAAGTGCTTTTTGGTCAATGTCTCATGATATCATTAAGCAAATGGATTTTGAAGGTCTACTGTGACATGTCTAGTGGCGTCATCGTCTGTATAATCTATATGATCTATATGAATATATTGGCCTAATATGTTTAACTTCTGTTTCTCTGTGAATTTGGCTGAGTCAAGGGCAGATTCCTAAATACACCATTATTATTTATAGCTTCCTTGATATTTTTTTTACTATTGGTTGCGCAAAACTTTAATTTATATAAATCTTCTTTTTATTTGTTTTAATAACATATAGTGAAGGCATTTTATCTATTTACTTACAGATACCCATATGTAGTCTAAGGTTAGATATGAAGGTGTGTTATAATTATAGACTGGCCTGGCCTTGCTCTTGTCTTCGACATCATTTTCTCATTTGTAAGAAATCTATAGGTACTAATACTATTAAGAGGAAAGATTTGATTTTTTGTTTGTTATGAATAGGCTCCGAAACTACTGGACCGATCTGGATAATTCTTTCGCCAATAGAAAGGTACTTCATTTCTCAGTTGCATCAGCCATATTTTATCCCTGAGAGCGGGCCGGATCCTAGTATTTTATATATTAGTCTGATTTATATTGTGGAAATGTTGTTTAGAGAATTTCTCAATTAACTTTGATATCTTATTCTTCCCACGCCAGTATAAATTATCGGATGTTATTGAATACCTCAAAATAATTGTCATTATGCAGTTTAATAACACCTCTACATCAATTTTAAAACATTACCATACTACCCATTAACTGACATAACTCGATCATAAAAGTTTACTTTTACTCACTTTCTATTTACCTGATAATTTCAAAGATGGCTCTTTGCTTTAAACTTGTCGGACGAGATCTTCTTAGCATTTGTAGAGTTTTTTATCATTTTTTATTGTCATCAAAATCCCCGGGAATTCGGGTGAGAAACGCAGAACGAGCTTCCTTAAAATTTTCCTAGTGTAAAAATTTGCATAAGACTAATACTCTGTGCCAAATTTCAAACAAATTCCTTTGGCGCTTGTATTGTGAAATACTAAAAAACAATCCTTTGGAGTTATGTATACAATTATGTATTATCAATTTGGGTGATCAATTATATCCATAGTCATAGACTTTACTGAAAGAGCTTTTGTCACTTCTATTGAATCTATCAATACAAGTACAATTGTTCGTCATTATAATAATCATTATTCTATTGAGATTGCTAAGCATTCAATCGATTATATAGAAAGTTATGATGAATCATTCCGGAGAATAGAATAGCTAAGTACCTACCTATTCTATGACTTAATGAAGTAGATTACTAATTAGGTAGGTACATTGACTAATTGTTCCTCTATAGGTAGTTTTGGAATTATTGTGTTACAGGAAGTGTTATAAAGAATTCATTTTTTAACTTCCACGCCCCGTAGTTCCCGTTCACGTAGGAATACGGGGATAAAACATAACCTATGTTACTCCCTGATAATGTAACTTTCCATTGGTTAAAGATTTTTACAATCGCTCTAGAGGTTTAGGCTTGCAAACAGACAGACAAAGTTACTATCGCATTTATAATATTAAGAATAGCTGCCTCCGCGCGGTTCCACCCGCGTAGTTCCCTATACCGAGGGAATTCGTGGATGAAATAAAGAATGTTACTCCCTGATAATTTAGCTGTCCAATTTTTTAAATTGGCACAGTAGTTTTTGAGTTTATTCATTACAAACATTCTCACACACAAAAGTACAAATTTTTCCTCTTTATAATAGTGTAGAAGGTATAGTAAGGATTAGTATCTATAGATATACAAGTACCTAGATTGCGATATGCAATGATACATGTTCACACTTGCACACTCATGTTGCCACACGGCTGCGGCTGACCACATGTTTATGTAAGCTAGACGGTCACCTTGACATTTACACCTGTTCACTTGAGTCTGCCATGGTGTAATTGATTTTTCAAATTAACTACTATTGTTTTGTAGTTCTCACAGATTTACATGGTAACATCATCGGCGTGCTCTGTGAGAATATAACTGGAGTTTTGTCAGCATTTGAGCATTACTTGACTTATGGAATACATTGACATATCTATACTAATATTATAAAGAGGAAAGATTTGTTTGTTTGTTTGTTTGTAATGAATAGGCTCAAAAACTACCGACCGTTTTTAAAAATTCTTTCGCCATTAAAAGCTGCATTATCCACGAATAACATAGGCTATTTTATCACTATATTCCTACGAGAACGGGGACTACGTGGGTCAAACCGAGCGGAGGCAGCTAGTCTAAGTTAAACTTAGAATTAAATTAGATATTTTTTTGGTCGTAACTAGTCGTCAGTACAAAATACCGATATAGTGTAAAAACTATGTTCAATATATGTGGTAACACTACTACTGTTAAGACAACGATGTGTAGTAGTGTTACCAGTAGTAGTGTTAACTGATCTTGGTTTTGAATCCAGCTGAAAATTGATATCAACAAACAAAAATACCAATCCAATCACCCTCAACTCAATACATATATTATTATATTTATTGCTCTTAAATATAAATTGGTTATTTTACATGAATGAATGTTAAAAGCGTTAATAAGTTATGTCTTTGCTTTTGAATTAGCAATGCAGCCTCAGAAATAATTGGTAGCGACAATTGTCCAACCAATCATAATGCTAAATGCTAATGTCTCGCCTTGAAATATAATGGTTTACCATATTCTGTTGCTCTGTCCAAATCGTGTCCATTGACCATCGGTATTACTGTCTAAATATATAGCTTCCGTCCTGCGGCTTCACCCGCGTTCCCTGGAGACCGTAACTAATAGGTACCTCTGCAAATTTTCATATGCGCCAGGACAGACGCGAACTAAATAGCATGGAATATAAAGGCAGTAGTTTGACTTGGACTTTGGTGTAGATACTTACGTTACTGACTGTACGGTCCCACCTGATGGGAAGCGGTTATCGTAGCCTATGGACGCTTGCAACACCGGAGGCATCACTCACGCGTTGCCGACCCTGTAAAAAAGGGAGCAACTGTATAGGCAGTGAAAGGGACAAAGCGCCATGTACTTTTCGCCGAAGGGCTAAACAGGTACCCCTACGACACTACTCCATCACTGGTCCCCCCACTGCCGCTGCAGCGTCTCCTCACGGAGCTCTGGCTACCTTACTCACCACAGGAACACAACACGACAAGTAGTGTAATTTGACTGCGGTCTTTTGTAAGGTGGAGGTACTACCCCAGTCGGGCTGCTCCAAATTCGGAACGGACGAGTCCGTTGCGTCCTACCTCTTAAAGAACTACTTTATTAATTTGCCATTATTTCTTTCGACAGAATGCGACAGCAGCGACTCTGGTCACCTCTACGAGTCTCTGGAGCCGGCGCCGGCGCTCCGGCCCGCGCCGCCCGCGCCGCTCATCCCCGACGACGACTTCGACTCCTTCGACAGCGATACTGATGATGAGGAGCATGATAAGGTTTGTTACTTTGACTACATCTTTAAAGAAGAGAGGCTTTAATTTGGTTGATATTTTGTATTGAATAGGCTCTATATTGAATTTAATAACCAATGAAAAGTGCATGCTATTTAACTATGTAAAATGTTAAAGCTTTTTAACGTTGTTGTTAATTAATTTTGCTTTGTTGATGTTGCGTGAGCCCAAAATAAATATTTTTTTTTCTGTCATATAAATTCTTAACGTCCAAATCTAAAACCTACGAAATGTATAAAAAATCCCTGTATTTATATAATTGAGTAATACCTCTTATATGTAAATGTATTTCCCCAGTCGACATACGGGCAGGCAGCGCCATCTCTGCCCGCGTCCCGGCTTCCCGCCCCGCCCTCTAGCGGACAGTACACGCTCACAAAGATAGCCAGCGCCGCCCAGCGGAAGATGAGGCAGATTCGACGGAACCTCACCAAAAGATACTCTGGTAAATATTACATGTTATTTTCTTGACCTATGTAAATTAAAATGTATTGAAACAGCCTTGGGACTAGGTAAAAAAAAAAATTGGAATTGCTTGTCGAAAAAGACGTAAGGAGAGTCGGCATCCAAAATACAAATACTTCGTTAAAATAAGCGATCTAAATATAGTACATAAATCATCCAATTCTCATGTCATAAAAAGATGATAAAAATATAATTTACTAGCTGCCTCCCCGCGGTTTTACCCGCGTAGTTCCCGTTCCCGTGGGAATACAGGGATAAAATATAGCCTATGTTACTCGGGGATAATGTAGCTTTCCAAAGGTGAAAGAATTTTTGAAATCGGTCCAGTAGTTTCGGAGCCTATTCATTACAAACAAACAAACAAACAAACAAACAAACAAACAAACAAATCTTTCCTCTTTATAATATTAGTATAGAAAACCAAAAGATTATTCCGATACCGGGAATCGAACCCGAGCCTCCTGGGTGAGAGCCAGGTATCCTAGCCACTAGACCATATCGGATGTTATTTCGTATACCGAAATTTTATATTGGATTATAATTCTTACATTGTCCATCATAAAAAAACGTTTTATCTATTATTATCTTATCTTGTGTTTTATTTCCTACGTATTAAGTTATATATTCCATTGTTTATTTTACAGTTGCAATGGACGGCAATCCGTTCAAGTCATCGCCGACTCAACCCAACGGGACATATGACACAGCGACCAAAACCAAGAACAAAACTCCCTTGTACGCCAACGTACCAAAACAAGAGGACCACGTATACGGCAATGTTACCTTTAACGACACCCGACCGGTACTCAACAAGACTGAAATACCCTCGACTAAGGTCAACGGGTCGTTCAAAGAGGAATTAAAAACGGTCATCAGCGAAAAGAGGATAAGCAACGGAGATATCCCCCCTCCTTTACCGGACAAACCTCCCCCTGAGAAGCCTGTAACCCCAACAAGTGAGAAAGACAAGAAAGACAGTGGTACATTGTCGAGGAAAGCGTACTTTTCGTTTAAGTCGCGTTTTAGAAGAGCTACGTCGATGGCAATAGATATTAATTCGGAGGTGCCTAGTGCATTGAAGATTACTAACTCAACGTTCTATTTGACGGATTCGATGGACGGTGATTCTGGATTTAGCAATTGGTGAGTACTGGTTAAAATTATTGATCTACCATAAAGCTTAGTTACCAGAAAAGTTACGATTAAAAAGTTAAAATTTTAGATTTCTTATTCACGTGAAAATCTATTTAAGAATAATTCGAATGGCGACCAAAACCTATCATAAAAATATTGATGTAAAACATCTGTTTAAGACGAGGGTAAACATGTACGATGGTATGTATGTACTATTCGTAGTCCAAACGTAGTTAGTATGTCTGATTACTGCCGTAATCTGTTTTATGCATATAAATTCTTCAACAATTTCGATGTTTCCCGTGACGGCCTCATTTATTTTATCTCTAGAAGAACGAAATCCCTCAATTTTCCCGTCACAATTTGACTCTTACCATACCAAACAGCTTCTATTGCGGACCTTAACAAAACACACGCCATCTCTTTCTAACCCACACATTTGTTCTCAGCAGCGACAACGGGCAGCCGGGCAGCACGGAGACCCTCTCGCCGTACGGTGCCTCCCGCCGGCGAGACGGTATGAGACTGAGGGCTGCCTACTCCGAGTCCTCACCCTGCCTGGCCATCGAACGACCCTCCGTCCCCCCACCACCGCCTCCGAACCCAACCAATCAGATCCACCTTCAAAACTCATCGGCCAATCAGATCCAAGCACCAAACTCTTCGGCCAATCAGCAGCACGTAGTGACCAATCAGCCGCACAACACTGATCTTAGCGCTGTCAACGAAGGTAACGGACGTCAACTGATTTGAATAAACGCTAGAAAAAATTATCCCTTAAAATAATATACGCTAGAATGTTTTTCAATTTCGCTGACTAAAGATAGAATATTTGCAGTTAAACTTGATAAGATTTTTCTATCTATAGTTCTGTCTATGGTTTATTGGCGCCATGACAATGGTATAAATATGTATAACTCCTTTAAATAACGTTTTGTAGGTATAAGTAGGATGTTAATATCTATGTAAGAAGGTATATATTTAAAACTTGAATATGTAGATTCTAGTTTTGAATCCTCTACACTTAATAATATTAGTAGTATTAGTACATAAAAAAATAGTACTTTTCTAAATTACGTTTATAATAAGATTAATATTTTCGATTACAATTATTTTATTTATGGGTTCGAATCCCACCCAGAACAAAAATTTGCGTGCTGAATCTTTCTGTTTGGTCTGTGTGTATTCAAAAGTAGTATACGCTACTGGTTAAGTATGAGTTTTCCGCGTGAAAAAATGACCCAGGATATTTATATATAATCTTAACATGATAACAGATGTGCCCGAAGGGCTTAGACTCTCAGATGAAGCTGGAACGCGCTGGTTGGCGCTTGGTGACAGGGTTTCGGAATTTCCAAACACTGTGCTATGGTTTCCTCACGATAGATTTGCTCATCATAAACTTTATTAAAATAAAAGCTACACTGTTAGTCTCACCTCTTCTCCTCAGTAAATTTAAAAATACATTTTTAGTCCCCCCCTATAAACCCTCAGTAAAATTAATAAAGATTTTATTTCTCATACCACAAAGGTGGCAAACAGGCATATAGTACCACTTGATGGGGAACGATTACCGTAACCTATGGACGCTTGCAACGCCAGAATTTTGTTTCCACATAAATTAACAATAAAATATAGGAATAACTCCCACTTTTTTACTATCCCACTAAACCCAGGTATTTAGTACCAAATAATTTTCGAAAATACTTGAAGGGAAAATGATCCTAATGGATATTAATATGGGCATTGTTATTAGTAAACAGTTGACGTCTGTCCGTCGTTACGTAACGTAATGTGAGATAGATAATACCTGCCCAATAATCTGATAACGAAGACAGCGCTAAACTGAGGTCAGTGGCCCCTCCGGTGGGAATAATTATATTGAAATTAATGCACTTGAGGTAAAACTTAAGATTTAGAATTTTAGACTTTTTTGAAATCTGAAAAAAAAAAGTGTAAAAACATACAGTACCTACAAACATAAGTGTCTTTTTAAGATGTAACTTTTAATAATCTCTTATCCAATTATATATATTCTGTTTCGAGAAGTAATTTATAGTTCTTTTATTCACAATAGAGATTCAAATTATCCTTTAAATTTAATGATTTGTAGTGTTGTGATCACAGCAACCAAAAGCGTACCTCGTTCCAGAAACCTCCAATTTTCTCAGAATAAAAAGTAGCCTATTGGTTTTAAGAAAATATTCTTATTTTGTACAACCAGAACCCTCTAACCGTTCTGGCATACAAGTGTAACAAACATGCTTAAACTTTCGCATTTATATTATTAAAACAAGAAATTTGTGTGGAAAATTAGAAATTTTTTAAACGTAATGACCAATTTATCATTTCTGACATAACGAAGCGCTCTTAACAATATAATTAATATAAACTATTTTATAAGGGGGAAGATGTGACGCAGACAAAGTTGCGCGGGTTAACTAGTATAGTAAAAACATGTGCATACAAAACGTAGTTCACAAAACATCTAACCGCTAGGTAAGACAAAGAATAAATGCTACATAAAATGACGCGTCATTCAAGATAAGTTTTTACCTCAATGTGTAATAACTAGTATAATTGTTCCCACTAGACGTGGGCCGGTTGAGGTCTAATGCGCCATTCCGCATCACTTGTCTCTGTATTGTTTGCACTGTCTTTGTTCTTATATGTTCTACACTAAACTTATTCTCTTCTTAACATCATTTTTTGGTTATGGGTGTATTTATAGGATATTAATTTTCGAATTATGTAGGTTCTAAATGTAGTATAGAATTAACTTTAGATTTCAGTTGTTGAGTAGTAGTTGTAATAACAGACTTTTAAAAAGAGGAGCTTCTCAATTCGCCGGTTTTCTAAGTTATTTATGAACCGATTCGGATATATTTTTCTATTTGAATGGAAACCAGATTGGTCCCGTTTTAATCAGAATTCTGATAGTGGTAATAAGGAATTGAGGGAACTCCTCAAGTCTTTATAGGCATATCTGCGAAGTGAGTTCAGTCATAGTCATTTCCAACAATATGTCAACCATTTGCAATTAGAAAATATAATTTGGTGAATTTGTTTTAATTTTGAAGTCGATTAAAATTTTACAAAAAAATATATTTTTAAAGTACCTAATAATTACAGTCAACAAATACAGTCTTATTATAAGTATAGGCTCGCGAACTTTTTGAAACTATTTCAGACCTAAGTTTCCACTGCGCGGTTTCACTCGCGTAGTTCCCGTTTCCGTAGGAGTGCCGGAATAAAAGAATATAGGGATTCTTTTATTCCGTACTCCCTGATAATGTAGCTTACTTTTTGTGATGGAACTATTCAGATCGCTCAGCTAGTATCGAAGCCTATTCGTCAAACTAAAAATCTAATATATCAAAATCAAATATACTCTACAATATTAGTGATTAAAGATTCAGACCAAATCAATAATAGTAATTCAAAGGCAACAGTGGGTGGGCCTAGCAACAAATAGTTGGTCGACAATAAGAAGTAGGTACAAGCACTTACGTAACCGCGACCTCACATACAATACTCCATGTATTTGCACGCTAAACTGTATGTAGGTGCAATTATATCTTGGTAACTCAGTAATCTTTGTGTTCCGCCGCGAGGTACACGCGTGCGCAGTTCGAGTTTATATTATGTTGTGATTTGTTGTCCTTTTCTATACTCTATTCTGATGGGCCGTGAGTTGAATTTCTATTGTGTTTTTATGCATGAATCATTGTTATTTTAAAATGCATGTGTTAATGCAATATGCACTCATGCATGATGTTCACGACTGTACCAACAAAATAATACCATTAGACACATCCTAATTTGTGTTGCTACGTCACTAGTTATGTGTTCGCAAATTTTAGCATAACCCTATTTATTCGACTATAGAAATTTCTGTCAGTAACATGCTTTGTTAAAAATAATCGTAATAATATTTGTTGTTATATTTTAAAGAGTCAACTGCCTGACTCATTAACAATTTACATAGAATCCACCTCACTTTGTTCACTTGGAACAATAAATGTTTATTCGAGTCCCTGTTCTTTAACAAAACTTTTTTTGTTGCAATATTTCCTTAGTTTAAGAGAAGAATTGAAGTTGTTTTTTAAATCCGTAAACAAAAGTGTTAATGTGACAGAACTAAAACGGTTGCTGCCGACGCTGTCGCGGAAGGACAAGGGCCCCCGCACGCGCAGCTCGTGGTACGCCGACTGCGGCGCCGGCGCAGACACCCCATCGGCCAACACCTCCACTGCCTCCTGGTAAGTCACACTTTAATCGAGCTTCCTACCCTACACTCAGGTTGTGGAATGAGCTCCCCGCCATGGTATTCCCAATGGAGTACAGCTTGGGGTTCTTCAAGAAGGGAAGAGAGAGGGGAGATCAAGAGATTTTTACAGGGGCTAAGATAACCGCTTCCTATCAGGTGGGACCGTATGCCTTTTTGCCCCCTTTATGGTATAAAAAGAACATCTTTTTTTATCTGACTTCCAAAAAAAGGAGGAGTATGTATATCCTCTCATATATTAAACATTGATCATAATTTAATAACAGTACGTAGTAATAGTAATTTAATAAAAGCACTACTGGTACTTAATAAATAAAACATTGAACAGTTATTTCAATATCTATAACAAGAGTCAATTAAAAGCACTTTTAAGGTTGGTTCCTTGAAACCTATGTATCACCTGCTTTCAAAAGATAGAAGAATATCATCGTAACTACGCATTTAGGTATCAATTGTAAATCTCTAGGATATCTTCTACAATTATGGCTATTCAGACAAAGCTAATAGCTACCTAACATGCTATCGTTATGTGATTCAAAGCATTATTATTTCTCGTTTAATTGTATGTTTTGTTACGACACAATTTATTTCCAAGCATATAGCTATGTAGGTAGGTGTATACTGGTTTATATTTACAACTATTTAATAATTATTTAATAATATTGATTATTAAAGTCTCGATATGGAATTGCGTAGTATGAAACAGTGCCGGATTAACCATGGAAATGCTACGGGCCCCCCGCAAAAGAGGGCCCCCGCGGTTCGAAATTCATTCACCTTCGCCTGAGCGTAACTTTTTGAATTTCTCTACAAGCACATCAGTGCCCCTCTATAATATTTGCTACGGGCCCCGCGCTTGCTTGATCCGGTACTGGTATGAAAGCGCGACGCGTGAAACGCCCTCCAATGGCTTAAGGAAAACTATGAAAGTTGGAAAGCGATTGATGGAAAATTACTTCATGATACATTTCTACGTCAATAGTTAAATAGGCTATTTAAAACCACTTTTAACGTTTTCTTTAAACATCTGACAGACCGGTTGGGTTTGTGGTTAGTGACTTACTTTTAAGCCGTCTGTCGTTGGTTCATATCCCACCCAGGACAAATATGTGTATGCATGAATATGTCTGTACGTTCTGTGCCTGGATGAAAAATCTCTATAACTATGTATTTAAAGAAATAACGTAGTATATATAATATATCAGCTATCTATTTACCACTGCACAAGCACTGCTTTGTTTGGAATCAGATTGGCCGTGTATGAAAAAATACCCTGGACATTATTTAACAGTTACCTGAGAAAATAAATCTCTACCATTTCAATGAACCCTATATTTAAAGTGTTACTGTTTGCCGGATTTCTCGCGTGTTAGTACAAAAAAAACACAATCGCTCAGACATAACAAAAGCTTTAAAGCATTACACGACCCGACGCAGTACCATAACCATTCAGGCTCCAAGCCAGGGGTCAACAACTGCAACGGACATTCTAGGTCACGATGTACCTTCATACAATTTGAACCTCAATTTAATTCATTTATTATTCACGCAAAAGCGGCAGAGGTCGTGGGGAGATCTGACCCGCGCCAGAAACCAGTTTGAGATAAGACCTAGATAGATTTGTTGTGCTAGAATCTCGACCCCGAAGTTGATAAAGCGAAAAATGATCAAGATTCTTTGCAAATTCATCTTTCTGCACCCAACTAGGTGTTGGAAATAAAGACAAGACGTTTTTACCGGTGTTATTTTGGATCAAATCCTTTGAAATAACTTTTTTTTATCCAAAAACAGCAAATAAAGAAAATAGAATTGAATGAATGATGTCGTAAATCGTATAATCTGTGCCACCTCAACCCTTTGAATCGCTAGTGGGGTAGGTCCTAAATTCTACTTTACGTGTGGTCATCACCTAACTCTTCCATATTATATATAGTGGCTCCCCGCGGCTTCGCTCGCGTTCCCGGGGATCTTCAATTTTCCCGGGATAAAAAGTAGCGTCTGTCCTGTTCTCAGGCTCTGGATTATCTGTGTACCAAATTTCATTTAAATCGCTTCAGTAGTTTTAGCGTGAAAGCGTAACAGACAGACAGAGTTACTTTCGCATTTATAATATTAGTATAGATGTTGAACTGCTTTGAAGAAAAAAGTGTGTATATTTCTTCTGGGTGTTTTCAAAACACAATTGGGCCCGGTAGGTGGCGCTGCTTTCCGGGTAGGACGACATCTGAAGGTCCGCTAGTATATGGTAAATATTGACCTCAATGATTCACCAGGCAGGACGGGGTCTTATTTCTTGGAATCGTACTGACCGGCCACTTTCCGCGTTACTAAGCGATGATATTCTTAGGGAGACAGTTATCGCCTTCTCTTTTAAAAGAAGGTGATACATGGACTTCAAAGAATATCTTTTAAAAGTGCTTTTAATTGAGTTTTGTAATAGATAGTGTAAGATGTGGATTAACTATTAAATGTTTTCTTGCAATGTAAGATTTCTAATCAATTCGTGCTGGATACCTATAGATGCCATTTTTATCTACATAAAAAATTATATAGTTGAAGAATTTGTTTGCTTGATTGAACGCGCTAATCACAGGAACTACTGGTTCGATATGATGTTTTTATTGTTGGGTAGCCTATTTATCGAGGAAGGTTATAGGCTATATTTTATCCCTGTATTCCTACGGGCAAGGGATACGCGGGTGAAACCGCGGGGCGGAAACCAGTATGTCATAAATGATAAAACAAAGTAGAAATATAGTATTTTCCTACTAAACTAATAACAATTTAATCGTCAGTAAAAACGTAATTGGAAAACGTCGTTATTTTAATGATCGAGTGTTCAAACGTGTTTACCATTAATGCATATAATGTTAAACATCGTGAGTAAGTAGGTAGGTAGTTATGTCCCTATTTTACATACAAGTCCTAGAAAATGACGTAGTTTCTAACCACCAAATGATTCGTTACTAGTTATAGATACTACTGAAGTACTGAGTTTATTTATTTGTTGAATATTACCTATAGGTTTTAAGTGCGCATTCACGAATATCTGTTGACAAATAAAAACAATATAAACAGGCACGTTCACACACGGTCAATTTGATTCCAAACTAAGCGGAGCTTGATATATGGTAACCAGGAGATATACGTACTTATTTTTAGTACATAAAAACTTCTTTTTATCCCGAGATAAATGGAATCATATGTTCTTTCCCAAGCTCTAGTCTATATCTGTACCTACCATATTTAATCAATATCGGTTTAGTGGTTATGACTTGAAAGAGTAACTTTCGCACCGCACTCATGACTTTAGTAGGGATTTACATGGATTTCAAACAGACATGTTCACAATTTTTTGACATAAATCAGAATCAAACACACGACCGGCGCCATGAAAGTTAGGCCCGGCGCCCATTATCGGCATCGGTACGACTGAGGATTTTAGGTGGCAAATAGCAATATACTATAATATAATGGCAATAAAGTAGAAATTTCCGTGATATGTGGTCGTAATAACAAAAATACCGCTTCGGTATGCTTGAGGCTGCTGTATCGGCAGCCTTGAGAATGCTTCGGCATCCTTCGGCATCCTTCGGCATCCTTCGGTACGCCGCCGGCGCCGAGGCAACACTCGGGAGGATAGCTTGCCCTGCGGGGCGAGGGGAGGCATCCGCCATCACCCAAAATCTTCTTGATTTATTAGATTTCTCTTCTTCTTCAGCAAGAGTTGCTATGAACACTAGATCCCAGTCCACCATATTAAATACAATTCAGACAACTAGCTTGTAACAACTCTGAGACTGTTATGATGAGAAATACCATATTGAGACGCTTCGGCAAGCTACAGGACGGTGCGGCATCCTTAAGGACGCCTCGTCATCCCTAAGAACGTTGCAGCATGCCAAAGCATAATTGCCGATAATGTGCGCTTGCATGTAGGATGCCGATGGATCCTTTTCCTTGCCGATGCCGATAATGGGCGCCGGGCCTTAGGATCCCTAACAACGAAACCACCCGACCAATCGACATACAAACTCCATAACCGTTACCATTACCATGCAGCCAAAACTCACACAAATCTTGTGACAGTCGGCTATTATGTGAGACGTTAGCCAAGAAGCGCGCATCATGACGTCCCATTATCCACAAACCGATGAGTCACCAGCCAGTTTCCCGTACCACCGTTACGTAGTTAAGTGACACCGCCATGTTGGGAGTGGACAGCGGGTTTGTCTCGTCCACCTGTGTTGCCATGGCACGACAAACATTTGCATCGGTAACTGCCTGAAACGTTCTTTTGTGACGGCCATTTTGTTTTATTTGACAGTTGCTTAGAATTCAAACTTTACCGATTTTTATTCGTATAGGGTTCATGAATTTTACACTAAATTACATTTATTAATATTTGTTTTGTTAAATAATTTCGTTTATTGCTTTGCTCACTAAGATTCAATATTAAAGTGAATTAATGATGATTCAAAGTGCATGTAGGAGTATAAGGACATATGGTGCAAAGCAATGTAATAAATTAATATCGTATATTTTGATTCAAAAGCAGTCGGTTTTGTAGAGTCCATAATACAAAAGGAAAGATTTGATTTTTTGTTTGTTAGTAATAAAAAGGCTTAGAACTAATGAAGTATCTGAATAACTCTTTCACCAATGTAAAGCTACATTATCAAGGAGTAACATAAGCTATATTGTATCCCTTTCCTACGGAAATGGGAACTACGCGGATGAAGACGGCCGCAGCTCGCAGCCGTAGCATAATTATTGTCCATATTAGACACTTCCGCTCTCCGCTACTAACTTACACAGGCCTTAACTTTAATTATTCCATTATCTGCGAGCTCGGAAGGACGGTAGTAGAGAATTGAATTCGCACCGGGCTTGCCGTGTTTTTATTCATTTTAAATATTTGTTATATTATTTTATTTTTTTCGCGGAAATATAAAAAAAGATATGATTGGTGGTTTTCAAGAAGTGAGTGGGTGAAAGTATCTGCGACAAGTGTTTTGTGAAATTGAGATTGTTTATCTGATTGTGTAAGTAATAAACCTTGTTTTAATATAGATACGACTAGGATTTATCGATTTTAGCGTTAATTTATTACTATCGTCATTCATTTCGGTTTAATTCGCCTTGAATTCGATTTATAAAATACCTAAGTACTACAAAAAAACCTGCTATTCTTGAGTGTGTTCAATATAAACCAAAAAAAAATTCCTAATTATGAAGATGTAGACATAGGTATACATAGTATACAGGGTATTCACTCTTTATCCAAACTGGTGAAATAAATGTACCAAATCCTCTTTTACTTGCATCTTCATTATATTACGTAGCTACCTACCTAACCTAAATAGTCAAACCGGCCAGCAGTGGGGCCGCCCCTAATTCGCGCCACTTATCCCGGTCTTCCGCCCGACGACGGCGACGACGACCTACCTACCTACCCATATAACTAATTCTCCACCTGTAAGTTGAGCTGTCAGAAATCTAACTAACCCACATCGCTATGTACCTAACCAAAGATTCACTCTATACATCTTCTCATTTGAAGACTGACTTCCGAATCTGTAGCTTCTTCATCAGCTTCAACCTTCACGTGTGCTCTATTAGGCCCTAAACTAAATAAATGGCATTGAAGTTAGATTTTTTAATATGTAGGTATGTACCATGGTTATCTATACTACTTATCTATCTATCTATACTAATATTATAAAGAGGAAAGATTTGTTTGTTTGTTTGTTTGTTTGTTTGTAATGAATAGGCTCCGAAACTACTGGACCGATTTCAAAAATTCTTTCACCTTTGGAAAGCTACACTATCACTGAGTAACATAGGCTATATTTTATCCCTGTATTCCCACGGGAACGGGAACTATGCGGGTAAAACCGCGCGGAGGCAGCTAGTAGACTATATTCGACCTTACACCTACAATAGGTACAGTGTTATGAAATCATTGGCGCATCGCGTTCGTCAATTAACTACTATTTTTGTCGGCGACGCCACAGGTCGTGGGTTCAAATCCCGTCCCACACAAGGCAAGCATTTGTGTGCATTAACATTCCTTATTGGTCTGTGTTTTAATGTAGTTGTATGCTCCTTGTCGGAGGATGGAATTAGACCGTTAATTTTAAGAAGAAGAAAAATACAAAATGCTTCTATAACAGAAGAGAAAATTTGTTTTTGCTTATTCATCTTATGATTATAGTGTGTGTTTAATAATTAGCTATGTATCTATACATATCTATAAAAAAAAAAAAAAACATACCAGTCGAATTGAGAACCTCCTTCTTTTTGAAGTCGTTTAAAAATAAAATCGTGTAGTTACACTATTTATAACTCAAGAACGGCGATACAGATTTGGATGAAAATTGGTAGGGAGGTAGTTTAGAACCAGGAGACGGACATAGAATAGGTCCCTGGGAACGCGGGTGAAACCGCGGGGAGCCACTAGTTTATTATAGTTTGTTCTCTGTTAATGCGTGGGATACCCAAACCTTCAGAACACATTGAGTCATTTAAGCGTCATTGAGTCACCAAGTTATCAATGTTGTAGTAAACATAGTTGCATAGTGGTCTGGCTGGAACTAATGACCGACAGCCGGTTGCTTTGTGGTTACCTGGCCCTGACTTTCAAGCCGCCGGTCGTGGGTTCGAATCCCGCCCAGGACAAACATTTTGTATGCATGAATTGTTAATTCTGTGTCTGGATGTAAATATCTATATAAGTATGTATTTAAAACGTAGTATATCAGCTATCTGGTTACCATATCACAAGCTCTGCTTAGTTTGTAATCAAATTGCCCGTGTATGATTAATGTCCCAGAATATTTATTGTTATTATTACTTATCATGCAACTTGTATTTTTAGACTATTGTACCCGTATGTTCAATCTGTAACTCATCTCATCATCATCAGCTCAAATACGTCATTGTACGTCGTTGTCACCTACGTCACAACTATGAAGTTTAAGCCATAGGGCCTAATGCGGATTGGCGGACTCCATATGCCTTTGAATCTTAGGCATGGAGGTTTCCTCTTTCAAAAAGGAGGAACCTCTGAATTCGACTGTATTTTCTCTAACTGTTAAGCCATTTAAGCCGCTCAAGATTATTAGAAGTTGATGATAAAGTTGTGCAATTGTCTCCAGGTACGCGGAAGCTGGTCTGTACCAAGCCGGGAACATATCTTCGTCTTCGGGTGCATCATCAGGGTCCCACCCCGCCTCGCCGCTGCCCCACTCGCTGTTCACCCACGAGCCGCTCTACCAGTTCTACAACGCTGCTAAAGTTGAGGTACATTATTTGAATGGCTTTTCTATAGAATTCAGAAAGATTTAATATGACTGTGTTATATTCTATCATTTCTAACAGGAGTGTTTTTCTTTCGTATCGAACGAACTTTATAGATAAAATATTATTATTATATTATTATTTGGATTAAGCGGCTATTTCAAGTCTTCTCAGAGCTTGTATCACTGCGACCATACTAGGTCTATTGTGATCGCCACATTAACTAGATTTCACTGTCAAGACCTGCAGCTTTGAAAAACCGCACTATGTTCTTGACAGGAATTGATTTTACCTCATCTGGGTGCAATATGTGTTTCCCCAGGTGGGTATTACGTTTTGGCATAAGTGGGTGACATTCACACAAAAGGTGTTTGGGTGTTTCATCTGCATTGCAGCAGAATCTGCACTCCTTTGTGTCACGGACACTGATTGTGAACAAATGTTTGTTCAGTCCACAGTGCCCTGTTAGCACCCTCACTAGTATGCGCAAGTTGCTTCTACTTAGAGAAAATATCTCTAAAGCAGATTTCTTACTAAAGGCCTTTATAAGTGCCTTAGAGTGACTCATTCCAAGCATCTCATGCCAGGAATTAAGGGATGAGTTTACATATATGTTCCTCAGGGTTAAGTTAGCTAGGCTTTTGGGTATACCGCAAATTGGCTCAGGCCCATAAGGGCTCCCCTTAGCTCCAGCCTTGGCGAGTTCGTCGGCTTTTTCATTCCCAACGATTCCTGCATAGATAAAATAGCTGCCGGTCCCACCCGCGTAAATCAAATCAAAATCAAAAATATTTTTATTCAAAAATACCAATATGCAAAGCACTTATGAATAGTCAGACTCTAACGCTCGGTTCGGAAGGTTGGTTTTGCTGAGAAGGGCCGGCAATAAACTCAGCAAACTCAGCAGCTCTCTATTCAAAATAAACTTAGATTATAATACATTTCAAGGAATTAGTCTCACTGACAATATCGTAGCGTAGTTCCCGTTCCCGTGGAAATACGGGGCTAAAATAGCCTATGACACTCCACAATAGCGTAGCTTTCTATTGGTGAAATATTTTTTAAACTCGGTTCTCACCCAGAGATTACCCCCTTACAACGTCACAAATCACAAACTATACCTCTTTATAATATCAGTAGGTATAGAAGAAAGCCATAAGGACATTATTGGCACATTATTAAACAGTTACCTTCCGAGATACAGTCTCAAACTAGTTCGGAAGGTACGTAACTATATTTTATATAACCTAATATAATCTACAGTTACACCTTAGTTTTTAAGAATAACATAAGTCCATTCTCACTGTATTTTCTTTTAAGGTTTATTTATGGAATAAAGAATTTGTATTTGTATTTTGTGGCTTTGTGCCATAGTTGTTAGGTATTTTATGTTCAAGCGAAACTATATTATTGATAGGTAGGTACACATGGCAAGTAGGTACCTACGAGATACGTGAATACAAAAATACGATGGTAATTTTCAGATGAAAATATTCACATTATTATTTGTGAAATACACTCAAATGTAACAGATAATTAAATTACAGCGAAACAATAAGATTTCCCTAAACATTTACACAGATTGAAGAATTCAAAACCGCAAATCAAAACAAAGTTATTTTAGGTACCATTATCACTGATCACCCGGTAGGTAGATGGGAACAGAATAATTTAGACTCGCTAATCCGTTTTAATGATACTGTTTACTTGAAACAAACGTTGTACAGTTAATTTGAACGTCTAATTGTGCGTAATTGTGACGACCTTCAGTCGATTCTGATAATGACCTTACAGCTCGTTTCTCTTTGTTGAATTTGAAGAGTAGTATTAATTGATTGAATTGACTGGTATCTTTTGGGTAGGTGTGTAATTTGAACGTCATGTCTGAGATTCTTCCTTGTTCAGTCACGGCATTATTTTCTATACAGTAAATTTTAGTTAATAAACATTTACAAGCATTTACAGCTTTGAATAAAAACTCATAAAATTGATTTATTTTTAGATTTAAAATGTATAATTTATAAATCCACATCTAGATTATAAATTGCAATAAATGGTCTAATCCTTCTTGTGGGTCCAGACAATAATACCAGAATCAAATACTAATTAGAAAAACACCTCACTCTTAAGACACACGATCCAAAGTACTATATATTTGACTCCAGTGCCGGATTAACCACGTATCAGGAGTAGCAAATGCTACGGGCCCCGCGCAAAAGGGGGCCCCGTGAATTAAAATCTGCCCGCCACCACCCATGATTAACTTATTCAGCATTTCTTAACGGTAGCCGATCTAGGGCCTCTCGATATCATTTTCTACGGGCCCTGCGCTTGCTTAATCCGGCACTGTTTGATTCCTTATTTAGGCACTTCGTCTACATGATATGTACAGCCATAATATCCAGCAATAGAGTACATATTTCTATAACTTTCCTACATAGTCGGTGTGCCGCGAGACGGGTGACTCTGACTCGGACGCGTACGAGGTGGGGTCCCCCGGGGCCCCCGAGCCGGCCCCCGGCCCCGCGCCGGCCCCCGACCCGGCCCCCGCCCGCCCCTCGGCCATGGCACTAGTGGCGCCCCGCGGACCCGCGCGGACACTGTGGTGCGAAGTGCCTGAAGTACTCAACTCGGCTGTTTTAAGTGAGTATTAACAAAAACTACCGAAAAATAACACAAAAAATAACAAAAAACTTGAGTTACAAAATCCTCAAAATTATATACCTAGTGGAATAAGTATGTCTTCAAATAT
Source organism: Thyatira batis (assembly GCA_905147785.2). Classification (NCBI taxonomy): domain Eukaryota; kingdom Metazoa; phylum Arthropoda; class Insecta; order Lepidoptera; family Drepanidae; genus Thyatira; species Thyatira batis. The sequence continues at coordinate 10,723,582 of LR990489.1, forward strand.
TATTAACAATACTGACTTCTTTACCTGTGTTAATAATAATAATTTGTTTCCCCCAGTTTCCGGGAATCTTCAAATTTCTCAACATTAAAGTAGCCTAAGTACTGTTCGAGAATATATTCTAACTCTATACCAAATTCCATTTCGATCCGATCATCCGTTCTGGCGTAATTGAGTAACAAACATCCATCCATACATTCACATTCACAATATCAATGAGATCAGTAAAATAAGTATGACAGTCTAACCCCTCTTCTAAACATCTATCATAATCTTCTAGCTGTAATTACCCCTTAAAAGACACAATTTCTAACCTACATCCTTTCCCACAGGTTCACTTGCACCGGCGCAGAAACGTCTACAAGAGGCGAAGTTCGAGTTGCTTACTTCTGAGGCGTCGTACCTAAACTCGCTGAACGTCCTAGAAGCCCACTTCATAGCCCACCCCGCGTTCAGAGAGGCGCATATCTTATCCAGGGACGATTGGGAGACACTGTTCTCCACAATTTTACCAGGTATAAATTTTACTAGCTGATCCGGCGAAGAAATACTAAATTGGGATTAAAATGGAGGGTGGGGGTAAAGGGTTGAAACTACTTTAAGACCTCTTTTCAGACTTACAAAATATATGTACAATAAAAATCATATCAAAATTAATAAAAATTAAAAGATATAGTAAAGTAATACTCCAAGTATTACTTTCAAAATGGCCGTCGCGACAAGATGGCGGATTGTGTACGCAAAATATTAGTTTTTTTTAACATCTAGTAAGATTCGAAGCAATCTAAATTATATACATTCCAAGTTATATATAAGCTAATAAAAAAATTATTGTCTTATAAATTTCATAACCGGTCCACAGTCCGCAAATGCAGCCAACTCCTGATGAACGAATTGGAGAAGTGCTGGCAGGAGAACATCCTGCTGCACGGCATCTGCGACATAGTGCGACAACACGCGGAGGAACATTTCCACGTGTACATCAAGTACTGCGAGAACCAGGCGCTGATGGTGAAGGCGCTCCAACGGTTGAGGGAGCGGCCTCAGTTTGCTGCCGCGCTCAAGAGGTCAGTGACTTCTCGTATCCTTAAAAAGATACTACAAAGTTTGCAAAATATCATATATTATTCACCGACTTTCCCAGGGGATCTTCAATTTTCCCAGGATAAAAAGTGTCCTATGTGTTATTCAAAAACATATTCTCAACCTGTGCCAAATTTTATCGCGATCCCTTCAGCCCTTCTTGTGTGAAAGAGTAAGAAATAATTTTGACTATAAATATGCAAAATCATTTAAATAGAGGAGATGATTACACAGAAAAAATATAGGTACTTCTTATGTTCAATTAAGTATATAAAAATATTTTAGTGGACTTAGAAAATCATTAGAAATGCAATTAAGTACGTTTTTCATCTGTCTTGTCGCAGAACAACGTGCATAAATACTTTTAGATCTAGAAAACGTTTTTGACGTGACGCGGAAATTGCGGAAAATTGGTTTGTCGAGTAATTAGTGCTCTTTTAAACTTTTTATTCGTTTCGCAGTCTTAAGACCTTGAATTAAAGTTCAAAGTACAAAAACAGTGTGAAGTAAACGTTTAAACTTCTTATAATCGCGACCTGAGACTGTAACGGTGTTATAACCGCGGGTCAATGACCCTGGATAGAAATCAGCTGTCACATGAACCTTGATGAATATAAAGATTTTTCGCAGCAGTATTTTTTTATTTGATAGAAATCCTAGTAGTGATGTAGGTAAAGATATGCTAAAGTTAAATTATGTACCAGTTGGACTCTCGCATAGAAGTTTCTATTTATAAAAATCTCTTCTCAAAGTGTTTGTTATCGAACTCCTTTAAAACGACTTGGCCAATTTTTATGAATTTACTAGCTCACCTGTTCTGTCACAATTAAAGGCATGTGAAGTTCTCAATCCGCACTAAGCCAGCGTGGTGGACTTAAACCCCCTTACTTAACCCCGGACTTAGGCCCAAAACCCCCTCGTTGTTACGGGCTTGTGCTGCTACCTCCGTTGTAGCACAACACACGTAACATACTAGAGCTGATGATAATGATTCGACGACTGTTCTACAGTAGTTTGACTCATGTTGTCTGTTCTTCCAGGTTGGAAAGCCACCCTGCCTGCCAGAGCCTCTCCCTCCACTCGTTCCTGATGCTGCCCATGCAGCGCGTCACGCGGCTCCCGCTGCTGCTTGACGCCGTGCTCAAGAACCTGGCGGCTGAAGACCGGGAGTACCACGCCACTATGCACGCGCTTGCTACGCTTAATCATGTGAGTAGAGGATTGGGAGAATGATTGACTAGGTTAGGTATATAAGAATGATTGACTGGAGTGAGTGAAGGATTAAGTAGGGTGAGCTCATGAGTGAATGAATGATTGACTGGAGTGAGTGAAGGATTAAGTAGGGTGAGCTCATGAGTGAATGAATGATTGACTTGGGAGAGTTAATGAGTGAGTGATTGACTAAGAGGAGTTGATGACTGAGTGAGTGAATGATTAAATAGGTCAGATTATGAGTGAATGATCGATTGATTGATTGACTAGGAGGAGTTAATTATAGAATGAATAATCGACTTGGAGAGTTAATGAGTGAGTGAATCATCAACTAGTGTGACTCTATTAGATGAATAAAATAAAAAGTTTGATCACAGTATCATTTTAGACATTGGTTTTTCTTGTGTTAGGAACATGATAATTTCTCTTATGATAAACTTGTATGAATCTGTGTTTTTCCGGCGGAAGGAAGTTAGTTTGTATCCCAAAACATGCAAACTTCATCCAATATGGATACATTTGCTGTAATTATATGTTTTTGACTTTACAGGTGGTGTCGCAGTGCAACGAGGGTGCTCGCAACACAGAGCGAGTAGAAGAGATGTTCCGCATAGCGCGTCTGGTGGAGTTCCCCCCGCACGTGCGCGCCCCGCCCGCCCTCGGGCCCGCCTGCGCGCGCAGGGACCGCAAGTGAGACACACATACTACTGTCCCCCTCTAGCGTTGAACTTACGTTACCATGACCCGAGTAAGGGCCTGATGAAGGCATAGGAGTAAAGGATGCTACTACTATGCCTCCCCCCCCCCCCCTCTCCAGGTGGAGCGCGCTGTGGCAATCCGTGATAATTCTGTCCCTTTCTGTCGTAGAGCTCAAGATTCCATGGCAGGCCAGAAGGGTGACGCCACATGCATTTTCAACTGCCCATTTCTAGATTAGTTAAGAATTTTAAATATATGTTTGATCTCGCTATTTGTTTCGTAGAAGAAACACCAAAAACCACCGTTTTTGTGATCAAAAACCAGCGTTTTGTGACCAAAAACTTAAAGTAGGTAATAAAATATTCAGTGGAATATAGAACCTCCTTTATTGAAGTCAGTTAAAAAATAAGATACTGATGTTCCGTAAAGACAAACTTGAGCTGACTGATCCCTCATCCCCAGAAGGAAGCAGTACCTAAATTTTTTTCTTTAAATCATTCCAGGCCTGTCAGATGGCTAGTCCGCTCCGGGGAGATGACTCAGCTGGTGTGGAAGACGGACGAGCTGAAGCTCACCTTCGGGAAGAAGTTCCACAAGATACCGCTCTACCTGTTCCTCTTTAACGATCTACTCGTCATCACCAAGAAAAAGAGGTCAGTGGAATATATCATGTTATAAGCATGTATTATTGAATTTAATGGAAATGATTTGCTAAAGATAATAATTATTATTTGGATTTAATTTAGTATCTAGTAAGGTTGTATCTAGGTTATAATGGGAAAATTTTATGGATGGAAAGTTTGTCATAAATTTTGTAATTAGTAAATATCTTTCTTCAAATTGACATAATGTCATATGTTCATAATGATTGGTAAGTTTTACTGTCGGTTAGTGATTACGAATAGGAACTAAGGTATAGGTATAGCTACTTGTTGACATAACTAAAATGACTCTCATTTCATGTTTTTGAAAGTGTTCAATGCGAAATTCTCATTATTAGCTATTGCCATATAATTTTCACTAAAAACTGTTCTCGTAAAAACTGTTTTCGTATACAATTGTTTTATTTTGGGAATATAGCTTGTCAAAAGATACTACTTTATGTCAGACAAAAAGTTAGTGAATAGTGAAAGTGATTTTTTGGGAAAAAAATCTGGTCAAAATAGACTGAATCCTATATATTGTTGGTTTTTATGGGAAAAATCTACTCTAAAAAGACTAACTCCTATATATTATTAGTTTTTATGGGACAAACCTGATCAAAATCGACAAAATCCTACATATATAGTGTGTTGTTTGTTAGCGAGGAGTGCTACATGGCGGTGGAGCACTGCCCGCGCTCGCTGCTCGAGGTGTGCGCCAGCGAGGCCGCCGCGGCCGCCAAGCACGCGCTGCTGCTCACGCTGCTCGAGAACCACGAGGGCAGGACCGTCGAGATGGTATATACCTAACATTCTACACACTAGAACATCCTTAGCAACGACTTAACAAGTCCCTCCCAAAAAAGTTCCAGTGAAAAACGAGGATTTGCCAGCAGAGTCTCTACTCCCAAGTTCCAATGCAGGATGAGAATCCTGCAAACTTATTCGAAACCCCATGAACAGATGTTAGTTATTGAATTACATCGTATAAATGTACTTTAATGTAATGTTTTAAATCTAAGTTGGTTTTTGAAAACAACTATAAGCACTGAGGACTAATAGTGACTATTCATAAGAGCTTGATGCAGGCCTATTTGAATAAAAAAGATTTTGATTTGACTGTTCCGAATGAAATTTGGCACAAATAGAAAAAAATCTTATATTTCTATATATATTGCTGAAGGTCTGGTTTCAGTTTCGGTCAAAAATTAGTTGTACTATAGTAGTAGTAGCTATAGTTTCACTTTCCGACGCCAAAACCACGAATAGCTCGTTTATTATTTTATCTATAAGCAATTAAGCATGTATTATCACAAATCACAAATAAAAATTTCTTTCTTTCTTTCTTTCTTTCTTATTATCCTATCTTCTAGCTAATGTCCTGCCCAAGCGAGACAGACGCGTCCCGCTGGCAGGAAGCCCTGGCAGCCCCGGGGGCTGGACCTGGCGGGGCCGAGGGCGGCGAGGCGGTGTACGCCGGGTGGGACTGTCCGCAAGTATGCGCCCGCTACGCCTACTCGCCCGCGCAGCCCGACGAGCTCACCCTCGCCGAGGGGGACGTCGTCAACGTCACCAGGAAAACTAGCGAGGGTGAGTCGCGTAAGGCATTATAATGCCCGACGTTAAAAAAATCAGATGATGCGTTGATCATGATGGATTGGTAGGATTTGTCGCGTTGGCTGTGTGATTACTAAGAAAATCAGAAGTTCGCCAGCAAATTGCACCTATTTATATGACTTCGCTTCCCAAAATCATTTTCGCCATCTTGAATTAGCAAAAAACCCAAAAATCATCGCACCCGTGTATCCTCAAAAATGTTTTTCCATGTTGAGTTTTATTCACACTAGTCTAAACGAGGCTGTGGTGTGTTCCCCGCAGGTTGGTACTACGGCGAGCGAACGCGCGACGGCGAGGCGGGCTGGTTCCCGGGCGCGTACTGCGCGGAGATCGCCTCGGCCCACGTCCGCGCACGCAACCTGCGCCAGCGGTACCGCCTGCTCGCGCTCTCTGGGACCTATCTGGGACAGAGGAAACGACATCTCTAGCACTGCCTCTTAACCAGAAATCAAAAACGTGGAAGTTTGTCCACTATAGCAGTGCACCCTTACAACCAGGAATCAAAAATGTGGAAGTTTGTACACTATAGCAGTGCCTCCTAACAATCGGGAATCAAAAACGTGGAAGTTTATCCACTCTAGCAGTGCCTCCTTACAACCAGGAATCAAAAACGTGGAAGTTTATCCACTCTAGCAGTGCCTCCTTACAACCAGGTATCAAAAACGTGGAAGTTAGTCCACTCTAGCAGTGCCTCCTAACAATCAGGAATCAAAAACGTGGAAGTTTATCCACTCTAGCAGTGCCTCCTTACAACCAGGAATCAAAAACGTGGAAGTTTGTGCACTCTAGCAGTGCCTCCTAACAATCAGGAATTTAAAACGTGGAATTTTATGCACTATAGCAGTGCACCCTTACTATTAACAACCCAACATCATCATCATCAGCTCATATACGTCTCCACCGAGGAGCTCGACACTCCCCTAACATCGAGGGGGCTTTAACAACTGTGATGTGGAAATTTTACAATAGATCCACCTTTTGGTTGGTTTATCAATGGACCCAAAATATGACATAACTGGAAAAATTATGAAGACAAACTAAATCGTTGCAGCTCCAAATTGTTTCTATTGCTAAAGAAACAATGAAAAAGTGATATTTGACAGAAAAAATCAATATAGATCAAGTTAAATTCCAATCAGGTTTGATTAAGAAGGTTCTGACTGATAGACCACAAATTTCACATTTGTTCCCCACAGAAAACTAAATAAATTGACTATTTAATAAAACAGTCCTCTAAATACTGAAAATATTACGTATCAGTTACTTACTGAATAAATTCACAAAATAAATACCCATCTACTTTATCATTCCATATCACAACTATTTCTGGGTAAAACTATTTGTGATTTAGCTACTTACATTATAAAAACCGACTCTAACACAAAGAAATAAAATACCATTCTGTATGTCATCAAAACATCACAATATACATAGGTACTATTAAAATAGTGGTAAAAACGAATCACCAGAATCTCAGAAAAGATTTGGTTAGAATCACTGTATTGAGTGTTGTTCGGTCATGCATATTATTAAATAAGTCTAGATGTGTCCGTCCATCACTGCCTTAAATTAAATGTGTATTTTTGGAGCATTTTATCAATAAATCCACAGCTGAGATTTTAATCTTAGCTGCACTGGAATGACACCTATAGATTTGTCAGCAGCAACTGACAATTGTAACCATTTACTGACAAAATTGTTATATTAAATAGAAATAGTAATAATGCATCACTGAGACTTTAACCTTAGCTGCACTTGAATGTCACCTGTAGAGTTGTCAGCAGCTAATGACAATTGTAACCATTTACTGACAAAATCGTTATATAAAATAATAAGTATTTTTAACTGTCAATAGATTTATGATTAAGTAGATAGAAGGTGCTTATTTATCATACACTAGCTAACTAAATATCGTATATAGTAATAATGTACTCTTAAAGAGATAGAAATGTAAGTTTTTGTTGTGAAATGTACAGTTACGCATGAGATTCACAGCTTTTTCTATTGTACAGGTTTTTGTGTAAAACATATACTGATTTAGTTAAGTGTTTTGTGTATTTTTGTGTAATTCATTTTATGTAACGCACTTGCCCGCTGATTTGTAAAATGCCTAGTCACACGCGGACGAGTAAGTTGACATTTTTTTATTATAATTCGAAATTATTTTCAAGTATTTTTAAATGAACATTCCGATGCTTGCGCTTAGTTATAAGGATACGTCATACGATTGTTAACACAGTAAAATTTTTATGTTTATGTATGTACTTAAGTAAATTATTGTGTATATAGATATAGTTGAATGTAAATGTCTTTGGGACATGTTTATAGTATATTCAAATACAATTATTATATTATTAATGTGTAATTTTACTGTGCCAAATAATCCTAATATTTTTTAAAATCCTTCGCCCATAATATACGGCGTTTGCCTAGTACAATTACTGCACATTTTGGTGGCAAATTAGTACGAAAGTTCTGACCAGAGCTCTATATACAAAAGGATATATAGAGCTCTGGTCAGAACTTTCGTATATATATTATTTCTGGAGGTAAAATCTAAAATAAATCAAACAAAATGAACCTTAAGTACTTTGTAATTCAGCTTGTTACATGTTGGTCGTACATACTAACAATATAGGTAGTTCAAGCATAAACGATTTGAAATCCACTCTGTCTACAGATCCATAAATAAAATAAAAATTAAATGCTCATAAAAATCTAAATAGCAAACAATATGTAAAATAAGCTCAAATCTTATCAAAAATAGTCATAAAAATAATCTTCTTAGTTCAGATCATGGAATGGTAATCTCATAAAAATAATGGAGACTTAATTTATAATGTTTTTTTTTTTCAATTAGTAACTAATTATTAATATTCGCAAAATATATCATATTTCACTTCTGCTATAACATTTATTTTTGATCAATACCATCAGCAAAGATTTATTTAAAAACTTTATTACAAGTATAAATTAAAAATATGTATTTTTCTTAATCATTATGGTTACAGTAAAAAAATAACAAAAGTAAACAAGCTTAAAAATTATGCAGAGATAAAAACAAGGAGATCTCATATTGGTAGATCTATAATAAAAGTTACAACAGTTTTATGCATAGAACTTTAGGCTATAACAAGTTTCAATGATCTGCCTTTGTGCAGAAATACAACCAGACATATTTACTACATTTCTATTAATTAATTTATTAACTTTCTATAAAAATTAATGTCTCATTGATAACTTTAATTGATAGAATACATTTAAAAGTATTACAGCCAATGTTTGGAAATAGATTCAGTCAAGAAATAGTCATAAAGGATACAACAGTTCTTAGACCCTGGATTAGAATGTTAAGCGTTATTAGATATAAATGTCTTCTTAGCTCAGATTCTCGTTTTTGACGAGTTATCCTTCACCTCAAACAGTTTTCTTACAAAGTAAACTTGCAGGGAACCTGTGGCCGCTACTGCCAAGATTTGTATGAGGGACCATCTGTAAAATGTAATATTATATTGTTAACAACACAAAATGAGTTCATGAAAAGAGAAAGGACACTATTTCAGAGCTGTGTTTATGCCACTACTTTTACTACATTCAAATGTTAGATAAAATAACTTTATAATAATAGGGGATTTGATTTGCATGCTCTTATCTCTATCTGTACCAACATTCATCAAAATCAGTTCAGTGTTTTAGGCTTGAAAGCATAACACAAACAGACAACAGAGTTACTATTGCATTTATAATAATAAAATATTATGTACACACTAAAAACTTTTATGTCATCTTATATGACAAAAAAGTGCAGTATTCTATTTGCTTTACAAAAATATAAAGTTGATACATAATATATTCAAAATGAATTTAATATAACAGGTAGGTCAGCTTAATTTGTTATGGTTTGTGTTTATTACATAAGCAAATATTGGTTGGTGTAACTCAGCAGAACTAAAGCAGCATATCAAATTTAAACCAGGCCATTTATGAGTGAGCAAAAATGTTTACTATATAACTAAAATTCTCAGGAAATATTCACCTTAAAACATATGTATTGTTGTCCATCAACAAGTTATAGTCCCTGGATTCTCTTGCCCTGGAGTGGTATTGGTACTGCAGTATGTCATTTATATTTCTCTCCACAAATTGAATTGAACTCTGTAAAAAGAAAAAATTAACAAATTTTTAAACTTATACTGATGGCAATAAAACATTAATATTGGTACAGGATAATTTACAAATTCATTAGAAATCAAGCACCAATATTAATCATACACTGAGATGATTAAACTCACCGTAAAATTCTTAATGTTCATATCCAGCTCTTCTACTTCTTTAGCATATTTCTCCCACATATCATACCTGATCACTGATAGGTACAAGTTCACCAGTTTCCCCGCAAACCTAGAGAACTGGTTGTCAATGCACACTGAATAATAGCCCCCTGTAGACGTCTGGTCTGCATACTCAGCACTTTGCCTCCATTCATATGGGTGAACTATTTGACCATTTGGATGACGGACAGCAAAACCACACATTCCATCACCACCTTTTAGGACCTGCAAGTAAAATTAAGCTAATATGAATGTTTTCATTACTAATATGGTATTATAAGACTTCAATATAATTATTACTTGTTTAGAAAGTTAGCAACTTTGTTGCAAGGAATGCATAATCAGTGGAATAAAATGTATTTATAACTATAATTTTATATGAAGATAATGTGAAACTACATTCGACGGACATCATTGACAGATAAGCATGGTAAAGAACCGGAATGGACAGTTAAAACTCATTTAAATAAACACAAACATGACCTTATTAAAATTTCACTTTACAGAACTATTATACAGTAAATTAAGATTCCATACGGCCGTTAAGATTGGCAGAGATAAGGGAAAGCGTACCATATGGTTCAATAATCAAAATTCACGCTAATTACCTGATAGCTGGCGTAGAACGTCGCGCCCGGTTGGACGTATTGAAAGTAACAGTCTTCTTTGCCCGCGTCGATATGTACTTTGTAATCCATTGTCACCGCTGGCAGGTTCTCGTACCATGGTGCCGTTGCCGTGGTTGTTGAGAAAACATCCCCCACAAGTGATAAAACTGTAAATATTAGCGATAACACAGTAAACATATGCCACGTCCGTTGAGCCATTTTTCAACTGTGTATATTGTAAGTGGGTGACGTGTGCGAGAAGGATGGCGATAAATGTCAAAGGTGAAAGTGGTTTTCGTTCAGAAATACATTAGTTTCTTTGATGACTGTTTGAGTTTTTTGTTTTGTTTTATTATCTCGTATAGAAGAAATCATTCTATTATTTAATGTAAGTTTTCAGATTAAAACATAGCTCATGACAATGAAAGTCTGTAATTTGTGATTATTTTGACAATAATAGGAACGCGCTTTATTTAGCACCATATGATATGGAATAGATAATAAAAATATTGAAAATTTGTCTGTACTCTGTGGTAAAAAAATCGAAATTGAAATTTGAATGACAGGTCAGACAAATAACCTAAAAAAATACTTCCCTTCTTTCTACTAAGACAACAACAAACACATAGGAATTCGAAAATAAATGGAAACATACTCAAAAACTTTATAATGAAAGCTAGATACTTGACTTTCTTTTCTTATATTGGAACTGCGTTCCGGTTTGTTCTTAGTTTATTTTTCAAGTGCTCTTTCAATCCCTTTTACCGGCGTGAATTTATTTATTTTATTCCACAGATCTTCTGAAAAATTATGGCTCAAGTCTGGTAGGAACTATCCTGACCCTGAAAGCATTCAAGGTATGATGGAAGTTGCTTTATTGAAACTAAGATCACTAAACTACCCAAACCTATATCTGTCTAGCCGGTAAGTTAATCTTTCTATTTGGTATTTTTATTGTTTGCTAAGATAACCTGAATATTTGCCTGTGAACTAACATGTTTATAAATAGGACAATAATTTAGAATTGAAATTTATTTATAATATTTTTAAAAGTCTATTAACAGAAATTTAATAGCCAAAGCATGTTCTAATAAAGATATAATATTGTCTTTACATTTACTAAATATATTTGGTTACAGTACAGATGGAGGAGTCCATGCATTGACAACTAGTGCCCATTTTGATCTTGATAAATTTGGCACACAAATATATAATCCTGAAAATATAGTTTATCACATGAATAAGTTTTTTCACAAGAACAAAACCAGTATATATGTGAAAAAATGTATTAGGGTACCTGACAATTTTAGTGCGAGGCATAAGGCCACATCTAGAACATATTTATACAGGTAATAATTTTGTGAAATCACTATTATTATGTTTTTTGCTGTAAGGTTTGATTTAAGAGCAGACACAAAATACTATTCAATGGCAGAGTTGTACATATAATTTTGACAAACAAAGTATTGTTTAGCTACATAATCTATTTATCATTGTTTGATTATAAAAGCTATATCCAATGTGTATATAGAAATTTGAAACTTTTCAATTGTTTTCAATGTGCCAGGATTTCTTTTTTAAATTGGTGTTAGGTCCATCAAAATAATGTGTATGTTTCAGATTGGCAGTATTAAAACACACTTTACCAGACACTCATACAATAGCATCCTATATCCCAGTGGAGGAATGGAAGAGATGTTACTATACTAGGTAAAATACATTACTATAATTTTATAAGACACCAAACTATAATTTTGATATATACATAGGATGATTCACACTTGGACTATTATAAAAATATTAATTACTTTGACTAACCTCGTCATTTCGATCAAGTTGTATTGATTGTGGTCATGAGAAGTTACTACTACTTATTTTCCATGCGCAAATAGTCCATATTTATATATATATTTCTTATTCCTGAAGACCTGTTATTGGCTTTATGGCATTATTACTTAATGTTATCATGTTTATTTTGGCTGTTGGTCTTCCTAAAATTTATAAATAAAATAAAATATGAAGCATGAGTTTAGTTTGAAATTTCAACTCTAATACCAGAAAAAAAGTTTTTAAAAATTTTATTATTTTAAAATCACATATTAACAGTAATTTTGAAAAATAAACATGACCCAAATCTCACATATTACAGGCTACCAGGTTTTGACATAGAAAAGTTTAAAGAAGGTGCAAAATACTTTGTCGGCTACCATGACTTTACTACATTTAAGAAGTTTGATAAAATAAAACAACACAAGCACAACCGCAGGCAAATACTGTCATTTGACGTGAGGCCTGGGAGGCCTCTCCTCACCAGCTACTCTATCCAACAAGATAACATGTTTGAATATTGGGATATTGAGGTTAAAGGAAGAGGTTTTGTTCATAATCAGGTAATTCTTTTAACTTTAGAAAACAAAATGCATTTGAAAATATGTTGTATCATCATCATCATCTGACCTTTTCCTATTTAGGGTTGCTTTCTCATGTCATGTCCCTCCATTTTATTCAGTCACCAGTCAACTCCACACTACTCCACAGTCTCTCATACATCGACGTATAGCGATAGACAAGAACGTTCATGTAAAACATTTGTTTAAAAACTGGTAAGAGTTAGAACTAAAGTTCGCTGCAGCGCTGTATAAAGCTGTGTCAACTAACCAAACTATTTTAAAAGATACAGCGCTAGATTGCTTAGAGTATAGTTTTCTCGCGACCAAAACGTCGTAAGCGCCGCAAATTTCATGGCGCTTACGCGTTTCGTTCAGTTAACTACACTAAGATGTCGTCCCTATAGAGTTCACACCGCAGATGTGACACATCTTTTTTACCTTCTAAACTTCATTAGAATAAAACTCGATTTCAAAATGTATTATATTAATATTAGGGGGGCCTAGTGCGGATTGGCGGACTTCACATGGCTTAAATGAGTACTCAGAGGTACGGGCCAGGGCTTGAATTAACATAAAACAATTATTCAAAATATCAAACTATCACTACTAATTAAAAACTCATTAACAATTAATCAAATTAAAACCTTTCTAAAAAAACATATCAAGTCTGTGTTCAGTTACATATTTTTACCTACAACCAGTTTTAAGGGAACATCTGCACGTTTTAGTATATGATTGTAGAATGGCGTGGTATTTAAATAGATAAATTGTTTTTCTACTCTGGAATTACGGAATTATCACCTATTAATTCACTTAAACAGGTAGTAATTTTACTTAGTTGACTACTGACTAGTTATTTTCGTCCAGGGTCTACTTTGATTCGGATTATCGTTGTTATTAACGCTGCTCCGTGCGCACCCGCACTGAATGAATGTCGAAGCCACACTAAAGTCGGGTGTGGGGACTGCAGTTCAGTTGAGTTGATAAAAGCGAGTGTTCGGAACGCCCTATCTAGTACGTAGTACATATATATCGATGCTCTCATATCATCTTTTACACCATCATACCATTATTTCCTTGGTCTTACCCTTTTACACCTGCCTTCTAGTCTTAGTTGCAGTGCCTTTTTGGTAATGTGGCTTTCTTCTCTCCTCATAGCATATGCATGAATGTATTTACATTATAACATAGTTAAATGTTTTTTTTAATACAGTTGCTCAAAAAGTGGTGTATTGCAGGGACGTATAGCGTTCGGAAAGTGGGCTATTACACACTAGTGCTTCTTTTTTACCTTTCCCGAACTCGTGCGTGCATCTTTCCCAACTGTCAAAATAATGTCTATTAAAAAGAAAATTCAACCATGAAGGTTTTACTAAAGAGTTTTTATGATTAATACAAATACGTATATTTTTAAAAAGAAGCTTGTAATTTATCTCAATATCAGATTTAATGATTTAGGTTAGGTTTCATTTCATCTCATTAAATTTCATTTCATATCAATAAAAAAAATATACTGAAGACTAAGCTGTATACATAGTTCTCTTTGCCCACCAAAATGGGCGAAGAAAAAAAAAACTCTGCTTATACAATGGCGCCAACGCCAACCGTAGGCGCCATTTTCCAGAAATTTTCATTGCGTGTTTAGTTTATTGTGTTTTTATTATTTTATTAAATTGCTTTATTTTTTCGCAACAATATTAAAAATAGTCGTTCAGTGCACTTGCGGAACCGTCATTGCAACTTGTTCCGACTGTCAACCCTCGCCTTCGGCTGCGCCGCGGCTCGGGTAGTCATTCGTCGGAACTCTTTGCAATGACAGCCTTTCCGCACTTGTAACGAAATATACTAATTTTTTTTATTGCCTACGAAGGCTATCGGGCCACCTGATGGAAAGTGGTCACCGACGCCCATGGACACATACCGGGGGTATCACCAACGCGCTGCCTACCGTCAAAAACTCTTTATACCTATAAATGTGCATTGTTACAAAAAAAACAGGCTAAATATAACAAACTTGTTCCAGATACGCCGTATGATAGGAACACTTAACAGTGTGGCCATAGGAAAATTACCTCCAGAAGAAATAAAGGTGATGCTGCAGATACCATCGAAAAACTCGTGGCACAATTTTATAGGTAATTGTCCACCAGAGGGACTGTACTTATGCAATGTTGAATACAACCCTGAAGATTTAATATACACCCTGGACGATAAACAAAGTGAGATAGAAGATTCTGTAGCCTGTGAAGATAGTGACAGTGAATAATCAACTTAGTGATAATAAGTATAAGGTTTAAAGTGTTTTTACAAGACTCCAGTGGTGGGAATCTTGAACAATGAGTTTCCTAAGCGAGCTTATGAAACAGAAGAACAAATTGAAAGGGACAGAAACTATTGTTACTAATGTTGACGGTCAAAGATTTATTGAAACGAAAGCTGAAGGAAATAAGATATTAGCCCCAAATTCATATGGATTTGTAGTTGATACAAAACCCGATAATATACCGGTTTTGATTGTAAATTATTTGTACATTGGTTCGCAAGATTGTGCTGTTAATGATGTTATAGAAAGTTATAATATAAAACATGTTCTTAGTCTAGGTATTAATGCAGATGTAGCAGTTGACAATAAATATGTACCATGCTTAGATTTGCCTGAAACTGATGTTAAAATTATGCTAAAAGAAAGTTTACCATATTTAAAACTTAGAATTGAATGTAGAGAGAATGTCCTAGTACATTGCAATGCAGGTGTGTCCAGAACGTCTACTGTAGCGATTGCTTATTTAATGCATTATGAAGGTATGAGCTTTGATGATGCATATAATTTAGTTAAAGCTAAGAGGCCTGCTATACAACCTAACGCTGGTTTCAGAAGACAATTGCAGGCTATGAAACCAGGGGAAGTTATTTAGAACTAGTGGCTGCCCCGCGGTTTCACCCGCGTTCCCGGGAGATCTTCCATTTTCCCGGGATAAAAAGTAGCATATGTCCTTTCTCAGGCTCTAAACAGAGCAAATTAAAAATGTATATCAAATTTCATTTAATTCGGTTCAGTAGTTTTAGTGTGAAAGCAAGTCGGACAGACATATACAGTTACTTTCGCATTTATAATATGTATTAGTATTTTGTTATAGAAGTTAGTGATCAATTTGATAACAAACAATAAACAGAACAAACAATTGCTATAGGCCAAAGATAATTAAGTTATAATCAATAAAACAGCTTAATATACAAACAGAATTATTTATTTTCTTAATAAATTAGGCAGTTTTAAGTACAAGAGCCAAAACGCGTGTATAATTTAAAGCAGTCTATATAACAATGTATATATTTGTCCCGTTACTCATGCGGCGAAAGTAATTGCGTCTCGCTCACCCATTGTAGTGTGCGAACGAGAGGCAAATATTTTTGCTATCTGGAAGCGCTAAGATTTACAATATTTATTATTAAGTAGCACCAAAGTCATAAGTGTTTTCAAGCTCGCTTAAACTTAGTCAACACAACATTATGATATTTCTGTACAAATGCCCTTAGTTATTGGGAATTAAATCACTAAATTTGGCAATTGTTTTAAATGTCAAAAGGGAGTAATAAAATGTAGAACACATTGGGCAGGCGCCAAATTTGCACTTAAAAACTAACTCAAACAATGTAGTCTGAAGGCAGAAATTATTCATTTGTTATAATAAATAGTACAAGATTGTTGTTGTTTTAGACATCCATAAAATTAAATAGAAATATAAATGGTGACTATAAATATTGAAGGTAAAATTATTGATATAGAAATAAAAAGAAAGTATAAATTCAATAAATATTTAGAAAAGATAATATTGAATTTTGCACAATATAAAAGGTAATATTACAATAATTTATTTAATTACACTATTGGCAGTAAATTAATGTATTAGTAAATAATTATCATTATTTACCATAAAATATATTTGAAAAACAATTTTTTTTTCATAAACTTATTCAAGAAACTATGATAGAAGTCACAAAAAGTATAGAATATATAAATATTCCCAGGATATTTATTTTATTTATTTATAACATTTTATAAGATGTAACTTAATTTCTGATGGATGTAAATTTTATTACATATTTTTATAGATAGGTCTTATTACTACGGCAGTTAGAACGCAAATGCAATAGCTAAATATTTCTCATAATCCTAAAGGCACAAGCTTAAGATATACTCATTTGTCAGTAAGATATTGAACACTCAGTTTTTTTGGTGATAGTATCAGTTAATTAAAAAAAATACTAATAATATAAAATACATATTTATAAAATCTGGATACAATATTTTTAGTCTAGTCAATAATTATGACTAATCTCTTTATTTTAATATATTTGAAATGCGTAATGGCAAGTTTATAAAATAACTTAATTTTATTTCAATTATAAAAATCGAACAGAAATTGTAAAAGAAAACTTGTCAATCGAGTTTGAACTCTATTGCTTGAAACATAAAACTATATTTAAACTTCAAGTTCGTCAAACAACTAATAATAAACCTAAACTAGTGTAATTCTTATAGATACAACCATTTTTAACATTAATTTGAGACCAAAATAATAATTTGATTATTATCGCGAGCTAGGACGGGAATGTTAATTTTGAATCACAAAATATTGACTCTCAGAAAATACACTTTACATTTACTTCAATCATGCAAAAATAATAAAATAAAAGACCTTTTCTTTCATGTGGATCTCTATAAACAGGCTTTTATACAAAAGTAACCCTCAAGAAAAAAAGGCCACTAAGTAGCAATGACCAGGCATCAGTCTTCTGCCATTCAATAAAATCTCAAATTGTCAAACCTTAAGAATACCAAACATTAAAATATTAACAATAAATCAAAATACACATAAAAATCTGATATATACATGTCAAACTCATATTATGATAATTCTTAAATCTAATTGCCTTTCAAGTTAATTTACATAATAAAAACTGCATGTATATTTGACAGGTTAAAATAAAAATCAGTAAAAAAAACATTTCAAGACTATTTAAGTAAAACTTAAAAACGAATTGTATAATTTCATTGTACTTACAGTCCAATTATATAACAAAACACTTAACACGTATTAATATTTAACTTAAACATTAGAAAATACATACACTTTGTCTATCATCTTAGAATTTCAAAGATTTAGGAAAGAGTTTACATTTAATAATGAAGTATATTTTTAATAGACCTTAGTCAGAAATAAAATAGTAGAATAAGTACATCAGAAATACTAGATTTTCGACCTTAATCCATGTTTATAAGGTGGTAATTGTTATGAGCAATTTCTATAAGTATATGGTTTGACTATTAGATAAAAGAGATCACCTACACTGCTTGTCTCATTTCTACTCAAATTTTCAGTTACTATCTCACTCCCGCAACTTCGTCAGTTGATGCTCCGTTCCTATTGGTCGTAGCATGATGTTATGACTCGATAAATGGGCTATCCAACATTAGAATATTTTTTCAATTTGAACCAGTAGATCCTGAGATTAGCGTATATATACTCTTCAGCTTTATAATATTACTTAATACAATGGACGCTAAATCTCATAGTACAACCATTAGTTAAAAATTACTTATAGTTAGGAATGTGATTGATCTATCACATATTTAATAATATGTTATGAGCATTTCATCTAAATTGACTGACTAAAAGGGTCTGTGTTTCACACATATATACAGAAAACTCTGATTCCATACATGATAGAGATTTAATGTAAAAATGCACCTTGTATACACACAAGAAGACTCAATTTTCAATGCTAAATTCTCTTCTTGGTCAAATTTGTATAAACATCTCTAGATATACTAGTACTTCATGTATGGACCCAGAAACATATGAATAAATTAAAAAAAATCTATTTTGAACGTCTAGCACACTAAACTACATTATAAAATGCAAAACGTTAACATCGAAGTCAAGTGATCGTCAGTCATAAGTTATTTATTGATACAAACTCAATTCATATAAGAAACCTCATGTTATATTTCCTTATTTTTATGATCTTTTTCAAATTATACATTGCAGTTGGCAGTTTATGTTCTGACAAGGCTGCAAACGATTTTCAACTCTATGACTATGTTGGAAGTCATATAATGCATATAACAAACCGAACATATTGATAACTAAATGACAAGCTATTACTGACTTTATTTTATCAACATCCTTAAGTACACACTTATTTAATTTCACATATACAAATACTTTGTACGTTTGAATTATTAATAAAAATCCTGCACCATGTTAAGTGAACCGCGCTTACCTTAGAAGCTCTTGAGGGTGAGTCCTCTAGCCGGTAAGCTGTTCGCCTTGGCCGGGGCATCACGCGCTTGAGAGTGTGCGACGGCGATGCTGAGGCACTGCACCCACTCCTCGGCGTTCTTGCCGTCCTTCGGCTTGAGGATGAGGGTCTGGTCTCCCGTGAAGATCTCGAACGCCTTGGGAATGTTGCGGGCGCCTCGTGACACCTTCACTGAACGGATTTGGTTGATGTCTATACTCTCGCCGCCGCTCTGTAGAAATTATAAGTAAGAGTGTTATTTATTAATTTTTATTAGAAAGAGGAGTATTTATTTATTTTTATTTTGAGAGTAAGTAATAGGTAATTCCTGACTAAGAAATAAGTTATCGAACATCTGAAGCTAATAGCTTTAGCTAGCTTTAATATTAAATTGGATCTTTGCTTAAATATTCAGAAGTTTAAAAAGTATAACCTAAAACCCTAAAGCTGTATTTACGTGGGAACAAACAATTTTAACAATATTACTCACCGATCCTTTACAAGAGAGATGCGCCCCGGACAGCGTGAAGTACCTCGTCCTCCACCGCCTGAACAGCCTCCAGCGACCCTTCTTCTCCTTCAGCTGCCCCTCGATGACCGGCTGGCCGTCCGCCGCGAGGAACCCGACGGCCCTCTCAGGGTGGTTGCAAAGGAAGCACCCCCACGTGGCCTGCGTTGGAGGGACTGTCACTCCGTCCGTCCTGGTGGTGTTCAGCTCGAACACGTCGAAGAAACCGGCAGCACGGAGCTCGTTGAGCAGCATCTCTTGCTCCTGATGGGTTGGGGGATTAAGTAGTGTGGCAAGTATTGGTGTAAGAGGGGTCAGAAGATTTTTGAAATGTTTTTCAAATGATAAACAGGCAGATGGTCCACCTGATGGGAAGGTAAGGACATTTGCGCGAATTGTTTTGATATATACAGATACCAAAGGAATTGTCGATATGATACTGCCTAACGCTTTATCCAGAATTAAGCACCCATTTTATAACACTTAAAGGTGCTTCAGGCAAGAATAAATAAATGGTTCAAGAACCATATGAAAACAGAAGCAAGAACGCCAGCCCGGTGGTACAGGCAGTACAGTGGGGGTACCTTGACGGCGGGGAAGGCGCTGGTGACGAGCGTGAGGAAGGTCTTGTTCTCGCACTTGAGTATGTCCCAGCAGTGCTTGAGGCTGGCCACGGTGGGGTCGCGCGAGGACAGCGCGGCCTGGTGGCGGGCCTGCAGCGCCAGGAACATGAGGTGGATCCAGACCCGCGGGGCTCGCGTGCGCATGGAGAACAGTAGGTAGAGTGGGGGTACCTTGACGGCGGGGAAGGCGCTGGTGACGAGCGTGAGGAAGGTCTTGTTCTCGCACTTGAGTATGTCCCAGCAGTGCTTGAGGCTGGCCACGGTGGGGTCGCGCGAGGACAGCGCGGCCTGGTGGCGGGCCTGCAGCGCCAGGAACATGAGGTGGATCCAGACCCGCGGGGCTCGCGTGCGCATGGAGAACAGTAGGTAGAGTGGGGGTACCTTGACGGCGGGGAAGGCGCTGGTGACGAGCGTGAGGAAGGTCTTGTTCTCGCACTTGAGTATGTCCCAGCAGTGCTTGAGGCTGGCCACGGTGGGGTCGCGCGAGGACAGCGCGGCCTGGTGGCGGGCCTGCAGCGCCAGGAACATGAGGTGGATCCAGACCCGCGGGGCTCGCGTGCGCATGGAGAACAGTAGGTAGAGTGGGGGTACCTTGACGGCGGGGAAGGCGCTGGTGACGAGCGTGAGGAAGGTCTTGTTCTCGCACTTGAGTATGT
The DNA here is from genome assembly GCA_905147785.2 of Thyatira batis. Classification (NCBI taxonomy): domain Eukaryota; kingdom Metazoa; phylum Arthropoda; class Insecta; order Lepidoptera; family Drepanidae; genus Thyatira; species Thyatira batis. Next base: position 10,744,253 of record LR990489.1, read on the forward strand.
CCCAGCAGTGCTTGAGGCTGGCCACGGTGGGGTCGCGCGAGGACAGCGCGGCCTGGTGGCGGGCCTGCAGCGCCAGGAACATGAGGTGGATCCAGACCCGCGGGGCTCGCGTGCGCATGGAGAACAGTAGGTAGAGTGGGGGTACCTTGACGGCGGGGAAGGCGCTGGTGACGAGCGTGAGGAAGGTCTTGTTCTCGCACTTGAGTATGTCCCAGCAGTGCTTGAGGCTGGCCACGGTGGGGTCGCGCGAGGACAGCGCGGCCTGGTGGCGGGCCTGCAGCGCCAGGAACATGAGGTGGATCCAGACCCGCGGGGCTCGCGTGCGCATGGAGAACAGTAGGTAGAGTGGGGGTACCTTGACGGCGGGGAAGGCGCTGGTGACGAGCGTGAGGAAGGTCTTGTTCTCGCACTTGAGTATGTCCCAGCAGTGCTTGAGGCTGGCCACGGTGGGGTCGCGCGAGGACAGCGCGGCCTGGTGGCGGGCCTGCAGCGCCAGGAACATGAGGTGGATCCAGACCCGCGGGGCTCGCGTGCGCATGGAGAACAGTAGGTAGAGTGGGGGTACCTTGACGGCGGGGAAGGCGCTGGTGACGAGCGTGAGGAAGGTCTTGTTCTCGCACTTGAGTATGTCCCAGCAGTGCTTGAGGCTGGCCACGGTGGGGTCGCGCGAGGACAGCGCGGCCTGGTGGCGGGCCTGCAGCGCCAGGAACATGAGGTGGATCCAGACCCGCGGGGCTCGCGTGCGCATGGAGAACAGTAGGTAGAGTGGGGGTACCTTGACGGCGGGGAAGGCGCTGGTGACGAGCGTGAGGAAGGTCTTGTTCTCGCACTTGAGTATGTCCCAGCAGTGCTTGAGGCTGGCCACGGTGGGGTCGCGCGAGGACAGCGCGGCCTGGTGGCGGGCCTGCAGCGCCAGGAACATGAGGTGGATCCAGACCCGCGGGGCTCGCGTGCGCATGGAGAACAGTAGGTAGAGTGGGGGTACCTTGACGGCGGGGAAGGCGCTGGTGACGAGCGTGAGGAAGGTCTTGTTCTCGCACTTGAGTATGTCCCAGCAGTGCTTGAGGCTGGCCACGGTGGGGTCGCGCGAGGACAGCGCGGCCTGGTGGCGGGCCTGCAGCGCCAGGAACATGAGGTGGATCCAGACCCGCGGGGCTCGCGTGCGCATGGAGAACAGTAGGTAGAGTGGGGGTACCTTGACGGCGGGGAAGGCGCTGGTGACGAGCGTGAGGAAGGTCTTGTTCTCGCACTTGAGTATGTCCCAGCAGTGCTTGAGGCTGGCCACGGTGGGGTCGCGCGAGGACAGCGCGGCCTGGTGGCGGGCCTGCAGCGCCAGGAACATGAGGTGGATCCAGACCCGCGGGGCTCGCGTGCGCATGGAGAACAGTAGGTAGAGTGGGGGTACCTTGACGGCGGGGAAGGCGCTGGTGACGAGCGTGAGGAAGGTCTTGTTCTCGCACTTGAGTATGTCCCAGCAGTGCTTGAGGCTGGCCACGGTGGGGTCGCGCGAGGACAGCGCGGCCTGGTGGCGGGCCTGCAGCGCCAGGAACATGAGGTGGATCCAGACCCGCGGGGCTCGCGTGCGCATGGAGAACAGTAGGTAGAGTGGGGGTACCTTGACGGCGGGGAAGGCGCTGGTGACGAGCGTGAGGAAGGTCTTGTTCTCGCACTTGAGTATGTCCCAGCAGTGCTTGAGGCTGGCCACGGTGGGGTCGCGCGAGGACAGCGCGGCCTGGTGGCGGGCCTGCAGCGCCAGGAACATGAGGTGGATCCAGACCCGCGGGGCTCGCGTGCGCATGGAGAACAGTAGGTAGAGTGGGGGTACCTTGACGGCGGGGAAGGCGCTGGTGACGAGCGTGAGGAAGGTCTTGTTCTCGCACTTGAGTATGTCCCAGCAGTGCTTGAGGCTGGCCACGGTGGGGTCGCGCGAGGACAGCGCGGCCTGGTGGCGGGCCTGCAGCGCCAGGAACATGAGGTGGATCCAGACCCGCGGGGCTCGCGTGCGCATGGAGAACAGTAGGTAGAGTGGGGGTACCTTGACGGCGGGGAAGGCGCTGGTGACGAGCGTGAGGAAGGTCTTGTTCTCGCACTTGAGTATGTCCCAGCAGTGCTTGAGGCTGGCCACGGTGGGGTCGCGCGAGGACAGCGCGGCCTGGTGGCGGGCCTGCAGCGCCAGGAACATGAGGTGGATCCAGACCCGCGGGGCTCGCGTGCGCATGGAGAACAGTAGGTAGAGTGGGGGTACCTTGACGGCGGGGAAGGCGCTGGTGACGAGCGTGAGGAAGGTCTTGTTCTCGCACTTGAGTATGTCCCAGCAGTGCTTGAGGCTGGCCACGGTGGGGTCGCGCGAGGACAGCGCGGCCTGGTGGCGGGCCTGCAGCGCCAGGAACATGAGGTGGATCCAGACCCGCGGGGCTCGCGTGCGCATGGAGAACAGTAGGTAGAGTGGGGGTACCTTGACGGCGGGGAAGGCGCTGGTGACGAGCGTGAGGAAGGTCTTGTTCTCGCACTTGAGTATGTCCCAGCAGTGCTTGAGGCTGGCCACGGTGGGGTCGCGCGAGGACAGCGCGGCCTGGTGGCGGGCCTGCAGCGCCAGGAACATGAGGTGGATCCAGACCCGCGGGGCTCGCGTGCGCATGGAGAACAGTAGGTAGAGTGGGGGTACCTTGACGGCGGGGAAGGCGCTGGTGACGAGCGTGAGGAAGGTCTTGTTCTCGCACTTGAGTATGTCCCAGCAGTGCTTGAGGCTGGCCACGGTGGGGTCGCGCGAGGACAGCGCGGCCTGGTGGCGGGCCTGCAGCGCCAGGAACATGAGGTGGATCCAGACCCGCGGGGCTCGCGTGCGCATGGAGAACAGTAGGTAGAGTGGGGGTACCTTGACGGCGGGGAAGGCGCTGGTGACGAGCGTGAGGAAGGTCTTGTTCTCGCACTTGAGTATGTCCCAGCAGTGCTTGAGGCTGGCCACGGTGGGGTCGCGCGAGGACAGCGCGGCCTGGTGGCGGGCCTGCAGCGCCAGGAACATGAGGTGGATCCAGACCCGCGGGGCTCGCGTGCGCATGGAGAACAGTAGGTAGAGTGGGGGTACCTTGACGGCGGGGAAGGCGCTGGTGACGAGCGTGAGGAAGGTCTTGTTCTCGCACTTGAGTATGTCCCAGCAGTGCTTGAGGCTGGCCACGGTGGGGTCGCGCGAGGACAGCGCGGCCTGGTGGCGGGCCTGCAGCGCCAGGAACATGAGGTGGATCCAGACCCGCGGGGCTCGCGTGCGCATGGAGAACAGTAGGTAGAGTGGGGGTACCTTGACGGCGGGGAAGGCGCTGGTGACGAGCGTGAGGAAGGTCTTGTTCTCGCACTTGAGTATGTCCCAGCAGTGCTTGAGGCTGGCCACGGTGGGGTCGCGCGAGGACAGCGCGGCCTGGTGGCGGGCCTGCAGCGCCAGGAACATGAGGTGGATCCAGACCCGCGGGGCTCGCGTGCGCATGGAGAACAGTAGGTAGAGTGGGGGTACCTTGACGGCGGGGAAGGCGCTGGTGACGAGCGTGAGGAAGGTCTTGTTCTCGCACTTGAGTATGTCCCAGCAGTGCTTGAGGCTGGCCACGGTGGGGTCGCGCGAGGACAGCGCGGCCTGGTGGCGGGCCTGCAGCGCCAGGAACATGAGGTGGATCCAGACCCGCGGGGCTCGCGTGCGCATGGAGAACAGTAGGTAGAGTGGGGGTACCTTGACGGCGGGGAAGGCGCTGGTGACGAGCGTGAGGAAGGTCTTGTTCTCGCACTTGAGTATGTCCCAGCAGTGCTTGAGGCTGGCCACGGTGGGGTCGCGCGAGGACAGCGCGGCCTGGTGGCGGGCCTGCAGCGCCAGGAACATGAGGTGGATCCAGACCCGCGGGGCTCGCGTGCGCATGGAGAACAGTAGGTAGAGTGGGGGTACCTTGACGGCGGGGAAGGCGCTGGTGACGAGCGTGAGGAAGGTCTTGTTCTCGCACTTGAGTATGTCCCAGCAGTGCTTGAGGCTGGCCACGGTGGGGTCGCGCGAGGACAGCGCGGCCTGGTGGCGGGCCTGCAGCGCCAGGAACATGAGGTGGATCCAGACCCGCGGGGCTCGCGTGCGCATGGAGAACAGTAGGTAGAGTGGGGGTACCTTGACGGCGGGGAAGGCGCTGGTGACGAGCGTGAGGAAGGTCTTGTTCTCGCACTTGAGTATGTCCCAGCAGTGCTTGAGGCTGGCCACGGTGGGGTCGCGCGAGGACAGCGCGGCCTGGTGGCGGGCCTGCAGCGCCAGGAACATGAGGTGGATCCAGACCCGCGGGGCTCGCGTGCGCATGGAGAACAGTAGGTAGAGTGGGGGTACCTTGACGGCGGGGAAGGCGCTGGTGACGAGCGTGAGGAAGGTCTTGTTCTCGCACTTGAGTATGTCCCAGCAGTGCTTGAGGCTGGCCACGGTGGGGTCGCGCGAGGACAGCGCGGCCTGGTGGCGGGCCTGCAGCGCCAGGAACATGAGGTGGATCCAGACCCGCGGGGCTCGCGTGCGCATGGAGAACAGTAGGTAGAGTGGGGGTACCTTGACGGCGGGGAAGGCGCTGGTGACGAGCGTGAGGAAGGTCTTGTTCTCGCACTTGAGTATGTCCCAGCAGTGCTTGAGGCTGGCCACGGTGGGGTCGCGCGAGGACAGCGCGGCCTGGTGGCGGGCCTGCAGCGCCAGGAACATGAGGTGGATCCAGACCCGCGGGGCTCGCGTGCGCATGGAGAACAGTAGGTAGAGTGGGGGTACCTTGACGGCGGGGAAGGCGCTGGTGACGAGCGTGAGGAAGGTCTTGTTCTCGCACTTGAGTATGTCCCAGCAGTGCTTGAGGCTGGCCACGGTGGGGTCGCGCGAGGACAGCGCGGCCTGGTGGCGGGCCTGCAGCGCCAGGAACATGAGGTGGATCCAGACCCGCGGGGCTCGCGTGCGCATGGAGAACAGTAGGTAGAGTGGGGGTACCTTGACGGCGGGGAAGGCGCTGGTGACGAGCGTGAGGAAGGTCTTGTTCTCGCACTTGAGTATGTCCCAGCAGTGCTTGAGGCTGGCCACGGTGGGGTCGCGCGAGGACAGCGCGGCCTGGTGGCGGGCCTGCAGCGCCAGGAACATGAGGTGGATCCAGACCCGCGGGGCTCGCGTGCGCATGGAGAACAGTAGGTAGAGTGGGGGTACCTTGACGGCGGGGAAGGCGCTGGTGACGAGCGTGAGGAAGGTCTTGTTCTCGCACTTGAGTATGTCCCAGCAGTGCTTGAGGCTGGCCACGGTGGGGTCGCGCGAGGACAGCGCGGCCTGGTGGCGGGCCTGCAGCGCCAGGAACATGAGGTGGATCCAGACCCGCGGGGCTCGCGTGCGCATGGAGAACAGTAGGTAGAGTGGGGGTACCTTGACGGCGGGGAAGGCGCTGGTGACGAGCGTGAGGAAGGTCTTGTTCTCGCACTTGAGTATGTCCCAGCAGTGCTTGAGGCTGGCCACGGTGGGGTCGCGCGAGGACAGCGCGGCCTGGTGGCGGGCCTGCAGCGCCAGGAACATGAGGTGGATCCAGACCCGCGGGGCTCGCGTGCGCATGGAGAACAGTGCGCGCGCGTACAGGCAGTGCGGCCCGCGGCGACCGCACGCGAACTGCAGACGGGCGAGCTTCTTCGAACGACGCTCTGATAACAACAATAAATATAAGAATAATGTAATGGATTGCTGTCTGTTTAAGGAAGATTATTGGCAATGCAAATAAATATGTAAATAAAGTAGTGAGTTGTACATGTACTATATTGTATTTAGATATGAAACCTACTAAGTAATTTGGTTGTGTTTGTTTTCCCTAATAAAAATAAATAAATAGTACCCAAAACAATGATCAAACATATTATGTTTATGCATGCTAATGTTTAAACAGTTCATCTAATTTAGATTTAGTTATATAGTGTGTTAAACTTCACTTAACATGTACTTAGTATTTGTGCATTTCAAATGGTTCCTAAATAAAAATGTTTTGCTAATTTAAAAATCCAAAAAATGCTGCCTAAGGTCACTATTCAACGCAGATGAAATCACACAGACCAGTTAGTTACATAAATCGTTTATGTAAAAAATTACTGCCTGTGCCAAAATAAATTTACCAAAATTTGTAAGACTGGTGGTTGCTCTTTCAAGACTGAAGAAATTTTAATGAACATGAGATTTGGAATAATAAATAGGCTAGTGTTATTTCATAGGGAGAATTTATAATCCCCAGAATCGCAAATATACCTATCGGTAAATATATACCTACGCATGGATCGTACAAAAATTCATGTTCAATTCAATTCAATTTTTGTATATACATTTTTTTTTAATTAATATAATGCAATCAGTGATGTTAATATGCATGTTTTTTTTTCTTAAATTAATTCTTATTCTTTATAGTTTAGAAACAAAGACAAGCGGTTATGTATAGGTTATGTTTACAAAAGTATTATTTGAACATTTGTGAATAATAGCGATGTAATATGGACTAAAATGTACAATGTATCTTAATAAATTAGTTACCTACCCTACACCTTTCACTCCTTTGATCTCTGCGCTCATAAAATCGAGGTTTGATGCAAAATACGAAAGTCGTAAATGCATCTATTTTCAGTAGATTATCCGATTGTGCTTTATCAAAACTAGTTTCTAACATTGTCCTAGATTGACTACAAATATTATATTCACAAGTAATCACACAGGAATACAGTTTTAAACAAATTTTCTCACAAACAAAAAAATTGGTTGCCTGTAAAGTCGGTATACGGGCGAAAGTTTTACGTGACAACGACTTTGAGTGGTAAAATAATTTTAATGTGAATATTCATTCGTATAGTAGGAAGAAGGATGAAATAATAGTAACAATTTAAAACATAACGTCACGTAACGTGAGCGGAGCGTAACGCAGTTTCTTGAAGTGTCACCCGGCAAACCAATTTATAAGACGTTGTCACGTCAAAACACTACACTACTCACATTACATTTATGAAATATGAATTAAATAACATCGTCAATTGTCAAATTCAATAAATAAATGACGTGCGTCGAAACGAAATGTTATTGGTCAACATTTCGTTTCGACCAATGGACCAATAAGTTACAAAATACGTTATTTACGAATTTCCCTCCATTATTTTTCACTTTCTAATATAATGTTTAAATAATAATTAATAAAAAAAACACCATTTAAGTATAATGTGAAGACAATAAAAATAATCTAAACAAATTAAAAACTTATGCATATTCCCTATTATCAAGAACGTTTAGTCTTAAAAACTTTCGTAATAGTCGAAAAAAGTTTCTATGAAACAATTTGAGTGCATTCCTGGGAGTGCAAGTAAGGCAGAAGTTAATTTAAAGACAAAACCAGTCCTGGATTTATGTATAGATTTCAGAGGACGGTCACTTGATTTCAGAGGATATGTAACTACATGGGCGGCGGAAATAAAGTGGCCTACACTCATAAAAAATATAAATCCGGCACTGGACAAAACTTACCTTCTATAGTACATTTGGCTGGCGGCGGCAACCGCAACGAGACATTATCCATGTAGGCCTTTATCTTATCCAGGTGCTTCTCGCAGAAATGCTGGACAGTATCCCTCATAGGGTAGGGCTCGAACACGCTGATGCGATGATTCGAATTATTCGTATTCGAATTGGAACTGGCATTTATCATCGTCACGCTTGTATTGTTGGCCCTTCGTGACGTCACAGTTACAGGGCCGGATATCGATATGGGGTTTGAATTGGGGGCCACAGAAATAGGGCCAGAACCGCAAGTCTGGGTTAGTATAGCCGGGCCGCTGTTAGCTGTGGAGGTGATGACGGAGACGTGGCCTAGAGCCGTGCTCGAGTGTTGGACAGAGACGGAAGATGTTGGAGCGAGAGCGTCCGATGACTTGCCCGATGTGAGCGGGTTCACTGATATTGATTGAGCTTGTAGCGGGGAAGGCCCCGAAATTATTGTTTGGCCGGTGTTCTGTAACAAACATGTTTTATTTAATGAAGATTTGTAATTATTATTTTAACTTTATTCTACATGGTATTTGCAGGAATTCACAAAAAAAATTTTTTTGATTACAAAAATAACTTTCTACCAATAGGCTTTACAGTTTACATAGTGTTTCAAAGATACATATTTCAGTAAAAATTCAATTGATATCTCAATAATTTTTACATATCACCTAACTTTAATATTATTTTGATAATGTATTTAACAACATCTTCTCGTTTTTTCGGGCAATATTAATACTATAGACAAATTTCTAGTTTTTTTATACAACAAAATAAAGTCGTCATACATTACAAGTGGGTGGTCCGATGAGTATGTTGTGGTGGTGGTGGGGTCGGGCCGGGGAGGGTCGGGGTCGCGGGGCCGGCGGGGACACCGCCGTCACCGTCACCCCCGGCCCCGGGGTCGACCCCGTCACAGACCCCGACCCCGGCCCCGGTGTCGACCCCGGCTTGGGGCACACGGCGCCACTTGAAGACGGCTTGCTGTTCGGTGCTAGAGACATAATGGTCGTTTAAGAAAATTAAGGAAAATTTAAAAAAATATCCTGGGACATTTTTCACACACGGCCAATGTTTCGATAGAAATTGACAGGTCAGTTGACTTAAGCGTCGTATGTTCGAATCCCATCCATTTTTTTTAATGGACTAGAAGGTCAGCCTCAGATGGCTTTTACACCGTTAAGCGGGCTGTACATACCACCCATTTCTTTACAGGATCATCCCTTTTATTATTTTGATTTTTGAATGCCAGTTGTGCTAACATAAATTAAATTGTGTAAACTTTAAATTTGCTTTGCTTATATAATATAATTTTTAATTAAAAAAAATTAATAGCTCCTCGATGGAGACATATATGAGCTGATGATGATATAATTTATAGATATCAGATAGATAGAATCACAGAAGTAATTGACGTATCGATTTCTTGTCAAATTATTTTACAATGTTAAAAATATGTGAGATATTCTAATTTAAATGTATTTTGTATAAACATATATTACCTGTACCATTTTGTTGCGAGTTGATCTGCTGCGACGATGATAGCCTCGTCATACTCTTGTGGAGTCCTCCCACGGAACCACCTTGCAAAAGAAATAATACCGAACTATAATAAAATAGTAAAAAATATAATATACGCATTCTTATCTAGTTATTAATATTGTATGAGAGGATCAAAATTGTTCTTGTTTACAGACTATGAACTTTTTTTAATAAATGCTGGAACACAATAGTATCATAATTTATAGTAGTAGCTGCAGCAACCCGCGGTATCACCCGCGTAGTTCCCGTTTCCGTAGGAACATGGGAATAAAATGTAGCCTATGTTACCTGATAATGTAGCCTTTTAACAGCAAATGAATTATTGAAATCGGTCCAGTATAATACAAATAAGCAAATATAAAATCGAATCTTTCATTTATTTATTTATATTAAATATAACGGTTAAACACCAATTACAATATTTAAGGAACAATTTACAATAAAATTACAACGTGAAATAATTACACAGTGAAATAAATTTACAACATCAAGAAACTACTAAGTAACACACACAGTCATACATCTTTCTCGCAAAAGCGCAAACACACAGACAATACATCCAGCCATTCATCCGCAAACAAATCACATTCAGGGTAGGTGTCCAGGAGAGCGTTGAGTGCGGAGAGGGTACGCGGAATGGGGGAGTTAGCTCGCGCGACGGTACGACACGGCGGCACGGCGAAGAACTTATGCTTTCTGTTCCTCCTGTAGTTGTTAGGGGTAAAAAATCTACACAGCTCACCGTGCAGATCTGGTGCATCAATTTTTCCCCAGAGGATTTTGCACATTACCGTTAATTGGTGCCTTTTCCGTCTTACTTCCAGGGAATTATACCCAAGACAACCCAAAAGAAATTTCGTGGGATACCTATAAGGATAGTATCCGTTAACGCGCTTATATAAGTGTCGGAGAAAGGCCTTTTGAACTTTCTCAAGCAACAGAGCGTATGTGCTCTCGTGAGGATTCCACACACACATAGCAGTTTCAATCTTGCTACGTACCAATGCCCCAAAAATTAGCCGTATTACATTGTGGTTACGAAGGTCACGAGAATTTCTCAGGACAAAGCCCAACCGCCTAAAAGATTCTTTTGCCAACGCGGTTATGTGGTCGTGGAATGTTAATTTACGATCAAATGTTACACCTAGGTCTTTAATTATTGTAGGACGAGTTATAGTCATACCATTTATGGTGTAGTCGAATGATATTGGCTGTCGCATTCGATCGAAAGTCATTGCGTAACATTTAGCGGCGTTGAATTCCATCCGGTTCTCATTACTCCATTGGCATATGGCATCGACGTCCTTCTGTAGAGCTAAACAGTCTGCATCAGATCTCACTTCGATAAAAAGCTTTAGATCATCAGCATAAAGCAAGCATCGGGAGCGTCCCAGAACGGTGGGAAGGTCGTTAACCATGAGCAAAAATAATAGAGGCCCCAGGATCGAACCTTGACTTACACCAGAACGCGTGTGATATGGCCTAGACTCGTATAAGCCGAGTTTGACAAACTGCTGACGATCGCGCAGATAGTCTGCAAGAAGCCGGAGAAGTCCAGGGGCAAAGCCAATAATGCAGAGTTTTTCCAGCAGTATGTCGTTATTGACCCTATCGAATGCCTTCCGGAAGTCAAAATAAAGCACGTCGACCTGAGATCCTCGGTCCAGCCTAGTCGAGATAAAGTCCACAAGAGTCAATAGATTAGTATCAACAGACCTCTTAGGTCTAAAGCCATGCTGCTCATTACAAAGATATTTATCCACTTGTGCAAGAATGTATTTGTGGATGATGCTCTCAAATATCTTTGCAGGAGCAGATAATACCGCGATCGGCCTGTATTCCTCAACCCTTAACTTGTCGGAGCTCTTTGGTATCGGGCTAACTCTGGTTAATTTCCAGTGAGGTGGGTATTTTCCTGTTTCCAATGCCATATTGTAGATATGACAAAGGGGAACACTGAAAGATTTCTTAGCCTGCTTGATCACTGTTGAAGGGATACTGTCAGGTCCCGCAGAGCTACAAGATTTTAATTTGCTGATGGCATACATGACATCTCTATGCGTGATGTGAAATATATTTACATAGTTGGAATTACAACTGCAGTCCCGACTTAACGATGATTTCGAATTGAGTATAGGTATGTCTAACAAAAATACACTAGCAAAGAACCCCGCAAAAGCCTCGGCAGCACCCACCCCAGAAAATGCTTTACCGTTATATGTTACGTTAGGTATAAATCCTCCCTTCGTACGCAAGTTAGAGATATGGCGCCAAAACTCACGAGGATTTGATTGTATATTACTTTCTATAGACTCCATATACGAATCATACGCAGCTGCTGTACGAAGCTTAAGGTTTGCTCTAAGTTCGGAAAACAATTTATATTTTTCCTTACATTTCGTTCGCATCCATATAGAATGTAATTTCGTTTTGCATTTAATATCGTGGATAATGTCATTGGAAAACCAGACGGGATAGCGCCTTCCCACCGTACTTCTACGTCGCTTTTTGGGCATACACTCATCAAAGAAACTATACAGCGTTTTGTACAAACATTCTGTAGCATTGAACACATCATTTGCTTTCAATACTGTACCCCAAGAAGTCTCAGAAAGCAACTGAAACAATCGTACATAGTCACATTTTTTGAAGTTCCAATCTTTGTAGGGACTAATATTACTCGGCTCCAATAAATCTGAGCGCCGGTGAGCCGCGTTGATCCATAGCCCAATATGCAACGGCGGGTGATAAGCGTCAGGGGGAACTAGGCCGTCAGTAGCTGTAACTTGCAGCTCATCATACAACAGAACATCATCGCTTTCCCGGACTAACACCACATCTAACATTCCTCCATATGCATTCTGTACAACATTCTTCTCTGACAGGCTACAATAAGACATAAAATAACAGTAATAATTATTAATATTAACAGACGCACTGTTTAAATTGATATCTCCCAGTATTAAAATCGGAGCTTTTAACATGTTTATAAAATTTTCACATTTACAAAACCATTGCATATAGTCACTATCGGTTGCAGTAGGCTTGATATACACAACACACACATAAAACAAACGGCCGTGGCATGTAAAGGAGGCCCAAAGGTCTTCACCACTATCGGTTTCTAAATCGCAGCGCCGGCGAAGAGTGATAGGAGCCCTCGCAGCGAGCGCGACGCCTCCGCATGGTGTTCTTCTGTCTCGCCTTAAAATACTCCAGTCAATACATTCGAGCTCGGAGTCCTCCACAGAGCTGTCCAGGAAGGTCTCTGTAACAGCTACAACATCATGTTCAGATGTTACTAAACTGTTACGCCACATACTTAGTTTAGTTTTAAGGCCACGTACATTCTGGTAGCATATGTTGAAACCAACTATCTTTTTACTACACTTTTGTGGGACCACGAAAGGACTGGTTGACACCTGACGAGACAGTTGAAGTCTTAGGTAGACCACTAGGTCCTGTGACACCAGCGGGTCTTCGGTAAGGTATCCAAGCCTTGATTCTGGCATTGATTGGCCAGGCGTCCGTTGAAAAGCACGTGTCGTAGGATGCAGTCGGCACTCCAATTTTATAAGACTTATAGTCTCCTCTTGGGGTTAGCTCCTGAACAGTGCATGTTCCTGTGGTACAAAGCTGTCGCAGGTAGTCACTTACTTCTTCAATATCGGACACCATATTCCATACATGTATGTATTTTCGAGGCTCTACTGCTTTCAGGGATACTTTAGCTGGACCTGCCGTACCACAAAATGAGGCTGGACGCGAGCTTTTCTTCACTTTAACCACCTGCCACGGTTCCGCATCTGGCATTTGTTGGCGTGAAAGACTAGAAGCGCCTGCTTCAGCGCTCTTGGCAACAAACTCAATACTGTTCAGATCTGGGCTGGTAGGTAATTTAGTATCAGAGGGCAGGTTTTCGCATTTGGCTTTGGTTTTAACCTTCTTCTGCTGCTTACGTTTATAAGATGCTGGTTTTGGCAAGTCTCTCCCGGTTGGCAAATCTGCGTCGAGCTGCGGCTGAGCTGCTTGGGTCGATACCGTTGCCTCGGTTGGGTCCATTTGCTGCGGAATTAGATGACTATCTGCCAAGCCTATACCTGCTGTAATAGTTGTGTTTAACTGAGGTTGATTCAGAGAGGATGATGCCTCCAGAGCTACCAGAGCATTAGTATCGAGTAGCTTTTGACATACAGGAACGGACGCAACTGCGATAGCGCCACAACTGACGGCTTCGAGTTTTTTATGAAGCTCTTTAATATCGGCAGCGTAATCAACCATTTTTGATTCGTAGTTTGTTATTAGAGAAACTGCGCGGGTAATCTGATTTCTCAACAATTGCATCTCTTGCCTTAAACTCTGCACTTCTTCAGTCGGAAGCTCGCTTGTCGGAGAGATAATGTAACTGTCATCGGCTGGACATGGCAAACCAACTCGCTTTCTGTAGGTGATATTATCTACATATTCACGCGGTTTTTTGGCAGAACCAACAGGAGTCAAAGTGTTATCACCTCCCCTTTTTGCTGCACAACGGCACTCTGGACAGGTCCACGCAGTGCTAGGCTCAATAAGGTTACTTCCGCCCGCACAAAGAACATGATAAATCTTGTTGCAGCTACCTATGGAACATCTCAAATATTCCTCTTCATCAGCAATAACGCAACAGCACGCAGCGCAATTCATTATGAAGCAAAATTTATATGAGATAAAGCTGCGGCAATTAAATTTAAACGGGTATAAAAGTAGGCAAGTAGCTAACAAATAGGCAGCGGACTCACGAGTGCGGCGTAGGTACCTAAAGCAGTGTGTCACTAAGCACGGGTCGCAGGTAGCGCGATGACTCACACAGCCCCGAACAGTAGGAGCGGGCGAGCGGCGGGTTGTCGTAGGTCAGTTACACGACCGTTGACAAAATTTTGAATAGATTTTTGCTTCTATCTTCAGTACTTCTGGTCTGATTTTCACCAAACAACAACCACTGCATCCACCTCTACACGAGCCACAAAACTTTGTAACTTTCAGCACTACAGCTGCACTTTTTACTATTTTAACTTTGAAATATTTGCGGAGCAAACTAACAAGGTGTTGTCGCGACAACGGCGGAACGACGATTGGCGGATTCATATTTTTTATTATTACTTACCAGCTACATTAAGCCTGGTCATGCTCCTATGAGAGTTAGGGCCGGGATGCAGTCTCCCCGTGCTCCTGGAGTCCCCAAGCTTGGCCCGGCGCGTGTACCCCGTGGGGACCGGGGCGGGGGCCACTGACCCCGGCCCATTATTTCCCCCCAGTTTCACGACATTAGTAGATCTATTACTTACCAGCTACATTAAGCCTGGTCATGCTCCTATGAGAGTTAGGGCCGGGATGCAGTCTCCCCGTGCTCCTAGAGTCCCCAAGTTTGGCCCGGCGAGTGTACCCCGGCTCGTTAGCCTGGCCCCCCAACTTCACGACATTAGTATATATATATTACTTACCAGCCACATTAAGCCTGGTCATGCTCCTATGAGAGTTAGGGCCGGGATGCAGTCTCCCTGTGCTCCTAGAGTCCCCGAGTTTGGCCCGGCACGTGTACCCCGGCTCGTTAGACTGGCCCCCGAACTTCACGACATTAATAGATTTATTACTTACCAGCTACATTAAGCCTGGTCATGCTCCTATGAGAGTTAGGGCCGGGATGCAGTCTCCCCGTGCTCCTAGAGTCCCCAAGTTTGGCCCGGCGCGTGTACCCCGGCTCGTTAGCCTGGCCCCCCAACTTCACGACATTAGTATATTTATTACTTACCAGCTACATTAAGCCTGGTCATGCTCCTATGAGAATTAGGGCCGGGATGCAGTCTCCCTGTGCTCCTAGAGTCCCCGAGTTTGGCCCGGCACGTGTACCCCGGCTCGTTAGACTGGCCCCCGAACTTCACGACATTAATAGATTTATTACTTACCAGCTACATTAAGCCTGGTCATGCTCCTATGAGAGTTAGGGCCGGGATGCAGTCTCCCCGTGCTCCTAGAGTCCCCGAGTTTGGCCCGGCGCGTGTACCCCGCGGGGGCCGGGGCCGGGGCGGGGGGCACTGACCCCGGCCCGTTGGTCTGTCCCCCCAACTTCACGATAGTCACCCCCCCTGGTGTGCGGTTCACTTCGCTGCTTGATATAGCCGATTTGGGACGGGTGCTGGTAATAAAATAAATGTTTGTTTTCATATTCTTTGTTAATATAAAATAACACGTAGATATGAATGATAACATAATAATGGTACGGCAAAATAAGTGTTTCTTTATTATAAACAAATGAAACCAACTGTTGGTATGTGCCTTTTAGAAATAAAAAGTAAAATGAAACCCTGGTAATATTTGGCAAGGATGTAATCTTCTGCGAGAACGACTTACGATTATTTTTATTTTAGCAATACTCTAGAACAAAGGCATCTAAAACGGTCGAATGTGACTATTAATCCAGCCGATCGTGGCATATGTCCCTGGCTATATAACCAGTATCAATGTATGTTAATATAAATAAACATGTATAGAGTATGTCTCACGTATTATGTCTGACGGTAGTGAGATGCCGATCGGTGAACAGCGAAGGGAAGGCACTGCACAGAGATGTAGCGTCTCGGGCTAATGCCCCGTGCTGCCCACGCCCCGCCCCGACCCCCGTCCCGGCCCCAGCCCCCGCCCCTACTCCGGCCCCTGCCCCCACTCCCTCCAGGACGAAGTTTTGACCACGCTCCTAGAATTAAACATTGTAAATTTATACAGTTGGTCTTTCATTTTGTAAACTTTTGATTAAAATTTGAAATTAGGAAAGTATGCTTTGAATAAGGTTGGATTAGTAAGAATCTTTAGAAACAACAAAGACCTTTACATTATCTATTATCTAGTGACATGTCAATTGCTCGGTCGTGGGTTCGAATCAAATATGTATTTGTATGCATCCACTGTATTTTTGTCTGTTGGTGTACATTTAAGCGTTATCTATCTATCTATATCAGGTGATATAGATTATGGTCACGAGATAGGTATCTCGTGACCATATCACAAGCGTGTGAAAAATATTCGAGGATATTTATTTAATTTAAAAGTTGCATTTGACCCATTTATATCAAATATATATAATATATTCAAACATATACAAAATACTAGTTGACCCGGAAAACTTCGTACTGCCTCAGCATCAATTAATAAAAAAAACTGAATGCTTTAAACCTTCCCTGTACAACACAAATAATTCAAGACCAAAAATAGCCAAATCAGTCCATCCATTCTCGAGTTTTTGTGAGACTAACGAACAGCAATTGATTTTTATATATAAAGAAGATTAGTGTGTAGTGTATCAGTAGTACCCTTGTATTGTTGTACCCCACCCGTGCAAGTACGTCGGTGACTAGTGCGGCGAGGGCGGCGGAGGCGTGCGGAGGCCGGGCTGCGCCTCTTAGGGCTTCGCTGTGCTCCGCTACAAGCGCGGGTAGGGACCGACTCACCGTAGACATCACCTGACATAGGAACACGTTTTTATTAATAGATTTTGTAATTAATATTCTTACCGGGACAATCCCCGCATAGACAATAATAAAAAATATGATGCATGTCTGTTCACAAATAATAATGTAGCTTTCCCATGGTGAAATAATGATTCAAATTGGTCTTGTAGTTTCGGAGTCTATGCAATACAAAAAATAAATATCTAAGTATAATATTGGAGAAGACTAATAGTAGAAGTAATATATAACGTCCTACTTAAAGGATTGCATTTTTTTGGTTGAAAAGGCGTTGGGTCCGAAGAAATACCAAATTTTTGCGAGCTTTGAATGGCTATGTAATGTTTAATTTTTATAAGTCTAGAAAACACATAGACAGCTCAGCTCAGTACCTATCTAATATGCTATATGAACTATACCTGTAATATATCCATACACATGCACCCAGGGTCTGTCTGGCTGGCCGTGTTGGGGCACAAATAAGACAGTAACTGGGGCACACAAGCTTTTAACGCTTCGGGCTTCCTAACGGCGATCTGTTCGAATAATGCGAATAGTGAGTTCTTCTCGACTTGTTCCGCGTGCGGGAGGAGCGAGGCGAGTGCAGTCGCGTGCCCCTCTAGGGGCTCCGGGGACACTTCGTGCAAGTTCGTCAGTATCCGACAGAGGGGGTAGTTGCCTGTAGAAGAAATGTAGATATGTTTGTTTTTATATTATATACATATTAAACCTGTGGTTACTATAGTATAAATACACACGAAAATATATGTAAATATTCATATTCATAAGTGTGTTGATGTGTTTTTATTTTTACATTACACAAATTACGCAATTTTTACGACACAGCAGGTAATACATATATACTATAGTGATTGTAGTCAAATAGTAAGAATATTTAAAAAAGTACTACATACATATATCTAAAATCGAATCTTAGTTAAAGCTTTCTTGACCTGTTTACATTCTTGTTTTATTTTGTATTAATGTATAAGAGCTTTAAAAACACCTTTCAACAAATTTGGTAGAATGGAATCAGTTAACATTGATATAATTGCTTCATGTGTTTGAAACATACAAGTAAAACTCAACACTAACCCGACATGATAGAATCCATAATAGTATGCACATGAGGCTTGAGGAGCACCGCATGGTGTACAGCAGCCAGCGAGAGGTACCTCGCCATGTGGCGGGAGATCTCCCGGTTGCCTTTGTGCAGGAACTGTACGGCCACGGGCAGGAATAGTTCCATCACAGTCTTGTTACCGCAGTTCTCTTTCTCAGATTGCAGTGGGAAGGACACCTGAGGATGTGGATTTATGGATTACTCAGAGACAAAGATATTCATTGCATTGTTATTTGTTTGTAGCTGAGGTACACAACTTTGTCTGCGGCATATCTTTTTTTTTTGTATGTGTTGGACGAAAAACGAGCAGACGTATTGCCTGATAGTAAGCGATTACCACCGCCCATGGACACCCACTTATGGGAACATTTTACATTGATCGTATTGGGGTCATACCATGTTATATACAGCTATATGTTATAGCTATTATGCCTATAGCTTTACAGGATAAATGGCTTATCAAATACAAATTTTTTTTTGTAGTTACCAGGGATTAGCATGGACAAACTGTTCAGATTTATAATATTAGTATGATGAGTAACAATTTTGAAACACTAATACATTAAGTCTATTTTATATGTATGAAAGGTATAGTGTGGTCTTTGTCATTATTAAGAAAACACCTGTTATTGTACTATACATATATTTTTAAAGTAGTGAGTCGGCATTTTGTAGTCCTTTATAAATAGTCTATATTAGGGTCAAATGTGAAATAGTCTAATATAGGGTAAAGGACATTTAAAATAAACCTAATTTATAACTTCGTGAATCCGTGTACGTAGTCATCATCAATAATGAAATTCCAATTAGGTACTAGAATATTGGTTGTAAGAGGCTAGAACATGATAGTGAAATGAATCAGTACTATTGTTTAATTTACCAACAACCAAAACATGACTCAACAATTTATATGACAAATAAGGAAACTTAATAAAATAAATTCAACTTTACATTGTACACTTGTATTTCATTGTTATATGTTTTAATACATATGCTACTCTACTAATATTATAAATGCGAAAGTTTTCAAGAAGGTATGGAAGTATGATTGTTACTCTTTCACACCAGAACCACTATCGCGATGAAATTTGCCGCAGAGTTAGAATATGTTCTGCAGTAACATAGGCTACTTTTTTCCCAGGAAAATTTAAGTTACCCTAGGAATATAAGATAAGCTGCGAGGAGCCACTAGCTCTATTATATACTTACCAAAACAATACAAGCAATAATATCTGAAGCTATTTTAGCATGTGGAGGGTCATCATCTCTCAAATGCCCTATAGGCATCAGGTTGTGGTGTAAACAGGACTCGAGCAGTGACACCAGGGCTCCGCAGTACTTGTCCAGTGTTCCTGTCTCCTTCACACATGATGTCACCCTTGTCACACATATCTCTATCAGCGCCTGGTCCCGATCGTTACGACAGTAGTCTGGCCGCGATGATATTTCCGTTATTTGTTTTAGCTGGAAAAAATATAAATAATACATTTGAATTTCTTTTAAAATATTTTTTTAGGTATCATTTAAAGGCAAAGTTCATTGCATAAAAAAGTATAATGTTAATGGTATGAAGTATACTAACTAAAATATACTATGCATTACCAAATTAATAGTTACTTTATTAAACCATGAGATTTTTGGACATAGATTGCAATCAAAGGGGTAGGTCAGTGAAATCCTGTGCTGAGTATCAAACTGGCTTTTATGGCAGCATTTGCACATATTTTAATTATATTAGAGCCATAGTGTAAGTAAATAGGTAGACAATTTGGGGCAATCAGAAGAATAATCAAATCAAATTCCTTGATATGTAAATAAATCTAAGTTTGTTTTGAAAAGAGTAATTGCTGAGTTTATTGCCGGCTCTTCTCAGCAAAACCAACCTTCCGAACCGAGCGTTAGAGTTTGACTATTCTTAAGTGTCTGTGAAGGCCTAATTGAATAAAAAACATTTTTCATTTTCATTTTCATTTTCAATGAAATGAGATTATCTCAATGTGAAATGCTTGGAAGGTTATACAATTAGCTCTTAAATATAAATAGGCAGTTAAATATGATTTAAGTAGTAAGTACTTATTATAACATTATTTCTGTAACATTAATGTAACTTCAACATGATGTGACTACCTATAACACTCCATTCTATTAGATTATCGGAACAGATGCATGTAGTATGTATTATCAGTCACACATCAATACATTATTATCTAATCAGTCCTGATGCAAGTTGTGATGGCCATTTTGATTGCAAATAATAATCTTATTGAATTATTTGCCAATATAAAAATATCCAATTTGAAACTTTAGAACAATGCTGTAGCCTAGAAAACTAGATCTGATATTTATTTTATTTATTTTTTTATTTATTGAGAAACAAACAGCGACAATAATACATATAGATACATTCACAATATATAGCACAAAAGCCAATAATGTTTCTACATTCAGATATGTACAACTTGTTATATCCAAATACATACATAAAAGTTTCAAACATACAAAGTTCAAGTGATAGTTTAGATATTGCTAATTTGATATTTAAAACGGTTAAACTTTAAGTTAAATATATCCGCCTGTTGAAAACAGCTATTGTGTGCTTTACAAGTTCTGATTAAAAATCTATTTTGAGCATAGTTCGACTTACAGAGCGGAATATGGAAGGTTTTTGTACTACGAGTTGAGAGATTAGGGCAGCAAAAATATATTTGATTCAATAAAAATGGCGAATCAACCATATTATTAATAATTTTATAAAGATATATATATTTTTTTTCTATCTAGAAAGATAGACTTTAGTAAACACATAATTTATTTCTATACAAATAATATATAGAAAATGGGTGCATTATTAGTCATTATTATTATTAGTCATTAGATAGCACTACTACAAGGCCTGATTAGTGTGGGTAAAGAGGGTCAGTATATGAATATAATATAAACTACTTATTGCTTTCTAATTATTATGCCTAATGGACAGGATTACAGGATAACCAGTATCATATAACTTTGCTGTGGTCTACTTAAGATCCTAAAGTGTAGCGACAAGATTACACTAGTATCATACAACTTTATTGTGGTCTACTTAGATCCTAAAGTCCAGGTCAACATGAAGGTCCATCACCATCCTCATGAATTACAAACCCTTTACTGGCCTTATGCCAATAAGGCTAACCAGAGGATATTTTGACCAAAAAAGGCATGTAAAAGGTAGTAAAACATGTTTGAAATTCTCTCTTCATCCACCAGATAAGGAAACTATCTTTTAGAAAGTATCCTGACTACATAAATATTTAATTCACTGCAAATTTACATGATAATAATGATTATTTTGCAGTACTCACCACATCGTTGATATCGTCGACGATCTCGGAGTCGGGGATGCCGAACAGGTCACCGGCGCGCGTGAGGTCTCGTTCATTGAGTACATGCTTCAGCAGTTCATGCATCGTGCCGTCCGCTACACGATATTAGCCAAATAACTTGGAATACTTGGATACATTCACCAGTCACCACCAAAGGACATCAAATGTGCTAACCACTCACGTATAACACCGATAACTGTTTCCCAATACGTTCAACTGGTGATTCGAGACATTATAATAGCAAATACCTAAGCTTGACTTCTAAATAAATAAAAATAAACTAATTTGAGCGAAAATCGAAACAAGAAATCTTGCGATGCAGGCAGGCAGGCAAAGTAAGTTTCGTTCGGAAATCTGTTTGAAAATGTCAATCAGTCAATGAACTCAACAGCCGGTGTTCCATTTACATTTTTGATCACTACTATTGAATAATACCTGTCTGACAATTTGTCACATGAATCGAACAAACCTACATAGAATAGAAAAGCAAAAGATCGTTATGAGTTACGCCGATTTGATTCGTATCTTGTAAATATAGACAACAAAATATTTTAAGTAAATCGAATAATTAGCACAGCACAAAATAATTTTATGAATCAAGATGCTGTTCAGTCATCTGAAATTTTGATAAACTACGGATGAACGATAGATAGATTTTCACAGTAGGGATGGCGATTCTTTTCGAAAAAGATCGATTTTTAAATCGACTCGAATCGTAGTCTAATGAATCGATTCACGAAAAAATCGAGGCCTACAAAATCGATTCTTAAAAAATCGATCTTTTTTTCAAGTTTGCGTTTACAATGTAAATTTGTATCAATTTTACTAAAAACAAGATTAATATTGCAATTAACGATATCTTATCAATAAAATCAGGGAATTCAAAAATAACAATTATTTTTATTACCGTATCAAACTATAAGATCAACTATAAAAAAAAAAAAAGTATTTTTATACTGAATGTTTAATTTAATAATGCAATATCAATCGTTACAGATTATAGATACATAAAGTCAAAGACTACAAACGTAACTTTTTTATTAAAGAGAGGCGAGTAAAGGATACTAAACATACAGCCATCTCGCGAGTTTATGAGTAGTTAACTCTTTAACCGGCAGCACTCTTATAATTCAGGCACATTCAACTAAATGCAAATAATTGTATGGTTTATACCAAAACAGAAAAAATCGAATGTCGATTTTCAAGGGTGATATATCGATTCAGTGAATCGACACAGTACTTCATATCGATTTAAAAAATCGATATTTTCTGCTCGAAAAATCGATTCTTCGATTAATCGATCTCAGATCGCCATCCCTATTTCACAGATGATAAAAAAAAAACTCATGTTGTGACATTTATGTTACACGAAATAAAATCTCTTTTCTCAAATAAATTTACTATTCTTATGAAAACTGGTTCAGAATATTGGGAAACCTATATGAAATTTCTTGAAAATAATTTCCACAATGCCTGTGCCCTGTCGAACTGGCTGCGGAAAAAACGCTGTTTTAAAGGTTAACTTTTACTGCAATAATATTATAACATTATGAAATTCTTATGAGTTATAATTATATGGAATTCTTTATTTCTAGCGACCTAAAACAGGCGACGCACTATGTAAAGAATGTTTCTACTGGGCATTCGAGACAGAAATCCACTATACAATAACAAAAGGAGAGCTATTCAACAAAGGAGATTCCGTTGCCATTGCAGCATCTGGTGGAAAAGACTCCACAGTCCTCGCACACGTAATGAAAACCCTCAACCAACAGTATAACTATGGTCTGAACCTTATGCTACTGTCAATAGATGAAGGCATTACAGGATATCGGGATGACAGTTTAGAAACTGTGAAACAAAATCGGGATGACTATGAGATGCCATTAAAAATATTGTCGTACAAAGATCTGTATGGTTGGACGATGGATGAGATAGTGGCTCAGATTGGTAGGAAGAATAACTGTACTTTCTGTGGAGTGTTTAGACGGCAGGCACTGGATAGGGGAGCAGCAATGCTAGGTGTAAAGTGTATTGCTACTGGCCATAATGCTGATGATATTGCTGAGACTGTGCTCATGAATGTGCTGAGAGGTGACATTGCCAGGTTGAAAAGATGTACAGCTATTATAACTGTAAGTTGGTCATTTTTTGTATCTTAGACCTACAAGGCAAATCATAACTTGTATTATAATAATAATCACATCATGTCAATTTTAATCAAAAAGGCCATTAATAAACTTCACAAATATTTCTAGTTTATTCTTGGCTTCAAATGGGGTAGACTTTCTGAACTGGTAAAAGTAATAAAATTTTCACTACCAAAATTTCAGGGCAGCGAAGGCACAATACCAAGGGTAAAACCACTCAAATATGCATATGAAAAGGAAATAGTAATGTATGCACACTATAAGAAGTTAGTGTACTTCTCAACGGAGTGTGTGTTTGCCCCCAATGCATACAGGGGTCATGCCAGGGCTCTGCTGAAGGACATGGAGAAGATCAAGCCATCTTGCATTATGGATATTATATATTCAGGTACTTTAAACAATGCCTTATAAAATTTTCATATCATAAACATCCTATTCTCTTGTTGGATACAATTTCTCACTTCCATTTGTTTATTACAAAACTTTCTATACATTTACAGGTGAAACAATGTCAGTAAAAGATGTAGTATCTCTCCCAACACAGAGGATATGCACTCGGTGTAAATTTGTTTCATCACAAGAGGTGTGCAAAGCCTGTGTTTTACTTGAGGGCTTGAACAAAGGTTTGCCCAAGCTCGGCATCGGTAAGAGTTCCAAGGCGAAGAGAATGCTGGACGATTACAATGCTAAGCAAGCACAGAACAACAATTTAGATGAAGCTATTAAAGATTTAGAAGATGTATATATTAGTGGAAATAAGAATAAATCTGGTGTATGTAAGAATAAGAAAGTAAATGGAACTTCAGAGAACAGCAAATGCAATAGTAATAAATGTTGTACAGGAAAATGTAGTTCTGGCAGTAAAACTGAAGAACCAAGCTCTAAAATAAATACATTGCTACAGGAATATGGGCTGGATGAACAAGAGAGTTCAACGTCACAGAATGGAAATGGCACCGAATCTGATGATGATGGGGATTTATTGATCGGACAAGATGATGAGACATGCGGAGGAGCCTGTGGCAGTGGCTCACAGATAGCCTTCTGACAAATAATACTATAATAAAATTATTTAAACAAACATTTATTGCTATCAATGATAAATCACACTTTGTTACGTATTGGCCTTCTGCCTAATACTGCTGCATGTTGCATTGTACTTGTCGCTAATATATATTTATAATGAAAACAATTAAAAAAATACTGTCTCTATCAACAAAGCTTGACCAGTGCTAACATGGCGTATAAGCTTCTATATATCATCTATTTATATAGAAAAAATCTGTCCACAGCTTAGCAATTATAATTTGATGCTAATGAGTCAAATGTAAAATTTCATCCTATCAAGTAATATAAATTTAAGCTATAACACTCCCCAATCTTTCTCGTCAACAGTGAGACAGATGCCTATAATATATACAGGTATTTACAACTAAGGCTGCTCGCATAATGATCACTAAACCATTAAGCATTTAAAGACTTTAAAGTCCAAAATAAATGCATTTGTGGCTTAACACGTTTAATGACATACATGTCTTACATTGTAGGAAATGAATTAAACGGACTCACTAAGCGAGTTCACTGGCATTATATATAGGTAAAACTAAGGTTTTGTTATTCAGCGCATATTTACTCTAGACCGTAGTTAAATTCTCATGCATTTTAGATAACTACTGAAATACACTGAACTCGCCACGGGAGCAGTGATGGATTAACCCTTAAACCATCGAGCATGTAACCAATAGAGTAGCAATAGTGAGCCATTTGTTTAGCAACGCATCAATGATTTGTCACGTATAACTGGTATAACTAACAAACCACGCTCGAACTAAAACAGTACCCGACCAATAAGAGACCTGTGTGTACGTACGTACTAACAAAACTGTTAACAGTTCCACTCTATTGGTTACATGCTCGATGCCTTAAACTAATTAAGCAATTGCCTAGGGCATCACGTCTGGGCACCAGAAGAAGAACAATAAAAATACATCCTTAGGGCATCACGTCTCACGTCACCAAAAATGGTTTAAAGACCTATTCTAGTTGACGTAAGGATAGGGGGCCCCATGGGCGTGGATGGCTTAGGGCATCAAGAAGTCTTAATCCATCACTGCATGGGAGTGGCCGGCATTAGAATACAACGTGGATTCACATGGCGAGTCGATGGCATTGAACGTGTTAAAGTGATTATTATACAAGCCAAGGTGAATGGTTACGCGATGAAGGCAGGCGCTTTGTTCTGTATCTTCTCGCGGCAGATCGGACAGTTG
Organism: Thyatira batis; assembly: GCA_905147785.2. NCBI lineage: Eukaryota > Metazoa > Arthropoda > Insecta > Lepidoptera > Drepanidae > Thyatira > Thyatira batis. Next base: position 10,769,706 of record LR990489.1, read on the forward strand.
TCCTTGATGTTGTCCGAACAGTCCTCACAAAGGCATACGTGACCGCACGGGAGTAGTATAATCTGAACAAATACAATATGATTTAGAATGTTGGTATTAAAATTAGCTTTTATTAGATTGTTGGGTATAAAATAGATTTAATGTTATTATTTCAATAGGTGTCTATTTGATCCTTTTATTAGAATGTTTAAAATTTATGTTGTAGGAAGTTCATATTTGTGCAGTCATTTAGATAGCCTCTGTTTAAATACTTATTTTCATTTACAATTTGCCAGGATTAAACAGTAACCAAATAAAATAATAATACCTATATTAAATCCGCCTCAACAAGAAATTGATGATGATGGATGATTGATCCGACTGATTATAAATTAATCAGACTTAGACACCACAATTAGACAACAAAATATGCACATTGCACTTGTTAAACTGCACAAATGTAAAGAAATCAATGTATATTATTACAATTTTATTGCAAAAATAAGACCTAATGGACTATTATATAGACATATGCCCATTTTGCATTTGACCAACAATTTATAAGATATTGGACAAAAAAAATTTTCGCGTAAGGGTATTTTGGACTGAAAATAGTCCCCATTTACCCGGTTAGGTGTGTTAGGAGTGAGGTATAAAATAGTCCCTGTACCTCTTTAGGGTTCTCAGCGCAGACAACACAGAGCTGAGCCTCCGAGAGGTTCTTGTCCCGGGCTTGAGCTCGGCGTTCCCTCCGTCCGGCGGCGAGTTGCCGCTTGAGGCCGGCTTCCGCCGCCCGACGGCCGCGTCTCTTCAGGTACTTGTACGCGATGCGACATGACGCAACTGCGGCTACGCTGCCGAACAACACTAGCAGGATTCTGGGGAGGATTAGAATCCAGTTGAAATCCTAACTAGTATTATAAATTGTTCAGCCGGTTTTTGTGGTTAGTGACCCTGACTTAAAAGTAGTATTTGTAGTATATCAACATTCTGGTTACCATATCACAAGCTCTACTTAGTTTGGAATCAGATTGGTTGTGTGTGAAAAATGTCCTGGGATATTTAATTCACATACAATTTCCATCCATTCCAAAATAAAACTAACCTTAAGAAATCCTTAGAACTAGCAAGCCGTTTCAGCAAACTCGATTTTGTAGCTGTGGTCAAATACAGCGGTAGTCCATCCCTAGGGGGTTGTATCTTTAGGGCTCCGCTGTCGCTCCGGCTGAGCTCCCCGATGGCAGTGATATAAGATCCGTCGCGGAGCATCTCCTCCATGGTCTGTAAGCCACGCTGCCTCACGCCGGAGAAGAAGCCCCACACATGGTCGATCACACCCGGAGACATGGGCTCAAATTTGTCTGATATCACATCCATATCTGTGAAAATGAAACAGTATGAATATTGGTTACTTACTTGCTGACAACTTGCGCAACTTTGTCTGTTAACCATGACCGCCCGCCTGGCCGAGTGTCCCATACTGAGAATGCATTAATTTGGAATAACAAACAGACAATTCAATTTTATTTAGTTTTATAGACTAGCTGTTTGAAAATTTGTCAAGCTTTAAAATATGTGGTCATTCATTGCTGATAAATTCTCGTGTCACAATGTTAGTTTCGGAGGTGTAAGGTAACTCCTCCGAAACGGCTTGACCGATTTGTATGAAATTTTAAATGCATATTCAGTAGGTCTGAGAATCGGCTAACATCTATTTTTGATACCCCTGTGATCACGGGAACTACGCGGGTGAAACCGCGGGGCGGCAGCTAGTAAAATATAATATAAGGGAGAGATAAGGATTAGGTACTAACTCTGACATATATTTATATATGTATACTTCAGAAAATCCCATAGCCCAATAACAACAGGTGTGTTGACTGAATTTCAATTCAACCCTATTCTTATCTGATTTGAAGAAATAATTTTCAATGGCTGATATAAAGCCTTGCACAGGCAAGGCTTATATAACTACAGAGTTATCTAGAACACTTACCCAGTAGCTCAGCAGCCAGTGCGTCAACCACTTCAATGCTATATTGCCCATGGTTGAGAACAAATGGAGTAGAGTTGCACACTTCGTGAATTGTGCGCGTCTGGTCTGACCAGAAGCCAGCGGAGGTCCTCGCTATCACATGCTCTTTTATTGTTAACCTGAAATAATCAATACATAACTTTTATATCTGACTAGCTGCCTCCCCGCGGTTTTACCCGCGTAGTTCCCGTTCCCGTGGGAATACAGGGATAAAATATAGCCTATGTTACTCGGGGATAATGTAGCTTTCCAAAGGTGAAAGAATTTTTGAAATTGGTCCAGTAGTTTCGGAGCCTATTCATTACAAACAAACAAACAAACAAATCTTTCCTCTTTATAATATTAGTATAGATAATCAGAAATCAGAAACATTTATTTGTAATTAACAAGTTGTGTGCTATGTTTTGCCAATAAATTAATTTAAAATTTTATGAATTAAAGCAAGAATATCAATAGAAAAGGGATGTTTGAACAATCCTAATATTAGGTACTTCTAGAGTAGGCACCTAACTTCTGTGATAGGTAGGATTATAGATATGACAAAAATTTTATATAATAAACTAAAAGTATCCCTGTAACATTTTACATAAGTAGCTTGGTATGCTTCAGTATAATCAGTTTAGTCTTTCACATATTACTTAAATCTCATAACTGGTTTATTATTTAGAAATATGTGTGTATAAAAACACAATAAAATCACAAGCTCTGCTTAGTTTGGAATCAGATTGGCTGTGTGTGAATAATTTCCCAGGATATATATTTATAATTATTACAATGTGCCATAATGGTACTAATTCTTACACTTTATGACAGAATACTCCTTAAGAAATGAATAGTTAAAAACTATTGAATGTCCTTTGTTTCATGGCATGGAATCAATCCAGCAGATAGTAAAATATTACCTTTGTATTACTCCAGTAACTTTATTATTGTAGTTGCTAGTGATGGGGTTTCCCAAAGGCTTCACCAGCCCCCGGATCACCACATACGGGATAGTGTTGGTGGAATATTTGTTGATCTCTTTGTTTAATGTGGAATCTATATCTAATACTGGTGCTGTCTGAAATAGTTGATTGAATTTAAATAAGTGTCATGGTAATGTATGATGGTATTTAGAACTGTTTGAATATGGATTATTTGTATAAAATATCTACTTGTAATGCAGGAATATTTTACATACTATTAAAATGTAAAGTTATTTATGGTAGTAAAAAGTTTAGTTCATTATATATTGTGGCTCACTTTAATTCCTATTTGAAAATAACTGGTTAAATATTAGTAGTTAAAGAGCCTTCTATAGTTCGTTTTTATTTTCTTCGTTTTATTATCAAAACAGTTCGTAACCTAAAAATAGCTAAGCATATACGAAACTAAAATGAAACTAGTCACTTTGAATTTGTAGCTATCAGTTTTTTCTTTTAATAACGTTAAATTTCCTCACCTGTAGTGCGTTCAGGATATGTTTACATTTGCTCAGCTGTTTGATGCAAATGCCCAAGATAAGGGAATCTATCCCAAGGATCAGAGTCTCACCAATCACCTCCGAAAAGAAATCCATGACTGATGAATTGTATTTAACAGAAAAACACAACTAATTTCAAACTAAAAACGAAACTATTTCCAATGTTTCAGCTCATAATAATTCGGTAAATAGTAAATTCAATCGACAGAATTTTTGCTGTCATAATAGCAAAAATCCGAGGCTTCCTTTATGGATAGTTACTATACTCTTTGTCCGAGGCTAGGGGTTTTTTCTATCTATGGATAGTGTAATTTTTTTTCATTTCATTCATTCAAAATTTGGCGTTTGTCTATATTTACCACAGCGAGTACAAATCTGTATGTTATCAAATATTTTTAGCAACCTTCCAACCAAAGCTTAAACCCGAATGGCCTTTTTGCATGAATACTTCATACGAATACAAAGAGCCAGTACAGAGATGTTACACGAACAGAAGCAACAACTTTACAAAGTTTTCGTTTGTGTGGTAAACATGCTTAACAGATCCACGCAAGAAGTCCCATATTTGCAGTTTTATTGTTAAAAGTAAATCAATATAGGAGAAAAGAAAAAACAAACTACTTCTTAAATGTGTTCAATTCATTTTTAATTCGATTTATACGCTTAGTTTCTCCTTCTGCGAACCCTGGAGATCCTCCACGCGTTAGGTTCTTCGTATTTGTTATACAACGGTTCCAATCGCTGGTTCTTCTTGAACTTGGACAATTTGGTCGGGTCTGAGAACTTGAAGAAGGCTGGCGCGAACTCCACCAGCCACTTGGGGTCGATGGTGGTCACTTCGCGCATGTATTCCTTCGTTGTTTGCACGAGCTCGTGATATATTACCCTGTAAATAAAATCGATTTTAAAATTCGTATTCATTCCGTACTTTTACATAGGTAGCATGTCAAAAAATATTGATTTGCATCATTTGCATGATCATTTTGGGATGCAAAAGATAATATTATCTTCATGGTTAACTTGTTTTTTTTGTTGGAAATGACTGGACTAAAATTTTGTAAATTGATTTCAAATTGATTAACAATAGGTACCTTTATTTTTCTAATTAAAATGTAACGATTTTTTTTTAATTTACTTGTGTAAAAGGAGATGGTAGAAAGAGATGAGAAACATATTAAAAAAGAGGGTTTTCAATCTTACCATTCCGGTTGCCTATTGAAGAGGGCACTCGATGGGTGGATGTAGACCACCTGGCTGTCCACCAATGTCCTGTACCCTTCCTGAGGGTCCTTCTTGGCTGCATTCCTGAAGAACCCTGAGCATATCGTCTTTTGGATGCGAACTGTGTTCTTGGCCGCTGAGACTACGTCTAATTTGTGTCTGCAAAGATAAAAGAATATTTTTAGTTATTTATGGTCACCAAAAAGTACATAAATCAAAATCAGTTTAAATAATTAATTGCTAACAAAAATATAGCTTTAGATATATATATATCTTTATTAAAACTGAACCATTGTATTACCATTTAATCGATTTTAAATAAATTTTATTACTTTAAATACCTACTTTAAACTACTACGGGCTACTTTAAATACCTTATATCTTATACTTATCAAATTCATATATATTAAATAGGTTATCATAACAAAGTAGATCTCTCCGCTATCATCAACATCTTTCTTCCAACATACCTGTCCATAATCCCCAGCAGTTGTTTCCTGACATCCTGAGCACGCTTCAGCGTTCTAATCTGCACGAAGTTCTCATAGCACCAGGCGTTGGAGAACTTATTATTTCTCCAGCTATTGTAGACAGCGAGTAAAGTGAGATGGTCCCCTTCTGGCTGGTTGAACTTGGCTTTCTTCTGGTCAGCTAATGCTTGCTTGTCTTTCGGACGGTAGAACACGTTTTGAACGCTGAGCATGGAGACAATTGTGAGAATTTCATCCGAGCATTGTAGTGCCACCGACATGATGAGGATCTTTGATAGATTCGGCTCTAGGGGGAATTCGGCCATCTGAAAATATTTGATGCACAAATTAAGTAAATTATTATGAATATATGGATTGCTTTGTTTATTAGATTGGAAAAGTAACCATTAATTATTTAAAAATTATATAAACAGAATTTGAAACCTGAATAAGGGCTTACAACATAACATAACTTTAAACAAGATTTTGTTTCAACTTTGTCGGCATTGTTAATATCTACTACCATACCAAATTTCAGCTCTGTAGTATCAAGCGTCTCTGAGCTCACCCGCGTACGGACGGACGGACGGGTGGACATGGCGAAACTATAAGGGTTCTTAGTTTTTTTAGACACTTGGGACTCTTTTTTTATATATCTGCCTGGTTGCTAGTCCACAAAGAGTGTCTTTCTCATCTCGTCCAGACGTTAATTATTCAATCATGTATGGTATACGTACCCTACGACCGAGCCTAGTGAGTAACCCCTCAGAATCGAGCGCGGAGAGCGAGTGCAGCTGCTCCAGCGCCATGATCAGCGACTCCACCGGCGGCGCGTCCATGAAGTCAAAGTGCAGCAGGTCGTTTATACCCATCGTCTTCAGTTGGAGCACCTGAACAATACATATAACACTTTATTGTCAATATTATACTTAGAAAATATTAACTTATAGGTATATTAAAAGTTAGTTTTTGTGGCGTTGATAGAAATTTGTAGCCTATGAAATGAATGCAAATAAATCTGCTCTGGGCCTTTATTTATAATGATGTTTGATTCTAAGATTCAGTCATATTATAACGGCGGTCAAATAGGAAAAAAAAATTGATCGTTCCCTGCTCCACATATTTAATGTCCACCCCCCTCTCGCTACCATTATCATTGTGTCAAAAAAAAAAACATTCTTGCATCGTCAAAAGGGCGGCAAATTCTGACTCCGCCCCGGGCGCAATGACTTTCGCTACGCCACTGTATGGGGGTGTGGGAGTGTGGAGATGTGGGGTTGTGGTGGTCTGGTGGTGTAGGACTGTGGGGATGTCGTGGTGTGGGTGGTGTGGGTGGTGTGGGAGTGTGGGGCTGTGGGAGTGTGGAGATGTGGGATTGTTGCGGTGTGGTGACGTGGGAGTGTGGAGAAGTGGGGTTGTTGTGGTGTGGTGGTGTGGGAGTGTGGAGATGTGGGGTTGTTGTGGTGTGGTGGTGCGGGAGTGTGGAGATGTGGGGTTGTGGAGATGTGGGATTGTTGCGGTGTGGTGACGTAGGAGTGTGGAGGTGTGGTGGTGTGGGGGTGTGGTATTGGAGATGGTACGTACGGTGGTGGCGAGGTTGGTCCGCTGTATCTCGGGCACGGGCGTGGGCAGCATCTCGTCGCGGTAGGCGCGCTCGGTGTACAGGCGGTACGTCTTGCCGGGGCCCGTGCGACCCGCGCGACCCGCACGTTGTTTTGCCGCTGCCTGGAACATCATATCATATCAATTAACAATATGAACACTATTGGTGGACTGTCTGATAATTATTCGAGCTTCATATAGGTATATAAATGAATGGCTCATCTATTTTTTTAGATAGAACTCAGTTCTCAATTTGGAAAGCTGTTGGTCCCCCAACAAAAAAAATATATATGAATAATATTTATTCTTTCAAATAGCCCTTAAAAAAAGCCTTTGATAAGTTGCATTCGCTGAGAAGAGCCGGCAATAAACTCTGCAGCCAGCTCGACAGAATATTAACATGAACATTTAAGCCTTAGGTCTTTTTAAGTTAAACAGCAGAAGATAAATATAAATAAATCGTAGATTTAATTCGAACAATTATAAAAACACATCTCAAATACTGCATAACACCTACTACTTTCATTAACATAATTTCATAGTACCTATTGAGTGACATACCTGCGAAATCGGCGTAACGACCAACGAGTCCATTCCAGTCTTCGAATTGTACACCTTCTGTTTCACGAATCCTGGATCCACCACATAGTAAATCCCGTCGATGGTCAGCGATGTCTCCGCTATGTTCGTGGCTATGACCACCTTCCTTGACCCTGGTGGAGCTGGCTCGAAGATACGGGTTTGCATCTCTGATGGCAGAGCGGAGTATACCGGCAGGATGATCAATTCTGGCACATCAGGTCCAAGAGACTTCATCCTCTCGTATAAGATCTCACAAGCGGTGTCAATCTCCTCTTGACCCGTGAGGAACAGCAGTATATCACCCGGAGGCTCCCTCAAGTGGATCTGCATCACTGTGATCAGGGACGCGTCTAGATAGTCCGTCTCAGGTTCTTTAGTGTATAGCACTTCAACGGGGAAAGTTCGACCGGGAATAGTGAAGATTGGGGCTTCGAAGAAGTATTGGGAGAATTTGACAGCGTCCAAAGTAGCTGATGTGACGATCAGTTTGAGCTCTGGACGTTTTTGGACGGCTTGTTTCAGGAGGCCGAATAGTACGTCAGTGTGGATGGTCCGCTCGTGAGCCTCATCCAACATGATCACCGAGTAGGTTTTGAGATCGAGGTCCATGAGACATTCGCGGAGTAACATGCCGTCTGTCATGTATCTGTGAGCAAACAAGTATGATTAATGTAAATAAATTTGGATAGCTTGCGGTGGTATGGTGATAAACTATTAATAAGATCGAGCTTACATACTTATCAAAGGTAGATTTATATTTTAACTGTTTAGACTTGTGTCTTTTATTTTAGTATGAATTTTAAAAATATTGCTTAAAATTAAGATTTATAAGAGCATTTTATATTTCTATTCCAATTACCACATTCTCAACAAGCGTAGCTACTGTAATACCGAAAGGTGCTCGGTGGCAGTATATTCATGTGTACCACGTTACGATTATGGTTAAGCATAATCTAACATAAAATATTAGTTTTACATTAAATATCATGGTAGAACAGCAGTAACAATAAAAAATTATTAAGCAATGAAATAAAATTACAATATCAAGTAACTACAAGTGCAAACACACAGACAATATTTATACACAACTCACTTGATAACAGTCTCCGGGCTGGTGCAGTCCTCAAACCGGATGGTGTACCCAACCTCCTGGCCGAGTCTACATCCGAACTCTTCAGCGACTCGCTTAGCCACTGACATGGCGGCCACACGACGAGGTTGGGTGCAGGCGATCTTGCCTCGCGCAGTGAGGCCACACTCCGCCAAGTACTGTGTGATCTGCGTGGTCTTACCCGAGCCCGTCTCACCGATGACTATCAGGATCTGGTTGTCTGATACTGCCTGTTAAGGGAATGGTAATGTTGTTGGGATTAATTTGGAATATAGATGAGGAAATTAAGAATTCATAATTTTGCTATGGTCAAGTTTGTGAGCAAAAACATCCTCAAAATCGCAACTTTTTGATGGGGAAAGCTATCTGCTAAGCAGGCACCCAGCAATTTTACTTATATACATACTATATCTAAAATAAATAAAATCTAAGATTTTAGTTAATGTTGGATTAAATTTACTTGAATAAATGATTTCTTTATTAAAAAGATTTAGGTGTAATAAAAACATAGATGTTATTGTGATATTGTTAACTGACAAACTGCTCGAGACATTTTCATTGTTCACAGGACTGTGTATTTAATTCATCTAAGGACACAAAATCAAGAGATGAAATTCGACAAAAAAAATTACGTACCTTTGTCAGCTCATCTCTCAGCTTGTAAATAGGCAGCGACTGCCTCTGTTCCAACAGCGACAAATTAGTCTTCTTACCAAAAGACGACTTCTTCCCACCAATCACGTGTTTCTTCCACTCTGGAAGATCCTGAGGAGTTATACCTGTCCCTCTCATATTAGCGGCTAAAGCTCTTCCATCACTTTCTGGCAGGGGATCGATCCAGTTCTTATTGAGACCGGTGGGCAAGCTTTCCATTTCTTGCTCCCTCTGTATCATCTTCTGTTCTCTTCTCTCTTTAGCTAACGCTGATTGCATCATCGCCGCTTGTGCTAACGATCCGTCGGGGTTCTTAACTATTCTGACAGGGGAGAGGTCGTGTAATGCCCGACCGTGGCCTTGGAGGAAGGGTGGCTCGTCTTCTACCAGCTCTATCTCAATGTCTGCCTCGCCGTCTTCGTCTTTCGGCAGCAAGCCGGTCTCATCGTCAAAGTCTGGCAGTTCACTCTTGTCAATAACTCCTGATGATATCATCTATTGGGTAGAAAATTTGGTTTTGTTAATTATGATAAGTTTCGCATAGATACTACTCGCATCTATACTGTCAACAAATGTTAATCCTTAATAATGTAGCTTTCAAAACCCAAAATAACTTTTGAAATCTGTCAAGTAGTTTCGGAGATCATTCATTACTAAGGAACCACCTCTTTCTAGTATCATTGTATAAGTGTGTCGCGGGTAGTCTATGGTGGGAAGTGTGTGGTGGGTGGTGTGTGGTGGGTGGTGTGTGGTAGGTGGTGTGTAGTGTGCGGTGTGTATTGTGCGGTGTGTATTGGGTATGTACCTGTTTGATCTCCCAGCGCTCGGGGCTGGAGATCCTGGTGACGCGCTTGCGGCTGGAGTCGTCGTCGGGCTCGTGCGCCGAGTGCAGGCCGAGTTGTGCCACTGTAGATGTGGGTAGTGTGTAGTGTGTAGTGTGCGGTGTGTAGTGTGTGAGTGGGGTGGGATGGGGTACCTGTTTGATCTCCCAGCGCTCGGGGCTGGAGATCCTGGTGACGCGCTTGCGGCTGGAGTCGTCGTCGGGCTCGTGCGCCGAGTGCAGGCCGAGTTGTGCCACTGTAGATGTGGGTAGTGTGTAGTGTGTAGTGTGCGGTGTGTAGTGTGTGAGTGGGGTGGGATGGGGTACCTGTTTGATCTCCCAGCGCTCGGGGCTGGAGATCCTGGTGACGCGCTTGCGGCTGGAGTCGTCGTCGGGCTCGTGCGCCGAGTGCAGGCCGAGTTGTGCCACTGTAGATGTGGGTAGTGTGTAGTGTGTAGTGTGCGGTGTGTAGTGTGTGAGTGGGGTGGGATGGGGTACCTGTTTGATCTCCCAGCGCTCGGGGCTGGAGATCCTGGTGAGGCGCTTGCGGCTGGAGTCGTCGTCGGGCTCGTGCGCCGAGTGCAGGCCGAGTTGTGCCACTGTAGATGTGGGTAGTGTGTAGTGTGTAGTGTGCGGTGTGTAGTGTGTGAGTGGGGTGGGATGGGGTACCTGTTTGATCTCCCAGCGCTCGGGGCTGGAGATCCTGGTGAGGCGCTTGCGGCTGGAGTCGTCGTCGGGCTCGTGCGCCGAGTGCAGGCCGAGTTGTGCCACTGTAGATGTGGGTAGTGTGTAGTGTGCGGTGTGTAGTGTGTGAGTGGGGTGGGATGGGGTACCTGTTTGATCTCCCAGCGCTCGGGGCTGGAGATCCTGGTGACGCGCTTGCGGCTGGAGTCGTCGTCGGGCTCGTGCGCCGAGTGCAGGCCGAGTTGTGCCACTGTAGATGTGGGTAGTGTGTAGTGTGTAGTGTGCGGTGTGTAGTGTGTGAGTGGGGTGGGATGGGGTACCTGTTTGATCTCCCAGCGCTCGGGGCTGGAGATCCTGGTGACGCGCTTGCGGCTGGAGTCGTCGTCGGGCTCGTGCGCCGAGTGCAGGCCGAGTTGTGCCACTGTAGATGTGGGTAGTGTGTAGTGTGTAGTGTGCGGTGTGTAGTGTGTGAGTGGGGTGGGATGGGGTACCTGTTTGATCTCCCAGCGCTCGGGGCTGGAGATCCTGGTGACGCGCTTGCGGCTGGAGTCGTCGTCGGGCTCGTGCGCCGAGTGCAGGCCGAGTTGTGCCACTGTAGATGTGGGTAGTGTGTAGTGTGTAGTGTGCGGTGTGTAGTGTGTGAGTGGGGTGGGATGGGGTACCTGTTTGATCTCCCAGCGCTCGGGGCTGGAGATCCTGGTGACGCGCTTGCGGCTGGAGTCGTCGTCGGGCTCGTGCGCCGAGTGCAGGCCGAGTTGTGCCACTGTAGATGTGGGTAGTGTGTAGTGTGTAGTGTGCGGTGTGTAGTGTGTGAGTGGGGTGGGATGGGGTACCTGTTTGATCTCCCAGCGCTCGGGGCTGGAGATCCTGGTGACGCGCTTGCGGCTGGAGTCGTCGTCGGGCTCGTGCGCCGAGTGCAGGCCGAGTTGTGCCACTGTAGATGTGGGTAGTGTGTAGTGTGCGGTGTGTAGTGTGTGAGTGGGGTGGGATGGGGTACCTGTTTGATCTCCCAGCGCTCGGGGCTGGAGATCCTGGTGACGCGCTTGCGGCTGGAGTCGTCGTCGGGCTCGTGCGCCGAGTGCAGGCCGAGTTGTGCCACTGTAGATGTGGGTAGTGTGTAGTGTGTAGTGTGCGGTGTGTAGTGTGTGAGTGGGGTGGGATGGGGTACCTGTTTGATCTCCCAGCGCTCGGGGCTGGAGATCCTGGTGACGCGCTTGCGGCTGGAGTCGTCGTCGGGCTCGTGCGCCGAGTGCAGGCCGAGTTGTGCCACTGTAGATGTGGGTAGTGTGTAGTGTGTAGTGTGCGGTGTGTAGTGTGTGAGTGGGGTGGGATGGGGTACCTGTTTGATCTCCCAGCGCTCGGGGCTGGAGATCCTGGTGACGCGCTTGCGGCTGGAGTCGTCGTCGGGCTCGTGCGCCGAGTGCAGGCCGAGTTGTGCCACTGTAGATGTGGGTAGTGTGTAGTGTGTAGTGTGCGGTGTGTAGTGTGTGAGTGGGGTGGGATGGGGTACCTGTTTGATCTCCCAGCGCTCGGGGCTGGAGATCCTTGTGACGCGCTTGCGGCTGGAGTCGTCGTCGGGCTCGTGCGCCGAGTGCAGGCCGGCCAGCACGGCGGCCGCGGGCGCGGGCCGGTCCGGGTTGCGCCCCGAACGCTCCGCCTGAACACCGGGACAAATAACATCATATATAAATAACTTTGTCACGTCTAAGAATGAAAAAAAGAAAGAGAGAAAGAAAAAGAAAGAACGAAAAAAATAAAGAAAGATAAAGGAAGAAAGAAAGAAAAACATTAATTACATAAAGATAAACATCAAACAAATCAATGACAAACAAGCGGTAGGAGTGCTGACAAAGGGCAATCATATTCTAACTCTGCGCCAAATTTTATACAGATTCCTTCAGCTGGTGTTACGTGAAAGAGTGACAAACATTCATTCATACATTCTCAAACTTCCACAGTTATTAGTAGGTTAATCGATTTAGATCAAATTTTGTATAAATAGTCGGATTAATAATTCGAGTCAGAGAACTGACAAGTGCAACTGTCACTGATACAAAAAAGGGTGACCCGCTACAATAGTGATGTTCGGCAGTTTTGTTCTTTCAGTATCCGATACATAAATCTAGTCGAAAATCCCAAAATTTCATTTTTTTTTAAACTAAATTTGAATTTAATTGAAACCAAAATTAAATAAATAAAATCGAATAAATGTTATTAATTTAATTAACCTAACATAGGCTAATCATCCAATTCATGCTTAATTTAAAAAATATGAATAAATGTACGAATAAATATAATTTATTTGTCCAGTACCCGTACAAATAGTCACTTCCAAAACAAAATGGGGTCCATAGCGTGACAAGTGATGATTAAAGTTCTTCCAATAGCCCAAAACAAATAATATACATAAGAGTATTTTATGTAATATTTAATTACCTACCGTGTATGTCTTCTGTTTTATTACCATAAATTACATATTTTTATTTATATAAACGCAATTTGACATTGAATAAAAAAAAAGGAAACTCTAGTCGAGTTTCCTTTGTCCTTAGCCGACTTTTAGTTGTAAAAATTTGAATCTGCCACAACACTATTTATTTGGGACTAAAAAACTGCAACACTGGAAACTTCATTTCTCTGCCTACAATGAATAATCTGAGTATAGTTAGATTTTATATTGAATTTTAAAGATAAATAAATATCCTTGGACATTTTTAAATAAGTAAGTTTAATGAAGTAAGGTTTACTTTATGCACAAATAATATTTATTTATTTATTGATTACAAAAGGTACACCAACAGTGTATACACAAACCAATGTCTTAAACACGAAATTTCTAGCTCTGCTATAGGTAGTAAGAATCAGATTATCAAAGTATTTTTTTGAATAAGAATTGAAACTCTACAAACATCATACTTATTTTAGTAAGCCAAATTTAGTTCAAAATTCTGTTTCGTAATAACTCATAAAACTAAGTCTTTGACTCACCTCCAAATGAGCGTGTGATGCTGGATTCAGATCCTTACCGGTGTCTTGGCAGACATCTTTCATCGTGAGTGATGCTTTCTGACCCGTCACTGATAGCACTTTCACCTGTAACAGATTATATGGGAAAAACAACTGATTCACACAACTTATTACGCACATATATAGCTGAGTATGTATCAAAGATTTTATAATAATAACTGGTTTCACTCGCATGAGTTAGGATTGCTTAAACTTTTCTATTTTCCTTTCATAAGATCCTAATTTGGACTATTGCAAGCATTTTAATACCAAAAAAAACAACATAATTCGTTAAATTGTTCTTAAGTTATAGCAAGACTAAGAGAAATATGAATTACTAGTGCCTCCCCGCGGATTCAGCCGCATTCCCGGTAGATTTTCCATTTTCCCGGGATAAAAAGTAGCCTATGTAATTTCCAAGGCTCTAGACCAACTTTGTACCAAATTCAATTTAAATCGGTTCAGTAGTTTTAGCCCGAAAGCGACACAGATAAAGTTACTTTCGCATTTAAAATATTAGTTGAGATTTCTTGTACAATTTGTATAATATTCACTAAATTATTAAGACATATAATCATGGTTTGGGTCATATTTGAGGCTTCACAATTGCATATGAATAAACTCTAAGAATTTGTTCATAAGACAATTTTTACTGAAAAGACCCTTTAATTTTCCTAATCACTATAAAATTTATATATCATAGCATACCTTTACTTTGTCACCTCTAGATATAACATCAGAAACATTGGTGACCCTGCCCTCTGACCTCAACTGGGAGATGTGAACCAGTCCCTCCCATCTCTTCTTCACACCCTCGATTTGGACGAAGCAACCAAATGGTACTATATTGGCTACACGCCCGCTGTATATCTGTAAGTAAGAAATCACATAATGTTAAGGGCTTTGAAAATATAAGTAGTTTTCATAATGTGACAAAAAATTTTTGAAAAGGTGACCAAAATTATGATTCTAATCTTTATGAATGTGCAATAAAAAAAATCTGGGGTCTCTTTAGCATGGCAGCCTTGGTATTGTTAATGGTTTGGTTATAATTTTATTCTTTTAGAACCTTTATTCATTAAAATATTGCCTATTGAATAAAAAACTCAATGATAAAATTATCATGTAGCCACTCTTTACATAGACAATTATTTATAAAAATATCTGTGGCTTACCTTTCCCGATTCAGGGTCATCACTCATTTCAATATCTGGACTCTTCTTTCTAGGTTTCTTTCCATAATTACTAAATCTATCCCTATCATCTTTCTCATGCGAGTGTGACCTCCGACCTCTGGACCTAGACCTTCTGCCCTTGGACCTTGATCTTCTGTGCCTGTCCCTTGACTTAGATCTCTGACGTTGACGACTTTTTGACCTCCTCCTTCTATCTCTATCCCTTTCCCTGCTTTTACTTCTACGATCTCTACTCCTACGGCCCCTACTTCTACTCCTATAATCCCTTTTCCTACGTTCTCTACTTCTACTCCTGTGATCTCTACTTGGGCTTCTCCTATCCTTACTCCTGCTACGTCTCCTTCTATCTCTGGAAGAATCCCTTTTCCTAATCCTGTCTTTATCTTCTCTCTTGACTTCTATCTTTTCTCTACTATGACTCCTCTCCCGTTTTTTTACTTCTTCCTTTTTTGGTGCCTCATCCTTTGAAAATGATGGAGCCAGAGCTTCTAATTCAGCCATAGCCTGGTCAACTACATTGTCATTAGTTCCTTTCTTAGATTCATCTTTGAATATTTCCTTTGATGTGATTCTTTTGGTTTTCTTATCATCCTCATCATCGCTGCTTGCTTCATCTGATGAGAACACTGGAGGTTTCTTATTAGGAATAGCTAAACCAGGGAATTTGTTGGCTAAAGGGTTTTTACTATCATTATCTTTTTCATCAATATCTACATTTTTACTAGCTGGCTTCATATGTTGAATAATACGCAGTAAGTTCGTCATAAACGAATCGGAAAATTCGGCCCCATTTTCGACAAGGGCTTTTTTGAACACTTCGAACGAGGGATGTTTGTCAGCTAAGTCGATGATGAATTCAGCTGAAAAACAAAAACAGATATTTTATTAAAGAATACTGTAAAATAAGGAAATATAAAATTAATAATTATGTTGCAATTGAGAAAGAAAAATAACTACGAATGCACAGTTAACACTAATACTCACCCAAATCTTTGTCATTTAACCCTAAATGATTATCCAATTCTGTACACACTTTTGAAACAAGAGAAAGATGCTCTAGTTTAGTAACTTCATCCATTTTTATGCATGTAGAATAAATCAAATCTCTAATATTTCACTCCACAAAAACATTATTTACTCCAGAAAGAAGCACGAAACAACCAAAGAGTATAGTAACTATCCATGAAACAACTTCGCCTTTTCTTTTTTTTTGGTTGTTCAGTGTGACCAGCCAGATTTATCATTAACCACAGACTAATTAGTTTCTTGTTAATGCTAGTCGATTAAATAGAGGACAAATCCTCTCTTTTATAACGAATTGTATTTATATATCCAAGCAATAGAAGAAAAATACTCAAGGTCGCAAAAAAGTTTTTCGTGAAACCGATGGTTTGCCCTTTTTAATTATTCAATTTTGACTACTCAACAATTTCAACATTGACATTTCACTGACATTGACTGTCTAATTGACGTACGGAACTACGGGACGCTCATAAGTTCATAACCTCTATTTTTTGCTCAGTGATTTACAGATTCATTTTCAATAAATAACATATTATTAGTGCACAAAAATCCATATACTATTGCATAATAATTTAGGCAAGTGATTTTTTGTAATCTGTGTTCATATCAGTAAAATATTCATAATCGTATGATGGAAAACAACACGGATCATTCCGAACCTAATAATTTTAGCCCATTATCTGTGCAAGATGTAGACGTAGATTTCTTACCGATTGTATACGAAATAATACGAAGGTACTCTCCGTAGTATTTATTAATAGCATTGTGTAATACTTTTATCAGTTGTAAAGTGTTACGCACGCAATTCTGATGTTTCAGCGTTGAACGGGACTTTCATGACATCTCGGCGAAAGCTCGGGAATCGCAAGACTGCAGCCAGAAAGTACTCGAATTACAGAAGAAATTTGACATAGCACGAGCTCAAGTAGGTTTACAATACCACGTACTGTAAGTAGTTAAATTATTCAATAAAAATATTAATATTGTATTATTTTCAGGTTAAACGGCTTCCCGGTATAGAGTACAATAAACAAGACCAACTGAAACAGTTTGAGATACTTCGAACACAGCTAAGACTGAAACGTGAACTTTTGCAAAAGTATCGTAATATGTGTTCATTTGAAACATCATTCAAGTGAATCAGTATATAATGCCCCTCCGTGCTTTGTTCAAATATCTGGCAAATAATGAACGACTTATTCAAAGGCTTGCAGAGTCATACCCCGTAAGACGAGCAGCACAACTTGCAGTATCAGTGTTTTATAGAGGAAAGGAGAAGCTATCAGACTTGGACCCACAGAAAGTCAACAGACTGATGTCATTCATCAAGAAATTTAATGAAAACTTAAAGCAAGGCATACAAGATGCCAAGAAACAAATTAAAAAGTAGAACATATTTTATAACTTTAGTCACAGTCATAGCTTTATTATGCCTATGAAATAAGAATTTCCAATGAGGTACTTTGAGCTAGTTTTATTTACCACTCTCTGAACAAATTAATAAAAAATATCCTTTTACTTAAACTACAAAATCACAATATAGTAATGGTACGGTAAACAATCAAATACTGTAAATATGATATGAAGAAGAATAGCTAGCCACACTACCACTAAACATTATTGCAGTCATTAATAAGACTCACTAAATAATGACAACTTCTCATTTTGAAAACCTCAGATTCATGCCTCTATAATGGTATGATTGATGCAAATATGTAACTTGAACCAGAGCTGCTTTCACAATCACCACTCCAAACACCATTAAAAGAAAATGTTAATCTAAACAAAAATAAAACATAAGTTGCATTTTTATCACTAAATTATTTGAAAATAAAACAAAACCAAGTCAAATCAAAATAAAACAATTATAAAGATAGTAAAGTACACAAACTGCTGACAAGCCACATATTTACTAACAATTTGTACCTGGATAACAATCAACTGATGATAGTCACTCATTTGTGTCAAAAAACCACACCTTAAGTTGGAAATTTTAAGTTTAATATTTCAGAAATACCTAACAACTTACAAAAAATACTGCATTAATTTAACCTAGATAAAATTGATGCAGAATTTTGTGCTGATTAAGAGATTAACACACACAATTTGCACAGCTACGAGAATAAAAAGTCAAAAATATTTATTTATCTCTTAAGACTAAAACTCTTCTACTTGTCACAGCACAGTGATTCTTCCAAGTACAGTCGGGAAATTTGACTGGGGAGGCTTTTGTTTATGAAGTTGATTGTCAGGCAAGGAAGTTAAACCATAACTTCCTAAAACTACACCTAGGTTAGCAAGTATATAAATCTAAGTGTATTGTACTTTTATGCATGCTTGTGGACCAAATTATATCTCCATTTATGGATAACACTAAATGAGCATAGAGGAAGCTTCATTATTGCTAAAATATTTAACTATAGACACAAAGTTAATTCAGGAATAGAATAAAATACGACATTACACATCAAATAGAATTTTCACTATCCTTACAGTATTGTAAAAGTGATTTATTTTTTAATTGTACGTACGTATACGTACAGAAATTTTAAAATATTTTTCCGCAATATCACACGCAACCATTATAGAAACCGGCGAAGCTCCTATCGCCATCTGGCAACATGTTTTAGATACGCCCTATCAGTGTTATTAATAAAAATGGCCTACTCTTGGTTTCATCCACACTCACATTCCGAGTAGTTAATCGTAGATTCGATCGCGACTAGCTTCCGATTTATTACGTTATTAATAAACACCGCGTAAGTTCCGAATTACTAAGCATTCCTAAAACGCTGAGTAGTGCTAGTGCTATGGCAACCCCAGCCGCAAAAAAAATAAAAATAATGGTTTATTGAATGAATTTGAATGAACCGAACGTAATTTGACAGTTTTCATTTTGATTATGGACTGATATCATGCTTATATGAGTTGTTGTTTTTTATTATTAAAATGTCTGAACGTGCTCGTTTGACCAATTGGAATGTAAAAGAAAAGGTAAATTATACATTTATTTTATACTTATCAAATAAAGTAGCATACTAGGTTTTAATGAGTTTAACATATTTACGTAAACATCGTTTGTTGTTTCAGCAATTATTTTATAATTGTATTATTATTCGTTATATTTAGACATTTGATTTCAGTTCAGACAATGTGTATTAAATAATAGGTAAATTATTGTTTTTTATTGTTTTCAGGATCATGATTAACAAAAATAACTGCTCAGTAGGTACTGTGAGTTAAAAGTTAAAGAACATAAAAGAAAAATGGAAATGGCTGAAGAATGCTCTTGAAATTGACATATTATAAGGATAATTAAACTGACAAATTTTAGAAGCTAAATTGAAATGAAAAAGTTATCAGAATAAAATATTTTAATAAATATATTTTTATGTTTCCCATTGCCCTTCTGTTTCTAGCTACTCAAGCTCACCAGGTTTATTTTAATAATAACCACTCAACCCCATATTTGTGTTACGAATTAAATTGTTTCTCTAGTATATGTATTGGCCCAATGTTTAAGGAACCAGACTGCTCCAGATATTGTGGATTCAATTCCCATCCAGGACAAATAATTGTATGGTAAACACAGTTATGTGTTGTGTCTGAGTGTTAATAAATCTATACTAATATTATAAATGCGAAAGTAACTTTGTCTGTCTGTCCCACTTTCAAGCTAAAACCACTGAACCGATATAAATGAAATTTGGTACACAGTCTAGAACCTGAGAAAGGACAAAGGCTACATTTTATCCCGGTAAAATTAAAGATCCCCGGGAACGCGAGTGACGTCGCGGGGAGTCCCTAGTAGAGATATAATTATGCTTATCAGTTGTCTGGATACTATCTATAGTACAAGCTCTGCTTGATCCACTGAATGAGAAATATTTCCTATGGTACCCGGGGTACCAGGGGATACAGGGTACCCAGCTTATATGACTAGATAAAAATGAAACTAATTGATATTGAAAAATTTGTCTTTATTACTTGTACCTACTTAAAAGTTTTCATTTATAAATGCTGCTCGAGCTGCTTTCCCCCTCAAAGAGTTACATGTAGAGGTTTACATAAGATCTCAATGGATCGCGAAAATCTTTACTTATTTTTAAATTCCTCTTCTTCAAGTTCACCCAGTGGATTGTATTTTATAAAATTTCTACTTCTTTTTGTTAGAGAGTTGTGTTCAATTTCATCTAGTAGTCTAGTATGTAGTATATCAACTATCTGATTACCATATCACAAGCTCTGCTTAGTTTGGAATCAGATTGGCCGTGTGTAAAAAATGTCCCAGGATATTTATTTATTTATCTATCAACATCATGTCGTCCAAATCTTTCTTCTTTCCATTTTACATAATTTTAGAAATAACTTCGTTAGTAAGTAGGTACCTACTTGTACGTAAACAACACGAGAAATCAAGAAATAATGAAAAATATTCGCCACTGTGACTAGTGATCTGACAAGTTCCGCCATTACGACACCTTACTGTTTGGTTAAACTAGGGTGCCCCCTAGTTTAAATGTTACGCATAGAGCAGAGTGGAAATAGCGTACTCATTCCTTACTTTTTGTTTATTAATAATGAAATTGGTTACTTTAGTCTTAATACTTGGAATAAAGATGCTCCTGCTTTAGTCTACGTTTATTAATAACAGTGTATGTGATTAGAAAAAAGATACCATTAATTTGGCTTTACTAATTCAATTATTTATTTGGTTATAACTCGTTGTACAGTTATTTAGAAACTTGTGTGTTAGCACAATCACTTGGCAGATGGTAAGCACAAAGCCTAGGACCGAACTTATGTATTTTTGGATGTAACAAATAAAAAACTGGACCGATTTCAGAAATTCTTTCACCAACGGAAAGCTACATTATAGGGAAGTGACATAGGCTATATTTTATCCTCGTATTCCCACGAGAACTGTGGGAGTAAAAGTAATAATATGTGTATACATAAGGGCGTATCTACTACATGTTGGTTTCATAGCGAGCGAGTGAGTAAGGGGTTTATTTAGTTGGGGGGAGGGGGGTATTTAGTCAAGGGAAGGGGGGCTGGTATTTAGTTGGGGAAAAGGGGGTGTATTTAGTTGGCTGCAAGGGGCGGCTGGTCCGGTGGCTTGTCGTGCCGCTTGCGTGGCCTCCGGGCTCCGGCGCGCTTATCAGCCTGCACTTCCAGCGGGGTTACGTCCACCACGGTCACCTCGCCTTCCTGGGGAATACACAATGGGCTTTATGGACCATTTTTTATTTAACCTTTCAATATGGATGTCTGATGGATACTAATATTATTTAAATGGGAAAGTTCCTTCGGTTGAGAGCCCTCTGCGCTCACCGAAACAGTCAAGCCCCCCAACACCTTCTAGTCCATAAAAAATAAAATGCGAAAAAACCCTATCTGTCTGCGGCTGGAGGCAAGTAATGAATATTTATCAGATTTTGATCAGTTTATCTGAATAGAAATGAATAAAGTCAGGTTGCTAAGTAACGTTTTTGAGATATTTATAGGGCATAGACATCAATTACTGCCTGCAAAATCTTTAAAAACCCTGAAGTGTCTGTCTCATATTGGCGAATTTCCTAATTCTAACTATACATATCGATAGAAAAAAAGCTACATCCTTTTCATTGATATTTTGAGCAACAAACACTGTTGGAGTAAGGCACAAATTTATGATGATTGAATATTCATTTCTGTGGTTTCCTTACCACATGTCCATTAGCCGGCTGGTGATTGTGGTGGTGTCGGCGGTCGTTCCTCGGCGGTGCCTTGGTGGCGGCGGGCTCCGGCCTTAGCACGTTCCCTACTGCCTTAGTACGACCTTCGCGGAACACCTGCATGGGGAAAAACTTGGATTACATAATGCCTGTGTTGAATTGTAACAATATAAACTTGAAGATATTATATTGAATGTTTAAATTGCTACTAATAGTTCAGATATTTAAAAATAAATAAAATTTGTAAATTAAAATTATAAATTTTTCTTCGCTAGCTTAATAGTCAACTCGTTTTTCCTGCAGCAAATAGCTATAACCAGGGGCAGACTGTGAGTTAGTGAGGCCCTGGGCTAAAACTACCTGAGGCCTGACTTATTAACCCTCTGATATTTTGTCAATGAACAAGAAAAATAAGGTTTTTTTATATTATTGTATATTTTGACTTGACGGGGTGTAAGGGGGCTCAAACAACACCTGAGAGCGCCAAGTCAACCTCACCTTCACGCGGTACACCCTGTTAGCTAACAGACGAGGCTCTGACGACCGAATGATGGCGGTATAACCATCCAAATGGCGTAGCTAAATCATACAGGCTGATGACGGGCAGCAGCGTCATCGGTGCGAGAAGCTACGCCCCTGCGCTCGCCAACCCGATTGCCAAGCGCGGCGAGTATCTGGCATAATCCCCCCAATGAAAAACACATTAAAGACCAGGCCCCCAGTCCCCGGCGGCCCCGCTAGTCCTGGCTATGGTAGCGGTCATGGTAACTGCGGGGCAGGGGGTGCTAAGAATCTCCGGCAGAGATCTGGCTACCACCCCCGACGAAAACTGGCCCTGGTAACACACAACATACGCACGTTGAGGACAGACGAGAAGATCGTTGAGCTGGAAGAGGAAATAAGTAGGTTACACTGGGACATCATTGGGTTATCTGAAGTCCGAAGAGAGGGTGAGGACACGATAACCCTGAAATCCGGTAACCTACTTTACTACCGGGAGGGCGACCAACAGTCCCAAGGTGGTGTCGGGTTTCTCGTCCACAGGTCCCTCGTTAACAACATTATTACCATCAATAGTGTGTCGAGCAGGGTTGTCTACCTAATACTCAGAATATCCAAAAGGTATTAGCTGAAGGTCATTCAGGTATACGCACCGACCTCGACACACTCGGATGATGAGGTAGATGCTATGTATGAGGACATTAGTAGAGCCATACATACATCCAAAACCTATTTTAATGTTGTTATGGGGGACTTCAACGCGAAACTGGGCAAGCGAAGTGATGATGAGTTGAGAATGGGGCAATTTGGCTATGGGCAGCGGAACCCTAGGGGACAGAGGCTGGCCGACTTTTTGGAGAAAGAGGGACTCTTTATGATGAACTCTTTCTACCAAAAGCCGCCCCACAGGAAATGGACCTGGATGAGCCCCGACGGTTCTACAAACAATGAGATTGACTTCATCATGACGACAAAAAGACGGATATTTAATGATGTCTCCGTGATTCACAGGGTGAAAACCGGAAGTGATCACCGTATGGTAAGAGGCACATTAAATATCAACGTCAAGATCGAAAGATCTCGTATGATGAAGTCTACGCTCCGGCCTACTAGCGCCCATATCCAAAACCCCGACAGCTTTCAACTCGAGCTCGCAAATCGCTTCGATTGCCTGGACAGTTGCGTTTCGGTGGACGACATCAACAACAGGTTGGTAGAAACTGTCCATACGGTTGGGGCAAAATTCTTTAAGCCCCGTCGTAAAGATAGACCTCAAAAACTCTCGGCCCAAACTCTCAACCTCATGGCAGAACGACGCTCAAGGGCGATGCAGTCTTCCGATGACGCAGAAGCACATCGGCAGCTCAATAGACAGATATGGAAATCCTTGCGACACGACGTTCGTCTCTTTAACACGAATAGTATTAAAGAGACGATAGAGCAGAACCATGGCTCCAAAGTGTTCGCAAGGAACAAGTCTATTGGGCAAAGCCAGCTGACGAAGCTGAAATTGGAAGATGGCAGCATAGCGTCGACCAAAGCAGAGGTATTGGGGGAGGTCGAGAGGTTCTATGGACAGTTGTATACCTCGGTCGCCAAACCTGTTACCAGCTTGGCCAAAGACCCTAGAGCCAAGCTTACCCGACACTATACCGAAGATATCCCGGACATCAGCCTGTACGAGATTAGGATGGCCCTTAGGCGGCTTAAAAACAACAAGGCGCCGGGCGAGGACGGAATCACATCAGAGCTTCTGACAGCGGGTGGAACACCGATACTTAAAGTCCTTCAGAAGCTCTTTGATCTGGTCCTGCTCGAGGGTATAACGCCAGAAGCATGGAACAGAAGCGTGGTGGTCCTCTTCTTCAAGAAAGGGGACAATGCCTTATTGCAGAACTACAGGCCCATCTCGCTTCTGAGCCATGTTTACAAGTTGTTCTCAAGGGTCATTACGAATCGTCTTATGTGCAGGTTCGATGACTTCCAGCCTCCCGAACAAGCCGGTTTCCGAAAAGGCTTCAGCACCATAGACCATATTCACACGCTGCGGCAAGTTATACAGAAGACCGAGGAGTATAACTTGCCACTATGCTTAGCGTTTGTGGACTATGAGAAAGCCTTTGATTCGATCGAGACCTGGGCGGTGCTACAGTCTTTACAGCGGTGCCGTATTGACCATCGGTATATCGAAGTGCTGAAGTGTTTGTACAACAATGCCACCATGTCGGTCCGAGTACAGGAGCAGTGCACGAAGGCAATTCCATTGCAAAGAAGCGTGAGACAGGGAGATGTCATCTCTCCGAAGCTGTTCACGGCCGCACTGGAAGATGCCTTCAAGCTCCTGGAATGGAAAGGATTCGGCATCAACATAAATGGCGAGTACATCACTCACCTTCGGTTTGCCGATGACATTGTAGTCATGGCAAGATCGCTGGAAGACCTTGGCACAATGCTCGAAGACCTCAATCGAGTCTCCCAACAGGTGGGCCTTAAAATGAACATGGACAAAACGAAGGTCATGTCGAATGTCCATGTCGTGCCCACCCCTGTATTAGTTGGGAGCTCTACTCTCGAAGTTGTTGACGAGTACGTATACCTAGGGCACACGGTGCAATTAGGTAGGTCCAACTTCGAGAAAGAGGTCAATCGTCGAATCCAACTCGGCTGGGCAGCGTTCGGGAAACTTCGCGACATCTTCTCGTCCAAAATACCTCAGTGCCTAAAGACGAAAGTCTTTAACCAGTGTGTGTTACCAGTGATCACCTACGGCTCTGAAACGTGGTCTTTCACTATGGGCCTCATAAGAAAGCTCAAGGTCACACAGCGAGCTATGGAGAGGGCTATGCTCGGTGTTTCTCTACGAGATCGAATCAGGAATGAGGAGATCCGTAGACGAACGAAAGTCGCCGACATAGCCCAGCGGATTAGCAAGCTGAAGTGGCAGTGGGCGGGGCACATAGCTCGTAGAACCGATGGCCGTTGGGGCAGACGAGTTCTCGAGTGGAGACCACGCACCGGCAAGCGCAGCGTAGGACTTCCACCCACAAGGTGGACCGACGACCTGATAAGGGTCGCTGGAACCCGCTGGATGCAGGCAACGTTCAACAGGTCTGCATGGAAGTCGATGGGGGAGGCCTATGTTCAGCAGTGGACGTCCTACGGCTGATATGATGATGATGATGATGATGATATTTTGACTTAAATAAGGGCTAGGGCCCCTTTGTATCCACGGAGCCACACTGCAGGCCAAAAAGCCCCTATATAGATCCACCCATGACTTACTGAATAGCCAAATCCCCTACAATGATATGGTATACTGACCATTCTCTGTCCCCTCTTGAGGTACTCCGGATGCTTGATGAAGCGGAACCGGACGAGCGCCTTGTCGCCGGTGCGCAGGCAGTCGCACGACATCGACATTATCGACGCCGTCTGACGGATACTGCCGCAGTGGACTGGGGAATAACATAAACAAGTAACATTAATACTATAAATGTAAATATCTAAATAAGTATGTATTTAAAAGTAGTATATGTAGTAAGGATATCAGCAATCTGGTTACCATATCACAAGCTCTGCTTACTTTGGAATTAGATTGGCCGTGTGTGAAAAATGTCCCAGGATATTTATTTATTTATTATTACTTTGTTATCAGGTGGAAGCTATGGTTGATTTTCTATACTAATATTATAAAGAGGAAAGATTTGATTGATGGCGGAACTAAGTGTAGTATCTGTTTTGTTTTAAAGTGATACCAAACATCATCGTTTTTGGTTTTTGTGGTTTTTTCTATAAAAAGCAATAAATTAACAAATTTAATTTTAACTTGGAAACTTAGTGGTATATAAATAGTATGATAACACATAACTCACCCATAGCCTGGTATCGCGAGGAGATGGTGGTGGGGTGGTGCAGCACGAGGATCTCCCCCTCGAACTGCCAGCACGCCTGCGGGTTCAGCGCCGGCGACACCATCACCATGCCCTTGCGGATTTGTGAACGCTTTATCTAATAACAAACATATATGTGAAAGATAAGAAATAAGTGGACGGTCCATGTAATTGAGACATGAATTTTAAAGAAAAAAAAAAGGTTTTCATTGAAAAAAAGATTAAAATCGTTCATAATAGTGATTTTAGCGAAAACAATAAATTTAAAGCCTCGGGACACTAAGAAAAAAGAATCCAGCGCTTTGAATTTTTCAGGGATTTTCTGGGACACTTTAAGGTTAAAAAATTACCGACGATATCCTTCATTCATCCATTTTATCCAAAGTTATACCAAGTTATCTAAATATCCTTAATTATGCAATTTTTCGCCATTTTTTCAGTCAAAGTTTTCAATTCAATAAAAATGTTTTGGACAAAAACCGTTAACGTTTTCTTATAGAAAATATTGTGCAGTTTTCAAAACCTATGTTCGATTTCCTACTTTTTTGGTTTGACTGACAATAACTCCGTGGCCAAT
Organism: Thyatira batis; assembly: GCA_905147785.2. Lineage (NCBI taxonomy): Eukaryota > Metazoa > Arthropoda > Insecta > Lepidoptera > Drepanidae > Thyatira > Thyatira batis. The sequence goes on from LR990489.1 coordinate 10,796,236, forward strand.
AATCGTACAGCCATCTTAATAACGACAAATTGAAGGGCATTAAATTTTCTAACAGAACATTTGACAAAAACAATAAAAAAAAACATTTTTGAAGCCCATAGACCATTTTTTATATGACAAAAAAATTAGTATTTTTTTTTACTTGGTAATTAGAATCCTTAGAATTTCTCCAGACCTAAATATGATAAAAAAAAATCTAGTCTAGTCTAAAGTAGCTTCAAGTATCTGAAAACTAGACACTTGAAGCTACAATATAGTTTTCTTTTATTTTGCTGTGCGATTATTCTCCTCAGAGTTACAGCTCGTTCAAAATCACCAAAAATTTCGAATTTTATTTATATCCCTAACTTTTTGTGTCTAGTGTATACATATGAATTTTCCTAACACAGTGTAATAGGCCCAGCAGCAGCGTGTCGTTCAGCCGGATCACGCCGGCCAGGGTCGTACCCGAGACCACTGTGCCCACGCCCTATACACGAACATATGAAATGAAATGAAATGAAATGAAATGAAATGAAATAAATTTATTCATTCAAATAGGCCTTCACAGGCACTTATGAAACGTCGACTCTAATGCTCGGTTCGGAAGGTTGCTTTTGCTGAGAAGAGCCGGCAATAAACTCAGCAATTACTCTTTTCAAAACAAGCTTTAACAATTTCTTTAACAATAATAATATTAGTCCTGATAGAACGAGCGCTATACCCATGCCTCGCCATCGTTAATATAATCGTTTATACAATAATAAGCCTTCTGTACCAAAGCTGACTTAACTCGTTCCTTAAATTTATTCATAGGCAAATCTAAAATATTTGTGGGGATTTTGTTATAAAACCGTGCACCAAGTCCTAAAAATGATCCTTGCACTTTCTGTAGTCTATAAGCAGATGTTACAAGTTTATGCTTATTTCTAGTATTAATGGAGTGCAAATCACAATTTTTCGTGAAAAGACCAATGTTGTGACGGACGAATATTATGTTTGCATAAATGTACTGTGATGCAACTGTGAGAATGTTAATTTCCTTAAATTTATCTCTGAGGGAAGCTCGCGAGCTTAAATTATAAATAGCACGGACTGCTCTTTTTTGCAAAATAAAAATTGTATCTATATCAGCTGCTCTGCCCCAAAGCAAGATACCATAGGACATAACACTATGAAAATAACTGAAATAGACTAATCTAGCTGTTTCTACATCCGTAAGTAGTCTGATTTTTCTAACCGCGTAAGCTGCTGAGCTGAGCTTCCCCGCAAGACATGATATTTGGGTGCCCCATTGAAGTTTTGAATCTAACGTAATACCCAAAAACACTGTAGACTCAACAAGACTGAGGGCTTCATTATTTAACATTAAATTAGAGGCCATCTTTTTTACATTGGGTAATGCAAATTTTATACATTTAGTTTTTCTTGCATTTAAAACTAGATTATTAACAGTAAACCAATTTAATACCTCAGATAATGCACCGTTTACATCGTCATATTTAAATTTCTGTCTATCAACACCAAAAATCAGTGAGGTATCGTCAGCAAACAGTACAATTCCACAGGTATTCTTAACATAGAACGGAAGATCATTTATATAAATTAAAAATAGAAAAGGTCCCAAAATTGAGCCCTGGGGCACCCCCATATGCACAGGAGAACCAGACGATTTAACTCCGTTGACATCTACAATTTGAGTTCTCTCACTAAGGTACGATCGCATCAAATCAAGTGCTGTACCTTTAACTCCATAATACTCTAGTTTACGTATAAGTGTTTGGTGGTCAACACAATCAAAAGCCTTAGATAAATCACAAAACACCCCAATGACGTTCTGTGAATCCTCCCAACAGTTAAAAATATTTTTCAAAAGTGCTACACCCGCATCAATAGTAGAACGACCTTTTGTGAAACCGTATTGTTCACCATGCAAAAGTTTATTAAAATTAAAATGAGAAAGCAGCTGCTTTAAAATAATCTTTTCGAATATCTTACTCAGAACTGGTAAGATAGACACCGGCCGATAATTAGTTGGATCAGAAGGATCTCCGGCTTTAAACAAAGGAATAACTTTACTATATTTCATCAAGTCTGGAAATTTACCGCAATCTACGCATTTATTGAAAATTAAAGCTAGATGAGGAGCTATGTCTACAATGATATTTTGTAAAACAGTTACAGATAAATCCCATAAGTCCCCAGTACGTTTAACTTTTAAGCTTTTAAAAGTTTTGATTATGTCAAGAGGTGTAATGTGCCTAAACTTAAGTACTTCTACACATTTCGTTACATTGGTTTGCAGTATTAATTCAGCATTTCGAGGTGAGGAATCTAAGGAGCTAGTTGTAGAGACAGGTATGTCAGTAAAAAAATTATTGAAAGTATGAGCAATTTGATCATTATCGCTAACACTGTTACCGTTAATATTAAGTTCAATGCTTTTATTGGTGGTTTTAGTATTACCTCGTTCTGCGTTTATAATGTTCCAAGTAGTTTTTACTTTATTGCTCGATTTGCTAATTTTATTCCTAAGATGAATAGCCTTGGCTAAAGCACAAGTTTTTTTAAAAACTTTTGAATATTTTTTCACATACTCTAGAAAATCGATATTTTTATTAAATTTTTTCATACCATATAGCTCGTACAACTTAGCTCTACTTTTATAAATACCGGCAGTTGCCCAATCATTAAATTTGGCTTTACTGCTTTTATTAAAGGACTTAAGATTAAACGTTTTATCAAATTCAAATTTTATAAAATCAAAAAGTTCTTTATATAGGCTATCTGGTTCATCCTGTGTCATATTAATTAAATTAATATTTTTACTAATATTATATTTGAATCTGGCCATACGATTTACAGTTATAGGCCTACATGTAACTTTTTGCGGTTTATCTACTGTTTCATTTAAAAACACTACTTTCTGACCACAATGATCTGAAGTTAAATCAGTTATTATGGATTTTTCAAGTGCATCACAGTTACAAAACACGTTATCCAGACAGGTGGCAGAAGTTGCAGTAATTCTGGTCGGCTCTAGAAATAAATTGTTTAAATTAAATGATTTGAATAAGTTAATAAGCCTAGTTGTTGAGGGAGACTCAATCAATAAGTTAACATTAAAATCGCCACATACTATTAGATCCTTATTACAAGTTTGAGCTTTCTTCAAAGCATCCTCTATAACTAATTCAAATACACTATAATCACCTAACGGAGGACGGTACACGCAGATTATAACATAGCGCTCGAGCTCTACACAGGACAATTCAACAGTGCGCTCGATAGATAAATCTACTATGTCTTTGCGTTCTTTACACTTAATATTAACTGAAACTAAAATTAAACTACCACCATGTATTGCTGATTTTCTTACGAACGCACTTGACAATTTCAACTTAGGTATATTGAATAAAAGTTCATGATTTTTCAGCCAATGTTCTGTTAAACATAAAATATGGACATCACAACCTTCAACGAACAATTGTAATTCTAATTCTTTGCCCGCTAAGCCCTGAATATTCTGATGAACAAGGTTTAAATGGCTGAGCTTAGCAGTTGTCATACTATTGTAAAATCCCCCCCAGATACTTGACCACTGGTGCCACTGTCAATAACAATATTATTGACATTAGCACCAGTATCAATGACCCCAACTAAGCTACTTGTAGCTTGGTCATAAATATAAGGATTGCCGGCTAACAACGTAGCTATCTGTTTCTTAAAACTATGTGGGTACCTTCTTGAGTGCGAAGCTGGCAGTCTGTCCCCCTCGCACCTCTGGCACTGGCATGCGCTTGCGGTGGATGCTCTTGACGGTGATGGCGGTGAAGCGGCCGAGCGGGTCGGGGCCCAGCAGCAGCGTGTCGTTCAGCCGGATCACGCCGGCCAGGGTCGTACCCGAGACCACTGTGCCCACGCCCTATACACGAACATATGTGGGTACCTTCTTGAGTGCGAAGCTGGCAGTCTGTCCCCCTCGCACCTCTGGCACGGGCATGCGCTTGCGGTGGATGCTCTTGACGGTGATGGCGGTGAAGCGGCCGAGCGGGTCGGGGCCCAGCAGCAGCGTGTCGTTCAGCCGGATCACGCCGGCCAGGGTCGTACCCGAGACCACTGTGCCCACGCCCTATACACGAACATATGTGGGTACCTTCTTGAGTGCGAAGCTGGCAGTCTGTCCCCCTCGCACCTCTGGCACGGGCATGCGCTTGCGGTGGATGCTCTTGACGGTGATGGCGGTGAAGCGGCCGAGCGGGTCGGGGCCCAGCAGCAGCGTGTCGTTCAGCCGGATCACGCCGGCCAGGGTCGTACCCGAGACCACTGTGCCCACGCCCTATACACGAACATATGTGGGTACCTTCTTGAGTGCGAAGCTGGCAGTCTGTCCCCCTCGCACCTCTGGCACGGGCATGCGCTTGCGGTGGATGCTCTTGACGGTGATGGCGGTGAAGCGGCCGAGCGGGTCGGGGCCCAGCAGCAGCGTGTCGTTCAGCCGGATCACGCCGGCCAGGGTCGTACCCGAGACCACTGTGCCCACGCCCTATACACGAACATATGTGGGTACCTTCTTGAGTGCGAAGCTGGCAGTCTGTCCCCCTCGCACCTCTGGCACGGGCATGCGCTTGCGGTGGATGCTCTTGACGGTGATGGCGGTGAAGCGGCCGAGCGGGTCGGGGCCCAGCAGCAGCGTGTCGTTCAGCCGGATCACGCCGGCCAGGGTCGTACCCGAGACCACTGTGCCCACGCCCTATACACGAACATATGTGGGTACCTTCTTGAGTGCGAAGCTGGCAGTCTGTCCCCCTCGCACCTCTGGCACGGGCATGCGCTTGCGGTGGATGCTCTTGACGGTGATGGCGGTGAAGCGGCCGAGCGGGTCGGGGCCCAGCAGCAGCGTGTCGTTCAGCCGGATCACGCCGGCCAGGGTCGTACCCGAGACCACTGTGCCCACGCCCTATACACGAACATATGTGGGTACCTTCTTGAGTGCGAAGCTGGCAGTCTGTCCCCCTCGCACCTCTGGCACGGGCATGCGCTTGCGGTGGATGCTCTTGACGGTGATGGCGGTGAAGCGGCCGAGCGGGTCGGGGCCCAGCAGCAGCGTGTCGTTCAGCCGGATCACGCCGGCCAGGGTCGTACCCGAGACCACTGTGTCCACGCCCTATACACGAACATATGTGGGTACCTTCTTGAGTGCGAAGCTGGCAGTCTGTCCCCCTCGCACCTCTGGCACGGGCATGCGCTTGCGGTGGATGCTCTTGACGGTGATGGCGGTGAAGCGGCCGAGCGGGTCGGGGCCCAGCAGCAGCGTGTCGTTCAGCCGGATCACGCCGGCCAGGGTCGTACCCGAGACCACTGTGCCCACGCCCTATACACGAACATATGTGGGTACCTTCTTGAGTGCGAAGCTGGCAGTCTGTCCCCCTCGCACCTCTGGCACGGGCATGCGCTTGCGGTGGATGCTCTTGACGGTGATGGCGGTGAAGCGGCCGAGCGGGTCGGGGCCCAGCAGCAGCGTGTCGTTCAGCCGGATCACGCCGGCCAGGGTCGTACCCGAGACCACTGTGCCCACGCCCTATACACGAACATATGTGGGTACCTTCTTGAGTGCGAAGCTGGCAGTCTGTCCCCCTCGCACCTCTGGCACGGGCATGCGCTTGCGGTGGATGCTCTTGACGGTGATGGCGGTGAAGCGGCCGAGCGGGTCGGGGCCCAGCAGCAGCGTGTCGTTCAGCCGGATCACGCCGGCCAGGGTCGTACCCGAGACCACTGTGCCCACGCCCTATACACGAACATATGTGGGTACCTTCTTGAGTGCGAAGCTGGCAGTCTGTCCCCCTCGCACCTCTGGCACGGGCATGCGCTTGCGGTGGATGCTCTTGACGGTGATGGCGGTGAAGCGGCCGAGCGGGTCGGGGCCCAGCAGCAGCGTGTCGTTCAGCCGGATCACGCCGGCCAGGGTCGTACCCGAGACCACTGTGCCCACGCCCTGGACATGGAAATATTATATGTCAGCTATCATCATCAGCTCATTTACGTCTCCACCGAGGCTGGGAAAAATTTCGGATAGAAAAAAAAACATTCGATGTGATTCAGTGATCCAAAACAGAGGCAATACGCGGTACTGAATTGTGACCTGTATACGTGCTGACCCGTCAACAGCTACAGATGAACACTCAGACAGACGGTCACACAAAGTCGAGAAAAAAAAGAAAGTTTTTTTTCTTCGAAATTTTTGAAACAAACCGACGTTTTACCTCAAAGTAGTACAGATTATCGGGATACTAAGGAAAAAGAATTGCAGCGCTATGAATTTTTCAGGGAGTTTCCGGGACAATTTTTCAACCTTAAAGGTTAAAGTTATACCAATTTATCTAATTATCCTTAACTTTTTTTAGCCTATTATTCAGTCAAAGTTTTCAATTCAATAAAAATGTTTTCGACAAAAGCCGTTCACATTTTCTTATAGAAAACATTATGCAGTTTTCAAAACATATCTTCGATTTCCTATACGATCATTATTCCCAGAGTTATTGATTGTCAAAGTTAAAAAGTACTGTTTTGGATTGACTGACTATAACTCTGTGGCAAATCATTGTACAGGCTTCTTAATTACATCAAATTAAAGGGCATTAAAATATTCTAAGAGAGAATTTGACAAAAACAATAAAAAAAATATTTTTGAAGCCCATGGACCTATTTTCAGATGACAAAAATTTCCAAACATGATGCAAATAATTCATGATCGTATCTGAAAAAACTATACACATGCTACAATTTGGTTTTCTTTTTTGCTGTGCGATTATTTTCCCCGGAGTTACAGCTTGTTGAAAGTCACCCAAAATTTTCGAATTTTATTTATATTCCTGTTTGTATCTAGTGTATACGTGTCACTATCAGAGAGACTAAAAATTCGAAATGTTGTTGCTAAATCTAGTTTTGAAAAGAGTAGTTGCCAAATATTTCCGGCTTTTCCCAGCAAAAGCTACCTTCCCGAAGTGATAGAGTCTGACTATTCATAAGTGCTTTTTTGAATAAAAAGTATTAGTAGCCATATTCTCCATTTTTCTTAACAAAATGTAGGTTTTTTTTATTGCAACATTACCCAATCTCACTTAATATAGTAAAAAAATGGGAAAAACGGTTACTGGCGGACCCAAAAACTTCAAAAAGGCAAAATTTTACAACTTTGGTTAACCATACCGGTACAGAGTAGGTGTCGTCTATCTGGAACTCGGCCGGCTTATCGTCCTGCGAGGGCATCCTGGTCTTCAGCAGGTTGAGGAACATGGTGAGCAGCTCCAGATTCTCGCCAGTCACGTTCGACACTTGGAATATTGGACATAGCCTGGAATAAAACATATATTGTTGTCTTTATCATGGTCAAAAACAGTGTATTTTTAATACGATGGTTTGATTTTTAGAGATATGGAACACATCTTTGTAACTTGGAAAGGGTCTTAATAACCACAATCCGTGTTTGAAATATAAATTTAATTTTGATAATAACTTCCTTATAATCTAGTAAGTTTAGGTTAGGTATACGTATACCAGATATTTATTATTGCATTTTAAATTATATTAAAAGTAATAAACCAAATATAACAATTCAAATAGTGAAAAAACCCACTACCCTTTTTTTCTACACCAAAATACTATTTACTAATCTAAATATTCACTTGTCAGTCATTGGTTTTATATTTACAATACATACTAATATATATAACATATACTAAAACCAAATGTATTTTATAAGAAGTACCTATCAAATAATAAGCATTACTGTATGAAAATCAGCCTTAACCCCTTACCTCTGTGACACAAAGTTGGTAGCGCTAACGATGACGTCATCCTTGGTCTTCACCATGACGGGGACCTTGCGGCACCCTGAAGACTTGAGTATCCTGATGAGCAGCTTGAGATTGTCTTGGAGGACATTGGGCGGGCACATGTCGATTTTGGTCACCACGACGAACACCGGCACGGAGAGGGCTAACGCAAGACCAAGGTGCTCCTTAGTCATGCCTACTATGCCTGCGTTTGCCCCGATCTGGTGGCATCATCGTAAGTTTTAATGTGAGGCAACTAGGTATATTATGCAACTTTTGTCTGATATATTGGGTTTTTTTCTTAATTTTTTTAACTTAATTTTTTTTTGCCATGTTGCGGCTGTATTAAGAACTATGGTATTACAAGCACTTCATAAGGAAAAATATGTATAAATCCAACATTTTTATTGTTAATAAGTATTCCAAATCTAACTAATATTATGGATTACATTTTGTTACATTATCATGCAATAAGTCGTCTGAACGGACATGGATTATTTTTGTCAATGTCTGATGATATATAGTGTGGAATACTGGACTAATTTACTGCAAAGCCTAATACTTTTAAAACACTAAAAGAGATTTCCATCCTCGAGTTAAGTGAGGAAACTGAGTCTTTAAATTAAACATCTTCTTTCTTAATAATCTGTACAATTCTCACCATAAGCATGCCAAAGTCAGGCGCGTGTCCCGTCATACCGAACACGGTGGTTTTGAGGTACCTCTCGTGGCCGGCGAGGTCGATGAACGTGATCACCTTGGACGACTTCTCGCAGATTTTCACCCAGTCCAGGGTGCCGTGGTCTGGCTTGTTCACCACATTACCTGATAGAAAAAAAAGGTTCAACTCTATCTATTCAGTTGAAGTCCTAATAGTACTTATCGAGGTCAATTATGGAAGTCAAATAGCTGCTGAAGATACTAAAGGTTCGGAATCACATTTTTAATCACGTATTTTCTATATTCTGACTATTTATTGTATTTACCTAAATTCTATGATTTGTTATGTAGTGTAAAAGATATTTTATACAGTGTAATTTTTATCTCTTTGCTAAAAAAAACAACTTCATCCGGCTCGAAGGACCAATACTTAATTCTTTAAGCTATTTTAGGAACAAAAACTGAGCACAACCAAATTATATAGTGGTACAACATACCCATGGTGTCGAAGCCGAGGATGTCGTTCCCCACGGAGCTGGTACGGCCGGTCTCCAGCTCGTGCTTGTGGCGGAACAGCCGCTGGCGGGACAGCCCGCGCCCGTTGTCCAGCTCGCCGTGGGTCAGCACGCCCAGCAGGGTGGACTTGCCCGCGTCCACGTTGCCCACTACTGCCACCCTGGATGATCACACAACCATATCTTGAACATATATTTGAGGATGTCGAAGACTGGACAAAACCTGTTTATTATGTTCCCAATTTTAACCGATGAAAGTAAGTCCGCCAATCCGCACTAGGCCAACGTGGTGGACTATGGCCTATTCCCCCTTGGTGTTAGGTTAGGGTCGTGCTCCACTGTGGAGACGTATATGAGCTGATGATGATCTATAAATGTTTTCTTTCTTTCTATACACGGCCAGTCAGGTTCTAAACCTTGCAGATCTTGTACCATGGTTATGCTCATTATTTTAACAAAATACACTATAACAAAAATTTTTATTACTCTGGCAGAGGGGACAGCATCATATTGAATTGTAAAAGTCTGGTAGATATTACTCGTTACTCTAGGTACTACTAAGACTCTTGTTTCCTTCCTTAACGTACATTACAAAAACCTGTTAAAATTACCATTTTTACTGCCCACCTTTAGCATACACCCCTCCCACTCCTTTCTCCTCCCCTCATGAACCCACGTACCTAATCTCCATAAAGTCCGTGTGGTCGATCTCCGCGCGAAGCAGGTACTGTCCGGTGAGGCCGGAGCCGCAGTCCCAGCGGCGCAGCTCCACGCACGACACGCGCTCGCTGCTCACCAGCGACTGGAGAGTCGCTACTGATGCACTGTACTCCTCCTCGGAGAGACCTCGACCGTCTAACATATATGTACCGGTTAGAACCGAAATTTGGAAACCCCCAAGCTACCGAACTAAGGTTCCACACGGATTTCAACTCTTCCCTGATAAAAAGTACCTATATCGATTCCTTAATTTGCAACCCTACTAACTGTACTTTTTTTTATTTTGATACCGGCAGAATCTAGATGACATCTATGTAGTTTTAATTTTTTTTTTAAAGTGGAGTTATTAGGTTTGCAAATTAAGGTATCGATATGTGATCCAAAACACCCATTCGTTTCATATAAGAGTGACAAACATCCATACATCTGCACAAGCCTTCAAAACTAATCTAAATAAACGCTCGGGAGACCTTTGTCCTTCCCGGGATAAAAAGTAGCTCATGTACTTTCCGAAACTAGTCTATATCTGTGCTAAATTTGGGCATAAAAAGTTCCCTGGTTTAGAGTAACTTTCGCATTTATAATATTAATAGGGATAATTTCATGATTTATTTCGTAGTTATTTAAATATCAGATTGAACATATGAGTACGACTTGTTATCAACTTACTATCCGCCCTTGGTAAGTGTTTACCTAATTCATTAAAATAATTATACATTAACACTACATTATATAAGAGGGCATACTATTTTCATACATTGAATTCAATTCTTTACTATGAGTCACTATTACTTGTTTTTGAACACAACAAAAAATAACCTTTTTTATACATCTTCTTGATACATAGTTACAAAAGGAATATTGTAATATCACATACATACACACTTATTTGCATAGTTGTTACACTGAAGGGCGATTATGTTACATCATAGTAGAAATCGTGGCACATTACTTTGTTTCATAGCGATCCTAACTTGTATTAAACATGCGAAAGTAACTCTGTCTATCTGTCTCGCTTTCACGCTTAAACTATTGAAGCGATTTAAATGAAATTTGGCACACAAATAGTCTAGAGCCTGAGAAAGGACATAGGCTATTTTTTATTACGGGAAAAATTGAAGATCCTGGGAACGCGGGTGAAACCCCAGGGAGCCACTAGTATGAAATAAAATCATTATATTTGATGATTTTTAACTCATGGAAAAATTCTTGACTTTTTAGACACAATCAAGTTGATGCATAGTATATTTATTAATTAATAGACTAGCTGCCTCCGCGCGGTTTTACCCGCGTAATGCCCTTTCCCGTACGGGGACAAAACATAATTTAATGTACCATTAAAAAAAGTTTAGAATTGGATAATTAGTTCCAGAGATTACCCTCTACATACAAACTTTACCTCTTTATAATATTTTATTAAGATTCCGACTCGCGCATTTAGTCGCGTTTTCGGGGATTTTTTAATATTCCCAGTATAAAAAGTAGCCTATATCGGCTATATCATTTCAGATAACATGGTATGTAATATACCTAGCAATTAACGTGTTAAAATTACAAAACCGGACATATACAAGCTTTCATAGATAAGTTCTATAGATAAGATAAGAACAGTTGCAACTAGCGACATTATTACTCCTTATCATGATGTAGCATCAATCAATGATTTTTTGTTATCTAGATAGTTAATATGGTCAATAACTATTCTAATATTTGATGTACAACTTTGCCAACCACAACAAATATTACTTAATTAAATCAAATTCACAATAGAACTATAATAATATTATAAATGCTAACTAACTCTGTCTATTACACTTTTACTAAACCTAAACCACTAAATCAACATTGGTACAGAGATGTACTAGCGCTTGGGAATGAACTCTGGAAACAAGGGCCAAACTGCAGGCCGGAAGCTGGCACTAGATATTTAATGAAAGCTAAGACTGGTACAGTATAATCTACTTTTAATACTTTGACAACGTCATAGTTAAACTTATTCTTCTGTGGTTTGAATTTTACGTTCCATGTCTTTACTGATTGATAATTTTAAGTACTCACCCTCTCCCTGTCCAATATCATAAATGATCTCCCCATTTCCAGCGTCCAGCCTCTCCAGGAGTTGCTTACGAAGCAGCTCATACTCATCAGAGGTTGGACTCACCAGGATCATCTAGGAGTAGACAAATATTTATACATATTTTTTGTTTTCCTAATTATATTGATGACTGTATGGTAAAACATAATATATGGGAAAAACACACAACAATAGAAATATTAAATATCCTGTTGCCACTGTAATCTGCGACTAATTTCGCAATATTATCTAAATCCAACGTAAATGAGGAAGGCCACCAAGAAGATGGGTAGATGATGTAAAGGTTGTAGCTGGAGGTAAATAGACAACACTTGCTCAAGATAGGGGAAAGTGGAAACACATGGAGGCCTTTGCCAATAAAGGCACACAGATTGGTGATAATTAGAAAATGATTAAGTAAAATAAATTTGTAAAGTTATTGTATGTCTGAATAAAGGCTATTATTATTATTTTTATCTAAATACAGGCCTTTTATCCCAAACTCAACTGTCTATCAGGTAACATTTAGTTTTAGTCTTTATTACTATTGGTAAATGCCACATCTTTGAAAGGCATGTTTTGCATTTTATTATTGGTCTGCTTATAAAAAAACAAAATCATATAATAATTAACTATTGCCTTTCCCATTCCCATAGGCAAAAACTATGGTCTTTGACACTCACAAATAATGTAACTTTCTATTGGTGAAAGAATTTCCTCTATATAATATTAGTAGCTATAGATATATGCTTTACAAACTATCATGCTTCTTTTATTTTTTAATATTATTAACAACTAAATAGATTTATATGAGTTGATGTGAATAAATAATGTTTTTGTTTTTAAAAGGGAACAAAGACTGTATTGTATGATGCAATGGTTACTGCATTACCAAAATAATTATGCAGTATGGTGAAATTATACTATCAATGGATTCAACATTAAATAAAAATATAAACTTTTTTGATACACTGAGTAAATAGAGTCGACGTTTCATAAGTGCCTGTGAAGGCCTATTTGAATTAATAAATTTATTTAATTTCATTTCAATAAAGATATTGAAGTTATGGACTGCATCGACAAAAATAAAGCTATTTCATTATCTTTATTAAAATAGTTTATTTAAGTTGCAATCCAAGATTTGGTGTAAAGAAAGATGTTATAATAATAATCCGTTTAATTAAACTTTTTTAGATTTATTTCATCATCCATTTCATGTAAATATTTACATATTGCAACATCTTAAGGGATGTTACCTACCTATAGGTAGGTTCATTGTTTATGCTTGGACCCACATGCATAGAGATTGCATCATGTTACTATCCAGAAGTTTCTAGTAAACAATTATTAGATAGATTTTGAGGCATTTATTTATCTTGTTTGTGTGAAAAAAGTGAGAATTTCATTAATTAATTTACCTTGTTTTTGTGTAGAAAGTGTCACTTTTAGTTTAAGAATAACTCTTTTTTAAAGATTACGAGTTTGGTGTGAAATACGAAATAGAATGAGGTTTTATTTTATTACATTAATAAAAATTAATAGAATGATCATTAATCTTTATAAAATCTAAGTTTTTTTCGTATTTTTTTATTTACGCGGGCAAATGCGTAAACAATAATATGGTGCTTTGTACTGACCTTCCCTCTGATGCTGGAATAGTCCGTCTCGCTCTCAGCGAAGCCCTCGGCCTCCACCAGCGGACTCGAAGTCACGGGGGAATCTGGTATACTATCCATAGTTGCTTTATCCGATGAGAAACCACTGAATGGTCAACTATTATGTCATTACATCACACTCCTGACCGCACCTTCACTGGACTTGCTTCTATTTCACTAAAACATGCAAAAGTCAATTAAATTCAAGTCAATATGACAAATACTAGAGAAACGTAATCATACGATATGCTATGCTTCATAGATAGCTTCACACTATAATACTAGCTGTATGTACAATCTGTTTGAATACATACAATATGTTGATAGTTACATCGATACCAAAATGATTAACATTGAACTCGTATTCACAAAATCGTGGTTTTAGCAAAGAAAATAAATACTTATAATTGTAACAAAACACAAGTAAATCAAAGATATATACCAGTTCTAGAACGTGTTATGAAAATAGATTCGCTAAATAAAACAGATGGCCTAAAGTTGGCTTATAAATGCCAACTTTTGACAACTCACATTATTAATGCTGCCAGCAACGAAATCCATCTCAAGCCAAATATGAGAACCAACCGTGTTTATTTTAAGTTTGTCAAGAACTTCTAGGTTGTATTTTAGCTAGCAAATAAATATTTATATGTTTAGTAAAACAGTATTTACCAGTCAAAGCTAGTGCAATATTCAGTAAATTCTAATATTAGTTTCGGATTCATCCGGCCTTTGAGTACCCTTCTCTGCATGTTTCACAACAGTCAATGGGAACACAGTGTTTTTATGCACTTTGTTGCCATTATAACAAGATGGTTGGTATTATTACGATTTATTTATCAGTATGTGAAGGATGGTAATCAAAGACAACGATGTTTGGTTTTAATAAATAGTAGTGTAGCAGTATCATTTAAAAATATGGTCACACTTAAACTTGCGACAGACATCTTTGGCCTTTGCTTGCTTGCGGTGAGGAAAAGAAAGGAAGTTGAGTTTTGTAAATAATTTTGTTTGTATGATTATTATTTACTATTGGCATTCGGTTTCAGAAATATAAGAAAAGTACAGTGTTTATGTAACTCGTTTGTGTAATATGGTTCTGTGGATAACACTATCTTTGAACAATCAATATGGGTGATTTCAGTTCATCAGATTGTTCCTGGAAAAAAATGGTGATAGCGAAAGCAAACAACGAATGGATTTCTACCATGAGATCGGAACAGGACAAACCTGAAGTTTCAGTGATTACCAAGGACTTCAAACTTTCCTACGAGAATGTGAAACAGGAATACGAAGAAACAAGCGAAGCCGAACAAAGTCTGTCAATAAGTTGCGATGACTCTGAAAGTATACTGCCTGAATGCGATCCACTTCATCACTTACCAAATAGGAAACGGCGACGCAAGTCTGCAATTTCCGAGGATTCAAACCTTTCGCGAACTCATGAAACGCCCGAAGGGAGAGCGGCACGACTCGCTAAAATGTCAGCTTACGCTGCAAGACGACTCGCGAACGAATCGCCAGAGCAACGCGCCGTCCGACTTAAACGTATGTCTGAATATGCAGCTAGGAGAATCTCCAGGGAGACCCAGGAACAGAGAGCGCAACGCTTGCTGCGAATGTCGGCGTACTCAGCCCGCCGGCTGGCGAGCGAAACTCCCGAACAAAGAGAACAGAGGTTGGCCAAAATGTCAGCATATTCAGCTCGCCGCCAGGCTTTGAAAAAACACTGTGCAAGCACCTCTCAAAATCCCCAAAGTTCTCCAAATTCTGACTATGAAATTGCATTTATTATGCCAGAATAGTGGCCACTTGTTATTTTATTTGTATACATATTTTTATTTAGATGTTGTCTAAAAGCATGTGATCAATCTGCGAAAGTTGATGGTCAGGGTACTGTTTGATGTCTCAACAACTAATTAAATTTTACTAATAAATAGGTTATTGAATTGTCTCTAATACTGCAATTTAAGTAAACTTTACTGCATAAAAGAGAAAAAAAATAATGTAGATGAAGTAAGATAACCATCTATTGTGCACAATAGAATCATCTATACTTTAGGTTAGTTTTTAAGTTGTAGGAATTAATTGCTTGCTTTAATAATGGCATTAATTGTAATGTGATACAACAATCATTAAAAATTTATGGTGTCTTTTTGTAACTGAAATAGTGAGCACCTGTAAAACTTATTGTGTGCACTGCAGCTTATCAACTCATAGTTTTAGGTTTTTATGTAAATAATTATTATTAAGATAAAATAGTCTATCTAAATTACTTTATAAGCAGGCTTTCAGAAGTTTATGAAAATAGCAACTAAAATGGTACATGCCTATTCACAAAGGAGCCTCATGATTGATGACTTTAGTTGTAATATTTGTATACATATGAATTGTAAATTATTTATATTTCAATTTACAGAGATATACACATCACAATAGCAATAATAAAATATTTTTTTCATGTTAGTGTGAACATATTTACTATTTTATTCTTTATACCTAAGAGTATACATTATATTTGTAAAAAAAAACTGGAATGAGGTTGAAAGTTTATTTTCATTAAACCAGGTTTAAAACGCAAGATAAAACAATACTTAAATACTATACCTTAATATGTGAAGTAATTTTAAATAAAAAAAATTATTAACTCAACTACACAATTGAGATTCAATAACAGAAAGTCAAGGAATGTTCTTAAATCAGTCTATTTTCATAAATAACCCTACACCTCAAACTTTTGACTATAATAACAACAAATCCAAGGATATAGCTTATAACATATTTATACCTATTTATATAATACAATATATTTTTATCATTTAAATACTCTTTATTACCTAGGGCTAAACACAATCCAATTGCTTGTGAAAACATGATTTTGTTAACAAATTATGGAAATAAATGCTAAAATGAGCAAGAATCAAATAATTTGTAATGTTCATGTCATGAGAGGCATACGGGACGGATGTAAAATGTGATGATACAAAGTTAGTCAAAGGTGTACAATAAAAATAAATGCTCTAAATGGAATCATCAACTACCTCTGTTTGAACTTAAAATGACAACAGGTATTTATGGTAGGTTTTAGGTTTGCTCAATCGTGGGGAAGTGGTTGAAAACTTAAGACATAATTGTATACTTTGTTAACATAATAAACTTAAAGATGCGTAAGTCCCTCTAGTTGCAGAAGACGGTACAGCAGACTATTGCTTCTGGATTTAAACCAGATCCCATGATTTATCGACGTCGAATACTACTGTTACTTTCAGTGTGAAAGACAACAACAAAGACCCAGTCTTCAATCTATATAACAAATCAGCTGTAACTTTCGCCTTGTTGCACAATCGCTAGATTTTATTCCCCATTTGAAAATCTTTTTCTGATTAGAATTTCTGCAGAAATTTTAATATTTGTAGTATACTCTGTATACTACGAAAGCAATCGTATTTGGTATCATTATTACTAGAAAAGTCCTACCTCTGAACCCTTGAAACTTCTGATATTTATTGACGAATTAGCTTCACTATCTCTCATTGCAATACTGACGGTAGATCAATATTTGTGTGTTTTGACCTGTTGGTAAGTGATTGAATGAGCTAGCATGCAGTGTCGGCCGCCACTGCGCCTGCGTCAACGACTGGCGCGAGGAGTTGCCGAGTGGAGGACGTCGAGCTGTACGAGTCGCCTGATGAACGCACGCTAGACGCCGATAGTGGGGTACCTGTATAACATATTGTGATGGTAATTCAATGTAACAATTGGATTACTGGGAATACCAAGTGCTCGAATTTAACACAAACAAAGAAATTATAAGATAGCGCCACTTGTGACTATTAAGAAGGTTCATACCCTATAATGTTTTAGTACTCTTTTTTTCGCATCATGGCAAGGTGTTGCTGATGCTTAAAAAGAATAATTTAATTCGAACTATCAAAAAAAGTACCATTGATTTTTTTGAGTTTAGGAAAATTATTAGAGATTTCGGTTTAGTTTGACCAATGACAAAAATCAAGTATCTTAATAAGCATGAAGTTAAAAATTCCTCATACCAGGCAAGGAAGTGACATGATGCGGCAGAGCCCAGCGCTGGGGTCCGCATTCCCCGTTATTTATTGGTTCCTGCAATACAAATACATATCTTACACAATGATATAACTTTTAGTCAAACATATAGTGTTTCAAAAGCCTTGCAATGCCGGCTTTATTACATTTAATGCAGTGTATTCCAAACCTTATACTGAACACTTAAGGTTCATTTCGGCTCAGGCCTCTTGATTACCATGCGACAGGAGCCATAGTGGACTTTAAGCTTTAGCAATAAAGTATATAATTCACTGCCTTCTAGAAAATTGGGAAAGCTTTGGAAGTTAGACAGTTAGCTTCGTGCATTACTTGGCTTCTGCAACTTGTATAAACAATAAAGTGTGAATGGCAGTAGGTATGGCGATGAAAGTGCAAATTAAAAACACGACGCAAAATAAAACCAAAACCAACGGACGGAAGTTTGTACGCACGCACACATACACGTCACAGTGGTGTCGTTACGATACGTGAGGAAGAGATGAGAGATATAGCGCATCGTTATAAAATAACGGTTAGATATTGAATTCATTATCAATTCTTTGTCATAAGTTCCGTCAAAATGGAAAATAACAAGTCTTAATTTTGAAAACATGCAATGAAATTTATTGATATATTTTTTTTTACAACCGAGATTTAAATTCTTATTTAAATTAGAGAAATATTATAGATAAGTATCTCTTCTTAGCGAAATACCTTTAGTAATCCGCTTATTACTGGGTATAGGTATGTTTGTTACCACTTACCTAACTCTGATGAGATATGACAATTATTTTTAAACTGAAATATCTCATCTCTTTCCCAACTTACGTATCAACACTGTACAAAACACACGGACGGGACGTCACAACTAAAATGGCATGTGGATGCAGTGCAACATACAATAACTTACAGCAGGTTTACTCGTTTTAGGCACTGTCAGTATAGTGGTGGCTGTGTCTTCCGGCGTGAAATAGTCGGAGTCCTCGGCCGTCGGCGGCGACTGTGTGCGAGCGAGATAGCCGTCGCCTGTCGCTGCCACACACCCCTCACACTTATACAACTACCCTACATCACGCGGCCGGGTTATACTTAGAGGTGGGAATAACTAGGCCGCGGACGCGAAAACAAGCTTATGTTTCATGAACGGATGTATGAAATCGGTATCTAATATTATAAAGAAGAAAGATTTGTTTGTTTGTTTGTAATGAATAGGCTCCGAAACTACTGGACCGATTTCAAAAATTCTTTCACCTTTGGAAAGCTACATTATCCCAGAGTAACATAGGCTATATTTTATCCCTGTATTTCCACGGGAACGGGAACTACGCGGGTAAAACCGCGCGGAGGCAGCTAGTTGTAATATACAGTGGGCTTTGTTGTGCCATATTTTCTTTTAATTTAAAACGTTGCCCTGGTTATGACGAACACAAAAATAATTAGCGAAATCGGTCCAGCCGTTCTGAAGTTATGCGCGTACATATCTACATTTCTCAGATTTTTATATATATAGATAATTATGTTATATAACATAGGCTTGTTTTACTCTCGAAATAAGTATGTTAATACTATGATAGAATACTACGTTAGGACAACAAAGTTTTAAGATAAGTCTGTGGATAAAACAGATAAGAAACAGGAGTTGTCAAACTTTAGAGACCATAGACAACATTCCTGCCAGAATACCTACTATACCTAACCATAGTAAATTACCTTTTTGTTTAATATAAAATTAAATTTAAAATACAAACGCAATACAAATAGAAATAAGCAAGTTTGAAATAATGATAATTCTGATCGATGATGGATTCGAATCTTGTTTAATGTATCATGAAAGAATATTTATTCCATTTCATGGAAAAAAAAATCTTAATAGATGGTGTGGTCATGATAAAAAATAAGACAATATACTGTCTATTAACAGAAACTAAATAACCATTTAGCTGTACTTGAGCCAACGGCCTTCAACTACTAATCCAACTGCATTATCTACCATACTAATATTATAAATATTTGTTTGTTTGTGTAATATATTTACCGGTCATATCCGAAACTATTCAATCATTCACCGTTAGAAAGCTATTCTATCTCCAAGTTATATAGGCTATATTAGGAGATATTAAATGTTGGGAAAGCGCAAGTGAACAGGGCGCTAAGGCAGAGCTGTAGCTAGAGTTAAATTCGAGGTAGAGCAGCTTTGGTAGGGTAGGGCGAAAGTTAATGATTTTTTTTTGACCGAGTCACAATTTTACGCCCTTTTAGAGGTCACAAAAATGGTGATGTTGTGGTTTTTTTAGAGGGGGGACAATTTTACGCCCTTCTAGACGTCACAAAAATACAAGCTACACTTTTGAGCACGGGCTTCTATTCGATCGATAATCATTTATCGTAGTTTTAGGCGTTTGCCCAGCAGTGGGACAACACAGGCTAAAAATAATATGGTTTTTAAAGGCAGGGCATTGCCCTACTATATCCCCTCCTAGCTACGGCCCTGCGGTAAGTCTAAGTGTATAATAATGTGTATACTGACAGTGCTTGTGGTCCGGCTCGTCCGTGTCGGTGTCGTCGATGTGCGCCAGCGCAGGGGCACCCATGTCCACCGACGGGGAGGTTTTCATCACCTGTATACAGTAAAAATCTTTTAAAAGGTTATTTACCATTTCTTTTATATATATAAAGTCCAAAATTTTAATTATAACATATGGATTAATGTTGGAGTAATGGACCATGATTAGTTTTTCTAAAAATTTTAGACGTTTTTTTGTGTACCAATTTTAATTTAAATCGGTTCAATTGTTTTACCGCGAAAGCGAGACAGACAGAGTTACTTTCGCATTTATAATATTAGTTAGGATTTTTACCTGAAATACACGTTCCCAAAGTATTATGCGACAGTATTGTTCTGATAAAAAATTTGATCCACCATGACTGTGGCCATTCCACCCAAAAAAAAGAGATTACATCAAAACTATAAATTACACTACACTATATTACTTGAAAATACAACTTTCGTCGTCGTCTTGCCCTTATCCTACCTTACGTGGGGTCGGCACAACATGTCTTCTTCTTCCATTCTTCTCTGTCAGTCGTCATCTCAGCACTCACTCCTTTCTTTCTCATGTCATCTTTCAGACAGTCCATCCATCTTTTCTTTGGTCTACATCTGCTAATATATCCATCCACTTCCAATCCTAACATTCTTCTCGTCACATGAGAATAAGTAAAAAAATACAATTTTATATACATAAAAATAGTATAGCTACAGTACCCCATTATGCATGGCATGCGTGAGAAGCGGCGAGAGCCTCTCAGCGTCGCTATCTGGTTCTGCCTCGGCCTCCGCCCCGCTCACCTCGGGCTCCACCCCCGCCCCCGGGGCCTGTACCCCCGCACCCACCCCCGGGGGACCCTCCTCCTCAGACTCCGAGTGTGTGGAGCACAGCTCCGGAGGGTAGTCTAGACTTAGGGTCGACTGGAAATGGACATTAAATAATTATTATTAATGTTAATTACATGATATGAACCTATAAATTAAGTGTCATCTTCATATTAAAAAAAAATTATACTACTGATTTTGAAGCAGTAAGACAATTTATGTTTAGCCTGGTGTCTATATCTTGGACATTTTAGACATATCTTGGACATTTTAGACATATCTTGGACATTTTAGACATATCTTGGACATTTTAGACATCTCTTGGACATTTTAGACATCTCTTGGACATTTTAGACATATCTTGAATAGACATATCTTGGACATTTTAGCCATACCTTAGACATGTTGTCGTCGCCGTTGAGTATCTTGTGGTTGTAGAGCAGCGGGCTGTGGGCGGCCTTCTCCTCCGCGCGCTTGGCGTCCTCCTCGCGCGCCAGCAGCACTGACATCCTGAACTGATATTATATTACCTTTATTACATACTATATCTTACTTTCATGTAAACTACTATTATGTACACTTATATATATTATATATCTGTACTTTCAATGTGAATATTCAGATTAGTTAAAAAAATCTTTAAACTCAGGTCTATATTTAAAAATATGTCATGCATATTTAAAGAACATAATATAAATGGTTGTGAATGCAATCATCCACATGTATAATGTACTTTTATTAATGTCGAGCGTTACTCTTTTAATAATTCAAAATTAATAACCTATAAAACCTTAAAACCAAATAATAAAAAAACTGTTGGTTTTTAGTAAAACATTGTTTTAGAAGTAGCATATCAGCATATTTATCTAGAGGAATTCAACAGTGATTCTCTTCATTCCAAGTATAAAGATACTAAAATAACATTGCCATGCGCGGTGTGAATAAAGGTCTTAATAAGGCATACCTCAGGCGTGAGAGTGTGTACGGTGCTGGAGCGTTCCCGGACGCCCTTGCCCTCGTCTTTTGCGACCTTCGTCTTGCGGCTGCCGCTGCTGCCGAGGCTGGTGGACGAGCTGCGCTCCAAGTTACACCGGTTCAGGATCTCCGCTGCCTGGGAGAACCGAAAAATGATTAAGAAAATTACTAGGCTAAGTTTCTAGGAGAACAAATTTAAAGTTAAGTTTTATTTTAACTTCATAACTGCTCTTTTGAGGCCTAAACTAAAAAAAACTTTGAGTTTTATGGACACATGTCCCAAGCCATTCCATTTATTTACTAGTCATCTCCGGATTTTTTTTTATTTATTAAAATATATCTCTTTTCACGGAATAATGTAAGTTTCTATAGCTAAAATATTTTATAACATCAGCATGTGTAAAAAAAAAGTCTTGAGTTACCATTACTTACTCGTATCTCTGGACACTGTTGCTACTAGATATTGTACCGCTGCTGCTAGTTTAGTATAGTATATTCTAGTAATGTAGTGTGTGTAGTGAAGTGAGTGCAGTGCAGTACAGTTTAGCGCAGTGCAGTACAGTTTAGTGCAGTGCAGTACAGTTTAGTGTAGTGTGTGTAGTGCAGTACAGTTTAGTACAGCGCAGTAGGTACAGTACAGTTTAGTGCAATATAGTGTAGTGCAGTACAGTATAGTTTAGTGCAGTACAGTACAGTTTGGTGCAGTACAGTGCAGTTTTGTACTCACCTGCTCCGCAGTGGCGGACACAGTATCAGTATCAGGCGAGGCGATAGCCGGCGCAGGAGCGGCGCGGACGTGCGGCGGAGGGACAGTACGCGCGGGGTGCGGCCCGTTCAGCGCCTCGATCAGCGACACCGGCTCGTACCCCGCGGGGATGTTCTCCACGCTCGCACTGCCAGACTGGAACCCACCGGACATACACACGTGAGGTACCACGAGGGATTGGGTTTACCATAACTCTTAATAGTAATAATGATTATTTATTTATTTCAAAGAATATGGTACAGTAAAATGGGCTTATAATTAGATCTGCATATTCGACCAGTGCTGGTGTAGAAATATTTAACAGGGACATTCATTTTAATACAGAATTATAAATTATCAAAATGTAGATATTATTAAGTATATTATTAAATTTTGAAAATCGATATATTCTTGCAATGAATAAAAAAACATGTTAATAAACCAGTTGAAGAGTAGTAAGAAAAAAAGAAAATATCTATTGACAGCACACTTTAACATTACATAAGGACTAGCTGCCTCCGCGCGGTTTTACCCGCGTAGTTCCCGTTCCCGAGGGAATAGAGGGATAAAATATAGCCTATGTTACTCAGTGATAATGTAGCTTTCTAATAAAAAAAGAATGATTAAAATCGGTCCAGTACTTTTTGAGTTTATTCGTTACATACAAAAATACAAATCTTACCTCTTTATATTAGTGTAGATGATGCTCCACTCCTATTAATCGGAGCGTGATATTATTTTAAAATCAATATTGTACTAGATCTCAGCTTGTTATGAAAAGAAAAATTACTCAGTTTATTGCCGGCTCTTCTCAGTAAACGCAACTTTCAGAACCGAGCATAAGAGTTCATAAGTGCTTCTAAAAGCCTATTTGAATAAAAAAATATTTACTTCTTTTTTTTTTTTATAGCCTCAATAAATATATAGCCATCTAACACAAAGTTTTTAAACAAACAAAACTATACATAGGTATACTCACAGCAGCAGCAGTAGGTGTAGGCGTAGCTGCAGGAGCTCCCCCTACCGGAGGATCCGGCAGCCGCTGTAACGCGCGGATCTGCAGCAACGCACGGAACGGCGCACGGCATATTGGACAGTTATTCGCTTGGTACCGCAGCGAGTCGGCGCACGAGTTGCACAGGCAGAGGTGACGACACGGCAGGATTAGTGTATCGCGGACATCGCACATGCATATAACGCACTCTGAACCGCCATCTTCTGTCTCCTCGTCTGATGTCGGCTGGGGAGGGGAGGGAGGGGCGTTTTATTTATGTTTTAAGATTATATATACCAACAGTATATTGATGTCATAGTTCATTGATATGTACACAGCATTTACAATAAAAATAACAAAAAACTAGCGTTAATACAGTATAAAAACGAAATAGACTAACATAAAACTAACTAACATAAGATGTTAGTCGTTTTAGTTTAAATGCCTTGGGGGTTCCTATATGGATGGTCACTATCGCCACAATTTTATCATGGTAAATGCCCTTCTATAAGGACTAAATTGACTTTGTTGATTTCCTTACAATAGAATTTAAAAATGTACCGCCAAAAGAGCTGTTTTGATAAAACATTTGGCCTTTGGTGATTCTCTGTTGCATCATAATAAATCCACTATAGTGTTTAGAAATTTAGCCACCAGTATGTGTTGGCATCATTAAATATTAAAAAATTTACTCGATATCTTACCTTAAACAAAATTTAAAGTGTATATTAAAAAGATTATAAACCTTTTATAAAATACCTTGGTGTCAAGATTCTTGTTCTCAATTCCGTATATTTCTTGTAGCAAATAGCAGAGACCATCCACAAACAACTTCTGTTTGAGCGCCTTCAACACATAGGTACCATCTGAGTGTTTCTCTACCACCGCTATTGTAGTATGGGATTGTCTTGTTTCTAGAATCAATATTTAGACATCTGTATATTGTCTGACAAAATATTTTTTATAGGATTTTAATACATTGATATATAGGTATAAGCAGTCATAAGGCTTTTCAATAGTAATCTAGCATTAAACAGTCATGTACGAGAATGTCGTTGCAAAATCACTCTTATTGCTATACAATAAGTCTAGGAACAAGCAAAAGCAACATGCATGCCTAGAGAAAATTCCCCTAACTCATTTCCACTCTAGAAACTATCATTACCGAATTAATGTATTAATCAATGAATCAAAAATAAAATGTCGTCAGAACTATCTATCTGTATAAATGAATTCCTATTTCACTTGATTTGGTCAAAAACTGTTCTTAAAAGTCAAAATTTACCATAGAACACCCCACACAAACCCATCAGAAATTACAGCTACTAATTTAATATAGCCTATAATTACCTTCTTGTCCCTCATCGACGACGCAATAAATGGCAATGGGTATAATTTCCCTGTCGGCGTTGTACACGAGGTCCTCCTCTGGATGCTTGGAGGGGTCGAACACGTGCAAGATCTGACAGAACTGCTGGTTGGCGCCGCGCTTGTAGTGGTATGTTTGTGATGTCATGGATGGATCGCGAGGGTAGTAGCTGTAAGAGATAATATGCTACTAGAATATCGTTATTTTAACATTTTCAAGAGAAACTTCCAGTAAAAAAAAAATCGTTAAAGTAATCTAACTATAATATTATTAACTAGCTGCCTCCGCACGGTTCCACCCGCGTAGTTCCCGTTCCCGTGGGAATACAGGGATTAAATATAGCCTATGTTCACCGGACATAGTGTAGCTTCAGTGGAAGAATTTTTCAAATTGGTCAAGCAGTTTCAGAGCCTATTCAATGCAAACAAACAAACAATCAAATCTTCTCTTGTGTTAGTTAGTCTCTCACATTAGAACATCTTAGGGGATCTGAATGAAATTAACCAAATAATTAAAATGTGTTGCAGAATAGGCAGAATACTATATCTTATCCCGGGAAAATTAAGGATTGTTTGGGGCAACTGCAGTCCATATACAATCCCGATGTAAAACATTTTTTATTTCATTTTGACATAAACCAAATTCATTTAAAATACCCAAATTAATCCAAATTTAATACAAAAAAATAACTTACATGACCCCAGCTGGTGTAACTTCCTCAGTACAAAAGTAGAATACAGTAATGGCACATCTCGCATCACAGTCAAACGTAAACTCTATATTATAGTACGTCCCTTTTCCATTGCCGTCAACAGTCTTTGTCACTCCATCACCAATTTTATTGTTTTCCACCAGTTTCCCCATTGGTTCTGGACATCTTACGAAGCGTAACGACTCCTTACGTATGTTGATGAGACTCTTCAATGTCTTTGTTGGTTCATTTGACTGTGGTGGTGGGTATGGGAACTGTGGACAAAGAGTATATAATTATTATCAGAATTGTACATCTTTTGTTTTAGGTAGACTTTGCCTTTCAGTAGTGATTTTAAATGAAGGCCTGTAAAAGAGATTCAAGCCTACAGATATTTTTAATTAGGTTCATACAATACTCAGCTGGGAATAAGCCATAATATTTATTAAAAACTAAATTTAATAAATTATAGTCATAACTATGTTTCTAACTATATGCACCAATATGAGACACATAAACTCTTGTTTCATAAACAAATAATAAGGAATAATAATAACAAATTTAGGCCAATTTTAATTAAAAAATTAATTATTTAAAAGAAACTAAGATGCTTTATTTCATGTTTGTTTATACAACTAGCTGTCAACAACTGTTCTATGTCAATTTTATCCTCTAAAAGTATATATAATCAGTGAAATAATAATTTAGTATATGCATTCAAATAAACATACAATACTTACTGGTGTAGGTCTACTTCCTAGGAAGTTCAAGTCGGCATTCTCCCCAAACAGGTAAGCCTCTGGCTGTGGTGTGTCAAACCTCTCACCACCCATTATGAAGTGACTCCCAAAGTAGTTTCCTGTAACAAAATCAGTGCAATTTATGCCAGTACCACTGTGTGGCATAGACGAAACTATTTGTGTAAATGAATTAATATAATTTAAAAGGTCACCTAACAAACCTGATCGAGGCGGATATTTGTATGCGTGATTGGACACAACGTCTGCTTCCTCCACACCAGCATTTTGTCTGCTGGTTAAAGCTCCCATTTTGTAAGCTATTTGTTGAGGAATAGTTAATTAAATACAATTTTTAGGAAAATTTTCAGCCATAAATGTTTTGTCAACTTTCTTTTGTGGCCAGTTTGACTGACACTATCTGTCAGTGTCATCTCAGTGTCAGTGCCAGTCAAACAGACAATTAGTAACTGACAGCTGAATTTTCGTTTATAAATTTTAGAATGAAATATTTTAATTTATGTACAAGGAAACTATGAAAGTAACCTAAGTCTATTTTTTGGCTTTGAGACGTATAAATTAGTTTAAAATATAATAATTTGAAAGTTAATACGTTTGGTACAGAGATGCAAGCTTGAACACAACTAACGGATAGTGTACAAAGCCCGGGTTTTTTTTTTCTATAGCAACACCAACATTTAACGTCAACACCTAACCTATTTCCTGCAGTCTTTTCGTGGTCTTGGTGTCACTTTGTGAAGGTGTTTGTCAAATTTTAATTTATAAAATCCATTCTAATCCATGAAAGTGGTTGATTATTTATTGTGATATTGCGTGAATTTAACGTGTGATAGTTACTAAGTTTATCCTTTGGTTTATTTCAGGTCACAATGGGGCGCCGACCAGCAAGATGGTAAATAATTTACAACCTCAACTTTAGACTATTTGTTGCTAAAGTTTTGCTTGTGTAGATATTTACTTATATTTTATTTTTTAGCTATCGGTACTGTAAAAACAAACCATACCCGAAGTCACGGTTCTGTCGTGGTGTACCCGACCCCAAGATCCGTATCTTCGACTTGGGTAAGAAGAAGGCGACTGTAGATGACTTCCCGCTATGCGTGCATCTTGTGTCGGATGAACTTGAGCAGCTGAGCTCTGAGGCGCTCGAGGCGGGCCGTATTTGCTGCAACAAGTACCTCGTCAAGAACTGCGGCAAAGATCAGTTCCACATCCGCATGAGGTTGCATCCATTCCATGTCATCCGCATCAACAAAATGTTATCGTGCGCTGGAGCTGATAGGTATGTCACATTTATTATTTACTTAATTAAGTTGCAGTTGATTGTCCTAACCTCAATAGAAAAGCTATTATTATTGTAATAGTCCCATATTGAATCAGATATAAAATGTTAACCAACTTCATTAATGCTTATGACTGAAGTAATTCTTGTGCAGGGGATACATTGCAGTGAGAAATTTTGCAAATGTAATACCTATTTAGCATATGGTTTTAATTTGTATCTCCTGTGTATATGGCTCTACACAGGGTTTATCACTTTATGCAGTGCCATTATTAATCATAGCTATTATAACTTCTAAAATCATTCTTGCACAATAATTTACTAAATAAAGTAGGTAAACTCGTCGTACTTATCGGGAAAAGTGATTGTTTTAAAAACAAAATAAAATACAGAAAGATACACATAGTATTACTTGTTATGGTAAAATTTTAACACAGAAATTTAACTTTAAATGTCTTATAGTTAAGACCATCAAACAGTTTTAAATCTTATATCTAGTTATATTACCGTTTCCAAAACATTATGTAAAGTATGACTTCGTAGCAGATATTCAGTTTCTTTTTCAATACATACATTTATAGTAACAAGTACAAGAAATTGAGTTCTACGTGAATGACTCCTGTTTTGGTTTTTAGGATAGGTATATGTTTCTTTTTAGGGTTCCCTACCAATCTTGCCTATTACTAAGTCTTAGCTGACCATCTATCCTTGGCTGGGTTTTTTTTATAATCAGCGTTTATAAAGTAACTGCTCTGTTATGTAAAATGTATGAATTAAGTGATTGAAAGTCTATTTCACCCCAAGTACATATTTATCCCAATATTCTTCTATTTCTTAATATAATTGTAGGTAAAGCTAAAATATTAATGCAGCTATAGTTGAAGGATATTACAATGTTCAAACTAAAATATTGTAGGGGAAAGCTCGCACTTATTAATCCAGTTATTGTTGAAGGATATTACAACCTTTAAACTACTTATATTGCCAGATAGTTAGAGATACATTACATTGAATACATTGTAATTTTTCATTATTTAAGTCCCATTTATTGGCTCTTTAAGAATGTGAATTAATGTGTTGTTATTTGAGATTTTCTAAATCAAGAATTGCAACCATTTAATTACTTACTAAATTTATAAAATATCATTTCATGTAATTTTCCAGGCTCCAGACTGGGATGCGTGGTGCTTTCGGCAAGCCGCAAGGCACCGTAGCCCGCGTGCGCATCGGACAGCCCATCATGTCCGTGCGCTCCAGCGACCGTTGGAAGGCGCAGGTCATCGAGGCTCTGCGTCGTGCCAAGTTCAAGTTCCCCGGTCGCCAGAAGGTGAGCAAACAAGATATAATTGAAGAAAGATGGAGATTTTATTTATTAACTGATCTACCTTGAACTATAATCTGTAACCCTTCTGAATGTACATGAGATTGTTGTATAGTTATTTTAATATTTTTTACGTTATTTTCAGATCTATGTATCAAAGAAGTGGGGATTCACCAAGTACGAGCGTGAGGAGTACGAGAACCTGCGCGACGATGGGCGTTTAGCCAACGACGGTTGCAACGTCAGGTACCGCTCCGAGCACGGACCCCTCGACGCCTGGAGGAAGTTCCAAGTGGAGCTCCATAATGCATAAAACTTTTTAATCAACAATATATTATAAAAACAACATTCTTGTTTTTGATTTACATACATATTTCATTAGATAACTTATAATAATAGGCAATTCACTGAGGTATCACTGTTATATTAGTTAATGTAGGGACCACATAAAAAACTGGTCTATCCGGGCGCATGACACGACAAAAGTGCGTCGACCATCCACACGTTCGTCGTTGTACCTTCTGCCATTCTCTTATTATCACAGAATCAATTCATGTTCACAACGAGTCACTTTTGTAGCATTACATGTAGACAGTCCATAGTCAGCAGTTACTGCTTGAAGAAAGAGTCAATAGATTTACAAGGCATCTTTTTCTTCTTCACTGGTGATGTAGATTTTCGCTTCCTCTTTATGCTGCTGCTTGGATTTAAAATTGCACTTTTCTTATTTAATTCCCTATTCAACTTTTGAGCTTCATGGAAGTCCAAATGTTCTGCAAACTTTTGTAGAGGTACTTTTTTACCACATTCAGAGCATGTCTCTGTAGGTAAGTTTTCATCAATTTTCGTGAAAAAGTTCGCTATTGATGATACAGTTTCATTTCTATTGCACTGTTCATCTGGTTTACTCCTAATTTCAATGTTTGGCGATATTTTTTTTGCACTTGTGACCACTGTTTGATTAATAGCAATTTTCTGATTATTTCTCTCTTCTTTTTCCTTACGCACTATCTGCCTTTCCTCTTCTCGAAGTTTGAGGGCTAGATGATAATCTGCATGTTCTTCGACCATTTTGATTGGTATACTTTTCTTGCATTCAGGACAATCGAATGTCTCTTCAATTTGTACTGTGGCCTGTTGCTTATTTGCCTCATTATGATCGACCGTAGGTTCTTCTGATTCAGTTTCATTGCTATTTTCATTCAATAATGTGGTATTGTTAAGTAATTGTCGTATGTTAGATACTCTATTAACGTCATCAGGATCTTCTTCAAACAGAGCTATACTTTTATTGATTTCCATGTCAATGGTGGACCCAGAAACTTCGGAGTCATTGCTATCATCACCGCACTTAACTACATCGCAAATAGGAGTCATTGGTCGAGCCGATGCGTTAGAGGTGTTTCCAGTAGGTTTGTTGGAATTTTCATTTAGAATCTTGGCAAAGAAAGACTCCTGTTTATCCAAACTTGTCGCGATAATGGGAATAACTTCCGAGTGAGAATTATTTTCATGATTAGTTTTGACTTCTGTACTTTTATCAGTAACTTGAAAGAATTTCCGTAATATGTGTTCTTTATTATTCTTTTTGCCAGCCTTTTTATCAGAATTATCATTGAGCTTAACATCATCCTTAGATTTATCTGTAACTGTGATATCCTTTGATGTACCTACACCAAAATAATCTAGTATTTTTTTGGTTTTCTTCGCTTCAGAGTGATCTTCAAATTTTCCGACGCTAATACCCAGGAATTTGATTGGGGCTTTCAACTTTCTGTTACATTCACCATCTGAAAGAAATTAAATTCGTATAAACTTGTGTAACATGCAAGTGTTAGTCAGCTAAACAGGGCTTGAAAGATTTTACCTTTTGGTGTAACGCCTTCAGCACTTTCTAGAAGCAACTCTAACGCTTTGTTTGACAACAGTTCGCCACATAAGTCATCATCAGGTACAAAGTTATATGATCTAGAGCTACTTGTATCCCTTCCATCTGGAAGTTGTGTTGAGTAACTCACAACCATTTGTTTTGGGGTTCTATTGTTTTCTAACGCGTCCTTTTCCAATCTATCTTCTATTTCGTCTCCAAGGTCTTTCAACCATTTTCTTAGACTATCCAGATCTAACAGAGCGGATTTGCCACGAAACTGTTTGCAGCATCCTATACTTTTTGGATTAAACCTGGCTTGGACTGGTTCTAAGTCAATTCCGCGAGCAATATTGTATAGCCATGTACTGGAATTCAGATACATACATTTTTAATTTACAAACATTATTTTGTGCCAGAAGTGGTGACTTAACTTACCCATTTTTTTCATCAAATTTAGCTTGAAGTTCTTTTTCGGAATACTTCTGCAGTTCTGCCATGATTTTGATCTTAAGAACATCACACACAGTGTCGCCAAACTTCCCTCCTAAATGCTTCACCTTCTTCAATGGAAGTGTCCTGGAAGGAAACCAGATCATTAATTTTACTAGGAATAACTTTTTAAATAAATTTAACAGTTACCAACTTACTTGTACAGAATATTGACTGAATGTTTGGGCAACACAGTTTGCTTATTGGGTTTATTCATTCCACATACAAGCTTGGCAAGGATTTTATTGTGCGCTATGCCTGCCGAACATCTGTACCCTGAAATATTCTATAGCATAATTTTATTATGTAGAACCCATTGATCAGTTAAGCTCATACCATATTTAACGGAAAGGTTAATGGACCATCTATAGATAATAAAAATACACTACACACACAACCCTTTAAAAGCACCTCTGGATATGTGCAAACTTTATTATGAGTTTTACCCATTTTCTCAGGGGATCTTAAATTTTCCCAGGATAAAAAGTAGCCAAGTGTTATTCCAGAACATATTCTAACTCTGTGCCATATTTCATCTATATACAGAGTAACAACTATACATATATTCTCACCAACTATTGCATTTATAATATTAGTAGTTTTAAATCCCTTCTACATACCAGTTTCTTCATAGACAGCAGCTCTGATCTCACTGACAATAACGGCACCAACAACCAGGCGTTTAGCATGTTCATAGTCAAAGTCTATGGAGTCCATGCCATAGCTGTGCACGTCAGCTAACAACTCGGCCACACTGTCATACCCAAGAGCATAAGTGTTTGGCATCAGGTCTAAGTTCACTGTATTAATGTTCAATGTTTTAAGTCGTTCTTCAACCTGGAAGAAGAATTTTTTGAAGTTGTTAAAGACAAATATATAGGTATTGCTAGGTACAGCTGAAAATCAGTGCTGTACCTCATGTGTAGCGTACACTGAGCTGGCCACCTAGCTACACACAAGTTGGTCATATTGCTTCTCTTCTTTAATAATGTACTCTGTTTTGTTTGTAGAATAAATGGTATTCATTTGTATGTTTGTCAGTTATTGGAAATTGTCAATATGAAACAATGAGACATTAACTATATTATACATAATAATAATAATATATTTAGAAAAGGGGTACATTAAATGGAATAAAAAATATATTTTATTATTTAATCAAATAGGCTTTAAGTGGCAAAATCTCAGCAAGTTGCATTTGCTGAGAAGAGTTGTTAAACTATAGTCTACTGAAACTAAAACTAACTTCTTTATTTTTAAGGTCTTAAATGAAATGACTTTTGCATTTCAAATCTCTACACTAGGCAGCAACGGCTTGATCAGGATGTGACAGTCAGTCTACTTAGCATAAAAAATACTTACTGGTGCTGTTATGTCTAAATAAGCCTCATCAATTGAAGCTCTTTCTAGCAGTTGGGTGAACTTCTGCAGAACTTTAGCTACTTCTTTACCAGCATCTCTGTACCTGGAATCAAGATTTACATGTTTCTTCAGTATTTTATGAATGACGATTGCTATTGAAATATGAAGAAACCTCTCAGGGTCAAGACAATAAGTAGAAAGTGTGCACATATTCCTTACTTTGTAATATCGGCTTTCCCCCTTTGACATGGTACTGAAGGCAGTTCAATCTCCGGACATTTTTCCTTGGCCTCATCACCTCTCATGTGGCGGGTTACTCCCATTGCTCTTGCCACATAGTTCACTGCTATGATACTGGAAAAAGGAATTAATTACACACTATTTATTGCATATAAAACTGCTACTTGTGATTGAAGGCAGACTTCTAAGCTAGTTGATGATCACCCCAATAACATTATTTTATCTTATACAAATGAATGCAAATGTGTCATGAACTAGCAGAGCTTGAAAGTTTACAATTATCTCTGAACTCCCATAGATAGACTGGTAAACTAAAAAGATAGGTCCATGATATGATAAATAATTATAATACTATAAATAAACATTCTAAAAGGCTAGGTCAAACTATAATAAAAGGTTTAAGAGTCAAAGGGTATAACAAATAAAATGGCCTAAGTAAATTCATAACATACAGAGTTCTAATTAGGTTAGGTTTCAGTAATTTTTATAAGTGAAATGTCATTAAGTTTTAGTAATAATAATTTGATCTAACAAACCGATACTTACCCGCCACCCTTCCAAGGGTTGTATTGTACCACAGCTATAGGTTTCCCCTCGAGTTCAGGGTTTAATTTCTCCTCGACTTGGCAATAAAAACAGTCCATATCTATAAGCACTATCACTCGGTTTTCCGGATCCATGATTAGTTTGTTATTAATATAATATTATATGCCTCTAAGGCTAGTTTCTGTCTTACATTTTCATAACTTTATTTCAATTATTTTATTCCATTTACTTTATAAAATGTTCGAATTGATTGCGCGCCAAAATAAATCTCAGCTGTTATGTTGCTTGATTTGAAGTTGTCACGGTTTGCTGTCAGTCAACTTGCCTCATAATAGCAAATGGTTTTGGACACCATTTCATACAGCCAGAATCAAATAATTTTTTACTCATATTATTTGGTAAAGGGCTATTTTTATTTACTAAACGTTTATTTAATATGAGGTGAAAGATAGCAACGTGGAACCCAGCGGGGCTATCTCCAAACTTAGGAGAGGTAGAAGTCCTGTTACATACTCACAACATAGACATACTACTAGTGCCGGAATCTCATACAACCGCAAACAGCAAAGTGAAGATACATAATTATGACATCTACTCCACTGACCACCCAGATGGCACTGCGCACGCCGGAGCGGCCATAGTAGTAAGGTCTAGCATTAAACACTACGAACAACCACCATTTAAAACTGAGCACATTCAAGCAGCTACCATCGCAATAGATGATCGAAATGGGACATTTAATGTGTCTGCCATTTATTGTCCACCCAAACATAAGCTGAAAGAGAGGCAATATGATGAATACTTCAACACACTAAGCACCCGCTTTATAGTCGGTGGCGACTGGAACGCCAAAAATGTTCACTGGGCATCTAGACTAACGAATACAAGAGGAAGAGAGCTGAAAAAGAGCATAGACAAAAATCATCTAAAAACAATTTCTACTACTGACCCTACAAACTGGCCCACAGACCCGAATAAACTTCCAGATGTCATAGACTTCTTCATAATCAAGGGGTTGTTCAGTCTTTTTCACCATATAGAGACGTGCTTAGATGCCAATGCTAACCATGTCCCGGTAATACTGACGATTGGTACCACGGTTCTAAACATTGAAAGAAATCCCAAATTATACAACAAGCGCACAGACTGGAACTCATTTCGTGAAATGGTTGAAGATGGAATCAACCTCAGAATATCACTAAAAACTGAGACAGAGATTGATGCTGCTGCTAAAAATATAACCTCGGTGATTCAAGAAAGTTGCTGGAAATCAACGCCAGAAACCGCCGAACGACCTCCCAAAACCAAAATATACTCAGATATAATACGGTCAAAAATCATGGAAAAAAGGAGACTACGACGTGTATGGCACACAAGTAGGCATCAACATGATAAAACAGCACTTAACAAAGCCATCCGAGAATTGAAGATTCTTATAGCTG
Source organism: Thyatira batis (assembly GCA_905147785.2). NCBI lineage: Eukaryota > Metazoa > Arthropoda > Insecta > Lepidoptera > Drepanidae > Thyatira > Thyatira batis. The sequence goes on from LR990489.1 coordinate 10,831,193, forward strand.
AAGCAGATGGTATAGCGTTAGATACCTACCTCGAAGGTCTCACAGCAACAAAAACAACCGACTACTCTCTCTGGAAAGCTTGTAAAAACCTGGATCGACCACTCCATCACAAACCACCGCTGCGAAATCAAAACGGAGCCTGGATCAGAACTGAACAAGACAAGGCAGATGCATTTGCTTACCATCTCAGCAATGTATTTAAACCAAACAATCCCAGACTAAATGCGGATGAAACTGATATCGACCTAGTCCTCGACCGAGATTACCAACTGGACCTACCCATAAAGTCAATAACACCCAGAGAGATATGTGAGACTATCAACTCAATGGACAACAACAAGGCCCCAGGCTATGACCTTATTACCAAGAAAGTTCTTCTAAAACTTCCTCGCAAGGGAATCGTGTACCTCACAATGCTATTCAACGCCATCCATCGTGTAGGGTACTTTCCAGACATATGGAAAGTATCACAAATAAAAATGATCCTTAAACCTGGCAAACCAGCACACGAAGTCACCTCGTACAGACCAATCAGTCTCTTGCCGGTCTTGTCAAAGCTTTATGAAAAGTGCCTATTGCAAAGAATGTTACTTGTCCTCAATGAAAAGTCTATTGTTCCTAGTCACCAATTTGGTTTTCGTAAAGAACATGCCACAATCGAGCAAGTTCACAGAGTGTGCAGGACGATAAGAAAGACCTTTGAGAAAAAAGAGTACTGCTCAGCTGCCTTTCTCGACATACAACAAGCCTTTGATAGAGTCTGGCACAAGGGTTTGCTGTTTAAAATTAAAACCTTATTGCCACACACTTTTTATGGCGTACTGAAGTCCTACATTACGAATAGAATATTTCAAGTAAGAGAAAATCAAACTACCTCAGGATTCTATGAAATTAATGCTGGAGTACCACAGGGTTCAGTTCTTGGTCCAGTACTGTACACTTTATTCACTTCCGACCTCCCACAAAACCCTCGGGTCACAGTTGCCACCTTTGCAGACGACACTGCCCTACTTGCTTCGCACAAATGCCCAACACAAGCGTCTCGCATATTACAGAATAGTCTAAATGAAACAGAAGAATGGCTAGCCAAGTGGAGAATTGCAGCCAGCGTAGCTAAATCTGTTCACATCACATTTACTCTTCGCAAAAATGATTGCCACTCGGTCACCCTAAACGGTGTTCAGCTACCACACCACGAGTCCGTTAAGTACCTGGGCATGCATCTAGACCGCAGGCTCACATGGAAGAAACACATCCAAACCAAAAGAGACGAAATAAACCTAAAGTGTAGGGGCCTCCATTGGCTGCTGGGAAGAAACTCAAAACTAGCAACGGACAACAAGCTTCTTATATACAAGTGCATACTTAAGCCAATCTGGACATATGGCATCCAACTTTGGGGATCAGCCTGTGCTTCTAACATACTCATAGTGCAAAGAGTACAAAATTACATCTTAAAGCAAGTATCAAACGCACCTTGGTTTATTAAGACTTCAGAGATCCATGAAATACTAAATATTCCGATGGTCAAGGAAGAAATAAGTGCGCATGGTGATAAGTACAAAACCCGACTGCTTAAGCACCCGAATGAGCTTGCGGAGCAGCTTACAATTCCTGAAACCATTCGCCGTTTGAAGAAGCGGCGAGATATTTTTGACCAAACGAATCAGGCAGACTGATACTTAAAAAGAAAGGGTTGACTCCAATGGGAGTAGCGCCCTGCCCGACAAACCAAATTCCAACACATCTGCTTATAGTCTACAGACTGATCGCATGATAAAACCAGGAAAAAAAAAAAAAAAAAAAAAAAAAAATGAGGTGACGGTAAACTATTAAGATCAAAGATTATAATTTATAAGCACACAATCTCTCGTCCCATGCCTTTAAACTTTTGTTTTATAGAACTCGGAAGTAAGACGCATAGAGGATGGGGAGGCGTTATTCAAAACAACGGGTAAATTATATTTTAGTTTATTATTTTACTAAAATTTTTTTTTAATGAAACATACATTAAAATCCTTGGCCATATGTATTATTCCATTTCACATATTGTCCTAAATCATCCTGAGAAACGCTGGGTCTCACTCGTTGTAAAGCATTTATAAAGTCTTGTACACAAACTGGACGTACCTGAAAAAGAATAGTTTTAAATAATTTTTTTAAATTGTGGCGTGGCCATAAAAAAATAGTCAACATCCTTTACCCAAAGAGTTGATGCCTCTAGAATGGGACGTATTATTTATTAATAGTTCTAAATTCAAGATACTTTTGGAAACGACACTTAGCCCTCATTCGCACGAGCGATTTTTTTACGGACGTTAAAAAAAGCGTTCAAACACAACAAATGCATTTCCAAGTACCATAATATGCTCTATTTCCAACGCCCAAAGTTGAAAATGCAACACCGCTCGATAAAAAGCGTCGCGTTTTAAAAACTGTCCTGTGAACATATACTTGGGAATGCATTTGTATTTAAACGCTTTTTTATCGTACGTTAAAAAACTCTCGTGCGAACGAGAACTAAGAGTTGTTTCCTCTAGAATGAGACATATTATATAAGTAGTTCTACATTCAAGATACCTTTGCAATCGGGACTTGGAAGAGTATGTAATTAAATGTCAAAATTATTTATTAGAGTTGCCAACCTTGTCTCTATCAATGCTGACGATCTGCGAGAGTGGGACAGAGCGAATAGGCCCCATGGCGGCCTCGGAGCACAAAGACTTCATGTCTGCGCCGGAGTAGCCGTCGGTCAGTGTTGCTATCTCACCCATGTCTTTGGACGATAAATCGTTGTCCTCATTCTTGAGTAAATTTGCTATAATTTGTTCACGGGCCTGGCAATACAACACAACAATTTATTATTTTTAAAAATGTCCCAGGATATTTAGGATTATTCAAAACTTTTTGTGTAAGCAGAAGAAACTCTATCGCGTGTTATCATTGACGCTGTAACTAATTGGTATAGTGGGTTTGATTCTCACCCAGGACAAACATTCGCGTACGTGAATATATCTGTTTGTCCTGTGTCTGGATGTAAATATCTCATATATAATATTAAAAATGCGAAAGTAGAGTTACTTCTTCGTGTGTCTGTCTGTCTTGCTTTCACGCTAAAACTACTGAACCGATTCCAATGAAATTTGGTACACAGATAGTCTAGCTATATCCTGAAAAACTAGGCTACTTTTTATCCCGGGAAAATGAAGTTCTCTCGGGTACGCGGGTGAAACCGCGGGGCGCTTATCATAGTTTCTTAATTTACTATATATTTTTTCCTTGTATTTTTAAAGTAGTATATATTGTATATTAGCTATTTGGTTAGTACAAGCTCTGCTTAGTTCCTATTAGATTGGCCGTGTGTGAAGCCTCCTATATTAAGTATCTCACGTGGACATCAGGCAGCGGTATGTAGAGGCGCTTGACGAGCCTCCGGCGCGCCGCCTCGTCGAGCTCCTGCGGCCGGTTGGTCGCTCCTACTATGAGGAGGCGGTCTTCTTCACCTGATAAACAAATAATTACAATTATTACTTATATTCTGCGGTTGGAATTTTTATTTATTTGAAACTGGGCACCTTATTCTGTTAGTTACAGAGCCCACGACCAAAACCATGTCTCATAGCAATACGGCAAAAACCCTATAAAATCGTTAGATTGTATGATTCTGAACCCGACTAGGTGTGTAGTAACGGTCGAAAGTGTAGCAACTGCGTGGGAGGCCATTTCTGCTGTGTCAAAAAAAAAAGACAGTCGGTATTATAGCAATACGTCTGATAGTGAAAATGTACATAGATTTTATAATTGTATTACGAAAAAGTTTGTTTTCAGACATTTTGCGCGTAGCATATAGCCTGAGCGCATTTTTGAAAATGTCAACAAATTTAGCCGACCTGTATCATAGCAATACGGATAAATTTTTTTTTTCAACTTTTCGTATTGCTGCCATGATTACCAAAAACCTGTTTTCAGACACTTTAAGTGTAGCATATACTCCCAAAAACGATAATAACGTTTCGGAGCAGTACTGCCAGAACGTGGGACAACTGTCTTTTTCGCACTAACGCGTTTATATGGAAAAGGTGTGCGATTGAATACGAGAATATTTTGTAACTTTGAATAAACCGTTTTTTTTTTCAACTTCATCCCAGTTTCCTTTTGTGCGATTTATTTCAGTCCTTCAACTTCAATGTTACGGTTTCGGGTAAATTCTTTGTTAATTATCATCTAATAAATTCAGGGTCGCAACGTATTCATTGGTTTGTAACAGAAAATTCAAGATGCCTCAATACGATTTTTAAATGATATCGAAAAGTTGTCTGATAGAGAAGGTGCTACACTTAATTTGTCTGATATAAATTTTTTGCACATGTGGACAACTTATTTTATCATGTCCAACAATTTTCAGACATATTGCTATGATACCGATCGGTAAAATTTATTAACATTTTCAAAACGGTCTCAAAATTTAATGCGTTCACATTTCCGTCTGAAAATTGTGTTGTTCGCATCAAATAACCAAAATTTACTAATAAAAAAGATTTTCAGACGTATTGCTATGAGACATTTTTTTTGTCTCATTTTTAATTTTTTTAAGTGATTTTACGGGTTTGCGCTACACCACTAACGTCTGAAAAATATGTTTCCGGTATCTCAGAACTATCATTCAACTACAGTCTGCAAATCAGACATATTGCTATGATGCAGTTCGGTAAAATTCTTTGACAATTTTGAAAATTCGGTCAGATCAAACGCTACGCGGAAAATGTCTGATATTGGTATTTTCGAGTTCAGGATAATCGTATCTATCGATTTGATGCGGTTTTGGCCGTATTGCTATGAGACAAAAATTTTGGTCGTGGGCTCTCGTACTATGTTTTATGTTATATAGCCTGTCTCGATAAATAAGCTATCCAACACAAAAATAATGTTTACTAGATTAGCAAATTCTAACAAACAAACAAACTCAGATTTATAATGTAAATATAGGTAACATCACATATTTGTATTTTCTGTTCATGTATTTATTGTTAAGCACAGATTTTCGGTGTAAAGCTACTACTTACAGCTTACTTACTTACTAATACAGAAAACTGTAAAGTAGATTATGTATCTGTGATTACACAATGTTCTTCACCTAAATATTTAATTCCATTTCAGTGTTGATTATTAACATTTTTATATACTTAGGTACTAGCTGCCGCCCCGCGGTTTCACCCGCGTTGTTCCCGTTCCCGTGATCACAGGGGTATTAAAAATAGATAGTGGCCGATTCTCAGACCTACCGAATATGCACACAAAATTTCATGAGAATCGGTCAAGGCGTTTCGGAGGAGTTTAATCACAAACACCGCGACACGAGAATTTAATATATAAGATTTTTTTGCACATACATTACTCTGATCTGGATTATTTTTCGATTTATGCGATTCCATTAAAAAACCATTATTGGGGAGGCCTATGTTCAGCAGTGGACGTCCTATGGCTGATATGATGATGATGATTAAAAAACCGATAAACATTATAAGAACTCATTAAAAAGTTTAACTTTATACCTGTAGCTGCTCCATCAAACTGCACCAAGAACTCTGTCTTGATCCGGCGCGTGGCTTCGTGCTCACTGTCGCTCCTCTGGGTCAGCAGTGAATCTATCTCATCTATGAATATTACCTGAAATATATTAACCATTTGTTTATGTTTTCTGTTTATATTGTTCCCGTTCCCGTGGGAATACAGGGATAAAATATAGCCTATGTTACTCAGTGATAATGTAGATTTCTAATAAAAAAAGAATTATTAAAATCGGTCCAGTACTTTTTGAGTTTATTTGTTACATACAAAAATACAAATCTTTCCTCTTTATAATATTACTTATTAGTGTAGAAATAGAAAAATGTATAGAGAAATTGTAATAATGGAGGTGATATAGCTTGGTTGTTTTCTTGTAGGTTTGCAACAAGTGGTTAGTGCTATTTCGGAACATATAATAGTATTTCGCTAATGTTTATAAAACACTAAACTCATATTTAGTTTTATTGCTTCCAGCGTGCTTGAGTAAGATATATTTCGTTAGCATTTGTAATACTAGCTTGTACTACAAGCTAGCATGGTTTCTGCTCCCCACCCACGATCCAAGGAGATCTTTTCCTGGGATAAAAGGCCAAGTTTCATCAATATCCATTCAGTAGTTTAGGCGTGAGTCACTTTCGCAAGTATAATATCATAAGGGATTAAGTAGCTTTTTTACGCTACTTTTTATCCTGGGAAAATGTGAGATCTCCCGGGTAAAACCGCGGGCAATGACTAGTTAAATAATAAGTGAATATTACAGCAGGCTGGTGACACCTGGCGACGGCGAACAGCGCCCGCACCATCTTCTCCCCGTCGCCGATCCACTTGGACGTCAGCGACGACGCCGATATGCTGAAGAACGTCGCCTTGCACTGTGCCGCTACACATTTACCTGAAACATTATTATTTATTAGGGATTGCCAATGACTATATGCATAAATGATACTATACTAATATTTATAATCCATATTAATGAACTTCATATTGATGGTATATGATTCATATTTCGAAATAAAATATACTAACTAAATTAAGTTTATTAGTAGGTTGAGTAACTATTAACTGTTATAAATAAAATAATGATTCAATTAAATTAAGTTTTGTGTCTCATATATATTTTTATTAATATTTCTTCACATCTTTTGAATGATCAAATTAATAAACTAAAAGAGTCTGATACGTGCACCAATTAAAGTTATTTCGTGCTTAATTATAATAATGGTTGTTTGTATATCAAAAGACTAAGCATATTCTCTTTTTTATAAACCGAAACAATTACATACCTATTAAAGTCTTGCCAGTTCCTGGTGGGCCGAACAGCAGTATCCCTTTGGGCGGTCGCCTCAGGCCTGTGAATATGTCAGGCCGGAGGAGAGGCCACACCACTGCTTCCTGGATCACTGACTTGGCTAGCTGCAGGCCAGCTATGTCCTCCCAACCTGTAATGAGCAATTGAGCCATTAACTATTTACTTTAATACAAGTAATAAAAATGAGAATTACATAATGAGGAGAATATTAACATCAGTTTACAACAGGTACATATTCTCGAACAAATATAATTTATATTTCTGTCAGGAAGGTACAAATATAAATATCCTGGAACAATTTTCACACAGTGACTATCTGTTGACAAACTAAGCAGAGCTTGTAATATGGTAACCAGATAGGTGAAATACTGCTTATACTAATTTCTAAATATTTAATTAAATATAGAACAAAAAACTAACCAATAGGAGTTCCCTTATCGATGATTTCACTTTCAATTAATTCTATCATCTTAGGATCTATATGTTTGAGTCTTTCATCCACTTCAGGTACATCTGCATCATTGCTCTCCTGTTTATCCCTGAAATAGTAGGAGTTGAAAATAATCTATACTAATATTATAAATGTGAAAGTACCTCTGTCTGTCTTGCTTTCACACTAAAACCACTGAGCCGATTTAAATGAAATTTGGTACACAGATAGTCTAGAGCCTGAGAAAGAACATAGGCTACTTTTTATCCTGGGAATATGCAAGATCTCCCTGGTATGCAGGTGAAACCGTGGGGAGCCACTAGTATTAAATAACTGCACAATAAATTCAATCAGAAAAACTGGACCAACTAAATGTATTTTTACAAATACTATGGTGTACCTTTCATACAAATTCTAACAGATACTAAGAGAGTAATAAAATTTCCTTACTGAGCTCCAATCATAGGGCATACAAATTTTCCCTGGGCTTTTCTTGAAGCACCCAGTGTCCTCTTAGCAGCAGGATTGGAAGCCAGAAGCTGTTCCTTTGCAGTCTTAAAGGTAATTTTAGCCACATTACTCTTATGTGCTTTTATTTCATCCTCTTCTTTCGTTAAATCCATTTCTTCTACTAAAACAGGTGTTGTTTTAGGAACACAAGTTTTGGGTATATTTCTTGGCCGGCCAAACCTGGGTTTGAAGAGTCTCTGGTCTTCCCCAGACTTCATCTCCTGGCTGGAACCCTCGGAACTTAATGTTTGGATGAATACAGGCTGTTTGCTATCATTACCCTTTGTTTTGGTTGTTGTATTGGAAATGCCTAGTTCACATCTGCATACATTATTTTTAAACAAATCAAGGCCAATATATTCTGAATTGTCTGTTGGACATTGTTCACAGGTAGGTAGTGAGTTTTCAAATATGGTCTCTGGGTCAGCAAATGAACTGTAAGATGATTTAAAACTTATATTAGGTACATCATACAATTGGAATGAGAATTAGATTTACCTAACATTAATAGGTCCATCCACCCTAATTCTTCTTTAAATGACTAAAGCATTTTAAATCCAACACCATAGGTTCAAGGCTTTTCAAGTTTTGATTGACCCTAAGGTGTTATGAAGTTGATGAATCCACAGGTATAATTACTGGAAGGAACTAACTCACCTCAAAGAGCTTCTCCATGTCTTCATACAACTTGTGTCAGTGTTTTGTAAGAGGGAGTTCACAGAATTAAGAATGTGATCCATCGCATTGTTGTTGGGTTCTTGATTTTTGCGCCAGACGTCGTTATGTAAAATATTTGACGACACATTTGATGCACTGGAAAGTTATAAATATTAATATTTTAATGTAGTGTTAAGGTACTGGGCAGCAATTATTAGGCAATTTTAGTTGACCAAATTAATAATGTAAACTCAAAAACATAAAATACAAACCTTTGAACGAATTGCTTGTACTGTAGAATCGACGATTTGTCAATAATAGATGTATGGCTATCGCCGTCTTCCGGTAATGAACTTGTTTTATTGCTTTCATACATGTTATAATATTGTAAATACTTGATATTTTTAATAAATTATTTTGAAACTTGTTTAACTTTGACTGATAATTAAATTAGCAGACCAGCCAGACCAGACAATCCCGCGTTTTATTTTCAAATAAATTGACTCTTTTCTTTCTATCCACAGACTACTATTGCCACAGGCTACTATAAGTTTGGTTGAGCAGTTTCAAAACGACGAAGCACATAGAACAGTTTTAAGAAGTTTGTTTTTACATGCAATCAATTTCATCAGTCCGTCATTCGGTCAATTTCATTTCAGTCAGTCAGTCATACGTATTACAGTCTTATGTCAAATTGAGTTTGGGCAAGTTTAGTGGTAGAAAAATTACAAATTAATTCTAAATTCGTTGTATATAGATATTAAGCCTATTCAAGTCATTGCCAATACAAAACAAATAATTTTCTGATACGTTTAAGTAGGATAAAGTGCTGTTTTGTTCGAAGGAAACATGTTGAATGGAACATGAACGAAATGAGTTCGAAACCAACAATATATCATGAGAAACAGGTTAAAGAACTATGTGCTTTACACGCACTTAACAATTTATTCCAGGTAATTGTTTCAAATTATATCTTCTGCTGATTAAAGCGTAAATTTTGGGTGTGAAGGCCAAGGTGGCTTTAGGCTGTCAGTCGGTTTGTTTGTTATTTTGATTATGGTTCGATTATCATGTTATTGAATGAAATCGCTGTAGTATTCAAGTGGTATTGAATAGTTAATTGACGATAATTCGTAACGTGGTGTTGTAGACGCAGAATACGTTCTCAAAGTCGGAGCTAGACGGGATATGCAGCCGACTATCACCAAACGTGTGGATCAACCCTCACCGCTCGATGCTGGGCCTTGGCAACTATGACATCAACGTTATCATGGCGGCGCTGCAGAAGAAGGGCTGCGAAGCTATCTGGTTTGATAAACGGAAGTGAGTACATTAAAATATCCTCATGTTTTTCCGGGAAATCCTGTGAGAATCACTCATTCTATGAAGTACAATTCATACACAATTTTAGTAGAAAAGTACCCTCCATATTTCCAATGCAATGCACAAATAATTGTGTATCTAAAGATTCTCTACAAATCAAGTAAGGATGAACAAACAAACAATCACTTTTAACTATTTGTTAAGATGATTCAGCAATCAAGTCATCAAAGTGGTTATTACTTATATGAGTAATTGTTTTTTTGTCTTTGTTTTCCTTATCCTTATAGATTTTTATTATTTGTATCTTTCCTCTGAGAGTTTACAAGGCCCATAAGCCGGTCCTTTTGGAAGTTGTGCGTGGGGAAACATAATATACAACATGTAGAGGCCCCTTAAAGATACATTAATGTGTTGGGGTATGTATGTTAATGATTTTAAATATGATTCGTTTCATGTTTCAGGGACCCAGGTTGTTTAGATCTGTCAAATATCTGCGGATTCATTCTCAATGTGCCATCGGACTACAAGTTAGGATTTGTAATGTTGCCCCTGCGGAGGAGGCACTGGATCACCATCAGACAAATTCAAGGCAACTTTTACAATTTAGACTCTAAATTGGACACGCCACAGTTGATAGGAAGGGTAATACCATTATTTATGTTATTAAAAATAGGCATGTAAATTTTTTGCACTCTGGTTTAAAATAATTGATTACTGATAGGGCTTTGGTTCTAGTGGTTGATTATATAACAAACATTGTTTATCATTATTTTGTTATCAATTTTGAGTACAAATTATAACTATGTGGGAAATAACTACAAATAATATTACTAAAATTTTTTTTAATATAATATTTACCTACTAATTTAATTTTTTCTTTTAATTACAGTGCAGTGACCTGATAATATATTTGAAAGAGCAGCTAGAAAGTAAAGAGAAGGAACTGTTTGTTGTTGTCAGCAAAGAAGTAGAGGAAAAACAACTTTGGATGCACCAGTATGCCTTACAGAACTCCCACCAAAACAGCACGGGGACAGTGCAGACAAACCACTGCGACAGCATTGACAGTATATCATCAGGTGGTTACGATTACAGAAACCGCGACGCAGAGTGCCTCAAGCTGACTGAAGTGCGAAACTGTATTGTCACAAGAGAGAATAATTTTTAATGTGTGACTTTATTTAGATTTACTTCTCAGACTGCTTATGATCGTATAGCAATCTCGGTGTGTTCACAGTTTTTTAATGTGTGTCGTGTAACTATTGCAGATAATTTTACAATCTGTCTTTTTGATAGTTAGATGTTGTCTCAAATATGTATTCTGGTAACAGTTAATTTTAAGTACTTAACATAGTATTGTTCAAATTTTATTTATATTACGTTTGTTTGTTTTTATTGCACATTTACTATTGTTATGCACCATATTGTTATGGGCGAGGTGTTTCTGATATTTTATTGAATATAAATTTTTTTGTTTGTTGGATGGAAATAATGGCCTAACTAATATTTAACTTATAAGGATATTGTAGCTCTGGGTTTGTGCATTTTATGAGCAAAATTGTGTATAGTTTGTGACTGCTACATAAATAGTTATAGGGTTTTCGATTTTTAAATAGAGCAAGAATTTAAAATCTTAAATTGATCTTGGGCATGCGGTTTTTGAATATAGTAATAATATGAAATTTCAAGCAATAGTGCTAATATAATGTTAATAATAAATAGACATAGAGTCGACTTCCGCCTGTACGCGGGGTCGCACAGTACTACGCCAAATATAATAACCAAACTGTTCAATGTTCAATAATAAGAAGAAAAATCTACCAAATAAATATAATAATTTATCGAGCACATAGACATATATACACAAATCTTGATTTATATAGTCAATTTCGGCATAAGATACATGTTTTACCTTGGAAATGTAAATGCTATTTTGTATGTTAAGCACAACTTGTTTTTGTTTTGTTTTTAAATTATTTTACGTCTATCATCACAGTGGGTTTTGTTCACGAAAACAAACGTACATAATATGGATGCATTTCTATATAAATATCTATTTATTACGTGAAAGAAACCCGAAACATCGCCATTCCTCAGTTGCAATGTGATAAATTGATCATCACAATGTTAAAACTTCTTACAAAGACTCAATTTGTTTTTATTGATTTTACTGTAAATAAAATATATTTTTTCAAAAAAATAGAAATGTGTGATGACAGAAATTTGGATTTTCTTCAGCTTGTTCTACGTACCTATTTTTTTAAACTATTACCCATCTTTGACAAAGTCAAAAGGAATTCTTATTTTTGTTCTATTCCTAAATGAAGAATCAATATGTGTGGAAGGATCCATCCTTCCACCACACATATTCATGAAAGCCTTAGTACAACCAGCAAAAATCTAAATTAGCAAAAAATATATAGTTAAAAAACTGAGAATTGAGAACCTCCTCCTTACCTCCTCCACCTTTGCCGGTGTTAAAAAGAAGTAAATGAAACCCAAAATATAAGCTATAAATAATCTAGTTTATTTGATCGAACGCTTCCAGTTGGGTGCAGTTATTGTTCTTGGAGATGATGAGGCGGTCGGGGTCGAGGTGCAGCTCCTGCAGGATCGCGTAGATCTGCGCGCGGAGGGACACCTCGATCTCGCGGGACCGCCCCAGCACCCACATGCGGTCTGTCGTAAGAGTTACGTTAGCATATTATAAAAATATCTTGGATATTCATTAAAGGTGGTCAATTCGATTTTAAACTAGGGAAAGCTTGTTCTATGGTGACCAGCATAAACTACAGTAGAGTTAATTCGTAAATAAGTTACATAGTAGGGTATGTATCATAGTATGTATGTATTAGTATATAGGTTACATAGTATATGTATCACGAGTATCAAGATCCTGTGCACAAAAGCAATATTAAAATAACTATTGTCTATGGTTGGCTGTAATACCTAGGTTCGAATCCCATCTAAAAGATGATATGAACACGTACGTTAAGCCTGTGTCTAACAATAGAAACCTATATAAGTAAATATGTATTTAAAAGAAGTAGATATAACAATCCTACTTTTGTTAACATAGCAAATTTTGACTCCGCCCCGGGCGACTATGACTTTCGCTACGCCATTGATCTCAGGGTAGGTATTTGTAATATCACATAAATCTTTAGGTGATCTGAATACTTATTTTAAAAATTACTCGTCCTCTTCCTATTTTCGAAGTCGATTAAAATAGTTTAGGTAATAATGCGAAACCAACTTAAAAAGTCAGAAACAACCTACCTGAATGCGCCAGGCTAACGCTTGTACACGACCAGACAATGGCAAAGTTGTTGTAGTCCGTGAAGAGCACGTTGTACTGTCCCGCGCCGGGGAGCAGCCGCCCGATGATGTACGGCATCCGGTTGTTGATCTTGTACCTGAAGATCGACGAGCCGTTGTGGCTGGGGATGCCCACGCCGTACGTTGTCGACGGGTTTAGTGTCCTGTAGGCCAATTAGACATCATATAAGTACTTATATAATGTAGTATATAGGGTGTATTCGCGCAGGGATCAGTGGATATACAACACAGCATTATTGCATACTCACTACAAATAAAAGAAAGACGCATTCTGCCGTCTGTACCAACGCTTAGATCTCAACAGATAGTAATGCGGTTTTCGACAAAAGATGAATTGATTCAAGAACGATGTTTTTAGGTTCAATTAAGTATTGTTTTGTGGTAATTCGTTGAATTATGACAATTATTTTCTGTTAACCATGCGTATGGTGGGTCGCTAGTAGCTTACCTATATATTGGTTGTGGTTGCAATTGGTTAGTTGGTATACTTATATCGCCTAGTACCAATCAATTATTGTAACAAACACATAAAAGCCAGCTATAGTAGACAATTCAATAGCAAGTGTGGGTATCTATATATACCTACTTGTACCTAGCCTAGCATATCTTGTGTGAGTAGTAACTTAATATTAGGTACTACGTAGTAAACAATACGTTAGTTGGACGATTGAAGCGATAGAGTGTATCGCAGGGGTGATCAGAGATTTTCATTGAGTAGTGATGCTTACCATCTGTTGACAGTGTTGATAGTGAGCAGCAGGTACCCCCGGTCACTCAGCGTGATGTTGATCTCGGTGCAGCTTGCTGACAGCTCCATGAGGTAGAATGAGCGCTCCACTTCGTACCATATACCGGTCATCTGGAGAATATATTGTTTCGTATTATTACTTTTCAAATGCTTTTCTTTACTTAGCATAATATCTACCTACTAGCTACACTCGAGCGTTCGCGTAGGATAAAAGTAGATACCTATACTAGCGTACTGCTTTCTATAACTGAAATAAATATCGGATTGAGACCTACCATACCTAATCTTGGAAATATTCACGAATGTCTTAACTTAAGATTGCAAATAACTCAAAATATCTATATGGGTTCAGTCGAATTGACATACGATCTATGAGGATTAGTTGTTTTGAGTCGTCTGTTTCAAAACCCCAATGGCTTTCGGTGAAGGAAATCTTGATATTGTATCCAGGGCTGGTGCGATGTTACGAAGAGTCATGCCCCTGTAGTGGGAACTCAGTTAAATATAGGAATGTTAGCATTTTCAATGTCCACAAAACTTATCAAGCACTACGTTTTTGATTAGAGAAGATTGTGGAACATTTGTAACTCTGGCATCAAATAACAAATAGGTATCTACTTACTTCTAGTATTTCTACAAAACGTGGCGTCGATTATACATTGATAACGAGTAGGTGTGCGCTTGTAAACAGTAATCACATTGTCATGTTAATCATATGCAACACTTACCTTCTGACCGGCTGACATTCAGTGCGCGGGCGCAGGCGCTTCGCTACTTTGTACTTCACATCACAGCTATTGTACGAAAATAGGTATTGTTTCGAATGTCTTTCAGTGGTCTATATTAGTTATCTATTCAGTCTCAGACTACTGATACCTAAGTGTTTTATTCTAATTATCTACTATAAATAAAAGGTAACTAAAGGACTGCATAAGAACCGTGACAGTATAAATGATTATAAAAAAAATGCAATTATTTTAGTGCTATGGGCAATGCCATATTAACAGGCATACGGTTCCACCTGATGGGAAGCCGTTACCGAAGCCAATGGACGGTTGCAACACGTCATCACTCCCTTCTTGAAGAACCCAAAATACTATATGCAACCATCTACGCAGCAGTAAGCAAACGACTTCGCGTCCCGTCGCATTTCTACTAGTACCCATAAATAAATAATAAATATCCTGAGACATTTTTCACACCCGGCCAATCTGATTCCTAAGTAAGCTTCAAAGTGAGCTTGTGTTATGGTAACCAGACAGCTGATATACTACATAGATATACTAAGTTTTAAATAGATACATCCATCGCCCTGTAGGTACCTACTAATGATAAGTAAAAATAGTAAGAACCCACTCACCCTCTGTACATCGAAGTTGGGCAGCGGCGGGTACGCCGGACACTTGCCCAGTCCAGTACCGACCACCGTCCTCACCACACATAATATTAGTATACAAATCTTTGCAGCAGCCACTCTAAAGTCCCCCATTGCACTTCCCTTTCCGCGGAAATATGAATTATAGCGTAAACGAACGAAGCGGCGATGTTTTGTAAACATATAACATTATTTGGACAACATTAGCCGGCGTGATCGCACTACGCACTGCCGTCGACGAGTTAACTCCAATCGATTTATTATTCATTAGATTTTTAGACAATGCGTGTGTTTAGTGACGTTCACGACCCGTGATTAGCGCGGCTTCAGGCACATACACTGTTTCACATCACTTCATAATTAAAAAATATTTCAGAAG
This sequence comes from Thyatira batis, assembly GCA_905147785.2. Taxonomy (NCBI): domain Eukaryota; kingdom Metazoa; phylum Arthropoda; class Insecta; order Lepidoptera; family Drepanidae; genus Thyatira; species Thyatira batis. Next base: position 10,846,831 of record LR990489.1, read on the forward strand.
GACGAAACTTGACTCATACATTGTTACAAATCAATTTATTCAATGAAATATTTTGTACAAAAAGACTTTTCAAAGAAACTTAACTCAAAATAACAGTTAAAAGGCAAAATAAATTATCAAATTTACAGTACAATATACAAATAAAATTACAATTGCAAGTACAATGATAACAAATAAGCGATATTTGGCCTGAAAAGAAAGGTTCAATTTGGACTTTATCACATTAGTAAATAAGGTTCAAGTTACATAGGGATCGTCCCGCCGTCGTCACGTCCCCGCGCGGTATAAACAACCGACCAACAAATCAGACGATGCCGTAAGTGACAGTGCACAAGTCATAACTCTTTTGTTGGTTATATACTAGTTACCGCCCCTGGTTTCACTCGGGTAATTCCCGTTCGCGTAGAAATACAGGGATATATATAACCTATGACTCTCACAAGTAGGAATACAGGGATAAAATATAGTATATGAAAAACAACGTAGCTTAATTCTATAGGTAAAATAATTGTTCAGATCGGACTAAAAGCATTCGGAGCATAATCATAACAAACAAACAAAAAATCTAATAATTCCTCTTTATAATATTGTAGTATATAAAAGGAACAATTAATTATTTATAATCCAATGCCCGTATGTTAATTAAGTCTAGTTGATTAGTACACAAAGAAAGCGTTGCGTTTCAAACAATCATATTGTTCTTTATTTTGTTCACTTAACAACAATATAATACCTATATAATATTAAACATCACAACATTATTCTTACTTATAGATATAAAGCCGATCAACCGAAGGTAATCTATGATTGCTTACAAAATCAGAGACCTATTGTTTCAGGTGCAATTAAAACTTATATATACCTATATCTATGAACAAAACAATACAAAAACTATGAACTATGAACAAAACAAGTAATTTAGGTTTTTCCATTGGTTATACAGTATTGTGAATTATGCTAATTAACGCAAAATAGAAGAAAATAGTTGTTCAATCATTAGGTGCCAACTGCTTATGTTTAACGCATAATTGTAATAAACTTGCATCTCTCAAAAATTAAGGAAAACAACGGACACACCACTTTCGATGACAGAGCAATAAAATATGGATTTTTCTCTAAAAAGGGAATATCTAATAACTCGCAAGACTTTGTTATTAGGGACTGTTACAATATTTATATGTCAAGATAAGTGAGAGAACTTCGTTAGTGCGATGCAGGCTTTAACACAAGTGACGTTACCGCCATGTGGCGCCATCTAGCGGTTCACGAATTTGCTACAGAAAAATATACCCGGAAAAATTTAGTTTGTAAATAGTTTCTAGCACTGGTTGTAGGTAAATTGTATTGAATTAGATTTTTAAATATTCTGGTACAAATATTAATATTCTGGTACATTTTTCACACACGGCCAATCTGATTTCAAAGTAAGCTTCAAATGAAGCTTGTGTTATGGTAACCAGATAGCTGATATTACTACATATATTACTATTAAATACATACATATTATAGATATTTACATCCAGACACAGAACAAACAGACATATTCATGCATACAAATGTTTGTCCTGGGTGGGATTCGAACCCACGACCCGCGGCTTGAGAGTCAGGGTCACTAACCACAAAGCCGGGCTGTCGTTTTTGAATAGCATAAATGACATTCACCACTTGATATTAAGTGCTATATCTGATTTTTCAACGGCATGGTATGTAGTGTGGAGCATAGCTTTGGATTTGTCGGAATCCCTGCCGTCGAGCCAGTCGGTGTAGAGGCGGCGAGCTAGCTTGTTGTCCGCGGGTGTCGCTAGAGGGAGCCGCGAGTACATCGTCTCTAGCTGAGTGATGAGATCTCGTCCGCTCTCTCCTGATACTGGTCGGATTTGGGCACCCCCGTTGAGGCAACCTGGAAGGTAATTAAATATAGTATATATTATATCAATTAAAATTCTGCTAAAATTATAAATGTGAAAGTTTGTGAGTGAGATGGATGTTTGGTACTCTTCCACGCAAGAACTACTGAACGAATGGAGACATTAACAGTGACACATAAGCCACTAATTACGCAGGTGATACCGCGGGAAGCCACTAGTACACATATATAGGGACTTAGGAATCGATCGAATGTAATGCTCGGTTTGGAAAGATCTAGGTGACTCTGCAAAAAACTAATAAAAACAAACTTAAGATATTATCAAATCTGAAGAAATAACACACATTTTAATCAGATCAGATCAGATATTAAGATATTCTATGTTTTTACTCTGGTAACATAAAATAAAATAAAACTCAATTAAAATTACCTGAAGGACACGCCATAACTTCTACATAATGGTAGGGTGACTTCCCCCTCTTGAGTTTCTGCACGAGATTCTGTATATTTCTAAAACCATTCGCTATTGCGAACTTCAACACTTCTTTTCCGTCCTTTTCTAATGTTACTTCTCTGAAATCTGGATTCCTGTAATAAATACATTGTATTTTATAATATGTCTCTTTTCCAGTGCCGTATTAAGAAAGCGTGGACCCTTCGAGGGGCCCTTGATCTGCTAGTCGTAAAAAAATTGGATTTGGTTCGCGGGGCCACCTTTTTCGGTAACCGCTTTCCATCAGATGGGCCGCAAGCCTGTTTGCCACCGTCGTGGTATAAAATGGTATTCCTGCTACGTGGTTAATCCGGCACTGCTCTTATCATGTACCTACGTTGTTTCTATAACTTTTCCTTTAGCCGTTGTTTACCTAATAGCTGTTAGCTATGATCTATACATAATAATATTAAATCTCCTGGGACATTTTTCACTGACAGGCAATCTGATTCCAAACTAAGCTTATGCTTTGGCAACCAAGCTCATATACTACTTTCAAATACATACTTATATCGATTTTAACATCCATATAATACGCAATGATAAGTTGATATAACATTTTTAGATGCATACTTATAGAGGTAAGTTTTTTTTATTTGCATACAACAGTATCGTAGGGAAACTGTATTTACGCAAGAAAGGGCAAGAAGTGCATTTTAAAAATTTCACAAGACACTTTATATGTGTCAACAGGCATTGTTTCAATAAAACAAGTTGATACTATAATTGATATTGAGAAATATTGAATTTAAATGAATATTATTCTTAAACAGGCAGACGGTCCACCTGGTGGTAAGTGGTCGCCGCATAAGTACATATGCAATACAAGGGCAATTTTTTGCCGACCTTGAGTACATAGCTTTAGAAGGGCACTGGCTCACAAGTGCAGTTATCAGAACGGACTTGACATACCAAAGTACAATACGATGGTTTTATGTCCACCATGTTGGCCTAGTGCAAATTTGCCTTCACATGCCTAAGTATTTCTTACCTCAAATTCTTATAAACGAGTTTAGCATCAGCTTCTCCGAACAGATGATGTGCGGCGTGAAGGAACACGTGGTCAGCGAGTCCCCCGGAGCCCGAGCCCGCGTGCCTGCGGAGCCCCGCGGCCCCGGGGAGCCCCGCCCACGGCCAGTCTAGTGGGACACCCTCCATGTCACTCAGGGACGTGTTACTTACATCCAGCATCTGTTCCAGCTCGACTGGAATGAGTGGGTTTTAGTTAGTATATTTACAATGAAGGTTATTGAATCCCACATAGGAAATGAAATATATTTACTAATTCAAATAGGATTTCACAGGCACTTATGAAACGTCGACTCTAATGGTCGGTTCGCAAGGTTGCTTTTGCTGTGAAGAGCCGGCAATAAACTCAGCAACTCAGAGGATAACTAGTGTATAGATGCAAGTATTATTTATAATATTAGAACGGCTTTTAGCTAGTAACATAATAATCTATTTAAAAATAGCATGTCAGATTTTTGGCTACCATAGTATAAGTTTTTTTTAGTTTGGGTTGAGATTGAATATATTGAAAGAAATTTCTTAGAATAGGTATCATCCGCTTTTCCCAGGGATTTTAGTTAAATAATCTGCAAAAAAAAATTTTCTATGGGCGAACCAAGTTTGGTTTAAATCCCTTCCGTCGTTTTTTGGTGGTCGAGTAACAATCATCCGTCCTTATAACTCATTTTTACTAGCATGAAGGATAGCACAATAACATATATCTCGTATAGAACTATACATAACGATACTTACTAGAAGTAATAACACAGTCTACATCATGGCAGCTCAGTATCTCACTGTAGAAGTCTTCCCTGGACGCCTCCAGCTTCTTGTCGTAGCACGGCATGAAGGTCACGTGGTAAACGCTCCCCGGAGACAGCTCCTGACTCCTGGACAAGTGCTGCTTCACCAGGGAGCCCATGATTTGCTGTGGAGACTTCGTACTGGATATGTATGGTAGAATGAAGTTGCCGTGGGTTTTCTCTGCGTAGCACACCCAACCTGTATAGTATGAGATTGGTTGAAATGGGGGAATGAAGCGTTTTTAGGGCTCCGTACCCGAATGCGACTAAGCTACTACTGTCCGTCTGACTGTTACCAGGCTGTATCTCATGATTCGTAATAGATAGACAATTAAAATGTTCACAGAATGTGTATTTCTGATGAACACTGAATAATAAAAATAAATAAATGTGGTGTCCGACTCGCACTCGCGTCCATCTACATTTGTATGTTTTGATCTACCTGTGTAACTAAAGAAATTTTAAAATCGTCAACTCCCTCTAAAAGTAGACATTTGGATTTCTACAACATCGCAGGTTGAAAGTTATGTCTTATGTGGCCGTTACTACACTACTTAATTATTTAGCAAAAACAATTTATGCACTAGTTCTCAAAAGTAAATATGTATTTAAATCTCGGTACTACTTGCCCCATCTTGGAAAAAGAGCGAAATCTCAATTCAAATAAGATGTAGGGTCATCTAATTTATTTACATAATAATGAATATGTCTCATATGTTATGAAAATAAGGTTGAAATTAAATTGGATATATAAAGTTTTGTTATAGAACCTACCTGGACAGGAACTGGCAAGCATTGGTAAGTGTTTGGAATCCGGATCAGTCTGGTGGTCCTGGTAGCGTTGCAGGAACTCCTGCTGCGCTTCCAACAGCGATAGGTCTTCTGCTACTGTCATGTCTAGCACTAAGTCTGCGCCTAGACTCTTGAAGTAACCTAAGGGAATAGGAAGACTATGAGCCCGTGGTGTTCCAATGCAGGGCAAAGGCCTCCCCATCATTCATCTACTCCTCTCGGTTCAGAGCTTTACCATATATGGCAGTACATATATTATAGTATATTATATATTATAGTATAGCCCTAAAGGGTGAATTGTATTCTTTTTGTAAACTGTTCCAACTTGACTTATGTACCTATTAGTTATCACCTTTATTCTTAGAAATAAACAAAAACATGTATGAATAAAGTTTTTTTTACTTGTCGCTTTTGATTTTTTAAACATTTTTTTTACAAAATTGGTAGTGAAATTATATAATAATCAGTATGAACCAAGTAAATATACTATGTGACCTTTTTTACAGCTTTCTGGTGCTGGGTTTTTTAATTTGAATGTATCTTTTCACCCTGCTATTTGATACATGGTTATGTGAGTTTTATTAGTAGATTATTGTACTTACTAGCTAGTTTCATAGTGGCCTCATCAGGAGTCAGTTTGTATCTAGCCGCCAGTGATAGAGTAGGCTGCGGAGACAGAGATATCACTATGAGGCTCACATCCTTAACTTCACCCTTGCTGTCTGCATACTTCCGTTCAGAGAACACTCTGTAAAAGTTGATTATAAATAGGTACTGGGTACTGCAATTTCAATGATATTTCTTTTTATTAAATTAAATATGGGTTTCTTTTGCATAATGAGAATTATATCACAATATATGTAAGTTAACATTGATAATATAATGTATTATGGTTGAATAGGAAGAATAGATTTTGGATACACTTGATTAGTTTCTGTAATCTGCTACTTATATTATTGACTATACTCAATAACAAAAAGTTGAATTGTCTATCTGAATAGCACTAGACAATAGTGAGCCAACCTGAGTAGTTCCTCCTGACTCTGCCTGGTGACCAGCACACTCTCAGCAGAAGTAATACACCCGCTGCACGCTAAGCAGTCAGCTAGTGTAATCTCCACCTTCTGCAGCTTCTGCTCCCTGCCAGTCGACACATCGAAGTAACCATCCTCGCCTATCTTGATCTTAGCCCCAGTTTTAGTCTTTGTCTTCTCGATCTTCACCGGTTTTATGCACTCCTGGTACACACAGATATAAACACTCAAAACTGAAATTGCTATTTATTGTGAAATACACATAAACAACAAATATTTAGGTTAGAATAAATACCTGTGATGGAGTGATGAAATCGTCAAGGTCGGTCAATTGCAAAGCACCACTAAATCTGGATGCCATATTTTATGCTTTTAATCAAGTAATACCATAAATAAACTTATCTTCATTTAGTTTTTATCGAATCAAAATAATTCGCCAGCGTAATACAGCACAATACAAAACACAGCTGATTTTGACATTTAAAGTATTCAAAATGTTGCTACCATTGACCATAATTCATACCGCGCGGGATTACTTGTCTTAAAAACTACCAAATGGAAACCAGCTTTAATATGTATCATAACCAAATTACCACATTTATCCGATTTACTTCATCTGCGCCGAGTTACGAGTCGTACAACACTAAATAAATTGATAAGCGGCATCTTACTCAGTGATAATAACCAGCCCATATTTTTTTTTCGATAGGAAGATATTTTTTGACTAAATTAGATTGATTTGATGAGGGCCGTGCGTGAAATTGAACCTGCTGCCTCGAGATCCTCTGGGTACCTTTGTCACTGAGTTACCACCGACCACTATATTATGTTAACTGTATTACATTATTTGGTCTATTATTTATTTAGACATCTAAACTAAGTAAGGAAGAAGGTATCACTTATGTTAATTTTAGAGTCATTTTTATTTAAACGGTAGGTTCATTATATTTAATTTCTAGGTGTTTCAGTAGTTACAAATGTATTCGTACCTATATTTTCAATTGATCTTAAACTAGTTATTACACTAATGATGTCATTATTAAAAACATTTGTTGTGAGGCGAAGGTCCAGCGGATTACTCCCACGCTTAACCTTGAAGGAGGTAGGTAGATATCGCGAGTTATGAATACAGTGGTCAGTATTTTAGGTACTGGCTGGATGCACGCGTGCGACGAGAAAAAAATCAATCGCATCTTCCCGCCTCTGTCGGTATCCAAGGCAACGGGTAAACAGTGGGGAGACGTCGCGCCGTACGGTACACAGTTTCGCTTTTCGGCAATTTGTTGATTGAATTTACGTGATTGTGATATTGTATTGTGAATTTTTGATCGTTGATGGACAATGGCTGAGGAGGGGGCAGCTGCGGCTCCTGGAGCAGCGGCGGAGAAAGTGATACACACATATCCACTTATAAGGGTGAGTTTGAATGAAAATGTTTACGCGACAAAGAAAATATTTGTTTTCTCGATAAATCCTTAGCTTTTTACTTTCACGTTAGACTTCAATATATTCATTTGTTTAAATGCTTATTTTTATACCTATTGTTAAATGGTACCTATCATGTTGATACTTGAATTAAATGTCCAGTAAGCACAGCTTTATATGTAAGCAGTAAGCTGCACCCTATAAGTACTATGTAGGTACACATACACTTTAAATCTAAATTAAATAACGCGCGCTCCTCAGCGATTTTCTTGCATTTCATTATTGTTGCGATGTAAAACGATGTGATCATTAATTAAGTCAATGCATTATTAATTGTGTGTAAAGAAAATAAATTACAATATGTCTACTCTCTATTATGCCTATGATTACATCTCCAAACTTCTCTAATCTACTATTTCATGTAGGTAATTCAAATTAACCATCAGTGAACAGAATTTAAATACACTTATCGTACAAAATATTATTGAATAGAATATACTTTATTGCATCCACCAAGAAAAATAAAATTACAAATTAAACACACACAAAATTATCTAGATAACGCACATAATATTATTAAATAGACCTTTGCCCATACCAGTAAGAAAGCGAAGCGAAAACTTAGCGATAACTAACTTTAACTTAAATAAAAAAAATAATCGGACGAATTGAGAACTTAAAAACTTTTATGTGCGTACCTATGTACTTACTACTTTTTTACGTAGCTACGTTAAAAATATTGGTATAAAAAATTATTTACTTTGTCATATTTGGATATTGAGACGTTTTTTCAATCGATATTAGATAGGTATGTGTATTAAATTTCGGACAGCCAAGGTCCGCGCGGACGTCGGACGGCGACAATCAGCGTAGCGCATCGGCCGACCACCGGAACGCGTCAGATTACCGTGATCCTCCGACCCGTTATATCAATGCCATAGTGATGGGAAACCAAATATATTCAATTTTCTAACGGTGTTATTCAAATACCACATACCTAACATTGTGCCTAACTGCTACTGCTAACTTTACTACCTAGGGGGCTCTTGCTCTTTTACCCGTAACATACGTATTTATATGTTAAAATAAACGATTTAGAATTTGTATCTAAGTAATATCAACCTTATTTATATGGCACCCTTAATTTAGGTAATCCTTTTCTTGTCTCAAACGAACCATGTAATCCTAGGTAGTCTCTACTAATTACCTACGTAGGCCGTAATCCAACATCATTTTTAGACTTAACAATCCTGCAGTTTAAACTAACTAACTGAAAGAATGCATAAGTTAGGAATATCAAAAGCATAACCCCCCTTCTGGCAAAGTCGAGAATCTTAGCGAGATGAGCCAAACATAGATCTATAGAAAAAGCTTAAAGCAAGAGGGTTCTACAAACAAGCGATCTACAAATAAATTCTCTTTACCAAATACAGTTTAGGTAATCATTTCATAAATCATCTGTGCAAGCATCGAACCGGGGTCTGTGGAGCACTCGATTCGTATTTACGCGTTCACTCCAATATGTTTGTTTTGGCAGGTGGTTGCATACGCCTCGTCATCGCCGCTATCCATCCATTATGTTTGTATATCAGCTATATACTATATACAACTTAACGGAATATTTCTTTTTGTGTAATCAACACCGGAGAGATTTCATTACGGCTAATCGCGTGTTGGTGTTTATTGTTGGATTCTGCGTATTTATTTAACGGCTTGAGAGTTTTGTCTTGTTTGCGATGATCGCTAGGGTATGCTGTTAATTAATATTTGCTTGTAGCGCTAATTAGTACCAATATATACATAATAGTAGGCAGGATCTAAGTTATCGGCTTATCGGCCCATCTTCGTGTATTCAAACGAAAGTACTTATCTATAGTTGAGTGCGAGGGCGTGCGTGATAGATACGCAGAGCGTACCCTTTCGTGTACATACTTTAATCCAAAGAGTATAGTAACTATCCATAAAGGAACTTTAATCCTGTATCCAAATTGACGTACCATAATACGAGCAATATATTCCACAGCACTCGGACATGTCAGAGGAAATGCGTACGGAAGCAATGGAACTGTCAGTGACGGCCTGCGAGAAGTTCTCGCAGAACAACGAGCTCGCCGCCCGCATGGTGAAGGAGTCAATGGACAAGAAGTTCGGCCCCGCCTTCCACGTGGTCGTCGGTGAGAGCTACGGCTTCGAGATCACATATGAGTGCACGACGATATGCTACATGTACTTTGGCGGCAACCAAGCCGTCTGTATATGGAAGTGCTCATGAAAGTTTATTATAGTTAGCAACAAATTGCGAGACGTTTTTGGGCCGTTTATGTTATCAGTTTACTACCAGATCATTGCTCTTGTAAATTTATGTATAGAGATTTTTAAAGCAACTAAATTGTAAGGCTCGTTTGTTGTGCTAAATGTAACAATAATCAGTTTTTTCAACGTTTAGTAACAAGAACAATGCGAGTGGCGTTATGGCAATGTCGTGTTTTCATATGCAAATAGATGCTTAGGTAGTAACTACATGCAAGGTTTTTATTTTCGGTAAACGTTTAAGAGACTTCATTAGCATAAACTCGGTGTACTTATAGCAGAACTATTCAGACCGTGTTATCGATTTTCTCTCAAACAATTTTCTTAACACGTGTTGAATTTTTAGCGTCTCATATAGGTTTAGTTTTGCAGCGTCGAGACGGCGGGGTTAATGCTATGCCATACTTGGCTTTCGTGACATTTTCCTGGCAGCCTTTGTTATTTTATGATTTGTTTGTTATTTTATTGCGTGGTTTTTATCTTTGATTTTCCGTTCGCATGTTTCCTGTGAGGGTTAGGTTTGACATTATTCTGTATCTAATGGTTTTACTGTGTTGAATTTATGCTAGGTATACTACCTTATGTTTATTAACGGCGCCCTTCTCTGCTCTCGTTAACCCCACTGGTTAGGATAGGGTGATTCGGAAGGGTGAACGCAGACATATAAACTCATGAATAACTATAGACCATTCATTAGATTATTTGCCTAGACCTATGTTAGATATTGACTTTTTTCTAAGTACCTACTTACTTACTAAGGTTTATAGATAGATTGATAGGGTCTCTACCTGAATTAATTCTAGTTTATTTTTTAAAGAAATACATACTTTAGTTTGTATTTACGTACCAACATTGTCGGATTGTCGCCAGGTAAATACATCCACTAATGTATAGGGATTTAAGCATTTGTTTTAATATTTCATTTGATGTTAAAACAAATGCTTAAAAACCCATACATTAGTGTTTACTTTCGTGATGCAAATCGAGTCAATGCATAAAACGTTTACCTACTTACCAACATTCTATCGCGCAACTTTAAAATACATACCTATTATGATTATAAATAACTGCATAATTAGTTACAATAAAGACTGGGCCTTTATTACTTATCAAAAGAGGGTGATTGTTTTTAAGCTTTTAATAAGCTTCTCTGAGACATTTCAATCCCTTTCCTCCTTCGGAATCATAATCACAGTACCTAGGTGTTTATATTTCGATAGAGGCACTTAGCATAATCTGCAGGTAGGTATATTACCTACGCTAATATTTATTTTAGTGTTTGAGTAGCTTGCCAATCTTCTGATACCTACAGATGATACAAATGTTTAGGTACATTTTCACTCTGTTAATCTGATTCCAAACTAAGCAGGTTTGTACTATCTGCTCATCCTATCTGTTTTATTTTAATGTGCGAGAAGGTATCTATTGTACTTATTCCGCACCAATTTAACGGTAGAGTTGTTATCATACAAAAAGCCCAGCAAGCAAAGCCTATGGTGTTTTTTTGTGCTAATAATTTATTTAGTGTAGCCTTGAGGTCCATGTTTTAAATAATTAGGAAGCCATTGTTCAATGAGTCACAACTCTAATGAGAGACAATCGTGAGAGCAAATGCTTCGTAACGATTTTGTCAATTATACTTTAGTATTATTCTAATTACGTGATTTTCAAGTTTTTTTGTGTGTGATCTTTGTATTACCGAGGCCATATTACCTAGTGTAATGTGTTACAATATTATGTATCGTGCTCGTAACTAATGTTTAGTTTATATTTATTTTTAGATGATATTATGGATGTGGTAAATTTTATAATGAAATAAAATATATTTTCTATCTTAATCGCTTATTTTCATTAACCCTTAGACTCTTCATAATTAGTTTTATACTCATAAAGTGATATTATTTTGATTGATTCGATGATTATTTTTTTAAATAATAGATATGGGCCTAGACCCCCTCATTGTTAGGGGAGGTTCGAGCTCCTCGGTGGAGACGTGTAGGTATGAGCTGATGATGATGATTTTGGTTTCGGATAGCCCATTTATCGTGGAAGGTAACAATCACGCTACGACAAATAGGAGAGAAGCATCAATGAAAAATTTTGCAACAATTTAGAACGGGTAAGATGTGACGCGAAAAAGTTGCTCGGTTCAGCTAATCAGTTTATATACAGTGAACCGCAACTACGTTCTAAATTGTTTTTAAGAACGTTTATATAAAAGACGTAAACCGTTTTGTTTTCAAATATCTTCGATTTTATAAGGTAGTCTATACTTCTAGAAGTATACTCCTTAGTATTTGTTTATCAGAACACGCCCATATTAAATGGAGCAAGTTGTAACTGTTGTTAAGGTCACCAATGTTTAACATAAATCTATATGTTAATGCACCGGCCGGTGCGCGGGCGCAGGTCGCACACGCCCTCATAACCGGCGAATACGGCGACGGCACTACGAATATTTTACATAATAATTATGATAATAATAATTAATTATGCATTTATAATTCTGTCGTGAAATGGTGCATAAATTATCGCAATATGTACTAATAGTGGCCCGTGGTTTCACCCGCGTTCTCGGGGTATTTACAATTTTCCCAGGATAAACATCTAAACGAATTCTAACCCTGTGCCAAATTTTATCGCGATTCCTTCAGCTGGTATATCAAAGATATATAATAAACAGTATTTAATATTAAATATCCTGCGACATTTTTTCACACACGGCCAATCTAATTCCAAACTTCCTAAGCAGAGCTTGTGATATGGTAACCAGATAGCTGATATACTACTTCTAAATACATACTTATATAGATATTAACAACCAGACATATTCATGCATACAAATGTCCTGGGTGGGATTTGAACCCACGACCCGCGGCTTGAGAGTCAGGGTCACTAACCACAAAGCCGTCAATATTATGTCCATTAATTACAGTTTTGCCCTCGACCTTACTCTATGCGGTTGAAATCTGAAACTGGGGGATGCATTCGCGTATATAAATAAATGGATATCAATAAAACGAGCCAGTGATCAAAATTAATAATACTTATAATCAATTTTAATATGTTAAACGTCAAAAAATTTCAATAATTTCCTCATCGTGGTGCTCGAAATCCTGTTTCTATAATATTGAAGCAGCTAATTGAACATTTATAATTGTACATCCTTTATAAATATCGTGATATTTGTGTGAACCATTGTTCTTTATAAGTATGACACAAAACATTTTCTGTTCATTATTTTTGTAGAACACTAAATCAAATTAATGTTATTATAGTGTAAAGCTATATAGACGAAACAGGACTCCATTTAATGCTCTAAACTGCTCAACATTACACTAAGTCTTTTACATTGGCACATAGAGTGATCACATAATACTCGTACATATAACATATACATCATATATCCCATAAGAAAGCTATCTAAATACATATACAATAGTCACTATAATAACCACAATATTAAAATTCACATATCCATATGTACGTACATATAAAACAACATAATATATGAAACGCTCATATAAAAATCTACACAACTCATACAATATAAACTTATCTAGGTTCGTCTAACAAATGTATCAATATAAAAATTGTATTTTGTAGGCACAATATTTTTTTTATTTTTCATCTAAATTACCAAATTCAGTGTACTGGGTACTGAAGCACTGGGCTTTTGGATACTAATATATAAAGCACCTCGATTTGTGGGAAGTGTACCTTGAAATGGACAGCCATTGGATAAGGGAAGTTACACAACATATTCATGAACGTTATAGGCAATCTTGGAACTTTAAGCATTAGTACAGTATTCCCAATTTAATAATGCACATGCAGATCTTTCGCTATCCTCTTCCGACGCTCGTATGTCAAGAGCGTCGGAAGAGGATAGCGAAAGATCTGCATGTGCATTATTAATTTGGGAATACTGTAACTATGTTTTCAATTTTAGAGTGAGATGCACATACGAGCGAAAGTGAGAGGCAAATAACCGGTACTGCTATTTGCAGTGTACAGAGCAAAATCAATATTATCTCAAACACTGCAGTATAGAGGTAATATAAGTGGGAAAGTTAAATATAAGTGTTAGAATAATAATAAACAATATGAGAACACATTCAATGGAATGCCATAGTATGTATATGAGTGGAAATTGTTGTATTGTGACACTTCTGTACGACACTAACTAATTACTATAATATAAAAGTAAATATACGTAATCTTCATACAGCTGAATATTCTCGAGATTTGATTTTACGTTATTCTCCATAGATTTTAGCAGACATGTTAGTCGATCTCTTTGTTACCACTTTACTTTGATCTTTAAATTGGGTTTTTTTGTCCTTCAAGATCTGACTTGAAACCATTCTCATTGAATTGATAGAGTCGGTATAACATTTTGATCAGTCATAAAACACTGAAACGACACTTCAAATTTGTCAAAACTGATTAATTTAATTTGAGAGCTTAGCTGTTTAGACTTTCAAGTAAAATTTAAGACTGTACTTTGTATATCAGGTGAATAAGCCCTATGTAGATATATTATGAAGCTGGAGAGTTTCTTTGTTTGAACGCGCTAATCTCAGGTTCCGTATCGAATTCGCTTCGTTAAAGGCAATATAACATCACACTATGACCGATAGGAGCGGAGCATCAATGTTGACGAAGTTGCGCGGGCCTATATAAGCTATATGAAGAAAACGTACTATTACTTTTCGAATATTCTACAATGTTAACAAAGCTTTGGTTACACCAATGAACGAGTGATAAATTTGTAACGCGCCCGCGGGCATGGCACTTGTGATAACGTATAATGTTACAACTATTACTAAAATCTATATATTTGTTCGAATTTAATTAAAACTTCAATAATAAACGTCGAGGAAAACATGAATTTCAAATTAGAAATGTCATTTTGAATCAGTGGCGTAGCGTGCCTTGGCGAGGTGACGTATAAAAATTTGAAGGCCCTTATGAAGGGTAAAGATTTCTCACGGGGTGCTCCAGTGGCCCCGTATAATTGATACGGCAGATACGCCCCTGTTTTGAATTCATACAAACTTGTATAATTAGATATGTAGTTAGATTCCTTCGCATCTAATTCTTAGAGCCCCGTTTTGTGCTTTATTCACTGAGTTATAAGATATAAATCATGCGAGTTCCTCTTGAGAGTACCTTTCCATTCCAATATAAATTGTACTGTAAAGTAATAAGGTTTATTATCCATTGGAAGTTATAAAAATCTGTTGCAAGTTATTAGGAACACTATATGGTTACCTGATTTTTATAAAATTGTAATTGAAATTGAACATTATTTCATAAAATATAAGGTTACATTTCCATTGTAACGTCGTGTGATTATTCGATCTTAATAATACATTCACTAACATTTCGTTTCTACCTAGCGTCGACACTATATGACGATCTCCGTGACATTCACTATAATATATAATACTAGCTGCCTCCGCGCGGTTTTACCCGCGTGGTTCCCGTTCCCGTGGGAATACAGGGATAAAATATACCCTATGTTACTCGGGGATAATGTAGCTTTCCAAAGGTGAAAGAATTTTTGAAATCGGTCCAGTAGTTTCGGAGCCTATTCATAACAAACAAACAAATCTTTCCTCTTTATAATATGTATTAGTATAGATAATGTATATATTTATTTAAACATATATTCGCCTAACTAAGAAGCAACGTTTTGATTAGGTACATCGAAAGCGTCAAGCATTATTTTCCTTTTCACTACATTTTAAAAATAGTTCCAATTACGTATCCTTGTTGCAATCCATCGAGCATGTAACCAATAGAGTAGCAATAGTGAGCCATTTGTTTAGCAACGCATCAATGATTTGTCACGTATAACTAACAAGCCACGCTCGAACTAAAACAGAACCCGACCAATAAGAGACCTGTTTGTACGTCTACTGCAACACTTGACCTTGAGTCGGCCAATCAGAACACAGGGGCCGGCGCAGCGCTTTGGCGTATTTTGTTTTCTAACAAAACTGTTAACAGTTCTACTCTATTGGTTACATGCTCGATGTTGCAATCCATACTTTTGACAGTTGCAGTTCCAAGCAATACGATTGCATCTGACATTTGGATGCTGATAAGCAATAATGTGTCAACCCACAAAAAGTCGAAAACAAGGGTTTTGATATATTTTTATAATGCATAGCGTATTTAACATTATACAAAAGTGTTTCAAGTCATCTAAAACATAAAAGTACATAAAAAATGGATTTATATCATACAAAAAGTCGTAAATCACATAGACATTATAATCTTTAAACGTCATTTTCTCAAAATCAAGTTTATGAGGGTTAACACATTGTTGTTTATCAGCATCCATTTTTGACGTATCATTTCTATCGATAAAAATACATAGAAAGTGATTGCTATAAAGATACGTAATCCACATTTTGGGTGTCAATCATCAATAGTTTTAACCGTCTGACGTTTTAACACCCATTCCGCAAAAACGCGGCTTCTTCCGTACATAAAGCTATTAATCTATAGCATCGTATCATATTTGGTGTTTATTTTCCAGTCTAATAACAATCAAAGTTCAACTTTAACCCTATAGCAATAGGGTTGTTTATAACATTTTGTAGATAGCAGTGAAAGACATTTTAAAAGTTTGTGAACTGTTAATATTGTTTCGTATTAAACGAAAGTCACTGGAAAGTATAAGTAGTAAATTAACCTATTTTATTTATAGCTTTTTTTTTCACAACAATGAGGATAATCGCGAAATTATTATTTCAATAAAATTAATCACCTATTAAGACATATTAGTACATATATAAACTTGAAATCATTCACAATATCTAAACCGTTACGTATATCTCGTGTCGCGTTAACAAAGTGTACATTATAGATAAACACTTTAAACTTAATTTCTTACTTTAAACCGGCAGAAAATATCATGTTAAACTACAAAAGACTCAAAAGTCATCGATATAAGGCTTACAATCGCTTTAGAACACTGAACAGTCAGGTACAAACCCAATACATCGTATTACGGCACAAATCATGATGTTAATGAACAAAAGACTCTAAAGTCATTGATATAAGGCTTACAATAGCTTCAGAACACTGAAGAGTCAAGTACCTGGGTCACTACACCGTTGTGTAGTAGTAGAGGCGCGTTCGCTATGAGGGGGGATGGAAGTGGGTGACGAGTAGCTTAGTGGCTCGGGCTAGGCCGTAAGCGGCGGTTCTTACGTCGTCAAGGGGGGCGTTGGGGGCTTGGGGGGCGTTAGGGGCGAGGGGCTCCGCGGGGGGACAAGTGCACGCCCCCACGAGCTGGTCGCAAGCCCCGCGCAGCTCGCCCAGAACAAGCATCAGCTCGCGATCTGAACATGTCTGTTGGGGATAAATAACAAGTAGTTACAATTAGCCCTTCTGTATACCTAAATAAAAGCACTAGTGTGCGGGTTATGGAATTATTAATCCCTAGGGGGTTGATAGATTATCATTTGTAATTATGTGGTCATCTGCACCCTAATTGTGTAACTCTTTTGGTATCGTCACTATCGTCGATGAAGCTGATTTCATAATACATTGACAGGTCGGAGTACGCGTAGAGGGATACAGGCTGTTACGGAGCCATCAAGAGAGTTTCACAGTTAGGTGGCTGGGTGGTTTTTATCTACAGTTGCACCTGGTAGGTTACTACATCATGGTATTTACATAGACGGTGCTGAAAATCTCATCATTGGGACAAGATGAAGTTCTCAACCAGTCTAGCCTAATCTTATAATGAAAACTATTGGCTTCCCGCGGTATCACCCGCGTTCCCGATGGATCTTCGATTTTTCCGGGGTAAAAGTAGCCTATGTATTAATACAGGTTACAAACTGTGTTCCAAATTTCATCCAAATCCTTTCAGTGCCTTCTCAAATACATTTGTAACATGCATTTATAAGTATTAGTAGGTAGTGTACCTGCGGGAACAGCGCCAGCAGCGAGCGAACAGCCTGGCGGATGACGTCAGCATGGTTGGGGAGGCGGCCCACGGGGTGGTCCCTGGGGGCCCCGGGGTGGTCCCTGGTGGCCCCGGGGTGGTCCCTGGCGGCGGCCCACAGGTCCTGCAGGGCGCGGGTGACGGCCTCGGCGCGGCGGTGCACCAGCTCGCCGGAGGGCAGGGCCGTCGCGCCGGCTTCCATGCCACTTGTTAAAGACCGGTCCAAACCGGAGAGTGTTGTCAGCTGTAATATCGATGGTATTATAGTAGAAATTAATTTAGCTTTTTAATAGGCTTGTAACTGAATGTTGATAAGCAATAATGTGTCAACCCACAAAAGTCGAAAACAAAGGTTTTGATATATATATATTTTTATAATGCATATTTAACATTCTACAAGTGTTTCAAGTCATCTAAAACATAAAAAATGGATTTATATCATGCAAAAAGTCGTAAATCACATAGACATTATAATATTTAAGCGTAATTTTCTCAAAATCAAGTTTATGAGCGTTAACATATTATTGCTTATCAGCATCCAACTAATCAACCATGGGCAGTACCTCACCCCTCATAGCTCAGGTTCTGAAGGTGGTAACCAGCCAGGCAAGTACCACCATACAATATAACCTATACACAAACCAACATGCATAAGGTATGAGTCAGATTTTCTATAAAATCTTTTGTAGCATGCAATATTCTTTGTCAAATTGGGATTCTAAAGATACTCGCTTAAAACTATTATTAATAAATCTATATACATTATGTTTCTAATTAAACCACTCTTTTTCTACAGTATTAGTTCTAAATGAGTTGCTGTTTTATTTTGGATGGAAAAATATTATTCACATTAATGATTTATTCTAATCCTAACTAACATTATAAATACGAAAGTAACTGTCTGTCTGTCGCGCATTCGCGCTGAACTGAAACGATTTAAATGAAATTTGAAAGACAGTTAGTCTAGAGCTTGTGAAAGGACATAGGCTACTTTTAATCCAGGGAAAATGGACGATCTCCTAGGAATGCGGGTGAAACCGCGAGGACTAGTTATCTATGAAACTTGAAGATACTGTGAATAACACTTTACCATTCACTAAAGTCTGTTAACTAAAACTATAAAAATCTATCATCACACTATAAACTAAATTAGTATATTAAATATGTTATTAGTACCTGATGTTTAGTAACCTGCCAGTTATTCTTTGGTCCCTCCCTAGTCTCATACATACTGACCGGTCGCTGGGTGCTCTTGAGAGCTTGCCTCAGGTCGTCCTCTTCCGGAGTGAGGGTGAGCGCCTCTGTCTCGAGACTCCTGCCTCTCTCTTGACTCTTACAGGCTATATCTAGGGCGTTGCTCGAGCTCTCATTCATGGAGTTCTGTGACGTCATACTCAGGTCATCATCGACACTGCTGGTCGTTTTTAAAACGCTATTCTCCTTCGTCAATTGTTCTACAATAGTTTGGAGATTCTTCAGTTGGTTCTTTAAATCTGTGATGGTTGAATCTTTGGTGTGAAGTTCCTTTTTCAACGTTTCAATTTCGTCCTTCTTCTCTGGTAGGTTGAGTACTAAATTGCTTGGCGATTGTGTGCGTCGGAGGTCGGAGCTCAGAGAGTGTTCGATGGGTAACGATGGGTTGTATGTGGATGATACCGTTTCTCCGGGTCTAGGAACTATACTTGATATCTGTACAAAGCAATATAAGCCTTATGTATTATGAAGCACTTATAGCTACTATTTACACTTGTAATACCCTTTACATAACCAAAGTCAATGTAGATTAGGTCTTAATATATGTGATTCTACTGTACGTGTATTTGTCATTCAACTCTGCTTAAATAGCAGAAACGATCTGCATACATTTGGAAACATAATTGGTCCCGGTAGGTGGCGCAGCTTTTCCGGGCAAGACGACGTCTACCGGGTCTGCTTGTTATAGTAGTTATGTATCAAAAAGATTTTGAACACTTACATTCCCATGTCTCTAACAATAATACCATATTATAAGTATGTATGTGTGTAAGTAACTATGAAGAAAGGGTGTCAAATGAATTCCAATCTTATCTACATAGCAATAAGGTCGCAATACTAACGTCAAGGTCGATAGGTGCTAACGCGGCGTAGTCTTCGTCTGATGCGACCGAGTCGTAGAGCGGCTCGTCATCGGACATCTGTGAGATGTGCTTCAAGTGAGTCGCCGCTAGGAGCGGGTTCAACGGCCCACCCATAGCTGGAACAAGATATTGTTTATTAAAATTATATTACTGGTATTAGTGGCTCCCCGCGTTCCCGGGGATCTACAATTTTCCCAGGATAAAATTATCTTATGCCCGTCTCCTGGTTCAAAGTTACCTCACCACCAATTTTCAGCCAAATCGGTTCAGCCATTATTGAGTTATAAATAGTGTAACTAACATGACTTTCTTTTAAAAATATAATAAGATATGGAGAATGTACTTATGGAAACTGAGAATAAAACACGACCAATAACAATGACCAAAAACTAAGCAGAGCTTGTGTTACTTTAACCAGATAGCTGTAATACTACTTTTAAATATATACTTATATAGATAATTACATTCACAGACACAGAACAACATATTCATGCATGCAAATGTTTATCCTGGGTGGGATTTAAACCCGCAACCGGCTACTTCAAAGTCAGGGTCGATGCCCAAAAACCCAACCAGTCAAATGATGGAAGCAGAGCTCACAACCAGTAAAAAAATCCACTTCTACTAAACTCCAAACATACCTCTCGGCTGTAGTGTAGCTATATGCTGTCTCCTAGTGGCATCTAGAAGCACATCCCTTAGTAAGGCAGCTAATTCTTGTGCGGAGAGACGAGCCAGCTTCTGCCTTCCTTGGTTCCGAGGAGCTGATAGTGCTGGGTTCACAGGTAGGAACGCCACGCCACTCCGCTCTAGGCCTGTGGCGCTTGTTTGCCAGACTGTTGGGATAAAATGTTGTTTTAAACTTTGTTGGGTTTAGGATAAGGTGTGTTTTTGGTGGGCAAAATAGTATTATTTATTTAGGGGTTCTTAATTAGGTATTGCGACTTATGCTATATATGGGTTATAAACCTATATTTTAGACAATTCTATGTGCAGTTTTTAATTACTCTAAAGCCTACATACAAACATATTTTTGAAAATTTTTGTAACATTTTTATTAATAATAATTTACTCACTTGCTTCAGTTTCCCTTCGATCAATTTCGTCGTAGATGTCCATTACTAATTCTTCAAACAGGTGGTTTGGCAACTGAAAACATAATCTTATTTTATTTGAAATTCGGTGAAGAATCTCTTCGTTTGGAGATCATATGTAGTTACAACTAGGTATATACAAAAAAAATGAGAAAGAACTAAGCCTCTTTTTCTTGCTTGTGGATATAAAATAAATAAAAAATGTTATTCGAAGGATAATAATAAATAAATTAATAAGATGTGGCCTAAGCATTTGGCGTGCGGATTGGCGAACTTCTTATTCCTTTAATTGAGACGTCTCGGGCATGCAGGTTTCTTCATGATTACCGAAAGTCAGCAGTGTTAAACGTACCCATTTTTAATGTCAGACAGAGGTACGGGCCGAGTGTTTGAACCCGCAGCTTCAAGATCGTGAGTCGGTGAGTTACTCATTCAACCACCATGGCTTTTAATGTTATCTATACTAATATTATAAAGAGGAAAGATTTGTTTGTTTGTAATGAATAGGCTCCGAAACTACTGGACCGATTTCAAAAATTCTTTCACCTTTGGATAGCTACATTATCCCCGAGTAACATAGGCTATATTTTATCCCTGTATTCCCACGGGAACGGGAACTACGCGGGTAAAACCGCGGCGAGGCAGCTAGTTAGTAATGTATTGATCATCACATACCAACTGCAGCTTCCCCCTGGCAGCCTTAGCCACGTCGGTCATCTCGTGCGTGTCGTGTGCACGCGGCACGATGTAGTGGCGGCCGGCGGCGTGCGCGGGCCGCTCGCCGGTGAGGAACTCGATCAGCTTGTCCGTGCAGGTGTACACTAGCTCCGTCATGCGCTCGCCTAGCTCCGTGTGACCGCCTTGTCTGGGTACGGGGAATATATTGTATAGTATAAACAAATTGTTGTGATGAATATATATATGTAATGGTGTTCTACCGTGATATTAAACAATAACTTATTGCCGGCTCTTCTCAGCAAAAGCAACCTTCCGAACCGAGCATTAGAGTCGACGATATAAGTGGCTGTGAAGGCCTATTTGAATTAATAAATTTATTTCATTTCATTAGGAAAAAGAAAATAAAAATGATAATATCGCATCTGAAATATTAAACGAGTATATTGAAACAATAATAACAAAGAATCATCGAAATATCCTTCATATAGGCTTTGATAGGTATCATGGGTCATTCTTCACACACAGCCAAATTGGATTCCAAAGTAAGCTTCAAAGTGAGCTTGTGTTATGGTAATCAGATAGTAGCTATACATATACTACGATTTAAATACATACTTATATAGATACTTACAAACAGACATATTCATGCAAACAAATGTTTATCCTGGGTGGGATTCAAACCCACGACCGGCAACTTGATAGTCACCACAAAGCCAACCGATCTGATATATTGACCAAAAGTATTGAAATAATAATAACAAAGAATCATTGAAATATCGTTCATAAAGGCTTTGGTAAGGTACTTTTACATTAAAAATTACGATTTTATAAGCTCACTAGTGGATCGGGCAGACTTCGTTCTGGCCACCAGCGCCACCTACCGGGTCCAAGTATATGTAAGCTATCCTATCTCTCAAGTTGGATCGAACTGCACATGGTGTGCGAATTTTATTATAATCGGTTAAGTGGTTTAGGAGTCCATTGAGGACAAACATTGTGACACGAGATTTATATATATCAAGATATATGTAACTATAAAGTATTTTCTTAATAATACAAAATTAAACAACTCATAAAAAGCACTTTATCATAATTGAATAAGTCTAGTGGGTGTTAAATACACATGAGACCTTGCCATACCGTATTAGTAAAGGCGTTTGAAAGGTCACACCATCTCAATTTGGATGATTACAAAACTCATATCACATATTTGGTACATGTATTATTGTGGTAGTGTGGTAGGTAAATGTTAAAGACATTAACAATTGCTGTTAATGATTTAAGCGGACGTTTTTTGTAACTTTACTTTTGATATTTAGTATAGAGTAGATACTAGTAAAATTGTTGATGTTAGCAATATTAATGTAATCTCCTAGCATTTTTACATTACGTCCATGATAAAACTACTTAGATAAAAGCTATATTTTACGTTTGTAAAAGTTAGTGAGGATGTATGGATATTTTTTACTCGTTCAGGGCATAATGGCGGAAGGCATCTGGATGAATTTAACACATAGAATATGTTCAAGAATAACAGACTACTACTAGATTTTACTAACAATATTGGGTTTTTGTGTTGCCTTAATAAATAAATTTTATTATTATTATTTTTTACTACCACTACCACCATTAGTTCATGATAAAATCTTGTCACTTTGAAATATTTTATGTTCTCTTTTAGCCTGAGTCTCACTGTATCTAGATGATGAGCTGCAGATTGTAGTTGCACATATAGCTCTTTAAAATCGAAGCTCAATAGAACCTAGACATGTATGTTTACCTGGCGCAGTCAGCAGGCGTGGCGCCGGCGTGGTCCCTGGCGGCGGGGTCGGCGCCCCACGCCGCCAGCAGCTCGGCCTGCGCCGCCTGCCCCGCCCGGCATGCCACGTGAAGACACGTCGTACCCTTCTCCTATACAATAAGACCATCATCAGCTCATATACGTCTCCACCGAGGAGCTCGACCCTCCCCTAACATCGAGGGGATTAGGCCATAGTCCACCACGCGAGCCTCGAGCGGATTGGCGTGCTTCATCATCATCATCAGCTCATACACGTCTCAAATGAGAAGTTCGAGCCTCCCCTAACATCGAGGGGGCTTTGGCGATAGTCGACCACGCGGGCCTAGTGCGGATTGGCGACCTTCATCAACATCAGCTCATATACGTCTCCCGGAGCTCGACCCTCCCCTAACATCGAGGGGCTTAGGCCATAGTCCACCACGCGGGCCTAGTGCGGATTGGCGAACTTCACATGTCTTTAATTGTGACATTTCAGCCATGCAGGTTTCCTGACGATGTTTTCCTTCACCCAAAGCCAGTGGTGTGAATCTGTACGTAAGTTTTTATAAACACAGAGGTATAGGCTAATAAATACCCTCGGACATTAATCCTATCAATAATAGAATCATCCATCTCATATAAGTACGTATCAAAAGTAGCGTGAGTAGCTGCTATTAAATACGTAACCTGCTGCAGTAACTAATGGACGTCAAACCAAAGTAGGAGACAATAGACTAGTATGACGTGTAGTCGCATTTTGCGTCATACTCCACAAATCTATCAACACTTTGCAATATACAATGTACAGATTACCTTATATTATGTGATATTCTACATGGTCTGACGACATGCGAATGGTTGCCGGGAAGGGCTGGATGAGGAGGGCGGAAGACTGGGATAGGTGGCGCGAATTAGGGGAGGCCTATATCCAGCAGTAGACTATTTAGGCTGTCAACGACGACGAATGTATTTATGATATGTAGTAGAATATATTTTTCCAGTTTCTCTTTATACAAATTTGCATACAGAATAATCAGACATGTACATGCAAGAAATATAGTATACGGTACCTGATTATAATAATTAGGGTCTGCCCCCTGTGCGAGTAGCCTCATGGCAGTATCAAGGGAAGCAGAGCGTACTGCGCTGTGGAGCTGGCGACCAAGCTCCGAGGCGGGCTCGTCCCTCCGAGCTCGTAGCACGTAAGCCAGCCGGAGGTGCTTGGCGAGGATGAACTCCGACTTTATCGGACTAGAGATACATTGTTATAGTCAAAGACAAGAAATACTTGGAGAATTTGATGATAATAAAGTTAAAAATATATGATGGAAATAGAAGATGAATGATTTTGAATCTGTTATTATTTAGTGTCTAATAAATGCGAAAGTTTGCAAGTATGGATGTATCAATGTTTGTGAGTCTTTCACACAAAAACTATCAAAAGGATTTGGATGACACTTGGTACACTTTGTAAACTATCTTGTTTATAACCTAGATTAGCACATAAGCTACTATTTAACCTGTGAAAAATTGAAGCTCCCCAGGAATGTGGGTGAAAGAAAGGGTAGATAAATAGGCTCTGTTTTACCTCTTAAGTCTTCTATATAGTGTAATTTTCTGGTATAAAAAACATTTATATCCGGTAAGTTACAAGTCAAATATTTCATTACAATGAAGGCATACTCACTGTAATGGATCTTTGGGTTGTGGTTTCTTCCGTAAGTGTTTAGGTGCTGATGTGTCCAGTAGTGAGTGTTCCCAGATGCAGTTCACGTTCTGGGCCGTAAGAGCTTGTACCATCTGCAGGACAAATAAAAACCAATTGTATTTTTTCCCCTTTACTTCAGCGTTGTAATTCTCCTCATTTAGTTAAGGTAATAATTAATCTATCTAGTAACAATATTTAAAATATCATCTGTTCAGAAATGTTTATTTTTTTAAAGTACTGAAATATTTATCCCTAATAGGAATAAATAGTTAACATACAATATTTCCCTATTTTCATTCTTATATAAAACATAATTATATGATAGATATTTCAGTCAATCATTAGAATTTAATTCAAAAGAATCTGGGTCGGATATATTGTTGTTATAAATGTACATAAACATTGCTACAGTACTGGCATTTTGTGACACATTATATAGTCAATCATGAATAAATAGGCCAATCTAGAATTGGTTAAAGTGATGACCTCATACTGTTCCAACCCACTGGATAATTAATTAGGAGTGTAAATGGATCAATTAGACATACTCTAGGGTAAAGTGATACATTTGACTCTGAACTACAAAGCTATATATAAACAAAAAAAAAGAGTGGTGTCCATATCATGTCATAAATAGAGGACATACCGCCAGAAGGGATGGGGGCCAAGAGCCCTGTCGCAGAGACTTTACATGTGATATATGCCGTCCCATACTCCGATGCACACTACAGCACTCGGCACACAGCAGTAGCCCGCGGTTAATCGATGCCCAAGACGGATCTGTATCCATAAAACAACGCAAATAACACTCGGCAAATAGGTTCACTTCAACAAAAAACTGGAACATCGCAAAAACCTGATGCTCCGCAATCGGCACAGACATCCATCGACGAACGGTGTTTAGACCGCGATATCATCATTTTGATAACTCTTATGGAAGACTTATATTGAAAACACCACTTTATATTACACACTAAACTAATTTCAATTGTATTTCAAGCAAATCTTGGATAAAAAAATAAATCATTTTACGAAGGAACAGAATTGTCAATCAAAATAAATTGAGTGAGTGAATATGAAATAAATAAGGCTAGGTGAGTGAGTGACTGAACATGTTTCATGGGAACAGATAAGCTATTGATAAAATCTTTTTGTTATAGTTCTACAACTTCTACACTGAAAATAGTCGAATCAAGTGAACGAACAGAGTTTATTTGTCGATGGTTGTCAATGAACAAGAAACGAAGCGACACGTCATATTTATTGGTGAAGTTTTTGTAAGTGCTTCGGCTAATTTGGAAAAATGAAGATTTCACTAATTTTAGGATTAATATCATGCTTTGCATTAGCATTAGCAGAGCAAGAAACCCTAGTGCTCGTCGACAATCTAAATATCAGAGAGACCCATTCCCAATTCTTCAGATCTTTGCAGGGTAAGTAAAATCGATAACCATGTTACGATGCCGGCTACTAAAAAACTATTTATACTGAAACTTATGACTTGAGGCCGTGTTGCATTGCAGTAGAGAGTTCAACCTAAGGAAGCTCTGTATCTTTTCAGATCGCGGGTAC
Organism: Thyatira batis; assembly: GCA_905147785.2. Taxonomy (NCBI): domain Eukaryota; kingdom Metazoa; phylum Arthropoda; class Insecta; order Lepidoptera; family Drepanidae; genus Thyatira; species Thyatira batis. The sequence goes on from LR990489.1 coordinate 10,873,484, forward strand.
ACACTAACATTCAAATTAGCCGATGATGCTAACCTAGTGCTATCTAAGTACGGCGAGTATTTGTATAAGAATCTCATTGTATTTGCGCCCTCTGTGCTGGAGTTCGGCGGTCAAGTTGACACGGAGGCTATTAGCAAGTTCATCGATGATGGCGGTAACCTTCTCATGGCTGGTAACTCCGCCACCGGTGACGTCTACAGGGAAATCGCCTCGGAATGCGGGTTTGAGGTGAATATAAAATAAAATAATTAACTATATTTTACATGGACTTCCATAGATTTTTTCAGCTTAAGAGCTGCTTGATGGGATGTCATTAAATAGAATGATAATCATACACACACGCTATGATACTGCTTACTGATATTATAGTTTGGATATTTTTATCAGGCCCATTGCCATATCACTAAAATATTTTGACTTACATACATTGAATTATTTAATTATTTATTGAAAATTCCTCTCATTTAGATCAAGAAGTTATATAGGGCAATAAAACACAATTCCTTTACTGCTTATCAATTTTAATGAACTAAGAATTGATCAAAATGCAATGATGTAAAAAATAAAATTGCTTATTATGAAATGGCTAGTAGGTAGTTCACATTTTGGTACATTTATCTAAACAAACATAAATCAATGATCATCTCTATCTTCCATGCTTAATAAATATTACATTCTTATATTCACAGATGGATGAAGAATCAGCGGCTGTGATTGACCACTTCAACTATGACATCTCCGATGATGGAGACCATACCAAGATTGTAGTGTCTCCTAATAACCTCATCAAGTCCAACACAATAGTTGGGGAGCACAACACACAGCCGCTGTTGTTTGAAGGAACCGGCCTTATTCTGGACAGGGACAACACCCTGGTGCTCCCCATCCTCACTGCGGATTCTACTGCATATAGTTACAACCCTAAGAATCAGGTGGGTGCATCAGATACATTTACTATTAAAAAATAACTAATATTATAACTAAGGAACTTTAACTTTAGCTGGAACACAATAGACCTAGTATGGTTGCAGTGATACAAGCTCTGCAAAGACTTTAAATAGCCACTTAATCTTAATAATAATAATACCTGAGGAGATGCTTTCGTTCATTAAGTAAATAGAAGATGATATAATCTTTTTTAATGTAAGTTTTAGCCTTTAGGTTAAATCAGTCACTATAATAGAATCTTAATTCTGACATGTGAGATGCTAACATTCAAAGTAATAAACAGAAGCTTTTAAAATGAAAGAAATTAATATACAACTGATTTATATTTACTTTAGGTAAAGGAATACCCTCACGCTGTTGGTCGCAAGACAGTCCTGATCGCAGCCCTGCAGGCCAGGAACAATGCGCGCATTATCTTCAGTGGCTCTCTGTTCTTCTTCTCTGATGATGCCTTCAACTCACCTGTCGCTAAGATTCATGTAAGTATGCAGAAACAGTTTAGGAATAAAGTTGGGAAGAAAAATAAATATCTTCTAGCAAGCATTGTCATCGACATCAAGGAATAATTATTACATAAAGGCCCATAAAATGTTCATAATTGACTTCTACCCAGGGTATCTCACCACATTACAGGGGTTATATTACTATCAATTTCATACAGATTACATTACCCAGTCTGTGTAGTGTAATAGTACTTAGTAAGATTTAAATATAAAAGCTGTAATGTTTATTGTCATATGTTTACAGCCTATGTAATAAATATAGTTTAACTTTAATATTCACAGGGTGATAAATTAAAAGCGGACCTCTCAGGCAACAAAGCCCTCTCAGTCCACCTGACCCAATGGGCGTTCGGCGAGCGCGGCCGCCTGCGCGTGCGCAGCGTGAACCACCACAGACAAGGAGAGAAGGAGTCCACTGACACTTACACTATTACTGAGTCTGTTGTAAGTAATCTTTGTCTTCACAGACTTTTTTATATACATAGAAGATTCCTAGGTATCATAAATATTATAAAAGAGAACAATGCGTGTCAATGTAATTGTACTGAGATTATTTCATCCCAAAAAAACAAAAACTGTCAGGATAAGGTAATTTATTAAATTTACTGAAAAGGGTCATAAAACCAGGGAGACTTAACATCGCAAAAAAAATGTTTTTATCGTAAATTTATCAATTGTATGAAATCAAGGAATTCAAAATAGGTTCAAATATTGCAGACGCATAATATAATCGCATTTTATTCAGAATCCCTTAAATATTGCAGAAAATAACCACATACATATTTTGTCTTCCAAAATCAGGTATACAGAATCGAAATTGAAGAGTTGAAGAACGGTAAATGGCAGCCTTTCGACGCAAACGACGTTCAGCTGGAGTTTGTACGCATTGACCCGTTCGTTCGCACAACTCTGCAGAAGAAACCCAACGGCGTTTATGAGGCTGTCTTCAAAGTGCCCGATGTATGGGGAGTCTACCAGTTCAAGGTTGACTATGATAGAGTTGGGTATACCAGACTGTATCACTCTACGCAGGTATGTTGAGACAATATTTCCTATTTACAAAATTACTAACCGTTTCTAGAAACGTACCATAATATGTTCTTTTGTTCTGTTCACAATATGTAATCATTGACCTATGGTTCCAACTGGAGTATTTTAAAAGTTTACTAAGGACACATTTACTAAGTAAACAAGATTGCTTAGTTATCCAAATATTTCTGTGGAATATAAATGGTTTCCAGAGTAAATCTATCCTACATACTTGTTCCACGCTAGGCTAAATATCCAAATTCATTTGAGGTATGAAGGATATGATAAGGTATATCTTATATTAATTTTTTTTTTGTAATTTCAGGTGTCAGTACGCCCCCTGCAGCACACACAGTACGAGCGCTTCATACCAAGTGCATACCCGTACTACGTGAGCGCATTCTCCATGATGGTAGGGGTGTTCCTGTTCTCCTTCGTCTTTCTATACTACAAGGAAGACTCGCCTAAAACCAAGAGCGAATAAATTAAATTATTCTTCGTTTATTTTTTTAAGTATTGTGTATAGTGCGGTATGAAAGAATAGCACAAAAGTGTAAACAGAAGTGAAATGTACTGCATGAGAAATATGATGATAATACAATTGATTTTGTTAACTAATTGTTGTTGTTTTTTTTATGCTCCAATACACATGTTTGATGAAGAACTAGTTTCATTTTATCAGGGCGTTTTATATGTTGTACGGATGCTTAATGTCCTTGTCTATATGTTAGCAAATACCATTCTATGTTTGAAATAAATAAATTATTATTATAAAAAGCAATTCTACAAAATATATTACCAAAACTATAAAGAGTGTTATTTTTTCGGTAATAAATGCTGTGTTTAAATCTGCAAAAATTATTGGTTATCTAAAACCAAAATTATTCAAATAGTTTGAAAATCTTGCAGACTGTATGTTGCATATTTCTTACCATAGAGGTTAAATACGAACGCGACCATAGTATGAACTGACATTCCTACAAGTTGTTCTTGAACGCAACGGTTTTTAAATGGCAATGGCATGCTTGTCATAGATGGCTTTTGTAAAATTTAATTTTAGTATAAATGATATAAATTACACATTTTCCACAAATATTATAGTATAAATCCCTATTTAAAGTTATCAAAGTGCTAAATAACCGCTCAAACTGTGTTACAAGTGTGAATGTAGCGGACAATTTATGATAATCGTGTAGGCAGTGAATTGGTGTCGCCGTATTTGTAATAAAATTGCAAATTTTTCGCTTTTCTCGTATTCAGCTGCGGTGATTAGGGTCATCGCGGTTTCGGTGGTGACTGTCGACCGTTAAGTAGGTGCAGTGCGTGTCGTAGTGATGTGTTTACATCTGTAACTGTCCCAGTAAGTACGAAATGATGTCATTGTTAGTGACTAGGTATCATAAAAAAATATGTTGGCTTTGTGCCCACCCATTTTCCTTCCAGTTACAATACCGATACGTTTTGAGGAAACATCCATGCGGAAAAAGCGCAATGAACCCCTATAGGTTATAGGCAACCTGTTCTGAGTTTATGTTAATATCGGCTCGCGTGCCGATCGCCCCAGTGGTGGCATACTCGTGGCTGTTGTTTACGAATATTCGGCACAATACGATGGTGCAGTGACTCCTGTGGATAGGGACACTTGTTTAGAATTAATTGTTCAGTGTCTGTGACCTTGCCATAGTATAAAATAATACATGCAATTTGAATGAGGTAAAATATTCCTATTGACATCATAATTGTAAAAGTAAACAATCCTGGGGTTCAACTTATGATATTTTCATTTACCAAATCATTTTTATATTCAGCCTTTGTATAGCTATAACAATTTCAATGCTTACTTTCATAATATTTCCTTAGTTTTCTATAAGATTTGTGAATTTTAGTAACCTATGTGATATAAAAGTTACTGCTGCTTTACTTTTTCCTTAAACTAAGTAAGAATAACCTTACAAATAACTTATTGACTATTGACACAGTTAAATATAGATCAGCTGAATAATGTGTCATCATTTTCCATACATGTGACATTGGAGCAGGACAATAGAACAATTAGATGAGAAACAGCAAGCAATTAACAGTGACAATATGTCACTAACAGTGTTTAGTGATAACCTTGTTCTACCTCATAGTGATAAGGCATGGATAGTTTGCTCGTCATTCTATTTAATTATGGCAAGGCTGTGCATATGGCAACGTGGTAACCTTGCAGTACTTAACTTGTTTAATATATCCAGTTAGTTCTGTTTCTTTACGATTTAATGTATTGAAAGTCACTATTTATATATTTATTTTAAGATCAACAGCTATATATTGCTGAATTCAATTTTAAATTGATAATGAGGAAGCCAATGACATGCTTCAGATTATAAACTATAACTGTGATAGTAACTCTAAATTACTGATGAATAATATCTTTTTGTGACTACAAAAAGTGCACTCGAATCATCTTTCTGTTTGTCAAATTTGATTGTGAATTTTTGTCATTAATTGAATAAACTATGGGTATTATGCCTCGTGAAATTTAGATGTTAATATTTAAAGAGGGAGTATTTGCATATTGAATATATGAATACAATTCAAGATAACATTGGAATTTAAATTACATTTCCCTGATCACTTGAACGGTGACATGCATTATGCATATATGCATGCATGGGTACACTTTCAAGTTTGTTTTGGACCTAGTTAAACTGCATAGTTTCTGATTCTGTTCAAATCCTGTACTTTTTCAATACTTGTACTTAAATAAAGAAAATTAATAATGTTTTTTTTTTTCAAATAAGTCTTTACAAGCACTTACAAATACTCTTATTAGTAAGATTCTATTTAATTATTGTTAGTCCTACGAATATTGTAAATGAAATAGATTGTGCTAATTGATGCATGGATGTTTAAATGGATTTAGAAAAACGTTTTTAACATTAATTAAAAAGGGATGATCTATAATGTAAAATGTTAATATGAATCTAGGCAGGCTTAGAAGGGGAAGGCCAAAGAAATAATGGTATGAGATGATATAAGAGACTGTGGATTTGACTGGAGACCGAATGAAATGGAGGGACATGACACACAAAGCCGACCCTAAATAGGATAAGGCAAGGAAAATGACGATGATGATTGAACTTTGAGTATACTTTTTAGTATATGAGAATAGAATTTTAGCATATATAATTTATTAATTAATGAATGGAATTAGAACATTTTTTCCATTTTTTTCCAGAGTGTGAAGTGACTGAGCGGAGATGGATCCGTCGCGGCGGCAGCGCACACAGACGAAGGCCACGGCCGAGGAGCAGGCCCTCGACCAGATAGCACGGGAGGTCAGTACAATTTTAACTTTATTACCTACTCTGTAAGGTTTGTTTTGCTATCAAAAGACAATCATTGATTCACAGATCCAAACTTTGACGAAGTTAGGGTCTACGCAATCAAGTAACAATCTATTTGACGATAATTTTGATAGCTACGAATTATTACTATATAAAAAACTTACCATATGTTTGTGTGAATTACTATTACCGGTAACAATGAATTAAAATTCGACTTTGCCTATACACACTACTGCTATGCTCTTCAAACTTGCGCTAATGGATAACCGATAATCAATTCAGCGTATCTAGAGATAAGATTGCTATTATCATGTATTCCAAATAGGTAATTAATGACACACACCACCTCACCTTAACAATGCATATTAGGGCCATTGCATACCATGATTTTCATTCCACGAAGTTGTTTCTACAAACTGCATTTGACTTGCGTGCAAATCGCGTATATAGGTACCTATCGATATAAAGTCGCGGTGTGCTTAGGCCCTTATATTGTCAAATGGTTACTATACTATCAACATATCTGATGGACACAAGTCATAGGTTTATTCAATGGTTAAATAAATCGCGCGTTTCCAGAGATCTTTAATTGTCTTAGGTATGTGTTATTCTAGACAATATATCTATCTCTGTGCCTGTACCGATTCAGATCCCTTTAGCCGTTATCGTGTGAAAGACGAACATGATCATCACGAACTTTGGCATTTATAATATTACGGGTATCTGAACGGGCGCGTTAAGAATATACCTAGGTAATGTAGGTCGATCGATACCTATATATCACGAAAGAGCTATCACTATTTATCCATTTATACGTTGTTTATTTGTTATCATAAAAATACATCAAAATAACTTACCTGGTAAAAACCAAATCAGCCGTTCTCCCAACTTCATGCAGGCAGTTCTACAGGTAAAAAACTTCCATACATCACAAACATGTTTATTTACCCTAACAACACTAAGACTCATATAATTGTTTATATTTGACAATAAATGCACTCACAACAGAGTGCATGCAACTGCATTACTGTTACAGCACACCTGTTAATAGCCGCTGTAGAACAAGACTTGATCGAAATAGACTTCCGCGATGACACCTTTGCCAGAGAGACAGGGGCCGGTGGGGACACAATTTTTTTTATACCACTAAGGTAGACAGGCATACGGACTACGGTCCCACCTGATGGGAAGCGGTTTTGTAGCCTATGGACGGATCAGATACAATATGCACACTGTCAATCTGATCCCATACGATAAGCATGTTCTATATTCAAGGGACCTTCGAATTTCCCTGGGTAAAATGTAGCCCATGTCCCGTCTCAAGGTCTAGTCTAACTCTGTAACCAAATTTCATCAAAATCAATTCGGTGGTTTTGGCGTGAAAGCGTTAGACACAGACAAAGTTACTTTCGCATTCATAATATTTTACTACTACATTCATAGATATTTACAGACAGATATGTTTATGAACACAAAAGTTTGTATTTAGTGGGAATTAAAAAAATAATCGTAATTAATTTCTGTCCATCAGCATAGCTTTGATTCTATAGTTGAAAATAATTTACGGTATACCACGCTCACGATTTTCAGGATATTAAACACATAAATGTTCTATGCCCAGAATATGCTCTATTCATTTGTCTAACTTGAAAATCCTCAGCCGTTTGTGCGTGATTTTATTGAAAACATCTAAATGTGGGATAGCTAGCGATGAGCTGAATTCCAATATAATTTGAATGTTTGTCAGTTAGATTTAACGTTACATCTGAAATGGAATAGTCCGCATAGCTCGGATCGTTGGCACCCGATCGGCGTCTACCATAATGGTAACAGTGTGATCTGTAATTAATCCTCTGATGATTGCTTTATGAACTAAATCGTAGGGCTAACACGAATATGAATTACTAAAAAAACATCCCCAACATAAATTTTCATAAACTCAAAAACAGGAACAAATGTTACTGTTTTATATCTGGGAATAAGTTAGTGGGACAAGGTCGAAGAAGATTAGTGCGTGGCAACCCTTACCGTTGCGACGCGAATCTATTTGTGCGCAAACGCATGCAACATGCATCGGATTGCGGTTTGAAACAAAACGACATTCAACCGAAATAGACGTGTGGTGTGAGCCGCGCCGGCCGCTCGCGCTATTTCAAAAGATATTTGGATGAGACCCTTTACACACACTCTTTGCTCTCACTGCATTCCCTGATGCATTGCGAATAACCCCGGCTTTAGTTTTGTAATTTATCTCCGAATGAATGAAATCTGACTCTAATAAAAAACTACATATTCTTATAGACTGTTAAACTGCTATAAAATGTATGGTGTAACTTCTAGGCCTGTACTTCTAGAACCAAAATGTTGTCGTCTATATTGCCTACGTTTTCTTCTCTATACAATTCGTCATCAATACGTCATTAGCCTTGCAATCAACCTGATCACAATCCTCCTGAAAAACTATACAAAAAACGAGACACTTAAAAAGTCTCGTAACAAGAAACATTTCATGCTTAGACAACGTCGTTCATCTGTTACCTTTACTGTATCGCTTTGACGTAAACCACTGTCAAATATTTGATGATAAAATAAACAAACAAACTCCTAATTGGTATTTCGGGAGTGTAGTGCGGCGTTGAAATATTTATAATACGCGCCGAGTTCCCCTTACACGATGACGCTACTGGATCGCATGTATTGATTGATATGTCAAACTGTAAGGAGTTAATTGACAATCTGTAACGGTTTACAGATTGACGATTAGCTTATGAAAATTACAGGGTTCATTCTCATTTGTACATTTCTAGATATTTAGTATATAATGTCGGCATCATATCAGTAATCCCTAGTATTGGCGGTGATCACTTACCATCAGGTCGACCGTCTGTCTATATATCAACCTTCTGTCATAAAATAATAACTCCTTCCATGATATTTTATAAACAAGCTATTTTATGTTTAATCGTACCTACTATACTATTATAAGTGCGAAAGTTTAGATGGATGAATAAACTCAGAACGACTGAAGGGACCTAGTTTCTCTGAAATACCTAGTACATATGCCATTTTTATTCTGCATAAATTGCATATCCCCCATAAGCGAGCCGGAATCTAGTGCTAAACAAATAAATTACTGTAATGATATTTCAAATTGGATCATGAGTTACCATATTGGTTAAATTTGTCAACTTGTTATCTAGGTACATGTCTCGATTTATCTCAATACTAATCAATCTCGATAAATACGAGACATAGGCCTTGTTATAAATATATGCCATTAAGTCGCGTGATTCCGCGAAACTACCAAAATATCTTGGCATATGTTATGACCTGCTGATTGTGCAAACTACATTTTAACACTAATAGAAAACTAGCGAAAGTCTCGACGTTTCATCTATGTTCCCAGGGATTAAGATAGTACCTAAATTAGACAGTAGACCTAGTATCACTCGGGAAGGTGTACCTTACTATCGCTGAAGAATTTTAGAAATCGAATAAGTAGTTACTGATTTCTTCTGACGTTAGAACTAAGAATTTTGGATTGAAAATATGACTGATCTCCAAGGTACTGAAAGATTTTTTATTGCAATTAAAATGTTTAAAAACCACTTTTATAGGAAACTATGATCTATAGGATGTCTATATCTAATAAACCTACATATATAGAAAATGATATGTATTGCATCGAATGTTTACTAATAACACACACACACACGATTAAATATTTACTTATTTAATAGCGGATAATATGCCATATGTATGGAGTTACTGCCCTCATATAGAAAACTACATAAGCTGTTTATGCGACCTCTCCATTTTTGCTGTGCCATATTGAGATTTATTAACATTAACATAAAATGTAATTTGATGTCAAGATTACGTAGTGAATGCCCTAGTAGGCTATGAATAATTTTATTGCAGAATTACTTGAAAAGGATTTTCACCTTCTACGTAGTAACTGTTCTTGATAGATTTTATTATTAAATTACAGCCAGTATCATCCCACTGTATGCAAACACTTTTTTATCGCTCTCCTTTCAAATTTGTTAGGTATCATTTGATATATGACCAGAATTTCCCTGTTATTTTGACGCCTACTAAACGCTTTTTTACTCTGTACAAATTAGAAATAACCCTCCTCGAAAACCCCAACGAAAATATAAATTAATTATTAATTGTCACTCGTACACGCATCAATGGCTGTAGAAATTAAGAAGAATTTTGCCACATCGATACAGAATGTTATGGAATAACATATCCGGTACTTTCATTTGGGAAAATTAAAAATCCACCGCAAACGAGGAGCTAGAGAGCTTGTTATTTAAATATACCTTAATTCTTACCTCGTGCAAAACCATGCAAAAAGCTCTCAGAATTGGGAATCTAAATGACCATATTGCAAGGTGTAAAGTACACAAAGGACGTTGGATCTAGGTCAGGCGGTGCCAGCAGATGTCTGAGGCCGTTGACCCATTCCCCATCGATCCCGCGTCCCAGTTTTGCTAAGCCTGCCCGGAGCTACCCGCTCCCTGATCGCGTTATGATAGGACGGGTACTTATTCTATAAGCTTTGCTTTCAATGGATGTTAAGGAATATTTTATTTAGTCTCGTGTTTTTCCTCTGCAAAGATTTGTTAATGCGGTACCACCCGCGGTTACAACTACTTTCCCTGGCGATTAAATGTCTCCCGAAAAATAAATATAACGTTTGTCAATCAGGAATTAGTGTATTTATATTGTATGAGTTGTTAATTTATCCATTACAAACTTACGAACAATCTAATCTATCCTCTTTATAATATTAGTGTAGATAAATTGGAAATAGCTCAAATCGTTTTGCGAATCCTTATAGATAAATAATATTCAAATCAGGTTTGCATTTTAAAAGTATCTTAAATAGAATAGTTTTGTCGTACAACCTGTTTAATATTGTAAATTCATAAATTCACAATTATTGCTGTTTATGCCATGAATGGTAGGTATGTCCCTGATTTATCTAAACAAGTCGCTTGAGTAAAATGAAGTTATGTGCAATTCCGTTGACCGTATGATTTTCAATTCTGTAGTCAAAATATCATGAAGCTGACACGAATCCATTGATTTCTCCAGTTACAAAATAACAGAAAGTTTCCTTGTTTCGTTGACAGCTACGTGAGAATGGTCACGAAGTTTACACACAATATAAACAGATACACGCCAAACGACATGTATGCCGGTTATAATTGTTCAAAGTAGGTTGAAATCACTAACTAGAGCTTGACGAATTGGGCATGCCACTGATGTACAACAAAACACATAACGGTATTTGAATGTGAGCACTTCTACATAACTTAGCTCTCTAAATGATGGCTGAGTTTCAGAGTGCCTTTAGTCTGGGCTGCTGTGACGTCAGTGCTAACATTGATCCGTCTGTCTGCACCCCTACCCCCTGTCGCCTCCCAGATTCGGCTTATGCAACTTTGTAAGCATTTGCGTCAGATTCAAGTCATCAGTTTTTATTTGTAAATGTAATCATGAAAATATTGGCAGAATTGAACTAAATCCAACCAACGTAACGTGGAATTATAACAGACTAGCAAACCCGTGCAACTTTGTCTGAGTTACATCTTCCCCGATTTGAAACGTTTTTCATTGATGCTCCGCTCCTATTAGTTATAGCGTGAAGTTATATAGCCTAGCCTTATATAGCCTTCCTCGTTAAATGAGCTATCGTATACTAAAAGATTTTATTAAATCGAACTAGAGCCATTTAAACATACTATCCCTTGAGCTTTATAATATTAGTATGTATAAAGAAGATAACATGTTAAATTATGGAGGTAATTTTCCCATGTTCAGTCTCCCTATCCCCGGTTCAAAGCCCGTTGCACAGCGATGCATCGATCCTGGACGTCGCGGCGCTGCGGCAGGGCAGACCCCGCCTCTCGACCAATCCCGTGCCTGCACCCTATGCAATCACAGATTTCACCAAATTACAACCTCCAACATTAACGCCCACATTGGTTTTGGAATTTGTATAATTTCTTCAATAATAGCATTCATTATTTTTTATATCTCGACTACCTTTTTAGATTGAAATTCTCTAAGTTAAACAACAATTTTAAACTTTCTCGCCCAACGGATCGTAACAAAGGTGTACCTCATTTCCTACGTGTCCAGATTTCTTTGAAATTCTATTCTCGTCCATGTTTATGCAATAATTCCCTTAGCGCCGTCCGATTATATTTTAAGTTTAACATTGTGTACGGTTCATTTACTGATTTAATTACACCGAGCTTACGTGTCTGACCTACATTACGACATATTGCGCTATCGAACGTAAAATTTCCTTAGGCGTTTTTAATTTAACTGAGAGTTAAAAATAGAACCGTGATATGTGCAACATCATTAGTTTTTCAGTCGTTTCGTGTGACATTCTCTCGTGTTCAAGTCTAGGGGGGTAGTTCCCTTTGGGCGGGCGGCTGGAGGGGCGCCCTGGGCGGCTGGAGGGAGGGGGGCTCCAGCGTCAACGACCGCCACTCGTCTGGCTGCGAGCGCGAGGGAACACCGTCCCAAGCTGCACCCGCCGAATTACTTTCAACTTACAATATTAACAATAGTATATTTTTTACCTGGCGTTTTTGCGCGACGTCCGTTCCGCCCCGAGCGGTTTGTGAGGCAACGACCGGTCGTCTGTGACAATTTCGCGAGTGCATTGCGAGTATTTTAGTCGGGTGATGTCGTGTTACGAATAGTGACGGTTGGGATGTCCACGCGTTCTTCGTCTACCGGTTGTTGGCAAGCGAACGAGTTTTAAGGTCTCGATGAGATGACTTATTGAGTTATCGCCGGACACGTGCGCGTCCGATGTTCGCTCGCTGCGACGTGGTGCCGGTGCCGCGATGCCGGTGCGGTCACGTTGATGGATAATCCTGCGCGTCCGCCCGCCGCCGTCGGCTTCTGTGACACATTGCTCGTGTGAAAGTGTAAGACTGCATCGATCTAAAATAGACGTTTTTATTTACGAACAATGCGCCGCATCGCGTCGACCGCTTCCTAGTGTGTGTTGACAGCGCATGAAGGATGTTCTTGTAGATTCTTTTGGAGTGCATTTCGTGAAGATGGTTCGCCTCGGTTTGGCGATGGTTGTCGGTGTGGCGCCGGCGCTGGTGTCGTGGTGGCGAGGCCAGGGCTCGTGGTTGCCGCCTCCCCTGGTCCTCCCGTCTCCTTGCTCGGAGAAAGCTCCTATATCATGGCCGCCGAGACGTTCGCCGTCCCTCTCTGACTGTCTGGAGAGCAGTAGCGATGAAGAGTCCGCTCGATCGATTGTCTGCCTAGTTAGACCTAAACTAGTAAGTAAATGCAGTATTTTAACTTTATTTCAGGTAATTTGGATATTGAAATATCGGAAATATAGGAAAAATATTACAATGTATTGTTGTCGTCTGCATCCAAAACTTTAGCTTTCTTTTATTATTCGCAATCGATATCTTCAGAGAGAAACAAACTGTAAAGCAGCTTCGCACGCGATGCTCTCTACCTTGTGCACCATTACAAACCATAAATATATTCGTGTAAAGACAACAATGGCTTGCGACGACGGCAGACATTAGCGGTTCATCTTTTGAACACAACCCAAACCAGTTTGCGGTGAAAGCTGAGTATTTGCATATTATGTGATATGTATGACACATTTATTAAAGTAATATAAAGAGTCTCGGTATAATAAAAGATGACATAAAACTCGTGGACCACACGCCAGACGTGCGGCAGACATGAATCACTCTCAGGACATTTCAATATCGTCTAAAAATAAATGAGCCTCCCCCATCGTTCCTTGTGATTTAGAGCGATATAATCGTTAAGGATAATCGACTGTTCATGTTCTCGAAATTTACGAGCCATGTTCTAGAAACGGTTTTTAGTGCCTGAAAAGGTCTCGGCTCTATATGGTACGAACAATTGTTCCGCAGTCACGACATGAAGTTTATTTGCATAATAACTCGATAACCGATGTTTGGTACTCTCTCGTAGCAATAAATATCGATCAATATGTGGATCAAACATCGATCATTCACCTTTGGTATTACGAAAGCGTACCTCACGTGCGTCGCGTCGGTTGCAACGCGCACGGCAGATGCGTTGCAAATGTCACGATATTTACGTCCGCGATGCGTCGCGTGCGCATCTCGGCCGCCAGCGCCGTCCATCGATCCCGTTCGATTTCCAAACAGTTAATTGTCCGCAATAGGTTTTTATGTCGTCTTATGCGTCGATAACTACCTATTCCAATTATTTTTTCGCGTATGCGCACGTTTTATATTACTTTTCTTTTTAATGAAAGTCCTACAACTGTTTAATTGCGTAAATCCTGTATTTAATAATAATTTGTATTCTTTATAATCGGCTTTACTTGGAGATCAGACGAATAATCTGTGATTTTTATAGATATATGCCATATTATGTTTTCTTTATACCCAGGTCGAATTACCTCATTAATATTAACCACATTAATCAAGCATAGATCCTCGATATCGTTATGTATCAACTTCTAACATTTCATAGTCTGGTGTTACCACTTCTCACCTTCAAACCAAGTAGCACTACTATCAGGAACATGTCCTGTATTACATGGTGCTGTAAAATGAACTCTAATCCCTGGTGATAAGGTCCACGCCAAGTAATTGCGAGTGGCGTTGTGCAGAATGATATTGTGTCGGAGTCTTTACCCGTGACGTCCTTGCACCTTTGTTCAGGTTCCGTTTTGTGACCGAGAATATGAGATGATACGCTTGACGTGTTTATAAACATATAGACTGGTCTACAATGTGTATGTGCGTGTTTAATATATTGAGGTACATGTAGGGTAGGTTCAAAGTATGTATAATTTTATCCAGAAAAAAAATAGTTTCCAATGCATTATTTACACATCATGCTACAAACATATTAGATGAGAAAAATAATGGCGAATGGGTTCAATCAAATTGATAGCAAATGGAATTATTTGATGTTTGATTTTTATCTTCAAGAGTTACACTACTTGCTCCAACGTTCTAAGAATTGCTTTATGTCTTACACTCGTCTTAATAGTAAATATTCTGCAACAAATAAAACTACCGAAAGTCCCCGCTAATTACTACAAGAATATTATAAAAAATCCTTTTTGTTTGTTTGTATATAGGTTCCGAAACCATAGACCTATCTGAATAATTCCTCCTCCAATGGAAAGCTACATTATCAAGGAGTAGGCTGATAGCCATATTTTATTCCGCAAGAAGAACGCGGATAAAACCCCGCGGCGGAAGCAAGCCCTAATGTCTTTCAGTTCTCAACTCTTTCGCAATCACGCGGCGGACTGCGGTACCATTTCATCATGCCTAATGCTGCAAATCTATGCGAAACATCATGCAATTTTAACGGCAATTACTTAACGTTTGGCATGTTCCTTGACTTGGTGGTGGCTTGTGCGGCGACACCGGCTTCCCGGACGCGGCGATTAGCTACGTTACTTGTGCTTGTTTGTGTTTCCATGAAACTCGGCAATCAAGGCTGTGAGAGTTGATCGCGCCAAGATTGGAAATCGAAAGCTATGGACCTAATCGTTTCTATAATGATTAGTGTTAGTAACTTTCTTGACTGCGTGAGGTGTTTTGTAGTACGGGTTGAAAATATAATTCACTAAATAGGTAAAACGTGCTTACGCTAAGCGATTTTACCCGCGTTGCTCCCATATCCGAAGGTATGCGGGGATAAAATAAAACCTAGGCACTCTCAAATAATGTAGCTTTCCTTTGGTGAAAGAATCATTCAGGTTTTTTAATAGTTTGAAGATATATTCATTACAAACAATCAAAATAATTAATCTTTCCTCATAATATATGTGTAGAGTTTATATGTAGTTCAGAAAATGGCAATAAAGATTTAACTAATAAATCTTCACAATTGTATCTTTAGCTAAAAACTGGATATATGGCATACACGATAACCTTTAATTAACATTATAAATATATCCATGACTCAAATCCCACGCTATTGCTTTGTGAATTGTATGGAATATGTTTTTCCTCTGATAACTTCAATGTCACGTTTTGTTGTAATTAAATAGAAGGATAATAATTAGACGTATAACTGACTAGTGGCTCCCCGCGGTTTCACCCGCGTTCCCGGGATAAAAAGTAGCCTATGTGTTATTCCAGAACATATTCTAGCTCTGTGCCAAATTTCAAGCAGATCCCTTCAGCCGTTGGAGCGTGAAAGAGTAACAAACATCCATACATACATACATCCATACTTACAAACTTTCGCATTTATAATATTAGTAGGACAATTAGGTCACCCAGGTAAAATATTATTCCTTTTTATAGAACTTAAATCTTTTCGATTTTTATGAATTTTTTGTGTGTATATTTGTTACGTCTGAGAAAAGGTCTTAAACCATTTTTCACCATTCTACCACCACTCCCTATATTATTATCGCGAATTTAGCATTTCTCATATTACAGAACAACGTTTGCCGGGTCAGTTAGTTATAAAAATAGTCTTTGTAATTCCAAAACAGTCGTAATCTCATGTCATTTCCTTTACGCAGTTATGCCATAATAACGTTTCCTGGTCGGAGGACTGTGAACTCCAATAATGCGCAGTTAATTACTGACAGACTTGCATGGAATGTATGGTATGCAAGGAAAATGTTACTGTCCTATAGACCATCCTTGCGCTGTGATTCACCTGTCGAAAGTCATTAAGATTAACTATAGGACACATGCACTGCAATTAGGTAATTCGTTCCTTATACCGTCTAGCTTCCACTCCGCGGTTTCACCCGCGCGTTGTTCCCGTTCCCGTAGAAATAAGGGATAAAATACAGCCTATAAAATGCACAAACAACGTAACTTTCTATTGGTGAAAGAATTATTTTAATCGATACAGTCGTTTCGGAGCCTATTCCTAAATAATTAATAAAAAATTAAATCTTTCCTATTTATAATATTAGTATAGATCTAACTAAAGGTAAGTCATCGTATGCGGTGATAATTAACCGTTGCATAATTTCTAAAAATTACATTGTCTACTCTCACTACCGCATGTTTTAAATTCTCCGAGGTTTTTCGACTAACGGTGCGATTCAATTACGAAAGTGACAGCTTACAGTGCGGTGTGATAGCCGTCCGCAGAACCGCTGACAGTCGGCCCGGAGCGCCGCCGCAGCCGCACGTGTGCTGGACTATATCATATACATATATTATATACCGAGATCGCAAGCGTGTGCGCATAACACTTGTGGTATTTTCTACTGAGACAATTCTATTGTCCTTACCACTTGTACATAAATATATACAGAGTGTAGATAATGGTATCAATGTAGCTTTTTGTTGTCGTCCACTAAAACAAAGTATGTTGGTCAAGGAGCGTTTGTTAATAAAGTGGAAAATATCAACGATAAGATAAAGTTGTTGCGCGACAGTATAATTTTATCGCGAATCGTTATAGAGTGCAGTGCGGGAGGAACGCAGTGCAAAAATTGCTTCCTGCCCTCCTATTCATGCGGCAAACGTCGCCGCCGCGACAATACCCCGGGAACTGTGGTTGTTGATGTACATCACAAATGCGGGAATTCGTAAACAGTGCGCGAAACGAATTGTTTAATTTCAACGAGTAAGTGACAATACTCAACAAATAAACCAGTGAAGTTAATGATGGGGCATCGTTCCGAAGTGGCCACGCCTGATAACAGTGACGAGGAGAGCGGGGAAGCCTTCACTGACGGTGATTTTGGTGATTCCGACGAAGAAACTATTGTAGATAAAAACAATGAAACCAAATCGTCGCATATACCTATCAATGAGACTGTAAACGAAGAAATCGGAAATATGAATGATTCAGTAGATGATGCGGACCAAGCTAATGGCTCAGCACATCACAATAATGTTAACGGACATAAGAGTTGTGATAATGGACATATAAGTGAGTCCGAAGCCCATAGTCAGGCGAAGATGGAGTTTAGAAGGGATTCCCACGGTGATCAGAACCCTTCAATCGTTGGAATACTCGGTGATCAACAGAATCATGTACGTAACACTTAGATTCATTCCTTTACCTTATAACTTTATATTTATAAGAAAAATCTGAGCACTTCCTGCTTATTTCCCAATAATTATCCTTATTGATTCGCAGGTGAGTCATTGATGATTTACCATCAGCTAACGGTTCAATGATATTCCCTTTCCCTTTTTGGCGTGCCGAATATTCTAGCGAAGGTAACATATTAAAATTAAGAACGTGATTTGCTTCATAATTTTATGGTGTACAATGTAAACCAAGGTCGATAATTATTATCTTATCTGTAATTGAAAATTTGCCACATTCGGTGATATTCAGAGGCCGCATTCTTTACATTAAAGTTGTCTCAGGTGGACACTGTGTTAGTCATCGTACGTTATGTATGTACGTAAGGTCCCGTTTACATCGTAGAAAATGCCATTCGTCGCGTGTGGTTTCCATTTGAAGATAGATATTCGTGAGTGTGTAATTTAAACGCGAAATTGTAGACTAGGAGTGGTAAGGTCAGTTGTGATATAGTGCAATACACGCGCGCTCTTTGCGGTGAAATAACCTTGTGATGTCACATCGGTCGGACATGACGCTTCCAGAGAGCTTGTTGACACTAGCCGGCAAACTGGTACTGCTTTACGTAAGTCATTCTCTAACAATTAAGTATTAACAATGCGTCGCGGACTATTGATGACAATTTCCTTTCGACAGGTGATTGTTTTAGTCATGAATTTTCAATCATTCCTAGTATGACACATTAGCCAGTTTATGTGTGGCCTCAGTTGGAATCGCGTGTGTTGTCTGGGGAGGTGTCTCGTGTGGTGACCTCATCATATTCGCGCAGGGTCCAATGGCATCGCCGGAACTCTTCCTACGAATAGCCACAAGACTATTGATGCTCTATGTGAGTGCTCCATGGAATTTTAATGAGCGTTATTAAAAAATACGGTACCTCCTATTTGTTTTACCTTACGTAGAGCCATTTCACTAGTGATTGCTACTGTGGCTGTAGCGGTTCATGAATTAATTTTGTTGACATAGATTCCAAATACTAGACTCGTATAAACATTAGCCATAACAGGTTTGAGACTCAAAATATAATTTTTAAAGTGTTCTTTGGTTAGGATGCAGTTAAATGGCGATGAGACACCGTGAGGTCATCATTTAGCATAAGCAAGCATACCTATATTTAATTTGTCATAGATATATTCAATTAACACGTGTTGGTACTGTGCGATGTTCCAGCGCTTCAGTAATGATATTGTAAAGTATGGCGTGGGTTTTATCAGTTTGCAACACATCCTTGAATGAACATGTGGCAAACATTTGTTCCACGATAAACATAAACATGACTACATCGATCATACCTCGGCACGGTTACGCTTCAAAAAGACAATACCCACTAAATTATGTTTTGAAAGACTAACGTATGTTTTCTCAAATTAGTGAGTGTAATTCGTCTCGTCATAATTCGTTTCACTAGTGAAACGTGACTGGTGTCGGTTATGCGATGTGTAAAGCAGAAAATAATCGTAAACACGCTAAGGAATTATGCAAGAACAAGTGATTATGAGCTTTGAACAGGTTAATTTGCAGCGTTGTGTAATCGAATCAACAGCTCGTGCAGTTTTTGAAGCTGGCATAAGGAATCCGATTTATTAAATGTCTATACTAATCATGTATATAGGATACCTATAAAAAACTCGCTTTAATATATGAAACACAAAACCATGTGACTTATTATTTTACTTTCATGTTGGCTTGCTGAATATTTATCTATGCCTTTCACAACTCCTTCCGAATGATTGATTATGAAAGTATACCAGAAGTAAACAATAAATAGATAGAAAAAAATAAAAAGAAAACTAGTAACTTGCAAGCAAATTTTGTCAACCGTTTGACGCGGCTGTCAATATCACGCAGAACCAACTGGGCGGATGCTAACGGCGCTTTCACTGTTGCAATACCAAAGCCTCCGGTGGCCAAATAAGGTACATTAAACCACAGTTTTTATTGGATCGATTGATCTACTCTACAGCTCCTTTTGCGGCAACAGTCTTCTAAGAGAGAGTAAGAATTCTAGTACTATCTGCCGCTAGCGATGTTCTTCGCGTTCCCGGAGTATCTTTAATGTTAATCGACTTCATTCAGATATCCTACCAATATTATAAATGCGAAATTTTGTTGCAATGTATGTATGGTGCATTTGTATGTTTGTTTACTCTTTCACGCCCGAACGGCTGAAGGAATTGTTATGAACTTTGGTATAGAGTTAGGATATGTTATCGAATAACTTTTTATCCTGGGAAAATTTAAGATCTCCCGCGGGGAACGCTGGTGAAACCGCAGAGAGCCAATCATATAATTATTTTAATTAAGAATGTAAAATACCTCTGTGCCTGTGCCAAGTTGCGTCAAAACCCCTTCAACTGATGTTGGGTGTACGACTATCGAACATACATCCATCCCTCACAGACTTTCCGTATATTATTCCGTGTCTATATCCCTAATTAAACTTATCTCTATTATATAGGCTTAAAACGCATTAACTCTAACACGAGTATGGAATGGACGTATTAGTAAACAGTGATTGTGCCGCCCGCGTGGATTATCGGCCTTTAACTGGAACGATCGTGTTTATCCTTGGCGTCATATCGTATATTACTGTCAATATACATTGACCGACTGCGGTGAATGAAAACGGTATTACGTTGTATTATTTATGTGGTCCTTGAATGGTGAATTCTAGGAGTACTTTGGACTGACGTAATTTTTCTTCCAGTCATTCGCGTGTCAATGGCGTCTTTAAAAAAAGCTAATTTAAGTAAAATAAATCTATATTGCAGTGATTTTCAATCAGAAGCTACCATATTTAGATATAATGTAGGTACTTAGTGAAGTAGTTTATTAACTTTACCAAATATACTAATTTGTCAGCATTTATGATTAAGCAGTTCAAGTAATCGACATGTAGCAACTCTTTATCCTCTATTTTATTAAGTGGCTCGGTCTTTTTAAATTTGTCAACATTTATGATTAACCATTTCAAGTAATCGACATGTAGTAACTCTTTGTGTGGTTCTCGTATTGTATCCTTCAATATAATACCAACAAATTGAAGAGCCTTCGGTGTACAAGGACCGACATCTGGGTAGTGACCTTCGTGTCCTGATCACATTGTTCATGGTGATGTCACCAAACGGCGCCAGCGCTTGCAAACCGACACATTTGTCTAACTGTATATTGGCCATATGTTTGCACTGCACGTTGTAAATTTTAATATGTTAATGTAAAACCAAGTAATACTTGTATCTTCTGATGGCGTAGTTCTTCGAGAGGCTTGTTTTCCTCGCCTCATATCATCTGAAGAGATTTGTTGAGGTTCACAAGTGGTTTATTGATATGTTTTCTCAACAATTAGCATTCATTTTAGTTTACTGAGGTAATATATAAGCGACATTGGAATTTACCTTTTGCGGATCCCATAAGGTCAAAGTTTCGCCATCTTTTAGAAGAATAGGTAACATTAGCAACGAAATGTCAAGGGAAAACGTGATGCATTTAGTGAATGCAGACTGCAGACGGGTCACGTTGTAGTCATGATGTTAGTTTTACACTAATTTCCGTCTCGAGGTTTTACCCGCGTTCCAGGTGGACCTTCAATTTTTCCGGGGTAAATTAGCCTATCTGATATATCAGAACATATTCTGTGTCATGTCTCATTCAGATCCCTTCAGAATAAGCTACTTGTTATCCCGGGAAAATTGAAGATCCCCGGGAACGCAGGTGAAACCGCCGGGAACCACTAGTTTATGCACCTGCAGTTTTTAAAGATATCGTCTGTAATGAGTAACCGGCTAAACAATAACATTTTATCGTATTTCTTTGTTATCAGCGTTTGGTGACCTCATACGCTTATCAGTCGTACCTACTCGCATACCGGCGAGTGGTCAGGTGAACAAACGGACCTTTCGCCATATTGCTAAGTAACGAAAGAGATGGAAGACTGTCGATACGTCAATTCATAGTCGAGATGAAAGAATAGCATTGTTGTTTATATTTTAAGAATCTATTCTATGTAATTTGTTTAAATTCTTGTTTTGGGTTATCCTTATCAGTTGGTGTTTTGATCTTTCTGTTTTCATATACGATGTTTTAAGAAATCTTTTGAATAATACCATCTATATTTTGATTTTATGACTACGATACTTTTACTAGCTGACCCACGCAACTTTGTCAGCGTCATGTTCCCTGTTTTTACAACATTTTTTATTGATGCTCCTAGTTGTCGTAACGTGATGTTGTATAGCCTATACCTTTCCTCAATAAATGGACTAACCAACACAAAATTTCTGTTTCAATTCGAACCGGTAGTAGTTCAAAAAACTTACAAACAAACAAACTCTTCAGCTTTATTATTAGATACTCAAGAGTTTTCGGAGGTGATAGATACTTAAATCAATTGAATAGGAAAATATTATAGCCTCATAATTCACAAAATATACCTACTTTATTTTTAAAATAACTCGTCGCATCACCCTTCCCATTATATGCCGCTCATCGTGTTGATTATATTATGAAACATGTCTTGTGTTACATAATGTTTGCGAGGGGAGTGTATTGTTGCTGCCTTGCTATCTATCTATCCATCCATCCATCCATAAGCTAGTACATCCCGTCACCCGCATTTTAAATGGTCTTTGTATAACGCCCGTATGCCTTTGAGGTCGGGCGAAACCGCAACTGTTACTCTTTGTGTAGGTACTACTTTGTGCCCGCAATGTCTTCTGTATAGAATGTAAAGGTCCTTCTTCATGGTCCTATTTGAGATTATTTACGTCGTAACAAACAAACATTGCAAATGTTCATCAAAATGCTTCCGTTCCACTGTAAAGTCTCAGATGAAATACCATATGATTATATATAAAGCTATGGTCTTCATAAGCGTTTAATTGTCTAGTATAATTGGTCTAAATCTAAGAAGCCTTGTAAAAGAAAACAACCATCACGCTGCGACGCTCATAACATTTTTAATTGCGCCTTCATTATGTTGTCACTTTTCAATTAGGTATGTTAGTAATTATCACAACAAGATTATAGTGTTTGTTAGGTACCTAGAAGTATACGTCAGACAGGGGTTCCCCAAGACCCTTCACTTGATGACCTTTGTCCATTAGTCAGACTATTCCTCTACCTAATCACAGTTTAATGTATGCAGCTGATAAGAAGCTGGTCTCAATTATTCTGTGGCTATTCTAGCTTTTAACTAGCTGACTCGAACAACTTTATCTGTGTCACATATGTTTCTTTTCTCCGTTTCTGCAACATTCTTCATTGATACTCCACTCCTATTGGTCATAGCGTGATGTAGTACAGCCTTCTTCGATAAATGGGCTATCCAAGACTAAAATAACTTTCAATTTGGACCAGCAGTCCCTGTTATTAGCGCGTTTAAACAAACTTTTTAGCTTTATAATATTAGTAGATATCGACTGGTAATCTTAATCTCAGAAGGGTTGTACCTAGCAAAATGGCGACCATTACAGTAGTAATTCTACGCAGAGAGTAGTATGACTAGATTAGTGAAACAGCTGAACTTAAATAAACTGTGTCACCAGCGCCACGCATCAGAGGCGGTGTTTTATCACGAACCATTGTCTCGCGTCATTGTTATTGCTAATTAGTCCGTAATTCAGTTTGTTTGCTGTCCGAAACGAATTGCCTTGTTGTGTTATGGATTTGGGAATTGGATATTGCTTTAAACAAGTATACAAGTGCTATTCTTGAAGGGGTTTCATCCTTTTTTGCCCAACTACGTCCCCATTGAGCACGGAACTCCTCTAAAAACGAGGAGAATTTAGGCTTAAAGTATTTAGATTGGCTCAAATTATTGTATGAATGATTTACAATGAGCAGTACTAGGTGTTACGTTTTTTATCTCCAAAATTTGGCCTTGAACTAATCTGGGTGAAGAGATATGATGAGGTCAAGGCTTTCCCAGAGAAATCTTATTCACTCAAGAGTGTAGAGAATTTTATGCATGCTTAACCCGAGCCGGTCTGAATTTAACTGAAGGTACTATGTGTGATATATATGTGAAATCTGGTTTTCTAAACTAAATAGGTTCGTAAGTAGGTACTACAATATAATACTGTGACGTCTTCGACGACAATGTATGTACAGATATTTTCAAGACATTGTATGTAATCATTAGTGTTTATTGTTCAAATTACATATAGGCACATATTTTTCACAAACACATGGATTTTCAAATATATGTTAAAAATATACTTTAGGAACGTCTTCTCATAAGATAGATCACTCATCATGTGACTGTAATAAACACGAAAGTTAGATCTATGGATGTTTGTTAGTCTATCAAGCAGCAATAGAAGGGTTTTAGCGGATACCCCAGTGGAACATCTTCAAAATTAGCACATATGATCATAAGTGAACTCGCGGGACAGAATCATGTTGAATTATTCTGAGTCATATTCTTTATAACCCAAAGTGACAGTGCAAATGAGGTCAATTTGTCAAATGCCTGGCTGTAGTCTTCTGTAATCCGTACGAAGATCCACCCACACCTCTTGCTCAATATTTTACCCGCAGTTGCCAATTTGCAAGAAATATGATCATGATGTGTTTTAAATGAGTAGTAACCTATTACATGGGCTCGTGTCATTGACAGCCCGCTTGGCTTTGTGGTTAGTGACCCTGACTTTCAAGCCGCCGGTTGTGGGATCGAATTCTAACAAGGCAAACATTTGTGTACATGTTACTCTCTTAGTGCCAGAAGGGATAAGATATAGGTGAAAATTTGAACACTTGAAAATTTTTTTGTCCAGTTTTCTCATTAAGAATTATCATTGTCTTTTTTATTTATTGTCCCAAATTTATGCAGCATCAGAACCAGTAAATGCATTTTTTTTCTATGAATTGCATTTGGTTCTGACCCGTCTGTACAAGACGTTGACAAAAACCGCTGAATGCTTGTCCATAAGGAATCTATGCACTCTAGCCTTGAATATCCGTAGTCCTTAATTTAGTAGCGAAATTGTTTTTACTAGTATGTATGTATAACTAATACGACTTGGAATCGAACCCAAGACGCGTAAAATAAGGCGTTATCTCAAACATGCGGGTAATGAAATTAAACGGATGTGATAAATGTATGTAGAATATATTATATAGCTTCTTATCAGTCTGGTTCATGTCTAGTCTTTTAGTTCCGTTCTGTGTTTCTGTAACTACTTCCAGTTCTCACTGGTGGTAACTTGTGTTATTCCAAAACATATTCAACTCGTGGCAAATTTCATTTTGGCGTTCTAGCTTGATAGATTGTAAGACACCTATACAAACTTTCTCATATATAATACTGGTAAACTACATACTTCCGCTTCGCGGTTGCACCCGCGTTCCCAGAGGACCTTTAGGTTTCCCGGGATAAAAGATATCCTATGACCTTCCGCAAGCTCAATCAATGTTTGTACCAAATTTCATTCAAATCGGTTCTTTGGTTTAAGATTGAAAGCATAACGGATAGAGATACATTCGCATTTATAATATCATCTTTATACCAGCCATAAGACGTCCACTGCTGAACATAGGCCTCGCCCATCAATTAACCTGCAAACAGGTCACAAGAGGCCTGCATACCGTTGGATTTGTAAAATTTTTAGGTTTTATTGATTGTGGTGGCTCCGTAAGCCGTGGTGGCTCAGTTGGGAACGCACCGACTTACGATCATGAGGGTGCAGGTTCAAACCCCGGCCCGTACCTCTGAGTTTATAAAAACTTACGTACGGATTCACACCACTGGCTTTTGGTAAAGGAAAACATCTTGAGGAAACCTGCGTGCCCGAGATGTCACAATAAAAGGCATGTGAAGTCCGCCAATCCGCACTAGGCCCACGTGGTGGACCATGGCCTAAATCCCCACGATGTTAGGGGAGGCTCGAGCTCCTCGGTGGAGACGTATATGAGCTGATGATGATGATTGATTAATCTTATTATTGTGTTTTCCACGTTCCAGGCAGAGCAGCGTCTCGCGGCGCGGCGGGCGGCCCGTGCGGAGGCGCGCGAGATCCGCATGAGGGAGCTTGAGAGGCAGCAGCGGGAACAGGAGGACCATGCAGACAAAGCGTACGATATGTATGGGGCGAAAACAGGTACATACCAATCGTTTTTAGAGTCCCGACTCGTAAGTGCTTGCAAAGTTGTGATGATAATTTTTGGGGTTTGATCTGCAAGCTAGATTTCATTCAAATCTGTTATGATTTTCCAACTTGATGAGCATTGATGACCATTAGAAATAAATTAGATAGCCATATGAATAATTATAAAAACGTTATGTTGTCGCTTCTTCTCAGTCGAAAACTATCTTACAAACAAATAATATTTTCGACAACTTTTATCTTCGTATTATTCTGAAGACATTAGCTGTCCTTTGATGTCGAAACAGACTTAGACCAAACCAAATATGTCCTTTAAGTTTTATCATTTTATATAGGGTGATTTTCTAACACTTTTAGGTTCTTTATTCCCCATAATAGTAGCCAAAGTTGTATAAAAAGCTCGAAGTCTGATTGAACCGTTTGTATAGAAACGGTGGGTCGTCGCGGCGGTACCCGGCTGGCGGCTCTCAGCCCGGCCGTGGCTGCGCACTCGCCGCGCCGCAGTTCTGAAGACTCCGCCGACGACGCCTTCAACGTTAAGGACCTTAGGGTATGTATGGACTTGTACAAACACCTGACAAAACAATGCTGAGCGAAAAGATTCTGATTCAAAATCAAATTAACAGCCCGGTTGGCTTTGTGGTTAGTGACCCTGACTTTCAAGCCGCGGGTCGTGGGTTCGATTCCCACCCAGGACAAACATTTGTATGCATGAATATGTCTGTTTGTCCTGTGTCTGGATGTTAATATCTATATAAGTATGTATTTAAAAGTAGTATATGTAGTATATCAGCTATCTGGTTACCATAACACAAGCTCTCTTTGATGCTTAATTTGGAATCAGATTGGTCGTGTGTGAAAATGTCCCAGGATATTTATTTATTTATTTAAATCATTTATTCACATACCAAAATACATACTTTGTAATAATAAGATACATAACAAGTTTTGAAAATCAAATAGATCCAAGTTAATGATGATATAAACTTAATTGATTTTTCATTTAATTCTTCATTAAGTAATCAAATAATAAAATGCTATTGGTGTTATATTGCCTCTTGTGCTGTAAATTTGTCGTGTATCATAGATTTCGTCAACATACCGTCATTGCCAACATCATCCATCTATCTGCCCACATCCTCCCACCGCTGGTACAGCACTGCCAATACCCTACTTATAGTATTTATTATTGGTTTAGTCAGTACCGTTTGTAGGGTAGGTCACTGCTTTTTCCAACCTAATTAAATTCTTTGAAAAGTTTACTCGTAAATTGAGTCTTTGTAAAGTTTTATGCATCGAGCATGTAACCAATAGAGTGGAACTGTTAACAGTTTTGTTAGAAAACAAAATACGCCAAAACGCTGCGCCGGCCCCTGTGTTCTGATTGGCCGACTCAAGGTCAAGTCGTACACACAGGTCTCTTATTGGTCGGGTACTGTTTTAGTTCGAGCGTGGTTTGTTAGTTATACCAGATATACGTGACAAATCATTGATGCGTTGCTAAACAAATGGCTCACTATTGCTACTCTATTGGTTACATGCTCGATGGTTTTATGTAACAAAAGTGTGTGTTTGGAAATCAGCAAGAATTTTTTGTTATCTATGATTAAGGTTGGTAATTACAACTTTTTAAAGTATACAAAATTTGGTGTCTCAGACTTCAAACCCCGTGACTTCTACAGCCTGATTTTTTAACAGTAAATAGTAGATGAATATTACGGAAAGATTACTGTTCGTCATGATACAAAGAAGAAGATGTATTTCGGTACCTTAATTTGCAAACCTAATAACTCCACTTTTCTTTTTAAATTTCATTTTGATACCGGCAGAAACTAGATGAGATCTGGAATCATCCGGTATCGAAATTAAATTAAAAATAAAAGTGGAGTTATGAGGTTTGCAAATTAAGGTATCGATTTATAAAATAGCAGATTCGTGGCCCAGATACCTACTTACCATCAGATGGACTCCATGGATGGAGGACTAACATTTGTATACATGAATATATCTGTTTGTTCTGTGTCTGGATGTAAATATCTATAATATGTATGTATTTAAAAGTATTATATCTAGTATTATCAGCTATCTGGTTACCATAACACAAGCTCACTTTGAAGCTTACTTTGAAATCAGATTGACCATGTGTGAAAAAATGTCCCAGGATATTTATTTATTTATTTTTGTACAATTTCAGCACGAATTGAAAGAAGTGGAAGAGAAGTTCCGCAAGGCGATGATCCTGAACGCGCAGCTCGACAACGACAAGGCGGCGCTCGGCTACCAGCTCGAGCTGCTCAAGGACAGGATAGAGGAGCTCCATGAGGAGTATGCACAGCTTCAGGTACAACACAACACATACTATCCTAACAAAAATTGTAAATGCGAAAGTAACTCTGTCTGTCTCGCTTTAAATTTAATACACAGTCTAGAGCCTGAGAAAGGATATAAGCAAATTTTTATCCTAGAAAAATGGAAGATCTCCCGGATGCACGGGTGAAACCGCGAGGAGCCACTAGTCTTTTATAATGAGGAAAGATTGTTTAGCTCCAAAACTACTGAACCAATCTGAATAACTCTTTCAAAATGTAGCTTCATTATCAGGGAGTAACTTAGGCTATATTTAATCTCCATATTCCTATGGGAATGAAAACTATGTGAGTAAAAACGCTCGGCAAAGCTAGTAAACAACAAAAAAGTAAAAACAACAAAAATATCTTATATGCATGTTTTAAATACTCGATATAAGTATTAAGGAAAACAATATGTTAGTTTATTCTTAATTAATCTAAATCGGTATTAGCTTTAGTCATTTTGACCTTCATAAGTTCTATATTACAGGAAAATTTGGTTAATAATGCATTGTATCTTTAATTTAATTTGCATACCATAAAATGAAAATATTTTCAGTCAACCAAATATGCATATATTTATTTAATCCTATTATTAGTAAGTGATATGAACATACAATTTAGATTTTTTTTATGATTGAGAATATAATTTTTTTGCGGTCATTGCGTTCTACTAACATACTTAGTTTATAAGTAATTTCAAGTACCTACTAACAATTTATGGATTTTTGTTCATCTGAAATACATGAAATTATTATTATTTACTTAGAACATCACCGATTCTTGCTTGATTCAAATAGGCTTCAAATTTGAATAAAAATGATTCGATTTTTGATTTGATTTTTGAAATCTTAAACTTCCAGAATCGGAATCATTTATTAGTGAAACACAGGTGTACATAATAAAGATTTTAAATTCACATTTAGTGCTCTATGTTTTGCAATGAAAGGCATACAAATTAAAGGAGTAATATTTAGAAATTGAAATTAAAAACAAATATAAAGAGATTAAAAAGATTAAATAAGAAAAAATCATCAATTCTATTCTAGCGGGAGCACAAGGAGAAGTGTTCGGCGCACGAGCGTTTAAAACGCGAGCACGTGACTCTAGAGCGTGAAGTCGCGTTGGCTAGGGATGCAGTGAGGGCTAGAGATGCAGCTGCTGCCGCCGCGGGGTTCGCGTTTGTGGACGCGGGGGTTGAAGGGGTCGGGGTGGGGGTCGACGCGGGGTCGGGCATGCCGGCCCTGGCGCTGGTCTCCCACCACTCGCAACAGCTGCTCGATGATGCCGGGGAAGGGACTCTAGGTATATATAACTGCATTTTTTTAAGTATAATGTCGTTTAGGATTAAAATTTTATCGTGAGCATGAGTTGATAAAGGTTTTGCTATAAGAAAGAAATGACAGGCGACACTTCATGTAATTGTCTTCATTTCAATGAAAAACGGTTAAATTTTTTGGATATTGTTAAGTCTATAAAAAGTAATTGTTTGGGGACTGAATTAATTCAGTTGTAATATACTGACCAACCCTATTTCTAATATAATATAAAATTGTCGTCTCACAGTTTTAATAATCCCCCCCCCCCCCCCCCCCCCCCCCAATTTTTTTATTAACTTAACAATATCAGAGCTGTAATTAACTAAGTATGTCTGAAAAAGGAGCTAATCTCTTTTTAACTGCTGTTACGTATATACAGAAGAGGAGCCAGCAATATTATGTAGTACCAAAAGTGCCAATATACAAATTGCATTGATTATAATCTTATATTAAAACTGTAACTTATATTTTCAGATGTCCGATTGCAAAAGTTGTTGAGCTCGAAACAGTCTCTCGAGTCGGAGGTGCGCAAGCTCAAGTTGCAGCTCAACGAGGAGCGCGCCGTGAGGCAGAACGGAGTTGCCACCCACCACGATCAAGAGTATGAGAATGAATGTGAGTTTTACAATACATATTTTTAATTTACTTAAATAATTAAGTCCAAAAAAGTTGTAACGACACATTTCCTCGCGGGGCCGAGCTTTGCCGAGCGGTGCGGGGCCTAAGGCGCGGCCTGCTAGTTCCGCGCGCACTATACTACCTACTACTTGATGTGCGTACAAAAATTATTATCATAACTTAAAAAAATATACTACAATTCCTTCACTAATTAATAGAAAGGAATTTAGTTCCATCGGGAACTTCGTCCCTTGACACCTCTCAAGTTTTATTTATATATTTAGTAATAGTATTTTGTGTAGCATAGTTCTATTGCTTATGGAAAATGTTGTTTGGAGTTGTTATTAGCACTTGTATCAAAATTTTAACTTTCAATCCAAGAAATCTTTCCATCGTTTTTCATTCCCACGTGACCAAGTATGAGACACATTCTAATTCATAATATACTAATATAAATAACATTCTATTGAAATCTTCACATCGTTCCTTTTCACAAGACCAGACCTATATAGCAATATACACATAACACTCTGACTATTCATAAGTGCTTGTGTAGGCCTATTAGAAATATAAACATTATTATATTTTGACAGCTCGGTTGGCTTTGTGGACGTGGGTTTGAATCCCATCCAGGACAAACATTTGTATGCATGAATGTCTGTTTGTTTTGTGTCTGGATGTAAATATATATAAATTCTTAAATTTAAAAGTATTATATGTAGTAGTATATCAGCTATCTGGTTACCATAACACAAGCTTAGTTTGGAATCAGATTGGCCGTGTGTGAAAAATGTCCCAGGATATTTATTTTTGACGTGACAACGTCTTATAAATTGGTTTGCCGGGTGACACTTCAAGAAACTGCGTTACGCTCCGCTCACGTTACGTGACGTTATGTTTTAAATTGTTACTATTATTTCATCCTTCTTCCTACTATACGAATGAATATTCACATTAAAATTATTTTACCACTCAAAGTCGTTGTCACGTAAAACTTTCGCCCGTATACCGACTTTACAGGCAACCAATTTTTATTATTTATAACATTCCAGTGGAGTCCGTCCGTCGGTCCCTCACCGAAGCCCGAGGCCGGGCTGCCCGCGCGGAGGCCGAGGCGGCGCTGCAGGCGGCGGCGGCGGCGCGGCTCGACGCGCAGCTCGCCCGCCTGCGCGCGAGGCAGGACCACCAGGACGACCACGAGGAGAAGCTCAAGCACGAGCGGAGGAGGCTGCAGCGAGAGGTATACTCAACCTCGAGGATCTGGGATCGGGAGGAATTACGTACATTAACATGTGTCTCAGCGGCGCCCTAGCCAACGCGACCTCACGCTCTAGAGTTACGTGCGCCGAACACTTCTCCTTGTGCTCCCGCTGGAAGCTTAAGTTATAATATTAAAATTGATTTTACGATAGTTTATACTGAAAGAAAGAAATTATTGACAGCACACTTTAACACTACATAAGGATTACACAAGAACACAATTACATACAAATAAACATAAAAAAAATCAATGACATACATATGGTGGGACTACTGTCAAAAGAAACGCGTTGAAAATAACAGCGCTGATTTTCAGCTGACTGACTAAATATCTCTGTCCCCCTCCCACAGCAGCGTGTTAAGACAATAGGGGTGAGATGTGTGTTTTTGGTCCAATCCTAAGCATAAATGTAATCCTGAATACTCTCCGTCCCGCTCACACGCTCGAGAACAACACACACACGGCCAATCTGATGACAATGAGATGTGTGTTTTGGTCCAATCTCAAGCGTAAATGTAGTCATCCTCAACCAGTGTCTCAAGGGTAATAAATACAATAAAATCTATGCTCCTAAAAATTTTGGTGGACTCAAGTAAAGGCAATAGACAAAAATGTTTGTGACAACTGTCAAGGTTATAGTACGTAATTTTTCCTGCTCCCCGACCGGCTAGTCTAGTAAATTAAACTACTCATGTGAAGACGGTGGTGGTACTCGAGTATTCTCAGTACACGTGACTATACCGACTAGCTCGACTATATCAGATTCTATTAGTGAATGGTGCAATCTGAATCACAGTGCAGGACTAACATTATTATTGTTAAAACTTGTTTTAAAAACAGTAATAGGCTGGTAACAGCATAAGGAACCTTTCGCACCGAGCATTAGAGTCGATCTTTCATAAGTGCCTGTGTGCATATCATTACACCTCCAATTAGTGACAGAAAATTCTGTTGTGTCTCTTTAATATGAGATCCTTTACATAGCGGTCAATTTTTATGTTTAAAACCGTAAATAGTTTATAGTTTAACTTCGATTGTGTGAGTAGGTTTGTGTTAATAATATAAACTATAAAGGATATATTCCAATGTTTACAGCATACAATTTATTTTCAGGAAGTCGTTGACTTCTGGGCCGCTATCAATAACGGCGACGGTTAACGGTACTGCTCAGATATTGCACAGTGTGAGCCCCGAACACCCAGCGATAATACCTCAATCTGTTTACCGCCTCATATAAATAGCGACGTGGTGTGTTTGTCCCAAACAATAAACCACTAAATTGTTCAATGTTTTGTATATAATAGTCCTATGTTTACATCCATGTGCATAATAATGCCATTTCTAATATATCCCGCTCTCGAGGCTCTTCTATTATTAAATTATACATAGGAGCATCCATATACACTATCTAAAACATTTATGGATGCTCCTTAACCGTTAAAATTTACTCAAACTGTGTAATAATGTAAAAGAGTCTTACATCTTAGAGCTGCCTTAATGTCTGCATGTCGCATACAAATAATAATTATTAGCATTAAGAAAACTTAATCTACAATTCTGGCTATTAAATTTCCAGGCAAGGGAGGCCCTCAATCGAGTCGAAGAGTTGGAAACTGAGAACAGTCACCTGACGAAACGCCTCGACAAACTCAAGAACGCAAAGTCAGCACTCCTTAAGGACCTGTGACAGAATTGATCGTTTATACTGCAGAAATGTATGGAGAAAAATACTGAAACACAACAGTGTATGGTCAACGAAAATGTCTACTAAAAATTATCACAATGTTGGCGATTGACAGAATGAAATAACTTAACAAAACTGGTGTGAAAGGTTTAAGAAATCTGTAAAGCTGTACCTAATGTATATTTATTTCAATTTGATTTTAACCATCAAAAAATGGAGGTAATTGATGCATATTTAGTGTTGAAACACGTAATTTATTATTATATGGGGTTTAATAATTTGTCTTCCATAAGGTTTTTTACATCAATTTTGTAACAGAGATAACCCTCTACAAATTTTATATTATCCAATTTTAACCACGCATATCTTTCATGTTTCACATACAGTTATTGTTTATTAAAAGATGTAAAAGTTATGCCTATTTTCACTAACCAATACTTTAGTAAACCTGACTAAAATTCAAACAAATGTATGTTTCTTTTTTTGTACAAAGCTATGGAGCCTATGGAGGCTTGCAACTCCAAAATCTCTTCACTCCCTTCTTGAAGAACCCCATACTGAAATTTAGAAAATTACTCAAATATGTACTAATAGGTAGTAGGTAGCTTAGGGCATATTTTGTTTGGTTAGTAAAAATTGGCATAATACAAATATCTATGTTTATCATGTATGACTGACGATTTGATGGGTGTAAAGCAATGGAAACAACGCACTGATTAGGTGTATATGTATAGCTATGTTGATCGTGAATGTCTCATTTTTACATGTAATTACTAATATAGGGGACTTATAGGCGTGATATGTAAATTTTAATGCTTATAGATGATTTACTGGCCGTTTTCTGAAGGAATATTGTACATTTTGATATAATAGTCAGGTCGGAATAGATTTTTTATTTTAACGTAACCATTGCTTTAATAGATGAACTTGTTTCACAAGCAAAATTAACTTCATAATGTTGACAGATGTCATTCCCCACCGATACATGCTATCTGTCAGTTGTGTCTTGACAAGAAACGTCATAGGTAAAGATTTATATAAAACGGCCGTAATTTCAATTTACTGTAGAATTCTGAGATTCATTTTAATCAAATCAAATCATAATCTTTTTTATTCAAATATGCCTCAATCAAGCACTTGAATAGTCACTATTAATGCTCGGTTCTGATAGTAGTTTTTTACTGAGAAGAGCCGGCAATAAACTCAGTTATTACTCTTTTCAAAAACCAACTTAGATCTTATACAATAGTGATTTTTACAAAATGTGTGAAATAGCTTGAATGTGTAATAAATTGCAGAGTCAACCGAAGCGTCTATCGACTCCCTTTTATAAATACAAAACTAGCATTTGTTTTTTAAATATCGCGCGGTGTTGCCCTTCACCTTCGACGTATGTAATATATTTATTAGTTGGGCTTGTTTTAGGACATGTTTTTATCAATGATTCAAAAGTCAATATATACATATATGACAGTGTTATATGATTTGTGTGTAAAATATAGACTATTACCACCGTTACGAGGAATAATAGGTAACTAGTTGTCACATGGAGTTCTGTTTATGCAAGAGCGGAACAGACATAGTTATAGCAATGATTTAGTCTTATAAATATTAGTGTTAATGACGATTATTCATTAAAAATGTGTCCTAAAACGAAATGCAAATAACCGGGTTGTAACCTAGAACCGTTATAATATAACTTTATTGTAAATCGCTTTTATAATAATTAATAATTTTGTAAAG
Source organism: Thyatira batis (assembly GCA_905147785.2). Taxonomy (NCBI): domain Eukaryota; kingdom Metazoa; phylum Arthropoda; class Insecta; order Lepidoptera; family Drepanidae; genus Thyatira; species Thyatira batis. The sequence goes on from LR990489.1 coordinate 10,908,476, forward strand.
TATGACCATAATTTGTATAATTACAGTTTCGTTAATTAATATTGATAAATAATAATAATTTATTTAACTATGTTCTATGATTAAGAATTTTATATAGCTTGCCGACTATCGTTTCGCTTTATTTTACTAATCTTATACAATTGGAGTGATTTTGTTTATACTTGCCATTGCAATTGGTATCACAAATTCAGTTAGTCGATTTTATGTTTCGATGCAATCTTTAGTAATATATATTTTATTAGCTACTAGAGCGACATTGATTGGTGTTCAAACGCTTCTTATTTTAACGTTATTGCTCAAAATTATATCGCATACAATGTGTGATATTTCGCGAATGTAACGTCCATTACGACCTCGAGAGTCACATGTGTGGAATAAGTATTGTATTTTACTAGTTTTTTTTAAATTTTAAATTATACTACAAAGTTACCATGCTCTTACTAATATCATTGCGAAATTGTATGATATTATTTTATAATAACAGTCTTTTAATTGTGTGAATATAATGAATATTTTCTAATGATGTATTTAGATCTCTCAATAGTTGAAAACTGTTGCTTACCATCTGGCGACAGGAGACGGAAGTCGTATAAATATAGTTGTTATATAGTCATGCTCACTTAACTTAGTGCCATGGCGCACCAAAATGTATTAGTATACAATAAAACGATGTATGTAGTTACGTATAGTAATGAATTCGTGATTGCGGGTAGTGACTAGTAGTGCGCGCTTGTCAGATGTCTATATATTCAAGTTTAAAGTTACAAACACATCAACTTTTAGTCGAGTGTGTTTGTGACACGATAGTGTGTTTCTAGCTTAACTCTTACAGATGACTTCACTTGGATGTAATACGAGTATTCTATGTAATTGTGCTGTGGTCTGTGTGTAGGGGGACAACTATTAGGCCTCATTCGCACGAGAGCGTTTTTAACGGTCGTTAAAAAAGCGTTCAAATACAACAAATGCATTCTCAAGTATATGTTCACACAGCGTTTTTAAAACGCGACGGTTTTTTATCGTGTGGTGTTGGATTTTCAACTTTAGGCGTTGGAAATAGAGCATATAGCTGCCTCCGCGCGGTTTTACCCGCGTAGTTCCCGTTCCCGTGGGAATACAGGGATAAAATATAGTCTATGTTACTCGGGGATAATGTAGCTTTCCAAAGGTGAAAGAATTTTTGAATTCGGTCCAGTAGTTTCGGAGCCTATTCGTTACAAACAAACAAACAAAGTATAGATAATAGTACTTGGAAATGCATTTTTTGTGTTTGAACGCTTTTTTAACGTCCGTTAAAAAAACTCGTGCGGCCTTACCGTACCTTAGTATATTTAGTACTTCGTATTCGTCCTGGGGGACTAGTGTTGTCAACCTACAGGCAATGTTGTTAGTATTATCTGACGAGTGTAGGCTGCACCATGCTTCCCTTATCCGAGCAGCCTCAATGTAAACATCCATAAGTCAGCCTAAGTTGTAAGTAGGAATATAATTTTGTAAGTATGATGTATGTATTTTGGTGCTGCATTACTAATTTATTTTGTTTTGTTTAGGATGACCAACATGTCTTTTTATATGAAGCGAAAACTGACTTAATAATGTATAAATTTGGATATTTTGAATAAATTTCGCTCTGGATATGTTGTTTTATTTATTTGCAACTGTGTTTTAGCGGACTAAACAAGTCTAACTGGAAGCCTGGAAGTTTGGGTCGGCTTCTTCGATCATGAGTTGCCATTAAAAGGATTAACATTGAGTCGATCAAGCATGATTCCGAAAAGCAAATGAATATTTTTTTTATTTTTATTTAGAGCATATTCAACTATTAAAGTTGTAATTTTGAAGTATATACGCACATAAATGTACTTCTTAATCGCAATTGCACATAAGCGCCATCTACTTCAATTATTTATTATCGATATATTTCTAGAACTTTCTTCGAAGGCTAGATAAGCAACTTGTAGTGTGCATATAAACGAGCATCGGTTGTTCTGTTATACATATACCTATTATAAAAAGATCTGATTTGTGAACGTTTACTTATTTCTTCCCTGTCAATTTTGTTTCAATATCAACCATGGAACAAGTATGTAAAGTAAGGTGCCCAAGAGAATGCGACAATGCACAGCACCCTGGGACTTATTAACATCAGTAAAAAAGGTCAATGACCGCTGCCTACACACCTATTCAAAGTCACAATGTATAAGCATCGCGATCATCGAATTAACTATCTTTTTCTTGATTAGGTTTATTTCCAAAAATGAAACACAACGGTAACATTCTATCAAATTTATTTTTACGTCCATGAGAATGGTAAATACTAAAGAAACAAATGCAATTATTTACAGTGATCAATGGTTTTGATAGTTGGAATAATAATTAAAACGAACGGAATCAAGACACTTACACAATATTAATAAAACGAAATAATATTTATTTATAATTACTGTATTGTTTATTACCTAAGATATTTGAGAGTCAAGCCCAAAGAGATGACGAGGAACAGTTCTATATAACAATTATAATAAATAAATAATGTTAATGATGGAGAATTAAAATTTTAGCATTATATTTAACTTTAGATACTGCTTGGCTAAAGATAGCATCTACGGAAATTCTATATATGTTATCAGTTACAGTTAAAATAGAACTAGCTTGCAAAAGCTTAAAAGATGATTTTAAATTATTTTTGTGCAGTCTGGCTTTGATCTTATTTCCAGATAATTGATTTAAAATTTTGAACAAACAGTGTGTTTGAAAGTCAAGCACATAGTATAAAAATAAATTCAGATCCTAATGTAATAATAAATATCACTTACATTTAAAATAACTACTATCAAACAAACATGTCTTATATTGTGTAAAATGAGAAAAATCTATCAATTACCTCTAAGTTCACGCAAGACACTTATTTCCATTAGATAGTATAGAGTTTTTACAGTATATACAGGATTACCCCTTAATAAATATCTAATATCTAATCTTAACATATATATTTGTTGGTTCAGATAATGGGGAATTATTGGTAACCTGTGAACAAGAAAAATCTTATTTGGTGTAAGTTATTAGTAACAGGACGTGGGTGTGTATACTTATTGAGCAATCTCTTTGGGCTCAATGTATTTAGCTTAAAAACTACAAGAAAATGTTAGCCTAAGGTACGGGGTGCTGGCTCGGTGTGAGACCACCATGTTCAGGGCTGTGTTTCTGCTTTTTTCTCTTCTTCTCCTTTTTCCTTTTCTTACGTTCCTTGTCGTCGTCATGACGCTTTTGCTTCTTAGGTTTCTTTTCATAAGTGTCTGGGTTAGATGAGTCTGCAAAAAACAAGTTAGCATTCAAAACTAAATAAAATCTCTTGTATTTAGAATGTCAAGAATAACGATGTGTTAACAATACAAACCTACACAACCAGATAAATATTTTGATGAAAAGGTTAAGTTAATTTCATACTTTCTGTATTTATTCAAACTATAATGCCTAACTAACCTACTTAGGAATCATCAATGCATGTTTTATATAAAACCTAAATAATGTAGAGAAATCAATGTTGAATAGTGATAAACAATGACTTACCTTGTAAAGGTGTTTCCTGGCCTGGGGGTGCTCCTTCTTTGTGCTTGTGTTTCTTATGTTTGCTCTTGTGTCGCTTGGGTGGCGTTGCACTCACATAGCGGTACTGCTCTGGCAAGGGCCCAGGGTGCAGTCTGAATCCTGCCAGCTGCGCACTAGTCAGTGGCAGTAATTCCTTGCCACCAATAGGCCTCTTTGCTATCACAGACCCCAATGTACTATTATCCTCTTGCCCCGGACCATCGAGTATCCCTGGGAGATTTGGGAGGAATGAGGACAATGATTCCTTCAGTTTCTTCCCATTAAATTTACTGTATGAGTGCTCCAGTCCATAGTATGCCATTAAATTTGTAGCTCCAGTTCGCTCACATTCTCCTGAAAAAACAATGCTTGTGTTAGTGTTGCAACAAAAATATGCATATAAATGCTGCTGCGCAAGTGTTGGCTACGTACCTGGAGGCTCTTTCATCAAATAGAATGGTCCACTATGCACTATAGAAGGGTTCTTGCCGAGTGATATTGTAGTTTTGAGTGTTCCCGTGGTATCCTGACGAGATACCACTGGTGACCTCGCTCCTCGAGGAGAGGACTTTGGAGAATACGGTTCTACTTTTCTAAACTGATCAGACATCATCTTGAATCAGCATGGTCTACGTAACAAACATAAAGAAAGAAATTTCACTAAATAAAACGATAAAAACTAAAAGAACACCTTTCTTCCTAGCAGCGTATTTGACAATCCTATAATATTCCATAAGCAAATTATGTTTTTTTTTTTATTGGTGTGGCCATTGATATAAAAAAACCCAAGATACACACTCAGCGTCTCAAACACGTCCGCATAAAAAGAGCGCACAAATTGAAATTGTGTGCTCATTTCAAATAGTCTCGCGTCGCTCGCCTCACTGAACTCTCGTTAAAAATGGCGAAGTGTTCATTACGAAATTGTAAAAATATTACGTCTAGAACGTTAGAAAAGGATGGGATATCGTATTTTCGGTAAGTAAAAAACTTTATAGATTTGTTTTTGTTGTTTTTATGACTTAATATAGAGAGGAATGTGGGATTTTGATTTAATTTGTCTCAAAACTTCACTCAACGGTCCAAGTATAATACGGCCGATTTAAATGGCGGCTTTGTCAGCGTAAGAACGATACATTACACGCCCCTTTTATTTTAGTCGCATAATACAAATGACCCTGTTCTTTTTTAATGGAGTCGATTTTTTTTATTGTGTTAAGTTTAAATTAATAAGCACACTTTTAAACTATTTTGTATTAAGTTTTAAATAACAAATATTTATTTGTATAAATTACGGAGATGAACCAGACGAGTTGTTTTAGTAGCTTTTTTTTTATTAAATATAAAACATAATTAATTATGTGTTTCAATGTTATGATATTATATATATTTTTTAGTTATAAGAGTGATCCGTAGTATCAATCTGACACTTGAAAATTTGTGTTTAGAACACAATTCAAACTTATAAATCTCACTCAATGTCGTATGAACAAAAAGTTAATTGATAATATTCGTCTCCACTCCATGCCTTGTCCTACCGGCTAACTTCAGTCGTAAAATTTAATTACTTTTTGTACACTGCGTGCTAAAAACAACTTTTAAACATGCTAGTAAGGTTGAATTTGCAACAAAATATGTTTAAAGTATAACTATAACATCGTAGGTATCATTGGTGAGTGTTTGAGGACGGTTTCGAGTGTTACTTTTGTATGAGACTGTGCATCTTGGGTTTTTTTATATCAATGGGTGTGGCTTAACTTATTTTACGTATGGCAGGACGGTATAATAGTAGTAGATGCTCAGATACATTATTCTAAAAAACTAAAAATGTACATATATCTCGCTTTTAAAATAATACTTTACAAATTATTAAATTTAATTATTCAATTCGTCTTTTTAAATCTTATCATCAGACCAAATCGCAAATATATTTTTATGAGTATTTGATTTTTTTATTTGTAAAGTATGAAATTTATTTGATGAATGCTTCTACATTTATTCTCCTTAGCCTAAATTCCCGTTAGAATATTGACAAAAATTACTGAACATAGTCCGTATTAAATACATATTATGTGTGAAAATAATGTAAGTTTTTGAAGTAAAATACTTATTTTCTTAGTCGAGTTTGTGTTGTCTATGGTTGACAACCACGTGTTTAAGTTTAGCGTGCACTCTACTTTGAAAAAAGTTAAATTTAAGAAATAAATGCTTAGTCTATGGCTCATGAATTAGCTTCTCGTAACGCGCTACGATTTTCGATAATGTGTTTGGAAATAAACACTAATTTGGGATTTATATAGTTATATTGGTGGATAATTGTGTTTAAAAAAGCCAGAAAAATGACTGTGAAATGTGGTTTAAGTGGTATAAAAACACTGCAACGGTTTTGATAATACCATTCCTCGCTCAGCGAAGTGACGCCATTTTACGGGAATGATCAGCCCGCGGCTGCCTCCTAATAAGCCTGATGTAAAGATCGCTCTGCTCAAACGGATGCATGGAAACGAATCTTTTTTCTTGCACTCGTACTGGACGTACGATTTTAGAGGTAAACTTAATTTATATTTTCTGTTGTTATTTCGGTATGTAATTCAAATCATGTTTCGATTTCCTCTTTTTCCGAGCGTCTTTTGTTTCTTTTGAGTCAAAAACACGTGTCTTTATTTTTGCAGAAAACTATGGAAGATGGTAATGTTGTCAACACAAAAGATGATAAAATCTCTTCGGCGGCATTAGCTAACTTGTATAGTGAAAGACCCGCTAAATTGGGCGCAAACGGACACGAGTTCGCTGGCGAGCCGTCCAGTTTGTCTAACGAAACGTACGAGCACCGACCCCCTGGCGACACTACCGACGACAAGTGCAGGAAACGGATCAACCCCCTCAGAATACACCTGGGAAAGAGACCTTTTGTAGATAATTCCCTACAATATTATAGTTCATCCAAAAAAAAGAAACCATATGTGATCAAATCTAGTGATAATAGTTCAGCTTCTAATTCTATACCCAGAGCACCAAAACTTATACCCAAGCGTCAATTTCACAATGTTACATCACAACCAGACTCGAGCAATATCAACGATGAACAAGACAAACCTGTGCCTCGGCTTGTGCCTAAAAGTCAACTTATGCAGTTCAAAAAGGGTAAAATGGAAAAAGGATCACAGCTGAAAGAATATGCACAAAGTCTGGGTCTACAACCAATGGTAAAGTTTAAATGTCGGAAATGCTGTTCAATGTCATTTAAAACCCTTGCAATGTTGAAAGAGCACCAATTAGTATGCCGCGCTCAAGCAAAGGAACCTGCGCTGAGCCCTGAAGCAGCACCTAGTACAGAGACTAATAGTGGGGGACCATCCAGAATAACACGCAAAGTTTATCTGTGTTCAGCCTGTGGCACATATTATGAGAATTGGAATCTCTTTCTGCACATGAGAGAAGTACACAATAGACACATTTGCTTGTTCTGCTTAGGAATGTTTTCAAAGGCTGAGAAGTTGTCATCACATCTTACCAATAAACATAATGTTAACGAATTCAATTATGATAGCAAAGAAGATTTTTTAAATGTTTACAATGGGACTCTGTATTTGATGTGTTGTGTTTGTGACGAAATATGCAGTGAACAGGATGACTTTTTCAATCATGACTGTAACAATGTTAAGCCTAAACCTGTGCCTGTACTCATTAGTAAGAATGCTGTGAAGCCCAACACTGTCAAAATTAATAAAAATTGTAATGAATTACCAACAAACGGCCCGACAACAATAACAAAAGAATTGACTAAGCCAATTAGTGATAAGAAAGATATTAGTGAAGTGAAACCTGAGCCATTCACATTACACACTCAAAAATGTGCAATAGACACGATTATACCTGAACCTGTAAATAGTGATACAAGTGTAAGTTCAGAAAGTTCAGCAACTACTAATAAAGACACAAGCAATACAGTGGACTCCGGAATGGAACTGGAAAGCTCAGATACAAAACCAATATCCAGTCCTATTCGTGAAAATACTTCCAGCCCACAACACTGCAGCACTAAGCACCTACTGCCAAATGGAGGTGATAGTATTGATCATTCAGATGAAAGTGATTCACCGGTTCCAGAAGATATTCCACCACCTGTAAATGAGACTCCAATACAACCTGAAGAACCTGTTTCTCAACCACCTGAAAAAGAATGTGGTATAAAATTGAAATTGAGTTTGAATAATGCAAATTCACCAGTCATTATCAACTCTACTGTAGATCCCACTGTGGGACAACAGAAGCTGAAAGTCAACAAACCACCAACACGTGTCAGGAGACCTCCAAAACGGTACGAGAAAGAAACACAAATAGAACCACTGATTCCACTTCCAAAAACTCCAACTATCAAAATGACTATTTGTGATAGAGCTGATAGTCCATTTGTAAAAACAACAATATATGAGAATGACAAAGAAACAACTTTAAAAACTATATTGAACAACAACTTAGAGACAGCTTCTACAACTACAGAATCTAGATCAGAGAATATGGTCAAAACAACTATTTATGACAACAAATTAGAAGATGTCAATACATTGAACAGGGTACCAAAGTTGACAGTAAGAGTTCCCAAAGAACTCTTAGACAAAGACTCTTCTAGTGATTACTCATCTGACAGTGACGTGAGTGATAAGCTTACTGTAGATGAGAATAATACCATTGTAGAAGATCAGAACAAAATCCCTGAGGAACCAATTATTGAATCACAGCCTGCTGAATTGCCACCAACACCTAATGAGGTAACACCAGTTGAAGAAGAAATAACTCCACAGATAGACGAAAATGATGAGCACATAGATGTTGATGAACCAGTTGAACCTAAAACAGAACTGAAGACTGAACTGATAGATGAAGAGAAACCAGTTGTACCTAAGGTTGAGGAACCAGAAATTCCTGTGACAGAATTATCATTAGATAGGCCATTGGATAAGTATCCACTTAAAGATCTTTTGAAGGTGTTCCTGGCTTCTACAGTCTATGGGTGCATATACTGCAATCATGTTCGCAAGATTGCTGTGAATTGTGAGCAGCTATCTCTACATATGGTGGCAGAGCATCGTTTTTCAGCCACAGTGGACAGTATCACTGCTGAGGAGTTGCTCCCTGAAACTATTACAGCAAAGTTGAAAACAGATGCTGAGGAGTATAACACTGTTTTTATAAACTTGGACTCTTATGACAGTGCCGAAAAATGTGAAGTTGTTCCCTATGAACATACTTTTGAATGTTTTCAATGTTTTTTCAAAACTGCTGTCCATAAAGATCTCTATCTGCATAATCGTAAGATGCATCAAAAAACTATTTTATTATGTATTATGTGTAAATCTAATTTTTATAGTTATAGTGAATTATTATGTCATCTATGTCCTGGAACATATGATCCTGAGTATGAAGTTAAGTTTAGATGCTGTTTGTGCAATGTAGACTCTATACCATCACCATTTAGATTAATGGTACACCTAAGAAAGATGCACCACACTTGTGATGTATGTTTAGAATTCTGTCACAATCAGCCTCGTCTGTCAAACCATGTCTGGAAACATAAACTTCATCATCTATGCTTTCGCTGTGGTATTGCTTATAGAAACAAACCAGACATCACAAATCACCTATTTTGGAAACATGGTACAGAAAGTGTATTGTGTAAAAGATGTCTTACGAAAAAATGGCCACATGTATATCATTTCTGCTCACCTCCTGCAGTGTTTATTTGTGATGAATGTAATTTACAGTTCACGAAAGCTGTATATTTAAAAGTTCATAAAAGATTTCATTCAGGAGAAACGCCACATGAATGCACTGAAGAAGGATGTACTGAAAAATTTGTTTCCAAAAAACTTTTAGATAAGCATATACAAGTTCATAAAAATAAACTAATGGAAGACGTAAAGGATGTGAAACCTGTCATACCAAATGAATTATCAGATCTTCCTACAGAGCCTATTCCTGTTCTTAATTTAACCGATGATAAACCATTAGAAGAGGCTGGACCTTCCGAAATAAAAAGTGAGCCTGGCACTGAGCAAATATCCAAAAAAGCTAAGAAAAAGAAATCTAAAGTCAAAGATGCACTTTTACTTGATGTTAATTTACCGGCTTTGAACTTGTCAGAAAGTGACAGTAGTGATGAGTCTGATAGTGGTTTGCCGCCACCCAATAAGGATGAAACTACTCAGGATGAGAACATTAAAATGGAGGAGCCTGTCGAAAGCGATGTAGTCGCAAAGAATGACTTAAATACAGACGAACAATTGAATGATCCTTTGCCTGAAGAGAAAAAGGAATCTTTGGAGGAAGATAAACCTAGTGAACAACAAGCTCTTGACATATGGGATAATTTCAAAAAGTATCAGGCTAAAGTTGAAAAGCAAAAAGAAAAAACTCCACCATTAGTACCAATAAAAAAACATGTGTGTGAATCTGATCACGATTATTGTTTAATACCAACTGATATGAATGGGGATGATGATATGTTTAGTTTGGATAAAAAGAAAAATAAGAAAACTCCTAAAAAACCACGAGGTGATTTATCATCTTCAAGTAGTAGCAGTAGCGACAGTGATTCTAGTTGTTCTTGCGGTTCAAATTGCAGCTGTTCATCGAGTAGTGGATCTTCATCTTCTAGCTCTTCTGACTCGGATTCTTCGGAAGAATCTGGTACTGAAAAGAAGAAGCCTAAACGCGTCAAAAGGTTGTTGCCCAATAGAAGAATTAGTAATGGCTCTAATGTAGACGTCATGGGCATGTCGGAAACACCTATTTTAATTCCAGAAAAAGTAGAACCTCCCATCGCAGAAACTGATCTCGAAACTGACGAAAGTGATACGGATGAAGAATTTTATGACGAACACCCGCAACGAATAGCTAACAAATTATATGAAGAAAAACGTAATCAACTGCTGTTACTTGCCTCTGTAGCACCTTCCGACGCCGACGGCGGCGGCTCTATGTCTGGTGACATCAGTCGGCCGTGCACTCCAGTCAAGGAAGAGAAGGAACCGAAAGAGGAAATTGATGTCAAAGTAAAACCATCAAGTAGTAAAAAGAAAAGTAAGAAGAAAAAGAAATCCAAGAGTTCTAAAAAACATGCACCCATTAAAATTAACATTCCTAAAGAAGTAATTGCTAATTCTGAGGTAGAAGCTGAGCAGCCATTACTTCCTAATAAAATAACTATATCATTGCAATCCAATACAGTACAAATACCCAATATAGATACCCCAAAGCCACCCATAGTCACGCACACTGCGAGCACGGTCAGTACTCCAATGTCATCTGCAGATAATAAGCGAGCGTCAAAAAGAAGAAGAGTTCCCAACAAATTCTATGGCTACTCGAGTGATGAAGAATCTAATCAGAGTGCTACTCCAGCATTAAAGCCTCAACAGCCACCTAAACTAGAATGGAGGAAAGAAGATCTACCGTCACCCGTGACGCACAAAACCAAGAAAGAGGTGCCTTCGACGGTCATACCGACCAGATTGTTTAACTATTCGGATCCCATTACAGGACCGATCAGATTGACAGCACCGATACCGGATCCGGAGCCGCCGAAAATTTTAATGAACACCGAGTCCATGGAATCGAGCGATTCTGATACCAGTGAGGAAGGCAATCTGGAGATATTTCAACCGAACGTGACGACAAACAGCGCACCGATACCTCCTCCGACGTATCTGAACTCGGGCACGTCTAGCCTGCCGTACGCGTTCCAGCGGCCGGCCGTGCGGCAGGCGCGCGAGGGCGAGAGCGTGTACTGCTACTGCCGCTGCCCGTACGACGAGGTGTCCGAGATGATCGCGTGCGACGCGGAGGGCTGCCCCATCGAGTGGTTCCACTTCGAGTGCGTCGGTATCATGGTACCGCCTAAAGGCAAATGGTACTGCCCAGAGTGTAGGAAGAATCAAAGTTTCTCAGGTTACAGATAATTCTAATCAAAATTAATGTGTATATAATTTTTTCGCTGTATTGTTATCTGTATATAACTTATTGATGATTGTAGATAATTTAGGCTTTACCTGTATATCTTTGTAGGTAGTTTGTGTAAGTTTTAGGTTATTAGGTCTGAAGAAATGTATCATTGTTATAAAAAGTACATGTTATGCTTGATACCGGCTGTGCGGCCAATTCTGTAACCTGGCAAATTGTTAATGACATTAACCTACTCAGCAAAACGGAAATATAAATCCGATTTTTGATACCAATTTATAGAAGTTTATTTTCGTAATTCCCTTTCTCGTGCGGTACTGTCCATATCATTCAAGAGTAGATTTCTAAAAATATACTGGATCGATACATGCTACAGTTCTACAGGCAAAATAGGTAGATAATATAAAGTGCAATATTATTCAATCAAATAGGCCGTCAAAGGCAGTTATGAATTGTTAGGCAGACGCCGGCTGGGATCTGAAGGTCACCTACTGTGTATTCAATATTGCAGATACTTGCATACTACAATACTTTAAATGTAGCGTAGGTATTTATTAGGTATCTGGCTATTCAAAGTCCTTGTAAAAGTATATTTGAATAAATCGCTACTAATATTATAAATGTAACTGTCTGTATGTTTGCTACGCGTACAAGCTTAAACCACTGAACCGATTTTGTAAGATATTGATTAGAGCGCAGGAAAAGACTTTTATTCAGGGAAAGATTAAAATCCCTGGGTACGCGGGTGAAACCGCGGTTCGGAAGCTAGTATTTTATATTTTTCAATTTGGTAATTATTACTGAAACCGAAATTTAATTAAAAAAACGCATCCTGTCTATGGATCTGAATACGGATTTTGCCCTCTGTCAAAATCTGTCACACAAATACGTTTTTGACCAACTTGAAAGTATATTGAGATTTAAATAAGATTCAATTAACTCAGTAATATCGACTTGAATGGTGTTTAACCATGGATCTCGGCAGCCTTTGTCCTCGTAAAAATGAGTGCAGTAAGTACGGTAAGTTAAGAAACTACGAATACATGAAAATATATAAATAAATAACCTCGGACATTTTTCACACACGGCCAATCTGATTCCAAAGTAAACTTCAAAGTGAGCTTTTGTTATGGTATCCAGATAGCTGATATACTAGATACAGTACTTTTAAAACACTAAAAAGTGGTCATTCAAATATAAGTACCTATACTAGAAAGATATATTTGGTGAGAAGAGTCCTCACTAATGGTACGTACAAAGTAAGGGTAGTACCTACTACGAATTATACCTAAATAAGTAGGTCTTATATGAGAGGACTTCCTAATGGTCAGTAATACACCTTTTTTTTCCCGGGACATTTTGCACGCACGGCCAATTTGATTCCAATTTATTTATTTATTTATTTATTTAAGGTAAGCAGAGCTTGTGATATGGTAACTAGATAGCTGATATACTACATACATATATTACTTTTAAATCCATACATATTATAGATATTTACATCCAGACACAGAAAAAACAGACATATTCATGCATTGGCATGGCATGTTTGTCCTGGGTGGGATTCGAACCTATGACCGGCGGCTTAAGAACCAGGGTCACTAGCCACAAAGCTAACTGAACTGTGACCTCTTTTATAAGCACGTATTTATTTTAAGTAAAATGTAATGTAATGCGCTTATAAATAATATTATTATTTCAATTGTGGGCGTAACCAGAGATACCGATTTACGTATTCACGATAAGCATTAATTTGAAAAGAATATTTTCCAACTGTCGCTCACGGAAGTAAAAACCCAATGACCGTAGCATCGACTGGCTGGCTTGTGACCCTGACCTGCCGCCAGTCGTTTAAATTCCCACACACAAAAAACATTTTTGAGCATGAACATGAGTATTTTTATGTTCCTAAATGTCAGTATATATTAATACCTTATCTACGTCTGCGTCACATAAGTAATTTGCAACAATTTTCATTGATGCTCCGATTCTATTGGTCGTAGCGTGATTTTATAAAGCGTATTAGAATAAATAGGCTATCCCAAAATAAAATATTTTTTTAAATTCGAATGAGTACCTAGTTCTCGAGATTAGCGCGTTCAACCAATCAAATTCTTTACCTTTATAATATTAGTATAGATGTATTTTGAAAGCATTATTCGATCTGTAATGTGTAACAAAATTGTGTATAATAATGATATACTCATTCAGCGCCCCTAGCGGACAGTAAAACAAACACTTATCCACACATTTTTTATGAGCATCAGTCGTCATGGTGGGCGTTATAGATCGGTTTATAAACCTGAATAATAAATGAGTTGACGTTAGCGTTCGTGGGTTTGTATCACCATATTGCACCTATGAATAATCAATTAGATTTTATGTTTTCATATCTGACCGCTAGAGGCGCTGTGTACATAAATATTTATTTTATCTAGAAGTATGTACTTTTAAATACATACTTATATTGATACTAGTGGCTCCCCGTGGTTTGACCCGCATACCCAGGAGATCTTCCATATTCCCGTCATAAAAAGTAGCCTATGTCCCTTCTCAGGCTCTAGCCTTCTCCATCTATATACCAAATATCATTTCAATCGGTTCAGTAGTTTTAGCGCAAAAGCGAGACAGACAGAGTTACTTTCGCATTTATAATATTAGTATGGACAGTGCTTCTATATATACTTAAATAAAAATTGTTATTACAGGGAATGCTCCCAAAATGAAGTCAGGGTCTGTGGTAGTCAAAGACGCCCGCACGCCAGCTTGGGAAGGTAAGCCTTCACAGTACCAATAATGTAAGATGACTTCAATTTCCTCAAAGAAATATTTATTCATCGTCTATCTACTTAGTTTCATTATAGGCTTTTTAACGTAATTCCATGGTCAAATAGATTGAAGTAACAAAAAATATTTAATTTACTTTATGTCAATTAAACTAAGTAAGCCCAGGCGGACAGTCCATTAGATGATTAGTGGCCATCGCCACTTACATATCGCTAGATGTTTTATGTAAGGTACCTGTATTTCCACTAGTTTTTTTTTTACTTGTAGACAACTTTCTAACACAAACCAAGAAGCTGACGTGGTCTTTTAGTGCAAAATAATTGTTTATTACCTATGTCGGGATCTGATTTAAAAAAGAATCTGTATTTATTCAAAACATTTATTTAAAAACCCCGCCCAGCCCGTCACCATGGCAGTTCAGTGCCATCGAACTGCAGGAATTTCCCGCTATCAGCCTCACGCAGATTGTCTATGGTTTTGAATATTCCATCGACGCTAGTGTCGACATCTAGCGGCGCGTTTTTCCCGCCCATGTCGGTTTTAACCCACCCCGGATGCATGGCCGCCACTAATATCTGATCCTTCTTCAGATCAATGCTCATCGATTTTGTAGCTGCGTTCAGAGCTGCCTGGAAAAAACAAAAAAGTTTACGATATTTCACAATTTCTTTTTTTAGTCACGTTCCTTGCCATATTTCCGCCGCGTATTTTTTTCCCCACCAAGGTTCTGTAAAGGGGATTGCAATGGTTTCCTTTTATGGAAAACAAAACTTTGTATTTGTGTAAGCCAGTATTGTACGACTTCAAAACTAGGGGAAAGTTATCACGTGTTCATTTCTTTCGACATACTCTGAATTGAATTTTAAATAGCAAAGTATTTTCATAGTATAATTTGTTACTTACCTTGGAGCATCGGTATGGATAGAATCCTCCTTGGTCATTCTGCCCAATAGAACCAAGAATGGAGCTCATGTTTATAATGGCTGCACGTTGAGCACCCATCGGCTTATCACCGTTTGTGTCAGCTGCTCGTTTCAGAAGAGGAAGAAGATTCTGCATAGAAAAAAAATGCATTGATGTAAAATAGCCCTCATCCATAAAGCTTAAACAGAATATCAGAGAAAAAAAAAGTCTAAAGTGGATTTGAAATTCGAATCTTTTTATTGTTGACTATTATATACCTACTATTTTTATACCACTATAATTATGGAGCAATATATATGAATACTTCGTACATAATTATACTATATTTTTAATTTTACAGGCATACTATACAGACCTTTGTAAGCAATATAGGAGCGACAGTGTTCACAGCAAGATTTTCCAAAAGCTGATCAGCCTTCACTAGTCCCAACTTTGTGAACTTGGTAGTTACCCCAGCATTGTTTACCAATAAGTTGAGACCATGTTCACCGACTAATTCCGATATTTGCGATGATAACTCGCTGAAACTGTCCGTGTTTGTGACGTCTAAAATATAACATTAATCCGAAAATAATATGTAATATAATTAATGAAAAATTATATATTATCAATATAAAGTACCCAAGTTTAGAATGAAAAGGTTTTTGTTTTCCTCGGACAGCTTCTTTAAGTCCTGCGAAATAAATTTGTGTTATAATAATGGTGTAGTGAAAGATAATTTTAAAAATACCGCCTCTATTTCGAATTCCTTCATAACAATAGTGTTGTGCGGCTTACCTTCCGATTTCTTGTTAATAATCTTGATATATCGATTATTGTTATCGCAACAAAGAATTATTTATTTCATTTCGTAATTCTACCATTATTGTTATTTACCAACCAAAGAATAGCGATGATCATTACGAAGAATTTTACAAGATAGCAGAACTTGCTAGAGTGCCATAATGTTGCCATACTATCTGTTCGCCTTTCAATCAATCATGGCACTTGGCAGCACCGTGACGTCAGCGGGTCTGTGTCAGATAGAGTGAGTGGGAAACTTTTTGTTGTCTCTTTCTCACTTCTACGGTTGGTTTGCTACAAAAGCCACTTACGGCTTTGCGCGAGGAACATAGCGTGTGACTCCGTGCATAATTGAGTGTTATATTAATTAAAATTTAAGCGTAAAGTGTTTCGATTGATAACTGTGCGTGTTATAAAATTATCACAGAAGAAATGGCACCTATCGGTAAGTCATAAAATATGTTACGTACCTCTGACGAATTTCGGCACGTCGCGATAATTTGCTGTGCCTTGTTGTGTTTAATGAGATATTTCACCATCCCGAGGCCCAGGCCCCTGTTAGCTCCTGTAATCAGCACGGACTTCATCCTTGGTTCCGATCTCTCGCGAAGTTTCTTGACATTTGATTGAGAGTTATCTTTTGCTACCCGGATTTCTGTGCGGTTCGTGTGTACTTTCTTGTCTCTGTCACATTCTACGTCAAAATGACAATCCTTAGTAATTTTGTAAGGATAAATTATTTGATAAAACCTTTTAGAGGAGTCGATAATGTGATTGTGTTGGCGCAGAGAACGCTAGCAAGCAGTGAGTACCTCGTGTAGTAATTATTGTAGCTATAGCCTTGAATGTTTGAAAGATAATCACCTAACCTTACCGCTCCGCTCATTGGGCAATGGAGACAACGTAGTTTTTTCTACCTTCTGTAGATTTTCTGCTTGCATATTGCCTTTGGGATGGTGGAATGAGTTCAGTTGTTTGTTATTAGGCTATTTCACAACATTAAAATTAAATTTCGCATGCACTTGCTGCCCTTGAAAGTCGAAATGAAAACTAGCTTGAACATGTAAATATGCTATCAAGCAAGCAATCATAATATTATGTCATATAGAACCTTCTATTATTAGAATAGCATTTTTTAGTTGATTTTTTTTGAGCATATAGTATTAATTTAGGGAGATATGTGCATGATTTTTATGAGAGATATTTGGTCATGTCAGGGGGCTGGTTGTGTTGTAGCCGTAAGACAGCCTTGGTTACTCCTATTGACAATTTCGATAAAGGTATGAGTTATAATATTGTGCACATTGCTGTATCAGTTTGGCCGTCTATCAAAAAATGTGCTTGCTTTGAGAATTATGGGAAGAAAAATGTAACTGTTTTGTTCCATAAGTGCATATTTTAGCATAGGTTTCTATTGGTTGGACAAACCAGACTAGAATCTGAAAGAAAAAGAAATATGTTAAGGGTATTCATTGTTTATTATATTCTTAATTATTTTCCATAAAATATGCGTTAGATGTGTCTACCTTTTCTAAATATCTGATATTTTTCCATAATTCATAGTCATTGGGAATTGGAATGGATAAACTTATTAGATATGCCAAATAAGAACTGTTATTTCATTATTGGTCCTCCCTGGTACTTAAAACTGTCATATCAAGTCCTGTTCAAGTAGGCCACTACAAGATTTGCTACCGTAAAATCATTGATCCAATAGCTAATCTATCTGCACTTATGGAACAAGGCCAACTGTGACCGTCATAGCAATATCCATAACACTACGATACTGGATACGTTTCTGGCAATCTGTTTTTATATTTCACTCACAGATGCACTTGTAACCAGAAAACAATGAGGAATTCACACATCACATATAATCATTGTCTGTATTTTATCTGGTTTTTGTACAACAAATATAATGATTCAATGCAATAGTTACGAGTCATTCATCATTTAACTGTATTGTCTACGCTAGGATCTGTGCAAATAAATGTTATGCAAGTTTAAACATTACCTATATGTATAAGGCTATACATAGGCGGTCATCATGACTATGCAACTCATTTGAATTCAATCAAAGGGGATGAATTGCAAAAAATATATTTTCAAAATCGCTGACTGGGTCCTGGTACATTGTAGATGGAACATTCGACTATGACTTGGCGGTGATTGGTGGTGGGTCTGGTGGGCTCGCGTGTGCCAAGGAGGCGGTGAATAATGGGGCTCGCGTCGCGGTGCTGGATTATGTGACGCCGTCGCCGCAGGGCACCAAGTGGGGCCTCGGGGGCACCTGCGTCAACGTCGGCTGCATACCCAAGAAGTTGATGCATCAGGCTGCGTTGTTAGGGGAGAGCATTCACGTGAGTTTTCTTACTTTTTTGGTACCTGTCATGAATTATTTCAGTCTCGGAAAATTTTTCAGTAATTATAGTTGTTGTCGCTTCTAATTACCAGCGCTGTGTTTTACAGTTACTGATAACGCTAACTGATTTGTCACATATTTAGTTTCTACACAACAATATGGGAGTACATATGTTAGAAAAGTTACAATGAGATACTTTATTATTTATTTATTTGTAAAGTTAAAGCTGGGCTTAGAGTTATAGTAAAATTGCCACCCCTAGGCTTGTTAGGACCAATTTCCTTCTACAGACAATGATACGACTTTTTTCCTTCTAGAAAATGGTAAGTGACGTCACACCCTGGCTCCCTCCTGATCCCCACCCTCCGACCCCTGAATTTGAATCTTGGATTATTCTTGATCATTGGTTACTTGGTTTGAATATTTATTTTTTATTAATTTTGTAGTTTGATAGGTTCGTGATAAAGTATCTAGATGTAGGTGGATCTCGTGCTATCATATCAGGTATCGTGAGGAGAAGTACATGTAATACCTAAGTAGCTTCACAGATACTTTGTAACGCATTTTTAAAGCGTTTGCTAAAGAATTTTTGTTAGGTAGGGTTTTTATAACAAAACAATCACTTTAGTTGCATTTAAGAAAAATGAAATACAAAATAACGCACGGTTTCTTATCTAGTGAAGGAGATAGCCTATAGAATTATAATTATCATCTAAATCATTATCTATTTAATCTACGAATGACATCGTCTGTATGTATGAAAGTATGATCAAGTACTTGATAATATTTATATCCGTTAACGAAACTTTATCTATTGTGAAATACAATATTATCAATTACTATTCATAGCGCATAATCAATTTTTTACTGTCTGCTTTACCTAACTACAAAAACGGACTCTGAAGTTAGCTCATAATTGCGGATCAGACATTCCTCATCAACCTACCCTAGGTTGATGAGGAATGTCTGACCATTCATAAGTGCTCGTAAAGACAATGAACAAAGATATTTTATACAAGTATCCCGGCGGTTTTACCGGCGTTCCCGGAGGTACATCAATTTTGCCGCCCTTAAACTTGAAATGCTTACTCAAGTATCAAATTTCATCCAGATATTAATTATTTTTTGGTAATTTTTTCATCCGGATCCCTAATTGTTTTATGAAATAGAATTACTGAATTTATTTGTGATTTAATTCCATAATGATTAATATTCATATATACACAACAAGTTAATATTATTTACATAGAATATAGCGGATAATGTACCATTTCAATTATGAAATGATTATACATATTGGTCCAGTAGTTTCAGAGCCTACAAACAAACATAAAACAAATATAATCTGTCGTCTTTATATATTAGTGTAGTTTTTAATCAGCGTCAAGCTTGATTTGGATAAAATCTTTGCGTTTTAAGTAGGAACTAATTAAAACATTTCCGTACATAAACATAAGTAACCGTTTCACGTCCATTGTCTCATGGTACTCACATACAAATGATCTGTTAAAAAACGGTATGTGCTTAATCTCGGTCATCTCCAGTACACCGTTTGCACAATAGCTATTAACTACCTTTATCTATACTAATATTATAAAGAGGAAAGATTTGTTTGTTTGTTTGTTTGTAATGAATAGGCTCCGAAACTACTGGACCGATTTCAAAAATTCTTTCACCTTTGGAAAGCTACATTATCCCCGAGTAACATAGGCTATATTTTATCCCTGTATTCCCACGGGAACGGGAACTACGCGGGTAAAACCGCGCGGAGGCAGCTAGTTTAAAGTTAATTTCACAGTACAAAAACTGTTCAATTTTAATGATGAAAAGATTAGAATTTGTCCTGCCTGGATGTAAAGGATTTTCTTTCAACATTCTTCACCAGCTTTGCACTTTATCAGTGCCCTAATAGTGCATAAACTGTAAATAAATTCATTTTGAATTGTAATCCTTTGTAGACGACACGGTTTACCGGTTAAATCACGCGTGTACTTCAAGGTTACCTCTACCTCTTAGTAGCTTTTTTTATTGTCCACTAATTGACCCGACAGACGTTGACCTGTCTAAACTATTAATCTGATTGAATTAAGGCGACGACACTTATCACAAACGCCATTAATGAATACTACAAAAGTTTATATGGATGTTAAGTTTTCTTAAAATTTCTAATTTTCTATAAGAACCAGGGGCGTAGCTACCGCCGTATCTGCCGTATGAATTATACGGGGCCCCCGGGCTTCTGGGGCCCCGTGTGAGAAATCTTTAGCCTTCATTAGGGCCCCCAACCAATTGTTTATACGGGGCCTCGCCAAGGCACGCTACGCCACTGATAAGAACCATCTTTTGACAATAACAAACAACAAAATAAAATTTTGCGTAATCGGTCCAGCCATTCACGCGTGATGCCGTGACCAAGGGAAATAGGGATTTATTTTATATAGATATAGGTAAGGTAATAACCATACAGCCCTGGTACTCTGGCTTTATTTGATTGAGTAAACAAAGAATTCATCACAAAAAGGAAAGGTATATTTTTAATGAAGTATTAATTAGGTACTTTGTTCAGTCACTCAATTAGACACCCAGGAACATCGATATATATGTACTACGTACTAGATAGGGCGTTCCGAACACTCGCTTTTATCAACTCAACTGAACTGCAGTCCCCACACCCGACTTTAGTGTGGCTTCGACATTCATTCAGTGCGGGTGCGCACGGAGCAGCGTTAATAACAACGATAATCCGAATCAAAGTAGACCCTGGACGAAAATAACTAGTCAGTAGTCAACTAAGTAAAATTACTACCTGTTTAAGTGAATTAATAGGTGATAATTCCGTAATTCCAGAGTAGAAAAACAATTTATCTATTTAAATACCACGCCATTCTACAATCATATACTAAAACGTGCAGATGTTCCCTTAAAACTGGTTGTAGGTAAAAATATGTAACTGAACACAGACTTGATATGTTTTTTTAGAAAGGTTTTAATTTGATTAATTGTTAATGAGTTTTTAATTAGTAGTGATAGTTTGATATTTTGAATAATTGTTTTATGTTAATTCAAGCCCTGGCCCGTACCTCTGAGTACTCATTTAAGCCATGTGAAGTCCGCCAATCCGCACTAGGCCCCCCTAATATTAATATAATACATTTTGAAATCGAGTTTTATTCTAATGAAGTTTAGAAGGTAAAAAAGATGTGTCACATCTGCGGTGTGAACTCTATAGGGACGACATCTTAGTGTAGTTAACTGAACGAAACGCGTAAGCGCCATGAAATTTGCGGCGCTTACGACGTTTTGGTCGCGAGAAAACTATACTCTAAGCAATCTAGCGCTGTATCTTTTAAAATAGTTTGGTTAGTTGACACAGCTTTATACAGCGCTGCAGCGAACTTTAGTTCTAACTCTTACCAGTTTTTAAACAAATGTTTTACATGAACGTTCTTGTCTATCGCTATACGTCGATGCCCAGGAAGTATGTTTTACGTCTGTGGAGGTGTTTGTAATCTATATACCTATATATTTTATTTATTAGGTTTACCAACAGATTTCACACATACAGAACATGAAAATTAGAACTTATTATAAATATAGATATAGTGTGCATCCAATAAAAGGTAAACACAGCATGATTAATAATAAAATTGACCAGAAACAAGGAGGGTATATATAGTAAAAAAAAAAATGATACGTAGGTACCTAACATTTTATTATATTAATCTGGATTATATAATAGAAACTCCTGTTGAGAAATCTATTACGATCCTTTCAAAGTCACCGCTTAATCATTTTCTCATGTTGATTGTATTGTTTATGGAATGAGGAAGGAAGGTCGAACAATGAATTACTAGAGCTGTACTGTATCATAGATTTTTTTATATTGTCCAACATGCAATTAACTTAACACTGGATTTTATAGCCTATTATGTACACATTAGGATATAAATTGAATTTAGGCTCGCGTTGCGTGACCAGTAAACACATTTTGATTTGGGCTAAAATGTACCTTGTGTTAACGATATAAAGTATATAATTTCTTTTTGTTGATTCTATTTAGTGGTGGTATTAAAATATAAAGGTAACTAGCGTCGTGTCATAAAACTGACCGATCAATAAGTATCCGATTATAAAATTTTATGGCGATTTTACTATGTAGTTTTTATTCTAGTTTTACGGTGTTGCCATCATGTTATGAATATTTTATACGCGTAATTTGATTATTTTAGGTAACTAGTGGCTCCCCGCGGTTTCGCCCGCATTCCCGGGGATCTTCAGTTTTCCCGGGATAAAAAGTATCCTATGTCCGTCTCCTGCTTTTAAACTACTTCCCCAATTTTCAGCCAAATCGCTTAGCCGTTCTTGAGTTATAAATAGTGTAACTAACACGACTTTCTTTTATATATATATAGATCATTCAGTGTGTGAGGTGTACCTAGTTAGAATAATGAATATTGAATTACTTTATTTGTCGAAAATCTACCACCTGCCGGTAGCTGCACACAATTCGTATCACTTTTAATAACACCAGATTTTAAGGCGTTTAAAATTGAACCCTATCTTTATGTGTATGAAAATTCAATTTCGAATTTTCTTAGTTACGTATTTGTTGTAGGTACATTTATATGGAAAACTGATTTATATGCGTCATCTCGGAATGATGTCACGCTGGCAAGCGGTCTGGCGATACCTATGACTCGGTTCGCTATAAAATTGATCGTGTAGATTCTGCCAGTCACTGTATGTTCGCGGTTTTGTATAATTTCCCCGTTTAATCACTAGAGTTGAGGGAAATTGATTGTTATTAAAAGATAATATATAATGTGGAACATAGAACAGTATATAAGGAGACTAGTGGCACCCCGCGGTTTCACTCGTACCTGGGAGATCCTCCATTTTCCGGTTTTCCCGGGATAAAAAAAAAACCTTTCTCAGGCTTTAGACTATCTGTGTACCAAATTTCATTTAGGTAAATCGGTTCAGTAGTTTTAGCGTGAAAGCGAGACAGAGTTACTTTCGCATAAACATATAATATTAGTTAAGATGTTGTTTGACAGTTGCTTTTTTTTGATAAGATCTAAGAAGTCCGTTTTGACAAGATGGTTCTCCTGTCTATCGCGCTATGTTTGTCTCTTTTTGACACACGATTATAATGTAGTCTGAAAAGGGACTTTCTGTATCTCGACAACTACAGAAGTACTATGAATTTCATACCATGAGAACAGCGATGATGTTAAAGTACCTTCTGACGCAATGAGTCAAAATTATTTCTATTTTTTTTTATTTTTTTTTTCTTTATTTATTTATTTGATTATATTATTATTTTATATTAACATATTATTATTTATATTATTATTTATTTATTTGATTATATTATTATTATTATTAATTATTTCTAGTAAAAATATATTACCTAGAAGCGACCGTGTGTTTTTTCGGACATACTACGTTTATTTTGTCTCTACAATCTACATAAATGTATAACTAGTGAAGTATGCATTCAAATTAACTTAATGTCGTACCGAGGGATCAACTGTTTAATATTCATGATGTTAGCCACAAATTTGAATTATTCGCTATTACACACTTAAATTATAAGGTCACTCGATAGAAAATTTAGGTTTAAAGAATATTTATTCTCAAAAGAACAATTACAGTTCACTGTTATGAGAAAAATGTTAACAACTTACTGTATGAACAAACAATTGTCGTCTAGTGACGAAGCGGGCATGCATTTTTAACAAAATAATGTTTTTTAATAGCTAGGCTTAAAAGCAATATATGTAGGTAAGAATATGTATTTAAAACAATATTATCAAGAATAATCCATGATTCACCGAGACTGGAAACGTCGCACTGCTCACGAAGAACTTCGTATCATTGTCTAGTAAAGCAGAAATAAATAAATTTCAACTAAAATTGTGTCATTTATTTAAACAAACGCCACCACCCATATAACAATACTCTTCACAGGAAGCTGTAGCTTATGGTTGGCAAGTACCATCACTAGAAGCCATCAAGATCAGCTGGCCAGCCCTCACGGAGTCCGTACAGAACCACATCAAATCCGTCAATTGGGTAACAAGGGTGGATTTGAGAGACAAGAAAATCGACTACATAAATGGACTGGGTGAATTCAAAGATCCGCACACGATCATAGCGACAATGAAGAATGGTTCGAAGAAGGAGTTGACGGCGAAGAATATAGTGATTGCCGTCGGTGGCAGGCCCCATTACCCGGATATTCCCGGCGCGTTGGAACACTGCGTGAGCAGCGACGACATCTTCAGCTTAGGCCACCCACCTGGCAAGACGCTGGTCATAGGCGCTGGATGTATCCTTTTTGAAATGCCACTAATGATTTAGAAAGACAAAAATATAAGCTTAATAGCTAGGTACCGGCGTACCGGGGACCTTCAATATTCTCGGGATGAAAGGTAGCTTATAATCTTTACCAAGCTAACAAAATTTCAATCAAATCTGCTCAGGGATTTAGTCTTGAAAGTATAACAGACAGATTGTTACATTCACATTTATAATATTAGTAGGGATCTCTACAAGAAATACACATTTTTATAAATGCGAATGTGAGTTTGTGTGTCATACTTAAACGCCTTAATTGTTACATGAAACATACTCTTTATGTCATAAAATTGACTATACAGAAACTGGGTAAAGTATTCATCCAGTACCTACCCAACAATAGCAACATACCGGTTAAAGTATTCACCCAGTACGAAATAATAGGGTGCTTTATTATTTTCCTGCTAAATTATATTTTTGAGATTTTCTAAGTTAAATTTATTGGGCAACATTATGTTAGGGACTATTATAAAAGGGTTTTGCCCTGTATTGCAATATCGGAGTAGTTCCTCAACCATAGTTCAGACATCGGTCTAGAGTGCGCCGGTTTCCTGAACTCCCTGGGGTACCCGGCGACGGTGCTGATCCGCTCGGTGCCTCTCCGCGGGTTCGACCAGCAGATGGCGCGGATCGTCACGGCCGAGATGGAGGAGAAGGGCGTGGTGCTCCACCACAAGTGTATACCACTCTCAGTGGAGAAGCTAGCTGGAGGACAGCTGAAGGCCCGCTGGTTGAACACTGAGACGCAGGCGCAGTTAGTGTTTCTTAATACACTTTGACTTAAATTTCCACTTATGAACAGTCTTTTGCTCGGTTCTGAATGTTGCTTTTACTGAGAAGAGCCGCCAATAAACTCAGTAATTACTTTAAAAAAAAACTTAGATCTAATTATTTATTTATTTGGCACACAAAACAGATTACAACCAAATCACTACTATCTGTTTTTGATACCCCTGTGATCACACGGGCACGGAAACTACCCGGGCGGCAGCTAGTATTGATATAAGAATGTTTTTTGTCTTTTATAAGCTCTGTTTAGTTTGGAATCAGATTGTTCATGTCTAAAGTTCCAGAATATTTCTATATGTTGTGTGTTTAATGGTTTATTTAATGTATTTTCAGAGACGAGGGTGTGTTTGATACAGTACTAATGGCGACCGGTCGGTACGCGCTCACTAAGGCTCTGAATTTGGACGCCGCTGGAGTAACTGTAAGTTGGAATCCTTTACAAACTTATCAGCTATTTAGCTAAATATTCGACAAGTTTCCAGTTCAGGGATGTAACAGCCGGTTGTTGGTTCAAATCTCACCCGGGAAATATATATGAATTTATAAGATTATATATATGAATTTATAAGTCTGTTCTGTGTCTGGATCTAAACATCTATATAAGTATGTAGTTCTCAGTTATCAGTTATCTGGTGATCATAGCATAAGCTCTTCTTAGTTTGGAATCAGATTGGCCGTGTGTGAAAATTCTTCTTAGTTTGATCAAATTACCTGAATTAGTGAAGAGATATTGAATCAACAGTGGTTTTGTTGCCTTTGATAAAAGATTATTTTTTTCTTAGATGTTAAGATTTGTTCTCGTTAATTTTTTAGATCTCTCACTTTTACACTGTATTTTAACATAAGATATGCAAAAAATCACAAAAATTATGAGC
Source organism: Thyatira batis (assembly GCA_905147785.2). Taxonomy (NCBI): domain Eukaryota; kingdom Metazoa; phylum Arthropoda; class Insecta; order Lepidoptera; family Drepanidae; genus Thyatira; species Thyatira batis. The sequence continues at coordinate 10,934,909 of LR990489.1, forward strand.
AGATTCAGTACTTTCCTTTAAATATTCCTAATCTGGGCAGTGAAAAACATAAAACATTTGTAGAGCTGCGTTATCATAAGATAATTTTATGTGTAATTTCAGAGTGTAACACCGAACGGCAAGATCTCAGCGGCTACAGAACAGACCAACGTCCCCCACATATACGCCGTGGGAGATGTCCTGGAGGGCCGTCCGGAACTCACCCCCGTGGCCATCCACGCCGGCCGCCTCCTCGCCAGACGAGTCTTCGCATCAGGCACTCAGCATATGGACTATGACAATGTGGCCACTACAGTCTTCACGCCCCTGGAGTATGGCTGCGTGGGGATAAGCGAGGAGACTGCTGTTGAGAGGTGAGTGACCTTTGAAAGGTTTCTAGGAGTAGCTGGTGCTGTGATCCTGTTTGATTAAGATTGGGGAGGTGAGTGACCTTGGAAGAAGGTTTCTAAGCAGGTGCTGCTGTAGTCTGTGGTGGTGGAGAGTGACCTAATACTATATATATATAGCTAATACTGTCTTCACTCTGCTACAGTATAACCAAGCAATGACATAGTAAAAAATGACACAGTCAGGGTTTCACCGAGGCTTAGATGTCTGTCTGTCACTCATTCCATCTAAAGACTATTAGTACTAGAAATAATGTAAGGATCGGTAAATCAAATGTATTAGTATGTAACGTAATTTTCTATTAATATATTTTTTTTACATCGAGTGTACGCACGCATTCAATTAATTTACGAGCGGTGGCGGTGGAACGATACTTTTACGTAAATAACTAGATAATTTTTTTAGTGTTACACATGTAAATGACAGTTCAAAATGGTCTAAAGTTTTGGAAAATAACTTTCCTCATAATACTCGTATTAGACGTAGGTACTACTGTACGGTTGATCATATCTCAAAACTCTAGACAATATATGTATCTAATCACCTTATCTATAAGCTAGGACGGCATATGCAACACGTATGAGATAATTATACCATGATTATGATTTAATACGTCAGTCTGGCGTGAACTGTATATCGATGTAGATACCACCTTATCGTTTATTGTAACAATTTAACTATCAGAGAAATTATATTATCATATACGATACGGATCGCGTCCTTTAAAGAAATCCGCAGTAGTATAAAGCCTATAAACATATCAACCCGAATTTAACTTAAGTATGTAATGAAATTCATATAAATAGGCATATTTATGATACGTCGATTCTAATGCTTGTATTTAGTAGTATATCAGCTATCCGGTTACCAACGTAAAACCTTCAATCATTTGACTATATGTTTCAGGATATTTATTTATTTATATATGAATTATACACACACAAAAACGCACACATACTCAATCGCACACTGACTCACACTCACACACACTGCACTACATACACTCAAACACCACACATTCACATACACCATACACAGTTTTGTCTAACCATGTATTTCTTTATTTTTTGTATTTTTAGAATATAAACTTAGATTAAATACTGTAAATCTTGAGAGGCCATAGTACGGAGTCTACTCAGTTTGGACTCCTGTCTCCTGCTACATATTTTATCTGTACCATAGACTAGTTTAATATATTTCTTTAAATTTAAATAAGTATTTCTGGGAGAAAATAAATTGTTATTTTTATTATTATATAACAGACACGGCGCGGACAACATCGAGGTGTACCACGCGTACTACAAGCCGACGGAGTTCTTCATCCCGCAGCGGAACATCAAGAACTGCTACCTGAAGGCCGTGGCGCTGCGGGAGGCTCCGCAGCGTGTTCTCGGGCTGCACTTCGTGGGGCCCGTCGCCGGAGAGGTCATCCAGGGCTTCGCTGCCGCCCTCAAGTGAGTTCTCGTTACTCACCGACCCGACCGGGGTCTATGTCCCGATTGGTTGTAACTGATGTGGCCTGCTCGAACGCATTATGCATATTTTGTGTTGTAATAATACAATGGACTGCCAAATCAGATACTTCGTCTTGACCAAAATACCAAAACGATAAATTTTTGTGAAGATTTTTTAGATATATACAAAATACTGTTTCTACTCACATGTTTGAAATTGAGTATTGCTTACCTTACCTAGCTAAAATTATCGAAATTAGAATAGACAGCTATTAGAGCCGTTTAGACGCCACATCATTGTAATATATAAGACTAAAGACTCCCCGCGGTTTTACCAGCGTGCCCAGGGATCTGCAATTTTCCCGGGATTAAAAGTAGCCTATGTGTATTCTAAAACATATTCTAACTAGAAAGAGTAACAAAAATTCATTCATACTTACTCACTCACTTTCACATTCATAATATCAGTAGGAAGGGCAACCCTAGTTAAAGCAGAGTATACCTCGACAACTTAAATACATGAACCTCTCAACACAACCGTCTTCATCCCACCAGATGCGGCATCACAATGGAACAGCTGATGAACACCGTAGGCATCCACCCCACGGTGGCCGAGGAGTTCACGCGGCTCAACATCACCAAGCGCTCCGGCAAGGACCCCAACCCAGCTTCATGCTGCAGCTAAGCACCCAAGTAGATCAGACAAGACGAGACGAGAGAAGCCACGGCACAATATACATCTACACAACACTGTACTCTACTCTCTATGTCACAATGCATTTGACAGATGTCAAATTTCAGAACATCCAAAAAAAGAACTGGTCGATTAAAAAAAAATGTTTGAAAATGGTGGATCATCTACTTTAATTCCTAAAGAAGGAATAGTTCAAAAATCAAAAAAAAATATATAAAATATTTTTATTCAAATAGGCCTTCACTTATGAATAGTCAGACTCTAACGCTCGGTTCGGAAGGCTGGTTTTGCTGAGAAGAGCAAGTTCAGGAATGAATAACATTTGTGGCAGTAACTAAAATTCGAAAGTGATTTATTGGTAGAACAATTCGACAACATTTCTGTCAACTTGTGTACGTCAAGTCGAAAGCAACATGTAAAAATGTTGCCGGGAATTGGACTCGATTTTCTACTCGAGCATTTTAATCTCTTGTTGTTTTTAGTAGCATACACTTATGTCTTTCAATATCACTTTGGACATCGGAAAAATTCAGACATCGGCATCTTTGCTATATACAAAAATAGAAAAGAATTTATAAGACCTTTTAGCTTTACAATAGCAATTTAATTGAAATAAGTAACTTAATCTTTTCTCGAAGTCCGATTGACTATAAATAATCCTATTGCGTTATCATGCGATTCATCATTTTAAATATCAAAAATCGATTTAGGTACTTTTTTAAAATGATTGATATATATTATACTTAGCTGTCTGTCAAATGAATCATGCTTATATATAGAGTATAGCTTTGTTAATATACTTATAAAGTGGTAATGTACGATAGTTCTACTTATAACCCAGTGATTTTTATTAAATATACTAGCAGACCCAGCAGACTTCGTTCTGCCCACCATCCCCACCTTCCTGGTCCAAATTGATGTATTATACATAAAAACCTTCCCCATGAAACACTCCGTAATTTGGTGAAAATCGCATGAAAATCTGTTCGATAGTTTTTGTGTTCATCGCGTTCAGACAGAGGCGGCGGGGACTTTGTTTTACATATATAAATATGTCTGTACTAACTGTGTTATAGGTTATCCTGGCTCGATTTCCACACAGGACAGACATTAATGTATTTAAAATAATATTATCAATCTGTTAATAGCACAAGCTCAGCTTAGTGTGGGAACATCTGAGTAGAAGTTGCGAGAATAAATTGTAGAGAAATACCGCAGCATAATATACTTTTTAATATCCTAAAACTCCTAAATGATGGCTATTATATGCTTCGGTGTCTGTCTATATTTCGCCCTATCTAGAATAATTTTACCAACGTTAAAGTGTCTCGCAGTATCTAAGCTTTATTTTATTTCGGTAGAACTATACGTACATTAGCCACTGCACTCACAACTATGTATTATAAATATTTTCATATAAACTAGACGAATTTCAATAAACAAATGCTATATTATAGTACTTATAGTCTAATTCATATAGTGACCGTCTGAGCTGCGGTCCACAATTTAAGTGTTAGAGAAATACATAAACATTATTTGTAAAGGCAAGAGATTGGTTTAATTTTGAGTCGTATACGCAGCTGTTTAAGATTTTATTTTTGTAAGTATATGTTTTTGTAAAGTGACTCAATTTTTGAGATGCATGACTCAGTCGAAAGTGCACTCTATTGTGATCTACGTACGGTCCAAAATCTATCCGGTTCGTAAGGCATCAAATGTCCATAAACTTTCGGTGCTTTTTTATTCTTTTTTAGAGTTCTTGCCTTTGTTTACCATCGTTTTTATAGTACAAAGTTGCTTAAATAAATGTATTATTGTAAAAATTGCTGTCTCAAATATGTATGAACAAAATATATTGAAATAATGTTGTTGTATGGATTGGATATTATATAACTCAGTATTATGTTAATTACCGATATTGCTCATCGAATACAGCCTTGTGCTAATTATAATTTGAACCTTATCTTTCAGAGATAAGGTTTAAAAAGGAACGTTTAGCATTTGACTGTATAACTTAATATTTATTTTATTAGTACGGACATTGGATATAATTGCAACATTCCGAGCGGGTACTGTTGTCGGGAATCAGATCATTACACCTGTTTTTTTATAATTTACACTTCAGTTTGAAGTTTTTAATAAAGTGATATATTTTTAATTAAAGATGAATGTATTATTTCTGCCCATCCCCCATTCTGCCCTGTCTCTAGTTTTTATTAGACATAAATGAAAGTAGTGAAAGAAATATTATATATTGAAAAAGTTGACAAAATCCTATTCCTAATATAGGATAATGGGATATAATGAAAAAGCATTTAGTATTTACATTTATTGCTAAAATTAATGCGCTTCATAAACACTTGAATCCTATTCTAATAGCCCGGGAGGTGGCGTTGCATTTTAGGTAGTGATTTTACGCCGATCGGTTGCTATCTTATACGATAGACTTCGAATGTCTGATATATAATCCAAGAGTCAGCTGGCGCACCCGCGGTGGGTGCGCATATGGTTGGTTCCGGAAGTGGTAAAAAAAAAAAAAAAATTAAGTCATAGTACGCCGGCTGAAACTTTTCTTATAAATAATTTTGATCATACTGAGCTTAAAAAAAATAGTCAGCTGAGTGGTGGAGGGGGGATTATGCGTCAGCCGCTCGCCTAAACTTGTAAACGAAACACGTAAAATAAAGTTATAGTACGCCGGATGAAATTTAACAAAATGATTGTTAATACTATGAAAAATACGAAAACAACAATCAGCTGCGTGGGTAGCGGTGGAAAGACCGTCAGCTGACGCACTAAAGATACAGATTATTCGAGTAATGCACAGTTTTATTCAGGGTCTAGCTGATAGAACTTCCCTGTTCCCACCCAGCTGATCGATGGTTCTTGCACCCGTAACTTATTTAACATAGTTTTATCAAATTTCAATCGACATAGTGATAATTATGATAATTTCGAAAAGTTTTTAGTATGTATAAAACAATAAATATTGTTCCAAAGTATTTTTTTTCTTGTTTTGTTTTAACGTAAAAGAAATCCATAATAGCGAGCTTAAATAATATAAATGTAATAATAATTTGCATTCATGGAAATAACATAAATTAAAATACAAAGGAAATATAAAAAAATATAAATGTTATCTGCCGTATATTTTTAGGGCTACATATGTTTACTAACGAACTAAGACAAAATTTAAAAAACAGTTTTAAGTTCCACCAAATTACAACCATTGTTCTTTTTAATAAAGCTACAAATGGTCAAAATATTATCTTAAACTTACGACCATTCATCATAAACCAATTAACTATTCCCGTTATTTAAGCAATAAAAGACAAATTTTAAATAACAACAATAATAACAATAACATTAAGTGTAAAATCAACCATAACGTGCAACAAATAAAGCACTATTTTCCCATCATTGCTTTTTCAACTATCGTAAGTGCACCAGTCTTGGACAAGGTACCAGTAATGAATAAAAAATAAAAGAAATATCTAGAATGCGGACATGAGCGTTTTTACATTGGAATCACTGTGACATAGACTTTAGACATCGAACTATCTAAGTTTAACGTTTTAGTCAATTCAGTCTGTTATATGTACAAATTTGCGCGAATACAAAGTGTAAAGTCATTTGAAATTGACAACGACGGCTTTTCTTAAGGAAATCGTTACTGCGGTGAGTAGAAAGTTTCAGTTATGTTTTTTAGTATCTAAAGACGTGTCCATAACTGGCACGCTGAAATTGAATAATTCCATTCGTGGACAAATCGACACCAGCTATTTATACTACGCTAAGTCCGAAATGTGTACTTTACAGGAGAGGCATATAAAGGAAAAAACGTGATAACTTTTACATTAATTAAGATATTTATTTGAAATTTGGAACCCTTCATGGTTATTTTTTTCATTATAATATCTCATATTTATTTTCACATAATTATTTATATTTTTCGATTTAGCGCTAGTTAGCCGAATATAGACGTAATTCTTCAAATTAATTTTACAAGTTACACACGTCTATCTTACGTTAGCGTTGTGTATTACGGGATGTCATAGTGATAAAGATGTGTTATTTTTATTGTGTTGCGATGATAATTTTTAAATAAATCATGCATTATTTGTAACCTTATGGTTATATATATATCCGTAAAATATATTATTATAAATTCACTGGCTAAATAACTAGTTATTAAAGTTAGCTTTTTGTTAACCCGTATATACGTCTCTGGCGGATATCGTGTTAAAGGCCGCCAAATTATACATAGCGTACTATACATCGACCTGTGCCACAAGTTAACGCCTCATTTCTCTTTCCGTGGAGCTAAAAATTATATTATTTTTTATAGATTCTAGATAGAATAGAGCAATGAAATGAAATGAAATAAATTTATTCATTCAAATAGGCCTTCACAGGCACTTATGAAACGTCGACTCTAATGCTCGGTTCGGAAGGTATTAATATTATATTCTGTAATTTTGATACATAATTTAAACTAATAACGTATACAACTAGTAAGTAATCAACAGTTAATTAAATATCAATTAAGTGCTTACTTATGATTTATTGAAGATCAGATCAATCACAGTTCGATTTTGTACCTTATAATTATTTAAATCAATACAGTACTTCATATTGTTATTCTTAAAAGAAAATGAACTCTCCTCATTATGTTCAGTTATTAAAACAATAATATTTATGTGAAAAGCAAGATGGGAGGCATTTGCCCTACAGTGGGATACCCATAGATCCAGGCCTTAAATAAAATAGATAACAATAACGATAATACATTTCCGTAATAATATTGTTATCACAATAATATTTAAGGTTTTTGTATTTTGCTGGATTGATTTAACCAAGTTTCGTGTCTGTTTCGGGAATAAGCTCAAAAAGTGGGATAATCTAGTATTTTTAAAATATAATACATGTTTGCTTACGTTATCAATCAAAAGATAAACGATACTTATTTTCCAACAAGCCGTAGTTACCAATATAAAATATTTTAATTAACTTTGTTCTAGATAATTTTGTCATCAATAAAAATTTTGCTAATATTGTTTCAAGAATCAAAATAAAGGAGTTCCATTCCCTATCGCACTGATGTATACCATTCAACTGGAGAATACACTTCTCTGCCTCTTGCAGTCTTTTCTATTAAAGCCGTATGTCTTTTTTTCATAAAATGGTTGCTTCTTCATCTTCTCTATCTTCATTTGAAAGAAATGAGCGGATAATAAGTATCATCATAATATAGTAAACGATATGGTTACTGTTTTATCCCTCACGCAGTTATCTGATTATTGGTTGACTTTGTGAACTCCCTAAGATGTTAATTTGTCAAATATATTGTTTAAGCAACTGGCAGCATAGCAAACAAGCAGCCTTTTTAGCCGTTCGGTAATCACAGTATATAAGCCGGGGCTTATATACTCATCTTCGAGCTTACAATGTTAGAGACCGACATCAGACTTTTTAGGACGATGGCATTTACTAGTTTGATACCGCAGAATAGAGACTATCATTGAAAACAGGCGAATGTTTTAAAATTACTGGGGGTGGATATTGCCGTTACTAAATCTGTATTACTACTGGGGCTGTCATTCATGTGCAAACCTGAAAGACTTTCCTGGGCAGACATACCGATTTGATGTGGGATTGTTGTATTTTCGGTTTTTTGGTAAGAAGTCGGCTACACCGTTTGAAGATAAGAAACTATATTAGCTGTGCTGTCAGAAGGATCAGATACGATAGAAAATAAAATGTCGATGCTTGTTGGACTTAATCTCAACGGAGAAGGCTTTTGGTCAATACCTTTGGTAAATAAATATTAAGTGGAGTATAAAGAACCCCCAAGTCGTTTAAGTTTGTATCTTGTAGGTCTGCACATAATTTTCATAATTGACTGAACTGGATAGGTATATAATAATTATTATTTTAAAATTATCTCATAAGACATAACGTGCTCATAAAAAATCCCGAACTCATTAACTTCAGCTGGTTTATTTGGCTACGATTCTACAAAAAAGGGTAAAATATTGTATTAAAATTATGTTTTTTATTAACATAAAAACATGCCGATACATTAAAAATATGAATGGTGAAATTACCGTCGAAAACGAATAAATATAATTGTATTTTGACATAAGTATTTAGCTAGTAAAAGTCGCTAAGTAGCGCATTCTACAAATGAACAAATATACCTGATCGTTCTAAACTACGCTAACTAGTGTTTGCGTAGTATACATGGATTTTTATAAAAGCGCTTAAATTTAAGAAATACGTAGCGTATTACTATAATATATATTTAAATACTTTGTAATACATAATATAATCTATGCGCCCCCTCCCCGTGGACACTCCGCTAACACTAGTTGGCGTGGTTTAAATCGAGTGATTTCAAAAAGTACCTGCACTTAGCGTTTTATAAAATTTGTAACTTCGTTATTTTTGTATATTTCTTCACAATTTTTTTTTTACATATAAAAAACCTAATTCTAAGAAGCTTGGCATAAAAAAACGTTTTTGCCAAATTTCGAGTTAGCGTAGTATAAATAGCTGGTGTCGAAATGACGAAAGTTAATATAAAGAACTAATAAAAAAAATTAACAAAAATTAATGATATAAAAAATTAAAACAAATAGTAAAAAAAAACTGGATAAATATAAAAATTATTATTAGCTATAATTAATATTTATTAAATTAAATAAAAAAATTAAAATCAAAGAAAAAATTAAATTTAAAAAATATATTAATAAAAAATAATTAAAAAAATTTATAAGAAATTAATTGTTTAATTGTATACAAAAAGAGCTACTAAAGTAATATTTCACAAAAACCAGTTTTTTTTCTTGAACTGGCCATCATTGGGGCACTTACCTTACTTTGTTTTGTTTTGATTCTATTTACTTCTTAGAAGTTTACTACAGGAGGTATAGAGTCGCGTTGCACGTTAAAATAATTTATAAAATGAAAGCAGGTATGAGATCGTTGAAATTAGGTATTTATCATGATATTATGTCTTGGTCATCTATGTTTGTTAGTATATCTAATATTGATTATTTTATTAGTGTTTTGTTTTCGCGTATAATATTGTATGAGAGAACAAAACACTAATAATATTTATTTACTTAATCAGAGTTTTACACTTGTTGTACGCTTTTTGTTTTTCAAATGTAGGTACTTCGGTGGGTGGCCAAGGTGTCACAATTAAATGGCACAATTAAAAATATTACTTAGCTCCACATTGTTATATTCATGTTTACAATCTTCAGAATACAAATACAATTAATAAATCCTAGTGTTGTAATTTAGTGATTATGCCCATCTTCTCCAGAAATTAATTTTTTTTATAACAGAATTCTTAGCTCGCGTATAAGACTCCACTTTTCTTTCTCTGGCGATAATCAAAATCCATTCGTCACACGTAAACGGATTACTAGGAAAGCTAAAATAAATAAATAATAATAATGTAATTCCAACGAAAAGACACAAAGGAAGCATTCACCATCTTTTAACTTCTGGTAATAAATATTACACAATTATACTCCATGTATCTCTTATTCTTTTTCACAAAAGTTTGCACGTGCGTGTATATGTGCGGATCATATCATGTCATATCATGTTCTTGCAAATAAAACATTTTATTATTTACTTATTATTCTTATATAAACATTTTGAGTGATGGTTTAACATTGGTAGTTTGGTTCAAACAATTATATTATTTGTAAGTAGCTTAAAATATTACCTATCGAAAGTAAGATACTCACCCCCTTTAATTGCTTTTCCGGGCATTATTTTTGATTTTGAATTCAAGACGCATATATGTTCGTTTAAATTTTAGGGGGATAGGCTTAGGTAGCCCGAAAATCGTGTTATGGCCTGAAGCGGCTCTACAAACTCCCTTGAAATGTGTGTTTGTGAGGAGACAGCGTAGTAGCAAAACTCAATATTTTAAATTTTCACTTCATCAGCTGATGGTCTTTCCACCGCTACTCACGCAGCTGATTAATGTTTTTGTACTTTTGATAATATTAACAATCACTGTGTTAAATTTCATCTGGCGTACTATGACTTTATTGAACGTGTTTTTTTTACAAGTTTGTACGAGTGACTGACGCAGAATCCCCCCTCCACCATGCAGCTGACAATTTTTTTTAAGCTCAGTATAACGTAAATTATATATGATGAATGTTTCAGCCGGCGTACTATGTTTTTTTTTTTTTTTTTTTTTTTCCCACTTTCGGAGCTACTCACACCCACATCCACCGCTACTTGAGCAGCTGACTGTCGGTTTTCTTATTGGTCATATATGATCAACCATCGATCACAATATCAGCCGGCATACTATCGTTCATTCATTTGCAACGCCACCTCCAGTACTATAACGGTTGTACATAAATGCAAAATCTATTTTCTTTGGTTTTTTTGTGGGTAGTGTCTAAAAATATAAAAGCTGGACAACATGTCACCTAATATAACATTTTTTTTTATAATACTAAAGCACCGTACCTGCCGTTTATTTTTAATTCAGAATGAATGTTGTGTAGTCTATCTATGGTCCATCATTAGTGATGTACTTGTTCATTTCCGGCGTGATCTCGCAGTGGAACCAGATTTGCGCGGTCGGGAGGGGGTAGTACTCGTGCGCGCGGATTTCCTCGTTGTCAAAGCGCCAGAAACGGGGGCCTTGGAAGAAGTATGTGTCTGGAAATGTATAGTGGCTTTTAAAGGTAGGCCGTGTGTGAAAAATGTCCCAGGATATTTATTTATTTCTTGGAAGACCAACAACTATAAAATGGTTATTTATATTTTACATAGAAAATCAGGAAGCCAATGACAGGTCTTCGTGGATAGGTTATAGAATACAAACTATAACTGTGTTAATAACTTAAAATTACTGATGAATAATAACTACAAAAAGTGCACACAACATAACATATTTATAAGTGTCCGTTTCAACCGCGCGGCCACCTCATAGAATTTGATGAAACTTTGCCAGGAATTAGTGTTAATTTGTTACTTTACACACCTCTTTTCGTATAAGTATCGTTTTCGCAACATACCAAATTCTGTCACGTTTTGTAACGTGGATTCCAAATTTGAGAGCCATACTCTAATATAGATCGGACAAAGGTACAGTATAATATTTTTAATGTTTTTGCATTCTTAATATTTATTAGCTGAATAGGGTACAGAACTCAGCTACAATTATTTTTCCTAATCCCTCACCTTCTTGCCAGATAAAAGCGCCATCTACCGGATACGGCACGTCCCTCCACGCCGACATCTCCTGCGGGTAGCCAGGGTCCATAGCCTTGGTCCTCTCGTCGTACCGCCAGTACCTCTCCTCCTCTATGAGGTAAGTCTTGTTGTTGTAGTTGGAGATGAACACGGTGGTCAGCTCCGGGACTTGCGAGGGTATGGAGTACTCGGAGAGGTTCCCGCGGGACACCAGGTGGAAGTTTCGACCAGGCGCGAATTCCCAGAAGTTCCTACCTAGTAATTGATTAGTCAATGAATATACTCCATTATTAACACAAAACATGTAATTCAGAGAAATACCGCGGGTATAATTTTATTACTAACTTTATTTATAGGTACATACATTGGTTAAAGCTTACTTATATGTATAAAGGATTTCAAGTCGTTATATTTATATTATAAACTTTTGATTTTGCAAATCAATTTAAAACATAGATTTGGCGCACAAATTAGACAATTCACGAGACACTCACGAGAAAACGATACAAGATATAAGTACCTACTTACTAGCTATAATTAAAATGTTACATTTAGGTAATTTGTTCTGGAACCAACCTGAGAATATAACAACATTTCCGTTTTCCCTCTCGTATATTGTCTTTATAATGTTGAAGTGCTTCGGCAGGCCGATGAACACGTCGTGGAAGAGCTTAGGGTATCCCTCCTCTATCACATTTCTATCCCGGAGCACCCACACCCACTGAAAACATATTAATAGCTTTTGATTTACGGGGGATGTCGGCATTGTTATGAAAGTGATAGGTATGTGCAAAAATAGAGATTTGTGCGTTAATAATTATAACTTTAATGTGTTAACCCTCATAAACTTGGTTTTGATAAAATGGAATTGGATGTATCTATCATATAAGTATGTATTTAAAACTAGTATATGTAGTAGGTATATCAGCTATCTGGTGACCATACCACAAGCACTGCTTAGTTTGAAATCAGATTGGCCGTGTGTGAAAAATGTCCCGGGATATTAAGTAGGGATGCATGATGCATGTCCATTTGAATGATGGATGTCCATACCTCCTCTTCGAAGACGTATATCTTGCCGTTTATGACTTGAACGGTGTCATAGTTGGTCATGCACAGGTCGGGGATGTAGTTCTCGTCGCTGTCGTCGTCGCCTTTGGCGTCGATGTCGGCGTCGTCGTTGGCGTCGTTGTCGGCGTCGCTGTCGGGACGCGTGAACCGCGGCGCGAGCGGCGTCACGCTGCCGGAACTTGTGCTCTCCGCTGATTGTGCGTCTTGCTCTTTCACTGGGGAACATATATCATTTATTTTAATCAATTAGGCCCAGTAGCGTAGCGTGGCGGACGGGCAGACTGCCCCGGGCGCCACTATTAGAAGGGCGGCAAAATTCAGCTAGGTGTTACCAACTCACAGTAAAGCGCCTGCATGCCCAATATATCGTCCATATGCAGCTTCTCAACCGGCACTTGGTAGTAGGGGTACATGACTGAAGCTTTGACTGTGGAGTGCGACAGCCCCAGGGCGTGTCCGATCTCGTGGACGGCCACTGCGAAGAAGTCCGTGATGTCAGAGTCTTCCTCGTCAGGGTTGTCGCCCCAGAGCTCGTCGTCGTCAAAGTGCATTGCGCCGTGAGGAGGCGGAAAGGCATGGGCCACCACACGACCGGGCCCGTCGAAAGGAAACCTGTAACCAAATCATTAAGTATTTTCTTTCATTACATAAGACACATGGTTGACTTACTTTTTCTCTCAGGGTTGAAAATGCCTATGGCATTGGTATGCATAACTTTGTTTGGCACATATATATATCTATTTATTTAAAAAAGTTATATATGTAGTAGGTATATTAACTACATATATATTATAGCAAAAGCTCTGGTTTGCTTGGAATCAGATTAGCCGTGTGTGAAGAATGTCCCAGGATAGTTGACACCGCCGCGGCCGCATAAAAAATAACAAAATAAATGCTACATTTCCGTTATTTCGGGACCGGCACCACTTACCCATCCCCATGGTCCCGGCTGGAGAACGAGACCTGTATGTCCGCGTGTCCCTGCTCCAGCCTCGTGAACCGCAGCCCCCCGTGCGGCGCCCACACCGCCAGCCCGGCCGCCATCAGCGACTCCACGCGGAACTGCTCCAGGGTACTCGAACCGTTTAATACTCTGGAGGAAAGAAGCCTTTTATTTCCTGTAAAATTTACATTTCTATCTATGCATGTGTTAGTTTGTTTTATTCTAAGTTATTTAAGTTCTTACTGGGTATAAATTTATCTTTAACTAAACTATTTATAGACAACTTTATTAGTGAGTGTAATAGATATGCATGAGTAAATTATGATACTAGACATGTGTTCTATTAGATAAGCATACTCTTTGTTAAGCATGTGCGTCCTCAATGTGTAATCATCGTATCAGAATAAAAAGCTTTGTGCCTCTGCAAATGTATCCTCATGGACGTTTAGATATGCTATTTTCGTGTAATCGCAAACGAACAAAACTTAAATTAAAACTGGAGTAAAACAATGACTTATGAATATATTTGTTTGGGGACAGTACAGGAGGAAATTGTTAAGTACCAAAATAGGTAAGACAGTCAATAAAAATAGTAGGAATTGAAGTTTTACCTGTAACTTATATTGTTTTTGTTCCATGCCTTCTGCAAGATGTACCTCCGGTTTCTAGCAACTGTAGCGGGACTCTGAATGTCTTTGACCCCGCAACGTTTTCTTTTGAAAAGCTATGAATAATATTATAAAAGGAATATTATATTGAATCAAAATACAAACGAAATGTCGGTACTACCTACATGCTACAAAATGACGCATAGGTGACGATTGAGTCATGATTGTTTGTACTGTTGGTAGGTAACTGTTACTTTACTATACTTAAAATTCGAGGTCTTCTGCTAAACTAAAAAATAATAATACATATTTTCAACAGACTTACTCGTAAAGTGAGCCTTATTAGGTACATATCTTTTTGAGGACACATAACCCTAACTAAAATTACAGCTTTAAAGCTTTTTTTTTTGTTTATCGGGTTTTTTCTAATTTCAGTTTTCTGGGTGCTTTAAAGCTTAATACATATTTCGTAAACGGAACTCTGACTTGGAAAGCGTTCTTAGAAAAAGTTTACTATTTTCTAATAAGCAATCGAAAAGCGAATAAAAAAAAACTACTTATGATTACGTGTATGAGAGGTACCTACCCTAAAAAAATACTTTTCAGGATTTTATGTTTCAGCTTTGTTGTCGTACCTTTTTCGTGTCTGCGTCTAGTGCACCCGTCTGTGGTAGACCGGCGAAGGCCTGCATCTTCCTCAGCGCATCCGAGATGGAGGTCGGCGTATAAGCGAAGGCGAGATCACCTTGCTCCTCTGGTAAGTAGCCATACTTTTTCAAGAAGGACAGCTGTGGAACATTGAAAATTTTTAAATAAATTATTTTAAGAGCGTGCATTAATGTCCTGACACTACCCTGTACATTTAGGTATAGTAGAAATAAGGTGCTAGTCTGGATGAAATGAATTAGGATATTGTTTTTTTTTATAATGTTGTTCTCTCTGATACTGTTGTGTAAAGTTTACTTGTTTAGGCCGTGAGTAAAAATATGTCGCTAGATATTCTATAGATCTATTTATATTTAAATTAACATATATACTATACAAAATAATCTTGTTTCAATGTCACACGATAACTTAAGATATTATTGTATTGAATTACAAAATAAATACATAAGCGCGTGTATTATATAAATAAGAGAGACGTGAGATGTGGTTGTAATTATCACTAATGTCCATAATGAAGGTAAAGATTGTTTATAAAGTTATTACCACCTAAACACAAATCAAAATTACGTGAGGCACTCGGGGACTGCCGCGGTAAAGCTATTGCATTGCATAGCATTTTGTATCAACTTATGCAATTATAATTTTATTTATTTATTTTAATAATAAATGCACTTTGTTCATTCATATTCAAAACACTTCATACACAAATTTTACAAGTACAGCTATTCACTGTTGTACATAAATACATATACACCTATATACTTTCTCATAAGCAGCTTATGTATTCGTCCGATTTCGGAGCAGCTCGTCTCGATTCGTGCGAGTTTCGTAGAGTCGTACAATACGTCTAATCGCACACAACGCCGTGTCGACTGTCGAAGACTGCCGAACTGAAACGACGTTATACGATGCACGGCCTTCAAGCCACACCTCCTTGCCCGTCGGAGTGGGGGGTGTTAGGTTTTTTTCGTTACGGAATTTCTTGATTCGGTCGCCGCGCTCAGAGCCCGCGATAAAAGCTATGCAATAGCTTAAAAATATATAAGTACTAGCTCATATAAATCTTAGAGAAAAGGTCTAATTTCATTGCCATGTTGGCCCAACGTACAAACATTTGTACCAATACGCCAACATCGCGTGCTTAGAAATGCAAATGGCCGCTACATGTACTAAATAAATGATACATTTGGATTTAAACAAAGGTTAGGTTAGAAAGGACGCCTTGTACATTGTAAAAATACTTGAGCATATATTTTGACGTGACAACGTCTTATAAATTGGTTTGCCGGGTGACACTTCAAGAAACTGCGTCACGCTCCGCTCACGTCACGTTAGGTTTTAAATTGTTACTATTATTTCATCCTTCTTCCTACTATACGAATGAATATTCACATTAAAATTATTTTTCATCCCACCATCTCGGAAAGAGTATTTTTAATCTTCAATATCTGAGTGGAAAAGCCGTTTTTATTCTCTAGAGGATAAAGTAAATTGAATTTGAAACATCGTGTGCACTAAGTTTGTGAATTAAAAAAAAACATTAAACCTATTTACTGCTACCTCTATGGTGCCGAATATATCATACAACTTTTTTTTTTTTGCATTTAGTCATTTCCTCGCTGAGGTGGAATGAAAAGTTACGCACTCGAGTGCAAAGATTTTTCACCTCGTGCTCTTTTGATTCCCTCGCTAACGCTCAGGATTCTAATTTTGAATCACTCGCTGCGCTCGTGATTCAATTTTAGAATCCTTCGCTTGCTCGGTCATCAAAATTGAACACGCGGTTAAAAAGCAACTTTGCACTCTTGTATAACAAATAACTATTACCACTCAAAGTCGTTGTCACGTAAAACTTTTTTTTAATAATATGCATTCTGATGTGCATACGTATTTGAATACTTAGGCTTTATGACGTGGTACCCTTGCCACGAAATAGAAACAAAATAATTACGCGCGAATACGGAAATTGAGTTTTGTTTTTTATAAATGTCAAACGCCATTTTTTCAAAACGTCAAAGAGTTAAGAAGATAGCAAACAAACACCGTGCCGAAGTCTGCCGAACTTAAACGACGTTAGACGATGTGTTAGGTTTTTTTCGTTACGGAATTTCTTGATTCGGTCGCCGCGCTCAGAGCCCGCGATAAAAGCTATGCAATAGCTTAAAAATATGTTCACGCGCACAAATGTTTGTTTCGAAACCGAACTCACGACCTACGGATTGTTACTCGAGTATACCACCACCACACCACTAAATCGAAGAATTTAAATTCGATTACGCGCTATATTTAACAAATAAATACAACTCCCAAGACTTAGGTATGGTACAAAAACTGACCTCTTCGTTTGTAGGCGTGTTGTACTTTAAGTAAATGGTCTGACATAGCACAAGGTTTAATCCAGCGACGAGGACCACCACACTACGCATTGTGTTAGTCTACTAAGAGCGAAGTGTGTCGAATGATAACATACAGCACAGTTGACAGCACGACCTTTGACTGCAGTTTGATAGGGAACGAGTATTCTCAGTAATAAACTGGGTAATGACCTTCCGCGGAAGGTAAACGCTGGAAGGGTATATCCTGAGTCATTGCATGATTTATCAAGAATTTTTGCCGGTTGGGTTCGGTGAACTTGAAATATTGCAAAAATATCCTCGATGAAAGCGTTTATGAATAATGCACGTATTATATATAGATAAGTTTACAGTGACATCTATCGGCAAGATTCTAATTATTGTCGCAATTAAC
This sequence comes from Thyatira batis, assembly GCA_905147785.2. Classification (NCBI taxonomy): domain Eukaryota; kingdom Metazoa; phylum Arthropoda; class Insecta; order Lepidoptera; family Drepanidae; genus Thyatira; species Thyatira batis. The sequence continues at coordinate 10,952,720 of LR990489.1, forward strand.
GCCTAGATGGCTCTGGGACTAGAATGCGCTCCATATTACGGATGTATGGTAAATCTGAATCGCACAAGCGGTATTTACTTGAAAGGTTTATATCATCACTAGTGGCTCCCCGGGTTCCCGGGATAAAAAGTAGCCTATGTGTTATTCCAGAACATATTCTAGCTCTGTGCCAAATTTCAAGCAGATCCCTTCAGCCGTTGGAGCGTGAAAGAGTAACAAACATCCATACATACATCCATACTTACAAACTTTCGCATTTATAATATTAGTAGGATTTTGAAAGTAGTCGTTTGAAATATGACTTCATAATATCGAAGTATAACCTCTGTTTATAATGGGTTTAGCGACTTTTATTTTATTAAAAAGTTTTAATGTATATTGTCCATCTATCACTTACGTAATGACACTTGTAATTTTGTCAGTTTGCTGTGGGATTGGAAGATTTTGATAATAATTACTCCAATGCAACCGAGTGTAGAGAAATTCCACTCTCTTCCCAACGTCCGTAGCAATGAAGGGGATAACAACGATGTGGAATTCAGACGACTTTACAGTTTGTCCCTATCGCAAATTAGGAAACATTCTGAATTCTCTGAGTACAATCACAAACCTTCGCCGTTTGTAAGCATACATAGCTCTACTTCATCTTCTGTTAGAGAAATTAAATTATCTTAAGACAGGAGCAGTCCTAGTCTTTTGTGTATTTAAATACATTGTCTGCCTTTAGTGTACCTAATGCGGGTGATTATTTAGAAGTCATTCGAAAGAGTGATTATTTTCAAACTCGGGCTTGGTCTTTTTACTTTCCTTGCTCTTGCAACTAACTACTATAACTCCTAAACTAGATAAGATAAGGTTGAAATTAATTTGGTAGAACATCCGCTGGATCCACGGCTACAGCCACAAGGTGGGCGTGATCAACCTGAACGACCGGGGCTCCACCACGCTCTTCTACGCGGCCTCCAACTGCGGCATCCTTTACAACTGGACCACGAAGCAGATGAGGATACTGCAGGGGCACGTGAGAAATAATTTATTGTATTAATACATATCAAGTTAAATATGCACGTGAATCCTCTCGATTCTGTAGAAGTCTTTGGTTATCTGTGAAGGGCTAAATTTGAAAGATTATCCTGTGATGATTCTTCTATTTGCCCAACTGTTTAAAAAAAATACTATTTACAGCGACACATGATAACATGCATAGCGTCAGACCAGAAAGGAAAGTGGCTTGTGACGGCAGACAGTGGCTTAGATAACATACTGATCATATGGGACAGCAGTGACTACTTTCCGCAGAAGACGCTGTTCTCACCGCATGGTGATCAGAAGATAGCCAAGGTGGCTCTCAGTGCTGATGCTAAATATCTCCTAACATTGGGCTACTCGGATAGGAAGGCTGTTCTACATTGGTGGATGTGGTCTTTTGGGAAAGATGTACCTGATGGTACGTAGAAGAAATCCTTTACACTTGTCACATTGTCAATGATATAGGGATCAAAACAATAGGTGCAAAGTATACAATCCTAGTCTATTACATCAGTTACATATGTATTTCATTAACGACAACTATTCTTTGATTTGATGATCAAGTCAAGTTGTTGAACCTGTTTTGGTTGAGCCTCCAAGTAAACTATGTTTAGGTATACTTCTTGATTGTATCGACTTGTTTAGGCGTCTGAAAAGATAATAATGTACATATATTCTATTCCAGCTACTCTTGAAATTAACTTACCACGAGATTCAATAGTCACTATTGGGTTTAACCCCTTCAAATCTGAGCAGTTCCTCTTGATGACACGGAAGGATATTTGGTTTGGCGTTTCTGGAGTAAGTTAACCTCCTATCAAGTTAATTAGACAACCTTAATAATTCTAAATCTAGAATACTAGGTTCTAATGGTCTAAAGACTTTTATGCTTTCAGAAAATCTTCGTCACAGAAAGGGGATTATTAAAAGAAACTGATGATTATGAGCTGAAAGTTCGGATGCCCGAGAAAAATGTGCATCCCGACATAGGAAGATTAACGTGTTTTGTGTTCGTTAAGTGTACTTCACAAGTGCTAGCGGCTACCACCAGAGGTGCGGTTCTAGTTTATGGATACACTATGGAATATCAGCAAAACGTGGACGCCTCCGACTTTAAGGATTTAAAGTTTGTTAAGGTTCTGAAAATTGAGAAGAGTAGAATAAATGTTATAAAGAGCATTGACGGGTGAGTGGAACACCTTTATTTTAGCTATCACTTTCAGCCGCATCATCACTTCAATAAAAGATACTTGCATGTATGAGAAACCATTCGATAACGTGCCAATTTGAACTTTAAACCAATTTAAATAGAGCTTATCTCACGTTCTACTTAGCGACAGGTTGTATTCCCACATATTTAAATGGTAATCTTTACTTAATACAGTTGAAGAGTTTGTTTGAATGCACTAATCTCAAGAACTACTGGTTCGAAAAAATATCTAGTTTGGATAGCCCATTTATCGAGTATAATAACATAACGCTACGACCAATAAGAGCGGAGCATCAATAAAAAATGTTGCTAAAACGTGTCGCTGACGAAATTACGAGCGAGTTAGTGTAGGTATATATAGGTAAATACCCAGGAGGAGGAAACCCTCTACGCCGCCTACAGGGCCGCGCGTGCCGCCTTCAAGGTGGCGATAGCGCAGGCCAAGGAGGCGGCGTGGCAGGAGTGGCTGCGGCTTCTCGACGGCGACCCGTGGGGGAGGCCCTACAGGGCCGTACGTAACAAACTACGGCCCTGGGCTCCCCCGCTGACGGTCAGTCTAGACGGGGCACTGGTGGACGAAGTGGTCGGCACCCTATTCCCCGCTCGGGGTACATGGGTGCCGCCGGCGATGACCTCCGCCTCCTCCTCCAGCCAGTCGCGAACGGACACTTCCCCGGCACCGGTGTCGGAGGGCGAATTCGGGGCGGCGATTCTCAGACTCAAGTCCAAGAGAACCGCCCCGGGCCCCGACGGTGTGCCAGGGGTCGTCCTGGCGATTGCGCTGGAGGAGCTCGGCGAAAAGGTGAGGTCCCTGTTCTCCGCGTGCATGGGGCGGGGTCGATTCCCCCGGCGGTGGAAAACGGGCAGACTCGTCCTTCTGCAGAAGGACGGTCGCCCGGCCGGACAGGCGTCGTCGTATCGCCCGGTGGTGGTAATCGACGAGGTGCCCAAGTTGTTCGAGCGTGTGCTCGCTGGGCGCCTCGTCGAGTCCATGGATCCGGGACTGGACGACGCGCAGTTCGGCTTCCGCCGGGGTCGGTCGACCGTGGATGCCGTGGCGCGGGGACCTCGCTGAGGGGGCCGTCTCCCAGGGCGGCGTGTTGTTTGCGGTGTCATTAGACATCCGCAACGCATTTAACACGCTACCCTGGGAGACGATCAAAGAGGGACTGCGGTACCACGGTGTACCGCAGTACCTCCAGGAGGTCATCGCCGACTACTTCGTCGGTCGGGATGTTGTGTTCCCGAGAGGGGAGGGCAACAGCGGCCCTGGGAGGAGGGAGATGACGTGCGGTGTTCCGCAGGGGTCGGTCCTCGGACCGCACCTGTGGAACATCGGCTACGATTGGGTGCTGCGCGGGGCAATGTTGCGAGGGGTCAGTCTGGTGTGTTATGCAGACGACACCCTCGTGACGGCCCGCGGCAGCACCTATCGTGAAGCCTCCCTCCTCGCCACGGCTGCTGTGGCGCAGGTGGTGGGGAGGATCCGTGCCCTGGGGCTCGAGGTGGCCCTCAATAAGTCGGAGGCCCTGGTTTTCCATGGGCCCCGACGCGGGCCACCGCCGGGAGCCGCCATAGTGGTGGGCGGAACCTCCATCGCCGTCGGGTCCTCGATGAAATATCTTGGACTCGTTCTCGACGGCCGATGGAGGTTCGAGGAGCATTTCCGGCGGTTGGCACCGCGACTGATGGCCACCGCCGGGGCTCTGGGACGGATCCTCCCCAACGTGGGGGGCCCAGGGAGGGCCTGCCGGCGCCTATACACCGGTGTGATACGCTCCATGGCGCTCTACGGAGCGCCGATATGGGCCGGGGCCCTGAGCGCCCGAAACCAGGCTGCGCTGCGACGTCCGCAGCGCGCCATGGCGCTCAGGGTGGTCCGAGCGTATCGCACCGTGTCGTGTGCCGGCGCGTGTGTGCTCGCCGGTACGCCGCCGTGGGACCTCGAAGCCGAGGTGCTCGCCGCGGTGTACTGGCGAGCGAAGGAGGCCGGGGGCCGTCCACATCCGCGGGAGATCGCGAGCTGGAGGGAGGACGCTCGCGGCGTTCTCCTCCGGAAGTGGACGGTCCGGCTCGAGAACCCGGCTACGAGCCGGGATGTCCGGAGATGCCCATTTGTTCCATGGGCATCTCCGGTGAAGTTGAGAGGGGGGGCGGGACTCGCATGCGTATTCGCATCGTGAGTCCCGCCCCCCCGAGGCGGGCTCGGCCTCCAGTTGTTTTTGGGAGGCCGAGCAGCGCCGGCGGGGCATGCGGTTGTAAGGCTTACGCGTGTCCCGCAGCCCCGCCACACGGCGCCGAGGCGTCATTGGAACCCCAGGGGTTTAGTGGGTAGGCACCGGCACCTTCTGTGCCGGTGAGTCTCCACATAACCCGGCGGCTCCCCCCGGAGCTGCCGGGTATCCTATGAGGATTCCCCTGGGTAAAAAAAAAAAAAAAAAAAAAAAGGTATATAGGTAAATATCTGTTACTAGAGTGATAGTAACGGGCAACAGCGCTGGTGAGATCCACTTCTACGACGAGCAGATGAAGCTGGTGTACTGGGTGCACGGGTGCCGCGTCGACAGCATCGTGGGGCTCGGCTTCAACATCGCTCCCAGGAGCTACCAGATACTCGACCCTAAGTGTAAGAATACACCATACCGCAATATACCTATATAAGGTTCTAAATACAAGTGAAGTGATTCTTCTTACCATCTATCTAATGGAAGTGGTCTTTTTGATGGATGGAGAGTTGCAAATTGCTGATGCATTCAGTGATCTTTGTAGGTTACCGAAATACAGGGGTATTTCATGCTGATCGGTGGCTTTCTGGTAACCTGATAGCTGATATGGATTTTAAGTAGAGCAGTCGGTAAAGTATACATAATGAATCATTGCGGTTTTTTACTGAAAACTCTATTGTCTGCCAATTAGGTAGTAGCATCAGCAGATTTGACCTACTTAAATGTTATATTTATGGGCTTTGATTTTTTTTATTTTTGGCATATGATAGTTAATTTTTGACTTTCCAGGCAACAAGCCGTGTCTGTGCTGGGAGGAGGTCGTAATGCGTGTAGACCCTCAAACGGGAACGATGCGTCAGAAACTGATGAAGAAGAAACTTCCCACAGACGCTACTACTAGCGGAAAACCATTTTTAGTCAGGGATTTTATTGTGCGTAAGTAGTATTTATGTAGGAAGTGCAAGTATAGTGGCTCCCCGCGGTTTCACTCACGTTCCCAGGGGACCTTAAATTTTCGCGGGATAAAAAGTGGCCTAACTTTCGCATTTATAATATTAGTAGGACGACTAGTTAGGACTGTCCCAAGTGGTGAATCAATAACCAAATATAGGTACTTTGGCAGCCACTAATTTAAACGAAATTTATTACAACCTATATCTTAATTAGTCTACCTATGTCCCACTATACAGCTATTGAAAATAATGTTTCAGGTCATAGAGACTTACCTATTATTATTTTCGTGAACTGAACGGAGATAAATGATTTTCAGAGACACAAAATGAAGGCATAAAATTTTTAGATTTCGTTACTGAGAAACTGGAGACCATTTTGGATTATAAAATATCACCAGCAGTAGCGCTTTCTGTGCATCCGGAAAAGTAAGTTTATAAAGTGACAAAATGTTAGATAAGTATAAGTACATGGGAAATAAATGTAGTCAATAATGAAGAAAGAAAGCTTCCTTTGTTACCCTCTTCAGCTTCAGCTCTTTCCGGTGGTCGTTACTAAGTCTTACTTAAGTTTACATCTGCTTGTCTTCAGGCCCTTTGTATGCATCGGCTACGCAGACGGCGTCTTGGATCTATTCAACTTCGTCCAGCACAACCTGTTCACCAGATTGGATCTGAGAGATTTCTACAAGACCGTCATCCCACCGAAGGACGACTCGATTAAGTGCAACTATGAAGTTACCGTGCCCCAGCTTTCTGTTACTTGCCTCAAATATTCACCATCAGGTATGTTACAAATATTCTCCTGCAAGTATCGACAGTTTCAATGACACATATTATTTTCTGCAGGGTCAAATCTTCTTGGGTAGTCTTAGGCTTTTCAGAAAAAGCAAGGAAATAAATTAATGCTAATCAAATTTATAAGTAAAATTCAAAAAAGCTCCATAGAATCTTTAAAACCAAATTAACTTTAAGTACTTCAAACTCGAAGTAAAAGTAGAAGTTGTAATTCCAAATGAATTCCCTTACCTTCACGGTTGATCAGTACCTATACCTACCCAAAGGCATCTATCATTTCACTCTAGGACTCCATCTAGCGTGCGGCTTGAACACGGGTGAACTCCTATTCTTGGACCCGACGACAATAGACATAATAACCAAAAAACCTTTCAAAGACACCTCCAACCCGATACAGGAGATCAACTACTGCTGCGATTCCTTGACGATGGCTTTAGCAGTATGCACTTATACTCTATCCTAACTAATATAATGCGAAAGTAACTCTGTCTGTCTCGCTTTCACGTAAAAACTACTGAGCCGATTTAAATGAAATTTGGTAGACAAATAGTCTGGAGCCTGAGAAAGGACATAGGCGAGCCACTGGTTATTTATAAAAGTATGTGTGTTCATTCCCTCATATCATATCCTGGGAAAATCTTGGCACACGACCTACATCAATCATTTAAATACTGATTTTTAAATTAGTATCTATTATGACACCGTATTTCCTAACTAATTTGATAACTGTTTATCCTAGTTTACCTACGAACGTGGTTAACGAACCGCCCCATACTGAATTCTTACACGTTTTCATCCTTATTACTTATACCTATACTTATTATTTTAACGAGAGCTTAAAGATGAAGGTTCCTAGTCAAACACTCATTGCTAGCATTGACAAGTTGCTGGCTCTATGTCATTAATGTTTTAACCATATTGTTATTAATAATAAAGGATGCCGGCAGAACAGTTTGCGTATACAAATACGATTGCAACAATTTAAGATGGAATTTCATTGGGAAGCACCGAGCTCACTACAAAGACATCACTTCCGTATTCTTCTTGCCAATGAAGAACGTTAACGGAGAATACAAGCTGATCTCCTTAGGGATGGATCGTATTATGGTGGAATACGACATCGGTGAGAGTTCAGACGAGTACTTGGAGATAACGAGTTTGGACAGGGTGGAGCAGACAGCTGTCCCGCTCTGTGGAATTGTGTGGCCGGTGCCCGCGGATCTCGATCCACAGGATTATAGAACGGATCTGCCCATCATCCTAATTGCTAACGATGAGGTCTGTTTGAATCTGTTTATTACCAATTTTATCAAATCGAATTATACGTTTCGTTGTTTGTAAAATCTGATAGAAGATAATAAGAGATTAATCCACATCGAAGTTCTTTTTAAGTTTACATTACCTACATTGTGCTTCACTAATCTGAACTGAGGCAGTTATTGTTGAGTTTGTTACTTTTTCACCTATTATAGAAAGACATGCAAATCTTCCACTTACAGCACAAATACAAGATCGTAAACTATGCTACGACAATGACGCTATCGACTACCCTGGGGCCGCGGTACGAGCAGCCCGTAAGCAAGATGCAGCTCATCACCAAGATCGAGGACAACGAGGTGCTGGAGTACCTGCTGTTCGCCACCAAGAACGTTGTGGGCCTCCAGAAGATGCCTCTGGACGGGAACCCGTGGAAACATGTCGGGTTGTTGGGGCATCCTGTTCAGGTATTTTAATTAGATGAAGATTTGTGTTAGGTATAGATTCCCAAGACCTCGCCAAGAGCTTAAAGCCTATATCGATATAGGATATTGGTATTTCCACCTGGATTGAGATATAGCTCTTATTATCTTTCTAAAAGCGGGTACTACCCGATGGTTTCATAGAGCCAGGGATACCTTCATGCCCTTTTGTATTTATTTAGATAGATGCCAATTTATTTACGTCTATTACACTTCAATAATTTCGATTTATATCTTCAGCTCACCCAATTCTGCTTCAGGGAAGACAGTGGAACTCTGTTCACTATTGGTGCAAAGGACAGCTGTATGTGTCAATGGGCTGCAAACTATAGGTTCCAACTACTTTACCTAATTATTAACGGACTTCTTAAAAATAAGACTCGATAATATTTTTTTATGTTTCGTGAGATCAGCAATTTTTGCAGAATTTTAACTCTCAAAAATATTGCGAATGTTGTTACTTTGTCATGTTAATTGGTTTAAATATCAAAAGTGACGAAGTTTTGGGATTATTTTCCTCAAAGACCACGGAGTTATTTTGATCTCTCGATAAAGCCCTATCGTATACATTACCAAAGCCAAAGATCAAAAGACCGATTTACATTTAAGACTCCCATCAGATCAGTGGAGACCACAACTAAGGAAGGGGGCGGTGAACTCGACCCGTACTACTGCCTGATTGAGAACGGCCGCCCCGGCTGGCTGTTCCAGGAGGTCAGGGACCTGTTCTACTACATACAGATCCTGTGCCAGGGGACATTCTCGCCGGCCATGAGGCGGGTGAAGGACACCATACCGATTGAGTCGCTGCCCGACCTGATGAGGGCGCTAGGGTTCTTCCCTTCGGAGTATGAGGTGAGGGTAATTGACGAGCCGGTTGACTGTGTTTAGTGACCTTTTCAAGCCGCCTTGTTTCGAATCTCACCCAGAACAAATAATGTGTGTATTAGTAAGTCTTTATGTCCGCTCTGGATGTTAATATCTATAAGAATGTATTTAAAAGTAGTTTATCGGCTATTTGGTTATCATAGCACAAGCTCTACTTTGTAATAAAATTTCCAGCGTGTAAAAAATGGTTCAGCATATTTAATATTCAAATATCCTTTCCACTATAAAACGAAGGTCTCAATCTTTTTGATAGGTAGAAAACCTGCTTATAGAAGCAAAATACAAACTGTACCTCATCGATCCTGTCACCGAGGTGAACTTTGAGGAGTTCGTTAAGTTGTACCTGAACCACCGGCCGGCGCTCGGAGACAACATGAAGAAGATCAGAAACGCGTTTAAGAGCTTCGCCACAGTGCGCCGGGACAACTTGATTATGCATAGAGACGATTTCGTCGATATGCTTAGCGGATACGGTATGAATTTGTTTAATTCCGCCTCGCGGTTTCACACACGTAGTTCCCGACCCCGTAGAAATACCGGAATAAAATATATCTACCCTCAAACAAACAAATAAATATTGTTGTTTTTTATATTAGTGTAGATTTATTTGACTTAGATTTGGGGTCAAATTTAGCATTTATTACAAATATCACTGTACGTATATTTATGTGTGTAAACTCAATCGGTTCTATAGTTAAAAAAGCAGACTAGAGAAATGGATTAAATTATTCGATTATATCTTTGCGTCAAAGCTTCTTTAAATTACTTTGTAAAAAAAATTGCCTTAAGACCTTGCAGAGTTTCTTTTCAGACTGATTTATCGAACCGGTAGTAGCTTCAACAGCAACCTTCCTAAAGCCCTAACTGAATGTAGAATAGTAAAATAATTTGTTGCAGGGGAACATTTCTCCCGCGAGCTATCATCGTACCTCCTCTCTATACTGATGGGGCATGGCATCGAGGAGCGGGCGGGCATGACCGAGGACTTCAGCATCCTGCCCAACGAGATAACCCTCAGCTACTTGGCAACACACATCATGGGGATACAAGAAATTGACTCAGCTTCCGAACAGTACTCATGCATTGAGTCCCAGGCCTCCCAACAGAGCGGTTCCTCAGAAGACTCCGATGAAAGATTCTACTAACTGTATTGTATAACTTTTATTTGTACCTTACAATAATATATTACATTATATTCTTTAAATTACCAATTTATCATTTACAAAATTCGACATCATATTATTAAATACATATTTTGCAATGAGTTAAAAACATAAGATTGAGTAAAAAGCAATTGGCGGGAACAATGCATTGTAAAATAATGAAATACATAATCCTCCTTCTGGGGCAAATGGGTAACAAAACTTAGAATGGAACACATTTCATCATTTACTTACAAATTCTTACTATATGTACTTATCAATGTTTTATTGTTATGACCAAATTATTATTTAGGCCATATTTGAGTGACTTGCATTTGTAATGCGAAGTCGAGTTAGAAGTAAAACATATTCTTGGCAACAAACAGAAATGTTGACTCAAGTTTCATACATTGACATTAAATTGTATCAGATAATCCCTTAATTCTATTGAAAATGACTGTTTTTCATTTGAAAATTAATGGCTAAATTCTAAATGCATTGTTATAAAGCTTGGCTTCTGTAGGTGGTAGAACCAAATTTCATGTATATATTCCCGAATGGTGTATAAATCTGCTATCACCAATTTTATTCATTTATTTTGCACTAATCACCCAATTTGATGTATGCTTTGGTTAAGATATCAGTATATCATATATTTTAATAGATTTACTGCCAGATATTCTCTAGTAAGAGTAAATAAACTTTTTGTGTGTGTACCTGGTCTAGTCTGGACATAGCATCTTGTATAGACTGTTATACTAAGTTTTACTTTCTATATTTTTTTTTTTTTTTTTTATTAAACACAAAACAGGTTATAATCAAAAATGCTTAAAAGATAAGTTACAAAGTTGCTTAATTATAACTATAACCCAAAAATACATATTTCTATATAAATAAATATTTCTATAAATAGATATATAAATTAATATCCAAGATATTTTTCATACAATGCCAATCTGATAACAAGTAACCAATGATATTAGATTTTTAATTATATACATATGTACTTATATAGATATTATGCCCAGACACTGAACACATGTTCATGCACACAAATGTTTGTCCTGGGTTAACAGAACTTAACTAAACTTAACTATATTTTATAAATATGATATCTGCACCAAAGCATACTTTGTTCAGTGATTTAGTTGTAACACTAAATTTAATATAATATTCATACATCAAGTATGCAATAAGTCACATTTTAAGATAGATATACATATACATAAAATTATTTACAATTCATAATCATTTATATTACTAAAATAACAAGCATTATAAGATAAAACAAAAATAAATAACTGAGATGTTGTTATTTTAAATAATAATCATATTTAATAATTCCATTTGATAAAAAAAATCATTGTTAGTCAAAAATTTAAATTAAATTGATATAATTTTTGTTCAGAAACTAAAAAGTACAATTAAATATTGCAGTATGTAATTAATGAAATCAAATGATTAAATATAACATATTATCATAGTTTATTGGCTGGAGACTACACTCAAGATTCTGTTGGTGTAATTGAGAGTATGTTTCCTTATAGACTGTGCTTATCACCTTTGGCCACATCAACACTTAGCAAAGTAAAAAACCCTTAATTTATTACAGCAGTATTATCATTTGACTTCAATAGTACATATTCACTTTTGTGGTGATCACAATAGACCTAGTATGGTCACAGTGATACAAGCTCCGAGGAAGACTTGAAAGAGCCACCTAATTTTAATAATAATATAATCCCCAAAAGATAATACATAAAATATCACACCTTGAAAACAAAAGTGGAACTGTAGAAAAAAATTAACTGGCATGTTTCAGTACATAATTTAAATAAGATAGACAAACTTACAAATGAAATTAATTGCATTCTTTTCTTCCAGTTGTTTGCTAAGATATTGACCAAAATGCTGTGCAAAACTTTAAATTTCAATTTTTGTATAATGCCACTTGTTTTCAAGGTGCAATATGATGCATACAACTCAGACATTTACCTACTTATAAAAAAGCATTACTCCTAAACACATTAGGGTAAACCCTTGACTGTTGGCAACACTATAAAATAATGTACAAAAAGTCTGGCAATTTAAAAATACATGTAAGACGAAAAGCTGCCAATGCTCAGCAAATTTATACTTGAGTTCAGTGACCCTTTGCATGGGGGCCATTTAAATGCATCATACATTATAGTAATAATCTCTGAAGTAAATGAACTTAATGTAAAATGAACGAGTTTAAATGTTAAGTGTGTTTTACTGATGTACATCTCCTTACTCTATATTGTCTACATCTTAGAGGCCCACTATGACAACAGGTTGTCCGTGTTGCACCATATTTGTCTCTTTTGGCACATGGTTATATATGTGCTGTGAAGCTGGACCTCCTGGAACTCTACAGCAGACGAAACTGTTAGAGCTACAGATTTTCGCATTGCCAGAACTAAACCCTTAAATAACCTTACAATAAAAACTTATAGCACACACTGTATGTTCGCAATAAATTACTACTGTAAAGATCTGTCATATTATTAGTTTTCACTACTCACAATTCGCACTGTGTTGTTTTTGATTCAATCTGCTTTTAACCGCTTTGCTGGTGTTGTGGTACCACTACTCTGGGAGTTGGAGTCTTCGGAGAAGTTCATATGTGTGGATGTGAACTCTGTTGGACCTTGGGAGTCGCTGACTGTTGAAAAACCTGTAATCATAGTACAATATTCAGATTAATAACTATTCTTCCACTAAACTTCATTATTCTGTTATCCAAACTGCAAAATGTTTAGCAATAGGACAGAAGTGTGTAGGAGTCAAATGAGATAACTTTTGTGTTCTTTTAACTGAGATGTATATGATCAACATAAGATTCTTTGAGATTCTTTGAGATTCTTTAAGATTCTTTGATGATTTACAATAGTACGACAACTGCTAAGCTCAGCCATTTAAACCTTGTACATCAGAATATTCAGGGCTTAGCGGGCAAAGAATTAGAATTACAATTGTTCGTTGAAGGTTGTGATGTCCATATTTTATGTTTAACCCATTTACGCCCAAATGAAACTCAGTGGTAAATATATATTTTTTTTATTGTGAACAGCTAGAAATAAGCTTCCAGAACACGAAAATATAAAAAAAATAAAATTATTTATATACTATATATAAAAAAAATTGCCGTCCTCAAATGGGGCCAATGGGCTCATGCAGTATGGAAAAATCCAAACATGTTTTCTCAACACATAGTGTTTTCGAACATTTCGTACACTGCCAACGCTCTTTTTATGGCACACTGGACATCGCAGCTGTTGAGGGAACTTCTGGGGATAGTGTTCTTTACCATAATTCTGCAAACTTGGCATCAATGAAGCGGTTGGGCCAAAATTTTGGGCGTTATTGAGTCCTAATAATGACTGGCAATAAAGCGTTGAAACTGAAGCTGATCTAGCTTTGTGTCGTTGGTCAGGAGATGAACACGCCATACACTGGCAACTGTCGTGCAGTAACTTCGATAGACGTTAACGTCTTCGATAGACGCAATGGGCTCGTATGTTGGTTCGCACTTACGCCAACATGGTTTTTCGACCGACGCGGCGACGCCCTTAGTCTCTTGGAAAGGCTCCTCGAAACTGGAGCTGATGCAGCTTTGTGTCACTGATCAGGAGATGAATACGCCATGCATTGGCAACTGTCGTGCAGTAGCATTACCTTCGATAGACGCAATGGGTTCGTACGTTGGTTCCCGCTTACGAAAACATAGTTTTTCGACCGACGCCCTTAGTCTCTTGGATCCAAAAGGCTCCTCGAAACTGGAGCTGATCTAGCTTAGTGTCACTGATCAGGAGATGAATACGCCAAGCATTGGCAACTGTCGTGCAGTAACATTATCTTCGATAGACGCAATGGGTTCGTGCGTTGGTTCACACTACGCCAACATGGTTTTTCGACTAATGTTGGCGAACCTTAGTTTCTTGGATGCTAGAGGCTCCTCATCGCTGTCACTCTAATTTTCTTCATCTTAACGAAGAAATACTTCTAAGGTACCTACCTGGTACATCTCGAGGCTTGTTACTACTTAGGATATTGTAATAATCCCCTTCTTCCTCGTCGTAAGGGCAAGGTAAGGGCACTTGGTTCAGGAGGCAGCGGCAGTAAATCTATCTCCGCATTAGCATATTCTTCACCTAACACAGCCTTCATTACTTCCTGAAGCCTGTGGTAATCATACCGAACGCCGAATGTCCTTCTCCTCATAATTTACTTGTGATTCACCTGTGGTAAAATTAGGCCTTATGTGCCCATTGGCCCCATTTGGGGACATTGGGTATTTATAGTAAAATTCAAGTACAAAAATACATCTAATATCGATTTTTATGCATTATTTATAAAATTTATAATATAAACATGTATTTATAGAAGAAAAAACCATAATCGTACAGTAAATAAATAACTTATGACATACTTACTTTTTCTGGTAACTCCAAAAAAAAAACTTGTACAAAACAGATCAATAAATCACAATTATATGCTTGTGAACTGTTAGTTCTATTTTTAATTATTGAGGTGCACTATTGTACTATACTTATTCACTTTTACAAATACTAAAATCATGTATATATTAAAGTTATGGGTATTTTATATGGCGTCCTCATTTGGGGCCGGAGGGCGTAAATGGGTTAACAGAACATTGGCTGAAAAAACATGAACTTTTATTCAATATACCTAAGTTGAAATTGTTAAGTGCGTTCGTAAGAAAATCAGCAATACATGGTGGTAGTTTAATTTTAGTTTCCGTTAATATTAAGTGTAAAGAACGCAAAGACATTGTAGATTTATCTATCGAGCGCACTGTTGAATTGTCCTGCGTAGAGCTCGAGCGCTATGTTATAATCTGCGTGTACCGTCCTCCGTTAGGTGACTATAGTGTATTTGAATTAGTTATAGAGGATGCTTTGAAGAAAGCTCAAACTTGTAATAAGGATTTAATAGTATGTGGCGATTTTAATGTTAACTTATTGATCGAGTCACCCTCAACAATTAGGCTTATAAATTTATTCAAATCATTTAATTTAAACTATTTATTTCTAGAGCCGACCAGAATTACTGCAACTTCTGCCACCTGTCTGGATAACGTGTTTTGTAACTGTGATGCACTTGAAAAATTCATAATAACTGATTTAACTTCAGATCATTGTGGTCAGAAAGTAGTGTTTTTAAATGAAATTATACATAAACCGCAAAAAGTTACTTGTAGGCCTATAACTGTAAATCGTATGGCCAGATTCAAACATAATGTAAGTAAAAATATTACATTAATTAATATGACACAGGATGAACCAGATAGCCTATATAAAGAACTTTTTGATTTTATAAAATTTGAATTTGACAAAACGTTTAATCTTAAGTCTTTTAATAAAAGTAGTAAAGCTAAATTTAATGACTGGGCAACTGCTGGCATTTACAAAAGTAGAGCGAAGTTGTATGAGCTATATGGTATGAAAAAATTTAATCAAAATATCGTTTTTCTAGAATATGTAAAAAATTATTCAAAAGTTTTTAAAAAGACTTGTGCTTCAGCAAAGGCTATTCACCTTAGAAATAAAATAACACAATCAAGCAATAAAGTAAAAACTACTTGGAACATTATAAACGCAGAAAGAGGTAATACTAAAACCACCAATAAGAGCATTGAACTTAATATTAACGGCGAAAATGTTAGCGATAATGATCAAATTGCACATACTTTCAATAATTTTTTTACTGAGATACCTGTAGCTACAACTAGCTCCTTAGATTCCTCACCTAGAAATGCTGAATTAATACTGCAAACCAACGTATCGGAATGCCTAGAAGTTCTTAAGTTTAGGCACATTACACCTCTTGACATAATTAAAACATTTAAAAGTTTAAAAGTCAAACGTACTGGAGACTTATGGGATTTATCTGTTACTGTTTTCCAAAATATCATTGGAGACATAGCTCCTCATTTAGCCTTAATTTTTAATAAATGCGTAGATTGCGGTAAATTTCCAGATCTGATGAAATATAGTAAAGTCATTCCATTGTTTAAAGCCGGAGATCCTTCTGATCCAACTAATTATCGGCCTGTATCTATATTACCAGTCCTGAGTAAGATATTTGAAAAGATTATTTTAAAGCAGCTACTCGCTCATTTTAATTTTAATAAACTTTTGCATGGTGAACAATACGGTTTCACAAAAGGCTGTTCAACCATTGATGCAGGTGTAGCACTTCTGAAAAATATTTTTAACGGTTGGGAGGATTCACAGAACGTTATTGGGGTGTTTTGTGATTTATCTAAGGCATTTGATTGTGTTGACCACCCAACACTTATACGTAAACTAGATTATTATGGAGTTAAAGGTATAGCACTTGATTTGATGAGATCGTACCTTAGTGAGAGGACTCAAATTGTAGATGTCAACGGAGTTAAATCGTCTGGTTCTCCTGTGCATATGGGTGTGCCCCAGGGCTCAATTTTGGGACCTTTTCTATTTTTAATTTATATAAATGATCTTCCGTTCTATGTTAAGAATACCTGTGGAATTGTACTGTTTGCTGATGATACCTCACTGATTTTTGGTGTTGATAGACAGAAATTCAATTATGACGATGTAAACGGTGCATTATCTAAGGTATTAAATTGGTTTACTGTTAATAATCTAGTTTTGAATGCAAACAAAACAAAATGTATCAAATTTGCATTACCTAATGTAAAAAAATTGGCCTCTAATTTAATGTTAAATAATGAGGCCCTCAGTCTTGTTGAGACAACAGTGTTTTTGGGTATCACGTTAGATTCGAAACTTCAATGGGGCACCCAAATATCATGTCTTGCGGGGAAGCTCAGCTCAGCTGCTTACGCGGTTAGAAAAATCAGACTACTTACGGATGTAGAAACAGCTAGATTAGTCTATTTCAGTTATTTTCATAGTGTTATGTCCTATGGTATCTTGCTTTGGGGCAGAGCAGCTGATATAGATACAATTTTTATTTTGCAAAAAAGAGCAGTCCGTGCTATTTATAATTTAAGCTCGCGAGCTTCCCTCAGAGATAAATTTAAGGAAATTAACATTCTCACAGTTGCATCACAGTACATTTATGCAAACATAATATTTGTCCGTCAAAACATTAGTCTTTTTGCTAAAAATTGTGATTTGCACTCCATTAATACTAGAAATAAGCATAAACTTGTAACATCTGCTTATAGACTACAGAAAGTGCAAGGATCATTTTTAGGACTTGGTGCACGGTTTTATAACAAAATCCCCACAAATATTTTAGAATTGCCTATGAATAAATTTAAGGAACGAGTTAAGTCAGCTTTGGTACAGAAAGCTTATTATAGTATAAATGATTATATTAATGATGACGAGGCATGGGTATAGCGCTCGTTCTATCAGGACTAATGTTATTATTGTTAAAGAAATTGTTAAAACTTGTTTTGAAAAGAGTAATTGCTGAGTTTATTGCCGGCTCTTCTCAGCAAAAGCAACCTTCCGAACCGAGCATTAGAGTCGACGTTTCATAAGTGCCTGTGAAGGCCTATTTGAATGAATAAATTTATTTCATTTCATTTCATATTTCATTTCATTTCATTTCTTCAAGAAGTACCTTGACCTACTTCCTGCTTTGCTGACATTTTGTAGGAAATACAAACTACCATTTTTAGGATCCATATTTTTTTGTTATGTTGTGTAAGATATTTATTATAAGACTCACATGTGTTAGAATCCTCGGCCATGCCGAAGTTTGAGTTCGAAGAGTCGTGCATTTTCTTAGGTGTTAAAGTATTTTCTTTATTTTCCCTTTTCGCCGCGTGCTTTTTCTTCTGCTCGTTTGTAGATATTGGAACCCATTTATAAATTTTCATGGTTGTTTCACCAATCGTCACCCATTTCTTCTCCCTACAAAACAATCGGAACTTTAGTCAAAGTTGTTATTGGTAGCAAATAAATTATTTGGTCCTCGCTTACCAATGGCGAACTTTTTCAACAGCTTGCATGACTCTTTTGATATCATCTTTCACACGATTTCTAGTTTCGGCGCGAACAGAACGAGACATTTTTGATGTCTTTATTTATTTAAATGTATAAGCTTAAACTTTCAATAAATAACAAGAAAGTTTTACACAATTAATTAGAAATATTTATCTTTTCATGCAGCGCGGCGTTTATTACAAAGTACTCTTCCGCCATTGACAGTTTCGTTTAGTTGTTTTCATTCTCTCCTGTGTTTTCAAGACAACCTATATTTATAGAATTATTTGTAACCCTAAAAAATATGTGTAATTTATTTACATATTCTAGAAAAAAATGATACATTATTTATTTTTTTTGCTTTTTTCGAATGATCTATGTTCGAATTGGTATAACTCATGTTAAAAAAAAACTCGTGAATATGGAGTATCAAAACGTAAAGTTTGTCTGTGATTAACAACAGAAAAACGTTTAGTTCTTTAAAAGCATCATATTATTTTGCATATTCATATAGTGACTGTATGTTTTATTTATAAATAATTTTAAAAATCATTTCATATTTAGTTTTTATGTGTTTTAAGAATGCGCTTTTTCATAATTGTTTGTTTTTCGTCAAAAATATTTTCATCAACCTGAACCAAACGTTTACATGTTTCAAAAAACTCTACGATATTTGATTGGATACTCTACTACCAAATCGAGATTATCCAATGAGAAAGCAGGACTTGATATTAGAAAACAAGCCTGTTTTTCAGTACATGGAAAATGGAAAATTGAAAACAGAAATAAAAATCTATGAAAAATTATATTGGTAATTTGTGCCGAAAATAAATTCAATATAGGAACTATAACAATTAAAATGATACTATAAAGCTCAGGTAAGACCGGGTTTTCGTTTTCCATGTGCCCAAATTCCCTGATAATCCGAAGAACCGTAATCATATAAAATTTTACCACAAAATTACAAATCAATTTTGACTTATATTATCGGCTGTCAGTTGTTTTACGTCTCACTGTTACAATTTCTGTATTGAATAATTACTTATAATTCTGCTAAATTGTGTACAAATTTTCACGCTGCTCGGACTACAGGGATGCGCATTGATTGCGATGATGCAACGAGATGATAAGGTGCAATTTATTTGCATTTAGCTATTGCTTTTTTTATTTATGTTCCGCTTTTTACACACACTTCCGTACTATCTACTTAAATTTTGCAGACTTAAGTTTGTTTCGTTCCGAGTAAAATATAACCTCAACTTAATGCTTACTTGAACTCAAAAATTGCTATGGCATCAAAATATGTGCATGCAACTTCACATGTCCATAATTCTGTGAAGGTACTTATATTAAAGCAAAAACAAGAGTACCCACTTAAATAATATGTCTTTTAGTAGAATATGAATGAAAATAAGTCTAAATACATAGTTGTATTAGTATCTACTTTAACCCTTATTGCACATTGTTTATTGCTGTTATGTTTTTGTTGCAGTACCGTGCATGTTGTGTTTGAACTTAAGTGGTAAAGTAACTATATTGTTGGCACTGTCCGGCATAAGGTTCGACTAACAACATCAGTACTTTCCTTCCCGTATGGCTGCGTATGTTAACCGTACAATATCAATGATGGCTGGCGATGGGCCCCACAATGTTGCGATGCTGAATAACGGTGCTGTCCGCGTGAACATGACCAATGTGGACTCACCGCTCCAGATATTTGTGAGAGCCAAGAAGAAGATCAATGATATATTTATTGAAATTGATGACTATGTTAAGGATGCAGTCACATTTATGCATGGTAAGTTTTGTCTCTGTCATCTTTGCTTTGGGCTTTTACTTTATAGACTACAGTGATGTTTGGATGATCTCCAAACTAATCATATAAATCATTATGAGTAGTTCAAACACATGAGTAACAAATGTTCACTACTGAAAGCCACACTTATGTGCCAATAAAAGGGTTCAAAGCTTTAAGCCACTTATGCATTTTATTCTCTAGAAATACTCTATCAAGGTCAAAGCTACAAATAGGCATGAGTCAGAAATACATTTGTATTGATCATTAGACTCCATAACATTAGTTTTCATATTCATAAGTAAAAGTTAGTCAGCACTTACTCTATGGTCAGCACCACAAAATCTTCATCAACTGTTGAGAAATGTGAAAGAAGGGTCTAGGAAAGCTTCTTGGTCTACCATCACAAATCCAAGGGAAATACAATATTTTGACATTGACCTAGAAGGATGTAACTTGGCAATGATCCAGAATTTCAAGTACTTGTTTCCAAATATATGAAGTGTATTAGATTAAATATTATGTAATGTGGGCATGTGTAAACAAAACATTACATATGGTTAACGGAAATTCAAGTACCACAAAAATCATTCTAAGTGTAAAACTCAAGGTACTCCTGGCTGTAGTCTATAAATCAATAACAATAAATAAAGAGTTAAATCTTAATACAGTGGATCACAATATATATATTCTATGTGAAGTATTCAACCTTTTAAATATCAAACTACAAGGGCTTGCTTGTCTCAGTAAGAGAGTAGAGATAGATCATAAAGACACATCTTGTAGGCATAATGATAAATAAATATCACATGGCCAATCTGATTCCAAACTTAGCAGATTGCTGATATACTACATATAATTACATCCAGATGCAGAACAAACAGGTACAAAGATACAAATGTTTGTTGTGAGTGGGATTCAAACCCACAACCGGAGACAAGAAAGTCAGGGTCACTAACTACAAAGCCAATGAGCTTGTTAAATGAATGACATTTAAAATAAAATTGTGACATACTGTACCATAACACACAGAGTAATATTATTGATCTTTTTATGTGTGTAATAAAAAAATATTACACTGATTGCCACTTATCTGATACTTGAATGAGACTTATCAGTCTTTTATCAGGATTATCTAAATACACTGTCTATGGAGGTCAGAATGGAATCCAAAGTGTTCAAGATAGAGGTCATTGTCAGCATAATTCTTATAGCTTAATTATGCCCGATCTGATGGGCAACCAACTCCAATCAAATGGTAGTTTTATGCCAAAGTGATAAGGTAGGTATTGCTTTACAGTATTACAGGTTACTTGAGGTTACAGTGTATATAATCTTCCTTTACTTAATTTTGTCCTATAATTTTTCAACCGTACTAAAATTATAAATGCAATGATTGTGAGAATTAATGTATGAATGTCTATTACTCTTCACGCAATAACATCTGATGGGATATGGATGAAATTTGCCACAGAGTTAGAATATGTGCTGGAATAACATATAGGCTTCTTTTTATCCCAAAAATATTGAAGGTCCCTGAGGCAGAAGGTAGTCATTCATAATGCTATAGCTTTTCATCCCTTTTAGCTTATCAATATTGATAAATGTACTCAACACTCTTCTGGACACCTACCCTGAATGTGATTTGTTTGCAGACAAATGGGTGGATATAGGTATTATCTGTGTGTTTGCGCTTTTGCGAGAAAGATGTATGACTGTGTGTTTATTTCATATTGTAATTTTATTGTTAATTATTCCTTAAAATTGTAATTGGTGTTCAACCATGATATTTAATATAAATAAATAAATAAAGTATAATAAAAAGGGAAATATTAGCACTCTTAGATGAGACAATAATAACTAAGTGTCAGTTAATAATATACCCTATGCTATTGAGCATTAGAATCAAAATTTCATAATATATTTGCAGCTGTGTCGGGCGAGAACGGTGTGGCGACACCTCAGGACCTGGCCAACGTTGAAGCATACGTCAGCAAAGTCCAGGCCATACGGGAGGTGCTCAAGCGAGATCACATGAAAGTAGCCTTCTTTGGCAGGTAAATGATTTATCATAGTATATTCAAGTATATATATATGTAAATGAATCTCTATTTCCCCTGGTCACGACATAGCATGGAAGCAACTTAAGTTTTCATTGATTTCTGGAGGTCCTTATGGAAAAAAAATTAAAACCTTAGTATATCCCCCAGGAATTAAATTCTCGTGACACAATTTTATGAAATGAATTGAAATATATTTTTTATTTTAAATAGGCCTTTACAAGTTCACACCCACAGGCACTTATGAAACGTTGATTCTAATGCTCGGTTCAGAAGGTGTACATACTCCTCCAAAAATATTTGGCCAATTTTTATGAAATTTTGTATACAGTTTTCATACCCCCTATAT
The DNA here is from genome assembly GCA_905147785.2 of Thyatira batis. NCBI lineage: Eukaryota > Metazoa > Arthropoda > Insecta > Lepidoptera > Drepanidae > Thyatira > Thyatira batis. The sequence continues at coordinate 10,974,896 of LR990489.1, forward strand.
GATCTCGGAAATAGCGCGGGGCAGCAGTTAGTTATTATATAAATCAGTGGTAATTAATTGGAATCAGATTGGCCATGTGTGTAAAAGGTATCATATTCATCTATGTATATTGTGTTTCAGAACGAGTAACGGCAAGAGCACGGTTATAAACGCGATGCTCCACGACAAGATACTGCCGAGCGGCATCGGCCACACCACCAACTGCTTCCTGCAGGTGGAGGGCTCCGACACCGACGAGGCCTTCCTCAGGACCGAGGGCTCGGAGGAGAAGCAGAACGTTCAGGTACTGTCCACTCAAAGTTAACTTTACCACCATGAGACTGCTGTCAGATGTTCTCTATACATTACCGGGGAATCTTCAACTTTCTGGGATAATCTGATGACTTTGCATCCATCTTTTTCCGCTAAGTTTCTTATGTCATGTTATGCCTTTTATTATATACTAGTGGCTCCCCGCAGTTTCACCCGCGTTCCCGGGGATCTTCGATTTTCCCGGGATAAAAGTATCCTATGTCTGTCTCCTGGTTTTAAGCTCCCTCCCCATCAATTTTCAGCCAAGTCGGTTCAGCCGTTCTTGAGTTATAAATAGTGTAACTAACACGACTTTATTTTATATATCTATACTAATATTATAAAGAGGAAAGATTTGTTTGTAATGAATAGGCTCCGAAACTACTGGACCGATTTCAAAAATTCTTTCACCTTTGGAAAGCTACATTATCCCCGAGTAACATAGGCTATATTTTATCCCTGTATTCCCACGGGAACGGGAACTACGCGGGTAAAACCGCGGGGAGGCAGCTATGTAAGATATACAAATTTATTTGAACTCTGAGTATGTGTTTATTCCAGTCGGTGAGCCAGCTAGGCCATGCTCTATGCGCGAGCCGGCTGCAGGAATGCTCGCTGGTCCACGTGTACTGGCCTCGAGAACTGTGCGCGTTGCTGCGGGACGACGTGGTGCTGGTGGACTCGCCCGGGGTGGATGTCACGCCCAACCTGGACGAGTGGATCGACCAGTACTGCCTCGACGCCGACGTGTTCGTACTGGTCGCCAACGCGGAGTCTACGCTCATGGTCACTGTGAGTACACTAGCCATGCACTGTAGCGGTTGAAACACCACATAGAGGATCACCAACAGGTTTTTAGTGAGTATGCCTCTGGCAAACAAGTGGAGCCAACAGGTCACGTCGTGGTATCCAAGGGATGGTGCAAGAGAGCGGAAGCGTCCGTTGAGAAGTTGGGAGGATGATCTTCGCCTGACCCTGGGACCGCAGTGGAAGCAGCTGGAGGAGGCCTATGTCAAGCGACACACAGATTTTTACAGGGTTGGCAACGCGTGAATTTTAATATTTTATTATTCTAAAAGTTATTCTAATTATAGACTAATAAATAAAATTGTAATAAATGAAACATCAAACTTATAATTTTATTTATTTACGTTTCAGGAAAAGAACTTCTTTCACAAAGTCTCAACGAAAATATCTCAGCCGAATATATTTATATTGAACAATAGATGGGACGCGTCCGCTTCTGAGCCTGAATATTTGGATCAGGTAATTGATTTATTTTGCAAATTATTGATTGAAAAAGCATTATTATATTCTATATACTAAAATAGATATTTTTTTAATAATGGAAAGTTAAGTCAAAGCTCCAATATCCCTGATAGCTAATACTGGATTATTTAGAATTTAGAATTTATTGTATATTATTTAGAAATTCACCCTGATATTGTAAAGAAAGTACTCTACTTTTAGCAGCTGTAAAGGTCATTGCTTGTAAAGGCTTTGTCGATTTTTTTTATAACTTTCAACTTAGCCATCTGTTTTTTAAATAATAATTAATCTATACTAATAATATTATAAAGGAGTAGAGTTTCTTTGTTTGTTTGTTTGGTTGAACGCGCTAATCTCAGAAACTACTGGTCCGATTTGAAAAATTCTTTCGCCATTGGATAGTCCATTTATCGTAAAAGGCTATAGGCTATATATCATCACGCTATGACAAATAGGAGCGGAGCACCAATGAAGAATGTTTCAAAATCGGGAGATTTCTTTTCCTGTTGAGAGCTTCCGCTGCGTAAACGGTTAAAGTTACGCTAAAATGTTGTATGACAGAATTGTTCCTCTTCAAAAGTTCTAAAAAAAAGTCCGCGGTAGCATATGTCTATCTGTTAAGGTTGGTTCACTGTGACCATTTTTATACTAACCAAATTTGTTCGAAAATTAAGCATTATTTGTGAAGGTGTTTTTATGAAGGTGTATTTAATTTAAAACAAAATTGCCATTTACATCATTCGATTTCAATGAATATCTTAGGAGATATCGCAAATTTAAAATAACATTGCACCAAAATAATGTTAGAGTATTGTACTGCGCGCGACCAGCCGGGCCGGCGCGTGCAGTCATCAGTTAGCTCTGCGAGACCATCCTTCTACGTATACGAAGGGGGTTGAAAGTTAGCGTTGACCCAAAGTAACTATTCCACGCGGACGGAGTCGCGGGCAGAAGCTAGTCTAATCTAATAACTTATTTCAAGTAAGCAAGATTATTTGGATACTGATAAGTAATAATGTGTGAACCCACAAAAGTTAATAACAAAGGTTTTGATATATTTTTATAGTGCATCGCGTATTTATCGTACAAAAGTGGCTCAAGTCATCTAAAACATAAAAGTACATAAAAATGGATTTATATCATACAAAAAGTCACAAATCACATAAACAATATTATCTAAACGCCATTTTCTCAAAAGTTTACGAGGGTTAACACATTATTGCTTATCAGCATCCATTTATAGTGAGGAGGCATTAAGTGATATATTACTTTTTGATGTGATTTATGATTTTTTGTATGATATAAATCCATTTTTTATGTACTTTTATGTTTTAGATGACTTGAAACACTTTTGTAGAATGTTAATTACGTTATCTATACTAATATTATAAAGAGGAAAGATTTGTTTGTTTGTTTGTTTGTAATGAATAGGCTCCGAAACTACTGGACCGATTTCAAAAATTCTTTCACCTTTGGAAAGCTACATTATCCCCGAGTAACATAGGCTATATTTTATCCCTGTATTCCCACGGGAACGGGAACTACGCGGGTAAAACCGCGGGTAGGCAGCTAGTACATTATAAAAATCTTTGTTTTCGACTTATTGTGGGTTGACACATTATTGTTTATCAGCATCCATATCTCAGTCTTTCTCAGGGAGTCTGTTTATAATATTTTTTGTCGATTCCCCCCCAGGTCCGTACCCAGCACGCGAACCGTTGCGTGGACTTCCTGTCCCGCGAGCTGCGCGTGTGCTCGCCCAAGGAGGCGGAGGAGCGGATCTTCTTCATCTCCGCCAAGGAGGCGCTGCTCACGCGCATGCGGGACCGGGAGAAACCCGTCTCATGTATGTACTCTACCTCATCTAGCTATACTAATACTAGCGGACCCGGCAGACTTCGATCTGCCCACCAGCGCCACCTACCGGCTCCAATTGATACATAAAAACCATCCCCATGAAATACTCCGTAATTTGGTGAAAACCGCATGAAAATCTGTACAGTAGTTTTTGTGTTCATCGCGTTCAGACAGACAGAGGCGGCGGGGACTATCTACACTAATATTATAAAGAGGAAAGATTTGTACTTTTGTATGTAACGAATAAACTCAAAAAGTACTGGACCGATTTAAATAATTCTTTTTTCATTAGAACTACATTATCACTGAGTAACATAGGCTATATTTTATCCCTGTATTCCCCCGGGAACGGGAACTACGCGGGTAAACCCGCGCGGAGGCAGCTAGTAGATTATAAAGAGGAAAGATTTGCATTTTGTATCCTTCTAATGTATTTAAAAGCAGTATATGTAGCATATCAGCGATCTGGTTACCATATTACAAGCTTTACTTAGTTTATTATTATATATATTGCAGCGCCGATGATGGCGGACGGTCACCAAGTGCGTTACTTCGAGTTCGTAGACTTCGAGCGCAAGTTCGAGGAGTGCATCAGCCAGTCGGCCGTCAGGACCAAGTTCGCGCAGCACTCGCGACGCGGGAAGAACATTGCTGCTGATGTCATGGCGCAGTTGGAACAGGTAACTAAATATTTTTACATCACTACATAGTATAAAATAAACAACTATATTTGCGAATGTAGAAAACTTTGTGAACCTGCTTATTCTAATATACTAACAAAATCACTACATAGTATAAAACAAAGTCGCTTTCTCTGTCCCTATATCCCTATGTATACTTAAATCTTTAAAACTACGCGGATTTTGATGCGGTTTTTTTATTAGACAGAGTGATCCAAGAAGAAGGTTTTTATATACAAAACATGCATAATATGTTAGAGAAACACTGACAATTTTGGAGGTTTCTAATGTGATGTATAAGCATTGCACCCGTGCGATGCCGGGGCGGGTCGCTAGTATAAAGGATAAAAACTTTCCCTGGATAAAAAGTAGTAGAAGGCCTAAGTTTCCAGAACATATTCTGTGTGCCAAATTTCATCGCATACCCTTCGGTCGAGCTGGCGTGAAACAGTAACAAACATACATACATTCTCATAAATTTTCTCATTTATAATATTGATAGGATTCAGGAATTTTTCAAAATTATTTTAGTTTTCAGTAGCCTATTTATTGAAAACTGTAGACTATATTTCTTGTATATATTTGAGCTCTGCCCGCGTAAGGGTGTAAAAGCCACTAGAGAACCTTGACACAAATAAGAAACAACATGATCTGACCAGTTATAATTTTCATTCGAACCATATCCTCATTCCCTTCTCCAGGTGTACACAACGTCATCAGACCAGAAGGCCGCCAAGGTGGAGAAGCAGCGGGTTCTCCACGAGCAGCTGTCCGCCATAGAGGAACAGCTCACCACTATCACCAGGCAGATGAAGGACAAAATCAACAAAATGGTCGAGAGTGTCGAACATAAGGTATGGAATTTTAAGCTTTAAATAAATAAATAAATATCCTGGGACATTTTTCACACACGGCCAATCTGATTCCAAACAAAGCAGAGCTTGTGATATGGTAACCAGATAACTGATATACTACATGGATGCTGATAAGCAATAATGTGTTAACCCTCATAAACTTGGTTTTGAGAGAATGACGCTTAAAGATAATGTGATTTATGACTTTTTGTATGATATAAGTAAATCCAATATTTATGTACTTTTATTGTTTACTAGCTGCCTCCGCGCGGTTTTACCCGCGTAGTTCCCGTTCCCGTGGGAATACAGGGATAAAATATAGCCTATGTTACTCGGGGATAATGTAGCTTTCCAAAGGTGAAAGAATTTTTGAAATCGGTCCAGTAGTTTCGGAGCCTATTCATTACAAACAAACAAACAAACAAATCTTTCCTCTTTATAATATTAGTATAGATATATCACTTTTTTAGAATTTAAATAGATACGTGATGCATTATAAAAATATATCAAAAATCTTCGATTTTTTGTGGGTTGACACATTATTACTTATCAGCATACAATTAATGAATATTTCATTTCATATATTTTCATGTATTAGAAAAGAGACAAATATCCTATACAATTATCAACCACAAGCAACCTTCCGATTAAAGTCGACGTTTCATAAGTGCCTGTGAAGGCCTATTTGAATTAATACATTTATTTAATTTCATTTCATCATAATTCTCACTTGCAGGTATCACTAACTCTAAGCCAAGAGATCCGCCGCCTCTCCGCCTTGGTAGATGAATTTGAACCTGCGTTCCGACCGGAGCGGGCGGCGCTGGAGGTGTACAAGCGCGCGCTGCACCGCCACGTGGAGGCCGGCCTGGGCTCGAGACTCAAGAAACGACTCTCCTCAGACATTGGCAACGAGATGGACCAGGCGCAGAAGGAAATGGCTGGTCAGTTCAATATCCTACTAATATTATAAATGCGAAAGTTTGTATGTATGGATGTTTGTTACTCTTTCACGCTCCAACGGCTGAAGGGATCTGCTTGAAATTTGGCACAGAGCTAGAATATGTTCTGGAATAACACATAGGCTACTTTTTATCCCGGGAACGCGGGTGAAACCGCGGGAGCCACTAGTTTATACTATTACTAACTGCCGCCCCGCGTTGTTCCCCGTAAGAATGCCTAAAAGGATAATAAATTGCCTTCCTCGATAGATGGGCTATCTAACACTGAAATAATTTTTGAAATCGGACTAATAGTTTCAAGTAGCAAACAAAAAAATTATTTAGTTTTATTTATCAGTAGAAATATAGACCATAAGAACCACCCAGGACAAACATTTGTATGCAATATGTCTGTTTGTCCTGTGTCTGAATGTAAATATCTATAATATGTATGTATTTAAAAGTATTAAATGTAGTATATCAGCTATCTAGTTACCATAACACAAGCTCACTTTGAAGCTTTCTTTAATCAGATTGGCCGTGTGTGAAAACTGTCCCAGGATATTTTATAAATTTATAACTAGAGACCAGATTATATGCATTTCGACCTATCCGTAGAACAAAGTTCCATGTGACTTTGAACCCAAACCACTTTTTTGTGTTTATGTCTTAATAAACGGATAGTTATGTTTCAATACGTTGATAAAAGTATTAATTCTCTAAACCGATTAAGAAAAAGTTTGGGTAAAAATATGTGCAATCCCTGGCTCGTAACTCTGAGTTTATAAAAACTTAACGGATTCACACCACTGGCTTTCGGTGAAGGAAAACATCGTGAGGAAACCTGTATGCCTGAGATGTCACTATTAAAGGCACGTGTAGTCCGCCAATCTGCACTGGGCCCACGAGGACTATAGCCTCAAAACTCCTTCGATGTTAGGCTCGGCTCGAGCTCCTCGGTAGAGACGTATATGAGCTGATGATGATGATGAATTGATTTGTTCCCCAGAGCGCATGTACCAAATCTTACCGGTTCACAAGCGCGCCGCAGCGGCTAGCTACATCGTCCCGCACCAGCAACCCTTCGAGGTGCTCTACCGCCTCAACTGCGACAACCTGTGCGCCGACTTCCACGAGGACCTCGCCTTCCGCTTCTCCTACGGCATCACGGCGCTCATACAGCGGTTCCAAGGACGCAACTCCAGCAAGATCGCGCTTAAGAACCCGCCGCAGTACACCCCGGTACGTTATCATCCCCTCATATTATACGTCTCCACCGAGGAGCTCGAGCCTCCCCTAACAATTACGGGTAATATGCTACATAGTGGATTGACCGGGTTTGTGGTTAGTGACGCTGACTCTCAAGCCGCTTATCGTGGTTTCGAATACCATCCAGGACAAACATTTGTATGCATGAATATGTCTGTTCTGTGTCTGGATGTAATCATCTATATAAGTATGCATTTAAAAAATACGAAGTAGGTACCATATGATGCTGATAAGCGATAATGTGTCGACCCACAAAAAGTCGAAAACAAAGATTTTGATATATGTATCTTTATAACACAGCACGTATTTAACATTCTACAAAAGTGTTTCAAGTCATCTAAAACATAAAAGTTTAAAAGATATAAAATAACAAAAACAGAATTGAACTTTACACTAAATTTTCTCGCAACTTGACATTCGTGTGTTGGAACGTTTTTCAGAAACTATGTCCAATTTATGAACGCTACATTACCAAATTGATCAAGCCTTTCATAACTAATATCGAAGTATAATTGCATGTCCCCAGATCCCCCCCACAATAAGCACGCTGCCCCCCTCCATGGAGGTGGAACGGGCCCCTAACGGCCCCGCCATGATGGGTCCCTTCAGCGCCGAGGAGTGGGGGCTGGTCTCCAAGTTCGCGATGGGAGCTCTCACCTCGCAGGGTACCATGGGTGGACTCCTGCTCTCTGGACTGGTGAGTGGAATACTTTCGACCTATCCGTAGAACAAAGTTCTATCTGCCAAATCCCTACTTTAGAGAAGAGTGATTTGAAGTTTGATTTGCACATATTTTACCATTTTTCCCCTTACTTTTTCTTAATCATACAATAAAAGTGGTTTGGGTTCAAAGTCACATAGAATTTAATTCTACTAATATTGTATTTGTATTTGTACACTAGTGGCTTCCTGCGCTTTCATTTACGTTCGCGAGGACACTACAAATTTCCTGGGATTAAAAGTAGCATATGTGTTAATCCAGGTTATAAACTATCTGTGTTCCAAGATACAGAATATATTCTGGAACTGGAGAAAAGACGTCTTTTTACTTTTTACTCCGGGAAAATTATGATCTCCAGGAACGTAGATCAAACCGCGAGAGTAGCTCTAAAAATCTCATCACTCAGTACTAGTATAGTATTTGAATAGTATATTATATATAACTAGCTGCCGCCCCGCGGTTTCACACGCGTAGTTCCCGTTCTCGTGATCACAGGGGTGTCAAAAAAAAAAAAAACCAGTCTAATTGAGAACCTCCTCCTTTTTTTTGAAGTCGTTTAAAAATAGATAGTAGCCGATTCTATGAAATTTCATAAAATTTCGTTTCGGAGGAGTATGGTAACTAATATTGTGAGTTTCTCAGCAAAAACAACCTTCCGAACCATCCATAAGAGTCGACGTGTCATAAGTACCTACCTTTTTGAATTAATAAATTTCATTTCATTACAGTTGTTGAAGACGGTGGGTTGGCGCATAGTGGCGGTGACCGGGGTTCTATACGGCGCGTTGTACGCGTACGAGCGCATCACGTGGACGGCCAAAGCGCAAGAACGCGTGTTTAAGAAGCAGTACGTGGCGCATGCCAGCAAGAAACTACGCCTCATTGTAGACCTCACCTCCGCTAATTGCAGCCATCAGGTGCAGCAGTGAGTACACACACATACCTAATTTGTTTTATACAAATAATTAATAAGTATCTATATATATAAAACAATTATTATATATAAAATTCATGGGGAAGGTTTTTATGTATAAATCATTACTCTATTGCGCATAGGAGCGGAGCATCAATCAAAACTGTTGCAAAAACGGGCAAGTGACGCTAACGAAGTTGCGCGGGTCAACTAGTAATAAATTAAAGGATGCTGATAAGTAATAATGTGTTAACCCTCATAAACTTGCTTTTGAGAAAATGACGTCTAAAGATCATATTGTGTATGTGATTCTCGACTTTTGTATGATATAAATCCATTTTATTTGTACTTTTATGTTTTAGAGCATGAAACACTTTTGTAGAATGTTAATAGGTGATGCATTATAAAAATATATCAAAATCTTTGAATTCGACTATTTGTGGGTTGACACATTATTGCTTATCGCTAGCGCCATTTACCGGTGAGTAGCGTAACCATCACGTTATTTTTACACCACTAAGGTGGCATACAAGCATACGGTCCCACCTGATGGGAAGCGGTTACCGTAGCCTATGGACGCTTGCAACACGAGTTGCCGACCCTGTAAAAATTTCTTCACTCCCTTGAAGAACCCCATACTGTACTCCCATAGCAGGGAGCTCATTCCACAACCTCAGCATCCGCGGTAGGAAGCTCCTCTGAAACCGTGTTTTTTTTTTTCAGCTTTAAAAGTGTTTATCGGGTTTTTAAACGACTTCAAAAAGGAGGAAGTTATCAATTCGACTGATATTTTTTTTAAAGTTTAGTTGATTGGGGGTCATTTTTAGTTTTAAGTGTTATCAGTATTGTTTTTTAACCCTGCGTTTTGATACAGGGGAAACCGTTATACAGGTGTTGTATAATTGCAGGGAGTTGTCGACGATGTTCGCCCGCCTGTGCCGGCTGATCGACGAGGCGACGTCGGAGCTGGACGCGGAGCTGGGCGCGGCGCGCGAGGCGGCGGCGCGGCTCGACGCGGCGGCCGGCGCGGCCAAGCGGCTGCGCAACCAGGCCAACTACCTCAGCCACGAGCTCGAGCTGTTCGACGACGCCTTCCTCGACCACAACTAGACACCTTCACGCCTCCAGGGCTCCAAGCCACCAGGGCGTCGAGGTACGTACAAGCGCCTGCGCAACCAGGCCAACTACCTCAGCCACGAGCTCGAGCTGTTCGACGACGCCTTCCTCGACCACAACTAGACACCTTCACGCCTCCACGGCTCCAAGCCACCAGGGCGTCGAGGTACGTACAAGCGCCTGCGCAACCAGGCCAACTACCTCAGCCACGAGCTCGAGCTGTTCGACGACGCCTTCCTCGACCACAACTAGACACCTTCACGCCTCCAGGGCTCCAAGCCACCAGGGCGTCGAGGTACGTACAAGCGCCTGCGCAACCAGGCCAACTACCTCAGCCACGAGCTCGAGCTGTTCGACGACGCCTTCCTCGACCACAACTAGACACCTGCACGCCTCCAGGGCTCCAAGGCACCAGGGCGTCGAGGTACGTACAAGCGCCTGCGCAACCAGGCCAACTACCTCAGCCACGAGCTCGAGCTGTTCGACGACGCCTTCCTCGACCACAACTAGGCACCTGCACGCCTCCACGGCTCCAAGGCACCAGGGCGTCGAGGTACGTACAAGCGCCTGCGCAACCAGGCCAACTACCTCAGCCACGAGCTCGAGCTGTTCGACGACGCCTTCCTCGACCACAACTAGACACCTGCACGCCTCCAGGGCTCCAAGGCACCAGGGCGTCGAGGTACGTACAAGCGCCTGCGCAACCAGGCCAACTACCTCAGCCACGAGCTCGAGCTGTTCGACGACGCCTTCCTCGACCACAACTAGGCACCTGCACGCCTCCACGGCTCCAAGGCACCAGGGCGTCGAGGTACGTACAAGCGCCTGCGCAACCAGGCCAACTACCTCAGCCACGAGCTCGAGCTGTTCGACGACGCCTTCCTCGACCACAACTAGACACCTGCACGCCTCCAGGGCTCCAAGGCACCAGGGAGTCGGGGTAGGTAAAAGTATTTCATAAAAATTAAAATTAAATCGGTTCATTTAAGACGAGAAATCGGTGGATAATATATGGAAGCTGATAAGCAATAATGTGTCAACCCACAAAAAATTTAAAACAAAGGTTTTGATATATTTTTATAATGCATCGCGTATTTAACATTCTACAAAAGTCATCTAAAACATAAATCTACAAAACAATGGATATATATCATACAAAAAGTCGTAAATCACATTATCTTTAAACGTCATTTTTTCAAAACTATGTTTATGAGGGTTAACACATTATTGCTTATCAGCATCCATATGGCTATTATTCACACTCATTTTGTAATGATATAATTATCTCTGTTCAGTGGAAGGTACTTGAAGCGCAAACGCCACCAGCCAACAGCGACCGAGGCACAGAGGCGGCGAGTTTGCATTTGCGCCGGTTTCACAACACTACATACTGCTGTCTTGTGTCGACTTTGTACTCAAATTAACATAGATACCTATATTACAACTTGACTACCTAGTAAGTGGAACCGGTTATGTTAATATAAGGTAGTTAGCGTTGTCTTTCTCAGAAACTGACGGTCGATTGAAATATGGAGACTTAGACAATTCTATTCTATATTAATGTCATATTGAAAATATTTTACAATGTGATCTTAATTCCAATGTAACCTACATTTTTCTCAAGAACAAAAAGTTATATCAAATCAAAATCAAAAACATTTTTATTCAAATAGGCCAATATGCAAAGCACTTATGAATAATCAGACTCTAACGCTCGGCTCGGAAGGTTGGTTTTGCTGAGAAGAGCCGGCAATAAACTCAGCAATTACTCTTTTCAAAATAAACTTAGTAATCTAATGTATTGTAATCAATACATTTCAAGGAATTTGTCTCACTGACAATATCTGCGTGGTGGGGAATGACATAAAATATAATCTAAATACCCTAGAACATTCTTTACACAAGGTATTTCTAAGCCAAACTAAACTGATTATATAAATCAAGATCGTACTTTTAAGGTTTGTCCCGGGCACAAATTGATCAAACGGTTAGACCGTATACATTGTGGTTTCTCGTATTTCAATCGACTGTCATCATCATGTTTTGGCAGACATGACAGTCTGGAGGGCAGCCTGTGCTTGAAAGGTAAACATGAATGGATGCTGATAAGCAATAATGTGTCAACCCACAAAAAACAAAGGTTTTAATATATTATTATAATGCATCGCGTATTTAACATTCTACATAAGTGTTTCAAGTCATCTAAAACATAAAAGTACATAAAAATGGATTTATATCATACAAAAAGTCGTAAATCACATAGACATTATTATCTTTAAACGCCATTTTCTCAACACGAAGTATATGAGGGTCAACACATTATTGCTTATCAGCATCCAAATATTATGTACATTTTGTCTCGTCTCATTATTCTCTCGGGGGTCCCCTAGCTATTAAATAACGTCCCCCGTCAAGAGATAATGAAACAGACCCAATAATGTATAGTCGAATTGATATACCTCTTGTAAATTATTATATTTTGTTGTTGGTTTAAAGTTATCAATTTTTATGTGTTTGTGTAATGAAATCGCGTCGACTCAGGTCTATAAACTTGTTATGACATTGTTGTATTTAATTAATTTTAGGTTTCGATGGTGTTTCGAACTATCTTACTCCCGATGTTAATAATGTATCTCCTATCCGAGAGTAAAACCAACGAGTTGTCAAAATGGACGGATAGCTTATTGGCAAGCATAAACTACATTTTCGAACAAATTCGATCGATCGTAGATAGATTGATTTTAAAGCTTCACCCAGAAAATGGATTGATATATCAATCTTAGATAGCAATAAATGGATCAGGATTGATTATTGGCATCGGGCGTTAGCGTTTACCTTCCCGATCGTACTAACATCTCGGTGCTATGGGACGGATGAACTCTCGAAGCTTAAAATGTTGTAGATACGTTGTATAAATAATTGTTATTATGATATTAACATATTTTACGAGAGGACGTGTCTTATGAAATTATACAAAATGCGAGCCCTGTGTTTAAAATATCCATATTTATTGCTACATTTGTACGCTTCTATTCCTACCAACGTTTTATTGGATTGGTTGTAAGGTGCGCCTGTATTTATTAGCCGAGTATTGGTTATCTGCAGATGATAGATAAAAATAATTATTTAGTTACCAGTTACGACATTTCTGTAGGGTCTGCAGTGTGTAAGCGATTGTGTTCTCTAAAAATAGACAGACATTTTGACCTGTGATAAAATTGGTTGCGCTCGGTCGTAGGCTGTCAAGTTTTATATAAGCTTGTTATTTTATTTGCTATTCAATTGAAATAGAGTTCATTTTTCGAGTTTGATGACCGAGTGCGTATTCAACGAATGAAATTTAATCTTTCCACAAAGTTGATGCATAAAAATTAAATAACCCTTGCATATAACTGTGTCTATTAAGTTTTAATTTATAATGAATGTGGCGAATGGAGTATGGTTGCTATGGAAGTGCTGGACATTTGTTACATTCTATATTTTAGTTTTCCCACCAAGGAAATATGATCGAGGCTCACATAGGCAAAGACAATTTAAATAAATCATGTTCGTATTAAATTTCGAACTTATTGCTAAGACATAAGGTTCATATTTCCTTGATAAGCTATTTTATCGGCATTTTCATATTTAACATGTGAAGTTATTTGTTTTAACCATTAGGAAGGTAATGTATAGTGTTATACACCTGAGCATCGGGAGCCTCGCAACCGTTTGATATTAGATAGATTTTGTTGTCCATTGTAATTAGTTATTGCATAATTAGGTGAATTTTCTTATGTAAATAATAAAACAAATAAAGGATTACTTTATAAAAATAATCATGTTTCATTTCCAAACAAAATAGTACCTATAATTGAGATCAATTACTTAACTGTAATTATATATAACTTATTTGTCCGTATTATAAGTAAATATATAGTCTATATCCATGTTCATGTGTTCAGGCAGATTTGTCTTTGTGGGTGCATGCTGTAACAAAGAGGTACATAATTTAATTAAGACAGATTAATTTGATAACTTTTATGATATCTAATCACACAAATATTATACGTTACTAGTGGCTCCCCGCGGTTTCACCCGCGTACCCGGGAGATCTTGCATTTTTCCGGGATAAAAGGTAGCCTATGTCCTTTCTCAGGTTCTAGACTATCTGTGTACCAAATTTCATTTAAATCGGTTCATTAGTTTTAGCGTGAAAGCGAGACAGATGGACAGAGTTTCTTTCGCATTTATAATATTAGTATAGATTGGACATCTAAATGAAACTACATCTAACTATTTAAGCCCTAATAAACCCTAAAGTTGTTGAAATGTTACAGGCCCAATTTTAAGAGTCTGTCTCTTTTTGTTGCACTATGTTTGTCCCTTTTACTCCCACACATATATACAGTCAGTGATGGATTAACCCTTAAACAAATTAAGCAATTGCCTAGGGCATCACGTCTGGGGGCCTCCAAAAATATAAATAAACTAGCTGCCACCGCGCGGTTTTACCCGCGTAGTTCCCGTTCCCGTGGGAATACAGGGATAAAATATAGCCTATGTTACTCAGTGATAATGTAGCTTTCTAATGAAAAAATAATTATTAAAATCGGTCCAGTACTTTTTGAGTTTCTTCGTTACATACAAAAATACAAATCTTTATTCTTTATAATATTATTAGATATTATAGATAATGAGTTAATGTTGTCGTACCTCTTCCATTTCTAAGGTATGTTAGATCTCATAATCTAATATACAAAAAACTAGGTTTACAGACCGATTCTAGTTGAAACAAGGATAGGTGGGCCCACAGACGTGGATTACTTAAGGGCATCAAGTGGTCTTAATCATCACTGAATACAGTCAAAATGTTAGACATACCAAAGCAGCATCCACTTTGAACACCCCTCGGTCAAAGGTCACAGCATCTAACTGCACAGCGAGCCCATAGTGTTGGCAAACAGTCTTCACAGCATGGTCACTTGCGAAGTGAAGCCAGCTTCGTAGTACAGAGCATGGGACCGACAGACGCTTGCTGTTGTACGCATGGCTCATGACTTGGAGAGCTCGCCTGGAAAACAATGTTTTTTGTTATATGGATAGATAATTTTCGAGATAAATATAGCCTATGTCCATCTCCAAGTTCTTAAAAACATGATCCATTACAGCATGAAAGACAAACGGTCAAAAATATTTACTGTCGCATTTATGTTAGATACTTATTTTTGTTCGCAAATTTTGGTTACTACAGTCAAATTTTAGTAATTACTAGTGGCTCCTCGCAGTTTCACCCACGTTCCCGGGATCTTCAATTTTACTGGGATGAAAAGTATTCTATGTCTAGACAGACATAGAATACTTTTCAGGAGACCCTGGTTCTTAGCTACCTCTCCACCAATTTTCAGCCGTTCTCGATATATTGTAACTAACACGACTTTCTTTTATATATATAGATTTTACTCATTGAAAGCTGCTTAATTGCCATGTGAAACAGGCTATATTTTGTTACATCAAACCATCCCCCCCTGGATGGTTTGATGTAACAAAATATAGACTAGAAATAGTGGTTGCATGCTCACCTTTGTAAAACTGGCAAATAAACAAATAAAGCGCAATAAGTGAGTGGGCACAGTTTCAACATCAGCTTAGTTACTTGTATATAATTTCCTCTCAAGTTTGCTATTGCTATTTTATAAGCTGTCTGTAATGTTGGGTCTCTGAAAGAAGGAACACCATGTAAAATAAATGATTATCTGAATAAGGAGACATACATGTCGATGTAAGGAGATATACAGCCCGGTTGGCTTTGTGGCTAGTGACCCTGACTTTCAAGCCGCGGGTCGTGGGTTCGAATCCCACCCAGGACAAACATTTGTATGCATGAATATGTGTTTGTTCTCTGTCTGGATGTAAATATCTATAATATATATGTATTTAAATGTATTATATGTAGTATATCAGCTATCTGGTTACCATAACACAAGCTCATTATGAAGCTTACTTTGGAATTAAATTGGCCGTGTGTGAAAAATGTCCCAGGATATTTATTTATATATCACTGCTTCAATACAAAAGGGAGACATCGAAATCATACTTTATGCAGGAGATCACTTTGACCTTTTGGAAATAGATTGCAAACACGAAAATGCAAAAGGGTACTTATATTGTTTTTGTACGTTAAAATGGGAAATTAATGGAGTCTTTTTGAAATATGAAAATATGGGCCAAGTAGCGTTGCATTTTTGAATTAAAAACGATTTTGATATTGTTTTAATTATGGCCCTTTTGTACAGAAGCTGCGATATGTCGATGTAGACATATTTATTTATTTATTTATTTTTATTTATTTTTATTTGGACTACCAACAAAACATACACTGATATATAGGTACAAATAATAACTACACAAAACAAAAATAGGACTTGAGTGCTGCCTTAATTATAGGTTGCCACTGCATGCTTTTTTATAATAAGGTTACATAATATTTTTAAACTTAATATTAAATAAGTAAGTTAAAACTAACAATGATTAAGTTGTATTGCAATATGCATATATATGTAGAATTCTAATACCAACTCACCCTTTTAGACCTTTACGTAAATTGGCATATCGGAATAATGGATGGACATCTTCCAAATTACACAATATGTACAGACTTTCCACTAGGGCCCTGTCATTCTTAAACTTTCTATCTTTAACGTCCATGTTTGTGAAATAGCTGGCCAGGTCATTGACCCCTTCATTGTTGTTTTCCTTCTCAATGGTTTCACAACAAGTGAGGTACCATTTTAAACATTCTAGCAGGTTTTTCCGATGGAGTACATGGTCAAAGTCTTTCAGTGGTAGGTCACACAATCTGGCAAATATAAAATATAGCTTTAATTTTATTATGTAATGATTATGTTTAGAACTTGTGTTGTGTATCTGAGATTGTCAGAATAGATAAAGATGCTGTATGGAATTTGCAGTCCAGTGTGTTTACAAATTTTCAGAATTGCTTTTATTTTGAAAATTTACTGTATTTTTAACCGACTTCCCAAAAAGAAGGAGGAGGTTCTCAATTTTATAAATGTCATTGGCAAGAACATCCATGACAATGACATTTATAAAAAAATAATTATGGCGCACTTTTATATTTTTAAATACTGCTGCAACTCAAGGTGGCACATATGTTGCACAAAAAAACTTTCACTACAGATAAATTTTCCTGAGAATTTTATAAACATATTTTACCAATTTATTTTTGTTTTATACAATATTTATCAAGGCTTAGCAGAGCAATTTTACATTAAGATCATACTTTTAAAGTCCAAATAACACACACCTATATCCAAAATACACATAGAACCTGATCATAGGCTCCAGAAGGTTGGCGCACTCCTCAGGAGGCAGCCTCTGTATTGTCATGTCCTGTCTCACAGCTCGCAGTCTATCATTCACATAGTCATACACTATTGATGATGGTGCATCTATTCTTTTTCCTATACTGAAAATAATAAATATCTTGTTAAAAAAAGTACATAAGATGGTGTTATTTAACATTGTTTGTTTGTTTTATGGCATGTAAATTATATAAAAAGTAAATAAAGTTATTGTAATAAAGAATCATTTATGTAATGAAATAAAAAATATGTGCAGCTAAAATCTGCTTTAAATTTGCTTTTGATGTAACAAAAAACTAAGAAAACAACATTTTAGTACAGTAAAATCTGTATAGGATAATTCAATTACATAAAATCAAGGGCAAGCATAGTTACTTTTTGTTCTTTACATCCTTACTGACAGATATAGATGTGTATCCTCATCATCTTAAAATAGCTAAAGATCATATGAAAGTTTAATAGTTTGGTTTCATAAAAACTGCTTACTCTAGTATTAGGTATCTTATTGTGGTCATCAGTACAGAGTATGGTCGGAGTAAGCTAGGTACAGCCATGTTGGCATCTGCTGCTGACCGGCTGTAGGCCTTCACCAGCTTCCTCACTGGACCCCATACTTCTAAGACATGGACTAGCCTTTCTCGTTCCCGCCTATAAATGTGTATTACCTCATAAATCAGTAACAATATAATGACTAGCTTCAACCCAACGATCTTACTGGCGTAGTTCCTATGGGAACACAGGGATAAAATATAGCCTATGTTAGTCCCCGATAATGTAGCTATCCATTGGTGAAAGAATGACTAAAATCGGTTTGGTAGTATAAGCGTGATAGCGTAACAAACAAACTTACATGCACATTTATAGTATTGGTTAGGTAAGGTTAGTGCAAGCCTATAATAAAACTAAGACTTTCCTAGCGAGTTTTCATAAATAATGCAACGAAACTTACAATGCAACTTCATCTTCAGGGCACATAGAATGGCAAGTGCCTCTTAAACGTTCTGACGGGCCGGCACTGACGTTTTCAATATTTTTACAGTAGAAATCGAAGTAAGACATTATTTATCATTTATTTATAGTCTAAAATACAAACTAATTAAACACTTAAATTACAACTTTAACTAATGGCTATCCATTGGCAAGGGTTTGATTCAGAAATTTTGAAAATAAAACAAATTGAAGTACTAAACTGAAATTACTGAAAAGTAAATTAATATAAATAACTGCCAATGTCATGTCAGTGTCATTCAGACAGAGTGCGAAGTGTTACAAGATCAGAATTTTTGTTTGACGGTTTGATATACTTAGCCTTTGTGTCCACTAATGGTATATTATGGCGACAGCCCGGTTGGCTTTGTGGTTAGTGACCCTGACTTTCAAGCCGCGGGTCGTGGGATCGAATCCCACCCAGGATAAACATTTGTATTCATGAATATGTCTGGATGTAAATATCTATAATATGTATCGTAAGTGTACCAGTCGTGGCCACGGTACCAGTAATGGCCAAAAATTAAAAGAAACATCTAGAATTCGGACATGAGCGAATGTTTTTACATTGGGATCACTGTGACATAGACTTTAGACATCGAACTATCTAAGTTTAACGTTTTATTGAATTCAGTCAGTTATATGTACAAATATGCGCGAATACAAAGTGTAAGGTGATTTGAAATAGACAACGACGGTTTTTCTTAAGGAAATCGTTAAGGCGGTGAGCAGAAAGTTTCACTTGTAAAATAATATTGCTTAATTAAAATCAAAATTAGTTTTGTTTCATGTGTTAACCATAAAATAAAGATAAACTTAGACTAAGACTGGGGTATCCATTAATGAATTTTCCCTGTCCAAGACTGGGTCACAACTTTTATTTGTTAAATTAATTGAATCCAGCTTTGCCGTATCTCACGCGCAACACATTACAAATATTAAATAAGGACTGGACTTTACAGTTTCACTATATTCAGTGCTGAAACTTTCACAATTTTGGTAATATTTCACAAAAACCTGTTTTTTTTTTTCTTAAACTGGCCACCATTGGGTCATTTACCATATTTAAAAATTACTAATGTAGTACTTTAAAGCTTACTTTGGAATCAGACTGGCCGTGTGTGAAAAATGTTCCAGGATATTTATTATTATTTTATTATTGTTATTACTGTGTATATGTCATCGTCGTAGCACAAGCATATATGCCCCTAACAACGCATCAAAAACCGAGATTAGGTACCAAATTTACGTAAAAAACTAGCTCAAAATCAAAATGTCGTGATAAAACTTGCACAATTTACTTCACATTCAACTTTTACATAATTTAAATCATAACTGAATTATTTTCTCTTTCAACTCCTTTAATTCTTTCGCGTGGATCCATTTTATGCCCGTAGCGGAGGCTGAACTTGCTGGTCGGCTGATGCATCTGCAAAAATAACCGTGTTTTATTATGTTGTATTCCTTTATCCTATCTACCCAGAAACTAGACATACCCAATCTTCTTTCCAAACAAATTCTCCAATCTGACTTTACAAAACAACCAGGGTCCTTGATTCTTGTGCTCTTCTTGACAGAAGAATACTTTCGCCTTATCATATCGGCAGAACTCCTTTAAAACCTGATCGTAGGGGAATGGGTATAACTGTTCGATGCGGCACATGGCTATCTTATCTTCTAGTTTCTTCTCCTTCCGTAACTCATCAATTGTGATTGCTACTTTGCCGGAGCAGAATATGAGCTTTTTGACACCCTCAGGTTTCTTGCTGGCGGGTCCGTCCTCAATCAAAACTCTGAAAAAGCATTATATAATGAACAATAAAGCTTCTGTTCTTCTCGGGTTCTTTTCCGCCAAAGAGGCAGATGGTCAGTACTGAAGGTATCACGACACGAAGAAATGATTACTGACATTACTGCACATTACTCACCTTCTAAAACCCGTTCCGGGGAGAAACTCCGAGAACTTAGACCGATAGTAGGGATGCTTGAGGCCGACTTTGGGCGTGAAGACAATGAGGGGCTTGCGGAACGGCAGCGCGATCTGTCGCCGTATCATGTGGAAGTAGTTCGCGGGGCTCGTTATATTGCACACTAGCCAGTTGGCTGCTCTGAGTTGCTTCACTGTTCACACAAATGTTAATTTATTCTTTTTGTGATACGATCTATTTACGGATTTAGACATTCAAACCTGACAAATATTTAAAAATGCAAAAATATACTTACAAACCATTTCCTTATCATCAAGGTCTGGTATGTTATCCTCGTCATCATCAGCCTGCTGCAGGTATCTCTCAACGCGTGCCGATGAATGTTCTGGGCCCTTTAAGCGACAATATCTATTTAATCACATTATCCATAAACATTTGAAGTAATAGCGTCAAGAGACAATGATGAAGATGCATACAGCTCCATCAATTCCGTGCGGCAATTGTACGACGAGGCCGGACTGGCACACCCACTTGCTCTCGCCGTTGCTGATAAAGCAGTCGAATACCGGCTGTGCCGTGTCCGCGAAGTCCCCGTACTGCGCCTCCCATATCGACAGCAAGTGGGGGCTAGAGTACGAGTACCCGCACTCGTAGCCGAGGATCCCTGTGGGGGAGAATAATCTTTTACACCTTGAAAAAGGTACCTAACGAATGCAATTCAAGTTAATTAGCAAATACTGTTTCATTTACTTCTACAGCAGTTCAATCAGACATTGTGTAGTGGCAGGTAGAAAATAACTATTCTAAAACCACTTACCGAATTCCGACAAGGAGCTGTTATGTAGGCTGTACTTCCCTTGATCAGGGTACAATGTATCGAACACCTGATGAGTGGCGCCGTCTAGGCCTTGATGATGGAGAACGTGGTGCCTGTTATATAGATCAGGTTTGTGAGTCTATAGGGGAGCTTTAGCTTAATGACAGTTTAGAAGAAGGATACACGACTCTGGCAAGATGATATGATGATATGATTTTTACCGGTACCTAAGTGTGTGTTCTTAGTTCTTGAAAAAATGGCGGTGATGTTTTGTAGTGAACTAAAAAACGGGGTAGAAAGCTAGTAACATAGTGAAAGTCGTTAAACCTATGTGCCATGGTGCCTCTCTCGACATCTTCACCGGTGAAGCGAATGTGTATCTTGTCACGCAATAATGAACCGTATGCCAAGGCCTCACCCATAGGCCAGTCGGCAATACCATCTTTTACCTGTAAATGAATCACTAAAACTTTCAGGACTGGCCGACTGGCTTTGTAGTTAGCTATGCTGACTTTCGAACTGCCGCTGTGCCGGATATATTAAGTCTGTTTGGCCTAAAATTCAGCCAAACAGACAGTCCTAGATGTAAATATCTAGTTTCAAATTGAATTTAAAAGTCTTACACTAGTCATCTGGTAACCATTTCAGGTTCTGCTTGGATTAGAATCAAATTGGCTATGTCTAAAAATTACGCACGGTATTTATTTAAATAAAGCTAGAATATACTTAATTATTCAGAGCTAGGCTGAATTATATACTCACCATCTTCTCACGATTGGCCAATATTCTATTAATGCCCTTGTGTATATCGAACGCCCAGGGCTCCGGGGCCTTGCAGAAGTGATTTGCAATCCACGACACCGACTGCTCACTTATGCCAGTCTCTTTGATCTATAGAAATACAGAGAAGACGACCAAATATTAAATCAATTTATCGATTATCGTTTGTTCTAGTCTCACAGTGTGATGAATATTTTACTCTCTCAAGGGATCGTTTTTGTGATCGATCTATTGCAATATGTAACCTGTATGTAAGACTGAAACGCAATAAAACCTAAAAACTTAGGCTTTCTTTATAACGAAGCTATCACGTTTAAACATCTTAAAATCACAAGGACACAGGCATTGTCCCATCATAAGACGGACAGTTTATCAATCCATTATGTTATATAGAGCAAGATAAATAACCTTTTTCGGATCCCTCGCCTCGAAGAACCCAGTCCACGGCGTGTCGATCCAGTCCATGATACTGAGTTTCGTCACCTTCTTGGCAAGCTCGAAGTGCTTATTCAGTGTGTCCATATACTCTTTCTCCCATCCCTTCATCATAGCATCAGTCACCACGCCCTCGGCTTTGATCTTTTCGCTGTATATTTTGTCCACTGCGTCATAACAAAATAATTTATTTGCGTATAGTAGTTTATCCCCTTTATTAACTAGCATCCACCTAGCAGGTTCACCTGCGTTCCCGGAGAAACATACATTTTCGGGGATAAAATATGCCCTATATACTGTCCTGTCCCAAGATTTAGACTTTCTTTGTACCAAAATCAAGGTCGGTTCAGTGGTTTAGGCGTGAAAGCGTATTAGATAGACAGAACATCTGTCGCCTGTTATCCTAGTTCGAATATTTACGGCAATTTTTTTTGTTTTTTTAAAGTACTTTTATTTTGTCCCCCAAAACCGTACCAATAGCGTAGTTCTCACCGGTATTCATGGTGCGTATCTTCTTGTACATAAACGGCTGTGTGAACATCGGCTCATCCTCCTCGCTGTGGCCGAAGCGGCGGTAGCACACGAAGTCGAGCACCACGTCCTTCTTGAACTTGCAGCGGTAGGCGATGGCGACGCGCGCCACGTGGGACACCGCCTCCGCGTCGTCGCCGTTCACGTGCAGCACCGGCGCGTCCACGCACTTTGCTACGTCTGGCAAATTGAGTTCATAGTTTATTGAAAGGGGTTAGAGAGCACTTAATTTAAAGGGAATGTACCAATTTTGCCAGTGAAAGATCATAAATAGTTACCTGTATTTGCTTTTAGTACAACAGTTTTATTTTGCACGACACGGGCGTCCCCTAACGATTGCTTAAGCCCGTTTTTTATTTTACTAATCTTCTGAATAACAAATTTATATTTAATGTCGAGAAAAGCAGCTGTTTCATACAGATACTAAAGTCTAATTGTAAAGTTTCATTTTGGTCTGCAACCTTATAACATTTGCCATTCAGTAATTTTCATACATGGCACCTTAAAAAAGATTCTTAACGCAAAACATTGAGGCCCATTTTGGAAACTGTCACAACCTAACCTGAACAATAGGGGGAGCTCCTAGAAAACCTCGGCTCGGTGGTGTAACCGATCTGGTTGTTGCACACGATGTGTATGCTCCCGTGGGTGCTGAAGGCGGGCAGGTTGCTCAGGTGCATCGTCTCGTACACCACACCCTGGCCGGAGAACGCCGCGTCACCGTGCATTATAATCGCCATCACCTATTTACAAAATTTCAAAGATCAAAGCCATTTATACAGTTAAAATGATAAAACTATACGCAAAACTAAGTTTCTTGATTTGTAGATCAAAAGCATCAAGCGTTTTGTATATTTAACTAATTTCTACTAGAATGATACTAAACGGCCGGTTGGCTGTGTGGTTACTTTCAAGCCGACTAGTCATGGTTTCAGTACCCACTCAGGATAAACGTTTGTATGCTCATGTCTGTTTGTATGTATTTAAAGGTAGTGTATCATCCTATTGCCTTGCCTTATTTATTTACTTACAATAACTTTACGTACCTAAAACTTACCTACAAAAAGAATACAAACTCCTATAAGATCACAACAGATCTTATTAAGACTCAGTTACATACCTACAGAGAATTTACTTACTAACTAGAAAGCCAAAAAGAACTGATTATTTCCTAGTTTCACAGTGAGCTTGCTTATCGTCCCGTACCTTATCGCCGTTATTATCGCCTTTCCAATGCTGTTCAGCGCGCGTCTTCCCGGCGACCACGGGGGAGACCACTTCCAAATGGGATGGGTTGGCGCTCATCGACACTTTAATGTACTTGTTGGTCCGTCTGATGAACCGATGGATGTACGTACCCAAATGGTACTTAATATCACCTGAACCCTGAGAATATTTATTTAATTATTTTCCCTAACGGTCATGTGACTTTTTGAGATGGTTTTTTAAATCACGAATTATTGGGTACTAACGCTCGGTTCAGAAGGTTGTTGTTGCTGAAAAGACTCTGATACTATAGTTATTAATCAATTAAAAACTCACT
This sequence comes from Thyatira batis, assembly GCA_905147785.2. Classification (NCBI taxonomy): domain Eukaryota; kingdom Metazoa; phylum Arthropoda; class Insecta; order Lepidoptera; family Drepanidae; genus Thyatira; species Thyatira batis. Next base: position 10,999,192 of record LR990489.1, read on the forward strand.
GGCTCTTTCGGTTCCATGGGTTTGAACTGAGCAAAGATATCCGTTAACTGCTTACGGCAGACATTCACCAGCATGTTTAGGCGACCTGAAAATATCAAGGGATTATACATATCTTCATCAAATTAACCTGAAATAGAAATAGGGGCGTTTTTTAGACTCGAGTCAGTATCAGCTATTGAACCAAAACAAAGCAACCTATAAATTTTTAGTAGCAACGTTTCCCACCTCGATGCTGCATGGCCATCACGATGGACTCCACTCCAAGCCTGGTGCCGTGGTCGACGATCTCCTCGAGCATCACGATCATACTCTCACCTCCCTCCAAGCCGAATCTCTTTTCGGCTGGCCATTTGGTTGCAAAATACTTTTCTAAACTATAGATACATGAATGGTTAGATTCTTTCGGATATAATCCTTTACTTAATAACGCGGCTTATACATGCAGATTACCTATAGTTTTTCGCACTTTTTTATTGTCAGCTGAGAATTTCCTTAGAGTAGCTAGAGGATAGGTGTAAGTTGCTAAAGGGTTACTCACAAGACAGCCTTGGTTAATCGCCTCATTATGAGCATCTTTTCTTCGGGTGATTTGTCATAAGAACCAGGTGGCTCCACTTGTTCTCTGATGAACTGTACCGCATCCAGATCATATAGATGCATGTACTCTACTCCGATGGGGCCGCAGTATACGTCTTCCAATCGCCTGATGATTTCTCTAAATAGACACATCAAATGAGTGACGATTGATATGACAACAGACAGGAATGTCGGATAGACATATGAGTATGTGATGTGGTGCCAACCCTGCTTCGCCGGAAAAAGAGCAGAAACAAGAAGGGATCTTATACAGCTTTGACAGAAAACCGTTTGGATTATGTTATTTGGATGAGGACGGCAAACTTTCTAGCTAATGGATTTTATGGGCTTAGACATACTTGATTTTTTACTTAATTTTGGTAATTAGGAAAGATGACAATGTCTAAATAACAGATGTTTAAAGAAATATAGAACCCTGCTTTATAGAGAGCAGGGCGGGCAGATGATGATAATGTAAGGTAGGTACTGGTCTTTTTATTGTTCTCACTTACCTTAATGTTAATTCTTTACTTTTCCCACCTATTGCTGTCCTCTCCGGTAACGCAAATACCATGTCCATATGCTCTTCGCCTGGAAAAGGTTCCGCTGATTGAATTTATTATCTGCTATATTTTTTTCTTTATACCTAGTTTTGGGCTCTGACTTTAACCTCATTTGGTATTTATTTGTTGTACCATTGTCAATTCAATTTTATTGTTAAGGTTACAGTAATCTTTACATTGGATGTAGGTACAAGTAGTATATAATAATAAACATCTGCATTTTCTCATTTCACTACATTACATTACTAAATTGTCGCACAGTACCTTTTTTTTTAAAACATTTTATTTAATTGAATTATTATCCTAAGAATTTAATGGCCAAATATTACAGATGGGCTTCTCAACTATATAGACTGCTAAATAAATTAAAGACACTAACACAACGTGCTGCCAAGTTCCCTGGCAACAATGTGGCACTCCAGCCCCCTCAGATCCAAGGAGGCGTTTTTACCCTTCGCAATGAACCGAGCTGGCATTGTAAGGCCCAGGGGATCGGTCTTCGCTAGTAGGTGTCCACGAGCCTATAAAGTTTGGAAGTATTAGGAACTATATTGTGTAAGGTCTTGGAGCCAATAAAGTGGACCTCTTAAGTGTTTGAGTAGTTATAGACAGAGACAGCAAAATCGTCAAGCTAATGTCGCTGCACATGGCAACTTATGAAACGAGGCTTTTAGGGTTCCATACCAGAAGGGTTAACAACGGACCCTATTACTATTATTAACCTCCGCTGTCCGTCCCTCCGTCTCCGGATTGTCTCATGATCCGTATAAGGTAGACCATTGAAATTATCACAGAGGTGTATTTCTGTTACAGTTAATAGTATGAAAGCATTTGATTTGATCTCACTATCTCTAAGCTATCATCGCCTAAAATGTACTTAATTGACAATATGACTAGGTATTAGGAACCTATAAATATTATAACAGATATTTAACAAAAATACTTACTTGATAACTTCGTATAAGGTTTTGTACGGCCAAGTTTAACATGAGTTTCTTTTGTGACTCATCTTCTTTATTGCTAGTCTTAGATCGAGGTTCTATAAAAATATATTTAGCTTCATTTCTTAAACACCACCACATGATTAAAAGTCATATGCTGCACTTATAGAAGCTTTTATTGTTTTATTACCTTTCATTTCGAATATTGGGTTTAGGTCGACTTACAAACTTGATTTCAATTTTAAATTGTAAGAAGAATCTGTATAATTCAATGTTAAAATTCTGTAAATACTTACTAACTGTAACAGGGCTAGACTCATCTTCAAACTCTTCAACTTTGAGAGCGGGTCCACTTAGGCTGTCGTAAAAATTATCCCATGACTGAAAGAGGTGAATAATGCAGTATCATTTTAGATTACCATCTTGTACTTATTTTATGTGTGAAGCCGTGGTGGCTTAGTTGGGAACGCACCGACTCACAATAATGAGGGTGCCGGTTCAAATCCCTGGCCCGTACCTCTGAGTTTATATAAAACTTACGTACGGATTCACACCACTGGCTTTCGGTGAAGGAAAACATCGTGAGGCATGCAGATGCCTGAGATGTCACAGTTAAAGGCATGTGAAGTCCGCCAATCCGCACTAGGCCCGCGTGGTGGACTATGGCCTAAACCCCCTCGATGCTAGGGGAGGCTCGAGCTCCTCGGTGGAGACGTATATGAGCTGTTGATGATGATGATGGCTTATTTTATGACAACAAATAGCCTGTGTTCCAGAACATATTCTTGCTCTGTGCCGAATTACATGCTTCAACCGTTCTCGCGTGAAAGAGAAACAAACATACATTCACACATTCTTATAAACTTCCGCATTTATAAAAGGAAGAGCTTAGGACGAATTTAGATCGCGAAAGTTTTAAAATAGATAATTAACAGCCATAACTAGCCATAAAGTCCATGATAACATTCATGTAATGTGCTGATCAGTGATACTTACAGAATCGATAGCGCCTTTAGACTTCGCCCAGTCTAAATACTGAGCTTCGAGGAAGTTCGCGTTGCTCCCGCTGAGAAACGACTCTGCTCTAGTAGAGTACTGGGGTCCAAGCTTCATTACACACTGAAGAAGTAATTAACATTAAGTATGAAGCTATGAAATCAAATTTAATTATTCATTCAAATAAGCCTTCACAGGAACTTATAAAACGTCGACTCTAATGGACTCCAAGTTATTGACAAAAAATTTGTACCTACCCGGTTTTAGTCGTGGTAACAGGAACTCCTTTCTTGAGCTCATGTCTATCTCCGACTAAAATCGGTTTAGACAGGAAACTGACAGAGTTACTTTCAGATTTATTATATAAGTAGGTTAGTAGGGACTTCGATAAAGGATAACAATCTTAAGGTAAGTAACTAATGTGTTGATTATATTATTATCCAACCTTCAGATAACCAAGATGAGAAGGTCTTATTTACCTTTGAAGAAAAAGGATAAAAGGATAGCTACTTACGGCCGCTGGATTACATACTCTCCAAAACATTCGTGTCACTTTAAATATTTGGATAGAACCAGAAAGGGTAGAACTAAATAGAGACAACATTATCCACCTAGATTTGAGTATGCAGAGTTACCAAAAAACGAAGACTGCGAAAAAAAAGTTTAAGTTAAGTAAAGAGAAAACGGTTATAAATATGGCAATAACTTTCAAAATACTTACTTTTTATTCTTAATACGTATGTTAATACTATTTGATTAAATAAATTAATAAATGGTTTAAAAATTATGGTGGTACAAGATGGAAATTAAAACAGTCACAATTTCAAAAGTTGTAAAGAAGATTTGCTAGATGGTTTTACTTACAGCCAGTTTTAATCAGTCAAACACAAAAAAGGTTGATAATATATTTTTTTTATTAAAAAAAAGAAGAATGTAAACTTCTTGTTTATTAATGCATACTTCGTCTAATCGTAGTTTATTGATTATTGAATAAACCGCCTATTTGTCCTATTAATATAGAAGATGTAATTAAAGCCGGAGGGGGTCGCTCTAGTAATAAACCACATATCGGTGCATACGTTTTTATTTCTTAAATGTACAGATAACTTCCATTTTTACTAAGGACTCCTCAGTGGCTGTCGAGGTGAAGTCCAGGTCCACTCGCCCCTTCTCGAAGGGGAACACGTTGGGGAAGTTCTCCGTGGGTACTGTCATGTTCACCATTCGTGATATACCCTGGAACATTTATCCCGGGATTAAAACAATTTTTAAGATGCAGTGGCGTCCTAACGGGGGGCGGTGGGAAAGTATTACGGACCAAGGGGGGACAATTCGGTCGCGCAATGTAGTAGCCATTGACGCGTCTCGGGCAAGGGCGGACTGTGAGTTAGTGGAGCCCTGGGCTAAAACTACCTGGGGCCTGACTAACTAATCTTCTGATTGATATTTTGTCAAGGAATCAGAAAACTTAAGTTTTTTTTTATTTATATTATCTATTTTGACTTTAATAGGCGCTGGGGGCCCTTTGTATCCACGAGGCCCTGGGCTGCAGCCCAAAATCCCACTATGTAGATCCGCCCATGGTCGCAGGGATCTGCCTGAGGATCACGTCGAGGGTGGAAGAGGCCAGAAATGTTGACCCTTCCTGCACCCACGCCATGTGACCTTGCAAGTGTTCTCATAACAATACACGGAATCAAAATGGGGTGTATTTTCTTTTTGGTACGCCTCCACTATTTACATATATCTGTCCTCGATAGAAAAATATAGATTCCTGACTATGCTTACCACTGGAGCTGGACACTTAAGCCCACTCCTTGCCAGCATCCCACCGACATACGGCTCCCTCTTCAGCAGGTCGCAGAACTTGTAGTGGAACTCGATGAACGACCTCCGGTACTCGTTGTGGAGGAACTCGTTAAATATTATGTGAACCTGGGATAATGGAGAGAAAATATATTCAGTAGTATCAGTAGCTCATGGTGGCTCAGTTGGGAACGCACCGACTCATGATGGTCCAGGTTCCAATCAGTTCACGAGTTTTGATGGCTGATATGATGTTGTTCTAGAATCGCACAATCTCAGTAATATTATAAATGCGAAAGTTTGTGAGTATGCATGGATGGATGGATTTCGGTTGATCTAACACCCAAAAACTACTAAAGGGATTTAGATGAAATTTGGTAGGTACACAGATAGTCTATAACCTGGATTGACACATGGATTATCCTGGGAAAATTGAAGATCCCCGGGAACGCGTGTGAAACTGCAAGACGAAAGGTAATTTATAATATCAGTGTATTATGTTGTCAAGTTGTAATACCAACTGTTAGATTGTTGTTGGCAGGGTATTTAAAGTCTGCGACTGCGTTTATGTAGTAGGCGCTCTTTCTGCCGTACCTCTTCACGGTCAGCGTGACGTTGTTGAAGTACTTCTCGCTGAAGTAAACGACTGTGGCTCGTTGTGGTATCACCTGTAATCCCTGGAATTGACGGTAATTGATTAATGATTATTTTCTGTTCTTTGCAAAAATCCTTGAACACAAGACGGTATATAAGGTGTTAAATATCTGGTGTAAGGGAATATTTGTAGATTTATAGATGTACAAGTTGACCAGCGCAACTCCGATCTTACATCTTCCCCATTTTCACTACATTTTGCATTGATACTCTACTCCTATTGGTCCTTGCGTGATGTTAAACCAAATAACCTTCCTCGATAAAAGGGGCGTATCCGAAACTCTAAGAGCTTTTCAATTTGAACCAGTAGTAGATTAGCTTTAATCGAGTCCGCACAAGCGGGAGGCTCGTGCTCCTCGGTGGAGACATATATGAGCTAATGATGATGATATATCTTAAGATTTAACATTGCATGCAATTGATAGTATCTACTAGAGAAATGATTCAAAAGGCAGTAGGTATTTATACTTACAAAAACATTAAAAACAAATGCACCAAATAAAAATAATGTACACCAATTTGTAAGTAGTAATGTCATTGTATGAAAATTACTTTGACTTTCGCTGTGTTCAGGCTCTGCAACTGTGGGACTTTATATAACGACGAAAACGTAGGTATCTACCCAAAATTTTTAATTGAAAAAATAATGAAAATAAACCACAGTGCGCGGCAGTGTAGTAAGCCAAGTCGATGACAAATCGAACGAGAACGAGGAATCGTTTCAAAAGCACTTCACTGCGTTTGAAACGGTCTCACACTCTTATCGATTTATGTGAATTAAAAATAAGACAATGGATTTAAGATAAGTAAGTATTAGACAGCTGAAATACTACAAATAATATTTTCATCCAAACCATTGTTTGTCCTGGTTAGGCTTCGATTCCCACGACCGGCGCGCGGCGGCTTGAAAGAAACCATAACGCCAGCCGGCTACTAATTCAGTAATTTATTTAATCATGGACGACAAGATGATTAGACATTTTAGTATTTGTTTTGTACCTACATACTTTGCTACTCTTACCAGTTTTAAACTACAAATTGTCTTATTAAGGGCTATTCCAATTAATGTTTCATGCATCTTAACCTATTTTCTCCGTTACATATTTTTGCTATATTTTTCCCACATTGCAAAGTATCAACGAAATTATTTTAATAATTTATAAATGTCTATATTACTGATAGATTGTTATCGTACGTGTATACAATCTATCAGTATCAGCTAATTTCCGATTAGTAATGAGTTCAATAAAAACTACAATACACGGTACAATGTATTGCAACTACCGGGAGAGTATATTTTGATGGATCTGCTATTGCTGTTCTATTTATAATAAAAATACTTGTGCATTAATTTGGTACTAGCAAACGAGTCAGTTTCACACGAATGCAATTTACCCATCTATACTAATATATAAAAGCTGTAGAGTTTGTTTGTTTACTTGAACTCAGGAACATCTGGCCCGATTTGAAAATAAAAAAATCTGTCCTATTTTCGCTACAGGCAATAGAAGCGGAGCAAAAATGAAAAATGTTGCAAAAAGTGATCAAACAAAGTTGCGCGGGTCATTTACTAATATGATACAAATCTTCCTCGTTTATCGCTCTTTCAAAATAAGTAAGATAAAACACAATAGTATATAGTTTGACAGCCCAGTTGGCTTTGTGGTTAGTGACCCTGACTTTCAAGCCGCGGGTCGTGGATCCCACACACAAACATTTGTATGCATGAATATGTCTGTTTGTGTATCTGGATGTAAATATCTATAATATGTATGTAGTCAAATTTTGGGAACGGCGGGAAAAGTTTTTAAAAACTAAATTAAAAAAAACTAAGACGTCCACATCGTTTGAAAGCTGAATTTATTCTCTTTAAAAAATTGAATTTAAATACAGAGCAGTGGCCAACAGCCGATACAATGACTGCTGACATGCAGGTAAGATTACTCAGAATTATGGCCACACACATTGGCCACCCAGCTAGAGATGCTGAGCCAGCGCTTAGTTTAATATAGAGGGACCAGGGGGATCCATAAGTCCTCCCTCCCTAAGAGCGAAATTATCGGAATGATCATTTTTAATATCGTTTCGATGATTTCGTGTAAAAGAAAATTTTATAATTTTATGATTAACAAAATAAAAGATTAATACAAGGATTGTTAAAACTAACAAGCTTAATGTAAAATAGCCTAAAACACCAAATGTAGAGTCTTGCTCTTTATAAACACTTTCAATAACTTCACTGTGCTTCATAGCATACGACATTGATTTTATTTCGTCTAAACTAACACCTTTGATATTAAGTACGCGTGCACTGAATAAACTCGCGTTGGTAGGTAACCGCGGTAGTTCGATTACCGGGACTTGCTGGACTACGTCTGCTTCCGTAAGGACACGACGATGTCGAATATGCATGCCATGTATCTCCAGATCACATGGTTCGTCGATGGTCACGATGAACGTACCGAAGACAGGGTGTTTGCTAACCTCGGTATCACACACTTTAGTTATAGTAGTGTGTACTCTGCTATATAGAATCCAATTTGCAGTATTAAGTTGTTGCAGTTTAACCTCTTCAATCAAAATTAGATGCTGCTCACACAGGGTAAGGTTACTTTCATACCTCATAAGTTGTTCAATACAAGTGGGCTCGTTGAAGAGAGCTCGGTTGTCGTCAGCGCACAGGAAATGGTCGCCAGCAGCAAGCGGGCGGCATGGTATTACGATCGGTAAGTATTTCATTCCCTTCGCCAAAAGGTATGGATATTTGGGGAAGATAGAAAAGGTCTTATTTTCAGGTTGGTGAAAAATAGGTAAGGAATAAATTTTATAATAATTATAAGTACAATTATCAATAAGTGGGATTTCCATTATGAACGTAATCTGGTTTTTCTTAAGGTAAGATTTTACTTTAATAGTTTCTTCCAATTTTACTAAATTTAATTCATTAGGTGGATAAATTAAGTTTTCAGTTTCTGAAATGATCTTTAAATGATACAGTAATTCGGTAGAGTTAACAATAGATTGATGTAAGACAGATACCTTACTTAATGCTAGAGCTGTTTCAATTTCGCTTAACTTAATAAAGATTGTACGGAAACTACTTATAAAAATATTATATAATCCTAATAGGTATGTTGAAAATACCCAGTTATTTTCTTTAGTTGCTAATTCTTTAACCATTATCTCAACTCTTTTCAGTCGAGTTTCTAAAATTACAGAGTTATTATTTATAGTTTCAGTTACATTTATGAAGCTGTCTAACATTTTAGAGACCAAGGTAAGTTTTTTAGAAATTATAATTTGATTGTTCCCTAATTCAGAAGTTATTCTATTTTTGGGATAATTAAATAAAAAGATAATAAAAAAAAAGATTCAACGGTCACAACGACCGTTGCTTATAAATTTAAATGATTTATTAAATCTCACAATAATCAACGCGAAATCAACTAATTAACTCAAGAAACATAGATAACAATAACATTATGTAAAAATGAAAGAAAATAGCTAGTAAATAAGAAAGTAAATAAGATAGGCGAGTTGACTCTTCAAACGGGCAGAGGTTCCCCTTTACAAGTGGTTCCGTAGCAGAAATGTGTCCTAGACTGAGCGTGCGGGCGCTTATAAAGGCACGTCCCCACCACTCGGCATCCCTTCCGATGACGTATTATCTTGGTCTGCTAACACGGCCTCTCCTGACTGGAGGACGTCCTCGTGCTCCTGGATCTGGAACTGCTGGATCCTTGCCCCACGGGAGGTGCTCGGCACAGGTTCCGCAGTCTCCTCACAAGGTGGCACCTCGTTGCTCACGACAGCTCGCTCAGGCGTGGACTCCACGTTATCATTATCATCATCCGCACCTGAGGGTATAAGTATAACACGAAATTATAATTTACATGTTTTTATAATTTATTTATGCAATTTTCAGAACTGTTTTCTAAAAATTACATGCGTCATGATAATGCAACAGAAGCGCTGCAGACACCTCTATCGCACTAACACAACTTATCAAAACATATTCATGATCATAACACAGTGAACATTGTTCACACAACTCAGAGAGGAAGCACTACGTTCGCTATCTCTGATCGTAAGAAACATAGGCACGACGTTAGCATATTTCTTACAACATGGCATAGGCACTACGTTCGCATACCATGTAACACAATATCTACACTTGCATGACATAGGCACGACGTTAGCTTATCACGCAAGCGCAGAAATACGGCAACTCACTCTCAAAAACAATATCTACACTTGCATGACATAGGCACGACGTTAGCTTATCACGCAAGCGCAGAAACTCACTCTCGAAGAAGGCGGCACATGTGTCAGGAGTCCACTCCCCTCGCCATGGCACCATAAACTCAGCCGCAGCCTGAGTCGTTTTTCCATAGGAGCCTGCCAACAGTTGCAGCTCGTATCTACCATGGGGAAGCGCATTCACCACACGATATGGTCCGCGCATGCCAGAGTCGAGCTTGCCAGTCACTTGTGCCTGTTTAATTACAAAAACAAGTGAATTAGGTTCAAATAATCTAGGTGGTCGACGATTTGCATTTGCGGTAGCGTCTTGTTGATGTTGATTCAACTTAAGGCGCTCAGAAGCTCTTTGTCTATGCATCTCTCTTAGTGCCTCGCGATTTGGATGCGAGTCCTCTAGGGCAATATCTCTAACGAGATGACGTATGAGGGGTGTAGCCGCTTCGATTCCCACTAGCAAGTTCAGCGGTGATTGCCTAGTAGTTTTTTGCTTAGTTACATTCAAAACCAACTGTAGTCGCCACATAGCGTCTGACCATTCGGTCTGCCGGTGGTTACATTCGATACGGATCATGTTTAGTAATGTGCGACAGTAACGTTCAACTTGCCCGTTTGAGTGATGCATTTCGGGTGTAATGAGATGCACATCAATACCTAACTCTGTTACGAGTTTTGTAAATTCTGAGCTCTGAAACATACGACCACGATCCGCTACAATTAATTTTGGAGTACCAAATAATGAAATAACGTTGGTAAAAAGCTTTTTCAATTCATTAGCATCCTGACCGTACATAGGGTATAAGAGACAATATTTGGAAAATGCATCTATAACAATTAGTACGTATTTATAACCATTAGATTGAGGTAACGGACCTAATGCGTCTATATGAATGACCTCAAAAGGAGCATATGGTTTATCCCATGAATGTATAAATTGATGGGGAGCCCTTGGAACTCTTTTATGCGTTATGCAAACGAGACAATGGTTGACATATTTCTGGACAAACGATTTAAGGGAAGGAAACCAAAAATGTTTCCTAATCAGTTCTAACGTCTTATCGACACCTGGATGGTTATGTTCATCGTGAAATATTCTAAGAAGGCTGAGTCTGTGACCTTTAGGTACAAAACATAACAATCTGGGGTTTTCACCTACTGGAGAATACTTATAATAGAGTAGGTCATTCTTTAGAGTGTAATGACTATGGTCTAGCTGACCATCAGTCAGTTTTTGAAGAATTTGCTGAGTTTCTTCATCAGCGGACTGTGCTATCTGAGCCCAGTTTCTCTGTTTGCGTGCTTCGCAAACATTAACGGGATTGCGGCTCAGATAGTCAGCGTGCGACATAGATGTACCCTTACGGTACTGGAGGGTAAAATCAAAGTCTTGCAAATATATCCACCATCTGGCTACACGTGGGAGTAAGTCTTTCTTTTGTTGAGTAGCTTTTAGCGCATTACAGTCAGTTACCACTGTGAAATGAACGCCAACCAGATAGTGTCTATAGTTCTGCAAAGCCTTAACAACAGCCAAGGTTTCGAGCTCATATGAATGATACCTCGGTTCAGCACCCTGAGTTCTTTTGCTGAAATAGCCTACTGCGCGCTTATATACCTTTTCATGAACCTGAAGGAGCACGGCACCATAACCAATAGAACTTGCATCCGTATGTATTTCGATAGGCAAATTCGGATCAAAAATAGCTAAAACTGGTTCGCTGGTAAGTTGTGAAATTATGTTTTGCCGTGCTTCTTCTTGCTCACTACCCCAAACGAAAGGAATACCTTTTTTCGTTAATTTAGTAATGGGAGCAGTTTTAGTTGCGAAATTAGGTATGTAGCGGCGAAAATAACTAGCAAGACCCAAAAATTGACGTACTTGCTTAACAGTCTTTGGAATCGGTGCTTCAACCAATGCATTAACCTTTCGTTCGCTCGGTTGTACCTGACCCTGACTTATAGTACGACCCAAATATTCTATTTTAGTGGACAAAAAGGTACATTTCTTTAAATTTATTGAAAAACCGGAATCGGTCAAGGTTTGAAGTACCTTTCGAAGAGTAAGCAGACCCTCGTCAATGGTATTGCTTAAAAGGAGTACATCATCGATATAGACTAGGGTTTGACCAGACTCTAGGTGTTGTTTAAGAGTTTTAGATATTATCCGCTGATAGACAACAGGTGCATTTGCCAAACCGAAAGGCATTTTTAAATATTCATAATGCCCCTCTGGTGTGACAAATCCCGTACGCGGTATTGAATCGCTATCCAAAGGGATCTGGTAAAATCCTGTTGCCATATCGAGACTAGTAAAGAATTTATGTTTACCTAACCGGTCTATCTGGTCGTCAACTAAAGGTAACGGAAATCGATCTTTGACTGTGATCTCATTCAGCTTGCGATAATCGACGCACATACGGTCTGATCCATCCTTCTTTTTAACTAGAAGGATGGGGCTCGCATATTCTGATTCGGACTCCCTAATAATATTATTTCTGATAAGGTCTTGAATGATCTCACGAACTTTCAAAATTTCGGAGTAGGAAAGGCGGTACGGCCTATAATTGACGGGTGTGCTACTATTTAATTTAATCGACATACTACCAGTAGTGACAGTGGAAGTGGCAGTTCCAACAATAAAAGATTTCGAAAAGTCATTGATCAAAGTAAGCAACATTTTTAAATCCTGACCAGTTAAAGGGGTCTCAATCGGAACTCGCGCGGGGGATGAAATGTGCATAACATCATGAGTAAGATAGGGCTCACGGGTGAGATATTGTTGATCGCATGTACGGACATAGGTAACGCCTTCTCGATTCAAGACATCGGTACCAACAATAATAGGGGTGTTCATAAACTCAGGGGACACAGCATGCAAGTCTACTTCCAGAGTTATTTCATTAAATTCTATCGGCAAGGTTACAAAGTAAGTTGACTCAATTTCCTGACCACCAATACCTCTTAAAACTCTGAAAGCAGGTTTGCGCGCACACTTAAAATGTTTCAATAGCGATGAAGAAATTAATGATATACTCGAACCGCTATCGATAAGAACATCTACAGGGATACCGTGTATAACCGCAACAACAATATCATTATTTTTACTATTAGGGTTTTCTTGACAAAAGTTAACATCTTTTGTGTCGCGAGAATTTGATTTTAATTTGGCAAAACACGTCTCAATCTTATGACCGGGTTTTTTACAAAAGCTACATGGTTCTGATTTATTTGTACTATGTACAGTGTTACTTTTCTGATTATTGTCGCTATTATCGTTACTTGAGACAGGTTTAAATCTTTTAGTACATTTAGACTGTATGTGACCAACCTGACCACACAAAAAACACTTACTATCCTCGAACCTTCGCTTACGAGATATATCGTGTTTTGGTTTTGTATAATGGTCATTATGTGGGTTATGAGATTTCTTTGTAAATTGGGACGTTTTTGATTTAACGTATATCGAGAAAAACTCTACTAATTCATTTGGCATGAGTTTAGCATTAGTAGCTGAAGCACGAATTTGGGGATCCACAATACCCCTAATTACTATAGCCGAAATTAACTCTTCGCTTAAACCGCTGACTATACGCAACTTTAGTAGGGAACGTCGAGCATAATCGGCGTAGGTCTGGTATTTATCAGAGTTGGTGCACATCACCTCGTACAAGATATTAGCTATATCCGGTTTTCTTGGACATAAAGGTTTGAACTCCTTCTTAAAATTGCTCCATGAGCGGTCATTAGTGACCCACTCATTAAGCCAAGCCCTAGCATCACCCTTCAGACAATTACCAATGCGAGACAAACACTCGTTATCATTCCAATTATTTAAAATCTTAGCACGGTCAACTTCTACGCACCACGTTTCGATGTCGTTGATGCTTGGATCAAAATTAGAAATGTAATAAGCTTGGTTAGATCTCACCGTGCTGTTGATTGATCGTATCGCGTCGATGATACGATCAGTAGCGCTGGCGTCGGGATTTGTAACAGCGCTCACAGAATGCCCCGGCGAAGACCGAGCTGCTGATGCTCGAAGCTCAGCCACAGTCGCAGTCGCCAACTGCGGCCGCGGCGGCGTGGTTGAGGATGCATCAAGAGCTGGCTCGCGGGCTGATGGTGAAAGTGGGCGTCGTCGTTCTTCCAACGACGTCAATCGCTCTAGAATTTGTTGCATTTGTACATTTAAATCATTGTTAGGTAAATAACTTTGATTGCGGGTAGTACTAGAACGTGAGTTTCGGTGACCAGAGCTGCGATCACGGCTTGTAACACGCAAATCAATGTTCCTAGAACGTGAACGTGAACCACGATTTCTAGTACGTGAATCGCGAATCCTGCTGCGACTACTACGTTTTTTACTATTATTAGGCATTTTTTTTTTAACTAAAAAGCAATGAATACTAAAAACCCAATTAAAAGTAAGGTAGATCAACAACCAAAAGAAAAGCGTATTTGAGAACACAGAAATACTTATTACCACTTCAATTAATCATTAATCGTAATGGAATGGACTCACCAGATATTCTCCAATACACACTTTACCTTAGTAGCACTCAATCACATAAATCACACAAAATAATTATATTTGAAACCGATTTTTGATATTTTTTTTTTGTGCGGTAGGAACGAAAAACTTTGTTAATTTGAATAGTCAACAGCCATGTCTCAGAAAGCAATGGGGTCACGTAAATACAACTATATAAGGACGAGAGTTGATCCCACTTCTGATTTTGGGATAATTAAATAAAAAGATAATAAAAAAAAAGATTCAACGGTCACAACGACCGTTGCTTATAAATTTAAATGATTTATTAAATCTCACAATAATCAACGCGAAATCAACTAATTAACTCAAGAAACATAGATAACAATAACATTATGTAAAAATGAAAGAAAATAGCTAGTAAATAAGAAAGTAAATAAGATAGGCGAGTTGACTCTTCAAACGGGCAGAGGTTCCCCTTTACAAGTGGTTCCGTAGCAGAAATGTGTCCTAGACTGAGCGTGCGGGCGCTTATAAAGGCACGTCCCCACCACTCGGCATCCCTTCCGATGACGTATTATCTTGGTCTGCTAACACTATCATAATTCATGGCATCGTCATGATCAAGGTTTCCTGTAATGAGTTTTATCAAGGAACCTAACGGATTGATAATACCTCTCTTAAAACGTTGCGGTACAAGTTGTTGATATTTCCGTATAGTTATGTCACGAATGAATTCCGTATGCAACTGAATACTATCGAATTCACGTGAATATGGTTTATCACTTTTAACTAAATTACTGAAATCTTTAAATTGATTAATAATAGAATTAAGATCATCATAAATCCTATCTAAATTTAAAACCTTTATAATCGTCCAATGATCAATTTGAACATAGGCTTGACCTTCTTTTACAGGGATTATTCCTGGATTTCCTGCAAGGGATCGCAGATGAAGGGCCAGCACCGGGGTCACTATCGCCAAGGCGGTCCACCTGCGGAGGGCGTTTCATGTTTATAATACGGACCTTTGTCTGCCTTTCACCTATTTTTACGGGAACTATTTTTCTTTGAAATTTACCTTTAACTTTATTTATTACGTATCGTGCTTTATCTTTACTCTTCCGCTTGTTAAAATCTTTCGTGAAAATAGTTTTACCTGTTGTGAACTCTATTTCTTTTTCATCTTTGACAAACTCTACACGCCCTGTACATTCATAAAATTTAATCTTATCTTTTTTAAATAACTGTATAACAATACTACTGAATAATTTACGGTGTTCATTCTCATCAAAATAAATGAAATTTGTTAATTTAGGTTTTACATATGTTTTTAGAAATTCCTTAACTAAATCAGGGTTTTCTATTGGAAGAAAAACTTCTAGGACCTTTTGTTTCTCTCTAGAAATATCTTTAACGGATAATGAATTTTTAGGCCATGAGAAAACTAAAATTTGATTAGGCTTTGTGTCGATAGCCTCGCATAATATTGGTATTCCTGTTGACTCTATATCTATCGCTGAATGAATAGTTTGTGATTTACTTGAGTCTGATTTAATAGGATATTCTGATACTTTTTCAGGATTCGAAACGGGTAATGTATCTGAAATATTAATTGGACTAATCGAAACAGTACTTTGATCTGGTACGGTTATTGTTGAAGAGTCATTTGGAATCTTATTATCTTTCGACAATTGTTTAACTAATTTTTTATCGTGCTTTTCAATTTTTTGTTCATTGTTGTCAACATTAATTAATATGGATTGGTTTTCATCATTAAGCTTCAGTCCGTCTGTAGTAAGTAACTCTTTCTGTAAAAATTCGGATTTGTCTGACTGTACTTTTAAGCTTGTCGATTTGTCTAACTGTACTTTTAAGTTAATTGTTTTTGTCTTAAGTAATTGATTTTTTAAATCAATGATAGCGTCAAGTTGTATTAAAAGGTCATTCCCTATAAGTCCATCGTATCGTGAGTCTACGTCATACAAGTAAAATTTATGTAAGTCATTTCTCTTAAAAGTTGGTAAAAGAGGGATTTTGATAACCTCATTATGTCTACTAGAGGCGTGAGTGCTAACTACTTGAAATGGTTCCTCGCGAATAAATTCGGGGAAATGTTCATAAGCTTTTTGGGGACTGATAAACGATTTAGTACTGCCTGTATCTATTATCATTTTTGCATTTATTTCAGGAATATATATATACGGATGTTGTAAATTAGAGTCACAGTTTAGCTCTACTGTCATTTCTTGTCTTGTATTGAGGCATTTATTTGAAAAATCCTGAGCTTTAGGCTTTAAGTCAGTCTTAGTTACGTCATCGCTATAATAAATTACGTAATCGTCATTATCAGTGTTGTTCGTACCGTCGTCGTCATAATAAGTGTCGTATTCATAGTACGGGTCATATGTTTCGTCAACGTTAATTTCATTTAATTTAAATCCTGATTGTGGTGGTTGCGCTAGAGGCGCTGTCCTCATTGTGACATCACTAGATTGGAAATGAGGTTTTTGTACCTGAGGGGGCTTATCTCCAAATTGTTGAGGGGGCTTATAGCCAAAAGTTTGAGGGGGCTTATAGCCAAAAGTTTGAGGGGGCTTATAGCCAAATTGTTGAGGGGGCTTATAGCCAAATTGTTGAGGTGGTTTATATTCTAATGGTTGTGGTGGTTTATAACCAAATTGTTGTAATGGTTGAGCACCGAACTGAGGACGGTACCCGAATTGAGGTGGGCGGTAACCTAATTGAGGAGGTCGATACCCTAATTGTTGTTGTTGACCTTGAGGAGTTTGGGGAATTCTAAATTGTGGAGGAATTCCAAAATTAAATTTAGGTGTAAAGCCTTGCGGTACAGCAGGCCTAAAACCATTTGTTTGAGGTGAGTTATCGGACTTGACTATAGATGTACTCGGTGCACTCGATAGTAGAGGCGGTCGCGATAAGCTACCGTAGATTTTATTTCGCATAGTGTATTGATCATGGAAATTAACTTCCTCTAAAACGATACTTAAAGCATCTTCTAATGTTGCGGGGGTATTTAATCTTACTACACGTACCATATTTTCCGGAAGATTATATAAAAAGACGTTTAAAGATGTATGATCGTATATAGCCTTTTTGGCTTTCTTAAGCTCTACATCCTCAATCATATTAACCTTAGACATTAAAAGTGAACGAATGCCTTGAATTCGATTACAAAATTCTAAATAATTTTCACCCGATTTAATTTTTACTGACTCTAGTTCTATTGCTATGCACTCCTCACTACGTGGATCTCCAAAATGTTGCTGAAATAATGATTTTAATTCGCCCCATGTCTCTACATCTTCCCGTTCTGATAACAGTGAAGCTGCTTTATCAGTTAGTCTACTTGTAATAACATGGTACACGTATAAATCCTGTTCTTCATTACCTCTGTATTTACTTATAATGTATTCGGCTTTACGAATGAATAAATTTAATTGTTTCTTGTCTCCATTGTAGAGAGGAATAAGTTTAATCATTTCGGTAGGTATTGATACTAAACGCGGTTGAGCCATTTTTTACAGAGTAATGTAAGATCAGAGAACAAAGAAAACACAGTTACACACAAAAATATAACACACACAAAATAAAACAGTAATAAAAAGCAGAATTAAAATTAGGATATAAATTGGGTATAAGTTTCAATAAAAAAATTTAATTTGTAAAAGTTATAAAAATATTAAAATAATCAAACTGAATAGAATTGGATATTCAAGTTCAATAAAAAAATACAATTAAAAGACAATGCAATAAGCTGATCGATGTTTAGATCAAATAATCACAATAAAATAAATTTATGAAAAATTTAACTGAATAAAAGTTCATATTCAAGTTAACTTAAAATTACACTGTAATATATTAATCGATGTTAAGATCAATAATTACAATTTTATAAAATTACTTAAACAAAGAAGAAGTTCATTCTCTGTGCTAAACTACTCTATGTATATTCTTATCGCTAATGGCACTAGTAGAATTTCATACTATGTAACCAGATACGTTATAACGAGAGAAGTCTAATCTCAGAAATAACAATTTAAAATTCAGTGGCAAATGAATTATAGGAGGATTTTGGAAAGGAATGGCGAAGAGTTTTACTCACCAACCGACCGCTATAACTCCCATTTTCACTCACTTTTCCCGGATTGACTAATTTATTTGTTCGTGGATTCACTCGTTTTGGCTATCGCGCGTTTCACTGATCGGACTCCCGAAATATAGATAAAACTACGCTGCCCGAGCAAATCCTACCGGCTGCGCCAGTCAAATTTTGGGAACGGCGGGAAAAGTTTTTAAAAACTAAATTAAAAAAAACTAAGACGTCCACATCGTTTGAAAGCTGAATTTATTCTCTTTAAAAAATTGAATTTAAATACAGAGCAGTGGCCAACAGCCGATACAATGACTGCTGACATGCAGGTAAGATTACTCAGAATTATGGCCACACACATTGGCCACCCAGCTAGAGATGCTGAGCCAGCGCTTAGTTTAATATAGAGGGACCAGGGGGATCCATAACTATGTATTTAAAAGTATTGTATGTAGTATATCAGCTATCTGGTTACCATAACACAAGCTTCATTTGAAGTTTACTTTGGAATCAGATTGGCCGTGTTAATTCAAATTACAACCTTCATAAAAAATGCTGTAAATACTTAAAGGGTTAGCAAAGATTGCCACTTTATTTATTAGACGTAACACCGTCTTACTCGGTAGAGGATTCACAGATATTGTAAACAATAGGTATATTGGATTGGATCACGGGAAAAAATCTTCATTCGGAAATAAATATGGGTTTAATTTTTCAGATCAGTGCAGGTATCACTGCCTATATTTACAGTTGCTCCTTTTTTACAGGGTCGGCAACGCGTGAGTAACGCCCCTGGTGTTGCAAGCGACCATAGGCTACGGTAACCGCTTCTCATCAGGTCGGACCGAATGCCTGTTTGCCACACTCGTGGTATAAAAAAATGGTATAAAAATGACATACAAAGCACACATGTATGAAAAATAACATTGTTAGATGAATATTTCTTTTATTAAGTTTTTTTTTGCATTCAAAACACTAAGCTCGTTTGATTTCAGCTTAGAACGTAATAAGGCACTAAAAGTCAAAACTACTGAAGCAACAACCTCTAGTCAGACTTTTAGGTCTATAGAAATTTCTTCTTATCCTTAAAGGTGGCTTCCAGGTAAGCCCTCAGGATGCTGTCTCCGGTGCTGGTGAGGGTGTACTCGATATCAACCCTGCCCTTTTGGAACGGGAACACGTTGGGGAATTTGTCCGTTTCCGTTGTCATATTTAAGAGACGATAGTATTTCTGGAATACAATGTGAAATTATAATCTTACATAGTATTCAAGAACAAGTCCTTTCTCACCAGGGCCGTCTGTATGCTTTGATCTTTTGGACTACGCAAAGGATATTTATGCATTTTCAACAATAGAGTGATTCAAAAGGTTGTGTTTACTATTTGGGTCGCTAGTTTTATATAGATGACATAATCATAAATGCGTGAGGTCTACAATAATTGCACCTTTGTTTGTCTTCTCTCAATGGGTACTATGGCTATAAATATAATATATCAACTATCCGCCACCCCCCAAATCGTGTCAAGATCTAATTATTTTAAGTAGCGAAAAGGACATAAATACTTTTTCAAGGTCCAATCTTTTTCGTCAAAATAAAGGCTAAGTTTTATGCTTCTTATATAAAATGAGTTCATAGCTTACAGCTGGTAACGGGCACATGATCCCATGCTTGGCCACCATGCCTCCAATATAGGGTTCCTTTTTGACAAAGTCGCAAAACTTGTAGTGGAGCTCCACGAAGGAGCGCCGGTACTCGTTGTGGAGGAACTCGTAAAATACAAAGTTAATCTAGAAATAACAATAAGACAGTTTTACCTTTCTTCCTGGTTACTGATATTACCGCTTTATTAACATTAGTACTATAGATATGAGATAGCGCTAAGCTGGACCGACTTGGTAAAGTCACATATTTATTTTAAGGAAGCAGAAAGTGGACTTATATTTGTGTTAGACTCAGAAGGGTCCAGCGGACATAGCAAACATGATTCAAATTGAATTGCCATTGAGAGCTTTTATAGAGCACTTATGAGGGTCAAAGCTGGTGAAGCTACTTTTACCCAAGCTTTTAAGCATCATGATATGCTCTGTAAATTTTCACAGGAACCATCAGATACAGTTATGTTTTATTAGATAAAAGCAAAAACCAGTAAACACTCACTGTGACATTATTGATCCAAACATGCTTTGTCTCTCCTTCTATATTTAGATAGTAGCTGCTCTTCCTTCCGTATCGTTTGATGTACATTTGTACTTTGTCAATGTACCTGGCATCTTGGAAGGTCACGTTAAACCTCTCAGGAATGACTTGGAGACTCTGTAAAACATCAACATTAGGTGAGATTAGGAAGATCCACGCCCGCGGGTCTAAAGTAGATAGGATTAAAAGAAGTTCCATTTATAAAATGATGCTGATAAATTTGAATTAGAGAAAGTTATAAATACTAACGTAAATTACTTTTATGATGGCAAATAAAATTAGAAATTCTACTAATCGCTTGCCCATTTCAAACAGTAGTGTGGATATAATAGTTTATTGTAAATTCTGTGGGTGTTTAGTAAATGGAATAGCATTATGTCAATTAAATATGACTATATTATGCCTAAATAGGTATAGTGCGGGGATATCTATTTACTTTTAAACGCTTTTGTAGTATCCATTCAAGTTTTATGATATAGAACTGTAGGTTCGTCACAATATATGTTGGTTTACTTTAATAGGGATAATTTAACATTTAATTGCATTAAAAACTGCCCCTGGTGGCTTAGTGACGACTGCGCCACGATCATGAGGTCCAAATCCGTCTTAATTTATAAACCTACGTAAGGCTTCATTTGCTTTTCGGTAAAGAAAAAATGGTGAGGAAACGTGCAAGGGTGAGATATCATATTCATAGGCATGTGAAGTCCGCAAATACGAAATAAGACCGCGTGGTAGACTATGGCCTAGACCTCTCGTTGTTAGGAGACGCCCATGCTCTAGAAGTGGAAATGTTGAAAGATGATAATGATGAATTTACAAAGAGTATTGTATATTGTGTTTAAACTTGATTCATAGATACACAGCTCTATTAAACCGCTGTGATTTTAACAAAGAGATTGACCTCGATCAAATAGTCGTCATACAATTATTAGGAAATCAGATAAAAATCTGTTTTGGTGGTTATTTGGTGGGAAATTAGTTATTTTTTATTATTCTGTAGGTATACAAAATATGTTTATACAAATGCTATTCCTAATCATCTATTGCCTATGCTTACGAATGGTATTACGACATAGCAGACCTCTTGACGACTTCATGTTCCTTTAAAATAACTGGACCTTTACCTTTCTAACTGATGTTTATTTGTGTATGAATCATCTATTTAAAATAAACTTTAATCAGCTTTGTGGTTACCAAAGCTCTGTTTGGAATTTTATTAGTCTATTACGAGTTCAACTTTGAGAAGTAGATACTCAACAATATAAAAACCTTTTACTAATGGAACAAACTGTTTCATAATGGTAATCAAGAAAAAATATATAAATGGATACCCTTTTATTACAATACCCTTCAATAAAAATGATAAATATTTTATAATGCAACGGATTTCACAATTTAGGAAAGCTCTTATAGAATCTTCTTGTCCTTGAAGGTTGCTACCAGGTAAGATTTCATGATCACCTCCCCGGTGTTGGTGAGGGAGAACTCGATATCCACACGACCCTTCTGGAAGGGGAACACGTTGGGGAACTTCTCTGTTTGAGCTGTCATGTTTAGTAGGCGACGGTATTTCTGGAAATAATACAAATACCTGATACAAATGAAAAAGAAACGCGTTAATTACCTTTTCTTTAATAAAACTACATCCATACATTATCTTATGTCTCTGTAGATGTTGGTTTATCTTTCACACAGCAAGAAAACATTTAAAAACAAACAATTTAAAGACGGTAACGGAAGTAAAATGGCGGGACGAAAACCTGTAAAAATATTAAAATTTTATGGTGTATTTTTTTTTTATTAGGTGGGCCATTGCGCTCTTTCCCCGTTCAGCCATCGTATATCGACATGAGCAGTTTTGAATGAGTGAAGTACAGTGTCAACTTACAGCAGGTAATGGGCACGTGACTCCATGCTTGGCCACCATGCCTCCGATGTAAATATCCTTGGTGAGGAAGTCGCAGAACTTGAAATGATGCTCGACGAACGAGCGACGAAACTCGTTATGTAGGTACTCGTTGAAAATGAAGTGCATCTGAAAATTTTAACTCCTTACTGTTTAAGTCTGGCCTTGCCTTGCTATTGCTTGCTATCTTGTTTTTTTATCTCACGCTCTGATACATGAAAAACTTGATTGCTGCCATGCATCCAATATCTACATAGAGTTAAGATTACTTTTTAAACTACCTAGTTCTTCTTTCAAGAACAAGACGATCAAGTCTTTTTTAGTTCAACCTTAAGACTGTAAAGTCCCTAATACAAAAGTGAAAATGATTAATAGTGGTGCTCAAATGAACACTACAAAAGTTGGCAGGGAGGATTGAAAGAAAACCCACGTTGTGCCTTCCTACTAGGCGGGATAAAGAATATAGAAAACATGACTTCTTCTTTAATAGTATATCTCAATATTCAATCATCAAAAGTAAATGGTGATAATACCGTGATATTATTGACCCAAACATGCTTGTTCTTGCCCTCAAGGTTCAGGTAGTAGGCGCTCTTCCTGCCGTACCGTTTGATGTACATCAGTGCTCCTTCAATGTATCTGCTGTCTATGAAGGTCACGTTACACCTCTCCGGGATCACTTGGAGACACTGAACGAACGACACTAGGTTTTTATCAATAGAAAATGTATAAAAGTAAAAAATATGGATCATAGCCTAATGCTATGAGAGATCAGTTGGTAGTAACGTCTGGTACTTTCGGAGCTTGAGCTTTCTGTGAAGTTTCGAGTAAACTCTCGCACGTTGGTAAAGTACTTTCTGGTACCTCCATGGTTTGCTATTACCCTCAAGATGAAAATCGCCCAACTGGCTGTTCAGCAAATAAATTAATGTAAAGAAGTCACAGAAGTCTAGAGATATTTATTTTTGTAGCTCTGATGAAGGAAAATAAATAATTATTTTCTTCAATATACCTAAGTATTCCTCCAAAAAATGTGTTACAATTCAATTGTTTAAATATACATATAAAGAAATATACTTACATATATAAATTTAATGAATATGCATATAAGCATAAATTCAACAAGTCGTTTACGCATTTTAACTGGATGAGCTGCTGCTGTTAACTACACTTTGTGATTGGAGTTAAACTAAACGGCAGTTAAACGAGCTCGTTATGTCAATGATATCGTTAACATCGGGCAGTTAGTTATGGAAGTACCTACCTCTGTAGAGACGTGTGTAAATAGTCATCGACATTTTGAGAATTGGTTGGCTTTGTGGTTAGTTGCCCTGACTTTCAAGCCGCCGGTCGTAGGTTAAATCCCACCCAGGACAAATTTAAAATGAAAGATGTAACTATTTATATATCAGCTATTTGGTTACCATATCACAAGCTCAGCTTAGTTTGGAATCAGATTGGCCGTGTGTAAAAAATGACACAGGATATTTTTTTATATTCAAGTCATCATCGGCTCATGTCTACACTGTAGAAACAGCCTTCCCTAACAAGGGGGTTTGGGCAATAGTTCATTACAAGAGCGCAGTGCAGATTGGCGGACACATCAACATAATATGCCTTTGAAGGATCGATTTCGACTTGCAGGTATCTTTACGTAAATGCTTCAATTATGTTAAAGCATATTTTGATTTGATCTATTCATGTTAATGTTACTGTCAACCATGTAATGTAGTACAATGGGATATAGACCTCCCTACACTCGCTTTAGATCAGTCATGTTGTTATCAAACCAAATTCGACCTTGTGATCATAAGCCAACTTCTTTAGATCTCGCATCGGATCCCCATCTCCTGGGGTTCTCATGCATGAGGGCTGGATAATGTCACTATCGATAAACAATGACGAAACACTACCCCTTTGAAATTAAAAGGCCTTTTACCAACGGCGAATAAATTTCCATAAGATTACAATCATTTTTGATTCGACTGCTTATTTAAATGGTCAAAAACACTATAATTATAACTTTTGAATAACACAGCCATGCGTGAAATTGATATAAACGTGGATTTATCATCAATTATAAGTATTTTTTTTATAGCGAAACCAATATTTTCTGGTAATTTTATACACTTGTATAGTGACGGATGTTGATATTTAAATTGTGTTACTTGTGATACCGCTGTGCTGGGAGCCAATCGTGTGAGGCCTAACAATAAGCTCTACCAAGTACCTACATGTGGTATGAATTTAATTTTCAATAAGAGATATCAATAGAAAAAAAGAACAATAAAATAGGTTTTGATCCATATACAACGCGAGCAAGTAATCCACACTATAAAGGTAAGTGTGGATTACTTGCTTCGCATAAAACCAGTTTCCTTTATCTCTAATACTATGTAGGCAAAGTATGTAGGTATATGTTTACTCCGCAAACGTCTAATAAATTATTGGAAAAATAAACAATTAAACTTCTTCGGAGTTTAGTTGAAACAAACAAAGAAATATACAGTAAATAAAATGTTCCGGGGTAAGTTCCAAGGGTGTACAGTTTTTCATTTTATTAGGCTTAAACTAAAAATCTCGTTTTGACATTACAAACAGGCACTTTAACGTGCTTCAAACTTATTTAATTGTTTATATAAGTTAATCTATTCAATAATACCACCTCCAATTATAAGCTTTTATTATTTTTATTAAATTACATAGAAGGAAAGGTTTAACAAGTAGTGAAACAACAACCTGTAAGTTTCCAGTTTCTTTGTAAGCAACAAATTTCTAGGGTTGTAATTTACTCTTCAAAATCTTGAACGTAGCGTCGAGGTAGGCCGTCAGGATGCTCTCGCCAGAGTCCGTCAGGGTGAACTCAATATTAATGCGACCCTTCTCGAACGGGAACACGTTGGGGAATTTTTCTGTTGGCACTGTCATGTTCATTAGATTGTATTCGCGCTGGAAATTTATAAACAATCATATAAATACGAGAATAGGATCAACTTTTAATTTACCCAAAATAGTATGACCACGAACTTATTGATTTCTTTATATGACAAAGGATGTTATAATCCCAAAACATTAGACCTTATGGAAGGATTTGAAAATGATAGCCTCAGATTTATTTTACATGAGGCGAGGACTGCCGCGACGTCCCTCCCAGTCTCGTCTTGTTAGTGCGTCCCGTGCCGTAGCAACCCAGTCCGTTCCCTAAATAATCATGTCAAGTGAGTCCCCACCTCCCCCAGAGCCACGCCCTGAGCCGAGGCATGGTGCCACAGGGGACAGTGACGACGACCCTCAGCGCTGTCACTTAAATTCTCCTTCAGTTGATAGCCCTCTGTGCTCACCGAAACAGTCTGCATAAGGGTGTAAAAGCCGTCAGAGGCTGGCACCTACTAGTCCACTAAAAAAAAATGTAACGCGAGCTGAGTTTCCGGCTGCAAGATAGACTTCGGTAATTTGATGGCAATCGACGTTTAAGGAATCAAAATATACGTACAGATGGTGCGGGGCACATCAATCCCTTCTTACGGACCATCCCTCCAATGTAGGGGTCCTTGTTGATGAGGTCGCAGAACTTGTAGTGCATCTCCACAAATGAACGCCGGTACTCGTTGTGCAGGTACTCGCAGAAGACAAAGTGCATCTGAAACAGATTTTATGCCATCTTCAAGTTTGATTAGTTCTCGCTGCTGTTCAATCAAAGCACTAAATGGGAAGTAAACGGTGATGATTCATCTCGTGATGAGAAGATGCTCCATTTTTTAGAAAGTGATTGAATATAAGCCGCAAAGATTTCTTAAGCTGTAGCATTTTCTCAAGTGAAAAATCAGAACATGTACCTATATAGAGCTTTTGAATTAAAATGGCGCAAAATAATGTATCAAGAAGGTATACCACTTTTACCGGTACACCGGTATGGTATCATATTTAAAATATATGTTTAAGAACCAGCTCCACTATAGCCAATCCGCTTAATCCGAAATCCCTTTATGATATCTTAAATGAAATATATATCTTAAACTTTCATCGTTTCGAAAGGTCTATCTATATATATCTATATCACTACATAGTATAAAACAAAGTCGCTATCCGCCGTCTATCTGTCGGTTTTTTTTAATAGATAGAGTGATTCTCAAGGAAGGTTTTTATGTATAAATCATTACGCTATGACGAATAGGAGCGGAGCATCAGTTAAAACTGTTGCAAAAACGGGCAAGTGACGCTAACGAAGTTGCGCGGGTCAACTACTAAGTATGTAAAACAAAGTCCCCGCCGCCTCTGTCTGTCTGTCTGAACGCGATGAACACAAAAACTACTGAACAGATTTTCATGCGGTTTTCACCAAATTACGGAGTATTTCATTGGGAAAGTTTTTACGGATAATACATCAATTTGGACCCGGTAGGTGGCGCTGGTGGGCAGAACGAAGTCTGCCGGATCCGCTAGTAAAATATAATATGTATATAGTAATTTTACCGTGACGTTATTATTCCAAGAATGCTTGATGCTTCCTTGCACGTTGATGTAGTAGGCGCTCTTACGGCCATACCTCTTGATGGACAGTATAGCATAACCAAAGTGATTCGGGTTGAAGAAGGTCACATTTGACTTCTCTGGTATTACTTGTAAACACTGCGAAGACAAGATGAAACATTTTTTATTGTGATAACTGTATCGGATAAACAAAATACAATTAGGCCTACACCAGTGCCGGATCAAACAAGCGCGGGGCCCGTAGCACATATTATAGAGGGGCCTTGATGTGCTTGTAAAGCAACTCAAAAAGTTACGCTCAGGCGAAGGTGGATGAATTTCGACGGGGGCCCCTTTTGTACGGGGCCTGTAGCAATTGCTACTCCTGCTACGTGGTTAATCCAGCACTGAATTACACATATTAAAAAGAGGAAAGATTTCTGTTTTTGTAAGTAGGTACCTAACAATAAACCTAATAACTTTTGGACCGATCGTAATCATTCTTTCACCAATGGAAAGCTACATTATGAGAGAGTAGGAACTACACTTTAGTTATACGACAATTTATAAAAAATGTAAGTTTAAAAAGTGAGAACCTACAAGTATACTAAAGAGCATTATTAATGATATTATATAATGATGATACTTTTATTTGACCTCAACAAGCAAACATACTTACGCTAACAACTCCAAACAATATTATAAAAGCCAACAACTGAATATGCCCATAAGTCATCGTGTCTATACGCACTGTGATCTATTTGGGTACTTGTTAGTCGGGTAATGACTAAACTAGTTTTACTTTTGAAATGTACACGGCAGAGTAAAATCAAAGATACCTATACAAAATCTACTTCACCTATAACTGTGAATGTTTGTGAAGATGTGGGTATGGTTTGTTTCTCCTTTACGCATCAACAGCTGAAGGGATCTGAATGATTTGGTATAGGGTTAGTATATGTTTTGGGATAGCACATACGCAATTTATATCCTGGGCAAATTTAAGGTCCCCCGGAAACGCGGGTGAAAACGCGGGGAGCCACTAGTAAAATACATGCAGACGTAAAGTTTTATTATTGTAAAAACTTGGCTAAAATTTTACAATACATACATGAAGATAATAAAATGGTTTAGGATCATTTACTCTTAGAATCTGATAAAACTATATAATAATAACTTTATTATAATAACTATATAATGTTTTAGATGGATCGTATCGTACGCGAAGCTATTATTTTAATCCTTGAAGTAAATTATTATTTATGCTATTTATTAAATAGCCATTAGCTCTTTAGACCCGCAAAGTAAAAGGTTCAAACCGCATTTACATGACGAATTCTTAGATATACAACCAATCTCATCATCATCATCAGCAGCTCATATACGTCTCCACCGAGGAGCTCGAGCTTCTCCTAACATCGACCAATTGACCAATTTACTAAACTATTAATTAGCTATTGAATGTTAAGGAAATTAAGTAGATTAGAACTTTCTTTCGGCACAGGGTCTCTCCCACAGTGACCCTCGCGGATATTTCAATTTATGTTACTCACTCATGTTACCGCTCTGCGGAGAGACAATAATAAGCTTTACGAAGTACATATCCTGGTATGAATTTGATTTTTCAATACCTATCATCATCATCTTCACTATGATCGAGCTGCACTTTTCGAAAGCTCGAGTCTCGCCTAACAACTCCCTAGTTGGCTTGGGCCATATACCGTCATTGGCGGACTTCACATGCCATTGATTGTACAAATAGTGCATGCAGTAAAATGCACGCAGGCACTTCAATGTGCTTCAACCACTATTAAATAATACCACCAAACATACGTTAATATAATTTTATTAAATGACATAAGTAGGAAAAAGCGATAACAATGCAAAAAATAAAATAAAACATCAGCACATTTAGCTTTGAAGAAAATAACTAAGGTTTCATTTTACTCTTCGTAGGTTTAAACGTAGCGTCGAGGTAGCCCGTCAGGATGCTCTCGCCAGACTCCGTTAAGGTGAACTCAATATTAATGCGACCCTTCTCGAACGGGAACACGTTGGGGAAATTTTCAGTTGGCAATGTCATGTTCATTAGATTGTATTCGCGCTGGAAATTGAAAAACAATCTTATTTTCAAGAAGATAAGATCCACTTTTTCTTTCCTATTCCAAAGAGCAACTCAAAGAAATCAACTACTACGTGGTCAAATCCACGAAGTAGTTGATTTCTTTATATGAAAAGAGATGATATAATCTTAAAACATTTGAACATATGAACGGATTTCAGATGGCTTTTAAACCCACACGGTAGACTGTTTCGGTGAGCGCAGAGGGCTCTCAACCGTGGACAGCACTCGAAGTTAAAGAAATAAAAATCACGTACAGGTGGTGTGGGACATATTATTCCTTTCTTACGAAGCATCCCTCCGATGTAGGGGTCCTTGTTCATCAGATCGCAGAACTTGTAGTGCATCTCCACGAATGAACGCCGGTACTCATTATGCAAGTACTCGTAGAAGACAAAGTGCATCTGAAACAGATATTCTGCCAGCTTAGTCCTTCATCTTAAGCTTTGATTAGTTATTGCCGCTGTTTAATCAAAGCACTAAATGGGCAGTACTAGGCGATAGATAGTGATGAGAAAATATTCCACCCTTTAGAAAGGGATAGAATTTGGGATTTACGACTTAAAAAAATATTCGAGAATGCAATTAGACGACTCTAAATGAGAAGTCTG
Organism: Thyatira batis; assembly: GCA_905147785.2. Classification (NCBI taxonomy): domain Eukaryota; kingdom Metazoa; phylum Arthropoda; class Insecta; order Lepidoptera; family Drepanidae; genus Thyatira; species Thyatira batis. The sequence goes on from LR990489.1 coordinate 11,028,901, forward strand.
AAGTGCAGCATTCGACAGCTCATAGATGCCCTAGAGTAAAAGAATATCTTAAGTACTAATATTATAAACGCGGCAGTAAGTGAGAACATATGTATGGCTATATGTTTGTTACTCTTTCACGGCAGAGTCGCCAGATCAGCTGAAGGGATCCCCATGAAATTTGGGATTATTTTTTTCGTTGCGGGGAACCACTAGTAAGGGTATAGTAAGTTCCACCCTACACTTACCGTTACGTTATTATTCCAAGAATGCTTTATGCTTCCATGCGCGTTGATGTAGTAGGCACTCTTGCGACTATATCTCTTGATGGACAGTAAAGCATAACCAATTTCTTTTGGGTTGAAGAATGTCACATTCGACTTCTCTGGTATTACTTGTAAACTCTGCAAGTCAAAATGGTATAGGTACATTTTGATTGTTATAAACGAAGAAACGACCGAAATCTATACTTATATAACTAATTAATAATGAAGAAAGATTTGTATTTTTGTATGTAGGAAAACAACGAATAAACTCAAAAAGTACTGGACCGATTTCAAAAATTATTTCACCAATGGAACAGTACATTATCATGGAGTAAATAGGCTATATTTTATCCCTGTATTTCCACGGGAACCGGAACTACGCGGGTGAAACCGCGCGGAGGCAGCTAGTAACGAATAAACCTAAAGATTAGAAGCGATCGGAATAATTCTTTCAGCTACATTGGTGAAATCCTGTGTTACTCCGTGTAATATTCCTACGGGAACGGGTACTAAATTGATAAATTTTAATTTGATCTCAAAAAGCAGATATAGGTACTCACGTTAACAACTTCTAACAATATTACAAAAGCCAAAAACTGAATATACCCATAAGTCATCGTGTGTCTATGCGCACTGTGATTCATATGAGTACTTGTTTGTCGGGTACGTACCTACCTAATCATTAAATTAGTTTTATTTTCGAAATGTGCACGGCAGAGCAAAGTCAAAGTTTACAGGAAGTAGTTACTTGTGTTTTAAAATTTGAATACCGTAAACTAGCTCGCGCAACTTCATCTGCACTACGATCCCCATCTTTACAACATTTTTCACTGATGCTCCGCTTCTAGGTCTGGTCTAGGTACGTAGGTACATATGTGAAGATAATAAAATGTTTAGGATGTAATATTTACTCTTTGCGAACTTTTTTAAGTGTCCGACAAGGCGATGTGCTGCTGAAGGTGGATGTTAAGAATGCCTTTAATTCAGTGAATAGGAGCACCCTGTTAAAAGAAATTAAAGATAAAATTCCTTCTTGTTTTAACTTTCTTTGGCAATGTTATAGCTCCCCTACTAAATTAATGTACAAAAATAACCTTTTAGAATCTACTGTTGGTTGCCAACAGGGTGACCCTCTTGGACCAGCCATTTTTAGTCTAGCAATTCATCCCATTATCAAAAATTTAAATTCAAAACTGAATGTTTGGTATCTTGACGATGGGACCTTAGGAGGTGAGGCGGACGCAGTTCTATCTGATTTAAATTATCTTGTCCAAGAACTCCATAAAGTTGGTCTAGAATAAATTACTCAAAATGCGAACTTTTTCTTTCGGACAGTATCGACTATCAAACCAAAACCAATATTATAACTGATTTCAACCTTTTGGCTCCAAATTTAAAAGTTATTGACAAGAGTTCCCTTCGACTCCTAGGGTCCCCAATTTTTGAAGAAGCTTTTTTCCCATTCATACAAATTCAAAATTTCAACCAATGTTTAGACCGTATAGACAAAATTCATACGCATATGGCGTACTATATTATTCGGCACTGTCTTTTTGTTCCTAAATTTACATACGTATTACGCAGCAGTCATATGTGGCAACGTCAAGATATCCTAATTAATTTGGACACGATCATAAAAAATACACTCACCACCATATTAAACATCAATTTGGACGATCGCTCATGGACCCAAGCTTCTTTACCAATCCGTTTCGGAGGCCTAGGGATCCGCAAAATTTCAAGTACTTCACTACCAGCGTTTCTTTCCTCACTTCACAGTGTCCGAAACCTCATAGGAAATATACTTACTCCATCACTTGGTGATTTTGAGGTTTCGTTCCTGTCTGAGGCTAGAAATGCTTGGGTAATGGCTTGTCCAAGCACCGATTTTCCATCCTCAAATGAGTCACAAAAACTGTGGGACGAGCCGTTGAGTAGGTTATCATATGGCTCGCTTTTACAGTCGTCTGGTAACTCTGCTGATCGCGCTCGTCTCATAGCCGTCAGTAAGTGGGAGTCTGGGCTGTGGCTGAATGCTCTACCATCAACAAACACGGGCACTTTAATGATCAACACATCTTTTAATATATGTGTATGCCTCCGATTAGGTACAGCATGCAATGTCCCACATCGCTGCCCCTGCGGAGAAAATGTTGGTGAGCTGGGTCACCATGGCCTATCCTGTAGTAGGAGTGCTGGTAGGCTATCACGACATGCGGCACTTAATGACTTGATCCGGCGGGCTCTTGTCACCGCCGGCGTACCAGCTGTTTTAGAACCAAATGGATTGGTGCGCGACGATGGCAGGAGACCGGATGGTATGTCATTGGTGCCGTGGAAGAGTTGATGGGTAGGCCTCTGGTGTGGGACGCCACATGCGTAGACACCCTCGCGCCTTCCCACCTTCCAGACACGTCCGTAGCCCCCGGTGCTGCTGCTGCACAACAGGAGTGCCTCAAGCGCCGCAAATATGTTAGCCTTAGTAGGACAAACATATTTTCGGCGTTTGGGGTTGAAACTCTAGGGCCGTGGGGACCAGGGGCTCATCGGCTTTTTAAAGAGGTCTCACATCGTCTCGTGGAGGCCTCGCGCGACAGGAGGGCTGGCACATACTTTGCACAAAGAATTGCAATAGCAATTCAGCGTGGTAATGCTGCCAGCATTCTTGGCACGCTTCCGCAGGGAAGCGATTTGGGACATATTTTCCATTTATTTTAATTTTTCTATTCTAGTTTTAAGTTGTATATATATTATTATTTTATGATAGCTATAAGTTTTTGTGATTTATCGTAATAAAAAACTAAGATACTTAACTTAATATCTTGTAATATATACTCCTCGAATCATATAAAACTATAATAATAATTACATTATTGTAATCCCACTAGTATCTTTTTTAAATGCGAAAATTTGTATCTATGTATGGATGTATGTATGGGGAGGCCTATGTTCAGCAGTGGACGTCCTAGGGCTGTTGTGATGATGATGATGGATGTATGTTTTATACTTACTTATTCACGCAAAAACTACTGAACAAATATGGAGTTTATAACCTTGATTAACACAGGTTTTTGATCTTACGAAAATCGATGATCTCATGGGAATGCTGCCGCGCTGGTGAAACCGCGAAGTTTGCACGGTAGATTGAAAACAAAGTCTTTTTTAATGATCCGTTAAGTACCATAGAGATAAATTAAAGAGAAAATTTCATTAGGCATGAACTTGGCCATATCTTTACAAAAAAAAACATGACTCATTTTTGGGTCATTTGATTCTAGCATCAGATTCAGCTTTTTAACAATAAATATCTAATTATGTTTTTAATAAATTTCATTTCAAATGAAATGCAATTATTATAATTTTGTATTTATATAAAACTAGTGGACTCGGCAGACTTCGATCTGCCCACCAGCGCCACCTACTGGGTCCAAATTGATATATTATACATAAAAACCTTCCCCATGACATTCTCCGTAATTTGATGAAAACCGCATGAAAATCTGTTCAGTAGTTTTTGTGTTCATCGCGTTCAGACAGAGGCGGCGGGGACTTTGTTTTTCAATATATATATAGATATAGATTTGAGGAATGAGAAATTCAATACAACAATACAATTAAAGGCAAGATTTAATGATCTTTTTCAAAACAATAAAGAGAATAGAGCTTGATAATAGGAATAGTTGGTATTTTCAATAACGATCGAAGATACTTTTCTTGGCTTTAAACGTGGCATCCACGTATGACTTCATTATGTTCTCGCCGGAGTCAGTCAGGTCGAAATCAATTTTAACGCGGCCCTTTTCAAACGGGAACACATTCGGAAAATTATCAATCAACACTGTTATATTCATCAGATGATATTCACGCTGCAAAAGATAATAAACCATATTAGTGGAAGATAAGATTTACATTGCATTGGTCTGATCTTTGATCACAATCAATCTTTCCGTAGCAAGCATATGACGGAGCTATCCTAAATATTCATCATCATCATCATAAACTACTTAATATATGTATATCTCCAGTACCTAGTACTTGAATGTAAAAGCTTGTGAAAGTCCATGTGAATCCGAGTGTAAGTTTTTAGACTCAAAGGGCCTGGGCTTTGAGTCTAAAAACTTACACTCGGATTCACATCATGCACCTTCATGATTTTGAATCAGTGCGTTTTCCAATGAGCCGCCAGGCCTTTACAAGTATCTTTTTTTTTATAAGCTAGAGCTTGATCTACGGTTGTTACTTAGACGAGAAAGGAAAAAACATCGTAATTGCTGAGTTGAAAAGCAACCTTCCAAACCGAGCATTAGAGACGACGTTTCATAAGTGCCTATGAAGGCCTATCTGAATGAATAAATGTAGATATTTCATTTCATCATAGGTTCTTTATACTTCAACGGTAATGGTCGGTTACACAAAGTCAATTAGTCCAAATATTCACGTACAGGAGGCGCGGGACACGTCACTCCGTTCATGGTGAGGATCTTTCCAACGTAGAGCTCCTTGTTGACTAGGTCGCAGAACTTGTAGTGCATCTCCACGAATGAGCGCCGGTACTCGTTGTGTTAGTACTCGTAGAAGATGAAGTGAATCTGAAACAGTTTTGAAATATTCTTTAGTAGACTTCGATCAACAATTGTTCATTAAAGTTAGTAGATCTTCATTGTGAAAAGCTGCTAAAATTTCCTTCATGAATTGCTATCTTTTATACTAGGTTCCGCGCGGTTTCTCCCGAGTAGTCCCCATAAGGATACAGGGATAAAATATAGCTCACAAGTAACGTGGCTTTCTATTGGGACCTAAAGGAATTTGCAAATTCGGTTCAGTATATCCAGCAGTTACAACATCGCAAACTTTACCTCTTTATAATAAAACTAGCTGCCGCCCCGTGGTTTCACCCCCGTAGTTCCCGTTCCCGTGATCACAGGGGTATCAAAAATAGATAGTAGCCTATTTTCAGACCTACTGAATATGCACATAAAATTTCATAAAAATCGGTCTAGCCGTTTCGGAGGAGAATGGTAACTAACATTGTGACATGAGAATTTTATATATAAGATCATGTAAATTACTTTCAAACACTAGGTAGAGTGTAAAGTCAGTTCTGCCTCACCCTAACGTAATACATAGGTACCGTTATGTTATTAGTCCAGTAATGTTTTGTGCCTCCATCAATATTGAAATAATATGGACTCTTCCGCCCGTACCGTTTGATTGTTGTTGAAGCGTGAGTTATGTATTTTGGATCGAAGAAAGTCACATTCGTCCTCTCCGGTACTATATATAAACACTGCGAAAATAAATGTGAAAGTAACTCTATCGGCTAGACTATGGAGCGGATTTTTATTAAATTACGTCCAGAGATTGACGAGATCTTGCGAAAGGACATTCTGTACCGGGAAAGTTGAAGATTACCAAGAAACGCGGGGTGGTAGATACTATAAATGGTTTTTGATAGTCAAACGATTGTAGCTATCTCGGTGCTGGTGAAATCTTTCGCTAACTTGTGAACTATTGTAATTTACATCCTTAGGGTCACAAAATTGTGCATAAAACAATCTTGTCTTATCTTCTTTGCTAGTAGTGTCTCATGTACAATACAGTAGCCCTGGCACTTAAGGTTCTTTTCATTCCTTATATCAGTATGGATAGAGATTCAAATTACTTGTTACTGAAAACCTTTGCTTTTTTGTTCTGATTAAAACTAGCAATGTTCCTGCATTCCTAATTTTCATATAAAGTAGTCTGACTAGATTTAAAAGGACAAGAAGTACTTACATAAATAGATCCCAATAATATTAATACGGTCAAAAATTGAAGAATACCCATGTTAGCCATTCTTTATCGTTAGAGCTGTGACATCGTATGGTTATGTCCACTCGTTCACTGGGTATGAAAACCAAATCCTGCACGGTAGTGGTAATGCAAAGTTAAAAAAACTTAGAATAATACTAAAGTTATTAAAATAATGTCGAAAAGCAAGCGATATAATTTTAAATTTGATAGAATATTGACATTTGCGAATCTCGGGTAGGTATATCTTAGATCCTATGCTTGAGAAATAGACCAGAGTCGATAATATTGGAAACAAAAAAAAAATTATAACAAAGTTGTAGGTAATAAAAGGATCTACAACTTTTGTATTTACATTATAGGACTTGTAGTTTTGCCGGAAATCGAGACTAACCGTTTTTTACCCTTAAAACTCACCCCCCCCCCCCCCCCCCTCTTCCCGACCTCAGATCGCCCGTAATTTATTTTTCCTTTAATTCTTGTTTTATTCTCTTCCTTTTGTGACGGGTTTCATCCTACTACTATTTTTTTCCCTTTTTACCATTTTCAAAGCTATCGAGATTGGTCTAAAAGAAAACCGGTACTTATCAGTACTAACTAATGCAAAAATGATTTTTTGCTTTGATATATAATGGCAGGGACTTGGTTATAATTTACAACAATTTTTTTTGTGTCTAAATTATTTTGGACTCGCCCCATATACTTTGTTCATCAGATAATACTTTATAAAATGTATAATTTGGATAGACAGTGTTACATGCATATTAATATAATTATTGTGTATCTAGATGGCAAGTAAATACGTTTTAATATGAGGTTAAAGTCACCATAACTAATAACTAGGTATTCGACGAATTTGGTGAGCATTATAATATAATAATAAATGAATTTCCGCTGCACGGTTTCTCTCGCGTAGTACCCTTTGTCGAAGAAATGTTTAGTTTTCTTAAATTTTATAATGTACCATGTGTCCAACTTTCAAATATTTTTCATTCTTCAGAACCGTCTCCTGACAATAACAAACACAACAAAAAATCATGTCGTGACTAACGGCAAAATAGGGATTCATTTATACATATATGGATATATCTCGACGCATGAAATTAAACCTATTTATATTTTATCGAGCAAAAAACTGATATTTACGCCGAAATCATTATTTTACCTATCCATCTAATTAAACGTTCTTAAACACGCTCAGTTAGTACCTACTGCCCATAACGTAAGTACTACACAATTTAAGAAAAACTTAATAGAGAAATTGCATTCCACAATATTTTGTAAAATTATAACTCAATGATTTTATTATATTCTAAAATAAATAAAACAATTACACCTGGAAACACATGTTTCTAATTATGATAGCTTTAAAATACACAATTAGGTATGTCAGGATAACATCAAGACACATTTAAATTTTGATGAAATTTATGGTTGCAATTTAGTCTTCTTTGCTTTGAACACAGCGTTGAGGTATCCCCTCAAGATGCTCTCGCCAGAGTCCGTCAGGGAGAACTCAATAGAAACGCGACCCTTCTCGAACGGAAACACGTTGGGGAAATCGTCTGTTGGCACTGTCATGTTCATCAGATAATAATCACGCTGCAAATTGAAAATATGTCTTATTATCAGGTTAATAGGATTCATATTAAATGTTTGATTTTGAACATTCTATATAGCCTAGTATACATAAACCTGAAGATCAGAAAGAAGTTGGTCCTTAAGTTACGTCACAAAATTCAATTCAAGCTGTCTTTTCAATGTTGATTTTAACCACAGACTAATCTAACTAGACATCCCGAGTGTATTGCATACTTCACGTGTCGAGAGCAGAAAATATGTCTGACCCTACGCCCTCAATTAGTCCACAAACGACCTACTGCCTTTGGACGTCAAAGAAAAAGCCAAGGTACTTACTACATCCAGTAAGATTATGGGTCTATTTTTAACGTTTACAATGAAACCAACTGGACATTTTTGGAAACATAGTCAATTGGGAAACATAGTCGAGTCAATGCCACACCTTAGGGTCCTAAGGCATAGCATTAATTAGTAAGGAACTCGAAGATGCAGATAGGAATTCTACGTACAGGCGGTGCTGGACACGTCACTCCCTTCTTAATGAGCATTGCCCCAACGTAGGGGTCCTTGTTGATCAAGTCACAGAACTTATAGTGCATCTCCACGAACGACCGCCGGTACTCGTTGTGCAGGAACTCGTAGAAGAAGAAGTGGAACTGTAAATGATTTTGATCCTTTATGTTAAACATTGATAAGAAGTCTCAAACTGCTGTTCAATCAGAGCAGGTAATGGAGTGATGAAAAATAAATATCTTAAGGCGGTTCTAATCCTAACTAATATTATAAAAGCAGAGCTTGTGATATGGTAACCAGATAGCTGATATACTACTTTTAAATACAACTTATATAGATAATTACATCCAGACACAGAACAAACAGACGTATTTGGAATGATAAAATCCTACTAATATTATAAAGGCGAAAGTTTGTATGGATGTTTGTTACTCTTTCACGTAAAAACTACTGAATGGATTTGAATGAAATTTGGAATAAAGATAGCTTATAACCTGGATTAACATATAGGCTACTTTTTATCCCGGGAAAATGGAAGACCTCCCGGGTACGCGGGTGAAACCGCGGGGAGCCACTAGTATAGGATAATTTTACCGTGATGTTATTAGCCCAAGCATGCTTCATGCCTCCTTGTATGTTCAGGTAATAGGCGCTCTTCCGACTATACCGCTTGATGCTTGCTGATGCAAAGGTTATATACTTTTTGTGGAAAAATGTCACATTTGCCCTCTCCGGTATCACTTGTAAACACTGGCGAGAAAAAAAATTATGAGTACAGAATCCTGGTACAAATTATATTTTTTTTAGCTAGAATTACACAGTAGGTATAAAACAAAGTCGTTTCATTTATGGATGTTTGTTCCTCTGTCACGCAAATACTACAGAACGGATTTGGAGGAAATTTGGTACACAAGTTTATAACCGGGATTAACACCAAGGCTACTTTTATCCCGGGAACTCTCAATATGCCCTTATTTTAAACAAATAATTTTGTGACAAACCTAAATTATAAGTACCTAGGTACTTAATATAGCTCTTTAAAATAGAGAGGATAGTAAATACTTACATAAATAGTCCCCAATAATATAATTATAGTCAAAGACTGAAAATGGACGTGTGCCATCTTGTGTGAGGGTAAACTGTCACTTTTGTTAATAACAATCCGTTTAGGTATAGTCCCTCTGAAATCTATAAACTCTGCTCGGCAGTGCAATGGCAAAGTCTTTAAGAATAATTTGAATATAAATTCAAATGTTATACGATATAAAAATCAAGTACAGAATTTGTTCACTGTAAAATTATTGGATTTAGCAGTAGGTAAATCAACCTTTATTGATTGATGTAAGTACCTACATGGCTAAAATTTAATAATTTTTTTAACGCTTTGATTTCTGTATGGATGAAGCGGATGATTACCATAGCACAGCTGATTATGCTATTTTAAAATATGTACTTATATTAAATGGATTTATTTATTAATTAGATTAGAGAGAATGAATAAAATTAGTATTGTAATGTTTTTAGAACTTGGCTATAATTTTAAAAGTCTAAACATGTTGTGACGAAATGGTTTTGGGCTCGCACCATTTAATATTTATATCAGATACAACTAATTCGGGTGTATGCAATGTAATTTTATGTTTATGGTCATTGCTTGTATTGTAGTTTAATTTCATTCATTTGCATATGTACAAACACATTGAAATACACATTAATGTATTCTACGTATATGTACTTTTTGTAGATTTACTTATGTAATAATAAATCGAGGTCTCCAACCAAACATCCGACCATTATAAAAATAAATTACTACTGGTACATTTATTACTGCCTAAAGATCTAAATACATCTATAATAGAAACTTAAAACTTATTCAATCTAACACCAGGTGGTGTCTTCAAGTTTCCGTATTAACGCCAATCTGAACCCAAATACAAGAACTTGGCCCAATTTTTGTTGCACAGGGTAATCCTATATCGAATTTTCGGCCCTTTTCTCCGGGGTGGCCCGGTATGTCAGACTTTACCTGACTTAAGCCCAGGGGTACTCTTTCTGTAACGCCATTTAACGGGACTGCCAACCGCTTGCCCCGACAAAGCCGAGTATGTCTTTTAGTAACAGAAAAGTTTTGAAATAAATAAAAAAATCCTAGGATCATTTTCACACTCTGTCAATCTGATTCCTAACTAAGCAGAGCTAGTATTATGGTAAGCAGACAGCTGATATACTTTAAATCTTTTGAATACATAAGTATATTTATTCAAATATTACAAACATATATGCTCATGCACACAAATGTTTGGCCTGGGTGGGATTCGATGCATAAATCCAACTGGTATGTTACATGCTTTTATAAATACTAGCTGTTTCCCACGACTGCGCCCGCGTTGAATTATTATTATTTTACGTACGTCCTCATGTTTAATCGTTTATTTTGTGTAAACTGTGAAAGTAGGTTAATTAATTTGTATTTTTTTATATATTACTAGCTGCCTCCGCGCGGTTCTACCCGCGTAGTTCCCGTGGGAATACAGGGATAAAATATAGCCTATGTTACTCGTAGATAATGTAGTTTTCGAATGGTGAAAGAATTATTAAAATCGGTCCTGTACTTTTTGAGTTTATTCGTTACATACAAAAATAAAAATCTTTCCTCTTTATAATATTAGTGTAGACTAAGGTGGCAAACAGGCATACGGTCTCACTTGATGGGAAGCGGTTACCGTAGCCTATGGACGCTTGCAACACCAGGGGCGTTGCCGACCCTGTATATGATAAGTAAGAAAGTATAAAAAAAACAATATGTTAAAATTTTTATTTTATATTAAAAACTTACACAATAACATCGCTCGCAGAAACTTTAGATATCACAACAATTATATAGGACTGTGTAAGGCAGGACACACATTTCAACATAAGATCCACTTTTTGGAATTGTTTGTTCTTACACATTTTATATATATTTGTATAACATACGTAAGAAATTACTTCAACAAGATAATTTAAAGGAACATAGCCATTAGCGCTATGGTAACCAAATAAACCTATTTCATTGATACTACGAGAATTACGCGAGTGAAACCGCGGGGCGGCGGCTAGTAGGTAATTATATAAAATTGATTCTACCTAATCTAGGTAATTAAAATTGCACTTAAAAATAAAGAAATTAAACATAATTTAATGTTATTCTTTAGACAGCCTTAACTAACAGAGGAAGGTGAAAATAAGTTTACAAATTAATGTCTTTACATAAATTTACATTGTCATTTATTACTATAATAATTGTTTTATTTATTGCTTTTTTATGACTATTGGGGGACATTTTTGTCATAATATATACATTTATGGGAACGAATCGCCCGTAGACTATTAAACAAATATAACATTATATAGAAAATGAATTTCTTTTCGATGCAACTAGATCGAAACATATTGGTTATTCAAAATCTTACTATAATTTGTATTTTTGTATGTAACGAAGAAACTCAAAAAGTACTGGACCGATTTTAATAATTATTTTTTCATTAGAAAGCTACATTATCACAGAGTAACATAGGCTATATTTTATCCCTGTATTCCCAAGGGAACGGGAACTACGCGGGTAAAACCGCGCGGAGGCAGCTAGTAACATATCATCATCATCATCAACAGCTCATATACGTCTCCACTGAGGCGCTCGAGCCTCCCCTAACAACGAGGGGGTTTAGGCCATAGTCCACCACGCGGGCCTAGTGCGGATTGGCGGTCTTCACATGCCTTTAATTGTAACATCTCGGGCATGCAGGTTTCCTCACGATGTTTTCCTTCACCGAATTAAGCCAGTGGTGTGAATCCGTACGTAAGTATTTTTTTTAAACTCAGAGGTACGGGCCAGGGATTTGAACCTGCACCCTCATGATCGTGAGTCGGCGCGTTCCCAACTGAGCCACCAAGGCTATATTATCATATAAGCTATAAGCTATAGTAATATATAAGCTACTTTTTATCCTCGGAAATTTGAAGATCCCTTGGGCGAAACCGCGAGAAGTCACTAGTAATAGTTAATTTTAATAATAGTCTACGCCCGAATCGTCGAATATATATAAATCATGAATTAAGTTCGCGATAGCTTTACATATTTATGATATTTATGAAAAATATTGCTTAAATAACTATGTAACTATTTAATATAAAATGCATTACTATTCTTGTACATAAAAATCTCTTTAGCTGCTCAAACCTTGCATTAATTGGGCAGCTAAGTTGAAACTTAAAACACCCAGCTTAATATATTGCTTGATTTACATAATACATGATTGGTAAAATATATGACATTGTAAAATTGGTCTATATAATCTGTTAAAACTAATATTACGTACTAGTGAGGCATCCATGTGATTTTGGTGTTCCTTTTCAATTTATTCGGATTTTTTCACCTTTTCTACGGAGGGCTTAGATGGGTAGACCACGAATAGACCCAGTTGGAAGGCGACAAGCGAGAAAGCAACCAAGTTTTGTATCTGTAAAAATAATGAAAATACATATAAACTTTATAATACAAATTATGTTTTTTTAACGCAAATGTTTGTTTTATTGATGAAAATACCCAAATCATAGGTATGACTATAATGTTTATGGAGTTCCCTTAATTCTTCATGGATTAGGATTTTGATTAAAATGGGAAAGAATAACAAAAGCGATAAAGATTTTTTTTTTTTTTAAATGGAAACCTTGAAACAAAATTAAATCTGAATCGCTTCATAAACGACGGAGTTCAGAGAGTAAACAAAAAAAATCGAAACCTTATTTTAGAAGTTCAAGAAATTGACGCAAATTTCTTGTTTCTCCTCTCAAGGCTTGATACGATTTTCATTCATAGAAATACCGATAAACGAATAAAGTTTCCCTATAACACAATGACAAAATAACTAAGCTGAAAAGAAAATTCGTTCTCCTATCTAGTATCTAGTATGTACAATAAGGTATACTGACCACAAGGAAGGAGTTCTTCAAGATGATGCCGTATAGTAGCCACATGAAGGTGACCACTGTACCCGACAGTATCATGGGGAAGGGCATGCCCTCTGTGCTCTTCTTGGCGATGATTTGTTTCTGGAATTAAGAAAAAGACAATCAGTCTATGGTAGTCATAAAATAAACAGTGGTTTCACCCGCGTAGTTCCCGTTCCCGTGATCACTTAGGGGTATCAAAAATAGATAGTAGCCGATTCTCAGACCTACTGAATATGCATAAAAAATTTCATAAAAGTCGGTCAAGCCGTATCGGAGGAGTATGGTAACTAACATCGTGACACGAGAATTTTATATATAAGATAAGAAAATTTGGATATTCTTCATTCTTCTGCCAATCTGATTTCGAACTAAGAAGAGTTTGAACTATGGTAACCAGATAAATAAATAAATATCCTGGGACATTTTTCACACACAGCCAATCTGATTACAAACTAAGCAGAGCCTGTGGTATGGTAACCAGATACCTGATATACTACATATACTACATTCAAATAAATACTTATATAGATAACTAGTGGCTCCCCGCGGTTTCACCCGCGTACCCGGGAGGTCTTCCATTTTCCCGGGATAAAAAGTAGCCTATATGTTAATCCAGGTTATAAGCTATCTTTATTCCAAATTTCATTCAAATCCATTCAGTAGTTTTTACGTGAAAGAGTAACAAACATCCATACATCCATACTTACAAACTTTCGCCTTTATAATATTAGTAGGATTAGATCCAGACACAAAAACATTGCTCCAGAGAAACTCACCAAGTCCAAAAGTGGTGCAGCAATGAGACTGAACATCAGAGCTGTGATGATCATTCCGAATCGTTTCTCAATGAGGGTGGGGTCTTCGTACTCCGAGTACAGGACCAGTCCAGCGCTCAACCCAAGCGTCAGCCCCAACTGTCCCCAAGTCTTCATCTTCTCCTCAGTGTAGTTGAAGTATACCATGAGGTATATGATGCTGGTCGCCAGACCGAAGATGTTGACCTGTATCATCGTTGGGTCACGGAGTATGTAGCCGTACTTGAAGTTTAGGACGCTCCTGTTGGTAGAAATCATCATTTTAATAAAAAAAAAGTTGGTTGCCTGTAAAGTCGGTATACGGGCGAAAGTTTTACGTGACAACGACTTTGAGTGGTAAAATAATTTTAATGTGAATATTCATTCGTATAGTAGGAAGAAGGATGAAATAATAGTAACAATTTAAAACATAACGTCACGTAACGTGAGCGGAGCGTAACGCAGTTTCTTGAAGTGTCACCCGGCAAACCAATTTATAAGACGTTGTCACGTCAAAATTGGTTGCCTGTAAAGTCGGTATACGGGCGAAAGTTTTACGTGACAACGACTTTGAGTGGTAAAATAATTTTAATGTGAATATTCATTCGTATAGTAGGAAGAAGGATGAAATAATAGTAACAATTTAAAACATAACGTCACGTTACGTGAGCGGAGCGTAACGCAGTTTCTTGAAGTGTCACCCGGCAAACCAATTTATAAGACGTTGTCACGTCAAAAAAATCCTGGGACATTTTTCGCACACGGCCAATCTCATTCCAAAGTAAGCTTCAAAGTGAGTTTGTGTTATGGTAACCAGATAGCTGATATACTACATATACTATACATACTTACATAGATAATTACTTAAATACATACTTACATAGATAATTACATCCAGACCATGCATACAAATGTACTGGGTGGGATTCTAACCCACGACCCGCGGCTTGAGAATCAGGGTCACTAACCACAAAGCCAACCGGGCTGTAAGTGCCTGTGAAGACCTATTTGAAAGAATAAATATATGTCATTTCAAAAACTTACATAATAATACCTCCAAGGAACGGCATCGCAGGTATGTTCCTGGTATTCTTCTGCCTGTATATGTCAAGGCAGATGAACACTCCGGAGAACATCTGGCCCATGGTGACCGCAGCGGTGATCCCGCCCACTATGTCCTTGTACGGCTGCAGAATGTCTGATAGAACCTCCATTTTGTCTGAAATATGTCAACACTAATAAATATTTTGAAAAAAAATTCAGGTAGGGCAATCTAGTTTAAACTTAGCAGACCCTGTATAGAAATCAACTAATATATAGATTCTATCTGAACTGGCAAACGTTGTCCTGCCATAAGAATTAAATATCATAGTGACGTCGTCAATCATTTCGATATTTTTCATACAAAAATACTTGACTATCCATTCTCAGAGGTACCAAATATACACAAAACAAAACATAAAAGCCGTTTTGAAGAAGTTCCATAACAAACTATGACGCGAAAATCTTATATATTAGATTAGTCGACCCGGCAGGCTTCGTTCTGCCCACCAGCGCCACCTACCGGGTCCAAGTATATGTAAGCTATCCTATCTTTCAAGTTGGATCAAACTGCACACGGTGTGCAAGTTTGATAGAAATCTGTTAAGTAGTTTAGGAGTCCATCGCGGACAAACAACGTGACACGTGATTTATATATATTAAGATTTACAACCAAACAGAACAAGCCGACGTTATGTTCGTGCACACAATTGCTTGTTCTGGGCGGGTATCAAACAGGAGCGGCGGTTTAAAGTCAGGGTCACTAACCATGAAGCCGCCCGGCTATTATACATATACCTAGTAGTAATAACTATCTTATCTATTATGTAATGAGTAGTGCATCGTTCTATATACCGTTATACTCATCTTCATGGTCACTGAGATTATATGTTAAAAAACAATGTTTTAGTAGCTCGTAATTAGGTACCTACCCGTTTTACCCAACTGATAAATTAAATAAATATCCGGGGACATTTTTCACACACCGCCAATCTGATTCCAAAGTAAGCTTCAAATGAAGCTTGTGTTATGGTAACCAGATAGCTGTTATACTACATATAATACTTTTAAATAGAATACTGATCCTACTAATATTATAAATGCGAAAGTTTCTAAGTATGGATGGATGGATATTTGTGACTCTTTTACCCAAAAACTACTGAACGGATTTGGAATACAGTTAGTTTATAACCTGGTTTAACACATAGGTTATTTTTTATGCCGGGAAAATTTAAAATCCCCCATTAAGTATCATGAGTTTTAGTTAATGTTTGATACTGATTTCCCAACTTGATTTTTCTTCATCTACATCTACACTAATATATACACTACATCTACACTAATATATAAAGAGGAAAGATTTGTATTTTTGTATGTAACGAATAAACTCAAAAAGTTCTGGACCGATTTTAATAATTCTTTTTTCATTAGAAAGCTACATTATCACTGAGTAACATAGGCTATATTTTATCCCTGTATTCCCACGGGAACGGGAACTACGCGGGTAAAACCGCGCGGAGGCAGCTAGTACGAGATAATTCATGAACAAATTAAAATATCTCTTAGCAACTTACAGAAGAAACACACCTTTGAATATATTTATCGCACTGATCACAAAAAAATACTATAACTATACGTACAAGAATGTATAAGTACTTGTTCGTCACAAGCGTAATTGCTGATCAATTATCTGATACAATACGTCTTTCCTGTAGCTTGGTTCAACAGTTACTGATTGAACGAATTCGCGAATTGATACCATCGAGAAACAAGCCGCAAGCTAAATTGATACTCATAATGACAATTCTCTCACAATACCACAAGTCATAAGATATGGATAGTCATTAGCTCCGACTATAAGTAGTTTGATCAGTGATATGAAGATATGACGGAAGACAAATACATCGTGGCTTTCCTTACAATTATTTGACGATTCAATGCATAATATTACATTATTTTATGTTATTTTGTCTTTAGTTGTGTAGAATGATATATTCAAAAGGAAAGCTTCGATTTTTTTGTTTGTATGTTTGTTTTTATTGAATATCCTACTGGACCGTAGTTTAAAGATCTAAGAGTACAGGCAGACAGACGTAACAGTATATGTATAGCCTGTATAAGTACTATTATTATCACTGTCAGTTCATCATACTAAAGATATCCCCCTTCTTTAGCTTTAGGTAATAAAAGACAGGTAAACTAGAGAAGCATAGTTAACCGCCATTACCTCTCATTGTTAACCAAATATTCACGATTACAATAGAAAATCACCTTCGTTGACCACAAAAGAAAACTTACACGTGTAGTGCAGACCTTTAGAAAAACATCGAAAGACAATAGACATAATATTTAGCGGACTGATTTTTTATTTTACAATTTTATTATATTTAGTACCTACATATGAAGAAACTTTACATCGCCAGACTGCTCAGCAATTTGCAAGCGCTCTGCTCTTTAAAAAATAAATTTATCTTATACTACCTAACTACATTCTTATGCTATTTTAATAATCTACTACTACTATCTATGTCAGAAGAAAAGGCTGATGTAGGATGTCCTCTAAAATTATAGGTATACTAGCTTCTGCCCGTGACTTCGTCCGTGTTTAATTATAGAACAAAGGTAAGCGTAAAAAAGGTTATAGTGAGCCAAGCAAGATAGACATATGCTGTCGCGGACTTCTTTTAAGAACTTTAAAGGGAAACAATTCTGCCATACTTTATTAAGCGAAACTTAACCTATTCCGCAACGCACGCAAAGGAAACTCTCAAAAGGCTTGTCCTTTTGAACCCAGATTTTTCATAATTTATTGGTGCTCCGCTCCTATTAGTCCTAGCATGATGATCTATAGTCTGTAGAAAATTGAAAAGAGTTGAATAAATATGCGTAAATAGACATTGTGACGTCAGAGGTCGCTGTGGGTGTGCTCTGTGACGCAGTGGAGTCAATTTAACAACCATTAGTTGTAATAAAACAAGAGGAAGTGATTTGATCTAGTTGTATCAATCTAGACTGTTATTCAATGAGGCTGCATTAAACATTGAAAACAATACACGTCAGAAATTACGAGGCCTATATTATACTTGCGACCCGCCCCAGCTTCGCACGGTTGCAATGCTTATAGATCACATAAGAAACCACCAAAATTGACAGTGTTTCTCTAACATATTAAGCATGTATGGTATATAAAAACCTTCCTCTTGAATCATTCTCTCCTTCATCCTTTCTCTATCTATTAAAAAAACCGCTTTAAAATCCGTTGCGTAGTTTTAAAGATTTAAGAAGACATATGGACAGACAGCGGAAAGCGACTTTTTTATAATATGTAGTGATTATAGGCAACCTTCCGAACAGAGTATTAGAGTTGACGTTTCATAAGTGCCTGTGAAGGCCTATTTGAATGAATAAATATGTACCTATATCCTATTACGAATTAAATAGTGCGCAAAAAATACAAAAATGCAATGCTTGCTTTTTTTTAATAATCATGTATGCATAATCGTTTATTTAGTCTTGCAGTTTATGCAGGATTTCTATACTGACATTATAAAGGAGAAAGATTTAAATTTTTTGTTTGTTTGTTTGGCTCTGAAACTACTGGACCAATCTGAATAATTATTTCAGTGTTGGAAAGCTACATTATTAGGGAGTAACATAGGCTAATAATTTATCCCTGTATTCCCACAAGAACGGTAACTACGCGGGTGAAGCGCGGAGGCAGCTGGTACAAAAATATACTTCTAGCTAAAAATGCCAGCACATCAGATTATGTAGCTAATAGTTATTTATGACGTCATATCATTGTTTTTCGTGGCATTGGCTAGACGTACTAATTTGTTGATGAACCACCTAAGTATTAATAGAGATTAATTAATATCGAATTCCTACTTGATTTGGTAAGCAGAGGGAAATGTACCATATTGTTGCATAGCTAGGTTACTTTATTAAATACTAGTGGCTCCCCGCGGCTTCGCCCGCGTTCCCGGGGGATCTTCAATTTTCCCGGGATAAAAAGTAGCCTATGTCCTTTTACAGGCTCTGGATTATCTGAGTACCAAATTTAAATTGGTTCAGTAGTTTTAGCGTGAAAGCGTAACACACAGACGGACAGAGTTACTTTCACATTAATAATATTAGAATGGATTAATCCCAAGTTAGCTCACAGTCGGATTGTTTATTTGATAAATTTATAGGATGTCATGACCTATTCTAAACTTTTTTATAATACAATATTAATATCTACTTATATTATAAATTTATGTCTAAGGATGAAAGTATCTCTTTTATCCCAGGATAAAAGGTATTTAAAATAATCTTAGAATATAAAATGAAATGGTATAATTGACATAAAATAATACTTGTACAGGAAATTATCACATAGTTAATGTTAAATTAAATAATAAGGTTTATTAAAAGTACTTTCACAGCAAAACATAAAGCACTTCTTGTAAATTTATGATCTTTATTATGTACACCTATGTTTCACAAATAAATGATTCTGATTGTGATTAACATTTTATTTAAACTTTTATTGTGAAAATTGCCACCAAAATTATGCCATATGAATAAAATCTTGTTTTAATAATTAAAAATTATTGGTCCAATGGAATTTAATTTAATTAGTATGATTAGAAGATAATGTTCAGTTGCTCACTAATAATTTTGAAATTACTCATTCAAGGTCTTTTAAAACATGTTAATTAACTTCTTCATGTAATGAGTTTAATAATTAGGTTGTTTTCAAAGCCAATAACTTATTAAACTACCAGGTAGAAAATAAAAATAAATCTATATTAAGTTACTACATGTGTTTAAGTGTTACTATTATTTTATACTAACTATATATTTATATACTAACATAGTATAACTATTCATATATACATAACCCTCAAGTATTATTATCAAAATAAAACATATTATTGAAGTAAATGCAACTAATTATGATGCAATTTGGCACGCACGTAGCAATAGCATGAATGAACATTGAAACACGTAAGTTACTAGCTAAAGATCTCAAAATTAACCTTAAGTAATAATTAAAAAACTTACCTAACTGGAAGAGCACTCTAAAGAATTTATCAATTATATTATGTCAATGTTTGATTAAAGTATAATTGAAACAGCTGTTTGTTTTCTAAAGCGATGTAGTCACACTCGCAACTTTTGCAAGTTTCAAAAGGCACTACTTACTTGCTTCGAGTTAGTGCCCATGAGCATGACCTTGACATGACATGACAATGACAACAAATTGACATAATGACATTGACAGAATAGTACTGCCAGATGAGTAAAAACAAATACAAAAAAAAAACATATCCAGCATATAATTTTATAAAATAGCTTTTTGTTATTATTTCTTGTTAACTTAACATTGTCTTTACCGTTACTATGTGTGGCGAAATTGCCTCAGCTCTAGCTGGCAACACCGCCGTAAGTTTGTCACTGGTCGCGTCCCCTAATTCAAACGGTCGAACGACTAACCGTTCTTCCCTCCTACGCCCTCGACCGTATAAGGACACAGTCCATTGTATTATATTATACTGTACATACTTGTGCCTTGTATATATATACCTACTATATACCACCTATGTATAACGTTTTTATATGTAAAAGAGAATTTGTATTTAAATTGACTTGATTTATTAGTTTTATTGATTGATATAATCTCCTGTCTACAAATTTACGCATGCACTATCTGTGGTCTGCGCACTTGCGCAAAGAAAAACAATACATTTGTCTATGAGATTTCTCAATTGACATTTTGCGTTTTTCTCAAGGCATATTTCGATTTCAAGAATTTTCTTTCAGCCGTTCTATTTTAAGACAAATGACTGATAACAGTCGTTTTATTCTCCCTTGTTAAGTTGCAATTGATCGGTCATGTATTTCGTGGTAGAGCACGAGGCAACGGTATGAGGGAGATCGTTTAATTCTGTGATTTTTATCCAGGAGGGTTTGTATTGCGACTGTTTGTAATATGCAATGGAAATGCAAGGGTTGGAAAGGGCGATGGCTCTGGGCGGTGGTGTTGGTGTGCCTGAGCTCGCTGGCGGCCGGACAGAACATCGGCGATCCGTATAAAATCCTCGGCATACACCGCAAGGCAACCCTCCCTGAGATTCGAAAAGCGTACAGGCAGTTGGCTAAAGAATGGTATGTCACTGATTTATACATTGAGTTTTCTACTTTTGAAGTGTTTTCTGAAGCTGTTGAGCTTTTTGCAATTAATAAGTAATTAGATTCAATTTAACAACAGCTAAGTAAATGGGAGTATAAATAGTTTAAGTCTAAAGAAACACCCTGACACAGGGAAAATACATAATATTAACTATATAGTGCCATAATTATGTGAAAGAAAGTTCATAATATACCAAGGAAAGACATTATTAGACCTATGGGATGTTTCCAGGCATCCAGATAAAAGTGAAGATCCGAATGCTGAGAACCGTTTTGTAGAGATAAAACAAGCGTATGAGTTGCTCACTGACACGGAACGGAGGCAAGCATATGACAACTATGGCATTACAAACGAAGATGATCACCTCTACAAAAAGAGACATGATTACAGCCAATATGCAAGGTTTAGGTATGTAAATATAAAAGAGGAAATACCTCGGTCTAGTCAAAAAAGTTCTATATATCCTACTTATTATAATTGTCGTAAAAGCAAGGTTTACTCATGAAGTAAAGAGATGTACATAGTCATCAGAGATCCTATCAAAGTCATTGGAAATGAAGATAACACTATGTGGCCAAAGTTATTAACTATTATAATAAATAGAAAGCATGCCATGCACAGTTCTTGTAGGTTTCTTTCTAACTTCTACTAATTACAAGTGTATAAAAAAGTTATAACTATTTGATGGCTGAATTTCTTCTGGATTTGGATGGATGGCTTCTTTCAAATAATTTGATTTTCAACTTTGTAATCTTGCTATTTCTTAACTTTTATATTTTGACAAGGTATAACCATTTTTTATGTTAAACAGGTTATACTCGGATGATAGAGAATATCTTTGTCATATATTTATTTTAAAATTATTCCACCCTCTGTCTCAGTTTGGTAGTTCAAATATGTTGATAAAATATAGCCTATGTTACTCCCAGATAATGTACCCCTTCTGATCATGAAGGCATTATATTATTCCAGTAGTTTCAGAGCCTATTTAATTCATACAAAAAATAAAAATCTTTATTGATTATATATTAGAGTTGATGTTTCAATATGAATAATTAATGTGTTAGTTTATTAAATTTATTGCTACAATGTTTGTTCAATTCCTTCAATTAAACTCCACATGTGTAGTCATTTGAATGTCTACATTTAAAAGGTGAATCATGCTATACGGGAATTTTAATGTAAACAAATTGCTCAGTGCAATGGAACTCTTGTTTTAACTCACTCAGATATTTTGTTCCTGGAAAACTGTTATTGCATATAAAAATAGAATGTGAATGTGAACAGCAACAATCCACTTGAAACAATAGAACACATTTTACCAAAATAAATTTAAATTGTATTTATTGTCAAGAATGTTCCATTCTGTTATTTTATTATTATTATTGAGTACCTAATTGTTATTAATTTTCCCCAGAATATTCTTTCTGTCTATTGAGTAAGATCATTTCCCTTGTAAGGTAAAGGCTTTAAAATAAATAGCAGTTCTTGCAAACTAACCATGGGCCAGTCTATACATGACTTACTTATTCTAACTGTTATGAATATAAGGCATGTGAAGGCCGCCAATTTGTATTAGGGCCCCATGGTGGACCATGGTCGAAATCCACACGTTGTTAGCAGAGGTTCATGCAGACGTATTTGAGCTAATGATGATAATATTTATATTACAGCAA
This sequence comes from Thyatira batis, assembly GCA_905147785.2. NCBI lineage: Eukaryota > Metazoa > Arthropoda > Insecta > Lepidoptera > Drepanidae > Thyatira > Thyatira batis. The sequence continues at coordinate 11,051,711 of LR990489.1, forward strand.
TGATCCTTTTGAGGAATTCTTCGGCACGCACTTCCGAACACAAGATCAAGACATCACATTATTTCACAAATTGTCTGTAACTGCACGGTGAGTCAGTTTTAATTATATTTATGTTTGTATATTGCTGTTTTAAATTTCATATCTATCAAATTTATACAGAATGTGATCATAATGATCTGTTATCTCTGATTTGACAATATCCCCTATTTATTGGAAAGACTGGGACTTGAATTGGGGACGTATATAACGTAATTTTATGGAATCATCAATGTTACCAAATTTAGGACAAATAAACAACGCATTTATCGTGACATATTTATAGAACAATGTACCGTATATACATTTGAATAAAAACAAATACCGAGTGTCTTACCATATCTTATCAACTAGCTTCTCCCCGCGACTCCGTCCGCGTGGAATAGTTACTTTGGGCTGACGCTAACTTTCAACCCCCTTCGTTTACGTAGAAGGATGGCCTCGCAGAGGCAACTGATGACTGCACGCCGGCCGGCCCAGCGTATGAAGGCGCGCGCAGTACTTGATAATTATTTTGGTGCGATGTTATTTTAAATTTGCGATATCTCCTAAGATATTCATTGAAATTGAATGATGTAAATGGCAATTTTGTTTTAAATTAAATACTTGCGATGAATAACGTATTTATTTGGATAAGGATTAATATCATCTTTATAAAAACACCTTCACAAATAATGCTTAATTTTCGAACAAATTTGGTTAGTATAAAAGTGGTTATAGTGAGCCAACCCTAACAGATAGACATATGCTATCGCGGACTTTTTTTTAGAACTTTTAAAGGGGAACAATTCTGTCATACATCATTTTAGCGTAACTTTAACCGTTTACGCAGCGTACGCAGCGGAAGCTCTCCACTGGAAAAGAAATCTCCCGATTTTGAAACATTCTTCATTGGTGCTCCGCTCCTATTGGTCATAGCGTGATGATATATAGCCTATAGCCTTCCTCGATAAATGGACTATCTAATGGCGAAAGAATTTTTCAAATCGGACCAGTAGTTCCTGAGATTAGCGCGTTCAACCAAACAAACAAACAAACAAACTCTACTCCTTTATAATATTAGTATAGATTTACAATCTTCCCAATCGCTTCTTACTCAAACTAATTACGTCTTACGCCGGCTCCACACGTTGGCCCCAATATAGGCCCCAACGCTACTCGTCCAACGTGTGGATCTAGAAAATGGCATTGGTCCCAACGTTGGGGCGAGCGTTGGTAGTTGGCCGGCTCGTGTCGGTTTCATCAAAGGAATCTGCGCCAACGCTCGCGACCTGTCCACACGTTGGCGCTTTGCTCAGTTCTGTTGCAACACGCAGCGAGTGCGTACGTCGAGCGAGAATGGCTTCCTCATCCACAAAATCGCCACCGGCATGGACAAATGAAAAAGTCATAGCAGAGCGGGACAGATTTAAAAAAAATCGTTGTAAATTACATTTTGACACTTACGGTTTTTAAAAAGTATTTTATAAATAATAACAAAACACTGTTTAAAGTAATCATTTATTTAAGGTAGGGTTATATTAAAAAAAAAAAAATTATCTTTATAGTCATTTTCTCAGTAACAAATATAAATGTGCACTCAGTCAGTACTATAAAAGCGCTCAGAGCAGTTTCGATTTCTGTATCGGACATCTTCACATTGGCCCTGACGGGACACAACTAGTTTATTAGCCAACGTGTGTACGCCTCACCGAATGTGCAGTCCAACGTTGGTACGAGCGTTGGGACCAACGTGTGGAGCTGGCCTTAATTAACAAAAGTGTCTCCAATCCCCAACAGACACTTCGAAAACAACCTAATGGAGAAGTCCGTTCACACGCCCGCCCTAGTCCTCTTTTACACCGACTGGTGTTTCGAGTGTGTACGTTCGGCTGGGGCTTGGCGACGGCTCGTGGAGGCTCTACGACCGCTCGGTGTGACCCTCGCTACAGTACACGCTGGCCATGAAGTAGGGCTCGCAAGACGCGTCGGTGTGCATGCCGTCCCCTGCCTCACCATGGTACTGGATAAACATGTCTACATATATAAGGAGAGCTTGTCTTCTATGCCGAAGATTTTAGGTGAGTTTTTATTGTAGATGTAGAAAAAAAGCAGGTATAAATACAGTTAAACTTAAATAAATGCATAAATGACGGTCTTATTGCTAAAAAGAGATTTATTCCAGACAACTATTGTATAGAAAGGGATTTAGGTCGTATGTATTTACTTATTACCTATTAAAGAATATATTCTGTAGTCAGATTTTTGAATAATATGATCCCTTATGGCAAGCAACTGTGCGTGATCAACACATCAGTTTTCATCAACACAACATTGTATGTACTATAAGTAATAATATATTGCCATAAAATAGATACTTAAACTTATGTAAGTGTGTGCAGCAATTTTTTAAAGAGAATATGGTCAATTGGCCATATTAAAGAAACACTATCAAAGAAGAAGACGACAAAGGATCGCACTGAGGACTTTTTTTTAACATTTATTTTGATGAGATTATATCAATATAAATTCCACAATGTCATACAAAAAATATATAAAACCAACTTAATAATGACTATACTGTGGCTTAATATTAGTTTATAATATTACAGTCCTTTAAATTCAAGCTAATTTAACCCTTATTCCAATGTTTACAGAGTTCATGCGCTGGAGGTTCCCGTACAAGCTAATTACTAATATAAACGATGGTAATGTGGAGAGCTTCGTGTCCGACTTCGAAGACAACAAGGTGAAGGCGCTGATATTCGAGGAGCGGCAGACGATACGGCTCCGGTACCTCATCGCTGCATACCACTATAGGGATAGAGTCGCTTTTGGGTAAGTTTTAGCTATTTATCATAGTTATTTTACTAATAATTGGATGCTGATAAGCAATAATGTGTTAACCCTCATAAACTTAGTTTTGAGAAAATGACGTCTTAAGATAATGTGATTTACGACTTTTCGTATGATATAAATTCAGATTTTATGTACTTTTATGTTTTAGATGTCTTGAAACACTTTTGTTGAATGTTAAATACGTAAATAAAAATATATTAAAATCTTTGTTTTCGATTTTTTGTGGGTTGACACATTATTGCTTATCAGCATCCACATTGCTTTAATTATTTCTACAGACTGTTGGTTTCGCCACTGGCTTATGGTGAAGCGAAACATCCTACTAATATTTTAATGTGAAAATGTGTGACAATGTATGGATGTATGTTTGTTTCTCTTTAGCACCAGAACCCTGAAGGGATCGAAGGGATGAAATTTGGCACACAGTTAGAATATATTCTGGAATAACAAGAAATATATCCCGGAAAAAATCCCGATTTTTATGAAATTTATGTGCATATTTAGTAGGTCTGAGAATCGGCTACTATTTATTTTTGATACCCCTGTGATCACGGGAACGGGAACTACGCGGGTGAAACCGCTGGGCGGCAGCTAGTATTAGTATAGATTAATGTATGCGGTGGCCATGTTTTTATGATTACTAGGTACCTTCATTTACTTAGCTCCTTTTATAAAACACTTTTAATTTTAATATTATTCCTCGTATCCCCAGATTCGTGGACATGAAGTCTTCGTCAAGCGGCAACGTGAGCAGCATGTACAAGGTGCAGCGGCACACGGACACCATGGTGCTGCTGAAGGAGGCCTCCGAGCCGGCCGCCACGGTCTCCACCGCGGAGATCCCCACGGAGACGCTCCACCAGCTCATTGAAGCCAATCAAATGTTGGACCTCCCCCGGCTGTCTTCACAGGTATGTTATATAAATAAATAAAAACTTTATTTGATCACTCTAAAATAGGATGAAGTCTCTGACCCTTAATGTAGACAAAGCCTGTGTGCTAAGGGTCAGGTCCTTCCCTAAATAAATTTGACAATGTTAATAGTGTTCAAAAGTTAACAAAAGCAAAATATTAATAAGAATATAATATAACTAGATAACGTTAGTACCGCAATTTGTATGAAGACCAACTGTAAAACTTTTTCATTGACGCCCGAAGGCAATAACGGTTATTAACGAAAACTTTCACCACTGGAAAGCTTAATAATCAAAAAGTTACAATGGGACAATATTTTATCCCCGTATTTCTACAGGAACGGATCAATAAATAAATATTCCCCACTTCACATGCCTTTTATTGTGACATCTCGGGCATGCAGGTTTCCTCACGATGTTTTCCTTCACCGAAAGCCAGTGGTGTTAATCTATACGTAAGTTTTTATAAACCAGGGATTTGAACCTGCATTGTAACCCCCTGATTGTGAGTCGGTGGGTTCCCAATTGAGCCACCACGGCTATCATAAGTGCTTGTAAAGGCCTATTTGGGACAAAGTTTCTGAAAAATGTTCCAATCCACGAATATCAAGTTTCGAGAAAATTTTATTTTAAGTTCAATTCTGCATATTCATTAATCATTCTGCAGTTTAATTTATTGTAAATAGATATGACACAATAGTTTCAGTTACTTGAATATGCAAGATATAAAAAAGCAAATACAGAATTGAACCTTAAACAAAATTTTCTCGAAATTTGATATTCGTGGATTGGAACATTTTTCAGAAACCATGTCTAATTATGATTTAGATTTTTGATTTTTAATGTTTGTATTCCAGAGCGTTCTAGACAGGATATGTCCTGTGGAGTGGCGTGCCAACCGCCGCCGTTTATGCTGCGTTCTCGTGTGTACTCCGGGGGGCGTTGGGGGGACAGGGGGCGTGGGGGCCAGTGGGGGGACAGGCGAAGGGGGCTCCCCGAGGGACGAACTCCGGAGACTAGCGCGTGAAGCCCCCGACCGGTTGCAATATGCATACGTCTACACGCACAAGCAGCCGGCGTTCATTGAGGCGCTCGCTAATGGGTCTGGTAAGTTCATTTCAGAGAATAATTAGACCGCCATAGGTTGGGGGCGTTGGGGCCTGGGTGGGGAGCGTGGGTCCCGGGGGGGCGTTGGGGGGACAGGGGAGTGGGGGCCAGTGGCGGGGGGCGAGGATTTTATCCTTGTATTCCCACGAGAACGGGAACTGCGCGGGTGAGACCGCGCGGAGGACCTAGTAATTTCATATAAAAAGACAAAATATTGTTTCACTTATTGAATTGAAACTACTCGGCTTTTGAACATACACTCACGCGTCTAACAAAAAATACAACAAGCCAAAATAAATTTCGACTCTAACGCTCGGTGACTCTTTTTTTATATACCATCAAGGTGGCAAATAGTCTAAATTTTGTTTCTTTTATATTATTCTATAGACACATGTACCACTGTGAACCTTAAAAGCCACATCATCATCATCATCATCAGCTCATATACGTCTCCACCGAGGAGCTCGAGCCTCCCCTAACAATGAGGGGGTGTAGGCCATAGTCCACCACGCGGGCCTAGTGCGGATTGGCGACTAGGCCCGCGTAAAAGCCACAGTAAACCTTATTTACATTTGTTTATTGTCAAAAAACATTAGTCATCATTTATCTTAAAACACTTATCTCAACTAAAACACAAATAACCATTCAATATAACCAACAGGCAGTGATACAACACAAATGGAGCACAGAATCGTTATAATATGGCGGCGGGAAGCGTCTCGTATACAATACGAATGGTTGAACGAGACATGGCCAACTTGTACCCATGAGCATTGCACCGAAGACTACCCCACAGACCCCACGGTCAGGGATGAGGTGATCAAGTACCAGGAGAAACTGAACGAGACGAAGAGGGCGTTGGAACAGCTGATCAAGAGGCTGCTCAAACCGACTGAAGTTATGGCTTATGAGACTCATGTGCAGGTTAGATTGTGTTCCTATTATCATGAACTTATACTTTAGTGTCTGCGGTTTCACCCGCACCCCAATCTTGATTTCATCCCCGGGATAAAATGTAGCCTATGTGTTTTTCCAGAACATAATTTACTATATACCTAATTTCATAGTTATTCCTTCAGCTGCTCTGGTGTGAAAGACAATAATATACATTATAAAAATATATCAAAACCTGTTTTCGACTTTTTGTGGGTTGACACATTATTGCTTATCAGCATCCATAGGTTACTTATATATACCCTGTAACCAGGTGATATATGGAAAAATATAATAACTTATAATATGATATAACGAAGCATTTTTTGAATGTATCAATAAATCATAAGTAAGAGTCTAACCCTGTCTGAAATTTCATTTTTGCTGAGAGCTAGCAATAACTCTTTTAGAAACAAACAAACAACTTATGTTTCTTATACATATTAAATGAACCTAACATGTAACCTGCATTAAAACGTTTCATCATCATCTTCCTTGCCTTGTCCTATATAGCAGGGGTGGCCAACAAGTCGATCGCGATCGACCGGTCGATCGCGAGACTAATTTTGGTCGATCGCGAACCACTTTTTGTCGATCACTTAGAAGTTCCATAATAATCATTTACTGCCTTACGTTTCTAGTACGTTCTAGTATCTAGTTACGTTTCTAGTAATCACAGAACTTGCAAGAATCATTGTACTATCTAAGAAATGGGTCGATCTCTTCTCCACAAAAGTTGGCCACCCCTGCTATATAGGGTCGGCTTTGTGCGTCATGTCCCTCCATTTCATTCGTTTAAAACGTTTAATTCATTTATTCTAGACTATATATACCCTCACAATTCGTTGGTTTCCAGGAGTTGGTAGACGAAGCGGCGGCCTCAGCCCTATGGCGGTGGGCGGCGGCGCTGGCCGAGTGGGCCGAGCGCGGAGCCCTGGCGCTCCACCGCCGCCACGCACTCTCTCTACTCTCAGTACTCGCTACTGTCGCCTTCATACTCGCCGCTGGCTACCTCATGGCGTACATCATGTATGTACATATACATTATCACATTTATCACCTCTTACTTCCCGTTCTCGTGTGAATACGGGGATAAAATGTAAATTGTAAAGTCCCTGATAAGATAGCTTTCGATTCTGATCGGTTTAGTAGTTTTTGAGCCTAATAGTTACAAGGGGCTCTTCAAGAAGGGAGTGAAGAGATTTTTACAGGGTCGGCAACGCGTGAGTAACGCCCCTAGTGTTGCAAGCGTCCATAGGCTGCGGTAACCGCTTCCCCTCAGGCGGACTGTATGCCTGTTTGCCACCTTTGTGGTATAAAAAAAAAACAAACAAACTTTCCTCTTTATAATAGTACATATTATATCAGAGCCGCGCAATTTCGGCGGCGTTACTGAAGAAATTTTCCCGTTTTCCGTCATTTTTCATTGATGCTCCGCTCCTATTGATCGTAGCTTGATGTTATATAGTCATCTAAAATGTATTACTTTTATTTGAATAGTAGTTAGTAATAAGTAGTTCCTGAGCGCGAACAGATTGCAAAAATCACTTTAACACCTATCTATGGCCACTGTAAATGAAATTCATAAACAGTTTGCTAGTCTTAAGTATCGAAAAGCATTTAAATTCTTTCCAAAGAAGTTATTGAATTTTGTGTTCGTGCTTACAGACGCGTAGAAGAAGAATCTGTGCAGCGTCAGAAAGCAGAGAAGAATAAAGGCAAGACTAACAACAACAAACCGCAGGCTGAGATGCGACTGCACGAATTACGCGCTGAAAAATATAATGGACTAGTCAGGTAATTCATACATTATAAATTTTATGGGCAAATGCTGTCCCTTGTATAATAAAAAAAAATCCTGGGACATTTTTCACACACGCCCAATCGGATTCCAAAGTAAGCTTCAAATGAAGCTTGTGTTATGGTAACCAGATAGCTGATATACTACTTTTAAATACATACTTATATAGATATTTACATCCAGACACAGAAGAAACAGACATATTCATGCAGGTTACTTTACCTGTTTTAGCGTGATTAAGTAACAAACAACTATGCAAATTTTCCCATTTAAAATATTTGTAGAATAAGGCTCGATTAGATAGGCTTTATAAATTTGATGTGTGCCAAAGGATAAATGGATGCTGATAAGCAATAATGTGTTATCCTCATAAACTTGGTTTTGAGAAAATGGCGTCTAAAGATCATATTGTGTATGTGATTCACGACTTTTATGATATAAATAATTTTTTTATGTACTTTTGTGTTGAGATGGCTTGAAACACTTTTGGAGAATGTTAAATACGTGATGCATTATTAAAATATATCAAAAACTTTGAATTCGACTTTTTGTGGGTTGACACATTACTGCTTATCAGCATCCAAATAAGAAAAGTGATTATGTCTATACTAATATTATAAAGAGGAAAGATTTGTTTGTTTGTTTGTTTGTAATGAATAGGCTCCGAAACTACTGGACCGATTTCAAAAATTCTTTCACCTTTGGAAAGCTACATTATCCCCGAGTAACATAGGCTATATTTTATCCCTGTATTCCCACGGGAACGGGAACTACGCGGGTAAAACCGCGGGGAGGCAGCTAGTATGTAATATTTATAATCTGTTTCAGACTACTGAAGCCAGGGAGCAGAACTATTGTCATCCTCGTAGACGCCCAAAGTCGAGTCCAGTTGCTGTCGAAGTTCCACAAAATTGTTTGGCCTTATCGCAAGTAAGTCTTTATCATAATTTTATAATGGTATTTTTATAACCTAAGAATATAGTTACATAGTATGAAATTCCGTACAAAGATAGGCTAGACCATGGGAAAGGATATCAGGGCGGCCTTGCCGGCGCCTATACACTGATGTGGTCCATGGCGTTCTACGGGGCGCCAATATGGGCGACGGCTATGAGCGGTCAAAACCTCGCCGGTACGCCGCCGGGGGACCTCGAAGCCGAAGGTGCTCGCCACGGTGTACTGGCGAGCGAAGGAGGCCGGGGGCCGTCCGCATCCCCGGGAGATCGCGAGCTGGAGGGAGGACGCTCGCGGCGTTCTCCTCCGGAGGTGGACGGCCCGCCTCGATAGCCCGGCCACGAGCCGGGATGTGGTGGCCGCCGTTCGGCCACTATTGAGAGGCTCGAACGGGGGCACGGGGCTCTCTCCCTCCACCTGACACAGATGATCACCGGGCATGGGGGCTTCGGGCGGTACCTGTGTCGGGTGGCGGGCAGAGAGCCCACGGAGATGTGCCACCACTGCGAGGCCGGCGTCGAGGACACGGCGCAACATACGCGGTAGGAGTGCCCCGCGCGGGCGACTCCTCGCGCCGCGACTGTCGGTGCAGACCTCTCGCTGCCGGCCTTTGTCAAGGCCATGATGGGCAGTGAGGAGGCCTGGGAGGCGGCCACAACCTTCTGCCGCCAAGTCATGTCGCACGTGGAGGCGGCGGAGCGGGTGAGAGAGGACGACGTCCCTCCCGCTGCGCCGCCGCAGGCGCGGTAGATCGGGCCGGTGGCCGCCGTAACGCCTGGTACATTTAGTGTCGTTTGTGCAGGAACCGCACCCTAACGTTCGCGTACCTAGTGGTGGAGCGCAACATCGAGTGGTTCCGGCGCGTGCTGGTGCTGTCGCTGGGCGGCGCGGCGGGCGGCGAGCTGCGCGTCAACGCGCGCAACTGCGTCGGCACCGTGCTCGCGCTCAACGCGCACCGCAAGTACTTCTGCATCTACCATCCCATGCATCCCGAGGGCACCAAGCCGCACAAGGTAACCACTACTGCAGCTGCCTCCGCCTACCTGCTACCTGCTGGTGGAGCGTGCTCGTATCCATCATCCACCATCCCATGCATCCCGAGGGCACCAAGCCGCACAAGGTAACCACTACTATATCTGACTAGCTGCCTCCGCTCCGCGCGGTTCCCACGTAGCTGGTGGTGGAGCGCAACATCGAGTGATAGAGCGTGCTCGTCGTATCATCATCTACCATCCGATGCATCCCGAATGCACCAAGCCGCACAAGGTAACCACTACTACGGCTGGCAGTCCACACCTGTGGGCCCACCTTGTTCAATAATCGATCAAAATCAAAATCTTTTTTATTCAAATAAGCCGCAATAAAGCACTTATGAATAGTCACTATTAATGCTCGGTTCTGAAAGTAGTTTTTACTGAGAAGAGCTGGCAATAAACTCAGCACGCAGTTTCAATTAAAACCGGTCTTAAAACCAATTTTTTTGTAAATTAGATTATGAGATCTAACATACCTTAGAAATGGAAGAGGTGCCAAAAAAATCATAATTTTTTTTTGGTGCAATAATGTGTCAACCCACAAAAAGTCGGAAACAAAGTTTTGATGTATTTTTATAATGCATTGCGTATTTAACATTCTACAAAAGTGTTTCAAGTCGGAAAACATAAAAGTACATAAAATGATACACAATATGATCTTTAAACGCCATTTTCTCAAACAAAGTTTATGAGGGTTAACACATTATTGCTTATAAGTTTATGAGCGTTTACACATTGCTTATAAGTTTATAAGGGTTAACACATTATTGCTTATAAGTTTTTGAGGGCTAACACATTATTGCTTATAAGTTTATGAGGGTTTACACATTATTGCTTTTAAGTTTATGAGGGTTAACACATTATTGCTTATAAGTTTATGAGGGTTAACACATTATTGCTTAAAAGTTTATGAGAGTTAACACATTATTGCTTATAAGTTTATGAGGGTTAACACATTATTGCTTAAAAGCAACCATATAATGGTTTATCCATTAGTTAATGTTTATCGATTGTCTCCAGCGCATGTCCCGCATGACGCGGACCCTGGGCGAGTCGGGGGCGGGGTCTCGCGACCCCGAGGCCGGCGCCTTCATCGGCTTCCACAACGAGGCTGACTCCTCGGCCGACGAGGGTTCCGATCCAACTGTACTGCTTCAAGGTAACTACTTGGTCATAACTGTTTAAGCCTTTAAGGTTCTATACCCCCTTTACATACCAAAATTTAACAAAACCTTTTTTAGATAAATCGCACCTTGAAATCAAAAGTGGTACAATGCGGAACTTTAAAAAAAACCTTGTTTTCTAAATAACTCCATAATTAACTGGCATGTTTTCAGTACATAATTTAAATAAGAGCAAACTAACAAATGAAATTAATTGCATTCTTTTCTTCCAGTTTTATGCTACATATTGACCAAAATGCTGTGTAAAACTTTAAATGGTCATACTGTAGAATTTTTGTAAAACGCTGCTTTTATTTTCAAGGTGCGATATATATCGAGATAAACCATCTAATTGTGATTTAAACATTCACTTACTAAATTAATGATTTTTATTTATTACTTTTACTTTCCAAAAACCTATATTATTTTAACTAACTTCGACGTTTTGGTAATTTTTTTACAGAGAACCTTCTGGACGGCTTGGAGAACTGGTTGGACCGTCTCTTCGAAGGCAGCACACACCGGTACTACATCAACTACTGGCCTGACATGACCACCAAGTGAATACAATATAACTGTATGAAATAACTTTTGGTAAAATCCTTTATTACAGTTGGGGAGTTTTCCGTTTATGGGTAAATGTTGGGGTAACTTGTTTCACGAAAATGAGGAATTAGGGTATGATTCTCACACTTTTTATTATGACCCGCCGTCACTAGATCGTTTTACATTAGAAACCTCAAAGATAACAGTTTTTATCCACTATTTAATTAATGTTATTATACATATAAACTTTCCTCTTCGATCACCTTATCTATTAAAAAAAACCGCATCAAAATCCGTTGCGTAGTTTTAATGATTTAAGCATACATACATATAGAGACAGAGAAAGCGACTTTGTTTTATACTATGTAGTGATTAACCAAGAAGATGTACACCACATCTATTCACGTTATCAAATGTAAGTACTTAAATTTGTATGAAGACCGGGTAAGGGTCGGCAACGCGTGAGTTTCTCCCCTGGTGTTGCAAGCGTCCATAGGCTACGGTAACAGCTTCCCATCAGGTGAGACCGTATACCTGTTTGTCACCTTTGTGGTAAAAAATGACCAACCATCTCAATGCCATATTATTTGTAGTATGGAGTCAGCTATCTGGTTACCATAACACAAGCTCACTTTGATGCTTAATTTGGAATCAGATTGGCCGTGTGTGTAAAATGTCCCAGGATATTTATTATTTATTTGTAGAATGTCGTGACTTTAAAATTGTGAAGGCGTAGGAATCATACCCTAAGTAAATTAATAAATAGTTCCATGAATTATTAAGATTTTGAAAAGTGATAGATATTCTTTTCATGAATAAGTATTGTCACAAATGGATGCAGATAAGCAATAATGTGTCAACCCTCATAAACTGTGTGTGATTTACGACATTTTGTAAAATATAAATCCATTTATCATGTACTTTTATGTTTTAGATGACTTGAAACACTTGTAGAACTTTAAATACCTATGTGATGCATTATAAAAATACATCAAAATCTTTGTTTTCGACTTTTTGTGGGTTGACACATTGTTGTTTATCAGCAATCAAATATTGTTACTAAAATTTTTTTCAGTAACTTTTTAAACACGAGTTTATGCATGAAAGAATTTTAATTGTACGAGTCACAATATAAGTTATTTAAATTGATTTCCAAATGTGAAACAAGATTATCAAGAAGGTGATTGTGCTAACGAAAGAGTATGAATGTTTACTTTTTTATAGATTTATTTTTTGTCGTTGATAAGATACTATACTGCCCAGTTATTGCCATAAGGTTTACAACCATAGATTATATACAAATTGTAACATAATTATAATAAGAAGCTCGCAAACACACAGCTGAACACTTTTATAAATATTTCACGTATTCTAATTATCTATTAAGGGGTTCAAGTATTACGTAAGCACTGTGGTGGGGCGAGGGGTCTTTGCTTTGCTTATTTTGAATGACATGGAGGGTAAGGGTCTAGATGATGATTACGTCATCGTTACTTATTTACTTGTCCCACACATTGTCTATCTATGCTTCAAAACGAATCTATTCCCAAAAATGATGCATACCTTTAGGCACTAGCTTAGAACAGTAATTGAAAATGTTTATGTAAGCATGGGGGGAGGGGGTAAGAGCTTTGCTTACTTTTGTTGACAAGGGGGATGGGAGGGGGGGTTAATTAATGGTAATAATTCTGATTACGTAATACTTGAATGGCCCCTAATCCATCAATATGTATTCTATTTGAAGGCAAATGCGCTTTTAATTACAACAAATTAAGGTTTATATTGCAGTTAATGGAGCAAAAGTAGCTTTTTACTATATAAATGTTACACTTTGTCAAATTGTGTGATAATTTTGTCTTTTATTAAAAGATCTGTTATGTTTGTTGGTTCTAAATGTAAAGGAATGTTATATGTATAATAAGTGTAGTGCCATTCATACATAACTTAAAGGGAATTTGGTAATCCTAAACTTTGCATATTTAAATCTACACCAGATGAGGTGGGCAATACCGGTTCTGAAATTGAGTTAGGAAGACGGTTTTTTTTATGACAAAGTCCAAGTTTAGTATTATTGTCGAAAGCATGGAGGGAAATCGCGTTTTATGAATATAATTAATCAAATTATTTACCAAATGTATCATGTTTATAGCCAAGTATTTAGTAATCAGTATTTTGACAGTTGGCAACCTCTAGCGTTTACTACTGTCATTTAAATTGTTTTAAATTGTTGTGAAAAACCATAACTGTATTATTTAATTCTTATTGCATGTTATCTGTGTAGTAAAGATTCTTTGCTTTGACGTGACATATGTAATCTTTATCATTTGACATTTGAAGGCAATCGAACATGTCAAATGGTGACAAAGCTACAGCTAAATTGTATTCAATGAATTGAATAAGTGGGATTCGTGTCAAATATTCATACCGATCGACGGTTAGGTAAGTAAAAATTTACAAAAAACGTTCACACTTTTATATAAATAATGTAGCTATAAATTAGCCGTTTGTCTTTACGAACATGGATCACAATAATTAGACGATAAATACACGTAAAATAATAAGGTACAGTATTGCATCTTTGCACCTCATAGAAAATATTATAGTCCACCTAATTACGTAACGCGATAGGCATTGATGCTATGTCATGATCGCAATAGACATTGTTATCAGTCTATCGTACGTAGTAGCGATTTTACACTTTTAAATCTTTACACAAAGGGATTTTTCAGATTGCGCTTCAAATTTTTGCAAACACGTTGTTAAATATCGCTGTGAATATTATAGTATAATATTTAGGATCTAACTGTGCCTATAATATTAATCAGTTATATAGGACATTAATTAAAATATAGGGTTTGATAAAGCTTAGTTACAAAAATAATTGACCCTTCTATTATATTGATACTTTTTTCAAAGTTAAGGTCGTTGGATTTTGCACCTTCTCATGTTAAAGATGTGGTTTGTTATCTATTTGTTTTGTTTCTGTCACGGTTTTTCAGTTGTACATAGTACACGTTATTGGTGACAAACAAGAATGAACCTTAACCACTTGTGTTAAAATCTCTTGTGGGACTGAAATTATAATATACAAATTCATAGTTCTGCTGCATGAAAAAAATAATTATTCCCAAACAGTCTTAAAATTGTTCAATTACCACATTTCTCTTTATGAAATTCTCTAAATAACTCTTGCCAGAATGCCCATATATGTATGTTTCGTTCCTATTTGTCCAGGATGCGAGCGAAGTCGGGCGTCGAACATTGTGCTAGTCAATATTTTTTACCAAATATATAATAGTTTTAGCTGAATAGTAATAGCATAGTTACATTAGATAGTGCATTTTTTTCTCTAAATTGAAATAAAATGAATCGGGAATCAAAATACATGTAACAAACACATTTCTATCAAATCTAGTCTGATTTATTTCAGAATCCTATAGTTGCATAACTTTATTATTCCCATTTTTAGAATTTTCCTAATTCCCAACAGTTGAATGAACTAACCTCTGAAATGCATTTTGAAAATCAAATTGTTTGAATCAAAAGACAAGTTTTGTATAAATCTAATGAAATATATAATGTTTGTGTATGTTCAATTATTTAAGTTGTAACGTTTTTAAATTGCTGATACTCCATTACAGTATCTAATACAGTATAAATATATGACAATTTTTTTTGTCATTCATTAAGAAAATTTTATATGTGCTGTGTTAACCCAATTTAGTTGAATTTACCACCAATGGTTGTCTGTATATGGGATGTTTGTCAAGCTTTCTCTATTCATACTAAAATAATAATTATTGTATTTAAATTTACTTTTTATTGTTAAGTAACTAAATCTATCCGTTATCTTAATTCCAGTATCGATTTGTACAATAAATTATTATTATTATTAAATATTGTTCTTTAATGTTGGGTTTTATTCAAATGAAATGTGTTTGAACAAATTATTGGATAGATAAACAATGTTTTATTACATAATTAAATAATTATTTGTACAACAAAATTACAATATGTTTTTAAATAAAATCTCTACTGGACTTGAGGAGTTGCTGAGGTGGTGTTGAGATTGACCCGCACATGATTTACCGATCAAGTCCTTATCTGTGGAGAGAATTACATAATCTGAATAAATGGTGTTTGAACCAGACACAAGTAAAAAATATATCTAAACATTCCTACTCCTGTAAATGTTCAACATCTTTTTGTGTACTTTTCTGACCCTCATATTATTTGTGCTTATATAAAATTTATATCTGTGAACAAAATTAAGCTTTGATGTTTAAATAGTTTGTTATAATTTTACTCCCATTTCTTATTGTTTATTCCTATTTAATAGTTGTAATTTCTAAAATATATAATACTAGACATTGTCAGAAATTGCAGAAATCATCGGCAGATTGCCATTTATTGAAAAGTAAACAATATTGGTTATGTCAAATAGGCACTTCCTGGCACCTGCAGTCACTGATTATAATTCAGATTATTTAAAAACACTGATAAACTTGTTTAGGAGTGACTTATTTTGTGGTCCACATCTAATCCATACTAATATTATAAATGCAAAAGTAACTCAAAAAGTAAGTAAAGTAAAGTAACTAACTAGTGTTGCAAGCGTCCATAGGCTGCGGTAACCGCTTCCCATCAGGTGGACTGTATGCCTGTTTGCCACCTTTGTGGTATAAAAAAAAAAACTGTCTGCCCTGCTTTCTTGAAATATGGTACACAGATGGTCTACAGCCTGAGAAAGGACATAGGCTACTTTTTATCCCGGGAAAATGGATGGAATCTCCCAGGTATGAGGGTGAAACCACAGGGAGCCACTAGATGTTAATCATAGTTAATGAGTAAAGTTTACCTGATTTATGTAGACCCTATTAATTCACCTATGCAGTATTTTTCTTGTTTGGATTAAGTTCAAATTCACAGTTAGCATAAGCAAGGCCTATCCCCATGCCCATGCCAGCTATTATAGGCCACCTCCGTCGTCCAAGGAACAGAACTGAAGATAGAGTACCAAGAAGAACTCCACTGCCTGAAACAAATTGAAATAAAAATGCATATCAACAAAGCTAACCAGCACTTAGAGATTTGCTATATTTAGAAATCACATCAAGATAAGAGAAATGCATTAGTATTGAAGTCCTTTTTGATGTAAACCTATCCAAATATCCTGTGGTTGAATATCAAGGTATGTTCTTATGTTTTAAACGAGAAAAACCGGCGTCAAGATGGTAACTTTTACTATATTATCACAATTTCCTGCAAATCATGTCTTAATAAATAGTCATGTTTTAAGTACATAGCACTAAACTATTTTGTGAAACTTGTGTATTATAATGTAATATTGTTATTGGTGATAGTTAAATTACGAGTTTGTTGAGGAAATGTAGATATTTATTGTGTTTTCTTACCTGTTTTTACTATTCCATCGGTGAGACACATGTCCAATTTTGCTGAATAGTCATCTTCGATTTCGTCTTTCTTTCCTTTGGTCATTTTTATATAATTGATAATTTAATGATCGTTTACTTTTAAACTAATGCGTTTTCGTCACTTGGATCACTAAATTATCAAAGATTATTGAATAAATAAATACTTCTGTTTCACACTTTTACATAATTCGGCATTGAAAAAATCAGCGTGACATCGGTTACATGACACTGACATAACATGGCTGTGGGCACGTTCAATTTATGTGACAACAATTTTACAAAAAACTCAATATTTCTTCGTACATGTTCTCTGATAGCACTAAATAACCGTACGGAACTAATTTAACCGGTAATAAAATATAGGCTCAGTCTATGAGTCTTTCGTGGGAACTCCCACTTCACACACACTTAATCAAACTTGATTGCTTTATTCGTTCATACTATAAACGTCCGCTATTATACTTTTATAGAAAAAACTGGCAGCACTAGATCCAGCTGACTTTGACATTGGCACTTGGCAGTAAATAGTAAAAAAACATCTCGCAGTCGATCGATAGAAGGAAATGAGCTTTTTCTTTTTTACATATTTAAAATGATACCTAGTCGTTTGATTACTAATACGCATAAACGATGCATAACTCTAATACCGCGGCATACGAGCACCACCGCCGAAGCAAAATCAATACAAACGCCAAATCCAAAGAAGATAACCACAGACATGGTTGGGCCTCCGGATCCCGTCTCTAACCTGCGGAAAATCATATTCAGACAACCTGAGAACGAAACACAGCTAGAGAAAAGGTACAGAGAAATGAGATTAGAGGTACAAGAATGGAATCAGAATTTCTGGACACATCATAACTCAAGATTCTTTCAGGTGTGTATACTTATTTATGTAATCATTTAAGATTAGCGCTTATTAAAAAAAACATGTATGTAGATAAATATAACTGTTATAATAGAACATATATTTAAAAATAAACAAAAAGGTTATGTGTAGTAGGCCTACACTGAATACATAACTAGATCCATAATTCCATTCTCATAAATTAACTATTTGATACATATCTTTACAAATTTTCAGGAAAGAGAAGAATACCTCAAGAAAAATCTTCCAGAGGGAAAACAGAATTTAACAGCAGACGAGATGAGTGTGTTTTATAAAGCATTTCTAGATAAAAATTGGAAGTCACATATAGAGTACAACATAGAATGGTACAAGAAAAACATAACATTATTGGGTCTTGCATTACAAGTTAAACTTAGGAAAATACTTAGAATAAAAGATTAAAATATGATTATGAAGTTTCTTTGCATTCCAAAAGTAAATAACATAAAAGATTTTCCTATTATATTGCTTCAGGGTTATTTTTTATAAAGGTATCATTTACAATTATAAAAAAAAAATAGATATGATAATGAAAAAAAAATCTCTGTTGTGTTGTTTTGATTGTCTGTTGGCACAATATGAGAAATAGATGTTCGAGCTCACTCACCCAACAAACATGGCTTTGTATTGTACATGTGGCTCTCCACAGTTTCACCCACATACCCGGGAGATCTTCTATTTTCCCTGGATATAAAGTAGCCTATGTCTAGACTATCTGTGTGTGAGACAGCCAGACAGAGTTACTCTCGCTTTTATAATATTAGTTAGGATGTGTCAAAAATGTGTAATAGAATGTATATAATTGGGTTTTCATCATAAGACCTTTTGTTACTTGTCTGTTAAAACTTTTTGGTGTCAATTTACAATAGAAAAAAAAAACAAAATAAAAGTCAAAAGTTGACATTTCTGTTACTGTGTCACAGATTTTGTACAATTCTAAAACTAGGCATGTTTACATTAGAAATTAATAAATTCATGGCAAAGAGCTGAATAAATTCTTACTACAAATTTATTGTGGAATCAGGCGGTAGCTATGTAAAATATAAATTTTACTAAGGACTTAATTATTAGACATGTATATTGCGGGAAGGTGGCTCATGGGACTAGCTCTTACCATGTGGATAGCTATGTGTGGTTTTGATGAGCTTTTGAAAAGAAGTAAGGAAATTAACAAAGGTAAATAAATATTCCACTAAAATAGTTACGATAGTTTCAAGGTGGTTGAAATATAGATGACAATTGACGTGACGGCATTGCGTGTAAACTGTAGTTTTGTAGTTTTTCCCTTCAGAAACTATCCCTTCCATCTTTTGGCCCTCCCATTAGAAGCACTAGTAGTTATTTATTGGTACTGTTCAATTTATAAGTAGTGCTGCAACTTTTTTGCAGGTTTTGATAATAAACCAGTTGGTTTTGTTTACGAAAATATTACAATTCCTAATAAAAAGGAATCAAAAATTCTTGTAGAAAGATATCGAAATGACAAAATGCAAGGTACGATTCAATTACATTATTTTATGTTCATTGCTGGAGCATTAGCAGTGTCGCTATTCAACAAGAAGAAAGAAATAATAATATTTACGCGGAGAAAGTTTCTACAAATAAACTTTTGCATGATTTTCAAAAGCATTGAATATTTTTTGAATAATTCCGCTCGGAAAGTTGGAGTTGCCATGGTAAAATGCTCAAACCAATTTTGGGAGAAAATAAACGAATTTACAAAAATAATTAAAAAAATATTCATGTATATTATACGATTGAAAAGAGACAAAACTCATGGAGGAGTAAACATTTTATTGTTAAAAAAGCTAAAGGAATTTGTTGAGGAGAGAAAGAACTTGGCTGAGCTTTTATTAGCGGCTATACAGGAAAATAAACATATCCGTACACAGCACCAATTAGAGTCTATGGCGAAAAACAGACTTGCGCGCCACATTGAAAATACCCAAAAACAAATTAAGGAAAACCGTTATAAATACGTAAGTTTTCAACAGCTATATTTGGTTACACAACAAGAAAACATATTTTTAAAAACCCGCATTGTTAAACTTACTAAGGAGAAAAATGAAGCCGAAAAGAAATTGATGAATATAATAAACGAAGTCTACAAATCTAAAAACAATGAGTTAAAAGCGTATTGCAGTCGCTTTATTGTGAGAACGAAGGAAAGCTTAATACGTTCAGATGTGAGTCAAGAAATACATAAGTTCTTACAGAATTCTAGAAATACTGGACCGTGTACGTCAAATTATCATATTTGCGAACAGTGTGATGTTGAGGTGAATACGGATAATAACTGGACACGTTTTAATGAAAATAACACTACAATAGCAGACGAATCGCATTATGAACATGATCTAATGTCTTTAGTCTCGTATCCACCTAAACTAAAAGGCCTACCCGGAGAGGTAGTTTGGACTGTTAAAGATAAGAATGGTCTGATTGAAAAGTTGTACGAGTATGATATTGAATCTGAATACGACAGTGGAGACACAATTCGTAGAATCAGAGAGTATTCGGTCTACTACGATAAGGATTGCTTACTTGATTTCAGAAAGTACGTATTTTTTTCTAAGTCTCAATAATACTTTATTGTTAATAATAGCGATATTTAAAATAAATATTAGCGTCATATCATAAGCACAGATGGTTGGTTTTCCAAGCTTTGGAAATTTGTCACCACGATTCCCTTAGCCTAAAAATAAGATTTCTATTAGTACAAAATATCAAATGGGGCTCAAATACTATTGAAAGCTTACTCTATTTCGTTATTTCAGTTCAAGAACTCTTATTCAAGAGACCAAAAATGACTCAAGACAGTATCAAAACAGTACAGCTGAACATTGTCTAACATCTAGCCAAAAGTTCTTGACTGGCTCACAAGCATTCCAAAACTTTCTACAAAGCAACAAAAATATAGTCAAATCGTCACGATCTAGGCCACCGCTGCTAATGTGTCGATAATTTATATATTTTTTTACTTTTGAATAATGTGTTATTTTGGATGGAATAAAAATATTTATTTGCATTTATGTAGTGTAACTGATTTAAGTGGTGTAAGGGCTTGATTAGGGAGTATTTATATCTATAGAAAATTACGTAGGTGTTATGTATGTTTAAGTATATACATAATGAGGGTTATTATTAGAGAAACGCAGGTGCGGGTGGCCGAACTAATGTCAGGGACATGGGAAATTTCAATATAATATGGCAACATTGCAATGTATCCCGACCGAATCGGTTTGTGATTAAAGAGTGTAGTGCATCCTAAGTAACAAGAAAAAATATATCATACTGTAACGGTTTAGAAATTCCTTAGTAAGTAAGTACAATCCGACTAAATAGACGGGCAGATAGTTTATGTTACTAGACTAACCCACCCGAAATCCCGAATTCTTTAAAAAGAAGAATCTGACGTCTGTCTTAGACGTCAAAGAATTTTAAAAATAAATAAGACATGTTATAATGTTGCCACTAAAAATTGGCAATAATGCGTGTTTATGGTTGGCTCGAATATTTTACAAAAGGGGAAAAAATATTATTTATTATTGTTTTCAGCCATTAACGTAAAACATATGTACTATTGATAAAATATTAAATTTACAAAGGTGCTTAATTAAGATGAGATGAATAAACTTAAGGAAATAGATGCAACTGCAATTAACTGGAAATCAATAAAAAAGGAAGGGCTTGATTTAGATTATGCCGTACCTTTATCAAGTAACATAGCCAAAGAATTATTCGTGGAATTAGAAGATACGTTGGAATATTTCACAGGAGAACTTTCAAAGATAAAGTAAGAAATCCACGTTACCTTCTTTTATTAATTTCACCGTTGACGGAGCATAACTAATATTTTTCTGGTTTTTAAAATAGGGTATTTGGTAAAGTGTATCCTCTGCCACGAAAACAAGTGGCTTATGGCAATCCTGGGATAACATACACATATTCAGGTACGACTGTACCTGCTTTGCCATGGCCAGCACCCATTCTAGCACTGCGTGATTTCATTAAATCAATCAAGGGTATAGAGTATGACTTTGTCCTCGTTAACAAGTGAGTACAGTATCGCGAAATACCTTGATAATTTTACATTGTAAATGTCAAGCACTTTCATCAACTTAATCCACTTAAATCGTCCAGATACAGAAATGGCTGCGATCATATGGGTGAACACAGAGATAATGAACCGGATTTGGATTCAAATTACCCAATAGCATCAGTTTCTTTAGGACAAGAAAGACCATTCATATTAAAGCATAAAGACGCTAGAAAACCTGGGAAAGATAGAAAGCTGATACCCACAGGTGAGTTAAAGTTTATTTCAAATCTTCAAACTTATTAATAGTTACAGAGTCATCAATGTTTCTTAGTTTATAAAACATGTAGCGCAATAAGCGTGCTTCGTATGTAACGGTTTGTTTCGCTTTAGTATTTGCATCTTCTTCTTGAAAAGGACTCTCGATAACAGTACTCACACGTCTGCCGTATGTCTCGCATCCTTCAAGGAACTGTAGACAATCCTTTATAGTGTTATCTTTAACGACGATCAAGTGTTTTGCTAAGTTCTCGAGGAAAGATAAGAAGCATCTCTTTGCGTAAAACCACGTGTCAGTCCCGAGACGTTTGTTAAATGGCTCCAAAGATTTAATTACTCGTGAAATACCAAATTCATAGTTACCTTTGGCACAATATAAAGTACCAATGACCAAATTTACAATGCACAAGTGATAAAACTTCTTATGTGGATCTTCAAATATCTGTTGCTCCTCTTCTTTTTCAATTTTCCTCATGATATCTTCAGCTTCTTCATTTTGTGATGTCATTATGTAAGATACACATAAATTTGCTAGTACGACAGCGCTTACATCTAAAATATTATCGTATTGTTTCTTAACAATTGGCTCGTAAAAACTTGCGGATTCTTTATACTTGTTTTCCTGCATGAATAACACATGTGCTACATTCAAACGCCATACATCAGATTCGTTGCAAAATTCAACGGACTTACGAAATATTTTCTCTACTTGTCCATAGTTTTCCATATCCCAATATATCTTAGCTTGGGCCATAACCACGGGTATGTATCTTTCCAAAGCTTCTTCGTATTCCACGACAGCTTTCTTTACTTGATCATTATCCCCTTGAGAACGACTCTCTTGTACTACTTTTGTTAGTTTACGCAGTTGCTCCGCGTGCTTTGAAGCTATGTCCTCATACTTCTGGAATGCTTCTTCTGGTGAAGTTTGACTTGTGATAATTGCATCCAAAAAGTCGTATAAATACGGTGTTAGGTATTTGTAAGTGAATTGAGCATTTTCGGCAAGTACATCTGCAGCTAAATCGTAATATTCGAATTTACAGTAAAGTAGCAAAAGATTCGCGAATGTTTCCGGCGGGAAAGGGTCTTGTTGTAACAGGAAGTGCAGTTTCTCAAATCCATCGGTGGGTTTTACATCAATAGACGTCAAAGCTATATTATGTAAAGTAACAGCATCTAGCTCATACTCATGTCTAGGTGGCATATCGCTCAGAGCTTCTCTGGCTGCTTCAATATTCTTCAGCTGGTATTCAATAGCGGCTTTTAGATTGAAAACTTCTGTCAGCGCGGTCTCGTGAAGAGTCAATGTGTTCCCAACAGTTTTTACTTCTGATGTTTCAGCCTGCATACCTACAGCCAATTCAGGGTGCTCACGAATACCTCTTTCAATAACTAAAGTTATATGTTTCAAAGCTTGAGGATACTCTTTTAGTTTGAAGTAACATAGTGCGATGTTATAATGCAGGTGTGCATTAAATCCAACAACATTTAGGCTACGAGAGAACTTTTGTAAGGCTTCGTCATACTGGTTTTCTTTGAACATTAAACATCCAAGATTAATATCTTTATCTGGATCCTCTTGGGGATAGGAATCCACTAAGCCCTTAGCTGTGATGGTATCTTCTTCACCATATTTGATAGCTGACTGGAGTTTGGTGACTTTCCTTTCTAATTCTGGAGCAGTGATCTGCATCGTGACTTTAAATGATTCATCGAACATTGACGCTTCGTACAAAGCCTGAGCAAAGTACAGTTTATACTCGGGGACGTCAGGGTGCATGGCTGTCAGTTGTTCGTAGCAATTTGCAGCCTCTACAAATGCTTGAGTCCTAAAGTAGCAGTAGCCCAACAGGGATAGCCCAGCTCGGTTCGGATTGAAATTGATAGCGTCATTGAGAGCTTTTATCGCGTCTTCGTATCTTGCTTCCTTTATCTGAAACGACGAGCAACATTAAAATAGTACCGGGATGAGGATCACCTTGGTACAAGCTAAGTGTGTTCGATATCAATTAACTTTGAAAACAATCATTTGTTCACTATAACGATTATCTGTGTAGATTATTCAAATAACAAGTGGGACATTAGAGGACGTTTCTAACAAACATGCCGCCTGAAAGTGTCCCTTTTCAATTGGAGATATCACTTGCGTATGCGCATTGCGCTTTGATAATTTTACTCGTGGATGTCCTTTAAATATTGAATATAGGTTATCTAATTGTTTGTCATCCATAAGCTTAGCTGATTGGTATGTGTGTGTGTCATAAAGTAGAAATATCTTTGTCTAGATTTTCAATTACGTTGTAGACATGTTTTATATACATATCTAGTTTTTACGTTTATGAATTAACCGAAGGTGAAAATATATTATTAGGTAGGTATATTTCTACACTCGACAGTAGAGTCGATATTTTAATATCATAGAAATGCTAGCACATCCGGCTGAATCCTTGAAGGCTTGTATTGTCACGTAAAATCGATCACTACACTTATCATAATCTGGCATTTTATAACCTTTGTAAAAAAATCGGTCAATCGATGATAAGGAATATCTCGCTTTAATCTTCATCATAAAATTTAAATTTGTTTAGTAACGCATCTGAGTATCTGCATTAAGTCTACATTTTGTTTAAATAACACAGGGACCACATTAGTTCGAGATCAATTTTCATATACAGTAGAGGGAATAACAAAAGACATGTAGGCAGAAATAAAGTCGCATGCGGCCTAAATTGACCCGCGCAATAAATCGAGCAGCTTGACGTCTAATCTCGGTTATTTATTGCATTATAAAAGACATATTATCATCGTTTCGTTAATCTTATCTGTGTATCGTTAAACGAAATGCGGTTACAAGCAACGGTTCCCTTTAATTTATCAGCAACGGCATATGAATTGATAAAATCCCCATTTATCGTATGGGTAAACGAAAATGTTGCCTTGAATATCATTTCCGTATTCGATTTACGGGATTATTATGGGTTGGGTTGACTTATGTCACAGCATGATAACAGTAAATACATTATGCAATGCCATTACTGTACTTTATCGAAAAAGATTGCGAATTGAACTTGTTTACTCGATTTTTCAAATATTGCGAAAATTATTTCCGTGTTCTGTAATAGATTAACGGTCAGAAGATTGATGATATTATCGAAGTGATTGCATAAAAATATACTGGCACTGAATTAAATTGATCAGCACATGAATAAAAAAAATAGTTTTGAAGTTTTTATTTAATTACTTAGTCCTTTGGAAGATTTTACCTATTAAAATTTAATTTTGGTAAATTAATAACCGACACAATATTAATTTACTTATTTAATAAGGGGGCTGTATGTTCAATAAAAATACTTGATAAGTACTACGTATATCAGCTATCAGTTATACATGTAAACCATAATGTAAACACATACCTATGGTAAATGACCCAATGGGGCCACCATTGGGTAGTTTAAGAAAAAAAAAACAGGTTTTTGTGAAATATTACCAAAATTGTGAAAGTTTCAGCACTGAATATTGTGAAACTGTAAAGTCCAGTCCTTACTTAATATTTGTAATGTGTTGCGCGTGAGATACGGCAAAGCTGGATTCAATTAATTTAGAAAATAAAAGTTGTAGTTTTGTGACCCAGTCTTGGACAGGGAAAATTCATTAATGGATACCCCAGTCTTAGTCTAACTTTATCCTTATTTTATGGTTAACACATGAAACAAAACTAATTTTGATTTTAATTAAGCAATACTATTTTACAAGTGAAACTTTCTGCTCACCGCCTTAACGATTTTCTTAAGAAAAACCGTCGTTGTCAATTTCAAATCACCTTACACTTTGTATTCGCGCATATTTGTACATGTAACTGACTGAATTCAATAAAACGTTAAACTTAGATAGTTCGATGTCTAAAGTCTATGTCACAGTGATCCCAATGTAAAAACATTCGCTCATGTCCGAATTCTAGATGTTACTTTAAATTTTTGGCCATTACTGGTACCGTGGCCACGACTGGTACACTTACGATACATTGCATTGATACAAATAAACTATTTTGTAAATAGGAAAGTAAACATAAAATTCAAGAGACATACCATAGTATAAATAGTTTTTGTGTATTGTCCATCTTTTATTTGCATATAATCCATTTAAAATTAAATTAGATATTATTCAGTAAAATAAATTATTTGTTTGTATTTGTGTGCGAGTCTAGTCGTCATAGCAACCCTTAAATCAATACGCAGATTAAAAGAGTATCGTACCTAATGAGCAATTTTCCTTACAGTCAAACTTAATTTGGAAAATGGGAGCATACTGTTTATGAATCCTCCAACAAACGAAGTCTGGTATCACTCACTGCCAACTCGGAAGAAGCTTAAAAACGCAAGAATCAATTTGACCTTTAGAAAAATGCGTAGTAAAAATTAAAACAATTGTCAATAAAGTGTTATATAAAATGCAGATACCTAATATACTAAAAATATTTCAAGTTTATAAGAACTAAATTACAAAATAATTATTGTTAAAAGTTTAGTGTTACATCAAAGAATCGGTACCATTATTATCTGTGACGATGTGACAAAGAAAAAAAAACATACGTCAATTGTGTCAAGCTGTCAAACATAATCTAATTTATTTTTTTAATGTGTTGTATTGTTTGGTGAGCAGTGGTGACTAAAAAGAACTCGTAAACTATTATTGATAAATAACTGTTTCCAATAGAGGAGACGACACCAATCCACAAAGGTAAGTTTGATTACTCTATTCTCAGCCTCGTATTACGTCTTTGTATATAGATTGAACATCACAGGGCTTGATTCATATTTTTTTGTTAGATACATATATTCATTTGGTTATCGGCCGACACTCCACTACTATCTCGTGATAAGAGTAGCCTATATAACGGCGGGGTTCGTTCAACGGCCGCCGTTATATCGATACATTGCAATGAGCTGTATTTACCACAAAGGCACAAGTCACATATCATTCTCACAGTTATGGGCTGAAGCGAGCGTTTGTTATTGCGAAAGACAACACAAGTGTTATGTTCTAAAATAAACTCAATTTGCATCGCTATATGCGTTATTATCAGAATCTGGAATTCATAAGTTACTTAAAAGATGTGGTTTGGTCCAAATTTACAAAGGTCATATAAATATATGATGTATTCGTCGAAGATGCCGTCGCTGAGGATCGACAAGAGCGACCTGAAGTGCAAGAATGGATGTGATTACTTCGGCAACCCCCAGTGGCAGGGGTACTGCTCCAAGTGCCATCGGGAACAGATGCAGCGGCAGCGGAGGGCTGGTGAGTGCATCAAACCTCATTCTGTCATCTTAACAAGATTGTATGCTACCTACATGTCAACTCATATCTCCCTTATCTGCTAACATGGAATTGCAGAATTTTTCTCTGCAGTTTTATCTTTCAAAAAATGTGAAATACCTAACAAATGTGGTAAATACATTTTATAAATATGTGGGTATTAAACAAACCATTAGGTATGAAAATTCTCTTGTAACATCACATTTTCATTGTTATACCTTTTTTAATGAATTCATAAATTAAATGTATGATAAATAATATTGTGTAACATAAATGTGATATTAATCAGTTATTGATAAATTAACTGTTCAGTTTGTCTGATAACATTACAGTTAGTGAACTTCACCTTCCTGCAAACTTATCATTAAATTGATAAAAAAAAACATGCATTTTTCATATATTTCACTCAAAGTCCATAATAATAATCCTTCAGTTAATTGGCTTACCTTGACTGATACTTGAAATTGTTGTTTAGTTGAAAAAAAAATATTGATCAAGGATTGCCACTTCAAATATTAATTTCAAGGATTACCTAGTGACTGTAAAATAATATTTTCTATATTTCTTAAATAAATAAAGTAAATATACCATAACTAACTGTCTCCGCGCGGTTTTACCCGCATAGTTCCCGTTCCCGTGGGAATACAGGGATAAAATATAGCCTATGTTACTCAGTGATAATGTAGTTTTCTAATGAAAAAATAATTATTAAAATTGGTCCAGTACTTTTTGAGTTTATTAGTTACATACAAAAATACAAATCTTTCCTCTTTATTATATTAGTGTTGATGTATATATATGGTACTTTGCGGTACTTGTCTAATTAACACACTCAAGTTGAAAATCTGTCTTAAACCCACTAAACCTGCACTTGAGAATCAATGCCCTTCTAGAGCTCTTTACTCAAGGTCCGCAACACATTGACTATCCTCCGATTGGATATGTCCGTAGATAGTGGTGACCACTTACCATCAGAACCATCTACCTACTGACATCTTAAAATGATATAAACAGGCTATCCAACTTGTTGATATAAAATATTATTATATTAATTAACAAATAAATAGTTATGTGTGAAATACACCAAATAGCCTTAAAGGCTTTAACTATTCAACTAAGTACCTAAATTGTTCACACATATCAAGACAATTACCTACGATATGTAGATACCATAAAAAATAAGAAAGTTACGACATAGTTTTTTTATTCACCCTTTGTGTATCACCTTTATATATCTACACATACGGTTGGCTTTATGGTTAGTGACCCTGACTTTCAAGCCACGTGTCGTGGATTCGAATCCCACTCAGGACAAACATTTGTATGCATGAATATGTCTGTTTGTCCTGTGTCTGGATGTAAATATCTATCTAGGTATGTATTTAAAAGTAGTATATCAGCTATCTGGTTACCATAACACAAGCTCACTTTGATGTCCCAGGATATATAATATTGTAATTTTTCCTTTGTATTGAATAGGCTCTGAAACTACAGAAATAATCTGAACAATGAATGCTTCATTATCAGTGAATAATATACATAGACTATATTTTATCCCCTCATATTTCTATCTGTCTTTGTGTGATAAATTTAGTTATAACTTTTAATTATAATTGAAGTTTTCATTTAACAGAAAAAGCAAATAGTTCATCAGCAACTCTACCAAAGCCAGAACAGAAGAAGCAGGACAAAGCAGTGAAGTTGACCTCCCACTCCTCGTTCTCCAAGTTTGAGGAGAAGAGGTTACGGCAGAGTGAGACACTCAAGAAAGCCAACCTGCTGAAGTTTAGTGTTTTTAAGAAAAGTAACACAGGTTAGCAAATACTCCATTTAATAATACCCTTAGCCTTAAACAGTTTGCACCAGCATTATTGTCATATTTCTAATAAATTAACATGAAACAATGTTATGCTATACTAGGGGACCCAGACTTCATTCGGCCCACCAGCGCCACATACCAGATCCAATAATGATCTAAACCACTCTCGAAGCCCCTTGAACAGACACAAAAAAATGTACAACATTGGTCAGCCGTTTAGGAAGTGCTAGAACAAGCGCTATACCCAAGCCTCGCCATCATTAATATAATCATTTATACTGTAATAAGCCTTCTGTACCAAAACTGACTTGATTCATTCCTTAAATTTATTCATAGGCAATTCTAAAGCAAGTAAGCAAGTTACAAATATAAGGTAACAATCCCCTCTTAATTACCTTACCTCCCCAACAGCAGAGGAACACGAGCAGGCTGAAAAACGTCTGCCAGAGTTCAAGATCCCATCGCTGGTGAACGAGGGTATGAAGCGAGAGTTCCCCGCGCGGTTCCCCGGCCTCACCGTGCATGTGGACCGGGATGCCCGCGCCTTCGTCCACTCCATGATCCATGACGTCATCAAGTGCGCTGACGTCATGACGGTGGACGAACTGTCTGAGAGGGTGCAGAGGTTATATCAGGTATGTTATGTTACTAGTGGCTCCCCGCGGTTTCACCCGCTTACTCGCAAGATCTTTTATTTTCCGGGGTAAAAAGTAGCCTATGTCCTTTCTCAGACTCATCCACCCGCGTACCCGGGGATCTTCAATTTTCCCGAGATAAAAAGTAGATGTCCTTTCGCTAGAGTGTAGACTATCTGTGTACCAAATTTAAAATAAATCATTCGTCAGTCAATCAATCAATTATTAAATAAATCTGTTCAGTAGTTTTAGTTAGAAGGACAAGGATGTGGAAGTTATACATAGGGTCAATAAGTCATAAGAGATTGTTAGCATGCCTCAAGGACTGCAATTAAATATGAATAATTTAACAAAGGTGTTTTTATTTATCACCAGCGTTTCATGAAACATATGGACACCTCCCAGCACTTCGCCAACATCGATGCAGACACCAAGGAACTGCTCATGGACTTTGTAGAGAAGCATGCGATGACATACTTACACGAGTGAGTATATCTATAACAGATGTTGCCAACCTTTAATAGACTACTACCAAAGAAGTAACGAGCCTCTTTAGATAATATGCAATTATGTCAATTTTATGTCTTTATATTAATACTAAAAAGAAAAAAGATTTCATTTATTGTTTGTTTCCAATGAGTAAGCTTGGAAATCTGTATAATTCATTCACCAAAAGCAACGTTATATGTGAATATCATAATTGACTGTCATAACCCCTCCCTCTCCCCCCATTTGTTTTTGGACTTTCTAATTCCCCCCCCCCCCCCCCCCCCACTATTATTGGTCTTAAAATGTTTTAATGGAATATACCTACCAACAAACTTTACACTTATGAAACTTATTAATCATTTCGAATTCTTATAGAGATTTGACCTTTTAAAATTTTAATCCCAAATTTTGACAGACCGGTTGGCTTTGTGGTTAGTGACCCTGACTTTCAAGCCCGGTCGTGCTTTTCACAAGCTCTGCTTAGTTTGGAATCAGATTGGGCGTGTGAAATGAAATGAAATAAATTTATTAATTCAACTAGGCCTTCACAGGCACTTATGAAACGTCGACTCTAATGCTCGGTTCGGAAAGTTGCTTTTGCTGAGAAGAGCCGGCAATAAACTCGGCAATTACTCTTTTCAAAACAAGTTTTAACAATTTCTTTAACAATAATAATATTAGTCCTGATAGAACGAGCGCTATACCCATGCCTTGTCATCATTAATATAATCAATTATACTATAATAAGCCTACTGTACCAAAGCTGACTTAACTCGTTCCTTAAATTTATTCATTGGCAATTCTAAAATATTTGTCGGGATTTTGTTATAAAACCGTGCACCAAGTCCAAAAATGATCCTTGCTTTCTGTAGTCTATAATAATAATAATAAATAAATATCCTGGGACATTTTTCACACACGGCCAATCTGATTCCAAACTAAGCAGAGCTTGTGATATGGTAACCAGATAGCTGATATACTACATATACTACTTTTAAATACATACTTATATAGATATTTACATCCAGTCTATAAGCAGATGTAGTCTATATGTGTGAAAAAATGTCCCAGGATATTTATTTAATGTTTTGTTGTACAGATTGCCATCAGTAGTGTTCTCCCCGCAAGGCACCGAGGACGAGCGGCTCGACCGCGCCATGTCGGAGCGCGTGCAGCAGCTCAGCTGGGTCGGCGAGACGCATCTCGAGTGCCGGCTCGACCGCTCAAGTGCGAGCTGCCGGGAACTGCTATATAAAGCTATTAGTGGTATGTTAGTAATTAGAGTTAAAAGTGTTTAATAAATATTCTGGGTAGTTTTTGATGAGTGGTCAATCTGATTAAGTGGAGCTTGTGCTACGGTCAATGTACGAAAATGAAAAATGTTTCTTATTCAAATAGGCCTTCACAAGCACTTATGAATAGTCAGACTAACGTTCGGTTCGGAGAGTTGGTTTTGCTGAATGTAAGGGTTATAATTTTTTAGTTTAATTCGATTAATTTGTTATTATTTATTGAATATACATGAATTTGAATTGTAAAACACATGAAAAATCTGGCTTTGGTCAGATTATATAAAAAAAATATCTTTGCAATTTTTTTTCCGGTTCTGTCCTATGTTGAACTGCTACTAGCAGCTTCGACTTTTATGAATGCCCTTTTAGAGCATAAACTGACATTCAATTTTGTGACAGACAATCCATGTTAATGCATAATGCTTTCATTTATTTATTTTAAGGGAAACCACCAGATCTCAATTTAAGTGCTGCATTAATTTTATAGGCTGCTGCAGCATGCATTATAGTTTATTATTTACTAAGGCAGATATAAAAATAAAAACATCATAATTAATACATTAAATAGGTATTAAAAAAATGTTGATAATGTTGTATCCATGTATACAGAGTTACTGGGCATGGACAGTGCTCGGTCTCCGGGTGGCAAGTTAGCCCGCGTGCGTCGTTGTTGTCGTCGCCTCGTGGCGCTGTGCGCCGCCGCCGCCGTGGCCGCCGCGCCGCCTTCCGCCGATGATCTACTACCCGCACTTATATTTACCGTATGTATATACGCACGCACATACACGCACATAAGTACGCATTGTGAGTCCCGCTTCGCCAATGACCTACTACGCACACACACGCACGCACATAAGTACGCATGCACGGACATACGCACGCACTGTCCCCCTCCGCTGATGACCAGCTACCAGCACTCGTGGACAGTGCACGGTCTCCAGGTGGAAAATTAGTCCTCGTGCGTCGTTGTTGCCGGCGCCTCGTGGCCGCCGCGCCGCCCTCCGCTGATGATCTGCTACCCGCACTTATATTCACCGTATGTATACATGCACGTACATATAATAATAATAATAAATATTCTGGGACATTTTTCACACACGGCCAATCAGATTCCAAAGTAAGCTTCAAAGTGAGCTTGTGTTATGGTAACCAGATAGCTGATATACTACATTTAAATACATATATAGATAATTAATTACATAAGTACGCATGCACGCACACACGTACGTATGCACGCACGCACTGTGAGTCCCCCTCCGCCAATGACCTGCTACCCGCGCTCATATTCACTGTACGTATACACGGACGCACCCACGCACACGCACGCACATAATGAGCATGCTCACACTGTGAGTCGCCCTCCGCCAATGACCAGCTACCCGCACTCCTATTCACCGTACGGATACACGCACGCACACGACGAACACATGCACGCACGCACTCGCGCACGCACATAAGTACGCACTGTGAGTCGCCGTCCGCCCATGATCTGTTGCCCGCACTCATATTTACCGTACGTACACACGCACGCACACATGCTCGCACTGTGCGCCGCTCAACGTACACACACTCATGGGACTGCGCCGTAGCCGAGTGGCTGCACATAATCAAACTAACGCGCACGCACACATACGTACACACACGTATACACACACACATACACACACGCACATACACACACACACTCGCACGCACTGTGCCCCACCCTCCATATACACATTCATGGAATGTCCACTGCCCTCTGTATATACGCACACACATGGACTATGCACCCCAGCCACACGCACTCACAAACATACCTAATAAGTAACCATAGTAACGATTTAAATATATATTATTTATCTATCAGTGAGAACCAAATGGCTCACCTATTTATTATGTCAAATTTCAGCTCACAATTTTGTAAGCTGTTGGTCCCCTAACAAATGAAATATATAAATAATATTAACAGAAAACCTACTTTTGTCTCATTAAAATAATTTCTTATCATGCACAAAACTACTTGAACATATTAATAATACTAAACTTTATCTTCATCAGGTGCTCAAAGCCAACCCACCACGTTTGGTCAGCAATATCAACTTCGTGACGCGGTTCTGCAACGCGCAACGACTGATGACCGGCGAGGGAGGCTATTACTTCACCAACCTGGTAAGATATTACACATCTCAAGAGAAATTAACCTTATTGCTTTTATATAAGGTTTAGTTTATAAATATCTTAGGGCTTTAGTTGCATACATTCTGACAGGCCGGTTTTGATATAAATATCTCCATAAGTAGTATCATTAGAATATAATATTTCATTTCAACTTGTAGTATGAACAGATACCTAATATAATTCGTATACTATTTTAAAAAAATACTATGATTTATTTGTTAAACCAATAACATTAATTTTCGTTGGATATTGTTTAATGGAAAAATGCAAAAAGGAGTAACACGAGGCTTAACCCAAATCTTGTATCCCAAAACTTATATGATACTAGCTGCCTCCCCGCGGTTTTACCCGCATAGTTCCCGTTCCCGTGGGAATACAGGGATAAAATATAGCCTATGTTACTCGGGGATAATGTAGCTTTCCAAAGGTGAAAGAATTTTTGAAATCGGTCCAGTAGTTTCGGAGCCTATTCATTACAAACAAACAAACAAATCTTTCCTC
Organism: Thyatira batis; assembly: GCA_905147785.2. Lineage (NCBI taxonomy): Eukaryota > Metazoa > Arthropoda > Insecta > Lepidoptera > Drepanidae > Thyatira > Thyatira batis. The sequence goes on from LR990489.1 coordinate 11,085,894, forward strand.
TTTATAATATTAGTATAGATATCGTTTGGGAATTGTATAATTCTCTATTAGCCATAAACTTTTCAGAATCATATCACTAGGTATAGGAGATGATCCCAATATTTTACATATTGAAAAGTTCTTAAACTGTTTTTTATACTCTTAAACACTCTTAGAATAGTTAATGATAAGATTTTCAAACTAATATTATTATAACATAATAAATATTCTATTTTCAGTGCTGTGCGGTGTCGTTCATAGAAAATATGACAGCTGAATCTCTGAGTATGGACAAGAAGGAGTTTGATTGCTACATGGCGATGCCGGCTACCATCGGTGGCAGTGCCTGGGTAAGTATCTAATATTAATTAGATTATTGACTCAATCTTATGGCGATGGAATAAGGTTTATTTTTGTTTAACAAATGAATAATATAGTGAGATTAATTATGTGGATAGAAATTACTGTCTACTTCTACTGGTAACTTCAATTATTTTATTTAAAAAAAGGAACGGACTTTAAAGCACAAAAAATCTACTGTAAACCTCATCAAAATCGGTTCAGCTAATCGCAGATAAACATATGGGTCAAATTGAGAGCCTTTTTTTATAATAACTTTAAAAATCTTATCATTTTTAAACCTATTAAAATTGTTTTCCTACTTAGAAATGCGAAAGTTTCTATGTAGGAATGTATGTTTGTTACTCTTTCACGCAAAAACTACTGTACGGACTTGGATGGAATTTGGAACATATTGTTTATAAGCTGGATTAGCACATAGGCTACTTTTTATCCCTGGCAAATTGAATACCCCCTGGGAACCCGGGGTGAAATCGAGGGGTACCACTAGTACTATGACCTGATGATCCTATATCTTCTCTTATATAAAATTCTCGTGTCACAATTTTAGTTACCTAATCCTCCGAAACGGCTTGACTGATTTTTATGAAATTTTATATGCATATTCAGTAGGTCTGAGAATCGGCTACTATCTGTTTTTGATACCCCTGTGATTACGGGAACGGGAACTACGCGGGTGAAACCGCGGGGCGGCAGCTGGTAATAATATATTTGTCTGTTTTCATCAGTCCGTAGCGCTATCCCTGTGCGGATGCGAGAGGGAGACAGAAGAGCAGTCGCAGCTTGCCAACACGTTGTACGAAGAAACCGCTAAACTACGCGAAGAGGCCGCACAACTCGCTGCCGATACACAATCTTTCGAGGTAAACAAACACATAGATAAATCAATTAAAATACAATATCCTATTAATATTATTAATGCGAAAGTTTGTGAGGATGTTTGTTGTTTCACGCAAAAACTACTGAACGGATTTGGATGAAATTTGGAACAGATTGTTTATAATCTAGATTAACATATAGGGTTCTTATTATCCCGGAAAAGCTGAAGATCCTCCAAAACGGGGGTGCAACTAAGGGGATCCATACTAGTAAAATATATTTTTATACAAATAGGCCTCTAAAAGCACTTATGACCAATCCCACTCCAATGTCAAACAATTTTTTAGTATATTTTTAAAAATAATGTTCTAAAGTATTATTTCAAATCAATATTAAAACTGATCTACTTTATATATGAACCCACAAGTGTCATAAGTAACTTCTCATATGACTTGCTGATTAACAAGATATTAAACAAAACAATGATTACAGGAGGAAATCGTCAAGAAAGTCCAAGATGTAATGGCTAAAACTCCACTGGAAATCAAACCGCGTCGGGAACTGCCCCGCATTGGAAAACTCAAGGAGTCAGCACCTCTCATAGACTTCGCACAGTCTCCAGAAACCAGCGACACCCAATCCACAGACATTACAGACTCGAAACAAGAAACACTTCAAAATATACCCGAGATGAACCCACCAACCATCGAAGAGCCAAAACTAAACATCCTAGGATTCGAAGTCATAGAGAAATCACCACCCAAGTCACCACTACACGACCCAACATGGGAACTAAAACAGTCAAACTCTATGGAAGTCCTCACACCATCACCAGTCGGTTTTATCCCGTTCGATTCCAGATCAATAGATGAGCTGATGACCCCGGAAGAATTTGGAAACGACCAGCTAGCTCCAGGGCTCGGGAATATCAACTATGATATCGATCTATCAGATTTAAGTGGTGATAATAGTATTGCAGAAGACCCACCAAAACAAGAGGCCAAAGATCCATTCAGTCCAGAAGGCCATAAGAAAGCATCCTTCGATCCTTTCGCACCACATTCTTCAAAGGACTTCAACGCACTAGAATCCTACGACGAATTCAGTTTCGCCGATCCCAAAACAACAGCAGATCCGTTTGAAGTTGTCCATCGTAATACATTTGGTGACACAAAATTGCATGTCAACCTGCCGGTCGTTGACCCCTTCAGTCCTGAACGAAAAGATGCCTCGATTTTAGATGATAATAATTCGCCAACTTCCGCCTGTTTGTTACCATCCCCCTTACAACCGCAAAGTAGTAAGAAATCTTAAATACACAAAATGTTTTGGTAGGTGCTCTTTAATTAATTGTTATAATATTCATGTGTAATTATAATTAATATTTGTTATTTATTGATTATTTTTAAGTGTTTCGTCGCAGGGTAGTCCTCGATTGCCCGCAAAATTAATTTTATTTGCGTTTTTTACACATGGCAATACAAAACACTGTGTCTGGGATTGAATGTTTAAAATTAAATTATATAAATGTTATACACTGATTTTGTGTTCGTGTTGGTTTCAAAAAGAAATATATGAATTTTATATTGTTTTCACCATAAGGGGTTTGTGAAGGAAGGGTTAAAATAAGTGCTACCCGTGTAAATCCAGGGTGCGTTACTTGTATTGGCATGAACATGTATTAAATTAAAGAAAACATAAAAAACGCAAACTAATTCGAATATGGCGGGCGATGTGCGCCCTAAAAAAATATAATAAATATTTATAATAACTGAATGTTGAAGTTTTCTTGAGAAATTTGTTTTTGTATGACTAAGACTGGAATTGTGAAATATACCCAGCACTTATAGAGCTAATCAGCACCCACCCTTACTCCCTTTTAAGTATTGGTTCCCCGTGGATTCACCCCTGTACCCGGGAGATCTTCTCATCATCATCATCAACAGCTCATATACGTCTCCACCGAGGAGCTCGAGCCTCCCCTAACATCGAGGGGGTTTAGGCCATAGTCCACCACGCGGGCCTAGTGCGGATTGGCGGACTTCACATGCCTTTAATTGTGACATCTCAGGCATGCAGGTTTCCTCACGATGTTTTCCTACACCGAAAGCCAGTGGTGTGAATCCGTACGTAAGTTTTTTATAAACTCAGAGGTACGGGCCAGGGATTTGAACTGGCACCCTCATGATCGTGAGTCGGTGCGTTCCCAACTGAGCCACCACGGAGATCTTCTATTTTCCCGTAATGAAAAGTAGCCTATGTCCTTTCTCATGCTCTAGACTATCTGTGTACAAAATTTCATTAAAAACCGGTTCAGTAGTTTTAGCGTGAAAGTGAGACAGACAGAGTTACTTTCGCATTTATAATATTAGTATAGATTTTGAATTACGAGATTTCAAGCTTGAATGTTGATGAAATAAAGAGCAAAAATCATGCAATTTATTTAGTTCGCTAACATTTACACATCTCGCAAGTAAATAATGATGTATGCAAACAACGTAATGTGAAGAAATATCTTGCTAGGCGTATTTAGTGCTATATCAATATGAGAATAGTTTTGTAAGTGTTCTTTCACACTTGCGTGGTATCGAAAATACACGCATTGAAATAGGGAATTAATTTCACAATGTAAATGCCGTTCTAAAAAACATATTATAATTTATTATTGAATGTTATCTGAAGATAGTGAATCGTAGTGTTATTTTCACCTATCCAAGAAAATAGCCTTACGGTTCCCGAGCTATTCTAATAGAAGCTACCCTATATAGGGATTAAAAAAAAATAACCCTAAAATGCCGTAACCAAACAAAAGTTTACAATTGCAATCTAGTGAGAAAAAACAGATAGATCCTACAAACATTATAAATGCGAATTGGAGAAAGTGTGGATGTATGTTTGTTAAACTAACACAACATAACGGATGTAGGGATAACAATTCAATTTGGAACAGACTTAGAATATGTTCTAGTATAATACAAGCTACATTTATTTCTTTATAGATCCCCAGAGAATGTGGGTGAAACCGTAGGGATACACTAGTTAAAGATATAACAATATTTACAGTTTATCGGTGACATACAAGACAGACAATATAAAAACAACACTGTTACATTACAAAAATTTATTTCAACTAGAATCTTTTATTATTATACCAGCTGTACCTTAGATTATCAAGTTTAAAATCATAAGTATGCTACCCCTTAACAAAGGTAACATTCTTAAAGATATCTTTGAAGTGACATGGTGATTAAAAACTATAATTAAGTAACATAATTTGTTTTGTATAAATATACCGAAGCTATTAGTTGTAACTAACAGAAACGTTGATATCTAATTAATAACATATAACAGTTGTCAGGTAGAAAACAATTTCAAAACTGGTCATCCTGAGTTATTGTTCTCTAAAAACAAACTTATAATTACAATGACAAGCAAATACATTTAATGATTTTCCATATAAAGTTGTGCTTACTTAAAAAAATCATCTAACTCCTTTGCTTGTCACTGTATTTTTAATATAATAGGCTAGATATATCTTATAGTAATAGTAAACTAAATTGGTTGATTAATGTTCCTTCATATTGAGCTGGCTAGCTAAATGGCTTTTAATTTGTTCAATTCTGAAAGCATACTTAGTATGTGAGCCTTTCAATAATTATATATGAGTCACACTTTTAATAGAAATGTAAAGCTTTGGTGCAAGTATCCTCTATCCTTCTCTAGTGATAAATACGACATACATACTTTCTGATAAGAACTAGGAGCGTCAGTCTGTGAGCTCATTAGTAATGTTACTCAGTAGATGCCAGCACACTAAGTATCTCCTCAAACACTTAACAACAAAATGTTTTCCATCATGCATTTATATACAAATGATTATGTTAGTAAAAATTATATTTGTTCATTGTTTGGAATAAAATAATCACTTTCTCAATGGAGATGTCACAATTTGTTTTATATAAATTATTATCATGTCCACAAGGCAATTTTTAATGTGAACATAAGCTAATTTACATGAAAATTCATAACTTTCCACTACTTAAACACTAAGTTGAACACACATGTACATACAAGTTATAAGAAAAAAAACCCCTTATATTTGGCTTATTTTGATGTTGATATTACATACATTCAATACAAAAGTTGTCAGTGTAAGAATTATTAGAAAACATTGCAAAATGTAACAAAAATATGAAATCACTTTAATTACAATATTACAAATGTCTATACTATGTTTAAATGGGCTACATATTATTCTATTGATGTGAAAATATAATAATATACTTCTTGACAGCCAGTAAGTCACTCAGGTTATGTGTTATGTATTATTATATATATAAATAATAACAATGTGTTAGATAAGTCAAATTAATCAGGCAATAGAAATTGTGACATTGATTCCCAGGTTACCATTATCTGCAAAGAGCTGGGCGAGAGATGTATCAAATACAAGGCAGTCGGAATTCATTATGGCCGAAGAGACGCCTTCATGTATAGACCTAGGCATCGCTTCCCATGTGAGTCTTCTACGGTGACCGTTCAGTTCAAGTCTATATGCAAAATTTTCTGCTTCTTTACGAGATCCTATAAGCTGCACAATGGCAAAGAACTGCTGATGACCATCAAACTTCTCCTGTTTTTCAAGAACTAACATGAAGTGGTGATTGAAACAGGACTGCATCATCACCCAGTCTACTGCACCAGGGAGGTTTATATCTGTTGCAAGGAACACAATGTCCTCTCCCTGCAAGGTGGTTATACTTTTGTGTGACATCATAAGATGCGGCATCACTTGATCTAGGCCCCCTTGCCATTTGCAAGATGCACCTGGACAGGGGCATGAATATGGCCTGAACTCACAGGCTTCTTCATGTTCTGCTTTTTCTGTGTGTACTAGGGTGACAGTACAACCTGTGTTGGAGTGTTTACAAGGAAACATCACGTTACTGGCGACTTTTTCCATGGCGAGGTTTCGTATGTTGCCGAGCGGGCCGCGACACGTGGGGCAGCAGGACAGCTTCGGTCGGCAGCTGGAACACACGAGGTGCCCGCTCTGGCACTGCAGGATCGGCGGCAAGACATAGTCGAAGCACACCGGACACTCGAACAGCGAGGCTAGGTCAGCCGACATAGCGGTGGGCGCGTTCACGAGAGCGGGCACACCAGGCACTGAACAACTGGAACTGCTAGCTCCGCGCCGCTTGTTGTTTGTGCTCATGTCACCGTCACGCGCTCATAAAACCCGTCTATTGACGATCTACACGAAACTCTTCAAGAAGTATTTAGCACAGTTTACCTCATTTGTAGCCCTCCACAGTTGACTTTTTCCGTCTAGTGCTCGAGTTGCAGTGAGTTTCCATCACAATTCTTGAGGCCAATGTTGCACGGTTTATTGTGATTGTGATTGAGATGTGAACTAGTCTCCATTAGATTCAAGGGCGATCGTCACAGCCTGGATTAATGTTTTGTACTTTTCAGAAAATTATCGCATTACTAAAGAGTTACATGTAAAAATTATTAAATCAAACGGGATCGTTTAAGGTTCATCACAAATGGACAAAAATCGTCTGAAAATTGACACAGACAGACGACCAATCGAACTTAACTCTATGATAAATGACAGCTAGTGCTGCCAACTTATTGTCAACATTAACTCTACGAATAGCCCAAATAGCCCAATGGCCCAAAAAGAGCCAAGATGCCATACTAAATGAAAGTTAGAAATGTGGTTATTTATGTTCATTTATTATTAAACTTAATAAGAATTGGTAATGATTTAAACTATTTTTCTATTTCTATAATTATTATGGTCCTCATTCAATTTCAGAATCAAGTTTGATTTATCTTACTTTTTATTTTATTTTGTGAATTTTCATTACTATTTACATGCTTGCATAATTTAAAACGCAAAAACAAGATGTTCCTTGAAAAAAATGTGTAATAGGTTTTATCGAGTTATTGAAAAAAGGAAGGGTAGGAGAAATAGTTTCGAGGTTGATGTTGGAAAATGGGGCGAAATTTACCTACCGAATACTTCGGCAGCACTAGTGACAGCACATGACAGTTATGTTATGACATGACAGCTGCAGTCAGCACCAATCACGATGATGTCATTAAAACCATAGACTAGATCAAATTATAAAGCCGATACCCTCGATAATACTTATAATGATTACTTTAAAATTAGCTGCTTGGTCTACTAACGCTTCATTTTAATTTCAGGTTAATCAATACTAAGTAATGGATGGATATTGATTATCCACATCTGACTCATTTGCTCTATACGTACGTAGGTTTCTTTTAAATAAATTAAGTAGGTATAATTTTATTGTTTATTATTTTGTGATTGATTTATTACCGAATTCAGGCAGGTGAATGAAGCGAGAAACGAAGCGCAAGCGCTGAAAGGAGGTCTCAGTCAAGGATGGAGCCAGGCCTAAGTTGACTAGTGATAGGTATTTTTACTAATCTTATTGATTAATTTAATGTCAAATACCTACTTTGTATAATGGCAAACAATCTCAAAAGACACGCTTTATAATGCAGTTATTATAATTGAGTTTAACTGTCCTAATTACTTCGGCTATAATTTTGACCCCTGACTTGTCGGATCCGCCCTTGGTCTCATTTCCGTGGTGTCTACTCACCACATTGTTATTCAACTTTCAATGTGATTGAGAAACAAATGATATTTAACCAGCCTATAGTTCCCTAAGGTAATTTCCCTCGCGTGTTTGTTTACCCAGTAATTATGCGAAATTCATAATTTGCCTGCCATTTTCATGTTTGTGGCGACAATAGCACATCACGTTACTAGAAACTCATGGAATGTTTTTGCAAATACTACCTATTCTTCGATAATTTTTTTACACACGTCCAATACACACGTGCTGTGGTAAGGTGATAGCTGATATACCTACTACACGTATGCTTTTAAATACATAGTACTATATACAATTATATAGATATTTACATCCAGACACAGAACAAACAGACATATTCATGCATCAGATGTTTGTCCTGTGTTTGTTGGGTACGAACCCAAAACCAACGGCTTGAAAGTTAGGGTCACTAACCACAAAGCCAACGGGTCTGTATTAAGTAACCAACAATTTTTGATGTTACATTATCGAGATAATTTGCAATGTGCCATAGTTCTTAAAAAATAAATGCTAAGTTTACATAAGTAGTTATATCTTTACACACGTGTCGCAATTTTGTCGTTACACTTTCTTTAAGGAAAATTATTTGAAGCGGCTTCGTCATGATCCTAGTACCTAATCTATTTGTCAGTAATCGTTGCAAGGATATCCGTAATATAGTTAAGTACGATAGTGGACAAACCTATTTATTGTCAATTTGACGCACGCAATTTCTCGGAAGTAGGTGTAGTTTTAATACAAACTTCGTCGGCGAACAGGCGCGTGCGCACCGCTACCTCGAAGAACGGACCTCTCACACGGTTCTATAGTAAATGAGAGAGAGGATAGACTGAAGTATCGTTGATTTTGTGTACTTTATAGAATTGAACTATAACAATCGTTTCTGCATTTTCCGTTTCAGATAGTTTTTTAACTTTGCCTACAATCTCAACACGGTACGTTAGGATGTGGCTGAAGGTAATATTACAGTGTGTTATCTAATGTGTGCTAGGCTCTCTAGTACCGTTGAAAATAATCATTCCACACGCTCAGAACTTAGATGTTTATTGATCTCACAATTTTATAATGAAAAGAGCAACCATTACAAGTGCATGTTTGTAAAGCAGAGAGAGAAGAGAGGGCCTCTTGCTTGGGTGACATTCAGAATGACATTTGCAATTATGTAGTTGCGTTTCTAGTTAATACATTACAGTACCAACTTGAGGGTAGCAGCTAGTAGATGGGTAATACCTACAAAGTACCCTACCACTGTGCTAGCTTGGAAACTCCCTGGGATCACAATGTAAATGATATTGACGACCAATAATTCTAAAGATCTTGTGGATTTCCACTTGACAAATGGGATTTAAACTCAAAATAAGTACCCGATTTATTCGTGAAATGGTTGGTAGTTACCTATCTTCGACAGACAAACTTTAGCATCTCTTTCATTGTAGTATATTATATAGGTTTATGTCTTTTCGGTTTATATTTCTTAACCACACTACTCATTTTGATACGGTTTTGACTAATGGAAAGAGCGATAAACGAGAAAGGTTTGTGTACTATACTTTTTTTTTATAATGGCTGAACTAAGACGGTGTTGTGTTGCCCCCGTGCAAAGCCGGGCCGGGTCGCTAGTTTAATAAATTACAGTATCATATTAATAGGGAATTTGCAACTGCATGAGTATTAGTTGGCTATTAGTATTATCACTGGGTAAAATCTGAATATACCATTGTTTATGTATTTTCCTGTCTATTTTTATTTTCTATAATTAAAAAATGCATTTGTTTTTATGGTTTTGAACTCACAGGTTCAAAACCATAAAAACAAATAAAATACACAAGGTTAGCTCTATGGATTTTACGAAAAAATCTATTTATCTATTTATCTAGGTATCTATTTATTTTGAAAGTAAGTATGATATTGGCAATTGAATTATCATTTTCCAAGAAATACTTACCTTAGCGTATTTTATTATTATATTATTTTAAGCCTGGGTTGTCCCACTGTAGGGCAAAGGCCTGCCATCCCTTCCTTCACTCCTCTCTAAATGCTTTCCTAAACATAGTTGATTTATAACTATATTTTATTGATTCTATAGGACAAATTCACGCATAATGAGCTATTTATCTCCTCAAACTCTTGAAATTGCACTGTTGCAAAGTTACAAATTACAATAATTTTGTAACTTTGGTCACGATTCTGTTATCAACCAAACTACACTTCGAGTCCTAGGGTTTTATGTTTGAGCTGTTGCACAATTATAGATTAGCATAAGAAGAAGTGTAGCTTATTGTTTGGAACTGGTCTGACTGCATAGTTGGAGCATAGAGCGTAGTTTTGTGAAAGGCATACCTCATTGAGTTATTCGTGACTCATGAGAAATCCATGGTTGACATGTACCTATGACAATTTTGACTTAGTATGTCATTGATTTTGAAAGGTTTAGTCTTCATATTGCACCTATTTATTTCATTTAACTACTTCTTAATATTTATAATAATAAAGCATTCGTGTTTCTCGTTGTACCTCGTTATATAGGTAAATATTATAAAAATAATTATTTTCGCCACCCTTTTATGAACCAACTAATTTTATTTAAATTAAAGGTGGTAGTTTATTGTGGACATTAAAAGAAAAAAAACATGCTGTCATTCTAGGTCTTTGTTTTTTTTTTATCAAAATTCCAAAACTACTTATTGTTTTTTTTTTACTGGAAATGTTAGCTACCCTCTGCGGACTTTTACACCTTTACACGGAGTCTGTGAGCGCAGAGGGGTCTCAACAGCTACTGTCTGCAGTAAGTAGGTCACTTATTTAGTTCCAAAAGATCTGAAACCCACGTAATAGTTTATTATAGAAATTGTACAATATTTTCGCAACAGCTTTGTCTCAATCCTCATATTATTATCGTCTCGACGTATCTCAGATAACGCATTCTCAGATAAATGTTTGTGTTTTCTCCTACATGCTGCGATAACGTCTTTACTAAGAATTTGGTACATCTGTACACACAATTGTTTTTATTACTAAATGGTTTTTCCAGTTTATTTTCTTATCGGTAAGCTATATGCTATAAATAAAAATGGACTATTGGATTTATAATAATGTTGGATTGTAAGCAATATATAAATAAACATAAGAAATGTTTATGAATGACTTTTGTTTAAGTTTTTTTTGATAGGTTTACGGAATATTATGATTTTAATTTTACGCAAATAGTTAATAATTCGACACTGTATTATGATGGCGTCGTCGTAAGTCGGAGCTCCATAAAATTATCATTATTTAAAATATTCATTTGCCTTTTTTTAACTCATTAATAATATCATGAAATTATTTATTCTCGTGTTTACATGGCTTACGTTGTAATAAGCGTTAAACGTTCAACAAGTATGATGATTCTATTTATTTTTCGTTGCTTCAAAATCTCATTAATTTATCTTGCAGTTACACCATTAATGATTTAATTCGTCCATAGTTTGGGATTCGAAGTATCCAAATAGTTTTTTTTTTGTTTTATTTGTGTTAATGACTGTACTAAGATCTACCTACCTTCTGAGTAGGCAGTGACATGTAGGTACCAAAGATAAATGAATCTTTATTAATGTTTTGAGATAACTTTGGATATTTTGAAATCTTCAAAAATATGTCTTCGAAGCAAATTATAAATAAGTATATTATATTAGATAGCTACTTAAGTTCGAAAAAAGTCACGAAATAAAATGAGTATTTTTAAGCAGGAAGGCACGTAAGGAAACCTAACACTTATTAAAAATAATTTATAACCTTTTTTTAACGTAAAGAAAATAATTAAAAAGTAAAAACACGATTCTTTTAATAAAAGTATCTATTTTATTAGTAATGGTATAACTCTTGGTTTTACTTTTTTTTACGGAACCCTGAGTAGGCTGAAAGTGCTGTATCATTGTAAAATACACATTCCTTACGCAACATTTTAAGGTATTAACAAAAATATATATTTGACATAGGACGTAACTGTTTATCTCAAAACGTAGCAATATTGTAACACTGCTAATAAAAGATCTAATTAAAAAAACAGCCTACGCTAACAAATCAAGTAAATCAGACGCATTGTTAAACGACTACGTGTAAATAGTTGGTACCTACATTACCTACAATGAGTTTTCGTGTGGAACGAGTATTTATCTTGGTCGGTTTGTCTCCGACAGATTGCTATGCTCCGCGCGAAGGAAAAAGTAAATTAGTCTATGGCATGATTCGTTCGTGAGCGTTCGTCGTTTGTGTCGAGTGGCGCGAAAACTGACAACAAAAAAAAAGAATACGGAATAAATAATTTGTGAAAAAGTGAGTGAAAAATTTGTGTGTTCAGTTCAATTTCAGTGATTATTTAGTTATTTATTGTTCCTTTTAATGAAGTTTCCTTGATCTGGATTGGATTTTGAATGAATCCCGCTTTTGTTTTGGTAAGTTTTTTTAAATATAGAATGAATAAATTTTTCGCTTTTGTATCAATAAGTTTTACGCATTATATTTAAGGGACTACTTTTTTTCTGAAACTGTTTTATTTATGTAAATGTTTTGGCTAGTACTAGAAATATTTTTGACCGAATCAAAATATAAATTTTAATTTAAACTTTTTGATTATTTTTCTTTGTAGTCCTTTACTAATGAGATGATAAGATACTTGAGCAAAGTTCATAGGATATCAATATTATCATATTATTTTTAGATATAAATAATCATTATCTTGCCATGAGTCATGCTGAGATGCAGATCAGCTCAAGAGTTGGCATAATAGGTATATAAAGTAGGTATTATAAACAAGATGAGGATCAAAAACAAATAATTACGTAATTAACAATTTATATCCTAATAAATATATTATTGTGTAAACCATAGTTTTATACAATAATTGGTACTTTAATAATATTATATTTTTGCAGTTTCATGTAGAAAATAAGCAGATGAATGAAGAAAATAACTTGAAATTACGGATGTAAATGGCATAATAATAAAACCAGTAATAAAAAAAGTAAAAGTGTGATCCAAAGTTAAGAAGAATTTCACATATTGTACATACCTGGGAGGTAACTCCAACCTTATAGTATATTATTTTTTTATTAATGTCGCGAATTTTTTTTTGTAACCTAAAATAACTCGAGTTCAAAATTAAACCGAACAGCGATAAGGCAGTGTACAATATATTATTATATACCTAGTTTATTATTTAAATTGTCATGTTTATTATGAATGGGTTTATATCTTTTTGTTATGATGTTGAAGTATTTATATTTGTCATGGCGTTGGACGAACATATAGAAATATTTTGATTGATGACTTCTTGCATTATTGTCTTTGTTTTTAAATGATTATGACAACATCTTAGTCGAGTGGTTAAAGGTCATCTTGACATCTGCGGTCCTGTGTTCGAATCGGACGATGTAGTTTTTAAAGTGAGCGACTAGATTCCGCCCCGTGGTTTCACCCGTGTTCCCATGGATTTTTAATTTTCCGGGTATTGCATCGCGCTACGATCAATAGGAACGGAGCACCAATGGAAAAAAACCGGCCACACGCAGTGTAGGGTTCCGTAGTTAGATCAAAATTACAGCTCTGTAGTATCATGCGTCTCTGAGCTAACCCGCGGACGGACGGACGGACATAGCGAAACAATATGGGTTGGTACGTTACTACGGAACCCTAAAACGCTTGTTGACTCTAGTCTCATATTAAAGTAGTAAGATTTAAATTATATCGCTATAAGGGAGGACGGTAATGGTAATGTGCCCTATAATTGGTGACCATGCTTACCACCACGTCATATTATGGAATTAAAATATTAATCAGTGATTTTGGATCTGATCATTCTCTATCTAATGATAATGGCCGATAAAGAGCATTTTATTTAATTTCTGTTGTTATGAAGAAATGCAAGATTAATGATTAGTTGGCGTTTTGATAAAGTGCAGTCCAATCAAAATTTTACATAATTTATCAATGATAAGAGAATATTTTTTTTACGTCCAGCCAGACCTATCTGTATGGAAAAGTATCGGTTTTGACTTGTTATCCCTTTCCATCTTGCGGTCATAATAAATGTTTTTACTTCATTATATTTATCGTTTTACAATTTGTTTTAAGATTGTGTACTTATAGTTTAACCCTTTAGGATTTATATGAGACTTTATTTTATGTACTACATATACGATAAGGATTGGATCAGTAAGAGGTGGATTTTTTTACATTTTGAGGCTCATATTAAATAAATATAATGTAAATATCCTGGAACATTGTTCACACACGGCCAATCGGATTCCAAAGTAAGCTTTAAAGTGAGCTTATGTTATGGTAACCAGATATGTAGCTGATATACTACATATACCTACTACTTTTAAATAAATATTTATATAGATATTTACATCCAGACACAAAACAAACAGACATATTCATGCATACCAATGTTTGTCCTGGGTGGGATTCGAAACCGGCGGCTTGAGAGAACATATTTGACTATATGCTTATATAGAGTAAGCAAACGGTTATGCAATATTATGCAGCTTCGAATATAGGAGTTAACTTCCATCAAGTCCATTTTCGTTTTCCAATTCCATACATAGTAATAAACTTTATCACGCGCCTTATCGGGCAAATAGTTCTGTTGATTGTTGTACTTGTTACCTATATTGTACGTGTTGACGCTTCATAGAATTGCAATGGAGTTTTCAATGTAGAAGTCAAATCAACTTTGTATGTTACTTTAGAACTCAGCTTGATATAAATTGTTTTTGGACTAGTGCGTCCCGTTTGGGTCCTCGATTTTAGCAGATTTAAACGCATCGTATGACACTAATGTGGACGGGAAGAGGTCCAGAGGGCGATCACCTACCCGACGGACTGATCTCATAAAATCAGTGACCCAGACCTCTATGGTTACATGTTCACGCAACGCCTTACATCGTGCCAGATGGAGAGGCATCGCAAGAGAGGTGGTGAACCAAAAATGACACGCAGCCATAACACAACCACGACCACTCTGTCAAGAGTATACGACTCAGAAGAGAAGATCACACTAATGTTATAAAGGCGAAAGTAACTCTATCTCTTACGCTTTCACGCTTAAATTTATTTATTATGTTGATGCAATGTGGTATACAGTACAGATATAGATTAGAGCACGGAAAAGGACATAGAATACTTTTTATCCCATGATCGTGTAAGGTTTTCAAGGAACGCGGGTGAAACTAGTATTCTATGAGTGTGCTAAGATTCTTCAAAATCCCTTTAGCTGTTGTTGTATGGAAGACTCACAAACATCCATTTAAATGAATGTTATTTTAAAGGCATAATAATTAACATTTCATGAAAATGATTCAGTTGTGCAAACATGAGATTTTTTTGTCATAAATATGTTTTAACCGCACGCATTTGTTTCTGCAGCTCTCTCAGACATTTACATAGAGAAGGAAAGTGATGGAGTATAAGCGTGGCACATCTTCGAGCTAATGTCATTTACCTTACATAATGAAACCCCCAAAATGATCTCTATCTTAATGTCTTAAGGCGAAACGGTAATTATGTTTTTGGTAATGGCTTAGCCGATCATAAGAACATGAGCATGTATCATGTTTTACTGGATTTTAGGTCGGTACTTTCACTAGAATTTGTAGCTTCTAGTTTCAGAGTGGTTTCACCCTAGAACCTTAAAATTTCCCGGGATAAAAGATAGATATGTGACAATAGATATCTGCCGTAATCGTTTGGCCAGATATTATCCCAAGTTGTAGTCTATCTCTGTACCAAATTTTATAGTAGGTAGTAATTTTCAGTGGTTTAGCCGTGGAAAGACAGACAGAGTTACTTTCGCATTTATAATATTAGTAGGGATTTGGTACATCACCTTACTTTAATACCTGCGCAAAGAATTTGTATATTTTTTTTTTTTTTTTTTTTTTTTTTTTATACTACGACGGTGGCAAACAGGCATGCGGCCCACCTGATGGGAAGCGGTTACCGCAGCCTATGGACACCTGCAACACCAGAGGCATCACGGGTGCGTTGCCGACCCTTTAGAAACCTATTGACTCCTTTTTTGAAGAACCCCATACTGTATTCCCCGGCGAAAACCTCAGCGGGGAGTTCATTCCACAATCGGAGCGTCCGTGGGAGGAAGTTCCTCTGAAATCGAACGGTACGTGACCCTGTGGTTTCCAATATGTGAGGATGAACACCCCGTCGATGGCGAGCGGTGCGATGGTAGAATGTGGCCGTGGGCATCATGTCAAACAATTCCTCAGAGCACACCCCATTATACAAGCGGTAGAACACGCATAAGGAGGCAACATCTCTCCGAAGGTTTAAGGGTTCTATACCGCTTGTGACATTGGGATCGTCAACAATCCTCACAGCTCGCCTTTGAACCGAGTCAAAAGGGTCAAGTTGGTATCTTGGTGCACCCGCCCAAAGATGAGAGCAGTACTCCATATGGGGCCTAACTTGAGACTTGTATAAGAGCAGTCTTTGCCCCGGAGTGAAGTACCGCTTTGCTTTATTGAGCACACCTAGCTTTTTGGATGCCAACTTGACCTTATCTTCTAAGTGACTTCGGAACTGGACGTCTCTGGAGATGTCAACACCAAGGATCCCAATGCTGTCGGAGATGGTTAGGGGTGTGTCTAGGAATTGTGGGGTCACAGTAAATTGGGTTTTTTTTGCGGAGAACGCACAAACTTGTGTCTTGGAGGGGTTAAATCTGACCAAATTGTCCCGACCCCAATCGGATACTCTAGATAGAGTACTCTCGATTTGAGACACAAGTTGTTCGCGGCTTTCATCCACAACGGAACGAGGGATATTTGCGCGGCCCCTGTAAAAGGCATCGCCGGTGCTGTCGTCCGCGTAACAATGAATGTTATCAATAGAGAGCATATCATTGATGTGTAGCAGAAACAGCGTCGGCGATAGCACGGAGCCTTGTGGGACGCCAGCATTTATGGCCTTAGGTTGAGAGCAGCTGCCGTCTACTACGGCTTGTATGCTTCTGCCTGATAAAAAGCTGGCGACCCATTTGCACAATCCCTCGGGCAGTCCGTAAGTAGGTAACTTTGACAGAAGACCCCGGTGCCAGACCCGATCGAACGCCTTTGCTACGTCTAGGCTGACGGCCAATGCCTCACCTTGACTCTCAATGGCAGAAGCCCATTGGTGTGTGAGATACACTAGAAGATCGCCAGTAGAGCGACCGTGGCGAAAACCGTATTGACGGTCGCTGAGTAGGTCGTGTTCTTCTAGGTATCTCAGGAGCTTGGAGTTAATGATACGCTCCATCACCTTGGAGAGAAGGGAGGTTATAGCAATAGGCCTGTAATTCGATGGGTCAGAGCGGTCACCCTTTTTAGGCACTGGGTGTACATGGGCAGTCTTCCACAAAGATGGGACTACCCTATTGTGGTACGAAAGCGCGAAAAGTCGCGTCAATACCGGACACAACTCGGGGGCACATTGCTTGAGCACCACTGCGGGAATGTTGTCCGGCCCACTCGACTTATGGATGTTTAGTGAAGCTAATTCCCGCCGCACATCTTTTTGGGAGATGATGATCTCCGGCATGGAATATCCGCACCACGGGATGGAAGTGGGTACGGCGCTTCCATCGTCATCCAAAGTCGAGTTTGAGGCAAAGAGATTACCCAATAGATCGGCTTTCTCTTTTGCGCTATGGGCCATGTTGCCATCATTTCGCAGTGGTGGTAATGACGACTGACAAAAATTTCCCTCGGCAGCTTTGGCGAGCGACCAAAAGGCACGACTACCGGAGGGGTAGCTTGCGAGCCGCTCACCAACTCTACCAACGAAATCAAATTTTGCTCTGGCAATAGTCTTTTTGCTGGACCTTGAGGCTGCATTGTAGTTGCGTTTCACATCAGATATATTTGGGTCCTTGTTCGTGCTTGCCGTGATCCAAGCTTTGTAAGCGGCTTGTTTACGTAGCCTGGCCTGCTTACAGTGCCTATTAAACCACGGCCGTGTTTTGGCCCCTGCAGCAACTAGTGGGTTGGGAATAAATAGCTCCATGCCCACTAGAATTGTCTCTGTGACAGCGGCTGCGCAGTTATCAGGATTTTCTGATGTGAAACAAAGCTGCCTCCACGGGTACGATGCGTAAAATTCACGCAATCCATCCCAATCTGCTGACTTGTAATGCCACATGCGACGTAAATTAAGTGGTCGAGGTGGTTCTGACTGTACGCATGAGGCTTTTGTCCGGACGAGGCAGTGGTCGGAAGAACCGAGAGGTGCATCCACTGATATGGTATACCCGTCCGGATGTGTAGTCAGCAGAAGGTCCAGCAAAGAGCTCGTGTGGTCCTCAATATCTGGTATTCTCGTTGGAGAAGTTACCAGTTGTGAGAAACCATGGGTCAGAGCAAATTCGTGAGCACATCTCCCCGCGTAGTCAGTGGACCGAGAACTAAGCCACTCTGTGTGATGGGCGTTAAAGTCTCCTAATATCACTAACTCCGCGGACGGATATTGCTCAAGAACTTTATCAGTCGTCGATGTCAAGTGCTCGAATAACCGAGTTGTGTCTGTGTAGCAATAATATTTTGAAGAGCTACGTGCGGTTACATAGGGAATGCAATTTTACATGCAACGACATTCACAGTTCGATTTTGAAGCTTATGTTATAAGATTTAGAGCTGGATTTGCATTGATTTAAATATCGTGTCAAATCTTTTAAAAATATTTATTGGTTTTAAAGTATCATTGGTAAGCCATTTGCGGTTATATAGGGAATGCAATCATACATGCAACGACATTCATCACAGTATGATTTTGAAGCTTTTTTTTTAAGATTTAGAGACGGATTTGCATTGATTACAATATCGTGTTAAATCACTAATTTGATTTTTTTTCAAAATTCTTTTTTGGCATTAAATTATCATTGATATGACGATTTTGACGAAGCTAATAAAACTTTATAATTGCAAAGTCGTTAAACACTGACTAAGTTTGAAATTATTTTTCATATGCAAAGTATTCATAGGTACATTCTTCTTAAGATTTTTGTTAGAGCGTGTGTCAAAATATTAACCTACATATATTTTTTTAAATCATGATCCGTTAATCAAAGTACAGCCATATATTCTGTGATCTACTGTGGTCTACGAATCACCCTTCAGCACACATACTTTATAAAAATCCCTACTATGTTCATTTCCATTTCATTCCATACGTAATAATCCCACGGTAATAACCGATTATCTAACTTATGTTACAACCTATCAGTGTTCGTCATCATATAAGTGGACATCGTCAGACCTTATCTTGAAGTGGCTAGCTGCATTTGACCTCGCAACCATAGACTAGGACCGATTTGGAATACGCCACTAAGCACTCATTCGCACGAGAGTTTTTTTAACGGATGTTAAATAGCGTTCAAATATAACAAATGCATTCCCAAGTATATGTTTACACGACACCGTTTTTAAAACGCGGCGCTTGTATATAGAACGGTTTTGCATTTTCAACCATGGGCGTTGGAAATAGAGCACATTATGGATACTTGGAAATGCATTTGTTGTGTTTGAACGCTTTTGTAACGTTCGGTAAAAAAACTCTCGTGCGAAGGAGGGCTATGACTTTCTAGCTATTATAGTGTCTAGACTGTATTTTAACTCCAAAAAAGGAGGTTTTATGTTTTACTGTATTTATAGGTATACTGGCTTAGCGCCTCGCGATTTGACTCGCGTTCCTTTCAACTTTTCCGTTTCTGTGTGTCCTTTCCCGAGGTCTATTCTATCTCTGTACGTACCGTATTTCGACAAAATCGGTTCAGTGGATTAGGCGTGAAAGCGTTACAGACAAACAGAGCTACCTACTTTCGTATCACTACATAGTATAAAACAAAGTCGCTTTCCGCCGTCGGTCTGTCCCTATGTATGCTTAAATCTTTAAAACTGCGAAACGGATTTTGATGCGGTTTTTTTAATAGATAAAGTGATTTAAGAGGAAGGTTTTTATGTATAAATCATTACGCTATGACGAATTGGAGCGGAGCATCAATCAAAACTGTTGCAAAAACGGGCAAGTGACGCTAACGAAGTTGCGCGGGTCAACTAGTTTATAATATTAATAAGATTCCCCAGTTCCCGTCTGTATATTCATTGAATGCTTAGTACGTACCTATGTCGTAGGTATTAAGAACGTATATCCCACTACGAATTATGAAGAGCTATTTCATTTGACTATGGGAAATATAACAAACTATTAACAATATAATACTATACTATGATTCATTCAAATAGTAGTATAAATAGTTAAAATTGAATGATATGTTACGGTTTAAAATAACAATAGCTTCAGTCAGTCGACTTATATACCTACTCTTACGTGGTCAATGAACCGTTAATTTATTGTGGATTTCACGTTTTTTTCTAAAATTAATTTAATTGTTTATGTTATCAAAATCGTTAATAGTGTTAGCCATTGTTCTAAAATTTATTAAAAATAGTTTATAGGCCTAAAACGAGGTATTTAATTTATCATTCTTAATTGAACATAAAATCTATGTACCTATCTATATATACTTAATATATAAAGCTAAAGAGTTTGTTTGCTTGAGTGCGCTTATCTTAGAAACTGCTGGTCCGATTTGAAAAAATCTTTCAGTGTTAGATAACCAATTTATTGACGAAGGCTATAACTTCACATTGTGACCAGTAGGAGCGGAGTATCATTTTCATATCAGATCCATTTTCGCGGATCAGATCGTAGTAGATATGTATTAAAATAAAAAAGATGAATTAGATGAAAACAGGCCATGGGTTGCCATTACAAAAAATCATACAGTTAATTAATTCTAAAGAAAATCCGGTATAATAAACTGAATATTTTGTTGAAAGAAGATATTTACACATTTTAAATGTACCTACCTAATTGTTAAATCGGAAACTATTATGGCGCTGAGTGACCATCAATATATTTATTTTTCATAACTCTACATTATTTACACAATGAGTTTTAACATGACAATGTTATTTAGACATTTTGGTAGAGTAACGGTAAAAATTATTAACAAGCTTCCGACCCGCGGTTTCACACACGTTCCCATCAAAATACTTTTTTTCAGGGCCTATTCAATACAAAGAAACAAGCAGACAAAAATTAAATCTTTATAATACTACCATAGATTTAAAAGCAAAATCTTTTGCTAATTGTCTAGTTTCTTGCCGGTTGAAGGCCGACTGATAAATCGCAATAAATGGCTTTGAATTTTGAATGGCTGTACTGAAAAGCCCCCGCTCTCTTTATAGGTCAGCGTTGCCAGATATATTTTTTGCCAAGTCGGGATCTTGGAACTTTTTGAGTGAAAAAAGTGGGACTCTTTGGTCGAAAGACATAGTAAAATAAACGTATATAATCAAAAGTTTTTGAACATTTATCTTTTTATTTGAATTCAAATTACGTTTATGTGACAATTGATAGTAAAATTTGATTTAAAAATCGGGACGTCCCGCCAAAATCGGGACGTCTGGCAACGCTGTTATAGGTCCTCTTCAGAAAATAAAGATAGGTTTTGTCGAGCCCATGGAATTATTTCAGTACTTAAATAACACAATATCTTACGATTCGTTTGCTAATTGTGTAGGTAGGTATGCGTACTCGCGTACTTTATGAGTCACAAGCAAATATTGTATTTAATATACGTCTACATATTTATCTAAAACACTATCGCATTACACAAATATAAGGTTTCACTCATTGTTTCATGTAATACAATAGTCTTTCCTTTCACTTCGTAATAAAGTTAATTCTCACTTCCTGATAGATAGCGTATGAAAAAAATATTTCAACATATTTTATGCGTAATTTTGCAAACACAGCTGGTATGTGACGGAAAATTGTATTGGCTATTTCTTGCAATGAGATATTCATTACTAGCTGACCCGGCAGACTTCGTACTGCCCCAATCTATCTATACTTATAATAAATCTGTAGGGAGGTCAATTCTGTACATGAAATACATTTTCAAAATAACTATCAGGGGGTGTTTAGTGATCGATACTGATGCCAAAAATGCAATCAGTAAATTTTTTGTCTGTCTGTCTGTCCGTCTGTATGTTCCTTATAGAAACAAAAACTACTGGACGGATTTTAACAAAACTTGGTACAATTATTCTTCATACTCCTGGGCAGGTTATAGGATACTTTTCATCACGCTACAATCAATAGGAGCAGAGTAGTGAAGGGAAACTTTGGGAAAACGGGAGAAGTTACTCCATTTTTTAAGCTTCCGTCGCGTGTGCAGCCTTAATGGTTAAAGTTACATAGAAATCATGTATGACGGAAATATTCTACATAAAATGTCAAAAAAGCATCTTGCACCAGCATACGTCCATCTTTTATGGTTGACTCTCAATAACACGTGTAACTCCTGATAGCTTAGCAGTTCGGAGCATTCTGTTTATATTTGTTTACTCTAACGTTTATAATACTCTCACTCATCCCTAATTTAAAAAAGTTAACATTATTACCCATTCAATAAAAAAATAATCATAGAAATCGGTATAGACACACCAAAATTATAGATGAAATAAGCCATACTAACCTTCTACGTAAACGAAGTCGCGGGTTAAAGTTAGAGTAAGCCCAAAGAAACTATTCCACGCGAACGAAGTCGCTGGCAGAAGCTAGTCTATACTAATATTATAAAGGAGTAGAGTTTGTTTGTTTGCTTGAACGCGCTAATCTCAGAAAGTTCTGGTCGTTTTGAAAAATTATTTCGCCATTGGATAGTACATTTATCGAGGAAGGCTATAGGCTATATATCATCACGCTATGACCAATAGGAGCGGAGCACCAATAAATAATGTTTCAAAATCGGGAGATTTATTTTCCTGTTGAGAGCTTCCGCTGCGAACGCTGCGTAAACGGTTAAAGTTTCCCTAAAATTATGTAGAACAGAATTGTTCCCCTTCAAAAGTTCAAAAAAAACAGCGTCAGCATATGTCTATCTGTTAAGGTTGGCTCACTATAACCATTTTTCTACTAACCAAATTTGTTCTAAAATAATGCATTATTTGTGAAGGTGTTTTTATAAAGATGATATTAATCCTTATCCAAATAAATACCTTATTCATAAGAAGTATTTAATTTAAAACAAAATTGCCATTTACATCATTCGATTTCAATGAATATCTTAGGAGATATCGCAAATTTAAAATTACATAGCCGCAAAATAATGATCAAGTACTGTGCGCGCCTTTAAGCGCTGGGCCGCCGTGCACGGGCAGTCATCAGTTGGCTCTGCGAGTCCATCCTTCTACGTAAATGAAGTCGCGTGTTGAAAGTTAGCGTTAGCACAAAGTAACTATTCTACGCGGACGGAGTCGCGGGCAGAAGCTAGTACATCTATACTAATATTATAAAGCGGTAGAGTTTGTTTGTTTGTTTGCTTGAACACGCTAATCTCAGAAACTACTTGTCCGATTAGAAAAATTATTTCAGTATTAGACAGGCCATTTATTGAGGAAGGCTATAGGCTATATATTATCACGCTACGACCAATAGGAGCGGAGTACCAATCATCAACAGCTCATATAGGTACGTCTCCACCGAGGAGCTCGAGCCTCCCCTAACATCGAGGGGGTTTTAGGCCATAGTCCACCACGCGGGCCTAGTGCGGATTGGCGGACTTCGCATGCCTTTAATTGTGACATCTCAGGCATGCAGGTTTCCTCACGATGTTTTCCTTCACCGAAAGCCAGTGGTGTGAATCCGTACGTAAGTTTTTATAAACTCAGAGGTACGGGCCAGGGATTTGAACCGGCACCCTCACGATCGTGAGTCGGTCCGTTCCCAACTGAGCCACCACGGCTTACCAATGAAGAATGTTTAAAAATCGAGAGATTTTTTTTCCTTTAAACGGTTTCATGTGCACGAACACCAAAAGGCTACTCTACAGGTGCGCATGTATAAGCTGACAGATTTCGTCACCATCAAGCGAGGTGTGAGGCAAGGGGATACTCTCTTGCCAAGCTTTTCACTAATATGCTAGAAGACGTAATTAAATCTCTAGACTGGGAAGAGAGAGGAATAAATATAAATGGCACACGCATGTCACACCTGCGTTTTGCTGACGACCTTCTTCTACTATCTGAGAACGTTGCTGATCTTCAATCTATGCTTACAGAACTACACGAAGCATTCCTGAAAGTGGGCCTACGTATGAACATGTTCAACACCAAGCTCATGGCTAGTCATCCAATTGGAACAGCAACCAGTAATGTGGGTGACACCCCAATAGAACATGTAGACCACTACATCTATCTTGGACGTCGTTTGTCGTTTGACCGGGAGTCTCAGGTGAAGGAGATTGCTAGACGGATCCAGTTAGGTTGGGCTGAATTTGGGAAACTTGATGAATGATGATGAATCTTCCGCTCTAATCCTCAGTGTCTGAAGACCAAGGCATTTAACCAGTGCATTCTGCCTATCGTCACCTATGGTGCTGAAACATGGTCGCTTACAAAAGGCGACATGTATAAAATAATGGTTGCCCAAAGAGCCATGGAGCGAACCATGCTGGGCATCTCCCTCGTGGACCGAAAACCCAACGTCGAAATACGACGTAAAACGCAAGTCGTGGATGTGGGTAAACGGATCACGGGATTAAAGTGGGGTTGGGCGGGACATCTGGCAAGGCTGGATGACGGAAGATGGGCTAAAGCTATTACAGAGTGGTGGCCAAGAGAGACACAGGAAACCGGGTAGACCACCGGCTCGGTGGGTAGACGACATTGTCGGAGCAGCGGGTAAGCAGTGGATGTAATTGGCAAAGGACCGTATAAAGAGGCATAAAAATAAGGAGGCCTATGCTCAGCAGTGGGTTATTACGGGCTGATTAAATAGATAGAAAGAAAGTTAAGTAGAAGGATGCACTCATAGATATGGTAATACAATATCGTATAACTTTTTTCCGTGTTTTGAAGTACGACAGGATGGATTGACATATTACAGTTGGTTGTCAAATCTAATGTCAAATATTATGATTGCGTTCAAAAGTTTAAATTGTGACTAAACTTAAAGTTGATCAATTTAAAAACCGACCAAATTAAAAATCAGGCATTATTCGGTATTATTTTCGGAAATTAAAAATTAAATAAGTAATAAATGTTTACGCAAATTAATGTCTAAAAAGAACAAATATAACAGTTCCGAACTTTCGAGACATTTTACATAAAATAATTTCTGAACGCACACATGAATAGTTGTTACAGTATTTGACAGTATAGGACAATAAATGTTTGACATCTGATAAACAAATCAGCATTTATTGAAATGATTAAGTATTAATTTCACATATCGAGTATTCATTGTTTTTAAGATGTATTCTGCTATTCGGGGCGGAGACAAATCCAACGAATCAATAACCATGAAAATTGATTCAGCAGATCTCGAGTTATAAGTGTTGAAACAAACCCGACTTTCTTTTATATATATAGATTTACTCAAAGATGAGTGAATGGAAGTGAATGAGACTAATGTAAAAGATTTATATGCTACCCCAATCAATAAATATCATTTTGACATAAAGTAGGCTGACACCTATTAGGCTGTTTATATAACGAAAGTGCAAATATCTCTTAATTTTTATCATATCTATAACTAGCTGCTGCCGCACGATTCCACCCGCGTAGTTTCCGTTCCCTAGGGAATACGGGGATACAATATAGCCAATGTTACTCCTTGATAATGTAGTTTTCCAATGGTGAAAGAATTTTTGAAATCGGCAAATCGGTTTATTCATTACAAACATACACCAAAATATTTAATGTAGATAGATCTTTAAGCTGATTCCTCTTGGATTAGAATAGAATCTACTGCGTTGTTATCCATACAACCGCTACACCTACCTGATTTTTACGTAGGGTCATAAATGGATTATACTTCTGGCAGTTAATAAAATGTCTAATTACTGTCGAAGACGCTTAAGCTGTGTCAGACACTTGTCCTGTTTTAACCTTTGTTCCAGCTCATCATTGGCGATAAGGGCTGCCACATGAACAAATATTTATTAAAACGACTAAATAACATTATTAAATCGATATATGTATGTCTAATTATTTATTTATATAGACGAGTTTATTTCCGGCTCTTCTCAGCAAAAGCAACCTTACGAACCGAGCATTACAGTCGACGTTTCATAAGTGCCTGTGAAGGCCTATTTGAAGTAATAAATATATTTCATTTCATTTCATAATAACACTACGATATAGGAAATAACAGTTTGTTCTTTCATATTTTTAATACATATACAGGTAAATTTGCCTCTATCTATACTAATATTATAAAGAGGAAAGATTTGTTTGTTTGTTTGTAATGAATAGGCTCCGAAACTACTGGACCGATTTCAAAAATTCTTTCACCTTTGGAAAGCTACATTATCCCCGAGTAACATAGGCTATATTTTATCCCTGTATTCCCACGGGAACGGGAACTACGCGGGTAAAACCGCGGGGAGGCAGCTAGTATTTAATAATTCGACAGACCGGTTGGCTGTGTGGTTGTAACCCTGACTTTTATGCCGCTGTTCCTAAGTTCCAATCCCCAGGACAAACATTTGTATGCATGTAAAGTCTGTTCCTTGTATGTTTACGCTTAAATATCTATATGAGCATGTATTTAAAGTAGTACCTATATCAGCTATCTGGTTACCACAAGCTCTTCTTAACTTGGAATCCGAGTGGCCATGTGTAAGAAATGTCCCACCTAACAATTTTAATATTGTCACGACAGCCCTACAGTCTCTCACGGTCACATAAATGATAATGACATTTTTTACTGTTCTTAACAATATCAATGCTACTGGCAAGTTTCGTTGTTTTTTTTAATACTGCGCTTGCGACGATTTTACTAGTAGCAGTTAAGGTCTTCCTACAAATATTGTAAACTCGAAAGTTTGTGAGTATAGACGTCTTTCAGGCAAAGAGGATATGGTTCGATAGAATATGTTCTCGATCAAGGATATTTTATTCTGGATAATTTAAGGTTAAAACAGCGGTGCAAAATATTATCGGTTTTGTTTTTATCTGAATTTATTTTATCAATTTCTAAATTAGATACGTACCTACGCATGATAAGTATGCAACTATTTATAAATGAAATTAAGTTAGCTACGTTCAAACAATCGAAAATTAGCAAGGTCGATAGTATGCATTGATGATTTTTTGACAGAAATTAACGTATCTACAAGCATTAATAAAAACCAAGTTATATCTGTAGTAAGTTAAATATAATTAAAAAAATATTTTTTAATTATAACCACGTTTCCGGGAATCTTAAGATTTTTAAAGAGGAGTGATTTGATTGTTTGTTTGCATTGAATAGGCTCCGAAACTACTTGCCTGATTTGAAAAATTCTTTCTCTGTTGGGAAACTACACAATCTCCGGTGAACATAGGCTATATTTTATCCTTGTATTCTCACGGGAACGGGAACTATGCGGGTGGAACCGCGCGGAGGCAGCTAGTCCTATTATATTTTGTTAATACGTTATAATATGTCCACGCGCGAATCGTCCCATTAACTATAATATATCAATCACGAATCACACATCTGCTTAATTTTAGTCCAAACATATAAACAATGGAATAAAATATCTTTAAATAAACTAATACATGCAATCCCTACATATTAGCCACGTACTTTAGGTACACAGAACAAATATTGTGGAGTTATAAAATCCCCCTGTTTATTGTTCAGCTGACTGACGTAACGCATTTTTACTATCTATTCACTATAAAACAGATGTGCGGAAATAATGAAAGTTGATAAAAACACCGTATATAAATAGGTGATTGATTTTGTTTTTTTTTTTAATCATAATTATGCCGGCGAACGGTTGGCATATGGTTTTTTGAAATGATATCTATCTTGAAATGACTAAAACGTGAGTTGTATTTTGCCATGCAGGCGTAGGAGACCCGAAACAAAATATATGCTTGAGTTGCTTGACGCCCGAGAAGGCCTAATGCCTTTTCGGGCGTATTTTTTCCTAAAAATTAGGTACGTACATAAAATAAATAATCATAAATCTTTATTTCAGGCTACAAGGCCCATAGCATACCTATACATAGGTATACCTTAAAACTAAGAATACATATTAAAACGCTTTTATTGATGCTTAATAACTAGTACCTACAGTTTTTCATCTAGATACAAAAAAAACCTTACACTTACTTTCCATCAGCTTGCTCTTTTAGTAGACATCACTTGACTTGATGACAAATTAAATGAATTTTTTATCTTTTATTGACCGGTTGGCTTTGTGGTTAGTGACACTGATTTGCAAGCCGCAGGTGCTGGTTTAGAATTCCACTCAGGACATAGATAATATTACCTATATATATTGTGTTTAAAAGTAGTAGGTATAAGTAATGTAGTATATCAGCTATCTTATTCTCAGTTTAAGTTTAACACTGAAACCGCGTCAGCAGCTACGACCTTCATCTCTTTTTCAGTTTGAATTACCATTGTACAAGCTCTACTAAATTTGCCGTAAGATTGGCCGTGTGTCAAAACTATCCCAGGGTATTTACTTAGCAAAGAGCGACATATGTATGTTTAAATAATAGGTACTTCAGGTCATTGAGAAAGTTAATTACACAATATTTATCAGCCGATGGAAAGCAACATTTTAATCGTAACATCGAGCAAACATTCATAAGTTTCAGCGTTCGCTTTTCACCAGTCATGCGTTAACGCATGACTGGCGACTGAGATTCACGCAAACGTAATTGATGGATACTTCATCGAGCATGTTGAAAGGAAATTATCATATATCAGATTTAAGGCAAATAATGATCTAGATGTGTTGTAGGTATAACTTTTTTCATTAATAGAGAGAAATCTAGTAGTTCTGGGCGAAAGAAGAAGAGAAGAATTTAAAAGAATTATAAGTAGTATCAGCTATCTGGTTGCCATAACACAAGCTTCATCTGAAGCTTACTTTGGAATCAGATTGGCCGTGTGTGAAAAATGTACCAGGATGTCCCAGGATATGATTGTTATATCTCGGTTTAATATATCTACATAAGTTTATTTAAAAGTAGTATATTGGCTATCTGGATACAATAGTAAAAGCTCGCGAAACTTTTTCGTTTGAACCTTATTATATTTAGAAACGCCCTTATTTTTAAGCTCAAGTAGCTCCATGCTTTATCTTTAACTAGTTGACCCGCGCAACTTCGTTAGCGTCACTTGCCCGTTTTTGCAAAAGTTTTGATTGATACTCCGCTCCTATTCGTCATAGAGTAATGATTTATACATAAAAACCTTCCTTAAGAATCATTCTTTCTATTAAAAAAAACCACATCAAAATCCGTTGCGTAGTTTTAAAGATCTAAGCATACATAAGGACGGACAGACGGCGGATAGCGACTTTGTTTTATACTATGTAGTGATAGTATAAATAGAAGAACCTATCAATACCTAACCTGGTGGTAAAATTATATCCTAGGTAATTAACTAACCAACAACAAATTCTCGTTAGAAAGAGATAGATTAAGAGTAAGAGAGAAGAACGATTAAAGAGAACAGACTCAGTAATTATCACTGCACAGGTCTAAGGTCACACGTAAAAATAACGTTCCGGAAGTTAATTTACACAGTGCATTTGCCGTGAGAATTTCGTAACGTACAATACAAACTGTTCTTATATCAATGCTATTGTTAAAAATTTACCGCAGTTCGTGTTATGGTTTACTGGGTTTCTGGCCACGTTTTTACCTGGGATTGAGAAGGGTATCCTTCTCCGATTGTCAGCTATTTCCACTATTTTGCCCCTTTTTCTTTCACCGCATTAGGAAATGTGCTATAAATATTTTTATCGCGAAAGAAATAGGCAGTAAGAACGAGTTGCTTATAAAAAATAAGTTAATTTAAAGTTTTTATTTAATACTAGCTGCCTCCGCGCGGTTTTACCCGCGTAGTTCCTGTTCCCGTGGGAATACAGGGATAAAATATAGCTTATGTTACTCGGGGATAATGTAGCTTTCCAAAGGTGAAAGAATTTTTGAAATCGGTCCAGTAGTTTCGGAGCCTATTCATTACAAACAAACAAACAAACAAACAAATCTTTCCTCTTTATAATATTAGTATAGATTGATGCAGCTTAACATCATCTCAGCAAAAGCAACCTTCCTAACTGAGCATTACAGTCGACGTTTCATACGTGCATGTCAAGGCCTATTTAAATGAATATATTTTATTTCATTTCACCAGTGCAAAAAAACAAATTAAACCAAAACTCTTTCTAGTGAGTCACTCTATTAGGTTTAGTAGTTTTTGAGTTTACTGCGAACAGACAGACGCGTGAGACTTGCTAATTCGTTTGTTTTTCTTAAATAAATACTACAATTGTAACCTTCATAATGGGAACCATTCAGTAAGAATGTACTTTAAGTTCCCACGTAATTCTATACCCGTGGATATGGGTAGGTACGTTTAATTAGTCCGTTTGTCTGCATCGTCTATTAATTAGTGTACGTACCGTGAGAGTACAGAGGTTTACTTTTTAAGTGTCGCCAGCAAAATTATTCAAGACTAGCTGCCTCCGCGCGGTTTTACCCGCGTAGTTCCCGTTCCCGTGGGAATACAGGGATAAAATATAGCCTATGTTACTCAGTGATAATGTAGCTTTCTAATGAAAAAAGAATTATTAAAATCGGTCCAGTACTTTTTGAGTTTATTCGTTACATACAAATCTTTCCTCTTTATAATATTAGTGTAGGTAGATATTAGGTATTTCAAGTTGTCACCGTTCGTGGGTCCGAAATCCACCTAGGACCATTTGTGTGTGGATGTTGATGGATAATTCAGCTATTCGGGAAAATTTTATTTAAAAATTTTACTACATCCTCTCAACAATTTCATCCAGTGGCATAGAAGATCGATGTTATTTTACTAAGTACATATGTATCCCATATAATTATATTCTTATCTACATATTCATGTTTTTTTAAACATATATATAATATACAGTTGATTCGTACACCTACCTATCTACTAGCGAACATTATTTTGAGTTTAATTTCGTCAAAATATTACTTAAGGTGTACGTGGTAGTTGCTTATTTTGTCATAAGTATAAATCTTACATGGTCACAAAAATGACTACTACTAAATGAATATGACTATATTTAGGCCATCATATTGCATATGAACTTTAAAAAAGCTTATATTCCGTATACTTAACGTAATTATGTACAAAATAAAGTAAAAATTTCGGCGAAACCGATTACGAGGTGATTTCTGCGACTTGAATATTATAGTCATTTAAAAAGACCTTCGGTAGAATTGAAGTCAAGTTTTTGTCTGAATCGTTAACCTTTGCCACTGACTAATAAAGATTACCCTTCTTTTTAACTGTTGTATAATATTTTTATACTCTATATATAACTCTTGCATTTATTATCAAACTAGTGGCTACCCGCGTTTCACCCGCGTTCCCGAGCGATCTTCAATTTTCCCGTGATAAGTAACGTAAAAAAAGTAGCCTATGTATTAATTCAGGTTATAAACTATCTCTATTCCAAATTTCATCCAAATCCGTGTAGTAGTTTTTACGTGAAAGACCAACAAACATCCATACTTAGAAACTTTCGCATTTATAATATTAGTAGGATAGAAGATTAAAACATAAAATTTGTATTATTTAAGTTAAGGAAATATATATATACCTAAGTATCTATTTGGGACAGTACAAGAGGATAATATAAACAGGATATATACGGTTTTGGTAGAATGTTCGTAGTTGTTATTGCAAATTTTCAATACTAATTTACTATTGTTATTTTAATTACTATTATAGATAAACATACAAACTATGCGTCAGAAATTTTGATCCCTTTAGGTAGATATATTTACAGCTTATTTAAAAAAAAATGAATTTTTTAATTAAATTTTGTTTTTGACTTTAATATAATTTTTAAAGTCGTACTTACATATTTTAGGGGTTTTTATTTCAAAAGGTAATCAACAGCACATCTATATATTTATAAAACGAAGTCCCCGTCGCGTCGCCTGTCTGACTGTCTGAACGCGATGAACACAAAAACTACTGAACAGATTTTCATGCGGTTTTCACCAAATTACGGAGTATTTCATGGGAAAGGTTTTTAATTAATACATCAATTTGGACCCGGTAGGTGGTGCTGGTGGCAGAACGAAGTCTGCCGGGTCCTCTAGTACATTATAAAATTACAAAGATAAAGAATATAATAAAAATACTGTTATGTGCACCAATTACAGATGTACACAGCTTTTAAAACAAATACATACAGTAACAAAGATGAGAAAACTAACTACTTATATGAAATTAGAATACATTAATAAAATAATTTAAAACAGAAGGGTACCAAAGTCTACGAAAGCCATTGGCATGAAATGGAACAGTTAAAATGATAACGTGACTTTACCACTGCGAAATCTATTTTAATTAATAAATGTTTCCTGCTATGTTCTTCGTAAAACCGCATTTACCTATTTAATTTTAATAGCGTTTCATTATGTACTATTATAAATATCATTTATTATGTATTTATTAGTCACTAGCGGACCCGGCAGACTTCGTTCTGCCCACCAGCGCCACCTACCGGGTCCAAATTGATGTATTACACATAAAAACCTTCCCCATGAAATACTACGTAATTTTGTGAAAAGCGCATGAAAATCTGTTCTGTAGTTTTTGTGTTCATCGCGTTCAGACAGACACACAGAGGCGGCGGGGACTTTGTTTTATATATATAGATCTGCCTACCATTTAATTTAAAAGCTCTGTTTAGTTTTGAATCAGATTCGTCATTTGAAAAGGATGCCCCATGTTTATTTATACGATAAAATAATAAATCTACGCAATCAATTTTAATATTTTATGGCTTACTAGTAGACCGGCGCAACTTCCCACACGTCACATCCCCAAAGTTTTTAGAAAAGTTTATATTGTCAAAGGGGTTGTCTACGGTTACATTTTAAATGTTAATATCGGCGTAAATTTCATTAAAATTTTCTATATCTCTTTATATTATTAGTAAAGAAGTATAGATTTAACTTCAGCCCCACTCCAGTTTTTTTTTTCGAAGGTGGCAAACATGCATACAGTCGCCGGATGGTTACCGTAGCCTATCTACGCTTGCAACATTAGGGGCGTTACTCAAGCGTTGCCGACCCTATAAAAATCTCGTCACTCCCTTCTTGAAGAACCCCATACTGTACTCTATTGGGAATACCATGGCGGGGAGCTCATTCCACAACCTGAGACAATTTGTGGTACGAAACTCGTAGGAAGCGCAGGGTTCGAGACCAATTCGGCTTCAGAGTGTGAGGATGAGCTCCCCGTCTATGACGAGAAGTGCGATGGTAGAAGTTAGCAGTTGGCAGTTACTCAAACCGACACATTGAATAGTTATATCTAATCTTATTTCCTAAGAATTATTTGTTTTGTGATTCACATAGACTTGTGTGAATGTGGATATTTTTGATAGTACGTATCAGATACTGTTGGAATGATAAATATTATTTTGATGTTTGCGGCTTTCTCTCATATTGTTATCTATGATGGTATTTATACGTCATTATTGTTATCTAATTTATTTATCCTTAATTAGTGGCAAAAATGAGACGGAGAGCACTTAAAACAATGTTCATTTGGGGAAATAGGTACCACACATTACTCGAAACTTACGTTATATACTCTACACATATTACTTTTTTAAATACATACTTATAAAATATTTACATCCAGACAGAACAGCATTCAGCATACAAATGTTTGCCCTAGGTAGGATTAGAACCCACGACCAGCGAATTGAAAGGCAAGGTGACTAAAAACAAAGCCAAGTGGTCTGTGAAAATCGATGTTTAGAAAATACCCATGTTTCATCATATATCATCATTATCATTATCATCATCATATCAGCTATAGGACATCCACTGCTGAACATAAGGCCTCCCCCATCGATTTCCATGCAGAGCGGTTGGACGTTCCAGCGACCCTTATCAGGGTTTACCTACATACATAAATGTATTAGAAAGATATCATTAAACCTACAGGGATTACCCTGCTATTTATTAATAGTTTTTCTCCTTTATTAAAAATATGAGGTAAAGTCAATGAACGCAATTATCATAAATGGTTTTTCCTATACAAAGATTTCTAGGTAGCCTGGATGACAATTGAGTTTAATTTTAGTATTTTAATACGTCAATAACATTGTTTGAAAAACCTATAATATATATCTTCAGATATCCTGTATATTTCATGCAACTACGTACACAGACAGACTTACGCAGTTTCCTTAGTCATATAAAATTAGGTTATTTTAATATCTTACTAAAATTATAAATGCAAAAGTTTGTGGTTATCGATGTGTGTTTTTTATTCTTTTGATTCACGAATATACTCCTGAATGGATTTGGATGCAATTTTGTAATGCAGATAGATTATAACCTGGATTAACATGTAGGTAGTCTTTTTTTTACATATAGAAACGCGGATGAAACCGCAGAGAGCCACTAGTATGTAATATGTCAGCTATCTGGTTCTCATTACACAAGCTCTATGGAATCAGATAGGTGTGGGTGAAATAATGTCCTGGGATATTTATTTTTATTATTCAGTAAATAAGGCTTTGATAAGTATCTATTAATTGAAAGGAAAACCATTGGTAATTTGTAATAAAAAAAATTTAATCAAACTTCCTCTGCATTAATGAGTTCGGCCACTGAACTGTGTATTGATTTCATTGATTTAATATGATTAAATTTACATTAATACTTAATAAATATTGCATATTGAAATCCCCTTATTTTTTATTACTAAACTGTGGCTCCCCGTTACCATATACCATAATATTCCCGTAAAAAAAGTAGCCTATGTGTTAATCCGGTGTATAAATTTATCTGTGTTCCAAATTTCGTCAAATCCATTCAGTAAGTTTTGGCGTGAAAGAGTAACAAACATTCATCCATACATCCAAACTCACAAACTTTTAAATAATATTAGTATGTGCATTACTGACCTTGTAAATGCAATATACTACGATACATTCGCTATATATGTCATTGTACTGGGTTTTCCAACTAAATATGTTAAATTATATCAACAATGATAAATGTAATGACTGATATGGTTCATAGATGCGGAATCACGGTTTTAACTGCTTTATAGGAAAGTTGATTTCAGTCAAATAGGATATCTAGTAAATACGAAAATGGAAAACTCATTATTATACCTTTCCGGTGTTGTAAAGATTTATTATCCATAAACATCGTAAATATACCGGGTCATTATTTACACACGGTCAATCTGATTGCAATCCACGCATTCAATGGTTTGGAATATCTAGGTACATATTATTTATTAGTAGCTTCATCCGGAAGACCAAATTTTTCGGGGTAAAAGGTAGCCTATGTCCTTCCTCAAGGTCTAGTCTATTTTTGCACCAAAAGCCATTAATGTCGGTTCAATAGTTTAGGTGTTAAAGCATAACAGATAGACAGAGTTTCTTTCGCATTTATAATATACTAGCTTCTGACGCGTGGTTTCACTCGCGTAGTTCCCGTTCCCGTAGGAATAAGTGGGTAAATAAAGCCTATGTTACTCCCTGATAATGTATCATTCTAGCGGCAAAATGGTAGGTATTTGAAATCAATCCAGTAGCTTAGTTAATGCGTTGAATATAAATCTTTGCTCTTTGTCGAATTGTGTAGATTTAGGATTCCTTATAACATCAGCTATCTACCAGTGAAAGTCTTGTTGAAATTAGGCAAGTTATTTCGCCAGAGACGTACGTATTTTTTTATATTGATTTTTTTTCAATATCGTATAATGCTTTCATGTGCATTTACTAAAAAGGTATGATATATTGACATTTCAAACACACTTCAAACTAATTTATTTGCATCAAATGGCGTATATTGCACGATTCAATATAAAGTCAAGTTTTGTCGTAAAAAGCGTGTGTACACTTTTTCATTGGAGCAGTAAGTGGCTTATGACGTCACTCATAAATAAGCTGAGTACTTACCAATGTGACATGACGTCATATGTCCTCTAGGAAATTAGCTATAAAAGCTGTTTATCCGGCTAGTAATGCTGCACCCAGCTGTTACCGAGCCCCTTAATGATGTCTCATTGACCCCAGCAGTTGACCTTACTAGAAATGATTAGGGCTATATATAGCTGAGGTAAATCGTAAATTCTTATACTCGTATGCTAGGATATACTAGGCTTCCTCCCCCCCCCCACGTGCCCGGGGCTTTTAGATACAAACTTGCTTATCTTGAGTAATTTTTCGGAGCTAAAATGAGCATAAATCAGAGCATAATTGTACACAAATAGTCTAGAGCCTCAGAAAGGATATAGGCTACAAGTAAAACCGAGCCACTACTTAGTATAAAATAACTTCTCATATTAGCTAGTATCTACGACTTTATTGGCGTAAAATAATTATTTTGAGTACCTGACACATTTCTTTCTTTAATAACTTATTTACTGATCACCAAATTTCGATATTAAATTGGTTAGGTGTTAACAAGGTATAATGTTATTTAAAGTCATAAAATAGAGTATACTTTTGAGTGTCATCCAACTCGAGTGAGACCGTCTGCAGATGCTAATATAAAATAATCAAGGTTATTTATCTAATCTTATTCTAGATCTAAGTGCAACAAAAGAAAATAATCATTAATTAGATTATTATCAAAATATTTCTACCTATTCATACTCCAATCTATACTAATATTATATAAAGAGGTAACGTTTTTGAGTTTGTGACGTTGTAAGGGGTAATATCTACTGAACCGATTTTCAAAATTATTTTACCAATAGAAAGCTACGTTATTGTGGAGTGTCAAAGGCTATATTTATCCCCGTATTCCCAATAAAGAGTTCTCCCGGGTGACGCTGGGTACTAACTGCTACTATAGTATACCATTCAAGCTTGGAATCTCAGGTCACGGCTTCATCAGTGGGAGTTTATTGACAAAAACCAATCACGCGGTAGGTATAGATGTTTCTTTTACATTTTCACAGTCACGCTGAGATACGCTTGAATGGAGCCCTTGGTCATGCCTTATCATCGTCTATTTATTATTCTTAATCAATTATTTCTTTATACCTTGAACAATATTGTACTCTTTTCGATAAAAACGCGTTTACCGAAAGAGGCTTCTTGAATCCCTATATTATAAATACGAAAGTACTTTTGTCTTTCACGCCAAAACAACCGAACCGATTTTGATGACAATTGGTACAGAGATAGACTTGAGTTCGGAAATGGACATAGGCATCTTTTATCCCGGGAAAGTAGGAGGTCCCTCGGGAACGCGGTTGAAACTGCTTATATATAGTCTATAAAAATCCAAACTGATGCTAAAAAAGCATTTCTTCTATGCAATAGTACCGTTTCAATTCTTTATGTATGACAGATGTAGGAATATTAGACGTATTTATTAATTAAATTAATATAATAAGCTTATTCTCTTTGTACTTAATATTGTAAATGTTATCAAATTATTTCATAACACGGTCCATATAATACCCTTAATAACTTGTCATAGAAATATTATAAGTATCGAATGGCCTCAGATTCTAACCTAACCTTGCTTCATATTAGCACAGGTGACATGTGACGTATGGACTGATACTTTCTTTATATTGAGTTTATTTGCTTAACATCGACCGCTTTCCTGGAATTGCGCCATGCTAGTTGAAGCTAATTTTATATTAATTTGATGTTGAAATGAAGAAAAATATAATGTATTTTTAAAACTAAACTTTTAATAGAAGTATTTATTATAATTATATGGAATAAGGTTATTCTTATTACTATTAATGCGTTTCGTTCCTATATTGAAGATGTCAACGGAGTTAAGTCGTCTGGTTCTCCTGTGCATATGGGTGTGCCCCAGGGCTCAATTTTAGGACCTTTTCTATTTTTAATTTATATAGCTCACTTATCAAATTGTTTTGAAAAGAGTAATTGTTAGCTAAATTATTAAATTGTTTTGAAAAAAGTTATTGTTGACTTTACTGCAAGCTCTTCTCAGTAAAAGCAACCTTCTGAACTGAGTATTAGAGTCGATGTTGATAGAAAAATTACTTTTATTGGTGTGTGTTATTCTATTACAAAGCAACCTTACAAACCGAGAGTTAGAGACAATTCATAAGTGCCTGTGAAGGTCTATATGAATTACAACATGAAAATGACCAAGTTGTTAGTAATTTTAAATTAACACTTCGTGTCAATATATTTCTAAGTGTATTGTATAGACTGTATGTTTCTGTATACTCTGTATGTGTATAGATAGACTGTCTGTTTCATGAATACTTAGTCAATTTAAATAAGCTATCAACTTTTGTAGTATGTCTGTTTTATCTAAATGTATGTTTGCTTAACTGTGTCGCTACGTGCTCTATCTAAATTCTTAGTCTTTTTACTTACTAACTAACATCTTAACTAATATTTAAAATGCGAAAGTAACTCTGTCTGTCGGTCTTCCTTTCACGCTAAAACTACTCAAGTGATTTAAATGACATTTGGCACACAGATAGTCTAGAGCCTGAGATAGGACATAGGCTACTTTTTATCCCGGGAAAATGAAAGTCTTCCCCGGGTACGCGGGTGAAACCGCGGGGAGCCACTAGTCTTTTATATCTTAACATATAGGTACTTTTGACAATAGAAAACGAATTCACTGAATTCCTAGAAGCATTAAATTATATAGAGTGTTTAGTTTACCTAATGGATGCGGTCGTGACGTAGGCTCGCCCGATCGTTTCCTCGGATTAATTGTTTTAGATCACGCCAGCACAATTATGCCAATCGACCACAAACTGTCATAATATTCAATCACAATATGTGACTTAGACCCTCGACTTAGGGTGCAATTTACGGCACATGTGTATGTTTATTATTTCACTTTTCAGGCAGTCATCATATTGGAGGAGACAAATCCTGTGACGTCATAACCAGGAAGTATTAAATGGGAGTTTAAGATGCGTAGCCACGGAAGAAAGTCTCATTATCCAGTTTTGATCACGTGTTTGTGAAGGTGAGTGATTTATTTTATATCAATGACGATTTTACAGTTAAAATAAGGTCTTATAGAACTTCAGTAGTTGCAAACTATCGCTAAGTATATAGTTATATAAAGGCGAGCTGATTCTCTTTACACTCGCACTAGACTTGCACTAGACTTATCCGTTATTTTTTTAGCAGTAAACTCAGTATTTCGACTTTTATGACCACGGAGTAAAAACACGTACTAAGTTACATGGAGTTAGGAAGGTGATGTTCCGGATTAGTTTACTGCGGACCAGACCAATTTCTTACGCTAATCACCCATGCTATTCTAAAACTAGATTTCAAGCGATCTCTTCGACGATCGTGCGAATAGAGACCCTCTATCTGTTTGTGGTGCGAACGAAAGAGATAGACTATTCTTAGGCGTAACTTCACTGTCGAGATTGAATTCAGAATAGCGTAGTAACTATTATATAATCTGTGGTACGCGTGTGACGGACATTTGACCTCTCAATTTAACAGAAAAATTGTTAGAATGAGCTGTTTGCTACGGGACGTGACTGTGATCTTGCCGTTACATAAAATTTTAATTATGAAAAAATTTGAAGAAATTTATTCGTGAAAATAGTAAAATTAAGTGAGGTACATACTATGTAATACTTGAAAATGCGTGACGATGGAAAATATATACACAAAATATAGTAATTTTGCTTGGCAGGCTTATAAGAACTAGCGCATAACCCGCTAGGGGTTCTACGGCACCACTGCGTCAACAGTAGATTCATAAGATGCATTAAACTTACATTTCTTATTTAATCCAATGACTGTAGGGTCGGTGTACATCAACAAGATATTAATACACTGTTTATCCCTATGTGCATTAGCAAACATAACAAACAAACGTTAGCTTAGAAGTCGTCTAAAAATATGATTCAATATAAACAGAATTCGTTAATTAGTCACAAAACTCAGGTAATCAGCGAGGGCACGCATTTTGTTCCGGACCAACCCAATCAGTGGCGATAATGCCGGAATATCGGTAAATAGCTTTAAGTGGTCAATTGTGATTATCTCCTATGTTTAGTTTAGATAAGATAAAAGCGAACACACCAAACAAATAAGCGGCACGTTTTCCAGATGATCCGGGTGCAGAGGAACAACTTGTACTTCGTAGGGACGTTGATCCTCCTATCTGCTCAGACGACCTTCCTCGATGCGACCGACACAATCTGTCCGATAGGATACAGAGTTGCCTACGAAAATGGCAAGAGAAATCCATTATGCTACCGCCAAAAGGGCCCAGAACCCTTCGCAGACAAATTCAAAGATTGTGCCGGAAACCTTTTCACGAGAGAACTGTATAATAATTTGAATATCACGAAACCTAATTTAGTATTGTGGACTGACTATAAGACATCACATCCGGGTGGTCCATTTGTTGATTGGTCGTTCACGGAAAAAACTGGAGACTTGCTTCCGTCAACGGACGACGTCGACAACGATGGCTCTTTGGGGTACGACGAGATGTGCTTGGTGATACATCCCGAAACCAGTTTGACAGTGAAGAGATGTGAGGAGTACCATTACAGATACTGCATCGTTAAGCCATATGAGTCAGAAGCTTCAATCGATGGCTGCGATTCTATGGAGCATTCGATGCGGTTTAGGAGCCCAAGATCGACCTGTTTAACTCTCGACACGGGATACAGAGCAACTTGGACCCAATCTCTTCTAAGTTGTGTGAAACGTGGCGCATCCCTCCTGTATAAAGGATGGAGGTACTCAAATAATCCGTTGTTGTTGAACGGAACGACAGCATCGAGCAAAGACTTTCCATTGAGCGTACTATTTAATCCGACCAGAGGGTTGCAGAGGATCGATTCTTCTAATGTATCATTTGTGGTAAGATTTGGTTTCCTTCACTTACTTGTTTTTGCCACGGCCTTGATTTTGTGCATCAGTGGAGATAATGAAAGAATTCTACTGACAGTACCTACTTAAAACCATTCCTTAAATTTCACTGTAATGAGAATTAATAGCTTAGATTTATTTAACTCTTAATTAGTCAAAGACAGGTTTAATAATATTTTTGTCAATGGCTCCCGACTTTAATATTTCAGATTCCAGAAACCGAATATTCTGAATGGGACTTTCCAAGTCCAAATGATACGGATCAGTATGGATCCGTGCGTGAAGATGTGTTGGAATATGTCAACGGAAAGAAAATATTCAATCGAGTGATTTGTGAAAAACCTCTTCAGCTGAACATCACTAATTTTGAAATCAGTTTTACTAAGTAAGTTTCTTTCAGATCTCATCAGACACATTAATCCCATAGACGTTATTGAATAATTATTATATTATTGTTTCAGGGATGACAAAATTTCAATTACTGTAAACAGCACCGTTGACGAAAGTAATATAAGATGTTTCACAGACTCAATGTCTTTCTGTATGACTAAAACAGGGGACGTGAAAAGAAAATCAGGTTATTTTGAATTAGATCCAATATTCAACGGTTATTATTGGTGCGTAATAAGTGATTCAATCAATTACCATCCCTCTGAGTCAGAAAAAGTATTGTACATTAAAAAGAAAGAATTAAACACAACGAAATTGATCAACCTTTACGCGGTCGAGATACGTGTAGAAAAATACAAATTGGAGGATGTGCAAAAGATGAGTTACGATTGGAAGAAGAAAATTGAAAGATACATTTTCTATAAGACAGAATATGACAAGTTTTATGGGGATCCGAAGAACAGTAGTCAAACTGCTGAGAGCGATTTGAAGGTGTTCAAAAATGAACACTCAGAGCTATCACTTAAGGTTGGATCTTTAGTGAAGGGGATCACAGTAAAACAGGTGTATTTAAATGCGACGACGGCACTGCTGCATATGAGATTGGCGAAAGATGTTAAGCCAGTACTACCGGGGACTTGGAATGACCTGGAAGTGATATCCATGAAGACAGCGTACTACTGCAGCGAGCTTAAAGAGCAGGGGAAACCGCCACAGCCTCTAGGTAAGTCTTTTCAAAGATGTATTAGTGCATTTATATTAAACTTTTGGCAAATTCAACAATTTTTTTAATAGCAGTTCTGTTTTGATAGTTTTTAGGTCTATAAATTGGGATGAACTTTTTAGAATCTCCAAGAAAGCTTGTGATCGAAAATCAAAACTGAATGCTTCAGTGATAAGTATTTGTAATTTAAAGTCTACAATTCGACAGTATCGACGCAGACATAAGTTGGGTAGGATGATATATGACGATAAAAGATTACTATCTATTTTGGTTACCCCTAAGTTTTTTTGGACATTATTTATGACTGGTGGCTCTCCGCGGTTTTACGGCGTACCCGGGAGACCTTCAATTTTTGCGGGATAAAAAGTAGCCTATGTCCTTTCTCAGGCTCTAGACTGTGTACCAAATTTCATTTAAATCGGTTTTGTAATTTTTGCGTGAAAACGAGACAGATAGAGTTACTTTCGCATTTATAATATTAATGTAGAAATATAAAAAAATAAGATTTTTCGAGAATATTCTAAAACAAGTCTTTCCTTCCAAGGTACTACGATCACTGTGGGTTGCATCACATACAAATGTGTGGGGAACTTCAACACGGGAGTCCAGTGGATACAGACAGCTGAAGGATGCACCACAACCTCCTTAACTTCATACCTGAGGGTCACAGACAAAATACCAACTGCTATACCCGTAAGTAATCTTAATTCAATATTATTTCAGTACTAAAATAAGAACGTTTTAAAATTGCTGAAGTGTCGTTTAGTTATTTAGGTTAGGTTATGTTAAAAGTAATCTTTACCTGATACGGGGAACACTCGTAATTAGTATTTTATCAGTGAAGAAATTTTCGAAATTGGTTCAGTAACTTATTATGAATAACAAAAAAATACAAATCATTGACTTATTAATACTAGTTTAGATATCGAAATATTTAAACTCCTGTGTCAGTTTCTATATTTTCGTCTATATACAAAATTTCTTCAAACTAAGTAGGTATTAGTTTGCTAGTATGTATGATGAGTATTTTTTCATATATTTCAACTTTTAATGAATTGACCAGATATAGTTTCCTTAATTTCACATAACTAAACATTAAATATTGCAATAATCAACAATAAAGTTGCTCCTAACAATCTATGGTAGGTATATAAAACGAATACCGGCTTTAAAAATCTAATAATGCAAGCACTTCAAGTAATATTTTATTACAAAGATAACATCCACAATCATTACATAAAAACGTACTATTAACAGATTATTAATATTGTATTAATAGTTACATTTTAATTTACTAAAACTTTTACGAATGCATGTCTAATATAAGAATGTTCATAAATTATTACATCTTTTTGAAACTATTTGTATATTTGTATAAATTATATAGATCTAAACTTACTCTCGAGATATCGCACACCTAGATCTAAAGAGAGTTAAGTCGAAAATCGGTGATATTGAGTTATTTCTTTTCTAACCTCACCATTTAATTTCCTAATATTCAATACCTTCCAAATTCCTATCCAATAAAATGGTGACATTTAATTTTCCATAGGGATACCTATCACAATAAAATAAATTCAAAACTCAGTGTTAGATAAATGAGACATCTAACTCTAAAAGTTCTTCTAAAACTCGGAGTTCGAGTTTTTCAATTTCAATTCGAGTCAATATGAACAAAAAGTAAAATCTCCTTCATATATTATTGTAGATATGAGATGACATAGTTTATGAACTTAAATAACAACACTAATAAACTAACAAACAAACAAAACTTGTAGCTGCAAATACGCAAAACTTCCGCTGACAATTCGGACGAATCCGGTGAATTAAGCGAGGATGAAGCAACGAGTACCGTCGTTTACCCACAGGAACACAGCACTGTCACATTAGACACATTTACGATATCATATCCACCTGTCAGACCACCAACGATACCGCCAATAGATATAACACCAACCGTAATTCCGACCACGGAAACACCGACAACTACAGAAACTCCGACAACAACGGAACTTCCAACAACAACGGAACAACCAGAAATACCCGTAAGTTTTGTAACGATCGGTCTGTTTCTGGGTGTCGTATTGTAGTTCTTTTGACTGTTTCGCTCTCTCTTGCTGTTGTTTCCGTTGTATTGTAGTGTTGTTGTGGTTTACAATTATGCAGTTGTTTGTGTCTTGGAGATGCTTTTATTGTAGTTTCTGTTATTTAATACTCTCTGTGTTTACGTAGATACGTACTGTGTATACTTATACACAGTACGTATCTACGTAAACTGTACTGTAACGTACCACAGTATCCACTTGGATACTGTGGTACGTTATAGAGTGTTCCTTTCTGCTTATTGTAGTTATCAATGCTAAATGTAATCTTCTAATTATATTAGCTAAGCAGGTTGGTTTTAATAATTATATTTATTATATTCTATATTTCTTTAGAGCTCATAAAGTGGCTGCAACTGTAATGTTTTATTACAGCAAGATTTACTTGAAAAAGGCTTTTTGTTTTGTCTTTATTGTCATAGAAATATTAATTACCTAAATACGTGGAGCAGATCGGTGAAGTAGATTGGGAGGTAGTTTTAAATTCGGTTAAACTTCAAAAATATAGGTACAGCTGAGATAAAAAAACGCTTTATTCACAAAGCGAATTGCGATCATATGGCAAATGTTTATAAGATACATTATTATAGTGAGCTTTTTAGTATGCAACTTCGTTTACTTTCTTAGTATAAACCTTTGTTGATTTATATGTGGGTTTGTTTCTAAAATAGGACAAAGGTTTGTTTTGCAATGCATGTACAGCTTTGTC
Organism: Thyatira batis; assembly: GCA_905147785.2. Classification (NCBI taxonomy): domain Eukaryota; kingdom Metazoa; phylum Arthropoda; class Insecta; order Lepidoptera; family Drepanidae; genus Thyatira; species Thyatira batis. Next base: position 11,130,607 of record LR990489.1, read on the forward strand.
ACTAATATCATGTTTAATGTTTTTTGCATGGTCTTTATTTAACTTTGTAATAAAGACGAATCAAAATAGACTTCTAAGAATTTCCGTGTGATAATTTGCAGCTCGAAGATCAGCTGAACCAAGTTATAAACAATCTAGAGTATCTAGTCAACAACAGTTCGATGTCTCTTATGGCTAAAGACATTGATGGTCCATTTAATGAGGTAAGAATATTTTACCATATCAAATTTTTCTGTAGTGTAACTTTTTCATATAGTTAATTCCTTTTTCATTAATATTTTTTCAATAGGTTATTTAATTTTAAGAGATCAATTTAGCTACACTGACTATATTCAATATTGCCACAAGTGCAGAACAGACTTAACTATTTCTCAAAATAATTTTATTAATTAAAGAAATATTCTGGGATATTTTTCACACACGCCTAATGATTCCTAACTGCGTGTGCTGTGGTAACCAGATAGCTGATATACTACTTTTTCAACATACTTATACAGATAATTACATCTAAACACAGATTATACGATCATGTTGATGCATCAACATTTGTATCTTGTAAAGGAATCAATCCACGGCTCGTAACTTAGGGTGCCGTAAAGACAGAGTAAAATTTCAAGCTCCAACGAAAAACTATTCCAGGTAAACAATATCCTATCAGCAGCGGACGCCAGTCTACCAATACCAGGTCGCCTTCTCCATTTACTAGACGACATTGGAGCTAGGTTGGATCTGAACGGGTCTCGCCAAAACATGACTGTGAGGGAGAACATTGCGTTACTCGTCACTGACGCCGGCCCAAGCTTTCCCGTCAGAGGTTTCAGAATATCTTCTACTGGCAGTGAAGTGTTTCAGGAAGCTGCATTTGAAATCATCAATGGTGAGATTTTTTAAAACAGCTATACTTATGCTTAAGAGGTAATGTTGGATATTTTGCTTGTTTGTCTACATGACATCAAATAACAGACATATTGTAACAGAACAGCTATATTGTACGAAAATAAGATAAAAGTAATCCTAATTATTAGTAAAGGATCCAAGATCTCGTTACATTTCATTGAACCCCCAATTTGTTTTTGCTACGTAGACCCTCTGACTGAGTATGCAGCGACCCATAAGGATTCTTACAGGCTTTGGCTAAAACTGGTTTAGATCTTATTATTATTAGTATCAATGAGAATATTTGTGGCAATGAACAATCACGGCTAAAGAGAGCAAACTTGTCACTTCAAAAGAAAGTTCTAGATTACCACTGGAAACTTCTAGATTCATCGCTGAGACAAGTGTACATCCTAACTTATATTATAAATGCGAAAGTAAGTATCTCTGCCTGTCTCGTTTTTACCCTAAAATTACTGAACCGAAATGAAATTTGGTACACAGTAGTCTAGAGCCTGAGAAAGAAGGCTACTTATTATCCCGGGTAAATAGAAGATCTCCCGGGTACTAGATGATGACAAGTCTTTCTTTACAGAGGACGTGAACGATACCCATTTAGCGACTGCAGGCAGTGACCTGGTGGTACAGTTGCCACAATCACTAACCGAGTCCACCCGACGGATCAGCTTCGTTGTATTCCGTAACGATAGGGCGTTCCACAGTAAGCATGACCTCTATATGGTCAACAGCAGAGTCCTCAGTGTCAATATTGAGAATCTAACGCATTTCGATCCTGGAGAGGTAAGGAAAATCTCAAAATAGACTTTTATATATCGAAGGATAGCCAAAAATTTGCCGCATATAGGTGCCACAAAGACAAACGAATTGCTATTTTAACTTAGTGCATATTTACTATTTTATTTAAAGTTTTTTATTTAATGTAAAATTTATCACAAACTCTGATTCCTGACTTTCCAAATTTGGGTAATATTGCAGCAAGCTACAATATAGCCGGTTTGACGATTGGACTGTAATAAATACATATTAAAAGAGGTTTTATATTGGACAATTTCAAAGGAAAATACAGTTCGTAGTGAACTGCATGCTACAAAATATTGTACCAAATGAGAATACATAGGAGCCTGACAAACGTGAATAAAGGACGTTTCTTAATAGCCTAAATTTTGTTAAACATGAAAACTTATCAATATTTTGAATTTTTTCAGGTGATAGACCTCTATCTCAGTCCCAACAGAGGTGTCCCAAACATAAACGAGACTCGAAGATGTGCCTTCTGGGAGTTCAGCGAAAACGACACCGGTCAGTGGTCACAGGAAGGCTGCAGATTCATCCCAGCCTCGAGACCAGGTCTGTTAGACGCGTGCCGTTGCGACCATCTCACTCACTTCGCCGAAATTCTCGTTCCCAGCAATTTCACTCAAACACATAAGGATATTTTAGAAATATTGACCATCGTCGGATGCATTCTATCCATTTTGGGCCTGCTCTTTGTTGGTATTACCGCAGCGTTGTTCAGGTCTTGGCGAAGGGATTTCAGCAACAAGATCTGGTTGCAACTCTGTATCGCTATCTTCCTTCTGAGCCTCTGCTTCCTGATTGTGGTTTTCGCCGGATTCAATAGATTTGACGTCATCTGTATGCTAATTGGTGTGACACTTCATTATTCTGTGCTAGCGTCCTTCTGCTGGATGTTCGTGGCTGCTGTCTTGTCTTATAGAAGATTGGTGCTGGTGTTCACTCGAGACGCCTCGCACAAGTTGCTAAGAGCATCTGCTTTTGCATGGGGGGTGCCTTGTGCAATAGTCGGGATCCTTCTAGCAGCCGCTCCACACTCTTACAACGGATATTTAGACGATAAGACGCCAGGTGCCAATTTCTGCTATCCCACAGGTTTAGCAATGTGGCTGGCGATTTACGCCCCTATCGCAGTAATTTTAGTCGCAAACTGGACACTATTCGTTCTCATAGTTCGTTCCGTGTTTGCATCCACGAGGATCCAGAGGCATGGTGATTCGAATGAAGCGTTTCGTTGCGCTTCCGTCAGCTGTTTGCTGGTCTTCTTATTTGGGTTGCCGTGGATTTTTGGCCTCTTCGCCTTCAATGTGGTGGCCGCTTATTTCTTCACCCTGACGGCGACGTTCCAAGGATTCGTTCTCTTTGTGTTCTTCATTATTGGGAACAAAAAGACGAGAGATCTTTGGTTAAATAAACTGAAGATAAAACAGACTAGAAAAGTTCCTGTTACGTCATCTACGTATACTAATAGGAGCACGGGCGGTGGCCCCTTGAGGCCAGCTGGGCCGGCTTCTATGGAAGTTAAGTTTTCTAAGCCTAGGTCTTTGGCATCCCCAGATGATTCGAGATTCTCCTGACAAAAGGCAAAAGGTAAACCGCCCAGGAAAGGGTGGTATGTGGGAAGTTACGAGTCCTTTCAAATGTAACTTGCGTCTCGATAATTACGTTTTTCTCTTTTCTAGTCTTGTGGTTTGTTTTCTCTGTCACAAATGTGGATGGAGACTTTGCAGCAAGCGTTTGTGTTTTATTAGCTCGTTTAAGTCTAATGATGAGGCGTGTAACAATGTATTTTTTTAGATTTTAAGAACTACTTAGATGGCAATGTTCACCTTTCTATACAAATAAGTCACATTCTTTGTAAATGTAGATTTTACCCACTTGAAGAGTTGTTTAGTACCTGTTGTTATTATTATCAGACTATGAATTAGTTAATTTTTCAACGATCATTTTGGTTTTCTCATAAACTACTTGATGAGAAAAAATTTACTTGGTGTAGATAGCATAACAGCGCCATCTAGGGATGTTACGAAAAACTTACTCATGTAAATTACAAAAAAATTACGTGGGTTAGAAAAATTGGTTTTTTATTAGACATTGTTAATTATTATTTATAATTTGAGTTTACCAGCGATTATGGTCTAAAATAATTTATCAATCAAAGAGAGTTACCAAATATTATTTATTATTATGCTTGTTAATGGAAAAGCATTACATTATATTGGTTAAATGTGAACTCATGTTAAAAATCAGGCATTTGTATCTATGTATGTTAGAAAATTTTTCTAATAGAAAAAAATTGTTAATTGGAAAAGAAAATTTCAAAACGGGTAACTTTACGATAGAGCAACTTTACTCCAAGTGTAAATAAAAGAAGATGTAAGTAGAGAACAAAATATAAAAAGAAAATGTGACCTTACATTGAAAACAAAAAAAAATAGATTACTTTTAAGTAGTTTGTTTGTACCTACTAGTGAATAAGCACAGAGGCATTTATTATAACTGTATTTATTTAGTAAATAAATATAACTTACAATGTACCTTTGGTTTCTCTCAAAGTTAAGCTAATAACAACCACCTTAGTTATTACTAATTATTTTTTGTAGTAATATTTCTACATTATTATGTAAATATTATAAAAGCGATATCATTAATTCTGTAAAAACAACATAAAATTTTCTGAGGCACGTAACGCCATCTTGTGTCAAATAGAAGAATTAATTGTTGAAAATACTTCTTTAGTTATGTGCATGTTGAAGAACGTAAAATTAGTACCTATTAGGAGAATATTAGTCTAATGGCGTAAGTTCCTTAGCTTGATAGACCTTATTTAAATAATACATAGTTTTATTCTAACTTGGAGTGAAATCGTTAGCCGTACTTTTGTGATGGGTGGTTAAAACCCACTGGAATTTTTGCAATAATAATGAAAACTTCGTGAAACTGATTGATTTTCTAGTACTAAGTACGTGATTACTATTTATTCTAATACTAGCTTCCGCCCCGCGATTTCACCCGCGTAGTTCCCTTTCCCGTAGGAATACGGGAATAGAATAGGTATAGCCTTCCTAGATAAATGGGCTATCTAACATTGAAATATTTTTTCAAATCGAAGTTCCTGAGATTAGCGCGTTCAAGTAAGCTAACAAACAAACAAAATCTTCGGCTTCATTATATAAGTAAAGATGTGCAATGAAGTCAGATACTTACAGATTTCCAACAGCTTCAATACTTCGATCGATGCAGTATGAAGAGGCGGTTATTTACCAGATTTATTGTGTGTGTGAGACCCTGCCTCTAACATGCTTCTCTATAAAAGTTTTCAGGCTGTTCGTATTTCAAATATATAATACTTAGGGGAAAGGAAGGCAAGACGGACCCTGTAGGTAAAACGGAACATATTCATAATTTCGGAACTACTAACCCAGTCTATGAATGAGATATTCCATCTTATAGATTGGCATTACATATGTCTCGGTCAGTGTGCCCAACAACATCGCCTGCGTGCACGCAATTTTAGCAAGGTAAGTTTGTTTTTTAATATTTTGATGTAAAATTTAGGATTTTTGACTAGCCTTCGGTTTTGATGGGGTTATGATAACATGTCCCGGTTGATTCCATGGCCAGAATGTTTTATTGTTGACTCAATATTTAACTTTGAGAGCCATTACATTCGGCATAACCTCAAAATATTTGTGTTAAGTTAAGAACACCTAAAAGGCAAAACGGCACCAGGCAAAACGGACCGAGGTGCCGTTTTACCTTCTATATAAATTTGTAGTATATTATAATTTTTCTTGTTTTATGGTTACTTATGGTAGTGTTATTCGTTTTAGATGGTTAATAATTACAAAAGAACATCTAATCGGAATTCATGGGATGAAGCCAACATGAAAAGCGCTATTAAGAAAGTCATATCGAAATGTATTCGGAATCTACAGATGGGTGGGTGCAATGTCAAAATTGCCAGTCATGGGCACATTGCGCTTGCGCTAGAATAGACGATGACGATGTTGAGGTTCAATTTGTATGCGAAAATTGTACTGATTAGGGTTAGTCCGTTTTGCCTTAAAGGGTGGTCCATTTTACCTCTTATATGAAGGTAAAACGGACCAAAATAAGTTATTAGAAATCATCTAATATCTTCACTAATTGTGATTTGATTAAAGTCTGATTAATAAATAAGATAAAGATTATTGTGTCGATTAGTTGTACTGATAAAAGATGTAAATAAAGATGACATTTTTTTTTCTAAATGCGTTTTTCCTTAAGTGGTCCGTTCTGCCTTCCTTTCCCCTATACATGGAAACTATGGCCCTGGTGCGTCAGCTATGCATTTTATCTAAACCTTTTCATAATCTTGATTAATTACGTGAGATAAAAATTAGCACAGGGTAGCAATCGTCGCATAAATAGATCGTTGTCATAGCAACCCCCTTATAGAAACCTCCACGCTTCATCAACTCACGTGTTTACGTCGCCATGGCATTGACAGCGACATTACAGCCCTAACGTTCAACAAAACAACACTCGATCGTCTCAAAATGTTCTGGGGGATCAGCCCTGCCCTCGACCTGCAGCAAGAGTACTTGAAAAATGGTGACGAAAATGCGTACGAGCTCAACTTCCTCATTATCGGTGGATGCGACGGGAGGCATCTTTTGAAAACGTTATCGCAAGCTTATCGGCATACGCGGCGATATATGAACTTATTCGTCGTCGACGGATGTCCAGAGCTGATTGCAAGACAGCTCCTGCTCACTTCATTGGCTTTAGAGAAGACGACAAGATGCGGCCTTCAGGAAAAGACTCGTCGTTTTCTCGAAGTCTACGGGAATATGCTTCTACGTCCCCCAACATCAAGGTACGTCATCGCCAAAGCTCGACAACTAGTCGGCATGGTGACTAACCCGGATTTCATGAGCTGCCTGCTACCATGCGTTTCAATCGACCAGATGAAGTATAGAGAGAGAGACTATATGGAAAATTTAATCAGCTTTTGGACAACTGGAAATACGAATCAATTTAACGCCGTCGAGCTATGGGAGCACCGCGTTAGACAAAGCCTCGGGGTGAGGTACGACAACAGAATAGGTGTGTTCGATTGGGACTACCATATGCGTATGAAGGAAATCGCGGGTCAAATATGCTTCCACGAATACAAGCATTTCCGAGAACACGGAGTGGCCTTCACATGGTTGGAAACAGAAGTGTGCCGTCCAAACGTAAGCTTGGCGGCTGGAGTGTATAAATGTGGGGACAGATTTCTCCACCGGGGCTATTTAGGGGATTTGGTGACGTCACCGTATATAGCTTTCGGGTTGGACTGCGAGGACCAAGACATGCTCAAGTCCACTCATGGAGTGAACTACAAGAGGTCGACAGATATCTCAGAGCGGAACGTCATGAGAATGTTGTACGAGTTGGAAAATCGTCAGCAATTCGATACGACAATTATGAATTTGAGCAATGAGCAAAACTTAGGGATGGTGGTGATGAGCCAGCTGGATGCGAAGATATCCGAGAGTGGACCCGAAGCGCCGCTGGTCTTGCGAGAGGACCGTGACACGTACATAATCGTAGACTATGGGAAAGTGCACTTTCTGTCTTTGTCAGCGTTGGAACACTATCCGCATAAGCCTCAGTTCCAAGGGTTGTTCCATGGGGTGTTCCTGGGTCATAATATGTTACCGCGAGTCAAGCCAAGTGTGTGGTCGATGGCGCGGGACGATGCTATAGTGATCATGGAATCTAGGAAGTACATGGTGGAAATGAAACGTGATGATGTCAAGGCGTATGGAGAACAGATCCGCCAAGCCGCCTCTACTGCACAGTGTGACAAAATAGCGTCATTCGACCCTGAAAAGGATGATTTTGCCAAATTCATTATTAGGAGACGAAGCGAGAGCACTGATGTGTCAACATAAATATAGTATAATTTTCTCTGTAACTTAATCGATTTAAATGTTGTGTTATTATGACTTATTATTATTAGAGATTTATTTAAACCCATATTTTTGAAAAAGATTCCATAAAATATACATACAACTGACAAGTAATAAGCATGTCTTAGTGGCTCAGTTGGGAACGCACCGACTAACGATCATGAGGGTGCAGGTTCAAACCCTTGACCCGTCCCTCTGAGTTGCTTGGTTTTGGGTTGCATTAGCTCTCGGTGAAGGACAACATCGTGTGGAAACCTAAAAGCGACCTAAAACCGAAAAACCCTAAAAGGCGTGTGAAGTCCGCTAATTCGCACTAGGTCCGCGTGGTGGACTATGGTCTAGATCGCCGCATCTCGTGCCTTTCCTCTTGTTCGCGGAGGTTCGAGCTCGAAAAGGATAAAAGAAAATAATTAGTAACACATCACAGTAGGTACGCCTAAAAACAAACAATTTAAATAAAACAATGCATAAAATTTGTGTTCATCTATTTTTTCATTAATAATATGTTACATTCATTTAGTAAATCATATAGCAAATATTATTTACAAGGACAAAATCAAACGGAAAAATTACAACGTCTCAACGTGTTTTTCGTTTAAAATTCGTATTTTTATATTACATAATATCACTTAACGTTAACATCTCTAATTCAATAGTTCGGTAGTGTCGAATGTTGTCCGCGAACGTTCGTAACTGTGCGATTGAGGAAATTATCGTATTGTTATTGAGCAAGTTCTTTTTTCCTCATAATACAACATTCATACAAACGATTGACGTAAAAAACACACTTACATTTCCACTTCTGTCAATTTTATTAATTCTTTTTCAACGCTCCCCACGAGTGGTAAGGTTCTCTATATATTACACGTTATTTGAATTTTACATCATCTACTATTCCACTGTCCATATAGACCCATTACATTATATGCTTATAGAATAGACATTGAATTTCCTGTAGACATTACTACGGTGTAATATACAGATGCCTTTAATTATTTTAATATATTTTTTTAATAATCAGTTACGAAGATTCGCACAATTGCCAGAGCACTACCGTGAGCATTGGCGGTGTCCGGCGCCGTTTGCAATTGACGTGTTAGGCCTACGCGTACAAACTTAACCTGTGCCACGGATCACGGCATCGCAATAAGAGCCATGTCGGCAGCACAGGCAAGTCTGGTGGTACAAGAACGCGCGCTCGCGACGCCTCACTGGGTGTCCAACTCGTGTTTACGCCCAATCGATACTGTTTTCAAATAGGATGACAACAGACTTAGGAAGTTGACTCTGATTCGATTGAGCATGTGCGTGTATTTAATTTCGCGCGTCGCGGATCCGCCCGCAAACTAGGGTGACAATGGCGTCGCGTCAGTCTGGGACATCCGCATCGCCGGTCGGATCCGCGTCGCGCCGACGAGTGCCACACCCAGCTACAGAGTATTGCAAATACAACTACCCTGTACGTGTTCATAGTATCTATTTAGACTTACTTAAAGTTATAACGCATAACTATACGAGTAGATAAATTAGCCGTGAGTGGGCCGCGGGGCCCCACGGCGCCAGTGAACATCGTACCAGAGTGATAGCAGCCGATACGGGCAACTCAATTACATTTTAGTTTTGTTTTAATTATTATTGAATAGTTTAATCGTAAGTTACCTACGAGTAATATCCGTGGCCGCGCCACCTAACCTAGCGTAAACGCGAATGAAACGATAACTTCCTAAATTGTCACAATTAAATAAACTTGAAAACTATAACATATTACCTTTAACATACATATTTCACATCACTTAATGATCGTAAATTCGTTTTAATTCAATACAATAATAATAAATATTCTGATAAATCGAAATAACTTTTATTCACAATAAAGTTTTAGAATATGTGTACTTTACGGGCTAGTTAATACCGAATTATTATTGCACGGTGGTACGAGATCTCTGAATTGAACATGCTATAATATAACAGATCGACTCATAGTTTTAATGTAACAGAACATTATTATAGTGAACAACTAGCCTATGATCGGTGGTGTAGGTACATCGACGTTGGTGATGGCGCTTAATTCATTATAACCCTAAAGGCGTCGTCCAGTGACATGAAGCTGGGCGTTATTCGGAGAGGTGATACGGTATGAAAGCGATTGTTACTCTCCGGGGACGGTTGCGTTATCGCCCACCTTCTCGACGTGAGCCGTCGCGACGGCGCGCGGCTCGGCGTCGGGCGGCGTCGGGCGGACTCGGGCGACGTCGGGCGTCATCGGGCGTCGTCAGATGAAGCCGAGCGGCGTCGAGTGGCGTCGAGCGACGTCGTGCTCGTCGGGCAATGCTCCGAACGTAGGACTCAAACAACCGATCGTCGAAACAATACTCTACTCTATAACACAGAGATGCAGGACGTCGAGCTCGTCCGGTCGCCGGCGAGGGTCGACAGCCTCACGCACTAACACATGTTACATTAAAGCTTCGCTTACGTTTACCTTAGCTCAATTTGTTAATCGCCTATCTAATTTGCAAGCTACTTGAGCCCCGTCTGTCGGAAGTCAAACGAAAGCGAACTCGACGTCTCACAGACCTCGGCACCGTACAACATCTTACGCTACATCCATATAACGATAAGTCTTAATTTAGTTTATTTAGACATACAATCTGTCGCACCGCCGCCGCCCGGGGGGCCGCCACCCGAACAAAGATAAGAGTATAAAGCGTATCGATTTAATAAAACGTACATAATCACTAAACATTTCAACGTAACAGATATCTCCCCGCGGCCGGCGGCCGGCGGTCGGCGGCGACACGCACCGAGTCGAGACTTACATTCGACGGTTTACGCTAAATCTTTCAAATACTACAGTTCAGTCATATCTTTTATGTAAAGTGCATTTAATACTCATAGTTCAATATTATTTACAAGTCACTGAATTCGCTAACGATAACTAGGTATTCACAAGCGTCGCTTCCCGCCGCGGCGTCGTGGGTCGCGTCGCCTAGAGCTATGTGGGTAGGTCAGCGGGACGAGCTACGCGCGGGAACGGTGGGGCGGGTTGGGCGGGGCGCGGCGGGGGTCAGTGCGTGTACTCCGGCTTGCCGGCGGGCGGCGGCGCGTCGCTGCCGGAGCTGGGCGGCGGCGACGGGAAGTACTCGCGCGCCGGCACCGTCTCTTCACTCGCCCACCGGGCTAACTGTTGTTGAGCTTGAATAAATTCATCACTAGAAAATGATAGAGAAGAGGAACGGAGAGTCGAGGCGCGGCGGCGGACGGCCGGGGCCGCTCGCCCCGCGGCCGTGTGGAGTGTCGCTGCGGCTAAACGTGTCGGCGGGACGTGCGACCCACGAGCCCACGGACCAGCAGATCCGCGGACCCACGGACCAGCAGATCCGCGGACCCACGGACCAGCAGATCCGCGGACCCACGGACCCACAGACCACTACTAAACTAGACACCACACGACAAACTATTATGAAATTCAAGCTTAAACGACTGTGCAGCACGTTAGATGTACATACAGAAAGTGTCAGATAAGAAATAATGAATGAAAAATGTGGGGTCCAGTTCTTCATATTTATGGCCTGTGGCTCACAACTGTATTTCATTGGTGAAATGTCATGAATCTAATATTTAATATTCATAAATAATTATACAAATATTTTACAATATTTATATTTTTTAATTAAGGTCCCTTTTAAGTCCATCCCGCCGTATAAAATTCAAAATTATGTTTTTATAGAATGTTTAGAGTAGCCTAAAATTTGGAAAAGGCATGCTGGATATAGCCAATCGTGGGTCTCAATGGATAAACTATATTTTCATATTTTGTTTATCAGCAAAAAGACCCGAATATTACTTGATGGTACAACATAGTACGTGTTTAAGTGTCAGTGTGTGTATGCAATGATCAAAATGTGTTCGCACAGTTTTTTATATAAACAGTATATTTTCATAGATTTTGCCCTGCGATCACATTCCTTTAAGCAAATAAGGTCGTACATTATTACATTATAAAAATTAGTTTTAGAGAGTTTGTAGAGATTTGTAAACGTTTATGATGTCTCCAATTTTATATAAATTAGTTTTAGATACTTGGTAAGTAGAGACTTGTAAAAGTTTATGTCTCAAATTTTAATAAAAAAGGCCAGTACCATAAACGTACAATAAAAACCAGAATTAGTGTCTTCGGACAAGAGTTAAAAAAATAATTATGGACATATCTGACTGGAACAATAAATTTTGTTTCATTTCTGTCACACAGTCACTAAATCTGGATTTTATGTAGATCTATGGTAAATTAATGACATAGAATTATATTTAAAATGAAATGAAATGAAATAAATTTATTAATTCAAAATGGCCTTCACAGGCACATATGAAACGTCGACTCTAATGCTTGCAATTTGATTCTAATGTTTGCAAATTAGTAAGACCTTATGTGTGTGAGTGAGAGAGAGAGGTCACATAGTCGGTCTCACCTCTCGCTGTCTGGTGCGTCGCGTAGACGTTCGGCATCTGCCGTCTCGTAGAGTGCGTCGTCGTCTGGCGCCCCCCCGCGAGAGTGTCCCAACCCGCCCAACCCCGAGCCCAGCGACCCCGGGGTTGCGCCGCCCGACCCCGGGAACCCATGGTGACGGCCACTACCCCCACCGCTACCGCTGCCACGGAACCGCGGGTACGCGAACCGAGGCTCCTCCTCGCCGATCCTTCCGCGGCACCTACTGAAAATGTAATAAGGACTGGTCACTACAAATGTTGATAATTAAAAAAAAAAATTGTATGAAAATTATGGTCACCCTACGCAATTTGTTGAGTCATTTAAACTATCCCGGTAGTTTTATACGGTTTCCAGTTATACAAAAGACAAAGTGTGTTATAATGTCACGAGAACATATTAAAGTTGTAATGTATTGGTAGTGTAATATAACATTATGCTTGCCTCAATTATCCTGAGTATGGATTGTATAAATCCTATTTATATTAATAATATCAAAATCATTATCATATTAAATATATCTATTCAAAATGTTATCCAATAGGCTAACAAACTAGTCCCCGTCTTAGAAATAAGACCATCTGGCTCGCGGTACCCCAAGCCCAATCAAACAAAGCCAACTCACGGCTGCATGTCGCCCGGCTCGATCCTATAGTGGCGGTCCCTGTCGGCCTCCGTCTCGGACATCCTGATGTCTTCAGACCCAGATGGGCTCATATGGCGGCTGGAGTGGTGCTCGAGCTGGCGGATCAGATCTTCGAGGTTGCGGATGCGGATAGGACCGCAAGGGACAGCGTCTTCATCCTCATCGACGGCGCTAGGAGTTCGTTCGCGCTTGTACTCGTACTCTTGAAGAGCGCGGAGGTCCCCAGATCCACCGGGCCCTCCGGGGCCACCGGGACCTCCAGGGCCACCGGGGCCACCGGGGCCACCAGAGCCTGCCGCAGTGGCGCGCTGGGCCGCCGCAGTTTTGAGAGCAACTATTATGTTCTCGTGGTAGCCGTTCAGGTCCTGAAGATAATTCAAGTAGTTTGGTTAGGTTAAATTGATGTCACGATGTAATTCTTTCAAAATGGACGTCGCTTAAAAATGGCGGATGTTGTAGTTTATGTCATTCATTTCAATATGGGCATCAAAATAAAAGGATTCGGGGAGTAAAATGAGCAAATAGTTTATGAGTGTGTTAAAATTGACTACGGCCGCTGCTTTCAAGATGGTGGATACATATTCTTATTTTGGGATATTAAAAGCATATCAAAAATATTCTTAGAATCTTAGGTGATTATATGATTCAGCACGTAACATATCCTATTTACCTTCAAATTTCGATATATAGGTACCTTGAATTTATACTCCATATCGGCGACGGCACCCGCAGGCTCTTGCCCATCGGAGTGGTCTCCGGGCTCCAGCTGCTCGGACTGCGAGTCCTCCGCCCACTTGTCCTTGCCTTCAACTGCCCCGTACCCGTGCTTCTTCAGAATCCCCTTCTCCGGCTGTTTGGCCATCGAGTTCGGAGCTACGTCTATGAACGCTATGTCTTCTTCGCCTGATGGAAATAGATTAGCATCGAAATCCCTAAGCTAATATTGCTCAGTAAAGAAGAAAAGGCTGTGTGAAGACTATCAAACTGACACTATACTCTGGAGGTGCACTATAGCCTAAAATACCGTCGATGTTAGAGAGATGCTCTCTCTTGTAATAGGGACGAAATAGCTGATGATGATGATGATGATGAAAGAAGAATAGTGAAACAAACATTTTTGACCTACAATTCTTCTTTCTTTTTTTAGCTTCTCCTCTAGGCCAAAGTCCGAACTACCAACCCAATAACTCTTCTAAGATATTTACCCCCTTACCATCACAAGATAACTGCAATCTACAAGCATATATCTGGTAAGAAGAAAAATAAAGAGACATTTTGAAAATCTAGACAATTGAAGATGAAGAAGAATTTCGTACAAAGAAGTAGATCGTCATTTTGTAGTATTTGTTACAAAACCATAATTATGAGATATTTACCAGAATGTGTGGGTTCGTCTTCACTTCCAGAATGAACACGTTTCATTTGTTTGTGGTCCCTGAAAATGAAAGAAAGGAGGTTGTTAATCAGTCTCAATGATACTCTTACAATAGCATTTGCCTTAAGGTAAACTTTTTTGAGAGGATCAAGTTATTATTTTACTAAAAATATAAAGCGATAATTTCCAAGATATGCTAGATTATTAAAGTCTTTACATAATTTATACAAGATTATCACTTACGGGTATCTGCTAGTGCTCCCGGAACCAGACATGTGGTTTCCGTGCCTGAAGATAACTCGCTGAGAGTCCCCTCGGCTGAGGACATAGAAAAAACCATCTAAAACTTCAAACAAGTATTAGCAAGACAGCCTTTCTAATTTATCTACGATCTTTGATTTATAACCCACTGCACTACGTTATAATGCTAAAGAGCTGTAGACTTTTTAATGGATGAGTATTTTAGCAGCACACACCTTTATACTCAAAGGTCCTTATAATCAATTTGGAATGAATAAGCTGAAATTCTACTTGTGATACTGCTAGAATTGCTTTCTAGTCATTCTAGTCTTTTCTTATAGTACTAAATCTAAATCGTGATCTAGTTTTACATAATGCGGTGTATAAGCTTTGGATCTATTATTTAGTTTCATACTAATTCTGTGGTTTCAATCCTGAGAGAATTCGGTAATCTGCATTGATGACATGCTTTTCGGTTGACTTCGTAGATAAAATCCATACTTACAGAAATTTACAAAGCCAAAAATCCCGAATTTTAGTCAATTTTCCTATTCACTAATAAAAAAGAAATTAAAAATAAGCGCGAAGACGTGTTCGTGTAACGCACAAATAAGTAATAGAAAAAAACTGCCACTCGTTTCTGCTCCAAAGCATTTTGGTTTTAAAGCGTAGTGTATGTAAAAGCGATAATCATGTGAGCACAAATAAATCATATGCGGTGCGGCCATTACTCGACGCGGCAAGCATTCGACGTACCTTAAAAGATTTCTGATTTTGAGTAGATGAGATCCATTAAAAGAAACCAAGAAAAGAAACGTTTAATTTCAGAATGTCTCTTGTATACCTACCTTTGCATTTTGACTGAAATTACCCATAGACCATAACTCATGGTGTGTGTCAAAGGTTTAAACAACATGCTAAAACTAAAGAGTACTCTTAAATTAATACTTGTGTACGTTTATTTTAAAAAAATATCCCTCATTTCTCATGGTGCCACTTGAAAGTCCTAAACTCTCATGCCCATATTTATATTAAAATTTCTTCATCTTCTGCGATTAAAATCCTGATAAATCAATTAGTACCTAAACCCTTCATCGAAAGACTCAAATTGCAACCACATGAACAGTCTCAAAAACCATATTCTCACCTGAAGGTATTATTGAAGGAGTGCATCTTCCCGCCGTCAATAGAGATGTCTTCTTGCGAGTTGTTAGACGTGGTGGAACCGGCTGGGAAACTCTTCGCAATCGGTTTCTTCACGTACGGAGGGTCGTATTTCCTCGAAGTACTCTTTTTCCTGGTGCAAGCGTGGCGTGGAACGCACACTCAGATCAATCGATTACGTTTATAACAATAAAACGAATAGGAGCAATACGATATTGATAAGCATCAGTGATTTTAATTGAGAACTTTACCGAGCGACAGAAGTTGACATGCGACGCCATGGTTTGTCGTTGGAACGGAACAAACTGCACACAGTCAACTCCAGACCCTCGCAATGACTTTAAAATTCTGCCTTGACTGCAAAGACTGGCGCTTTTGGATATCACAATTAATTTTATTATTTGCAAATTTTTGTAACTTTTGGACTTTCAATTTAACTTTTCGTTTCATTCCTTATGGGAATTTGATGTTTGAATGAAAAAAATATTCTTTAAGAGATCGATCTTAGCTTAATGATGGGTAGGTTCCTTCCAGTAAGGTCTCTTTCGGAATATTTTTGAGAAATGTCTAATTCGATTGGCTCGTGTGATTCGTGTGATGTTTCAGTTCGCTCTAGAATTGGGCTTCACATCGATCCGTAGCTCTAACAAATGTCGCTACTGGAAAGATCCCACTGACTTAAATGTAACATTAGGCGTTGCTAACTAGATAGACAGCTGCTTGAAAGAAGAATCCGTGCATTGCACATTCGCTGCTCGTGCAAGAGTTAATAGAATTTAGTGGTAGTGGTAGTGAGTGGTGACGTAGAGTCGAGCGATCTATATCTTCTTCGGTCAACGGGTAATAGTATATGTACTGTACATACCTCGGCGCGGAGAACTACAAACCGATGGAGTACGTACGCGGTGAGAGCGAGACGGAAGATATAGTACGCGCGCGCCGCCGGGCCGCGGTCGTCGCGGCGCCGGCGACCCTCCGGCCAAGAAAGGAAACGAAAACAAACGAGTCACAGTTCACATAAGCCAATGCATACATCCAAGAGCCCAGAATCTTAAGGGTTTGAGTCGAGGTGTCGGTACAACGAGGAAAGCCTGTCGCATGCAGCAGGCGGCGGCGCGGCGGCCCGCCGGCGCGGTCACAGAACCACAGATCAAATGCAGTTGTGGCCACCCGCCAACTCTAGCTCTACGACCACAAACGTAAACGACATAAAAAACTGTATGTCCAAAAGAAACATAAGGAAACCAATCGCCGACGTAAAAACGAACAGAAACACCAACGCTAACGTCTAAAATAAACATACAAGTAATACGAAGGTGACGATTTAAATTTCTTCTTAAAGACTACCTTTGGTCTGTTTTCTGCTCACTAACCTTAGGCACAGGGAGAAGTTTTTGTGTACTACGACTGACCTGTAGCAGAGAGCGCTCAGGGCAAATACTATGAATACCCCCCCTACCACAGACATGAGCACCGCCACGAGGAACACCGTGTTCGAGCCGTGGTAGTTCTCTGCGCCCAAAGAGAAGGGTGTGAGTGGCGGCCGCGCTCGGTGACGTCACGCCGGCCGGTTGGCGTGGCGTGACGTCACCGCGGCCGGCGCCGGCGCCCCGGCTGGCGGTCGACGCGCCACGGACACGGCACGACAAGACACAGACACGGACACGGATACGGTACGCACAACACGACAGGCACGAGCGACAGACACAGTGCGACAACACCGAGTTACCGGCCGTTACCTGAAGCAGTACGCCATCCAGGCGAACCCCACGAACACGGACAGCACGACCGCGAGCAACAATATCACCATGTTCATGGTGCTCATCTTATTCCCCTGGTGCTCACCTGGAAGAGTCCCGCGGGTATTTTTTTTTTAGGCCAAATGGGCCGATATAGCGGACGGTCCACCTGATGGTAAGTGGAGACCGCCGCCTACGGACGCCGGCGTCGCCCGCGCGCGCGCTAGCTGCCACCAGAGACCACCTCCGAGCATTGCCTCCCTCCCGCTACTAGCTTTGTACGATACCAAAAACGCGTCGGTACAACCGAGATAGAATGAAACGTGGTAAATTATGAAAAGCAATGCTCGGATTCGTTTGGCCAACACAGTTGCAACAGTAGGGGGAATATTAATAGAGATATACAATTCACCTGAAAATATTAAGGACACGGCATTAAAATGTTTATAGTGTTATGTTGATAGTGAATGAATTATATTTGTTACTTCTATATCAAAAGTATTTCAACTGAATCTGTATGTTGATGAATTCTGTGTTCCATTATCTGCACCTTATTCTAAGTTTGCCGCTACTGGCTTTGACTCACCATACGGTGTTTCCTTCTTGGTCATGTTATAGGCGGCTCTGGTCGCGTTGTCTGGCACGTAGACAGTTGGTGAAGCTGGATTCAGGTCAACCTGCGAGCAGTCGGGGCCGGTCCAGCCCCGCTCGCATACGCACTTGTTCAAGTTGGAACATATCTGGAATGGAGACAGTAGCAATTTGAGTATGGAGGTTTTAATGGATCTTAAGAATATCGAGGAAGAAACTATAGAGAAGTTTTAAAGATGTTTGTTTCCAGGTATATTTAAAGATGTGGCAGTCAGTAGACCTGATGTACAGAATGCTAGATGAAGCTGCAACTACTCTTGGGTCGATAAATTTGTGCGAACATTACAACTAAATAAATTAATCAATAGTAATTTATAATGATTAAGAAAGGATACACGATCATCTAGCCACCAAACGCAACGTCGCAACAAAACTTAAGCAAAAATCTAAGCTTATCTCATTTTCAATTTCCAGATTAACACAAAGAGCTAAGTTCCATGATTGCTTATCTAAGTAATACCTTAGAAATGCTTAAGTACACGTGAATATAACTTAGTTCGTCCGTATGTACACACACGAAACTAATCTCGTCGCCAATTCGCCCTGATTCCATTCTGCGCCAAGACTTGAACAACTTTCAATGATATTACGCGAATTAATTTCGTAGTTTGCCATCGAATCCTATTATCTAACTGCTACAAATTGGACTTGAAGACTGAACTAATGATCGCCGATTGGATTTCAAACGATTTACGTTCTAGTTGCAGATAGAATTTTAATTAGAATTTATGCCCAAATTTTTTTGCCAATTATGAAATTATTTGATAAGTGTAATCGTTGTAGACAAATATTTAAACAGTTAATTTTGAGATTTTTTCAAGAGCAGCTATTTCAATACTAAACATAATCCATGAGAGCTTTGTATCTTAGAAATATTGTTAAATCAAAAGATAAGCGGATTCAAGCAACAATGAGGCGTTTCTTTTGTCACTGGTAGAAGGTCACATAGGAAGATCATATAGAGGAATTAAATGTACTCACAATTCTCATTCATTTATGGATTTACGGAGTTAAGGCGAAGATAAAGTGAGTTTTAGTGGTTATACCTTCTGATCCACAACGGATAGAGTTTAAATGGATTGAGTCGCGAACTGATGACCTAAAGGGATAGTTTGGTGTTAAAATTTATTAATCTCATATCACTTTATAACTGCTTCAACTAGTTGCCAAAAAGCTTTCAAGCTGCAGCAAAGTTTTGCTTATTACTTTAATATTTAGCTGACAAAAAGAGCTTAAGCTTTCAAAGTTATTATTATGTTTAGATGAAGGTTATTTTAGTACTGCTCGATAAAGACAAAGTTAATCACACAGTCAGTTTTAATCTTAAATATTTGAATAAATGATATACATACACTATATTAAATGATATACACAAGCATTGAAGATAAATAAAATTGTGTCTAAAATTGTAGCTAAATATACCTATATTTTTTATTGGCAAAGCCATATTCAATCTTCAATTTTCATCTATAAGAACTTTAAATAAATCCGGATTATCTATTAAGCGATAAAACTCATAAAGTATAGTTAAATGATTAAATTACAATTCGTTTAATTCGACATACTTTTATTTGTGACTAGATTCCTTCTATATTTACAGTGGGGTTCGAATCTTACAGAGTGCACTGAATGTCTCATTTGCCTGTACACAGTACCGCATTTTTTTACAATTTGTAAAATGAAAGCTACACGAGAAATACGAAGAAATGTTATTGAAGTAGAAATTCTGTTGAAACATTTATTCCAGTAGAAATATAGGAACTATGTACTACTATATATACAGCAACGTTGTGCGTTTTGCCAAATTGAATAACTGTAATTAACATTTTGTCCTTTATCTTCCTCTCTGTCCAATTAAATTTATAATAAGACCTCTGATTACCATACAACCTATGTAGGTTGTATACCTATTATGTATTATACCTATGTTGTATACCTATGTGTGTTTCGTTTATTAATTGATAATTATGTTTTGTAGCAGGCTTGGGTTAGTCATGCTCACTCATCGATATATATGTACTACGTACTAGATAGCGCGTTCCGAACACTCGCTTTGGTCAACTCAACTGAACTGCAGTCCCCACACCCGACTTTAGTGTGGCTTCGAAATTCATTCAGTGCGGGTGCGCACGGAGCAGCGTTAATAACAACGATAATCCGAATCAAAGTGGACCCTGGACGAAAATAACTAGTCAGTAGTCAACTAAGTAAAATTACTTCCTGTTTAAGTGAATTAATAGGTGATAATTTCGTAATTCCAGAGTAGAAAAACAATTTATCTATTTAAATACCACGCCATTCTACAATCATATACTAAAACGTACAGATGTTCCCTTAAAACTGGTTGTAGGTAAAAATATGTAACTGAACACAGACTTGATATGTTTTTTTAGAAAGTGTTTTAATTTGATTAATTGTTAATGAGTTTTTAATTAGTAGTGATAGTTTGATATTTTGAATAATTGTTTTATGTTAATTCAAGCCCTGGCCCGTACCTCTGAGTACTCAATTTAAGCCATGTGAAGTCCGCCAATCCGCACTAGGCCCCCCTAATATTAATATAATACATTTTGAAATCGAGTTTTATTCTAATGAAGTTTAGTAGGTAAAAAAGATGTGTCACATCTGCGGTGTGAACTCTATAGAGACGACATCTTAGTGTAGTTAACTGAACGAAACGCGTAAGCGCCATGAAATTTGCGGCGCTTACGACGTTTTGGTCGCGAGAAAACTATACTCTAAGCAATTTAGCGCTGTATCTTTTAAAATAGTTTGGTTAGTTGACACAGCTTTATACAGCGCTGCAGCGAACTTTAGTTCTAACTCTTACCAGTTTTTGAACAAATGTTTTACATGAACGTTCTTGTCTATCGCTAGAGTATACGTCGATGTGCTCACTAAAAAGTCTTTGCTTGCGGCGGCGTCGTGTGACGGGTCGCTCACTTCCCTAAAATATGGCGAAGAGGGCGATGGCTGCCACATGCGTCATGCTTGTGAACAGGTGCTGCTTGTGGGGACTGGTCTGCTCAAGTTTGTTTTTGTTTTTATGAATATTCACTTTATTTTATGTTTTTTTTTCTTTTATGTCATTCCCTACCACGCAGATATTGTCAGTGAGACTACTTCATTGAAATGTATTTTAATCTAAGTTTATTTTAAAAAGAGTAATTGCTGAGTTTATTGCCGGCTCTTCTCAGCAAAACCAACCTTCCGAACCGAGCGTTAGAGTCTGACTATTCATAAGTGCTTTGCATATTGGCCTATTTGAATAAAAATATTTTTGATTTTGATTTTTTTGATTTAATATGTATTAAGTATACCATACTAAATTTGATCGCAAACATCAAAATCAAATACCTATCTATTTTTTTTATTGAAATAGGCTTTTATAAGTACCTACTTATCAACAGTTTCTCAAATACTCGGCTCCGACAATCAGATTTCTTGTTACAACTACAAGATCTACTTAGTTAAGTATCATAAAACAACATGTGAAGAATATTTGCAGATCAAAGTTCTTCATAGACGTAAAAATGCATCCATTGTCATTTTCATGAAAATTCATGTCACACCTAAAGTAAAACCACGTTCAGCGATAAAGAGACAAGAATTCCTATTTGAATTCAGTGAATGCACACAAATGCATTTCGGAAATTTTAAATCAGCCAGGGGCGCTCAAATATTATTCGAACGCTGTAACTAAATTCAGTCGGGCACGTTTAGACGCAATCCGATTTCATGTTGCGCCGAGAGTTGGCGACCCCTGACGTGAGGTGCACAGATTAAGTTAAGGCACTACACGTATTGTGTGTGTGTGTCTCTGAACTTTGAGTGACCTGTTCATTTGCTATGTTGTTTTTGTACCAAGTTTAATGTGGAAAGAGCTCGAATAAAATCCTTTTACTTACGAGTAATAATTCTGAGTATGTACAAAATATATAAATAACACGAAAATATTTAAATTCTTCTAAGGATGTTTGTATATTAGTTTTTATGTATGTATGTTAGTCTGTATGTCGTCTGTCTAGGTTCTAAAAAATCAAATCTATGCTCGTTATAATATAGATAGATGAACCAGGATTTCTTTTTATACCAAAAGATGAGGATGTTACGAACTGAAGATGAATTTAAGGAGTAATACTTAAATTGATTTCGAAAAGAGATGGTGCGGGAGTTATAAAATTTCCTTTACGCTGCCAATTTGCTCAAAGTTACTCCATAGGCACCTTGCCTTACAGTACATGTTGAAGGAGGAAGCGATATCAAGGTTAGAAAAGTAGGAATATAAAGATTTATAATATTAAAAATAATATAATGAAAAATATTGCTGACTAAGCAATGTTTTTAGTACGAATATTATTGAGACTAGTTTTTGTTTTACGAAGTCATAAATTTCAAAAGAATCTATTTAGGTAGTTTTTATTCATTTCCAAAAAGCAGTTTAAGTAAAAACATCCTCGTCAAAAACACTACAGCATATCATATATCTATGTACGATGTATATTTTGGAGAAGCGTTAAATCGTCATCAGGGAGTGAAGCGATTTTTACACGATTAGATGCCCCTACCGTTGAAGCCTCTATAGGCTACGGTGACTGCTTCCCATCGGGTGGGACCATATGATTGTTTGTTTGTAAAAAAAAACAGAAGTAAAAAAAATACTCAATAATCGCTACAGTTTATAACCCGGCACCTATCATTAGGGGTGCACATTGGGCAAGTTATAATTAACGATGTCCAAACTGAAGTTTGAACGCGCCAATTAAATGATATTGAATTAAAATTGGGATCTGACGCTGGAGGCGGTCTAATCACCACACGTGGGCACTTTCCGTTACTTGCTCTAATATTTTGTGGCGAACGAAATGTAAAGCTGGAAACATATTAAACGTGGTGAGTATGAAATCTATTATTTATATTTATTTTTATTTACATAAACTATGTATTCAATTATTAACTAAAAACTATATACAATAAAATAACCTAACCTAAACCTAAAAACTAGATAAATAAATTAAAAATAAATAAATAAAGTAAACTAACAAACGATCAATTTAGACCAGCATTTTTTTAGTATGAAGTATATTTATTCATTCAAATAGGCCTTCACAGGTACTTGTGAGATGTCGACTCTAATGCTTTCAATTAATGTTGATGATTTATATATGTACCTATATCAGGGTGATTCAGGCGTAGTATTATCTAAATACATCCATTATTTTGACCTCTACGTTCGATATACGTAGCGACTCCCCGCGATTTCACCCACGTTCAAAGGGGAACTTAAATTAGCCTATGTGTTATTCCAGGTTATAAACTATCCTTGTTCCATGTTTCATTTAAACCCGTTTGGTAGTTTTTGCGTGAAAGAGTAACAAACATCCATCCGTACTCACAAACTTTCGAATTTTTAATATTAAGTAGGATACTAGCATTAATTTTATTCGCAAGTATTTAAAAAAACACAACCTACGACCTACAAAAGCTTACATAACCAACATACTACATCTCCCTACAAAAAGTGCCGCTGCAGTTGGATTTTAATTAAATTAAACACAATAATTGGCAATTACTGCAACATCGAGTAGCGTGGCAACACTGGGAAATCGTGTCGAGTCGCGTTTCAAAAGGACTATTGTATACACAACATTATGGGCGAATCCATTTTATCGTGTTTAATGATAAATAATGGGTCAGTCCAAACAAAGAGCAATGTAAATCGGTCAAATGGCAAAAACGGTAAAAGAGGTCTAGAAGAATAGTATGGTATATAATGCTATAGTAGTTCAGCTATAGTTAAAAATATTTCCAAACATTTCAAGATTTCAAAATATACCCATCTTTGTCTAACGTCATTAAACAAAAAGAGAAGAAGATATCTTAAGTAATCTGGCGATAAAAAGGCATTAGTGACAAATTAAAACTGAATCAATGCCATTTATTTAGTTTAGGCTTATGTACCCAAACTATTGAACCTACTATCAATTCCTAAACCAGACGCTGAAAACTAAGAAGAATATAATAGATTTACCAATGTTTAGTAAAACACAGTGCATTTTTAATCTTACATCAAACGTATTAAAGTTTAAATTAGAAGAGACAGTGAAGGTATAACAGTAGAGGAAAAGTAAAAATTGAATAAAGCCGACGGTGCGCCGGCACTCAAACTATTAAAAAGTGATGCTGCGTTACATCCGCTTTGCTCGAATTGCATATTGTACAAAGTCAGTTTATTTTATAAATAAACATTTTAAAGTGGGTTTGAGAAGATAGGTTAACTAACCAGAGATGGTATAACGTAAGAGATTTGCAATGATATCGTAATTTCTCGAATTCTGTGAATATTTAGGGCATTGAATCCATCAAAACAAGGCCTATCTAATTTTGAGTTCCTATGGCTTGTTTATGTAATGAAGTAGGTAAATTAAGAGTTAGGCAAATGAAATTTATGGCAATTGTTAAGCAGGTTAGTTCATGATAATTATCATTAGCAACAATAATCAAAGTAACTGAAATCCTGGATTTAAAGTATTTTAAGCCAATTTGTGGATCAAGTTATTTATCAAGAAAATAACGAAGCAAAGACATTTCCTTAGCTGATCTTGGTTAGTAGGAGAAGTCGACGCACCAGTCCTGATAAAACTTGTGACACTAAAGTGGGAAATAACGATCAAGAAGAAATACAGACTCTCTTAGCTAAACATTTCTTTGTGGAGCATAGAGGTGGGCGCACTGGTCCTGTTAAAACTCTGTAAAGAGAAAGAAGAATCAAGAACATCAGCTTACCCCCTTAGCAGAGCACTCGTCGTTCTTATGATCGGAGGGGCACTTGGTGTGGTCGATGTACGGGAAGATGGAGGTGCAGGTCTGGTTGACGCACACCAGGTTGTCCCCACACTGGGTGCCGTCGCGGACCAGCCCCAGCGGCGACACCAGCTCCGAGTAATTCTCCGAAGGTAGTCCGGTGGTTGCCCTGGAAGACGCATCGTTGGTTTAGCTTTAGGAGGTAGCTACGTTGATAAAAGTGCACTGAACAACTTTTCGAAATGTGTTGATTAACTTTGAGGGATATTTTGTCACATTTTTTATGATATCTACAAATTAGGGAATATAAGATAGATAAAAGAAGCAATAACATTGAAGTGACCTAAAAGTGCTTTTAGTTGTTTTAACACAACGTAAAGTATCTAATGTCTAATGTTAAATGACGTAATATATATAACGTAAATTTTTTGTAGAATCAGTAATCTTATAGCATTTAAAGACAATTTTATTATTTACATCGCCTCAAAAACGTTGCACATAATTTTTTGACAAACGTTTTTCTTGAATCTTAACGTTTTTTGTCACCTTCAGTTAAGATACTCACTTGCATTCGTACTCGACACCCTTGATAGTGATGATTGTCCTCGTGTAGTACTCGTCCATACCGGTCACCACTGGGTATCTATTACCGAGCTGGCATTGCAGAGTGCCACACCTTACATTCCTGAAAGGAATCATCCCAATTTATTATATCAAATCCTTTCTTGTATCTTCACTCTTCTTTTCTTGGAGTAAAAGGATTTTATGTACACAGAACTATAAACTTAAGAATATATTTAATACATGTCTTCCGTTCTTCTAAATCTAAATCTTCTAAATCTCTTCAGCTGTTAAATATGTCCAAGGAAGAGCGGTAACTATCTTTAGTTTGCTAATAAATAAAATAAAAAATGAAATAAAATAAATGATATGATTTCTCTGGGTTTTGTGAGAAATCAAACATTTGTGTAAAAATGTGTGATAAAGAAAAAAATACTTACTCCATATCACACTTGAGATAACGCCCTGAGCTGTCTTTTCCACAGTGCCCTGTCTTTGAGCCCTTCGAGTTGAACTCCTCGACGCATTCAGGACCCGCCCCAATAGTCCCCGGCCCCCAGATCCTCTCACACTGGAGGGGTATGGTGGGGCATTGACCCGAGAAGCAGTACCCCTTGCCATCTTCACAGGGCTCGCCATTCTTGCGGTAGGCGTCAGGTGGACACGACCCTGATAGTCCCGTACAAGTCTCTTCTACATCGCACTCGTTTGACGCGTCCCGGCAGACTACGCCTCGTGGTTTCAGCTGAGGCAAATTGGAGATTGTATTTAGATGTAATGCCTCTATATAATAAATAATTATCTCCAAAAGATATCGTAACAAGCTGTCATTTAGTGTTTAAATTAACAAACAAATGAGATCCGCTATCTTGTGCCCCAAATATTACAATACTAGTGAACCCAGCGTACCACCTAATATAAACAAATCCAAAAACACAAATATTAACAGTTGGTCCAGCCGTTCTTGAGGTACACTCACTAAACGATCCAAAATTTCAATTCAATAGATTTCAAAATTATAGCTCTCTATCATAGTTCAACTACCATAATGTCCAGGTAATTTGTAACAATTTAGGTTCAAATCAAAAAGTGTCCCAAATAGTACATCACACACACACATACATACCTGACACTTATCGCAGCACTCCCCAGTAGCACAGCGCGACTCCTTGGTGAGTCTGCACGTGAAGGGATCGCAGCAGTTGTTCGCCTTCTGGCACTCGCTGATCGTGCCGCAGTCGCACTCCTCGCCCTCGTCCAGCCTGCCGTTGCCGCACTGGTGATGTACCACCACCTATATAGGAGGAATAAAAGTATTCCCGTTCGCAGACCATACCTAGTATCTTTGAAAATAACACTTTTCTTTGGTCAATCTTACTTCTTCTTTCTCGCTCATATTGTTAATGCGAAAGATTGGCTAGACTTATACATTGTTGATTCCTCTTACAAAATAAATAAACATAACAGAGATAAATCAATATTCTCCTGTCAAGTAGTAATTAATGAGTCTTCATTGAATAAAAAATATGAATTGAAAATAATCTTGGTGAATTGAACCTCATTTAAACTGCTGCGAGTCAAAGACAAATGCAACCATGAAAATATATCTTAAACCATTATTCTGGAACTAGAATATTTTCCATCACATTTTAAATTGACACGAAGAGACACAGCATTAAATATATTCACAAACTCGAAACACGAAAAAGATTTCTAAAGCAGTTTTAAAACCGGTACCAGAGAATCTCACCGGGGGGGCGGGTTTACATCAAATTTGCATCGCCAATCGGGATTCGAGTGTTCCAACAGATTTCAGCGAGCTCATATAGGCTTTAGCCGAAGTACACGCGCAAGAAAGAAAGAGATGTAACCGATAAGAAAATAAAACACTCATACAGACACAATGATCGTTCGATAAATATGTAAACGTGTCAAATCGAAGCGGGAACGGAGGCGGGCCCGCCATTATCATTCTGCGCTATGTAAATTTATTCCAATAAACCGTCCGGGCCCTGTGATGTTATTATGTATTCTCAAACGAAGAGACTGATAATTTTGAGCTGAGCGCGGCCAGCCTCAATTTCCATAACTTTTATTAAAGGAGTGGGCCTTAGGAGGCAGCCTTGTGACAAACAATGCCTGGCTCTGATTAATTTCCGACGTGGGAATCTGTTTTGCATTCGAATTAAACGTGGCGTGTTAATAGGGGTGTGGTGTTGAAGAGACGGGGTTTTGGCCAAAGTTTCCCTTGCACGGGATGGCTCTAACAGGCGAGAGTTAACGCGCACAGGTTAATCTGCATTGCACCAACTTTGCGTGGAGCTCCGAACGAGTTCCGCTTGAACGGTGTTTTTGGGATGACGGATTTTGAACTGTTCAGCTAGTTTGTTGAGTTTAAGCTGCTCTGATACGTTTGGGGTTTTAATAAATGTATGTACCATATGAAGTCATGTTTGTTTCGAGTATATTTTGTCGTTGAAGTGGTTAACTTTATTAATAATATTATCAAACTGATTAAATCCGTCACAAATAGAAGTTTTATTTTTTCAACGATCATTCAGTTATTATATTGCTTTCAGTAAACGGCGGTGACTTTGTAGTATAAGTTGAAAATCTACTACTAACCTGTGTGGGCCGATAATTTAATCATATTACAAATAGAGAAATTCTACCATAAACATACTCGCTCTTTACGCACCCGAAATGTTAAATTAAAAAAAACTGTGTTTGTATCTTGATTACTTCCTAATATGTGACACCTAACTAGATCTTGAATATTATAAAGATTTTTTTTTTTTAAATACCCACATACTTATATGGAAATGTACACCCAGACACAGAACAAACTGATTATCGAACACACGTCATGTATAAGGTAAACTAACGCCTCCTGAAAGTCCTAACAGCACCAACTAGCCATCAAAATATACCAAACAAAAAAAAGAACAAAAAATCAAACAACATCACCTTCGTCTTTACCTCATTCGGTTTGTTCAGGAGGCAGAGGCCTTGCCCGTTCCTCAGTTCGTTGACGTAATCGTTCCTGGAGCATTCGGAGAACTTGTACGGCTGCACGTTGTCGGAGCCGACGATCGACTGAGCCATGATGCAGCCGTGCCAGTCGCGGCAGAAGCACTGCTCCCTGTTGTCGTCGTGGCCCATACCTGGTGTAGAAGAAAGAATAAAATAAATAAATATCCTTGGACATTTTTCACACACGGCGAATCTGATTCCAAAGTAAGCATCAAAGTGAGCTTGTGTTATGGAATCAGATTGGCCTCGTGTGAAAAATGTCCTAGGATATTTATGTATTTATATGTCTGTTTCATCGCCTAATTCTTTTAAACAACACAACGGCTTTTTATACGGTTTTCACTAATACTCGTAGAAATAACGATTAACGAGAATGGTCTTGGCCGCTTGTTTCAATATTTTTTTATACTACCCACCATTCTCGAAAATAAAAAAAAAACCGAGAAAATATCGTATGTTTTATTCTAGAATACATTCTATGGGTGTAGGTACTTTTTATCTAACTATCACGGCATATAATTTCCAACTGTATTTTCTTCAGATAAATATTCTGCCACACAAAAAAAGCAAAATTTCAAACCAACTGCATTTATATGTAAATTCTAATATCAATCATAGACTACTTTAATCTAATTATACGTTCTATCACATAGTTCAATACACACCAATATTATGTCCAATCATGTGAGCCATCGTGCCGGCAAGCAAATGTGGCTCATAGGTATTCGTGTCCACTGATATGCCAACCGATTTTGTGGTGCACATGGTTTCCGGCACCGAGATACCAGACTCACCGCCTGGGAACTGGAGAGCACTGAAACACGTAATCAATGTCACTAAAATTACTTCTAAATACTTTTAAAACTATTTGTAAAGTTGTATTAAAAAAAAATCGACACGTTAACACACAAATTTTATTTTAGTTCGCGCCATTTTGTGTCTGTCAGTGAGACCACAGACTATAGCGCGCTCGGACTACCAACTTTGATAAATTAATAAAAAAAAAAACAATAATACGACGAAAAAAGCGTGACAAAAAAACAAAAGACAATGCCGCATTAAAGAAACACAGATTCGAAATTCCATTTTTTTTAAAACAATTTTAGTCGCCATTAAAATCAGCTGTGCTCCCATTTATTTGTTTGACGTGAATGAAGTCGTATACGACGTACATTGCGTTGTTAAAGGGAAACTATTGCAATCAGCGAATGCACGGCGGCGCGTAACTCACGACACAATGCGTTCGGACCACACAATGGGCGCTGCGATGAATTCCTCGAGCGATGGGCATACCGGCTAAATTGAGTTTTACCACGGATTATGTATGGAATTCATTTTATCCACGCTGGTTATAAAACCGGTGGCCTTTTGTTATTCTAGGACTAGAGTATAAGGAAGTTTAATACCTAAGAGTGGAGTTAACTACTCACACACATAATATATTACAATAGAGATTTTTATTTTATGAGATTCACGCCAACTGATAAATTAACCACATAATTTTAGTCGATTTTTTTCTCATCAACGAAAACTTCTCCCTAGCAATTAATCGTAACACCAACTCGATTACGCTTATCTCAAGATCGATTATGCCGAATAGATCAAGGGATGTAACTAGGAAACTCGGCCGATCTATCAGGCGGACTAACAGCAATAATTCGCGAGATCCGACACAAATCGATTCTTGTCAAACTCTAGTCGAGTAATATCCGAGTAAGAGTTTGAGGTAGAAGTTGCTCCCCATCTCTACCGATATCTTTGTCGTAATTTCGCGGGCGACGGCGTTATCGGTACCTACTTGTTACCGAGTTTGTCAAATACGTATCTGCCAAGAATGGTTGTTGGATATCTTGAGTTTCTAAACTTTTTTTTTCCAAGGAATTGAACGAAGCGTTCGTGAAAGTTTCCAGATAAATATCTTTGTAGTTTATATTGAAAATTTAAGTCATATTTTTTTAATGCTACGAGAGTGAAAAAATACCTTTTAGATGAATATCAAGTATTTATTTTACAGTCTATGTACTCCTTTGTGCATGAGTGTTATCCATGAGTCCTTAAAACGGCCCAACCCCCACCCCCCTATGATGGCGCAGTTGAATAACCTTACACTACCCCAGGAGGGTACCAACTGCGCTAGCGTTGGAGAATCCCTCTCTGGGCGTCCTCGTCTAGGGCAAGACGTACCTAAGCGAGGATGCCCAGGTCGCCCCTCGTATTCTGGGGGGGGCAAAACTGTGCTTACTAATGCATGGGGCAGGAGCAGAAATACAATGGCACCCCCTGTCACGCTGGCCGTTGACTTTTGCAACATAAGGGGATTACATAGTAATTTGAATGCTGTACACCACCACCTCGAGACAGCAAAGCCGGCCTTGCTCTTCTTGACTGAGACGCAGATATCGTCTCCAGCAGACACATCCTACCTCACCTACCCTGGGTACGGTTTAGAACACTCCTTTTTGCTTAAGGCCGGAGTGTGCGTGTATGTCAGAGACGATATCAGCTCTCGTCGCCTCAGCAATCTTGAAGGTAGGGACCTATCCATCTTATGGCTCCGTGTAGACAGCGATGACCATCCCCGCGTCTATGCGTGCCTCTATAGATCCCATAGTGGTGAAGCCGAAATCGACCGTCTCATTGAGCACATCCAGATGGCTTCAGACTTCGTGCAGCAGCAGATCCCTTCCGCGGAGATCATTTTACTTGGCGATTTTAACGCCCACCATGCCGACTGGCTCAGTTCCAGTAAGACTGATCATGCGGGGAGATCTGTTCACGATTTCGCCTTAGCATATGGTCTAACACAACTGGTTACCACGCCCACGCGAATCCCAGATGTGGAAGGCCAAATTCCTTCACTGTTGGACCTTCTGCTGACTTCTCATCCGGATGGCTACCACGTATCTGTTGACGCCCCACTTGGCTCCTCAGATCATTGCCTTATCCGGAGTACAGTGCCTCTCACGTGCTCGTCGCAATCGCGTGCCGCTGGCAGCCGCCGTGTGTGGCACTATAAGTCAGCGGATTGGGACGGGATGCGGGCCTTTTTTGCATCCTACCCTTGGGGAAAAGTATGCTTCTCGCCGGATGATCCTAATGCCGTTGCTGACTCTGTTGCTGATGTGGTGCTGCAGGGTATGGAACTTTTCATTCCAGTTTCTGTGGTGCCCACCGGTGGCAAATTTCGGCCTTGGTTTTGCTCATCTTCCAAAAACGCCTCTCGCATGAAGAAGAAAGCTTACCAAGCGTGGGCTGAAGCGGTGACGGCAGGTGACGTAAATACCAGCGCATTAAAAAGGAAGTATAACTTTGCCTCCAGGTTCTTCAAAAGAGATATTGCAAGGGCGAAATCGGAGCACATCGGTAGAATTGGCGAGAGGCTTGAGCGTCTTCCTTCGGGAACTCGCGCATTTTGGTCTCTTGCTAAAGCTATCGAAGGCAACTTCTGCAAGCCATCCTTTCCACCTCTACACATGGGAAATAATTCGTTGGCCCATGACGCAGCAGATAAAGCTAATCTTCTGGGCAAACTCTTTGCGTCCAACTCGACTTTGGATGACGAGGGACAAGAACCACCTACCATACCACGGTTTGAGTGCTGTATGCCGGGCATCCGGTTCTACCAACGCTCAGTGCGCTTAGCACTTCTGTCCCTTGATATCCATAAGTCGAGTGGGCCCGATGGAATCCCTCCCATTGTGTTGAGGATGTGCGCTCCGGAGTTGGCACCGGTCTTAACGCGACTATTTCGGCTCTCTTACTCATCTGGCGTAGTTCCGTCGTCATGGAAGATAGCATTGGTCCACCCGGTCCCAAAAAAAGGCGACCGCTCGAATCCGTCCAACTACAGACCGATAGCCATAACCCCCCTTTTCTCGAAGATAATGGAAACCATTATCAACTGCCAGCTCCTGCGGTACCTAGAGGGTCATCAGCTACTTAGTGACCAGCAGTACGGCTTCCGCAAGGGTCGATCGGCTGGTGATCTTCTGGTATACCTGACCCATCGTTGGGCACAGGCGATCGAGACAAAGGGGGAAGCCTTGGCGGTTAGTTTGGACATAGCGAAGGCCTTCGATCGTGTCTGGCACAAAGCGCTTCTTTCGAAGCTCCCTTCCTATGGGCTTCCCGGGATATTATGCGAATGGGTCGCTAGCTTTTTAGCAGACAGAAGCATTAAGGTCGTAGTCGACGGTGAATGCTCTGACTTCATGTCTGTAAATGCTGGTATCCCGCAAGGCTGTGTGCTATCGCCTACTCTGTTCCTCCTCCATATCAATGACATGTTGCAAATTAGCGGCATTCATTGTTATGCGGACGACAGCGCAAGCGATGCTTTCTATTCCGGCCGCGCTAAGATCTCTCGGGAAAGCGTCACTGAGAGTCGAAACATACTTGTGTCTGAAATTGAGACTTCTTTGAAAGAAGTCTCTGATTGGGGCAGACTCAATCTGGTCCGTTTTAACCCCTTAAAGACACAAATATGCGCGTTCACCACTAAAAAGCTCCCGTGGGTCGTATCTCCTCGTTTTGAGAACATCCCCATAAATGCCTCAGCCAATATCGAGATACTTGGTGTCGACATATCGAGCGAAGTCCAGTTCCGCGGCCATTTAGAGGGTAAAGCTAAATTAGCTTCTAAAAAGCTTGGCGTGCTCAATAGATCGAGACAGTATTTCACGCCGGCCCATCGCCTTCAACTTTACAAGGCGCAGGTTCGGCCTCACATGGAATACTGTTCTCATCTTTGGGCAGGGGCACCCCAGTACCAGCTTCTCCCTCTGGACCGGATTCAACGGAGAGCGACTCGAATCGTCGATTGCCAGGATGTCTCATATCGGCTGGACCCTCTGGCGCTGCGTAGAGATGTGGCCTCGCTTTGCATCTTCTATCGCATTTACTATGGGGAGTGTTCCGAGGAATTGTTCGGACTGATACCTGCGGCTTCTTTTCGCCACCGTCCTACGCGACAGCATTTTCATCCCCATCATTTAGATGGTTGGCAGTCCACAACTGTGCGCTTCTCTAGGACTTATCTGCCTCGCACAACTAAACTGTGGAATGAGCTGTCGTATGCGGTATTTCCGGACCGATATGACCTCCAAACCTTCAAGAAAAGAGCGTACTCATTTTTAAAAGGCCGGCAACGTACTTGTGGCTCCTCAGGTGCTGCGAGTGTCCATGGGCGGCGGTAATCGCTTACCATCAGGCGATACGCCTGCTCGTTTGTCGTCCATAACATAAAAAAAAAAAAAAAAAAAAAAAAAAAAATAGGTACAACCTTTTTGGAGGTAGCGCAAATTTTCGGTACAGACTACACTAAATTCGAATAAATGGTATAGTCCATTCGAATTCTAGGTATATCAAAATTGTAACGGCCGAATAAACGAGGCTCACAATTTATATGAAGTGGCGTGAAATGTTAGGAGTGAAAATTAGATAAAATTCACAATGTTTACAAACGCCCCGGGCAAACGGGCTCGACTCCTGTCTATTTGATTTGACTGAACATTTATTACGTTACGCCCGGTGGGTTTGTTTAACTTGTCTATTGATAGAACGAACGGCCCGCGTCGCCCGCGCCGCCCGCCGGCCGGAGGTCGTGGAAATGGAAACTTAATTAGAGATTGGTTAATCGGAAATTATGTACCGGCAGACGAAATCCGTAACAACCCGCCAATAATCATGTTACGAGTTTCAAAATGTTCCAGGGACGTTGGTTCGCTATCTATATATATGTAGATTAAAAGAATATGGTCATAATGTATTTTTTATTCATACCGAAAAATTTCGTCTATTCACAAACAGAATTGAAAATTGTGATCGCGCAATTTCGTCCACGTGACAAATTCCGTTTTCCATCATTATTCAATGATGCTCCGCTCCTATTAGTTGCAGCGTAATGTTAAATAGCTTAAAGCCTTCCTCGATCAATGGACTTTTTAACACTAAAAGATTTTATTAATTCGAACCATTAGTTTTGGAGCCTATCCAAGACAAATAAACAAAACGTGAAATTAAATATATTTACAAATTCAAATAGGCCTTCACGGGCACTTATGAAAGTCGACTCTAATGCAAACGACATCAAATATTTCCTCTTTATAATTTGATGATAAGATCAAAGCTATTGAAGTAAGCAAGTTGGCTCAACATACAAACCACCAAACGCAGCAGATTGCAAATTAAATGCAGATTTATCCCCAAACGCGTCTTCCCCAAATATTATTTATTGCACCTAATCCTGGGTCTCATCGTTACTCTTAACGCAAACTGTGGTTATAGTAGCCTTCTAAAAGACTTAAATTCTCGTATTTAGATGACTGAGGGTTATCTTTCAGCGGTAAGAAGCTTTGGCGACACCACAAAATGTTTCCTATGAAATATTTGTGTTCACGAAATGCAAGCTGGGTGGGACGCGGTACGTTTTAATAGGACTCTTTGAATAATATCTCACTGTGATACGCTTTTGAGAGGGGATTCCGTTAATCTTTTTGCTTATAGACAAAACGTTGCATTCGTTGAATGTTACATTCACATTTAAGGGGCACATTTTGTTTTGAGTGAAAGGAGAATTTAAGCAGAAATGGTAAATGTATTTATATAATTATAAAGTATTATATTTTGTACGCAATGTTTATTTCGTAGTATGTATGGTCTGGTCAAGTCTTGGAACTCTTTTGAAGCATTCGATTATGCTGAAAATTTGCATAATAATTTAGTTCGGATGACAAATATATAGAAAAAAAAGATCTAAGTAGTTACAAATGTACACTGTTACTGCTGTAAATAGCCTTTTTTTTAATAATTGTCCCCGATTTTTAAAGGTTATAATGGTATATAATAAGGTGATAATTGTTTAATTTCACAAAACTTAAAATGAAAATAAACAAAAGTATATTTCCTTATATATTTTTCTTAGAACCAAACCATTGGCCTTTTAAAGTTGAGACAGCGCCATCTAGTTTTATTGTGAACAAC
Organism: Thyatira batis; assembly: GCA_905147785.2. NCBI lineage: Eukaryota > Metazoa > Arthropoda > Insecta > Lepidoptera > Drepanidae > Thyatira > Thyatira batis. Next base: position 11,165,921 of record LR990489.1, read on the forward strand.
TATAAAACAATAAACTACAAAAAATATTTTTTCTTTTTACTACAAAAAATATAATTTCAATTTCCAATAATGATTCATACACATAATCTGGCAATCCAAAGTCTACCTTAACCCCCCTAAAAATAAAGTTAACACTCACGTGAGCAGCTGGGTAGTGTCCTTGTCGATCTTGAACAGCTTCCTGGCTGCGTAGTCGCTGAACTTGTGGATGGCTCTAGTGATGTCCTGTTTCTTGTCGAGGTCCGCCTGGTCGGCGCCCTGCCAGCACTCGATGTACACGAGTGATACCCTCGTGTTTAGGGTGCGGAAGTACTGAGGGTGATAAAGATGGAACAGGATAAGTCATCAAGTGGAATATTGTTATGCGAAATGGGACCAAGCTATTAAACAGTTCGGAGTTTAAAGTAGGAGTTTTTTTTGAACTTGCATGGTTGATTTGTTGGGTCAAAAAGTTTTGAGTTGTTTTCAACTGACTATTTTGAAATTTTACAATTAAAAAAATCTTTAGATGTTTGATAATTGGTGCGTTTTTGAGAGCTGCCTGGATGTATAGTCTAAACTTATATAAGTCTAAATAAATATAAACTTAAAAAGATTATGTTTTGCTCTGATTGATTAGACTTCTAATTCACGCCAATTTTTTTTACCGTTGGTACGTTTTCTAGCCTGTACAAATCTCTCTATCATCTATTTCTAAAGTGAGAGAGATGTACAAGTAATAAATTATTAACTTTAAAATAATTTTAAATCAAATATGCCTTTTCAATGAATTGCCAGACTCTAACGCTCGGAACCGAAGACTGCACTACAACTAAACACCGTTCTTATCAAACTAAACTCATGTTAATTAATTTAAGTTACCAACATCAGAATCGTGCACATCGATTCTATAGAGTGCCGCAATAATATTCAGATCCACACTAACCATTCATCGAGTTTCCACCACGTAGATTATGCGGGTGGAAAGTTTTCAGACGTTGAAACTCAGGTACCTAGGTCCGTACACGTGTGCGCAAAAGTTCGAACACTATCTATGCATGTAACGGAACATTGGATACGTACTTTAGTTGACTGCCGTACGTAGCCGCTATCTCGGTGAAGTTCTGGCGAATCTAATGCAGATGTAAGTGCATTATATTATATAGATAGTTGTTTCAAGTGTTTGATTTTACTTTAACCAGCTCGTATGTTTCTGGGAGGTTTATAGTTAGACACAAAGCAAATAGACATAAATGTTTGATCAGGGTTGAAATTAAATCTACGGTAGAATGTATTGATTTATTTATTAAAATGTCAGAGCCACATTCTTAGCTGACCGGCCTAAGTGGATTGATTTTGATACAAATCCAATTTTTGCTATAATCTATCACTGTGACAAATTTTATAGAGATCTTTTCAGTTGTTCTGTCATGATAGAGTAATAATCATTCATAATATCAATCCATCTAAAGTATCGTTTATCTAACCAAGCAGATCACTACATATCATAAAATAAAGTCGTTTTCCGCTGTCTGTCCCTATGTCTTCTTAAATATTTAAAACTACGCAACGGATTTTGACGCGGTTTTTTTTAATAGATAGAGTGTTTCAAGAGGAAGGTTTTTATATACAATACATGTATTATATGTTAGAGAAACATTGTCAATTTTTGAGGTTTCTAATGTGATGTATAAGCATTGCACCCGTGCGAAGCCGGGGCGAGTCGCTAATGTACACAAATCTTTGTCCTGAGTGGGACTCAAACTAACGACTAACAGTTTGAAAATCAAGTCCCTAACCACTAGTAACAGGCTAGTTTAAGAATAACAAGATAAAGTAGCGTGCCCACCGCATGCAGAGCTGAGTGATGTAGCTACCGTAGCCGCAGACTCGGACAGCCCGGCCGGTGCGGACAGGTGTCTGGTGTCCAGTGCGGTAATTCAATATATTAGGACTGATTCCGATACGGTAGCGGCTATAAGGATTGATAGTACTCCTATATGGATATACAAAAACTATTTTTTTTGTTCTTTATTAACCGTTTTAAAAAAAGGAGGATTTATGTTCCGGCGTATTTTTCTTTTTCATTGCATTAATTTAGGTAAGTCTCGTTTTCTTATTTTGCCTTTGTAGAAGCTTATGTTTTACATAATTTCATCACATAGATAAAAACACTTTGGATAATCTTACCAACAGGGTTGTCATTCATAATCATGAAATTTTATTCAAATAGGCCTCTACAAGCACTTATGAACAGTCACTCTTATGCTCGGTTCTGAAAGTTGCTTTTAATGAGAACAATAAACTCCATTTAAAATGACAATTTAATTGTAAATTAACAAAAGATTTTGCATTTCTACAAACATGTTCTATGTGTTTATTGTCAAATTATCTTTCGAATAAATACAAGCCGTGCATTAATCCCGTACAAAAATATATCTCCGGAGATACTCAAATAATCACAAAGAACACATGTTGTCCGCATTAAGGCGTCATGTTCCCGCTTCAACCCTGTTCTCAGACAAGTGTCAACCCTAATATTATTACGAGTATTATCTAAGCTTTTTATCGTCCATACGTAAAGATAACTTGAGATAGCCATATGATACGTGAGACGGAGATAGTATAATATCTATATTTTATAATGTATTTGACAGACAGTTAGCTTTTCGGTTAAGAGCCCTCTGCGCTCACCGAAACAGTCTTCGTAACGGTGTAAAAGCCATCTGAGGCTAACACCTGATAGTCCAATTAAAAAAAAAGACAGTTGGCTTTGTGGTGAGTGTCCCTGAATTTCAACCCGCCGCGCCGGTCGTGGGCCGAATCCCACCCAGGACAAACATTTGTATGCATATGTCTGTTTGTTCTGTATCTGGATGTAATTACCTAGATAAGTATGTATTTGAAAGTAGTCTATATTGTGTGAAATATGACCCATTATAAATATTTATCTAACTAATATGCCGCACAATTTTGTCTGCGTCATATTTTATCCGTTTTTGCAACATTTCCTAGTTCCGCTCCTATTGATCGTAGCGTAATATTATAGAGCTCTCACTCTATTTCTATGCAACCACGTGAGAAGTCTGATCTACTTCTAAATTAAACTGAATGTAGAATACCTAACTAGTTATTAAAAGACATAACTTTGACTATTCTGTATATGACGACAGTTACTATTAAAAATTGCTCTTAATTTTAAATCATTACAGTTCATAAGGGAAAGAACAAACTATCTGTACTTATTTACTGTGGCTCTAAAAAAGACTAAGTAGTAAAAAAAAATAAGAAGTATAGTTTATAGGTGATCCCTAACAACAATGGCGGCCCGCTAGCTAAGCCTCCGCCGTAATAGCACGGCCAGACTAAATTGTCATTGTGACAATGGTCATAGGCAGACACGAGCGGTATACGCAATTTTATTGTATTATAGCTGTTGTAGTTGCAATTTGCTATGTGTATGTGCGAGGTTTGTATATGTCTGCAATGGCGTTTTACTAATACAGTTTTTTTATAACCATTTACTAAGTTTAAGCGCTAATAAGACCGTTATAAAGGTCAAAGCTCATCACCAAAAACTCAGCTAGACGTTAGAGGGTAGTTATCCACAAAGCAAATCAGCTATATAAATTCAAACATAAATCCAAGTAGAACATAATCTTTAAGACTATAAGGATGTTGACCACTTTCTGCAACTACGTTCTATTAACTATGACTTTTACTTACCAAATCAGCAATATTAGCGACTTGTATTGCATCGTGGACGACGTCCGACCTGGTACTGCCGTTTCTCTTGTCGAACATAGCCTTGTCGAGGACCAGAGCTGTCTCTATGTACTTGGTGGTCTCCCTGACGTCCCGGCTGACTCTCCTAAGTGGAGTCATTCCGGCGTTGTGCCACCACCGCCACGAGGGGTCATCGTCCGAGTGCGAGTGGGATAGCGAGTCTCTGTGGGAGAGAGAGGGCGGATTATTAGAAAATTCTGAATTTTAAAGTTCTTTTTTCTTGGCTATTATAGGTGCATATAATGGTTTAAATTGTTGCTGAAAAAATGTTGCTTCGGAAGGTATGCTTCAGCAATCAATCTTAAACTTATTTTTTAACATTAAGGCATTAAACATAAAATTATTTATATAGTATGTTAGTTAATAAAGGTATAGCTTATATAATATGAGAAAAGGATATATGAGAATATAGAATATATGAGAAAAGGATAAATATGTGCGTCTGCTGCTACGATAGATGAGACAAATGAAAAGCGTCATAGATTTTCATATTATAAAAAAAATAATGAAAGAGGTATTATTTTTTGCATTCCTACTTTATGTAAGTATTAGAAGAAAAAAAAACCCACATCTAAATGCCAATTCAATTTAATGCCAATTCCATTAAATCATAAAAGATAAATGAGTTTACTTATAAAAGCATTTGGTGAGTACACAACTTTCCGACTTAAAAAAATATAAAATCAAGCCACATAATACCAAACTTGATAGAAGAACTCTCATCAATTTTGCGATTTAAAATACCTATCAATATCAAACAGAACTCATTATTCAAGAATCCCCAATCGCGTTATATTATCCCGGAAATTATAAAAGGATCAATCAGTGATCTACAGAAAAAAAGTGGTTTTAAAGCTATTGGTTTTCTGAGAAGCCATTTCAAGTTATACGTAATTTTTGACGGATTTATGTGGCTTTATGAAGGGAGAGAAGAAACGGGGAATTATTATTATACGAAAATTATTTCTAACAATACTTTATAAAACGGAATATTATACCTATTAGACAATGTAAAGCTCCGATCGTTGATTCGAATCCCACCCGGGACAAAACATTTTATGTGCATGAATACGTCTGTTTTGTCTGGATCTAGATCCCTACTAATATCATAAATACTAAAGTAACATTTTCACGCCTACACCACTAAATTTGATTTGGATGAGATTTGGTACAGACTAGATATTTGAAAAGGACTTAGGCAACTTTTATTTAGGAACGTTGAAGCTCCCCCTGGATCGCAGGCAAAACCGCGAGGCGGAATCAACTCCGATGTAATTCGACGCGGACATTTCCCCAAAACAGATGAGTTTACAAAAACCATTCGTTTGGACAATTTTGCTGTTCGAATTAATACCGTTGGGGATTATTTCCCTTGGAGGGGGGTGGAGAGGGGAGGGGGAGGGAACAGGGAGGAGGGCAAATGCGTGAGCAGAGGAGATTTGTCAGAGCCAAACGAGGCATCCTGTTTCTCAAGTAAATGTCTTGATAAACATTCTTACGAGTACGTCTGCCATGCCGTGTTTGTACCGGGCAAATATTGCTGATAAATTGATAGCCAGTAAACGTTGCCGCGTTGTTATGTTTTTGTTTTTGCAATGTATGGTACCTTAAGGCTATGGTAGTCGCTGGTCATCATCATGGGTGATAAAATATGATTTGAATTTATAGTGAAATTAATAGCAATACCTAATTATTCTTTGTTATATTGTTTTTTTGTATACTATAGTAGCGCCCGCATTCCAGGGAGATCTTCAATTTTTCCGAGATACAAAGTAGCCTTAAAACTACTTGCGTTCCAAATTTCATCCAAATCCATTGAGTAAAATACAGTAAAAAGTATAAGTAAAATACAGTCAGTAATTTTTGCGTGAAAGAAACAAACATTCATCCATCGATCTACTCACTAACTTTCGTATTTAGATATAATATTAGTTGGATGTTTGCCTTTTTGTGTATGCATAAAGTGTATTCTATTTTAATCGTCGTTCGATACTAACGATTCTTGTATTATAAATCTTGAACTAAGTGGGTAATTTATTAAAAATCAAATCGCTTCGAAAAAATATGTTATACTCTGTCTCCTCACAGATTAGTCAAATCACCTTCAAATATAAAGTTAAAGAACATTGAATTAAGACGACGAATAATACAGTCGAGTTAATACTAACTTTTTAGAATCTAATCATCCTTAAACGGCAGTTTGATAATGTCAAAAGGGATCATTAAAATATCCACTAAAGATATCAAAGTCGGATGAAATGAATGAAAGAGCTTCTCTTATCTTTGAACCAAGAATTGGTTACTGTGGAATATCTTAAATTTCACTTTGGCATGAATTCCCGTTGAGACTTCAACCAGTTACCGTTGTGGAGAAAAATTAGGAAGGAAACCTGAGATGGAAGTTGGAAGATACGAGTAAAAGGTCGCGATAGATTTTAAAGCTTCTAGCTGGATCTAAATCTATTTGCTATTTATTTATGGCAAGTAAGAATGGAAGAGGTGATTGTGTTTTAAATTTTTTGGTTTCAATGGTATATGTAGTGATGATTGTTAGAAACTTAGTCTCATGAATGAAACTTTTTCAAGTCCTATGTCGATAATATTAATCTAATTTAATTGTTTTATTGGTTGTGAGATTGAATCCTATATAAGACACAACATTTGTGTGCATGAATTTTCGGTTGAGAGCCATCTGCGCTCACCGAAAAAGTCCGCGTAACGGTGTAAAAGCCATCTGAGGCTGTCACCTTCTAGTCCAATAAAAAAAAAAAAAAAAAAAAAAAAAAGTGCATGAATTGAATATGTCTGCTTATTGTGTCTGGATATAAACACCTATAAGTATGTATTAAAATGCAGCATATAAGGTATTTGGTTATAATAATATGGTACTTGTTCTACTTAGTATGGAATCACATAGAAAGATGTCCAAAGATATTTCATTTTTTTGCAGTTACGAATATATTATTTGCAGCATAGTCGCAGTGACATCCTCTGAAATAGACTTCACAGACCACCTAACTCAAAGAACGATAAAAATTATTTATTTTACATACGTATACAAGGTCACATCACGTTTCAACTCCATCAATAACGATCCACGTGGCGTGCAACCCGGCGGGCACATAAGTAACAAACCCCGATTCTGTCGATGGAATAAAATCCCCGGATTCCTCAGAGATACCCCACCGAATATTAAGGTGGCCCTTTTCATCAGTCAGCGGCAACAAATTGGGTTTGACTGAATGATTTATGAGATATAAGTGGGTATTGGCACAATACACTCCGCCTCCTTTGTGTAATGATCCCGGCTGTATCGTAAATAATCCCTTCTTTTTTTAGTTTCCACCCAAATATCGGGATTGCTGGAGATCTGTCTGTCTATTTGAATAAGGGAATTGTTACGTGTGGTTTTAGCATTTTTGTGGTTTCTTATGAGACTTGTGGTGGCCATTTGCCATGGATTTCTTTAAACAAAATGTTTATGAAAATATGTTTTTGATTTGATTTTAGAACGGTAACACTCGGTTCGGTAGGTTTGGTTTACTGAGACGAGCCGGCAATAAACTTAGCAATTATTCATTCATGCCTAAGTACATATTATAGCCTAAGATCTCACTGTATTCGTAATTACTGTTTTTTCATAGCAAAATACGAGTACTTCTAAATCAATTTAATATTCAAATAAAATTCAATCACAACCCTGAATTGGAACTAGAATTACTACCCACAATTTTTCTCTTTATAAAACAGAACTTTAATTATTGTAGTTTCAAACAAAGAACGGGGTGGAATTCTTAAATCATAAAAACCTTTAATACCCGGTAACTTCCCGCGGTTAGTTATTAATCACACGTTTGTGCGAAGTTCTGTGGGGAACCGGTGAATAATGCAGCGTAGTTTAAACTTGACTAACTCTTGGGTGACCTTTTTTCCAGTGCAGCTCCCCGACAGACCCTGAGTACACAATGTGAACTTTCTTTATGAATTCCATTTGAAATTAAGGGAGAAAATTCTGAACTTGTGTTTGTGCTAACTATTAGTGTAGGTAGATTATTTCTTAGCTCTTGGTCCATTGCAGGAGCTTGCAGCACCTTGAACTATGTGGGAGTTGAGGACATAGTCCGCCACGCGAGCTTAGTATGCCTTTAATTGTGATATCTCAGGGATGCTGGTTTCCTTATGTTTTCCTTTATCTTAAGTCAGTGGTTTATTTTTGTTTCGATGAAAAATGCGTTGGGTGTTCTAATTGATCCCTATGAATACAATTTATGGGGGGCGGTGGGCCAAATACAATTCGTTTAATTTTATCAAGAATTTCTTGAGACTTTACCCCTTCTATCTAATCCAAAATTTTAATCATATTGAAAACTGTACCTATTAGTTTTTATCAGCACAGTTGATCACCTTTTCCTCTCGCATGAATATCAAAATTATAGTTGCCATTTGCCAGAGTATAGTTATTTAAATTTAATGTTATCCCCGATGTAATCCTAGGTCCCAGGTCCCAGGTCACCACGTCTGTCTAGTTAGTCCTGAATACATTTAGTTTTTGCTCGAAACTTTTTGAATAATAAAGTTCCACTGCAAATAATCAAACCATAGTATGATTAAATATTCAAATTGGTTCGCAGGTTAACTAGTCGAAAGCTTATTCCTCTTGATGTGTCACAGTTAATGAGCTTATAAAATTGACACTAAAACGAAAGCTCCATTATGGGAATTGCAATGGAATTAGTTGATTAAATGTCCCGGGTATTTTTTATACACGGTCAACCTTACTAATATTATAAAAGCCAAAGTATGTATGGATGTATGTTTGTTACTCTTTTATGAATTATGGCAGAATGTCTGCAGGAATCGTCATGAAATTTAGCACAGAGTTAGAATATGTTCTTGAAAGACACATAGGCTACTTTTTATCCCGGGAAATTTCAAGAAGAACCGCGGGAGCCACTAGTCTACAATAATCCTTAGTACGAACTTTTGTACAATGGTAACTAGATAGCTGATATTCGGTAGGTATATACTATTTTGACACGTACATACAAGAAAAATCATGTTTATACAAATATTTGTCTTAGGCGGGAATCAAAACCACAGCTAAAGGCTTGGACCAAACAGTTTAATAAATAAATAAATATCGTGGGACATTTTTCACACACGGCCAATCTGATTCCAAAGAAGGCTTCAAAGTGAGCTTGTGTTGGTAACCAGATAGCTGATATACTACATAATACTTTTAAATACATACTTATATATTTACATCCAGACACAGGACAAACAGACATATTCATGCACACAAATGTTGGGGGCTTGGACCAAACAGCAGTTAAAAAATAAAGTAATATCATGTTTTGATACTCACATGCTAGGGCTGTCAAGCATGGCTTGCTCGACGAACGCGATGTGCTTCTGCCTCCGTTTCTTGTGGTCCAGTTTGTTGGCACAACCCTTGTTGGCCTTCGTTCGCGCCTCAAAGATCACATGAGGGTGCTTCTGCTGAAACAAACCGATAACACTCGTTAGTCGCTGTAAGTTTCAACCTTAATTCTATATGCATAAGTCTCATTTCACCTTAAGGAATCATTTGCAGGAGAGTTTATTAACGGACGTAAAGAAATCGTTCAAATACAATAAATGCATTCCCATGGTACTGGGGAAATATGATCTATTTCCAACGTCCAAAGTTAAAAATGCAACACCGCTCGATAAAAAATAGTCGTGTGAACATATACCTACCTACTTGGAAATGCATTTGTTGTATTGGAACGCTTTTGTAACGTCCGTTAAAAAAACTCTGGTGCGAATAAGGCCTAACTTGGTATACCGCAGTGAAGAGATACAGAAATCGATTAGATTAAAAACTTAATTAAGAAAACAAAAGGTACAAAATATAATTGATAAAATCTCACCAACTCTTTCGATAAAAATTGGTTTCGTTAAAAACCGTCTGAAAGATTTCATTGCGGGTCGCAAAGAAAATTTTAATTAAATTTTTTGTTGACTCATGCGAGAAATATTTTAAAAGAGAAAACCGCCTAACGCTTACTTATTCGAGTTCGTGGAATATCGAATTTTATTCCATTTGAATATGAATTTTATTTGTCTAGAGGTAAAGTTCTAAATTGATTGTTGCTTATTTCGTCTGCGGAGACGTAACCTTGGTAAGTTCTAGACGACCTTGATACCACTTCATTTAAAGGGGATTGTGGTTTACTGAAGTCGGCAGTGTTATAACGGCTTTATATAAAATCTTAGAACGAGTGGGCTGAGAAAACTCTAATTAAGTATGCTTTATAATTAAAATTTAACTAAGACGGATTGATTTTATTTCCAATGATCGCTTTTGAGTTTGTTCTTTTGTTGGATTAATTCAGATTATATTTGAGTAGGTATTCTTGTTAAAAAAAAGTTTCATTTACACTTTTTAAATAAATTGGAGCTGTCAATCAGTTCAACAAAATTATGAAGGTAGTGAGGTTTCAGGCTTAAATTCTTACGACCTTTTTAAAATCTACACTAATATTATATTAGATTTGTATTTTTGTATGTAACGAATAAACTCAAAAAGCACTGGACCGATTTTAATAATTCTTTTTTCATTAGAAAGCTAAATTATCACTGAGTAACATAAGCTATATTTTATTCCTGTATTCCCACGGGAACGGGAACTACGCGGGTAAAACCGCGCGGAGGCAGCTAGTGTAATATATTTTTATTCGTCTACTATCCTTACCTATTCACTCCACACCTACCCCTTTCTATAAATCGAACAAAGAATAAAAACCATACAGAAACACCATATCAAAGAGATTCAAAAACCACTCTAACCGCTGAAAAGCCTGTAAGACCTCTAATCGAATCTACACTTAACCGCGGGACCATCTGTAATGATGGACTGACCACTCTGTAGACACGTATTCCTGTTTAATGATCTAATAAAATACGACTGCTCGATACTACGTGTGTAGAGAGCTAAGTGACAACGGATGGAACGATTCTCGTGTCTTCTATATAAACTGACTGGGTGGTTGGTAACACTGAGTTACTAGTTGCTAAGGCTGGTCCCAAGATACAACTCTTTATGAATATGTCTGTACGTGAACAGTTGGAAAGTAAATATTTTGAGTAAATGAATAAATGGGAGATGCATAAAGCATAAAGTAGTGAATCATTTGACTACGAGTTAAAATGCTGTATAGAATCTTTATATAATATGTAATATGTGTGTATTTCACCTTTTGGTTTGAAAACCTTTAGTTAGAATTACAATATAAAAAATCAGAATGTAGAGCATAAAAAGCTTGGCTATAACAATATCTAGGACTATTCAGAGTATGACTATTCATAAGAGCAAAAGTTTGATTTGATTTTGAAGTATCATTTTTAATATCGAAAAAAACCCTAAAAACAAAAATAATTCCCTAACCCTACGCCAAAATGTCACCAAAAAACGTCGCCACACAAAATAGGGTTGTGTCAAAACTTATCATATAGCCTACCTACAAACCTGCCTACTTTAACGAACACTTTAAAGCTAATCGCATTTACTCACGTAACCGGACATGTGATTGATTGAGAGTATTTCTCACCACTCCAACCCGTGGAGACTTTTACACCGACAAATTGAAACGCACGAACTTACAAAGCTTGAAAGCTTACACACATCTAATAAATGAAACACATTTTGCACTGGCAACTCGGTTAGCGACATGAAAGACTGCCGCTGTGTTGCCAGATGTAAAACAAATCGAATTATCTACCCAATCACGTTCTGAAAGCTTTTTGAAATGTATCATTAACATTAAAAACGTATTGTGGGCTAAGTGTTGTGAAGCTTAGAAAGTTTACTTTAAAGTTACTAAAATACTTTAAAAGAAAGTTTAAGCTCCATACTTCATTGATATGGTATTTGACGTGAGTCCCTTTGCCCAAACATAACCTTTCACTCTACAAATCTTTCATTAATTTAAATTGATAATAAAATAATATACATATATACCTATATTTAATATAGTATGGCACTTTAACTAAACATCGATCTTTTTCTTGAATCCTAAAATAAATTTACCTTATATGTATGTACCTATCTTACTCAGCTCGTCTCAACGATAACATTTTTTTACTAAATTAAAAAAATCATTCTAATTGTTTCATATTCACAATATGTGAGATATAATAACAACTAAAAATATTATTATATTATTATACTGGGAGTACTTCTAACTATTGTAAAACTATGCAGGATATATGAGTCTAAACTAACCCGTAGCCTGTCTTTTAGATCATCGAAAAATGTTGTTAATATTTTTTGAATTTATATATCCAATCCATATAAAACTATGTAGGGTAGGTAGGTAGACTCGAGAGTCAGCCCTTCTCAGATTCAAAATAACGGATTTCCCAAACTATAGTTTGAAAATGTAATAAATAACAATAGTGTTGAAGTTCACATTATGCGGCGAGTTTTGTAAAGCATACTGCGGCGGCGCCACTGTGCCAGCATGGTGGTGGTCAAAATGAAAAATGGCGTCAATTTACCGGGCAAACGTGGCCAAATTGGATATTTCTCACGGTCTAAACCCCCTGCGGGTTGTTTCGCGCGTTTTTACTTGTTGTGTTTTTGATTTTTGTTCCATTTTCACGGCTAGAGGTGTTGGCGCACAGATTTTTTTATGTTGTCTTTGAAATCATAGCGTATTTTCTCTGTGGTCAGTTTTGGCGGCAATAATTATTTCTTCGTGTATTAATTTTGATAAATTTATCTGTCTTATTTGTATCTTTATCCATTAATATATAATTTTACCGTTGACAAACCAAAAAAAATAAAAAAATATGTAGGTACTTATATAGATTATGACATTGGCAGAGTTATGTGTAACAAAAAGCTATAACTAATAAATTGAATTAAAAAAAATTAACCATAGACTATAGAGTAGAATTTTTAAGCTTTTTAATGAGTGCATAAACTGCATATTAAAAGCGTGACAGAAAATTACAGTACCTTTGTGTATGTCAGATTTAATCAGAACAGCGATTCAGAAGAGAATCATTACAATAATAGCAGGCGAAAAGGTACTTCCAGACAAAATGATTTATAAAGAAATATCGCACCATTACGAAACGCTCTTACTGCACGGTGCAATTTTATCGTGCACTTCACGTAACATTTATTACTAGGGCAATAAAGGTAATTTTGGCTTGTTCGCGGTGAAAATACTGTTTTGTTATGGGGGTGAAATATTTTCCGAGGCATTTGAAATTTGTAAGCTCTCACGCGGGTAGACCCATGATTCATTTTTATTCTTATTTATTTATTTCACTTGTTATGTTTCTTTAGGGAAAATACTTAGCATATATGTTTTTTTTTATACCACGACGGTGGCAAACAGGCATGCGGCCCACCTGATGGAAAGCGGTTACCGCAGCCTATGGACACCTGCCCAATAGAGAGCAGTTGATTAGCCCATATATATTACTGGTTCCCATTTCCGTATGAATATGGGTATAAAATATAGCCTCTAACATTCACAAATAATATGAATTTCTATTGAAAAAAGATTTTCCAAAATTTTCCATAGATCCAGAGATTACCCCGCTACATTCTCACAAACTCAGACTTTACCTATTTATAATATTAGTAATATTTTTTATTTAAAAACCTAAATAAAAACCTTATCAAAACACTAACATAATAACTGGTTTTAACTGGATGCGCTTTGTTATAACTAACTACAGAGTTCGACAGCAAATTTGTTCGATAGCAAAGTTATCATATAGATTGATGGGTATTCTATGAGAGGCGAGGTTAATGACCCTTAATTGACTGAGATTGGAAACTGGATCAAGTAATATGAGTTTTAGTTGTTTCGACATAGGAATTGGGGCCCCGGTAAGATTATAATGTATGAGGCTTAGAAGTTTTATGAAGTACACGCTGTATTTACTAAAATATTTGAAAATAAGTGTTAAATCTGCACGTTTAAGTAATTATATTATTAATCCAACTTACTAAGATTTTAAAATATGAAAGTTTGTATGAATGTTTGTTACTCTTTCACGCCGAAACTTAGGAACCTGGATTAAATTTGCCACAGAGTTAGTATGTTTATAACACATAAGTTACTTTATTCCTTAGAGAATTAAATATCATACGAAAACGCGGGTAAAACTGCAGGGAGACACTAGTAATATATTTCAAAATCTTTGTCAGTTTAGAAAATGATCAGTGTGATTTTTGGAAACCCAATTTTTATTGCTCTATAGTGTTTTTTTGAATAAATCTAAGTTTTCAGAATAACTACACAAGACTTAAGACAAAAATCACTTTCACACATATAAAATGTAGTTATCAATCAAAAACTAACTTTATTCATAAGACTCTCTTTAATTAATATTCTCGCCGGATCGAAGCTACAAGGTTCCAACGGACGCCATTAAAAGAGGGTAGATAAAAAAATATGTACCTACATGGTAGGGATCTCATTTGAAAAGTTTCCTCATTAAGCAAGTATGATGTTCAGGATAAGTTTGCTAATTGCTGAACCACTCCGAAGCTTAGTGGTGGCAATCAAATGTAACATAAGTTGCTGAAACGATGTATGAAATGTGTTTTTTTTGGACGGATGTGTTTTTAGTTTACGGACCATTTTGATTAATCTTTATGTCAATCTTTATAAAACCTTTTAGAAGAGCGAAACTGTTCAATAAATCATAGACCTAATGGATCATAGATGATTTTCTTCTTGCAATACGAGGATGTTGAAGTTTTCAGATTAAGAATTATATTGCTGTTTTAATAAAAAATAGTATTTGGTAGTTTAACAAAAACTGACTATGTTGTCAAGTTATTATGTTGACAAGAATAAAAATTGTTAAAGAGAAATGAAAGTGTTTACAAACTAAAAAGACTTGTGCTATCGTGACTAGATAGCTGAAATACTACGGATATGTCCTTTAAATTTAATATATATTTGTATTTATATATCAACAAAAAGGTACAGAACAAACAAACATGTTCACACACACAAATGTTTGTCCAGGGCGGGAATCAAACCCATGATTTGGGGCTTAAAAGCCCATAATTCCCATTCATAATTATAGTAAGACGAAACTACAATTTAACTAAGAGTATTTTATTTAACGACAATGGGCTTATTTTCTTTTTTTATACCTAAGACTTTTTTCAATTTATTATAGTTAATAGGATCCTTGTAATTCTAGAGGTAATGTGAACAAAAAATATGTTTTCGCAGGTGCCTATTCATTGAAGGTAAATTACTTTTTCCAAGGCACGAATTTAGGTGTGTAATTTTAGGGCTTCGTGTCCAGAGGGCCTCGAAACCTGTCTTTAATAACCTTGAACGAACATCGTCAGTTAATTGATAATAAATACCTATATAATAATGATAACTATGGAAGTTGGTAGGAATTGTAATGTATCTTTACTAATGATATATAGAAATTCAACTTAAATCACTCATACTAAAATAACCACCCCATTAAACATAAAATCTCCTGGAAGCACGTAACAGCGTGTAACACCGCAGGATGGCAGCTAGCTATATTCCAATGATCTTTAAATTACAGCAAATTTATCTATATTATGTATTCAGTGTTTTTTTTAATTTTTTGAGTATATTATATGAACATATGAATTATTTGAACACACTTATAGTTACTTATACACAAGTGCACAAGTTTTTTTATAGACTAAGGTTTATTACCAAACTGCCAAATAACTTTCGAATTTAGTAAAAAAACAAAGAAGGGTCGTTGCAAATTATGCCCAGATTGGGGTAAAGTTGCCCACGCCCCACGCCTCCTACCCCACACTCGGCCCATGTCAACCGTAACAACTCTATTCTGAATAATAGAAACTTAATTTGACGGCAAAATTTTCCGGACTATGCAAATTTTACACCAATGCTACGGTTACCTGATTATAATGCTTGCGTTGAAACCATTGTAACTTTGCTTGTTAATATGTTAAAGCACTTTAGTTCAGTTTATATTATTAAGTTTATTAAATAACGTTGAAAGTTGCATGCACTATACTTACTACATACTATAATTTAATTATTTCAAATGGTTTAGGTAAAAATTATAATAAGTAATATCAATTTTTTGTCCCAAACTGTTGACAGCGGGGTATAATGACCCCTTCAAAACAATTTTTGTAAAGAATATAACCAAATAATATGCACAAACATTCTCCGTTTATTGTTTTTTCTATTAGTGGGAACCGTATCAAAATCCGTTGTAAAGTTTATAAGAAATAAACAGGCAAATTAGGATATGCACTACTATAAACTATTTATTTTACTAAAGATAATAGTGATAAATACAATATTAGTTCATTTTACCTTTATTTACAATGTGAAGTATCCCGAATAATACAAGAAGCATTATTCAAGCAAATCGCAGACAGAGCCGGGACGATAAATTAGCCACAGGTGGAGTCGAGGGAAATGCACCTCTTAAATGTACTTCCATCTAAATTACATTTGGTGTATCTTTCGACAGGGATGTAGTTAGGATAGGGTTTGGGGCAAACTTTAGAATGGGGCAACTTAATGCTTGTCATTTGTTTAACCTTTTAGTGGTTTTGAAAACATAAGTCCTTAACATTTTAAATACAGACAACTTTTTTGTATATTTTTCGACGTTTCCGACTTATTTATGTTCATGATTAAGTAATTGGTACTTAAATCTATATCAAATGCGACATCATTGTAACTAGAGGTTGATGTATGATATATTAATAGATTCTCATCAATTAATCATAATAATGTCTAATACATATGTGCGTACAATATAATTAAGGAAACTATGTAATATATTATAACGTATCCATGTAGTTCTGAGTATTAATTACAAGGTGTCGTGCACTATGTACAATTACCGTTTGCGCTTGGTTTATGATGTCAGAACATCCTATATACATCATACACCTAGATAATGCTCATATAACTGACCGTATTATTTTACCTATTAAACATTTAATATTAGTAGTCATTATAATAAAATATACTCTCTATAATCCTAACTACCTATAAAATTCGAAAGTTACTGTGCCTGTCTGTCTGTCTCGCTTTCACGCTAAAACTACTAAACCGATTTAAGTAAAATATGGTACACACATAGCCTGGAGCCTGAGAAAAGTTATAGGCTATTTTATATCCCGGGAAAATGGAAGATCTCCCGGGTACTGGAGTAAAACCGAGGAGATCCACTAGTACTTAATAAAATATAGTAGGGAATATCGACACTAAATTATCATTGTATTTAAGAATAAGCTATTTAAGGACCTTGTTTTAAAACAAGTAAATTTTACTTCAATAACCTACAAGATCATTGCCCATTTCTTATTACATCCTAAGTCCAGCCCAGTTTGCACAAGGTTCGGTTCCGCTCTACGATATTGTCTCTGGTAGTTTTTATCGGCAACATATTGGGAGCACATAAATCGGAATGCTTTTAAGAAATGCACAAGACTTGTGTGGAACTACTTGTTTTATCGATTCTATCAAATATATGGTTTACTTAGACTTGTTAGATTACCAAGATTCATTGTGTAAAGTGAGCTTATAGAAAAATACACGATGCGTACAAAGCATTTCGAAACATAGTGCTAGAAAGCTATCTTATATTTAGCGAAAAAAACGATCTTTTGAGCATGTTAACACTACGTTTTTCTTTAGTTAATTTGAAATACTGAGTTAATCTAAAGTTAATTCACCCATAAATAATATACCTACACAACTCATTAATAAAGTCGCAAATCCATCTAAAAGATAATTATGCAAATAACATGGCGTCGATATCAAATAATCTGACAAAAGGGCATCCATTCGGACCTCTCACTCACACACGTTACCTTTACACGTGTGAATACAGGCTATAAAACTAGCGATAACCTTATTAGGTACATATGTATTTTTAATATATATTGGAAATTCTTTTCTATTTGGTGACCTAAATTGTAACTTTAGAACAAAAAAAATCCTCGGATATTTTTGATACACGGCATATCTGATTCCAAACTAAGCAGATCTTGTACTATGATAACCAAATAGGTAATATATTACATACTCTTCGTTTAAATTGATATTTACACTCGAACACAGAACAAATAGAAATGTTCATGCACACAAAACATTTTAGTTAAATGAATTCGTCTCTTATGAATTTGCATAATGATCCTTTCATACTAATCTAAATAAAATACACTATGCATTTTTTACTATGTGACCCAAAGTTTTATAGTTACATAACCTAAAAAGCCAATTTAAATTTCAAACTAAAATTGGTCCAATGTTATCTCCAATCGTGTATTCTCTGGCCCCTATCTCACCCATGTCCCCCACGATCCGTTCTGTCCCCTTTTTTGTCATTGTCACTATGACGAATTGGTCTCATTTGGTCGGCACATCGGGAAAGGGGCTACCTAGATTTTAAGGTGGGCGAGGCTGGTGTTCGATTGATAGCGTTTATATAGCTGGCAATCCGCCTCTACATCACACAGGAGCAAAAAAACTAATTATGTATCTAATTAGGTATCGAAACCAAGTATTATTAGCTCAAAAACTAATTTGATTTTAAATTATCACCCGCCATAGCTCTTACGCCAATGAATTATATATAGTTTTCAGGCAACATCTCACAATACGACCATGTGCCAAAAAGACATAAGGCGATAAAAAGAGACAACATCTAGTGAAAAACCGCTCCGCTCACCGCTACGCTTCAATACAGGCGGTAGCCGCAATAAATTCGTGGTCATTCCTGCTTTAGATATATCACCCTATTTTACGGGCAAAGGGAAGTGATTGTGAATAGTTTTAGATATTCAATACCATTTATCATTCCGGGAACATTACATTTCAAAACTCATTGAGGAGCGCACTGAAATTTGAACTTTAGATGTGGTGAGATTAGGTTGGTTTTTGCTGTCATTTTGTGAAAATCATCTAATTAAAAATGTCATGGATTTTATGTATTAATAATGATCGAGACTAGTTAAATATTTCTTACAAAATTACTTTACCTATTTGTATTATAACAAGATAACTCAATTGGGATACCATAGCAGAGCTTCTGCTTTGTTAACCGTGTATGAGGAATGACTAAGTACTACTTATATTCTATTTCTATTTTTAGACAAGTCTGCGGTGTACCAAGCCATTATTTGTAGCGGAAAAAGATAGGATTTACGTATTTAACCCGCAAAATATTGGGCAACGATTTCTAAGGGCCATCCCTTGACCGTGGGCTCTTTACATAAGCGCACCAAATTGTAGGGTGAGTAAGGGTCCGCCGATGGGGCTTACATTTTTGCCCCAAACCCAAATCCGGGCCGCGGTATCTTCACACACTACGCATATTAAGTTCTTTAGCTTATTGTAGGACATTCAAGTGTGAAAATGTATTGGAAACCTACTGCATATTATTGGGTTTTTGTTGCTTCGATTCCCACGGTGGACAAAAAGGTGGCATAAACATGGTAGTTTTATGTTTGTTCCTAACCTATACTATTGACTTTTTAAGGGATTTTTTTTCTTTGTTTTTATTGTAGTCTTGGTATCGTAGGTGTAGATAAATATTTAGTTATACCTATGTTATTATTACAGAAGTGAATTAGGTATTATGTTGATGGATGTATAATATACCTACTGAGTACTTTACCAATGTTCCGTTTTCTTGAGAATTCAAGTTTGCATGATGTGTTTTAGTTGTAAGATGTTTCTTAATGTTTAATTTAATATGTAGTTTGAATCGTCTTTCTCACTCTAACAATAAAACTGAAAAAATTATGCGTACCTATAATTTTTAATTTATTTTAGTAATATTTAGCATTATTTTTATTTTAGTAAATTTACATAAATTCTAACTACAATATAACCGTGTTTCAATCAACAATCTTCACCCAATTTGATGCTAGAAATAACTTGAACATAAAACGATTCGTAAAGTTACATATTGAAAGCGATTACCCTTTTTAGTAAAGCGCCTTTTCCATTGAAGGCATCGCAAAAAGTCAATTACAAAACTGGCCAATATCGTCTGTAATTGTCAAAGAGCAGCGTCCGGTCCGGACGGTTCCTTTGTAGTAATCACCGTGACGCAGATATGTGTATCGTTTCATTTTACACGTCTGTACCTATTAAGGTTTTTGTTCATGGCGTGACATATTAAATGTTTGGAACGGATTTTTTGAGTATTTTAAAATACGATGTTATTTGCTGAGTTAATTGCATAGCTGAGTTTCTGTTGCTGACTGAGATATTAGGGTTGGTAAAATTTACCTCTAAGCCCTTTTACTTTTATAAATGTCTTATGGATGTATGAATGATTATATTACTCTTTTGGGTGATGAGATCTGGATAAAATTAGCACAGAATTAAAGTACCTACGTTCTGGTGCATATATGCTACTTTTATCCTAAATATCCTTCAAGAACGCGGGTAAAACCGAAGGAAGCTAGTGATTCGATTGAAATATGGCGCTAGTATCTATCAAATTGCTTTTAAACAAATATACCTATAACATGCAAGTTACCAAATAATGTACTGTAAATTAACTATCGAAGTTTCCTGTGTTGAACTTTATCATGATTAATGGGTTTGGCAGCTTGGCGTCTGAGCTTTGAAAAAGCTTTCGTTGTTTACTTACAGTATATATAGGTAGATAATATAAGCTAATATTAAAACTATAAATCAGGTACCTAAATTATAAAGTATTTATTTATTTATAAAGAGTTTAATAGAAAATCTGACTAAATGTGACCATAATTTTACATATTCAATGTATTCTTGTTGATATATAATAAAATTAGTTAGTTACAATTAGAAAATCTCATAAAACGTGACGTCATATTAACATAATCCTACCATGTTTACCAAAAACCAATCCGTAAAAGCCCTACCTGACAAAATAATATATAAACCACAATCAAACAGCTTAAAAACCTTGCTACCATCTAAGTATGCAATCCTGCAATCCCATTTTCAATCTCGCATAGTTTGTGTGCTGAATCAAAGTGTGATAGAGTCAATTCCGGGTCACAGGGGCGGCTTGTGCCCGATGCAAATTAGTTTTGGCCCCGTTCAGAATTACCAGAGCCGTGTCGTATACCGAATTAACATTCGGGGCATTGTCCCTCCCTGTTTTGTCGAATGGCAGATTAACATTCGCTATTGTGCGTCTGCACAGTCTATGCTTGGTGGACCGGTGAGGTGCGTGACGTCATTAGCTTGGTGAAGTATACTCTGCTCGCGGATGTGAGGTTGAAATTCAAATTATTATAAATTTGTATGTCTACTTAAGTTATGCTTTCACGTCTAAACCAACTGATGATATTTGGTGCGGAGATGGACTGGAGCTTGGGACATAAGATACCTTTTATCCCGTGAAAATTGAGGGTAAAAAAGCGGAAACGTAGCGTAGGGCGGAAACTAGTGCCTATATATCTGAGGACATTATTTGCACAGGCAAATTGATGTAAAACTAAGCAGTGCTTGTGCTATGGTGATCAGCTGATTATACTTCTTTATGATTCTACTAGACACGGAACTAATTCTGGTAATTCTGGTAAGGTGTTTCTACCATTTATATCCACGTAATGTATTGTCATCTATCAGCTATCTATCGTTCACTCAGATTTTGGCATTTATCCCGGAAAAGTTCCAGTCAGTTGAAAGCCATAATTTCTAAACGTTTCAAAATCACGAATTTTCAGCGTAAATAAATCATAACATTTGAAATTTAATCCATTAGGCGTTACCTAGGCTACGGTGCAAAATACACACAGACCTATAACATAACCTATCTAGATGTTGCGCATGTATCCAACTTTCGTGTCAAAAATCAGCAAGAGCTTCTGCTTTCTACACCGTCATTTTGCCGCTTTGCTTAGTTTGGAATCAGATTGGCTATGTGTGAAAAATGTCCCAGGATATTTATTTATTTAGTCCGCGATCGACCGTTATTGCCTTCGGACGTCAAAGAAAAAGTGACACGATTGGGCTTCATACAAATTGGAGGTTACTTATCTAGTTAGATTATTATATATCCGTGTAAAATACCATGAGATCAAACGCTCTTTACTGGAAAATATCATCGATTCGCGTGCCACAACTTATAGTTTAGACGATTTATTAGTTTTAGATGGAGAAGTTAAAGTTCGTGGCATGGTTTGCCGCAGACACTGCGTAAATTCGACCCCCTGTGAAACCCCACCACGGTGTTCCAACCCCTTGGAGTATCTAGGGTGATTCATTACACCTTGATACGATTTCAAAATTTATTGTCAGCTATTATGACGTGTTAAAATTCGTGTTTAGAAACCTTCCTAGTTTTGTAGGTATATCACTACATATTATAAAACAAAGTCGCTTTCCGTCCCTATGTCTTCTTAAATCTTCAAACCTACACAATGGCTTTTGATGCGAAAGCCAATAGATAGAGTGATTAAAGAGTTAGGTAGAGAAACACTGACAATTTTGGATGTTTCTAATGTGATGTATAAGCATTGCAACCGAGCGAAGCTAGGGCGGGTCGCTTGTCTTATATATATAAAACTATATCAACATTAATATTATAAAGAGGAAATGTTTCTATTTTTGAGTGTATGTTTGTAATGAATTAACTCAAAACTACTGTGGCGATTTAAAAAATTCTTACACCATTGTAAAGCTACATTATCAGGGAGTATTTTAGGTATAGACCTTATCCCAGTATTCCCACGGGAATGGGAACTGCGCGGGTGAAACCGCGCGGAGGCAGCTAGTATGTTATATATCTACTGTTATTAGTAATTAGTAATTAGTAATTAGTAATTACCCACAACAAACTCACAGACTTTACCTCCTCCAAAAGTAGATAGATGCATCAAAGTTAAAACAACAGAACGGCCAAACCGAACTGAGCACACAAAACTGCACCCATATTCAATTGTAAGTACGTTTAATGAACGTGAACTACGGAACTTATTCGGCAAGTGTCAGCAGCATTTAGCGCAAATTAGTTAAGTTGGACCGGCTCCCACCGCGCTGTAATGAATGCCAGATCAGAGTTTAGACTTTAGGCTGAACTGGAACAAGGGCACAGATTAGCCATTATGCAGAAGGTTGAGCTGGTAAAAAACTAGACTTTGACTAGCATATAAAAATCAAAAATCAAAATAAAGCACTTATGAATAGTCACTATTATTGCTCGGTTCTGAAAGTTGTTTTTTACTGAGAAGAGCTGGCAATAAACTCAGTAATTACCTACTCTTTAAAAAAAAACCAGCTTCTAATACAATAGCGATATTTACAAAATGTGTGAAATAGCCTGTAGCGAGCATTTATATATGTATTTTTATGTGTATATATATTTATATATGATTAAGAAGTATCTAAGTATGTATAAATTATGACAACCGAGGTAGACCCTTTACATTGTGTCAGCAAATATTATAAATGGGATTATAAGTTTGTTTCTTTGTTGTGCTTAAAGTACTAAGCTGATTTTAAAAATTATGACACCAATGGAAAACTACATTATTAGAGACTATTTGTAGCTACTAATATATTTCATCCTCATATTCCTACGTGAATGGAACCGGGTAGAAGCCAGTAAAGACATATTAATAAGTAAATTTATAAACACCTTTTACATAATGTACATGCAGAGTTAAATTTAACAGAAGAAATATTGTGTTTTGTTGAACTCTGGTTTAACTTGTGTTATAGATACCAGCGCTCTCACATTACGCATAAAATAAATTTAAATTTATTAGTTACATACATAAAAACAACCACAAAATATCGTAATGAACTTCTCATATATGTATTAGCTACCCTAAAAATTTTCTTACCGTTACCAAAATACCTAATGAAAACTCTATGCGAACCTACAATCCAATTCCGCTAGAATACACAAAATCTAAATTCCCTCAAACGAGACGCCAAAATCTACATTTTAACTCGAGTTAGCGCATTCATTCCTTATTCTATAGCCGTTGAACTACTAGTAGTGCTAAGTTAGTACGTAGTGTCGTGGCTAGCTAATCTGAAATGCATGCAAGCAAACTATTTGTGCTACTAAATACATAGTTGCCGAGCTTTTTGTACGTTTGCGAGACGGAAATAGTTGTTGAAAAGGAATACACTGCGAGCGTAGTTGCTCATAGTTTTTTAGGTTGCTTTTGAGGAGCTATTAGTTAGGTATTTACTGTGCGCTTTGAGCAAGTAATGTGCATTTCTTTATGTGGTATTTGAGTACTGTCGAATGTGTAATATTACTGTTTATTTGTTGTCATGTAAATAAATTAATGTTTTTTATCCTGTAACTTGTTTACAGACGTTGCTATCTGCTAAATCTTATTGAATTAAAACAACTGACACTTATGCCAAACGCCATTAAGTTTCATTGCAAAAGTAAATATGGTCGTTAAGTTTTTTAAAATTTCTAAAGTTCCGCGAGATTTTATTCTTTTTTTCTGTCATAAGAACCTTGTATTGACAGTAACAAACACAACAAAAAAAGAATTAGCCAAATCGGTCCAGCCGTACACGCGTGATGCCGCGACCAATTGGAAATAGTAATTCATTTTTATATAGATAGATTACTACTTATTATAAAATAATTATTTTTGACCTAGAAAAAGTACTTATTATGATATAGTGTGTATCGTAATTAGCTACTGGACAGTGTAATAACCCCCCTGTCCAAACTCCGGTTGAAGGGTAGGTAATCAAGAGGCCCCTTGAGAGGTCACATTTCAGGGTACAGCATAATTAAAGATACCTTATGTGATGTCGTATTTCTAATATATTACTTACTGTATTATATTTTACTAGTGGCTCCCCGCGGTTTCACCCGCGTTCCCGGGATAAAAAGTAGCCTATGTGTTATTCCAGAACATATTCTAGCTCTGTGCCAAATTTCAAGCAGATCCCTTCAGCCGTTGGAGCGTGAAAGAGTAACAAACATCCATACATACAAACTTTCGCATTTATAATATTAGTAGGATTTATCACTGTCTCGTGTTGTGGTTTCACATGCCTTTCGGGAGTTTAGTAATGTTTTGGTGATTTTAAAACTATATAGAAAGGTCACCCTCTTTTCTGGGGAACTTTAAATTTCCCGGGATGAAAAGTAGCCTAAATCCCTTCCTAAGCTCTAGTCTATTCTCTGTACCAAAGTTCATAAAAAACGATTTAATGGCTTTAGGCTTGAAAACGTTACAGAGATACAGAGTTAGTTTCGCGTTTATAATTATAAGGTACTAGCTACCTCCGCGGTTTCACTCGCGTAGTTCCCGTTCCCTTAGGAATACGGGGATAAAATATAGGTTTTGTTACTCCCTGATAATCAAGCTATCCATTGATGAAAGAATTATATAGATCGGTTCAGTAGTTTTAAAGTTTATTTATTATATACAAATCTTTCCTCCTTATAATACTAAGTACTTGTGGTTCCCCGCGTTGCCGGAGAATCTTTGATTTTCTCGAGGTAAAAAGTAGTCATTGTTTTAATCCAGGCTATAAAATATCTGTGTTCTAAATTTCATTAAAAACCGTTCCGTAGTTTTTGCGTTAAAGAGTAACAAACATCCATCCATTCATATTTCGCATTTTATAATAGTAGTAAGATAGATATGCTTTTTCATGAAAATTATATTAACTCACTGCATACAAGAATAACCCATAAAGTTTAACCCCTAGATATGATACTAAATCGTCGACCAAAGCTAAATGGCTATCGATTAATTTCACTCGATACTAACATATGTAGGAGTCAATCCGAATGTTGGATTAATGCAAATCATACTCACGTGTTCAAATTATTCCTCTACATATTGAGCGTTCCATTTTTATGTATATTATGGTAATTATGAGCAATAAAATTGATATAGATGAACTGTGATTTTTGCGTGAAACCGCCGGGCAGTACAGACGTTAAATTGCTTTATAATTTGTGTGTTTAATCACTACATTTAGATGTTTATATAGTTTTTATCTTGTACACAAATGACAGTAAAGTATGAAGAATGATATTTTAGCATGGATTGAAAGAGGTAATATGAATAATAAGATCAATTGGAAGTTTATCTAATCCATAAAATTGCTGATGAAATAGGTCTCATAGTGATAAACTTATTTTTGGGTAAAATATTTAGTACATGATACTTATCTATCAAATAGTCTACAGTTTTACGACAAATTGAGCTTTTAAAGTGTCGATGGCTATCCGCTTGATTAAAACGCCAACAATACCAAGTGATGCGGTGCGTGGCCCAAATTTATTTGATAGCTAAATTAGCAGTCGTGTTTCACCTTTATTTATGGGACTGTGCGTTGATATAGTGCTGAAATTGTCGCCGGTTAAATATATCGACGCTGTCAAATCCTACGCCGTCAATACCTCTGATTAGATAGCAGGGAAATTAGAGATGTTCTATTGGTAATTTAATTTTAGAATTCTTTAATGCTTTGTCCCAATAGGTTGGTTACTTATGAACAGTTATTAATAACGGTTTGGCAGTAAGATTTAGAGATTTTTATTAGGACGGCAAACGGTAACCGCTTCCCATCAGGTGGGACCGTAATCCTGTTTCCCACCTTTGTGGTATAAAAAAAATACCTGCAAACGTATGACCATTTTTTACAGTTTTGGATCTTAGTACTTTGTGTAAATACTTACAACAATAAAAATGATCATTATGGAACGCTCTAGCGTATAGAATAACAAAAGCCCGCAATGATCCCATTAAAATCCACAGCATATTATTAACCCGAACTTTTCTAAAGAGGTCGATACTCGATAAGAATAAAGTATCGATAGCCCCAGAGTCCATTAGACATCGGTCCATGAGACCATTCACGCAACTTTACAATATCAATCGGCAGTCGCGTCGAAGGGTTAATCCCTCGGGGCACAAAAGACGTATTAAGACGCATTCACACCACCAACAATCTTTGACCATAATAAATCACTAGTGGAGCCGTCTATGTGTGCTGTACAAGTAAATCTCTCACCCAAATATTTGTGCCTCGCATGTCGTATCTTAAACCCGACGACCCCCAGCAAAATCTCAATTGTGACCGTGACAAACGTTTGGTCAAACACACAAATGATTGGCGGGACGTTTGACAAATCGTTTGTTGTGTAAAATGTTTAATTCTAAGCTGCATGGCCATCGGTCGGTTGCCATGGTAACATTTATGGAACAAATCTTACAGAAGTTTGCGAGGTACAAACATTTACGAAGAGATTTACGCGGATTAGGCCCCGAGCCGTTTGTCAAAACTTAGCCGAAGTTATCTTAAGTTCTGACTAACGATCCCTGCCTAGCTTTCCGGCCTAGCTTTGATCCTTTATATTTGCCAGGTACGATGTTTTGTGAGCATTTATTTATAAATATGAATAAATATTTAGCTCCTCTCCGAGTTTTCCAAGACACTTGACGAAAGTGAAATAATTTTAGAATAATTTTGGGTGAAAAGTTCTACTATGACATGATTCATCGTTTCATAGTCCGAAGATAAAAATGAAGATCTATTTTTACTAAAATAATAATTTACTCCTGGTCACATTTTATGTAAAAACGACTATAAATCTAAAATAAATAAAATTACCCATAAAAAAGCATTGTCGTGTTGAAATTATAATCAAATATGGGGCAATCAAAGTCTATGCATATATCATTGAGCCTACATCTCCATTACCGACCTACTTAATAAAACGCAACATACAGCTGATAAAAAATTTTATTCCATTTAGTGTCTTGTTCTTTAGGTCGATATAAACCCAACCAGACACATTATAAACAAAATAAACAATTCAAGTCAATCCCCATAGTGGGGGGCACTAAGAGGCCCATTTACTTGAAGTATGCCCCAATAAATAGTGGATGTCCCGGGCCGGCGGTCCGCATTTTTCAAATAGCTACTGAAGCTGGCCGCGTTATATCAGCTTTGTTCGGATAACGAGGCAAGTTAGATCTGCAATGGTGACTTAAAAAGATTCTATATTATTATTGTACTCTCTAATTTATATCCTGACTACCTATACTAATATTATAAACGCGAAAGTAACTCTGTCTATCTGTCTCGCTTTCACGCAAAAACTACACGCAAGAATTGATTTTATTGAAATTTGGAACACAGATAGTCTAGAGACTGAGAAGGGATATAGGCTACTTTTTATCCCGGGAAAATTAAAGAGCTCCCGGGTACACCTAGTATTGTATTATACGAAAGATTGTATATAAATAACGATACTTTGTATCTAAGGAAACTATTAGGACCCTTGAACATGCGAGTGAAACCAAGGGGCAAACTGGTACTATAGCTACAATCAGTCCTCCAGACGCTTGCGTGACAATGACAATATTTCATGCTGTCAACTCTACAGCCGTCCTAATGCTCTTGTATAAGCGACAAGCGACAGCCCTACGTATTTATAGATAGTTTGAAACGTCGAAACCATTGACATCACATGATTCATTTCAAAATGTAAAATTTCAAATTCTATTTCAGTAAAACATTGATTGCAAAATTGCATTTCCTAAATCCATTTTATTTTAAAACTAAAAACTACAGTTAAAAAGAAATAATATAGAGAGAGACGACGTAGAATATAAACAAACGCTAAAAAAGGACTTAGCTTGGTTAATAACGATGGCATCCTCCGAAATGGCTTGACCGATTATATTATTATAAAATTTTATATGCATATTCAGTAGGTCTGAGAATCAGCTACTATCTTTTTTTGATACCCATGTGATCACGGGAACGAAAATTACGCGGGTGAAACCGCGGCAAGGCAACTAGTATTATAGAAAGGTACCTGAAAGCCTACCAAGAAGATAAGATTACACCTCCTTATAATGTCCTACTTAAGTAAAGAAATACTTAACATCAGGCTGGTTAGTATTATAAATTTATGAACACCATCGTTATGACAATCTTTATAACTACCGACCTCATCACACTCCTTCACACTGATAATCCGATTCTAAGCTAAGCAGTATATACTAATAGTAAATGGTCCTCGTTGCCTCATCCGTCTTGCCCCGTCTGACGTCATCACCGTAGCCGCCAATCACTCGTGTCTTAAGGATTTATAAACCAATAGAGCGTGCTCCTCGCCCTGACAATAGTTACAGTTGGCGTGAACAGTCCACTCGGTTGAGTAGTAATGCATTGAAAATTCCGGGAATGTAGATACTTATTGCTGCGAGAGACTCCCGCATGCCCCTTGGAGTTTATAATTGGAAGCTTTTGGAGTTAGGATGTTTGAAAAACAAGCTAAGTGTCTAACTGTCATTCGGGTTTACACTTTGCTATGTATAAATGTTGCAATAATGTGAACTTGTAACTGATATGTTATATTGCATGTTTCTAAACCTATGGTAAATATGTATTATGATGAGAAAACAAAATTATTGATTTGCTTTTTACTGGAGTTGTAATTTGAATTGTATTTACGACGCATTAGTTGATTTTGTCAATTCCACATTTTTATGAAATGTTCTTGTTCATTACTTAAATGTTCATCCTCAGAAAGAGAAAATAAATACTAAAATCTATTTTATTATTCCTAGAAAAAATAACTGCCGAAAAACACAGCAAAATAATCCCCTCTGAGGACATTCCTACAGAACATTAATATGTATCTCTATGTTTACTGTATACTTATAAAGATTTATAGCTTCGAGCTGACTCAGAGTTCAGGCTGGCCGCCCTATTGATGCGGAAATGCAAGACTATATCGGAAATAGATGCCTTGACCCAAAGGTCGAGGAAGGAAGCAAGAGAGACAGGGGTGACGTTGGTAATTCAATCTTTAGGTTCCAAATTCCAATGGTGAAATAGTGTGTGGCATGTTTTTTATTTATTAACGTTATTAATTTTGTTTTTCTTTCAGGTTTAATATCTAAGGGATATCAATGGACAATATTTATATAAGCCTAAGTTGTCGATCCGCCTCTGCCTCTAAAATGCCCTTGTATCAGTTTTGATAATTTTATGCCATGGAACATAATCTATATATTAGTACGAATATAAAAGTATCTAAATCTAGCAACACAAGATTTCCCTTTCGTTTTTGTTTACCCTCAAAACAGTCTGTAAATTTTAAATGGTCCACAATCGCCGCAAAAACTTTAAGCTGTCATTTGTTTTGCCCTTGAAACAATCCAATTAAAAATTAAAGCCTCCAGCAGTACCTCGGCCTCGAGTAGCAATCACAAATCGCCTAACAACCTACTTAATATTTCGTGAGTGGAACGCAGATAGCTGGGGCATAAATTTTCGTTCGTATTTCAAACCGGCACCGCTCTCAAATGGCGGCGTGTGACGTCATTCTTGTATTCCCTATCCCCCGGGAATGATAGCACCGTTGTGAGAGATAAATTTTGGTGCAAATTAATGAATACAGCGGTTTAAAGAGGGAAACTCTCAATATATCCGAAGAGACATGACAATGCCCGAGTTTTTTCCTATGTTGTAAAAAGTGTAAAATTTGTGGGGTAATTTAAAACTGCTGGTCAAAATTTTCACTAAAACCATATTTATCACGGCAGCCCGGTTGGCTTTGTGGTTAGTGACCCTGACTCCCAAGCCGCGGGTCGTGGGTTCGAATCCCATCCAGGACAATGTCCCAGGATATTTATTATTACCCTGAGAATGTGGGTAAAAACGCGGGACTTTAGCTAGTACTAAAGATACAAGTCCTAATTCAATATGACATTGTCGTAACATTGTCTCGGCCTCTCGGGAATATTACCCGATCCGGGGCTTCATCAAATTATTTCTAAATAAAGATATCAATTGAGCCTTAAGGGAGGCGATCGATTTGAGATCAGAGCTTAGTTACTTTTGTCTAATCTATGTATCATGAATATTATATTTTTCAAATATTGCAGTATGTGACCAAATATGGGAGTATGG
Source organism: Thyatira batis (assembly GCA_905147785.2). Taxonomy (NCBI): domain Eukaryota; kingdom Metazoa; phylum Arthropoda; class Insecta; order Lepidoptera; family Drepanidae; genus Thyatira; species Thyatira batis. Next base: position 11,196,631 of record LR990489.1, read on the forward strand.
GACAAAGGTAGCACAGTCTAGAAGTAGTTTGCTTAATAACAGATTTTCAACTAGAAGGTGGTAGGCAGGCGGTTACAAAGCACTACCATCGCGCTATGGTTCCCCAAAATAAGCTTTAGCTTTTTCATTTACCGAAAGCAACATGATTTTGTACGGGTAATAATATAGAATGCTAAGTTAGTCAGCTAGGTTCCGCCCCGTAGCTTGACGTGCAAACCCGACGGATCTTCAACTTTCCCGTGATAAAAAGTAGCCTATGTGGTATGTGTTATTCCAGACTACTATATCTCTGTGCCTCATACGGATCCCTTCAGTCGTTCTGGCGTAAAAGAGTACCATTCCCACAAATTTCCTTATAAATATAAATGTTTATATTATTAGGATTCAGCAGCAGCTTCGCTTAACCTCTCTTCTTGCCCCAGAGCGCAAATTTTCGGCGTTTACATTTGACGCGAGCATTTTTGCGGCGACCCGCGGCCGATTTAGTGGATTTACGACGTGTACTTCATAAAGGGCGCGAACACGGCTATAATTTGTTGGGCCCCACGCCGGTGGCCGTCGGTGCTGTAAGTCACACGTGTGTTGGCCGTTATTTATTATGTTATGATTCGATGGCCTTGTTTGGTTAGGATTTAGGGTGCTGTTTGTTAATTCAGGTGTGACGAGGGCGGGTTTTGATTTCAGTAATTTTTTTTGCGGTTTACCTACCTATTATGTGCATTTTGCTCACAGTTTTTTGCGGTCTATTTCTAAAGTGTTATATTGTGTTAGTTACTAAACTACATCTACAGTTTAGAAAACTTAGTAAAATCAGATTTAACAGCGAGTACCGTCTCGTTTTGTTATACAGAGTTAGACTGTAACATATATACCAGTATTTAAAACATAGACTGTTCTCTTAAATCTACACCATAGAAGGAGTCCCTATATCAATATTAGTTGGGATTATCAGAGCAAAATATAAACGTAAATAATAAATACTCCACGTCATGTAAGGGTTTCGATTACCTTTACCTTGACAAATATATTCCTGCGAGACTCAGACCCGCGTGTATTAATCCAATATCTTACAAGTCACATATTACTTAAGGTAAATTCCATTATAGGAGACATATCGATGTATCATTCGACCGAAATGATCCTTACCGATCGCGATGGGTCCATTAATTCAACCCGTACCTTCACAACACCCATGGGAATTTATTGGGGGAATGGGGATGGGGCTAACAGACCTTTGTCGTCGCGTCGGAGAAGATGACCTTTCAGGTGACACCGTAGTTTAAGAAAGAGATAGATGCATCGAAATATGGCCATCAGTTTCGTTATACCTTGCTGTATAGAACTCTAGAATGAAAATATGAGGTTTTGGCATTTTTGCCTCTGTCAATATTGAAATAAATAACGACTAACGATATTTTTATTTCAACATGTTTACGTTGTTAAGGAAATTGCTGAAGGCGCTTTTGTATGATGTTTCTCGTCTAATGTTTCGGCGGTTTTGTTTACTTTTTAGTCTATCAATATATAATGTGATATTGGTTATTTCAACTAATAATAAATTCTGTTCTGAATATTTGTGCTTCATTAATAGTTGAACTGATATTCGTGAAATTGGTTGACAAAGGAGTTAGACTCGATGTTTTACTGAATATGTGCGTTCTATGTATCGGTATATAGATATACATATGTCCTGGGACTAATTAAGTAATCGAACCAATTATACATACTTGCTTATGTATTACCAAAGCAAGTCTTGAGTAGTTTGAAATGAAATTGGCCGTGAGGAAAAAACAATATGTATAAGCAGGTATGTACTCTGTGTAAACAAACAGTATAAGATTTTTTTTTCAGTTTACTATATTCAATGAAAAATATGTTCAAGTACCTATACCTCTTCAACAAACATCTGTTCGTCAGTGCAGCAAGGCACTTAAACACTATATTAACCGTTCCAACACTGGCGCCCGAAAAAAAACCATTATTTATGGAAAATTTTGAACATTATTTACGGACTGGCGTTATTTATAGTACCTCCTCAAATTGTCCTTCGATGGTAAAAAGATAATATAAACTTTTTACTTTTAGAGTCTGACGCTATGAAAGTTTCAGTATTTGTCTTTGGTTTTTGTTGACTCAACTGCCTTGCTGAGGTTGGAACGGATTTCACTGTAAATTAGTTTTATTCTTATTCAATTTCTCTTTACATTACTGAATAAAGTTTCTAAAAGATTTTTTGTGATGTGAAAAGTTAATTAATTAATATTCTCGGAGCTTGTGGATTATCTCAATTACTAGAACAAAAATACATAAAATGATATGATTCTCGGATATTAATGGATTGCCGACTATATAAATCGGTTCAGGTTACATGTTCATACACACTTCTTGCGTCAGAATAGAACTAACGATATGGTAACAGACTTTTAGGGACCGCCAAAAAAAGGGCAAAATATCTACTTTATAATTAATTTGGGGATAATATTTGTTAGACTATAAAAAAAGCTAATTTTTTTGGCGATTCTTCTCATATTTCAAACAATAGAAACTTCGTCAGCTTTTATTTTATTGCTATAAAAACCTAGAATACGCTACGAATATATAATCACATTTGCAAAACCATAATTTCGATGAAATTCCATGCAGCACGTGCCTGTAACAATAGTTGCCCGAATGAAATTTCGCGTCTATTCCAACTGAAACTTTACTTGAAACTCGTCGCGTATTTGTTAACAGTGGACATAGTTATCTAATGTAAATTAGTTCAGTTACCTACGCTCAGCTGGTCTACGGTACTAGTATCGCCACTTCATCTGAATCATATATTAATTAGCTTCCACCACGCGTAGTTATCCCATAGGAATTCAGGAATAAAATACAGACAAGAATAAGATATAACACTGAAAAAATATAAAATTCAAATCAGACCAGTAGTTCCTGAGATTAGTGCGCTCAAGCAAGCAAACAAATAAACTCTTCAGCTATATATATGAGTATAGGTTGCAACAGCAGATATACACTGATTTTGGAATTCCAAATATTGCACACTTTGACATTTAACAAAAATATAAATAGAAACTCTTACCCTTGGTTCGGAAGGTTCCTGTACCTGGAAAGAGCCGGCAATAAATTCAGAATTACTCTCTTCCAAACAAAATTATATAACACATAAAGTATTTTATCTTACTAACAATATGTTTGAGTACATGAAAAAAACATAATATACATTGCAATTCAAAATTTAAAACCAATCTGTCAAAAAATATGACAAGTTCAGTGAAATGACCACTTTGTCAACGCCACTTTGATAGGTACACGGCTCATATTAGTCGTAGCGAAGTGTCATATAGCTTCCTTGATGAATATGCTTCAACGCAAATAATATTTTAATTGGAACCAGTAGCTTTTGAGATTAGCCCGTTTAACAAACGAACTATTTTTTATACCACAAAGGTGGCCTACAGGCATACAGTCCCACCTAATGGGAAGCGAAATGAACTCTTCAGCTTCATAAAATTAGTATAGATGATTCGGACGGAACGACGATATTAGAGCCCCAATTCGCGCTGCACTAGAAACCTTTATATTCTTGACACGGAGTGGGAATTGTGCGACCCGCCACGTGGACACGGTCCACATAATTTGGCATTGTTTTATTCCATGAATACCTTATGCACAGGCGAGGTGAATCAGGAGTTGTTGGGAAATTAGTGGCTTGTTCGTTCTACGAACAGTGAGGTATGTGTATCTATTGCGAAATGAAGTAAATTTTATGTCTTTAAATTTATAATTTCCTGGTACTTTTGGGAATTTAGTTTGCTTAATTTATTAACTTTGTAGAAAGATAGCACTTTTTTTATTTCTTAAGACTTTTCTACTAATAGCAGAAAAACAGTTTTTCTTTTATGTAAAAAATTTTTTATATTTCGATATATTGAAAATCGATAATTACTTAAGTGATTAATTATTGTGTCTACCGTTAACCCCATGGCACTGAAAATTATGATATCTTTACTAAGGAATTAATATGTCATCTACGAACTTTACCATCATAATACCGAATGCTAAGAAACAAAAGAGTTATTTGAAAAAAATACCTGTCAGAATAAATTATACCAGCCCTTTAATTTACGAGGTAATTTCAAAGACTTGCCCGAGCGAACACGCCCCGAAGTAGGCCGACAAAAACCCAAACACAAATAAATATTATTGTTATCTTACGCCTCTTATAAAAAAAAATGCATCCGTTTCACAACTACCAAACAGGTATCATCTCAAAGTAACACAAAGTTTGCCGTCCGTTGTCCCAACAAACGGCCGTTTAGAAACTTTTTCAATCAACAACTCTCCGGCGAAAAAAAAAAGAAAACAATTTATTATCATCCGCGATGACCTGTCGCCTTACTGCGGCGTCGGCTCACTATCAGCGCACATAAATCTACTCGACGGAACCCTAAAAAACGGAAATAACCGATACCGCGAGAAGCAATTACTCGTTGCCAAAACGTATTGCCCGAGATGGGCGTAGTGGGGGTAAAGTAGCCCCGAATGATCTGAAATGGGGCAAAACGGTCCTAAATGGGGCGAAATGGGCTTTAATGGGCCTACGTCGATAGGCGCTTCTATCATGCCCTAATGCGGTGTACCTAACGGCTATATTATTATAAGCAACGAGATCGTAGCAATATAAAATTTGTTCACGTATTTTCGTAGATTTATTTGATTTCGGACTGACGTGTATTTTACCGACGGTGATGTGATACTTGAAGTAATTTATGAAGGTATTACATAAACTTAATAAATATTTTGGCCACTAATGGAGATTGTCCCTCATGACTGTACAATAAGCTTTTATTGATATTCTATAGGTATTTGTATTTTGCACGTTCGGCTCAAATCTAGCAATTGAATTTTAAAGCACTTATCCCCAATCAATTACGTTGAAACTTTCCATAGACTACATGGATGACAATAAAACATTGGCCATATATATATTAGCTTAAAGAGTAAAAATTATATCGTTACCGATAAAATAAATAGGACATTATAAACAATAACGATTAAACACCGTCATCTGAATTAAATTACCGATCCTCAGGTCACGTGGCACACGAGTCACGTCTGCACAGAGGAGGAAAGTTGTCGCCATCGCAAACTCCTGATTAGCGGCAGTTAGCGCCAAATCATTTGGGCCAAAGTACCCCCGAAAAGTTCAGCCAACGTGAGGGGTAACGAACCGTTTAAATTTTTGCATTTACCCCGAGTTGGGGACAAGATTGTTTTGTTGGCTTGTTTTTGATTTTGTGGGACGTTACAGAACTTTGCGGTGTCGGGTTGAGAGCTGATTTAATTTGAATTGATAAAAGATTAGTTGGCTGCGAGTTGGGATTTTAAATGTGAGGGATAATGTTGTTTATTAAATATATCTTTTATAAAGCTGTAAATAAATAAATATCTAGGGACAATCTCATATGGCCAATCTGGTTGGAAAATTAAGCAGTTTGTTCTATGGAATATTGCGTAGTTTTAAGCCCCTGACGACAAATCAATCATGATTTAAAATGGTAGTGTTCTTATCCACTGGTTCCAGAACCACATATTAATCTAGGAAAACCAGATAATCCAGAGCCTGAGAAAGGTCATAGGCTACTTTTCATATCGGTAAAATGAAAGATCTTTCGGGTACGCGGGTGAAACCGCGGGGAGTCAGTAGTCCATACTAATATTATAAATGCGAAAGTTACTCTATCTGTCTGTCTGTCACGCTTTCACGCTAAAACTACTGAACCGATATAAATGAAATTTGGTACACAGATAGTCCAGAGCATGAGAAAGGACAAAGGCTAATTTTCATTCCGGGAAAATGGAAGATCTTCCGGATACGCGGGTGAAACCACGGGGAGCCACTAGTTTATATATATATCTGAGTAGATAGGCACGGACGCGTTATTGCCGCAAATTTAACCTATTTGACACGCGTCTCGTGCTCGCGTTATTCAAATCAAACATTGAGCCGCATCTTGGAGGCAGATCTAATTTCCCACTCGAGTTAAATGCCGTTGCGATACGTCAGTATTGGATTAAATGCGAGGTAAACATGGCGTTAGGATATTACCTTGGTATAATCACGAGGTGATGGTATAGTAATGTGGACTATATTCAAAAACTCATCTTAAAAATAATCTACACTTAATATTATAAAGAGGAAACATTTGATTGTTTTTTTCTTTGTTTGTTTGCATTGAACAGGCTCCGAAACTACTTGACCGATTTGAAAATTTTTTTCACTGTTGGGAAGCTACAGTATATCCGGTGAACACAGGCTATATATTATCCCAGTATTCCCACGGGTAAGGGAACTACGTGGCAGCTAGTAGATTTTATGTCAAAAAGTATATTAATTGGAAAATGGATGAGTTACCTTTTCGCTGAGAATGAAAATGGTAATAGACTGTCTTAAGAATTACATAAACAATACCTAAGTAATTATAAAATTATCTCCCAAGAGTAGCGATAAGCACAGAAATTATGAAAAAAATGTTCAAGATTCGATTTGCATTATTGTAACTATGAACTTTGCTTTAAGAAAATCCATTGAATATCTAACCCAACAAAACCTTTAACTTATTCTTCGTAGTACATTTCTAGATTCTATTTAGCTACAAACGAAAATTTGTATCAGAAACTGCTAACCTCTCCAAATTATTTCATCTACAATCTCACTCCCACATTTTTAACCCAAAAATAGGTACCCCAATCAACAAATTGTAAAATACTACCTCAAAATATATACTGAAAACTTCACAACTACGTACGTACTTGCTAGTGAGGGTGTTCATTACACAAAGTGCCGGCTCACAGAGTCATTGGGAGGCGTTTTTTGTTCCAAACCAATTTGTTTAATGCCTCGAATGGACTGATCGACTTACCCGACGTGGTGCAAGGGATATATCTGGCGAATTACCCTGAAGGATTTAATGTAGGATAGAAGGTAATTTAGCATTTGAATGTTGCATAGATTTCTTTGATAAATTATTGTGTTGCAGTATATTTTGAAGTAATCGCAAAATATATCTTGGCGTTTTTGAAATAGGAATTAAAATATATCTATATATATAAAAGAAAGTCGGGTTTGTTTCAACACTTATAACTCGAGATCAGCTGAACCAATTTTCATGGTTATTGATTCGTTGGATTTGTCTCCGCCCCGAATAGCAGAATACATCTAAAAAGAATGAAAACTGGATGTGTGTAATAAATACTTAATCATTTCAATAAATGCTGATTTGTTTATTACATGTCAAACATTTGTTGTCCAATACTGTCAAATACTGTAACAACTATTCATGTGTGCGTTCAGAAATTATTGTTTTGTAAAATGTCTCGAAAGTTCAGGTACTGTTTTATTTGTGTAAATTTATTTTAATTAATTATTTAATTTTTAATTTCCGAAAAGATTACCTAATAATACCTGATTTTTAATTTGGTCGGTTTTTAAATTGATCTATTTTAAGTTTTGTCACAATTAAAACTTCTGAACGCAATCACAATATTTGACATTAGATTTGACAACCAAATGTGGCAACTGTAATACCTATGTCAATCCATCCTGTCGCACTTCAAAACATGGAAAAAAAACGGCCAAGTGCGAGTCGGACTCGCGCACCGAGGGTTCCGTACAAACCTGCAAGGTTTACAAAATATGCGGTATCAATGGTTGTACTTTTGCGTTTTGCGTTTTTGCGTTGACTTAGAATTTTTTTTTTTTTCACGGGTTAAAGGCAAAATGAATTTCAACTTGATAGCTCTACGCGTTCATGAGGAAAAAAGTAATAAGTTTATATTTATTAAAAAATATATATTTTGTAATGTAACTAAAAATTTAAGGTTTTCGGAATTTTTCCTTTATGTGTGCTATAAAACATTGCTTCATGCCAAATTTCAAGATTTTAGGTCGACTGGAAGTACCCTTTAGGTTTTGATTCCCTTGCGAGTACTTGCGAGTTTCAAAATATGCAGCTTAAATTGCTGTTTCTTTTGATTGCGTTGACATAGAAGTTTGATTTTGTTACAGCTTAAAGGTATTATAGACCTGAGTATTTGGTATGAATTTCAATTTAATACCTCTACGCGTTTATGAGGAAATGGGTAGTAAGTTTAAAATTATTAAAAAAAAAAATATTATGTGATGTAACTAAAAATTTATGGTTTTCGTAATTTTTCCTTTATCTATGCTATAAGACGTTGCTTCGTACCAAATTTCAAGATTCTGAGTTCACGGGAAGCACCCTGTAGGTTTTGATTCCCTTGCAAGTGTCGAAAATTTGCGGCATAAACGGCTGTATCTTTTGATTGCGTTGGCTTAGAAGTTGGATTTTTTCACAGTTTCAAGGGACAGTAGACCTGAGTAATTGATATAAATTTCAGCTTCATACCTCCACGCGTTCCTGAGAAAAAGGGTCTTGACAGACGGACGGACGGACGGACGGACAGACAGACGGACAACAAAGTGATCCTATAAGGGTTCCGTTTTTTCCTTTTGAGGTACGGAACCCTAAAAATTATACGATATTGTGTTACCATATCTATGAGTGCATCCTTTTATTTAACTTTCTTTCTATGTATCTATCTAATCAGCCCGTAATAACCCACTGCTGAGCATAGGCCTCTTTCTTTTTACATCTCATCCACTGCCTACCCGCTGCTCGGACAATGTCGTCTACCCACCGGGCCGGCGGTGGTCTACCCGGTTTCCTGTGTCTCTCTCTTGGCCACCACTCTGTAATAGCTTTAGCCCATCTTCCGTCATCCCGCCTTGCCAGATGTCCCGCCCAACCCCACTTTAATCCCGTGATCCCTTTACCCACATCCACGACTTGCGTTTTACGTCGTATTTCGACTGTTGGGTATTCGGTCCACGAAGGAGATGCCCAGCATGGTTTGCTCCATGGCTCTTTGAGCAACCATTATTTTATACATGTTGCCTTTTGTAAGCGATCATGTTTCAGCACCATAGGTGACGATAGGCAGAATGCACTGATTAAATGCCCAAGGCATTTAGCATTTCTTCAGATACTGAGGAATATTAGAGCGGAACATGTCATCAAGTTTCCCAAATGCAGCCCAACCTAACTGGAGCCGTCTAGCAATCTCCTTCACCTGAGACTCCCGGTCAAACGACGTCCAAGATAGATGTAGAGGTCTACATGTTCTATTGGGGAGTTACCCACATTACTGGTAGCTGTTCCAATTGGATGAATAGCCATGAGCTTGGTTTTGAACATGTTCATACATAGACCCACTTTCAGGGATGCTTCGTGTAGTTCTGTAAGCATAGATTGAAGATCAGCAACTTTCGCAGATAGTAGAAGAAGGTCGTCAGCAAAAGCAGGTGCGACATGCGTGTGCCATTTATATTTATTCCTCTCTCTTCCCAGTCTAGAGATTTAATTACGTCTTCTAGCATATTAGTGAAGAGCTTTGGCAAGAGATTATCCCCTTGCCTCACACCTCGCTTGATGGGGACGAAATCTGTCAGCTTTTGCACCTGCAGAGTAGCCTTTCGGTGTTCGTGCACATCAAACCGTTTACGTACGTACGTACGCAGCGGAAGCTCTCAAAAGGAAAAAAAATCTCCGGATTTTTAAACATTCTTCATTGGTACTCCGCTCCTATTGGTCGTAGCGTGATAATATATAGCCTATAGCCTTCAAGAAATGGTCTTTCTAATACTGGAATAATTTAGCAAATCAGACCAGTAGTTTCTGAGATTAGCGCGTTCAAGCAAACAAACAAACAAACTCTACCGCTTTATAATATTAGTATAGACTAGCTTCTGCCAGTGACTTCGTTCGCGTGGAATAGTTTCTTTGGGCTAACTCTAACTTTAACCCACGACTTCGTTCCTCGAACCTCCTCCTTTAAAAATAATCCTTACTTATAGCATGATTTAGTATTCACGTGTGACGACGCGATGGCTTATTTCTTCTATAATTTTGGTGTTTCTATACCGACTCCTATGATTCTTTTTTATTGAATAGGTAATAATGTTAACTTTTTTAAATTAGGGATTAGTGGGAGTATTATAAACGTAAGAGTAAACAAATATAATCAGAATGCTCCGAACTGCTAAGCTATCAGGAGTTACACGTGTTATTCTGAGTCAACTATAAAAGATAGACATATGCTGTTGCGGGATATTTTTTATAAAATTGTATGTAAAATATTTCCGTCATACATAATTTCTATGTAACTTTAACCATTAAGGCTGCACACGCGGCGGAAGCTTAAAAAATGAAGTAACTTCTCCCGTCCCTTCCCAAAATTTCCCTCCACTACTCTTCCTATTGATTGTAGCGTGATGAAAAGTATCCTATAACCTGCCCAGGAGTATGGGGAATAATTGTACCAAGTTTCGTTAAAATCCGTCCAGTAGTTTTTGTTTCTATAAGGAACATACAGAACGACAGACAGACAAAAATTTTACTGAATGCATTTTTGGCATCAGTATCGATCACTAATCACCCCCTGATAGTTATTTTGAAAATGTATTTCATGTACAGAATTGACCTCTCTACAGATTTATTATAAGTATAGATATAGATAGATTGGGACAGTACGAAGTCTGCCGGGGCAGCTAGTTCTATATATATGTATGTGTGCCTATTTTATATATTTAAATATAATGTAAAATTTATATATCTTTATACCAATGAATCTCTATTTCCTTTAATAACGACTTTGTTGTTTCTGATCCTTAAATGTTGGTAATAGTGCAAATGAGGCAAACATTAAGTTTAAGTAGATCCATCAGGAATATGTGCGAAACCGCGAGGCATTAGCTAGTTATTAATTATAATTATACATAAACTCTACAATACTGCATCCTACCATCGCGACGGCACTAAACCCTAAAAGCTATCTCCCACAGCATAATGTGCTCCGTGAAAAAAAATATAAATAAAATACCAAAAAAAAAAACCGTAGAGCCACATCACAACTTCGGAAATGAGAGTCAACTGAACAAATTTGCAAAAATTGCTACGGGGCCTTGGGACTGGGGCCCCGCCGGTGGTCCCCCGGCGTACATACGACATACATTCCGTAAATTGATCCACCGGCATATATTGTATATATATGTTAAACTTTTACGCGACGTATATGTCCGTTTAAGTGGTTTATTAAATCTACCGGGATTGATGCTGGCAAAGTTTATTTACAAGTACATATTTTGGTATAGAAAAAGACTTTTTTTTTAACAAATAATATAATGCTTTCTCTGCCGTTCTGTGTCCCGGGTTTAATGTAAACATCACTATCTCAACTTATATTATATGAATGTCACTTAATTTCTTTGTTTGTTACAGGCCTTAAATATTAACCGATTTTGAAATTCTTTCGCCAATAAAAAGTTACATTTTCAGGGAGTAATATAGATTACATATTATTCCCGTATTCCTACCGGAACGGGAACTACACGGTGAAAGCTAATTTGTTTCTTTGAACGCGCTAATCTTAGGAACTACTAGTTCGTAGTTTTTTGAGCGTTATATGGTCTATAACATGTGACCAAACGGAGCAAAGCATAAATAAAAAATGTTGGAGAACGCAGATGTGACGCAGACGAAATTGCGTACAAATTTTATCCCGGGAAAATTTAGGATCCCCGAGGAACACGGGTAAAATCGCGGGGAGCCACTAGTCTATAATAATAATATAAAGAGGAAAGATTTGTATTTTTGTATGTAACGAATAAACTCAAAAAGTATTGGACCGATTTTAATAATTCTTTTTTCATTAGAAAGCTATATTATCACTGAATAACATAGGCTATATTTTATCCCTGTATTCCCACGGGAACGGGAACTACGCGGGTAAAACCGCGGGGAGGCAGCTATGTTTAATAAATCAAAACGCCCTACTCAATGTGCCTTAACAACGGCCAAGGAATATCCAAAAACACGAAATCTGCTGACATCCTAATGTTAGATCGTAAGGCGATCAATTTCTCCCATCCTTCTAATACCTCTCCGAACGAAACCTTCGACCTCGAGAAATTAGATCCGCTCCGCTGATTTATATGGCGAATTACATTTTCTATTTTTATGGGCTGACAGGATGGTTGGCTTTGTTTGTGACCCTGTCTTTCAGTCGCCGGTTGTAGGTTCGAATCTCACTAACATTCGAACTCTTGTATTACTATAAGGGTATGAAATTAAGCATAGTATTTATGGATATTTGCGTAATGAAGAAGTCATGATTGTCTTTAAATATCCCTTAAATTTAGAATTTAATTTAGATTAAAATATATATGCAGATAATAAATAAGATTTATATCAATAAAAGAAACAGGAAAGATTTGATTTTTCTTTTGTTATGAAAAGGCTCCGAAACCATTGGACTGATCTGAATAATTATTTCACCAATCATAAGCCACGTTATTTGTGCGTCTCATAGGCTATAATTTATCCTTGTTTTCCTACGAAAACGGGGACTACGTGGGTGAAATCGCAGGGCGGAAGCTTGTTGTAAATATAAAGTTGAACAAAAATAGAGTTAAGCAAAAGGTTTCATTAATTTTCTGTTCAGATTCTTGTTTTAATTTAATTGATAGAGTAAAAATAAAATATTAATCTCGGATTGGAGGAAAATAATTCTTTTTTCATTAGAAAGCTACATTATCACTGAGTAACAAAGGCTATATTTTATCCCTGTATTCCCACGGGAACGAGAACTACGCGGGTAAAACCGCGCGGAGACAGCTAGTATGTATATAAAAAATTGCCCTGTTGTCTTATGAAAACATAAATTAATCTATACATTATAGATATCGGTATAGTAAAAATAAGCTTACTCTTAAAATGTTTGCTCCATCACGTTATTGAGATTTATATTATTAGTGTAGATTTTAGTTCCAGAAATACATATTTCGTATCACATATACCTATTTTGTTTCAATTTTAATGTTTCTAAAAGTAAGTATAAAAACTTGATCAACTTAAGCCGTACCTACTAGCAAGTCAGATTTTATTTTTGTACCGCCACATCGATTTATATAAGGTCTTCATTGTTTCGTGGAAAAATAATTTTATTAAAGTATATCTTGTTTCCAATTTGTAGAAGGTAACATCCCTTGTACATAATTGCTAGTATCTATAAATAGCTTTGGGAAAATTAATAAAGAAAAACGTAGTTTATTAATCTACACTAATATTATAAAGAGGAAAGATTTCTATTTTTGTATGGAACGAATAAACTCAAAAAGTAATGGACCGATTTAATTCTTTTTTCATTAGAAAGCTACATTATTACTGAGTAACATAAGCTATATTTTATCCCTGTATTCTCACGGGAACGAGAACTACGCGGGTAAAACCGCGCGGAGGCAGCTAGTCCTAGAAACATTTCTGATTAAGTGGAATTTATCAGGGAGAAATACTAATAATCTTTTCCTTTACTGACTGTTTTTGCTTTGTGATTTTAATTGTTTTCTTATTATTAAAAATAAAATTAATAAAAAATATTTTTAAATATTGTGCATAGGATCCCATTATTTATATATCCAATTATTTTTAGATTTGAATATAAAATATCGTTATTTTTTGATTCTGTTTATCTATTTAAATAATGTTTGATTTATTATTTCCTTAGATACATCATATTTGACTTGCTTGCTAATCATGAGTTTGTTGCTGAGTCAAAACTACGTCCAAGCCAATTTGTTAAGTTCAAGCACCAACACGACACTTACCAACTTAACTCAACATGCAACATAACTCACTCCTAATTATTAATCCACATTTTCAGTCATAAAATTGATACATTATTCGAAACAGATCACCCCAATTACTGGATTAACATAATAACATTAACAGACAGACGAGAATCTGTTCTTAATGTCATAAATAGACATTTTGAGATTTCAATTTCACAAAATTGTAATTTAATTAAAATCAATCTGGCATCGCGAACAATTGGAAACGGCCCGTCACTGAGAAGGATTATCAAGGCTCACAAATCAAGTTTCCGAGAAACAAAGGCACCAGAACAATGGCTTATCTGTACAAAGAAGAAACTCTACTCATTACTTGAGAAACGATGGTGCGGCCGGTTTATTTTGAGCTCTCAAAGTCCATTAGGCTTCCCCTGTGGCGTCTGAGTTTGAAGGGGTGGGGGGAGGGGGGTGGGTCTAGTTATGGTGGTGTTTGATATCGTCGAATCTTGATAATTGATAGATAAAGATCTTTAGACGTACTGCGAATGGGTTGCGATGCGTTTAGGTAAGTGTCTACCGAGGATCGGATACTTGCTTTGTTATTGGATAAATATCTGTAAGTAGCTGGGAATTGCCGGGAAAATTTGAGTTTCCCGGGGAAAATATATAAGGTTTGATATGGGAATATTTCCTGAATGTCAAGTTTCGTTGAGGTCCTTAATCAAATGATAGAAATCCAATATATATTTACTCCCCATGGTTTCATCTGCGTACCCGGGAGATCTTCCATTTTTCCGGGATAAAAAGAAGCTCATGTCCTTTCTCGGGCTCTAGGTTATCTGTGTACCAAATCAATTTTAAATCTGTTGAGTAGTTTTAGCTAGAAAACGTTAGTTTTGCATTTATAATATTAAACAATATGTAGCACTTTCTAATAGCCTCGGCATTATGTCTCTTGAGAGATAAAGACAACGATATTACCTATCTCTTTCCAACATCGGATGTGTAAAACTTACAGCACATACAATTCTAACTCAAAGCTTCAGAGAAATCGAGTTATCACATCTATGACTATCAAAGACAGTCGATCGGCTTTCGAGTCATTCATTATCAAGTGCTACGAAGCTACGGTGCTACGGAGCTACGAAAGTGCTACGGCTACGAACTACCCAGCTGACCTATTTCACTTGAATCACTCTTTCACGTAATAAGATAGAAGTTTGTCGTAAAATTTTGTGCTTTTCATTAGCTTCTCAAATAAAGTTAAAGTTAGTAACTTAGTAGAATGACTGTAAAACTTTCGAATTCTATTTGAAAGGTTACTTTGATGAATATTTTAAGAAAGGTTTATTAAAAGGCCCAAAAAGGCTATATTTTTATTGGATAAATTTTAATTTGTTTATTAACAAATATTAGCTACACAATATGAATATTTTTTGTAGGTGTATAAATGTCTGACTTTGTGGTTAGTGAAAATGGTTTTCAAGCCAACCGTTTTGCATTGATTGTGAAATTATTTATCAGAAGTTATACAACATATAAATGTAGTTAATAAATGTTCCAAAAATGTTCTATCTTTCTTCAAAACTACATAAGAATTTTGCTATCTACGACCTCAAACCTTTATCTAATTCCAAAGATTAACAAAAACACGCGAAGAAAATGCAAAAAATGCGAAGCGACACCACGAACATTTATGTCACAAAAACATTCGATCGCCGAAAAGGATGATTTATACCACGAACACGCTGTATATACAAACACGCTGTCACGTCACGCCCGATGCCGCAATTATGAGCAGCGTGAAAGCATGAGCGAGTGAGAAAAAACACGCTGCTCAGAATCAAAAGACGCCGACAAAACATGTCTGCCGTTCGGGTGATATTAATCATGGAAAATAAAAGGAAATATGTCTGTTTGGTATGATTTGCACTTTTAACGATTGTTGGCTTTCAGACGCTTTGGATGTTTTTTATGTTTGTGAATGTTGACTTAAGAAAATTATTCGTAGGAAGCTGAGACTGATTTTGGTGTGGAACAGTTTTAAGGGGGGGGGGGGATTTTAAATTTTCTTGGGATCAATAGTATGTATTGTTCCAGGACAATTATGTGTCATACTTTATACAGATCCCTTAAAAGCCGTTCTATCATAAAAGAGTATCAAACATTCGTCCATACATCCGCACAATTTTACAAGTATAAAATATAATTTAAGTAGGGTAAAGTCCAAAAATACTTGGGTTCAATTTAAAAAATCTATCACTGATATAAAACTGTTAATTTTCGAGTGAAATTATTTATATTTCTATTCATAAATCGAGGGCTTAAGATGGTATTTTAGAAAAGTCTATTATCCATACTAATATTATAAATGCGAAAGTAACTCTGTCTGTCTGTCTGTCACGCTTTCACGCTAAAACTACTGAACCGATTTAAATGAAATTTGGTATACAGATAATCCAAAGCCTGAGAAAGGAGTTAGGTTACTTTTTATTCCGGGAAAATTGAAGATGCCTCGGGAACGCGGGCGAAGCCGCGGAGAGCCACTAGTGGTATATAAACGTTAAACTAAGCTAAATATTAAAGATATAAATGATAAAAATAACTATTTCATTTAATAATGAAAACCCCCATTATTTTAGCAAATAATATACACTGTTGAATCCAGAAAATATTTTAAAACGCAAATTGGATTTCTTAATGGGATAGTCTGCAAGAGAATAAATAATATAATAATGGATCTAAAGATAAAAGCTCCCATTATGAAAGCTCAGTAAACCTTTAAAGATTTCAAACACCTTAATGGTGTTTTACTATTTAAAAGAGAATTTTATCTAACACTAGCTGCCTCCGCGCGGTTTTACCCGCATAGGTCCCGTTCCCGTGGGAATACAGGGATAAAATATAGCCTATGTTACTCAGTGATAATGTAGCTCTAATGAAAAAAGAATTATTAAAATCGGTCCAGTACTTTTTGAGTTTATTCGTTACATACAAAAATACAAAACTTTCCTCTTTATAATATTAGTATAGATTAGGTTTCATTTAAGTGAAAGATTGTATCGATGTTTGTTACACTTTTAAGCCATAACTGCTGAAAGGACCTGAACAAAATTTGACACAGTTAAAGTATCTTTTGGAATATCACGTAGGCTATATTATTTTGCGAACACGCGAGTAATTGCGCCGGTCTCACCTGCGTTCCCAGGGGACCTTCAACTTCCCTGGTATAAAAGGTATCTCTCTATTTCCAACCTCTAGTCTATATCTATACTAATATTATAAAGAACAAAGATTTGTTTGTTTGTTTGTTTGTAACGAATAGGCCCCGAAACTACTGGATCGATTTAAAAAATTCTTTCACCTTTGGAAAGCTACATTATCCCCGAGTAACATAGGCTATATTTTATCCCTGTATTCCCACGGGAACGGGAACTACGCGGGTAAAACCGCGCGGACGCAGCTAGTCAAAAATAAGTCCACTGGCTGAAACGTGAAAGCATAACAGTTACTTTCGCATTTATAATATTTGCTGGGATATTTTACGTTCCAGGATATTTATTTGTATAAACAATATATTGGGAATGGAAGTAAAAACACACAATAACAGCACACACAAGTGTCACAACATACAATGGTGCCACCTCGGGTTTTGTCACGTTCCCCTTAATCTAGTTTGTGTCCGGGTGAATTTATTTGTTTACTGATTGGAATGAAAATATTCCACGGATTGCTGATGCGGTTCTGTGATAATGAAGCGGTAAAAACTGGTGAAAACCGATTAAGACTGCAATGAAAATAGGTACATTATTTTCCTGTGTATGAAAAAACAATTTTAATCCTGTTTGGGGTTGGCATAATTATTTTATGATTGGAGATTTTTTTATATGGACTATTTGAGACTGAGTATTGGAAATTTCATAAAATTTTCGCCTGAGTAATTCTTACGAGACACAATAATTTATATTGAAATCTAAAGTCAGGTACCTATTAACCTAATAATCATTCTCATATAAATGCGAAAATTTGTGAAAATGTATTGATGTGTGTTTGTTACTCTTTCAGGCCAGAATTACTGCGATGAAAATTGGCATAGAGTCGGGATATGTTCTGAAATAGCATAGGCTACTTTTATCCCCCGGGGTAGAACCACGGGGAGTCACCAGTATAATAATAATAATAATTTCCTCCTCCCGGAGAACGCGGGTGAAACCTGAGAGAGCCACCGGTATAATAATTTCCTAAAAACTGTCTCATAATCCGACGTAACAAATAAATAACATTTGTAAACCTACATGCATACAAATTGAAATCTTAGCTTTGAAGCGTATACCCATTTCACTCGCTGAATTAAGGCTAAGCTCCCTTTACTAGAAGTACGCGGTTGGCAGCGCTGCACATATATTTCTGTGCAGTTGGCATTACTTAGAAATAAATTATTATAAGTAAAACAACATTTGTTTTGTCGTACAGATTGTAATCATTATGTTTACCATATCACTATCTACAGTAATATTATAAAGAGGAAAGATTTGTATGTAACGAATAAACTCAAAAAGTACTGGACTGATTTTAATAATTCTATTTTCATTAGAAAGCTACATTATCACTGAGTAACATATGCTATATATTATCCCTGTATTCCCACGGAAACGGGAACTATGCGGGTAAAACCGCGCGGATGCAGCTAGTATATTAGAAAACAAAGTCGCTTTTCGCTGTCTGTCCCTATGTCTTCTTAAATATTTAAAACAACGCAACGGATTTTGTTTTTTTTTAATAGATAGAGTGATTGAATACGAAGGTTTTTATACACAATACATGCATAATATGTTAGAGAAACACTGTAAATTTTTGAGGTTTCTAATGTGATTTATACGCATTGCACCCGTGCGAAGCTGGGGCGGGTCATTTTACAAAAATATTAATTGTTATTCAATTGATATTATATACTCAAATAAACAGCAACAGCTAAACGACTATTCAACCTCAAAATATACCTACCGTAAAAAATTTTATATCACGCCAAGCAGAAAAATGGGTTCAAAATATTTTTGTTTTACCATTAAACATATTTTAATATTACACGGCCGAAAAGAAGCTTTGAGCTCAAAAGCGTCATGTTTCAAAGGAAAATAATAAACTTGAAACACGCTGTGTAATATTATAGCGTGACGTATTGCAAAACACGTGTTTTTGTCACGGTCGGGGCACATTTGTCACGCGGGCGATAATCTGCCCCGGCTTAGTCCGTTTTACCCCGTACGGCCGTATTTGGCTTACGGTTTTCGTGTCCTTTTTCTATGCTCTTTGTGTGTGATCAAATTAGTTTTGTTTTTAATTTAGACCTAACTACTGCCGTACAGTTCCCGATACGGGATAAAATGCAGACTATGTTACTCCCTGATACTAAAGCTAGCCATTGATGAAAGAATTATTCAGAGCAGTCGAGTTGATTTTAAGCCTATTCGTTACAAACAAACAAACAAAAATAGTCTTTCTTGTTTATTATATTCATATAGTCGATGGACACATACTGGACTCTATATATATACCCTTCCTCCCCTAGTAGTACTAGATATATATATATATGCTTAAGGAATTTGTATTTGGAAGAACAAATAAAATAGATTCTTAACATAGTAAAATAAATATAATTTAGAAAACATCACCAAATCTCCCTCTTATATAATTTTCTTAAGACTTATATATAAGGATACTTCTCATTATGCAAATAGCTTAGTATTTACGCTAATGACGTGAAATAAAAATTGTATACCTATATTTAGATAAGAAATGAAATATATTTATTAATTCAAATAGGCCTTCACAGGCACTTATGAAAGAAACGTTGACTCTAATATTCTATTATATAGATTATAATATATATTGGTTCGGAAGGCTGCTTAAGTTTAACTATGTATAATGTCGCGAGCGTATGTATTTCGCTTGACAAAAGCAGCAAAACGTTTGCCTTCCTTCAGCCATCATTTAGTCTTTCATTGCTAAGGCTTGATAAAAAAATAGGATTTTACGAAATTAGCTGTATTTATCATATCCGGAATAACTAAACAAAGGCAAAATTACAAACAAGCGTTTTCGTTTCAAGAGGATTAAGCAGATATCAGTTTTTTCCAATATCAAATATTACTCATTTTAAGTCTTATATTTTAAGTCATATTCGTGTAATCTAGAAATAGTTCAAATATTAATATATTTTTGTAGTCTCACAGCTTTTATATTAATTCAACGTATAATTCCATTAGTACAAAAAAATATTACGTTATAATTTAGTTATAATTTAACGGTAAAAATATTTTCAACATCCGAAAAATAAATAAAATTATTAAACCATAAAAAAAATTACTTTCTCAATGACCATATAAAAAACTGAACAATTATTTTAGGCTTTAAACCACCACGATATATTACGGAGTAAAACGCCTAATAATGCCTGTGTATATTATAGCCAGCGTGACAAATGTCACGCGGTTGGACAGGTCAAGAGGCGTTGACGTCACGGGCGCGCAGTGCAATTGCATTACCAACACGCTAAAATGTACCTTATCAGTTATTATATAAATTATATTATAAAACACTTATAAGGCTTTAGAATAAGGTTTTACGTATAATATTTGCATACGGTTAACATGTTGGATTTTAATTTTAATATTATGTTTTTATTGAAAATATAGAATAATTTTGTTAGTTAATTTAATGATGATTGCCTGGAAATTACATGTAAACATTTTTTTATAACATATCCTACTAACATAATGCGAAAGTTTGCGAGTGAGGATGTTTGTTACTCTTTCACGAAAAAACTACGAAACGGATTTGAATCAAATTTGGTATACAGATAGTTTATAATTTGGACTAATACATAGGCTACATTATATCCTGGGAAAATTGAACATCCGGGAACGCGGGTGAAGTTGTGGGGAGCCACTAGTCTATACTAATATTATAAAGAGGAAAGATTTATTTGTTTGTTTGTTTGTTTGTTTGTTTGTTTGTTTGTTTGTTTGTTTGTTTGTTTGTAATGAATAGGCTCCGAAACTACTGGACCGATTTCAAAAATTCTTTCACCTTTGGAAAGCTACATTATCCCCGAGTAACATAGGCTATATTTTATCCCTGTATTCCCACGGGAACGGGAACTACGCGGGTAAAACCGCGCGGAGGCAGCTAGTTTATTATAAGTTGGTTCAAACTATACCAGGCACAGATATTTTTGTTTGTTTATATCGACTTATTATGTATCTGGTTGTAAATATCTAGGTAACTATCTAATCTATAATAGTTATCATTGAATCAGATTGGCCATGTTTGAAACAAGATGTGTGCATATTATTTACTATTAATACTCTTTAAGCAGATCCTCTATCAAAAGATAATCTTCGAGAGTTATTAAGGTTGGTGTAAAGTCGTTATAACGTATTTATTTGGCGCTTTAAACGCTGTAAATTAAGGTAACACCCCTTGAATAACAGTTAATTACTGACCTTGCTAAATTGTCATTTTATTATGTACCTAATTTACTTATGATATCTCGTTAGTAAAAACGGGAGGTCACCTGTTAAAACTGGTCAAAGCCTGGTATACTAACATATACTATACTAGGTTGGTGTGTGGTTTTACCTACGTAATTCCCGTTTTCGTTAGAATACGGGGATTAAGTATAGCCTATATTATTCCCTGATAATGTAGCTTTCTATTGGTGAAATAATTATTGAAATTGGTAGAGCAGTTTCGGAGTAAGACAAAGGAGGAGAAGGAGTTTTAGACAAAAATCTAATCTTGTCTTTTGACATAATTAGTTAGATATATATATATATGTTATAAATATATTTTAAAAATCATTAATAAACTAGGAAATTTCATTCTGGGCAAGCATTCATCTTAGGCTTAATCAACGTCTTGTATGAACGGGTCAGAACTTAATGTAAGACTATTAATAAAAGAGCTATATACATACTTTATGATATCTATGAGACAAACATCAAGAGATTTAAAATTGAACAGTGCGTTGCTAATCCTCTAGCATTAGCTTTATCATTAGCCAAAACCTTCCCAACTAGAGTTTCTTTTATTTAAACAAACCAGTCTGAAGTATAGTGTCGAGTCACTAAAACGCCGAGTACTGGTGTAAAGTAGGCGTTGCTCGTATAAAAGTTGGTAAAACAGCCAGTCATGAGACTCGCAAACTTCTTACACTAATGATTAATGAAACCTCTCTGCTACTTTGTTTGTATAAAGTAATGTGAATCATTACGAGCGATAGCTAATTTTGTTAGGTTTGCTAGGTGATATGTATATTTTTTTTTATTTATTTATTTATTTAAGGTTTACCAACAATTGTTTACATTAAATGCAATACACAAACCATACAAGAAAAACTTATTCCTATGCAACAATCACTTAAAGGTAAACACCACATATAAGCTATAAAAGCTAACAAATTACTTGAGTATCTGCATTTTCAGAATTTGTTTAGTTTGAGGTGATATCCAGTCGGTAGCAGTTAAGCTGACCACCTTATGAACTACTATATTTTTAAATTTAGACTTAATTTTATTAAATAGTGTTCATGTAGTTAGTTGTAAGAATGATATATATATATTTTAAAGTTATATATTATATGATCATCCTAGTACATAATTTATATTCTGCTGATCATAAATTAATTATCATTTCGACCAAAGTACCTACCACTAAACAGTGCGAGGTGATCCACAAGCAGCTAAATACAGATCAAAAATACTCCAATATTCGTAAATAACTTACAAATATTAATAATAATATATTAAAATAATCAGCCAAAATTACCCTATAACCGTATACAACGCTTACCTGCCTAATTAACAACGACGGGGGTGGAAGGGTAAAGGCATACAATAGTTCTATTGATGACACCCCCCCCCCTCCTGATGATAGTACCCTCCCCCCACCCTCGGGGGGCCTTTGTGTAAGGCCCACAAAGATAAGAGGCCTTTGTTTTGTCCAATACACGACGGTCCAATGATTTTGGAGACCAATTTGTTATAACCCTATTAATTATGTCAGTAAAGATATCATATTTTACACATATAATAACTCTATTATAGAGTAGCATGTAGATTATTTTGTTAATTTAGTACGCTCGCTTATTTGTTTATAGAATTTCTTTTTATACCTATATATATACTTTTTGAAGTTCTCATAATTTAGAATGTAAATTCTTTTTTGAGACTAATATTTCTTTAACCGTTATGTGCTTTGAGTACATTTGCATCTTAGATAAAGTAATGAATCTGAAGAATAGTCTTAAAAATGGTAACTAAGTAGACAACTTAAAGTAGGTAATTACTTTAATCAATGATTGTGATGTTATATAGCGTTCATGGTTAAATGAGCGAACCAATTAGGAGCCTATTCAATACCAACAAAAATCTCTAATATTTCCTCTTTATAATATTTGTGAGGTCATATTACTTATAGCGTAGACGGTAACATATAAACCCCCACTTAACAAGACAGGGAAAGTATATATTATTTCGTAAATGGTAACTTTATAAAGAACGAATGTGTAATACAAGTCAACGACAAATTTGTTAGTGCCTTAATGTTAGGCTGTGGATAAAGTTAATAAGCGAAGCGATTTGCCGTTCAATTATGATATTTATTGAGAATTAAACTCGAAAGATAAATACTTTACCATTAGGTAAAGACAAATTAACAGCTGTTTTTGATATCAATAAAAAAACAAATTTTAAAGAATAAAATATTTGTATTTTGACTACTTATAGGGAGATAGATAAATATTGAAATAGTAACTAATTGATGAATCCAAAATGATATCCCTTTTTCGCCCATCATAATTTTTTACCTTGAAACGATAAACGAAAATTATAACTAGGGTTTTAAGTACGCGTTAGTTTGTTTTTTAAGCCTAAATCTATGAACCGATTTTAAAAATTCTTTCACTTATATAAAGCTACATTATCAAGGAATAATATGAGCTATATTTTTCTCCATATTCCTACGGGAACGGGAACTAAACAGGTAAAATTTCGGGGTAGAAACTAGTATTACATAAATCGCTTCATCTTCCGCTAACGCTTCCGCTCGTATACCAAACAATCACCACAAGCTTACAAATGCGAATCATTTTTTTATCGAAAGCGGGAGTATGAAAAGAACTTTTGTTGTTACGCAAATCGGCTTGAAACATGTAAATAATGGCTCTTTTTGACATATTATCATAAAAAGCATTCGAATTTGGCATAAAAAAGCCTTTTACTGTATTCCATGTACCTACATTTCTCAAATTTGTTCTTAGGAAAAGAATGCGAGAAATATTCAGAGTGTATATTGTAAAAGCATTATTTTAGGTCTTGTTTTGGGTGTATATAGTGTTACCAGATTAATGAGACTCATTTTAGAATAGCAATTTTTGTACCTACATTAATAATTTCTTAAAGAAAAAGATCTGTCTATTTGTTTGTAACGAATAAATTCAAAAACTACTGGACAAAATTTAAATGATTTTACACGTATGTTTAAATTCCGGAAGACATTAAAACACCCGGTCGAAACCACGGAACGGTAGCAAACTTGATATAAAACCAAAAAAAGTTAGTTGCCATTTAGTCAAGCAATTTTCTACCTAATCATACAACAATATTTCACTCTGGCAACCCCGAAAAGACTTGGCAAACTTTCCGCCGACTTAAATGTATTAAAGTGTAATTTTCACATTTAAAACTTATTATTTATATTAATTTGGGCCCGTGTTTTTGTCCATAATTACAGTTTAACGTCCAAGCATAAAGCCGAAACTTAATTAAGTCAAAGCAACGGGCTGAATTACGACACTCTCTGACGGGGGCCTTTATAAACCATAGATTTATGGTGGGGCAATAAATAAAATTAGCTAAATGCATATTAATAATAATGTTACCATGTTTGAAAAAAAAATGCCACATATGTTAATATAAAAAAAAAATGTTATGAAGGACATCGAAGAATGAAAAATAAATTAGATTTATTAAATTTCAAAGTAAAACAGACTATGGAATTAGTTAGTAGTTGTTTTATTTAAATTAAAATTTACTGGAGCATAATAAGAAAAAGTAAAAGTACCGACGTATTTGAATAAATAGCCTTGTAGAGTTTTAGTTTTAATACGTTAATAAATGATTTTTCTTTCATTCTTATTTAATTTGGTTAAAAAAATTGAAGAAAAAAAGAAAGGAGACTTCAACTTGTTTGGAACTACTAAGCTTTCATTTTTATTATGACGTATATTCAAAAAATTTGTTACCCTAATTTCTTCGCAGTAAATAAAGATTTTCCTGAAAAACACCTCGTGCCGACGCCATAAAGTAGTATTTTGCTTGTACGATATCACTTCCTACCACAAACATGTATCATGTACAAATCTTATACACATAAATTAACATTAACTAAATATGTATATACAAAATCAAACTGTACGTTGTTATACAAATACATGGGTTAATTATCCAAAACTGTGTAGTTTGGTGAAAACATGCCACTACTACGCGGTTTCCTAATGTAAGTACAATGTACAATATTAGTAAACAATATATATTCCGATGGTAATATAATTATTTAGGTACCTAAATATCCTGGAACATCTTTAGTCAAAATAATATACCTAATTTATCACTACATATTTTAAAACAAAGTCGCTTCCCGCTGTCTGTCCCTGTCTTCCTAAATCTTTATACTACGCAACGGATTTTGATGCAGTTCTTTTTAAGAGATTCAATAGGAAGGTTTTCATATTGATTGATTGATTGAAGCGGTCAGATGCGCAGGATATATTAAGGTGCACAAGCATATGCGCGAGACACAGGTGCACATACTCATCCTTGCCAAGGATAGTTTTCATATACAATACATGGATAACATGTTCGAGAAACTCTGACAATTTTGGAGGTTTCTAATGTGATAAATAAGCATTGCACCCGTGCAAAGCTGGGGCGGGTCGCTATTCTTATAATAGTCCACGCGCGAATCGTCCCGTTATATATATGTAGTGGGCAAATCGTGGACTCAGAGCCGCGGACATACTTATTAATGAATTTTACATTACACACAAATAGATATAAATATTGTTGTTGTTATTACACACATCACGATGTGCCCAGGCAGATCTAGATCGGCCCAGTTCAACGATTAGACCACAACATTTAAATCAATCACAAAAATACCTATATCGACATTAACAAAATAAAGAGGAAAAATTAGATTTTCTTTATGTTTATATTGAACATGCCCCAAAAGTACTAAACCGATTTGATTAATTCTTTCACCAATGGTAAGCTACATTATCAGAGAATAACATAGGCTATATTTTATCCACATATTCCCTCAAGGATGAGAACTACGTGGATGAAACCGCGAGGCGGAAGCAAATCTATTTATATAAAAGAAAGTCGTGTTAGTTACACTGTTTATAACTCAAGAACGGCTGAACTGACTTGGCTGAAAATTGGTGGAGAGGTAGCTTAGAACCAGGAGAGAGACATAGGATACTTTTTATCCCGGTAAAATTGAAGATCCCCGGATCGCGGGTGAAACCGCGGAGAGCCACTAGTCTTTTATAAAATTCTATGACGAATTTTCTAACCCAGCAAATAAATAAGTGCGTCCGATACCCGTTTCTATTTATTCATTATCATAAAGGAATGAGGTTATGGGGTTGCCAGATCATTCAATATGAATGTACCGGTGGTAATTCACCGGCTATTTAGAAATAAGTGCCCATTTGAATTATATTGGAGTTGTTTTCATGATTGAAGGAATATAGGTCAAATGGATTCGATTCTTTTTGTTTTTCACATTCTTTTTTTACCGTTAAATTCGATGAAAAGCGAACGATTGAATATTGTAATTCGATTTGACATAACAAATTCGGGCGTAGCGACAAAATTATTGGCAAAAGTGTAACTTAGTTTGGGTAACTTAGTTCGGAAATACTTGGTTGTTATTAGTGGTTCTTTTTTTATTTGACGAATACTTTTTTTTCGAATACTTGTACCTAAAAACACACATAAAATCCATAATAATATAAACATCGAAAGATCATTTGGATGCCGATAAGCAATAATGTGTTAAACCTCACAAACTTGGTTTTGAGAAAATGGCGTCTTAAGATAATATTGTCTTTGTGTATTACGACTTTTTGTATAATATACCTATGTACTTTTATATTATAGATGTTTCAATCATCTATAATCACTTTTGTAGAATATTAATTACGTGACGCATTATCAAAATGTATCAAAATCTTTGCTTTCGACTTTTTGTGGGTTGACACATTATTGCTTATCAGCATCCATATAACCGTCTATATATCCGAAAATGAGTTCGAAAGACAATATTCGTAACGGTAAAATTCTAATTAATTTTAATTAAAACCATGCGACACTGACCGACAAATCTCCGCCGAAGAATGGATGTATGACGAATGTCTCGTTGCCGATGTGTATGACCCCGGACACGCCGTTGCACGTGTGGAAGGCGGCCGATGCCCCGGGATAGTCC
Organism: Thyatira batis; assembly: GCA_905147785.2. NCBI lineage: Eukaryota > Metazoa > Arthropoda > Insecta > Lepidoptera > Drepanidae > Thyatira > Thyatira batis. The sequence continues at coordinate 11,223,899 of LR990489.1, forward strand.
TTCACGGTGCCGTGGTAGTAGCAGTGTTCGATTTCCTGGGAAAAAACGAAAATTCAAATGTAAAAATATAACGCTTTGGTGTTCGTTTTTTAATGGAGGATTGATCAAAATTCAAATTAGCGGCAGTGCTGGAAATTTTATCACTAGATGCTTTGTTTTTTTTTATTAGATTATATATATTAAATACTGTAAAATCAAAGCATTTCCCTACATTTATATCAACGTAAAATAAGAAAAGTTAAAAAAAAGAAAACATTAATCAAACGACTTACAAAACAAAATGGCGTCGCTTCGCGTCGCGCGTCGGTGCAACACATAGTAGGTAGGCATACACATTTCATTCAAAATGATTAATAATGGTTATACATAAAAGATGGCAGGCAAAGTGCTTCCGACAAGTAGGTTATACTTTTTAATAAAACGCTAAATATAACCACAGACTATATCGAATGAAAAAAAATATGACAGAATTCAATAAAACGTTCCCGGGAGCAATTTCGTGCTCCGCGAGATCTCCTAATTTGTCATTCACGAGTATCGTCCTCTAACAGAAGGGAGGAAGATGGGATGTTCGCATCAGGCTATGAGATCAGCGGTTTAATAATTAAATAAAAAAAAAACACATGTTATATTTTTATGAAGCTGGCAACTTTGGTAGTTTTGATTGTAAATGCTACTTGGGTGTTAGTTGAATAATGTAGTTTGGATTATCTTAACGTACATATATTACGTTTATTTTTTTTTTATTTATAAAACTAGCCTAAGATTATGTGTGTAGATAACTCACACACATGCACATATACACAGTTAGTTTTATAAATATAGAGTATATAGAGAACCATTTTCCAATACAAATTTTGTTATTGAGTCTATTTCATTTAAATTACTGATTGAGATAAATCAAACGAAACTGTGCTGTGTTCAAAAACAATTCTTTAAATAAATAAATATCTTTGGACATTTTTCACACTTGGCAAAAAAAAATATCATGTGCAAAAGAAAAAAATAAATAAAAAACAAATCCTTTTTTGAATTCAGACCTCACTTTTTTAACTACATATCCGTACGCCTCTCACACGCCCATCTCCCGGCCCGCACCCAAAAGACCCTGTCGCAATTAGGCCGACTTTTTTTTTTCTCTCTGCGGCGAATGGAACGAATGGAACGAACGAAAGACCGGCCCGGGTCCGGGATGCTCGCAAGAAATCCGAAAGCTTTTCTTTCATTCCCTTTGAAAGGACATATAGTGGCTTGATTTTATTTTGCCATCCCACGTTACCTAATTAAAACAGGTATGATATACGGTAGCCAAATAATAAGTGTAAGAGCGAAATGTATATATATTTGCCTCTCTTTTACTCCAGTGGAATATGTAGTTAATTAAATAATAAGTGATGGACTCTCGCATAGAGGAAACTTGTTTCTGTAAGTCAAAGAAAATAATTTCTGAAACTATTTATTATTTCTCATACTCCATAATTTATTGGGTACAAAAGTTTTTCTTCATCATATTCGTAATTAATATTTGTCTATTTACTATTTGGCATCGAATTAATGAAATAGATATAAATACCAACCTAAGTAATAAAAATGTGTATGAATATAATTTTCTATTTATTCCAATAATATTTTGTAGACTGGCAACTCGCTTCAAGAAAAATTTTGGTTCCTTAAAAACAGGGGGCGAAACCACTGAGCGAAGCTAGTCCTAACTAATATTATAAATGCGAAAGTAACTCTGTCTCGCTTTCACGCTAAAACTACTGAACTGATTGAAATTAAATTTAGTACATACACGGATAGTCTAAAGCCAGAGAAAGGACATAAGCAACTATTTATCCCGGGAATGTTTATGGTCCTTCTGGAACGTGGGACCATTATAAATGTGAAAATGAGTTAGTTTCCCATCCTTTGAATTCTATGCATCATCGGGTTAACATGATTTTTGGACGTCCTTTTTACCCCGGAAACGCGGGTGATACCAGGGGCGGAAACTTCTATATATCTCCACCGATAACGTGTGAGCTCATTCTAATCTACGTCCGCTCGGCCTGATCTCCAGCACAGCGCAACACAACGTCTACAAATCCCAATTAACTGTTCAAATTAAACTGTCTGTTTGTCCCGGGAATGTATTCACAACAACAGAGCCCCGGGGCTGCTCCTAGCCGACATACAAACAGACGACACGACGTGTAACATACTATAGGTAAACGCCTTGAGAATTGTTAGTGGGTGGTCTTAGAAATTGAATCTGTAATTGTACAGCTGAAGAGTTTGTTTGGACGCGTTAATCTCAGGAGTTGGAGGTCCGGATTGAAAAATTATTTTAGTGTTGTATAGCCCATTTATTAAGGAAGAGCTTAGAATATACTAACTGCCTCCCTGCGTAGTTCCCGTTTCCGTGATCACAGGGGTATCAAAAATAGATAGCAGATTCTCTGACCTACTGAATATGCATATAAAATTTCATAAAAATTGATCAAGCCGTCTAGGAGGAGTATGATAATAAACATATTAAGTATGCTGCGATTATTAACAGTCATCGAAAAAAAAGGTTGCAATAACGAGGATTTTTTTATTTAATGCAGAGGAAGTTGCTCGGATCAGTTAGTTGAGAATATTAATTGACAGCATAGATAATCGCGAAAATCATACCTAATGCATGTAAAATATATTGTGACAATACTATTCAAAAAGATTTCTGATGATATAAAGATATTTGTTAAATTCTCTTTCTCGCAAGAACAACTGTAGGGGTTTAAATGACTTGCCACACTTACAGATTAAGTTAAAAACAAACGTATAATACCCTCTTGTTACTGTCTAATTACACCAAAGCTAGTAACTAAGTCGAACATTTGACGTAAAACGTAACAGAAAATTTGCCTAAACAACTATATCTCAGTGGAATATTGACAATATAGGGCGATATTTTCACATTTCTCATGTGAGGTGTTTAGGAGTGGAGAATAGAAATCGTTTGCTATATCACACAATATCACACAATATCGCAAATATCGCGTAGGTACCGTATCAGCGTAACCGATAGGCCGATACGCCTCCCAAATGTAATATGTACACAGTTGAGGCCTTTTTAGATGAACGGCAACCGTAGTTTGTCACTGAACGGATGGTACAAGTTTTTTGCTTGTACCTCTACCTATTTGGTATGCTTCGAAGTGTATTATGTATGTTTTATTGATACAGGTACTTATTTATGTTATTTGTTACTGTTATGTATGAATATCAAAATCTCAAAAACCTTACTAAAAGTTGTAGTAAAAATGCATTTAAAAGTAGAGTAGAGATTAACTGCAAAGGTTAGTTAAGGTTTTAAAGTTTTTTTTATTAAAAGAACAATGAGCTTGTACCATGGTAGTCAGATAGTAGATATATGACATATTATTTTAAGCACAGTTACTCTTGAACACAGAACAATGATATGAGTTCAAACAAAAAATAACTTGGGTGTAAATTTAGTCCAAGATCATCTTGAAAGCCTGGGTTACTAACCACGTGGAGTTTAGAAACCTTTTGTAAATAGGCATCATAAAGCAAAATATTTTAGCGATAGCATATCCAAGCTTTTACCATAGTCAAGAAATCATTTAATAGGTTTTCTAAACCGGTCAGAAATAGCTCTAGACCCACTCACAAAATCCTATCAGTCATTAGTTACAGTATTAATACAATATCGCTGGCGAAAATATAAAAGAGCCACTCATTGAACAAGAAAAAAAACCTACCCATAACACTTGCCTGTCACTAACCTATGATAAATTGGAGGACGGTGGGCTCGCTGAAATTGTTGAGACTAAAATTTATTACTCGGTGAATTTTCCACCCCCAAATATTATATTATTGCTACAGACATAGATTAATCCCGTGCTCAGTGGAGAGGTGACGGTGAGACCTTTTTCTGGTGATCATTTTCGACTGGAACTAATTAATCTTTATCGTGTCGCTAGTCTGTTTAATGTGACTTGATTTGTCTTTGGTCGGTTTGGGATTGTCTTTGGTTTTTGTGGTAATGTGTTTCTAATCTAACACTTTATGTATGTCTAGACTGCAGGGTCATGACATGAGTCTCCTCAAAAAATGATGGGGTTTAGGCCATGGTGCACATGTGTATTACACACTGGCAGACTTTACATGGCTTTTAATGTGACATATTGGACCTCCATATTTCCCCATGAAGTTTACCTTCACCGAAAGCCGTTGAGAGTCTGCAGGTAAGTTTATTAGATACTAGTGGCACCCCGCGGTTTTACCCGCGTACCCGGGAGATCTTCCATTTCCCCGGGATAAAAAGTAGCCTATGTCCTTTCTCAGGCTCTAGACTATATGTGTACCAAATTTCATATAAATCGGTTCAGTAGTTTTAGCGTGAAAGCGAGACACACAGACAGATAGAGTTACTTTCGCATTTATAATATTGGTATGGATTGGGATTTTAGCCCACACCCTCAAGAGTGTAGGTATGGTCTGAAAGGTACCTATGTTATGTAATGGTGCATAAGGATTCCGGAAGATTCACACCCAACGTCTCATTAGAGTCAGACTGTTATAGATCTTATTTCAATTTATTAAAGTGTAAACTTAAATACAGCAGCTACTCTTAAATTCACAACCAAATAGGGAATTTATGAAAGCATAATAAATAAAACTCAACCGAACACTCAAGCAACTAAAGAAAACAATATTAATGATCACCCACATCAATCAATTACAGGATTCTCTTCAATAATACAACTGTGGAGCATTTCAAGACTTCGTTTCTATAAGGCGTTAAGATATAGTTCGTAATATTGCTCGTGAATGATGAAAAATAAAATTGAACAGTCAAAGCACTCTTGGATATTCTACTCTTCACGATGGAAACCAACAAAAGCCGACTATACCCGACAACGCCCGACAATAGCCGACTACGATAATTACACTACGCCCGAGATGAAAAATGAAATATACTGGAACACTCCACTTTGCCTATGTTTTTATTTAATCAGACATGCCAATGTAAATCTTATTTGTTGTCTTTGTAGATTCAATTTCCTTTAATTAAAACAATGTAACATATTTTCTCATATTGTTTTGATGTACCTTTACGAAATTTTCATATTAAAGAAAGCATGATGTTATGAAAGACCGTAATGATATAATTTGTTAAAAATAATGAGCTTTAAAAATCCATCGAAATATGGCTACAAATTTTTTACTCTTACAAAAATTGGTGATTAAGGTTAGTTAGTGTATTTATATTTTTTAATCATCTGATACATTTAAATAATTTCTTATACATTAAAAAGCTATAATATTATTTAAATAGGTAATGAAATGAAGGAGTTAAATGAAAAGATGCAAAAATAAATTCAAATATGGATCTCCGAAGAAATCTAAGAAAGCTATTAATTTATTAAAAATAATGAGCACAAACAAAAAAAACGGGAAAATTGTATTCATTTACCTGTGTATAAAATTTCAGATTTAAGTAAATTATTTTATGAAAATATAGCTTTGGTAATTGAAGGGATTTTAAGTTATTAATCAAACCTTTCAGCCTGTATTTCTTTTTGAAACTTTCTCTAAAAAATGTTGTCAAGAAAAATGATAGTGGATTTTTTGTATCTATTACCGTACCAACGTTATTATGCCGTTAAAATAGAGAAAAAATCCTAAACCTTCTTTTACATTTTATATATAATTTTATTAGTGTTTAAGAAACACATAATGATCCTTTATAGGTAGATTTGTAATTTAAAAATTCCGTTCGTCTTTGAGAAACAACACGGTGATAGACAAACAGATAGCGGAGGCATAGAATCCGTTCGGGTAGTTATAGTATCTACTATAACCTCATTCGCATGAGAGATTTTTTAATGACGTCAAAAAGCGTTTTAATACAACAAATGCATTCCCATGTATGTTCACACAACAGCGTTTTTAAAACGTGACGCTTTTTAGTCGAGCAGTGTTGCATTTTCAATTTTGGCCGTTGGATATAGAGCATATTATGGTACTTCTGAATGCATTTGTAGTATTTGAACGTTTTTTTAACGTCCGTTAAAAAAACCTAAAAGACTTCATGTCAAAAAAAGGCTAAAAAGGCTCAAATAGACATTATGAGTTATAAAGGTAATTCTAGCAGACGATTAGGTACCCAATACTGGTACATTATGAGAACTTAGTGTTATTGCTTTTTTTGGGGTCTGGCGACTTGGTGCTCGATTAAATTTCCACTTTATGACTTACTGGTAAGGTCACTTTTTATTTAATCGAAATGTAATGGGGATTAGTGCTAATTTTGTAAGTTAATTACAGATATTGCTCATTTTATAATGAGGTTTTATTTTTGACCAAAACTAAAATAAAATTTGTCGTGAATTTGAATAGGTTAATATAAAGGACATTTTTGAGTTAAATTTAGATTTTTGGGTGTTACACATGCCCTGAAAAAATAATCGATTAAAACTCCATTTGCAAAGTAGGCTATGCCGTCAATTAAAATATCCCCAAACCGAGGCTAACCTAAGAGCAAAAAAATCATTTTTTTTCTTCCAATACGTAGCAAACGCATTCAACCATACTAAATTAAACAAGGTGGCGAGAAAATTCAATCCAATCTAAAGTTGCTTCAATCCAATTTGAATTTCCTCACCTTACCCCCCCCCACTCCTTGAACCCCCCCCCCCCCACCCGTCACCCGGCAATGGTTCCTATCCAAGCAATTTATTTCGCACCCGTTTAGGGTGACCATTTGTCTTCGAGGTCTCAGGAACGGCGGGACAAACATGCGAGATCTTGGGGGGCACTTTATCAATGACACGCGATGCATGACTGTATTAACTTTTTAATAGTCGTTCTGTTCGTAATAGCATGACAAAAAATCGTATAAAAATAGGTAAATAGTAATAATTCTACTAATATTATAAATGCGAATGTTTGTATTGTCTCTTTCACGTAAGAACAGCTCAAGGGAACGCAATGAAATTTGATAGGATATAAAACCTACGACATAAATATAAACATAAATCAATTACTTAATTAAAGCCATACCAGAGAATAGGATTATTTATACAAACAAAATAATTATATCACAATTTTTTAACAGTGACGTCAAAGAATTCTTCAAAAAGTTCCCCTAGGAATTGTCCTCAGGGGCCCATAAAGATGGTTACCCTACCTCTATCTTAGATGCACGTCAATCCGTGTACGCTTTGCCAGATTCAAGTGGCTCATACTTGCGAATAGCACAAACAACGAAAGCTCTGTACAGCCATCGGAGCTTTTGATTGTATGCTATGAGAAAATGAGCTTTCAGAGGTATAGACTTGGATGCATGTGAATAAATCATGTGTTTTATTCACTTGAGATAATGGGAGAATATGTTTATTTAAATTTATACCAGTTTCCTTCTTATTTTTTAATTACTACTTTAATTAGAAGATATGTCTGTATAATGTGATTCTTTTTGGCTATAAAATCAAAATCAAAAATCTTTTTTATTCAAATAGGCCTCAATAAAGCACTTATGAATAGTCACTATAAGCTGTGAATCTAGTAAATTAAATAAATAAATTATTTAAACCAATATAATATTTTGATGGTAGGTATTACTTAGAAATAGCACGTTATTAGCACACATAATAGGTTATCAAATATAGCATAAAAAGTTACCTATAGATAATTAGTTTATATTAAACAAAACAAGGTGGACTGACGACCTGACAAGGGTCGCTGGAACCCGCTGGATGCAGGCAACCTCCAACCGGTCTGCATGGAAGTCAATAGAGGAGGCTTATGTTCAGCAGTGGACGTCCTATGGCTGATATGATGAAAGAAAACTATAGGGGAGTCTAACTTCTTAAATCAGTTAAAACTTAGTTACTTAATTTACGTTAGAGCATACTTTATTTTCATTATTTATTGTCAATTGTACAAACTTATTCAGTTGATTTCTAGCTCAGACAAGCTCTAACAAAAATACAAAAGGCTATCTCACTAACTTTTATTATCCCCAAATCCGGTAAAGCACAAAATCAATAGACCAACAAACAAAACGACCAATCGACTTTATAAATCACCAGTGGCACAGGATAAATCCAGTGAGCACCATATATATCTGAATAGTGCTGCGGTTACAAATCCTAAGTTATGTACCCAAGTGCATTTTGTATTCTCACTCGAAAATATCGTTATTTATCACTGTTTATATACATATTATTCGAATATTGTTATACACCCAAAAATAATATACTCAATACTAATAGGTAGTTCTCACAATGCAAATGGGGGTCATTAAAAAAGTACTAGTAGTTTTAGCTGACTCCCAAATAAATGTCCTTAAATATTTCCAGGAACATTTTTCACACATAGCCAATTTGATACTAAACTAAACATTTAAAATACATACTTATGTATATAATACTAGCTGCCTCCTCGCGGTTTTACCCGCGTAGTTCCCGTTTCCGTGGGAATACAGGGATAAAATATAGCCTATGTTATTCAGTGATAATGTAACTTTCTAATGAAAAAAGAATTATTAAAATCGGTCCAGTACTTTTGAGTTTATTTATTACATAAAAAATACAAATCTTTCCGCTTTATAATATTAGTGTAGATACATCCAGACATTAAAGACATGTTCATGCACGCAAATGTTTGTCATGAATGGGATTACAATCCACGATGACTCTAAAACCAGGGTCACTAACCACAAAGCCTAAATGGGGCTGGATGAATACTCCAGTAGATATAGGAAATTTTGCATTCAAAATACAAGGCGAGAGTTTGAAACGATTCCCGAAAATGTTTTCAATCTAGAATACATATAAAACATTCAGTATTGATATTTAAATGCAAATTGTTTGAGAGCGTTTCGTTTCGGATATGAATCGTATGGAGTGTTGTTTTTTTTTAATTTTATTCAAATTTTTCACGTTGTTCTTTCTATTTTGTGTATGGTGTTGTCAGTATGTTGAGAGGAAATTGTATCGGAAATTCTGTGTAAAAACTAATCAAGTAAATTGTTTATTCCATCTACCTACTATATTGCAAAAAAACAATAATTTGAAAAAGATATGGATAGTTGGTTATGTCACAGGTTTGAAAGTTCCTTTTTCCTGTCACGAGCTGACAACATTTATAGAAGTCTCTTTTCAAAATTCAAAGCTCTAAAAGGACATTTAAGAAGGTAAAAGCCGCTGAAACTATCCCAAACAGTAGGTACCTACCAACCTAACAATTATTACAAATTAATCCCATTCAAACTAGGCCACATAAACATCCCATAGTCAAAGTAGAGTTGTACCAAAAACCATAGCCAAAAACCATAACTTCCAAGTCATAGAGTGCCAGAAGCACCGAAACCGTACCGATACATTTTTATAGCCACCTTACCTTACCGCGTTTGCACAGTGAATGTTGCCATATGCGAGTTTCTAAATCGTTTCCTACCATATGCTGCGTCAGGGATGCATTAGGACCGGCGCACATTACTGATATTGAAGAGTGAATGAATGAATGAATGAAAAATATGTTTTAAAGTATGTGAAAGAAGTGTTAGTGATAGTAAAGAAGCGAGTACTTTAAAGACGCCGCAAATACAAATGACAATATATATATATTTTTAAGTAAATTATTCGCAAACTTCATGCATTGATGTGACTTTATTTAGAGTTGTTTAATGGCGTAATAAACTATTTATAAAATCGAATGATTTATAAATAAATATCCGAAAAAAGGATGTTTAAATTTTAAAGATTCGTTACTAAGCTTATAATATTGTGTAGGTATATAGTTAATAGAAATCGATTTTTATACAATAAATATGTCTTATATTATCATTTCATCTCGCGGTCTAAAGGAGTGTGTCTGTACCTTTATCTTTTAGTATGCAGAGAATTTATTCGCGAACGACCGGTGTGCGAAATGTTTCCCATTGACGCCATTTTGGCTTCAATAATATTCAAAGGTTGCCATTATAAAAAAATATTTAAATCGAATTTATTCTTTTGTAACTTACAACACAAAAAAATCAATGCATAAAATATTATGTAAAATTTTACTCACTTGAATATATTACTTTGATGATACTTATTCTAAAATATTTTAGATATAATGAATTGACAGACCCTGATTTCTACTCCGCCACGAAGGACAACATTTGTATGCATGAATGTCTGTTAGTTCTGTCTGGATATAAATATCTATATAAGCATGTATTTAAGTAGTATTACCTATCTGGTTTACCATATCACAAGCTCTGCTTAGTTTGGAATCAGATTGGCCGTGTGTGAAAAATATCTTGAGTGACTTATTTATTAATAACTATCTTTTGCCCCGCGGTTTTACCCGCGTTCCTGAGGATATACAATTTTCCCTTGAAGACGTAACAATCATACACTTTATAATATTAGTTGGGTTAAATTAATTGATAATTTCATTTTCATACAAAGTGTTTATGGTGGGGTACTAAAATAATAATAAAGGAACGAAACGGGCCATTCATTGAACGAATGAAGGAATGAACGAAAGACCGGTTGCATGCAATTAAAGGTTGTACACACTACTTAATACCAGGGTCTTAATTAAAACACGGGATAGCGTACCCGGGACTTATCGATGCCGGGGCAAACGGTTTTCGCCAGTTTATCAGTATCCCGGAAAATCCCGGTACGAACAAAAATCTTCCTTTTATAGAATCAAATTTTGTTTGCGCTCTCGCAAAAATTACTTTTGCAATATTGCGGATGTTTGGCTATTTTTTATGAATTTCCAAATTCATTCGTTGTGAAATTATTAAATGAAAATTCTTTTGGACGATTTTTTGTATTAATTTTCCTTCGTAGAGTTTTCTTTACACGCGTTAATGAGGTACCTAAAGGCTTTCCGGGATAATTAGTAATTAATCTGTTTGTTCAGGAATTATTTTATCTTTATGCAAAATTTCATACCAATCCCTTGAGCTGTTTACGAGGGTAAGTGGACTTCTTTAAATGCGAAAGTAACTATGTCCCTACAAGGGCTCATGCAAAGCACTATGTGCTACAAAGTAGGTAACTAGAGCTTGGGAATGTAGATATATATAACTTTTATCCCGGGAAAATGGGAACAAAAATAGCTTATGTTATTCCCTCATAATCTAGCTATCTACTGGAGAAATAATTGTTAAAATTAGTTAAGTAAAAACAACTTTCAGAACCGAGTTGACCGAGAATGACTATTCATAAGAGCTTGTAAAGGCCTATTTGATTAAAAAATATTTTGATTTTAATAGTGTAGGCGTGAAAGTGTAACAAACAAACAAATTTAGATACATTTATATTTATAGCATCAGGTTAAAATGTCTTAAAATATATACCTACATTCCCAAATAATCTCATGTAATCTAAGCATATTAAATCGAAGCACAATTTTAGATCAGAAATGTAATTTCAAAATAAGCATCCACCTACGCGTGACATTTTCAAGTTATTAAACGATACCTACTTGAAGATAATCAAAAACAACTTCAATTTATAACTTAACATTATATGTAATTACTTGAGCTCAGTTATCTGAGACTGATTACCATTTAAGTTAGATATTTATGTATCTTATATATGTAGAATGATTGCTTACACTACTTTGATTTTAAATCCTATTAATATTATAAATGCGAAAAATTGTGAGTATGGATGTATGGATGTCTGATACTCTTTGAGGTAAAACTACTAAACGGATTTAAAAGTAATTTGGAACACATATGGCTTATAACCTGAATTAACACATTTAAGATCCCACGGAAACGCGGGTGAATCCTGTCATTATTTACATAAAAATATACAAAAGTTTAAGAAACCCCGTCTTGCAACAGCGCTGTCACCAGCTACCAATCAAGTATTAGGGTACTTTTATATGTAAGCATCTAACTCGGGAATTGAAGAGGCTCTCAAATCGAGGCGTGACACGCTATCGCAATTTGAAGCGTAATTCCAACTGCCGTTCATTACAAGGCTCTTATCTATAATCACATTCCTTAAACAGCGTAAATAAGGGCCAAGGTTCAAATCGAAATCACCGCCGAATCTGTCATTAATTCGGTGATCTCCTGAATAGCGGATCCCGTCCGAATTATCGAAAAACAATCCACGCCCCGTCGGATCCTTGGCCGCTCAATCTTAATCCGTCAGTCATGAAGTTTGCGTAATCTTTACAAAACTCAATTAAAACCATCTCAACAGTCCAATTGTCTGTGTTGAATAGGCTAAGTTTGGATATTCATAATATTATCCAGACAGGTCGGATCACCCAGGAGGTGGGTATAGGTACAGTCGGGATCAGAACTTTACCAGCTTAAGGTTTATAATTGCCTGCACACGTCTGTGTCATAAAGTCGATATGTCATTAAACTAGATAAAGAGCATAGATTTTTATTTACTAAAAATAAGTTGATCAAGGAGGTGACTGACTTTTTTAACCTGCACGGAGACGAGACCAAAAATAATACAGACAATAATCGGACAAGGCATAAACTAATGGAAACTTGTTAGAAGAAATTATTTTCAAACCAAATATTTTTAATTATTATAAAATTCTGTGAATGGTATAACTATTTATAAGTCAAAATGTAAATGAGGAAATTATGTTGGAATTGATACTTTACTGATTATATAAGGTGGATTAAGTACCTTGATATAATTTTTAGGCTTTACAGCTCACAGTGTGACAAAAAATGGAATTTGGAAATTAGTAAACATTTTTAGACCGCGACGGTACCTGCCTTTTCTGAATAAAGTTTGATTCGCCCAATACGGATTTAGAGTGGGTATCTGTTATTGAAAATCGACTCGAGAAGGCCTAATAACGGAGTTGGGAAGTTTATTTTAGGCCTAATTAAATTTAAACGAAAAAGTTTTTTAATTTACTCCATTCGATGGGATTGGTGATAAATTGATATTAAATATATCAATTTATTTGGATGATAATTAACAAGGATTCAGTAAGTATTTAAGCATAAACAATCCGAACTAGTACACAGATAGTCTAGAGCCTGAGAAAGGACATAGGGTACTTTTTATCCTGAGAAAAATAGAAATCCTCCTTGAACGCGGGTGAAACCGGCAGGGAGCCACTAAAATAAAAAAACCTAGCGAAATAATCGTGGTCACGAAAATACCAGACAAGGTGTATGTATACTTTGTGAAATTATAAAAGGTACTTGGTAAAGTTAGCTAGATGAATTATTAAAGATTTTGAATAATATTCTCTGATCTGATAGTAACTGTTATAGGGTACAACTCAGTACAACTCACAGCTTAGTTACTATGTGGAGAGGCTAACGGTAGAAGAAACTCAAGGAAAAAATCACTTCTCTTTTCAAACAACAAGACTTTCAAAGCTTCAATCTCATAGTCCTAATATCCTTATAATATTATAAAGCACAAAGTTTGTGAATATGGATGGATGTTTGTCCCTCTTTCACGCAAAAATTAGTGAACGGATTTAGATGAAATTCGGAACATAGTTTACAACCTGTATTAACACAACGACGTGATGGCTCAGTTGGGAACGCACCGACTCACCATCATGAGGGTGCCGGTTCAAATCCCTGGCCCGTACCTTTGAGTTTATAAAAACTTACATACGGATTCACACCACTGGCTTTTGGTGAAGGAAAACATCGTGAGGAAACCTGCATGCCCTAGATGTCACAATTAAAGGCATGTGAAGCCCGCCAATCCGCACTAGGCCCGCGTGGTGGACTATGGTCTAAAAAAACCCCCTCTATGTTAGGGGAGGCTCGAGCTCCTTGGTGGAGACGTATATGAGCTGATGAATATAATAAAATTGAAGGTCCCTCGGGAATGCGGGTGAAACCGCGGGAATCACAGATATATATATCTCTTTTTGAACAAGGCTTTTAAAAGGGATAGAATATAAATATAACGTACAAAAACTGGTATTTAATGATCGCGAAAACGCCGGCCAAGTCTCAAGCCTTCGGAGAGCGTTGCATAATTGAAATTAAACAGTGACGATCTCAAGTTCGAATCGTTAAACAAAGAGCTTGTTTCAACTTGGATATAACTTGGCACTTAGCTGGAATAGCAATCTCCTCTCACAATAACAGAGTCTGTCTGTCCGTCCGTAACGAGCGCCCAAGTGCTGCTACAGTTAAAAAATCTGCGAGCCCCGTGGTGTTACCAGTTACAGTGTCATTATTTCGATTTTTTTTTCCGATTTGGTGATTTTGTCGTTAATTTTTTTTTATAATATTTTTTCAATGATGTGGAAGGACTGTGGGAAGTTTCATTTCATTTTGGATTTAGGTTGCCATTGACAACCGAAACAAGAAAAAGGTATTTTTTAGCCTAGTTTCTCATCTATACTATAATAATATAATATAATATTATAAAGAGGAAAGATTTGTTTGTTTGTTTGTTTGTTTGTAATGAATAGGCTCCGAAACTACTGGACCGATTTCAAAAATTCTTTCACCTTTGGAAAGCTACATTATCTCCGAGTAACATAGGCTATATTTTATCCCTGTATTCCCACGGGAACGGGAACTACGCGGGTAAAACCGCGGGGAGGCAGCTAGTAAACAATATAAAACTGTACGTAAATAATAAAATATCTGTCTTCACATTTGTATTACTAATAAAAAAATTACTTTAATCAAAAAAAATCTACACTCTCTCAATCTTTTATCTACAATAGTAGATTTTATATAATGTAATGTAATTTTATTTCTATTTTAGATACAATTTTATAGAAGTAATCCAAAAAACCTAAATACTTTAGCCATATTGTTAGAACTACAGGTTGGAGTGGAAACGCAGAAACCTTTAATACTTTGACACCAAATAAATATTCGTACAACTCATATCCAGGGGCACGCGTCCCAGCAATAAGAAAAGGATGATCCGACAATATGGACGAAACTTTTGTAAATAAAATGGGGACTTGCCAAAGATATTTTTGTTACGTATCCCCGAGCAGCGTTGAAAGGCTGAACTTAAGGATTTGTCCTCAAATGGTCCGTCTCAATGGCGGACTTTTTTATATATATCTTTGTATCATAATAAAATGCGGTCTCTCCACGTTGAACTTTATCTTGTTCGGTGTTAGGAAAACTTACGACTACGGTTGTGTAGGCATGTCTTTTGGGCGACATTTTCTTTTATAACAAGTGGGCGGACAAACCGGCAGACGGTCCTATAGGTATTTACAATGGACCTGACGATGTATTGATATATCCATCTTAAATATTATTATGTAATACAAGTGCACTACCACAGATTATAAAATAATAACTACAATTTTACTAAGAAAAAAATGGCTTCGGATTATTTCTGAATTCAGCTGACAACACTGTAGATACAGTCTATGAATGTCTGTTTCTCTGTCAATATGTGCAATCAAATATGTAATAATCTTGTGCAGCTTAAAAAGTGTTATAATAACTTATTAAAGTAAATAGTTAAATCTATTAATAGTCGCTTTCCCGGACTAATGTTGATTTACTAGATACAAAATTTTAAAGTTCTATTACAACTTAAAATGCGTCACAGATGATGTTAACCAAAATAGTAGTCAAACCGTTTCTGTTTGATAAGCATTCTACTTTAGCATATATTTTATAGTATAACGGAAAATTGTCTAAAGTCTTTTATCCACAGCTCATTTCAATTTCTATCTACAATTCTTCACGGCGTTTACTAACTCGGCTATCATCCCCAAATTTTATTTACCTCCGTCCGTCCAATAAAAAAGTAAAATGCTAAAGCCCAAAAAAGGTGTGTACATTAACATTCGTGGCCCGGACATCTGTGCCTACAATCGCCATCCGTCCAAATAGATTGGTACCTATTTAAAATTCCCGCTGCGTTCACAATGAAGTCTCCACGTAGGTGGACCGGGGACCCGAAGTCGTAGCGTTTCATTCTCTCATCTCAACTTAAACATTGATAAATAAGACTTGGCCCGCCGCCTTTATTAAAATTTAAGTCAGGATTAGCCATGAGAAAGATGGAATGTCTCAGTCAGTGTTATATGGGTCACTTACTTTTTATTTGGAGGTTATTTTCAGATGTAATATCGCAAGGGTGTATTTGGATAACGTCTCTTGACTTTAATGAGTGTTTTACTTAAGCGTTCATTGTCTAGTTTTAATAATATTGCTTTTTTTTACTTTTGGTCGTAATTTATTAGTGTCATATGTATATTAGCTTAGGATATTATGGATTTTTATTTACCTTAGGATATTATTAATAAACAATATAATAAACAGGAGAGATTTGTTTATTTTTGCGGCATTGGATTGACTCCAAAACTAATAAACCGATCCGAGTAATTAGTTAATAGAAAGCTAGTTTATCAGAACTTATCAGGGATTAACATAGGCTATATTTTATCACCGCTTTCCTACGGAAACAGGAACTAGGCGGTTGTGCGCGGCGGAAGTTTACAATTAAGTGTTACCTATCAATTAAATATTATTATTTATGGCATAACTAAGCAGTTACCACTCGTGAATTTTGAACGTGATAGTATGTAGTAGGACTTAATTTATCCCACCACATATGTAGCAGATGGCTTTCTGACCACTTCACTAAGATTGATAATACTAAGTTGATACTTAAGAGTAAAAACATGGACATATGGAAATCAGTAACTGTACAGTCAGCGCGAAAAACACAGGCCATTACACAACTTGTTTATACAGAGCCCAGAACAAACAATATATTACAAACTCAACTGTTTTATACCGAGTAAGTGCAGTTTTCTTGCAAGTTCACAACGGAGAAAACAAATTCATTCGCATTCCACTTAATCTCCAACTCTCAACTGTCTGCGAATAGCGGGCGAGTATTTAAAAGTTTCCAAATAAATCCGCGGCGCGGCGCCACAGTGCAAACTTACGTCATACCATCGCGGAATATCCGCCCGAGTATGAAATGCCCGACTCGAACTTAAATACTTGAGGTTATGATATACTCACTTAAATGGGTTGAATGTGTTTTATGAAATACTAGACTAGGTCTTACATGTTTTACCCACGTTCCTAGTGTATATCAAATTTTCCCGGATTAAAAAGGTAGGTGCAAAACATATTCAATTGTTGCAAAGTTTCATACAAATCAGCCGATGGTTTGCGATGTTCTTTTTTAAGCATTTTATGTAAGTAATAGTTGAATATTTCGGAACATTATTTTCAAGTATTGAAAATTGAAAGCGCTTTTTTAAGATTAAAATTTATAACCCCTTGGGAAGACATCGTTTATCTGAGAAGCAGCATTACCTACAATTGAACTGAGTTGATCAATCCTACCTATATAGTACGAACTGACAAAAAATGGGCTATACAAACTTACACATCTATTCTGCCACACAAATGGCAGAATAAAACTAAAAATGCCAGATTTTTTGAGAAATGCCAGTCAAATTGCGTGGCCACTCTCACGACCAGCGCTGCAGGAATCATGCGAAAAAAAGAAGCATGCATACTTGCATAGTCGTACCGAAAAAAAAGTTAAGAGTGACTGTGTCATCCGGCAGAGGGCGGCCATAGCTGGCACGTGGCGAATAATGCAATGTTTCGACGATTTATATCCTGGGACATTTTTTACACACGGCCAATCTGATTCCAAACTAAGCTGAGCTTGTGATATGGTAACCAGATAGCTGATATACTATATATACTATTTTTAAATACATACTAATATAGATATTTACATCCAGACATATTCATGCATACAAATGTTTGTCCTGGGTGGGATTCGAACCCACGACCCGCGGCTTGAGAATCAGGGTCACTAACCACAAAGCCAACCGGGCTGTCAAATAAATATATACCCACGTACGTATTTGTGCCTCCACATTTTGGGAATCCGATTGCAGTGGCTGCGTTTGAACGAAATATTTTTTCTCTTCGTCGATATTTTGGTGTTACAGATTATAAATCTCGTTATCTTCTTGGCTAACCATTTTCGTGTTGTATTTTACATTTACCTTAATTTACAATACGTATTTGCGTAGATATAAGTCGTTAGGTTGCAAATTTGTTATGTGTTATTTTGTTGTTTGGTTTAAAATATATAAAATATCAAATAATAAGAATGTACTTACAGTTCTGATATCACTTTCAGCACCGTTTGCGAGGTACTGGGTCTGTTTAAGATTTGGTGCTAGCAGTTGCCTGTGAACAAAGAAAAAATAGAATATGAATAATATGTAGGTTCTAGTGTGTTTTAAACGTGTCCCGGGGTATTTTAAATTTACCCGAGATACAAAGTATGTTAATTCAGCTTATAAGCTACCTGCATTCCAAATTTCACCCAAATCTACTTACCTATTTTGTAGTTTTTGCGTGAAAGAATAACAAACATCCGTCCATACATCCATACTCACAAGCTTTTGCATTTCTAGTTTAGAATCACTATTCTAGATATAAATGCAGAAATAAGCTGTGTAGTTTAGTCTAAAGGTACTTCAAGTACTTAAAGAGACAAAATAATTGGTGATTCACAACAAAACATCATAAGTTGTTTGTGATTGTTCATTCGTCGTATCTCTTTTAATTAATTCCTCGCTCTCAAAAGTTAATTAGTTAAGTATATGAGTGGAAGGGGAGTTACTTTTATTTTCTTGGCGGAATCTTCTGGAAAGTTGCCATCAACTTGTGTTCATTTAGATAATATTCGGAATGAGACGATAAAAGTTTCAGTTACGTTTATCTATTTTAATCGCTCGAGTTGAGTTTTGAGTTGGGAGTGGAGGTTTTGGGTTACAATTGGGAGTATATTATGACGTCAGAATCGACTATGAAAAAACAAATCGATTACAATGTATATCTAGTGTATATTTGTCCCTTTCTAATGTCTAAAAATAACTGCATGTATATAACACTTTGTTCGTAATCTATATTTTAATCTAGAAGTAGCCATGCCTTATAATCTGTAAATATTCAGTTCAGTAGATTTCATTTTATAGAGATCTAGAGACACGGAAGCGTGTTTAGCCAAGTTTAAAGTAACAGAGCTGGCGAGCAACAACGTTTGTTGGAGCCTCTTTTGACCCCCTCATATATTTTACAAAAATGATTTCTATTTATCATAATTTAACAAAGACCTTCTGATTACAAAGGTCAGTCCCAAAACACTAGCTTTAATATTAAATGCACACAATATCCGAATCAATTATCGCGCATGGCGAAACTCTAATGTCCTCTATCGTTGGATAATTGTAAATCTGATCACAGGAACGCGGCGCTTGCACAGTGTGTTCCAGAATAAACAATAGCTGCCAATAATCACATTTGACGGGGAACGAGCGGGTCGGGGGCTCATTAATAGTGCTTTCATCGCCCTATGACGTGAGCTCGAATAAATGAACGGGCATGTCATGTATTCACATTCTGCTAAAACGCTGCTCTATTGCATCCGGTTGAATTTGCTTGTAAATTTTGTGTTACAGCATTGGATGGGGAATTGCCTTTGATGTAAGGTCCATTTTCAATACTCAAAATAAGGTTCATGTGGAACTTGTTCTTTTGTAAACGCGTAATTTCAAATAGGAATATAATTAGAGCTGAAGGGCCTTAAGTTAGTTGTGTAAGTTAGTAGTGCTAAGCCAAGCAGGGATGCAGGTTTAAAGAGATTCTTTGGCGATACGCAGCGCGTTAGTGATACTCCCGATATTGCCGGTGTCCATGGGCGTCGGTGACCACTTTCCATCAGGGGGCCCGATAGCTCGACTGCCTTTGTAGGCAATACAAAAAAGTAGGTACCACGTGCTATGGTTTCTTCAGTTTTTCTTCATCGAAAGCTCAAGCTCATCGCAGGATTGGAATTCACTTATCACGGTATCTGACGTCCATACTATCATCCCCTTAAGAAACCTCCTTGTTAGATGACAAAAATGACAACAGCCGGAAAGATTCAAAACGTTCCTAAAGGTGGTATAAAATTAACGATAATATTGATATAGCTAACATCATATGACCAGAGTGCCACGAGGCGTGAACAGTTCCTTGCAACGCAAACACGTTCCGATAGCTTACTCGGTTTGCATATCTGTATCAAATCGCATTGGATGGCCAATGTTTCCGTTATGTCTCTACGGGTTGTTGGTCTGTTTGTTTACAGCTGTAGCTTATAACTCGTAATTAACCTTGGCTGATTTATTAAATGGAGTTGTCGGAGTGTTGGTGAGTATTTCTTATGGAGGTCAAAATGTACATACAGAAATTTACGCTCCAAAGAGAACCTGGTCGTTTTTTGGAATCCATTCAAAGAGGTGGACTTTTAAATTTGGTATAGTGGTTTAGGCATCAAAGCATAACAAATAAACAGGCTCATATTCGCACTTATAATATAGGTTAGGATCAGGATGTATACAAAAATGGAGGCCAGAATAAAATCACCAGGATTTAATGAGCATTAAGGTGTTGTTATTTCTTATCTCGACATCACACGAAACGGTGTCAAACTCGCACAAACATATGAATTTCCGGGAACGTGTGCGACTAACCTGACTAACAATCTACTCGTAAAAATCATGTCAAAACAAGATAAAAATACAATATTTTCAAAACGTCTGGTTTACGACTAGGGGCGAACATGGTGGCGCGTGGTAAACAATTTTCTACAGCATATTTTTCTTGCATAGCAAAATATAGGTACCGGGTTTACGGTCCAAGTTACGGGAGATCTGTCTGTTTGTTATAATTTACTATCATGCGTTTCTTCGGTAGAGAGCCCTCTGCGCTCACCAAGTTGTCTACCAAGGTGTAAAAGCTACCAAAGGCTAACAACCTAAGGTCCTTTAAAAAAACATGCGTATTGGCAGTAAATGATAACTTAGCTGATAAGCGTCAACCATAAGAATTTTAATAAAACAATATAAGTAATATAGTTTCTGATGAAAGAAACAATCTTCAATGAACACCTTATAAGACCTAACTAGTAGCTATAGTATATCCAGAGTAGATCCCCTTTAACTTCCTTATACCAAATTTGCTAGATCTCCCTGCAGTTTCATTGTCCCACCCTTTTCTAACCCTAGTATTCACTTCTATTTTTTATGATAGAAAGAGATAGACTATACTCTAAAACGCTACCACTCCCGCTGCATCCGATGCCTTGGACAAGAATACTTGTCGTACATATTTCACGTGTTCTCTCCCTTTCGCCCCGGGATAGGTAATGGCTCGAATCTCGCCGACTTTACGCCGAATGTAAATCGTACTGGGCGATTTTTTAAAGTTATGACGCAGCTTCCGTCGGGCCGCGGAGCTTACTGGAGTTTCGAGCGAAGCAAAATTATGGTAATGGTGTTTTTAATCAAAATGTTTTAAAGCTCGTACGTACATATCTACATACTGAAAGCTAAAAAAACGTGGTTCTAAACGATTGAAGATTTCTAAAAGGAGGTAGAGTTAGCTATGCCATCTACACTCATACTATAAAGTGGCTTGTTTGTATTGAATAGGCTCCGAAACTACTGGACTGAAAAGCGACTTGACTAATGAGTACCTAACAGAAGCTATATTTTATACCCGTAATTCTTACTTGAACGGGAATTACATGAGAGAAACCATAAGCTAGTTACCAAATAAACTACTCTGTTAACAACTACATAAACATTTACATACAACAAAAACCCTAGAGCTATTTACATAGGTAAGTGAGGTAACGAACAACAAGTATTAAAGTATTTCAACGCGTACAGGGCTCATGGCTTTAAAATTTGTAAGCCAGTAAGCTTCAACCATACACGAGGAACTGGAAGATACATGAGTGTTGAAGGCTTTGATGCTGTGTGGAGTGTGGAATAAAACGCATTACTGCACCGTCGTTGAGCCCGTATTTTATTTTAATCCTACAGAATAATATAGTCGAGTTTGTGTTAGTCCTGCTAAAATTATGATTGCGAATATTTGTATGGATGTTTGTTTTTGTCTGAAGGTACAACGGCAGGTGGCAATTTGGGACAGATCTAGATTTTAGTATAGAGGGTACTTTTTTACGGGAAAATTTGAAGTTCCTCGGGAAAGTGGGTGGAAGCAAATACTCCATGTGCCTAATGATTTTAATCGTAAATACTTATCATCGCTTGACTAAAGCTAATGATTTGGTATTTAAGATCTCATCTTCTATCTCATTGTTCTCAAAGAAGAAGACAGAGATGCCAATACTCTGCAAATATTACATTATCTTGCTCCACCAAGTGTCTTGTCAAACTGTCTTGAAATTTACGCACAGGAAAATTAAAGCTAACCTAACTTTAAGGATTATATTCTACCTGCTCTTGAATCTATGGTAATTTTCATGCGAGGTCACCACTTAATATGATAATAAAGCCATTACCGGTTCAAATACGGGGCTTTTAATGAGAGAGTCTGTATGACTATTGTATGTATGTAGATTATTTAGGGGTTGTCGCGTCGTCACTTCTTTAGCAATTTCAGGATGTCAACGTTTTGCTAACTGTAAAGCTTTTAAAATTCTCTCAAGTTTTGCCTTGGCGCTGTTAGTCAAACCTCTATATTATGTATTACAGAAGTTTTGTTATAAATACAATTTTCTGCTCAGTCTTTTATTGGCGATATATTTAACAAATGACATGACAAACATTATTTATATAACTATACAGTAAACTGTAAAAATCTTATTACCTAATTAAACTAAATAATAAATATTGTTACAACCTAAGTTGTTTTAAAATAAAATAAATGAAACCATCAGTGACCCGGTATAATATTTATTAAATTAAAAAAGATTAACCTATGCTAATATACAAGCTTATTTAAATTTAATATTTATGCCTTAAAGAAAAGGCTAATGAAATAAAGTTTTAAAGTTAAGCTACAAACATAAAGATAATTAATAAAGTGCCAGCTAGACTCAGTGGGTGGGTCTGAGGTGAACGGTAGTTGAATTTCCTTTTATGAAGTTAATATTATGAGCGCCACTGGCAGAACGGCTGCCAGGCCGATGTAAATGAAAAAAGGTACCGGAATGAAGGCCGAAGAAACCAAAAGCTAGCGGGTAGCATGCAGTGCAGGTGCCAGGCACGCAGCAGGACGGGCCTCGGCTTTGAAGTGCAGTCGAGTCCGAGCTGTACCGCTGTACAAGCCACACGTTACAAATGGGCGAGCCCCACGTAGCAAATAGGCCCCCACGTTACAAAAGGGTATGCCCCCACGTTGCAAATGGGTATGCCCCCACGTTGCAAATAGGCCCCACGTAGCACCTCCTGGAATGCACAATCATTGCTTACATTAGAATATGCCTACATGGCCCGAGCTTGCACAAGATGGCGGACACCAACCATGTGCCACCATGTGCTCGGTTCTAATAAAGCGGTCATTCCTGGACATAATCCACTCGGGATCAATTTAAGATTGAGCCAATACAAACAATACAACCAATCTCTAATAAGACAGGCCCTGTGGGCACATCCCAACCCAGACATGTGCCTACAACACATGTGCTCAAACAAAATCTATCACTCCCTAACGTGGCAAATAAAAATAATGTTCCATAAATACCTTAAGGAGGAAAATATCCCTGCTTGGGATAGCTGGACAATGTCAACTCCTGACAATCAAGTTGTCCAAGCAAAAATTCCACCGATCCAGGCCTAAAGGGTAAAATAACCAACATTAGCATGGAATAAAAATACATCCGACAATATTTATTGCCGTTAAATGAATATATGTCTAATACTTACGGAAGATGTACAGGATTAAGACGTGGCGTGTCCGAATTCCAATTACGTGACACGCGCCGGTCGTTAGTCCACACAAAGAATCTTCTGAAAATAATATACAACAAATCAATCCCTACGTTCAACAAGATACTCGATAATCAAATTAAAATATTCCATGAAAGTAATACTCACAAAATTAAATCTAAAAATAGATTTATGCCTATGCGGCGCAGGCGATCTCTGCGATCAAAATGACCGAGTCATTGACCCAATGACTGGCTTCAAGGTTGACGTCAGTCGATAGGGAGGTGGCCCAAAAAACGATACATCACAAAGATCGAATGACCGGCAATTCATTCGCACGGTCTCCGCAACGTTTGCACTCGACTCCTTACTATGCAGGTGTTTATGCATCGCTGGAACGTCCCTTAGATGAATGACGTTTCGCGCCAGGTGTCAAAATTGACATTAGAAGGTATCGATCGTGCAGTGAGATCTCAATGTAAACAAACAATTTAGTTATGCAAATTAAAACAAATACTCCAGTAAATACTGTGTATGCTAATGAAAAGTGTATTTTATAAACAAAAGAACTAATGAAATTATGATTTGAATGACTAGTGGAAAGGATTGAACCCAAACAAATGTGAGTAAAAGCAAAACTTTTACGGTGCCGAAATTTATATGTAACAGTGCCCCGTACCTTACCAGAATTTTTTCGAGTTAAAGAGAAAAAATTCGAGCTGGCCCTCCAGCTCACTCCTTGGGATCAATCCGCGAATAGTTTCAAACTCCAAACAACGATGAAGTAAAAAAATGTTAGCTAAGGGAACCGCTAAAACAACAATCCAAACCAATACTCTAACAGTTGTGATCTAAATAAAATGCCCGATGAACAAAGTGTATTCCAAAACGAAGAATAGTACCAAAAATAAAGATGGGGTACAAACCACATAAACGAACTGGAGGCAGAAAAAAAGCCATACCCAATCCAAACCAAACCTATCAAACACACAAAGAAAACAATAAGAGTGAAGAAAAAAAACTCCAAAACTCACACTTATGTTTAAATGGAATACGAAGTTCAAGAGAAGGCTACGACCAAACTGGAAAAGCAAACCAACAACAAACGAATTCCCAATACTAAACAAAAAAATGAAATTGATTAAAACCAAAGTGAAACTATTCAAATAAGTTTCCAAATCTAAAATACCGAGTCTGAACGCAGGCGAAAATAAACCAATATTTGGTAATATTAAACCAAATAAAAATTAACTAAAAGTTGTAACTAACCGGGTTACAAAAATAAAAGCTAACCTTACAATAATAAAAGAAAAAAGAAAAAAAAAGTCAATCCGTTCTGTAATCTTAACCCCTGTTCAAAAGAACATCCATCAAGCCAGGACTATTGTTTCATTCCATATTCTCTCATCTGACCGGGCTGATGGTAAAAATATTATAAACTAACCTTATTATAATTAAAGAAAAGTAACTATCCTTACGATAGTAAAAAAAATAAAAGTCAATTCGTTATGTGATCTTATCCCTGTTCAAAAGAACATCCATCTAGCCAGGACTATTGTTTCATTCCAAAATATCATCTCATCTGACCGGGCTGTTAGTAAAAATAAAAAAGGTGGTGTTCGAACCCACGACGATCCACTAAAACCTAAAACTACCGGGGACATACACAAAACCTAAAACTAACTGGGACTAACCACCGGAAGAAATCCACAATAAAATGTTGCACAAATTTCAGTGCAATAAATTTACCTCTGCTCTGACCATCACTCAGGCAAAAGTAAATAAAAAGGCCGAACCCACGAACGACCTAAAGTAGTGTGATGAGCACCTCGGCATCATTGACACACGCTATTGTGGGCCAATGCTCCAAGGCCTACGGTGCTCACCACCCACCGACTTCCTTTCAGACATCCAAAAAAATAACAAGACTCCCTATCAGACATCAAAAGTATTCCGAACTACCTATCAAACTTCGAAATAAAAACCATAACTCCCTATCAAACTTCAAAATAAAACCAAACTCCCTATCAGACATCAAAATGAACGTGGGACCAAACCAAAAAGAAAAAATCGTTAAAGCCGTAAGACAAGCCCGAAAAATATTAATATGTAAACAACCCAAAATTTAACCAATTGACCTAATCAAACTAATACGATCAGCCTTGAGATTGACACGCCTATCATATGTCAAAAGTTCAGCTACATGTCTAGCCTTATCCTCATCTTTTGTTGCAAATGCAGGGAAACAAGACCTAACTCGGTGTTCTGGAATTTTAACACGAACCTTACGTAAGCATAGTCTATAGCGTCTGCGTTTCTTGTGATGCTTACTTCTCCGGATGCGTGGTTTCCTTAAAACAACACTAGAAGGCATGGCATTTACCGAAGGAGAAATATCTAGCACAGGTACGAAATCAACGACAGGTGGAAAATCTGAAATACATGAAGAGTCAAACACAGAAGAAACAAGTGGCAAAGACAAATCTAAAGATTCAGTAGAAACAGGTAATGAAGAAGGCAAACAAGGCAACGGCAAACTAAGCTCAGGCGAAATTGGCGATAGACAAGGTGAAGGTGACAAACTAGGTGCAGGCGGCAAACTAGTCAACGGCGAACATGGCACTGGAGACGAGCTTGGTACAGGTGACGGACGAGGCAAAGGTACAGCAGATGGTGGTGATTTTATTGCACTGCGTAACCTTTCCCACATTTGGTCGTCATACAAACTTAAGGGAGTGAACTCATCAATCAGCAATTGTTTCAGAGATGGCCAATCAGATACAGTCTTCTTTATGCTGCGATACCAAATGAGGGCGTAATCAGAGAATAACATGGAAGCTGCCTCAAATAAAACTGATTCTGGGATCCTATGTTCGAAGCAGATTTCATCTAACCGTCTAAGGTAATCCTGTACTGATGAAATGCCATTGTAAATATGGCCCGAGTCCCAAAGTACATCAACGCACTCGTGGTACGAAGGTTCCGGCATAGAATTCCTACGTCTCTGCTCAAAGGTATGAAGAAAGTTATCGTAAACGACATCGATCTGGTTTAGCCAATAGTCTAATTCAGACTTCAATTGCAACCGGCGTTCCCGCAAGTGGCCTACACTATAAACACGGCGCAAGCGATGGTATGCATGGTGAGCTAAACCCCTAAAGCGGTTAATCCGTTTAAAAACATGTTTGTAATTATGAAAATCTGAAGAAATTTTGTTTAATGTATCCTGAATAGCAAGAAGCTCTGATTCCTCGCATTTTTTCGTCGTAAATATTTTCCAATGGGGAATGCGTTCGGCGAGTGGCCTGATTTGATCGCGTAGGGCAGATAAAGAAAGCTCTGGCTTAACATGGCGAATCTCAACTTCATATGTCAATTCATTAAGGTCTAATACGTTATAAATAATTGGGCGCTCCATAAAAATAAAAAAAATTAAATAAGGGGCAAGTCAATCAAATTAAATATGGGGGCAAGTCGAGCTGGCTTAACAAAAAACATCGTACATTTCACTGGTACCCAAAATGCTTAAATAATAGCTATTACACATAGTAACAAGTCATAGTAAAAGCATAACCACCCTTGAGCTGCGTTAAAAAAAGCAAATGCAAAAAAAACTTAAAATGCTTTTTAAATAAAAAGCTAGTATTGCAAAAATAAAACAATTAAGTGCATAGGCATAAGCAAGCTCAAGTGAGGTTAAAAACAACCGCTTTATAAACAAAAGGCAATTGAAAAAAAAATTATTAAAAAAAAGGAAATTCAACGCAAACAAAAAAAATAATTATTGATGTAGCTAAATGACACACCAACCACCTCAGATTTACCGAGCCCCACGTTGGGCGCCACTGTTACAACCTAAGTTGTTTTAAAATAAAATAAATGAAACCATCAGTGACCCGGTATAATATTTATTAAATTAAAAAAGATTAACCTATGCTAATATACAAGCTTATTTAAATTTAATATTTATGCCTTAAAGAAAAGGCTAATGAAATAAAGTTTTAAAGTTAAGCTACAAACATAAAGATAATTAATAAAGTGCCAGCTAGACTCAGTGGGTGGGTCTGAGGTGAACGGTAGTTGAATTTCCTTTTATGAAGTTAATATTATGAGCGCCACTGGCAGAACGGCTGCCAGGCCGATGTAAATGAAAAAAGGTACCGGAATGAAGGCCGAAGAAACCAAAAGCTAGCGGGTAGCATGCAGTGCAGGTGCCAGGCACGCAGCAGGACGGGCCTCGGCTTTGAAGTGCAGTCGAGTCCGAGCTGTACCGCTGTACAAGCCACACGTTACAAATGGGCGAGCCCCACGTAGCAAATAGGCCCCCACGTTACAAAAGGGTATGCCCCCACGTTGCAAATGGGTATGCCCCCACGTTGCAAATAGGCCCCACGTAGCACCTCCTGGAATGCACAATCATTGCTTACATTAGAATATGCCTACATGGCCCGAGCTTGCACAAGATGGCGGACACCAACCATGTGCCACCATGTGCTCGGTTCTAATAAAGCGGTCATTCCTGGACATAATCCACTCGGGATCAATTTAAGATTGAGCCAATACAAACAATACAACCAATCTCTAATAAGACAGGCCCTGTGGGCACATCCCAACCCAGACATGTGCCTACAACACATGTGCTCAAACAAAATCTATCACTCCCTAACGTGGCAAATAAAAATAATGTTCCATAAATACCTTAAGGAGGAAAATATCCCTGCTTGGGATAGCTGGACAATGTCAACTCCTGACAATCAAGTTGTCCAAGCAAAAATTCCACCGATCCAGGCCTAAAGGGTAAAATAACCAACATTAGCATGGAATAAAAATACATCCGACAATATTTATTGCCGTTAAATGAATATATGTCTAATACTTACGGAAGATGTACAGGATTAAGACGTGGCGTGTCCGAATTCCAATTACGTGACACGCGCCGGTCGTTAGTCCACACAAAGAATCTTCTGAAAATAATATACAACAAATCAATCCCTACGTTCAACAAGATACTCGATAATCAAATTAAAATATTCCATGAAAGTAATACTCACAAAATTAAATCTAAAAATAGATTTATGCCTATGCGGCGCAGGCGATCTCTGCGATCAAAATGACCGAGTCATTGACCCAATGACTGGCTTCAAGGTTGACGTCAGTCGATAGGGAGGTGGCCCAAAAAACGATACATCACAAAGATCGAATGACCGGCAATTCATTCGCACGGTCTCCGCAACGTTTGCACTCGACTCCTTACTATGCAGGTGTTTATGCATCGCTGGAACGTCCCTTAGATGAATGACGTTTCGCGCCAGGTGTCAAAATTGACATTAGAAGGTATCGATCGTGCAGTGAGATCTCAATGTAAACAAACAATTTAGTTATGCAAATTAAAACAAATACTCCAGTAAATACTGTGTATGCTAATGAAAAGTGTATTTTATAAACAAAAGAACTAATGAAATTATGATTTGAATGACTAGTGGAAAGGATTGAACCCAAACAAATGTGAGTAAAAGCAAAACTTTTACGGTGCCGAAATTTATATGTAACAATATCCAGGAAGGTTTTCACCGACTTTGCTTTTAAACTAAGTAAAACTTATGCACTACATTTAAATAAACCCTCCTTATTTAGGTATTTACATCAAGACATATTAAAAGCAGACATGTTCTAAATCAAGACAATCTAAAGTATATGCAAGTATTTTCTTTAGATCCTCTTAAAATGGATTAACTTGTTCACATCTCTTCAGAACCTCTAAAAATACAGCAGAAACTTTGCAGACTTTGTACAGCTGAACGCTGAGTAACCGTTTGCTCGATTTTTAAACAGAAAAAATATGCACAAAAGACTTGTGGTAATATAAAAATGTGAAAATGGATGTTTGTTACTCTTTCTCGTAGAATACAACTTGATACCTTAATAGGATATGTTTTAATATTAATCGAGAATGATGACGTCAAATATCTTTGATGGATAGGTAGGGGTCTTATTGATTTGCAAATTACATGAAGGCGTTTGGACTTTAATCAAACTTACTAGGTATATTGTCAATATAAGCAGTCTAACTTTTTCTGTACATCAAGTTATTGAGGTAACATTCAAAGAGAAGGGATAGGGGAGACTATAGAGGATCTAAGAATTAAGAGTGAAAAAATATCATGCACACAAAATTATTTCAAATTTAAAAAAAAATGCTCCATTAATCGCTCCTTTACAATACAACAATCAAAAAACCAGGTGCAAGACGAGTTTAAATCCTTTTTTTTTTTTTTTTTTTTTTTTTTTATCGCTGGGAAAAATGCGTTACGCATACCCTCCCTGTCGGGGGACAGGAAGGGTTATGTGGGACTCCCCGGTTGCTAGTCAACCGGTATACCCACTAAACGACCCAGCGGCACTCCTTCCTCGCCTTTGTGGGGGGGGGACTGGGAATCTGGCACAGCCCTTGCGTCCAGTCCCCCCCGGCGACCGCCCGCCCTCTCGGCGAGCCCTTCTCGTCCCCCTCCCGTGCTGGGAGGGGGATCTGGGAATGACCGCGAGTGCTCGGCCATTCCCTCCCGCTACGGTGGTGAACCGTGCAATGCGGGAGTGGGCGCCCCCGCGCCCTTTCTCCCGCTGGTCACCACCGCCTAGGGGGGGAGGTGACGGCGATCGTACTGTCGCCGCCTCCCCCCCCTTCTCCGCCGGCGGAGCTGTGACGCGAGGGGATCATCCTCCCGCGCACGCTCCGCCGCCTCCTTCTGCGACATCACTTCCTCGCAGAAGGAGGCTACCGCCGCCCAGGCGCTCTCGCCCCCCAGCATGCCACGGACCACGCTGGGAAGCGAGAGGTCCGGCCCGACCGCCGCGGTAAGACTGCGGCGCTGCTCCGACCAGGCTGGGCACACCTCGAGGGTGTGCTGCGCCGAATCTTCCGCCGCGCCGCAGTGGTGGCACGCCGGGCTCTCCTCCCTCCGAATCCGGTGCAGGTACGATCCGAAGCATCCATGCCCGGACAATACCTGCACCAGACGAAAGGAGAGGAACCCGTGAGACCGCTCGAGCCAGTCCTGCAGGACCGGCCCGAGCGCGTCCAGCGTCCGTCGGCCGAAGGCGGCGGAGGCGAGGTCCTCCGTCCAGTGTTGGACGATTGCGGTCCCCGCCTCCCGCCGCACGGCCTCCCGCTCTTCCGCGGCGGGGCGCTCCCCGAGCGCCCTACGCCGGGCCGTCCACTCGTACACTCTGGCGAGCACCCACGCCTCGAGCTCCCAAGGAGGGGTGCCCGCCAGAGCGCACGCCGCCGAGTGGCCCACCGATCGGTAGGCCCTGGCTACCCGCAGAGCGATGGCCCTTTGGGGCCTGCGTATCGCAGTGGCGTTCTCCCTCCTGTGGAGGGAGTCCGCCCAAATGGGTGCCCCACGAGTTTAAATCCTCACACAACACGTGTTGGGAACACCAACTATAAATCTACCTCATGAGGCAAATGGTGGGTAGCACTTATACAACGGCGGTTGCATCCATTTACTTGGCACATTTATCTCTCCTCCCATTTCTCTAACCCAACTTAAAAGTAAGAAACAGTATGCAGGTACATCAAGTAGGCAGATGTTCCACTTTATTACGAGGCGAGTTTCTTGGTTGCTTGTTCAAGTAGACTTTTTGTTGTGAAAACTGTATATGTACCTATATTCGCAGTGGTTATTTTGATTTATATGTGCATCGTTTTAAATTTTTATGTTATGTTGTAAAGTATGAGCTTATTTTGTGGTGGTTTCTTTTAGTACCGTTTATAAAGTTCCATGATAGGTTTCAGGGCATTTTAATTAGAACAAAACAAACAAGAAAATAGCTATTGGGTAAAACTGATAGTTAATAAAAAATATCTACCAAATGTGAACTTCCTCCATTTTGGAATTCGGTAATAATATACAACGAAATCTATGAATTCAGATGAGGGTACATATGAAAACAAACTTTATTAACCCCAACACAATAATGCAGCTGCTTTAAGTTTAAATCTATATCTTAGTTCTTTATTATAAGTTTACATATTCTCTGTTGGTTCAGAGAATATATTATTATGTAACTCAAGCCTTTCTTATCACAAAACGTTTCTAACACAATCTTCTTGCAAATTATATTTACTATTACCTATTACTTATGTTTGACGAAACGATGACGTCACACACGCCTAGTTCAGTTAATTCACGTCATCGACGTTTGAATTCAATAATGTGACGTCATAGCGGTTATTCAATCGCTTGTGATGACGCAGCGGGCCGCACCCGCAGCCGCAGCGGCAGCCGCAGCCGCACCGCACCGGCGCTGTGGCTTGTGCTCCCAGTCATTAGTGGTTAGCGGGTTCGAAGTTAGAAACTTTTTTTTTTGTTATTATTATATTGTAAGTGTAAGTTCTTTAATTTAGTTAAAATGTGTAAAATCACCTGAGCGACACTAAGTGCATGCTGTGTTCCTCTATAATTAATGTGACACTTAGATATAAGTTTGTGATGTTAATTTTAATCTTTTAATAGTGTACACATTGTTGAGAAACCAAATAAAATAAATAAATAAATAAAACTTGCGAATTTTCTCATTGGAATTCTTAGTAAAAAAAAATAATAAAAAAGCGGCCAAATGCGAGTGGGACTTATGGGTTCCGAACCAATATTCTGTTAATAGTTAAAGCGTCTACCTGTCACCAAGAAGCGGTAAAAGAATCAAGTTTGTTGTATGGGAGCCTTCTTGAATATTTATTCTATTTCTAGTATTTGTTGTTATGACGGCAATAGAAATACATCATCTATGAAAATGTCAACTATCTAGCTATCACCGTTCTTGAGATACAGCCTGGTGACAGACGGACGGATGGACAGTGAAGTCTCAGTAAAAGGGTCCCGTTTTAACCTTTTGCGTACGCTATATTAAAAATGACCTATTTTTTACTTTAGCTACATATCGCTCCCGCTTCCGCCCCCGCTACCTCTCACGACTAAACCCACCATCAGTATGATCACTCCGCTAATGGTGTAGACGCGCGTCGCATCAGCCGGGGATAAGTATCCACTCCCCGCAGCTTAGCCAGCTTGTGGATCTAACGTTATACTAATAAAACATATTACTTTTCAATCCTTAAAATGAAGCATGCTCAAAGTTTCAAAAATTTAAATTTCGATGCTATTTTGTTGGTAAATAGGAATTATTTTAGTTACCAAGCATCAAGAAGTTATCTGCCCTCACCGACTTGTACGCGTAACACCTTTACGCCATTAACCCTCATATCCCTTAAAAAATATATACCTATTTATATATTGAGTTGGCAACTCTTCTGTCACTTTTGTATAAACTTGTAGGTAACCGTTTGTGTTAAAACTATTTATGTTTATTGAGTTGCCACATTTATGATACCACATTTAAATATCAACACATTTATTACACAAAGTAGAAACTACTGCAACTTCGCAAGAAGAAAATAGAGATAGTTTTTTTTATTCACGGACTATTATAGCTATTTTAAGTTACTCCCACCGCAGTAAATAGTATTGAAAATTAAAACAATAACTTAACATAAATTAACAATCAACTAATAGAGTCGAGAAGTAATATATTTTGAATCATAGGTAAGAGCGTCTACTAGAAATAATCTAACAGATCCAACGACCAGCGGTTTGGCAGCCCTGTATTTATTCATCATACCACAAAACCTTTATTCTTAGATGATCCTTATATAACTGTATATTCCGTCCATTTCCTAGTTCCTACAGCGGTCGGTCCTAAGGCTGTATTCTCACGGTCTAGAGGACTTGAAAGCTCCCGTTGCCATGACAACGGACTTTGATATCAAACCAACTGAACATAAATGTGTACTATTGGCTAAGCTTTAAGCGCTAAGCTGAAATATCTTTATAGGAATGGGCGAAATGCAGATTTGAATAACATTTATGTTGGAAGAAATGAGATGTTATTGAAGGAAATATTGAAAATTTTCACTAAGCTATAATAAAAATTTATTTATTATAAAGAGACTTGACGATAATTATTAACTAAGAAACAAGCAGAAAAATACATCATGTTGAGATACAAAAAAATCATGTTTACGAAAACAAGCCAGATACTTGCGTAACAGCAACAAAACTAATTTATCATCAGTCTCCATCGTAAATTATCTCACAAGAAAATACTTAGCAAAAATAATTATTGAATGTTCGCGAAGTTTGTAACTCGTCGGAGCTTGGAGGCACTAAGCGTTTGCGGACAACGTGAACAACAGACGGAATCATAAAGTCCCCAGTACACAATACACGAAATAATAAACGCGAAACTATGCAGCGTACAACGGAACGCCGCCCGCTCGGGCTCAGCAAAAGGACCGTTCCGTTTTAATAATGTTTACCGCACGCAAACAGCGCAAAACTAAAAAGCGGGTTATGTTCACAAAAAGAATGAATAAACGCCGAAAAGTTCGAATATAGAACCTGCGTTTGAATTTAGAACGTATTCCGTTCCGATTCATGCGAGTGTTATAGTTTAGCAAATTTGATACTGTTTTAAATTTCAAAGTGAGTCTAAACAATGAAAAAATAACTTTTTAAATTTCAATTGAATTTATACTAACTAGCTTGAGTAAAGTTTTGAAATCACCGAAAGGAGATTGTATAAAATGTCACCATGTCGTTTAACAAGTTCAAGGGTCGTTAATCACAAGTCGAGACTTGGTGGGCGTGCTTACAGCCTAAACAGAGCTGACTAATTAATTCACGTACGTAGCCGATACGTCCCAGTACACGTAAACGTGATTTAGTGTAGAAGTTGGCGACAAAAGTTGGTGACATGGCCATTGTGTCAAATGTTGGGATCAAAGTTGGAACCAACTTTTATAATTAGCAGTTTTATTATGTTGCTAACTAGCTGTCTCATGCAGGTTCTATTATGCACTGGGGAAAATTAAATATTAAATGTTAAACTCCGTAGTACAAACTATCTGAATGCCAATTTTCATTACGATCTGTTTGTTAGTTATGATAAAATACTGTTTTTATAGTTGGTAGATGGTTATATTATATTTTGTTTAGAATTTAGTATGTCTTATATAAAATTCTTGTGTCACAATGTTAGTTACCATACTCCTCCGAAACAGCTTTACCGATTTTTATGAGATTTAATATGCATATTCAGTAGGTCTGAGAATCAGCTACTATCTATTTTTGATACCCCTGTGATCACAGAAACGGGAACTACGCGGGTAAACAGTAGCTAGTTTAATTATAAAATAACTGAAGTAAGGCAGAACTATTTTTAGACTGTTTATTCTACATTTGAATAACCCTCAAAAACACTGTTTTTGGAGATGGCATTGTACCTGTTATAAAACAAAACTATCTAGGAGATACAAACATAAAAGTCATGATGTTTTAACCCTGTAGCAAAGTTTTAAAGGGTTACAATATAAACTAGTTACCCAATTCATATACATGTCCTCCCCTCGCCTCGGTGTCAGCACTCCGAAATCGTTTGCCAACTAAAAACATGACAATTATGATTTACTGTTATATTATATGAAACCTACCACCCCTGTTGGTAATAATTCATTTCGAATTCCCGATGGCGGCGGAACGTCGTTTCGTTGCGCCGGAACAGTTATTTACGATTACGTAGCTATTACTGTAACCGTTACGATACGCGTTACCCGTGAACGTTATACGCTGATTACTGTTGTACACGGAACTTAAGTGATTGAGGTTGGTAGAGTAGGGTTGTTATCGAGGTTATGTATATTAAATAGCTCGATAGTAAAAGGTTTGGTAAGTTCTAAATTTAAAGTGTATCCTTATTAGTTTAGTACGGTTTCACCCGCGTTCCCGGGGGATCTTCAATTTTCCCGGTATTTTCATTGTCAGCTCATATACGTCTCCACCGAGGAGCTCGAGCCTCCCCTAATATCGAGGGGTATGGGCCATAGTCCACCACGCGGGCCTAGTGCGGATTGGCTTCACATGCCTTTAATTGTGACATCTCGGGCATGCAGGTTTCCTCACGATGTTTTCCTTCACCGAAAGCCAGTGGTGTGAATCCGTACGTAAGTTTTTTTTTTTAAACTCAGAGGTACGGGCCAGGGATTTGAACCTGCACCCTCATGATCGTGAGTCGGTGCGTTCCCAACTGAGCCACCACGGCTCTTTTTTCCCGGTATATAAAGTAGTATATGTGTTAATCCAGGCTATAATCTATCTACATTCCAAATTTCATCCAAATCCAATAAATAGTAGGTACCTATTTATTTGCGTGAAAGAGTAATAAACATCCATCCATCCATACTCACAAAATTTAGCATTTATAATGTTAGTAGGATCTTCTGCATATTTAATTAATAATGAAGCAAATTTCTGTATGCTATTAAAATAGGGAGGGCTGCGTATTAAAAACTATACGTGTAATAATATGCATATACCTAGGTACGTTATCCTTACGGTGAGTACTTCATAATGCATCCCCATCTCCCCGAGCAAAATTTACGTAAACATTGTGTATATATTTAAAAATAAACTAGACATGAAATAAGGCAGCCCGTTTCCTCGCGGAATCACGCTACGCTACGCCTTGCGTGATGAATGCTCTACTTCTCCCGGGCACGCTGTCACTTTTGATTTGATATGTAGAGCATACTGCTGTTTTATTTTCAGGTTATATTAAGTTACACTCTCTAGGGTAAATTGGTACCTAATAAGGAAATTCAGAGGCGAATTATTGTAGATGAATAAAAAAAATTCTCGCAAATTGAGTTCTTTTGTTAAGGTAAAAGGTTTTTTATTAAAAATATTGTATTACATTAACCTTTTGGGACTTGATAAAACATTGGCTCGTAGGAACATGTGTTAAAAATAGCTACAGCGGAAACCGCAGCACTTAGCGCGGGGTTCAACAACTAAATATAACTTAGAAACTAGTTTATGTAATGGCAAACCGCTGTATAACATTCTATAATAAATCTTAGCGCCGTTGACAAACAGGGTGGTCGACAAACGTTTGCTCAGTCTCGACATAAATTGGCTTGTTACCCTCCTGACGCGCCAGCGACATGCCAAACTTGACAACTTAGCTAATTATTTTAGTTTCGAGACCCGCTATTTATACAGTGAGATACAGGAGACAGGACTCGGAACGGATCTTTAGGCGAAAGCAAACCGGTATTGTATAGGGCGATAGGAAAATATCACCGCACCACACATTAGAAACTAGGAGTTACAAGAAAATTTTAAAAGTTCGATGTAGCAATATGCTTCAACAAGCAATCAACTCATGATAATATAACATTGTAAGAATGGTCATTAAATAATTACCATTATTTCTATCTGAATATTTTTAAGTTAAAAACAATTATTATGACAAAAAATACCTAATAATAGTTTATCATTAAATGAATGATTAAAAATTTGTTTTTATTGCCGGCACTTCTCAGCAAAAGCAACCTTGCAAGCCGCATTAGAGTTGCCGTTTCATTAGTGCCTGTGAAGGCCTATTTGAATGAATAAATAAATTTCATTGTTATTTATTAAACTGAACAAGTAGCCACCTTACAGGAAAATTATTATTTATGCTCCGAAATACCCCAGTACCATCCACAATAAAACCACAGCATTTTTAAAATGATTCAAACATCTCACGTGTCGTAATTACCTTTTGAAAATTACATGGATACAAGATCTGGCTTACTCGCAGTAGCTTTCAATCAGTTGGGATTTCAAATAAATAATTTAATGGTTACGAGGTAAGGTTTCAAGGGATTCGAAAGGATTCCGGGAAAAGGCCTCGTGTTATGTGATGTTTGTATTTGTGTTACTCGAAGCCAACGTCGAAAGCGGAATGTCGTTTCATAATAATCCTTTAGGTATTTCAAATTACGGGTTATTAACCTTTAGCTCGCGACTCCATTTGCATAAAAGGGAATTGTGTAATGATCGTAATGTTATAAATTTGTTATATTAAAAAGACGTTTATTTACATTATAATTTAGTAGTCCATAGTCCACCACGCGGGCCTAGTGCGGATTGCCAGACTTAATAATAACTTAGTTTGTTTTATATTACTATAGTAGAAGCTCGTTATATCATATGAAAATGCCAGTGTAATGTATTTCGTGTTTTCATTCCTCAGAACAAACAAGTGAATTAATATTATTCATAACCGTAGGTATACGATTTTCAGTAGAATCTAGACTTGGAATGGGAAATACACATTGTTGCAAATATTCGCAATAGCACAACAATCTTTCTTCTCTTTGAAGTCGTCATATATTTCTATAGAAACTCTCGACAATGCATTTTTGTAATTTAAAAATGGCTTAGTTATTCACTAGGAGCTTTAGATGCATCTAAAATGATACTGTATTGAATGATCAAAGACATAAAATAAAAATGACGATTACAAACAAAATCACTATATATTACCACTAGCGACACAAATACTTCTATGTACTTCTTTTTAACTTAGTAAAAAAGCAACAACTAAAATTACGTAAATCAAATGAACCCATTTTTCGACATAGTTATAACCACGCATAGATAAACCTTTATTTGAGAGCTGAAGAAGTACAAAAATTCCACAATACATCAAGAACTTAACGACGCAAGAAACCAACAAGATTGAAGATCCAATGAATCCAATATAGCTGAACTGGTACCTGCTAGAATCGGATTATTGTAACAATATTTGAAGATTGAACGGAGCTCGCTCCACATACCTAATGGCAGACCTTAAACCTTGATACCCAATAAAGAATAACTCCCAAATTCAGGTTAAAACTTCGGCCAAAAGTTGATTAACGATTAAAGTTTTTAGATCTTCCTTTGTGTTTTAATTCTCTGTTTTTTATGACAACTATAAATTTAGGTCTTGGTGAAGGTTAAAGAGGGATAATCGATGTGACAAAACTGATACATTACTTGATATCTATATGAAAAGTACAGGTATCTAAAGTGACTCTTAATAGATTTAAAAACATTATCAGACGTATTATTTTTGTGTAAACATAATATATATACAATGCATAATTTTTCGTCGAATTTTAAAAATCATTTCTATTCGACGTACTATGTATCCTTAATCTTATGATGCATTTATATGTAAACACCCCATTTTAAGGACTTCTAAGGGAAATAAACGTTCATTTTAAGAGGTAAATTGAATCAGGTGACTCGAGAATAAGCCACATAACATGCTAATGATATTTAGCGCCCAACGTGGGACCAACACAGACAATAATATAATTTATGATTCTAAGCTTAAGATTGCGTTGATGTCTACGTTTAAAACATTTTTAATACATATTTAAAACATTTTCATGTAAAAAATTACGAACTAAATCAAACGTGGCAAGCAGTAAAGTAATAAAATATGAATGATTCTTAAAGTTTGCTGGAACATTTTAAACTTGAAATTTATGAATTTCTTTGCCAGATTTTTTCAGTTACTCGTGCTTAAAGCATCATTTTTATTCTATGGTATGCTTGAAACTCTATCTATAATTTTATTTGATCACTATCAGGACTTACCTCTCTCTAATATATTACAATATCTTTGGATCAGAAACATAACAGTTACGCTAACATTTGCTTTAATAATATTTGTAATATAACAAGGTACGGTAGAGAAATTACAAGACATATAATTTAGGAGAACAAGTATATAATGTTTTTGATCAAATCTCGGATGTACATAATACATAGTACAAACTACGACGAAGTTCCATCAACATTCTAATTAGAAAACGGGCTTAGGCAAACACAAATAAAACAGATAGGTACAACTAACGAGTACCGAAGGAACATTTCAAAGTATTTCGTGCACTGAATCTTGTGATTATCATAATGGACGGAAAGAATATAATTCGCTTATGAACTATATAGGAATGATTTTAATTTCCAGATCAATTACTCTTAGTAATGCATAGAATATAGAAATAACCATGATACATAGAACATTTTTGTTTGACTCTCAAGTAGGTACCTACATAACAGAGCTTAATATTTCTTTACTGAACATCATCATGATGTTATTAAATAATAAACGCTAGCAGATAATTGATTTATTAACTATATTAATATTATGTAACTTTGGTTTAGGCAAACGCAAAGTATTTGACCTCAAACTCACCCTCTCTATAAACAAAGCTATTGCCTGCTCGTTTAGAAGTTGCACGTTGTAGCTCTAGTTAAAGGATTCATTAAACACAGACACCTGAGGTATGTTCCGCTCTGATGTATGCTCTAGTAAAACGAGGTATTCGAACATGTGAAATATTCGGTGTTGACAATGTACAAGCACATGTGTGCCCGTGCA
This sequence comes from Thyatira batis, assembly GCA_905147785.2. Lineage (NCBI taxonomy): Eukaryota > Metazoa > Arthropoda > Insecta > Lepidoptera > Drepanidae > Thyatira > Thyatira batis. The sequence goes on from LR990489.1 coordinate 11,263,940, forward strand.
CTCTACAAAATTGTCCATTATTCCATGAAACCTTTGACCACATTTAAACTGAAACTGGAATTTGAACCTGGTAATAATAAGCGAGGAAATGACGGTCGATTAAAAGAGTGCTTTAGGATTTTCGAGAGGCAAATCCATACGGTATTAGATTGAACCCATATTCCTTCAATGGCTGTTAGAAAGTGGTCGAATCATACGAATAGCTTCATATATAACAACTTTTATTAACATGCCAAATTTCTAAGCGGAACCCCTCATCCCATGTGATTCAAGGGCCATCAATCACCGAATACATTTATTAAAAAAACGAGCTCCGAAATTTGCAGCTTCAATCTACACGTCAAAGTTTCTTTTATTTTCTTACATCACAAACTTGGTTGGGAAGTTCTTTAAGATGTTTCAAAGTTGGCCAAAAAAACATGGAGTTAAATAAGCTCATGTCTTTGCCATTTTGCTTTAGAAATTTGACGTAAGTTGCCTCATTATACCGGATGTCCCTCGTCACTGTATGTTGGGAATAAAGGTTTGGAAATTTGTTAACGGAATTTTAAATGTCTCAAATGTTTCTTGTGACATTTTGGGCTGTAAAAAACTTCGGTGGTAGACTCCAGTCTTAACCATTGGTTAGGAATGTAAAAACTAATAGCTGTATAACAGAAGTGTTTAAATAAGTCCAAGGACCAAAAAGAAACCGATAATGTTCATGCTATGCTTAGACTTTAATAGATATTATACTTTAAAGAGTGAAAACACTTAAGTGGCCATAAACATTATATAATTTTATTGTATGACAGCAAAACTGAAAAGATAGTCAGAATAAAGACGGAGACAGAACTGGAATCTCCAACCACGAGTCACCGTAAATTACCGTTTAAAGTTCTCGACATAATACATTAAACACACATCAGATTTTGACGAGACTTTTGAATTTTCACAATCCAAATAATAAATAAATCCTGGCATATAGGTATTTTTACACATGGCCAATCTGAAATCAAACTATGCAGAGCTTTGTAACTGAACAACAAAATAACGTATTCCATCGGTTCTTTGCACAGCAGGGATATCGGGATTGTCAGTAGTAAGCCACAATCCGGACACAAAAGAGCTAATACCCGAATTTGGATACTGAACAGCAAACGGCTCGTGTTCCAATATGCTCCAAATGTTTTATAACGTGCCTCCGCAACCGATCCGTTTGTTTGTGTCGAACAAACCACGAAATCGAATCGCGTCTAATTTAACCCGGTCAATTCCGCAATACGCACAGTTTCAGTCAGTATTTGTGGACTAATGGAATTTTGATTTGGAAATTTGAATAATTAGCCGTTATGAGATATTGAACGCGAGAAACGCTGGTAGTTACTAGTGCCACTAAGCCAGTCATTTTCCTGCTAATCAGTTTCAGGTAATTTTTTATGATCTATATACGGCAACATCCACTGTCTTTGTGCATTTAGCATAAAATTATGTAACAAACTTCGTTACAGGCTAACATGACAAAAAACAAGACATAAGTATAATTAGATTCACCATCATCATCATATCAGCCAGAACACGTCTACTGCTAAATACACCTACTCGTAGGCCACATTAAATGGTTGACCTAAGAATCCCGACGAGGATCATTAGGTGCTTCATATTTAAATTTAAGTAACATAAAAAGTCAAGTATTTATAAAGATTTAAAACACATTTTCCATCTTAATAATTCCGTTGCAATATACAACTTAGAATACAATAAACAGCTAGTATAAAACCGAATCTAAATTTAGAACTAAACTCATGGTAAGCTTCAGGTTTAAACGGCTTAAAATCAAAAGAGCCTAAAAACCGCAAAACCGTGGTTGTTTCCTGTAGCCCATTGATTTTAAGGTATTTTGGGGAACAGGTGCGTAGGTGTCAGTTCCAATGACCCACAAAATAGGACCAAGCTCCAGGTAGGATTAAATTCTGTAACGATGGTAGTATGGTACAAGGCATAGACTATATTTTTGCTTTAGCTAAAAAACAGTCGTATACCTATGTTTGCTTTAGCTAAAAAACGGTATTTGTATTTAAAAATCTTTTTCGGCCTAAGCCCTTCAGAAGGTAAGTATGTAAAAAAGACGCCAAAATAGCTTATGACAGTATTGGTAAACACTATTAAAATGCAAAGGGTTTACATAGTTACGATGCCAACCACAGGCCTATAATCTACCTGAATTTATATGAAGACCAACCATATCACTCTTTCTTTGACGTACTTAAGCAATAATGATCGATCACAGACTCAATGAAGGCGTAGAAAGCAGACATTTTGCTGCTTTTTGCACGTGAACTACATACTCGCGACGTCTAGCCAGATTTATAGGTCCATGGTGCAAATATGCCTTAACATACACATGTCATCATCAGCTCATATACGTCTCCACCGAGGAGCTCGAGCCTCCCCTAACTACCAGGGGGTTTAGGCCATAGTCAACCACGCGGGCCTAATGCGGAATGACGGATTTCATATGCCTTTAATTGTGATATACATATGTTAAAACATCTATAATTACTTTATTTGGTCCATATTAATATGTCTCATACTATAATTTCTTAAACACTCAAAACCAGATATTTGGTATATTTTCATAACAATATTCTTCAGCGTGTGGACGGTATACGACCTAAAATCCCTTACAAAAGCGCTCCGTTCCATTTTAGGGATTAATTTCCATAAATAACCTGAAATAGAAGACAAAAGAGCTGTTACCGCCCTTTTTATGTTATAAACCATTTATTTTAGTCTGTCAAGTTGTCTTTGCTACATAATTGGTCCCTCTGCAGAGGTTGGAAGTACTTGGACGATGCAGTACTGCAGCGCCATTATTTTTATGTGTGATGTAGATTACTAGTTGCTGTTTTTACTTTAAAAAGTAAATGGTTTAGTTTTGCCCATAAAAGTATCATTTTCAATTTCAAATTAACTTGAACAGTTTTTAATCCATACTTTACCTATATTAAGAAGTTTTTGACGTATATCGAAATAAGAATGATTCAGTTCATTCTAGGTTTGATTGAGTAGGTGAGTAGGTGATCCTACTCACTAGCTGCCTCCGCGTGGTTTTACCCGCGTAGTTCCCGTTTCCGTGGGAATACAGGGATAAAATATAGCCTATGTTACTTAGTGATAATGTAGCTTTCTAATGAAAAAAGAATTATTAAAATCGGGCCAGTACTTTTTGAGTTTATTCGTTACACACAAAAATACAAATCTTTCTAGTGTAGATATCGTCGCTTTGTAAGGCCAGGCTCTTTCTAACCTAGAACCTAAACTGAATAAATGCCTTAGTTTTACCTGTTTAGACCTTAAAATATCTATGCACGTTGAAATTCCGTTACTTGTGCCGCATACAAACTTAGTTATCGGCCAAATAGAATCCTAGATACAGCGTAACGTAGCCAGCACCGCTGTCGTGCTACCCACTATTGAATCCGACAAACCGTTGGATTTGCGCTCGTGTTCCAAGTCTATTTATAAATCTTGTACCTGCATTTTGTCTAAATCTATGCATCGATCAATTAACCATAAATTATGATAATAATATATGGCTTATTATGATAAATATTTTCAGTAAGTTAATATTATAATATGCATAGTATGATATTTTGCTGGGTTTACTGACGGCTAATTTTAAAAATAGTCTAACTACATAAGTGCTTGTATATTTAAATAGATTGAAATATTCTAAAACGTCATGTTCAATTTCTCAGTACCTACCTATAATTTTTTTATATTGGTAATTGTCGTTACATTCCATTTTCATTAAAGAGTTATTTACTTTTAAAAATCCCGGTTTCCAATCTATTCCGAAATAACGCTATATAGGTAGAGTAGTTTTGGATTATATATGAGGACGTGAAAATATTCTTGTTATCATATTATATAGAGGAACAACATTCGTCTAATTACCATGTTTACAGCTACAAAAGTTTCATGCATTCAACAACATATTGTTAATGTTGTACGTACATACATTATAATATCAACATCCAACAAATTTAAATAGGCAATTAAACTTTTGACTAACTTCCCACGGTCGTAACAGAGTTTTGGAGATAGAACATTTCGCACGTACGTGTGAGAGAGATATCCGATACTGGCTTTGTGTACCTACTTTGAAGTCAATAATTGTAAACAATAGACAAACTTTTGTGTACACAACAAGTACGACGGTTAATGGAATATTTTAAATGTATGTTTACATTATACCTATTGTAAATATTTCGGATAAAATCTATACAAATATTTAAAGCTGAAGTTGTGTGGTTAAACGCGCTAATCTAAGGTACTACTGGTCCGATTTGAAAAATTATTTCAGTGTTAGAAAGCCCATTTATCGATAAAAAATGTTTTAGATTATTATTATTACGAGCCTGTGGTGTCCCACTTCAGGGCAAAGGACTCCCCATCTTTCTTCCACTCCTCTCGGTTCAGAGCTTTACTGGACCACTCCTTTGAGAAGTGGTTTAGCTCGTCCCGGCATCTTCGCCTAGGTCTACCGCGATGTTTGTGGGACCCAGTTAAATGTTAGATGACAAACTTAAAGCTTGAAGAAAAAGTTTATCTCAATTCCCAGATTCAATTTAGCTGGTCAAAACCTTTAGGAAAATATTGTCAATAAATTTGAACCAGCCAAAAACCCATAACGTACGGGCAATTATGTTAATTTTACGTCGATAAAAAGAGATAGTATCGGTTGTAGCTCGATTGAATTGTCCGATTTTATCGCTGCAAAAGTGGAAAATTAAATTAATGATCGCATTTACATTTAAGGTCCTGTCGAGTCGGTGTTCGGATGACACTGATGATTTGTGACCTGCGTGCAACCGTGAGGATGCAAGTGTCATTGTTTGCGAGTTATTTTCATATTTTTTTTCCATTGTCGTGCAGTTTTTGAATAATCGCAATAAAGGATAAAGGTTTTAAATATGATGACGTATGAATACGGTGTGCGATATACCTTGCGTGTATGCAAAAATTCATATCAAATAATAATTTTACTATCATTTTACTCTTGGCTTGATTAAAAAGTAATAAATATTCTGGAGCATTTTTCGCACATGGCCAATCTGATTCAAAACTAAGCAGAGCTTGTGATACCTAACCAGATAGCTGATATACTACATATTCTCGTTTCGATTATATACTTATATAGATAATTATATCCAGACATAAAACAAACAGACATATTCATGCATACAAATGTTTGTCCTGGGTATATTCAGCTTCATTACACTTAAGGAATAATTTCCTAATTATTTCTTACTTTTGACAGCAATATGTCTGGAATTAGATTAAAACAACATACTCTTATATACCACGAAATCGCAATATTGTAGGTATTTTTTTTAATAATCCATTTGATGAATTTCTTTGACACTGCTAAATATTCTATGGTATGCCATGGAACACATCGCCTTAACAAAATCAAGTTCAATTATATTCGAATACGAGAGTATCGATGCGTATCGACCTCATATCGATTTAATGAGCAATCCGATATCAATTTGGCATAATAACATGTTTTATAACTTAATTAGGTACACGGCGGAAAATGTATTACACGCCCGGAAATTATTCCTGTAACACAATTTATGATTATCCAATTAAATGTAATAATAGTAATATTTTCATATAATTGCAAGCTTTTATTTAACTTTTAATGTATGGTGGTTTGTTTAGATCAAAACTTATTAACTTAATTTAGTGACATCTCGGGAATGCAGGATTCCTCACGATGTTGTCCTTCAGCGAAAGTCAGTACTGTGAATCAGTACGTAAGTTTTTTAAACTCTAGTTTTCAACATCTCCATGATTTGTGAGATGTTCTTGTGTTGATGTGTTCTCAACTGAGCTTCCACGGCTATCCATACTTATATTTTAAATGTGAAAGTAACTCTGTCTGTTTCGTTTTCACGCTAAAACTACTGAACCAATTTTAGTGAAATTTGGATAGTCTAGAGTCTGAGAAAGGACATAGGCTACTTTTTATACCGGGAAATTGGAAGATCTGGGTACACGGGTGAAACTGTGGGAAGGTAGGTTATATAGGTATACTTAAAAAAATATAAGTAATATTCATATGCGATTATTCATATTGACTAATGACATAGTTGCGACGCGTCATCGGCGCGACGCAAAATAATATCTCAATCATTAAAATGTGTACGTAATGATGATTTATTGCATTCGGGTACGGAGTTGGTGATGAGTGGAGCGAGTAGCGATTTAAAATACCGTAAATAGTTAGTAAAAAACTAAAATATACAGTAGGTATATACGTACGGTGTATTAAAGATCTCGTAAATATTTTCAAAGCGTGTAAAAAATAAAATCTATTTTTTTTTTGTTAGTTTTTCTGGAAAAATAGTTTAATAAAATTGCATTGTTATACCGTATACTCTATAATCCTGGTTACATTTACTGAAGATATAAAATCAGTCCTAAAAAAAACCAAAAAAGAAAACTCCTTGACGTGAAAAACTACTCAATAAACTCTTGCACCTGTCATTAGAAAACAACCTTCTAGCATCCTACAATCTATTTTTAAAATATATAAATAAAAAAATACAAATATAGATAAAAAATATAATCTCACCCGCCAACACAACCGCATCCCATTTCTCCTGTTCATACGCCCGCCCCATTCATTCACTCGTTCAATTATAGGAGTGACAATTACAAAGTGCACAGCGGATTGCACAGGTGCACTATGAAGGTGAATGATGACTATTTAGTTGTTATCTAGGTCCGTTATTCAGTCTTCGTTAGGGAACTAATGAACAACACCAGCTAGCCTGCATGTGTTAGAAAAGCTCAAAATAAATTGACTTTTTGATGAGAAAGTACAGTGTAAATTCAGTGAATTTTCGTGTCACAAGATAGATGAAGACAGTGTGACGTGATGAATGTGTCGGTTTTTAGACATTTGAAATTCCATAAAGGTTGAAAAGAGAGGATCAAACTGACTAGAAATATTAGTTTATTGTGCTTATTATTTTAATTAGATGATAAAACAGAACGTACCTAGATAAATATTTTCAATGTCAGGCTAGGTAATAGTTGAAAGGATTTCGATAAGGGCTTTCTCAAGCACCACGAGACTATTCACCAGACCATCATTTGGTTCAAAATGTTACGCTATGTTACGTATGCGGCGAAGTGCCGGCAATAAACTTATCAATTTACCAATTATTAGGTCTCACTAACATTCTTTGTGAATGCTAATCTATAACATTGAGTAAATAATAATAATAAATTTTATTTGCGAGAATAATGGACAAAACACATACATTTTAAGATACATAAATAGGCTGGGACATAATTGTTTAAATACTAAAAGTGTTTGTTGAAACCACTGGTATCCAAAGTAAGATGAAATGGAGGGACATGACACATAAAGCCCACCCTAAAGAGGAGAAAGCAAGGAAGATGATAATTCTAGCTAGAAAAAATTCTAGCGTCGCGGTGTTTGTGGTAAAACTCCTCCGAAACGGCTTGACCGATTCTCATGAAATTTTGTATCCATATTCGGTAGGTCTGATAATCGGACAACATCTATTTTTCATCCCCTTAAATTTTAAGGGTAATCCACCCCAAAAAAATTTTTTTTCAATTTTTGAAAAAAAAAAAATTTTTTTAATTTTTTTATGATACAGCATTAGTAAATACATATAACCCTGAATTTTCAACCCTTTACAATCAACATCTATTTTACCATCGCGATTTTTATTTTATCTTCCGCCGGTCGATAACCGATCAACGATCAATCGATCAGTTATAATAAAAATATATAATTAAATATTATTTAATTCAGTAAAAATTAAAAAATACAGATATTTTGAAAATAGATACATATCTTATCAATACATATATTGAGTCACTGTTTTTTACCAATACAGTGATGGAAGGATTTATTAACTATTCATATTTTAATTTCTTTAATAAATATTTTTTTACATTCAATAAATATTTATTTGGGAATAAAGTACATTTATTAATAGTTAATGTAACATTAAATAAATCGTATTTAATAAACTGATAGTTACAATATGAATAATTATTTTTTATATTTAGATAACTAGCAAGAATTGTAATTTAAAATATATTCTCTACATTAATTTATTACCCTACATAAAGCATTAATTTATTGTTTATAACGCTTTCGATTATAAGTACCTACATCCCCAAATACTTATAGTAGATAATAACGAAAAAAATGTTTCCTACAAATAAAAGACATGGCAAAACAACGTCTGCATATGTAAAACATAGTCCGTTTTGTCTGTCTGAACGCGATGAACACAAAAACTACTAAACAGATTTCCATCCGGTTTTCACCAAGTTAAGGAGTATTTCATGGGGAAGGTATTTATGTATAATACATCAATTCGGACCCGGTAGGTGGCGCTGGTGGGCAGAACGAAGTCTGCCGGGACCGCTAGTTATATTATAAAGAGCAAACATTATTTTGATCGTTTGCAAAATTTATTAAAAAAAACAACCACTAAACCAATTTTATAAATCTTTCACCTAGAAAGCTAATTTAATAAGTAACCAGATCTCTATTTTTATTTATTATAGCACTGTAACATATTAAGCTAAAATTACCGACGACAGCAAGTCTATCATATACCGCTGCATACATACAAGCGAACACGATGTAATTGTCGATCGTAGCCACGTGTTGCGTATCGATTAGATAAACGGCTTGGAATGAATTATAGGACAATGATAATTGTTAGTTAAGTCCCCGACAGTGGTTGGCACAGTCTGTTGTCTCGTAAACTTAATCGAATGTATGTATGTCCCTTTCTAATTGATTGAGATGAACAGAGGAAGAATGTGTTTTAGCTTTGAAGGTTGAAAATGAGTGAAGTAACTTTTTTTTAGTTATGTAAAGGAAAATAAATAGAGGTCTTTTAATTTTAGATTGTGCGCAACCGAAATTGAACCCTCATTTTCTGGTAATAAAGATTAAGACTTGTCCCAGTATATTTGATGAAGAAGCTATACAATTTTTATTCGCACTATTCGTAAACTCTATTGCATTATAAAAATCTACAAAAAAAATGTATATATAATGAAATCTCTAGATATTCTGAATGTGATTCTTCATTGGCTATTTTAGGAAACATTACATTTCTCAAGAATAAGCGTGAAACCGTGAGGTGATAGGTTAGTTATATACTGACAGAAATTGTAGTACAAAACTGACAAGAAAAAAGTATGTACATATGCAAGAACCTTTAAACAAAATCTGCATTCAGTACGTACAATATTAAAAAAAAAACATTAAATCATAACCATCTCCGACCTCAAACAAGACCGCTACCAACCTCATAACGCTAACGAAATCTAAGCCATGGAACTCACGAAAAAGGTAAGCAAAAAAAGGTGAATATTTATAATAATAAACCATTTTGTGTGAGTGGTAACATTCATAATTTATTCTTTGCGAGTGGCACCCCAGCACACCGTAATGAGCTGAATTCAAATTAATGCCCCTTATCTCTTACAAGGCGAGAATTATATTTGCTTAGAAATGGTAATTTTGACGAAAATGTTAGTCTCAATGTTTCGCTGGAACCTAGTTTGCTTTATGAATGGTTGGAATTGTGAAACGGGTCTCTTGGTGAAATGCCTGACTGAGTTTTGAGCTGATGTAAGTGAGACTGTAGTTTAGGAGGGAATATATTTATTTTAAAGTGTTTTATAAGCCGTGGTGGCTCAGTTGGGAACGCACCGACTTACGGTCATGCGGGTGCAGGTTCAAATCCGTGGCGCTTTTGAGTTTATAAAATCTTACGTACGGATTCGCACCACTGGCTTTCGGTGAAGGAAAAGCATCGTGAGGAAACCTGCATGCCCGAGATGTCACAATTAAAGGCATGTCGAGTCCGCCAATCTGTACTAGGCCCACGTGGTGGACTATGGCTTAAATCCCCTCGATGTAAGGGGAGGCTCGAGCTCCTCGGTGGATACGTAAATGAGCTGATGATGATGGAAAGTGTTTTATGTGTCAGTAAGGGGTTTTTTATAAGCATAAAGTGAGGATAAATATTGGTTCATAACCTTGTTCGGTTTGCGTTTCGATTAAAAATTAATTAGCTTAAAAATATTTATTTTATGTAGTAGGTACTAGCGACCGCGGCTTTTCACGGTTGATAGAACACCATTTTCATGATTAAAAAATACTATAAGATACCTATAAATGTTATAAATGTTCGCTCTATCTATTATTGAAAGCTGTATTAAAATCTGTTGCGTAGTTTAATAGATCTAAACGTACAAAGGCGGCTAGTGACTAAGTTACTTTTTAGATAGAACATCTCTTTAAGTTAACTTTTACTAAGCCCTTGCTATTTTTTAAGTTTTAAATATTATGTGGTTCATATATACCACATTTACATTGTTAAACAAACCCATTTCGACTTAAAAAACTACATTAAATTTGACCTCAAAAGATGACCTTAACAACCGACAATTTCACGTAGATACCAAGCAACAAGATTAACAATGTTTGTAACATTTTTCCATCAAGGACAAATGAATGTGTAACTCGAAAAAAATATCCATTCCACGGTGGAAAAAAATAAGATCCCCCTGGCTGGCCGGTGATAACATTTCACGGGGTTTTATTTATTATTTCCTTAACGCGTAAAGTAACTGAGTACGCCGCGTGGGTACTACGTATTTTGGCCGTATTACCGCCCCGGAAAACAGTAAATAACCCCCACCAAACGTTCTCAGGCCAGGGATGAGTTATTTCACATCCCCCCTGTGACGTTTTAAGTATAAAGAGTTGAATTATATAGTGCTTAATGTAATTGCTACACATTTGCTTTTTTTAATGGAAATTGACGCTAACTACTTGACCTACTATTTTAAGCCTTGTTTGTCGAATATAATATTTTTTAATATTTCAACTATTATTGATGATTGACGTCAATAGTGTACTTGAAAGGTTCGCAAATCTATAATGTATAAATCATTAATTTATATCCTTGAAAAAATATCCTTGGACATTTTTCACACACGGCCAATCTGATTCCAAACTAAGCAGAGCTTGTGATATGGTAACCAGATAGCTGATATACTACATATACTACTTTAAAATACATACTTATATAGATATTTACATCCAGACACAGGACAAACAGACATATTCATGCATACAAATGTTTGTCCTGGGTGGGATTCGAACCCACGACCCGCGGCTTGAGAGTCAGGGTCACTAACCACAAAGCCAACCGGGCTGTCAAATCGATCGAATCTCCCCGATATTCATCATTTAGATATATATGGGGGAGATTCGCGCGTAGACTAGGTATTATTTATCAAACCACTAGTAATATTATATCAGTGGCCCCGCGGTTTCACCCGCATTTCCAGGAGACTTATAGTAGGTAGTATTTATACTGATTTTGACTAACCTCAAAGTTTCGATCAAGTTGAAATGTACTTAGAATACAACGAGTACAAACAAACCATTTATAAATATAATAACTTCACAGTCGAATACACATTTTAATAACAGAACTGGAACACAAACTAAATCATTAACCTACTCGAGTACAAACCACTCAAACCGAATTCCGGATTCAATTACACATAACTTTACTCACTTCATGATTTTCATTGAAATTCCTTTTGTTAGGGGAGATTACTTAAATCCGTCTTGTTAGGTAATTTATAGTTGGATGGGCAATCAATTCGTTTTATCCATTGTGTCGAAGGAAGGAGCCCGTCATTTTCCAATTGGAAGCTCAAATTCTAAGCTCTTCAGTTTGCTGCCTCCGACTGCGCTACTGAGGTACACCCGCTCGATTGCTGGCGTGGGACTAGTTAGGAGAGGGGAGAGGTTATAGCTTAGCTTTAATTCACTCAGCTTGTTTTTGAATATTGGCCAAAAGTAAGTGATGTGACTAAGGGTAGTAAAGCTAAGAATGAAATTTAAAATTAGCTGAAGCAGCAGGTTTTAAAATGATGTGTGGTTATCAAAGCGGTATAAAATATCCAGTACAAATAATTATGATTTGAGTAAAGAGTAACAACGAAAATTCAATTTCAATAAAGTCAACAAGAAAGTATATCCAGTTTTTAAAAGTGAACCAGTAAAGTTAAGTTTTTAGCTCTCCAATCAAAGCACAAACCTACTACTTTCTCACCAAACTCAACACCAAGCAGTAAACCTACAAAAAAACAAAATGGCGTCATTATATAACGACGCGCCATCATCTGCTAACTTGTACCTCACCAAGCATGTTCGACGCCCGTCGCACGCCCCGCTCGGCGACAACTTCATTAAAACCGGCACACAAACAGAACAGCACACCCATCGCACCATACACCAGTAAACATACTCCCAGCCTTTGTGACACAATCAAATTTCAAAGCCATGGTGCAAAAAATAGCCAGCCACCGACGTTTGTGCGCTAAAGTCGGCCGGTTATGTTGCAAGCTAAAAATAAAGCGCTTGAAACAGCTGTCAGCTGCCAATAAGGGAGTGTGTGAAGATTTTAATCAATACACGCGTCAACTGTGGGAAAAAAATGATAGTGTTAAAGCTAAGATCGGTTTACAAAATGATTTTAGGCTACTGTAAGTTGAAAATAAAACAGAGCCAATTTTTTTAGAAGCATTATAGATATTCCGAATGTAATGCTTGCTTACGAAGGTCGCTTTTGCTGAGATCTGAAAATAAACTACTTAAGTAATTTCTCTTTTTAAATGGCTTGGTTGGTCTTAGTTATTGGGTTACGCAAAGATTTTCTTTCAATAGATCTTTTTTAAGTTTAGATCACATTCCAAAATGCTTCAAATATAATCCTTTTTTGTAAATTAATTCCTATTCATAGGTAAATAAGGTTCTGTCTCACGTGATGTACTCCCATAGGCAATTTATTGTTAGGATAAATTCGATCGATAGCTCCGTAAGCTTCATAGATTATACAATCCAAACAAAGTATGTTCTATCTACTAACATACGTCGCAAAACATCCACGGGTATTGTTTTGAATCTACTTTTTAAACATATACAAAATGAAGCCTCCCAAAAATATGAATACCTAGATTAAAAATCCGACAATATAATAGCAATACTAACATCAGATAAATCGAATAAAAAATACTACCAAAATACACAACGGAGCGGAAGCATGTTTAATAAACAAGGATATTAACTTATGGAATGCAATCTCGCATATCCCCTGGAAATATTCGCCATGAAATATTATAGGGGCGCAATACCTAATAACGGGAAATAAAATAACAAACGAACATCGTCCGTAAGGGTATTGACAAGTAATGATATCGGACTGGATTCCCAGAGATTTCTCTTTCATCCCAAACTGAATTTGACGGTTCCCTTATTTTTTTTTCTCTCTGTTACAAACACGTTTGACATATTGATTGAATTCGCTACCTGAGTGCTTTGTGTGACCCTAAGATCGGGTAGATCTTACAATAAAACATTATAGTTGCAAAAGTAGTTTGAATTTAGCAACCGCTCGCAAAACATTCGTCAGCATTATGGGTCTACAAATTGCGCCAATTATCCCTAAAAAGTTCTAGCACCTAAAGTATTTCAAGTCCTAATATGACGTGTGGTAATTGTGACCACCTTTTCTTGTGTTTTTATTTTTTTGCCGCGTTGATTGTATCTTTACCTGCACCAAAAACCTGCTAAGCAGCAAGCTTCTGGCAAATCAATGAAATTGCAGTGATATAAAATTTAAAAGTATTTCAATTCCACCCGGAGATATCATATTTGAAGAGGATAAACAAGAAAATACTCCCCCACTTAACCTTATAGGTAAATCTCTATCCCCGAAGAAATCTCACAATTGGTCCGGGTGCAAACAAATCGACTGGTGGTAAAAGTTCCCAAACCGTTTTTGGGTACACCATAAATGAAATATAAAGGGGCAGGGGGAAACATTGGAAACTTGGAAACGTGGTGTGAGAGAGACACACCTATACAGCGTACACCCAGCCGGGGAGGGACGGAAATATAACTCGTGCGATTTTATTACTGATCTTTTCTGTTTGGAATTTCTTTGGCGAGTTCTTATTTCATTTCCGCACGCATTTATTTTCTGACTTATTGGCAAAAGCTGAGTCGATGGAAATTTGAGTTTTCATATTGATTTGTGGACACTTTGGTACGTTTTTTGAAAGTTACTTTCTTCAGTCGTTTTTATTTTGAAAAAAGTAATAATGGTCAGTGTACTTAAGTCCATTTACTATTTTATATAATATCATAGAAACAGGTTTACTCTAGTTTCAAGTTTAGTATGGATTCAATAAAGAAACGATGTAGTTTTTGCGGAAGTCAATAGCGAAAATTCCTTTCTATTAATGCATCTCATTCTATTTTTCTTCTTCAAGTTTACTGTTTGAACAGAACCATACACCTTAAAATCACATTCTGCAAAACTTCGTACGTACTCGTACTTTTTGTACTTTTATACTTCACTACGTATTTTATTAATACTTGTCTTATTAAACTAGTTGTTTTAGTAAAAATCTAGTATTCTAGTACTTACGTGTTAAGCTCGAGGTCAAGCCTGAACTTGTGGTTGAAAGCTTTGATGAGAAGTGATGTCCTATGGAAGTGTTTGCCCGTCTGTAACAAAAAAACTATCATTAACATATATTTTATAACAAGTATACTCTACCGTTGTTACATCGTAGGTTGTATTTTTCAATAGGGTATGATATTTTTCCAGGGTAAGGATATATTTTTGGGTTTTTCTTAGAATTGATTTATAATACAAAAATAAATATATACCTATAATTAGTAGGCGTATCTGGTTTCCTAAGGGTAAGACGTAACTTGAGAAACATGAGCATGAGTATTTTCGTTTTCTATATTCGGATTTTTGCCCGAGACAAGCTTAAAGATATGACACGTTTTTAATTATAAATTATATTTTATTAATATACTAATCTGGACTAAAATAGCTATTATATAAAATAATTTACGACCTATTTTCATACCTATTAAATAGGTAAACAAAAAAACTTTAAAAGCGGTCGAGCCATTTTCGAGGATTACGACCAAAAACACCACAGATATTTTTATATTCGTTGTTATAAATGCCCCTAACTAACGCTTCAGACATAAAAACCACTATCCAACCGGTCACCAATACCATTCACCTTTCAACCATTAATTATCCCGGAGGAATCCGAAGATCCAATTAATCCCCAAATAATGAGTGTGTTAAAGCTTCACCGGCGATCTTAAAAGCTCTATAGAATGAGCGGGCTGTCATAAATCCTCGGCCGAGCCGAAAATCCAAGGCAAACAAAGGCCTACATTATAAACCTGCTAATAGGAAATCGCCTGATAAGGGTCGAAACGACACAAATTTGGACCCTTATGTGGATTGCAATCTTTCATTTTATTGCCACGGGGACTTTGCGATTTTTGGGCAAAACATTTTTTTTTTGGTAATGGCGAATCAAATGTTTGTAACTAAGTTTACTTCTCTACTAACGTAAAATTTAGTTTTATATATGATAAATAAGAGATCCAAATACAAATAAGCAGAGTCGGACCACAAAATTTTATAATATCGCAGAAAGCCACTACCAACCAACCTAGATAGAGATCTACCTCATAAATTTCCAAATTCCGTAGAAAGTCCACTTATACAGGGTTTTCTATGAGTGGACTTTTTACTGCTGACACAAAGATGAGGATTAACAGTATAATGTTATTAGCTTAATCACAATATTAAAATCATGGCGACTAAAAATAACGTTCATAAAAACTTTGTCTCATTTTCGACTAACTTAGCATTTATATCCCATATTACTGGATCAAGAAAATTTATCATTAATCAGTCATTTTAGCCCAATTAGTTTACCTATAGTAGTAGGCACTGACAAGTTAACAGTTATACCATTCTAAACCCAATCAATAATTAATGAAGCGTAAACAAAAAGTTGATAAACAAACAACGGGTGCTGAAGAAGGAAACTTAATGGAAAGGTGTGAAGAAACAGGTCACTAAAGAGTAACAGACACTGACGGACCAACGGAGCGTGCGTTCATTTCATCTGGCTACAACAGACGCATTTCGGTAGAGAAAGCACAAGGACGAAATATTATTACGTTACGACGAATTGGCGGATTGAATTTTGCCAGTGGAATTGACTTGTTTCGTTGCTTAAAAAACTACGGTGTTTTTTTTACATGGTAAGTAATACAATAGCATCATCATTATCATCAGCTCAGATCTGTCTTCACTGGGAAACAAGCCTTAACAACGAGGAAGCTTAAGGCATAGTTCACCACGTAGGCTTAGTACGGTAGCTAGACTCCACATACCTTAGCAAAATTTTCTAATTACTTTTCTAACTGCTTGACTAACAGGCTGTTACACTATGCGTTATATTTATTTGATGTTCAAAGTACTTCAAAGATTTTACTAGTGTCAAATGACGTAAGGGTGAATCCAAAAATTGGAACGCACCCCAAGTAAACAAAGGTCGACTATCCAAATCCAGAGAGCAACTCGAGGCCGATCCGCACAACTTTGATCTAATAACAGGTAACAGAGCAAAACGCAAATTTCAAGTTGTCGACGACAGCGGAGAAGTGAAACTACTGCACGAGCTGTTATTGAACTCTTCTCAAGTTACCGTGTTACACAACAAAGGCGAAACGTAACAAGACGTCGATACCCGCGATGGGAACTTTAATAAATTGCTGCTCACCAACAAAGTTTAAACACTTTTCGAGTTGTTCGTTTGTTGATAAAGCTTCCACGGCTGAGGGATGCTGCTTTGAGATAAGTAACGTTTGATGATTGTTTACTTGGGGGTTCAAATATTTTATGATCTTTCACGTCGTATAGATCGACATCGGTCTGCATGGAAATCGTCAGGGCGTCAGGGAATGCCTGTGGGTCTCTTATGGCTAATATGTTGTTGATGATGAGACATAGATCCATAAACTGTTATTGTTGTTAAAGTGTTCCATAAATTGATTTTATGTATATTATCTAAAACACATCTTGCCATCACTGAGAGGTTATTCGTTATACCTATATCTAAAGAAAGGGTAGGAAAAAAAAGTATAATAATTTTATAATTTCAGTATTTTGTGACTATGTCAAACTTAACCTTATACAAAAAAGCCTTCAATGAATTTCACATACTCGAAGTCTCATTTCCCCCTACAAAAATCTAGTTTACACTAATAAAAGTCAGTTATCAAACATATAAACTTCTAGTTCTACTTAAAAGTTGGCAAGTAACACCAGCATTAGTTGTGTAACGGGCGACCAAACGCCAAAATACATGCGTTCGTTTATCTATCAGCAAAGCTCTAAACCCACCCCTGTAATTAACGTTCGCCAAATCGTACGGAATCCGTGTCACATACTGTTGTTGGTCCATGCCAAAACCTGTCAATGGGAATTTTATGGTCGATTGTGGAAGAGGGTCTCTAATTTGATAAACAATTAGTTTTGGGTTAATTAGTGTATGCTGTCGTCAGGTTAAAGCTCGGCTTATGTGAGACCTGCTATCGAAAGATAAAGTATTAGTCAAATTACGGTGATTTTATGCAGCGCAGCAACATTGGTGATTAATTATTGGCTAAATAATGGGTATACTAAAATTGGTAATTTACCACAAGAATCGATAAATCTTTCTCGTCATTTTAATATGCACTTAACTAAATATTAAATAGCATATCTCTTCCTTTTGGAAATGTTCAAGATGTACTGAAATTATCGCAGTTTCACAGGACAAAAAAAAATATTTTTAGGTTAATTTGTTATGTAGCTATTTTTCAAGTTTATTTTCCGAATTTTTCCAGTATTTTCTAATAAATCTAAGTCACATTTTTTTTCCCTGTAAAAGTGACGTTATTTACGCAACGATGAGTACGGGTGTTAAAAATTAGATTAATCTTCAGAGACCATCATTTCGTACGTTATTTTTAACGGGATTTCGCTATCGATGTGCAGGTTAACCAGAATGCCTGAAGCGGTGGATTATTAAATTACAACAGTGGCCTTCAATAATCCGATGCATCAGCCGACCCGTCTCTCTAGCCCCCTCTGGTTTGTGATGTGGACTGGAAATTTAGGTTTAATTTTGTCCCTACATCCCAGTTTCACTTTATAGATTTTTTTTGCTGGAGGTGATTTTTTATGGGATTAAACGGATTTAGCTGTTATTGCTTTAGGTTCCATTTTCCTGATATTTTATATTGGACAGAAAATTTAGAAATACAGAAATTTCAACTTTTAAAATCTTCTAGTACATCCTAAATTCTCGCACAATCTTCACAGTCATTTATGGCCCAGGTTTTCCGTAACATTCGTTCCTTTCTACCTACATATTTGATAATAAAGAGTAGTTATCCTTTTGTCTTAATGTCGCTTTGAAAGCTGTCCCATTGTTAAAAGACAAAGAATATGGGGTATAGCAACATATGTGTATACAGTACGTCATTACCAGGGACCTTTAAAAAATTCTGCTGCTGCTTTTTAGGATCCCGCTGCTCCTTTTGTCGGCTTTTGTAAGAACAATGAAAACTGCACTTGTCTGGTTAAATTCGGAGCTTTGAGAACACACTTGAGAATAAAATATAGTCATATCGTAAAAACAAGGTTGAGAATTCGTATCTTACATTGAAATTTTCAGTCAAGGAACAATACTTAGTAAAAAGTATGTAATTGTGATGAAACGCTTGCCTAAGTAACATATAGTTAGGTTTTTGTATTTAGGTACATACATAGAGCACAAATGGATTTCAAAAACATACTGGAACACAAGTTTTACCATTTATTGTCTGTGTTAACTTAATCAGTTAGGTACAACTTATACTTATGGTTGACTGTACATACCGACCTCATTCCAAATGTCCATCGGCTAACTTCGTCAAATCAAAACCGAATATTGTCGAATGTAACGTGACGTGGAATCCTGATGAGGGTAATGGCCTCGCGATGGATCCGACCGACTCACTCTATTAAATTGGGTCAGTTTTTGATCAAAATTATACACTTCATGTTATTCTATCTAAATATAGTATACCTACTCTATCGCATATTAAAATAGATACTAAGCACACAGCAATATAAATAAGGATAAGGATAAATGATCCCGGGATTTTCATAATCTGTGGGCGGTTTGTTTTTTCTCATCACAAAAATAAATTTAACGCTACTTGTATATCCTACTTATATTGAACATGTCAAAGTTTATGAGGCACTTAGGCTACAATTTTTCTCCGGGAATACGGGAGAAACCGTAGAAAGGTAGTCATACACATGCATACATTTTTTTGATCTAAACTAGCACAAAATACAAAGTCTTAAAACTTTGCCTCCTGTGAGGTTTGAACTCACGACCCCTGGTTTACGAGACCAGTGCTCTACCACTGAGCTAAAGAGGCCATGTCTGTTACTACGAAATAATCGTCCATATTCTACATTCAAATATGTCGTAGCAAAACCATAAATATTCGAAAAAAATATATATAAAAATCTCTCCCGATGCGTATCTTGTTTACCCACCCCAACCGAGTGGCAAAGTGATACAACCCATGGAAGGATCGCGTCCAATCTCCGCCATTATTTACCTACGGCTACTTTAAATGCCCCTTTAACGGGATCCCCCGCAAACTGGCATCCCCTATTCACATACAAATAGACCCCGCAGTGGACCGCCCTGCGGAGGAAACGGGAAAATGCGAAACGCAAAGAAAATAAAATTAAACGTACAGTTTTTCGGGTTGGAACCTTTTTTAGTGTCGGGATTAGATTTAAGAGGTGCTTAACTGAGACTTATTTTGCTGCTCTAGTTAGTTATTGGACGGTATTGGTGAAGGTTAAATGTTTGATGACCAAAGTGCGACGGCGCGGCGATCGGATTAAATCGAGCGAAGAAAATTTTGGATCAGCCTTTCTGAAAAGGTTAATGAATAAAATCTTACCTACCGAAAAAGTTTTTCCGGTAAGTATTTATTTCTCCGATTTCTATAAATTTATAAACTTTTGATATAAAAAACATTCATTGTATAATCTCTCTTAGTCTACGATGTAGTGGTACTCTACAAAACGTAACTCGTATTTACAGTTTTTTTTTCCATTTCATTATTATCGAAAACGAGCCTTAAAGCTTTAAAACCTTTTAATTTTCACCGTTAAAAAGTGCAACCGGGCAAAAACTCGGCGAGACATAAATTACGGGGCATAATCACAAAAGCGGCAACCTTAACATTACTCAAAAACATAATGAAATTTCCCTCTTCCGAGACCGCACTCCATTCAAAGTTTTGGAAAACACCGACCGTGGTTCGGGGTCGAAAATCAATTCGGGGGCCATGCTGATTTAAGTGTGGTCCAACCCAACACGACCCGGTCAGAACACTACCTTTTTAATTAGCAAAAGAGCGCCACACCATGTATCAAGTGTAACATTGTCCATTGTTCTACATACACCCTGTGAAGAGTTACAGAATAAAAAAGAAATGAGCTGATGTACTCGTATTTTATTTTTTCTCGCGGTGCGTTTTCCTTACATGTGATAGAAGAGGTATATGAGTACTTATTTATGTTGTTTTCGCTTTGTTTCAGGTTTTCTTTGATGTTAAGTTCGAGTTATTTTTATACCTAATGAAATTTTAATATTTTTACTCCATAAATAATGATATCCCGGGACATTATTTACACATCGGATTCCAAACTAGGCAGA
This sequence comes from Thyatira batis, assembly GCA_905147785.2. NCBI lineage: Eukaryota > Metazoa > Arthropoda > Insecta > Lepidoptera > Drepanidae > Thyatira > Thyatira batis. The sequence continues at coordinate 11,284,697 of LR990489.1, forward strand.
ACCTGCCTATTGTAAACATAAAGGTGAAATATTACATACACTAAGTTGAAAAAACTTGTGTGGGGTTTGAAGCCACAACCAGCGACTTGAAAGTCACAATCCCTAACCACAAACCACTGGCTAATCGACATATACCTGTAGTTCAAGGAACCATTGGTCACTAGACTAAACCAAGCAGACAAAACAAATTTTACCAAAGCGTTTACGTAAGGAAAGTCACAAATAAATACACCTAGAAATATTGTTGAGTAAAAGCCCAATTTGCCGGAAACTGAGGTAAGTACCATCTTGTGTTCAACAAAACAAATGGTCCGGATGTATAGTAAGAATCCTGGAAACACTTAGTGAAAATATATGACCTCTGTAACATAAAAGTACTATATGTAACGCCCATGATAAAGTGCTGCCCTTGTATTCTAACACAAACATTTTCGGCGAAACGGACCTCTCACGCGATACCGTAGATAATGAAAGAGACACAGTATAGACGCTGAAATGTCATTTTACCTAGCGAATTGAACTTAGCGCAGCCTAACTCGAAATGCGACTACATAATCTAAACTACGCAAAGGGTTAGCGATATTTTGTCCTTATCTGTCAGAATGCTTTTGGGGTGTTAGAAATATTATACACGTGATTTTAGTGGAAGATTTTCAACAAGATAACACAAGGTATTTATTCAATAGCATATCAGTTAATGTAAAAAGCTTTGGCAATCAATGCTCAGATTTACAATGTCTAAAGTTTAAAAATGGTAGTATACTTAATATTGAAATTTTAACTCAAAATAGTTTTATTTATTTATGCTTTTAAATAAGGTATATACATACTTTGATTTATGGCTTTTAGAGACTTTATTATAACGACTATTTATATTAGATATCATTCTAAAATGTACTCTATTTGATTTGACTTTAAGTCCTGATTGTAATGACCTGTGCAGTGGCAGTTATAAGGACGTCTTAATTCCAAGTAAATACTAGTAAATACACCTACCTAGGTTAGGTAAAATATTATATAAAAAAAACCTATACAACTCCAACGATCACCGCAAACGCCACTCATAAAACAAACGCAGTAATTTGTCGCTGTCATATATATAGGTACCTAGCTATTATCAGTACAGTAGGTAACTATTGCAACACAACTAAATTGCAATTTCCCAGCGGGTCGTAAATCATCAAGCAACTCGTGTCTGACGTTAGAGAAAACAATAAATGTCTCCTTTATAGTGTAGACTTTTTTGTGTGAAGAGAAATGTTTATTTGTTCTCACGCAAAATGGTTTCTATATCCATTCAGGGTAGGATTTGGGTCGGTTCGTCCAACCGTAATGCATCTCGGGGGACTGACTGTACCCAGTTTTATATTATATTGGCTATACACCTTTTTGGTATACACATAACTAGTGACTCCCCACGGTTCCACCCACGTTCCCGGGGGATCTTCCATTTTCCCGGGACAAAAAGTAGCCTATGTCCTTTCTCAGGCTCTAAAGTATCTGTGTACCAAATTTCATTTGAATCGGTTCAGTAGTTTTAGCGTGAAAGCAGGACAGACAGAGTTACTTCCGCATTTATAATATTAGTATGGATGTAACTTTGGTGAATAATTTTACTGTCTCTGGTTTGAGTATGTTGTTGATTTCTGTTTATCTATATCTTAGATAAACAGAAATCAACAACTAATTATAAGGTAAGCCTATTCTAAGAAAAGCTGATAACTATGCAACTAAGAGCGTCTCTTATGCTCAAGTTACAAAAAATACTACGGTACTACAGAGTCTTCCAATAAGCGTCAACAACGGCAATAAGTTAGATGAAATCTTACGACTTATGTCAACATTTGACGAACGATTGAGAAAAATTGAAAATAGTGCCAAAATAGCTACATCTAAGTCGAAAAAATGATTAAGTCACTCAAAATCATGACATGGAACTCAAATGGGTTACAAAAACATAAAAATGAGCTTCAAGTAATCCTAGATATTGAGAACGTTGACGTGTGTCTTATATCCGAGACCCACTTTACGAAACAATCACATATTCACTTCAAAGGGTACAAAGTGTATCATGCACTTCATCCTGACAATACTGCAAGAGGTGGTAGCGCCGTCATTGTAAAAGAAAATCTTACTCACTATGAAGAAACCAAATACGAAGAGAAAGAAATACAATCTGTAGCGATATCCATCAAAACCAAAAGATATCCTATAACTGTTGCAGCCATATATTGCCCACCACGATATATGATCAGGAAAGAACAGTACATAACTTTTTTTAAAACACTTGGGAATAGATTTGTTCTTGGAGGTGACTTCAATGCTAAAAATACGTATTGGGGCTCTAGACTAACTACTCCTAAAGGCAGAGAATTATTAAGTGCCCTAAAAAGCCTAAAATGTGATGTAACATCTACCGGAATGCCCACCTACTGGCCAACAGACTCTAATAAAATACCAGATCTTATAGATTTCTTCGTTGTAAAAAATGTATGCTCCAAATATTTAAGAACTAAACATAGCTATGATATGAACTCAGACCATTCTGCAATATATTTAGAATTAAGTGAGAGTGTTTTATTTAAAAGTATTCCACTTACCTTGGTAAATAAATTTACCGACTGGGACAACTTCAAAATAGATTTAGATAGCTATATTGACCTTCAGATCCCACTTAAGACACCAGATCATTTAAATATCGCACTAGAAAATTTCATACAGCACATCCAACAAGCTGCATGGAAAAATACTCCAGTTAAGAACAAGAAATCAAAGGGAATCACGTACCCCCTCAGAATCAAAGAACTTATTGCTGAAAAAAGGAAGCAAAGAAAAATCTGGCACCAATCAAGGTGCCCTGAGGACAAAACAAAGCTTAACAATCTAACAAAAAAATTGAACAAGCAAATACAAGCATTTAATGATGACTCCACGAATCAATTGTTACAAAACTTAAGTAACAATCGCGGCACTAATTACTCCTTGTGGAAGGCTACTAAGAATATTAAAAAGCCAATTAACCAAATTCCACCAATCAAAGATATTAATGGTAAATGGGCAGTTAATGACGAGCAAAAGGCTAAACGGTTTGCAGAGCATTTAGAAGCCATCTTTCAACCAAACGAGGTTCATCCAAATGAAACTTTTCCTTTGGATGACGACTTGACTTTAAATGATAAAGACAAAGATGATAATATAATTAAGCTAGTAACCCCAAGAGAAGTCCTACGAGAAATAAGACAACACATAAATCCACGGAAATCTCCTGGATATGATTTGATATCAGGGGAAATTCTTCGTAATCTCCCAAAAAAGGCCATAGTCAGACTAACCACTCTAATTAATGCCTCATTTAGATTAAAATATGTACCAGACTTATGGAAAGTGGCTGAAGTAATAATGATAGCAAAACCTGGGAAACCACCGCATGACACTACTTCATACAGACCGATCTCCCTTTTGCCAGTCATGTCAAAGCTGTTTGAAAAGCTATTGCTTAAAAGGTTAAAACCAATCATAGAAAGCAAAAATCTCATACCGGACCACCAGTTTGGGTTTCGAGAAAAGCACTCAACCATAGATCAAGTGCATAGAATTATAAACACCATTGAACAAACTCTTGAAGACAAAAAAGTGTGCTCTACTATTTTCCTAGATGTAGCACAAGCTTTTGACAAGGTCTGGCATGCAGGTCTCAACCATAAACTAAGAAAAAAATTACCAAAACATCTTGCTGATATCTTAGAATCATATATCTCTAACAGATTATTTAGAATAAGACAAAATGAAGCCTACTCTGAGCTGAAGGAAATTAAAGCTGGTGTGCCACAAGGAAGTGTTTTAGGCCCAGTCCTGTACTTGTTGTATACCTGTGACATCCCACAACCAGAAAATAACACTTTAGCGACCTTTGCCGACGATACTGCAATAATGTCTATAGGAAGTACTCATAAAGAGGCAACAGAGAACGCCCAAATAGCTATAAACCAGGTCTATGAATGGACAAAAAAATGGAGAATAAAGCTGAACGAATCCAAATCTATTCATATAGACTTCAGCAATCAAAAGCATCAGTATTGGCCAGTTTATATTAACGATAAAGAAGTACCGTATGAAAATACAGCTAAATATCTCGGGATGACCCTTGACGTCAAATTACGCTGGAAGGCTCATGTCAAAAAGAAAAAAACCGAATTAGATTTACGGTATAAACAAATGTATTGGCTGCTTGGTAAACATTCCGTGCTGTCAACACGCAACAAATTACTACTGTACAGACAAGTCCTAATGCCAGTATGGACTTATGGTATTCAGCTGTGGGGCTGCACCAAACAAAGCAATGTTTCGATTATACAACGATTCCAAAATAAGGTTTTAAGAGAAATAGTAAATGCTCCCTGGTACATTAGAAATGATGACCTTCATCGGGACTTAAAAATAAGCTTTGTGAGCCAAGTGATCACAAAGTATGCAGAGGCTCACCAGAAAAGACTTCTCCACCATGTGAACGTTGAGGCAATACAGCTCCTCGATCACACAGACATTGTGAGAAGACTCAAAAGGACTAAACCTTTTGAGCTAGTGTAGTGTAATAGTGTTAAACAGTTAAACTTAGTGCAAGTGCTAATATTATAGAACACATGAACAAAGTGACTTCCCCTTAATAGAGACAATAAGAAAAGTGTTGATGGACGCATTCTTAGTTTTTATAGTGAAATAGAAGATTAAGCCAAATTTAAATTACTCATTAGCCTAATACTAAGGCTAGATTGTAATATTAGCTGGGATCATTACTTGTGGTCCCAGAATAAGGAAAAAAAAAAAAAAAAAAAAAAATCTATATCTTGCTAATATTATAAAGAGGAACTATTGGTATTTTTGTTTGATTGTTATGCCTCCAAAACTACTTTATTGATTTGAATTATTATTTCACCTCAGCTTTGGCAGACCTTTTTAATTCCGTCGTCATTCCGAAGGATGTTTCATACTAAAAAAAAACACCGGAAATTACAACAGACACAATTTCAATTCGATTATATTTTGAAATACGCACGATTCAATGGCTTTTGGTAAAATAAAATATTTTCGATTTAAAAACAACCGGTAAAATATATTTACAACAAAGAAATGAATATATAAATTTTGTTTTGGCACAGTATTTCATATAAGAGAATGGAAAAGAGATGAATAAAAGCGATATCGGATGCCAATTAATAAATAAAAAAGGATATAGGACTTCGAAAATAACAATGTATGGGGAATAAGTCATGGGAGATTTTCAGCTATGGTGACGAAAATCTGTCTAAGAAAATAGGAGGACGGTCCTCTTAATTGACTGACCTCGGCTTTGTGGTTCTATTCCCACCTAGAACAAGCATTTATGTTGAAATTGTTAAGTCTCATGTACCTGAAATTCCCCTTACGATCCACACTAAAACACAATAGGCAGAAAAATTATTACAGGTAGGGAAATACTTCGTCACATCGTAAATTGGTATGAGTAGTTAGTATAATTATCAGGCTGTATTTATATCTTTTTACACTCTGTTATTTAGTGTTAATGATAAATTATCATTTTCTAGATACGTCCGTTCTACTTTAGATCAAAAGTGGATCTATCTCTTCTATGCTGTGGCTGAAGGCTTCTTTACAAAATATTAAATTGTATTCTCCATTAACACCTTTATTAGGTATATATATATAATAATATATATTATAAAATATGTAGATACTTTTAATACTGAGAAACTTTAAGTTCCTCAAATCCTTACGCGGGTAAAATTACGCGCAGCACATTAAAGTTTATTAAATAAACTCTTTTTCTTTACTTGTTTAATATTTTCAGATAATTATTTATTTATTTCAGCTGATACCCGCTTACTGCTTCACCGAAAACCGCCATAACGCAACGGATTATTTATGTTCATCCGATTTTATGTTTCGGATATAAAATAAATTTTAATATTATTGGCGAAAGTAAAACGTTGGGCCGGTCGATTTACGATTTTTGAACCGGTCCGTAGATAAACCAGATGTTGTTTTGTTATATCTTTTGTATTGTAATCGATTGTCTGAAGTTCACATAATAATCCCGCTATTTATAAATAATGTTGATACGAACTCGTCGGCTACGGACATCACGGATTATATTTTAACCAAAACAAACGTCATTGTGAATGCGGTTGAAATTAAAATGAAGAATAAAAGGGATTACAAAGCCTATAAAGTGTTCGTACCTAAACATAAGATACATATGTTTTTAAATGAGACGATATGGCCCGAAGGCATATCATTTAGACGATTTGTGATTTTTAAAGATAAAATAGAAAAAAGCGTTCCAACTATCGGGGCTGACTAATAGCTATAGCTAAAGTAATAAAATAAATAAATAAAATCTGTATTTATATAATTTTATACCAGAGAATAATATTATTACATAATTCAGATAATAGATATATACACTAACCGAGTATGAATAATATTGTCAAACTCGTTAGTTTTAATTGTAAATCGGCGACAAGATCTGTAGAGGGGTTAAAAGAGCTATGCAAAACGGCTCATGTCATAGCTCTTCAAGAGACGTGGCTTTTACCTCATGACGTTGCGTTTATTGGAACGATTGATAATAACTTTGAATACACCAGTAAGTCAGCTGTGGATACGTCGGCTGGTATTCTTCGTGGGCGACCATACGGCGGTGTCGCGTTAATGTGGAGGAAAGGAATGTTTTCATCCGTTACTTTGGTTCCCTGTAAAAGCGCTAGGTTATGCGCTATTCAAATAAATGTGGAACAACGGTCTACGCTGATCTTCTCGGTATACATGCCGACAGATTGTGTTGATAACTTAGTGGAATTTACAGAAGTACTTAGTGAAATTAATGCAGTGATTGAGAGTAGTGAAAATGAATCTGTGATTATTCTAGGTGATTTCAATGCACATCCAAAGGAAATGTTTTTTAATGAAATGTCCAATTTTTGTGAGGAGCGAAGCTGGCTCTGTGCAGACGTGGTTAAGTTGGATATTTCATCGGACACCTATACCTATGTAAGTGATATCCATCTAGACTGTAGGCGATGGCTTGATCACTGTCTGACTACCGAGGCAGCTTGGCGTTGTATCTTAGACGTTCGAGTGCATTATGATGTATTTTGGTCGGATCATTTACCGCTAGAAATTTATTGTAATTTTGGAATTCTGACGCCTAAAGTAATGAGTAAGGTCTCAAGTGTCAACAAAGTTAAATGGGGGGAGAGAAATATAAAACAGAGACAGGCATATAACGAACTATGTACGATTGAATTAAAAAATATTGATTTCCCCAGTGAGTGTATGCATTGTGCCGATAGCTTGTGCTATGAGCAAGAACATAGGTCAGTTATTGATAAGCTTTATAATAATGTAATAAACATTTTAAGAAAGGCGTCAGAATGTACATGTGAGCTAAGTACAAACCCTAGATCAAAACATGTTGTTGGTTGGAACATGCATGTAAAAGATGTTCATCGGGAGGCGCGGCTCTGTTTTCAAAATTGGGTGCTTCTGGGTAAACCTAGAGGTGGTGATGTCTATAATGCTATGTGTGACTCTAAAAAGAGATTTAAAAAGAAGTTAAAATGGTGCCAAGATAACGAAAATCAAATAAAAATGGATGTTTTGGCAACACACCACAAAGCAAAAGATTTTAAAAGTTTCTGGAAGCATACTAAGAGACTGGAAGCAGGGCCGGGTGTGCCTGTAAATGTAGAGGGTCAGTGTGAGCCTGCCCAAATTGCAGAGTTATTTAGACAGCAGTTTAAAGTAGAATCTCCTTTAAAAGGTGTGCAGGGGATGTTTGATGCTGGGGACTGTATGGTAGAGGACGTTGTTAGGTTCTCAGCGACAGAAATTGCGGCAATAATAAATAATATGTCACGGGGTAAGTCACCCGGCCATGATAGTCTCAGTATCGAGCATTTACTGTTCGCTGGTGTTCACTTGCCACGGGTGCTTGCATTGATATTTAACCTTTGTATTTCTCATGCTTATCTACCTCCGGAGCTTATGAAAACGATAGTTGTGCCTATTTTAAAAAACAGGACGGTAGATGCCTCTGACAGGAACAACTACAGACCCATCTCTTTAGCTACTGTCATAAGCAAGGTGCTGGATGGTTTGCTTGATCGCCAGCTTGATAAACACATGCACCTGCATGAAGCTCAGTTCGGGTTTAGGGCTGGACTCTCAACGGAGAGTGCCATTTTGCGACTCAAGCACACTGTTCAGTACTATATAACAAGAAAAACACCGGTTTATGCATGTTTTCTGGATCTGTCGAAGGCATTTGATTTGGTCTCGTACGACGTTCTTTGGAATAAGCTCCGGAGTGAAACCAGTACACCTAAAGAAATTGTATCAATGTTAAGTTACTGGTATCATAACCAAACGAACTGTGTGAGATGGGCAGGTTCATACTCAACAGAGTATAGGTTGGAATGTGGCGTCAGACAAGGTGGTCTGACTTCACCGAGACTCTTCAACCTGTATGTCAATAGTCTGATAGTTGAGCTCAGTGAGGCAGGTGTCGGATGCTCTATTGACGGGAATACTGTCAATAATATAAGCTACGCTGATGACATGGTTTTGCTGAGCCCATCTGTCAGGGCCCTTGAAATTCTTTTAAGTATGTGTGAGAGATACGCTGAGTCCCATGGTCTTAGGTATAATACCAAGAAAAGTGAACTACTTGTATTTAGGGCAGGAAGTAAAAAACCCAAGTCTGTTCCTCCGGTCAAACTTGGAGGAGTTTCCTTAAGTAGGGTCACCAGTTTTAAGTACCTGGGACACTGGGTCTCAGAGGATCTCACTGATGATCTAGACATAGAGCGGGAGCGTAGGGCATTGGCAGTGAGATGCAACATGCTGGCTCGCAGGTTTGCACGGTGTAATAGAGATGTTAAAATTGCATTATTTAGGGCGTATTGCCAAACATTTTACACCTGCAGCTTGTGGGTGAAGTATTCCAGCAGATCTCTCAATGCCCTACGCGTCCAGTATAATAATGGTTTTAGGATGCTGATGGGACTGTCTCGCTACTGCAGCGCATCAGGGATGTTTACCGAGGCCAACACTAGTTGTTTTAGAGCAATTATTAGAAACAGAACGGCCTCTCTGATGCGGCGCGTGCGGGACAGTGCTTCCAGTCTCCTAAATACCATACTGTGGAGATGTGACTGCCCAGTTGTGAGGCACTGGAACGCCATACACGTGGCGTCCAGGGTCGCACTTATTGACGTCAGGTAGTTGTTTTTATACTTTAATTATTATTATTTCTTTTGCTGTTTACTAACACCATTAATTTCATGTGCCTACTAACAAGATATGGATTTGAATCTGAAATAAATGATATTATTATTATTATTATTATTATTATTATAATGTTTACGGTTTATTGTGGTAGTTTTGGCTATGAATGTGAGTTATCAAACGTACGTACGTATGTATATATATATATATACGTATATTTATATATATATACCGAATGTTTCTAGATCTCATCTAGATTCTGCCGGTATCAAAATTAAATTTAAAAATAAAATGTGGAGATATTTTAAAAGATTTAAAGATATTGTTAATGTTAATTTTTTTTTGTTTATTTTTTGTATTAGTCTATTTTTTAGTTTATTAATTAGCGAGTAAGTGATACTGTTTAATTACAAATGCTGTCGACACTTGTAATTGTCATGTTTACAAGAAATGTTACTGTTCCTAGATTTTAAGCTGTGTGAGTGTAAACGTGATGTTAGTGTTGCTAAATAAATAAAATAAAATATTAGGTTTGCAAATTATGGTATCGATTTGTATTACGAATTGCTGTAGTTATAATCTTCATTAAAGTGTATTCTATCATCTTCATTATAAGCCAAGAAATAGTCCCAATTTCAACACGACACACAATGCAAGTAACACAAAAGCTTGTTACAAAAAACATCCGTATTCCAGAAACTCGGATCTAACGTAAGTATTCGATTACCTTTGCGTGTATCAATATCGTTTCATTGGCTCGATCTTGATCCCACTATCGTAGTTCGAGACGTCTGGTCGTTTGCGATTTAGAGAATAAGGATGCAGCTTGTACTATCGAATAGAGCGATCCTGTTGATCCTCCTAGATATGAGATCTTTTTCTTGTTTTTGAGTGTTTGAAACTTTATTTTTATTTTCAACCGGTTGCAGCCAGTTTTACCCGTGTTTTCGGTGATTGTTGAATTTTATCGCTATAAAATATATCCATACTAAGCAGATCTTGTACTTTGGTAGCCAAGTAGTTCATAAAGTCTATTTTCCGATGTCAATATCATTTTACCATGCTTTATGTTTTTTTGGTGGAGAATCTACATAAATACTTATGTATCCCAAGAAATTACATAAACCCACTTTAGAAATGTTTTTATCAACTTTTCTAAATAAATAACATAGTATTTAATTGAATCACACCCCAAACACTTTAAACGAGAAATGTCAATTCAATTTCAAAAGTTACCAAATCGTCATAATCATCAGCTCATATACGTCACCACAGAGGACCATGAGCCTCCCCTAACAACGAAAGGGCTTAGGCCATAGCCACGCGCGCCTAGTGCGGATTGGCGGACTTCACATGCCTTTAATTGTGGCATCTTGGGCATGCAGGTTTCACGATGTTTTCCTTCACCAAATACTCTAATTATTTTATCTCATGATTGACATCTTGAATAAAACTTAAATCAAAGCGCAGTAAATGTTAGTTGTTAGTATGAAACTTACCTTATCATAGTTTAGACAGGTGTCACTTCAGTTGAGTTTAGCGAAAATTGAGAATTAATTTATTCTGTCTAGAACAAAATTAGTACAAGCTAGTTGGACAAGTTTTTATTGAAAATCATTAGAACGTGAATGAACCTGTGGATGATTTTAATCTAGATTGAAATTCAGATAAGTTTCTATCTCACAGGTGTGTCAATTTTCAACATTTTATTTGACAATTTATTACCGGCCATATATAAGGTACTAGCGGATCCGCCAGACTTTGTTCTACCCACCAGCACCACCTACCGGGTCCAAATTGATGTATACATAAAAACCCTATGAAATACTCCGTAATTTGGTGAAAACCGCATGAAAATCTATTCAGTAGTTTTTGTGTTTATCGCGTTCAGAGAGACAGAGACGGCGGGGACTTTTTTATATATACAGATCTCAACATAACTTTTAAACGGAAAAATTATTTCGCCGTTTTTATAATTATCCTCAATTTTTTTTTATACCATGACGGTGGCAAACAGGCATGCGGCCCACCTGATGGAAAGCGGTTACCGCAGCCTATGGACACCTGCAACACCAGAGGCATCGCGGGTGCGTTGCCGACCCTTCAGAAACCTATTGACTCCTCTTTTGAAGAACCCCATAATTATTTTGCACACAAAGCACGGAAAGCTCATGAATATTTAAGTGATCAAAAATCAGTTTGAAATTTTCCACAACAATACATTGCACACGATTTTAAACAGTGAACCGGGATACCGCAATTTAATGAACATTTAATTTTAAATTCATTAACTAGTGGTTTTTGCGGTCGGGGCATGCGATCTGCCCCTGAATAATGACAATATTTTTAATTTGAATTGTGTAATTTAAAATCTACTCCATTTATAAAGCTTAGGTAGGTAAATACATAATACTAGGTACCATACTTCTATGGCTTCTCTTAAAACTAAGTATTTCAATCCTACAAATTCCACTATGTAAGAAAATGGGACAGTATGGATGTTTGTTTGTTAGGTACTCAATCACGCCAAAAAGAAAGAAGAGATCTTAATGAAATGTATCTCGAGATTTAGAATTATGTTCGAGAATGACACATGTACTTTATATCCCGGAAATTTAGTGATACCCCAAGAACGCGGCGTAGAAGCAATATGCGACAGCCCGGTTGGCTTTGTGGTTAGTGACCCTGACTCTCAAGCCGCGGGTCGTGGGTTCGAATCCCACCCAGGACAAACATTTGTATGCATGAATATGTCTGTTTGTTCTGTGTCTGGATGTAAATATCTATATAAGTATGCATTTAAAATATCAGCTATCTGGTTACCATAACACAAGCTTCATTTTAAGCTTACTTTGGAATCAGATTGGCCGTGTGTGAAAAATGTCCCAGGATATTTATTTATTTATCTGGTCACTATAGTAAAAGTCTTAAAGAATGTCTTAGGATATTCATTTTTAAGTCACTAAATGCCAATGGTCCGTCTTGTGCCTAGTATCATAGTCATCCTAAAAGGTCTTCTAGTCAAAACGTGTTTGAGATAAAAAAAAATATTACCTACCTGAATAAAACGATCGTATCACAAGACATTTCTGCAAATAATGGCTTTTTGTCTCCCTCTAATCTCTCTAATGGGTACTAAATCTTTTTTCCTCGCCTTTTTAGTCACTGAGCATACAAGTAAGTGAGTTACGATGCTAGATTGAGCTTTAGGGATAATAATTTTTCAAGGACTTTTTAAAGCTATAGTTTATGGGAAAATGGTTTGATAACCATGCGATGGTTAATTTAAATCAAATCAACAATATCCTGAGACTTCAGATTTGACACATAATCAAACCGATTCTTATTTAAGCAGAGGTTATACTATGGTAAACAGATAGCAGAAACATTCGAGTTTCCATCGTGCGGTTTCACTCACGTAGTTCCCGTAGATCCATAGGAATACGAGGATAAAATATAGCTTATATTACACCCTGATAACATAACTATTCTATTAATGAAATAATTATTCTGATCTATCCAGTTGTTTCAGAGCCTAAAGTAATAAACAAACGAACGAAAAATCATATATGTTATCTTTTTATTATTAATAGCTGCCTCTCCGCGGTTTTACCCGCGTAGTTCCCGTTCCCGTGGGAATACAGGGATAAAATATAGCCTATGTTACTCGAGGATAATGTAGCTTTCCAAAGGTGAAAGAATTTTTGAAATCGGTCCAGTAGTTTCGGAGCCTATTCGTTACAAACAAACAAACAAACAAACAAACAAACAAATCTTTCCTCTTTATATTAGTATAGATCTATATTAGTATAGATGAAGACACTGCTATTAATTAAATAAATAGATGACACCTTACACAGAGCATAAATAAGCTAGAAAGCTTATACAATGTATGTTATTCTGTAGGTACTATAGTTTCCTCACAATGTTTTGTTTCCCTTAAGCTCATTGTCGGATAATCAAAGACCTAAGTAAATACTACTGAGGATTCATCTCAAATTTCCTATGAAATTGAACTGAATTATTACTAAACTAACTTGAACTAATACTGTCTTAATATAAATATTTAATTTTAATAACTAAACCACTGAACCTATGTTAATAGATTTTAGTATAGACTAATTTTGGACTTTAAGAAATATAAAAGTTACCTTAATATACCCTAAGTAAACATAGATAAAGTCACAAGTATCACCTAGTATTTATATAAATCAGGTCGCATGCCTGTTTGCCACCGTCGTGGTATAAAAGAAAATCATCAACCATATCATTATCCATCTAACTAGAGTCTACGGTTGGTAAGTTTCCGGGGAATATCCAATTTCCCCGAGATAAAAAACCTATGTGTTATTCCAAAACACGCCCAAACTACATCCAGATCCAATAACGCGTTCTGACGTATTCGAATAACAAATATCCACCCATCCATCTAAACTATTAAGTATAACAAAGCATAAGTTATATTTCCCTATGGACACTTTTAATAAGTGAACATACGATGCACCTGCGTGATTTGAAGATGAACTTTGCTCAACTTTTCAGTAACTCTTCAGCTGGGCGCGCGCAGTGCATAGAGCCAAGTTCATGCAAACTACAAGCGTAACTTTGTTCAGGGAGTAAATTTTAAAATTGTTTCACGATCGATGTAGGTATGTACCTATGTGGAAATTTATTATTTGCCTTTGTAATGAGAATAGAATATTTGCATTTTTCTTCTTTTGAGGTTCTCAATTCGACTGGTATTTTTTTTTATGTTTGTTACCTCATAACTTGCGACTGGGCGAAGCGATTTAAATTATTTTGTTTGCAGAGTAAGTAATTCTAAGTTTAAGGTGTTATTAATTTTATTTGCAATCAAATAATAAGGAAATTAATATATAATTTTGGTTTTACATATACACTTTTCATCTCGGGTAAAATTGATGTTCTGAGAACGCAAGTAAAACCGCAGTCGGTGACTACTATTTTACTAATATTGCGACATAAATGCGAAAGTGAGTTTGTTACGTTTTGACGCCTAAATCACATAATCAATTTTAAAAATTCATTGTATCTACCATAGAAAGCTAGATTATCAACAATTAACAAAGTTTATATTTATCCCTATATTCTTACGGGAACGGGAACTTTTGAAGGAGGTAAGGTACAACAGACTAAGTAGTCCGTTCCAAATTTGGAGCAGCCCAACTGGGGTAGCACCACCACCTTACAGAAGACCGCAGCCAAATAACACTTACTATGCGGAAAACGCAGGGCGGAAGCTAGTCTATACTAATATTATAAAGAGGAAAACTTTGTTTGTTTGGTTGTAATGAATGGGCTAAAAAACTACTGGATCGTTTTTAAAAATTCTTTCACCATTCGAAAGCTACATTATCCACGAGTAACATAGGCTATATTTTATCTCTGTATTCCCACGGGATCGGGAACTACGCGGGTAAAACCGCGCGGAGGTAGCTAGTGTAATATATAATAGAAACAATATTGAATTCCAGATCTATCACGATATTAAACACACCAATGAACCAGGATCTCCTTATCTTACCTACTAAAACTTATTAACAATCGACATTCAACCCTATCTCATTGGCCTAGAGTATATTTCGAATCGCATAACATTTCGAATGGAAAAAAGGCTGCGACAGACTGTAGCAGGTGTGTTCCAACAGAATCACCCGAGCATTCGTTGTTCGTGTACGCTTGGATGATCACGCTCTTATTGGAAGAATATAGGGAAATACATCGCATAGCGACACTGTGTTTATTCGGCGAGAAGACACCGGTTCACCGTGTCCCCGTGTCAATAGACAAGATCGTTGATAATAAATAAATGTGATGTATTCCAACTAGCGTAATATTATTTCAATAGATAAGTCTCCTTTGATAGTACTTTGGTGTGTAGTTGGAATTTATGTCGATAGTAAAAATGCGCATAAAAAAATATATTTTTAAGGTAATATAAGCTGTAAGTAATGGCAAAGCTTTATGTAACCTAAGATATGTACCTATTTATTTAAACATGTTCAAAGCAGGTAGAAGTTAGTTAAATATAAGTGAAAAATTTACATTCAATTTGATAAATAAATATCTAAGGACTTTTGCTACGCATGGTAAATCTGATTCTAAAACTAAACTTGTAGGTGATTTAAGAGCGAGTTATATGCATCTAGTCACAAAAAATCCGAAAAAGCGACCCTACGACCTGGAACAGCTAACCACAAAAGCAACCAGCTAGTCCTTATAATTGTAAGGATTAAGGTTAAGATTATAAACTCTTCTTGTTCTTCCTGCCCTAATCCCGCCTCAGCAGGGTCGGGACAACATGTATTTTCTTCCATTTCTCTCTGTCAGCCGTCATTTCAGTCATCACTCCCTTCTTACACATATCACCTTTCACACAATCCGCCCTTACTTTCGGTCACATTCATAACTGCACTTTCCTCGTAACATGGTTAAGATTATTAACTAAAAACGGGTGGGGCTGTGCCGGGGCACACGGCAGTTGGTTTTAAAGTGAAACATCTGTGTTAGCGAATCGCTTTTAAAGTAAAAGATTGAAATGAAAACAAATGAACTCAATGTCATAACAGCAAGCTGACTATATAAGTGAAATATTCACACCACATTTTTGTTTCTAAGACTAATAGTTTTTTAATTATTAAGGTACGATGATATAGACCTTTTCGTTACGGTCCACTTTTTAAACCCGTATGTTTCGGCGCGATTTTAAGACGTTTCACGTCAAAAGTCAAAAAACAAAACCATTTAAAGACCATCTGCAATAATAAATTCAAACACCGTGTCAAAAACATTTGACACAACATTATTTATTAACAACGATAAAAAGCACGGCCGAGCGCACACTAGGCGATATTTCAAGCACATCATGAAGGCGTGTACACGGGGGTTGTTTGTAAAGGACACGGCAAACACATATTGCCCGTAGCCGGCACACGACAATCAAACTTAGGGGTGAGATTTGCCTATTGGTTGTTGGGCCCCGTGTTCGAAAGGCTGTAAAAATTGAAGGACTAAATATGATGTGTGAGGTGACATGGTTATTTGTTTTGTGAAGGATTTTTTAAGCTTTAGTTAAGATTACGATTGTTCTAATAAGCTAGCTTTGTTGCTTGACCAAAATAAATTTAAGTTACTAAGAAATGAGAATTTGGTGTATATCTTTAAAGTTACATTGCTTTATATAGGTAGTTTTAGTTTAAGCTTCTGTATACCTACATTAAATATATTATTTTTGTAATAGTCATAAATTAAAATTATTGTATCTCACTAAATTAGAATTAATTAAAATTAATTTACATTATGGCATTCAAGCAAAAACAACCGAATTGATTTCTCACATAGAATAATACCTACTCGTAGCTTTAACATTGTCTCTATTTTCAATGACAATGTTTTTTGAGTTTTATTTGTCAAATAATTTAATGGGCATGTAAATACATTATAAAAATTGCGGTACTAAGCTCTACGTATGACTGAAATGAAACCCAAAAACCATAGACCTTGAAAATTTTAATTAAAATATATGATTCAGTCAACTTGTCATCATCTATTATCAAAATCCAATATATTAAAAATCCTAAACAAACCACCGCTAATTTAACAAGACAAAATGTACAAACAGACCGGCAATAATTCACGAATTTTTATTACATGTCGGCAAACAAATAATAAATATCGCAGATCCACACACATTTCTAATCCAAACTAAACCTTGTTCCTTAAAAATATGGTTCAATATCCAATACAGATAGACGAGGTAGAATGGCGATATAAAATCGACTTTATCGGTAACAGTTTAAGGTTCACTATGGATTGGAGTTGTTGGAAGGTGTTGGTCCTAATAGTTGGTAGCGGAGTAGTCTGCGTGATTTACTGATGCCAGGGTGGATGAAAAATTGCCGGCCATGAGGCACAAATCATCGCCACGCCTAACGCCGCAGATAGACGGACAAACAATTTAGTGTTTCCCGATAAATATCCGATACTGTTCCCAGTGTTGCCATCCTTATTAGGGCGCCTAGAATATTTTTATGCTGGCAATATTAAAAGGTTATTTTAGGCGTAGCGCTTCTTAATGAACACGTGAAATATAATATTAGAGGTATTTTTTTCGTAAACGTTAAAGGTTTATGTTGAAACTAAATTTATAACGTAATTGGTGTTTTTTTTATATATTTTAGGTATCTTATGTATCAATCTATAACAGGTATAAAACAAGGCTAAAATGTACGTAACCGTGTCTCCTTTTATGATAAAAAGGATTGTACCAACGGCAAGTTACATTACCAAGGAGTAATCTAAGACTAAGATTTCATATTCCAAAAATCCTCCACGTAAATGATATTATTCTGCATCCATTCCAACCTATTACATCATAATAAACGTACACTGAGTATTATTAATCACAATTGAGATTAGTGGACCTCTCCCTCACTCCGGAGGCGAGGGAAGGGGAGGAAGATAGATAAACAATAATATTTGCTAAGACGACTCGTAATGGAATACTTTCTAGGTATTTGATGAGGCTCCGTTTACGTGCTACGGTTAGTAGAAAAGGTACAGTGTTGCTAGCGGAAAATATATATTTTTTTACTTTTGACTGATTTGGTAATATTATAAGTAGTTTTTTAGTATTTCCTTTTATTGGAAAAAGTCAGTTTTAGACGAAACTAACATTTATTATTTGTAATTAAAATCACATTACATGACTATTATATGATAATGACTAAATTAATAATTTAAAAAGAGTAATTACTGAGTTTATTGCCGGTTCTACTCAGTACAAACAGCTTTCAGAATTGAGCATTTATAATGGCATAAGAGCTTGTAAAGGCATAAATAATATTTTGTTTTTATTTGCTGACTCTACCACCAGCTCGATTCATCACACAAGCCACAGATGACAGCAGTAGGTCAATGGGTATTTCATCACTTTACTCGTACATCATAAATAACAATACTCCCTCATCTCACAGCTTAACATTATACTTGATAAATATAGTATGATACTATACTATAAGATGATACTGGTGCAATAATAACAAGCTTTAAAGTCTATGGTATATTTTTTATACATATAATATTCAGAAGTCGAGTTACATGTCTAGCCAACAAGCTACAGAAGCTTGGCAAGGAAAATTTTAATTGTAATTTGTTATTTCTTACGTGGAAATTAATGATTAAAAAATAAAATAAAAGTATTATCCAAATAACTTTTTTTTAAATTTTCGCGTACGAAATTCATTCTTCTAACGTAATCGATAATAAATAATCAAAATTAAATTTTGATAATAGTTTACTTGGAAAACGTTCCTATATAGGTATATAGACCATGGACATTTTTAATAACTCACTGATCTTACATAAATATAAATTGATATTTTTTTTAAAATATTGACAGTAAAAATGCCCTTAATAATAATATATAAGACAAGCATCTTTTTTAATAATACACCTAACAAACACTTAAAGATATCCGATGATAAATATCCTGAAATATATATCCTGGGACATTTTTCACACACGGTCAATCTGATTCCAAAGTAAGCTTCAAATGAAGCTTGTGTTATGGTAACCAGATAGCTGATAAACTATGCTACATTTATTACTTTTAAATACATAGGTACATATTATAGATATTTACATCCAGACACAGAACAAACAGACATATTCATGCATACAAATGTTTGTCCTGGGCGGGATTCGAACCCACGACCCGCGGCTTGAGAGTCAGGGTCACTAACCACAAAGCCAACCGGGCTTTCAAGATGATAAATAACGACCCCCAATTTAAAAAATAACCTATTCTTTACTTTAATGACATGAAAGTTGCCAGTAAAAAAAATCCTATTATACTCAGCGACCATAGACAAAATCTATGTAAGATTACATAACTGGCAATGTCAATATGCTTACATAGCAGCCGATGAAGCGGTGGACAAAGGGGCCGACACTAATTGGAGGTGTCAGAGAGCGCTGAATCGACGACCTAAGTACTACTACAACGTACTGTATATATGTATGTCTGTACTCTAGATAATAATCTACTAGTTGACCCGCGCAAATTCGTTAGCGGCACTTGCCCGTTTTCGCAACAGTTTTGATTGATGCTCCGCTCCTATTCGTCATAGCGTAATGATTTATACATAAAAACCTTCCTTAAGAATCACTCTATATAAAAAAAACTCATCAAAATCCGTTGCGTAGTTTTAAAGATGTAAGCATACATAGGGACAGACTGACGGCGGATAGCGACTTTGTTTTATTCTATGTAGTGATTAGTTTCTACCTCAAGATTTCACGATTTCTGTCAAGTCTACGAACCAGCTACAATTGCTAGGACGTAGCAAATATTTTCGTAGCACACAAGTACTTAAAACTAACTAACAAACCAGTGGGTTTAAAAAAGTATGAGATTAAGTTGCAAAAAAAGGATTTTAAACCTTATGGGTTACTAGCGGATGATAGACCATTTCATAATAGTACAATTTCATATTTAAAATAAATAAATAATTTATAATTTTTTAATTCGATTGTCACAGTATTTATAGCCAATTATGGATTCACACTAAAAGTACCGAATTATTTTATAATGTGGACACGAAACATTAATCTAAGAGAAGCAAGAAAAAAATTGTCACAGCCAAACCAAACACAACATTCGTAACAATAAATAAAATAATATATATTTCTGAGTAATAATCGTACATATCACGTACTCGGCCAAAAAAACCATCTGGACCGACCAATATGAGGTTGCGTAGACCCTTACAACTATACACACAGACTTATAATCTAACTAGACATCGCAATATGTACTAATATTATATATGCGAAAGTAACTCTGTCTGTCCGTCTCGCTTTCACGCTAAAACTATTCGATTTAAATGAAATTTGCTACACAGATATTCTAGAGCCTGAGAAAGGACATAGGCTACTTTTTATACCGGGAAAAGATAAAGTTAATGTTATTGCTTGAAAACAGTTCATACAATTATGATCTTCAACATATGTTTTATGGTTTTTCATGTTACGCTATTACAGCATGCAATTTTTAATACATTTTTAGTTTAAGGAAAATGGAAGATCTCCCGGGAACGCGGGTGAAACCGCGGGGAGCCACTAGTATTACTATAATTTATTAGTCTATGGCCGTACACGTCCAGCAACTGAGCTGAGATCACCAATTATTCGCGCTAACGGAGCGCGTGGGAAATGTCCAAGCTTCATTACCCAACTAACATTTTGGTAATAAGAATAAGGGCTACATGAGCTGCTTAAGAGGATTTTTGTAACCCAAGGTTCTGTAAAGGCACTAACAACTTGGTGATAAAGCGTTCTGTAACTCTCTTCTAACCCTGATTTGGGCCTGTTCGTACGAGAGCTTGAGGCTATTTAATGGTTATAGAGAGTGATAAATAAGTGTTTATTAAGAGTTAGAACAGTGCTACAGTAGCAGTGACTACCACTTCAAGTGTTTTATAAGCTATACACAGGGTATAACTGCAAGCTAAAGTAGTAAAAAAGTTATGGAAACCACTTAAATGACTTTTTTGGTAGCAATAAATTTCACCGAAAGCGCTAAATATTTAAACTGTTTCGCAGAGTTTTACGTTCTTGTTAGAGTCAATAGTGATAGTATTTTATAGCACGCATTCATGTCATGGCGTTTTAATAAAATAATTAAGGTAAGTACCTAAAGTGTTTAAGATTACTGGGTGTTATAGGGATTTAATCACATGCGGCGGTAAGTTTACGGTAACAATATATACTAGTTCTCATCTCATTTTTGAAGCGCCCTAAAAATAAACTACTTTTGATGATTAAATGATGTAAAAAAATACTGCCAGAATTTTTTTTTTCTTTATTTATCTTATTTATCAATTCCTGGAGCCTCCTTAAGATATTTTAATTGAAAATTATGAACAATGTAAGTAAATAATTGGACTAGGAACATTGCAATAAGGTTTTTCTTTCACAATTTTATAGAAGGTATATCTTTATTAAATGGCGTCTTAGTTCTAATTACTTAAGCATCCTGATATCTCTGTTATTCCTCCCGTAGTGATTAAATACTGATACTAAGGTGGATTGCAGAATCTAGCTCTATAGGACTTATAATAAACACTTCTTAGATCCTTATAGCTTTCGTAGTAACTCTTAAGACTCGACAAAACTCGTTAGGTGATATAAACTATTTGTCTAACTCTTTTTAAGAATACCAGTTGATAGTAAGTGTTAGTAGACACCTGAGTATCACTCAGAGTGTTTAATACTTCTTGAAGCTATTAGAGTAAGACTTCAGGTGTTACAAGACCTTTCACTACCCCAGTAGTCGAACATCACCCGTTAGTAAGTGTTAGTAGACACCTTACAATTGCTTTTATAGGTTTGTGCAACTAAAAGCTATAAGAATAAGTTATACAATGGTTACGATAAACTCCATACTACCGTCTTGATTTATATTTTTTTTATTTATTACTCTTATTCCTCTGGAAGGTTTAATTATTCATAACTAACCCTACTGTAGAGTCGAAGGTTGCTATCGGAGTTCTTATATACCTTAAATAACAGTAAGAGCTCTAAAAAAGGCTGCCGCTAGCACTAAAATGTTTGTTGGGTACCCAACGATCGTCTGTCCTCAAGTGTAATGTTCGTGAAAATTACGAGCAATGTTTATCTTTGTGTTGTCAACTCCGTGACACGTTAGTTGGATGGTTGGCGAGGTCATTGACCGGTAAATAAATATCTATATATATAAAAGAAAGTTGTGTTAGTTAAACTATTTATAACTCAAGAACAGCTGAACCGATTTGACTGAAAATTGGTGGGGAGGTAGCTTAAAACCAGGAGACGGACATAGGATACTTTTCATTCCGGGAAAATCAAAAATCCCCGGGAACGCGGGTGAAACCGCGGGGAGGCACTAGTAATATATATATTTTAGGTTTATTGTCTTTTATTTTGTTTATGATTTTTTCTTTACTATAATAATCTATACTAATATTATAAAGAGGAAAGATTTGTTTGTTTGTTTGTAATGAATAGGCTCCGAAACTACTGGATCGATTTCAAAAATTCTTTAACCTTTGGAAAGCTACATTATCCCCGAGTAACATAGGCTATATTTTATCCCTGTATTCCCACGGGAACGGGAACTACGCGGGTAAAACCGCGGGGAGGCAGCTAGTACGTAATATTTTTCTGGGCTTATTAATCATTTTAAAGACTAGCATCTTAAATGTACAGCTTTACTAGCAAAGTTAAAACTTATCCAGAACTGAGTGCTTTTAATCATTTTAGCTGCGTACTTAGTTGATTAGGTAATGTTGCAGAAATAGGTATTTTTAACTACCTGCGATGAGACTATCGATTAATAAACTTAAATGTAACATATCCTGAAAATATAATAAATCTTAAGTTTGCTTTGAAAACAGTAATTGCTGGCTCTTCTCAGCAAGACTGACCTTCCAAACCGAGCGTTAGAGTCTGACTATTCATAAGGCCTAATTGAATAAAAATATTTTTCATTTTCATAACTTAGCACTATTTCAAAAGGTTAAACTATATAAAATTCAATCAACTATTACAGTAGTTATATTCACAAGAAGTTAATAAATCGCTCCGGCACAGCTACGGGGCACTTTACTAGATATTTCCTTAACTTGGCAAGCTGCATGCTTTATATGAAAATCTCGACAAAGTTACGCCAAGAAAACTGCACTTTATAACGATGTTTGTGAATTAAAAATAACTATGATATCATTGTGCAGTTTATTTTTCAGTGTTGTACATTGTTTGTGAGGAGTTTACGCTAAAGTATTTTTGTAAAGTCGCACGGCCGCTCTGTTGAGGGTGTTATGAAAAAAACCTTATATAAAACTGTTGTTGGTTGTATTTTCCTTACTTTATGTACACAATAATATAAGCTAAGGTATGTGATAAATGAAGCAGATATTTATCAAAATTTTGTTTGATGTGACCTTTATATTAAACAAGTTCATTTAAACCAGAATTTATTCCCAATGGTATATCCAATGGTATTCCCAATGGAGTACAGTATGGGGTTCTTCAAGAAGGGAGTGAAGAGATATTTACAGGGTCGGCAACGCGTGAGTAACCCCCCTGGTGTTGCAAGCGTCCATAGGCTACGGTAACCGCGCACCATCAGGCGGACTGTATGCCTGTTCGCCACATTTGTGGTATAAAAAAAAATTCTTCCCAGAGCCATCTTGGTTACGTAATTACTTGGTATACCGTTAGATTATGTCCTCGATAAGTTAGCATATAGGATACTTTTTATCCCGGGAAAATAACAGCTTCCCGAGAACGCGGATAAAACCTCGATAATAAATATTTTGTTCAGCGACACAAAAGTATAAACGCCGCAATTTACGAGCCATCATAATTCCAGCCGAAGTAATAATCACAAGATATATTGTTCAATAAGAAACATAAATAATTAATAAGGCATATATTACGTGGACGGGGGCAACCCCGGACCCGCTTGATTGGTATTATTCACATCATAGAACGTCTATGATCGAATTCCCTTTTTTTCTTCAGGAAAATAGCGCAAAGGGAAATAATTACGACGGAGGGCTTTGGCCCCCCTGATCGAGGGGGGGACGCAATTAAGCCTGAGGAAGGGGGATGGAAGGGGGCCTCAAAGCCAGGATCATTTTCCATTAGGTGTGCTTTTGTTCATATAGAGCTTACGGTGGCTAAAAATAATACTTTTCCTCGAAATCGGCCGACGAGGTCGACTGAAAATGTGTTAGTGGGAAATGAAATATTCTCGTTTCAATGTTTCTTTACATGTTTGTATTGAGTGAAAAAATGCGAATGGTTGTTTATGATATAAATGATATTCATACAATTATATATTTAACCTGGAATATTTGAAGTGGTTGTAAAAGTAGAGGAAGACCGAAAAAAGTATGGATGGATTGTGTGTTAGAAGTGAGAGATGAGATGACTCAAATGCAGCTGAAAGGGACACCTTAAATCGCTCTAGCTGCTTAGACGTGAAGAAGACGTATCAAAAATACAGACTCCCACAGTCAAAAACTTTCACCATTATAATATTGAATATTAGTGCTAATAGCAGCAAAACCAATATTCCGAACCGAGCGTTAGAGTCTGACTATTCATAAGTGCCTATCTACACTAATATTATAAAGAGGAAAGATTTGTATTTTTGTATGTAACGAATAAACTCAAAAAGTACTGGACCGATTTTAATCATTCTTTTTTCATTGGAAAGCTACATTATCACTAAGTAACATAGGCTATATTTTATCCCTGTATTCCCACGGGAACGGGAACTACGCGGGTAAAACCGCGTGGAGGCAGCTAGTTGGTTGTAAAAGTAAAGGGAGACCGAAGAAAATATGGATGGATTGTGTGTTAGAAGTGAGAGATGACTGAAATGTAGGTGATAGGGAGGACGCCTTAAATCGATCTAGCCGTTTAGACGTGAAGAAGTATCAAGCATACACACTCACATACTCACAAGCATTCGCCTTTATAATATTAATTTCTTAGTGCTTATAGCAGTAAAACCAACCTTCCGAACCGAGTAATAAGACTCTGACTATT
Organism: Thyatira batis; assembly: GCA_905147785.2. NCBI lineage: Eukaryota > Metazoa > Arthropoda > Insecta > Lepidoptera > Drepanidae > Thyatira > Thyatira batis. The sequence continues at coordinate 11,309,603 of LR990489.1, forward strand.
CATAAGTGTTTTTGAAGGCCTATTTGAATAAAAAACATTATCATTCATTTTATTTTCATCTTTAGTTCGATTTATGCTCTGTCTCTGTCATCAACTAAGCTATCACGTGAGAGGTCCAAGTATAGGGCCCTTGTTATGAACTGGGCCAATAATCTGTTAATCTGTTCAGACATTTGATAATATTAATGAGGGTTATACCTAATTATTGAGACAATTGGGAATTAGCTCGTGGACCCGTTAATTAGGTATTTGTTTTCACATTCCGTTAAATATGTGGGAGTTTCTGGATAATTTTAATGATGAAGATATTAACATTGTATTATTTAGGAATTAAAACTGAAAATGAAATGAAATTAAAATGCATTAATAGCATTATGGCGGGTTTTTCGCTTACGAGTTCATCTATACTAATATTATAAAGAGGAAAGATTTGTTTGTTTGATTGTTTATTGTTTGTAATGAATAGCCTCCGAAACTACTGGACCGATTTCAAAAATTCTTTCACCTTTGGAAAGCTACATTATCCCCGAGTAACATAGGCTATATTTTATCCCTGTATTCCCACGGGAACGGGAACTACGCGGGTAAAACCGCGGGGAGGCAGCTAGTAATCTATATATATAAAAGAATGTCGTGTTAGTTACACTATTTATAACTCAAGAACGGCTGAATCGATTTGGCTGAAAATTGGTGGAGAGGTAGCTTTGTACCAGAAGACAGACATAGGATACTTTTTATCCCGGGAAAATTGAAGATCCCCGGGAACGCGGGTAAAACCGCGGGGAGCCTAGTTTAATAGTAAAAAGTACTTATAATGAAATGATTACCAATAAAAAGCATTATAGTGGGTTTTACGCTTAGGAGTTCATAATTATGAACATAACAAAGCTGTGACCTTAATACTATTCTTTCACGGTAGGTTTGACTCTATAAGTTTGTTAAAAAATCTTTAGTTTAATTAAATTTAACTTTTCATTTACATATAAATAAAGGCGAGACCCATTAGTCATATATAAGTATGTATTTAAAAGTAGTATATGTAGTATATCAGCTATCTGGTTACCATAACACAAGCTCACTTTGATGCTTAATTTGGAATCAGATTGGCCGTGTGTGAAAAATGTCCCAGGATATTTATTATTTATTTATTTATTAGTTAGATTAAATTAATATCCTAGGTATTTTTTTATACATGACTCATCTGATTCTAAGCGAAACTTGTACTATGGTAACTAACTAGCTCTTAAAATAGATATTTATACGGATGCACCCAAATGTTCAGTGCAGGAAACAACGCTTGATAATCAGATTTTTCTTACTAGAAATCCTTATAAGATTGAACTAAGCCAATATCGGCTCGCTTTAAAATCACGCATAGGCAAGTTATCTTAATAGGGGAGAAGAGGGGAGGCTCAAACAACAATTTGTATGCATGCATGCGTATTCAGGCATGAAGTTCCATTGGAAATCCTTGATTATACACACACGTTGGCACTTGTCTATGTGTGGGTGAGTAGGTATGTGTATGTGTGTAGTGAAATTGCTTCGCCTGCCTAGCGTTGGAAACACCGGCAGCTTAACCGACCGACGCCACTGCGAATACTAAGCGAAACGGGGTGTGGACTCTGTGTGAGAGGGGGACGAAAGATAGAAATATCCTTTAGGTCTAAAAAATCTTCATTTCATGTTTTAAGCAATGCTCTGTTAAAATCGTGTGAATTTGAGTAGTATATTTTTCCTTTAAATCATCTGATAAAGGTATACTATAGATAGAAGACCTCGTTGAAACCAATAATGATAGAATTGATAGTTACAAATCAATGACCATGTTTTAAAATGTGACATAGGTATAAAATGATAAATTAGATGCCTGAACAATACATTTTTAAATCAATTACTTTGATGCAACAAGTCTGTAGGTAAGTCTTTCAAAATTGACTAATCCATATAATAATGCACTGAAGTTATGTAAGAATTTTTAACATGTATTTCATTTAGGTATAACGCAAAACATAAACAAAATATTGAGGAGAAAATTAAATCAAATGTAGTAAATCAGGGTCAATTTTCTTTCTTTTAAACACCTTTACTTTCTAATCTTGTAAAAAGCCTTTAACTTCTACTAATGTAAGCACACCATTTAAAATTCGATGCCGCTAAATCTTATAGAATAGACAGACACCATTCTACATAATGAAACGTTGTTCCTTAGACGAGACAAATTGGCGTGCATCTAATCCCTCCAGAGTCTAAACCTAACAAGCAATATTCAACTTAAGCCCATTAGAATTAAAGTTGTAAACCGAAGAGCATAACAGCTTTGGTATAATGAGAACGAATGAAGTATGTAACTGGATACACGTGTTCTAACGCGTCAGGTGTTATTTATAGCTTGGTCGGGTTTTAGTATTAAATCTTCATTATTTGATGGTACAGGCCATGGGTACACGGACGTTTGTCATGAACTTTTTTAATGTGTTAAAGGGTCGTGTTTTAGGCCTTTTTTGGGACTATTTAGGTTACGAAACAAGCTTGGGATAATGGCCTAACCCCTGTTAGTACTTTTAAAAAGAAGAAATTTTATGTTGGTTTTAATGAATTTGAATAAAAATCTTTTATTTTATTGAATTACGTAGTATGCAAATATTACTATTTATATACCTTAAACTTATTTTTGCTAAATCTGAGCTTATTATTTGAAAATATACATAAAATTATATTTTCTAAGTGACTTAAAGTAGTATTACGGGAGCTTAATGCTGTTGATGTACAAGCTTTATTAACAACATGTGCAACTTGCATAACTTCAAGCTTATGCGGTCAAGAAAGACACCTTAAGGTATATTGATTAAAAACGATATATAATCACTATTATGATAGTAAAAAGTTTTATAGTAAACTAGTGGCTCCCCTCGGCGTCACCCGCGTTCCCGGGGATCTTCAATTTTTCCGGGATAAAAAGTAACCTATGTCCTCTCTCAGGCTCTGGATTATCTGTGTACCCAAATTTCATTTAAATCGGTTCAGTAGTTTTAGTGTGAAAGCGTGACAGACAGACAGACAGAGTTGCTTTCGCATTTATAATATTAGTATGGATAATAGAAACCGAAAAGATGTGTTATTCGCACTTATTTTTCACTCGACAGTCCAAGAAAAAGAGTAATCTTTTCATTCTTCATGTCCTAAGATTTTGTAGACGTCAACTAAAATATATTGTATATGAATTTCCAAAACTAAAGAAGAATAGCATACCTCAAGTTTTTATGATATACATGTATCTATACTAATATTATTAAGAGGAAAGATTTGTATTTTTGTATGTAACGAATAAACTCAAAAGTACTGGACCGATTTTAATAATTCTTTTTTCATTAGAAAGCTACATTATCACTGAGTAACATAGGCTATATTTTATCCCTTTATTCCCACGGGAAAGGGAACTACGCGGGTAAAACCGCGCGGAGGCAGATAGTTTAATAATAATAAAATGTTTAACAATAATTTTGAGACTTACCCGAGCGCGCGACCGCGGACCCTGTTGCTGATAGTCGTAGTTTCGTCCCTGGTACAAACAAACAAACAACATTTAAATAACTATAACTGAATAATTTATCTAATAATAAACTGGACCTAACATAATTTAGGAGAATCAATTCATAAATCTATCGATCTAGTACAAAATCGCAAGAAAAATCAATAGAAAAATCCCTACTAATATTATAAATTTGAAAGTTACTCTGTCTGTCTATTACACTTTCAAATCAAAACATTTTACCTAAATTATGATACAAATATAGACTACATACAGCTTGGGAAAGGACATAGGCCAACTTTTATCCCGGGAAACTTGAAATAAATTTAAAAATCCCCCGAGATTGCTAGTAATATATACAATTACAAGCAGTCAAAATAAATGGACAACAAAACTTTTAAGTAACCAAAAAGAAAATTGTTCACGAAAACTTAAAGATTCCAATTCCCGGTATTGGAATTTTCGTAAAAAAAATTACCAACCGCCAACAGTTTCCCGGACACACAATTACCCAAGTTCCAAGTAACACTACAAGGATCAAACAAAATAACTAACAAGCCTCAAAGTTCTGTAAGCTTCGGGAAAGCTCCGCGAAAGCTCCGCTACCTATTGTAACGTTTAATCCGCGTGTGACCGCGAGGACGCGTTAATTCCGTTACCGCTTTGCTAATTCAATTACACTATAAAGTTACATTTTCATAGCGTTATTGGATTTCTAAATAGTATATCTATACACAAAATAGCTATCTGCATCTGTTTGTGTGAATAGACCGGTTGGGTTAGTGGCCTTGAAATTCAAGCCACCGGTCGTGGGTTCCAAGCCAAGACAAACATTTGTATGCATGGATATGTGCGTTTGTTCTGTGCCTAGATTTAAATATCTATAAGTATGCTATATAAGTATGTATTTCAAAGTAGTATATGAAGTAGGTATCTAGCTCTGCTAAGTTTGGAATTAGATTGGACAAGGGTGAAAAATGTCCCCGGATTTTATTGCTAATTGTATCATTCCTTATAGGTTAGATAGTAGAGGAATAGGGGGATAAAATATAGTAAATGTTACTCCTTGATAATCTAGCTTTCCACTGTAAAGAATGATTTAAACTGATCTTGTAGTTTTTAAGTTTTCCTCTATATATAGAAATATACAGAAGTAACCACTACTCTATTCAATTACAGCTAAACACAACTCGACCGCAGTGTGTTCAAGTTGAAACGTTAACTTTCTGCCACGCCACTTGACACCGCATTATGTGATAATTTACACGTACATTTGCATGTAATTGCCGTGTCTGTGTGTTAGTTGTACACGATTTTATGACGTCATAATTGCTGGGGAACTTTTGACGTGTACCGTAGATATTTAGTTACCAGTGGCTTTCCGCAGGTTAACCCCCGTACCCGGGATATCTTCCATTTTCCCCGGATAAAAAGTAGCTTATATCCTTTCTCAGACTCTAAGCAATATGTGTACCAAATTCTATTTAAATCGGTAGGGTAGTTTTAGCGTAAAAGCGAAACAGACAGACAGAGCTACTTTCGCATTTATACTCGTAATATTAAGTTAGGATTCACTTGTTTCTCTGTTGAGTGGGAATCGAATCGGCGGCTTGTAACCACGAAGTCAGGTTTGTAAACCACGAAGCCAACCAGCCACTTTCATAGTTCCATCATAAAAAAACCTAACAGACAAACTCTCAGTTCTATATAACAAAAAAAAATGGAAAACAACTAAAACTGCAAACGTTTTCGAAGCAAAACTTCACTCAGTCGGAACAGAAGCGAGAAGAGTTCCTAACCGAGTTTCCTCCAACGTAATAATCTCGCAAACTCGGCTATATTTCATAACTAATTCAGTTTTAAAACAACACAGTGGCTATAACCGGCGGCGAGGGCGGAAAGAAATGACCCCAAAGTGGGAAAGGGACACTTAAAAATTCCATAAAGCAAACTTAAATTGAACGATATCAACAAGTTCAGATTATGGGCGTGTTAAAATTTAACCACCCCTGTGGGAATAAGCCGTAATACGATTCACAATGGTGGTAACACAACTTAAACTTAACTTTCAGTGGAAAACAAGTCTCCAGCTTAAGTAATAACGTGAAAGTTTTTACGACTCTCCGTCAACTTGTAATTGAAATTATAATTTGGTATTGAAAAGAAAAACATTGGAATTTAGTTTTGGCGAGGGTAAACCTCTTGGTTCGCGAAAGGCTGGATTTGCGTTTTCTTTGTTTTGTTGGTAAAAATAATTTCATTGTGTTGTATAATAGCTTACAGCCTGTTTACAGTCGGTTGATCTCATTTATTCCGTAAAAATAGTTAATCTAAGACTTATTCTGGTACTGTACCATTTTTTACCAAAGCCTTTCTGCGTGAAAGAGTTCATACTTTATATTTTTTGACTATTAAATCTTATATATAAAATTCTCGTGTCACAATGTTAGTTATCATACTCTTCCGAAACGACTTGACCGAGTTTTATAAAATGTTATATGCATATTCAGTAGGTCTGAGAATCGGCTTATTTATTTTTGATACCCCTGTGTTCACGGGAACGGGAACTACGCGGGTGAAACCGCGGGACAACTATTAATATTTTATGTATGTATGGAGTGGACTTAAAATAAAAACACAAAGATGGCAAATGGCATACAAAAATATGCTGAAACTTAAATTAAATTCTATTTCGATCCGAACTTCGCGTTGTTTGAAAAAACACGCTTTATCACAGTTTTTATGTAAAATTAGCAAACAACTCGCCCTTTGTGTAAAAAAAGAAATGATTGTAAATCCATGGAAATTGTCCTCAGAGACGAAATTTATTCCACTCCGGCTCTTGTTTAAGATATAGACTCAAAGCGGACCTAACGATGACAAAAGAAGAAAGAGACAAAATGGCTGCTTTTGCATATTATTTGGAACTGTAAAAATACTTGCAGTGTCCTTCGTCGTCAATATTATAAAGAGCAAGGATTTACACTTTATTTCTAACTTGACGTGTCTGAGTAAATGTGTATGTGTTTGTCTCTGGCATCGTAGCTCCCAAACGGATGATCCGATTTTAATGCGGTTTTTTTTATATTCAAAAACAACTGGATATTAAAAAAAAACTTATTTAACATTTTAGGTAACTTTCAAGTGATATATCTCAGAAAAGGAAGTTGCGAAGAGGAAATTAAAAGACGGTGTGCCATGACCCGATCAGCCGTGGAAAAGCTCACGAAGATATGGAAAGATCGCCGCATAACCAAAAACACCAAGGTTCGCTTAATGAGATGCCTAATATTTCCTATCTTCCTGTATGGAGCTGAAACATGGACGGTCCACCAAAAACTTCGCAAAAAGATTGACGCCCTTGAGATGTGGTGTTGGAGACGTTTGCTAAGAATAAAATGGACTGCTCACCGCACTAACGTTTCCATCCTGAAAGAGCTGCGCATCAAACAAAGACTTTCGTCGATTGTTCAAGTGCGAATCCTAACGATGTTTGGACATATCATGCGCAATGAAAGCTCTTTGGAACGATTAGTGGTACAAGGAAGAGTAGAAGGTAAACGTTCTCGCGGCCGATCACCCACAAGATGGACAGACCTGATAAAATCGTCAGCAAAGTGTTCCCTCATCGAATGCACACGCACTGCCAGGAATAGAGAGAGATGGAGAAGCCTCGCAAAAGCCACAACCGACAGCAGACTTTCCATAACCACGACCACTCCGCCAGGAGTGTACGACTGAGAAGAAGATCTCAGAAAACATAAATCTTCTAAAAATGTAAATAAAACCTCAGAACAGTAGCTTAATTAAATGAAAAACATCATCAAAAGCAAGCAAGCTCATGGTAAGTTACTTTTCCCGCTGTCACCTTTGACATGGTCTTGTCTTGTAGAAAAAATCGACGCATTAGCGATCCAGACATTGGGTAAACAGAATTAGTCGGCAGTAAACGAATCAGAGCTTTGTTTATTTTAGGTATGTAATTACTGAGCCCTAGTAATAAGTTTTCTGTGAAATGGTAATCGTAGGAAAAATCCACTTTTAGTCATAGTGCTTTTTGCAAACACAAATCCAAAGCTTCTTCGTTTATAAGCTTGTAATTTAGTGTGATGTCAACTTGTATCGTGCCACGCAACAGATTTTAATGCGGTCTTTAATAATATGTAAAGTGATTTAAGTCGTCTGTACGTATAGTTACAATTTTTTTTTTGAATATATATATACCCTGCAAAGGGTCGCTAGTATATAAATTGTCATTATAAATCTTATAATTTTTATAGATGGAAGAACTTACGTCGTCAGTATTTAACCATCATAGAAACGCGTGTAAAAACAATTGTATTACTAAAAAATTACAAATCAGATTGAAGTCTTGAAGATCTCAAATAAATAGCGAAGCATTCTTCATTATAATGAAAGAGAACTTTCAAGCTCTACATAATTTACGAAAGCAAACGCCTTAATGTACTTGACTGTAAATAAGTCAGTTGACCTGCTCGGGTCCATTGTCAGATGTCTGTCTGTCTATCTAGACGCAATTTACTGCCTCGGAACGCTTTGTTATTATTCAGGGACTAGCTTTTTGCCGCTTTGCATGAGTGAAGTCCGTAAAATAACTGCAATCTTTGTATTTTCTTGGCCTTTTGATTAAGTCGGCTGTGGATATAGTGTTTACAGAAAAATAAACAGTTTTTGTAACCAAAATATATTAGAATTTGCACACATCAAAAAACGTGTTGAAAGTAATGAACGCTTTTGTCACACGGAAAAGATCGTGATTCTAACAATATTTTTAGTATTGGTATGTAGTATGAAAAGTATAAAATACTAGCTGCCTCCGCGTGTCTTTACCCGCGTAGTTCCCGTTCCCGTGGGAATACAGGGATAAAATATAGCCTATGTTACTCGTGGATAATGTAGCTTTCAAATGGTCAGTACTTCTTGAGTTTATTCGTTACATACAAAAATACAAATCTTTCTTCTTTATAATATTATTAGTGTAGAAGTGTAGAAAACTGAATCCCTTTTTTTCTGGTCTATGGTAGTCTTAAAACAGAGATTGTTTACAGGTAGATTTATTTGAAAAATAATTGGTTCTTCTTCAGTATCGCTTAAATTTGCAATTATAAACATACGACATTTCTATAGACTTCTTTTACTTGATTTTAGTGATCTTTCAATCGTCTTCTTTACCCTTCTATAAGATTACAGGTAAGTCTGCACCATTAAATAACCGAATAATACCACCGGCTAGGAGCACACGAAGGCGGCACAAGACACACAAAGGGAGCATTAATCATTCTCAAAGGAGCGCCGCGGTAAGTATCTATGCATTATAAATCGCTACTCATACGTACCTAGTGGTTGATAATAAATTGTCTTTGTACTGCGGCCCTTGCTCTTACTAACTGTAGTATATTTGCTTTCACTGAATACAAGCTAGCCTTTGTCTATTCAGACGCTATTCTCTGAAAGACTGTCTTGAGTCTGCTATTTTAGCCGTTAATCAATCTTTAAGAATCTAGTTGTACTTACTGGAATATTGAAATTTAATGAAATTAGGCCCTTATGAAATGTCGACTTTAATGCTCGGTGAAGACTGTTATGATTCTTCAATACCTACTCAAGTTCTGGTATATTTATCTACTGATAGTTATATGTATAAGGTAAGGTATATTTCTCTACACAAATAATATTCTAAGAAAAAATATCTCATGTAATTTTTTCAAAATTTTGTATGTTGTAGTTTAACAAAGGTTGAGCGCACTATTTCTGTGTGAAAAGCCATTTATTACAAACGAAAAACGTGAGCATATAATCCTAGGACGCCATTTTGAAATCAAATTTCACGAGCATTTCCCAACAAATCTATTGCTATTAAAATCACATACATCAAACGGGCCGCGGTCCTATTTCTTCCTACCTTGCAATTCGTAGGCTTTCATACATCAAAGAAAACGATTTTGTAATATTCTTCTCGCGTGATACTCGTAGCTTTGTTTCAAACGGGTCGAGACTCGCGAGCGAATTGTCAAAAGCATATATAGTTGCCCGACGTGGCGTAGGTGCCTTTTGTTCGTGGAAATATTTCGATGTTACGGAAGGATATGACGAAAAGAAAATGATTTATTGAATTTATTAAGTTTCGTTCTTGGTGAATATGTATATTATTTTAGCTTCCGGGGCGCGGTTATATCCGCATTTGAAGCTTGCCGGAGATAAAAAAACCTATGTACTATTCCAGAATATACGCTAACACTGTTCCAAGTTTTATCCAGATCCCTTCAGGCATCCTGGCGTAAATAATTGATAGAAATTAATTGAGAAAAAAAAGTTCAGAGAAAAATCTGTGAACCGTGTAGGTATTAATATCTGATATCAGTAAATGTGACTATTGCGTCACCAAAATATATCTACAAGAAATTGGAATGAAAATCTTATAGTACCCAAAATAGTAGGTACATGTAGAATACGAACTTAGTTTATTTTGGAATCAAATCAGCTACATGTAATGAAATGTCCCAGTATTTATTTGCTCAGCTTTAACTAGACGAAACCATACTTAGTGGGAATGTAAGACTTTAAATTTCATGCAAATACTTTACCACGTTACACAGTTTACTAAATACCTAGTCTTGCCATAAATATTGATACAAAGAAAAAAAAAAATTTCTACTGCAAATAACATTTATTTCTTTTACAGCGTGTTAGTTTAATACATAAGTATAAAACAATTTAAAATAGAATAAGCTTATTCGAAGTGGTCTCCATTGGCTGCATTACAGTCCTTTAAACGTTGAGGCCAGTTATCGATAGAAGCACGCACTCTTTTCGTGGAAAAAATCTTCACTGAAAATCGTATGGATTGTTTTAGGGACTCCAAATTATCTTGGCATTAAGAGCAAGCCATACTCTCTAAAACTGACCATAAATCATAATCCAGCCGAATAAGATCGGGACTAGACGACGGTCAGTCTTCAGCTCTGATGAAGTCCGAAATGTTCGTTTCCAACCAAGACTGCGTAGACCGAGCTTTATGACCCAGCGCCAAGTCTTGCTGGAAGGACCATTCTTGATTATTGAACATGGTGTTGTTAAGAGGGTTCATTACTTTCTGAATAATGCTATCTTGATACAGTTGTGCCGATGTTTTGATTCCTTTTTCACAAAAGTATGGCTCAGTCACCCCTTCATAGCTAATATCCCACCAAACCATCACTGAAGACGGATAGTGCCCACGTTGCACTCTGTCGACTAATTGGGAAGCTTCCTTAGAGCCTTACGCATAAATAAGGTCATTTTGTTGTTAAAATGTTGCTCAGTTGTAAAAAAATTCTCATCTGTAAACATTTTTTTTCTGTGACCAGGGTGTTTTCAGGTCCCTCTGCGTACCGCTTCAGTAGTCGTTTCGATGTTACCACCCTATTCTTTTTTAAATTATCAGTTAAGAAATTACCAGTATATCTCTTATAGTCTGCAAGTCCTAAGTCATTTTTTAAAATACGCGACATGGTTCTAGGTGCTATCTTCATCTCCCGAGATAAAATCTATTGCTTTCGGAGCGGATTTCTTCGAATTCTTGCCCTTACTGCTTTGACCACCTTTTTCCTACGAACACTACGTGGACGGCCAGATCTTTTTCTGTCTCAAATAGAGGAGGTCTTATTGTAGCCATTAATAGCCCGGTACACAAACATTTTACGAATACCAAGCGTATGGAGAGTTTTCAAAACTGCATTTGGCTCCATACCTACTTTGTGTAACGCAATCACAGCGATTCGGTTCTCTTTATCAGTCCACACAATTTTAATATCGCAAAATATTGTACAATGATTGGCGCTAAAATGAGAAAACACAATAAACAATCATATAAAAATAACAGATTCCAAATTCAAATGTAAAATTTTGTTATTTTTAGGTATTTATGGCCAGACTAAGTATTTATCTACCACATTTTAATAATTGATTTTAAAGACTGAGTTATGGAAAGATTCCTCATAAAGTGTCAATATTATTGTACTGCTTTATCAATTACCACCATATCACAAAGGTCACAAGGTACATTTCTAAAGATCACATCATTATAATAAAAAAAAACTTTCTTACCAAGTCGAATGTTTGCATAATTACTTTCGATGCCTTTTAAAGGTACAGGGGTTCGAATGAACAATCTTTAACAAGTTCAAACAAGTTTCGTAGCCAAGTTAAATTGGCTCCCGGTCGAATATTTTGTGTGCCCAACCGTACACGGTATGTTAGATATTTATAGCTTTAGTAGATGGATATGCTATTGATGTTTTTCGAGATGGTATCCCATTGATCGGAAATTTGGAATGCTACAAATATTTACCATCTTTCATGGTTATAAATAAACTGTTGGTTTGATTTTAAGGCTAATATGCTATTACGGAGTATTTCGTGTTTATATTCACAGAATAATGATATTTGAAATATATTGTATACTAACTACCGCTCTGTGGTTTCACTCACGTTGTCAGGGGACCTTTAGCTTTCATGAGATAATAAGTAGCCTATGTTCTTTCCCAAGTTTTCCTCGACATCTGCAGCAAATTTCATCAAAACCGGTTGCGTGGTTTTTGCGTGAAAGCGTTAAGTGACAGACAGAGTTACTTTCGCATTTGTTATATTAGTAGGGAAGTAGGGCTTCAGGTATCTTGGCTTTGGTCAGTCATTTCGACGCTTTTTTAGCTTATTCGCTTTATAAGTGTACAAAAGATATACTTTTTAAGCAAAACAAGTAAATTTAAAATAATTATACGACTACACTTGAACAAGTCTAAAATAAAACTTGGGCCAAAGTTATTCTGAAATTTGGAACAAACTCTGTCAAAGTAGATTAAAAGTCTGTTAAAATCATTGTAGGCTAAAGTCTGGATTTTTCGGCTATGTCTAGAACTTATCGATTTGTTCAAACTTCGTGAAACTTTTGGTCGTCATAAAATTTTCAGTTAACTCGAGTGAACATTTTATTGTTGAGAATTTTACATTAAAATAATGGAGTCAAAATTTACAAACGTTCGGACGTATAAATCTATAGATACATATATTCTAAAGCTGAAGAGTTTTTTTATTTGAGCGCGCTAATCTAGGCTACTATTGGGTTCAATAAAAATAGTTTTTGTGTTGACTTGCTCACTTATTGAGGCCATAGAACATCACGCTGTGATCAATTAGTGCGGAGCATCAAAGAAAAATTTTGCGATATTGGGAATAGGTGACTGAGATAAAGTTGTGGTGTTAGATACTATATGCCTATTTAAATTTATACTGGTACTATTTTTGGTAAATAGTATAACTTAATTAAATCAAAATGCGTCATTGTTTTCGAAACTGACTAAAACTACATCATAATTATCTTAATTAAATATCCATTAATATGTTGACTGCATTTGATCTTTTATAAATCCCCAATCATGGGAAAAAATATCTATGAGAGCTGTATGTATAGTTACTGCATTTAACCCTTGGAAGGTAGAAAATCTCCCATAAAGGGGTGGGGGGAGTTAAAGCTACATAAAGCTTACCTTCTGCGTGTTGACCTCTCGCGTGGATATGCCCATCTTCTCGTGGTGTCGCAGCTGCACCGGATATATTATCTGGTAATAGTGGGCGCCGATGTTGCGGACCAGCTCCTGGTTCTGTCTGTATTCGCGTAAAAGCCGCTCCACTTCACCTGCAAAAGAAATAAACATCTTAGTGGTGATAAAAATACGTCAATCTGTCTCCAAACTAAGGAGAGTTTATAAGGTAACCATATTTCTGAATGTAACTTTGTCTTTCTGTTACGTTTTCGCATTTAAATCGCTGCGCTGGATTAATTTTGTTCAATTTTAATATTCACTAGTTGCCTCCGCACTGTTTCACCTGTGTAGTTCCCGTTTCAGTAGGAATATGAGGATAAAATATAGTTCTATTTCCTGATAATGTAGCTTTCCATTGGTCAAAGAATTATTCAGATCTGTCTGGTAGTTTTTATGTTTGTTTGTTTCATACAAATCATTCCTGTTTATAATATTAGTATGATTATATACCTATATATATTGGACCTCTATAAAGGACACATATTCTATGTATTTTCTTAGATTCCAAAGACCATTAACGTTATTATATCAAATCCGAAAAGAAATACTGTAATGTCCGACCGGGTCACAAGTACCAATAAAAAATACCTCAAACCATTACTTCAAAACGACCTGAAAGAAAACACTTCACATTCCAATTTATACTATTACTTTAAGTGTTTCATTCTTAATTAAACAAAAGGTAATTATAAACTTGATCTGACCAAAACACCTTTAGTTGCGGGAGAGCAGTTTCAAAATTGCATTTGCAACTTTAGGGTTGGACCGTAAACTTAAAACCTCTCAGAGACGTAAAGCTCCAGTTTTACGATGGTCTTAAAGCCAACAATGGATGGCTTTATTGAAACTCATTTAGGCCATAAGTACCTCTTCGACTTAGGTCAAGATAAATCCAGGTAAGCTGTGGCCAGTTGAAAGCCGTTGCAATCTTGCTGGGTTATTGAAATGGGTATTTATTATACTAGCACTAGCTTCACGGTTTCATCCGCACTTCATGTCATGGTAACTCCGGTACTATTTTTCTATTAATAAATTTAGTTTCATCTTAATGCATATAACATTTAAATATTCACATGTATAGTGCTCAATTGGGATTAAGGATGCATAGTCAATTTGAAAACATAAGCCCTACATAACTAAGATTTTGTTTAAATGAATATACCATACTACAGTTTATTAAGATTTCATTTGCGGTAAGCACACAATGCTTAGAAGATACCTGGTTCTATAATTTGTATATACATTCATTACATGAGTCCAAATGCAGAAGCCATCAGCTGTCTACTTAAATAAATCACCGATAAATCTTTTTAAAATTGCAATATAACATCCGAGTATTTGCGAACAGATGTTTCCCACCAACGATGGAACTTTATATGATTTTATGAAATCTAAAAAGGAGGATCGCTTTCCAGTTCTTGTAAAATGGCGTCTTAAAATCTTATCCGTTTCAGCTAAACCTTGAGTTTTATGGCAATCGATCACCGTCTTATCATCATAAAAGTTAACGATAGAGCTGTATAGATAAGGGAGTTGATTTTAAAATACAAGCTTGGGGATTCTAAAACATATACCAGAGGGGACACAATTAAAATTTATATTGATTTTAGGTTAATCAGTCTTGTCACGTTATCGATATGGAATAATTATTTTCCGGAATACTTTTTTTTTAAACCACTAAGGTGGCAAACAGGGATACGGTCCCACCTGATGAGAAGCGGTTACCGTAGTCTATGGGCGTCACTCACGCGTTGCCGACTCTGTAAAAAGAAGTGACTGTATAGGCAGTGAACGGGACAAAACGTAATGTATTTTCGTCGAAGGGATAGACTGGTATCACTCCTGCATACCCCTACGACGCTACTCCATCACTGGTACCACACTGCCACTCTGCCACTCCACACTAAATATGTAGATTTCATTCATTACGAAAGCAAAATTGATATGATAATAAGAATCGGACACAATGCTTGAGAACAATTTCATTAGCTAAATATTAAACGTTCAACCATATCACTGATAATAATCAATTATATTTGATTGACAGTTCTAGGGCGAGGGAATCATTATTGTAAGGGTATATTATATAACAACAATAAATTATTCAAACTACTTTATAGATATGTGGCTAACTAATATTATAAATGTGAAAGTAACTCTCTCGGTCTGTTTCTCTCGCCTTCATACTAAAACTACACAACCGATTTCAATGAAATTTAATACACATGTAGTCTAGAGCCTGAGAAAGGACATACCCTTCTCTTTATCTTGGGAAAATTTAAGATGATCTCGGGTTCGCGGGTAGCCACTAGTGATTAATAATTTTCAATTTTATAAAATAGCTACATTAAAGAGGCGTCCAGATAAATTAAATGATACATTAATTTGGTAAAACCCAATTAATATCAAAAACAATTTTTTTTATGAATTGAACATAATAATATGTATTTAAACATCATGGTGTGTTAAATGGAAAACTGAATGATGATATACGATTCAAATTTGGCAATTTTCATTTAGTTCCTATACCTTTTTTTTTTTTTTTTTTTTTTTTTTTTTGCGGGTAGGTTGTGAAGTTAACATCAACCGAATTTTCGTCTGAGTTTAAATTTAATTTAAAAATAAAATAATTAGTTTTTGTGCATAATTTTAATGTCTCATTAAAGCTGAACACTTAGTACCTGCCGGAGAGTGTTATCCTCACAATAACATAACATTAACACATAAAAGTTCACTGACACAAAAGTTCACTGCCACTTGAAGATGGATGCCCTCACCATGCAAGAATCTTTGCTTCAATTACAACAGCTGTTCACACAAAGGATGGATGCCTACCAGTCTGAACTCCAAGCTGCAACACCCTCTACTACTGTTGCCAATCTAACAGCTGATTTCACATCCTTCCGGGCTTTCATTATGTCTGCGCTTCATTCACTTCAAGATCAAATTGGAGTCCTTGCACATCAAGTGGACAATATGGAGATGCGGAGCCGTCGTAAGATAATCCTTTTTCATGGTTTACCTGAAGGCAATAATGAAGATACCGTTGCCGAAGTTGTCAAAGTTGTGGCATCTAGACTGAAGGTATCTGACTTCACCTCAAGGGATATCAGTCGGTGCCACCGTATGGGGCGAACATCTTCATCTGATCGACCCAGGCCTATTCTTTGCAAGGTTCGTGAATTAGATAAACGCCATAAGATCTGGTTTGCTAAGGTGAATCTGAAAGGGACAGGCATTACTCTTTCTGAATTCCTCACAAAGGCTCGGCACGATGCTTTTATGGCTGCTCGCCAGAAATTTGGTATCAACAAATGCTGGACGCGGGATGGATTTGTATTTGTGATCGGTGGAGATGGAACCCGTCATCGTATATGCTCTCTAACTGAACTTGAGAGGGTATTGGTGCCTCCTGCTCCGAAGCCTTCGGCCACAAAAGAGTTGGTTGCAACTGCAGCTGCACCTAAGACCCGACGAGTTGCTGCCGGCGCCGCCAGCAGGAAGTAAATTTATATACATATAATGTATTATTGCCGTCCATTCATCAGTTTTTTACCGTATAATGTTCACATATATGTTTAATTACCCACTTTTTATTTTCTCGAATCATTCTTCGTTAGGTTAATTATTTGTTAACTTCGTTCATTTCCTGACAAATTGATGACAAATGACAGTCCTGAACTGACATAGTAATTGCCAAATTATTTTGTCTACCTTTTTTTATTTTTAGCATGGCAATAATATTTATTTGCTTTTGCCAGTGTCGAGTTATGTTAAATTTTGCTGTTTATTTTATTACTTGTTCTTTCTATTATTATTCAAATATTTATTTTAACATTGTGGTTGTGTTCAATATTAATATGCTTCTATTTAATCATTGTTAATCTTTATTTAGTTATTAATTGATTGTATAAGCAAGTAAGTTGTTCTCACATGACACAACCGGCAGGTGGAGACTTGTTTTAGCTTAAAACTTTGAGAATTTTTTGTTTTTTGAGTATTTTACTCACGATTCTTAGTTAAATATTTTTTTTATATTTATATATATAGACATATATTTATTTTTTATTTACTGTATGTATTTGTAATGATCAACATATTCGGTAATGATAGCAGTGACGGTGATCAATTCTTGTCTTTGTCATCGGATAGCTTAAGCAATAATGATGATAATGATAGCTTCGTTAGTATCCCCTCGCTATCCGATAATCTAGAAACCCAATTTTCTGATGTACCTAAGAATTTTAACGTAGTTCACATTAATGCGCAGAGTATTCCAGCCCATTATTCCGATATGCAGGTGTTTCTTGGACATAAAAATATTCATGCAATACTAGTCTCTGAGTCTTGGCTGAAGCCTTGCCTTGCTTCCACATTTTATTCTCTGCCCGGCTTTCACTTAATTCGTAACGACCGTACTGGCGGTGGCGGTGGTGGGGTTGCTATTTACCTCCGTACGCATATTCCTTTTTCAGTTATTAGCACCTCAGCGCAGCCACCTCCTCCTGATGCCGGCGAGCATTTGTTTGTGGAAGTACAACTTTCGCATTATAAAATCCTACTCGGAGTCTACTATTGCCCTTCTTTACGTATCAATTATTTCTCCTCTTTTGATAAGGTTTTAGAAGATCTAATCCCCGTGTACAATCATAGTATTATCATGGGAGATTTTAATACATGTCTTCTTAAAAATGATTACCGTACCTGTTCACTTCAATCTATCATCAACTCCAGCAACCTGCACCTTCTTCCTCTTAGTGCCACCCATCACTTTCCTAACTGTAGTCCCTCACTTCTCGACTTAATCTTAGTATCATCCCCTCAGCATGTTGCTAAGCACGGCCAGTTATCTGCTGACGCTTTCTCCTATCATGACCTTGTTTTCCTTTCTTACAAAATTCGTCCTCCTAAACTTAAACCTAGAATTATTCTTCAACGCAATTTTAGTGGTATGGATCGGGAAGCTTTTCTCGATGATGCCCGTAGCATCGATTGGACGCCGGTTTTTAAGGCGGAGACTGTAGACGAGCAACTTGCAATTTTTAATTCTCTTTTAACGCAGCTGTATGACAGGCATGCCCCGCTTAAATCTATAAAACTGAAACACCTTCCAGCTCCTTGGCTCACCGATAACATTAGACAGTTGATGCACAAAAAGGCTGCTGCCAAAAGTAGATTCAAATGTTGTCCTTCGGATCATAACAAAGCTAAATATGTAAAAGTTCGTAATCGCTGCAATATGGTGTGTAGGGATGCCTTACGTCGCCACGTTCATGAATCCGTTCAAAATGAAGATCCAGCTAAAGTCTGGAAATTCCTTAGATCTATGGGAATTGGTAAATCTCGCCAGGAGTGTAGTCCAAACAATTTAAATATAAACACCCTTAACACTTACTTTTCGACTTCATCTGAAATGAATGACAATGTTAAAAATAATACTTTGCGTTATCTCGCCTCCTTAACAGTTCCCGACTACACTCCTTTTGCCTTCCATCGATTCTCGGCCTGTGACGTTAAAAAGAGCTTACTGTCTATTACATCAAATGCTGTAGGAGATGACGGTATCAGCCGAAACATGTTGGTGCCTATCCTTGATATCATCCTTCCTGTCCTGTGTTTCCTTTTCAACAATTCCATTTCTAGTGGAGTATTTCCGTCCATTTGGAAAGACGCCCAAATTATTCCTTTACCCAAAAAACCTAATCCTAAATGTTGTTCCGAGTACCGTCCTATCTCCATTCTCCCATTCTTATCCAAGGTCCTTGAGCGTTTAGTCCATAATCAAATTAGCCAGTTCCTTAACTTTCATAATCTCCTTAATCCCTTTCAATCCGGTTTCCGTCCTGGGCACAGTACTGTGACTGCTCTCATCAAAATAACTGATGATATCCGCCTTGGTATGGAAGCTGGTAATCTGACTGTACTGACTTTATTAGATTTTAGTAATGCTTTTAATGCTGTCAACTTCGAAATTCTTTTATCTTTACTTCGCTCTATTAACGTATCTCCACCGGTTATCGATTGGTTTCACAGTTATTTGTATGGGCGCAGGCAGCGTGTTCGCCTCGAGGAGCTCTTCTCCTCGTGGTGTGACACGTCATCCGGTGTACCTCAAGGGGGTGTTCTCTCTCCACTCCTATTCGCTATTTTCATTAATTCTATCTCCCTTAATCTATCTTCTTCCTACCACCTATATGCAGACGACCTTCAGATTTACACTCAATCACCTCTTAACTTGTTGTCTGAAGCTATATGCTCCACTAATAGAGACTTGAATCGTATAGGTGAATGGAGTGAATCCTTTGGGTTAAGTATCAATCCTAAAAAGACTCAGGTAATGATTGTTGGTAGTTCAAGACTCTTATCCAAGGTTGATTGGGGCACGCTTCCTAAAGTTAGTTTTGATGGCGTTGATATACCTTTCTGTGAAAAAATAAAAAATCTGGGACTAATTATGGATAGCTGTATGAGTTGGGCCCCGCAGCTGCAAGTTACTAGTTGCAAGCTGTATGCGTCTGCAGCATCATTGAAAAGACTACGCAACTTTCTACCCACTGCCACTAAAATTGCTTTAGCTCAATCGCTTCTCTTACCTATCCTTGACTATGCCGACGCCTGCTATCCAGATCTCACGGAGGACCAGCTAAATAAGCTTGAGCGACTTCAAAACTTCTGTATTAGATTCATATTCGGCTTGCGTAAATATGATCACGTTTCACATTTTCGTTTACAACTCAAGTGGCTTCCTATACGACTTCGCCGGAATACTCACATACTGTCCTTGCTCTACAATATATTGTTTAATCCTGCGTCCCCGCGCTATCTTAAGGAACGTTTCAATTTCCTTCAGTCTTTGCATACTCTTAGGTCATCAGAAAATCTTACTCTTAGTATCCCTTCTCATACTAGCACTTTTTATGATAAGTCGTTTGTTGTAGAATCTGTCCGTTTATGGAATTCTTTACCAATCACAATAAGACGTGCACAGACAATAAATATTTTCAAACATGAAGTTAAAAAGTTTTATCTCTCCCAATAGCTGGATATGTTTGAGTAAACATATATTTATAGTATTTTCATTTGAATATCTATATGTACATATTTATTATCCCTACTCTGTGTTCTATGATTTATGTATAACTACATATGTATGTATGTATCTGTACCTATTATTAGTTTATTATACCTATATATATATATGCAATTGTTTTTTTTTTATAGTAAATAACTTATCTATCTTGTTCGATACATATTTGTTTTAGTTTTTATTTTATTAATTTTTTTCTTGTTTTCCTTTCGTTTTTACACCCCCGCTCTCAATTTTTATAGATCCTCTCCATCCTAAGGTTGCCTGGAAGAGATCACTTTTAGTGATAAGGCCGCCCATTGTAACACTCTTGTATTTTATGTTTCTTGTTATTTAAGTTAAGTTTTATCTGTGGTGTAACAATAAAGAATTATCTATCTATCTATCTATTTACATCCTACTAATATTAATTGCGAAAATGAGTTTTTTTGTTACGCTTTCATGTTTAAACCACTAAACTAATTATATAAATTAACATGTAATGTCACAATGTAAAGTCACATAATCAGGCTATACATTTTCCCTGTATTTCTAAGAGAACGAGAACTATGCGGGTAAAACCGTAGGGCAGTGGAGCTAGTCTGCACTAATATTAATGTGGGGAAAAAAATATTTTTGTTTTGTGTGTGTATAAACTACAGTGCCAATTTCAAAAACTCTTTCACCATTGGAAAGCTACATTAGGGAATAACATAGGCATCCCTGTATTCCTGTATTCCCACAGAAATGGGAACTACGCGGGTAAAACCACGCGGAGGCAGCTAGACCTAAATATTTTCAAGTATACCGATATACTATATTAAGATAAATTTTATCCTATGAAAGCTGTAGGTCCCCCGGGAAACCGGAGCAAATAATGCAAAATAAAAATGCATCAAATTAATTTAACTACCGTAATTTCCTCTCTTCAGATAAATGGATGCAGATAAGCAATAGTGTGTCAACCCACTAAAGGTCGAAAACAAAGCTTTTGATATATTTTTGTAATGCATAGCGTATTTAACATTCTACAGAAATGTTTCAAGTCATCTAAAACATAAAAGTACATAAAAAATGGATTTATATCATACAAAAAGTCGTAAATCACACAGACATTATAATCTTTAAACGTCATTTTCTCAAAATCAAGTTTTATGAGGGTTAACACAATATTGCTTATCAGAATCCAAATATGGGATGGGGAAGTGGAAGTAAAACCACAGTATTTTGGTAGCACGACGAGCCGAGTTGGCGTCGAATGGCAATTTAATCGGACTACTCGAATCGATTCGGATGGACTCGGAATCCGTAATGTGCGGTGGATAATGACTTTTTATTTTATTTTCCACCCACTTTTTACATTTTTTTTCCACCAATTTTCACGCCAGAAATGGATGCTCGAATTGCAATAGTCGTTCAGCAAATTAGATTTGAAATGATCATTTTACACACTGTTTTAAATTTACTATAGCCTTTTAATGTTAATGAAGATTTCTGGGTGAATGTTCAGTTATTTTTTGTGATATATTATGCATGTACCATATAATATGTAGATCAATATTACAACCCCTCATCTTAACTATATTAAATACAATATAATTAAGATGAGGGGTTGTAATAGTGTAATAGTGAGGCGAATACAAGTCTTGTTATTTTGTATATAACATTTTTAACTCTAAAACACTAAACCGATATGGATTTAAGCTACATTTATTAAGTAATAACATAGATCATATTTTATTCCTGTATTCTTACGTAAACGAAAACTACGCGGGTTCGGAATTTTCAATATTTTTTTCCCATATAATTTATTAGAAAGTACATAAAACCAGTTGCAACATTCGACATTTCAATCCAATGTCAAATATAAATACGTCTATTCACGGGCCGACGGAATCGCCTCCGAAAAAAAGCTACAAACAGCGACAACAAAAAAGGCAAGTTACAGACGAAGTGCAATAATCAGGGCGTGAGTAAAGGCGGGCCGGATCGCAATTTGGAACAGTGCGAGAGGTTTTAATACCACGTCATTGTCGTGCGGGAACTGGAGCGCGGTACGGCGCGGGATGTCTTGCTTGGATGTTTGCTCGCTAATTATATTGATGCTGTGCTTTCGTTGGTGAGGGAGCATTTTTGACATTTTGGCAGTAAACTTTTAAAATTCAAAAATTTATTATGAAAATGACTGGTACATTTTTTGTAACAATATTTAGGAAATTTTATGTGATTGCAAATTAACTTATAATGACAAAACGTGTAATTTTTTCTTGATTAGAATTATCATTGTAAATATAGCTAAGGAATTTTATATACATCAAGCTTCCGCCGGGCAGTTTCTCTAACCGTAAGAATATGAGCATAAAATACATAAAACACTCACAACTAACAAGGCTTTCCATTAATAAAATAATTTTCATAATCTCTTCAGTAGATCCAGATTTTACCGACTACAAACTTTACTTCATTATAATATTAATACAGATTTAATTTAATTACTAATCTATATCACCGTCAAAAACACAGAGAAATTATGTTTGCACAATCCCAAGTCTTGGATCCAATCTCATTAAGCCACGTATAATCCAAACTGCGCTTCATTACATTCTAATATCATTTCAATTAAAGTTTCGAGCCGATCTTTTGTCGCCCGTCTGTAGGAGGCTTTAGTACTTAGTACTTTAGATTCTCTATACGTTACTAATTGGATGCTGATAAGCAATAATGTGTCAACCCACAAAAGATTTTGATTTATTTTTATAATGCATCACGTATTTAACATTCTACAAAAGTGTTCCAAGTCATCTAAAACATAAAATTTAAATATTTTTATTAAAAAATCCTGGGACATTTTTCACACACGGCCAAACTGATTCCGAATTAAGCATCAAAGTGAGTTTGTGTTATGGTAACCAGATAGCTGATATACTACATATCATACTTTTGAATACATACATAATATAGATATTTACATCCAGACACAGGACAGACATATTCATGCATACAAATGTTTGTCCTGGGTGGGATTCGAACCCACGACCCGCGGCTTGAAAGTCAGGGTCACCGACCACAAAGCCAACCGGGCTGTAAAAGTACATAAAATATGGATTTATATCATACAAAAAGTCGTAAATCACCTATATATAAACATACACGCCATTTTCTCAAAACCAAGTTTATGGGGGTTAACACATTATTGCTTATAAGCATCCAATTGAGGTGGTGCTCAGTATCAATTGTTATATTCGTGTAATTTTCCAAGGAGTTTTCAATTTCGCGAAAGGATTTGAAACTTTTTGCGATCGCATTTGTAAGTCTTATTATAATCTGGTTGGAGCTGATTATTTATTTATTTGCTTTTGAGATTCAAAATCTAACTCTGAATTGATTGGGGATTGTAGGATTATTTGATTTTTTTTATCCTTGGTACTTTTGATACAGTGTCAATGCAGTAAAAAAAATATGAAACGCAGATATACGAAGGTAGGTAGATACATTAACTCAATTCAGTTTTTGTAATAGGAATAAAAAGGGTTGTCTGTAGAAAATGATATTCCTAATATTATAGATGCGAAAGTAACTCTGTCTGTCTGTCTTGCTTTCACGCTGAAACTAATGAACCGATTTAAATAAATTTTGGTACATAGATAGTCTAGAGCCTGAAAAAGGACATAAGCATATACTTTTATCCCGGGAAAATAGAAGATCTTGGGGGTACGCGTGTGAAACCCCAGGGAGCGACTAGTAATTATTAATTATGTACTTTGTAATACATCGGTCTACCAAACTTACCGCAAGCACCTTTCCAGAATAAATAACGTAATACAATAATGAAAAGTAAACGTTTCGACCAAAAATCTCGAAAGCAAACATAAAATATACATTTTCACGAAATCCCTCCGCCATATAGGTAGGTATCGTTAACTAAGCAATTCATCAAAACTCCAGTTTAAACCAACAATATTCACTGTACATTTTGGTCCTCTTTGGAAAACTGACCTCTATAATATTTTCTCTCTTTCTCTCTAGCTAGCGCTATAAAACTAGAGGGGGATAGACATATATTTGTAGGTGCCATTAAAATAGTTTGGTTCTCTAAACAGCTAAAACTAAGGCGATACATGCTTTTGAATGAACATCTTTCATATCGTCCCTTAGCTTACAACACCGCATAAGTCATTTTTACCAACTTTTCAGGAGACGAAAAAAACTGTTTATTTTAAAAAGGTCAACCGGCTTGCGCGCTATTACTACTTTTTGAATCAAAGCCTGAAATCTATATCATGTGACTCTTGGTTCGACGCGTAATGGGCAGCTCTATCCAATGGCATTAAAATGTAGAAACTACCAATTTTCGACTTGAGCGGTGTTGTAAGCTAAGGGACGATATGCAGGTTTCCTTACAATCTGTGCTTATGATCAATCTCTCTCATAACTGTTGCTTGCTAATTACCAGTAGCTAGTAAAATATAACTCAATTACCGTACCACAAAAGTTCCTAGAATCGCGACGCTCGAAACGCCCACCGGCACAAGTTCCTGTAATTTTTGACACGCACGTGTCCCACCGCGGCACGTGTCGCCTCGTGTCGTACGCAAAACATTTAACCGCACTAAATACATATTTACAAACTGTCAGCCGTGTACAATGTGCTTATTCACCCGTACACAACGGCTTTTGTGATGTATCAGGGAAAATTTCTATTTTAACTGCCGCCTGCCGGTGCTGCGCCGACGGGAGAAATTCCTGCCATTCACCCCCCATACAATTTTGTGGAACAAAGTGGTTTTTCGGAGCATGTTTCGAGGTTTTGCGACGTAATTAATATACAATAACGCGTTGTGACGCGATGATGAATTATCGGTGGATTAAACAACTGAATGTTGCGTGGTGGATGGATGGATGTGAGGTATAGTTGTATCATCAATCTTAACTTGCGAGCCTTGAACTCGTGAGATGAGATGTTACATCTAAAACAGTTTACCGAGTGTGTGTTAAAGGGAGTACGTTCTGAATTACCAAAGCTAAATTCAGTGATTCAATCGAGGTTAACAACGTTTGTAAAACTAGGTTGCTAGTTCATTTAATTTAACATTTTTCTTTTTTTGTACGGCATGTTGGCATGTTAGTCTCGACTAGGTACGTGTTTTATTTAACGGGAGAGTAAAGTAATTACTTTTTTCCAAACATATATCTAATATTTAATTAAACTTTCCAATTATAATAAAAAATATAGTCAAGTAGAAAACCTCCACTTTAAGTCGGCTAAAATTTTACTTTCACATACCAACGTCTACGTATTTATCTTCGTAACTTTAATTTTTACTTTTATTTGCACAAATTAATGTTCTTAAAAATATCGAACGACTCAGCTAGCTATCAAACCGACCGTGTCGTAGGCGCAGTATATCTTATTTCTAATTCATCAATAACTAATCAATGAAATTACAATCAATTGAAATCTTTCACAGGTCGCCCCCTTTTTTCATTCAACATTGAATTCTCACAACAAATAATTTCAATTGTAAATTCCTTCAGATACAAACATTACGACCGGATTCTCAGTAAATAAAATGCCAATCAGGTTCCTTCAAATTGAAATTCAATGTTGCCAGCCGATCTTTATTCCTTCCGTATCCCGACAATAAACCAGATACCTACTACAAATTAAAAGTCTTTTCGTACAAGTACAATTAATAAATATAAATATCCTGGGACATTTTTCACACACGGCCAATCTGATTCCAAATTAAGCATCAAAGTGAGCTTGTGTTATGGTAACCAGATAGCTGATATACTACATTTAAATACATACTTATATAGATATTTATATCCAGACAGAGGACAAACAGACATATGCATACAAATGTTTGTCCTGGGTGGGATTCGAACCCACGACCCGCGGCTTGAAAGTCAGGGTCACTAACCACAAAGCCAATCGGGATGTCAATTATATGTCTATCTCTTTCTGTCACTATGCAATCACTTGAAAGGTCCGTTCTTTCCGACAAAGTTTGTGTTAGAGAATAGATAAGCTAGTTTTACGGGTGTCAGTGGAAAGACCATTTGAGAGAAACACTTGGTAGCAAAGAAATCGACACACCTTTTTGTATATTTTATTTCATCTTTACTTAAGTATCTGATTTTCGTAAAATTGATTACCTTAAAACCATTTATTTGTAATATGTTATAAATAACAAAAAAAAATATATAACTGAATAATAAATAAATCCTTTTTACTGACTTACTTTACGTAGAATCAAGTTTAGTATTAACACATTTGTGTTTTCATCTATACACATGTATTTATGTTCACAAGTAATATAATGAGGAAATATTTGATTTGTTGTTTGTTTGTAATAAATAGCCTCCAAAACTATTAGATCGATCTGAATCATTATTTTACCAATGGAAAGCTACTTAATTTTATCCCCTAGGAGAAAGGGAACTACGCGGGTGGAAACGAAATCGCACGGTGGAAGCTAGTACTAAAATATAATATAATATACTGCAATTGTTGGCACTCAAGTGTATATAAATTAAATTTGTTAGAAGTAACTTTCACGAGCTTTTAAGTGATACGATAAACTCTAAAATGGTCGTAAAGTCGAAAGATTGGACCAAACGTCGTAGACATACAAAAGCTACGCGAATATCCTTCCTAACTAATATTATAAATGCGAAAGTAACTCTGTCTATCTGTCTCGCTTTCACGTTCAAACTGCAAACCCATTTTAATAAAATTTGGTACACAGGTAGTCTAGATCGTGAGAAAGGACATAGGCTACAATGGAAGATTTCCCGGGTTCGCGGGTGAAACCGCGGGGAGCCACTAGCGTATTATAATCGGCT
The DNA here is from genome assembly GCA_905147785.2 of Thyatira batis. Classification (NCBI taxonomy): domain Eukaryota; kingdom Metazoa; phylum Arthropoda; class Insecta; order Lepidoptera; family Drepanidae; genus Thyatira; species Thyatira batis. The sequence continues at coordinate 11,336,652 of LR990489.1, forward strand.
GCGAGTTTAAGCGATATACTTACAAGAATTATAAATAAATAAATATTCTGGAACATTTTTCACACACGGCCAAAGTAAACAGAGCTTGTGATACGGGTACCAGATAGCTGATATACTAAATATACCACTTTTAAATACATCATTACTACAATTTATAAAACAAAGTCGCTTTCTCTGTCCCTATATCTCTATGTCTTCTTAAATCTTTAAAACAACGCAACAGATTTTGATGCGGGTTTTATTAATAGATAGAGTGATTCAAGAGGAAGCTTTTTATATACAATACATGCATAATATGTTACAGAAACAATGTCAATTTTGGAGGTTTCTAATGTGATATATAAGCATTGCACCCGTGCGAAGCTGGGACGGGTCGCTATAATACATATTATATTAAAGTAAAAATGTATGTATTGCAATCGAAAATCTCTGGTTTTCATGTTCTTCAAGTTCATTTTGATCCTCACATACAAGCTAGAATCTTAATATTCATTATGATTGAATTGTCAAAACTAAACGGTATGATTTCAGGCACATAATTTAGTGGTGCGGGAACTAGGTCAATTTCCGCTTATGAAACCGCTGCGGCGTCGCTCACGTCTAACGCCGGCGGGGGCGTGTTGATGACGCGTTGCCGCGTGCCTCATATTGTAGGGCCATGGGTAAAGCGAGAGTTTTTTAAACACCTTTTAAATACTAAGTTCAAATTTTATTATTTTATGTTTAATATTGTACGAGTATATGGTCTGAATAAAATATTGTCTTAGTAAGATTATAAAAAGAATTACCTTGCTGAGATTCGTCTGAGTCCTTCGAGCTAGAAGATATCTTCAGCAACTTTAAAATTTGTTGGGGGCTAAACTTAATTTGGGATTTTAAATCAGAATCATTAAAGTGCGTTAGACAGTCAATTAGGTACCTATTCTAAATCTATAAACAGGCATTAATCCAAGACACTAACTATATTTTGTTTTGATTATTTGAAGGATATACACCCTGGTAGTGAGTTGCTTGCTATACAAACTATTTAGCATGATTTGATCTTTATATTAGACTAGTTGTTCCCCGCGGTTTCTCCCGCGTACCCGGGAGGTCTTCAATTTTCCCGGGATAAAAAGTAGCCTTTGTCCTTTCTCAGGCTGTAGGCTATATGTGTACCAAATTTCACTTAAATCGGGTTAGTAGTTTTAGCGTGAAATCGAGACAGACAGACAGAGTTACTTTCGCATTTATAAAATCTTTATATTAGATTGAATATTTGATAAATTCTGGATGATATTGGTATACATTTCTTAATAATTTCATAATAATATGCCTACACCTGCACCTGCACCACAGGCTAGGGGTGGTAACAAGATCAAGATATGATCCTGTCTTTGAAATTATTTTGTTGAGGGACCAACAGCTTGTGGACAGAGTTTTAACTGAAAACATAGGTGTCCTATTCAGAGGTCCTCACTGTTATATATGTCTATTATATGAAACATAATAGTATAAAAACAATATTATTTACTAGTGGCTCCCCGCGGTTTCACCCGCGTACCCGGGAGGTCTTCCATTTTCCCGGGATAAAAAGTAGCCTATATGTTAATCCAGGTTATAAGCTATCTTTATTCCAAATTTCATTCAAATCCATTCAGTAGTTTTTACGTGAAAGAGTAACAAACATCCATACAAACTTTCGCCTTTATAATATTAGTAGGATTAGTTTTCAATGTTCATGGAAAAATTGCCGACTAAGCAGCCTATGAGACCGCTGACAGCCGCCCCCCACGCGTCTAACGCCCGAAGCTTCGCGCAGATGACGCGTGCATTATGCATGGGGCTGCATTTAGCGATAGTACTCTATGCGCCGGCATTACGATATAAATGCACGTACGGCGGTACGGCACGAGATATTGTTATTCATATGCAACGTGGTCTGGTTTCAAATACGGCTTACGGCAGACTGTGTATTGTCATCGTGTTACACGCCGGATCGGTTTTATATGTTATGAGCTGTAATGTATTGTGGCTGGCGCGTTGTGAAGGTTTTTGGTGGGTGGTTATTATGTTGATGCGTGTTTCAGTGAATGAGTTTTATGTAGCAGTGAGTAATTGTATTAAGTTTCAGTAGGTGTGTATTTTTTGTGAGGTTTGGTGACATCATGAATAGGCAAGGAATGTCATGTTATTTTAATCAGCTTGGGCATTAAAATGCTACAATGCTGTGTTTTTTTTTTCTTTTTAATAGTAATAAATGGTTTGCTTAAAAAAAAAGAGGAGGTCCTAACGATTGTCTTTTTTTTATCACAATGCTTTTTATCTTGATCTGTATCAAACTCTTCATATAAGTCAATAACCTTTACACATATAAAAGTTTACCATTAAAACCTGAGATTCTACTCTAATATCTCACATGACCTTAAAAATAATGTAATATCATTCTTGAATAGACAATATGAGCATTGCAAATGGAGATGATATTGTTATTGGCGATGCGTTGGCTCACCGTTGCATACGAGAATGTTATGTACCGTGTCCCACTTCCATCCTAACTCGGTGAAAGCATAAGATCTTTGTACGTCAACCCTGTATTTCAACAATATTCTGCATCTTGTTTATATTGTATGTATTTGAGAGTTTTGCTGGTCATGTTTATTGAATATCTTTGGTGCAAACTCTAATGTTTTAAAGAGAAATTAGTTAATTCTGGTTGTGATGTTTAAAATTAAAATATTTTGTAAAATTTAGTAAATTATATTGTTTTAGTTTTAAACTTTTTTTATTATTATATTGTCTTTTAATTCAGTTTTAAATATCTAAAATCACCTGAGCGACATTAAGTGCATGATGTGCTCCTCTATAATTAATGTGACACTTAGATAAAAGTTTGTTATGTTATTATTAATCTTTGTAATAAAAGAAGAATCAAATTAAATATATAAATAAATATAAAAAAGCATTTCATTAACAGAAAATTGTATCTACTAATCTCGAGTAATATGGGCTATGTTTTAGTTTCCCAGAAAGGCGAGTCAGTACCGCGGCACGGTAGTTTGTTCTTTATAAATTTGGTTGCACGTGTTTTAGCAAATGCTTATAAAGTTATTGGCACTTATTAAGTTTAAAGCTACTAGCCAAATGAATGTCAGCCTTCTACTGGTAAGTAGTAGATGGACATTATTTATTTTAGGTACCAATTATCATGATTATGTGATAAAATATTTTTATTCAAATAAGCGCTCATAAAGATCCAGTCTTATGCTCGTTTGAAAAGGATGTTTTTGTTAAGAAGAGCTGGCAATTACTCTTTTCAAATCAAACCTAGATTCAGGAGCATTGACCTCTCAAGCATAAAAGAGGCATACAACAAGAGGTTGCCATGTAAAATATATCAACGACTCAGTAATTCTTGTATACACAATTTATAGGCTTCCGCCTCCATTGTTAGTATTTTAGTTGTGAGATTCGGGTTTCTGATTTATGTCTATGTATCGAGTTTGTTATAGTATTTTTATTTTAGCCCTAAGTAGAACACGTGACACATAAAACGGCAATAATAGCGAATGATTGTTATCAAAGAAAATTAGAAAATAAATAATGAATATAAAATAAATTACCATGGATTGTTACTTTATCCATAGAAACTAACAAATATGATGCTCTTATGTTTGTACAACATATAAATTTATCTAGAAGCTGTGGAATAACTGCCTGTGTACAAAATTTACATGTTTTTCCAATCTTCAATGCATTATATTATTTTGTAAGTATCTCTAGTACTCTGAAAGAAGATAGCAAATCAGACAGAGGCAAACAGCGACTTTATGAAATGAAATATATTTATTAATTTAAATAGGCCTTCACAGGCACTTATGAAACGTCGATTCTAATGCTCGAAATTCTAATGTCGTTAATAATATAAAAATACCGTAATAGTGTGAACACGGGCAATTAAAATATAAAGCCGCCCATACAATTCGTCACAAAAAAACACGAATCGTATTCACGGAATAGTATGAATGAGCCTTTACAATAGGTACACATGATCATTAAACGAATTTTATATCTATACTAGCTGCCGCCCCGCGGTTTCACTGGCGTAGTTCCCGTTCTCGTGATCACTTAGGTGTATCAAAAATAGATAGTAGCCGATTTTCAGACCTACTGAATATGCATATAAAATTTCATAAAAACCGGTCAAGCCGGCTTGGAGGAGAATGGTAACTAACATTGTGACACGAGAATTTTATTTATAAGATAATTTAACAAAAATAATTTCAGCTTAGCCAAACGGACTAAGCAACTCTAGTAGAACGTTAAACCCGACATACCCCTAACGTGAGCGACATCGGGACAATCACAACTTTAAATAGAGCAAGCTAACTCTACCGGAGCTTACCCGAACTTTCTATTCAATTGGACTTACTTTAAGTTCTTTGACTCGGCTTGGATTTTTTAATCCGTCATTCGCAGGCCGAAAGCGGTTACTGGTGGGGAGTATTTATCAAGTTTTCGGGGAAAATTGTCGACAAGTTTTTTTCGGGTAATGTGGACTTTATGAGTGTGGTGATAAGGTTAATTGTCCGATAAACTGTTTTAGAGAATGCTTGAGGCAATTAAATTAGAAAAAATCTTACTAGGTACTAATATAAATGCGTAAGTTTGGTTAGGTGGATGTTTGTAACTTATACTTGCCAAAACGGCTAAATTAAATTAGGCTTAGGAAGTTCTTTTCCCCGGGAACTCCGGAAACGCGGGTAAACTGCGGGTTCTGAAGCTAGGTATAGTTATGTTTAAGTTAAAGCTATTGTTATTATGTAGGATAATCTAGTATTATAGCAAAGTCTTTTTCGTTTAAAATCAAAAATATACAGAAGATTTTTTTTAGAATTTATTAATTTATACTATTAGTCCTGATCTACATGAGTGAATAGGTTTCTTCTGGGCAAGCATCCTCCATCAAAGGTTTCCTCAACGATATTAAACACAAGTTAAAAATATAATTTTAAATACTTTGCTAACAGAACTGTACAACCATCTAGGTATAAGTCACCGTAGTTTATTTGAAAACATTATTTGTCGTCCCCATCGAACAAGCAACTTGATGCTCACTCGACAACTGCAATAACCGTAAATCTTTTAAATATAAAATACTTCGCACACGGCACCGGCACCGGCACCCCGTCGCACGAGCAGTATAACTCAACAACGTTCAACTTTTGATAGTACCGTCACTGGCAGACTACAGGTGTAACTTACGGCAAGTCGTCCCAACTAATTTCGTTTTCACTAAACATGTACAAATAGTTACAACATATGTTATATTTTGAGATACGACAGTCTTGTTTGGGGATGTGCTACTCCATTTTGTGTAGCAAAGCGAGTCGCAATGAAAATGTTATGGACTTAATTTTCCGCACGGTAGATGTCACTGAAATAAAGCACTAGATATTTTTTTAAATCTAATATATAAAATTCTCGTGGTGCGGTGTTTGTGATTAAACTCCTCCGATACGGCTTTACTGATTCTCATGAAATTTTGTGTGTATATTGGGTAGGTCTGAGAATCGGGCAACATCTATTTTTCATCCCCCTAAGTGATCTCGGGAACGGGAACGGGAACTACGCGGGTGAAACCGCGGGGCGGCAGCTAGTGTCTATATAATATCTTATCAAGTAAACGTGAATAAAAATAAAGAATAACCTAAATCAAGTACTCAACCTAGTTCAATAACGTCAAAAAAAAGATAAAAGCTATTTCTCAAAAAAAAAACTGTCAATTCATTTAGTAATAATTATTTCCAAAATGCCTTAAAGAAATAATCTACCATCAACTAGCGAGACCATTAAAGATATACTTCACCATACTATAAATCGATAAGCCATGAAATTACGACAAAAATTATCATTTTAAGTAGGAAACCAACTTTTAATACAAAACTGTAAGCCAAAATCTAACAAATTTTACTTTTACAAGCGCCGTTACACCGCCACAGTAACTTCACTAACTTTATTAAGCAGGCAGTAAATTAATCGTAAAAAAAGTAACAAGTACATAAGAATTAATTACGGGAAAAAAGCTCAAAACAATGGCGGCGGGGTAATTCAAACTTTCCCACCGCAATCGAGCTCCCCTAACCTTTAAGGCATATAAAAAATTTAATACAAAAGTTAATAAGTAAACAACATTATATCTGGTATGAGTTCCGTGGTAATCTATAAGCCTTTCTAATATGAAATACATAACATGCGACAGACCGGTTGACTTTGTGGTTAGTGACCCTGACTTTCAATCCGCCGTTCATAGGTTCGAATCCCACCCAGGACATACATTTGTACGCATGAATATGTCTGTTGTGTGTCTGGATGTAATTATCTATATGAGATTGAGTATGTATTCAAATAGTGTATGTAGTATATCAGCTATCTGGTTACCATATTACTAGCTCTGCTTAGTTTGGAATCAGATTGGCCGTGTGTTTTTGCAACATTTTTCATTAATGCTCCGGTCCTATAAGTTATAGCGTAATGATATATAGCCTATAGCCTTTCCTGATAAATGAGCTATCCAATACTGAAATTAATTTTCAAATCGGATAAGTAGTTCCTAAGATTAGCACGTTCAAACAAACTCTTCAGCTTTATATATTAGTACAGTCAGCAACGGAAGTCGTTGAACACAATGAAGTTCCAAATCACCTGCACACGTATTACTTACCATAAATTACTGATCAAAGTTAACTACAAAATAACCTTGTCAGCATAGAACTACAAAAGTCGCTGAGCAATGTTATGCCATAAATCGCTGAACATTACTAGCGACAAAAATATGTTATCAAAAGAAAATACAAAAGTCGCTTAACAATGATAGTTTGTTACTCGACGAGGCTAATTCTGGGTTTGTCATAAGTTGCTGAACATTACTAGCGACAAAAATATGTTATCAAAAGAAAATACAAAAGTCGCTTAACAATGATAGTTTGTTACTCGACGAGGCTAATTCTCGAATTGTCATAAGTTGCTGAACATTACTAGCGACGAAAATAAATTATCAATATAAAATTGTCATGAGCACAGATTTTTTTTTATTTGACAAATCCGATTCTCTGTTTATCATCTCCTCTATTTTTATCTACATATGTATATGTTTAGCAAGTTGCTAAACATAATATAGATAGATAAAAATATACTTTCATGTATTAGGTATATGAAACTAAATTATTTTAATAAGTGCTATAAAAATATAGTATATATAACTTTAAGTAAAATATTTTTTTTAGTAGCTATAGGTATATAGAAAACAATGTCCCCGCCGCCTCCGTCTATCTGTCTGAACACGATGAACACAAAAACGGGGGGACTTTGTTTTATATATATATAGATGTAACTAGAGGCACAATTGAAATAATAATAAAATTATTTGGTTCGGATGACAATTGAAATGACGGATTCTATTAAATTTACCTTACATATTTTTACTTCTACCTTCAGATATTTGTTTTTGTTCATAAAACTTTACTACATATTTTTTTACTTCTACCTTCAAATATTTGTTTAATAATATTGTAATAAAATTTTTGTTGTTTAAAAGCGCATGGTAAATAAATAAAATGAAAAATATACCTACTGTCTTTTCTTATAAGTTCACGAAGTGGAGTCAATAAAGCATTTTACCTGGAAGTCCTCAAGAACAGCTCCGATTTCGATGATTTTTTTTGTTAGCTTTGTTTTTTATATTATTTAGAATCAGAAACCTTTTGGAGCGAAAAAAAAAATATTGTTTCAACAATATCTACTTACTATATTTATATGAAACCGTTTGCCCGTTTTTGCAACGTTTTTGATTGACGCTCTGCTCCTATTCGTCGGAGCGGGATGACACATAGCCTTCCTCGATAAATGGGCTATCTAACACTGAAAAATTTTTTGAACTCGGACTAGTAGTTTCTGAAATTAGCGCCTTCAAGCAAACAAATAAACTATTTAGTTTTATTTATCAGTAGAAATATAGACCATAAGAAAATATATATGCGTGTTTGCATGATATGTGTATACCTTAAATATATTTGTTTAGGCTACTATATATATATATATATATATATGTATGTATGTATATATAATATTTCACGTTGTGTTTATCGAGGAAGGCTATAGGCTATGTATCATCACGCTACGACGAATGGGAGCGGAGCGGCAATCAAAAATATTGCAAAAGCGGGCAAACGGTTTCATATAAATATAGTAAGTAGATATAGTTTAAACAATATAATTTATTTTTCCCAGCTTCAAAAGTTTTCTGATTTTTAATAATAGGTATAAAAAAACAAAGCTAACTTAATAAAAAAAATAAAATAAAGCTAACAAAAAAAAATCATCGAAATCGGAGCTGTTCTTGAGGACTTCCGAATATTGCCTGTTTTATGTCTTCATTGACTCGGCTATTGACACGATACTTTGATACCCAATGATTGTGTAACACTAATATTCAGACAAGTCGTAATTAAACTTGACTTATAACTTTGAATTAGTGTTGAGCGAATTATTGCACATTTAGTGCTCAGCTACTTATTGCGAATTAGTGTTCAACTACTTATGGTAAAATCATGTTCAGCAACTTAAGGAATATTGGTAATCAGCCTTTTTTGTAACTTTGAAATGACAACCTTGTTTTGTACTCTACGGTGGTTAGTGATTTACGACAGTTTTAGTGCTCAGTGGTTTTGTAAATTTGAATGTGTTCATGGACTTTCGTTGCTGACTGTACTAACGGATCCAGCAGACTTCGTTCTACCCACCAGCACCACCTACCGGGTTCAAATTGATGTATTATAGATATACCTTCTCCATGAAATACTCCGTCATTTAATGAAAACCGCACGAAAATCTGTTCAGTAGTTTTTGTGTTCATCGCGTTTAAACAAACAGACAGAGGCGGCGGGGACTTTGTTGTATATATATAGATATACCTACTTATAGGTGCTACATAGTACACAAAATCAGTGGCTTTTATTCAGGGTAGTTTCTTCTAAAAGTCTTAAGCAGTGTGTACTATCAATTATGAGAAGCCTAGTACTGAACACAAATCAACATTTCCATCACGTTTCCTTGAGAGACTAACTAATAAAAGTTTTCAGCAAGCCTAAGGGTTAGTTGAACCCTTATTAACCCTGTAGAGGGGTTGGACATAAAAGGGCTGGAGCAAAGAGCATGGCCCTTGACCAGTCACTTTGTTTCGTTGACTTGAAAGACTAGTCCCCAGTGGCTCAGTATTGCAGTTTACCAACGGGTTCATGTTAGGGTGAAGATATTTTAGAATCTTAAAATTATTTGATGCCTTGAAGTCTACTTATGAAACATTATTTTCAATGAATTTGATAGCAATCAAGACTCAATTAGAACCATACTTGAAAGGAATAAAAATAATCTGTTTCTTCACGCGCTAATCTCAGAAACTACTGGTCCAATTCGAAAAAATATTTTTTTCTTATTAGGCTGTTAGATAGCCCATTTATCGAGGAAGGCTACAAGTTACATTTCATCCCTGTATTCTTACGGGAAAGGAAACTACGCGGGTAAAACCACGAGGCGGAAACTAGTACAAAATGAAGTAAACATCTGATCTGATTCTATCGAGCAGAAGTAAAATCCTAAAACAACATAGCAGTAAACTACGTGTGGTAGCTATTCTATTACTTTGATAAACCACAAAATGGCGTGCGTTCATCACGGCTACCACAAAATGTACATACACAAACGCATACTACATTAAACAGGCTTATCTCTGCCAATTTCTGGCAATCTATTTCTAAAATGGAGATTTGTGCTCGTAGCTGCTCTACGCCGTAGCACCATGGCTTGCTACGGCGTAGCGTCTAAATCAAGCGGGGCGTTAGAATTGATCGATTTTGTATTGAGATGCTAATACAGTCAATTGGTTGGACCTTATTCTATAAGGAAGAAGGGTCAAATTAAATTGATCCGACAGGAGTCAGGCGTTGTTCAATCAAAATTTGATTGACGAACCTTTATTAACAAAATTACCTTTTTACGTTTTCTAATATAATTACGTAGTAAAATGAAAATGATGTCAAATAAGTATTTTCAAAATAACAGCGCAAATTATTAAATTCTGCTAATCTAATCAACTTTTTATTTCATCGTAAATTTTGTGTAATCTGAAAATATTTGATTTTACGGATGATAAAGATGTTGCTTCTGAAATTGTATTATTTTGAGAAGATTTAATATTATTAAGGGATTAAACGCAATTTATAAATTTCTGACAAAATATTAAATATTTAAATTGTTCATTTAATTTAAGCTGATACTAAGGACGAAGAAACTTCGACACTTAAGAAAAATAAATCTTAATCCTTTAATATAAGAATCATGTGTTAAATCTCTTTGGGTGGTTATATAGTTGAACCTTATCACTGAGCAATAAGGCTCATTTTATAACAAATGGCATAGTAAAATGATCTTAACTAATATGCGAAAATGGGAATGTAAGTTTGTTTGTTATGCTTTCACACACATACCACTGAACCGATTTGCACAATTCTTTCACCAATAGAAAGCTACATTATTAGTGAGTAACATAGGCTATATTTTATCCCTACATATCACTATGTATTACTACAGGAACGGGAACTACGCGGGTAAAACCGCGCGGAGGCAGCTAGTCTATACTACTATTATAAAGAGGAAAGATTTGTTTGTTTGTAGCAAATAGCTCCGTAACTACCGAACCGATTTGCACCATTCTTTCACCAATAGAAAGCTACGTTATTTATAAATAATATAGGTTTTATTTTATCCCTGTATTCTTACAGGAACGGGAACTACGCGGGTAAAACCGCGCGGAGGCAGCTAGTATTATAATTTGGCCTATATTATCGTTAACGCACGCGTAACTTACAAACGTGACGTAATAAGTTTGAATAACGACTGAATTTTAGCATAATTATTATGTACGCGAGACCCTATTTAAATTAGCAAGATTACTTGTACTCATAATTACAATGGTAATTAGCAAAAACAGATTTTTGAGATTTTAAAGGTCTTTGTAAATCTTTTCATTGATTTGTAGCAGTTTACTATGTAGTATTTTATTAGAAGTAGGCAGGTAGATATGGCAATCAAAATCCAGTTAAAATTCCTTAAATCCTTTTCCCGAATCAAAATAATACCTAACATAAATAAATATTTATTTTGATAAGATGAAAACGCATGTTAAAATAATGTGCCTATTAGACAGCCCGGTTGCCACTATGGTTAGTGACACTGACTCTTACTGACGTTAGTGAAAAATGTCCCAGGATATTTATTTATTTATTAAAAAAATATTTTTAAACTTGACTGAGTTTTTACAATCGATGAAAGGACATACTTAGAAATATTCTGTTATTTCTTTCCTACAAATCATAATTCACTCAACACAACATACGATATACACTTTTATATACACTTATATATATATAAACCACAAAATACCATACCATCGTACATACAAACAAAAATACAAGCAGATTTCTGACGAATAACAAAAGGAGGTCACTACAGTACTTATGATTGCCGAGTGGCACGAGCCGCCGAGCGTGGCGCCCAACAAGCGTGGGACGCGAGCATGCGTGCCGAGCCGGGTTCAGACATATGTATGTATATAAACCTAAGTATTACCACTCAAATAAGGCTGGTGAATTTGGGTTTATTACCGTGACTGTACTTTATATTTTTTAAGCAGTGAGGGAAATGTTTAAAATATTGTCTGGAAGAAAAATGGGTAAGTGGTATTTTCTTATTTTAGGTGTATTTAACAGATTGCGGATTTTCAATATGATTTTAAATTAAATTAAAACTTGTTAGGTATATATCTGGTTGATAGCTGATATACTTATATATATTACTTATTTATATATATATCTAAAGGGGAAGACACTGTAGCCTGTAACACAGCTATTGTATAGCTAGCACAGGATGCAGGGCTTCATTTCTATTGTAAATTTTTTGAACAATAAAGTTATTATTATTATTATACTTCTAAATACATATTTATTTCGAAGTATAATATATTACAATTAGGCACAGAACAAAAGACATATTCATACACACAATCATTATGTCCTTGGTTCTATTGCCACAATCGAATCTACGACTGACAGCTCAAAATCTAGAATCACTAACCACAATGTAAATCAGTCAATACCTACACTAATATATACAGAATGATATGATTTTTTGTAATTAAACTTCTGGACACATTACCAAGTGATATAGGCTATATTCTACCCCCGTAATTCTTACACCAACGGAACCTACTCATGTATATATAAAATTACAAAATTATAATAAAAGTACTTTCAACCAACACCACGTACCTATTCCGTAAACTCGATCCAGCGATTCGAAATCGATTAGGCGACAGAACACGTCCCGGGGGGGCGCGTGGCCGCGTGTATGAATGTTTGAATTTACATGTCGAATGCATTGACATGTAAATATCGTCAAGATGGAGGCATCGAACCGTTGTCGACGCGTGATCATTGTGGCATCGTCGCGTTATAGAATAACAACGTTTGTTCTTGCCTTGGTTAATTAAATATGGTGATTTTGTGTGGCAAAAAATGTGAGGGATACGCTTTCACTAAATATTGTTGACAGCTCGGTTGGCTTTGTAGTTAGTAACCCTGACTCTCAAGCCTTTGAATCCCACCCAGGACAAACATTTGTATGCATAAATATGTCTGTTTGTCCTGTGTCTGGATGTCAATATCTATTTAAGTATGTATTTAACTGTAGTATATCAGCTAGCTGGTTACCATATCACAAGCTCTGCTTAGTTTGGAATCAGATTGGTCGTGTGTGAAAAATGTCCCAGGATATTTATTAATGGTGTATACACTTTCCACTGTGATATTTAAACGACAAGAAAACAGTTAATTTTCTCTCTTTTTCATAGAAATTAATAATAAGTTTGTGCTTCTATTTAAGTGATTTAAAAATTCCTAAAACAATAATAAAAAGTCTAAGTGACTTTTTCCAAAGTCATTACAGTTTTGATAGCTTCTATATTTTTGATGTTGCTTTTATAAATGGTCTTTCTTTTTAAATGTGCTATCAAACACAAAAAATTCTAACTTGAACCAGTAGTTTTAGAGACTATTCAATACAAACAAAACTCTTACCTCTTTATCCTCTTTCCTCTTCTCAGTAAAAACAACTTTCAGAACCGAGCGTTAATAGTGAGTATTCATAAGTGCTTGATTGAGGCCTATTTGAATAAAAAAGATTTTGATTTAGATTTTTGATTTTATAATATAAGTGACAGCAGCGCCATCTCATGGCGGGCACCACGCGCTCGGCTTCGTATTTCGTGTAGTGTATTGGAATGCGCCTCATCGTCTGCCGTCGCGTGCATGTAAACGACTTCATTCGCCTCCTGTTTACGTACGTACGTATGTAATACGTGAACGTACGTACGTACGCCAAATACGTACGCTTGTACGCATTGACGTGCTCGTTTGATTTACGAATCTATACTTCTTCTATGTATATAAAACAAAGTCACAGCCGCCTCTGTCTAGAGCCCTCTGCGCTCACCGAAACAGTCCGCGTAACGGTGTAGAAACTATCTGAGGCTAACACCTTCCAGTCCATTAAAAAAAAAAGTCTGTCTCTCTGAACGCGATGAACACAAAAACTTCTGTACAGATTTGCGGGTTCATGTGGTATCATGCGGGTTTCATTAAATTACGGAGTATTTCATGGGGATGGTTTTTATGTATAATATATGAATTTGGATCTATAGATGAACGGATAGATGTTTGTTACTCTTTCACGCAAACACTACTTAACTACTAAACGGAATTAGATGAAATTTGGAACACAGATTGTTTATAATTGGGATTAAGACATAGGCTACTTTTTATTACGGGAAATTTTAAAATATCCCGGGAACGGAGGTGAAACCCCAGCCACTAGTGTGTTATAATACTATGGTGGTGTTTCTTTTTGCCGTGCGTTGCTTTGATTAACTTTGATTGTTTACTTCAAAAGTTTGTACGCAAATTGATACGGTTTAGTTTGGAATATTGGGATTTGTTTGTAATATCAAGCGTAATGTAGACTAGGTTGAATAGGTTAAGATCCTTGATAATTAGAATTTTAAAAATTAAGTGATTTGAAATCAGTGAAATATTTCAATGACAAAATTTAGCTTTTCTTAAAAGCAAATCAAATTTTCTATGCATAACTCCATACCTATAGCTATGTTTTAGAAGTGTGGTTATACAAATACCACAGCCTTATTTCAGTACTTCACTAACATAACTCTTTTTCGATTCGAAAGGAATGTAAGTCAGTCGAGACTTAAAATCAATCTGTCTCAAGGTCGACATTACATTGGCATCAAACATATTAATACCACCAAAAATACTTACATTCCTAGGACAGACACCCTATAAATTTTACCAACCCAAAACCGAGAGAAACTATTTAAAACAAAATGAATGCCACCCTCAAACACATTCGCAACGCGCGCGGCGAACCGAAACGAACTTGTTCAAACTGGAATCGTAACCGCTCAAAACCGGTTCCAACTAGTTACCATCAGAAGCCGCTTTGATGTGGCGACGTAGAAATTTTAGTTAGAAACGCGATGCGTTATACAGGATCACGAAAATTCCGCAGTTGTTTTGTTCTGCCAACAAATAATGAACGGTTCAAATAAAATAAATATCCTGGGTCATTTTTCACACACGGCCAATCTGATTCCAAACTAAGCAGAGCTTGTAATATGGTAACCAGATAGCTGATATACTACATATACTACTTGTAAATACATACCTAAATAGATATTTACATCCAGACACAGGACAAACAGACATATTCATGCATACAAATGTTTGTCCTGGGTGCGATTTGAACCCACGACCCGCGAATTGAAAGTCAGGGTTACTAACCACAAAGCCAACCGGGCTGTAAAAATTATGAACGGTACAATTATAGGTACAGCTTTTATGATAACAAAAATCTGAACTGAATTTATACTTCGGTATATAAATTGGAAGTTACGTTATGTTATACGTTTTATATTAACATAATGAATATACAGGTCAAAGGACCAAAAAATACTTTTGTAGGAAGTTTACATTTTCTGCACATTATAAGTATTTTTGATTTAACAGAACTTTAATTTCCATCAAAAATTGCTTAAGAAAAGTAAAAATATATACGAACATAAAGTATTTTACTTTGTAAATATAGAATTTTGTTGCTAAAAAAATACTCCGTCGATTTGAGAGTCTCCTCCAAATTTTTGAAAGTCAGTAAATTTTTTTAGTAAAATAGAGGTCAGACTTACCAACTGGGCTCTCTTCATTCCAAAATGAGTCATCCAGTGTGTAATCGGCTTCTGAAACAACAGAAATAAATACCTTATAAATATATATAAAACTCCATTATTTTTTACATTTCCCAGACATAATAGCGCTTGTTCTATCAGGACTAATATTATTATTGTTAAAGAAATTGTTAAAACTTGTTTTGAAAAGAGTAATTGCTGAGTTTATTGGCGGCTCTTCTCAGCAAAAGCAACCTTCCGAACCGAGCATTAGAGTCGACGTTTCATAAGTGCCTGTGAAGGCCTATTTGTATTAATAAATATATTTCATTTCATTTCTAAGATTTTGAATTTACCGTAGATTAATAAAATCCTTTAAGTTTTACATACATTTTATAGTTTATTATTATCTACTATAAAATACTATAGCTATGCTACGTATTTCATCGTAGCACCGTAGCATCGTAGCACCTCTACGGCATAAATTACTCAAACGTCTATATTTCGTCAGAAAAAGCTATTTATATACATATATTATGCATTTAAATATATACTTTATTACAAAGTGTACAAGAATCAATATCACTAAGCGAAGGTCACAGTTTGCGTAGCCTGACATTATTAGCTACGACGCGTCGTAGAGCTCTACGATATCCATTTAACGTAGCAGAATATGCTACGGAGTAGCACTTAATTTCTTATAGATTGTGAGAGGCTAGGAATAGCAGTGTTCTAAGTATTATAAGTAGTAAAGGGCTTGTAGTAAAGTGAAAGTTAAAGTCAAAGTCAAAGCAGTTATTCAGTTTAGATCCTGGAAAGGTCGAAGTTACTCATAATAGGTCAAAGGTAAATAAGAAGTAGCCAATAGGGATCTGATGCTTAGATAAAAAAGTTTTGGAAGTATTTAGTTATTATATTTGAGGACTGGTGTATGGACAGGGAATCTTCATTTATCCCGAGATAAAAAGAAGCCTATGTGTTATTCCAGAATATATTCTGTGTCAAATTTCATCGAGATTCCTTTGGCTGTTTTAGCGTGAAATAATAACAAACATACAACCATACATTCACACATATTTTCACATTTAAATTATTAGTAGAATAGGACATTAAAATTTAATACTAATGAAAAATGTTTTTTTTATTCAAATATGCCTTCACAGGCACTTATGAATAGTCAGACTCTAACGCTCGGTTCGGAAAGTTGGTTTTGCTGAGAAGAGCCGGCAATAAACTCAGCAATAATAGTCCAAAAAATGCATTATTAAGACAAAATAATGAACATTTAATATCATTTAATCATCGTTCAGTGAGTGTGCGAAAAAGAACGATAATTACCGGTAGTGACATTGCCGTAAATAAATTATACAATGGGGTTATTTCGCGTTGGAATGACGTTTTTTTTTCCATTCATCGTCCCTGGATACACCCATTGTTATTGTAATTACCTCGTTATACGCCGGGCTCGAGACAAAGAGTTGCCGCCGAAAAAAAAATGGTAGAAAAAAAAATATTAATTGAATTGGAATTGTTTTTCGATGGTTGACAAGGTCGTGTTGTGGAGCGAGTCTCTGTCTACTTTTACTAGGGTTAAACAAATAAATAGTTACAAAAAAAAATCCCAATAAATAAAAAAGCAGTGGTAGCTAACTAAGGAATTCTGTATTAGAGGAGTCAGACATAAATATTTATTATTCATATTTGATTATAAACTAAATTATAAAGGCTACAAATTCTGTTTCAAACTAAAATATAAAATAATCTAATCACAACTATACTCTTGTGAAATTAAAATCAGGTCAAAAAAAAATTGGTTGCCTGTAAAGTCGGTATACGGGCGAAAGTTTTACGTGACAACGACTTTGAGTGGTAAAATAATTTTAATGTGAATATTCATTCGTATAGTAGGAAGAAGGATGAAATAATAGTAACAATTTAAAACATAACGTCACGTTACGTGAGCGGAGCGTAACGCAGTTTCTTGAAGTGTCACCCGGCAAACCAATTTATAAGACGTTGTCACGTCAATAGTAACAATTTAAAACATAACGTCACGTTACGTGAGCGGAGCGTAACGCAGTTTCTTGAAGTGTCACCCGGCAAACCAATTTATAAGACGTTGTCACGTCAATAGTAACAATTTAAAAATAACGTCACGTTACGTGAGCGGAGCGTAACGCAGTTTCTTGAAGTGTCACCCGGCAAACCAATTTATAAGACGTTGTCACGTCAAAACAAATAATTTAAAATATTGAAACAACTTTAGGATGCGACAAATTTTATATGAATAATACAAACAACTACTTTAAGCATAATTAAGCGAGAAAAACAGCTCAAAAACAATAGAAACATAAAAAGACGCTCCAAAACACAGCCGAGATTTCAAAAACCTTTATCGTTTCAAATTACAACAACAAGACAAACGTGCACTTGTAACCTTATTAAAGGCAAGAGTCGCCATTGTTGTTCAGCGTTATCATATATAACACGCAATAACCTCGTGATATAACGGGCCGGCCCTTAAAACAATATGATACAGAAAATGCTGCCGTAACGTTTTATGACACAATAAGTGAGCGGAGTCGACGAGTTTGCTCGACAAATATTGTGGTGCGAGCGATGAGATGCTAGCGGGATACGAAATCTAAATATACCAAAAAGTACCGCGGTTTGAAGATAGATGGCGCCACGTGGAGGGTGGTGAAACTACATCGCGCTATAGAAATTTTTTCAGAAGTGTACATTGTGATGATGATGATTGATTCGACCGATTTCGGCCATGGCGACCACTTTGACTCCTAGTCAGTCTGGCGCTGGTGTAATTGTACCTATATGGTATGTCTAGAACACGAACATACACACGTTTGCCAAAAATTTCATATAAAATGAAAGGAAGAAAAGGGAAAGGACGACAATCTAGCTATATGCATTAAGAATTGGCGAAGATCATACTATCAAGAACACTATCTGGTAATTTATAATATGCCTACATCCTACATACTTTTAACTTGTTACTATCGCAATCGCTTATACTTTAAACCACATAAATCTCCTACAATAAATTAGAGCGATATTATTTGCTTCGTTTGGAAACCAAAAACACTGACAAAGATTGTTTAAATTGTGGTAAAAATAAGTAAGATATATGAGTAAGTTTTATTTCGAAAATAATGTCAAAAGGATATTTTTTTGTAATTTATATGAGGTATATATTTTTGTTAACTAGAAAATTACGTACTTAACTCACACAAAGAACATAATTATTTTGTATTGACACTAAGTATTTAATGTCTATGTAGTATATCAGCTATCTGGTTACCATATTACAAGCTCTGCTTTGTTTGGAATCAGATTGGCCGTGTGTGAAAAAAATGTCCCAGGATATAGGATATATTTATTTAGTTCACAGTATAAATGCAGGCCTGTAGCAAAAAAAAACTATATATTTCCTTTTTCCATAACACCTTAAATTTCGATCTCCAAAATCTCAAGTACATCTTGAGCAATTTCTGTTTAAGTATAATCATGTTTTAATAACCAAGTTTTATTCTATCACAATTATCTTAGAATAGGAACGTGCTCGGGGTTACAAGACGCGGCCTTGACGTCTGGAAATCAATTAAGTTAAATCCGTGTAATTACGTGGCTTAATCCCTGGACGATCTCATTACAATTTCATGAAGCTACTCTTCATGCTCCGCCACTAACAGACCGTTGGGAACCATTAAGATATCATTATATTTTCAAAGGCAAAATAAATAACGCTATAGTCCAAATCCTTTTATTAAGCTTTGATCCTTCGAAGGCGTAAGCGACTGAAGTTATACTTATTAGGTGTTACTTATTTAGAGGCTTTACTTAATATTTTAAGTTCAAAATAGGTACTATAGTAAAATAGATGTTAGGAATTGCTCTAATCCAATGTTTGCAAAATGTCGCAAAGTATATTTGCAAAAGACCTTTTTATTTATAGTATTATTATCACATTTTATATCAAACGGAACAAAAGATCAAAAATACCTATTTGGAAGTAAACCAAAACTATTATACAATTATCGTTTATCATTTTCTATATAGGATAGTATCCCAAACTACTATCAGAACTCAATTAATCGAAGGGGTTATTAATAGGTCAGTCCGTGTGCTAGACCGGAAGTGCGGTAGCCATTACTATAGGATACCGGATGTGATTTGAAGTGGTTTTGGCGCCCAACGTGGGACCATTTATACGAACTAGAGTTTAATCGTTTCATCTCAAATATTAAATGTAACATTATTTTAAAAGTCCTTGTGAAAATATTGGAATATTTTGAACACAAACCATTATGTGAGGGTGAAATTAATTAATAGGTATCATTGTAGATTTATATAGGGAGAAAAAAAAGTCAATCCCCTTTTTAAAACAGTCGTATTAAATACGGATCCTTTGTGAAAGGCGCTGTTTGAAAAAATATTGTGCTGCCGTACAATTACTTTGAACAGAAACCTTGTCACGGCCAAAAATCCGTTATAAAACTTATTTCCTTCGGATCGTTTAGGGTAATACTGTCGTCGTTTGTCACAGCCATTTTTGTTGAATTGTTTTTTTTTTTCGCTTTCCCCAAGTGTTCTTAATTAAAATTAATTGCTTCGGTAGAAGTTAATTGTAGCAACGAACGAACTCTTAAACATAAATTGTTTTATAAATGAAGATGCAGTGTTTGGTTGGTACGGTAGCTTATCTGCGGATTTCATCTCGTCGCATTGCTAATGGAAATTCTATCTGATCGGGTGTCTAGAGTTCCTGGATTGCACGCCATTTTTTTTATTTATGTTTGACTAGAGTCTCGATAGATAATAGTAATGAAGAGATGCAGTGAAATCAGAAAAAGATTACGGTCTAGAAGGGCTTTGTAGCTAGGAGGACGGAGCATTTGGAAACAGGTTTTTTACTAAAAGCTAAGTAAGTGTATATCCCTATATAATGTATTTTGTTATGTTGAAGCTTTTTACCACACTATTAATCAAACATAAATGCAATGTTAGTAAATTTTAATTAATTTTGCAATGCAATAGCCATTCTAAACATGCAAATACCAAATGGAATATTAAAAGAAATAGCCTCGACAACCGCAGAACATGGCGAATACAAATTAGATTTCGTATGTACACGGCAATTACTAATGTAATGCGTACATAATTCGGTGTCAGCGGTGACGTCACAGGCGTGACGCGAATATGCAAAATATCAGCGCCAACGCCACACCGACGTCATGAAATGCTAATACGGTATAGTTTGTACAATAATTAAACATTCGCGCCGAGTTATATTACTATGTCACGACTAATTACGTCATATGTAGTACTTTCATGATATATTGTAGTTTGTAATTAATCCTGTTGAAAGATCAAATGATGATTGAAAAAGTTGAGGCTTTGGTAATGAAACTGAGCCAAATAAGAAAACTGAAAGAACAACAAGTGAATACAAAGTAAAATTTAGATACCATACTAATAGAGGGCAGATAATCGTTAGCTTAGCGTCAATAGGTAATAGAGAAATGTATTGTCAAAAATTACACCCAAATCGATGTTCAAAAGACATTATATACATTGGGCGACATTTCAATCAATCTTCAACAATATCCGTCAAGATTGTCTCCGCTGCGAACATCATGTACATTGTACACAAATTGAAATTCTCAATTCCCGGCGTTCCTCCTTCATATTTTTTAAAAAGTTTACAAAAACGAACAATATAATCTAACACCAACAATCCTCGGTAATGGTTGGCACGGATTCCTTCCAGGCCCGCGCCTCGCCGGCAATATTTTATGTATTTTTGACGCGACGCCCTCCAAATGGAGATTATTCTAAAAGAATTGCTCGCGAGACTCATGCCATGGCACGGATAAAAATTGTGAAACAGAGAACGCGGTTTTAAGAAATTTAATATGCACAGAAAGTACTTTTAGCGGATACGTTTTTACTTACACTGACTTGTCAGTCGATTTAATTTATTGTTGCGTACTTATTTTGATGGGATATATAGCTTATGTGGCGTAATAGTGGGAGTAATTTAAAGTATTTTACATATATACAGAGAGTAATAAAAACGGTGCTGTGAGGCTTTTCAAATAAATCTGGGTATTTATATAGAGTCGCCGATGCCAGCTCCGATTTCGAACACCCAAAAGCTTTTCTATCGTAATTGAAAAGCCCAAAAAACCTAGGCGTCCAATCGTCACGCTGGAACCAACAAAGCAATCTAACACACCGGCACTTTTATAGTTTCCATCAGATTTCTAACGCCAGATACTCAAGGGCGAAAATCTCAAATGAGCATACAATAAAATTTATTCTTTTTCAAGGCGAATCCAGTGAAGTATCGGGTCAAAATCAAATTACTATCCATCCTGTAGTTATGTTGGGTTCGTTTTGTTGGTACAATTGTATCAATATTGGACATCGTAACTCGATTTCCGAACGGAGTGCGCTGTCATGTCACGCTTGACTTCGACAAAATGGCGGATGCGCACGTTTCCTTCTGGGCTTAATAATGTTTTTTTATTACTTCTCTAACGTTCCTTTGATTGATGGTATGATATGAACTGGTATATTTTATTGAATATTAGGTATATTGAATTCGTTCTGAAAGAAAATGATATTATCCCGAGTTAAGTTTGTTCAATTTCAGTGCCCTTTCATGATATCACTATGCTACGAATTTACGATGGGCATTAATAAAGCTTGGACTTTAAAAAATGTAAAAACATCGAGCGCTTACTGAAAAAATCAAATTACCGGTTAAACAGTGGAGCGTTTACATGAAACCACGTTAAAATTATTAATTAAAGGACGTGGCTCACACATGGGCCTCGCCACAAGAGCCGACGGCCAATCTGGGGTCTAAATTATTTCCACCAACCCTTATAGTTCATAGTTTTTGTTGCAAAACTACTGTTACTCATTTACGAAGGCAATTTATTACATGTACGGTGCAGATTTTGGGATTTAGATTGTGAATTTGCTGCATCATTGTTGTGATGACTGCGTATTAATAAGTATCTATCTATAGGACGAAAATTTTGTACCTTACGGTACCAAAAGGTATTTACATCCGATCTTAGCAAATAGAATAGATTTAATTTAAACATAAATTTATTCGAAATAAACTGTCACATCTCCAATCAAATGAAATGTAACCCTCCAAACGGGTGGGGATCAAAAAGACCATTGCATAGCCTACCGAAAATTTATTCAATTCGCAATGCCCCGTGGCACAGGTAACAAATCACTGGGCATACCCCCCCCCCATACCCCCTCCTCCTCTTCACCTCATTTGCCGCGGAATCGCGTCACGTCCGCAGAAGCCACCGTGTAATTACAAAAACGAATTTGGATTTTGCTTAATGTGATACACATATGTTTCACAATGGTTATGCGGGCATTAAACGTACGATATGAATATGCCACCTGTCGCCGCCCTTTACAATCATGACCACTGACAGCTGAAAAATATATAAATATTAATTAATTCATTAATATTGAAAATTCGTGATAAACGGGAGTGCGTAATATAATTTTTATCAAAGTTATGACATTTACTGTGAAGCAAACGTGCAAAATCTAGGATCTAAAAACCTAGTCATCAGTTCAAAGATGAGCCATACACTTTTTTATCGGCAACAATATAAAAAGCAAAAAAATTTCAACAATAATCACATCTATTTATCACGCCTCAGGAGCCATTGCCAAAATTGTGGCCCGATTTTCGTGCGAGAAATTGGGCTAAACTTCGTAATTATGTCATCGGCCTTTACCGGGCCGATGGAAGTGGGGGGGAGGGGGGGGACCCGGATATGAAATGACAAAAGACGTATCGGATAACACGGCGTGATGGAATCTCCGCTTTTTTATTTTATCGCTGCATGAGCGACGAGCCGTGTCAATATTGGACTTTTTGTTCGAGAACAATAAATCAGGATTTTATTTTTGTTCGGGGTATTTTTGACCTTCAACGATTTTGAGGGGGTTTTAGATAAAAATGCATGTTGGGAATTGGTACGACATTTTTTTATAGATGTACTTATATTATAAAGTTTAGTTAGTAGTAGTGTTTTATTTGGGATCTGATGTAATTTTACTTTTTAAATATAACTATCGATACTTAAAAACTTCAACTGATAAATAGTTTGAGACAGACCAAAAATAAATGTTTTATGTTTTACTTCTAGTAATTGTCTAGTCTGATTCTATTATCACATCAAAATATATATATATAAGATAATATATAAATTGAATTGCTGTAAATGTAATTCAATTCTACTTCGCACGACGCGACGCAAAGTATCGCGGGTCTCTAATCGAATAATTAGAAAAACAAAATGGACACCCAATAAAATAAGGGCGACATTTTAAACTTTTTTCAAAGGATTAAACAAAGTCCATCCCGGAGGCCTATCTCATCGATAGCGGATCTGTAACTTTGACTAATTGTTGTGTAAGCGGAGGCCCACGGGTAATTAGGGTCCTCACTCGGACCAAAGCGTAATTAAGTTTTTAACTGTTACATCCTTGTTTGGTCGGAAGAGGTTTTCCGGAAAATGTGCGGACAATTGAGTTTGGCTGTGCGTAATATAACACACATATATTCATTTTAATAGGGATAATTTGTTTTTGGAAGATAAATGTATTAATTTTAATATGCAATACAGATTTAAGGATCACAATCAACACAAAAAGGACTGAAATTCAAAATAATATAATAATATATTATGCGTAAAATAAAATACAGTCGAATTGAGAACTTCCTCCTTTTTTGAAGTCGGTAAATAATAGATGTCCAGACAACATTTGAAGATCTTTGACGGTTATTTATTACAGTTATCTATGTGATTCTTATTACCATATATATAGAGTATAAGAAAAAAATACAATTAGGCCTACAAACAGTAACATCATAATTTAAGCAACTCTATACTAAAACATTATGTATATGCTTGTTTAGTAATAATCAGATTATACTAAGCTAACTAACATACAACTTTGAATACATACCTACCTATAAAAATTAAAGTATACTTAAACAGATATTCATGCACTCAAATATCATTCCGGAATTCAAATCGAATCGACAAAAGTCAACACATAAGCCAAACGCATCTATCTTAATTTTAACACTAGCTGCCTCCGCGCGGTTTTACCCGCGTAGTTCCGGTTCCCGTGGGAATACAGGGATAAAATATAGCATATGTTCCTTGTGGATAATGTAGCATTCGAATGGTGAAAGAATTTTTAAAAACGGTGCAGTAGTTTTTGTCCCTATTCATTAAAACCAAACAAGCAAAGTTTTCCTCAATCAATTCTGTCTCCTCCTTAAAGCTACATCAACAGAGGCATAAATCTGTCCGAACCACACGAGACTATAGATATTCGATCATCTATAAATATCAGTTCATAATACTCATAATCATAATTTCCATCTACATAATATTGCGTCAGTATATTCAGAGTCGTTACAGAAACGCTGACCCTGCCCGTCCTTATTCTGGATTTTATTTCGATTTACGTAAACGAGATCGGATTATGTGAGGGGGAAATTTTGTGACTTATTTAGAGTAATATTTATCAATGTAAAATGCTGTTTTAATAAAATTATTCTTTTAACTTAACTATCACTAGCCCAGTTGACTTTGTGGTTTGTTACCCAGACTCTCAAGTCGCCGGTCGTGGGTTCGATCCCACCCAGGTCAAACATTTGTATGGGTGTTCATATGTCAGTTTGTTCTGTGTCTGGATGTAAATATTTATATATTTTAAAAGTTATATACCTATATAACTTTTCTCGACATACTACATACCTATGTAGTAGGTTAGTAACATACACATATAAAACATACATACCTATGTAGTATGTCACCTATCTGGTTACCATTAGTACACAAGTTCTGCTTAGTTTGGAGTTAGATTGGCCGTGTGTGAAAAATGTCCCAGGTCAATTTTTTTAATTTATTTATACTACGTACCTATATAAAAACCTTAAATAATAACCGATAGCTCACGGGTTCAAACCTTATAATATAATGTTAACTTAATTTTATTTACGGTTTTGGATGAAGAGAAATATCGCGAGGAAACCATAGTAAGGTCCTTTGTAGTCGCTTGGCTGATGCTCAAAATAGCTTTCTCTCTATAGGTAATATCGTGAAATCAGAATAAGGACACATTTTCCTATTGTCCCATTCACATGCTATTATTATTTTGAGTCATATTTGTGTAGCACTAAAGTATATATTTGGTTGCATTAAACTTTAATAGGTAGGTATGTTGTAGATAGAATATTAGAATAGGGAGTCGTTCTACGGGTCGTAGGCAATTTCTAAATTGGATTTTGTTTGGGCAAGTTATTTGGAGGTAAATGTGATGTGGGCATCATTAAAACTTGTGTTTTCATGTGAATGTGAATACAACTATTTGGTGAAGGTTTTCACTTAACTAACAGAGAATTTATATTGAAAATTTAAACAAAATTTTGTTTGGAAATTTAATATTTTTAATTATTCTAGTTACTAAGAAAGACCAAAGTGAAATAAAATATAGTGTCCATTACCAAGGTAAACTTACAAATAGAAAATAAAGTTTAAACTACATAAAATAAGCGAAAACAACGAAACTTACAACGGAAATACTCATGCAAACTTTAATCTTCATAACATCTCTCTTATGCTTCTATTTAACTCCAAAAAGAACTTTAATCATAATAGTTTATGAAAAAACGAATCATCTACTCTATCGCACTAAAAGCTTTTCAAATTATTATTAATCTGTGACACAGACCACATTACCTCAAGTTAAAACATAAAAATGTATCTTCCAAAAAGGAAACCAAAAAAAACTCTCGTACCGCCATAATGAGTTCTATTACGATACCCGCAAAGTCTAAATCTAATTAACCATTATTCTTTTTAGTCCCCTAATTTCGAAAAGGTTCAGAGTGATAGCAGTGTAATGAACAAAGAAATAAGTACCTTTTTTTTTCATTAAATCGGATTGAATCTCGTAATTAGTGTTTCCAATCAGTATTATTACAAAATGGCCCTAGGTGACCTTTGGAGCATATAATATAATTTAGTAAAGTAACATAATAAAAGGTTAATCATTAGTGTGATCAAAGAAAATGTTATTAGTACCTACTTATATAAATATAGCAAAAGCAACCAGCTTCTTCTCGAGCTAATGTGATGAAAAGCCATATCAATGTACCTTTTTACCATTTCATATTTATATTCAGTCATAGAAATGTTTCATATTAATATTGTTTACGCGCTGGTTCGAATTAATTATTGATACTATTCAAATGGTTTATTTTCGGTAATTTAGACCCTTTATAACACACGTGACATTGAAATTGGTATGAGGAATTTGGAAAAAAAGAAGGAATGCTCACCCTTTGTAGATATTTCACATTAACTCCTTAATTGAAACACTTCACGACACTTGTAAATCAATTTAAAATCCTTTTGAAGCACTTCAGTTACCCTTTTAACTTGTTTCTTAATTTTCTATTATTTTACGAGCGCGCGCGTGCGACGTACTTTCGACCAATGCAGAATGCTGTATCGATGTTTTTTCTTCCTTTCTTCCGGTATGCATAGATGGCGCGCATTGTTCCGCATTTCGTTGTCCTTGACGTTTAGCATAAAGGTAGGAGAGAAAGAGGAGGAAATATTGGAACGCACTAAGTGCGTGCGGGATGGGAACATGTCACGGTGTTATTACTAATTAACTATTTGGCTTAAACATCCCCCCGGACTTGACAGGATAAATTCCTTCAAGCTATTAACATCACTTATTTATAAGTAATTTAAAAATGTTCACTTAATTATCATTTATTTATTAATTTACTCAAAAAAAAACAAAATAAGTTTTATACTAAACCTAAATAAACTAAGACAAATTTTGTGGACTGTATATATTTTATTTATTGGGTAGGCAATTTAAAAATCTTTCCAACCGACCTCCGATATATTCCTGATTTTGTTCTGACGTCGACGACGCGGACAATATTATCGTTTCCGGGAAACGTTCGTTCAATAATACCTATTGGCCAATCCAAAGGACTACTGTTTTCAGATTTCAATAAAACAACCGTTCCCACTAGAATAGGTTCGTTATGACTTAACCATTTACTACGGACTTGCAAAGTGTGTAAGTATTCTACCTTCCATCTTTTCCAAAACGACTGAACCAAGTGATCTACTAACCGCTTACGTTGGAGAAGAGAGTTACCTTCATCAGTTAAATCCTCAACGGGAAGTGATTTTAAAGGAGTCATAACTAAAAAATGAGCTGGTGTTAAAGCGAGAGGCTCCGAAGGGTCACTACTTAACACTGAAAGTGGACGTGAATTTAAAATTGCTTCGACTTGAGCGAGCACAGTCATCATTTCTTCAAACGTTAATAGCTGACTACCTACTACCTTTGCAAGATGTGTTTTGACACTTTTAACATTACTTTCAGACATACCATTAAAATGAGGACTGAGAGGCGGGTAAAATTTAATTTCAATCCGATTATCGCGAGCCAAGTTAGCAAATTTGTCTTTATACTCTTCCGAATCTAATAGCTTATAAGTGACGTCAAGACTCGATTTAGCACCCACGAAATTCGTGCCATTATCAGAATATAGAACAGCTACAGGACCGCGTCTAGATATAAATCTTTTTAACGCATTTAAAAACGCCTGAGCACTTAAATCTGAAGCTAGTTCAAGGTGAACTGCCTTAGTTACAAGGCAAACGAACAAACACAAATATGCTTTTATACTACGGACTCCACGACGTCGGTACGGTACTATGTGTAAGGGACCCGCGTAGTCCATACCAGTATGACAGAACGCTTTAGCTTCTTGGACCCTACACGCCGGTAAATCAGCCATGAAAGGCGCTGTATTTTTCGGATTGACCTTGAAACAGACGTTACATTGTTGCACCCGTTTTCTTACGATATTACGTGCCGCTAATATCCAAAACCTTTGTCTTAATAAAGACAATAAAAGTTGGGGACCCGTATGTAAATATTTTTGGTGATAATAATCAATAATAAGATCGACGATATGATCATTTCTTGGTAATAACATTGGGTGTTTGTTATCAAAATTTAAATCAGCATTCACTAATCGACCGCCTACTCGAAATACCCCGTCATTCAGAAAGGCATTAAGTTTTAAGAAAGCAGGTGGTAGTCTTTTTCCTGCCTGAACACTCTTAATTTCGTTAGCAAAGTGTACCCTTTGCAAGTCGCGGATAATGTATTCTTCAGCAATGTCATAATGCGAGACAGTAAATTTTCTGGGTAATTTTTTCGCGAACTTAAGAACATATATTGTTATACGCAGTAATTTAGACCAAGAGGACGCCTTGTTTGCCAGATCGTATAAGACAGGAACGGTATTTAAAGTTTCCGTTGTATTGACTAAGATATTTACTTTTACCTCTGGGACCTCGTCTATAACCTTGCTTGGGTCGAAACAATATATAGGCCATTCAGACACAGGTAATTCCATAAACGAGGGACCCTTAAACCAAAGAGGATGCTCGAGTAACTGAGCTGGTGTTAATCCTCTAGAAAGGCAATCAGCAGGATTTTCTTTGCCACTTATATGATGAAAGTTTCGTGGGTTTAACTCATTGTGTATCTTAGATATTCTATTCGCAACAAAGGTCTGCCATCGAGTAGGAGACGAGTGGATCCATGCAAGGGCTACCGTACTATCGGTGAATGCGAATATATTGGATATTTGACAACGATCACCGTAAGCGTCAATAACAATACGCATTAATTTTGCTAATATTAAATTAGCACATAACTCCATCCTAGCCAAAGTAATTACAACTTTTGAAGGTGCCACTTTAGACTTAGCACAGACTAAATTGACCACTGAACGATTTTCACTAGGTATATATACGTGCAAGTAAACTACACCGCCGTATGCGCGCTCCGAAGCGTCTGCAAAACCTACTATAGATATGACGCAGTTACTAGATACGCCAATATGACGTCGTAATTTTATATTCTGAAATAAATATAATTCCGATTCTATCCTTCGCCATAAAGAAACCACATTTTGAGGGGGAACGTCGTCCCACCCTATATTATTCTCCCATAAAGATTTAATTATTAATTTAGCTAATAAAGTTACTGGGGCCACATATCCCATTAAATCCCATAATCGAGCAACTGTAGATAGAATATTGCGTTTAGTACATTCAAGCAATTGACTACTTACTCTAAACGTCAACACATCTTCAGACGGTATCCAAACAAGACCAAGTATTTTTAAGTAACTATCGGAACTGAACTCGACATCTTCAGAAACACGATGAGACGCGGGAATATTAGACATGACTTCAGGTGAATTACTAGAAAATTTAACTAGCTCGAATCCTCCAGTTGCAAAAAAATTGATCAGCTGATTTGAGATATCGACACCTTCAGAAACAGATGAACAGCTTGTAACTAAGTCATCCATAAATATATCCTTTTCGGCCAAAGAAGCGGCAAGTGGAAAGCGCTCGCCCTCATCGGCGGCCAGTTGACGTATGGTACGAATAGCTAAATAAGTACTACAACACAAACCAAACGCTACGCGAGACATTTCGAATACGGTAATGGGGTCATTCTTTTCAAACCTATATAATATTCTAAGGAACTTCATATCCTTCTCGTCCACTAAAACGCGTAAATACATTTGACGAATGTCAGCACTTATTGCCACTGGTAACAAACGAAAATTTAAAATTATTTTAAATAAATCATTCTGGAGATTTGGTCCAGTATGTAATAAATCATTTAACGATTTTCCCGTGCTAGTCGAATTACTGGCATTTAATACTACGCGCAATTTTGTAGTACTTTTATCCTTGCGTACTACCGCGTGATGTGGTATCACATACTGATTATTAGAATTTCCAATTTCATCAATAGTACCTACGGAATACATATAATTTTTCTGTAAATATTCTTTGAAAACGTTGTCATATTCCAACTTTATATCAGGATTTGATAATAACTTACGCTCCAATGATAAATACCTACGCTCGGCCGCGCGCATTGAATCTCCTAATTCGCAGGGATCGCATTTAAACGGCAGCGAAACAACGTAACGTCCGTTCGGTTCGCGGCGAGTAGTGTCGCAATAATATTTTTCACAAGCCTGTTCGTCTGCCGTAAGACTATGAGACACATTAGGTACCTCCTCTAATTCGAAAAAACGATTTACGCTTTTTTCCAGAGTTTCATCTAACGTACAGTATGAACGAGTAATGTTACAAGTGGGGTTAATGACCGGAGCCTGACCGATTATTACATATCCTAATAAGGTTTCGATCGCCACAGGTTCGCCGACAGAGCGAGATACTGTATTCGGACCTAATATTCTAGCAAATAAATCTGTCCCTAATATGAGATCAATATTCGCGGGGGTGTAATAATTGTTATCAGCCATCGGGATATTATTTAAATAATCCAGACGAGCCGTATCAATATTCGCGGTAGGTAATTCATTAGTAATACGATTTACGATTACTGGCTGAATAGTGAACCTAACCGAATCATCGAAGCGAGACCTAATAGTTAAACAGGTGACTCCTTCTACGGGGTTAATGACATCACCTACACCCGACACGTATTTACTTTGTGGCTCATGTACCTTTAAATTCAAACGTTTACAACATTCGACCGTTATTAAATCCTTTTGTGACGCACTATCTACTAAAGCTCGCAATACAAATATGTTTCCCTTGTCATCTAACGCGTGACACTGCGCTGTACCTAGCAAGACGGTGGACGGCTGTGACGCACTCGCGACGCTCGTACCGTATGCAGCGGGGCATTCGCCGACGGCACACAACGAGACAGAGGTCGCGGCGGCGCTCTCGCTCCCGCTTGCCCCGCTTGCCGCGCTCGCGCGGCTTGGCGGCCGATTCACGGCAGGGCCGGACTCGGACGTACGAGCCTCCGTCGATATTGGAATATTATTATGGCCAATCGAGTTACTCGTACCAGACTTGCTATTCGGGAAATGAAGCAAACTATGATGACTGCGATTACATTCGCTGCAACGTTTCGGATCTTTGCAATTTGTAATAATATGTTTATTATTTAAACAATTTACGCATACTTTATTGCTCTTGACAAATTTATAACGATCATTAGGGGTCATAGACAAAAATTTAGGACATTGAGCCAACTGAGAATGATCACTCTTTCCACAACATACACAGTTATTACAATCCTGCATGTTTACAAAGGTTTTAACATTAGAATGAGTCGCGCGCGCTCCCGATCCCACTGAAAGTGATGACGTATTATTTTTACGCGTCTGAATACTGCCCGCTCTGTTACTTGTTGACATCGTTTTAGAGAAATTATGTGCTCTTTGCAAGATGTGTGATTGATTTCTTACGAAATTAATAAAATCAGAACAATTAGTGTTTACGTCGTTATACTTAGTTTCAAAAGATTTTACTGTTTCTAAACCTACCTTTTTACAGCCAATATGAATGAATAAAAAGTCTTCCAAACTATTTAAATTTAACTGTTTTAATGCTGAATAAAGGGATGAAAACTTGTCAATGAATTCCTCGAATTGTATTGGAGTATTTTCGTTTACATTTTGCAAGTTAAACAATTTATCAAAATACGAAGCGGCCAATAATCTCTTGTCATTGTATTTATTCAATAACGCGTTCCATATTACATTATAATTTTCGGCAGTGGGTAAAATGCCTTGGTGAATACTTAAGGCTTTGCCCTTTAATCTACCGATTAGGTATTGTATACGTTCACTGTCAGTAAGGTCTGGGTTGTCGTGAATAACAGATTTGAAAGTCTCGTAGAAAATGGGCCACGATTCTATTTCACCATCAAATGTGCAGAGTTCCAATCGCGGTAACTTAATTAAAGGATTCCCGAATTTTACTTTGGGACTCTGCTTATCGCGACTAATATTGGCAGCCATTTGCGATGTTAACTGATGTGATTTATATTTTATTTTCGTGTACATTTGTTCGAATGCAATAACGGAACTATACGAGGGAACCGAGGCTTCCGCATTAGACAATTGAAGATTATTTCTTTCTTCTATTGTATTCATAAAATCATTACGAAGTGTATCTATTGTAAAACTATCTGCTAAAAAATCTTCTATTTTAATCTGATCATTAGATATGTCACTAATCGAATCGTAAATACTTTGTGCCCGTCCAAATAACGCCATTAATTTATTTTGCACCTTTTGCAAACTTCGATCGTTGGAAATAGACGGAGGTGGGTTGGTAGTCATTATGAATAAAGATGGCTACCTTTCGAAACACAAGAAAAAATATCTTAATTAATCTCTTATAATTCGCGGTCGTAAGGACCAATATGTTTACGCGCTGGTTCGAATTAATTATTGATACTATTCAAATGGTTTATTTTCGGTAATTTAGACCCTTTATAACACACGTGACATTGAAATTGGTATGAGGAATTTGGAAAAAAAGAAGGAATGCTCACCCTTTGTAGATATTTCACATTAACTCCTTAATTGAAACACTTCACGACACTTGTAAATCAATTTAAAATCCTTTTGAAGCACTTCAGTTACCCTTTTAACTTGTTTCTTAATTTTCTATTATTTTACGAGCGCGCGCGTGCGACGTACTTTCGACCAATGCAGAATGCTGTATCGATGTTTTTTCTTCCTTTCTTCCGGTATGCATAGATGGCGCGCATTGTTCCGCATTTCGTTGTCCTTGACGTTTAGCATAAAGGTAGGAGAGAAAGAGGAGGAAATATTGGAACGCACTAAGTGCGTGCGGGATGGGAACATGTCACGGTGTTATTACTAATTAACTATTTGGCTTAAACAAATATGTTAGAATATAAAACTAATATATTGAAACGTTACAAAAATAAGAATTACCAAAACATTACTAATATACAACCTATACCTACATTAATAAAATCATCTTATTTTTATCGTAGCATTTATTAAAACATGTTTCAAGCGCCCACGTATTTTTACATCAAGGTAGTAAAAACACTGCAAATTATTTTCAAACTAAAGGAAAAAAGGGAAACTAAAAAAGCGAACATCTAAATCGTGTATCGTAAATAAAACTAAAGCTTCAGTTCCAACCGTAAATTAATCCAAATGCGTACAAACGTAAAAAATAATCAAACGCAACAACACGGTGTGGGCCATAAAACACGAAGTGTGTAAAGTGGTCTGTGAACGACATCATACATTCGTTCTTCCATTCATTCGTTCACCTAATAATAAGGATGATTCATAAAATGAGCGGGTTTATGAGGAGAACATTAAAGTTAGTTGAAGTTATGAATAATAGTGTTTTTGGTCTATCAATGTATCTGAAACTATCAATGCTAATATTGTAATAATTTCAGGTGCCATTGCACGTTTGCGGTAAACAAACATGTTCGTACATATACAAAAAAATATAAGGAAACACATATTTCAAGGATTATTAAATAGAATTATTTAATTATATATTTGCCTTATAGAGTTTTTTCTATCACAACTGTTATTCCACTACCCCATAATGCAATCAATAAGTTTTTGATTTTTACAAAGTTGAGTGCCACGCTTGAGTGACACCCCTAGTATTGCAAGCGTCCATAGGCTACGGTAACCGCTTCCCAGGAACCTTATCACCTGCCATTGCCACCTTTGTATCACAAAAAAACGTTCAACCCAATCAATCAGCACCACAGGCCTGCAATCATTAACTTAACCAAATCGCTCCCGCTGCCGGCCGCTCCCTCGCTAATTCTAAAACCCCACCTTAATATAAAGCTTCGCGTGCGATCTTGTTACCCTTAAGCACGTGATTATATAGAGAATGCGCACGCGATTGCGTGACCGACCTATTTGATTAGCGTACCAAAATGGTGTCTCAGACGCATAGTGAACGCACTTTATTATTTTTTACGACTTCAGTGGGGGAAATTGAAGATACAGTATGCTATAAACAATGATAATGATGTCGTATTGTTGTAATTTTACAACACTTTAATGCTGTATGTTGAGGAGTTGTAATTTTTGTGTTCGGTGAGGTTATTAGGGAATTGTGATTTGTTTCTCAAATCAATGTCGTAGGACTGTAATGTGAAGGTATGTTATTTAAGTTACATTCTTATGAAGTGACGACTACAAATCTATTTAAAACTTACTAGGAAAATAAATTAACGAAGATAATATATTTCTAGGTATCTTCATAAGTGATCGTGTAACATCTTTAACTTCAACGTCGTTCACGTCAGAGTGTGTCTGAAACGTCAGCTCATTCGATAAAAAATTATTTTTGGTAAAACAAATATAGTTTTTAACAATATACCGACTTATTTCAGTAATAACAAATATCCAAACCATTATAACAGTCTCATAATGCCTTTTATATAAAATATATTACACAAAATAAATTGGTTATTTTTTGTTGTCAAAATATTTTTCATGTCAAAAAAGAAAATCGCACCAAAAACTCCCCTTATTTATAAATTAATCAAAGAACCTCGTATATCCCGTTTCAAATATATATAAAGGGCAAATATCAAAACGTAGATGTGTTTCGTGTAAGCTCCCTAATTGGATGATTCTGGTACCGAAATTGGGACGCTCATTACCCTGTCACCATAAGGAAAATCGAGTTCCGGTCATTTCACGTGAGTTTTTAATTCAACCGCGTACCCGGATTACCGTATAACCGGGTATGGCCGGATGAACTTTATCCGGTTTTTTGCCGTCCTATCATTTTGGTACGTTTAATTTGGTTCAGCTGGTCGGTGAATTTGTCGCGGTATTTTTTACTGCATATCACTCACATAATATAGGTCATTTCAGGTGTACTTAAGTTATTTATGTTCATATACTCGAATAAATTACGTTACAACATAGTTGATTATTTATGACAGAATAATATGACGTTTAAATATTCAGCTTTCATAACCTATTTTAACCGACTTCCCAAAAAGAAGGAGGAGGTTCTCAATTCGGCTGGTTTTTTTTGTAAGTTTGATTTTAATCTTTAAACCAATTTTTTTTATTACAATTTTGAACAAAACCTTGCAAGACATACATTTACGATAAAAGGTTTTGGGGTCTATTATAAATGCTAAAGTAACTCTGCTTCTCTGTTTTTCAGGCTTGAATTACCAAACCGATTTTGTTGATATTTGGTACAATATGTTCTAAAGCTTGGGAAAGGACCTTAATAAATTGAAACTCCTCCTGGGACACGAAGAAAACAGCGAGGCAGAAGCTAGTTTAAAATAAAAGCATTCAAATATTTCCACGGAAAATTCCAGTGTAGATAAATAGAAATTCCATCGTATAACAGATCAAATGTCATCCGCAGATCGCGCCGAGCTGTGGCGAGTGCTTTTCAACGATAAAACCTTTCAATGTCCCCTTGTGAGCTATTTTATGAGCTATTTGAGCTTTAGCCGAGTGACAAAATTAGAAATTTCACTATCTGTCGACAGATTTTCCAATTTTAAGCTTGATTGTAAACACTTATGGCCAAATCTGATTCTTAAATAAGAACAATCAGATAGCTCAAAAAAAAAGAATCCTCACTAATACTAAATGCGAAATTAACTCTGTCTGTCTGTCTGTTTCGCTTTCACGCTAAAACTACTGTACCGATTTAAATGAAATTTGGTACACAGATAGTCTAGAGCCTGAGAAAGGGTAAAGAGTACTTTTTATCCCGGGAAAATGGAAGATCTCCCGGGTACGTGGATAAAACCGCGGGGAGCTACTAGTTCAAAATATTTTTATCCAAATAGGCTTTTACAAGGACTTAAGAATAGCCTATCTAATGCCAATAAGCTGATAGGTTATTTACTACACAGAAAATATATATTTATATGTATTTTCACCCAGATATAGTCAATTTAGTTTTTTTGTCATGAATCAAAAACCTGTAAAAGCGCAATTTATTAGATCGTGTCCGTAACTCCAATATGCAGGTAAAAAATTTAAAACATTTTTTATATTTCGACGTATGATAACGTAGTTTCACAGCGAACAATCTAGTGAAAGGCCGCAAGGCATAGCTAAAATATGCTTTGACAGATATTTCGTATAAATGTACCTACAGAACTCTGATGGAACGCGTTCTAGGCATAGGTTTTAGGTATTACGCGATGTTTGTCTATATTTATTTAGTCTATGGTGGAGACATACTTGTGAACATCCTCTAGCTGGGACATTTGTGTGAAATTGACGTTCAAAATATAAAAATAATCGATGTTTTTTGGCAAAGAAATATTTACATGATTTGTCAAGGTTTTGCTTTTCAGGACTGTTGCAATAGCAATAGTCGTGATGTATCTTAAGAAATGCGGGTAAAATAATTTGTTCAAGAGCAGACAAGTGATCTATTTTCTTCTAAGTTTTTTATTACGACTAGCATTTAATTGAGATATTTTTAACCATATAAATTGTAAAGGGAAAATCAAATTGATTATTAAAAATTGTGAAAATATATAACTTCCACAAAATTTAATACAACACAACAACATTGACCGTACCAATTAGTTGAATAATTAGAAGCGATTTACGTATTTCCCCTTCAACTTTATTATAGTACGAAATCAAGATTTCCCACATTCAGTGAATACCCATTTTTCCTAAGCGATTATAACGAGGGGGTACTTTATATTAAGTCGGTATGTACATTTGTGAAATACGCGCGTTACGAAGCAGTTATTCATGAAAATTTCATTCAAATCTCAGCGCACACTTTGGCTCGAGAATGGGAAAATATATTATAAAAGGCATTTGCAGACGTTAATTCCGCGTTCCTTTTTTACTCTTTTGACGCTCTATGTTTCGCAGAATTGGAACTGCACGGTTTTATGCCGGACAATCTGTGTTGAAAGATTAAAAAGTTTGTTGAAGTGGATATTATAATTTTAAATTTAAAAGTGATGCGATTATTTTATTATGGTGTATTTATTTTTAAATGACGACAGTGTTTTATTTTAAGTATATATGTTTGATGTCGTTGGCCCCATGTTGAAACATAGGATGTAATATGCGAGTTATTGGTATTACATATGCCCGTGTAGAAACACTCAACAAAAATCATATCTACAGTGATTTGAATTTGCCTTATTTCTTAAAGACTTTTTAAGAGAGATAAACAATTTCTAATATCTAGGTAAATAACATATTGGTAATCCTAAGTTTATTTAGGCACAGTTGTCAACTCTCGACAAAATAACACGTAACGTAAAGCGTAGTATTTTTTTTGCCCACCTATTTTTTACAGAACTACTCAAGTTACACATAAAAATTTTAAATTACCCATTTCAATAGTTCACTAAAACAACACACAAATTTCCACAACAGTTATGTTCCCCGAAAATTTATCTTGTAGATCGCCTTAATAAAACCAGCGTAAATGATTCCGGTGAAATTGAGACGCCATTAAATATGGAGGTCAAAAACATAGGCCAATTCAAATTCATGAGATGTACAGAAAATTAACGTAAACATAATTATACAGTAACGAAACAATAAACAAATAGCCTACAGATATAATATGCAACAGTTTCCAACCAATTACTTCAACGGAATAAACTAAACAATAGGCAACCCATCGTCGGTACATATTTATGAGGAGGGAAACCACTCGATCCTATACAAAATATTATCAAACTAAATAACATTTGAAAATGTACCTTATTTACAAAGTAACAGACTCTCTATTCAGCATTGTGAGAACCTTGTAATTTCCATGTAATCTTGCCCTTCAAAATACATTCTTATTGGCTGTAAGTAAGATCTATTTTTCGTTTGTATGGTACAGATCATTTTGTTCGTACATAACCGATTGTTTTGTGTCATCGTACAATGCGGTCTGTATTCTCCTTATTTTTATGACAGCGTCGTGAGGTAGGTACAGAATAAAAATATACTTGGATAGCCTGTACGTGGACCTACTTAACTATATTGGAAATGGTTACAATTTGAAACTACGAGATAAAATATCTATTAAACGAATGGCAAAAAATGTACCGATTTGTTGAAAGAATATGAGTACAGTCTTGCGCTAAGGTTAATCTAAAAAGTACAAAGTATTATAAAATGAAATTAGAATTTTAAATTCGCTAGTCATCTTTTGAACATCAGGACTAGCTATTACCCAATTTAGAAATATAAATTTTAACGTTTCAATGTGTTTTAAGGGCCAAAGACTCTTGAGTCTGCATCCGTAGTGGTCCCGAGTGGTGGACAGTGGAGATTTAGATGAGTTGATGACGAAAGATCGAATGCGTCATGAACTCTTCACCTTGATTCAAGTGATCTCTTAATCACTTACCACGTTTTTCTTTTCACACACATTCCACATTTCATTTTAAAACAAAATAACAATTTCAAAAGCAGCATATTATTAAAGTCGACAACAAAGAGCTGTTTGCTCTTTAAAAAATAAACATAATATTTGTCAAAGAGACTGCGAGAAAATATAAGACAAACAAAATAGCATTTCATTCGACGGCTTCGGCAAACCTTGAGTAAATCTAGGTTTGTAGACTAAGACGGGGGTGAAATCGAGTGAAAACGGAGCAAAGGAGCAAAATGGGAGCGAAGTGGGAGCTAAATGAAATCTGGACGCTGGCAGCGGAGACAGACACTGTTTGAGCTGTAAGACTTTGGATCTTTATTGTGTCAGTAATGAGACATTCTGTGTGCATGTGGACACTGTACCGGGTATATTTTTGACGCGGGTTGAGGATCAAGTCCTGCTTAAATTTGAGTTTGAAAGAGGTAAGGATTTAGATCTTTTGAAAAAATTTCAGCTGTTCGGGTAAAAAGTACTTGTCCGTTGAAGTACTACAGAATTAGAGGTATGTTTGTTTATCTTTCTTTGATGTCTTAATAGACCAATAAGGTAGTTCTTTTCATATAGATAGTTGGGAGTATAAATGTTACTTATATATCTAGAAAAAATGATTTCAGAGAGGGAGCAAAGCGGGCAGAAGCTAGCACAGTAAGCATTTGACTTTGTGGTCGTCGACCCTGAATTCCAAGCTACTAATCGTGGTTTCGATTCCCACTCAGGATAAAAATATTCATGATCTTGAATCATATCTGTTCTGTGACTGGAAACGTAATTAAAAGAAGGCTGATGGCTTCTTTGGTTACCATAGTACCTGGAATCAAATTGGCCGTAGAATGACCCAGGATATTTATTGAAACTAAACCTAAATGAAAACAGCATCACCTGTGTGTACCCACATTAGTATGAGGCTTATTCCCGATTAACATATACATAACAGGGTTATGGTGTAATTAACATGTGTCCCGACTATTATCACGTTTGCTCTAAAACAAACAGTATTGTGTGTAATTAATTAATGTTTTTGTAAGTGACCATTTACAGTTAATTGAAATTAACATCGGTTGGTAGTGGATGAATTAACATGGACAAGACAGGAGTTTAAAGAGTTGAAATTTAAACTCTTCATTTAGAACTACGAAGAGCCTGACTGGGTTAGTACTTCCTTACAGAAGATCGCGCTGAAATAAAGCTATCTAATAGTGTTGTGTTCCTGCTGCAAGTTTGGTTACCAGAGCTCTATGAAGAGGTTGTAGCAGTGAGATTTAGGTAGCAACACATAGAAGATCTCTCTGCTCATAGGCGGTGGTGAGCACTTACCATAAGGTGGACCATCAATCTGATTGTAAATCTAAACACATAAAAAACTAATATAAACTTTTATAACAGTTCCTCATAATTACCGATGTTGATAAAATCAATATTATTATAAAACATATTTATGGTCTGTCGTATCTAACCAATAGACCTACATAATAGGGTACCTTTCCAATATAGACAAGAAACAGGGTCGGATTTCACAAAATCCCAAAGGAGAAGGAATAAAAATGATTTCAACTTAATAATCCCTTATTATTGCGGACAAAGTCACGAGGAATAGAAAATACAAATATATAAACGACACCGTGAATCGACCACTTTTCAAATAGCACCCGAACCATATACCAAGGCAGGGCAGGGTCCCGCGGGAAAACTAAATAAGTTGTCTGAGTCGCTCGCCGCCTTCCCCGCACTTTATTGTGCCAATGCGAGAATAAAATTTATCTTGCGTTCGCTACAAGTAAACAAATTTGAACGAGAATTCCGTCTCTTAATTTTCTGTTGATACACAATTTTAGTGCTTCGCGTTGCTCAATAAATCGCTGTTTCCTTCCCGTTCTTCGTCTCTAGAAAATACTGATGCAATTCTTATACCTTGCTATTTACGCTTCAAGGTCGACGAATATTGCTAAGCTATCTGTCTATATATTTAAAAATGAATCCCTATTTACCTTGGTCACGGCATCACGTGTTTGCCTGGTCCGATTTTGATATTTACTTTTTGTTGTCTGTTATTTTCAGGAGGAGGTTCTTAAGAAAAATAAATAAAAGTAGAGTGGAAAATTAGAAAATTTGATTAAGTTACGACCATATTAACATTTCTGACGTAACGTAGCACTTTTGACAATTTAAAACATTTCTAAAAACGCACTAGATGGGACGCAGACAAAGTTGCGAGGGTCAGCTTGTACTTTAAAAAAATCCACGTCATCGACAATTAATAAACCGGTATACATACATACAGCTACAAACATAAAGCGATATAGCCCGTGCCTAATTTCAATTGTCCAACCACCCCCCATCTCAAAAAGCGCTGACTCACCACCGGCCATCAATACAGCGTTCGCAAAACAACACTAGGGAGAAATTTCAAATTGATACAAGCATAGCTTTGTTGGCGCTGAGCCAGTTCCCGTTTCGCGTGGAGTGCGCTTTTGGCCTAGCAGCTATGTGCTTACATCGCTTCAAGATGTAAAAGCCGGTTGAGCGGTTCTCGATGGCATGCCGCATTATGATATGAAGAATTGACCAGCGCGGCAGCGCTATACTTAATGACTTTCAAGTGTTTTGCGGAGATGTTTTTTTTCCTGTCATAATCTCGCTTGACAGTGGCGTTTTTATGTTAGAAGGTTGGTACAGCAGCACAGTAGCAAAGCAAGATTATATCAATAGATGTAGTGCGAGTAATATCCTCTTTGACATAGTTTGACTTCAGTTTTGACACTACACTACACCTGACGTGGTATGTACTTAAAAAGTGTAGAAATCTAACAAACTCATTTTTACGGAGGTAAATTATATTAAACTAAGCTAAATCATGATAAAACCGTGACAATCCCCGCCATTAGATATATATAAGTCTTGTCACGGTTTTATCCCCGTTTAATGTGCCTTCAATGTATGTGTATAGAACCTACATAAAAACTAATCATTGTGGTACAAAAAATTTCAACACGGGCAACATTTTGGCAACGCACAAGAATATGAAGGCTCACGTAAAATCCCTAACTACGCAAAACTTAAATCTCAATCCTACCCAAAAGAAAATAGAGATTAAAGCCGCCTGTCTCGGACACATGACAGGGTCGGCCCCGTTCGTTATTAGCGAAAATACAAATGACTTTTTCCAACAACTGTCCGGGATTAGGGGTAATCCTAACGAGTCTCATTAGGCCGAGACAGTTTTGTGTCCCCGGAACATTTTCGCTTGCTTTTTTTTGATAATTCCCATTCGCATTGGAAATGTTGCACTATCCTTTCGCCATTTGCATTTCGGTCCCTCATTTAGGACTATGGGCTTCCGGAATTTTTGAATTCGTACGAGTACGTTAGCATTTTTTTGAGGTTCTTGCTATTTTTCGGTTACTATAAAAAAAGGAGATGTGTATCTCTCATCAAATACAACATATAAGTTTCTGCACCTGGTTTCCCCCTCTATATACCTAATTAAATATACGACAAGAAAATTGAAAGCAACAAAGTAGCGTATGATCTTCTCCGTCTTCCCAATTAAAAGACACGAATAAACGAATTCAGGATCGCATTTTGACTATAACGTATACACCTAACTCATAAAGCATATAAAAAACCATCCATTTCCCAAATCAATTCCACATTATCGGATCTCTATCGTTGCTTTATGGATCTAATATTTTGTTCCAACTTTCGCCGCACAAAAAGGAGACACACGAGTTTTCCACCCACACATATTGTTTTCAAACAAATATGAACTTCGTAATCGGTTGACATAGAGTAGTTTTTGCAGTGTCCCACATTAGATAGGGAGTTAGGTAATAACGGCCGGCCTTAGGCAGAAAATTACTGGGAAATTTTCAATATGGAGGGAACCGTGTATGTATACCTACATATTACATTTTGTAGGATATCTAGGGGACTATTAGAAGAGAAAACTGTAGTTAACAAAGTTAAAATCATCAAATGGCTTACCTACCACCAGTTAATGTAATTGAGATATAATTCAGAATGTATTAATATTATGCTTAGAACAGTTGTGCTTAGTTAGCAATCGAATAAACAACGATGCTTTAAAGTACTTATACACCAATTGACTGCGTAATTTAACATATAGAAATATTCTGGCTTTAGGCTTTTCGACACAAGATTTTTATGAAATTTCAATTTCGTTAAAACTGTTTTTTAAGTGAATAATAAATAATCATAGTTGTTAGAAAACCACTCAAAGTCAACTAAAAGACATTTGTAATGGTTTTTTTAAGTGTTTTAATTAAAAAAAACTTACGATAGCTTTTATTAATTAAAAAGCTTTTCACGTTAATTCAGTTTTTGATGAAACCTTTTATATCTCGAATATATTAATTTTGGATTATTCGTTTGATAGGATTTTATAAACAACTTTTTTTACTAATAATAATGAGACTGACTTTTTAGTAATCCCGCATTAAAAGTGTATCACAAAAAATACAAAAGAAACTAAAGAGGTCTGATGAAGGACTAGCTGTGCCGCGCTACTTTGCCTGTGTTACATCTTTCCCGGAGCCAGATGTACTTATAATAAATTTCTAACATGCTATGACCAGAGCTAATAAATAGTATATGCATGATTTTGACATACATGTAGTAATGTTTTATTATATATCGATATTTTATACTATACCTAAATGCGATAGTTTGCGCGAATGGATAGACAATTGTTCGCTACTTGATCACGCCAGAACGGTTTGCTACAGAATTAGAATACGTTTTGGTATAGCATATATTACTATATATTACTTTATATCCTGGGAAAACATAAGATTTCGGGAAGGCGGGCAAAATTGTTGGGCGGTGGCTTGTGTGGTGATATATATCTCTAGAGGTGTTTAAAATTTTATATTTGTTGATAATTTTTTCGGGGTAATGCTTGTGGGTCACTCGCGATACAAGTTTATCCTAGTGCGGGGACCATTGCTTGTTAATGGGTTAATATTATTGTTAAATTAATTATTTGAATTGAAAAAATAATAGAATAAAAATAATCAAAGGGGCATTTAAAATAATGTAATCGTTTGCGTGTTAGAGAAATTTTTCAGTACATGTCGGTGTCGTTTGAAATCGCCTGGCGTAGTGCCAACAGCGTCGAGAGCTAGTCTTTTGTCCTGGTCCAATCAGCTGACGGGTTACTCAGTTAAAATGTAGGTTGGACTTGGAGAAAGCGTAGCCACTATCTATGTATGGGTGTACGATGATTTGTTAGTTTTTTTAGGTTTAAAAAATGAGTTTTATTATCTATATAATTATTTTTTAATGTTTCATCTGGAGTTGTAATTGAGCCAAGTAATTTTATTATAATTTTTTTTGGGTTTTAATTTGCTTTGTTTAATTTTATTTGGTTTAATATTAATTTT
This sequence comes from Thyatira batis, assembly GCA_905147785.2. NCBI lineage: Eukaryota > Metazoa > Arthropoda > Insecta > Lepidoptera > Drepanidae > Thyatira > Thyatira batis. The sequence goes on from LR990489.1 coordinate 11,380,781, forward strand.
AAATAAATCTTTTTCTGATATTGTTTTTACATACATAACACTTTATGTATGGTAGTAGAATATATGGTGATAAACAACTTTTCAAATACATGTTTAGGTATATTCATTTAAGGCCAAATACATACCTACCTAAAAAAGAGACATCACAGTTCATGCACACAAATGTCAGTCCTAGATGAGAATCGAAACCCACGTAAAAATTACCCGAAAAACAGCACTAATTGATTTTAAAGTACATAAAAACCTTAACAGCTTAAACATTTACCTAAACAAATAGATCCTTTTGGAGTGTATTTTAATTATTTTAATGACAACATTAAAATGATAGTTTGGGGAGATCTCCCAAAGTTCGCGACCGTCATTAAGGCAGTTCACACAACCGCTGTGAGGTCGTTACAAACAATATCATAAACAAGAATGTCGTAAACCTTGTTTTAATACTATACGACTGACGATATCGTTGCAATGCAACAAAATTTTGTCGATTTGAAAACCTCCTAGATCCATTTTTGAGCACCATACACAGCGCATATATATAGATCATTATCTATACTATAATATATAAAACTGAATACTTTCAGGAACTACTACTTAGTTCAATTTGAAATAATATGTCAGTGTCAGATAGGCTTTTTATCGAAGAAGGCTATATATAAGCTATATCATTACGTTACAGACAAAAGGAGCGGAGCATCGTTAAATAATGTGGCAAAAACAGGGAAGTAAACCAAAGGAAGTTCATTGGATATTTTAAATTTGTTGTATCCTAACTATACTAAACATTAAAGCTACATTTTCCTACGGGAACGGGAACGACGCCGGTAAAACCGTGCGGTGGAAGCTAGTAGGTTTTAAAAGATACCTTTAATTGAGCCTAGGTACAGACCTAGGCCCAATTAAACCTAACTATTTAGACAGCTAAATAGTTCGGCCTTGCGTCGGCGTAGTTTTAAAACACGAAATATCACAACTTTTTTTATTGCCTACGAAGGCAGACGAGGAGTCTGATGGATACTACTTTGGTCAGACTTACAGGACTTAAATATTGTCTCACTCTTTTCAATCAGCTACGAAAGAGAGGTATCTTTATTTCATTGAATGCTCAATTTACTATACAACTACAGTTAGACACAACAGAACCGCTAACTTAAACCACCTTAATGCATCCATATTAAGGACTAAAATGGCTTATCCAACTGCAACAAAAGCATCTCATTTTATAGCCCAACTTAATTTCAATATCGCCTGCACAAAGCAATCAGTTTGTCGTCAGAAAGCAACAAAGATGGACCAAGACAATGCCTTCATAAAGTCGAGTGAGGCAATTGGCGTGGTTAAAGCGTCCGTTGGGAGTGCCACGTCTTCAGAGCGGGTAGTTAACGTTTTTATTGGGACATTACACTATCGTGATGTTTACGTCGCTGCCTTTTATTGTGGGAGACGTTGGGACAGTAAACACTGGTTGCAGTACCGAGTTATGTTATCGACCTCTATGGTAAAGAATATGGGTGTTTACCACAGAGCTATAATGTAATAAGACATCGCGAGTATGTTCTTCGTGTGTCAAAAAGCAGCAAAAATGAATGATCTCTACGCTGTTATTTAGTCCGCGATCAATCGTTGCTCTTGGACGTCAAAGAAAAATTGATGCGGTTGGTCTTCACGCACTTTATTGAGTTAGATTATAAGTCTGTGGAATTTAGTTTGTGAGAAAAAATACTGAAATTGTAATTTTTCATTGGCTATATTATATAAATAGAAGAAGCGTCCACCTTGTATTACCGTCGTTCAATTTTCCCGTGATAAAAAGTAGCCTATGTATTATTTCAGAACACAATACAACTAGTATATAGCCAGGGCGAAAGTTGCGATGTATATAATTATGTTTGTAAGTCCCACCAGAACGGCTAAAGGGTGAAAGACATAGATCTATAATCTCGATATAAATTATAATGTCCCCAGGAATACGGGTGAAGTCGCGGGGCGGAAGCTAGCGTAGATGTGTAACAAAGCAGGCTCGCTTCCTAAGGCCCGTTATGCAATCCGTGAAGTTGTTGAGACATGCTGGAGTCCTGTTGGGCTGTTTAATTACTTTGAACATGCCAGAAATTCAGGTGGAACGGATGTTGGAAGGTAGTTTAACCCATAACTTCGCCACTATTGTTATATCTTAGCTATTAGTTTAAAGGTGTAATAGGAAATTACAGTTTGACAAGCTATATACGCGCTATCTTATCAACGCGGGTGAAACCGCATGACAAAATTATGTATGTTATTTCCTATATTTTTTATCATCTAAGAAATTATTTTGTTTATTTAGATTTAACAACAAAATTTTAAAGAAAAAAAGACAAAATCTTACATATAGACAAACTAGTGGCTCCCCGCAGTTTCACCCGCGTTCCCGGGAGATCTTCAACATTCCCGGGATAAAAACTAGCCTATGTCCTTTCTCAGGCTCTAGACTATCTGTGTACCAAGTTTAATTTAAATCGGTTTTGTAGTTTTAGCGTAAAGGCGAGACAGAGTTACTTAAGATTTATAATATGAAATTTATATTTCTCAAAAGCACAAGTGGACACAAAATCTCAACCGGATTCATCGAGCATGAAAATGTAGTTATTTATTTTATTTCCGCCAAACAGTCAGTGGATTTTGTACGAATTTCCTGAAAATCCATCAGCTTAGAAACTTCAGTTATTCGACAGATAACGGAAAATAAATCGTAAATAAAAATACGATGCTGTAGGAGCAGTTATATGGTTCGATGGAGGAAACATAACTATATCAAACCAAATCCTACTCTGTTTATTTAGTAATCTTTTAAATAAAATTCTTGTGTCATAATGTTAGTTACCATATTCCTCTGAAATGTCTTGACCGATTTTTATGAAATTTTATATGCATACTAAGTACGTCTGAGAATCGACTACTATCAACATATTTTTGATACCCTATTGATCACGGAAACGGGAACTACGCGGGTGTAACCGCGGGGCGGCAGCTAGTGTAAAACAATCCTATTCAAAATCAATTAAAATATGAAAAACTAGTGGGCTCCGCGGCTTCACCCGCCTTCCCGGGGATCTTAAATTTTTCCGAGAAAAGAAGCTCATGTATTATTCCAAAACATATTCTAACTCCGCGCCACATTTCATCGTGATCCCTACAACCGTTATTGCGTGAGAGTATCAAACAAACATTCTTATAAACTTTCGCATTTATAATGTTAGGAAGTTTTTTTAAACAAGCAATGTCCTTGTTCGTGTTTCATTTTAATTTTCTTATAATTAAAACCTTTATCTGAATTTTTCTTTAATTTAAAAAAGAGCATCTCACATTATTATAATACCTACTTATAACATTTAAATCGTTTACTAGACATTAATACAAGTAATAAACCAAGCTTACTACCAAGTTTCATTCGTTATATATTAAAAACTCATAAGAAAACTATTCATCATGACACACATTAAGAACATGTGAAAGGAAAATTTATGTCCTTACAAATAACTTAAGAAATAGCGCGGTCAAAGACATCACTAGACATTTACTTTGTTACGGAAAATAATACCAAATTTATATGTCCACAGATGAGTAATAAAACTTAATAAGCGGCAATACCACGAGACAAAGGGGCATAAAAAGAAAAAAAACGAACTTATTACATTACTCTTGTCTATGAACAGGGAAGTGGCTCTTAATTTCTTTGGGGAGGGTTCCGTTAAAAATATTTCGTTTACATATATATTTTCGTTAAACGTAATGTCAAATTACATGGTCTTTTAGTATTTTGGGAATTTATCTACACATTCCCACGTCAATTATTGCTTCGTTTAAGTACTCTTAAATTATATAAACTCATCATCATCATCAACAGCTCATATACGTCTCCACCGAGGAGCTCGAGCCTCCCCTAACAACAGGTTTAGGCCATAGTCCACCACGCGGGCCTAGTGCGGATTGGCGGACTTCACATGCCTTTAATTGTAACATCTCGGGCATGCAGGTTTCCTCACGATGTTTTCCTTCACCGAATTAAGCCAGTGGTGTGAATCCGTACGTAAGTTTTTAAACTCAGAGGTACGGGCCAGGGGTTTGAACCCGCACCCTCATGATCGTGAGTCGTCACGTTCCCAACTGAGCCACCACGGCTTTTATAAACTATAGTTAAAATAATCAAAGCTCATTCAGTAAACGTTAAATTTCTACCTCCCTCCCCTCTTTCCTACCGAAGGAATTCGGAGACGCAGCTATTCAATACTGAATTCAAACTCGATTCTAAAGTCACTCGAGCGTCTATTGTCTATCTCCTTCTTGCGCTCCGTAGCATAATAAGAGCCTCTCTTTTTACACGTTTGTCTTAGGGACCACTTGATCATGTTTTGATTTTAGTACTGGTTGTAATTCCAATATAAGAAAATCTTATACTTGAATTACCAAAACTAACTTCTGCCTCACGGTTTCAACCACGTTCGCGGAGGATCAAACTTGCACGTCTTTTTAAGGGTGGTTTTGTAACTAAGCAAATAGTATATACTGTGTGAAAGCTCTTCTAACAAAAATAAATATTTTTCATATTAATTTAAAACCTCCAATTTGCGCTACTATTAAGTAGATAAGAGTAAAACTTTATAAAATCATTTCTTGGTGCATTCCTACGTCACTTAAGGATATTACTGCAAAATCTCATGCTTCACCCAGAAGTTCCAGCTGCGTTGATCGATCAGTCAAATCTCCTTTTATGAATAAAGAAAGACATAAAACTAAAACTGGATTTACGGAAGTCTCTACCATAAAGATTATTCTCCCGACAGGTCAGCGGTCACCTATCAACTATTCCCACAAATGCACTAAACGTTTCAAGTGCCCAAGGAACCCTAAAATCAGCTCCGACAATCTGAAACGTCGATAAAGTTTATTGTCCTTTGGATTTAATATCTCTTTCAGATTTTATGGGATAAAAGGAGAGAGATGATCGAAGATGATTTTGTCAGTTTTATTGGACATAAATGGAGACAAATTAATGAAGTTCATTAACATTAACACTTTTATATGTATTATACACATTTAAGATATTTTTGTGTGGGTAGAGTAGTAAATAAGAAATAGTATAATGTAGCCATTTTATTGTTACCTTAATGTTGCCGTTGCTTTATATTTATTTATAGTGAAAAGTACTCGCTTGTGTATACTTTTTACTTAATGCTTAGCTCAATAACGCCACATAGATATTTGAAAACTTGTTAAAAATACGCGAAGTCAGTTAGGTTTAATGTATGCAAAAAAATTACAAAATCATTGTTGAACATAAAAAAAAAATGTAAATACATTGCTAACTATGTACATGAAACAATTAGAGAGTAGAAATAAATAATAAATCTACACTAATATTATAAAGAGGAATGATTTGTATTTATATATACATTTTAATTTAATAATTTTAATAATTCTTTTTTCATTAGAAAGCTACATTATCACTGAGTAACATAGGCTATCTTTTATCCCTATATTCCCACGGGAAGGGGAACTACAAGGGTAAAACCGCGCGGAGGCAGCTAGTTCGATATAAATATCCAATCCATTTCAAAACAAACATTTCATCCTCCCATACCACTCGACTCTATAGACCTCAACTTTACAACCCAGTAGGTATACACGAATAAAACCAAATACCCGGCTATTATTTTCCGTAAAAATCATATCTGTTGTTACGCTATCGGATATTTTTATCCGCGTAAACCCCATGATCCCTCAATCAGAGGGGATTATATCCGCTTATATCCGCCGCGGCATCGGTCCGCGCCGCGCTGCAGGACAACAATACTCAACTATTACATTTACTGAGAGATGTATAAATCCATTTTCTATATAGTATTTTTGTTATATTACATAAATAAATATCTTTGGACAGCCTAAACTCTAGAGTACAAAGCCTGAGTTTTCTGGTTTCAACCATTTTATCAGGATTGAAAAATATCAAATCATATTTTACTGCGATGTCTCAATTGTCTTTATGTAAAAATAATCTTGATTTGTTACGCCATTGTGATTCTAAGGAGGGAAATATTTTTAATATTATTTAGTTACTGGCTGACCAAAACGTTGCTACATTACGCCAGTCATTTAAGCTGCTTCGGAGGACTGCAGGCACAAAGAATTTCCAAATTTTTTGAATACTTACTAATAAATGAGAAAAGATACTCAAAAACTGAACACAATAGCCTACTTACTTATTAAAATCTTAAATTGATATATCTTTTTTAATAAAAATAACAACTAAATTTGTTAAGTTGTAATATTTGTCAGATTTCGGTCGTAAATGCATCATTTCGAAACAAAATAGCTTCAGTAATATAACCATCTCTTTGTTTTCAGCTACACGTTTTACTGGCTTAACAATGCACCTAAAATCCTGAAGTAACATAAATAAATAAAACGTACGTCTAAAGCAAACTGCAACACGACATGGTAGAGAATAAACAGCATTTAAAACAGCTAAACACTCAGCTCTGGTGCTCCAGGCGTCAAGAGCCGTTTTAAAATTCACAGTTTCACTTACAAAGTAAGATAAGGAATTCAGTATTCTAGAATTAAAAGCATTAGCTCTGCGGAGGCACTATTTTGTCGTTAATGAGTGTTCCGAAACCTTCCAAGTTTTTCGCCTTCCCTTTGTGTTTCAACGTTTTAATGAATTAACTATGCAGCGTTCAAAGGTAAACGAATTACGGACTTTATAAGATGATCACGTAGTAAATGTAGTAAGTAGGTACGGTGGGAATGGACTGAAGCGTTTGTTTAATAATTTTAAATTAAGTTATATATCTTAGTTAAGGGTTTTAAAAATTATTGCTGTAATATTCAAATTTCAACTCCGTTTTGTATTTTATGACATTTTTTTTCATGCAATATTTTATGAAACAATTAAGTTAGGGAACAAAAGCAAGAAATTTCTTTCATATATTTTGTGATAAGTTGGATTGGATTACAAACAACATTATAGACATTCGTTACCAGGATATTTTTGACTGCCCGTCTAGTTGTCTGGTTAGATCTTGTCTATAAAGGCCCTATTCGTAGGTACGGATAAAAAAAATATTTTGGAAGATCTCAACTCCCTACCTCGGAATGCGGGTGAAACTTTAGGAAGCCACTACAACACATCCCCGAAAAAACGTGAAACATCCTACCCAAAAACTCGAACGGAACCAATAATATAGATCGCTCAGTCCATAAAACTTTAGGCGGTGGTCTAACGAGCCCAGTAATCCAGCCCGCAATCGTCTCTCACATAAAACAGTGAGAACTCTGGGGAATAATCGACTAGGTGGGGGTTTAATGCATTTAAATGTCTCTTAGAGGTGCGCGCCGGCGATTTTCAATATAAAGTGCTTTGGTTTTGCCATAGTATGTGTATTGGCAGTGGTTTGGTTACCTTGTTGTTGAGGTGGTCAGAAAAAACGAAACCTATCCTGTTTGGTTTTTTGTGTTTTTTTGTTTGTCTTTGTGATAGCTTCCATTTAGTAGTTAACAATAAGATTACATCAATATGAAAGATAAGCATAACATGCAAAAAATAAATTGTATAATAAAAAAGCCTTTAAAAGTTATATAAAAAAATCACCAATCTAATCTAGATTGGTGATTAATATATTTTGTAAATTCATAAAATTTCACGGTCTTAAGTCTATAAGTATTGCAAATATTTTGAGACAAATTTCAGTAATATAAAAAGTTACACAAAACATAATATTCAATTAAAAAGAAAATGTTAGTCTACTGTACAAAGAGATACTGTGGTTTTACAGCCACTGTTTATTTTGAGATAGAGGTTTTTAGTGTCCATAAAGAAGGTAAGAAGTGATTTTAAATGTAGCGGTTAAAGTTAGCCTTTTGTATATCTATACTGATTCTGTATTTATTTATATGCAATCGAATAAATAACTGTTGCGAGGACTTATCCTAACTATATTTATTATCATGCAAATGTGAGTTTGTTTGTGTGTAGTGCTTTTACGCCTCAACAACTAAACCAATTTAAAACATTATTTCACCAAAATAAAAATAGATTATACTATTTTTTTTAATATTAATAATAAAATAAACTGCATAATAAAAGCCTATATAAAAAAAACCGCAACTGAAAATTTAAGCTTATTATAACCATAGGCTATAGTTCTAAAGAAAGTTTTACTAAAAGAACGGAATAATAATTTCGTGCAACTAAACCAACTAGCTATATAAAATATAACATACCAGTTTTGGCTCTCGTAGCTTCGTAGCTCCGTAGCACCGTAGCACCGTTTCCGTAGCTGTGCACCGGCCATTTTGTTTTAGAATCCAAACGCTTTGCCCAACAACATGGCAACGGTAAAGCGTAGGAATTCTAAAGCAAAACAACTGTATTTCACTTCTTGGATATCTTCAGTTGTATCGTTGATGATGCGATATCTATTTACTCTTAAGTTAGAGTTAGTACGTACCGATTGTGAGAAAGAGATAGCTTACCTGAAAAGATAAGACAGTGGTGAGTTATTAAGGTATTGTGTAAGGAAATAAATATGTACAAATTACTTCAGTTCAAAAGTTAAGTCAACGTCATTTTATAAAGGTGCTTTTAGAATGACCTGAGAAAGATATGGAACCTATCCAATTAATATTATTATAATATTATAATGAGAAAAAGTATGGTTATATGTTTGTTACGCCACGTAACGTTCGAACGAACGACTGAAGACACACGAGATAAAATTTAGAACAGAGTTAGAATATGTACTCAAAAAACACTAGGCTTATTTTATCCCATAAAAATTAGACCTCCGGGAACTCGGGTAAAACAGCGGAGAACCACTAGTTCTACAAAAATACATTATTTACACATTATCAAAAAACATTTTTGTAATAGTTAAACTACAGGTCAAAATCAAATCAAAATCAAAATCTTTTTTATTCAAATAGGCCTCAATAAAGCACTTATGAATAGTCACTATTAAAGCTCGGTTCTGATAGTAGTTTTTACTGAGAAGAGCCGGCAATAAACTCAGTAATTACTCTTTTCAAAAACCAACTTACATCTAATACAACAGTGTTTATTACAAAATGTGAAATAGCTTGTAGCGAGCATTTCACTGCCAAGGGTCTTTTTCTAACAAGTAATCTGATACACTATAAAAACCCTTATGATATAAAGTTTTCTTCACTACCTGCTTAAATTTATAGATTGGTAAATCCTGAATATCTTTAGGTAGCTTGTTGAAGAAGCATATACATTGCCCCTTAAATGAATTTTTGACTTTAGTAAGTCTAGTTACAGGAATAGCGAGTTTGTGCTTATTTCTGGTGTTAATACTATAAGTGTCGCTATTTTTTGGAAAAAGATGTAAATTTTTACGTACATACAATAAATTTTCATAAATATATTGTGAGGGTACAGTCAAAATATTAATATTTTTGAATGTATCTCGTAGGGAGTCCCTTGGACTCATATTGTATATGGCACGAACAGTCCTCTTCTGCAGAATAAAAATAGTTTTAATGTCGGCACCACTGCCCCAAAGGAGAATGCCATAAGACATTAGATTATGAAAATAACTAAAATAAACTAATCTGGCGGTATCTACGTCAGTGAGAGCACGTATTTTCTTTACTGCATATGCTGCAGAAGCGAGTCTGTTCGCCAACCGAGAAATATGAGGGCCCCAGGTTGTTCATTACTCACAAACACCAATAAAATATTAACATAGAGTCACAAATAACCACCTCAGCGAACGGAACGCGAAACAGCCAGCATTTCGCAGTCCTTTTTTTATGTACACAGATAATAATACATTCAGTTGATCAGATAAGAAAGGGGCTCGACGTTAACGGAGCTCACCAATTACAAGCTGGCGGCGTTTAAATGAAATTATAATTTTATACAGACCCTATTTATTACTAAGGGACAGATAAGTATCGCGACGCGGCCGTTAGCGGGTAACGCTTCTCTCAAACCGCTCCAATACACTTTTATTGTGCCGTCGTAAAGGTAAAATATATCTGTTTGATAATTTCTTGGTTGTGTTGCTTTTTGGCGAGGTTATATTATAAAAAATATGTTTGGGGGAAAATAATCGTAATTAATTATTGCTGAGGTAGCCAAAAGATCATAAAAGTGATAGTAAAGTAAAAATGTAATGACGATAGGATAATCTGAAGATATATTTGCGTTTCCATCATTTCTACAGTGTTAAACAATTGGTCTGGTACAGAGACCCACATTACAGCAATGCTTTATACTTCTGAATGGCTGAGTATTATCAACGGGTACATAGTGTAAAATTACATACAAAATATCCCTTAAACACCACTCTGAACTACTCTTAAACCCAATTTTATTAGCCCAAAAAACTCCCATTCTTTCTGCACATTTACAAATCCTAAAGTGGGTAAGTCCTAATGGTACAGTGAATAGATAGATAATGATGAATACCCCCAATAATTATCCAGGTGCCAATATCCAAGCAGTGACGTAAACTACACAACTCAACGTACACCAAATTCAAACTAAGGCTGTGTCTAACACAGTTAGGTAGGCATGCCACGGCCGCGCCACCGCCTCGCTCGTGGCTTTACGTGCCGTCTCCACTCAAACCTCCCTTTGTGCGCCGGCTACATTCCACAAGGGCCTTAATAAAGGCCCCACCGAGTGTCTGAAGATACAATTATATGTTCCATAATATCTTGGCTCTAAGATTTTGTTGCGGCCTTTTCTTTGTAGCAAATTCTTTAGGTACGCCGGCCAGAGTATGCACGAGTCCTCGAGTTTCCGCCGTAATTATTCTTAATGAGAGCAGATTTTTTGTTTCTGATTATGCGAGTGATGGGTTTCGGTCACAAAATTAGGGCTATTTGTCACTAGAGAGCTCATTGTTCTTAGCCACAGTACAAATAAATAACTGTATTTAGATTCAAATAATAGCATCAGAAATAAACAAATTTTAATAAACCAAAGTGATAATATCGAAGGGCTAGGCAACAATACATAAGAAAATCCTAGCGTACCTTCGCGAAGCAAAATTGGAAACCGACATGTTTCATTTGGCAGGAAAAAAAATAATCAGACATGTACGAACTCTATATTCAAATGATTTCCGAAATAGCTAGCAATTTCTGGCACCCTTCAGGCACGATATGAAAGGTAAGTAGGAAATCCAGAGGCCCGTTCTTAAGACAGAAGCAAAATCGTGCTCAGCAGCGCAAGTCTCATTCGGCAACGGTCGGGTGGGCTCGGGATTTAATCTCGCTTAAATTACCTTCGCCGGACCGCTCCGGGCTCGAGAAACTTGAAGATAGGCCCGTAGACATTTCAAGATGTGAATTTTTTCTCTGCTTTAATTTAAAAAATTACATTTTCTTTATTATCTCGTTGTAGATCCTCTATGAATAATTTTGTTAATTTTAATAGCTCGCAATGGAGCGTTTGCGGATTTAGTTTTTCTTGGAGTTTATAAGATATGGTAACTGAAAAATTATTTCAAATATACCTAGCCAAAAAACAAAGTAGATAAATTCCCATACATAATTTATTTTTAAACAAAACACATGAAGTTTAAATAAAATGCTCGCACGAAAATTGTACAGGCATTTACAGGTCTATAATAACATAAGTTTAGTTCCGCACAAGTTGCGCCATACCCGGCTGAGTTGCGGACCACAAACACTTTAGGTATTGCAGTCACGTCCAGACCCACCTTGTGGTTACGTTATATGAAGACCCAATTCTACCTTATTATCTTACTTCATAACACTCGAGGTTTCTTTTGCCTTTGAAACGTGTTCACTTGTTAATATAGTATAGGACCTATTTTGGGCTAAGTGTGATTTGATGTGAATGCCTTTTTCATCTTTGTCTTTTATATTACATGTAGGTATGTTGACTTACGATGTAAAGAAAATTATTGTTACATGTCTTCGCTTTTTTCGTATAACTGAAGTAAAAGCAGTTTCAGGCGAAGTTCAAGTTTAGAATGCGAATACAAAAGGGGAGTTATCTGATGGTTGAGAGATTGTTATTCTAGTTCTGACCGATCTTAAGAAAGATATTACAAATCTTAGACAAGTAGCTTTCGGATAATAATTGTGGGCTAACACATTAAGTTTCTAAAATTATGTATAAGAACTAAATATTTTTATAATACCCCTAAGACATGAAATGTATTTTACTGCACTTCAAAATTTCAATTTACGGCCATAACGTGAAGTTAGCAAGTTTTACGATCAACAATTCCTTAGTTGACGTTGTAGTTAAATTCAACAATGTAGAGTTCTGTAACGACGTTGCTTATAAAATTATAACTGCCACAATAAGTATCACTTAATGTTTTCAATGTGCATGTTAAAAAGTATGGGTCCTAGAAGAGATCCCTGTAACATTAAGTCGATATTTTCACATAAATTTATGAAAAATCCGTATCGAAACCACTTAGTATATTTAATTTTCTTAAAAACTTGCTAATTAATGTTTTTATCAGAATTTAAACTTACGCAAAGAGATCCAATGTTATAATATAAGATAGTCGAACTTATCGTTAGCTGTGTGGAAATCCATATAAATGCAAAACTAGAAAGTTACCAAGCATAGGTACAATATATATATAGACTTTATTGAAACTTAACGCTAAGTAAGGCGAGCTTGCGATATTAACTGGACGGATGTTGTTTGCTTCAAGGGAGTAGTTTTAAAGTAGTTTTTTTAGTATTTTTCTATTCGATTGGTAAACTAAATCGCGAGAGAAAACTTCAACATTTGTGTTCCGACTTAATGGACTAGTTGAGATAGAACCAGCACTTTTATTTTATTCGATGCTCATTTTAAATACTGCCATTTACTGACCATCTTTTATAATTTTACCTGTTTATTGATAATACGAATCCAGATTCAACCATGAACAAGTCAAAAGCCACCCCACCTTTAATTTCTCTCGACAAAATCAATTGTACAGTATTAGATTGCAACCCATTTAGCCAAGTAAGCTGTAATGTGAAGTGGTTTAGCCTGAATGAAATTGACCCGCGCCAGTGCAACAAACAGCATTTGATAATGCAGACAGCATCATTTGCATCGGCCGAGTCGACTGAGCGAACTAAGCCGCTTACGATAATGTAAGCCGCACAGAGCCGGGCGTTAGCATAAACTTTGTGTTAGGTACGTACTAGCTACAGTGCGAGCATTGTGTACAAGACTATGGGAATTGTTTACAGTATATTTGGCAAGTATTTGGAAAAATGTGCAGTACTGGTGTAGTAAATGCAAATGGCTATAATAAATATTTTGTACCATGCTTTTGCGTCAACATTTGGTTTTTGTAAACAAGCTTAGAATGAAAAATTAAAAAACTATAAGCTGCCTGCAGAATTCCCGTCTCATAAAAGCACTATATTTATATTATTGGTTATTTTACTATTAATACTTTTTATTAGAATGATATCTTCGATCAAATTAACTTAGACAATTCCTACAATAGGCATGATTATTGTTGTCTTTGATGGAATTTAAAACTGACTTGAATGATTCTGGACCCAACCACAAACCAGCACATAAACAGGCCTCTCATAAAATTACAGTTGATAAAAATGCGAAGCATAGCGTTCAAGAACAGATATCAGGTATAACAAGCAATCTTGACATTGACAATATTAGTAATTAAAGCGAGTAACCTACTTAATGTAATTAATTAATCAGACGTAAGTGTCATGAAGAACAAAGTAAAAACACTTGTGTCGTTTTCGTGAATAATAAACGCTAAAGTAAAATTAAGGTAAATTAGAAAGCACAGCATCCTACTAATATGTTAATTATGGACATTTAACGAACCTTTGTGGATTAATTATGTTTTGGACACGAGCTAAATTGTGTATTAATAAAAGGTTGCTGCAAAATGCACGGGATATTGTGAAATTCTTCGCCTAAGAGAACTAGAGTATAAAATTTCAGACACCTACGGAACTGAATGAACACCTTTGTTAGTTGAGAGATTTTATTTAAACATAGTTATTTGAAATTAGTATTTCGAGTGTGAAATGTAAATTGCAAATTGTAATTATTTTTGTTAATTATAAAATCAAACATAGATTTGTACATTTGAAATAAATTAAGAGAAGTTAAAGTATATTAAAGTGCTTGGCTTATCAAATATAATAATAATAATATGCAGGATTAAGGTGTACAACAAATTTCCTTGTGAGAAGCTAAAGGATACTAGGTACCGTTAGCACGTTTAGTGCTCGCGTATCCACCATTGTGCACTAATATGTCTGTTTCAGCATCATCATCATCAGCTCATATTTATCTCCACCGAGGAGTTCGAACCTCCCGTAACATCGAGGGGGTTTAGGCCATAGTCCTCCAGCCTAGTGCGGATATGTCTGTTTGTTCTGTCCTAAAAATATGCTGATAAATAATGCTGATATACGTCATATCATCAATCTGGTTACCATAGCACTAGCTCTGTTTAATTTGCCCCTGTGTGACAAAAAATATCGCAGGTTATTTATAATTATTCAAAATTTGAATAAGCGATCCATCATATCATCTGTACCAACATCCGACAACTCGTATAGCAGATCCCAAATCAAATCTTTAAAATGAAACAACGTAGCGTGGTCACGCTCCAATGTGTTTGCACAGCGGCATCCTTCGTTTATTTCAATATACACACTGTTTTATTTATATTTTATTTTCTTTCGACGGGTTACTGCCATTACTTGAACAAATATTTGTCGTGTTGAAAGCCCATTGCGCTCTATTGGTGCAAACGTTTGCTTGTGTTATTGTGATGTTTTGTTTTTGTTTGTTTTATTGCTCAACATGTTCATGAACATATTCGATGAAGAGAGCAAATGTCGTATTATGTTGTATATTTTGAGCTTTGGTCGTAAATACGTTCGATGGGGTTTTATCAGTTGCTATGCTATTATATCCTAATACTACATATATTGAGATGTTTTTAACTGGCAAGTAATCCGTCTTACTCCAATTAACTAAGATTATCGTAAATATCGCATTTGGCTTATCTTGTTTTTGTTTTAATCTTCTCTTGTTTTATAAAAAATACTAAGTACAGATAATGGAAATGTATTATAAAATAATGACAGGAAAAAATACCTATTTTTTTTTACTTCAGTTTTTCATATAATTTATCCAAGGCAGGTCGTCAAGTCACAAAGAGAACTGGGTCTTTCCAATATTATTTGATGAGATAGGAAGCTGATCATTCAATAGTATGGTACGGTAAGGTAACATTATACAAGATAATTAATTAAACAAAACATAATTAATTACTTGTCACACTTGAGAGCCAATAACAAATTTACGACCGTCTCGGCTTTCAAACTTCAACAAAGACAATTTAATTAAATTTCTAAAGTAGTATATTAAATAAGTTTTCGAATAAATCACTTCACACCACATTTGGTAAAATGAAAAAAAAAATGCGCCCTCTTCTATCAGAAGCAGCCCTTAAAATGGGGGACGCTATAAAAGATCCAACGAGATTATAAATTACATTATGGCAGGTTCCAGTTCTTGGGAAATAAATCTCCCATGAGTTTTTATGTGATCTGATAGGCAGATGGTCCCCCTGATTGTAAGTGGTCATTGTCTTCTATACAATACCTTATATATAATATCATATGTATACTGTAAATTAAATGCCAAATATAAAAAAAAACATTGTTCTAGTCAGAATATAAAAAGTTGCCGTAGCAGAGTTTCTTGTAAACTGGTAGTAAGCTTCAGGAACATAGACTTAAATTAATAGCCTATTAGGACCTAAACTGAATGAAGCTTTGAATTTATAAATAGGGTGAAGTTTTTAAGAACTGGATCTCTAGCGCTACTTCATACTTAGGTACCTCACAGTGCGATTTTAATATTTTGTTTAATCGTGAAAATGCTTGACTGCACCTTTTCATTTGTCACATACCTTTCCTTTGCTTTGCCATATACCAAAAACATATGACACAAAGATTTGCTCAATATCAGCTTTAGGCACCAACATGCGAAAGTAAATTACTATTTTTGTCACCGATTAGATTTTTTCCATCATACATTCAAACTTCACAATGAACTTATGAAAATTACCCGGAAAATTGACGGAACTGTGACTTTTTAAATCTTTTTTAGGAACACCAAAAAGTCGTATACCCAAATGAGATGCTAATGAAAATGGACTATCGCACTTGATGATAGAGTACAATTTGGCTTGTTAAATTGATGTGACACGTTTGCATCAAATTGGTAGAGGGAAGTTAGCAATCCAGGCACGTATCATGTTGGCAAGATCACGTTTTCAGTGGCCTGGCGTTTATTATTCAGTAACTGAATATTATATTGAGCACAAACTAACACATGTCAAGTAAAATTTAGTTTTTCGATTAATATTTTAATATGATAGGAGGAATACGCTCGCAGACGTGAGAGAAGCTCGTCGGTAGACGTGAAAGAAATTGAAGAAGAATTTGTAAGAGTTAGCAAGTGTTTTAGTGAATGGAAGGCAACGAGATGATGTTAAGGCACGTTAGTAGGGTACATAGTAGGTATATATAGGGTATATAGTATTGCTTTGATAGCAACAATGGACTATCTTCTCTGCATAAGTTCAGCAATTAGTTCACAATAGCTTAGTGGTTTAAGGAACGTCTCTGTCAACTAAATTACTTGTTTTTATTTTTAATATAGCGGACCAAAATCATGATTCATTAAATCGGAATAATTACTCTATTCAATGCTATTTGATCAAAACATCCAGATAATTCGTGTAGATTCTGGTCACTAAATGTGTATCCAAATAAAGGCAAATATATAATAATATTACTCCCAAATAACAGACAGTAACAAACATGAGACTTTCTCCTCTATATCTAAAGAGGAAGTGCAGCGGCCAAGACACGAAACAACACTAAATGAATACAATTCGGGCGATGCTATCGGAGCGATCTCATCTAGACAACCTGAGAAAATGTAAGCGCATATCATTTCAATTGTGATATCGCGTGTTGGTTTAAAATTTTCCTTCTACGGTTTAATCCTTGCCGAAGAAAATTGTTATCGTCTGTGAGATTTGTCGTTTTGCTTTTCTTTACTCACGAGACTATATTTGCAGTCTTATTTTGCTTACTTACCACGGTTCTTTGCATTTTGCATTAAATAGGGATATAGTAAGAAGAAGCCAGTGCCTCAGTTTTGTAATGCTATCTGAATTACTGCTTTTGCCATGGTCTGTTAAGATGTGAAAGTGAAACGAAAAAACTCACAGTCTTTTATTTTTAATATTACAAAAACCTTTAAAATAGATGTACATTTTTTTCACATTTACAATTAATATATAATTATAATAACAGTTCTTTTACAACTAAGTACGCAAACTAAGAGGGCTTCTAAGAGATAAATTGCATACATAATTTAATACAAATTTAAAATCGAATATTTCGCCAGTGTTGCAAGCGGCATAATATAGGTAGGTAACTTATGATTAATAATAATACCTACGTCTAACTAGCAGACTATGAGAAAGATTTTTAATACTGAAAACTTCACACCAATTTTTTTTAGTAATTAAGACCTGTTAAATTTGTCTTTTTCGGAAACAATTCTAAGCATAAATAGATATTTCGTTTCGGTTCGTTTGTCTCACTAATCGCCGTAACCCACCATCAATATTGAGGCACCTGGATAATCGTGCAACGCGTTACCATAGTGGGGATCTGTCCAATTTATCCACTCCCTCCCTTAGGGGAATGAAATAATCTAGCGAAATTGGGTAACACTCTTTCGCTTATAAATATTTTCCCCAGAAAAAGGTGCCCCTATTTTTGGTACCAATTTCACGTGGCGAGATTGAGATTCGAGAGCTTCGTTATGAAACTAAAAAAGGAAAAAAAACAACGTATGTACCGTATTGACGCATATTTTTTAATTGGTTTGTAGTTAGGAAAAGAATTATGAAGACTTTACAAACACAAAGGTATATTTACCTATACTTATACAAAAATTTACATTTATTTTATGAATAACGCTTTATCCCTGCTAATACTATAAATGCGAAATAATTTTGTATGACTGCCTGCTCATTGCGGTTTACGTTTAATCCATTACCTATTTTGATGAAATTTGCTACAGAGATACACTAAAGCTTGGGGGACATAAGCTACCTTTTATCCTGGAAAAGTGGAAGGTCCCCCGGGGACGCGTGCGGAAGCTAGACTAGAAATATTTTAGTTCTCATTTTTGTATTCAGAATCGGATAAATATCTACACTAATATTATTAAGAGGAAAGATTTGTATTTTTGTATGTAACTCAAAAAGTACTGGACCGATTTTAATAATTCTTTTTTCATTAGAAAGCTACATTATCATTGAGTAACATAGGCTATATTTTATTCCTGTATTTTCACGGGAACGGGAACTACGCGGATAAAGCCGTGCGGAGGCAGCTAGTACTACATAAAAACAATCAAAAACAGACAATTATTCATCTAAATCCAATCCTCAAATAGCAATAACAGTAATTGACATGGAACCAATTCTTTTTAAATGGACATTGCTAAAATCCATTAGTTAAGTTAAGCCTTCTAGTCCAACACTCGCTTAACTAAACAGGCTCTTATTAATTAGTTTTTAAGTTGTTCGCTAACAATCCAGTCTAATAAGTTTTCCGATAAATCTTTATACTATTATAATGTTGTTATAAAATAATTTTGAATAGAAATTTTCACGATTTTACTCAAACACTTGTTTGTTCAATGAATTTTAACAAAACATTTTTTTATGATGTGATGAAAATTCTGAATTTTCAACCATTTATTTTGAGTAGTTTTTTAACGTCTTTTAAGTTACATAACATAATCTAGACTAATAATAATATTATACCCTTCTTGAGAGCCCTCTGCGCTCACCGAAACAGTTCGCGTACGGGTGTAAAAGCTATTTAAGGGTAACACCTTCTAGTTAAAAAAATGTGAATATGAGATATTTATCTCTGAAACTATGGTAGAAATAAAAAATATATTTTTGTGATAAATAGGTAATTTATCGAGGCAGACTATAGACTATATAACATCATGCTACAACAAATAAAAGCAGATCATCATTAAAATACGGGGAAGATGGGACGCAGACGAATTTTCGTACCATAAGATAAATTATAGACAAACAAAATCTTATTTGAAATAATCCAAAACCCAGTGAGGCACACGCCAAATATTATACCTAATTGTAATCCCAAAAATAATAAATTATAAAATTAATTAAAATTATAATTAGAACCTCTCACACCGGGTCCGACTCCCGGTACATCCAATATATCGGCCGTCCGGGGTTAAATTAAACTTTACCTTCGTACACAATTAGGGATAAGGCTTGTTCTACACTACGCCAGTAATAGTTGTAGTACTTAATTATTATTAGCACGGTGGGAGCAGTTTGCGCTAGTGTGTTCTAGCACTAAGCGTTACTTTATATAGATTAGTTTTATGTAGTGGCAATTTGTTTAAGCTTACTACTCTGCGATTGATTTTTGAACTGAAAGTTGTTTCAGTAGCTAACCTTCAGTGCTTTTTAGGGTATAAACTTAATAAATGGTTTAGTAAATCATGTATAAGTATTATTACAATTCTTACTATAAATATAAATATTATAAATGCGATAGTAACTCTGACTGTCTATTACGCTTTCACGCCTAAACCACTGAATCGATTTTGATGACATTTGGTACATTTATAGACTTAGACTAGACTTTAACTAACAAAAGGACATTGGCTACTTTTTATTCTGGGAACGCGTGTGAAACCGCGGGGCGGAAGCTAGTATTAAATAAGCATAAACATGCATGGCACAGCAGAGTTTGGATGTAAATATTTTCAATATGTAGAATTATTAGATACTTTCTTTATTACTTTATTATATCAGCTATCTGTTTAATTTGTTACAAATTAAAAACAAGTTACATGTTACAAATTAGCCACTTGTTAAAAATGTCCCAAGACAATCATATTAAAATATAACCAAAGTTTGTAAAATAAAACTTAAAACAACGAAAGTTCAATTAAACTCATTATTAAGTAAATGAAATGAAGTAATATGCTAAAGTCGTTGTATATAAATATGCGCTAAGGGAAATCACCAGAATCGATCCCCCGGCATAAGTGTCCACTTATATAGGGACGTGTCTGATCGCTTACATAAATATTAAGTAGTTGGTATTTTAGCATGAGCCTTTAGCACACCAACGCGCGTGTTAAAATTGCAAAAACGTGCAAAAAATCAAAAATCGAAACGTCTTTCTTCAAGTCTATTTTGAAATGTTTCTTAAAATTTTTCTTCATCTGTGAATGGCTTTTTTAACATAAAAACTTATTACATTAAGGAATTTTAAGTATTCTTAATAGTTAGACTGATTTTGTTCTATCTCTATTTTACTTCTTATACCTAATTAAGTAACCAAGCAAACATAACTAAGTATATGTATCGTCCATGCTGTCATTTGACTTTATATTTAGACTCTATTGCATACATGCTGCGTTTATTGCCGGCTCTTCTCAGCAAAAGCAACCTTCTGAACCGAGCATTAGAGTCAACAATTCATAAGTGCCTGTGAAGGCCTATTTGAATTAATAAATATGTTTAAATTCGTTTCATATGTAGCCGAAGTTCCTAAAAAAATTACAACTGCTAATTACAAAGGCATATGTTCTGAATTCTTCTCTGAGAATAGTTATTATATCGCCGCGTTTCCGCTCCCTAATAAGAAAGCATCAGTATTTATCCAGCACAATAAGTCAAGGTTGCCCATAAATAATTGGACAATGCGTTTGACACCAGACAGTTCTGTCACAAACAAAGAACATAAACAATAAGCTACAACCCTTATTATATTATTTATTACCTCATAATATTTCGTTTGCCTAGTCGTGTATTCTTTTTTGTTATATCAAAAAGAATAGAGATAGGAATATAACCTACAAATAATAATCGTGTATAGTTATTCGTGTATTAATTTACATCATACAATATTTAGTCTTTATTTTAATTTACTTTATATAATATTTAATTATTCTTTTATATGGCAACCTCGAAGCACCAATATTTTGACTAACCAGTCCTCATGAAAGCACTTGGTCTAGATTTGAGGTTCTATTGCTACATATGAAGAACTCTTATCTTAGTTTAATTACCAAGGTTTTAGAGCGCTCCCAAAACTCTCCTTCTTACTTCTCTTTAAAAGGTATTGTAATTCATCAAATCGTTATTAAATTCATACAATCCTTTAACAATTTTACATCATAACACATAAGGTTGCTTTTTCAACAACGATACACGAACATAGCCAACTAAATATTCACAAACTCTAAACGCTAAGCTTTCACGTGTCTAAATGGGTATTGCGTCAATTTCAATGCTTGGTCTCTAAGCTCCTGCCAGCCAGCAATTTAACAAAAAGGCCCGAACGGATACGTAAGTGGATGATAAAAATTGGATGCTATCCGCTTTCGGTAATCGTTGGCGAACTCCGGGGAAATCACTAAGTATACCTTCGATGTATAACGCACATCTGAGGTACCCCTAGTGATGATGTAAATAGGTCACGGATCAGTTTATGGAGGCTTTGATATTCGGCGGTCGCTGGTCAGGAAATATTTGGATGGAATATTTTTATTGGATCATCGGAGCCTTTATTCTTCAAACGAGGCCAAGGAGCTGACTCCGTAGCTCTGTAATTAGGGTTTATTTATATTTTCTTTAACGCTATAGTATACCTAAGCAAGAATATCGGAAAGTTTCTGTTCATTAATCTCTTTAAATAAACCTAGGTTTGTCCTGACTAATATTGTAATAGATTTGATTTATTATTTGATACGAGTAGGCTCTAAAACTACTTAATTGCTCGGAATAATACAATACTAATGGTAAGCTACATTAGCAGGCAGTAATATAAGCTAAGTTTTATACACGTATTTCTACGGGGATGGAAACTACGGGGGCAAAACCGCGCGACGGAAGCTCGCTAATAAATAAAAGAAGTTAGATTTGGCACACATTGTAAAGTAAGACTTTTTAGGACTTTTGGTACTAAATACAAGATGAAAGTACGTTTGTCACTACAGAAAGATACCAACTAAGAAGAACCGTGAAGATGATAACATTTTTTACAGGCAAAGGTCTATGGAAATTAGTTAAACTCATCACAGCGAGACGAGCTGGACCACTTCGCAAAGGACTGGTCCAGCATAGCTCAAAACCGGGAAGAGTGGAGAAAAGAAGGGGAGGCCTTTGCCCTGCAGTGGGACAGCACAGGCTAATCTATACTTATATTATAAAGAGGAAAGATTTGTTTGTTTGTTTGTAATGAATAGGCTCCGAAACTACTGGACCGATTTCAAAAATTCTTTCACCTTTGGAAAGCTACAGTATTCCCGAGTAACATAGGCTATATTTTATCCCTGTATTCCCACGGGAACGGGAACTACGCGGGTAAAACCGCGCGGAGGCAGCTAGTAATAATAATAAACTCATCACGAAAGGGCATTGCGATAACCCTTTGTTTACTAATATCAGTAGGATTGTCAAACAGTACAAAATAACCGGGCCCTAAGAACACAAGATAAAGGTAACAATATCCCGTGAAAAAATAGAATTCACACGAAGCACGTAATATGTACTGAACACACATTTCGTTTTCGGTACGACATAAAAAAAACTGTTTTTGTTCTAATGAAATGTTTTTGTTTATTTTTTGTTTAGGCAACTCATATTAGACGTTTTCCGCTTATAATATTTTTTTTCGATGAGGTAACGGAGCCCATACCCCCCGTGACCCCTGAGGAGGTCGAATCTATCGTCAAGAACTTGCACCCGAGGAAAGCCCCGGGGCCAGATAAAATCACCAATACGGTGATCAAGTTATTCCCAGCCACTCTTATAGTGCTTTTAACCTCTATTTTTAACGCTGCCCTCTCTTGCAATTTATTTCCACAACAGTGGAAGGAAGCCACCGTGATAGGCATTCACAAACCCGGCAAACCTAGATCCGAGCCCTCCAGTTATCGCCCCATAAGTCTGCTCAACGTCATGGGCAAGATTTATGAGAGGCTTCTCTATATTAGACTCAAAGCCTTTGTAGACGCAAATAAGCTCATTCCTGACGAACAGTTTGGTTTTCGAACCAAACATTCGTGTGTTCAACAAGTCCATCGTATTGTCGAACACGTCTCAAGTAAATTCATGCGCGGTCAGAAAACAGGTATGCTCCTCTTGGACGTGGCGAAGGCATTCGACAAGGTGTGGCACGAAGGCTTAATTTATAAGCTTTACACCATGGGTGTCCCACCTAGACTCGTGACCATCTTACGAGACTTTCTGTCGAACCGCCAATTTCGCTACCGAGTCGAGGGCGTTCTGTCTTCCCCTCACCCTATACGTGCCGGAGTCCCTCAGGGTTCGGTACTTTCCCCCCTATTATTCACGCTATTCACCAGCGATATGCCCAGGTTAGATAAATTCACTAACTTAGGCCTTTTTGCGGATGACACCGCCATATTTTGCTCAGGCACTAGCCCTCAGAATATCACTAGGAAACTCCAACGTGCAGCCAACGCCCTAGGCGCTTGGTTCCGCAAATGGAGAATAGAAATAAACCCCTCTAAAAGTCAGGCAATTCTCTTTCGCAGACCCACCGGTCGTGGTAGTCGCTCTAGAGAACTCCCCTCGACACCAGTAACGCTTTTCGGCGAATCGATCCCCTGGGGTAGGTCAGCCAAGTACCTGGGCATAACTCTTGACGATAGATTGGGCTTCCGGCCACACATAAAGGCAGTACGCGCGCGTGCCGCCTTTGTGATGGGTCGGCTCCATTATCTCCTCAATTCAAAATCTAAACTTTCCTTAAAATATAAAGTTAGACTCTATACCGCGTGTATTCGTCCAATTATGACGTACGCTAGTACGGTCTTCGCTCAGGCTTCTCCTACGCGGTTAAAGCCACTTCAAGTTTTACAGAACCAGTTCATGCGTAAAATCACGGGTGCCCCGTGGTACGTTCGCAACGTCGACTTACACGTCGACTTAAAATTGCCGACCATCAGGCAATTCATGAAACGGGCCTCTCGTAGCTATTTTGATTCCGCCGTTAACAGCAGTAACCCGTTAATCGTGCAAGCTGCAAGCTACACGCTTTCCCGAATATCTAGCGTACGCAGACCAAGGATCGTCCTTGCCGAGTCTGACGACGAAACCACCAAAATTCAAGACCAGCTTGCAGCCGGTAACTCAGCTCGCGATACACAACCCCACACTAATACACAAATCCGATTCCGTCCTCGCCGGCGAGGACCGTCGCGACGTCCCACCCAGTCTCGTCTTGTTAGTACGGCCCGTGCCGCAGCAACGACCCAGTCCGCTCCCTAAATAATCATGCCAAGTGAGTCCCCACTTCCCCCAGTGACGCCCTGAGCCGAGGCACGGTCCCGCAGGGGACACCCTCAGCGCTGTCGCTTAAATTTTCCTTCGGTTGAGAGCCATCTGCGCTCACCGAAAAAGTCCGCGTAACGGTGTAAAAGCCATCTGAGGCTGTCACCTTCTAGTCCATTCAAAAAAAAAAAAAAAAATTATAATATTTTAGATAATGTTTATAGAATGAGTTTATAGAATGTTTATAGAATAGTAAAATCAGAAGTAGTAGTAACATGCTAAAGTTGCCTGTAAAAATTTACGAAATCTTATAAGTCCCTTTTGACAGCACATAATAGGGTCCACGTACATACGTACTAAAAAGAGACAAATATAGTGCTACAAGAGGGTGTCTCCCTCTTTTCAAAACCAAGCTTAATATCTAAAAAAAATGCTAGTTTATACTCATCTTTACCGTGCAACATAGCAATTCTTTAAACTCATTAAATCATTAACCCATAAATTAATCTATACTAATACACTAGACACAAGTTAGGGATATAAAAAATATTGAAATTTTTGGGTGATTTTCAACGAGTTGTAACTTCCCGAAAAATAATCGTACAGCAAAAAAAAGAAAACCAAATTGTAGCTACAAGTGTCTAGTTTTTAGATATGACCATGAATTTTTTGTATTATGTTTGGATCTGGAGAAATACAAAGAAAAGTACCGAGGAAAAAAAAATTCAAATTTTCTGTCGTTTAAAAAAGGGCCTATGGGCTTCAAAAATGTTTTTTTTATGGTTTTTGTCACATTCTCTTTTAGGATATTTAATGCCCTTTAATTTGTTGTAATTAAGAAGCCTGTACAATGATTTACCATGGAGTTATTGTCAATCAACCGAAAAAAGAAGTTTTTAACTTTGACGATCAATAACTCTGAGGATAATGATCGTAAAGAAAATCTAAGAAAGGTTTTGAAAAGTACACAATATTCTCTATAAGAAAACGTGAACGGCTTTTGTCGAAAACATTTTCATTCACTCAAAAACTTTGACTGAAAAAAAGGCGAAAATTTGCATAATTAAGGATATTTAGATAACTTGCAATAACTTGGGATAAAATGGATTAATGAAGGATATCGTCGGTAATTTTTTAACCTTAAAGTATCCCGGAAAATCCCTGAAAAATTCAAAGCGCTGCAATTCTTCTTTCTTAGTGACCCGAGGCTTTAAATTTATTGTTTTTGCTAAAATCACGATTATAAATGATGGTTGCATTTTAATCATTTTTTTTTCAAAGAAAACATTATTTTTTTCTCAATAACCTTTATTGCTTTGATGTAAAAGATCGGTTTAATTCAAAAATTTTGGATAGAAAAAAAGCTTTTTTTTTTTTTATTTTTTTTTTCTTGACTTTGTGTCTGTGTGTATGTTTGTCTGTCCGTCTGTCTGTGTGTCCATCTGTAGCTATTGAAGGGTCTGCACGTATACAGGTCACAATTCAGTACCGCGTATTGCCTCTGTTTTGGGTCACTGCTCGTAAGCGCTCTCGCATGATGACAGATCATCGAATGTTTTTTTTTTCATTTTGAAAAAAAAGTTGATCATTTTCATTAAAGCAATGAAGATTATTGACAAAAAAAATGTTTTCATTGAAAAAATGATTGAAATCGAACCATCGTTCATAATGGTGTTTTTAGCGAAAACAATAAATTTAGAGCCTCGGGACACTATGTAAGAAGCATTGCAGCGCTTTGAGTTTTTCAGGGATTTTTTGGGACACTTTGAGGTTAAAAAATTACCGATGATATCCTTCATTCATCCATTTAATCCAAAGTTATAGCAAGTTATCTAAATATCCTTAATTATGCAAATTTTCGCCTTTTTTTCAGTCAAAGTTTTTGAGTGAATGAAAATGTTTTCGACAAAAGCCGTTCACGTTTTCTTATAGAGAATATTGTGTACTTTTCAAAACCTTTCTTAGATTTTCTTTACGATCATTATTCTCAGAGTTATTGATTGACAAATTTAAAAAGTTATATTTTCGGTTGATTGACAATAATTTCGTGATAAATCATTGTACAGGGTTTTTAACTACAACAAATTAAAAGGCATTAAATTTTCTGACAGAACATTTAACAAAAACAATAAAAAAGTCATTTTTGAAGCCCATAGGCCCTTTTTTAGACGACAGAAAATTTGTATTTTTTTTCCTCGGTACTTTTCTTTGTATTTCTCCAGATTCAAACACAATACAAAAAATTCATGGTCATATCCAAAAACTAGACACTTGTAGCTACAATTTGGTTTTCTTTTTTTTGCTGTACGATTATTTTTCGCGAAGTTACAACTCGTTGAAAATCACCCAAAAATTTCAATATTTTTTTATATCCCTAACTTTTTGTGTCTAGTGTATATAAAGCTGAAGAGTTTGTTTGTTTGTTTGTTTGTTTGAACGCGCTAATATCAGGAATACTAGTCCGATTTGTAAAATTACTTCAGTGTTAGATAGCCTATTTATCGAGGAAGGCTATATCATCGCGCTACAACAAATAGGAGCGGAGCATCAATAAAAAATGTTGCAAAAACTACTACTAGTTTTAAATAAGCCTCTAGAAACTCCACCACCAAATCAATTCCACGCCGGCAGCAGAAGTCAATCCGGCAGCCGAAATAGACCTAGCATGGACTGAATGACAAGTCAGATGTGAGGGTGATCGGATAGGGAAGCGAGGAAACCCTGGCGCGATGCCAAAGTAATACGAACACCGTACAGCCGTCCAAAAAGAAATAGACACGGTTAACTTGGCCGTAATTGACTACGTGGTCTTGAAATACGTGAACTATTTAAACTGTCCTGTCATTGTTATATGGGACTTGGTACTGGTGGGAGGCAGGCAGGTTATAAATTAGAATAGTCAAAATTATGTTTTAAAATGCGACCAAAAACATTTTAGCAAGTTTGGATGCACAGTCCAACGACATTATCATGACGATTATTTATTTTATAATTTTCTTTATTGAAACCAAATTGTACATAAATAAAAATATGATAATTAAGTTAAATAAACGTTATTATAAAAAATTACAAAATAGTATTATAGCAAAGGTAAATCTATACTAATATTAAAAATGTGAAAGTAACTCTGTCTGTCTGTCTGTCTCGCTTTCACGCTAAAACCACTGAACTGATTTAAATGACATTTGGTACACAGATAGTCTAGAGCCTGGGAAAGGACATAGGCTACTTTTTATCCCGGGAAAATGGAAGATCTCCCGGGTACTCTAATAATACAATTCACCATAAATTAAGTGTTGCCTACTATTTAAATAAATAAATATCCTGGGACATTTTTCACACACGGCCAATCTGATTCCAAATTAAGCATCAAAGTGAGCTTGTGTTATGGTAACCAGACAGCTGATATACTACATATACTACTTTTTAAATACATACTTATATAGATATTTTACAACCAGACACAGGACAAACAGACATATTCATGCATACAAATGTTTGTCCTGGGTGGGAATCGAACCCACGACCCGCGGCTTGAAAGTCAGGGTCACTAACCACAAAGCCAACCGGGCTGTCATACACATTTCATTTCATTACTTGATTTACGATGTTGCCAACGGCATAAAATAATCGACCTATTAAATTATTGTTATAACAACATATCGGCTACCCACAATAAAAACTTTTTAATATAAATACCATCAAACAGAACACAATCTCCCATACAAATAAGTGCCATAATAGTTCATATTCCGTACATGATAGAGTATAAATTTACTCTAGCCTCTAAATAGGTACGTATCGCTTAGAAAACTCGAGTTACGCTCTAGGCGAATAATCTGCAATGTTGGTTTACCCCGTTTCCGTAAAATAAGTAAAAAGTTTCCGTAAAAGGTGGCTAAAAAGGATTCGCTTTTGATATGGGAACGTCAAAGATATTCGCGGATTTATTTGTAGAGAAAAAGCTATACACACATGTGTGGTATATGTGGAAATGTTGCGTAATACATTTTAGTTTATTCACTGCACTGAAACTCTAGCAAATATTTTGTAAAACTGTCACTCAAGCTTTTACATAACGCTAGCTGATGGGCTTGCATTTGGTCTCTGACCCGTCCATACAGGACGCTGCCGAAACCTAAGAAGGAGCAAGCTTGCCCAGAAGAAACATAATCACTCTAGCTTTGAAAATCCCTAGATTGTAGGCGTTGTGAAACACAGACGCCGGAAGCAAATTACCGAATTTCTTACCTATAAAATATAGTTATAGTTGTCATCATTATCTGCTCATACGACTCCACTACAGGAACTCTCCCTTAACAATGAGAAGGTTCAGGCCATAGTCCACCACAAGACCCTAGTGCATGCGGTGACTTCACATACCTTTGAACATGACATCATAGGCATGCACCTTCATGATCATAGCTCAGTTCTACTTAGTGTTCAATATTTGTCTAGTTTTATCATTGTTTTTATATATTATTTTGTCTCATATGTTAGTTCAATGTTGCCACAGTGAACGATGATATTTTTTTCATTCTACATGCATGTTAGTTGTAGGCATATTAGGGTCACAAACAAACTTACTAGGGTTAGTTGGTTAAAGGAATACCTATGACCTAATGATGAAGCGACTACTAAAGTGTCTTCGTATAGTGGAATCTAATTTAGTTTGTATTCTATCATTTCTTCAATCCTAACCTTTTTTCAAAACAACAAAGACCTACTTCTCTACTTGTGAAGCCATATAGCCCTATATCATATTTATTATTTATTTAATAGCCTATAGATCTTTTATAGCTATGTTGTCCATTTGAGTATGCAACTTGAATGCCAAATGAAATTCACGTCTTGAACCCATCGGGGGTACCGCGGGCTAGCCTCTGGTAAACACTTTTTGATTACGAGCTAAAACAATTTGTTGGAGTTATATTAATTAGTTGGCTCTGAGCAAATTGCTGGATAAGCTGAGTGGCTGTTTTCATTTGAGGGTTAATTTTGTGCTGCTCTAACGAAGCTGCGTTTTCAGGGATTCGTTTACGCTGCCACTACGGTTTTTGGTAGAGTTTGATTGCATAAAAAAATTAAAGAAATAAATTAAATTTTTGATTGTACTTTTCTGGGTTTTAATTTGTCATTTTTGGGAATAAAGGCGAAAGAATAGACTAAATGAAATGCATTTTATTGGTTTTAAGAATTATAAATAAAAGGTGGATTTTGTTTTAACTACGAAAGTACTTCGGAAAGAATTTTGATCTAAAATAAGTGCAGTAGAAAATTATTACTACAACTCATTCCTTAATAATTTTGAACACATTAAAATTACTTTCAGGTCATTTAACCATATCCAAAACAAGTTATCAACTCCGTCATTTATTATTATCAAAAAACTATTTTCAATACCTATAACTCATATTAAATTTAGGTTAACTAAATCCTAATAAATTTAGGTTTAATTTCGCTACGTACCTCACGGGTCAACATCCGCTATGAACAAAAACAAAAACCCAAACAGATCTCAAATCTGACACCGGATTTGCGCGAATTTCTATTTCAGTTTGAAATGTAAACCTTTATTGTGAAGTTGTGTAACAATGAACACAATTCGATACCCGGTGGAGTGTAAATTAAATACGAACTCAGAAATTAATTTGTAACTTATTTTGAATGCCTTAATTTATTTTGCGAGCGAATTTCGCGAAGTGTATGTAATGGCTTGTAGGTTGGAAGGTAATGAGATTTTTTGCCGGCGCGTTTTTTCGACAGGTCCCGCCCGCGTTAATTTTAATGTTCTAATGTTAAATGTTACATTCTAAGAACGACGTCGACTTTCTATAACAAGATTACATTTCTGTACCGCTTGTAATAATCCTGAATTAGTTAAAACTTCGATATTTTTAATTGCCTTAATACTTCATGTAAAACCATAACACAAGCTCACTTTAAAGTTAACTTTGGAATCAGATTGGCCGTGTGTGAAAAAAGTCCCAGTATATTTTTGTAAAAAAAAAATATGAAATATGTCTTAAATTTTTATATAAAGGTCAAATTGTTAACAATTTTCCCAGGACAATTCTACTCAGTGGAAGGTTGTCTTCTAAGCTGTTAGCTTATTAAGTATGACTTTAACAAGCCCTAAACTCAGTCCGCATAAGGGTGTAAACAGTCCGCGTAAAGGTGTAAAAGCCATCTGAGGCTAACACCTTCTAGTCCATTAAAAACAAGTCCAAAGCTAAATAAATAGCATTACCTAGTTGTTATTCAAAAACAGAAAAGGGTGTTATTTTTTTTATTTATGTCATAAGCCAACCAGGTACACAAATAAGGTTGGTTCAGAATAAAAATTATCAAATCCGAACATCAGTCGATCAAAGGCTTCGCGGATACACACCAGCTGAATAAATAAACACAGGATATTAAATTTCACCACTCACCCCCGGGGGTGAATCGAGATGATCATTTAATTTTCATTTTTGCATCACATTTGTTTATAACATACCTACTGTGATAGAATTTTGTGACGTGAAATTTAAATTGATTCCGAGGAAAATAATTAACAGGAAACGGACAGAGTTTCTCGATTAGGTATCAGTATTCATCGCTAAATCTTTCCTAAATTATTGTTTATATGTAGTTGACCAGATTTTCGCGGTATTTTACCTGTCGTATTTTTTTAATTTTCGCGAATCAAATTTACTGACTTCAGTCAAGCTCAAGCTCGACGTTTCGATCTAGTTGCATTGATCGTGATCACGAGAAGTCTATCTATTCGTCAAATATATATCAGTTATGCTTATAGCCTCAAAGAAATATAATATTCTATAATATACTACACGAGGTAAAGCCACGGGTCAAAAGCTAAGTTATCAAATATTTCCATTCAAACATAAACGAAAAGCAAAGTTGATCCGTATTTTAACCGGTTTCAGAGTGTAAACATCAAATCAAAAGCGTGTTTAGAAAGTTCAGAATTTCATTTCCTCTTCACTCCCCTATTGGGGGGAGAGGGTAGGGACTTTTATAGCTCATTATATCTTCTAGTTGGTCCTTAAGCCGCTAACACACAACTGTAGCGTAGTTTTTATTTTATAACCCCAAAAAAGTTTACATGATAGGATAAATAGGTTTTCTAACACTGAAATAATTTTCAATCTACACTAATATCATAAAGAGGAAAGATTTGTATTTTTGTATGTAACGAATAAACTCAAAAAGTACTGAACCGATTTTAATAATTCTTTTTTCAATAGAAAGCTACATTATTACTGAGTAACATAGGCTATATTTTATCCCTGTATTCCCACGGGAACGGGAACTACGCGGGTAAAACCGCACGGAGGCAGCTAGTCTTCGATAAAAACTATTCATCAGATAAATCGCAAAACTAAGATATAATCTTAATTAAATATCAAGCCTTTTGTTGTTATAGCTAGATAATAGGCGATTGCAATTAAGACTAGCTCAGTATTGACCTTATACGACTTTTAATATTAAGAAGTATTTACATTCATTTTTCCAGCTACTATGCTGTTTTTACAAATTGAAATTTAACTTTCATAAAAAAACCTGTCAGTATTCCAAGTTATGAGTTTACGCGCCATTGAGTCACATAAATTTATGTGTCAAAACTTTCACATTGATTAGTGTTAAAATAGATTTTATAAAAGGAATTTTCGCTTCAAATGGCCATTAAATCAGTCTTTGTCAATTCAATTGTATGTCATTTAAAAATGGTTTTTTTATAAGTTTATCAAATGAAATCAAATTTTTTTTTATTCAAATAGACCTTTACAATCAGCAATCTGCATAAATAAATAAATAACACTGACTCAATGTATAGCTACTCGAGAAAAACTGGACTGATTTGACATTTTTAATCAACTTCAAAAAAGGTTCTAGATTCATGGACATTTTTTTTATCTTAAAATGTTTGCTTAAGGAAAAAAACTAAAAGAAAAATTTTACTTTCAGGTTTTTATCAACCCAAAACATATCCTACATATCCAAGTTTATTATAGTTTTTTTACTATCTAGTATTTTACATTCCACCTACCTAACTTTGGATTTTTATTTCAAATAGCTACAATTTTTTTAAGTTAACGGGCGTCTAGTAAATTCCTGATTACACCGCCCGCCCTGTTCGACCGGATGGCCTGTTAGGGTGGAATGAAGTGATCGCCGGTTCAACACCTCGTCGGATAAGTGTTTTACGATTAAATCCTATATATTGTACGCCATTTTGTGTGTGAAGAGGATAGATATATTTGAAGATTGTAGAGTATTTTAAATGAAATATTCACTACATTATAATTTAAAAAATCAGTGAGACATTTATTACACACGGCCAATTTGATTCCAAACTTAGCGTAGGTTATACCATACTAATATAATGTGCGATTTACAACTTTTAAATACATAGTTATGAAGACAAATACGTCCAGACTCAAACCAAAGAGACATGTCCATGCACACAGATTCTGATGTTTGTTGCTAAGATTCAAACATAGGACTGTTAAAAGATTACACACTCCTCAAAAAATATAAATCCTTTTACCTCTACGCATTAACCACCAGAGATGATACAACAAACATTAACAAAATCACACCGATAACTCCACTGATAAAACATCTAAAACTTACACGCAAAATCCATCTCTAAATATAAGACAACACATTCCATTATCCAACAAAACAAATAGAGATCATTCCTCATCCATTACTGCACACATCAAAATATGAACATAGACCATCATCGTTAAGTCGCACGAACAACTCTATATGAGGCTTTAAGACAAACGGCCAAATAAAAAGATAGTGCACGCTCAACGCCCGCTATTCCGCTGAGCCAACCACCTCGAAATGTTATCATAATGTTTATAAACCTCATCAAATGTAGCGAGGAGATGTCGTAAAGTAGATATAGGAGCTGCGTATGCCCCCACCGGTCTAATGTCTGCTAACTTATATTGTAACTAGGATTTTTGAGTGCATGATTCTAGTTAGGAGGTATGACGCGTAAAGATTTTAAATGATTAATTTATGGTAACTACCTAATTAATAAATAGAATATAATATTGTTTTTGTTGGCTG
Organism: Thyatira batis; assembly: GCA_905147785.2. NCBI lineage: Eukaryota > Metazoa > Arthropoda > Insecta > Lepidoptera > Drepanidae > Thyatira > Thyatira batis. The sequence continues at coordinate 11,414,314 of LR990489.1, forward strand.
GTTGTCTAGCTGTATTGTTTATAATATTAGTGTAGATATAGATTAGTGTAGATTAATAATAGGTATGAGGAGTTTAAAACACATAGAAAAAAATCTGCAGTCTCTAACGTTAACAAACCAAAATGTACTCTTCGGAGTTTTTGTATATTTTATGCAGTCACTGCGGATTGGCCGAGTGCCAGCTGTTCGACGGCAATTAGTTGCGATATCGTAACAATATTGTTACGGAAGACACTTGAATCAGATCTTGTTAGTGTCATTTGTATTGCAACAATTATAACTATCTGAAACTAGTTTTGAAAACTGCACGTAATAATTGAGGCCGACTTCTGAATCGGTAGCCTTCTTTTTCGGTAGCATCTTCGTCTTGCGTTAGTAGAGTTTTTCTCAGCAAGAGGAACCTAAGTTATAAATAAGTGACTGTGAAGGCCCATTTGCATAAATAATAATAATACTGAACTCCACGTTTAAAGGTAGGTATAGAGATATAAATATACCTACGCGTAATTTTTAATTACATTAGGCTATATCTTCTTCTTCCTGCCCTTATGCCGCCTGAGCAGGGTCGGCACAACATGTGTTTTTCTTCCATTCCTCTCTGTCAGCCGTCATATCAGTCATCACTCCCTTCTTACTTCCCTTCTACACATTAGGCTATATAGAAATGTTTTTTAACATATTATTTTATTAAAAGTTTTGAAATTTAAAATTATGTAAGTATAGACAAAGTCAACAAAGAAGATTCTATAATACACAAACTACACCAAAGTTTTTATGTTTCTCTATAATGAACTTACTAGTTTCCGCCTCGCGGTTTCACTCGCGTTCCCGGTGGAGCTTAAATTTTCCCGGCATTCAAAGTTTCCTTTGTGTTAATAGAGAACATATTTTACCGGTCCGCCAAGTTTCTTTCAACCATCAGCCGTTTTTGTTTGAGACTAACAACTATACAAACTTTGACCTTAAAAATACCAGTAGTTTACGTAGTAATTAATTAAATTAATATAAATATCCCAGGACGTATTTACACACGGCAGCCTAATACCAAATTTAGCACAGCTTGCTGTGGAAACCACATATCTATCTATATCTACCGCGCATCTACTCATGCATACAAATGTTTCTCCTGCATAGGATTCAAATCTACTATCTGCGGCTTAAAAGTCACAAACAAATAAATAAATAAATATCCTTGGACATTTTTCACACACGGCCAATCTGATTCCAAACTAAGCAGAGCTTTTGATAATAGTAACCAGATAGTTGACTACATATACTACTTTTAAATACATACTTAAATAGACATTTACATCGAGACAGAATAATAAGACTTACTCATGCATATAAAGTTTGTCTTGGATGGGATTTAAATCCACGATCAGTGGCATAAAAGTCAGGGTCACAAACAAAGCCAACCGTACTATCAATAAAACCATTCCTAACCCTAACTCCGAACAAGCAACCAACCGACTTTGATTATAATATGAAAATCAATACCTGTTCGTATCAAGGGTTATTATTTTACTAATTGAGTTGTACCGCGGTGGCCTGGCGCGCCGCCAACCGCCGGAGCTTTTCACTTCGTCGGGATTATACGGTGCCGTGACATATTATGCTAAATGTATTGTATATTGATTCAGTGTTACGTGTATGTGCTGTGTTACCGTTTCATTTTTGTCGGTTATCAATGGGAGGTTTTTGTGGCAAATGTTGTTGGGATAACGGATTTGGTTTTGGAATGAAATAAATAAGCGCTTACAAATTTTTATAGGCACTTTTGAGTTATCATTTACTAGCGGACCCGGCAGACTTCGTTCTGCCCACCAGGCCCACCTACCAGGTCCAAATTGATGTATTATACATAAAAACTTTCCCTATGAAATACTCCGTAATTTAATGAAAACCGCATTAAAGGGTTCAGTAGCTTTTGTGTTCATCGCGTTCAGACAGACAGACAGAGGCGGCGGGTATTTTGTTTTATATATATATTAAGTTGGTATTAACGACTCACAAGGGTGGGTTTGGTTTTGTGTTTGCAAAAGTGATTTCTATTTAACAAAACATGTTTTATATAAGTTTTTTTTGTAGAAAACTCCGCTACCCCAATTAACATAGTATAGGAGACAGATTCAAAATTAAGAAACATCATGTTACGGAGTGATTTTTTTTATGAAAATAATGAAACACTTACCGGACACGGCGGGCGAGCGGGCGGCGGGACTTCGAAATGGAATAATTTCAAACATAAAACCTTTAAGCCGGTGGAACGCAATAAAACAGAATGGAGAAAAAGAAATTTATCCATCTTGAGCTGACGAGACTAATCCCCACTGCGGTGCCGTGAAAATTTATTATAAAGAAGGCTTTGCATAATGCTCGGTTAATATCCGCTACTCTTGATCTACATTTTACTATTGTAATTTTATTGCTTAGTAGCTAGACGACCCGGCTTTGCACGGGTGCAACAACGCCGTCGTAGGTCGGCCATTTTGGTATATATTTTTATTGATAGTGACAAAATCGAAATCATTTGCGTGGTTTAGAAAAAACGAGCGGAGGAATAGGCAGATGCAAATAACAACTTGTTAAAAAGATATAGAGATTAGTAGTTTGGGCGGAAAACATAAATTGTCGCAGTGAAATTTTAATATTCACTTAATTATTCTTACAGACTTTAAGATATACCTAAATTGATTGAAATACAATTAGAGTTTAGTCCCAAATGACATTCTATACGTAGTTAAAAACTATTTCTCATGCACACTGTTTACTGTTTTCTTTTCTCACCTAACATATAGTAAGGTCAACAAACTCTAAGACTCAAAAAAAACTTGCAAACAAATAAAATAGCTCACAAAACATGAGCAGGCGTGAGTTATACCGCTGATCCAGCTTAGGCCGATAGCCCGCGATAATCCGAACAATGTTATAGCAGGTTATAGTAAACAAAACGTCATGATCAATTTAAACTACACGGTGCAGGTGTGAAAATGATAATGTATTTTACAGGTTAGCTCGCTACAGGCCTAATTTTGTAACCTCTGCGGAGGTTTAGAGATAATGCATCGAAAACGCTAATCGGTTATTGTAGCTGTTGAATATTAGGACCTTTTTATAACTTAACTAGCGAGCCACCCTGGTTTTGAACGTAAAGCAGAGTAAGATTATCCTTCTTCAAAACACATAAAATTATATTGAAGTATTGAACAAAACGTGATAATCTTCCTCTAGAACTCGACATCTATTTATGTAAACTGCATAAAAAATACATTAAAATCTGTTGCGTAATTTTGAAGATCTAAATATTTTTTACTATGTAACAACATTAGTGGTATCAACATGATTGACTTTGATATATATATTACATATATAACTAGTAAATGAACGTGAAGGCTTATTAATATGGGAAATTCGGTAAATACTGAAAGCTCCCAAACGCATGGGGGTGGTCAACTGTGGAAAAAATGATTTTTCATAAAGACTATTAAGATATTAAGAAAAGAAAATTACGAAAACAATAGAATCATACGTTATCCAAACATTAAACGTCTCACGGGAATGTTAAAAAAAGCGGATCATCAAAACAAATAGAAACTAATTCACATTATCACTGAACTTAAGGGGCAGTCGTACGTCTTCATTACCTCCATTACGGGGCCGGAGCTCGAGGAGTAAAAGAGATGGGCCTTAATCCCACCTGTTATTGCCTCCTCAATACTTAATGAACTCCGTTTTAATATATGTGCCATGTGAAATTAGTTGTTTTGGATCTTAAGGGTGGTGTGAGCGGGACGGCTATAGAGGTGTGAGGGAGAGGTATTCGTAGAGCGAGTGTAAAATGTGGCGTTTTTTCTCATTAGTGTGTTATGTTTGGGACTTGGGTTCGGTTGGTTTTGGGACGAAAATATTTTTTTGATGTTGAAGTGTGCATTTTTTACAAGAGGACTTATTGATTTGATTACAATACTATAGATGAAATAGAAAAATTATTAAGAAACTGGAGGAATAGCATTAACTACTAAACCTTGGTTACAGAAATAAATATTTTATTTATTTAACTATTAAACGGGGTCTCATACTAGGCCAAACTTGTACCGCGAAGTAGCTTCCGCACCGCGAGTTTACCCGCTATCCCAACCTACCTCGGATAAAAACTAGCCCGTCTTTTTCTCAATTTCATTCAATTCGATTCCGCGGTTTAGTTCGCATTAATACTAATTATATATAGGTATATTCCTCCAAAAATATACTGTAAAAAAAACTCAAATACACTAGCTTCTAGTTTTCCCAAATGTCTCCATCATAATGCAACCTCATTGACATACCAAGTTCCCAAATTGTCTATAAGTTGGCCCACGAGGTTGGCCATTGCCGCAAATAGTTGGCCCAACATTGTGATAGCATGCGCCAAATAGCGCATTCCGAGACCTCGCTGTAAATTGCTACTCTTGACTCTAAGCAAGGCCTTACTTCATTAGCTAAGTTCATTGTAATTGGTACTTTAAGTTATATAGAATAGAGTTTCTTATTCATAATTAAGTAACCTTTTAAGAAAGTATGTGTAGAGAACTTTAGATGGTCATAAGAGTAAGTTGGTCATGACAGTTAGAATAAAAGCAAAAATAATTAACGAATGCTCATGAAACGTAAAAAAACATCAAAATAAGCTGAATAGTTTTATTTACTCTTAATAAAAAATACATTGTATGTAGATAAGATGTATTAAAAAAATCTATATTTACTCATTTTAATAAATTTATATGTTTCTTAAATGAATCAAATATATTTTTTTACAGTCACAACATTATGATTCATAGTATCTAAACCAACAAAACATCTTAAACTACCTACAATACGAGCCAATGAGAGCAATAATAAAATCGTACACGGAAGAAATCACGGCGCGTAGAAAAACTAGACGTGGCACGCGGTTGGGCGCGTCAGCAAATCCACTAGCAGTGACGTGGGTGTGAGGGCAGATGACAGAATGTGACGCGTGACGCGTGACGTGGGTACGGGCACTAGCGTCACGCGGCGTGACCACGGGCTAAAGCAAAAACCTCCCCAAATTAACCGACTGTGCAGCTTACTGACTGTTCGGGTAAAGTTTTTCCGGTTATTCGTGTATTTTGAAGGTAGGTATTATGAATGGTTTTGGGGGGAGGCTTCCTCGATACAGGCTTGCCTCCTAAAGATAATATTAGATATTATATATTATGTAATTGTCTATAATACTTTGGGAATTGCATATGATTAAGATACTAATTTTATGAATTTTGAGTACCTATGTACATATTTTGTAGTAGGTAATATTTTTTATCATGTATAATTTATTTTTGAAAGTATGTTATAGGTACAGATAATTAAGAAATGAATGCTTTGGTTTTCTTTTCTCCGTGTTCATTCATACACGTCCCTAATAAACAAATGGTCTATATTACAACAATGGTTTTTTTTTGTTCATAGGTAATTATCCATGTGAAACTTTAAAATATCATCGAGCCACCACGACTATATAACAATATATTACTGGCCCAAAATTCTAAAATTCAAAGCAAATAAATGATACCTTTTTAAATTAGTAAAACCGTGTAATAAATTAGAACCCTTCATACTACCTTTACATTAAACCTTTCTTTTGTATTATTGAAAGCTCTCCATTTCAGCAAGTCTAGGCACTAACACCCACATCCATTCGATCTAGACAAAGCATGTCTATCTAAGCTTAAACATATGAGCTTTTGTATCAAAGGCGATACATCAACTGTCTAACAATACCCACCCACAGCTTTTTTGTCACGTTCAACCATTCATAGATTTATACAATCATTTCCTATAGATCGGTACGTAAATTGAATTTTATGTACACACTTTCTTTTGTGTAAGTTATTATGGTACTTTGTTACAAAAGCGTAAGGTAAACCAGGTATATGAATGATATTGACCTTAGTATAATTTATAGAGGTAGGTAGCTAAGTCGCTGCCGATAGTTATGGGTTCAAATTTGAGCAAATACAGTGTGCAAGAGAACAACTATTTGTTCTTTTTTTGGACATTAAAGTGTATATTAAGGGCTGAGTCTGCTTAGTTTGGATTTAGATTTTCCAGTAATAAAACATGCCTCAAAATATCTACATCGATACTAATATATAAAGATTTTTTTTGGTTGTTTGTTAGTAATGAATAGGCTCCAAAACTATTGATTTTTAAGATTATTTATTTATCCAGGGAAAATTTAAACGCCTTAGAACGCGGGTGAATCAGCGAGGAGAAACTAGTAGACAAATATTTCGCAAAATCGCAGTAAACACGACCGAGGAACTCTGCCAATGCTCTAAATTCAGTTCATATGTGCTAAACGTGATATAGCTGACAAAAACGTTATGTGGACAAGCACTCTGTAATAATAAAGTGTCGGGAAAGCTGTCTGTGCAGTTGAACTCGTCGTCAACTCAAAGGTGTAAAGCGCTGAGTTAGCGTCTGGGAACCGATGTGTGAGAACTGTGATTGTGGGAAACTAATGCAGATCGGTCTGTCTGTTTGTTGGAACTTGCAACCATATTGATTTATGTTCATCCTAATATTCCAACTAATATTAGTAATGTAAAGGTTTATTTATTTTTTGATCCGAATCAAGAACAATCCAGACATAGAAATAAAATGTAATTGTGTTATGTTTTCACGCCTGAACAAGTAGGTATATGGATTTTCAAAATATCTTTCGCCGATGGAACGTTACATTATCGGGGAGTAATGTAGGTAATAGGTATATCTCAATATTTCAATGGAAATAATTCGGGATTAATTTAAATAAACTAGTTTTTATCAATAAAAAAGATAACCTTAGTTTTCTTTTGTTTCTCATAGTTAATAAATTAATTTCCAAATTAGCAGGAGCTTTATCAGCTTAGCTAGCTTAACTTCGTAAGTGCCCAGTTAAGGCTTAACTAAACTAATTATAATGGCTTTGAATATTGAATTAGTTAATAATCTCGCATTGCACTCGTTAATTAATTAATTACTGTATCATGATCAAATTCATATCGTAAATTTATATGGCACTAGCTTCCGTCCCGCCGTTTCACCTGAAATCCCAGGGTCCTTCTATTTTACCAGGATAAAATGTCACCTTTATCCCATTCAAAACATATTATATTTAGTGCCAAATTTCATTGTGATCCCTTCAGCAGGCAGAAACGGCAGACAATTACATATATACTCACAAACTTTTACATTTAGGTATATTATTAGTAAAATTTTGCACAGATTAAGAATATGTTTTGGAATAAAAAAAATATTGTATACCACAAAGGTGGCAAACAGGCATACAGTCCGTCTGATGGGAAGCGGATACCGTAGCCTATGGACGCTTGCAACACTAAGGGCGTTACTCACGCGTTGCCAACCCTGTAAAAACTCTTCACTCCCTTCTTGAAGAACCCCATACTTATACCCATTTATTTATGTATTATCTTAATAACCACGGTCATTAGTCATGATGAAACGACGGGAAAGAGAGAGCAAGAATCATCAGACACTAATTTAAATTCAGAGCGAAAAAAAAAAGTTTTAGCTCCTATAATTGCTTCACTAAAACCCCACCATACCTTAGAAAGGAACGCTGACGAAAAGGTAAAAATACATCGTAAACTAGAGTAATGTAAACATTTACAGGTGGAATATCACTCACGCGCCTTCACGGGGGAATGGTCGTAAAATATGATCGCGAGGTCGTAGGCTCGAACCCGCACTCAATTGCATTAGCTATAAACCTCCGCGCACGAACGTATTAATGGCGGGGCGGTATAAAAAAAGTATATATTTTCATTCCACCTTTTTATTTTGTACAATTCAGTTATGTTTATCTCATTTGGGGAGATGTGCATTTTTTGTGTTGTAATGGTATATCTTCTTCTTTATCTTTACTTATTTATATATAAAAATCTGCATCATGCTGAATCTGCGAATTGTATGTACTTCCGTACGGTTAGACCGATTTTGCTAATTCTTTTTTTGTGTTCGCTATTAGCGTTAGGGGTAAGGTTTGATTTTCGATTTTAGAAAGTATGGCGGATCAAAGCTCACCGGGTCAGCTAGTTTATCATAAACGTCTCCACGGAGGAGCACGAGCCTCTCCTAACATTTGTGGGGGTTTAGGCCATAGTTCTCTACGCGGGCCTAGTGTAGATAAGACTTCAGATGCCTTTAATTATGGTATATCAGGCATTACAGGTTTCCTAGCCGCGCATAACTTCCGAACGCCTATTGTATTATCGATATATAATTTTTGTATTCTTTATTGTCAACATCAGGTTTGGAAGTAAAATAAAACTACGCCGGTAAAACCACTGTGCGGAAACTAGTGTTACATAATGGATAGTCGCACCAAGGAAAATATACCTACTAGGCTTTATGTAGTTACTGCAGCAAGTTTAAAAATCCGCATAAATTTTGAAAAATTGGCATTTTTATATTTACCAAAGGCATATTTTGGTTAAAGCACACAAAATCTCGCAACATAAATTCACAGCGTACATTGCCGATACAAAATTCGGTTAGCAAAATTTTCAACAGTAACGTATATCATTTTCTAGGTTCATTTCCTTTTTGCGAACTTCATCTGAGATGGAACGAGGGTAAACCGTATTTCTTACAACAAACTGTCTCGGTATTTACCCAAAGTAGGTAAAAGTTTATCGAAACGCGTAATATTTCTGTCGTTATGCTATTAATATTTAAATCAAATATAAATAAATATCCGGCGACATTTTTCCGGTTCCAAACTAAGCAGAACTCGCTATTTTGGTAACGACATATAATAATAATAAATAAATATCCTGGGACATTTTTCACACACGGCCAATCTGATTCCAAACTAAGCAGAGCTTGTGATATCGTAACCAGATAGCTGATGTACTACATATTTTTAAATAGTATAGGTTTATACTAGAAAGTTGAATTTCATGATAATATAATTAATGTGGTCAATCTGCATTAGTAGTGTGTATTCATAAGTGCTTATAAAGGCCTATTTAAATTTATTACAATATTGATCTTTAAACAATTACATCAATCACTCAGCAAAACATTATTCAATATGGAAATCTTTAAACCTATGCTGAAAGTACACACTACAAGTAATTGTTAAAATAAGCCTTAAAGTGGAAAATCATCCATAAAATTGAATTACTTCAATCCATGTTTAAAGAGTTAACTTTCATTCATAAAAACCAAATCATAATACTAGTTACCACAGAAACTTTAGCACAAATCCAATCTTTGAGTATACCGTTGCAATACCAACTATGGATTTGTAAAAGTTGCGACACTAAAACTGCAATGTAGTGCAAATGCGAGGCTTTCAAGTCGTTTTACCGTTCATATTACTATTATAGTATTGTTTGCACTTTCTTGCAAGTCTTGTACATTCCTAATATCGTTCGGAAAACCGTTTATTATGGGTGTTCCAGCAGTGCAAGTGTTCGCTGTTTCTTTGTTCATAATTTTATTTTGGTAAAACATGAAAGTGCTTGCAATACTATAGACTTAAGTGATTGATTGTCTAATGATGAGGAAGCTCACCTCTACTTTATGAACCTACATACCCGCTTATTTAAATACGCAACAGTACCTTTTTAAAACAGAAACAGATTATATATTATATTATGGTCACAAATAGGTAAATATATTATTCGAAGTTAGAGTACCAGTCTTGCATATACTATAACTACTATAAGCGCATTAACGAACAAGAGAAAACCTCAAACTTTAAAATCGTCACACTTTAAAAATAAATTATGTCACTTGAACTCCAAGTACCAGGCATGCATAAATCGTAAGCGCATTTGTGATAAAAAAAAGAAGTTCCATATCCAAAAGCGTCAACCTTGGGACCGGCGCCAACCAACCAGCAGCGTGCCAACATCAAGAAACGTTCAGAACATTTCAATTACATCCAGGACCTTCAGAAGATTCCGTTAATTAAACGAGGTCCTTTAGACCCCTCGGTCTTTAAGACCAGCCACTCCAACCACTTTAAGTAATAATCGCTGCCGAAAATTATACGCTTTGACTGTCTATGGATCGTTGCGCTCGACTCACAATTATTATGAGCGATTACGCATTCGTTCCCCGTAATTTTTCCCACCTTTGGTATGTAATATCATCGTAAGTCTGTGCTCATTAAATTCTCGCTTTAAAAGCATATGAGTGGCGACGAGATGTTTTAACGTTTGATTTTAATCGTCCGGAAATATCGTGTCATGTCGTTTTGACTGACTTCTAAATTTGAGGGTCTTGATTCAACGCCCTTGCGTCAGCAACAATATATGACAGGATGTTTTATTGAACTTTCGCGAACTCAATTTATGATTGATTCTCGTAGACTTTTTCATGACCACGATCAATACAAATTAAACAAAACGTCGCGGTTAGTCAAAATAGTTTGATAACAGTCGACGCGCGAATCGTCTCGTTATATAATCACAAAAGATGACATGTTATTGTTCATAAATTGCCGTAAGTACCTACTTCATAAATTACACAACAAAATAGCGCTTAAAAACAATAAAATCATCCTGAACATCTCGTAAAAGCAGGAGAAATGCCAGCAAGAAAAACTTTTGCGCGGACCAAGCAAAAAATCCTTAGATATATTTAAGCATTATCTGCGGGGCAAGCTACTGCGACCATACTTATGAAACAAATCTCAGCGGATCCTATGGGAAATCTAAGTCTTGGAGCTCGACCAACTAGGCCCCAAAATATGGACGATGTGCGTAACGTATGTACGTAATGGGTGACAGTAAAATATCGTATCCCTTTGGGCCTTGGCTAATGAAAATAGTTGACCAAATACGGGGACATTGTATATTTTTTATTTGGATATTAGCTGACTCGACAAACGTTGTGCTGTAAAAGCGGTTTTTCAATATTTTTTATAGTTTTGTAATTGCTCAATTCAATTGTGAAGAACCGGCAAGAAACTCACCTTAGGCTACATGTATTTTTTCAACTATCAGAACCGAGCATTAATATTGACTGTTCATAAGTGCTTTATTGAGGCCTATTTGAATAAAAAAGATTTTGATTTGATTTAGTTTTGATTACATTATGACCATTGCGGTGCTTTTTATTTTATGCTACAATTTAACAATTCAAAATATTTCGAATCCTCCCTTCCCTTTTTCAAAATTCAGTTTTCAATAAATCAAAATGCACACGATATTCATAGTTGAACTTTTGTCTGTGCCGTGCACTATCACATATTGCAACAGCGCGGAGAGTATAGGCGCAGGACAATGTCACCTGCAGCGCATTGTAACGCAGGAAACGGACACCGGCTGTCGTTTACCGCGCACCGAGTTTCCGCGGCCGCGTTTATCTGACGGCGCCTCTTCCCTGCGCCCCTTCCCTGGCGCCCCTTCCCTGCGCCCTTCCCTGCGCCCCTTCCCTGCGTCCCTTCCCTGGCGCCCCTTCCCTGCGCCCCTACGCTGCAATAGTGCACAAACTTTGAATTATTTACAGCAGCTTACGCACGCTGCTCCGTATCCTTATGAGTCTCGTTACTGCTGTTTTACGATGGGAATTTTGTCATTGTTACAGCAGTTGCCTTTAAGGAATGGCGTACGTGCTCTCGAGACATGCAAGGGTTTTTTTTATTCATTTCAAGTTGTATTTGATAGAAGATTTTGCGTGAGACAAGTTTGAATACGCAATGATATGTGTTTTGAGTATTATTTTAGTGTTAGTGCTATTAAAAGCACTTGATATAATTAAATTGTTATCTTTTCAGAAACTAAATTTTATACTGATTATGAAAGACTTTCAAGGAAAATTGAACCTATTTCTTAAGAAAACCCATCCTACTAATATTAAAAGTCGGAACGTTTATGAGTATGAGTAGATAGGTATTTATTTCTTTTTCACAGAACAACGGATGAAGTATAGACCAAACATCGGTAGATAAATCTCAAGGAAATTTCAAACCGAAAGTGGCATTTAGAAGGTATTTATGTATATTTTTAAGATTGGATACTCGACTAAGTGTGTTCAAAATTCGTAACGCTTCCAAGCAACCGGCAGTTCTGAAATATGAAAGGAAGTTTCGTAGCTGCAAAATACTTCAGGACATTTTCTGTATATATTAGAATTTTTTATTCGTCATAAACTTTTGCTTGTAGGTACCTCAGTTTATACAGTTCTGAAATATGAGACGGTAAGTTGTCATAGTATTTTCATGTTTTATTTACTTGCTTGAATCATCAAAAAATTTTTTTTTACTTTTTAAGTCATTCAAATATTACCATACTATAATGTTTTTTATTCTATCACACAACAAAGCCTGAAAGAATATTTACAAAACTGGGTACACCGATATATCTATCCATAATCATGTGCTGGATTAATATATAGGATAAATATTATATTATAGGCACAACAGGAGCTGTCTTAACTCTAAAGCAGTTTTAAATAATTTTCAAAATCAGTAATGAGGCACTAGATATCTTCAGCCTATTCTAGCAAGAGGTTTTCTCTCTCGCACTGTGTTAGTCTTTTGATAGTAAATATGCTGTTAGGCTGACCTTTAGGTTTTTATTTCTATGAGTTTTCAAGGAATTCTAGCTCCATCATAATCCTAAATCTATTCCAGAGCCACGCCGGATTCAATAAAGCGCGTCAGGTACGCACCGAGGCCTTGGAAGGATAACAAGATTCCTGACATTTGTGAAGGGTCCTTTTTTATAATAAAATTGGAAATGTCCCAGTCAGTTGGGCCCCACGGGCCGGACGTCCGGCGACTTTTATCGAGGCCTCCTCCAAGTTTGTAGGCCAATTAAACAAACTGACTCAAGACAAGGCCGAGTGATTCTCTGAAATATTAATTCGCATTTGATGTAGAAAGGATTTTCGGCGTTGAATTTTTCATTTGTTTTTAAGTATGTTTTTTTGTTGCCGCCTAATGTAAAAAGCGGGGCCGAGTTTTCTTTGTAAAGAATTAATGAATTTTCCTGTTTACAGAAAATCGCTTGCTCGTATACCTACTCTAGTAGACACCAGTATAATGTGATCTTTTGGTTCTTTGAATATCAATGTAAGTCCTGAGAGTGGCATCTATAAACCATAGGGATGAATGTGAGGACACTAAACATCCTAGGCAGTAGTAGCATGAACATTTCATTTGAATAGTAGAAAATTTACTCCTATGAATTTTTTAGTTAACTTAGCAAACATTTCGACTATTCATCATTTTCAAACGTTACCCAACTATTTATTAAACAGCAAAAATGAATGCGATTGGTAATTCGTGGCACAGATATCATGCGTGTTGGAAACCAAAAAGTTTCCGAACAAACTCTCCATCAGAAACTTAACGCTAAATAAAAGTGTGTAACCTTTTTTGGGGGAATATGCCTCGGTGACAGTCGATCATGTCAGGGCACCCCCGCCCCTTCTCCGCCCCCTGACCGAGCCCCCGCCCCGCCCGCGCCCTTGTTGATATTTGACAAGTTTATTGGAACGGTAATTGAATTTTCTCAAGCTTTTATACCGATAAAAATTTGTAGGTATATTGGTAAATCGCGCTTAGTCTAATTTCGACGAGATGTCTGATGATGTAAACCATCACAGTCTTTCAAATGGAACAAGCTTTATGAAATACTTTGTTAATAAAATTCAGAAAATCACTCATATAAATATCATAAATTCGCGACGTTGCCAGGCAAGACGGTACCGTAGATATGTAAAATAGATTGGATTCAAAATTAATTAAATCAAACCAATATAATATATAAAGTAAGATACCAAACACACATAAATTAATATTCACACCCATAAAAATATAAAACACCAAAAAGCCTCAATTACAAGCCAAAACTTCGCCTAAACTCGGTTGAACTACCCAAAAAAACTACTACTTTCCAACTATGACTTTATTTAGAGCAAACTGCTAAGTGAAAACCAAGTTCCGGGGGGATAACGGACGAAGTTATCCCGGACATAAAATACTAAGCCACCTAGTGCAGGTGGGCCTGCAGAGATTTTAAGTGCACAGCTGAATTCTTAATCCTGTAAGTTTGTTAAAAGAATTTATGGACTTGGAACATTTTTATCCGGGAATCTCGGGGCTTTCTTTTAAGCGTTCCCGTTTTTAACCCCACGCTAAAAGTGGGGGGTGTTAATATGTCGTGTCCGTTTGTGTGTTGCTCTGTGTCGTAGATCTTAAACGAATGGATTTTGATGCGATTTTTTCCCTTTGAAAGCTGACGTGAGAATCCTAACTAAACCTAACCAATAAGAGTGTTATAAATGCGAAAGTAAATCTGTCAGTCTGTTTGTCTTTCTCGCTTACAACCGATTTAAATGAAACTTGGTACACAGATACTCTAGAGCCTGAGAAAATTATTTTATCCCGGGAAAATGGAAGATCTCCCGGGTACGCGGATGAAACCGCGGGCAGCCACTAGTTATCTATGTTTTAATAAAATCGGTTCAGTCGTTTAATGATATTCACTATTCATCTTCTTAACATATAGAAATGTTTAGTATTAGTCAATTAAATCTACCGTAATGGTAAGTAGATTTAGTTAAAGTAAAAGTAACAGATTTTGCTGGTTTTTGGTTGAAGATTGACTTCTAAAGTGTTAGTAGTTTCAGCAACTTTGATCTTAATACTGAAAAGGCTTTGAGTTTTTGATCATCAGACTAATTAATAAAAAAAAACGTTAAAGTTTATAAAAAAAGCATGCAAAAAATTATCCATTGTCTACGTAGTTGAAAAAGCTACAATTTTATTAATTGAAAAATAATATTTGCCCGCGCCTTGGGCACTTTTTATTAAACTTTGCGGTTTGTACTAAAAACGCTAAATGTATAATTTGTTTGTCTTGTCGTACAGTTGTTTCATTATTTTAGCTAAATTTGGTTTTTACAAAAGTGTTTTACTTTCATAGTTTCATTAACATTTTGTTTTGTTAATTTTGATCGTTTTGTTTTTTTATATTTAACTTTGGTCGCGAACAATTTCATTACACTAGGTACATATAAAAAAGTATTACGTGGTAGTTTAATATAGCCTCAGTAATATAATATATCTTTTTAAGGTAATAGGTATCATCAAAATATTTATTCGTATGAAGTATAATATAATAATTGAACATTGAAAAAGTTACCAATTTCTTTGTTTATTTGACGTTTAATGAAATATTACAGAGGTTTCAGTGGTCTATAAAAAAATTACCACAAAAAAATTAAGAACGAATCTACCATTACAGCCTAAATGCATTCCACTTTTAAACAAATACAAAAGTGTAACCTTATATTTTTAAACTTTATGCAAAACGTCATCATAAATCCATAGAGAAGCCAAAGCGATGTAGAAACAAATCGAGCGTACCTAATACATAACGACACTGGCTATGTTATGTAGCTTGATGTACCGACATGGCGGTCTTCACCCAATTTGTACAAAGTGTCACTTACGATAACTCGCCCTGCTAATGGGCCATCGCGACCGTTTAAAGGGACAGACAACGTTTGGTTCTCCCTCTCTGTCTTACGTTGGGGCGTGACAAGGACAGTATTGATTCGTTTGCGCTGTGATTTATTTGCTAAAGGGATTTTGATAATGTAATGGATTTTCGGCGTGTGTTGGTTCATTAAATACTGTTTATACATGCGTATGTATAGCTGGAAGATGTGTAGGTATAATTTTATTTCACCTAAAAGCTTTATAGCGAGAGCTTTTTGAATCGCAAAACAAAATAAGTTCACTGACCTTGAACTTGGAAAAATTGGCAATCTCGAGAAGGTTATAGATTTTTCACGTCAATATTTTCGTAATCAATCTACAAAACTTATAACGGTAAATGTTAAAGGTTAAATAAATCGATTCTCTTAGAAGAAATGAAAATAAAATAAGAATACTTCTTTTAATTAAAATAATGAATAGCTATTCGAAGGCAAACGTGCTTCTCTGCAACCCCAATCTCAAGAGTAAGGCTCCGGCTCTAATGTCGTGCTCATATTAGTCACGATATAAAAAATAATTCAAACAATTATGTAAAAATTTCAACATCTTTTCAGTACTAAGACTACCAAAGATTTTTATTTCACGCGGCTATTCAGATTCCAAGCTAAACAACGCTTGTAATATGTCGAGATAGCTGAACATTACAATCTAACAGAACTTGCTCATTATATTATGTATAATTGTGTGATGAGAAAAATAAATAAATAATCTGAATAAATGATCTAAATATAAAATTTTAGTCAAAAGACACATTTATGCACAAGTTCGAACTCATTGCTTCCTTGACGAATCCTGTCAAAACGGACATTCCATTTAGCTTAGCTCATGGACTTCTGGTGTCAAATAAACGCTCCCGCTCCCGCCCAGCTAGGCTCATAACGCGACCGCTGCCTGAGACATTAGTCTGCACTTTGCCATTGTCGATCAAAATGACGGGCGCCCCTTAATGGATCAAGCTGTATCATTTAACCCATAAAAGTGAAGTTTCAATATATTCCCCGCGCTGAAAGAACAATTTCTATTAGAGCTTCAGTTTTTATGGGACGAAGTAAATTAAATTAGGGGGGTATGGGACCCTGACTTTTTAGGTAAAGGTTTAGTTTTCAGGGTATGTTTGTTAGGGTCTAAGTCACGGTTTTAACTCAGAGGTGACTGTTGTTTACTCCAATGAGCCTCCACTGCTACCTAATACATATATAAAAGATATTCATAATAAGCCGTGTTGGCTCAGTTGGGAACGCATCGCCTCACGATCATGAGGGTGCATGTTCAAACACCGGCCCGTACCTCTGAGTTTATAAAAACTAGTGCACGGATTCACACCACTAGCTTTCGGTAAAGGAAAAGATCGTGAGGGACCTGAATGCCCAAGATGTCACGATTAAAGGCATGTGAAGTCCGTCAATCCGCACTGCGCCCCCGTGGTGGACTATAGCCAAAACCCCATCGTTGTTAGGAAAGGCACGAGAGCTCCTCGGTGGAGACGTATATAGGTATAAGCTGATATGACGATTCATAATGATATTTCTAGTTTAAGCCATACTTTCAGAATTGAATCCAAAAACTGTTAAATCTATTTTCTTATGGTCATCGCAAAAAATATAGTGTACACATATAATATGCCTTATTGTTTTTCTTGCATTGGACACAAGCCAACGGCATGAATAGGACGGACGTACTTATCTGACAGTAGATCGGGAGCTTTTTAGGAGCTTAAATTGATTTTTATATTCTTGTAAAATTGTTTTTTTCTTTAACAAAATATTGGAGATGGGGTAAAGGAAAACATTTCGAGGTAAGCCTTTGTAAGGAATTTGGTTCGTTCTGTCGATTCCCTAATCATTAGGGCCTAATGGGACTGCGGCGTTGAGAGAGATGGCAACTAAGTAATGAGGACACGAATTTGTTATATTTCTACAATTTTATATACTTGGATATGTGTACAATAAATATCTACCAATATGAGGCCAAATACTAAGTATTATATGATGAGTTTCAGAAGAAACGTAAATATAGGTCAACTAAATCGAAATCTTCATTTCTCATACATAAGTTTTGAATTGACAGCTCGTGTCTGATTGAAAGTTTTCCCGGGAAACTTTATTTTCCCCATAAATTAATGACATTTATTTACTATGTCCTATTCCAAATGCAACATACATCTATATGATTGAGTAACACACATCCATCCATATAAAAAAGATGTTTGTATAAACTACAGTCATAGACAGATAACTATATCTAACTTTGACCTACATAATAAATACCTAAACTTCCAAGTCACTATAAATAAAACTGATACACAAAAATCTATAGCAAAATACAAAATGGCACAAAAATTCGTAGGAGCTGTGTGATTTATAAGCGTAAGTAGTCATGGCCCGGACTGGCGATCTGGCATGCCATTTAGATTGATTTTCAATTTATTGGCAAACTGGTGCCAGTCCAAGATATAGAGGCTCATCTGAGATACGGCGATTTATCTTGCAGCGTTTCGAAGAATTGAAAATACACTGGCCATTTTGAAATGTTTACGCGTCATTCCTTTGCGATATTTACTGTAGAATTGAATATCTACACTAATATTATAAAGAAGAATAATTTGTATTTGTGTATGTGTGTCTACACTATCTACACTAATATTATACAGAGGAAAGATTTGTATTTTTGTAGGTATGTAACGAATAAACTCAAAAAGTACTGGACCGATTTTATTAATTCTTTTTTCATTAGAAAGCTACATCATCACTGAGTAACATAGGCTATATTTTATTCCTGTATTCCCACGGGAACGGGAACTACGTGGGTAAAACCGGGCGGAGGCAGTTAGTAATGAATAAACTCAAAAACTACAGTACCATTTTCACCTCTTAAAATTCATTCACAGCTTTCAAAGCTACATTATCAGGAAGTAACATAGGCTATAAATTTATCCCTGTAGGTACTAGTTATAAATAAATTTTGAACTTACCACTAAAAGTATACCTATATATATTACGTACCTGAAACAAAAAAATACATATTAAATCATGGTTATAATAGTTATTAAAGATAGAAGTTGACAGAAAAATGTCCGAATAAGGAAACAGAACCTTTTATTAGTTTAGGCTGGAGCTGTCACCAAACGGACTTACCTTATAATTGCTTCCTAATTCCTTCCTAATGATATATTGTCTAAATAAATAATATTAAGCTAAATAGTTTGTTAGAAGGGGCTTATCTCAGGAACTATTGGTTCAAATTGAAAAAGCTATTTACTGTTGAATAGCCCATTGATCTAGCAAGGCTAGACTAAAATATCACGCTACGACTAATAGGAGCGGACCATAAACAAAAAGTATTGCATTAACGGGGAAGGTATGACGCAGACAAAGTTACGGGAGTCAGCTAGTTAACGATAAACACCCGAACAGCCTACTGAATTATGACCATCAGATAAAATTGGTTCAATAAAAATAAATTCGAATTCAAAAGTGTAATGGCAGAAGTAAAAACGTTATATCGACGATTAATTTGATATCGATATTAATTTTATCGTTTCCACTATCAGCGTTAATGACTGTGAATGTTCCGATCAAGTCGGTATGGTTCAAATCCTACTTAAGTTATAAATTCGAAGGTTTGTGAGTATGGACGTATGGATGGATAGATGTTTGTTACTCTTTCACGCAAAGGCTACTGGCTGGATTTGGATGACATTCGTGACACAGATACTTTATAACCTGAATTAAGACATAGACTACTTTATATCACGGATAAATTGACGATCTCTCGAAACGCGGGTGAAGCCGCGGGACGGAAACAATTTTTTTATAAATTGCGTTGTAAAATGTAAGAAGTTTATGTTTTAAATTATGCTATAATAAATAGCTTTATATCCATTCTCTCAACAAACCTTAAACTTTAAGAGGTAAGTTAAAACAATATTTTGATAATAACCTTCTCGTAAACTATTCTGATATGTAAAACCCGAATACATAATCATGATATTCACCCAACAAAAGCATGATGCATATAATCCAATTAATATTATAGAAGCGAAAGTTTGTATGTATGTTTGTTTAACACAGGCTACTTTGTATTCTGGGAAAATTGAAAATCCTCCGGGAACACGGGTGAAACAGCAGGGCAGAAACTAGTGCTATATAAATAAATATCCTGGAACATTTTACATACGGCCAATCGGATTCCAAAGTAAGCTTCAAAGTGAGCTTGTGTCATGGTAACCAGATAGCTGATATACTACATACAACGTTTTAATACATACTTATATAGATATATACATCTATATACAACTACAAATATAATTTTCCGTTCGTTTAATTTCAACCGCGATGAGGTTTGGGGTTAGACCTCGTCTTCAAGACATGGATTTGATGAAATGGATTTCAAATTAATACGATTAAACGTTTCAGTCTGGCTGAGAATTTGATTACGTTATACCATCCATCTGTTGAATAAATTCAGCCTAGATTTGATTCTGATTAGTGAGTAACAGTATCAGGGAAATGAGTTTGTCTTGTTGACGTTTTATTAGTAGATTACCTACTACATAATTTCTTATATATAAATATCTGATTTTCCCGATTTTTTTAGGGATCCAAACTATTCCTTTATGTTTTCAATGGGACCCTCATTTAGACTAAAATTAACATTTTAAGACCAAAAATTGCTTAATTCGTACCTTTCTTGAGTGTTGGCTATACATATAATATCTCATTATTATTTAAATACTTAGTATATAGATAGAGGTACTCTTCTGTACCTTATCGTACTTTTAAAAGCAATTCAACATTACCCAAACTAAATCAATTGCAGGTAACTCAATAGATTTTGACGTTTCTTTGACGCATCAAATTAATGTCACTCACAAATAAACACTTCATTCGTTACCAATTAATTCTTCTGAACCACATAAAAGTTTTCCTATTCTAATAAACTGTACTCTTTCTGATTACATTTGTTAGAGTACCCCAGTATTGTATGCAGCTATATATCCAGTATGGATACAAAACGATTTTCCGTTTGAACAACTCGACTATTTCAAGCGATGTTTCGTGAAAGGCAAATTTGAAAGTGTCCTGAACCTCATAGAGTTTCTATACTGCTGTAGTGCTTTTGAAACTGAACGGTTCATTTTTCTATTCCCAGACAAAATTGGTATTGTATAACAAGTGCTGAAATACAATTTTTAACAGGAAACTTCGTTGAGTAGGAAAATGTTTTGGGATTTTAAAATCATTGGGCTTTATAAGTTATTTTTTGACATCGTTTTAATGGTTAGTACAAAGTGGTTGCGTGCATAAATATCCGTGGACATTATTAAGTGGA
The DNA here is from genome assembly GCA_905147785.2 of Thyatira batis. NCBI lineage: Eukaryota > Metazoa > Arthropoda > Insecta > Lepidoptera > Drepanidae > Thyatira > Thyatira batis. Next base: position 11,435,174 of record LR990489.1, read on the forward strand.
GTAAACCTAGGAACATCTTGAGTCTTCATAGCTATTTACTAAACCAAACGACTGCAGTCTACCATTTTTGTCAAAACATAAACATATTTATAAAAAACTTAGGAAAACGCACCGTTTAAAACTACATGTTATATATAGTTCCCATTCCCGTACGTAAACGGGAATAAATATTGCCTATGTCACTCTCTGATATTGTAACTATCTGTTGGAGAAATAACTATTAATATTTATAAAGAACCAAAATAATTAATATATCCTTTTTATGTATTAGAGTAAAATATTGCTATTATTATTTAGAGCCTGGATTGCCCATTGCAGGGCAAAGGCCCATTCTGAGCAGAATATATTTACAACAAATTTAAGTACAGAACTTTTAACCTCCTATATAAAAAGCTCTACCAATCGGTCAATTAGGGTTTATTGACAGGAAACGCGGAATACTGCATGTAATGAATCCTCCCTCGGGGTGGGCGACACCCCACAAGGCGCCTGCGCTTGACGTCCCCCCCCCCCCCCCCCCCCCTTTATATTAATACCAACTATTTCACAAAGACGTGCCGTTTAATATCATATTATTATATAGTTTAATTAAAGAGCGATTGATGTGTAATTAGTTTGTAATTACTTGCTCTCTGCAGGCAGTTGACGGCGAGATCAGTGCAGGTGCATACAACTTTGAAATCAAAGTAAAGTCACAGTTACAGACTGAGAATATATGATACTAGAATAATACTAGCTTCTGTACCTACTGGATTCTAGCGGGAACATAAATTTTCCTGGGATAAAAGTAGCCTTAGTACCAATTGAGTATATATTTAACTCTGTGCCAAATTTTATTTTATTTTAGTTGTTGCGTGAAAGTGTAACGAACATTCATACATACTTAAAAACTTTCGCAAGAAAATAATAGGGGAAGACTTATACATATCGTAACTCTTATATAGAAGTAAATAGAGGTTTTAGTACTGGAAATAAATTTAATTTCAGTATGTTTTTGACCACAAAAACTAGATAAATTGATATGAACATAGATTCATTCAAGCTACGATTTGAGAACAAAAACAAAGACAAAAATTAGATTTCCACAATTTGCTTACTTCACCACTTTTCCCACCTTAAAGTGGAGAGTACAATAGTATAAATATAGCGTAGTATAGTACAATATCGGTAGCAGAAGCCCGTGTCAATAGCACCGCATTCTATTGAGAATGCAATGAAAGGCGTTTGCCAATATTATTGTACTATCGATATAAATGTAAATATTATAATATGCAGTTCCACCATCTTCGGTTTAAAAATGTATGTATGTATAATACAGAATATTTTATCTGACTACTAGTTGACCCGAGCAACTTCGTTAACGTCACTTGCCCGTTTTTGCAACATTTTCGATCGATGCTCCGCTTATATTGGTCATAGGATGATGATAGCTCTAGATATATATAAAAATACTTCAGCAATGGAAAGGTACATCAAGGTGTAAAAGGCTTTATTTGATTCCTGTAATTAAAAATAAATAAATTTACACGGAAAAATAATTAATTCATAACCACTCCATATTCCGCTTAAATATTAAATAAGTTGTTGTGAAAAGAAGAATCTTTTCAGCCTGACCAAAAAAACAACAATTTGAATTGATTTTGATTTATTATAATTAAATATGGATTTTTATTTCAACTTCCAGAAATACCTACATATTTGGGTTAACCATTGAATGAAATGTTTTCCAAACGTTTGAGATTCCGTGAAAAAAACAACTAAATATAAATTAAATAGGGAATCAACGTTGTTTTGTTTTTATGACAATCAATCTTAAAATTCAATAGAGAGTAAATTTTGTATTAACATTTTAGTAAAAGCATCTAAATTTTTACTAATTATAATTTAATTTTTTACTCCAAACCTCGCTTATTTGAATAGAAAAAAAAATAATAAATATCCCAAAACATCTTATATAGTGTATGGATAATATAAAAAGTACTAAGTACCTACCTAAGCTTACAAAAAAAATACATTAAAATATCAACCAGCGAGACAAAGCATAGACATACCAAACGACACAGGCTCTCAAATCAGTAACACACAAAACTACATCCAAAGTAGTCCTAACACCCTACTATTAACACTGTTATAAAATAACTATCCAAAGACAAGCTATTATCCCATCAAGACATGCCTAGAATGCCTTATCTATAGTCGAACCGTTTGGTCACACCGTAATGACGTCATTTACTCGTAGATCTAGACGGTTGTAGGTCCTTTTGACCGGCGATAAAGCCTTTGGGCGAAAATTTATCTACTTTATAACCCTATGTGATGGTTTATCTCATTTTGATAACGTTTCCGAACGAAGCCTTCCAATAATGATGGAACTTTGCTATGCGCAATATAATTGATGTAAAACTGGAGGTAGTTTATGGCGGAGTTTTACATATACAGAAGAACCTCGATAACTCAAACCTCGTTAACTTAAAACCCTCTATAACTTCAAAAATATTTTTTTCCCATCCCATCAGATTGCCTTAAAATATTTTGTGTTTCCCTTGGACTTTAACTTAACGAGGTTCTACTGTGCTATACATATACCTATATAGGTAGGTACTATAAATATAGATGGGTATACATGTTACATATAAATTAATATAGACTTTCAGTACATATTAAAAAATAATACCAAATAAGGTACATAATTAAAAAAGTATTAGTAAACTAGTTAAAAATTTTTCAAATAGGCCTTCACAAGTAATTATGTCACAGTCTAACGCTCGTTTCGGAAGGTTGATCTTGCTGAGAAGTGCCGGCAATAAACTATGTAATACCATATGGAATAGCACACATTCTTTTATCCCGGGAAAGTTTAAATTTAACGTAACGTAGGTAAAACCACGTGGCCGAAGCTAGTGACTTAAATGGGGATTATTCAGTGACACTAATCCACCGCTGTGTTTAAAGAGACACAGTTTTTAAGGCACCCAAGATCTTAGCCAAGCTTTATATTAATTAAAAACGACTCATCTACACTAATAATATTATACAGAGGAAAGATTTGTATTTTTGTATGTAACGAATAAACTCAAAAAGTACTGGACAGATTTTAATAATTCTTTTTCATTAGAAAGCTACATTATCACTGAGTAACATAGGCTATATTTTATCCCTGTATTCCCACTGGAACGGGAACTACGCGGGTAAAACCGCGCGGAGGCAGCTAGTGATTTAATAAATATCCTGAACTTTTTTATGTCTGTTATTTAAAGTCTCTACTTATAATCAGGACTAATGTTATTAACAGTCCGCTTCTTAACTGTTTTAACTATGTTATTTTTCGGTTGCTGACAATAAATGTATTCTATTCTATTTTAAAGAAAAGTCAGTTGCATTACACTTATTGAAACATTGTTCAAATTAAATTATTATCTCACACGTATAACATTTAATAGGTACCTAACCCTAATCCTAACTAATATTATAAATGCGAAAGTAACTCTGTCTGTCTCGCTTAAACTACTGAACCAATTTTAAAATGAAATTTGGTACAAATATAGTCCAGACTCTGAAAAAAGGGCATAGGCAACTTTTTTGTCTCGGGAAAATAGAGGATCTCCCGGATACGCGAGTGAAACTGGGGGGAGTCACTAGCAGGTCATATGGCAGCAAAGAGAATCAATTTTCTCCTCAAGCAGCTACAAATCCTACATATACGACAATCGTTAGTAAATTATTCCACCCACAACTGAATTTATGATTACGATAACCCTTGGGAACGGATGGAGTAGACTCTGCATACAGTTAGCAACATAAGTGGATCAGCAGATTATACTATTGTACGCATACTATGCTACACTGTTTCCTACAAATTGTGTGGATGAGTGTACGTTACAACTGCTGGAGGGATAAACAAAAACCGGGGCAGGTCGCTAGTATATATTTCGAAAATACTTAAAGCCGAATTGGTCTCGAACCATGCAGTTTCAGAGGAGCTTCCTACCGCGGACGCTCAGGTTATGGAATGAGCACCCCGCCATGATATTTCCAATGGAGTACAGCATGGGGTTCTTCAAGAAGAGAGTGAAGAGATTTTTACAGGGTCGGCAACGCGTGAGTGCCGCCCCTAGTGTTACAAGCGCCTATAGGCTGCGGTAACCGCTTCGCAAAAGGTGGTACCCGTATGCCTGTTTGCCACCTTTGTGGTATTAAAAAAAACCCTTATAATTACAAACTAAGCGAACATTGTAGTATGTAACCAGATAGCTGATACATAGGTATAACATTTTTAAATATATACCTACATATATAGGTATTTACATCATTAATCAAAATCATATAATACTTTCGGTTATGAGTGCCAATTATAGACCAACACAAAACTTTCAACATACTTCCTTCATATGAGAGAAATTGCAAAGCATTTTTCATTTGTAAACTCTATAGCTAACTATACCGACGTGTACGATAAAACTCATACAAATAAACTCGTATCAGAATTCTGCCGGTGGAAAATCTAATTTAATTTGAGGAATAGGTACCCGCTTGCCGGCAATATAGAATATACTCAGCAATAACTATGAATGGTTCCCAAACTCCAGCAATTCTATATGTACTTTACGTCTCATCTGTTATATATATAGAGATTATCTACACTCTATACTAATATATAAAGCTGAAGAGTTTATTTGCTTGAACGCGCTAATCTCAGGAACTACTGGTCTGATTTGAAAAATTATTTCAGTGTTAGATAGCCCTCTTATCAAGGAAGACTATAAGCTACATATCATCACGCTACGACGAATAGGAGCATCAATCAATAATGTTGCAAAAACGGGCAAGTGGCTAACGAAGTTGCGCCGGTCAACTAGTCTATGTTTTTCACACAAAAGTCAACTAAATTTAAATCTGGCCACCTGTTAGTCCAAACTACATTACCTAAGCTTATTTTCAACCAAAAAAAAAACAAATAGAATTCAAATTTTGAACCGCGGGAAGCCAAAAAGGCGCTATGCAACTTTACGTCGAGCTGCCGGTTGGCTTTGTGGTTAGTGACCCTGACTTTCAAGCAGCGGGTCGTGGGTTCGAATCCCACCCAGGACAAACATTTGTATGCATGAATATGTCTGTTTGTTCTGTGTCTGGATGTAAATATCTATTATATGTATGTATTTAAAAATAGTATAATATAGTGTACCAGCTATCTGGTTACCATAACACAAGCTCACTTTGAAGATTACTTTGGAATCAGATTGGCCGTGTGTGAAAAATGTCCCAGGATATTTATTTATTTATTAAAATTTTGAGTCGCGCGAAGCCAAAAAGACGATATGCAACTTTAAGCCAAGCGTTCGGCCTCCACTCAACTCATGACATCCTGGTACTCCGCACTCGCCCCTCAACCGTTAAATAGCCCATAAAATATATCGAGAAAATATTAAGTGGTGACGTCACAAGTGGTGCTCACAGCGGACTCCGTGTAAAAGTGCCCTTAATGAAAAGGGGTTATCTGGGAGGCGGTCGTAAAGAGGCACTCTTCATTTTAGCAGGTAAATGTTATGAGAGTGTGTTATTCTTTTGTTAGATGTATGTATTAACTGCTAGTTTCAAGGTACTATATTCATGATTTATATATATATAACGGGATAGTTCACCCGTAGACTATATATTATTAATTATTTTGACTAACCGCGACGATATAATCATTAATATACTTCGCGTACTAAAAGTACTACTTATAGGTATGTAGACATGTAGTTTCCACCACGAACCTAGTCTTTACGAGCCTTTAATTGTTACATCACGGGGATGCAGGTTTCCTCAAAAAAAGCTCGTGGTGAGAATCCGTACGTAAGTTTTTAAACTCAGAGATATGGGGTAGCGATTTAAACCTACACCCTCATGATCGTTAGCCAGTTGCCCAGTTCCTACTGAGTCATAAGTATGTATGTTAAGTTAAGTACTAAAACTCAGACATACTTGATTTTTTTTTATTCATTTATTTCTTGACCATAAAATCGAGTCTTCCAATCGAATACATAGTGGTTATTGTAGATTTATATCTACTAGTGGACCAGGTAGACTTCGTTCTGCCCACCAGCGCCACCTACCGGGTCCAAGTATATGTAAGCTATCCTATCTCTCAAGTTGGATCGAACTGCACATGGTGTGCGAGTTTTATTATAATCGGTTAAGTGGTTTAGGAGTCCATTGAGGACAAACATTGTGACACGAGATTTATATATATTAAGATGAAAAATAAGTTAGTATACAAAGTTGCTGTAAATTAAATACAAGATATAACCTTAAACTTTTTCTATCATATTGCATATGTACAGACATACTTGTATCCACCAAATGTTGCCACAAAATAAGAAAACTCACAAAAAATGCAATTCACGTTCCTAATTCCACAGGGTGGCTCGTAAAAACGTTTTTCCATCGCCAAGTCGTTTATGTTTTAATTAAGATGCCCTAACAATGGCCCGCCATGTCGGGGATTATTAGAAAACAGTATTTAGCTGGCAACACAGTGTTTCTATTTATAATTTCAAAAGGAAACAAACTTGTTCTTGAGTGAATGGGAAGTAAAATATTAAGTGTTATTTGTTAGTGTTGAAGGCGTTGTGTTTGAGACTTTTGCATGTAATTTGTTACTTAATTAAAATGTGAATCAATTTATAGTATAAGATTATATGACTCATGATAATAATAATAATTTCTCTATTTTCTCCCACACCAAGTAACAAAAATATGAATCTTACAGAAGCATCAAAATTTAACAAAAACACTTAAATTGCGGAAGACTGGTGCCTAAACTAGGCATAGCCTGTATTACAGGACACCAGGTCTCCGCCCCACGGGAATCATAACAAAGAAAATTTTGTATCAGTAACAAACATTTTTCTTACAAATTATAAAAAGATGATACAAATTATGATAAGATATGTTGGCTATTTTTACATAGTATAAAGAAAACCTGTTTCCTGCCGTTTGTACCTTAGTTTTCTACCTACGTGCGATCTTCACCAATAGATAGGTATAGTTATTCAAAAGTAAGGTAAATCCTTATGATTTTGTATGAATTGGATGTAATATAACGATGTTTTGTTGCTCCCATTTTGCGAGTTCTTTAACATACTTTAATTCAGTAGCACTTTCCACCCTGTAAATCCTAAAACTTATAATTCACAACATTTCTAAGCTCCTTTACGCGGCACAAAATCAACGTCTGCCAGTCACACAACTAGCGAGCTCTAAGCGGAATAAAATAAATTTTTATTCTTCATACAACGTTTAAACTGTACTTCAATTCAGCATTTCTACCGTGTGGTGAATAAAAATTTCATGCGAACGCAAGTCTTATGGTAAATCCGGGGCCGCAGACGACTAGAGCCTCCGCAGATCCCCGGCTGAAAGTTTTCAGCATAGCAAATGAGTTGGTAAAACGTCTGGTGCGTTACAACACGGTAACTAAACTTGTATTTTGACGGACAACAAATTTTCTGACTCCGACAAGTTTAAGATTTGTGAGTGGTACTGATATTATAAATGCGAATATTTGTAAGGATGAATGGATGAAGCTTGTAGTTCTTGAAACTGTGATGTGATAGGATCTAAATATTTTTAATATACCTAGTAGTTATGTGACATAATAGTTATCTTAAAGTAAGCTGCACTGTTATGGCAAAGAAACTATGAAGAAAGGTTTGTAACTTTAAATTGTTTAAGCTAAGTTTTAAATTCAAAATAAACGTATCACACCGGTATTTTTGGGTTATAAATGTTATAATATTTTTTTGTATTTTATGACCGTATTCCTACGAAACCTACGATAATGTAAAATGTACAAAAGACACCACGCAGCGTTTGCTTGTTCTAAATTAGAAGATTGGTATTGTTATGTGTCTTTACCAAATAAATTAACTCATAAAGACAGATTTATAGCAATCAATGTCTATATACATAGGTTTGTTCAATCATGTAACTGCAAACAGACTAATGATTTCTCGAACTGCCCATTCCGGGAAACTAGTGATGTGTGAATGTACGATGACTATGAACTTCGGCATAACTTGAACGGTCAACAGGACCGTGTGCTGGAAATTTGATTAAGTCAACACTTCACTTGGCAGATGAATGAACTGTTAGTTCAACGAGATACGAGTATGACGCAACGAAAACAGTGTTTGAATAGCTGTCACTCTGTTTCTTATGGTATTTGACAGTTGGATAGTGACTAGGTTTAAAAATATAGCCGAGCAAGTTGGCTTTATGATTTATTGGCAAGCTACCGGACGTGGGTTCGAATCTCACCACAAATATATTTGTCTGAACAAAATACATATATATATAAGTATGTATTTCAAAAGTAGTATTTGTAGTATGACAGCTATTTGGTAACCAAATGTATGAAAACTGTTATGAAAAAATTATTTATCAGAATAAATGTCAATAAACAACGCTTATTTTTTAATAGTCCTTGCAGGAGTCAAACCCATAGAAACAGAATAAATATAGACAAATTGGAACATTTTAACCAGAATAACAGGTTCCTGAAATAGATATATAATAAATAATTTACCCTTCTCTCTCTAAATCCATTACTGCAGCCCTCTAATTTAGAACGTCGCTCAATCCCCATCCGTACAAAATGAACTTTTGACATATGTCAAAAATGTGACAAGTAAATGGCAAAGAATAATGTTCTAAATTACAGAACGTCACTCTCTCCTGTCACCGTACGTACTCGTAATACCTACACTCACTTTTAGAAACACGAATTTTGTTCCACCTTCTTGAGGCCTTAATTTCATAATGAGGTCAAAAGTATAAAATACGGTTCAAATACGCTTCGCTGAATCATAGTCGAATTTTGACATAAAAGTTACTAATGTATTGAAGTAAAATTTTCATGACATTTCACATTTGAGATAACATGAAATATTACTTAAAACCCACATTTTAAATCAAGACCAACTGTGATTTACAAACCAAACCCCCATTAAAATCAAAAGCATGTAAGTAACCCTATGTTAGACTACATTCAGATCTCGTAAAACAAACGAAAAACCCGACCACCCCAAGCGAGCAGTAAATCACATAAAACAATGGCGTAACACTGCATGTAATACATACATCCTCAAACAAACCACTAAATCACCATTATAAGCCATCACAAAAAGCTAACCTACAAACGTAGAAAATAAAGCCGGGAGCGAGCAAACAAATATAAAAAAGTTTCACCTTGCCAACGAATCGGGGGATGGCTTGCTTCAATATGGGGCTTACAGTGAAATGAATTCCCTGCCTACAACTCACTCTGACTGAGCGTTGCTTAACAAAGAGTTTGACCAGACACGACGGTAGGCATAATTTAGTTTGTGTTATTGTCTCACTGAGGCGAAGGTTGTGATGTTTTATTTGTTTCATTAATTATCCTGTGTCCTAATTGTGGTAAATGTATATTGGTAGTAAAAATGTGTTACTTTCAGCTAGACATTGCCGGAAGCCATCTATATAATAAATAGTTTATTATTAGTTAACCCACGCAACTTCGTTAGCGTCACTTGCGTCAAAAATGTTGCAAAAACGTTTTGCAACATTTTTGATTGATGCTCCGCTCCTATTCATTGGAGCGTGGCGATATAACCTAAAGCCTTCCTCGATGAACACGGAAATATTTTTTTAAATTTGACAAGTAGTTCCCGAGGTTAGCGCGTTCAAGCAAATAAACTCTTCAGCTTAATATATTAGTATAGATGTTTTGTAAAATTGACAATGACATAAGAATTTAGGGGTTTCACCATTGGTCGTCGTGTCGTGTCTAATGTCGTGTCTACATTTTTTTAATCTTTGACAAGCTAAAGCACTGTTCAGTAACGGTCTATGCATTGCACGGAGGGCCTGCTGTGACAGTTTGTTGCGGTTTTCATACAAAACACGACTTTGTTGTTCGACAAAACGGTTTAGGGTGGATTAAAATGTTAAACTCTAGCTTTTACATACTCATTTGTATGTATATATTGTATTAACTCGTTGGAAAAATCACAGTGGTTTATATAACGCGAATGTTATTTCACATGCATTTTTAATTGGATGGTCACATTCTTCTACACTAATATTATAAAGAAGAACTATTAATTTGTTTGCAATTAATCGGCTCTGAAACTACTGGACAAATTAGAATAATTCTTTCGCCTATATGAGTGACTATATTTTATCCCCTTTTTTTAGAAGGCCAAAGAAACAATGGATGATTCTATAAAAGATGATTATGAGAGAATGGATTAGATTGTTGACCAAATGAAATAAAGGGAGATAACATACAAAACCAACTCTAGATAGGCATAGGCGAGGAAAATGTTACTTAATGATATTTATGGGAACGAGAACTACACGTATAAAACCACTCGACGGAAGCTCTTTTATGTAGTATCAATATACACTCGCCTCGCAAAATATTATCAATTAATTAAGCTCGAACAAGATTGAACGCTGGCCGGCCGTCCGCGTCGATCGTCCCAATTAATCAGACAAAACATTGCAATTGAAACTGAACAAAATAAACTGTTGCAACAAGAACAAGTATCTCTCAAAAGGGACAATAGAAACTTATATTTTACCAGACGACGAGGACCAGCCGGCTTGAACTCTCGCCCTTTACGTTTCACAAGAAAATGCTGAGGGGCCCACAGGTCAGTTTATGCTGGACGCTGTCAGAATCCAAGACAATAGCTACAAACATTAATAACTTTCTTTGTTCCCTCGTGCGTTGGTCCAAGTTTCGTACAAATTAACGTGTAATACTATAAAATGTAGTATTCACTATATAAATGTAATTAAATTCTACGAGAAGCAATAATAATATTCGTGTTGTGTCCCTGATAGAAAACTTGACACTGTAAATTAAATTTTATTTTATTACTAGCTTCCGCCCCGCGAATTCGCTCGCGTTCCCGGGGTAAAAGGTACTCTCTGTCTTTTCCAAGCTCTGTTCCTAATTTACCCTCTACTACCTTTGTACCCAATTTTATAAAAAATCTTCCCAGTAGTTTTAGGCGTGAAAGAGTAACAAAAAGACATTGTGACTTTCGTTTTCAACAATATTAGTAGGGATTATGTTCTTTAACTACTACTACATCTTTAGATAGGTAAATAAGTTTATTTATTTACCTATCTATGGCAAAGCCGCTATTTAAATATACCTCCATTAAAACATATTACAAAACACAATTTTCATACGATTGAAAAAGATTAAGATATTGCTAATTCAGCTTTTGTTTCTCCTTTAACTCAAACGTGCTATACCTACTCTCAACCTTATCCTCGACCTACATAAGAAATGTATTTCTTTACCAAAAACAACTATTATTTCTGTTACAATTAAAAAAGAGTAGTTTTCCAAACTCCTTTCAAATCAGGTCTAACGTACAGTCTGTGCAAAAGGGGGGTAATTTAACTACTCTAAAGGTTTACAGTCAACGACAACTTGCATGGGTCAGTGTACCCACAGAGGGTGTTTATAATATAATTACAAAGGGGTTCTCTGAAGAGGGAAATTCTATAAATTAAATAAATAAAGCGTCCCCAAGTTATACTTTGTGAAACACTGAACTTTAAGTGTGATGAAATTTGTAAATAAGAATAGGGAGTTATTAGGAAAAAACATTTGTTAAACTTAATAAAGCTATTATGTCAAGCATATTTGACAGATCAGTTGGCTTTGTGGTTATAGATCCTGACGTTAAGCCACCGATCGTAGGTTCGAATCCCACCCAGGACAAACCTTTTTATGCCTAAATTATTTATGTTTATTCTGTATCTATATGTACTAGGATAGTATATCAGCTATCTGGTTACCAAAGCAAAAACTCTGCTTAGCTTTGAAATCAGATTGGCCGTGTGTGAGAAAAATGTCCCAGGATATTTATTAATTTATATACTGACTAGTTTCAGCACCAGTTTGACACGTTTGTCGTTCCTATAGGAATACGAACATAAAATATAGCTATGTATATAATAGGGAGAACCTAAGATTCTAGCTTTCCATTGATGAAAGTACTTTAAAAATCGGTTTAGTAAATCCAGAGATTACCCCCAACAAACTCACAAACATTCACATTATAATATTAGTATAGATAAAGACAGACACCACGGTACCCTGTGCTCAAGATAACCGAAAAATAATGTTTTATTTAACCTAACGTTAGGGCCTTGCGGCAACTGATCCCTTTCAGTTATTCATGTAAACGCGTCGAGGAAGACACAAAAACGCCTTCAACAGTTAGGAAGAGGCCCCACTACGTAGATGGTTGCAAGTAAATTTGTAACGTCTTTATTGTCGGCCCTTATAAACATTATGTTATGGAATATTCCCCTTTCGAGAGTAAGTAAGTTCGTACTTTTTCACTTTGGAAATACGTGTAGCTATTCAAAATGTGTCTTGTGGAGACTTAGCTGAACTTGAAATAGAAATTACGTTAACATATTTTTATTTTATTTTTATAAAGCCGTTAATGTCACTAAATAAATAAATAAATAAATATCCTGGGACATTTTTTACACACGGCCAAACTGATTCCAAACTAAGCAGAGCTTGTGATATGGTAACCAGATAGCTGATATAGGTACTACATATACTATTTTTAAATACATACTTATATAGATAATTAGGGTAAACTTGCCTAATTCGTACCTCTTAATGGAAAACAGTTATATTTTCAACATTAGTAAAGAAAAACTGTATTTTATATGAAAAAATGTTTATTTAGGAAATCTTTTATTATAATCATAATCAACTTTAGCATAAATCTTATAAACTTCTTAGAAATTAACAATTTTTAAAAACTTAAAAAAAGTACGATTTACGAGCATTAATCTTAAATCGTACTTATATATTCTTAAATCGTACTATGAGATCTAATCATTGGTTTACAGTCGAGATTTTAATATTTCTCTAGGGAATAATAATGTTAATGTTAATGATAATGTTAATGTTCATAATAATGTTAAAACATAATATTAAGTGCAGGTATAGCTGCTTCAAACATTAACATTTAATAAATTCTACGAATGGTCTTCGCCAATTCTTTACAATCATCACAATTATAATCCGTGGTTTTTTGCAGGTACCCGCGCATAGTTCATGTACCCACTCCTCACATTGAGTACATTTTATCATACTTTCTTTTATATCCTCTACATTGTATTTTTTTATTGCCTCTTCCATATCTTCTTTACTCCAAGTGTCATATATTCTTTTTGCCATGTTGTGCTGAAAATAAAATTTTCAACTAAAGTCCCGATAAATTTTACTATTAGTTTTTACTCTCTAATGCCTGAGAAATCTATTTAATAAAACATAACACATCAATTTATAGTCAACAGATTCTTTAAAAACTTTAATACCTAATTCGTACCAGTACGATTTAAGACTTAGTGTCGAGTACGAAATAGGCGCATGAGTCGAAGAAACTTTAAAATTACCGTCAAAAATAATGTCAACAAATACATGTTTAGGTTTACGTTTATAAAAATCGTAAATATATGCATAAATACAAAATAAATACTTAGATAAACTATACAAGATAGAATTTGAAGTATGCTCTTACGAATTATGTAAAAATAATAGAAAAATAGAAGATAAAAACTTACTGTTCCAATTTTTCTGTTGTTAACAGCGCGCCGGGGTCTATCTGTCAGATGGTAGTATGGCCGACTAATGTTAACATTTTTTGTTACTAGAGACGCTGATGGCTATTACCAATGTTGAGATATAAGCAAGGTACGATTTAAGCGCAAGTACGATTTAGGCAAGTTTACCCTACATCCAGACACAGGACAAACAGACATATTCATGCATACAAATATTTGTCCTGGGTGGGATTCGAACCCACGACCCGCGGCTTGAGAGTCAGGATTACTAACCACAAAGCCAACCGGGCTGTGTAAATGTAGTTGTTTATTTGCCCGTTTTTGCAATATTTTTTATTGATGCTCCTGTCTTATTCGTCATAGCATGATGATATATAGCCAAGAGCCTTCCTCGATAAATAGCTTATATACCACTGAAAGAAATTTTAAAATTGGACAAGTAGTTCCTGAGATAAGCGCGTTCAAGCAACAATCTCTTCAGGTTATATATTAAGTATCTTATGTTATATATCTTGAGATATGGTTAAAGCGTCGGTGGGATGTATATCGGTAATATAACGGCGCATAACGAGTGGACGTTAACTGGGCCGTAACCGTTGTAGGACAGCCAAGGGAAATGCTGGGGACTGTTTATTGATTGCTAATCGTTTGGTGTTTAGTAAAGGACTCCTTGCGTATATTTATGGTAATTAATTAGGTTTATTTTTGCTTAGATATTAATAGTGACGTGTATAAAGAAACGCTGATGTACGGCTTGACTCATCAATGAAAACTAGATAGCTAATAAATTGTTCAGAAAAGGGTTTAAAGCTTCCTTTTAACTAGGAACTCTCAACTCAAACATTAATTTTCAAATCAAAGCCATTATTTTAGTTTAGGCCCCAAAATAGTATTTTAAAAGGTAGAACCTGCTAAAGATACCGGTTCAAAAGTCTGTTTTTAACTGAGACGAAAATAGCAAAAAACTCCGCTTAGTACTATTTAAGTTGACATATTTTTGTCCTTTATCCAACTGTTTTATGTTTATACAATTCAGAATGAAATTTAATGAAGATATTTCACTGTTTAACTAACAAATCGTTGGCACTCTCCGCGGCAACTGGCATCCATTACGCGTCCATTTTTCGGTAACCATTTTCATTTATGACGTAGGAAAATGGTCTTCACGTTCGCCTTTGAGGGAACACTTTGTTTTTGGCGTTATTTCTTTGCTTAAACTGTAGTAGCACACAAATCTTTATGCTTTTACCTCCCGAAAAGCTTATGTTCGTTAAGCTGTTTTAGTTATTTTTTCTTGTGACGTAACGGCTATTTTTAAAGGCCAATTAACTTGTTGGACCTATTTAGGGACCTTAGTACTGTAAAAACGGTTGTATAGAAAGAACTCATATGTAGGTATATAATGCTTATTGTTGGTGGCTATGGCCTTATCCTTGTCATTGTGAGGAAGGCTCGTAGTCGGCAGTAAAGACGTTTATGAGCTGATTATGAATAGAGATCTAGATCTTGTACAACCTTCCATTGATTCTAGTTAGAATCAACAAGTACTATTTGAAAGTCTGTGTATTACTCGTTGTGGATTTATATTCTATATTTATATCTCTCAACTCTAGCACATATGACATGGTTATATTTTGGTAATAAGTTAAATTAAATCCACTTGAAAATGCATCTCAATTTATACAAGTCTGTACTTTGGAACGATATAGGCACTCAAATTTAAAATAAAAAGCATTAACGCAAACTGTTCTCTACTAAACAACTTGTAGGTATAAGAACAAAACATGTTTTTACATGTCCACAAGCAGGCCCAAGCAAAAATCAACCTTAGTGAGCAAAGAATAGGCTATAAAGTGATCTCTAAAACTTTGCCTGCCTCGAAAAATTCCTCCTGCACCAGTAAATTCTTCCCCTTTACAAAGTTGTTTTCTCCAAATAAACTACCTTAATAAGCTGCCGTAACTTTGCATCAAACACCGCATGTTGCATTCTCCCGTATCATAAAGCTTTAGTACAAAGACGCATTTTTTACGAATCTGCATCTATTTAATGAGAACATTTCATAATAATACTCACTACATTATATCAACTCTATATAATTATTTTTTTAAGACAATATAACCGATTTTCTCTTATCATTATTTAGCAAATCGCCATTGCTTTCGACAAAAAAATCTTAAATTCCTTTTAAAACGACGGCTCATTCGTATCAAACTAATCAACCGCACATTAATTTATCACAAGGGACATGAAAATCGAAACTCCTAGTCCGTCACTTGACCAAACTTTAACTCGAATTTAGTTTGGTCACTCCACTAATCTAAGATGATTTCAAGGAACAACTCTCGACCAGCGGGCTCACCAGTTCCCAACTTGATTGAGTGTACCCATCACTGCCGCTTATAATATTGCAACCACTTAATATTGGGCCAACTAAAAACGGAAGATAAATAGTTCCCGTTTAATTTGACTGCTTGATCAATGAACAGATAGCGGTGGAGCAGAGCTGCGAGACTTTATTGCGGCATCTATACTAATATTATAAAGAGGAAATATTTGTTTGTTTGTTTGTTTGTAATGAATAGGCTCCGAAACTACTGGACCGATTACAAAAATTCTTTCACCTTTGGAAAGCTACATTATCCCCGAGTAACATAGGCTATATATTATCCCTGTATTCCCACGGGAACGGGAACTACGCGGGTAAAACCGCGGGGAGGCAGCTAGTCTGTGTACTAAAACCGTTGAGCAGAGTTTTCACAGTTCGCATTGCAGAAATTGAAAAGTTCGTCGGGTGCGAAACTGTGGGAAACGTTATTAAAACTTTGACAAGTTACCTCCGACAATGGAGCCGGCACAACAGCCGATAATACTTGGTCAAATTATTTGATAATCCCACAGTATGGGCGCACGTATTTTGTGGGGGGTTTCATTAATTGTTGGTTTAACTGGTAATAGGACGTGAAACGTGGAAAGTTTTCAGTTGGATTGCGTTGTTATGATTATAGATAAGTTAGCAAAATATGTAACATTCGATTGGATTCAATCTTGTATTGGGTTGGGAAATAATCTCTATAATATTTATAATTAAATTGCACAAATCTTAGAGCATTTAGAAAGCCTTAATAGATTTGGCTGATAGACACTCAGAAGTATTTTAAAAAGATTTTTGTAACATCCTACTTCTATCAAATGATAAAAATCCTCAAGAAAAGATGATTAATCTTATTTTAATATGTTTGAGAGACGCATGAAATTCTTCTGGGACACGACTACGGTCACAGCTCAACAAACAGCTTGTTTTCCAACAATACCTTCACAAATAATCAAGATTAGAGCAGTCCAAATAAACCATTTAGCAGGTTCTTAGCAAGAGTGACATTGACCCTAATTGAAGCGTGAAATCCTGCACAAACCCTCTGTTGGTGTAAGCTAAGCTGACAGACAGACTGACGTAGGACTGAAACATGTTTATACTGGGCCGCAGGCAACGTGTGATCATCAGAGACAGCTGTTAACTTGATTAGGGCATCTCCAATGCTATTCTAAAACCAAAACACGATCAACCAACACAGACAGAGAGCCTCTTATCTGCCTGCAGTGCTCACGAGAGAGATAACTATAGTCGCTTCCGTGAATTCATCGTGTTTGAGTTTAGCATGGCAGTACTGCGACGAGGTGTGCTTTGCATTAGATTTGGTCTCTATTGATAATGATAATGCAAACCAAAATGGTCTATATGTTTACTAATTGTTTGGCAAATAGATTGCCTTCTGAGGTGAGAATGTTTAGAGAAATGTGTTTCAGACAAATTAGAATACCTAGGTCATAATTTTAGACACATTTCAATACCTTAATTTGCAAACAGCAGGTTTTATTGTGATGTGTGTGCTCATTACAGCAATTTAAAGCAATGTCTGCGCGTGAACATGTCTCTTCGTTCTGTGTCTGAGAGTAAATATAACTATCTTTATAAGTATGTATTCAAAAGTAATCAATTATACCTACCTACCTACATAATAAGATACAAATTCTGGATTGCTTGTAATCAGATTGGCCGTGTCTGTAATGTGTAAGAATGTTTCCCATCATTGAAGTGTATTAAAATTGAGTTGCATACCAGACAACCTTACTACATACCCAGCAATAATTATCTCTCAATAACATAGGTATCCAATCACCGAATAAATAAGTAATAAGTACCATCAAATCCCCATAACGGATTCATCACGTGACGACATAAATCATCCTTTCCATAATTAATTGAACATTATTGGAACGGAGCGGTGCGTACAAAGTGTTGTAGGTACCTACTTCAGAACCACCCCCTTACCTAATCAATTGACAATGTCTCAGGCACGCGGCCTTCTGTAATTTCCACCAATAATACAGCCGGATTAAAATTAAACTGAGTTTTGGAGGGTTCCTTTGGAGGGTGTGCTAATTTAGAGATTGGTTTTAGTGGACAAAGCCTTTGAGTTATCTCTTTTTAATTTTTTTTACGAACAAGATTGAGCTCGCCATGATCTTAAGGGAATTTGAGATCTAGTACTATAATATGTATAAACAGGAAAGATTAGATTTTTCTTTGTATTGATTAGGCGTTACTACTAGAGCTATCTAGATATTGTTTTTCACCAACAAAAAGTTATATTATCAGAGAGTAACATAACCATGAGGGTGAAGTCAAAGGGCGAAAACTAATGTAAAGAGAAAAGGAAATTAACATAGGTACAGTTCAGTTTCAAAACAATTATTTCAATTTAGAATACTATATATCTTTCAGTGTAAATAGGGAATCTATTTAATTTTGTAATTCTATCAAACTAAATACTTATAATTTCTATTCCAACATAAAACTTATATCAATGGGACCAAATATTACAGCTATAATAAATCTAAATTTGTTTTGAAAAGAGTAAATCCCGAGTTTGTTGCCGACTCTTCTTAAAAACAACCTTCTGAATCGAGCTTTAGAGACAGTCTATTCAAAGCTTGCAAAGGGGCTTGAATAAAAAGATTTTCAATTAGTTAATAAGCTTAGTATTTTAGTTTTTATACAGTTTAAGTATATAAGTATATAGTTATTCTACTAAATGGTAAGTATCTGTCAGCAACAGTACCACTGAAATTTTAATACAAACTCAGAACCAAATGTTTGTGGCCAAATCGAGGCCAAAAATACACAGTTTAAACAAGAAAATGCTTTTAAATAATTCAATATAAACTCCTGTAGCAGATCTCACACCTTTACAATACAAAGTTCAATCAAGTTCAGTGTTCCAATTCATACATGTTTGTTTTAAAAATATTCTGGGACATTTTTCATACTGGATCTAAGCAATGTTTGTACTTAGCGTAGTAACACCTGCAGGTGTTCCAAGATTAATATATCTTTGTTTAATGAAAAAATATGTAAATTTTAAGGGTTTGAATATTTGATATAATATACCATCACTTCAGCACGTTAAAATACATTAATTAATTAAGAAATCAGTCAAAGTAATAACTCAAGATTTTTGCAAGTAAAACAGCTTTTCCCCCATTTTGTCTCAACAGCAAATTCTTCTCGTAATTCACATTTTACCGTGAGATAAATGATAAAATCCAATTTGTCAATCCCATGACATGATACGTTAACAGCTACTTTAGACGTAAAAACTCTCTGACACGTAAAACGAGGGAAGAAAATATGTGAAACCAGATTCTGCTCTACTTCTACGCCGACTTCGTCCGCGTGGAATAGTTACTTGGCAACTTCGTTTACGTAAGGACTCGAAAGGAAAAAAAAACATTTTGAAACATTACTCACTGGTACTCCGTTTCTATTTGTCGTAGCGTGATGATATATATTCTATAGCCTTCCTCGTTAAATGGAGTATCTAACACCAAAATATTTTTTCGAATCGGACCAATAGTTCCTGAGATTAGCACGTTCAAACTAACTCTTCAGCTTTAAAATATTATTATAGAAAAAAATCGAATCATTAACCCGTAGCATTAGGTATTTAACCAACTGACCTATCGATCTGAACAACAGCTAATAAACGCCTGCAAATTACTTTGTTTATTATGTCTATGGAAATAAAGTTGTTTTTTGGTTGTAAAAGTCATCGATAGTGAATCGTATATTTTTATAGACAGTGATTCCGACAGTAGTATAGACGATAAAGGGTATGGGCTTGTTACAGTAGTAAACTTTACGATGGTACTAAGCAATTTTCCATGTCGTATATCCATCCACCTTTTCGGAAAGGAATCTATATGACAACACGCTATGACCAATAGGAGGTGAGCATCAATGAAAAACGTCTTTGTGATGCAGACGAAGTCGCGCGGTATTAAAAATGTATCTAAAGAACATATAAAATGGCATATTTCAAGATGACAAACAGACACCGTATTCATCCTATAGTGAAACATCGCCAATGCGTTGAAGAATATAAGCCAGGCAGTTGACAAGTCTTCTATACTATAATAATATTATAAAGATTTGTATTTTTGTTTTTTTGTATGTAACGAATAAACTCAAAAAGAACTAGACCGATGTTAATAATTCTTTCACCATTCGAAAGCTACATTATCTGCGAGTAACATAGGCTATATTTTATTCCTGTATTCCCACGGGAGCGGGAACTACGCGGGTAAAACCGCGCGGAGGCAGCTAGAATATTATAAAAAAACAGTTAAAAATATTCAAGAAAGAAACTTTATACACGCTTTCTAGAGTAAAGACGACCATCTATATACTTATAATAAATCTGTAGAGAGGTCAATTCTGTTCATGAAATATATTTTCAAAATAACTAACAGGGGGTGATTAGTGATCGATACTGATGCCAAAAATGCAATCAGTAAATTTTTTGTCTGTCTGTCTGTCTGTCTGTCTGTCTGTCTGTATGTTCCTTATAGAAACAAAAACTACTGGACGGATTTTAACGAAACTTGGTACAATTATTCTTCATACTCCTGGGCAGGTTACAGGATACTTTTCATCACGCTACAATCAATAGGAGCAGAGTAGTGAAGGGAAGTTTAGGGAAAACGGGAGAAGTTGCTCCATTTTTTAAGCTTCCGTCGCATGTGCAGCCTTAATGGTTAAAGTTACATAGAAATCATGTATGACGGAAATATTCTACATAAAATTTCCTAAAAAATATCTCGCAACAGCATATGTCTATCTTTTACGGTTGACTCACAATAACACGTGTAACTCCTGATAGCTTGGCAGTTCGGAGCATTCTGATTACATTTGTTTACTCTTACGTATATAATACTCTCACTCATCCCTAATTTAAAAAAGTTGACATTATTACCTATTCAATAATAAAAAGAATCATAGAAATCGGTATAGAAACACCAAAATTATAGATGAAATGAGCCATCGCCTAAACCATAGCAGCAAATAATTATCACGTACTGCGCGCGGGCGAGGGCACGTGGCCGGTGGCACGAGTTAGCTATGCGAGATACAAACCTTCTACGTAAACGAAGTCGCGGGTTAAAGTTAGAGTTAGCCCAAAGAAACTATTCCACGCGAACGAAGTCGCTGGCAGAAGCTAGTAAAAAATATCAATTTGAACAAATAAAACTTTATTTCATTTCAAATCTTCTTTTTAATTTATTTTGTGGTAAAATTTAATCTTGACTAAATATACAGATCTGTCTGAATTTCTTATGAATACTTAAAGCCTGACTTCTGTACCGGTGATACAATAGCTTTACTCTTCTAATACCGAAACTGAATAAATACCATTGAATTTTGAAACAACCTAGGCCAACATTATATAAGTATGAAATAACTTGAAGACTAAATTATTATGATAATAGCTGAGATAAAATTAATGAAAATGGTAGGTTCATTTTGAGATTGTAAAGTTTTATGTAGCTACTAGCGGCCTCCGCGATGTTTACCCGCGTAGTTCCCGTTCCCGTGGGAATACAGGGATAAAATATAGCCTATGTTACTCAGTGATAATGTAGATTTCTAATGAAAAAAGAATTATTAAAATCGATCTAGTACTTTTTGAGTTTATTCGTTACATACAAAAATACAAATCTTTCCTCTTTATAATATTAGTGTAGATATAGGTAGGTACCTACTTATTTTGAACGTGACGCCCTCTCGAATGCGAAAGAGTGGATAAGCTTTTGTTAGCATTATGCGTTCGCGTAAAAGCACTCCATGTATCTAAGAATCCTATCTCGAAACCTTTATATAAATAAATAATAAATGTACTGAGATTTTACATGGCCAATCTGGTACCTACTGTAGGTACCTACTATGGAAATGATTCCTCTTATTGTCTCTCAAGTCAAGGATGTACGGAAAATAGTGACAGTTGACAGAAAAACGATTCAATCGAGGCAAAGTCGAATCGCAGTAAAGCTGTAAACACACTGTCGTTTTGTGCCACGTCAACCAATTACGGTTACAATTACAACCTAAATACTCCACACGTTTGTTTCTTTAACCACCATTATTAAAATCATTGATTATTATCTAAGATACTTTTTAAGTTACCTCTCTTGCAGTAGAGACGTATAAGACCTGATGATGAATTTGAGTCTGTTCATTTGTCATATTTTCACACGTAACTCAAAAACTGATTTAGATATATTTAGGTATAGTATTAATTATACCTTGGAAAAGAACATAGGCTATTTCTACTTCGGGTGAATTGAAGATCTTTGCTAAGGTAGCTAAAACCACGCTCCACCCAGGCCTATGATACGACAGTATGTTTCTACCTTTACAGTCGAAGAGCCCAGCTATATCTCAACTGGTGGAACAGAAAGCCTACTTCCCAGCGCTTCCCTACTCACCTTAATTTACCCGTCGTAATTATACTCGGCAATAATAGTGTTTCGCGCTTTATAAGATTAGGGAAAGCGTAATTCCGCCTCTTTGCATCCCCTTAAAGGGAAGTTAATGAGACACTGTGTACCCTGATACGTAATTAGTGAAAATTTTGTTTATGTTTCTATGTAGAGAATGAGACGTAAAATTTGGTATGGAGTGTGACTTTTTGGGTTTTTTTTAAGTAACAACATAATGACTTTAAAAGGCAGAGTGAATAAGTTTATTCTGGGCAAGCGCTGTCAATCTGTCGGTTAGTGACCAAGTTTTTTTTTGCTTTTGTTCTTAAGTTCTAAAAAACACTTCATGGTAAATGGAAGAGAGGTTAGACTTATATTTCTACATTGTAAACAAGTAAAACCACGTGAAAAATAAATTATTTTACCTACATCGAGAAAGAATAAATTCAGCAAAACCGTGTTAATCGCTTTAATGAATATTGAAATTAAAATAAATTGAGTATCGCAAAATGAAATAAAATATAATTAGAATATAGGTAGGTACTCCGAACGGTGCTTATTGACATGTACATATAATCATGAATTATCGCAAGATTTAATTTATTTGCCGTCAAAAACAAACACCGTGGTTCGATAAATTTAATATCCAGTATGCTTGACGCACACCCACGCGAGGTGTTTTGGGAAAAGAAACGCGGAAGTCATTTATCTTCGACACAGATTATCAATTTTCATATTAGTTAATAGTGTGTGTGTTTATATTTAGCTTGAAGGTTGCAGGATTGAAAACTGATAACAACGTACAATATTTTTCCTAAAGATAAAAAAGCTATATCCTTTCCCAAGCTTCAGTCTATCTCTGTAACAAAATTCATAATAATTATGTGGCTTACGCTGGAAAGCATTACAGACAGAAATACTGAGTTGCTTTCTCCTTTCTAATATTAGTACAGATTAATCTTGCATTGATTTGAATTTTTTTTACTGTACAGGATATTAATCAAACATTTGTCATATCAAGGCAAATTGTCAAGCAAAGTAACAAACAGTTACAAATAAAATTGTCAATAAACAACAATGCAAGAAATTGAAATAAAGCATGAGGAATTATGAGGTATTTCCTATCGAGTTGCCGCCTGAGTAAGCTTCATGAGGTATATTAATATAAATTCTTCATAAACCGTTCAGTTGAAAGCAAGCGGCATGCTTTTGTTTTTATATTTTCAACGATTCGAAATATTTTCGGTTCCGCTGTGTCGATATAACAGACTGGTGTGCTACAGAATAATTATGCGTTAAAATATATGTGGTGACTCATTTAAACATATTCCATTGAGATTTTATTATATTGAGAGATGGAAATATTTAATTTTATTACTCTAGTAACACTTATAATTACAGGTGACGATGAACATGTCAAGTTTTTGTGTTTAAAAAAATAAAATTAAATGTTTTTCAATGCTAAATATTGTAAGGGTGGATATCGATACCTTAAGTTGCAAATCTAGTAACACCACTTTTTTTTTATTTCAATTTGATAATCGCAGAAACTAGAAGACATCTAGAAGTTGAATGAGTTGTACTTGTTGTTGATGATATATTGAAGTTTCTTACTCTTTCACTCAATAACTGCTGGAGGGATTGAGATGAAATTTGGTACAGAGTTAGAAAACATCCTGGAATAACTTACAGTTTTATTATTACTCCTGAAAAAATCTAAAATTCCGGTAACATGGATCAAACCACGCCTCATCTATCAAAAAACCTGTATATATGCCACAAACAGCAGCATATCTAGATTCAGACACCGAACGTTTCACCTTAAAGCATTGATAAATGTACTTATACAGTCCCGCGAGCCGGGTTGCACGTTGCACCTACTAGACAATGATGAAACGGACGACCTACATTGCCGACTACACACCATCAGCTGATTAATGGATCGGTGCGGGCGATCGATCGATAGTATCATTTGAGATTGCCTCACCCGACACACGGTTTGCCCCAAGCTTATCCTGGGGCGGTAGTAAAAAAGTGAATCCATTTTAAATTTTATCCCGCTCGCTTTATGTAGTCCTATTGGCGCGGTAATGGAATTAGTTTAGTATCTGAGTAGTGTTACGATTAGTTCGAGATTTTTGTAAGAAATGCAATGTGGCTTTGATATTGGAAATTAAATCGATGAAACTTTGAAATGTGAAATTCGAGGTTGTTGATAAGAGGGAGTTTCGGCAATGGTCCACCACGGGGGCCTAATCCAGATTTGGTATTTCACATGCCTTTAATTGTAACATTTCTGGCATGCAGGTTTTCCCATGATGTCTTTCACCGAAAGCCAGTGGTTTTAATACGTATGTAAGTTTTTAGCTGCACCCTCATGATCGTGACTCCGGTGCGTTCCCAATTGAGCCCACTACGCTTAATCAAATTTTAATAATAATCTTTACTTTATCACAAAATTCTTTTAAATTTGTAAAATATCAGGATTAAAAGTTACTACTAATTTATCTTATGAATATTTTTAATACCTTTCTAGTCTCTTAACCAATTTTAGAACTATTCAAATGTAACTTCAATGTTAAACTTAAATTTGACTACTACAAGCCCGTAAATTTTTGTGTAAACTTTTGCACATTGATTTTTTATCTACGCAAACATGCCTTGGATTCCATTTTGGCATGCAGGCTCGCACTCTCACGTTGGCAGTCGTCCAGACACGTCTTCGGTAGGTATTCTTGTGTGGTGCAAGGGGAAAACGCTAGTTAGACCGTTTCGCTGACCATATATATGATCCGTTTGTTTTTAAAGTGTCAGCAGTTGCATTGCAGCAATTTCGCTGACCTGACTAAATGGTGTGATAGGAAAATTGGCCTTGACTGTAAAAAGCTACGCTACTAGTTTACTTTAACTTCGTTAGCGTCACTTGCCCGTTTTTGGCGACATTTCTGTTTGATGCTCCGCTCTAATACGTCGTAGCGTGATGATATAGCCTATCGGTTTTTAGATAAATAGGCTATCTAACAATGAATTTTTTTTAATCGGACCTACAGGTTCCTGAGGTTCAAACAAACAAACAATTTCTTTGAATGTAGAAAAGAATGAGTAATAATCTTAATCAGTACTTAATTTGTAACCTACATCGAAATGCGTAACTAGAAAACACTTTGGCTAAACCAGTTTGACAGAGTAAACTTAATATAGCTTTCGTTCTCCTTCCAACTTATAGAATATAAAAGAGATATACATAGATTATATAATGCTATGTTATATACATATTTCCATTGTCTACCTTTCTCGTTACATACCTATTTGTATCCTCTTATTGTGCGATTCATTTATTTATTCCAAGTATGATATTGCCCGTATATTTGTTGAATGTTATTACGATTTCTGAGAAATTTTAATTCCACTTTCATTTTGTATGTTTCGTCATATTGTGTTGGAAATGGCAAATAAATTGATTCATGAAGTTTAATATGGAACTTTAATAACGTTTGTGTAAATATTGTATTAATATTGTGAGCTTTATTCTATTCGTGGTATTCGGGTTTCTATTAGTTACGAGGACACTGGCATGTTGGTTAAATACTCTAAGAGCCACAGAAATCGTAGGTTCGATTCTAGCTTACATTTGCGTAAAACTCGACTATATTGACAGCCAGGTTGGCTTTGTGGTTAGTGACCCTGACTCTCAAGCCGTGGGTCGTGGGTTCGAATCTCACCCAGGACAAACATTTATGCATATTTATTTTGTATGCATGAATATGTCTGTTTGTTTCGTGTCTGGATGTAAATATCTATATAAGTATGTACTTAAAAGTAGTAGGTATATGTAGTATATCAGCTTTCTGTTTACTGTATCACAAGCTCTGCCTGCATACTTTGGAATCAGATTGGCCATGTGTGAAAAATGTCCCAAGATACATATTTATTTACTTATTTTGTAATGGCTTACTACTTCTACGTTTTTGATCAGGATTAACCATTTAAAAAAATATATTTATAAACATCTACATATAAGATTGACATACGTTCTTTCTGTTGAAAAGTGTACTGTAAAATGCATGGGATTTTTTGGCAATAATTCTCTTGTTACTTAGACCAAGCGCCGGTCGCATAGCTCGCGTCGTATCCGGATGGATCGTTGCACTATGAAATGTCGTGGACAGAGCCACTCAAATTATTTATGGCATGTTTTTACACTGTTACACCATACTTTATTATGGGCGAATATTATGGTTTCACTGCTATGTTGGAAGGTTATTTTAAACATCCCCCTAAAGCATCCTTAAAATCTTTCATTGTCATCTTTTTATAGAAATACCATGGAAGCGAGTACATAATGTTGAAGGTTATTTAAACATTGTTTTGGACTTAAACATTTATATTTACAGTCTTTTCCGTACCTACGTTATAACTTTCTGCATTGACAATTAGTATCTATTTAAAGATACATTTTAATAACTGAAATAAATCGGCTTTCAGATTTACCATACAAGGAAGCGTAATGTTAGAATTTTGGACTTTCCGTACCTACTATCTATGTGATATGGAAGTTAGTCTCTATTTGAAGATATATTTTAATAACTGAAATAAACCTGCTTTCAGATTTAGTTTTTTGTTTTTATACCACAAAAGTGGTGATCAGTCCTAAGTCCCACCTTATGGGAAACTGTTACCGTAGCCTATGGCCACTTGCAACACCAGAGGCGTCAATCACGCGTTGCCGACCCTATAAATTTAACTATGTATGCTTGCCTATATTAAGCTGATCTCCAAGTAATATAAGCACAAAGCAAATCATAAAAAAACACTCCAAATAAATAACAACACGGCAATACTAAACGTGTACTTCAAACAGATTTTCATTACAAATAAAAAGCTGAAACTCATTACCATTACAAAACCCATAATTTATTTAACGAAAATACTACCTATTACAGCTTGAATTCATTCATGATCTCACGATAAGGAGGATAAAATACACTGTACAGTCATCAGGGGTCGAATCTTTGCGAACTAATTTACATACTTTCCTCACTTAACATTTTTCATTATCTTTTAATTAGCTTCTCGAACATCTTACGGCGGGTCCGCTTTTAAGTCTTAACGCGATCAAAAAAACAGGAAAGCGCCACAAAGCTTCGTTAGCACCTCGCCCCCTACCACTGTAGCCCTATTGTTTCCAATTTCGGAATTAAATTATATTTATTGGTACAAGGTGCGAAGTAAATATCAATTTAGCGCGCTTACGGTAACCGCTTTTGGTAAAATATAAAATATGGCGGCGGGATTTGGGCCGTTATAGGCCTTCGTAATGCACGCCCGAGACAATATTGATTGTGCGACGAAAGGAATAAATAATATTACTGTTCTACGTGATTTTTCGTGAAATTACAAAACCTGTGCATAGTTTTTTGGGTGTTTTTGGGAATCCAATTGCCCGTGAATGAAAAATGCTTATAAGCTTTATTCAGTACCTACGAGCTGTCACGATCTCGGGGGATATAAAATAGCCTATGTGTTATTCCATACTCAAAATTTTATAGCGATCCCTTCACCCATTCTAGCTAAAAAGAGTAACAAACATATTCTCACAATCCTTTGTATTTATAATATTACTAGCGCACCCGGCAGAATTCGTTCTGCCCACCAGCGCCACGTACCGGGTCCAAATTGATACATAAAAACCTTCCTTATGAAAAACTCCTTAATTTGGTGAAAACCGCATGAAAATCTGTTCAGTAGTAGACAGAGGCGGCGGGGACTTTGTTTTATATATATAGAAGTGCGATTAGTACAAAGCACATGATATTAACAATGAAAGCCCATTCCATTAATTGGTACCTATTTTAAAGTAGATTGAACAAACACATTTGAAAATCTATTATCGGCACTATTATATTTTGTTTGATAATGCCGATAGTTGATAATAGATAATGGACATCGGATAGTCACGCAAATCAGTTGCGTTGATTCAAACAAACAATCAAATCAGATGATTTTACCTATATTATTGCTAAATTACCATTTTGATACTGAAAATATACAAGCCTACTAACTTTAAAATTGCAAAACTTTTCATGGATATATTGGAGGGGTGTTTGTTACTGTTGATTGGGATAAAATATTAGGTATACAGAGTTAAAAGATGCTCTGAAATAGCACAAAGGTAATATTTTATTGCAAAAAAAAAATTGGTTGCCTGTAAAGTCGGTATACGGGCGAAAGTTTTACGTGACAACCATTAGGCGGGCTAACCATGCCCGAGTGGAAGGGACGCGTGCCTCTCACTCGCTCTCATTGTGAGCGCATAACGTGAGCGGAGCGTAACGCAGTTTCTTGAAGTGTCACCCGGCAAACCAATTTATAAGACGTTGTCACGTAAAAATTTAAGTATCTCCGGTCACGCAGACGAAACTGCGAGGTGGATGTAGTAAGTTATACATATGAAGTATTTGACCGCTTCGCTTATTTTTTTGTTTCTACAAGGATACGTGGCAAAAACTGAGGAGGTAACATCATCTCTAAAATAATTACACGTAGTTTTTCAACCTTTCCGCAATTGCACATATCTGACAACAATTCCTTTAAAGCTGCTTTTACAGGGTACACACCTGATACCATCAATCCATGTACCAAATAAGTTAGACAATCTATCAATTCAGCTCCACCACTATCAACAAGGCAACGCAGGCTCCTACACTCCATTTGTCACTGACGCTAGTTCCCGCAGTGCATTTACACTGTGAATCGCTGAAGCGCCACAATTTACCCATGTCGGCATCCGTTGGCAGTTGCTGGCAGTTGCTGGCAGCCGCTGGAGTCTCACACCGCCCATTCGTTCGATTCGATGCATTGGTGCTAGAATGCGCTGAATGTTTTATTCGTATGTGCGATAAGTTTTTGAATGGGGATTTGATTTTTTGGTTATGAAACTAGTAATGTGTACTACCTATAATACTGTTGCATTGGTTAGTGTAAAAATGTGATAATACTTTAGATTTTTTGCTGGGAAATTTTGGTAAATACAGCCTTTTTTTTGTCAATTTTTTTCACTTGATAGTATATTGGTTACTCTTACACGAGTATCACGAGTACTAAACAATAAGATATTCTAACTTAATGCAAAATTTCATGCAGGTAAGTAAAATGCCCATATATCCAAACCTTAACATTTATAAAGTAAAAAACACTACTTAGATCTCACCTGTCTAATACAAAAAATCGTTAAAAACACATCAATGTATAGAATGCAGATATACCATTACTAGAACGTGACTTGACCAATTCTGAACCATTTACATTAGGTTAATACCCGCCATGACATATCTAGATCATCTGATACAAGTAATAATAGATTAGGTAGTTTTGACGTAGGGCAACATAGTAGAGGTAATATCTATTTATAAACCCTTAAATATTTAATGTTAGGATTGCTTGTTCGATTTTTCATTGATGGATGAATGGCTTGGCGTATTCTTATTTTTTTTTACTTTAATAGTAGTTAATGATTATTTTTTGATAAATTGAATATGTGTGAAAGAGAGAAACATATTGTGAAAAAAAGAGACAGCCTCTTGTCAAAATGGGCCTCTTAATCTCGACGATTAATTAATGCTGGTGATAGGTACCCATACTAATATTATAAATGCGAAAGTAACTCTGTCTAGTCTGTCTGTTACGCTTTCACGCTAAAACAACGCTTTCACGCTTAAACTACTGAACCGATTTAAATGAAATTTGGTACACAGATAATCTAGAGCCTGAGAAAGGACATAGGCTACTTTTTATCCCGGGAAAATTCAAGATCCCCCGGGAACACGGGCAAGCCGCGGGGAGCCACTGGTAATTTATATTTAACTTCAAGATATTATTTTATTTTTAGAAGCATGTTTTCAAACCGTTTAAAATAATGTTTGTTTTGAAACTCGGGTACTAAATAGGTATACGTACTAC
Organism: Thyatira batis; assembly: GCA_905147785.2. Taxonomy (NCBI): domain Eukaryota; kingdom Metazoa; phylum Arthropoda; class Insecta; order Lepidoptera; family Drepanidae; genus Thyatira; species Thyatira batis. The sequence continues at coordinate 11,465,594 of LR990489.1, forward strand.
ATTGTTTCATTTGAGAAACATTTATAAATATTAAAGAAAGCTATTAAAATTCAGCGTAACTAATAACTTTATACATTTTCATAAAACCTTATTAGAACAAATAGCTCTGGTCTTTGTGTTTCCTAAAACTTAATTAAAATAAACGACTTTGGCTTTTATACAAAGTAGGAATACCTTCCTACCTACGGCTAACAGCATTATGTGCCAAAATTCTTAAACTTCAAAAAGCTTATGATACGGAACTTTTGTACGGATTGAGAATAATAATAATAATTTAGTTTATTTCAGATTAAAATCCATATATAGTTAGTAGGCACATAAAATTACTTATAAACTACGGATGTTAGTAAACAGCAAAAACAAGCAATAATAATTAAAATCGAAAAGAAAGAAAAAGGTACCTGCCGTCAATAAGTACGTAAAATAGAAAATGAAGCACTTATATACCTACTTGTAACAGCAAAGACAGAAAACCTATGTACCTATTACCTACACATTTTTTCACACTTTGGCTATTAACTTTGAGTACCAAAAAATATAATATAATGTTTTCATAATTGAAAATTCAACATTTCTTCTTGATTACCTCAAAAACGCATTTGATTTTGGGGAAAATTTTGAGGAACGATTCAGTTTAACCTAGATTTTTGGCAATGGTGAAATTATCACCTAAAACAACACACATCACAGATAACCACCAATAATTTATAATAGTATATGTGAAGTCCGCCAATCAGCACTAGGCCCGCGTGGTGGACTATAAACCTAAAAACCCCCTCGATGTTAAGGGAGGCTCGATCTCCCCGGTGGAGACGTATATGAGCTGATGATGATGAAGTATATATGGATGCTGATAAGCAATAATGTGTTATACTAACCCTCATAAACTTGATTTTGAGAAAATGACGTTTAAAGATTACAATGTCCATGTGATTTACTATTTTTTTTTGTATGATATAAATCAATTTTTTATGTACTTTTATGTTTTAGATGTCCTGAAACACTTGTAAAACGATGTAAGGAGGCTCGAACTCCTCGGTGGAGACGTATATGAGCTGATGATGATGATGATGAAGTATATATGTGGGTAGGTTTACCTCCGGACGCAGCGAGCAGGCCGTGCGCGCGCAACAGCGCCAGCAGCAGCAGCGGCAGCAGCGGGCGGCGCCGCATGCCGCGCGACACCGCTGCGCCCGCGCCGCGTCGCCGCTCGCCCACGCGCTCGCCCTCACCTGCAACACACAAACAACATTTTATATAACTTAGACTTACACAGATGATAAATAATTAACATTATCTAGATTCAAGATTCATTCAGGATTTACCAGTATATAAATTTAAGCAGGTAGTGATTTAAGTTATAATATGAAACTTAAAAGGGCTTTATAACTATATTTTGTGTCACAATCAGAATCTGTTAGAAAATACTAGCGATGTGCCGAGTACGGTTTGACTCGAGTCAGACTCGATTCCTGCTTTGGACTCGCCTACTCGAATACCAATTTATTTTGATTCGAGTACGCCAGACTCGATTCCGGTACTCGAGTCAGGAAGAATCGATTCGTACTTGCTAACTCGATTCTATTTATGCGAGTTCAATTGACTTGAGTCTTTATTATATAATGGCGCCGAAAAAAACCTCAGGTGTATGGAAGTGTTTTGAGAAAGTGAACGGCGATAAAATAAAGTGCAAAAACTGTGACTCTGTATTTAAAGATATCAAAAATACAACAAAATTGTTAAAGCACCTAAACAATATTTTTATTGGTTTAATTTTTATTGGTCTGAGCTATCTACGTCGTGAATAAATTGGCTTATGTTCTATTATGTTTTTTTGTTTTTATCTCTATAACTCCTACGCTCTATGTTTTTAATTATCTTTCATTAAAAAGTAATTTAAACAACATTTACCGGACTTTAAAACACAAACGAATAACTGAAAAGTAATAACATTGATACCTGTTAAAAAATAACTTAGATACATAAATATTAAAAATTATGAAGCGTCTTCATAATCGGATATGAGCAATATTTCTTTTGAGGTCGATGCCAACCGCAACATTAGGAAAAAAGGAATCAGTAATGAGGGTTGATTCGAGTCTAGCCGGAATTCAAATACGAGTCCGACTCGAGTCCGGCTGGACTCGAGTCAGCATTCGAATACCAGACATAGAATTCGAGTAGAGGGAATCGAGTCATGATTCGAATACCGTATAAACTGACTCGAGTCGACTCGATCCACCAAAACAGCGACTCGGCACATCACTAGAAAATACCTTTGCCAGTGAAATGCTAGCTACAAACTATTTCACACAATTTGTGTAAATATTACACTTATTATTATTATTTGTGTAAGTTGGTTTAAAAAAGTAATTGCTGAGTTTATTTCCAGTTATTCTCAGTAAAAGCAACTTTCAAAACCAAGCATAAGGGTTATTGTTCGTAAGCGCTTGTAAAATATTTTTATTTTAGATTTTTAGTCACAGACTATAACCACAGCCTTTTTTTGATTACCCAGGGGAATACTCAGGTGCCGGTGCCTACCCACTAAACCCTTGGGTGTTCCAGTGACGCCTGGGCATCGTGTAGCGGGACTGCGGGACACGCGTAAGCCTTACAATCGCATGACTATAACCACTGCCTGATTTAACGAAAGCATAGATTTTGGTGTAAAAACGCACTTAAAATATAGGTTTATTCTAGAAATACATTTCGCATAAAATTACAGAGCATACGTTCACAAAACGATTCCCTTTGATTAGCGCAAAAAGTTATCAATTCGATTATTGACGCGTCGACGCAAGTGACGCAACTCGCGCGATAGCGATGCGGCGAGCCCCACCGTTGGCCACTTGATTCCCTCCCTACAAAACAACGAGTACAACTCATCTTTTTATTCATCAAAAGCGAATTTGAGGACGGAATATAAGTCGTATTATTGTCCAATATTATTCACATGGAAAAAGCAATTTTTGACAGCCGAAGACGTCTCGAGCCCCTCTCGTGCTGGGAAAAAAATTCCATTAAATTATTCGTACCCGGGGACAGAATAGATAAAGAATTCCCGAGAGCGTTCACAAAGTGATGCCCGATTTCTCATTTCGATTCGTTTAAATCATTAATTTGTTTGTGAATTCTATACTTAATTAGATTTAAGTAACGCAAAGTTAAACACGAGATAGGACTTTTGATCTTTAAATATCACCCGTGTGATAGAATTTCTAATTTGGATCCAATTAATATTTATGATCCTGCGAAGGCGGAGGATTCGTTTATACCTATAATAAAGGCACTCGTAAGCTTTATAAATAAGTCGCTAAATTCGCCTACAAAATAAGTAATGTACCTACAATATTACCCATACCATACTAAATTGAATATTTGTAAAAAAATATGATGGAATCTAATAAAAAAACTGTACGCCAACATCCACTTTGAGCCTTATTAACTATTCCACAAAGCTTTTTATCCTATATACTATAAAAGTACGTCAAAACAAGTTATACGTACGCCGTCGACGAAAATAATATAAAACCTCTGTGTACACGACATTTTCCTAGAATCAATCGAAAAGCAGAAAAGTTCAATATCATTCGATGGCCGAAATTCCGGGATTCCGTACCTTGCGTTGTTTGTAATTGAATTGTCAGTTTATAGGACCCGAGCGAACACTGCGCCTGGACCCTTCTGGGCCGAGTCGAATCAGAAGCGAGTGGAAAATCACCCGACATTTCCTTGCGTAATTTAATACATTGCTTTATGTTATAATGACAACGGAAGTATCGGGTTAAGATGAGATCTATATCTCATCGGTATTATGTATGAGTTATGTGTAAAGCTTAGATTTTGGTTAAAAAAATCAACAGAAGAGACAAATTTAACGCTTTGTACTATCTTATGTTTCCTTTATAAATATATCGATGATTTTAGTCTGTAATATGTGGGATAATCTAGCGGCCTAATATTATAAATGCGAAAGTTTCTAAGAATGTGTGTTTGTTACTCTTTACGCCACAACGGTTGAAGGGATCGCGATGAAATTTGGCACAGAGTTAGAATATGTTCTGGAATAACACATAAGTAGGCTTCTTTTATCCGGGGACAATTAAAGATCCCCTGGGAACGCGAATAAAACAGCGGAAAGCTTTCTAAATTTGTAAAAACAATATTTCTCGTTTAACAAGATTTACTTCAAAATAGTCTAGCAACAGAGTACAAACCGCTTTAGCCTCATATTTAGACCAACACCGCTAAGCGACCCTTCGTCGAAAATCACCTTTAGATAAAAAGGAAAGATTTCCGTGGAGTGAAGTCGGGCGGCTGCCACGCACAGGAATATTTCGAAATAGTTTCAGCACGCATTCTCTGTTACCTCGCCAAATATTTTCATAACGTTTCCTTCTGTTTCTATAAAGTAAAACACAAAAGATCAATTTATGTATAGATTGGAACTTCAAAGGGATCACGGAATATCTTGGTGCGTGGTTGCGTGGGCCCTTGTTTTGACTATTTCCAATTGGCAATCAATTATTTACTTTCAAAACAAACGAATGCTAGTTTATGGAAAAAATTGCATTAATTTATCAATCTATAGTAAACAGGAAACTGCTTTGATTCAGAACAAACCAACAATAACAACGAAAAATATGTTTTTATCTACAATAATATTATAAAGATTTGTTTGTTTGTAATGAGTAGGCAAAAAATATACTTTTAATCTAATCTAAACTCTAAGCTTTAAGCAATAGAGTCGTTATTACGTCGCCGATTTATTTCCAGTATAAAAAAGCTGAGTCCAGCACACATATGCACTAATAATATTCGTCTGGATAGAATCGTGAACAGCGATTTAAATGATAATGAGGATAGGACGGCCGGACCAAAAGAAAATCAGATAAATTGGTAGCAATTTACTCCAGAAACTCTACTCCAAATACATTTTGGAAATACTTAGCTTACAAACTCTTCATTTTCGTCCCCGGAAAGACTACATAGTCCGGGATTTTTATATGGTAAAAAGGTAAAAAAAACTAAAAAGATAAGTTCAATGCTCGTCCAGCACAAGCATTTGTGATGTGCCTTTATTTACTAAAATTTTATGTATAAAGATCAGTTAAGTTAAAAAATATCGTTCAAACGGTAAAACACTGTAAAACAGTGTAAATAAATAGAGCCACAAAGCTAGTTCTAAAAGTAATTACAGATCACTTTATCACTAGTATAGATCGACGAATCTTTTTTGTGATTACAAATTTTAAAACAATATAAAACACATAATGACCTTCCATTTATCTTAATATAAAAATCATTAAAAGTTTTTGATGCCACTTACAAATTTCAATCTGTCAAAAGAGTATTTAAAAAAGAAAGTTTTTGTCATCACGAATGATAAATTCAATTATCGATAAGAGCACATTTTGATGAAAGTTTGTTACAGACCTAACATTTTTAGAATAAAGATCAGTTTGGAAATCGCATCATATCGTCGTTTGTAGGTAAGCTTGCTCGTTAGAAATGCGCATTACATTTCGGTTCTTTTGTTTTTGCTGTACTCCGCTCGGGTGCGAAGTGGTCTGCGGGCACTTAGCTGATTTTTTCCATGTCCTTTAGCGGTCAAGATAAGATGGAATAAAGCTATATATTATTACACGAAGCCATACTATGATTCGCAGTTGGAATTCAAAATTTACATCATAGTTTTTCTGAAATTATATATACATAATGGTATCTATTTTTGTCTTTTTCTAGAAGTAAGCGGATACTTTTTCTAATAGCCTATAACACAGAATTCAGCAATAGAAAGAACGATAAATCAAGGTAGGTAATTGTTTTCTATCGAATGGCTGAAACAGACGTGTTTTCTTGTAAAAACAGATCACTAATATATAATACTTAAAAGACTCCTGGTGAAGCGCCAACCCGTTTAATTAATAAAATAATATAATTTAGCTGTTCAATAAGAACAGTTTATTTTTTGTAAACAAGTATTACGTACAGCGCCCTCTTGCATCGTCTTGACAAAATGTGCACTCAAGGAAGACATAGATGGCGTTACTCGTATTGATAATTCGACGAAGATCGATTTATCTGTTCATTGATTGGTTGATATTATACGTCACTGACATTTAAGATATATGCGAAATTTCTTCGTTTCACCCCCATTAATATATTACTGCTTCCGTTGCTGAGTCGATCATCATGGAGACGTGACTCCAGGAAATTAATTAATTAAATCAGTGTAAACTATTGTCCTTTAGAAGAAATAATAGCTAGAAACCGTACGTACGGTGATAACAAGGGTGCACCCAAGTAGGATCTGTGAGATCCATCTATAATCGCCAGAATTAAAGTGGATGAAGATTCGGGCCATCAACGCTTGCTGCCGCTCGTGCTGTGGACCCTTGGAGGACTGGATAAAGGGATCCCCATCCACCTTCACCATCAATACCGGATTAAGAGAGGCACTAAATGTTCGAGGCAAATGGTAAGTGGGCGATTTATTAACTGTACGGTGGTGAATACTTGTTTATAGCATTATAAAAAATCTCTAAGGGCGGCCATATTTTTAGGTCTATTTTTCATACTCAATATATTTTTAAAAAGGTACGCAAGTACACGGTTGTTGGCTATTTACACGCCGGCCATACCATATTTATGGTCCTTCGAGCCGGATATTTCCAGCTAGAACAGTGTTGAGTACATTACATAGGAATTAGTAGGTATTCAAATACATTATTGTTACAGTACATAATTTATTAGTACATTAATATTTTAACATAATTTACTTTGTATGTAGTAATTGCCTACATAATTATTAGTAGGTACGTGCTACTGCTTTGGAAATTTGTCGTTGAGATAAAGTTACTTTATGTCCCGGTAGATGGGCCTTAGAAAATATATCGTACGTAAGTAGGTACATAATTTTTAGTACATTATATTTCATACTCGGTACGAATATTATACTTGCCGTAACCCATCTACGTAGTGCAATTAAGTGGCGTTTTGTGTCTACGACACATTATAAAAGTGGTTGTTATAAATAACAATTTATTTGTTTACCACATACCGATTTATTCGTTTAATTTGTTAACGTTGACATTTGTTTATCGGTTTATTTGGTTCGGTAACTTTAATTAATTAAATAAATAATATGTCATTGAATCAGGGTATGTCTGACTCTGAGTCGAGGCGGAAAGTTCTGGAAACCAAGTTGAAAAGGCTTACAGGTAAAAAAGAAGCTGCATTTGCTAGACTAAATAATGTTTACGGTTTATCCAAGAATATTTCTAGCTTCGATTCGAGGTCAAATGAAAAATTCTTGACAGAATCGGAAACCATCGATGAGTCACGTGAGAAGTTTGAGTTTCTTATTGATGAGATTAATGATATAAAATTAACTTTGAATAACAATAGTGATCCTAATTATAACGATTTAGACAATTATGACGACTTATACGTCAAAGTGAAACGCGTTAGGAATAAAATATTGGGTTCAAATACTACTGATTCTGCCGGGAAGAGTTCATATACCTCCAAGATTGTGAAGTTACCGCCAATTGAGTTACCTAGTTTTGACGGTCGCACAGAAAAGTGGCCTATATTCTATGAGTCCTTTAAAGCGAATATTCATGAAAATGCCCAGCTGTCTGACTCGCAACGTGTGCAATACTTAGTCGGTAAGCTTACACATAGTGCACAGACAGTTCTAGCAGGTGTCGTACCTACTGGTGACACGTACAAGGTCATTTGGAATAGCTTAGTTAAGAGGTACCAGGACAAACGTTCTTTACACATTACATAAACAATATATTTGAATTGAAAAAATGTCAAAACACAGCTAGTAGTCTCAACTCATTTATAGAAAAATATTCGGCGTCTATTTCTGCATTGAAACAATTAGATTTGCCAGATTTAACTGATTTTATTTTAATGCATTGTGCGTTGAACAAGATTGACACACAGACCGTACAAGCGTTTGAGTTATCGGTTACTAGTAAAGATGTGCCATCTTATAATGATTTGATATCGTTTGTTCAGAACCAAGTAAAAATATTAGAAAGGTCACACGCGGATAGTTCGAGTTCGTTGTCGAATTCGCGTGCTAAACATAATAATATTAATAATATAAACAAAGTGTCGTCGTCTGCCGTACGAACTCAAACCTTTATTGCCGGGGACAGAATATCTACGGGTCGATGTATTGTATGCAATAAGGTCGATCATACGCAGCTTGACGAATGTTTTAAGTTTAAAAATATAAAATCACCTAGAATTAGATTTGATTTTATTAAATCAAACCAAGGTTGTGTTAATTGTTTGAGTCTTTCACATACCGTTTCGGCTTGTACAGCGCCTGCGAATTGTGAATTATGTACAGATAAATATCATAATACCCTCTTACATTTTGATAAAAATAATGAAAAGTTTAATGTGAAGTCGACTAGGACGCATATTCATACGTCACCATCGTCGTTACATAGTGCCTACTCACAGCGTTCGTTGCGTCATACTCGTGATTGTTGCGCCCGCGCCACCGCGGCCCCGGCGCCGGCGGCATGCGCCTCGCGCGCGCCCGCCTCGCTCGCCTCGCCCGCTCCCGCGCACACAGCTGTCGATGCTAATGTTGTTGACCGGCTCGACCCGCGCTGTTGTGTGAGTTTTTCGAACGCGCCCCGGAGTAATGATATTAATAGAACGGATGCTTTGCCTTCACATGGACCTTCATTCTCTATGAATACGTATTCAAATTCTAATACGAACACTATTCTTTTAGCTACGGCACAGGTCTACGCGACAGCGAGTAATAATAATAAGATGTTAGTTCGTTGTCTGATTGATAACGGTTCGCAAAATCATTTAATTACTTTAGATAGTTGCAAAAAATTAAATATGCACGTAGTACCTTTGAATAATTCTGAAATCAGAGGTATTGGTTTGTCGTCACGACCAATTTATGGTTATGTCCATGTTGAAATCGAGTCAAGAGTTAATGCACATCATAGATATAAGTTACATGCTTTAGTTGTTGACTGTATAACAGATCAGCTACCCTCACATTTTATTAATAAATGTGACATGGGTTTCTTAAAGAATATTCCTATGGCGGATCTTACTTGGAATATTCCTGGAAGTATAGACATTGTGCTCGGTGCACAACTTTTCCCTTACATTTATTCGGGTCACAGAATTGATTCCGGAACTCAAGCGCCTCCCGCTTTGTTGACTACTTTTGGTTACGTATTAATGGGTGACCTTCCTAATAGCGATTTAGTGTCAGGATCGCAATGTATGCCGTCGTTCTCTGCATTCGCGTTATGTGATTTAAATTCAGCGTCACAAAGATTCTGGGAGTTAGAGGAAATTCCGGCGAAGGGGTATTTGAGACCCCAACATACGACGAATGTCATGACCACGACTGTACATGTGGAGTCGTCGGTTTCATATGAATCGTCGCGTCGTATCTCTTCTTGGGACAAACTGGTACGAATTGCAGTGTATGTCTTGCGTTTTATAAAGAAAATAAAATCAGCTCATAGTATTGAAGCTTTCACGTTGGCTGAGAAAACTTTAATCCGTGTAGAACAAAAACATCCTTTTTTAGATGACTATAATTTAATAAAAAATAATAATCTACCCTCAAAGAAATTACGAAATTTGTCTGCCTTCATTGGTGAAGAAGGTATCCTGCGAATTGGTGGGCGTCTTTCGAGGTCTGATTTACCGTTTGAGGTGAAACACCCTGCGCTTCTTCCCAAGCATGATCACATGGTGTATATGATCATAAAACATTTTCATGAGCTGTATTGTCATGCCGGTCCTGGACTATTGATGTCCATCCTTAGGCAAAGATATTGGATCTTAGATGCCAGAACTGTGATCCGGGCTAGAGTACGAGAATGTAATGATTGCTTTCGCGTTCGTCCTTCTCATCCGACGCCGAAAATGGCAGATCTTCCCTCTTGTCGTATATCAGAGTGTAAGGCTTTTATGCATTGCGGAGTTGATTATGCGGGTCCACTACGTATACTTCTTACACGTAGACGTGGTCAACATGCGCAGAAAGCATATATATGCCTGTTTGTTTGTCTTGTCACCAAGGCAGTTCATGTCGAACTTGTCACAGAACTTTCTAGTAACTGCTTCTTGGCCGCCTTCAAACGTTTTATCTCGCGTCGCGGCCCAGTTTCTTACTTATATTCGGACAATGGTACGAACTTCGTTGGTGCTCGTGCACAGCTAGATGAGATATATAAACTACTTTTAGACTCACAGCATAATGCTAGATTAAAGCGAGAGTTAGAAAAACATCGCATTGAGTGGAAAATGATTCCTCCTCGAGCGCCACATTTTGGTGCAATCTGGGAATCCAACATTAAAAGTTTTAAAACGCATTTGTTCAGGGTGTTAGGTAATCAATTGCTAACCTATGAAGTAATGCAGACGGTTTTAGTACAAATTGAGTGCGTCATGAATTCAAGACCGTTAAGTGTAGTAAGCTTCGATCCTCATCCGGACGTTCTTACTCCTGCACATTTTTTAATGTCCAGTTCTTTGAAATATTTACCGGCTTTTGATTTGTCTGACAATCGTGTCAATCTTGTTAAGCGTAAACATTTGCTTGATAATCTCGTCGCTTCCTATTGGAAAAAATGGCGTATTGAATATTTGCACACGTTGCAAGTCAGGCAGAAGTGGCAAAACCATGATCATCCAATTCAAATCGGCACGGTTGTACTTATTGGACAAGATGATACTCCGCCGTTATCTTGGCCCTTAGGAGTTATAACTGAGGTATTTCCTGGGCCTGATGGCATAGTTCGCGTTGCCACTGTCAAAACTAAGTCTAGCTCCTTTAAACGGCCTATTGTTAAATTGTATCCGTTACCGAGCCAATAATTCAATACAAAATATAAATTACTCATAATTTTAGTATTTATAGTAAGAATAATAGTAATTTTAGTAAATGTTAATAGATTAAAATTATCTAAACGTCATTTTGACGTAATTGCTAAACTGTTTATTGTAATATTATTGTCGAATTCACTACTTTCTCCGCAGTGGTAATCTTTATTAGCTATATGTACTTACTCGCACAACATTGTTTTGGCTGTGATTATTCTGTTTGTGTTGAAAGTATGTCCTTTCAAAGCGGGGAGAATGGTGAAGCGCCAACCCGTTTAATTAATAAAATAATATAATTTAGCTGTTCAATAAGAACAGTTTATTTTTTGTAAACAAGTATTACGTACAGCGCCCTCTTGCATCGTCTTGACAAAATGTGCACTCAAGGAAGACATAGATGGCGTTACTCGTATTGATAATTCGACGAAGATCGATTTATCTGTTCATTGATTGGTTGATATTATACGTCACTGACATTTAAGATATATGTCAATTTCTTCGTTTCACCCCCATTAATATATTACTGCTTCCGTTGCTGAGTCGATCATCATGGAGACGTGACTCCAGGAAATTAATTAATTAAATCAGTGTAAACTATTGTCCTTTAGAAGAAATAATAGCTAGAAACCGTACGTACGGTGATAACAAGGGTGCACCCAAGTAGGATCTGTGAGATCCATCTATAATCGCCAGAATTAAAGTGGATGAAGATTCGGGCCATCAACGCTTGCTGCCGCTCGTGCTGTGGACCCTTGGAGGACTGGATAAAGGGATCCCCATCCACCTTCACCATCAATACCGGATTAAGAGAGGCACTAAATGTTCGAGGCAAATGGTAAGTGGGCGATTTATTAACTGTACGGTGGTGAATACTTGTTTATAGCATTATAAAAAATCTCTAAGGGCGGCCATATTTTTAGGTCTATTTTTCATACTCAATATATTTTTAAAAAGGTACGCAAGTACACGGTTGTTGGCTATTTACACGCCGGCCATACCAACTCCTTTGTAAAACGTTTTTATTTCCGACAAAAAAAAAATTCTAAAATAATGGATCCATATATAACAGTTTGACTTTTATTCTTCCTTTGGCTTAATTTAGCTATGAACTATACTACAGTTAAACATAATAGTTAGAATAATAATACCTCATTTTAAATTATTCCACTGACACGAGCCAGTCCAATGGAAATCAACGTAATGCACCTGCAATCTCATTAGCAAGTTACGTAGATGGATAGGTAGAAGACCAACATACGAACTCAACTCGCACCTGACTTGTGTTTGTGTTCTGAATGAGATGGCAACATTGGAGTTTATCTTACGTCGTATGGAAGTCTGTGTTGCTATAATCATGTTTCATTTAGAATGGTTTACAATTTAAGGCACTGGATAGTATCTATATATGGTTTTCAGATTTTTTTTGCAAGAGCTTCGTGGGCAGGGTAAAAAATATGGTTGATCTTGAGTGTATACGACCCACAAGATAGGCAAACATCACTGGGGACCTTAAATTTTCTCGGTTTAAATAATAGAAACATACATCCATACATTCTCACAAGTTTTCGCAATTATAGTATTAAGTAGGATATGTTAAATATTTAACGTTAAATTTAAAGATCTGTCCAGTATTTTTCTATTAATTAATTTTTGTTCTATATCCAAAACCTTATACATTACCTCATTGCCAATTTAAAAACTAATTACATCACACACGAATTTATACCTTATAAACCCAACAATAGAACTGAAAGCATCAATACCTAGTACAGTTTCAATAACATTTTCCCCTCGCCGGGTTCGTTTTAGCAAAATAAACTGTCAGTAGAGAAACCGTTGGCCGATAGAAGCGGCCATTCATTAGGTGACAATAGGCCCCGCACCTGTCCCCAACGGATAGCGGAGGATATAGCCTCGGACTAATAAATCCATGGACGTGTAGTTAATGTGACCACACGATTGGTGACCGAGAATGGCGGTGAGAATTGATGTTGGTTACTTGCAATGCAACAACTTTCAGAACCGAGCATTAATAGTGACTATTCATATGTGCTTGTAAAGGCAACAAAAAGTATTATGATATTTATTTTTATATGCTAAAGGGGCTTAGAAGAAACTTGACACGCCGACAGAATGTGTTTTGGATTAGCATAGCTTCAGAAAAATGTGGGATCAAGAGGGAAAGGTTGTCTTTTACATAATATACAGTCAAAAGTAGTCAGTTTTAATAAGAACGCTATGAAGTTGTGTGCGGTTTATGTAAAAAATATCGACAGTATTATTACTCTATTCTCTCCCGGTTCACGTCCAGGGTTATTAGTCGAAGGATAGGGGCTATTGGGATAGGGATACATATTGTTATACCGATATCTACTTAGAGCTCCATTGTTGTAAAACCTTGGGAGTTCTGTGATTTCTTTTTTGTATTGTATTTTGTGGAGCCCTAATCGAGTGTACCTTTATTAATGTAACGTCTTTGTTCTTAAAAGATACTATTGGCTTACCGCGGTTTCACCCGCATACCCGGGAGATCTTCCATTTTCCCGAGATTAAAAGTAGCCTATGTCCTTTCTCAGGCTCTAGACTATGTGTGTACCAAATTTAATTTAAATAGGTTCGGTAGTTTAGCGTGAAAGCGAGACAAACAGACAGACGTTACTTTCGCATTTATAATAGTAGTTAGGATGTGGCTATGTCAGTGACTATTCATAAGTGCTTTATTGAGGCCTATTTGAATAAAAAAGATTTTGATTTGTGATCATGGCACAATATTACAAGAACCAAAATTTATGGCAATAAAGGTTTAACATGGCCATGCCTAAGAACTTATTATATTTGTGTGTATTTAGAAGTACCTAGTTTGTTAGATATCTGATTTCCGTCGTAAAAACTCTGTTAAGTTCTGTTTCAAAGCTAAGCAGAAATAACCTTTTAAATTTTCCTTAACTTTTTTAAACCATGAACTCTTTTACATGTAGTGTCGCTTAGCCATTTCATTATTATGGCAGAACAAACGTTTACCAAATCAGCTACTAGGTATATCATTAACAATTCAGACATCTTAATGCTAAGTTAAATTATGTAAGGATCAACAAAACAATTTGACTAAGCACCAAATCAATTCTAGAATGTAAATGAGACCTAAACAAATCTAGGTTCTAGTGCTTAACATTTAGTGCTTAAATTAGTGGGTACGAGTGACAGACCGCACTCAATTCACTAATGGTCCGTCTGTCTGTTTCGTGCCATCTCTTGAATAATCCCTTTCTACCCAGATTGTGTAGGTACTAGTATTGTGCCATAGTTTCACTTGGCCTAGGAAAATGAATATATATGTACCTACGACCTACATGGTTAATATTACTTATTCGCAGTACTAACAGGGCCCCACTGAAAATCGGTGCTGATGGTGTCCCTCACCACAGCATATGCCGAGTGGAGTCCTTTTTGGCATCGCACCACAGAATATCTCCAAATATTCTTCCTTATCTGTATAATTATAACACAATTTTTTGTATCTATAATGTTGCATATTTGTTTTTTTTTTCTGTTTCTTGTTACCGTTTTTAATTTTACCTATTATAATTGTAAAACTCTGTAATCTATTTCTGTTTTGTGATGTCAAATAAAGATATGTCTATTGTCTATTGTCTATTGTCTAAATTAGGAGTTCTTTTCCAGACTTCTGCATTAAGAGCGCTCTAAAATCTGCAAAAAATCGTTTACGAGATAAGCCGCCCCAGACAAACACGTCAAACTTGTCACACACTTTACGGCGGTTACAAAGTAAACCTAAAAAATAAACTAAACGTTTCTAAAGTGAAAATAAACGATAAATCTGACAAAAACAGTTACAACTTAAAGCAAATATCGCAAAGAAAATCCACATTTTTTCTCCTGGCAATACTCACTCCCCTGGTATCTAGCGTACAATAAAACTAACCTAACTTAACCCTATGTAATATTTAAGGCGACCCAAGAAGTTAACCCTCAAAAAGTGGAGCGAAGAACACACCATACAAAGCATCGACATTTGGGAAATTAGATTCGAAGGACAAAGTTTTTGTCTCAAACACACAAATCTTGTTTGTAACACACGCTACGCTGGAGACGGGCAACTTGTAACGTTGTTTATCCACTGTTCCAGCTGAAAAGGTGTCCATGGTGACAACCCTTGAAACTTCTACATTGAATTACGCAAATTTTCATGAGTGATGACTGAATTTCCTTATACGTATTCTCGTTTGTTTCGCGCGCACGCGCGTCGACGCGTTTCTTTTGTGTTAAGCTCGCTGTTGTGATTGGGATATGTCTTAAGCTATCTTCTGTCACGCAGTTTCACCCGCGTTTCCGGAGACTATGCTGTAAAGTTTATATTCTCTCAATCACTGACGTAGATACATCCAGAATAGACTATGAAACTATCTAAAATAAACTAAGGTCTTATGGCATTCTCCTTTGGGGCAGTTGATGCCTTTTGCTTTTAGTGAATAAATACTCATAATTTCCAACTTATGTATTTGTTTTGTATAAGATCGAGAGGAGTGGAGGAAAGATGGGGAGGCTTTTGCCCTGCAGTGGGACACTACAGGCTCATAATAATAATAAGACTGATTGTGGATATAAAGAAGGTTTATACTTTCAAAATCTCTTCACACCACATTATATTTTTATTCGCCTACTTATGTTGATAACTGTATCATCATTCTTTGACCATTTTCATCATACCACTACACCCAGCTGGCCATGCCCCACGCCTGAGTAGTTTCCACATCTATTTTGGTTTTAAAATGAGTTTATATCCAAGGCAACTTTCAAAGCGACATCAACACCCATGCTGGTGGAAGTAATCAACATATAAACAGCTCTTGGGCGGGTGTTTCGTACTTATTTACGCGACGCTCTGCGGCTCCGTACAGCGGAGGAATAATGCCCTGTCATTTGCGGAATTAAAGCAATCTTTGCTGGCGACATCCTTAATAAGCTTACGCCTCTAGCGGGACTGATGCCTGTGGGGCCTTGAGATGTGCGAGCGCATCGGGAGCTATTTTTTACGCCGCCACAGAATTGCAATCTAGTTAGATTCGGGTCACAAAGCAGTAAAAATATAGACAGACTACGTATTGTTGGTCTATGGCGTGAACACTAACCGGTTCGCATCTTGTTTTAATATAGAAATTTCTAGAGGCATCTAGAACATTATTTATAAATACGTACCTTATGTTACAATCTTAAAAAAATAAACCGTTTGTTGTTTTTTGTAGGAGTGTTCTGTGTAGTTTGTTGTACAAAAATATTCAGAGCGAGATTACGGTCATCCCGCATGTCTCATGGCCCCAATATAATTTTGCAACCCAAAGGAATATTTTAATCGGATTATTAAGATAAATAAGGAGCAAGTGGATCGGAATTAAGCATTATTTTTCGCGTCATTAACCCCACAAACGGGGATTCTCTGCTCGTTTTGTTTATTTGATTGCCAAATTTTTGTACAATTTGTATTGAATGAAGTTTACTGGCCAGTGGAGAAGGCAATTGAAATGAAACTTTAGGAATGTAATTTAGAAATTCCATTTATATGTGTGAGTATTATATATTTATCTATCTATCTCATACTGTAAACGAGCAAACGAACGAATACCTATATATTTTTCGTACAGTTTTGAAAATGACTATGAACTAATTTTATAATGTGTTTTTGTGTAATAGATAAGATTTTGCTATACGTGCTTTTCCTATTCAGATATAAAAACTAATATTTTGGGCAACCAGCGTATTTTTCTTCTATACAAAATCTTATACAAATATACAAAATAATATTGTAACTAATTTTGGCATATTAATACAAAAGATGCATATGTTAGCAAAATATTTTAAACTTACCCTCAGCTAC
Organism: Thyatira batis; assembly: GCA_905147785.2. Taxonomy (NCBI): domain Eukaryota; kingdom Metazoa; phylum Arthropoda; class Insecta; order Lepidoptera; family Drepanidae; genus Thyatira; species Thyatira batis. The sequence continues at coordinate 11,482,389 of LR990489.1, forward strand.
TTAAAATAGTGCAAAATGTTACAACTGACAATGTCACTGGAATTAACTAACATCTAAGATACAGGCTCGGCCTGGTTTAGATGTTAGTACTCCTTGTAATTATGTATGTACCTATGTCTATAAGTTTATGTAATATTTAATTGTTACTTATTGTATTTGGTGTCAATAAATTACTTTTTATTATTATTTATTATTATAGGTTATGAAAGAAACACGTCTTTTAATATGTTTTTGGAGTTCTAAAAGAGCTGACATACAAAATTGTTCGGATTTACGGACACCACCTCCATTTCCGGGGCTTTTCGTTTATTATCAAACCGAACAGTATTTATTTCATCGAACCCGATTTTCGTCTATAAATCGACTTGTTATGGATTCTGTAAGCGATCGCCGCAGTTGTGCCGATGCGAATTTGTTTTTTATGTATTTTTTTATATTGTCAACAAGATAATGTGTCCGAACAATAACAATAAATATGAAAATTGATGATTTATATTTTTATTTATTGAGTCTACGGTGGGTGCTTTCATAGAGAACAAAATAAAACTTTGTATTCATTATACGTACCTAACAATAACTATGTATAAAAGTCTTTGTCAAATAATTTGTTACCCCTTGACTAACATTATTACAAAAGTGCCTCATAAACAAGATATTTAAGTAGTGAATGAACGAAAGATTTGATTAGGTAGTTTATGCTTTGAAAAAAACAAGTAGCTATATGACAGCATCAGCCATCATCATTTATACTAGTGGCATCGGCGTGCCCGGGGATCTTCAATTTTTTCCGGGGTAAAAAATAGCCTACATGTTAATCCAGGTAATCTGAGTTCCAAATTTCATCCAAAGCCGAAAAGTATTTTTTGCGTGAAAGAGTAACAAACATTCATACATCCATACGTACTCACAAACTTTTGAATTTTTAATATTAGTAGAATTTACTTGAAGGTTAAGAAAATCATTCTACAGCCAAACTAACATCATTAAAATATATAAAAAAATTGTTACCACCAATTTAATTCATAATAATCCACAACAAAGTTTCCAACTCGGCTACAATTGCCAAATTTCCACCAAACAAATAACGGGGGCAATTAAAATTAATTAAAACACCGTCCAGTCTTTCTGTCTCTCTCTAAATAGTACGACCGGTTGAAATAACAAAACTATTCGCTTGGAAAATCCCAAGTCTATTTGTGAACTCAGAAATTGAATAACAACTCCGCGCTGGACGCTTTTCAGATTTCCAAAGCTGTATGGAAGCTGTATGGAAGGAAAGAGGCTTATGTATGTGTAAATAGTTCCCATACAACATACTTTACCGTGTAATAAAATAGGTATGAGAGGGCTTGCGCTTTGAGAGCGTTATTGTGATAGTAAATTAACGGTGTATGCAATACGACCTGTTGGTAATTTTACTTAGGAATACTACTGAAAAACTAATAACTAAAAATATGAAAAATATGAAAAATGCGAAAAAATATTTTATTTTGGGGATCTATTGATTGCAGTATGTACTGAAATTTATTAACAATACCTTCTTATTTTTATAGATTAGTTTTTGAGAAAATTGAAAAAAAATTGCTACCACCACACATTGCGGTTTCACCCGCATTATTCCCATTTCATGGATAAAACATGGCTTATATTACTCATAGTAAAAGTTTTTTTAAATCGGTTTTATCGTTGCATACAAACAAACTCAAATTTATACTTAGTTAGGGCATTGATCTTGATATTCCAAGAACCATTATTCGGCCCTTTAAACCTACCAGCCGTTGATCAAAGCGTTATTGCATAGCTAGGGAAGTGCGAGCAGTAATCCTGACTATAGCCAACTATAGAATGCCTACTAATTAGACCAATCGAAGCGCCGGAGCGTTCCTGTAATTGCACCACAGCGTAAACACAATTTCCCCTAATTTAAATTACACATAGGTACGTATATCCCTTCATTTGGTTTGTAACCAGCCCTTTGGTGACGTAATAAACATCAAATAAACACGCCTCAAAGCGATGGATTGATTACAATAATTATGTTACAGATGGAGAGGTAGGTGAATTAAGACATCATTATCAAAGATTTTGAATATCCTGGGACATTTTACACACACGGCCTATCTGATTCCAAAGTAAGCTTCTAATGAACCTTGTGTTATGGTAACCACATAGCTGATATACTACATATAATACTTTTAAATACATACCTATTATAGATATTTACATCCAGACACAGGACAAACAGACATATTCATGCATACAAATGTTTGTCCTGAGTGGGATTCGAACCCACGACCCGCGGCTTGAGAGTCAGGCTCACTAACCACAAAGCCAACCGCGCTGTCATGTCGGGTATGTAAATTAAGACATGATTAACAAAGATTTTGATTTAGGGATTATGTTGGGAGCTGTTTAATTTTATTTAAACCTACAGTTTCATTTTTGTTTGATTAATAATGTTTCATGACTATTTAAGATTGCCATAGTTTTTAGGGTTACCTAACAAGATGTATCCAGATTACAGATACATCATTTTAGTTTTAAAATGATGTATCTGTAATCTGGATCTATATTTGAATTTTCAGCGGAGTTTTTAATAGCTTTATATATCACTACACATTCATTAATCATATATTTTTGTACAACTTTCTAGGTTTTAGTACACGAGTTCTATTGTAAAGGCGTACGGCATATTGTTTTTTTTTTAAATAATTTGCAATAGGAGAAGAAAAATTTATTTCATTATTATGTGATGATTTATATTAACTTAAGTCTACAAAGCCGTCAATGCCTTGCATTTGACTCATCATTCATTCAAAACTGTCATCATAATAAAATTATAGCTCTTTACCAAAACATTAGATTTCATAAAATCTCAATCTAGACACACGCGTGGAACAAATTAAAGAAAATAGATCCTTTCCACTTCCAACTTGTTATAAAATATCAACAATCAAAGTAAAGTATACTTTAGCAACACAAACAGCGCTGTATAACGTATGGAGGTACGTAGCCGAGTTTCGACTTCGCAGACGTTATCGCCTTGCGAAATTCACACGTATTTTAAATTAAAAGTGAGTGACAGGTGGGTGAGATACGCGGAGCGGTAAGCGGTAGCGGGGGAAATAGCGATTTAGTTATGTTTGTCCCAAGACAATCTTTGCGCAAAAACGCTCGTAGATAGATGGGCAAGTAATAAGGTTTGAATTAAGCGTAAAAAAATGTTCGCCATTTTTTTTATTTCATTATACCTTTTTGAAGTTTCAGATAGAAATAAAAAAAATCTAAAAACTGACAATTTACATACTAAAAAACCCGAAATATATTTAAGACCATGTAAATTTGGACTGCAGCAAAAATCCTAAGCGATTCTATTCTAATAAACAATTATTTATTTATCCGGTTGGATTTAACCGAACACATATTGATACATGTATTATATATATACATTGATAATTGATGCATGCAGTATTAGTGATGTTGAGGACCTACAGGCGGATCTACATAGATTTCAAGCTTACTGTCGACTGAACAAACTGGATCTCAATGTTTCTAAATGCTTTTACATGTCGTTTACACGTTGCCACCGAACAATTGGGATCGGGTATAATTTATTAAATCAAGATCTAGAAAAGGTGCACGAGATCAAAGACTTAGGTGTAGTCCACGATTCTAAGCTCCTATTTGATAAACACGTCGATTATATTGTCAAAAAGGCATCTAGGGCTTTAGGGTTCGTGTTACGTAGGTCATCAAATTTCCATAATATTAAAACAATTAAAATATTATACTGCACCTACGTACGAAGCCACCTAGAGTACGCGTCTCAGATTTGGAACCCTCAGTATGAATTGTACAAATCTCGAATTGAACGCATTCAGGCAAGATTCCTTAGGCACCTGGACTTCAAAACTCATCAGCATTCAACTGACTACTCCCACAGATGTATAAGATATCACTTCCTACCTCTGGAAACCCGAAGAAATATAAGCGACGTTTGTTATCTTATGAATATTGCCCAAGGAAAAGTTGACAGTCCTGAATTGCTATCCAAAATAACCCTGAGAACGAATACTCTTAGACTGAGACAGAGAGCTATCTTGAGTATACCTTCAGCGAAGACCAAATATAGAGCAAACTCCTTTATCTTACGCGCTTGTAGAATAATAAATAATCTACCTTATGACATAGACCTATTTTGTTCTAGCACTGCATCAACGAAGAAACTCATATCTAGTGACTTCTTCAACAACGATATGACCAAAAGCTAGTTTTTTTTTTGTTGTCATTTTCTATCAATATTTTCTTGTTTCCTTCTTTTCTTCAAAACGACACGTATCTGTAATATTTTCTATATAATGTAATTATCTTTTTTGCCTTGTACGAATAGCAAATGATTATCTATTGGTGGAGATTTATAAATGGCAGTTGTCAATATGCATGTTTAACCTATGGCTACTATTATGCTGTGAATCTTCCTAAAAGCTAATAAATAAATAAATAAATAAAATGTAATATTGATATACCTATACGGTTCTTTTTTTAGTTATCTGAAATTTTATAAATTTTTTTTTTGATATCAAACATCGAGGGTACACCTTGTGGCGTGGCGTGGCGAGCGTGACGAGCTCTATGATGGTATATGTACTATCGAAGTTCATACGCGGTGTGTACAATTTCAATGTTACACATCTACCAGGCGCCCACAGTTCATTTCTTTGCTAATCGAAAATCGCTTTCCGCTAATCGCGTATAACATATACGCACCCAAAATAACATACCCGGTAAATCAACACAGTGCTCCTAGCAAATGTGATGGTGAGAAATTCGCTACTTAATTAGAATGCAGTTCTTGTTATTTAAACGTTGCAACATTGCACTATAAATTAAAACCGTTCTCTTTTCTATATAACGAAACGTTAGTGAGGTAACCATTGAAACAACCTGCTATGTCAAAACACTCACTCAAAGGCCCCTTTGAAATGTCTCACTTGTTTCTGTAGTTGAGATGCAATTCTCTTTGGTAGTTCCATTTAGATATTGTTTAGTTATGATGATGTTATATTATTCGCGACCCGTTCGGGCTTCCCGCGGTTAGGAGAGCATCATTGGCATGAGACAAGACAATATTAAACTTTAGGTACAAAGCTTCCGGATGAATCATAACCGTTAAAACCTAGCCACCAAATCCCTAAAATTAAGAAGGAAGTATCTTACGTCATGTCCAATTATGTCTCTTATTAACAATATGCAAAAGAAAAAAATATAAATATCTAGGGACATTTTTTCACACACGGCCGAACTGATTCCAAACTAAGCATAGCTTGTGATATGGTAACCAGATAGCTGATATACTACTTTTAAATACATAGTTATATAGATATTTACATCCAGACACAGAACAAACAAACATATTCATGCATACAAATGTTTGTCCCGGGTGGGGTTCGAACTCACGACCGGAGAAGTCAGGGTTACTAAACACAAAGCCAACCGGCTCTCAATTAACACGCAGTCCGAAACCACTGTAAGCATATATTATATTTTTTATGAGGCTGATAGTGTCAAATCATATACTCCTACCCTATCATCCATCGTAAATAAAAAGCTACAAAACAACTCTTTAAAATACATCCAACATATTTCAAGCAACTTCTTTCACTCGCAAGCATCCACGTAGTGTAGTAGCCAGATTGATAGATCCGCTTATTTATTGAGAAGTTCTCACAGAGGGGTGAAAACACCTGAGCGAAGTAATTAATGCAGGGGCAGACGTTTATTGATAGTGGTCTCCCATTAAACTCTACTAGAGACTGTTTGCGGTTTCACCTGCGTTCCCGTACCTTTAACAATCCTGGGATAAAATGTATATTTCCTTTCCCTAACTACATATAGTATATATCATTACCAAATTTTATAAAGAGCGAAATAAGATATCAGAAAAAAATATTTGTTCGCGGTTCTGTGGTTTAGTGTAAAAATATAATAGACAGACAGACACAGCGTTTATTTATTATATCAGTAGGGATAACACAAACTTCGCTGGCGTACGAAAACAACCCTACTTGTATAATAATAATAATAATAATAAATCTTTATTTATTTTCTCTCACAAAAGCTCCTTAGTACCTAAATATAATACAATGCTTAGATGGCATACAGAACAGAACATTGCATACCGGCTTTGTGAGAGACCTGGTTCTTATGGTAGGTTAAAAAACCTGTATTACAAGTCACCAGTCCCCTCGACTCCACGGATATTACAATAGACTGAATTTTCCGAAAATATGTTTACACTTAGTATATGTACTTCGCATGTCAAAAAGTAGCAAAAATGTCAGCTATTTTCGCAATTTTACGCCATATTCGTTCATGATCATAGAACAAATTATGTAATATTACGTTTGATTTTTATTTATTTAAATACATATGAGTAAAATTGTGAATGTAATTTACATCACAGAAGCTTATCCAAGTTTATTATTAATGTTTATAAAATTAATATTTCACAGTCAAATTCAGTGACAGGTTTGGATTTGAATATTTCTGTTTGTAGGATTAACTGTGTTAATGAATTACATTTTACAATATTAGTGCAGCTTTATTTTAATCTTTACCAAAGTTTAATTAAGCGTGATAATTATAAATATAAATAAATAAATTAATATGGTGGGATATTTTTTACACGCGGCCAATCTGATTGTTGATATACCTACCTACTACTTTTGAGTACATTCTTATATCGATATTTACATCCAGACACAGAACAAACAGACATCTTCATCTAAACAAATGTTTGTCCTGGGTGGGATTGGAACCTACGCCAAGCGGCTTGAAATTCAGGATCACTAATCACAAAGCCAACCGATCAGTCAATTTAGTATGGTGATAGGTACCTATGTCAGAATTTAAAAATAAATAAGTACCTACTTATTTTAATATAGGGATTTTACCTGTTATTCGTAAAGTACTAAATAATTTGAGTAATAATGTCATAGAAACACATAAATAATCAGATTATATATATATATTTTATAGCAATATAAATTAAAATTACTGGAAGTCTTCCAACCCCGCTTGTAGAAAAATAAAAGTTAAACGGAGAGACAAAATAAAATTTATTACTCGAAGGATTAAGCGTCCATTACTAAAATTAATTCTGATATTATCTACATATAAAAAATTTATTACATAATATATTAATTAATATTCTGGGATATCTTGCCCAAATGGACGATCTCATTCCAAATTAAGCAGAACATTCTATGGTAAAATATCAGATTTTCTACTATAAAATATATAAACAGACCAGCAATTCCTGAGATTAGCACGTTCAACCAAACAAATAAACACGTAAACTCTTTAGCTTTATAATATAACTACATAGTATAAAACAAAGTCGCTTTCTCTGTCCCCATATCCCTATGTATGCTTAAATCTTTAAAACTACGCAACGGATTTAGATTTTAATAGATAGAGTAATTCAAGAAGAAGGTTTATATGTATAACTAGTGGCTCCCCGCGGTTTCACCCGCGGTCCGGGGATCTTCCATTTTCCCGGGGTACAAAGTAACCTATGTCCGTCTCCTAGTTCTAAGCTACCTCCCCACCAATTTTCAGCCGTTCTTGAGTTATAAATAGTGTAACTAACACAACTTTCTTTTATATTTATAGATACATGCATAATGCAGTAGAAAAACACTGATATTTTAGAGGTTTCTGATGTGATGTCGTCGCGTGCTTATAAGCATTGCACTCGTACGAAGCCGGGGCGGGTCACTAGTTAGTATATAGATAACTAGCTGCCTCCGCACGGTTTTACCCGCGTAGTTCCCGTTCCCGTGGGAATACAGGGATAAAATATAGCCTATGTTACTCAGTGATAATGTAGCTTTCTAATGAAAAAAGAATTATTAAAATCGGTCCAGTACTTTTTGAGTTTATTCGTTACATACAAAAATACAAATCTTTCCTCTTTATAATATTAGTGTAGATAAATTAATATTCTGGGATATCTTGCCCAAATGGACAATCTCATTCCAAATTAAGCAAAACATGTTCTATGGTAAAATATCTGATTTTCTACTTTTAAAATATACAAACAAATAAACACATAATCTCTTCAGCTTTATAATATCACTATTTAGTATAAAACATTAGCTTTCTCTATCCCTATGTATGCTTAATACCTCCTTAAATCTTTAAAACTACGTGGTACAAAGTAACCTATGTCCGTCTCCTGGTTCTAAGCTACCTCCCCACCAATTTTCAGCCGTTCTGGAGTTATAAATAATTTATAGATACATGCAAAATGTAGTAGAAAAACTGATATTTTAGAGGTTTCTGATGTGATGTCGTCGCGTGATTATAATCATTGCACCCGTACGTAGCCGGGGCGGGTCACTTGTTAGTACCTATATAAATAACATAAAACTGGTAACGCAACCGGTACTTATGAATTTCATAATAAAGCAGCTACCAAATGTGAAATGTGTAAAATTGTACGGTGCAACTGAAAGCTGAATATTTTACTGGAAAATTATAATAATACGTCCGTTCATAATTTGCGGGAATACGCCTCATGTTTATTATATTGTTTTCAATAAAATATTATAATATACTTATTACATTTTACTGTGGTCTTGATGTTCGTCGAAAATGGATGATTTTTTTCATTCTTTCGTCATTAGACTTCGCAGATATCTATTTATTATTTTAGGTTTTTGTTTTACGCAAGGAAAGTGTATGAAAACATGTATTTTTAAGGAAAGCTTTTAGAAGGATATTTTTCAGATTTACCGTCAAAATATAACAGGAATCATTGTATAGGCAACTACATATTTTTTCATAAACTTCAATCCCCCTAAAAAAGGGGGGTTACTTTTATAAATAATACCCAAAAACCCCTACTAATATTATAAATGCAAAAGTAGCAAAGACAGACTAGACCCTAGGAAAGGACATGACTACTTTCATACCGGAACAGATTGAAATCCCCCAGAAAACGCGGATAAAACCGCTAGAAACCAGTCGTATAAAACACAATTGCCTCCAAAGCGTACCAAATAACATAAATCAAGTACCGAGTTCATAAGTGCAAATACCTTATATTAAATTGTAAACTCAATACACGAATTCCTGAACTAGAATGTACAGACAATGGGGGTTCATTTTACTTCCTAGTTCATTACATGACTTGAGTTATTTCAAGTATTATCCGCTAATGTGTTCATCAATGTTGCGAGGCTATAGATAGGTATTTATTTCCGTTTGTTTGTAATAGTTACCGTTGCGAGTTTGTTTTTTATTTGGCTGGGGAATAAAATCTATACTAATATTATAAATGCGAAAGTAACTTTTTTTTATTTTTCTTGCTTTTACACTAAAACTTCGGCTTAAATGAAATTTAGTACACAGTTAGTCTAGAGCCTTAGAAAGGACATAGGCTACTTTCTATCTCGGGAAAATTGAAGATCTTCGGGAAAGCGGGATAAACCGCGGGGAACCACTAGTGGTATATTATAAACTATAGACATATATTGGGTGTTTTTATGATTGCTATAAAGGTTATAGGTTAATCACGTAGTTTAAGGGTTTTGCTGACCAGAGCTGAGTATATCATCGGCGTATACTTAGCAAAAGCTTAGTACTTTTCCTTACATGTACCTAATTAGGTTTTAAACTTCAAATAATTTTATTTAAGGACTAATAAATTTTTTTTTAGACTAAAAATATAGAGGTTTTTATATTCAAAATCATTATTGATTATGTTTTCTAATTTCGATATTTGCAACCCTTACATTTTTCATGAAACAAAATTACGCTGTTACACTTATACGTGAAAGAGACTAGCGTAATATAAAGATCAAGACACTTCTGAAATGAAATGAAATTTATTGCATGCAAAGTTTGGCAAAAAAATATGTGAACCTCTGACCACTGACTTCTAACCACGGAGTAAACACTATACATAAAATACAGTAACTTATTAACGCTCATGTGATCGTAAGTCACTATAAAGTAACTACTCGTATAATAGTTTCTATAACTATACTGTAGTTGTTCCTGTTCCTGATTGTTCATGTAAGAGGAATTCGAGTTGATTATACACAGAATTTAAAGTAATAAACAAGATGGGGGGGGGGGGTTGATGGTGGAAGGGGGGGGGGGGGATGGCACTTCAAAGGTTCCCGCGTTGGAATAATTTATTGATAGTTAGATGCGACATCGGAATTTGTGGCGCAAATTATTTGTAATGTCCTTGGAAATTTCCGGGACAATACTGTCACTACGGGATTGTGATGATATAATTAAGATGTGATATTTGATTATATATTGCATACTATTCTATCATTTTACTGTTTTAATTAATACGTGTAATATTAGAAATGTTATGACTATTTTCTTTAGATACTTGTTTATTATATACTAGTGGCTCCCCTTGGTTTCGCCTGGGAGATCTTCCATTTTACTGAGATAAAAAGTAGCCTTTATCCTCCCTCGGTCTCTAGACTATCTGTGTACTAAAACGGTTCAGAACTTTTAGCGTGAAAGCGAGTACGACAGACAGAGTTACTTTCGCATTTATAACATAAGTTTAATAATTAGTATACATTTTTTAGACTATCATTGCTAAATAAAATAATTTATCTTTTAAGCCATGATAGATAGTCGATAGGTTAACTGAATTTGTGATTTATTTTGTTAATTTATGATCAAAATAGCAATGTCCTACTTAATAATCGATCTTATACTAAAACCACAAAAGCCTTTTAAAACAATTCAAAACCTCAACCCATACATCATTTTTTTAATCGCCTACTGGCCTGAAACAAACCCTCCTTACCCAGTTTTCTACTACAATAAAAAACACACACCCATGGCGTGTAATCCCAACTACTGTCAAAGTCATCGTAACGTTAACCCTTCGAATATACGAGCGGGTACAAAACAACCGTCCTCATTACCACGTGACTGCTTAACCCCAAACGGTTGGTATCGATTCAGGGGCGGGTTGAATTCCATTCTAAGCCACCGGATTAAATCTATTTGGACCCAACTATTCAGCCTCTGATCGAATGGCCAGTGATACTCGATACCTGAAAGTTGGAGTAGCCAACTAGTTATCAATAGTAGGACAAGCGTTGATTTTTACAGGGGAATTTATTCATTTCTATAATACCTTATCTATATATATAAAATAAAGTCGTGTTAGTTACACTATTTATAACTCAAGAACGGCTGAACCGATTTAGCTTAAAATTGGTGGGGAGGTAGCTTTGAACCAGGAGACGGACATGGTGTACTTTTTATCATGAGAAAATTTAAGGAACGCGGGTGAAACCGCGGGGAGCCACTAGTTTATGATATTTATTGACTCCAATAAACCGCAGGGCAAGTCTAGTGTCTAAAAACCCATTTAATACACTGTTTCTAGATCAACTTACATAACTTAGACATTGGGCATCAACTTTTACATAATAATATGAGTTTCATAGAGAAAAATTGCAACATTATAAGTGACAGGGTAATTATGTACCGATTTTGAAGTGATCCAATATAAAAATGCCTGAGAACCTGTCTTTATCCTATTAACATGACAAAAGCATGCATTTTCCTCAACGGCAAAGCTCAGGTACTAACTAAACATGCAACCTTAAAATAGCCTGCATAAGGTGCATATTCCTGGGGCAACCGCGCCAGGGTCAAGAGCTTGCAGGGTAAATAAATATGGTAAATGGTCAATTTTATAGAATTACTGTCAATTGGAACCAATCGGCACTTGTTATCATCAATTTGCAGTCTCTTGAGAGCTGCATATTATTTGTATCACTTAGTGTATGGTGTGATATGATAGTCTCGGGCTGGAGTAGTTGTGTGTGTGTTCCCGCACACTACTCATAGACGGCAGAGCGTGGGCATAGCTCCGGTCCACGCTCACTAGACGAGGAGGCCGCGCACCAGGCCAAGTCGCCGCTGGGTACGAGGACGCATCTCGGGCGTACCCTTGAAATCAGCTGATAGCGACAGAGGGACACGGTGGGGTTTTAGTAAGGAGGAGTCTCACATAACCTTCCGCCTGCACCCAGGGCGGAAGGTATCCATGTAGGATTTCCCCATCCCAAAAAAAATTTTATCATGATCAGGTGTGATATCATGGTCATGTAGTTACATAGCTACTATAGGTAAGTTCTTACTAACCGGTTGACTTAGTGATTAGTGATCTTGAATCTCAAGCCGCTGGTTGTGGGTTTGAATCCCACCGAGGACAAACATTTGTATGCATGCGTCTCTTTGTTCTATGTCTGCAGTATGTATTTAAAAAGTAGTATATCAGGTATCTGGTTACTATAGCACAAGCTCGGCTTAGTGTGGTATCAGATATGCTGTTTGTTAAAAAAACTCGGAATATTTATTTATACCTAGAAACATGATCATAAAATCTGATTTATGATGAAAATCTAACTAGAGTTTAATAACACCAATTATATTATAGGAATCTAGCTAAATTTAAATTTCCAGGAACATTCTAGCACGTCCTAAGAATAAAGTAAAGTGGAATATCTCATAATACCGTTGGTTTGTGGTTACATTACTCGCCTACGGTCAATTTTGGAGGATCGGTCAAAGTATGCGTAGATTTGTTTACCATATTGTTTTTACTATAAATGGTATACTGAATATATACGTCCATTTTACATAGCCTTGCTATTTTCTAGCCAAGCTTTAGAATAATATCTTATTTTTATCCGGAGATAATAGTATCATAATTCTATCGAAAATATTAAGTAGATTTTTTTAAATAAATCTTGGTGTAGTGGTGGAAATTATATTGAAATTATACAAAAATACTTAAAGCTTGCAGGAACACTTATCTACAGTACTACAGTACTCAGATATTAATCTAACCAAAAAAATAGGCTTCCAAATTGGAAAGTACTTTAAAAAGCCCAAAAAGAAGGCTTACATTTAAAAAGCCAATATCAAGTATCTACTATAAGTAATTGCCTCAAAATCGGCAGACAAAAACCAAGGGTTCAATTTTGTACCCGTAGCGACTTTTCACTGTAGTTTCATTACCTATTCATGTTTGTATAGTGGTGAATGAAACCTCCAAAGGGATTTAAACTGGCGTAATAACGTTCACCCATTGACTGTACATCGAACGGTTTTAAATTAAACCTTCATTTTCATCAACAATTCGTGTTAGAAACCCTTTTGTGTTACCTAACTTTTACCTATTGTTAACTAACCTACCTGACTTTTACCTATTGTTTGCGAACCTACCTAAATGATACCTTATAAAGTGATTGTTTAAAGTTGTCGATTTAAAATATAAATAGGACATAATTTAATGTTGTGTGTCAAAAAGGTATAGACATAGTTAGACAAGAAAATAACCTCATATCAAAATAGACTTCTTAGATCTCGATAACTTTTGTATCATCATCATCATCATCAACAGCTCATATACGTCTCCACCGAGGAGCTCGAGCCTCCCCTAACATCGAGGGGGTTTAGGCCATAGTCCACCACGCGGGCCTAGTGCGGATTGGCGGACTTCACATGCCTTTAATAGTGACATCTCGGGCATGCAGGTTTCCTCACGATGTTTTCCTTCACCGAACGTTTGTATAGTTAAATATAAATCATACTAATCTAAACGTAAACTTTTGGCAGGATGTCTGTTAGTCACTTACTCTAGAACGACTGCATTAAACACATAGCCTAGGAGTGATATTTAAATTAAACTAAAGACTGACCCGTGGCTTCACCCACGTCCCGGAACAATAGTAGCCTATGTACTATTCCAGAGCACTCTAACTCTGTATTAACGTATCGAGATTCATTCGTTCTAGGGAGATTGAGTAAAAAATGTACATTTATCAAGATTTTCATATTTATGATATTAGAAGGATTATAGAATAGTAGGTCCACGTCCATAGGGTATATATCTACACTAATATTATAAAGAGGAAAACTTTGATGGTTTGGTTGTAATGAACAGGTTCAAAAACTACTGGACCGTTTTTAAAAATTCTTTCATCATTCGAAAACTACATTATCCACGACACGAGTAACATAGACTATATTTTATCCCTGTATTCCCACGGGAACGGCAACTACGCGGGTAAAACCGCGCGGAGGCAGCTAGAAAACCATAAAAATGCAAGCAACACTCGTTTAATAAACCCCAAAAAAACCGCAATCAAAGTGACAAAATTCGAAACCGCGACATTGAAATTCAATTACATTAATATAATCAATCAGGGACGGAAGTGCGGGGAGAGGACAATTAAATCAATATCAACCCGGATGAAGACCGCTGCGACCTTCACCCCGTCCTTTGTGACGAGGGTCTTCCAGGGATAGACCCCATCATATTCCCCATATACATTTACATCTCTATATATTGTTGAGGGTGCAATTATTTATACGTATCTTTGTGAATATGATGTAGGTGGCTCAGTGGGTAACGCACCGACTCACGATCACGAGGGTTCAGGTTCAAACCCCGGCCCGTACCTCTGAGTTTTATAAAAACTTATGTACGGTTCACACCACTGGCTTTTGGTGAAGGAAAACATCGTGAGGAAACCTGCATGGCCGAGATGTTACAATCAAAGGCATGTGAAGTCTGCCAATCCGCACTAGGCCCGCGTGATGGACTATGGCCCCCCATTGATAGGGCTCGAGCTCCTCGGTGGAGACGCGTATGAGCCGATGATGGATCTTTGTAAATGATATTATATAGGTAGTCATTGTAGAAGAGTCATTGAAAGTGAACATAAAGCACAGTTATATGGAGAAAACAACCGGTATATATAAACTTAATACTATAAATGCGAAAGTAACTCTGTCTAAAAAAAATTTATAAATAGGAAAGCCATTCGTACACACAAAATTAAATAAAAGAGAACAGCAACCTGAATATAAAAACTAACTTATATTATAAATTTAATATAGTTTTGTCCTTCTTTGTCAATTGAAACGTATCATCGAATTGACATTGTTTGCAACTTTCGTCCCGAAAGCTCACGAGCGAAGTATTTCCCTGAAGCTATTATATTTAGTTATTCTAGGTATTAACAAATATTTTTAAATATAAAATAATTACGCCCACAGCCATCATGGGTAGAAAAGCCCAAGGGGATGGCAGTAAAGAGATATTTCTATTTTTATGAGGGCCCCATTACCGTATTCCCGCAGCGCTACAACATAGGATATTACAAAAACAAGAGTCGAAAGAGCTCCACAAGGTCGGATAGCCCTTGGAAACTCATCTAGTGACTGGATATTTATCGAAAACAACATAGAAATTCATATATTTCCGCCATTTTGTTACATATCGTTGACCTTGATTTCAAGTGTATCTACTAAGCTTTTATGTTAAACTTAACCTGTACAAAAGAAGTTACTCTGTTGTATGTTGAGTTTTAAAATATAGAGGAATAAGATTTTCATCTTTAAATAGTCAGAGCAAAAGACAATTAAAGCTTTCTATCGATTGTAACTTCATATTTCACGCAAATCGAGCGCATGCAAACGTCTACTAAAACATCATAAATACCTAAGCTCCAAACGGTACTCGTAACCACATCCAATTGCAACTTTAAAAATTAAACATCCAAAATTCTATAGACAATGTCACTCTGGCTCGTCAAACTTATAAACCCCAAAATTTGACTCTCGAGATGCCGCAAAGAATCTCTTAAAGGAAATGTCTGAAGCACACACCTCGGTATTTGTATAAAAAAGCACGTACAATAATGTCTGTCAGTGGTACTGTACTGGTGCCGGCAGTAATCCAACACGTGACCGTACATAATCACACGGCTCTCCTTAAGTACGTACCGACCGCTCGGGGGAGTAGGCCGAGCCATGAGCGCCAGCGGGAGGCGTTACGTAAGCATAAGATTAACATAAAAGCCACTTGTTCTATCCTTAATAGTGGCTGTAGTCAAAGCTGTCAAAGCTAGTCAAAACTACAGGTTTGGAAATCAGATTTTATGGCATACATAAAGACAACATGTAGAGCACATAGTTAAAGAAGTAATCGATTTTTTATTACGCTTTCAGTGCTCAACGCAATGCGAATAGATTTCGATTGTTTCTGGCAATCATTTAAACTTACTTAAGCCCATCTGTTTAGTAGTGTATTCTATATATGAGCTACTAAACTTCCCAATGGTCAAGCAGGAATGAGTAATACATACAAAAAACGTCTCTACACAACATTATAATAAGGTGCACAAAGTTTTCCATGCCAACCTTGACAAAAGAAACATCACTTTTAAGTCGAATAAATTATTTACAAAATTGACAACATTCAATAACCTTTATTCAGTTTATTCTCTAATAGGGTAGCTAGTCAAAACTAGCAATTCAGAAACCTCAGTGAAAGAAACGTGAAAAAGAATTAGACGTTTAAATTCTCGTGTCTCTCGTCACTTGTGCAGTCGACAGCCGCGGGGGACGGACCCAGTCATCTCAATCCGTGTTTGTAGGACGTACTCCCCCCCTTTACCCCACCCCCTTACCCCTCACCCCCACTCCGCACCCTCTTGAACGATTCAGTCAGTAATCAGTTCTGGTAGCGAACTGTTCTAGATTATCTGCTAGGTTCTGCGCTTGGCTTTTGATCAAGATTTGTTTGGATTGATTTTTTTTTGTAAACAGAATGAGTTTGCTGCATGTACTAGTTGTTTACGTTTGTGATAATCTTTCGTGAAGTCTAACGTTATTTGACAGCCCGTTTGGCTTTTTAGTGACCCTGACTTTCAAGCCGCCAGTCGTGGGTTCCCACCCAGGAGAAACATTTGTATGCATGAATATGGAATTAACTGCTTAGTTTGGAATCAGATTGGCCGTGTGTGAAAAATATCCTAAGATATTTATTTATTTGGGAAATACAAATCTGTACTAGAAAATTTTAAAACATACTCCAGTTAAGTATTCTAGACATAACATACACAAATGTATACCTAAGCACTCACATGTACAAACCCTCTATTACATATACTTTACCACTAAATTTCAATCTAAACAAAGTTCGTATTATAGTAAACAGCTTAAACAAATACCACTTTAAAATACATACTAAACATACTAAGTTCCTGGAACTGACGGTCAGCTCGCCAGTCAACGGAGCTACCCACTACCCACTGAGGCAACTAGCAGAACAAGTATATACGTAAAATAAAATTAACTATTAATATCTACTAATATTATAAAGCTGAAGAGTTTGTTTGTTTGCTTGAACGCGACTACTGGTCCGATTCGAAAAATATCATATGAAATATATCACTGTTAGATAGCATATTTATCGAGAAAGACTATCGGCTATATAACATCATGCTACGACCAATAGGTGCGGAGCATCAATAAATAATGAAACGGGCATTTTTCTGTGATGCAGGCGTACTCGTAGTTGCGAGGGAAAACTAATCTTCAGCTAATCTACACTATCTATACTAATATTATAAAGAAGAAAGATTTGTATTTTTATATGTAACGAATAAACTCAAAAAGTAGGTACTGGACCGATTTTAATAATTCTTTTTTCATTAGAAAGCTACATTATTACTGAGTAACATAGGCTATATTTTAGCCTATATTCCAACGGGAACGCTAGTCTAAAATAAAATGCTTTGAAACTAATTAACATTAACGCAACTGTAAGTTTGAATTACTGCCCAGATCTTTATGTAAACGGAATTTTACCTCCTAAAGAATAAATCCATCAATGTACCCACATTATTACACAGATACATTTAGGTCTAAAGAATCGGGTCAGGTATTAGACTTGAATGTATTACTGATATACTCGTAAAGAGGACTAATTACATTAGTTATTCTACAGGTTATTTAACCTAAATAGAATATGTTATGTGTTCCAAATGTTGGAATTGAGGATAAATTGTTTAGAGATAGGTGGACTAACACTACGCTACACTATTGTAGTTTGAAGTGGCTTTAACTATAGGAGGAGCCTGTGCAAAGACCGTACTGGCGTACGTCATAATTGGACGAAGCGGGTGAAACCTCACGGCAGAAGCTAGCAAGGTGTGAAGAGGAGTTTCGAGCGCGTTTAGCCCTCATTCGCAGTTTTACGTACGTTAAAAAAGCGTTTAAATACAACAAATGCATTCCCGAGTATATGTTCACATGACAGCGTTTTTAAAACGCGACACTTTTTTATCGAGCGGTGTTGCATTTTCAAGTTTGGGCGTTGGAAATAGAGCATATGGTACTTGGAAATGCATTTGTTGTGTTTGAACGCTTTTTTACCGTCCGGTAAAAGAACTACAGTGCGAATGAGGGCTAACCGAGCGAAGGCTAAACTTTATATCATCCATCCCTTTCTCTCATTTTCCCAGCGACAGTAGGTATAAGTTAATCGCACTTCACAACACGTGCGTTCCTACACGCCCCGCCTGAACAACACTAGCATATTAACCAGCCCACTAAACACCGTCGAAAATATATTAATGTTTGTTATTCATTGCTCGCAAAGATAATCAAAGGAGTCAATCAGCGGAGTGGAGCGTCATTGGAGCGTGTTCTGTGGAAAACAAACGGGCTGATTAATCGCCCGGGGCCGAATTCGTAATCAAGGCGTGTTTGTGCTTCTGCCTCGATGACGATTGCTCAGGATAGGGCCCTGTGCCTAGTGCCTTATAATTCGACGAAGGAATAACAGCTTCACTGAAAAATGGCAAAGTTCAGGCAAATGTCAATGGGACATGTAAATAGACGGGGCGATTTTAATGGCTTATTTATGGAGGAAACGGGAGCGTCGTCTGCCTACGTTATCTTTGAATTGCCCTCCAATTAAGTATAAAGTGATATTATTTTAGCTGGAATATTTAAGGTCACGTATTTTTCTTACAATAAAAGTCGTTGTATTAGAATCTTAGTTGTAAATAATCTACTGTTGCATAAGGATATGGTATTTGACCTCATAGAAATTTAATCTCTAATATTTAAGTGCTTAAGATTCATATTCAAATGGGAAACCAAATAAGCCAAAACTCACTATTTTTATAATTAAAAAAAAGAGTAAAACGCAAATAATTAATCTATGGATAGTTTAGACTATGGTCGCTCTTACAACCATTATATTTTCTAACTATGCGCAAAACTTTAACACTTAAAACACCACATTCAATCAAAACCAAAGGAGCACAAAAGTGGGACTTCAATACGTGAATTTACATGATATAAGCTACCGAAACCGAGCTTGGCATAATATATTAGCCGTAAGCAAACAAGACGAGCAACCACTGTTTGTTATTCAAACAAAAACAATGTCTTGCCTACATTTAAAAGCTGACCTATATCCCGATAGTACGAACTAAAGTAAAAGGTTTAATTAATCAACGCGAACGTTTGGTTGGAGATGCAAAACATGAGCTCGTGCCGTGTCTTAAAACTCCACAACAACGCAATCGACTGTAGACTCTATTGTGTTGTGGTAGAGTTGAGAAGAGATCGCGGTTTCTAACTATAAAAAATAATATACCTTACGATGGTAGTACGTATCTCGTTTAGTTAGCTCAATAATAAGGAACTATACTCTCGGTTATATATTACTAGTGGCTCCCCGCGGTTTCACCCGCGTACCCGGGAGATCTTCCATTTTTTCAGGATAAAGTAGCCTATGTCCTTTTTCAGGCTCTATGAGTACCAAATTTCATTTAAATCGGTTCAGTAGTTTTAGCGTGAAAGCGAGACAGACTAACAGAGTTACTTTCGCATTTATAATATTACTTAGTACCTATAGATAGGATTTGAGTTCATTTTTGTTTGCATGTCAACTAAATTATAAAATCGAGCGTACCAAGTATTTAAGCTCGGTACGCAAGGCCGTCAGTAAACTCAGTAATTTCTCTTAAAGTCCCTCAAAGCTATGGAATTGGGACTTCATCATTTGTCACGTCACAACCATCTTAATTTATATCACTGTATCTGGCGGCGGCACACCGGCAATTCAATGCAAAATCTGTCTGGAGCAGACAGTAAAATGTATAAAATGTTGTGCTCCGCTTCAGCTACCCATCTTAACCCACGTTCAGGCTTGATTGCGTCTACCCGGGCGCCATCAAATGCACTCCTTAATGTAAACAAGTTTTCAAAGAGCCTCTTTATACAAGAAATAATAGCGTCCAGTATTTGTGTAGAACTATTCGACTATATGACAGGGCCCGAGTACAAAAAATATTGAATGCACATTGTAGTAGCAGCGGAAAGTTTTGCATTTTCAATATTAAAAATCTTTTGTCGCTTTCCTTTATGTTCGTCACAATTTATGCTGGTGAGTTATAATATACTTTGAATAAGTTTATTTTCACGCAGTGGAGTACATTTCGTGGTTTGCTAAGTTAGAGAGCGGATGGTTGTGCTAAGCCTGAGGGAATAAAATGTCATTTTTAAAGAAAACTATCATAATATAGTTTGGGATATTTATGCTTTTATGATGAGTCAAAGCCTTTTGCAAAATTTTGCTGTAACTGAGATAAAGATACTTCTTATTTAAGTAGACTATGGTCTAAGCCATACCTATAGTTCCTTCGTTGTTAGGGGAGACTTGTGCTCCTCGGTGGAGACTTTCATAATAATAACTAGCTGCCGTCCCGCGGTTTCATCCGCGTAATACCCGTTCCCGTGATCACTTATGGGTATGAAAAATAGATACTACCCGCTTCTCAGACTTACAGAATATGCATATAATATTTAATAAAAATCGGTCAAGTCGTTTCGGAGGAGTATGGGAACTAACATTGTGACACGAGAATTTTATATATTAGATAGATAATGTATTTATTTGAGCCAAAAAAGTTATAGTTATCCAAAAGCATATATAAGAAAGAGAACATGGGATGTTTGTTTATATAGCAATGATGATGATGAAAGAAAATATTAAGAATAAGAAGGGAGTGAACAGATTCTTACAGGGTCGACAACGCGTGAGTGACGCCCCTGGTGTTGCAAGCATCCATAGGCTACGGTAACTGCTTCCCATCAGGTGGGACCGTATGCCTGTTTGCGGTATAAAAATTTATATTTTATAGTAAAGTGAAAATTGATTAATAAAATTAACTACTCCGCCATTAATATATTTAATTACATGCTCTTTTGTTCAACATGTCAGTGTTTTAATGTTATATTTCATTGAATAGAGTAAATTCAATAGGATTTGCAATATATACAACACAAAAGCTGTTGAAAGCTTATTTATTCGTAAAAGCTCTGTTCAAATATTGCTATGGGATATAGAGGATTACATTCTCTTTATAGTGAATTAAACTGAAAGCTCGGTAAAATTATTATTATTTATTTTTGGGGTAGGTACCTACGTATTGCAAAAATATCAAATATTTTTAAAATTATAAAAAAAAAAACAAATATTGGAGCATTGTATGTGAGAGGTATTATTACCTAGAAAATACTATTACAGTCATTCAGATAATAGTTTAGTTACTACAAAATTATTTTTCCTTAATGACACAGGCTATAAACACAGGAATCATAAATTTAGCAAATGCTAGTAAAACCATAGACTTGAAGTTAGCATTCACATATCTATACTACCTAATATTATAAAGGAGTAGAGTTTGTTTGTTTGTTTGCTTGAACGCGCATCCTGAATCTCAGGAACTACCGGCCCGATTTTAAAAATTCTTTCGGTGTTAGTTAGTCCATTTATCGAGGAAGGCTATAAGCTATATATCATCACGCTACAACTAATAGAAGCGGAGCACCAATGAAGAATGTTTCAAAATCGGGAGTTTTTATTTCCTTTTGTGAGCTTTCGCTGTGTACGCTGCGTAAACGGTTAAAGTTACGCTAAAATGATGTATGGCATTGCCCTTAACATCATTCGATTTCAATGATTATCTTAGGAGATATCGCAAATTTAAAATAACATTGCAGTAAAATAATGATCAAGTACTGTACTGCGCGCGCCTTTATGTGCCGGGCCGGCGCGTGCAGTCATCAGTTAGCTATGCGAGACCATCCTTCTACGTATACGAAGGGGGTTGAAAGTAAGCGTTAGCCCAAAGTAACTATTCCACGCGGACGGAGTCACGGGCAGAAACTAGTTTTCATATAATTCTTCATAATTTAAATCTTGAATCTTAACACCGACTATATATGTGACGATATAAAAATCTATGAATAATTTTCGAAAACCTAAAAACAACATCAACAATTTTAAGCCGATATTCACGAGAGCGGAAATACACAATATATCTCTATATACTGCTCACACTTGATTCTCTCTTAAGTACTCACACGACCAAATAACTTGACCTATATACATTAGTTAATCACTGCGAATTTGCGAACGAAAAGGTTAGAACGAGAGGTCTCTACAATTTGGCTGGTTCGTATAACACTTGGACAGAATCCAAACCGTCCGAAACGGTGCTACTTACTGCCACATAACAGTTTTCATGTGACACAAGTAAATAACTAGAAATGCTTTGAGGTTATTGATTTTTACATAACGAAACTAACATATCTATCTTTATATATATATATAAAATAAAGTCGTGTTAGTTACACTATTTATAACTCAAGAACGGCTGAACCGACATAGCTGAAAATTTGTGGGGAGGTAGCTCAGAACCAGGAGAGGGACATAGGATACTTTTTATCGATCTTATTACGCGGGTGAAACCGCGGGGAGCCACTAGTTTTGTATAAAAACATGCAAAACTAAACCTTATTTCATGAAATGAAAATAAAAAGGATAACTTTCAAGTAGACCTCTAAATACTCTTACAGTCTGCAATGTCGTACAGTAACGTTTAATTCAATATATAAAATTATTATCAACAAATAATAATTTTAATGAAATATATTTATCATTCAACTTAATTTGGGACGAACAATGGGTCAACATCGCAATAAACTGGATCCCACTAAACGTTAGATGACATCGCAGCAGACCTAAAAGGAGATGACGTAACTACGGGGCCACTTCCCAAAGGATTGGTCCAGCAAAGCTCAAAACCTCAAAATAGAGTGGAGAAAATAAGGGGAGGCCTTTGCCTTGCAGTGGGATAGCACAACCTAATCTATACCAATATTATAAAGAGGAAAGAATTGTTTGTTTGTAACAAATAGGCTCCGAAACTACCGAACCGATCTGCACAATTCTTTCATTAATAGAAAGCTACGTAATTCATAAATAACATATAGGCTATATTTCATCCCCGTATATCTACGGAAACGGCGGCTATTAATAAATAAATAATTAAACCGTCAACTATTACAAAAACGAATATGCAAAGATACATCATTTAGCCTATGGGCACTAACCACAAAGCCGACCAGGTTATACTATATAATAAATAGGCAAATACAAACCACCGCAATGAGGTGTAAGTAGACCAACAACTCCATGATTTACGGTGGCCTAATAATGAGGAACCTCGCCGGGGTACAAGCACAGGCACGGGTACATAAAACAATGCTTCAGAAAAGAGTGGCATAATAAAAATTACGTAGGTAGCGTATGAAAGCGGGCGAAATAAATCAAATTACAGTCGCCTGTATGCCTTTTACCTTTGTACGGGTTATATTAAATTAAATAGGCGTATAAAAGGTACGCGAAACGTATTCGCAATTTTTTATTTTGTCAACTCCCTTCTACATCACGTTAGGAAATAAATTATATTGTCGAGTAAGTATGTTAAATAAGAATCGAAATGATATAATGATAATACATTATGTTAATATGTTTTTGACTCGACCATAAATGTCTGAGAGGTTTAAATATAATATTTAAATAAATATAACCAACTTGAAACTGTATTAAATTATTATAGGTATTAATAACATCATATTTGTATAGAAATAGTACTGAAAAAGCAGTCAAAATTGACAAAATTTAATCAACAATTCACATAAAAAAGTTATACAAAAACTAACAAGCCAAATAGCCGACAGTATTCAATTAAGCTTTCCTATTACATACAAAAAAGTCATATTAATATTTTAGTTTTTTCGTTGAAATTAAAATGGGTGAATGCGCCATTTTTCAATAAAAACCAATTTCCGAAAAGCGTGAATTACTTTTGCTTCGAAATCGCGAGTGTATGTTACTGTGACGCACGCCAGGCCACTGCCTTCCCATATCATACACTAGTTGACCCGCGCAACTTCGTTAGCCCCACTTGCCCGCATGTTTGATTCATGCTCCGCTCTTTTTCATCATAGCGAGATGATAAATAGCCTATAGCCTTCCTTGATAAATGAGCTATGTTACACTGAAAGAATCCTTCAAATCGGACCACAAGCGGACCCAGCAGATGTCGTGCCGGAAAGGCAACGCCACCTACTGGGTCCAAATGTCGATCCAATTTTCAAACTATCTCCAAATTCATTGAAATATACAGTCAAATTTGTATCCAAATCTAACCAGCTATTTAGGGGGCGTTAGGAAATATTATTAATATAATAATCACCTCAATAAATATCCTGGGACATTTTTCACAGACGGCCAATCGGATTCTAAAGTAAGGATTCGAACCCACGACCCGCGCCTTGAAAGTCAGGGTCACTAACCACAAACAAAGCCAACCGGGCTGTCAAATATTATAATATACATATATTAAAAATAAATCTTCACAAATATACAACTTATACAAACGAGCATTGCAAGCCCCCTCAAATATTTAATCTATAGTTCCAATTACTATCATTGAAAAACATTGGAAAAACGGGACAGACAAAGTTGCCTTAACTAGTCCTCTATATGTAGTACGTACATGTACCGACATGTAGCAACATGCGAGACAATCATGACAAAGGGAGGCATGTTCGTAGGTAATTTACGGCCTTCCAAGGCAAGGCATTAACCCTCGCCCTTTTATTACAACACCGAGCCTGAGGTCGAGGCCCTAGTCCCTAGGCCCTAAATCATTATTGTTACACCTGGGCGTCAAGTCGGCTATTATATTTTTGTCACAATACTTATTCGATTGCTGCTCAGTTGGTTTTGACAGTCTACTGACGCACGCTGTATAGTTCAATTATCGGTCAGTGACCATCTTTAAATGGCAGACTATTTTCAGACCAGTTTAAATTTTATATAGTGAAAGCTTGACAAAGTTTTCTTTAAGCTCTATCATTCGTTAATTGCGGTATTAAGGGAGAAGTTAAATGTTTAGTACGATTCTTTACAGAAGTGGGTATATTTGGTGAAATTTACAAAATATATTTTTTTATTATCTTATAAAGTTTTGAGGTTGTAGGGGGTAATTTACTGAACTTATTTTACCAACAGAAATACAAGGTTTTTCTCAGTGTCATATTTTATCCCAATGTTCCTACGGAAATATAAAACCCCGTGGTTAAAGCTAGTAATTTATTAATTTGAAGACAAATCAGTTAAATTTCATTTACATACATTCAGTCAAGTTTCAAACAGGCTTAGTCATACAAAAGTCTAAAATCTATAGATATTCAATAGACATTATATAAGATACTAGCTGCCTCCGCGCGGTTTTACCCGCGTAGTTCCCGTTCCCGTGGGAATACAGGGATAAAATATAGCTTATGTCACTCAGTGATAATGTAGCTTTCTAATGAAAAAAGAATTATTAAAATCGGTCCAGTATTTTTTGAGTTTATTCGTTACATACAAAAATACAAATCTTTCCTCTTTATAATATTAGTGTAGATGTAGATTAATGTCAATGCCACAGTGACCTACAGACGACAAAACATTCATAACATAGCACATAACGTTGTAACTCGTGACCAGTAAAATGGGTAGTAAATCTTCCCCGAGTGTCGCAAAGACGCAGAGTTTCACTAAGATCTATCACAGACTATATAAAAACCCTAATAAATGGGTTTTTATAAGGTGATCATGGGACCCTATCGGTGGGGATTGCTTCTATGAACATAAACTATAGATGTATTCAATTTCTAGTTCCAAATATATATTTACTTAAAGTATCAGTGTTTAAGCCACGACTTTTGCTAATTTATTAAAAAATATCTAGATAATGAAACTAGCTTTTGTGGAATACACCATTT
The DNA here is from genome assembly GCA_905147785.2 of Thyatira batis. NCBI lineage: Eukaryota > Metazoa > Arthropoda > Insecta > Lepidoptera > Drepanidae > Thyatira > Thyatira batis. The sequence continues at coordinate 11,508,447 of LR990489.1, forward strand.
ATATTTCTTGTAAAAATTAACAAATTAGTTTTACCACGATGTTGTGCTAAATAATATGTGCCTAAATAATAATAAAAATTATCATTTTTTTTTTATCACAAACCCCAATTTGACGTATCAGACTATTATCAGCTCATATACTCCACTAAGGACCATAAGCCTCCCCTAACAATGTGGGGTTTAAACTATAGTCCACCACGCGGGCCTAGTACGAGAACACTCCAAAACCAGGGAGGTTCAAGAAACCGTAATACATAGGTATCGACTGACAATTTACGAGTCTCCTATATTAGCACCCCCTAAACTTTATTACAGCAGTAATATTGTTATGAAAATGTGACCGGGGGTACCTGGTCTCTGCCAAATGGGATTTTATGCGCCTCCGTTTTGCGAGAGTCAGATTATATGAGCGATGGAGTTAACAGCTCCATCTTGCGATTTCCTTGTATCCTTGATTGATAGGGGTTTAGTAACATATGGATTATGAATTTTTATTTATTTATTTTTAACATTATGTATAAAACAAATAAATAAATATAGTTCTAAAAATGTTTTTGCCTTCGCCAGATAATAAGAAAAATGTACTGGTACTTCTCAGTTGAAGGGCGGCTTCCGAACAGGTAGGCCTTTTTTACAGCTTCAACCCTTAGTCCTCTCTTAATAAATGGCCTTGAATTTGAAATATTAAATAGTTTAATATGTTTCTATTGAAAAAAGAATGTTTATTAGGTTTTCTATTTCCTCTCACAACACAAAACATATTTTATCAGAATATCTAATTCGGTCTAAGGAAATAATTTGGGCTGAAAGTAAATCCTTGGTGTTATCACGGTAATTGTAGTAATTTCATATAAAAGTGGGTAATTATAGAAGATTACAAAATTACCGGCAGTAATTACGCCGACTTTTGGTTTTAGCTTTTATTTTTTGGGCAATTTGAAGGTCTTAACCTAAACCATTCTCATTACTCATGCTGATTTATTTGTAACTAGATTAATAGCTATATAAGAGCGTGCTGATATTTAAATCTACGATAAGTTCTTGCAATATTATGGTATCAGGGACAGGTTAAGTATGGGATTATTTCCAGAGAGGGAGCCAGGAGACTCATAGCACAGGAAAACCTAGTTTGGGCTCCTGTCTTCCACAACTAAATGTACCTACCTGTTTATTAAATAAATAAATAAATAATTTAATAAATTTTGTATTTTTTATATGTGGGAGAAAATAAACGAAATTATTTTACATTCAAAATCATGTATTTAGGCCGTAACAAGTATCTATGCAGGTCAAAATAACTCAGCATTTTACATGTTACAGTTTATTTATCAAACATTATCATAATGTACGTCTACTTTAAGCCTAACCTCATTCCGTAAACACTCACCAAAGCCATCAGAACTCGAACAGAATCGATTGATAGATCCTTGTGTGCTGAGCTGAGCATGTTCACTGCTTAATATATGCATTTCCATTAAGCAAACTTCAGTTTTAGATTAAAGACCAGCCGACCACAAGCACGGACAACTTGCTAATCCTTCGCTTAGAACCGACGGACTGTGCAAATATTTTATGCATAGTTAGTACATAATAACCTACGTTACGTTCGTGGAGTTCAACTCGGAAAATCCCGAAAGTTTTCGCATTCTAAAGCTACCCGATATGCACGCTTCAGGTATATTGGTCGACAGTTTACCTCAATTACTTGTAAAATATTACATTGAAATTATCATGTACCTTAATTTTTATTTATTTTCATATGTAAATTTTATTATTGACTAGAAAGTTTAAGTCTCAGATGGCTTTTAAACCCTTACGCGGACTGTTTCAGTGAGCGCAGAGGGTTTTCAACCGAATGTTAAAATTTACACATAACAAAAATATATATAAAACAACAACCTTTGTATTCCGTTACTAGCTAACTAGAATGTACTGTTAAAGTAATACGACATTGTATGTAAATTACTGCATAGAACGAACGATGGTTAAATCATTTGGATATAGTTTAAACAAAAATACTAATAATTAGAAATAGGGATTCGGCTGGGCTGGTAGAAAATATTAAAACAAATAGGTCAAGCCTTTTCGAAGTATTTTCTAAATTTGTTGCATCAACCAATGCGAGTACAAAATAATATCGTACTGAGAAATCACAAAAATAAGTACCACTGGCATTCAATTTGCTATATCATTTCTACACTATTTGATATTGATACTGACGTCTATCGTTAAATTGAACGCGTTAGTTCGAAGGCAAATTGCCTTGTAGATGTAGATACACGACGTTTATGGCGCCCTAATAATTATTATCCAAGTTTGTTGTAATGGTGGTAATTTATGTCTCTCCGTATGTGCGCACCAATCGTCATTATACGGTAGAAATGATTTTTCATATAGATAAAGATAAAGATAAAGATAAAGATAAAGATAAAGATAAAGATAAAGATAAAGATAAAGATAAAGATAAAGATAATTTATTGCTCGAAAAACAGGTAATACATAAGATCTTCAGTTTATGTTTTGTGGTTCTACATTTTTCGCTATAACAGCATGCAATTTTTATTAATTTTTAATTTAACTGAATCCATAAAGACATGTGATTCTAAGCCTATTATGAAATTATATTATACAAGATTAATAAATAAATAAAAAATCATTCGGTAATACAGCTAAATATACAGGTTCATGTCAATGTAAATGGATATTAAATGTTACAATATAAATAAAATTACAAGTGTCTTAGGATATTTTAAATGTCATAAATTCTGTCAGATTATAAAACGAATATTCAATTAACAATTTCTTTAATTTAATTTTAAACAATGTCAAAGGTAATTCCCGCAATATCTTGGGTATTTTATTATAAATATTTATCGCCATGAAATAACAATTTCTTTTATTGAGCATACTGGAACATTTTGGCATGTTAAGCTTAGTAGGGTCTCGCGATAGAAAACGTTTATTTTCGTTTGCCTTCATAAAAAGATGGGGGTGCTTTTTTACAAAAATTGCAGCTTCTAGAATATAGAGAGAGGTTACTGTAAGAATTTTTAGTTTTTTGAAAAGTGGCCTACATGATTCATATGGTCCTACGCCACATATTGCCCTTACACACTTTTTTTGGGACATAAATACTTTGTCAATGTCTGTGGAATTTCCCCACAGTAGTATGCCGTATCTTAGGACTGACCCAATATAGCCGTGATAGGCATTGATAGCTGTTCGTTCGTCTGTAATTTGCTTTAGTTTTCTTAGTGGAAAGACAAATTTATTGACCTTTGTGCATACACTTTTTACTTGTATCTTCCAGTTGCAATGTCTGTCAAGAACAATACCTAAGAACTTTGTATCTTCCACTTCTTCAATAATCTTCCCATAACAACTAATATTTATGTCTGAATGCTGGGTCTTGTAATTTTCGAACTGGATAATTTTGGTTTTTGATAGATTAGCTGTCAGATTATTTTCATTTAACCAGTCTGTTATTGATTGTACAGTAGTATTGAGGGAAAGCTCATAGTCAGTATTCCTATTTTTGGGTACAATTACTGAGATGTCATCAGCAAAAAGTATGCATTGGTGTTCTGTAATATTAGGGATATCGTTAACATACAGTATAGGTGTCAATTTTGTGAATATGACAGCTGGGAACCAGAGATTATACCCACGTTCCTGGGGTATACATTTTTCCGGGATAAAAAGTAGGTTATTAACTGTGTTGCAAATTGCATCCAAATCTAGAAAGGTAACACAACGGTAATAATAAAATATATAAAAAAGCCATATCTTTCATATTCTAAAATAAAGATTTTAATCCAAGAAATAGTCGGATTTTTAGTCATGTTACAAACAGTTACCAAGTATTCTAGCTTATCTACACTAATATTATAAAGAGGAAAACTTTGTTTGTTTGATTGTAATGAATAAGATCAAAAACTACTGGACCGTTTTTAAAAATTCTTTCACCATTCGAAAGCTACATACACAAGTAACAACTTTTTTAAAGCTATATTTTATCCCTGTATTCCCACGGGAACGGAGACTAGGAGCTACGCGAGTAAAACCTCGTTGAGGCAGCTTGTTATTAATAAAAATATTGTTATTATACTTGCTAACTAAACATACTAAGTACAATTTTGAATCGCTTTAATTATAAAAACTGGTCTAAAATTCATTTTCTGTTATTTCTGCTAATATTATATTAACTAAAATAACTATTATAACAGAAAATAAACTATACAAGATTATTACAACCTACACAAAGAATACTAAACTTTATAATAATAGTGGTAAAACACAAAATTAATATGAAATTCAGATTCGACAGCGCGTTCCCGGCGCGGTGTGTCTACCAAGATACGAATTTAAATAAAAATTATGATAATTTTAAAACCACATACATGCTTTTTACTTCATTTTATAGTAGTTTACTTTTATAAAATACTAGTGGTTCCCTGCGGTTTCACCCGCGTACTCGGGAGATCTTCCATTTTCTGAACGAAGAAGATCGTTTCAAAATGCCAACGCGAAGTATAATATCAAAGCTGCCTCCGCACAGTTTCACCCGCGTAGTTCTCGTTCTCGTGGGAATACAGGGATTAAATATAGCCTATGTTACTCAGTGATAATGAAGCTTTCTAATGAAAAAATAATTATTAAAATCGGTCCAGTACTTTTTGAGTTTATTCGTTACATACAAAAATACAAATCTTTCTTCCTTATAATATTAGTGTTGAAGTGTAGATTGGATGAAAAAGGTTGAAAAATAAAGTCTTTTGATAGTCAAATTTAATTTAAAACTTGATAAATTATATTAACAAGCAAAGAGCAACACAAAAGGCAAGGAAAGGGTGAATTATAATCACCTGAAGTTAATAATTAAACTAGCTTTTTGGCCCAAAGTTAAACCCTTTGAGAGATGTACGTATTTCTAAAAATACCTGTTTAAGTACTCATCTTAATTTGTCACTAATTTTATCTCGAAGCCTTTGCTGTCTGTCTATCAAATTTAATAGATAAAATTTTGTATTGTATTTTATTTTTGTATTTTTAATGACTTTGTTGTATAATCTATAGCTTTTTTTGGGTTAAATAAAGACATTATAACTATTATTGTTATATAATTTAAAGGCAAAGTTAAATTATATAAAATTTACCGCTAGACAAAAGTAAGATTAGAATTTACTTTATCCCCCATTTCTATCTCTCAAAGTAACCACAGACAGAAACAAAACATTCTCATACTGAGAAACTAATCTCCGTAGCGATTAGTGCTACGACGCTACGCCGTAGCAGCGCTACGATAATCGCGTGTAGTTTAATTGCTCAAGATTTTATTGTTTCACTAAATGTTAGTAATTATGTAGTTAACTTATTTTGTTCAGAAAGTGTTGAGGAAATGTGGCTATTTAATATAACTACTATTTTTATGGAATAAAATAAATACTCACAATTTATAAGCATAATAAATCTTTAGAGATTTGAGCCAAATATATAATTAGCGCAAAGCAAAGTCCTTACAAAATTCAAAACTATTTTTATATGTCAATAATTTCATCAATTAAAATTACCGTAAAATTAAATAAATTTAACTGAAAAATTCCTACCACTTGACCTAGAAAAATTAAAAAAGTCGCAAAAAAAAGCTATGTTCCATTTCTCCCCGACCATTCTAAACGCCCATAATTACGTAACGTACCGTAGCTATGTTGCTACGGCGTAGCACTAATTGCTACGCAACTCGTAGAGGCTGCTACGAAGAGCGTAGGTTAATTGCTATGGCCGCTTTTCTCCTGTGCCTTGTGCTGCTAACGATAATACGAGAATACTTAAACTCTTATATAAAATATTTATTTAAATGAAAAAAAAATTTTTTTTGTAACTTAAAAAATTCTATTAAAATTAAATTCTTGTTAAAAAAATATTTTTACTACAGTATCGTTTTAAATTCATATTTAAAACTAACGATTAAATTAGATAATTAATCGAGTTAAATACTTAATTGAACAATACAAAAAATATATAAAATTCGCAAAAACCAAACGAAAAACCTTTTCAAAAGTTGCGCGACACAAACTTTGTTCCCTTAACTCTTACTGATAAACATCTTAAAATAAAACCTCACTTACAACTCTTTAATCTAAAAAAAAATTATTGTATATAAAAATCCACTCACCGATGATCACTATAAAACCATAAAATCGACATTATAATACATAATCGGTTCACACAACAATATTTATTTAAAACGCTAATTTAAACGGTAAAGGACGAAAAGACACACACTTTCACTGTTTGTTTTACATGCCATCCATCACTTAGTAGGTATTTTAAAACGATTTGGGCCAAAGTCATTTCGCGCGTGAGACACAGAGTTTGCGTGTCATCTGTACATGTCGAGTGGGACGTCTGCCGCGCGCCGCAGTCGGCCGCCGACTGGTCACAACCGCTTGTGTTGCCACATGCGCACCACACAGGGACTAAATAAATTTTATGTAGGTTAAATAATTATTTTTTTTTACTTACCATTTTAAGTGTAAAAACTATATTGTAAATTTTAATAAAGGTGTTAAAATTATGGGTATTTTTTTAGGTAAAAAAAATAAATACTGAAATTTTTGCACATTGATAGATAGCGGTTTTTTTACGTACAGCAACCACTAGCAGAATATACGTACTTGATTTTTATATACGTTCCATTATGTTAGTATACAATACTTTAGGACTATGTTAGTACGATAATAACACAATTACAAAAACATGAAAGTGGGTCTAGGTAGTGTAGGTTACATGAAGCCTGGAGCAGAGGTTTATGTACCGACCGTCCAGCCTAGATGATTTGCCTTGTACTAGATTCTAAAGGTGTTTAAATTATGGGTAATTTTGTAGGAAAAAAATTTAAATACTGCATTTTTTTTTGCATGAACCAACAGTGGTTTTTTTTATACGTACACCAAATATACAGTGAACTCATCTACAAATATTTAGCTTCAATTGACCCTTAACAGATTGGTTAGAATATAAAATAATTCTATAAGGGATATTTCCCGAAATTATGGGAGATTGTGCCTAGTTCGGGAGCGAGTGGGGCGTGGTACGCATGCGCGGGCCGGCAGCCCCGCCCTGCCCGGGGCGCAAGCCTTGTATCTGACATTTGAAACTTTCACAAACACGCAGACTGCTTGACGTATTTCTAGTTAGAAAAATATACGAAATAGGCTATGGCTTTATGCCTGTGATGGTCGATTTTTGAACATATTAACTACATAAAGGTTTTACTAAAACTAACTTTAAAAAAACCTAGGTCTGTTAGTACGGGGCTAGTTTTGAAGGCTATATTTTGGACCTTGTTTTAATCTATCGTTTTTATTCCTCGAAGTATGGGGAAAATATTATATGAATTTTGTTTTTTATAAATATAGTCTACAAAAAAACATACTTTTTCATTTTTCTTCATCTATAACTACATAATTAATTAGGTAGTAAAATACAAATTGATCGACCAAAAACACAATCATAATATTTTCAAAAACTATCGAGTTTCAGTTTGTGAAAACAACATACTCTTCCCTCTCTATCGCACCACATGTGGGTGAGAGAGATAAAATACATTGCGGCCATAAATTTCGAGCACGTGGCAAACGCCGTCGCGTGAAACCGTTTTTATTGGCGATTGTCATGCATTGATATATTCGTCAATGACGTTTTAAAAAGTATAAAAGAAGACATTAATTATAGCGCGTTTTTCCATGTTATTGATCGTCATCGTCAGCTCATATACGTCTCCACCGAGGAGCTCGAGCCTCCCCTAACATCGAGGGGCTATAGACCATAGTCCGCCACGCGGGACTAGTGCGGTGCGACTTCACATGCCTTTAATTGTGACATCTCGGGCATGCAGGTGTAACCGCCCCCCTCAGACCCAAGCCGAATAAAATATTAAATTATAAAATATAGTGATAAATATGAATAAAATATAATGATAAGAGATTGTTGGCCCCGTGAGGCGGGGAGGAGGCGCCCCACGGCGGTATCCGCGCTTCCCTGTAGAGCTCGACCCAGACTGGACACTCTTCCACCAACCGTTCAATATCAAATATATTAATAAATAAATAAGTAAATACATAAAATATATATAAAAGAGGATGAGCACACCGAACCTAACTAAGGCAGTCAATGTTTAGCTCAGTGTAAAAGATAGTATTCTAATTATCCGCATGGCCTCCAGACGTACCCCGCACGTTCCAGCACGAGCCCGGGCCCGCCGGTATCCGATACGAAATACCTGTGCGCATCACGGTACACCCTTATGAAGGGAGAGTTGTGCCCCTCGCAACATAATGTTGAAGTAACTCATAGCCTCCAATGGCATCCCATGCATACAAGCACTGAAGTATATGAGGATGAGTTGTGAGTTCACCAGCATACACAGAGTACCAGTCTGCCTAAGACAGGATTGTAGACCGATTCAAAACAACTTGGAAGGTGTTTAATATTGCAACCATGTAATCGGAAGTTCAGCACTGGTATCTCGGGATATGTATTAGATGATGGCTCCCTATTACCATATCAGCATTCTATGTAGGTAATTGGCGTCAATATTATTATAGTAGATTTATAGATTTTTGATAATGTGGTAATATTTTATTGTGTACATACCACATGTGACGATGAATAATATTGTACGCATATATCTGCTGACATGGGCCCTGCCTAACCAAGCTCTTTAGCTTACTACGTTTGCCACGACAACAACACCGTAGTGCATGTCATACATCCAGCTCTGAACCCCAATCACAACGGCAATCAACAAATAATTTAGTATTTAAATTACTGAGCATCAACATTTAATAACCTTCTCTGTCCAAGACGTCAGTCAGTAAATGTCATAGAATGGGACCAAAGATATAAAATATGTCATGTTATATTTATGTGATAAATTCGTATAATATTCCATCAGCTTGGGTAATTAAATGGCAATCAATATAAATAAATAAACACTCACCGAGTTTCCCAGGTATAATACTTCAAACTCACTTACTTCACCGTTATAGCTTACTCTACCTAGTATCGATACTGCCTACGTGTAGCGCTACAATTACGAACTGCCCTACGTGATTCGTGATCAATCTCTCCCTAATCACCCGTCTAATATCTCTATACGTCCTAACACTTAGCCGGTCTAGCCTAGTCCGTACCCTACGCTAGCCTAACCCCGTCCGTTCCCTTTGCCAGCCTAAGCTCGTCTGTCCCTTCCTCATCACCATCCAGATCCCTCAAGGAATCGGTTTGTCATAAAAAACCCCTGGCACCTTAAGTTTCGTATTTCTAATTTATTAGCCTTTTGGGGTCTTGTCCCACGGCCGAGAAGTAATCACAGATGTGAAGTGCATCTTTTGTTTTTAAGTGTTAAACTCTCAAGTTCTTTCTAAGAACGTTTGAAAGGAATAGTTTTAAAATGCCAATAAATTAACAACATTTATGTCACAGGCGATAATAAATGGCACTTGGGTATTTTGTTGGGTAAAATGAGCTTTAAACTCTGAAATATATAATTTTTAAATAATATTGAATATTGGGTAGGGCTATACCGTTACACAGGTTTCCTCACGATGTTTTTCCTTCAACGAAAGCCAGTGGTGGAATCCGTACGTAAGTTTTTATAAACTCAGAGGTAGGCCAGGGATTTGAACGTGCACCCTCATGATTGTGAGTCGGGGCGTATATATGTGTATGTATGTGTAAGTATGTATGTCATGTTATTGATATTAAATGATAATAATTTTAAACAAATCAACGAGTCCTTCCCAAGATCAGATCTATAAGTCAGTTGAAAAAGTGGAATTATTGTCTGCTTGCGGATTGGCTCCACTGGTATATAGATAATGTAGCATATATTGAAATCGTGTCAATCCATTACGATACCAATGTTGGACAAACTTACTGAATTATTAACATTACTTTTACGTAAAATTTTGGCAAACTTCTTACTAAAGTTACATCAATTATATTTTAACTAAATTATATGCAATTAGAATTTAAAACTAACGAATTAAACAAATAAACATTTATTTTTTTAAGAGAAAATAATTCAATGAAATAATGAAATAAATTTATTAATTCAACTAGGCCTTCACAGGCACTTCTGAAACGTCGACTCTAATGCTCATGCTCATGCTCTTTAATGCATGCAATTAATTTCCAAAGCGAATTTTATTTCAATCAATAATTACACGCTCCACACCCCGACATAAAGGTTTGCAGAAGGTAAAAAACCATCAGAGGGTGGAAAATTACCTGAACGAAACTCACTCCAAATTATACGTAACCAAAAACAAGGTAACGACATCTTGAAAGTTTGCGATCCATCAAAATTACAAATAGGAAAAAGGCGGCGCGCCGCTCACCATTTTCAGTTTATTAAAATTCGGTACGCGAGTTTGTTTAGGAAATTGCAACCAATAATTGTGCCGCCGTGTGATTTTAGATCATTAGTAAAAATTTTAATTATGTCATAAATATTACAGTTTTGGATCCAACACATTACCGTTTCCGGCATGCAAAAGCTATAAATTTTTGTGAAAACATACAAAATTGACACACAGTACTGTGGTGCATGCTAACATGTCGACTTTAGGCTTTATTTTTAATTAGCTGATTTGATTCCATGATATTATATGGTGACCAGTGCCAATTTATATATTTACGATATCAAGGAGAGATGGGAGCTTAAAAGCTCTCATAATCATCAGCTCATATACGTTCCACAAAGGAGCTCAAGCCTCTCCTAACATCGAGGGGATTTAGGCCATAGTCCACCACGCGGGCCCAGTGCGGATTGGCGCACTTCACATGCCTTTAATTGTGACATCTCGGGCATCTCATGATGTTTTTCCTTTACCGAAAGCCAATGGTGTGAATTCGTACGTAATCCTACTAATATTATAAATACTATAAATACTAATATCCTACTAATATTATAAATGCGAAAGTTTGTATGGATGTTTGTTACTCTTTCACGATCCAACGGCTGAAGGGATCTGCTTGAAATTTGGCACAGAGCTAGAATATGTTCTGGAATAACACATAGGCTACTTTTTATCCCGGGAACGCGGGTGAAACCGCGGGGAGCCACTAGTTTTATATAAACTCAGAGGTAAGGGATTTGAACATGCACTCTCATTATCGTGAGTAGTGCATTCACTAATAGGTATGATACATACAATCTATAATACAAATGGTCGCCATGGCCGAAATCGGTCGGACCAATCATCATCATCATCATCATCATCATCATCATCATCATCAATACAAATATAGAACGACCTCTTTCATAAAAAGAGAAAACAAACTACAAATTCAATAACATAACATTAAACAGTGTACTCCATGCATTCAAATAAAAAGAGTGTTCTAATAAACACACCTACTGAAGTATCCCACAATTGCAAAATGTATGCGCAGTAAATAAATTCATAAATGCAAAATTGTGTAACCCTCCCTCCACTTCACGGAATGGGGTCATATGAACCGAGCATTAACTTGTTACTTCGATTGTTTAATTATTATTGCCGTTTGATCGCTGTGGGGTTAACCAGTGGATTGCATTTTTTGCTCGAACAGAGCCGATGCTTTTTTATGTGTATATTAACTAACATTTGTAGCGTAGTTTTAATCGAATTGAGGTTGAATATAATGCATTTTATGACTGACTATCTGCCTCCGCGCGGTTTACCCGCGTAGTTCCCGTTCCCGTGGGAATACAGGGATAAAATATAGCCTATGTTACTCAGTGATAATGTAGCTTTCTAATGAAAGAAGAATTATTAAAATCGGTCCAGTACTTCTTGAGTTGATTCGTTACATACAAAAATACAAATCTTTCCTCTTTATAATATTAGTGTAGATAGTGTAGACTACGCCGGTAGGCTTTGTATTTAGCGATCCTGACTTTCAAGAGGGCGACAGTCGTAGGTATGAATTTTTGCATGAATATATCTGTTTGTTCTATGTATGTATCATCATCATCATCAGCTTATATACGTCTCCACCGAGGAGCTCGAGCTATAAATAACTAGGTAGTTAGTATATAGGTACATACAATTTATTTTTGGGCTATGGCAAAATCGTTCCAACGTCATTCCATATTGAAATGCATATAGCAATACTTTTAAAAAACTACAAAGGTCAGAGTTCAGAAATAGTCGATCATTATAAAGAGTCATATTTTAAATTGAGATCCAGTTTTACACTGTTGAATAGTTATATTCGCACGTGTAGGCAGGCGCGACCCACGCTGTAGCGTAAACTTAAGTTACAATAGGTAGTTCGACTTTGAATTCTCACTATTTTCATGACATTTCTAGTAACGTTATTTTAGATAGAGTAATAAATTAATCTGGGATATTCTACCATGTAGGTTTTTATGTGATCTATACATTGTATTCTAGTCAGTATTGTTTTTTGACGTGACAACGTCTTATAAATTGGTTTGCCGGGTGACACTTCAAGAAACTGCGTTACGCTCCGCTCACGTTACGTCACGTTATGTTTTAAATTGTTACTATTATTTCATCCTTCTTCCTACTATACGAATGAATATTCACATTAAAATTATTTTACCACTCAAAGTCGTTGTCACGTAAAACTTTCGCCCGTATACCGACTTTACAGGCAACCAATTTTTTTTATATACCGTAAAGGTAGCAAACAGGCATACAGTGCCAAGCGGGAAGCGGTTACCGTAGGTAGCCTATGGACGCTTGCAACACCGGGGATGTCGTTCACGCGTTGCCGACCTTGTATTATTTATAATATATAATAAATATATGTGTATTATTTTGACTGTTTTATATCTAAGCAAAATTTGAAAAGAGTAGGTAATTACAGAGTTTATTGCTGGCTCTTCTCAGCATAAGTAACTCTTCTAAACCTTATAACACATAAGTGAAACCCATATTTGAATAAAAATATTTAGATTTAAAATATTAAACCATTGTTATAGATGATATAGTCGTAAGGCAATATGAATTGTGTCACTCCTTAAATTTTATATAGCAACACCAACCATAGACACATCACTTCACAGGTATTCTCTCAAAATTCGTGTTTCAATGAAAATAGTGCGCAGAAAACGCGTAGGCAAAGCCAAAACCACCGCAAATTTCAACTGAGAATTTACTGATGTACATGCACAGATATGGTGTGTACAAATTGATGTCGAATCGACATACGGCCGGAGGGCACCGGCGGCGACGGAAATCGAATCCGCTACCCCTCGACGGGCGGACACCTGGCCGAGACGCCAAATCACATTAAGACCCACGTGTCTATAGTTATAGAGTATTCGTGTAAAACAGCCGGTACGTTTTGTTGAGATTGATTCTTAATACAACTTTGATTTGGAATAGGGGATGTAGATTTTATATGTACAGGTAGAATAGATTTATGGTGTAGGGTAAAGTTTGGAGGTACTAAAAGAACAGATTACTTGATAACTATATCTATATATATATAATCAGTGATGGGCTTGCATTTGGTCCCGTCCATAAAGGAAGTTGCCGAAACCTAAATTGGAGCATGCTTGCCCAGAAAAAACCTATTCACTCTAGCCTTGAAAACCCCTAGATTGTAGAATTAACTTAAACCCCCTATTCTGCGTTAAAATGGTTAATTTATATATGCATGTGTTTGAAATATATAATTAAACACAGCAGTTAGCATCATAAAAGAGGTAAACCTTAGGTTGAAACGGTATTTTAAATGCTTGCTTCCGTCTCACGGTTATACTCAGGTTACCGGGGGCCTTAAATTTCCCGGGATAATAAGTGGCCTTTATTCTGAGTTACTCTCGTCACTACACGACTCTATTTGAGTACCAAATTTTATAATAATCGGTTCGGTGAAAAGCCTTAAAATCAATTACGCTTTGTTACTTTCAACGTTAGCAGAGATTCCCAGAAGTTTTGTCTAGCTATTTTTACCTTTCACTTGAAAACCTGTAAAAGTCACCTCTAAATAAGGTGTACCTAATTATTTTTTGCACTATCTATAAATATAAAACAAAGTCCCAGCCGCCTCTGTCTATCTCAACGCGATGAACACAAACACTACTGAACAGATTTTCATTCGATTTTCACCAAATTACGGAGTATTTCATGGGGAAGGTTTTTATGTATTACATCAATTTGGACTCGGTAGGTGGCGCTGGTGGGCAGGACGAAGTCTGCCGGTCTAGTATAATAATAATTATAACCACGGTAGCACAGCGGGGATGCATTCGACCGTGGCTGCGTCAGTTTCCAGCTGACTTCGCGTCAAATCATGCGGCCGACATGACACCGCGTCACGTCACCGCTCGCCGCTCCGTCCACGAACAATGTCCAGCATTATTGCTATAAGCACCGTGAAAGGGTTAAATGAGTTATAAATAAGATGCGGTTGCGTTATTGTAGCTTCCGTCATTTGGTTTCACCCGCATTTTATTAACGGCTAAAAAGTGGCCTGTGATGAATTTCGTACGGATTCCTTCAGCTATTCTGGTTTTCTAACGCGAGAGTACAACCCATCCGTCTATCCAACAAACTTTGAGGTTTATACTTACTGGAATAAAGCGAAATATGGGACTTTAATACACATGACATACCTATTGTTTTTAAATGCCAATTAATAAGACAGCGATAAATCAATTCTATGACATGAATAAATTAGGGAAGAAATATTTTTGAGGTCCTACATAACATGCTGGTTGGTTTTGTGGTTAGTGGCCCTGACTCACATGCCGCCGGTCGTGAGCATGAACATATTTGTTTGTCCTTTGTCTGGATGGAAATACGGAAATATAAGTAGGTATGTATTTAAAATTTATATTTGCAATGTATAAGCTATATATAAATATATTGTATGTTTGAACAAACATGCACTTACATGTAGGTACCAATGTTTGTTATAAAAACAATTTCTCGCCAGCATCACATGTCTCTGTAAACCTATCTTCAGTAAAAGCATATATTATTTAATAAAATATTTAAATTTCTGCCTCGAATCGAGTGAGCCATTTTTAAATGCACATATTTTAATATTAAGTTTTATTTCCATACTTTGTGAATGTTGTTGTGCATCTAGTTTATTAAAAATCTGAGGAACTTCCTCGAGTTCATCATATATTATTTTCTTATATTCTACGAGCTAGTAAGTAATAGTCTCTAAAAATATATCTATACTAATATTCTAAAGAGGAATTATTACATACTTTCTTTATTTGTTACAATTGAATAGGCTCCAAAACTGCTGGTGTGATCTGAATAATTCTTTTACCAACAAAAACCTACGTTATCAGGGAGTAACATAGGCTATATTACCTATAGCCCCGTTTTTTTTTGGGAACAAGAACTACCTATACGGGTAAAGCCGCGAGCACTACGTACATAAAAAATCTAATAGAATAAGCTCTTGTTAAAAGCGTTCCTTCAAAATTCAAGAGATCCAAAAAACAACGTTAGTATACCTTCCATGATAACAATATGATAATTCGTATCAAGAAATTATTTTGACATAAACATGACTATTCAATCGAAATTCGTTTTTAATGCTATCTATTTAAGGTGTTTGATTTTTGGTTGGAACAGTTCCGAACCAACGTGACCCCATCACGTGACCTCGAGGTCAATCTGTGACCTTTTTGTTTGTGCACACAGATAAAGGATATTTCTCGATGGCTCACTTGTTTCCCAATATAATGCCACTTTGATACTATATTTGCTAAACATTATGCAAATGTAAAGGTCAGGCAATCCGACCCGATAAGATGGTTATGGAAACCAATCGGAATATTCTGTATCCCAATACTGCAAGACAAATACGTACGTAGATACTCTCACACTTTTAAGAATCTTTACTATAATAAAAATTAAAGATATATACACTTTGTGTGGTCACAGGGACCTTAAATTTTTCCGGTATAATAAATATCATATTATGTGTTATTCCAGGACATGTTCCAATTCTGTCCTTTGCATTTTATGCATTTATAATATTATAGTACATGATACTACATCTACACTAATGTTATAAAAAAAAATATTTTGTGTGACTGTATGTTTGTAATGAATAAACTCAAAACTACTGTGTCAATTTCAAAAATTTAAAAAATATCCTGTACCTATATATCCTAGCGGTTTGTCAAGTAACGTCTAAATCTCATCTCCCTTGCATGAAAGCGTAAGGACTATCCATACATCCATTCAAAAAAACTTTCCGTTCAAACTTTTTCCACAAAACCAGAAGAAAAGTAAAATAGTACATGATCTATAAGCAAGTGCACCAATAAATATAGTAAAGGAGCCATAGGCAAAAAAAGCGATTTTATTCGGCAACTTTTTGTAACTCCACCATATGTTGCCAGCCGAATGTGCAAACGATCTAAAGATGAAGCGAATTTATTGCCGCTTCTGTCACCCTGGTCACCCTCCGACGGTCGCGTCGCCGTGGACTTTATGGGTGATTTTACTGCCATAACAAATGGGTTTTAATTTAAAAAATTTAACGGTCTAACGATATTTATTGCAGGCAGGTAATGGGAAATGATCGAGGCGGTTATGCCGAGGTATTAATCTGGAAATATATCAACACGTGTTTTTATTACTGTGAACAGGGACAGCCGAGTCAGCTAGAAGATCTAAGTATATCTTAAACTTCCGCTCCAAGGTATAAAATAGCGGTTGAAGCTGTTGGTGTTAGCTGTGATTACCTATAATTAAGTGAGCAGAAGGCATGTTATCTGTAGCATCTTTTTTAGTTTTAGTTATGTGATTCATTTGTTGGTGATCCATAATAAATAAATAAATAAATCACCAGTGTTCGCGAAGTGAAGTGTAGCTAAAATACCCTAGGACATTCTCTACACACCGCCAATCTAATTCTTAACAAAGCAGAGCTTGTACTATGGAACCCAGGTAGCTGCCAGATTTACTACATATACTACTTTTATGTATATCTTGTCTCGTGTAGCTTGAAAGCTAGGGTCACTTACCACAAAGCCAACCAGCCTGTATCTATTTATTGGTAAAAGGGTTCAGAAACATGATGTCATTATTATATTAGTTCTAGCTTCCATCCCGCGGTTTCACCCGCGTTCCCAGGGGAACTTAAATATTCCCGGGATAAAACGTAGCAATAGTCCGTGCCCGTGAAAGCGTAACAGACAGACAGACTTACTTTCATTTATAATATTGGTGGGGACAAATAACAGCAACATTCAACTCTCTCAACAATCACATGCAAGTTAAACAATTAAAGAACGTATGCAGAATACGTGTATAAGTAACTTATCTACTAATAAAGCAGTCGTACGATCCGCAGAGCCAAGTGTCTACCAACATGGAATAATTTAATAAACAATATAAGCGCTTTAGCACACAGACGCGCGGCTCTACACAACGGAACCGCTCTAATGCATCTACGGTTGCATTAGTATCTGTAAGCTGCTTTTCGAGGATCTATGCCTATCTCGAGATAGTATTAGCATAATGCCTATTATGTGAGATTATATTTATCTAGCGTTTACTAGAAAATGTTGGGGAGACAAGTGTAGTTTTCGTGCTTACATTGTTCTAATGAAATGAAGAGTCATTATGTTAACTTTTAAAAATTTTTTTTAACTTAAAACTCAGAATTGATGGTTTTTGCAATGCATTAATATTGATATATGGATTACTAGCTGACCCTATCAACATAGTCTATGTCACATAAGACGAATTTTTCATGAATGCTCCGCTCTTATTAGTCGTAGCATAATGTTAACCTGATAGCCTTCCTTCCTTCCTGAACCAGTAGTTCCTGATATTAGCGCGTTCAATCAAACTCTTCAGCTCTATATCTATATATATAAAAGAAAGTCGTGTTAATGACACTATTTATAACTCAAGAACGGCTGAATCGATTTGGCTGAAAATCGGCCGGGAGGTAAATTAGAACCAGGAGACGGACAGGGTACTTTTTATCCCGGGAAAATTGAAGATCCCCGGGAACGCGGGTGAAACTGCGGGAAGCCACTAGTCAAGTATATATATCCTTCCATAACACGGCATTTATTTACGCAGCTGCCACACACAACAACGGTTGCTTAAAAATATAAATATTATTTACACAAACGCATTTCCGTCGTCACAAAAACGCTACATGCAGTGTGCTAACGACCTAATTTGCAAATATAACGAGCACGAGTTTGCCAAATAGTACACTTATTATACTAATTTGATACAATATTTCATTGTAGTGTTAAGCTTTATTTCACTTTGATCTTATTAAAAAGTTTGTAGAGTTTATGTACCGAGTAAGCACTTCCTCATTTTACTAGGACGTTGTTTTACCTGCATACCCGAGATGTCACAATTGAAGTGAAGTATTCCAATCAGTACTAGGCCTGCGTGGTTGACTATGGCCTAAACCCCCTCGTTGTTAGGGCTTATGCTCCTCGTAAGACGTATATATGAGCTGATGATAGCTAAATCACTTTAGACACCTAAGACAATAATTAATTAATGAGTTCCCAACAATTATAAAAATATTTCTACCACTCGTGTGTTCCACTATTACTGACAGCCCGGTTGGCTTTGTGGTTAGTGACACTGACTCTCAAGCCGCGGGTCGTGGGAATCGAAAGTCGTCGAATCCCACCCAGGAAAAACATTTGTATGCATGAATATGTCTGTTTGTTCTGTCTGGATTTAAATATCTATATAAGTGTGTGTGTATTTAAAAGTAGTATATGTTGTTACCATATCACAAGCACTGCTTAGTTTGGAATCAGATTGGCCGTGTGTGAAAAATGTCATAGGATATATTATTATTATATTATAATTATTACTGTAATTTTTTCTGAGGCATCGATCTATGCTCTCCAAACGGTATGTCAGAGAGTAATATCTGAAACTAATATCGTGTTAAATCGTGCACAATCACGATATCGTCACAACAGAAGGCCCAGGAGCGTAATAAAAGCATTCCATCAAATGCTTGCACGTCCGCTCGTGCTCCGGAGGATTCCGTATGATTTCCAATGCGTCTGCCGTGGATGTAGCTTACATACGAAATGGAATACATACATGAGTTGCTGTTGCTGGCTCGTGCCATCGACATGGTCTCTAGTGGACTCCTTATAGCTATGCAATGCAATTAGGTGACCGCAGGGAACAGAGTAGTTTTTTTTTTATATAAAGTAACAAACATAATTAGGAAGTAACAAACATAATTATATTGATGTCATTATTTAGTTCAAACTACTACCTAAACTAGAACAAGCCTGTAGTCTTGGCAGCAGTCCCCATAGCTAGAGTAGTTAGAGTCCTCATTGATCAAATCATGGGACTCGAAACACATACCCATATATTTAGACAAGTAACTAAGGAATGAGGCACGGGGAACAGAATCCACATCTTTCAAACTACGATCACGGTAAATCCTACTGTGTCTTACTGTCGTTGGCACCCAATGGAAGATTAAGGTACTATTCATGATATTCTATGCGTTCACCCTATACTAGCAGTCTAGGAGTCTACAATCTACAATGTCGCTGGCTCGTGCACTTGCCGCATCTACGTGAAGTGCACTGTTAGGCTTGAGACACAGCTGGTGCGTTTTGGGGTCAGATACCGTAAAAAGGGTTATGCAGTAGTGAAAAACATTTTAAACAGTTCACAAATCATTTTCAAACTTTGAAATCAGTAGGCTTATTAGTCTTTTGATCGTATTTTTAAGTATTTGAAAATGCAAGAAAAATGTATGTAACCAGGATTGATTTGGTAAGGTACAAAATTCGTATTTAACTTGCTAAGCTTATTTCTCTGTTATCAATTTTAGCTACATTATCACAAAATTATTGTAAATAAAAGAAAGCATTCAATACAACATTTATAGTGTTACAATTAAAACTAAAGTTAGCATCTTATACGAATATTAATTGCATCCAATCCAATCCAAAAACACACATCAAAAATCAATCTACAGCAAAAAGAAATTCAATAACGTACACATCATTATTTTAACCCTAAAAAGGCGGAGGAGACAATGCCTCAGACTTGGCAACAATGGATGTATGTGTATGTATGGGGTGTTCCTTAAGACGTTACACACTGGGGGGGGACATGTCATGGGGGCGTGACACCTGTCAATTGTGTATTCAAAGCACACCCTCCCCGTAGAACGTTGACGTTGGTAGATCATTCATCTCACAGTGGTGGTTAGCGGTGTGTGTGGTCTTAAATTATGATATTCTTGAAGCGGAAGCGGTTATTTTGGTAGAGGGTGCGCCAGTTAACTTTTTGTAGGCATATTTATGATCGAATAGTAGTGTATTGAATTTGAAATTAGTTTGGACGTTGTGTGAAGAGGGTGTAGCTTGGTAAGGCTTCGGACCAAGTCACTAACAAAGGTTCAAGATGGCGTCATGTTAAATGTCAGAAATTATACAAACAGCTATATTATAAATGCGAAAGTAAGTCTGTTTGTCGGTTTGTTACGCTTAAACGGCTAAATCAGACTTGCTACAGAGATAAAATCATCAATACGTAAAAGTAAATAACAATAAAAAATTGATAACCAAATCACTTTTAACTACGGTACTATATTGGAAAATCCGATCACCTCAATATATCCATTAAACATTGTAAACACTGGCGTATGTCCTTTCAATCAAAACTACTCGCGTCCACATGTAATAAAGCCAATAACCCAGTCCATCACAAAACCTATAAAGTGGACCCCTAACTCAATTGCCGGTCCATCAAGTCCCCCCCAACTGTCCCCCTCAACTGTCCCCCTAATTGTTTTAAAAATCTCTCAATGTAGCACCCACCTTACATCGGCGAGTTGTACTGTCCGTTACGACGTGCGGAAATTGCCAGGTCTTAAATTATACATTCGTAAAATGGTACCTACCTACATAAAAATGTAGAATCCGTCCAAATTGAAAAGAGTAAATAAATTGAATAAAAAAAGTGGGAATAGTTTCTTTTGTTGCGGCCGATTTATTTTTGCATTCAAATATATGTTGCTATTGGTTTTTTGTGTGTAAAATATCGACACTCGGTACGCTTGCGTTAGCCAATCTTGCTGTAAAATTATGATTCTGCAAGTAATAAAAAAAACTTGAAAAATATGATAATACTCCTGGCTTTATGGTATATTTTCATCGCCATGTTGTCCTTTCGTTTACTATACATTCAAGTCAATTGCTGGCATCTTCCAACCAGTTGAATGGAATTCGATGGGGGAGGTCTATGTTCAGCAATGGACCTGTTTGGCTGATTTAATGATGATAATGAACCTGATTGTATCGATCGCGACTTTCCAAATTCAATGTTTTCTACCTCAGTGAGGTCACCGTTAAAAAACTTCATATAATTTGAAATTCAAAATTCATAGCCTCATAGGGCTAAGAAGGTAAAAGCAGCTGAATGTACTATGGGTTTGTAAGTCATCTCTTGGCTGAGAACAACAGACCAACTAAAGCTATTTCGTGTTCCCAATTATATAACAAATCAAAGTATATACTTGTACATAATACCAACTAAACTTTCACTGTCACTTTTAACAAAAAAAATCTCTAGCATAAAACTTAATTACCTCTTTCTAAATGTCAACAGGAAACTCCTAGAACTAGAACAAATGCCATCTTTGTCACATAATACGTCACTGAAAGAGATAGGTATGCCTTCACTAGCTTCTTGAAACTCCAACAAATTGCCAAGCATCTGTTTACTAATATGAACTACAGGTAAATTAGATCTTGAGATTCCTTAACCCTAGTGTTAGGTAGAAGGGTAAAAAATATTGTCAGTCTCTGGTCATTTTGACGGGAGTTTTCCGACATTGATGAGATTATAGTTGGAAGGTACTTACTATTCTAATGTACCTACTTACCTACCTGTAATGCAATAAATATCTTTGACTTTGAAGGCCGTATGTAAAATCGATATGAAATGATAATTAAGCTACACAAATATTATTATCATGGGGGAATATTAGATTTGTTGTTTATTTATTTGTTTGTTTGATGCGAAACTACTGGACCAATTTGAATAATTACTTCAACAATGGAAAGCTATATAATCAGGAAGCAACATAGGCTATATTTTATCCCCATATTCCAACGACTGATCTGAATAAATAATCAGGCTTTATTTAAAACTAGCTGCATCCGCGCGGTTTCACCCTCATAGTTCCCGTTCCCGTAAGAGTACCTACAGGAATAAAGCAAAGCCTATGTTTCTTCCTGATAATGTAGCTATACAGTGGTGAAAGAATGTTTTAAATCGGTACAGTAGTTTTTGAGTTATTCATTACAAACATATACACGAAAAAAAATACTCTTAATATTAGTGTAATATACTTATGTATGTATACCTGCCCATCTAAAGTATATTATAATACCGTCTCACCCCTCCTAGCATGTTAACCTTACAACAAAAGTGATCTATTTCCGTCTTAAAAGAAGCCTCGTCTCAAAATCAAGAGGCCCGAGGACAATGTACGGGAAACATGTGACAATAGGCCTCTAAAAGTACAACCTCTCAGGCTAGATTGTACGATAGGCCGATCCGGAGGACCGCACTGTGGACAATGGCAACTTGAAGATGTAAGTTAAAAATATGTTACATATAGGTACATATTTAAAATGCATTTATGAGAGACATATTGATATTATAAAGCTGAAGAGTTTGCCTGTATGGGACTCGTACTTGCGACCAGGGGCCCGTAAAGCAAGGTTTTTAACCACAAAGCTAAACCTGTCTAAGAACTTTAACAATAATATCTACCGTATCATTTTATGCTGTAATTTCATAAGACTATACTATATAGGTACCTTTAAAACATTACTAAATAAAACCCCTATCAAAACCTTTAACAAAATTGAATGCAAAAATAAACTCTTAAAATAAAATCATTTTTGCCAAAATTTAATACGTTGAACACTCTCTTCTCGGGCATACCAAATTCCTAAACCAATAATTTGTACCGGTAAATTCTAAATATACAAAGGCGCAAAACCGTAGCAAAAATTCACGCCCGTCACCTTAGCTGCAATCAGGTGGGAATTCGGGATTTACAAGAAACGCCCGGAGTGAGGCGGCGGCTGACGCCTCGGGACCCGCTCACTTGTGAATACGCAAACATTTGAACCTTCATTAAGTGTTTGCTTTGCTTATAAAAAATTCCGCCTGTATGCATGTTATTTTTAAGGCAATGTTTAATGTCCAAAAATCAATGTCATTATGGTGAAGTAATTTTTTATTTACCTATTCTGCTGTCTAAGAAAAATATTTTACATACCCGTGAATATTATTTGTTACTATTTTACAAAACTGCTAAATAAATAAGCAGAAACATGACACACCAATTCATTTTGTGAATAAAAAAAATCATCATCATCATTATCATCATCAGCATGATACGTCTCCACCGAAGAGCTCGAGCCTCCCCTAACAACGAAGGGGTTTAGGCCATAGTCCACCACGCGGGCCTAGTGCGGATTGGCGGACTTCACATGCCTTTGATTGTGACATCTCGGGCATGCAGGTTTCCTCACGATGTTTTCCTTCACCAAAAAAAAATCTATCTATATTGTGTTAAGAATAAAATCAATGGACATTTCAATTTCATTTATTCATGACACCAATAAATTATAGACGTTCATAACAATTAAAATAGACGTAATCAGCGTGGCATGCGCGCTTTTTCCGCTCAATTTCAACGCTAATTCGGCGTGATTTCGCCGTAATTAATTCAATTATTTTCAAATTTAATTAGTCTCGCTACATACCGATACATATGAGCGGATATATTGTCAGGCAAGGCATGTCTCATTTAAGCCTATAAGCGCTTATATACATTTTGCGCTTATGTTCACCCAACATCAAATTTAATATTATGCTCTTTCGGTCACGTTTCGAACACGATTTTGTACAAAAATCATGTTCTTCCATCAACAGTATAGAAGGTAACTTATTCAATTATAATATTAATTATTTTATGACACCTAAAACTGTATTAAACTTTAACTTATTAAGATTATTCACGACTGTCTTTAAAACATTCAAATTAATGCCAAAAATATACAGGGGTCTAGCTCTGACACTTTTTACCCTCTACTACTAAAAAACACCGTACCAGGTGACCTATTCAAAAAACAGTAAGTAGAAATAAATCGTATTACATACAAGATAATGTTGGTTTTATTTTAACGCCTCGCTTTGATAGCTTTAAGCCGGCGAGGCGGCGTCCGTCAAACTTGTAGTCCATAAAGCACACTACAGCTTATCCTTCATTATTAATAATTAAAACGTCACATCCCAAACTTTGACCTTCTGGTCAATTTAAACTGCGGGCCACACTAAGTAGTTCGTGTAATCGCTTTTGGCAAGTATAAGCATATCCCGCAGCCCCGGCCGGCGCCCGGGGGACAAATAACGCGGTACGCAGATGATGGATACCGCTGAATAAATAACGAGGCGTTTAATCGATGCCCGGTAACTTTGGTAATTGTCTGAAACTGTAATCTGGCCGCAACATTGGGTATTATGATTGTCTCTATTATTATCTCGTTTGCGTAAACTTTATTTTTATATTCGCTTTTATTTTTAGATGGTTGTTTTTGGTCGCTTAATTGAGCTACTTTGTGAGGGTTATTAAAGGTTCTTTTTACTGTATTATTATTGTATCTTATAGATAATGGATATTATTCTCTTTCATCTATAGACATAATTAAGAAAGAAAGCATCATATTAAACACAGTTTAACTAAAAGAGTTTTATAACATCACGGTTTTGTACCAATGTTTTGTCAATTTGTCAGAAAATGATATACACAAATAAACCTTTATCGTTTATAGTTCTATATTAGTGACAACCACATATAATTCGGATATGCTGTTTCGGAGATTATACTCCACAAACACACAGACAAACTGAAGAACAGACAAAAAATCTAACTATCATTGTTTTGGGTTATATGAATTCGCTTTGATAAAGATCCCAATAATAATAATTCTCATAAATCTTCCAATTGGAGTGTACAGACAGCGATCCTTTAGGTACATGTTTATAATAAATATAGGCTACGGTAACCACTTCCCATCAGGTTATAC
Source organism: Thyatira batis (assembly GCA_905147785.2). Lineage (NCBI taxonomy): Eukaryota > Metazoa > Arthropoda > Insecta > Lepidoptera > Drepanidae > Thyatira > Thyatira batis. The sequence continues at coordinate 11,533,588 of LR990489.1, forward strand.
GGTCCCAGTATGCCTGTTTGCCACCCTTGTGGTATAAATAAAAATTATATATGTAATATGTATTCGATGAATATTCAAGCATATCAGATGAAATTCCCCACAAAACCTAAAAATCTTACATCTGGTAAGGGCAGAAGGTAAACAGACCGATTTTCTTCTTATCAAAATCATTATCGTTCCTGCTCAATAAATAGGCAAACATTGTGTTGAGATAAAAATAAATATATTTTTGTATACAGTGTGTTTACTCACGTGTTTCTGATAGCATAGCGTATGAGATCAGCGCATGACATGTATCTGAAAATAAAGAAAACATAGGTACTTTATGGTTTATGTTTTACACATATTTAAGTATATCGGGACGATTCGCGTTCAGACAATTATTATAAAAAAAAACATTTTTGCTCCGCGGTTTCAACCGAGACCCGCGAGACCTCCAAAAAATCTTTATTTATTTATTATATATGGGACGCCAACAGCACACACATTAAGACATAAAGGTAAAATACATTCTGGTAATAGTAAGCCTTTCTGAAACTCTAGTCTATCTCTGTACCTAATTTCATATGGTTTAAAAAACGTACGTGAAAACGTAACAGGAAGACAGGCTGACAGAGTTAATTTCATTTATAATGACTAAATTCATTTAATTCAGGTTCAGGACTAAAATTGTAATGAGAAGTGAAATCAACTTCAAGCGATAATGTAATTTAGTCAAGTTATTTTTGTGTGTTGAACGTTTTAATAACAATATTAATAAACCAAAACTAAAAATAATATTTCTGTTGGTACCAAAACTCATGTACTTTTTCGAATTTAACTTAAAAATCTAACTTTTTTTCAATTGCCTCTAAAATCCATCATGGCTTCTCATCATTCAGAACACCGAATATAAATCCGTACGAATCACTTCCAGAGAGAAAGAGAGGGGAGAGGACAGAGGGAGAGGGAAAAAAACAATCCATCAGTTGGTGGGTACTTCACAGACCACGGAATACGTCACTCACGCACACACACAAACTTATACAAACACATACACAACTCGGGTATACGTACAAGTGGAACATTGCATAGCCCGCACACCACCGCAATCAACAACACTGCTATGAGACGATACAATACACACGGATTTATATGTGTGAGTGATTAGGGTGTCGACAGATAGTGTATATTATGATATACTGTTAATTTTTACATAAATGGAAAATCAACTTATTTGTCATAAATATTAATCCTACATTTCTGCGGTTAATGACCGTCGAGTCGTCTGTCATGGGTTCGAATCCCACCCAACAAATAAAGTAAAAAATCTCATCTTTCGTCTTTATAAGAATAGTGTAGATAGTCTTCAGAAAACTATCATTTATTTGAAGAGAAATTAATATGTAGAAAATGTGATTTATTTACATCTTCCATGACAGTAATTAATCAATTCAAACGTTTGAAAATGCAAGTAAAACCGCGGGACTAAAGCTATCACACTTGCACACATAAAGTACCCAATGTGTAGAAACATTATAACATGCAAATCTAATGTCAATAACCTTACACCCGTTTAAATTTGGAACACAAATCCGCATTAAATCCGCGAGCATGCAACCGCCCTAACCTCTCCCTACCGAGTTCTCTTGACCCACATCCACATCCAGCTCCAGGGAAAAACTTCTAGATTATCGAATGTAGCGAAAGTTTGAGGCGACTATATAATATTGCACGCCGGTTTGCAATAGCTACAGTTGCATACGGATCCTACTAATATTATAAATGCGAAAGTTTGTAAGTATGGATGTATGTATGGATGTTTGTTACTCTTTCACGCTCCAACGGCTGAAGGGATCTGCTTGAAATTTGGCACAGAGCTAGAATATGTTCTGGAATAACACATAGGCTACTTTTTATCCCGGGAACGCGGGTGAAACCGCGGGGAGCCACTAGTTATAAATATTTGTGATACATTTGACTTTGTGTCAAATTCCTTTAATAAGCACACACTGCTAAAAACACATCAATTGTAAATTGCTTAAACAAGTAATATAAACGTTATAATGTATGGCTATACAAAGTAGAAAAAAAGCGGCCAAGTGTTTTAATAATAGTGTTGCGGTTTACGATTTTAGACGTATTAAAGAAAACTACTTACTAGATCTCATTTAAACAAATTTTCGGTGGAAATTTACATGGTTATGTACATCATATTATATATTTTTTTAGATTTATCATACTCTTACTTTTAGCACTCTCGCGCAAAGTATTCAGTTTTGAAAAAAATTAAGTACATAGTTTGTTGCGTGTGGCCTGACGTCAAAATTGTGATTCGACCCTAGTCAAAAATAAATCAGACATAAGTAAAATCTAACGTAGAATACCAGTACATAGTTTCCAATACTACAGTCACACTCGGAATCACTCGAATGCGAGTTCAATTTTAATTTTCCGTCTCGCTTCCTCCAGGAACGTTCAAAGGGCAACTTTTAATACTTGTACTTTAACATGTATGAAAGGAGATAGGGGACGAAATACATGCCTATACAAGGTTTCTCGCGAGGATTTTTTTCCAATCACTTTCACTACAAACTTTGTTAGATCCGGGAGGGTAAAAATGTATTTTTGGCGATGATATTTTGACAATTTTTGCAAACTCTAGCGATGTCAAACGCGGAAGCATTCTTGTAATTCTTTCTTTAAAAAAATCACTTGTAACATTTTGACATTAGTTTTTTTTTTATTGTTCAACTAATCGACTAAGTATTTCATGTACACTGTACAGCCTTATTTGCTTCTGTACTTTTTTTTATTTTTCGTCGGATTGGCTGACAAAGTAACAAAATAACATTACTCAGGACTTTTTTGACTATAATTTCATACATTGAATGTGTATAGATGGTAATTACGGGAGTTTTTGTTTGTCAACTAGATGTCAACAATTAGGCATAATTTAAATTAGTGGGAATAATTTTGAATTTCGAACCATAATTACCATCCTTCTGATGGTGTGTTTATGTAATTGAGAACAACAGATACAAAAAAAAGCATTTAATAGAACTTGTATATTCCAAAAACAAAATTTTAAAAAGAATTTGCTAATTATACTCAGATTATTCATTGTAGGCAGAGATATGACATTTCCAGTGCTGCAGGTTTTTAGTCCCAAATAAATAGTGTTGTGGTAGATTCGAATTTTTACAACTAAAAGTCGGCTAAGGACAAAGGAAACTCGACTAGAGTTTCCTTTTTTTTATTCAATGTCAAATTGCCTTTATGTAAATAAAAATATGTAATTTATGGTAATAAACCAGAAGACATACACGGTAGGTAATTAAATATTACATAAAATATTCTTATGTAGGTATATTATTTGTTTTTGGCTATTGGAAGAACTATAGTCATCACTTGTCACGCTATGGACCCCATTTTGTTTTGGAAGTGACTATTTGTATGGGTACAAGACAAATAAATTATATTTATTCGTACATTTATTCATTTTTTTTTAATTAATCATGAATTGGATGATTAGCCTATATTAGGTTAATTAAATTAATAACATTTATTCGATTTCATTTATTTAATTTTGGTTTCAATTAAATTCAAATTTAGTTTTAAAAAAATAAAATTTTGGGATTTTCGACTAGATTTATGTATCGGATACTGAAAGAACAAAACTGCCGAACATCACCATTGTAGCGGGTCACCCTTTTTTGTATCAGTGACAGTTGCAGTTGTCATTTTTGTGACTCGAATTATTAATCCGACTATAGGTAGGTATTTATTATTATTTTACAATTGTCATAGTCGAGCTAAAATACTTTGCCAGTGTAGTGTGCCAGTTTTTAAGCGGTGTATAGTTTTAACAGTGCATTTGTCACGGCTTTAAAGTTGTTTCAACCATAGACGTAGATTTTCTCAGATGTTACAAAAAAAATTTTGAATAAGTATAGAACACGTCAATAAAATTGAAAGGCGGGAATTTTGAGCCATCCCGGACGCCATTATGAATGGAATTTTTTTTATATATTTATTAAAAAAAAAAGTTATGCTATTTACACTTTTAACAAAAATCGCCAAACTGTACAATCAGTTTGTTGGCGATAATGGCGCTCTTTCACATTATTTTAATACTTAATTCTATCTACCTTAAATGTAATAATAAAATCTATGTTAAACCTAAGTATCTATAAAGTAATTTTTCAATCTTTTCTTAACTGTATATTGGCTTATTTCTGTTTCTGATGTTTCCCTCATGAAATCTATTTTATTTAAAATGACCGGTGTTAGGTATTGCCTTGTTCTTTTTCCATAGTAATTCCTTACAGGCGGTATCACAAATTTACCTTGTTCGACCTGTCTGGTGTGGTATCTATGGGTTATAGGTTCTGTGTGTTTGTCTGCCTTGTACTGTTCTAACGCTATTAAGTAGTGAACTTTTTCATGTACAGGTATTATTTTAAACTTTTTAAATAATTGTTCATAATTTGGTCTACACTGTGCTTTTACCTTTTTGCTGACCAGATACTTTATTAGCCTAATCTGTAATTCTTTTATTCGATCTAACTGAGTTTTGAATGTTAGGCCATAACTGCTTAATCCGTAATTAATCAGTGAGTCAGCTAGTGCGTAATATATAACATATAGGACCCTTTTATTAACAGAACTACTAATGTGAAAGAATTTACCCAGAACTGAGTGCAGTTTGTTACAAACGTCATTTACGTGCAATTTCCAATTAATATAGCTGTCAACTGTTAAACCTAGATATTTATATTTACTTACTACCTCTATTGTTGTGCACTGGCAGCCACTTTGATTGTTATGTAAGCATTCATATGTATGTCCCGTTATGTCTACGCGCAGCTGACCATGCCTATTTAGCCTATTATACGGTGAACTTATGCACATAACCTTAGTTTTAGAAAAATTTATAATTATTCCATTATCATGTGCCCATTTAATTATACAATCTAGGTCTGCCTGTATGTACTTTTGTGCATCACTCGTGTTGCTGGATGAGTACAGTAGACACATGTCATCTGCGTACATAAACGTCTTGCAGTGTTTTATTACGTTCATAACGCTGTTGACGTGCATTATGTATCCGACTGGACCGAACACTGAGCCGGTCGGCACGCCGAGACTCACGCTTACCTCATCTCCAGTGGTACCGCCTACCGATGTGCGGAGCGATCTGTTCTCCAGGTAGCATTTGAACCAGCGACTGATGGGGCCTCTGATGCCACATTCATCCATAGCACGCAATAGCACATCGTGCTCCAGAGTGTCGAACGCTTTTTTATAGTCAACAAACAGAGCAGCGACAAAGTTACCTTCGTTGAGACTGTTGTTTACGTAGTCGGTGAACTGGGCGAGCGCGGTGGCAGTGCTGCGCCCTCTGCGAAACCCGTGTTGCGCGTCTGATATGATGTTATGCTGTTCTAAGTAACCACTCACCTGATGCACAATTACCTTTTCTACTATTTTATTTATTACCGATAATATAGCGATTGGTCTATAGTTACTGTAATCAAAGTGGCTCCCCTGTTTATATATAGGTCGTATAATTGCCTTTTTTAGTAAATCCGGGTAAACTCCCTCACTAACACACATATTTATAAACTTGGCTATTATTGGACTTATTTCTTTCTTTACCTGCTTAATATCTTGTACTCTAAATCCGTCTAACCCTGGTGCTTTATTACAATCCAATTTATTTATATATTTCTCTACTGTACGAGCTTCTGCTTTCTTAAAATGAAAAGACATATCACTTGGCTTTATATACGAAATTCTACTTAAAAAATTACTATCACAGTTATGCTTAATTTTATGGACTTCACCTGTAAAGGTTTCCGAAAACTTATTACAAATATTATTCAATGCCTCTGTTTGGCCCAAGTACTTAACAATAACATCATCTAAACTAGTTTTAGGGTTACCTATCCATTTATTTATATGAGACCATATTTTTCTAAAATCGTTATTACATTTCTTAATTTCATCCTGTCTGTATTTGTTCTTAGCACTATCTATAAGTTTATTAATTTTATTTCTATACCTCGTATATATTAATCTATTATTCATATTTTTAGGTGAAGATTTCCAAATTCTAAATAGGAAATCCCTACGTTCTATTTTATATCTCAAATCATTATCAATCCATGGCTGTGTAGTTCTTTTATTACCTTTTACTTTCTGTATGCTACTTTTGCTGTATACATTTGTAAAAATTGCGTATAATTTATCATACAATACAATAGGACAGTTAATGTCCTTAAAAACATTCCAATCGATCGCCTTTAAGTATTCGCTTACACTTTTTTCATCTAAAATAGTATGCAGTTGACCGTAATTATGACTACAAGCTACGTTACCGTCCATTGCCAAGCTAATTCCAACCATATAATGATCGGATAAGGTACATGTTAGCAGATGCGCGCGCGCACGGAGCGGACGGCCGCGGCTCGCTCGCACGCACACATGGTCGATGTTGGTGGCGGTGGCTCGCCCGTCGACGACCGCCTCGCGCGTCGACTCCGTCGTAGGTATTGCACTCTGCAGGCCGCTTTCACACAACACGATTTTATACTGCTTTGTGATTGTATTGTTATTTTGTGATATATCAATGTTGATATCGCCGATTAAAATAATTTCTTCTGCCAATGGAATATTATTCAATAATGCGTCTAGTTCTGATATGAAAACCTGCTTGTTCGAGTTTGGTGGTCTATATATAGCTAATATGTTTGTAGTCTTAGTCCCATTATTTATCTTTAGATGCGTTAATTCTGTTTCTTTTAGTGCTATCTGTGGTTTTTTTGTAGTGAATTGTATGTCTTCTCTTATATACACGAGTATTCCACCGCCTCTTCTTGTCGCCCTAGTGTTGGGATATACTATATAGCCAGGGATCTTGTATAACGATACTTCTTCTCTTTTTATGTTTACCTCCGTAAGCACTATTACGTTTAATGTTTTATTTGCTATACAGTGATCTAGTAAAACAAGAAGTTGGTTAAAATTTTTTCTTATCGATCGAATATTCAAGTGAATAACGTTTATTTTATTATTTAAAAACTGTTGAGACCATTTATTTAGGTCCTGATATCTGGTATATTCAATTTCTTTTAGGTCTAATTCTTCGTCTGAGTTATCGAATTTTATAATTTTGGAAATCACGTAGTGTGGATCGTGTTATATTTTGTTATTGAGTTGAGGAATTTATTTTAAGTTTGTTGTTTTCGCATAACAATTTGATATCATTGTCGTTTCGAATGCGAATAATTTTTTCATTCTCACTTTTCTTAATAAGAATATTAGAGTTTTGTACCCATATAAATTTGTAATGTTTCTTTAATTGCTGTCTGGCTTCCCAAAACAGTAATCGCATCGATTTAGTCAGGTCTTCATTTATGTATATTGGCACATTGCTGCCGTTACCATATACATCACCGTTTGTGAGGCGAACTTTGCGTTTTTGTAGCCATTGGTCGCGGGCATGTTTCGACCTCAGCTTGACTATAATCGGGCGAGGTCGGTCTACCCCCGGTTTTGGTGGGGTCGTTGAACTTACCCTCTCCACACTTTCTATATCTTCTGGATTCAAACTAAGCTTAACAGCTACTTCCTTGATGATTTCCTTTATGTTTTCACTGTCCTTATCCTTCAGAAGACACGCTATTTCTATACTTTTCTCTTTATCTTTCTTCTCCAGATTGTTTACTCTTTCTTCTAACGCAATATTGCATTTTTCTAGATACACGTTTCTATTTTCTATCGCTTTGATCTTATTTTCCGCAGACTTTTTGAACTCCAGCATTTGTTGGTACTGCTCAGCATAAAAATCTACCGTTTCCGCGAGATCGTCAAGCTTTTTTTCCATCTTAAAGATTACCTCTAACTTCTTATTCATTTCAGTGAGAAGGGTTTCAACGGTAACCTTTTGTGGGTCTATGTCGATGCTCGGTGAGTTCGGTGACTGTATGTGTGCTCTGGAACTAGCCTTTTGGCAGTCATCACATATTTCGGTTTGCAAAAACTGCTTCGCGTTCCTCACACATTTCTTATGAAACACACTTTCACATGTCCCTTTACACTTCAACACATCATCCTTAGCCGTTGATAAAAACAGCTTACATTTTTTGCACTGCACCATTTTACGTTAGGCACAACATTGATTCCCCATTCCTGTGCTGTGGATGACGTCAAAAGATAACATTATTCGAGTATGTAGATATTTTCTATTTTAACGAAACGAGGAAACAGAGGAAAACGATGTAATTTTTTTGGATCGTCATTTGGAACTACATTATTTTTAAATGTTAAATATTTATATGACACTAGCGGACCCGGCAGACTTCGGTCTGCCCACCAGCGCCACCTACCGGGTCCAAATTGATTTATTATACATAAAAACCTTCCCCATGAAATACTCCGTAATTTGGCGAAAGCCGCATGAAAATCTGTTCAGGAGTTTTTGTGTTCATCGCGTTCAGACAGAGGCGGCGGGGACTTTGTTTTATACATATATAATGTACTAGCTTCTGCCCGCGACTCCGTCCGCGTGGAATAGTTACTTTGGGCTAACGCTAACTTTCAAGCCCCTTCGTTTACGTAGAAGGATGGTCTCGCAGAACTAACTGATGACTGCACCCGCCGGCCCGACAACACTTGATCATTATTTTGCTGCAATGTTATTTTGAATTTGCGATATCTCCTAAGATATTCATTGAAATCGAATGATGTAAACTGCAATTTTGTTTTAAATTAAATACTTGTGATGAATAACGTATTTATTTGGATAAGGATTAATATCATCTTTATAAAAACAGCTTCACAAATAATGCTTAATTTTCGAACAAATTTGGTTAGTATAAAAATGGTCACAGTGAGCCAACCTTAACAGATAGACATATGCTATTGCGGATTTTTTTTAGCACTTTTGAAGAGGAACAATTTTGTCATACATCATTTTAGCGTAACTTTAACCGTTTACGCAGCGTACGCAGCGGAAGCTCTCAACAGAAAAAGAAATCTCCCGATTTTTAAACATTCTTCATTGGTATTCCGCTCCAATTGGTCATAGCGTGATGAAATATAGCATATAGCCTTCCTCGATAAATGGACTATCTAATGGCGAAAGAATTATTCAAATCGGACCAGAACTTTCTGAGATCAGCGCGTTCAAGCAAACAAACAAACAAACAAACTCTACTCCTTTATAATATTAGTATGGTAAATGACCCAATGGTGGCCAGTTTAAGAAAAAAAAATCAGGTTTTTGTGAAATATTACCAAAATTGTGAAAGTTTCAGCACTGAATATAGTGAAACTGTAAAGTCCAGTCCTTATTTAATATTTGTAATGTGTTGCGCGTGAGATACGGCAAAGCTGGATTCAATTAATTTAACAAATAAAAGTTGTAGTTTTGTGACCCAGTCTTGGACAGGGAAAATTCATTAATGGATACCCCAGTCTTAGTCTCAGTTTAGCTTTATTTTATGGTTAACACATGAAACAAAACTAATTTTGATTTTAATTATGCAATACTATTTTACAAGTGAAACTTTCTGCTCACCGCCTTTACGATTTCCTTAAGAAAAGCCGTCGTTGTCAATTTCAAATCACCTTACACTTTGTATTCGCGCATATTTGTACATGTAACTGACTGAATTCAATAAAACGTTAAACTTAGATAGTTCGATGTCTAAAGTCTATGTCACAGTGATCGCAATGTAAAAACATTCGCTCATGTCCGAATTCTAGATGTTTCTTTTAATTTTTGGCCATTACTGGTACCGTGGCCACGACTGGTACACTTACGATATAGATATAGATGATTTCGGACTTTTATTTTATGCGTTTATTGACCTTTTTTTAACACAGAGACATAAAAAGAAGATAGATAAGTCCTATTCATACGTAATGCGAACGTAACTTTGTTTGTTTATTTATACACAACTTTACCAATCATCATGAAAGTAATATACTTACATATTCTATCTAGGCTATAGAGTAATTACATCACTTTTACATAATAAACTAGTTGACCCGCGCAACATTGTCAGCATCACATACCCCGATTTTGAAATATTCTTCATTGGTACTCCGATCCTATTAGTCTTAGCGTGATGTTATATAGTCTGTAGCCTCCTCGATAAATGGGCTATGTAACACTAACATAAATATTCAAATCGTACAAGTTCCTGAGATTTGCGCGTTCAACCAAACAAACTCTATATATAAAATTCTCGTGTCACAATGTTAGTTACTATACTCCTCCGAAACGGCATGACCAATTTTTATGAAATTTTATATGCATATTCAGTAGGTCTGAGAATCGGCTACTATCTATTTTTGATACCCCTAAGTGATTACAGGAACGGGAACAGGAACTTCGCGGGGCGGCAGCTAATAGTTTTATAACATTAGTATAGATAAAAAGCTACTCTATACTTCTATACTAATACATCTATACTTCTATACTAATATTATAAAGAGGAAAGATTTGTTTGTTTGTTTGTAATGAATAGGCTCCGAAACTACTGGACCGATTTCAAAAATTCTTTCACCTTTGGAAAGCTACATTATCCCCGAGTAACATAGGCTATATTTTATCCCTGTATTCCCACAGGAACGGGAACTACGCGGGTAAAACCGCGCGGAGGCAGCTAGTATATTATACAATACTATACTATGTATTACAAAGAGGAAAGATTTGTTTGTTTGCTTTGAATAGGCTCCGAAACTACTTGACCGATTTGAAAAATTATTTCACTGTTGAGAAGCTACACTATCGCTAACATAGGCTATATTTTATCCCTGTATTCCCACGGGAATGGGCACTACGCAGGTAAATATTAAATATATTACAAAATTCATTACAAGACTACCCAGTACAGTATCGTGGTCATATTGACCCACATAAGGCTGTATTCACACGGCATGCAGTATTTAGGGTGCACGCCACACTTGCGACACAGGTGGCGGCCGCAGCATGCATTTAAATCGAATATTACAAAGTGGATATCCTGTTATAACCAGTTATTACCAGTTGGATCCTGTTCCTTAGTCGCCACCATATTAGGTGTACGTGCACTTAATAGTGTTAGAATGGGATAGATATAGAAAAATGTTTTGAATTAGAGAAGCTAAAAGTGCTGTAATAATATAGGTATAGAATAAAATGTTTATGTAATGTGATGCTTGGTGTTGCAAGCTTTTATGCTACCGTACTTGCGTATAGACCAGCTATCTTGTTTGAATAGCTGAAACTTTGTATATAAAAAAATAGTTAGACACTTTTACACATAATACTTTATAAGATTTTATTACGAACTTGTAATTCTCACTTATTTATTGACTAGCTCCCACGACGTGGTTTCACCCCGTTCGTGTATGAATACCAAAATAAAATATAGCTTATGTTACTCCCAGAGTCCCAGATAATGTAGCTTTCTTTCAGTGAAATAATTATTTAGATCAGTCTAGTAGTTTTGGAGCCTATTCATAATAAACTACTGGACCGTTTTTAAAAATTATTTCACCATTCGAAAGCTACATTATCCACGAGTAACATAGGCTATATTTTATCCCTGTATTCCCACGGGAATGGGAACTACGTGGGTAAAACTGCGTAGAGGTGTAGTTTCGAAATAAAGATGCTTATTTAGTAAACAGCTTTACAGGAAATTGACTTTAAAATTGCACTATAATTATCGTAAAACCGAGCTAAGGTCTTTCTAATCAACGCTCATCGGCGACTGTACCTTTCTTGATTAAAACTCCACTTTTACGAGAGGTACTTAGTTCTGAGTATTTCGTAAATGGGCTCTTCGAGGCATGCCCTCACGATTATGAACTTTTATGAACCTTTAGGTCCTTTTATGAACTTTACATATCCTCATTTAAGTCGTTAAAAGTAGCCCATTTTGAAGGTTTGGGGGGTTAGAGAAATGTTGAAGTTTGTCAAAAGGTAGGGCGTTCTTTGTTAGTAATTTTAACTTTGCGTATTCATTGGATGCAATTTATATTTATGTAGGTATCTTTGAAATTGGTTTGTTTGTAGGTTCATCTGTAATGAAGCTTCGGATGATCTCGTTAAAATTGTAAATTAATGAAAATTTTGAAATCAATTTTGTGACAAGTATGAATGTTTGAATGTTAGAATCATATATTTTTAAAGGTTTTTAAAGGTCTATAGTAATTTTGATAATTGATTTAACTAATAATACATAAGTAGGACCTATGTCGTAAAGTAGGCATGACGTAATTACCTCAAAAGCTATTATTGATGATATAGATATTGCTACAGCTATTTTATTTAGTTAATAATCAACCCTGATAACAATCTGTTAATTAATATAATTTCTAAGTATATTTCGACTACCTTTTTAAAAGAGAATCCCAATAATACAAAGGATCCCCTCCGTTTAGCGATCTGCGGTACGCATCGCTATGCCATTTACGATAAATTGCTAGTTCGTGATAAAACGGTATCAGATTACGATTTCAGATGTATGTCTAAATTTTGCCTAAGTTAGAAGTAGATATACATTGTATATGAAAGTGTGGTAGGTACTTTAACGAAATACTAAAGCCTTAACGTGTTTAAAAAAACATTAAACCCTTACACTAAGCTTAAAGAAGCAACTAGAAATAAGTAAGCCAACAGGTTTATATTTGAGTCAAATAGATATGTAATGCAGATTTTTATTGTGTAAGAACTAGAGTTGTACAGGATTTTAAAATACACATAAAACTTTTTGCACTGGAAAATTTGTTTAACATGGATTAAAAAAAATTTTTGAAGTCAAAATCCAATAAAATTTTTGAAACCACTTTCAAATATATAATCTGTCTAGCACATCTTAGTTTGGGATTAACATGCAATCTAAAGTGCAATTAAACTATCCATTAGTTAACAAACATCTGGTAGTCATCTGGGATCTGCCTCATAACTGTGTAAGGCTGCGTTTCTGACCAAGCCTCGCTTAGTAAAGCTCAATGAAGCGATTCTATTGGTTCTTAAAAACACATTCCTCGCAACGCATCCTCGCACATCTCTGGTGGAAACGCAACCTTACTCTCTCGAAATCGTTGACCAAACCGAATTCTTGGTATATCGACGACTTCACGCGTGCACACCGAACAAGGATACTGAATTTGTAAAACGGTTGGAAACAGGAGAAAAATATCATCCTTGTCAAATTATAAAAAATATGTATGATAAAAATGTGGGTAACTTCTGAGTTTCTTGCCGGTTCTTCTCAGATGAAGGCTGGTATTATTTTTTTATACCATAAAGGTGGCAAACAGGCATACAGTCCCACCTGATGGGAAGAAGCTGTTATCATAGCCTATGGACACTTGCAAGGCCAGTGGCGTCACCCAACGCATGAGTCTCTGATCTCCGACTCTGTAAAAATCTCTTCACTCCCTTCTTGAAGAACCCCATATTAACTTTAGCACAACCTACATAAGTGATATTTTAGGGCCTAAACCGTTACTAAAAAATGGCTTAAAACTTTTGTATTAAAATCGGTTTCATTGCCGATTGTCAGAGAATTGCACATTCAGGGAGCAGTTTCGACAAACTGGAGACAGCCTCGCACCGCGCTGGAGGTTAACACGTGTTTATTCAGGGTACCTACTGTCTGGCTGGAAGTTATAGTGGCTGAGTAAATGTTTTACTAGCTTCCGTCTCGAGATTTCACCGCGATAAAATGTTATGTTTTAATCCAGGGTATAGGTATTTTAATTGCCTGCAAAGTTCTTATTTTTAAAATAGAAATAGAAAGTTCTTTATTAAGGTACAATACTATTTACGGACCTATAAATTAAACTAGAGAAAAATGTTAGAAATCAACTGAATTGCATTCATATAAAAAACATTGTTCCTAAGTTACGTCCAAATATAAATTTGTTAAGTCACAATTTGGCCATATTTATACTGTATACAAACAATTTCTTCGACGTCCATTTTAAAATTTCCATACAAAATTCTAGTTAACTTAAATGTTAATACCATAGGAACTATACTTAGGTACATTTATCGTGACGTAGTACCGGTAAATCATCTATAAACAATGATACTCAAGATATTGCCCACATTTATAATTCAATAGCAATTTCACTAAAATGCCCCTGCGTTGAGTAGTTCGAAAGCTTATGAATTTATTTATCTAGCTATCAGCTCATATAAGTCTCCGTTGTAGAACCACAAGCCTCCCCTAACAACGAGGGGGTTTAGGCCATAGTCCGCCACGCGGGCCTAGTGCGGATTGGCGGACTTCACATGCCTTTAATTGTGACATCTCGGGCATGCAGGTTTCCTCACTTTATTTTCCTTCATCGAAAGACAGTGGTGTGACTCTGACCTGACCATGACCTTTCCCTCAGAATCTAGTCTAGAACTTAACTAATATTATAAATACGGAAGTAACTCTGTCTGTCTAGCTTTCACGCTAAAACTATTGAATCGATTAAAACGAAATTTGCTACACGGATAGTATAGAGCCCGAGAAAGGACATAGGCTACTTTTTATTCCGGAAAAATAGATCTCCCGGGTATGCGGGTGAAACAGCGGGGAGTCATTAGTTCTATATAAAATATCTTCCCAAAGGAAAATATCGACATAGTACAGAAACCGTTTCTGTAGAAGCGGCCTAAGTCCCGCAATAGACATTAAATATGCTAATTTTATAGAGTAAAGATGGATGGCATACTTTATCTAGTCCTCTTAAATTCAGTCAAAGAGGGTTTGTATAGCTAATGAGCCTCCTTGGTACTTGGAGATAATGTTGTATAATCTGCAAGGATCGGGATTATAGTGGGTTGACTGGGCAGGCCTATTTATAGCAGTAGGTATTCAATTGATTAGCCTTAGTCAGATTATAAAGAATGTAACTCCCTGAGTTTCTTCTCGGTTGTAGACTGACTTCTGTACCGGTAGTTTCAGCAGTTTTAACCTTAGCAGCCATTACACAACTACGACCACTCTGTCAAGAGTGTACGACTAAGAAGAGAAGAATAACCTTTATAGGTGTTTTAAATGCCTTAACTACATATATTAATACCAAATATAATTTTTGCCAAAAATATAACACGCAATAGTGATGATTTTCAGACGGCTAAAGCAATTTTTCTCGATCACGTTAACTTTCAAACAGAGAAAACCTTATTAAAATCGGTCCTTTCGTTTGAGAGCTACGACTCGACTGACAGACACAGCGGTCAAACATATTACCTATTACTGGGTTGGGGATTAAAACAGGAATATTATAAACTCACATATTATTATTACTAAGCGGTTCCAGTTTCTTATTATTCTGGTCAGACTATCGCAGTAACGCTTAATCTTAGACTATGACGTTGCGTTTTATACGAGTGCCTTTTGCATTTCCCGTTCCAGAAAATATATGTTAATAAACAAGTAAGTACGTTCTTTTATTTAAATCTATTTGGTTGTTTATGTAGTTTATAAACTACTTTGTTGGTGGAAACCGCATGAAAAACCATTCAATAGTTTTTGAGTTTATTGCGAACAGATAGAGAGACGTGACGTGAGACTTTACTTTAAATTATTCCGTGACTTGTCGACTTCAGTGTATTTTTTTATTTGATTAATATTAATAAATATTTTATTGGATCAGACCTTTGCAAGTATTAATAAAGTTTCCCAACTATATTTTCATAATTTAGTTATACACAGTAGACAAACATTCAGACAGAAATTTACCATAATATGCACGTGATACCTACATACTATAGTATTAAGCTAAATACAAAGTTCATCCGTCCAAAGCCCCTGTTTACGCGGTGTAAAACCGAGCTCTCAAAAGCTCATGCGTAAGTGATATTGGGTCCAGTAATTTCCGGGCATGCTACTTAAAACAAACAAAGTTTTCCTCCTATATAATAGTGTAGACAAAGAATGTGGCCTACGCAGAAATGGCCAAAAGGGTGGGCTATTGTTAGGCCCCATTCGTAGGCCCCATAAGTTGTCCAGTGTACATTTGTTTTGTTTGTGGCCCTTTGATGAATCACTCAATGATTAATAATGTCCAATTTAAGTTGAATGAACATTGCTTTTGTGTCTTTGTTGACGTCAAATACTATTAGTTTTTTTTATCACAAAAAGTATTTATTGTGTTTTATTTATAAATGATCAGTGTTTGGATAAATCTATACTAATATACGCTGAAAAGTTTGTTTGTTTGCTTAAAAGCTATATTTTACCCTTTGGTGAAAGCCATCAGCATATTATATAAAACAAAGTCCCCGCCGCCTCTGTCTGTCTGTCTGAACGCGATGAACACTAAAACTACAAAACAGACTTCATCCGGTTTTCACCAAATTACGGAGTATTTCATGGAGAAGGTTTTTATGTATAATACATCAATTTGGACCCGATATGTGGCGCTGGTGGGCAGAACGAAGTCTGCCGGGATCGCAAGTTTTGTATGGATAGATAGATGTCTGATACACCAGAACGGATATCTAAATAAAACTTGGCAGAGAGTTTATAGCACATTGACAACTTATTATTTAATGACATCACTGGGGAATGCGGGTGAAACCGCGTGGCGGAAGCTAGTGCAAAACTAATTGACTGATAAATAACTTATCTTCAAGCACGTGGCAGGAGATGTAAAACTAATTTAACTTTATGAAGAGACATTATGATTTAGTCGTAACTCGTTTAATGAGAGTTTTAACGATAACGGTGTTACCGAGAACGTATAATTATTTAAACAACAAGCAGAAGAGATTTGTCTTTAATAAATCCTATTAATAACATCGTGAGTAAACCTGTATGTCATATTAAAAGGCATATGAATTCTAGCAAACTGCACCATCCCCGCGAGGAGCGCCATGGCCATCATCTGAAAATGATCATGACGTGGTTTGGGCTATATACTAAGATTATAAAGAGAGAGATTTGTTTGTTTGTAACGAATAGGCTCCGAAACTACCGAACCGATCTGCACAATTCTTTCACTAATAGAAATAACTTATGCTATATTTCATCCCCGTTTTCCTACGGGAACGGGAACTATGCGGGTAAAACCGCGCGACAGCGGCTATAAGTATATAAAGAGGAATCATTTCATTATTTGTTTGTTTGTAACGAATAGGCTCGAAACTACTGGACCAATATGAATAATTCTTTCATTATTAAAATGCTTCATGATTTCGTGATGAACATCCTTCTAATTCTATGTGAAAGTTTGTGATGCATGGATGTTTGTTACTCTTTCAAGCAAAAACTACACAACGGATTTGGATGAAATTTGGAACACGGGTAGTTCATAACCTGGATTAACACATACTACTACTATTTTCTATTACTACCTACTATGCTACTTTTTTCTCGGGACAATTGAAGATACCCCGGAAACGCGGGTAAAAACGAAGGCTATATTTTATCCCAGGGAACAGGTGCGCGGGTGAAACCGCTCGGCGGAAGCTAGTTAGGCATAATTTAAATTCAAAGATAATCCGTTACCTAAGGAACAGTGGGCAACTTTTGCACCTGAATTAATGAATTATGCATGCTGTCTGTGTCCGACAAGTTCTGTTCTCATAAATTTATGTAGTCCACTGACAGCTGCCTCAACACTGTGGTTGTGTTATGACTCTGTTATGTTGTAAGTACATCTGATAATAATAATAATAATGGCCAATGTACAGAATACACACGGTTAATTCCAAACTACGTAGAGCTTGTGATATGGTAGCCAGATAGCTTACCTATACTAGATACCAAACAATCTAATGCAATTTTATAAATAGAAATAATAAGTAGACGGTCCAGCTAATAGTAAGTGGTCACCACCGCCAATGGACCGGAATACCAGCGGTATTGGAGATGTGAGAGAGATGGCGAGCTTGAATACAAAGCCCTAGAACGGCAGAAAATTAGGAATACATAGACTTCATAAAATATTATAATATTTCCAGGACACATTAAACATATCCTCTTCCATATTACAATACCCACTGTCCTGTAACTTAAAAACTGAAGAATGTACGCTAAAAAATTAAATAAGTTTAAAAACAGTTCATGTGAGTGAAAACGATGCCAAAGGCAAACACAATGCAAGCTCATACAGCTTAAATACAGAAACATCTTCCAAATAACAACACCTAACCGTTTGCCTTGTAACTTAAAAACTGAGGAATGTGCGCTAATAAACTGAAACTTGAAAACTGTTCATGTGAGTGAAAACGCGGGCACAATACCTCGTGAAGCATTAAATACAGGAAATACGCGATACACTTCAATTGAAATGTGAAACTGTAATGAATTTCACATCTTTTCACCAACTCGCTGAAATAGTTTTTAAAGCTGAAATCTCGTCGAGTTTGCCTTTGACATAATTTTACCGACGCTGTATTTAAATGTACGTTAAGGGCATAGTTTAACACTTGTTTAAAATTATGCTCCTATTCAATTCACGCTTTGAATACTCGGATACGTGTGTCCGAAAAACATTATGGTAAATTGAAATGATAACATTGAAACGAAATATGTCTTTATAATTATATTCTCGGTTTTTTTTCCAAATTAATCAGAGTTTGTAGTTATAGACCAAAGGGTCATGATCATACACACAAATGTATGTCCTAGGTGGGAATCAAATCCCCGACCGGCTGCTCAAAGCCAGGTCAGTCAATTACTCAATTAGTCCGTATTTTACATTTTGTACAACAGATTTTGGAGACAATGGAAACCGAAAAATAAAAATTTCTATTGAAAAACTTAATAAGGTTTCGTGAAAAATCGAATAGTGTAGGAATAAAACCGTTGTGAAAACTAGAACTTTATATCCATTGTTCTATTACAAGCCTAACAACCGTGACGTGGTGCATAACTAACTTTCCATACAAAACCTTCGGGGGATAGGAATATGTTTTATTTAATTTCGTCCAGCATATGTAGGTCATCGGAGTATTTCGAGAATTATGCACTGTTAATAGCCGCGTGATGAATTGTTATCGTGTTGATAGTTTCCTCTGGGGAATCGCAATAAGCGACAAATGTGTATATATGTAATGTGTATGTCGGGCTGTTTGGTTATGTGGTTAGTGAGCCTGACTCTCAAGCCGGCGGTCTTGGATTTGATTTCATGCACATTCCCACTTCATGCACATAAAGGTTTGTATGTAGATATAACTAAATATTTCAAAAGTTTCTCTGCTTAGTTATGAATCAGATCGGCCGTATCAGAAAAGTTTATAAATGCTATAAATTATATAAAGAGTATATTAGTATAAACGTAACTTTATTTAGCCACCTAAATTTGGTGATAACCACACCGTAGCGCTAATCAAACAAACATTAGCTGGCAACGACGTAAATATTTGCGATCCAGCATTGAAATGTGAATATTGAATTAATAATACGTAGGTACCAACTCCAAATCGAGTGAATCACACTCGATGCACATAATGAACTCATAGTCCCACAAATTGATGCGATCCGCGTGTAAGTGTACACTTAATAAGCGACACCCCTCCGATACGCCGCCGATAAAAACACAAGCATCGCCGAAGCGTATTTACATAAATCAATAAATACGCCGTCGGAGCGAACGTAATTCTTCGGCGCGGAGCGATGTTTGCTCAAAAAATGTAGTACAACGATGCACCACTATTGGTACTCGAACACAAACGGAGGGAGATGAAAGTGTTAAGCACACGAGTGAGAGTTAAGTATATGAATATATCCATTGGAAATATACTACGGGGTAAAGCCAATGTATGTTTTATTTAGAAAAATCTCGCTACAAAAGATCGATAAACAAAAATGACTACCGTATAGAATAAAGTCCACTAAAATAAAATGGATACTATAATAATTAATGGTAAAGTCACTGGTGGTTGGATACACTAACTTAATCAAAAAGTCAAGGATTAGTTAGAATTTAAGCCAATTATAAATACAAAAGCCATAATGTAACCAAAGCAATACACACCCTTAACCGCAGGGTCAAATGTTAAATACGCGAAGATGAGAGGAATTACAGGCTGCAATTCAATATTAGAATCCACTACAAATTTTGGCAAGGTCATAGCTATGCAAAGGTTATTTCAAATAGCGGGTATATTCAGATAGGAAAGGAGGATCAAAGGCGTCGATATGGCTCAGTGGATATGTAAACAGTTGTGGCAAAGGACATGTCATATTTGTCACAAAATCAACTGCTGTCAAAGAGTAGCAATATTGAATAAGGGGTAGTAATTTTGAAATCACTGACGTTGCAATTCAGGAATAGTTTTTACATCTGGTTTGTCACTATCGATTTGAAGGGGAAATTAAATATTTTTTTACAGATATTTTATTTTCATTATTAGCTTGACAATAAAATCGTTTAAATCATGACATTTATTTAAAAACCTACATCAGGCAAAGGTCAGGCTCTCGCAAAGTTGGTTGACAGTAATTAAACAGTTAAATAGCATAATTGTTTGATTTATTATTATTTAGACACAAATGTTAATACTTAAAAGGTTATCTACTTATATCCTCTAGGAAGCGCAGGTGCATGAACGAGACGACCTTAAGTTCTAATACTACATTCTATAAAATATTCCTCAACCTCACTAAAAACTCGTTTTAAATTCCAACTACATACTGTACTGTGTAATACCGCTATTTGTGTTAGACTATAAAACTCCTGAATCAATTTTGATATTAAGCTGCAACGTTTTTGTGCTTTTCAATATTCTGTACGCTCCCTTTGGAATTTATTTGGCATCTAAGCCGCTTCACTCTATACGTCCATGTGTATTAGATGCGTAATCTGTTTGTTTTGTTTGAATTGCCGCTTTATGAACAGGCTATTGAGTCTATATTCGCGTGTGCAGAGCGATTATTAACTCATCTCTTTGCAAGCAATGATGAGAGACTTCCTTCTTGCATATTCTGCTTTTGAGTTTTCAATTTCGTTGGAAATATTTTATATTGGAAGTTATTAGAGAGGTAGAATTATCTTAAGACACGTCAAATGCTTTATATATTATACCTAGTATACCTGTGTATTTTTTCCCCTATTTCTAAGAGTTTTAAATGAAATGTATGTAAAAAACACTTAAAAGCATTTTGTGTTACTTGAGTATAAAAGCAAAATCTTAACTATCCATTATCAGCATGAATAATAAAAAGTTGGTCTGTTACAACATTAGCACGTCAATTGAAATCAAGATTGATATAATAATGTAGGTACGTAGCCAATAAACAGGAGAAAAAAATATAAAGCCTTGTTAATCAAAGAGCCATTTCATCCATTACATCTCCATTCGACATCCGAAAGTGGAATATATAGTCACAAGTATATTCCACTTCTTTTAAGATCACGCCTACAAATATTTACATATCAGGATTCCTTACAACATGTACATTAGTATTTATCTTTGCCTCAAGTAGGTACAAAACTTTTCTCACAGATTTCCAGTATCACATTTGAGTAGATCACATTCCATCACACATTCTGATGTGATATGTGACATCGCGGGATCTTTAGTGGCAATTTACATCATAATAATATTTCGGGTATTGCCATAACCTGCCAGACCATCTTGCGGGACTGTGAATGAAAATGACATTTAGATCTAGATACAAGATGGTTGAATATTTGAGTATGAAAAAATATTTTTGTAGGAACCTAAATATATCATTATTTGAAGCCAAGAACCAATTGGCTGATATAATTCTGTTATATGATATAAAAAGTTAAGTTTATAATAAAACTAGCGAAACCGGCAGACTTTGTTCTGCCTACCAGCACCAGCTACGTCCAAATTATACATAAAAACCTTCCCCATGAAATAATCCGTAATTTGATGAAAACCTCATGAATATTTGTTCAGTAGTTTTTGTGTTCATCGCGTTCAGACAGACAGACGGCGGGGACTTTGTTTTACATATATAGAAGAGGACGCATAATTCAGTCTTATTAAACAGTTGATTCAATGGAACAAATTGCACCCTCCGTATGTAAAATAAAAATAGATTGAAAAGTAGCAAATAGAGACCAGCGGAGCCGGAATCGCAACAAATTTATAAGAGGCAATAAATATTTATCAATGCCTTTGAAAGAGAACACACATTCGTAATATTGGGTATGATATGAGATGGGATAAAAGTGGATACATATGAATAAGTGGCAAATCCGATGCATTGTGTAGTATGCGACGAGTCACTGGTCTTTTTGTGGAGTTTGGTGAATTTATCTTACTGAGAAAGTAAATAAAAATGGATCCGTAAATGCAGCAAAACTCCCGAACGGCAAGACTGATTTTGTAATTATTGGTCTCAAAATGTTTATAAACGTAAGTGAATGAAATTTGAAAATACATTCCCTATATAAGTAAAAACAAAGACAATAAAAATATCATACACATTTACTTGTTTTGGGTGAGATTTGAACCAATAATTTTAAGGTGTGAGCCGAATCTAACAATTTATTCCTCATAATATATGATGACACGCTTCTCCTCAGTAATACTACTGTACTATTACAGCAATATTAATTATCATTTGCTATTTTATTTTTAGGCAAACCTGCAGTTCATTTTCGTAAAACAGTCATCGTAACACATCTTATGATAATTCACAAACGCGTCATTAATTATCAAAATCACTAATCTATAGTATTGAAGGAATGCGTAACGATACGACAAGTAGATAAAAATTTACTAAAATATATAAAAAAAACAGATTAGTTGTTTAGATAATTATTGGCGATAGTTAATCGGGCGCTTACATGCCCTGATAACTGAATGTGTATAAAAATACACTGTCAAGGAGAAATAAATGCTAAATTGGGTCATTAGGAGTAATTATGTAATAATTTTTTTATTGAGCTCTTAGGGCAATGTTCTATGGTCACGTGACGCAATACACATAAAAATTGTCATATGGAGACTCTAAGGAAGAAAGTGAATGGAAAAGGTACGCAAGATATAGTTACAAACACATAAGACTTGACAAGTTTATGCTTCAAGATCTATATTAGACAAAAAAATGTCATCGATACTTTTGAACAAAAGAAGTAAAGAATAAACTGACATGTTCAATACATGTGCATCAAAATCTATTAAACCAATAAACCTTAGAATATTACAGTTAAATGGACAGAATAATGGCAGTTTCAATAAAACTCCATCTACTTATAAATATGTTGCAAAAAATTCCATTAGCCTTTACACATACGAGTATATCTCGAAGAATAAAACCATTAAGCCAAGAACGAGATAAAATTTCCAAGTGAAAATTTTCACAGCATCAAACTGATCTCATCTATAACAAAGTAGTATCCACCTTATCTCGTAAGTAAAATTATCTCGCTCCTACATTACGGGCGAATGTCACTCGCGATAACGATAGATTGATGGCCTCCGATAAGAATGATAAAGTTACATTTGATACTAGTATTATTCTAGCCACTATGACCAACACTAGCGTAGCACTCGTTGTAGGAGCGGCCAGCAATTTAGGCTATCAAGTTTTACGAAAACTAACAAACATATACAATGGCAAAATATACTTCACGACTGAAGATGAAACCGGTGGCCACAACATACTCAAGAACCTCGAAAGGAAAGGAGTGGATATACATTACTTGCAAATGGACGTGACATACACGAAGAGTATCATAAAAGTGAGACACTTCATACAAGATTTGGACGAGAGAATAGATCTTATAATAAACATGACTGATTATGTGTTAGAGAAAAATATATCGCATGCGGAAAAAGTGAGAAGGACATTGAGTGTTAATTTTTATGGATTTATAAATTTCGGGAAACTTGTTTATCCGTTGCTGAATGAAGACGCGAGGGTTGTAAACGTTTCTGGACCGGCTGGACTCCTAGCTACTATTGAAAATGAAAATATAAGACAGAGAATAAGTGATAGGAGGATAGTGGAAGACGAGCTCGTAGCTATAATGCAGGAATATGAACAAGCAGCCAGAAGAGGGATCGAGAAAACTGAAGGATGGGGAGCAAATGTCTACGCTGTAAGCAAAGTAGCCCTTAACGCTGTAACGTTTTTGCAACACAGAGAGTGGTCTGATAAAGGTATTGTGATAAACTGTGTGAACCCTGGGAATATGTCTAGTCGTGAAGAGAGGAAATCTTCAAAGGTGTTTGAAGAAGGCGCGAAAGCGATTCTGTATATAGCACTTGAAGCGCCACTGTCGCTGAAAGGTAACTTTGTGTGGAGCAACTATTCTGTTATTGAGTGGAATTCAGATCCATATGTAGAGGTGACTACTGTATAAGGATTGTGTTAATGTTATATTTTAAGTACCTATTTATTTATGATAATTTAATATTAAATTCTAAAATTGTTTTTACTTTTTCTTCCATCGAAAGTTACTGATTCATAGAGTGGAAAGAATGGATTTTTGTTTGTTTGTTAGGCTCCAATCTACTAGACCGATCTGGATAGTTCTTTCACCAATAGAATACTACGTCATTTGTAAGTGTTAAAGGCTATATTTTATCCCCGTATTCCTTGGGAAACGGAAACTGCGCGAGTGAAACCGCGGGGTGGATGCTAGTTTTATATAAGATTTAACTTGTAGAAACTAAACCATGACCATTTATTTTCTCTTTACATAATGAGAAAAACACTTAACGAAATGATACAGAGAAACACCTTATATAACTATGATATAAATATATGTAACTTTTAAGATATATTCTTAGAAGTAAATAACAGTCCATATTTTCCTGAAGCCCGTTATCTAACACTATACTGTGCTCTCCTTATGTCAATCAGAAATAATCTCTTTCACTCTGTACGTAATAACTGAACTATCAGAATTCAATATTGATACATGTCTTTAACATTACATTACGTGACTCTTTATGTTTTAATACTACCACATATATCTACACTAATATTAACATATATATCTACACTAATATTATAAAGAGGGAAGATTTGTATTTTTGTATGTAACGAATAAACTCAAAAAGTACTGGACCGATTTTAATAATTCTTTTTTCATTAGAAAAGAAAGAAAGAAAGAAAGAAAACATTTATTGGACACAACATAAAAATACAACAAACAGCAATACACTTAATAAACTAACAATAAACAATGCCTATTACAAAAAATTACAACAACATAACACAACCATTACGAAAAAAAAAAAAAAACTTAAATTATGTTGATTTATTAGAAAGCTACATTATCACTGAGTAACATAGCCTTTATTTTATCCTTGTATTCCTCCGGGAACGGGAACTACGCGGGTAAAACCGCGCGGAGGCAGCTATATACAATACATGCATAATATGTTAGAGAAACACTGACAATTTTGGAGGTTTCTAATGTGATGTATAAGCATTGCACTCGTGCGAAGCTGGGGCGGGTCGCTAGTATATTATATAAACGCTCCACACTTCTAACAATGGCGAGTTGCAAAAGAATCGTAAAAACGGATTTTACTATCATTCAAACGTAATTCGCCGGTCGTTTGGGGGAGGCGTAAATCATGCAGCATCTCAGATTCCATGCAACCGTGTCGTTCGTATTGCTATGTATTAAGGTCTAATTTTCTTTAGCAATCGCATTGATTGGTTTGACGGATGTGAGCAAGATGTATTTCTTAAATCGACGTACATTTTCTTACTTCACTACTTGTTGGATTTAGAATTTGTGGCGTTAAACAAAAATGTACTTTATAACTAATGCTTTTAAGATTATAGATTTGACTGGCCTGGTGACCTTGACATTCAACCCGCAAACCCGCTGGTTGTGGGCTCGAATCTAACAAGAGTTTGTACTTGAATATGTCTGTTTGTTTTTGTGTATAATATGCAACCATAACTAAAGCACAAACTCTCTTCGGTTGAAACGCTCTGCGCTCACCGAAACAGTCCGCGTAAGGGTGTAAAAGCCATCTGATGCTAACACCTTTTAGTCCATTAAAAAAATACAGCACAAACTCCGGTATATATAGCTTGGAATCAGATTGGCCGTGTATGAAAATGACTCAGGATATTCTTTTTACTTACATTATTAAAGCAAGTTATTATGTACGTTATTATGCAAGGAATCCGACAGATCCGATCATCTATACCAGAGGTTACATTATTTATCAGTACTTAAACCAATCCTTTATTAGGGTTAACCAAACTTAGATGAAAATACCATAAAACGAGTGCCTCGAACCCAACCCTAATTTGAACATCATTTCCAACAGCTTTAGTTATGACTTGGACATTTTACGATGTTATTGTGTGTAACAGAATATCAATCTTATTTGGTTATCGTTAGTTCATTTAACATGAGTCTGGGTTGCTTTGTAGCAATGATTTTCAAGCTGTGTGGGTTCGGTTCGGTTCCCATTTAAGACAAACATTTGTTGGTGTGCAAGTAAAATTAAATCTTTGTCTATTAGCTTGTACAGCTTAGCAAATTTTAAAATCAAGTTGGTGTAAAATGCCTCAAAGTATTTCATCATCATCAGCTCATATACGTCTCCACCGAGGAGTTCGAGCCTCCCCTAAAATTGAGGGGGTGTAGGCCATAGTCCACAACGCTGGCCTAGTATACGGATTGGCGGACTTCACATGCCTTTAATTGTGACATCTCGGGCATGCAGGTTTCCTCACGATGTTTTCCTTCACCGAAAGCCAGTGGTGTGATTCCGTACGTAAGTTTTTTATAAACTCAGAGGTACGGGCCAAGGATTTGGACCCGCACCCTTATGATCGTGAGTAGGTGCGTTCCCAACTGAGCCACCACGGCTTAGCTTCAAAAAGTAAAGAAAAATACGTTAGTTGACGTATTTTTCTTTCTTTTTTCTTCTCTACTAATACATTTAGTTCAAAAAATCGAGTGTGTCACAAAAAACCAATTTAATCAGTATGTTTAATCGCGTGGAAAGCTATCGTAAATAAAATATTATTTTTAAATTAAACTCGCGATAAACTCGTTCCATTTCATGTGTATTATTGTTTTTTTAATAAACATTTTCCTTTTTGTTAACAGAACGGTCTCCCTTTAAATTACTGGAGGGTTGTAAGGATTAATATCGAAATTTCAATTTGGTAACATCTACGGAGTGGAACTCAGATTTTATTATTGTTCTACATCCGCTTTTATATACTCGAGTAATTTATTTCATCTGAAGACGGACATTTCATGTTTCTATAGAGTTTAATTCTTGAAGTTCAAAGTGAGTAAAGCATCTTATCTCTGTGATTATATATTAGAGAAATACTTGCCACCGTCCCACGGTTTCACCCACGCTTGTGAAGTATTTACTTAATACTATACTAGCTGACCCGGCGAACTTTACTCTGTCATATATTCTAAAATTGATTGATTTTTAATTTCTTTTAGCACAAACTTTTCCTCGGCTATAATGAACACAGTAATTTTCGCAGATTTATTTATATATATATAGATTATTCGGGGGCAGTCCAGCTTTCCAGCTGTATATCATCAGCTGTTCAAGCAACCGTTGTTTTTTGCCATAGGTATAAGAAATACTAAAACCGCTATACAAAAATGGGGGGCAGTGGTAGGAGGGTAAAAATACTTTGCAACTTTTCAGACGAACATCCATACTTTCAGTCTTCCTCTACTTCCAAAATTGTGATCAGACAGAATATCACAAAAATACTTTGCAACTTCTCAGGACGTACACCCACACATTCAGTCTTCCGCTAGTTCCAGAATTGTGAACATAGTATCAATTTAGAATCCAATTCCAATCCGTTGGCAAATCTTCATAATATTCAGTTATGAAGATACCATTCGTAATATCGAAGGTATTAGATATTCATATAACACTAGTAGCACCCCGCGGTTTCACCCGCGTACCCGGGAGAACTTCCATTTTCCCGAAATAAAAAGTAGCCTATATCCTTACTCAGGCTCTAGACTATATCTACCAAATGTAATTTAAATTGGTTTAGTAGTATTAGCGATGAACAGATAGAGTTACTTTCGCATTTAAAATGTTAGTTAGGATTTTAAAGGCTCGTTGTGAATATTTAATATATCATTGTCAGCTCATATACGTCTCCACCGAGGAGCTCGAGCCTCCCCTAATATCGAGGGGGTATAGGCCATAGTCCACCACGCAGGCCTAATGCGGATTGGCGGACTTCACATGCCTTTAATTGTGACATCTCGGGCATGCAGGTTTCCTCACGATGTTTTCCTTCACCGAAAGCCAGTGGTGTGAATCCGTACGTAAGTTTTTTATTTTAAACTCAGAGGTACGGGCCAGGGATTTGAACCTGGACCCTCATGATCGTGAGTCGGTGCGATCCCAACTGAGCCACCATGGCTCTATTTAATATAGTAACAATTAAAACGTAATTTTGTACGACAAAAGGTTTTAATGGCGCGTCAGATTCACACAGCAGCTACATGACGCGGCGCGGTGCGGGGCGGGGCGGCTTCAACATCGTAGCTAAGTAAAAATAATATAAAAAATATTACATGCTCTACTTTTATAACACTAGAGGTTTTTTCTTTAAATTCTTGAGAATAAAAAATTATGATCGTAAATTTAACCAGTCTGGTGTACACGACAGAGCCATGATGGCTTACTTAAGGATATATGTTGTAAAAATGAATACTGATTTCAGTTGCTGAGAAATAAAGTATTTGGTCACCTAAAAATGTCTTATGACCAAACTGGACATGAAATCTCTCTCAATCTAATCATACAAAACAGGTCTATAGTTTTTAGTCAAATTGAGTTAGTAGTACATCACTCAAGCCCTACTTATATAACTTAATCATTTCAATTTAATATAACATAATAATAAACAAAGTCTCGGCTGCAAATAGAAATTATTTCTGTCGCGTTCAGTACCGTGCCTCTCTCAGCTCCAGAACTGTTTTATTATGTGTAAAAGCAAATTAAGATAAGTAATTGCCTTCCATTCATAGTCGCTGTAATAGCATTATCCTCATTCCAGGCGTAAATAGTTAACTCATAGTACCAGCTAACGCGATTCCGTACTTTCGATTGTCTGTCGTGGAAACTTTTCGTTTTTTCCCCTGTTAAGAAGTTAATTAATTGGAGTTTCAGAGACGGGAACGTCTTTTTGCACAGACAGACGGACTATTCCGTTGTAAACGGAACTCGTAATTGTTTCAGACGGATTAAAGTAAAACTTGGGGATTTGTCTTTTACATTTTTATTGAAGGGTACTTAGTTACGTAGCTGCCAAATGAAAAAAATATGAAAGACTCATTTTAATTAATAAAGGATTTTTCTATGAATTTTGAAACGAGGTTTTTATTGTATTTTACTGGTTTACCCGCACTCTCAGGGGAGCTGAAGTTTTATTGGAATAAAAGTATAAAGAGAAAAAACATTTGAAGAAATAAATAATACAAAGACTACCTAGTATAATAATAAAAATAATCAAATATCTAATTTATTTTAACTGCACAATTTTATGAAAATGAAAATTATAAATATTTTTATTAAAAAAATACCTTTACAATATCTTATGAATACGTCTGTCAAATACGCTCTCAAAAACGCTCAGCATGGAAGGTTACCTTTGCTTAAAATTAAAAAAAAACTGTTACTAACTAAAACAGAATGGCAATACCAACTCCATCAAAATATCATCGGATAAATAACAAAAGCCAATCTGTAAACGAGTGCCTGACCATTCCGTCATTTAAATGTAAATTTACACAAGTTTATTTAATCCATGCAACAAGACTTCAATTATACTTACGTAAATAAAAACTCCAGCTACTAGAGCGAGGGTTGACAAAGATGGTTGCTTGTTAAAAGTTTGGCTTGCATCTACTCGAGGGCATTCGTACACCTTAGCTACTAAGTTTGTGAACATCTTATGCGACGAACCTTTTGGAGTTTTCGCCATGGTGGCTCAGTTGGGAACGCACCGACTTACGACCATGTGCAGGTTCAAATCCCTGGTCTGTACCACTGAGTTTATAAAAAAACTTACGTACGGTTTCACAAGCCAGTGGGGCTTTCGGTGAAGGAAAACATTGTGAGGACACCTGCATGTCCGAGATGTCAAAATTGAAGGCATGTGAAGGCGGCAATCCGCACTAGGCATGGTGGACTATGGCCTAAACCCCATCGGTGGTGGGGGAGGCTCGAGCTCCGAGCGTGGAGACGTATATGAGCTGATGATGATGAAATAAAAACTCGAGCTACTGAAGCGAGGGTTTACAAAGATGGTTGCTTGTTAAAAGTTTAGCTTGCATCTACTCGAGGGTATTCGTTCACCTTAGCTACTAAGTTTGTGAACATCTTACGCGACGAACCTTTTGGAGTTGTAGCCGTGGCTCAGTTGGGAACGCACCGACTCACGACCATGTGGGAGCAGGATAAATCCCTGGCCTGTACCTCTGAGTTTATAAAAAAAACATACACACCACTGGCTTTCGGTGAAGGAAAATGAGGAAACCTGCATATCCGAGATGTCACAATTGAAGGCATGTGAAGTCCGCCAATCCGCACTAGGCATGGTGGACTATGGCCTAAACTCCCTCGGTGGAGGGAGGCTCGAGCTCCGAGCATGGAGACGTATATGAGCTGGTGATGATGAAATAAAAACTCCAGCTACTAGAGCTAGGTTTGACAATGATGGCTGCTTGTTAGAAGTTAAGTTTGAATCTACTCGAGCGCATTCGTTAACCTTAGCTACTAAGTTTTGTGAATATCTTACGCGACGAACCTTTTGGAGTTGTGTGTGGAAATGTATCTTTCTCTTTGTGCGTTTTATAGGGAAAATATGTTTTAAGTTTTAATTATATAGAACGATGTTTCTTTCCCTAATTTCAACCTGTACCCGGTGAGTCGCTGAGCCACCACAGCATCGTACTCAACATTCAATAAATTCGGGTAAGCAAGATTAAATACTTTCAAATCTAGTTGCCGAGTCACAACTGCTACTCAATTAAAGGTAGATTATATTATCCTGACTAATAGCCTAACTAACATCCAAACTTAATATTAAAAATGCAAAAAATTCTCTTTTATTCTATTTTTGTCTTAGTTACGTGTGTTATTTGTGTGGTGATCCTTAAAAAACAAATAAAAAAAACCATTGAACCGATTTATACGAAATTTGGTTCACATATAGTCTAGAGCCTCAGTAAGGACTTAGGCTACTTATCCCGGGAAAGTTAAGATCCCCCGGGAACGTAGGTGAATGTTAAGAAATCTGTTCGACTACTGTATAAATTATAAGACCTACCTGAATATTCGTTACTAGCTACCTCCCCGCGGTTTTACCCGCGTAGTTCCCGTTCCCGTAGGAATACAGGGATAAAATATAGCCTATGTTACTCGGGGATAATGTAGCTTTCCAAAGGTGAAAGAATATTTGAAATCGGTCCAGTAGTTTGGGAGCCTATTCATTACAAACAAACAAACAAACAAATCTTTCCTCTTTATAATATTAGTATAGACAACAATGAAACAATTATATTCCACAATCTAGATCGAATCAATACACATTTATATCCAAACTGAATACTAAAATCGAATTACTTATAAAAGCTTCACAAAAAAAGTATCAGCTGTTGAATAACAACGAACAAATCGTTATAAAGAATACGTTTTCTAAAAGTGATAGGAGTTCAATTTAAATTATCACTGAGTATAGCCCGGGGTGTTATTTGCCGTTTTGTTTTGTATTTTTTCACTTTTCAATCTAACAGTAGATATAAAATCTATATTGTTGGACCTCGGTTTAGATTAATACTTAGTACTAGGATATTTTTCACACACGGCCAATCTGATTCCAAACTAAGCAGAGCTTGTGATATGGTAACCAGATAGCTGATATACTACATATACTACTTTTAAAATATAAAATTACATCATGTATTGATGGTTTTTTTTTATACCACATAGGTGGCAAACAGGCATACGGTCCGCCTGATGGGAAGCGGTCACCGTGATGGTTCATTAGGACAGGTCAGATGTGTCACAATTGATTTTAGATACGCGATATTCTACATACACACAGAACAGACAGACATACTTATTCATTAACACAAAAATTTGTCCTACATTAGAATCGAACACAGAAACTACTTGAAAGACAAGTACAAGAAGTTTCCAACTACAAAGCCAACCAGCCAGTGACATCCATACTAATATTATAAATGCGAAAGTAACACTGTCTGTCTGTCTGTTACGCTTTCACGCTAAAACTACTGAACCGATTTAATGAAATTTGGTACACAGATAATCCAGAGCCTGAGAAAGGACATAGGCTACTTTTTATGCCGGGAAAATTGAATCACCCGGGAACGCGGGGCACGTCATCATATAAAACCTCATTAACACCGTACCGCACACTAAAATTACCGCAACAAAATTTTTAGAAGCCAAACTTATTCTGTATTTTATTAAAGCTACATAATCTGGGTCACCTTACCATTGCCTACAAAACTTAGGTACGTATACATTTGCAAAGCCTTTGGGGTTGAAAAATTCCGGGTAGTTTCCTTCATATACAATTCATTAGATGGCCCAATCCACTATCTCTTGGGGCAGTAGTTTCGGATGCAACACTGCCTTGCATTTTGATTGCAAAATATTTTAGTTATGTGCATTTTTTTAGCTCTCCTCGCTTTGGAGTTAATATTTTTTTTTAGAGTTTGCGCGCATCCTGAAAATTATGTTTTGTAGCTTTAATAACTTTTATAAAGAGTGATTTGTTTTAATATTATTTAAAACAACATATTAAATCAAACCTATACTTTAATAAATAAAGCTGAAGAGTTTGTTTGTTTGTTTGTTTGCAAATTTTAGGAACTACTGGTCCAAATTGTTAGATAGCTCATTTATCGAGGAATGCTACAAGCTATATATCATTGCGCTGCAGGCAATAGGAGCGGAGCATCAAAGTTGCAAAAACGGGGAAGTGACGCTAACAAAGTTGCGATGGTCACCTATTTATTATAGGTACCAAATTTCTAAATTCCTTAAAAGATACACAGCCAAATATTCCGGGATAAAAAACTGCCCTACATATTTATCCAGGCCGTAATATTTATATTTCATTTACATCAATTTAATCATTGAGTCAGACATCAAAAATATATCATTATGATACAATAATAATTCCTAATGCATCATGAGTCAAATGCTATCTGTCACAAACTTTCCAATAGAAAAACTAACGTCATTAGCGACCACGGCTTTATATATCTCCACTCCTTCCTCAGGGAAGAGAAATATATTTCTGTCCCTCTCCATTATATATTAATGTCGAAAGGGAACTACGTAAATCATAGTTTACCGTATAATATGTCATAGCTGAATCGCTTTGGACGGCGACATGTAATATGAGGCAAGAGCCTGTTTTTCAGGGGTCAACACATGTTCAGATCCGTTGCCTGCCTATATCACTTACAACTTTTCCCTGTTAATATTTCACACTATTGTAGAAAGTTGAAATAAATATTTTGGGACATTTTTATAAACGGACAATCTGATTCCAAACTGAACAGAGTGTCCCTGTGATAACCATATAGCTGACATACTATAGATAGTTTTTTTTTAAATACTTATACAGATACTAGAGGCTCCCCACGGCTTCACCCAGGTACAAAAAGCTTATGTCCTTTCCCAGGCTCTAGATTAACTGTGTACCAAATTTCAATTAAATCACTTCAGTTGTTTCAGCGTGAAAACCAGATAGAGTTACTTTCGCATTTATAATATTTTGATATGAAACACATCTTATTCAAATATTTGTCTTTAAATTCGAATCTACTCACAACTGCAAAGCTAACCTAGTCTGTCAAAAATTAAACTATTTAAAAGTATATGTTTGTGTGAACGAAACAGGATCTCACAATTTGCCCCACTTTACAGCGTGGTGAATAAAACAAAATTCCCACGTCGCACCGACACGGCAGATGTTAAAATGCACCCCCCCACCCCCTTAAAAAAACTCGGGGCCCAACAACCGCATTCCCACTTGCTCACATGTGGTGGATAAACATCCACAGCACACTATCCTGAATTATTGAGAGCGTGGTGCATGTTGCATGATACCATCACCTGTTTGGTGCAGCGCGCGACACCGCCTCTGCAAACAAATTTTATTTGTCCCCAGGTACTTTATTTAAGGTGCTAGTTTACCTCATGTGTTGCCAGCTCTCATGGTTAAATGTTGCCTAACAAATGGGCACTTTTAAGTTTTCTATGCGTCATATATTTCGTTTAAATGTCTTGGCTGTTTATGCATAATGGGTGCCATACTGTGGAGCCGTTTTGAGTTTTCTTGTAAATTGTTTGTTAATGAAATATTTTTATAATAATTATGTGTGTGTCTGAAACATACAGTCAGACATGATCATTTCACACACATCTTAGTCTAGTGAGACATAAGTATTTGTTCAACATATTACGAGCAATTGTTATCCTAACTTATATTATAAATGCGAATGTGAGTTTGTTTTTTACACTTTCACCCCGAATTCATTAAAATTTTAAAAATTCTTCCACCTCTGAAAAACTAGATTATTAGGCTAATTTTACACAGCCAATCTGATTCTAATCTAAGCAGAGCTTGTACTATGTACAGGATATTTACTTATTTATTTATTTATGGTAACCAGATAACTGACACTTAAATACCAACTTATAGGTAATACATCCAGACACGTTCATGCCATCAAATATTTGTCCTATCTCATATTCGAATCCACAACCCATGGCTTGAAAGGGTCACTACAAACCCGACCAGCCAGTCAAAATTATCATTTATTTGTTAATAATTTAAAAGCACTTTGACATTGGGCATCAACAAAATGTCATTTATAGCTTTCGAGGATAGCTAGCTGGTCATAAAGTCAGCAATTACTCTTCAGATACGTCGACACTATCCGCCGCTTGTCACGTACGAGCTTAGTTTGAGATGGTCTCACTCAGAACTGTATCCTACTCGTAGCCTTGTTAAACTGTATCCTCGCTGTGTATGAGACGAATGACATACTGTAAACCTCTCCTCACAGGATACACATTTTAACTGTGTTTGTAGGTTTCCTATGAATTCATAATCTTATAAAAAATAAATTGTTTTTAATATGTAATTTTTTTAAATCTCGGATTTGTACCTTAAGACTAGAATTTTATTTAGATTAAATGATACGTTTGTCTGGAAAAGGAGTTCTCTTAAACTATAAGATATTCATCTGATTAAAAAAAAATGTATTAGGTATTAGGGTACAGACATTTAATCCACAAGAATCCAAACGGGAAAAGGAAGAAAAGGCTCTTACACAACTCAATTGAATTCAAAAAAATCTTTAAGTACAGCCGTACGACGGTAGGCAGCGCGTTGGTGATACCCCCGGTATTGCCGGTGTCCATGGGCGTCGGTGACCACTTTCCATCAGGTGGCCCGATAGCTCGTCTGCCTTCGTAGGCAATAAAAAAAAACAATTAATCGAGGACGGCTATTTATGAATAAATAAATATACCATCAAGCAACGACCAATATGAACTAGCATCATTGGAAAAACCCAAACAATTTGACGTAGACCAAGTTGCTAATATAAATTTTATACATTCGCAGACTAGTTACGGTGTGACCGACGGCCGAGGGGTATGATTGAGTGACAGTGCGCCAGATTGCTCCAGTTTCGAGTGAAATGGCGGATGCAACTCTAACCGTACGGAATTCGGACACACGTCTGAAAAAGATATTACACTCACATATGTATGTACTACACTAGTGCCCGTAACGCGGTTTTATTTGCGTTACCGACTAAATTATGATGTGTGTAAATTTATCTATGACTAGTTGCCTCCGCGTTTCCACCCCCGTAGTTCCCATTCCCGTGGGAATACGAGGATAAAATATAGCCTACGTTCACCGGAGATAGTGTAGCTTCCCAACAGTGAAATATTTTTTTAAATCGGTCTTGTATATTCGGAGCCTATTCAATGCAAACAAATAAATAATCAAATCTTTCCTCTTTGCAATATTAGCTACGCTAAAACTATTAAAACTAAAAAAAATGGGATAAAAATATCGCTAAATGCAGAACTTGCGACCGATTGCATTGATCTGGCAGACTTAGAATGGTCGTCAAAAAATCCGTTTCCGTCACATCTAAATTCTTTTAGCCATTATAGCATGACAAACAAACATTCATGTATGATTCTAATATCACAAACATTTAATATGAGTAAAAAATCTATACTAATATTATAAACGTGAAAGAACTCTGTCTGTCTGTCACGCTTTCACGCTAAAACTACTGAACCGATTTAAATGAAATTTGGTACACTGATAGTCTAAAGCCTGACAGGACATAGGCTACTTTTCATCCCAGCAATATGGAAGATCTACCGGGTACGCTGGCGAAACCACAGGAGCCACTAGTAGTCTATAAAGCTATAACACAATATTTTCCCCACAATAACAGCAGACACACAGCAGACCAGCCCCCAAGTTACATTCCTACGACCTAGTTACGACTCTGAGTAAAAAAGCAAATCTCAACAAAAACCAGCCGACGACGGCGGCATTCCTTCCTCAAACTTTCCATGAAAGTGGCTTAAACTTGGTACTATCTAGTTTTTCGAACCCCCTTTCTGGCAGCTAAATAAAGATGACAGCAATAGTGTGGTGAAAATTACGAAAACAAAGACTCATCGAATTAATTAAATAAGTTCCATGAGGAGACGCTGTAGCGGCAGTGGGGGACCAGGGATGGAGTAGTGTCGTAGGGGTATGCAGGAGTGATACCTGTTTAGCCTTTCGACAAAAAGTACATTGCGCTTTGTCCCCTTCACTGCCTATCAGTTGCTCCCTTTTTTATAGGGTCGGCAACGCGTGAGTGACGCCTCTGGTGTTGCAAGCGTCCATAGGCTACGGTAACCGCTGCCCATCAGGTGGGACCGTATGCCTGTTTGCCACCCTTGTGGTATAAAAAAAAAGTCGATTTTCGTAATAACACCAACGTTGAAATAGTTTCAAAAGTGTAGTTATGTGACATTTATATTGTGTGTTAATTCTGCTATCTGCATGCCAAGTTGCGTACACATTGCTATAGTTATTGTTTCGTGAAAGGGTAACAAATATCCATATATACATCCTCCCAAATATGTATTTATAGTATAAGTTGTAGAGTTCAATTTAGAAAATAAAATAGCCTTTCCGGGGCAGTCAGGTAAAAGTACAAACATAAATTCATAAATTATTGAATCGTCAATAATGCTCGCGTCACATCGCACGGAATAAGCTGAACGCAAAACTTGTTTGTAAAATAAATTATTATTCATTATTCATAAACATTTTGTTTACATGTACGTAGCTGAAGTGGTTCATACAAAAACACGTACCTCAATACGGGTCCTTACAAACCTTCACTCAATGTCAGCGCCTAAATAAAGGGAATAAATAATATGGCGCAATATCATGAGCTAGGGACGCATTAAGGTACAGATTTTATAAAAAGGCACATCTATATATATAGAGATACATATAGACAGACGGAATATTTTATGGCGCACTCTATCGGCGTGTATAACGAGGAATCCCTATTATATGGTCGGCTGAGGTCGGTCACAATCGCAATTCGTACAAATATTAGGGCGCCGAGACATCAATGCGTTGTTAGGCAACGAGCGGGAACCGTCAAAGAATATCAATCGTAAAATAAATACATAATAAAAAAAGGAATTTCCTATATCATACCCATATTTTTAATGATGTTGTTAGGTACTCTTTCACACACAAATGGATTAAGTGATTTAGAAGAATTTTGATACAGCTTCTCAGCAAAAGCAACTTTCTGAACCGAGCATCACAGTGTGACCATTCATAAGTGCTTGTGAAGGCCTATTTTAATAAAAATATTTATACTACTACATTCATCATCTGTAAATGTACAATCTGGGAAAATTTTAAATCCATAGAAACGCAGTTAAAACCACGGGGTGATAATACATATCTATCAAAACGGACATTTTAGATATATGTTAACGATTTAGGTTTAAGATACAGGCTGACAAAGGGAGGTAATTTGACGCTACGACAACTATACTTAGTCCGTAACATGTTATTAATCAAATTGTTAGGTATGTGAAAGGTGAATGACCGGCTTTTGAAACGAAAATAGTGACATAGTATAGTGTTTGTTGAAAGAGCAAGTGATAATGCCCGTATTACCAAAAGGAATTAAGAAACCAAATGGAACATTTACTTTCTCGGCTTACCACTTTTTCTCACCTCTACGATATAACGAGAGCTCTAAAGTACCTACTAGAATACCTATTAAATGAATAACTTTCGGTCGCATTCTTCTTGGCTCTATAGATAATCCAGAATTAAGAGCAAACACCTATATGAAGCCGTGATGGCTCACCGACTTGAGGGTGCAGGTTCAATTCCTGGCTTCTACCACTGAGTGTAACTTATGTTCAGTATTATACCACAGGCTTTCGCTGAAGGACATTTACATGAGGAAACCTTCATGCCCGATATGTCACATTGAAGGGCATGTGAAGTCTCTAATAGGCACTAAGCACGCGTGGTGGACTATAGCTTAACCCTTGCAAGGTCCTGCAGCGGAGACGTATATGACCTATATCAAGTAAGTAATATCAAACATCTATAATTCTATATACATCCTTTTCTATTATCATACAATCGAAAGAGAAGGGCAACCCTCCATGTGTTATAAGAGAAACGTCAAACTCACGCCGTGGTGTTGCCCGCTCGGCCAGTGTTACCACACCCTTACAATATGTAATCATATAAGCGTAAACATTACATGAACAGTTCAACGGGTTTTGTTTGAGCTAGCCGTATTTATTCCCGATTGATTGGA
Source organism: Thyatira batis (assembly GCA_905147785.2). Classification (NCBI taxonomy): domain Eukaryota; kingdom Metazoa; phylum Arthropoda; class Insecta; order Lepidoptera; family Drepanidae; genus Thyatira; species Thyatira batis. Next base: position 11,572,429 of record LR990489.1, read on the forward strand.
CCGATGGATATAAGCCATACAAAAATGATTCCGTTTCTATTTGACTACCAATTTTTGTATCCTGAAAGGGTTAGTCATACTAGCTTCCGCCGCGGGGTTCACCAGTTCACGTTCCCTTAAAAATACAGGGATAAAATATAGCCATTGTTTCTTCTTGATAATATAGCTTTCATTGGTAAAATAATTACTAAAATCTAGCATTTATAAAATCCCTACTTCCCTACTAACATTATAAATGCTTAAGTAACTCAATCTGTTACACGTCCGCGCCTAAATCACTGAACTGATTTACAGAGATAGGCTACAGAAGACTAAAGATAAATAATAATATCCTCTTGTTGACATATAGCCTTTATGACCCTTATAAAGGCAAAGACCATGCAGACATGACCATTCAGACTGGGTCCCAAAAGTCAGGTTAGCCAACCTTCATAGAGTAAGGTTTCTCTTACACCAACAACAACACAGCAATGCATATATACACTAATCCAACACAGTGTCCGACTGTGTCACGACACCGTGACGACACCGTGACGTCACCGTGACGCGTGACGTCGCGTAACTGGCCGGCTTACCGCACCATTGTTGCTGACAATATTAGCTGTTTGAATTAATCGTCTTTGGACACAATGCGGGACCATTTGTCTGGACTACAAACATACATATGTGTATATTATTCTATTATAAGTCTAACTAAAGGATGTATTCACCCACTTGTTATTGTTTAGTAATACAATAATCTATAAAATTACCAAACAAAAAAAACTGGTGTCTGTTTGTCGGCTTAATACTATCACACCACGCTACCATAATCGGTAGCGTGGTGTGATAAGGTTTTCACAAATAGAAAGAGCGACAAGAGAGGATTTGTATCATCTATATAACTCAAAGCGCTCGAGTGAAGTCAGGGAATATATAAGTAAAATTTCTAATTAACCCATAATAAAAATAAAGCGTCAGAAAAGTTCATGTTTTAAATACTATAGTAAATTTTCGAAAAGTTATTGTTCTTTATTTTATATATTAATCCTACTATTTTAATTACTGCCACCTAGTTTTCTGTATCAAAATAAGTATATTTATTTATTAACTATAATTTTATTTCCATTATAGTCGTAAAAGCTTTGATACAGTTAAAGGTGGTATTTTATGTCTCTGATTGTTATCGACACGCGTTTCGACCACCAATAGTAAACTTTATTATCGTAATTAACGTTTCATTATTAGGGAATATTAAAAATAATGAAGTCAAAGCCTTATAAAAAATAATAACTAAAAGTTTATCTATACTAATATTATAAAGAGGAAAGATTTGTTTGTTTGTAATGAATAGGCTCCGAAACTACTGGACCGATTTCAAAAATTATTTCACCTTTGGAAAGCTACATTATCCCCGAGTAACATAGGCTTTATTTTATCCCTGTATTCCCACGGGAACGGGAACTACGCGGGTAAAACCGCGCGGAGGCAGCTAGTTATTAGTAAGTAGGCTATGGCTTTATTGTAAAAATATATATGAGTTACTATGTATAATATATTATAAAATATATATGGTATGAGATATACAAGATTCTTAGAAACAAAATTGATTGCCCTCAGCTTCTTCAACGCTTGAATTTTAGAGTACCTATTCGCTATCCTCGTCAAGTGAATACGCCATTAGTCCCTCCCCTGCGAAGAACTGTACATGGGTGCAACTCTCCCATACCGCGGATTAGTAAAATATATAACCGCGTGAGTTTACTAACTGATGTGCATGTTGACTCCTTAGCGACGTACAAAAAATGCATCAACGCTGCTCTAGTGTAGGAATGTAATAGTCAAATGTGTAGATTTTTTATTTTATTTTTATATTCTAATAATAAGCATAATTAGGTTTAGTATAGGTATTAAGTAGGTGTGTATCATATGTTTGTGCAAGAGGTGTTTACCTATAATTGGTTGTGCATTTAGTTTTTGTTTATGTTTAGTTTAAGAATTGCATGTAATAGTGTAACAACTGCTGGTGAACCATATTAAATAAATAAATAATAAATAAATAAATATGAGTTAGCAAATCTTTACATATCTATAATATTATAAATTCGAAAGTAACTCTGTTTGTCTCGCTTTCACGCTAAAACTACTGAACCGATTTCAATATTTGGTACACAGAAGTTCTAAAGTCTGAGAAAGGATATTCTATATATTAAAGGATACTATATTTTATTCCGAGAAAATGGAAGATCTCCCGGGTAAGCGGGTGAAACCGCGAGGAGCCACTAGTTTTATATAAAACAGAATCACTTCCCACCCATGTTACGCTTAGATCTTAAAAAATACGCAACGAATTTTGATGCAGCCTTCATTAATAGATGAGTGATTCAAAAGAAAAGATGTTTATGTGTATAATTCTTTTTATTTTACACACGGCCAATCTGATTCCAAATTAAGCATCAAAGTGAGCTTGTGTTATGGTAACCAGATAGCTGACATACAACATATAATACTATTAAATACATACATATTATAGATATTTACATCCAGCCACAGAACAAACAGACATATTCATGCATACACATGTTTGTCCTGGATGGGATTCGAACCCACGACCCACGGCTTGAAACTCAGGGTCACCACAAAGCCAACCGGGCTATTATAATATTAGTATAGATAGATATAGATTTAAAATGTATGTAACTAGTTGAAATATGCATTGATTTGTTGCACTCATGCGTAGTCGGGGCGTGTCACTATATATAAATTAAATGTCTATACATCAACTATAACATAACATAAGTAATATTCAACGTCCATGAGTTCTGAATAAAAATGTAAAGAATATTTGCAGTCAAAATATAATAATTCAACACAGAAAATGTACGTAGTGCACTCCAAACGTATAAGAGCTCTGTAAGTTTTTTAGGGTTCCGTAGTAAACTACGAACCCTTCTAGTTTCGCCATGTCCGTCCGTCCGTCCGTCCGCGGGTATGGTAGTAGATATTCACAACGTCAAAAATGTTATTAAACTAGTTAAAATAAATATCCTTGGACATTTTCACACACGGCCAATCTGATTCCAAACCAAGCAGAGCTTGTGATATGGTAACCAGATAGCTGATATACTACAAATAAAACTTTTAAATACATACTTATATAGATATTTACATCCAGACACAGGACAAAGAGACATATTCATGCATACAAATATTTGTCCTGGGTGGGATTCGAAAACGACCCGCGGCTTGAGAGTCAGGGTCATTAACCACAAAGCCAACCGGGCTGTCAAGTTAGTCAACTTAACGTATTGATTTTTTTCAATCTAGCTACGGAATCCTACACTGCGCGTGTCCTAACTCTTGGCCGGTTTTTTAAATGCAGTGGTGTGTGACACAAAATTCCTGTAGTTATGTTACAAAGGTTCATATCTAGTAAACATGTTTTGCTAGTTTGTATATGGCGACCACCGCGTCTGAGAACTGTATATTTATTAACTAGCCCTGCGGTTTCACCTGCGCTTCCTGTTAGCTTAAATTTTCTATGAACAAAAAGATGGTTGAGTTTCGTTAGAGAATAAATTCTTACTCTGGACAAAATTTCGTTTTTGGCGTTTTGGGGTGATTAAGTTAAAAACATTCTTAGAAACTTTCGCATTTATGAATAGTAGTAAGTAGGAAAATAGTTACTTATAATCGTTGTACATTTAGTTTTTTATTTTCAGTAGGTACCTACCTATCTATTATAGTTTTATGAGTTGTATGAATACCTACAACTGCAAGATTAAATATGTTGATAAAAAATAATAACTGCTTATGTACTTATAATGTGAATTTGTTGACCAATAGAATCAGTACAATATTAAAAGACAAAATTTTTATTCACACTTATTCGAAAAACTACCAAAACCTACCTCTAAACTAGTGGTGATCATTGGGCAGAGGTTCCACCAGGTCACTAAATAATTAAGACACTCCCCAAAAACTAAAAACCCATGTGGAAAATACTAAAAGCATTTCAGGGATCTAAATTACTCACAAAGTAATTCGATAAAACCGAACTTACGATAATTCGTCCCTGAAATTCAACCCACATTTGATTGCACCAAATTTCCACTATACAAATGGTAGTATAATTGAATTTCACACTTATTCGGTCGCATTAAAACTCAAAGTCATAAATGGTAATGTTATGGCACTGTGCCTGATTTGAATCCATTTCCGATGGCACAGTGCAAACACAGAGACGCCTATTTGTCTCGCACACTATCGAATAATAGTAACAATATATTATGTCGATAAACATGACCGAGCAAGTTTAAGAGGTATTAAGAATATAAATATCAGAGGATATTATCACATTTGACCAGAAATTACAATAATAAATATCCTGAGACATTTTTCACACACGGCCAATCTGATTCCAAAGTAAGCTGCAAAGTGAGCTTGAGTTATGGTAACCAGATAGATGATATACTATATATAATACTTTTAAATACATACGGATATAGATATTTATATCCAGACACAGAACAAACAGACATATTCATGCATACAAATGTTTGTCCTATTTGAACCCACAATAAAAAGAAATACAAAAAGTTATTATCAGCTATTTTCAAAAACATACTTGTGTTATGGGTAACAAGCATAGTTGGGCGGAACAAAGGTCAGTTCGACCACAGATCCTTGGTTTGATTTCCGGTTCGGACAAGGCACAATTGTTTGGAAATGATTACCTGTGGCCCCGGATACGGATGCTCTACCACCAGACATAATTCGCCAAAGCTAACCGCAGTCTTGGCTAGTTGGGACTTCAAATATCTCAAATATTCATTCATTGTGTAGGCCTATGTTCAGACATATTCCAGCCATTAGAAAGAAGTAGAGAAAATATATAAAATCCAATACACAGTATAGAAGCCAGAATAAAAATAAGAAGTGATTCAAATGTAAGCTTATTACGGAGGACGCTCAGAAAAAAAAAAAAATTGGTTGCCTGTAAAGTCGGTATACGGGCGAAAGTTTAACGTGACAACGACTTTGAGTGGTAAAATAATTTTAATGTGAATATTCATTCGTATAGTAGGAAGAAGGATGAAATAATAGTAACAATTTAAAACATAACGTCACGTTACGTGAGCGGAGCGTAACGCAGTTTCTTGAAGTGTCACCCGGCAAACCAATTTATAAGACGTTGTCACGTCAATAGTAACAATTTAAAACATAACGTCACGTTACGTGAGCGGAGCGTAACGCAGTTTCTTGAAGTGTCACCCGGCAAACCAATTTATAAGACGTTGTCACGTCAATAAAAATAAATTACAATCATAGTACATTACGAACAAACAAAAAATAAAATTTTTCCTCTTTATAGTGTAGCGACTGACCAAGCAACTAGTTTAAGAGCCTGTAGATTAAATAAAATTATTTTTATGTCCAAACAACACATTTTTGTTGCCGTTATTGATTATCAAAATGTGCCAAGTCCAAAGTCATTGCGATGACGCCATTTTGGTAGCAGGAAGGCGGATCTTGTGGGAGAACACATTAATCAGCACAACCAGACAAAGGGTTGCCATCTATATTGTTACAGGCCCTACCATCCCTCAGGAGGTGTGGGAATGTTGCCACATTGATTTTCGGCACGAGTAGCTGGCAGGTCAAAAAGCTCGTTAAAATTATTACCAATGTACTTTTAAAAAGTATAGCAAATTACTTTGAACTGTAAGTTTATATATTACGTCGTGTTTAAAGATTATGAAAAAAATATACAAACGTCACCTAACTCCCGGTCTTTCTTATTTTAATGTGGCGTGACCATTTTTTTATTCAATAGGTAGGTACTGTACACCATACTACGTGCTAGTTCATCTTTAGGCTTTGTGAGTTTTCTACTTTATCATCCATTATGTTGGGAAACATATAATCTTATTTAACAACAAAATAAACATAAACGCGATCAAATACAAACATTGACTTTATATAATAAATAAATAACCAGAGAAATTTTTCATACAAGGTCAATCTAATTCTAAACTAAGCAAAGCTCTACTGTAACCAGATAGCTGACATAGCACTTTGCATATATACTTCTATAAATACATTCAGACAGAAAAAACAGACATTCATGCTCACAAATGTATGTCCTGTGTCCTTTACTGGCGGCCTGAAAATCGGAATCATCAACCTCAGGGTCACCTATCCTGTAAAATATATTAGATAATAAATAACTATGACACAATAAAAGTTATTGAAACAATAATTGAAATAGCCCTTCACTTCAGATAGTGTCTGCAACCATTTATTAGTATCACTGTCAGCCAGTCAGGACCGGATCAATCGATCTTGTACTCAACTCGACTGCGGTATCCGCTTCTATTTAAACCTAGATCCTGTTAGCAATTTGCTAAGTGAATGAGCCTTATAAAAGGACCTTTTGACAGCCCGGTTGGCTTTGTGGTTAGTGACCCTGACTCAAGCCGCGGGTCGTGGGTTCGATCACACCCAGGACAAACATTTATATGCATGAATATGTCTGTTTGTTCTGTGTCTGGATGTTAATGTCTATATAAGTATGTATCAGCTATCTGGTTACCATATTACAAGCTCTGCTTAGTTTGGAATCAGATTGGCCGTGTGTTAAAAATGTCCCAGGATATTTATTATAGGTCACACCTCTGACGTCACAGCCAGACAGCTGACTTCGCAACCCTACGCCTAAATACGGTTAAACTTTGGACGATTTAAATTACAAACAAACAGAGCAAACGTCGCGGAGTCTGTACGTAGCCCGGTCGCTGGCGTTAACTTGTTTTAACCGCCTGAATGAGGTGTTAAACACCGCCCCGGGCCGGTGCGCGCCGGATAAAACTGGATAAAAGCAGACACAGCGACGCCTACATATTTGTTGGATGTACATTTTTTATTGTTGTTAATAGGTACATGGTTATGTCGGGAAAACTCGTTCAATTCAGTTCTGGAATTATATTAGACTAGTGGCACAGCAGTTTCACCCGCATAACCGGGAGATCTTCCATTTTCCCGGGATAAAAAGTAGTCTATGTCTTTTCTAAGGGTCTAGAGCCTAGACTATCTGTGTACCAAATTTCGTTTAAATTGATTCTGTAGTTTTAGCGTAAAAGCGAGACAGAGTTACTTTCGTATTTACAATATTACTAGTGGCTCCTCGCGCTGTTACCCGCGTACCCGGGAGATCTTAAAATTTTCCCGGGATAAAAAGTAGTTTATGTCCTTTCTCAGGCTCTAGGTTATCTGTGTACCAAATTAAATTTAAATCGGTTCAGTAGTTTTAGCGTGAAACCGAGATAGATAGACAGAGTTACTTTCGCATTTATAATATTAGTTAAGATTTAGTTGTGATGAAGGTGTGTTATAATAATCCAGTTCAAAGTCCGTGAGGTTAGTTCTCAGGCTAACATATCAAAGTTTAAAACTTATCTAATTGGCTTCACAGTGATGAAGGAACACGACCAAGATATGTTAACTCAACAAAACATATTACATTAGATTGACAGCACTAAAATAAAAAATATATTTCAGTATGCAAATAAAACCCGAATATAAATCCTACCATTTTTACGACAGACTTAATAAATTAGTATTATTCTATATAGAGTAAATGGCTACAATATTTCACACATAAATATATTCACATTTTTTCACGGAGACGGATAGCAGGCTTATCTTGTCGTAATTTTTTTATATATACATATTTTTTTACTAGACACAATCCTCGGGTCAACATGGTTTATCTTATAAATTCGTCGCCATATTTTTCTATCATTAATAACTGCCAAAGGGGACAGTTTGGACGAGCTCAAACGTGAAAGTAGACTTAGGCAGTTGTCCCACCAACGACGAGAAAACGACTAACTATCGGCTATTTTCTCGCTCAAGAAACGTACAATAGATATACTTTCTGTGTGAACAAAAGAGATGCATATACAAACAGTTAATCGCTGACTGTTCACACTGCCGGCGAGCACTCGACGGGCACCGCTTTACTAGTTTGTCGCTGAGCGACAAGAGCTATGAAAGATAACACTCGCGCGGCGATACTCGCCAAGCGATTAGAACTCACGCCGAGAGAGCAACCAGTGGTCATTTCTCTACAGTGCGTATCTGAAAGTACACGTTTTTTTTTATTTAATATGAATATCGAAAAATCATCTGCCGCGAGCGAGTGATGCGAGTAATCGCCCGCCTCACTCGCACACTCGCTTATAGCCGAGCTACACAAATATCGGAACTACGCACTCGCTCCCCGCGTCTCGCTAACTCGTTTCTAGTTCTAGCTCTACTCGTTACTCGTTAATCGTTGCCGGTGAGACAAGTGCCTTACCGGGCAGGTATCTAATAGTTTGTAACAACTGCTTGTATATCCTTATATTATAAATGCGAAAGTAACTCTGTCTGTCTGTCTCGCTTTCACACTAAAATTACAGATTCGATTTGAACGAAATTTGGTACACAGATAGTCTAAAGCCTGAGAAAGGACATAGGTTATTTTTTATCCCGGGAGAATGGAAGATCTCCCGGGTGAAACCGCGGTGAGACACTACTAGTAATATACATCGCAAAGTTTGATTACCATGAATCCACCCAATCTAAACTATGATCAATCGAGTGGGCGCCGCCGAGGCGAGAGAGAGACAGAGGATAAAACTTGGAAAATAGCCGGACCGGACGGCATCCGATCCGTGTACTGTCAATAATTGATAATGGATGACGTCATTATGTCAGTTGGTGATTGATTGACCGCTCGCCCCGGGCCATACCCCGGCCCTAGAGATACCTTGCCGTGTTTAAAATGCGAAGATACCAGTCAACAGGGCCTTGAGCCATTGTGGTTGTGATAGAAGATAACATTATCAGAGAACAAATGACCAGAAATTACATTCTTTGTCACACAGTGTGCAGTTAAGCCCAAAATACTATATCAAGGTAATATTACATTTAAAGTTGTGATGTATCAATTCAAACATCATTCCCTAATTTAAAATTCGACATAATCGTCATACCACAGATTAAAAATATTTAGTTTGAAAATAATTTCTTGTTTCCATAGGCGTCGCCGGATTGTCCGTATCATTTTTGGTCTCGTTTCTATGTCTATACTAATATTATAAAGAGGAAAGATTTGTTTGTTTGTTTGTTTGTTTGTTTGTTTGTAATGAATAGGCTCCGAAACTAATGGACCGATTTCAAAAATTCTTTCACCTTTGGAAAGCTACATCATCCCCGAGTAACATAGGCTATATTTTATCCCTGTATTCCCACGGGAACGGGAACTACGCGGGTAAAACCGCGGGGAGGCAGCTAGTTAGTTATAAAAGTCAGTCACCTCTTTCAGCGACCGATTTTTAGTAAATAAAAATCTATGCTCTTTACCTAGTCAAATGACATACCGACTTTGTGACAGACGTGTGCAGTTAGAAAATGTTTACCACCCCCACTGTACTATCACAAAAGACATATATTTTTCGTCAAGCTTTATGTATATGTAAACAATAAAAATTGTAATAGTGTTTAAAAGAACAATGTAAAAGGAATACCCAACAAGGATCCGAGACCTAAACACTTCGGCCGGGTTGAACCCAGCCTGTCTCCAGGGACAGAGTTCTAATCAATCATTCCCCACAAAAAAGGCTTTCACAAGAAAATTATGTTTCAACGTTAATTTTTATAAAATTAGATTAATTATATTTCGGGGACAATTATTTTGGCCTTGACTGAAACTTTGCGACTGTTTTGCGGCCAAAATAGTCCATATCAATTTTCTTTAAATAATTATCTATACTAATATTATAAAGAGGAAAGATTTGTTTGTTTGTTTGTAATGAATAGGCTCCGAAACTACTGGACCGATTTCAAAAATTCTTTCACCTTTGGAAAGCTACATTATCCTCGAGTAACATAGGCTATATTTTATCCCTGTATTCCCACGGGAACGGGAACTACGCGGGTAAAACCGCGGGGAGGCAGCTAGTCTATAATAAATCACTCTTTGCTATTATTTCAATCCGAAATTGTGAACTATCAAAGACTGGAAATATTATTTTTACTATCACCTTAGCTATTCTATTCGCAGAATTAATGAAATATCAATAAATAAAATTCATGAAAATAAATTAATTCAACGCAAAAATTCTCAAGATATCGAATGAAACCATTGCAGCATCGGAAAAATCTCCAAACAAATTAGCCTAATGGTAAACCGGCAAACTATCTATCAAATAATCTTAGGTATATCATTATCATAATGCAGTAACCATAACTTCCTACAATCTGTGTAACAATAACCAAACATTAGTACAAAACATTCCCCATACATATATGCATTCGCTGGCTCACAAGATAGCAATCTATCAATGTCTAAAAGCTTTTGTATTGATGCTTGATTCAGCGCCGCCAGCGCCCGCGCCCCCCTGCCGCCTCTCGATATCCTACAGTGTCCTAATTTAGGGTTCCGTATCAAAATGGCACAGAAATAACCTTTATGAGGCTTCAGTGTTCTGCATGTCACAGCGGTTTATGCGTTTACGAATGCCATCACCTTAAAACTTGCTTGCAGGTAAGAGAAACAGTGGAACAACAGAGTGTTAATATGAAATAAAAAAATAAAAAATGTCTTCAACAGTTATTTCCGTTGTATAAAACAGTAATAATACCTAAATCGAATAAATGCTTTGTATAATAAGTTTACTCTATGAATATAAATATTAAATTTCATAGTATTTTTTTAAGATTATAAACTAACAACATAAATAAGGAGTTACGACAAGATCTTACATTATGGCAGAAAGTTATGAAGAGTGTGGTAAAGCTAGGGATGTCCAAAAGTATTAGTGATGTACTACATATGTTTAGTCAAAAATAATCTGACTTTTTGTATCTTTTAATGCAATTCTCTAAAAGTCACGAACAATATGTACCAAATAAATATATAAATATAAATCTAAATACATACCCGCCTCCGTTTCAACTAAGCTAGACTCCATCAGGCTGCCGCATTATTGTAAAAAAAAATCCTGAAACAAAAGATCGGTTTGATTAATACAGACAATTGTTTGAGAAGCCTGTCTGAGAAGTGATTTGCGGTTCCTAGAAACATTAATTTGTTTGTTTACTAGCATTCGCTCTGCGGTTTTATATGGCATTAAATATTTTATAATAATATCCTGGGATAAAAATATAATCTTAACATAGAATAAGCGTTGAAAGGTAAAAGAATAATTATGATTCCAGGTAATTGTTTGTGTTAATGCACAAAGTAGTGAAGTTACTTTTAAATGCTATGGATTTTTTTATGGTAGGTACTATTTTGAAGTGGTAACACATTTATTGATCACATTCCATATAACACTTCAAAGGCTAAAGTAACTAGATATAGGATATTTTTTGTTATTGCAAACATAGGTCAATAACAAACGTAATTTTTAACCGACTTCCCAAAAAGAAGGAGGAGGTTCTCAATTCGGCCGGTATTTTTTTTTTTTTTTTTTCTATGTATGTACATCGATTACGTCGCGGTTAATGGACCGATTCGCGTGATTCTTTTTTTGTTCGACGCGAAATAGCTGCCAGATGGTCCCATAAAAATTTGTTTTAGTTTGGTTTGGTAGTTTTTATTTTATAAGCATTATTGTTATTTGGACGATGTCATTTTGACGATACTTTGTATATTAGTATGTCGATAACTTTAACATTTCTAATCCGATTTGCGTAATTCTTTTTTTGTTCGTTAGGGTACATATTCAAGTTGGTACCCTGGTCATCTAGTAAGCATATGATGATGGGATCCCAAGGAAATCGAGAAGAACACTCAAATTATAAGCATGTAACTGTTACGTTTCAGTCAATATCATACAGTTTGTTCAATTATTTGCATTTGATGATGATTTCCTATGGATGAGCTGATGATGGAAGGTACAACTCCTCAAAGGATAGGAGTTCAGAGAAAATTCTTTCAAAATTATACGTGCATATGGATAGAGAATAGTATTCCTTGAGGCTATTAGGTTGACCTTGAAGGTTAATCTTATTAACGTTTAGGTTTAATAGTGTTCTGTGATTGTTAAATAAATAATAAGCCTACCCATACTTAAATCACTAAAAAGCAAAAAATAAAAATAAAACTACGTTAAAAAAAACCGACTTCCAAAAATACTAAAAAGCAAAAAATAACTAACGCAATTTATAACACTTTCCTCTACTTACCTACTGACTACTTATTCTTTCCGCTTGCTGCTTGGTTTGAAGTCGGTGCCAAGCCATATATGAATAAAAAGAATTACTTATATAAATAAAATGGTGTAACAAATAAATTTCTACACGATAACCTACGTAAATAAATCAGAAATAACGATAAATGACAATGAGAACCAAATGAAAACGACGATGATATACATAAATGTAATTTACATTCTACAACTATATGGGTCCTGTAAAGGTCCGTTTATTTCTAATATTAATAACTCACAAACCAAGAGCATGCGTCTAAAATTTAGAATTTTAAATGCAAACGGTGCCAAAGTTTTTGTTGACCTTATTAAATCATGGAGAATCTTAACAAAGATCTTTTGTATATTGTTTACTCTAGGTTTGCTAATTATGCTGTGGCTTGGCACCAACTGCAAACCAAGCAGTAAGCGGAGAGAATAAGTAGTCAGTAGGTAAGTAGAGGAAAGTGTTATAAATTGCGTTAGTTATTTTTTGCTTTTTAGTATTTTTAGAAATTATATCCAATGAAATATATTTGTTAATTATGAATTGTCGACTCTTGTGCTCGGATCAAAATATTTCTTCATATTAATGAAATCGTATTTTATTTCCGCTACTTATACTACCAACAAAATAACAAGTGCCATGATTTACATACGAAAAAAAACGTAAATTTTTGTTACGCAAAAACCACTTGGTAAAATTAACGTAGTACACACATCCAGTGTAATGCTAGTTAGCTCAGTAATATAGGTCAGGCGCACTGCATTTATGAATATATCACGTAGCACATAGGTACAAGAGTTACACGGTTTACGACGTACTTAATACAACTAGTGCCTAAGGATAGTAAAATTCATTTCAGTACCGTTTTACTGGACGTAAAAATTTAGTTTTATGATCCACCGGTGAGGAGGCCGCGTTAACTTTGCAAACGTCTGTCGATGTTACAATTAGCGTTAAAGTAATAAAAGAAATACATACAATTGTATTACAAACTAGTTTTCACCCGTAGTCTCCGTTCCCATAGGAATACAGTGACAAAATATAACCTATAACAATCACAAATAACGTAGCTTTCTATTAGTGAAATAAATTTTCAGATTGGTGCAGTTTCCGGTACTTAAAAATAGTTTGCAGTGTATTTAATTTAAATACTCGTTTATGATAGGCTGGTACCCTTTACAGAGGCCCTCATCTTTTGTAAAGAAACATTTATCATTACAATCTATACTAATATTATAAAGGAGTAGAGTTTGTTTGTTTGTTTGGTTGAACGCGCTAATCTCAGGAACTACTGGTTCGATTTGAAAAATTATTTCGCCATTAGATAGTCCAATTATCGAGGAAGGCTATAGGCTATATATCATCACGCTATGACCAATAGGAGCGGAGTATCAATGAAGAATGTTTCGAAATCGGGAGATTTCTTTTCCAGTGGAGAGCTTCCGCTGCGTACGCTGCGTAAACGGTTAAAGTTACGCTCAAATAATGTATGACAGAATTGTTCCCCTTCTAAAGTTCTAAAAAAAAGTCCGCGATAGCATATGTCTATCTGTCAAGGTTGGCTTACTATAACCACTTTTATACTAACCAAATTTGTTCGAAAATTAAGCATTATTTGTGAAGGTGTTTTTATAAAGATCATATTAATCCTTATCCAAATAAATACGTTATTCATCGCAAGTATTTAATTTAAAACAAAATTGCCATTTACATCATTCAATTTCAATGAATATCTTAGGAGATATCGCAAATTTAAAATAACATCGCACCAAAATAATTATCAAGTACTGCGCGCGCCTTTATGTGCTGGGCCGGCCGCGGCGTGCAGTCATCAGTTGCCTCTGCGAGGCCATCCTTCTACGTAAACGAAGGGGGTTAACAATGAAAACACACTATCCGCATTATATATTAGAAACAGTTTATCATTTAAGATCACCAATAACGTTCTATTGGCTAATAGAAATAAATACAGAATAATCAGTAATTAACAATATTAAAAGAATTCTGTAGGTGGTAAACTTAATAGATTATGCAAAAATATTGCTCGTTAGCGTCAGCCCAAAGTAACTATTCCACGCGGACGGAATCGCGGGGAGAAGCTAGTACAAAATATAAGGTAAAGAAATAGCTTTAAAATAAATAGTAATGAAAAAAATAATAATAATATCATCCTATATAGTATTTATCAATGCGAAAGTTTATTATTGTTCTGAATATTTGTTACTATTTCACGCAAAAACTACAGAACGGATTTGGATAAAATTTCTAACTCATCGTCTATAGCGTGAATTATCACATAGGCTACTATTGCAGGTGACCCCGCGGGGAGGGACTAGTCATTTTATGTGTGTTTGTATTTGAATGTATATATATAGAGTGGATATAAAAACGAAATGTAGCATAAAATAGATTATCCCGCAACCCATTTGTGTTTGCGCAAAAAACGTTAATGATAATGATTGTGCGGAGCGCGCATCGGTGGAAAAACCACACAATTTGATAAGCAGAGATTAAGTTTATTTTGCTAGTAATATCTTTGTTCATCTGTCACTTTGGTTATTCGTATTGAACGTTGTATATACTCTGTATATAATTTTCTATACTAATGTGATAAAGAGGAAAGATTTGATTTTTGAACAGACTCCGAAACTACGAAACCGATCTGAATAATTCTTTCGCCAATGGATAGCAACATTACCAGAGAGCAATATAGACTAATATAATTTTATCCGTGTACGGGAACTGAAACTACGCTGGTGAAACCGGGCGGCGGAATTTTGTATTATATAAATAAAACCATAATCTTAATATATATAAATCTCGTGTCACAATGTTTGTCCTCAATGGACTCCTAAACCACTTAACCGATTATAATAAAATTCGCACACCATGTGCAGTTCGATCCAACTTGAGAGATAGGATAGCTTACATATACTTGGACCCGGTAGGTGGCGCTGGTGGACAGAACGGAGTCTGCCTGGTCCACTAGTAGTAATATAAAATTTTGCCTGACTGGGGTAGTAGGTACCTTCATCTATACTAATATTATTAAGAGGAAAGTATTTTTGTATGTAACAAATAAACTCAAAAGTACTGGACCGATTTTAATAATTATTTTTTCAATAGAAAGCTACATTATCACTAAGTAACATAGGCTATATTGTATGCCTGTATTCCCACGGGAACTGGAATTACGCGGGTAAAACCGCGCGGAAGCAGCTAGTCTTACATAAGACCGGACGCAAATAACGTTATCTTATAGGTAGTCAGAGCATCAGGAGGCTCTAGCCATGAGGTTTAGGTCGGCAACGGTGATCCCCCTGGTATTGTAAATATCTATAGGCGAAGGTGATCACTTTTCATCAGTCCCGTCTGGACATATGTGCAGCCATTTTAACTATTACATGCAGTTTATGACGGTGGAGTACCCCCCGCTCATACACGTAATTTTTATGTATCTTTTATTTCACATCGGCACTTACAACGTGAGGCAGTTTGATGTTCTGACGAACGTGTCGCTTTAGAGGAGTGTCCGTCAAGTTTGTACTTAATGTTTGGTACGTTTCTGAATTCAGTAAATGATCATCGTTTATGTCTGTTCGTATATTCAACTAAAATGCATTTCTGAATGTGGAAATAAGAGAGATGATACTATAAATAAATATCCTGGGACATTTTTCACACACGGCCAATATGATTCCAAAGTAAGCTTTAAAGTGAGCTTGTGTTATGGTAACCAAATAGCTGATATACTACATATAATACTTTTAAATACATACATATTATAGATATTTACATCCAGACACAGAAAAAACAGGCATATTCATGAAAACAAATGGGTGGGATTCGAACCCACGAACCGGGGCTTGAAAGTCAGGGTCACAACCACAAAGCCAACCGGGCTGTCAAATGTCAAATGGTAGATCTATATCGCTAACACAGCGATTATGAACTTTTATGTAATTTTGATATAGTACACTCATTCAAGTTCATAATGTTAAAGAAAGTAAAACAATTTCCCTACCTCTGTTTCTCCGCATATTTTCCAAAATTAAGCTACGAATTCTGACACTGGTTTCACTGAGTAAGCAAGGAAAGTTTGTGGTTTTCTTTTTAAGTAAACTAGCTTAACTACGTGTACCCGCGTACTTCCATTAAATATAGCCTATTTTACTCCCTGATCATTATCTGTAGCTTTCCAATGTTGAAAGAATTTTTAAAATCGGCACACACATAGAAAAATACTCCTCTAATAATATTAGTGTGGATGGCTTTTTAAATAATAAAGACATCTAACTGATCCATGATATCAAGTACGGTAAAGCAGATCATCATTATTAGATGCAACTTTAGATATAACTCGTAAAATAGGGGGAGTAGTGAATAAACAATGCCAAGTGAAATCCTAACCTTCGATCCGCACCTATTCAATATGGCTAAGACTAGCCCTACGTTTCCAATATCCTCTATCTCAATCATTAGCTACGTTATCAAGTGAAAGGTCCGATGTTCTATGCCCTCGCTACTCCCTAAGTTTGTATTAGTGAATACAATGGCAGATCTATATTGTTTTCAGCGGCGACTACCTTCGCTTCAGCGTGATTGATCGCTTCCGCGGTTACATGAAATATAGACAATAGTACGTGGATACGCCTACGTAGGCTGAAAGATAAGCACTCCATGTATTGTGAAATCCATGTTTAAATTGCCATTAATAAATTTAAGTCAATATGTAAAAAAATCTTTTAGACCTATTTTTCTATCGACCTAACTTTTGAAATTCTACATTCCGTTCATATAGAACATTTTCACACAGCTGATATACTACTTTGAAATACATGAATAGTTACATTAATTTATAGTAATATGTGCACAGTATTGTTATGTTATGAGATAGATTGGTTTAAATAAATATCCTGGGACATTTTTCACACACGGCCAATCGGATTCCACAGTAAGCTTCAAAGTGAGCTTGTGTTATGGTAACCAGATAGCTGATATATTACATTTTTAATACATACTTATATAGATTTTTTACATATACGTTTTCTGTTAGACTTTTCGGTATTCAATGAAAAACTGTTCTTACTATATATCTAATCTCCCTACTTCCGTAGTACACGTTGGCAAAACGCTTGCCCAGGAGTTGCGAGTCATTTAGACAATGGAGACGGCAAATTACATGATATATGCCAATTCTTCTTATTTGAGTTCCAATGATCTCACCTTTCAATACATAACCAATTTAATTTCTTTAAATCCATCATAGCAACAGCATATCAATATTAAAATATAATTATTTTAAAAGTAAATTCAGTTTTAAATACGAAAACATCTATGACCTTCAAGCCTGTGTGCTATTCCATAGCATATTCTAACTCTGCTCCTTCCAGATCCCCCCAAACTTTCTTTGAGCTTTCTTTGTATTATGATTTGTATGTAGTTCATTGTTTTAACGTGTTACATTTGCAATCCTCACCACCCATAAATACTATTACCTATCTATACTAATCTAAACTAATATTATAAATGATGAAAGATTTGTATTTTTGTACAAAAGTACTAGACCGATTTTAATAATTCTTTCACCATTCGAAAGCTACATTATCCACGAGCAGCATAGGCTATATTTTATCCCTTAAATCCCACGGGAACCGGAACTACGCGGGTAAAACCGCGCGGAGGCAGCTAGTTAACGATAATAGAAAGAAAACTATGCAACAATTGCCACATCCAGTTTAAAATACCTGTCGATATTCACACATGAACGTCCCCGGAGAGGGCGGGCGCCGCCGCGGCACATCCTGTGTTTACCTAACCTTCCCAAAACGTTTATTGATCGGAGACATAAACAATACCGGCTTTAAACGATCGACCTCCTATTTACCCGCATTCTACCTGAAGCAATACATTATATGTGTAAGGTGTTTTCTATTATGTTACCCTATTCTGAGATGTTTTTAAATTGTTTTCCAACTGTCCGTGTGTATCGGTCTGTGCCTTTGAAAATAAACTATGCTAAATTACAACGCTGTGCTTTTGTATTCAACTAGTGACTTTGCGCGGATAGCAGGGCATTATTTTCAATACAAATTAATATTAAACCTTCCTCATGAATCACTCTACCTATCGTTGAAAACCACATTAAAATCCGTTTCGTAGCTTAAAAGATCTAAGCGTACAGACTTGACTTTTGAGTCAATGGCAAACGTTGACTATAAATACAAGAATTCAAAGTTCAAGCAAATTCAAAAATTCAAGCCCCTGAAATGTATAAAAATAGATATTTCTGTTCTACAGGCAAAAAAAAATATGATTTGTATGTAGTTTATTGTTTTCACTATATCGTTTTCGCAATGCAATTCAATTCGTTGATGAAAGTTATTAAGAGCTTATATGCTATATGACTAGAGGATATTTCAATACCAGTATAAAATATTCAACGTATCTAAATACAAAACAAATTACCATCAAAATACAAAAGTGCAATCTGCCTGAGGCGCAATGTTCATTCGGTCTATATCAAAATCCCTATAGCTCGTATTAGCAAATTTGTCCAAAAAAAGGGCAAACAACGTACAAAGGTACAAAGGAAAGCAGACTTAATTTCAGTCCAGCAGTTGACGGGAGACCCCTGGGGTTCAATTCAGTAACGGTAAATGACAGGTCGACGATGTTAAAGACCCGCCTCTATGTTGCGTCTCGTTCGTTAACTACGATATAAAGTGAGACGTCCGATGCCCTGACGCTGCGTCGCCAACGAAGCATGTATAGAACCCAACGGCGGGTGCTGTGACGACCAAAACGCAAAAAGTTACTGTTCCGTTGCAAAATGGCTGTTATGAACAAACGAACAACGGTTTTAGGGTTCAACGAGTATAATATGCAGTGAACCATTGGCATTTTTATTTTGTTTTCATGCAATTAGCTTGATGGCAAATGGTCACTACGCCTTAGCGATATTACAAAGTCTTTAACTAATTGAATTTCTAATCTATACTAATATTATAAAGCGGAAGAGATTGTTTGCTTGAACGCGCTAAAACAAAGTCACGGGTTAAAAGCTAGCGTTAGCCCAAAGTAACTATTCCACGCGGACGAAGTGGCGGGCAGAAGCTAGTTGTCTAATAAAAAGAACCAATAATTTCAATGAATTACTGATTTTCTAAGCTTTACTAAGTTCTTGCGTTTCATTTACTTTCACCAGAAAATAATTCTAACTGACACCCCTTACTAATATTCTAATGATTGTCCCAGACATAAACAGCTGTATGCACACAAATATTTGTCCTACCTATGATCATTGACTTAGGTTCGGTCGCTTTCCACGAAGCCAACCAGCCAGTATTTTTGGTGTATTATTTATTTACTAGTGGCTCCCCGCGGTTTCACCCGCGTTCCCGGGATAAAAAGTAGCCTATGTGTTATTCCAGAACATATTCTAGCTCTGTGCCAAATTTCAAGCAGATCCCTTCAGCCGTTGGAGCGTGAAAGAGTAACAAACATCCATACATACAAACTTTCGCATTTATAATATTAGTAGGATTTAAAGCCTGGGTTGTCCCACTTCAGGGCAAATGCCTCCTATCCCGCTCTCCACTCTTCCCTGTTGATTTTGGTGTATATTTAAAAAAAATATATGCGGAACCACAGACTAAGAACAGAGCGCGCCCCTATAATTATTTGCTCCTTTTTGCATCCGTTTCACATCGACGCCTTTGCCACGTATGCATCTCGGAAAATTCGTTTTTTTTATTTTATTTTTTTTAAACGTTTTGGTCGATAGCCAAGTACATTCTGGCTGTATGTCAACACGAGGTCGAATCTATCTGATTCAATTTGAAAACCGCTCACTAAAGCCATATTTTGTATCGAGCTCTCACCGTGGCGGATTATATGTATTGTTAAGAGATGTCGATTCCGCATCGAAAATGTTACTGCAATATATATTTTTTTGAACTGGCAACATTCTACTGTGGCCGGTATATCGACGGACCAATTGGGTTTGAGACCCTGACTTAAACCGCCAGTCGTGGGTTCGAATCCCACCTAGGAGAAACATTTATATGCATGAATATGTCTGTTTGTGGTTGTCTGGATGTAATAATCTATTTAAGTATGTATTTAAAAGTTTATGTAGTATATCAGCTATCTGGTTACCATATCACAAGCTCTACTTAGTTTGAAATCAGATTGGTCATGTCACAAAAAATCTCTGGATATTTATATATTTTCTTTTAGAATATAAAAAAAATAAGGAACGTAATTAATTTCTCGTGCGATAAGACGCGCTAATGCGTCAAAAATACTTGAAATAACATTGGTAACCTTTGGAATGTCTTAAAGAAAATATAAAATATTACACAGAGGTGGATGACACGTAGAAACAGGAAAAGAAATATTCAAAGACTCGCGTCTATTTTAGGATGGCAACACCCGACAATATAATTTCAACGTGAATAAAACTAAACGTTAACGTTAGCATTACTTTTGGTGTCGTTTTATTTTTATGGCAACTCCACAAGTTCTTAAGGGGAGATTATATATTTCTTCATTATTTTATTTTTTCAAGTAGGTATAATATAAGAAGGATTTACTTTTATGTCGTTTTCAATTTTGTTTATGTTAAGTGTGTCTTGTCGTGGAAAGTATTATGTACAGCCAGGCAGGATCTGTAGATATTAGCATCAGGTATGGAGTTTATTTTAACTAATAGGTATTATAAATGCGGATGTAATGTATGTTTGTTTGTTACACTTTTACGTCAAAATTAAAAAACAAATTCTTTCACCCATAGAAAGCTACGTGGTCAGGGAACTATCATAGGCAGCAGGTGAATCCGCAGGATTTAAACAACTATCTTTACCTATGTATAAACCTTGAACCCTATTGACTTTTTAATATTATATATCTAATTAATAAAAATAACATCCTACTTATAAGTTAATTTTTATTCTAACTCGAAAAAAATATCATTACTGTAAAGTTGGATAACCTATCTACACTTATTATGCCCTAACCAAGAGTTTCATCTACAGAAGCTATTTTACAAAATAAATTAAAACACACAACAATTTACTATCTAAAAGTTAAGGTTACATCATCTAAACGTTACACATTCAAAGATTCTCCCAACCAATTGCAATTCAGTAACATCGCGGCATCGTTTGAAAGCACCGCATACAAATTAACCGTAACCCGTCAAAGAAGCCGACTGCATAAGTTAAAAGATAACAACTACTCCGCGGTGCACCGCAAACTGTAATTTTAACTCGTTTAAGATACGACTTTAAACTAAGAAATGAGGTTATATTTAACTAGAGAAATGTATAGTGAATTTCAATTTATTTAAAAGTCAGATAATCAGTTTTAGAGTTAAATAAAGATTGTGATAACTAGCAATTTTAAAGATACATGAGTAATACTGTTAGCTTAATTTTCATATTACATTAGAGTCGTATTCGTTAGGTATGCCTAATATTTGCCATTTATATATATATATATATATTTTTATAATACCATATTAAATTATTGTTTCTAAATAGGTAATTCTAATCATTTATAGTGTAAATGAAATGCATTCCCATTTTTTTTTTGGAACAACAAACAATTACACTGATGCTTAAATTTAAGAGTCTTAACTAAAAACTACCTACTTATAATAGTGCAATCAACTCCGTTGTCCTCGAATTAGGGTGAGTGAAAAGGGCGAAGGTAAGGCATTGATCAGCAATCTGCGCCCTCAATAAAGCGCCGAATGCAAAAAATATACCTACCTAAAAAAATACTGGCTAGTTTCAAAAAATAATAACCACTAGACGCACTGAAAGCTGTGTCTACCCAAAAAAAATATAGATACACAATCAACAAACACTCACGAATAACCAACAAAACTGAAATAGTTTTACATACACGAAATTGAATCAATTTTTCGCGCAAAATTGTATCCTCTCGCGTGAGGGGGTCTAAATTTTATGTAAAGCCATTCAGATCCCGACAAATCGCTGCGATCAATCGTGAGGGCGCGATTCTTCACAATACGTATCGTTCCTCTTAAAAAAATGTCGCAGAACAGTTTGCGTATCGCATTTTTCTATCTATACTAATATTATAAATGCGAAAGTAACTCTGTGACTGCATCCCTTTCACGCTGGAAACTACAGAACCAATTTAAACGAACTTTGGTACACAGATAGTCTAAAGCTTGAGAATGGATATAGGCTTCTTGTATCCCGGGAAAATTGAAGATCTCCCGGGTATACGGGTTTTTGTTTTTTTTTGTCATTAGCTCGACATACAAGCGACTGTACACCTGATAGTGATCACCACCACTTATGGGCAAGACCTTAAAAAGCAAAACCCCTGAAGGGCCGTCCATAACATACTCATATCTTTGAATATCAGTAAGGTACGAATAGGTACGTTATATTATTAGACCTCAAGGTACCTCTCAAGAGACCATGTCGATACTGTGACATTTCAGCGAGTGTTTTTACGGATTTCGTCAGAATTTGATGCCTTTGATGGTTTGTGCGGTTGCCGCCATGTTTGAATAATGTGATTGAGAGCATTTTGTATTTTTAATGCGTCGGGAAGACACGACGATTGACGTCACAGCTTTTGCTTTGATAAAAATATAAATGCAAGTGCTTTTTATGAGTGTATTTCTATACATAGGTAGTATAAAACAAAGTCGCTTACCGCCGTCTTAAAGCTTAGATCTTAAAACTACGCTACGGATTTTAATGCAGATAAATACTGGTCAAAATAAAAGTAAAAAAGTTATGTTTTTACATTGTAATAAAAAGCTAATTTCGTTAATTTATTGTTATAATTTTGCATTGTTTCATGGTTAAAAACATCTTAGCAAGATTAACTATCCGATCAAAATGGTTTAGGGGACATGCGTTTAATGATTTCAAAGTCTATAACGGAGATAAGTAGAAACAACTTATATGTTAAATATACAGATAGAGCATAGTATTTATCTTAGTACTAGGGTGCATAATAATTTGATCTAACGTCGTCTACCTATCACCAGTAATAGATAGATGCTAAAATGTCTGATCTCACAGAAGCAAAGGTTTAATTAATTATGCATAGAAACATCGAGAGTTGCATATAAACAGCAACACTGAATAATTCACAGTTAATCGAATGAAATACGTCTCGATACATCTCACAATGTTCTCAGCTAAATTCCCAAACATTTTATGGCAAAATAAACTTAAACAAGTCGAGATACGACCGACAATTTGAACTCGAGGTGACAGCGTAAAATCTGAACCCGTCTTTTATAACACTCCCATTTTAACGATTACGATTCGTGTAAATTTCATGTACGAAAATTTCTGTGTAATGTCGACCTTATGGGGACGGTGTTAGGGTGTTAAGTCGAGGGGCAAATTGGTGATGCTTCGTAGAAAATCAGCGTAAAGCAACATGGGGTTCTTAACCTTGGATGGATTGACATCTCAGCTATAAACGATATAAAATCAATGGTACTTATAACCGTCTAGGTTCCGCCCCGAGATTTTAACAGCTTTCCCGAGGGAGCGCGGGTTCTAATAAAACGTATTCTATATGTTAGCTTAATAGTATTTTATATACAAATCCATTGAATATAAGCGTACGTGAAACCTCACGGTTACTAATTCTAACCCGCGCTTTTATTCGTGTTTAAAATCATTTTTGAAAATTTATATAATTTTGTATCACATACATAGATAGTTACCTGATATAGATAGTAATAAATATGTAATTTAAAACTCCCAAATCGATTGAAATTACGCTGTGTTGTAAAAACAAACTAACCTAAAAATAGGTCAATATACTCCTCTTCTTTCATCTATAAAGTAAATGGTTTCTCACCCAGCCTCTGATAAAATCGTGTCATTCTTAATTTGAACTCTCTGATTGTCCTTATCAAGCCGTGACACCGTTCAGACGGTCTAACGTACGTAGCTTATACGAGCTACCTAACTCGATTGTGCTACAACCTTTCCCCGATCCATTATCTCAGACAGTACGTTACAACTTCAAGGCGAACATCGCTCGAGGGCTGCCTTATCAGACAACCTCTTTGAAGCACCAGAACCGATGTACCTCCCCCGCCCCCCCCGGCCACGACATAAAACCAAACGCTCCAACGAGAACGAGCCAGTTCACAAAGGTCAGCATAAACTGGACGACGATACGAGATGGCCAACCGAAACAGCTCTTCTACATCCCTCGATCTCAAAGAGAAATTGCCACGTAAAAGGCAGAGCGACGGAACGACACAGCTCTACTTACGCTGGTACTTTCGAGGGTTCCTTATCTAGAACTTTGGAGTTTTGAGAAAAAAAAAGGTCGCTACTGTTTTGTTTTGGGACTCCCGAAAGTTACGTGCGAAGTAGCGATTGGAATTATTGATGGTGAATCGCCCCTTGGACGCTATAAACGCGAGCAGATATACAAATAACCTCGTCTTTTATAGATAAAATGAAACAGCACAATTTCAATACTAAACGCTAATACTAAAAGACGCTATACATGAAGACATGAACTATCCCATATTTCTGTAGAAGGGGATATTCTTGTTCAAATTTAATGCAGAGGTTAACAATCTCAAAAGCATTAGTTATGCATCAACATATCTCACGCAGTAAGATCAGTAAATCAACCGGTGTTCAAGCAAAGCAAAATTTCAATGAAATATGTTTTTAGCCCTAGTATTATAAATGCGAATGTTTGTGAGTGTGTATGTTTGTTACTTCTTCACACATAAACGACTGGAGTGATTTTAATAAAATTTGGGTACGGAGTTTGCTGTCACCCTGGTTAACACATAGGCTACTTGTTATCCCGTAAAAATTTAAGATCCGCGGATCGTGGGTGAAACCGCGGAGCAGAAGCTAGTATACAAATAACTCTAACTGAAAAACGTTAAACTGTAAGCTGTCATGATTTATTTAAAAACTTAGAACTGGTACTTAGGTGAGTAAATGGGACCCTCTAATGACCCTATGGAAATTTTGTCATGAAACCAAAGTATACTCGAATAAATTATTAATAAAACGTCGTAACAGTGATTTATACGATGACGAACGAAACTAAGTGGCGTAATTGTTTATTGATTAGTATTTTATTAGCGATCGAATGCTGGAACGCGACTTTATATTGTTTAATATGATTCATTACTTGAAGTTGGTATCGGAATGTGAAATTTAAAGAATCTCTACGCGGTGGGAGCTGACAACTAGAAAGGCTTGCTGTAAAGTGTGCATATTAATATGAAGATACATAATTTTCGTATGTAATTCATTAACTAACCTTGGTTCTGCTCCAGCAACATTCGAGAATAAAGTAGCCTACTTCCCGATGATCTATTACGACGGACGTTAAACAAATTATCTAGATATCACATTTATTATATGAATAAAGAAAGATGTTAGAGTTTAAAGTTTTATTAAGCAGTCATCAGTACTATCAGTTTAGTGAAAAGGTAAATTACTCAGAAGGAAAAATAGAAAGAAATAATTGTATCTGCAAACCATCAACGACATCAATTATTAAGTAACTAAAGGTTTAATAATCATAACTTAATAAGTATTAACATGACATCAAACAGAAAGGTATATAAAAATTATTGCCAACTAAAGTTACAAAAATAAGGCCTTCAGCTCACCATATAGCAGCTAAACTAAAGTATATGCAATTCAAGCAACTAAACTCGTCTAGTTTAACTAAAATCCCTCACCACCTATACAGTTTCATAATTAAATTCAATATCAGTCCACGGTAAACAAAGCCGTTCGAAAATACCAATAAAAGTAAATGAGGGGTGATATTAGAATAATGAAATTTAGTCCAAAAATTGGGGGGGACATGGCGCGGAGTACATTTGACTACGGTACGCCACCTCAGGGAGTGATTTGGGCAACTTTTATTTTATGACTTGGACACTTTTGGACCGGGGCGGGGCGGGGCGGGGCGGGGCGAGGACCCGTAAATGTACTCGTGGTTAATTTTAATAAATCCACCACCTTTAAGACCGCGATGCCGGTTCTTACTCTGTTGGATAGCTAGGGTTGATTTTGATACTTGTTATACAATGAGACGTCAGTAAGATTTTTTGGGCAAGTGTGTATCATAGGCTTCGACGTCGCTCATGTCAATGTGTCTAAAACTAATAATAATAATAAATAAAATCTGTATTTCAGGCTACTAAGCTCATAGCTTACAGGTATACCTTAAATCTAAAAAAAAACATATTTAAAAAAAAATACTATAAACATCGAAAAGTATGGATTGAAATGATATTAGTTGATTTGCAAGGATGGTAAAATTTCAGTATTTAAAGACAGGATCGATATGTTTATGCACGATTTATTAGCGAATTTATTTACCCAATAAAGAATACGTCTGTGGATCAAAAATTGTGAAGTATTTAATGGTGTAAGTACTATTCAAATATAAATAATAAATGGAAATTAGTACATTTCTTTTAATCTACATCTAGACTATCTACACTAATATTATAAAGAGGAAAGATTTGTATTTTTGTGTGTAACGAATAAACTCAAAAAGTACTGGACCGATTTTAATAATTCTTTTTTCATTAGAAAGCTACATTATCACTAATTAGCATAGGGTATATTTTATCCCTGTATTCCCACGGTAACGGGAACTACGCGGGTAAAGCCGCGCGGAGGCAGCTAGTAAAGAGTACGTCAGTCTCAAAATTGCAAAGTCTTTACATCTGCAAGTAGTAGTCATAAATAATAAATGAAAATTAGTACATTTCTTTTAATCACAATATAAATTAAGCCATTTCGTAACATTACTACAGTGCGTTTAATATTCAAATGGTCGACAAACAGATTAATTTCAATCATTACCTTAACGAAGGTACCTACGCGATGATACTTGGTATTCACGATGTTGTACCAACGTCGTACATCACTATAAACAATAATGTTTACCTATAATATATTCCACGAGTGACCCATTATTTTTAGGGAGAACGGAGTAAAATGGCCGAAAGGTTAATTGAAGCTATATTTCATTAATTGTGGTGGAATTTCATAACACCTTAATATTCCTAAAATGTTCAAATTACTAAACTACAAAATTCCAAATGAATCTATACATTTTTAATGAAACAATTCAATGTGACAGCCCGGTTGGCTTTGTGGTTAGTGACCCTGACTCTCAAGCCGCGGGTCGTGGGTTCGAATCCCACCCAGGACAAACATTTGTATGTCAATAATCTTATTTACATATAATTATGTTACGAGGAAAGTTATGAATCTGCAGGTGGATGGTCGTAAAAGGAGAGGAAGACCGAAGAAAGTATGGATGGATTGTGTGAAAGGCGATATGTGTAAGAAGGGAGTGATGACTGAAATGACGGCTGACAGAGAGGAATGGAAGAAAAATACATGTTGTGCCGACCCTGCTTAGGCGGGATAAGGGCAGGAAGAAGAAGAAGATTCTATATATTATATATCTGTTTATTCTGTGACTGAATGTAATTATCTATATAAGTTGTTAAAAGTAGTATATGTTGTATATCGGCTATCTGGTTACCATAACACAAGCTCACTTTGATGCTTACTTACAGATTGACCGTGTGTGAAAAATGTCCCAGGATTTAACAGCTTAATATTGCTAAAATGTTCAAATTACTAAACTACAAAATTTTAAATGAATCCATACATTTTTTTACGAAACAATTAAATTTAAAAGCAATCTTATTTACATCTCAAAAAAACATGATATACGATAGCACGGTAAGTTGTAGCACTGCTACGACATGTGCTACGAAGTCGTAGCATCTCTACGACATTTGCTACGAACTACGATGACACGCTTTGAACTGAACTGCATGTTATATTTTTTACTATATTTTTCTGAGATACATAAAATATCAGGACGGAAAAAGGGATGAAATATCACTAAATTGATAATTTTTCTTTCGGACAACAAGCCTGAATACCGAAAATAAAATTAAATATGTATCTTAGTTCACATCACACAAAAATGTGATTCCAAATTAAACAAAGCTTATACGCAACCAGATAGCTGATATACTACATTAAAATACACATATATGTATATAGATACTAGCGGACCAGCCGCGCCACCAGCGCTACCTACCGGGTCCAAATTGATGTATTATACATAAAAACCTTACTCATGGAATACTCCGTAATTTGGTGAAAACCACATGAAAATCGGTTGACTAGTTTTTGTGTTCATCGCGTTCCATATCGCATATCCAGACACAGACATGTCCAGAAATAAATATTTGTCCTGGGGGGATTCTAACCTACCTTAGAAATGCGGGCTAATTAGTATCACATAACAAAATCTATTCTAGTGAAATGAACGTAGCAATCCAAAAATACATCGGGTACAGTGTAATATTACCGTTCGGCTAATTCCGTCTGTTTTCGGTTATCTCCGGGGAAAATGGCCGATAGCGGCTCAGTCGCGACCCGCCGCCGCCGGTCAATGTTAACTATTTATAGAACTACTATGAAATATATTGAAATACTAGAAGTCAGCCGACAATTCTGTTGAGCCATAATAAAATGTAGATATACTTTCTAAAATAATATAAAAATGGTCTTGTTTATTTGTATTGAATAGGCAGATCTGAATAATTATTTCACCAATAGAAAGCTACATTTAATTATAATACAAAAGTAATAAAGCTAAAGTAACTCTGTCTGTCTGTCAGTCTCGCTTTCACGCTAAAGCTACGCAACCGATTTGAATGAAATTTGGTACACAGATAGGTTAGAGCCCGAGAAACGATATAGGCTACTTTTTATTCCGGGAAAATTAAAGATTACCGGAACGCGGGTGATACCGCGGGGAGCCACAAGTAATATTATATAGAGGATATTTATTTGTAACGAATAGACAGATCTGAATAATTATTTCACCAATGGAAAGCTACATTATCAGGGAGTAACATATGCTATATTTTATCCTTGACATCGTACGGGAAGTATGCAGGTGTTATCGCTGGAGGGAAGCAAAAACATTTAATTGACATAAATTATAGCATGAGCAGTTTCAAAATTCATAGAACCGAAACCTAGTCTAGTTTAATGTCTAAAGGGCAAAGATTTTTAAAACTGTTTAGTTTTCAAATTCGAATAGCTATGTGTGAAAATTATATCTACTCGAATATTTATAATTATTTTGTATCGTGTTCTGCATCGTGTACTCTTTAATAGCGTCTAGCGCCATTTTACAAACAAAATTGTATTTGAGAAAGTACCATTTATGTAATCAAAATATTAACATAATAATATTTGGTAACTATTTTGTTATATAAAAGCAATTTCAAGTATAATTCAACTCCTGAAGATTACATAAGGGTGTGTACGAATCCGGGCACGGTTGCTTCGGGCGATACCTGTGCCGGGGTGGCGGGCAGAGAGCCCACGGAGACGTGCCACCACTGCGGGGCCGGCGTCTCGGACACGGCGGTACATACGCGCGAGGAGTGCCCCGCTTGGGCGACTCCTCGCACCGCCTTGTCCGCGACGGTCGGCGCAGACCTCTCGCTGCCGGCCCTCATCAGGGCCATGGTGGGCAGCGAGGAGGCCTGGGATGCGGCCGCAACCTTCTGCGGTCAAGTCATGTCGCAGAAGGAGGCGGCGGAGCGGGTGAGAGAGGACGACGTCAACTCTCTCCCGCTTCGCCGCCGCAGGCGCGGTAGGCGGCGACAGGCCTTCGCGGGCCGGTTGCCGCCGTAACGCCGGGGACCGGGGCGGTGGATCGGGGGATCCGCCGCCCACGCCAACGGTCCCATGCCGGAGATGCCCATTTGTTCCGTGGGCATCTCCGGTGAAGTTGAGAGGGGGGCGGGACTCGCATGCGTTTTCGCATCGTGAGTCCCGCCCCCCCGAGACGGGCTCGGCCTCCAGCAGTGTTTTTGGGAGGCCGAGCAGCGCCGGCGGGGCATGCGGTTGTAAGGCTTACGCGTGTCCCGCAGCCCCGCCACACGGCGCCGAGGCGTCAATGGAACCCCAGGGGTTTAGTGGGTAGGCACCGGCACCTTCTGTGCCGGTGAGTCTCCACATAACCCGGCGGCTCCCCCCGGAGCTGCCGGGTATCCTATGAGGATTCCCCTGGGACATCAAAAAAAAAAAAAAAAAAGGGTGTGTACGAATGACGCACAAGGCATTTCCCGTAACTTGATGTAGGGAAAATGATCCTGATCTTATGTAAAAGGATAAACGTATGCAAACTCTGCGGGATATTACGCGATATATTTTCTTGAAAAATATATGTTTAACTTGCTTCCGTCTCGGGGATGTACCCGTTTCCGTTCCCCTGGTAATATGATGATAAAATAAAGCCTAAATTACTTTCTTCTAAAATTGACTGGCTTTGTGGTTAGTGGCCCTTATTTTTAAGCCGCCGGTTTTAGGTTCAGATTCCAGCGCAAAAAATTGTGTTCATCAATATGTCTGGATGAAAAAATCTATTTATAACTGATACCATTAAATTTACAGTACAAAACTCTGCTTAGTTTGCAATCAAATTAGCCGTATTCGTAAAACGTCCCAAAATATTTATCATTAATATATTAGCTACATTTTCATAACACAAACTGCATTACTTTCACTGGCACACACATAAAATGTGTGTCGAGTGTGCGCGTGTAAAACAAAACACACTTGTCGTGGATCGGTGACGTCACACGACTATGATTGCACACACTAGTCCATACGTAAGTGGGGCTGAAATAGTATCAAACGTTGTCAGAAGGCCCGGCCGTGGCCGCGCGCTCTATTTCCACCCGTGACGTAACAACCCCCCCCCTTACCTCCCCCCTACTGACGCAGGCGGGCTGAAACTTTTTAATTTTGTTTTTTTTTCCAACTGGCATTGGCGTGTGGTGATGCGGTTTAAGGTTGGAGTAGCCGTCACTGATAGATAGGTTATGTTTGACATTTCAACATCGGCATCGCTTGATATGGCGTTTTAAGGTCAATTGGAAAATGAAAAATGTTGGCGATGTATGTCAACTCGATTGGTAGCAGCTATGATACTTTTGACTTTTCCTACAACAATTCCCTGAAGATTTTTAGGCACGTAATGTTTTCGCTGCAGGTACACATATGATTCCCATTTATTTACCTTTGTAGATATTTGTTTATGTCCCATAAGAACATCCGTGACAAACAAACATATCGTTATACTCACATAAAATGTTTGCACACAAAGTATCAACGGCCAACACAAACATTAACAATCAAATTCATACAAAAACAAACATTTGTTCAAACCTTTGTTCAAACACAGACATCGGGGAGTTTATTTTGTGTACTTTGATAGCAGAAGGCAACATTGTAATAATTATACGCGTTTCTACTTAAGAAAATGGGAGGGAGGCGTAACGAGGGAATGCTCTCAAGGAACCCGTGCAGTGGTCCGACGTGGCCTAATGATTTACCCCCATTAAAGTCTTGTGAACATTAATTTTACATGATCACTAATATTTATAGACCTACCTGTACCTATGTACCACTCACTACTACAAAAGAATATTAAAACGATGTCTCGACAAATAATTTTTTTAGAGTAGTCCAGGAAATGTTATTACACAATAACAAACTTTCTGAAATAACTTTCTAGCACTTTTTTCGCGGTTTTTTAGGTCTCGGCCCATAACCTATTGAAACACGTTGGATTTTAACAGACTGACATTTATTAGATACATTAGCATAGATAATAGAATAATACCAAAGACATTTAATAAGGAGGGCTATTCATTAGTAAATAAAAACATATAAATTTACACTGATAACCACAAGATAGAGATAAATGGGTTATTTTGCTATTAGAACAATAAGGAACTGGCCTACTTTTTCAATATCATTTAAAAATAGACTTAATGATCTTCTTCTTGAATTTATAAAATTTATATTATTTACAAAATCTTATCTTATATGGGGTTCTTCAAGAAGAGAGGGAGTGGAGAGATTTTTACAGGGTCGGCAACGCGTGAATGAAATCCCTGGTGTTGCAAGCGTACATAGGCTACGGCAACCGCTTCCCATCAGGCAGACTGTATGCCTATTTGCCATCTTTGTGGTAAAAAAAATTCCAACATTTTTTCTCTTTTTTTGAGCTTCGGACATACATGTTAATCCCATTTTACAGTAAGAACCGACGAGTTTTGTTAAATGTTGTTTTGTTGTTTGTTCTGGTAAGTGAGAGCCGAGGTTATCATCATTTACCTTAAAGTGTCAAAATATATACGAATATATATTTACTCTATAGCTATTCGACGGTAATACTAATCAGCTATCTGATTAAATTAAGCTCTAATTAGTTTGGAATCAGATTGGCCGTGTGTAAAGTGTGCGAGGAATTTGCACTAGCACTAATTATAGTAATAAATATGATAATTGACTCAAGACTTACTATTATTTGTGGTATTCCTGAAGTAAAAAATTATAGCTACAAAAAACGCCGTACATTAATATTTGGTCGTAATTCCTCACTTGAACCAGAGAAATTCCTTTTACTCACCTACTCACATGTACTGCTCAGAACTGACGGCATAGTGCTCAGAGTTATTTTAGGATACAGTAACAACCTTCTGTGCGTTTGTCACGGTGGTTCATGTCACCGGTAATTTTCTTCATGGGCTTGTAGTCTATTACTATGATCGGCGAGAAACTATCAATTCCAATTTCTTCTTCTTCTTCTTTACTTAGATGGCGACTGTAGCCAATTCCAATTTATTTACGGCTCGAACGTGTGACAGATGACTTTGACAGTGTCACTAATGATCATGATTTGAATTAAAATGTCACACAATATACTCTTCTTTTTGTCTATGAATCATAGATTTTTTGATTTCATTAAAATCCAAACTACCTACTTTGATTTTTCTCAGTAGCTAATTTATTTTGAAAATATGCATTTTGAAACGGTTTTTTATAGCTTACGTTCTTTGGGAGAAATCTAGTAATTTATTGAATATTTTTTATTTGGATTTATACATGCTTTAAAAAAAAAAGCTTAATATATTCGTTTTATTAATATGACAAAAGGTTGTTTGTTGTTTTATAGCTGGCAAACCCTCAAAAGTTAATGTTTAGCTATGTCCTCAACAAATATTAGAAGGTACTAGCGTTAACTAAGCGGTATACATTTCATAGTTCAATGAACTACTTTAACAAACTTGTTATATAAAAAAATACGTTTCTTTCAATTATAGAAAGCTACGTTATTCTCGAGTGACCTAAACCACATATCTATCTTTTGAAACATTAAATAACTAGGCAACACGGGTAAACCCACGGAATCATAGCCTAGTATTTCTATAACAAAAGCCTGATCTACAAAACAGTATTATATTCCGTTGTTGAAAATCCTACCTTGTTCCCATACTTTTAAAGTTGAGAATAAGTTCCACTCATGTTATGTAGATAGAAACGATAAAGTAGCTCGCTAATAGAGCAACATATACTAAGGTACCGTAATTACGTAAAGTACCCTCACATTTGTCGAGAAATTCAATATCGGATAGGTATCTTTTATTGTAGAACTACTAACTCCCCGCGGTTCCACCCTTGAACCCGGGAGATCTTCCATTTTGAAGGGATAAAAAGTAGCCTATGTCCTTTCTCAGGCTTTAAACTATCTGTGTACCAAATTTCAATTAAATCGGTTTGGAAGTTTAAGCGAGGCAGACAAACAGATAGAGTTACTTTCGCACTTTTAATATTTATGTAGAGATAATATAACTTAGGATATAGATCATCATCGTCAAAATCAGCACATATACGTCTCCACCGAGGAGCTCGAGCCTCCCCTAACATCGAGGGGGTGTAGACCATAGTCCACCACGCGGGCCTAGTGCGGATTGGCGGACTTCACATGCCTTTAATTGTGACATCTCGGGCATGCAGGTTTCCTCACGATGTTTTCCTTCACCGGAAGCCAGTGGTGTGAATCCGTACGTAAGTTTATAAACTCAGAGGTACAGGCCAGGGATTTGAACCTGTACCCTCATGCTCCTGAGTCGGTGCGTTCCCAACTGAGCCACCACGGCTATATCTTATATATAAAATTCCCGTGTCACAGTTTTCGTTGCCATACTCCTCCGAAACGGCTTGACCGATTTTTATGAAATTTTATATGCATATTCAGTAGGTCTGGGAATCGGCTACTATCTATTTTTGATACCCCTAAGTGATCACGGGAACGGGAAATACGCGGGTGAAACCGCGGGGCGGCAGCTAGTAGGATATAGATACCCTACCGCTACTTATAAACGTTGGAATGTTTCTGAAGCTCAGTGGTAATACGCCCCTTTTAACATGTGGATAATCTATCATGGATTTGTGAGCATTCCATTCATATATGTTGTAATGATCCGCGGAGATCTTTTGAAGGTGAGATTTGAGATATTATGAATGAATATTATATATCTATCAATATAGCCTACGCCCCTACGGCGTGTATTATGACGCGATATATTTAATGTTGGTTTTTCTTTAATGATTCGTAAATGTAGTTTTAAAGATAATGTTTGTCTATTGATGATTTAATTTCCACGATTTAGAAGTTAGTTTCCATAGTTCTGAAGTAAGTTATTTTATACAATACCAACACTGCAAGGTTGCTGGTGAATAAAACAACTATTCTTCCACACATAGATATATACATTAAGAGAGTAATTGCTGAGTTTCTTGCCGGCTCTTCTTAGCAAAAGCAACCTTCTGAACCGAGCATTAGAATCGGCGTTTCATAAGTGCCTGTGAAGGCCTATTTGAATTAATAAATATATTTTATTTCATTTCATTTGGATACAGTATTTCAATACACACGTACTTATTTATTGGTTATTAGGAAGATTTACAGCTACATAAGAAACAAAATATATAAAAATTATACTAACAACAAATCACCACGGACGATAAATACATATTCAAGTTCATACATATAAATGCCGGTCCTCGAAGGCAATGGAAACCACGACCAACGGCTCCAAAGTCAAGGTCACTAACCACAAACTGTTCACCTAACAATTATGGACACAAATCAAATGTCACACTCAGGACATCCAACTCCTAGTCGTTGAAGTTAATCTATCCTAAAACCATTAACAATTATCATTAGGCGGTCTCATTAGGGGCAGACAGTGGGGCACAATTGAACCTATTACCCCCAGGTGAGCTCCACCGACCCACTCCGATAAACAAATTAACTTAACATAAAAGGACCTCATTTTAGATGTTAAACTGTTTATTGTTAAGTTTGTTAAATGTCACTAAAGTTAAGTCTCGTTTGGTTTTCGTAGATATGTATGTGATAATGGGGAATTCAATAGTATTTTTTGTAACTGACATAGCTCGCAGGATCAGCAAGCTGAAGTGGGAATGGGCCGGCCACATCAGTCGTAGGACCGATGGCCGTTGGAGCAAACGAGTCCTAGAGTGGAGACCGCGTCTCGGCAAATGTAGTGTAGGACGCCCTCCAGCCCGGGGCGCGGTGGTCCGACGACCTGCGTATGGTTGCCGGGAGGGGCTGGATATTTTTTAACGTGAAATGTCTTTAAAATCGCGCCGAAACATACGGGTTAAAAAGTGGACCGTAACGAAAAGGGATATATCATCGTACCTTAATAATTAAAAAACTATTAGTCTTAGAAACAAAAATGTGGTGTGAATATTTCACTTATATAGTCAGCTCGCTGTTATGACATTGAGTTCGTGTCGGGGTCATTTCAATCTTTTACTTTAAAAGCTATTCGCTAACATAGACGTTTCACGTTAAAATCAACGGCCGTGTGCCCCAGCACAGTCCCATCCGATTTTTTAATATCACCACCCTCCGACAATCTATTATTCTGTTTTTGTTTTAAATATCTAATCAAATTCCGATAATTTCATTAAAATAATTTAATAAAGCATCATATGAACCTGATTTTAGGAGGTACTCAAATCGAATGCATATTTATTTTTATCCAAAAAAGTTCTTTATCGTTTACATGCACCAGACTCAGTAAATCATGAGCCAACCGTCATTGTGTCTGCGTCTCAAACCGGGTGTTCCCTTCGGGTTCCCCGCGGGCTAGCCGAAGCATTTTACTGCGTTTTACAGGCGATTTTATAGCTCTGCGAGGTAAGGGATATATTTTATATGTCCGATCTTGATTCTCTTACTATTTGCATATATTATGTATGTTATCGTAGATAGTGTTGCCAACTAGGATAATAAAATCTACCATTTTGTTTATTTATTCTGATTTCGGACAGTAGTTTTTCTTTTTATTACTTTATCTCGTACTTTACTTAAGGTTAGGTTTATTATTCTTTTTGGTAATGTATGTAGACTATAGTGTGCACAGACAGACTGACTTCTTTACAATATTAAACACCAATCGATCATCATCATTACCTTATCATCTTAGGACAAGGGCTGCAAGAGTACGAGCATTATATATATTTAGTTAAGTAATGTTAAATACGTTATTTTTTTACAAAGAACTAGTAAGCAACCCGACACGTATTCATTGTCATATTTTAAAAGATAAATACAAAACAATAATAAACTGATGAATCACTTTACCTAAGTATTGTTGTAAAATCCTAGATCTAAAAATACAGATGGCAGAAAGCGGCATTATTTTATAATAACTAAATATGCAAAATGCAGAGCTTTACATTCCTAAATGGATATAATGAAAATCCTGCGACAATCTTATAATATAATGTGTACGCGCGAAGCGTTTGATACTAGGGAAATTAATTAAAAAATAGTTTGGGCCTGCTATTTTACGCACTTACGTGGTTGTATTGTCCAGGGGCTCGACGATCACTATTAGGTACACATCACACGCGTATTTCTTGGTGATTTTGGATAAAGTTCGGTATTTCTTCTCGTTTTAAACGCAGCTAACCGGCGCGTTGCAGAGTGAATTGAACGAGTCATTCCGCTACCACAGAGTAGCGAACGTAGGCGTAGATACATTCGTCTCGCCACAGATAACGCACAGGCGTTTTTTGATGCAGACCCATTTTAAAACCCAACATATTGTATTAGTTTCATTTCAATAATACATGTTATAAAACAAAGTCGATTTCCGCTGTCTGTCCCTATGTCTTCTTAAATCTTTAAAACTACGCAACAGATTTTAATGCGGTTTTTTTAATAGATAGAGTGATAGAAGGGGAAGGTTTTTATATACAATACATGCATATACTGTCAATTTTGGAGGTTTCTAATGTGATGTATAAGCATTGTACCTGTGCGAAGCTGGGGCGGGTCGCTAGTTCTCAATATAAATTAGTTACCTAACCTCTTACCCACACACAAGCTTTGCATGTTTAAGACTGAGTAAAGCTATACCTAAGAGATACATAGGCACTATTTTTAGAACTTTTACCATCAGAGCTGTAGCACAGGTATTGTTTTATCTCAATACGTAGAATAGTCCCGGAAAATCGCGCGAATCCCCAGGGATGGTACAGGCAGCGCTGCATACGAAACCGGGAGGCGAGACGAGCGGGGAAAAAGGGGAAAATACGTCAAATTCAAATCCCATATGGATTTCATACAATCTAACACTTAGGTTGGTATACCTATATTTTTTAGAGATTCTTAGATACGTATACAAAACTAACTGCCTCCACGCGGTTCTACCCGCGAAGTTCCCGATCCCGTGGGAATACAGGGATTAAATATAGGCTATGTTACTTGTGGATAATGTAGCTTTCGACTCTTTATGAGCCTATTCATTACAACCAAACAAACAAAGTTCTCCTCTTTATAATATTAGTGTAGAAGTGTAAATTGAATGAAAGATATTTTTGCTACATGAGTAGTGTCACCATGTCTATCTGTCCCTGTCTGACAGTTCAGAGTGTCATCTTAAAGAGAGTAGTTGGTTAGTAACCCTGACTTTCAAGCTGGTCGTGATGCCGAATCCCACTCAGGACATGTATGCAGGAATAAGTCTGTTTGTTGTCCCGATGTAAATATATAGATATTGATATGTATGCAGTACATTTATAAGTAGTATTTGGTATCCATTGGTCAAACTCTGATTAGTGTGGCCAAGTGTGAAAAAAATTTATAAATAATAATAATATTCAACCAAGTAATTTCTGCAATACTTGTGATTGTGTATCACCTCTGTTTATCAGCCCAAAAAATCTCATAAAGAATATATACATGATTTATTCAACCTCTGAGATTTATGAAATGAGATGCAATTAAGATAGCACTCGAATTATTTAAAATTACGCAAATATACACATTTCATGATAAGCATCGGTCTGTATCCAACCTTAGATCCCTGAGGAGTATGAAGTACCCTAATTACCATTCTGAGATGACTGGTGATAAAAAATTTTGAATCTCCATCTACTTTAATACAAACATTTAACAAAATCTAACTTTGTCTGTTTTTTACCAATGATAAATCTGCGAACCCTTATCACTACAAAACAAAGTCGCTATCCGCCGTCTGTCTGTCCCTATGTATGCTTAGATCTTTAAAACTACGCAACGGATTTTGATGCGGTTTGTTTAATAGATAGAGTTATTCAAGAGGAAGGTTTTTATGTATAAATCATTACGCTATGACGAATAAGAGCGGAGTATCAATCAAAACTGTTG
The DNA here is from genome assembly GCA_905147785.2 of Thyatira batis. Lineage (NCBI taxonomy): Eukaryota > Metazoa > Arthropoda > Insecta > Lepidoptera > Drepanidae > Thyatira > Thyatira batis. The sequence continues at coordinate 11,611,309 of LR990489.1, forward strand.
CAAAAACGGGCAAGTGACGCTAACGAAGTTGCGCGGGTCACCTAGTATTACATTATAAATGCGAAAGTAACTCTGTCTGTCTGTATCGCTTTGACGCTAAAACTACAGAACCGATTTAAATTAATTTTGGTACACAGATAGTCTAGAGCCTGAGAAAGGATATAGGTTACTTTTTATTACGGGAAAATGGAAGATCTCTCGGCTAAGCAGGGGAGACCGCAGGGAGCTGCTAGTGTAATATGAAACTGTAAAATCTTTAGCTTTACATGGTATAAAATGAAGTTATATCCCACCTTCTGTACGCTTATATCTTTTAAACTACGCAACGGATTTTAATGTAGTTATTATCCATGTATAGTGATTCAAGGAGAAGGTATTATGATGTACCTATAGTTTTTATTATATACCTACATAATATAGATTTATGTGCCATTTATTTCTTTTATAAAGGGCGTTCAAGAGTCATTGAGCCCTCTTGTAATTTTTTATTTTACTTATAGTTATATTAATAATATTTTTACTTTAATCCTAGGTATGTTTACCTGTAAATTGAGAATATAAGAAAATACAATCTAGCAACCAAATAAAATGCTAAATATAAATCACTGGATTTTCTATCTAGATTTAGGTCCCAACAAAAGGTCCTGAGAATCCTATTTCGTACCTTATTTAAGCTCGGTTCAATTTTCTCTAGACCATTTAAAAAGGTTTTAAACCTCACCTAGGTTCGTATCCAGCATATGAATGTTTGTATTATTTTTGATCACGTACTTTCAACAGGTACTACTAGCGACATCTGTTATTTTTTTTCGTAAACTAGTTATTTTTATAAACCTCTTTACTGTAATAGGGTAAAGCTTTTATGTTACGAATATAATTATTTTTATTTTTAGTGTATGATAAACTTAATATTATTCGTTTTGAAGACTATTTTCGGTATTGTTTTAGAGGACATTATCAAGGGATTTTTTTTAAATTATACTTAAGTAAAAAATGAATTTACATTATAATATCGATTACGAATAGCAAATAATTTTGAGATTAAATCAGCCATAACATTTAGTATTTAAAATTTATATGTTATTTATTAATATGTATAACAATATGTAAGTAACACAATACAAAATGATTCACAGTGTGTTCATGGTTCCAGCCAAAATTGGCATTTGTTTAAAAACCCCCAAAATAACGCTAACAGAAATACACATTCTGTACAATTTGTCTATTTTTGCTGATTATGATATAAAACCCGATGACAGACAGACGGACAGAGAAAGCCTGTAATAGAGTCCCTTTGGGGAATCTAAAAAAATCATTCCGCGAGTGTTCGTAGCACATTCGTAGCATGTCCGTAGCACATCGTAGCAATGTCTACGAATGAATGTCTGGGCTTGGATGGATGGTTGTCGACTAATATTGGATATATTTTGAGTATTTTGGTTCATAATATAGATCTTTCATTCATAACGTTGTTAATATAATATAGTATGTAAATATGTCTAGAAAAAAAAATGTGGAGTATTCTCCATGGATAGTGAACTTATAGGTCAAATAACTTAATGATATAGAAGGGATTATTATTTTTTAATGTAACGGTATGGTACGCTTTAAAATGTTCCTAAGGGTAACATGGAATACGTAAGGTTTGAAGAATATTTATAGGTATTTGCAATTTTGTGTAATAATCTCCGAAAGTGCTTAAGCGATTTCAACAATCCATTCACTGATGGAAAGCTGTATTTATTTATATACGTTTATATCCTAGGACACATAAAATCCGCGGGTGAGACCGCGGGACAGTTGCTATCACATTTACAGGGATGAAACATGCGTTTATTTGATAAATGTTTGTCAAGGTATCCTTGAAGTACTGACTATATCTATAACCTAATCTTATACAAAACACAGGCACATTAATATTATATCTCATATAATGAAAACATTATTATAGGTTAACACAAGCCTATTCAGAAATCCACTCCGTACGATCTCGAGACACCAAACTTCGATAACCTAATTTAATTCCCAATACGAAGGTTCTCTTAAAATTAATTATAAATCTGTTTGCCATCGAACATTGTAGAGGCACGGTTCGTTGACACAGATCTCCCAGGCTATATAATACGTACCTTCGCGCGCATCCTTCCAAACCTAGCCGGTTTCATAAACACATAGTAAACTCACTGGGCAACGTATCATCCACGCACTTGTCCTTAAACACCTAGACACGGTTTTCCAGCTATGAGCGCGGTAAACACCAATCGACACGGTTTTCCAGCTTGGTTGCACACGTGACTGTGGCAGAGGGCCCAAGTAGCTTGGGCGGTGAGGATACTGGCGTCGTCGACACTCAGGCGGTGTGTCGTCGATACCGGTAGCACGTGCACGCGTCGCGCAACATGGCGGTGCTCGTGCTTCGTGCAGCTATCGACCGTGAGCCGGCCGCGCGCCGCCCAGCGACTGACGCGAGAACTGTGCGCGCGCAGAGGCTAGTCGGCGGCGCCCGTGCGAGCACACCCCTCCCCAGCTGCGGCTCACAGCAAGGTATAGAAGCAGAGCTACGTCTGGGCTTCGGGAAAATTACCGAAAATTTTTTGTTACAGTTGGATTAAAATAGTTTTTCAAAACTACCTATAAAATAAGCAATGGTTAAAACAAACTGTAAGTTACATTGCTTTGAAGCTACTTGAATTTACACAGTTTGCGAAAATTACTGTGAAATTCCCTCAAGCATGAATTTCCCCGTAAAATTTCCCATGCTCCAATACTACACTGCGAGCCTACACTCTCGTGTTTATTTTCGGCTGCGGCCGCTGTGCCGAGAGCGCCGCGTGCCCGCCCGTAACCATGACAACGCACCCCAGACGCCCCCGAAACCTTCCGAACAGTAGCGGAAAAGTACGAAGCCTGAAGCGAACTCGCTAAACAGTCGGGCGGGCGAAGGTAAATATTTCAAATTCTGTGACTCCAAGTCATAGAGTGGCTACTTTATTTCATTAAAATATTGGTAGGCAATAAATATGATTCAATGCAACAATATAAATTGTAAATAATAAAAGATTCACTTTAAAAAGGTCGAAATAATAAGGAGGTCAAAAACAGTTATCATTTATTTTTATGTATTCCGCACCTTGACTTTAATCGTAGAATCATGTTTTAGTGCAGATTTCAGTAATTTATTTTTCATATTGAAACTAGTTTGTTTTCAAGGTGTAGGTTAATTTACTTTAGATAAAAATTATAAGACCATCAATATTCTAACATACAAAAAAAAGTAATAAAGCATGGTGCGATACTTTGTAGCTATAATCATAGAATTAATAAGTTACACAATCTTATTATGTTTAATATCCTAAGATTGTGTAACCTAAATAAATATTTTCTAATATCTCAATCAGTATGGGAGAATATGCATTTGCACACTGGTGAAAATTACACAATATAAAAACTAAAAATATAATATCTATATGGGGCGGGAAAGGTGTTCTAATCGTCATGCAAATGATTTCTGAACGAACCCGTCAGTGTCAAGCGATTTAATGACAGTTTGGTTTGACGCTTCATTTCATCATGATCAGTTCAGTTTGTTTGGAGGTTATGTAGTAAAATTAAGGTGCAATCAAATAATAAATAAAAGGAATACTATACTAATACTAGCATAAACAGTTACATAAAATGGCTATGATAAGAGCTGGATTGCAAAAAATTGCCAGGGTGTTTAGTAATGGCCAAGGTTTGTACATTTATTATCATAATATAAGGAATCGCTTTTGGTCGAAATTAGGAATATAGTCTTAATTTAATTCTGATATATTTCTATTTCAGGTGGCATGCTATCTAGATTCATTACAAATTTAGCTCCAACAGAGAACAGAACAGTAGAGGAAACCACAAAAAATGTAATAGCTACATGCAATAGATTGATTGACGAGAAAGCATCCCGGAACTTTGCTGTAGTACACCTTTTGGGTAAACAGTGGCGTGTGTCAGATGGTGACCTTCTTGTAGTTGAAGGATACTGGCCACCCAACATTGGCGACAAGATTAAATTGGACAAAGTATTACTTGCAGCAACCAAAGACTTCTCACTGATTGGTCGACCATTAGTCCAACCAGGTTTAGTCACAGTTACTGCCACAATAATCTCCAAAGGCCTATCCCACACAAGAACACACTTCAAGAAGAAGAGGAGGAAGCAGTTTATGAGAATCAACTTCCAAAGGGCCGAACAGACAATGCTCAGAATTAACTCGGTAGAAATAGCCAGTAAGATCAATGAAGCTCCTAAGAATGTGTTTTAATTTATAATGTAGTTCATAAATATTAGTTAACTGTTCATTAATGTTGTATTATTTATTCAGTCCCTATAAAAAACAACTTAAGGGTAGTCATAATGTAATAAACAAAACCTGGACTTAAATTTTATTGAAATTAATTGTAAAATATATTAATTTAAATACATTAAAAATATTAGCTACTTAATTGAACATTATCACAGTATTGTTGAAAATTATTCTTATGTTCATCTTTCAGAAATCTTTTCATTCCTCTTAATAAATAAAACAGTTTCCTATTCTCAAATAAACTAGTCAATGTTTTTAAGAATATGCTATAGTCACCTTCTTTCTTGTAAGAAGATATTGACAACTGAAATTCTTTATATTGCTCTACTTGTAATAAAACTTTAATTTCTTTAACAAAATCTATGAGTGATGCAGGTGCTACTTTTTCAACCAGAGCAGTATGACTTTCTTCACCAGGCTTCAAGTTATCTTCAAAACCAAATGGTTTTATTTTTAATTTCTTCTTTTTCGCAATAGCTATATCAGTAATATCTTCTGTACTTCTCTTATGAATCGTTACAAAGGATTGTGAGGTAGACTGCTCAGATTGATTGTAGTTATCTAGAGCTGATAAAAGACTTTTTGCCTGTTTCGGTTTAAACTCATTCACATATGTGGAAGACTGTGCATTTTTATAAAATTCCATGGAAAAATCTGCATAGACTTCATTGGAATTAGGATATTGACTGACAGATTTTTTGGAAGCTGGTCTGGAAACTACCCTTGTGTTAGCTGCAGGAAATGAAGCTCCACTAATATTCTTTGATTCATAATCCTTGAATTTATTGTTGGATTCATGAGAAAGTAATGGTTTTAGCTTTGGAGATGGTAAGCTTGTTTCAGCATTCTTAAAAAACCTACATATTTCACTGACTGTCTCCCCAAACCTATTTGAAACAGTTATCAGATCTCTCAACCAGGCAGACAATTGGTTCTTTAATTTAGGACTATTAAATCTAGTATCACATAATAAAATTGCTCCATAATCATTCTTATGTCTAATTACTCTTCCTATTGCCTGGTTTACAGCTCTTGTGGCCTCCAATGAGTACCACTCATCACCTGACAAGAAATCCTTTTCTTTTACTCTCAGTTCCTCCAAGTATTTCTTTTTTAGAACAATCCGTGGATCTTTAAGTGGTGGGAAAGGCAAACCAGTAATAATCACAGCTCTTCCATTCATATCAGCAAAATCTAAGCCTTCTGATACTTTTCCTCTGCAAACTGCCATGAAACATGCTCCTTTTGTACTGGGATCACTTATTTTACTATAGTAGTCTGACATTATTGTATTGAAAGTATCTTTTCTTTGGGGTTCTACAAATATAGGTTTGATATTATTTATGCTTGACCATATGCCTTCTGATTGCCACATTTCTTGGCATTTGTTCATAATAGGGTATGAAGGGAAGAATACTAAAAGCCCATCAGGCACAACACGGCAAAAACTCAATATTGTTCTGCCCAATGATGTTATATACTTAGGATTATCCCTGTTCTGATAATTAGAGTTGAGCTGAACATTGTCAGGGCCTTGACTTATAATTTTTACGCAGATTTGATTAGCTTTTACAATATGAGGATTTTCCAATTGAACTCCAATTGGAATATCCAACTCTGAGATTAAAGGTTTTAAAGGGGCTAATGTACCACTGGTTAATATTATACTTCTGACATTCTGCTCTATAAGTTGCTTCATGCCAAATCCAGGGCTGAAGCACCAGTAACTTATAACTCTCTCTGCACTTTTGGAATTGCCAGTTTTCAGAGCACCCCAGCTATCAGTTTTCTTATTGTTTTTTTTATCCTCAATTTGAACATGTACCTTATAACACAGCTTCACACGCTCCTTATATGCATGAGTTGTTCCACTAAAAACTACATTTAGAAGATCAACAATTTTCTGCAACCCAACACCTTTGCGTTGAAATGGGGATGCGCTTGCTGTTGATAGATATTGGATAAGATTCTCAATCAGAGTAATAACTGACATTTGATTTTGATCTTTTATCTCTGCTTTTGAAAGCAATTCGAAAATGTAGCCTCCGGGATAAGTAGTGCCCTCATTACCAATATTTATTTCATCTATGGCCTTCTCTAATGCCAGCATCATTTCTTTTAAGATACATAGATCATCACATGTAAAATCTTTTGGTTGGCTGTTATCAACTGTTACATCCATTTGGTCTTCAGTGTTCTCACTAAATGATTTCATTACATATGTGATTTCATCAATACATAAAGCAACATCTGTTGTCCTTATTTGCAAAGATGCTGATTCTTCACACATCTTCTCCACATTGTGTGCTTCATCTAAGATAATAATGTTATTCATCAGTTCAACTCCATTAGCTTTCCTTGATTTAGGGTCTAAAATATAATTGTAAGGCATGAAGATTATATCAGCATCCTGTTTTAATTCCTTAGATAAATAGTAGGGACAGCACTTTAATTTCTTTCCAACAGAAACCAAATCTTCTATGTCTAATATATCATCACCTTTTACAGATCTATCCTCTTTCTTTGACTCAACATTGTTATAGAAATGGCAAGTTCTTGATTTCACACGGAGCTGGCACATGTGTACTTTATTCATATTGTTTGTCTCCTTTGAAACTTCAGGGTGAATGCACATCTGGTCTCTAGAACCGAGGACACAGGCCTTAACATGACGATAACTAGATCTTTTCAATTCTTGCATAGCCTGTGTCAACTGAGAGTGAGTTCTGGATGAATAAATAATTTTCGGCATACCCCATGACGTGTTATCTTTTGCTTTTCCTGCACCAGCCTTCAAGTTATAGCGTAATGTTCCACTGTGGTCCGAGAAGTTACCGAGTTGTGCGTTCATTTGTAACTGGGCTTTTTTAACTAAAAGCCATGCTAAGGAAGAGCACAGTAAACTTAAAGTTTTTCCGGTACCTGTAGGCGATTCCAATAATGCATTTGTGTTGTTCTGAAGACTTTCAATCACACGCTCCATGTAGGCTCTTTGAACTTCATACGGCTCAAAAGGAAAGCTGACGGGAACGCCCGCTATCATAATCTCAGACATTGTACCTGTTAACTATATATAAAGTCTTAGGAAAAACAGTTGTCTTTATCTTTAATGGTATGTGTTAAACATTGTTGTTTTCTTCACTGTTTGTGACACTTTACCAGCCAGCAAATGTCATTTTTGCCGCCCAAATTACGCACGGACGGACATCTGACGAAAATAACCATAGAGTTTGATTCTAGTATAGAAAGATAAACTAAACTTCCAAAATTGTTGAATTGAATATAACGTATTTTCATTAAAGTAGTTACTAAATTACTGTACAAAATTGTTGAACAATAGTTTTGTTAACTATTTTACGTGAATTTGATCCATGTGAACATTAATTATATTAGATTAAACCAATATTATCATGGTAGAAATTCTTTACAACCATTTCTCATTACTGAACTGAACAACAACACTCAAAAGTTGTCATGTCAACCATATGTTATTATAACCTCTAACTAAATTAATGTTTTTGGAAGAAAACATTGATTTAATTTCCTCATGAAACTGTATATTATGAATGCAGAATAATGAATGTGTCAGTGGAACAAGTGTACACGTCTGTGGCGTGTAATCGAACACCTGAGATTGTTGATTGGAATAAAAATGGAGTAATTTGCTTTGGTGCTACGAATGCTGTTGTTATTTACGATACGGTAAGTAGGTATATTAATTTGTTAGTTACTTTAAGAAATATAGGCTTATCGATTATGTTTGTTCATAGTGACAGAATGTTGTACTATTCACTTTCTGAATAATACTTCTTGTTCCGTCAATACTTGAAATCTGGTTTAACTTATATATAGCGGTCATTACACACAGTCTTCTTATCCCAATTCTCAAACTAAATAGAACTTTTGTAATATGGAATATGGAAACAAAATGACTTGTGGTAAATTAAATACATACTATTTATATTTATTTATTTATTTATACTAGTGAGTCTCACGGTTTTACCCGTGTTCCCGGATCTTCATTTTTCCCTTTCATATATTAATCCCGGTTATGAACTATATGTGTTCCAAATTTCATCCAAATCCATTCAGTAGTATTTGCGTGAAAGAGTAACAAACATCTATCCATCCATAAATACAAACTTTCACATTTATAAACTTCCACCTACTTTCTATTACAGAAACAAAAGCTCAAGGATCCTTTAACAGTGCTCAGCCATCATAAGTCCTATGTAAATTCAGTCAAATGGCTCCATAAACCAGATGGTGCTACGATAGAACTGGTTTCATGTTCCGCAGACAAGACTGCGGCAATATGGAGTCTGGTGGATGGAGTTTGGAAGGTTACGAGCACATTAACGGGACACACAGATGGGGTATCATGTATTCATGGAGTTTACGACGGAGATGACCTTATTGTGTACACAGCTTCCATAGATTCTACTGTTAGAGTATGGAAGAGGAGCAAAGGTTAGTTGAACTATGATTTATTAAGTAAAACTCATAACTCAGCTTTCTGCCGAGTTTGTGGACCTTATTGTGACACATCAGTCAATTTAACATGTAAATTTATACACATAATATTAATTTTTTTGGTTAAATTAATATTTTTTGTTTGTGTATGATTATTTTATGTAATATTCGTCACAAATAAACATTTCTTTCTTTCATATCATATCACAAATTTTGCTAATTTTACTTGAATTTTTAAATCTTACAGAGAAACAAAATTTCTTAAACCTGACGAATATACGGTTGGCTAGCAGCATGTTTTCTTATAAAAATACTTCCCATTTAAATTAACCATCAATATTAACATAGTCTTGGCTGAAGATATAATTAACATACATTTACAGATTCAGATTACAAAACAAGAGTTATATATAAGAAAATGTTTATAATAATCTAACCTAACCTAACTTATTTAGTTGTAAATATTATGTTTCAGGTATAACAACCACCACACAAACTATATGCTTGCAGTCCGGTCTCTGCCTGACCATCCATGCACACATACTACCATCCGTCAATAAACCCATACTGTTCTGTGCGTTGGATGACCATAAAATACACATATTTAGCGGCCAGGAGTACCACAGGGTGCACACCTTGGTAGGACATGAAGATTGGGTGAGAGGACTGGATGTTTTAGATGCTGGTATGTAAAATAGCTGCTACATCATCTGTATTTATACAACTCAAAGAGGCTCAAGAGAATCTTCAATTTTTCTGGCATAAAAAAAAAATTTATACAGAGGAATTGCGAACCTCTTCCTTTCTTGAAGTTCGTTAAAAAGTAGTATGTGTTATTCCCAAACATATTCTAATTCTGTGCCAAAATTCATCCCGATCTCTTCAGACGTTCTGGTGTGAAAGATTAACAAATATACACCCATACATTTTTACGAACTTTTGCATTTATAATATTAGTTGGATTGGACATTAAATAATTTTTGAAAATTATATGTAAAAATTCATTACGTACTTCACAAGATTTTTTCTTTATCACTTCCATTCTATGTCCTGCTTAATATGACAAACTTTAGACCCTACATACTACTATACTTTAAACCCTACTATCTACAGATGACAGAACAATCCTCTTAGCGTCAGCATCACAGGACACTTACATCAGGATATGGCGCATAGAACAGCATGTCTCTGAAGAGCCGACTGAAGGCATAAAGGTGGAAGAGAAAGTGTTCACCGCATATGGATGCCAGTGGGCGGTGAAGCTTGATGCTGTACTGGCTGGGCATGAAGGATGGGTTTATGGGATACACTGGCAGCCATTCATAGGTAAGGTAAATCCCATGAATGTCAGCAAGGATTGTCAATTAAATAATATCAAGATTAAGATGAAATAGTTAAATTTAAACTTTTGAATGGTAGACTAATAAGGTTTTATTTTTCAGACTTAAAAAAAAATTGTATGGTAATTTTTTGTATAAAGTAAATCGCAGTCTGAATCAGTAAACATACATAAAGGGAAATACATACAGTCAAACCTAAAATCTCCTCTATTTTTTTATTGGACTAATAGGTCCAAGGTTAAGGGCTCTCAACTGTAGTAGTTTAAGCGACAGCGCTGAGGGTATCCCCTGTGGGACCGTGCCTCGGCTCAGGGCGTTGCCAGGGGTGAGGGACTCACTGGTTTGATTATTTAGGGAAGTTTATCGAACATTATAAAATCTCCCCCATTTTGTAACTTTAAAGGAAAAATATCTGTTCTTACAATCATCACCTCTTTATTACAGGCAAAAAACCCATATACCGTCTCCTATCATCATCATTAGACAAGACATTAATAGTTTGGGAGCCGGAGACGCAATCCAACCAGGGTGAGGGGGATAGTGGGGGACATGGAGAGGGGGATAGTGGGGGACATGGAGAGGGGGATAGTGGGGGACAAGGGGGGGCGTGGGTGGAGCGCGTCCGCGTGGGGGAGGTGGGGGGGAATGGCCTTGGGTTCTACGGGAGCAGGTTCGGACCTGACGGCAAGGAGTTCTTGGGACATGGCTACAACGGATCCTTCCACGTTTGGAGGTTCTGTGAGGTTAGTACTAAAAGTACCTAATAAGAAATCTATACTAATATAACTGAAGAGTTTGTTTGAGCGCGCTAGTCTCAGGAAGTACTGGTCTGATTTGAAAATTTTTTTCAGTTTTAGATAGGCCAATTATCGAGGAAGATAATATTTTTTTAAGGAAGGAAAAAATTTTTTTTTTATATACGTTTTTACAAAAATGTATTAGATACTTGCATGCCGAAATCGGTAGTGTGTTGGACCTGTAATACTAAAATTGATGTCATCTTTAAATAACCACATTTATGCAATAAAAAATTTGAATTTGAATTTTTGATATCATCACGCTACCACCAATAGGAGTGGAGCATCAATGAAAAATGTTGCAAAACCAGGGAAGCCTTTCAAAGATCAATAAAATAAATCACTCTAATGTATAGGAGACAAATGATTGGATTCGAAAGCCGGTACCGGGTGGGCATTTCAACAGTGTTGAAGAGGTGCGCTGGGAGCGAGGGAGAGGGCGATACCTCATGAGCGTGTCCGCCGATCAGACCACCAGGGTCCACGCCCCATGGAGGAAACCTGATGGTAAGTACGGTCACCACAGCCACAGGTTGACAGCCCGGCTGGCTTTGTAGTTAGTGACCCTGACTTTCAAGCCGCTGCGCGGTCCAGTTCAAATAATTTATTTTACAAAAGAATATTAACACACTAATAAGCAATGGCCCCCGCATGGGGAACGTTTTCCATTGTTACTACAATGTATTTTGTAATATTTTTATATATTTTTCGAAAAAAAAAATTTAAATTCTATGCCATTTATTCGGATAAATTCTTTGTTACTTTTAAAGTCGAAACCGCTAAAACTACCATCGGTTCAGATGTTGGCCTTCACTGATATTTGCACTAATAATAACGAGGAATATTTATTTTATTTTGTAAAAAGCATCGAAACTACTAGCTAGACCAATAAGACTAATTCTTTCACTATTAGAAAGCTACATCATCAAAATCAAAATCTTTTTTATTCAAATAGGCACTTATGAATAGTCACTATTAATGCTCGGTTCTGAAAGTTGTTTTTACTGAGAAGAGCCGTCAATATACTCAGTAATTTCTCTAGGCTATATCTTATCAGGTGAAACAGCCGCAACCTAGTTATTAATAATCTAATTAAGGCTATATTTATCTTATATTCCAGGTACCACAGAATGGCACGAGCTAGCCCGTCCCCAAGTACACGGGTACGATATGTCATCCCTCGCTCTCATATCATCCACGGTCTTCGCCTCGTCTGCCGAGGAGAAGGTCATCAGAGTGTTCAAAGCACCACACAACTTTCTCCAAAACTTCGAGAATATAGTCGGCGAGAAGTTAGTTGAGGGAGATGATGGTGGTAAGTTTTTATAGAAATGTTCTTTATTAACTAGTTGACCCAGCAAACCTTGTTCTGTCATGTAAGACTAAAAGAGCGATAAAAGTATTGGTAGGGGTATCAGTCCCATCTGATGGGAAGCGGTTACCATAGCCTATGGACGCTTGCAACACTAGGGGCGTTACTCACGCGTTGCCGACCCTGAAAAAATCTCTTCACCCCCTTCTTGAAGAACCCCATACTGTACTCCATCGGGAATACCATGGCGGGGAGCTCATTCCACAACCTGAGTGCCCGGGTAGGAAGCTCCTCTGAAACCGCAATTCGGTTCCAGAGTTTGAGAGTGAGCTCCCCGTCGATGACGAGAAGTTATATAAATCATAACTCCTAATACTAATTAAATACTCATATTTGTGTTATATATATATATATATATATAATATTATAAAGAGGAAAGATTTGTTTGTTTGTAATGAATAGGCTCCGAAACTACTGGACCGATTTCAAAAATTCTTTCACCTTTGGAAAGCTACATTATCCCCGAGTAACATAGGCTATATTTTATCCCTGTATTCCCACGGGAACGGGAACTACGCGGGTAAAACCGCGGGGAGGCAGCTAGTGTTATATATGTCGACGGGCACAGGTGTGAAGTCATTTGCACACTGATTTATTAATGTAGGAATAATCCAGAACCTACCTACATCCTAAGTAATATTATAAATGCAAAAGTAACTCTGTCTGTCTCGCTTTCCCGCTAAAACTACTGAACCGGTTTAAATGAAATTTGGTACACAGATAGTCTAGAGCCTAAGAAAGGACATAGGCTACTTACTTTTTATCCCGGGAAAATGGAAGATCTCCCGTAACCGCGGGGAGCCACGAGTATAAAATAACGACTTCACATCTTGTTGTTAAGATTCACACCTGAATGTGTAAAATGTAATTTCCAGGACCGGAAGGCGCTTCTGTCCCGTCGCTAGGGTTGTCCAATAAAGCGGTGTTCAGCGATGAAGACGCGCAAAATGGCGACGATAACGATGGATATTTCGTACCAATGAATCTAACAGGTATGTAAAAACATAATCAAAGTTTTAGGACATTTTTACTCATGGCCAATTTGATTCCAAAGACAGAAGTTCTATAGTTATTACAAACTTCAGGGCAGAAGTTTGTGTATAATTAAAATGGATGTGAATAATATGTAGTGCTTTTTTGCCCTCACACAGCGTACAGTACATTTTATTGTTTTTGTAAATATTTGTATTTGTATGAATGTTTTTTTATTTTGTTGTTGATTAATTTTGTTTATGTTGTGTGAGTCCAAAATATAACATTTCTAGCTTTGACTATGGGTATCAAAATTTGAATGAAAAAATTACTATTAATTTCGGTAAACAAATAAAACAAAAATAACTGTCATGGGTAATAGAATCTCTCATTTTGAAGCCCCTGCTATATAGTGATACTAGTGGAGCAGGCAGACTTCGTTCTGCCCACCAGCGCCACCTACCGGGTCCAAGTATATGTAAGCTATCCTATCTCTCAAGTTGGATCGAACTGCACATGGTGTGCGAATTTTATTATAATCGGTTAAGTGGTTTAGGAGTCCATTGAGGACAAACATTGTGACACGAGATTTATATATATTAAGATAGTGTTTGAGATATTTATTTTCTTGTTATTGTCACCTATCACCATAATTTTTATGTCATATTTTCCATGTTATCATCACTCAGAGCCAGGTACAGAAGAGTGTTTGATGGCGAATACCCTATGGCCGGAGAGACACAAGCTGTACGGGCACGGCTACGAGGTGTTCGCGCTGGCCGCCGCGCCCGACGGACGAGTACTCGCTTCGGCTTGTAGAGCCACCGTCGCTGAACATGCAGCCCTTATACTATGGTATGTACTCATATAAACCAGTACGGAATTAAAGTAGTAGGAATAAAATGGCCTAGAATCCAAATCCGCAAATCTTTGAGTCACTTTTTACCACTAGATCGGGGCCCCTCGATAATATTTGCTACGGACCTTAATCCAACACTGTTGCCTTTTTGCGTTGAAATGAAATGAAATGAAATGAAATAAATTTATTCATTCAAATAGGCCTTCACAGGCACTTATGAAACGTCGACTCTAATGCTCGGTTCGGAAGGTTGCTTTTGCTGAGAAGAGCCGGCAATAAACTCAGCAATTACTCTTTTCAAAACAAGTTTTAACAATTTCTTTAACAATAATAATATTAGTCCTGATAGAACGAGCGCTATACCCATGCCTCTCCATCGTTAATATAATCGTTTATACTATAATAAGCCTTCTGTACCAAAGCTGACTTAACTCGTTCCTTAAATTTATTCATAGGCAAATCTAAAATATTTGTGGGGATTTTGTTATAAAACCGTGCACCAAGTCCTAAAAATGATCCTTGCACTTTCTGTAGTCTATAAGCAGATGTTACAAGTTTATGCTTATTTCTAGTATTAATGGAGTGCAAATCACAATTTTTAGCAAAAAGACTAATGTTTTGACGGACAAATATTATGTTTGCATAAATGTACTGTGATGCAACTGTGAGAATGTTTATTTCCTTAAATTTATCTCTGAGGGAAGCTCGCGAGCTTAAATTATAAATGGCACGGACTGCTCTTTTTTGCAAAATAAAAATTGTATCTATATCAGCTGCTCTGCCCCAAAGCAAGATACCATAGGACATAACACTATGAAAATAACTGAAATAGACTAATCTAGCTGTTTCTACATCCGTAAGTAGTCTGATTTTTCTAACCGCGTAAGCTGCTGAGCTGAGCTTCCCCGCAAGACATGATATTTGGGTGCCCCATTGAAGTTTTGAATCTAACGTAATACCCAAAAACACTGTAGACTCAACAAGACTGAGGGCTTCATTATTTAACATTAAATTAGAGGCCATCTTTTTTACATTGGGTAATGCAAATTTTATACATTTAGTTTTTCTTGCATTTAAAACTAGATTATTAACAGTAAACCAATTTAATACCTCAGATAATGCACTGTTTACATCGTCATATTTGAATTTCTGTCTATCAACACCAAAAATCAGTGAGGTATCGTCAGCAAACAGTACAATTCCACAGGTATTCTTAACATAGAACGGAAGATCATTTATATAAATTAAAAATAGAAAAGGTCCCAAAATTGAGCCCTGGGGCACCCCCATATGCACAGGAGAACCAGACGATTTAACTCCGTTGACATCTACAATTTGAGTTCTCTCACTAAGGTACGATCGCATCAAATCAAGTGCTGTACCTTTAACTCCATAATACTCTAGTTTACGTATAAGTGTTTGGTGGTCAACACAATCAAAAGCCTTAGATAAATCACAAAACACCCCAATGACGTTCTGTGAATCCTCCCAACAGTTAAAAATATTTTTCAAAAGTGCTACACCCGCATCAATGGTAGAACGACCTTTTGTGAAACCGTATTGTTCACCATGCAAAAGTTTATTAAAATTAAAATGAGAAAGCAGCTGCTTTAAAATAATCTTTTCGAATATCTTACTCAGAACTGGTAAGATAGACACCGGCCGATAATTAGTTGGATCAGAAGGATCTCCGGCTTTAAACAAAGGAATAACTTTACTATATTTCATCAAGTCTGGAAATTTACCGCAATCTACGCATTTATTGAAAATTAAAGCTAGATGAGGAGCTATGTCTACAATGATATTTTGTAAAACAGTTACAGATAAATCCCATAAGTCCCCAGTACGTTTAACTTTTAAGCTTTTAAAAGTTTTGATTATGTCAAGAGGTGTAATGTGCCTAAACTTAAGTACTTCTACACATTTCGTTACATTGGTTTGCAGTATTAATTCAGCATTTCGAGGTGAGGAATCTAAGGAGCTAGTTGTAGAGACAGGTATGTCAGTAAAAAAATTATTGAAAGTATGAGCAATTTGATCATTATCGCTAACACTGTTACCGTTAATATTAAGTTCAATGCTTTTATTGGTGGTTTTAGTATTACCTCGTTCTGCGTTTATAATGTTCCAAGTAGTTTTTACTTTATTGCTCGATTTGCTAATTTTATTCCTAAGATGAATAGCTTTGGCTAAAGCACAAGTTTTTTTAAAAACTTTTGAATATTTTTTCACATACTCTAGAAAATCGATATTTTTATTAAATTTTTTCATACCATATAGCTCGTACAACTTAGCTCTACTTTTATAAATACCGGCAGTTGCCCAATCATTAAATTTGGCTTTACTGCTTTTATTAAAGGACTTAAGATTAAACGTTTTATCAAATTCAAATTTTATAAAATCAAAAAGTTCTTTATATAGGCTTTTTTTTTTTTTTTTTTTTTATACCACAAGGGTGGCAAACAGGCATACGGTCCCACCTGATGGGAAGCGGTTACCGTAGCCTATGGACGCTTGCAACTCCAGAGGTATCACTCACGCGTTGCCGACCCTATAGAAAAGGGAGCAACTGTATAGGCAGTGAAAGGGACAAAGCGCAATGTACTTTTTGTCGAAAGGCTAAACAGGTATCACTCCTGCATACCCCTACGACGCTACTCCATCCCTGGTCCCCCCACTGCTGCTACAGCGTCTCCTCATGGAGCTCTGGCTACCTTACTCACCGCAGGAACACAACACTACATGTAGTGTTATTTGGCTGCGGTCTTCTGTAAGGTGGAGGTACTACCCCAGTCGGGCTACTCCAATTTCGAACGGACGAATCCGTTGCGCCCTACCTCCTTCAAAAGGCTATCTGGTTCATCCTGTGTCATATTAATTAAATTAATATTTTTACTAATATTATATTTGAATCTGGCCATACGATTTACAGTTATAGGCCTACATGTAACTTTTTGCGGTTTATCTACTGTTTCATTTAAAAACACTACTTTCTGACCACAATGATCTGAAGTTAAATCAGTTATTATGGATTTTTCAAGTGCATCACAGTTACAAAACACGTTATCCAGACAGGTGGCAGAAGTTGCAGTAATTCTGGTCGGCTCTAGAAATAAATTGTTTAAATTAAATGATTTGAATAAGTTAATAAGCCTAGTTGTTGAGGGTGACTCAATCAATAAGTTAACATTAAAGTCGCCACATACTATTAGATCCTTATTACAAGTTTGAGCTTTCTTCAAAGCATCCTCTATAACTAATTCAAATACACTATAATCACCTAACGGAGGACGGTACACGCAGATTATAACATAGCGCTCGAGCTCTACACAGGACAATTCAACAGTGCGCTCGATAGATAAATCTACAATGTCTTTGCGTTCTTTACACTTAATATTAACTGAAACTAAAATTAAACTACCACCATGTATTGCTGATTTTCTTACGAACGCACTTAACAATTTCAACTTAGGTATATTGAATAAAAGTTCATGATTTTTCAGCCAATGTTCTGTTAAACATAAAATATGGACATCACAACCTTCAACGAACAATTGTAATTCTAATTCTTTGCCCGCTAAGCCCTGAATATTCTGATGAACAAGGTTTAAATGGCTGAGCTTAGCAGTTGTCATACTATTGTAAAATCCCCCCCAGATACTTGACCACTGGTGCCACTGTCAATAACAATATTATTGACATTAGCACCAGTATCAATGTCCCCAACTAAGCTACTTGTAGCTTGGTCATAAATATAAGGATTGCCGGCTAACAACGTAGCTATCTGTTTCTTAGAACTAAGTGGCAAATACATTGTATCTTTAGTCAGCTTAAAATTAAATATAAAATTATTTATATCAAAATAAAACATAGCGTCATTATGACGATGACTTAGATTGTAAAGTGTCATGTTCATGTCAAATATGTGCCTATTGTGTTCCTTTGATAACAAATTTGAGTACGGAAAAGCACATAAAACAAATTTACATTTATATATACTGTGCAACTCAAGTAACTTGTCAAAACTGGTAATAATTTTTTTCTTTCGTACCGACAGACCATCTCCACAAAGAACAATGACGGTCGTTTTATGATCTAGGTCACGTGGACTGATATTATTAATTAATTGCTCATAAGGAGCTCCGGGAAAACATTTATTTATAACTTTTTCTGTTATCGCGTTATTAATGATCGCGCCAAAACCTTTTCCTATCTCGTCACTTAAGACAATCGTTTGTTTGACTGAGTCGTGTTTTTCGTGACCCATACTAACATTTAAATCTTTTTGTGCAACAGGACTGGGCATTTCGTTGGAGCAACTGCAACGATTAATGACTAGGGAATCAAGGCGCTCACTATTATATAAACTTAATTTTATTAATTCATTTGCCGCTGCAATATGCTCATTAATTTGTAACTGAGCATTGCTGTATTTTTTATTTAAGGCGTCTAGGGAATGCTTTAAATTATTTACTTCTGATAAAAGTTGTTGCGTGTCTTTTTCGTACAAATCCCTACTTTGTTGCAACCTAATGTTACTCGTTTCTATATTTTGTAATAAATTAAATCTATCCTTTTTTAATAATTTATTAATATTTTGTGTTGTTTTGTATTTTTTCAAGAGTTTTTGTGGTTTCTAAATACATACATATAATTTACACGAGTTAATCTCTGGAACTATGTAGTTTGAGTAGACTTATCGAGGATTTATCGAGGAAGGTATATAATTATGTTGCAAAAACGGGGAAAAGCCTCCCAAACCCCTCCCTTTTATATGACATTCAAAGTTGCGAAAGTCTACAAGTAAAACAAAACCTCTACATCTAAATCGTATATATGCACAGGGAAACGACAAACTGGGAGCAGATACAGAAACTCGTCTCTCACCAACTGACTGTGACGCAGATAGCTTTTTCCCCGGACAGTCAACGGTTGGTGTCAGTCTCCCGCGATAGGAAATGGACCCTATATCAAAGGAGACAAGGCTCAAACTCTTTCGACATCGCCGCGTGTACAGACAAAACTAATGGTGTTCATACAAGGATTATTTGGTGCTGTGCGTGGTCTCATGATGGAGAGGTCTTTGGTACGGGCTCTAGGGATGGAAAGGTATAACTCTTATCACTACATGTTCATTACAAACAAATAAGCGATACTTTCCTCTTTATCACAACATATTATAAAACAAAGTCGCTTTCCGCTGTCTGTTCCTATGTCTTCTTAAATCATTAAAACTACGCAACGAATTTAGATGCGTTTTTTTTAATAGATAGAGTGATTCAAAAGGAAGGTTTTTTAGGCGACAAACATACATACAGTAGAATTATATATAAGATGGAAAACCAAAAGAAAAAAATTAACAACATCTAAATAGGTCACAAAAGCAATACTATGCCTAACTAAACTAATTCCTTATTTCCAGGTGTGTCTGTGGTCAAAGTCCCAGGTCGATTCACAATCTTCCCTTAGACAGTACAGCCTTCACGGTCAACCGCTAGAAGTGAAAAACGCATCAATAACAGCTCTAGACTTCGCACCGGTCACATTGAAGTCTAGAATAGTCGCCACAGGCTTCGAAACTGGAGTTATAAGGATATACACCTTCGATGTTCTGGAAGGATGGAATCTACTACGTGAATTGGATAATAGGTATGTTTTTAGTCTAATAACATAACTTTTACATCACAGCAAAGGCAGCAAAGATTCGAGAAACTATATGCTAAAGAGAGACAAGTATAAAAAAGAGAGACAGAAAATATTGCCATGAATGTCATATTCGTAAAAGGGAAGGAATTAAATGGCATCTATTCTTTCATACATCAAACTGAAATATTTCAATATTACCTAACTATTTAACGTACAAGCGGTTGTCAATAGAATTCCAATCAAGGCATGTTTTAAACTTTATAAGTATTATCTATAAACTAAAATCAACCATAATCGACACTTAATATCATTTAAAATATATTTAAAAATAATTACACATTTAATAAATAAACAATTTTATTGACCCGCCTCGGCTACGCCATACTTTTAAAATCCATACTAATATTATAAATGCGAAAGTAACTCTGTCTAGTCTGTCTGTCTGTCTGTCTGTTTCGCTTTCACGCTAAAACTACTGAACCGATTGAAATGAAATTTGGTACACAGATAATCCAGAGCCTGAGAAAGGACATAGGCTACTTTTTATCCCGGGAAAATTGAAGATCCCCGGGAAAAACCGTTGTGTAGTTTGAAAAATAAGCGTACAGACGACGGGAAGCTTACCCAAAACACATATTAATAAATAAATGTATTCCCTATTCCAGTGCTGCACATCATCTCACTGTAAAACGATTGACGTTCAGACCAAACGAAGATGAAGGTAACAAAGAAATGCTGTTAGCCAGCTGTGGTAGCGACCACTTCGTCAGAATACACAGCGTCATTATATCTTAAAATATATTAATATAAAAAATGTGTTTGTTTTATTACCTTTTTTCTTTTTAGTAGGTACTGTTTTGTAAATCTTCTCTGTATATATAAAATTCTCGTGTCACAATGATAGGTCTATTATATTACTCTTTGCCATACCCCTCCGAAACAGCTTGACCGATTTTTATGAAATTTTGTATGCATATTCAGTAGGTCTGAGAATCGGCTCTACCACATATCAATTTTTTTTTTCTATGTGTTCACGGGAAAGGGAAACGGGAACTACGCGGGTGAAACCGCGGGGCGGCAGCTAGTTTGTTAGATATTAATTAGTATAAGTCTACTTTCCCATGTTTGTTTATGGCAATGACCGCCAATTTTATCCAATGTTGTATTGAAATAGAACATCTACCGCAAGCATGATCATTTATTTATCAGTTTTCAATTTGGTCGGCTTCGCGATCACTTTTGTTGAGTTTCGGAACGCGACATAAAAAAAAATACATAAATAAAACATTGTTATGGCAGGACTTGACTTCAAGTCATAGACTACTCAATTTAAAAAAAAGTTGAAAATTGAAACAACAACAAACGGTCATTATGTAAAGTCGATTATCCTTTTGCCAGTGTATTTTTCTTTTTCTTGGATTTCCTGTTAACTACTCTACTGAGTTTGCTTTTGTCAACTGATACACGAAACAATTTCGTATATCGTGTTTTGCGCCGTGTTTAGTTACTAAGATCACTAATTATTGCATGTGTCAGTCATTTATATTTGATATGGCTCCTAAAAGACGAAGCAATATAGGTAGAAGAACCCGAAGAGCTAAAAACCAAGCTTTTTACCGATTTAATCTTACTGCACAGGAACATTACGTCCGAAATGAACGTGAAAGAATTCGGATATCACAAACGCGTGCAGCGCGAGCGCGAAATTCAACTAATAATCGCGAAAGTTTGAAACTAGCTGCTTTCAATTACGATATGTCTGACTACAGTAACTACCGTTGTGTCATTGGTTCTATGAATGGTTGCTCACATTGTAAGGCATTGAAATACAAAAACAAAGCTAATAGATTGTGTTGCGCAAATAGTAAAGTGAAATTGATACCATTGGATCTACCACCAGAGGCATTGTACTCACTGGTTTCAGGAATAGGAACAGATTCCAAACACTTTCAAATGACTTCATTTGGGGCAACAAATGTAGTTCGGGAAAATTGTATGCCAACTTTCAAGGTATTTATTAGAGCAGTTAATCATAATTATTTTAGTGAATAATAGTTAAGATGTGCTTATCTTCAATTTCTTTATCATTAAGACATAATATATCACTTAGTCATCATATTATTTGGTTATTTAGTTTTAGTGACATTATAATTGTTTTGAAACCCAATATATATTGAGGTACCTAACCAAGCATATTAAATATTATTTGGTAATTCAAATTAAGAGATGGATATAATTTAAATTGCTATTGATCACTGAAAATCCATAAATTTATACCCTACATTGCTTATTTATTTTATTTTAAAGTGTTTGGTACATAATATTTTTTTTAATTTACAGATAGAAGATCAAATATATCACAGTGCAGGTTCATTGTTACCAGTGTCAGATAGCAACTATAAATTCCCGCAAATTTATTTTATGGGCAATTCAGCACAAGAAAATGATCTGCCTTGTTCACATAACAATTTAGTAAGAAGGTCTGTTGTAGAACAATTACAAACTGTGTTTCATGAACACAAACAATTGATTATATTGTTTAAAAGTGCACGGGATCTGATGACATCTGATAATCACAAAATTGTAATCAGAGATGATAAAACACCTGGGAATCAACATGCAAGAGGTTTTAATGCACCATCTAGTGATGAAGTTGCTATTGTTGTAGTTGGAGATAACTTGGAATCCCGTGACATTGTTTTACATCGTTGGAATGATCAATTACAATGTATAAAGGACACACACCTCTTATATGATGCACTGCAATATCCCATTATATTTTGGCAAGGTGAAGATGGTTATGATTTCTCAATGAAAATGATAAATCCCAGTACAGGTCATTAAAATATTAGTTTAGCTATGGCGATCTCAGTCACTATATTATGTATTTTAATTTTATATTTCTAATGTTATTACAAAAACATCTATTAACAGGTTCTGAAACGAATGAAAAAGTCAGATTTGAAAGTACTTCATTTAAGCAAGAATATGCATGTTGAGTTGCATAATGACCAATTTGGAAACAAATTCTCTAAACAACATATTGACATAGGTAATGGCAAATTTCCTATAGACATGTTGACTGGCTGCATTAACTTTCCTCAAAGTTAACTCGATCAAAAGATGAACTTATTCAGAAGGTGTTTCCAGATGTTGCTCAAAATCACAGAAACCATGATTGGTTGAGAGAATGAGCTATATTGGCTGCAAAAACCAGATGTAAGAATTGTAATCAGAGATGATAAAACACCTGGGAATCAACATGCAAGAGGTTTTAATGCACCATCTAGTGATGAAGTTGCTATTGTTGTAGTTGGAGATAACTTGGAATCCCGTGACATTGTTTTACATCGTCGGAATGATCAATTACAATGTATAAAGGACACACACCTCTTATATGATGCACTGCAATATCCCATTATATTTTGGCAAGGTGAAGATGGTTATGATTTCTCAATGAAAATGATAAATCCCAGTACAGGTCATTAAAATATTAGTTTAGCTATGGCGATCTCAGTCACTATATTATGTATTTTAATTTTATATTTCTAATGTTATTACAAAAACATCTATTAACAGGTTCTGAAACTAATGAAAAAGTCAGATTTGAAAGTACTTCATTTAAGCAAGAATATGCATGTTGAGTTGCATAATGACCAATTTGGAAACAAATTCTCTAAACAACATATTGACATAGGTAATGGCAAATTTCCTATAGACATGTTGACTGGCTGCATTAACTTTCCTCAAAGTTAACTCGATCAAAAGATGAACTTATTCAGAAGGTGTTTCCAGATGTTGCTCAAAATCACAGAAACCATGATTGGTTGAGAGAATGAGCTATATTGGCTGCAAAAACCAGATGTAAGAATTCAATTTCAAACTTCATGAACAAATTACAGGTCGAATCGAGGATATATAAATCAGTTGATTAGGCAACTTACTAAGATATAGTCAACTATCTACCGGAATTTTTAAACTCCCCGGTTTTGCCAGGATTCCTCACAATCTTCAATTAAAGGTTCGATCGGTAGTTGTTGCAAAATATCAACCAACCGCGTCTTTGCAACGGCACACGGTTAACTATGAAAAAAAATACAAAATGTGATAGAAGCAACTGATACTACTAGACCAGAGGGTGGCTATTACCTCGGCCAAAGAATAAGCCAAGCCATCCAGCGAGGTAATGAAGCCAGCATCCTGGGCACTCTACCACAGGGCAGCAATTTAGATAGTATATTTTATTTATAATTTTAATATAGTATGTAGCTAAATATATTTTACTTATAAGTTTTGTATATATTTATTTGTAGTTGGCGTGTAAATATTGTGCATTAGGTTTAATTTGAATTATATTTATTTAGTAAGTAGTTATAGTGGAAATGTAAATACATTATTATTGTAAAATAAATAGTTTAAACTTGAAAAGAGTAAAAAAATATACTGAAAGGAAAGTATAAAGGAGAAGATGTTCTCATATCGTGCATCCCAATGATTCCGACTGATATACCATTTGAGTTTAAAGGACTAGTTTCCGGTGCGCCTTGCTTTTGCTATAACCATAATCAAGTCCCAGGGGCAATCATTGAGTGTTTGTGGTATTAATCTCAACGCATGTTTCTCACATGGTCAATTGTATGTTGCCTGTTGACATGTTGGAAATCCATCAGATTTGTTTATGCGCCAGGTAAGCAAATATATCACAAAGCACTACAATGTAAATAAAACTGATTTTTGTTAAAAATTATGATTAACAATAAAGCGATTACTTACTTTAAATGCTTATATGTTTTATTTAAGTAATTATCTTTTATTCACACCGCCCTATCAGCAGGGTGACGGTTCTGTTCAGGAGAATTCTTTGATCCGACTATAAAATAGGTAGGAGCAAAAAACTGAAAAGAAAATCAATTCCGTTGTATTCAGGGCATTTAGGCCATAGTCCACCACGCGGGGCTAGTGCGGATTGGCAGACTTCACATGCCTTTAATTGTGACATCTCAGGCATGCAGGTTTCCTCAAGATGTTTTCCTTCACCGAAAGCCAGTGGTGAGAATCCGTTAAGTTTTTATAAAGTCTGAGTTACGTGGCAGGGGGGATCGGCGCCCTCAGGATCGTGAGTCAGTGCGTTCCCAACTGTGCCACCACGGCGCAAGAAATACATAGATATAAAATAAAGTAAAATACTTTGTAAATATAGTAATTTTTATTAGAATATATTTAATGATGTATAACATTTATACCTACGAATGTATATACCATTTAAACACTAAATGTTGACATATTGAGCGCGAAAATCTCATATGTAAAAGTCATCTTATGATGAATGACAGATGTACTCTAAGCTATTTACTTGAAAAATTTGTTCATACATGTAATTTGCGTTTAAAATTTACTCATCAAAAACTAACCTTACAAAGTAAGCTGAAACGTTAGTAGCTTGAAATATCTTACTATTCTTAATTATTTTGGCCAATCGTAAACTTTTCAACTATGTACATCCTTGTTTTAATTTTTAAGCTATTGCATAGCTTTTATCGCGGGCTCTGAGCGCGGCGACCGAATCAAGAAATTCCGTAACGAAAAAAACCTAACACATCGTCTAACGTCGTTTAAGTTCGGCAGACTTCGGCACGGTGTTTGTTTGCTATCTTCTTAACTCTTTGACGTTTTGAAAAAATGGCGTTTGACATTTATAAAAAACAAAACTCAATTTCCGTATTCGCGCGTAATTATTTTGTTTCTATTTCGTGGCAAGGGTACCACGTCATAAAGCCTAAGTATTCAAATACGTATGCACATCAGAATGCATATTATTAAAAAAAAGTTTTACGTGACAACGACTTTGAGTGGTAAAATAATTTTAATGTGAATATTCATTCGTATAGTAGGAAGAAGGATGAAATAATAGTAACAATTAAAAAACCTAACGTGACGTGAGCGGAGCGTAACGCAGTTTCTTGAAGTGTCACCCGGCAAACCAATTTATAAGACGTTGTCACGTCAAAATATATGCTCAAGTATTTTTACAATGTACAAGGCGTCCTTTCTTTTTTTTTTTTTTTTTTGATTTCCCAGGGGAATCCTCATAGGATACCCGGCAGCTCCGGGGGGAGCCGCCAGGTTATGTGGAGACTCACCGGCACAGAAGGTGCCGGTGCCTACCCACTAAACCCCTGGGGTTCCATTGACGCCTCGGCGCCGTGTGGCGGGGCTGCGGGACACGCGTAAGCCTTACAACCGCATGCCCCGCCGGCGCTGCTCGGCCTCCCAAAAATACTGCTGGAGGCCGAGCCCGTCTCGGGGGGGCGGGACTCACGATGCGAAAACGCATGCGAGTCCCGCCCCCCTCTCAACTTCACCGGAGATGTCCATGGAACAAATGGGCATCTCCGGCATGGGACCGTTGGCGTGGGCGGCGGATCCCCCGATCCGCCGCCCCGGTCCCCGGCGTTACGGCGGCAACCGGCCCGCGAAGGCCTGTCGCCGCCTACCGCGCCTGCGGCGGCGAAGCGGGAGAGAGTTGACGTCGTCCTCTCTCACCCGCTCCGCCGCCTCCTTCTGCGACATGACTTGGCCGCAGAAGGTTGCGGCCGCCTCCCAGGCCTCCTTGCTGCCCACCATGGCCCTGATGAGGGCCGGCAGCGAGAGGTCTGCGCCGACCGTCGCGGACAAGGCGGTGCGAGGAGTCGCCCAAGCGGGGCACTCCTCGCGCGTATGTACCGCCGTGTCCGAGACGCCGGCCCCGCAGTGGTGGCACGTCTCCGTGGGCTCTCTGCCCGCCACCCGGCACAGGTATCGCCCGAAGCAACCGTGCCCGGTGATCACCTGTGTCAGGTGGAAGGTGAGAGCCCCGTGCTCCCGTTCGAGCCACTCCTTCAGGAGTGGTCGAACGGCGTCCACCACATCCCGGCTCGTAGCCGGGTTCTCGAGTCGGGCCGTCCACTTCCGGAGGAGAACGCTGCGAGCGTCCTCCCTCCAGCTCGCGATCTCCCGCGGATGTGGACGGCCCCCGGCCTCCTTCGCTCGCCAGTACACCGCGGCGAGCACCTCGGCTTCGAGGTCCCACGGCGGCGTACCGGCGAGCACACACGCGCCGGCGCACGACACGGTGCGATACGCTCGGACCACCCTGAGCGCCATGGCGCGCTGCGGACGTCGCAGCGCAGCCTGGTTTCGGGCGCTCAGGGCCCCGGCCCATATCGGCGCTCCGTAGAGCGCCATGGAGCGTATCACACCGGTGTATAGGCGCCGGCAGGCCCTCCCTGGGCCCCCCACGTTGGGGAGGATCCGTCCCAGAGCCCCGGCGGTGGCCATCAGTGGCGGTGCCAACCGCCGGAAGTGCTCCTCGAACCTCCATCGGCCGTCGAGAACGAGTCCAAGATATTTCATCGAGGACCCGACGGCGATGGAGGTTCCGCCCACCACTATGGCGGCTCCCGGCGGTGGCCCGCGTCGGGGCCCATGGAACACCAGGGCCTCCGACTTATTGAGGGCCACCTCGAGCCCCAGGGCACGGATCCTCCCCACCACCTGCGCCACAGAAGGCGTCCTTTCTAACCTAACCTTTGTTTAAATCCAAATGTATCATTTATTTAGTACATGTAGCGGCCATTTGCATTTCTAAGCACGCGATGTTGGCGTATTGGTACAAATGTTTGTACGTTGGGCCAACATGGCAATGAAATTAGACCTTTTCTCTAAGATTTATATGAGCTAGTACTTATATATTTTTAAGCTATTGCATAGCTTTTATCGCGGGCTCTGAGCGCGGCGACCGAATCAAGAAATTCCGTAACGAAAAAAACCTAACACCCCCCACTCCGACGGGCAAGGAGGTGTGGCTTGAAGGCCGTGCATCGTCTAACGTCGTTTCAGTTCGGCAGTCTTCGACAGTCGACACGGCGTTGTGTGCGATTAGACGTATTGTACGACTCTACGAAACTCGCACGAATCGAGACGAGCTGCTCCGAAATCGGACGAATACATAAGCTGCTTATGAGAAAGTATATAGGTGTATATGTATTTATGTACAACAGTGAATAGCTGTACTTGTAAAATTTGTGTATGAAGTGTTTTGAATATGAATGAACAAAGTGCATTTATTATTAAAATAAATAAATAAAATTATAATTGCATAAGTTGATACAAAATGCTATGCAATGCAATAGCTTTACCGCGGCAGTCCCCGAGTGCCTCACGTAATTTTTAAGCTATTGCATAGCTTTTATCGCGGGCTCTGAGCGCGGCGACCGAATCAAGAAATTCCGTAACGAAAAAAACCTAACACATCGTCTAACGTCGTTTAAGTTCGGCAGACTTCGGCACGGTGTTTGTTTGCTATCTTCTTAACTCTTTGACGTTTTGAAAAAATGGCGTTTGACATTTATAAAAAACAAAACTCAATTTCCGTATTCGCGCGTAATTATTTTGTTTCTATTTCGTGGCAAGGGTACCACGTCATAAAGCCTAAGTATTCAAATACGTATGCACATCAGAATGCATATTATTAAAAAAAAGTTTTACGTGACAACGACTTTGAGTGGTAATAGTTATTTGTTATACAAGAGTGCAAAGTTGCTTTTTAACCGCGTGTTCAATTTTGATGACCGAGCAAGCGAAGGATTCTAAAATTGAATCACGAGCGCAGCGAGTGATTCAAAATTAGAATCCTGAGCGTTAGCGAGGGAATCAAAAGAGCACGAGGTGAAAAATCTTTGCACTCGAGTGCAACACGTAACTTTTCATTCCACCTCAGCGAGGAAATGACTAAATGCAAAAAAAAAAAAGTTGTATGATATATTCGGCACCATAGAGGTAGCAGTAAATAGGTTTAATGTTTTTTTTTAATTCACAAACTTAGTGCACACGATGTTTCAAATTCAATTTACTTTATCCTCTAGAGAATAAAAACGGCTTTTCCACTCAGATATTGAAGATTAAAAATACTCTTTCCGAGATGGTGGGATGAAAAATAATTTTAATGTGAATATTCATTCGTATAGTAGGAAGAAGGATGAAATAATAGTAACAATTTAAAACCTAACGTGACGTGAGCGGAGCGTGACGCAGTTTCTTGAAGTGTCACCCGGCAAACCAATTTATAAGACGTTGTCAGGTCAAAATATATGCTCAAGTATTTTTACAATGTACAAGGCGTCCTTTCTAACCTAACCTTTGTTTAAATCCAAATGTATCATTTATTTAGTACATGTAGCGGCCATTTGCATTTCTAAGCACGCGATGTTGGCGTATTGGTACAAATGTTTGTACGTTGGGCCAACATGGCAATGAAATTAGACCTTTTCTCTAAGATTTATATGAGCTAGTACTTATATATTTTTAAGCTATTGCATAGCTTTTATCGCGGGCTCTGAGCGCGGCGACCGAATCAAGAAATTCCGTAACGAAAAAAACCTAACACCCCCCACTCCGACGGGCAAGGAGGTGTGGCTTGAAGGCCGTGCATCGTCTAACGTCGTTTCAGTTCGGCAGTCTTCGACAGTCGACACGGCGTTGTGTGCGATTAGACGTATTGTACGACTCTACGAAACTCGCACGAATCGAGACGAGCTGCTCCGAAATCGGACGAATACATAAGCTGCTTATGAGAAAGTATATAGGTGTATATGTATTTATGTACAACAGTGAATAGCTGTACTTGTAAAATTTGTGTATGAAGTGTTTTGAATATGAATGAACAAAGTGCATTTATTATTAAAATAAATAAATAAAATTATAATTGCATAAGTTGATACAAAATGCTATGCAATGCAATAGCTTTACCGCGGCAGTCCCCGAGTGCCTCACGTAATTTTTTGTATATTGGCGTGGATTTAGACCACATAATGTATTTTTATGGAGCTGTCATTTACTTAAAACCAGAAAAAGAAGACCACTTGTAGAATATAATGTCAGTTCCTAATGAAGTACTAATATTTTAGATCCTAATTCTGCCAACTTGGCCGTTTTTAAATATATTTCGTCGTTTTTTACAATGTCTTAGCACAATTTTATCACAAGTTTTAATTAATGGGCACTTATCGGTTGATCGTTTGTTAGAATATAATCTACATTTTGACAGTCGCTATCAATTATCTATATAATAACTAGCTTCCGCCTCGTGACTTCACCCGCAAACTTGGGGGTTTTTAAATTTCCTCGCGGTAAAAAGTATTTCTACATACTATATATCTGTACCAAAATTCATCAAGATCCTTTCAACTGTTCTGGCGTGTATTGAATAACAAACATACATATAAACATTTTGCATTTATAATATGAGTATAATTAATAAGATTTTATCATATTAGATTTACTGAGTTTATTGCCGGCTCTTCTCAGCAAAACTGACCTTCCGAACCGACCGTTAGAGTCTGACTATTCTTGTGAAGTTCTTGTGTCTAGTGTCTGTGAAGGCCTAAATAAACAAAAAAACATTTTACATTTTCAGATATTTGTTTTCAAATAACGTTAAATGAACATAACATGAAATGAGGGCGCCACTTGTCCTATTCGACATCTATTAAAACCGATGTACCTAATAGTTTAGTTCCTATTTTCGCCCCAACATGGAGGAATAATTAAAAATAGATTTTATGTATGAAATGAAACACGATAATTTCTAATTATCATAATCTAGTCGACCGTGTACCGATAATGAATTATTAATGAACATCTGGGTGATTATATATACAGGGTGACACTTATGTTTAATTTGATAACTATTTATCATGAAAAAATTATCACCTAGATTTTAACCTAGGTCATCGATCAAAAATCCAGTGTCTGTGATATGGTAGAGGTCTGGACTATACACGTAGGACTTCATCCATATTGGTAACTGCAAGTTCGTAACCAGTTTGACACTAGTGGTTCCCCGCGGTTTCACTCGCGTTCCCGAGGGATCTTAATTTTCCCGGGATAAAAAGTCCGTCTCCTGGTTCAAAGCTACCTCCCCACCAATAAGAGTAAGCCGGTATGCGACTCATTCCAGTTTCGTAACTACCAAAAATTTACAAAAGTGGAATAATAATTCTTCTCTCGCAACTGGTTACCAAAAAGAGAAAATGAAATCTTTTGTTACTGGTTACGAAACATGAGTTACCAAAATGGAATAATAATTCTTCTCTCACAACTAGTTACGAAACAGCGAAAAAAAATTCTTCTCTTGTAACTGGTTACGAACTTGCAGTTACGAATATGGATGAAGCCACACGTAGTATGTGGTAGTAATAGTGACCACTCTATATATTCCCCATTATTTATATACATACAATAATTTCATCGTCCATCGACATAGATTAAATTAAAATATTTCATCTGTTTAATTGGAACTGATTAATTATTAATGAAATATTAATGATAGATAAATATATCAATTATAACATACTTTATATATGAATGTTACAGTTCATTTTGTATATTTGTTATTAAATCGTAGCCTTAATTTTTACAAAATTTTGATGTCTTGTAATCATGCGGAGCGGAAGTAGAAATTGTAAGCATTTTGATAAAATAAACTCTACTCTATCGCGTACAACTTAAAGCCTTTACTTCAATAACATGTTGTTAGCCAAGCAATACAATTTCTCATGTATAAAACACTTTCTAAAACAAACTCTAAGAGTTAAGTTTGTTTAGTACCTTTAACTTACTTATTAGCTTGCATCTCATCGAAAATGCTCCTAAAATCGAATAGATGTTAAACTTACTAGCATCCATTCTATTGTTATTTTTTATCATGTTGTCCCGAAACAAGTACCAATCATTATTTTGTAACGGAAATGCTGAATTAGCGGCTTTCTATGTATCTCTATAAAAGTTTATGCTTATGCTAGAGTGAGTTTGAAAATACCATTGAATTTACTTTGAGATCTTACTACACATTTTAAATGATCTTTTAATGAACATTTATAAAATTTACCTCACTTCATTTTATCACGCAAATATTTTTTGATTTGGAATTTTGGCAGCTACTTAAATTGACCAATGCACCTGACTGTCTGCTTTTGACAAGCAAATATTCTAGTCACCGCAAACCGATAAAAATTGGAACATATTTTTATTATATAAAAATAAATCCTACAATAACACTACTTCAGTACATCAGTTTCACTCAATTTTCGACCATAAGAGCATTCTTATACTTCTTCCCTGTGAGGGTATTTAGAATTTTTCTGAAGGGTCCTTTGCGGGATTTTTTTTTCTTTTCTACACTAGTTTGGCTGATGCTGCCCAACGACTTGGAGTCATCGTTGGAGTTCAGCTGCATGGTCTCCAAACCGCTCATGGATATGCTGCGGGTCTGCTGGGGCAGGAACAGGGCACTATCGTTCAGATAACTGCTGTTATTGCTGTTCATCTCGATGATATTCAAGCCTGAATTTGTTGACACAGCTTGCCGGCTTTCTAAACTGTAAAAAGGGTAAAGTTAGAGGCATATTTTCTAGTATATTTAATTGCTTGTTACATATTTTTGTTTATTGTACTAGTCTTAAAAAATGAGGGCTATAACCATAACAACGAACTTTTAACTGTCTTATCAAATCAAACAGGCAAATACACACAACATAGAAAACATGATATTTAACCAAAATAATTTTTGGCAATGCTAACTTCATGTATATTTTACAGGTAATAAGCGGAATATAATACAGACTGAAGACAGAGACACAATATAATATTTTCAAGTTTATCATATGGTAATACATACCCAGGTAGCCGAACTATGTCCAGAGACTGCTTCAACTTTTGCCAGAAGTCGTACATAGCCCTCTCCTCGGTGTTGTAGTACAACTTGTGGTAGTAAGTGAGGTGCATCGGTAACTTGCACTCTCTGTACATTATGGGTATTATTTTCCTTTGATTTTTCTCTGAAAAAAAATCGTGAATAGGAGTGTTACCATATTTGTTTGAAGGTGACATGCGATAGTTAAAATTATCACTCATTTCAATATTTAGATATTAAATAGGTATTTTTTTATAAGCCTGTCACCTGTAGCTGCACGAATTACATATGTACTAGTAGCTACTAGCTCCCTGTGGCTTCACCTGTGATCCCGGAATCGTCAATTTAACCATGATAAAAGGATAGGCTACTCCCTTTGCATTTATATATTGTGTTATTGCAGACTGATTAGATTTAAAAAAAGAATTTTGTACTGAATAATAATAATGATTAAATATAATAATAATAAAAATTAATGTATATGCTTGGCAAGGCAGAATTTGGAATGAACTGTATGTATCATGTATTGTATAACACCATGTACCTACCCACATTTATAATAAATATTTGTATGTAAATCAATTTCTATAATATTAGTAGGATTAACAACACTTACCAATACTCAAAGCCTGTGCATAATCCCTGTAGAAGCTATTAGTGAGACTGAGCAGGAACTCGGGCGAGTACACCAGTATGATCCGCTGGCAGCGCGAGATGAGCCGCGAGGCCGGCGCGTACTGCGTCGCGTGGCCGGGTAGGAGGTCGTCTACTGTACACATCTGGGTAACAAAATATTCTGTTATGAGATATACACTAGCACAATCTACACTAATATTATAAAGAGGAAAGATTTGTATTTTTGTATGTAACGAATAAACTCAAAAAGTACTGGACCGATTTAAATAATTCTCTTTTCATTAGAAAGCTACATTATCACTGAGTAACAAAGGCTATATTTTATCCCTGTATTCCCACGGGAACGGGAACTACGCGGGTAAAACCGCGCGGAGGCAGCTAGAAACTAAATAAAGTGAGCAGTAATTTAGCTTTAAGTATGAATATACAATTATTTACACAATCTTTAGATCTCTTGGCTTTAATAGGATACATAAATATATCATATTACTTTGCTATTTTCTTTGTATTGGGTTTGAGTTTTTACCCAAATGTCTTTACTTCTTAATTTGTAGAAATACAAAACATTTGCGGATGTAAGTCAAAATCTACACAGATATGTTTCAATATGAAAAGAAACAATTAAAAAGGCGAAAAATTCAGTTTAAATCTTTCAAATTAATGATTTATGAAATAAATTAATTATTATTACACAAAACCCAGCTTCCCGTAGCCTCATCAGGAGTTCATCGACAAAGAGTCTGTCTTCCTCAGCATATAACACAAATGCATGGTAATGCTGTAAGTGTCCCGGCCGGTCTTGGTATGTGATCAGTTCGTCTTCATTAGGCTCCTCTGGTGGCTCTGTGTATGTTATTAGTACTTGATTTGATGGTTTTTTCACTGTAAAAAGAAAATAGAAACTGGTAAATTTAATCTTAAACAGGTCAGTAAAAGGCAATTTGAAAATTGAATGAAATTTGAAGTACATATTTCTTTTTGTTCATGGTGATTACAATTTCTGAGAAGATTTGATTACCAAGGATGAGCTAGCAATGGTTTAACAAATTTGAATTAGGTATGGTACCACTACTCTATACAATCATCAATAATTTCTATAGGATAAATTGTTTAACTGATTTATATGAAGAATATTTATCATATAAGCAATATTTAAGTATCATAAATGGCATACTAATTTGTTATCTTATTATACCACTAATGTGGCCAATCAGAGTATGGTACCACCTAATGGGAAGTGGTTATGTAGCCAAATATTAAGGAATAAACAAACAAAACTACATTTTGGGTGGTTTTAATAAACTTACACATGAGTTGTCCTTTACTGCTGAGTTCCTGAATAATATCATCGTAAACATCGTATCTGTCCAACTGCTGGAGGTAATCGAGTAGTTGTCCCACCGTAGCCGTACCGTCTTGCCGTTGTATCCATATATCTAATACTTTACTTGTTTTGGCACTGTGTTCCTTAATACTTCTTGCCACCTCCACAGATATGTTGACAAGTGAGGCAAGGCCACGCCAATCCCTGTACAATTTATATTGAACATGTTTAAAATTTAAGGCATATCATCATCAACATAAACAGCTCATATATGTCTCCACCGAGGAGATCGAGCCTCCCCTAGCATCGAAGGGGTTCACGCCATAGTCCACCACGCAGGCCTAGTGCGGTGGCAGACTTCATATGCCTTTAATTGTGACATCTCAGACATGGAGGTTTCCTTATGATGTTTTCCTTCACCGAAACCCAAAGTTAATTAAGTTTAGTGCATATATCCTGAGAATATTAAAAATTTCAATATTGAAAATAATTTTGCATATTTTATTCAAATACGCCTTTAAAAGCAATTCCAATGCTTGGATCGAATAGTTGCTTTTGTTGTGCAGTTGCGGAAATAAATTCAGCAGTTACTATTTTCAATACCAGCTTAAGTAATAGAGTAAAAATATAGTATAGAGGTTGAAAATATTATCAATTACAATTTGTTGTATTTCAGTGTCATAGTTCGTAAACATTATTATCAAATGGTATTCCCAGCAAGTTAACTACCCATTATCAAATTCAATAGTAAACATTAGCTAAACTTGTTTATCTTAAAAATACAACTAAATAAAAGTGAATACAAGTATTTTCACAATAACTACGGGAAACATGTATGATATGATAAACAAATATATAGGAAGTATTATAGATTCTCAAGTCTGAGTAATTATGTACCTACGTCATACGTGTGGAACAAAAACAACAGATGTTTATTTTTGTACTTCAAAACATTGAGTTAGAAATGCTTATTAGCCTTTAAATTCTAGATCTTTACCTTGGCAGCTTAATGATTCCATCGCTGGGAAATATTTTTGTAGTATCCAATAAACACGAAAGCAAATTGCGGGTTTCACGAGGGAGAGACCATAGAGGCAATGCGTGTATATCTATATCCCCAGCCATTTTTACATTAATTCTTTAACACTAATATGTTATGCATATCCACGCGCACTTAAATTGCTTTTTAGTTTTTCTGATAACGTGTAAATACTGTCGTAAGTTGCGAAATAATATTATAGTTCTTATATGAATGAATAATTACACTTTCCCGTATCGTATGATGACAACTAACTGACATAATTTTTTTTTTTTTTTTTTTTCCTTCGCCCATTACGGGCAGGCTAAGGTCTGTGACCATACCGCCTCGTCAGAACCGTAGACAGAGAAACTAATAGACTAAGTGACGATTCTTTCTCACTCACACAAGAAAGGGAGCGAACATTTTAATACGAATGCGTAAGACAAAGATGCAACTAGTACATTTTCTGTCTCTTCGTGTGAAACCAGTTTTTTCAAGTGTTTCGCAACTTTAATTGCGAAACAAACCTGACAGTTCGTGTTTACATTGTGTTGGATCTGCGAATTTTTTATGTTTTAGTGTGTTAAAA
This sequence comes from Thyatira batis, assembly GCA_905147785.2. Lineage (NCBI taxonomy): Eukaryota > Metazoa > Arthropoda > Insecta > Lepidoptera > Drepanidae > Thyatira > Thyatira batis. Next base: position 11,647,411 of record LR990489.1, read on the forward strand.
CGATTCTAATATGGTGAAAAGACTGAGAAATTTATACTATTATAACGCCAAAGGTTATACAATGGTGCGTTGTCGTGTAATTTCATGTGGAAGCGATAGTGAGCAGGAAATTGCCGGTGTCTCTTTTCACGCGTAAGTACGACAGTTTTTGTGGTTTATTGACCACAAATATGTGTTTTCAGGGTTGATAACTTATTTGATAGTATAAATTAGCAAAATATTGCGTTAAATTATGAAAATTAAAGCGTAATATCGAGTTTCAATCAAAATAACCTATAAAAACATTATTGTGGAAGTGTTGCCAGCGTCCGGTAAAAAATCTCCCATTTTTATTGTAAAATATTCTCTTGAGAATGTGTATTAAAAGAAAGCAAATTAACATGGAATCCAATTATCACAGTGTTTTCTAGCAATAGCCCCGGTATTTTTATCTAATATATAAAATTCTTGCGTCGCGGTGTTTGTGGTTAAACTCCTCCGAAACGGCTTGACCGATTCTCATGAAATTTTGTGTTATTGGGTAGGTCTGAGAATCGGACAACATCTATTTTTCATCCCCTTAAATGTTAAGGGGATGAAAAATAGATTTTTTTTTTCAATTTTAGAAAAAAAATATGTTTTAATTTTTTTATGATACAGCAACAGTAAATACATATAACCCTGAATTTTCAACCCTTTACAATCAACCCCTATTTTACCATCGCGATTTTTATTTTATCTTCCGCCTTCACCGGTCGATAACCGATCAACGATCAACCGATCAGTTATAATAAAAATAATTAAATATTATTTAGTTCAATAAAAATTAAAAAATACAGATATTTTGAAAATAGATACATATTTTATCATACATAAATTAAATCACTGTTTTTTACCAATACACTGATGGATATTTTAATTTCTTTGAAGACAACTAGGTATTATAAATATTTTTTTTTTACATTCAATTTATATTTATTTTGGAATGAAGTACATTTATTAATAGTTGATGTAACATTAAATAAATCGTATTTAATAAAGTGATAGTTACAACTGAAGATAATTAGCAAGAATTGTAATTTAAATTTTAAATTTATATTTTAAATTTAAATTTTAAATTTAAATTTAAAAATTTTTTTTTATTATAAACAAATATAATGTACTATTAACTTAATCAGTAGGCTTAATTTTAGTAATAATTAGCTTGTGGTAACTGAAGTAGGACACATGTTTGAGATTAAATTTTAATTTAATGTTTCCCTTTCGCAACGCGGGATAAGGAACTCCCTTCCAAAATGGGAAAGTCGGGCACTGTGGCAACACACGCTTACACTATCTCTGTTTCAGTCGTGGTTACAGGGTACCTTAGTCTATTAGTTTCTCTGTCTACGGCAAAGAGTAATATAATAGACCTATTGGTCTACGGTCAGAACTAACTGACATAACAAACATGACGACTGACATTTGTCATCGCTGTTCTATTTTTTTATTTACAAGTAACAAGACTATCAGCCTAACCATAAATAAAAATACTAAAAATATGCAATACACAATGCTTTAAAAAAAATAAGTCATTATTTAATAACACAACAAATGGATGCTGATAAGCAATAATGTGTTAACGCTACGTTACGTTTAAAGATTATGTGATATATGTGATTTACGACGTTTTGTACGATTTAAATCATTTTTTTTTATTTACTTTTATATTTTAGATGTCTTGAAACACTCTTGTAGAATGTTAAGTACGTGATGCACTATAAAAAAATATCAAAATCTTTGTTTTCGACTTTTTGTGGGTTGACACATTATTGCTTATCAGCATCTATATCTAACTACAGATACGTAGGTAACTAATTTGCCTTTAAGTTAGTTTGATTTATAGGGTTACCCAGTCTCGATCGTAAAACCTACAATATATAAAAACTAAATGAAATATGTACATGTTGATTGTTGCACAAGAAAAGGAATGATTATTTTATATATATGTATATAAATTACCATTGGTACAAAAATGTATCATATGATTTATGATGCAAGTTATTGCTTTCTGCTACTACCTAATAACATGTATGAAACAAATTTATAAAATTAACCGGACATTACACCGGAAGCTAGTTATATCCCAAAATGGCTCAATTTATATGACAACTTATTGTATTACATGATACTTATTATCTGGGTGGTTAATTTACTGACCAGCAGCTCAGAGGTCAAATTTCAGTTTGTGCTCGAAGAAAATCAATGCAACTGTCCATAAATAAATGTCGATATTATCGACAATAAATAACACAACTATTTGGAGACTCTTTTATTGTCATTCACAAATGCATTCACCTCACTACTGAACTAATATCGATAAATACGGAAACATTTTACTTTTACATACATAATAGATACAAACATTTTTTGTTACATGAATGAAGTACATTTTCTTAACGTGATGTTATTGGATTCCATTATCAGACATGCCAATTTAATCAAAGACTAATATAGTTTATTATAAAGGCTTATTCAAACCTGAGCGATATTCGCTGCCGCTGTGGGTAGAGGTACATACCGCGCGGGTTTGGACTTTTCTACCCCCAAGGATAGTGAAATCCGTTTTGGTGTGAACAGTACTACTAGTATTACCGCATACCCACTGGGTTTTCTTTGCCGCAGACGGTAGCGAATACCGCTTAGGTCTGAATAGGCCTTTACATCGTCATACATTACATACTTGACACACGAAATAATGACCTATCCCTACTCAGTGAAAAAAATTAAACATTAAAAGGGAAAATGTACGTACCATACATGAAATACTTCTCAACATTATTATTAGGTATATTATATTAAAAAGTTTTTACTCTGTTTTGATGCAAATGTTTTTAAATAGGAATAAATTAAAAATAACATTATAATATTTCTATACTATATTAGTCGGTAGATATTCGAGTCATTAAACTGTGTTACTGTACTTCTTATACTCACTACGGAATCCATCACATCCGTGACTACACGTTACATTCATACAATTAAATTGTTAACAACAATTTTCAAATTCCTCACACGATAAATTAGGAAACTAGGAAACAACAAAAACAAATACATAGTCACCTAACAAACATTATCAACACTTTCTACTACATAATAAGCTCAATATTGGAATGTTATACAATTTTGATGCGGTCTTTAGACCTATTTTATAAACAAACAAGGTGACTCTCCTGTCGTAAAGGGATTCGTCATTTCAACAAAGAACGGACATAGAAATGGCGTCTAGCAATCATGGTATAGTAAGTTATATAAATACATATTTCTTAAGTCACGGTATTTTTAGTGGACTAGAAGGTGTTAGCCTCAGATGGCTTTTACACCCTTACACGGAACTTCACGGAAGCACTCTTAAGTCATGGGCCTTGCCAACAACTTTTATTGAGATCCAGCTCTGACTCGTTCTTATGTCGGAAGATGCAGATTATATTCTATGAATGAATTTTACATAATCGTCATCATCTTATTAATGTCCTCACTGCATAAACCCTCCCCTCCCCTAACAACGAGGGGGTTTAGGCCATAGTCCACCTGATGGGCCTATTGCAGATTGGCGACTTCACATGCCTTTGAAAACGATTTAATTTGGTTAAAGTTGGTTAGCAATATAAGTTGTTGGTAGAGCCTCAGAACTGGGAAGTGACTAGAGCACCCATATTTAGCTGATAGATATTACTATATTAGTCATATTTTTTTAACTGTGTGTGAGCGAGACAAAAGAGTATTCTGTCGCCATTTATGTCCATACACGAGACGAATCAAGAATAACATTTCAGTCTTAGACAGTGATTGACAAAAAACTACTTTCAAATAAAATACACTCGCTACTTTTTATCTATCAATATTATCAGACATTCTATATTCATACATATACATATTAATAACTAACAGTATCTCGTTTAACTTAGTGTGAGAAATTTCGTGTTAAAAATAATAAATATCCTGAAACACTTTTTCACACACGGCCAATTTGACCAAATTAAACAGAGCTTAAGAGACATTAGCTGATATACTACATATATTATACTACTTTACCATACATACTTCAATAGATATTTACATACACAAGACAAACAGACAGATATTTGTCCTGGATTGGAATCGAACGAGTGGCCGTGGCTTGATAGTGTCTAACTGGCTGCACGCCAAAGTTAAACGAAATGCCTTTAGTTATAAAAATTTAATCACTATACAATTCGACTTTTTTTTATCGTATATAAGGTTTGAATTTTCAAATTGACACAGGATTTTTTTTATTTGTATAAAATTGTGCATTTACAGCAGATCTATTATTTTTCATTTATTGGCCAAATTGTCACGGAACCTTACGCTCGGTTAGAATACACCTAATAGACAATAATTTTATTTTTTATTTTTTTTCTAAATGCAAGTACCAATACTGTAACATTCAAAGATTAGGCTCTAAAATAGCACTTTTGAAAGCCAGTAGTATTCTTTTGAAAATAAAAAAAGGTAGAACTTTTTTTCTCATAATGTTGCCATGCTTCAAAACTGAGCTGTCAGAAATTGTTTTAGGTCAATACGTGCTTGGCCTAATATATCAATATATAAGATCTCTCCTACATCTATTTGGCTAAAGAAATATGGGGCGCATTATTATTTTAACATTCCTAAATGGCTCTAATACATACTAAAGTGTTAAGATTCGATATGATTACAATTATTTATTTGTCATTTCTATAAGACATTTTGTAGACCTATATAGACCAAGTCTTAAGCAAATACGTATTCTATATACATTTGGTTACAATACAAAATTGTGTGCATCATACAAGTTAGGTGTAAATATTTTATATAAATATTTAAAAAAAACAACAAGTCAATTTTAACAATTGTCATGGCAAGAAAATGTTAATTATCACATGAAATAAATATGGGACATATATTAAGATCTTCGATTCTCAACTCATCGCAGACAGAAACATTATAGTATTTTTATGAAAAACTTTACTTTTAGTATGTAATTTAATAAATAACTAAAATTACTTATTATAATATTAATTATTTACAATGATATGAAGTGATACGTTTTGTTATGTTGATACAAGACCACAGTCGGATCCTGAACAGATATGGAAATCTAATAACACGACTAATTCACTTTATTACATAAATCGCTCCTCATTCTCGGCAAGATCTATAGCAAAAGCGTCATAGAATCACTACGTTTTAACGAAATGAAATGTACAATTGGATGCTGATAAGCAATAATTTGTCAACCCACAAAAAGTCGAAAACAAAGGTTTTGATATATTTTTATAATGCATCGCGTATTTAACATTCTACAAAAGTGTTTCAAGTCATCTAGAACATAAAAGTACATAAAAATGGATTTATATCATACAAAAAGTCGTAAATCACATAGGCATTATAATCTATAAAAGTCATTTTCTCAAAATCAGGTTTATTAGGGTTAACACATTATTGCTTATCAGCATCCAATTAGCATCATCTTTTTAAATTTTTCATACACATATTCACACATATAAATTATAAATTTGTTTTTTCAGTCTTAAACGGTGTAAAATTCTTTGATTTTGACTTTAACTTAAATCAATTAGCAGTTTAAACGTTTTGTAATAGAATTATTAGGCGAATATTCTCATACTCTAATATTGACAGTTATAAAAAAAAACAAATCGTGATACAGATTAAAAACCGTGTAAGCGTTAAATATGTTATAATAATTTAATTGGACTAATCAGTTATCAAATTATGTACAAAATAACTGTTTTATTAGGTCATTTGTAATTGATAAGGTTTCTCATTTATAATTGAAAATCCACGCGGTTAATAAAAACCTATTATGACCCTTCAATCTATTACAGATAAGGTATAATTTTCTTTAAACTGTTATTATTCGATTGCTTGTTTTTGTTAACCATTATAGTATAAAAATATTAAATATGGGGCACAATTTACAACTACCTACAGTTTGTCAAAGTTATACTTTCGAATACTCGTGCAGTCTCAGAGCATTAATTAGTATATTAGCATAGACATTTTTAGTAAATATTTTAGTAATATTTGCAGACTGTTTTAGATTTAGTTTTTGTTAGCTTGTGCATTATTTTCGTGCGTTAAAATTCTCGGGACACATTCTACAATTTTATAACGAGTAGCCTAACGGGTTATCGTTACCATAACCAACATTTGAACTGTTCCGATGTATAGATATATCGTCAACAGTAACGTTGACTCCCTTTTACAGGAACTTGATCATCAAGTGACAGTGGGAACACTCAGCGATGTGGATTTCCTTCAATTATGAGCTGCCCTTTTGCCTGTCATGTAACCTTCCCACCGTTTCGCCGTGTTGATAAGTATTGGATCGTCATCCAACCCTGCTAGGAGGTAGAGCTGGTTTACATGTGTCGCGTGGTAGTCCCACCTAGCTATGTTGGGGCTGACACCTAAAGTGAAATGTCTAAGGTCGTAAAAACTACCGCTGCCCGTGTCGAAGAGTGGTAATAATGTTTTGAGCGATGTCATACCGTCGTCGAACATCTTCTTGGCGAGCGATATGCTGTTCTCTCCCTCTATCACGTGCAGATCGTAGAGACCGAGCAACGTGTATATGAAGCCGTTGAGCACGAATAGGGGCGGCGTAGTCGGGTATTCTTCGTACCTGAAATTGCAGGGTATTGTTTATGAGAGTAAGTCAACTATTTATATTATTTAGAACGGTGGCATAGACTGTATCGTCAGCAAATACCTAGTATACAGTCTTGTTTCAGTACCTTGGGAAGATCGTTAATGTACAGTAGAAATAGGAGAGGTCCCAGGATACTACCCTGTGGTACACCACAGTTTTTTATTCTAAACGACGATTTGAATCAGATTTTTGTATATTTAATTATTGTTGTTATTTGTGTACATTGTTGTCGATCACTTAAATAGCTCTCTAGCCAATTATTAACGATCCCTCGTAGCCCATATTTATAAATTAACCGTTGACTTACGAAATCGAAGGCCTTGCTCATATCTAAAAACACAGACATTACTGCCATTTCTTCGTTTAAACCCTTTGTTATTTCTTTTACTTAAGTTTTCTCAAACCAAATGTGGTAGAGCTGTTTTTCCTAAAGGCAAATTGATTTCCAATTAAAATGTTATTGTTTTGCAAAAAAAAATATCAATGCTAAGAAGCATACTTTTATCAAAAATTTTTGATGTTACTAGAATGAGTGTGACAGGTCTATAATTATATCTTTCCAGTCACCTTTTTTGGATAATTGTTTAACAATTAACTGTTTAAGGGGAGTTGGAAATACGCCCTGTTCCAATGATTTATTGACACATAACCAACCGAGCGCTTTTGTGGTTAGTGACCCTGCCTCTGGAGCCGACTGTCGTGGGTTACCACCATGGAATTTGTCCCAGAATATTTCTTATTTTTGTGTGTGTGTGTGTGTCGGTGTGTATGTGTGTAAAGAGTGTCCTCAGTGCAGGTAGCGCAGCTCGCCGCTGCGGGAGTATGTGTGTGCGTGTGTATGTGTGTATAGTGTCCTCACCACACGTGCTTGTCCATCCACATGGCCTTGACCCCGCCGCGCGCGCTGGGCACGTCCAGCAGCGCCAGCGCGCGCGCCGCCGCGTGCAGGTACCGCGTCTCGCCGCTGCGGGAGTATGTGTGTGCGTGTGTATGTGTGTATAGAGTGTCCTCACCACACGTGCTTGTCCATCCACATGGCTTTGACCCCGCCGCGCGCGCTGGGCACGTCCAGCAGCGCCAGCGCGCGCGCCGCCGCGTGCAGGTAGCGCGGCTCGCCGCTGCGGGAGTATGTGTGTGCGTGTGTATGTGTGTATAGAGTGTCCTCACCACACGTGCTTGTCCATCCACATGGCCTTGACCCCGCCGCGCGCGCTGGGCACGTCCAGCAGCGCCGCCGCGTGCAGGTAGCGCGGCTCGCCGCTGCGGGAGTATGTGTGTGCGTGTGTATGTGTGTATAGTGTCCTCACCACACGTGCTTGTCCATCCACATGGCCTTGACCCCGCCGCGCGCGCTGGGCACGTCCAGCAGCACCAGCGCGCGCGCCGCCGCGTGCAGGTACCGCGTCTCGCCGCTGCGGGAGTATGTGTGTGCGTGTGTATGTGTGTATAGAGTGTCCTCACCACACGTGCTTGTCCATCCACATGGCCTTGACCCCGCCGCGCGCGCTGGGCACGTCCAGCAGCGCCAGCGCGCGCGCCGCCGCGTGCAGGTAGCGCGGCTCGCCGCTGCGGGAGTATGTGTGTGCGTGTGTATGTGTGTATAGTGTCCTCACCACACGTGCTTGTCCATCCACATGGCCTTGACCCCGCCGCGCGCGCTGGGCACGTCCAGCAGCGCCAGCGCGCGCGCCGCCGCGTGCAGGTAGCGCGGCTCGCCGCTGCGGGAGTATGTGTGTGCGTGTGTATGTGTGTATAGAGTGTCCTCACCACACGTGCTTGTCCATCCACATGGCCTTGACCCCGCCGCGCGCGCTGGGCACGTCCAGCAGCGCCAGCGCGCGCGCCGCCGCGTGCAGGTAGCGCGGCTCGCCGCTGCGGGAGTATGTGTGTGCGTGTGTATGTGTGTATAGAGTGTCCTCACCACACGTGCTTGTCCATCCACATGGCCTTGACCCCGCCGCGCGCGCTGGGCACGTCCAGCAGCGCCAGCGCGCGCGCCGCCGCGTGCAGGTAGCGCGGCTCGCCGCTGCGGGAGTATGTGTGTGCGTGTGTATGTGTGTATAGAGTGTCCTCACCACACGTGCTTGTCCATCCACATGGCCTTGACCCCGCCGCGCGCGCTGGGCACGTCCAGCAGCGCCAGCGCGCGCGCCGCCGCGTGCAGGTAGCGCGTCTCGCCGCTGCGGGAGTAGGCGCGGGACAGCACCGAGATCGCGTGTCCCTGGCTCATGGCCGAGTACCTGCATGGGACATACTTTTCAGCTCATAAACGTCTTTTTACACGTAGCGTTACATACGACCATTCAAGATTATTATTCAGTTTAAGCCCTTAAAAGGCTGAAATTACTAAAATTTTGGATGTTACATTTCTAATGTGAAAGGTTCACCTAATGGAATAGTGGAATATTTCCTCTTCTTCTAAAACAATCAATTATAACCCCAGTGCTTTATTGGTGATATGGAGGATGTTAATAACTATAGACCAATATCTTTCTTACCTTCGATTAAAAAAAATTTAGAAATACTTTTAAACGTTAAAATACTAGCTGAAACTCAATATGGCTTCCGATATGGTAAGTCTACTGAAGACGCTGTAACAGCATTAAGTTCGTTTATAGTCGACCAAGTAGATTGGGGTAGGAAATGCTTAGCTGTATTTCTAGATATCAAAAAAGCTTTCGACACCGTCCATGTGCCCATTCTTATTAAAATTCTAGAAAGCATTGGAATCAGAGATAAATCCTTGGCTTTGTTTAGGGACTATTAGGTGACAAGGGTAAAAATTGAACAGCATGTCAGTTGTGATTTAAATGTTGCTTTCGGAGTACCGCAAGGGAGTGTCTTGGGTCCAACTTTGTTTTTAATTTACATTAATAATCTGTGTGGCTTACAACTAAATAATGCTAGAATTTTGTCATATGCTGATGATACTGCTGTAGTTTTTTCTAACACCTCGTGGAGTCACTGTGTGACAAAACCCCTATTATAAAAATAAAGAAAAAAAAAAAAAAAAAACCTCGTGGAGTAAGGTTCATAGTGAAGCTGAAATGAGACTTGCTAAGATTTCTCAAGCTGTGTAGCCGTGGTGGCTCAGTTGGGAACGCACCCGACTCACGATCATGAGGGTGCAGGTTCAAATCCCTTGCCCGTACCTCTGAGTTTATATAAACTTACGTACGGATTCATACTACTGGCTTTCGGTGAAGGAAAACATCAAAGGGCATGAGAAGTCCGCCAATCCGCAATGGGCCCGAGTGGTGGACTATGACCTAAACCCCCTCGAAGTTAGGGGACGCTCGAGCTCCTCGGTGGAGACGTATATGAGCTGATGATAATGATGAAGATTTCTCAAGGCAAACGTACTTACACTTAACGCTCTAAAAACAAATTATATGTGTTACTCCATTTATAATCGAACCCAACCAGATAATGAATTGGGTATAAAGTTACATGATTCTCTAAGCCCGCATAACGAAGGCTGCAACTGTCTCATCATTCAAAGAATTTATTACACTAAATATTTAGGAATTGTAATAGATAAGAGGCTATCATGGCACCCGCAATTAGAAACACTTAGCACAAGAATCCGAAAATTTATATGGATTTTTAAAATACTAAGACATGTAGCGCCTAAGAATCTACTAAACAAAATCTATATTGCTTTAGTACGGTCGATCTTAGTATATTGTGTCCCAGTAAGGGGCGGGGCCGCCAAAACTAAAATGATGCACCTAGAGCGGGCACAACGAGCTCTGATCAAAGTCATGTATTTTAAGCCATATAGATTTCCTACGCAAATACTCTACACAACTTGCAAATTGCTAAGTGTACGAAGATTATATATTTATAGTGAAGTTCTAAAAGTTCATAAAAAATTAATCTATGATCATGATATATCAAAAAAGAGAAGAAACGATAAGGTTGTTAGGGTGAGTACCGCTAAAACTTATTTTGCTAGCAACCAGTATGTCAGACAGTCAGCACATCTATATAATTTGATTAACACAACCATAAAGATTTATCCAAAACAATACTTTGGTTGCAAAACCACTTTGGTTAACTGGTTGCCAAACAAAAACCTATGAGCAAACTGAAGTACTGCTGCGTAAAAGTTAAATATACTTAAATAAAAATCGCTCTCACACGCAAACACATATACACACACACACACACACACATACATACACACACACACACACACATACATATACACACACACACAAATACATACACACAAATACACACACATAGCCATACATACACACGCACACACTCACATTTTGTAGCAATATCTAGTTTTAATAGCTTTTGATTATTTTATAAGCAACCTTTTCAAATTACTTACCTGTACCATAGCTTACCTTGTATTATAGCTAGTGATATGATAGTATTTCTGTACTTAAAAGGAGGTCCCAACCTTAATTTTAAATTGTAAACCTTGGTTACAGAAATAAATATTTTATTATTATTATTATAATGTGAACCGGAAAGAATCTTAGTAGCCATGTTTGGTTTAAAAAATTTAACAACTCAGAGCATTTATCCATGAAAATTCACTTGATTTGGTGATGATCGTGCAAAGGGACCGCTACTCCTGGCGTGGCTACGGGACATCTACCCAACAGGTTATATAGAGAGAGCATGGATGGTAATCCAGTCACAAGGTCATCGACCTTAAACAGATGACATGGAGAGGATGCTACGTCAAGGTCATCGACCCCCAACATATGATATAGATCGTTAGTTACCATCATGGCGCGAGGAAGTCGACCCTGAACAGATGATATAGAGAGGATGCTACCAACCAGGCACGAGGAAGTCGACCCCAGACGAGCATGGAGAGAGTTATAGTTAGTTAGTTACCATCCAGTCACGAGGTCACGAACTCCCAGCAGGTGACATAGAGAGCGTGCTACCATCCAGACGAGCAAGGAGAGAGGTATATATAGTAGGTTACCAGCCCGGCGCGAGGTCGGCGACCCCGGGCGCGACGCGGCGGCGCACGCGCACGGGCCAGCCGCCGCGGTCGCGCTGCGCCCGCACGAGCCACTGCGCCGCGCTGTAGAACTGCGCCATGTGCTCGCTGCTCGACACGCTCACGTTGCCCACCGCGCCGCTGCCCACCAGGATTATACTCGATATCTACAATACATATACATTGGTCTCGATATACACTAGACACAAAAAGTTAGGGATATAAATAAAATTCGAATTTTTTGGGCTATGTTCAACGAGCTATAACTCCGAGGAAAATAATCGTACAGCAAAAAATAAAAACCAAATTGTAGCTTTAAGTGTGTTGTAGTGTAGCAAGCAATAAAGATTATGGAGAAAAAAAATGTTTTCATTGAAAAATGATTGAAATCGAACCATCGTTCATAATGGTGTTTTTAGCGATAACAATAAATTTAAAGCCTCGGGACACTAAGTAAGAAAAGCATTGCAGAGCTTTGAATTTTTCAGGGATTTTCCGGAACACTTTAAGGTTAAAAAATTAAGACTAAGGATTATTTTCCTAACCTTGAACTTGTTCCTCGGCGACCTCCTCTTGGGACGGTCCTGGAGCGCCCAGCCCTTCTGCATGTCAATGATGAGGTCCCGCGTGAGCCGCCGCCACTGCTGCTCCACGCCGATGCCGTAGTATATGTGGTCTTCCTGCAAACATAACATGTGCTGAGTTCAAGCAACTAAATGCCATGTTAACCATAAAAAAACTAAAGACTAGGTATATTATCATTGAAGAGTTACTATCTGAATAATGATAGAAACTGCAGTGATCTTGACTTAGCTATTATCTTTTAATTAGAGCATACTTTAAACTTAAATAATAACTTAAAAAAGGTTATTAAAAATAAGCCATTTTCAAATTCTTCAACAAAATATGATGGCAAATCTTTCGCATGAATCACATTAGTAAGTTATCATAAAGTGTTACTGACCTGAGCACTAATTAACTGCATACTGGTAACATAGTGCAAATACACCGTCTCTTTCTTGTCCTTATTCTGCAGCACCACAGTCATGGATGAATTCGGCTTCAACATCACATCAACACTGAGTACAAAATCCTGACTAATGTTCACTTTCAGCCAAACTTGGCTCGACGCATGGTCTGACGTTGAAAACCTTATTATATTTGAATGTGTATAGGGATCAAATTCCCTTGCCATGTACGCGTCTTTGCTGACAATCCATTTCTCTTGATGCTTCCCTCCATCATCAATAATCCGCCTCCTCGGTTCAGGTTCTGTGATATGCTTGCTGTAGTGCGACAAGCCAAATTGTGCAATTTGAGTCGGATAGTAGAACCCTTTAGGTTCCCATTGTGTGGACACTGGTACCCCTTCGATTCCACTAATGCATTTGACACGGTCTCTCACTTCTACATTGTAGTTCTCGAATGTGGTGAAAGTGCCGTGAGGGTCATATTTTTTCTTTGGATGGTACACTTTCCCATAACTGTGTGACCATAAGAATTTGTCCACACCACCCACTGGTGTTATTTTGCCATAGATCTGAAGGAAATTTAATATTTGTAAGTCAAAGAGTACACTGCAACTAAACCTAATATTGTATTTAATTAGGTGTTCTACAAGGGTCTTATCTAAGCCTTTTTTTATTACATTATCTATACAGAAGAATGATTTTATTTCCAGTGAAGAATGTAAGTCATTAATATACCAATTTGTTTCAAAGTGATAAAAGTCAAAGGTAATTCAAGTATGGGAGTAATCAATAACCAAATATGAAAGTGTAAAAGATATTTATTTAATTTTAATCAATATGAAATAAATATTATGGAACATTCTTATTCCAGTATTAAGCAGAGCTAATCCATACTTTTTTTTATACCACTAGACGGTCCCTATTGATGGGAAGCGGTTACCATAGCCTACTGGTTTCCAAAGAACTAATATACTACATTAACTGATTTTAAAAACTGATGTAGTGTAGATACCTAGGACAATATGACATGCACACAAGTGGAACCAAACCAGCTAGTGCTTTCTTCCCACTTACCTCAAAATACTTGTGTATGAGCGAGAAGGGGACATACACCTCGTCTTCATCGCGTCGACATGCGACGGCATACTCTCCATTGATAGAGCACTCGATGTGCGCGCCCCAGTTCGACCCCGAGCCCGACCCCGACCCAGGGGCTACGCGCTCCAGGGCATTTGATAGCACTGACGCAACTGGACCAAAACGTATGATAAGCGTTTTTGACGAATGGGTAGCACAGAAAAATAATTTAAATGATTATGCATAAAGTAATCCGCCCCGCAGTTTCACCTGCATAACCGGGAGATCTTCCATTTAAAACTGTTCAGTACTTTCAATGAGAAAGTGAGACGGACTATCGCATTAATAATATTAGCACAGAGAATAAATTGTTATCATTTTAGAATTGAAGCTTTTTGTAAAATTTTGTGATGGTCTGATATAGACAGCACATGTGTGCTCAAAATTTTTTAATCAATGTGAAATGTAAGAATATTCAGGCTTTGCCTAGTTTAGGCACCAGTCTTACACAATTGAATTTGTCTTTATTTTTATGTCTCATTATTTTGTAAATTGTGTGAGAAATGAAGTAGATTTTAAATTTCATAATGTAAATTAAGAATATAAGTTGTCTAGCATACATATTCTAGAAGTAGTAATATTAAGTACTTACTAGGCCTCCTCGAGATTTCCCCGCAATGACCCCAGAAGAGTGTGACGATGAGCACGGCAGCGCAGAGTGCTCCGAGTACAACCCGAAGATTCAGCCGCATCGGCATCATGCTCCCCACCTGTACACAAAGATATTAATTTTTTATTATCACTAAAACTATTAACTCACATTACTTTTATTTATTTAAATAGCTAAACTTTTCTAATAATATAAAGAGTTATTTGTTTCGATCATCTGTGCATACTATGAAAACCTTCTCGGCACATTAAAAACTGACTTGATAGTATATTAGGTGAGCAACATGCTTAATTTAATGTACATTTAATTAGTATGCTAGTAATGAGGATACCATACCTTATTTACACAGTATCGATATTAATCGAGAACCTGCTTACATTATTAAACAACTTAGAATAATAATAAATAATTTTATTTAGCAGAACATTTATTTACTAAGACAAATATAGTTACAAAGCGCTTAACCATGTTCAGAAGGATTAGAAGGTATTGGGCTAAATATATCCCGCCAATTCGGTACTTTTAATGTTTTATTTGCGTAGGCGTCCAATTTCATTTTAGTTGGGCTAGTTATGTGCCACAACTGTACTTAAAATGTTTATACTAACACAAGCGGCTAGAATAAGTCGTATTCACAGCATAATAAATACAGTAAATATTATAAATCTCACTTGCTGTGCAGCAGAAGCATTATATCCGTATCGATAATCTCGATGTTTACGTTTCTATTGCGATCGAAGAAACTAACATCAAAATTTCACTCGTAAAATAACATTCAATAAATATTCAACCAAAATATACGCATCGTTGATATGAAACGAATCAAATAATAAATACTTTCTCATTAAAAATAAAAATACATATTCTTCCGCGCAGTCCGCAACATTTTTTTTTTTTTTTTTTTTTTTTTTTTGCGTAGCATTACACGGCTTGTGTATTTGCCAATGTCAAGTTTTTAAAACGAGGAAACTTTTAATGTAATAATCATAAAAATAGAGAGGAATTTGGAAAAGGAAGCAAAAGGATCAGGGGAGTAGGATAATACGGAAATGAATTATGATAGATTACATAAAATTACATAAAGAGGGATGAAAATATTATACTTTTATATTATTAAATGAAAGATACGATTCTATTGCAAGATAAATATCGATATTAAAGGATATAAGTAGACAGCTTATAGAAGTAGGCAAAGGAACATTTAATGATATTAACGTATTGATAAATGATAAACGGCAGAAATTGCGACAAGAAAATATTATATGGTTTAAGTCACCCACATCCTCACCACAAGCACAGAGTGGACTATTCATCATTCCCAACCGTGCCAGATGAACCGGACAAGAAGTGTGACCCAGCCGCATGCGTATTAAAACACTAGTGAAAGTTTTGGAGAGGGTAAAAAAGAAAAACCACGGTTTCTTTGGAACAACCGGTTGTATTTGAAATAAATGTTTGGCTTTAATTTTTGAGGAATCTTGCCAAAGCATATTCCAGCTTTCATAGAGGAAATCTTTCGGTAGTAATAGAAGGTCATTAGGTTGAATTTTAAACGGATGAATGTCACCAGAAAGACAAGCATCTTTCGCCAGACTGTCAGCCTTATCGTTACCAACAACCCCGCAGTGCCCAGGAACCCATACGAATTTCACGGTTAACTGTTTTTGATAGCATTTATACAACAAATTTCTTATATCATATACCGTAGAATGATGAGTGTTATTCCGGAAGGGAAATTTTTGAATAGCCTGTAATGCACTTTTTGAATCGGTAAAAATTAAGGTATTAGAAAGGTTAAAGCTATTTATGTAATCTAAGGCTTTGAAAATTGCAAAACATTCCCCAGAAAACACTGACGATTCCTGAGGCATTTTAATTTTTTGTGTAATGGTAAACTGTGAATGATACACACCTACACCTACGCAACCATTAGCAGGTTTCGATGCATCGGTAAATATATGATGCCAACTTGAAAGTTCAATATTCTCGGATATGCTAAGTTCTGAATCAGATTTCAACCTTTCACCTAGATCGAGATCTATGGAAGGAGAAAGGAGCAGACAATTGAAATTATATTTAAACAAAGGAAATAATGGTAAATTGTTAATAGGTGCAGATAAAAAGGAATACTTATTCCAACTATTCACCAAACATGGAGGGGTCTTATGAACCCAGTACGGTGAAGACCTAGTGAGATCGGATAGTTGTTTTAATTTCGTTATAATTGGATGATTTGAATATTGTAAGCATCGAGATAAAAACCGATCAGAAAGATACTGACGGCGCAATTTAAAGGGGGGGTCGCAACACTCTATTTGAAGACCATTCACTGGACTGGATTTCATAGCTCCAGATATGATTCTAAGACACTTGGACTGTACGCGATCTAATTTCACAAAACCAGCTAAATTACCGGGCTCTAAGAGAAAAGTACCATAGTCTATAATACTTCTTATCATTGCATTATAAATTAATTTCAAAGAGTATGGATGTGCACCCCACCAAACTCCAGTAAGGCAACGTAACATATTGATAAGTTTTTCACATTTTGCAACAATATAATCAAAATGAGCACAACCAGAAAGCTTAGAGTCCAATAATAACCCTAAGAATTTTATTTGATTTTTAACAGGTATAACAAAATTATTAAAATGTATTGAAACAGGAGGAGGTAAGCGCATTCTGGAAAACAAAACTATTACACTTTTTGAAGGAGATATATCAAGGCCATTTACATCTAAATACATTTTTAATATTTCTAAGGAACGGTTTAATTTAGAACAAGCATCACTAACTGAGCTGTCGATAACATAAAAAAGTAAATCGTCAGCATACTGAAGAACTTTTACAAAATTACAGCAAATAGGTTCTAAATCATTTACATAAATATTATATAGCAATGGACTAAGGACCGATCCTTGAGGAAGCCCTCTGTATAATTCTCTAGACCTTACAGAACCATCTATATTTAATATAATAGAACGATTCGATAATATGTTAGTAATAAAATTTACAATAAAATTTGGAATTTTTAATTTAATGAGTTTGATTTTTAATATAGATATTACAACATTATCATATGCAGATTGAATATCGAGAAATGCTGCAAGCACCGATTTATTATCTGAGAATGCCAACCTGCAATCTGTGGTGAAAATTGCTAGGTTATCTATGGTACCTTTCCCCTTCCTAAAGCCGTATTGGCTTTTTGATAATTTGTTATTGTTTTCAACAAACCATTCCAAACGATTTTTAACTAAATGTTCAGCTACTTTTAATAATACCGAAGACAGAGCTACAGGACGGTATGATGACGCGATTGAAGGCGGTTTCTCCGGTTTAAGTATAGGAATGACTATTTGTTTACGCCAAGCGTCTGGTATATTACCAGAAATCATAATAGAGTTTATTAGGTTAAGATAATATAAAAGTGATGGATCATTAAGGTTAGCCAGGAAAGAATATGGTATGCCATCAATACCCGGTGCAGTGTCTTTAATTTCAGAAAGAATACCTTGTAATTCTGGCAATGTAAAAAATGCATTAATCTCATCTTGGTGATCATCAAAATATGATGAACCTACATTGAGTGATATCAATTCATTACATTCCATTACACTGGGAGGAGCAAGAAGATCTAGGAATGAATCAGATAGAGATAATGGAAGTGTTGTTTTAGGAGGGTTAATCCAACCACATTTAAATCTCTTTATGTTTTGCCAAACTATTGATGAATGGGTATCGGGGGAAATGGAAGAACAAAATCTACGCCAACCGTCAAACTTCTTCTGTTTTAGAAGTTTTCTGGTCTGTTCCATTATCTCTGAAAGAACAGTAAAGTTTTCAGATGTCATATTACCACGATATACTAATTCAGATTCCTTTCTCTTCTTTACCGCAATAGTACACTCTTCATCCCACCATGGTGGTGATGGTATATTACCTGAATTTCTTTTTTTTTTTGGAAATACTATATCAGCGGCAGATAATAATGAGTCAGAAAATTTATTTAAGCATAACTGTTCTTGTCCATGTTCAATGGAAGGCAAATATAAAACTTTTTCATCTACTTTAACTTTATAACTTTCCCAATCAACATCTTTTAATTTATATTTCAGACGAGGTGGTGCAACAGAATGGTCAGGAGTAGGGTTTGGAAATGATATTAATAATGGGAAATGATCACTACCATAGGTAGAGCATAATGGTTGCCATGACAAGGTGGAGGATAGATCAGGAGTGCACAGAGTTAAATCAATAACACTAATATTCCCATTTGGTCCGGTTCTCCTAGTGGGAGCGCCTGTATTAAGTAGACATAGGTTAAATGTGTCTAATATATCAAGTAAATCTTCACCATATGAGTTAGTTATAGAGCTTCCCCACATTTGGTGGTGTGCATTGAAATCCCCTAACAGCAAGAATGGTCTTGGAATAAATTTCAAAATATTATTTAATTCTCTAAATATATGTTGTGATGGGTGGGGTATATATATAGAGACAAAGTATATATTACATATGTTCACTGCAATTATAGAAAAATCATTACTATGAGGTGGAAGAGATAAAGGAGAGTATGAAAGAGAGTGTTTGATGAGGATGGCAACACCCCCATACCCATCAGACCTGTCTTCTCTGACACAAACAAAACCTGGCACCCTAAAATGAGAACCAGGCTTTAACCATGTCTCAGAGAGACATAGTACTGAAGGATGATATTTATTAATAATGTATATTAAATCAGATTTCTTACTAATTATACTACGACAATTCCACTGAATTATGTTTGTTAGCTTGGCCATTGATTATAGAAGAACTTAGTATACTATTAATAAGAGAAGCAACGTTGGACGGTGGAATAAGATTACACTGAGAAAGTGCATTTATCAATGCAACAATGATGTCAGAAAGAGCTAATTGAGAAGATTCATCCTTGGCATCGGTTGATTTCAATGCACAGCCATTAATGGAAGGAGAGAAACTATAATCTTTAGTCAAAAGGTCATGTGACTTTCTATCATAACCTTTGACTGGGGATGAAACTTTTTTTGGATATTTAAAAATTGTTTTTTTGTAAGATGTAGTGCCACTAGGATTATTTTGACTATTGTTAATACTTGAAAAATTTATTGGACTACTATCATTATGAGAATTAAAATTAAAAGATTGAATTAATGCCTCGGAATATAGTTTATTGTTGACTGGAGGGTGAAGTTTAATGGCTTCTGCATATGAAATAGATTTATTTGCCATGGATGATTTGATGTCCTTTTGTCTTCCAAACTCTGGGCAAACCCTACTGGTAGCAAAATGCAAGCCCGAGCACATGCAGCAAGATGCCACATCATCCTCAACCTTACAAGACACCCCAGTATGCTCTTGTCCACATTTGTAACATCTTGGTTTGGACCTACATTGAACTTTTGTATGTCCATATCTACAGCAATTAAAGCATTGGATGGTAGGAAAAATGTATGTTTCTACTGGTAAAGCATTGTAACACATAAATATATGCTTAGGTAACACCTGACCATCAAAAGTGACTACGACTGATTGCGAAGGCTTCCAAGTGGGACTACCTTCAATCATGACCTTAAAATTAATTCTCCTAATTTTTATAACTTCTCCACATCCAAACGGTACAGATATATTATTTTTAATTTCTTCAATAGACCAGTCTGCAGGAACCCCACGAACCAGGCCAATGCGAGTAATATTAAAAGATGGGATGAATGCTTTTAAATTATGATTTGATATCGAATCATGACTAATGAAGTTGTTGGCATCAGTATAGCTGGAAAAGCCTAATGAAATTCTATTCCTACCAATTTTTTTAATACTTCCATTTATAATGCTTTTAAAACTATTTTTTTTCAAAAAATTGCCGAATGCGACTGGGTGAAAAGAGGTACCATCATTGACCGTTGTTTCAATTTTTTGTACATGTACGGTATATGGTGAAGAATCCATGGCGGAGTATAAGCTACGTCCTACTTTTATGGTATGTGGGGATGGGGTATCTGAGGAAACAGGTTCTGAGGCTTTGGATGAAGTACCGTCAGTTCCGTCCAAAGACCCAGAAACAGGTGGAACGTCGTCTGCGATACAATCGCTATCCGGGCATTTGCAAGATTCCTTATTTTTATCGCCTGCCATTTTGTTCATTCTTTTTTTCCTGTTGCAATTTCCGCATATTTTTTTGTCATGATTCCGCTTTCGCGGTTTCTTTTTGCATATTGATGAGTCGGAATCATTAGGCTCTGATATTGTTACATAGTGAGCTACGTTATTGTTCAAATTAGAAGTATTAGAACCCCCGGGATCGGGGGGATCGTTATCGTCGATCATACAAAATAAAGTAAAAACTCACCTATATACAGCAAACTAATGTGAAAACTACAGAAAATAAACTAAATACAAATAATAAATACAATGAACACCTCCACTGATCACTTATAATTATAAAACATTAAATAAAAATTAATTTGAAAAAAAGACACCCGTGTTGTTCGAAGTTTCCCGCGCTTTTTTTCAGTCCGCAACATTCGCGAGCAGCTGATTGACATTTGATGACTGGCGAGACGGTGCTGCCAGGCAAAGAGTATAATAATATATAGGGTACTGCCAGGCATGAAATGAAATCTGAAATAATAAGAATGTATTTTTAAGCTGTGTTCTTTGGTAAGTTAACTTTTACTTAATATGAAATGTCGTCGAAATACTAATTAAAACACTACTGTTATTATTATTGTTTTTTAAATTCCTAACATTTTATTACATTGCAAGTTCAAAGAAGGATTATTTTTGTATGAACCAAAACCACACCAATATTTTGACATTGACAAGTAGGCTGCTTGTGGAAAAAAAGTAGGACAGCTCTATAAAATGGTGTATCCATAAAATGGGGCTTATTTTGCCAGTGTCAAGTTAAAACAAGAACTTCTAATACAAGAACTTATTGATGTTAAATTATTTTATACTTGGCTTTTGGATTTTTTTTATCAGTCAACTATCTCTGCTTAGCGGCAAATTTTGAACATGAAAGTGTTCTAGCAGTGTTACCCCATTATAAGATTAAGCTCATTTTAAGATTCAAATTTACGACTTTTGCTGATAGATTGGGTCGGCCTTCAATACAACGTTTTTATTAGTGGAACTAGTTTTGCTGTCAAATTTATCGAAGGATGGGTCGAAGATTAATAAAGTCCCTATCTTTCTGAATTAGTTATTTTATTTCGTTACATTTATTAAACCCTAACCGAAAACAAATACCAATAATATACCTACATTTTAACTTTTTTATACGTTGGTACTCATAAACAGACAACCAAGCTCCATTGTATTTTTACCCGTACAATTAGATACGAGATACGAGCCACGATAACTAAATTGTTATAACTTTTAACGAACAGTAAATAAACTAGTGGACCACTTTTCAGACACTAATGTGGCTTCTGACTGCAAATAGGTTTAGCTAGGTAATGCGATTATGATCTCCTTACTCAGTATTGAGGTACTAAATCCGATTACCACTAGGCGCACTCTCGGCACATAAACACGATTGTTCGCTAGCTACTAGGTATTAACAATTTGATTTACTGTCTTCTCACTTCGCTCCTTTTGGCACTTAATGTTTTTGGACAAGATTAAGTAGGTCACCTATATTTTATCTTGAAATGCCTAGATAGGTATTTTAGTGACTGTTCTAGTTTTTGGAAAGCATTTGTAGAGCTTACATACGATTACCTATGCAACTATATAGGTAGGTGCCTGATTCTATAGTAATCATCAAAATGTTATGCATAGTTGTTCAAAACAGAAAATAATGTTTATACACGTTAAGACATTCACTATTCAACTTACAATTCTCGTCCAAATCAAGCTAAAGCAAACTCGATAGTTCAACGATCGAGTTTACCTTTATTTCACAGTTCGTTATTCATCGTACGTTGGTAGGTGGGTACATAGCATACCCATGTACCCGCTGTGGGTATATACGGACTACAAATACATGGGCTATCTGTCCGTGTTATCTAAATAGTGCAGCGATGCATGTGTGCGTTGCATTCGGCAGCGGGGAGCGTTGAGCGTCGAGCGTCGAGCGGTGGTCGGGTAGGGTAGAGTAGAGCAGCGCGGCCGAAGCGGGTCAGTGTGCGCGCGGCAAGTGGGTCACGGCACAGATGCACCGCGCGAGAGGCGCTCGGGGACGCTCGGAGGGCTTCGGGCGGGTCCGGCGGCGCAGGCGCGCAGCCCCCATCGATCGTCGCCCACGCGGCGCAGCGCCGCTCAAGTGCTCCGCGAGTCGCGACGCGAGCCCCGGGCTTGGCCCCTCGACGATGGCGGCGTGAGCGCGCGCCGCCCGCGGCCTCCGGCGGACATGCCGCGATGGCCAGAGAGGTAACCGCGACGCGACCGGCGCCCGACCGCCGACCGACCGCCGCCCGCCGACCGCCGACTCCGCCCTCTTATGTAACCGGTGATCACTGACACGCCCGGAGATATGGTTATTATCATCGTCCGGACAGCCGGACACCCGCCGCCAGCCGCCCCACGCACCGCACGCCACCGCATCCCGCACCACCGCGCTAGGCCTCCGCTAGCGGACCCGGCTCCTATCGATTCGGGTGCTTCTAGTTTAGACCCCATCCGACGACCGCCTGCTCCCGTACCTATGTAGAACGTCGTTTCAGTGCATCGCAGTGATGGAAGATCCAGTGTTCAATGTTGTGTGACCTAGTCGATCATAGTATCGAGGGCTCAGCCCATGTCTCCGCAGACCCATATAGGCATGAAAGCGTGCGGTAGTGCCGCAGCCGGCATCTCGCTCTCTCCCGGTGCTATGTACATATACCCGTCCCACTCGCTCTGCTGTAGACCGGCGCTGCACATGCAACCTGCATTATTCAAAATCTGTGCCAAGTTACATAGTGTGCTAGTGTAGGATCCATTTACATGGATATTAGACAACATCGATTGGATGAGTATCCAGGAACAATTAATATTTCTATTAAATACTTTATAAGACACACTAGGACTATTAAGTCATTCGCATAATAAATAATAGCCGAAGTAATAGTTAAATTGGAGTCATGAAATCATCGTATCTGAAACCCATAGCAGAGTACATGCGTAGCGCATCGTAGCATCCCGTAGCGATTCCGTAGCTCGTAGCGCGCTACGACTATAGTTTTAGGTTATATATACTGCTCTAGATTTTATATTTCATTTATAAATAGATAGTCATACATAAACTTAATTAATTTATATAAATGAATGATTAAATATGTATTTCACAATGCTATCTCCAGCTTATATAAAGTAAAAAACGGTTATTGATCTAAGAGGGCCTTACTGCAGACAGATGACTGTATGTATGTTATTGATTTATTTGAAAATATGCGAAATCGAAATCATTATTCATTTACATAGATATTATGAATTAAAGACGGTTACGTCAAAATTATGTACCTAAATACCAATGTCACACCCCTTTCGAGAACAAATTAGAGTATAATATGATAGAGATTTCAATAGATACGAGGACCAACAATTGAATTAAATCTAGACTTGTTTTTCTATGAATATAATAAGGAAGAAAAGGAATATAAAACATTCCTTGAAGAATTCAATCAATCCTTTTCCTAATACTCTAGGCTCTCTCCATTCAAAGTTGTCAATCAATCTATCAAACAGATAATATATCTATACTAATATAAGTATATATAAGATTATGTATAAATGCGAAAATAACTCTGTCTGTCTGTCTCGCTTTCACGCTAAAACAACTAAACCGATTTAAATGAAATTTGGTACACAGTCTAGAGCCTGAGAAAGGACATGGGCAACTTTTTATCCCGGGGAAATTGAAGATCCCCCGGGAACGTGAGTGAAACCGCGGGGAACCAGTAGTGGGACATAAATGTAGTCCACTAATCCAACTAATATTAAAAATGCGAAAGTAACTCTGTCTGTTACACTTTCATGGCTAAACCACCAAACCAATTTAGATAAAATTTATGTAGGCATAGACTAGAGCTTAGGAGAATATATTTTATCCCGGGAACGTTGAAGATCTTTCTGAAACGTGGGTGGAACCGCGGTGTAGAAACTAGTAGGCTATATTTTATGCCCAAATTCTTACGAGAACAGGAACTACGTGGGTGAAAACGCAGGCGGAAGATAGTCTATTTATAAATACGCTATATTGACTAGAGTACTCTATTCTACCCACCTGTCTAGTTACCACCCCCACGAAAAGCCGAGTCCTGACAGACAGATGCACTTAACCAGTCGTTTTCCAGACTAAGTAAAGTCAGCTACTTAGATATTTTGTAGAAATCTTGAAAGAACACAAACAAAGTACAAAAACAATGTTAGACGTACGTTAATATATTACTTATTAAAAATATCTATATAATAAAGAAAGTCGTGTTATTTATAATTTATAACTCAAGAACGGCTGAACCAATTTGGTTGAAAATTGGTGGGTAGCTTTGAACCAGGAGACGGACATACGGTAGTTTTTATCCCGGGAAAATTGAAGAACCCCGGGAACGCAGGTGAAACCGCGGGGAGCCACTAGTAGTTGATATATGTAGTTCAAGTATATAATTCAGTCGAATAAAACCTGCTTTTTTTTAAAGTCGGTTAAAAAACGATAGCACACATCAATAGCGCATCCAACCCTTTGATATTTAAACTACGCAACGAATTTTAAAACAGTTTTCGATAATACAAAGCGCTACGCGAGAAAAGTTTATGTGTATAATTCATTACGATTTTTTTGTGTGTTTTTGCACCTGTGCGAAGTCGGGGCGGGTCGCTAGTTACAAGTAAACAATAGATACAATTAATGTCTATATTTATTACCAGCCCCGGATCTTCAATTATTTTTAGGCGGGGCAAAAACTGAATAATGCCGCCCCCCCGTGCCCACTTTATCATCTTTGTAATTTCATGTTACAGATGTCCACTAATGTTACAGATATATAGGCATGAACGTGTGGATATATCTGTTTATACTAATACACACTAGACACAAAAAGTTGGGGATATAAATAAATTTCGAAATTTTTGGGTGATTTTCAACGAGCTATGACTCCTAGGAAAATAATCGTACAGCAAAAAAAGAGAACCAAATTGTAGCTTCAAGTGTCTAGTCTTTAGATACGACCATGACTTTTTTGTATCATTTTTTGGGTCTTGAGTAATTCTAAGGAAACTACCTAGGAAAAAAAATGCAACATTTTTGTCGTCTAAAAAAATATCCATTCAAAAGGCTTCAAAATTTTTTTTCTGTTGTTTTGTCAAATGCTCTTTTAGGAAATTTAATGCCCTTTAATTTGTCGTAATTAAGAAGCCTGTACGATGATTTTCCACGGAGTTATTGTCCGTCAAACCTAAAAAGTACTTTTTAACTTTGACAATAAATAACTCTGGGAATAAAGATCGTACAGGAAATTGAAGAAGGGTTTTGAAAACTACACAACATTCTCTATAAGAAAACATGAATGGCTCTTGTCGAAAACATCTTTTTTTAATTGAAAACTTTGTCTGACAGACTAACATACACACACAAAGTCGAGAAAAAAAGGAAAATTAAAAAAAAGTATTTTTTATCTCTTTCATCAAAGCAATAAATATTACAAAAAAAAAGAGTTTTCAATAAAAAAATTATTAAAATCGAACCATCGTTCATAATGGTGATTTAAGCGAAAACAATTTTAAAGCCTCGGGGTACTAAGTAAAAAGCATTGCAGCGCTTTGAATTTTTCAGGGATTTTCCAGGACACATGGTTAAAAAATTACCAGCGATATCCTTCATTCATCCTTTTTTATCCAAAGTTATACCAAGTTATCTAAATGTCCTTAATTATGCAATTTTTTGACTTTTTTCTGTCAATGTTTTCAATTCAATACGTAAATGTTTTCGACAAGAGCCATTCATGTTTTCTTATAGAGAATATTGTGTAGTTTTAAAAAAAATCCTCAGTTTTCTATACGATCATTATTCCCAGAGTTATTCATAGTCAATGTTAAAAAAAAAAAAAACGTTAAAAAGTACTTTTTTTAGTTTGACTGGCAATAACTCCGTGGCAACTCATCGTATTATATCGTAGAGGTTTCTTAATTACAACAAATTAAAGGGCATAAAATTTTCTAAAAGAGCATTTGACAAAAACAATAGAAAAATATTTTTTGAAGCCCGAACATTTTATTTAGATGACAAAAAATTCGCATTTTTTTTCCTTGGTAGTTTCCTTACAGTTTCTCCAGACCCAAAGATGATACAAAAAAAAAAAAACATACCGGCCGAATTGAGAACCTCCTCCTTCTTTTTGGGAAGTCGGTTAAAAATTCATGGTCGTATCTGAACTAAACACTTGAAGCTACAATTTGGTTTTCTATTTTTCTGTACGATTATTTTCCTTGGAGTCATTGCTCGTTGAAAATCACCCAAAAATTTCGATTTTTTTTTATATCCCTAATTTTTGTGTTTAGTGTATATTGCTGAAGAGTTTGTTTGTTTGCTTGAACGAGTTAATCTCAGGAACTATATAACTAGATAGTCCATTTATCAAGAAAGGCTATAGGCTATAGATATATCATCACGCTACGACGAATAGGAGCGGAGCATAAACCAAAAATGTTGAAAAAACGGGCAAATGATGCTAAGTTGCGCGAGTCAACTATGTATATTTTATACACAGACAAGATAGGATTTAAAATATGATAAATATTTTACCTATTGCATTTGTGTATTGAAATTACAATTTGAACGGGAGAGAACTGGGAGTATTTTGGAGCTCTAGACTGTCGGCGAGGCATTCGGACTTTTCATCACTCTCAAACGCGGGAGGTTTAAACCGTGCCTACGTGCCTCGCGAATAATAAAATGTTCGTATAGCAAGTCTCAATTGTCGCTCTCGCCGCCCTAGTCACATGGGCTGTGTGCTTGTACTCTTGGGTATCGGTTGAGTTGATATGGCCACAGCGAAATGAGAATGAATTTCTGTACTTGTACTATTATTTATCCTATGGTTAAAGTTGTCTATTCGTCTGTCATGTGTGAAATTGCCGCCCCCCTGAACGTGCCGCCCGGGGCGTGGGCCCCGGCTTGCCCCCCCCTAGATCCGGCCCTGTTTATTACTAGCTGCCTCCGCGCGGATTTACCCGCGTAGTTCCCGCTCCCGTGGCAATACAGGGATAAAATATAGCCTATGTTACTCATTGATAATGTAGCTTTCTAATGAAAAAAGAATTATTAAAATCGGTCCAGTACTTTATGATTTTATTCGTTACATACAAAAATACAAATTTTTCTGCTTTTTAATATTTTTATTATAAAGAGGAAAGATTTCAAAAAAACTAATTTCAGTAAACCAAACTGTATGAATCGAATTCAATCAACAAAGTAATAGATGATACTTCATTTCGATAAATAAGCGTTTAAAGAAAACGCTGATAAGAGATATTTAATCGTCGCATTCGAGGCCGTATCTTCGGCTGAAATAAATTGATTTCGGGGACATTCGGCCGGACTCGGATTTATTGGGAGAACGGTTTATTTAATACCATGAAAATATATATGTATTTAAATAAAAATTCAATGTTTTTCGTTGGAAGAAACCTATTGAGAAAACGGATTAGTTAGGATATTTACCTATTTGGTCTAGTCAAATCTATTAACCAAATTTTAGTGACAGATTTGCATGAAACAGTTGAATAAAAATACAAAACAAATGTCAATTTTAGCCATTTTTGGCTATGGCGTTTTCATGGAAAACCCATTTAAGAATGTACACTTTTCCTTATGATTCAATTTTGGTTTATACAAAATAACATCAATTATGATAAAAATACTAAAGTGAATTTGCACAGGTACAGCTTATAGGCTTATAAATGTTGTTTGTCAGATGTTATTTCTATATTTATCTGATGCCCACGTATTGCCCACGCTTGGGCTCGACTCGGCTCGGCTCGCGCTCGCGCTGCCTAATTGATCAATCAATTAAACGGACTTGTCGTTTGTATTCTGTTTTCATTTTCCGAAAATAGTAAAGAAGGGAGTGATGAGTGAAATGATGGCTGACAGAGAGGAATGGAAGAAAAACACATGTTGTGCCGACCCTGATTGAAGGGACAAGGGCAGGAAGAAGAAGAAGTAAAGTTATAAATGTTAAAATGGAATTCTAGGATACAGTATGTGAAATAATTCTATATCAAAAACTTATGTATTTACTATTATCATATACGTAAATTGGTGTAAAGGTGCTTTGGTGTTTTAAATAAATTATATAGTTTTAGTATAGTAGCTGTTTCCGCCCCGCTGTTTGATACGCCTTCCGATCATTTCCCAGAAGAAAAAAAAATATTATGCTATTTTAGATTAATTTTTAACTGTCTCACTTCAAACATTATGCATGATCGAGTAACAAATGTCCATCCAACAAATTGCTTTAAAAAAAGTATTAAGATTATAAACATGAACATTATTCTATATTTTAACTAGTACATAATATCTTAATTAAGCACAAATCTATAGCTTATCAGAAGGCGATGATCGCGGGGGTCTATCTCATCGCTTAAGCATTAATCCTATATAATTAAACTCCCCGATATTTCTGTAACCGCAGCGTCTGATCCGACCTTGCTTTAAATTAATGTTATGATAAATCGATTTTGTGATGAGATCTTTTTCGCCTCAACTGATTATTTTATAATGATTTCTTTTGAAATGTTTAAGGGACTTCAATTTGGGGGAACGATTCAGGGGACAAAATATAGTTGAAGAAAATAATTGACTGAGTTGACCTATGGGGCATTTTAGTTCAAATAAACACCGTATATAATGTATATGTATATAAAACAATGTATATCTATTGCCTAAGACATATTGGGTAATGAGTAATTAGAAATGAGCTGATGATCTTCAAATGAATTATGACAAAGCATATAATATTGTAACATAATTATGAACACTGTTGAATAGGCAGGAAACAATCCCATTAAAATCGGTTTATTCGTTTGTGAGCTACGACAACACAAACAGGCACACTTTAAGCTCATTTCCCTTTCTATTAGAGTGTTCCTCGCAATTTTCTGAAGGATGTAAATAAATAGTGTAACTTCTATCACAAATCATGAAAACATGAGTCCCATAAAGAATAATTTTCATATACACTAAACACAAAAAGTTAGGGATATAAATAAAATTCGCAAATTTTGGGCGATTTTCAACGAGCTGTAACTCCGAGAAAAATAATCCCACAGCAAAAAATAGAAAATCAAACTGTAGCTTCAAGTGTCTTGTTTTTGGATATGGTCATGAATTTTTTTTATCATGTTTGGATCTGGAGAAATTCTATGGAAACTACCAAGGAAAAAAAAATGCTAATTTTATGTCATCGAAAAAAAGGTCTATGGGCTTCAAAAATGTTTTTTTTATTGTTTTTACTAAATGTTCTGTCAGAAAATTTAATGCCCTTTAATTTGTTGTAGTTAAGAACCCTGTACAATGATTTATCACGGAGTTATTGTCCATCAACCGAAAAAAGAACTTTTTAACTTTGTCAATCAATAACTCTGAGAATAATGATCGTATAGGAAATCGAAGATGGGTTTTGAAAAGAACACAGTATTCTCTATAAGAAAACGTGAACAACTTATGTCGAAAACATTTTTATGGAATTGAAAACTTTGATTGAAAAAATGGCCAAAATTTGCATAATTAAGGATATTTAGATAACTTAGTTTAAGTTTGGATTAAATGTATGAATGAAGGATATCGTCGGTAATTTTTTAACCTTAAAGGGTCCCGGAAAATCCCTGAAAAACTCAAAGCCCTGCAATGCTTCTTACTTAGTGTCCCGAGGCTCTAAATTTATTGTTTTCGCTAAAAACACCATTATGAACGATGGTTCGATTTCAATCATTTTTTCAATGAAAACATTTTTTTAACTCAATAATCTTTATTGCTTTGATAGAAATGATCGACTTTTTTTTCAAAATGTCGAATAGGAAAAAAAACATTTGATAATCTGTCATCATGCGAGAGCGCTTACGAGCAGTGACCCAAAACAGAGGCAATACGCGGTACTGAATTGTGACCTATATACGTGCAGACCCTTCAATAGCTACAGATGGACACACAGACAGACGGACAGACAAACATACACACACACACAAAGTCAAGAAAAAAAAGAAAATAAAAAAAAAAGTATTTTTTTCTATCCAAAATTTTTGAATTAAACCGATCTTTTACATCAAAGCAATAAAGATTACTGAGAAAAAAATAATGTTTTCTTTGAAAAAATGATTAAAATCCAACCATCGTTTATAATCGTGATTTTAGCGAAAACAATAAATTTAAAGGCTCGGGTCACTAAGAAAGAAGAATTGCAGCGCTTTGAATTTTTCAGGGATTTTCCGGGATACTTTAAGGTTAAAAAATTACCAACGATATCCTTCATTCATTCATTTTATCCCAAGATATACCAAGTTATTTAAATATCCTTAATTATGCAAATTTTCGCCTTTTTTTCAGTCAAAGTTTTTGAGTGTATGAAAATGTTTTCGACAAAAGCCGTTCACGTTTTCTTATAGAGAATATTCTGTAATTTTCAAAACGTTTCTTAGATTTTCTTTACGATCATTATCCTCAGAGTTATTGATCGTCAAAGTTAAAAACGTATTTTTTCGGTTGATTGACAATAACTCCGTGGTAAATCATTGTACAGGCTTCTTAATTACAACAAATTAAAGGGCATTAAATATCCTAAAATAGGATGTGACAAAACCCATAAAAAAATCATTTTTGAAGCCCATACAAAACCTTTTTTAGACGACAGAAAATTTGTAATTTTTTTTCCTCGGTACTTTTCTTTGTATTTCTCCAGATCCAAACATAATACAAAAAATTCATATCATATCTAAAAACTAGACACTTGTAGCTACAATTTGGTTTTCTTTTTTTTGTTGTACGAGTATTTTCCGCGAAGTTACAACTCGTTGAAAATCACCCAAAATTTTCAATATTTTTTTATATCCCTAACTTTTTGTGTCTAGTGTACTTAAGTAAAGTTAAAAATAAGATCGTTTAATACTTTTCACAAACGTCTTAAATATGTAAAAAGCAATAGTATGTATGTCCTATAAATAGAATATCTATACATACGTCAGTATTTTATAAGCCAAGACTGTAGAATAATTTACATAGGTATTTACATGTGAGTTTAATAGAAACAACTATTTATTATTATTATTTAAAGCCTGGGTTGTCCCACTGCAAGGCAAAGGCCTCCCATCCCGGTCTCCACTAGAAACAACTAGATAAAGATTTTTACAAATACACTTAATACCTCCCCACAGCTATAATCTTAAACAATATTTAAAACTAATCCATATTTTCCAATCATTCGGTTACAAACGTAAATCCTCCTAAAAAAAAGTCTACCATTCTCTGACCACATAAAAAAAAGAGCATCCTTTCAATGTTGCCAGCCACACAAAACCAGAATGCAACTACAAACCTCTTTGGGGTACACGCCGACAATACCCGAGACGAGATCCCCAGCATAGCTCGAGGCCATTCCCAGCGCTGGCATCTCCAATAAAGGCTGGTTCTTGTAAAAACAACGTGGGGTTTATCACACCCCACCCCCCCTCATTTGTCTCTACCCCCCATCTTCCCCCCAAAGAGCCGTAAAAAGGCATAAAGTGTTGCAGTTTACGTGAAGAGGGAGTCCCACTTTCGACAGTAATAGGAACAGGTTTGTCTAATTACGCGAGAATGTAAGAATAAAGTTTTATTTTAAGTGTTTTAATTTTATTAATTCATAGCTGACTGATATGATCAATATGTTAATTAGTAAATCTAATATATAAAATTCTCGTGTCGCGGTGTTTGTGATTAAACTCCTCTGATACGGCTTGACCGATTCTCATGAAATTTTATGTGCATATCGGGTAGGTCTGAGAATCGGACAACATCTATTTTTCAGGGAACATTAACTACGCGGGTGAAACCGCGGGGCGGCAGCTAGTTTTATTATAAAAACAAATAATAAAACACCTGTTCATATAATTTTAATTATATTTTGTTGTGCTTATTCATAAACAAAGGTATAAATTGCAAAGGCGTAATACTAAAGGGCAAGTTATTAACATGTTTCTCATTTTTAGTGAAAAATCTAACACCCACATTATATGATACTAGCAGATCCGGCAGACTTCGTTCTGCCCACCAGCGCCACCTACCGGGTCCAAATTGATGTATTATACATAGAAAACCTTCCCCATGAAATACTCCTTAATTTGGTGAAACCGCATGAAAATCTGTTCAGTAGTTTTTGTGTTTATTGCGTTCAGACAGACAAAGGCGGCGGGGACTTTGTTTTATATATATAGAAGATTTTATTTTAATATACATAAAGTAATTAATTAGTATTCACGAAATACATATCGGGTTTATTATGAGTGGGACGTCGCGGTGTGAGGGAGACAGACTATTGTATTATTAAATTATTTATAGCTTAATACTTCATAACTCCCACGTTACGAACCCACACTACGTTTTGCTTGTTTTATAATTATTTTGCTCACATATCAACACATTTGCTTATATTGTAAACAGTCATTGCTAATTAATAAAAGCAAAAAAATAAGTGTTTATTGCCTCTTAGCCTCCGAAGCAAGCCATGTGCCAGTAAAGGCATATTTGAATTAATAGTGAATTAATTTAAGTTTTTTTACCGGACAGTAAAAAAAACGTTCAAATACAACAAATTCATTCCCATGTATATGTTCACACGACAGCGTTTTTAAAACGCGACGCTTTTTTATCGAGCGGTGTTGCATTTTCAACTTTGGGCGTTGGAAATAGAGCATATTAAGGTACTTGGAAATGCATTTTTTGTGTTTGAACGCTTCCTTAACGTCCGGTAAAAAAATCTCTCGTGCGAATGGGGGCTTGGGTGCATCCTCGTAGCACTCCCGTAGCACTTTCAGTATGAGACAAAACTAGCCTGTAGCTTAACTCCGTAGCTTAAGCGTAGCTCCGTAGCACGAGCCGTAGCACAGCACGGCGTTCGTAGCACTGTCGTGCACCGTAGCACTGTCGTAGCGCTACCTGTAGCACCGTAGTCATTTCATAATATTTAATTACCCATTTAAGCGAATTATAGATATAAAGGAAACATGCAAATCATTTAAGTTGTCATTACCTTTAAATCAAGTTACCACTTATTTCGATTTGGTTATTTTTTAACATATGAACGTAGAATTTAAAAAAAGTTATGTAACATAGTCGCAATATATTTTCTTTCGATTGTAAAATAAACGTAATTCAACCATCTACTCGGAAATGTTTACACATTACGATGATTACAACATGCAACTGCCATATAGAGCTGAGTAAGAGACGAATTTATTATTTAAAAGCTTTTCATATGAGCCCGTTTGAAAGTGCATCATCGGCATCGCTAATTTCAAGATCTTACGGCATCAAGAGATTACAGGCTCGCGCTGCAGTGCGGGCCCGGGGTCCCGGCGGGGCGGGGGCCGGGGCGGGGGCCGGGGCGGGGGTCGGCGCGGGGGTCGGCGCGGGGGTCGGGGGCCGGGGGGCGGGGCCGCCGCGACCGGGTCACGACTCGCGCCCAGTGCGGCCGCGGCGCTCCGCCGGCGCGCACTGCGCCGCCCGCCATACCGTCAGACACCTATATAACCTCTACCACCGACCCTAATTCATTGAAACAATCATTAAAACATTTCCCTATCACCTATATTCTTCGCAGTGCTGTGCTAAGCTAACTAGCTGTTACTGTAAAGACATTTACACGGTCCGAGTGGTGCAAAGTGTGTGACTGAAAATGATAGTCGAAATCCAGGAGGTATGTTTATGCGGGCTTTTAGTGCGATAGGCTATCGGAGGAGGTCGCACGTCGAGGGTTGCGATCGTGGGTCGTATCTCGGCGCACCGCACTGTCGGTCGGCGTCGGGCGCTACGTAACTCGAAATGGATTTTTTACGGCCGATAGTACGTTGCACCGGACGCAGGGGTCGCGTCGCGTCGCGTCCCTCACTATCACTAGACGGGACGTGAACTGTGTCAAAAGTACCTCGTAAATAATATTTCGATATATGGATCGATCGCGATAGCACTTTGGATTATTTCGGGGCGATTGCAAAACGGCTTTGACGGCTTCGAACTTCAGAAGTCCCAGTCTAGATTAAAGATCGTGCAGGGCGACGATGTCAGTGGGTCAACGCACAGTGCGTGCGGTGGCCGGTGCGGGGCGCGGGGCGCGGGGCGGGGCGGGGCGGGGCGCGGGCGGGGGTCGCGGGGGGGCGGGGCGGGGGTCGCCGGGGGGCGGGGGCGGGGCGGGGGCGGAGGTCGCTCGGGCGTTGCACCGCTGCAGCCAGTGCAGGCTCCACGGACGCCCGTTACGCACTACGAAAGCGTAGACACAGTCCGCCCTGTGGGGCGTAGCTTTGCTCTTATGACCGCTCCACAATCGTATGATTTACGCAAATTGTTATTTAATAGCCCCTTACACGGGATGCGTGAAAATAAGAGTATAAAGAAATGCTAGTAAATGTGTGGTAATATAATTCAGTACATTATATATCATTAAGCTTCTAAATTAAACTGAGGTCGAGTTAAAAATAATGTTCAAGGGAAATGAAGCCAGTTAATAATGAGGTATTCGAAATATCTTTGGACATGAAAGACAAGGTGGAAAAATGTTATGATAACGATAAGTGCTTTTAGATGACACTTCATACTTTGCTTGTCGTCGGCGTATTGTTTGCATGTTACTTAACGTGACCGTTTGTGTGCAGGAGGTTAGAGGAAAGAGGCCTTTCAAGATATGGGACAGTTCGCGGAACGTGAGGAAGGGGCTGGTGGTCACTAGTTTTGAGGAGTTGATACACCGAGGTCAGTATTTATACCTATCTATTAATACTAACTGTCAGTTTGTAAAACCCAAATGATACTGAACTTTTTCGTTTCGTAATTTTTTTTAACATGTGTGTGAAAATGTAGGTAACCTACGTAAATGTAGGTAACCTAGGTGCCTTTTATGGACCATATATGAATAAATAGCTTGAATTTTTAGGTTCTTAGTGAAATATAACTAGATGTATATGATAATAAATATGAAAATTTATAAATGAATCGTGAAACTATTGATTACAAACTAAACGGAGCTTGTACTATACTCGTAATAACCTGAAATTATTATCCTAGTAGGTAACTACTAGTCAGGAATCGAACCTATGAAAACGTAAACTGGAGCAGACGATGTACCTAGTAGACACTACTTTTTCTACTGTAGTATAAGTATAAACATTGTATAAGCATTTTTTACTGTTTTGCGTGGGTTAACATTATAGGACTAATTAACCTTTACCTATAAATGGCGAATTTATATTTTTTTCATTATTATTATCTATATCTGTTTGCTTATAACACAAGATGAACTAAATCTTGACCTGGATCTGGTATACATTTTATTCAACTGAGTACAGCATGAGGTTCTTCAAAAAGGGTGAAAAGAGACTCTTGCAAGGTACCGGTGTTTAAGCGTCCGTTGGTTACAGTAACCGCTTTCCTTCAGGTGGGACCGTGTGGCTGTTTGACACATTTGTGGTACAAATAAGAGCGTAAAATGGAGGATTTTGTTATTTTTGCAAATCGTAACATATTATAATAGACAGCCCGATTGGCTTTGTG
Source organism: Thyatira batis (assembly GCA_905147785.2). Classification (NCBI taxonomy): domain Eukaryota; kingdom Metazoa; phylum Arthropoda; class Insecta; order Lepidoptera; family Drepanidae; genus Thyatira; species Thyatira batis. The sequence goes on from LR990489.1 coordinate 11,683,534, forward strand.
GTTAGTGACCCTGACTCTCAAGCCGCGGGTCGTGGGTTCGAATCCCACCCAGGACAAACATTTGTATGCATGAATATGTCTGTTTGTAAATATCTATATAAGTATGTATTTAAAAGTAGTATATCAGCTGTCTGGTTTCCATATCACAAGCTCTGCTTAGTTTGGAATCAGATTGGCCGTGTGTGAAAAATGACCCAGGATATTTATTATTATAATATTTTAAATAATTATATTTACAAAGTCAGATACAGTATCAACTTTTAGTATGAGCATTTCCCGATAGGGAGGCAGAATGGCTAGAGAAAGAGATGTATGCAAAAGTCTAGAGGAGGCCTATGTCGAAGGACAAGCTGCAGATGAAACCGATCATATATTATATTAAACTTATTACTTAGATTGTAAAAATTTAAAACAGCAATTAAGGCTTATTTTATTTATTTCCCGATAGATGTCGCTTTCTCAACCACCGACTTAATTACGCGAGTCCACCTGAGATTTATGAGCAAAAAAAGTATGCAGTTTTATAAACTCCACGCATGCGAAGCAGCGGGGAAAAAGCTAGTCATTTATGTAGCGGTATAGCTTGTGTTTTTGCGTAACATAGCTCTAGTCCAAAACGCCACATCACCTTTACACAGCACTTTCGAAAGTGAAACAATTCTGAACACTAATAGAATTACGGATTGGTTTTGTTTCGGAATGCGCGGTGGTTAGCTACCCTGACTTTCAAACCCCTGGTCGAGGGTTTGATTCCTCGGTAGGACATTTTTTCCGTGAACGAATATCGAACCAGGTACATATACAGATATGTACCGTACTGTACTTCTGAGTATCATTATCAACAAATATCGGTATATAAAACCAGATATTTGATAATATACAAAAATAAAAGCGGTTAAAATTGCAGGTAAAACCAGAGCATTAAGCTAGCTTTATATAAACCTCATATTGATCCACCACTGAAATAAACTACCCCTAATGTGCTGAAATGGGCGCGATGAGGCAAACTAAAAATAAATACCTAGTCGCTTGGTTATTATATATTTATTTAGCGACATTATAATAGTCGCGTACTGAAGCCGTAAGGTATTAAGTTCTTTAAGTTATTTAATGAATTACACGTACTCATCATCATCAGCTCATATACGTCTCCACCGAGGAGCTCGAGCCTCCCCTAAAATCGAGTCCTTAGTCCACCTAGGGCCTAGTGCGGATTGGCAGACTTCACACGCCTTTGATTGTGACATGACTCGGGCATGCAGGTTTCCTCACGATGTTTGCCTTCACCGACAGCCAATGGTGTGAATCAGTACGTAAGTTTTTAAAAACTCAGAGGTAGGTACGGGCCAGGGTTTTCGACCTGCACCCTCATGATCGTGAGTCGGTGCGTTCCCAAGTGAGCCACCATGGCTACATGACTATTGGCATGTAATTCATTCAATAAATTCATCATGTATACTACTAGCGTGAATTTTCTTACAAATCCACAAACAACGGTTTAGTTGTTAGAGGGACGACGACACATGACTCATAACTAAAATTACAGCTCTAAAGCTTAATATCTCGTAAACGGAACCCTGAATCGGGAAGCGTTCTTACACCTTAACTATTTCTTAATAAGCTATCTGACAATATGTCACACGATAGGAATGCGAATAAAAAAACGTGTATGGAATTTTTTTTTTTATGGTACCACACAAAAAAAATTTTTTCAAGATTTTATGTTTCAACTTTGTAGGCGCTGTTAATATGTACTACCATTCCAAATTACAGCTCTGTAGTATAAAGCGTCTCTGAGCTAACCCGCGGACGGACAGACGGACGGACATAGCGAAACTACAATGGCACAGTTGATTTTCATACAAATTGAGGTACTTGCGTATCTACTTAGATTTATAGATCTCTGGTGGTTATATTTGGTGACCGCCTCCACATGCGCGACCTGATTGCCCTTATACAAGTCTCTGTAATAAATTTTAATCTACACCCACCTGCAGCCCACTTTGCCGTGTAATAAAACAAAATATGTACGACTTCGCAATCCTACTAATATTATAAAGGCGAAAGTTTGTATGGATGTTTGTTACTCTTTCACGTAAAAACTACTGAATGGATTTGAATGAAATTTGGAATAAAGATAGCTTATAACCTGGATTAACATATAGGCTACTTTTTATCCCGGGAAAATGGAAGACCTCCCGGGTACGCGGGTGAAACCGCGGGGAGCCACTAGTTTTAAAATAAACACGATATAATAATCAACATAACCTTTCAGTATAACCCAACATTAATTTCGATATTTTGTTTCTAGAACAAATATTCAATCAACACTGTGGACAATTTTAATTAGCTACTACAACTGAAATTATAGATTGAAACGTAATTTAAAATCTGATTTAAAATAGCAGAGCTTTTTGTATTATGACCAGGAGTACCTACTGAAAATAAAAAAATACACAACGCAAGTGAAATCGAAAAATCTCGAACTCGTAAGACGCCACCCAATATTATTTTTCCTGTTTTTTACTACCATCATACTATTAGTAATTTTTTTTTTTCACACGGCCAATCTGATTCCAAAGTAAGCTACAAATGAAGCTTGTGTTATGGTAACCAGATAGCTGATATAATACATATAATACTTTTTAAAAACATACATATTATAGATATTTACATCCAGACACAGAACAAACAGACATATTCATGCATACAAATGTTTGTCCTGGGTGGGATTCGAACCCACGACCCGCGGCTTGACAGTCAGGGTCACTTACCACAAAGCCAACCGGGCTGTCAAAATGTCACGTAATGATGTAGATGACCCCTCAACACACACGAAATGATCTAGCCAACACGCGAAAATTTCTATAAGGTAGGTATGTAATACTGTAAAGTCCGGAAAAATAAAAATTGATAGATAGAGGAATACTATTAGCTTTATCAGGCTTTCATAGCTAATTAGACACATGAGGCCAGAGGCGGCTCTAACCGGTTAGCACCAGGTCAGTAAAGTTTGCCGCACTGGTGCTCCCGCGTGACCCGCTTTCCGTACGAGGTTCCCGCAACCCACTCCCGCAGTCTAGGCGAGCGCCTCGTCCTGTACGTACTATAGATACACACTGCACTACTTACATTGTGTAAGCTCTGGCTCTGGTCAAAAATTCAAACCAAACTTTGAAGTAATCCAGCTATTTACAAATTACTCTTTAAACTTGAACGGTTTGTCAGAAACGTTAAACAGTGCTAAATGTAACAATGTTCCATAACAGGGAAGGAGAAGCTATCGGTAGGCGCGAGTGAACCGGTGCGGCTGGTGTTGGAGAGCGACGGCACGCATGTAGAGGACGGCGAGTACTGGCGCACGCTCCCGCCCAACACCGTGCTGCTGCTGCTGCGGCAAGGCGAGCGATGGTACCCCACTGGAGTCGACGTCATCAAGGCTGGTGAGTGCCTACCCGTTCACACACAATATAACATCGATTCAGACTCAAAATATGAAACCCCAATTCGTCCTTTTCAGCAATATCGGCAATCCCAAAGATAGTATGCGAGACGATCCACGCGCTCGAGCTGCACGATGAGACGCCTTCATGGAAGATCATGGACAACAAGGGGCGCGTCACGGTGGTGCTGCACTGGGACCAGAGGCCGCAAGCCTCGCCGGCCGCGCGCTCGCCCTCCCGCCAGGCCAAGCCGGACCGGCGGCCCTCTCTCGTGATCCAGACGTCGCTGGACCGGCCGCAGCCACCGCCGCCGCACATCACCGTCGTCAACCACGACGAGCCCGGGCCGGCGCCGCGCGGCCGCCTGGCGCGCGCCGCCGGCTCGCTCGAGCACGCGCACCCGCCCGTGCACGTGCACACCGCCGAGTGCCGCGCCGGCGCCGCCTCGCCCTCGCCCGCGCCGCCCCACGCCCACCCCCACGCCCACCCGCACGCCCCGGCCCACTCCCACGGCCACGCGCGCGCGCCGCCCGACGAGTGCGACTTCCACTGCTGCGCGCTGCACGAGGAGGGCCGCCGCATCGCGGTGCACAAGAGCGTCGCCACCTCGCCCATCCAGGACGCGCAGCCGCGAGCCTCGCCGCAGGGCCGCCCCAAGGGCCACGTGCGCTTCCTCGACGCCGAGTCCGCGCGCCGCGGCGACCGGGACTCCTCCGAGAGCGAGACCGAGAACACGCTCGTCGAGGACGAGGCGGTCACCTCCGAGAAGTTCCTGCTGCTCATCGACCAGCTGAGCGTCGACCAGAAGCGCCATCTTACCATCAAGGACATCGGCATCATCCTCGAGCGACTCAGCTCGAAGATCCTCGACGTGGAGCGGCTCGACCGGGAGTCCGAGTCGGACGACTGCTACAACTGGACGATCAAGGCGACGATCCGGGGCGACGCGCTGCGGGAGCTCGGGGTGATATACAACGGCAACTACTATGCGATCAGCGAGCACCCCGGCTACCGGGAGGAGAACGAGGAGGCGGGTGACGAGGGCGAGGAGGAGGAGGAGGAGGACCGGCTCTGATCGGGCCTGTGCGGCGCCGCCGTGCCGGCCGCCGCCGCCGCCGTGCGACACGCGCTGTGCCGCATCGCCGCGCGCTGAGCCCCGCGCGCCGCCGCACCGCCCCCGCCCCGGCCCCTCGCCGCACCCGGCGACCGAGCCCCGAGCGCGGCCCCGACCGGCCCGGGCAGGTCGCCGGCGAGGATAGCGGAACTGACCGCGATCCGCAGTGAACGATTAGAGACTTATATATGAAATTAACCGCGGCCGCGCCTCGCACCGTTCGCCGCACGTTCGAAGGCGGGGCGAGGCGAGCCGCCGAACCCTAGTTAATAAATAGCGAAATTATTGTAAGTAAAACTGACTTCCTATCGATTTCTAAGGTGATTACTTAAGTGTACGAACCGGTCGTCAGAAGCCGAATCGAACCGAACACGACCGCATCTCGTTCGTCGACAGCGAGCGCCGGCGCCGCGCGCCCACTATTGTAGCGTAATGTGTATTATACATGTATCCGATGTCATCGGAGCACAGCAGCACAACATTAAAATTAATCATCGAGATTGTCGTCAATGTTCTTAGGTAAATAATAAATTGTACACGAGTTAGCGACGATACACGATGCAGCGGTCGCGAGCCGCTCTCGGCGCGGCGTCCACTTCAATGTTTACGTTTCCGTGCCCTCTCCCGCGAGCGCCGCACCGCCCGCACTGCACCCGAGCTGCGGCCACGCGGCTACGACATTAGCTTACGTTCGAAGCTGGCCTAATATTTTCAGAAAATAAGTTTCGATAGTGTACCAGCATTGGGAAACACCGCACACTCGTCACCGGATTCTATAGTTAAATAACACAATGTATCGCGACTAATACAATAAATATATAAAAATCGTGGTATTTCTATAGGTACGAGTACTAAATACTTATATATTACTGACGAAGGCAAATAATTTTGCTCATATTATTCAGTTAGGCATGTTATGTACGGATGAGGAGAGCTGGATGAGTTACTACGGCGGGTGAGACCGAGCGACCGCGGACCGGCGGCGCGCAGGACGCCGCAGAGACGATATTTTAGAGAGAGCACGTAACACTTACATTATAGATATTAAAAATTATATTAATAAAATTGAACGTTATAAAAGAGGTTGTAACTAAAAATACGAATATACCGTCACCGCATCGTCATCGTGCCAAATGGGTATTAGTAGTTTGTAAGTTGATTCTTGTATTTATTAGCTCTATGATATGGTAGTATTATTGTATAATGTTTTTAATTTTTGTATAGTACCGACACGAGATGAGTGAGTTGAGGCCATGATGTATGATATTAATGAAAATTTAATAAGTTTTACAGCCCCACGGGGTCTCATAAATTGTATAGTTATTTAAGGTTAATATTAACGATTGTATTTATTGAAATTATTATGATTATTGAATATGTGGTTACCAGCGCTGCGCTCGCGGCGAGCGGTCCTATTCTAGTTTCGCGCCTGACAGATCATGCGTACCTACGTTGTTTGGTACCTCTGAATGTTTCTTCTAAACGCATCTATTTTCCTATTTAATTTATAGTTAAAAACGGTTCATAAAACCCTTACTGAACTATACTACCTCATGTTTTAATTATATGCTTTGATCTCATCGTTTCCATGCAGCATTATTATTTTAATCTTAGTTAATTTTTTATATCGATAGTTTTGATGTTTTGATACATTATAATATTTACTAGAAATGTTTGATTTTAAGGTTTGATATTGTGACTTGTCCTAAAGTTACTTAATTTTCAAATTACTCTCTAATAAGGATAAGGGGAGATGAGTTAAGTTAATCGATTTCATATTTATTAGTGGCCGGGTCTTACGCAATGTCTAAACTTAAACAAAACCGAAGCCGATGATCACTAACGCGTAGCAGTAAAGGAGAGATTATCACACAGTGATAAACTCCCAGGTTGCATCGGTTAGTGAAAAGAGGCAGAAGTTCTTCATAATATTGTTCATTCCATAAAAGTTTGTATATTTTATAAAGGATCAATCTCTTTACTGTATATCTAATTCAGTTTTGTCATTGACGATAACGTTTATTCTCGATTCCTATCATGTATATTTTAGGGACGCTTTCCCATTGCATTACAACACAGGAATTCAGGAACAGGCAACTTGCAAATCAATATAATTTATGCTCAAGATAAATCACATCCAAACTAAACAAGAGATGCTCCTAAATGTACTTCCTATTAATTAAGATCCTTATGTGAAAACGTCCTTAAACAATATCATGTTCATGTCTGTGAGGTATGCTAGTCTGGCTCGTGACTATAGTTCTACTACAGTACATCTATGGTATAACTTTAGTGATGCTCAGAGTTTGTTCAGAAACATGGTGCATTTCCTTTATTCGTGATTTTGATAAATTGATAACCTTTAAAATATGGAATGGCTACAAGTTCCACGTTGAACCACGGGGACAACTTGAGACGACTATTAATGGATATACTATTAAACGTTCCGATCAACGGCAGTAGACATGTGCATGAGCAATTGTTAATTGATTGAGTGTTCGCGATTCGTTTGTACAGCTAACGGTGAGTCTGGTGTTACGGTCCGTTACGCACATTGCAACTAGTTATATAAATAAAAGTTTCGTTTTTAATATTTTTATGTGTATAGGAGTAATAATGGGGTATATTGTAAGATATGGTATGTGGCCGCGCGGTTGGGCCGCGGTAGAACTGAGCGTTCGGTAAAATAAGTCACACAACAAAAAATAGGTACCTACTACATACCTACGAATTGTTCAAATTAAAGATACACTATTGCATAAAATCCGTTGTGTGACTTAATTCCTCGATCAGGGAGTACAATGTTGTTGCACTGTCCAGTCAACAGTGGCAGGCGCAGAACTGTTCCAAAACAACTCAGGTTCTGGATGTAACATCTTCTCTAGTTCAATAGTTAGAAGGTGGTCGGTAGTGTCGGAACAGTCCTGCGTCTGCCGAGTGAGCACATGGTGCTTCGTGGTGCCCAAATAGTTCCATGACTGAAATAATTGTTAAGAATCATCCTTCAACTGTTGAACGCAGCAGTAACAATATTATTGCTGGGCACGGAGAGAAATGATATTCGACCGATGGCAAGACCACCGTCGGAGATCACGTCTCCCCGCGCCCACCAAAGTACTTAACTCAAATATACCTACATAAAATTTAGATAAATAATACGATAATTGATAACAGTTTTTCGAAAAAAAAAACTTTCGTTTTCGAATCTCGTTTTTATAGGCGGATCCCTAAAATAGTGACGTTATTGTTTTTTGAAATCGTCAAGTGTTGATAACCCCCACAGAGCCGTTGTGCAACAAATACGTAAAGATATTAAATGTTAGTTATTTATCGTGATAACCATTACAATATAATAGCACATAGGTCGCAGGTTTTGTTTCAACGTTACGTGCCAAAACTAATTTTTATGTCAAATTTGAGGGTTGTGTGCCAATTGTTGAAGTTCATAAACAGAGTCTAATCATTCTGTATTGTGTACAAAATTAAACTTAAACTATGAAAATATGTACCAAATTTACAAATATCAACAACTAGGGACTAAAACCGTCTTTGTTTATGAATGACGACAAATTTATTAATAATTCCAAGTGCCAATTTATATGTTTAATGTCGGGCACGTTATTAATTTTTATGATACCAACTCTACTTTGGAGTCTCTATCGATTTAAAAATCTAATTTGTATTCATAAATCTATTTGTTATTTTTAGTTTAATCTTAAATGAGTTTCGTTCAGCTCTTCGGAGCTTTTCATTGAATAGAAAGAGACTTTACAGTATAGTTTGATCTGTCCCTGTCTAACGTTTATGTCAACGGTAAACCATTTGTTATATTAAGTAACGTGATCCAAGATGTTATTTTTATATTCGGACAATCACTCGATGACTGAGGCAGTACCGGTTTATGTTTCAGACTTAATCTACGTACCCAACAAAACTTCACTGCCACTAATTTAAAAATAAAAATATTGGAAATGAATATGCCCTTGTGTTTTATTGACCACTAGTTGACCCGCGCAACTTCGTTAGCGTCACTTGCCCGTTTTTGCAACAGTTTTGATTGATGCTCCGCTCCTATTCGTCATAGCGTAATGATTTATACATAAAAAACCTTCCTCTTGAATCACTCTATCTATTAAAAAAACCGCATCAAAATCCGTTGCGTAGTTTTAGAGATCTAAGCATACATAGGGACAGACAGACGGCGGATAGCGACTTTCTTTTATACTATGCAGTGATTTTTACGAGACTTTGAGGTGCGACCTAATAATAGCTTTTACACCCTTACGTGGTCAATTTTCTTTTATTGATATCCAGGACTTCTCTATATTTATTCTTGTTTATATTTCACACATACGTTGCATCCAATAAGAAATGGTTAGTAATTGTCATGTCATTCGTTGACCATCCCTTACTAACAACTCAATTTTAAAAAATAATATGAAAAACGACTGATTACGACCTACCTTTCTAATAAGTGTGCCGAATATACGGTAAATAAAATAAGGTAGGTAATAAAAAAAAACTCGTGGATCAGGAGCACGAACACGACTCTACCAACTTACAACTGTATTCAATTGATTTAATAATCCGAATAATAAAGATACTATTTTAAACCGTCGCTATAAGGTAAGCTTTTATAGGTACAGTTAGATTTTATTCTAATTAGCAAAAAAATATCATCAGTAAATTTGATTTGGTAGAGCAAATTATTTTAGCATTAAGCAGAATTAAGATGTTTAGAGAATCTACGTTTGCAATGAAACACTTCAGCGAAAATAGTAAAAGATTGCTTCAAAGTGCTAGTAAACTAGCACTTGAGACGTCACGCCCTCTCAGCTGTCGACGTCTTCGCTACGCTTTACCTCTTCTAATATAAGTATTGTAGGTAATTGCAGAAAGAGGACTAAAAAAATCCATAAAGCTGGTCATAGGTATGGAGGTCGGACAACTATTACAAAAGAAGGCCGTTTACTCGTAATTAAATATAATAATTACGAGTAACTTATTCTTTAACCGTAATTAGTGCAGTTCTCTTCTTATCATAAGGACCTACAATGCAATGAAGTATCGAGTACTCAAAACTCAATCAATGACAATTATCACAATGATCATAATATTCACATTTTTTATTTTCCTACTAATATTATAAATGCGAAAGTTTGCAAAAAATGCAAGCTATAACTATCGTCAATGCACAAGTAAACTACAAAGAGAACTGCAGCACCGTTCAAAAGGACTAATCTTTAAAATCTCCATCAGACTAAAACCAAAAAGAGCATCAAAGGGTGTGCGCCGCGAAATATCTTGGAAAAAAAGCCTTTTCACCGGAATAGAGAGGGCAATCACACGGTGGGTACCCGATTGGCAGATTCAATCGGCTGCTGTGGGGTGAACAAACACCCCACCCTGCCCACCCCCCGATATAAAGAGAAGCCCAATATCGTAGCCCGTTTCAACGGCAGAGGTGTTCACTATTCCCAGTTTGAGCAAAAAGTAGTTAGCTGTGATTACCATTTTTTTATAGCGCTGCTTTATAGATGGAATTTTCTACCGTCTTGTATGGTATCCAAAACCTTTACAGATACATGTTAATTTCTAGTTTTCATTCGTGATTTACCAGTCTAAGGTATATAATTCAGGTTTACCTACGCTATCCGCCGTCTGTCTGTCCCTGTGTATGCTTAGATCTTTATAACTACCCAAAGGATTTTGATCCGGTTTTTTTTTAATAGATAGTGATTAAGGAAGGTTTTTATGTATAAAATGATTTATACATAAAAACCGCTATGACGAAAAGGAGCGGAGCATCAATCAAAACTGTTGCAAAAACGGGCAAGTGACGCTAAAGAAGTTGCGCGGGTCAACTAGTATCTAATACAAAGAAGTGAGAAAATATCTCAGAGTACACATCATGTACCTAATTATAATCTCATAATCCAGACCTAATTCTAGAGTGTATGTTCACCATTTTTATGACCAAACTGCACCAGAAGAGTTATGACCATCCATTCAAAGACTGCCTTTTGATATATCTGACAATATCGTCTGTTGTATCACAGCTGACAAACATTCACGGTCCACCTAGCTATTAGTGATCACCGGCGCGTTGTTTTCCATAGCAAATGGGGCCTCAAGTAGCAGTCAGATCGCCAAACGGTAACCAATATTTAGTATCGTAAAACATATATCCAAAATCATACTTATTGTCTACTATAATTACCTACTTGCCTTTAGCTTTCGCATGCATGAAGCTACTACTAACAAAATTTATTTGTTAAAATATTGCAACTACTTGTTCTAGCTAGCCTAATGTCAAGGTCAGGAATGCCCCAGTTACATCTGCTATTATGGACCCTAATTTGCTGGTTATGAGTACGATTCCCCCTATAAGAATTACTCCATTTAATCCATTCCAAATCCCATTATTTTAATTAAGTAGATCTGGAGTAACAGTAACATGAGCTCATCATGGACAATCATTTTTATGCATGAACATTTCTGGGCATAATATCTATAATCTATATTTAATATTACATATATTAAATTAAAAGTAGTAAATATAGTACCGCTTCCCATCAGGTGGGACCGTATGTCTGTTTGCTACCCTTGTGGTATAAAAAAAAAGATCTATCGTATCAGCTACCATTGTCAAGTTTGTTTACTTATACCCTTGTCTGAAAATATCCCAGGACTATCTACGATAAATCCAATATTAAACCACAAAAAAATACTTTATTCAAAAACGTACAGTCAATTTGAGTGTTCAGATAGTGGGGCACTGCTCTGCGCGCGCCCTCGCCCGCTTCTCCGCCTCGTTGATCTTGTCGAGGGCGTCCTGCATCTCCGGCCAGGGCTCGTACCGCTGGTTGATCAGCACCAGCTTGTGGACCGAGGGGTTCCGCAGGTTCATCGTGCGAGAGATGTTGTTGCGGCTGCGTACCGTGAACACTGTGTCCACCTGCGATACGGAAACGGGATAGGGAACTAGTGGAAGACTAAGGCCATTTACTAGTCGGAGAGAAGTGATAGAGCTATTTCGTAAAGTAAGTAACACATTTATGTATACAATTAGTTGACACGCACAACTTTGTCGGCGTCAATGCGCGCGGGTCTATCTTACTTGACCGTTATTTGCTGCAGAAATAAGAAAGGCAACTTTTATTGAAAAGTAATTAAAAATAAATTACAATAAATGGTATATATGTACCATGTATATAACAACTTTGCAAAGAATGTGTTATTTTAGAACCAATTTATATTTATAACCATTAATAAGCTTCAATCACGGACTTTCTCTTAGAGCTTTTTAAGAGGAATGTACCGTCATACTTAATTTTTGTATAACTTTAATAATAATGCTACGCAGGTCGCAAAACCTCTTTAGCATTCTATAGATTTGTTCTGGAATTGAACCAGCATTGATATAGCTACGATCAGTTCTCACAATGATAAGGATACACACGTCTAACGATCTCTACCCGTTACGTCTCCTACCTTATTCTTGCACGCCCAAAATATTGAGAAACCCAGTACAGACAGTGCGATGGCAGTTGTGACAAATAGCGGTATTATCTCCCAGTACACTTTCATGGCACCAAAACCCAATCTGGCCGGTATGGGAATGTCGTATTGCGAGCGCGGGAGCCAACTGCCACTCTGTCTCTTCGGCTTAAACAAGTGCGGGTTCACATTCCTAATCAACAATCCCCTGGTGAAATAACAGCATGTTGGACGCACGAATTTCGATAACATTTTTAATTTTTAGCTAATAAAATGATCAAAATCAAAAAACAGGCCAAAAGGCGGAAATGTCACAACGGTTCGTAATTTGAAATTGTATTGTCAAATCACTACCATAGAGGTAAACAGTGAGATCATCGTCATAACTTTTTTTTAAACTAATTTACCTACACTTTATAGTGAACTGGGTAATGTATGGATCGAAATGTATTTGTATTGTGTATTTGCGATAAATGTTCAGCTGAAACCACAAAACCACTGGCTAATGCAACTGAGAAAGGATCAACCTCATTTTCAAGTAAATATGGAACCCTAAAAAATATGACAGCAAAATTAAAGTCAAAACCAAAAGTCAGATGAAATTCAAAAGTCAAACGATACCTACCCACGATAACAATAAAATTAAATTTTACAAAACGTACATAATAAATTGTACTTTGGAAATCATTTAGATATTTGAAAGAGAAGAGAATGGAAATTATACTCTATGGAAAACATCGAAAGTTATATTAAATTACTGGGTAGAAGGAAAGGTCTAAATGTTTCCTTTTTTATAATAATTGTCTTGATAATTCCATATTATTTATTTTGAGTCTTAAATGTTTTTACCTTATAGATATAAGTAATACATGTATACTTTTTTTTTATTTAGGGGTCGTTGAGGCAACAGGGATCTGTGATGACCCTGCGCACTCCTCGACGACGGATATCACCTCGGACGAAACACAGGTACCGGATCGTTCGAGAATTCTTCCGGAGAGCTTTAGGTAAGGTGATCCAACCATTTTTTATAATTATAATGTAAATGATATTTTGAATGTAATGTCTCATTTGTTTCACAGGTAGCTCATCACAACAAGATATAAAAATCAATTCCAGCATTGCAATTAATGTGACGGATTTGAAACATAAAATAGTGGGACTTGAAAACCAGTTGGATGCAGTCAGTAAACATTGTCGCGACTTAGCATTTCTCGAGAGCATTTCTAGAAAGGAATCTCAATGTGAATTTGTAACAGAGCACCATCGTGATATCGACACCATAAAGGAACGCACGGAAGAATCTGATGTGAAAACAAATGATCGTGAAACCAAGCTCCTATACAAGACCTCTGAAAGTCACTATATAAAATCTGACGAAAGTGAGTATGCACCAAATCCTCCTAAAAATAATGTTAATATAACAAAGACAAATATTATGAACCCTGAACACTATGATCAACATTTATCCAAAGTTTGCAAAAAGAGATTGAAAAAGAACAGAGTCAGGGATTTAGAGGATCGTGCTTTCAAAAACAAAACAAAATCAGCGTGTGATAATTTTGATTCGGCATATTGTACTACCAGTTTTCACTCCCTAGTTGATCCTAGGGTAGCAAAATTTAATGAAGCTGGCTATTCCGGCCGTCTTCGTGAAACAAAACATATAAGACGCGAACACATTGACCCTTCCCTCTTTAATCACCTAAAACACAAAAAACGCAAAGAGAAAAATAATATGGACTACTCAGTACGAAGCTTTGAAGATAACCATGACAAAAGTCGTAGGAATAAACATACTAGACGTGACTTAGACCAAGATTTCATAACAGATATTATAAGGAGACAGTATAAGCCTGTCAAAATGTTTGGCAGGAAAGAATCTGGGATGAGCCAATTGTCAGCGCCCGTCTGTCGAGATCAAGAGTTTTCGATCCATGAAAATATACAAGAAGGTGAACTGTGTTCTTGTTGCTACGATGGTCACGATAATTCTAATCGAATGCGCTATCGTGACATCAACGACATGAGAAGCGTTTGTGATACTCGACTCTATAGCACGAAAAGACGCTCCCACTCGAGGCATCGTAATAAACATTTTGATATGTACAATGATTCTGACCAATATGACCTTGTTCCTGTAAAAGAAAAATCAAGTCCAAAATCTAGAAGAAAATTTGCCGAAGATTGTTTGGGACCACACAATTACTATAGAGAGGTGCCTCCCTCTCCCCGAACGCTTAGACCGCGATTAAATCTAAAATCACAACATCATGCAGAAATCGATAACTATACGCCTCGGGTTAAACGTCTTAGTAGAAAGGACAAACTAAAAAAACGTCAACAGTATACAGAAACTATGGAAAGCGATCATTCCACAGAATTATCCCAAACTTATAATGGTAGGTGTCGTAAATTACAAAAACAAAGAGATTATTCCAATAAACTAGATCAACAACATGATACGGCTACTATGGTTAGTGCTCAGTTTCCAAATTTAGCAAAAGACCAGACTAATCTAATGGTGGACACTAAAAATAAATCTGATACCGATTTACCTGTCGACAGAACAGATAAAGCGCTATGTGAAATAAAGGAGATGCTTCAAAGTTTTCTGCTAGAAATAAAAAAGGACTCGACAGCATCACAATGTGATAAATCTGACACTCAAACTAATGATAAATTAAAAACTGTATTGCTGAACAATACTCAAAAGAGCTCATGTGCAATACATAATAGTAGGGAGAACTTTAACAACTACAGCTTGCCACATTGCTCATTGCCTCCCTACATGCCAGGATTCAATAACTCATGTTGCTATCCCATCATGCCGGTATGTCCAATGAATTGTGTTCAAAATGGTTACATTGTACCGAGCCCCAGCTTTACATGTGCAAGTTGCGCTAATAACAATTATGAAGAATCTCCAAAAGACAACATTCCACAACCAAAGAAAGAAAAGGTGACTCAATATTCAGAAACAGATAAATTGATTAAAGAAATTTATAAATTTATAGCGCAAAGCCCCAATGTTGCTCGAAAGAAAGAACCATATAATGAAAACTCTTCGAGGAGAGAAAATCTGAATACCGAGGATCAGAATATATTAACCCCCAGAAGTACCGGAGGTAGTTCAAAAATGTCTAAGCACGATGCAAAAGTTGGAACTCCAAATGTAAAATGTTATTCAAAAAGTTGCGAAGCAATAGCGCACAGACTGGTATCAGAGGCTTACAGTGGCACCAACGCAAGTTATTCAGATACTGTACTAGAAAAACTGAGTTTAGAACCAACGACAACACAATTAACTACAGAGTATGGAAGTTCTAAGTCTACTGAAGTCGACAAGGTAATTTATTTAATGATTTTAGAATATTCGTCTGAAAATTTTCAACAATATCATGACATATATTTCTTTTCAGAACAAAAGTAACAAGATTGGAAAAGTACTTCGTTCCTTTGGTCTTTTCAAGAAGAAAAAAAAAGATGCCATTGAAGAGTTAAGTGAAAGCGAGAGCACCGTGGAGGTCGAAGTCAAAAGAAGAAAGCCACCCTTCAGACAAGAGATAACAAATTATATGATGCACGGTCAGGAATATTTCCACCCGCCGCCGATTTCACCTTATAATCATTCTTATCAGCATCCACCATACGAACATCTGCATCGGCAGGACTATCACCCAGCTTATAGCCCACGAGTTCCAGACTATCCGATTGCTCCACAACTTGCCCACGAAAATATGGATCATTCTCAAAGAATGCACCAGCAGACTATTCATGAACACGACACGCCTCACCACCACCATTCACGACCGCATCCATCTGCTCCACCATTCCCCAATTACGAGAACTACAATGGCCCACCACAAGTGCCTCTATGTCTGAAGGAAATTGAAGTTAAGAGCGCAGGCACACAAAGCGAAAGAAAGTTGTCATTATTTGGAAAAATAAAAAAGAAGATGCAGCCTCCCGGGCAAATTACTGCGAGGAGCGAAGAATTTCCTCAAAGGAATTGCTCAACACAAACTGCTAAAACAAATCAGGTAACGAACAAGCCTGGCTTGTTTAACTGGAAGAATTTACAGGCGAAAGTTGGAAATCTGGATGACAACACTGACCCGTTAAAATTCTCATACAAAACTCAGAAGCGGCTCGCCGAAGGAGACATCAAAATGAGAAATGCAATGTTGAAAAAGATGTTCTATAAAAAGAATCCATTTTCACCGAGGAATCTAATTGTACGGACATTGTTAGGGAAAGACAAATCTAGCTTCGGCGATCCCCCGGCGCAGTTCAGGCCTCGAATGTTCTTCTAATTATGCGTGAAGTCCAAAGTGCAATGGAAACAGTATTTGTCGGAAATTGTAGTACTTTTGCTATGTATTGTAATGTTATGTTGTTAAGAAAGTTTTTAAAATGACGTTTTGTCTTTTAATATTCGTCCATATCTGCGCAATTTTTAAATGGATTACACTCACTGTAATTATTATTTAAAGCAGTAGTACTTAGTACTTGACTGCGTCCAGAAAATGGGCATATGCATCCCGAAAATCAAAGAATTACACCCTCTTCCTCAACACAATACTAAAAATGAAATATCGAAGAGTCAAATCTCTATCATCATCAGCTCATATACGTCTCCACCGAAGAGCTCGAGCCTCCCCTAACATTGGAGATTGGCGGATTTCACATGCCTTTGATTGTGACATCTCGGGCATGCAGTTTTCCTCACGATGTTTTCCTTCACCGAAAGCCAGTGGTATGAATCCGTACGTAAGTTTTTAAACTCAGAGGCCAGGGATTTGAACCTGTACCCTCTTGATCGTGAAACCTGAGCCACCACGGCTCAGTTGTGAACGCACCGACTCTCCAAATCTCTCTGTCATGTGTTATGTTAATGCTGGCCATTTTATACTAGAACGACGTAATTATTTTTTGGTTACGAAAGTGTCATTATATCAACATAGAGAATACAACCGAATGTCAATAAAGCCAAATGTGAACGTATTCCAATAACCCGATAAATTAAAGTTATTTACAAACATCCACTTTGGTACCAACAAAATGAAATTATTTGTTTACAGTTAGAGCAAAGCAACAAATAGGATATTTATTTTCATTCATATACAAAACGTGAGTTTAGTCCTTCAAATGTACCACTCGTAACTAATCACTCATCAAAATTTGTACCTATCAGAAATAGCTGAATAGAATCAATGAAAAGTGTACATACTGTATTTATTGTTAAGTAAAACATTACTTTGGAAGTGTAGTGCCTACAAACTTATTTGATTGAATATTAGTAAGGTAGTTAGTTCGTTAAATAAAAGAAATGTACAGCGAAAAACTTTCACAGAGTAAAGACAATATGACTGAACAACCGAATAGATGCAAGAAACGTTTCAAGGGGATAGAGAATTTCTTGAGGAGAGTCGCATTCAATCTAGGTAATATACAACCTACATTTTTGGTACTATACAAAATCACAGTAGTGTAAAAATTATTTCTCTTGCAGGTAACACACCGTCACAAACAGAGGTGAAAATAATATCGTGTATACCGATAGACGTAACAGATTTGCAGCAGAAAATTATACAATTAGAGAGGCAGCTGGAAGAAGACCGAACGCAGGTCCGCGGCTCGGCCGTCGATTCGCTCCCTGGCGCTGAACAACCTAAGAAGGTCCGACAAGCATCGGTTCACACAGCAATAGGTGCTCCTGTTTTAGTAACCCCCAAAAGTATTAAGTCCTTCAAAGGAGTCGATTACAATTCACAACCTATGGAAGGTACATACCGAAAAAGATCTCTGGTCTCATTTATATTCCCAAATAGGTCAAACTCTCATCAAGAATTGAATAATATATCGAGGGAACAATTAGACATGTTCGAAGAATGTTGCTACGAACAGAATGAACAGCAAAAGAACTTTTTTCAAAGGAAAAAGAAACCATCAAATAAGAAAAAAGTTAGAACACAACTAGTTTACTATACTCAAACTGATAACAGTCCGTTCAATAGATACGTCCCGTCATTAAAACCTATACCGGACAACGAAATGTTAAGTCGCTCTTATTTATCTAATATGGTTCGCAAACAATATAAACCTATTCCTATAGATGGATTCTCTGACTTTAGTCACTTCACTGCGCCCGTCTGTCGAGATACTGATACAGACTATAAACCACTTCGTTCGTTCGACTCAGATGCATGTTCATGCTGCCACGGAGCGTTCCACAATATCGACACTCATATGACTCATAATACTAATGTGCCTCCACCATTTTACCCAACGGCTGTAAAGGATAATAATAATAATAGTAACGCTTACTATGATTCTAGTCTTTACGATTTAGTCCCTGTAAAAGAAAAGCCTTGCAAGCTTAAAAGAGATCCAGAATATAAGAGGAAAGAAAATAAACGGGATGGAATCTCTAAATATCGGTCCGAATACATGCGTACAAAAACTGGAGTTCACCCGTTAAGCGTAAATTACCACACTATGGCTCCGAACTACATAAAGAAAAAACAAACCAAAATTCATCACCGAAGAGATGCTATAGTCAATAGAGCAAGAAAACAAAAATATAAAAACACGTTAGATCGAGCAACTAGTATAGAAACATCTAAGAGCTGTTGCGTTGACCTCGGTGAGATCTATATCAAACCAGTGAAAACCAAAACTCAAGCTGTCAGGAAAATAGGACCACTGCGCAAAAATGCAGAATGCCTGACCACAAGTGTCACTAAGATTGAGTGTCAAACGGCAACTTCCGACAGCATAGAAGTGAAGCCGACGCCCCAAGAAGATAAAACAGAGGTAACTCTCAATCAAATAAAAACCATATTGCAATCTGTACTGACCGAAGTCAAGACAAACAGTCAGGCGAAGAACGTTACAGAGATAAAGAATAAGAAAGACGCTGTTGTACAAAAAGGCGTCTCACAAAGCAACATGCAAGGTGCATCCAGCTTAATGAATAGCTTTTCGTATAGTCCTTACAATATGAACCCTTACATAGCGTCATGCTCCCGTAATTTGCCTTCAAACCAGTTATTCTACAATGGCTATAACGGGCTACAACATCCCAAGTGTTTGCAGAATTATCCTCTCTTCATCCAGACACCAGGCCGTCATATGTGCGCTAGCTGTTATAGAAATAGCTCACATATAAGTAAACCCGTTCACCCGAAATACGCAACTACCGCTGCTAACACAGAGGAGATCTGTGGAGGAAGAACTAAAGAGACCGAGAAATTGATAAAAGAAATATACAAGTCGATGGCGCTAACTATGGACCTAGCAGCAAAGGACACCTCGCTGAGCGAGTATGATGACCTGAAATCAACACAAAAGGATTCCACGGATAAATCGATCAGTAAGCCGAACAACCAGCGAGTCATGAAGAAGGTACCAGACGCCGTTTCGGAATTGATTCGAAATAAAGATACAACACACACCACATATCAGCTTGCACCACATTTAAAGCCCAAAAGTAAAACTCCTTCGACCCCGAGCAGACGATCTCGAGAGATGAGTACTGATACTGTAGTAACGAATAACAAAAGGAAAGAAATTATTGAAAAATTCCACAACAATAAAGAGATTGTACAGTCAACGGAGACGGAATATGAAGCACATGATTTACAACAGCCAAGTACTATGACATCTATCAGTGATGACGAAACCGAAACATCCAGCAGTGGGACAGAAAGCGACGACACTTATGTACCGGCCAAAGAAACAGGCAAAGCTAAAAAGGAAAAGAAAGGTATATTCAGCAAATTCAAATCTGTGTTCAAATCCAAAGAGAAAAAGCGGAAACCTGAAAGCGAAGCGGAAGAATCTGAAGTCAGCGATTCGGATGACTACCAAACTATATACAGCCAGAAAGTTGAGAGGATCCCGAAACGCGTACCGACCGCGCGGAAAGCCAAGCCACATTCTAAAGTTATGCATACCAAACAGTGTTATCAAAGGGATCGGAAACCTGAGAAGTCGAAGCGATCGCCGTACATGGAACAAGAGTACAGGCGATACTGGAACGAGAAGTTAATGTTTCATGAAAATCAGAGACGCAGATTTTCCTCCGAGCAGCCGTTTATAAGAGAAAACAACCCGCGAGTAAGACCCCGCCCGGAATATTATAGAAATTATGAAGCGAGGAGTGTTTTAGTAGAACCTCGTGGGCAAATGTACCATCCCAGAGTTGGTCCTATGAACCGAAATCCACCCCAACCGAGAATTGAACACCCTCAACAAAGCTTTCCTGAAAGCAAAAATATTACCGTTCCAAGGGCAGCCACAGAAAAGGGCCTAGCGTGGCTAAAGAAGCATAAAATGGGTGTGCGTTGCGGTGAACAATGGAAGAAATTTTTACTCGAAAGTTGATTTCGTAAAGGTCTAATGTGCTGTGATTGTGAAAATTATAGTGTTTGTTTCAAAAATAAAATACGAAACACTTCAGTCATGTGATTTATTAATAAATTAAATTATTATGTCTTATTATCATAACATCAACGTATTTGGTCCCAATGAAGGAAAAGGCCTTATCGGGGTTCAAACAATAACAAAATGACTTGGTATCCTTAAACGAAATAAATTATATAACATACAAATAAGGGTCATGGTCTATGTTATTTTTGTGTACAATTTATTAGATTGTAAGTAACGGAGGTCGTCGATAACGAATCTGAAAACCAAAAAAGAATTTAAAAGTTAATTTATACGTATCGACTTATTGCTAAGTAGTTTAAGTAGGTTTTGATTTCCGCTCAAGACAAAATTCAGAAATACTGACATTTTTGCTTTGATTAGTTTTAGTCATTTTATACCTGCATCTTCAAGAGGATTTTTATTATTATTATAGTCCAAGGGATTCATAATAATACCACAGGCCAATTGGCTTTATAGTTGTGACCCTGACTGGGTATACATGAGCATTTCAGTATATATTTAGAAGATTCGTAGTACAAGCTCTGTTCTGTTTGGAATTTGATGTGCCTTGTGTGAAAAACGTCATACAATATTTATTCACTTATATTTATTACTAACTTTCTCTAAGCAGTTTTATCTGCGTAGTTCCCGTTCCGGCAGGACACAGTTTATACCTGGATTAACACATACTTAGTACTTTTTATCCAGGGGAAAATTGAAGGTTGTTCGGAAACCGCGGGGCGCCACTAGTAAGCAGTACTTTCCTCTTTATATAGTAGTGAAAATAATAATACTCACTTATAGAACAACAGCGGTAATGGTGCAGTGGATAAGTGCCAGAGGGCGTGGGCGTCCCACGCGTCGTATATGGGAGGGAAGTCAAACACCTCCAACAAGACTAGGAGACCAGACAACGATGTAAATGCAACCATCCGCCACATGTAATTCTTGCCAGCTAACAAGTGGAATATTGACCAAACGAGCCAAATCAGCGAGCCGGCCACACCTGTAAAAAAATAATGATAAATAAATATCCTGGGACATTTTTCACACACGGCCAATAGGATTCCAAAGTAAACTTCAAAGTGAGCTTGTGATATGGTAACCAGATAGCTGATATACTACATATACAACGTTTTGACGTGACAACGTCTTATAAATTGGTTTGCCGGGTGACACTTCAAGAAACTGCGTTACGCTCCGCTCACGTTATGCGCTCACAATGAGAGCGAGTGAGAGGCACGCGTCCCTTCCACTCGGGCATGGTTAGCCCGCCTAAGAGCGAGAGAGACAGACATAAAAAGTGAAAGGCACGCGTCCCTTGCGTCGTTGTCACGTAAAACTTTCGCCCGTATACCGACTTTACAGGCAACCAATTTTTTTTATATATTTACATCCAGACAGAACAGACATATTCATCCATACAATGTTTGTTCCGGGTGGAATTCGAACCCACGACCAGCGACCTGAAAGTCAGGGTCACTAACCACATAGCCAATCTGTCGGTAATATACATCGGATATGTATAATAATTTTTTTGCATTTTTAATATCCTATCAAACTATAAAAGTACCTACTTAAAATACATTTAATCATCTTACCAAAGACAATATTAACAGTCATATTGTACCCGTAGTCTATGACACCGGAGTACAGATACCGGACGTGCATAACGTAGTGCAACAGTGGTACGACCAATAGAGTAGCAGCTAATTTTCTCTTCCAGTGTAAAACCCTGGAATAGTACCTAATATTAAAGTTAAAAAAAACAATCATAAAGTTTATTTGTAGGTTTTTTATACACAAATTGATTGTTGATGTAAAATTGCGAACTTGCATATATTTTTTGTGGAAACATAAGCCCTCTCTAAACTATGCCATCATTATGAAACCCTCCCAAATTGTATAAAACAGCTATTTTTCTCTGTTTCCCCGCTTAGTTTTAAGCTAATTAACGAATTTTGATACCATTTTCACAAATAAAAAGACTAATAAAAGAGGAAAGTGTGACTTATTTTCTTTTTAAGTAAATTACACCCGTACAAACCCAGGAAGGGTTACTAGTGAAATTCCTAGGAACAAAGCGATAGGTGTTTAGTGCTTACCTAACAACAGCAGATATGAACAACGCCATAACCAGAGAGAACGCGCAAGCGTAGTCCATGAACTCTGTGAAATCATTGTCTCTGGTGTGGAATATTGTAGACCACGTCCAGGCTTTGATGCATACCTGAAATTGATAAAAAAGTTATATTTACTACTTGGAGGATGGATTATGACTCTATTTTTTTAAGCTATTGCATAGCTTTTATCGCGGGCTCTGAGCGCGGCGACCGAATCAAGAAATTCCGTAACGAAAAAACCTAACACCCCCCACTCCGACGGGCAAGGAGGTGTGGCTTGAAGGCCGTGCATCGTCTAACGTCGTTTCAGTTCGGCAGTCTTCGACACTGCGTTGTGTGCGATTAGACGTATTGTACGACTCTACGAAACTCGCACGAATCGAGACGAGCTGCTCCGAAATCGGACGAATACATAAGCAGCTGTTTATGAGAAAGTATATAGGTGTATATGTATTTATGTACAACAGTGAATAGCTGTACTTGTAAAATTTGTGTATGAAGTGTTTTGAATATGAATGAACAAAGTGCATTTATTATTAAAATAAATAAATAAAATTATAATTGCTGTTGAGTTGATACAAAATGCTATGCAATGCAATAGCTTTTTCTAACATGAATATAATGTGCTGTTTGGAGTTAAAAAATCTGGATAATTTTAGGGATCTGTCCCATTATTGTGTAATTCTTTCTCCCAATTGTCCAATGAGCAGATTTAATAATACATTGCCGGTTTGGTGCGCGCGTAGAGGGAGACAGCGGTCGTGGGGCCAGACATGTAATAGGAAATCGGCTTTGTGGACAATTGCGAGAAAGAGAGAGTTAGATACACAATAAGAGGGCTGAACATTCTCTTTCAACCAACGGTTGATACCACAAAAGACTATATAAGTATTATAAATGCAGTTCAACAATTTTGGCTCATCTTTGACCAGTCTCAACATGCCTTCATTCGAAACAAGGGAAATAACCTAAACCTTATACACATTTGTATTTACATTATATGGTTTATATGTAGGTACTTACAATAGCAAATATATCCCAGAATAAGATGATTGGTGTGGTTCTGGCGTTAAATTCACTCCTCAGCTTCTTATACATGTAGAGGTTGGTCCCAAGGTTCAGCAAGGATGAGAAGGCAGATGCTGGCTCCTGGGCTCCCAAGAGTTTTTTGATAGGCCACTGTAAACAGGTTTTAGTTACATCATTATTTATTAAATATAATAAAATATTCTGGGACATTTTTCACACATGGCTAATGGTATAATATGCATGATATGGTAACCAGATAGCTGATATACTACATACATATACTACTTTTAAATACATACTTATATAGGTAATTAGTAATTACAATTTATTGTTATCATATAGTAAATAATCAGCAGAACAAAAATAAAATGTAGTAATGTTTTTCTGTTTTGTTTTTAAAGAACTAGAATACTTTCATTTATTGAGGCAACAAATTAAACCTATAGACCAATTAGATTTGACTGATGTCTCCAAATTCCAATAAGATTCTACATAGAAGATAGTTTAAATATTATAAACCTTTGTAATAATCAAGCAGACATTCCATGATTAGCTCAATAGATTAGACTAGTATTTTTTTTAGTTTAAAGAACTACAGACAGGGTAAGCCTCTGATGGCACTACAAAGTAAGCCTTATGCAGAGAAATTTGATATGTTTGATATAGAGTAGAAATAGTGTACTCATTCCTTACTCTTTGTTTATTAATAATGAAATTAGTTACTTCAGTCTTAATACTTTGGAGTAAAGATACTCTTGCTTTAGTCTATGTTTATTAATAACAGTGTAAGAGTATTCTTATTAGGAGAATTATTTTCAGACCAAAAAACCATTTTATTGTAATAACATTAATGACTACATAATCACCTTGCCATGAAACTTGGGTGTTATGCTGTACCGTTCCTTGAACCACCGTGTGGTGGACCACATGCAGTCATACCGGCACTCATCATTGCAGTCCCAGCGTGTCATCCAGCTCCATACATCCTGCTGGCGAACAGCCTTGTCTGTGAACCCTCCATCTACGAAACATAATGAATAAAGCTTTAAAATATAATAAAAATACCAGTAAGTATGAACAAATGATTTTGGTAAAGTTTAAAATTGGTTAATAAGATAGATTATAAAAGTACATTTCAAGTAGTTTTCTAGTTGGTATTAGTTTCATTAGTATTACTTGCTTAAGTTTAGTTGCAGTATTATCAACTTCATTTAACATTGCATAGCATTGAATATTTGATTAATAATAATAATAAATATTTAATGTTGATTGATTTAGTTATATGATACATTACCTCGTGTACAGTTTAAGTTCATGCAACTTATAATGCATTCGTTATAAATTGTCGAGCGATCTCCATTGCTAGGTGCAACAGGAATCCATACATTCCAAAGTAAAACAGTAAAAAGTAACAACTTCATTATTTACAAATTAAAGGAATATGAAGTCTCATTAAATCATAAGTCTAATAAACTATTTAACTACTGGTTAGTTACTACTAACTATCAAATAATGAATGTAATACACAAATTCTATTCAAATAATTCGCGCTATCGTCAATCGTAATTTTTCGAAAATGTTCCTTCGCCACATTTTTTTAACAATATATTTGACACTTTTGACAGTGAACAGGTAATAGGTAGGTTACAGTCTGTGGGTTAGTGATGCCATCATAAACTAAGCCTTTTGTGCTTGATGAACGAATATAAAATCGCGTAGTCCCACCACCATGGACTTCTGCAATTATTTTATTAATTCAAAACTTTTTATGAAGTAAAATATTAATATACAAAGGCTTGTCAAGATTTAAGATAGTTTGTTATTCGTTTATACAATAATGGCTGAAGGCATAAGCCCTCATTTGCAGGAGAGTTTTTTTACCGGACGGTAAAAAAACGTTCAAATACATCAAAATGCATTCCCATGAAATGTACACTTAGCGTGTGTGACCAGCATGGTGACTGTCTATTTCATTTCATTCACTACCTATTTTATTTGTGAAAATTTATTTTAGACATGACATGATACAATATACATAACCCTAAAAATCTGTAAGAGACAACGGATTATCGGACGACATTAATAATATAACTATTCGTTTTGATGATGCGATAGTTTTAATTATTGAAAATGGTTTTCATATTGAAAACTTTACTTAGTAAAGAAGTAAGACGACCTCGTAATTATCTCCGGACTAAATTCATTGACTCCGTCAGACTTCATGTTAAAGGCGGCACGGGAGGGACTGGTCTTCCCAAATACGGAGGTATGGGAGGACAGGGAGGCTGTGTCTACTGCGTTGGTAAAGAAAACACCGAATTAAAGAGCATTGTAAAAATGTCCCGTGGAAAAACTGTTAGCGCGGGACATGGTGAAGACAGTAGGAAAACTAAAATAGTCGGCAACCCTGGCTCTGATATCAAATTTGAAGTACCTCTGGGCGTCACAGTTTATAGAGAGGATGGAAAAGTATTGGGCACAATTGACAAGGAAGATGAAACAGTTATATTAGCTAGAGGTGGTCCTGGAGGTACAAAAGATAATAATTTCCTTGGTCACTTTGGTCAGGCACATCACGTGAGGTTGGATCTCAAATTGATTGCAGATGTTGGTCTTGTTGGATTCCCAAATGCTGGCAAAAGTTCACTGCTGAAAGCTATATCTAGAGCAAAGCCTAAGATAGCCAATTACCCCTTCACAACAATCAAACCAAATAAAGGAATAATTAAATATGATGATTTAAGACAAATATCTATAGCAGATTTACCAGGACTTATTGAGGGTGCACATGTTAATATTGGTCTCGGTCATATGTTTCTAAGGCATGTAGAGAGGACCAAACTGCTACTTTTTATAGCTGATGTAGAAGGCTTCCAATTGAGTCCTAAACATCCAAAGAGATCATGCTTTGAAACAGTTATTTTACTCAACAAGGAGTTGGAACTATATGATGCTGACTTACTAAATAAACCTGCCATTTTAGCTATCAACAAAATGGACTTAAAAGGTGCTGAAGATGTGTTTCAAAGTATAAAGGAATCATTTCAAGACATTGATAGATCAATTCAGACAGTACCAACAGAATTAAGGCCAGAAAGAATAATAACATTTGAGGATATTATTAGTATATCAGCTTTAAAGAGTCCTGAGAGTATAAACAAATTGAAAGAGCAAATCAGAAAGAGACTAGATGAGTTCGCAGATGAAAATGACCCAGATATAATAGATTCCAGTAAAGTGTTAAGGCAAAATAGAGCTAAGGTTAAAGAAAGGGGGCCACAAATAACTTGATTAAATGTATATTAATTACAATTTCTTTATATTTATTACCTTCTATTAAGCTAGAGATGTGGTTACTTTAATAAAACAAATCACTCACCATTATGTATTACACTTTTATTACAACATATTAAAAGCTCTATAGTATTCTTTGCCTTATAACCTATTTAATCAAATGAAATAATTTGCCGCTTCTTTCTGCTGTGGATGAAGAGACACAGGATGGGAGGCCCATCATCATTGCCTAGCTTTTCTGACATTCAATATCAGTACTTTTAGATGGCATTTCATTCACTATACAGTCCACATCATACAGAAGCAAGCTATGCAGTTTCACTTAATCTATGTTCCAAACCCATGGTTCATATTTTTATCACAGTAGTTTAAACATCCCAACTCTTATGATTATAACATCAATATACTACATCTACACTTATATGAAATTACAATACACACTAACAAAATATAATTTATGGATTTTCGTCATTTATATTACAAAAAATTCTGGAATAGATCAAATTATTTTCATTCAGTCAATCTCGGAAAGAATCTCTTCTATAATCTATAAGAAATATAAAGTAGTAACTTCTGCACTGCGCTTTCAGCCGTGTTCCCGAGCGATCAATAACTTTCCCGATAAAAAATAACCTACATCCTTTGCCAAGCTCGACTATGTTTCACAATAGATTCGGTGGTTTTGGCGTGAAAGACAGGCAGAGTTACTTTCGCATTTTCAATATTAGTAGGGATATTATAGAAAGTTATATGTGGGTCATAGAGCTTGATTAAATATACTATCTCAATATTATTCAAGATGGTACTTTAAAATATGTAGATAGTATATTTATTAACTCTTTTTAGTTCACTATTGTGACTGCATTATCACAACCATTGTATACAAACAAACATAACTACTTACAAACACATTTTTATGAGCAATCAAATAATAGATCAGAAATAAGATAATTTACATCACCTGTGTTTAGCGAAAAGTATGAATAATATATTTCTTTAAATGTGAATCTCCTTGATATAGAAAATATGGGAGTAGCAGGATATTGTTAAAATATGCATAATTAATAATGGAGACAGTACAGACTAGACAATATAAGCTTACAGACTAATTAATGATTTTTTCATGGGTTAAAATGTAATTAGGTATTTTGTGAAATTATTACTAATGAGTGAAAAAATGATTATTTGTTAATATGAAACAGCAATTGGCAGAAATAAAGTTGAATGCATACATAATTTACTTAAAATAACTTCGTTTCAATTTAGGAGAGCTCAAATAATTTAGCGTTAAAAAGTGCAGTTCATATAAGCTGCAGGTGCTATACATACTTACATTTACTCTAAATATTGGAAGCTGCATGGAAGGAAATTAATTGTAGCATTAACTTTTTTGATATGTTATTTGGGTACCTTAGGAATATGTTTGAACATTTGATCATGCTGAATATTTAGACCTATCCGTAGAACAAAGATACATCTGCCAAATCCCTACTTTAGGGAAGTCACTTGAAGAAAGCACATATTTTACCATTTTTACCCTAATATTTTCTTAATCGGTTTAGAGTATTGATACTTTTACCAACATTACTATAATAACTATATGTTATAGGTACCAAATTGTAGACATAAATAGTGGTTTGGGTTCAACTTACATGGAACTTTGTTCTACGGATAGGTCTATTTAGTTATTCAGTCATATCGCTCCTCTGCCTCCGTGGCGGTTTCAGCGGGAGGCAGCGAGCGACACCTCGGTGCGGCGGCGACACTGCCGCTACTAGCTTCCGACGTCGGCGGTGATGCAGCCTGAGGAGGGTCTGTATTCGCACCACCTACATTCATAATACACATTTATCTAGGGATAACTCTGCCATACAAAAGCTGTGTAAGTAATAACTGTAAAGTAAGAATTATATTATCAGTCCGGGATGCCTTTGCGCTGCAGTAGGACGCAGCGCAAAGGCATCCTCTTTTTTCCTTACTCCTGTCTGGACGAATATACTAGGGTATATTTCCCATATAGATTATTTAAATCCTTTACTTGAAATTCTATCATATTGAATGCCATGTGTCTAGTTTACCACAGATATACATTCTAATTTCTAACATGATATTTAGAAATAATGAGCAGCTTATAAAAATGCTGTAGTTCTTACTATTAGCTGGGTTAAGCCTGTTTGCTTCCAGTGGCAGTGCTCGCTGTTTCTTAGTTGCTGGATCCTCACGCGTATCCTCAACCTGTGCAGGACACTCCAGGTGCACTAAGTGGAATACCTGGACAAAAATATATTATTTAAGTATTGAAAAGTTATGGCTAAACGGCTATAAGTTTAATTATTGTTATTATTACCTCATTGACAGAGTTGTTAGTGCCGACAATTCGTATGATGGAGACCGGGCGCGGCGTGAAGTATATGACTTGCCATGACCTGTAACATTACAAAATGTATATTTAAAGAGCTTCACAAAAGAAATACTTTATCTATACTAATATTATAATGAGGCAAAGTTTAGAGGGGGTAATTTCTGGATCTACAGAACCAATTTTTAATATTTTTTTTTATCATATAGAGTGAGATTGTCATATTGTTGTATAGTATTGTATGCATGAATGCATGTAGCAACCTTCCGAACCGAGCATTAGAATCGACGTTTCATAAGTGCCCGTGAAGGCCTATTTGAATTAATAAATATATTTCATTTCATATCCATATTCCTACAGGAATGGGAAATACTCTGGATGGAAGCTAGTATATTTAAAGAGTAGTTTCGTGACCTGCAAGCATCCCTGGTGCGGTCACAGACCATCTCCCAGTCCCAGTAGTTGAGCGATGTCTCCACGTAGTAGGAGTAGTGGCGGTAGTCGCAGTCCCACAGCAGCAGCCGCAGCGAGCCGAGCAGGTAGGGCTGCGCGAGCTGCACCACGATGGCGCCCGAGCCGAGCTGGTGGCACGTGTAGCCCTGGTCCCAGTCGTAGTGCTCCGTGTCGCCGTTCAGGAGGGCGTTGCGGGAACGGCTGTGGGGGAAGCGTTATTATATAAAAATTTTTTTCATTATACAGTGCGATATAATGTAAAATTTGTAATTGTAAGAATGCTAGTTTTTGGTTGGGCAACGTTGACCAATTTGACAGAAATTTATGATTTTTTTTATCGTCATACCAAAATGCCACAAAAATTTACAATACTTCAAACTGATATCACAATCTTTCATACAAATCTTATACTTCATCCAAATCGATCAAGTTATGTACCTATATATGTGTAATTTATATTTATGCCTCATTGCCTTTTCCTATTTTGGGTCGGCTTTATATATCATGTCCATTTCATTCACCCTTCATATGCACATTTACTTTATACATAGGTAGGTAAAACAAAAGAGTCGTTTTAAGCACTATTCCTTTCATTCGGGCATTCCATACAAGCGCACATATGACCGCAGCCAGCTTTACTAACAACCAAGCCACGGACATCAGCCTGCTGAATTAAGAGTGCGTGCGTGCGTGCGTGTGCGTGTGTATGTGGGTGCGTGTGTGTGTGAGTGCGTGTGCGTGTGTGCGTGTGCCAGTGCGTGCGTGTGTGTATGGTAATACCTGATGCCCTCGATGACGACGGCGGAGAGGTCGACTGTGGCGACATTGTGCAGCGGCTTGACGAGCCCGTTGCTGAGCGGCGGCACGCGAGCCGTGTGCATCGCCTCCAGGGCTACCGCGTGGAACACCTGTTAGACAAATAGAATGATGTATTAACATCATTATTACTTTACGCCTCTGTGCGGTTTCACCCGCGTAGTTAACGTTTCTGTGAGAATATGAGGATAAAATATAGACAATGTTACTCCCTGATAATGTAGCTCTACAATGGTGAAAGAATTTTTGAAATCAACACAGGAGTTTTTGAGTTTCATTACAAACAAACGAACACACAAACTAGTGTAGTTTTTTTTAAGTTATCCCTACTAAACACAAGTTAGAAGCTTAAATGCAATCCCTAAAGACCCTGTATGGAATATATTTACATAGGAGCGATAGGGGTGCGTTAATGTATGAAATTTTATTTATTCGTGAAGACCTGTTATTGGCTTTATGGCATTATTACTCAATGTTATCATGTTTATTTTGGCTGTTGGTCTTCCTAAAATTAATAAATAAATAAATAAATAAAATTATATTTGGTCTGCAACCACAGAGTAACATTTCTGACTGTGAAACGCATCTAAATTTTCTTGGAAGTTTGGCAAATCTTTTCAATTAAACATCAGTAAAAGACCAGAAAATCACCAGATATTAGTGTTCCACCACCATATTGTTAAAACTTAAAAACATCTTTGTCCAGGCATAGACAAATAAAATGCCGTATTTAAGTTTAAGGTATATAATTGAGTAACTAGATATAAGCTGCCTCTCACAACGGATGATTAAGCCGAGTGCTCGAGTGATGTTGACGAACGCGGCGCGCTGCCGCCCTCCTCCCGCTTCTCCTTTCCTCGTCCTCCTCGTCGTCGGTAGTGGTGGAACGGTCTCGGGCGCCTTCATCCTGGCCCTCCTTGAAAGCTAGTTCAGGAATGGATGCTGCTTTCAAGGATTCTGAACTATCATTTACTGGCAAAGGACAGACCTTATTTAAGGCCCGACGTTCTATGCCACGGTGTGTATTGAAATCAGCTACTCTGCAGACCCCGTCTGCCCCGGGGTAAAGTCGGTTAACTCTTCCAAGTTTCCATTGTAGTGGAGAAATATCTTCTTTAAATATAACGACATCGCCTATCTTCAATTCACCTTGGCGAGAACGCCATTTTTGGCGTTGTTGAAGTTCCGCTAAGTATTCTTGACGCCACCGATCCCAAAAATGTCGTCGGAATGTTTCAATCACGTGGTATCTGGTCCGTGGTTTCATTTTCATGTCCGCTGACGATGGTAGTGATGTCAGCGGCCGCCCGATGAGGAAATGACCTGGGGTTAAGGGAGAGAAGTCGAGTGGGTCATTGGATAGGGGAGTAAGGGGTCGGGAATTGAGGATTGCTTCAATTTGTGTAAAAAGCGTGGTCAACTCTTCGAAAGTAAGACTAGTAGTCCCTGCTATTCGTTTAAGATGGTGTTTAGCGCTCTTAACACCGGCTTCCCAGAGTCCCCCGAATGTGGGCGAATATGGAGGAATAAATATAAATTTAATGCCTTCGTTGGCAGAAAAATCCTTAATCGATCGAAGACCGGACCGTAATACCTTTCCCAATTCGTTATTTGCTCCGACAAAATTTTTTGCATTATCGCAACAAATGGTATCAGGCTTGCCCCTTCTAGAAATAAACCGTTTAAGAGACGAAATAAAGGCCTGAGTGCTAAGGTCACTAACTACTTCAAGGTGCAAAGCTTTAGTTGAAAAGCAGACAAATAAACACAAATAACATTTTGAAATTTGATTACCACGGCCCTTTTTTGTAGATATCATGAAGGGTCCCGCAAAATCCGTGCCACAAGTTTGAAAAGGATAAAATTCAGTGACTCTGCTTGACGGTAGGTTTCCCATTAATGGCATCATGGTCTTGCCTTTTAATTTGGTGCAAACCACGCATTTGCGGACCGTACTACGAGCTAAATTCCGGCCACCGATAGGCCAAAATTGTTCTCTGAAGGAGCTAAGAAGAAGCTGAGGACCTGCGTGAAAAAGACGGAGATGTTCAGCTGAGAACAGAATTTTTGTTAAATGATGCTTAGCATCAAGCAGAGCTGGATGCTTTTGTTCGTATGGTATAGCCGCGTTTTTAAGTCGACCGCCCACTCTTAAGATACCCTCACCGTCAACAAAAGGAGATAATTGCAAAATGTTAGATTTAGGTCTAAGTGTCTGACCCTGATTTAATCTGTCGAGTTCAGATGGAAATGATTCCCTTTGTGCTATTTTAATAAGGAAATTTAAAGAAGCCTTGAGTTCTTGTTCGCTTAAGGGACCCTTAGATTTATCCTTTGTTCGACAATTAACAACAAAACGAAAGACATAAGCGAATATCCTTTTTAGTTTTAAAATGTTCGAGTATTTTTCAAATATAAAAAAATTATCTGTATTTGGATTCCGTGTATGGTGAACCCTTATTTCAGGTAAATCTATAGTGACATTAGGTGACACAGGCCATTCCGTTTTAGATTTTATGAGGAACGTTGGACCTTGCCACCATAAATCAAAGTTAACTAAAAGATTTGGTTTTAATCCCCTAGAAGCTAGATCGGCAGGATTGAGGTCTGTGGGGACATGTCTCCACGCACTTCGGTCTGTCAATTCATGGATTTCATTAATTCGGTTACATACAAAAGCCTTTAAGAGTTTTGGTTTTGTTTTAATCCAACCTAACGTAATTGTAGAATCAGACCAAAACGTTTTACTACTTATTTTTTCGCGGATAGCTTCACTTATTTTTGCTGTAAGACGAGCTCCTAAAAGAGCTGCACAGAGTTCAAGCCGTGGTATAGTGACAGATTTCAGGGGAGCAACTCGAGTTTTTGCACATAATAGTCGAGTGGTTACAATGTTGTTACAGTCAATACACCGCAGATACACACAGGCTGCATAGGCATTCTGCGAGGCATCAACAAAACAATGAATCTCTGTAGTGACTGGAGTAGAACACAAAGCAAATCTGGGAACTGATACGTTATGTAAAGTATTGAGATTATTAATGGTATCATTCCAAATTCTTTTAACGTCCTCTGGGACAAGGTCATCCCACTCCAACCTTAGTTTCCATAATGTTTGCATCAGTATTTTTAAAGATATTGTACACGCGCTCAACAGACCTAAAGGATCAAAGATTTTACAAGTGTTGGATAGGATACTCCTTTTTGTGACCTTTTGTTGATCAAGGTCGATATTAATAGAAAATCTTAAAGTATCACTCTTGGGATCCCACATAATACCTAAGATACTGGATTCTTTATTAAGATCAAGAGTTTCAGTCTCAGTTGCATGCGAGAATATGTTAGGACAATTTGTGCGAAATTTATGAATCGGAAAGCATGCAGAAGAAAGAGTTTCAGTTACAGCCTTGTAGATATGAGCTAACTGAGCCTCTGTTGATGCCCCGGTTAAGAGATCATCAATATAGAAATCCTCTTTGATAACCCTTGATACATCTGCGTCAGTACATTCCATTGCTAACTGTAATAAACATCTCGTACTTAAGAAGGGTGCCGAAGCAGTCCCGTAGGTTACTGTATTAAGTTGTAACGTGTCAATGGGTTTCGACTCATCGTCACGCCATAATATAAGTTGTAAGTGACGTTGAGCTTCTTGTATCATAACCTGTCTATACATTTTAATTATGTCTCCAGATAGAACGTATTTATGTTGACGAAAACGTATAAGAATATTAAAAAGTTCGTCTTGTACTACCGGACCTATACATTGAATATCATTTAAGGATTTCCCTGAAGTGGTTTTGGCTGAGGCATCATATACTACCCGCAGTTTGGTAGTTTCGCTTGACACCTTAATGACAGCATGATGTGGCATAAAATAACCAAAGGTAGGTCTTTTAATTTTAGTTAAATGACCAAGAGTTTTGTATTCTTGAATAAAATCGTGATAATTTATCTTTAAGTTTAAGTTTTTATTTAGTTTTTTCTCTAGACTAAGGAATCGCTTCTCAGCAATTTTGTACGAATCACCAAGTAATTCATTAGGTGAGTCTCGAATAGGCATTAAGACCGAAAATCTACCGTCATCCAAGCGAATGGTATTTTTATTAAAATGTTGTTCACAAAATTCATCGTCTGGCGTGTAAATTAATTTAGAAGTAGGAATTTCTTCAAGATTCCAAAATTTTGATATGTTATCGTTAATTTCTTTTGTTAAACTCAACTTACATTGAACCATTTTGTTGCCATTTTGTGAACTATTAAGTGGACCTGCCACTACCCAACCAAATTTAGAGTTCTGTAGAATAGGTCTCCCGGGCCCTAGTTTAATTTGATTATGAGTTATTACATCATAGAATATTTCAGCACCTAACAGTAGATCGACTTCAGAAGGATGATGAAAACTCGGATCAGCCAACTTAACATCTGCAGGTAATTGAAGTTCGGACAAGTTGATAGGAGAATTCGGTAAGAGCCCTGTAATTTTAGGAATGACCAAACAATTAAGATGTGTATTAAAGGGTAACACTAAAGACTTAATTTTCAATTCACAGACGTCAGCGATACGAACAGGTACATTATCTATTCCAGTTACGTAAGTATTTGTTGGTTTACTCATTAATTTCATTTTATTTTTCAGGGTTAAGGTTACGAAGGACGACTGGCTACCTGCGTCGAGAAGAGCACGAACGTGGTAAGTAATGTTATTTTCAGGATTTACAACTTCGATCATAGCGGTGCCTAGAAGAATCTGACTTGTTGTCTGCTGCGCTGACAATGCCACAGGTAAGGAACTTAAGACTGTGTCCGCGTTGTCTTGATTGATGTGCAAAAGACTATTGTGTTTTTGTTTGCAGATTCTACAGGTGCCCAAACGGCAATCGGTAGCAGTGTGACCTCTGCGTAAACAATTTAAACACAAATTAAGGTTTGAGGCTTCACTTGTTTTGTTCTCTGGAGATAATTTTCTAAATGATTCGCAGTCAATAATTCGATGTTGATTGTTACATAATGGACATAGCAAGGTAGGCTTAGTTTGTGTAGAAGAAGCAAAATTCTTAGATACTATTTTATTCGGTGATAAAGTTTTATTATGCGGTGAGTATTTATTATGAAATTCATACCTTTTACCATCCTTATTAACTGTCGAGACTCTAAGATCGGGCTTTTCGATCCTGTTAACGAGTACCGTTTCAATAACATCCGCTCGATTACGTAAGAATGTAAGAAACTCTGTTAAGGTAGGTAAATCGGATGAATTATTTTTTGATTCCTCCCATTTGCGCAATGTATTAGGATCTAATTTGGTTGAAATTATATAAATGACGAGTACGTCCCACTTGTCTGTGGGTAAGCCTAAGTTTTCTAACGCTCTTAAGTTTTTTGAAACATGATCAATTAAGTAACGAATGGCCTTAAACGACTCGCGGACAATGGGATCTAAATTAAAAAGTGCCTTTAAGTGATTGTTAATGAGTATTTTTTTATTGTCAAATCTTTCACAGACCAAGTTCCATGCCAATGTATAGTTATGTGATGTAAATTCAATAGATTTAATTACGGTTAACGCACTGCCTTCTAATGATGACCTGAGGTAGTGAAATTTATTTATATTAGAAATTGAGTCATTGGAGTGTATCAATGAATCGAACGTGTCCCTAAACTCCAACCATTTGAGGTAATTTCCGTCAAATGTTGGTAACTTAATGGTAGGTAATTTTATGTTATTAAAGTTATTGCAACCACCGCTTGAACTGCACACCGATCTACACTGACCTTCTACCCTTGGTTCTTTTGATTCTCGGTTCATGGAGAATGACTCAATAATTTGTTGAGTGAGTGAAATTATAGGATAATATTGATTTTCAAACAAATCCCTTTCGTCCTGTTGATCTTCGAACATAATTTCCAATTTTGTCTGAACATTATCGAACTCAAAATATAATGCTTCGATTCGATTTAATCTAATTGTTACTTCTTTTATTTGCAAATCACTTAATTTATCTATACTAATCAGTTTAATGTTTGACATATAGTCTATAAATCTTGTTAAGCGTCCCTTAATTGAACCCCGCAAAGCCCTTAATTCCTTAGCCGACATTACTTCTTCGTCCGGTTTATTTTTAGAAGGAACAGATAATAAATTACTACCGGTTTTACGTGTGGTTCTTTCGGTATCAGATCTATCAGAGGTAGACATTTTAAAACAATATAAATGAAATGGGTAAAGAAAATTGTGCAATAAATCAATATAACGGTAACGATTGAGGGTTGGTTTTCGAACGTTACGGTGTAATGGAGTGCCGGCCGGGGAACGCTACGGTGTAATGGGGTGCCGGCCGGGGAACGCTACGGTGTAATGGGCGGCCGTCCGGTTAAGTCGGTCACGCGCAGTGCGAGTGATCGCCTTCACTATTAGTTACTACGCAGTTACTTTATGTTAAAGAATCAACCACACACCCTACACAAATTGAAGATGATTTTAGGAATAGAAAACAAAGGATAGTCACTTTCCTGGCTTTCGGCGTAGGTATGTAGCTCCAACGGTTCAATGAATGTGAATGTACTTCTTGTCAGTGGACTTCTTATCAGTGGACTTCTCATCCGAATATTGCAGTCCTGTCACGGTCGCCAAATTTGTCCAGGCATAGACAAATAAAATGCCGTATTTAAGTTTAAGGTATATAATTGAGTAACTAGATATAAGCTGCCTCTCACAACGGATGATTAAGCCGAGTGCTCGAGTGATGTTGACGAACGCGGCGCGCTGCCGCCCTCCTCCCGCTTCTCCTTTCCTCGTCCTCCTCGTCGTCGGTAGTGGTGGAACGGTCTCGGGCGCCTTCAATCTTCAACTAATCCATCACACTTATAGCATTTACTTATATGTGTTGCCAAGATTGAACATGAAATTGCTTTATGAACAGGTCATTTACAAAGGACGCGACACAGAACATCCGAATCAGTCATTCAGTCACCCGCCGTCCTTCAAATCATATCACAACAGCACCAAATTATACCATGATCTCGGCTCTTGTTTCCTCCCGTGTCGGTGGTATGACGCTGACCTTGTTGACAGTGTTGCTGGTGCCCACGATTCTGATGTACTGGACCACGCGCGGCTCGAAGTACAGGTTCTGCCACGAGCGGCAGAAGTATGCGCTGTGGTCGATCACTCGCACCCAGTCTTTCTGGTCCACTGACACTTCTATGTAGTATGCGTATGACCTGGAAATGTTATCATGATGATAAATTGTCCTTTACAAGGACTGACTAGGACGTAACGGTCACTTTACTTCATTTCTAGGAATAAAAGTAGCATAATGTATTACAAATTTTAACGCGGTTTTCTACAATAAATTGAGTGATTCAAGAAGAAGGTTTAGCACAGTTTATTACTGGTGGTTTCAACCGCGTTCTTGGGTGATAATTTTTTCCCGGTCCACAATTTTGATGAAGTTGATAATTGTTAGTAACAAATTTCATCCAGATCCCTTCAGCCGTTATGGACATCTACATATTCTCACAAATTTTCATATATTGTTTAATTCTGTTATAAATTGTTTCATAATGTAGTTCAATACTGTTCCACATCATCACTACATAGTATAAAATAAAGTCGCTATCCGCCGTCTGGCTGTCCTTATGTATGCTTAGATCTTTAAAACTACGCAACGGATTTTGATGCGGTTTTTTTTGTAGATAGAGTGATTCATAAGGAAGGTTTATAGGTATAAATCATTATGCTATGACGAATAGGAGCGGAGCATCAATCAAAACTGTTGCAAAAACGGGCAAGTGACGCTAAGTGACGTTTCTAGTACCATCGCTAAAAAGGGAAATTGAGAAACATTTCTTAATCTTATTATAATAAGCATCATACGACCCCCCCCCCCCCTATCCAGTAGGGTCTCTTCTCCACAAAAGTTGGGCACCCCTGCTCTATATAGTGGTACCTGTTGTCGCGGTCCCACAGCAGCAACCTCAGATGGTTGATGATGGTGGTGGTGGCGAGGCGCACCAGGATGCCGGGGTTGTCGGCCGCGTCGCTGATCGTGTGCCGCGTGTAGCCGCGCTCCATGTCGTACGTGTCCGTGTCGCCGTCCAGCAGCGCCGACCGCATGTCGCCGTATGTACCTGTTGTCGCGGTCCCACAGCAGCAACCTCAGATGGTTGATGATGGTGGTGGTGGCGAGGCGCACCAGGATGCCGGGGTTGTCGGCCGCGTCGCTGATCGTGTGCCGCGTGTAGCCGCGCTCCATGTCGTACGTGTCCGTGTCGCCGTCCAGCAGCGCCGACCGCATGTCGCCGTATGTACCTGTTGTCGCGGTCCCACAGCAGCAACCTCAGATGGTTGATGATGGTGGTGGTGGCGAGGCGCACCAGGATGCCGGGGTTGTCGGCCGCGTCGCTGATCGTGTGCCGCGTGTAGCCGCGCTCCATGTCGTACGTGTCCGTGTCGCCGTCCAGCAGCGCCGACCGCATGTCGCCGTATGTACCTGTTGTCGCGGTCCCACAGCAGCAACCTCAGATGGTTGATGATGGTGGTGGTGGCGAGGCGCACCAGGATGCCGGGGTTGTCGGCCGCGTCGCTGATCGTGTGCCGCGTGTAGCCGCGCTCCATGTCGTACGTGTCCGTGTCGCCGTCCAGCAGCGCCGACCGCATGTCGCCGTATGTACCTGTTGTCGCGGTCCCACAGCAGCAACCTCAGATGGTTGATGATGGTGGTGGTGGCGAGGCGCACCAGGATGCCGGGGTTGTCGGCCGCGTCGCTGATCGTGTGCCGCGTGTAGCCGCGCTCCATGTCGTACGTGTCCGTGTCGCCGTCCAGCAGCGCCGACCGCATGTCGCCGTATGTACCTGTTGTCGCGGTCCCACAGCAGCAACCTCAGATGGTTGATGATGGTGGTGGTGGCGAGGCGCACCAGGATGCCGGGGTTGTCGGCCGCGTCGCTGATCGTGTGCCGCGTGTAGCCGCGCTCCATGTCGTACGTGTCCGTGTCGCCGTCCAGCAGCGCCGACCGCATGTCGCCGTATGTACCTGTTGTCGCGGTCCCACAGCAGCAACCTCAGATGGTTGATGATGGTGGTGGTGGCGAGGCGCACCAGGATGCCGGGGTTGTCGGCCGCGTCGCTGATCGTGTGCCGCGTGTAGCCGCGCTCCATGTCGTACGTGTCCGTGTCGCCGTCCAGCAGCGCCGACCGCATGTCGCCGTATGTACCTGTTGTCGCGGTCCCACAGCAGCAACCTCAGATGGTTGATGATGGTGGTGGTGGCGAGGCGCACCAGGATGCCGGGGTTGTCGGCCGCGTCGCTGATCGTGTGCCGCGTGTAGCCGCGCTCCATGTCGTACGTGTCCGTGTCGCCGTCCAGCAGCGCCGACCGCATGTCGCCGTATGTACCTGTTGTCGCGGTCCCACAGCAGCAACCTCAGATGGTTGATGATGGTGGTGGTGGCGAGGCGCACCAGGATGCCGGGGTTGTCGGCCGCGTCGCTGATCGTGTGCCGCGTGTAGCCGCGCTCCATGTCGTACGTGTCCGTGTCGCCGTCCAGCAGCGCCGACCGCATGTCGCCGTATGTACCTGTTGTCGCGGTCCCACAGCAGCAACCTCAGATGGTTGATGATGGTGGTGGTGGCGAGGCGCACCAGGATGCCGGGGTTGTCGGCCGCGTCGCTGATCGTGTGCCGCGTGTAGCCGCGCTCCATGTCGTACGTGTCCGTGTCGCCGTCCAGCAGCGCCGACCGCATGTCGCCGTATGTACCTGTTGTCGCGGTCCCACAGCAGCAACCTCAGATGGTTGATGATGGTGGTGGTGGCGAGGCGCACCAGGATGCCGGGGTTGTCGGCCGCGTCGCTGATCGTGTGCCGCGTGTAGCCGCGCTCCATGTCGTACGTGTCCGTGTCGCCGTCCAGCAGCGCCGACCGCATGTCGCCGTATGTACCTGTTGTCGCGGTCCCACAGCAGCAACCTCAGATGGTTGATGATGGTGGTGGTGGCGAGGCGCACCAGGATGCCGGGGTTGTCGGCCGCGTCGCTGATCGTGTGCCGCGTGTAGCCGCGCTCCATGTCGTACGTGTCCGTGTCGCCGTCCAGCAGCGCCGACCGCATGTCGCCGTATGTACCTGTTGTCGCGGTCCCACAGCAGCAACCTCAGATGGTTGATGATGGTGGTGGTGGCGAGGCGCACCAGGATGCCGGGGTTGTCGGCCGCGTCGCTGATCGTGTGCCGCGTGTAGCCGCGCTCCATGTCGTACGTGTCCGTGTCGCCGTCCAGCAGCGCCGACCGCATGTCGCCGTATGTACCTGTTGTCGCGGTCCCACAGCAGCAACCTCAGATGGTTGATGATGGTGGTGGTGGCGAGGCGCACCAGGATGCCGGGGTTGTCGGCCGCGTCGCTGATCGTGTGCCGCGTGTAGCCGCGCTCCATGTCGTACGTGTCCGTGTCGCCGTCCAGCAGCGCCGACCGCATGTCGCCGTATGTACCTGTTGTCGCGGTCCCACAGCAGCAACCTCAGATGGTTGATGATGGTGGTGGTGGCGAGGCGCACCAGGATGCCGGGGTTGTCGGCCGCGTCGCTGATCGTGTGCCGCGTGTAGCCGCGCTCCATGTCGTACGTGTCCGTGTCGCCGTCCAGCAGCGCCGACCGCATGTCGCCGTATGTACCTGTTGTCGCGGTCCCACAGCAGCAACCTCAGATGGTTGATGATGGTGGTGGTGGCGAGGCGCACCAGGATGCCGGGGTTGTCGGCCGCGTCGCTGATCGTGTGCCGCGTGTAGCCGCGCTCCATGTCGTACGTGTCCGTGTCGCCGTCCAGCAGCGCCGACCGCATGTCGCCGTATGTACCTGTTGTCGCGGTCCCACAGCAGCAACCTCAGATGGTTGATGATGGTGGTGGTGGCGAGGCGCACCAGGATGCCGGGGTTGTCGGCCGCGTCGCTGATCGTGTGCCGCGTGTAGCCGCGCTCCATGTCGTACGTGTCCGTGTCGCCGTCCAGCAGCGCCGACCGCATGTCGCCGTATGTACCTGTTGTCGCGGTCCCACAGCAGCAACCTCAGATGGTTGATGATGGTGGTGGTGGCGAGGCGCACCAGGATGCCGGGGTTGTCGGCCGCGTCGCTGATCGTGTGCCGCGTGTAGCCGCGCTCCATGTCGTACGTGTCCGTGTCGCCGTCCAGCAGCGCCGACCGCATGTCGCCGTATGTACCTGTTGTCGCGGTCCCACAGCAGCAACCTCAGATGGTTGATGATGGTGGTGGTGGCGAGGCGCACCAGGATGCCGGGGTTGTCGGCCGCGTCGCTGATCGTGTGCCGCGTGTAGCCGCGCTCCATGTCGTACGTGTCCGTGTCGCCGTCCAGCAGCGCCGACCGCATGTCGCCGTATGTACCTGTTGTCGCGGTCCCACAGCAGCAACCTCAGATGGTTGATGATGGTGGTGGTGGCGAGGCGCACCAGGATGCCGGGGTTGTCGGCCGCGTCGCTGATCGTGTGCCGCGTGTAGCCGCGCTCCATGTCGTACGTGTCCGTGTCGCCGTCCAGCAGCGCCGACCGCATGTCGCCGTATGTACCTGTTGTCGCGGTCCCACAGCAGCAACCTCAGATGGTTGATGATGGTGGTGGTGGCGAGGCGCACCAGGATGCCGGGGTTGTCGGCCGCGTCGCTGATCGTGTGCCGCGTGTAGCCGCGCTCCATGTCGTACGTGTCCGTGTCGCCGTCCAGCAGCGCCGACCGCATGTCGCCGTATGTACCTGTTGTCGCGGTCCCACAGCAGCAACCTCAGATGGTTGATGATGGTGGTGGTGGCGAGGCGCACCAGGATGCCGGGGTTGTCGGCCGCGTCGCTGATCGTGTGCCGCGTGTAGCCGCGCTCCATGTCGTACGTGTCCGTGTCGCCGTCCAGCAGCGCCGACCGCATGTCGCCGTATGTACCTGTTGTCGCGGTCCCACAGCAGCAACCTCAGATGGTTGATGATGGTGGTGGTGGCGAGGCGCACCAGGATGCCGGGGTTGTCGGCCGCGTCGCTGATCGTGTGCCGCGTGTAGCCGCGCTCCATGTCGTACGTGTCCGTGTCGCCGTCCAGCAGCGCCGACCGCATGTCGCCGTATGTACCTGTTGTCGCGGTCCCACAGCAGCAACCTCAGATGGTTGATGATGGTGGTGGTGGCGAGGCGCACCAGGATGCCGGGGTTGTCGGCCGCGTCGCTGATCGTGTGCCGCGTGTAGCCGCGCTCCATGTCGTACGTGTCCGTGTCGCCGTCCAGCAGCGCCGACCGCATGTCGCCGTATGTACCTGTTGTCGCGGTCCCACAGCAGCAACCTCAGATGGTTGATGATGGTGGTGGTGGCGAGGCGCACCAGGATGCCGGGGTTGTCGGCCGCGTCGCTGATCGTGTGCCGCGTGTAGCCGCGCTCCATGTCGTACGTGTCCGTGTCGCCGTCCAGCAGCGCCGACCGCATGTCGCCGGACACCACGCGGGCGCCGCGCTTCACCGTCGCCACGTTCTCTTCCGGCACTGTGGGTTACACATAATTAACTAAGCAAGGCCCTGGGCTCCCCCAGTCTAGACGGGGCACTGGTCGACGAAGTGGTCGTCTCCCTATTCCCCCCTCGGTTCGACCTCCGCCGCCGCT
Source organism: Thyatira batis (assembly GCA_905147785.2). NCBI lineage: Eukaryota > Metazoa > Arthropoda > Insecta > Lepidoptera > Drepanidae > Thyatira > Thyatira batis. The sequence goes on from LR990489.1 coordinate 11,726,738, forward strand.
TTCTCCAGCCAGTTGCATTCAGACACTTCGGAGGACAAATTCGGGGCGCCGAGAACCGCCCCGGGCCCCGAAGCCTCCTCCAGCCAGTTGCATTCGGACACTTCCCCGGCACCAGGGTCGGGGAACAAATTCGGGGCGGCGAGAACCGCCCCGGGCCCCGAAGCCTCCTCCAGCCAGTTGCATTCGGACACTTCCCCGGCACCAGGGTCGGGGAACAAATTCGGGGCGGCGAGAACCGCCCCGGGCCCCGAAGCCTCCTCCAGCCAGTTGCATTCGGACACTTCCCCGGCACCAGGGTCGGGGAACAAATTCGGGGCGGCGAGAACCGCCCCGGGCCCCGAAGCCTCCTCCTGCCAGTTGCATTCGGACACTTCCCCGGCACCAGGGTCGGGGAACAAATTCGGGGCGGCGAGAACCGCCCCGGGCCCCGAAGCCTCCTCCAGCCAGTTGCATTCGGACACTTCCCCGGCACCAGGGTCGGGGAACAAATTCGGGGCGGCGAGAACCGCCCCGGGCCCCGAAGCCTCCTCCAGCCAGTTGCATTCGGACACTTCCCCGGCACCAGGGTCGGGGAACAAATTCGGGGCGGCGAGAACCGCCCCGGGCCCCGAAGCCTCCTCCAGCCAGTTGCATTCGGACACTTCCCCGGCACCAGGGTCGGGGAACAAATTCGGGGCGGCGAGAACCGCCCCGGGCCCCGAAGCCTCCTCCAGCCAGTTGCATTCGGACACTTCCCCGGCACCAGGGTCGGGGAACAAATTCGGGGCGGCGAGAACCGCCCCGGGCCCCGAAGCCTCCTCCAGCCAGTTGCATTCGGACACTTCCCCGGCACCAGGGTCGGGGAACAAATTCGGGGCGGCGAGAACCGCCCCGGGCCCCGAAGCCTCCTCCAGCCAGTTGCATTCGGACACTTCCCCGGCACCAGGGTCGGGGAACAAATTCGGGGCGGCGAGAACCGCCCCGGGCCCCGAAGCCTCCTCCTGCCAGTTGCATTCGGACACTTCCCCGGCACCAGGGTCGGGGAACAAATTCGGGGCGGCGAGAACCGCCCCGGGCCCCGAAGCCTCCTCCAGCCAGTTGCATTCGGACACTTCCCCGGCACCAGGGTCGGGGAACAAATTCGGGGCGGCGAGAACCGCCCCGGGCCCCGAAGCCTCCTCCAGCCAGTTGCATTCGGACACTTCCCCGGCACCAGGGTCGGGGAACAAATTCGGGGCGGCGAGAACCGCCCCGGGCCCCGAAGCCTCCTCCAGCCAGTTGCATTCGGACACTTCCCCGGCACCAGGGTCGGGGAACAAATTCGGGGCGGCGAGAACCGCCCCGGGCCCCGAAGCCTCCTCCAGCCAGTTGCATTCGGACACTTCCCCGGCACCAGGGTCGGGGAACAAATTCGGGGCGGCGAGAACCGCCCCGGGCCCCGAAGCCTCCTCCAGCCAGTTGCATTCGGACACTTCCCCGGCACCAGGGTCGGGGAACAAATTCGGGGCGGCGAGAACCGCCCCGGGCCCCGAAGCCTCCTCCTGCCAGTTGCATTCGGACACTTCCCCGGCACCAGGGTCGGGGAACAAATTCGGGGCGGCGAGAACCGCCCCGGGCCCCGACGGTGTGCCAGGGATCATCCTGGCAATCGCGCTGGAGGAGGAGGAGTTCAGCAAAAGGGTGAGGTCCCTGTTCTTCGCGTGCATGGAGCAGGGTCGATTCCCATGGCGTTGGGAAACGAGCAGACTGGTCCGTCTGCAGAAGGACGGTCGCCCGGCCGATCAAGGAGAGACTGCGGTACCACGGCGTACCGTAGTACCTCCAGGAGGTCATCGCCGATGTTGTGTCCCCGACGGGGGAGGGCAGCAACAGCCGTGGGAGGAGAGAGATGGCGTGCGATGTACCACAGAGTTCCCGGATACTCACATAACAATCCCCGGTGCCTGAGCGCCGTGGTGTTGGTCTGCGTCTTCTCCTGTATGGCGTCGAGCAGCATGTCGGGCGTCACCAGCGGGAAGGGCCGCACCACGCGCAGCAACTCCTCCAAGCTCATCAGGGTTAGACGCACGCACTTGAGGATCTTCTCCTGAATAGAGGAAAACAGTGGTGAAATAGACCATACTATGAGACCTGCCTGTTTATAAATTATAATACACTAGCTGCCTCCGCGCGGTTTTACCCGCGTAGTTCCGGTTTCGTTCCCGTGGGAATACAGGGATAAAATATAGCCTATGTTACTCAGTGATAATGTAGCTTTCTGATGAAAAAAGAATTTTTAAAATCTATCCAGTACTTTTTGAGTTTATTCGTTCCACACAAAAATACAAAAATACAAATCTTTCCTCTTTATAATATTAGTATAGATGAATAATCTTAAATCCAAAACCTTTGACTTCTAGAAACCAAAACCATGTAAATTGTACACCCTGTGACCTTCCACAATGTAACATATCAAGAACTGAAATTTTTGAAAAGATTTTTTTTTATTCAAATACTCCTTTACAAGTTGATAGTCACACACTAATTCTCAGTTCGGAAAGTTGCTTTTGCTGAGATAGTAGGTCCTTCTCAAAATAGGCCACTTGGAAAACAACTAACAAATTCTTAAATACACTTACCACTTGCGCCTGACCTCCGACTGACTTGACCCACATCTGGTTGGCATTGAACCAGTTGCACACAGCTTTGAAGATGTCCACCTCGGGTGCGAAGAACGAGTCGCGCTCGAGAAGACCTTGCAGCGCTTCCTACATACAAATATCATCATCAGCTCATATACATCTCCACTGGAGCGACAGGGGTTTTAGGCCGTAGTCCACCACACACACAGGCCTAATACAGATTGAGGACTTCACATGCCTTTGAATATGACATCTCAGGCATGCAGGTTTCCTTACGATGTTTTCCTTTACCAAAATACACTGGATTAAATATTATTAAATATTTCTACACCAGCACTGGTCGAATATGCAGATCTAATTATAAGCCCATCTTACTGTACCATATTCTTTGAAATAAATAAATTATTATTATTATAAATCCATACATAGGTTAAAGAGTGATCAAAATTAAGACACCATGGCTAACATTGTATGTGTGTTTCTTCTGTGTTTAATACATAAGTATTACTTATTTATATATTTGCTAGTTACTGAAGGAGTATACTTACAACAGATAGTTGTAGAAAGGATTCATGCTGCAGGACTTCAATTGCATTTTTGTCCAAGAAGTTGTAGCAGTAATCCATCAACCCGTCCAAGCCATACAACCTGTGAACCACGTACATTTACTAAACATTTCCTGCTAAAATCGTAAGTACTTATGGGTATTAGTTCTTTTACTTATGTGCGCTTTTATCACATAAGCTTGAACAAGTTCAATTGCTGCATATTATTATATACTTTATTTCTCTCCGCGGTTTCCCCAAATAAAATGTTTGGGGTTCTTCAAGTAGGGAGTGAAGAGATTTTTACAGGGTCGGCAACGCGTGAGTGACGCCACTGGTGTTGCAAGCGTCCATAGGCTAAGGTAACTGCTTCCCATCACCTGATGATGGCAATCTTAGTGTTATAAAAAAAAGGTAGGTAGTTTAAATTTTTTCACATACCTTGCTGCATCCAGCACAGAGCAAACATTCCTCAGCGCGAGCACCTGGCGCAGGTAGTCGGATATGGCAGCCTCCAGCTCTTGGAAGTTGAACTGGTGGGCTAGCCCCAGCATGTCCAGCACTGTGTCCTCTCTAAGCACCGAGAGGCCCATGTGGCCTGTGAGGGTGTTGGAATTTCGACTTTATTAACATGAATTTTGGGTAGATAATAGATTAGCATTTGCATTTACATCACATGTTAAATATGGGATAGTTAGAGAAGGACCAAGTAGGTATCAAATGCAGTTTAAATGTGACAAGGAAAATAGAACTTTAGCTGAAAGTACTTAAATTCAATTTTAGTTTAAAGTAATTTTCCAATGCCAATGTTAATTATGTAATATTTTAATGTGATTACCTGAATATACATAGCGCAGGAGAGCTTTGAAAGCCTGAAGCGGTGCCTGCAACTCCACTTCAGACTACAATGAAAACAACAAGTCTTAAATGAAATCATACTAACACATTCTGAAAATAATTGAGAGGATAAAAATCATTTATTTAATTTTATTTCAATTTACTGATGCATCTGAGAAGTACCTATATGCTGGAATTTTATAATGTAAAAATAAAAATTAAATATAAATTGCCAATAAAAGTTTTAGAAAATTAAGCAAGTTACCTGATTAGCCTCTCGCATCCCGCCATAAAGTAAGGCTCTGAAGTAATCACTGCTGGCAGCGAGGATCACCTTGTGGGCAGGTATCCGCTGCCCTTCCACTATGAGGGTCACATCAGAATACTCCGAGGATAGGCACAAGGACCCTATGTGTTCCGACAGGTGGCCTGAGAACAAGTGATGATGAACATGGTAAATGAACTTATTTTGTTGTTTTTTTTTGTCTGATTATGGATTTTTTTATTATTAAAATGAACTTTTATCATATTCTTTCAATGTAGAAATCCTTTTAAGGTTCAATACTAAATCTACTAGCAGTAGTTAAATGTTTTAATGGTATTCGCCAAATTGATTCTATGAGCAAAATTCACTTGATATGAAATATATTATTAATTCAAATGGTTTTCACAGGCACTTATAAAATGTTGACTCAAATGCTTGCTTAGGAAGGTGGCTTTTGCTCAGAAGAGGGTATGTATTTGCTTGTTTTAGAAAATTTATATTAATAATTTTATAGCTTCAGGTTTAGTTTCATGGGGCCACTGAACTCAAATCAATTTATTTTCTAGATATTCAAAATATCCATAAACTCCTTAAATTTCAATAAAGGTTAACACTTACTGATATGCTCAATGTCTCCGACTCGTGTATTTGGAGTGCTGTTCACAGATATGTATTGATGCTGGCTGCTCATCTTCCAGCTCGCACATCCAAAGTAGTCTAGCTTTCACTGTAGGAAACATGTATTTTTTTATTAATATAAAAATCAACATCTTAGGACATTTTCCACACATGACCAATCTAATTCTAAACTAAGCAGAGATTATCCTATGGTAATCAGATAGCTTATATACTACTTTTAAACACATACTTAATTTATAAAGCTTTTTACATAAAAAACAGAAATATTCATTGTATGCGTGAGTATCTCTGTTTTATCCATGTCATCACCAAAATAATAGTTTTTCCCGGGTGGGATTTAAACCCACTACCAAGGGCTTGAGAGCCAGGGTCACTAATCACAGAGTAAACCGGTATGACAATATTAACCATTGACTTTGAACTATTAAAGAAAATAATGGTAGTAAGAAATTATACATAACATAATTACTAAGGTTTCTTTAAGCTTTATTTATGAACAAGTGAAGGTAAAGTCTTTAAGTAGTAAGTATAATGCCTTTAACATAATTTTATACAGTTTGCGAGTGCTTTCAACTTTTAAGTAGGGGTTCTTAAGGAAACAATAACAAACATATATGGTCATTAACAGTACAAATATCAAATGTATGAACATGCCGAACATGTAATTAAGTAAATATATGTTTTCATAATATGCATATCACAAGTAGATGCATGTTAATAACAATTCAGATAATTATTTAAGTAGGTAGCCAAACATCTAATCTAATGAATATGAACGTAGTTATTCTATTTGATGAATACTTCTTTCCCCAAACCGCAATATTGTTTCGCAATTTACATATTTTAAAATGAAGAATCATTCGGATTAAAATGGTAGAGAAAATTTAAGAAATAATAATTACACGTTTACCTCGATGTTATACCTTGGCCCTTGAACAGCACAATTAAAAAATGTTACTTTATGCAATCTAATAGCGAGATGCAAGCAAAACACAATTCCTAAGTATTCCTAACTAAAATCATACATTAAAACATTGCACAACAAACAAAACTAGTATTATTATTAATCAGTTAAGAATTTATTTACGTAAAACGTATTTACGATTACTATGATCAATAAAGTAAAGTAGATAGATAGTATGTCTGTGGTTTTAGATCAGCGTTGCCAGATATAACGTGGGAAATCCTACGAATGAGATAGTAAAAAAACTCGTGGGACATACCCACGAGTTTTTTTAACGGACGTTAAAAAAGCGTTTCAAACACAACAAATGCATTTCCAATTACCCTAATATGGTCAATTTCCAACGAACAAAGTTGAAAATGCAACACCGCTCAATAAAAAAGCGTCGCGTTTTACTAACGTACCATTAAAAATTTCAATCTAATGTACCTCTCCATACATAAGGGTAAAAAAACCAACAGTAAATTCAAAGAGAAAATAAATAATTCTTACTAGCCAATTATTATGTCGATCCATTAGTATTTTATGTATTTCGCTTATTTAATATGCCCTCGCCTCGCCCTATTTCTGTGGTGAAATATTTGTGGCAAGTTAAAATCTTATTATCCTTGACAAAGTACAGACAACCTGCGCAAAAAAGAGATAATAGAAGTATGATATACATATCTAGGAAATCAGGAGTAACCAGGAACAGGAGAGATTTATTATTTTTATTTGTTATACCTTGTTTGTTGCGTTACGTAGAGTAGTGACATAGCTATTTCAGACCGACGGCCGCGCCATTATTTTTTTTCTAATGTTATAAGTAACCAGGAACAGGAGAGATTTATTATTTTTATTTGTTATACCTTGTTTGTTGCGTTACGTAGAGTAGTGACATAGCTATTTCAGACCGACGGCCGCGCCATTATTTTTTTTCTAATGTTATGTATGCATTTTTCATCTTATACACAATCTTGAAAAGTAACATATTTAATTGAATTCATCTGTCTAACATGTTTTCTGGACTCTTTTCGGACATCACAAGAGCTTTGATATAAATAATATAATTTGAAGTATTACTAACCAATTAACCATCACGTTAGAAATGCTTAAGTTTCTTAGCGGGAAACGGTAGAGACTCGTTCGTTTCCGGTTCCGTCTATGGTGACTCAAAAGGCATGGTGAGTGTAGTATCTATGTATGAATGTGTATTAATATTAGTGAAACGTAATCTTATAGATGTTAAAGACTATAGCATATTTCGATTATTCTTACTTAATTTAAATTATTGTACTTAATAATACATATCATAAATAAATATGGAAAGTAAATTATTTATTAGGTATAACAAAATCTTTAAAATTATAGCTTGGCAAAAAAGAGTGTGGAATAAATGAGGTCGCTCCTATCGCACCTGTGGCAACCCCGGATACTACGACTAAAAACTTTTTGATACTTGTTATTTTTGGGACATGATTCCAATCCCGAGTGGTTCAGTCCCTCGGAAGGCTTAAATGTCCAGTATTAACAATGTTAATAGTGGGCGGTGGTGGATACCTCCCACAGACATGACAGACAAATAATCATGCCTCCGAGGGCAGTCTAATTGTGGGATTGTTAGGAATTGATGATAATAATTTGGGTACGAGGTTAAGAAAAAAACACTTTTTTTAAAAGCAATATTTTATTACAATGCAAACTGTTCAAAAACACTTTCATCTAAGTACTTGATCCCAGAAAAGTCCACATTTTGGCTCGAGCTTCCTGCTACTTCAGAATCACTAGAATATTCTGAAAAATCACTGAGATGACATTTGTTTCACCTACTTTAACAATTTTTCTTACTGTGTTGACAGTTGTTCCTAAAACAAAAATAAAGTTTCTTATTATTAGTTTCATACTCATTATTATCAAGTATCAATAATGGAGGTTAGAGTATACGAGACTTTTCAAACTACAAAACATAACCTCAACTTTAAATTTCTATAAACAACACTTAAACTTACTTTAATCTGCGTATCAACAAAACTACGCATTGAAAACATTTATAAAACCTTACTTTAAGGTACAATGACTTATTTAAGGTACATAAATACCTGTCATATCAGCAGTTCTTTGGTAAACATTGTCGATATCGGACAAAACTTATCCCGCTTGAGATTCGGCCAAACACCGCGTAAGGACGTGGTAAATCACTGTTCTGCCACTACTGCGAATATTTTTATTCTTTTTGAATAGTAAATTATGCAACGTAAGCTGATAATTTAGGGAAATTTACGAAAAACAACTACAATACACGCACTGTTGACTCAGAAAGTACTTGCAGTTGACAAGTGAAGCATGTTGCCACAATCATCGCTTTTTAGTTCCAACTGTCACCGCGTCAGACTCTTATTTGCCAAGCTGTACTTATATCTTTACATAAGCGTGGGTATTTAAAAGGTCAATAAAACAATATTTATCTGGTGATGAAAATGGAATCACTACGAAAGCATTGTAGACACGTAATATAAATACCTAAGTTAATAGCAAGAAAAATTACGTGTGGATTTTTTATAGAAATAGAGGGATCTATTGTGTTACGATTTTAGTCTTTGATACACGGATCATGGATCCGAAGTCAATATTTTATTACAAGAAAAACAATTGACAAAAACAATATACCGTGAAGAAAAATGTTATATAAATTATATTTGTTACCCTGAATCATACAGACATTTATTAGTATTAAATTTCTTGAAAACTTAATTTTCGTTGCTGTCTGCCTACATGCATATAAAAAAAATACCAAACTGTTTAAAAATAAACTTATCTGTTGAAATTTTTAGCTGAATAATCGGGCGCGAAAGCTTCGTTACATAAATACTCAATGACGATTGGCTGTAAATTTCGTCAGTACCAACATAATAAACCCTCACGACGTTTTGGCAATGTTGTCAGAATTATTACCAGTTGTGCTAGGCAGGTAAATATCGTCGCTTTAGTGAATATATTTTATTTTTCTTTAATGGTTTTCATCACGATAACAATGTTATAATGGTTGAAATGATACATGTGTAATTCTGCTCGTTATTGAAGAAGTAAAATGTGAGTAGTATGTTCTGGTTCTAGTGTTTCATGAACTTTTTGTATAGGTTGTGGACCTGTAAAAGTAGCTCTGCACAAATTGATATGAGTGCGATACTCGCAAAAGAAAATTGTACCGAGCTGGAATAAAAACTGCATAATATTATTTTTTTGTAAAATGTTTACATTAATTTCTTTTACCCATATTTTATATGGAAAACTTTTATCACTTTGACATCGTTACGAGACAATATTGCGATGGATGATTTTTCACTTCGCAATATTTTATTTTTAAATGCATTTCAGGTCATCAATAATGGATTGTAAAAGATAATCGAGTACCTGTAATGAGCTCGCTAACATTCTCGTTAACGAGAAATGGAGAGGCAGCATTGTAATTCACTTCAAAACTTTGATGAACCTAAAACGGAAATTTTGAAAAAAAGATTATTGAAATCGGCGAACTCCTCCATCAATACAAATTTTTCGCAGAACAATTCGCAGCATAATGTGCTATTGAATACATTACGCGTGAGTGGCAAAAAATAACTTTGAGGACGTATATTTATTGTATTATGATTTGACCTTCCTGACGAGGTTGTTATTTTTCAGGCGCCAATCTCGAGCAGCATGATCGTGTCGTCGGTGCAGGCGTCCCAGAACTCTATGCCCATTACCCACAATTTAGTTACTCATTCTCTTGCTCCTGTGAAAATTCACACTACCACCTCCCCTTATCCACTGCAGCTGTCAACAGTTCATGTGCCAGTTCAGATACCAGGTTCCAATTCTAACATTAATGTTCCTGTACAAATTTCAGGGCCCACAAACACTTTGCCTTTACAAATTACCCCTGTTAGTCTTCCAATACAAGTGTCGACTACCAGTGTGCCCGTTCAATTACCAGCAGGTGAAACTATAAATGTCCCATTACAGATTCCCAATGCTGGTCAAAATATTCAATTGACAAGTCAAGCATTGCCGTCTATGCCTCTTTTACAAAACGCTGGTCAACCTATACATAGTTCCATAATCCACGTCCACATGGGCTCAAATCATAGATCAGCCATGGATAACACATCAGAATTGACAATGTCTAACTCATCCCAGCTTCAAATTTCTGACTCAATGAAAATGAGCAATCCCACATCTATTTCTCAAGTACAAGTTGGTTCAAATTCTGCTGTTGTTCAAATCCCAAATTCGTCCAATAATTCAATACAACTGCGGGGGACTACTAGGACAGTTCCCCATGTGGTCTATATACAGACTCCGACGGGACTGAAGCCTGTTGCAAGCACTGAAGTGATCAGCCAGGCCAGCACCAGTGGGAACCCACCACAAATTATAGTAAGAAGACCAGTAAGTGCATCACTACACTTAACATCCCATATTAACACAATATGAAAAAATACAATAATATTCCAACACATAATTGAATGAAAGTTTTGCTATTGTCGTATTTATAATGACTTGTATCTTTTCTTATTTACTTGTTTTTTTATTTCAATACTAAATTTATAATATTTTTTTCGAACACAGATAATATTCTTCATTGAAAACCTCCTACTTTGAAATATACTTTCTTTTCTATTATTTTTTATTGACTGTTATTTTCTTTCTTATTTTCTCCTGCTTTGCATGTTAATTACCTGGGTGATGTTTCTTTCTATAGCTCAATTATTCATATGTTTTGTTACTAGTTTTTCTTTTTGTAAAGATATGGGTGTTTTGTTTCCATTCACAGACATTATTCACTGTAATTGCTGTTTTTATCATTTTCGCAAAATCGACAAAAATAATAAAATATATTTTAACCATTGCAGGTAACCAGCAATTCAAATATACATTTAATATCAAATGTTACCAACAAACCTAACATAGCTCCCAAAATGCCGGGGCAAAACAAATCTATACTTGCACCTGTGAATGCATCTCAGCCCATCGTCATTCAAAAGCCAAAAACCGATAAAATGATGGTACCAGTCAGCATAGCACCAGGAGCCCCGTCAAAACAGGCTATAGCATACATAAGTTCAGTAAAGAAATCCAACAACAAAAATCTAAATGAGAATCAGTCAATATTAATATCTAACAACCAACCTAATGTAAATTCAAACAATCAAAAATTATTTTTGACACCAATGAACATGCCCAAAATGCAGAATACAAAATTTATTTTACCCTTACCGGCTACAATGGCATCAAAGGGGCCAATCATTAACCTGCAAATAGCTAACGGACAGATACAAAATGACCCCCAGGGTAATATTACTGTGATGAGAGACACAGCACCCATGGAGACGTCTGAAATGCCCCCATTGCAACCGCTCAACAAAGTGGCGAACATGAATGGTAAAGAGCATCATAATGTCCCTCAAAGTCCTAAAAACGATAAATCATTTACTATGTCTATTCCCGGCTCTAGAGCTGAACCTACGGGCGAGCAAGGAGAGTATACTCTGTCCATACCGGAAACTAATGCCTCCATGAATGATGATATTTACACTGTGTCCATAGCAGACGATGAGGGAGGACAATCAAGAGAGAAATCTTTTACGTTAGCCATACCAGAGAAGGGGAAGAGTTTGTTAAATAGAAACATTGTAGATAGAGACATGGGTTCCGTCACCATCGCTGCGCCCGCCATATTGAGGCGCTCAAACTCAGACAATAGCGAAAGAAAAACAATGAATGCCAATATGAAAAGGCGGATTTCACTTTGTGCAGAAAATATGGCCAATAAACATATCAAGTTGTCGTTACCTCAACATAAAGTTCTAGAGAAAGACATGTCAGAAACTGACAACAACGACGATCATCGCGTCCCATCATTATTTTGTGACGAAAAGCTGGATAAGGATTTAGATCCTAAAGGTACTCTTGGGGATTCCGATACGGAAGACTACAAAAATGCCAAAATTAATCCAACTGCTGAAAAGAATTATCAAGATGTATATTATGAGAAGAATGAATTTAAGAATGATTTAAATGTAGTTAAGAAAGAAGGTGTTGATAGTGCGATGGAGGAAGACACTCCAGGTTTGATTTGGAGTAATGGCGTAGCTGCACTGCAAGGTAGCACTCTGCACTTCCAAACAAATGAGTTTGGTATGATCGATTTAATAATAGGAAGTGACCAAGAGGAATCATTAGTTAATGCAAATGCGAAATACCATACGCCATTGAAGCAGCGCATAGATAGAAATAACAGGGACAAAAAGCCCACTTCTCCTGAGGACTTGTACCGGTGCGACGGGTGCGGCTGCCACGGCATGGCCGCCGAGTTCATCACTCCAAACTTCTGCAGCTTGACATGTCAAAGCGAAGTGCAAAAAGTGAACCAAAAGAAAAGAGATAGAGAGAGGGTCGAGTTAATAAAGAAGAGGAATAAAATGAAAAAGCTGCTCATGCGTAAACAACTCTCCGATTCAGATATCTTGCAGGAGAATAAAGAAGAGAGAGTGCCACTCAAGCATTACGAGTCGATGCCGGTGGAGACCCAAATAGCAGGTGCTTCCCTGTTGAAAATGAGCGAAGATTTGATTGAAAACGAAAAGTATCCTTGGATGTGTGGCAAGAATGGTTTCTCATGGGTCCGTTACTTAGACATATGTAAATCGAAACAGGCGCCAGTGAAGCTATTTAAAAATCCATTTCCATACAACCGGAATGGTTTTAAAGTGGATATGCGTTTAGAGGCGATAGATCCGCAACATCCGTCTTTGTTCTGCGTCGTGTCCGTGGCGGAGGTGCAGGGGTATCGGATGAGGTTACACTTCGACAGTTACCCGGATACGTTCGACTACTGGGTGAATGCGGACTCCATGGACATATTTCCACCGGGATGGTGTGATAAGAATGGACGGTCTTTGAAGCCACCGACGAACTACAGTGGAAGTGCTTTCTCGTGGCCGCTGTACTTGAAGCAGATGCGCGCTATAGCCGCGCCGAGGCATCTATTCCCACATATCACTACTAGTGTAAGTTAAAATTTTATTAACATTATCATTTATCTCAAATTGAGAATAAGATATTTCAGACGAACAGAGAAAACGTACGTCAATTTAAAGTAAATAAAAACCGTTATTGTTAAAAGTAAATAAATACTTTGACACTAGCTAGCACTAGCAACAAAAATTTGGGACACCTTAATAGTCCATTTATACATTTCAATAAAAACACAAACTTTCAACAAGATTCACACAAACTTGTATAAAAAATAAGCCCAAAAAATATAATAGATACCTAAGAGATTAAAATATTTTCTTTTACATACAGATATTCAAACCAAACTGCTTCCGTATCGGCATGAAGCTGGAGGCTGAGGATCGGAAGAACGAGCTGGTCTGCGTGGCCACCATCGCCGACATGCTGGACAGCCGCATGCTCATCAACTTCGACAGCTGGGACGAGATGTACGACTTCTGGGTGGACCCCACCTCCCCGTACATACACCCCGTCGGCTGGGCCGAGGAGAACAGGGTGTCTTTGACCCCACCCAACTGTGAGTATACTAATATTGTTCCGCTCCTATTGGTTGTAGCGTTATGTTTACAGCGTATATATAGCCTTCCTGGATAAATAGGCTACCCAACAATAAAATATTTTTTCAGCTCAAACGATTCATTCCTGAGATTAACGCGTTCAAATAAACTCTTCAGCTTTTTAATATTAGTATAGAAGAGTATCTTCTATGCTTTTATATACTCTACGCAGAAATCGATAGTCTAGTAATACGAATAGACCGGTTGACTTTGTGGTTAGTGACCCTGACTTTCAAGCCGCTGGTCTTGGGTTCGAATCCCACCCAGGACAAACTTTGTATGCGTCTGTTTGTAAGTATGTAAATTGTATGTACTTAAAAAGTAGTATATCAGCTATTCGGTTATCATATTATACAAGCTTTGCTTAGTTTGCAATCATATTGGCCGTGTGAAAAATGTCCCAAGATACTTATTATTACTATAATAAACCTGAATTTGCTATCATCATTCAATTGAATCTCAGCTTTAGAATAGCATTGAATATTTACTAGTATAGTAATATAGGCCATGTCAACAAAGACTAGTATTGTGACATATTTTTAAATTAGATTTGAAATATTACCTCTTACATTTATATTATATAGTTGATCCAGGTTATATGATCATTAAAAAATACATACAGAATTTTATGTTGTTTTGGAAAAGCATGAGTTTGCCTAAAGTTTGAAAGCGAAGTAAGCACCAGTTAAATAATCAGGGGAAACACCGGGTCATGTTCACGAAACGGTAGGTACAACTTGGAGTGTGTGTATATTGCTCAGTCATACTGTGAAATAAACTAACATCTAATTCTTTATTACTTTTTATTTAATTATGTTCACTTCGTAATTTACATAAATTTTTATTATAACAGTTAGATATCTTGACTAACTAGCACGCCAAAATTCGTGAGTTCTGTTCCAACCCAGTGCAAACATTTGCATGGTCTTTTTGACCTTTTTTGTTCATCTTATCTATACTATCTATACTAATATTATAAAGCGGAAGAGTTTGTTTGGTTGAACGCGCTAATCTCAAGAACTACTGGTCCGATTAAAAAAAATCTTTCAGCATTCGATAGTCCATTTATCGAGGAAGGCTATAGGATATTTATCATCACGCTATGACTAATAGGAGCGGAGCATCAATCATACATGTTACAAAAACGGGCAAATGACGCTAACGAAGTTGCGCGGGTTACCTAGTCTTATTTAAATCATTTACCATAGGCCATGCTTAGTAAAAACAATAAAGCGAGAAAAGACAGTGAAGAATGTCTCGCATTGATATATTTTTATTTATCGAGCCACAGGTGTCATACGAAATGAGTTTGACCGCCAAAAAATCACCGCTTGAGAAAGTACGTTCCCTTTCCACATATAAATAACTATAATACATAAACCAGTCGGTTTGTTCGACTCGTGCGCATACAGCCAGCACAGCGAATAATGTTGTTCTAATTATCATTTTTACGCCGTAATATTGAGGCTCATTAAATTAAAATACCTCTCAAGGTTATAGCTTTGCTTCTGTTACAATTTTGTATGAAAATCTTCGTTCATTTGAAATTAAAGTGTTATAAAACATCTTCATGTTTATTTATACTGTTTTTAAAAAGTGAGCAAAAGTATTTAATTCGGAGTGAAATGGTGAAAGTCATTCATCGAGATTACTATTGACAACCATATGGTCTCATGGTATGTTGTGCCGCCTTCACATTTGAAATAACCAATCGTGAAATGAAACACTAACCTTCCTCACTTTACGTTCACGGCGGAAACAAGTTAGTAGTACTACCTCAGTCGAATTGCTCCTCTACATTATCTTTGTATAGTATCCTACGAGTTCTCTAACAATGAAGCTAACTGTCAAATATATTTTAACATTTCTCTTAATACGTTGTATAAAACAAAGTCGATATGCCGTCTGTTTCTTTGACCATTAAACAAACGGTGTTTTGTAAACTTTCGCGAACTCTATTCATGATTTATATTTACGGGACAATTTGACGTAAATTATATATTTTGATTGTAATCTATGCGGGAATCGACGCTTCTTCTTCTCTCTTGAATCTCTTCTTAAATATAAAAGTGAAACATTTAATTTTTTAAGTCACAGTGTTTGTTACTCCTCCGAAACGGTCAGACATTTTTTTTTTAAGCCAATCGGTTTATTTGGTACGGCTGAGAATATGTCGTAGTAGTCTTAGTTTATATTAATGCAGAATAACGTTCTGTGTCAACTAGTTTTTATATTAATTTGATACTCTTTTCGCTCGAAGAAAGAGCCATAAACGAGGGAGTGTTATGGAACGTGTAAAGAGCGACCCGCCCCCAGTATTTTACGAAGTTATTTACTTCCTACTAATATTACAAATGCGAAAGTTTATGGGTATGGATGGATGGAAGTTTGTTACTCTTTCGCGCAAAAACTACTGAACGGATTTGGATGAAATTTGGAAGTTTACAACCTGAGGGGCAATTCCGCTAAAAAATTATAGCCATATCGCAAACGAACCGCAAGCGAACGATGATTTTTACGCGTTTTCGTATTCCACTAATGCACCAAAGATTATAATTCGTTTCCAATCTGGTAACGCTTGGCGTTCGTTCGAAACATCAAAAGTCCCATTCTGCTAAATTGGTCGAACGACCGACGAACGTTAAGTCATATTCCACTAAAGATTTTGACAGATTGTAAACGAAACGCAAGCGAACATCGTGCGTTCATGTGTCAAATGCAACGTTTGAACAAAAGTAGGTTTGAAGTAACTTTTTCTCGTTCGTTTCGTCAAAATGATGTCTTACATGGATTTTGTAGAACTCGCCAACGAGGTGGATCTAGGAAGAGTGAAAAGTAGAAATCTTGTGACAAGACAAAGTAATTACGCCTTCGATTTAACAGATCGCGAGTTTGTTAAAACCTATCGGTTGAGTAAACATAATGCCAGATTATTAATTCATGAGCTTAGACCTCATATGCCCATGAATTTACGATCCGATGGTATTGATGTGGAGACTAAGTTAAGATAGTCATTTGAATACTACCAAACCCAAATTATTAAAATACTAAAGGAAATACTATACCAAAATACTTAATATTATATTTCCAAACATGGATCAATAATAATAATAAAAAATAAATATATATATGGACATTATCACACACGGCCAATCTGATTCCAAATTAAGCTTCTATAATACTTTTAAATACATACTTATATCAATATTTACAATGTAACTGTAATTTTATGTAATACTAGCTGCCTCCGCGCGGTTTTACCCGCGTAGTTCCGGTTCCCGTGGGAATATAGGGATAAAATATAGCCTATGTTACTCGGGGGTAATGTAGCTTGCCAAAGGTGAAAGAATTTTTGAAATCGGTCCAGTAGTTTCAGAGCCTATTCATTACATACAAACAAATCTTTCCTCTTTATAATATTAGTATAGATATTGCAAATAAACAAAAAATTTGAAACGGACACTCTTCTTCTTTATTTATATCGCAGACAGATGGCTATTGGCTATCTTGTTTTGACAAATTAAGATTGACATGAATAAAACATTGTCATATGAAAAGTTTGCTAATAATTCGAGTGCCTACTTGTTGAGTGTGGTAAAATATTGTAAAACTCAAATTCAAATTTAAGTGCATTACAGATATTTTTCATTCTTAAAAAAAAATTGAGTATTCAAACTTTATATTTTTTTTAAAAATTTATTTAATAGTGCCAAGCCAGTGCCGCTCCATCCATCATCCACAGACTAAATATGATAATATTTTAGGGTTGAAGGCAGCGGTGCGTAACAATATATTTCTAGACGCAGTTCGTAGTTCTTTTAAATCAGTTAAATATTGATAAATACTAAAACAACGTGCCTTAAGCTTTTATGACATAACTATTATTATTAATATGCCTAAATAAATATTGTAAATAATTTTGTAACTTATATCATTTTTATGAGGCCACACTGCTGCGTGAGGTATCGCTCCAATATCGAAACGATAATGGAACGTTTTCGTTACAATCGAAATGTGTGCATGTAAATAGTAGAATAGCTTTTTTGGTTACAACAGAATGCGGATTGGAAACGAACCGTTATCGAAATGAAATTGGAGGTCTAGCGTTGTGATTTAGCGGAATTGACCCTCAGGATTACCACAAGGGCCACTTTTTATCCCGGGAAATTTTATATCTCCAGGGAACGCGGGTGAAACCTCCTCTCCACTGGAACTAAATATTTTCTTTAAAATATCGCTATAAAGCGTACTTCTGCCGACTTCATACAACTTTGAATGTTCAAATATTGAGGATAAACACATTATTTATCTGTGTGTAGGTACTTATGTTCAATTAGTCATATACAGACGTTCTTGCTTGTTGGTTGGTTCATATACCAACAGTTATGTCCGCGCCTTCACAGTTTGACATATTCCCTTTAGTAAAACACTGTGCCATCAATAATAAGGTAAATTATACAATTTATAAATGGTCGGTAGCTAAAATGTCGTCAATGTAGGTAAAATTATTTAGTTTAAGTTTTTTATTTCAATTAAAATTCACTACCGCGTTATTTAACTCAAAATGTGTTGTTATATAGGTATATTCGTTTATTATAAATTATAATTATTAATTTACGTACAGCATATATTAATTAAATTTTTACTAAAATAAATAAAATATATATTTTTACTAAAATAAATAAAATATATATTTTTAAATCTAATAAAGTTTGTGCTCTTATTTTACTAGGTACCTAAACTTTGTAATCGCCGGAATGTATAGACATGAATAGGTCATTATTATTGTTTTTTATATTAATTACATTTTTATTAGATTATATTAAGGTTCCAATTTAAAATAACCTGTAAGAAAGTATGTCTACATTTTTAAACGACTTCAAAAAGAAGGAGGTTCTCAATTCGACTGGTATGTTTTTTTTTTGTCAAACCTTTTCAAATCTTTACTATGATTATAAAAAGGTAAAGTTTGTGAAGTTGTAGTGGTAATTTCTGGATCTGATGAATCGATTTTGAAAATTCTTTGTGAATGTCATAAGTTATGTTTTCTCCCCATATTCCTACGGGAACATAAAGCAAAATTAGTTGTCATTAAAATCTTATGCAACTCAGGCTATGTTGCCACGCCACTGTTTACACAGATGCAATGGAATGCAATGCACCGATGCAAGACTTGAATGACAGATATAACGGTATCGTACTTTCGATATTATTAAGTGGGTTTTAAATAACGTTTATCAGTTGTGGTATCGATCACTTTGTGGTGCAAGCGTTGAATTTACGAGCTTCAATATCATTGTGCCTACATAGTCTGTATGTATAATTGTATATACAGATAATTTTACTAATATTACATTACATTTCACTAATGTTTTAAACTCTGGCTCCCCGCGATTTCACCCGCGTACCCGGGAGATCTTTCATTTTCCCGGGATAAAAGTAGTCCTTTCTCAGGCTCTAGAGAATCTGTACCAAATTTCATTTAATTCTTGTAGTAGCGTGAAAGCGACACAGACTTTCGCATTTATAATAATAGTTAGGATGCGAAAGTAACTATCTGCCTGTTACGCTTTCACGCCTAAACTACTTAACCGATTTTTATGAAATACCTTTTAACCCTGGAAAGGTCCCTCGGGAACTCGGTTGAAATCCCGAATTGGATAAAGTATTAGATGTACATTTATAGACCAGTATTTAGCTACGGTTTCACCCGCATAGTGTCCTTTCCCGAGATACGAGAATAAAATACAGCCTATGTATATGTATGGATGAAAGACTTATTCAGATCGGTCCAGCAGTTACTAAAATACAAATCTTTCGTCTCTATAATATTAGTGTAGATTAAAATAACGTATGTTTTGTCGTTGTTACAGTCTACAAGGATCCCGACACGTTCTCTTGGGAGAACTACCTGGCGGAGACCGGCGCTTCGCCGGCGCCTCCGCGGGCATTCAAGACGCGCTCCCCGCAGGGATTCAAGGCGGGCATGAAGTTGGAAGTCGTCGATCAGAGGGTGAGTTATCATTGAACTAAAATTAATCTTTGTAACTCTATCACGCCAGGTCGGCTGAACGAATAAGCATGAAATTCAGGACAGAGGTAGATTATAACTTGGAACAACTTTTTTTAACTTGAGGATAACGGGAAGACGGGTGAAACTGCGGGGCGGTAGTTAAGGTGTACATAATATATTGATCCTTCAGGATACACATTTAAAATTAAATTTTATTTGAATTTATTATGAGAATCAGCTCATTAAATATTAAAATATAAGACCTGATTTATTCTTTGTATCCATCAAGTTTCGGAAGTGCATGAAATGCATTGACTTAATTATCTATTTAACAACAAAAGACTTTGTACATACTAAGTTATCAAATCTTATATATATTCTTTAATGCTGCACATATTTAAGTCCATATTATCTCTCACAACTCAGGTGCCGTTCCTAATCCGCGTGGCGACGATCACCGAGGTGAAGGGCCACCAGGTGCTGGTGTCGTTCGACGGGTGGCCGGACGACATGGCGTGCTGGATGGACGACGACTCGCCGGACATACACCCCGTGGGATGGTGTCTCAAGACCGGACACCCGTTAGAACCGCCGCTAAGTGAGTATCTATATTTTTTTAAGCTGAGCAGTTTAAGTAATCGTAGTGTTGTTGTTAGATTTTCGATTATAATATATGATATGATATAATATTATATATATGTATGTTGTTTGTATACGAGTTATTCGATATATTTATTATAATTTTCGGCTCGAAGGACCATGAAATAATCAAAATATAGCTTTAAATAGCTTAGCTTTATAATATAGCTTTTGAATTTTAGTTATTTGTTGAATATTTTTATGTGAGGGAATCCCTTATCCCTACTAATATTATTAATGCCTGTGTTACGATTTCACGTCTAAACCACTGAAGCGATTTTGATATATATCCATCATCATCAGCTCATATTCCTCTCAGGGGGCCGAGACTCACGATGGGAAAACGCACGCGAGTCCCGCCCCCCTCTCAACTTCACCGGAGATGCCCATGGAACAAATGGGCATCTCCGGCATGGGACCGTAGGCGTGACGGCGGATCCCCCGATCCGCCGCCCCGGTCCCCGGCGTTATACCGCAGGCGCAGCGGGAGAGAGTTGACGTCGTCCTCTCTCTCCCGCTCCGCCGCGTCCTTCTGCGACATGAGTTGGCCGCAGAAAGTTGCGGCCGCCTCCCAGGCCTCCTCGCTGCCCACCATGGCCCTGATGAGGGCCGGCAGCGAGAGGTCTGCGCCTCGCGTCGCGGACAGGGCGGCGCGAGGAGTCGCCCAAGCGGGGCACTCCTCGCGCGTGTGCTGCGCCGTGTCCGCGACGCCGGCCCCGCAGTGGTGGCACGTCTCCGTGGGCTCTCTGCCCGCCACCCGGCACAGGTACCGCCCGAAGCACCCGTGCCCGGTGATCATCTGTGTAAGGTGAAAGGAGAGAGCCCCGTGCTACTGTTCGAGCCTCTCTCAATAGTGGCCGAATGACGGCCATCATCCACCACATCCCGGCAGAGCCCGGGCTCTCGAGGCGGGCCGTCCATCTCCGGAGGAAAACGCCGCGAGCGTCCTCCTTCCAGCTCACGATCTCCCGGGGATGCGGACGGCCCCCGGCCTCCTTCGCTCGCCAGTACACCGCGGCGAGCACCTCGGCTTAGAGGTCCCCCGGCGGCGTACCGGCGAGCACACACGCGCCGGCGCACGACACGGCGCGACACGCCCGGACCACCCGCCGCGCCATGGCGCGCTGCGGACGTCGCAGCGCAGCCTGGTTTCGGGCGCTCAGGGCCCCTGCCCATATCGACGCTCCGTAGAGTGCCGTGAAGCGTATCACACCGGTGTATAGGCGCCGGCAGGGAGTAGGTCGAGCCTCCCCTAACAATGAGGGTGTTGTATTCCAGCGGAGGAGGAGCTATCGACACTGGGCAGGTGCGGCGTGGGCGGGTGCCGCGGGCTCGGCTCGGTGCTGGGCGGCGCGCACAAGCACCACGCGGCCGCCAGCGCGTGCCCCTACCGCGCCGCGCCGCAATCCGCGCCCGACCGACTCGCGCCACCAGGCTCCACCGTGGGCCACGCGCTGCCTACACCACGCAGGTATGTACTGTACTCCAGCGGAGCGGAGGAGGAGGAGCTATCGACGTCAGGCAGGTGTTAATAACTCGAAAAAAATTAACATTTAAGCAATTTTGAAAAAAGCACGTTAAAGAAAAGAAAATTTCCAATAAAAAAGTCCTGACTCCCGGAACTCGTATCTCGCAAAATAGGGCTGCGCGCGGCTGTTGTGTGCGTGTGCATGCGGGCGCCGCCGCTAAAGAGAGTTCAGCAATAAGTAAAAAATTTATAACATAAAATGTGATTTAAAAAAATTGAAAAATGATAATTATGAAAAAAAAAATTTTTTTAAATCATTATTTTTTTTTGTCAACAAAGTAAAAATATTTAATTACTCTATTTGCTTCAAATATTTTTTTTAATTACGTAAAAAAATTAAAACTTATGTTAATTACTGCCATTATTTAATGTGGAAACAGGCATAGCTAAATATTAATTGAAATAAAAAAAATTATCACCATTTTTTACATTAAAATTTTTGAGAGTTATAAAAAATCATAATTCTCAAATTAATTAACTTTTATGTAAATTTTTCGCAGGATCTTATAAAGGACATATTATATCAAAAGGGCTCCACGAAGTTTAAGATTTTTAGGCCAATTATTTATACCTTTCATCCCTTTGTTTATGCCAATGGACATTGGGAAAAAATTTGTTTGTTAACAATTTAATAACTTTTTGAAAAATGGTGATTGAACTTTTTTTTTCTTCAGGGCTTGATTCTTTCAAGTGTTAAGAACATACTAGAATTTTTAAAATCACATTTTATGTTATAAAAAAAAATTATAACATAAAATGTGATAATACCTGCCGTAACAGCCACGCGCAGCCCTATTTTCAACGTCAAATTTTAATTATAAATAAAGGAGATAGAGTTCTGGGAGTTAGGACTTTTTTATTGGAAATTTTCTCTTTTTTAACGACGTTTTTCAAAATTGCTTAAATGTTAACTTTCTTCGAGTTATTAACAAAAAAAACTAAATATCATTTTTTAACATCTTATTTTGTTAATAACTTGCAATTTTTTGCCTACACCAAAATTCTTCAAAAACATTTTCTAGAGGTAATTCCGAATCGAAGGAGCCATCGCTCATATTTTTAGGACCTTTATCTTGAATTTTCACGTTTTTGAACTTGTTGACTAGGCTATCGAGGGCACATGCACAGAAGAACTTTTAGCATTTATAAAACAAGGAAGGTCTGGCTGCCATGGGCTCTTGGTATATAATACTCTATCTATATTATAATAATATAGTATGAAACTGTAACTATGAAAGTACAATTATTTGTGAATTTAAAAAAAAATTGCTCATCAGCTATTTTTGATATATCCATAAGCATTTCGTTGTATGAATAGTTTTTTTAAATATATTTTTCTTAATTTCAGAGTAATCAGCAAACCACCGAAATCGATACACACGAGTACACCGAATGGCGATACCACCAAAGACAGGTATTGTTTGTTAACATTTTAACAGTACCCGGCATTAAAAAAAAATTAAAAAATACCAGTCGAATTGAGAACCTCCTCCTTTTTTTTTGAAGTCGTTTATAAAGAAGATTATTCTCAATTTGTTATCTATAGAATGTTATATCTACATGTAGACCATGTTTATTAGGTATTTCATTAACTGGTCTCATATTTATTTAATGTATTACCAAAAAAAAATAAAAAATACCAGTCGAATTGAGAACCTCCTCCTTTTTGAAGTCGTTTAAAAAGGGGAGATGACAAGATCTATTATAGGGCTTTACCAACTGTCTAACTTACTGGTATTGAAATTATGTGTAACATAGCAAAAATTTCAAAAAAAAATAAAAATATTGGGATGTATGTAATATACTTATTTCATTGATTTCTCTTCAGGCCGTCGCGAGGAAGACCACCTAAACACAAGAGAGTCGCGGAGGTTGCCAAAAATGATGTTGTAAGTATAATTCCTCAAAAAATGATCAATTTATACATCTAAAAATTACCATTCGCTTTTTTAGATTTAGACCAAAAATTATTTATAATTGTTATATATTTGAAATGTAAGGTCTGATAACTAGTTACAGTATTCCCAAATTAATAATGCACATGCAGATCTTTCGCTATCCTTTTCCGACGCTCGGGACATACGAGGATAGCGAAGATCTGCATGTGCATTATTAATTTGGGAATACTGTACTATGTATGGTAACTGCACAAACTCTGCTTAAATGAGTATAGAATCTCACAGGATAAGCTCATATCCCAATTCCCAAGGTCAAACTGTCGATTTTCAGATATTCAATTCATTGTTACTAATTAAAATCTAGCACGCACGATGCTACCACTATGATTATAGTTTAATCTACACTATTATACTTATACTATATCTACACTAATATAATATTACTACAACCGAAACTAGATTTTATTGCCGAAACTGAAACCGAAACCGAATTGTCGGGCGGTCACTGCTAATATTATATAGAGGAAAGATTTCATTGTTTTTTTGTTCCTTTCATTGAAAAGACTTCGAAAGTACTTGACCGATTTAAAAAAATATTTCACTATTGGGCTATAGGTACTATATCCGGTGAACATAGGCTATATTTTATCCCCATTTCGAACTTCGCAGTGGAATCGAGCAGAGCTAATAAATATTGTTATCCAACAGCAGGTGTCAGACGAGGAGTCAGTATCCAGCGAGGGTACCAAACGCTGGGAGTCTGGTTCCCGTCGTCCCCTCCGCACGTACTCCCGCGCGATGACCACCGCGCCTTCCGTACCGCATCGCACCTCGCTGCCCTCGCTCCTCGCCCAGCTCTCACTGCCTCACGATCCTACCATGTGGTCACAGGTAATATACCACAACTAGTTGACCCTGTAACTTCGTTAGAGTCACTTGGTCGTTTTATAGATTAGAAACCTCAAAAATAACAGTACTCTACTATTTAATGGATGTCATTATGCACATAAACATTCCTCTTCAATCACTCGTATCTATTAAAATAAACCGCATCAAAATTCGTTGCGTAGTTGTAACGATTTGAGTATACATAGGGATAGAAAAGCGACTTAGTTTTATACTATGTAGTGATGGTAGCAAACAAGCATGATGCAGTTACCGTAGTCTATATACACGCTTGCAACACCAGGGGTGTCACTCACGCATTGTCGAATTATGTGAAACTAGTGGCTCCCCGTATTCGCGGAGGATCTTCAAACTTACCGGGATAATAAGTAGCCTATGTGTTAACCCAGGTTATAAACTGTGTTCCAGATTTCATCCAAATCCATTCAGTAGTTTTTGCGTGAAAGAGTAACAAACATCCATCCATCCACACTCACAAACTTAGTAGGATTTTTGTAAGTCAAAGTAATGAGATAAAAGGCGCCGGAATGACCTTAAAAAACTAATTAAAACCATTACATAATTTGACCATAATATGGGGTGGTCATTCAATGGTGATTTATCACTAGTAATTATTTTCTTGAATGAAGTTTTTATTGAATTTATGGAAAACACCACATTTATAATACTGCTTAATACTCCAGAATTATATAGAAGCTTAAATGAATCTTACTCAATGAATTCTTTTTAATTAACATTGATATATTGAACAGGAGGACGTATCGGCACTGGTGAGCAGCGTGGCGGGGTCAGGGGCCGGTGGGGCTGCGGCGGCGGCTCGGGTCTCCGGCGCTGAGCTCGTGATGGCGTCCCGCGAGGAGCTGGTGCACTGCCTCCGTCTCCGCCTCGGCCCCGCCATCAAGGTCTACGCGGCCGTGAGGGACCTCCGCCAACACTGCACGTGATCTCAGGCCGCTCGCATCGCTGCATACAACATACTCATGTGAACATTACCATGTCAACAGTGAAGTGATAAACTAAGTGAATATGGACTAAGCACAAGATGAAATCGTGCTATTACCGCCAATGTCCTCAGTGAGAAACTTAAGTGAATATGGACTGAGCACAAGATAAAATCGTGCTATTACCGCCAATGTCCTCAGTGAGAAACTTAAGTGAATATGGACTAAGCACAAGATAAAATCGTGCTATTAACGCCAATGTCCTCAGTGAGAAACTTAAGTAAATATGGACTGAGCACAAGATGAAATCATGCTATTACCGTCAATGTCATCAGTGAGAAACTTAAGTGAATATGGACTAAGCACAAGATGAAATCATGCTTTAAACGCCATGGTTGTGATCGTATGCAATCTCTGTGTCGTGTTTTTTTGAACTGTCACTTGGTTTTAGTTAGTGACTCTATGCTTTGTTATAGCTGATATACAAGCTTTTAGGCTAATTTGAAAAATAACTTATTTTTTGATGAGCTTGTTGATATACTGTAATATATCTGACCATCTCATCGGTGGAAATGTTTTATTTGCGAAATTAAGTTAAATTCTGGACTATTGTTTTAACTAATTGTGACAATGACTGTGTACATAAATCTTTTTAAACATGTGCAATCTAGTTTTTAAGTATTATGTACTAAATAAACACAATATTGTCACTTTACTTTTGAAATGATAGCTAATATGTTAAGGAAAAATTAGAAATCAGATTTTTAATAAACAAAATTTTACAATTAGACATTTTATTAGTGAAGTGACAACAATTTATTATTTATAAAATGAGATTTATTTTCTTTATTATAACTTATGGATTAACCAGTAGGTTAAGTTTTATTTTGTGGAAATTCACTTATATGTTCATTTTTGTAAAATAACTAGATAACTTTAAATTAAATCATTATGGAATAGAATAGATAGATAATAATAAAGAGATGCTTTATGGTAGAACAAGTGCCATTCTTGTTAACCACTAGGTAATGTTTACAAATGAAATAGTAAACTATTATATAAAGGAGCATGCATTTTAGTCATGCATTGTATGTAGGTACCCCATTAGTATTAATAATTCGGAAATTTCAAATACAAAATTGTTACTTATTTTGATATTTGTGTAAATACTTGTTTGTATTGGCTGCTGGAGTATTTTATAGCAGCCACCTATGAAAAAAGTATTGTAAGTTTTTACACAACGTTGTACTGCGGAATGTGCCATTTTTGACTGGCACTAACTGTTCTAAACTGTTGTTCTGTAATTTTAATAAATTTTTGTGAAACTGATTAACTCGTTTTTATTGTAATTGCCGCGGCTTTGTTCACGTGAAAAAAATTTTTTCGGTGTAAAAGTAGCTAAGTGGCTCTATTCCCTACTTCGATTCATTAGGACGTTCACTTTTGCAATTCCAATATAAGTTATAATTATGTACATTTTTGTAATGGAGACGTAATGAGCATTAATAATAAGAAACCGAAAGAAAACTATGAAAGTGGTGATACAAAACTTTAATTTTACAAAAACGTTATTAAGCGAGTTTTAAGCACGGAAACTTAGTCTGCACGGACGGAACCCTTTGCTACGAATCCAGGTGGCACATGCTTGGCTATTTTATTTGAGACATGTTCTTAGCCAGTGTCAGGTCAACTATCGCTTTAAAGTGTTTTTTCTTATTAATTTCTAAATTTTACTCATATTATTAATGAGAATATTTCAATCTTCGGAAGATTGACTGTTTGATGTTAAATATGGATCCAATTATAAGGTTTAAGACAATGTGGCGGATTGCCCTAGCTCTAGCTGGCAACACCGCCGTAAGATTGTCACTGGTCGCGTCCCCTAATTCAAACGGTCGAACGACTAACCGTTCTTCTTCCCACTTACGCCCACGACCGTAGAGACACACAGTCCATTGTATTATATTATACTGTACATACTTGTGCCTTGTATATATATACCTACTATATACCACCACCTATGTATAACGTGTACCCAGTACCAAATAAACATTAATTGATTGTATAAAATCGGTGCGTTATTGATACCCTTCAACGTCCCGATATTGGTGACCCCGACGTGATCGCTTTACTAGGTGGCCGGAGGCATGGCCTATGGTCGGTATCACGGCGGAAGAGGTCGCTGAAACTTTCACCAGAGAATGGATATCCCGCTACGGAGTACCTTCCCTCGTGACTACCGATCAAGGCCGGCAATTTGAGTCGGCACTTTTCAAGACTCTTCTCCAGCTCTGTGACGCCAAACGTATTCGTACCACCAGTTATCACCCGTGTGCGAACGGCTTAGTGGAGCGCATGCATCGGCAACTAAAAGCTGCCCTGATGTGTCACCAAGAGTCCTGGCACCGAGCTTTACCCGTCGTACTCCTCGGCATGCGAGCTGCATTAAAAGAAGATCTACAAACTTCACCCGCTGAACTAGTGTACGGGGAACCCCTGTGCTTACCTGGCGAGTTTTTGATCCCTTCTCCAGCATCTGATCGCGTCGAAGACCTTAGCAGCTTTACAACTCAACTGAGACGACACATGGCTCGCTTACGACCAACACCTGCTTCGCGCCACGGACAACGGGCCACCTTTGTTTTCAAAGACCTGGCCTCCTCAACACACGTCTTTTTACGAGACGACTCCGTTAGACTATCTCTACAGCCGCCGTATACGGGCCCTTATCAAGTGTTAGCCAGAAGCGATAAGACGGTAACCATCAATATTGGCAATAGGAACGTCGTGGTCAGCTTGGATCGAGTCAAACCGGCTTACACTGACCACGATGCACAACAAGTTCAGTCTCCTGCCACAACACCTAATACTCCGGTACCTGCTGTTCTAACGGAACCATCTCCTTTATCACCACCACAGAAGCCAGAATATACCACGCGCTCGGGTCGGACAGTACATTTTAAACTCCCTTTCGACCTCTAGTCGCTATTTTCTTCACTTATTTACATTTTCTTTCTTTCCTGTGGTTTTCCTTTCTTCGTAGGGGGGTGGTGTGGCGGATTGCCCTAGCTCTAGCTGGCAACACCGCCGTAAGATTGTCACTGGTCGCGTCCCCTAATTCAAACGGTCGAACGACTAACCGTTCTTCTTCCCACTTACGCCCACGACCGTAGAGACACACAGTCCATTGTATTATATTATACTGTACATACTTGTGCCTTGTATATATATACCTACTATATACCACCACCTATGTATAACGTGTACCCAGTACCAAATAAACATTAATTGATTGTATAAAATCGGTGCGTTATTGATACCCTTCAACGTCCCGATAACAATAAAAAAATAATAGAAGAAAAAGAAATATCAAGTCTTATAAACATGTAAATTAGTAAGATACACAGAAAATTTCATGTGCATATAGGACTGAACGTTAATTCACTGCTGTAATTTAATTGAAAAACGCCACGGATAAAATAATATATAAATGAACCGTTGAAAGTTCCCGCTAATAAGACTCTTGTGCTGTATTTCCTTTCTTAATGCCTCATTTACATTCAGCCCCTATCGCTGCTCCTCGCGCTGCCGGCAATAATCCCCTAAATACTGCTGTGGCAGGATCGAGGGAAATGTGTATTTACATACTGCCCTTCCTCTCACTTCGCTTTCAAGTTCCGGCAATGGCAGACGTTGAATTTTTTGCAGCGTCCGCGCTGTGTCTTTTAGCGATACATAATTATGTGCGTCAGTTAAAAATAAATCAAATGAAAAAAAAGAAAAGACGTCGTAGAAGATGGTGGATGATATCTATTCATCGTAATAGAACTTTGTAAGTACCTACCAACCTGCTTAAGATAATATTTTATAATGCAGAAGAATTGAGCAGAATGTAAACACGCCCTACCGCTCGCGCTGCCGGTCCTTTGAAGTCCGCACAAAAACCGCTCTTTTGGGGAGCGCTGGGCAGCGCGAGTGGCATTAAGCAGTGGCATGAGAAGTATATGCCTCATTTACATTCAGCCCCTATCGCTGCTCCTCGCGCTGCCGGCAATAATTCCCTAAATACTGCTGTGGCAGGATCGAGGGAAATGTGTATTTACATACTGCCCTTCCTCTCACTTCGCTTTCAAGTTCCGGCAATGGCAGACGCTGAAATTTTTGCAGCGTCCGCGCTGTGTCTTTTAGCGATACATAATTATGTGCGTCAGTTAAAAATAAATCAAATGAAAAAAAGAAAAGACGTCGTAGAAGATGGTGGATGATATCTATTCATCGTAATAGAACTTTGTAAGTAACTACCAACATGCTTAAGACAATATTTTATTCGCGTAATTTTTATTATACGTCAACTGAGCGCTTGAGCAGAATGTAAACACGCCCTACCGCTCGCGCTGCCGGTCCTTTGAAGTCCGCACAAAAACCGCTCTTTTGGGGAGCGCTGGGCAGCGCGAGTGGCATTAAGCAGTGGCATGAGAAGTATACGTTTACATACTCGTCCTGCCCACTTCCCTGCCCACTTCCCTGCTCACTACAGCTGAATGTAAATGAGGCATTACTCCCAGAAATTTTGTCTTAATCATCTGTGGTTTATGGGTTGCCTTTGTTATATTTATAATCTGTGAAATTGTGAATACTTGTAGAAAAAGCGAGAAATATCTTGTTTGGCTGTTATTTTCATGATTTTGTAGAATATTTCCAATACAATTAAGATTAAACTGTAATTAAGATGGCTCTTTACTGTGCAAGTAAGTAATAGAAATGATTTTTTTAACGTTTGTCATAATATCGATGTGAAATAGGATATTGGAAGCGCGCGAAGCCGAATTCCACCGGTTAGATTTGTTATTTTGAGCAACATAGGCTTTGTAAAACTCGTAATTATGAGCATTTTTGATAATTTCTAAGACTATATCGGCTTTATAATGTTAGTACTTCATCGCTGTGAATATAGCCAGATGAATAGTTTAAATTATAACCCTACTTTTTGCAGTATCTAATGAGGTGCCTGAAGTGCCTGTGGTGTCCCCCTCGTCGGGAGCGGTGTTCGAGAGGAGAGTTATTGAAAAATACATCGTAGAAAATGGAGTGGACCCCATCAATGGCAAGGACTTGAGAGTTGATGACCTAATTGAAATCAAAAGTGAGCTTAAATCTACTTTTTGTAAACATTCTAAATTGATAGTTATATTATGCTAAACTAATAAATCCTAGTAAGGCAAACCGAATATTATATAAATATTGGGGAATGAGAATATATTATTTAGGGACTGTTTGTCTGACACATAACAAACCCGAGCTTTTACTATGGTATTCAGATAACTGTGGATATTACCTGTTACATACTCTTTAATACATACTTATATATATATGTAAATAAACACTGTCCCCTGCGGAACCGTGCCTCGGCTCAGGGCATTGCTGGGGGAGGTGGACTCACTGGTTTAATTATTTTGGGAATTTTTTATTGGACATTTCCAGCCAGTTGTATTCACATTTAAAATTTATTTTTGTTGTCCAGCCCCTCCAATAGTGAAGCCAAAGCCTCCAAGTGCTACATCCATTCCTGCAACACTAAAAAGCATGCAGGATGAATGGGATGCGCTGATGCTGCACACATTCACTCAGCGCCAGCAGTTACAGACAGCCAGGCAGGCAAGTTGTCTAAATATTATTTTCTAACATATCCTAAGAGTTAGGAGAACTTGGTTACATATTTGTTTTTTCTGAAATATGCTCTTACTTATGAGTGGTTCTTTTTTTTTTTTTTTTTATACTACAAGGGTGGCAAACAGGCATACGGTCCCACCTGATGGGAAGCGGTTACCGTAGCCTATGGACGCTTGCAACACCAGAGGCGTCACTCACGCGTTGCCGACCCTATAAAAAAGGGAGCAACTGTATAGGCAGTGAAAGGGACATCCCTGGTCCCCCCACTGCCGCTACAGCGTCTCCTCATGGAGCTCTGGCTACCTTACTTACCGCAGGAACACAACAATACATGTAGTGTTATTTGGCTGCGGTCTTCTGTTGGGTGGAGGTACTACCCCAGTCGGGCTGCTCCAATTTCGAACGGACGAATCCGTTGCGCCCTACCTCCTTGAGATGAAAAAGGTTCTCCTGAAGATGAACAAGTAAAGATAATAAAAACACTCAATAATTTGAAATATCCATGTATTCTACCAATATTTTATATATTTTATATATTGGTAGAATACATGATTTGTTATAACACAATTTTGTTATAACATCTAATCTAATGTATCTACCAACCTGTAATGCAATAAATATCTTTGACTTTGACATTGGCTTTGCTTATATCTTAACAACCTATATCTTATCCTTAATAGAATCTTTGAAGTGCATTTCACTTTCAAAATGTCAATTAATTTGAAACTTTACTGATTGATGACAATGATTAATTTCTGTGCCTGTTTTATAACTATTTTGCCGACATTTGTATGTGAGATTTTGTAGGAAAGCTTTATTGGTATATATGGTTTTCAGTTATTTCACAAAATATCTTATACATACATCAATAATGTGCAGTACACATACAGCTAGCTTTAGAATACAGCAAAACATAAAAATTTGCAGCGCTTCAAGCATGTTTGCCGAGGTGGGTGTGCCCGACTTTTACGCTGTTATGAGGGCACGCATTGCTTCTTTTTGGGAGAGATTGCGTTGCTCTCGTAACGGCATACTACGTATGATAAGTGCAGGTTTCGATAGCCCGATATATCGATATTGGATATCAGTGCACCAGCTGGGGAACCGAAAATGACTAGACGATAGATCGTATTCGATCAAAAATGTTGACTGTATTAATAATATTATACAAAAAAAATACAAAAATTATTTATTTCATACAATAACTATTTATACATACATTTTCACATAAACATACATAGATCCTTACTGATAGTTAAGTATTTTACTAAAAAGTCTGATTCGTTTACTTGTGGCCCCAAACTAAGCAAGCTTGTCTTATGGGTGCCAACTTCAACAGTGTACCAATTATACTATTCGCAATGGTAAAGGCAAGAGTACTGCGATTAAAAGTTAACTTATATATTATTTGTGACTAAAATTAAAAATTAGAAATACAAAATTTCAAAATTTGCTCTGGATATTTTATAATAAATACACTAATAGAACACAAATCTTAGTATACATAGATATAAAATGCATATGTGATGTATATAGGCATATATATATATTTATATGTTTGTATATAGTATATAAAAATATATATTATCAATATAAAATACAAAAATTAAATATGTGTAGTATAATACAATATAGTCTGTAAATAATGAGCTTTAGTTAGCAGGGTATATTAAGAATGTCCTCTATCTCCTCGTATGTCAGTTTAAGAAGAGTTTCATTAAGCTTTCTCTTAACTTCAGGATAGGTGCAGTCGCGGAAATTACAGAAACCGTGAAGCTTGTTATATATGAATGGATGCAAAAATTCCTTGAATTTGGTAGCAAATTTTGTATTTACATTTTTAACAGGGGCTTTATAAATTCGTCTTTTTAAGATTTGGGAATAGCCCTGTGACCCGATTAAAGCACGATGAACACCAAGAACGGCTCTCCTAACAAACAATCCACGGACGCTCAGCAGCTCTGACTCCAAATAGAGAAGTTTTGTTGGATATCGATATTTCTTTTTTAACATTACTTTGATGACAGACCGCTGAGCTCTTTCAACCTCTAACATAACAGTTTTCCCAGCTCCCCCCCAGACAGAAATACAATATGTCAGCAAAGATTGACACACGGCTATATAAATTGTTTTCAAGAGGGTTATATCAGCTGAATTTCGTAGATGTTTCATGATATTGATAACCCTTCTAACCTTTCCAGAGAGAGCATGAATATGCTCTTTAAACGACAGATGATGGTCTAATATTACACCCAAGTACTTTATGAAAGTTGTTTTACTAATTTTTGTGCACAAGCATGTTGGAGCTGTTAAAGGGGTTTTACATTGATGAATTCTAATGCAAGCAGATAGAGGTGGTTTTGATGCTGAGGTTTTATGAAAGCACAAGTATTTAGTTTTGTCGGCATTTAGAGTTAGGAGATTACCTCGAAGCCACTCAGCAATCTTTGACATTCCCTTTTCAGCTATAGCAAAGGCCTCATCCCATGTCTCACCATGATAGATAACTGCTGTATCGTCCGCATAACAGAATAGTTCAGCCTTTTCAATATGGAGAGATGATATGTCATTCAGATACATCAAAAACAAAGTAGGGCCGAGGATGCTTCCCTGAGGGACGCCAAAATCTATCTCCTTGGTGGTGCTAACAGAGTGACCGATCCGTGTACACTGCTTCCTGTTAGTTAAGTAACTACGGAACCACTTATGAACTATTCCTCTGATTCCGAAGTTCTCCAGTTTTCCTAGAAGAATAGAGACAGAAACCGTGTCGAAAGCTTTTGCTAAATCTAGGAAGACACCTATGCAGGATTTACCCTTATCAAGAAGAGAGGAAATACATTTAACCATGTCTCCGACTGCGTCCTCGGTAGACATACCTCGCCTAAATCCATACTGTCTAACATAAAGGAGGTTGTGACTTTCGAGATAATGTACCAACCGGAGGTTTACTATCTTTTCCAAAATTTTGGAAAACGTTGGGAGTAACGATATCGGACGATAATTAGCGGCCTCAGTTTTAGGTCCAGATTTATGTATCGGCGAGACAGCTGCTGTCTTCCATACCTTAGGGAATACCCCGTTTGACAGACTGGCATTTACAATGTGGGTGAGAGGGATCACAAGGTAATCCTTCAGTTTTTTAATTAGTCTGTTGCTTACGTCATCTATTCCAGGTGCACTATTTGTCGGAAGTTGCTGTATGATGGTCTTCAGCTCAACTTCATCCGTAGGTTGAAGAAATAGAGAATCCAATGGTCCGTTATGGAGACGGGTTTTTGCGGCTAGAGACGCCTCACTTTCACCCGAATTAGCTAAAATCTTGCTTGCCAAATTGCTACCAACAGAGGCGTAATAGCTGTTGCAGACATTGACAGCGTCTTGTGAATTAATCCTCGTGGACAGTAATGCAGAATTTTGGCTTTTAGGTTTATGTGAGTGACATATATCTTTTATAGTGTTCCACAATTTTTTTAGGTCATTTTTATTTTGGTCAAGTTCATTTTTCTCATACTCATGCTTGAGTTTATAAAGCAAGTCATTACAAAAATTGCGATATCGCAAGTAAGTGATTTGTATTATCTTATTATTAGGATTTTTTCGCGCTTTTGCATGGAGTCTGTCCTTATTTTTAATACACCTAATCAGCCCCGGAGTTATCCACGGCTTAAAGTTAAATTTCGACCTCGGTACATGCACCTCTCTTGTATGTTTCTTTATTATTATTAATGATTATTTTTTACTGTGTTCTCTTTTTTATGTATACTATTTATTTTATTTATTTATTTAATTTACAAGATTCACAGCTTACAGCCAAAAAGAATCACATTATACAGACATATCATAAAGTAGTTATTGAATAAAAAGAAGGAAACCGTCAACACAGCAAAATTACAAACAATACAAAGTTAAGAAATAAATAATTATAAAATGAAACAGATTGTGGGTCGTCGCGTGAGTTGTGTAGATGTAGTAGTGTACCTAAGTGAGCGAGTAATGAGTGTATGCGTGTGTGTGTGTGTGTGGAGCCGAGCATCTATCGCGTATCTTAACGAAGAAGAAGAACAAACTGCAAACTACCCGCACGACAAGAAAAGATAAATGTTAGGGTGGGCTTACATATCGGGGTTTAAATTATTTGATTAAAAATATAAATTTTGAGCAAATTAATATTATTGATCTATTTTCAAATTGTTTTATTAAAATATAATGTATTGATTTATTTTTGAAGTATCTTATTTACTTATATACTTTTTTTTTTGATAAATTAATTTGTTTTCAAAATATTGAAAATTCGTTTCTTGAAAACCGGTTTGGATATATTAAAAATATCTATGTCGCCAAACAGTCTGTTATACGTGCGTGGCAACCTAGACGATACCGTGTTAGCGGCATAATTCGTACGGTGAGTGGGCACGTGAAAGAGTTGAGTATGCCGAGTACGAGTACTTGGCGCACGCAACCGTAGCATTCTGTCGACTAGTACTGTACAATCGAGCGCACCAGAACAGACATCATGCAACATTGACATGTCCTGAAGTATCCGTCGATTGCGTAACGTCTGAAGACAATGTTTGCGGCAAGAGGACTCATAGTCATCACACGGTACTCCACATCGGAAGTTCAGTTGCCTTATAAATTTTCTTTGTATGGACTCAATGGCATGCTCATAGATCACGTATTGTGGGTTCCAAATTTGGCTACAGTACTCTAATGCACTACGAACATACGCATAGTAAAGTACTTTTAAGCAATCAAGACTTGTAAAAGGCTTAGTTACTCGCTATTGTATAACTATGGCTTATTTGGCTGAAATAAAGATATATTATTATTATAACAAATATATAATTTTATCATTCATCATATAAAACCCCACCATTCCATCCACCACATTTACATATATTAATGAACAGGAGCTGAGCCACGCCCTCTACCAGCACGACGCGGCGTGTCGGGTCATCGCGAGATTAACCAAGGAGGTGACGGCCGCGAGAGAGGCCCTCGCGACGCTCAAGCCCCAAGCTGGCATCGTTGCTCCTCAGCCGACACACCCGGTAAGCATTGTCTACTTAGTTATAAACTATATGAGAAGATGCACACAATATTTAAATGGTTAATTGTCAAGAACTGACCCAACATACAGATTTAGATGCAAGCTGTGATGTAAGCTGTGCTTGCCACTAAAACTAGCACTCATATGTTTTCTAGTTATTACTATTACAGTCAAAATATTCTAAACGGTGTGTAGAAGTTTATATTAATAATAACTGGACTTATCCTGGGACAATTTTCACTTGTTTATTTTTAAATTTCTATCATCAATCAGTTTTTTATACCTAAAAATCATTATAATGTATTTGAATATTAAAAATACAGCTACCAATGAGTCAGGCATATAAAATGCTTCTATTTTTATTTAGCCTTAGGTACTTTCTCACATATTATGAATATGTAATTTGTCTATGAACAATGGTTAATCAATGATACAATTAAATAGCACCCATCCCACAACAGGTTTTTATCCTCAAAAAGTGCTTAAATCTATTTTATTATTTATTTAAAATTTAGGTGACAATGACACAAGTGTTTTTGATAAATATTAATTCTCATAGCAACAATTAAGTGGATGTTTTCAGCTTTAAATTAATGATTAGTATTCATTCTACTTTAGTATCTAAGTCTGAGGTTATTCATTTAATTAACTCATTGTTGTCTGTGGCATGAAAGCTACTTAATAGATGTTAATCTTACTCAGGTTTGACTATATCTATAATATGTATATAGTTATAACATGTATAATATGTAGTATATCAGTTATCTGGTTACCATAACACAAGCTCACTTTACAGCTTACTTTGGAATCCGATTAGCGTGTGGAAAATGTCCCAGAATATTTATTTATTTATTTAGTCTTATTATGGAGCCAGAACTTCATATTTATGTGCTTTTTGTTGCATCTATATAAATGTTAATGTATATTTGTGTACAGGTGGAGGGCGGAACAGCCGCTGGTGGTGCGGCTGGGCCAGGCGGCGCGGCGGCGGCGGGCATGTCCGAGGAGGTGGTCTCCCGTCTCCAGGAACGTGCGACGGCGCTCACTCAGGAACGGAAACGTCGCGGCCGAACCGTGCCCGAGGGGCTGCGCGCAGCCGAACAGATACGGGCATTCCTCACACTCGCATCGCATCCGGTACTATACAATATTGATATTTTTGAGTTTAAATGTCATGGTGATACAGTCTTGATCTTAGAAAACCAACCGAGCATTAGAGTCGACGTTTCAATTTCATGGTTATAGCTAAAAGTTAAACTTTGAATCGGATATATACCTCATATCATGTATCCTAATATCTTCATATGTATTGGGCGATTGGGCTATACTACTCTCCGTGTACATTAGACACTTAACTTCAGGCAAAATTTTGATATTAATTGTAATACTATACACTAATAAGGCATTCAACTATATTCTCACTAGCCTCAAAAGATCTGTCTATAATTGTCATGGGTTGAAAGGAAGTCTATCTTAATATATATAAATCTCGTGTCACAATGTTTGTCCTCAATGGACTCATAAACCACTTAACCGATTATAATAAAATTCGCACACCATGTGCAGTTCGATCCAACTTGAGAGATAGGATAGCTTACATATACTTGGACCCGGTAGGTGGCGCTGGTGGGCAGAACGAAGTCTGCCTGGTCCACTAGTACTCATATATAGGAGGATATATAATAAACATCTCCAAAACTTCTCATCCAATTTGTAAAATATATCATTAATAGTAAATTAGGCACTCACGGGCAATTTTGCTACCTCCAGGTCAAATCCAAGTTACTAGTAATATGTATTAACAGTACATTTCCCTCCATCCAGGGTCTCCACTCCGCCAGCGTACCCGGCATCCTGTCCCTGGACATCAACCCGTCGGACCACAGCAAGCTGCTCACCGGGGGCAACGACCGCAACGCGACCGTCTTCAACAAGGACACGGAGCAGGTGGTCGCCATACTCAAGGGTCACACCAAGAAGGTCACCAGGGTCATATACCATCCCGACGAGGATACCGTCATCACCGCCTCGCCAGATCACACTATACGTGTGTGGAATGTGCCTACGTGAGTATGAGTAGATATGCATGGATAACATGTACTTTGGCTGTGAAATAGACATGTCCGTCAAGAAAATTAGGAGTTATAAAGTCCTTACTCGTCTTCTCTAAACTGTACTTTGACTAAAATATTTTGTAAAATTACCGTAATTTTGGATAATGTGTATACTTGTGAATAAATATACCAGTATTATTTATTATACTAGCTTCTACCCCTTATTGTTGTACTAGTTGTTGATGTAGAATACTTCATAATCTCCCACAGATCACAAACATCGGTGATACTGCGGTCCCACGACGGCCCCGTGACGGGGCTGTCCCTCCACCCGACCGGCGACTACGTGCTCTCCACGTCCACCGACCAGCACTGGGCCTTCTCGGACATCCGCACCGGCACCCTGCTCACGAAGGTCAGCGACTTCTCCGGCGTCAGCCTCACCACGGCCCAGTTCCATCCCGACGGGCTCATCTTCGGCACGGGAACTGAAAACTCCCAGGTGAAGATCTGGGACCTCAAGGAGCAGAGCAACGTCGCCAACTTCCCCGGCCACGTCGGGCCCGTCACGTCCATCTCGTTCTCGGAGAACGGTTACTACCTCGCGACGGCCGCCGAGGACGCGTGCGTCAAGTTGTGGGACTTGCGCAAGCTGAAGAACTTCAAGACGATACAGTTGGAGGAGGGATACGTCATCAAGGAGCTGTGCTTCGACCAGAGCGGTACCTATTTGGCGATCGCCGGCACGGACGTGAGGGTGTACCTGTGCAGGCAATGGCAGGAGCTGAAGGTGTTCAACGACCACACGGCCTCGGCGACGGGCGTCCGGTTCGGGAAGAACGCTCAGTACATCGCGTCCACCAGTATGGACCGGACGCTCAAGCTGTACGGCGTGGAGTAGTTGTAAGTCGCGAGTTTGTAATGTATATTCAATATGTTGGCGTTCGGGAAATGAAAGGCCAACGTTTTATGCAAATACCGCTGTTGTTCTTTTGTTCCCATGATTTTTTAACTATTCAATTAGCATAAGACAAAATAAATTAACCAGTAAATTTTCATACTAAAACAGAATCCACAGCTAGTCAAATAGAATAAATCAATAGCATCGACATATATTTCTATTTGAAAACGGTGAGTTCAGATTATGACCCTTTATTTTCATATAGGGCATTGAAGTATTCACACCTATGAAATTAATATTGACTAAAATGGTTCATTGACTATTCTAAGACTCTATTTCATAATTTTATTAGGTTAAAGACTAGTGATAATATTTTATTTTTAAGCAGTAAGTTTAGTGCTGAGCAAGTTTGTTATTCAGCAAACTGTATGTCTATTTAATACTGCTCATTCCTGTTTACATTTATTTAAATAATAAAAAGGGATGATAAGGATTTGGAACTGTTTTTAATTACATTATTTCCAAGCTTCCTTAATTCCCATTCCTGTAGGAATACGATGATGAAATATATTCCATGTGACTCCCTGATAATGTAGCTTTCCATTGATTAAAAAACCTTCAATTTGGTGCAGTAGTTTCTAATCCATTACTAACAAAAAAAAAACTAATGTTTCCTCTTTATTATTAGTATAGATAATTAATTATAATAAAATCTAAGTTAAATAAATACCTAAATGCTGCATGCTACCTAAGCAGAAATAACCATCAGTACACAATCTATAATTTTTTATTAATATTCAAAATTTTACTAACATGTATTAGATCTGGCTGAGATATTGAAGAAAACACAATTAGCATCATATTATCTTTATTTTTAAATTTACATTTTACACAAAACCCTCCCCACACAACGTTACCATTTTCGAAATACGATAATCATGTTTATATACACTTAACATTACAGGAATATTTTTAATATAATAGATTTTCTACCGATTAATAAAAACGATGTGATTACACAAACGGACTCGGGTCCATGACAAGTGGGCGCGGCCACGAATAAATACAACAATATAATGTCTACATATACGCTGAATGTATTTTTAAAACACTCCAATCTACTATCATATACTATATTTAATAATAACAACACATATGACATACAGCGACTAATATTCTACTATTATAACTGTATTTAGAGTAACTATAGACACCAACTTCATTAGCATAAGATTTATACGAAACATTAACCCCTAAAGGCCATTGACTTCTGTGTGCCAAGGTGTCTATCTATACTTTATTAAAAAGGCAATAAAGCTCATATTTAAAACGCACAGTAAATACTTTCCCTTGAGAATTAGGTACCTAATGTACTTAACTCATCAATATAATGAAGCTACATGAAGCTAATATTGAAGAGATATTATATTACACGCGCAGGCATTTCTACATTAACAACAGACATACCTTCGCCGACACAAATATTATATATATTTGATACTAAAACGCGCATTTGCGAATTTTTCAGCTGTAGTTTAAAGCACGAGAATATAAAACTAGGAATACGAAGGCCCCTCCACAAATAACGCTTTCTGTATTTACACAATACCTAAGTCCAAAAATGCGACGTCTCAGATACGTACTGAATGCATGTTATGCATTAAAAGTTGAATTTTAAAGTTATATACCAATGAACATAATATATAGCTGGTGGTAGTCTCATATTAAGTGACCTTTTTTATTTTCACAAGTTAAGGTTTTTGCATTTCTAGCGCATAACTAATTAGGTTTTTATGTCAGTTCCGTCCCTTGACGACCCTTTCAGATCGACACACTACAGCAGGAACCTAGCCAGTTATGCGTTACAACTATAATAAACATTTTGTCTCCCAATATGCATATACAATAAGTAGCTTTTCTCCAAACATACTTTTACTTTATCTCCCATTTACGAAGCGAAGTGATTAAAAAATTCTAATCAAGATAAATTTGCAACCGATCAAAAAATTAACAAAAGCCTAACGTCTCTACTTTGCCTTTTGGGGTTTGATTAAATATGTTATTTGACGGCAAAATAGAAACACGCTCCGAATATCGGCTCTGAAGCATTGCTCCAGTGCTTTAGTGTTGGTGCATTGCGCCGAATAAATAGTCCGCTATAGCCAACTGAGTCGGAGTCGAGGCTGGCGTCGGAAAAATCGATAGTCATGCGAAGATCAGCCACAGCACAAACAGGATGGCCACCCACAAGAAAATCTTCGACAGGAACTGCTCCTCTTCATACTGCGCGGTGCCGCGTGGAGCTGTCAATATTATTAATGTTAAACACTCTTCACTTATGGCGAACTAAATATAATTGATATAACTTTATATAGTCCCCATGAGTGGGGCAGGGCAGAAGGAAGAGAAAAAACCGACATGTTCGTTACCAAAGTTACAATCAAGATACACCACATGAATACCAATAAAATTCTTGTTTTTTTAACAAGCTACTTACCAGCAGTAGGCCTTGGGTCGCCAAAGTTGAATGTCGACGTAAACACGCCAAAGGGAAAGGCGCCGATGCCGAACGACATGTGAAAGCCCTCGCCGAAGCCAAACCCGGGGAAACCACTGTTGTTCTCCGGTTCTGTGCGCTGGCCGGCGGGCCTTGGGGGCACCTGAAGAAAGAATTTTTTTATGTTTTCAACTAAGAAACTACTATATGTATAATAATTTAAACAACTCACCCAATTATTATATTATTTCATTGTTTGAAAGCTACACTTTTTTGTGTTTATTGATAGCAATTCTACTACATACATCAAAGGACCTAGAAATAATAACTTAGAAGTGATATGACTATCCATTGTATAGTAATTAAGGTGATACTAGAAAATAATGATATGTTTTATAATAAAACTCCAGTCATATTGTTAATTACATGAGGCAATTCACTTTAAACATTGGATCTTTTCCTCATTTGAATGACCATATGTTTTATGTTTTTCTCCTGGAATATTTAGTATCCAACAAAACAATGATAAACATACCTTATTCCTAGGGTCCTCCTGTTTAGTGTTTCCCCTGCCATACAGTGGGATGACTTTGTCGCGGCTGATGGCCGCCTTGCACACGGGACACACCTGTCGGCTCGGGCGAGTCTCTAGCC
The DNA here is from genome assembly GCA_905147785.2 of Thyatira batis. Taxonomy (NCBI): domain Eukaryota; kingdom Metazoa; phylum Arthropoda; class Insecta; order Lepidoptera; family Drepanidae; genus Thyatira; species Thyatira batis. The sequence goes on from LR990489.1 coordinate 11,768,937, forward strand.
ACTGGTGCAGGCATGGCCAACTGGAAAAAAAGTATTTAGTTTATCATTCTGTAAGTGCACTCATGAGTTTAACATTTCAAACTTAGAATTGAAGTAGCTGAATATTTCTTAATTTTCTAATTAACAAGAATTTCTAAAATTCTGTGATAAATTACTAGAGTAATACTGGATACAACTGATTGGAAAGTACTGCTTAGTCGAGGTGTAAGTCAGTAGTAAACACACAGAATAAGATCAGAGATGACCAAAATATCAATCACATTGATTGATAATTCAAATTTATTTCAGACTAGAAGACAGAATAAAGTATGGAGGGATTGTGTGAAAGGTGATATGTGAAAGAAGGAAGCAATGCCTGAAATAACAGCTGACAAAGAGGAATGGAAGATAGACATATTGCGACGACTCTGCTTAGGCAGTATAAGGGCAGGAAGAAGTCTCATGAATTGAAAGTAATTAGACAGAAATTTATATTGTTTATGTCTAATTACCAAAATATAAAAATACATTAACTTAGATAATTGAATATATTGTAGTGATTTATTCCTAATGTATGAATATCAGGCAAGTTTATTTTAATTTTATTTGATCTATATGATTGGGTTCAAAAAACTTAAAACGCAATAAGCCTCTGACCCAAGTCCCGTTGGATTCAGATATATAACCCAGTTAATTAGCACATCATTTACATAATTTATACAACTCAAATCTTGATCGCTACAAAATGTTTCAAGGTGGTAGATTACGTTTCATGGTACATACCAGAAAAGGTGACCGCACATGCTAACGACGGCGTCCCTTGCAGTGTCCAGGCAGATGTTGCATTCCAGCATCCTTTCATCGTGCTTGTCCTCCTCGCCACCAGTATCGCCACCGGGCGCCGATGCACTGGCCCGCGGCTCACTTGTCTCTGCCATCATTGCTCGACAGACACCCCTACTTAATAAGTCAATAAACACAGTCACCACGATCGACTTTTCCAAACCCCTTCTTATCGCAACAGCAGTGACGTACTGTGACGCGACAGGTATTCACAGCTTACGGTTTGGGCAAACTATTTGTTATTTCGATTAAGAAACATGAGAAATCACCTCTTACTGGTTAATTTTATAGGTATACCAGTCTGTTCTCACAGAAAATTATTAAATAAATAATCACATCCCCAATCCCGTGGTTTAATGATCTGTCATTTTTTTTTATTTTTGGCATACATAGCATAAAGTTTGAGATCTTCCTATAGACTACGACATCGTATTGATTTTTATTGTCAGTTTCGAGTTTGATTTCATTTATTGACCAAAGACAAACAAACAAAGAATTTAATCGTTACTCACTCACTCACTTTGAAAGCTATGGTATACGGTAAAAAAAAAACAATCTACCTACTAATCAAAAACAATTTTTAATGAAGAGAAAATTGTCGCCAGTGAGTGTGAGTGATGTGAGTGTCGTCTGAGAAATTTTAATTAATCTACTGGATCTCTAATTGATCGATAGCAGTCAGAGATCTGATACTTTGACGATACTGTTTGCCCATGTGCAAGAAATGTGTATATCGTGCGTAGCAATATAAAATCGGTATAGTAAGTAATCTTTCTTTCCTGAGGAATATGTTGAAAAACAAGTGTGACGTCACAATTCCAATCAGCTGAGGTGGTGCGAGGAGAGGGAGGTCTGAGGGCCTGAGAGACGATAATTAGGTGAGACATAACAAACAAATAAGTCAAGATGGGTGGCGCTGTGAGCTCGGGCCGAGATAACAATGAGCTGATTGACAACTTAATGGGTGGCAACTACATCCGCACCCGGGCGGTGGAGCGAGTGTTCCGAGCACTCGACCGCGCTGATTATATGACTCCGGATACTCGGGATCAGGCGTACAAGGACCTAGCCTGGCGAAATGGGCCCTTGCATTTGTCTGCGCCGTGTATCTACAGGTGAGCACTTAAATTTTGCCCTTGATATTGTTCTACCCTCTTTAATATATGTTGTGAAATATAAAATTATGTAGGTAAAACCCCAACTGTTACTAGCATGCTATACTTAGTCTAACATTTGCTTAAAATTAGTGCATATGTATTGGTAACTTATATCTTCTTTATATCTACCCACTGTCCATCCATATGTTGGTATGAAACCCAAACTAAATGTATAATACCTTTTTTATGTAATTGTCCTTGGGCCTTCTTACTATGATAAAGTATTTAAGAATAGTTATAAAATTGCTTAGTAAGATTGTTCTTAAAAGATAGTTTTTATTATAATGTAAACTATTCATCAGTGAGGTAATGGAGGGCTTGGAGCTGCGTCCCGGATTGTCATTCCTGAATGTGGGCTCCGGCACGGGCTATCTCAGCACCCTCGTGGGGCTGATCATAGGGTCGAGTGGGATCAGCCATGGTGTTGAAGTGCACCCTGTTGTAGTGGAGTACGCCAATAAGAAGTTGAGTCAATTCATTGAGAACTCTGCAACCCTGGATGAATTTGACTTCTGTGAGCCAAAGTACTATTGTGGTAAGTCCTTAAAAATAATCAGATTATGTTTACACAATTTGTTTATCATATTTGATCCTACTAATATTATAAATGCGAAAGTTTGTATGTATGGATGTTTGTAACTCTTTCACGCTCCAACGGCTGAAGGGATCTGCTTGAAATTTGGCACAGAGCTAGAATATGTTCTGGAATAACACATAGGCTACTTTTTATCCCGGGAACGCGGGTGAAACCGCAGGGAGCCACTAGTATTATTATATCTTAAATGGTGATACAAAATAAAATAGATTTATCTTTATTTGGAAAGCTTAAAGGTCAAATGACTATTTTATCTGTAACAATACTTGATTGATGTATGTAAAGTAATATTTGTTATGGTTTTGTAAGTGACCGCCATGTTTTCCAGGAGTGTTAGAAGTTGTTCATACATGTTGAAAGGGTAATGTTTCACCAGGCAACGGGTTGTGCCTGGCGCCGCTGCAGTCGCCTTACGACCGCGTCTACTGTGGCGCAGGGTGCCCTGAGGAGTACCAGAATTACTTCAAACAACTCATAAAGGTGACTTTTCTATTTTCTTAAATACAATCAATTTTATATGTATCTATGGTATCTGCTAATCAAATACTGTGTGAGCGTAAAATTTTTTCGATCTACCTACTGTTTTGCATTGCTTATAGTTTTGTGACTTTTATTTAAATGTACATGCTGATGCATAATCTATCATTACGCCTTAATTTAATTCCACATAGTATTCTTATTTATTTGGTCTTCAAGGATGGAAAGTCTCAGTTGAAGACTGACTTCTGATCTGGTAGATTCAGAATCAATGCCCTATTAGAGCCTAAACTGAATGTGTCTTTGAATTTGATAACAAATGAATCCATCGTTGACACCTACTTGAATCCAGGAAATGTTTAGTTAACTTATTTTTATTAATGGTTTAGGATTTGGGTGACAATTACTGGATTTTAATCTGTTTGTAAATGGTTGTATAAGGTTTTATTGGTATTTCCAGGTGGGTGGTATCCTGGTGATGCCGCTGAATGACAGCCTGGTGCAGGTGAAGCGCGTGACCGACACGGAGTGGACCTCGCGGTCGGTGCTCAGCGTCTCCTTCGCCACGCTCAAGGTGCCCACCAGGGAGGAGACTGCGGACCTCATCAAGCTCGGTGAATACTCATTTTTGATATTTGTTTTCAGTGCAACGCGAGTGACGCCCCTGGTGTTGCAAGCGTCTATAGGCTACGGTAACCGCTTCCCGTCAGGTGGGACTGTATGCCTGTTTGCCACTCTTGTGGTATAAAAAAAACTTAGATTTATATACATTTATAATGATGTTAATGGTACCCGCGTGCCGTGGTGGCTCAGTTTGGAACGCACCGACTCACGATCAAGAGGGTTGGCTTGGTTGGTTAAATCCCTGGCCCGTACCTCTGAGTTTATAAAAACTTATGTACAGATTCACACCACTGGCTTTCGGTGAAGGAAAACATCGTGAGGAAACCTGCATGCCCGAGATGTCAAAATCCGCACTAGGCCCGCATGGTGGACTATGGCCTAAACCACCTCGATGTTAGGCTCGGCTCGAGGCCCTCTGTGGAGAGGTATATGAGCTGATGATGATGTTAACGGTACCCAGAGGAGCAGACCCCAGCTCGTCTGCAAGCGCTGTCCCGTGCGGTGGTCCGTGCTGCGATGCGAGGCGGGCTGGTGCGGCGCCACCCCGAGCTGCGCGAGCCGCCTCCGCGCCCGCCGCCCGCTCGGCCCCGCTGCCCGAGGCGGATATGTATACCCATCGACGATGATAGTGATGTCGGTCAGTATACTGCTGCACACACTATACCACACTGCACAGTACTGCACACTACTGCAGTATTGCACACTAGTGCATACTACTGAACAGTATTGCACACTACTGCGCGATATACAATACACACTGCTGCATAGTACTGCACACTACTGCACGATATACAATACACATTACCGCACAGTACTGCACACTACAGCTAACATCACAAAAGCGAAAAAAAAATGTTTTCTTGTTATTGTAACCATGTTCAGTTGTATCTTGTAATCTTATTGTATTTCATAATGACAAAAATATGGTATTAGTATTCCAAAATCTCAGTATAATAGGCTGAAGATCTCCCGGGAACGAGAATGAAACCAGCTAGTGTCATTGTAATATTTAAATTTTTTAAATAGGATTCATTGGTCATGAACCATGTATATGATGAATATAATAAAACCTTAATTTTTTTTAGCGCATCACAAAACTTTACTTAATTAAACAAATTTCCAGAGGGGCTGAACGCTCTTCACGACTTGAACCCAAGGAACGGGGGCACGGAGATGAACGCACTCCTGAGCCTCGTGGTGAGCATGGGGCAGAACCGCGTCGCCGGAGCCCTTCGCTTCGATTCCTTCGAGTCGCCCACCGAGTCAGACTCCGACACCGATGATGATGAGCTCGACGACGTGGTAGCGACGACGCCCAGGGACCCTGAACCCACGGACTCCAACCCTCCAAACCCCAACCCCACGGACCCCAGCTCCAGCGAGGTCGATGAACCGAGCAATGGACCCAGCGGTACCAGTAATGGCGATGACCTGTCACGTGACGCTCAGGACAAGCTCAATGGAAATGTACCAAGTGATTCGTCTAAATCTGCGGCTAATGTAAGTTGTCTTTTAAGCTGAAAGTTTTTAATGTAATGAGAATTTTGGTTATTGAGAGGAATTTTCGTATTTTGTTTGTGATAATGGAGACATAAGTAATGTTTTAACAAATTTTATATGGAATTTTTCTTCAAAGAACCCCGGAGGCAGTGACAGCGGACCATCAGAACCGAAGACCTCGCGGCCATGTCGTGGTCTCCTCACATTGGAGTTCCACGAAGACGGCGCCGGCTCCTCGAAGACCAAGTCTCGTTCTGCCACGAATACCACCACCACAGCGAATGACTCTGGGGCTGACTCCGGCGGGGACTCTGGGGATTTGGGCGGCTTGGGGGGCGTACCCTCCGAAGTCGAGATATACCTCGGCAAGGAGGTCGCCGGCTCCTCCAGGGAGGCCGGGATGGAGTGGGAGGATGACGTCGAGGAGGTATGTACATTTAAAGGTTGTTTTAACTAACTTTGCAGTATGTGAAGAATGTTAGAAATTTTTTTATGGTACTGGTTTTTAATTTTTACTAAAGGCATACTTGATTGTGTAACTTTGTCTGTACCCTTTAAGTGCTATGTATGTATATTGTTGGTGATAGATTTATACAAAATAAAATAAAATGGGAGCTTCAGTAAATATTTAGATCTGAACTGAACATATAATAATTATTACCAAGTGGGTTTTTTTAAATTGCAATAACTCATTAATCTTTACAGGAGGACACAACTATACTAGAGGATTCCTCAGACGATGAAGAAGTTACCGCTCAGACCTTGAAGCGGCAGAAGCTTGACAGTGGCATAGGGGAGGGTACATCCCCTTCTAGCGGCGAGTCCCCTCGGGAGGGCGGCCCCGACCCCGCCCCGACCCCCGGCCCCGCCCCGACCCCCGGCCCCGCCCCGACCCCCGGCCCCGCCCCGACCCCCGGCCCCCGCCTCCGGCCCCGCCCCGGCCTTGCCTCCCGCGCCTGGAGAACAGCCGATGGTAGAACCCTCCAGGAGGCCTCCCAGGAGGCGAGGCGCATTGTTGACAGACTAGTCAGCCATGAGGAAATTAGAGGTAAGTCGTCTCAATATACTAGACTAAATATACTACTAATATGAAATGAAGGCACACAGGCACTTATGAAACGTCGACTCTAATGCTCGGTAATATAAATGCGAAAGTTATTGTGTCTATTTGTAACGCTATCACGCCATCCACTGCAATGATTTTAATGAGTTTTGGCAGAGATAGAGGCTTGGGAAAGAATATTAGGCTACCTTTTAACCCGGGAAAGTTGACGGTCCCCAAGAACGCAGATGAAAGCGCAGGGTGGAAGCTAATGTTTTTAGTCCGGTATAGGATTGGGTTCCTTTGACAGCTATCCAAAATTGTTCCAAAATGTGCCATTTCTAGACAGTTAGATGCTGTTAATTGTAAAAATTTATATGAAGGTGCCATTGTGTTTTTTATGATAGCTCTTAATAAATACTATAAGGATAATTTAGTTCCCTATTTGGCCACAACATGGTGGAGTATTTTATGTTATTTTATTTCAATTTATCAAATATTTAGTTTAGAAATACGTTCACGAGATTGATATAAGTTCTTGTAAGAAAAAATAAGAATATTGAGAGACAGTAAAGATTGTTACTGTACAAGTACATATGAGTGATAATTATTTTGGTTGAAATAAGGCTCAATATGACATACCATGTCTTAACCCGTGTCGGTGGAGACGTATATGACCTAAAGGATGACATACCATGTCAAATATTGTTTTAAACTGTCCCTTATTAAGATGAGTTGGTCATTAATTATAATTGATCACGTTCCTTTTTGTTGGTAGCCCTTGCCCGGAGCATCGTTTACTCGGACCTAGGTATGCCTGATTCAAATCAACACCATTTTAGAGGCACAATTTAATGTACATGCATGGCCTCAAATGGTTTATATCTTGACTTGAATGTTGTATGTACTTAGTTATTTTGCTCGACATGTCTTTACATATACCTATATACTCTGATTTTATATATCATTTTCGTTATGATGCTCTCAATGGATACTTGATAGCAAATATATCTCCGTTTCATTAACTCTTCATATATTGCAAGAAATCTTATGCACTGTGCTCGCTTATAGTCCACCTTATTACGTGAGATGGTTTATAGGGAGCAACTTACTTAAAACACAACTTAAAAAGATACACATTTATATTAAAATCTGGTTTAGTTAGTGTCAGCATAAAGATTTCTTTTAGACACTTACAGACTAATTGTACCGTGAGTGAAACACTTTTTGTTATGTTAGAGAAGGACGAATATATTGACTAAGTTAACCATCTCACATAATAACATGGAAGATGTATGCCTCTATATGTATGTGACATAATTTGAAAGTGAAATAAATACTAATGTGAGAGGTGTATCAGGTCCGCGGCGTGTCGCTCGCGCGCGCTGTCTCCGGCAGTCGTCGTCGTCTACCGAGTGCTCGGACGGGGCGGAGGCGGGGGTCGGGGCCGGGGCGGGGGTCGGGGCCGGGGCGGGGGTCGGGGCCGGGGCGGGGGCCGGGGCGGGGGTCGAGGCGGGGGTCGAGGACGGGGCGGAGGCGGGGGCGGAGACAGACCCCGGGGCGTGCCGCATGCGCGTTCGTCGTCGACCAGCCCCTCGCAGCGACGCCCGCCGCGTACGCCTCTCCATAGTCATGAAGCGCGGCGTCAAGGAGCTCCCCCTCCCCTACGCCCTCAAGAAGTACGTCAACCTCGGCCGCTGCTTTGAATTCTAAACGGAATGTCTATATGTGTCTAAAACTCGGTCTGAGTAAGCTGTAAGCTAAGATGTATGAAGTAGAGAATTGTACCGGAATATGTTGAGCCGTTTAAAGAAGTGTGTCGCGTCGAATTGCATTTTTAACGTAGATTATGATATCGTAGTGTAAACCTTTTAAATCGGTTTTTAATCGATTACGGTAATTCAGATTTTGTAGAATTTCCAGTACTCAATTTACGATTCAGCTTTTTGTACAATAAGGCGGACGCACCGACCGGCGTGTGTCAGACTGTTTAGCGCTGAGCGCGTGTTATCTGTAGCGTTATGATATGGACAATGTGGCGACGGCCGCGGTAATTACTCACGTAACGATTTATGTAATTTTAAATATACGTATAGACAATTAAAGTAGATAGATCTCGTTATAAAAACTATACTTCCCTACTATGATTTTTGTATATGTTGTGCTTGAATTGTTATATAATGAAGTATGTATTATCCAAAAATGTTGGTTTATAACATGTCGGCGACTCAAATCCATCACACGAGACTGTAAATAATGGTAGTGAGGCTATTGGATGTACTAGAAGCGATAAAGACTATAGCGGATCCCATAAAGGACTAAATTATCGAAACTGTGCCTTTTTCTGTCGGACTATAAGCCTATGATAAAGTGTAACTGGAATTATAGACTCAGTGTAGTCGGCGTAAGGTTGGATATAAATTGCAGAAGGCATTTCGAATAATTTAGTTTTTAATGGAATATTTTCTGGAAAGATCCGCACATGAAGTTTATATACAGAATGTGTACACGCGGAAGCGAGATGGGTAATCTTCTTTTTCACCTGTTTAGTTGAGTTGGATAGTGTAAAGGTCGTTAAAGGGCAGTCTTAATATGTGCTGCTCTTCTCGTATTCTCTTTAAAATAAGACTGTTGATTTGTCGTCACAATTTCATGATAAAATATTCGTTCTATTGGAAACTTTATTTAAGTCTGTGTAAGGTTAAATATCGTATAACATACCTTACTATTTATGTGGTGAACTTTATTGCTGCTCTTGATTAGGAATTCTCGACCTTATCAAGAGTATCATACAGCATATTATATAAAAATCCCATTAAACTTCATGTCAAAACATGAAATTGTGATAGTGCATAATTTATTATTCGTAATCCTCTCGTGAGATTTACACGTCGAGTTTTAGAAAGAGTCGCCAATAGTTTTGTAGAGCGTCGTCTTTGTCGCACATTGGATGAATGTATGAATCCAATTGTAATACTAGTCATACTAAAAATCTTTTTTACCGATTCATCCCATTTTACAGGCCTAAAATAAATAATCAGGCGTTTTGCTAGCTCACAATGGCTGACTCTCTTTTAAAACTTGAAGCGTATATCTAACGGTTGTTTGAAGTCGTGTGCATCATTGCTGGACCAAAAGAGATTTCGGAATGTACCGTACATTTTTCTTACAAAAATCCATATGCCTAGATAAATGTATTAGATAAATATTATTATTATTAGCCTGTGTTGTCCCATTGTAGGGCAAAGGCCTCCCCTTCTTTTCTCCACTGTTCCCGGTTTTGAGCTTTGCTGGACCAGTCCTTTGCGAAGTGGTCCAGCGCGTCTCGCCATCTCTTCTTATGTCTGCCGCGATAGATAAATATACTCAAATAATTTTGGAAGAAAAGGAGAAAGTATTACCGGATGGTCCACTTTAGTTTCGCCTTGTTTTGGAGACTTCCATTTATCATTTCGTTAAAATTTTGTACCTGATTTGTGTATATATATTTCTGATTATTAAATATAGGTTCCAACCTAGTTGGAAGTTTTGCATATTATAGGTGAAATATTTACTTTGCACATACGAAATGAATTAATGATTATTATCATCGTCTTTTTTCAATGCAATAAAGATATATTTCATTATTTATGTATAGGAATATAAATTATACTAATATTATTTAATTTCTGATACTATAAATCGCCATAATACAAATTCTATCTTGGTCCAGTCTTGACGCGTCTGTTAGTCATTATAAATACTTGCAACATTTTGTTCCTTTTAGAACAATATATTAAATTGAATGATTGAGCTTCAAGAATCGTTCAACAGGCATTTCTGGTCAATATGTAAGGCAAAAGTTGCGGGTATTTGGTTTTGAAAGTGAGATGTACATTTTATATATACTTTTTTAATTTTTATCACAATTTATGGAAGGGCAGGTGGAATTCAGAAATTGCTAAAAAGGGACAGGAACAAGCGCTATCTCTTTCGACTAGACTGTATAATGGGAAACGGGTCCTTTACAATGTTAAATATGAGATTAGTCAGAAAGTTTATTATAAAATGTGTATCTGGCTTTAGGAAAGTTTTAATGAATTTGTGTTTTTATATAATTTAATTATGTAATGATAAATGTAAATAATACTGTCGTATTTTGTTTTGTTGCAAGTAACAATTATATGGTTTTATTATGAAATGTCTTTGATTTTAAATTTGAGCTGAATTTCATTTGAGCTGGGCAAGTGTTTGAGAAAATTTGGTGAAATAAGGGAGAATATATTAAATTATTTTTATTTAACCTTCTAATTAAATAAGTTCAACAAAATTATGTCCTTAATATACTTTCGAATAAGTACTATTTAACTTGAGTATTACGCGGTGGGTGCTTACTGTTTAATATTTATTTACAATGCATATAAAAATAATATTGACATTATTATGACCGTCTTATCTCGAATAAGCCTCTATTTTACATATCGTTGTGCTAGCACCATTTCCCGGCGGGCTGGACGACGCCGTTCACTCTCATCGTCATGTGCGTGTTGTCAGGGTACAGGTCGTCGGCAGCCGGAGCCTCGCAGGCGCTGAGGCCGTTGATGTGCTTCCTGGTCGGTCGCGGGGTCGCTCTCCCGGCGTCCCTGATCCTCTCCCTCGCCCACTTGTCCCCCGCGTGTGTTCTTTTCACAGGTCTCTTGTTATACTCCAGCAGATCACCATTCTGCGCCTCCGAAGGCGGTCTACTGGGGGTTTCAGATTCGCTGCCGTTTATCAGTGAATGCGCGCTTCTGGCTTTGTGCAGTGACAGTCGCAGGGGCTTGCGCGGCGGCGTCGGTCGGGATTTGACATCACTCTCTCTTCTTTCATCGTTCTTTTTGTAGTGACTCATCCTCGTCGAACAGGTTTCCGAGCCGTAATCTATTCTAGGAGAACTGCTGTAGATATCTCCGTTGGGGTAGTCGGAGCACTCCGATTCGAATTCTGACGACTTGGCGCTGCGGGAGTGGAGCTTGGACGTTCTTCTGCTGGATTTATGTGCGTTCTCTAAGACTTTTCCATCTATCCTGTGGTACATTTGATGTCTCTCCGATTCCGTCTTCACATCTTCCACGCTCTCGTTCTTCTTCATCTTCCGGAGTCTCTGCGAGCGCTTCAGCTGCTCGATAATGGATAGCGTCTTTCGTTCAGCCCAGTTGGTCTTCTTGATGCTCTCCTCTATTCTGTCCGCTGCTTTCTTGATTTCGTAATGCCTGGGGTCGACGGTTCCAGTGGTCGAGTGGTTGTCTCTCACGTCCAAATCGCTGTCGGATCTGAAGTAGTCCTCGCACTTGGATCGGCTGAGCTTTTCAGTTTTGCTGCGCTGTTTCTCGATGTGTCTTTGGTTACGCTCGATCATGCGGATGGCTGCATCGGTCTCCGCACTATAGTCGACGGCGCCGTGGATGCAATGGTGCGAGAGAGAGTGTCGCATCCGTCCCGCTCTGTGCTCGAGGCTGTGGGAGCTGTGGGACCTGTGGTTGGGTGGAGGCGAGGCCCTCGGAGACACCGCCGCCCTGGAGGATGCTCCGGAAGCGTTCGACCGAGGTCTCATTAAAGGCAAGTTTGTTTCTACGCCATCTAGACCCGGTAGTTTGGCTACGATTGCCGTTATATCAGGACCTTTCTGGAACACTTGGACTTCAGATTTGGGCTTGCTTGACGGTTCCGAGGTGATGCTGATGTTTGTAACGTTCTTCTTGGTTTTGTTCACCGTTATGCAGCTGTCGTTGCTGCTGACCGGTTGTAACTGAAATGGAAATATACATAATATAGATATTATAAAAATACTATCCCGTCATTTACTTCATTATTATTAATAAGAGTGATAGTTTTTATGACAAAAATTAAAAGTTTCTCGGACCAAAAGTCTGTACAAGAATACTGTTACCTAACCCAAAATACGCTATCTAACCTACTTAAGGCAAGCAAGATTGCCTATTTTTATGGTAAATATTTTTTGTTTACTCCGTAAGGGCTTACGATGTAGCTTAGGCTTACGTGATGCTGTGGCCCATGGACACAAAGCCTAGACAGAAATTTGCTCAAGTGCAGCAGCCGGAACACCGGTGACAGATTTTCAACTTGAAGAGTAGCAGTCAGGTAAACAGGTATTACAAAGTACCCAAATTCCGTGCCAAAGTTCCTCACGATATTTTACCGCACTGTAGTTTTCGAAGCCATTGACCTTCGCCACAGCATCCAAGGGCATGTACACGTGCCCTCGTGACCACCTAAATCCTCCCATGACCCCACCTCCTGAATGTTCCTCGAGAACCAAGGTTGGTGGTAAATTCCGGTTACCTGGTTGTGGCGGTCGAGCAGCTCGGCGACCTGCTCCTCCAGGTAGGAGATGCGGTGCGTGAGGCGCGTGTTGTCGCCGCGCAGCGCCTGCTTGGCGCGCTCCGCGTCCTCGGCCGCCGCGCGCAGCGCCACCAGCTCCGACCGGACTGATGCTGCGTCCGTCTGCATCCGTGATTATATATAATCTTATATAAAATTCTCGTGTCACAAAAGATAGATAGATAATACGTTATTGTTACACCACATATAAAAAATAAAAATACAAGAAACATAAAGGACAAGACTGTTACAATGGGCGGCCTTACCTATCACTTATAGTGATCTCTTCCAGGCAACCTTAGGATGGAGAGGATCTAAAAATTTTGAACTGGGGTGTAAACAGGAGAGGAATTAAAAACAAAAATAACTAAGTAGATCAAAACTGTTATTAACTATGTAAATCACAATGTTAGTTATCATACTCCTCCGAAACAGCTTGATAGATTTTTATGAAATATTATAGGCATATCAGTAGGTTTGGGAATCCCCATACCCCTAAGTGATCACGGGTACGGGAACTAAGCGGGTGAAACCGCGGGGCGGCAGCAAGTATTGCTATAAGATTTAGGACGTAGGTGAAGGAAGTGTCATTATTTTTCTCGCAGTGGTTGAAAAACCCTTTATCGTAGTGTGGGCGTTAATATGATTACCGTAGGTTTTAAGGCTTTCAAATGCTCACTTTGGTAAATAGGAAATTCATAGGCCAGTTTTCAGAATATTAAATGGTCAACTAACTTACAACTTCAACAAATATAGGTACCTATCCAATTTTTATGTTGAAGAGAATATGCTTAGTCTTACTATGACAGAACTTAACTTCTTCTCTTTTCATCTTCTTACGTATAAGTATAAGAGATAGAATCAAGGGCGCTACTATCATCGGCCGGACTTGCCAGTTTCACATACCTGTGTAAAGGAAGGTGTGATCTGCGGCGGCGGCTGCGCGGTGGTCCCCCGCAGCAGCACGAGCCGCGCGGGGGAGGCGGCCGAGACGGCGCGCTGGAGCTCCTCCTGGCTCCGGCATGAGAGCACCGGGGTGCCGTTCACTTCTACTAGCCTGGAATACACGAGAACCTTTAACTATAAGTACCTACTGTCTAAATATTTCTTCTATTTTCGAAGAGGAATTTTATTGTATCTTAAAACAGACGACATTTGGGAATTATTTTATTTTAAATCAGATAGGCATATAATGTTAGTAACAGACTTATTACCTATGTTAGTTACACACAGATAGGAATATCGAAGAAAAATTCATTCTTGCTCAATGATAATAAGGATGAATATGTAGCTATACGATTAACCATAAATTTAATACATTGTTCTTACTAAATGGCAATGTTCGTACAACAAATTACGCTAAAAAGTAATTCTAAAAGTGACCTACCTACCTATATAGAGGCGTTCGTGACTTCAAAGTTAAAAGCTAAGAAGGTACCAACACTGTAATAAGAAATTAAATCGGAAGGTAGGTATTTGGATTTGTATCGGCAGGTGGAAATCCTGTATCAATTTAATTCAATTTCTTCGATATTGCAAGCTATCTAATTGGAAAGAAGCATGCCACCCAGAAACAAAAAGTTGTTGATTGGTTAATGACATGTGATGTGCTTGATGAACACGAATTGAGGTAATTTGTCCATAAATCGATGTTAATTGTAACGTTTCAGAAACGTGAAATAGTCACGATAACGTGAAATACATAAATACACAAATAGTTCTATGAAAACCGCTTTCATGACCGTGAAAGAATAGTTGCTGCTGAATTAATACATTTCATTAAATAGGTAATTGTAGGTGAAAAAAAGTTTGTGCAATAACTAAATGAGAATTCACGGAATAAATACGTGCTATTTTTATATCGTTAATATTATTTTTGATTATTTGAGCGTTTTAATCGTTAACTTGAATAGTCTCAAAATCATTACCATCATCGACTTCATGCTCTCCTATAATAATTCTAAAAGTTAAAAATGTTTCCTCAGTCGGCAAACGATTAACTTGCGATATAAACACAACTTAACAACTAGATGCAAACGTAGTCCGACTCTGAACAATAAACACAAATAGTGTAACTACACCACAGCGATATGGCGACAGGACTATCTGCACATTCTACACTGCAGTTACTGTCTCTTTGACTAATGCACACCGATAAATCGTCGCGAATTAATTGCAAGCCTCCATATACGACGGCACTGCGAACTCGGTTAAAAACAGTTTAAAATGAGCGGATAATTGCTGAGAAAACATGCGTTCGTGCCTATGAAACGATACCCTCAAGTGGTGAAATAAAATACTGCTTCAAATGGGTCTTCACTAGGAAGCTCGTGTATTAGTTAATCCCTAGCAATTATACTGTCTTAGGATAATTTATTCTGGACCAAAGCATCGTTAGCCATAGCTTGTTTGGATGCTATTATTTCTAATCGATTCTCTAGGTATTTAAAACTGCAATTACATTTGCATTAGTTCTCCGTTTACATTTTGTTTTTAGCGTACAAGTGATAAAGTCTTGGGTTTTATCACATACTAGTAATCGATACCTAGATTTATTCAATATAACTTACTGATAGAAGTATCTGTTTATTAGTTTAATGCTCCTTTTTACAGACAAATTCCCCTTTACCAATTGCCTTGTATGAAAAAAAAAATGGCAAAGGCATCTGGCCATACAGCCTTATTAAACTGTCACACATTCTTTTTACTAGCTTATACTTGTCTATGAACATGCGGTAAAAGCGGAATTACAAGAATTCAATCAGTTACTCTGGTTTTTGCGATAAATATGGATGTGATTTACATAGAATCGTAAGTGCGCTCTACATCACACCGCACGCAGGCACCGGGCGCCGGGCGCCGGGCACCGGTATCAGGCGCGGGCGCAGTTTATCGTCTCGCATTCAAATGGGACGCGGACAAATAGCGCGCCGAGGGCATTTCCTTGGCGTCTGCACCTATTTTTACTTTTTATATTATTGTTATTTTACTTAACTCAGTTTGGAATACTTTATTGGGTTACAATTTTAAAAAACCAAAGCCAATTTTTATGTAAGCCCTGGTAAGTAGAGTAGGCCCGGATAGAATAATTCAAAGGTCAAAGCTATTAAAACAAGCCGTTCAGAAGCGAGCCTACAATTGAGAAGAGCTATTAAGAAACTGAGCAAGGTAACAATTTTTACAATTTATCTAAATTCAAAGTATTACACCTACCGGCAAACCTAGTACAAAGAAACTAAATATATGTTATAGGCTATTATAGGATATGGATCTCGCAAAAATGTTTTTTGCTTTTTTCCTTTTTATGATGCAATCTGTCCATTTACTGATATTCAGCATCGTTTGATGCTTGGTATGCGCCCAGTGGTGCATCCACATCGTCATCAATCCGTTTTATGATGCTAAAATATGGGGCTCACAAATACAAACCTGTCTCCTATCCTCAATGCGGCGTGGTCTCCGACCCAGTCCACGGCCATCCCGCCGCCGCGGGTCGCCGCGCCCCACGCGCCTTCGCGCGCCTCTGCCGCCACCAGCGACGCCGCTCCGCCGTACTCGCGCACGGAACTACAAATAAAAGAAACTTTTTGAAATAGGTGTTAAATATAGCCAGCGTTCAACAAAGATAACCGCATCAAAATCTGTCCGTTCGTTTGAGAGGTCACAAACATATCCCTTATATATAATTTAAAAATAAACATATAAATTAATCATCAACTGATATTGGTTTTATTTAATGTGATATCCTTTATTATTTTACAATACGTGCTTGTTTTAATTGGTAAGTACAAACTGCTTAGTATTAATTAACAGACAGACGGCCAATGTGGTTCTAAATTAAGTAGATATTTATACTTTGGTAACACCTGAGGATATAAAAAAAAACCATAATCCTATGTAAAATTATGGTATTTGTGGTCATGTAACATCCGCCATTTGGATTAACATGGGAATGTTGCCATTCCTTACCTCTAAAAGTAAATATTATCAGACCCTAGACACTTTACCAATACATCTATATCTACATAACTAGTTGGTTCCTTCTTGCAATTTATCGCTAGTCCCGGCATTTTTTCACACATGTCACAAGATTTATTTCCCTTGTAGAATGTCGGTGGAGGAATACTAATATCATCCGACGGTGTTTCCTGCCAGAAGGCGGATGTTACGTCGTAAATCAAAGAGATTATCTTTTATTATACGTCTGAATTATTGGCTTCGATTTTCTATTTGAAAATTATCTATCAGTATTATTTATATGGTAACTTATGTTATCTTGATCATGGTATGTACTAATGTAACTAGGTTAACTTTTCCCCCACGGCATTGCTTAAATTCAAAGCGTGGCTCACTACATACACCCAAAAAAACAGTTTAAATTTACGTACATACGTATAAACAGACTACAATATTGTTTTGCACAAGAATAATGAGGTACTTAGGTACCTAACCTACATATAGGTTGAATACTGTAATACATTTTGAATGAACCTATGTTATAATTTGTAGGTACCTCTAAGATTTATACATTTTAAAGATTACAAAAGTAATTTAGAAGAAAAAGAACACAAAGCCTAGCCTTCCATCCCTAACGAACTAACGTTAAATCATTTCTTTTTTAAGGAACCCTCAATGTTTAAAGGCAAAAAGACTGGTCACGGGCGAGCTAGCACGAGCTGGCTCCTCAGGACACAAACTGGCTATTTCGCAGGAGTCATGGTCGAGGGCACAGGGGGCGACCGGGCCGGGGCACTGACCGTGGGGTGACACTGTCTATTATTACCTTTTGGGATACTTCTAGGCCTTTATTTTGGGATATATGAGATTGGTGCTCCAAAGATTTACACGGCGGATTTTTTTTTTAATTTTGATGCCCTATTGAGACATGCCAAATAATTCCAATAAACCCACATAGCACATAAGGGGGAGGGATATAGTATAATTTGTATTTTGAGAAAATATTCACTTAAAACAGAACCTAATGGAACTAGTAAAAATCATCGTTAACAGCAGAAAGAAGATATTGCTTGAGATAGAGCTCGTTGCCTTCACAATAGCATTAAATACTTTTTAATAGAAACCGGTGGTTACCCTACAGAGCATCGCTAAGGTCTCGAGGCCGACACCTACGGCCTGCGCCTGCGCCGAGCTCGCGACTCGCCCTTTGTCCGACTTCGCACCATATTATACAAGTGATGTCTATAAACTACCACGAAGACTGAACCAAAGCACCGCATATTTGCTATTGTAATGTGATTGTGCTTGGAAACTTATTGGAAATGACAATCGGATTAGAATAGTGTTTAAGATAGGGCACTTACTTATTTATATCAATGGTAGATCGATATAAAGTTCAATAGCAGATAAATTGGTCTACCCTCTAAGTAACATATTACGTACACTATTGGAACCGATTTATAAATAATGAGTTAGGTACTAGTATATAAAATAAACTTTGTTATCGCGTGTTACCATGATTTTTGGATTACATTTAAATCATTCTGGTATGTTGCCATACTTATGATTTAATTTACACTATTTTCTTAACTTTCCCGGGATAAATGGTAGTCTATGTCCTTTCCCGAGCTTCAGTCTAGCTCTGTACTAAATATCATCAAAGTCGGTTCGGTGATTTAGGCACGAGCTGAGTTACATTCGCATTTACAATATTAGAAGAAGTAGTTACATAATAAGGGTGTATGGTAACTGTAAAATAACAACAAAATAAAGAAGTTCATTAAATCGAACCGCATGAACTACAAACATGTTCAAGTTCAAAACAAAATAACGTATAGTTCCCACGCTTCTTGTCCGAAGAACGTGAGTGAAGTCAAGCGAACTAAACTCGAGGGAAAATTGTGCTTGTTAGGTGTTACGAGTACCTACTCGCAGAAGTCGCAGGTGAGTGTAAAAACTTGCCCTCCAGCGGTTTTTGTATGTTCTGTTAGTCGAGTCAAGTGTATCAAATATAATTTATGAAATACTAGATGTTTTTCGCCACGGGGCGTGGTCTTCACCTTACTACAGATTTTTCGATTATATAGGAACGCATAAAAGAACAAACGAATATTAATGTTCAGTATAGATATAATTATCTATATAAGTATGTATTTAAAAGTCGTAGATATAAGTAGTAAGTATATCAGCTATCTGGTTACCACAACACAAGCTCACTTTGAAGCTTACTTTGGAATCCGCTTGGCCGTGTGTTAAAAATGTTCCAGGATATTATTATTATATACATATAACAGCTTAATCTAAACAAAACTAAGAATCAAGTAAGTATTAGACGATGGTATAATAATAACAAACCCTTTGCCACCAACATATTACACATAATAAATAAATGTTACTTAGGTAGGTATATATACCTAAATCACGAGTTTATAATAATAACGTTAGATAATAAAAATAATTCACTCATATTCCTCGAAAAGGATCCCAGACGTCTAAAAAGTAAAAAAAAACAATATCCAATGATAAATAACGGACCTATATACAACCAATTCATGAGAGAAAACAATTTTAAATAGAGAAAAAGCTACGTAATACTATAATTATGATAATCTGTTCGAAAACCTGCGTTGATCTACAATCTTGGAGTTGACGAAGCGCTAATGCGACTATGATGACAGTAGCCAGCGTCCAGCGGCGCAGGCGCACGCGACCCGCGACTACTAAATAAACAACTAATGCGCTAACGACATCTTGAGTGACGTCCGTCCGTCACACGCTACTCGATCACTACTATTATTTTAAGTAGACCGCAATAAGACAGTCAAGTGCGTGTCGGATTAAAATCCATTCATGTTTAATTTTATACATAATTTTCAGTCTTAGTCGTTGATACTATTGAACATTTTAGTGTATTTCAAACTAATTATGTATATAAAAGCGAATGGTAATTTGTTAATCGTTCTTGTTGCGTTTTCTCAGCTAACTTTCTAAGCTTATATGATCATATTGGTAGGTATATCTCACATACAAACATCGAAATACTTTTATACAAAGAAAACGGCATCGCGGGTTAAACCGCAGTAGATAGATCCACTAGATTGCTCCAGCCTTATACTGCGAATTGGTTGTGGCCATAACATCTGATATGTTTATGAGTTAGCCGCCGCAGTTATGGCAGAGTTCTTGTGTAGCTCGGCTCCCGTATCGCGGGATCATGCGCCGGCGCAGGCGCACCGCACAGATTGTTCACCGAAATTACGTGTTAACGGTTAAACAAATGATGAAGTTCAGATATACAATCAGATGGATCAACCACCAGCTTCTGAGTGTTTGTAAAGCTGGAGAGTTTGTTTTGTTGAACACGTATCGTAAGTGTACCAGTCGTGGCCACGGTACCAGTAATGGCCAAAAATTAAAAGAAACATCTAGAATTCGGACATGAGCGAATGTTTTTACATTGGGATCACTGTGACATAGACTTTAGACATCGACCTATCTAAGTTTAACGTTTTATTGAATTCAGTCAGTTACATGTACAAATATGCGCGAATACAAAGTGTAAGGTGATTTGAAATTGACAACGGCGGCTTTTCTTAAGGAAATCGTTAAGGCGGTGAGCAGAAAGTTTCACTTGTAAAATAGTATTGCTTAATTAAAATCAAAATTAGTTTTGTTTCATGTGTTAACCATAAAATAAAGATAAACTTAGACTAAGACTGGGGTATCCATTAATGAATTTTCCCTGTCCAAGACTGGGTCACAAAACTACAACTTTTATTTGTTAAATTAATTGAATCCAGCTTTGACGTATCTCACGCGCAACACATTACAAATATTAAATAAGGACTGGACTTTACAGTTTCACTATATTCAGTGCTGAAACTTTCACAATTTTGGTAATATTTCACAAAAACCTGTTTTTTTTTTTCTTAAACTGGCCACCATTGGGTCATTTACCATAGATATTCTAAGAAACAACAGATGCGAATTGTATGACTATTTTCATCCTTTTTATCAAGGAAGGCTATAGATAGGGTATATAAAATTACGCTACTATTTAATCTTAACTAAACTAAACTTAATTATTGCGGGGTGAAAACCTGTTTTCCGGAAATACAGGCTATGCCTAGTTTGGGCGTCAATCTTCCGCAAAATTCCGCAATTGAATTTGTCTTTTATTTTGATTATTTTGATGATTGTGAAGGTGTAATTTTGATGAATGATTTGATATTGTATTTTTTTTTTGTAATTGTGAGAGAAATAAAGTATTTTTTATTGTTATTATTATTTAACATCACGTGTCAGTGAGGATGCACCTTTATCTCAGTAAAAAGAGATACATGTTGATTTATCCGCACCTAATATGGCGTGCAATCTTCCAGCGCTTGCGCATATGAGTTACGAGGCTATTATGTGGATTTACAACTGAACATTTCATCAATCTCATCTCTATTGTTACGCGTTGAGAGTTCATAATTGGATAGCTAATGTTATTTTTCCTGATCATGATCGGATTAAGAGTTATAAAACCGAGAATTGTTGTAAGTAGCGTGCAAAAGATTTTATGTTGTTTATTTTTATTTTTATATTCATACACATGAAAAAGCTGCAGTATGGTCTGCTGTATGGTCTGATCTATGTCCTAAGATTAAAATTAAGATCGCGATTTTAATGCTTTGCGCTATGGTGACTTTAATATAATATTAATTATTTTTTTGTAATATTATAATAATAACTGGAAGATATTGCCTCTTTGCGATAAGACTACCACTTATAAATACATTTGTTTATGTTTTGTAATGTTCAATAAATATTGTATTTTTATTTTCTTTTAAACAAAAAGTTTTTTTTTCTTTTAAATTTATTAACATTTTACTTTAAATAAATCTATGTCTCCTACGAGATCCTGTGAATTAGAGTTTAGTTAAAGATCACATTTAAACATTTATTACTAAGATGATTATCAGGTTTATGGTGTATTATTTACTAGATATTTAAAGATAGACTAAAAAATAATACGCAGCATGAAGCAGCAGATAAAGCAAGTCTCTAGAAAAGTATTTGTTGGCCACTTTATGCAAAAGTACAGGTGGTCATCGGTAGTCACTTCTGAAGACAATGGCTGACTTCTGTAGAAGCGTATGCGCATAATCTTAGCCTCAAAGATTTATCGGTAAGATAATTCCCTTTTAAAGATTTTCTTCGCATACAGTATGCATGGTTGGTATGTGTACAAACGCATTTGTCTCTTGGGGTCCGGTTACTAAATAACCATGGATTTGCGCCGCCTTTGGACCAGCATCTTGAGAGCCGCTTGTTTAATGGTAAAACGTATTAGTTACAAATGTGGTCATTCGAAATTATCATCGAATAAGCGATAAATGTCTATTGGCTGCTTCCTAAACGGGCGGTGAGTGAGTTAGTAGTCCACCACTAACGCGTCTCGCGTTCTCTTTGATAGGAATGCTTAGATTTAATCGTTCTGTGGTTACGTTTGGCCGGATTTGTCGAGATTATCGCAAGTACGCGTTGTAAGTAGGTTATACCCTAACTAATATTATAAGCGCGAATACAAGATTGTTTGTCTTTCTTTGATGTTAATGGATCATCGGATTAACATGATCTTTTTGGGGCTTTTGAGAATATGGAGATGGCCATAGGATAAACTTGAATATCAATAATGAAATGTAAAAAACATATGTTTTCCACGAGAAGAAAGCTGTGGACAGTTTTAATATATTTTGCGAAAAATATAAATACGAATATTTTCCATATGCCTGTTTCGTAGATCGTCAAGTCACGACACATCACTAAATCAAACGGGTAGTTAAAATGGCGATTCGGCCGAGTAATCATCTTGATCTCTCTAAACTACTAAACTGAGCTACTGAAGACGTCTAGGCCTAACCCGTCCCGACCGCAGACCACTTAACCACTTTCACTCTAATTTCGCTTTTACTAGAAACATTCATAATTCCCACTAAACATAAGCCGGTAAGTTACTGAGATGTTTCACACAGAGAAACTAAGAGTGATGTTAAATTATTTTTGAACAATTAAATTAACAAGGTGGCTTGTCAATTTCATAAGCAGCTTCACACGCCTTCGGAACATGTTATTATTTCGCGCGTAATGAATGACTTAATAAAGTCATTAGTTTAAATAATAATAATTATGTAAAATGGCAGTTTCCAGTAGAAATTGTTTTATACAGTGTTGTTAGACGTTAGCCCGCGAGATAGGTATGAGATAGTTATTTTTGCGGCTGCAATAAAACTACTTGTTATTTTAAATGTCGTTTGCGAAGTGACTATGTGGTTCTTGAGATGTGAAATAGAAGATAAGCAGATAGGTGAAAAGTTTTTGCAGTAAAGAATCATGACAATATAATAGTAATATTATCAATGCGAAAGTTTGTGAGTATGTATGTTTGTTACGGTACGGAACGGTTATAAAGATCAGCACAGAGTTAGAAAATGATCAGGAATAAATACATGGCAATAGGATATTTTCATCCTCGGAAAATTGAAAAACTTGCGTCAAACCATGGTCGGTTCAGATTTGTGATCATTGGAAATTGGCTGGAGTTATAGATTGAAAATTCCCAAGAACTTTACACACACATGAAACGGTAAATAATGGAGTAATGGTGCGAATGCCGCGAGACATGCGTGTAATAGTTGCTTAGAGTTAGATCAAAAAAGGTCTCATTAGAGCGTTGCTTGCGGCGTGTAGCTTGTTGAAGCTGGATGTAGCTCGTGTTGCTCGACACACAATGTTTATTGTAACTGTACCGTGGTTAGACGCCGCCTGCAGGTTTGCTGATATGTATTGGGGTGCTAAGTTGTCGCAATTTAACAAATGCTTATTCTGCTTTCCATGACGGATTAACCGGACGGTAGTGGTCACCATTGGTAATGGACATTGCCTTGGTATTTTTAAGGTATGAAGTTGATATGTTTTATGTGCTTGTAATTACTATGGCCTAATTTTGTCTTTTGAAGGTGACCACTTAACATCGGCTGGGCTTCATATATTTCACAATATTATATTATCGAGAGACAGAGTTCCCAGCTCTCTGAGTTTGTAAGGAAATTTATACGGTCCTTACCAAAAATTTGGGATTGCTTAATACTACTTAATTAACTACCCGTGCGACGCCAGGGTCTCACTTAAAGCACCATATTATTGGCTTATTGTCAATATAGAGACGATTAAGCAATTACAGATTACGGGATACATTTTTACCGCGAACCACATATGGAGCGCCACGCTTTTCCAATCGTGTCACGTCACGGCACCAGATGCCACCAACTTCCCGCTGTGTCGAATAGACAAACATGTTTTCATTATAAACTAGAAAAACTATCGTATGATCTTAGAACTCCCGTATTATTACAAACTTCATCAGAAAACAAGAGCAACCGCCGGACTTCTCACATGACAGCGTACGTAATGAAAGGGACAGAGAATGAAAGCCACGCGTCAATGACAGTGTCACCTTACTGAATAGAACGCCGCGGTGTGCGAGGCATACTAATTGCTTGCACCTCTACATTGTAATGAATCTTGAGATCGGAGAAGTGACTGAAAAAGCTGCGTTATTGAATTATATCTATACTAATATTATAGAGCTAAAGAGTTTGTTTGAACGCGACAATCTCAGGACTTAGAAAAAAAGCCTTTTATTTCCTGTAAATTTTACATTTCTTATTATCTATGCATGAGTTAGTTTGTTTAATTCTAAGTTATTTAAATTATTACTGGGTATAAATATTCCTTAACTAAACTGTTTATTTCTTTTTTTCCATACTCTTATTTATTCAACTTTAATTGTCTAATCTATGTTATCTATGTTCTTACTTATTAGAATTAATAAAATCTTTTAGTGATCGAAGACTATAGGCTATTTAACATAACGCTACAACTTATAAGAGTGGAACATCAATTAAAATTGTTGCAAAAACGGGGAATATGTGACGCGTACGACGTTGCGCGGGTATAAGCATAAATGTAAGAAAAACTAAACTTTTTGGTAATTCACTAGAAAGGTAGCTCAAAAATATCTAGATCGAGCTGTGTCTACCACTAAACTCTTTATGTTAAATCGTCACAAATGAGAACTTGTCTATGAATAGAATGAACCGGTGTGTCTACTTATATCAGATTGAAATCCATAAAATTACTATCATCAAGACTTGCAAATCCTGACCGTATAATTATCGCTTTAACACTGATTTAGAAGCGTAAAAGGAAATGAACTATTGTAGCAAATTAATTCCGTATTCCACGATACGTTATCATGGGAAGCGATTGAGCGCGTAGTCATTACAGGCTTTTACGATGCTATTGAAACATTAGCGGGGTTGGTCGCGATGAGCGGCGTTTGCGCACTTCAGCACAATTGGAGTAGAAAATGTCTACCGAAATGATATTGATGAACGAAATATATACACATATCGCAGACACTTTTTATATTAAATTGCTGATGCTTTAAACCAACAAAGTTTGTAACGAACAAAATGACAATACTTAAATAAAAACCTCTTGATATGTATAGTGTCTTCCTACATTTTTAAAATTGCATTATTATTATTTGCTTTGGCCATCTTAGTTATCTTGTATCCAATATTATTTCCGCGGGAGACAGTTAAAGGTCTGATCATATATTCATCTTAAGAAGAAGCTGTGCAGATTTGAATCCTCACAAATTGTCGGTAATTGTTACGTTTATTACGACACTCCATTGTTTAGGGGGCGGGACTGTCGGCATACTTTCTACCTGCTAATGCTAGTGGCTATCGTTGGGAAAAATCTTTAAGCGGAATCAGGCCTCGTCCCTCCGTACATAGGTGGAGAAAGTGGCGTCCTAACCTACCAATTGCTTGTAATTAAAACGTTAGCTAAATCAGAGCGTATGTTGAAAGGTGATTTAATTGTTCACGAGTTGGTGAGAATATAACACGACATACAATACAAACGATTTGTACGTGCCATTATCTATTCGCGTGTTTTTAGGTTTTTTTTAAACTAGCCTTAGATGGCTTTTACACCGTTACGCGGACTGTTTCGGTGAGCGCAGAGGGCTCTCAACCGAAGGAGAATTTAAGCGACAGCGCTAAGGGTGTCCCCTACGGGAATGTGCCTCGGCTCAGGGCGTCGCTGGAGGAAGTGGGGACTCATGTGACTTGACATGATTATGTGTTTTTAGGTATTTGAAGATTCAATTTTATGGGGAGTGAATACTGGATAACGAAAAAAGTCCATTATTACTTCTTATTGCAATTTAAGTAAAAAAGCCTTAGTACAGAGTATGTAAGAAATGTCATTTTGCTTATATTTACTGTAAAACATAGCACTTGCCTTACAGCGTTTCTTTCAGAAGTGGCCGGTAAAATTGCATGCCCATGTAACCTCACAAAGCTGACTCTGCTACACTACCGCTAGTTGGACAGACTCCTTTTACAGATTACTTGATATACAATAAATATACCGATATATAGATCCCGCTATAGCAACATACTATGTTAAGATTTATGTACCTATTTGTTTTGTACAATAATTGCAATAACATTCTCACGGAGGCTGGCGTGGTGCATCGCGGCGGCTGATCCAGAACAATGGCGTCGTTAGCCTATAATCGTAGGTGAAATATTATTGGTATCGGTTTCCCACGGGCCGGTTGCGCCTGCGGCGGTGCGGCGCGACGGACACGACACGACATGCTGACCTAAATATTATGATGATGGTAGTCGCTGACCCTTGGCAGAGAATTGCACGTATTATAAAACTACTAGCAACCCGCGACTTTGCACGGTTAGAAGAATATCATATCAAGAAATCACACAAAACAATATTAAATTATACGTATGAACCTTCCTCTTGAATCACTCTTTCAATCCGTTGCGTAGTTTGAAACACAGACGGCGGAAAGCAACATACCTAGACTTGTAGGTACAACTACAGATGATTTTCCTATCATCCACCTACCATGTGATATCTGAAACCGTCCTATACCTACTAGTCGTCTACTCTGACTGTCACGTCATTACACCCTGATCTTCCTTTTCAATTTCTATCTCCTTCTTCACTGACCTGTACAAGGTGTACCGGTGGTTCCGCTCGGCCGCGGCGTCGGCTTGCTCTATGATCTGCGCGAGCGCCCGCGCCTGCTCGCTCAGCGTCAGCAGCTCGAGCTCCTCGCGCCCGAGCTTGTACTGGAGCTCCGCCTGCTGGATCCGTGTGTCGATGTTCCTAGACATATGTTCCAATTTAGGAAAGACATCACATGAATCAGATGCCGAGTCATATTCTGACATAATTCTTCTAGGGTTACTTTTATACCTTCATACTTTGCATTAAGGGGACCAGTCACTACAATACCTATGTATTTAAATTGGTTATTTAATCTTCTAAAAAGGCAAGGGTTTATTGTGTATGTGTCGAATTTATATTCCTGTGATCATCTTCTCACCTCATACACTAATACTTATACCTACAGCTACAATTGCAAATAAATTATTTATCATTTCATTCAGAAACTAATTCTGTCTATCAGTATCCAGTGAATTATACAAATCCACTTATGATCCTGGATCCTTTAAGCGGATGAAAAAGCTTTCAAGGTGAGGGCTATCATGCCACATTGCTATGTTGGCGTGGGATGATGGCCACCACTTCACTGACTGCTTTCCATCAGGCAGCAGGGAGTCAATTTGTGCGGGGGTAATAAAAAAAATCCACCACTCACTACCAATTCAAGTCACTTACTCAGTCACATGTGTCTTCTCCAACCGCCTCCTAAGCTCCTGTATATTATTCCTCCTCACTTCCAGGTCGTTTTTGACGGCCGCTGCGCGCTCCTCCAGCGCCTGCCTCTCGTCCGCTGACAGCGCTGCGGCGTGTTCCTCGTGTGAGCTGGCGCGTGATGCGGTGGGAGACTGCGCTTGACCCGCTAGACGGGCTGCGCTTAGTGAAGCGCTTAATTGCTTCTTGAGGCTGGAATGGAAGTTGTTTTTGTTTTTTTTTCATGTTCGGTATATTGTTATAAGGGCTGGATTTTTTTAAGATCAAGATGATGTTTCAGCGCAGCTTGTATGCTCTGTCACTGGTTCATATAAACGTGGTTCACTCTTAAAAGCTATGTTATTTTTAGTGTTGCCCAAATGCAAGAACAAGACGAGACTTAGCCAGTCTTGGTCTTGGTCTTGCGCCAATACACCTGGTCTTGGTCTTGTTCTTGGTCTTGCGCTCCCAGTCTTGGTCTTGGTCTTGGTCTTGCAGCAAGAGTCTTGCAAGTCTTGCAATTACCTATTAGTCTATTACTATTTATTAAAGTTTACTTTAAATCTTAGAAAAACGTATTAGAATTGAAACATTGTGAGCTTGAATTAACATAGCCATAGTAAAGATCAAGCAGATTAATAAATAACTGAGGATTTGATAAGAAATTCGAAAAAAATATATACTTACTAGAATAAATTATTATGACATCTACTACCTATCCTTAACATTTTTTCCTATCATAATACTACTTGCGTGATCAGTATAATGTATTCATTTTCATTCTAAGCACTCTGAAACTTATTTATTCTTTGGAACACTTGTAGGTACTCTTAAAATTCGAAATTATTTTGCATAAGTATACCTACGCCCTGTGGCGGCAATCAAATAGTGTCAAGTGTTGTGATTTCGGCGCGGCGGCAACGATTGTTGTATATGATTTCAAAAGAAGCCGCCGGCGCGTGTATCATAACCATGTACTTCCGAAAATCGGCAAATTTCTTTGAGAAGTAAGTACAAAACCTTTGATGCCGCATTATCAAAGTGCCGATGGTTAAAACATAACTATGCATGCACTCAGTTTGATTTTAATGGATATTTTTTTATTCGCTATGTAGGTATTTTTTTTTATATCATTTAATTCTAATAACATTATAACAAGTTACACTAAGTATGTTTATGGTATTAGTCGTAATGCGCATAGGTCCAGTTTTTCATATTCTTTGATACAGTTTTTTGCGTCTCATAGAATTCCTAAGCGTACCTATACACCGAACTGTTACACCTAACTACTCCGTGAAATAGCGCTAAGTCCTAGCTGCAAGACGCAAGAGTCTTGCAGGCTTAGTCTTGTTCTTGCTCAAGTCTTGCACGGTCAGTCTTGGTCTTGGTCTTGCTAAAAATACGCGGTCTTGTTCTTGGTCTTGGTCTTGCAAAAACGCAAGAACAAGACCAAGACTGCAAGACCAAGACTGAATTTGGGCAACACTAGTTATTTTCATCGGCTTACCGACGACGTTTCTCGTGAATTGTGGCATATTTCGTCATTACTTATATTGGTACATTACATTAAGCTGGATGGGCAGGGGGCTCTAATGTTAAACTAATGCATTTAAGATCACAAATGGGGATGACCTGTATGTGGCATAGAATAGATATTACAGACTTGAGTGGCTGACCTATTAATAAGTGTGTCTTTGTCAGTGAGCGCGGTCCGCAGCGAGTCGAACTCGCGCGCGACGTCGCGTGCGCCCGCGCTGCGCCGCCGCGTGCCCGCCAGGGAGACCTCGATGCTCGCCATCTGTTATACAAAAGGCTACAATTAAATAAATAATAACCTGGAACGTTTCATTCCAAACTAAGCAGAGCTTGTAACTGGATCACCTGCAATACTCTATTAAAATACATAAACAAAGCAAATGAAATTGCAGAAAATATGTAAAGAATAAAATAGATCTACCTCTAGGCACGGCACAAATGAAATCAAGAAAAGTGAAAGCTTAGGTACATATAAATCAAACTTAAGAAATATATGTGTACACAATAATATATTATTATTCAATCTATCTACTATTTTGTTCTGCTAGCTTCAGAGGTAAACTTTTTAATGTAAAACCATTTGTATCTCATTTTATGTAAACTGTAAAGATTTTATGAGAAATAAAAAAATCTTTAAACCTAAGAATATTATCTTAGACATCGAATATACTGGCGCGTCGAACAGCTTACCAAGAATATTTAAATAAAACTAAAATAGCATACCATAAACATACAACAAAAATATTGAGCACTTATTTCGAATGTGATATTGAAAATATTCTCAATCAGCATAATTGGGATATTACAAACATACTCATTAAAGTCTAAACTGCATTTTTAATGATCTACAAATAAAACTATGTACTACATTTTATTGGAGAGTACCAAGCGCGTGCGCAGGAACACGCCGCCACAGAGTACAGACTTCTCGCGAAATGAACGGCCAATCACAATGCAGTACATTTCTCTTAATTAAGTGACTTTATGCGGACGCAATGAAATAGGTACACACTCGTAAATACACCGCGACATCTCAATCGATACTAGCTCGATTTATTTGTCTATTTGTTTGTTCCAATTGCATCGCGAATGGAAAGGTTTGTTTTCATGAAATTATCAGTTTATGTGACAATTCACATTGGGAATTTATCAATCAATGAATAAGTTAGTAGTTGTTAAAGCTTGTAGTTTATTGGTTAGTATTTTGCTTCATTTGGAATCAAAGAATACCTATATTGGATTTATTTATAGCTTAATTTATTTTGACTTGTTTAACTTATCAACCTACCTAGCTCACTGCCTACTACCTACAATAAAGGAAGCGATTGATCTAAGGTCGTAGTTTCGAACCCACACAGGACAAACCTTTGCATGTAAGAACAAATTTGCTTGTTTTGTGTATGTAAATATCTATTTAAAAATTCTAAGTATAGTATTTCAGATATCTAGTCACAAGTTTTGCTTACCGTAGAATCGGATTGCCAGTGTGTAAAAAAGAATAAAATGTCAGCGAATGACGGTGCGTCGTTAAAGGAGGTTGTGTTTTTATGGCAACATCGCGATTGCCATCATTACGCGTGTCAGGTTCCACCACACCTGATGGTGTAATTTCTTGAAAATAATTAAGACCTTGTTATTTTATCTGGATATCGATCTGCCGCTGACAATCTCGTGACAAAGATCTATCAGATGGCTTGTTTATATGTCGCGACATCATTTTTGCTGAACGCTAGAAATAGTTCTGTCAGCTATTAACAGACAGGACCGAGCGACATTATAAACGCTAATATTGATGTGAAATTAAAAACTGACGCAATAAGGTTGCTTTAAGTATAAACTATGGTTTATTTTACTCTTAAGTTTAAAACGAACTAATTTTGTAATCGGTAAATAAATGAAAACTATGTAAGTATCTGTAAAATAGAAATATAATCATATATTTTACTTTGGAATCAGATTGGTCGTGTGTAAAAAAATATCCCAGGATATTTATTTATTTATTTAACGTATGAACTAATAGTATAATTATTTTGATTTTATGAATGTACCATTTTAGCATAAATATTAACATAATAAAATTGCTTGTTGGTAATTTTTATGCATTCTCTATTTCTCTATAGGTATCAGTTTACTTTTGCAGTGAATTTAAATTAAATCAGGGCGGTAAGTATAGTGGATACCGTAACCATAGCTTGCCTTTGACTCTTATTTAGGTACTTATAATAACAACAAACAGAAACATTAAACATATTGATTGATTATAAAAGTTATATACAACTTAATTGGTTACCTTAATATTCAAACCTTGCTCAGTTCGAGATTTAATAGTTATGTGTAAATAGTGTCCAAGTAATTGAAGAAAAAGCTTCCCCTCCTAGTTAGGAGCTAATCTTTTCTTTAAAACTTTCACGTTCGACTTTCTCATCAAGCGTGGAACATCATTTTCCTAAAACTGCCGACTAATGCATCTGATTATAGTAGAAACAGCGTAGTTATTTTATCACGGCAATAGATCTTGCGTTTATAGAGATTTTCACAGGAAACTAGCTTTTGAAATAGAAACATGTAGACAGGTACAATGTTTGCTTTATCACTTGACTTGAGACTATTTATCTCGTTCTCATATTCTCGGTGAGATCTCGCTGAGATTGTTGTTATCTCATCTGTATGTACAGTATTATAATCGGGGTATAAACGCGGTTAAAGCGGGTATTGCGCGCGCTTCTATCGCAAAATCTAGCTATGCAGGAAACGTTGTATCTTTACATGTTAAGGGTAGGTACAACAAGTGTTTTGTGTGAATTATGTAAGAGAACAAAAGCATAATATTAAGCTAAAATGTACCTATCACTGTAGATGCTAAACCAGATATCTTAGAGACTTTAATACACTGATTTGCTATTTATTGATATATTTTTTTCTTTGCAGTATCAGTATTATAGCAAGTGAAAATATTGATACATATTTATATTATACATGTGATTATTATGATAACATAATATACAAAAATATTAATTTGTTCCCATTTTATAAATTAAACAGGTGATTTTAAATATTCCCATATATTTTTTGACATCAACGCATTATTCATACTTTCTTTAATAGAACTTTGACTGCGATTTCTAAAGTGCACAAGAAAGAATATTCCCTAAAAAAGTAGTTAACAATGTAGACATAGAATGCGTGGTCGCGTGTTGCGCCATAGTTTATGGATGTGCCGCTATGCGTGTTCATATCACTATCAATCGGTTAGTTGGTGAGTTCCCACCCATTGTGTTCTGATGTACCGTTATGTTTTGTTTACACCCTTTTCTCACATATTATTTATAAGATAGAACACAGATTGTTTCCAATTAGCAGCCAGTGGGTTTACTCTTGGATTTTTTCTCTTGATAAGGACTAGGCTTTATAATAAACTTTATACCTAAATATAGGATCGTAGATTTGTATCGAGTAAATACAACTAAACAGCTAATTATAAAAAACCTTAGGCGTTCGATGTAAAAGGATAATATTGCATTTTATTTCAATAATTTATGTATTATTTACACATGATACGAAATGGAGTGAAAAGGCGAGGAAGATGATGATGATGTACTCTTTTCATATTTACATTTGTTAATAAAATATTTATCTACATATTAAAGTCATATGAAGCAAATGGACACACGTAATTATTATTTCTATTTACCGAATTATCCTACCAATAAACATAGCTATCGTTCAAGTCAAAGAGAAGAATAATAATGATTGTTTCAAAGATAAATTAAGGTCAGTTTCTCAGAACAATTTATAGCAGAGTGATTTCGTGGAGTTCTCACAGTCAACGTGGTATGGACTACGGGTCTGTTGATGGAGCGGAGCAGGCCAGGTGGGGCTGGTTGGTTGGTTCATGATGGTAATACCACTAATGGCGGCCATCGCCGTTTCGACATTCAAAACGACCCATTCAATTGAGTTACGTAAGTTGTAGCTTGATACGAGATGGAGGTAACGTTCTGTTATCTTGATTACTTTTAGTTTAGATTTTTTTTTTAATAAATTACACAGGGCGATGATTTTTATTAGAACAGATTTTTGCATAGGGTTAGTTGGATGCATGGCAAAGGAAGGTTTTTGGGTGTATGCGCAGCTTTTATGATTATAAGTAAAAAAATGTACGCTTTAGTCAGTAATTTGAGTTTCAGTCAATAATTTTAAAATAAATAGTTTTATTTTTATTCTTCATCAATAAACATACTAACGTCAAAGATTTTTTGTAAGATGCCTTAGTATGGCTTTTATTTTATCTATTAATTATAGACAAGCTTGTCGTAAAGTTTTAAGGATTTCCAATTTCTACGGGTTATTAAATACGCAATATGTATATTTGCCTGTAAACTTTAGTGCCGTTAGACTAACTACTACAATCTACTCATAAATTCAAGTATGTACTTGTATTTTATATCACCCAAGCAGTATACGGTCTCTGTGATCATAAATGTATATTAATATATTAAACAGGTATTCCAGAGATGGAGCTATTATTGAAGGATATTTATTTTATAAGCCAACATTAAATTTTAAATACATACTTTTGTAATTATATCAATGGGTATTTATCCATTGATATAAGATATATATAGAAAATAATATACTTTAACTAAATACTTTTATAGTATTAATGTGCGCGTGGAATGGACTTCTCCGCCTTGGAATTTGATTGCTTTTAGCCTAAATCGCTTGTGATATTCATTTTTATTAAAGAAAGAAAAATAAACAGATTTTCATTAGAAGTAACTTGCAGTTCCAATATTGGGCTTAGGAGACTAAGATTACAATTATTATTAATTTAATAAAGAAATACATGTAGTACACACTGAAATTACAAAATTTAGATATTTTATGTACCCTCAATCTAATGTCGCGTTTATAACTTGAGAATTGAATGTAAATCCATTGGACACTTATACTTAAGAAATGGTAGCGATCGACTGTCCAGGCTAGTTGTTTAATATAACTTGTATTTAGCATAGCATTAGCTAATACAATAAATTATCTATCAGACACAGAACTTAGAAGCCAACCATTATAGCAAACTAGCATCGGCACCCCGGTCACACGCTTTCTCGAGAGATCTTGCATTTTCCAGAAAAAAAGTAGCCTATGTCCATATCTTAAATTATGTTTTAGATAACTTTGTACAATATTTTATGCAGATTTCTTCAGCCGTTTTGGCGTGATAGAGTAACAGATAATAATAATAAATATCCTGGGACATTTTTTTCACACACGGCCAATCTGATTCCAAACTAAGCAGAGCTTGTGATATGGTTACCAGATAGCTGATATACTAGATACATATACTACTTTTAAATACACACTTATATAGATATCCATTGATTCGTCTAAACATTCGCAATTTTATTAATTTAATCAGTATTTGATTATGTGTACAATAAATTGTACAAGCACAGACAAGCGACTTGTATAACTCCACAAACAACTCTACATCCAGGATCGAATGCGGCTCTCGCATGTTGTAATCACATGCCGACGGGCCGGGGGCGATCGTAAACCCGGGAATCGAACCTGTTACCCGCCGAGCAGGGGAACTTTACGAGGCACCAGATACATTCTATAAACGAATACCTAAATTACAAACAGTTAAATTGATTGGTTACAATTTAATTAGATTAGGCAGATGAGATGAATTAAGCACAGAGTTAAAATATATTTTGGAATATTACTTGGGCTACTTTTTCTTGAGATAAATCTAAATATTCCCGGGAACATGGGTGAAACCGCTAATGTTAGCAATATGATAGACAATTACGGATTTGTTAACTTAGATACTTTTATGTATTATTCTAAATAGATAGGCTACATTAGCCATCTTCGGGTGCATCAGCGCCAGACTGACTAGGAGTCAAAGTGGTCGCCATGGCCGAAATCGGTCGGACCAATCATCATCATCATCATTTTAAATGACATACCTACCTAAAAAAATTACAGGGGTGAAAAGGCCGTCCGAAGGGGTCCGTCACAAACATGCAATCAAAGCATGTTGCAATATTAATTACATACTAGCACACTAGCTTAGAGTTCAAATCGAAATATTTAACATAGCTCGGAGCATCCCAGACGACAATTCCATCACTAATATAATAAAACGAAAAATGACCGCGAAATCAAAATGCCAACCTTATTGAAAGGCGTTTAATCGATTTGAATGAAAAAAGATGGTCTGGCGACCGCGGCCGCGGCGGACATTACAAATTGTATAATTGAAATGGAGCCTACGCGTCCCACCGGGACAATATACTGAGGTAATGTACTGCATTTAAGGTACAAGTACATAGAATATCCAGTGGTTTAGTTTATTTCAAATTGTATAACTGGCCTTAGGATACTTTATCAATAAATATTATTTTATTTATATAGAAACTTATAACTATATAATAACTTAATACTACTTTAAACTACAATAAAAAATATAGACAAATATATTAAAATTTATTACTGGCCTTATAAGCCACTGGTCGTGGGTTGAATTCCCTCCCGGGACAAACATTCGACTGAGCGAACTTTTTTTGTCGCAGGATGTTAATTTATTATTATAATTCATATAAGTACTTATAGTTGTAAATATTTATCTAAAAAGTATGTATTTTAAATGGTATAATATGATATAATTAATTTGTAATATTTAAGCAAATTGGTTGACACAGTGCAGATGTCTTATGATTCTATTATTTGTCTGTCTGTATCTGTATTAGTCATCGACGTATAGCGATAGACAAGAACGTTCATGTAAAACATTTGTTTAAAAACTGGTAAGAGTTAGAACTAAAGTTCGCTGCAGCGCTGTATAAAGCTGTGTCAACTAACCAAACTATTTTAAAAGATACAGCGCTAGATTGCTTAGAGTATAGTTTTCTCGCGACCAAAACGTCGTAAGCGCCGCAAATTTCATGGCGCTTACGCGTTTCGTTCAGTTAACTACACTAAGATGTCGTCCCTATAGAGTTCACACCGCAGATGTGACACATCTTTTTTACCTTCTAAACTTCATTAGAATAAAACTCGATTTCAAAATGTATTATATTAATATTAGGGGGGCCTAGTGCGGATTGGCGGACTTCACATGGCTTAAATGAGTACTCAGAGGTACGGGCCAGGGCTTGAATTAACATAAAACAATTATTCAAAATATCAAACTATCACTACTAATTAAAAACTCATTAACAATTAATCAAATTAAAACCTTTCTAAAAAAACATATCAAGTCTGTGTTCAGTTACATATTTTTACCTACAACCAGTTTTAAGGGAACATCTGCACGTTTTAGTATATGATTGTAGAATGGCGTGGTATTTAAATAGATAAATTGTTTTTCTACTCTGGAATTACGGAATTATCACCTATTCATTCACTTAAACAGGTAGTAATTTTACTTAGTTGACTACTGACTAGTTATTTTCGTCCAGGGTCTACTTTGATTCGGATTATCATTGTTATTAACGCTGCTCCGTGCGCACCCGCACTGAATGAATGTCGAAGCCACACTAAAGTCGGGTGTGGGGACTGCAGTTCAGTTGAGTTGATAAAAGCGAGTGTTCGGAACGCCCTATCTAGTACGTAGCACATATATATCGATGGTATTAGTGCAGTTGGTTTACTGCATAACATTTGGACTACAATTATGTATATCGCAAAGATGTTGAGATAAAAAAGTATGGAGACCATCGCGAGTGCGGGGAATAAATCAGCATTTAATCGAATGTACATACGGTATCGATTAAATATCATTCGATTTATTTTTTGTACTTTTATTATATCGTGATATCAGAACGATTTTTTGGACGCATTTGCAGTTTCATATTTGTAAAATTGCTTTAAAAATATAGCTCAATTGGTACCTATTATTTTCCTACCAATAACAGAGGACAAGCATTTGGGATCAGTAAATAATTATTTTAGGCATAGTTGAGAGTAAGTGGTTTTTCAAGATTTATGAAAAGAAATGGCCTAACTTATTTTTTATAGTTCCAACTTCAGTCTTTAATAATAATATTATTTTCAACATAAATTGAATGACATATTAAATTAATATCTATATAAGATTAATATCTAATGTATTAAATTAAGATAATAATAATTTTAGGCGAGGTTGTGACAGAGTGGTACTTCATGATTTATAACTAACTTACTTTATGTTAGACAAACTCTTGGGCGGCAGACTCGGGGGAGTCTGTCGCTCAACAGTCTCGGGCTCGAGTAGTCGTGTGTGTGTTCCCATACACTACTCAAAGGAGGAACAGCGTGAACATAGCTCCGGTTCACGCTCACCAGACGAGGAGGCCGCACACCAGGCCAGGTCGCAGCTGGGTATGAGGACGCATGCCTCGGGCGTACCCTTGTACTCAGCTGATAGCGACAGAGGGACACGGTGGGGTTTTAGTGAGTAGGAGTCTCACATAACCTTCCGCTCACCCCCAGGGCGGAAGGTATCCATGTAGGATTTCCCCATCCCAAAAAAAAAAAAAAAAAAAAAATGTTAGACAAACTCTACTTGTAGTTTAAAAATGTACTAACATATGAATAAACTATGCACTTTTTTCCGTACACATGTAATTGGGTGTAGAAAACATTGGTCTTGTGTATGGTGGTGGTATCTCGGGATCGCCATAAATTACTTTATCTCGTGAGTGGGAGCGCGTGGGCGGCGCGGCGAGCTGTCGCGTCGCGTCTAGTTGCACCTTGTCGCGGCGATGAGTTGCTTTTAGGGATCCCTATGGCTGTTATAGCAAGATCATAGTTTTTTTTCAGTGTATTTTTAATGAAATGATCTTACGTTTGGTTTCAGACACACTCTGACATAAGCGACGTCGAGCCTAAGATGTTGCACGCTTGCAAGTGTGTAAGTGTCTTGGTCAAGCTGGTTTCCTCAAGATGTTTACCATCACCAAAAGCCAGGTATTTTAACTTACATCCTCATAAAAGAAAGTTGGTTCGTTCGCCACTAAGCCACCACAGCATATTGAAATGTGAGGAATCGTTAGGAAGCTTGCATGCCCTAGATGTCCCATTTAATGGTATGTGAAGTCGGCTAATTTACACTTTGCCCACGTGATGGACTATATCCTAAAAACGTGATGGACTATATCCTAAACCCCATCTGAGGAAGGGTGGTTACAATATGTGGTGGTGTAACAAAGTTATCTATTTGAAGACTTGAAAATGTTTACTAGGGAAAAAGGTCCGAAGAAAAGAAATATCCCTATTAAAATTGTACGGAATCCTACGTATAATTGAACAACCTGCTTTTGTCTGATTTTTTCCACAGTGTCGTTTCGCCTTTCTTCGTGGCCAAGCGATTGATGGCACCACATCAAGTAACGCATTATACACATTTTTTATTTATTTTAAGATTATAATTTAATTTATATTTATTATGTAAATAATATTTACTTGTTGTGAATAAATCAATTAAATATTTATAGGATCTTTAGAAAATACTTGAGGGAATTCCTTAGGGTAATATAAATGTTTTTGTAGTTTCTTTAAAATTCTTTAAAACTACATGGTTAGATACTATTAGATAGTTTATAGGTCCATTAAATAATAATGTTTAATAACTGATTTTGAGCTTTTATATAGGCTTAGTTTAACAATTATTGTTTCCTTAAAAATATTGTCCAGACCTAGAACTTATATATTTCATTAAATTTGGTGTTAGTTATTTTAATAAGATTACACTAAATAAAGCCAAAATTCATTACATTACATTCTTTAATAGCGTTACTTTGGATTTTGATTGCAATTAATGACTTAATACAGTTTTTGTTTGTATATTAGCATTAAGGAGAAAGTGTATGCGCGTTGATGTCTAATGTATGAAACTGTGGGCGCACGCTCTGTTGGTAATATTAATAAGTTATTTATTATAATCGGAATTATTAAATATTACGTATAGTACCTAAATATATACGATATTTTATACTTTCATTGTATTAACATATTACTTTTCCTAGCCGTCTTACTGACTCAGTAATGAATATGTAAGACTTATAATAGTCTTGCTATTAAAATAAATAAATAATTGCTTCACGGCTGCAATAGGTATGGAGGTAGGTTAAAACTTAGTTTTATACTAATACTCAATATTAAAAAAACTAACGTTTCTGAGGACGCAGGTTTGTATCGATGTTTATCTTTCTCATAAAATCACCTGATGGCTTTAAAAAACTTAGGTATAATATCTTTATTACGGCTTAATAGATCACAAACACAGGTAAAACCATGGGAACACTAAGTAGTGTTAAATAAATCTAGAGCATTTTAAACAATTATGGTCCATTTATAGTTCCGGCAGTTAGGCTTGTCTCGGTGTGGGAGCTGCCACGTAATGTTATGTAAACAAACAAACATACATAATGGCGTCGCGATATGATTGCAGTTCACTGACCTTGGCCTCCAGGCTCTCGAGGTTAACGACCCCTCCCCCTCCACCTCCCCCTCCCCCGGTGACCTCCAGCGTCTGCTGCAACAAACAAACAAACTGTATATTTGGAGTAAAAACACATTAATCTATATATATAAAAGAAAGTCGTGTTTGTTACACTATTTATAACTAAAAATGCCTAAACCGATTAGACCGAAAATTGGACATAGAATACTTTTATCCCGGGAAATTGAAGATCCCCGGGAACGCGGGTGAAACCGCGTTCCCGGGGATCTTCAATAAGCTAATTATGATTTGTTAGCTATGAATGCTAACAAATCATAAAGTTGTTTGTGATAAGTATTTTGAAAGCATGTGCTAAATGTATCTACTTCAATGGATTTACACATCAATTATTTTTGGGCTTTACCCTCACTTACTTACTAGCTATAAAAAATGCTTACAAGTTTAAAAGAAATAAGAGTAAAACGTAGGTATATAGGTCCCAGCTTTCAAATAATATTTTTAATAAATTTACTACTACTATAACTGCAAACAATTTGATAGATGGATGTTTATTGCTCTATCACACCAGAACAGCTGAATAAATCTAGATGAAATTTGCTACAGAATTAAAACATGTTATGGAATAGTAGTATTCTCATAAACACGGGGGAAACCACCGGACGGAAGCTAGTTATTGGTACAAAAACATATTTCGTTACCAACCAGATAATATGTTATTGACTCATGAAATTGTGCTCGTGCGTGTCGTCTAGGATGTAATTTATTGTAGATTTATACATAACATTATATATTACTAGCTGCCTCCGCGCGGTTTTACCCGCGTAGTTCCCGTTCCCGTGGGGATACAGGGATAAAATATAGCTTATGTTACTCCCTGATAATGTTGTCCCTAAAAATTTTTAAATCAGCACGGTAGTTTTTGGTTTACACACACAAAAATACAAAATTTTCCTTATTATAACTTTAGTGTAGAATAGCCGAATCGCCAAACGTACTGTCATATAAAAAATACTAAAACCACAAGCTTTAAAACTACATAAGTATCTTATTTTAAAAACATATTAGAAATCTATGTCATTGGCTAAGGAAATAAAATCCCCAGAAACTGGTCGGTAGTTAAGCTACTTAATAATATACCTACAGTTAAACCGTGCTCTATTTCAGTATCGATAAATACAAAGAAGGGATCGATAATCGATATCACGATATATTGTGGTTAGTGACATTCAAATATGACGATGTAAACGGTGCATTATCTGAGGTATTAAATTGGTTTACTGTTAATAATCTAGTTTTAAATGCAAGAAAAACTAAATGTATAAAATTTGCATTACCCAATGTAAAAAAGATGGCCTCTAATTTAATGTTAAATAATGAAGCCCTCAGTCTTGTTGAGTCTACAGTGTTTTTGGGTATTACGTTAGATTCAAAACTTCAATGGGGCACCCAAATATCATGTCTTGCGGGGAAGCTCAGCTCAGCAGCTTACGCGGTTAGAAAAATCAGACTGCTTACGGATGTAGAAACAGCTAGATTAGTCTATTTCAGTTATTTTCATAGTGTTATGTCCTATGGTATCTTGCTTTGGGGCAGAGCAGCTGATATAGATACAATTTTTATTTTGCAAAAAAGAGCAGTCCGTGCTATTTATAATTTAAGTTCGCGAGCTTCCCTCAGAGATAAATTTAAGGAAATTAACATTCTCACAGTTGCATCACAGTACATTTATGCAAACATAATATTCGTCCGTCAAAACATTAGTCTTTTCACGAAAAATTGTGATTTGCACTCCATTAATACTAGAAATAAGCATAAACTTGTAACATCTGCTTATAGACTACAGAAAGTGCAAGGATCATTTTTAGGACTTGGTGCACGGTTTTATAACAAAATCCCCACAAATATTTTAGATTTGCCTATGAATAAATTTAAGGAACGAGTTAAGTCAGCTTTGGTACAGAAGGCTTATTATAGTATAAACGATTATATTAACGATGGCGAGGCATGGGTATAGCGCTCGTTCTATCAGGACTAATATTATTATTGTTAAAGAAATTGTTAAAACTTGTTTTGAAAAGACTAATTGCTGAGTTTATTGCCGGATCTTCTCAGCAAAAGCAACCTTCCGAACCGAGCATTAGAGTCGACGTTTCATAAGTGCCTGTGAAGGCCTATTTGAATGAATAAATTTATTTCATTTCATTTCATTTCATTGACCCTGACTCTCAAGCCGCGGGTCGTGGGTTCGAATCCCACCCAGGACAAACATTTGTATGCATGAATATGTCTGTTTGTCCTGTGTCTGGATGTAAAATATCTATATAAGTATGTATTCACAAAGTAGTATATGTAGTATATCAGCTATATGGTTACCATAACACAAGCTCTGCTTAGTTTGGAATCAGATTGGCTGTGTATGAAAAATGTCCCAGGATATTTATTTATTTATCACGACGTGTATACCGACTGTCGAGTAACGGGTATAATGCAAATGGCAGATAAGGGCCGCGGTACATGTCGCGTGCTCACCGAATTATGCTCTTAAAAACTGTTATGTTCTGTAATCGTGACTTAAAGTAGTACTTTATGGTTGTAAAAAGGTTTTATATATGGTGGAGTAGCCTTTGTAGAATTGGCTTTAAATTTAATATCCTGGGACATTTTAAACTGCCGTATAATATAAGGTACTCTGCTTAGAAACCTGTTTAGTACAGCTTAAATTGATCCGTTCAATCATATAACACGTTTTGTATGAGTTTTTCATTAACACACCATTTGACGATGTACTAAAAAAACATAAGCATATATAAGCTAACGATGGCCGGTTAGCTTAGCGGTTAGCTACCCTGACTTTCACGCCACTGGTTGTGATGATGGTTGTTGTGGTTTAATTCCTCTGCCCTCTTTCTAAGACTTATAACGTGCATTACGT
The DNA here is from genome assembly GCA_905147785.2 of Thyatira batis. Taxonomy (NCBI): domain Eukaryota; kingdom Metazoa; phylum Arthropoda; class Insecta; order Lepidoptera; family Drepanidae; genus Thyatira; species Thyatira batis. The sequence goes on from LR990489.1 coordinate 11,811,177, forward strand.
GTAAGATTAGGTAGACTAGATTCTAAATCGTCGTCGTCTTCAGCCTAATCAGTCCACTGCTGGACGGAGGCCTCCCCAAATATACGCGCCTACTATACTAAATCATTATAAGCTAAATTTATTGTGTCACGATTATTAGAGTCCTGTTGCTTTTCTATCGTTTCTTTTTAAGTTTATAATGATTCGCTTTGTTCGTGAAGAATTTCTAATTCAATTATTTTTCACAAGTTATGCATAGTAAGTGGAGTAATGAAGGCGTGCGCACGCGCGATGATACTCCATGACGCTTATTTGCCATTTAAAAATTGATAAATAAACTAGCAATACATTCGTATGTATTTATCAAAATGATGATTTATATAAGGAAAAGAAGAAAAATACCGTAAAAACGGTTTTTAGCAAGGGAAGATTAGCCCGAACAAACACAACCTCAGCACGGCAAGAGGCTTGAATTTATAATATAATAAGTAGTTAATAATATACTACTTTTTCCATAATATTGATTATTATAGTATACTAAGTATCATGAATGAGCGAAACTGAAAACTTTATACTACTACTGTATAAAGTGTTTTTTTTTATTCGCGAGCTAAATAATATAACATTTTGATAATAGTCTGCGCGCGAATAACCCCGATACATATAAAACATGATTATTATAATCATAAATGATTATTTAGAAATGTTGAATACTTATGACTACTTGTTTCCCATAGCTGACCGGGCACGTGCGTGTTGGCCGCCTCATTATAGTTATTAGCTTAATTTCACGTTACAATAACGTTATTGCATACTACACATTTGTCTGGCGGGGACCGTTGGTTTGTGAGCTCCTGGGCGAATATCTACTTATGAGCCCTCTTATCCTAACTAATAAATTAAATGGAAAAAAATTATAAGGAGGTAGGGCGCAATGGATTCTTCCGTTCGAAATTGGGGCAGCCCGACTGGGGTAGTACCTCCACCTTACAGAAGACCGCAGCCAAATAACACTACATGTAGTGTTGTGTTCCTGCGGTGAGTAAGGTAGCCAGAGCTCCATGAGGAGACCCTGTAGCGGCAGTGGGGGGACCAGGGATGGAGTAGCGTCGTAAGGGTGTGCAGGAGTGATGCCTGTTTGCCCTTCGACGAGAAGTGCATTGCGCTTAGTCCCTTTCACTGCCTATACAGTTGCTCCCTTTTTTTAGGGTCGGCAACGCGTGAGCGACGCCTCTGGTGTTGCAAGCGTCCATAGGCTACGGTAACCGCTTCCCATCAGGTGGGACCGTATGCCTGTTTGCCACCCTTGTGGTATAAAAAGAAAAAAAAAAGTAACTCTGTCTGTCTGCCTCGTTTATAGGCAAAAAAAATGAACTGATTTAAAAGAAATTTGGTTCACAGACAGTCTATAGTCTGAGAAAGGACATAGGCTACTTTTTATCCCGGTAATATGGAAGATATCCCGGAAACGCGGGGAGTCACTAGTTTGACAACTAGTTAATTGATAATAACTGCCCAAAAGTAAGAAGAATATTTTTAACAAATAATCATTGACATGTTGAAGTAAAAATCTAAATAATATATAATTTATTTACGCGTCGCCTTTTAATTAATATCCATACGATATATCCATTAAGTCATTAATAAAAAATACAGAAATCTTGATTAACTTAAACGTAGTGAAAAATTAAACTAGTCTATATGATTAATGATTAAACAGTAAAACAAGAAATATAACACAAAACCACATTTTAAATTTAAATTAAATGCCAATAAATTGATTTGAAATGTTAATAAAGTTTTGTTAACACGCGATTAAGTATCCTGCACATTTATCATTTTAAATTTATGAATCGACTAAAAGAGTTGTAAAATAATAAATATATCATAATTCGTTCTAAGTTATGTATTTATTATTAGGTACTTTATTTGTGTAAAACATAGGTATATACACATCGAAAAGGACAAGAAAACATTATTATAAATATTTTTGTAGGGTTTCCATGTTACTTAGGTAAGTACACTTAATTACAACAATATATTATAAACTTAATTTAAACGAAAACGCCTAAATCTCACTTTATTTTCCCTTTCTCTCCTATTTCCTCTATTTATTTATTCAAATATAACAAATAGGCCTTCACATGCACTTATGAACGTCGACTCTATTGCTCGGTTCGGAAGATTGCTTTTGCTAAGAAGAGCCAGCCACTCTTTTCAAAATAATACTCTACAATAATAATGTTAGACCTACTATATTAAGCGCCATACCCAAGTATCGTCATCATTAATATATGAGATACCATGCCCACTTTCGAAGATTAAACAACTTATTAAATGTTTTCTCTCGGCCGGAAACATATTAACAGCATCCGGATGCAATTAGGAGATAGTCCGGTGTCAATGTGTCGAGCCGCGTCGTGCGCCCACGCAGGGGAAACTACGGAAGATAGTCCGAGAGCCAACGGCCAATTAACATTCCTGACTTTAATTAAAATTACGCAAGACCATGATAAAAAATGACATATCTCATTGCCTAGATTTAAACCACAATTACTGACGAAAAACACATATCGTTCTCACTAGATAGTTAATTTTAATTAAATATTTATTCATTAAAATAGGCACTTATGAATTGTCGACTCTAACGCTCGGTTAAGAAGGTTGCTTCTGCTAGGAAGAGAAATGTTGATAATTCAATTATTGACATATATATTCTACTTTCTAATTGAGTAGTAATGAAGTAATGGTAATCTATATAGATATAGGAACAACTGACTGAATGATCGATCAGCGCTCAGCTCACTTAGACCTTTTAAACTACGCAACGAATTTGAATGCGGTTTTTAATAAATGGACAGACTGATTCAAGAGAAAGATTTATATGTATTTTGCTGAATGATGCTCAGATCGCTAGTCTAGACCTTATATTATATTATTATAAGTATGTTCGTTTGTTTTTTTGTATCGAATAGGCTACGAGACCGATTTGAATAATTATTTTACAAATTAATAGCTGCATTATCAGGGAGTAACATAGGCCGTTTATTCCCGTTTTCTTACAGAAACGGGAACTACGTCGGTGAAACTGCGCGGCAGAAGATTATAATATAGTTGTGGATAACGTATTAAAGTGTTTATTATATTCCACATAAAAATCTTATATTAGTGTGAATATGCAGTGAGTTATTAGAGTAACTGTAAACGATTTCGTTTAGAGAGTAGGTATGGCGTGACGAGCCTGCCGCCAGATTAATGAGCCTCTAAGTCTTTAATTACCGTTGACGAACAAATGAAACTTAATGAAAACGAAGCATTATAGCTTCGTATCTTACGTAATATTTTATTTATCTAGCCTGTACCCTCGATCCGAAAACTTGATCTAGCTTATTTACTTAACACTAGCTAATCCGCGCAACTTTGTCTTGTCAGCGTTTTCTATTCCCCGTTGTTGCAAAGTTTCTTCATTGATGTTTTTCTCCTATTGGTCGTAGCGTGATGTTATATCTTTTAGCAGTCCTCAATAGATGAGCTATTCAACACTAACACATTTTATTTTAAATGAACTGTCGTTTATTAGACGTGCACTATGATTCTCATCTGCAGATGTCCATCAGATTTTTCAAGTACATAATAAAGGTAGAGTGAAGGTACTTTATTTAATTTTTCATTCATTCATAATTCTTTATTTGATTTATAAACCGATTCGTATTAAAATATATCTAAACAATGACATGTAAGTACTTGACACAATTAAACTGCCTCATCTCCCGATGTCCATCAGATTTTTCAAGTGCATAATAACTGTACAGTGGAAATACTTTATTTCATTCTTCATTCATTAATTCATTCATAATTCTTTATTTGCTTTAAAAATAATCAATGACATGTACTTGACACAATTAAATTGTAAGTGACAATAGACGTTGCGCCCGCGCCCGCGCCGGGGTGGGCGGCCGACTCAAGCGCACCTTGTCCTACACCGTGTAAACAAGCCATTGTTATCCATTCCTACTAATAACCAGATTAGTGACAAACCATATTTGAAATTAGCTATTGTTACAAACACAAATACAAAATTAATTTCCTCATCACAAAACTAAATTATTTTCAGGTAAAATTTATACTTAAGGTAATGTACATCGCAGTTACCTGATCACCATAACTTTTCAGTTATTGAAGTAGCTAGTAATTACTTTGTAGGATTTAAACTAAAGGTTTTCTTTATCTACATTTTTTTAAATATAAACTGAGGAGATTCTTACATCTACTTTCACCGAATTTTTGAGTTATTTCTACCACAAAATAGATAATGTTCACATTTAGAAATCTTAACAGGCTTGGAGAGATAAATTTATTTAGTAACAGAACGCGGAATTTAACTCTAAATCAAACTGTTTAACTGGTATCGACAAGTCTTATCTGTTAGTAATAGGCTTTAATGTAAACAAGTCGTTGATATTTACCGTTTATATCAAACTAGTTGACCCGCGCAACTTCGTTAGCGTCACTTGCCCGTTTTTGCAACAGTTTTGATTGATGCTCCGCTCCTATTCGTCATAGCGTAATGATTTATACATAAAAACCTTCCTTAAGAATCACTCTATCTATTAAAAAAACCACATCAAAATCCGTTGCGTAGTTTTAAAGATCTAAGCATACATAGGGACAGACAGACGGCGGATAGCGACTTTGTTTTATACTATGTAGTGACGATTACGTTCATTGAGTACTAGGACACATTGATATATAGAATACTCTATTGTACATTATAAAGTTAACAAAAAATATATGGAAAAAAATCCCAGCGAAGTAAACAATATGTATGCGTACGCGCAGTCTCGCATCTCCATTACCAACAGTATAAAAAATGCGGTCAGCACGTGGTCAGAATGTGCGAACAATGACTCTTAAACGTTACAAATATAAGTCAGTTTATAAAGGTACCTTATTATCTATATATATAGAACAAAGTCCCCGCCGCTTCTGTCTGTCTATCTGAACGCGATGAACACAAAAACTATAACAGATTTTCATGCGCTTTTCACCAAATTACGTAGGATTTCATGGGCAGTTTTTATGTATAATACATCAATTTGGACCCGATAGGTGGCGCTGGTGGGCAGAACGAAGTCTACCGGGTCTGCTAGTGTATACTAATATATAAAGCTGAAGAGTTTGTATGTTTGCTTGAACGCGGAAATCTCAGGAACGTCTGGTCCGATTTGATTATTTCCTAGTGTCAGATAGTCCATTTATCCAGGAAGGCTATAGGCAATATATCATCAAGCTCAAGCATCAAGCATCAACGGGCAAGACACGCTAACGAAGTTGCGTGCAACGGTTCAATCAATGGTTGGGTTTGAACCTGGACCCTCATGATAGTTAGCCGGTGCGTACTCCACTGCTCCACGCAGAGACACCATGGCACTAATCGGCGCGTTCTGTCTAACGCAAGATAAACTCTATATTGTGGCTTGTCGAGATCAATCCGTCAATGAATTCATGTACCTACTACATGTATTTATGTCTTGGATATGCAAGGGATCTACTATGAATTAGGAAAGCTATTCCTATTCTTGGAGCGTACCCGAACTACGAAGTGGTTTTAAGACTAAACTTTATTCCATAGGAGATAAGATATATATTGTTACAAAACAGAACCTATAATATATAGAATGATATATGAGGCACATAACAGTATAATTACGTTGTGCAACGGATCACAGAACAAAGGAAGACGGCGCAATACTTGCGACATCATGATCTAATAAAGGTTTTTTAGATTTACATCAGATTTTACTCAATAGTGAAATGTTTTTATAATGTGTGAAAATTATATTATCAATAAGACAACTTCAGTTCAGATTATAAGCTTTTGGAGAAGAAAAGCATTGTAAATATAAAGTCACGGAAAAGTACTCTTAGATGGCATGACCTAAAAATCTGTCGTCATGTTAGACATTTTCCGATAACTAGACTTCAGGAGTCATTCAAAGGGAGGCCTATGTTCAGCAGTGGACGTCCTATGGCTGATATGATGATGATGATATCATAAAGCTAATATTATAAGGAGATTTTTTTTTATTGTGTTTGTAAGATAAAAACTCCGAAATCCGATCTCAATAACTCTTTAACTTAAGATAAAATGTCTGCCTTTTACGCCGTCATTTAGTCCGCTATCGCACGTTATTGACTTCGGACATCGAAGAAAAGTAACACTGTTCTTCTTTATACAAATTGAGGTAATTTAAATAAATATCTTTGGACATTTTCACACACACGACCAATCTGATTCCAAAGTAAGCAGAGCTTGTGTTATGGTAACCAGATAGCTTATTTACTACATATAATACTTTTAAATACATAAATATTATGGATATTTACATCTAGACACAGGACAAACAGACATACTCATGCATACAAATGTTTGTCCTGGGTGGGATTCGAACCACTTGAGAGTCAGTGTCACTAAACACAAAGCCAACCGACCCGTAATTATCTTTTCTGGTTAGACTATAGGTCTCGGATGGAACCGGTACTAAAACCGATATCTCGACACCAGCTATTTATACTACGCTAAGTCCGAAATGTGTACTTTACAGGAGAGGCTTATAAAGGAAAAAACGTGATAACTTTTACATTAATTAAGATATTTATTTGAAATTTGGAACCCTTCATGGTTATTTTTTTCATTATAATATCTCATATTTATTTTTCTATAATTATTTCTATTTTTCGATTTAGCGCTAGTTAGCCGAATATAGACGTAATTCTTCAAATTAATTTTACAAGTTACACACGTCTATCTTACGTTAGCGTTGTGTATTACGGGATGTCATAGTGATAAAGATGTGTTATTTTTATTGTGTTGCGATGATAATTTTTAAATAAATCATGCATTATTTGTAACCTTAGGGTTATATATATATCCGTAAAATATATTATTATAAATTCACTGGCTAAATAACTAGTTATTAAAGTTAGCTTTTTTTTAACCCGTATATACGTCTCTGGCGGATATCGTGTTAAAAGCCGCCAAATTATACATAGCGTACTATACATCGACCTGTGCCACAAACTAACGCCTCATTTATCTTTGCGTGGAGCTAAAAATTATATTATTTTTTATAGATTCTAGGTAGAATAGAGCAGATAATATTATATTCTGTAATTTTGATACATAATTTAAACTAATAACTTATAAAACTAGTAAGTAATCAACAGTTAATTAAATATCAATTAAGTGCTTACTTATGATTAATTGAAGATCAGATCAATCACAGTTCGATTTTGTACCTTATAATTATTTAAATCAATAAAGTACTTAATATTGTTATTCTTAAAAAAAAATGAACTCTCCTCATTATGTTCAGTTATTAGAATAATAATATTTATGTGGAAAGCAAGATGGAAGGCATTTGCCCTGCAGTGGGATACCCATAGACCCAGGCCTTAAATAAAATAGATAACAATAACGATAATACATTTCCGGAATAATATTGTTATCACAATAATATTTAAGGTTTTTGTATTTTGCTGGATTGATTTAACAAAGTTTCGTGTTTTTTTCGGGAATAAGCTCTAAAAGTGGGATAATCTAGTATTTTTAAAATATACTACATGTTTGCTTACGTTATCAATCAAAAGATAAACGATACTTATTTTCCAACAAGCCTATTTTAATACTACTATTTTAATTAACTTTGTTCTAGATAATTTTGTCATCCATAAAAATTACTTAAGCTAATATTGTTTCTATAATCAAAATAAAGGAGTTCCATTCCCTATCGCACTGGTGTATACCATTCAACTGGAGAATACACTTCTCTGCCTCTTGCAGTCTTTTCTATTAAAGCCGTATGTCTTTTTTCCATAAAATGGTTGCTTCTTCATCTTCTCCATCTTCATTTGAAAGAAATGAGCGGATAATAAGTATCTTCATAATATAGTAAACGATATGGTTACTGTTTTATCCCTCGCGCAGTTATCTGATTATAGGTTGACTTTGTGAACTCCCTAAGATGTTAATTTGTCAAATATATTGTTTAAGCAACTGGCAGCATAGCAAACAAGCAGCCTTTTTAGCCGTTCGGTAATCACAGTATATAAGGGGGGTCTTATATACTCATCTTCGAGCTTAAGATGTTAGAGACCGACATCAGCCTTTTTAGGACGATGGCGTTTACTAGTTTGATACCGCAGAATAGAGACTATCATTGAAAACAGGCGAAAGTTTTAAAATTACTGGGGGTGGATATTGCCGTTACTAAATCTGTATTACTACTGGGGCTGTCATTCATGTGCAAACCTGAAAGACTTTCCTGGGCAGACATACCGATTAGATGTGGGATTGTTGTATTTTCGGTTTTTTGGTATGAATCGGCTACACTGTTTGAAGATAAGGAACTATACTAGCTGTGCTGTCAGAAGGATCATCAGATACGACAGAAAACAAAATGTCGATGCTTGTTGGACTTAATGTCAACGGAGAAGGCTTTTGGACCGAAGACAATACCTTTGGTAAATAAATATTAAGTGGAGTATAAAGAGCCCCCAAGTCGTTTAAGTTTGTATCTTGTAGGTCTGCGATTAATTTTCATAATTGACTGAACTGGATAGGTATATAATAATTATTATTTTAAAATTATCTCATCAGACATAACGTGCTCATAAAATATCCCGAACTTAGGATTATTAACTTCAGCTGGTAATTTATTTGGCTACGATTCTATAAAAAAGGGTAAAATATTGTATTAAAATTATGTTTTTTATTATCATAAAAACATGCCGATACATTTAAAATATGAATGGTGAAATTAACATCGAAAACGAATAAATATAATTGTATTTTGACATAAGTATTTAGTTAGTAAAAGTCGCTAAGTAGCGCATTCTACAAATGAACAAATATACCTGATCGCTCTAAACTACGCTAACTAGTGTTTGCGTAGTATACACGGACTTTTATAAAAGCGCTTAAATTTAAGAAATACGTAGCGTATTACTATAATATATATTTAAATACTTTGTAATACATAATATAATCTATGCGCCCCTTCCCCGTGGACACTCCGCTAACACTAGTTGGCGTGGTTTAAATCGAGTGATTTCAAAAAGTACCTGCACTTAGCGTTTTATAAAATTTGTAACTTCGTTATTTTTGTATATTTCTTCACAATTTTTTTTTACATATAAAAAACCCAATTCTAAGAAGCTTGGCATAAAAAAAACGTTTTTGCCAAATTTCGAGTTAGCGTAGTATAAATAGCTGGTGTCGATCTAATATTAAATTAATGGTCATGAATTTTGAGTTAAACAGTTGATGCTTACCAGTGAAGCGGATCTCTGCTGCTTGTTGAGGTCATGGTGCGGGCGGGCGCGCTCCTCGCCGGCGTCGGAGAACTGGCCGGACTTGCGAGCGCTGGGGAATTAAATAATAAGTAATAAAAATTCAAATATGTTATGTTATGTACTCTTAAATAGAATCCGCCCCTGGACCCGTGTTCGTGGAGGACCTTCAATTTTCCCGGGATAAAAAGTGGGCTGTGCCTTTTCCCAATCTTTAGTCAATCTCTGTACCTACCTAAATTTCATAAAAATAAAGATTCAGTAGTTTAGGTACTGTAACAGACAGATGTCAAACTAACTCTTAGTTTGGCAAATCTCTATATAGGTATGACATGTTTGCTTTTCCGCTAAAAATATTTAAAGCATAGTCACTATCTTTATAATTTGCCTCAGCAACTTTCAATAAATGAAAATCACTCTATATATCTAACATTATTTCTTCAATACCTAAGTCAATAAGCATCATGTGTGTTCTGAGTTTTTCTACAACAGAATGGACTTGTATTGTATAAATATATTGAAATTATATTGGTTATTTCAACACTCATCTTCTCTCCGCTTTGCTGAACCTTGCACAATTGTCTTTACAACATTTCGTCGTCAATCTTAATTATATCGAAAGTACCATTCGAATTTGAAGGCTCTAAAAAGTATCAAGAATCACATATTTTCTCATCAACAGTATGTATAAGAACCTTGAAATAGTAACTCAATTATGACGGAACAAAGCGAGTTTCATATTACGTGTGGCTGTACCCTCATGTACACATTCATAATAACCAGGGATAAACAACCTTATGCCACAAAACTTGAGGTCTAAAGTTGATAAATTATATTGTGAATAATTACTGCTTTTCCCATTATTCATCTGCGTAAAAGATAGTTTAATTATAGCCTACGATTTGTAATAATTTCCGCCATAAACTAAGTTGAAGGTGTTACTGCAATTTTCATTGATGTCAAAAGTAATGTTTTTGCAATAATAGTGGACTAATTCTCAGTATATTAAAATTCAAATATAATTATATATTACCAAGTAATTATTAAATGAGTTAGGTATATGATTGTTTGAAAGGCGATATGACTAAAAGTGATATTTAAAATTGACTGACGGAGTCTAATGAAGGAAAAGTTCATGTTTTTATCCCGATAAGGGCATAAAGAAAACGAAGATTAGAAGAGCATTGAGTGTTTACATTGAGTGTAATATAATATGTAATATATTATAGTTGTGTATTTTGACATTGGAATAATAAATGGGTAAAGAAAAGTACAATAATATTAGTAGATACCTAAGGGTGAAAGAAGAGTATTTTCTCATTAAAATATTTCTATTGGCAATGTGCAAATAACAGAGAATGTTCCAGGTTCGAACAGCGAGATATTCCAATAGATATGTGTGCACCCACGCCGCCGCCGCCGCCGCCGCCGCCGCCGATGCCCATTCGAGTATGGTAATTGAATTGCCTGAACTCTACATTCCTTCGGGGCTAATGTCGCCGCTTCACCCGAATCATACGACGGGGGAATGGAAAACAAATGAAAAGCAACATTGGTAAAAAATTTGTTTATTAGACACATGGATAGCTAATTCAAAACCCTATAGAACTGTATATAAAACTCATTTTCAACCAAAGTGGCGTTTCGTTTGTTTTGTTAACCTCCGCGATATCGGTAACAAAACGTTTATTCTTCAAAATGTGGCCGGACTTAATCTTTTACGAATTTAATAATCGAAATGTAAAAAAAATACGTAGGTATCTGTCAAACATAATGAAACATTTAAAGCGAAAAATATGAAAGATCGATAAAAGACACGAGTCATTTTCCCACAACATATTCGTTTCATATATGTTTCGTATAAAGCGACGACATTAACCTCAAAGACTAACTGCGAGCCACCCGTATCGCGTGATGGTGGCAAATTTTGAATTCACCCATAATCAGTGACTGAGAGAGAAGTTTGCGAATTTTCCTAGAGGGCTTTAAGTGGATATAATGGGGAATTAAGATGCTATCCTGAAATGTTATGAGACGCTGCATTTCTCTAAGCGGCGGTTTGTTCGTTGAGAATTTAAATAGCTGGCTGTTGAACGTGGTTAAAGGTTAGTTAGTTTTGATCTTGAATAAGAATGTGCCGATAATCTTGCAAAGTTTAGTACTTTATCATTTTGATTCCTCATAAAATACATCACACACACAGTCATCTTCATCTTCCTCACTGTTTCCTATTTAGGAACTTTAGTACATATATTCATAATCAAAAAATCTACACCAAAATATTTTTTATTAAACTTTACAAGCACTTATGAACAGTCACTCTTATGCTCGGTTCTGAAAGTTGCTTTTACTGAGAAGACCCTTCAATAAACTCAGTAATTACTCTTTTAAAATAAGCTTAAAGCAAGTTTGGCTTCCCGTTTTACTACGGCTACAGGATAAAGTATATTATAGTGTGTAAAAAATATCTAGAATAAATGTAAATGATAAATTACCTAGAGGCAAGTTTCCTGTGCGCGCGCCGGCCGCCGCTGATCATCGACAGCGTGCTCATCACCGCCGACATGGTGCTGGCTCCTCATGTGATCTGTGGACAATAAGTAAATATATATTTATACTCCGGCTAAACTTGAGAATTCAATTTCAATGCTTATGGCGAATACATCATTAGGCAAACCTGCGACCAGTGGGAGGGAGGCGTGCGCATAGGCGGAATGAAAATAAGCAACCTCCGCTATGCTGATGACACAACACTCCTGGCCGCAAGCGAGGCTGAAATGTGTAGTTTACTGGAAAGAATGGAGCGCATCAGCAAAGACCTGGGCCTGTCTATCAATAAATCCAAGACCAAAATCATGGTGATAGACAGAATGAATAAGATAGAGCTTACTGGTGCGCTCAATCTACAAATCATCAAAGATTTTGTCTACCTTGGTTCCTCCATCACAAATAACGGCTCCTGTGAACTAGATATCCGAAGGAGAATAGGAATGGCCAAAAGTTCTATGTCTCAGCTGCGTAAAACCTGGAGGGACAGGAAGATATCGCTTAAGACGAAAACCAAGCTCGTGCGCAGTCTCGTCTTCTCGATCTTTCTTTATGGAGCTGAGACCTGGACCCTACGAGCTGCAGACCGCAATCGGATTGACGCTTTTGAGATGTGGTGCTGGAGAAAGATGCTCCGGATCCCGTGGACTGCATTTCGGACCAACGCTTCGATACTATCACAGTTGAAAGTCCAAACTAGGCTATCTACCATCTGCCTCAAACGTGTTCTGGAGTACTTCGGACACATTGCCAGGAAAGACGGAGATAACTTTGAGAAGTTGGTTGTCACTGGCAAGGTGGAAGGAAAAAGAACCAGAGGCCGCAGCCCGATGCGTTGGTCTGACCAGATTCGCACCGCACTCGACTCTACCGTCTACGATGCTCTCCGAGTGGCCGGGGATAGGAAGAAATGGCGGACCATAGTCAGAACCAAGATCATGGATAGAGGTGGTCACGATCCTCAGACATGAGGAATACGACTTACGAAGGAGGAAACTTGAGAAAGGATCGATCAAGAGATGAATTATCAGGCTTCTTCTTTTTGTGCGGCCTACTAGCTTCCGCCTCTCGGTTTCACCCGTGTAGTTCTCATTCCCGTAAGAATGCAGTGATGAAATATAGCCTATAATACTCAAAAATAACGTAGCTTTCTATTTGTGAAAGAGTTATTCAGATCGGTCCAGTAGTTTTGGTGCCAAAATAAAGGTATTTTTTTCATGAATGCTTCTATCGTGTCAGATATAATAAATAAACTCATGATTATTATAATCAGTCTATGTAAATAATTTTAACATATAAATTTACCCGCAAAAAGTTAAAAAAAAAGTCTTATGTACAAAATTGGCACAACAATAATGTACGATTGAAAGCAAAAACTTGTCTCCACCCGACACCATTTACAGATAAAGTTTTTGTCACCAAATGTATCATATTATATTCGGTTTGTAATACAAACTTAGACGTAACCTCTATTCAATACTGTATGTCATATAATCCTATTAATTTTAGACTTCATCACCTGTTACCAATTTATTAATTGAATATTCGTAGATATATACACTATCGACCCGCCCTGGCTTCGTACAACAGTATTCTTATCATATTTCAACAAATTAACACAAAACAGTAATAAACTATATGTATAAACCTTCCTTTTGAATCACTCTACCTATAATGCTGAGTTTATTGCCGGCTCTTCTCAGCAAAAGCAACCTTCCGAACCGAGCATTAGAGTCGACGTTTCATAAGTGCCTGTGAGTGAAGGCCTATTTGAATTAATAAATTTATTTCATTTTATTATTTCATTTCATTTATAGTTAAAAGCCGCATCAAAATCCGTTGCGCAGTTTAAAAGATCTAAGCGTATAGGCGGCGGGAAGGGACTTTGTTTTATACTCTGTAAAGAAGAACAGTTATATTATGCTAACCGGTACTTGATCCGATTATTCATAACTTGATGCAAAGCTTGGCTATCGTTTCCATATCAATTATTAATAGAGACGAGACTTAGTAGAGTTCTTTTTGGCAATATTCAGGTCTATTGTATTATAATATAAGGATAGTCAAAGTAATTTAAAACCGCTGTGATCGAATCTATTAGGCAGTAACCATAAGAAGCAAATAAAAAACAGCAGCACTGAATTAATTTCATATTAACGCCCAATTATAGGGTTACGACAATATAAATGTCATATTGAATCAATATCATCTGTATAAATACGTTATTATTTTACGATATTCATACTAATATTATAAATGCGAAAGTAACTCTGTCTGTCTGTCTGTTACGCTTTCACGCTAAAACTACTGAACCGATTTAAATGAAATTTGGTACACAGATAATCCAGAGCCTGAGAAAGGACATAGGCTACTTTTTATCCCGGGAAAATTGAAGATCCCCGGGAACGCGGGCGAAGCCGCGGGGAGCCACTAGTTATTTATATAAAGTTTATTAAGCAAAAAAAAAGAGCACTTAAATTTTATAGGATTATATTACAGTTGCTCGACAGGATCTCAGTATTGGTAATCGTAAACTTGTATATCCTACATATTAAAAAGATATAAATGTTTATATAGTGTATCAGCTATCTGATTACCATAGTACAAGCTCTGCTTAGTTTGGGATCAGATTGGACGATAGATGCAAAGATGAATATCTATAAGTACTAATATATAAAGCTGAAGAGTTTGTTTGAACGCATTAATCTCAGGAACTACTGGTCTTATTTGAAAAGTTTTTCAGTGTTAGATAGCCAATTCATCGCGGAAGACTATGTAGGCTATACTGGCTATATATCATTAAACGACGACAAATAGGAGCAGAGCATTAATGTTTGCAAAAACGGGAAAGTGACGCTAACTAAGTTTCGCAGATCAGCTAGTATATGATAAGTCAAAATGTAATGTTTTCTTAACGAAATCAAACCAAACTGCAAAACGAGTTAACACATTCATATATTTTTGATTCGCAATTTGAAAGACGTAAACGATTCGACCCGTCTCAGCTTCGAACACAACACCGACGTGTCGATGTACAACGTGTCACGATATATCGAGGTATTTTGATTGATAAGTGACCAATTACTGTTCATAATTCACCTTCACATTTATTTAAGTTTTTGCTAAGATTCATGCGAAATGACTCACCGGAATAACTGCCTAGTTAAGTTTAGATGACGACTGGTAAAGTTAAAAAAACAAACTCATTGTATAGGTACCTCTAGTTCTGTGTTCAATGAGGGACATATCATTTACTGAGTCACAAGTTTATCGCCTCATGATGAGACTTTTTCTGAAGTAACTCTCACAAAAAGTCCTGGTAAAGTACAATTAACTATTCTTTGCTAGAAATTATTACCAGAAATAATTATTTTGGTTCTAAAATATCCATAAATGAACATTTATCTCTGTAGTAAAAATATCAATGTCCAAGAAACAGCCCTCTAGCAATTCCTCAACAACAGAAAACTCCACAACGGAACATTTGAAAATTATAAGTACTTAAGATCCAGAGACAGTATACATTCCTGGGTAATGGTAAATCACGGGTTTGTACCAGGGGCTTTTCTATTCCTTCCAACTTCGCTAGTGAGGTCTCTACACCTCTCACAGGAAGCCTAACTAACGAAAGAGATAGAAAATAGTTTTGAAAACATCGACTAGCTGTCATTAAACTTTACCGAATCACACCATTTCAGCCGCTGTAGCGCTGTCCATCATTACCGGCGCACGCGCAGCGCGGTAATTACCTCTGTCATACGACTGTGATTGCCGGACCGGGATTTGTTTAGCTAATGCGGAAGATGTGTTCCGTTTTATGGATGACTAGATAATATTTCATAAAGTTTACTGTATGTATAATATATTCTCAAATGTAATGGAACACCTATCCTAGTAATATTGTCACTATTTGTATTTTTTTTGGTCACATACTAATGTGAGATGGCAAAGTAATAACATGGGTTTAAAAAATAGTCTATAAATAAGTTTAATAAATATTTGTAGCCAGGGCTACCAGATGTAACTATAAGTTAAAATACAACATGTCTCTTATCTTTTTTTATTCTGAAAATGTTTATTTCACCTTTACAATTGTTTTTGATAACTTAGAACATAGATAATATAATTCTGAAACAAATGCATGAAATTAATATTTTTATAACAAAATGCTAACCCTAAGTAAATTACCCACGGTAAGTCAGATTAAGTCATTAAGAACTCAGTAATAGACTTCAAATTGAAGGCTAGATGCAAACGAGATCTTAAAGCCTAGACTTTACCTGTAATAAAATGTATATAATCATTTGCGAATAACGGGCGACTCATTTCGACAAACAACATTTCATTTTATGTACGTAGGTACACTTAACTCCAAATCATAAAATTAGACTTTAAAATTAGGTATCTTAGGTATACTTTTTACTTTATTAATAAAAGAGATGGTATATACTCGTACATATTTCATTATCGATCTATTTATTTTAGTTGAGTTCAACTTCTGCACTAGAATTTTATTGTAACTTATAAATCTACTAGACCTTTGCTTAATGTGTATATATATAGTTGCATATTATCATGGTGCAAACATACATTTAATATATCTATACCTTCTAATATTATAAAGAGAAAATGTTTGATTTTTTGTTTGTTACTTATGAATAGCCTCTAAAACTAACGATCTAAATAATTATTCCACCAATGGAAAGCTACATTATCTGGAGTGTCATCCATACTAATATTATAAATGCGAAAGTAACTCTGTCTGTCTGTCTGTTACGCTTTCACGCTTAAACTACTGAACCGATTTAAATAAAATTTGGTACACAGATAATCCTGAGCCTGAGAAAGGACATAGGCTACTTTTTATCTCGGGAAAATTGAAGATCCCCGGGAACACGGGCGAAGCCGCGGTATTCCTACGGGAACGGGAACTACACGCACGAGTAAAACCGCGGGGCATTTCCTACATTAAAAACAACATTCATGACGATCAATAGACATATCGATCAGTCGATATCTCCATCTCCGGTGGGGTTCTCATCAATGGGAATGTAAGGTAAGTGCCGTGTCATGTGCGGACAGCTACCGCAAGATTGATGGCCGGGGGTCGGGCTCGGGGGCCGGGGGCCGGGGGTCGGGGACTGGGGCTGATTGGGGCGCGGGCGCACCCCACAGATGGCCTTATTATTGCCGACAGATGCGTTCAAGAAGCTCCGCCTTTGTTAGATAAGCTCCAATTTGTTTGTATTCTTTTAACACATATTTTCTGCACAAATATATTATAATGGTCTTAAGGTTGGATGTAATCTTCTCATCCAATTTTAAAAATTATTTTATCGTATGAAAGACATATCTTCAACGCATGAAGGTGGAAAAAGATATAATATTGAAATTTTGTCAAGCCTTGCTTAACATTCGTCTTGGACGTGACGAGAGCCAGCGTGGATTATCTTCGTGTACATGTTTGCTCCTAAATGAGATTCGGGCCATGGCGTGTCAACCAGAGTAGGTATCAAACTTAGGAACTGTACCAAAGTGCTAGTCGAAATAATAATGCTTTTTCTTACTAACTATAATATAAATGTTAATATTATTATACAAAAGCATATCATAAATTTGGATAATTTTTAATTAAAATACCGTTTCCGAACTATAACTTTATCATTTACGAACACACGCGCGTGCCTTTACATTTTCCAAGCATATTTAAGCAGAAATTAAAAATTAATAGTACTAATTAATTATTTGGCGATGTAAATTTTATTCCAAATGATGATAATATTTTAATTGAAATTATGTTAATGACGTTCTATGTTTTAAATAAGTCTTATATAATATTTCAAATGTTTGTTTGGACTTTCTTCAGATCGACGCGATGCATTTTAATTGATGTTTACACGTAGATATGACTGAGAGCTGGAAACAACAGGAGTGACAGGTGTTACTACCGACAATATACCTACTTGTAAATCTAATCGGTTTGCTACAAAACCTTCTGCCCTGCGGTTTCATCCGTGTAGCTTTACATTGGTGATAAAATTATTCAGATGTGTCCATTAGTTTCGGAGCCTATTCAATACAAACAAAAATTCTAATCTTTTTTCTCTTTATAATATATACGGGATATCAAAGATTATTATATATATATATATATTTAATTACTACTCTATCGATTTCAATAAGGGTGACTTACTATGATCCGTTTTAGATTAAACCGATAAATATCGTTATATTTCTACCCCTATATTATCTCGTAACTCTTTTATAATATACGTAGAAGGGTTGTCTATCAGTACAATAAAAAATACGTATCATTCACTATCGAAAAGGGGTTTAAATTGAAGATAGATTATATACTAACGTATAATATTACTAATTGTTTCATTATTGTCGATTTTATCATATCTGTAACTAAAATGTTTGCCACGATCAGATAATGATAGAGATAGATTATCTCACATAATTTATTAATATGATATAGGTAACTAGTATCCGTAAGTATATTGTTGAGGGCTTAAACCTTGTCAGAAAAAAATACGTGAGGCACTCGGGGACTGCCGCGGTAAAGCTATTGCATTGCATAGCATTTTGTATCAACTTATGCAATTATAATTTTATTTATTTATTTGAATAATAAATGCACTTTGTTCATTCATATTCAAAACACTTCATACACAAATTTTACCAGTACAGCTATTCACTGTTGTACATAAATACATATACACCTATATACTTTCTCATTTCTAGAGTAGTCTATTTCAGTTATTTTCATAGTGTTATATCCTATGGTATCTTGCTTTGGGGCAGAGCAGCTGATATAGATACAGTTTTTATTTTGCAGAAAAGAGCAGTCCGTGCTATTTATAATTTAAGCTCGCGAGCTTCCCTCAGAGATAAATTTAAGGAAATTAACATTCTCACAGTTGCATCACAGTACATTTATGCAAACGTAATATTCGTCCGTCAAAACATTAGTCTTTTCACGAAAAATTGTGATTTGCACTCCATTAATACTAGAAATAAGCATAAACTTGTAACATCTGCATATAGATTACAGAAAGTGCAAGGATCATTTTTAGGACTTGGTGCACGGTTTTATAACAAAATCCCCACAAATATTTTAGATTTGCCTATGAATAAATTTAAGGAACGAGTTAAGTCAGCTTTGGTACAGAAGGCTTATTATAGTATAAACGATTATATTAACGATGGCGAGGCATGGGTATAGCGCTCGTTCTATCAGGACTAATATTATTATTGTTAAAGAAATTGTTAAAACTTGTTTTGAAAAGAGTAATTGCTGAGTTTATTGCCGGCTCTTCTCAGCAAAAGCAACCTTCCGAACCGAGCATTAGAGTCGACGTTTCATAAGTGCCTGTGAAGGCCTATTTGAATGAATAAATTTATTTCATTTCAAATTTATTTCATTTCATTTCGTTTCGTTTCGTTTGATTTCATTTGATTTCATTTGATTTCATTTGATTTCATTTGATTTCATTTGATTTCATTTGATTTCATTTGATTTCATTTGATTTGATTTGATTTCATTTGATTTGATTTCATTTGATTTCATTTGATTTCATTTGATTTCATTTGATTTCATTTGATTTCATTTGATTTCATTTCATTTGATTTCATTTGATTTCATTTGATTTCATTTGATTTCATTTGATTTCATTTGATTTCATTTGATTTCATTTCATTTGATTTCATTTAATTTGATTTCATTTCATTTGATTTGATTTGATTTCATTTGATTTGATTTCATTTGATTTGATTTCATTTGATTTCATTTGATTTCATTTGATTTCATTTGATTTCATTTGATTTCATTTGATTTCATTTGATTTCATTTGATTTCATTTGATTTCATTTGATTTCATTTGATTTCATTTGATTTCATTTGATTTCATTTGATTTCATTTCATAAACAGCTGCTTATGTATTCGTCCGATTTCGGAGCAGCTCGTCTCGATCTAGCATACGTCTAGTCGCACGTACACAAACACCGTGCCGAAGTCTGCCGAACTGAAACGACGTTAGACGATGTGTTAGGTTTTTTTCGTTACGGAATTTCTTGATTCGGTCGCCGCGCTCAGAGCCCGCGATAAAAGCTATGCAATAGCTTAATAAAGGCTTGAAACGAGGGCGTCAATTGTAGAATGTATGTCTGTTCCTAATTCTCCCGTAACATGGCGATATTTTTATATTTTTGGTCAGGCTTTCTTAACGAAATCACAGTATAGTAAACAGTCGGTGAAATTGTCTGTCTGTACAAATTCTAGTAATAATTTACCTATCGAATAAATATCCTGTGACATTTTTCACACACGACCAATCGGATTCCAAAGTAAGCTTTAAATTTAGCTTGTGTTATGGTAACCAAATAGCTGATATACAACATCTACTACGTTTTAAATACGTACTTATATAGATACTAACATCCAGACACAGAACAAACAGACATATTCATGCATTCAAATGTTTGTCCTGGGTGAGATTCGAACCCACGACACGCGGCTTAAAAGTCAGGTACACTAACCACATAGCCAACCGGGCTGTCAAAAAGAATAAAATATTCTTAATAAACTTGTATGAAGTTGAAACATAACTAGATATTACATGTTATCTACTTCTACGTCCTTTTAATAATTACTACGTGAAATGGGCGTCGTGCCGTGGGAGATTTATGGTAGCCATTAAACTTGGTTTAGCGAGATTGAGACATCTTTCAATGATGACATCGAGGGGGCCGACCATGTATAACGGTCATTCATTTATTAAGATAAAAATTTATATCATGGACAATTAAGTAATAGGTATAGATGAAGAATACATGTATTTTGATGAAGATTTCTGTATGTCCTATCCTAGATTATCAACTAATAATATCTATACCTATACCTATTTAAAAGCTGAAGGATTCATTTCTTTGAAAGCGCTAATCTCAGGAACAGACAAATGAAAATTTATTGAAGAATTAGCTAGCCTATTTAAGACCAATAGAAGCGGAGCATCAATGAGAAATTTTGTAAAAACGGGGAAGATGTGACGCAGACGAAGTAGCGCGGGTCAGCTTGTGATGTATATTGCTAATAGATAAAAGTGCACAAATATAGGTGTTCGCAAACCAAAATATCTCGATATTTGTTGAGTAACGTATATTGTAAAAAAATATAAGATAAAGAAAACTAGCTTCACAATTTCCTAAACACAATGGAGCAATAAAAGTATCTACATGTTCTCTTAACTTTAGCTGGTTATATAGTAAGTTGTTCAACGCAATCCGTAAAGTCGTGGTGTACATAAATCCTGGATCTTAACCGCACTTGTCGGTACACCAACCCGCCCGGGATGCCGGCTTGGCAGAGTACTAGGTACAGCCAAGATGGTCGTGTTGCTAATAAATACCTAACTACATAATCCCCCCAAATTAAATAGATATTTTAACCATTGTTAAAAATACTCAATAATTTATTTATTTAGTTAAAATTAAGGTAGCTGTCAAGGTCGTCTTTACACCTTCGGCGCAGTCTGCCGCGACTCCGTTTTGCGTCCTGTGGGACCCATTAAGGCCCAATAATAATAGTTACAATTATATTATAAGCAACAAAATGTTAAGTATGTACAATGTATGATTGCAGACCAATTCAGCGAGTGATATTGATGACAACAGCGCTGATTTTTAGGACTATTTATAAAGGAAAAGTATCTAGTATTTACATTATACCGTTTGGAGTAACCAAAATTCCAACCATATCTAAATTTATAATCGTTTTTTATCAACGGTAATCTTATTTAGTTATTTACACTACACAAACAACAATGAATTCTTAGGACATAAAACTAAGATTGAAATCAAAACCCACGGCCTGTGACGTCACAAGTCAGGGATTCTGACTATTATACCAACCGGCTGCAACAAATCATCAATCACTACATGATTCAATTACATCACAAACTTTGTCTGGTCGTATTTAGTAATTGTTGAGCTCCCATACAGTTGCATCACCCTCGTAAATCAAAGGTAAAGTCAAAGCTAAGCCGTGTTTATTACAGAACTATTCGATGAAGCTTACTTAGTGCTTAATAACCGTGTGCGCCGTATATGAAGTAAGCTGTTGGCGTCACCGTGATTTATCGCCTTGGGAGTGCGCTGCGCTGCGCTGGCGCAACTCGTATGCTAATGACAATATGGCGATGAGTTCTCGGCTCCAAACAGTTTGTATAGCTTTAGTATAGCTTTGGAGGAATTATTTGATATCGAGTGTTTACTAAATCATCGTTTAATTAGTAGTATAAATCGTTTGGGCGAACAATACTATTTTATTTATCAAAAAAACTTACAGCTATCATGAATGAATAATATATTTATACTAGCTATCGCCCCGCGGTTTCACCCGCGTTGTTCCCGTTCCCGTGATCACAGCGGTATCAAAAATAGATTATAGCCGATTCTCAGACCTACCCAATATGCACACAAATTTCATGAGAATCGGTCAAGCCGTTTCGGAGGAGTTTAATCACAAACACCGCGACACGAGAATTTTATATACATATTAGATATATATAAATACAACTTAAAACTAGAATAAGTAGTGTAATAGTAGTAAATGGCTTAATGGCTAAATTTAATCCTGATTACTTAATCCTAAGTCCAATACTGTATGTTTAAATTGATTCCCAAGTTATAGCTAAAAATAATTGTGTACCTATGTTTTTCTTATCATCGGCTTTTTAAAACTAAAGCTACGGTAAACGTATGAAGCTACATCATTATAATAATTTACCGCGAAACGATGCAAAAAATATCATACGACTAGGTAACCTATACTTGGGAAAAAATGCAACAGAACCAAGTAAAATGTTAAACGAAGTACACAAGTCAGACAAAATTATCGCCATCGTTCCAGATAATAGTCAGAAACGATGAAATGGTATAATTCTGTACGGTACCCAGAGAAATGATCCAAAAGCGAGTTCGCTCCACAAACCGGTCGGCACTAAGGCACCGCCCGCGCCGCCTGTGCCTGCACCGGCCGCCGCCGCAGACCAAAGTTATTTTTTAATCTTTTTTACATATAATAAGCTAGGGAGAAGCCCGTTGAAATGCCTTCGAGCTTCATTGGTAAGCTTTAGAAGAAA
The DNA here is from genome assembly GCA_905147785.2 of Thyatira batis. NCBI lineage: Eukaryota > Metazoa > Arthropoda > Insecta > Lepidoptera > Drepanidae > Thyatira > Thyatira batis. Next base: position 11,834,199 of record LR990489.1, read on the forward strand.
GTTTTTAGTTCAGTTTCCAAGTTGCGAAAGACTACGCCTCCTTAACCTCTGCGAAGAACGTATCTCATAAAAGCTAGTTAAGATAGTTTTAAAAAGTTGATAAGAATGATGTTATGTGAAAAGCTGTGTCGTCAAGATGGTGTTGGAAGAAAATAGCACTGTAATAATTCTTGAAAAAAATTATAATTCTCAACAGCGTGGTGATATCGAATTATATCGCTGAATTTAATTAATCGAGTTGAAACGTACTGAATTATTCATCTATAACTAACGAACTCTATACTAATATTATAAAGAGGCAAGATTTGTATTTCTGTATGTAACGAATAAACTCAAAAAGTACGGGACCGATTTTAATAATTCTTTTTTCATTTGAAAGCTACATTATCACTGAGTAACATAGGCTATATTTTATCCCTGTATTCCCACGGGAACGGGAACTACGCGGGTAAAACCACGCGGAGGCAGCTAGTAGTTGTATATTATTATCGATACATTGAATACGCCCGCGCCTCGCCGCGAAGTTTGTAATGTAAATGAAGTGATAACCAACCACTATACCTCCGTTGTTTCAACTCCGGCTCTTATCTGCGGATACTCCTATTTATTATGTTAATTTTGTTTTCAAATACGTATTGAATTTAAACAGCTTATTTCAAGGCATAAGTAATGACTTGACGCTCATAATGAAGTTCGTTGGATAGTAAATAGAAATAAATACTTTTCTTTCAGTGAATTAACAATGAAGTTTTATGTGGCTTTAGAATTACTATAAACTGTTGCCCTTTTAGAATGATTTTTAAACATCATAGCTTAATATGTATTTTTATAAGTTTATCGCCGTAGTATATTACATTCAGGTTCCCGAAGGACCCACTGTACTGCGGGGATAATAAAGGTTTTACTATATAGAGCAAATTAATTTATGAAATAAGTCAAAAAACGATATAAAATAGTATTGTGTACCTACATGTAAATGGGAACGAACAATTCATTATTTCCATACCTTCCATACATTCCATTTCATTATATGTTTAATTGTAATTAATAAAACCATTTAACAAAGTTGCATGGCATCTCGCTCTTATATGCAAGAATCGTCATATGACAGACAGAGACACCAACTTTATTTAACGTAGCATAACCTTATGAGTTCGGGGAGAGAGTTTACAGGAAGATATAATTTATTGGTCGGAAATACAACCTTAATAATAGCGGAATAAGAACTTGCGACGTCGCGGGTCGCCTCCACGCGCACTGGTGAGGGGTGACGCTTCACTTACTGTTATTACTTCCGTCCATTTGTGTTTCTCCTAAACTACATACTTCATACTTCCTAAAGCTGAAACTGGTTTTTAAACGAGCTATATTCGAATAGAGCTCCACAGTCATATTTGATCAAATAAATAAATATCCTGGGACACACACACGGCCAATCTTATTGCAAACTACGTATAGCTTGTACAATGGTAGATAGCTGATATATTAATGTACGTAGTACTTTTAAATACAAACATATTTTTACAACCAGATACAGAAAAATCATACATAAATGTTCGTCCAATCTGGAACTCAAACCCCCGATCGGCGGATTGAAAGTCATTCGGATGATAATGCCCAATGACAATTCTAATTAAAAAGCTTTCAATGAAAATCAAACCAGCACTAAAATTAGTCTGAAAGACTAACTACCGACATCCATTTTTTGTTAGTTTAAATGCAAAAAGATCAGTGACATCCGCGGGGAAACAGCGATAGAACATCCAAATATGGTTTTTAATCTAAATACGATGTAATAAAAAGTATGTCCCATCTATCTACTGTGTAATGCAGGAGATTGGTTCACAGCGGGGCCGCCCGGGACCGTCCCGCTGGGTGGTGGGACTTACCGCACCTCACTAACCGAATTACTACGCACGGCTACGTCACCACACTGCATTTTAACTCTGCGGTAAATAACAATAATCTACTACTATTTGGTGCACGAATATTGAAATGTAGTTTATTACATTGCTTTTCGTATGTCTACAATATTAACTTGTTATTTGGAGAAGAAATAGGTTTAGGTAACAATAAATTTATTTAAATTAAATAAGGAACTAAAAGCTTACCATATATTTACTATACGAGCTACCTAAACTAATGTAATCAAATCCTTAATATATGTAATTTTATACTTACACCTTTCTCAAAGCAGTCACAAAAAGTCGCGGCGTGGGACATTGTTTTATAATATCCATTTTAAAGGTACAAATAAACGTAATAAATACACAATAAACAAAATAATCAAGCGTAAAATCCATAAAATACAGAGTTAAATAATAAACGATGAAGTAACCAGCAAGTAAGTGAATATAAAAGGTATAATTTTATGGAAATGTTGGATAAATATAGCGACGGAGCTCCTTCTTATCTCACTTCAGGTTTAGTATTACGATTATTAATTTAGACTATAGATTAAGCAGGATCTACTCTACATACATATTTATAACTTGTAGGTACTGAAAGTCGAGTACCTCATAATGTTATAATTAATTAGCGACTAAGAGGTTGACGGGCCCTTGATGATAAGTGCACTCTTTACTATGAATATTATATGACAACCCGGTTGGCTTTGTGGTTAGTGACCCTGACTTTCAAGACGCGGGTCGCGGGTTCGATTCCCACCCAGGACAAACATTTGTATGCATGAATATGTCTGTTTGTCCTGTGTCTGGTTTTAAATATCTATATAAGTATGTATTTAAAAGTACTATATGTAGTATATCAGCTATCTGGTTACCATAACACAAGCTCACTTTGATGCTAAATTTGGAATCAGATTGGCCGTGTGTGAAAAATGTCCAAGGATATTTATTATTTTATTATTTAATATTTGCAATAAATCTAACTCCTGTACTTATGCTTATACTACTTTTTATTCCTGATTAGCCGCTACGGTGGGGCGGTTGCCCGCAGTTCAGGGGCTCGTCTCCGCGGGGGTACTAATGTCGTCCCAAACCATGTAGGTGGAATTTCAGTACTACAACTTCAATGTCTGTGATTTCGTTAGCTCTTACCACCTGTCACCTTAAACGTAACTTAGTGCTTAAGAAGATGTAAATAAATGTCAGTAAGATTTTGATTTTCTTCTCGGCATGCAGCCGCGGGCAATTTGAGGGCAAATTTTTATTTGGCATAAGTGAATTGTAGACTCACGTATAAAATAGGAATTCTAGTTACAATTCCCCGAGTGAATATGTGAATGGAATAATCTTCTTTAATATTTATTTACCAAAAAATTTAAATAAATTAATAATAAATTTATTTTCAAAAACTTAGCTTTGGTTACATGTGGTTTTGGTATCTTCTTTTTAAGCAAAGATTTGCTTGTGTTAGGAGATCCCGCTCTTCACGGCTGCTTCGGCAAATACCTATGCCGGATCGGCCGTGAGCAGGACGAGCGGTGCCACCACTGCCAAGATCCATCGGACACGGCTGCGCACACCTTGCAGTCGTGTCCGGCGTGGTCGGCACCGCGGCAGACGTTGAGGGCAGCGCTGGGAGTGACGAACATCACACTCCCGGCCATCGTTGAGCGTATCGCGGCCAACGAAGCTGCCTGGCAAGCCGCCGTCGCCTTCTGTGAGGAGGTGATGGTGGCCAAGGAGGAGGCGGAGAGGGTGCGAGAGGCAGATAGCCTGCTCGCATCCCGTCGCAGGCGCGCCGGCCACCGTCGCCGGCGCGACGATATGCGACCGCCCTAGAAGTGGCCTGCGGGTGATGGGTAGGGCAACCCACCACCCGCGCAGACACAGGCCCAAGAAGGAGACGGACGCGCCTTGTCCGACGCGTCCGTCCAGACGGAGGTAGGGGGGCAGAGGCCCCCCGAAGAAGAGGTCGTAAAGACCGATGCCGGCCGGAGTTGCGTGTAGAATGCGAAAGCGAACCCGCAACTCCGGCACAACGGCCAGAAGGACACGGGGAGGTTTTAGTCCGTGCAAGTCGGACATAACCCGTCGCTGTGCCCTCAGCGGCGGGTATGCGAAGGCATTTCCTCCCCGAAAACAAAAAAAAAAAAAAAAAAAAAAAAAAAAAAAAGGAGATCCCGCTCTTAAGTATATCTTACATTACGGAGAAATAAGTGAGAATCAAGTAAAATAACAAATGCAATGTAACTTTTCCGAACAGATACACGTACAGGTTGTAATTAATAAAACTGGCTATCGGCCGACCGTTTCCAAGGGAATCAAAGCCAGCTTACCGTCGATGACCGTAACCGGAGCGTGCTAGGACTGGGACAGGACAGTTCTACAAGTTAATTGATTTATAAGGAATTTGTTTGACGTTGAGATAAACTTGATCTAAACCTGCTGAATATGGATTAGAGAATTTTCAATTGTTTAATGCTCAAGTATGGGACATTAAACCAGGCTGAACTAATTAATACCTACCAAACTCTAATTGATTTGTTCATCTTACAAGCTAATATTTTTTAATTTTTTTTCAATAGACGAACTTTTCTACCATTTTTTACTATCATAAACTGCAGGTATGGCGGCTAGGTTAGTTAGTTTATTATTTAGTATTTTGTCGACTAACGTCACTTCTTATTTCTGGACCGCGAATGGAACGTTGCTTAAAAACTAGGTACATTTTATTAGCCTAACATTAAGGCCACATGTTATCAGTCAAGTGTGCAGTGGACGGGCAGGTGCGCGGGCGCCGGGCGCGGGGGGAGGGGCGAGGGGCGCCGGGAGGGCGCAGGGCGCAGGTCGGAGGGCGCGCCCGACCGTGAAACTATCCTATTGTAGCTTCACTCCCACGGATACCTACTTATACAGTTACACTTGTATATTATAGACTTATAGAGGCGGCCGATGCCGGGTTCTAGTAGTCCAGCTATAAGTAGTACGTTTGGAAATAAGACACTACCCAACAAACATTTTAGTGCTAGCGGCAGCCTTTTTTAAGAGCTCTTACTGTTCTTTATGGTATATAAGAACTCCGATAGCAACCTTCGACTCTACAGTAGGGTTAGTTATGAATAATTAAACCTTCCAGAGGAATAACAGTAATAAATAAAAAAATATAAATCAAGACGGTAGTATGGAGTTTATCGTAACCATTGTATAACTTATTCTTATAGCTTTAAGTTGCACAAACCTATAAAAGCAATTGTAAGGTGTTTACTAACACTTACTAACGGGTGATATTCGACTACTGGGGTAGTGAAAGGTCTTGTAACACCTGAAGTGTTACTCTAATAGCTTCAAGAAGTATTAAACACTGTGAGTGATACTCAGGTGTGTACCAACACTTACTATCAACTGGTATTCTTAAAAAGAGTTAAACAAATACTGTTCGGGCCAAACCTTCACGGTGGGGAATGTCTATGTGTAAGTCATAGACACCCGCCCTGGCGGTCCTCATTAAGAATAAATCAATTGACACTTGTCACTTCACTTTAAATAATATTATGTCAACCGCATCTATATTCTAACTCCGCATATTATACCAATAATTACATATTAAGAACTGTGCAACTCGGTTCCCGCGCGGGAGAAGCCCCCTGAAGAGGATCCCAGGGTAAGTCTGTGCATTTATAGATAGGCATTCTTTTCCGTGTGGGGTTGACCGGAACCAGCAGCATCCGCATAGTGGAGGGTCACTCTCAGGACACGAAGCCCTAGGTGGCCGCTACAAATACTTTATATCACCTAACAAGTTTTGTCGAGCCTTAAGAGTTACTAAGAAAGCTATAAGGATCTAAGAAGTGTTTATTATAAGTCCTATAGAGCCAGATTCTGCAAGAGTTAGAATCCACCTTAGTATCAGTATTTAATCACTACGGGAGGAATAACAGAGATATCAGGATGCTTAAGTAATTAGAACTAAGACGCCATTTAATAAAGATATACCTACTATAAAATTGTGAAAGAAAAACCTTATTGCAATGTTCCTAGTCCAATTATTTACTTACCTACATTATTCATAATTTTCAACTAAAATGTCTTAAGGAGGTTTCAGGAATTGATAAATAAGATAAATAAAGAAAAAAAAAATCTGCCAGTATTTTTTTACATCATTTAATCATCAAAAGTAGTTTATTTTTAGGGCGCTTCAAAAATGAGATGAAAACTAGTATATATTGTTACCGTAAACTTACCGCCGCATGTGATTAAATCCCTATAACACCCAGTAATCTTAAACACTTTAGGTACTTACCTTAATTATTTTATTAAAACGCCATGACATGAATGTGTGCTATAAAATATTATCACTATTGACTCTAACAAGAACATAAAACTGTGCGAAACAGTTTAGATATTTAGCGCTTTCGGTGAAATTTATTGGTACCAAAAAAGTCCGGTATATTCTTAAGTAATATATTGGTTACAAGAAGTAACCATGTGTAACAAAAAAAGTCATTTAAGTGGTTTCCATAACTTGTTTACTACTTTAGCTTGCAGTTATACCCTGTGTATAGCTTATAAAACACTTGAAGTGGTAGTCACTGCTACTGTAGCACTGTTCTAACTCTTAATAAACACTTATTTATCACTCTCTATAACCATTAAATAGCCTCAAGCTCTCGTACGAACAGGCCCAAATCAGGGTTATAAGAGAGTTACAGAACGCTTTATCACCTAGTTGTTAGTGCCTTTACAGAACCTTGGGTTACAAAAATCCTCTTAAGCAGCTCATGTAGCCCTTATTCTTATTACCAAAATGTTAGTTGGGTAGTTCAGAAGGTATGTAACTATATTTAATGTACCCTAAACTTAATATACAGTTACACCTTATTTTATAAGAATAATATAAGAGCATTCTCTCTGTATTTTATTTTTCGTAAATAAAGAATGCGAATTTTGAAGTCACAACATGTCTGTAAAAGTTATAAGGCATGTAGTTCGACTTAGTTTAAATTTAAACAACTGTGTGTAGAAAGCTATTTATGTCAGCGCCAACCATGTCGTTTTCCATACATGGTACCTACGTTACGTGAAAAATGGATACTTCTAAGGTTTATTATTGAACTGTGGCTCAGTATGTGATTTTTTAGGTAGCTAGAATTGCGGTTTAGGCAATTAGTTTTGCAATAAGAATTCGCTTCAACATGTGCTTGTTAAAATAAGGCGTGAAAGAACAAATGCCCATAAGAGGCAATGATATCAAGGCACTGGCTGCCGGCAGCTTTCGTCACAAAAAAGGCATTGAAAATTCATAGAACTAATACCATACTCTGCGATATTTATTTTACACACTGCCTTAACTAAGTAGAAGCTCTACGTTTTATAAAAATCAATAACTAAAAATTTTAGTGTCACATTTAAACAAAACAAAATCGAAATGGAACCTATGTCCGATGCCTTGTTCAAGTATCTAGTCATCTTTACAAATGTCTACAATTTTATCGTAAAACAATATATCCAATCAAGGGTACCTATAATTATCTATCTTATACTGATAGTGTTTCAGGTACACACATCGTGCAGTAAAACCACAGGTCGTTCACGACCTTAATTAGACAAGGGCGTGGTTAGAGCTGATATAAATTGTTTAGCGTCGCATCGGATCAGTTATTTACTTATCTACCTTTAGTAAATACAATAAATATACTAGTAATATTTATACTATAAATCCTACTGAGTAAATATGCCTAGTCTAGGCAATTTCCTCAAAGCTGACAAACGCACGACATGTTTTATAGAAAACAGGTGACCTGCCCGGTTTTGCATGGTTACTCGAGCATCACTGTCATATTTTCATTATCATAAATTTACACAAAACAATATTAAACTATACAACCCTTCCCCTTTAACTCTATATATTGTTGAAAACTGCATTAAAAATCAATTGCGTAGTTTAAAAAGGCTAAAGGTACAGATGACGAGGTGCATTATTTTATACTTAATAAATATCCTGGGACATTTTTACACACGGCCAATCTGCTTCCAAACTAAGCAGAGCTTGTGATATGGTAACCAGATAGCTGATATACCTTCATAGTACTTTTCAATACATACTTATATAGATATTTACTATATAAAGGGTATTCGTTTAAAATATTTTACTTCCGAATTACGACAGATGGTTATAGAAAATATGTATAGATAAATGATAGTGGTAAACAACTATGCGTATCTCGTATTCGTTCCAACTGGTTCATAAGTTTCATAACGTAAGGTTCGTTAACATTTGCCGATTGAAATTAGTGATTCACGGTTTCGCTTGCGTTTTATTTGTTCCGCCACGGTGCGCGGGCGCACACCTGCCACATACCCACCCTGACAATTATCTACACTAATATTATAAAGAGGAAATATTTGTATTTTTGTATGTAACGAATAAACTCAAAAAGTACTGGACCGATTTTAATAATTCTTTTTTCATTAGAAAGCTACATTATCACTGAGTAATATAGGCTATATTTTATCTCTGTATTCCCACGGGAACGGGAACTACGCGGGTAAAACCGCGCGGAGGCAGCTAGTTTCATACTATAACAGTAGGTTATTAATTCAAATCAGAGCTATGAAAACCTTTATGAATAGCGTTATTTTTTCTTATATTTAAAGGTCTTTAATATGACCAAACCATGTTCGGCCTTTCTTGTATAGAATATGTCTTAGTAGATACGCTATAATTTAAGACCAAACTCACTCATCTGATTGTCGATGGTTGCTTTCATCGCGATAAAGTAACGTACATTGTGACTTTCACATAAATAAAATATTTATTAGGAAGTATGGTTTTAGATATCATCATCATCATTTTCCTCGCCTTGTCCTATTTAGGGTCGGCTTTGTGCCCTTCGTTTCATTTGCCTGTGTCGGCCCTCCATTTCATTCGGTCTCCAGTCAAATCCACATTCACTCCACATCCTCTCACTCATATCATCTTTTACACAATCATATCATTCTTTCTTGGGCCCCTTCGTTTTAAATATAGATACAACATAAGATTAATTAATATATTTTTTTTACAAGTGGAAGTGAAACTCAGTGGCAATTGCTTACGGTGGCCATTATCTCGTCGCTATTAGACGCGGAATCGTGAGCGGAACAGAAATGGACGTAAAAAATTAAAGCACACAACGATTTATCTGCATTGAACATCTGACGGTTAATGAGCGTCGAATACCTACCGTGATCGACGCTGCGCGCGCGGCTCTCACGTGCTTAGTTAACATTCTAGCAGGCATAAGAATCTAAATGTATCGATAGTGAGCGATCGGGAGAGTTATATTAAAGTTAATTTTCCATTTTTTTTTAATTACTCTAACATTTTTCCTAGTTCTTAATTGAAGCACTGATAGTCTGATATACACACCTTTTTCTTTTCAAAATTTTACAAAACACTTAAACTGGTGCGTAAACTAGGCATAGCCTGTATTTCAGGACTTTAACCAACCAGTTAAAAAAGAGAGATGGACCTTTTTACATTTATAAGATGGAAAATTTAAAACTTAGAGGGCTAAAGCTAAAAACAAGACATAGAGAGAAGATAATAATAGATATATCATAATAGATATTAAATTAGCAAAAACAAAATGTCTCTGCAAATAAACGACTGTGTTTAGGTCGCCACCCAAGAGGCTGACTACATTACTCCGCTGAATAGTTAAATTTGCAAAATTATTTTGCATACTACATTGTAGATTCTATACACTATAGATATGTTGTTATAATAAATCTATATAGAGGCCGATGTCGCGCTTGCATGTCGTTCCGCAATTTAATAAAGTAAAAACCAGTTTTTCAACAGTGAAATTTGAATAGAATGTTTTTCATCCATGTTCCATAACAAATCGGCATAAAATACACACTTGGCGCTCACACTCACACCCCTCAGCAGCTAAAACATAATAACTCTGTGAATACGCACAAGATTTGTTGCAAATAAATGACTAATATCGAGTTACAACAAGCCCCCTTTGATTAGTGAATAAATTAGAATATTAAAAGGGTTATAAAAAAGGTGTATGAAATAACGGATATAGAAGTGTTACACAAAGCCGTTGGGTTATTGTTGGTGCGTTAGATAAATGAGACTTTTAGTCTTTGTCAAGACCGGTAGGCCGGCGCTGGAGCGAGGCATTGTCACATACCGGTTTTAAATTAAAACGTAAGCAAATTATTTCAAATGCCGCATACTTAATGAACGAAATACCCTTTTTCACACAGTATGTTAATAATAAAGTAGGGGCGCTGGATCGCATCGGTATGATAGAAAATTTTATGTGTTGTAATACAAAATAAAAATAAATGTTTGCGAGACTTCATAACTGATGAGTTATGAAGTCTCAAATCAACTGATGGACGTTTCCAATTTTCTCCATTATATGAAACATGTTAATGTTATTATTAAGTAAAGTTTAGTTTTTTAAACAGACTAATCAAATTAAAATCTTTTTTATTCAAATAGGCCTCAATAAAGCACTTATGAATAGTCACTATTAATGCTCGGTTCGGAACTAAAAGCATATACCTATCGGCAGATTTCCGAATGTAACAACACAAAACATAAATATAATATAAGTAATAAAATTACATTTTCATTTTATGATATGACGTTGTAATAAAGATAAATAGAAAAATACATTTTGATCTCGTGATGTTTATAGTGACGGTTGGGGCCTATTGTCAAAGACCTCGATAGGCCCCTCGGAAGTCCCCCTCCTCGATTACGGGTGGACTGTGCAATATGTCCCCTGACTCTGAGTGAATGTGAAATAACTACGGGACATCAACTGTTGATGATAATTTATTGAGGGCCAAGTGATAAGAGGGGCGGGTAACGATATGATAGGATATAGATATAAAAAGCCGTGGTGGCTCAGTTGGGAACGCACCGACTCACGATCATGAGGGTGCCGGTTCAAATCCCTGACCCGTACCTCTGAGTTTATAAAAACTTACGTACGGATTCACACCACTGGCTTTCGGTGATGGAAAACATCGAAACCTGCATGCCTGAGATGTCACAATTAAAGGCATGTGAAGTCCGCCAATCCGCACTAGGCCCGCGTGGTGGACTATGGCCTAAACCCCCTCGATGTTAGGGGAGGCTCGAGCTCCTCGGTGGAGACGTATATGAGCTGTTGATGATGATGATGATGATGATGATGTTGCTATATAATATCTTCTATACTTATAAATCTGTAGAGAGGTCAATTCTGTACATGAAATATATTTTCAAAATAACTATCAGGAGGTGATTAGTGATCGATACTGATGCCAAAAATGCAATCAGTAAAATTTTTGTCTGTCTGTCTGTCTGTATGTTCCTTATAGAAACAAAAACTACTGGACGGATTTTAACGAAACTTGGTACAATTATTCTTCACACTCCTGAGCAGGTTATAGGATACTTTTCATCACGCTACAATCAATAGGAGCAGAGTAGTGAAGGGAAATTTTGGGAAAACGGGAGAAGTTACTCCATTTTTTAAGCTTCCGTCGCGTGTGCAGCCTTAATGGTTAAAGTTACATAGAAATTATGTATGACGGAAATATTCTACATAAAATTTTCTAAAAAATATCCCGTAACAGCATATGTCTATCTTTTATAGTTGACTCAGAATAACACGTGTAACTCCTGATAGCTTAGCAGTTCGGAGCATTCTGATTATATTTGTTTACTCTTACGTTCATAATACTCTCACTCATCCCTAATTTAAAAAAGTTAACATTATTACCTATTTAATAAAAAATAAACATAGAAATCGGTATAGAAACACCAAAATTATAGATGAAATAAGCCATCGCGTCGTCACACGTGAATACTAAATCATGCTATAAGGATTATTTTTAAACGACTTAAAAAAAAAGGAGGAGGTTCGAGGAACGAAGTCGCGGGTTAAAGTTAGAGTTAGCCCAAAGAAACTATTAAAGAAACTACTAAAGAAGTCGCTGGCAGAAGCTAGTTAATAAATATAGTGGATTGCCTTGAGTGGGATTCGACTCCAAAACCGGTGGGCTAAAAGTCAGAGTTACTAACCACAAACCCAACCGACCATCATAGAGGTTTCAATACAAAGAATAATAAATATTATTCTGACTGAATGTTTTATTTGTCACGATTCACATGTGCCTAGATATTTTTAATTATATGCCAGCAACATAAACAAACTTCAAATGTTTCTCGTAAACTCAATTTGAATTTAAGATTAAGATAAAGCTGTTAAGGGCGTTATTTTAAAAACACTAGGAAATTAATAATCAACAAACATTTTAATAAAGTTGCGTTGATACTACCCTGCATAAAATCTGCTCGAATTAATTTCAAAAGTTGGACGATTGCGTGAAACCCGCTATCGCTTACAACTTCCATCGCGCACTAACACAATAAATGTCTCGTGACAATACATTTGTTACACTTTATTTATATCGAGCTGTAAACGTCAATTTGATGTCATTGTCGAAGAGAGAGGTGCTGTTTTACGAGCCGCCATTGTGCCGAGATGCACTCCGCTGCATACCGAGTATACCGACTAGTTTACATCGAGTAGGTATACCTCTAGATATACTTGTAATAATAATTATACGATCTATTGATGTGACGAGTTTATTTTATAGCTATAAAAGTTTTACTGCCACCATTCACACTATCGATGATTTCGTACATCGAGGTTTATTTTTATTTAAATTTTCTTTTTAACGTATACCTATATTTCCGAGAGTAGGTTATTATAGTGAAATTGACAATGAAGCTGAAGTTTTAAAGGTGAAAATCTTACCATTAGTATGTAATTATAACTCAGTTCGTATATATTCAAATTAATGTGCCTTACTACGTTAGTCCGGGTAAGGATTTAAAAGCTATTTGGAGCCAATACCTTCCAGTACATTAAAATAAACCTCCTACTAGACACTTATAAGGCAATTCTATGCAATATGTAAAATTGAGTTGCAACTTACAAAACTAGAACCAGTGTCGCGGATCAGCCTAGGATTTCATAATCCCCTAATTTTATGAACAAAAGAAAGTTTGCGGTTCAGTGAGAGCATGATTTCACCAATTTGAACAAACAAACAGTCGGGGTAGGCACAGTCAGTCATAGGCATAGGTAATCGGATCTTAGGTAAACAATGAGCGCGCGCGGCGGCCGGATCAATGGTGATTTACCGCCGGTCAATGGCAGGGTTACCAACACTTTCTAAATACCCTGACGTGAAATAGTAATAATTAAGTAAGATGTAATTTTTTTTACTTTAAACTACGAGTAGGTATGTAATTAGTTCAAGCTTGGAAGCTCATAAGTATTGAATATACTTTTGTCATTGAAACTTGTTTATTTAGTTTACATAAAGAAATGAATTCCAGAAATTTTTTTTGGATTTTATATCCAAAAAAATCTATATTTAAATTATCGATGAGGGCGACCATATGACACAGACGAAGTTGCGCGGATCAGCTAGTTAATATATACCTATACTTAATGAACGGTTAATAAAATTTTAAACTTATTATTTATGCTTGTTTCAAATGGTATGGTAATGCAGCAGCCCTATCACTAGCTCTATAGGTGCGCAGGCGTACTACCGCTAGCGCATTACCAGCGCCGGCGCACCAGTAGCCATTGTTCCCCCCGTGACGCCATCCCGCCATTGTACAACGCACCGCACACACAAACAATCGATTTACTTTTATTTTATTGTATTGTGTTTTGTAATACGCTTATAAATAGGTAAATACTGCGGTTTACACGCTGCTGTTAATCCGGTAAAGTAAAGGAGATTTCTGAAATAGTTTTTTTATGTTTACCGTTAACACCTTTTTATGTGATATTTGGTAGGTCGTATTTTTCATCCTCCTACCCCCTATATTGGTACCCGTGCAAAGCCGGGAGGAGTCGCTAGTAGGTATTATATCCTACTAATATTATAAATGCGAAAGTTTGTATGTATGGATGTTTGTTACTCTTTCACGCTCCAACGGCTGAAGGGATCTGCTTGAAATTTGGCACAGAGCTAGAATATGTTCTGGAATAACACATAGGCTACTTTTTATCCCGGGAACGCGGGTGAAACCGCGGGGAGCCACTAGTGTAATATAAAATCTATACTAATATTATAAAGAGGAAAGATTTGTTTGTTTGTTTGTTTGTTTGTTTGTTTGTAATGAATAGGCTCCGAAACTACTGGACCGATTTCAAAAATTCTTTCACTTTTGGAAAGCTACATTATCCCCGAGTAACATAGGCTATATTTTATCCCTGTATTCCCACGGGAACGGGAACTACGCGGGTAAAACCGCGGGGAGGCAGCTAGTATCTTATATATAAAATTCTCGTGTCGCGGTGTTTGTGATTAAACTCCTCCGAAACTTGACCTTTATGAAATTTTATTTGCATATTCAGTTGGTCTGAGAATCGGCTACTATCTATTTTTGATACCCCTAAGTGATCTCGGGAACGGGAACTACGCGGGTGAAACCGCGGAGCGGCAGGTAGTTATCATATAAAATTACCCCTTTTCCAAAAAAAAACATTTCTAGTAGCAATATTTCATGCTTTTAAGCATGCTAAAGTTTTAAATTATCAGTCAGTTATTCAGCGTAAATACTGTAACCACTTAAGTAAAGTAGGTATACAAAATTATTCTTTGATCTAGATCATACTGTAACAGATAGTTCCTCCAAGCGGAACTGAAGACATTGTGAAAACGTTCGCAACAAGAGAGAAGAGTATTGCGCGTTATGTAAACATCGCATGAGACCTGCGCAGGCGCAACCGACATGATTTTTTCTACCACAACTTGTGACAGCTTGATGGAGATGAGGTATTTCACAAAAAAAATACATCAGATCTACTTTAAATTATCAAAATTGCATGTCATTGTAATTTGAACTTTCAATGTAAACAGATAAGAATCAAATTTAAAGATTCATGTGTAAGGTATTTCAAATAAAAATAGCTCAAAATGATCCCTGATTTTGATATAATCAACGGTTTTTTGGTGCATCCGTTCGGAAGAATGCGTGTTTAATGCAACTGGGTCCTTCTTGCGTCCCTCTCGCACTTTCCACGCTTCTCAATGAGGAAGAAGGATAGTAAATGTGTTATGGATAAGGTAGCTTAAAAAGGGGCAGGATTTTAATTTACGGTAGTTTTTATGCGTTGTTAATTTTTTGGGGTAACAAATATTTTTATTTTACAATGCGATTAGACGTAAGGCTTTACAATTTCACAAACATTTGGGATATTATTCAAGTTTTAATAATAGAATTGTGTGTATTAATATTTTAGTACGCGGAATTTTGATTTCCATAGTTATCTGTTTTTATCCAGATGGACATTCTATCCCAGTGACAAGTTTTCTCACATCCAATTCTATGTATGTATAATATCAAATATATATAGAGCAGCAAACTTGACAATGATTTTTTTTTATAAATACTTCTTACAAGTAGGTAAGTACGCGGCAAGCGGCCGACCGAAACGTTCGAAACAAAAGACTTCAACGCGCGCCGACACTACCAAAAACCACTTGATTACATATTTAAGCAGTTGCTTTTATTTCCGCTACTTAAATAAAGGAAAATACATATTTAAACAGTTTTCTTCACTATAATGTCTATTAGAATTTGAAATTATTCTCGGCTTCATTATTACTTTATTATGTATTTTCTAATATTTGTGCGCGAGTTAATATGAAGTCATACATATCATGCCATTTCTAAGAAACTGAAAGCAAAAGTGAGCACGCAAGAATTAAAATTTTAAATTTCTTTTTAACTTAAAATATATTGGTATTTGTAAGTACCTATAGCTTGTGGATTGGTTAAATAATAAATAAATCTACCTATTTAAGGTAGATTTATTATTTATTATCATTTTGAATTGTGCTTATGCTTTGTAGAATAGTATGTACAGTGTAAACTCTTTATAACGAAACTCAAGGGACTGAGCATTTTTTGTCGTTATAGAGAGTTATCGTTCGTTATACGGAGTGAACAAAAAAACAACCAAATTAACAAAAAATTTTAATATGTAGGTATGTCTTAGATTTTCTTTTCTCCCTTTTCAATCGCATGTATCACACAAACTTTTTCGTCAACACTGATCGCTTTCCGTTTACTGGCCCTGTTAACAGTTTCAAAGTAGGTTTACGACTGATAATACGATAGGTACCCAGTATACTTGGTCGAAGACCATAACTTCCGAGAAAACAATGCGTCTTACTGCACGTGTTCAAGGCAATTAAGGATAACAAAAGCTAGACCGACCTCGGATGTTTCGGAGCTTCAAAGTCTTTTGTTACCTGATACATAACATAAACAATAATACCGATAATAAATATTTACTGTCTTCAAATATGAACACATTTCTTCGTAATAGAGAATGGCGTATCGCTATAAAGAGTGTTTCAATGTGTGGGTTTTAATGCAAACCAACCAAGTTGAGTTCACTTCATCGTTACAGGGAGTTTATTGTTATAAAGGATTACGTTATAAAGAGTTTACACTGTATGTATGATAGACCAAGCTCTTAAATTTGCCTGACTGTGTAGGGTTTTATATTACAAATGCAAAATTCACACTGTCTGTTACGCCTTCACGCCAAAACCACAGCAGTATGTGGACAAAACCGCGGGGCAAAAGCTGGTAACATAACGTTCTACTTGCGAATTGTCCTCATACATATATAAATCTTGAATTTAGTTTGCAAAAAATTAAAAAAACACTACTTAGGTACCTACTGTTATTAAATACTTTTTTATACCTTTAGAACGAAACAATGTGGTATGGAATCATTAAGGGAATACTTAATAATATGCATGATCACTATTAAAATTATTATTAAATTAATAAATATCCTGGGATATTTTTCACACACGGCCAATCTAAACGGCACTGTAAATGTACTTTAGAGAAACCATCTCCTAAGCGAGTAAAGCCAAGACACAAGCCTAATATAGATATGAAATCTTTAAGGAAATGTTATTGATCTCATTATAATTAGTGGCGTGTACCTATAACAAACAATGATTGGAACATTCCGATCCGTCTCAACAATGCCACACAAATACGACGCGCAAAAACCGCTCGGAGCGCGGCCGTGCGCGCGAGACGCTATCTTAAACTCGCTAATTGAATATCTATTACAATTAAATACTATGGCTTTACTTGCACATTTGTTGTTTTTAATAATAAATATTTAACTCATATTATTGATTATAAACATTACAGTAATGAAATTTTGTTTATGAGAAAAATATATTTACACCTACTTAAGCTAACAAACCTTGTTTGAATGCTTATCTTAGTAGAAACGACAAGTTTAAATAGAAATAAATATTTTAGTATTAGGCGATTTATCGAGGCTATATAATATTACGGTACGACCAATATGAGCAGAACACTTATAAATAATTATGCCAAAACAAGGAAGACGCTGAGGGTGTCCTGGTCAGCTAGTAATAAATAATCTGGAGATTTTTCTATTATTGTGTTAAAAGCAACAACTCAAATCCGTTTTTAATAGAAAATTGCAAATAAACAAAACAAGACTAACAACCAAGTAATAGTCATCTCAATCTATACTAATATAATAAAGAGGAAATTTGTATTTTTGTATGTAACGAATAAACTCAAAAAGTACTGGACCGATTTTAATAATTATTTTTTCATTAGAAAGCTAAATTATCACTGAGTAACATAGGCTATATTTTATCCCTGTAATCCCACGGGAACGGGAACTACGTGAGTAAAACCGCGCGGAGGCAGCTAGTGTTTAATAAATATATGTAGTTACAGTTAAAATATAATCAGCATATCATATAAAAAGTTTTCACAAATTAATACCGTGTAAACAAATTAACTACTTATATTGTTTAAGAGAAATATTCACACTTTTTTATTTATGTATATTTTACTATTAACTGATACGATTGTATAAGTTTTATATCATCGGCTGTACTTCCCACGCTGTTCTCCATCTCGAATACATTTTGATGGATGTCGAATATAAATTATATTATAATACTTATCTCATTACGATACACTTAACTATGTGAAAAACGTCACATAATATTTAATTTCACTTTCATAATACATGTAGTAACAATAACTTAATTAGGTTTCGAAGTTTGTAGTGTTAACATGCTATTATTTAACAAAATATATCTTGGGGTATTTTTCCCACACGGCCATTGTGATTCCAAATTAAGAAGAGTATGTTGTATAGTAACCAGATATATAACTATGTCCAAGCAGAGCATACAGACACACAAATGTTTGTTCAATATGGAATTCGAACCCTGAACAGACGGCTTGAAAGTTAGCCTCTAAACCACAAAGCTAACCAGACAGTAATTTATGTAAGGCGGTTTGTAAGCAGATGTGTGTTTCGTTTATTAATTGATAATTATGTTTTGTAGCAGGCTTGGGTTAGTCATGCTCACTTAAAAGTCTTTGCTTGCGGCGGCGTCGTGTGACGGGTCGCTCACTTCCCTAAAATATGGCGAAGAGGGCGATGGCTGCCACATGCGTCATGCTTGTGAACAGGTGCTGCTTGTGGGGACTGGTCTGCTCAAGTTTGTTTTTGTTTTTATGAATATTCACTTTATTTTATGTATTTTTTTTCTTTTATGTCATTCCCTACCACGCAGATATTGTCAGTGAGACTACTTCATTGAAATGTATTTTAATCTAAGTTTATTTTAAGAAGAGTAATTGCTGAGTTTATTGCCGGCTCTTCTCAGCAAAACCAACCTTCCGAACCGAGCGTTAGAGTCTGACTATTCATAAGTGCTTTGCATATTGGCCTATTTGAATAAAAATATTTTTGATTTTTTGATTTGATGGTTCCCCTAATTTTGAGTGGTCATCGCCAAGATGTTCACCTTATGCCCTTCCTTAACACTCGCATATCGTTGTAAAAATCGTGGGATGCCATAAAAACTGTATTAAAACGTTTGCGATTGTTTGAAGCCGGTTTAAAGTTAAATGTTTAAATTATACAAACAACGCGTCATTTACTTTGAAGTAACTGTTATTAAATATCCTGGGACAATAAATATCCTGGGACATTTTTCACACACGGCCAATCTGATTCCAAACTAAGCAGAGCTTGTGATATGGTAACCAGATAGCTGATATACTACATATACTATTTTTAAATACATACTTATATAGATATTTACATCCAGACACAGAACAAACAGACATATTCATGCATACAAATGTTTGTCCTGGGTGGGATTCGAACCCACAACCCGCGGCTTGAGAGTCAGGGTCACTAACCACAAAGCCAACCGGGCTGTCGAATAAATTTATAATAACAAGATTCAGTCAGGTGACAGACAGTCGGACGAAAGGAAGGATAGACAGCGGATGATTAGGAATACGGGCCATTGGAGTACGGAACCGAAAAAACCATTAAGCTTTAAAACATAAGAAGAAATCCCGGTTTCTTTAAAGTTAAAGAGCTCTATGCTAACACTCGGACGCTAAACGATGTTTGACCAAATATTTGTCACAAACTCTAAGTGTGAAGTGGTGCAACAGGTCTTAGGAATAATCCGTTTGTTTAAACCAAACAAATCATGTGGTTCAGTGGATATGTTGTTAAAAAACCTGTGACTGTGGCCACGAAGACAAACATTTGTGTTAAAAGATATCAATACTGTTTTTAGGATCTGAATTCACAAGTAAGTATATTTAGTTGTCTATAAACTCTGCTCAGTTTAAATATAAATAAATGTCCTTGATATTTTTAAACACTTCGCCTTATCTAAGCGTCTTGTACTAAGGCGACATGACTTTTAAATACACACTGTTTATTATAACTATTTACATACAAACATAAAAGGAACAAACATGTTTATAGACACAAATATTCGTCCCATGTAGGAATGAAACCCACGACTGATGGCTTGAATGTCAGGGTCGCTAACCATAAACTCAACGCGAGTTAGATGACCGATTGTGAAAAAATACCAACGTTATGAGATAACATGACAATAAGAAACTATGAAGTAGGTACGGATACATCCATACTAATATTATAAATGCGAAAGTAACTCTGTCTGTCTGTCTGTTACGCTTTCACGCTAAAACTACAAAACCGATTTAAATGAAATTTGGTACACAGATAATCCAGAGCCTGAGAAAGGACATAGGCTACTTTTTATCCCGGGAAAATTTAAGATCCCCCGGGAACGCGGGCCACTAGTAGAACAATACATTTTATTATCTTAACGACACGTTTATTACCTACGTTACTTAAAACAATTTTAATGATTAAATTTAACCGTTATCTCTCAAATTAACCTTAAACCGGTCTTTCAGTTCGTTCGTCATTTATATCTATGCAAATGAGTGTGGAAGAATATAAATGGAATAAAACGTTACGTAGGCCCGCAGGCGTACCCAGGTACTTTGCGACCACGGCCATAGCTAGGGAGGGGGAGGGGGACAGGCTACCTTAAAATCAAAATGCCCTACTTTAAAAATACCAAAAACTGAGATAAATTGTTTGTCTATAGAATTCCCAATGAAGTACAGTATGGGGTTCTTCAAGAAGGGAGTAAAGAGATTTTTACAGGGTCGGCAACGCGTGAGTAACGCCCCTATTGTTGCCAGCGTCCATAGGCTACGGTAACCGCTTCCCATCAGGCGGACTTATGCCTGTTTGCCACCTTTGTGGTATAAAAAAAAAATTCATTCATTGTATCACACATGGTGATTGATTTAGGAGCCCGCGCTTCGAGGGCAGATCAATTATTATGATATTTTTTTTACTTCCACCATTCTGTCCTACCTCAAATTCGTCTTTAGCTACAGCCCTGTATGCGACGTGAATAGCGTCGTGTTCCTTTATGAATATTTACTAATTACTATACTCTTTGGCGTCGTGACCACCAGCCCGAGTCCACTTTCCCTCTTGCTCATCTGAATGCGTTTTATCTATCCATCTATTCAATTACAGCGCTCGTCTGAAACGATTTTATTAACCCCACTCCACCGCCGCTCAAGATGTTGACAATACTAGACAATCGCTTGTTTTGTATTTATTTAAACCCTATTCATATTTTTATTGTGGAATCTGTATATAGCTATTCATAATATGCACATAAACACATATATGTGGACATCTAATCCTTTTAAATGTAATTTTACAGTCGCAGAGCTATTGGAAGATATTTACGAAATAAGCAGTTCGATTGTAATAATATTTTTTTTTGTACTCACTCCTTTTGTTTCTGTGTGCGTAGATAAAAAGTTAGTGATTAGATTAGCGCGTTTAACCATGCAAACAAACTCTTCAGCTTTATAATAACTATCTAAAAAGTTATAATAATCCTATATAATATATACTTGAAGATACATATGTTACGCAATGTTATAGGTTTAAGAAGGCTTCAATAAACTCGATGTTAACTTAGCTCTACGCCAAGCCCATTAAGTTATAACTTTGATGTTTGAAGCTATTAAGTGGATGCTTAAGTACTTATATGAAGCTAATTTCCGCAAAGGTAACTTTGCACTTCGATCTTTGGATAAGTATCGAGAAACATTTAAAGCATGTTTTTGTTTATATACCTATTTTAAAGACTCACAATAAGATTTTCTTAAATAAAATTGGATTCTTATTCTTATTTTTAATTTATTAGAGTCATGAAAAATCCCTACCAAAGTTTTCTTAATAAGTTACTCTCCAAACATCTAACAAAGTTTAAACCCAAAAACTTACCAAAGCAGATAAACAAAAAAAATCCTTTTGTCCCAAAAATAATCACTAGAACATCACATCGTCACACACACACAATATCACAATTAATACTAATTACTTGATTATTAAAAAAAACTAAAGGTCATCGTCCGTTACGTA
Organism: Thyatira batis; assembly: GCA_905147785.2. Taxonomy (NCBI): domain Eukaryota; kingdom Metazoa; phylum Arthropoda; class Insecta; order Lepidoptera; family Drepanidae; genus Thyatira; species Thyatira batis. Next base: position 11,856,022 of record LR990489.1, read on the forward strand.
TCGTGAAGGGTCGCGGTTTAGGGTTGTATATGTAAGAGGCGTCGGGAGGCAAGCGTATAAGCGAACGTCCGCGAGTCAACTGCGCGACTCAACTGCTGCGGACTCCGCGAGACATGGCTCACATCGCAACGGCTGGGTGGTTATTCTGGCTATGGATTATAGCCTTTATAAACGCAGATATTGAAGCATGCTTTAGGATGTTCTAATAGGTTAAGAGTCCAAAATAATGCTGAACCTGGAGGTTGTTTTGTGTTTTTCTATAAAGTAATTTTGTGACGAATATCTTTAGTAGTATAAGTAATTATAATATGTAGGTACTTGTATTATAGATCGTATAACATCAGTAATTCAGTGGAGTATTTTCAATTTTCATTCCTTAAAAAAATATAAATAAAACTAATCCGTCAGCAACGGGTTCTATTAATATTTTTACGTAGATATTCTTTAGGTTCCTAGTTAGAATTTATTGATTTGGTGCGAATATCTAACAAGACTAAAATACATTCTTATAAGTTTGTTTTGTATTTCAAAATAAAAATTGTTCTATTTGGAATGACTTTAATAATCTCATAGCAACATTTATGTGGGTTACACCTACACTACAAAAGTTTTGTAGACTTCCCAATGTAACTCGGACCTCTCCGTGTCGTGTGCGCGTGCCCAGATTGTTTTTATCGTATTTCAAACAAAACTGCGTACAACCAAACGATTTCTCAAATGATTTTTGCACTCCATTTGACAAGACAAGACAATGCACTTGACATTTCATTCGAGACCTAACTCAGTTTCATTAAACTAACAATTGAATCATATTTAGCAAAAACAGTCGTATTTTCCCTAAATAATTATCCATTGTCATGGTTTGTAGGAATTAGATTTTGCTTTTAAATTTATTTTCTAATTAATACAGTTTGACTTCACTCTGAGGTTCTAATAGTTTTGACTAACCATTTCATTACGATAATTAAAGATAGCTTTACAACGCTAACACTATGTTACTTTTCACCTACTTGCGTTTACATATTTGTATGGCCTACGCAAGATTTGTTTTGGGTTGGTGTTGGTGGTTAGGAACTGTTTATGAAAGGCACATTAAATCCTATAATGTGCCTTTTAAAAACAGTTTATTTACTGCGGGGTAATCAAAGGAAGCATAGAGCCCCAGTGTGGCGTATACAATAAACTATAAACAGCATGGAGTTCTTCAAGAAGGGAGTGAAGAGATTTCTACAAGGTCGGCAACGCGTGAGTGACGCCTCTGGTGTTGTAACCATCCATAGGCTACGACAACCGCTTCCCATCAGATGGGACTGTTTGCCTGTTTCCCACCTTTGTGGTATAAAAAAACTTTAGTTAAATAGATATACTTTTATTTATAGTGTATGTTATCAATAGTGATTTATTGCACCTGATAATATTGACAAAAACAGCGGTCCGTGCGCACGGGCCGTGAAATGACTGCGACGAACTGTTGCCGAACCGAGCGGCGCATGGCGGTGACTCACTAAGTACTGATAAATGAAACTGTGTAACAATGTTGATTGTGCTGTAAAAAACTTATAGTATTTCTCAATTTTTTCCGGACCCTTGCTTTGCTTGCCCATAATTGACCGTAAAAGTAGGTAATTAATCTAAGATATAAAATGGAGGAAATTCAGAAAATTCTAAAGGAATTTAATAGAAATGTACCTACTTATATCGAGTACATATCAACTACGACTCTACTTCTTTAGAGTTAATGTTTGTTTATGTCTTATATGTTTGGGTATGTAATAAGTAATCTCCGAAACTAATAATCCGATTTTAAACATTTACCGAGTGGTAGAAAGCTACACTATTCTCCAGCGGCATTGGGTATGTATCATTCCCAAGTGAAACCACGGAACATTGGCTAGTAGGTACTAGCTTACTTTGATTTTTAAGCAAATATCAATAAAGTTCCTAATAACAATATTAATAAAACCTTTCAGTAAGACCAGTATCGATTGTCCATTACCTAATCCCAATAATGATGCAACAAAATAATGCCAATACACAAAACGAATGACAAGTGAGAATGCAAAATGCATTTATGCTCTGAATACATAACCATACCTAATTACAATGCACCACGCATACAAGCGAGTGCCCGCGGAGCCGCCTGCAATTTTCCTTTCAATACTTCAATCTCGTATAATTTCACCTATCATTACGGCATATTAGTTTCTAGACACCAATTACATACATAATTGCTCTTATATTAAACTTGTTGGGCATTTATTTTATACGTTATAATAACATGTTATAAACTTTCTGATTTATGGGGGCTCTATCTATAGAAGAGATAGTTAAAAAGAACTACGTAGGTAAGGCAGGTACGTATAAGACAAACAATAACATTATTTTTATTATGCAGATGTACCAACGTAACAATAAAAGAAATGTTAATTAACAATTCATTAGTCTACGGACTGATATTATGACAATTGAGCGCTGTGACATGACAGACATAACGATGTTATATAGGTACTATATAACATCGTTATGTCTGTCTATATAAAATATAAGGTATCTACATATCTAATAAAATAACAGATAATCCTATCCTAATCTATTAAGTATTTTGACTACTTACTATTGACGCCAATAAATATATCCCTCAAATATATCCTATGTTAATTAGAAAGAATATTTAATAGATTACAGATGACGAAATGATGTAACGTCATCATCTGTCAGATTGAGAAGACACATTCTGCTGTTTGCCTATCGATAGTCCTGATATTGCAAGAAATGTTCATTGATGACAATATAATCACGTAAGGTGGATGGTCTACCTATTGTACCTACATAAAAAAACGTAGCTTTCAGAAAAGGAAACTGCAGACGTCCTACAAAGCGACAGAGGCGGCGGCGCCGGCGCATCACTGCATGCTTGCTTGCCGCGAGCCGAGCCCGGTGCGTGCTTCATATCGTCACACTCCCATTGCGCGCGCGCACCCATTCTACTGTCATTAAAACCTACCCATGTATACATTTTACCTAGAAACAGTATCCATATTTTTTCCACAGTAAACTGAATCACTTTGCTCGTTAAAGTGCGCATTCAAGTTGTGATTAATTGTGTTTTTGCGCACCATCGCCATTAAACGCCGGAGAATGTTAACAATAAAGTATGAGCCGAGCGAATGATACATCAATGGATACTTCTGCACTCTAGTTAAGCTTTTTCTGTAGAAAAATGTGAAATGGACGTAGACACTAACCTGTTAATGTCGGCATATGTCCTCTTCTGGATTCTCTATTGCCAATCTTAGTTGCAGCTCTTTGGTAACTTCGACCACTAGATACCTACAGAAAAGAATATAAATAAAACTCTGTACTGTCCTATGGATGAACATACACTTTTATCTAGTCTAATCAATTACTTTAGGAGCTTCCCCACAACAGGTATCTATCTTCAGTCGGCCAATTTTTCATTGAGGATTTGAGGTACGTTAATTTAGTCACTATTCAGTAAAGAAAAGAAACAAAATGACAGCTTAATTAACTTAATACCATTTAAAAAGCAATCCACAAGTATCCAGATAAATCCATTGCTGTAAATATGTATTTATGTGGTAGGCCATAATAAAACATAGATATTCCTAAATGAAATAATTTAAAACCCAAGTTGCTAATATTCGCAGCAATTTTCCGATCTTCGCGATAACGATGGATCGATAAATAATTATCGATGATCAATCAGAAATCACAGTATATATTACCGTGCTTGTGTGCTTGCAACTTTCTCGTGCATTCATTCATTTGTTATCCGTCATTTATTTATTTAGAGTAGAATGCTACTAAGTAATATTAAATGCGAAAGTTTGTCAGAATGTATGGATGTTTATTAGTTACTCTTTCACGCCAAAACGCCCATAAATAAGATATAAATAGCTGGGTTAACCAATAAAATTACAAGTAAATTAAGGTAAATAGTAACTTTCTACCCATCCACCACTAACTGACGACTAACGATTTAATTGCAAATTCGAAAAATCATAATTCAAAATAAACTACGCGTGAAATTGGAATAATAACACTGTTAAGGGATGCTATTCATTGCCAAATAAGAAAAAAAATCTGGATTGGTCTTTATTCGTTCGCGTAAAATACTCCATGTGTGTACTCGTACACTCCAACTCGTAGCTAATCTTTGTATAGATAATGGCAAATAAAGCTATTCATGTTATACTGGAATATTGATTGGAAAGATAATGTTCAGTTAAGAAAATATTACCTGTTGTTAAAAGTTCATTCATTAATTCCATTTTATAACTATTCTATCTTATATCTTTAGTATATCTTTAGATAGGTACCTAAATCAGTTTCTAATTCTACGACTAAAAATCTTATGAACTCGGAAAGGGATCGCCTTTCGCACCTCCCGATTGTGACCTTGGCCAGATGCGAGAAATTTACTTTACGATTCCGAATAAACACATAGAATAAATAATGATAGGCTCGATTTAATACAGTGGCAATCCTTTTCCGTGTTAATACGTGTACTACCTTAAGTGTACTACAGATATATCTTACCTCCAAGTCACTGTTCATATTTTGAAGACTCCCAAACTGTATTCTCGTGCGTTACTGTTGAACGCAGCTCGAATCGCGTATGATTTATATAATTACTCCAGACTAATGTGCTCACGGCTCGTTGCACTCCATATCCGAGACAAGATCTACCGAGCGTCTCAACTTATGTACTATTATGTAAATTTTATTGCGAGTCAATTCACGAAATTATAACTTAGAACTGTGGAGATTTTTCATCACGTAACCTTCTGTTTTATCAGCTTATAGATGTCTCCACTGCAGGCATGAGCCACCACTAACAACGAGGGGCCAATAGCCATGTTCCAACACGCAGGTCTAGTGGAAATTGGCAGACTTAACTGTGGTATCTTCATCGTCATCATCAGCAATGCTATTCTGCAAAACATGAAGTCGCCTAAGCGGCCGCCTAAGCGAACCGCGCTCCCTTCGACGTAGAAATCGCTAAGCGAGTTTTGGTATTCCCATACATCTCAAATGACTGAGTGAAGTGAAGTGACTTTCATACCTCTGGGTGATGTTGGCAAGCAATTAGTGCTTGACGTCATGTTGACGCCTTGACAGTTTATATGAATCGATATTATCGGTTTTATTTTTATTTGTGTTTCTTTCGTCATTGAATGATTATAAATTAGTAATAAACATATTACGTAGCAAAGTAAATAAAGTTCCATCTAATTAAATGCGAAGCCAATTTTCTAACGAACACATTGATATATTTTTATATAGAAGCAGAATGAATGTTGTCTGTGGTGCAAACATATGGCAACACAACGCATTTAAATCAATTGCGAAATCGTAGTGGTCGACGACGTAAATTATTCAATTATTATTATTACTGGAAATCATGAGGATAAAGTAAATACAAAGGTACGTTATTGTTTTTACTGTGAGTCGATCATATATTTAAAATAATATGTCATATTATAGCAAACGTGTGGAAACTCGTGTACGAACAAGCCACCCCTTACAAGCTCAAATAGAGATTCTGCTGGTTGGATCGCGAAAGGCATCCTGCATTAGCGAAAGGCTATTCAAGGACACAATCCGCAAGGGATAAATAGTATACGAATACATAGTATTGGTGACAGCACCACCAAGACTTGGAAGCACTGGATGAAGGTATATTTAATTTATTACTAATATAGTTTTAAAAGACCAATTGACTTTCAAGAAGATAGTTTAGTTATTTAAGTAGAATTTTACTCTCTAGGTATAAAAATATTAAGTAATTATTTTTTCTTATTCCATTTAGTATTGGTCTGATCAAAAAAAGTGCTGTTAAAAAGAAGGCATAATGGGAGGTGAAGAATTTGCTACTGGAGATATTTTGGGAATCCCATTGTTTAGTGTCAGTGGAAATATATTATTTTATATGAGCAAATAACAGACCTACTGCTGTTTGATAAGATACATTGCTGACAAGTTGTAAGCTTAATTCCCACTGAGGATAGGCTTTTGTGTGTATATTAGTTGTCTCAAGTCTATAGGCATTTTTCATAAAAATATGAATGTGTTTACTAAAAAAATTGTGTGTGTAGTGTATAAATCATTTACTTTTAAAGTACAAGTCATTTGAATAATATACCGGGATATAATTTAATTCTTAACTTAAACAACTTGTTTTTAGGAAACTTCTCATCGACCCGAGTAGCAAGATAATATTGTTGTGCAAATGGAACATCACATAACAACAGTTGTATGAAATATTGTTGAAGAACAACAACTTGAATTAGATAAAGCTCAAAGTCAACAGAATACTCAATTGATTGGGGCTGTGACTGACTTATGTGAGAACATTGTTAGCCAAAATGCTCAAAGTTCCAGGATGATGGTGGAAGCTATCAAGTTGTTGGCTTACAAAAATTGGAGAAGGAATGTTTTCATTAAGTGATGCTGATCAAAGAAACAGAGATAATAATTAACATTTATTTTATTCTACTTTATTTTTATCTTAATGTTTCATAGGTTTCTATGTTTAATTTTAAGAGTATAAAATAAAACAATTTGTGGTCTTCTTTGATTAAAACATATTTTACTTTAATAGTATTTTATTACCAATACCATATGGGCAAAATTCGAAATTAAAAAAGTAAATACAGGTGAGTTAAGAAATATATCATTGAGCTAAAAACTATAGGGTAAATAAAAGAAACCGTCAAAACTAGGTAAATAAAGATACAATCAATTAAACTAGGTAAAATAACATGAAATCATAGTTTTATTAAAATGTTTTTAAGCAAAATATATATCTTAATATAATTTGAGAAAAATAGAATATATGTATTCTATTTATAAGTCACAAACACAGCTTAATAATATTTAATCTAGCTATTTATAACAATGCTGTAGGATAGGTAGGTACCTACAAATCTCTTAAAATTATTAAGGCAAATATTTATAGCCTATATGTGCTTACATAACATAAATACTCAAATAACTGCTTACCTGCTGATTTTACATTTACTTTACATAGCCTTTAAATCTAAATAAAATTTCTAGATTGCCACAACCGGTTAATTACTTGGATTCTTCGCATTCTTCCCACGGCTAGGTCATTTTGGGGTGCATTATCAGGATCTAACCTCTCATGCAACTGAGCTACCAATATATTTTCATGTTCTGTCTCTTCAGAACATAACATTGGTGCTGGAATGCCTGCACAGTTACACATATTGTGAAGCACACAACATGCCATTTCTGGAGAATAGTGTAGTACTCTGTGTACTAAGAGGCATCTAAAGCGACCCTTTAGTACCTCAATGGCCCGTTCAACAGAGATTCGGGTTGTCATATGAAGGGAATTGTAGTGCCTCTCAGGCGTGTCTTCTTCAGCATTTGGTACGGGAGTCATAAGACAGGATCTTTGTGCATAGCCAGAATCTCCTAAAATAACAATGCAGTTGTTACAAACTATTACTACTAACAAATAAAATCATAATTTAAAATAAAATAATTAATAAATATTATTTACAAACCTAATAAAAATACTACCTACTTCATTTTCATTTAATATTATCAAGTGGCGTTTAATTTCACTTTTATTAAAAATAAAACTGTTTATGGGTAGCACCACCATATGTTGGATCCACATGCAGTATATTTAAATCAGCATCTGTAATCTAAAATAGAAGGATATTTATAAGTTATAAAGCCTAATTTCATGATAAAAATACTATCCGGGTCTCACCAATTGTACATTTCTAGCATGGTGTCCTTTGCGACAGTAATACCTTTCTTCATCTTCAGAAGGTCTTACCATTGATACTAGTGTACCATCAATACAGCCTAGTACACTTGGTATTTTAAATTTTTCATAAAACCTACAAGGAAGTTAAGTATTAATGTCATCACATCATATTTGAACCAATGTGACGAATTGGTGATATTATAGATATATAAGAGGTCTACCTGGTTATTAGAACCTGCCTTTCTGGTGCATTTTGGGGAAATCGGATATTTTTTTACAATGTGTGGGTGGTTCAGTGCCTTCACAACTTAACGTATACAGAGAGATGCTGAGGGCTGTGATATAAATGTATTTGCATTTCTGCTTACAATTTTTTGGTAGCTACCAGTAGCTAAATATATATGTAACAACATTTAGCTCTTAATTGTTAATATATAGGTAAACAACTCATTAACTATGTCATATAAATAGGTAACCACTATTACTTACCGTATTTATTTTGAATAAATGTAATTTTAGATAAATTACTGATGATCTCGCTTGCAAAACTGTAACTTTTAATTTGACAGATAAAATCGAAAGCAATTGCGAAGTGACAGTAGAAGTGATCGCGGAATTTTGTTTGAGAATACCGATACCAGAAATATTGTATAGAAAAATGTCAAAATCTCGCTTGAGCGAGTTGTGTGATCACAGGCACAAGTTTCACATCGACGACGTTAACACGCGAGGGGCGCCACTGTAGTTTATTTATGTTTGTGAATACCGATTTGCAATCTCACCGAGATTTCAGCTTCGAGTGTGTTCGCAGAATAGCACTGCAGCTCATAATTCTCCACTGCAGGCATGAGCCACTGTTAACAAGGGGGTCCACGCGGATAAATGCAGTGCACTTCACATGCCTTTATTGTGACATCTCGGGTAACTTAAAAGAAACTGTTTCGGCAAATCTGTTGGTCTGAAAGAACATGATATCTTAATATATATAAATCTCGTGTCACAATGTTTGTCCTCAATGGACTCCTAAACCACTTAACCGATTATAATAAAATTCGCACACCATGTGCAGTTCGATCCAACTTGAGAGATAGGATAGCTTACATATACTTGGACCCGGTAGGTGGCGCTGGTGGGCAGAACGAAGTCTGCCTGCTCCACTAGTAAGCTAATAAAACTACATTTTATAGACCATAATATTTATTGAAATACTACGAATATTTCGTTCGTTTTGACTTATTGTCATATGAAGTATCTTTAACATCATAATATCGTTTATACTTTTCTTCTTTTACATCTCTAGTGTCATATGTTCTGTACTCTTTTTTACGTTCTCTGCTTTCTTTAGAAGAACTAGGCTTATCTTGGTATTTATTATGTCTGTCCCTTTCATAATTGTACTTTCTATCATCTTTACGTCTATCGCTGTCTCTCTCTTCTTTTTTTCTGCTTCTGTAATGATCATTGTATTCTCTGCTTGTAGAATTATTATGTGAATGATATTTTTCTCGTGATGCATCTCTTTTATCAAGTTCTTTGTGTTTGTTATGGTCCCTTTTTTCTTTGAAAGTGGTAGATCTATTATCATCTTGGGAGTGGCTCGGCCTATGTTTTTGCCAGTCAACTCTATTCTTATCTCTTGCTTCTCTTGCCGGACTTTCTTTGGCATATTTATAAACTTCGGCTTCAATAGGCTCCGTTTTAATTACTTCTGTTTTCACATCGGTGTACAACTCCATCTGTTGGGACAAAAGTAATATATTTTTTATTTGTTATTCAAATAAGCCTTCACAAGCACTTATGAATAGTCAGACTATAACGCTCGGTTCGGAAGGTTGGTTTTGCTGAGAAGAGCCGGCAATAAACTCAGTAGGGATTTCTGACAAACAAATTTTTCAGCCTTATATTAAGTGTAAGTGTCTCGTGTAGAGGAGGCTCGAGCTCCTCGGTGGAGACTTATATGAGGTGGTGATGATGAGATGATATTTTTCTTAAATAAATAAATATTCTGGGACATTTTTATCACACGGCCAATCTGATTCCAAAGTAAGCTTCAAATGAAGCTTGTGTTATGGTAACCGGATAGCTGATATACTACATATAATACATTTAAATACATACTTATACATACAAACAGAAATATTCATGCATACAAATGTTTGTCCTGGGTGGGAATCGAACCCACGACCCGCGGCTTGAGAGTCAGGGTCACTAACCACAAAGCCAACCGGGCTTTCAATTGTCATTGTTAGAGGAAGCTCAACCTCCTCGGTGGAGACTTATATGAGGTGGTGACGATGAGATGATATTTTTCTTAAATGTTAAAGGTACCTGTGTCCTGATGACGTCCCGCAGCACATCGGAGTAGTTCCGCGACTTGGCGGCCACGCGGTACTTGGCGCGCCGCCGCTTCATGTCGCGCAGCTCCGCCAGGATCTCGCCGCGGGACTTCTCACTCGTTACACTTGGATCATCACCGCTTGTACTGGGAACAGAGATTATTTTCATGAGGTACCTACATCATCTTCATCATATCAGCCATAGGACATCCACTGCTGAATATAGGCCTTCCCCACACCACTCAGGTACCTACATACAATTTATTTATTTATTTCTCGATTAAATTACACATCCTACTCACATCATAAATATGAAAGTTTGTGAGAATGTATGGATGTTAGTTACTCATTACTACTAAATCATGCCAAAACGACCGAAGAGATGTGCTTGAAATTTGACACAGCGATTGAATATGTTCTGGAATAACACATAGGCTACTTTTTTTTTACCCCGAGAAAATTGAAGATCCACCGGGAACGCGGTCTGAATCCGCAGGGAGCCATTAGTATTTATATGTATATTATTTTATATTAGTATTTATATTTATAGCTTCTTTACAATACATACATTTGCATCCAGACACGAGAATACATGTCTTATACACACATATGTTTGTTTTGGAATTTCAACCCAAAACCATTGGCTTAAAAGTCAGGATCACTGACCACAAACCACCACCAGTTTACTAGCAAACTAGATTTAACTAAAATAACAGCATGTTACCTTGCTAAAGCTAGATCCGTCAAGTCATGGCAGAAGGGTGCAGCCGCGACGACCGCGTCGTGTATCGCGCGGCGCTCGTCCGCCGAGTACGTCGCCTGCAGCCGCTCCACCGTGCAGGGCTCCACTGTATGACCACCTGGGCCTTGTGTTAAGGATATTATTTACTTCATTGCCGACTATAACTTATTATAAAGTTACTAGCTGGCGCCTCGCGGTTTCACCCGCGTAGTTCGCATTCTCGTGATCACTTAGGGGTATCAAAAATAGATAGGAGCCGATTCTCAAACCTACTAAATATGCATAATATAAAATTTCATAAAAATCGGGCAAGCTGTTTCGGAGGAGTATGGTAACAACATTGTTTTTTTTTTTTTTTTTTTTTTTTTTTTTTTTATTCTGGGACCACAAGTAATGATCCCAGCTAATATTACAATCTAGCCTTAGTATTAGGCTAATGAGTAATTTAAATTTGGCTTAATCTTCTATTTCACTATAAAAACTAAGAATGTGTCCATCAACACTTTTCTTATTGTCTCTATTAAGGGGAAGTCACTTTGTTCATGTGTTCTATAATATTAGCACTTGCACTAAGTTTAACTGTTTAACACTATTACACTACACTAGCTCAAAAGGTTTAGTCCTTTTGAGTCTTCTCACAATGTCTGTGTGATCGAGGAGCTGTATTGCCTCAACGTTCACATGGTGGAGAAGTCTTTTCTGGTGAGCCTCTGCATACTTTGTGATCACTTGGCTCACAAAGCTTATTTTTAAGTCCCGATGAAGGTCATCATTTCTAATGTACCAGGGAGCATTTACTATTTCTCTTAAAACCTTATTTTGGAATCGTTGTATAATCGAAACATTGCTTTGTTTGGTGCAGCCCCACAGCTGAATACCATAAGTCCATACTGGCATTAGGACTTGTCTGTACAGTAGTAATTTGTTGCGTGTTGACAGCACGGAATGTTTACCAAGCAGCCAATACATTTGTTTATACCGTAAATCTAATTCGGTTTTTTTCTTTTTGACATGAGCCTTCCAGCGTAATTTGACGTCAAGGGTCATCCCGAGATATTTAGCTGTATTTTCATACGGTACTTCTTTATCGTTAATATAAACTGGCCAATACTGATGCTTTTGATTGCTGAAGTCTATATGAATAGATTTGGATTCGTTCAGCTTTATTCTCCATTTTTTTGTCCATTCATAAACCTGGTTTATAGCTATTTGGGCGTTCTCTGTTGCCTCTTTATGAGTACTTCCTATAGACATTATTGCAGTATCGTCGGCAAAGGTCGCTAAAGTGTTATTTTCTGGTTGTGGGATGTCACAGGTATACAACAAGTACAGGACTGGGCCTAAAACACTTCCTTGTGGCACACCAGCTTTAATTTCCTTCAGCTCAGAGTAGGCATAATTTTGTCTTATTCTAAATAATCTGTTAGAGATATATGATTCTAAGATATCAGCAAGATGTTTTGGTAATTTTTTTCTTAGTTTATGGTTGAGACCTGCATGCCAGACCTTGTCAAAAGCTTGTGCTACATCTAGGAAAATAGTAGAGCACACTTTTTTGTCTTCAAGAGTTTGTTCAATGGTGTTTATAATTCTATGCACTTGATCTATGGTTGAGTGCTTTTCTCGAAACCCAAACTGGTGGTCCGGTATGAGATTTTTGCTTTCTATGATTGGTTTTAACCTTTTAAGCAATAGCTTTTCAAACAGCTTTGACATGACTGGCAAAAGGGAGATCGGTCTGTATGAAGTAGTGTCATGCGGTGGTTTCCCAGGTTTTGCTATCATTATTACTTCAGCCACTTTCCATAAGTCTGGTACATATTTTAATCTAAATGAGGCATTAATAAGAGTGGTTAGTCTGACTATGGCCTTTTTTGGGAGATTACGAAGAATTTCCCCTGATATCAAATCATATCCAGGAGATTTCCGTGGATTTATGTGTTGTCTTATTTCTCGTAGGACTTCTCTTGGGGTTACTAGCTTAATTATATTATCATCTTTGTCTTTATCATTTAAAGTCAAGTCGTCATCCAAAGGAAAAGTTTCATTTGGATGAACCTCGTTTGGTTGAAAGATGGCTTCTAAATGCTCTGCAAACCGTTTAGCCTTTTGCTCGTCATTAACTGCCCATTTACCATTAATATCTTTGATTGGTGGAATTTGGTCAATTGGCTTTTTAATATTCTTAGTAGCCTTCCACAAGGAGTAATTAGTGCCGCGATTGTTACTTAAGTTTTGTAACAATTGATTCGTGGAGTCATCATTAAATGCTTGTATTTGCTTGTTCAATTTTTTTGTTAGATTGTTAAGCTTTGTTTTGTCCTCAGGGCACCTTGATTGGTGCCAGATTTTTCTTTGCTTCCTTTTTTCAGCAATAAGTTCTTTGATTCTGAGGGGGTACGTGATTCCCTTTGATTTCTTGTTCTTAACTGGAGTATTTTTCCATGCAGCTTGTTGGATGTGCTGTATGAAATTTTCTAGAGCGATATTTAAATGATCTGGTGTCTTAAGTGGGATCTGAAGGTCAATATAGCTATCTAAATCTATTTTGAAGTTGTCCCAGTCGGTAAATTTATTTACCAAGGTAAGTGGAATACTTTTAAATAAAACACTCTCACTTAATTCTAAATATATTGCAGAATGGTCTGAGTTCATATCATAGCTATGTTTAGTTCTTAAATATTTGGAGCATACATTTTTTACAACGAAGAAATCTATAAGATCTGGTATTTTATTAGGGTCTGTTGGCCAGTAGGTGGGCATTCCGGTAGATGTTACATCACATTTTAGGCTTTTTAGGGCACTTAATAATTCTCTGCCTTTAGGAGTAGTTAGTCTAGAGCCCCAATACGTATTTTTAGCATTGAAGTCACCTCCAAGAACAAATCTATTCCCAAGTGTTTTTAAAAAAGTTATGTACTGTTCTTTCCTGATCATATATCGTGGTGGGCAATATATGGCTGAAACAGTTATAGGATATCTTTTGGTTTTGATGGATATCGCTACAGATTGTATTTCTTTCTCTTCGTATTTGGTTTCTTCGTAGTGATTAAGATTTTCTTTTACAATGACGGCGCTACCACCTCTTACGTCGGCGTAACAACATTGTGACATGAGAACTTTATATATAAGATAAAATCTCAATAAAGTTAATACTCCTAATATCAACTAATAAGCATTAGATAGGTCTTGTTTTGGTAGGCTTTGTGTGCTACCAGCTACACTATCGCTTACTAAGGTAGATTGGTAGTAAAACATAAGCATTTAATTAAGAATATGAGGTTAAAGAAATCTGGGTTATGATGGCAGGATTTAAATGACTTCAATTAAGCACATATTAGTAAAGAATGTTTTAGGATATTTGTGTATTTTCGTAACTAATATTAAAACTGAAAATGTGAGTTGTTTGTTATGCTTTCACACCTAAACCATTAGACCAATTTTACTTCATTACTACACTACTTTATCGGGAATCAACTATGTGACGGGATGATCATTATTATTATTTTTTAGATCCATACAGAATACCAATTTGTAAAGGATACAATAAGAGATAAGATTGTCAGGGCCATGACTAAATTGATATAAACTGTAAAAACAAGAAACATTGATTATATGCAAAACCAACAGAAAGTTTACAGAGATTTCAATATTAAGTTTCCAACTTACCAGTCTTAAACAGTGGATCATTTAATTTAGCAGCATTGATAATTTTGGTTATACTATCTTTAGCTGAAACAGAAAGAAGATGATTGTAAATATGGTTTTGTCTCATGTAGCGGAGTAAATGAAGCATTATGGGTCCGTTTTTTTTTACTGTGAACCGAATTGCATACAATTTTGGAATTAGGTTCATCTTACCCTTAACTTCAAAAGTGAAAATGATTTGAACTCCGCAACCACCCTGGGTGTGGTTGCCACCCCTTCTCGGGGGTGAATTTCTTATTTTTCAAAATTGCCTCGGATATCAATAGAAGGCCTAATTTTAAGCAAAAATCATATATGAAGCTTTTCAAAAAATCCAATACTTTTCAAGTTATTGGCTATTGAAAATTTGCAATTTTTTCACGGTTTTCATCGGTTTTTTGCAAATATCTCCAAAAAAATACGTTTATCGAAAATTTCATCAAGAATAAAGTTGTAGCAGGTAAAACAATGAACAATTTGGTATTTTATAAAGTATTCTACGTGCAATATTAAGCTAGATATTAAAGATCAAAGCCGTGTTTTATTTTATCTGAAATTTAATCGATGTGGTCAATGCCATCTAGTGGCGAGCAGATGCATTTTATGCATTTACATACAAAAGGGTTTTGTAGCGCATAAAATAAGCTTTAAAATGAGCACTATTTAAAGTCTTTTGCACGTAAAATAAGTGAGCTGTATTGCAAATAAGGGGAGCATCTAATGTTTTTTCTTTTAAATCAATGGGTTTCATAAGTGCCATTTCCACCACAATTAAAATTAATCGTATTCCGCCTAGAATTAACTTTATTATGAAGAGTTTGATGGATAGTATCAGTTTGGCTGCTTCAGGACACATATTTTTCAAAAAATTCATGATTATATAAAAAACAAACTTTCAAATATTTATAAAATTCCACCCTATTTTTCATAATATCTCAAAAAGGACGACAGATACGTATAAAAGTGTGGAAATAAAAAAATTGATAATTTTCTGACAAACAATTTGGATGTTTTGGTTTTTCTGTGAAACAAAAATTGACGGAGTTATGATTGTTTAAAGAGCGCGTGGCAGCGGAATCACAGCCTCTCTTAAGCCCTTTAACCCTTCACCGTTTCAGAAAAAGGTTTTTTAACTATATATTGCAATAAAGGATGTTGTAGCTCTTTTAATTACCTTTACAATGGTGTTTTATAACTTGTGATAGCATGAAAATTGAAGGAGTTATGGTCCAAAAACTTAACATATTTTTATCTACTTAGTAAATGAAAATTTCGGAGTGCGAATATTTGGAGCAATGTGAAAGTACGCAGTATACTAGAGACCCACAACTATTGTAATGTGTATATATGCTACTAGAAATGTATGAAATCAAGGAATTGAATACAAATCCTAGGAAATGTGTACAGTTCCGATACTATTTAGGAACTGTGTACAATATTGTTTGAAAAACTATTTAATGCATCGATATCCTCGGAAATGTATAAATTTCCTCGGAATTATATGGAATACCTGCTGGTCCACCGGCAATGTGTAAAATAACTATATTTGGGCGTAGTAATCAATGTTATGTTAGGACAGTAAGTCTTTGTCACTTTTTTTGTGTTCATTTCAGAACATTTAGACGTTCGAGGCTTAAGGGTGGCCCGAGGGCCACCCCCGCCGCACCCTAACCTATATTAATAATATATTATGGCGATAATACACAAATATTATCGCCATAATATATTTATATGGTATATATTTATACCATACTATGACACATTTGCAAGGGTTGTAAGATTTTCAAGGGGTTGAAAATGATTTTAATATGAGGTTATTATGTAAGAAAATACTTTACAATTTCACCATTTGCTATTAGACATGTTTTCTAGCGATAAAATGGCTCAATGTAATTTTTTCCATTAAGGGGTGGTTTACACCCCTTAAAAATAATAGGCGGAGTTCAGATCATTTTCACTTTTAAAGTTAAGGGTAAGATGAGCCTAATTCCAAAAAATTCATGCAAATCGGTTCACAGTAAAAAAATTCGGAGGTAAGACCGTATTTTTCGCTTCGTTTACTCCGCTAATGGGGATATATTAATGAAAAAGTATAAATATTTTACCTCCTAACTATTTTTCATTGAGACTCCCTTTTTTATGTCAATTGATATATACATAATGCCATTTTGCAAGTACCTATTGCAATTTCTAATAGGTACAATATTTGACTATTTACTTTTAGAAGCTACTTAATAGATTTTTTTTATAAAATATTGGGAGACTTTTTTTATTCCTGTAAATTAGTGAATTATATTGGAATGAATACTTACTTAGATTGACTAGGGTGTTGCTATTAAGATCTATTGGATCCGGCAGCAAAATATCATCTTTACGGTAGCCCTGGCATACCAATGAGCATGCCACCTCATGATTCGCTTTTCTATCAGGCGGTATTTTGTGGTTAGTGTCATATCTGCAGGTCACTTTCACTGGAGTCTGCAAATATTAATCAAATTTGTCTTTCGCTAGTATCTAATCATTGTAGGTAAACCCAACAGGCAAAATGTTTGTTTCATACTCTTGATCGTGGCCATGTTTGTAATGATTTGTTCAAAAGAATACATATAAGGTAGGTAGATACTAGATTAACGGACAAAACATTAAAAATAAATAAGTTACCTTACTAACCTCCTTCACTTTACTTCGATTCCATTGCAAGCTTTGTAAAATCATTGTAATATCTTTATCAATTCTTTGCGTGAATAATTTTAATTCAGAGAGTTCTTCATGCCTTTTCTCCATCTTCGATTAGTTAGAAAAATATTTTAGTAAATCAGAAAAATTTTCTTCACAGAAACAGAATTCAGAAGGTAAATAAACATTTTGAACTTTGAATGAAATGAAGGAGTGACCTGATTGAATGAATGAGGGAAGACTGTCAAGCAAGGATATCAATCAAAGAGGATTCGTTTTCGTAGTGATACTTTACTCTAGTGTATAGTAGTCGACTACCTTTAATGATTGATTGCGTATTTTATATGCGTTATCATGTGGCAACACTTTATCGAATGACAAATGACAGCTGACTCTGACGGCAATTTTCTTTTGTATCTGTGTATACGAAGAGACGTGTGTGGTGTGCTTCTTTTAAGAAAAATTACATCTGAATGAGTGTGAAAAATGGGAGATTCCGAGGTATTTGTGGTGTAGATTGACTCAATATGGTATTCAATTACTGAATAAGTATGTAAGCGATAATTCTGTTGGCAGGTTTCGAAGAAATTGAAAGATATACCATTTAAAATCCAGACCGCTAGTTTGAAGGAGAGGCGCGAGGTTTTACATGAACTTCAGGAGGTTTTATCGGCGGAAGGTATGTAATTTGAAAGTATTTACTTAAACATGTTAAGTTTATATCAAGTTATAGTGTATATTGGGTGAGTAGGTCATAGATATTTCCAGGTATCACTTCTCTAGCTGTATTGATCCGCCAGGGGCCTGGGCACAGTGTTCTCAGGTATAGAAGTATCTATGCATCTCTATCTACATTGCTGATTGGATGCACATTAATCAATAGTGACAAGCTGCACCTGTTGCTTCAATATTCATATCAAACCTTCAATTTACATGTAATATGGTGCTACCAAACAATAAGTAACCTGCAAAATGTTAGAATTTTATAAACAGCTCCTCATCCCCTAAGTTTTATGAAATCTATTTTTAAATCTTCCATCCCCATTACTAAGTATTGATCAATTCTATTTTGAGACTATTTTTCTGATTCAAAGAACCTGTCTGGAATTAATAAAAGGCACAATGGGAAACTGTTTTAAATATTGAGAAAGTTTATAAAATTAAATAAAGTGTAATTCTTGGGAGTTAATAAATAGAATTGTTCTGTTATATTCACACATTATGGTTAAGTTGTTTTATTACATTATGTTGGTGTATCTTTAAAAACTTATTACTTAGTGGAAATAAAGAAAATAATTACCCACACTCACATCCAAAACCTGAAGTCAACTAACTTTAACAAAAAATTTTGTTTTAAGATTTTAGATTGGCATTTATTATTAAATTAATACTTTAAATTATTTTATTTAATATGCAATGTAAAAATATTATTGGTGGTGGAATTTACTAGAATTCCACCTGTTTTAAGTCGCAGAGATAAGATTACTTAATATTTTTGTTTTAATCTATAATTAATATGTGTATCTATTACCTAATGTACTAAATACTTTTTATAGATGTAACTGAATCTGCAGTGCGGTGTGTATGTCGCCTGCTGACATTAACACTGCACCGTTATCGAGATGTAACATCCCAGTCATATGTGAAGAGCTTAGTGTCATATCTCGCCACCAAACACCGAGAATGGACACTTCAAACCTTACAACCAATCCTTCTAGAACTCTCAGAGCAATTATATAAAACTGCCACATCGTAAGTCCTGTAATAATAATTGTTTAGCATTTCATAGGGTCAGAAGTCTGGCATTCTTTGAGAGAAATAGTTAATCAACCAGAAATTCATTGCTGAGGCCTTAATATCAATGTTTGTCACAGCTTTATCTCATCTTCTACTTGTAACTTGATTTTGATGTATATTTTCATGAAAATACATGATAATTGTCTCAGTTCTCTTGTTTTCCCCCTTTTTTATCCATTGCTTTTGCCTATATGAAATTGTTGAATTTGATATTGAATTATGAAATTGATGAAACTTATATTTTGTTTTTCAGTAAAAGCACATGTCAAATGGGCCTGTATGCTCTGGGCTGGACAACAGTGCTTGTGGAAACTTCACACAATTTAGAGCAGGACTATTTGGACTATAATATGCTGGTTCTAGCGCAGGCCTACCTCCTTGCTGTGGTCACCGCATATGGAGACAAAAGGAAAAATGACAGGGCATATTTTCTGGTAAGATTTCAATTCTGTTACTGGAATTATTTTGCCATTTAACAGAATTATAATTTAATTGGATAAGAAATGTACCTATATTGAATTCATAATCTTTGGCAATACAGTGGACCCGCGGTAATCCGACAAACGTTTTGCAGGGCAGTGTCGGATTAGCGAATTTGTCGGATTATAGAGTACTGCCTAAAACCCCCTATAGTCCGGAATTTTTTACGAAAGAGTACCTTGTAATCCGACAAATTACAGATCCAATGGTAAGATTCTACATGTTACGTGTAGTCAAATTCAAACTAAGCAATCAGAATCAAAAGAATACCTACCTAATCTACGCGTCGAACACAATAGTGGCGGTGCGAACAAGTTATAACTTGTTCAATCATGCATTAGCGAAGATTGACAAAAAATATTTAATACATAATAAATAATTGACCATGTCGGATTACAGGGGGCCCCGGACTAGCCAGGGGCCGGATTATCGGGGGTCCACTGTAATAAATTTCAGTTCATTTATTTATTTAAATAGGCTGTCACAGCTCTTGCATCCTTAGGGAGTTTAAGTAGTCTTATCAAAACAATAGTATCAACTTTTAGTACTTTTAGTATCAAAAAACCTGTGGTGGTTCAGTGGGTAACGCACCTACTCACGATCATAAGGGTGCAGGTTCAAGCCCCAGCCTGTACCTCTGAGTTTTATAAAAACTGTACGGATTCACACCACTGGCTTTCGGTGAAGGAAAACATTGTGAGGAAACCTGCATGCCCGAGATGTCACAATCAAAGGCATGTGAAGTCCGCCAATCCGCACTAGGCCCGCGTGGTGGACTACGGCCTAGACCCCCTCATTGTTAGGGGAGGCTCGAGCTCCTCGGTGGAGACGTGTATGAGCTGATGATGATGATGACTTCTCTCTATCTCATAAATACCATGGAAATTACTTCAAAAACCTATTTCAAAATCGTTTTTTTTTCAAATAGGTCTTCACAAGCTCTTATGAATAGTCACTTTATGAAATGAAATATATTTATTAATTCAAATAGGCCTTCACAGGCACTTCTGAAACGTCGATTCTAATGCTCGGTTCGGAAGGTTGCTTTACACATTTAATTAGTATTCTCGCTATCTTGCTTCATCAGCTCCACACCTCATGGTCCATCGTCGGCAAGACGAAGTTGTCCGAGTGGGTGGACGTGCTGGTGGCGCAGGCGGCCGACTCGGGCCCGCACGTGTGCGTCATGTTCTCAACACTGTGTAGGCACTTGAAGCAAATTGACGATGTACCATTAATTTTACAACATAAGGTGAGTGGAAATTGTTAAGTTTAGTAGAAAGAGTCTCAAAGGACAAGAGTTTTAACAAAGCATTATTTGTTTATCATAATAAAATAACTGATTGAGTAACTTGAAAATTGTAGAGAAAATATGGTGTGTTAGCATTTTAGATGCTATACTATTGGGCAACAAGTTAGCTTAAAACAATGAAACTCTGCAACGCTGTGAATATGTAGGCAGTCATACTGCCTTGACTTGATTAGAGAAGAAGCTATAATAAAGTTGACATTGATAGTCAATCAACTTTTACCATAAAAATCATGTATTGTCATTGATAAATATTGACCATGTGACACCACAAATATCAATATATTCTTGATCTGTAACAAAAGTAACAGATACCTACGTACAAAGATCTATGTTCAAAACCAATAAAAAATATATGAGTTTACGAATATATAACATTGGCTACATTAAAATCACCAAAGCATTCTCAACCTTATCCTCATAACATTGACAGACCAAAATGCTGGAGAGCTTCACGAAAAGTCTGATTAGCGTGAAGAACCGTCCGAACGCTAATTACATCAAGGCGTGCTCCGAGCTGGTGCGGCTGGCGGAGCACGCGGAGGTCCACGAGGCGCTGCTGCCGGCGCTGCAGAAGGCCATGCTGCGGAGCCCCGAGACCATCATCGAGGCTGTCGGCGAAGTCCTAGCGACCTTCGAAGTATACCTCGATGGGATCGCTGTTGATATCGGCAAGAGTTTTATAGGTATGTACTGAATGAACAGTCGGATTATGAAAAATATCCCTTTTTTGGAAGACTTAAATAAATTTCAGACTGGTTGGGGGTTCAAATCCCACCCAGGACATTTTGTGTGCAACATCAAAACATGTTTGTAATGTAATGTCTGGATGCAAATATGTGTCCATATAAAAATGTAGTATATCAGTTAGCTGGTTATCACATAGTACAAATTCTGCTTATTATGGAATCTAAATCAATCAATTATTTAGGAATATAACAAATAATAAGGATGAGAAATTGCGCTAGTACTTTGTGTAGAAATAATCAGCTTAAATATGTCAAAAAGTTTTATCAATAAGATAGGGTGTAAATAGTTTAATAACAATCCACCTATAAATAAAACTGGCGCATTTGTTCAGATACTCTATTTTATAGACGCCTTACAAGAGCATATCATTTATTTACATTACAATATACATACACAGCTTTGTAATTATTTGAAACCTCCTTTTAAGCATCTCTTGTAGTTCAGATATCTCTCTCACTCTAATCATTTCACTTCTCCCTCAGTAAATCTACATTCGAAAGACGAGTGGGTCCGCGGCGTGGCGCTGACGGCCCTCGAGCGGCTGGCGCGCCGGTGTTCGTCCCCGGTCGCGGCCAAAGCGTTGCTCAAACACACCTTCGCTGAATACAACGGTGCAAGTGGAAAGTTGACTTCTAGCGAGGACAAGATTGCTGTACTAAACGTGAGTAGATTCTTGTATTACAAGCAATTAATGAAAAAGTCAAACCTTTACTCTGTATAATACTCGTATGATGCTCTCCGGGTGGCCGGAGATAGGAAGAAATGGGAACTGTAGTCAAATTGAAGGTCGTAGATAGAGGTGGTCACTACCCACAGATATGAGGAATACGACTTTCGAAGGATGATACTAGTGTAGATTAATTATGATATATATATATAACGATCCATAGCTCAAAAGGTATCTGCTAGAATATTTTCTTAATCAATCTTGTTACACAGGGTGTCTCAGCACTGACTTCATTAGCAGTATCAGATTCAGATCGGGAATCTCTGATAGAGGAGGCGTGTACTTCCATAAGTAAGGTGTTGGACACGGAGTCCCACGAGCGTACGATCTGCGCCGCTCTAGACGCTCTACATGCTTGGGCCACCGTCGGGAGGCCTAGCGCTACGCCTGCCTTACCGGAGAATATTATGCAGATATTCAAGGTGATTTGGGTTTTTGTTTTTGAGCTCTTAATGCTTAGTCATTTATTGGGATACTGCTGAAAATTTGTGTAAAAAATGACATAATTATGATATATTGAAAATCAAATTATTTGGTGGTATTTTACCTTATTTAAATTGAGGTTGCAGTTTTGTGGCGTTTACTCGACATATTACATAGTTCTATTAAAAACTTTCTTAAATATATAAACAACTGTAACTTCTTCTCGTTTACATAATTTCTTTGTTTGATTTTTATACAATCGCATAATATGCACCATTCTTTACACACTGGTATATAAATGAATAAAACCTTTTTATTAGTTCGATTTTAAAACTCTTATGGGGTATTTACAAGGGTTGATTTTCGCCGTGCGGCGAGTCGCTTCACAAATTGCCTCACCAAGCCGCATCGCTAGCCTATTTATACAGGTTACTAAAATCGTATGCGGCCCGGTCATTTCCATCGAAAATGCTGAGCAGAATAGCCGTTTGTGCACGGCCAAAGTCGGATGCTACCCAACTTTGGGGCTTGTGGCTTTAGTCACTTGCAACTTAGCCGAATTGCCATTTAGATGATCGATTAACGCCGGCAAAAATCGTTCGGCTTTAGTCACCCGTGTAAACCCCCATAACACGTACGCTAACAAGTTACCATAACGTCCCTTAGCTTACAACACCGCTCAAGTCGAAAATTGTCAGTTTCTACATTTTAATGCCGTCGGATAAAGCTGCTTATTGCGCGTCGAATCATGGGTCACATGATATAGATTTCAGTCAATAAGAGGCTTTAATTCAAAAAGTAACAGCGCGCATGGCGGTTGGGCTTATAAAATAAACAGTTTCTTTCGTCTCCTGAATCTATACTAATATTATAAAGAGGAAAGATTTGTTTGTTTGTTTGTAATGAATAGGCTCCGAAACTACTGGACCGATTTCAAAAATTCTTTCACCTTTGGAAAGCTACATTATCCCCGAGTAACATAGGCTATATTTTATCCCTGTATTCCCACGGGAACGGGAACTACGCGGGTAAAACCGCGCGGAGGCAGCTAGTAGTTGGTAAAATTGACTTATGCGGTGTTGTAAGCTAAGGGACGATAATCTCTTAAACAAATGCTCCAAATTGGAACTGATACGTGTGTGTTGTACAGAAGAGCCAGTCCCGCAGCCCCGCGCAGGGCGTGCGCACGGCGTACGTGGCGCTGGTGGCGCGCTGTCTGCGAGCCAGGGGTGTCGCCGCCGCGCAGGCCGCTGTGCTGCGACCCACGCTGCTTAAAGCTGTTGAGAAGGCGATACAGCAGCCGCTGCAGGTATACTACTCTTTATATATTTTTTTTATATAATGAAAGGAAAAACAAAAAAAAATATTGATATATTAAAAAAATTCCGCAAGTTCGCATACACAGTGGTCTAACCATCGAGCATGTAACCAATAGAGTAGCAATAGTGAGCCATTTGTTTAGCAACGCATCAATGATTTGTCACGTATAACCGGTATAACTAACAAACCACGCTCGAACTAAAACAGTAACCGACCAATAAGAGACCTGTGTGTACGTCTAGTCCAGTCCAGTATCTACTATAATTATTGCTGAAAAATCTCATCATCAACTGATCTCATATAATATCCTCTCCAGCACCAAGTGGTAGGCGAGGGTATATCCGCCATGGTGTGCCTGACCCTCCTCGACTCGTCCCTGGAGCTGCCCGCCAAGGCCGCTGTATGGGCAGCGCTCACCCATCCCGACAAGAACGTGTTCCTCCACGACAGGATCCTGACAGCAGCAACCGATGATGGTAAGTTTACCAGCGAATTTAACCATTGAGACGGTTTTAATGGCGTGTGCTCGGTGTGCTTGTGTGCAATCTATAATCGACCCTATGTGTATTCATAGTTGGTCTAATTTCTTATGGCATATATTATTATAGTATATGATGTATTTTGCGAGGCGAATGAAACTTTATGCGAGAGTTTATATGCATAAATATATATATATATTTTAATTTATATTTATTGTAGCAATTTTCATCAAAATCATTTAAGCGTAACAGACGACCGAGTTACTTTCGATTTTTTTGATGATTGCTCGGGCGCGCCGCGTACGCACCACAGGAACCGCCTCAATGACACCCTTATCTCATAATCCTACCGTGACTGTGCTCTACGTATACTTTTCTATGTGTGTTTAGAAGTATCTGTTATTAAAGTTGATATGTAACTAAAATGTATTGAATGTTAAACTTTTAGTGCATTTTATTATATTTATGTATATATATAACATTCATTCAACTCTACTTCACATACAGAATTTTTATCTAACAACATATCTACTAATGATAGGATACAAATTTGGTACATAAAAATAAATAGGCACATTAAGTAAGAGAAGAAATGAAATAAACTAATTGCAAATTATACACAAAATACAAAAAAAATGCCTACAAGAAACAACTCTTCAAATAGTATTTCAGTGACAAATAATATAACTTCTCCGTGTCGCATGAATCTATTAGGATCGTCGTGTTTCCTCGCATGTTTACAATTTTATTTATATTATTATTTGCATCACATCTCCCTGTAATTTATTAATTATTTCGAGTGCAAGTAGCACTATAACATTTACCCCTTTATAGTCCTAATACAGGTGGTGTTGCTATGCAGGACAGTGTTGGAAACCTACGACAGTGTTGCCACTGAACAAAACTCGCCAGTATACAGAGCTTTTGTACTAGTCCTGCTGTCTACCGCGAAATCTGTCCGCGCTGTAGCAATAGAGGAGGCGAAATCTCTGCTCGCCAAAGAAAACAGAGCCTTAATAGCTAGGAATTTGATATTGAAATTGAATGAAGTGCTGGATGAAGGGAAGATCTTCAACGTGAAAGAGAAGACGCCACCCGATGAGAAAGGATGTGAGGTCACGGGGAAAATGATACTGGATTGTGTTCAAGCGCTGTGCTCATTTAAAGGTAAGACTTTACTAAACAAATAACTTAAATTCCTAAATCGTTAGTAGTGTCTTAAGAATTTGCTACTTAACTTTACATGAGACTATCTATGGTAAATAAAAGAACAACTTACAAAAACCATCTGGGGACATTTTTGAGTTAAAATCATTTGGGTACTGGTCACCAACGCCACAGATTACTAATACTCCTATACCTCGAGATGTACATATGACATACGTAACAGCATGTGTTTCTCCCCCCACCCCTCGTTAGAGTACCCAACGGCGGAGTCTCAGAGGCTGGCAATAGACGCGCTCCAGTGTTGCCACCACCCGGCCGTGGTGGCGGCCAACCGGCGCGCGTGGCTGCGGCTCGTGGCCTGCCTGCGCCAGGACCCCAACGAGCTGATCGCCCTCTACGGGAACAATCTCAAGAATCAATACATTGTTGGTTACACGCCTAGTGAGGTAAGTCGGTTACTACCGGATTTGAAGGTCTCGTATTTAAAACTGATGAAAGTTATTTCTGTGGTGTCACGACACTACTACGTCGCTTACTAAGACGTGTTTCCATTTATATTTAATTGTTAATCTTTTTAAAAGCATAAAACTTCTCGTCATCTTTTTA
The DNA here is from genome assembly GCA_905147785.2 of Thyatira batis. Lineage (NCBI taxonomy): Eukaryota > Metazoa > Arthropoda > Insecta > Lepidoptera > Drepanidae > Thyatira > Thyatira batis. The sequence goes on from LR990489.1 coordinate 11,882,289, forward strand.
TGATTTGTTCTCACGACGTTTTACCTCATAGGCAGATTAAGATCATTTTAAAATTCATACCTTCATCATCACTAGCCAACCTATAGGTAGCTGCTAGACAAAACATGACCTGAAAATGATATGAGTAAGAAAAGAGAAACTATTGAAACGACGGATAAACGGAATTCATTGAAGAGACATGCTCTTTCCCTAAGAGAAACTTATGTTTCATCATCCTCGTCAAGGCGATACAGTATCGCCAGTCACGAACTTCTCCTGTAGGGCCTGCGGAAGAGCATGCCGCTCGCGTATCAGTCTATTCAGTCACCAAAAACGGTGTCCCCCCGGACTTGCACCATAAATCGTCTGTAATATAGACGCAAAGGCCAAAGTAATTAGTCGGGCATTAGACAGAACATACAGATAAAGATACATAAGGTCCATATTCCAACAGACGCTATCAAACGTGGTGAGGAGCCTGGTGTCGACGGACGCGGAGACGATGGCGAGCAGCGCGGTGCAGTGCGCGCTGGAGGCGCTGCTGGAGCCCGAGTTGGTGCGGGTCTCGCGCGACGAGTACTTCACCTACCTCACGCCTGAGGGGGACCTCTACGACAAGAGCGCTGTGCCCGGGTCCGTCGAACTTACATAATAATAATAAATATCCTGGGACATTTTTCACACACGGCCAATCTGATTCCAAACTAAGCAGAGCTTGTGATATGGTAACCAGATAGCTGATATACTACATATACTACTTTTAAATACATACTTATATATGTATCCAGACACAGGACAAACAGACATATTCATGCATACAAACAAAGGTTTGTCCTGGGTGGGATTCGAACCCACGACCCGCGGCTTGAGAGTCAGGGTTACTAACCACAAAGCCAACCGGGCTGTATACTTTAATAATGTTTTTCACTTAAAAAATAATGGGGGTTCTCAAGTAGACCGTTTTTTTTATCAATTGTTCTATAATTTGCCAGGTTTTATGACTAAATTGACAGTGGTAATTCTAATTCTTCTCACTTTATAGTAAGAGATCTTACGATAGCAAGTTGATTGTGATGTTAATATTAGGAGTTCGTATTATGTATTTATGTCAAATGGTAAGATAGCTGGATTATTATGTGTCGCCAATAGTCGCCATCTTTCCACGTTCAACGTTTCATAGCTTTTCACAAGTCCTTAGTTAGAAGAGCGTAGATTTAGAAGCAAAATTTAATTACTTGTATAATTCCAACAGCCAATTATAACCGATATTAAAAAACTCATGTTTATTATATTTTCATACTTAATACAGTAACGAGGACAATAAAGAGATGAATCTAAAGCGAGAAAGCAAAGCGTACAGCTACAAAGAACAGCTGGAAGAACTCCAGCTCCGTCGGGAAATAGAAGAGAAGAAGCGACGAGAGGGTAAAGTCAAAGAGGTAATCTATCTATAGGTAATGGCCTTCTTTCTTCAAATCGTTTAAGGAGTTTTTACCTAGATTAATGTCTGGTTTTTCGTCAGGTACCTCTGTCAGCTAAGCAGAAGGAAGCTATCAAAGCACAATTGGCCAAGGAGAGTGCTATAAGACAAAGACTGAGCGCGGTAAGTGGCAAATTCTGTACTTAATTACTGCAGTTACAGGAATAAATGTGTTGTTGTTGGTGACTAGGTGGTACTAAATGTGGTGTTGTCTTTGACCTCATAAATACATGGAGGAGAAGAGATGCAAGTGTCTTCAACATATGGGTTACTCAATCACTTAAAAGTATAGTTTTAAATAATAACACTTTAGGTTCAGTTGAATATAAATTCCTCTTGATTTTTTTGCCTTGATTCGATTCTTTGAACAAACTTCTATGTATTTATTCAAGAAAGAGGAGGAATGAGTGAAGAGATTTTTACCCCTGGTGTTGCAACCGTCGCTAGGCTGCAACACCACTTACAGTAACCGCTTTCCAGTAGGTGGGACCGTATGCTTATTTGCCATCTTGTGGTAAAAAATGTATATTATATTTACCTACTGTTAAATATGAAAAGGCATATAGTAAAGGTATCTCTAGAATTTGTCCTGGAGATAATAAAAAATATCAGCTATTTGAATAATGTCAATAGGTTTCTGAAGGGTTGTCAACGCACCCGTGATGCCTCTGGTGTTGCAGGTGTCCACAGGGTGCGGTAACCGCTTTCCATCAGGTGGGCCGCATGCCTGTTTGCCACCGTCGTGGTATTTGCATAATAATTAGCTTACATCGTCCGCAGCTCAACACGCGAGTAGTAGTAGCGGTTCGACTGCTAGAGGCGGTTCAAGAAGGTCGTCCTCATTCCGTATGCTTGCGCGCGCGCCTCCTCGTGACAGCGCTGCTGGCGGCGCTGCGCTCGCCGCTGGCCGCGCCCCGGGTCACGCCCGCCTACTGCCGCCTGAGGGCTGCGCTGTTACCAGATCACGAGACCCTGGGAGATACCGTCGCCAGGGTTACCATCAGGTCGGTGTATAGATTACATATTATAAATGATAGATGAATTGTTCGAAAAAATATTTTGTTTTCAAGGTATTTCATTTAATTTGACAGCTGTCTGACATCATAATATGCTCAGATTTATAATATAATCACCTTTAAAAATTATCTTTCATATAGTTTTTGCTCACCATTTACTTTATTATCATTACATTTAGATATTGAATTTTGAAATCTTTAATCTTTCTATATGAATGAAACGTCTGGTGAAGTTTTCTCATCATCATAAGCTCATACACGTCTCCACCAAGGAGCTTGAGCCCTAACAACAAGGGGGTTTAGGCCATAGTCCCGCCCGGCTCTAGTGCGGATTGGCGGACTTCACATGCCTTTAAATTGTGACATCTCGGGCATGCAGGTTTCCTCCCGATGTTTTCCTTCATCGAAAGTCAGTGGTGTGAATCCGTACGAAGTTTTCTACGGAATCACAATTAGTATATTAATATTGTATTATCCCATGGTCCACATGCAGACTCCACAAGCCCCAGTGCGACTTAGAGCCGAGCTGGGAGGAGGAACCGTTGGAGGCGTCGGCGGCACGTGCCATCCAGTTGCTGCACTCTGCCACCGCGGCCCGCACTAATGAAGACTACAACTACTTCACCGCGCCGGGCTTCTGTTACGTCTTCCCGCTTATTAAACAAGGTCAGTGGTTTACTGATATATATAATTTTTTAACGTGATTTTCATAGGGTCTTATTGAAGTTAGAATTTAAATTTTGTTGAATCGTAAAGTTCATTAAACAAGGTCACTACTTTATTGATATAAATATGGACCATTTATTTATATGACAGCCCGGTTGGCTTTGTGGTTAGTGACCCTGACTCTCAAGCCGCGGGTCGTGGTTTCGAATCTCATTTAGGACAAACATTTGTATGCATGAATATGTCTGTTCTGTGTCTGGGTGTAAATATCTATAATGTGTTTATATTTAATACTAGTATATCAGCTATCCGGTTACCATAACACAAGCTCACATTGAAGCTTACTTTGGAATCAGATTGGCCATGTGTAAAAATGTCCCAGGATATTTATTTATATTGTTATCAGGTCTTAGCGGGCCGATAGGTAGGTCGGACGAGCAGGTGATGCTCGCCGGGCTGGCGGTGGTCGCGCACCACGCGGCGCTGCAGCCGGACACCCATCCTGTGCGTGACCGCGACGCGCACCTGCTTCACCCGGACCTCTACCCCATCGACCACATATTCCGGTTGCTCATCGATCTTATTAGTGAGTTTTGTGGATTCAATTTGATCCAAAATGTTTTATGAGATTTTTTGAAATAAATATAATCAATCAAAATTGTCACATTTCATTAAGATCCCTACAGCTGTTTTGGGATGATCGAGTAGGTAACCAACACTCAGCCTTCCAATTTTTAACATTTCTAATGTTAGTTAACTAGTTATTTTATACTTGTGTTTCCTCGCGGTTTCACCCATCTTCTATTTTTCCGGAATAAAGTGTAGCCTTGTGTACCAAATATCATTGAAATCTGTTTAATAGTTTAAGCGTTAGAGCGAGACAGAGTTACTTTCACATTTATAATAGGATATACGTACCTACTAATTGTGTGTTATCATTTCATGTTCTTGTCTGTATGTAGGTAGTACTAGCGGGCGAGTACAGGCGTCGTGTACGACGGCCCTGCTAAAGACGGCAGAGTGTGCAGCGCGCGGCACCGTGTCCTTCGAAGACGTCTCGTGTCTCCTCGCTGGTCTGCAGAACCCGCTTGAGGTATTTAACCACACATCGTGATCCCATTGGAATACGGGGATAAAATAAAGCCTATATCCCTGCTGATGTAGCTTTGTGTTTTTCAGATCGGTCCAGTACTTTCGGAGCCTATTCATAATAAACAATAAAAAAATCTAAAATTTCCTCTTTATAATCAGTGTAGATAGTCAAACTATTAGAAATATAGAGTTGTAATAATATTCTTTTTTATGGTCTATGTTTCGTGATGTTTGTTGGCCCAAATAATAAAAAAAATACTTGTTGCTAACTATTGTTATTAAAAAAAACTCCTTAATCTTGATTTCTTTACTTTACTCATCTCATCAGAATTAGTTTACTTATTCACCTAAATACGTTGAAATAGTATATTTCGTTACAAGTGCGGAAAGGCTGTCATTGCAAAGAGTTCCGACGAATGACTACCCGAGCCGCGGCGCAGCCGAAGGCGAGGGTTGGCAGTCGGGAACAAGTTGCAATGACGGTTCCGCAAGTGTACTGAACGACTATTTTTAATACAGTTGCGAAAAAATAAAGCAATTTAATAAAATAATAAAAACACAATAAACTAAACACGCAATGAAAATTTCTAGAAAATGGCGCCTACGGTTGGCGCCATTTTATAAGCAGAGTTTTTTTTTCTTCGCCCATTTTGGTAGGCAAAGGGAACTATCTATACAGCTTAGTCTTCAGTATATTTTTTTTATTGATATGAAATGAAAATGAAATTTAATGAGATGAAATGAAACCTAACCTAAATCATTAAATCTGATATTGGGATAAATTACAAGCTTCTTTTTAAAAATATGCGTATTTGTATTAATCATAAAAACTCTTTAGTAAAACCTTCATGGTTGGTTTTTCTTTTTAATAGACATTATATTGACAGTTGGGAAAGACGCACGCACGAGTTCGGGAAAGGTAAAAAAAAAGCACTAGTGTGTAATAGCCCACTTTCCGAACGCTATACGTCCCTGCAATACACCACTTTTTGAGCAACTGTATTAAAAAACATTTATTAATAGTGTCCATTTAAGGCCGCACACTTAAAGATATAAATAGCAATGTGTCGTTAAGGCAAAATGAGGCATAAGTGGTTACAATAGAGTGCTATTTCCATAGGTGGTCCGCAACGCAGCACTGCGCGCGTTAGCAGGCGTGGTGGAACAGTTGCCCGCACTGCTGGAGCGGCCTGACCAAGCGCTGGTGCTCACCAAGCGGCTCCTAGTCGCAACCTTCGACATCGACGACAATAACAGGTCAGGATACTGGACTACACTGCCTTTAGGTTATACTAGTTGACCTTTGGCGTTGACCTAGTTGGTCACATGCCCGTTTTTGCAACATTTTTCCTCCGCTCCTATTCGGCATAGCGTGATGATATATGAAAAAAAAAAACAGGTCGGACCAGTAGATAAGCGCGTTCAAGCAAACAAACATTTTAGCTAGTTTGTTAGTTTTAGCTAGTCTATATAGACTAGCTTCCGCCTCGCGAATTCAGGAACCTTCAACTCCCGAGCTCTAGTCTATCTCTGTACTAAATTTCATTAAAAACGGTTAAGTGGTTTAGCCGTGAAAGCGTAACAGACGGACAGAGTCATCATAAAAGTTTATTTGTATAATATCAATAAAGTTTTTAAATTGCGTTTCCTTAAATATATTCTTTTTTCTTGTAAGTTTTTTTCATTTATTAAATCGCAAGTGTCAATTATAATGATAAACCTGCAGATAGACTTTTAGTAATAAATTTACCGATATAAAACCGTGATACTTGTAGGAAACTAGCGGTAGAGTTGTGGGCTCAGCTTCCGCTAGCCCAGCAGTGGAGCCGCGAGCCCGAGCTGGTGGACATGATGCTGGAGGAGGTGCAGCACCCCAGCGAGCCGGTGCAGCGCGCAGCCGCTGCAGCGCTGGCGGACCTCGTGGAGAGGTCCGTCGGAGACGGGGATGTTGTGCTGCAGCAGCTGCAGGATACTTACACTAGTAAATTGCCGGTGAGTAATTGGTTTTATTTACATATTGTGTGGGTATTTTATTCTTTTTGCCAAATAGATTTACTGAACTGTGACATGTATACGTTCAGACCCTTCAACAGCTACATATGGACACATAGACAGACGGACAGACAAACATACACACGCACATACAGACAAGAAAAAAATAATCATTTTCATCAAAGCAATAAAGATTATGGCGAAAAAAAAATGTTTTCATTGAAAAAATTATTGAAATCGAACCATCGCTCATATTGGTGTTTTTAGCGAAAACAATAAATTTATAACCTCGGGACACTAAGTAAGAAGCATTGCAGCGCTCTGAATTTTTCAGGGATTTTCCGGGACACTTTAAGGTTAAAAAATTGCCGGCGATTTCCTTCATTCATCCATTTAATCCAAAGTTATACCAAGTTATCTAAATATCCATAATTATGCAAATTTTGGCCTTTTTTTCAGTCAAAGTTTTTAATTCAATAAAAATGTTTTTGACAGAAGCCGTTCACGTTTTCATAAAGAGAATAGGTACTGTGTACTTTTCAAAATCCATCTTTGATTTTCTATACGATAATTAATTATTCTCAGAGTTATTGATTGTCAAAGTTAAAAAGTTATTTTTGGGTTGACTGACAATAACTCCGTGGTAAATCATTGGGCAGGCTTCTTAATTACAAAAAATTAAGGGCATTAAATATCCTAAAAGAGAATTTGACAAAAACAATAAAAAAATCATTTTTGAAGCCCATAGATTTTTTTAGATGACAAAAAATTCGCATTTTTTGTTCCTTGGTAGTTTCCATAGAATTTCTCCAGATCCAAACATGATACAAAAAATTCTTGACCATATTCAAAAACTAGACACTCGAAGCTAAAATTTGGTTTTCTATTTTTTGCTGTACGATTATTTTCCTAGGAGTTACAGCTCGTTGAAAATCGCCCAAAATTTTCGAATTTTATTTATATCCCTAACTTTTGACGTGACAACGTCTTATAATTCGATAGAGCCGGCTGCACGCACGAAAAAACATGACTCATGCGGCGTTACCTTTGCGTTATGCAGCGTTCGACATCCGTCTCTCTCCTACTTGAGTGAGCGATGCAAGATGTTGTCACGTTCAACTATCGTCAGTAAACCGACTTTACAGACAACCAATTTCTTTTTGTGTTTAGTGTATATTTAGCATACCTAATGGTTCATATGTGTGTTGTGTGTGCCAGTTGATCCCGGCGCGGCTGGACCAGTTCGGTCACGAGGTGTCCGCGGCGGTGGACGAGAGCGGCGCGCGGCGCGGCGTGGCGCTGGCGCTGGGCGCGCTGGCGCCGCGGCTGCGCGCGCCCGCCGTGCCCGCCGCCATGCGCTTCTTCGTCGACGTGGCGCTCGCCGACCGCTGCGACCACGTGCGCGAGGAGATGCGCGCCGCCGCCATGGCCATCGTCGATATACACGGCAAGGTACCCCCCACCACACCAACAGCATAGCGCTGGCGCCGCGGCTGCGCGCGCCCGCCGCGGCGCCAGTGCTATGGCAAGCAGGTTTCCATCAGGAAAACCAGAGGTGTGAACCCTACATAAGTTTTTATAAAACTCTAAGTACAGGCCAGGGTTTGAACCAGCACCCTCATGATCATAAGTGGGTTTGTTACCTACTGAGCCACCACGGCTTGAGTGAGCCACACTAGTATTACATACATAAAATATTATTTTCTAAACTTACCCTCAGGTAACAATGCCCATCATTGGATTTCAATTAGCAAGTGCCCCTTTTCGCGGGGCCTTTAACAATTACTACTCCTGACACATGGCTTATCCTGTATTGATATTAATATGCATTTAATAGTAATTTATCAGCTATCCAATTACCATATCTACTTCAATAAGACTCTAATGACCCGTATAAAAAACTTCCCCAAAAATTTATTATACATCTATTACACTCAGGAAACCCTGAGCAGCCAATTGCCTGTGTTCGAGAACTTCCTCGACAAGGCGCCGAAATCGGGTTTGTTCGACGCGGTGCGGCAGAGCGTGGTGCTGCTGGTGGGGTCGCTGGCGCGGCACCTGGAGCCCGGCGACGCGCGCGTGCGCCCCATCACGCTGCGCCTCGTGGCCGCGCTCTCCACACCTAGCCAACAGGTCTATATGCACTACACTGTACTACACTGCACTATACTGCACTTATACTAGACCAAACTACACTTCACTATACTGTACTGCACTGCACTAAACTGCGCTACACTGCACTATACAGCACTACACTGTACTACACTACACTATACTGCACTATACTACACTATACTGCACTACACTCCATTATACTGCCCTGCACTGCACTGCACTTTACTGCGCTACACTGCACTATACTGCGCTATACTGCCCTACACTATATCACACTACAATGACGAGACACGACACGACACGAGGGGCAGTGTAGCCCGGTGGGCTTCTAGCTAGACTCAAACACTGTCTGCCCTTCTTTATTCTTATTTATCTAACTACTGCTTTCTACTGTACATAGAAAATGTAAATTTAATTTATTTATGTAGTTGTTGTTTTAATATAATCTATTAACAGCATAATATACCATATACTTATTTATTTTATTTTAATTAAAACAAAAGCGACATTTCCCTCAGACATTTCCTATATTTTTATTTCCTTTTTTTCACTTACACAAGTCTTATTAACAATTACTCAAAAACAGGTACAAGAAGCTGTGAGCAACTGCCTCCCACATTTGGTCAGTTCACCAGCTCTCGAAGAAGATATTCCCACGATCATGAACAAACTCATGAAACAACTGCTCACCGCTGAGAAGTACGGCGACAGGAAGGTATGGTAACTACATACTAAAATATACTTTAAGTTCTATGGAAGAGAATTTACAATCGTTTGTTTGTGTTTAGGGTGCTGCATATGGAATAGCGGGAATCATCAAAGGCCTTGGCATATTGTCGTTGAAGCAATTAGATGTTATGGGCAAGTTGACTGAAGCCATCCAAGAAAAGAAGAACTACAAATATCGTGAAGGTAAATAAAGGAGACACAATTGATCATAAAAATATATCCGCGTATCTGGGAATATTAAATTTTCCGGGGATTAAAAGTAGATTATTATGGGCTACTCTAAAGTAATCTATCGTTGTGCCAAAACTTATCCAAATCCATTCACACAATCACTCTTGAAAAGATAGCATAGCTTACTCTATGCTGGTAACCGCACAAAATAGGGCAGTCAGTCGCTGCTGCGGACCCATCATCGCATCAAGGCACCTCTCTTATCTATACTAATATTATAAAGAAGAAAGATTTGTTTGTAACGAATAGGCTCCGGAACTTCTGAACCGATCTGCACAATTATTTCACCAATAGAAAGCTACGTTATCAGGGAGTAACATAGGCTACATTTTATCCCTGTATTCCCATGGGATCGGGAACTACGCGGGTAAAACCGCGCGGAGACAGCTCCACAGTGACATGATATAACAATTATTTTTACACCCTCACCCTTACAGGCGCGCTTTTCGGTTTCGAAATGCTCTGCTACAAGCTGGGCCGTCTGTTCGAGCCGTACATAGTGCATGTTCTGCCTCACCTGTTGCTGTGCTTCGGCGACAGCTCCCAGTACGTACGCGCGGCCGCCGACGACACAGCCAAGCTCATCATGAGCAAGCTGAGCGCGCACGGAGTCAAGCTCGTGCTGCCCTCGCTGCTGCAGGCGCTGCAAGACGATAACTGGAGGACCAAAGCTGGTGAGTTCTTCGGAAAGACAGACTGTAGACTCGTTCCCCTTCTAGCAATAAGAAGATGATGATGAAGGTGTTTGGTTCAGCCATTTTTTTACAGAATATATACAGTTAATACGTCTATTTTGTGTGAAAATCGTTTCTAAATCATTGTGTGGTTTAGAAGAAGTGAGCAGAGAAACAGGTGGATAGCGGTCGGCACAACATGTGTTGTTCTACCATCCCTCGCTGCCAGCCGTCATTTCACTCATCACTCCCTTCTTACACTTATCACCTTTCACACAATCCATCCATACTTTTTTGAGTCTTCCTCTTCTTTTACGACCATCCATTCTAGAAGTAACTACATGTTCTGTTGTCATTTTTAAAAAACAAATGACAAAATTGGGTACTCTTTCCCGTCAGTCCATAACATGAATATGGACGCATCTATCTATACATATGTGTTTACGCAGGTTCGATCGAGTTGCTAGGCGCGATGGCGTACTGTGCCCCCAAGCAGCTGTCTTCCTGCCTGCCCTCCATCGTGCCCAAGCTCATCGAGGTGCTGAGCGACAGCCACATGCGCGTGCAGGAGGCGGGGGCTGAAGCGCTCAAGGTCATCGGCTCCGTCATCAGGAACCCCGAGATTCAAGGTCACTAAGAGATACAAGCTGTCGACTTAGTTCAGAGGCTGCGGTCAAAATTGATTCCCTAGAATCATAATCATCGTTAGCAAGAGTATTAGGTATAGAATGACCAAAACTTACAGTGAGGCAATGAAATGTGTTGATCTGGTGTTGAACCTATACCTAACATGCAGTTGATATTAACATATTTTGAAGATATCTTAATTAAAAAGTTCTACTTATGTGATAAACTATAATAGTTTCAAAATGCCTTCAAAAAGTCTGTTTCATTTCAGTAATATGTTTGATTTCATTACAAATTATGAGCATTCGAGCTGTCAAACTTGGATATGTTCCACCTGATGTGTATAAACTTATTAATTTGAGTATAAATAAAAAATTTTAAATAAACCAATTCGTCTCCCCAACAGCCATCGTGCCGGTACTCCTCCAAGCTCTACAAGACCCGTCAAACAAGACATCGGCTTGCCTCCAGACGCTCCTCGACACCAAGTTCGTGCACTTCATCGACGCACCGTCCCTGGCTCTCATGATGCCGGTGGTCCAGCGAGCCTTCCTCGACCGGAGCACGGAGACGCGCAAGATGGCCGCCCAGATCATCGGCAACATGTACTCACTTACAGACCAAAAGGATCTGCTGCCGTACCTGCCCAGCATTATACCTGGATTGAAGAGCTCGTTGTTGGATCCAGTGCCGGAGGTATGTGTTTTAATATAGGTAAATAGATTTTGATAGATTTCAGAAATGAAGAAAATCAATTAGTTAAATAGTCAGTCATTCTATCTAGATTTTGATGTCACTAACATTTTCTGTTTTTATATTTATACTGTGTAAATAAATAGTAAATGCTAAATATAACTTTAAACGTCTGATAAAAAAAATCACATATTCGGTGAAAACATGGGTAAGTTGGGTTCATGTTTTATAGAACAATGGTCTAATTTCAATAGTTTTACCCTTCATAAGTGCCCTATAATGACTGGATGGCCCAGAACAGCACATGCACGAACATTTATAATAGCTGTTCCTAACATGTGTGTGTCAGGTACGTTCCGTGTCTGCGCGCGCACTAGGCGCCATGGTGAAGGGCATGGGCGAGAGCAGCTTCGAGGAGCTGCTGCCCTGGCTCATGCACACGCTCACCTCGGAGACCAGCAGCGTGGACCGCTCCGGCGCCGCGCAGGGCCTGTCCGAGGTCGTCGCCGGCCTCGGCGTGCACAAGCTGCACAAGATCATGCCCGGTATGTATATCTGCCTTCTATCTGGATTTTAAATTAATATGCTATTCGTCCAGGTCTCTTCAGGCGTTCTGGCGCGATTTCAAAAATCAGATTCAAAATCTTTTTTATTCAAATAGGCCTCAATAAAGCACTTATGAATAGCCACTACTATTGCTCGGTTCTAATAGTTGTTTTTACTGAGAAGAGCTGGCAATTTAGTAACATCTATCCATCTATAAATTCATAATATTAATGAGACAGTAATAGAGCTGCAAATTCCATATTTGATAGTACATATAGACACTATTTTATTTCAAGCAAATCAATTTTCTTTATATAAACGAGATTTCACATCAAACATGCCAATATTCTCTGGCATACGCAAAATCTAGCGCCAACTAAAGTATGCAATAGTTTCAATAGCATGTTCTCCCAACAGACATAATCACAACGGCGGAGCGCACGGACATCGCGCCGCACGTCAAGGACGGCTACATAATGATGTTCATATACATGCCGGGCGCCTTCACCGACGACTTCCTACCTTACATTGGACAGATCATCAATCCCATACTCAAAGCTTTGGCCGACGAGAACGAGTACGTCCGAGAAACCGCCCTCAAAGCCGGACAGAGAATCGTCACCTTATACGCCGATTCGGCCATCACGTTGCTGTTACCAGAATTAGAAAACGGCTTGTTCGATGATAATTGGCGTATTAGATACAGCTCGGTACAATTGCTCGGTGATCTGTTGTATCGTATTTCTGGAGTTTCCGGTAAGATGAGCACGGAGACGGCATCAGAGGATGATAACTTCGGTACAGAGCATTCTCATAAAGCTATTATGAACGCGCTGGGTAATGAGCGGAGGAACAGGGTGCTCGCCGGCTTGTACATGGGCAGGAGCGATGTGGCGCTGATGGTGCGGCAGGCGGCTCTCCACGTTTGGAAGGTACGTCTATACTCTTTAACTGACCTCAAAAATGGAGGGATAAGTTGGCAGATTTAGTTTTAATTACTATTAAATTATATTTGTATTTAGTTCTCCAGCTTAGTTAGCCTTAATAAAAAAAATTAAAAAGTAGGCAGACATTTCAAATATTAACGGTAAATTTTGTTAAGTTATCAAGCTAGTAATTTATCTTTTACTTAGTTATGTATAAATCATATATTTTTTACTTTCCTTAGAATTTTGCAAGATGTGTTTTTTGAGACTTAATTTATTTGTAAATAAAAAATATGATGAATTAAACTATCCTAACAACTGACTGCACACAATTGAGAGCTCTCAGTGATTGTAAGAGTGTAACAGCCATCAGGGGCTAACACCTTCTAGTCGCATAAAAAAAAACTGACTGTACTGGTCTGACTTGTGGGTATATAGCAATTTATACTTACTACTTCTAAACAATTGTAGTTTTACACACAGATTTCAATAATAAAACATAAAAATTTCAAATATTTGCATTTATCTGTATATTAATAAGACCATATTATTTGTTCAAAATATTCAAATGCTCCATTATCAGGTGGTAGTGACGAACACGCCGAAGACCCTGCGCGAGATCCTGCCGACGCTGTTCGGGCTGCTGCTGGGCTGCCTCGCCTCCACCAGCTACGACAAGCGGCAGGTCGCCGCCAGGACACTAGGGGATCTAGTGCGGAAGGTCACTAACCTTTTAATATTTTTAAGTTTTACATGAGGTGTGAGATGAGTTTTAGGATATGGGGTGAATGAAACTCTTAGTAATTTTTTTTATATTTAAGACTTTGATGAAAGTGAAGCCAGATTTGTTATTTTAATTCATATATTTGATATTACATTTTTTGATGATACTGAGTTTGTATAAAAAAACTTCATAATCAAGTCGTCATTAGTCGCTTTATTTTAACGCCATAGAATTTACTAAACAAGTTTAAACAGTGTAGCTGTTATAGTTTCGGAAAAAAGTGGCTGTGACATACGGACGGACAGACAGACAGACATGACGAATCTATGATCTCCATAGTTTTAGCATTTATTTTTGATTTTATTTTTCTGTATACATATGTGTTACAACATCTAAATCTTTCTTTTGTTTTAATGAGTGTATAATAATAAAAATAAACAAGTTACATTATGTACAGCTCGGCGAGCGCGTGCTGCCAGAGATAGTGCCGATCCTAGAGCGCGGTCTGCGCTCGGACCGGCCCGACCAGCGGCAGGGCGTGTGCATCGGGCTCGGCGAGATCCTCGCCTCCACCTCGCGCGACGCCGTGCTCAGCTTCGCCGATGGACTGGTATGACATCTCATCATCATCAGCTCATACACTTCTCCACCGGAGCTCGAGCCTCCCCTATCTATATAGTAGTCTGATTAACTTAATAAATGATGGCGCGTAAATGATTTGAACAAGCTGATATAATAGGAGTACTAAGTTTTTATTGGTAGATCCGACAGCAATTGATCTAGTAAATACCCATAAAAACGCTCCACTTGTTCTTTTCGCTTCTTTTTAAATTTATAGACAACTATAAAACTTTTCATTCACCAAAAAACTATTCCGGATATTCTACTAAGTTACTTACTTCGATCCAGCTCTAAATACCTATAATACCAGCGAACATCCAATTTAATTAGAGCATCACTTTCGGAACATTATCCATTATTATATAGGCTATATTTGGAATGATATTGACACCACCAAATATTGAGTAGTACTACAATATGTATCCAGGTGCCAACAGTACGCACGGCTCTATGCGACCCGCTGGCCGAGGTGCGCGTGGCGGCGGCTCGTACGTTCGACAGCCTCCACGCCACCATCGGCAACAAGGCGCTCGACGACATCGTGCCGCCCATGCTCGACCAGCTGCGGGACAAGGACCCCGAGCGGGCAGACGCCGCACTCGATGGGCTCAAGCAGGTAATCCTGCGCCACAATCACTAAATATATACGCCCGTAGCTAGGGGGGGTAGCCATGGCCCTACCTTAAAATCACAATGCCCTACTTCAAAAATACCAAAAACAGAGATAAATTGTTTGTCTATAGAATTCATTCATTGTATCAAACAACCAATCGGGCCCGATGATATTTTTAAGCTATTGCATAGCTTTTATCGCGGGCTCTGAGCGCGGCGACCGAATCAAGAAATTCCGTAACGAAAAAAACCTAACACATCGTCTAACGTCGTTTAAGTTCGGCAGACTTCGGCACGGTGTTTGTTTGCTATCTTCTTAACTCTTTGACGTTTTGAAAAAATGGCGTTTGACATTTATAAAAAACAAAACTCAATTTCCGTATTCGCGCGTAATTATTTTGTTTCTATTTCGTGGCAAGGGTACCACGTCATAAAGCCTAAGTATTCAAATACGTATGCACATCAGAATGCATATTATTAAAAAAAAGTTTTACGTGACAACGACTTTGAGTGGTAAAATAATTTTAATGTGAATATTCATTCGTATAGTAGGAAGAAGGATGAAATAATAGTAACAATTTAAAACCTAACGTGACGTGAGCGGAGCGTAACGCAGTTTCTTGAAGTGTCACCCGGCAAACCAATTTATAAGACGTTGTCACGTCAAAATATATGCTCAAGTATTTTTACAATGTACAAGGCGTCCTTTCTAACCTAACCTTTGTTTAAATCCAAATGTATCATTTATTTAGTACATGTAGCGGCCATTTGCATTTCTAAGCACGCGATGTTGGCGTATTGGTACAAATGTTTGTACGTTGGGCCAACATGGCAATGAAATTAGACCTTTTCTCTAAGATTTATATGAGCTAGTACTTATATATTTTTAAGCTATTGCATAGCTTTTATCGCGGGCTCTGAGCGCGGCGACCGAATCAAGAAATTCCGTAACGAAAAAAACCTAACACCCCCCACTCCGACGGGCAAGGAGGTGTGGCTTGAAGGCCGTGCATCGTCTAACGTCGTTTCAGTTCGGCAGTCGACACGGCGTTGTGTGCGATTAGACGTATTGTACGACTCTACGAAACTCGCACGAATCGAGACGAGCTGCTCCGAAATCGGACGAATACATAAGCTGCTTATGAGAAAGTATATAGGTGTATATGTATTTATGTACAACAGTGAATAGCTGTACTTGTAAAATTTGTGTATGAAGTGTTTTGAATATGAATGAACAAAGTGCATTTATTATTAAAATAAATAAATAAAATTATAATTGCATAAGTTGATACAAAATGCTATGCAATGCAATAGCTTTACCGCGGCAGTCCCCGAGTGCCTCACGTAATTTTTTTTTTATTAAAATTCGACTATAGCTACAGCCCTACATATACAGGACCAGGCCCCCGTAACGGGGTTATAGTCCACCCGTGGGCCTAGTGAGGATTGAGAGACTTCACATGGCATCACGATTTTTTTCTACATCGAAATCTACATCCGGCTCGAAGGACCAAATTTAATTTTATGACTAGCGAACCTGCTCAAAAGCCCAATGTCTAATTATCCACTTACAAAGAAACATGCCTAATCCGCCTAACCAGAAGTTACTAGACTTTTGTGCTATAAAAAAATAATAAAATAAAAATGTACCTACTAGAATTAGTCATTCAAATGTTTACTGAAAGTGTATCTCGCATCGATATAAGAATATTTAAAAATAGTATATGTAGTGATCTGATTACCATAGCAAAAGTCTTGATTTGGAATCAACTTGGCCTGTGTGAAAAATGTCTCAACATTTATTTATATCGTCCGCAGATAATGGCAATCAAATCCCGCGCAGTGTTGCCCTACCTAGTGCCGGTATTGACCGGTGGCGCAGGGTCCGTGGACACGAAGGCATTGTCTGCGTTAGCGGCGGCTGCTGGCGGCGCCCTCGGCAAACACCTACCAAGAGTGTTGCCAGCTTTAATAAACGCATTGGTGATTGCGAGAGGCACACCCGATGAGCCCACGGAGTTGGAGCACTGCAGGGATGCCCTGCTGCCTGTTCACGACCCAGCAGGTGTTAGATGGTAAGACGTTTCTGCTTTATCTAAGTTTATGTGGAGTCATTTATTGTTAAGTTTAATGTCGGCTCTTATCCCCAAAAGCAACCGCAAAAGTAATACTGGGAGCATGAGCAATACGTTGCTGATCATAAATTCGTGATGTGTATGCATTGATGATGATGGTGATATTACTCTTACATGTTCTTCTGAGGCCTCAACATACCTGATAAAAAAACTTACTCGTGCTTATCTTTACATATTGTTTCTTTGCATATATGAGATTTCGAATCGTTACTTTCCCACAATTTTTATATTTTAATTAAAACTTCAACGACTTATCAAAAATATTTGCTAGAATGTCGTCCAAATCGCTACACCCTATAAACTTGTAGCATAGTCGACACCCTCCTGGAGGCCGTCCGCGTGAGCCCCCCGGGCACGGTGGCACCCCCGCCTCCTCCTCCGGTCGTGACAACCACGACTGGATCGGGATCGGGATCCGGGGGGTCGGTTCCGGTACCAATTATCGGTACGGAAGAGGAGCGACGGCGAGCGGCCACATCCTTGCTGTGCGCATTCGTGTCCCACACGCGGTGCGAGCTGGACGTACACGTGCCGCTGCTCATCCGCGGGCTGGTGGCCCTCCTGTTGGAGCAGGAGCGGGAGGTGCTCCTCGTCGCGTGGGAAGCCCTCGCCGCCCTCATCCGTGGGCTGGAGCCCGAGCGGCAGATCCACCACGTGTCCGACGTCAGGCACGCGCTGCGGTTAGCCGCCGCAGAACTCAAGGGTGAACTGCTGCCAGGCTTCTGTTTGCCCAAGGTATGTATCGGGTGTCGTATGCCAGTCGATTTGTGTGTGGGATATTTTTGTGGGTAAAAATAATATGTAGCTAGGTTGATGGAATTAATAGGGAAGTTATATAAAAGTACTTTGACATACTTAAATGAAGAGATGAGAAGCTAATACCTTTTCCCACCGTAATAATAATTATGTCTCAAATTTGTATGATTCCTTAATCATTCAACTCTATTCTCAGGGCATAGCACCAATCCTACCGCTGTTCCGCGAGTCCATCCTGAACGGCCTCCCTGAAGACAAGGAAAACGCTGCGCTGATGTTAGGCGAAGTGATCAAGCTGACGTCTGCAGCTGCTATCCAACCCTCGGTGGTCCACATCACAGGACCACTCATCCGTATCCTGGGAGACAGGTTCAATTCCAGCGTCAAAGCTGCAGTGCTGGAGACCCTCGCCGCTTTGCTCTCTAAGGTATGCTGTTGAGACTGGCCGATTAGCTAGGTTAGAGTGAGAGACCATGAGTTTCAGTCAACTTTACATGAACATGTATGTTTTGATCTGATGATAACAATCCTACAAATATTATAAATGCGAAAGTTTGAAAGATCGTATGTATGGATGTTTGTTTATTATGCTTTCACGCCAGAAGTGTGAATATAATCTGGAATAACACAGGGTACTTTTATCACGCGAAAATTGAAAATCCTCCGGAAAAGCGGGTGAAACCGCGGAAAGTCACTGGTTAAATTATTAAATAATATTTTTTTTTTTACAATAACAATTTAAGAGTCGAGAACCATTATAGAATCCTATTCAAATAGGTTGTAGCTACTTATATATAACCTAAATATACCAACAAAACATCTCCTCCCCAGGTTGGCGTGATGCTGAAGCAGTTCCTGCCTCAACTCCAGACGACGTTCCTTAAAGCTCTACACGATCCCAACCGCGCGGTCCGCATCAAGGCCGGCGTGGCGCTCTCGCAGCTCGTCGTCATCCACACGAGGACCGACCTGCTGTTCCTCGAGATGCACAACGGGGTGAAAGCAGCTGAGGACCCAGCCATTAAGGAGACCATGTTACAGGTATGTAATTTGGTATCTAATAAAATGTTATAACTTTGTAGACATGTTACACTTTATTAGCTTTTTTCAACCACTTAAATGTCATGCTATCTACTTGACAATTTTTTTTGCCAACCAATTAAACCAAACTTAAACACAAATCTAAACAAACCCAAGCTAAATAACGAATCGTTTTACTATATTTAATATTGAGCTCTCATTATTGTGCTTTTAAAAGTGATATAGTGGTAAAGCCCTCTACCCCTTGATCTATAGAAAAACATATGTTAAGCATGTAAATAATACAACAAACGTACTTATAAACAGGCCCTGCGCAACATAATAACTGTCGGCGGCGACAAGATGACCGAGCAACTGGGGCTCAGCGTGCTAGCTACACTCACCACGAGCGCGTTCCTTGCGTCGAGCGAGGACAACATCCGCGCTGCAGTGGGGGGTTGCCTGGGTGCCTTGCTGCGGTGCCTCCCCCCACCGCACCGCTCCGCCGCAGCCCTGCACCATGTCCTCGGTGCCGCAGCCTCCGCGACCTCCCCCCCCTCATCCAGCCAGCCCGACGACTGGCTCCTCCTCCACGGCCGCTCCTGCGCACTCTTCGTCGCGCTCAAGGAATCCCCCACCGACATATACCGCGACCCCTTCGAGGATAAGGTGGAGCGCGCCCTGCTCGCCTACCTCGCCAGCGACAAGATACCGATCGCGTGCAACGCCATCCGCGGTATAGGGTACCTCATGCGGCATCTGCTGCAGACAGATAGAACGGTGCCGCCGGCTGTGCTGTCCCAGTTTGTCAGGGTGAGTTTTGAAATATACTCTATAGAAAAATGCAAGATAGAAGAAATACTTATCTTACCATTTATATCCTTTAAAGAAAAATAAATTAGAAAAACAAAACTTTGCTTTATCAATCAATTAAAATTGTAACCCCGAAGCAGGGCATATTCAAATCCCCGAACTATGTATAGTCAAAAAATATGTCAGTAGCATACAAAGCTTATATATCTGTGTATACATATACATACTAACAAGTCAAAAACCTATACAGAGCATGAACCACCCGAACAACGAGGTGAAGCAGCTACTAGCGCGCGCGAGCACAGTGCTGGGCCGGTCCAAGTGCGTGGCGGCGACGGGCCCGGGCGCCGAGGTGCTCCGGGCGCTGCTACCTGCTCTCGTCAACGGCACCAAGGAGAAGAACACCTACGTAAGAGCCAACGCAGAGATAGCCCTCAGGGCTGTCCTGCGGCTGCCGCAGGATGAGGCCTTCTACCAGGTAACCATGCATATAATCATAATAATGATACAATTTTATTTACATTAAATTTAAATTGCTTGAATAACCAATGATGTCCATCTAATATATAAAATTCTCGTGTCGCGGTGTTTGTGATTAAACTCCTCCGAAACGGCTTGACCGATTCTCATGAAATTTTGTGTGCATATTCTGTAGGTCTGAGAATCGGGCGACATCTATTTTTCATACCCCTAAGTGATCACGTGTATTATTATAAGCCTCATAACTTTTTTTTACATTATAATTCAATTTATCATAGATTTGTAAAATCGAATCTAAAATATTCATGATTGTACAGTATTTACCTCAACTTTACTTAGAACTTGCAATTTTTTTACCAAATCTAATGAAATATTTCCTGGTTATATTAGTCGAAAGGTGTAGGCGTGATCACTTTAATGACTCGTCCAAAGGCTTGTTAGGTATAAAAATTATAGCCAAGTCATACCATGGCCTTGATGATACAATTTCTGTTACAAGCTATGACTTCACTTCATAGTCATTAAAATGTTTGAGCTATCAGTAATTATTCAGTATTCACTGTAATATTACAGTCAAGTAGATAACAAATCTTAACAGTGATAATATGTCCTCATTATTTTACATGTTTATCACCAAACCATGCTACAGAAACTATATTAGATTGCAGTCTATACGTAATAGAGGGCCATCTGGCTGTAGAATTTAATATGAAATTAATACTCCTAGTTTTATGCATCATGTTAGTTTGCATATAAAAAGGCAGTTCTTTTTAAGTGCAATTTAAATCGCACTGTGGTGTTTTCTACAATTTGATAAATTCATAGTTATAAGTTATGCAGTATTTTGATCAGTAACTTTTACTACCCTTAAAAAGATCGGGGAATAAATATTTTTAGAGCAAAATTGTATATATATTTTTATTTGTAGCAATGCACCTTGGTGCTCGAGGAGGGCGCGCGCGAGGCGCTCGGCGACGTAGTGGCGCGCGTGCTGCGCCGGAATGTCGCCGAAGGACGAGATGAAGACCTAGACTGCACGCTCATCACTTGAAAGCCACACAAACTAATATACATTATATTTAAATTTATTCCTTCTCGTGACTTTCATTATATATATATCCCTCTTAATAAAGGAATCGATGTAAATGCCATCATCTAATTAATAAAAAATAAGTAAGTTTACAGGCGTTTTGTTGATCTGCATTTTCAGCTTTGTGTTCATAACTGTAACATTTTATAGGCACTTATCTTTTATCAATATTTAAGTATGTGACATCTTTATCTAGTCTCTAGAGGATGATATCAATCTAGTCACTTGTTGACTTAACTTCCATATTAAAAAAAGGGATCAAGTTAACTAATTCACTAAGATCAAATTAACCATTTTTAGGTGACCATTATATTT
The DNA here is from genome assembly GCA_905147785.2 of Thyatira batis. Taxonomy (NCBI): domain Eukaryota; kingdom Metazoa; phylum Arthropoda; class Insecta; order Lepidoptera; family Drepanidae; genus Thyatira; species Thyatira batis. The sequence continues at coordinate 11,903,621 of LR990489.1, forward strand.
ATCTAGGTATTAGTGAAACTAGGGTAGTCCCCCAGAAGTCAGATTATAATATAAACAACAATTAATACATGTAAATATATTATTTATTTTACACAAGTCTAAACAGCCTTACTTTAACTTACAAATAAAAAAATCATTATGTAACTTATCCTATCATGGAAATTATATCACAAAGTTATACAAGTTGTAGTTAATTTGTTTATTCTGATTGGAAGTTCATTCGGTACCTACTCTTATAGATTACAATAGTCAAAACATGTTTATGATAAAATGATTGCCTTTATGTTATTAATTACACTACATGGTGATAATGTTAAAAAGATGCATATCACTTCCTGTCACCACCTTACTTTAAAATTACCTATAAGTTGAATTACACTAATGCAAAGGTTCTTAGAATGTCAGATTAAATGCTTTGATCATAAAACTATAAGTTATTATTGAACTTCTATTAGGTTCAATATACTTTGCAAAGAATATACTTATAAGTCTGCCTTGGTGTTACGTTGAACGAAACCCCTGTCTTTCAGGAGATCGTTGCACTGTTCGCGGTTAAGTTGGGAAAGTGGGAGGCGTTCCAGTTCATGGTCGTTTTCATCGAGCACCACTAACTCAGGCGGGGCTCCGGTTATGAACTTCACTTCAAGGTTCCCGTAGCCAGGAGCGTCGTTCATCACGAACTTCTTTACCTCTGGTAGGCGGTTCAATGAGCATCCTCGGCAGGTCTAAAATACAAAAGATTAAACATAGTTTCATTTAAATATCATTGTGCCGATTGATAATCACTTCAACAAAACACTGTTCCATACCTCAATTCTAGCCGAAGCTATTTCGGATTTTTCATACGCTGTTGACGAAGCAATTAAACCAAAACATAACACTAATAGAAGTTTCATTTTTACGAAGTGGAACAAAGTAAGACCGAATAACTTAACCGTGCAACGCGTGAACGAGCAATGCAAATATCAGAGACACAAAGAAGAAGATAATAAATTATTATCACTGATGACTACTACGTCAAATTGTCGTCATCAATCATTCAATTTATGCTCAATATCAAACAAGCCTTCAAATCAAGGCAGTGAATAAAAGAGAATCATAGACAAATGGAGCGTTCCGAAGCCAGGTAAATATCGTAATGCACCGAACGATCGATTCATTCACAAAAAAAAAACTAAAACGGCGTTAAATCCAACAGTTGTTTTAACTTGTTTCATGGTTGAAAGCAAAAAACTCGTCGGATCTTAGGCTACATGTCACTAGATCAACAATCGTCCATTGGTGTATTAAATTACTGCTACAGATTTTGTCATAATTCGTAAAGCAACTATTCACAACACGAATGTCATTCATTTACTTTTCTTTCATTTCATTCATTCATTTCATCCATCGCATTTAGGATTCCGGCGGTGCGATATTTGCTTGTGCAAAAATTATCGTTGTAATAATTGTCGTATATTATCATTATCTATCATAACCGGCGCTGTGAAATAATGTCGAATGTATCTAAACGAAGAAAAGAGGGTTCCAAAAGTAGGATCAAGGTAAGAAAGAGGTCACGTCGTGGCAGTCAGTCATGCTCTAAAAGATTTTAAAATGAAAAGCGCCCCTTGAACAATATTATTACAGTGTATGAAGTATATGATTGCCTAATTTGTTTACTAAATAAATCGGCCTGGAGCAGCATGAGTCATCGCGGAATGGCGTAGGAAAGAGTAAACCTACAATGTTGTCATTTGGTTGTTATTTTCGTTAAACTAAACTTTTCAAGCATGCCTGTGCTCTATACCCCGGACTTATATTGATGGAACTCTTTATCTTTTGGACGGGAACTCTAGTTTCAGAATTTTGTTACAAAAGCCCGCCAAACGACAATACATATGTGCATTTCTTGACAGTTGCTAACCACTAAAAAGTTGTGTTGCTACCGCCTCATTTTGTTACTATAAATACCTACATCATTGTGATAAATCAGGCTATTAAAGACTATAAATCATTTACAGAGCATGGGCGACCACAGGGAGTTCCTGAGGCGTATTACCAAGACACTGTACTATGGACAGCTCCCGTCACTGCCCTGCCTTAGTTTTCCTGTCACTGGTCAGTATATTTTTTATTCTCACTAATTTGAAGCCTATAGGTGGATACATGAACTTGCTGAGCTATATTGTTAGTGGTGCAATAACTGCTCATGTGATAGCCTAACTAAATTAATCTTCTTTATTTTTCCTGTTAAGATTCTTTCTATATTGAAAAAAATATATAGTATAAGTCCATGCACATATCAGGTGCAACAAGATATCATTATTCTAATCTTTGAAGTGATATGCCTGCATTTATTATGTTTGATATAATAGTAATTACATTGCAAGGTCATAAAAACAATACTTTTGAAGTATTAGTTCCACTCAGTAGAGGTTATTTTCCGACACTTGTGATAACAGCTGTGGTTTTGACTTCTAGGGCCAACACTGATATATTATGTACTTACTGATAATTGCTCAATAATATAAGCATTGTGAGATTTTTTATTTATTAATTTAATTATCATTTTATGTTTGTACTTGAAATTAATTGTTATCTCTTCCATTGATTTGTAACTTATTTTTATAGCTGCCTCTGTGCAGATTTGCAGATTTACCGCATAGTTCTTATACCCACAGGAATACAATAACTGCAGTTTTTTTTTATTTGTCAGTTTATGTGGCGATCACACTAGACCTCGTGTGGTCCCATTGATACAAGCTCTGAATAGACACTAGCTGATGCTAGCTAACTGAATAGCCACTTAATCCGAATTTTTTTTTTTTCCTGGTTTTATCATGCAATCAGTCTGTTGACTATAAGCAGATGTGTTGGGATTTGAGTTGTCAATCTTAATCCAAACCAATCTTTATCTCAACTTAATCCAAATAATAATAATGTTTTCACATGGACAGAGGTATCATGCGAGGCGTGGTCGTTGTCCCAGCGCGGTCGCTCAGTGCGGCGGCTGCACGTGGACGCGGCGGCGGCGCTGGCCCGCAGCGCGTGCGTCTCCCCGTGCGCGCTGGTGCTCGCGCTGCTCTACCTCGAGCGCCTCAACGCGTGCAACCCCGACTACCTAGCTTCAGCGGCACCCGCTGATCTCTTCCTCGTTTCATTGGTATGTGTAATCATTTATCAGTTTATTTGAACCCTATCCTTATCGCTTACATATAAAACAAGCCATTGTGAATCATAATGTAAGATCTATATTTGATGAAGTGCAGTCATAATATATCAACAGGCAAAACAATATAGTTTAGTAGGTACTTTATGTTTCAAAAGTATTTAGATTATTTCAATAATGAGAACTTGCATGCCATATCTACTTGAGGAAATACATTTAAATTAATATTATAGTATTGTAAACATTGCTATTATCCTTCTAGATATTAAAGTAGACTTCCCATGGTTGGCTTACAAAACTTACTAAAACCTTATTGTCACGTCTATATGACATGATGGTTCATTAATAATAATAATAAATTTATTTATTTCTTGCCACACAAAACAAACTTAAACCAAAAATAATCTTAAATCTGTTTACAATAACTAAGTTCAAATTAATTTCAATGCTTAAATATTACAGATGGTTGGCAATAAGTTCCTGCAAGACGATGGTGAAGATGACGACGTGGTGTGCTCCGAATGGGCGGCTTCCGGTGGTGTCGACCTCAAACAGTTGAAAAAATTAGAAGTGGAATTCCTTACTGCAATTGTAAGTACATTTTCATTCTGCCTTTTAGTTATACTCTCCTTAACAGTGAGTTTCATTCATATTTTAGTGCTGAAATTTTAAAATTATCATGGCTTAGTGGTAATGAACCACTTCACTGTGTTTCATATTAAAAAAATATTCAAAATTTGAATTGTTTTTTTCAGGACTGGAATGTTTTCGTAAACGATAAATCGTTCGAAGCGGGACTGCAGTGGCTGGAGCGGCAGGTGGCGCTGCGGCAGGCTCGGCTGCGCGGCTTCTTCACCTACTCGGACCTGGCGACGGCGTGCGACGGGGCTGTCGTGGGGGACCTGCTCAAATGCGTGTCGGCGCTGGCCCTCGGCTACCTTACCACACTCGTGACGCTACTCACGTCCACGCTGGTCCTGTCGCATGCTTGCCTCCCCGCCGCCCAACACCTCGCCACCACCCTCGCCGCCCGCCTCCAACCGCCCACAGCCCTAGACGCCAATATCATAACGCACAATTTCCAACCGGACCTCCAGCTCAACAACGCCACCATAGACCGCCTCATAGTAGACGTCCTGCTCGCGCGAGACTCCACGGAGACGGACAAAATTATGTGCTGCACTAATTGGCTGAGGTACCGCGACGAACACAGCACAGAACCCAAGAGGAATTGGTTCGACGCCGTCGTCGCATACGATTGGAAGTCCTTCGAGCCGTGGTGGTCGACGACGTCGGTGATGAACTGGCTGTACCAGAGCTCGCTAGTGGATCCCATGCAGCGTTGGCTGGAGAGAGTCAACGAGTACGCAGACTTTTTTGGCCGTCAATTAGTGTATGTGGAACCTGCGAAACGGGCGGAACAGTGCGAGAGCTACGGAGGCCATGGCTCGCCGCGGTGCGTGCGGCAGTGGCTCAACTTTAGTAAACTCAGTGCATTCATGGCGACGATCTCCGACCGGTAAAAGCTACCACACCACACGAATCGATAAACGATCCAGTACACGGTAACGACAAGGAATACGAGCAAAAGCTTCGTTCATATGACAGTTTTAAAATGTTCTCTCTGTTTTTCACGTAATTTGTAAATTATTTAATTATCTTTATAATGAATGAACTGTCATATGCCTAGCATAAGTATAAAGTCTTCTTACGCTTGACTATGTCTTCTATGAGAATGTCCACACGCTCAATCTTAAAGCAATACCTTGAAATGTATTTTGTGAGAATTTTTTAACAGAAATAAGTTTATCCTGTAGTGAATACTCATTAAGATTCCAAAATGAAACAAACATTTTATGGCCATTGAAAGTATGCAAAGTAAGAAACTACATATTTTACAAAGTTACTAAGAAATATTTTTCTAAATTCGATAATCTTACTAATAAAATATCTTTCAGTAGTAAAACAGTTGTATTTATTCAAAAGTTTATTAATATAAGAAAATAATTTGAGCATTAACATTATTCCTATATCTTAACCTATAAATAAGCATGAGCACACTTATTAAATTTTCAGATCGAAGTATATCGTTAAAATATATGTACTATAATAAAAATATTTGTATGGTTATTTCATACATATGTATAAACTTAAACTAGGCACTAGCACCTATAAGCGCTACATTTGATCGTTTGATAAAAATCGTTGTTCAACCTTGAGTTAAAAAATTTCTAAAATGCAATTAAATGCAGACAGTTATGTCATAGAATTGGCAGTTAAATAAATTGTAGATATTATTTAACTAATATCATTATATAAAATTGTATAACGTTATTATTAGTACCGTTAAACCCAAAAATTTCACTCAATTTTGATTAAAAATCTAAGACAACCCCAATTAAAATGTGATTACTTATAAATAGATTATAGTAAAATATAAGAGAACATTATTACTCGTATTCACAAGATACTTAAATGATTTTAACATTGGGTTATATTATTATTTGGCACTATATGTATTGTTAAATATTGCTAAAATGAATTAAGACTAATTACAACTATAGTTACATTATTTACTTGTCTATAAGGCACTATCGGTCAATATACTAATTATTATATTTTCTCCAACATTAGTTGGCTGGTAACATGAAAGAAGATAGTTGAGAAACATGTTAAATCCATCTATGTCTTCAAACTCATATCTAGCAATTTCATTGCTGTCTTGTTCGACTGAAATGTCGAACTGGATTCTTATGTGACCTTCCTATTGGAATGGAATACATGACTTTGATACAACATGCTTTCTCAATAACTATTGGCTCCCCGCGGTTTCACCCGCGTTCCCGAGGGACCTTCAAATTACCCGGGATAAAAAGTATCCTACGTCCGTTTCCTGGTTCTAAGCTACCTCCCCACCGATTTTTTGCCAAATCGGTTCAGCCGTTCTTGAGTTATAAACAGTGTAACTAACACGACTTTCTTTTATATATATCGATTCCAAAGTCATATAACACAATGTTGGTTATGTTACACTACATAGTGCGTCACTGATAGAGGCCGGGGTGCAGGTAGAGGCGGCGGTTGAAGCCCCAGCGGTCCACGGAGGAGGTCTGCACGCGGAACCGCGCCTGCAGCCGCTCGTCCACCAGCGTGAACAGCTTGTCCACGTGGCAGTCGTGGGCGCGCTCCGCGAACACGTCGCACATGGTCTGGATGTACCACGACCCTCGGGACACGTCGCGGTGGGACACGAACCCTGAACAGTGAACATGTATATATGGGTATAGTTGACCGGTCATTCACCTTTGACCCGAAATAAACATATGTATATAACAAGAAATTTATTTAGAAGTAGTTTAGTAGTACATGTTCTGATTAGTTTGACTACCCCATTTGTAAGGTTCCTAATTCTATACTCAATCTAATAACCTCACAATTTTTATCTAAGGTCGTAAGTTTTGTTCAAAGTATAGATAACTCATTACTGTGGAATAAGTAAACTAAGTAGTCCAAGTGATTGATACATCGGTGGAGATTTGTTGTTAGCATAATTTTTATACATTTAGTTTCTTATATTATAGCTATTAGCTGTAAATCTTCCTAATAACCAATAAATAAATATATAAAACGGGACGATTCGCGCGTGGGCGTACGTAAAAATACACCCGTCGCGCGTCGTTTAATGACATAAATTAAGTATTGTAGTAATTATAAAAAAATTTACCTGGCAGTGTAGAATTAGCGATGAGTATGTTTGAGTAGAGAGATTTCTTTTTCTCCTCGTCTAGTATGTTGTCGGCGTCGCCGGCGCCGGCCAGCGTGCGGCGCGGCGCGGGACCGGGGCCGGAGCCCGAGCCCCCCGACCCCGGCCCAGCCCCCGCAGGCCTCCCGTCGAACTCCACGTCAGGCATGCTGAGGTGGGGCGCGCCGCTCCATACGAAGTCAACTTCCGTCCCTCTATCGGTGAAAACATGCATATAGATCACTGTGGTAAACTGTTAGTTGATATGGTAACCGAAATTAAATATTATTGCTCGATAAGGTTTAACATAACAACCAAGACTAAATCGGGTAACTAGTCGATAATATACTGGATATGTAAATAAGATATAGAACTTCCGTTCCGGTAACACCAGTGTTCATACGAGACCTTAAATTTTCCCAGGATAAAAAGTACCCTGTGTCCTTTTCCAAGCTATCTTCAAAAATATCTCTACACCAAATTGGTTCAGCAGATATGGCGTAACAGACCGACATAATTACTTTTACATATAAGTAGGGATTAGATAGTGAGAAGTTACCTGCAGATCTGGAAGACGAACACCTTGGGTATGTCGGCGTGCATCGGCAGGTTCCTGTTGTTGAAGCAGCTGATGATGTCGTAGAGGGAGACGAGGCCGCCGTCGCTGCAGCGGATGTCGGTGTCGGCCGAGCCGGCCACCTTGTACCCGTGCGACGACACCACTATGAACACGCTCTCCACATCCGGTTGCAGGACCTCCTTCAGACTCCTCAGGGTGTTCATCGTTTCCTGACATTGATAATAAGTAAGAGTTTACAAATAACTATAGTAGGACATATGCTCAATATGTACAAATATGAAAAGACATTAAATAATAATTATATATATACATCTTAACATAAAACCTCCTATTTTCCAGTCGGTTAAATTTGAGGTAGTACAGTTGGCAGTCAGTGCAGTCAGTCAATACCCATTAGAAATGTGGGCATCATAACTAATTAATTATAGGTATTACCTTTAAATACTATTTTTTTATCATTCACAAGTTGCCATGAAATTCCAACAGTTTATTTTAATGATGGTGCTTTCTTCTCCTTATGTTGAAAGTTAACTTTTTCATAATTCATGTGGTCAATGGTTCTAATTATATTGATTGATAAATTACCTCTTTCTTGAGGTTCTGGTAGGACAGCACATGGAAGCCGAGCTCCGCAAACAGGTACTTGAGGTTGGTGCAGTCCACATCCACCCCGGCTCGGTACTCATCGTTACTGAACTCTGTGTAGCTGAACACTAGCAGCATGCCTCGGTTCCGGCACCTCGTGCGGTACAGCTTTATGTCTGCAATGAACAAAGATTTTATAACAAACTGCTTCGTGGAACCCCCATTATTCCCATTCCAGTAGGGGTATGAGAATTAAATATATGCTATTTAAGTCCCTGATAATGTAGTGTATTTTATCTTCTTTATAAAACTAGTGTATTCACTCACCTCTTGAATCATCTTCCTCAACAAACTTGGTAGATTTTTTGACATGGAAATGAGGAATAGTTGTAGCTGGATCTAATGTATCATTGTTATTGATTGTGTTTGGATTTAGTACAGATGATGTGCTTGGACTGGGCTTTGAACTGTCTGTCAACAAATAATGATCACATAAGATATATAGATACTGGACATAAGGTTTGTGGTTGTGGAAGAGAGACAACAACAGTAACTCTGTCCTCCTCTTCAACAAGTGCAGAATGGTATAGTAAGATCTACTATCACTATCTGTTAATGTCCTATATAATGTTCTCCAAATAATCAAACCAGTGAGTCCCTCACCCCCAGCAATGCCCTGAGCCGAGGCACTGTCCCGCAGGGGACACCCTCAGCGCAGTTGCTTAAATACCAACACCTACAGGTAATGAACTCACATCTGTCCTAGAAAGACACAGAAGTAAAGGCCTTACTAAACAAATAAAATATAATCTCACTTTTTGATGGTTGATTGACATTAGATTTTATTTTATTCTTCTCTGTGCGTAGACTCAGACAGTTGTCTTGTGGGCGTGGTAACAGTGGCACTGTAACAAAGAAAACATAGGTACATATAATATTTGTCAAAATTCATTATATTGTTTAGCTATTTGATAACAATTTGAAATAAATAGTTCATATATGTTTAGTATCATACTAAAAAGTACCATTAAACCAACTAAGTACATGTACAACTTGCAAAAAGTTTTTATAAACTTTATATGAGTTATCTATTATTTTAACAAGTGTTTATTATGCATGTTTCAAATGGTTAAAACAAGCTCCAACATGTTTGGAACTTAGTCAACAATAAAATAAGTACCTGTTCAGACTTTTAGCCGAATGTTAATGATTTAGTCAGTAAACTAAAATAAACATAAATTTAATATTTTTTTTGCTCAGGAATGAATACTCACCTGAATTAGCATTGCTATTTCTTTGTGTATTTGTGTGCAACATGCTGTTAACATCAAGATCCCGCACAAGATCCCACTGGCCATCTTCATGAAGCACCTCCAGAAGTTGTCCAAATGCATCAGGTCCTCTCCGGGTTATATCACTGTATAATTTACGTTTCAAATCCCGAGGTCTAAGATTAGTGTCCTGTAATTAGTCAGAACAGTTAAATCTTGTATGTAGAGAATAATTACGTGTATTATTTAGAAAGTTATCACCAAAATTGGTAGTGCAAGTTTATTAAGTTAAGATAAACTTTTGGAAATAGCTGAAAATGGTAAACAACTCACTTTGTATTTTTCTATCATCGTTTCTGAAAATACTCCTCTTTCAAACAAAGCAGAGACCATGTAGTCAAGATCCGTTCTCTCCACCAGAGAAGCGAAGTTACGCTGTATGGCCTGTCTGTGTTCGTTCTGCATTTTAAATTCCGATCTATTGTAAATAAATAAAAATAAATTATTATGTTTCAGTAGGGAATAGAACAAATCTACTCGAACCACTCGCCTGAGTGAGTCAGCCTGACTAACTAACTGACAAAACAAATCTGACATTGACAATGCTGTCATGACAGCCTGTGAACCTGATTCATGTTTTTTTTTATGATAGTAATGTCAGTAGATGTAAATTTATTAAATACACGAGTCGAGTTAATGTGAGCTTTCATGAACATGTAATATCTGAAAAAGCGGCTGATTGTGGTATAGAAAATAATCTAATTGAGAGTCTTATTATGTATGGTAGTATTGGCAGATCGATAACACTCTATTATTTAGACTGTGGTAGCCAAAGCAAGAAAAATCTTATATTTTTTAATCTGTCGACAAACTAAGTGTCAAATAGCAGCAAAGCGATTGGACATATTTTGTGTAACAGTGCCGGAATATATTTTTTTAATAAATTATCTAATATTTTTACGATTGAATGCAATCTTTTATATTTCATTGAATAAGACGAAAATAGTTACACAAGTTTTACTAGGAATATCGTCATGTGTCCGTAGAAATCCTTCCGTCGGTTTACGGGCTGGCGGTAACCTGTCATTGATATTGATTTCTTTTATTTGGAAGAAGAACAATAATCAAAGTGATGTGTATGTACTCAGTCCGAGTGGAGCCTCCGGATAATTATTTGTAAAGGCGGTCAATAAATGTTAGCTGCGTGTTATGATGTGCCCTCAAAATGAAAACTAAAAGTTTCTTGCTGTTCTCGACGTCGGTGTTCGCAATAAGTCTATTTCTGATAGTGTTCCACTCGCAGCCGCCGCAGTCCATCCAGAGCATCGTCACGCAGACACACCAGCACATCAAAGACTTTCAGGTGATTTTATATCTGTTATCATTTCAACCATGTTATGTTTTTTCTGTACCCTTTCTAACCTGTTCGATTCAAAGACCTCTGTATGAATATATAGCCTGAGGGTTAGTTTTTACTTATAACTAAATAAGCTATTAACTGGTGACTCTGTTGGACAGAAGTTTAAAACTATCATACCAATCTTAAGTATAATTTTTCACTATATTATGCTTTTGTGACCTTACAGCAAGAGAAAGCTAGAATTATTTTGATGTAATGCTGTTTCTTGGTCTTGTAAATTTTTCTTGCTATGTTTATTAATTAAATGTTCTTAGAAAAGTAGCACTTTACATAGAGTAAATTGGCAATTTTTATTCAAATCAAATATACCTCAGAGATTCCAAGTTATATTAAAAAGGAGTGTTTATAACTTTCCTGTGAAAATCCATACTGATATATGAAACAATAACTTTATAAATCCTATAATACCATAGACCCTGATAGTCACTTAAAATGAAATAGCCAAAACTGCCAATTAATTATCCAGGTCACTTTTACTTCTAGGACTATAGAACTATTGTTTGCAAACACATCATAATAATTAAGAGACTACCGACTCAATTAAACTGTATCCTACTCATTAGATAATTTTTTATGTGGCGTCTCAAATATCTTAGTCTGTTATTGTACATTAACACTGGAATGTTTATGAAGGAAATTGGTACTAGACTATTTTAATTGATACCAAATAAGATAGTTATAACATTAAATTGAGTATATATCCAAACTCAACCAGTACAGTGGTGCACTGCCTCACTACATACATAAATTAATTTGCACACATCATCAAGGCAAAATTGTTTGTTTCATACAGTAAGTTGAAAACATTTTTCTCATAACGGTGAACTGTAATTGTTCTTTTGAGAATAAATATTCTTTAAACCTATAAGGACTTGAGGAAACCGGTATAGTCCTGTATAAGTATAATGCAAGAGTGTATATAACAAGATGGCAGGTGTCTGTGTCACCGCAGGAGAACCTGCGTGATGTGGAGGAGAACCACCTGGTTGAGGAGGAGCAGTACTCGCGGCTGCTGGGGCTGGACGGGCACGTGGAGCCATGGCACAACACGACCCTGCCCGCGCTGGTGACGTACGCTCGCGGCGACGCGCACGCCGCCGCCGTTGGCTTCGTGCGTGCGGCCGCTCAGTTACCCTACACCCTGCTTGTATACAACCTAGGATTAAAACCTTATTCGTTGGCTGTTGTGAGTATTATAATGTACCTTGTAATTGGGTTTAAAGGTACCTGAGATCAGATAGGGAGGATTTCCAGAGCCAAGTTTGAAGCTTATTTCAAAATAATGATTAGATTTCCGCTAAATTATATTTGTCATTAAAACTATTCAACTTGGATTCCAATTACATTTTTGATTCTTTAAAAGCTTTTAACAACAATGTAGGCGGCCTTATTGCAAAAGCACATAATCAATAAACAAATCATAAATGTTGCAGGTGTCAAACTACTGTAACTCCTCGAAGTGTGCCATCATAGACTTCGACTTGGGCGCGTTCCCGTCGCACGTGTCCGACGAGAGCATCCACGCGTTCAGACCGCTCATTATACAGGTGAGACCGCTCGTAATATCACTCACTAGCTACTAGCCTACTAGTTACACAATACAACTATTAATAGCCATATAATACTAGTACCTACATTAAATCTGATAACACCTGTGTAGAATAATGATATGCGGTAAGCATTTCCTATATGATGCATATAAACAATACCTACAAATATTATAAAGACGAGTTTAGTTTAAACACACAGATCTCATAAACTACTGTTTGTCTGTGTTGGGAAGCCAATTTAACGTGGCTATATGAAACATTACGCTACGTCCAATAAGAGCTGAGCATCAATGAAAATTGTAAAAAAATCGAGAAAGTGATATTAACGAAGTTCCGCAGGTCAGCTAGTTTAAAAAAATATCCAAACATTACTTTCGTCCAATATGCGTGATATTTTCATTAACTACTTAATTAGCTTTAATGATTTTCAATAAGATACCTAATCTTAAGGAAAGTTAAATAAAATCTAGGAACCATTTACCTTACATAAATTTATACATACAAGCTTTATATCTTGTTAAGATTTCTCGATGAGATTAAAGCAGAGTTCAATGCTGCTTCACCAAACAACGTACCTACGTATTTCCTGTGACCTTACGCAGATTTTTTTTAAACATGGCGCGCACACCGGCGGATTAATTGTACTTGATGCACTTGACAATGCGTAACGAGTAGGTATGTTACGGAATTGCTATCTACTGAACGCTTAGTCATCACTACGAAGATGAATAACTGGGGTGTCGTGTGATTTTTACAGCATTTGTAATTAGGCCCTAATATAACACTTATGGTACAACAGCTGTGAGAAGAAATAGTAGTAAATGTCTATGGCGACTTTAAGATTTTTTACTTACTATCAGTTGAACTGTTTGTCTTTTATATAAATGTTTACGGCCTAAAAAAAAAGTCGTCTGTCTCACTGTTTTCAGTGTTCTGACATGATTAACGAAGTACCATTGTAGTGACCACATACCTACTAATTAACTTTGTCTGGGTGTCTCTTGTGGCGCTTTTAATTACCGAACTCTTCATACAGTGGCCTCGGCTCGGTACTCATGTTACTAATTAATGTCACGTAAGGTCCAATATTTTAACCTTTGTCTCTAAGGGTCGAACCTACAAAAAGTTAAAGGTCAATTACATTAGCGGTGAAATGATGTAGCGGCTTCGATTCCCCAGTCGTGCATGGTCCAATTTGGTTTAGAATATCATCACCTAATGTTTAGTAAAATATTGGTAGATAGCGGTGAAAAACTAAGTGGCAGACAGACTGAAGCCTCACCATAAGGTCAAGTATGGAGACCTTAAAATAAGTCTTACTTGGCGATTGTTAGTACATATTATAGCTAACCCGCGTAACTTCGTGAGCGTCACATCTCTGTTTTTGCAATATTTTTCATTAATGCGCCGCTCCTATTAATCGTAGCGTGATGTTATATGGTTTTGCTCGATAAATGGGCTATCCTTAACCTAAATAATTTTCAATTCGAACAAGTAGTCATAAAGATTAGCGCGTAAAGCGCGTTCATAAAACTCTTCAGCTTAAAATATTAGTATAGATACAAACTCTTGCAAGTCGTTTTAGGTGCGTGAAACTCAAATATAAAATTGGATAGGTGAGCGTGATAAGTGTAACATAACACTGTTTGGTTAACGATCAGATAAGATTACGTTAACCGTGCAAACATCAGCCTGCGATCGAATACGGTACGTACCGATCGAGTTGGTATGTAGGTATGTATCCTAAACCACAAAGTATAAAAGTTTCCATTGTTTTGCCATGTGAAATGTGTAATCTAAAACTGTTTTTTCTAATAAATAACACCGGTCAACAGTGGTTTGTGTTGATATGCGATTAATTTTGGATGTGTTCACAATTTTATTTTAATGGACTAGAAGGTGTTAGCCTCAGATGGCATTTACAATTTTTTTATAAGATTTTCTCGTTTCGTTTCGTTTATTATTTTGATCTACTTTGACACTGTATTTTAACATGAGATGAGATAAACAAAAATCATAAAAAACGTTACTTTCCAACATTAAAATAAAATTTCTCGTTATTTATTTCCTTGTTTTGAATGTGCTCCAAACTTTATTCCGCTGATTCACCTAGGTATTCCTCTAGTTGATAACAAATGATTATGCCATATATTAGGTACTTAGATAAAACTGACAATATATTTATTTGCCAACTGATATATTTCAACGGATAAGTACTTTTATCGGACGCTTTTGTATTGATTTATGTTCTAACTAGCACAATGTTTTTAAATTCTGGCGTAAAGATACCGATAAATTCGTCAGTAATTTCATAAGTGATTCATGTATGATATACGGAACTTTTGTCGATAAGTTTTGCACAAAAGGACACACGTCCTCGATTGTACAATCAGCATAACTCAGCTGGAAAAGGTCACGTCACTAGGTCGATTCCTAGATTTTTTATTTTACTAAGTTTCTTTGATAGGTAGAAGTGCTAGCCTTTGTTGGGGCGTGATGGAAATGCTCTCTGTGGAACCTTCCCCACATCTTTAAAGATGCATGGTGTTAATCCCTACTCATATTTTAAATGCAAAAGTAACTATATCTCTCTCTGGTACGATTTCACGCCAAAACCACTGAAGAGCTTTGGAAAGGACACACTACTTACTATCCCGGGAAAGTTAAATGTTTCTGACGAAAATTTATGTTATAGAATGTATATACACTGGTCATCAAAAAAATCGGCCCACCCATTTTTTGTTCAATATTAGTCGATAGTTTCACTGATAACTGGGTTACACGTTTGTTTTTTTTATTTTGAGAGTTAATAAATGATTGACGTCTTGCTCATCATAAATCTTATTGCACTGAAAGGTACCTAACAACTTTTTTATACAGAAATACTGTTGAGTCCGAATTTAACGGTTTTACATCGGAATAAATCGACCCGTTCTTCCAGTCAGAAACAGACATTTGTAGGGATTCATGTGCATTAACGTTAAGTTTAATTGCTGAGGCTGTAGTTCTGATTAATTTTGTTAAAAAATAATGGACACTACTGAGCCTGAGGCGGCCCAAGTTGTGGCTTTACTGCAACAAGGGTTAAGTCAACGTGTCGTGGCCAGGAAGTTAAATCTCAGCCGTTCTGCAGTTCGGCGCGTTTACCAAAGGTTTATGGAGACTGGGCAGTATCGAAGAAGATCTGAATCTGGGAGACATAGGGTAACAACTCAAAGGGATGATCGATTCATAGTGGTATCAGCTCTACGAAATCGACACCTTTCTGGCGTTGATCTCCAGCAACGCTTACGTGAAGATCGGGGTATGGCTATAAGTGGCAGTACAGTAAGGAGGAGACTACGTGAGCAGAATTTACGACCACACAAGCCAGCAACCGGGCCACAATTGACGACAGCTCATCGACAAGCTAGCCTTCATTTTGCGCAGAATCACGTCAACTGGACTATAGGCTATTGGGAGTCAGTTCTTTTTAGTGATGAGAGTCGGATGACTTTATACGGTTCTGATGGACACGATAATGTCATGCGAGGGCTAGATGAACGTTATACCCAGTGTTGTATAAGAGAAACAGTGAGTTATGGTGGAGGCTCTATAATGTTTTGGGGTGGGATATCGATAACTGGACGCACGGAGCTGGTTTTTATAAGAAATGGTGCTTAAACTGCGGTACGCTACATCACAGAGGTTCTGGAAGATAATGTGGTGCCATATGTCGGCTATATTACAGAAAATTTTGGATTTATGCATGATAATGCACGGCCACACGTGGCGCGCGTTGTTACCGATTACCTTGACGAGGTCGGCATTCGGGTTATGTCGTGGCCAGCAAGAAGCCCCGACCTGAACCCTATAGAGCACATCTGGGACACCCTTAAACAAAAGGTTAGGGCCCAAAATCCAGACCCTACATCCTTAGGAGACCTGGAAACTCCCATCAGAGAAGAATGTAACCGAATCCCTCAAGAAACCATAAAAACCTTGATTAGGTCACTAAAACGGCGAATGCAGGCCGTCATTCGAGCAAGAGGGGGGAATACGCAATATTAAACTGCAATAATTGCATTCATAACACTTAAGAGTAAAAAATTAGAGCGTGTATAAAATTAATCCAAAAAAGAGAGTTCTTTTTATTTTTTGTTTATAATCAATGTTTCATTTTGTTTTACTAATTTTTATGATTATATTGCGCTGAAATGAGTGTAAATAAATAAGTTTAATTAAACATATCATTGTTAAATCGTTTTGTTTTGTTTTACTAAAGAAAAACGTGATTTGCGGTAAAACTGCAGGTGGGCCGATTTTTTTGATGACCAGTGTATTTTTATTGATAATGACCTACATTAGAATCTCAACTATTTCAGAGTACACGGGCATATGAATAAATCACTCGGACAGTGCGGGGGCGGCTTCCGTAGTTTGCGTCGATTTGTCTCGCACTCTAGACAATTTTATTGAGCTTCAGAGACAGTCGGTTCATTTTTTTTATATATCCCAATGTCACTGTCTCTGTAGGAGTGGCTGGGTCATGACGTCTAGGTCGTGTTTGAAAGTCAGAATTAATCGATGCACTGAATTCTTACATATTATACTAGCTGACCCGCGCTACTTCGTTTGCGTCATAGCTTCCTTGTTTTTGCAATATTTTTCATTGTTGTCCCGTTCGTAGCATGATTTTACATAACCTTCCTCAATAATTAGCCTATGTACCTACCTAAAATATTTTCCGATTCGAACCAGAAGTCCTTTAGCGCGTTCAAAACAAACTCTTCAGCCTTATAATAACAGTAAAGATTAAAACATAAATTGTTGTTGTGTCTGTTCACCCGCGCCGCCGCCGCCGCGCCGCGCCGTTCGCCTTGAACGCACAGAATTCAGTTTCCTCATACATACATATTGTAACAGATCGCCTGCTTGAGACGTATGAAGGTCCAACGATAACACAAACAATGGAATAAAAATATCACAGGATTCAGTCAATTAATAATAATAATAATAAGCCCCCTAAAGTCCAACCACACGTCCGGGTCGACCATCTGACCCTCGTGGGGGGCGGTAACGTGTACAGTTAAATCTTACACGGCTAACGTGGCTCTGGCAACCCAACATGGAGAATGACTGAAAGAAGATATAATTTGCGGTCGCTGCCCGGGGGTCGCCGGGGCGCATCTGGAGCCGATGCTGGATGTTCCAGCATGAGGACCATCGGCGACGCGGAGCTGAGCAGGCGGGTTCCGGTCGAACAATCTACTACAGCCGACGATGAAGAGTTGAGCAGGCGGACTCTTCGGGACAATACAACAGCCGACGATGGAGAGCTGACCAGGCGGGTTCTTCGGGATAATACTACAGCCGATGACGTTTCTACTGCACCACCATCCGCAGCAACGATTACTTCCTCGGGTTCATCGTATAGAACTCCAGCTTCGCCATCGACTTCTACGGCGAGCACCTATTTGTCAGTAGATGTTGCACACGAGGCGCACCCTGCCGAGAGCCGCGTGCCCACTACTAACAAATCACAAATGCGTAGGAGATGGACTTCAGAACATAATGAATTTATCCTGCGCACTTATCTCCAACTTACTTCCCTTGAACAAGACATTAGTGACTACTTAACCCCACTTCACTCAAAATTTACTGAAAAATTTCCACTTATGGATGTCCCAAGGCAGCGATTAGGGGACCAACGCCGTGCGATAATCCGTAATAAGCTATTACCATCTGAGAAAATTAAAGCAATTTACGAAGAAATAAAAATTGAATTACAATCCCATACAATCACTACACATTCTCTCATATACAATCATAGTCAACAATCACAAACCACTCTTACATCACCACAACACACACAGCACTCTCATCTACAACGCACGAGATGGACCAATGAGATGAACGAAGATGTCGTTCGGTCCTACTTTAGGGTTACGGAGTTAGAAACAAATAAAACTGGTTATAGGAAAGGTTTACATCAAGATTTTATAAAGACATATCCACATTTAGCAGGGGTTTCTGAACAAAGAGTTGCTGATCAACGCAGACGAATCTTTACAGATAAAGTTATTGATATTGATAGGCTTAATAGGATCAGACAGGAAATTGCAGACGAAATAAGGATACAAAGAAATAACACTGAAAATACTGAGGAACGACCGACTATAGACACAAATATTTTAGATGGCAACAATGATTTTATTTTAAATATAGATCCAGGACTCTTAACAGACACTCACCAACGACACGAAATTTTACAGAGGAACCCTAAAATCAACCAGACTTTCCAAGACATGGTTAGATACTTTTCCAATATCGAACCAACTGAGAGATTATATATCCCTAAACAGAAAGCTTCAAAAAAATTATCAAGAATTGTTCATTACATCAACGCCATTTTACTCCCCGAAAATATTAATGATAACACAGACTTTAAAACATTTCAGACTATAATTTACTGTTCAGCAATAACCGCTGCTAAAATAAACGGTTCAAAAATAGTAATCCCCCAACCTGTTGATGCAAACAGAATAAAGAGAAGAAACAAACCAGAATGGCAAATTAGATTAGAAAATAAAATTATTAACCTCAGAGCCAACATAGGCAGAGTTACACAATATATAAACGGAAACACAAGCACTAGGCTAAGACACCATGTAGATCTCATATTAGAACAATACAAAGTCCATTCCATTCATGAAGGTGATAACACACAACCGATACAGGTTCTTGACACGTTAAAACAAAAACTCTCAGTTGCAATAAGCAGATTAAAACGGTACAATGCATGCACACTTCGAAAACACCAGAACACACAATTTTGTCATAACGAAAAACAGTTTTACCGCACAATTAGGAACTCAAACACTACTCAAAATGATGGCTCCCATCAATCCTCACATAACTCACCACCACTACACGAACTACGAAACTTTTGGGCTTCTATATGGGAACAACCGGTAGAATATAATGAGCAAGCGGACTGGATACAAGTTGAGACAGCTAATAAAGCCAACACTTCAGAAATGCAATTTGAATTCATCTCCGTTGATACGTTCCATAGAGTCTTAAGTAAACAGCATAATTGGAAAGCACCTGGCTCTGACCACATACATAACTATTGGTATAAAAAATTCACATACACACACCCCTTTCTACACAACTACATTAATCAATTCATACAGCACCCAGAAGCAATGCCACAATATATTACAAAAGGAATTACATACATGTTACCAAAAGACCCAACCGACATTTTGAATCCCGCCAAATACCGACCAATAACCTGCCTACAAACGGTTTACAAAATAATTACATCTTGTTTGGCTGAACTAATATATCAACATTCAACTGAAAATAATTTGCTATCAGAGCAACAAAAAGGGTGTCGAAAATTTAGTCAAGGCTGCAAAGAACAGCTTACTATTGATTCGGTGATATTGCGCCAAGTTAATAAGAACAAGAAAAACCTATTTAGTATGTATGTTGATTATAAAAAAGCGTACGACTCCATCCCTCATTCCTGGTTACTTAAAATTTTTAATATATATAAAATACACCCTAATATAATAAACTTTTTACAAATAACTATTAAAAATTGGACAACTCGATTAAAAATAAACACAATAAATGGAACTGAAATGAAATGAAATGAAATGAAATGAAATGAAATAAATTTATTAATTCAACTAGGCCTTCACAGGCACTTATGAAACGTCGACTCTAATGACTCTAATGTTGATAGCGACCCCATAAAAATACAACGCGGGATATTTCAAGGTGACGCTCTAAGTCCACTATGGTTCTGCCTTGCTCTTAACCCTTTATCAAATATTTTAAATCGGAATAACAAAATTGGTTACCCTCTAAATTATAATGAAGCACCCACAGAGATACGACCTTACCAAAACACCGTTTATTTAAACCACCTTTTATACATGGATGATATCAAATTGTATGCTACTACAGAGGACGATCTCAATCAATTAGCTAATATTACAGAAAACTTTTCAAAAGATATTTGTATGGAATTTGGCATAGACAAATGTAAGATCAACTCAATTAAAGCAGGACAAAGTTATAAACAATACTATATTATGAGTTCCGGTGATCAAATAGACTCTCTAGACGAGAACAGTACATACAAGTATTTAGGGTACAACCAATCAAAGTGTATAGAAAGTAAAGAAATAAAATTAAAACTACAGCAACAATTTAGAAGTAGACTCAATGCCATATTTAAAACTCATTTGAATTCCAAAAACATGATAAAAGCTATAAATACTTTTGCTATCCCGATATTAACCTATTCTTTCGGTATAATTAAATGGTCAAAAACAGAAATAAAAAATACTCAGCGTCTGATTAATGTGACAATGACCAAAAATAGGAAACATCACCCTAGATCTTGCCTGCAAAGAATAACTTTACCACGAAGTGAAGGAGGCAGAGGACTCATTGATATCAACAATTTACACAATTCACAAATAGGAACACTCAAGCAATATTTTCACATCAAAGCTCAAACATCAACCATCCACAACGCCATAGTTCAAAATGATCAAAAATTCACACCCCTCAACCTAAGCGATCAAAACAGACAAGCCAACGAATACATTAAAGATACACAAGCCAAGCTCGATGAATGGAACCAGAAGTCCCTCCACGGGAGACATCTCCAAGACCTGAACCACCCTAACGTCGACAAATTAGCGTCGAACGCATGGCTCAGGCGAGGAGAACTCTTCCCCGAGACGGAAGGATTCATGTTAGCAATTCAAGACCAGGTTATGGAAACACGCAATTATCAGAAATACATCACAAAAACTTTAGCTTCAGATACATGTAGGAGATGCAGCAGTGCACCTGAAACTATTCAACATATCACAGGTGCATGTAAAGCTATAGTACAGACTGAGTATAAGCATAGACATGACCAAATTGCAAATATAATTCATCAAAAACTTGCCCAAAAATACAATTTAATTCCTGATACTTACATACCTTATTACAAATACACCCCCGACAACGTTCTAGAAAACCCGAAATTTCGAATGTATTACGACAGAGCCATATTGACAGACAGAACAACTCATTTTAACCGACCTGACATAACTATAGTAGATAAAGACAATAAGACAGCATTGATAATAGATATCGCCATACCTAACACACACAATCTTCAAAACACAATAGCCGAAAAACTTTCAAAATATTCAGACCTTAGAGAAGAAATAACACGCATGTGGCAGTTACGAAATGTAGTTATTGTTCCGATCGTCCTTTCCACCACTGGTGTTATACCGAAACAGCTCCATAGATCCATCCAGACATTAGACCTCCCACCCTATATATACACAACTCTACAGAAAGCAGCCATCCTTAATACTTGCAGGATAGTCCGGAAATTTCTACAAATCAATCACACCCAACACCACAGTGATTCCGGAAATAGTTTAGAGCAAACCCCCATGTGATCTTCACTTGGCTTAGGCCCGTGATTATCACAAATTACCAGTTCTATGAACTGAGAAAAATAAATAAAAACAAAAAATAATAATAATAATAATAATAAGCCCCCTAAAGTCCAACCACACGTCCGGGTTGACCATCTGACCCACGTGGGGGGCGGTAACGTGTACAGTTTAATCTTACACGGCTAACGTGGCTCTGGCAACCCAACATGGAGAATGACTGAAAGAAGATATAATTTGCGGTCGCTGCCCGGGGGTCGCCGGGGCGCATCTGGAGCCGATGCTGGATGTTCCAGCATACGAACCATCGGCGACGCGGAGCTGAGCAGGCGGGTACCGGTCGAACAAACTACTACAGCCGACAATGAAGAGCTGAGCAGGCGGACTCTTCGGGACAATGCTACAGCCGACGATGGAGAGCTGACCAGGCGGGTTCTTCAGGATAATACTACAGCCGATGACGTTTCTACTGCACCACCATCTGCAGCAACGATTACTCCCTCGGGTTCATCGTTTAGAACCCCAGCTTCGCCAACGACTTCTACGGCGAGCACCTATTTGTCTGTAGATGTTGCACACGAGGCGCACCCTGCCGAGAGTCGCGTGCCCACTACAAACAAATCACAAATGCGCAGGAGATGGACTCCAGAACATAACGAATTTATTCTGCGTACTTACCTCCAACTTACTTTACTAGAACAAGACACTAGCGACTATCTTACTCCACTTCACTCAAAATTTATAGAACGATATCCACTTATAGATGTCCCACGGCAGCGATTAGGAGACCAACGTCGAGCAATAATCCGTAATAAGCTACTACCACAAGAAAAAATTAAGACAATTTACGAAGAAGTAAAAATGGAACTACAATCCCACATAACCACAACACAATCGCTCACTTTAAATCCTAGCCAACAATCTCAAACTACTCTAACATACACAGCACTCTCAGTCTCAACTACAACGCACAAGATGGACCAATGAGATGAACGAAGATGTCATTCGGTCCTACTTCAGGGTTACGGAATTAGAAACTAATAAAACAGGTTATAGAAAAGCGTTACATCAAGATTTTATAAATAGATACCCACACTTATCAGTTGTCTCTGAACAGAGAGTTGCCGACCAACGTAGACGAATTTTTACCGATAAAGTGATTAGTACTGATAGACTTAATTGTATTAGACAAGAAGTTGCTGATGAAATGAGGATTCAAACTAGTAACACTGAAGACAGACCCACCATTGAAAGTACCCCATTAGATATTAATACTGATTTTATTTATAATATAGACCCCGAACTATTTACAGATACCCAACAATTTACCAATACACCACACAGAAATCCTAAAATCGATGAAACTTTCCAAGATATGATAAGACACTTTTCAAATACACAACCCACGGAAAGATTATACATACCTAAGCAAAAAGCTTCAAAAAAATTAGCTAAAATAGTTCAATACATCAACGACACTTTACTTCCAGAACACATCAACGATAGCACAGATTTTATAACACTACAGACTATAATTTACTGCTCAGCAATAACTGCTGCTAAAATAAATGGTTCAAAAATAGTGATTCCCCAAACCGTAGATACAAACAGAATAAGAAGAAATACTAAACCAGAATGGCAAATTAGATTAGAAAAGAAAATAACAGACCTCAGAGCAAAAATTGGTAGGGTAACACAATATATTAGTGGAAACACAAGTAGTAGGCTAAAGCATCGTGTAGATGCTATATGAGAACAATACAAAGTACACTCTATTCATGAAGGTGATAACACACATCCAATACAGGTTCTTGATACTCTAAAACAAAAACTTTCAGTTGCAATTAGTAGATTAAAACGATACAATGCCTGCACACTCCGAAAATACCAAAATACACAATTTTATAATAACGAAAATCAATTTTACCGCACAATTAGGAACTCAAACACTACAAGTAATGATAGCTCCCCGCAACCCTCACATAACTCACCACCACCAGACGAACTGCGAAGCTTTTGGGCATCTATATGGGAACAACCTATGGAACATGATGATGAAGCGGATTGGGTACACACTGAGGAACTCAATAACACCAATACTCCAGAAATGCAATTCGACTTCATCTCAACTGACACATTCCACAGAGTTTTGAGTAGACAACATAATTGGAAAGCACCTGGTTCAGATCACATTCATAATTACTGGTACAAAAAACTCACACACACTCATCCCTTTATACACAACCATATCAATTATTTCATACATCATCCAGAAACATTACCACAATACATAACAACTGGAATTACATACATGCTACCAAAAGATCCTAATGACACTTTAAATCCCGCCAAATATCGACCCATTACCTGCCTACAGACGTTATATAAAATAATCACTTCTTGCTTAGCTGAACTAATCTATAAACACTCGACAGATAACAATATATTAACAGAACAACAAAAAGGCTGTCGTAAGTACAGTCAAGGTTGCAAGGAACAACTTACCATAGACTCGGTGATATTACGTAAAGTACATAAGAACAAGAAAGATATTTATAGTATGTATATAGATTATAAAAAAGCTTATGATTCTGTCCCTCATTCTTGGCTCTTAAAAATTCTAAATATATATAAAATACATCCATGCATAATAAATTTCTTACAGAACTCCATTAAAAACTGGTCAACAAATTTGAGAATAAACACAGCAAATGGCACTAACAATACTGATTCTATAAGAATCCAGCGTGGCATTTTCCAAGGTGATGCACTAAGTCCGTTGTGGTTCTGCCTTGCCCTCAATCCCTTGTCAAATAGCTTAAACTCACATAGCATAGGATACCCCCTTAATTATAATGAAAAAGACACAGAACTAGGATCCCAACAAAATAACATTTATTTAAATCATCTGCTATATATGGATGATATCAAGCTGTATGCTACTTCAGAGGAAAATCTAAATCAATTAGCTAATATTACGGAGAAGTTTTCAAAAGATATTTGTATGGAATTTGGCATAGACAAATGTAAAATCAACTCAATAAAAGCAGGGCAAAACCATCAACATCATTACGTTATGAACTCCGGAGAACAAATAGACTCGTTAGATGAAAATAGTGCGTATAAATACTTAGGTTACAACCAGTCTAAATATATTGAGCATAAAGATATCAAAGTAAAACTGCAACATCAATTCCGTTGTAGCCTCAATGCAATTTTGAAAACACATTTAAATTCTAGAAATATGATTAAAGCTATTAATACATTTGCCATCCCGATTCTAACATACTCCTTTGGAATTATAAGCTGGTCGAAGACCGAACTAAAAAATATCCAACGGTTAATTAATGTAACGATGACTAAAAATAGGAAACATCACCCAAGATCTTGCTTGCAGAGGATAACGTTACCACGATCTGAAGGAGGTAGAGGACTTATTGATATTAACAACTTACATAACTCCCAAATAGTAGGCCTTAGGGAATATTTTCATAAAAAAGCTCATTCATCACTTCTCCACAACGCAATAGTTCAAAATGACCACAAATTCACACCACTAAATCTAAACAACCCAGACAAACAACCTAACGAGATTATCATAGATAAACAAACTAAACTTGATATATGGAATCAGAAGTCCCTCCACGGGAGACATCTCCAGGACCTAAACCACCTGAACGTCGACAAATCAGCGTCGAACGCGTGGCTCAGGCGAGGAGAACTCTTCCCCGAGACGGAAGGCTTTATGATAGCCATTCAAGACCAGGTTATCGAAACACGAAATTACAAGAAATACATAACCAAAACTTTAAGTACAGACATATGTAGAAGATGTAACAGCGCACCAGAAACCATACAGCATATCACAGGAGCATGTAAAGCAATAGTACAGACTGAATATAAACACCGACACGACCAAATTGCTAATATCATCCACCAAAAACTTGCCCAAAAATACCGTTTAATACCTACAACATACACACCATACTACAAATACGTCCCTGACAATGTAATAGAGAACCGAAAATACAAACTTTATTATGACAGAGCCATATTGACTGACAAAACGACGCACTACAACAGACCAGATATAACAATAGTTGACAAAGATAATAAAACAGCATTAATTATAGACATCGCCATTCCTAATACTCATAATCTGCAAAATACAATAGCTGAAAAACTCTCCAAATACTCAGACCTTAAGGATGAAATAACTCGCATGTGGCAATTGAACAATGTCACAATTGTACCGATCGTCCTTTCCACCACTGGTGTTATACCGAAACAGCTCCATAGATCCATCCAAACGCTAGACCTCCCACCCCATATATACACAATTCTTCAAAAAGCAGCCATCCTTAACACTTGCAGGATTGTTCGGAAATTCTTGCAAATCAACCAAAACCAACACCACACCGATTTCCCAAATAGTCTACAACAAACCCCATGTGATCTTCACTTGGCTTAGGCCCGTGATTATCACAAATCACCAGTTCTATGAACTGAGAAAAAATATATAAAAAGAAAAATAATAATAATAATAAAAATATTTATTTATCTCCACAAATTACAATTTTTCTTATAAAATACAAATGGTTATAATTTAAACATAAAATACTGTAATTTGTGGGAGATCTGGAGCCTAAACTAAGCCGGAGCCTGTATTTTAGAACACCAGGTCCCCCCCAAATCTTAAATAGTTGGTAAATATAATTTCCTATAACTATGACAATAACTAAATCCTATAAAAAAGGGGAATAATCAAGTAACATAATAATATTATTACCTATGAACTTATTTTAACATGACATCTTCAGTAAATTAATTAGTAGTTCTACCATTTAATTGAGACACTTACTGTTAATTTTTATTAATACATAATTTAGTGTCGAGTATATTTTACAATATATATTATTATTTTACAACATCAAGCAGTTTTTCTGTATCCTCGTAATTTAGACATAATAGCCATTTAATTAATTTAGTTTTTACTTCTTTTTTACTACAGTTTAAATTCAGTATAGCATTAACTCTAATTATACAAAAACCCACCTCGGAATACGTAAAATCTTTGAGCAAATGAGGTTTTAACAGAAATTGGTTCACACACCGCATATTTTCTTCTGGTTTGGACAGCGCTGTGAATACTTTGCGCAGACAAAGTTGAGTGTTTGCGCGTTACAGACTGTTGTATATAGATTTGACGCACAGTAAGAGCCTCAGTTTCTTTATACAACATAAAAGTAGGAAACAAACGAGGCTTAGAAAAGCCTACCTTTAATACCATTCTCTGGGCTCTTTCAAGTTTAATTTATTTAGTTTTAGCAGCACCTCCCCACGATGTGATGCAGTAACTTACAATGGATTTAACCAAAGCTTCATATACCATTTTCATGGTCTTACTGTCAGCTACTTCACGAAGTTGTTTAAAAATATAACTGAGCTTGCGTACCCTTTGCGAGACAGAGTGAATATGTTTTTCAAATGTTAAATTTGCATCTATTTCAATTCCTAAGTATTTTATGCTTTTGGTAGGACTTATATTAGGACAGGTACAAGTTGGGTTTGGAGGAAAGAAACATTTATGCGCATGGATAGAGGCAGTACAAGATTTATCAACTCTGTTTTGAATTGTGAAGTAGATATATTTCGTTTTTTCTTCATTTAGTGTAAGGGAGTTACTTGCAAGCCATTGACAAATTTGGTTAAATCCAGACTGAGCGATATTAAAGAGTTCCTCTTTCGTATCTGCGAAAAAAGTCAGAGTGGTGTCATCTGCATATGCTGATATTCGGCAGTTTTCAATATTTAATGCACACAGTTCATTTATGTAACATAAAAACAGCGTTGGACCCAATATACTTCCTTGAGGAACACCATATTCCACTGACAATTCTTCACTAGTATAGTCTCCAATCTTAACACACTGTGTCCTATTTTTTAGGTAATCAGCTATCAAGGATAGTGGAGTACCCCTAATGCCTAGGTTATTTAGTTTTTGTAGAAGGTGGGGGACAGAGACCGTGTCAAAAGCCTTTGCAAGGTCAAGGAATATTGTCAGGCATTTCTTCCTTTGATCAATTTTACTAACCAGAAAGTTTACAAATTCGTGAATCGCGTCATCTGTTGAGCGACCAGATCTAAAACCATATTGTAAGTTTGATAATAGCTTGAGGTTTTCAAGGTATTTCATTAGTCTCGTGTTAATTATGCGTTCAAATATTTTCGACAGTGTTGTTAAAATTGCAATTGGCCTGTAATTGTTGACACTGCCTCTATCTCCCGCCTTAAAAATTGGATGGACCGTAGCCTTTTTAAGGGCGTTGGGAAAGATTCCTGCCTCAAAACATCGATTTATTAAATCCGTAAGCACAGGTGTTACTGATCCGGAGATGGTCCTTAGTACCTTAGCATTAATCTTGTCCCAGCCAGGGGAGCAGTCGGTTTTTAGATTTTTTATTGTATGTTCGACTTCCTCATTATCAGTTGGTAGGAGAACAAATGAGTTTAGTGGTGGGTCTCCTAAAGCCTTAATATGTGGAATATGTTTTGGTATTTTCTCCGATAGTTCCTTGCCTATATTTGAAAAGTACTCATTAACTTTGTTAATTGAAACTCCGGGATCTTTGTCATTCATGAGGAGTTCCGAAGATAACTGTTTTTTAGTATTAGTATTTGTTATTGTCTTAATGGCATTCCAAAGCTTTCGAGAGTCATTTTTAGAAGTCAATAGTTGATCTTTTCCGTGCTGTTTCTTTAGTTTTTTAATCAAATTATTACAAAAATTTCTGTATCTTTTATATGAAGTCCTTAATATATCATCATTTGGCTTTGCTTTTAGGGTTTTGTGCATCCTATCCCTAGTACGAATACACCGGAGCATACCTGCCGTTATCCAGGGTTTTATTAGTACTTTACTTCTAGGAACAATTCTCCCAACAGAGTTACTGACAATAAGACGGGATACTATATTAATAAAATTATTCATAGCAGTATTCAAATCTCTCTCCCGATATACGATATCAAAACTAACGTTTGTGCAATCAGATAACAAGTTTTGAATATCAAGTTTTGAGCTCATTTTATTTTCTAATGCATTAACTTTTTCTTTGTGAGTTTTAATACAGAACAAAATCGCTTGGTGGTCAGTAATCGTGGTTAGTAATGTGAATGTGTAACATTTTAATTTTGTTTTTAGAATCACGTGGTCTAAGCACGAATTCTCTCTAGTTGTAGTGTTTATGGCTGGGAGGAGACCATGAAAAGCCACGGTATCTAAATAAAGGCTAGTATCAGAGCTTATGCCTAATAAGTCTATGTTGATATCGCCAACTATAATTATGTTTTTATAAGAAGAAAGTGTATCCAGCAAAGTGTGAAGCGAGTCCAAAAAGTTATCCAGAAAATTAAAACTCGGTGGCCTATAAATTGCCACTAAGACAGTATCCTTATCAATTTTTATTACTAAACAGTTTGCATCTTTGAAACATGGTTCCAATACTGCGCAGTTTAAATCACTCCTCGTATATACTACAATACCATCATTTTGGTTATAATTATCATTAGTTTTGTGCGAGTAATATCCTGGCAGTACAGGCAAGCTCGTCGCATAGGACAACCAACATTCGGAGAGCACAATAACATCACATGAGATTTCTATCCTAGTAAGCAAAATATTTAGTTCGTCAAAATTACAGTTTAAGCTCCGAATATTCTGTTGCAAAATCTTAATATAGTCGTTTGGAGATTTTAAAGCAGAGGAGCATTCCTCGGGGTTACATGTGATAGGGATAGTTACATCGTAGTGGTCAATGTTTTGCATTAAATTACTTATACTATCGAATTTTGCAAAAATAATAACGCAAGTAGGTATATAAAAGTAATAATTATAATCATATCTCCAGTCAAAAGTAATTGATGTATGATAGTAAGAAGGGTAGTAAATAACTTATATCGGCTATGTAGAACATAAATCAACGATCGAAATAGAGGCATTACAATGAGTTCGCGGTACGGTCTAGTTTTAAATTTTAATCTTAGAATTGTGTATTTGGATATTATATGTCGTGGAATTATAGGTAATCTTAATGTTAAAAATATATTATGAATCTGCATGCATTGTTTTAAAATCATTATGTAGTTTTTATTGAAAATTGCAATTTTTCGTTTTAAGTATAAATAATTTAAACGTACTAGTCATTGAGATTTAAGTTTCAGGAAGTCTTCTTCGCACGTAATGAGGATGGCCGGCATTCCCTCTTTTTCCCGTATATAGACTCTTCCATAAGAAGTCTAGCTGCCTGCATAGCTATATTTTTTGACGCATTCCCTTGCTAGGTAGTATAGGCGTCTTCCGAGCGTGGTGAGGGATTCTGCTATATAAACTGGTCTTGGTTGACCTTCAAGCTTAAGATGGGATGTGCTGAGCTTTTCTTTTCTTCCTTTGTTGAATGTTTTCGAAGCTTTTATTAAATTTTCCTTTACAGAACTCATAGAAAATTCGACTATTATAGGGCTTAGTTTGTTCAATGTTTTCCTAGGTCTGTATATTTTACGGATATCGATATCTTGCACCTCAACATTGAGTCTCACCAACCTTTTTCATCAAGCTGACTAACGTTGTTTTATTTTCCGCTTGAGTTATTGGTATATTATTTATTTCAATACATGATAATTTTGAGTTTCGCTCAAGCAATTCAACTTTTTGCTCTAAAACTTTAAGTTGTGTTTTAAATATTGCATTTTCAGATTTTGATTGCTGAAGTTCCTTCAAAATATCATCATATTTTTCGGACATATATTCTATGGATTTTTTTATTTCGCTATTTTGCTGAGCCATCTTTTTCATATCCTCATCAAACTTTTTAGTTTGTTTGTTTTGTTGAAGTTGAACATTAGTTAAAATATCTCTAATCTCAGCTAGGTTTGAGTCCCCGTGTTTACGTTTTTGACGGCGAGTAATAGTAGTTTGATTACCGTTCTCTGGATCCGAGCCAATCATATCCGATGTTGTATCGGAGTCTTGAGTCATAGTTTTTGTTTGCAGTAAGTGTTGGGTAGATTTTTCGGGTGGGGTGCGTCGAGTAGACATAATAACAAAGATTTATGTTATTGAGGCTCACTGACTGCGCTTGCTGGGCTTGAGGATATAGTAGGGTGTTTCAAAAATTTAAAACAATTTCTGCAATTCACGAGGTTTGAACGTCCGACCCGCCGGGCGGATGCGGTTGCTTATGCAACTGAGCTATGTGTTCGATATGGTAGTGGGCGAAAAATAGTAACAGTTTCGGGTCACAATCAAAAAGTTGAATGGGTACAAAGGTCAGTCTTTTGTTTGCTTCGTTGATGAGTATGTAGGTGATAATTTTTATGTGCACAGACCGTCACTTTGTGGATATTTTTATTGATTTATCACTGTTTTGATAATTGTTTAGTCACAATGTTTACACCAATATATTCGATCCGACACTGTGTTTGATTTAGTTTATAATATAAGTATGAACTCGGCGATTTGAATATTATTTAGATTTAAATTTAAGGAGAACACAAAAACACGTCTGCTCCATTCGACAGTTCCGGGGGGGGGGGATTAATAAGTTATTTATAAAGCTGTAGCCTTTTAAAAATCTTCAGCATATATCATATATGTGAGTAAATAGGTAAAAGTAGAAACTGACTGTTCCGAAAACCGCTGGTTCTAAAAGCATAAAATTTTGCATATTCCGTGTGCAAAATAAAAGATGATTAAAAATTACACTCAAAATTACTGGGTGAAAAATTGGGGTTGGAAATTTATATCAAACTTCGCTATTTTAATAGCGCTTACAAACTCACAGTATTCACTCATTTTACTAGAAACGTTGTTCCTCTTTTTTGAGCCGCGGGGCTTTGAACATTATTTTTACTGCTTGTCCCGTTGATCAGTTAATGATCAAGAATAGAGCTAATAAAATATGATTGACTTGGACTACCCACGGAGATGGAGAACCGGGGCGGGTAACTAGTACATTAAGGATACATTTTGTTACTATTTACCTACATTCCACAATATCCTACAACGCATGTGTGTTCAAAGGTTTTTACTATGCGTGTACTATTTATTTATCATCGGTTGCGGCCGCGTTGAGCACCACATATATACCTACTTAGCTACCTAACCTACCTATGTACTTACTCTGTGAGAAGCCTCACGTTCCCCGCCTTCTCTTATAAAACAGTCTAAGACGGCTTGTATTGCCTGTCATAAAGCTTTTAGTATCGTCTCTAAATACAACAGACAGACGGACGGCATAAAAAATATAGAGCAATTTAATGTTTCCTCTAAATGTGGGTGACTTTTGCCAGACATTCTTATGCGTAATGTTTGTTATATCACTGCCATATTCTCACTAGCCTTGCGCTATGCTAATGTTGTACATGATTTTGGTATAAAGATTTAAGTAAATATTTAGATAAGTGCGCAAATATCGGATAATTTGACCTGGTCAAACTTCGATTCGATTCCAACGCAGGACAATCATATGTGAGCATGAGCATGTATGTTTGTTATAATTATCTATATAAACACGTATTTATGTAGCGACTCCCGCCCCTTCGCATTGTTTTTAATACAATACAATATTAAGCTACACGTAAAAACCCTTCTCTTGAAGCACTCCATCTATTGTTAAAAACTGCATTAAACTCCGTTGCGTAGTTTAAATATGTAAACAGACGGCGGAAAGCGACTTTGTTTCATACTATGTAAAGAAGATATCGGCTATCTGGTTACCTGCTTACTTTGGAATCAGATTATGTATAAAATGCCCCATGATATCTATTATTTAATAAGTAACAGCTTCCGCTCCGCGGTTTCACTCGTGTTCCCGGGGGACCTACAACTTTCCCGGAATTAAAGGTAGTCTATGTCCTTTCCTAGGCTCTAGTACATATCAAATTTTATCAGTACTGTCGTGAAGCGTAACAGACAGACAGAGTTTTTTCGCATTTATGTTATTTTAATAGACTTTTTGTTCGAATTAATTATAATAATAGTGTAACCGCACAGTGGTATTCCCACAGGTGTACAATGTTATCTACATAGATAAGGCACACATGTTCGTTATTAGGTATTCGCCACCGTTCACTCATTGTGTTTGTCAGTCAGTAGGTACTCATAAACGTGTATAGACTTCAAACATTTTGTTAGCATCAATCATTCGCGCGCTCGTTGTATTGGCATAAATATGTATGCGGTTGGCGGTTTAGGCGCAAATTCCATATCTAGAAAAAAAACGAGCATGTACAAACCTACCTAGCCTTCTGAAGGTCAACTTGCTTTTTTGTTTATCATTTATCGATATAAAAACATGTACTTAAAATTATGGACCAGTTGCCCGTCCTCGGATTCGGTTGCCCTGCGCTATATTTAGTTTATAAATACTTTATCGCTTTCACGTTATATTTTATTTTTTATCGTCCGTAATATACTCGTAACAAGCGTACTTACTCTCTACAGTCATAAATCATTCAACAGTCGATCTGATATCTCCCGAGTGCTGTAAACTGTATAAAATTTGATGTATTCATTTACTAATGCTTGTTTGCTGAATAAATTATGTTATCTAGTGTAAATTATGAATCAGTTTAGAGTAATTAATGTTTAATTTTGCCAAACATTGATGAAGAAATCTTCATTTTATCTATTGTACTATCGGGCTTCGGCATTTGTCGAGGGGCGACATATAAACGAACAATGTTCACATATGTACATGTTATTGAGATAAGATGTTTGTCGCAGCACGCGTTGAGTCGGGTGGGCGGCGTGATATTCTGCGAGTCGTCCCAGCGCTGGGCGGGCTCGGCGGCCGAGCTGGGCGCGCTGTGGTCGCGGGCGGCGGGGGCGGGGGTGGGGACGGGGGCGGGGGTCGGGGTCGGGGCGGGGGTCGGTACGGGGGCCGGGGCCGGCGGGGTGCTCGCGTGGCCGCGGCGCGCCGCCGTCACGTCGCTGACGCACCCGCGCATGTTCCACTACCTGCACGCGAACCTGGACGACTTCCTGTTCGTGCAGATGGTGGACGTGACGCACCTGGTGCTGGCCGCGCGCCCCGCCGTGCTCGACATCATGCGCACGTGGATACAGTGCGCGCTCACGCTCGACTGCATCATGCCTATAGGTGAGTCTGAGGTCTGAGTGCACTGCCGACTGGCGAGGGTACACCGATACTACATCTAAGTTAATATTAAAACATTCCTCATTCAAGGCTCTTCTCAGTAAAAAACAACTATCAGAACCGATCATTAAAAGTGACTATTCATAAGTGCTTTATTGAGGATTTGAGGCCTATTTGAATAAAAAAGATTTTGATTTGATTTGATTCTTATCTATGTAAAGTACAGACACGGTCTAGACAGGAAGTAGTTACGACAGCCCATGAGCAATACCAGGAACTTCCCCATGCTTTATTATCATGAAGCGTCTTTAATGCCTCCAAGTTCAATGACTTAAAAGACGTTTCAACAGGAACAGCTAAGTAAGTGCAGTGCTGCACCCCAGCGAAAGCAATGTGGTAGTATTATCCATATGATAGTAAATCGTGAATTCCATTTGTATAACTCATTGCTCTTATGCACAGACAAATGCACATAATGAGTAATGATTTCAATTATTTTCGCTCATTGATAACATACAAATTTATTTTTGTTTTCTGACTCACCAGTTTGAATAATATTGTTTGAAAAATGTTCTGTAGGTTTCCGTTCAATCTCGAATTTCAATATAGTTATCATATTTATTAGTAGATACCTATAGGTACAATACTTAATTACATTACCGAAAGTGTGGTAATTGTATCGTGAAGCGAGCCGCGCGTGAGTGGCGGTCGTGAATTCGTATTTATTTGATAAACTATGACCGATATAATGAGAGATCTGTCATCTATTTTAAATTTTCCTCTATACTATATTGGTATTATTTTTTCAATACCTACTTGCCATGTCTTGTACTTAATGTTATATTGCAATGGTTTTAATCTATATTTTTGAGAGCCTCTCCTATTTGCAAGATAACTATAGATTGATCAGTCTAAGTCATTTAAGCTTAATCTTGAAACTAGACATAGGTTTACTTAATCACATTTCTTTAAGTCGTACCTATATGATCTCAATGATACTAGCTCTGAGAAGACTCGAAATAGCCAATCAATCCAAATCATCATTATCATCAGCTCATATACGTCTCCATCGAGGAGCTCGAGCCTCCCTTAACAATCCAAATACTTAATAATAATAAATTATGTCTATACTTATGTAAGTTTATAGTGATGATGTGTGTGGGCACAGGTGCCCAATCAGGCGGGTGCAGGTTCGACAAGAAGCCCCAGTACCGGTACTCGGGGTGCCACGGGCAGGACGCGTCGGCGCTGAGCATCATCCTCGGCATGCGGTCAGGGTTCGAGGAGGCGCAGTACGCCGTGCGCCGCGGGGGTCGTCCGCTGTGGCGTCGAGCTCCGCAGGCTGACTCCCCCGCCGCCAGCACCAGCGCCAACACCACAGAAGACGACCGGGCCAACCCACCCCCTCCCTCTGCCCCCCATGTCCCCTGAACTACCTGCTACTCCACGGTGCCACAACACCATGTCTACACATCGCTTTTCTACAAGAACAACGTGACATCTCTCATACAAAAGGATATTTTTTAATTATTGATATTTAGAACCGTGATATACCGGCATTTCAAAATTGTTTTTCCGTCAGTAAAATTATCAATATTTTAAGAATTTATCAACGCTTTAATGTTTAAAATTGCTCTCCTGTAATGTTGTAGTTTAAATAATGTCACGTTGTTATGGTAAAGAAGCGAATGCTTACGAATAATAAATATCCTGGGACATCTTTAAATACACAAATTCCAAACTAAGCTTCAAAGTGAGCTTGAATATACCCAGTAGATACAAAAGCTAGTTCAAAAAATACGTCGTGCATACCTAGGCCCACAATTGACCACAAATTTTGCTACTTCGCGACATGTGATCCCAGATAATACTTGTGTTATTTGTTATGTGATATTTATTGTAAAAAAAAAAGTTAATTATCCTCCGTCTGTGATGTAAACGTTTGGAAATGTTTTTTTTTTATTTCGATAGCGAGTCTAACGTTTAAAGTGGATTCATTCAAAATTAATACTAGCGTATTTTAAATTTATTGAATATCGTTTCGGGGCCTCCCGAGTCGGCAACGAGCGATGATGATAAAATTTGATAAAAAAAATACTAATAATTATACCTACTTGATGATTCACATACTTTCTTAATACTTCATTACCATTTAGTGTAAAACATATATACCTGCATAATATCGATGATCGAGATGTAAAAAGTACAAGTTATACAGTAAGTAAAAGTAGATAGATAAGATGTAGATAAGTCGGACATAATAATATTGCAATTGATAACTTTCCGTGTTATTGTAGTCATTATTATAGACCGCACGTGCATCTGTCTCGCTCGTTAGTACACGAATAATGTTGCTGTTTCATCTCGAGTACCTACTGTTTGTATGAGATGGCAAATATTGTTCGAAATTTTAAAGGTAGCCTTAATTAACCTGCCTATATTTCTTGGTAAACTCATTTTGAAAAACGGTTCCCGCATAGTTCTCTAACCTGTGAAAGTATTTTCCAACCCGAATTGGAATAGACGTTAATATACTAATTTATATGTTCGTTTTTAGTTAATCTTATCTGAATGTGAAATACGTGAGATTATATGACTATTGTGTATTACATATAATATGTATGAGATTTGTTTTGAACGATTGAATATTTACCCGTTTATCGTGTACGTGTAAATATATAGGTATTTATTTGAAATATTTTATTATTAAATACATTTGTATGAGTGGCGTTGCAGAATGTACTTATAGGTGAAGTGTCTTAGCGCATCTGTAGCTTAAAACTTACATTGGTCAGTGAAGAAATCTTTACCTGTTCTGAACAAGTGATACTATATTTCGACGGTCCCTACGTTCATAAAGATATGTCAAAAACCGAGGTTTACAGGAGAGCGTAATTTATGTTCATACCGCTAATTACTTACTTGTTTGGTTATAGGTACGATCTGTAATTGAAATTATATACATAATATTTAAAACTAGCTGCCTCCACGCGGTTCCACCCGCGTAGTTCCCGTTCCCGTGGGAATACAGGGATAAAATATAGCCTATGTTACTCAGTGATTATGTAGCTTTCTAATGAAAAAAGAGTTATTAAAATCGGTCCAGTACTTTTTGAGTTTATTCGTTACATACAAAAATACAAATATTTCCTCTTTATAATATTTATTTTTATTTAAAAAGAAACTAATATAGGTATGTGCATATGAATAATTTAAAGCCAATATGCAATTAATAGGTATTTTTGACATGTCTTTATGTACGTAGGGACCGTCAACTTCTGTACACTCGCTATGGCGCTTATCATCCGCACGCTGCGCCGGCGCATTGTAACATCCGCTTGCCTCATGCGTCTCGCTGCAGAATATGTATTTATCAATATACTCGTACTTATAAGGTTATTAGGCACTATTACCATGATGGTATCAAATTAGACTGCCACAGAGCCGGGTTGCTGGCGACCGGTGAGAAACTTGCTTTATGTTTTATATGTATATTTTACGGCACACGACTGAA
This sequence comes from Thyatira batis, assembly GCA_905147785.2. Classification (NCBI taxonomy): domain Eukaryota; kingdom Metazoa; phylum Arthropoda; class Insecta; order Lepidoptera; family Drepanidae; genus Thyatira; species Thyatira batis. The sequence goes on from LR990489.1 coordinate 11,941,056, forward strand.
AGGTTGTGATACATAATATGGCGACGGGAAACAAATAAGTTGTTGTTTACTTTAGTTCGTGAAGTACAATGTGATATACTTAAGTATTAGTTGTTAATGTTTGTGTGAGTGCGCGCGAGTGCGACGCCGCGACGTGGCTCGCTGTCCGGTACATAGGGCCTTTATTTTGTTAGTTTTATGCTTAATCGTCAAAAGTATTATGATTAATTTACAGTATCAATTATATTGTCTAACGTAAAGCGCATTTTCGTTCAAATTAAATACATGTGATTTATAAACATTATATACCTACACGTAAATAATTTGATACTTATAAAATTTGTAATTGAGATATTGTGAATAGTCGATCCATCTGTATTATTATTTTGAGTGGACAGCCAGCCAGGATTAGACTGACGGACACGTACAGTAGGCAACAAAATATGTACAATCACTGAACTTGGAATCAAGTGTCAAGACCTCTCAGACAGTTTTGTTCCCGACTGTACGTATACCGTACGGATCAAAATTATGTGTTTAAGAAATATTCGTTTAATTTTAAATATCAGGAGTGACAAACGAACTGATCATAAGGCTGGGTACTGACGGGGGGGTTATCATATTAAAATATAAGTATTCGTGCAAAGCTCGAACTCACTTGATGTTAGAACAAGGGGTAGCATAGATATGCTCGCTGCGATGGTACCTTATACCGGTCAGTACTCACCTCAAAAATATCACCAGTGTCTGAGAAATAATCATTATAAGCGTCATGTAAAAACTCTGCACGATTTTCCAAATGTGGCACCCATTGTAAATCTCTGTGGATCGTCGAAGATGCCAATTTCATAATACATTGGTTTGGTGCGCGCGTAGTGAGAGACAATGGTCGTGGGACCGGCGATGTAACAAGAAATCCGCTTTGTCGACGATTGTGAGTGATCATATCCAATGTAGCCACATTTATAAGCTAGAAATAGTTTGATCAATGGCATACGTATGAATGGAACGTAAATAACATACGTAACGTGTGTACGACTGCCATAACAGATAGGTAAATACACTGTGAAGCGATCCTCATAGTCTAGAGTCTAGACCGCGGCGCGGCCGTACTAACCGTAGACGTAGTCTAGACTATACAGTACGGCCGCGCCGCGGTCCCATGCAACTATATATGTCGTTTAATATAAGGATCTCATGGTTACTTAATTACAAAATCATTTAAGTGCTACATTATATGTAATAGTTTAATGATTTATAGTGTAATGACCAAATTGTAAATACGTTTCGACGCGCTTAGTGCATATTGTGTACGCGTGATACTGCCCGGCTGATCGATTTTATAGTTCACAGAATATATTTTTTTATTTTATTTTTAAAGTTATCTTTGAGGGTGTTCTTGGCGAATCGTTTGTCTCTTTCTGACATATAGCTCAACCCTGGGACAAAACAGACTTTTTGGTAGCTTTGTAAGTAATTTTAATTTAAAGTTTCATCCTTGAAGGATGGTTTAATCAGATCACCCGGGCAGTATTAGAGATAGGTATAATAATTAATTACGAATAATACAAACTGATTATAATAATGTATCGCGGTTTAATGCACTTACTTCTATCCATGTTTTATACTCGTCCCGCTCAGCAGTAAGGAATAGTACATTTTTATACCATACTCAAATTGTCGCAATTTCAGTACATACCCATGTGAAATCTAGTCGTTAATTTACCAAATATGTAATTTGTTTACAAGGATGCGTTCACATACTCCATCTACCTAGTATCTTGTATGTGGACGCATCCTTCTATAAAAAGTAATCTAATTTTGCCTAAAATGTTTCGGATCCATTTTCTTTCAGAATTTTGGAGAATTTTACAATTTATAATTCTGGAACACTTTTTTATGTATATTCTTGATAACATACATATCTGTAAAGTAACGAACCTTACATTTGAATAATGGATGAGTTTCTTGAGACTATTTTTGCTTTATGTCGATACTGTAATTTGACTGTAATCTTGCCCATAATTATGTAAAAAGTGATTAGTGATATAATATTTTTTGGTATTTATTTTCTATATCTACATTGTAACGAGCGATTATAGAAATATGTTGGAATAATTTCCATTATCCAAAAAATCAATATTACCCTCGCACTAGTAAGTAGATGTAAATTAGTATGTTAAATTGAAAGTTCTCTATTCTTTATTGTACTCTATCGTTGCAGAATGGTATCTTATACAGTTGGTTCGTAGCTTGGTAACTCCACACTGGTGTCAAAATCATAGTTGTATATTATGTAATTAGAACGCTGTATTTAATCTTCGGTAGCGACTACTTAGCTTTTATCGAGAAAACGAAACAAATCATTTGTAAAACTATAAAAAGTTGGAGCTTCGTTATTATTTTACGAAGCCATGTAGTTATCATCCATATAATGTAGACGTAAAACAGTGAGACAATGACCTCCGACGTTGTCTAGCGTACCGTACCGTACCTACGTATAAAATAGTGCAGCTTTTACATACGCATATCTTTATTGACAAATAAGAATTATTTATTAAACGATGATTATGGTCACGGATTGATGTGTTGGTTTTATTTAAATTAATTTACAGATTTTCAATCATCATCATCATCTCAGCCATAGGACGTCCACTGCTGAACATAGGCCTCCAGATTTTCAATGTCTCGTTTTAAATGCACGGTAGATTTTATCAGTTATTTAAAACAATTATATTTTTATTCATTTATATATACACAAGACTTCTAAGGACGCCCCTAACTATAAAATATCTGTTTGTGGCGACCCCACAAACTTGATTTTAGCTTTACACTTACCCCCCCTACACATCAAAAAAATAAATTAGTTTGAACCACTGGTCCGATTTGAAAATTTTTTTCAGCATTAGATAGTCCATTCATCGAGGAAGGCTATAGGCTATATCACGCTACGACCAATAGGAGCGAATCACCATTTATAGTAGGTAATACAGGTTATATGTTGCAGGAGGTTGATCAAAATATGTACTAACAATTATAATATATCATTTTTATATTGCATCTTCAATATAGTAAAAATAATATAAAACTCAAATGTTTGTGTAAAAAATATAAATACAGTATGTTTAAATTATATCAATTATATGGCATTGCAGACAGACTTGATATGCAGCTGACAAACTCAAATTCATCTATATATCGATTTAAACACACAAGTAAAAATATTTTAGTTATTACAAATATTTTGTTTTAAAAATAATATAATAACAGTGCTTATTTTGTTATAATAATTAAGCTTTAGAAAGGCATGAAAGGAACTTTTATATAGAGTTTATTTAACAGCTATATCTGTACTCTCGCAACGAACATATTTGTACTACAATGAGATACAAATTCATTTATATACATTATACATGTTTTACAGTGCATTGACTAGATTTACTTTGTGCTTTCATTTACTTTATAATACCTACTATTTGTTAGAATTTATTTATTAGACAGGTCTTCCTTTTTGATCCTCAGAACTTGTAGTTAAAAAGTATTGATTGGTTTAAAAAAATATTGACCTTAGAAAATTGAGACAATGCTAAGCACAAATAACATACTATTTTCTAGTTTACACGGCAAACCAAGAAATCTTTCCATGATACATAAATTATTTTTTAGTACTCATATGTATAATATTCTTCAAAAATGTTAGACATGCCCAGAGGCCCCAGAGAGCTGCTATCGGCAAGGTCAGTTATACATCTAATTATAATGATCTAATTTATTGCATGATGTTAAGACTTAAACGCCATAAGATTTCCTAAAACCAAAAAAACACACTTTTAGACAAGTCATAAAATTAGTTCTTAGGTCAACTAATATAATAAATTACATTCTAAACAAATTCACATCGATCATCAAGCAACATCATAATTTTATTAACACTCAGACCTGGGAATCCAGGATTTCTTTAATTATTAAAAAGTATTAGAAATAGTCTTTAAGTTTTCTTAAACTATTAATAAAGTTAAAATTTACTAAAGTATATAAATATAAAATGTATTGCATAGAATTGTCTAAATTCATATTAATAGATTTATAAAATTTATTTCATTCTAGTAGGCATATCGGACTATAATTAGTACATATGATTTTACATTTACGTAGGGTCTATCGTCACTCATGATTTCTATGTTTTATTTTGACCTATATATGTATAATAAATACTCATGAATGATGTGAAATATAATACAGAGTCCTCTAATAATACAAAAGCTTATGTTAGTCAGATATTGACAAAATTGTAACATGTTACTTTAATATATCAATCTGTATAGAATATTTGAGATTTCAGTAAAGTGCTGTAAATATTCGTGCATCGTTTAATACAAGCTAAGTACCACAGTATATTCATTCTCTAGCTACGCACAATTAAAGTTAGGAGTTAGAATTAACAAAAATATACCCTTTACTTAAAAACAGTACTCATGTATGAACAGCATTTTCATTGCCTTGTAAAGAGGCTGATAGAATTTTACCTATTGTATTTTTCTATGCATGTAAGAGATCTGATTAAAGACAACGTAGTGAAATACTAAAAGTATCGAAGCTGCACAAGAATACATATTAATCCTATTAATATAATATTCCGATAAAAATATGTGTTTTTAAGTATAGGGGAAAGAAACAATTTGCCCTATTCTGAAGTTACTGAATAATCTTGTGTTTGTTTCTTACGCAGGTTTCTCCGTCTTTTTCTCGTCATCTTTGAACAGCAGTGGAATCATGCCCAGGAAGCAGCCCAGTGTGATGCCCAGTACTCGGCCCTGAAACATTAGATTTTAATGTTTTACTTTCATTTATGAAAATATTTATGGGAAAAGAATGTGGCAGAATATTTATTATTATGAATTTACTACATCGTTAACTAGTGGTTCTCCTCGGTTTTACAAGTGTTCCCAGGGGATTTCCAATTAGGATATAATACTTTATATCCCGGGAAAAATTTGCTAATTCAATTAGCCGTAGCCTATGGGCTCTTTCAATTTAGACGTTTGGTGTCGCACCGCTGCAGCGCCGAAGCGGTGCGTTTGTCGTACTGCACACGGACGGTCGTTTGTTTTCATACAAAGCGCTCGGTACGGCAACAGTGCGGCGTCGGTACCGCGTACGCTTGACAACGGGACGGCAGCGTCGCAAACTCCACGTGCTCATTTCGCTGTTGAATAGTGCGGTGAACGGACGATTTCATCGATTTCATTTATTTGTTTACAATTAAAATGGATGATATAAACGTGGAAGAATTTATAAATGAAATTGAAATACGTCCTGCTATATGGAACTTTTAACTAATTCAAGTAATTCGTAGGAACATTCTCTAGACATTCTTAGGTAATTAAAAATTTTTATTGGATCTTGTTTTAATCTAGGATAACGATTATGGAAATCACCAAAATTACATGTTATCGAAAACATCGGTGATGCTCTTTTACGGGGACGTCGTTTTTGTTTCTGTTTAATATTTTTCAACAAGAGCACTAACAGTAATGTTTCTTCGTCAGAGTCCATGACTAAACTGATGTCAAATATATTTTTAAACATCACTAGCATACAAACGGACGGCAGTCAGATACGCTTTCAATTTAGGCGTTTGGTACCGGACTGCTAACGTACGGCAGCGGTGCGGCAGCGGGTTATAACTAGCGGCACCGTAAACGTGCGGCAGCGGTCCGACACGAAACGTATAAATTGAAAGCGCCCTATGTGTTATTTCAACCTGATACATTTTTGGTTTGGTCAACATTGCAGTTAACTTTATCCTATAAATATTATAGCAAATAATACCAACATTTCTCAAGCATTATTTTTACCATGAAGTATTTATCCATCTATGAATACTTACAACATTAGCGAAGCGCCTGCTAATAGGCATGTCAAGCTGTACTGGGCTGAGCTTGGGCGCGCCGAGGCCCACCATGGCGGCGGCGCGCTCCACGTAGTACGAGGAGCCGATGCCGATCACGTCGCTGAACGTGTTCCCCAGCGCCGCCGCCGCCATCGTCGACAGAGTTATGTACGCGCTCATACTGCTCTCTATGCTGTCGCCCTGGTAATATATTAAGTTTTTACTGTATGTTGCTGTTTTACTGTATCCACACTTGTGCAGTGGTAAAGCCTGGTATGTGGGGAAATGCTCGTGTACCGGCGCTCCTCAAGATTCGGCTTGTATGACCGCAAGGTTGGTCAGGCCATGGGCTGGCAGGCTGTATGTTGACTAAGGATATTGCATGAAAATTGTGACAGATTTATCTATGAAACACAGCTTTATATAAGGCACTGACTCCCCATAGCTTTGTTTTACCCATGAAGTTCCCATTCCTGTAGAAGTATAGGGGCAAGTAAGCCTATATTACTTCTTGATAGTGTAGCTTTCAATTGGTGAAGGAATTATTCAGATTGGTCAAGCAGTTTTGGAACCAATTTATAACAAAAGATCAATTATTTCCTCTTTATAATATTCGTGTACATGGAGATAAGATCTTAAAGTATGTATATAGATTTATGAAGAGGATAAATCATACTTACAGCTATTATCATGATGAAGTTGTCCAAAAATCCAAATCCGATGAAGGGTATTGAGTTTGCAAGTGATACTGAAAAATATTTTGCAATGTTTAATATTGTAAAAACTAAATTAACTTGGTTTTATTTATAAGTAAAACCAATACATATTGCAGTTAAAAATAGATTATTCTCATGATGATTTCTTTAAAGTTTAATTATTATGTTTACAGACATAAAGACTAGTGTAGTTGTAAAGTTTATGATAAATAAACCAAGCATTAAGATATGTATATAGAATTGTTTGTTTTCACATAATGAAATAAGTGTCATGTGAGTGATAAGCACTTACAGTGAAACAGCTCCTTAGTTGTTGGCTTTGGTACTGTTGCAGCTGAAAATTAACAAAAAATATATCAACTGCCTGTGCCATACAAAAAAATATGTATCTATTTGGTATCTTTATCTAGATCACTTACTACAAGATTACTATTAGGTACAGATTGCTTGATATAGTGATTAGATAATTTACATTAGAAACTTAAAATATATAAATGGTTTATGTAACATTTATACTTTTTTATATAAGGAATTATAAATAGAAATGTAGTATGTATATACATATAGAAAACTATTTCAATGGTTACCTAAATATTAAACAGTCTTATGTAAAAAGCTCATTAGCATGTAAGTTTGTACATTCATCTTTATAGTACAGAAATAACTTTTTACAAATTCTAGGTAAGTCAATGACATCATGCAGTAAACACAGCTTCAAACCAGTTACACCCAGTTGTTTTATATACTTTGCTAATTAAAGTTCACTTACCATATTTTTTCTTCAGCCAGTCCTCCGGTACAGGGCAGTAGGTGCCTGTAGGATCGACATCACCTAGTGTGGGCACTTTACTAGGTCTCCCCAACTTAGTCCTCCATCGTCGTGCAGCAAGTGTGTCTGAGTAATATTCAACATTCATGAAATTCCATTTATGTTAATGGACCACAACTGTTTATTGCTACTCACCTTCAAATTCTTCTTTGATCCGATTGGAGTCATATTCCTGAAGTGCATTGAACAGTACTTTCCTTTCTTCGTCATTTAAATGTAACACAAGTTCAGTAGCGTGAACTTTTGTAAGAGGTCCAGTTATTTGTGTAGGTTCCTCAAAATCCTTCGAAGTCGGTCCTAAGCCTAAATTGCGAATATTTAGCGCGACTGGTACAAATAAATGAATATTGGAACATCCTACTGTGGCACTGTGTCGTATTTGTAACTTGGATGGACTCAAGTAGCAACACGTACTATTTTTTATTGCAGTAGGGCTAAAACACCGTTTTAAAACTTGTGCTGATTTCATATTTTTGAGTAATTTTCACGAAACCTAATCAAAACACAATTTATTTGAACAGAATATTCTTTCTGCACGTAGGTATCCTACAGTATGAATGAAAAACGTTCCGTTACACTTATGTATATGTCAAACCATAACACTTTACATTTGTTGCCTACGTATAATGGAAAATAAAAGATGAATAGCGCTGCACCCACCATAATATTGTAGCGTTCTTTGATTATTTATTATTCAACTCTTTATCATTTTTGGCTCTCGGTTATTGAGTTTGGTGTTATTTATTTTAATTTTTTGGAATAAAGTGTTACGGCATAACCAACTTTGCCTGTCTTTTATCGAACTTTAATATATCTCTATGGTCTAATTTAGGGGCTTTTGACATGACAAGATACTTCTGTCAATGTCATGTTTAAATTGACATAATTTTATCTACTCTACTTGCCGATCGGCAATCAGAAAGAATCCCCAATTTACTTGACCTAAGGTGCAAGAGCGAATGAAATCATAATTTAAAAATAATAAATGTGTAAGTAAAAAGTGGTTTTGTTTGTGCAAAGACGTAAGGATATAATTTACTCTATTAATAAAATAAGTCGCAGTAATGTGATGAATGTTGTCATTGTTGACATTGGACGGTGATTGCATGATGTTTGGCTTATTGCAGGCCAGGTACATCTTCCGACGGTGTGAGTGAAATAGAGACAACGTTGGAGACCACCATGCACGATGTTGGAGGGACTGGTGGCGTGGGTTCTGAACAACTATCTCGGGAAATACGTAGAGAACTTGAACACAGATCAGCTGAGTGTTGCTCTTCTGTCAGGTAAATTTCCAATAAGATGTCTTGTATACAAACATGTAGGGTCATTGCTCTAGACATAAACGGTATTTTATGCGAATGTTTAACTTATACTTTATTAAATAGGTGTTTTATTTACTGATATTAAATTGATGGCACCAATTTATTCTTGATAACTTGTTATGCAGGAAAGGTAGAGCTAGAAAACTTACCATTAAAGAAAGATGCTCTCCGTCACCTGGGCTTGCCTGTGGAGATCAAAGCAGGGTTTATTGGCAAGGTGCAGCTGCAGGTGCCGGTGCGGCAGATACGTTCCGCACCGTGGGTCATCGCTATAGAGAAGCTGTACCTTGTTGCTGCTCCTGTTAATTTGGATGAGGTATGCACATCTCTGTACAGATTATTTTGACAATATATACGAGTTCTTTAATGAGAGGATATTTTATTTTATTTATTTTATTTGATGCAGTTTTTTGTTTTCAATGTATTTGTACATGAGTTCACTGGGTCTATTACATAATTGGTTACAATTAGTTTCAATATCCAAACTGGTTCATATTGTGTTTATGCAACTGCATATTCATGTCTTAATAGCACTATTTGCTTACTGTTCTTGACTTTTAATGAAACTATATTATATATTTCATTAGAGGAGAGTTATTTCTCAATTAGCAATTAAATTATTAAGTTAAAATGTATGTTAATTTATACTTTTATTACAACTAGTTGAATTTATTTATATATTCCACAATAACTAAATAAAATAGGTAATTACATTAATTATATTATTAACTAAAAACTATATACAATAAAAAATAACTTACTTAAATTACTTACTTAATTTAAATTTAATTTGTTTTGTTATGAATATTTTTGACCTAATGCTAATTTTATGAAATTTTATTGATATTTTGCATTACTATTAGCTGCATGCATAATGTGACTCTTTTGGCTTTAAGCTGTGACTCAACCAAAAATAAATGATTTTATCCTAGTTATATTATTAATGCGAAAGTTTTTGAGAATGTGTGGATGTTTGGTTTGTTACTCTTTCACTTAACAACCGTTCAGGGGTTCTGGATGAAATTTGGCACATAGTTAAAATATGTATTGGAATAACACATGGACTACTTTTTATCATGGGTTAATTTGAGATCCCAGAAACTGTGGGGATGAATAAATAGACTTCACACTATTAATCCATTGTGATTTATCCATCCAGTCATTGCTATCTACATTAAGTTAAGTGTTTACTCTTAATAGACTCTGTTTAAATAAAAATATAATCATCTAATGTTAATAGAAACAACATAATACCCAATTTATAAAAATACATATGATCTTATCAGCAATTTTGTGATGTAACTGTTAATATCTCATGAACTTTGTTTACTTGATAAAAACTTGATATAACAATGTCATAGTGTAGATAAAAGTCGGAAATATACAAAGCATGATTCAGAAGAATTTTTGTTTCTGTAAAATAATATGATATTGGCTTGTTTTTTTTTTAGAGTCAGTAAAATATTTTTTTTTACTAAAGATCTTTTTGGATACATCATTAGAGTGTGAGTCTCGCACTTTTACTATATTTCAGTAACATTCTTTTGAAAAATTTAGAGTGTGGTATGGTGCTCCAGTCTATACTAATAATAATATTACCTGTGAGAATGGGATCTACATGGGTAAAACCGTAGGGCGTAGGCTTGTTATTTTAATAGTATGCTTCATCATCATCATCATCATATCAGCCATAGGACATCCACTACTGAACATAAGCCTCCCCCATCGTCTTAAGTTGTATATCTATATGCTTAGACGTGCAGATATACAACTTAGTACATACAACTTTTTGTTCTCAAACTATTGATTCTTAAACTAGTTATTAATTTTGCTAACTCAATCTTTGTTAATGATACCCAGTGGGACAGCAATGTGGAGGCTCACATCGCACACGAGCGCAAGGTGGCGCTGCTGGACGCGCTGGAGGCGCAGTGGCGCGCCGAGCACGAGGCCAGCGACGCCGGCTACTACGCCACCTCCTACTCCTCTTGGCTCAGCTACGGGACCGGCCTGCTCGCTAATATTGTTGAAAACCTGCAGGTCTGTCACCTATCCTGGGACATTTTTACACACGGCCAATCTAATTGCAAACTTTGTAGAGCTTGTGCTATGGTAACCAGATAGCTAATATACAAATTTGAAATACATACCTATATAGTTATTGACATTCAGACACAGAACAAACAGACAGGGTCAAAGTGTAATAACACACTATCACATCCCCAATGCTATTTCCACTTATCACCATGCTAACAATTGGTCAGCTTTTCACTGCACAACAAATTTTCAAAAGAGACTCACTATGATTGATTAAATTGCGACGCTATTAAATCTCATCATCCACTATCTAGGCTTTAAGCTAACCTTAACGTTACGAACCGGTACTGGTACCCGGTGCGGTATACGTACATACCATATTATATATGTTATCTATGGAAGAGCGAAACCTCCTATGACAGGTATCTCATACTTAAAAGGTGGTTCCCAATAATTGCAAAGCTGTGTATGTAAATAAATGATTTGTTTTGGCACCCAGTTGAAGCTAAAGGACGTGCACATCCGCTACGAGGACGCGCTAACGTGTGCCCCTCGTGCGTTCGCGTGCGGGCTCACGGTGCAGGCGCTGGCGGCCGACTCGTGCGACTGCGCCTGGACGCGCGGCTTCACCCTGCTGGCCGACGCCGACGGCTGCTCCTTCAAGCTCCTCGAGCTGCACCAGCTGGCCGTCTACTGGGACCCCATGCCCGTACCCGGTGGCATGCTCGCGCACTGCAATAACACTGAGTTGACGGTTAGTCTATATGTATGTGTTGTAGGTTTCATTGGTGGGGGAATGTCTTGAATTTGGTTTGTAACATAATTGTTTACATACATATTTTGATTGATGAAGGTAGTTTCTATCATAACTTGGCCGCTTCTCGGAGCAGGGTGTATAAAAGTTGCACAAACTATGTTATAGCGTGGCGTTTTTAATGTTTTTCTCATTATCGGCAGTTCAAATCTGTCATTGAAACATTAGTAGTAATAATAATAAATGCACTATCTGGTGTACCAGTAAATTTTTCTCAATTTTTTTCTCTTAACACATTTTTACTGATCTTGCAAATAAACAATTAATTATTTGATGATGAGCTGACCCTAGCTTTACTTTCTTATGTAAAGAATGACCAGTGAGTGTGTCTGTGTGGCAGGAGCGCATGTGTGAGACATGGAAGGCGTCGCACGAGTACATTGTGGCGCCGACCTCGGCCCGCGCACGCGTGCGTCGCGAGCGCACCGAGCAGCCGCTCCGCTCGCGCGTGCGTCCGCGTCTGCACTGCCAACTCACGCTAGACGCGGTCGAGCTTAATCTCTCCTCCGTGAGTACACACCTCTATCGTTTATGACTAACACTGTTATAAAGTGAAAAAGTAATGAATGTACGTACCGAAATGTCACAAGTCGTAATAATGCGCGTGGTCAACTTAAATACGTGGCCGTGACAATAATGTGGTGGATTTTAAGGTCCATTAATCACGTGCTCATATCGTGTGTATATTTTTATAACTGCAGAACATCTTAATTTTACTGAAAGCCGTTTTTGATTTTGTACGCGTATAACAAAAAAAATTATATACGTAACGCCTCTTTTCAGTTAAGAATTGCGCGTTTATTGAAAAAACAAATACACGTGATATATTACTACACCTCCCCTCCTCCCTTGTCATATATCGTGTTTTTTATCCTTCCCCCCTTTCAAGCCTCACATGATTAATGTATAGCCCCTTAATGAATGTTTCGTTTTTTATCCCCCCTCCCTTTCAACCCACACATGATTAAGCCCCTTAATCTAAATTTCGGTCATGGTATGATGTAGCGTCAGTACGGTAGCGCGGTGCGTTGCGCGGCGGGACTGCGGCGCGTGGCGCGCGGGCGGGCGGTGCGGGCTCACAGGCCGCCGCACCCGGTGGCCGGTGCAGCCAGGTTGTGGTGGATCTACGCGCTGGACGCACACCAGCCGGAACACTACTGTATGTATATACTACTAATGGCATCCCGCGTTCCTCGGGGATCTTCAATTTACCCGCGATAAAAAGTAGCCTAAATCCTTTCTCAGGTTCTAAACTATATATGTACCAAATTCATTTAAATTTTAAGTGGTTTTAGCGTGAAAGCGACACAGACAGTCAAACAGAGGTACTTCCGCATTTTTAATATTAGTATAGAAGTATAGATGGACTTACTCCATTACATTCGGTCACTGACCCGTCTTTATAAAACTTTGACGAAACCAAAATTAGAGCATTTTTGCACAGAAGAAACCTATTGCCTCTAGCCTTCAAAATCAGAGAGAGAAAATTTGCCACCAACCGGCCATATCATCGCTTACAAACAAAAATGTTGACCTCTATTTTTTTATGTATCCTTCAACACCTCGTGTCAACAAATCTAATACATACATAAAAATCTCATGTCACAGTGAGACGCAGTGTTTATTATTGAACTCCATCTGTTGAATAGGAATTGAATAGGTCTGAAAATAAGTCAATCCTCAATATCAATAGCGAGTCTCTAGTAGTCTCTAGTAGTAGTCTCTGAATACATGAATGAAATACTTTGTTGCCATTTTATATCTATATCTTGATCGATCTCCAGGGACAGAGCCGAAGCCGACGTGGGAATCATGCCTAGAGGCGGCCCGCAAGACGCGCGAGTACGTGGACATATGCCTGTTGACGCTCACGCAGCCGGCCGCCACTCTACCGCCGGATAAGAAGGCCGCGAAAGACGAGTTCGAGTGGAACACGCCGCTGCACGTGCTCAAGCCGCTCAGAGAGGTAGGCTTAGGGTTTAACCAGCCGATATTGACAGCCTCGGCAGAAATGTCGGCACATAAACCATTTTTAGAATATTTGTGTACCTAGTATTTACTGTACTGTATTAATTAATTATTTTCATGTAATTTACTACTATATTCTTAAAATGATGTGGAATTTTATCATCTGAAATAAATGTTATGAAATTATTATAATGTTGAGGTAACTCTGGGTATTCCAAAACCTTCTACTCCACTTAATTAGGCTGTATTTTATGGTCAAGACCAGCTCTGCTTAACGATCTATCATAGAGACACAAATAATTATTAAGTGACTCAGGTACTACAAGTATTTTAAAACATGGCTTCATCAGGTGGCGATGAGGAAAGTTCCCAAATCGACGCCTGCGTCGACTCCGGACAAGCCGGCGAGCTCGGGGCGCAGCATGCTCGTGCACTGGTTCCCGCAGTGGTGGGGCTGGTACGGCGCGACTGACGGACCCGCAGATGCGCCCGCACCCGCGCCCGCACCCACACCCGCACCTGCGCACGCACCCGCAGACCTTGAGGAAGAAATACTAGACGTCCTCGCAGACTCCATAGAAAATAATACTCTACTGAAAAGGGACACGGTGTTCGGAAAGTTTGAGTTCGTACTTAACAACGGCTCCTTGAATTTGTCCATGGATAACGAACATGATGTGTGAGTATGCTTAAATGTACTGTCTTATCGATAATATAGAGATCAAAACCTATATATTACGAAGAATGTTATGAATGTGCAGGTGGATGGTCGTAAAAGTAGAGGAAGACCGAAGAAAGAATGGATGGATTGTGTGAAAGGCGATATGTGTAAGAGGGGAGTGATGGATGACTGAAATGACGGCTGACAGAGAGTAATAGAAGAAAAACACATGTTGTGCCGACCCTGCTTAGGCGGGATAAGGGCAGGAAGAAAAAGAAGAAGAGATCAAAACCTAGATCTGATAATCACCACTACATATAGGTATATATTCAGCACAACAAGGCGTTATAAGCTTAAATAATTTGTGATCACTTTATACGTATATAATGCGACCTATATACGTACATTGCCGCTAAATTTATTTCTTCACTCCCTTCTTGAAGAACGTCATGCTGTACTCCATTATACACATGGGAATATTCTTCTCCTCGAGGGTTCTGCGAGGTAAGCGAGTCTAGCCTCCGAGTGGCGCTCACTAAAACCGAGGCCCTTTGCTTCAAGGGGCCGAGGTGGAGAGTGCCAGTGCTCCGGGTTGACGGGGACGTGATCGAGGTTAAGGCCAAGATCAAAAATCTTGGCCTTGTCATCGACGGGGGGTGCCGGTTCGGAGATCACTTCTGAACGCTGACTCGGCCTCGTCGGTGCGGCTGCGGCCCTGTCGAGATTCCTCCCAAACCTGGGTGGTCCAGGCGCGCCGTGCAGGCGGCTATATGCAATGGTTATCCGTAGCATGGCCCTGTATGGCGCGCCAATATGGGTAGGAGCCCTCGACAGGCAGAGCAGGGCCTTTCTCCGCAGGCCGCAACGCATCATTGCGGTGCGTGCTTGCCAGGCTTACCGCACGGTGAGCCACGCAGCGGCCTGTGTCCTTGCCGGAACTCCCCCCTGGGAGATTGAGGCGGTAGTGCTGGCCGAAGCATATGGGGCGCGGGTCGAGCAATGAGCCCGGGGCGACTCACTCGCCCCGGAGGAGCTCGCCCACACTCGGGAGAGAAGGAACCTGCAGGCCCTGGAAGTTGGGCGGGTGGCTTAGTGGACGCCGAATATGGCGTCCGCACGATAGAGGCCATACTCCCCCTGCTGCAGGAATAGTGCGGGAGAACCCACGGGTCCCTCACCTTCGACCTGTCCCTCGGTGTGAAGTACAAGAAAGGCTGGTTAAACTTGTGTCTGAAGTAGAGAATTCTCTGGGGCGAGTCTCCGATTGGGGTCATGTAAACCTTGTTCACTTCAACCCCACGAAGACACAGGTTTGCGCGTTCACTGCGAAGAAAGACCCATTTGTCATGGCGCCACAGTTTTAGGGCGTCTCTCTACAGCCATCCTCGAGCATTGGAATCCTTGGGGTCGAGATCTCTGGTGACGTTCAGTTT
This sequence comes from Thyatira batis, assembly GCA_905147785.2. Taxonomy (NCBI): domain Eukaryota; kingdom Metazoa; phylum Arthropoda; class Insecta; order Lepidoptera; family Drepanidae; genus Thyatira; species Thyatira batis. The sequence goes on from LR990489.1 coordinate 11,956,711, forward strand.
CGGAGTCATTTGGACAGCAAAGTCAAATTAGCTTAAAAAAAACTGGGGTTGCTCAATAGAGCGAGGCGGTACTTCACGTCAGACTAAAGGCTTTTGCTATACAAATCACAGGTCAGGCCTCACGTGGAGTACTGCTCCCATCTCTGGGCCGGTGCCCCCAAATACCAGCTGCTTCCACTTGACTCCCTACAAAAACGAGCTGACCGAATTGTCGGCGATCCCATGCTCACAAAGAGGCTGAAACCTCTGAGCCAGCGGAGAGAAATGAAATGAAATGAAATAAATTTATTCATTCAAATAGGCCTTCACAGGCACTTATGAAACGTCGACTCTAATGCTCGGTTCGGAAGGTTGCTTTTGCTGAGAAGAGCCGACAATAAACTCAGCAATTACTCTTTTTAAAACAAGTTTTAACAATTCCTTTAACAATAATAATATTAGTCCTGATAGAACGAGCGCTATACCCATGCCTCGCCATCATTAATATAATCGTTTATACTATAATAAGCCTTCTGTACCAAAGCTGACTTAACTCGTTCCTTAAATTTATTCATAGGCAAATCTAAAATATTTGTGGGGATTTTGTTATAAAACCGTGCACCAAGTCCTAAAAATGATCCTTGCACTTTCTGTAGTCTATAAGCAGATGTTACAAGTTTATGCTTATTTCTAGTATTAATGGAGTGCAAATCACAATTTTTCGCGAAAAGACTAATGTTTTGACGGACGAATATTATGTTTGCATAAATGTACTGTGATGCAACTGTGAGAATGTTAATTTCCTTAAATTTATCGCTGAGGGAAGCTCGCGAGCTTAAAGAGATATTGGGTCTCTCTGCGTGTTCTACCGCCTGTTCAACGGAGAGTGCTCTACGGAACTATTTAATTTGGTACCTACATCTCCATTTTACCATCGTACCATTTTACCATCCACCTGGAAACGATGCCATGCAGTACAGTGCGTTTCCAGAGATCTTTTATGCCACGTGCCATTAAACTCTGGAATGAACTCCCCTCCGAGTCGTTCCCCCTGGGCTATGACATGTCTCTCTTCAAACGAGGTATAAAGAGAGTTTTCGACGGTAGGTAGCGCGTTGGTGATACCCCCGGTATTGCCGGTGTCCATGGGCGTCGGTGACCACTTTCCATCAGGTGGCTCGATAGCTCGTCTGCCTTCGTAGGCAATAAAAAAAAACCTTCCGGGTCACACAGGTGCTGTCCGGACACGGATGATTCGGGCGGTACTTGTCGAATCGGAAGGGAGGAGACGACGTCGCGCCACGGGTGTGGCGCTGGCGATGAGGCAGCACACCCGGCGTGGTCGGGCGAGCGCCGCTCCCTGGTGGCGGGGGTTGGCGGTGACCTCTCACTTCCTGGCGTCGAATACGCCATGCTGGGAAGTGAGAGGGCATGGGAGGCAATCGAGAGGCGAGGAAGCGGGAGCGTGAGGTTGACCCCTGAGCGCATCCGCTCCGGCGCAGACGAGTGGGGAGGAGAAGGCGGCAATACATAGCCGCTCTCGCTCCCCCCGTAGTGGTGCTTACTGGGGACACCCTGCCAGCTGTAATAGCCCACATGTAGGGACCAAGTGATCCTGGTCCCCTCCTTGGCGCGGGGGCCCCGGCTTTTAAAGAAAGAAAGACAATCCTGTGTGTTATGTCTGGATGCAAATATCTGTATTTAATAATGATTTGTGCATTGAGTGATGTCAGACGTGGGGTTACAGCGTGGGTGGAGGGACCGGTGGGTCGGTGGAGCTGCAGTTCTCGGGCGTGCGCGCATGCGTGGAGTCGCGGCCGCGCGGCGCGTCGCACGCGCTGCACGTGTCGCTGGGCGCCGTGTGCCTGCGCGAGCGCGTCACGCCCGGCACGCTGTTCCCGGTGCTCGTCGCGCCGCACGCGCAGGTATCATCACTAGTCTTCCACGAACACCAAGCTGTATACTGGCTTTGAAGCTTCATTGCTGTTTAGCGATCCTAAAGATAGTTGTTGATCGCACTTAACAAAGATCTTTTCTCCTGGTACTGTTAGGTACACGATACCTGGAAAACCTAGTCCTTCTGTAAGCTTGGTCTCGTATGCAAAGACAGACTTTACCCACCTTACTCATTCTTTATGATTCTTTTCCTTGCCCTCCATCTTTGCCATTGCATTGAATGTTGTACTAAAAGGACGTGTTTCTTTATCTCCTGGCTTAATTTATCCAAATCCTCCATACTACTAGACTTCACAGAATAATAATCAATACTCCAAGGAGTTGCCTTTATGAAATGCTCGTATGTAACCCAGGGCATGATCCGCGAGGGTCTCAGCTCGGTGAGCGCGGCGGCCTCGGCCTCCTGGAGCCGCACCGCCGCGCCGCCGCCCGCGCAGCCCGAGCCGCTGTTCCAACTCACCTACGAGAAGAGGCCCTTTGGACTCAACTGTGATTACAAGTAAGTTGTACATACCTCATTTTAGGCGTGAAGCGGTTGATTCTATGGAAATATACTGTATTTTTTGTTACAAAATCATAATGTATAACAATATAAAAATATCGGCCAAATCCATGTGGGATTCGCGCACGATAAAAAAATCAAGTTTGTTGTATGGGAGCCCTTAAAATTTATTTTATTTTTAGTATTTGTTGTTATAGCGGCATCTGTGAAAATTTCAACTGCTATCACTGTTCTTGAGATACAGCCTGGTGACAGACGGACGGACGGCGAAGTCTCAGTAATAGGTTCCCGTTTTCAGCCTTTGAGCACGGAACCCAAAAAAACGGAGCAATCAATTTTTTTGCCTTAATATATGGCTCGAATCGAATCCAATAAGATATTTTGATTTACAGACTATGGGTAAAATCAGCGTCTGTGGAGGTGGTGTACTGTGCGGCGGCGTGGCGTTGGGCTCGGGCGTTTGCGTGCGCCCCATGGGACGGGGGCGGGGCCGGGGCAGGGTCTGACTTGGGGGTCGAGGTGGGGGCCGAGGCGGGCGCGCTCCACGGCACGTACTTGCACGTTCGCGACCAGACCAAGGCACGTCTGCGCACGCAATGGGACCACATCATGCGCGCGCCGCATCACCCGGTACTATACTATTAATGATCATCTTGACAAATATTAGACGTGTTTCATTTATTGCAAAATTTGCTAGTTAAAAAATATATATGAACAGTTTTATAGTCTTATGAAGTTTTTATATAGGTAGTGTGTGAGAACGAAACCTTAACTTGTGAAATTTGCGCCATGTATTGATTTGCATCAGAACTAACCTATTTTAATCTTGCCGTGTACAATTATTCTAGCTATTTCTTCCACTTTGAATAGCCATTGTTTTTACTACAAGTAGCAACTTTGCTGCCTACCTAAATAATACACATACCTAAATAATTGACACAAGATTGACATGATTCTCGTCGTCGTTCCCATCCTAAACTAGTAAGCCTCCTCTAATTCGCGCCACTTATCCTGGTCCTCCACCGTCCGCATCCAGACATGATTCTAATTTTTCTACATTGCCCAGGGCGAGCGTCGGTCATGGCAGGTGGAGCTGGACATATCGGCGCCGCAGATCCTGTTCGTGGAGGAGCTGTGCTCGCGCGACGCCGCCGTGCTGGTGGTGGACTTCGGCCGGCTGCGGCTCGCCAACGCGCATTTACCCGACGAGCCCGCCGTCCACGCCCCCTACGCCCCCCACACTGACCATACATCCACCACTGACGACGACGGTGTGTAACCTATTCTTGTCATATTGTGCTAAATTTACTTATTTTTATCATCATCATTTGCTCATGTACATCTCCACCGAGGAGCTCGAGCTCCCCTAACATCGAGGGGGTCTAGGCCATAGTCCACCACGCGGGTCTAGTGCGGATTGGCGGACTTCACATGCCTTTAATTGTGACATCTCGGGCATGCAGGTTTCTTCACGATGTTTTCCTTCACTTTTTTATTAATTTTTTTTTTATAAACTTAGAGGTGATTAAAACCTGCACCCTCACTTCTTTTTATAGATAGCAAAATTCTGAACTGGTGGTAAATTCTTTACTTTTGAACTTGGTACCCAACTGTGTTGTTTGTAAACAAAGTAAATGTTATCCTTTTGGATCTTGTTGTTGGATGTTTCTTTTCATAAGGCCTATGTTGTATTTTTTTTTATCTGGGTAATGTTGTTTGTTTGCAGAAATGTTTATGACCCCATGCTCGACCCCGCCGGGCAGCCTGCTGTCCCCCGCGTCGCCCCCCGGCCCGGCCCCCGCGCCGCCCCACCCACTCGACGCCGCCCACTTGCACACTAGCTTATACGATAGGTACGCACTACACTTTTTTTTATTATAGCCTTTATTGCTGAAACTACACTAAATATTAATTATCTAACCTATATATATATTGACACATCGGTTATCCTAAATAGTAATCAGCGTGTCTTGTGACACATAGGCCTCTTCCAGCCTTTTCCACTCCTCTCTGTCTCTAGCTTTCCTTGACCAGGTAGCCTCTCCAATTTTTCTTATGTCATCCATCCATCTTTTTGCTTGCCTGCGTCGCACTACACTTATACACTACATTATCTCATGCTTGACCCAGTCCTCCAGCCCCACCTAGTGCCTGATCAAGCAAGCTCAAAGCGCCCATTTGTGCGGGGCCTCCTTTTGCGCGGGGCCCGTAGCATTTGCTACTCCTGCTATATGGTTATTCCGGCACTGATCCTCCGACCTCTACAACAGAAAGTATAAATTCAACCAATACATAATAATATGAGCTTCAAGGGGTCAATTTTATACCTTAAAATAGTGTGATATACTTTGTTAACGCAGGTTTTAAAATTCTAATTATTTGGATCGAAATGTATGGATAAAAAACTTTGACATTTACAGATACAAAATAGAACTAAGCGACCTACAAATATTAGTGGGCAGAGTGCGCGACAATTGGAAGTATGCACATACGAAAAGCACATCCTCGCTGCACCTGCTCGACAGATTCAGCATATCTCTGCAGGTGAGTGGCAGCTATTCTGGCCGCGTTTTAGACATATCTAAAACAACATCTGATTGCCCTTTGGTTTTTCTGGTCTTTTAAGCGTTTCACTACGATAAAACATTATTTGATATATTTATTTAATAGCTTCGAAATCAATAACTAAATCTTAATATGTGGTTGAGAAGCACAAACATGAACGACTGGTTCATTTGCTTGTTGAAGTTTTTATGTAGTATATTTCCATTAATAATAATTATAATATTGTTTATTTTGACAACTGAGGCCCACTTGTTAGTATTACAATATTTTCTTAAAAACTGTGTTAGTAACTCAAAAAATAATTATCTATTTACAATTTCTACACACCATTGTGTCTATAGCACGCTTTAATAGAGGCGTGTAAAATTTACTCGATAATAACTTCAGGACACCATTGGACCACATCCTACTAATTATTGAAGCGCTCTTTTTACGACATTAGATAGCATCATTAATGTCCGTGTATGTGTCGGTAGGCGGAGCGTCGCGTAGTCCGCACGAGCGACCCGCAGTACCCGACGGCGACGGTGTGCGGCTCGCTGCCGGCGCTAGTGGCGCACCTCAGCGAGCACAAGCTGCTTGCGTTGCGCCGCGTGCTGGCCTCATGTCGGGCGAGTCCATCGTCGTCTGCCCACAGACCCGCCCCACCTGGCCCCGGCCCTGTCAACATCACCCCCGCACCGCACACGCCGTGAGTACAATTAGTTATCATGATTCGATAATAAAGGTACTGTCGATTGGCTAGCCATCTTCGGGTGCACCATCTCCAATATTCGTGACTATGAGTCCAAAGTGGCCGCAGTAGAAATCGGTCGGATCACTCATCATCATAGTGTGTGTAGGTGTTAATATTTCTGCTCTATTGTTTCGAAAGTTATTTAAAAACTAGCTATGTATGATACTTATCGACTCCAAAAATAACAATAATTGTAACTACAATATATTTATCGTAATAATTTGATTGACTTTAAAGTGGTCTAATATTTTTCATTTTATTTTATTAAGGAATACTTTTAAAAACATTTTAATTTGCAAAAAATTTTTCTTTTTAGTGCGTATTAGTTTGTTTAGGAATAGTTTCTTTTTTTTAAGTCGGTTTTTTTTTGTTAAAATTTTTTGTTTTTAATAGTACATATTATGAGTGGAACATTAATTTAAAAGACAGTTGAATCGTGTAACATCATCTTCGCACCAGCACTAGTATATGGATACTCTTTGGTGACAGGTCCCACGAGTCCCCCGGCGCCCAGGGTGCGGAAGGCGTGGAGGACGCGAGCTTGAGTTCTGAGACGGAGCGCTCGGACCTCTCCTCGCACCACAACTCCACCCTTGTGATGGTGCAGTTCGCCATCGATCAGATGTCGCTTGAGGTACCCCCACAAATAAAATCACCACTTATAATGAAATAGTTATTTTGAATTAAGCGTAATCATTGTGTAGGCTTAACCACATAAAATAGAAAAAGAAGAGTTATTAAGCGTGCATTGCAGTGGCTTATAAAATAATAGTCAGTGATATATTCAATGAAAAATTACTGTACGTAAACCATACAATGATATTCCCGGATTTCCATGGACATTTAGTTTTAAAATAACAACGTTCTATAAGTTGTAACTATAAAACAGATATGAAACAACCATCTTGGAACCACTTGCATATTACCATTGATTTAGGTCAATAAAACATATCCATTAAATCTTCATATCATTTCTAATCAATCCGATGTCACCACCATATCAGCCATAAGGTAGGTCTAGCGATGCCTGCATCCAGTGGGTACCTGATCAATCTAATGTATTTGACTATAATGATGGTCCTCCGAGCCGGATATTAAGTCGCGAGACATGCATGTTGTGTTGGTATATCGACGTATCGGGAGTGAAGAGATTTTTGCAGGGTCGGCAACGCGTCAGTGATGGCCCTGGTGTTGCAAGCGTCCATAGGCTACGGTAACCGTTTCCCATCAGGTGGGACAGTATGCTTGCTTGCCACCTTAGTGGTATAAAAAAAAAGCGATGGGTGTGGTGTGCAGGTGCAGTCTCGCGGACGCAGCATCGCCGAGGTGCAGGTGTGCGGCGTGCGCGCGGCGCTGAGCGCGCGGCCGCGGGACGCGTCGCTGTCGCTGTCCGTGCACTCGCTGCTGCTGGTGGACGCGCTGCAGACCTACGGCCCGGACTTCGAGCTGCTCGTCGCCAGCCACAAGCACGTCGGGTGAGTGTCTGTGTCCATGTGTCCCGTGTCCCATGTCCCATGTCCCCCATGCCCTTGTCGCCCTCAGATATGTGTGGAGCACGTCGGGTGAGGGGCCCCTCCCTGTCCCCGATGTCGCTGCTCCCCCTATGTGACCCTCAGATATGTGTGTGGTATGTGTCGAGTACGTCGGGTGACCCGTCTGTTGTCTGTCGTCTGACCGTAGATCTTCATACACAAGATTTGAAAGGATTTGGAGTGAATGTGTATTTGAGTGACAGAATAAAATGAAGTAATATGTCATAAAGACGGCCATAAATACGATATGGCGAAGATGATGATGTACGACTAATGTATAAATGCTTATGATTTGTGGCGGTCCTGGTAAACTAACTTGACCCCATAAATCTTTTTGATCCTTTATAAAAAAAAGAATCAATAAAAATAACTTTAAATAAGAATAATTAAAAATAGTTTAATTTATAAATGACGGTAAAGACACCGAATATTGAGATATGAGTCTTCTAAAACCATATTCGCGATACTTAAACACTTAATGTACTTCAAACACACTTCAAACTACACACTTAAAATTTATAACCTGCCTTAATCTTCTGTAAGGTACAAATAAAGATTTTTCTAACAGGATGGACACGGCATCAGGCAGTATCCGCGGGTCGGAGCCCACATCGCCCACATCGCCCACGTCGCCCACATCGCCCACTTCGCCCACGTCGCCGTCGGCCCTGGCGCATCCGCACGCGCTGCACCAAGCTCTCTATTCATTACATCACGGAACTTCTACTAAAACTTGTATGTTGTATTTTTACTTTTAATAATATCTTTGCGTACTAATTATTACGGGATTAAATAAAGTACTCATCGCGACAAAGACTACCTTATAAAATGTTATGACATAATTTGAAATAATCAACTGTAAATGATCAAAGATGTAGATATAAAAATTGTTGGTGTGGAATGTGGATAGACATAGTTCAATAGTTCAAAAAACAGCATTAAATTGATCAATTTAAAGCCACATAACTCATAAAAGACTGAAAGTACACCTTCATAGATCTACGTATGTTTCACAGATCCACCAGAACCAGACCGCGCCAGTCCAGCTCCGAGCTGGATGACTGGCACGAGCACCAGCTACAACGGCTCCAACTTCTTCACGGCCACCGGGGCCGGTGGGGCTGGTTGGGGCACCGGTGGGGCAGGTTGGGGCGCCAGTGGGGCCGGCTGGGGCGCGCCCGGTGTGGTCGACTCCGAGGCCCTGATTGCCGTAGAGCTCTGCCTCGTGAAGGGAGAGGGAGATTCCGAAGACTTAAGAATAGCCAATATTTTGTTCAACAATTTAGATATTATTGGTATGTTGCTTTATGATATAGCTCTTGTCAATTATTTATGTATTAAAATTATAAATGCAAAGTTTGTATGAATATGTACGGATGTTTGGTAATCGTTCACTCAACAACCGCTGAAGAGATCTTGATAAATTTCTGCACTACCTTAGAATATGACACATGGACTCGGAAACATTGAACACAGGTGATACCGCGGGACGAGAGTTAGTCTACTATATAGATGTTTTATTTGTAAATTTTCCTGTAATAACATAAATATTTCACTCCCTATTATTATGAGATAATAATTTCTTGTCAGCCATCTTGATAAATAAAATAACGAGCACACTTTTGTAATTCCCAGCAAACCAAGAGACAATAGTAGAGCTGATCGGGTTCACGCAGCGCGTGCTGAGCCCCAGCCCGTCGGTGAAGAAGGTGCCGTCTTCCGCGGGGCTGGCCGAGTCCGCGGCCAGCGCTAGTGCACCGCCCTCTGCACCTAATGACGAAGATGTTAAGGTACATTTTAGCAGACATTGTCTACAGCTAGTCTATATTATAGAACATGCTCGCTTGCATCTATTTTGGACGAGAAACATGTTTCTTTTTTTATGAATAAGGATTTTAAATGTCTCTTTCATTCTCCGATTTAAAATTGAGTTACTGCGGTTCGTACTGGTGGAAAATAGGTTCCTAGTTTTTTTGCGATATTAATAGTTGTCAGTTTACAAAATATGCAATAGTTGACAGAAGTTTGCTGGAAAACATGATAGCTTTCTTGTTATATGTATATGCCAAGTACGCGAGGTCGAGGTTAAGCGTAAAGCTGACCTTGATACCAAACGCGACCAGTTAAAGGCTCGCCCGCCTGCTGGCATATCATATCATTATGAGAACGGCGCACTCACGTACCCTCAGTGTGCACGAAGCTTCGCCGCGAAGATAGGCTTCATAAGCCATTAGGATTAGGAGTCAAAGTGGTCGCCATTCCCGAAATCGGTCGGACCAATCATCATCATCATATGCGTGTGTGTACAGAAGCCTCCTACTGCGGTGCGGACGGAGATCACATTCGACTTCCACCGACTGGGCGTGCTGCTGCTGCGCGCGGCCGTGTGCGAGGGCGCGCTGGTCGCCAGGAAGATCGCCACCGCCACGCTCGGGGAGGCCAAGATACAGGCCACCGTTGGTATGTAATGTACCTTACAAGTAGCGTGCGTATCTCCCAATGATTCGGTCCGTATGTCGCAAGGCAGGGAGGACCATGAGGTGGTGGGAGTGTACCTTACTTATCACGCCACACTACACTATATTGAAACAAAATATTTGGTAAAGACAACCTATCAAACCGTCCGTTAAAGTTGACATGGGTATTTGTGAAGGCCTATTTAACTAAAGTATATTATTATTTCTTACTTTATATATTTGTGGCCACAGAACTTTGAATTTTTACTCAGACCCATATATTATTTTTATAACATTCACTTATCTGTCGAAACCATTCTTCAGTAACTAGATCCAATTCAAATAATCTTGAACCTCAATAAGTAATGTGTTAAACAGACGCGTCCCGCGTGGAGGTGGGCGGGTCACTAGGCGTGGTGCAGGTGGTGTCACTATGCGAGGGTGGCGGGCTCCACACGCGCGTGTTGTCCGCCGGCCGCGCCGCCCCGCCCCCGCCCGGCCCCCGCCCGACCCCCTACCCGGCCCCCTACCCGCCCCCGCACCACACCCTCGCCTCCGACGACGAGAAGGCGCTGTTCTTCACGATACACAGGAAGGTCATCGCCACCGATGATGGGGAGCCGCCCGGTAAGTTACCACTATATCATTAATTTTGATCAGAAACTTTTGCTAATAGGTTCCTTCACTAACTAGGTTAATTCACTAACAAAGATTTGAGTGTATATTTCTATGGAATAGGAATAAAGAGGCGTTTTTTTTTATTGAATATGGGCACGGGAGAAATCCATTAAGTTTTTGGGGGCTACAATCTATACATAGCCGCGAGCCATTAATCTTCGTGTTTCACTGGGCGGTTGCTTTTGTGATTTGTGTCCATGGCTTTCAAGACAAATATTTATGTATACGAAGATTTTTGGTTGTTTCGTGTATGCCTTTAAAAGTTGTTTAGGTAGTATAACAGTTTATCATAGCACATGAACTTAGTGTAGACTAAATGTTGTATAAGTGAAGAGGTTGTTGAATGTGTGCCAGTGGTGGAGGCCATGGTGAGCGTGCACGTGGCGCGCGTGTGGTACACGCACTCGGGCGCGCTGCTGCGGGAGCTGCGCTCGTGCCTCACGGAGTTCAAGCAGTGCCTCGCCGGCCTGGCGCGCTCCATCCGCGCCGCGGCGCACGACATGGCCATCGGACTCGTGCATCCTAGGTAACACCACTCTATTAGTCATTATAAACCTGTAGTAAACAGGCTGAGAACTTGGACGTCTTTTCCGACACGCTTTACGGGTACAAAACCAAGTTACACACTATTAACGCATAAGTGATCATTCGCTCCTCTAGGGTGTTCTTTTATACTTTAGAATAAACAATTTCTTCATGATGCAAAGCAGCGGGCAATCATCTTCTAGACTCAATACTCCTCGTAAATTTTTCAAATTTGGTATTTTGTATGCATGAATAAAACTAAACAAAACAAACTGAAACTACTATCAGCCATCTGATGACGATGTAAAATAATATTGCTTAATTTGGTGTCAGATAGCCCTTGAAATCCTTTATTCCCTTAGCCACAAACGGTATGGCTCTGTACCAGCGACGCTGACTGTCAATCAGTTATGTATAAGTTGAAATAAAATGTATAATTTCTATTGTGTAGGGGTGAATCCCTGTATTCGAACCCGCGGCTGTCGCAATCGATGGAGGGCGTGTCCCCGCGGCGCCGCACCACCAGCATGGGCGCCTCGCTCGACGACCCTGCCGACCTTAAGTCGGAGAATATTGTGCTCAGGTAACATATATTTTATATTCAATGTTGTTAATTTATGGGCGCTAGTGTTAATGTAAGTTCTGAACCCTAGACCTCTGTGCTTTAAAATAGAAAAGCTTATATTCTATTCACAGTTTAGGTGAAGAAAAACATGGTGAGAAAGCCTGCATACTGGAGATGTCGCAAACAAAGGCATGTTTGTCACTAGGTCCGCGCCCTTGTCCATAGGTCGTGCTCCTGCCTGGAGAGTGAATCCTACTGTACAGACCGTCTGATGTTGAAAAACATTTGACAGACTGGTTGGCTTTGTGGTTACTGACCCTTTTTTTTTATTACACTGGAAAAAATGCGTTACGTATACTCTCTCTGTCGGGGGACAGGAAGGGTTATGTGGGACTCCCCGGTTGGTAGCCAACCGGTATACCCATTAAACAACCCAGCGACACTCCTTCCTCGTCTTTATGGGGGGGGGGGGGGGGACTGGGAATCCGGCACAGCCTTTGCGTCCAGTTCCTCTCCGACGACCACCCGCTTTCTTGGCGGCCCCTTCATGGGAGGGGGATCTGGGAATGATCGCGAGTGCTCGGCCATTCCCTCCGGCGACGGTGGTGCAATGGGGGAGTAGGGAGCCCCCGCGCCCGTCTCCTGCTGGTCACGAGAGGTCCGGCCCAACCGCCGCGGTCAGACTGCGGCGCAGCTTCGACCAAGCTGGGCAGCTGGAGCTTACATTGGAACTCGATTGGGCGTGTGTGAACAATCTGCGTTGTGTTGCAGCGTGTGCATCGAGCTAGAGTCGCCGGTGGTGGTGGTGCCCCGCGCGGCGCACAGCCCGCACGTGTTCGTGGCGCACCTGGGCCGCACGGCGCTCGCCAACCGTCCCGGCGCTCCCCAGCGAACTCTTTACCGCGTGCGCGTCACTGACATCTCGCTCACATCCGTGAGTACACCTACCATCTATATATACTACTAGCTGCCTCCGCGCGGTTTCATCCACGTAGTTCCCGTTTACGTAGAAATACAGGGAATGGTGAAAGAATTTTTAAAAACTGTCCAGTAGTTTTTGAGCCTATTCATTACAACCAAACAAAGTTTTCCTCTTTATAATATTAGTATAGATACACTGAACTGTCATTTATCAAAACAATACATGTACAAATCTTCTTCTTCTTCCGGCACAACATGTGTTTTAGAGTTTAATGCGAAGTAGACAATTGACGCCCTCCTTGGATGATGCACTTTTAAGAGAAAGTTGTCTTGACCGTACTGACTGTCCTATTTTGTGACTAACAAATGTGTGATATTTCACGTCTCTGCGCAGTTGGACGTGAGTGAGAAACTGCGCACCCACCAGCTGACCGCGGAGAACATGCAGGAGATATACGACGTGTCCGCCGGCAAGCCCGTGTTGCACAACACCGCTCTCAAGTGCACCATCAACTACTTGGATGGAGACGAAGATTGCGATGCGGACTATAAGGTTCATTTATTGATTTTACCTCATTAGCATTGATCTGTTCATAATGAAATACATGTTCAGTTCATTTATGTAGTTCAATTGAATTAAACATCTGAATATTAACAGAATAAATTGACTAACTACTAGATTATAATACAGCAATTTTATTTAGTAAGGCGCAGTTCAACTTAATCACCTCACTTATGGTCTTAAATTTAATGTATACAAGTGCTAATAACATACAATGTTGACGATCAGTGTGAGGTGAGTGGCAAGATAGTGGGCGGGCTGCAAGTATCTGCGCGTCGCGAGCAATACGAGCAGCTGCTGGACACGCTGCGGTACTTGTCCGGGGAGCCCGAGCCGCAGCCTGGCCCCCACCTCGACCCCCAGCCCGACCCCCAGCCCGGCCCAATCGTAGAACCCGCGGTGCCCACACTGCGGCTCGACCCGGCCGTACGCGCCGCAGTGCTGGCCCCCCTACCGCCCCTAACACCCCAACCGACCCTGCCCACCTCACCCGAGGCGCAAGCACCGCAAACGTTCGCGCAACTCACAGGTAAGGCTAATTTTGTAAGAACATAAAAATAGATAGATTTTTTTTGTATGAACCCGCAAGTGTCAGTAAGTACAAACTGGTTTGACTTGAAAAAAATATTTTACTGTTGCATAGCCAATCTAAATATCTATTTGTTGAGGAAGACCTTATATCATGCCAATTATTAAGATTAAACCTTCCAGATGCAATTTTTACAATTGTTGTCAAAAGATGTGATTGAAATTGATTTGTATAATTTTATATATAGTTGATTTTGAGCTGCCTCAAATCAGCATAGAACTGCGCGCGGACCTGGGCGAGGGCGAGCGCAGCCTGGTGGAGCTCACCTTCCAGGAGCTGCTGCTGCACCACACGCGCACGCACCAGTACGAGACCACGCTGCAGGTATATTATAAGCTGACCCACATCAAAGACAATTTTTTATGATAAAAATGCAACAACAGCCAGAATAGTCTACCTTAAGGCAAAATACATAAAAGCAAGGCATGACGGTAATTAGCTGTATAATCCTCATTCACAGCATTTATTTATTTATTTATAAGGTAAACGAAATAGATTTCAGGTAAAGTTACATGCTTCAAAAGAAAACAATATATATGAATTTGAGTTAGACTATATCCCTCAACCCGTAAACATGACCTTTTTAGGGTTCCGTAGCCAAATGTCAAAATACGAAACCCTTATAGATTCGTCATGTCTGTCTGTCTGTCCGTCCGTTATCCGAATAATCCTTCACGAGCGAGTCCAACTCGCACTTGGCTGCTTTTTAATACTGTTCCATGTCTGCAGGTGTCCCTCCACTCGATAACAATGGAAGACCTAACCAAGGAGCCGGACTCGAAGCACAGGATGCTGATGGTCTCCCACACGCCCCAGGTGCCGCCCAAGGCCGTGTACGTGTCCAAGTCGTGTCCCAACTTCGTGACGGAGTACCTCGCCGAGGACATGACCAGCCTCAGCTCGCTGCAGTACATGAGATGGACCTCCACCTCGTTGCCGAGCGAGCTCAATGTTACCGCTAAGAAGGTCAGTTGTGTAAATTTACCGAGGTAAAGAGAGATAAAAGATAAAGATTTTTTATATTAGATAAAGATAGAATCCCTTTTGAAGCTCCACCACTCCTCCACTCTTGAAGCTAATCTTTGAACTTTATCTCTTGTTCATAATTATTAACCTTCGACAATATAGTTTTACTCTATTTCGTAAATAACCTCTCGATACAATTATGGTCGGGCTACGTCAGCGACAACTTACTTCAAGTCAGCCTTCATTCAAATTTATTATTTATGACTATTTCAGGCCAAAGACTTTGCTTATATTTTTGTGTAGATTATAATTCTCAGTACATATTTTTTTGCAGATGAAAAAGAACAATCGCGAGAACAAATGCGGTGTAACACCTCCGTGCTCGCCCGAGTGCGGCGTTGCGGGCTCTGGTGCGGGTGCGGGTGCAGACGAGAGTGCGGGTGCGGACGCCAGTGTAAGTGCGGGTGCGGGCGAGTGCGACAGCCTGCCCGCTGCGGACGACAACTTAGTGTGGCTCTCCGTGCACACGAGGGACCCCAGGCATCCGCGCTTCCAACAGGACTATGATAATGTGGGTACATTCATATTTGACTTTGGGTATAAACACGCCTAAAAAGGCAATTTTCTAGTATCTAAATTGTTGAATAAAATAAACTGCAACGAGACAAATATATGAACATCATCACTGTAATGAGAATCTTTAGTTTTTTAATTATCGGATGCTTATTTCTTTATTTGTAGGTGTCAAAATTGACAAAGGTGGATTTCAACTGCTTAAACCTGGTGGTCAGTATCGACAGCTGGGTGGCCGTGCTGGACTTCTTCGGGGTCGCCGGCGATGAGCCGCCGGAATCGCATCTCGATCCCAAGCCGCAGGACACAGGTATGGGGGTTCAATTTTATCACGTGTAGTCAACTTGATTTGAGACTTGTCTTTATTTGTTTTGGTTAATATTATATCATATTCTAAGACGCATTTTTTAACCTCTAGGGAAAAGTCTACTACTGTTCTTTCCATTTTGAATTCATGTTCAATTAGCCACCCTTTTTCCTGTCTTTAGCGTTTTCGATCGATTTCGTGCCTAACAGCAACTCTAAACTCTTAATACCAGTTGGGAATTAGAGGAACCGGCAATAAACTAAACTGTTTTCTTATATAGTACTAGCTGCCTCCGCGCGGTTTTACCCGCGTAGTTCCCGTTCCCGTGGGAATACAGGGATAAAATATAGCCTATGTTACTCGGGGATAATGTATCTTTCCAAAGGTGAAAGAATTTTTGAAATCGGTCCAGTAGTTTCGGAGCCTATTCGTTACAAACAAACAAATCTTTCCTCTTTATAATATTAGTATAGATGTATGCTATGCCCTCCCCAGCATCGGTGTCTGTGCCGTCCCCCGGCGTCACCCAGACGGAGATGTCGATCCGCTCCCTCAGCGTGGTGGTGGTGGCGAGTCGCGGCGAGACGTGTCGCGCCCTCGTGCGCCGCCTGCGCGTCGTGTCCCGGGCTGGGGTCGGGGCGGGGGCGGGGGCCGGGGTCGGGGCGGGGGCCGAGGGCGGGGCGGGGGCGGGGCCGGCGCGCGTGGTGCGGGGCCGGCTGGGCGCGCTGCTGCTGACGGACCTGACCCCCCACGCGCCGCTGTGGAGGGACCGCCTCAACACGCACGGTGATCACGCGCTCACGTTTGAGTACCAAAGGTAATTTTGATTTTGATTCGATTGTTTTTGGTATCGATTTTGAGATTAATATAGGTAAATTTTCCATGTCTAGGAATTGTGCAATTAGGATGTGGTGTATATAGAATAAGCCTCTTTCTGAATTTTACATAACTCTTCTTATGTATCAGTAAATTCAAAGGAATATGACCTAAGATAAGCTGATGCTTTAGGTACAAAATTAGGGTGTTTGTCTTACAATATCCGAGAGTAGAACATTTATGATCTCATAACATAATACAATTTTAATATTACTTTAAAATAATACTAACTAACATGGACATTCAATTCTCTTTACTTGTCCCCAGACTGAGCAGTTCCGAAGCGGCGGCCGCGGGGCACGACACGAGCCTGAGCATCGACATGGGGCCGGTGACGTACGTGCACACGAAGCGCTTCGTGCAGGAGCTGCAGGCCTTCGCCAGGGACTTCAGCCTGCTCCGCCGGGTCATTATGCAAGCTAGGCTTAAGGTATGTCTTAGGATATAATAATGTTATTTAAAACATTTTCCATGGCAATATCTATTTTAAAGTACCTTAGTTAGTTACCATGCCTTGCCAAGGTCATCTTAGTTCACAGTCAAATTGGGGTTGTGTAAAAAATGTCCCATCATTTAATTTTACATAGAAATAAAATGAAATATATTATTCAATTAGGCCTTCAGAGGCACTTATTACACTACATTAGTAACAAACGTAGGGCGGCGGGTTTACATGCCTTCCAGAGGGAACCATAATTTTTTTTGCCATAAGAATCACACATTATATGGAACATTTTACAGTCAAAATGGTATAAAGTCCAGTTATACTGTTTTATTCCCGTATTCCTGCGGGATTGGTGAAATACTACGGTGACTCTTGCGGTGACAGCTCGTACTATCTATATAATTAAGCTAAATCTCCCGGTCGAGTGTGCCACTCGACCGGGACCTTTCCCTCGTGTAGGACTGTGCCAGTCCTACACGAGGGAAAGGTCACGTTCGAGACAGTCCTACTACAGTGTTGTCTACCCCCAGGTGTCGGTAGTCGACGCGTCTCGAGCCCACGGCACTCGTCTCCGACTCCGGCTGCGTTGCGCTGCGCCGGTGATCGTGGTGCCGGTGTCGGGCCGCGCCCGCGCCGCACTGGCCGCCGACCTCGCCGAGCTGAGACTCGACAACTGCTTCAAGTACGCCGGCGAACAAGGGACTGTTAGCCATCTCGCTGATCCTGAATGTGGTGAGTGGGGATATGCTGCTGATAATTATTATTACGAGCCTGTCGTCGCAGGGTCGTAGAGCCTGCAGGGCTAAGGCCTCCCCATCTTTCCTCCACTCCTCTTGATTCAGAGATTTACTGAATACTCCTACTATCCACTACTTATGAAACCTGAAAATTGATGCTAATCGACAAAAGCGGCTCACTAATTTGTGGTGCATACTTCTATACATAAATACGTAATTCTATACATAAATTATTGTTATGCTATCTTTCGCCCCTCGTTCCTTTCTAGACTTTCGAACTCTACCAGTCTACTACTACTCTACTGCTCTACCATTTCTCAAGCTATGTTTGTCCAAATTTCATAAAAAATCTGTTCATTTGTTTAGATGAGAAAGCGTGACAGACAGACAGGTTATTTTCACATTTATAGCTGCGTGAGTGCACATTTATATCTTTAATATAGTAGTATAATTATATTTTCATGTACATATTTAAAATATTGAGTATGTTGCAGCAACTCGCGAACTCCTCGACGTACGGTGCGTACAGCTAGAAGGCTTGTCCCTCTGGTGTGCACGCGGTGCGGGTACGGGCGGTGCGGGTGCGGGTGCGGGTTCATGCGGATGGCGCGGGCGGGTGCGGCGCGTGGGGCCGGCTCTGTTGCCGGAGCCGGCGCACATCACTCTACATATAGAGACTAATATGAGCGAGACGCACAACGGTAACAACTACTCGTATACTATTTACAATTATTAATTCTAGACTCTTATATTCATGGGTTTTCAAAGATGTTCATGCAAATAAAATAGGAAACAGGCTTATTTGAAAATTGTAATAATGTTTATTTGATTGAAGAGAGGGTACAATTAATAATGTTTTAACATTTTATAGATGCATATCTAATGAGATTATGTACATGCAGTACATGCAATAGTTAGATCCTTTACCAGCACTTACAATGATCGTATATTTCATTCAGGGTATACGTTTTTTTTATCAGTGGCATTACTAAAAATAAGGGAGTGATTTTATTATGTACTAGCTTCTGCCAGCGACTTCGTTCGCGTGGAATAGTTTCTTTGGGCTAACTCTAACTGTAACCCGCGACTTCGTTCCTCGAACCTCCTCCTTTTTTTTAAGTCGTTTAAAAATAATCCTTATAGCATGATTTAGTATTCACGTGTGACGACGCGATGGCTTATTTCATCTATAATTTTGGTGTTTCTATACCGATTTCTATGGTTATTTTTTATTGAATAGGTTATAATGTTAACTTTTTTAAATTAGGGATTAGTGAGAGTATTATAAACGTTAGAGTAAACAAATATAATCAGAATTCTCCGAACTGCAAAGCTATCAGGAGCTACACGTGTTATTCTGAGTCAACTATAAAAGATAGACATATGCTGTTGCGGGATATTTTTTACGCAATTTTATGTAGAATATTTCCGTCATACATAATTTTTATGTAACTTTAACCATTAAGGCTGCAAACGCGACGGAAGCTTAAAAAATGGAGTAACTTCTCCCGTTTTCCCAAAATTTCCCTTCACTACTCTGCTCCTATTGATTGTAGCGTGATGAAAAGTATCCTATAACCTGCCCAGGAGTATGAAGAATAATTGTACCAAGTTTCGTTAAAATCCGTCCAGTAGTTTTTGTTTCTATAAGGAACATACAGACAGACAGACAGACAGACAGACAGACAAAAATTTTACTGATTGCATTTTTGGCATCAGTATCGAACACTAATCACTCCCTGATAGTTATTTTGAAAATGTATTTCATGTACAGAATTGACCTCTCTACAGATTTATTATAAGTATAGATCAGACTGAGCTAACATTAACATAATTTTAATCATTATATTACAGTGGCGGACATGACAATACAAGGCACATTGACAACTCTAGAGTGCGCCCTCGACCCCTCCCAGTACCGACTCATCCGCGGGGTCCTGGCGCACAACCTGGCGGAGTGTGTTGCCGACCTGGCCCCCGCGCCGACCCCCGCGCCGACCCCCGCGCCCGCCCCGCCCGGCCCCCAGCGCGTGTGGACCGCCACCTCGCTGCGCCTCCACCTGCATGACGTCACGGTCAAGCTGGAACCGGAGCACGGCGTGACGTCACTCGCATGCATCAACTTCATCAAGTCCAAGCTACTGGTTGAGACGTACTCGGATCTCAGTCAGGATATAGATCTAGTGTCGCAGGTGTGTGGTTTGCGATTTATCTTTTGCGTGGGGGCTTTTTTTTATCAGGAAGTGTTATTTACTGCCAATAAATAACCAATTCCTATTGATTCGAATTGATTTCACTTTTGATCGAATGTTTCAAAAAAGTGTCTAATTTATCGGTGTCCCAAGATCTCTTCAGCTGTCGTTGCGTGGAAAAGTAATAATCCTCCTTACAATCTGTCTCGTCAAACTTTCAAACACTACGAACGAAAACGAACGAACGAAACGAACACTGGAACGATATAGTACTTTTATTCCGTACTGTCATTTTGGTGATTTTAGTTTGACAATGTTTTGTATTGAAAACTAATAATACAAATAGTTTTTCTTTAAATTTACTTATAGCATTCATAATACGATTTTTCGAAACTCATTCTGCCTTTTGTAAAGAGTTTTTTTTAGTAATCTTATTCTCAATATCTTCTTGGTGTGTGTGTGCAGGAGATCCTGGTGAGCGACACGCGGTACGCGGCGGAGCCGGCCAACCGGCGCGGCAACGTGTTCACGCGCATCGTGCAGCCCATGCCCGAGCGCCGCCACAGCGTGCAGCTCGAGGTGCACGCCAGGTACAACAACACTCTTATTACGCACGTAATAGACTACTTTTCATCATCATCATCATCAACATATCAGCCATAGGACGTCCACTTCTGAAACTAAGCCTCCTCCATCGACTTCCATGCAGACCAATTTGATTCATTTATGTGATGTCGATGTAGTTGACCCGCGGAACTTAGTCAATTTTTTTAATGAAGCTCCGCTCCTACAGGATTCAGCATCAGTCTTCTATAAATGGGCTGTCGAATACTAAAATATTTTTTCGGTTCGAACGAGTAGTTTTTGAGACAAACGCAACATATTTCCAGAGTCATAAGATCTTATTGTTAATCTACCTTTGTAGATTTTATTACATCCGCTTCGCTTCTCTTTTGGTGTATATTGTTATTATTGTGTTTGTAGGAAGCGGCTGGAGAGCAGCGCGTACACGATCCTGGTGAACAACATGCGGCTGATGGCGGTGCTGGACTGGTGGGAGGCCGCCGGGCAGTTCCTGCTGCAGCCGCCGCCCTCCGCTCACGCCGACCACCAACAACACCACATGTTAGTACTAGCATTACTCACGTTATCATCAACATCATCATCAGTTCATATACGTCTCCACCGAGGAGCTCGAGCCTCCTCTAACAATAAGGGGGTTTACTCCACAGTCCACCACGTGGGCCTAGTGCGGATTGGCGGATTTCACATGCCTTTAATTGTGACATCTCGGGCAAGCAGGTTTCCTCACGATATGTTCCTTCACCGAAAGCCAGTGGTATAGCGTAGGTGAGTTTTATTATAAAACTCAAGTACGGATTTTGAACCTGCATCGGCTGCATCCTCATGATCGTGAGTCGGTGCGTTACTCACTGAGCCACCACGGTCACTCAAGTTACATCAGCTTTAAATTAACTGTTCGGAACAAATCTTTGAAATGTCAGCTACATATATATAGCACCATGAAAATGAGCAGTTTTAAAAAGCTATTTATTATCATCTCCCGTAATTCATAACAGTATTGATATGAGTTATCTGTCTTGATTAAAATAAACGATTTAGATTTATTTATTAAAGTTACATTTATTTTTACATTTAACTTAGTGCCTAAAAACCAGACGATTGTGCAGTGCCTGCTCAAATCGTCTGCGTTATTAATTTGGTGCTTAAACTAAAAGTCAACTCAACATTATATGCTCAACTGCTTAAAGTATATTTCTTTTACCAAGTCATGAATATCTCTATTTTCTATTGATTCTACATGGTTTTTATCAATCCGAAACACTTGATGATGTCACAGCTATTTTACAAATATGTTAATCCATGCATAGGGATGAAGCCCTAACGGCTTCCCGCACAAGCGACCCGGGTGCGGGCGGCGCGGGAGGCGCGGCGCCGGTCATGGAGCTGAAGCTGAACATCACCGACTCGCAGCTGGTGCTCGTCGAGGATGCTTCCGTGTGGGACACCAACGCCGTCATACTTAGGGTATGTGGAACTTGTTTTTGTATTGTAACAGAAATCTTTAGTATACTTGTGCTTACTTGGAAGGTAAACTTCATAAGATAAAAACCATGATTCATGAATAAAACAAAAATTGAAACACTCTCAAAAATCTTTTCCACGAGTTTAGCTACCGGTATGTGCTTGGCGGTAATTTTGAGTGGATTTCGTGATTTGTCCAGCAAAGTTTCAGGTCTGGAGGGAGTGGATAAAAGGAGAGGGCTTTCCCCTATAGTGAAACAAGACTTGTTCGTGATTTGGTCTCAACATTTTTTTCTTTTATCTCACTAATGAATGGTTATCATTACAGAGTACAACAGTAATAACATACCGTTGCTCGGAAGAGCACGTGGTGCCCACCCCGACGCCAGTGCCGGGTCCAGTGCCGGTGGCTGTGTCGTGCTCCGTGTCGGAGCTGGAGGTGTTCTCGTGCGTGCTGGGGCTGGAGGAGGACACGGCGCTCGCCATCCTCGAGCCGGCCGCGCTGCACGTCGCGCTGCACGCCGACCGTCTGCTGCACGTATGTTACACGCGCAACTTGCAACCTTATACGTGATGCTATACACGTCGTGCCCACTCCGACGCCGGTGGCCGTGTCGTGCTCCGTGTCGGAGCTGGAGGTGTTCTCGTGCGTGCTGGGGCTGGAGGAGGACACGGCGCTCTTATACGTAATGCTATACAGTTGATAATTGAACGTAGTTTCCAGCTTTTTTATCGGGTATCGGATCTAGTTTGAACATTGATCATCGTCAACTTATTCGATGATCATAATTTTGCTTTAAGTAATTTATTGTTTAGTGTAGGCATTTTTAAAGTCAAAAATATTGAAAACACAGGGTTTGAATTGTTATTGTGATTCAAGTTTTGTTTTTTGACAAATTCCTTTTTTTTTGCCCATTTCGACATCTTTTGACATAATATCGTTTTAGTGTCGACAAAGCAGGACTGCAATAAGAGGCCCCTAAAATCATATTTGTTTGAAATACTCCTAACCCTAACTAAGAACCGCTCGTCCAATATATAGATACAAAATTTTCCTATTTTTCAACTTCCAGGTATCAATGAGCACGCTGAACCTACGTCTTTCATACCACGACATGAGAATGTTTGCCTCCATGCTGCAATCGTTACCGGTTCAAGCTAGAGCTGCACTCTCTGGTAAGTACAATTTGTATATCGAAAAGGTTACTCTTCGATGTGTTGAGGTTGCCATTATTTATATGATTAGACATTTGTCCATGTGTTGTCAATTCAGAGATGAAGCCTGGAATAGTCATAAAACTATGTAATTACTATGTAAAATGTCCAAAATTGAATATATCTGAAAAACCATCTTAAATATGGAAAATTCGTTATAAATAGGTTCCCAATACATAATAACTGTACTTTATACATTCTAACCTCTGTACTTATACACAATTTTTTACCGTTTACCCGCCTTATTAGGCGAGGGATTGTTTTGTATTTTAATGTTTAATCAATACATCCATATCAATGTATAAATCAATAAAAATACATTAATTTAAACAGCGTGATGAAGATCAAAACATCATGTCACTAATTTATTGAATAATTTCTCGTTTCCCCCCATGGCAGGTGACATGTCATCAAGTGTAGACAAACTGTTCGATGTAGATAGCGCTTCCGACGACGATACATGTCAGTGCGAAGCCACTAACATACGTAAGACTAGACAATAACAATATCAATGTTCATCTGTCTAACTGCTACGCTGTCGCAATTTTTAATAACTCTATTCTATTTCAAGTTATCTTTCCTTACGCAACGCACTCGTGCTTATTTGTCGAACTGCTTCCAAAGTCGCTATGTCAAAATAAATATTACTGCTTTAGCTATAAAAGTACTATCGTCTAATTTTCTTAATCACAAAACGATCTATCTGTAGAAACTTTCCGGTAAGAATAGTTTATTAAATCTTTCTTTCCTGAACCTGCCAGTACTGCATCATATGAGGCTTGGATTTACAATAATTTAAATATTTTTTCATAAGATAGATTGTTTTTTGGGTGCTATATACCTTATGTGGGCTGGAATACGTATATGTTACGCTAATATACTTACAGTATCACTAACTTACGGATAGTTATGGTGTCGAGTTGCTACAAGTGTTTTTTCAAACTAAAACGGCGTTGTACTGATGTAGGGAATATTTGAACAGGTAAATCGTTAGTGTTGGATGATAAGGAGGACGCGCCCGCAAATAGCGTGCACATGCGGGCGGGTGTGGGTGGGGGAGGAGGAAATGCGGGTTCGGGGGCGTGGGTGTACGCGCCGCGGTGGATGCGAGGCGCCCCTCCGCCCGCTCCGCCGCCCCCGCCGCCGCAGAACACTGCTATATGGCCGCTTAAAGCTGTACAGGTAAATTGTTAAAACAGTAGTTGTCCGAAAAGAACCGATAGATGGTACCGCAGCCTATGGATTAGGTAGAATATGATATTAGTAGACAATGAATATCATTATGATATATGAAGACATAATGATATTATGGCCCCTTTGTTACATCTGATTTGGTAAAATTGAGATTGATTGGGTTATCTGAATTGAAATAATTAGTTAATTATTTAAAATACCTGTTGTATTTTTCTCCCTTTCAACTTGATATTATTATTAAGAGCTAGCAACCTTATTACTAATAGTGCAAAGATACAGTTTGGCAGATCTCAACCAGGTCAAGTCTAGTTTGAACAGATGCCCGATCTATTAACTTGTGATCCCTTTGCGATTGTTCTATATGCGTGTGTGTACAGGTGACGGCAGATTGCATCACGCTGTGCGTGATCGATGACTGCCTCGACTCGGACGTGCCGCTGCTGGAGGTTTCCCTTTCCGAGCTGAACGTGGAACAGGTATCCCTTCATACATGCATTTATTCTATCGTATTATGCCTATTTTAAATTCTTAAAGTAAAAATTAAATTAAAACTTGTGTGTTTGCTAATAAAAATCGTTCACAATGAATAAACTGACAGCCCGGTTGGCTTAGCGTTTAGTGACCCTGACTGTCAAGCCGCGGGTCGTGGCACCCACCCAGGACAAACATTAGTATGCATGAATATGTCTGTGTGTCTTGTGTTTGGATGTAAATATCTATAAAAGTATGTATTTAAAAGTAGTATATATAGTAAATCAGCTATCTGGTTACCATATCACAAGCTCTGCTTAGTTTGGAATCAGATTGGCCGTGAGTGAAAAATGTCCCAGGATATTTATTTATTTGACTAGATCAGAAGCTTTTTTTATACATCTAAGTGAGGGTCTTCTCATTTCTCCATATTTATTCCTAAATTTTTCAGGATCTCCGTAAAGTGGAGGAAGCATTTGAGGATCCAGTACTAGTCTCGACTCCCTTGGGTGCGGGGGGCGTGGCGGGGGGCGCGGGGGCCGCGGGGGGTAAGCGTGAGGGCGCAGGCGGGGGCCGGCTGGCCGCCGTGCTCACCATCGACTACTACAACCGCCCGCTCTCCGGCTGGGAGCCCATCGTTGAACCTTGGAGGTATGTGTTAGGGTTGAAACTAGCTTAAATGATTACTATCATAAAAAATAAGCTTATAAATAAATAATAAGTTTCGGGATCTGCTCGGAGTTTCTCTCTCTGTCACACGATGGACCCGGCACCCGCACGGTGAATCCATGGAATGCTAAGAAGTTCGTCTCTAAGATTAATTTAAATCTAACTTAAGCCGTATATTGCTTACTTTATAGACCTTTTTTTTTATACCACGACGGTGGCAAATAGGCATGCGGCCCACCTGATGGAAAGCGGTTACCGCAGCCTACCTCTTTCATGACACTTATTTTTTGGCATCCGCTTTTCGCAGAACTTCGAAGATTAACAGATTTATGGGTGTCCTTATGTGATTTATTCGCTATTCGTATTGTTGTGTAAAAAGCTAGAAGTAATTAGCGTAATAATTATTGAGTTTTCATTAATTCAGATTCGAAACCACCTGGGAGTACACGTTATCAAGTGAGCTGTCATTAGGGAGGCTTCAGACCGAAGTGCGCTCGGCCGAGGTGCTCAACACCAACGTGACGTCAGCACTCATAGAACTGGCGCAACTCGTCAAAGCCAACTGGGCGGCTGATTATTACGCTCCACAGGTAAGTGTCATTATTATAAACCTGGCCTTAGAGTATAACTATTCCGTGTATGGATTGGCCTATTTGAAAAGAATTTTTTTGGAACTTTATGTTCATCATAATGCTGTCATTTTGGGAATCTATTAATTCTATTTTTATCAGTCCTTTTTTGTACTAAAAGCAATCTTATACTTTTTTTAAGCTTTGTTTACCTCATATTCTGTCTACTATTTACATACAACGTTATATAGAATTATTCTAGCTCGGTCCGCTATATTCGCAATAGTATCTGTGCTAATAGTAGCAGTAGTTACGAGGAGTATTATTATTGGCAGTCGACGAGCGTTTCGGAGCAGTCCCCGAAGGGCAGCCCGGCGGGCCACCGGCGCCGCTCGCCCTTCGTGCCCTACGCGCTGCTCAACCACACCGGACACCAGCTCTGGTTCACTACGCTGTTGACCTCCTCAGATGTGTGAGTACTGGACCTCTGCTTCTTCACTTGGAAATTACAACCATTTATTGTGTATGTACCTATGACTTCTGAGGACGTTATATTCGATGTTCGGGAGGAAAAAACGATTTTAAGTTAGATTGTATTTTCAAAAAGTATTATGGACTATTTCTATAAACTTAAAATGAAATTTCGAATTATTTGTATTTTTATGGTCTTCTAAATGGATTTGTCTTGAATGAATAAATTGTTATTCCATAAAACTGTACTAGCCTTTACTTAAGAAACGCTAAGGAGTAGCTATTTAGTTGATCCGTATCTATTGTGTTGTAGTCTCCCAGAGCAAACTACATGGTCAGGGCCGGACGACTCGTGGGTATGCGTGCGCGCTGGCGAGACGGAGCCGTTCTCATTCGGGGGTCGGCGGGGCCGGGGCCGGGGTCGAGCCGCCCCGCCCGGCCCCGCCGGCCCCGCGCCGGCCCCCGCGCCCGCCCCCGCCCCGGCCGTGCTGCACCAGCTGGCGCTGCGGCTGGATGGCTGGACCCCTCCCGACCCCGTCTGTGTCGATAGGGTTGGAGTCTACTTTAGGAATCTTACTCATGCGGTAAGTAGATTGGACTTATTTGGGACAGTACTTAGTGTAGCTAGTGTAGCAGTTCTTAGTCGCAGGTGTCCATAGGCTGCGGTAACCGCTTTCCATCAGGTGAGCCGCATGCCTGTTTGCCACAGTCGCGGTATTAAAAAAAACCTTACTGATTCACAAGACTTGAGGACTTGATTCCCATTCAGGTCAATGGACAAAAATTAAGATACCATTTCTGATTTTTACTATCAGGCAAGTTATTGATAATCTTAAAGCTTATTAAATATTGTCAATTATCTCCGTCTAACAGAAGACTGGCGCGGAGGCCCGGATAGTGTTCGAGGTGTCCCTAGAAGGATCCGCTCGAAAGCTAGTGACTGTACGCTCAGCGCTGCAGCTGGTCAACAAGCTGCCTCATCCTGTCGAAGTGAGGGTCGACCACGCGCCCGCCAATGGTAAGTAAAATTCCTATCTTTCTATATGGCTGATCGATGTAATTTACTGATTCCCTTCCTAGATCCATCAAAGGCAGATAACCATTGATTAGGCTACTAATTGCAATACTCCCTTCCCGAGTGTTAGTGTTAGTTAGTGGATAAATTCAATTTCATACTCTGTTTAGAAATCATTATGTAAACGAATCTTAGATACCGCATTTGACAAAATTAAATTTCTGTGCCATTTTGTTTGATTATATTTTTCATTTATAGGATTTTCAAATGAGTCTCGTTTTACGGTGCATATCAATGCAGGCAGGTAGTGACGCTCTTTTGTTTTAATTCAACTCGCAGCATTAATAAGTTATACATTAAAAATATCAAGTAGCGTAATATGGAGAGGTGTTTAGAGCGCGGTTCGTGTGCGGGCGCGAGTGCGGGCGTGAGTGCGGGCACGGTGGTGCGCGTGCGCACGGCGTGTGCGGCGCTGCAGCGGGCGCGCGCGCTCCGCTCGGCCTGCGCCGTACCATACGCGCCGCCGCTGCACTCGCTGCACCCTTTATTTGTCAACTGCGGTACCTAACCACACCCCTGCTATGTCGATGTAGACGCATTACACATCTATATAGCTGTAAATTATTTATTCGAGAACATCTGTTTTTTTAGAGTCGTTTTTGGATTTTTAGCCTCCGCTTCGCCGTACTCCCATATCGTAATGTCGTTTGTAGTGTCGATGTCGGTCGCTTAGTTAGCTTATCGTTATGTACAAATAAACATATCACTTCGGTTCCAGCAAATTTTACCATCTTTAGTCGACATATTGGGTTTCCTAGAAAGATTTCGTTGTCGTTTATGAATTATGTTATGCAATAGGTATACCATTTATAACATAAAATATTCATACATACAAATCTTCCTCATTCTACATTCCTTAAATTTCCCGCCATGCATTTGCCTGCTTCTTAGGTAATGCTTTTGATTCGAGCTACCGTTTATAGAAGTACTAGTGGCTCCCCGCGGCTTCGCCCAGGATAAAAAGTAGCCTTTGTCCTTTCTCAGGCTCTGGATTTCTATGTACCAAATTTCATTTAAATCGGAACAGTAGTTTTAGCGTGAAAGCGTAACAGACAGAGTTACTTTCGCATTTGTAATATTAGTATGGATGTTGTTGTCGTAGCTCAATGGAGCGGTACGGGCACGCGCACGGTGCAGGTGAGTGCGGGCGCGTCGTGGGCGGCGCCTCTAGCCGCGCACCCCGCCGCGCTGTGGACCCGCCCGCTGGTGCGCCCCGCGACCGGCCCTGGGCTGGCCCCCGCCCCAACCCCTGCGCCGGCCCCCGCCCCCATCGACTGGCGCGCCGCCCCTGGCGAGAGGGCGTTGCTACACTACGAGTGTAGGGCACCGCCCGATCATATATATAGGTACGTATTCAACGTGTTTGTCATTTGATTACCTAGTTGATGTTGGTATTTAAATCTATTTATTTAATAGATTGAAGTTGTTGAAGTTTCATCTCCGTTCCCGGGTATCCGTTTCCAGTATTTTATCCACAATATTCTTTATTTATATTAAAGGTGACACGATAAGAGAATTATCACCAGCCGTTCTCGAGTTGCCATTTTTTTTTGTTTATATGCATTTATTATTGGCTCTTTTCAGTAAAACCTTTGATCAGACAAGTACTTATCGAGCTCACCAAAATAATAATAATATGAATAATCTTTCTTGTCACAAGGTATATTAAAACGTAATTTCTTGATAGGTTCTGCTGCGTGATAATCCGCGAGCGGTTCCCCATGGAGCGCGGGCCGGCGGTGGCGGGGCACACGCTGACCCTGGTGCCGGCGCTGCGGCTGGAGAACCTGCTGCCGCTCGAGCTGCACTACCGCGCCGCCCACC
The DNA here is from genome assembly GCA_905147785.2 of Thyatira batis. Taxonomy (NCBI): domain Eukaryota; kingdom Metazoa; phylum Arthropoda; class Insecta; order Lepidoptera; family Drepanidae; genus Thyatira; species Thyatira batis. The sequence continues at coordinate 11,985,907 of LR990489.1, forward strand.
CCGGGTCATCCGGGCCCCCCGTCCACTCCCACACCCACGCCCACGCCCACGCCATCGTCGCAGGGACTATCCCCGCGGCAGACACCAGGCCCTTCCACGAGGTGGGTAATACATGCTAAATTCTTATTTGGATCATGATTTTATACATACATATATGATTTTTAGATCTTATGGCTTCTGAGATGAGTGGAGGGAGTTCTCGCAGGTTTTTCAAGGTTAGGATACCCCTGGATGCATGCCACTTCCAACCGGTCTGGATAGTAACTGATAGAGTGGGCTTCCTACAACTGACATCTATTTATCCTATAAAATGAAATGATAAATGAAAAATTTTGTACATTTATTCCGCAATGTGTTTCGAAAAATCTAGATTAGGTACATCATTTTTCTAAAATATTTCATCCCATACAGGTGAGCGTGGAACAAGGCGTAGAGCTAAGCGTGAAGCTGGAAGGGTTCGGATGGTCGTCTGCTCTATGTGTTGGGGGCGTGGGGGGTGGTGGGGGGCCACCTGGCTCCTTCAGCGCGCGGCTCAAGCTGCGGGACACGAGGGGCCGTCGACTCTACCTCAACGCTAAGGTCACCGTTAAGAAGACTGATGGCATTAAGGTCAGATAGACTTTTAGCCACTTAAGTCGTCCATACATGTTAACATATTTTTTGAAGTTTAAAAACTGCACGTTAATAATTAGATTACCTACTTATCGAGTAGATCTATACTAATATTATAAATGCGAAAGTAATTCTGTTTATCTCGCTTTCACGCTAAAAGTCCGGAACCGTTTTAAATGAAATTTGGTAAACAGATAGTCTACAGCCTGGGAAAAGACATAGGCTACTTTTTATCCCGGGAAAATTTAAGATCTCCCGGCAACGGGGAGCCAATAATTTGAAATAAAAGAAAATTCCAAAAATATTTAGAAAGTCATTTGTCTATCCAAGTTACCTTTATTAAATGATCGATAAGAATGTTTGGTGTCGTGTTATTAGGTGTCCATATCTGCGGCGTACTGGCTAGTGAACCGCACGGGTTTACCGCTGGTGTTCCGCGCAGAGGGCGGGGCAGGGTCGGGGTCAGGGACGGGGGCCGGCGTGGGCGGGGCCGAGCTGGCGGCGGGGCAGTTCGCGGAGCACGAGGTGGCCCGCATGGTGGCCCCGCTGCTGTTCTCGCCGCCCGACGCGCTAGGCGCACCCGCTCTGTCTGCGAGACTCGGCACTGGCCTGCACTCGCATCCCGAGGTACTGTGCTTCTTTATTTCTATCCGAATTTATAGGCATTTTTTGGTAATGTTTTATACAGAAATAAATGTTTTGAAATCTTTACTAATAATATAATATTATAAAGAGGAAAGATTTGTTAACGAATAGGCTCCGAAACTACTGAACCGATCTGCACAATTCTTTCACCAATAGAAAGCTACGTTATTCGTGAATAACATAGGCTATATACGGGGACGGGACTGCGCGGGTAAAACCGCGCGACGGCAGCTAGTTTCTAATAAGCTCGTTTAATTTTAGATAGATTTTCTCGTGATTTTCAATTGTTGATGATGATTGATGTGAAGTGATAACTCACCCCAAATGGTCTTCTCATACTATTTTCGACTATAATTATTTTGACAGTGGTGCTCTTCATTCGGCCTGGCCCCGGGCGTCACTGTGAAGAAGTTAGAAGTGCGGAGCGAAGACGGTGGTGGGGGTGGAATAGGGGACGGTTCAGGGTCCGGGGCGGGGCCGGGGGCGGGCGCGAGCGAGCGCGTGTACGCAGTGGGACTGAGCGTACGCCCCGGCCGTGGCCGATACCGCCACACGCACATCGTCACCTTCACGCCTCGGTACCAACTCCATAACAATACGAACCACCACCTGCAGTTCGCGCAGAAGTGCACCGCCACCACGCTTGTGAGTATCTTCTTTATATATTGGTACTATCCCACTTTGATAGTTATCTGTGCGGATTGGTCAAGAGATTTCATTGCACAAGTATTTTTGGTCAACGTCTTTCTTTTCTTCTTATAGGTTCGATATTCTTATATTTTCTAGATTTGTTAACCAATTAATATTACGGTGGACAATCTGGTCTAGAAAGCTACTAATAGAGAAGTATGGAAGCAGCTGGAAGAGGCATATGCGTCACCGGACTCGCTGACAACTGAACCGGGAAACCTGATGTATTAGACTTAAGTTAAAACAATTTGCTTCTGTGTGTCTGTCTCATCATTGTTTAGTATCATAATATTACGGTAGAAAGTCTCACTTCTTGCGCTTAAAACCCTATAAATTTTAAATTAATCCAAAAGTTTAAATGGTCTAATACAGAACGACCCGGGTGCCATGGCGACCCACGTGTCGGCCGTGTCCGGGTGCTACCTGCCGTGGCACTGGCCGCGCTGGGACCGCGAGCACCTGCTGTGCGCGCGGGTGTTACCGCCCGCCGGCGCCGGGACATCCGCCCAGACCGCCCAGACCGCCTGGTCCGGCGGCTTCAGGATCGACTCCACGAGATCGCTACATATCTCCTGCAGGTATAAAGTTGAAAATGATCGAATTATAGACATTATTTACGTTATTTATAAACTGCCTTGGATTTTCTCTTAGGATGATACTAGCGAATTAACAGTGAAATGTTTGGACCAAAATCCTTATTTTTGGGATTGCTACTTTCCTGTTAATAATGGCTACACTGTGTCTGAAACTAATGTGTCTGATTTTGTAAGTTTGAGTGGTAATGTCGTGTCGGTGGGTCCCACAGGTACCCGGACGGGCGGTACCAGGTGGTGCGCGTGGAGGTGGTGGCGGAGGGCGCCAGCGTGTTCGTGGTGCTGACGGACGGCGAGTGCGCGCCGCCGCCGCTGCGCATCGACAACTACTCGCCGCTCGCCATCAAGTTCCGCCAGGTACCGCACCGCACCACACAATGTCGTGTCGGTGGCTCCCACAGGTACCCGGACGGGCGGTACCAGGTGGCGCGCCACACTGCGGGCCGGGGTCGCGGAGACGGCGCACCACACGCGCGAGTGCCCCGCCATGGTGGCAGCGAGGAGGCCTGCGGTAGGCGGCGACTGGCCCGAGTGGGCCGGTTGCCGCCGTAACGCCGGGAGCCAACAGTCCTTTGCCGGAGATGCTCATTTGTTCCATGGGCATCTCCAGTGAAGTGGAGGGGAGAGGGACTCACATGCGTTTTCGCATCGTGAGTCCCGCCCCCCGGAAACGGGCTCGGCCTCCAATTGTTTTTGGGAGGTCGAGCAGCGCGGTCGGGGCAGGCGGTTGCAAGGCTTTCGCGTGTCCCTTGGCCCCGCCACACGGCCCCCGGCGTTATTGGATCACCCAGGGGTTTAGTCGGTCGGCACCGGCACCTTCTGTGCCCCCGTGTGAGTCCCCTGGGTCATCAAAATAAATATAGGTAGGTAGGTCATTAAGTAAATTTTATGGGATGGTAGGTATGTAGATTAGTAAAAATATACTCATCATTATCACTCTTCGCTGAGTATTTCATATACCTACACAAGTGTTGTGTGTACGGTTGCAGGTGGGTTGCGGGGAGGAGTGCGTGGTGGGTGCACACTCGTCGGCGAGCTGGGCGCTGCCGGAGCCCGAGCGCGCCGCTGCCTTGTCTCTTCGGCCCCCTGGCGGAGCTCCCTACGCCTTACAACTCAACGCGGCGCAGACTTCCCACGGGCCTCAAGTCACACATACACTGCCATATCAGAACTTCATATACATCGCGTTTACGCACACAGCCACAGTCCACGGGCAAGTCCCCCCGCCTGCCAACCATGCTAGGTATGTAATCACGGTTAAACTGTCATATTTAGTTAATATAAGTGCTCTTTAAATCTTGTGAGACAGTAGTTTTTTGTGTGAATGTGAAAGTTTATAGGGATGAACAACAGCTCATGAAATTGTTATGACACTTAGCTAAAAAGCTGAAAACATGACTGAACACACAGTTTTTATTCAGTAAAATACTTAGATTTTTAGCAAAATACCAGGGATAAAATTAATAATTAAATTAAAGTTAGAAAAATATAAATTATATCTTTCATATAATTAATTAATTGCATTAATCACGTGATTGCAACGTACCTTCCAACTTCATAATATATTTTTTCTTTTAATTGTGTGTATAGGAATGGTCATCCATCTAGCAGTAGTGTGCCAGGGCCGGGTTCAGGTGCGGATGATAACGTGCTGGTGCTAGAGGTACCGCCCGGCTCCACGCGGGTCGTACTCGCCAGGAAGAGATACGGAGACAGGTAGACTTATCATTAATTAAAAAGCTATTTGAATACTGCCCGCAAGCGCAGCGTAGGACGTCCACCCACAAGGTGGACCGACGACCTGATAAGGGTCGCTGGAACCCGCTGGATGCAGGCAACGTTCAACAGGTCTGCATGGAAGTCGATGGGGGAGGCCTATGTTCAGCAGTGGACGTCCTACGGCTGATATGATGATGATGATGATGATCAAGCTGTTTTTCTATAGTCTATAGTCTATATTAGTCTATTTCAGTTATTTTCATAGTGTTATGTCCTATGGTATCTTGCTTTGGGGCAGAGCAGCTGATATAGATACAATTTTTATTTTGCAAAAAAGAGCAGTCCGTGCTATTTATAATTTAAGCTCGCGAGCTTCCCTCAGAGATAAATTTAAGGAAATTAACATTCTCACAGTTGCATCACAGTACATTTATGCAAACATAATATTCGTCCGTCAAAACATTAGTCTTTTCACGAAAAATTGTGATTTGCACTCCATTAATACTAGAAATAAGCATAAACTTGTAACATCTGCTTATAGACTACAGAAAGTGCAAGGATCATTTTTAGGACTTGGTGCACGGTTTTATAACAAAATCCCCACAAATATTTTAGATTTGCCTATGAATAAATTTAAGGAACGAGTTAAGTCAGCTTTGGTACAGAAGGCTTATTATTGTATAAACGATTATATTAACGATGGCGAGGCATGGGTATAGCGCTCGTTCTATCAGGACTAATATTATTATTGTTAAAGAAATTGTTAAAACTTGTTTTGAAAAGAGTAATTGCTGAGTTTATTGCCGGCTCTTCTCAGCAAAAGCATACTTCCGAACCGAGCATTAGAGTCGACGTTTCATAAGTGCCTGTGAAGGCCTATTTGAATGAATAAATTTATTTCATTTCATTTCATTTCATATATGAAATATAACCATTCCCCAGGGCTCAACTATGGCGGCGCGGTCCCAAGAACCAGCTTATCCACGACGGTAATTCTACACCGCAGACCACAGACGCACAGCAGCACTCAATGGTAATTATGTCATTAATATTACCTTTGGTATTTTGACCTTTGACATTCATAAGTTTCATTTCAGAGCGTAAACTGTGAAACTTTGAATTATATTCCAAACTACCTTAGCTTCTGCGGGCTTGGCATCACTTATCTGGCAAGGAAAGTCCAATTAGCCGGAATAAACGTATATCATTTCATATTTAGTAACATTGCATTATAAACGAACATTACAATTTGTTCGAAATTATTTTTGGTCCGTGACCGGAGTCTCGTTTCCGTGTGTGTAGTGGGGGTGGGGGTACTAATAATAAATAAATATCCTGGGTCATTTTGATTCCATTTGATTCCAAAGTAAGCTTTAAAGTGAGATATTACATGTAATACTTATAATTGAGTGGTAATAAAGTGGGATTCAAGGTTGAGAGTCAAGGTCAGTAACCACAAAGCCAACCGATCTGTCAGGGGTGTAATGTCTAATGTCTCGGGTGGCCCCTTAGGTGCTAGACATTGAAGAGGCGGCCCCACGGGGCGGGCGTGCGGCTCCGCTGGCGCTGCGGCGAGCGGACCCGCGGCGCGCGACTACCCAGGCGTGGCGCCTGCTCGCCGGCCGCATGACCTGCGGCTACCATACCCTCGCCGTGCAGCCCGATGGACGGGGGATCATGGCCCTTGCACCCGGTACGCACAGAAACACACTACTTAAACACACACCCTCCCCAAATAGAGGCTATGCACACCACATTTTTTTTAACGCACGGTGAACGCGTTTGTAATATACGTTATGCAACACACACGATTCGAATGCTCTTTGTAAAAATTATAACGTTCTTCGTGAAATAAAAAAATGCGGATTGCAGTAGTCACCAATGTATCTACCTATATCATATTATTAAAAGTTAAATAAAAAACTACCTACTACATCTAACCTACTCATCTAAACTACCTATGTCTAATGGTTTTTGATGGTTTTGGATGGAGGTTTTTTGAGCTTGAATCAAAAAATATTATAAATCTCATTTCTTTACTTCTATCTTCGAATTATGAATGGATTTCATCACATCAAAGCATTTAGCAAGTATATTCATTTACGATAACACAGGTAACCGCGTCGTGCTGGCACTGGCGTCTAACGGTCGGGGCTCGAGCGGGGCGGGGCCGGGGTCGGGGACGGGGATGGGGTCGGGGTCGGGGTCGGACGAGCTGCCCCCCGAGCAGGCGGTGTCGTGGCACGCGCTGCGGCCGGGCTCGGGCCGCCTGCTCGTCACGCTGCTCGCCGACGGACCCACCAGCCTCGTCAAGATCAGAGACTACGAGGTACTGTACTAAAGCTCCTCATTATAGCACCTCATCTGTGATTGATTTTGCTGAGAAATGCAATAAACTTTCGCTAGCATATCACGAGCATGAGTCAATAAATCCTTGTACAGGCATATTACATTTTATTTATTAAATATTTTGCGATTGAATATGGGCTTGCACAAAAAAAAATGATAGTACAAAACTCCGATTCGTCTGATAGGATGCTTAAGCGGCTATGTTGACTAGAAGATTATATTTCGAATATAGAAGGTGCCAGCTGCGAAAAGCAGCTGAAAATCAGCGCTGTTGTCTACAGCCGCACATGCTGAGCTGGTCCCCCTTTGACAGCACTCCTACCGCTTGATTGCTATTGATTTGTTTTTATTATGTTTAATTTTATGTAATTTGCTTTTGTGTAATCGTTATACATATAATGTGTGCTGTCAATAAATATTTTTTTTCTTTCTTTCTTTATCTCTTATGCAAGTTAACCTCGTCTACCTATCTATTGAACTACTGGTCTCTCCCAGGAGGCGGGTTGGATGGAGGGCGGGTCGGAGACAGTGGGGGCCGGAGTTGGGCGCGAGTGGGGCGCGCGGGTGGCGCTGCGCGGCGTGTCGGTGTCGCTGGTGTCGCGCGCGCCGGCCGCCGAGCTGGTGCACGCGCTGTTCGCGGGCGTGCTGCTGGACGTGGCGCGCGCCGCCGCCGGCACCGACCTGGCGCTCGCCGTGCAGGACATGCAGTGGGACAACCAGGTCACTAACATCACACCTTCACCTGAATAACTACCATGATAGGGCCTAAATTGAGTATTTCGCGTTGAATTATGAGTTTTGGATTACTTCTAATTGTTTGTGAGGTGTCCTAATTGAATAATATAGATCTAGAACCTGTGTTTCATGATCCTTTTTTCATGAGGTATTTCTTATTTTGTTGTTCACAGCTATTCTTTCATTTTCAAAATGTCCACGGTTTATTTGTTATATAATTGTGCATTCTTTAATGTTTTGGTTCGTTTCGTTCGTTCGTGTAGTGTATCTAACTAAATCTAAGTTACGAAAATTCCATTATAGTTGCAAAAATCAAGAAATCACTTTTACGGAATTACCGTCGGAATTCTTATTAACGTTTTGTCCGTACAAAATTTATTGAATGGCGATGTTGTAATGACAGTTGCTGGGCACGCCGAGCCCGGTGCTGCTGTACTGCCTGCCGGAGCGCGGGGGCGGGGCGGGGGCGGGCGCGGGGGCCGGCGGGGGCGCGGCGCTGCCGGCGCTGCATGCGGCCCTGGAGCTGCAGGCCACGCCCACCACGAAGTACAACGCCTACTTCTTCAGGCACCTAGTCGTCACGCTCCGCCCGCTGGCCATCAGGCTCGAGGAGAGGTAACTGTGTGTTTTGTATTGAGAGCTAAGGTGAATGTTCTTTAGAACATGGTTAAATATGTTACATCTCCAGGTGTTGAAGGCAAGTCATTATCTGCTCGTTGTGTTTAGGTATATAATAGTATTTCTTTTGAGACAGATCGTTCTTTTTCTGTTATATTTACATACGAAAAGTGTCGGTCGACTAAGTTAGGTATTTTTGGTTCATTTTATTATGGCTAAGAACGAGAGTAGGTAAGTCTTATATTTATTCACGTTCTTACTGTCGTTGTAATTCTTAAGTTATGTTATCATGTGTGAGTGAGCCTCTAAAGGAGCTTACTTCAATATAAATAAATAAATATCCTGGGACATTTCTCACACGGTCAATCTGATTTCAAACTAAGCAGACCTTGTAATATGGTAACCAGATATACCTATACTACTTTGAAAACATACTTATATAGATAATTACATCCATATGGAATTGTTTTTATAACTGGTGGGTACGTGTCCCAGGTTGATTCTGCAGCTGTGGGCGTGGGCGTGGGCCCCGGAGGGCGGCGCGGCGGCCGGCGCGGGCGCGGCGGCGGACGAGGCCGAGCACGAGGCGCAGCGCGTGCTGCACGACCTCACAGCGCTGCACGCCACCAGATACTACTTCGCACTCATCAAGATCATGCCGGGACAGGTAACCAGTAGTGCTGTTCTTAATTCATACACCATTTAAACCTCTTATTCTACTATTATATTTAGTCATTTATTTGGGAAAGGCCAAAGAAGGAATGGTATGATTGTGTAAAAGATGACATGAGAGAATGTGGAGTGAATGACGATTTGACTGGAGACCGAATGAAATGGAGGGACATGACGCACAAACCCTTAACAGGATAAGGCGAGGAAAATAATGATGATGATTCAACACACAGAAAAGAGATTAAGAAGAGAAGCAATATGACCAACTTGTGTGTAGCTAGGTGGCCAGCTCAGTGTAGCTAGGTCAAGTGTGTAATTCGGTCAAGCGACTATTGTCATCTCTTTCCCGCGCACAGCAATCAGATAAGAGGGTATCTCTTTTCTCACGCTCTCGCGTCTGATTCGCTTAATCGTCTTTTGGTTATAGAATAGCATGGCTGTTTTGATTTATTGTCAGATAAAGCTATTTTATTTTTTTTCAATGCGTTCAGCTTATGACGGGCAATAAGGTCAGATTTCGTTTCGCTTCTTTCTCACGTGTCCCTAGGCTATCAATCATATTCCATTAGTTCAATTTCATAGTTGACGCTCGGTATAAAATACACATACACACATCATTTAAAGTAGGTACACATTTTTTTTCTCAAAGCGGTAGATATAAAGATGATGTTGTTAGTTTAATTGTATTGATAGTTTATTTTTTTCCATACATAAACACATAAAAGTTGTAATCTGTGAGGAGTTAAATGGCCTACATATCATTGTGTTTTTATTCCTGTGCTTAAGCTGTTGCGTCTTTCAAGTAGAATAGAAACATTACATGTGTGTGGAAATATGTAATCTTATGTTGTCCTATTATTGGGTATTCCTTGGGTACTCCACTTATCCTGAGAGAAAAAATCCTACTCATATTTATTTATGCCAACTTTGTTGTATGCTTGTATCTTTGTTACCCTTTCACGCCAGAACTGCTGAAGGTATCGCAATGAAATATGGCACAGACTTAGAATATGTTTCGAAATAACAGTCTACTTTTTATCCCAGGACAACGAAGATCCTTAGGAACGCGTTCCACTATACTAGTATCTCATAATCCACAGATTCGTCTCTCAATGTGCACTGCTAATAAGCTAGAGGCGGAACTGAGCGCACTGAAGCGGCGCCTCGGGCTCACGCTCATCAAGTTTGAAGACGCCGCCGTGGAACTGAAGCCCTTCGAGCGCGTCCACGTGTTCGACACGCCCGCCACGCTCGCCAGGCAGATGTTGGCACACTTTAAAGATGTATGTACCTTATTGCCGTTGCATTAAAGTCTAATCTCATGTGGATGTTGTTGACGTTAAAAAAAATGTGTTAGAATTAGAATGGTTGTAACCGGTTGGTAGATTATATAAGCAAAACCAGTTTCTCAACACATAATTACGTTTAAATAAAATATTATGGGTCATTGCTCACACTAGATTAATCAATTTGATCCTAAACTTTAAAACTTAAGTAACCTAAATTCTTGATACATAATTTTATACCATTTTTTTTATTATCATTGTGTTTAAATAAACATAATCCAGTATTGACCACATTATTTTAAACGTCCTGTCGTCCTCAGGTACTGAAGTGGCAGGCGGCCATGATCCTGGGCTCGGTGGACTTCCTCGGCAACCCGCTGGGGTTCGTGGCGGACGTGTCGGAGGGCGTGAGCGGGTTCCTGCTGGAGGGGAACGTGGCCGCGCTGCTCAAGAACGTCACGCACGGCATCTCCAACTCCGCCGCCAAGGTCACAGGTGAGCTCGCGGGAGGGTCCCATCTGTGGAAACATTCATTATTTTTTTATAGTATACTAGTGGCTCCCCGCGGTTTCACCCGCGTACCCGGGAGGTCTTCCATTTTCCCGGGATAAAAAGTAGCCTATATGTTAATCCAGGTTATAAGCTATCTTTATTCCAAATTTCATTCAAATCCATTCAGTAGTTTTTACGTGAAAGAGTAACAAACATCCATACATACAAACTTTCGCCTTTATAATATACTAGTGGCTCCCCGCGGTTTCACCCGCGTACCCGGGAGGTCTTCCATTTTCCCGGGATAAAAAGTAGCCTATATGTTAATCCAGGTTATAAGCTATCTTTATTCCAAATTTCATTCAAATCCATTCAGTAGTTTTTACGTGAAAGAGTAACAAACATCCATACATCCATACTTACAAACTTTCGCCTTTATAATATTAGTAGGAAGTAGGATGGACTTATGTCGTTGTGGGGGACGGCTTGGTTAGTAAGTTTAATATCGGAAGTGATCACCGACTTATACGAGGCACTCTAAATATCAACTTCAAAGAGTGGAGTCTCCACCTAGTGAAATCTACTCTCCGACTTATGTCGCCCCAAATGACTCACGGAGAGTCCAAACAGTTCCAGCTGACAACTTCGCCCTTTCGTACGCCCTCCAGCCCGGTATTGTTGCCGGGAGGGGCTGGATGAGGAGAGCGGAGGACCGGGATAAGTGGCGCGCATTAGGGGAGGCTTACGTCCAGCAATGGACTGATTAGGCTGAAGATGACGACGACGAGTATATGGACGTACCAATCTAGAACCGGAACACTATTTAATTGTTTTTAGTAAAATTTGACCCTAAAAACGCGTTGTTAAGTTTGTTATTACTGTAATTCTGTACTAGCTCTGTGTAGGCTGAAGTCATGTAGACATGGTATACTTTTTATCTCGGAAACGTTATCGTTAAGACCGGGGTTCAGTATGAGGTATACATGTGTGTGTGCGGTGTGACGCAGAGTCCCTGGGCGACGGGCTGGAGCGCGTGGTGAGCGACGAGGCGCACGAGGAGACGCGCCGCCGCATCCGCAGCGCCGCCGGGGGCGCGCACCTCGCCGCCGGCCTGCGCCATCTCGGCCTCGGGATACTCGGTAACTATACTCTTCTACTTCTGCACTACTAGCGATACTGGAACCAACTTATTACTTTTGCTATCTTCATGTGGGGAGTTGGTAACTTACAGTATTCCCAAATTAATAATGCACATGCAGATCTATCGCTATCCTCTTCCGACGCTCGTATGTCCAGAGCGGATCCTCCCGAGAGGATAGCGATAGACTGTACCTGAAGTGCAGTTGTTAGAGTTTTTAGGGACCGGTCTGCTATGGTTTAATTTTATCGGTGTTTATATTTAATTTTATTTATTTATTTACTAGGTTTTTTGTTCTAAATATTTACTAAATATTATTTCATAGACATTTTGTACTAATTGCTGTTAATTTAGCATTACACTTAGCCCAAGTGCGCACTGGCGGCCAGGCCGCAGCGGCCAGGTCTGTTTTTTTTTAAGGGATTTATTTATTTATTTGGGAAAACAACAGCGATATAAAAAGAGTATACAGATAAAACATGAATATAGAATACAAGGCCAATAATAGTTTTCCACTTTTAAAAATTTTGATACATGTTGCAATGGTGCTTTTCTACTTTAAATATAGATTTTTTGTCTTATGAGTACTGATGCCATGCAATGCCATATAACTAAAGCATACTCGGTACATACTACTTATTTTCTACTAGCGATACTGGAACCAACATATTACTTTTGCTATCGTCATGTGGAGAGTCGTTAACTTACCTGAAGTACAGATTCGAATGGCTTGTAGGGACTGGTCTGCTTTAGTTTCATTTTATCTGTGTATATATTAATTTTTCTACTTCATATATAGATTTTTTGTCTTTTGAGTATTGATGCCATGCAGTGCCATATAATTAAACTACTTACTATTATTGTCGCTAAAAATAACATTTTGCAAAATAACTAACTTCCGCCGCACAATTTCATCCACGTACTTCCCGTTCTTAAAAGTTACTCCCGAAAGTTCCTTAAAAATAACGTGGTTTTCTATTAATAAAATTAATTTTGAAATCGGTTCAGTAGATCCAAAGATTACCCCCCTACAAACTTGTTGAGTAGTTTAGATTATCGTATGTCATATTCATCCGTCGTGCCGCGTTGCAGGCGGCATGACATCGCTAGTGAAGCACACGTACGAGGGCGCCATGCAGGAGGGGCTGGGCGGGCTGCTGGCCGGCGTGGGCAAGGGGCTCGTGGGCACCGTCACCAAGCCCGTCATCGGCGTGCTCGACCTCGCCGCCGAGACCGCCTCCGCACTGAGAGATACTAGCCGCAGGTACACTCATAATTATATAGCTCGGTGGAGACCAGCTCTTCATGTGCTGGTAAGGACGGCGCTGATGTTTTGCTGGTACCATTACCTCCGCCAGTCGGTCAAGGTACTACGATGATGAATTTGCGATGCAGATGCCAGATAGAAGAACAGATCAAACATTTTTGACGTGACATCGTCTTATAATTCGATAGAGCCGGCTGCACGCACGAAAAAACATGAGTCATGCGGCGTTACTTCGCTCTGAGGCGTCCCATGACGCATGCGGCGTTACCTCGCTCTGAGGCGTCTCCGTCTTTGTCCTACTTGAGTGAGCGATGCAAGACGTTGTCACGTTCAACTATCGTCAGTAAACCGACTTTACAGACAACCAATTTTTGTCTACTTGGAAATCAGTAACATATTATTTAAAAGTAGAAACCTTGATTAATTCCTTTAAAATCATTCAGTATTTAGATGATATTTTTTTATTCAGATTAACAAATAAATCCACGATCTTCTAACCTAATTATACTCTATGTGCAGGTCTGACAAGTGGGTGCCTGTACGAGTGCGTGGTCCCCGCGTGGTGGTAGGAGCCACTGGGTTGGTAGCGCGGTACTGCGGCGCGGCGGCGCAGGGGGCGGCGTTGCTGTACGGGCTGGGCGACGCGGGGGCGGGGCTGGGGGCCGGGGCGGGGGCGGGGGTCAGGCCCGAGCGGTTCGTGGCGCACCGCGTGATCCGCGCGGCGCCGCACGACATCCGCGCGCTGCTGTCCGACACGCACCTGCGGATCATCACGTGCCGCCCCGCCAACCACGCCCCGCCCGACCCCGCCGCGCCGCCCCGCGCGCTCAGGCAGCCGCGTCCGCATCTAGTCATGGAGACGCACCTCAGGTACGTTGCCTCTCCTTTGTTTACAGCTCTGTAGAAAACGGTCGCATCCTTCCTGGTACCTGGAGCTACCATCACTTTATGCGTTATTTTAAACTTGTATTTGCGAGTTTTTGAATTTGACAATCACGAAACTTACATAATTTCTTAGTAACAGATTATGCATTATTGATTATAGCATTTATTACGCAAAAGAACACGGGACGATATCTAGAATACCGTCCAGCTGGATAGCGCTATTATAGAGATAAATAGGGCTCGAAGGACCAAAAACACTATAACTGTTGTAACTTCATAATTTTTTCCCATAGCAACCTAGTATCGTGTCAAGTGGTGTCCATGGACGGCGCTCACTTCGTGGAGCTGGGCGTGCGGGGCGGGGCGGGGGCGGGGGCCGGGGCGGGGGTCGGGGCGGGGGCGGGGGCGGGGGCCGGCGAGGGCGTGCGGCGGCCGCGGGTGCAGTGCGACAGCGCGGAGCTGGCGGCGTGGGTTGCGCGCCACGTGGCCTACGCGCGCCAGCTCTACCACGAGTACGCGCACACGCTCCACCCTCACCCGGACTTATAGACCACAGGTTGTACCCTACTTACCTTCTAGGCTGACACGCGAGAGGTATCGACTGCTGACTGTTAACAAAACTCCAATATACTAGTGGTTTTAGTTATTAGCATGACGGTGACGGGCTCCCGTTAGATTTTCCCAGCGCCTAAACGTAGTTTTGACTTCATACACGACGCGCTAAAACTGAAGCACAATATAGAATAAGTATGGTATAAATATATGTATGACAGACTACTTTTGCAGGATTTGCAAGTAGAAATCTCAGTTGTCTTGAATTGACCATTATTAAAGAGTAAAAAAATTGGCAATCTTCGTGTATAGCCCAATTTTGACAGGCACTAGCAAGACCAAGTTAATTGAAATTATTTTAAAGTTTTTTGATATGTAGAAGTATTTATTTATTTATACAATATACTTATGTAAAAGAGACTCCCCATAACTAGTAAATAGTTAACTAAATATAAAAAATGTTGTTAAAGTGAAGGTTTGTATGTAATAAGTATATAAAGATAAATGTAATAACTTTGACAGATTACTTTCTAAAACCACTTTATATATATGTAATTAAAAATACAGTATTATCCATTTATTAACATTATAAAAGGATATTTAATGTAACCCAATTTTATATCTATATAATAATATGAATAATTCTCCCATATTATACACCTATATAAAGCAAGATTTCATGAATTATTTGTAATTTTATAAAAGCTGTAAGTTTATTCAGTGCTTGATTCCAGCGGGGGTAAGATTTCAGTGGTTTTTGTAATTGTGCCTTTCGAGGTAACGGGTGTTAAACGCTAATAAAATTAAACTGTTAGGTAAATATTATCTTTAATCTAATCTCTAAATCTGGATTTACCTGAGTAAATACTCTCTTTTTACTTCGTGCATTGCCTATTTTCCAATCGCTTATCTCTTGTTAAGACTGACAAAGCAGTCTGGATATTGACCTAATTTCTAATAGATACAATCCAGATTGTATGCTCTGGCGTAATTTTAATTTTATCAGAGTTGACTTCCCTTTAAAAAGCCATGATGTCCAAACTCTATAATACACACGCCATTCCTACTCGAGCTTAGCTGAGAAACTTTCAGCATTTATAAAATTGCTAAGGGGTGGGGTGGGTACTAATTCACGGGACCTTAGGCCAATATTATACTACTTTGGATCTATATAACCGTATATTATAAGAAAGTATATATTTATACTAGCTGCCGCCCCGCGGTTTCACCCGCGTAGTTCCCGTTCCCGTGATCACAGGGGTACCAAAAATAGACATGATTTTCTAAAGGCCATACAGTGTAGTGGTTAGCTTACCCTGACTTGACTAATAGTTTGTTCAATTCCCACTCGGGACAAATATGTGTTTGCTCTGTGACTGAATGTAAATATCTATAATATTATATATTTAAAAGTATTATTATGTATTATATCTGTCTATTAACATATTCAAGTAGGTATGTTTACACGCAAATATTTGTGAAATAATGGACTGTATATAAATAGTTACCTACTGTAAAATTCCATATATTTGAGCCTCACTTTTGTATCGTCAGCCATAATCTACAAAACTTTTATTAAACTACGAAAATGCAGTTATAAATTTTAGTTTCGTTTGACACCAAAACTATGTTCCATACTACGTCTATCGTTAACTTTATTTTGTTTTAAGGAGAATATTTTGAAGTGAGTACTGAACCCAAATAGGTGAAAAGGTTTAAAATTATCCGTCATTGTCTTACTTGATACAACAAAGAGAGATGGAGCTACCTTTAACCGGGGCTTTTACTTCCTTTAAATCATTTCACGTATTGAGAAGTCGAGTTATGGTTGATATATCAATATTGAAGTATCTTTATATATTAGTGATGGGCAATGGTAACTCTTAAGGAGATGGGAATGTAATTAATTTGACTAGAATTATGCGTTGTGTCTTATAGTCTTATTTAGTTTTAGTCATATATATGTATATATTGTAGAAGATTATATTTTCACTCGAATGTATGTTATAAAGCGAGAGAATTAGAGGAAAAAATATATTTTACTATATTAAGAATACGTTGGTGGAGAGTATAATTAAAGTGAATTGAGTACTAATACCTTAGGCTGTGATATCACAATGACATTGTTTGATGGGGCTCATTTGAAGGAAGGCTATTTTATGAATAATTTAACTGGCTTTGTGGCGTTTTGACACTTACATGGTACATTGGTAGAGTTTATAGTATTTTCTGTTAAAAGTATACCACGTTTATATCTGATTCACAACTTTAATAGGGCATAACATAAGTGTAAAGAACCTAAATATCGGCGACACAAACTGCCACTAGAGTCAATCTATCTAATTAATAGTATGAGAGGCAAAGCCTTATTGTAGTTACGCCAAAAATCACAATAGTTTAAGTAATCAAGTTCTTATTTATTATCAGGATTGTCTTGTCTGTCCTAGTTCTAGTAGATAGTTTAATTCCAAAGTGTGGTTGTAAACTAGCGTGGAGGTTTTGTTTGTATTTATTTGTTTGTGGTGTCCCTTGTAACATATTTAAATGACAATGTTGGAGTAATATTAAGTTGACCATAGCAATAAATGAGTACCTTCGGTTACTAATTGTTTTATTTACCATATAATAGATTTTCAATTATACATTACACAAATCTTTATTAATCTAAATAGTTGATTCAGGAATGCACTGTTATTACTCGGTCAATTGACGATATATAAATTAGTATTTTATTTTTACGAGCTCATTTAAAACTAGCGGGTACTTGTCACGTGATTGACCAGGCGAGGAATAACCATCGCGTTTGATTGGTTGCTCAATGACAGAAGCTGTCAAAACAAACACGACTTGTAGTCGGTACCTAAAGATTTGTAATTAAATGTTAATTTCGCCGAAGAAATGTGAACGTGTTGGGTGGGTGAGCGCATCGTCTTACCAATAACGAGTTTACAGGTAATATGGCTTTTAATTTTCTATTGCTTTGGTAGTTTTCTATAATTTCACGTTAAATTGTATTTGTAATCTCAAATATGTAGATCAAATAAATATACCGCTCGAAATATTCACTCAAATTGGTACTAAATATATAATGACGACAACACTAAAGTACCTACTTGTTTGCTTGTAACATAATCATAAATGTTTCATTAATAATCTGTGTGTAATTAAAGCGACAGAAGCTCTCGAACTGATAAAACAAACTTGAATGATAAGCGCGCAATCGGACTGAGATACACCGCTGAGAGTGCGCGCGGCTGTGGTTACGGACACTCGGATCGGGAATCAAGCTCAGATTTCAAGGTCAAGGTCACGGGTCACCGAACGAAAATATTCTCAGATAATTTTCGACACGACGCCGCCATGTACGTATTGGTTTAATTATTTTATTAAAACAGGAAAAATGCATTTTTTAATGTATCTGTTAGTGTTTACCGCGATGGCAATCGGCGCGCGCGCAGCGGCCTTGGTCACCGCGGAGAGGTGAGAGAAAACTGCGACCTCAATATGGTCATTGTGTATATAATCACTATATAGTTGTAGGAATTATATGTGTGTTGCTAGTAAAATTTCTTAGCTACCCTAGTTTCCATTTTAATATTCTGTGCATGAACAAGGCATTTGTCTAGGTGTAAAATATATATTAACGTATTATATCGACGGTAGAAAGCAATTTTGTCGTATCTAGAAAAATCGTTTTTTTCTGACTTTATTTGAAGAAAAGAATTTAGAATAAATTTTGTGAGTCTGCCGGAATTATCATTATTTTTGTTACAAGTTTTTATTTAGGACTCAATACTTTTTTTATGATATTTTTCAAGTGTTATTTTACTCTGGTGTAAACTTCTATTTTTATGGTGGTGTATATTTCGAATCAAATTGATCGTGTGTAGAAAATAAAGTTTATAGATTTTTGTTCCGCAGCATGACTTCAGTGGACTACGCGACGGTGCCTATCGTGGAGAAGCCTTTCCCTGCGGTAGCCCTTGAAGACGTCGTACCCGGTGAGTTTGTACTCACTTAATAATATTTTTTCGCTGGGTATTGAAACATGTTATTGATAAGACAATATTTTAGTCTTAAAAAGAACCTGATTCATATGAGCCGCTATCGAAACTCTAGTTGATTTATTAACTTGAAAATGAAAGCCAAAGTATATGAATATATCAATAATTAATTTGTACTTTCCTCAGTATTGAGCAGTGGTCTACGTCAGACCTTCGAGGATGTGCAGGTGTCGGTGGTGGACACGCCGGACCTCACGAAGCCGCCGTACAACCTCGCTGCACCAGGTACATACTTCCTAAGACTCGAAAATATTGCTGTATGACTGTCCTGGTTGTCACGTGGGAGATTTCAATAAATTTTATTGAAAGGATCTTATATGCTCTCGGAATATGTTAATTGAAGTCAATCTCATGTGTCATCAGCCTCTCAGCGAGAGGCTGTAGTAAATTCTATCGAAAGTGGATAAACCGTGTTGTAAAATAACGTTCCAGAGATGTAGCGAGACCAGCAGGAATTGCTACGTACCTATTTTAATCTGGCACTGCATTCATGGTTTAAGAGAATTCAAGTAAATAAGAGTTAAATTCAACATAAAGATTCAAGATTTATATTATAAAACACTTAGGTCTTCTTATATAATTAATGAGATAATTATGTAATTTGATACAAATTTAACAATTCAATGTAGCAATAAAATCAGAGAGTAATCTTACATAAACAAATGATAAAAGACACAAATATTAGGTTTTAGATAGGCTGACCTCGCGCGACGTTATCACGCGAACTTGAACTTATTTTATTGCTCTTATGTCTACGTATTTGTTGTAATGATTGATAGGGCCGTATTTCGATCAGAAAGGTGAAATATGCCCGTATACTTTTAGACTAAGTCACGGGTAGATTTCACCTTGCTAGTTGCTATTATTATATATACTATTGTCTACTCAAAATATCGGACCCAAAACTATAAATAGATTTCCTAAGATATAAAACCTAAGAATAACCTACTAATTAACATTAATGATATGTATCTTAACGTTTACAAAAATACTTATACATAAATACTATATTTTAGATACTAGAAATTTTTCCAATAGTGCTTGCTTATAAGGGAATCTTAAGCCTAATTTTGTAACAGTCTTGTAAACCTTACAAAATGCTAGTTGAGCTTTTCAATGAGTTATGTTGCCCCCCGGGTATCAGGGTTGAACGGCAACGTGAAGCTGATCGAGATCGGCGGCCCCCCGTACCTACTGCCGCTCGTGCGGCGCGACAAGGTGTACGACCTGCGAGCTCTGGCGCGGCACCTGCGCCGCGACCCCGCCGTGCTGCTCGGCGCCGGCGCGGGGCCGTGGCCACACATCGGGGTTAACTGCGAGGTACACTTGTACTTGATTAGCTCTATATAGGACGGATCAACCCTTAAACTAATTATGCAATTCCCTAGGGCATTAGAGCATCACGCCTCACTCTCACGTCACCAAAAACCATACCAAAAATGTTTTAAAGACCGATTCTAGTTGACATAAGGATAGGGGGAAGACATGTCAGGCTCGCGTGGTGGACTATGGTGGACTCGAGGTCCTCGATGGAGACGTATATGAGCTGATGATGAATGTTCTTCAGAAACGTTATATTAGCTAAAGATAGATAAATCATTAGGATCCATGGTAAATGATCTTTAATTCAGAAATTTCTACCAGCTCTTCTCAATTGAAGCCAGACTTCCGAAGTAAATAATCCCAACCGGGTCTTAATAATTTGCAATATAACATTGCAGGGAATAATAAACCTGTACATCAACAACGGCACAGTGGAGCAAGGCACACGTGTGGTGAAGGTAGTGCCGGAGGGCGGGGCGGGGGTCGGGACGGGGCTCGGGGCGGGGGCGGGGACCGACGGGTACGAGCAGCGGCGCCTGCCTCCCACGGAGACGCGAACTGCGCTGCTCGGGAACTACCTTCTCAGCGATGGTAAACCAGGGAAGGTAATACTAATCTCCACCTCTAGGAGGCGAACTATGACTTATTCTCCACTAGTGTCTCCCCGCAGTTTTACCCGCGTACCCGGGAAATCTTCCATTTTCCCGGGATTAACAGTATAGTACAGCATATGTCCTTTCTCAAGCTCTAGACAATCTGTGTACCTACCAATATTCATTTAAATCGGTTCAGTAGCTTTAGCGTGAAAGCGAGATAGACAGACTGAGTTACATTCGCATTTATAATATTAGAATAGATGATTGTTCTTTTAAGAATATCATAAAATAATGCAAAGAACATACTAACAAAATTGACGTGTTTTTAATTCCAGGCACTCAAGATTGTCGCCAAGAAGCGTAATGGAAAGTCGAACTTCATAACCTCCATCAGAGAAACGCTCAAGAATCATTTCGGTGACACGGTCATAGGTGAGTTGGTTGTCAAGTTTATATTTTGGTTTGCACATTTTGCATGTTTTTGTTAAAACTAATGGATTCTCACTTTTAGCTCCGTACACAACACTACGCAAATCTTTGATACCCGATGATTCTAATCAAATTCTTAAAGGTTTGTTGACGTGGACGATGCCTGCCCGTGTGCGTAGGGGCTAACATCTATTGCAGAACAGCAATTGTAGCAAGTATTTGAAATAAAATTGTTTGGTTGCTCCAGGTGTGGGCGGCACGTTCCTGCTCCGCGCCGGGGCGGGCAAGTACCACGTGATGCCGGAGTTCAGTGAACAGCCGCTGCGCTCGGACGCGGACGTGGACGCGTGGCTCAACTACTACGAGATGCCCGCGCCCATCACGCACGTCGGCACGCTCGTCACCGGCGACTATGTACGTACACTACACACTATAAAAAAAACTCCGAAATACTAAAATTTGATAGCTATTTAAAAATGGTGATTCCACAATAATGTATCGATGCTGGGATTGCTGGGCCCTAAACAAAGGGTTTTGTAATCAATACTTAATTGAAACGAACTACTATTTCTGTCGAAAAAGCCGTGGTGGCTCAGTTGGGAACGCACCGACTCCCGATCATGAAGGTGCAGGTTCAAATCCCTGGCCCGTACCTCTGAGTTTATAAAAAACGTACGGATTCACACCATTGGCTTTCGGTGAAGGAAAACATCGTGAGGAAACCTGCATGCCGGAAATGTTACAATCAAAGGCATGTGAAGTCCGCCAACCCGCACTAGGCCCGCGTGGTGGACTATGGCCTAGACCCCCTTATTGCTAGGGGAGGCTCGAGCTCCTCGGTGGAGACGTATATGAGCTGATGATGATGATTATTTCTGTTCACAACGCTAATATCTTCCATCCAAGGGTCTGGACCTCCGCGTGCAGCACTTCCACGGATGGGGTGACCACGAGAACAGTCCGGGGGTGGGCGGCCACTACCACTACGACACGACCCCGGGGGCGGTGGAGTACGAGGGGTACTTCGTGCTCGCCTCCTCTATCATACGAGTGGACGCGCCCCCAGAAACCCACGATATTGGTCGAGACTAGACCCCTTAAACTTAGTTCCTTAATGTTCCTGTTACATATTTTTGAGAATGTGGCATAAATAAATGAAAACTACACTTGTTCTCGATAGATTTCGAGCGAAGTTGTCATATCCCAGTGAAATACTTAATAGCCCTTACACTTTGCCTTTTCCACTTGATCTGCAAGTTTAAAAGTCTATCCAAAATTTCGGGGGTTTCAAAAGCTGGAGAGTCGAGTGAAATCTCCATTAATTACATCACTTACAACTGTGAGACTTAAAAAACAAATTTTATTAAAAGCTACGTGACTAACGACTGATTTTTTTGAAATAACGGAAACAAATTTTAGGCGATTGTGTATTTCATTTATTTACCTACATGATCGTGGTACAATTTTGATGAAATGTTACATTTATGAACCAGAATGTTTTGATTTTCATGGACAAGTTAAGAACATTTGAATCCATTCTGTCGTCACTGTAGATGAACTTCGCGGAGGCTATGGGGTCATTCTTCAAATTCTTACAAAAGTATTATTTTATTATTACTTTTGCCTTGTTAGTAAAAGTAAAATTAAAGTAGTGCTTCTATAAGAGGTCAGACCAGGCTCCCAGATATAGGCATACCTCCACATATCGCGTTGAAACTATTTCAATGTATTATGCATACTGAAAGGTTAACTTTTGAGTTTCTCTAACAAACATTCGTGTACAAAAATACGATATAATAATTTTATTGTATATACAATAATAACAAGGAGGTAAAAATTAATTCCTAGTTTCTAACTGCGATAATAAGAGATAGGACTCAAATATATGACTGCATAAATTTAAGGAAATGTGTACCTTCGTTGCATAACAATACGATATTTTTATATAAGCAATATTTTTTCTAAGATAATCAAATTCATGTCTTGTTTTATGACTATAGATAGGTTTAGAACTAGAGGCGAAAGGATCCTTGCCATTGAAGGTGAGGATATACCTCGGTTCATAGCTTAGTTAATTCGGCTGAAGTGTTCACAAGCGACTAATAGTACAGCTATCACAGTTATGAACTGCCGTGCGGCTCGGATCGATCGTCTATCGTGAACACTCGGTTCCATGAATAAAAGAATATCTAAAAAAATACATTTAACAAGCTTTACACAGCCACATTGAAGCTACAACCCTAATAAGAAATTAATTTAATTTAAAGCAAAATTTAAAATTTTTTCATGCGTCAGTTCATGTTGAATTTCAAAAATGAAGCTGTCATACAAATTCTCAAACAATCGATATAATAATAAATATATTATTGAATCTCCTCACCACCTTGAATCAATTTTTTTCTATCGTACACATGATGAGCTTGATGATCGCTAAATTATGATTTCTACAAAATTATAGATCAAGGTAGGTTCATCAGCTGCATAGTACTTGATGTAACTAGGCAGAATTTAACATTTTAGTTTATCAATTACGAGCAATATAACATTAAAAGACTATAAAAAATCGTAAAAATATGATTATTTACATTTCATATCAGTTCTGTACTTTTGGCATAAACTAATGTTCGCGTGACAGTCTACGTGGATAACATAACTTGCAATCGGTTTCAAAATGATGCCATCTCATCTCATACCGGAAAAAGTTTCATTTGCAAGTAAGCGTATTGTAGCAACAAATTGAAACCGATTGCAAGAATTAACTGTTGTTTTGTATTGTCATAAGTGGTCGCAAGCCCTTACGTACCCCTTTGTAAGTAGTGTTGTCGGAACATATTGTTGCAGCCTTCCTCTATAGAAACCCTTACAAATTATGGAAGTTTCCGCGCGAGAGCCGAGCGTCTGTGATCACTACCAGTATGTAGAAACCGACTCTCTTTTCACCGCGGAGTATGATGATAAATCGAGATAAAGTAGTATTAAATTCTATTTTATTTGTTACATTTCTGTAGTCACAATGTTAAGATGATTTGCAGAAATATAAAGATATCTTGATTTATCATTCGCTCCAGTAGTTTTGATCGATATTGACAATTATTATTCAATGTTTTTGTTTCATAATAGTTCATATTCTGTTGTGTGCCAAAATTATTAATTATTTTAAAAAGATTTATAAAGCTTGACTCTAAAAATGAATAGTATAAGAGGATCAATATGTTGTATGATACACAACCGAATCTGAACCATTGTACAGTTATCAAATATTTACAAATCCATTTATTTATTTCTATAATATCGAAAATAATTCCCTTCAAATTCCCTAACTCTAGCTAGATAGATTATTGTACGTTGATGAACTATGTGGTAGCTAATCATCGGACGGTCTTGGAACTACCAGTGAACTACACCTCTAGCCGACACACAATATTTGTACCAACACCAAGATGGCCGACACCTGCTCCTTAATATCGGCAACTTACCGCTTACACTGCTTTATCTACGTTCACATCACCAACAGCATATATGCCTGCTACGCATCGCTTATCGATAAGGGCACAATCTATTCATCAAATTGACTAACCAAACTGAGTATTTTATGAATCCATATATACATTCGCACGTAACTCAAATGAAAAGTTCTACAATGACCGGTAAGCGAGACCAGCTCGACAAAGCTCTTGATGAATATGAATCAGCGGGTAGTATGCAGGTCTCGTGCAATTGGCTGGTGGCCTGGAGGTCCTGTGACGAGACCTAGGACGGTCGCAGGTCTTGCAGGTCCTGTGACGTACGGCGGCTGGTGGCCTGCAGGTCCTGTGACGAGACCTCCGACGGGCGCAGGTCTCGCAGGTCTCGCAGGTCCCTCAGGATGGCAGGGGCAGGGGCAGGTTCAGGAGCGGAAGACCCTGACGGCGCGCACGACGTACTGGCGGCAGATGGGGCACTCGGCGAGCTGCTTGGAGCACGCCGTGCACGCCGCCATGTGCCCGCACTCCAGCAGCACGCACTCCAGCGGCGCCGCCATGCAGATCTTGCAGCACTCCTCGATGGGCAACTTGTCCAGCTCTGGAATACCATCATTGACGGATTATTTACACAAATAAGGAAGATAGCTAATAAACATCCTAGGTAGGTGTTGACCGGTTACTTTACGGCTCGCTCAAGCCAGTCGCCGCCTACCGCAGGCGCAGCGGGAGGGAGTTGACGTCGTCCTCTCTCACCCGCTCCGCCGCCTCCTTCTGCGACATGACTTGGCCGTAGAAGGTTGCGGCCGCCTCCCAGGCCTCCTCGCTGTCCACCATGGCTCTTATAAAGGCCGGCAGAGAGAGGTCTGCGCCGACCGTCGCGGACAGGGCGGCGCGAGGAGATGCCCGCGCGGGGCACTCCTCCCGCGTATGTTCCGCCGTGTCTTCGACGTCGGTCCCGCAGTGGTGGCACGTCTCCGTGGGCTCTCTGCCCGCCACCCGGCACAGGTATCTCCCGAAGCACCCGTGCCCGGTGATCATCTAGCTGTGCCTGGTGGAAGGAGAGCCCCGTGCCTTCGTTCGAGCCTCTCTCTCAATAGTGGCCGAATGGCGGCCATCACATCCCGGCTCGTAGCCGGGCTCTCGAGGCGGGCCGTCCACGCCGCTCACGTCCTCCCTCCTCCCGTGGATGCGGACGGCCCCCGGCCTCCTTCGCTCGCCAGTACACCGCGGCGAGCACCTCGGCTGCGAGGTCCCCCGGCGGCTACCGGCGAGCACACTCGCGCCGGCGCACGACACGGTGCGATACGCTCGGACCACCCGCCGCGCCATGGCGCGCTGCGGACGTCGCAGCGTAGAGCGCCATGGAGCGTATCACACCGGTGTACAGGCGCCGGTAGACCTTTGGGCCTCCCACGCTGGGGAGTCTCGACTGTATCGGACGGCCTAGTGCCTATTTCGTCCTCGGATTGTCGCTCATTGTAACCCACCGTCCTTGTAGTGGTTGTGGTCCTGCCACAGCATGCGCGCGCGCTGCAGCAGGTCGGCGCGCTCGAGGCAGCCGCGGAACTCGACGCGGTTGCGCGCCAGCAGCTCCTTCAGCTGCTTCACGCTCAGCGCCTCCAGCTCCGACGCGCGCTGCAGCTGCCCCAGGGATATCGGCTTCGTGTCTGTGGACATACAAGTGTCAGGCGAGAGGTTGCCACTCTAGTGTTTCTATATTTTGTGTAAAAAATTCATAGAAACTAAAGGAGAAACACTTAAATTGGCCCATAATAATATGAACTCTACATGGCCTGTAAACTATATATATAAAATAATATATAGAACTAAGTATCATATTATGATAGCAAATAATGTAGTAGGTAGGTAGATGAAAAGCGAACATGCAATTATTTACTGCTATCCAAACAGTCACGGCAAGTTTGTGAGGTAAGCTCATTGGTAAGCCCGTCTAATCCTAGATAGAGGTATATATTATGTGGTACCTTCGTGATCCATGAGCGGCTCGTCCTGTAGGCTGGCGGTGTCGGTGTTAGTGGCGCCGGAGTCGGAGCGGCGCAGGTCCAGCTCCGAGGCGGCGCGCGCTGGGCTCGCTAGCGGCGGTCCCAGCCCGGTGGGGGGCCGCCGGGGGGGCGTGGGGGCTTGGTCAGGGGGCGCGAGGGGCCGCCTGGGGGGCGTGGGGGCTCGGACAGGGGGCGTGGAGGGCCGCCCCTCCCGCTCGTCCCGCGGGGGTGACGCTATGCCGTCCGGCGTGAGGATCAGCACTTCCGAATCTAAATAGACATAGTAGTGGGTGGTAAATACTAGGTACTCATTGGCGTTCCCGGGAGACCATCAACTTCCCTGGATCTTGAGCTCATGAACTTACTCAATCTCTATGTACTTTATAAAAGACAGAGTTACTTTTTGACGTGACAACGTCTTATGATTTTTGTTTATAATTTTAACAGGGATTATGAAAATAATAGATTTACCTTTTTATATTCTATTTACTGCTGTTTACTATGACGAAATAAAAAAGCTTTCGAACTAGGGGATTAACTAAACAAAGGTCGGAGGCTTGTAGCCACCACGGTTACCATTGGGCAGCGGGTCAGCGGGCGTGGCGAGGAACTCCCAGCCCGCGTCGTCCAGGTCCTCGACCTCGAAGCAGTCGGCGGTGTCGACGCGCGCCGAGCCGCTGCTGGCGCTGCGCGGCACGCGGGCCGCCGGCACCTCCACCACGATGTCGCGCTCGCCACCTATACACACACATCATAAATCGACACCAGCTATTTATACTACGCTAACTCGAAATTTGCCAAAAACGTTTTTTTATGCCAAGCTTCTTAGAATTAGGTTTTTTATACGTAAAAAAAAAATTGTGAAGAAATATCCAAAAATAACGAAGTTACAAATTTTATAAAACGCTAAGTGCAGGTACTTTTTGAAATCAATCGATTTAAACCACGCCAAATAGTGTTAGCGGAGTGTCCACGGGGAGGAGGCGCATAGATTATATTATGTATTACAAAGTATTTAAATATATATTATAGTAATACGCTACGTATTTCTTATATTTAAGCGCTTTTATAAAAGTCCGTGTATACTACGCAAACACTAGTTAGCGTAGTTTAGAACGATCAGGTATATTTGTTCATTTGTAGAATGCGCTACTTAGCGACTTTTACTAGATAAATACTTATGTCAAAATACAATTATATTTATTCGTTTTCGACGGTAATTTCACCATTCATATTTTTAATGTATCGGCATGTTTTTATGATAATAAAAAACATAATTTTAATACAATATTTTACCCTTTTTTGTAGTACCTATCGTAGCCAAATAAATTACCAGCTGAAGTTAATAATCCTGAGTTCGGGATTTTTTATGAGCACGTTATGTCTGATGAGATAATTTTAAAATAATAATTATTATATACCTATCCAGTTCAGTCAATTATGAAAATTATGTGCAGACCTACAAGATACAAACTTAAACGACTTGGGGGCTCTTTATACTCCACTTAATATTTATTTACCAAAGGTATTGACTTCGGTCTAAAAGCCATCGTCCTAAAAAGGCTGATGTCGGTCTCTAACATCTTAAGCTCGAAGATGAGTATATAAGCCCCCGCTTATATTCTGTGATTACCGAACGGCTAAAAAGGCTGCTTGTTTGCTATGCTGCCAGTTGCTTAAACAATATATTTGACAAATTAACATCTTAGGGAGTTCACAAAGTCAACCTATAATCAGATAACTGCGTGAGGGATAAAACAGTAACCATATCGTTTACTATATTATGAAGATACATAATATCCGCTCATTTCTTTCAAATGAAGATAGAGAAGATGAAGAAGCAAGCATTTTATGGAAAAAAGACATACGGCTTTAATAGAAAAGACTGCAAGAGGCAGAGAAGTGTATTCTCCAGTTGAATGGTATACACCAGTGCGATAGGGAATGGAACTCCTTTATTTTGATTCTTGAAACAATATTAGCTTAATTTTTATTGATGATAAAATTATCTAGAACAAAGTTAATTAAAATAGTTTATATTGGTAACTACGGCTTGTTGGAAAATAAGTATCGTTTATCTTTTGATTGATAACGTAAGCAAACATGTAGTATATTTTAAAAATACTAGATTATCCCACTTTTAGAGCTTATTCCCGAAAAAGACACGAAACTTGGTTAAATCAATCCAGCAAAATACAAAAACCTTAAATATTATTGTGATAACAATATTATTACGGAAATGTATTATCGTTATTGTTATCTATTTTATTTAAGGCCTGGGTCTATGGGTATCCCACTGCAGTGCAAATGCCTCGCATCTTGCTTTACACATAAATATTATTATTTTAATAACTGAACATAATGAGGAGAGTTCATTTTCTTTTAAGAATAACAATATTAAGTACTTTATTGATTTAAATAATTATAAGGTACAAAATCGAACTGTGATTGATCTGATCTTCAATTAATCATAAGTAAGCACTTAATTGATATTTAACTAACTGTTGATTACGTACTAGTTTTATACGTTATTAGTCTAAATTATGTATCAAAATTACAGAATACAACATTATCTGCTCTATTCTATCTAGAATCTATAAAAAATAATATAATTTTAAGCTCCACGGAAAGATAAATGAGGCGTTAACTTGTGACACAGGTCGATGTATAGTACGCTATGTATAATTTGGCGGCTTTTAACACGATATCCGCCAGAGACGTATATACGGGTTAACAAAAAGCTAACTTTAATAACCAGTTATTTAGCCAGTGAATTTATAATAATACATTTTACGGATATACATATAACCCTAAGGTTACAAATAATGCATGATTTTTTGAAAAATTATCATCGTAACACAATAAAAATAACACATCTTTATCACTATGACATCCCGTAATACACAACGCTAACGTAAGATAGACGTGTGTAACTTGTCAAATTAATTTGAAGAATTACGTCTATATTCGGCTAACTAGCGCTAAATCGAAAAATAGAAATAATTATGGAAAAATAAATATAAGATATTATAATGAAAAAATTAACCATGAAGGGTTCCAAATTTCAAATAAATATCTTAATTAATGTAAAAGTTATCACGTTTTTTCCTTTATAAGCCTCTCCTGTAAAGTACACATTTCGGACTTAGCGTAGTATAAATAGCTGGTGTCGAAATAAATATCCTGGGACATTTTTCACACATGGCCAATCTGATTCCAAAGTTAGCTTCAAAGTCAGCTTGTGATATGGTATGCATGAAAGTCAGGGTCACTAATCACAAAGCCAACCAGGCTGTGAAACATACACACATGATAGGATCACTTATTTATTTAAAATACCTACTTGTCTGTGTTAAAGACAATTATTAACATGTAAGCATAGCCGTCAAAGTATATTAAAAAAAAACAAACAAATCAGTAACAAACAAATAAGATGGAGAACCTCCTCCTTTTTTATTTATATTGGTTAAAAATAGTATATGTGAATCAGTTGGAATAACCTAGAATCTAGAACGTTCATTATGACAAACAATCACACATGTATTTATCGCTTATTCAATGATGACTTCAACATAAACATAACCATTTATTAAACCACCCAAACTTTATTTACATTTCACTTTTAAAATCTTTAAACACACACTGTATCAACTTATATTTCTTGTCTCAATGTACTTTCTCATATAAATGAAATATATATTTCTATGAGATAATAAAGTTCATTAAACCTATTAAAGATACTTTCACCCTTCACTATCAAACTAATAAAAATAGTACATAAAATTTTATATTAGACCCCTACGATAATGCTGTGTAAGTGATCTTGAATAAATAGTAAGAATTACCTGGTGTGGTAGTGAATCTCTCCGGGCGGAACTGCGTCGGGGGCGGATCGGCCGTCCCAGGGTTGGACGGAGGCTGATGCGCGTGAGTGGAGTTGTAACAGCTACCTGCAAACATTACCAATTCGTTTTCTAATCAAAAAACAGAGGGGAATGATGATATGACAAGGCTTAATTAGATTAGTGGGCAGTTGGATGCTTTATTAAGAAATATCTGATTAGATTTTGGTGAATAATATTTACAACCAACAGGAACAAACAAACATGATCATGGATAAATAGAGAAACCTACGACTAGTGGTTTGAGAGTCAGTGTCAGGCGTGTACTCACAAACGTAATTAATTTACTACCCACTGTACTTCTCTGGACAAAACGGAGGGTAAAACGCAAATCAAATTATTTGTAGTTCTTGCTATAATTTACACCAAATTGTGAAATTGCGCAACATTATTTCAGAATGTAGGTTACACGAGATTTCCAATGTAAACACGCGTCGAGGTGCATTAATGTACAGTCTGCTAAACTCGAGTTACCTGCGCCGGCAGACGTCGCATGCGATTTACATCTATAATACATATTGTTATGAGCAGGACTTTGGAGCAAAAATAGCATTAAATATGTATGTCTGTTTAGTTTTGAATTGCAAAGCTTGAGGGTAGTTTCTGGAAGGTGTGGTGGAACTATTACCAACTGTATTTTCCACTCTCATATGCTGACTCCAGACAAAACTATCTACTATGACAAACAGTCATAATGACATAGAAATTCATCATCAGCTCATATAAATTATATATGTCTCCACTGTAGGAGCATAAGTCTCCTCTAAGAACTATGGGGTTAAGACATAGTCCACCACATGGGCCTAATGGTAATTGATAAAACTAAGAGACTTACGTGATGGTGGTGGTGCCGGTTGTGGAGTGCTGCGGATGTCGAATGCGGAGTTGAGAAAGTCATTAATGTTGGTGGTGAGCCCCTTGAGTCCGCTGAAGGGGCCATTGCGGGAGCCCCTACGTCGGTAGGACGCGCTGTTCACGTGTGACACACATAGTGACACTAGCTCTTCTTTCTCTATAAATATATTTGTTCACATATCATAATTATCCTTTACATGTAATTACTGAGTTTATTGCTGGTTCTTCTCAGTAAAAAACAACAAATCAGTGCTTTATTGAGGCCTATTTGAATAAAAAAGATTTTGATTTTGATTTGATTTTTATCAGCTCTAGGATATTTACCATGAATGGGTGTAGTTTTGAGTTTATATTTCAACACTGTTGCAAGCTCCATGCTCATGGAGTAACTTAGGAAATGTGAGTGGGTAAAAAATAAGAGATAAGCATACAAAGTGATCTACCCTCCTTTTAAAAAAATTGGTTAGGTGTTATATAAAACACAAGATGCATAAATAGATCTACCCTTATTATATTTCAAAAATAATTAGTATTTTTAAGACAAGTGATGTGGGTTGAAATTGAAATTATGAGAGTCTTACAATGAATATGAAAAGCTTCATTTTATTTAATTACCTACTTCAGAGCACTGTGCATTTTAATAAAGGTATTAAAAATTAATTTTCTATTACAGATATGATTTTGCAAATAAGTATTACATGACATACATGCAATGTAAATATCCTGGGACATTTTTCACACACAGCCAATCTGATTCCAAACTAATCAGAGCTTGTGATATGGTAACCAGATAGCTGAAATACTACATACACTACTTTTAAATACATACTTATATAGATATTTACATCCAGACACAGGACAAACAGACATATTCATGCATACAAAGCTTGAGAGTCAGGGTCACTAACCAAAAAGCCAAGCAGGCTGTCAATTTCATTACATACATGCAATGTAATCCTGCTTAATCAGATATTTATAAGTTTGTTCAATAGCCATGCTCTGCAAGGTTTATTATGACATTCATTGTAACTTCAGTATTACATAACTTTTCACAGTTCTATCATCAGTATCAGTATTTATCATTTTAAGATAAAAGAAAGTACTCCAAGAATTTGCCTTATCAGATTTCACTAAAGAAGCAAGTATTTATGAACAATTAACTTTACTGAGAACTCATATAAACTCAGACAATAAAGGTACATACTTTAAAAACTACTACACAAACAAAATATTAAGATTATAGCCAAGTAGTCAGGTATATGAATTAATTCTCTCATGTCATTCCAATTCCGATTAGTTGCTTATGGCTCCATTATGTTACTGATGACTGCCAATGTCGTAGTCGGAAAATGCAATTACTCAATAAATTAGGACGAAACGGAATACCGATAAATTCTATGAGCATATTAAGTATAATTTCATTGTTCATTATGATAAACGACAAATCACATTATGACAATGACAAGTACATGATCACACCAATACCTATGTATCCATAACTAATTTCGCATAATAGTGCAATGTCTCAATTGACATCCTATAAACTTCAGATCAGGCTGTTCAGGATCTATAAGCACTTGTTAGTTTGTTAAATGGTAGCTGCAATTCAAACTACAATACAACACTTTAACAACACCAGTAAAATATAAAGATTGCCCACTGCAACTTCTACAATCATGTTAGTTCCTGATATATATCAGATATACCACTGCAGTACCTTTTACTACTATACCAATAAAATTTAGCACCATCTGACATTGATAATTGGTACATACCGACGCATCCTCTGGTAGAGACATTCTGGCGCTGCAGGAAGCACTGCAGGTCCCGCACCTTCAGATGGGAGATGGTAAGTCGCGAGAGCGGGCGCGTCGAGAGCACCCTGCAGGGCGCGCACATGGTGCCGCCGCCGCGCCGCAGGCAGCCGCTGCAGTAGCACCTCTCGCACTCGCTGCACACGCGCTTCCGTTTGAACACGCTGAACTGCACCGCACAGCTCTCGCAAGGCATCTTACCGCGGCTCCTATCTCGCACTATCATTGAACATTCTTCGCTACGTTCCTCTATTCACTGAGTTATTTGGGCACGCAAACATAACACTGTCACGCTATTGAAATAGTTTTATTTCTTAGTTTTCCTTCCGCATTGTTAGACATTTGATAATTATTTTTACTAATATTTGTGTAAAAAAAAACAAAACATGTATGACACAGCTGCCATGATGGAAAACAGCGCTTCGTTTCACTCGAGATGTGTATTCCTAAGCACTGTACGTTGTCTATGGTACACCAAGTCTATAAAAGTATTGACTTAACATTTTCCTTTATAAATCTGTATAAACTGCTTAAAAAATTGAATAACTATAAAAAATCAAAAAATATGTTTGATTTGTTCGAGTTCACGTTAATATATTTATTCTAACCTTAATAAACCATAAAATTCCTACATAGTAAATCACTATCTACAATTAATTCGTTGTGTAATGGAACGTTGCTAGACTTCTTTACCGGTAAACAGTCTAAGGAAATACTAAGTTATGCCTAAAAATCCTTGACTTTTTTGTCATGTTCAAAGTTCATAGATATTTTTAGTACATAATATTGTATCAATAAAACATTTTTTTTAATGAAAACAGAAGATACTCAACCTTTTCGTTATTATCTTCCGTTCGTTGTTGGATGCGACGATTTTTACAGTATAAATAATACCTATATAGCATTTAGGTACCTATGCATGCATTAACATACCACCATTTACACCTTTTGCAAAGACCTACAATTGACGAACAGAAAAAATAATCATTTTACAAATTCTCATTGAGTTATAGAATTTTTTTGTGAATAAATTAATAAAAAAAATAGTCACGCTGAGGACAGGATTCGAACCTGCGCGGGTAGAACCCATTGGATTTCAAGTCCAACTCCTTAACCACTCGGACACCTCAGCTGTTGTACTGTTTATGAAATAAGTCGATTTGAAAGTAAACTATTTGTTCAGGTGCTTCAAGTAGTTTTCACTGTTTCTTATTATTTTATGCAAGCATGTAAAAGTTACGTAACTAGTATGGGTATTGTGTGATCCGTCATTCAAAGGTAAAACGTGTGAAATGTGAAACAAACATGAGTGCAGTGAAATGTAAAGTTGCTATGTTGTTGACAGAGTGGTTCTACCGTTGATTTTATTCTCACTTAGACTCGTTTTAAAAACCCACCTACAGTAAAGTTCATTGTCTTTGTATTAAGCCGTTTAAATCTCATAGCGTCAAGTTTTGACAACGAAAGTGCAAACAGTCTATTTGACTTCCTTTATGCATTCGTTTCATAATGGAGTCCATGTTTGCAAATATGGACTTTCTACGTCTTCTTCTTCTTCCTGCCCTTATCTCGCCTAAGCAGGGTCGGCACAACATGTGTTTTTCTTCCATTCCTCTCTAGCACGTCTATAGCAGTTAAATGATCGGGAAACATGGATTTTATTTCATGATTTCTAACTATGACCAAGGTACAACATAGGCGGATCTAGGTAGGTAGGTACATCACCACTGTTGTACCTTGATCAACATTCCAAACTTCTTTTAGTGTATGTAATAGGTACCTGTAAAAATAATGATCTATGCTTTTGTATAATTTATATGACCCTCATTTGTTCTTCTAACAGCTAAAATTGGTTTAATCCCAATAGTTCTAACCGCTTTTTGTAAATCGTTGAATAAAAAAGTGACCAAGGTACAGTAGGTTCCCCTATTACATATTTATACACATTGACTGTCTAACAAAATCATCTATAATAATATTCTTTCGCTTGAATATCACCAGCTCTCCAACATGTAACAAATCCAGCCTAACTTACCTGAACATTGTATTTTCTTAGGCAATTTTATGTAAATTCAATGACTGCGCGTGAGTTTCAAGCGAGTATTGCTCCGGTAGTGGCGAGCTCTAGCAATAGTGTAGTGCATGCTTTGTGCGCTGCATCAAACAAATGCATCTCGCTCGACTTGAGAGCGCTCGGTGCGGCGCTGCAGCGGCACAGTCCAGGGCTGTAGCTAGAGTCAAATTTGAGGTAGGGCAGCATTGGTTACTGGTAGGGCGAAAGTAAAAAAAAAAACATAATCGGACTGCCCTCGATGCACGGGCTCCTAAATCATTCATCATGTATATTTCTGACTAGGTTTCGTACAATTTTTTTTATCTCAAACTATGATCAAACAATTTAATGTATTTATCTTAGAGTTTGCTAATTCTAAGGTAGGGCAAATGCCCCACAATGCCCCCCCTGGCTACGGCCGTGGCACAGTCGCGAGCAAAACACTTACCAGCACTTTCCGCCATTTTGCATTGCAACGTCTATTGTACGCCATTTGCATTATGATGCACTTGACTTACTCGACCAGTCAATAATGTTTCTTCTATCCAAAGTTCTATAAAGGTCCATAAAGTATAAAATCATAATTAGTGTTGGTTTATGCCTAAAACATAATATAATAATATCTAGTAAGATTATAAAACTATTTGTAAAGAATAAAGCTGATCTCCTGAAAAAGTTACCTAATAGGTAGGTAGGAACATTATTTAAACCTAAGCAAATCCAAGCACCAGTCCTTTAATTCATATAATTCGCTTTCCATCCTTGTAAAAGGTATACGTTTTCTTTGAAATTAAAAGCAGCTATTTGACTTCAAAGACAAAATATTCTATAAAAGAAAAAAATATCAACAAAAAGTGGGAACCCCTCAAAGGAACGTAAGGTAAGCTGATATTTACAAAAACCTAAATCCTTTTTAGGTAAATAAAAGTAAGTACTTTCATGTACATAATTACAGATGGCAGTAGTTACGTATCTATTAAGGTTAATTAAAAGCCAGACGCTTCATTATTAGAATTTAAAAGATGATAAAACAAAAAGATTCATTTGGAAATTATACGAGGGGTAGATAGGATTTATAATATTTTTTAACTAATAATACGAAAACGACAAGTAGGTATTAGGAAAATACATATACCTACCTATTTGATAGAATTATTAGAATGTAAATACGTCTACATTACGTCACACAACTTGATTAGAATGTTATCTTGCTACTGATTCAAAATTTCGACACGAAGTTCACAGCTGAGGTGTCCGAGTGGTTAAGGAGTTGGACTTGAAATCCAATGGGTTCTACCCGCGCAGGTTCGAATCCTGTCCTCAGCGACTTTTTGGGTTTTAATTTTTTGAGTTTTTCTACTCTTATTGAATAACGCTATATAATATAACTCGTTATCACTTTTATTCTCAAACTCAATTTTATTAAAACATGAATTTGGGATATTATATACATTAAATGTCCCAGGATATTTATTATTTATTTATTTATACATACCTACTTAAATTATTCCTTCGAATTTAGCTGTTTATTTCAGTCAAATTATCTGAAATTGAGTCCAATGATGTTATACGACTCACGTTCCTGTCATAATTGGTTCCTGGAAGGTAATGAGATGGGCTGACTAAATTATATTATCTAACGAGGTATCTACCTGTCTACGAAAATTCTTGGAATACCCTAATTTAGTGTTATTCCTCAACTGAAAAATATTTCAATAAAAGGGATCTTCAAGTACCTACCCAAAATTCTATTTCAGATAGCAAATAGGTACTATGTGATTATATAGGTATTTATTCGTACCTATACCTTAGATTTTTCGACAAAGACATGAAAAACAAATGTTATTCGCGTTTCAGTGTAGGTATATATTGTTGTTACTTCAGGGTTCGTGACCTCTTGAAGTCCCGGAAAATGTGACCCCACCATTAAAACCTATACCTTATTTCTGAACAATAGAGTTGAATTCACGTTAAACTTTCGCTTCTGATCTACGATGTTAGGTCGTAACAGGCTAAAATAAACTGAATCCTCGAGAAATAAAGTTCAATTTAGGTTGATCGTGAACTATGTAGGAAAGTAGGTTAAGCACAAGTTATTTTTCAGTTTCTCGTGGAACTGTAAGCCGCCTGGAAGTCGGTTCGCTGGAATTGAAAGAGGGATAACTTGTACACAAAGGTTTGCATTAATCCCGCCCTAAGATGATTGTTACGTTACGCTTCAACGTACACGACGACGGATAAGATAAATAGGAAAATCTACAATGTTAGAGCTAATCTAAGAGCAATACGCACGATTAAAAGTATGCTATAAAACCCCATCAGGCGGTATAATATAATTAATATTTTTCTAATGGTTAAGCACACGAACAATACGCGTGGATACAACATTTAATAAAGAGGATGTTTTGTAGGTTTGGCTGCAAAAATGTTTGTGTGCGAGCCCGTGGTAAAGAAAATATAAATGATACCTACCCACTGAGTAGGGCAGAGCAAGTATTGTTGTATATTTTCACTTAAATATTAACACGAGAGACAATGAATAACTTAACTTGAGCATTATCTCTCATTATATTATTATTCCGTCATCATAATATTTTTTCTATTCATTCACCTCTACAGAATTCATTGGTTCGAATCCCACCCAGGACAAACATTTGTATGCATGAATATGTCAGTTTGTTCTGTGTCTATGTAGTATATATAAGTGTGTATTTAAAAGTAGTATATCAGCTATCTGGTCACCATATCACAAGCTCACTTTAAAGCTTACTTTGGAATCAGATTGGCCGTGTGTGAAAAATGTCCCAGGATACAATATATAACATACGGAACCACCATACGTTATTAAACTATTTTATCATACGTATTCGGCTTAATGTAGCAACTGATTGAACAGGTAGGCAACTACATAATTAATTTAAGAGTAATGAGAATTTTTGATGCGACTTCATTTGTCAGGGAATACCCGCTGTTAGGTTTGCGTAATGGATTTCTCTACGTAAACTAGTTTAGATTTTTTTGCTCAATATGCATTTCTTTTAACAGTTAGGTGTTTTCAGCACGGTCATCTACTTATTAAGTATTGACATAGTTTTACTAAATAAATATTATATTCCGATCCCAAATGGTCGGCCTGTTATAATAAAATTTTGCTTATATACTAGGGACCCGACCCGGCTTCGCACAGTTAGAATAGCGTTTTCTAACATCTTAAACAATAATTGTCATATTTCGTAAAACAATGTTATTTTATTGAATCACTGTATCTATTGATGAAAACATCATTTTAATCTGTTTCGTATTTAAAAGATATGGTGGGGAACTGGGAAGCGAAATTTTTTATGCTAGATGCCGCCCCGCGATTTCTCTCGTGTATTTCGCGGTCTCCTCTAATAATGTAACTTTCCGATGAAAAGGAATAGAAGAACTTTTTGGAGTATATTTGATGTGCTTGCATATTTTATAAACCTAATATTTTCTTTAAACACCATCATCCATACACCAAACACCTCTTAAGGGCACAGAAATAACTAAGTATGGTAAATGACCCAATGGTGGCCAGTTTAAGAAAAAAAAAACAGGTTTTTGTGAAATATTACCAAAATTGTGAAAGTTTCAGCACTGAATATAGTGAAACTGTAAAGTCCAGTCCTTATTTAATATTTGTAATGTGTTGCGCGTGAGATACGGCAAAGCTGGATTCAATTAATTTAACAAATAAAAGTTGTAGTTTTGTGACCCAGTCTTGGACAGGGAAAATTCAATAATGGATACCCCAGCCTTAGTCTAAGTTTATCTTTATTTTATGGTTAACACATGAAACAAAACTAATTTTGATTTTAATTAAGCAATACTATTTTACAAGTGAAACTTTCTGCTCACCGCCTTAACGATTTCCTTAAGAAAAACCGTCGTTGTCAATTTCAAATCACCTTACACTTTGTATTCGCGCATATTTGTACATGTAACTGACTGAATTCAATAAAACGTTAAACTTAGATAGTTCGATGTCTAAAGTCTATGTCACAGTGATCCCAATGTAAAAACATTCGCTCATGTCCGAATTCTAGATGTTTCTTTTAATTTATGGCCATTACTGGTACCGTGGCCACGACTGGTACACTTACGATAGGTAGGTACATATAAAGAAGTAAAGAGATATCGACTAAGGTAATTAAATAAATACTTAATTAAATTGATTTAGCAATGGGAAATCAAACTGGGTCTCGAGTCTTACTTTTGCAAACATTTTCAAGATTTCCTCTTATACAAAGTTGGGCGGTAGAGCTGTTAGGCGGTTGGGCGGGCCAATCGATATTTAGCGTGTGTGTATGTATGTTGTACATAGTATATGTGTCTACTAAACCAGTAACATAATTCACAAATCTATACCTACTACTATTAGAAATGAGAAAGTAACTCATCTGTTTGTAACGCTTTCACGCCTGATCCCGATTTTAATGCGGACTAAAACCAACATAGGCTACTTTTTTCCCAGGAAAGCTGAAGATCGTCTGAGAATGCGGGTGAAACCGCGTGGTGGAAGTATTTCTATATACTTAATTTGTATAAAGGTGAAAAACACGTATAGTATCGCAAGCTTTTGGTAAAGGAATAACATCTTGAGGAAAACTTGCATGCCTGAGATGTCACATTGAATGTCATGGGAAGTGCGTCTCGTACGGGACCGGGTCGTGGTCTATTTGCCCACCTCCTTCATATATGTATATAATAGGTTCTACACTTTACTATATAGGTATACTTGTGCTTGTGTTGTGACTCTGTAGTAAGGATATATATGCACTAAAGGACAGTAAAGGCTCGAGCTCCTCGGTGGACACGTGTATGAGCTGATGATGATGATGAAAGGACAGTAGTGTAATTCAAAGATTTAAAGAAATTATACTATACTTAAATAATAGGATGTGTGTTTAAATATTTAGGTAGAGTAGTAATTTATTTTATTTATTTATAGATATATGGGACGCCAACAGCACACACATTAACTAGACCTCCATTTAGTTATCCAAAAGTGTCACATTAGACTCCAAAAGAGGAGGATGTAACTAATTTCATTGTGTTGTTTACTATATGACATGATTGATGAAAATGGATACAGTATTTTTCTAAGGAAGGAAAGGTTCTATATTCAACCACTAGTAAATAAAACCTGGATTATAATTTGATGTACCCAGTACCCTGAGACATTTTTCACACACGGCCAATCTGATACCAAAGTAAGCTGCAAAGTGAGTATGGTATGGTAACAAGATAGCTGATATACTACATATAGTACTTTTAAATACATACTTATATAGATATTTATATAGTATACCTACTGTTTACCTGTGTCCTATACTACACCTCACTACCTCGGCGGCGAGGCGAGCCCGTTCCGTGCCCGACTGCCCGTACCAGCACTAGAATATTCAATGCTATCGGTGTTGATTGAATTTATCCAATCAAATACTTATAGGAATCGAATTCAATATATAATTTCAAGACTGACATTTCTGACTATGAAGGCCTAATTGAAAAAAACACTTTTCATTTTCAAGTGTAAAGTTGAAGAGCTGAACATAGTTAAAGCATCTTTCTAATAATATTGATGCGAAAGTTTTTTATTTTTTTTTTATACCACAAAAGAGTCCGCCTGACGGGAAGCGGTTACCGCAGCCTATGGACGGTTGCAACACTAGGGGCGTTACACACGCGTTGCCGACCCTGAAAAAATCTCTTCACTCCCTTCTTGAAGAACCCCATACATATAGTTTGTGAGATTAAGTATGGATGTATGTTACTTTCTCACACCAACGGCGGATGGGATTTGGCATAGAGTTAGAATATGGTGTTATGGGCTGGATTAGCACAAGGCTACTTTTTATAGACCCTGGGAACACGGGAAAAACTGCGGGACGGGTGCTAGACGAAGACTAAGATTAAAAGACAAAATATTAGATTTTTTGTTTGTTTCTTTACATTAAATAAGCTCTGAAACTACTGGTTCGAGTAAAAAATGATTTTTTTGTATTATATAAATAGAGAATTCATAGACAATTGTCATGAATAAATTGTTTCTAGGCTCTCAACTTAAGCTAAACTTATACAAATCTAGTACTTATCTAAGTTTGTCTTAGCAAATTAAATGGTTATTCAAAGACACATAAATAACTGGCATCTCCATGTCAATATAATTGATACATTCTGACGGTCAGTCCATCATTTATTTAATTAGAAGTGACATCGTAATCTTGATAAATACCTGCCGTAATACCTGGGGGACTAATATCGTCGTTTTAACTGAAATATATATGAATGAACTGCGTTAATAAAATATGTCGATTTGTGGTTTTGAACATTTAATCTGATTTGTATTGCATTTCGTATGAGGAATGGCCTAGAATTCGAAATGAAGCGGATATAAATAAGTAAATAGTTTGCGACTTTGATT
Source organism: Thyatira batis (assembly GCA_905147785.2). Lineage (NCBI taxonomy): Eukaryota > Metazoa > Arthropoda > Insecta > Lepidoptera > Drepanidae > Thyatira > Thyatira batis. The sequence continues at coordinate 12,027,114 of LR990489.1, forward strand.
CTGATTCCAAACTAAGAAAAGCTTGTACTATGGAAACCAGATAGGATAGCTGATATAGGTATATGAATATACCTACTAGTTTTTAACTACGTACCAGGCAGAGCTTACATGTTCACGATCAAAAATCCATAAATAAAAATAATAAAAAATTAATAAGTACAACCAGTGTCAACCATCCACTAGAACTACTGCCGACAAACTATTGCATACCTAGTTTGGCAGAATGTTTAATATGTTTGTGCTTATATTATATGAATAAATAAATTTAAAATAAATGTTTGTTCATAAATCGCCAACTGGTTTATATTTCTGCTGCTACAGTTCATATATGTTTTAGTCAGCAATAGTGGCGATATTAGCCCCCTGGCGTGACTCTGACGTCAGGGTACCGTTGTAGCGCCAAGACTCCGGGAGCCGCGGGATACAAAATAAAGCAATTAACCTGCAGGATTAACGGCCCCCCTGGATAAGGCCCAGCTCGTCAACATGCTAACGAGAAGCAAATAATTGTTTAATACCCTGTTTTTCTATACTAATATTATAAAGAGGAAAACTTTGTTTGTTTGTAACGAATAGGCTCCGAAACTACCGAACCGATCTGCCCAATTCTTTCACGAATTGAAAGCTACGTTATTCATAAATAACTATATTTCATCCCCGTATTCCTACGGGGACGGGAAATACGTGGGTGAAACAGCGCGGAGGTAGCTAGTTGATAATAAGACAGGCGTTTGTTTTGTTGTATAATTTTAGAGCAGGCTTCCGAAACGTTAATAGTCACTCCCCGCGGTTTCACCCGTGTTTCTGGGGGACCTTTAACTTTTCCAGGATAAAAGATAACATATGCCTAGCTAGGCTTAGCCGTGAAAGCGTAACAGACAGATTTATTTTGGCAATTATAATATAAGTAGGGATAGCTAATCTTATTATAGTGAAGCTGAGTGTAAACCTTCCGTAAGGCGGAGTTAGTTAGAAGTACCTACCTGGGTTAGGTACCACAATCATACCAATACCCATCAATCAAAATCCTTAACAAAAATTGTATTATATCTGTCCAATTCCGAGGCTTTTTAAGTAATAATTTTCTGTAAATATGCTCGAATGAATTTAGGTGTCACCTTCGCCTTAAATCCTTCAGCCAGCCCGCGTGTTCCACCTCATCATCCGAGAGATATAAACTTCAGAGGACACTGTTCCGTTTTGCGACTCATAAAATCCGCGACTGGCGCTGAAGCCGTCGCGTCGATGGCGGACATCCGCGCCACAGTACATACAAACCAGCATTTTAAATACAAATGGCTTTTCTATGAAAATGGTTAAAGAACGTCAGTAATTAAAAAAATAAACTGCACGTGCGTATAATAAATAAGGCAGTGATAAGAACAAATAAATCTATAAAACGGGCTAGATGACATTAGCAGAGAAAAACAAAATGCCTTCCATTTTCCGCTGTACTTTCCCTAACGATTGGAACCTATTAATTATAGGTTGGACGAACTCTAACCTATCTATACTAATATCTATACTAATATTATAAAGAGGAAAGATTTGTTTGTTTGTTTGTTTGTTTGTTTGTTTGTTTGTAACGAATAGGCTCCGAAACTACTGGACCGATTTCAAAAATTCTTTCACTTTTGGAAAGCTACATTATCCCCCAGTAACATAGGCTATATTTTATCCCTGTATTCCCACGGGAACGGGAACTACGCGGGTAAAACCGCGCGGAGGCAGCTAGTAATTAATACGTTGACCGGCATAATGATAAGTTGCTCAGTTACAACATAAAGAAAATATCAGTATTTTGAGTCTACGACTATAGTCGTATATAATATTATAATATAATAGTAATCAAATCAAAGTATTTGTTAACCATTTTGTTATTATAATCCCATGTGGCTTTTTTTTTTATATTTCCGGCTTTGGACTATCAGTCCCCGCTTGGGATACGGGCGACTGATAGACATTTATTATGTTATTATATTTGTTAGCTGTTTATATATGACTGTGTTGCTACTGTAAATAATCTAGTAATAAAATAATAAAAAAAGTAATCCCATGTGGCTACTGCATCTAATATATAACAGGCTATGGTCACAGAGTGGCGCCAAAGCCTTATTAATTTGTTTTGCATCTTGACAAGTGAGGTGCAGGAATCCCCTTATTACGGTGGCGGCGGCGCGGGCGCAGGCGTCGATGACCTCGCTCATACTCATATTAATCGTATGTGATACCCATAAAATATTAATACAGTTTTTAATAATATATTTAGCATCAAGAACTGAAAAGTTGCATGGTAACTGCAAAAATTACTTATAGTAAACTAATACCTACAAATTCAAATAAGTAAATAGATAAGTTCGCACTCAGATTCAATGTCCTAACAGCATAAAATTTTTTTTTCCGATACAGGAAAATTCCACACAATATTACGATTAGGATTTAGGTATATACTGAAAGGAGTTTAGAGTAGTTTTAGAAAAGTTAGTTATGAAAGTTCTGTATAAACAAATTCAAACAACGCTTAAATATAATTGAACATTTTACGAAAGTCACACATATTATAACATTATTAGTTCATGATCTTGTTATTTGGATGCGAAACATTGAAAATAAACAAGTCGAACAGATTATCCTCGAAACTTCACGCAAGTTACGCACATTACATGAATACCTATACCTACCTGCCTGCCTGCCTGCCTGCGTGGCTATAAACCTTGTCTGTGACAACCCATTGTTATTATAAACAGCTTCATGTACACCAAGTCCGGACTTTTGACCTAATTGTGTGTCAACTATTTACTATCTGAACAGCTGCTTCAGCGGAATTGTGTAATAGTGACTCCGATTTTTATAAGAACCAGATATTTCTTTAATTTTGTGTCGGTACGTTTATCGAGATGAGACTGAAAATAAATCTTTTATTCTCACCACTGACAGTTATACATGATAGTTGATGAGCTGAGTGGTAAATAAGGATCGTATTCTAGATCTGAAGAAGTTTTTTTTTAAGATTATCGCATTTTAAAATAAAATCAAGTTTACCAGTAATAAATCTACGGGGACCATAGGCGAGAAGATATTTTTCATTACATACATAATATTCGACACTCGTGTGTATTTCCAGGAGCATAATGGCTATTTGAATAATTACTCTCTGTGACTAGAAGGAGTGTGAAATTATAATGAACATTGGGACGAGCAAGGCAACCCTTCCTCGTCGTCGTGTGGTTTACAAACTCGTTATTTCATCGTTTCACACTCAGAAGAATCCCTTCCGAGAATAGAATACTTATACATTTTTCCTCATTTTAATAAACAAAAATAAGGTATTTTTTTATATCTTATGGGTGTGATGAAAATGACACCAATACTTAGTTATTTATATAAAACATATATTCAGTAAGTTTCATATTAGATTCAAGCTATTTCTTCAGTTTTAGTTGTAGGAACGTGAGTACAAGTTACCGTCGATTCTAAAGTCAGTCATGAAGTGAGAAGAATCGGTAAGAAATTCAGATAGATTATGTAAGTGACGCATCATTCTCTTGTATTTTATTTATTTATGTTCGTAACATATCATATGCATAAAATAGACCCGAAAGAAAGTTCCAGAATCAATGTGTTACCTATAGACCCTGAGGCACATATAATAAATTGTCAATTGCCCATAACCATTTAGCTCGTATAATACAGGTCTGCATAAAATAGATCACAAGCCCGCCAAGGGACTATTTATATGAAAATTGTGTAGCACGAGGCGAGTTTGGTAAATTGTGCTGATCGACGCCGCGTCGCGTCTCCTGGGGCGCGTTAGTAATTATTGGGCCTCGCCTCCAATTTAGTTCGTGACCGACTTTACAGCATTACACGTACTACCTACCACAGAGAATGTATCTATGTGTCACTGTAAAATTATAAAAACGGAAATTGTAATCTAACGGATTTTAGATCGATAACGTAGAGCTAAATATGGAGCCGATATTTTAGGATAGGTTAGTGCTTGTAAGAACGAGCTTAAGATGTAAGATCATGATTACATTTGCCGTAGTATTTAGAGTCTTAAATCTACACTAATATAAAGAGGAAATATTTGATTGTTTGTTCGTTTGCATTGGTAGGCTCCGAAACTAATTGGCCGATCTGAAACATTACTTCACTGTTGAGTATTTTAGTGTAGCTTGCACTATCTCCGATGAAAATTGGCTATATTTTATCCCCGTATTCCTACGGGAACGGGAACTATGCGGGTGGAACCGCGCGGAGACAGCTAGTCGTCGATAAATACGACATAAATAGGTTTTATTACCATTTAAAGTCGCTCTTTAATTCTTGATCGAATAATTTTAAAAATACTCATCCATTTTACGTATTCCAAGCATATGGCATAGTGATTGATCGATATCATTCATGGAGTAGCGTATAGCGCGGGTGGGCGTGACGTCACGGGCACGGCGTTCGTGCCTGCGCGCGCGCATCCTTCTATTGTTCTGTAGATTTGCGTCAACAGACAACCACAAAAATGTTGTGACATCTAGAAATAATTTAGTAAGGTATTCCATTTTCGATATTAAGGAAAAGTGTGTGTTTTTATGGATAGGCTTAAATCCTACTAATATTATAAAGGCGAAAGTTTGTAAGTATGGATGTATGGATGTTTGTTACTCTTTCACGTAAAAACTACTGAATGGATTTGAATGAAATTTGGAATAAAGATAGCTTATAACCTGGATTAACATATAGGCTACTTTTTATCCCGGGAAAATGGAAGACCTCCCGGGTACGCGGGTGAAACCGCGGGGAGCCACTAGTTTACTATATTGAAAGGACGATGTTTGTTTGTGTTTATTTTTCGTCATTTGATAAAAGTTAATGATTCAGACGGCTATACAATTGGTTAATTGCCCATTCGCTAAAATAAGTAAAACTCATTTAGATCTTACTAGATTTGTCGACACGGAAATTGATTGGATTCCCCAATAATTTAAATTCAGAGTCATCGTTTCTTAAAAAGTGGGTAAGAACCTTTATATATAAAATTGGTAAGTCACCTTCGTTTAGATTTATTTTTCCACGAAGTAAGGTAAATATTACATTAAATACATACCTATTACATGTTTGTAACAATAAAAAAAAGTAAACGAGAAATTTAAATTAAAATTTCGAAGTGTTAAGAAGTCTACGGAATCGCTGAATTTATTAGTTTTAATTACTACCAATTTTAGACATAGTAATTAAGTTACATTAGCGAAATGTGTCTATTTATCTATTATAATTATTTTGAAAATGTTTATAAATTAAATTAGGTCAGTTTACTTTTATTTCAACGCAGAACTCTAAAACCGTATTGCACTCAATGCAATAATAATCTTACGATTATTCTACAAATTGCATAAGACAAGCTTGCAGCAATTCAATTGCTGCTGACTCACCGGTCAGCGGCGCGCCGCTGGGCCGCGCCGTGCTGAGTTCTGCTGACTCGCGCTGAGTTCTGCCGACTCGTGCTGAGCTCTGCTGAGTCAGGTGTCGGTCACGCCACCGCACCTGGCAGCTGAGCTAGTAATGTGATACCGTTTGTTAAACTAGTAACTGGGTTAATATTTAAAAATGTGTTTTGGATTGTTCGTTAGATCATCATAGCATTAATATTATTAAAAAATTGATTTGTTTGTTTGTACTGAATACCTTCCAAAACTACAGGATCGATCTAAATTAATCTTTTACCAATTCAAAGCTACATTATCAAGGAGTAATATGGTCTATATTTTATCGCCTTACATTTTTTACCTTATATTTTTTACCTAAGTAGTAAGCGAGTAAACCCGTGCGTCGGAAGTTGGTTATCTACCCCTAAAGATTGAATTGGTAAAATGCTACTTAAGATCGACATGAGGTTTCCCCCTTCTGAAAATACTGTGCTAAATCCTTTTCAGAACAAATTAATGTAGAAGTTAATGATCCGAGCTGAACCTGCGCCCTATGATTGAAAGTTTTTTCGCTAATATATTGCGCCCAGCGATGTAGGGTATTGATTAATTCTAGGTATAAGTGCACTCAGGTTACTATATGTTACTAGTGGCTCCCCGCGGCTTTGCCCGCGTTCCCGGGGATCTTCAATTTTCCCGGGATAAAAAGTAGCCTATGTCCTTTCTCAGGCTCTGGATTAGGTATCTGTGGACCAAATCATTTAAATCGGTTCAGTAGTTTTAGCGTGAAAGCGTAACAGACAGACAGAGTTACTTTCGTATTTATAATATTAGTATGGATATTTGTACTAAATCTGATAATAATTTAGTGAAACATTTCTAATTTAGGTACCTTAGTGTTGGGCCGACCCGGGAGGAGGGCTTTGTCTTAAACTTTCCGAGCACTTCATTAGTCAGCCTCTTTAAGTAAATTATGTTAGTAAAGTTTCAGCGACAGAAATTGCGTAAAACATCCCCAAAGTTTTACGGATTTGCGTATTTTCGTTTATTACCAAAGAACTTTTACACGAGATCTTTTTTTTGTTGAGGACGAAGCAACTTTATGAAAATAAATTAATAATTTTCTTGCTTGCTGAAGTATACGGGATATTAATAAACTAGCAGCTTTGCGGATGCATATTTTATACCATAGTAACCCGCATAGGATACTGAAACCTATGAACCTTTGCCACATTATTAACGGAACAAAAAAATACGATCTATTCGTTGCTTAGTACAATGTAAATTAGCATGTTTGATCTGCAGCAATTACGAAAATCTAGCCCAGCCTAGCTTTGAGCAGGTAAGGTATAAAATAATTTTAAAACATCAAAAGCTACTATTTATCATTTTTCCCAGAAGCGCAGGCCACTGGGTAGTTCCAAGGACATGGCGGGTCAGTGCGCGTCACACGCGCGTGGAAATTATCCTTCACGCCCGATATGAACTTATTTATATAGCGACAGGGAAATAAGGTGGAAGTGGCATGCTACGAAGGACAGTACGGTACGAAGCCTACAATGTACAAATAAATCTAAGCAACCATCCGAGCATTAGACTCAAGAATTAATAGGTACCTTTGACGGCCTATTTAAGGAATAAATATGAATCATATAACCCTGAACTATCTTTTTATTGATTTTTCATCAATTAAATTTCTCCCATTTGAACTCTGAACAGCACGGAAATATGGATGTCACAAAACAACTAAGGTAACTCCGCAGTAGTGACGTGCGCTAGCATCACACTTCCACTGATTTTATTTATCTATGGTATATGTTTAGAAATAAATCAACGTGACCATAATGTCACCTGTAAATAGATGTTTCAGGCCGATGGATAACTCTACCTTTTTCTTTTACAATGAACACAATATCTATATAAAAATGTAGGTTGTATTCAAGTTGGTACTCTCCTCAGTGAGGGATTAAGACTTTTTGATGCCATAAGCAATCCACGCCCATGGGGCCCCCCATTATGTCATTATGTCAACTAGAGTCCTTAAACCATTTTTGGTGTGGTTTTTGGTGACGTGAGAGCGAGACATGATGCTTTAATTACGGATTTGTACTTCTTCTGGCGCCCCCCCTGACGTGATGCCCTAGGCAATTGCTTAATTTGTTTAAGGATTAATCCGTCACTGACTCTCCTTTATTCTCTGAAGTTAGCTAAGGCAATTAATTAGGAATAGCGTTTTTTTTGTATTGTCAAAGTAGATACAATGTTTTTCTTTCAATGTCATAATTAGCTGATTTAACAGAGGAAGTACATATTGTAATTTAATAGTTGAAAAGAACTCAAGACCTAAAGACTCTATTTAGTGGCATAATAATAGAGACGGTGATGATCAAACGATCAGCCGGGCGGACCCAAATGAAATACCAACTATGCCAATACTTAATGGTTTGTGATTTGTCATTAAACAAACAAGCTTACTTATCGAATTCATTACAACTTGTAGTGCATAGTACAAGTGCAATTAACGTGGTAATTAACAAACATCGATTAGTGAAGTGATCGCGTGGACAGGACGATGGCGACTGAATTGACTTGATCACAGCATCTCACTGCAATCATTGTTTTTACACTTAAATGGGTGTCGAGTGTTGATTAATGGCCGTTTGTACGCGTCATTCTATTGGGTTTATCTTTACTTACCATAATATTAGATCCACTGTCTAAACCAGCATAAGAGTTTTTTTTTTATTGGACTAGAAGGTTACCCTCTGATGGCTGATGGCGCTGAGGGCACTCAACCGTAGTAGATTTAAGCAACAGCGTTGAGGGTGTCCCCTGCGGGACCGTGCCTCGGCTTTGGGCGTTGCTGGGGATGAGAGAATCAAACCAGTGAGGGTTTGATTGTTTAGAGTAATTATTTTTATCGGAAATTAAACCAGCTTAAGAGTATCGAAATGAAACTGTTTAAGCTGGTCAATGAGCCCTGTCTGGATATGGTCACGGAGTTTTACAATGTAGTAGTTACAGTTACTACTCCAGTTTACTTTTGAATATCTACTCTACCTTTAGCTACTACGCATTGTGGTGACCACATTATACAAAAATATAGAAAAGTAGGGATTAATTTTAGTATTGGATACTTTAACTTACTTTTATTACTTGCATAAAAGGAGTTATGAGAGTGTGTGGGTGGAGTGACATGACATATAAGGTATATAGGAAAACCCGAGATAGATGCAAAAGCATGGATGCATGGATGATGAGAGAATGCGGAGTAAATGTGGATTTGACTGGTGAACGCATAAAATGGAGGGACATAAATCCGTCCCTAAATAAGAAAAGGCGAAGAACATGATGATTACTTTAAGTTATATAAGTTACTCGTGTATTTATCTGGTGTATTCCTTAGTCTAAGTTAATGCTTGAGCGATTTCAGTTTCTGTCATGTCCACAGACAAGAATATCTTTATTAGTCTCAACGAACAATCGGACCCTCTGCGTGACGAATCCCCGCCATTGTCGACTGGGCAGGAACAAACGATACTCATTGCCTCGCGTCAATAATAAATGTGCCTACTGTATTGGCCGTTACAAAATAACTGTTCGCATGAAAGACACTCCATGTGTCACAGAATTAATGTTATATAGCTATCTACATAATTATAATCGGCTTCTGCCTTCACCTCAAATTTCTAATGTGTTTAAAGTCGCTCCTTACTACCTACCATCTTTCTTCGCATATTTTTTCGAAAAGCTATAGATTTTTGCAAAAACTTGGAGCAAATTAATACTTGTCAATCATATAGAAAATGGGATAATATGGATATTTATCATGAAACATTAGTTTCGCAATTAGAATCATCACCATTATTAATTATTATATAACTGAGCGGTTTTAGTATCTTCCTCTGAGTAAATATAAATAATAATCTCTATATATAAAACCTCCTTGTTCAATGCGTAATATACCATGACCGAATCCATTGATTGTCCTACACAGTGCTAGGGTTGCTCGATTTATTTTCTAAGTATACAAAATATATTTTTACGAAGCTCTGGAAGCATTGGTTAGACTCTATTACTAAGCCAAAAGTCTATTAATTAGACTTATACGCTTACGATGGAGTAGTGGTATGAATACTTTTTCCTTTTAGTTTAACAATGTTTATGTTTCCTTAGAGAATTGATTTGTATTCGATAAAGCATTTACATACTTAAAACGTTATATCTTTTTAATCTTAATCGTTCTTTTTTGTACATGTTACTAGTTGTTTTCCCGCAGCTTCACTTACGTATAGATAATCACATAATTGTATCTACTATTTAGACCTCAGTGCAAATACAAGAAATGAGTTTATAAAGTTTTATTACAATCGTATGAACGGTATAGAATCCTACTTAATATTATAAATGCAATAGTTTTTGAGAATGGATGTGTTTGTTACTCTTACACGCTAGAACGGCTGAAGGGCTCGCGGTGAAAGTTGGCACAAAGTTACATACCTATGTTCCAGAATATCATAGGCTACTTTTTACCCTGGGAAAATTTGCGGGGAGGGGATACCGCTAGTATTTTATATTTTTCCTGTATTTTCCATTAAATCCTCCCAACCAAAACACAAGTGCATAATTTAGATCTTAAATTTTATTTAGTATGAATGGTAGCCCTAAACAAGCTAAGTAGGTACTCGTTCGCTAACTGCGCTCGCCACGGTGCTTTCACGCCTGTTGTATACGCATTTGTTTTGCGATTTCAATGTTAATTCACTATTGATTAGAAAATTGTTTATTTCTGGTCGACAGCGGAACTATTAGTTGTTCCCTACAAGGTCAACTCAGAGTAAGATACACACACGCTGAGTTATTTGATGTTGCTATTTTTATGCAGATTTTAGGGAGACAATTAGTACATGAGAGTTAAAAATATATAAAGTATGATAAGAAGTTTTTAGTCAACCCCAACATTTGCTATACATATCCATTATAAAAGTTATAGAGAGGTGAAGCTTGTAAGTTTGTGTTAAAAAAAACACTGCTACAAAAATGTATGAAAAAAGACTGTTACTTTACTTTTTTTGCGTAGTCTATTCCATGAAACGAAAATTTGACGAAAATGAGAATTTGATTTGAGAATGATAACGGGTTAGGTTAGTCCTACTAATATTATTAACATGAGAGTTGGTTCCTCTTTCATGCAAAAACTACTGAACGGATTTGGATGAAATTTGGAACACAGATAAATTTATAATCTAGATAAATTGAAGAAATGCCGGAAACGCGGGTGAAACCGCGGGGCCACTATTCTATAAACTACTGAATTCATAAGGCAAATAGCAGTATCATATGTATTTGGTTTGGATATTGGCTTTCAATCTATTATCTGCGTTATTAAGGGCCGCTCAGGTGCGCACGTCATTAGTTATTCGCAGAATTCATGTGGTTTCCATTTCTGATTGCAATCTGGGATGGGAGTCGATCGATACACGAACGCAGTGTAAACTGTGACTACATTAGATTAATAATCGCTTGGAATTGCAATCGAGAATATTTTAAGAGGTCTTAAGGAAAACCTAAGTACCTAAGAAATAAATTTACTACACAAAATAAATAACAATTATTTAAATAAAAAATACAAATATAATAGGGTTCACACTAAAGAAGAACGTAGTGGAAGGAAAGTTCTTCGGTAGAAAAGAAACGCATAGTTTACTCCAATTTTCATTGATTTATGTCAAAATACATATAATAAAGCTAAAAAATAAATATTATCGTACACGGAATAGCGTACCTACAATATAGAGCTTATTTGACCAGTTATTTATTTATTTATTTTTTATTTATTTACCAGCTTAAATCTATAATAAGAGATCTAGAACGACGCGTGACGCCCTGTTATTTCTAGCTCTTTAGTATAAAGATTCTTGAAATACCAGTGACCGAGTGCAGTGAATGTGACGCAATACGTAATGACATGATAGGGTAAGTGGTAACGAGCAAGAAACGGTTCTGATCGGTAAGCAGCGAGCTCCACGCCCGAGTGAAGACCATCGCCCGCATGGCTGCTTCCTCAGTTGACATCAGCTGGTGAGGTTCAATGGTACCTTGGGACCTTGGACCTATCTAGTACACATTTATTATCTTACAGGAAAATATGGACAGTTTTTTCACGGAAATAATAATGTGTTATTGAGATTCTACGGGGAAATAGGCAGAGCCGAAAATACTACGAACTAGGTAGGTATCTAGCGTGGATTGCATCAGCTTGCGGTAAATAGTAAACTCAAGATCAATTTTTCGACATCCTCTTTTATTGCAATCAGAAACTTCTGGCATATCGTAAGAGTAATTGCTGAGTTTATTGCCGGCTCTTCTCAGCAAAAGCAACCTTCCGAACCGAGCATTAGAGTCGACGGCCCATTTGAATTAATTTATTTCATTTCATGTCCTGTACGTTTGTTTATACATAGTTCTTAGTTGTAGATTTCGTGTCCGTGGATAATCTTTTTCCTCTCGGATGTGAGGGGTGTTGAAGTCGCGATGCAAGGAGTGTAGCGCCGCGGTGGCGACGTGCGGCGGCGGGCGGCGGCGGGACCTGGCGCCGCGGCCCGACCGCCTCACTCGCGCCCAGTACCTCGCCGAGACCGCACGGCATGGCGACCGCGCGCTGAACCAAACAACCACATTTAACTACGCGATTGTGCTGTGAAACATTACCCCCTACAAAACTCGAGTGTCGCGATACATCAACACGGCTATTATGTACCGGTGAGTCCCATTTTATTTCTTCGCAGAGATAATAAAGCCACCTTTTCCCGGCGTTTTCCCGTTGGAAAATTTGTAATACATCCTGCGGACGATCCGCGATTTTTATTCGACTTCGATCGGTTCTGGTTATGATTTACCGGGTTTATGATTTGCGTGTGAATATTGGTGTGTTTAAAGTTGACATAGGTACGTTTAGACAGTGCCATTGTGCTTGTGACTGTGTTTGTTTTATCTCATTCAATACTTGCTCGAATGAAAGGTCGCTCAATTAAAATAAAAGGAGTGATTCATAAATGATTCATCGTCGTTTCAATCACGAAAAATTCGCGATGATCCTTGTAGGTCATTTATAGCGAGGGTTAAAGAATATAATCTCATAGGGCAGTTGGATTCCCTCTATAACTTTCATTATTGCGCGAAAAGTATTATCTTATTTTGCAAATCGTCAAGCGACAGAACTCGAATCTAGCGACAATTAAGGTGTCATTACCATCATTGTAGGTAGGTAGTTGTACGCTAATGAGTTGACTGTCTGCACAATTACGTACGGTAATGTCAGGTTATGTCGCGGAGCCGGCGCGGGTCCCGTGCCGGAGCCCTGCCCGGCGGCCGCGAGCCTGCGCCGGCGCAAGGCTGCGATGCGACACCATCACTCACAGGGAATTTTAATTAGTGACGCAACGACCTCTGTTTTGCTTTTTTGCATAACACCAAAAAACAATGCAATAACCTGTTGTATCATCGCCGCAAAAAATGACTGAGTCAGGCTGGTTTTCCTTGGTTCACGGTCGGCTCGATTATCAGATTTCGTGATGATTCTAACAGGCCCGTCCTCTAACCCGAGTGCGTGGTCTAGGCGGGCGACAGACGCTCCTGTTGTAGCGAGCGCCCAACCTCATACCGGTTCGTTACAGCAATTGTGTTCTCGGGTCACTTGTTCTTCGATTAGAACTAGTACGGTTGAATGTAGGTTACGATTATAAGTAGCTGTTCATTTCGCAGTTAACACAGCCGCAGACGTACCGACGAATGAATTACTATGCACGTGATCTTTAGATCCTTCGATTGTATGCAGATTTTGCGGCTCGGCAAGAAAAAGAACTAGTATTTTTTATATCGAAACGATCATATTTGAGCTATAAACGTGTTTAAACGGCTTATGCAATTAAAATAGCTGAATTAGTTGGAGTGACGCGTTTCGAATAATAAAGTTTCGTATGCGAATGCGGATACTTGCGCAACATAATTGTCGGTGCGCCGCGTGAATCGCGAATAATCCATGTTAATAATTCGCTTTGTGGTTATTTACTATTGGGAGTGATGTCGGGGTGTGTCGCAAGCGAGCGGCGCGGCGGGCGCGGCGGCGGCGACGCTGCGACTGTGCGCAGAATCGCAATTAGTCGCGATCGCGATGTGTGAACGTGATCGCCGACGCCATTATGCACATAGCAACAATGCACCGGACACCATGATACTTAATCACCAGACCTATACCATCCTTTCAAACATTGACACCATAGATCATCTGTCCATAACTAAGAGCCCTCTAGCGGTCTAACTTGTCAAGACTCCCCCTTTTTATCCATAGAATGTGAATTTATAAAATATCTCAGAAGCTTTACATTTTAAAGTTTATTATTCATAAAGCGAGCAAAACAGATTCTCGAAGCTCAAAGGAAACGCTGAGTGGTAATTACTTTTAATTTTTTTCTCAAAAGAGAGCTTTTGCAAGCTTTCAGATAGCTCTTTAGATATTTTTTCGGAAAGAATGCTGGAATTTACTTCGCATCTCGTTGTTTTCGTAGCAAAATTATAAGCGGATTCTTTTCTTAAGTTTTTATAACGATACAAAGAATGATACTGATGATGATAATGAGGAGCAGATCGATATCATGATCTCTTCGGACCAATTATATTAAAATAGTGGAAAATCAGTGAAATATCCGACAGAATAATTATTTTTTGTATATTTCATTAATGTTTAACGATTCCTTTTAAATACGAAATTCCTACCATCTTTACTATTTATAAATGAGAACTGTATGTCTGTAAGATTTTCACGCTTGAACCGATTTTGAGGATATTTAGTACAGACAGAGATTAGAGCTTGGGAAAGGACATAGGGTAACTTTTATCCCGGGAAAGTTGTCCTCCGGGTGAAACGGCGAAGCGGATGTTAGTGGCATATACCTTCACGGCATTATGTACAAAGCGTTTTGGGTAAAAGTACCATATTTGGAGGTTTATACGTACGAAAGCTAAACTAAATTATTGTTAGGTAACGTACGGCTAAAATTGAGGACATATATGTTTAGTTCCGCTTGCATATGAAGGCTGGGAGGCAATTATGTAGGAACACTCGGAAACACTTGCACTCCGGCTCACTCCCACTTGAACACACACTGAGACACGGGTGGACTGTGAGGCCTCATTCGCACGAGGGTTTTTTTAACGGACGTTAAAAAAGCGTTCATATAAAGCATTCTCAAGTATATGTTCACACCACAGCGTTTTTAAAAAGCGACGCATTTTATTGAGCGGTGTTGCATTTTAAATTTTAGGCGTTGGAAATAGAGCATATTTATGGTACTTACATTTGTTGTGTATGAACGCATTTTTAACGTCTGTTAAAAAAACTCTCATGCAAATAAGGCCTGAGTTAGTTGGGCCCTGGGCTAAAACTACCTGGGGCCTGAATATCAATCAGAGGATAATTAATCCTCTGATATATCGTCAAGGAATAAGAATAAAAAGCTGTTTATTTATTTATATTAATGTCTATTTTGACTTCAATTGCGGTTGGGGGCCCTTTGTATGCACGGGGCCCTGGGCTGCAGCCCAAAAAGCCCCTATGTAGATCCGCCCATGCACTAAGATGTACTCCACTCGGTTTGACTTGAAGTTTTTTTAGTAATTTTGTATTTATTTTTCGACGAGTTATTTCCACTGATGATGATTTATAAACGCGTTTTGTAATTTGTGGTTTGTCTAATTCATTCACTTATAAATCTATGTTAAAGTAGTAATGTTTGTAATTTACTTCAAAGTTTATGACAAGTATAAAAATGGAGGATATAGTTTTTTCTTTTTAAATTCAATTCAAAGCCGTATTCAGTTGCCCTAAAAGGGTGGGCCCTATGAAGGACAGAGCTACTGAAGGTGGTAGTTGCTTTTGGAAGTCGGCCTGGAACCGGAAAATCTATATTTTTTTTATCTGACAAACTAACCTTTGCCATTGATCGCCCTTTGATGATCTTGCTAATTCCTCTTTATAGCTAAACCATATAAGCTAAACGGGCACTTATAAAATTTATATTTAAAAGAAAGGTATAGATTCTCCTATAGTTTTATACCTCAGCACTAATTCCGTATAAAGAAAGGTGCGTGTTACCAATACAGATACATTTCTCGAAAATTATTACAGACGCGAACAAGCGCACCTGTTCAGAATTAAGTTGTAGGAATGCCAAATTCAATTATCTCTCGGTTCATCCGCATTTTTTCCTCGCTAAAGATGGGACCGACGCCTACAATATTCAGTTTCGTGTTACTGTTACGAAGGTGCGGTTTTATTAGGTCTTATTTATTTATTTATTTGCTGCCTTGATAAAGTTTAGTTTTGTATTTTTATATCACTAAGGTGGCGGTTACCGTAGCCTATGGACGATTGCAGCACCAGTGGCATCACGAGGTATAAAGAGAGTTTTTGACGGTAGGCAGCGCGTTGGTGATACCCCCGGTATTGCCGGTGTCCATGGGCGTCGGTGACCACTTTCCATCAGGTGGCCCGATAGCTCGTCTGCCTTCGTAGGCAATAAAAAAAAATAAAAAATAAAAAAAAACTCACTCGTTGCCGACCCTGTAACTCTTCACTCCCTTCTTGAAGAACCTAATCCTAACCTTGTAACTAAAGCCTAAATGATTTATTTAATAGGTACATGCAACTTTTATGAATCTATTAACTTTGATATTTTATACATATAGCTGTTTATGGCACCTATTATGTTTGTATTTTAAATATCAATTAAAAAGTACAAATATCCTGCTCAGTTTCTTTCCGGTTACTCTCAGTTGGTTCTTCGACACTTAGACGTAGCTTTGACAAGTGCCCTATTATTTTTTTGAATTTCGGTGTTCTAGCTAGGTCTTGTTAGTGGAATGTGAAAGTGTGAAGTGGCAGACTAGTCCGCAGGCCGCTTGCGTCATAACGATCTAATGCCTAGTTTTTACACCATTTCTGTTTAAATAACAATGATGCAGGTACTTAATCTACTATATTTTCCTTCCGCTTTGGAATTATTTACAGACAGCCCGGTTTTGGTGTTGGCTTTGTGGTTAGTGGCCCTGACTTTCAAGCCGCGGGTCGTGGGTTCCCCCACCCAGGGCAAACATTTTGTATGCATGAATATGCCTATTTGTCCTGTGTCTGGATTTAAATATCTATAATATGTATGTATTTAAAAGTATTATATGTAATAATGTAGTATATCAGCTATCTGGTTACCATAACACAAGCTCACTTTGAAGCTTACTTTAATAAATAAATAAATATCCTGGGACATTTTTCACACACGGCCAATCTGATTCCAAACTAAGCAGAGCTTGTGATATGGTAACCAGATAGCTGATATACTACATATACTTCTTTTAAATACATACATACATAGATATTTACATCCAGACACAGGATAAACAGACATATTCATGCATACAAATGTTTGTCCTGGGTGGGATTCGAACCCACGACCCGCGGCTTGAGAGTCAGGGTCACTAACCACAAAGCCAACCGGGCTGTCAGCCCTGGAATCAGATTGGCCGTGTGTGAAAAATTTCCCAGGATATTTATTTATTTATTTATATTTATTTATTTGAGACATCTTGATATTACTACCTGTATTAGCTCCTAGGTAATTTATCGCTACAGTATGACTCACAATGTGTCGAATGTCTAGATCGAAAATCTCAGTTCACAGCAGGCTCAGACATAGTGATAGTCTGTCTGAGATTGTGCAAAAATATAATTTCAACCATCTTAAGTTTGTAAGTCTATACAGTTTCATAATTTTTTATAGCTGCACTACAATTTGGCATATAAAAATTATACTGCCCAGAAATTGTAAAAACAGACGTGTTCATGTATATCAATATTTGTCCTGTGCGGGAATCGAAACCACGTCCAAGTTGAGAGACAGGTGCGCTAACCACCAACCAAAGCCCATTTGAATCGAACCGCACTTGAGACCGGATTTACCGATTTTACTGGATTTTTGTTGTATTCGTAATGACAGAACTAGGTTTGTATTTAAGAAAATACATCACAAATGTTCGTCTTGCCCCAATCTATTCCGTACAGAAATATTTTTTTTGTACCGGTCGTCGAAAAAATCGGAAATTCGGATGGTATTTTTGTATGCAAATTGTCACGCACGAGTAGCTCGTAGTTTATGATAACGATTATGCCTTTACAAAGCCCTGATGTACCGGATGGCTTCCCAGAACACCTGATTAGTGATGAGTCTCGGGTCGTTAGTCATTTTACCAAGAATAACTGGAATATCAATAGCATTGTTGCCTGGTGTACTTATGTGGGTACAGGGACGAACACAAGTCGATAAACATTGAGCAGGTATGTCGATGAGTCGTGTTTTACTGCTATTTAACCTATCCTTCAAAAGTGAGAGTTTGTAAGGATTGAAGGAAGCATGTTTGTGACGTTTTCACACAAAAATCGTCGAAGGGATTTAGACAAAACATAGCAGAGGATTATCATATAGTATGGTGGGAATCCTCGAGAAACTTGAGTAAAACCGCGGTTAAAAAAAGCTGTTTCAAAGACAATTTCGCGATCATTTTCGCTGACCGTCAAAAGATGATTCTTATTAAAATTCGAATCTCTCAAAGTACTTTCGTTGGTGACCGTTAATTTAATAAAGCCGCGCCCACACTTTCCACACACCCGATTTGAATAACAAAATTGTATGAGTGTAAAGGCAGTGGGGCTTCTCACGTGCTTATACAAAGTAGTGTTACGATATACATAATATTATGTGCTGTGTCCACTGTGTGCCGGCCTGTGTGTGCTGACAATGGATGAGTCGGGAGCTCAGGCCATGTGACACACAAAAATGTACTATAGATACTTTATATCTATGCTAATATTATAAAACTAAAGTAACTATAAGTGATAAGCCCACCCAATGTAACACTCTTGTCTTTTATGTTTATTGTTAATTTTATGTTTCATATGTGTAACAATAAAGTATTTATCTATCTATCTGTCTAAATAGTATGTTTAAAAGCGTTTTAATATCAGGAACTACTGCTTTGAATAAAAAAAAATCTATTAATATTAGATTTTCTATTCGATCCTATTTCACAACGTAAAGTTAGATAAATCATTAAAAAATGTTGGATAAACGTAGTCAACTCAAATGTTATCCTAAAGTGAGTTTGAATTTAAGTCTTAATAGAGTTCGTTTAGGAGGTTCGATCTTACAAACAGACACACTGACACTATGTCGAGGTTAAAAGGATCATACTTGTATAATAGTTAGGTAATTCCCAATAATAAATCTATTTCCAATGTTAAAGGTCACTCATTTATTAGATTTACAACGCAAAATAAATATTAATTGACAATTTTAATTGATTAATATCTATTCTAGCACGTTAATTGAGAAAAATCTACATTAATATTATAAAGAGGAAATATTTGTATTTTTGTATGTAACGAATGAACTCAAAAAGTACCGGACCGATTTTAATAATTATTTTTTCATTAGAAAGCTACATTATCACTGAGTAACATAGGCTTTATTTTATCCCTGTATTCCCACGGGAACGGGAACTACGCGGGTAAAACCGCGAGGCAGCTAGTAGACTTTATTAAATTGCTATTAAAGTGGGTTTTAATAAATTTCCAAATAAATATTTTATTCACTTACTTATTAAGTATTCGAAGTAGATTTATACCCTGTTTAAAAAGATTACGTGTTGAAATCGATAATAAATCTATTAACATCATCGATAAATATTAAATGGAATAAATTACATTACTATTATTTAACGTGACAGGTTGATGTGGTAATGTTCTGTTTATTTATTAAACCATATAAATTACAGTTTTATTGGCACTTTGATATCATAATTTAATTTTTTTCTCAGAAATGAAGCTATATATATTTCCACGCAAAAATCATAGAGTTGAAATTAAGGACAGACGGTCTATGATGTCATTTTATAAAGGTACCTACAGGAATATTCCCCCACGAAAATATTTATTAGACTCTTTGTTGTGTGATGTCCCGAATAAATACTTTTTCTTTCTTTCTTTCTTTGTAAGCACAGTTCAAATCTTCGATTGTAACTGACTAGTGTTCTTGTAGGAAAATCTGATAAGAAGATAGATTACTTTAATTAATTACGTTTAAAAGATCTATGACTCTATCTCAAAGGATTAAGGTTGACTTTAAAAACGATTTATCATCAAGCATATAAATTCAGCAACTGCCAAAGAATTCGGTTGAAATGATGTTTAATAACACATTAACGAGCCCCGCCGCGCGCCGTCTCGGTACAGTTCACAAACGAAAACTAGAATCGCAGCTTGCAAAACAAACACTAATAAATGATGAAAGATGGTTTTGTAAGATAAATTGCTAACATTTCCTGATATAACAACTTGAGTGGCGACTTGAGGAGTTTATCAAGATATTAATTACTAGCTGCCTCCGCGCGGTTTTACCCGCGTAGTACCCGTTCCCGTGGGAAAACAGGGATAAAATATAGCCTATGTTACTCGGGGATAATGTAGCTTTCCAAAGGTGAAAGAATTTTTGAAATCGGTCCAGTAGTTTCGGAGCATATTCATTACAAACAAACAAACAAACAAATCTTTCCTCTTTATAATATTAGTATAGATTATTTAAAGACTAGCTGCCGCCCCGCGGTTTCGCCCGCGTAGTTCCCGTTACGGTTCCCGTGATCACTTAGGGGTACGAAAAATAGATAGAAGCCGATTCTCAGACCTATTGAATATGCATATAAAATTTCATAAAAATCGGTCAAGCTGTTTCGGAGGAGTACGGTAACTAACATTGTGACACGAGAATTATACCTACAAAGATATTCTGGGACTTTAAATCGTTTTTTTTAAATGCTGAGTTTATTGCCGGCTCTTCTCAGCAAAACTTTTTAAGAGAGGTAGAGCGCATCTCCGCTCCGAATTTGGAGCAGCCCGACTGGGGTGGTACCTCCACCTTACAGAAGACCGCTGCCAAATAACACTACGGGTCTTGCAAGCGTCCGGTACGGTAGCCGCTTCCCATCAGGTGGGACCGTATTCCTGTTTGCCAAACCTGTGGTATAAAAAAACTAACCTTAGGTCACAATTTACAAGTGCTTGTGAAGGCTTAGTTGAATAAAAAACGTATTTAATCTTCATGCGTATCTGCGACCGATTCACAATTGTCTCTGTGCGTATTTACCGCGTGACGTCTACAATAGTGCGGTTACATTAACCACATTAAGGCCTATTCAAACCTGAGCGATATTCGCTGCCGTTGTGGGTAAAGTAGAGGTACACACCGCGCGGGTTTCGCTCAGTAACAAGTACGGTAGCAAGACGGTAGCGAATACCGCTTAGGTCTGAATAGGCCTTTACACTACAATGCGAAAAACACGAAAAATATGTTTTGTATGTACATACCTACACGTGGTGGCCGACAGGTGCGTAATGTTGTTTATGTCTTGAAGAAGGTTAATTATATCTGATTTATTAATTGACTAATTTATTATAAAATAATATGAATTTGATAGGAAGTTTTTTTTAGAAGGTATATCAGCGAAATGAATTGATTTTTGCTGGGATAGCTTACAAAGTGAAATAGTAGGTTTACACTATTCTTCATCTGTGCGAGTAAAACCTACAAAACCCAACCTTAATTTTAAATTGTAAACCTTGGTTACAGAAGTAATTTATTTTATTTATTTATATTTTTTGTATTCTTAAAACGACTGAATGTGGCAAGAAACATATAGATAGACATAAATGTAGTTAACAAAAGTAGAGAAGAGTAATTGTAATTGTCAAAATCTTAGCAAAGATACACTTTGTATCTTTAGTATCAAAGTCACTACCTCTCTGGTGTCAAAACTGTAATGATGATCCGACCATGTAATGGAAAGGAAGCGTCAATTTCATCTCCGTTACTCACTGACTCAGACAGAATAAAAGTCCCATGCGCATGCGCAGATTCATGACATACTTTTACTTGTCACACTAACCGCACCGGCAGACGTCAAACTTTAATCGTGTTTTTATTTGTTACTAGCTTGTGCTCCCCGGTTTTATCCATAGTCCGAGATATCTACGGTATTTATATAAAGAAAAATATATTTATACAAAATATAATACGATTCGAACGTTTTCAAAGATCCTTAGAACTGACTTTTAAAACTTTATAAAAACTAGTGGCTCCCCGCGGCTTCGCCCGCGTTCCCGGCGGATCTTCAATTTTCCCGGGGAAAAAAGTAGCCTATGTCCTTTCTCAGGCTCTGGATTATCTGTGTACCAAATTTCATTTAAATCGGTTGTGTAGTTTTAGCGTGAAAGCGTAACAGACAGACAGACAGAGTTACTTTCGCATTTATAATATTAGTATGGATATTTGAATCCGAATCGATCTTACGCGGAAAATAAATATGACATTGAGACTTAAATTCCAACCCTGAAAATCCTGAGCTGACCTGGTTTACGTCAAGCGTGCTGCTGCATATGTTATTATCATTATCATCATCTCATGTTATTATAATAATTATCATTATCTGCTCGCTCTGTTGAAAATCATAAGCGCAATATTTGTGCCCTTCTGGCCTTCTGGTACTACCTTCGAGCTCATCATCACCACTTAACACGATTGTGGTCGTCCTAATGAAACTTACAAGTTAATTTAGACCTTAAATTTAAGCCCTAAGCCTTTACGGTAAAAGCTGCTGGAGCTTATACCGGTTCGCAAGTCTTCAAGCAAGAAGAACCGGTAAGAAGCTCAGCAAGGTTATATTTTTTTTTCATATTCCGACTAAGGTTTTATTTATTTTTAGAAGCAGATCTATCCATGTACATTGTGATTAGAAGATATGCGTTATGTGTCGTTAAGGTTCATTATTCTATCACAATTAATTACGTAATTATTAACATCACGACTAAACCTATACTCCAGAGTCAACACTATTGTAGATCTTTATTAGATATTTTTTAAACAACATCCATAAAGAATGATAATATTTTTATTCTTATACTAGCGACCCGCCCCAGCTCCACACGGGTGCAATTCTTATACATCACATTAGAAACCTCCAAAATTGTCAGTGTTTCTCTAACATATTATGCATGTATTGTATATAGAAACCTTCCTCTTGAATCACACTATCTATTAAAAAAAACCGCATCAAAATCCGTTGCGTAGTTTTAAAGATTTAAGAAGACATAGGGACAGACAGCGGAAAGCGACTTTGTTTTATAATATGTAGTGATGCTTCCACAGGCATAGGTAATTAAAGGCTGACTTCCGAACGGTAGTAGCTTCAGTTTTTACCTTCGTGATGCCCTATTAGGAGTTCTTGGATCTCTTCATTATTCTAGTGGGAATATGTTACCATGTTAGAAGTTAATTAAACAGGTTCCCTTTTTAGGACTAAAACTGAACAAATACTTAAGTTTTTTCCAAGGTTTGGCTATGTACACCCAGGTCATATGCAACGTCACTGTGAGTTAAGATGAAAGAAAGAATAGCATTTATTTATAGAAAATGGACGTACACTTGCGAAAATTGCACCAAGACAGAGGACATCTATTGTATATAAAAGAGGGTCGTGTTAGTTACACAATTTATATCTCAAGAACGGCTAAACCTTTTTGGCTGGAAATTGGTGGACATAGGATTCTTTTTATCCCGGCAAATTTGAATATCCCCGGGATCGCGGGTGAAACCGTGGGGAGCCGCTAGTATGTAATAAAACAAATCAAGGAAAAAAATAAGTAGTTAATTGTACGCCCCATTCCCTATAAATAATGAACTAATGCATAATACAGTTATTAATCTAACTATGTTCTAGATCGGCGCGTGCGCATAAAGAGGCCGCGTCGCGTCTGATTGACGGGCTCACGGCCCCGGGTGAAAGTGTACGGGACTTTCTGCGTGTGCTGTCTCTCTCGCACACTCACATATGATGGCTACTTAAATGGTGATCTAGAAAACTATCTATGTTTTTCAAAGAGCAGTATTTTTTTTAATCATGATAAAATGATCTGGACCAAATGTCATGTGTTTATCTTTTTTGTGAGTGGTCTGGTCGGGTATTGATGGATGAAAAAGAAAGTTGTTTTACTCAGGTAGAATTAATATATGGTTCGTAATATATTAGATGATGTTTCGCTATTCAAGATGAAGGCAAAAACTTTGAACTTTGTTCTAATAACCTTACAGGTCACATTCAGTCTAGGTCAGTTGCAAAAGTTTACTCTTTAATACAGTAAACTCAATAGTGGTTACAGCTAGTAGACATATAAAATTATATACATTTATAAAGGTAGGACAATAAATTCTAACTAATATTATAAATGCGAAAGTAACTTTGTCTCGCTTTCACGCTAAAACTACTCAAGGGATTTAAATGAAATTTGCTAAACAGGTAGTCTAGAGCCTGAGAAAAGATGTAGGCTACTTTTTCTCCCGGGAAAATGGAAGATCTCCCGGGTACGCGGGGAGCCACAAGTACCTAATGTATATATTGGTTACTAGTGGCTCCCCGCGGTTTCACCCGCGTTCCCGGGATAAAAAGTAGCCTATGTGTTATTCCAGAACATATTCTAGCTCTGTGCCAAATTTCAAGCAGATCCCTTCAGCCGTTGGAGCGTGAAAGAGTAACAAACATCCATACATACATCCATACTTACAAACTTTCGCATTTATAATATTAGTAGGACTTGTTAAACCTACAAGCTCTGAGACATATGATAAAAATATTATCGTTGACTTTATAATATAGTCTCAAATATTTCATCAATGTCCTTATGTAACACATGTGTGATTTTGTTACA
Organism: Thyatira batis; assembly: GCA_905147785.2. Classification (NCBI taxonomy): domain Eukaryota; kingdom Metazoa; phylum Arthropoda; class Insecta; order Lepidoptera; family Drepanidae; genus Thyatira; species Thyatira batis. Next base: position 12,051,399 of record LR990489.1, read on the forward strand.
TCAGATTCGCGGAACAAACTAAATATCTTTAACCTTCCGCCAAAGTGTTTGAACCAATGTCAATAGTTTTTGATGGTTAACAGACCAATTAGAGAATAGGTCACAATTACAATGACCTGTATATAATAGTGTAAGGATTTATTGTCGAAAATAATGCGTAAGTGCCTCTCATATTATAAACAAATATACTTTGATACATAACAAATCAAATCAAATCAAATTAAAATCATTTTTATTCAAATAGGCCTCAATCAAGCACTTATGAATAGTCACTATTAATGCTCGGTTCTGAAAGTTGTTTTTCACTGAGAAGAGCCGGCAATAAACTCTATAATTACTAAAGAAATAATAGAAAATCTAAGGACACAGAACTAATAAAATGTTTGTTTAGGGTGGGAGTCGAATCAATGACAACTAAAAAGTTTGTCTTGTTACTAAATACTACTTAAGTTATGTCTGACGATCCAAATCGGTTCAGTGCTAGGATTGCTAAGCGAATTTTGCGTTAAAAGCTCAGCTATTTCTAGAATATTATATAACCAGGGGATCTTTATAATACCTATACACACATAAGGCCACATGGGGTCAGTCAGATGGTTATCTGTCGTAGACAAATTGAAGAAGTAGACATTTGATAAAGTGTCCAGGTCGTGAATGTCGGTCGAATCAATTATTAACATAACACAACGCGGTCAAAAGAATCAATCTATTTTGTCTCAAATTGATAGTCGATTTATTGAACGAAGAAGTCAGCTTAAACTGGTTTACTTTTTGTATTAAATGTTTCTTTATCTAGCTAGTTACTGGATTAAAAGTTCCCGGAATAAAGTATACAATATCTTAAGCCAAAATATTCTCCTATGCCAAATTTTGTCATAATCCTTCCACCCCTTATTGAGTAAAGAACAATAAACACATATTCATACAACCTCACAAATTCGCACAAATAATATAAGTGGGATGTAGGATAATATTCTTAACGTCGCACCAAAATTGGCACATTAATAAGGAAGCGTCCAGATGTGTCATGGGATGCCTTATTCAGAGGTCTCGCTGCGACAGTATAAGTACCTATATAAGTATGTGGGTCACGATGTGAGGAAGCTGCGACTGACTAAGCTAGGGTTTTCCTCTTGAACGTCGCCGGGCTCCGGACGGCGGCCTCATGCTGATTAATGGCACAGATTAACTTATCAACAGCATCTCTACTCTGTTTATTGTACTTAATAATGAGGATTTTCCTGGTTATTTCTTTTATTATGAAAACTAAATTTGATATCAAAGTTAGGAGGAATTTTACGCGGCTACTTAGGAAGTATTTAGTATAAAATTTTTACTGAGTTAACAATTTCTACTGAGTTTATTGCCGGCTCTTCTCAGTAAAAAACAACTATCAGAACCGAGCATTAATAGTGACTATTCACAAGTGCTTGATTGAGGCCTATTAGGATGAAAAAGATTTTGTTTTTTTAGACTTTTTTTACTTAATTTATTACTTTCCACGTAAATATAATATCTACAAAATGATTACAGTTGCAAATCCTTGTGAAAAGATGTGTATCTCATTTTTTTAAAGTCAAATTGTTGATAGGACCTAAATAAAACGTAACACGCAGAAGAAAAACATAAGATATATTTTATCCGCAGGTGGCTGGGAATCATAGACACGATATACGTCCTCTTAGTAAACTAACAGCTACACCAGTTGTAAATACAAAGTTATCTAATCGAATGATTAATTGTAATTGGTTTATGTTTTATTAATAACTGAGGAATTTTAATCAAAGGCGTTATGCAATTTCCAGTAATCTATTGGCACGTATCAAATACTGTGCGTCATAATAGTGTAGATAATTAAAATTATGCAGTCTTAAATTAGGAGTCTAGGGTTTAGTTTCATAAAATGACTTTAGTAGAAGGTAACTTATACTTAAGTTAATTCTACGATCTAAACTAGACAAAAACTATAAAAGAAGCTTGATGTTTATAGCTTATTACTGTCTCCGCGCGGTTTTACCCGCGTAGTTCCCGTTCCCGTGGGAATACAGGGATAAAATATAGCCTATGTTACTCAGTGATAATGTAGCTTTCTAATAAAAAAAGAATTAATTAAATCGGTCCAGTGCTTTTTGAGTTTATTCGTTACATACAAAAATACAAATCTTTCCTCTTTATAATATTAGTGTAAATTATCTTCTCAGTTGAAGGCCGACTTCCAATCCGTAAGAAGCTTTGTAGCTTAAATAGCTTTGACTTTAAGAATTTTATCGCCTCTTTTCTATACTATAAATATTTTAAACAGGTAAACTTTGTTTGGTTGTAATGAATAGGCTCAAACACTGCTGGACCGTTTTTAAAAATTCTTTCACCATTCGAAAGCTACATTATCCACGAGTAACATAGGCTATATTTTATCACTGAATTCCCACGGGAACGGGAACAACGCGGGTAAAACTGCGCGGAGGCAGCTAGTCAATAATATTTATCTTTCTACCTTGTTCCTCGCCCTCCATATCATTTAAAACGGAGAAAATTCATTCATGAATATGTTCATTTATAACTTTTACTTTTTACTCAAACAAGTAATAGACACAGCAGTAGCATACTAAGTTGAGCGGCGTTTTAGATGTTACATTGTACTATTGGTACTGTAGTGTGGCCTACTGTGCGATGCCATAGTATAGTCAATACACAGCATAGACGTTCCCACACACATAATAAATGATAATACTAACCTAGCCGGACTTATGTAAGCCCGTGTTCTAGTGGTCATGATATATTATAAGTGTTGAATTTGTATTCGCATCTCGTACGCAATGGAAACCTCTTTGGTGTTTTTAATTCATTAGAACACTGCGGTGGCGCATGTACTGTCACATATTTGAATTATGAGCATTTTTGTAAGTTCTATTGGTTAAGGATAAAAATACAATACTTAGACTTTATTAAATAAGTAAGTAACTGTAGTAATGTGGATAAAATTGATTTTGAAAAAAGTTTTTTAATTTGAATAATAATGTATCTTTTCAAAAAGAGAAAATTTAGGAATTCTCTATTTTTAACGGAGTCAATAATTTATGGGTTTTTTTTACACAGTTTTAGGTAATACGACTTTGGCAATAAATTTAACTATGTAATGTGAAATAAAATGTGTATTTGTTATAAGAAAATATAAGCCACACACACAGTCGTAAAACGATTGATTGCTCATAAATAATAGTATTTTCATGCGTATCAAATTATACAAATTAATTTCCATAAATCATGTTATTGATAAAAAGAAATGGCATGAACACTCTATTAAAAATCTATAAATAAATTATGTGTGACATGTATTTGAAGTAGAAATTCTTTTTAGGAAACTTGATATTGATACTTTAATACTTTAAAATGTTAAATAGCGATTTAGGCTAATATTAGCATGAATTGTAAATTTATTTAATAAATATAAAAAAAAACTATTTCTTTATTTGCCTGAAGATACTGTATATTTTTTATACCCCTTTTTATCATATATGCTTGACGATAGAAAATAAATGTACCTACTTCATCATCATCTTCCTTGCCTTTTCCTATGTAGGGTCGGCTTTATGCGTCATGTCCCTCCATTTCATTCGATCACCAGTCAAATCCACATTCACTCCACATTCTCTCTAATAAATGTACCTACTTATAATACAATAACTAGGTACATCTTTTCCTGAAACGAAAGCTTTAACATTGAAAACTTGAATCCCTAAATAACTCTGTTTATCTAGTTGCTTGTTTACAGACCTAATAGAACAATGAGTGATCTACATCGAGACAACCTCAGTGAGGTCGCTCGTTATTCTTAAATATGTCATCATTATTTATGTTTAGGCAATATTGAGGAAAACCGAGTGCGTATGATCAGTTCATTTCAAATTCCTCCATCGTACGTACGAAGGTCGGAGAGTACGCTCGGTGACGCGGGCGGTAGCCTCCCAAACTGTATTATGTATGTTTATACTAATATTATAAAGAGGAAAGGTTTCTATTTTTGTATGTAACGAATAAACTCAAAAAGATCTGGACCGATTTTAGTTATTCTTTCACCATTCGAAAGCTACATTATCTACGAGTAACATAGGCTATATTTTATCCCTGTATTCCCTGGAACGGGAATTACGAGGGTAAAACCGCACGGAGGCAGCTAGTATATTATAAACAAGGTTCCGTCGCGCGGTTTTACCCGCATACGTCTCGACCAATACGCGGATAAACTAAAGCCTATGTTACTCCCTTGTTAAAACTTGTTTTGAAAAGAGTAATTGCTGAGTTTCTTGCCGGCTCTTCTCAGCAAAAGCAACCGAACCGAGCATTAGAATCGACGTTTCATAAGTGCCTGTGAAGGCCTATTTGACTTAATAAATATATTTAATTTCATTTCCCTGATAGTACCTTACCTAGGTATAGCTTTTTATTGGTGAAAGAATTATACAGATCGGTTCAGAAATTTTGGAGCCTATTCAATGTAAATAAACAAATCTTTCCACTTTATATATTATTAGTATATGATACCTATGATATATATTAAGTATATACAATAATATACATAACAAGTGTTACTCTCGTGCCGTCAGATTCTTCCTCCTTCCGCGGTTTGTTACCAAACAATCGATTTATCAAACGCCACTTGTTTTCTGTGGTGAAAAGTTTATGCCAGTTTCTCCAAGTGACGTACGTACCCAACAAACATTTTAGTGCTAGCGGCAGCCTTTTTTAGAGCTCTTACTGTTATTTAAGGTATATAAGAACTCTGATAGCAACCTTCGACTCTACAGTAGGGTTAGTTATGAATAATTAAACCTTCCAGAGGAATAAGAGTAATAAATAAAAAAAATATAAATCAAGGCGGTAGTATGGACTTTATCGTAACCATTGTATAACTTATTCTTATAGCTTTTAGTTGCACAAACCTATAAAAGCAATTGTAAGGTGTCTACTAACACTTACTAACGGGTGATGTTCGACTACTGGGGTAGTGAAAGGTCTTGTAACACCTGAAGTCTTACTCTAATAGCTTCAAGAAGTATTAAACACTCTAAGTCATACTCAGGTGTCTACTAACACTTACTATCAACTGGTATTCTTAAAAAGAGTTAGACAAATACTTTATATCACCTAAAGAGTTTTGTCGAGTCTTAAGAGCCCATACTACTCCAGCTCGAATCCAAATTTTGCCCCCGCCTCACGACTCGGCCGGTAACCCCGCCCGCACCGCGCGGCGCAGCTATCTCTCTTTCACGAATTCGTCACGCGGCAGTGGTCAGGAGTCGACCGTACGGTAGGGTAAATTCACCGCTATTTGACATCTAGTAATTAGGCAAAGCATAAAATTAGACGACTGTACAAAAGTACCAAATCACCATATGATATAATATGGGAAATAAAATAAAAGGAATATTGTAGAAAGGTACCTATGCATATTATTGAAATGCCTAAAGATGAAATTGTTTTTGTTTTGGAATGTACAAAGCCCTATCATACGGCACAATAACATGCTAATAATATTATAAATGTGAATGTTTGTAAGAATGTATGGATGCTTGTTACTCTTTCAAGATAAAAATACTGAATAGATTTTGATGACACTTGATGATTTCAGTATTACACGAACGCGTCCGATACCGCGGGGGATTGCTAGTATTTGTATAAGTTAATTTAAATCATTCATTTTCAGAACCCCCTCTTTCAAAAACCCCTTGACAGATTTGGTTCAGAATAAAGTTATCAGCAATCTCAAGTAAAATTTTTAGAACTACAAAATTTCCAGCAAGTCGTATCAAAGATTATTTTTTTTTGGTTATGGATAGGTTTCTGTATGACCACTATCTCATCATGAGAAGTGATGATGAGGCCGAAGGTGGTAAGCACACAAAGCCTAGAAGGATCTGTCTCTCAAGTGCAGCTGTCGGAACACACCGGTAGGTGCTTGGCGACAGATTTTCGACTTGAGGGTGGTACCCAGCCAGGCGGATACTACAAAGTACCCCACCACCGTGTTAAGGTTTCCTCACGATGTTTTCCTTCATCGAAAGCTCAAGCTCATTGTAAGATTCGAACCCGCGATCTTCGTCTCGGTATCCGACGTCACTACCAACTAAGCTATCATCGCCTTTAAAAGAAACAAATAAAGAATAACAATAGTAATAAGTAATTTATTGATAATTTTTTATTAGATATCTCTAATTGGCATATTTCGAATATGTCTGGCATCGCACAGCTCTGGCAGCATATATAGGGTATAAAAATCCTGTAGTTTCTTCTCCATATGTATTTTGCCAATCATCGTATATCTGATTTTGTACTTTATCGTTGTTTTTGAGAGAAAGACGGACAATCCATTGATGCAAGTAATTCATTACATTGAGAAAAACCAATCCCAGTAGATATAATGCCAGATGTTGCTGCTTTATTTAAATCCAAGTTTGATTTGGGTTCAGAGTCAAGAATAAATTTTATATTACACATGTTGCATTTCAACGTGTATTTAGAAAGTAGACCTTTTCTTTTTTCTCCAATAATGTGGACATTATTCAATGTACATCCAAATGCGTTGTTGTGAGTACATATTGTTTGAAGTGATTTAAAAAAATGATCCAAATCAATGATTTTTCGTCCATCCATGGGAAAAATATTCTCTGCTTCGCGAACAGAATAGTTAATTTCGTACCTGAAATAATCAGATTCATAATAAATAATCCAACATAATACCAAAATATCCTTATTCAAATAGGTCTTTACAAGCAACAGTGAAAAGATAACAGACAGACACAAAATTTTACTAAAATACTAGTAGATGGTTAGATCAACTCACAATTCTACAGTTTCCGAAATCGTCAGATCAGGTTCGCTTGCATGTTTGGAACTACTTGCATCCAGGTGTTCCGTTGGCATTTGCATTCTGTAAATAAATAGACTATGCTTCTCTTTTGTGCATACTACTAAAATAATATGTGACTGTGGCCAATTATTGGGGCGACTACCCTAATATTTTTCGGTAGGAAGATTGATACTCACGGGCACGAGTCTACGTCCGGTACATTTTGTTTATTGCATTCAGTATCGGGTATTTGTTTACTTCTGAAAGTGATAAATGTATTTACAATTATGATTACTAAACCTAACCTAATAAAAAATATGTTTTTTTAATTTTTCTTTTACCTACTTACTATAAGTATTACATGACTCATTTTCGGTACTTACTTCAATATTATATTTATGTGTTTAGCATTTTCTTTTCTCCAATTCCGACTTTTTTTTCTTGTTCCTATCGTTTCCCATTTCACAAAACAATACATTGTAGGTACTTCTAATTTATTATGTACGTTTACACGTAGACAGAAAGCCGTGAGAGCAAGCGACGCGGGTTCCCCGTTCAAATGCCAAAGCGCGACTGAATGTGTGCAGCGGCATGGGGTCACGTTCGTCTCAAGCGCAATATTTGAGAATTTAATTTATAATAATAAAAAAAAACATATAATTTCAGATTCAAATCATATAGTACACGTATTCTACTTATTTGAGTTTGTATACAAAGTTTCATTAGTATAGGTAAAGTATTAATAGACTACCCCGGTTTATTTGTAAAATTAAGAGGTATTTTTGTGATTTTTTTCTCTCGAGAAAATTTTCAGTAATCGTGTTTTTACATCATATAGGACCCTGTATATATCCTCAACTTTACCATATATTTTTTTCAAAATGATTGGTTCAATACTTATATTGATATACAGGTTCAAACGTTAGAGGTGGAGCAGTTTTGAGGTAGGGAGAAGCCTTAAGAGTTACTAAGAAAGCTATAAGGATCTAAGAAGTGTTTATTATAAGTCCTATAGAGCTAGATTCTGCAATCCACCTTAGTATCAGTATTTAATCACTACGGGAGGAATAACAGAGATATCAGGATGCTTAAGTAATTAGAACTAAGACGCCATTTAATAAAGATATACCTCCTATAAAATTGTGAAAGAAAAACCTTATTGCAATGTTCCTAGTCCAATTATTTACTTACATTGTTCATAATTTTCAATTAAAATATCTTAAGGAGGCTCCAGGAATTGATAAATAAGATAAATAAAGAGAGAAAAAATTCTGGCAGTATTTTTTTACATCATTTAATTATCAAAAGTAGTTTATTTTTAGGGCGCTTCAAAAATGAGATGAGAACTAGTATATATTGTTACCGTAAACTTACCGCCGCATGTGATTAAATCCCTATAACACCCAGTAATCTTAAACACTTTAGGTACTTACCTTAATTATTTTATTAAAACGCCATGACATGAATGCGTGCTATAAAATACTATCACTATTGACTCTAACAAGAACGTAAAACTCTGCGAAACAGTTTAAATATTTAGCGCTTTCGGTGAAATTTATTGCTACCAAAAAAGTCATTTAAGTGGTTTCCATAACTTGTTTACTACTTTAGCTTGCAGTTATACCCTGTGTATAGCTTATAAAACACTTGAAGTGGTAGTCACTGCTACTGTAGCACTGTTCTAACTCTTAATAAACACTTATTTATCACTCTCTATAACCATTAAATAGCCTCAAGCTCTCGTACGAACAGGCCCAAATCAGGGTTATAAGAGAGTTACAGAACGCTTTATCACCAAGTTGTTAGTGCCTTTACAGAACCTTGGGTTACAAAAATCCTCTTAAGCAGCTCATGTAGCCCTTATTCTTATTACCAAAATGTTAGTTGGGTACTAACGTTTAATGTAATTGTGTCTGAATGAAATTGCTGGAAAAATTATAAGTCCGCTCATATTTACCCTGTAAGTTGTAAGCTTTTATAGAGATTTTTCCGCGAGTTAAAATTAAAATTATATTGAATTCCGAGTATTCAAAATTAAATTGATATAGGTCTCTCTAACAAGTATTTGGACTGTTTTTTTAACAGTAATATGCAAAAGGAATAAACTTAGGTAATATCTATAATATGTATGTATTTAAAAGTATTATATATAATGTAGTATATCAGCTATCTGGTTACCATAACCCAAGCTCACTTTGAAGCTTACTTTGGAGTCAGATTGGCCGTGTGTGAAAAATGACCCAGGATATATTTATTATGATTTTTTATCTTTTTTTCCTCGAAATTTTAAGGATTTCGGTATTCTTCGGTAAATCACTGGTCTAGACCAAGTGATTTTCGGTGTGAGGTAGAGATATACTTGGAGGAGTTTCTTGTAGAAATTTACGGACTATACGACACGTATTAAGAATAGCTGCTTTTTGCACGGTAATGAGCGAGCTTTTATTATTATTTATTATTTATACCTACAACAAATCCTATAGTGAATAGTATATTTAATTAAGATGCAAATTATGATGACTTACATGACTGTGTCAAATGTCAAGTGTGTGCAACACGCGACCGTTTTGTGAGTTGCCAGCGTTGTGTTTGTGTTTTATTTATTGGAGGTTATAGACAAAAATATATATCTCTTTTTCTCACAATAGATTATGCGAAACAAATAAAGTGTCTCTACCTTACTGTCACATTATTTTACTTTTATCAGATTAAATTACATACCTATATGAGAATTTATAATAAATGCATGTATAAGAAGAGTGAGAGTGAATAAAATCATTGTTGCAAAAAAAAATACACAAAAGGCAATTAGATATAGATCTAAGAACAAATTAGACTCTACCAATATCTTCTAAAGATTCTATTGCCATAGTACTTAGTACACAAAATAAACATGTTCCACAAAAAAACCACTTGTGTTTGCGGGTGTACCGCGGTGCGATCTTGAGCTACAGTGTAGTCGGCGACAGGTAACGACTCTTTGCATTACTCTGTACTGTTTGTCACTTGATTGAGGCCATTCGTTTGTGTATTTACTTGAAGATGATTTTTCAAAGAAATTTTAGGACAGGAAGCATTCAAGGCGCGAAGCCTGTAAAGTACGTGCTCAACTTTAACTATATACAACGTGATAGCTTTTTTATTTATTTACTTCTATATCAATTAAATACATATAAAAATGCTCACATCACGTCACATCCTTTCATCAACTAGAATGGAATTAGTTAGTGTTAAGCTGGTGGCCTTCCTTACAAAAAAAAAAAAATACCGAACGATTAGATGAGAAATAAATAACGATTAGAAATGTAGCTAAGGACGCTTTACGTCATGATATCTAAAAAGTAAAAATATCCTTAAAATTTTACCCATTACGCCCTTCTGTACGCAAAATGTATAAATCCGAGCAACGACACGGCATGACACGATAGTATGTTTCCGCCTCAAGCCCCGACATGCGCACGCGCCGCTCTAAACGCGACTTCACTTCCGAAAGAGTTAGAATTATGCCAGTCATGTATCTGAATGTGCTGAGTGAAGGTTTCAACTTTCAATGTTCAACGTCGAGTCTTGAATTCAATTTCAACCGCATAGCAGTGCATTGATTAAATACATTTACCCATACCGTGTTAAGTGATCTGAAAAATCACTACATATGTACTTAGTATAAAACAAAGTCGCTATGACGCTATCCGCCGTCTGCTTAGATCTTTAAAACTACGCAACGAATTTTGATTAAGTTTTTTTTAATAGATAGAGTGATTCAAGAGAAAGGTTTTTATGTATAAATCATTACGCTATGACGAATAGGAGCGGAGCATCAATCAAAACTGTTGCAAAAACGGGCAAGTGACGCTAACGAAGTTGCGCGGGTCACCTACTTAGTACCTAATAAAGATATGCTTAGGGATAAAGGAGTTATATTAATCTTCAGATCGAGGATAATTTACTACTTATTTGATCTAAGATTTGTTAGGTATATCTAGTAGGTACTTAATGATGCTTTTTGGTTTATCCGTACATCTCACAAGAAGTCGTCCTTGACGTTGCTATCACAAAATACAAATAAAAAGTAGGTATAAACGTCATCGGTATACCTAAAAGATGAACATAAACAAGCCATGCATAATTAAAATATAATAATGCTCAGATTATTATTTACCTTAAATCTAAGTAAATATCTATATCAATCGGTGACAGAGAATATAAAGACAAAACGCTTCTAATACTGTCATAGTTTACAATTTTGATTTGCCAAAATAATGCGTAATCCCTATTTCCCTACTGATATTATCAATGTTAAACTCTGTCTGTCTATTCCGTTTTCACGTCTAAGCATAGCCCTTGGGAAACGACATATGCTACCTTTTATCCCGCGAAAGTTAAAGGTACCTACCAGGAACGCGGGTGAAACCACGAGATGAAAGCTAGTTTAAAATAACTTCGACGTGTTTTAGAACTACAAAACTATTTCACTGAGTCCGAACTTTGTTACACAGAGAACCTCATTAAGCCACATTTAATGAGTCCGCAACTATCTGGCCTCAAACTAAATATAACTTCATACAGGTCTGAGTGCCTTTGAAATAAGATGTGAAACGTGTTTCCCGGCAGACAGATTCAGAGCGCTCCGGAAGCTCTCAGATGTTATGAAATATGTACGTCTATATCCGTTTGTGTACCGCCGAAGCCCATTGTTCTATACAACTGGGTTTCTCTAACATATACGCCTCACGAGCCAATTGATCACCCTATATATCTAGACTAGTGCCTCTCTACGTTTCACCTGTGTTCCCAGAGGATTTTTAATTTTCCTAGGATAAAAATTTGCCAAAGTGTTATTCCAGGACATATTCTAAATCTGTGCTAAATGTCATCGTGAGAAAGAATAACAAACATACATCCATACATTCTCACTACTTTGGTATCTATATATATATAAATCAATTGCTGTTCGTTAGTCTCATAAAAACTCGAGAATGGATGGACTGATTTGGCTATTTTTGGTCTTGAATTATTTGTGTAAGTACAGGGAAGGTTTAAAGCATTCAGTTTTTTTATTAATTGATGCTGAGGCAGTACGAAGTTTGCCGGGTCAACTAGTTTATAATATAAGGAGGATACAGTATCAAATTTTAACTTCACGACACGTTCCAACCTTGTTTTCATGATTCAGTGACAAACATCCAAACATCCACATTAGCAAAACATGTTAAAGATTTAGTTGTACGCGTATAATCGAACGTATTCTTCTTGCCTGAAATATGTTTACATTTCAAGGCCGAATCTCAAAATGTGTAAGCGATACTAAAGATTTGTATTATACTGTAACTTAGTGTAAACAAGTGTCAAGTGTGTGGACAAGGCTATCGATCGTCCCGGACAGTCCGTTCACCGTTACATAACAATCGGACACTTGAGACGGACAAATTGAATTGTTCAGGTAAAATTTATTTTTTTATGTTTGGCAACATTTCTTGTTCAAGTTCAGATGGCTGCAAGTCAAAGATAAATAAAGGATTCAATACTGAATTATAAACCGTTACATCACAGTTGAATGCAACTGAATGAATGGCTTACACTTTTTAATCTATGGAATTGTAATTTGTACCTACTTGTAAATACTCAATTTTAACATTTTTATGAGGCATATTAGTAAGAGGATCATATTTAATACGTACAACAGTACTTTTAAATCGTAGGTATAAAACCTGATTAAAGATAACTTATAGAGGAAACTAGATACTCATTTTGGTCATTAAATCTGGAATAGCCGCATCGCCTACTCTACATATCCAATGAATTATATTTATTATTTCAAATAGGCCTTCACAGGCACTTATGAAACGTCGATTCTAATGCTCGGTTTGGAAGGCTGTAGTACCTAACTACTATAGTAACTAACAATACAAATTGAATAAAAACATTAAAAGAAACAACTAAATACTTCTATACCAGTCTGAAATTGGAGCGACAAAAGTATTTGAATAAAAAAATAAGTGCAATGTTATACTGACATAATGTTACGCAAATATTCGGAGAGGGGCGAAAACAAAGCGATTACTACTCAGAAATGGAAACATGCTGGTACTAATTACTCTCATTTATTACACACAAGACTAGCTTCCGTCGCGGTTTCATTCATGTAGTTTCCGTTCCCGTAAGAATTCAGGGATAAAATATAACCTACACAAAAAAATTACGCTTTCTATTGGTAAAACAATTTTGAAAATAGGGTCTCTCTCTAGATACAGAGATTAATCTACAACCTCACAAACTAACAAACTTTTATGTATATAAAATTCTCGTGTCACAGTGTTAGTTACCATACTCCTCCGAAACGGCTTTACAGATTTTTATGAAATTTAATATGCATATTCAGTAGGTCTGAGAATCGGCTACTAAGTATCTATTTTTCAATACCATCACGGGAATGGGAACGGGAACTACGCGGGTGAAGCCGGAGGACGGCAGCTAGTCTCTTTATAATATTAGTACAGATTTACTTTAACCACAATGGTGGGAAGTTTGTACCAAAGTTCCGTATTTTTTCATCTACGCGATATGTATCAAATGAGTAGTTTCAAATTGATTTTTTTGGATGGAATTAGAATTCTCAAGATTCAATTTAAGACAGTAAATATAGCATTTATTTAATTATGCTTTAAATAAACACGAGTTTATTGTTCTAAGTTTAATAACCGTGAATGTAATTTGCTTTTGATGTAGTATTGAGTAAGTCCAGAGACGTATTGTACTACCACAGTATATTGCACTTTTGTTTTGTTTAAAGACGCCACAAACACGTGAGATTTAACTACTTCATGCTTCAGGATCGAGGCTTTGACGCCGTCCCTGACATTGCAAATTTTCATTACGGTGGCCGCTTTACATTGCCTATTTGTTCGACGTCGAACTTATATTATAACTGCGACAGTAAGTAAAAATGAATATATCAACTTTTTTGTGGCTAGGGTAGCAGCAGACATTTCATGCATTTAATTGTTGCCTTGGATATCTAGGTTTCCTCACGATGTTTTCCTTCACCGAAGCCAGTGCTGTGAATACAAACGGCTTAAGCTCAGAGGACCAGGGGTTTGAACCGGATCCTCAAGATTGTGCGTCGCGTCGGTGCGTTCCCCACTGAGCCACGGCGCGATATAAGAGTGATATTATACATAGTACGTCCACATTACTGTCATCACATAACGATAACGAGCGTTGTTTTAACGACGGCGTAACCTGTTGTTGCATGTTTCAGTCGTTATATGTCGTAGTTTGTCCCGGTGTCGCGTCGGGCGGATCAGTGCGGTTGCGGTTTGGAATACCATTGAATTATGCGATCTCGAAATAGTAGTAGTTGATTTCTCATTAATAGCTTATACGTTTTTCGGGTAAATAGGTGTCTGTTTCTGTATGTAATTAGGTATCTATATAAGTATGAATTTAAAAGTAGTACATATATATACTATATTAGCTATCTGGTTAACATATTACAAGCTTTGCTCATTTTGGAATCAAATTGGCCGTATAAAAAAATGTCCCACTATATTTATATTATTATTATTACCGATAATGAGTTCGACTTAAATAACTTAGCAACATATAATTGGATGGATGGATGTATAAAAATCGTAATGTAATTTTTATAGTTATTTACATTACTTGTCCAAGACACTTGATAAAGTAATAATTACAAAAATTACCACACATAAAATTAAACGACATTAAAGGAAAGTGATAAAACGATCGACAAATAAAATATAATTATCGATAATGTTCGGATGCGCCCGCGCAGAATTCCAAGCACCTAATTATGCGCCGGCCATTATAGATATAATAATATATCTTGTGTAATTAGCACGATCATTAACAGTGCCCGTACCCGGTCCGAGAATAGCACATTAGCGATGGAATCCATTAAAATAGCTTCAGTTAACTATAACTGCTACTACACTTTTTGTTAAATCACCTCGTCTGGGCCGGTAGGTGTAGTGATTAGATACCCATAATAATATGGTCAGATCGACTTCCAGTTAGGACGTACATTTGAATAAATAACTTAGCTTTTAGGCTCACATATTCCATAAACCTTTTTTTTAATAATAAATATCCTGGGACATTTTTCACACACGGCCAATCTGATTCCAAACTTAGCAATGCTTGTGATATAGTAACCAGATAGCTGATATACTACCTTATATTACTTTTAAATACATAAAATAAAAAATTGAAAATGTTTATTATTCAAATAGGCCTTCACGCGCACTTAAGTCATACTCTAACGCTCTGTTCGGAAGGTTGGTTTTGGTGAGAAGAGCCGGCAATAAACTCAGCAAGTTACATACTTATAATATGCCGCGTGTCCGCCCGCGCGGTCCCACCACTTGCATCTAACTGGGTCATTGACAAGGCGCGCGGATATTCAACCTGCGCATTCTTGCTCATCCCGACTCCAATTCAATGAAGATGTTCGACTTTTTTTCTATGTTTCCAACGTGCCGATGCAGGTTAATGCCTCTTGATCGCCTACCTAACAGCCCGAATCGCAATCGACCGCCGATATTACGGCAATTTTATGTAAAAAGTTTCGCGTCAATTGCCCGGAGATATAGTCCTGACGGTTATTGCCAATTGTAACTTATCATTGGAATCATCTAGTTGTTTTGAGTCATGAACAAAATTGTAGCCAAAAAAATTGGCGTTAAGAATTATTCTCTCTTAGTCTATGGTTACCTACGGCAAACCTATGGTTTATGAGACAGATAAAAAATATTTCGATTTTTTAAATAATGCAGTTTCAAGTTCAATTTCACAATGAAATACATTGGTCATCAAAAAAGAACGGGTCGATTTGTTCCGATGTAAAACCGTCAAATCCGCACTCAACAGTATTTCAGTATAAAAAAAATTTTAAGTACCATCAAGTGCAATAAGATTTATGACGAGCAAGTCGTCAATTATCATATTGACTCTCAAAAAAAACAAAGTGTAACCCAGTTATCAGTGAAACAATCGACTAATATCAAACAATAAATCGCTTCGCACAGTCGAAAGTTATGAGGTAACAAAAAAAAATATATACCAGTCGAATTGAGAACCTCCTCCTTTTTGAAGTCGTTTAAAAAATAGGTGGGTCGGTTTTGATGACCAGTGTACTTCAGAGCATCAGACTGTTCTCATAGCAACCGGCTAATTAGCGAGTGTCGACCCCGAAGTGCAACGTTCCTATCTCCCCAGTAGGCAGTAGGTATAAATTGCGCCGTGTAAGGGTTACGTGCAAACTCGAAACTAGTTTGACTTGTGTTTCGTGCTTGAGAAAAAAGCATAAGAAAAACGCGAGATGCGATCATCGCGATGGCGCTGGAGACTAGCGGGGCAACCGCACAGCGCGGACTATGCAGCTATTTTTAGTATACACCAAACGTGTGGAATAGACATCAACGCACATAGGCAGTTCCTAATACGTTTTTGTAATTTATTAAGCTATCAAATTTTATTTATTGGTTTATTACATAAACTAGATAAAACGATGTGTTATATTATTAACTAAAAGCTATATACAATAAATAAACCTAAACCTAAAAACTAGATAAATAAATAAAGTAAACTAACAAACAATTTAGAACAGCTCAAAAATCACTGCCAAGATAATTAAATGAATATATTCGTGTGATTTGATAATAAAAAAATGAAATTATGATGATAGTAAGCCGTTCTTGTACTTTGGACCTAGTTATCATATATACTTTGAATTATTTAAAATTAAGGAGTTCTATCTAAAACAAATATGTATATAACAATCCTCGTATTTAATTGTGTAATATTCCTGGTTATAGTAAAAACGACATTTAAGAATAAATGAAATAATATACTAGAATTCAACTTTAGAACATTAAGAATGAATAACATGAAATACCTACTAAAATCTCTACCTATTAATATGACAACTAGTCAACTTTTAGTACAGACTTTTTTAATAGTTTTAATTGCACTATAAATGAAACATAATACTTGTGAACTCATATTTAATACTAGCTGCCTCCGCGCGGTTTTACCCGCGTAGTTCCCGTTCCCGTGGGAATACAGGGATAAAATATAGCCTATGTTACTCAGTGATAATGTAGCTTTCTAATGAAAAAAGAATTATTAAAATCGGTCCAGTACTTTTTGAGTTTTATTCGTTACATACAAAATATACAAATCTTTCCTCTTTATAATATTAGTGTAGACTAGCTTCTGCCCGCGACTCCGTCCGCGTGGTATAGTTACTGTACGGTTTCCCGTAATCTTGAATTGATAGTCTTGATAAGTTTTGCTATAATGCTTTATTGATAATTAATTAAATGATATTAATGATGGTGAGAACACGCGGTATGATTGCTGTCCGATCGTGAACTGATGATTGCGTTATAAATTCAAAGCTAGCGAGTAAAGTGCTGATGTGGTGAAAATGTATAGTGCTCGAACTGTACATGCTGCGAGCCACTAAAAGATGAGAATGAGATGCTGAATGATAATATGAATTAAATCTACTAACAAGGTGATAAAACAATATTGCTTAAAGTAAAATGATAACATGATTCATGATTGATTAAAATTTAAAACTATTTCGAAGTGTAGGCGACGTCGCCTTGTTCAGAACACGCGCACTTGTCACTTGTTGCGAGTCACACTCATTCACTGCACTATCACTCACAAACTCGACCGATTGCACGTTCGCGGTGAAATGTGCAGCGACTGCTGCTGTTGGGTCCAGGTCCGTGGGGGTGTGTAGCCGCGCGGAGCTGCGCGCCCGCAGCCGGCGCCACGCGTACAGGGCGCCCAGGGTGCCGACGACTCCCACCAGGACATAAATCACGACGTAATGATGCACGTCGTGATATGAAAATTGATTAGTTAACTCTGCTTCGGTTTCACTTGACTTAATTTTTTCTATTTTTTGGCCTATTTGCTTAATGTCGTTTTGTCGATCAATGTTTTCAGTTTCTTGAATATTAGTGATGGGTATGGATAAATTAATAATGTTGTTAATTGGAGGTATTTCAATATTAATTATATCTGGTTCCGTGCTCAAAACATTTGAAAACCCTTTATGGGAATAGATTGTGTAGGTTCCACCCTTGATGACACAATCGTTGCTTAATGATATAACGCCAGCTTTGCTAAGTTGTTCCCGTGATACTTGACTTTCACATATTATGCGAACAGTGCATTGTCCACAACAGAAGTAAAAATAAGTATTTATTTTGCTGAGTTCGATCCAATTATTTGTACAGGTTATCGACTCTGTTTTACATTGATTTGACATCTCGTCTTTAATACATAAATTTTCATCTGATCTCATTTGATAAATCGGCCTTTTCATTGTACATATAGACGTATCAGAATCAGTTGATACATTTTGTAGCTCGCTTTCAGACATTGTAATAAAAGCATCTTTTCGGATATTAATAGCTAAATAATTGGCGATTGGAATTATTCGAATCATTTTACTTCCAATCTGTTGCGGGATCGGTATGACCTTGTACAGGTCGTAACTATCTCTGCTCACTAAAGGTATTGTAACTTCAAATATAAGAAAGTTTTTCATTGCTCTTGCTTTAACCTTTAATAATTGATACATTTTTGATAAATCTCTCTGAGTGTTCTCTATTGGAATGGTTAAATCCTTGGACAACTGTCCTGTTATGATGTTGAGCTCATTGCGCAACTGCTCTGGATTAAGAAGATGAATGTCGATTTTTCCACTGTGAATATTAGTGATAGTGTCCACTAGGGTCTCTTGAATGCTTTTCAAATTTGCAAGGATGCTGTTGGCTATGATAGAAGAAGTAACGATTTCATTGGCGATCATAATATTTTGTACTTCATTTGCTGAGTGTATTTGTACCCTTTTCCAACATAATCAAATGTTGATTAAAAATCTTATGTTGCTTTTCCATTGCATTCTCCACTCTTTTTATTACATTATACTCTGCTTCTACCACCGAAGTTTGATTTTTCCATAATTGTGCTAAATGTTTTTCATTATTTCTTATAATTTCAATGTCTTTCTGATATTTTTCTGCAAAATCTTCATCTAGTACGCCGAATAAGGCATGTGCAACGTTTCTTATTCCATTGATAAGGCCGCGTTTGTGTCGCGTGCCGGCCGTGAATTGCTGACCGAGTAGAATGTTATTATAATGCTCGAGTTCGTCCAGAGAATGTCGTAGTTGCACTAATATGATATTGCAATGTGACATCTGATTTGATTTTTCACATATGTTTTGCAGGTGATCCATATATTTGTTAAGTAATTTAGTACCTTGCCAGTATGGAGACATGTCGTAAAATACGACTAACTTCCAGTCATCTCTTTCAAGGCGCATGTTTGAGATTTTGTCAAAATAAATGCTCTGATTGTCATTAAAACTTGATAATTTATAATCACATCGCACTGGTGTTATTATTAACATTAATAGTGTAAGTACGAGAGACACGTAGTAAAAGGCCTTGCCCTTTGGTTTTGATGTCGAAGTATTGCTGATTGGCATATTCTGTGGTATTTTTATATTATTTTGATCCTTATTGTTTGCTATACAAGGTTGTTGTTCGGTGACCGGAAGTAATGATAACTTGGTAATTGATCTCTTGATCATTCCGTTTTTTGTTTTCACGGTTAAACCTCGACTCGCACAGTCTGCTGGATTGTCAGCTGATTTAACATACCGCCAGGTTTCTGCTGGCATTATGTTAGTGAAACTTTGTGTTATCGGCAGGGAATAACTTCCAGAGAGGAGATTACCCATGTAGAAATCTTCTTCCAAGACCTTAGCTGCTTCGGGGTACTTTGAGCGTGCTTCGTCAGCCAAATTTTTAAGCGTCACCATCGCTAAAACAGGCGCCGCCTTTGTACTGACATTGCATTGAAATGATTGCACATTTCCGCATAATATCCAACCTAAGCGTGTTTGTTGTGCAACCGGTACTGTGTTATTTTGTTTGATGATACCGCCCATTATAATTAATGAATATACGTCGGCTCCCAATAACATGTCTATGGGGCGACTTATATTAAAATCCGGATCTGCTAACTTTAGGTTTGCTAAATGGGGCCATGATGGTTTCATAAATGTTTGATTTGGTAAATTGTTTGTAAGACAATTCATGATGAGTACATCGGTGTGGAATGTGAAGTCATCGTATATTGCTGATGCTATGACCTTAAGGATACCTTTACAATTGGCTTCCTTGGTCCCAATTCCATAGATTGATCCTTTACACGGCAATCGAGGAAGACCTAATTTCTGTGCTGCATTTTCAGAAATAAGTGAGGTCTGGGAGCCCTGATCTATAAGAGCTCGCATGATATGATAAGTACCATTTGCTCCTAGTACCTTAATTTGAGCTGTTGCTAACAGAGTTTCTGTAATCGTTTCATTTGATACGTGTGTGACATTATTTCGATGACTCTGATCATATGATGCCGCTGGACTTGCGTCATTATTCACATCAGTCGGCGCCGACTTGAAGGCATCGTGTAACAATGTATTATGATCCCCTTGGCAATTGCGACATCTTTTTTCAGAAATACATATTTTTCCTTTATGAACGTGAAGGCAGTTTTTGCATAGGTTAAATTGATTTACTATGTTGCGTTTCATATCCGGCATGTATTCCAAAAATGTTTTACAGTGGAATAACCTATGACTGTCCTTGCATAGCGGGCAATTCTGCGATCCTTGATAGGTTTTTGAAGCAAAATTATTGGCGTATGACCTATCTTTTCGATTCTGATGAAAGTTATTGTTAAAATTTGGTTTATTATATTGCTGTTTCTTGAAGATTGGCACATCTGTTGTTTTGTGATAATCTTGTTTACGTCTCGATGATTCTAATGACATAAACTTATTTTCTAGAAACTCAAGGAATTCCGAGAGACTTGGTATATCTCTTGGATTTTTCAATGATTCATTGTAATCATTGTGCGTTTGTACATCTAATTTTTGTGCCAGTAGGTGAATGATCAATGGATCCCATGTTGATATGTCAATGCCAAGATTCTTGATAGCGTTCAAGCACTCATTAATGGTATCATAAATCCTTTTAATTTGGGAGGCTGACTGTTGCTGCATCGTAGGTATTGATAAAAGTGTGTTGATATGTGTGCTAAATATCAACTTAGTGTTATTATATCTGTGGTTGAGAATGTCCCAGCAGATTTGATAGTTTTCGGAACTGATATGTAAATGTTGAATTAACTTCTCCGCCTCGCCCTTGAGCTTGCTTTTCAAGAATTGCATTTTTTGAGCACTTGATATAGATTTATTGCTGTGTATTGATTCGTTGAATAAATCCTTGAAGGATACCCATTGGTGATAATTACCATTAAAATAGGGAATGTCCATTTTTGGTGTACTGTTTTCTCTGTGGGCGACTGACCACATTTTTATGTTAATATTCTTCTTTAATTCATTAAACTGTTTTTCATGTTCAATAAAAGTATTTTCATATTGCTCATTTTCTTCAGCGATTTCTGAATCAATCTCCCAATGCAGGAGATCGATCGCTGACCATCTTGCTTGTAGTGATTTAAGAGCGTCTTCAAGTTCCCATTTGTCGGAAATTGATTCAAGGTTGATGTATGATATTGTTCTTTTGAAAGCCTTGAAATTCGCTGACTGCTTGCGCAGCATTTTGTCAAGCTTGCTGTTAATTCCTTGATCAACCATTTTAGTGTTAAGCTCTTACTACTTATAGATATTGATTGATATTGATATTGATTGATACAATTGATATATGTTGTACTTAGCTGATCTGCTGACTGCTATCCTCCACGGGTTAACCTTCTGACACAACACAGGCACTTCACTATGCACTGATATTTCACGAAGGTTCCGCCTATCCGGAGGCTCGAAGGACCAAAAAGATGTACGGTTTCCCGTAATCTTGAATTGATAGTCTTGATAAGTTTTGCTATAATGCTTTATTGATAATTAATTAAATGATATTAATGATGGTGAGAACACGCGGTATGATTGCTGTCCGATCGTGAACTGATGATTGCGTTATAAATTCAAAGCTAGCGAGTAAAGTGCTGATGTGGTGAAAATGTATAGTGCTCGAACTGTACAGTTACTTTGGGCTAACGCTAACTTTCAACCCGCGACTTCATTTACGTAGAAGGATGGTCTCGTAATATTAGTGTAGATATAAATCCGTGCACAGACTCCTCGGCGGGCCGACTGTGCTGAGTGACTAAGCTGCAAGTAAGCTATGCACATACAAGCTAAAGATGAGTCAATACCTTTTATATATTGACCGATCGTTATGGCGGACGTGTTATTGTTAAATGTTAACATTAGATGTTTGTCTAATGTCCGTCTGTTTGTCGACACTCGACCGGTACGTGCTCGTGGGAGTTCGCGAATATCATTCAAGTGACGGTGTCTTGTGATGTCAGATAAGATTAAACATACAAATTAACTATTGATTTTTTAAGGGACTGGCACACAATTTGCATAATTTCATTTTTTTATTAACTCTCATTAGCAAACTAGATGCTAGTCGATGTTTTTTCCATGGATAAATTTTAAATCTTACGCGTGTCCCTTGGCCCCGCCACACGGTGTCCAGGCGTCATTGGAACACCCAGGGGTTTAGTGGACAAAACCCGGCGGCTGCCCCCGGAGCTGCCGGGTGTCCTATGAGGATTCCCCTGGGACATCAAAAAAAAGGTCCATAGTTAAATGTCACTTTGCCCATAAATCCTTATTGCCCATAAATATTAATATAATCATATCTACATCTACACAAGAATGTCTACAAATATAACCAGACTAGTGTCACGTATATTGCATATTTAGATGATTATGTATATTTTAAAGCATTTTTACAAATATAACTAGTATTTATTGGCGATAATGGCAGATGACTTTAGAGGTCGTTTGGAAGCAACGTGAGTAAATTTAAGTACCTACCCATTCGCCTGACTGGCAGAGAGTGGTGGAAAATCTATTCCCTCTTTTTTATGTATTTTGACGTGACAACGTCTTATAAATTGGTTTGCCGCGTGACACTTCAAGAAACTGCGTTACGCTCCGCTCACGTTACGTGACGTTATGTTTTAAATTGTTACTATTATTTCATCCTTCTTCCTACTATACGAATGAATATTCACATTAAAATTATTTTACCACTCAAAGTCGTTGTCACGTAAAACTTTTTTATGTTGACGTGACAACGTCTTATAAATTGGTTTGCCGGGTGACACTTCAAGAAACTGCGTTACGCTCCGCTCACGTAACGTGACGTTATGTTTTAAATTGTTACTATTATTTCATCCTTCTTCCTACTATACGAATGAATATTCACATTAAAATTATTTTACCACTCAAAGTCGTTGTCACGTAAAACTTTCGCCCGTATACCGACTTTACAGGCAACCAATTTTTTTTTAGTTGACTTGAAACACTTTTGTAGAAATTTTGTGGGTAATTCAATGAATAGGCTGTACTGTCCTACTGCAAAGCGAAGGTCTCCCCTTCTTTTTCCACTCCCTCTAGTCTTGAGCTTTGCTGGATTGGCGGACTTCACATGCCTCTAATTGTGACACCGAAATAACCCTTCACCGAAAGCCAGTGGTGTGAATCCGTACGTAATTTTTCAACTCAGAGGTACGGGCCAGGGGTTTGAACCTGCACTCTCATGATCTCACGATTCTCACGGCTTTGCATAGTTATTTCATCATGACTATTTCTTTCTATAAACAAAGTTTTCACCGAGTTCAAAGTGTGAGTATGAGCGCGTGAGCGCACGTGTGGTGTGGTGTTGCACACGGGGGGGATGGAGTGGGGGGGGGGGGGGGGGGGTGTATGTGAGTCAGCGGACGGAGACAGTTACGCTTTCCTATATTTAACATACAACAATAACAAAATTCATAGAGAGTGAGAGAGCCATTGTCGGTCGACGTCAAACAATCCCTGACGCAATATATTTGTGTGGTGACGTCACATGTTACTCAAATAATTCGTTTCGTCTGTTTACGTATAGATACGAGCATCTGCTTCGATCCGCTTGTTAGTTAACGCAGTTCCTTATACATTACAAAAGATACTAAAGTATGTTGTTTTGTTGGAGGTAGTGTCTGTTTGCGGATTTTCGGATATTCAAAAATAATGCTATCTAGAGTTAGAGGTTTACTTAGCGCATACCCCCGATACGTTATTGCAAATACATTAATTATGAAGGGATTTTTTTCTTCGCAGAATGTTGACAAGGTAAAGTAGGTGATTAGATATTTTTTTATAAAACCGCAAGTGTACCCACGACCGTCCCGCAACTCTGCGACGAGCCTCTTCAAAGCCCTTCAAGATCAGCAACATTAAAATATGCTATACAAAATATTATTCTGCAAAACATAAATTTTAATGAAGCCAAGGGAAATGCTGAATGCAATTAATTTACCACTGAACAAGTTATTTCTATGTAAATTGAAACGGCTGGGCTTTGTGCGTCGTGAGGAAATATTCGAACATTACCGTTTACTATGTGTATATTATTTTATGTTTTCAATATATAATGTTAGGTGACGACAAGCGACGCGTTGTTGTACTAGGTAAATATTTGCGGCGGTTCGTGCGGAACTCGAATTGTTTGCCGAGACATTCGGTAAGGGGTCAATAACTAAGGCTTTTAGCACCAGCTACTTGACGACAGGGCTTTATACATCGTGTGTTGATCATTAAAGCTCTCAGTTTATTGGGGTCATATTTCGAGGCCGTTTGGAAGGGACCTTGTAAGCTATTCATTCCAGGAGCTTCCTTGGAGTATAGTCTCTATTTTTACTAAATAGCATAAACATATTGTCATATACTTTAGTGAAGGCAGAAGTTTACATATCTTTAATTACATTACATTAGTTTACATTACTACAATTGTGGGAAAATCAACCAAAGTCCCTACGTAATAGGAAACCATTCAAAGTAAGGTTTAAAATAATTCATATATCAATAACTTCCATTATAACATCTAAGGTGAATACACTATACAAAAAACAGTAACTGCATTATAGGCATCTAAAAATACCCACTGACAAAAAAAGCGTTGCAAACACCGCAACTCTAATCGAAGTTCCAAATTGTATCGCAAAAAAATGCATATTGAGGCCGCATTCTCGATTATGCTCGGTGGCGCCAAAACCGCTAGCTTTGTGACTTTGAGTCAGCCATTAAGTTTTTAATGCGTTAATGGGTCAACGTACCACAGTGCTCCGTTGTGGAGGCTCACACTGCACGAGGCTCATCACAACTGCTTAATTTTTTTTAAGGTTCCGTAGTAAACGAACCCTTATAGTTTCGCCATGACCGTCCGCGGGTTAGCTCAGAGATGTTTGATACTACAGAGCTGTTATTTGGTATGGTTGTAGATATTAACAGCGCCGACAATGTTGAAACATAAAATCTTTTTAGGGTGCCTCCTATACACGTATAACGGGGATATATTTTTTTATTCGCCATTCCTATCGTGCATATCGTTAGATATTCAGATGATGTGGTAGCAATTTCTTTAATATCAATCAATTTCTAAAACACCGTGTAAATTGTAATGATAAATTAATAATCGCCAATAACCGAACAAAGACTCAGTTTAATTTATAAATGCCTTAAGTAAGACAACTTAAATAGGTTACAGAATTTTCCACATATTTGAGGCATGCCTCATAGTGAGGCAGGCTCGCCCTGTGACTCGAGTGCTCGGTCTATTTGGCAAGTGTACCACAGGCTGTGCCAACTAAAACAATGATTGCTTGTCAGACAGACGACCAACCTGTTCCGTTTTTGGGCTGATGGCCAAAAAGAGGCTTGTTATGCGGATAACGGATTTATTACTTGACTAGTTTTAGTCCTGCGGTTATACTTGTTAAACTACAATTTTCCCATCAAAAGTAGGTACCCAATGTGTTAATCTAAAACATATTCTATCGATGTGATAAGTTCCTTCTAAATCCCTTTAATCTTTATTGTGTTCGAGTGTCTCTCAATCGATCCTCACAGTCGCGTTCATGTTCATACTAAGACTTAGGTATACATCATTTCTTATGTAGGTACAAGTAGTAAAGAGTTTATGCTAATATTTATACTTCAGCTTTGATTGGTACAACTAAGAGAAGGCTAAACTCATCATAAAAAAGGTATAGAGATGTGAAGACAAGGAGTAATTAAATCTCAGTTTGACAGCAAATTTTTTGCCACATCTCTGTTATCATTCGCACGATCAATGACCTAATCCAAATGTGTCTGTCAAATCTGCCACATTTATGAATTAAATTTCACTTTTGCATCCGGTTACAATCGAGAATCGCCTTTTTTATAGATATCTCGAAGACACATATCAGCGATACGCTACATTACATGACACTTTATTGGCATTAGAAAAGGATTTTTTTGGGTGTTTTTTTACTGGTCGCGTGTCACCGACCCGTTCCATTTTGCATTTTGAAAGCGACAGATATACCTTCACTTTCGGTTGATTAGATATGTGATATCATGAAACTTTTCAGTGTTTATTTGATTGATATCTGTTTTGATTGGCTAAATTTGTATTTCCTTTGACTTTCATAATTGATTAAGATCCGCTTCTGTGCTTTTATAAGTGGTATGTTTCTTCCTAAACTTAATAAACAGGCATAGATTTGGGTTATTTTAACTTCGCAGGTTAGTAAAGGATTGAAGTAAATAAAAAAATATATAAACTATTTTTACAAAGTTAGTATCTTAACTATTATATAAAAGCCATTTATTATGGTTGGCATTTGGTAACATAAGTAACACTTTACAGTAAAAAATTCTCTAAAATCTATTTTACCTCACACTCTAAAAGTACTTTACTCTCCTAAATCAATATTTCTGAAGTACCCTGAAAGAGTGAAAGTAGGAAACTGCACGGGTCCATAGACGGAACATCTATCGGGAAGTAAGCGAAGAATAACATTTGTCAAGTGTCGACAAGTACACCTGTCAGTTTGTGAAGGACCCTCGGTCGAGTGTCCGCGCTGACGACGTCTCCTGCTCCTCGAGTGGTACCACTCGATTCACGACTCGATTCTATCCGATTATCGATAATAATGTTATAACTGTTTCGACACGTACCTATCTGGAACTTAGAAACGAGAATACTGTCTAATATTATGATAACATAAATATTTTTTATTAAGTTACTAGTGGCTCCCCGCGGTTTCACGCGCGTCCCCGGGCTTTAATTTTCCCGGGATAAAAATCCTTTGTCCATCTCCTGGTTCTAAGCTACCTCTCCATCAATTTTCAGCCAAATCGGTTCAACCGTTCTTGAGTTATAAATGGTGTAGCTAACACAACTTTTTTTTATATATATATTTTTGTATTTCGCGGAGTCAAATCTAAGACCTCCAATTTAATATAAAAAAAAACAACTATTACATAATAAAGGGCATTACAATATTGTTTACTCATGGAATATACGTTTTTAGGGCACCGTCCTCATTCTCAACACACGTGTAGGTTATTTGTCGATTCCACAAAATGTCATGTCTGTCTATTCGTACAAATATTGCATGTCGTTATTATAAATTGCAATGCGGTCACTTAGTTTTAATTAATTAGGAACAAATCGATTAAGCATTTACTTCTTATCATTTGTATACGTGACTATGTAACCACAATATCAATAATAAGTGATATTAGCCGAAGAACCAGACAAAGTCGACAAGAAAAATAAAAGAACGTAATACCAAAGGCAATCTTTCGCAACGGTCGCTCGGGAGGGTCCCAAGGGAACTTTCACACGGAAAGCCCTGTCTCCAGGAGGCGAGTGAATGATTGGTGATTGGTGAACGATGACCGAGCGAGTGAACGATTATTCTATTGAGAGCGCACATAAAGATTGGAAAATGACTGCCGGTCGTCCACCCGCGTCGAATGTCAAATTACGCGGTATTATGTGACACGGTTCTCTTATTGAAATACATTTATTTTTGTCAATGGGACGCAGTTGGTGCCTACGGTTGGGATTGATTTGGGACACCCGATAAGTGGGTGTCAGTCTTTATTTATTGTATGTCCGCTCGTTCCCATTCCGAGTGTTTTATTGCCGCTAAATGAAATGGGCGGGCGCGGGACGGGCTGCTGTGTGTTTAACTTATTCAAACTATGCTAATTATGTATCTACCTTTATTTTTTGCGACATTTGATTAATTTAGGATATTAGTGTTATTTATTGTAAATAGTGATATTCCGTTATTTTTTTATAAATGTTTCTTTACCGTTATATCAGGGAATGTGATTTTAAAAATTCTATAGCCTCGTAGATAAAGTTGCGATGATCTTTATGCGATCTAGGGGTGGTGCGATTGCGCAGGAGTGGGGTCAGTGACCTCACTCGCTGCGCCTGCGCATCTCGCATCTTGACGACTTTTTGCAATGCGATGCGCCCGGTGCGGCTTCTCTACTTTTTTTAGGATTCCTTAATTTAGAATGAAGGTAGAAAAGATTTAATATGACTTTATGACTTGACAACTTCGACTTAAACAAGTAAAAAAATTAACAGACCGGTTGGCTTTGTGGTTAGGGCCGCTGACTCTCAAGGCGATGTTCGTGGGGTTCGAATCCCACCCAAGACAAACATTTGTATGCATGAATATGTCTGTTTGTTCTTTGTCTGGATGTAAATATGTATCGTTAAAACGTAGTATATGTAGTATATCAGCTAGGTAGGTTACACAAGCTCACTTCGAAGCTTACTTTGGAATCAGATTGGCCGTGTGTGAAAAATGTCCCAGGATATTTATTTATTTAAAATTTTAAATGGATATAAACAACTAGACTACGACTATTAGGAACAAATGATGCGTCTCTACGTCACACCTGATTTCATAACAACTGTTTTCACCAACAAAGAGCCCGCAGCGAACCAACGAAAATGTTAATTCCACCACAAGCGGAAAATTGCTGAAGGCTAATAAAATAATTACATAGAACCCTGGCGACTGTGGTCACAACAGCCTCGTGGAGCTTCGTAATTTAACAGATTTATACTACACTAGCTGCCGCCCCGCGGTTTCACCCGCGTTGATCCCGTTTCCTGTTTCCGAGATCACATAAAAAAAATCGTCAATCAAGTCAATCAAAGCCAATCGGTCTGTCAAGTAATTCTTATAAACATCAACAAATGTTTGATTTGAATCTTCTAACCCTTTCAGGCCATCCTATTGATTTTAGTTTATAAACTTCAAATTTAAAAAAAAAACGTTTCTATTTTCATTCCAAATCAAATCTATACTAATATTATAAAGAGGAAAGATTTGTTTGTTTGTTTGTTTGTAATGAATAGGCTCCGAAACTACTGGACCGATTTCAAAAATTCTTTCACCTTTGGAAAGCTACATTATCCCCGAGTAACATAGGCTATATTTTATCCCTGTATTCCCACGGGAACGGGAACTACGCGGGTAAAACCGCGGGGAGGCAGCTAGTTAGGTATAAAATTACTCTCGAAATGAATTCTGTCTCAGTACTTTACCCGTCTGAACTACCATCTCCTATACTACCATCTCCCTGAGCTCTTCCCAATAAGCCGTGAGTACACAATGACCCCATGCATCAAGTTGTCACCCAAACATTACTCGTTAGAGAGGTCGTTGACACACACACTGCCAAATCGCTTGTTATATAATTCATCAAATGGCGAAGACCCCTGCATGTACTGACCCTAAACGATGTACTGTGCTAGCAAGCGGCTAATGTAATCTCAACGCTAGATTGAGAGTAACTGGCATTTAATGGCAGTTGAAATATCCAGCGTTAGCCTAAGGATAATTTCGATTTGATGACACTTTTATTACTTAAAAGAAACGACTATGACGTGTACGGATTTATTGATCCTACAAGAAGGGAGTGTAACACCGCAGCGCCCGTGATGACATTAAGAATATGAAATGATATTAATATAAACAGAGCTTGATGAGTTTAGAAGACAAAACTGTCAGGAAAATATGAAGGGAAGATATGCGATTTTACAAATATGTGTTAGATCGGGGCAGACAATAGGTAGTTGGTTTTTAAAATACTTTTAATATGTTCCCGGTGTATATAAACATCGAAAAATTCAGTGCAGCTTTCGGGAAACGTACTATCCTCTTACAACATTAAGTATAGGTTGTGGAATGAGCTCCCCGCCATGGTATTCCCAATGGAGTACAGTATGGGGTTCTTCAAGAAGGGAGTGAAGAAATTTTTACAGGGTCGGCAACGCGTGAGTAACGCCCTTAGTGTTGCTAGCGTCCATAGGCTACGGTAACTGCCTTCCATCAGGCGGACCGTATGCCTGTTTGCCATCCTTGTGGTATAAAAAAAAAAGTATAGACAAGCGAATTGAGCCGTGCAATTTACAATCATATTAAAAAAGTCGTTGACATACACATGAAATGAAGTGCGTATCAA
This sequence comes from Thyatira batis, assembly GCA_905147785.2. Classification (NCBI taxonomy): domain Eukaryota; kingdom Metazoa; phylum Arthropoda; class Insecta; order Lepidoptera; family Drepanidae; genus Thyatira; species Thyatira batis. Next base: position 12,081,702 of record LR990489.1, read on the forward strand.
AAACAAATGCGGAAAACGTGCCGTTTGTTTAGGTGTGTTCTTGTATTGTTATGTGAACTTGTGTCAGTTTATAATTATGTGTTGTATTGTTGCAGACCGCGGGGCATCGGCATCGGTATCGACATCACCATGGCGGCTCCGAGACGCATTGTTCTCCTCGTCGCGATCAATTTCATTGCATTGTCTACTGCAGGTGAGTACCTTTATATACTGTATATTTATGTACTTAAGATATATTATAGGTATTTTCTTTATGCTGTGACAATGTTTATATCGTAATTTTTATAGTTTTATACAATGATCTAATTGCAAAGAATATGACTTTTAGTAATAAATTACTTTACCATTTTTTGTTCAATGTTTGTTTTTACACTTACACTAAAGTAAAATTATAAGAAGTCTGACCCTGTTATAGGGTTTTATTAAAAAATGTAGTAAAAAATATCTAAGTATACTTAGATGAGCACAATATACCACAATCATATTGATGACCACTTACCGATATCTATAATTAGTTTGTTCTCAGTAACTCGTGCGCAATAAAAAGGCAGTAAAACGAAATCACCGTTTTTCTCAAAAGAGTTATTTCAAATAATGTTCCTTTATTTATTTTCCTTAAAGGTAAACTCGTTCTTGAGCTCCGTCGGTTTTTCAATAGAAAATAAAGTGCGGTTTACTGACTCATCTCAAGCGCTAAATCGAAGGCCGAAACGATTACCTCTTTACGTCATAAAATTCACAAGAATCTATTTTGGACCTTAACGTATTTAAATAATTGTTTTAGGGTGTGGTGCTTATGCATTATTCCTCTGGGTTTATTTTTAAATGACGCAGTTATTTCGAATTATGCGTGAATCTGCATGGGGATTTCTAAAAGCCCACTATCAATAAATTATTAAAAGTACCTAAATATCATCCATGTACCCTTAATAAATTTGCCTCAAATCTAACTAATAATTTAATTTCTTAATTTATAAATATAAATGGAAATAAAAAAACATTAAAATAACTGTGCAATTGTATAACAAGAATACCATCTTCATACCCCCATGGTCTTGCTCGTGTACCTACTACAAATATATATATATTTTTTTGCACTTTGCACACTAACTTCAGATGAAAGTTACACTTCGTCAAAGAAGTTCAATCTAGGACAAAGTCCTGACCAGTGGCTTGCCCTTACATAAAGTACATGCAATGTATGCAGATCACGGTTGACGTGTGATCTGATAAACCTGTCTGCCACAACTGCTGTAAACTCACCATCTAATGGGCGGCCGAAGACTTGCTTGTTAAAGAGCTTCCTTTAACAGTTGAAAGCGGATTCGGTGATTTATTTTTGGGAACTGTACTAAATATTTATATGCTTATTACTGTAATTCTTCGATGAATAACTAATCAGCTGTTAATATATTAAGTATTGTCATGGCGGAACGTTTCCTGTTATACCGATAGCTTATGCCACTAGGGAATAGTGTAACTTTTTACCAGTATATTTTTTATAGAACTTTAGTAAATGACCTAAAACTAATATAGCCTCGTAATTTTTTTAGGATGCTGAGATTTAATAACAGTTTTACTTTCACGTCAGTGTTTGCCTTCGTGTTTCATTATAGGCATACTATCTTACACAAGGCTTGTAAACAAATAAGTTTAATTTACTGGAATACTTCTATAGTATCTAAAGGTAAAATTGATTTAAACTTGAAGCTTTATAGTGGGGTACCTTATAGTGCCTACCAACCTGTCTGGGAATAAGTTCCGTCGCTATAAGCTCTTTTTATTCGATGTTACATCCTGGTTAACCGGATAAATACCAGAAGGGTAGTGAGTTAATTAATTCCCAGTAATTTGACAGCCCGGTTGGCTTTGTGGTTAGTGACACTGACTCTCAAGCCGCGGGTCGTGGGTTCGGATCCCAACCAGGATAAACATTTGTAAGCATGAATATGTCTGTTTGTCCTGTGTCTGGATGTAAATATCTATATAATTATGTAATTAAAAATAGTATATGCAGTATATCAGCTATCTGGTTACCATATCACAAGCTCTGCTTAGTTTGGAATCAGATTGGCCGTGTGTGAAAAAATGTCTCAGGGTATTTATTATTTATTTTTTATGATTTTTGTGATTAAATTTAAACTGTAATTCACCTTTCAATAGTTCGTATAGTACGCCAGTATTCGCCAAAATACCTGCAGGGTGTTTGCGAAAGGCATAGCTGTTTATTTAAGGTATTTATAAATATGTATATTGGAAGCGATAAGACATTCCAGCGAGAGATAGCGAGATGTGCGCGGTCATTACAGACGGCCGCGACACATGGTATGTAGCTGGCAACCGGATAAGAGAAATATTTTGTCAAAATATCATGTCAAATAATATGAGTTGATTACAGACAAAGTTCTTTACTTATTGTTGTTTTATATGTAACTATAAAGAAAATAACTTAAACGAATATATATTTATTAATCAATTAAATAAAATGGAAATTAAAATATAAATGAATTCCCTTGATAAATGAGATGTTAATATAAATAAATTACTCAAGGCGATAGGGAAATTAACAAAGAACAGTACAAAATAATTTCTGTCCCTCAAAACTATATTCTTACATATATTATTCCATCCACACCAAAGCCCTAAAGGTCATCTTACTTACATAGCAACCTCTTAAATTGAGGAAAACTGACCATCAGAATCAGATAGCAGTAACGTACGTAGTAGCGTCCTGAGTCACGCGCGGAATGCCGTCCGTCCGGCGTTCCCCCTCCCCGTCCGGCCGGACAGACCGGTGTCTAGCCATGGGAATTGCATAGCCCACATCACAGATACTTACCATGTGTGCCATTTGGGATTACCCGCTGAAGGTCAATTTATTGCAATGACAATCCCCGTGTGGCTTAAGAATATTGGATTTTAAGCACGAATTAGGGCGAAGGTTGTGTTGTAGCCATATCGATCTGATGATGATTGAGGGTGATAATGCCTTTGTTTCTGCTAGGTTACACTTCATTAAGTCTAACACTATTTAAGAATAAGTCTGGCACTGGTGTGTTCCGGCTACATTAGCAAGCAAATCTATACTAATATTATAAAGAGGAAAGATTTGTTTGTTTGTTTGTAATGAATAGGCTCCGAAACTACTGGACCGATTTCAAAAATTCTTTCACCTTTGGAAAGCTACATTATCCCCGAGTAACATAGGCTATATTTTATCCCTGTATTCCCACGGGAACGGGAACTACGCGGGTAAAACCGCGCGGGGGCAGCTAGTAACTTATAAGTATTCGAACCGCTTAAAAATAAATTTAAGTTAGTAACAACGGATATAAATTTTTGGAAAAGGAAAAACTGTTATTTTATTTTGAATCTCTAGCCGAAAAACTTGATGTTATTTGATAAGTTTATTCTAAGTAAAACTCCTTTATTCTTATACTAATTACTTAGGTACGTTAGGAAACTCCTTATTTACTTTTAATCAATCTACCGGCAGATATATAAATAACGTTATAAAGAGCAGTATGCAAATATTTTATTTACATAAGTATAATTGCGGAATTATACAATCTAGACGTACTAGTAATTAATGTGTAGTCTTCTCGCGATAAGAGTTTTAATTGCCGTCTGCCTGGGCGGTGGGTACGGGTACTAATGTAATTTATAATATTTCGTAATCGTGTCAATTATTATTATGAAACAACATTTTTTGTAGACTAAATATACTACGAAAATGATTTATAAATGTGTTATGAATGATTAAGTAATGCTTAAATAGAGAGGCATGCTACATAGCTTCTTATACCTACACAGCTACTGTTCGTTTCGTTATTTCTAGACGTCGTTTCGAGAATTCCAGACTAGTGGCTCTCCGCGGTTTTATCCATGTACCCGGGAGATCTTCCATTTTCCCATGATAAAAAGTAGCCTATTTCCTTTCTTAGGCTATGGACTATCTGTGTACCAAATTTCATTTATATCGGGTCTGTAGTTTTAGCGTTAAAGCGAGCCTTTCGTATTTATAATATAAGTATAGATTATCAAATCAACTGAATAATTTATTTATATTTTAGATGAAGTCATAGGTATTCGCAGTTGTAATAAGCTGCAAGTGAATGCATGGAGATGTTCCTGCCGGGTCGACAGTGGGTAGTGAGGCCGCGGCGTTTACACAAAACAATACATTACAACTTAGGTAATTGGAGAAACATAACTGGAATATGCCAAGAATTATACGAAAATTACTTAATAATAGTGTTGGAATAGTTTATGGTATAAATAAAAAAATATTTATTTGATAGATTTTTAATGAACCGAGCATTAATAGTGACTATCGATAAGTGCTTGATTGAGGCCTATTTGAATAAAAAAAAATGATTTTGATTTTAATCATAAATTAAATCTATACAAGCAAATATGTAAACAAATATATATGTTTTCTTTTGTTGGGATCGAAAAGGCTCCAAAATTACTCGACCGATCTGAATAATTATTTCATCAATGGAAAGCTACTTTATCAGCTACATTTTTCTTAAAGGAACGTCCATAAATTTAAAATTTGATGACACATTAAGTTTATGAAGAAATTTATATCTTAAATAATAAAGATGTATTAAAATTGGAAACACGTGTGTGAAACCGTGAGTGGTTTTTATGCTAATTTTACTTTCCTTATTGTATTCATGATTTGAACTTTTAACACATTATATCGATAGGTGATAAAAACATAAAGCATAATAAAAAAACGTGACTTCATTTTATTACATCATTTTTCAAAAAGGGATGACTTAATAGAACATGTGACTTTACGGTAGCTGTATGTACCTTCATGAGATGAGCCACTGGGTGCTGCTTAGAATACTAATGACATGTGATTCTATTTATGAGGAAAACCACATTTTCCCTTCGAATAGGAATAGGAATCTGAATATAAATGACGTCAAGGGTTGTCAAAATTATTTCTATCAATTTTTATTTGTAAAAATAATTTATAAGTTTTTCATAGCAATAGATGTTGTATCATTTCATCTTAAGACATTTATCGCACGCAGTAATCTGCGCTTAGTTTGAGATCAGATTCCGGAATTTAATGAAAAAAAAACACAACAGATATTTTAAGTATGTACCTACCTACCTATATCAGTTATCTGCATATACATATATTTGAATAAATAAAATATAAATTTTGGTCAAGTATTTCTATATACCTACTTAAAATATGACATATATAAACAAAACGGACGTGGAAGTCTGTCACTTGAACCTTATCACATCATTTCAAAATGATGTTCGATATCAATCATCGATATAATTTTATCGATATATTGACATCTCTAGTACTTTAACCCTCGCCGGTAGGCTGGTGATGTCGGGACCAATAACTTAAAGCTCAGACCCGAGCCCGTTATAATGGAGAAAACGTGTTTTTCGCGAACTTATGCTATCGTACAGGGGTTCAATTCTGTAAAGCAACAATTAAAATAAATATCCTGGGACATTTTTCACACACGGCCAATCTGATTTCAAAGTAAGCGTCAAAGTGAGCTTGTGTTATGGTAACCAGATAGCTGATAGATATCTACAACCAGACACAGAACAAACAGACATATTCATGCATACAAATGTTTGTCCTGGGTGGGATTCGAACCCACACGAGAGTCAGGGTCACTAACCACAAAGCCATTTGGTCTGTCTAAACAATTACGTAGATGTATCAGTGTGACTATCGTCTGTCCCTTTCGTTTACTATACCATCACGTGAGACGTCCGCTGCTCGAAATTAGTATCACAAATTACTATATGTATATGTATATGCATAGATCGTTTTACGGCCTTAACTATGTTAAAAGGTATTCAGTTCTGTATTGATAGATTGACATTTCCATTAATGTTTATTAGTTTGTTTTGTTGGGACGAGAAAACAATAGGCTATTGGAATTACCTATAACAGAAAGTCGATATAAATATCACAATTATTGCAATTTCAAATAAGTTCAGACTATCTACTACTACTAACTATTTTAACATTCCTATATCTCTATAGTATTTTGATTATTAGGCCCTCTCATTTGAAATGTGACTTCTGAAAAAAATTTTTCAACAGTAAAATTGGTTCAGCTTTAATGCAATCTCTCTTAGTTCCCAAAGTATGAAAAATATGGCTTCTTTTTGAATATATCTTCCGTAGAGGAAAAATGTTACAAAACCGCCACCGCCGCTGCAAAACTATAACTACACCTATTTTGCATGCAAGACAATAAATCTAAAACTAATTACGTTAATTAGACTCATGAATTAATTAGTATTATTTATGGTTTATAACAACAACCGATGCGGCGCGGGATAATAAGTAATTAGTTAAACAAAGAGCATGTCACAACCTGGAATGGGTGAGGCGGAAGTGGTAAAGTTTACGCATAAAATTACTCACGCAGTCATAGCATTACGTCGCATTGTTTATGGCGTCCGTACGTCGGGGTTGCTGGATGCTCCCTTATTTACTACTGTGTAGTAAACATTTTGTGAACATTTATCACTCCTGTTGTAATTCAGTGAGAAGGGTCAAGGGTATGGTCGTAGATTAGCTTAGGAATGAAGCGTTTGTGATGGTTAGTTTATGTTTGAAATGGATTAAAATATTTCGATGAAATGTGGCATATTTATACCGACATATTGTTCAGCTATCTTTAGTTATTGTGACATAAAATTGATTATTTATTTATCTGCACGGCATAATATGTTGACAGAAAGAAAGTACTGTGCGGAGTTTAATACGGTTTTCATTAAAGGAATTAGGTTATAGGTACAAACCAGGGCGGGTCATCTATATCTATACTAATATTATAAAGAGGAAAGATTTGTTTGTTTGTTTGTTTGTAACGAATAGGCTCCGAAACTACTGGACCGATTTCAAAAATTCTTTCACCTTTGGAAAGCTACATTATCCCCTAGTAACATAGGCTATATTTTATCCCTGTATTCCCACGGGAACGGGAACTACGCGGGTAAAACCGCGGGGAGGCAGCTAGTTAGTTATAAGACAAAAAATGATCTAGGTAATCAAAGATTGATTGGATTTCTGAAATGTAAGCGGTGAAATGTGAACCTTAGTGAGAGGCAGTATGACTCAGCTTACGAAAACACGTTCTTAAAATAATATTACGTCTGAAGTGGTCTCGACGAGCACGTTCAAGTCTCAAGTCAAAGTTAAGTAATGTTTGAGGAAAAACCAAATTACATGTTTCAAGAATTTCTTTAAGCTCGGCGCACACGGCACACGTATTAGATTAACGCGACGCGATGCCAATTTATGTGTAACAGTGAATCATGACTTAATCTTTGGACGCATAAACTTAATATTCATGACTCAGAAGTAAACTGATTGAAGTATGAATAATATCTTGAGATATTTGTTTACACAGACAAAACTATTCGATAGTAACTAAATTGCTAATAAAGTAATCGTTATTATACTTCTTTAAAATACATAAAATTGCCTTTATTCCCACATAGAAATCATAGATTATTTTGTATAGTTTGCCAAGTTACAGAACATTTCGTGGGAATTTAATACATGACCAGCGTGAAAGTCAAGGTAGGTAAGCTAGGAAACTAGATCACTGGTAATGATATACCTACTACTTTTAAATACCTACGTAATAATGAATAGATATTGATTTTAATTACTCAATTTATATATTACTAGGGGACCCGGCAGACTTCGTTCTGCCCACCAGCGCCACCTACCGGGTCCAATTTGACGTATTTTAACATAATAACCTTCCCCATGAAATACTCAGGAATTTAGTGAAAATCGCATGAAAATAAATAAAATAAATATCCTGGGACATTTTTCACACACGGCCAATCTGATTTCAAACTAAGCAGAGCTTGTGATATGGTAATCAGATAGCGGATATACTACATATACTGCTTTTAAATACATACTTATATATAGATATTTACATCCAGACACAGAACAAACAGACAAATTCATGCATACAAATGTTTGTCCTGGGTGGGATTCGAAACCACGACCCGCGGCTTGAGAGTCAGGGTCACTAACCACAAAGCCAACCGGGCTGTTCAGTAAATTTTGTGTTCATCGCGTTCAGACAGACAGACAGAGGCGGCGGGGACTTTGTTTTATATATGTTAGAAAAATAAAATATTAAATATAATCTTTCGTTTGAGCGTAGAACGGTATAAAGTTTGTCTAGAAACCGGATGTGTTGGGTTCAAATTCTAGGTCGCCGGGTGCAAAGTACAATTCTTGTGTGTTTTTTTTTACAAACTGTCTGTCTAGTTTGATATTAGTGTTTAAGATTTAGAAATTACTCATCAGGGGTCACGAATGGACTTAAATTCATGTTCAATATTAGCACCCCAATACTGAGGCGTCGGCTTAGTCAGCGATTTTTCGATGAATCTTAATAATTAATATTGTTTTTATTTTATTACGTTTTATATTATAGTAACGATTAAAATATATATTATGTATCTATAAGTGAGGACCTGTAAATGGCTCACCTATTTTTTATGTTAAATTTCTTCTTACAATTTTTGTAAGCTGTTGGTCCCCCAACAAATAAAATAAATAAATAAATTACAATTGGCCAAGTGGAAAAAGGTTTTACGATTTTTTTCTTTGTATGCCTGCTTTCACGCCCAAACCATAGATAGAAACGATTTTTACGAATTAAAAAGGTACTGGAGTTTGGAAAAGGACATAGGCTACCTTTTATCCCGAGAAAGTGGTCTTCCGGGAACGCGGGTGAAACCACGGGGCGGAAGGTAGTTTTCTATAGATATAGAAGAGTTTTCTATTAGTAATCCAAATTATTCGTATTTGGATGTAAATATCTATATAAGAATGTATTTAAAAAAGTAGTATATCATTTATCTGGTCACCATATAACAAGCTCACTTTGAAGCTTACTTTGGAATCCGATTGGCCGTGTGTGAAAAATGTCGAATGATATTTATATTAATTACCTACTAGTTCACATGCAAACAAATAAACTATATGTATTTATCTTACAAGGAATATATTAAAATTTCATTTACGAGTTATATATATATATACTTAGCTTTCATGTATACTTAGCTTTTAAATTCAATTAGTAATGTAGTGGTTACTAATGCGGTAAAGGCTTTGATTGGTTTTGGTTCTTTATTGAGTAAACACCGGATGGAGGTCTCATAAAAGAAATGTGAGAATTGCTTTTATATAATTTAACCTAAATAAGTTCCTGCCAAGTTAAATGTATTATTAAAGTAAATAAAGGTAAGTTTATGTGCTTTCTAATGAAAGAAGAATTATTAAAATCGGTCCAGTACTTTTTGAGTTTATTCGTTACATACAAAAATACAAATCTTTCCTCTTTATAATATTATTAGTGTAGATAGTGTAGATAAAGTCCTATATTGAAACTGAGGAAACGAAAGAACAAAATAAAGCTTGCAATTCGGCGCTTTGATAAGTCATAACAAGGGCGTATGCCTATCGATCCGTCGTAACACCCAGTGCCTGTGTCTAGTCCCTAGCCTTCACCACCACTGTCACAACCGTTGGTATCGCCTCCTGTCTTATACATTGCTGGTTTCCGCACCACACTTAACAGAACTAAACATACACAGCGTTCAATGGTCAGCGAAATTGGTTTAACAGCAGCGGAAGTGTTATTTCAGTTTGCCAATGAATGGGTAGAATCGTATTGCAACTTTATATATACCTACAATTGATTGTCTATCTGTGTGAGTTCTACGCCATCCGCAGTACACTGCAGACATTGATATTTTTGTATTTTGTTGAATGCAGAAGAAAATTTGCTATGAACTATTTTACCTATATTGGAAACTTAATAAAGTTTCCATAGTTCTATAGTATTACTTTTTGAATTTATTATTAATAGTACTTACTAAAGATATACACTACTTAGTCAATGTTTGTAGCAATCACGACTGAAAAGTTATAATCAGACATCAATCTATTAGAAAACTAGATAGGAAGATTCATCTGATTTTATATACGTTTGAGTCCAGACAATCCGCGGTTCCAATATTTCCTATAGATTTTTTATTTTCCAGCATCTAATATTCTCTGTGCATTATATTCTAGTATACGATCTATCTTTGTTTAATATTTCACTCTAACACGTCTGCGTAATAATAATTAGTAAATATGATTGAAGCTTCGATAACCTAACGGTTCAAATTTCTCGCCAATTCATAGTTAAATGCTGACATCCGAACTGGTTGTAGCTTCAAAAGATATACTACCTTTTTAAGTGCTTCTATAGGACTTAAATGAATAAATTACTTCGAATTTTGAAATACCAGTCAGTAGGTATTCTACATAATAATGTAGGTATTTAACATCTGATCTGACTAACACTATTGTCTTATTTAAGTTCCGTGATGCGTTCCATCCGGTCACTCAAAAATGTCTTCCGTTTGTTGATCAGTCCGACCTTCTCATTTACGGGGTCTAACTATTCTAATATTAGATCTTGTAAATTCTTCTTCTTCTTGGTCGTATCCTCATGACTGAGGGACGTGACTATGGTGTGTATCTTTAATCACCATCGCTCTCCAGACTGTCCTATCATGTGCCATCTGAATGGCTGTTTGTAGGGTGACCCCGGTGGCTTCCTTAGTCGTGTCAGTCCATCTCGTCGGTGAGCGTCCCCTGCTTCTCTTTCCTTCCACACAGCCTGTGATCATAAGTTTTTCCAAACTGTCTGAGTCCTTCCTGACTGTGTGTCCAAAGAACTTAAGGACTCTCTGTCTGCAGATCGTAGATAACCGTGTTTTAATTTCAAGTTCTCGGAGGATTGACTCGTTTGTGCGGCGTTCCGTCCATGATATACGGAGCATTCTGCGCCAGCACCACATTTCAAAAGCGTCAATCCTAGAGCGCACACGGGCTTTTAGTGTCCAGGTTTCCGACGCATACAGATATATCGAGAAGATAAGGGTCCGCATGAGTCTAATTTTTGTTTTGCGGTTGATGCCTCTGTTCTGCCATATCTTCTCGAGCCTCTTAACTGCTGATTTTGCCATTTGAGCCCTTCTCACCACTTCTTGTTCACAGTCACCGTCGTCGCTGATTTGCGATCCCAAATACACAAACTTATGAACTACATCGAGGTCGTGCAGTTCATTGGTCCTCTGAAGGATGCCCGCTCTGTCCACAAACATCAGTTTAGTTTTAGCTCTATTGATGCGTAGACCATAATCCCGGCTGATGACACTTATCCTGTTGAGAAGTTCGGCCAATTCAGTTTCTGAGGTGCCTATGATTGTAGTATCATCTGCAAAGCGCAGGTTGTTTAGCAAATAACCCCCAACACGAATGCCTCCCTTCCAATCTTCCAAGACCCTTCTCATTATATGTTCACCGATGAGATTAAACAGTTGCGGTGACAGGATGCATCCTTGACGTACGCCTCGCTGTGCTTGGAAGGGTTGAGATAGAGCGTCGTCTAACCTTACTCTGGACCTGCTGTTCAGATATAAATTCTGCACAAGAAACGTTAGATGGTCTGGTATTCCCATTTCACCCATAACACTGAACATCTTGTTCCAGCTTATGCAGTCGAAGGCTTTAGCGTAGTCGATGAAGCATAGGGCTGCACAAATGTTGTGCTCTCTACACTTCTCAATTAGTTGCCTAACGTTCAGGATTTGTTCCCGCGTGCCTCTGCCTCTTACGAACCCCGCTTGTTCTTTGGGTATTTGTCTGGTTATGTAGGATTCCAAACGTCTATTTAATATACGCAAAAGGATTTTACTAGCGTGGGAAATGAGCGAGATGGTGCGATAGTTTTCACATTTTTTTGTAGAACCTTTCTTGTGCAAAGGGACCACAGCAGATTCGGTCCAGTCGTCTGGCCATTGGCCCGTCCTCCAAACTTTAAGTAAATTAGTTAAAGTATAATAGTTAAAGACTAAGATGGCAAATGGATCTTTATTTTTACCGGGACATAAAGTACCGTCTGTTTTCTTTTTTTATACCATTAAGGTGGGAAACACTATGGTCCATCTTGGAAAGCGGTTACCGTAGCCTATGGACGCTTGCAATGCCACGGGCGCCTCTCACGCGTTGCCTGTTAAAATGGAACAACTGTATAGGCAGTGCAAGGGACAAAGTGTAATGTATTTTCGTCGAAGGTCTAGACGGGTATCACTCCTGCATACCCCGACGACGCTCCATCACTGGTCCCCCCACTGCCGCTACAGCGTCTCCTTATGGGGCTGACGTATGTTTTAGTACAGAACAAATGTTCTGAAACTAGAATAAGATTATTCTAGTAGTTACTTAAAGTTTCTACTCTTATACCGTGATAGAGAAACAAACATCCATCCTCACGGAGATTTTTTATAATATTCGTAGGATATCTACATAAAGTTGATATTTCATGTGTTACAGAGATTAGTGAGTATTTAAATAAATTTTACTATATAAATTGGGTGTTTAAAGAGATTACAACAAACGGTCACATGTCTTCTCACGAGACTGTTGATCGATCAAACGGCTAGAACGGCGTCTAATTATGCCGCTACTATGAATCATTCAATGTTTTCATTCCCTGTCTGCGATTAGCAATAACTAGTCATTATGTATGGTGCAAGTGTTATTAGAGGAGCGGAAATACAGACATCTTTCTTTATCACTCTTCAATACAAGATCATTTGGCAAAACGATATTATTTAAGCTAGCATCTTCATTCTACTCAGTTATCAAATCGTGTCATCGTAAGCATCAGTTTGTTAAATTTTAAGTAATAATTTTGTTATAGTACACGAATTAGATATATTTTTTTTAAATAATTATGTTAAGATCAATCTTAAGCCATAACCATTTAAGAGCATAAAGGTCAAAGCTTAACTTAGAAGAACCAGCAAGTACCTAAGTCAATATTTTTCCGTCCAAATATGATTAAACAGCATCATCACACCCATTTTTATCGAGATCCGAAGCCAGAGGCCTGTTTGAATATATTCTTGGCCACTTTTCACATACGACGAATCTGAACACAAACTATGCAGAGCTGGTAGGTACTATGGTGAACAGATAGCTGATACTAATATAGATATTTACATAAATATTTAAGTGTCAAATCCCAGAAGCTTATATCTTGCGCCAAAAGGAAACGAGTCACGTTCCAACGCCTCTTTCCTTGTCAGCTATTTATTTTATCTATTTCTCCGCTATCCAGTCGTACGTATCTACTAAACTAGCGCCATATAACGAGTTGATCATTATAATACGGCAAATTGGCGCCGGCGTCGATAATGTATCGCTTTTTGATGGACTATTGATCAGTGTTGATTGATTTATTCACATATAAATGGCTCTCTCAGTGTTTACACTTGCACGACATGACACATGAATTTGTATTAGTATTAAAGATCATACGAGATAAGGTATTATGTATGTATATTTTTACGGTTGTAGTAAAGTTATAGTAAACTTTTAACTGTTGTTACCCATACTAATATTATAAATACGAAAGTAACTTAGTCTGTCTGTCTGTTACGGTGTCACGCTTAAACTACTGAACTGATTTAAATGAAATTTGGTACACAGATAATCCAGAGCCTGAGAAAGGATATAGGCTACTTTTTATCCCGGGAAAATTGAAGTTCCCCCGGGAACGCGGGCGAAGCCGCGGGGAGCCACTAGTAGAATATGTTTCATACTAAATTACTATCGCATTAGGTACTTTATAAATAGCATTTTAAAGGACGTCATTTACATAATTTTTTAAGATTGTTACATCGCTCTTAAGAGCATTTTCCATGTCTAGATAAAATTATCATATTTAAAATTACACATACCTACACGTAAGTACATCAAATTTAATACTACCTACTTATACATACATAAAAGTCTGGCTCACTTTAATGAAGTAGATAAAACCTGTAAGCTTTGCAAATGAAATGGCGGACCAAAGCTCTAACATAAAAGAGCGTCGCAGAAAGTTATCTACGCACACGACCGACGGAGGGTCTAAATGAAGACAGAATGTATTTTAATTAAAGTAGTGCGGGTAATGAACCCTTCAGCTCTTAATGAAGGATGGAGAGACGGGCGAGAGGTGTTCTGTAGGCTACACATACGATGTCTGCCTTGTCGTGTGGTTGCTAAATGAAGTAGGTAGACGGGCTCTATCTTTCATATATGTACAAGTAAATTGACAACTTTATTACTAGATATTACTTTTAGATTTACTGAACTCACGTACAGCCCTCATTCGCACGAGAGTTTTTTTACCGGACGTTAAAAAGCGTTCAAACACGACAAATGCAGTTACGTTTCCAAGTACCATAATATGCTCTATTTCCAACGCCCAAAGTTGAAAATGCGAAGCGAAAGCGTGGCGCTTTAAAAACGCTGTCGTGTGAACATATATATGGGAATGCATTTGTAGTATTTGAACGCATTTGTTATATTAGTAGTATTTGAGGGCTTAGTATTTGATTATTTACTTGCGAAAGACCGATGCTCCGTAGGTACTAAGATTTATTAGTCGGTACCTATGTATATACGTACTTACTAATAAACATACGCATTTATACTAAAAAAATAGATATATGAACAAAGTATAGCATGTGTCATAAAAAGGTTCGATTTATTTTATGTTGTCCTAAAATTGTACCTCATGTGTAGGCGATACAAATAAAAACGTTACAGCTCAATATAAAACTTAAGTATCTGTAGCCAAGCCCAAATATCCAGCACTTCGACGAGCTTATCCTTTATATTTTTCCATCCTATTTCTCCGTACATTGCTCCTAAAACGGATTTCCTACTCAATAAGGAAACGACTCGATAAATAATTCGCTACCCAAGTGAAGATGTCGTATGGTTTTATGAGGTGAACGTTCGCGGAGGCGTAAACAGCCCTTATATTCTGTACTAGCTGCCTCCGCGCGGTTTTACCCGCGTAGTTCCCGTTCCCGTGGGAATACAGGAATAAAATATAGCCTATGTTACTATGGGATAATGTAGCTTTCCAAAGGTGAAAGAATTTTTGAAATCGGTTCAGTAGTTTCGGAGCCTATTCATTACAAACAAACAAACAAACAAATCTTTCCTCTTTATAATATTAGTATAGAATACCAATCGGACCTCTCACATCACAGCCCGGTTGGCTTTGTGGTAAGCGAGTCCCACCCAGGACAAACATTTGTATGCATGAATATGTCTGTTTGTTCTGTGTCTGGATGTAAATATCTAAATAAGTATGTATTTTAAAAGTAGTATATAAGCTATCTGGTTACCATATCACAAGCTCTGTTTAGTTTGGAATCAGATTGGTGTGTGAAAAATGTCCCAGGATATTTATTATTTACCTCTCACATATTATGTAGGTAGCGAAAGAGACAGAAAATATAGCACATACTGAGACATTGAATTAATGTAATAAAAGTCGTTCCACCCGCCCTAGATTTCGTTCATACGCCCGCCCTTCGGATATCGGCCTTCGGTGCGGCCTTTGCCACTAGGGGCCGAGGTTGAGGCCTTGATTGAGGCCGTGGTAGAGGCCGTACGAGTCACTGCCTCTGCCACGGCTAAGCTCGTGAACCTCATTAGAGGTTAGCGATTCGGTTACCGTTTTATATGTATAGTTAATATGAACGAGGCGACCTGAATATGGGCTGATTACTTTAGCTACGACATTCCATACGTTGACATATAATACTGAACTTAGATACTTGGAAATTATATTTGGCAAGCAAATATCCATAAAGAAGTCTCAACTAGTATATTTCTTTTCGAAAAATCTTTATCAATACCAGTTTTTTAACCCCCGACGCAAAAACGTCGGAGTGATATAAGTTCGACGTGTCTGTGTTAATGTGTATGTCTGTCTGTAGCTTCGTAGCTCCCAAACGGATGATCTGATTTTATTGCGTTTTTTTTGTTTTTTAAAGTAAGCAAATAAACAAGGTACCTAATAAGCGACAAATAAATTTATTTATTTACTTATGTTATAACATCAAATGATTTTATGCAGCAGATACCGACCGATTAAATGTTAGTAGTTAACTAGTATTGTTGTTTTTGTTGTAATCTGGAATTAACACGAGTAATTACATAAGTCGTTGCTCTGATTGCTCTAATTCATACATAGCATTAATATACATGAGCATAAAGTGCGGTGTCTCATTAGTTACACTTCATCAAATGTTTACATTATTTAATAAAACTATGCAACTTAAGTGTATTTCTAAAATATCTATAGGTTAGAATACATTTGATTCTCAATTAGGTCACAACGTAAAAGTCTCTGTAAAATTTTCTGAAATCTATACTGATCTGATTCTTGTATTTTTCTGTTTTTTAAATCTATTTTATGGTGTATAGTGTAAACAATAAAGCGAATTCTATTCTTATCTATCTTATCTAATTAAACCCAAACATCCCGTTATTTAATTCAGGACTAAAAAAAATATTTTTTTTATGTTGAATTTTGTGTATAATTTCATGTCGTAAAAAGGTAGGTAATCTGCGCCCGCGCAGCGCCGATACAAATCGTTTGCAATTCAATTATGCGTCGACGCTTCATATTCCACGCTCACGCATCGTTAGGAACATTGACCGTAAGTATGGACGACTCATGCGATTAGAAACTATTAGTTCGCTTAGTCTGTCAGGCCATGTCGTTTTAGTATAGACACAATTATTTTTATTCAATAAATTATACCGACAGCCCGGTTGGCTTTGTGGTTAGTGACCCTGACTTTCAAGCCGCGGGTCGTGGGTTCGATTCCCACCCAGGACAAACATTTGTATGCATGAATATGTCTGTTTGTCCTGTGTCTGGATGTAAATATCTATATAAGTATGTATTTAAAAGTAGTATATGGAGTATATCAGCTATCTGGTTACCATAACACAAGCTCACTTTGATGCTTAATTTGGAATCAGATTGGCCGTGTGTGAAAAATGTCCCAGGATATTTATTTATTTATTTATACCTATAAGGCTAATAATTCTTGTTCTTGTCTTCATCCAAAACCTTTACTGCTGATCGTCACGATCACAATTCACACGGTGAATTATAGTAAAATATGTCCATAAAACGTTCATGGGAGAATATAGGAGTACTATGTACCTAATTGCATGTAGGTACAATGTAAACGCACGAGTGTTCTCTATGGATCCCAAAGGCTGACAGACAGCTATCTTGAAGACGTACTGGACAATGTATTTTTCTCCAAGTCGTGAGGGTGGTTACAAATAAAGTTGGTAGAAACAATATTAGTCTACCTTATATTTCTGTTAGAATGAGCAAGGACTTAACAATGTAACAGCGTTTCTTTTTCAAAAACAACATGAGTTAGTGTTAACGTTAAATAAACCTACGCAAAGGTACGTTCAGGTAAACGGTCTATGAAACAACTCGTGTATTTTATTTCACCAATGAATTCCTAAATTATACGGTCGAAAAGGAAAACATTGTACGTGAAAAATAATATTGCTTTCAGGGAAAATCGTGTACAAGGCGAACGGATAGAAATGCGTAGCGTAAAAACAAATTTGCCAGAGCGGAGTACATTCAGCGTTTGGCAACATAAATCAAAGCGTTGAACGGGCATAATGGACGGGGAGGCCCACAATGGCGTCGAGACGAACCGGAGTCGTTACTTATCCCGCTCCGGGGGCCCTGGGGCCGTCGGGGGCCGCCCGGGGCCTACTGGCTATTTGAATAAAACCTTTTCAATGAGAGATTGTAATGAAAGTGAAACGAGAGAACGCTGTGTTCTTGTAAAAGGGTATTGCAGGGAACTTTGTGGGCATTATTAATATCCTAACATATGTATATAAAAACACTACGTTTTATTGAACTTTACTTAGTTAGCTATAGATGTATTGAAAAGGGCTACTCACAAATTTAATATAAATAACAAGGCCAACCAATACGTATACTAGACCTCATTTTCCACGCATACATGACCGTTGAATAGACCCTACTACATAGCAACTTCTAATACCCTAAGATGATACGACAGGAATAAGTAATATA
Organism: Thyatira batis; assembly: GCA_905147785.2. Taxonomy (NCBI): domain Eukaryota; kingdom Metazoa; phylum Arthropoda; class Insecta; order Lepidoptera; family Drepanidae; genus Thyatira; species Thyatira batis. Next base: position 12,099,743 of record LR990489.1, read on the forward strand.
AATATGTTCACAAAGAACCTCAGATTTTCCCGGGAAAAATCTAACGACCAATAAATCAGCACACTTGACAGTTTCATAAAGGGTAGGTCGGGGATATGAGGGACCATCTGTCATCTCAGTCCCCTGGGGTCGAAAAACGAGACAAGTCGAGTGCAGAGTCGGAGCGAAATAAGGGCTGTTATTAGTCGTATTCTTTCAACGCGGATTATTAAGAGAGTTCTTATTTAACTGAGATGGTTTCAAGGGGATCAATTCGTGGAAAAGGGCGATTAGAAAAGATGACAAAAGGTTTTGTAGTGTGTCGTCGGTTGTTATGCTGAGGGGTGTTTTCAAAACTTTACTTAGTCCCACTCTGTATACGTTTTGTTCAGTTACTTAGACTTATAATGATGGAAGATTTTTACTATTATTCATTTAAGCTTTAAAGAATGTTAATCCTTTAATAAACTAAAGTCGTTTATGGGTAAAAATCGTTTAATAGGATGTGAGAGTTTTACAGATATTTTTTTGGTCCATGTAGTTACAAAATAAAAATATATATATCAATGAAATAATCAAGTAGCCCGTGAAATGTAAGGCTGAATTTACGATAATGCTGCCATGTCGGTTTGTTGGCAAATCTTGATCAATTTGATTGATCGTATCGGTAAATTGCATTTTAAAGGAAACATAAGTGGCGTCGTGTTGTATCTGTGCGATCGGACTGTAATCGAGAATCGCTTGTGAAAGCTCTGTCTGTGACAAAAATAAAATAACAAAACTACAAGACTAACCTGCAGAATGCAGAGGAGAGGCATATATTCAGCAGAGGATGTCTGATGGCAGATTTGATGATGATGAACCTGCAAAATAAAGTAATTGTTAGGTACGACGGCTTTCATTCTTACAAGATAAAATTATTAAGTCTATATAGTCTATCGTCATAAATAGTATTTTATGTCTGTAAATTTGTATTTGGAGTTCAATATGAATAATAATTTCAGAAGATCCGATAGCTCCGAAAGTTCGAAACAGCTGACATTTTATAGGCTTTCTAATAAAAGTTGACTTAGTAAAAGGACCTAAAAATACTGATTCCCATTTTACAAATAACATGAGACCGGCTAAGTGACTAGATAAAGCTTTTACTTGAATTTCCGTTCCTATAACGGCTAAGTGCGAGGTCACACGGAGGAAATTCAATGCAAATTGTCAGGATCCAATCAAGGCCCGCTCCTGAAGCGACTTCAATCAAAGTTATTTAAAATTAGATTCTAGAGATAGCAATTTACGGTTTATTTGGTTACTAACTGTTTGTTTTTCTTTTATTCCAGGTCCTTTAGGCCCTCTACCGAACGTGACTAGTGCCGACATGGGACTGAAAGAAGGTAATTATCTTGATTCGTTTGCGTTGGATTATTTTTATGTACTGGCACCAAAATATCTTGAAACAATTAGAGTTATTAATTCAAATACGTAATGTCCTTTAAAAATAAAAATTACGTAGAAGTTATTTGCTATAATTAGCAAGTAACATTTTAAAAATGATCTGGTCGTAGACGTACATCATTGTACTCTATTATCAGCATTTATTATAATATTGGTATACAAAGTCAATCAATGCGAGAAGATGCCAATTTTGCGTTACATAGGTACTGGTGATATAAACTAAAGCTCCAATACATGACCATCATACTATTACGGTTTGATCTATCTAAACTCAAGAACTTCGTTCAAATTATAAATAAACTTGTTACCCCAACTAAAGCTCAATCTGTGACCAGTATTAGTGCTATTACGGTTTGATCTATCTACACTCTAGAACAGTGATTCCCAAAGTGGTCCAGGTGTGTCAGTGAACTTGGCAGAGCATATGCCAGAAGATCAAGAAAAAGGTGGACCCCTAGGGCTCCACGAGAGACTTGCCAGGGGTCCACGTTGGAACCTCTGCTCTAGAACTTCGTTCGAATAATGACCTTGCTACTCCAATTTCAGGTAGCTGTGCCCTCGGCGACGTGGTATACATGCCAGGGGACGAGTTCCCCGGCGCGTCCCCGTGCGAGCGCTGCACGTGCGCTGGCGCCGGCGGCGTGCAGTGCGAGAAGCAGCGCTGCGAGCCGCGCCCCGGCTGCAAGGCGCTGCACCGACCGGACCATTGCTGCCCTACTTATCAGTGTGGTAAGCTTTTACTGGATTCTTAGTTTCTTACTATTGTAGTTATTGCCACCCTGGTAACCTCGGACTAATAGATCGTAGAACCCCCTCCTTTTTAGGGTTCGATACCCAAAGGGTTAAACTCCCTATTACTGTGACTTTGATGTCCGTTCGTCCGTCTGTCACCAGGCTGTATCTCAAGAACGGTGATAGCTAGTCAGTTGACAGATGATGTATTTCTATTGCCGCTATAACAACTACATGTTCGTCCTACTGACAAAGGGAATTATTATATTTTCATCTCGATAGAGGTTTGGCTTATAACCAAAGCTCCTGTAATTTCCGAAACAAAGTCTGTATTATAAATTCCGAAGCAATTCAAATCACAGTACCTACCTATACAGTTGTACATGTATGGAACATGGTCTTTCTTCGTCGTTCTTTTATGTTAATTATTTAACGGATTATTGTATAACCTATAAGCCAATTCGCATCAGCCATTGTTGATTACAGCTGTTTGTGTTACGGCATAGAGTTTAAATTGTGTCGTATGGTATGGTACCGTGGCCTTGACAGCTGTTTCATTATTTGACAGACTCGAGAAACTCAGTACAAAACTGTTTACTTCCTTAAAAATACGGCAGCTAATTGAGATTTAAAACATCGATACCTACTTATAATTTTTAAGAATTATTTTATCATCTTGTATCATCTCAACAAAGGCAAACATATATTGATATTATTGAAAGTGTGACACTGTCCGCTCACAGATAATCGACTAAACCAATTTTGGTGACCACAGATAAAGTAAAGCTTGGGAAAGGACATAGGCTATCATTTATCCCTGGAAACTTGAAGGTCCCCCGGAAACGCGGGTGAAACTAGAAAATAATATAAAAGCTAATCACTACATATTATAAAACAAAGTCGCTTTCCGTAGTCTATCCCTAGCCCAAGTAGCATTCGGGGTTCTATATAAGATGTCTAGTCGTTCACATGTACTCCACAAGCTGTGTAAGTCAGCTGTATAAGAGCTGTATAGCTTGATATAACGCTCTTATAGGACCAGTTTGGGCACAAATTAGACAGCCTTAAGTTCACTATGGCTGTACATTAGCAGTATAATAGCATTATAATAGCAGTTTAAGTAGTAACATCGGACTTAAGGCTGACTTGCGGCACTATATGGGACGCAGTGTGATCCATACAATGTACATGAGCGTAATAAAGAGTAACACGTGGCTAAATACACAGCCTTCACAGTTAAAAAATCCGACAAAAGTACTCCAGTGCCACCTAAAATTCACGTGTGCCCTAAATTATTTCTACATTTTATATTTATTCACAATTTAATTGTTTGGTTTTGTGTGTGCCATCCAAAAACTAACTCCGGCGGATATTTGGATAAAAATTGTAAAAGTACCTGTTTCAAAGACTGAATAATGTTTAATGCCATGGGAATGCAACTTTATCGTGAAATGTATACATATTTACAGCCAAAATATTCACGCGCCTCTGTTAAAACGCGATATTCATTTAAAAATATTTAAAACTGGCTGAGAGGAAATCTATAATTTTCAGTTTTTGATATTATATTGGCATTATAATTATACTACGGTAATTAATTATAACATGAAACCAAAACTCAATCGCTCTATCTGCGTATTTTGTGATAAATCTGCATGATAATTTTTGAGATTTATTATTTGGTAAATATTTTAGGTTAGAACAAAATGGTGGAAATGAAAATATACTATTACTATAATATGTGAACTGTTATAACTCCAATTTAATGCGGTTGAGTTAATGGACAACACATATAGTCCTTTTAACAGCCTACAGTGCACATGCGAACCATTTTAACACTTCTGTACAGATAGAAAAAAAAGGTTATTTTAATGATCACAAACAAGTCCTACTACAGCTACTAGCTGTATAACAGTCTAAAACAAGTAAACATAACAGCCTTTGGCTTTATAAATGACCACGTGTGTTCTATTAAAATGCTAGCTCTACAACATCGTACAAGTAGGCCGTTAAATAGCGGTTGTGGTATCTCTACCCTCCTATAATGCTCTTAGTCAGACGGCTGACTAAAGGATAATTGTTAGAGTATTATAACACCAAAAAACATATAAAAGTATAACTCTTCACTCCTATAAGTCCCTTAGACAGGTGTAGGTGTAATTAATCGCAATAATGCAGCTTATACATCACGAGTGAACTGTAATAATGCTTCAAGTACACCTGGGAACTAAATGTGTACTCTTAAATGGAGTAAAATGCTACTTGGGCTATGTCTTCGTAAATCTTTAAAACTACGCAATGGATTTTGTTGCGGTTTTTTCAATAGATAAAGTGATTCAAGAAGAAGGTTTTTATATACAATACATGCATAATATGTTAGAGAAACACTGTCAATTTGGAGGTTTCTAATGTGATGTATGAGCACTGCACGCGTGCGAAGCTGGGGCTGTTCGCTAGTCTAAACTAAATGTCAATTTCAGAGTGCGAGCAAGAAGGTCGCGTGTACGGCAATGGCGAGAAGCTGGTGGACCCGGCCGACCCTTGCCGCGTGTGCTACTGCCAGGGCGGCGAGGTGGTCTGCCGGCGCATCGCGTGCTTCGTGCGCGACGACTGCACGCCCAGGCTCGTGCCGGGCCGCTGCTGCCCCGAGTACGACAACTGCCCGCTGAGAGGTGACCACATTTATTTATTTTATTTGGTTCTTCAACAATGTGTACACTATTAAAAGATTAAAAATAACAATCAGGTATCTATACTCAGATTATTCATTGTAGGCAGAGATATGACATTTCCAGTGTTGCAGTTTTTTAGTCCCAAATAAATAGTGTTGTGGTAGATTCGAATTTTTACAACTAAAAGTAGGATAAGGACAAAGGAAACTCGACTAGAGTTTCCTTTTTTTTTATTCAATGTCAAATTGCCTTAATATAAATAAAAATATGTAATTTATGGTAATAAAACAGAAGACATAGGTACACGGTAGGTAATTAAATATTACATAAAATACTCTTATGTATATTATTTGTTTTGGGCTATTGGAAGAACTATAGTCATCACTTGTCACGCTATGGACCCCATTTTGTTTTGGAAGTGACTATTTGTACGGGTACTGGACAAATAAATTATATTTATTCGTACATTTATTCATTTTTTTTAATTAAGCATGAGTTGGATGATTAGCTTATGTTAGGTTAATTAAATTAATAACATTTATTCGACTTTATTTATTTAATTTTGGTTTCAATTAAATTCAAATTTAGTTTCAAAAAAATGAAATTTTGGGATTTTCTACTAGATTTATGTATCGGATACTGAAAGAACAAAACTGCCGAACATCACTATTGTAGCGGGTCACCCTTTTTTGTATCAGTGACAGTTGCACTTGTCATTTCTCTGACTCGAATTATTAATCCGACTATAAGTATCACATTAATTATAGAGGAACACAGCATGCACTTAATGTCGCTCAAGTGATTTTACACATTTTAAACTAAAGTAAAGAACATACAATATAATAATAACAAAAAAAAACAGTTCAATCGATTTAACGTTTAATGTTAAATAATAAAAAAAAAATACAAATGAAATATTTTATGATAAAGAAAACAAATTGACTGACTGGATATTAATGGGTTGACCATACTGTAGTAGTGGTAGTTTGCAATTGAAGATCACTAACGTTGAAACATAATGTTATGTCTTATGTGCCTGTTCACTGGACGAGTGGCATACCTGCTCTTTTACAACGTAAACAATAATTACCCGGCGAATTATAGCCTAGAACTCTACTCAATTATTTACCTCGATTGGCTTTGGATTAAACATAAATTAAACCTATTTTATCAATTTTCAGGAGTGACGGCTCTCCCTGGGATGTCTTCATCACTAGCCAGCTTGCCCATCGAAGAAATTGACATTAGCGCCCCACCGGCACCGCCTAAAGAAAACATCAAGCAACAATTCACGATCAAGGAAATTACGCCCGTGTCCGAGATCCCAGTCATCACCGAGGTGAAGATCAAAGAAATATTGCCGTCGCCAAGCATTGAAGTTGCTGAATATTCGTCCTCGAAGTCACCACTCATTCCAAGAGAGGCGACATCAGAAAAGACCATAAAGCCTTCGGAGGGTGACAAACTATTCATATATCCAGGAACAGAAGCACCTACTGTCATTGAAGTGCATTCAACTGCACCTGCCCTTATTTCTTCGGCACAGGACATCAAAGCTACTGACTCAACTGAAAATAAAGATGAAGCATCTAAAATTAGCTTCTCGACCCAGGATTCTATAAACAGTGACATATACCCAAATGCACCTATAATAGCCACGATGGGATCTCCTCCAATCACTCCTGAGCAAATTATCGTTGCAAGTACCACCAAAGCACATATTATTGAGGAGGAAGACTTGTCTCTTCTGGACCATAACCCAGCATTCCCGCCACTACCAGATGATCTATCGGTTCTAGTTAACCACGGAGATGAATTAGTACAAGAACCGACTTTGGAAAACGAGCACGTTCCCTTAGAAGTGACTCATACTAGCGCTCCTCCATCAACGGAAACAGAAGTCAAACAGCCTCTAACGACAACTTCTAAAGATTTTCCAGATACAACAGTCACAACAGAAAAAGTTTCAGAAGTTCCAACAGAATTAAGTACTGCTAAAACGGAAGTTCTTACTACTACAGAGGCACATATTATTAAGGAAAGCCCAACACCAAATCTAAGATCTGCCATTCCTACTGAAATATTAAGTGTCTCTTCATATATTTCTGAAGAAATGTCAAGTGGAGCAGAACATGTGTCAGAAACTACTGCTTCTCCAATTATATTAACATCGACAACTACTGAAACTGTTACTAAAGTAGAAGAAATTGTTACTAACGTAGAAACATCTTCAGATTTGAGCTCTCCTTCTAGTACTACTGCTAGCCAAGAGATTGACACTTCAACTCATAAAATACTTGACGAAAATGAACCGAGCATGAAAGATGTTCAAACACAAACAACAGATTCAATTGCTAAATCTAACGTAGGAACTGAAGTTACATCACAAACCGAACTTAGCTCATTGCCTATTGAAACAAGTGATCAGAACCCTCATGAAGAGTCAGAAAATATTGCAAAGGAAACCATTACTACATCTACTGAAGATCCCTTTGCAACAAGTTCAAATCCACAACAATCTACTTCAGAAGTGATAACAGTTTCTAAAATAGGTTCGAGCGAAAATGCATTTGATGGTGAGACTACAGAATTTATGCTCACATCTTTTGGTTCATCTGAATCATCAACAGATGCAGTAGAATTTATTAAAATTTCTGGTGACCCAGAAAAAAGCGCGGCAATCATCGAACCTCCTTCAGGTAGAAAAAATAATGTCCTCACGGAACTTATCAACCTAGTCAGTGATGTTGCAACTATGAGCGAGCGCGCTGACTCCTCAGGCAATTTAGCACCGGCTGTCCCGACCAACATCTCCGATTCTGAGGAACTAATTCCAGTAAACGCAGGATATAAAAGCAAGAACAGCAATAGGAACCTCAACTCGATCACTGAATTCCCACCTAAAGGCAAGAACCAAGCGCCAGTGACTAAACAAAAGGTCATCGAAATTGAAGACGACGATACCGACAACATTACCGATTCTCCACCACCTAACGACAAGGTCGAGCCCACGACCCGAAGACCTATCATAGATAACGTATCCGACGACAAACAGGAGAACAAAACAGAGAAAAATGACATTGAAATTATAAACCAGACGTATGTACCGACTGTCAACCGACCTACTAAAGTTGTCATGAAGAAAAGCAATGAGAAACCCCAACAGGACGAAGATACTACCGCATCATCCGAAACGGCCACAGATAGCAACGTGTCAAGTGAATTCACCACCACGTCTCCGGAAATAACAGAGTCTGTGGAAAGGATAGAAGAGTCGTCTAACGCCACCTCGAGCTCGCCCCAGTGAGAGACCTCGGGACATAGTCGATGAAACCTCAGCTTATCAGCATTTTATAGAAAATAAGTTTCGTTCTTGAAACTGTAAGTTAACTTAGAGACTATTAGGTTTATAGGCGTACCCTGTCGAAAGGATTAATTATATTCCTCGTCAATTGAATAACCGGCATCGGAAACTATTTCCATCGCCGATATTAGTAGGTAGACGACCAGAGATCGTTGGTCGAATTTATTATGTGTATTAGCTGGACAAATTATTTATAATACATAGATTAGGGCGCGCGAGGTGGCCTCGCAATGTGTCAAATTATGAAGCGAAGTTTATTAAGTGTTCGCGTTAGGTCGCTGTTACACTGTCGCTGGTCAGGATGATGAAGTACGCGTACCGGATCGTATTTGGTCATATTGTACGGCAACAACAGAGGGCTTAGATAAGTTATTTATTTTAGTGAGAGAATCGTGAGAACGTACGATATGTAAGCAACCAAGCTAGTCAACATGTGACAGCCACGCCACGTTGCCATTACTGCTAGCTGTAAAACGAGAACATGACAAACGCAGACATTAAAATTAAGCATTCCGTGTAGATTTAGTTCCTTTAGATCATGGTAAGAACAAACCCTGTGAGTGGACGCAGCTCGTTACAAAATTTGGTACAAAACGAATTTGATATAATCATCCTTACGAAACTAGGTGTAGTTGGATTGTATATTAGATTATATGTGATCGCACTTACTACATTATTTATTGCACTTAGTGGCGTTGTAATCTGTGGATCCAATGCATCGGTCGGTGGCTCAACACTAGTGTTAGTTTATTTATTGTCTATCTATAACGTTGACAGCCTATGTTTCCCTCAGTTCGTGTTCCGAATATATTTGTCTGCAGTCAGTTCGTTGAGTTGTCATTCGAAGCAGCTTCTTGCTCCGGAAGACCGTATCTTTTCCCGGGCAATAAGCGCATGCGCTCACTGTATTATTTAATTATTGTTTTTTTACAAATAAAAGAAACCTAGACTGATAAATGGTTTTGTTATTTACCTACCTACCTATAATACTTAGCAATGTTTATAATGCACTGAGAATATTTGGATAGTACCTATAGTAAAAATTAAATGTAAAAATATGTAAATACATATATAGTTAGATACCCGCTTGGTTTAAAAGTTGATCAAAGCAAAGGCACATTCGCCAGCTATAGAGCAAATACCCATAACTAGACATTGCTATAACTAAGTATAAGGACTAATATAATATTGTCCCAAAAGAGAACTCCGTAACACTATATTGCTATTGGAAACAAAGTGTGCGGTTTTCTCAATCTATTAGGAGGAATTATACTGGCAGATATTTTTTGTAGATTATATGTAGGTATATAGTGGACTGTATGGTAATTTGAATGAGTATGTTGGGAACGTTCTATTTTGCAATTTCCAAGAAGGCAATTGAACACCACCTACCTCTAATCACTTCCAAGGGGGTGAAGAACAGGCACCAGAGTCTCAGCCTACTGTATGGAGTCCAGACACCAGAAATAAGCACGGCAAACACAGTATCTAGTCTTGGAAATGAGCACTGCACGGCAATGAGGAACAACACAACACTCATGTAGTTGATAGAACGTCTATAGTTAAGGATCTGACACGGTCACGATGAGTAGGTAAAGGAACGTCCTTCTCTCACGGCGCTTAAAGGCATCCTGCCCGCTCGTTGCAACAACGAGTTATATTCCCACCCTCAGATCGAGTTCAGTGGTGAATCAAAACTACCCTCATGGTAATGCAGAAATCGAACACAAAGACTTGCGGCAAGATGTAGCAACACGGATCGAAAAAAATATTTTGATCTAATATTTACATTAGGTATTTTTTGGAACGTAGTTCCTTATCGCGCGTTGTGAAAGGGGGGGTTATTTCATTTCATTACAAGTGCGGAAAGGCTGTCATTGCAAAGAGTTCCGACAAATGTCTACACGAGCCGCGGCGCAGCCGAAGGCGAGGGTTGACAATCGGAACAAGTTGCAATGACGGTTCCGCAAGTGTACTGAACGACTATTTTTTATACAGTTGCGAAAAAATTAAGCAATTTAATAAAATAATAAACACACAATAAACTAAACTTGCAAAGAAAATTTCTGTAAAATGGCGCCAACCGTAGAATATAAGCAGTTGTTTTTTCTTCACCCATTTTGGTAGGCAAAGGAAACTATCCATACAGCTTAGTCTTCAGTATATTTTTTTATATGAGACTAGCTTCTGCCCGCGACTCCGTCCGCGTGGAATAGTTACTTTGGGCTGACGCTAACTTTCAACCCCCTTCTTTTACGTAGAAGGATGGCCTCGCAGTGGCAACTGATGACTGCACGCCGCGGCCGGCCCAGCACATAAAGGCGCGCGCAGTACTTCATAATTATTTTGGTGCGATGTTATTTTAAATTTGCGATATCTCCTAAGATATTCATTGAAATTGAATGATGTAAATGGCAATTTTGTTTTAAATCAAATACTTGCGATGAATAACGTATTTATTTGGATAAAGATTAATATCATCTTTATAAAAACACCTCCACAAATAATGCTTAATTTTCGAACAAATTTGGTTAGTATAAAAGTGGTTATAGTGAGCCAACCTTAACAGATAGACATATGCTATCGCGGACTTTTTTTTAGAACTTTTGAAGGGAAACAATTCTGTCATACATCATTTTAGCGTAACTTTAACCGTTTACGCAGCGTACGCAGCGGAAGCTCTCTAATGGAAAATAAATCTCCCGATTTTGAAACTTTCTTCGTTAGTGCTCCGCTCCTATTGGCCATAGCGTGATGATATATAGCCTATAGCCTTCCTCGATAAATGGACTATCTAATGGCGAAAGATTTTTTAAAATCGGACCAGTAGTTCCTGAGATTAGCGCGTTCAACCAAACAAACAAACAAACAAACAAACTCTACTCCTTTATAATATTAGTATAGATGAAATGAAACCCAACCTAACTCATTCAATCAAATCATAAAATCTGATATTGAAATAAATTAGTGCATCTTTTTTTTTTTTTTTTTAATAATAAAAGAGATAAACGTATTTGTATGAATCACAAAAACTCCTAAGTAAAAACTTCATGGTTGGTTTTTCTTTTTAATAGACATTATTTTGACAGTTGGGAAAGAGACGCACGAGTTCGGGAAAGGTAAAAAAAAGCACTAGTGTGTAATAGCCCACTTTCCGAACGCTATACGTCCCTGCAATACACCACTTTTTGAGCAACTGTATTTAAAAAATTCTTACGAAAAGTTGTCACGACACATTTCCGAGTGAGGCCGAGCGTGGCCGAGCTATGCCGAGAGCTTGAGATGTGTGTACAAAAAATATTATTACAACAAAAAAAATATATATTAACATTTCCTTCACTTATTAATCGAAAGTAGCTTCGTTCCATCCGGGTGTCCCTTGACACCTCTCAAGTTTTTTTTTCTGTTGTCTTTATATTCTAGGTTTATTTTATAAATTTTCTAGGGTGTCATTGGCCTTTGTTTTAATGGTGTCAATGTGCATTTTTACCCTGCGATTTGATACAGGGTTGGGTGTTACTTATGTCCATGTTTTTTATTTAGGTGCCATTAATGCGTTTTAAATTATTGACTATATGGGTTATGAATTTCTGGTATGAGATGAGGGTGCTTTCTTTATTTATTATTTCTATTAGTTTATATGGGCCCGAGTTAGCCGCCCCGTAGACGGTAAGGTGGTCGTTCCTTTTGAGCGCGAATATCAGGCACTCCTTCAGCAGGTGGTCGAGGCTCTGCACGCTTGTGTCGTCGCACGGAGAAGTGTTGTTGAACATTAGGTTAGGTTGTACATTGTACATTAGGTATAGGTATATACGCTAGGGTTCGCCTTAAAAATCAATGTGGAATGAAAAACTCCGTGGTAGAAAACATCAAGCAGTCTTGCTTATGATAGGTAGCTCTAGTTTTTATTTACTTCCGCATCCCGTTACGCTGAAAGCTCAAGCTGATAAAAGGTCGTTTCTGGTATTCTCCGGTATTCTCGGCATTCGACCACTGAATTATCAGCGCCCTGTAATAGTTGTAAATGGTACACGTAATTATATTCCAATCGTCCTCAATTGCTACCAAACATGGCTTACTAAACATACAGACTGAAGGTCGTCAATGCCATGTAAGGCCTTCACGACCTACTTGCAACGATCTTTTATAATTTAAGTAGCTTTAATAGGAAATCTTCAATTATCCTAGGATATTAAGTTGCCTATATGCTATTCCAGAACATAGGTAGGTATAAAGTCAGTGACGGATTAAGGCTAAGTACTTGATGCCCTAAGCAATCCACGCTTGTGGGCCCACCTATTCTTGTTTTAACTAGAATCGGTCTTTAAACCTAGTTTATTTTTTTGGTGCCCCTCAGACGTGATGTCCAAGGCAATTGCTTCATTTGTTTAATGGTTAATCCATAGGGCTATTCTGTTATGATCGAGTAACAAACATTCGCATTTAGCCTAGGTACTAAGGTTTTCTCATGTAAGCAAAGGAGACCAGTAAACTAAATCGAGAGGCTGATTGAAATGAAATAAAATATATTTATTAACTCAAATAGGCCTTCACAGGCACTTATGAAACGTCGATTTATTCATTTCAATTTCAGTAAACACATTTGTTTAATGAAAAGATTTATGCATAGCGAAGTCGCACCTTAAAAAAGTAACCCAGAATAATTAGCGTCGCATATAGACGGCACGCGTTTATTTTCGTAAGTACCTACTGCCTAAGATAATGTGAAGTAAAAGTATTACTTTTGCATCAGTTACCTATATTGAATCCTCTTGTCGCTATCGGATTTCTCCTTTGCTTGTTGTTTTTTTCACTGGCGTTACTCAATGCGGCCGTGATGCGTGCGTTGCGCCAGCGCCGACCTCTGCTCTGACCCCACGCTTCACTCGCAGCTCACAGTGCTTGATGAAGCTTTTCTATATTCTCTTTGTTATATTGTCTGCGGGATACCATTGTTTTTGAAGGCTATTTACTTACTCACTAGCTTCTGCTAGCGGTTTTGGTTGCATGGATGTTTTTTTGGGATAAGTTCTTCTCTTGGTTTTTTTACTTCAATTATCCTTGTTTAAAAAATAATGGCTTTAATGAATGTTTCTCATACTTTTCACTTTGCAATTTTACCTAGATATATTTAGATGTAAGCCTACTAACATTATTGCAAATTTAACAGTTATTTTCATCATACCCATCACTTGAGGACAAAACAATGGTAGATATTGCGCGGAAGTTCCAAATGTCAAATGCGCAGTAAAACATGAGATGGCCATAAATATTCATTCGTTCGCTGCTGGCAACACTCGCAACAGTTCACACATTTCAAATGCATTAGATGGTGCATCCCAAAGTGTTGCAACATTTGTACCTGTGAGATAGCCACTCGACATCTTTATAGCTGTAAGTGTTTTCCAATCGCTCTGAGCTCGCTATCAAAGATTCTCTATCGTCCGATTCTCTATCGATATCTAACTAATATCTGACTAAACCATTTAAACCATTTATTCTACACACAGAAAAGAGATAACATATTAGAGAAAAGAAGCAATGACCAACTTGTGTGTACCTAGGTGGCCAGCTAAGGTACAGCACTGATTTTCAGCTGGCCCCCGTTACTATTGCGCAGCAAATTGATCATACTATACTAGCTATATTACAAACATCAGAATTTCGTAGTACATTTTTATTATACCTATAAAGATAGATAAGGCGAAATAAAAGGGAGCCTTTGCTCAGCAATAGGCTGATATGGGCTGATTAGGTATATGTAAATAGAAAGATAGCTAAGTCAAATGTGATCGAAGGCAGAAAATAAGTTAAGCATATATAAGTAACTAGTTAAGGACACAATGAGTATGTTAAGATCACCTATCGACCATCACCCTGATTGAAAGCCCAAGCTCATAGTGAGATTTGAACTCACGACTTTACTGCAAAGGTGTAAAAATAACAATATTATTAAATTTTATGAAGGTCTTGATTTGTTTTCAGTCGATGACCCTGAAAGTATTTTGACTGCCACGATTGATGGAGCTTTATGTGAGAGAGAGCTAAGGATTTCTTTTGAATAATAATTCAATTATCAGTTTCTACTCTCGAATAACCGGAACTAGCGTTCAGAAGAAACAATTTTTATTTTGAACTGGTTTCTAAAAACATAACATGTTTTGTGTTTTAGATTCTCTAATTTATCTGGAAATATAATATCATTTCTATTTTGACAGCAAATTCCCGTAATTAATGAAAATACCTACCACCATTATCATCATATATTTGTACGCAAATGACATTAACCCCTATATCCTGGACCTCAGATTTCAAACAATCAAAAGCAAATACGATATATACCTACTATTTAGTCGTAATGAGTTCTTTCGCACGAACCGAAAAATGTATCATTCGTAGAATATTGATAAGTACCTAAAATATAACTCATAAGTATCTGTAGTAACTAATCCGAACATGAATCCCAACGAGTTATTACACACCATATTTAAACGTCTAAACAGTAATACAAAAACCAAATAACTAAACATCATTAAATAATTACTAGTCGTGAAATTGCACGTTCAATATTTGTACAAAAGTGATGTATGTCTACAAAATCAAAATCAAAATCAAAATCAAAATCAAATATTTTTTATTCAAATAGGCCTCAATAAAGCACTTATGAATAGTCACTATTAATGCTCGGTTCTGAAAGTTGTTTTTTACTGAGAAGAGCCGGCAATAAACTCAGTAATTACTCTTTTCAAAAAAAACCAGCTTAGATCTAATACAATAGTGATTTTTACAAAATGTGTGAAATAGCCTGTAGCGAGCATTTCACTGCCAAGGGTCTTTTTCTAACAAGTAATCTGATACACTATAAAAGCCCTTTTGATATAAAGTTTTCTTCACTACCTGCTCAAATTTATAAATTGGTAAATCCTGAATATCTTTAGGTAGTTTATTGAAGAAACGTATACATTGCCCCTTAAATGAATTTTTGACTTTAGTAAGTCTAGTTACAGGTATAGCGAGTTTGTGCTTATTTCTGGTGTTGATACTATGAGTGTCGCTATTTTTCGGAAAAACATGTAAATTTTTACGTACATACAACAAATTTTCATAGATGTATTGTGAAGGTACAGTCAAAATATTAATATTTTTGAATTCATCTCGTAGAGAGTCCCTAGGACTCATATTGTATATAGCACGAACAGCCCTCTTCTGCAGAACAAAAATAGTGTTAATGTCGGCACCACTGCCCCAAAGGAGAATGCCATAAGACATTATACTATGAAAATAACTAAAATAAACTAATCTCGCGGTATCTACGTCAGTAAGTGCACGTATTTTCTTTACTGCATATGCTGCAGAAGCAAGTCTGTTCGCCAACCGAGAAATATGAGGGCCCCACTGAAGCTTTACATCTAAAGTGATACCTAGAAATACTGTGGTTTCTACAAAGTCTATATTTTCATTCTTAATTTTAATACATGTGTCTACTTGACGAACATTTGGTAGACTAAATTTGATACATTTGGTTTTCTTCTCATTTAGAAGCAGATTATTTACAGTAAACCAATTTACCACATCCGAGAGAGCATTGTTCACCTCGTCATAATTTAATTCATGTCGTTTCACTTTGTAAAGAAGTGAAGTATCATCAGCGAACAATACAACCTCATTTTTTTTCTCAACAAGGTAGGGTAGGTCATTTATATATATTAAGAAAAGGAAAGGACCTAAGATTGAGCCTTGTGGGACGCCCATAGCAACAGTTGATCCAGGGGACACCTTTCCATTTATATTTACTCTCTGAATTCTATTACTAAGGTATGAATTTATAAGACTGAGTGCTTGATTTCTTATACCGTAGTGGCTTAACTTCCTGATTAACAGTTCATGTTGGACACAGTCAAATGCTTTAGATAAATCGCAAAAAACCCCTATTATGTCTTTTGAATCCTCCCAGGCTGCAAAGATATGTTGAATAAGCTCAACGCCGGCATCGGTTGTTGAGCGACCCTTTGTAAATCCGAACTGTTTATTATGAAAAAGATTATTACTATTAAAATGTCCCATTAATTGATTTAGTATGAGTTTTTCAAAGATTTTACTTAGTGTTGGTAGTACAGATATAGGTCTAAAATTTGAAGGGTCTGATGTACTACCAGCTTTAAAAAGAGGAATTACTTTACTATACTTCATTAAGTCAGGAAATATACCACTATTGATGCATTTGTTAAAGATAGATGCTAAATGCGGTGCAATACAATCAATTATATAATGTATAAGTTTAACTGAAAGTTCCCATAGATCAACTGTTTTTTTCATATTAATAAATTTAAATGCCTTAATTATATCAATAGGGGTAACACAAGAAAATTTAAAGTTAACAGTACATTTAGTTACATTTTCCTTTAGTAAAGATTCAGCGAGGGTAGGAGACGAGTTAAGTGTTTTTGTAGTAAGAACTGGAATATCAGTAAAGAATGACTCGAACGCGGCAGCTACTTCTGTATCAGATGTAATGATATTATTATTTATCATAAGTCGAAACTCCTGGTCGCACGATTTGGTTTTGCCGGTTTCTGCATTAATTATTTTCCAGGTCGTTTTAACTTTGTCAATACTATTTATAATTTTATTACTAATGAACTTTTGCTTAGCTAGTACACAAACACGTTTAAATAATTTTGAGTATTTTTTGACATAATTAAAAAAATCAGGACTATGGTTAAATTGCTTTTCACTATAAAGTTCATACAATCTACGCCTACTCGTATGAACTCCTACCGTCGCCCAATCACTGAATGACCTATCAGCTTTCTGTTTAATAGTTTTAGATTTAAATACAGAATTATATTCGTTTTTGGTAAAGTCTAAAATCGCATGATAGTGGTCATTTACATTATCTTTAAAAGGCAAGTTCAATACTTTTTTCTCTACATTGTCTCTAAATTTTTTAAGGCGATATTCACTCATAGGTACACACTTAATATCTTTTTTTTTTACCATTTTCCCAGTTATATTGAATGATGCACTCTGACCACAATGATCAGAACTCAATTGACTAATGATGGACTTAGTGACTGGCTGCATGTTTGTAAATATATTATCAATACAGGTTGCTGAAGTAGATGTTATCCTAGTTGGCTCAAAAAAAAGATTTACAAGATTAAAGCACAGGAATAGTGATTTGATTCTATGACTCATGACATTATCATCTAAAATATTGACATTAAAATCTCCACAAATAATTATATATTTATTAACTTTATTTAATTTTAATATTGCTTCTTCCATACATTTTTCAAACAAATCATAACTCGCGGAGGGGGGTCTGTATACGCACATAACAATGAACTGCTCAAGCTCTATACAAGCTATTTCAAAAGTACGCTCAATGGACAGGCTCACAATATCTTTACGGACTTTATACAACATCTATAGCTGAAAAAGGATGTCTAAGCTAACTAAAACGGACATACCGGTTTCCAGACTTGTACATATTAGGATTTTTCGCGACGTTTTATTCCAAATCGTGCTAGGTTTAATCCTCTCGGAGGATGAGGCTATTAAACCAGCGAGTATAGCATGGCTTTTGATACATGAAATAGCGGAAAGCGTGTGCCTCTTACTGAGCGAAATTCAGCTATTTCATAGCGCTAGATTCTTTTAGCCCGTCTTATTTGTATTGTTGGTGGAACTCGAAGCCTATTAAAAAGGGTACCTATAAAAACCTACCGCAACATGTATGCAAATCTTGCGATATTTTATTCAAGAACCCACGAAGGCAAGGCACTGACATATCATCACCTAATTGTTAACCAACTCTATTTATGGTGCTCATAAAACCCATCAATTAAGTAACAATATAAATCAATTAGTGACGAATATTAGTACATTTTATGGCCCCCATATAAATGGGCAGGAGTGTTGCGCAGGCGCCCCCTCGCGGTGAAAGTTCCGAGCGCGGGGAGGGGGCGGGTATATCAGGCGAACGTGTGCGCGCGCGGACCACTCCACAACAACCTTACAGGTGAGACATGGACATCACATTCACACTAAATAGGCTGTAATACCCTTTCAAGTGAAAATGTGTTAAAGTGGTAAAAGTGCTTGTGTGTTCTACTGGTTAACGTTCACTTTCGTTTGCGCGCGTCGTGCGCGTACGCATCGATACACATCTCATCCGTCTTTTATATAACCCTATCTGCTGTTAGGAAGTGATCGGAGATTCGAGTATCATCGCAGATCAGTAGTATGGTGGACTTTCATTTTTTGCTATCACGAGCAAAGCTTTCTACTATAGAGCTTTTATAAAGCTCACCCTGTGTTATTTTATATTCTCTATGTGTTTGAATATCCAATAGTTTTAGACTTAAGTCACAATAAGATTCTTAAGGTCTCAATCTTTGTCGTTCCTCATCAGAACTTTTTCAAACTAGGGTAGGTTTACCCCTGATCAAGTTAAGGCCAATCTCTCTATGTTTTATGTATCTTGCAGATTAGAAACGTGAAGTTCATCCCACAATGCAGTCCTACGTATTCTGCCTACTGGTGGTGGTGGCGGCCGTCGCAGCCGCGCCCCAGCGCGAGGGTGCTGCCTTCACCAATGAGGCTATCAAGCAGGCACAGAACACATTCCTCATCCCTAAGGATGCTGAGATCCAGAAGGTAAGGACTTGGAACAGCTGAGAGTAATACCGTAGGGACCTCAGAAAACTGCTGGAATTTTATCTGATACCACCGGAATAGTTTCCAAAAATTATTGTTATTTACCGAAAAGTTTAAACTGAAGGTGATTCTTAAATTTGCCTCCACATCTTATGCTTTGTTTTCACTTTCAGTTATAGTTTTATCAGTGCCAGCATTTAGCGACACATAAATATAATCATTTAAAAGTATTTTCCTCATAGACATTTTGTTTCTTTAACTAAATTATTGTTGAGGCATCAACTTTTACATAATGCCTTAAGATCATGACACGGACCCTAATGATTTATTCTAATGGTTCATCTTGCAACATTGAATTTCCTTTGGCCATGACATTAATGACTTATTTCGTGATGATAATAAAGATCTTCGGAATTGACTAATGTTACTTCATTTGTATATACCATATTATAACTGTAGTTGAGAAATATTTTTGCTTACCAAATATAACTTTTTTTTATTAATATTGATTTTTGCCATCAAATCATTTCAATCGTAATCATTAAAATAGTTTGACTGAGTACCCATAGAGTACAAACATGGGCTACGCTTAAAACTTCAAAAATAGAAGAAGACTACAGTAGCGCTAATTTTGGCATGACTGTTTAATTAATATGGGTTTCCTTCATCAGGTACAAGAAGGCATTGAGCTGGCGGCGTACGAGTCCATCCCTGGCAACCAGAGGATCAACCTCTTCGAGATCCTCGGCGACCAGGTCCCCTCTGAGGTTATCAACAACCTGCAAGGACAAGTCGACCAGATCGGCCGTCAATAGATCATAGTCATTAGGAAATAGGACCCAATGACGGTTTAAGAGTACCGATCAATTTTGTTGTTACAACTCAACAAATCTTTACTCTATACAAATAATTACCGTTTTTGACTCCTCGTAAAGACTCCGTGTGGTCTGTCAATACTTAATTTATTGGTGGCGCAAGAACTGGGGAACGATTCTCAAGATCAGCTGTTCCGTACTCGATGTATACCAAAAACTAAGCATTGCTAAAATGACAGTTTTTGGTTTAATATAGAGTGTAGTACTGCGTCGTGTGAATCGTTTTCAAGTAAGTAACAGTGAATGTGATATTGTGCAACATCTCTTTTTATACGTTTGTACATAAATAATATTAAAATTAAAATAAAGTGGTCGTGCGATGTTTAACGTTGTCGTTTTTTTACGTAACCCGTAGGGCGAGAGAGAGACAAATAATTTGATATGTAGTTATATAATAGTGTTACAAGACGCATATTTGTTGCTGTCTCATGTGATACAACGATCGATCTAAGCTTTTGAATATTCAACGACTCTCTAGTTTTGGTTTGAAATTAAACGGTTTTATTTGAAATCCGGACGCGCTAATAATATTTATGTCTTGATTATGCTAATGTTATAATTATAATACTGGATTTTATATCACCATATCAATAGTAGGTACGTCTAAAATCAATATGGAGTCAACGAACCTAAAAACGTGTCCAATGATAGATATACAGACAATTATTTGTCTAGCTTGTTAGCATTTGCCATGAGCATGATAGCTGATCAAATTCGTTGCCAATATTTCTTCTAGTATCACAGATTCACAGGACGCATTTTGAGATTTGTCAGTTACATAAAGAAATAGTCAAATGTTATTTTAAACAGCAATATTCCCCATTTCAGTACCCGTTTTCCGGGATATTTTTTTAGTTTTGGTCAGTTTAATTAAGAACTAGTTAAAGATCAAATGTTATTATTATAAACAGTGATTTTCCCCTATTAATCAATCCTACATCAAACCTATAGGAATTTCGAAAAATCCTTTTTGGATCCCACTCGTAGATATAATAATATACCTAACTGGATGTACAATCCATTATCTAAATGCCTAGTTCAGAAAACCAAATTCTAGTAGGTACCTATGTTTTGCTTTCCTTGTAAAAAACTATAGTAGTGTGATATAGTTCCGGATGCATCAGTGATCCACCGCCGATGTCGTCGCATTGACACAGTTAATGTTACAGCCAACTCACGAACAGTAGGTACCAATTTCAAAAAGGTTTCTACATAAGTTCGAAAGTACCCAAAATAAGTAGGTAAAACAAACAATGCAGTTTTTAACCAGCGGTAACAATATGTAGGTAAAACAATACATTTTTTGTAAGGGGACCTTGAACTACATAACAATGTACATAAGAATAATGCATTTTTTAGTAATTGGTTTGACTAATTTGCTAACATGAATAATTTAAAACAAAACACATATCTTCGTAGGTACCGTATATTCCTTAAAGCAAAAAATATTTAATTGTTTTTTGAGTTACAAGTCGTCTTGGCCGAGATGGCGCAATAGCGGGATGTTTGCCAACGCCCTTTTTGACTAAAGAATAATACTCCAAAACACATCGGTTATAAATTATAGATATATGTGTTATAAACTAGGATAGCTAACGGAAACTCAAACGCAAACTCTAGGCACGTAGGTATATGCCAAAAGTGTCTGCCAACGTAGCATGGTTCTGCTGAGTAAGAATCCTGAATGTGATTTGTTTGCGCATGGATGGCAGACAATAATAGTGAATGCTATAATACGGTAACCGCTTCCCATCAGGTGGGACCGTATGCCTGTTTGCCACCCTTGTGGTATAAATGATAGATTGAGAGATTGCGTGATAGGATTAATATTAATTTTAGTTTATGTATTTATTAATCTCATGTTTTTATTTATTTTTTACTCAGTACAATGTACCTAATTAGTATTACTGGCGTCAGCCGTTCTAATTATAAATAAATAAATGGTAATTTACCATGAACAGGGAAGGATAGTATCACAGTCCTTAGAAACCAACTGATGTTATACAAGAATACCTGCACCAGATGAACTCCAAACAAATACAAGCTGAACAGCTACTTAAGGCACCGATTGCAATTCATCGTATAAGGTTATTTAAACTGTAATTAGCACTCAACGACTTGTTATGTTTAATTAATGAAGACGACTTTATCTGCTGGTGAATGTCACTCTTAATGCTGTGGAAACAGAGGCTCGTATCCCATGATATGTAAAAGGTAGATTATGTAAAGTGCAACGGTCGGTTGTACCCTAGCTTTACCGCTAAACGATGTTTGTTAATGTCGTGAATGTGTATGAATAAATTTTTGGTTCGGGAATTAAGACCTAGTTGTACCTGGACATTGTCTTCTCACTTTTAGATCGGTTGAGAGCCCTCTGCGCTCACCGAAACAGTTCGCGTAACGATGTAAAAGCCATCTGAGGCTAACACCTTCTAGTCAATTAAAAAAAAAAACGAGATAGATGATCTTTATACCAAAGTAGTATTACTATTTACCCTAAATCGGATTTAAAAAATTGTATATGTAGTATATCAGCTATCTGGTTACCATAACACAAGCTCATTTTGCAGCTTACTTTGGCCGATTGGCCGTGTGTGAAAAATATCCCAGGATATTCATTTACTAGTAGATTATACCTATTGTCTGATTACCAAAGACCCTCAATCTTCAGCCAATTTAAACCCTTATGTAATTGTAGATCTGTTCAGGAAAGAGTGTTATTACGAATAGTTTATGCGACGATGCCCCTCGAGGCTAGATAAAGGTGATACGGAAGGTCAGGTTATATAAACCCGCATCCAAGAGAAGGTAACCGCAGACAAAAACTATACTGTAATTATAATATTGCATACTAGCTGCCTCCGCGCGGTTTTACCCGCGTAAATCCCGTTCCCGTGGGAATACAGGGATAAAATATAGCCTATGTTACTCAGTGATAATGTAGCTTCCTAATGAAAAAATAATTGTTAAAATCGGTCCAGTACTTTTTGAGTTTATTCGTTACATACAAAAATATAAATCTTTCCTCTTTATAATATTAGTGTAGATAACTATGTAGTTGCGGAATACTGAGCCTCTAACCTAGTGCGGAAACGAAAGTAATGTTACTGTAGCTGAGATTAGTCCATCTCCACATTATGAAATTGAAACAACTGCAATTTAGCGCAATCAAAGTTCCGTATTACAGCTTAAGACTAATGTGTTAGTGAATGGTTGAGCTGATGGAGGTAAATCAAAATAAACTAACTTATCTTTTTGAAAAGAGTAATTACTGAGTTTATTGCCGGCTCTTCTCAGTAAAAAACAACTATCAGAACCGAGCATTAATAGTGACTATTCATAAGTGCTTTATTAAGGCCTATTTGAATAAAATATATTTTGATTTTTTGATTGATTTTTGATTTTTCACGATCAGCTGTGATAGTTGAGTGATTGGTTGTGTTTCTTGTTACACTCAAAGTCAGTTTCATCATCATCAGCTCATATACGTATCCACCGATGAGCTCGAGCCTCCCCTAACATCGAGGAGGTTTAGGCTATCCACCACGCGGGCCTAGTGTGGATTGGACTTCACATGCCTTTAATTTCAAAGTCAGTTTAGTAATGAATGAATGGGGTAGATGAGTAATGAAATCTAACAACTATTAGCATACAATTTCATTAAGTTACTTAAGATCGACCAAGCATTAGCGATTCCATTGGTATACAGAGTTCTATAGAATTTGTTGACTCAAATAAGCCTTTCTGTTTGTTGACACAGGTACCTAATTGTTATAAGTACATACGTGTATACCCAACTAACATTTTGGTAATAAGAATAAGGGCTACATGAGCTGCTTAAGAGGATTTTTGTAACCCAAGGTTCTGTAAAGGCACTAACAACTTGGTGATAAAGCGTTCTGTAACTCTCTTATAACCCTGATTTGGGCCTGTTCGTACGAGAGCTTGAGGCTATTTAATGGTTATAGAGAGTGATAAATAAGTGTTTATTAAGAGTTAGAACAGTGCTACAGTAGCAGTGACTACCACTTCAAGTGTTTTATAAGCTATACACAGGGTATAACTGCAAGCTAAAGTAGTAAACAAGTTATGGAAACCACTTAAATGACTTTTTTGGTAGCAATATATTTCACCGAAAGCGCTAAATATTTAAACTGTTTCGCAGAGTTTTACGTTCTTGTTAGAGTCAATAGTGATAGTATTTTATAGCACGCATTCATGTCATGGCGTTTTAATAAAATAATTAAGGTAAGTACCTAAAGTGTTTAAGATTTCTGGGTGTTATAGGGATTTAATCACATGCGGCGGTAAGTTTACGGTAACAATATATACTAGTTCTCATCTCATTTTTGAAGCGCCCTAAAAATAAACTACTTTTGATGATTAAATGATGTAAAAAAATACTGCCAGAATTTTTTTTTTCTTTATTTATCTTATTTATCAATTCCTGGAGCCTCCTTAAGATATTTTAATTGAAAATTATGAACAATGTAAGTATATAATTGGACTAGGAACATTGCAATAAGGTTTTTCTTTCACAATTTTATAGTAGGTATATCTTTATTAAATGGCGTCTTAGTTCTAATTACTTAAGCATCCTGATATCTCTGTTATTCCTCCCGTAGTGATTAAATACTGATACTAAGGTGGATTGCAGAATCTAGCTCTATAGGACTTATAATAAACACTTCTTAGATCCTTATAGCTTTCTTAGTAACTCTTAAGACTCGACAAAACTCGTTAGGTGATATAAAGTATTTGTCTAACTCTTTTTAAGAATACCAGTTGATAGTAAGTGTTAGTAGACACCTGAGTATCACTCAGAGTGTTTAATACTTCTTGAAGCTATTAGAGTAAGACTTCAGGTGTTACAAGACCTTTCACTACCCCAGTAGTCGAACATCACCCGTTAGTAAGTGTTAGTAGACACCTTACAATTGCTTTTATAGGTTTGTGCAACTAAAAGCTATAAGAATAAGTTATACAATGGTTACGATAAACTCCATACTACCGCCTTGATTTATATTTTTTTTATTTATTACTCTTATTCCTCTGGAAGGTTTAATTATTCATAACTAACCCTACTGTAGAGTCGAAGGTTGCTATCGGAGTTCTTATATACCTTAAATAACAGTAAGAGCTCTAAAAAAGGCTGCCGCTAGCACTAAAATGTTTGTTGGGTAGAATGTTGACTCAAATATGTCTGTTTGTTGACTTAGGTAACTAAATTTTTGAGTTTTTTTTTGGAAACAGTAAGCAGAATAGAACATCTATATATTTTATAGTTGTTTTCGTGTTTTAAGTATGAAATATTACCCGTGTGTCATGACCACCACCATGTAGGTTCGAGGAGCCAACTGTTACGCGACGCCATTGCGCGATCGCCCTCACGGAGGTGTCCCCCGAATAATAATCAATTTATATCGTTACGATGCCACCGCAAATGGAGAAAGTATATTTGCGTACGTGCACATATGAGAGCACACGTCATGCGACCCGTTTGACGTGATCATGTTACAGTAAATTGATTAAAACAACGCGCACTTATATAATTACTAGTGAGATCTTCCATTTTCCCGGGATAAAAAGTAGCATATGTCCTTTCTCAGGCTTTAGGCTATCTGTGTACCAAAAAGCAATTAAATTGATTCATTAGTTTTAGCGTGAAAGCGAGACAGACAGACAGAGTAACTTTCGCATTTATAATATTAGTATAGATATAGATTGGAGCCACTATCATCAAGTTGTTCTGGTCGTTTTTTTTAAGATTTGTACTTGTGTGTGTGGACTTTGTATAGTATAGATACTTACCAAAGTGTAATAAAACAAATTGAATACGAACTTGGAAAAGCTACCACCACATAAATACTTATCTAGTTATCCATTACTGCTAACCGCAGAATCGGTAGCTAGCATAGCACCGCAACCAATCCATTTGCAGATTATATAGGTATAGGTACCTATATAATACGTTGCTTTCAAGCTCTATTTGAAAACTTTTTCACAGTAATTCAATAAGCTATTGACTAATGAAATGTCTGCTTTGTACTTTCAGTAGGTATTATTTAGGGAAACCCATAATTGGCGTCCTTTAAGTTCTTACTTGTATACGAAAATAAATAACTACAAACTGATTAACATATTTAAAATTGGCTCCGACCTTCGCTCTTTGAATATTTGATCATCACAAAAATACATGAAAATAGGAATTCAGTTTTTAGCGGGTTATTCCGGTTAAGGTCAACATACTGTCGTCAGTGATCGTCTCTTTCGGTCGGTGTCTTTTTAGGGTTCCGTACCCAAAAGGTAAAAAAAGGCCAAGAGTGTGTTAGGACACACTCTTGGCCTTTTTTTATATTATAGTGTTCCGTAGCCAGATTGAGAAAATTCAATACTTTACGTATACATATACGATTACTGAGACTTCGCTGTCCGTTCGTCCGTCACCAGGCTGTATCTCAAGAACGTTGATAGACAGTTGAAATTTTCAAAGATAATGTATTTCTATAGCCGCTATAACAACAAATAATAAAAATAAAACAAAATTAATATTTAAGGGGGGCTCCCATACAACAAACTTGTTTTTTTTACCGTTTCTTGCTCGATACTATTAACGGCATTAAATGCATGGTACGGAACCCTCCGTGCGCGAGTCTGACTCGTACTTGGTTGGTTTTTTTTATGCGAACAAAGCATATTAATATAATTTTTGGAGTTTAATTTCATGTTGCTAGATTGACGGATAAGTAACTCGTTCGTTATATAATATGTATGCATAACCAAGTAGATGGTAAATTGTGGTTAGTGACCCTGACTCTAAAGCCGCCAGTCGTGGGTTCGAATCCAACCCAGGACAAACATTTGAGCAAAAATGGTTTATAGACCGATTCTAGTTGACATGGGCGTGGATTGCTTAGGGCATCAAGAAGTCTTAATCCGTCACTGCACAAAGCCTGGTAAAGTTTTTCTCTACGTCAGCCGAGTGAAGTGCCATGGAGTGGTATATTTTGTTGCCAAATATTGCGTAAAATCCTTCATTTGAAGTGCTATTGACCTTTTTATTGAAGCTTTATTGAGCTTGCCTAAGACCTTCGAATTATTTATGAGCTTATTTTTATTCAAACGATAACTTCAGTAAGAAAACATGTTGCCTATAATGTCTCGGATAGTCGCAAAAAAATAACTACAAGTATTATTTTCAGTTTTCAGGTCCTATTAAATATGTTCCGTTCAAAAATTATTAATTCTATAATTAAAACAAATTTATGAGTGTAAAACATTTAAACTATTTTTATAATAAACAAAACCTACTTCTTAATTAACACTGAATGAAAATATTATATTGTTTCATTCGATTTTCTAACTACTAACGCCATCTCTTTTTTGACTATAGTATTAACACCGCCGTTTAAAAGAGTTACTCTTCAAATTGTTTCAAAACCAGTCCGCATTTGTAGACATTGTCTATAAAGCATTATAGGTGGCTCTAAATTGGGTCTATTGTTAGCTGCATCCGAAACCAAAATACATGAATGTGTCAAAAATATGGAGGCAAAAGATGCCACTCCTCACCTACCTTCAGATATATTGACACTATTATATGCTTCTGGTATTCTGATGAAAGGATTTTTATTGTTTGTACATACAATCAACCTGTATTTAAAAGTAATTTTCCATACGATGTTAGTCTATACAAATATTAAGAACTTTTAATTAAATATATTTCATTTAACTTTATCTACAAGAGCAGATAAATAGTATAAGTTCAGTTATATTACAAGTAACACAGAGGGATTGTGTCGTGGGAGTCTTTTTATGAACATCTCTCATTACGGCTTCCGTCGAGATTGCTCGAGATGTCGAGATGCAATTACTTTAATTTGAGTTAATTTAATTGTCACTAATAGGTATGGCGCAGACATCTCTGGCACTGTGCACTGTGCACAGTACTTCTTGTTGTATAATTGCTACTTAGAATGCTAAGGTTAAGGTATAGTTTGTTTTATGCGATCACTTGTATTAATATTACCTACTAAATCAAAAAACCGAAATTTTTTTTCGTTTTTACAAAAATTATTAGCTGAAAAGTCACGATATGGGGTTGAGGGTAATCAAATTAACGACCAGCGACTTCAAGGTCAGGGATGCTTAATAACAAACCAACCGGAAGACCAAAAATTTTTTTGAAAATAACGCTTATCAAGGGTAGACTACTATTTTGTGTACTCAGTAAACAAACATATTATCATGTTTATAAGGGTAGAACCTCATTGAGTACTGAGTACCTAAAGATATCAAGCCTCTTACTGCTGTGTTATGGATACTATAGAATAAATACTCGCGTAAAAGAACTCTCACATTAACATCCTCAGAATCTAACGGTGCACCGCGGTGTGAGGCCGGCCTTAATTGTAAAAGGCTTTTAATTAATACAAAAAGTATTGTTTTATCGTATTCATTTGACGTACCGACACTGCTAATGTAAGAGATATTCTCGTGAAAACGGTCGAGTAGCTGGACCGTTGACCTGCGGAGGTGGATGTTTCGCTTAGGACCGAGATACTGTTATACTCCTAAAGAGGTTATCCTCACTAATATCTACACTAATGTTATAAAGAGGAAAACTGTCTTTTGGTTGTAATGAATGGGCTCAAAAAGTACTGAAGCGTTTTAAAAAATTCTTTCACCATTCGAAAGCTACATTATCCACGAGTAACATAGGCTATTTTTTATCCCTGTACTCTAACTCGGAACTACGCTACAGATAATCTAGAGCCTGAGAAAGGACATAGGTTACTTTTTATCCCGGGAGAATAGAAGATCTCCTGGGTACGTAGGTGAAACCGCGGGAAGAATAAGCTTAAATAACGCAAGGAAGGTGATGTGTCGAAATATAGTTCCATGACTCATAATTTTTCACCCTTTGTGGGACTGTGGTTTTAAGTATTTAAGCCAGAATCAAAACAAATTAATACAATAAGAATAAAGATCACCAGATATGAAGGAGCGACTGCAGGGGGTCATCGAAAATGGGAATTATGAATGAATCCATTCCTATTATCCTAGCAATTAAAAAAAGGTACAAATAAATATAAAGACAATTTGAAACTTATTGCAGAATATCCTTCATGTTATCCTAGCCTTGTGTCGCTCTAGTTACGGAGCTCTGGTGACAGTGACCTCAAGTAACCCCAGAACACAGCTGATGATATATTTGTCGCAGCAACATTTTGTTATGCAATCTTTAAACAGGTGTTTGGAAAGTCCATATAGAGAAGAAATTAAACTAAATCCAATCGAGCAGAGTAGAGAAGTTCATAAGGTCTGGTCATCTGGGTTTATAGACCTTACGTTACCGTGTGAAGGGGTAAAAATCTATATATATAAAAGAATGTTGTGTTAGTTACACTATTTATATATAACCCAAGAACAGCTGAAACGATTTGGCTGAAAATTAGTGAGGAGGTAGCTTAGAACCAGGAGACGGACAAAGGATACTTTTCATCCGGAAAAATTGAAGATCCTTGGGAAATCGGGTGAAACCGCGGGGAGCCACTAGTAATTTATATTTATAAACTGAGTACCTACTTACTTAATCTCTGAAACCTGTTAGAAAACAACCACACTTATCTTAAAGCTATGTTTTTATCCCAGGAGAGTATTGAATATTAGAACAATATCTATATAAATACATTTAATAATAAAACAGAAAACATTGCAGGTTTATTTGATTTCAGCCAATCTAAGAAAAGTATATAATATGGTAACCTAATTGCTAATATACCTACAACTTACACTATATATTAACATCACTCACAAACATACATTCAAACGTATGTCAAGACTGGGTATCAAACCTACGACCACCGGCTATAAAATAAGAACTCTTGGCGATGAGTAATGACGGTACTATTTATCTACTACCACATACCTAAATAACTATATTGTAGTTACTATGGTCTATAGAATATGGGTTTAAAATTAGCAGCCCGCATTTCAGCAGGCAGTTTTATCGCACTTTCACTAGAGTTAACAAATCATAAGTAGTTCTAGTTAATATACATTTTATACATCAATAAATGACAACCTTACATATTTCTTCCTTGGTCTCGAACCCTGCGCTTTCAGAGGAGTTTCCTGCCACGTACACTCAGGTTGTGGAATGAGCTCCCCGCCATGGCATTCCCAATGGAGTACAGTATGGGGTTCTTCAAGAAGGGAGTGAAGAGATTTTTACAGGGTCGGCAACGCGTGAGTGACGCCCCTAGTGTTGCAAGCGTCCATAGGCTGCGGTGACCGCTTCCCATCAGGCGGACCGTATGCCTGTTTGCCACCTTTGTGGTATAAAAAAAAAAAAAAAATCCTTTTTTTGAACTTCTTGGTTATTGCTGAGTGAGTTTCTGACAACTCTCGAAAAAACAAGAGCAACCTGTACGAGCCAATAAGTGTTAATAGTATTTTTTATTTGATTTAGTATAATTTTATTTTAGTATTTTTAGTCTGCGTTAGTTTGAAAATTCATAAACACATATAATGTAAACGCTTCATATGAATAAATTTCATTAATAACAAACTCCTTATTATGTTTCATTTTGTATCAGGTATCAAATGACCATAGTATATTCTCAGGTAAGCATAAGGATATAGGTACAAAACATAAGAGAAAATTTATTTCTTTATGCTAATCAAAATATAAGTACAATAAGTTACTTAGTATTTTTCTTTTTACAGTATATTAAAGTTTTGCCCAAGCATACATTATATTCATCACAATTTTTATTGCATGTATTGTAACGTTGTAAAAGCTATACATTATGTCTGTCGACGTGCGCTCGGCCGCCGTCGCCTGGGAGCATTCGCTTTTTGCGCACAGCCGGCCACGTCCGCTCTTGGAACCTGGCTAATT
This sequence comes from Thyatira batis, assembly GCA_905147785.2. Lineage (NCBI taxonomy): Eukaryota > Metazoa > Arthropoda > Insecta > Lepidoptera > Drepanidae > Thyatira > Thyatira batis. The sequence goes on from LR990489.1 coordinate 12,130,382, forward strand.
ACCGACACATACTTAATTATCCACATCTTGCCGCTAAACAACCCTTGCTTTCAAACTTCACACGTGAAAAACTAGCTTTACCATTTTAGACGACGTTTGGCGGCGCTTTGACTGAAGATAAATAAATATCCTGGGACATTTTTCACACACGGCCAATCTGATTCTACACTAAGCAGAGCTTGTGATATGGTAACCAGATAGCTGATATATTACATATTATTACACTACTTTTAAATACATACTTATATAGATATTTACATCCAGACACAGAATAAACAGACGTATTCGTGCATACAAATGTTTGTCCTGGGTGGGATTCGAACCCACGACCTAAGAGGTAGTTTGAAAGTAGCGCCAGTTACAGAGAAAGTGGGGAGCCATACGCTGTCATGGTATGGATACATAATGCGGAGGGATGAAAATCATGTTACGAGGAGAGTTATGAATGTGCAGGTGGATGGTCGTAAAAGTAGAGGAAGACCGAAGAAAGTATGGATGGATTGTGTGAAAGCTGATATGTGTAAGAAGGGAGTGATGAATGAAATGACGGCTGACAGAGAGTAATGGAAGAAAAATACATGTTGTGCCGACCCTGCTTAGGCGGGATAAGGGCAGGAAGAAGAAGAAGAAGAAGAAGACCCGCGGCTTGAAAGTCAGGGTCACTAACCACAAAGCCAACCGGGCTGTCTGAAGATGAACATAATGCTACCTATTAGATTCATAGTGCTTAGTACATCCTGGTCGGTCGCTGCTCAGAACAATTGGAATGGTCAGTCGGTAATCTGAGAGATGATCTAGATTATACAAAGAGAGTCACGATACGGACGTCTGAATTTCTTATTAAATTAACGGCGAATAGATTATTTTCTTTTTAGTTTAAATACCATACTTTATTGATAATAATCATTTAATATTTTTAGGATTTGTAAAGCTTATATACTATAATCAAAACTAAGGTCCCATTGATGCTTCGTTCTACTATGTAAAGTTTCAGCTACACCTGCACGACTGAGTAGCGGGAGCGTCAGCCGCTTGTAGGAGATATCCATTTTACTCCATTAAAGATCAATCGTATTCGATATCCGTATGGACTTATCTATTAAAACTTAAGATGTAGCAGTCTCAATCACAACTAGTTGAATACATTAGTAGTAGCTAAATTCTATGCGGCTTGAAGGTAACCTTCCAAATCTCTTGGATTAACTTTATTCCTTTTTTATTCCACAAATGTGGCAAATAGGCCGTATACGTAGCCTATGGACATATGCAACACCAGGGGCGTCACTCGCATGGTGCCGACCCTGTCAAAAAGGAGCAAATGTATAGGCAATGAAAATGACATAACGTAATATATTTGCGTCGAAGAGCTACACAGGTATCACTCCTGCATACCCCTACGATGCTACTCCATTACTGGTCCACCCACTGCCGCTACAGAGTCTCCTCATCGAGCTCTGGCTACCTTACTCACCGCAGGAACACGACACTACAAGTACAAGTAGTGTTATTTGGCTGCGGTCTTCTGTAAGGTGGAGGTACTATCCCCGTCGGCCTGCTCCAAATTTTTGTCAATAAAAATGTAATCAAGCATATTTCACTCGAGCACTTAACCGCCCCATCTTCTCACACAAGTTTTCCTGTAGCCTAACATAAGTCGCAGGCTGTACTCTGTAGTGAGGTAAGGATGGTCTGCGCCTCTGCGGCTCGCAGTCACAGCTCCAGAGCAAGCTCCTATCACACAGGTTTTCCCGCAGCCTAACATAAGTCGCAGGCTGTATCCATCTGCACTCTGTACTCTGTAGTGACTAGTGAGGTAAGGATGGTCTACGCCTCTGCGGCTCGCAGTCGCAGCTCCAGAGCAAGCTCCTATCACACAGGTTTTCCCGCAGCCTAACATAAGTCGCAGGCTGTACTCTGTACTCTGTAGTGAGGTAAGGATGGTCTGCGGTCGCAGTCGTAGCTCCAATCCCCGGTCAGTGTTCCGTGGCCCGTCGCGCCGCGCAGACATGCCGCACGCACAGTCCGCGCCGCTCCTCGTCCTCGCCGCACTGGCCACACTCGTGCTGCTCTGTACACACGCCACAGGTCCTTTGTGCCATGCAAATACACCGGTCAACGACCCCAGTGACATATGCCCAGGATAACTGCCATGTTTACCGCACTTTTTTTGGTTTATCGATTGCTGATTGCCCGCGTGTGTGATGCTGATATTTATTTGCAAGGGTTGATGGTGGTTTTTTTGGGTGATCGTATTTGAAATTCTCGATTTGTAGCCAAAGTTTAGGATGTAGTTTGTTTTTTATTGAGTACTTAAAGTGATAATATTGACACACGGTTACATTTCCCAGGTTAAAAAGTAGCTTGTAGTAAGCACGAATAATTTATTTTCAAATTATAACATGTCTAGTATATTAAAATAAAACTTCAGAGTATAAAATAAGGATTAAATCAACAATTACGCCATATTTTAAATAATTGAACATGCGTTAAGTGCATCTTTCCTTCACTGAACAGAAGAGTTCAACGCGCGAATGAGAGCTGTTCATAATATTTGCATTGAAATTAACAAAACCATTAGAGTACAGAATTATGTATTGATATAACCATGAAATAGACGTTTTTTTATATATATTGAATATTTAATTAGCAAGTTCATTCACTTTATGCAAATGAAAAAAGGTCGATTGATTCATAAAAACATAATAATTTACTTATCTTGGTTTCTGACTTCATAAGTATTTTAATGCTAATATTTGGCTTCATTAAAGTTTAACACGTGCAAAATATACACCTATTTGAATTACCTTTCTGACCAATGGTATGTCAGTTTTAAAATATAAGAAGACGCTTCGTGATGGTAAGTGATCACCTCTAGTTAAAATATAACCGATGTGTTGCCAATCTAAACCTTTGTAATACCTTTATGATCTAAACAGTGCGATATACATGATATTAGCTAAGAAATTCATTTTTTATTGCATCAAAATACGACGAAAAATCTGAACCTCTGACCCCCAGACTAAAATTAATCTTATGTTCTGAAAGATTGTTAGGTTTGCTATTTTTACATTTTCCTATGATCTCTTACTTTACGTCTTTTGTCCCAATAATCAACTACCTATATATATATTTATGTATCTTAAAGACTATTTACAAACTTGTTTTGAAGTCAGTGTAACATACAAGTTTTGAATTTATTTGTAATTTTCTTACGTCATATACCTAACTTACGAAATATAACTACGTTTGTACTAACGACCGAAACTAATCTATTCAAACCTATCGCTAGAAATCTTTCATTGTTTTACGTTATTTATATTAAAACAACTTCAATTTAAATAATTTTAAAGATCAATATTGGATTCAGCATTAATGTCATTTTGTTCCTCCCCTATTTGGCACGGATAAATCGGAAGTTGTTCCATCACTTTCCGTATTCAATAAGCCCTCATTCGCATGAGAGTTTATTTAACAGACGTTAAAAATCATTCCAACACAACAAATGCATTCCTAAGTACCATAATATGCTCTATTTTCAACGCCCAAAGTTGAAAATACAACACCACTCGATAAAAAAGCGTCGCGTTTTAAAGACGCTGTCGTGTGAACATATAGGTACTACCTCCATTCACAAGAGAGTTTATTTAACGGACGTTAAAAAAGCTTTAGAATAAAACAAATGAATTCCCAAGTATATGTCGAGCTTTTATATCGAGCAGTGTTGCATTTTCAAATTTGGGCATTAGAAATAGAACATATTATGGTACTTGGGAATGCATTTGTTGTGTTAGAACGCTTTTTTAACGTGAGGCCTTGGAACAACAGTATGTTAGTCCGCGCCTGCGCCTGCGCATGACTAATACACTTTCCTCAGGCAGTGTGTCACTAGAGCACACACAACAAGGACTATTCATTAACATCACAAACGCAATGGTAACTAACTAACCGTTTTATTATCTGTGATTTTAATTAAGTCAAATAATTATTTTGAAAGTTCTTTTCAAACCCTCATTTAACTATTTAGTTATGTATGTTGTAAAAACAAATGAAATGAAATATATTTATTAATTCAAATAGGCCTTCACAGGCACTTATAAAACGTCGACTCTAATCCTCGGTTCGGAAGGTTGCTTTTGCTAAGAAGAGCCCATAAGAAACTCAGCAATTACTCTTTTCTTGTAGCTTATTATGAACAATAGTTTGTTATTGTAATTGTGCGAAGTAAATTGATGGTCAGTATGGTCACCGTTTAAAGTAGGAAAGTATCCTACGAAGTATTGTATAGCACTATTTTCTTATCAAATTATGTAATCTATTATCTAATTTTGTACATTTTCATAAAGTACTATGTATGTCTCTTTATATCAATGAGGTTGGGTTTTCTTACTTCTAAACTGATATCTCTGCACAATTTTGCAGAGCTTCTTCCATTAACTTTGCAGCAAGCCTATTGGTAAAAAATTTAAAAGTATTACCAATTATAAAAAATTAAAGTCAATTGGCGTGATATTTTTATCTTACCTAGTGTGAGCCATGAGCTAACGTAGCGTCTTTACGTAATACACAAATTCACCAATAATTCTCTCATTCCAATGTTAACGCAGCGATCTATGCTAATGTTAGAACCCGCTATATCGCTTCCAAATTATATGGATCTTTGGGAAACCCTTTATCATTGGATAGGCAACTTTATTATGTAGGACATAGAGTCTATAGATTTCATGTGTGTGTGTAGTATAACCAATGAATGGGTTACAAATGTTACAATAGAAGTGTAGACTGTTTACTTGCCGGTCCAACCGGAATACATAATGCAAAGCAAGTGCCGTTCCTATGTCTCACACGGAGTGACTGGTTTACTAGAAGTTTCGTAATTTTGGGGAAAAACTATGTATGGTATTGATTGATGAGTTTTTAATTATAGGCAACTTACCGCTCTTTTGTTAAATTTATTTCAAGTCCTTGTTGAGTATTTACGACCTATAGGGCAACAGATATAATAAGTAGATAGAATAGGTATAGAGACACTCACAGTGTTTCAGTTCTTTATAAACATTTCAAACAATTAACAAATGTTTTTTATTCCTTAACTTCCAATTTATTTATATGATATTCCGTAATAAATTACAATAATTATATATCATACAAACAATATAGTTATAAAACAACATTGTTTCCTATATTTGGCAAAAAATACATTCAGGGTTAAACGTACCATTAAAAATCGTACACGCGTTATTACAAGTAATTAAGCTTTAGCTTTTTATTTGTAACTGCCTTCGCGCGGTTTCACCCACGTAGTCCCCGTTCTCGTAGGAATAATGGGTTAAAATATAGCCTATGTTACTCGTGGATAATGTAGCTTTGACAGCCCGGTTGGCTTTTGGGTTAGTGACCCTGACTCTCAAGCCGCGGGTCGTGGGTACGATTCCCACCCAGGACAAACATTTGTATGCATGAATATGTCTGTTTGTCCTGTGTCTGGAAGTAAATATCTATATAAGTATGTATTTAAACGTAGTATATGTAGTATATCAGCTGTCTGGTTACCATATCACAAGCTCTGCTTACTTTGGAATCAGAATGGCCGTGTGTGAAAAATGTCCCAGGATATTTTATTTTTTAGCTTTCGAATGATGAAAGAATTTTTATAAACGGTCCAGTAGCTTTTGACCCTATTCAAACAAAAGTTTTCCTCTTTATAATATTAGTATAGATAAAATCCAATATGTAATGAATTAAAAAATGCTTGAAAGGAACACGAATAAAGATATTTTTGGTATTAGTAACGTATGAAAAAAGTAAAGGAGCTCGGTATTCTGGGAAGGTATTCGCGGGTGATGTAACCCGCTGTATATTTACAACCAGTTTTGAACCTCAGATCCGATCCGATCCGCTCCGATTGATCCGATCCGCCAGATTACTGCGCGATGTATCTTGATATTTGATATTTGACGGAGAGTTCACACGATTATTTTATATCTCTGAAAAGAAATTATTATTCTGATTTCATTTATTACTCGGGTGGTCAGACTTGACCTCATAATAAAACCTAGTTGTCGTAAAGTATAGCTATTTATATATGCTTGTAATATGGTAACCAGATAGCTGATATACTACGTATTCTACTTTTAAATACATACTTATATAGATAATTACATCCAGACACAGAACAAACAGACATATCTACTCATGCATTCAAATGTTTGTCCTGGGTGGGATTTGAACCCACGACCGGCGGCTGTTGCCCAAGCCGCCGGGGGTCGTGGGTGTGAAAGTTATTATTTATTTGAAAGTTTAATTCGTACAAATTTACTTTGGTTTCGATGCTAGTGATAGATACATTATAATGTACCCATAATAAGGTATATATACCTTCATAATACTTATTTTCCTCTTCTTATGTTTTAAGCTAAAGCCTCCTAAATAATTTAAATAAAAACGTATAATTCACACACATAATAAGGTATTATAACATAATAAAATCGGTTTTTACCCATAGTTATACGCAAATTATTTACAAACCAGTTTCCCTACATAAGTTTTATTAATGAAGGACTAGTGGCTCCCCGCGGTTTCACCCGCGTACCCAGGAGATCTTCCATTTTCTCGTGATGAAATGTAGCCTATGTCCTTTCTCAGGCTCTGTACTATCCGCGTATCAAATTCCATTTAAAACTCTGACAGACAGGGAGTTACTTTCGCATTTATAATATTAAGTAGATACTTAAGTATAGATTTATTGAATGAAATAAAGGTGCTACATATTTAAAGTAAATTTAAGGAAGATACTAAGCATCAACAGAAACTTATAACTCAATTAAAAAAACAACCTCATTTTTTAATTAGCAAACAATAGAACGTATGGGTATATCATGAAACAATGGTCAAGTTACAGTAATATTGTTGGGGTCACCGCAGGGGCGGGGCGGGGCGGGGGCCGGCCCGGGACGGAAGCGTCTGTCCGTCTGTTCCCATGAGCCACCATGGGAATACCATTGTTCACATACAGTTAGAAATGGCCACGTTAATAATTACTATGGTTAACCAAACCGGCGACTTATTAGCTTTGTTTAAATGATAATTTATGCGAAAGAAAAATACCACTCTACATGGAAAGGTGGCAAATATTTGACTGTTTTCTTTGCATGTAAAAAAATATTTCTTCGTTTTATGGTCTGCAATTAAAGCGCCTCCCGAGAAATTGATATTTTGCTTATGTTTATCTCCGTACTTCAAATGCACAACCAGATGAGCTAGAGTAGCGTGCAACATTTTAAAGCATAAGTGTAGGTAGGTATATATGTATATCCTATATATAAATATCCTGAGACATATTTCACACACCGCCAATCTGATTCCAAAGTAAGCTCGAGTTATGCTGATATACTACATAATATTAAGTTTTAAATACATACTTATGTAGATATTAACTAACATCCAGACATAGGAAAAACAGACATATTTATGCACACAAGTGTTTGTCCCGGGTGGGATTCGAACCCACCACCGCCGGCTTGAGAGTCAGGCTCACTAACTACAATGGCAACCGGTCTGTCAGTTTATATAGCAGTATATTTTATGTCCGAAAGTATTGTCTATTTTTAAAGGTACAAATTTATACCATCATATGGTATGAAGAGTGTATATCCTTAATCAACATGTTAGAAACGTCAGACAACCAGGCTCTACAAATGTCCATTTGTAAAGAATAACGCTATTATTTCTACTAAACCAACGCCTTATTAAAACCTAAAATTATAATCAGATAACAAAAATATGCTTTCATACATGAATGTTATTCTTCTGCTCGTGTGACAAAGGTAAACTATACCTCCTAAACTGCAAACCGTAATACTACGTTACAGTTCGTTACACAAAATAAGGTCAGTGTCGCTTCACTCTTATATATACCTAATGTTATATTTGGCATCATATTACAAAGGTAGGTAGATATGTGTGTAGTGTGACTAGTGTGTATCATCATCTCTGTGGGAAAGCGAATTAAGTAAATATACGAGCACTATATTTTAACGCTTGTAAGAAACGGGCTATGAAATTCAGTCGTTAAAGTTTTTAATTTGGGTTTAAGACACTTAAGTATATGGCTTTCTCCTCTTAAATTTTTAATATATTGTGTATTATTTAGTATTTAAAGGCTTAGGTTTTATTCAATAAATTATTGAAATCTTATGAAGGTAATGTGAAATAGTAAGCGATGAAATCAATCGAATTTTGTAAGACTGATTATTATGACTGATGGAAATTTTAGTTTGTTAGAATTGAAAACCTCAAGCGTAATGTTTGATACTTAAATTTGTTTATTTTACCGACATATCGTGCGCATTATGCGAACTCGAGGGCGAACAAAACTATGGTTATTTTATTTCCCACACAGTGCTTAGCTCGTGATATGCGGTTAGCCGGTCGGTTGGTGGTCACCCACGCGAGTAGGATCACCACAAGTTACATATTAGGTATACCTATTACCTATATTATACTTATTTGATATTGCATGCTTGTTTCTGCAGATAATACTTCGAGTTATTGATTTTCTTAAAGTACGAGTAATAAGCTAATTTTAAATATAGTCTATAAAAGGTAGGAAACAATAGGTGGTACTTGTGCGGTTTTCACAATCTATTAAGAGGAATTATACTGGCAGATATTTTTTGTAGATTATAGGTATGTAGGTATATAGTGGACTGTATGGTAATTTGAATGAGTATGTTGGGAACGTTCTATTCTGCAATTTCGACAAATGCAATTGAACACCACCTACCTTTAATCACTTCCAAGGGGGTGAAGAACAGGCACCAGAGTCTTAGCCTACTGTATGGAGTCCAGACACCAGAAATAAGCACGGCAATCACAGTAAAAAAAACACAGTCTTGGAAATGAGCACTGCACGGCAATGAGGAACAACACAACACTCATGTAGTTGATAGAACGTCTATCGTTGAGGATCTGACACGGTCACGATGAGTAGGTAAAGGAACGTCCTTCTCTCACGGCGCTTAAATGCATCCTGCCTGCTCGTTGCAACAACGAGTTATATTCCCACCCTCAGATCGAGTTCAGTGGTGAATCAAAACTACCCTCATGGTAATGCAGAAATCGAACAATAGGTACTTGTTTACATGTTTCCATGTTTACATGTTACCTTTTTCGGCATAAAACCGAAAAAGGTGACATGTAGTAGACAGTCAGTACTCTAAATGAGTAATTTTAGATAAATTTATTATTGTTATCTAAAACTGTTTTTATTGTTTTTGTATTTTCTTAAATTGCTTTGTCTCAAATATAATTTCTATATATACATGTAATACATGCTATCAAGTTTGATTGGTTCGCCTTCGCTGAGTATTCATTCCCAGAAGTGAAGTGATTTATGACTGAAAGAACAATTGCCCGAAAATTATTGTCGACGCGACGCCTCGGGAACCGCCGAAAGGGATCCGGACATTCGTAAATTACTTCGCCAATTTATTTGCCATTCCGCTAATTTAATGTAGGTATTTGAATCTTGTCTGTACCTACTTTATTTTATTATGGAATATTGCGTAATGATATTTTTATAGTTTGCAAGCCAGTATTAACCCATGTTGCATGCAATTCATATAATAACTAGTGGACCAGGCAGACTTCGTTCTGCCCACCAGCGCCACCTGCCGGGTCCAAGTATATGTAAGCTATCCTATCTCTCAAGTTGGATCGAACTGCACATGGTGTGCGAATTTTATTATAATCGGTTAAGTGGTTTATGAGTCCATTGAGGACAAACATTGTGACACGAGATTTATATATGTCAGCGCGTATTATAATAAACAAAGTGGCGCCACTGTCTTGTGATTCAATCAAAAACAATAATACAAAAACACGTGCAACAATCGTGAATCATCAACAAGTGCACGCCATCTGCCGGCAAACTCGTCAACGACTACTACGATTTGCCTATAAAAGGCCGCGTTGACGCTCCGGAGCTCAGAAGAGGAGTGCCAAGTGTCCCGTTCCAGCGAAAAGTGAAAAGTCCAAGTACCGTGTAGCCGAGTAGCTGTGAGCGACCCTCCGAACGGATCTCGAATCCCCCACGCGACCGTAGCCGACTTCGCTCGAAGCCGCCCTACTTGCGCCCGCGCAACGCGCGGAGGGGAGCCCCTCAAAGTCCGACGCCAGCGTCCCACCAGGTGATGGGACGCTAGGGATCTCGGAGGACACTCTCCCACACCACGCCACTACACCTTCCGGCATGAGCAGCCGACAGCCGACGTCGGGCCGAGGAAACTCGCGCCCACGCCTGCAGTCCGCCTCTGCCGCCGACCAGAAGGCCGCCGGCTCCAGAGCCGCCGCAGGCCGTGCACCAGCTGCAGCCGCCCGTCCGGGCGTTCCGACCGCCAGGCTTTCTGACGGTCCGACCGCCCGAGAGCGCACCGCCGCCCCGCAGCCTACCACCACCACGACAGCCGCGACCCGGAACGCGCACGCCGCACCGTTGCAGGCGACCGCGACCGTGACCGCGCCTTCCGACCGCCCGTCTAGAGTGTCGCCCGCGCTGACCCAGACGCGAGCCTCACCCCTCTCACCAGCAGTGTCGGTGACATATGTCCCGGCGCTGAGGAGCACCACGCCGCCCTTCCTGGCGCCGCGCCCGGTGCCCTCACCGACCGCGACCGCCCTCCGCGCCGCGTCACCGCAGACCGTGCGAGCCGCCTCGCCGCAGGCCCCGTCTGCCCCCGCGCCGCACGTCGCCACCCCTCACCCTGCCTCACAGCAGATGCCGCCTCCCGCGCCCGCGAGCGCGCAGCCGACGCGTTCGCGGCCCGAAAGCCGCGCCTCGAGCCGCGCGCCGCTGTCGCGGAGTGGATCGACCGCCTCGGAGATCTGGGAGAGATTCATCATGGAGACGGACTTTCCCGGACAGGAGACCGCCACCCAAAACCCTGCATCTCAGCAGTTACCGCCCCCCGCGCCCGCGAGCGCGCAGCCGACGCGTTCGCGGCCCGAAAGCCGCGCCTCGAGCGGCGCGCCGCCGTCGCGGGACAGCTCGACGTCGTCGCTTGCCAGGTGGCTGAACAGCCAGCCAGGATGGCAAGAGCTTTTTGCAGACGACGCGCCCCGAACACCCTTCCGCACACCGCTCCCCGCTGATATCCCCGCCGCCATCGCCGGCTGGAAGGCCGAGTTGGCAGCGGCAAAGCACCTAAAAAGCCAGGGGTTACTCCATGGGGAGTTCTGGCTAGACGTGATGGCAAGTCTGAAGGCAAAGGGAGAGACCCTCAAAAACGGCCCTCTCACCACCTCCGCCGCCACACTCACCCCCGTCACTCCCGCCACCGCCGTCCGAAGCCGCAGACCGCGCAGCCCGGAGGAGGTAGAGGGAGACAGCGCACTCGTATGTGCGACAGAGACAAAGCGCCACTGTCCATCACAGATGGCAGCACCAGTGCCGACGCCGCATCAACAGCGTGAGCCGAAGCGCACCCGCCTCGCCGTTGACCAACCCCCGACGCCAACCACCCCGAAGACGCCGACCGTCTCCTTCGCAGAGGCGGTCGCGAGCAGCAGCCCTCCGCCCACGCCCGGAACATCGAGCCAGACAGCCCCCAGCGCGCCGGCCACTGTCCAGGACGCCACGAAGGGCGGACAGGTCGCAGGGGGGAGCAAGAATCGCTACCCCCCGTTAGTCGTAGAAAAGATGCCGAACTGGGCGTCCCATTTCCGGACGCTCAAGGAAAAATTAGGCCGAGCACCAAACGCCCGCCCTTTCGGGCAGGGAGTAAAGTTTTCGCCAACTGAGGACCACGAGTACCGGCTGATCCAGCGGTACCTCACCGAACTGGAAAAAACAGAGAACGTCTCGTGGTTCTCTTACTCCCTGCCGGCGGATCGGAGCCTAAAGGTGGCCATTAGGGGGCTGCCAGTGGACACCGAGCCCGCCGACATCACAACCGAACTCTCCGCGCGCGGTTACGAGCCGGAATATGTACGCCCCATACGCGCCAGGCGCGGGCGCCCGGGCTGCATATTCCTGGCAATACTGAGACGCACTCCGGGCCTCACCCCGGGCATATATGACACAGATGAGCTCCTCTGTATGCCCGGTGTCAGGATAGAGGCCTGGAGAGCTAAGGCGGGACCTAGCCAGTGTCACAGGTGCCAACAGTTCCGCCACAGCAGCCACAACTGCCACAGGCGGCAGGCGTGCGTACGCTGTGGCGAGGAGCACGCGGCCCGGGACTGCAAGAGGGCCCGCGAAGTGCCGGCCACCTGTGCCAACTGTGGAGGTCCCCATCCAGCAAACCACTCAAGCTGCCCAGTTTACAAGAAAGAGGCCCGTAACAAACGGGCCGGCACGGTCGCCATCTCTGGGGGAGAACGGCGAACGGCTGAGCCCATACCCGCCCCCGGACCAGAGGTACTAGAACATGAGAGGCCGAGTACCTCACTCATGGCGGCCGCGAACGCACCTACCGCGCGCGGCAGCACCTCAGGACCGGAAGCGACCATCAAAAAACGCCGGAGGAGGCGCCGCGGCAAAAAGCCCCGCCCCGTGGAAGAGGAGGAGCCCAGGACTCAAGCCCCAGTGGCCCCGCCCCCCGCGACAGTAAACACCACGGCACAGAAGCCGCACCACCCTCGCCGACCGGCACAAGCGCCGGCGACCACCACGGCGGCCACTGAGGGCAGGCCTCCACGCATCAGCAGCGACAGGCTAGCTGTAGTGGAGGCCGCCATCGATGTACTACACCGAGTCCTGGTAGCACTGAGGGCGGGGGAAGACCCCGCCAAAGTGGTCCTGAGAGGCATGGGGGAGCTCATGTCCAATTTCGGATAAGCCCCGCCCTCGGGACCTCGCTCCGGAGCGCCCGCGGCCCCGATGCCGCACCCCTCCGGCTGAAGTAAACCCAACCGACGCCCACACACCCAAGGACCCACCCGTTTTAACGGGCGGCGCTTGAAACCCCGGGCAGGGGGCATAGCCCCGGAACCGGCTCCGCAAACCCCTTCAGGGGGGTTTGAGATGACCACAGTCGGAGCTCAGAAGTGAACGAGTCGCCGTGCGAGACGGATCGTTCCTGCGAGAATTATAACGCTCTGAGTTCTTAGTTTGAAATTGTGATTATTATTGTTTGAATAAATTAATTACTTAAATTAATACAAGTTTTCATTTTCATTATGGCATCGTCTCCGAATCCTGGCGAAAGACCTAAAACTCCAACATCAGAAGTCGGGACACCACGTGATAAGCAGTGCCAGAATGACGTCATCCAGTTTGTGGCAAATACTTTTAAAGATGCAATGAACGATATGATGGCTCAATTATCATATGATCATCGCACAACTATGACGGAGATGATCAATAGTTTAAAATCGGGAGCAAATAAACGGGTAAGAATTTCAGATGTCTACTTTCCTTCGTACGATCCTGACAGTGGATCCGATGTACGAGATTGGGTGGATTTAATTTCACGCACCCAAAATGAATATGGGCTACAAGACCTTGAAGTACGGCTCAAAGCTGCCGGCGTCCTGCAAGGACGTGCAAAAACTTGGGCTGACAGTAGCCTTCTTCGTACCACAACTTGGATAGAAATGCGAGATGACATGTTGCAGACTTTTGGACCAGAATCCAGGTATTTTGCGGATGTTTTACGTTACAGAAATTATACCCTGGATGATGCAGATAGTATTCAAGATTATGTCTCAAATGTATGGCGTATGTTTAAAAGAATTGTAAAACCAAATATAACAGAACAAGATGCTGTGGAATTTGTGATTGGTAGTATTGGTGATGAACGAATACGCACAGAACTTTTAAATAGTAAATCAAATTCTGTTCCTGAGCTGATAGCAATTGCCAAGACAATGCGCAAACGTAAAAGTAATCTACCAAAAGAAACGGAAAACTCTAAACGTCCTCGCCTAGATTCTTATCGTGACAGACCTAATCTCACATGCTACGTTTGCGGTAAAACCGGACACTTTGCTCGACGTTGCTTTGAAAATGCATTACGACGTGGGACATCTACAACAATCGAAAGATCAGCCACATCTTCTTCAACGGATACTTCTGTACAGTCCACCAAGGAGTGCTCTTACTGCAATGGTAAACGGCATACAGCAGAAACTTGTTTTAAAAGAATTGCCGATGAACAACGAACCAAGAAAATCAACCTTTGCCAGAGCCATGAAACAAGAAAATCAAATATTATACTCATTCAAATTGGACAAAACGTAATGGAGTGCATTTTTGACAGTGGAGCTGACTGTTCATTAATTCAAGAGAGCGTAGCGTCATGTGTTCCTGGTCGAAGGAAAAACGTAACAAAATGTTTAAAAGGTATTGGACCAGTTCCGGTTTATTCTCATACACAAATAACAACTGACTGCAAAATCAATGAAATGATTATCCAAATGGAATTCTGTGTAGTACTTGATCATCAGTTACCAGCGAAGATTTTGATTGGAAGAGATCTGCTCATGATTCCTGGAATTAAAGTGGAGCTATCGATTAATGGCACAGTTGTCAGTCGCGACGAAGATTCATCTATTGTCTTTCCAGTTCAGCTAATTAATGCAAATGAGATCAACATAAATACAGAATTATGCGGAGAAGATTATGATGCATTAATGCAAGTATTAAACAAATATCAATATGCTTTCGTTGAGGGCACTAGTTCAAACAGAGTGACCACTGGTGAGCTATCTATTAGACTGAAAAATCCAAGTAAGGTCGTAGAACGGCGTCCCTACCGAATGGCACCAGTGGAAAAAGAAAAGGTTCGACAAATTATTCAAGATCTTCTGGATAATAAAATTATAAGAGAAAGCAATTCTCCATTCGCGAGCCCTGTAATCTTAGTAAAAAAGAAAAATGGACAAGATCGCCTTGTTATTGACTACCGAGACTTAAATTCTAATACGATCAGGGATCACTATCCGTTACCACTTATCAACGACCAACTTGATCAACTTTCTAATGCAAATTACTTTTGTTGCCTCGATATGGCAGCCGGATTCCATCAAATTCCTGTGGCTGAAGATTCCATTGAGAAGACTGCATTCATTACACCTGACGGGCAATACGAATACTTAACCATGCCTTTCGGATTAACTAATGCACCCTCCGTGTATCAAAGATCTATTAACAAGGCGTTAGGATCATTAAGAGGCGAGTCAGCCCTAGTTTACATGGATGATGTTCTCGTGCCAGGAAAATCAGTCGCTGAGACTTTGCATCGATTAGACTTGGTATTGGAAGCACTCAGCAAATCTGGATTTGCTATAAATTTGAAAAAGTGTTCCTTTCTGAAGAGATCAATTCAATATTTGGGATACATTATAGCCGATGGAAAAGTGAGACCAGATCCTTCAAAAGTTGATGCTTTGGCAAAATCACCTATACCGGAAAACATCAAACAACTTCGTCAGTTTAATGGATTAGCTGGCTATTTTCGTCGATTTGTCCCAAATTTCTCATCAGAGATGGCTCCATTATATGAATTAACTAAAACAGGAGTAAAATGGGAGTGGACCGAACACCATGAAGCTGCACGTATGAAAATTATCAACTATCTATCACGAGCACCACTTCTCACCATCTTTCAAGAAGGTTTACCTATAGAACTCCACACGGATGCGAGTGCATTGGGATTCGGCGGAATATTGATCCAAATCAAAGAAGGAAGACAACATGTTATTGGCTATTTTAGTCAAAGGACAACGAAGGCTGAGTCAAATTATCACTCATACGAGTTAGAGACTTTGGCTGTAGTGAGATCTATAAAACATTTCCGACACTATCTGTACGGCAGAAAATTCACAATTGTTACCGACTGCAATGCCTTAAAAGCATCTCGATACAAACAAGAACTGCTGCCTCGTGTCCATCGCTGGTGGTCCTTTTTACAAAATTACGATTTTGAGGTGGAATATAGGAAAGGAGAAAGACTAAAACACGTCGATTTCTTTAGTAGAAATCCTGTTACCCAGCATATCTTAAGTCTGAAATCTGATAAAAACTGGCTAATAATGGAACAGTATCGAGATCCCATTTTAAGTAAAATAATTAAGGATATTAAAGAGGACAGCAGCGAAGAAACCGATTATTCAATCAAAGATGAAGTTCTATGTCAAAAGGTCAAGCTAGAAAATGGACAAACAAAAACACTGAAAGTAGTGCCGCAATCTTACCAGTGGAGCTTAATAAATCATTACCATGAAGCACTAAAACATTTTGGATGGGAAAAAACGCTTGAAAAACTCAAAGAACACTTTTGGTTTGAGAAAATGAGTTCCAAAGTCCGGAGTTTTGTTGAAAATTGCGTGGTATGTAAAACTATGAAAGGTGCTTCTGGAGCAAAACAAGCTGAATTACATCCTATTGAAAAGATAGCCGAGCCATTTCATACGCTCCACATAGACATCACGGGAAAACTTAGTGGACCGTCATCTAAGAAAGAATACGTTTTTGTAGCGGTTGATGCTTTTTCTAAGTTCGTTATTTTAAAATATGCAACAACGAAAAATCAAGAGTCTGCTTTACGACATCTCAAAGAAATAATATTTCTATTTGGTGCACCCAAAAGAATTATCGTCGATGGTGATGCTGCGTTTATATCCCAATATGAAAAGTACTGTAAACAATATGGCATTGATTTACATCACACTGCAGCGTATACAAGCAGAGCAAATGGTCAAGCAGAAAGGACAATGCGAGTCATCAAAGATGGGCTTACAATAATTGCCAACATGGAAAAATCTCATTGGGAACCCGCTTTAAACACGTTACAATTAGCTATTAATTGCACAATGTCAAAAGCAACTGGGAAAACACCTATAGAACTTTTGATTGGTAAAACTGGATGCGTCCCTCCAGAGCTTATATCAATAATTGATGAAGAAAATGCTAGAATCGAGCCTGAATCCTTAAGAAAAGCTGTTTTTGAAAGGATGACCGAACAAGCAAATAAATCAAAAGCTAAATTTGACAACACTAAAGCAAAGGTAAAGAGATTTGAAAAAGGACAATACGTTTTAGTGAAGGAACCAGTCAGACTAGGCACTAAATTAAGTCCGAAATATGGTGGCCCTTATGAAATTAAGAAAATACTGCCTAATGATCGCTACGAAGTTAAGAAAATTACAGGCCGCGGTCGACCTAGAAAGGTAGTCCATGAAAATTTAAGAGCTGCTCCTAATTTTGGGAAACAAAATGAAACTGCCGTGTCAGCAGATGAAGTTGGGCGAGAAATAGTACAAGAAACTGATGCAGATCCTGATATGACTGAACCTGAGAATTAACAAATTATCGTAGTTAAGTATTTTTTTGGTTATTTTGTTTTGAATTTGATTGAGTTTGTTCACCAGTGTCGAGACTGGGTGTTCCTATTATAAAAGGCGTCGAGGCCGTAACTGTGATCGCCAGTGTCGAGACTTGGTG
The DNA here is from genome assembly GCA_905147785.2 of Thyatira batis. Taxonomy (NCBI): domain Eukaryota; kingdom Metazoa; phylum Arthropoda; class Insecta; order Lepidoptera; family Drepanidae; genus Thyatira; species Thyatira batis. The sequence continues at coordinate 12,147,825 of LR990489.1, forward strand.
TTCCTGTTATAAAAGGCGTCGAGGCCGTAACTGTGGTCGCCAGTGTCGAGACTTGGTGTTCCAATTATATAAGGCGTTGAGGCCGTAACCATGATCACCAGTGTCGAGACTGGGTTGTTATGATACTGCAAAACATTTTTATTACAGAATTGACGCAGAGACGCGTCTTGTGCAGTATGGCCGTGTCAGCGCGTATTATAATAAACAAAGTGGCGCCACTGTCTTGTGATTCAATCAAAAACAATAATACAAAAACACGTGCAACAATCGTGAATCATCAACAAGTGCACGCCATCTGCCGGCAAACTCGTCAACGACTACTACGATTTGCCTATAAAAGGCCGCGTTGACGCTCCGGAGCTCAGAAGTGAACGAGTCGCCGTGCGAGACGGATCGTTCCTGCGAGAATTATAACGCTCTGAGTTCTTAGTTTGAAATTGTGATTATTATTGTTTGAATAAATTAATTACTTAAATTAATACAAGTTTTCATTTTCATTATGGCATCGTCTCCGAATCCTGGCGAAAGACCTAAAACTCCAACATATATATTAAGATTTTATAACAAACACAGGGAGTTGGTACCTTACTTAACTTACCTACTTAATCAGCCCGGAACTGCTGAGCATAGGCCACCTTCTTTTTTCGCCACTTTACACGGTCCTGCGCCAATCTTATCTTATCCAATCTTATCCTACTCATGTAAAACGTAGTTTGTGAAGTATAATATATGTACTTATAGTAGATATTTTATAAAGATCAAAAAAGCATACCTACTACAACATAAAAGGATATTGATTAGTTACCTTACTACTTACTTATGAATATATAATTTTTTTTTATAATTTTTATTTTTATGTAAGTAGTTTCGAATTGAATCTCACTGCAACCTCACATAATAGAGCCACTAGTGGCATGATACAGGTTCTTATATCGGAGCTGTTAGTGACGTCACTTTATCGTTTTTCGCCATGTAGGGCGGGCCTCTTATTGGACGAAGTCATCCATCATAATGCCTATAAGGCGACTGAAATTACTCTTTTTAGATATGTATTTAATCATAAGTGTGGTAATCTATATATAAGTTTTGCCCTAGATAAAATATATTAACTGAGATCTACACCTGGCTCAAAGATTTTTTTTTTCTATTCTTGTGTAAAAATCTTTATGCGGTTCACAGAATACACCTATTTATCTAGTTTCAATAAGCTCTTATATTTTCGGTAAAAAATGGCTGTGACATACGGACGGACGGACAGACATACATGACTAATCTATAAGGGTTCCGTTTTTTGCCATATGGCTACGGAACCCTAACAAAGATTCACAGTATCCTAAAAGGGAAACCAAAAGACTAACAAAACAACAAAACGTAACCAAACCAAACGTAAATAAGGGACGAGTTTTGCATTTACAAAAAGACAACAATAAAATAACGTTTACGAAAACATGTAATGAAAGTTTAAATCGAGACAGGGAACGATGTAAAACTGTAATCTGGTTGCGAGCCCACTGCGGACTGGTTTCGGTTTTTATTGCACATGCGCCTGCGCATCGCGCCTAACATACCCGTTCACCACAGCTTTAATATTGATTACTTGAGGTATATTACCTGGGTTTAATATTGCAGAGTTATTTACAAAAAAAAAATGGTCATAACACGGCGACGCTCTTTTCTTAGCCACGATACATTTTGTTAGAAATTTGGGGAATTAGCTACCAAATAGTGCCAGAAGACTAATAAACATAAATTAGGCCTAGCAAAAATTATGCACCTACATTACATAGCGACAACTGTACATTATAATGATGTAACAAACATCAAATTCCATCACTGAGACTATTTCCTAATACAATATCAGCAAAATTATTCATTAATCAAATTGGCGGTACTTGGCTTTATCCTTAGCATTTACTGGTCGACCATATATCTGATGCCTGAGGCTGTGTGACTGAAAAGAATATTCTTTCAGGGTTATACACAGACAATGCTGCTGCAAGAATATTTAGCCAACATGAACGCAGCGCAAGAGCACTTGGTATGTAAAATATTGACCTACTGGTTCTACCTGGTTAAATATCCTGGGACATTTTTCACACACGGCCAATCGGATTCCAAAGTAACATTCAAAGTGAGCTTGGTGTTATGGTAACCAGATAGCTGATATACTACGTTTTAAATACATACTTATACATTATTTACATCCAGACACAGAACAAACAGACATATTCATGCATACAAATGTCTATCCTGGGTGGGATTTGGACCACGACCGGCCGCGGCGGCTTGAGAGTCAGGGTCCAACAGCAAAGCCAACCGATCTGTTTAATATTTTACATTTATTCGAAATGAAAGGCTCTGAGGTCCTAAATCTCATTCCAGGTATCCCGGAACTTCCCCACGGTTGTCTATACGAGGGGCGGTGGTTCACAGAGGGCACGGCTGTGTCAATGCCAGACGCGTGCTTGAACTGCATGTGCGCACGAGGAGCGCTCTCGTGCCGGCGACGTGCATGCGCCTTGCTGCCCGACCCGCCGCCGCATCGCTGCCACGTGCTGCACCGTAAGGGATCTTGCTGCCCGGAGCTGCACTGCCCAGGTAAGGTCATGACCAGGAAGGTGGATTTGTTCGGTTAGATGGAGTCATAAGTAAAGAGGCTTTTATCACAAGTTTTAAGAGGTAAAGCTTGACACTTTGGATAACCGTTGAGGTTTCACAAGCTAGATTGGACAGGTCATGTGATAGTGATGAAATTGCTGTCCCAAGAAGAAGTAGTCATCAGATTTCATGACATGCTGCAAGAATTTTAGTACTTATAGTACAGTTTAACAGGGTCATTAAATTTTCCAATTCCAGATGGAGTAACATTAATGGAACACGAAGCGTCTTCTAGAATCGAGAACGAGGACTTTTCCGATATCGCTACACCGGCTTCTCTGCAGCACGGTAAGCCATCTTCTTCGGTTACGTTACCTCATCATTGGTCACCACAAGCCGCCTAACCAGCTGTTTTTTTAATGGACTAGAACATTGTGCGGTTTTTCGCAGCAGTCTTCGCCAAAAAAATAAATAAATAATCATTTATTGTTGTCTCACCTCTTCCATTTCTAAACTACGTTATATCATGGTCTAATTTACAAAAAACTTCTAGACAACGCAACTAACAAGGATAGGTGGGCCCCACAGGCATGGATCGCTTAGCTCAAGTAGGTAGTCTTAATCCATCACTGTTCTAACCGGGTGATGTAACTGGAGTGTTTCCAGCGTGCGTGGAGGGCGGCACGGTGTTCGGCGCGGGGTCGGCTCTGCGGGCAGGTGCGGCGTGTGAGCAGTGCTACTGCCTCGGCGGCGCGCGGCGCTGCGTGCGGCCGCGCTGCCTGCCGCCGCCGCCGCGCTGCCGTCCTCGCGCCGCGTCCGGCGCCTGCTGCCCGCAGCGGTACTACTGCGACCATACGTCTACACCGGCGACGACACAAGATGAAGATATACACAAACATGGTAAGCTCAATCACTAACCTCTGTAGAAGTTCCTCGGTACTTGATCCATAACATATTTACAAGCTCAATCTATATAGGTACTATTAAAAAAACCCGTAAATGTTAACAGCCAAAATAACCAATGCAAAGGTTTCAAATCGAATGTTAAAGTGCGTTGTCACTTATTGTCGATTTTAATGTTCGGTTCGAAATGTCGTTTTTGCTGAGGAGAGCCGACAATAAACTTAGCAATTAGGCAGTCTTTTCAAAACCAATTCTAATAGTTTATATTACAATAATGTCGGAGAGCGAGTGCTATATTCAATAAATAAAAATATATCTATTTAAATTTGTTCCCGCGCACATTTAACAAACTAGTGGCTTCCCGCGGTTTCACCCGCGTGCCCAGGAGATTTTCCATTTTCCCGGGAAGAAAATTAACCTATGTCCTTTTTCAGAGTCTAGATAGACTATATGAGTCCCAAATACCATTTATATCGGTAGTTTTCAATTTCAGTAGTTTTAGCGTGAAAGTGAAATAGACGGTCAGACAGAGATACTTTCGCATTTATAACAATAGTTAGCATTATGTATGTATGGTTTGCTTTTCAGATTGTCTGGTGGAGGGTACATGGGTGTCGGAAGGCGAGCGCGTGGTGGGTAATGACACATGTTCGCAGTGCTTCTGCCTGGCAGGCGCGGTGCGGTGCGCGGCGGCGCGGTGCGCAGCGCGCCCAGCAGGCTGTACGCCAGAGCGACGCCCGGGGGAGTGCTGCCCGCACCACTACCGCTGCACGCACGAACCAGGTATACTATCAAGGATAGAGCACATAATGCCGGGCCTCTACAAGCTGCAAGCTACACGCTATCCCGCATATCCAGTATACGCAGACCAAGGATCGTCCTTGCCAAGTCTGACGACGAAACCACAAAAATCCAAGACCAGCTTGCAGCCGGAAACTCATCTCGCAATACACAGCCGCCGCCACCCTACTCTAATACATAAATCCGATTCCGTCCCCACCGGCGAAGACCGTCGCGTCGCGTCGTCCCACCCAGACTCGTCTTGTTAGTGCGGCCCGTGCCGTACCGACCCAGTCCATTCCCTAAATAATGATGTCAAGAGAGTCCCCGTCGCTAGGGGTAGCAGCGACGTCCTGAGCCGAGGCACGGTCCCGCAGGGGACACCCTCGGCGCTGTCGCGTCGATTCTACTTCGGTTGAGAGCCCTCTGCAGTAGCATGAACCTTTCGAAAGAAATTTATTTACTTCAATAAGGACTTCATTCTCATTTCTTTTTTTTTCAGGTTTGTCGGCTCCATATTTCCTATCGGCACCTGACAACGGCCTGCTGCCCGCGAGGTACGAAGACCGAGCATTGCACACATCTAAATCGAGTAAACCGGAAACCACCACCAAGAACACCCTATCGAGCATTTATGCCGTCAAAAACACACCGACTGCTTCCGGCACAAACCATCTCATTGCTACGACAAAAGTTAAAAGGAAAACAAACGAACCTCCACCTGTCAGCTCGAGCCAAAAACCAGTTGAGAATGTTACAACTACGACAGAAAATAGTCAAAAACCGAAATTCGCTGCAAAACTCATAGCTGCTACTGAAGAAGAAATATCAACCACGGAACCTGAGAAGACTTCAACAGAACAACCCGAAGGTTCTGTGAGAATCATGATAAACGGCACTATTAATTGTACTGCGGAGTTGTCCACGTCGCTACCCTTGAATGACACTGATAGAATAATGGCGGAATCTCAACCGCGCATACCTATTGTCAATATCGATAGTATTGAAGCTCACACCTTCTACCCCAATGACATTATCACAGATAGAAATGTAAACGGTGATTTTGATGAAAATGAAACATTTACTATTAATGTGACTAGTTCATTGAGAACGAATACGAGCCACTCTGCTGCTGAAGCCCCAAAGCCTATCCCTGCCGTCACAAAAATAGCTCTAGCACCGAGTTCAGTGGATGCAACAAATAGCTCTAAAAAAACTAAAGGCGACTATGACTATGATTATACAGAGCCGACTCTACCGCCGTCACTTCCTAATTTAAAGTAAGTATTAATACCATTTAAGTATTTGTAAAATGTTTGTTATTTCTTCATAGTAAAATCGTAATTTTTATAGTAGCATAAAATATAAACATCTGCTATCGGAAATACATTTTTAACACTAGTTCAGAGAACAGAGGTGTCGTATAATATACGACATATTAAGTTTGTTGTATTTATATAGTGAACTACATTATATTAAAATGCGTCTATTAGCAGAATTATTACATAAACCATGTATGCTTTTTTCAGGATTATTCCATTCGTAGCAGCCGACGCGGTTGTCGATGAGGAAACGTCAAAAGAAACATTAACATATCCAATGCTAGAACGGGAGGACAAATTCCCGATATACTATCCAAGTGACAATAAGGAGGCTCCTTACGCCACTAGAAGAGAGGATGTGTACAACCCTACTCAGTACCCTGTTTTTGTATCAGGAAAGGATCAGTACCCGAGCTTGACCCACGAAGTAGATCTCACCGACACTGGGTACTCTAACATGCATAACAATGTAGGGACCATGCATGAATATACTGTAACCACATCGCTTGGAAACCGAATCTCTGAAGTAAAGAAAGCAGTGTCTAAGGTGCCGAGTTCGAGTACAACATTTAAACTTGAAACACCAGCTGTCAATTTGTTTTCGCCGCCAGTTGAAACCGAAGGTATACAAACAAAAAAATATCCTGGGACATTTTTCACACACGGCCAATCGGATTCCAAAGTAAGCTTCAAAGTGAGCTTGTAATATGCTAACCAGATAGCTGATATACTACATATACTACGTCTTAATTACATACTTATATAGATATTTACATCCAGGCACAGGACAGAGATATTCATGCATACAATGCTTGTGCTGTTTTATGTCAGCAGATTGTTTACAGGCATAGGTCCTTCTGATGGTAAGTGGTCATTGCCGCTTATTACCTAGTACCAGGGGTATTGTCGATGTGATGCCGACCTTCTGTCTAAAACTCTAGAAAGGCTTATTTATCTTTTTACATACGTCTTGTATATTAACCACAATAATTTGTTATTTTCCAGGAGGCTTCATACCAAAAGGTCCCGGAATAATGGATGACTTTTATTCTGTCTATTCGAGCACACCGGCGTCATCTGTACCGCATCTTACTACGTCAATGCAATTAGATGTTGATAAAGGTTACTGTTTTCCATATCTATACTAATATTATAAAGAAAAAAGATTTGATTTTTTGTTTGTTTCGAATAGGCTCTGAAACTGCAAGACCGATCGGAATAATTCTTTCACCAATAGAAAGCTACGTTATTTGTGAGTGTGAATTTTTATCGATGTATTCCTACGGGAACTACGCGGGTGAAACCGCGGGACGGACGCTTGTACCACCAAAGACAAAAAATACAGACATATAAGTAACAATTAAACTTAATTAAATGCACAAGTGGCGGTCTTATCGCTAAGACCTACGTGATGATTACCTATATAGTGATCTACAAAAAAATTTTTTTCAGGAGAGTGCTTAGCAAACGACGGTAGACGGATACCAGAAGGAGGCACCATTTCGCTCTCTTGTTCCGAGTGCGCGTGCGCATGGGGGGAACTGCACTGTTCCCCGCGACCCTGCCTCACCCCACCGGGCTGCAGGAGACGACCCGCTTCCACCAGCACCGGCGACCTGTGCTGCGGGGATCTCATCTGTGATGAAGGTATGCGATATAAATATCCTGGGACATTTTTCACACACGGCCAATTGGATTCCAAAGTAAGCTTCAAAGTGAGTTTGTGTTATGGTAACTAGATAACTGATATACTACATATGCTACGTTTTTTATATGGATATTTACAATCAGACACAGAAAAACGGACATATTCATGCATACAAATGTAAGTCCTGGGTGGGATTCGAACCCACGACTGGCGGCTTGAGAGTCAGGGTCACTAACCACAAAGCCAACCGGTCTGTCAAATATCCTTTAGCAAACTCTTAAAAATATATAGATACATTCCAGATTTTATTTGCTTACAGAAAAAAATACAACATTACCACCGAAAACCACGACAGAGAAACAAATCTACAACAAAACGGAAATCAAGAACCAAACTGAATCCTCAATCGGTGCACCTTCTAACCACATAAATATGACTAATATAAACAACATTACATTGAACATTAATGAACCAAATAAAACTTTAAGCATGATAGATAATAGTACTATAGCAAATGGCGTTATGAATGTAAGCAGAACTACCGTCGCGACTACCACGACTACGACAGAAATGCCAACTACGAAACCAGTACCCACGACTACAATCCAAACAGAGCATAAAGAAGTACAACCTATAAACAATCATTCACTGGAATACGAAGACGAGGAAGAAGACGAAGGATTTTCATTTGGAAGCGTCTTAAAACTACTTCTCAGCGAGTATGAGTCTACAACAACAGCTCCATATAAAAAACCAACTACAAGGGTTCCTACAAAACCGACTACTACAATTGTAACAACCAAAAAACCACCCCTAAAGCCGTCCATCGCTCCATTTATTCCACTACCTCCTCGTCCATACATGCCGCCCAAAAAAACTACTCAACAGAATACTGTCAATAGAATAGACCACTTGGTACTTGGAGAAGCTACGGCTATAAAGAAGACCACTCCGCGACCTTTAACGACGACTTTGATGCCGGTGACTTTCAAACCGATACCAAATCATATTCAAATAACGACAAAACCTGCACCAGTTAAATCAGAAGAGCCAGTAACAGCTGCTCATGAAGCGAAGCCAGGAATAGGATTACCAGGTGTAGGGCCAGGTCTTCTGAAGCTGGCAGGCTGCAATATCTACGGAACAATGTATAGGGTGGGGAGAATCATAGCTGAGCTCTCAACGCCATGTGAAGAGTGCTGGTGTATGGAGGTAGGAATACAATGCAAGCGACTCAGCTGCTGAAAGCGTCGAAAGTTTCTATTTATTGTACAGTGTATGTCTGTGTGAGCGTTTGTTGTATTGTATATAATAATAAAGGTTTAAGATCTTACTCGACCAATAATATATGACAGCTGGAAATTTTGAATGATAGTTCAAATTCAATTGCTCGCCTGTGTTTTACAAAATAACGTCAATAGATGGCGTTAGTAGTTACTAAAGTCGTTGAACGAATGTTAAATAACTGAAAACTAGTATGTACTTTCAAATAATATGCTCTCTTGAAATATAACTTTTTTATTTATAAAAACAAGTTATCATATATTTCTGGTCGAATATTCTAGAATAAAAAATATTTATTTATAAAATCGCCGGCAATGATCTCATCTCATAGAATTACCATAGATTTGTGTTTCTATTTCTTGTAACACAATAATTTATTAAAGAACATCTGATTAATTTATCAAAGAATACCTACATAATGCATTTAATAAAATACATATGATAAGGTTTGACTTATCCTGCCTCAATATTAATACCTACGTATATAATATAATTTTAGAATAATAATTACCCATAGGTTTATATTAGTTAAGCTTAGTTAATACATTAATAATGCGAAAATAAAATATCAAAACACTTTCTTTTGTTTAACAATTTTACCACTCTTGCCCCTGCCAAAAGTCTTTAGAAAGTAAAAACAACAATAACATTCTCAGTTTCTAAACTGAAATCAACATATTAATAATTCTTTGGAGAAGGATCCGGTAACTCGTTATAGATTCATAAGCAAATATAGAAGAAAGTAGTGTTAGTTACACTATTTATAACTCAATAACGGCCGTACTTATTTGGCTGAAAATTGGTAGGAGTTTAGACACAGGAGACGGATGGATGGATAGGATCCTTTTTATTCCGGGAAAATTGAAGATCCCGGTAACGCGGGTGAAACCGCGAGGAGCCACTAGTTGAATATAAAAACAAGAATATAAACTTAACATTTATTTGGTGTTGACTGAGTATCATGTTGCCACAAAATTATATTTACAATTTCATAGTGACTTAAAGTTAAATATTACATTTTTACTTAAACTGAAAATTATCACAGTGTGATATGTTTTGTGACAAAATATTCTGTAAAAATATTCACACATTTGTTTTTGTCATTTTGGAGTAATAAATTTAATAATATACATGTAGGTAGGTCTGAAATTATTCAGGTACCTAACTATTATAATTACTATTTTAGATGTATGTAAGAGTAAAAGGTATTTTAAGAGAGAAGTGATGCGGAATATTACAGTTTAATAATGCATTTGTGAGGAAAAAGTTACAATTAATTTACTACTCAGATATGTTAACAGCATTATCTCTTTGGCAATGATAAGGTTTATTAATTTCATCAGAAAAAGTTTTTATATAAAAAGTATACATACAGTATTTAAATGACAACATATGCTTAGTACAGGTATATTATTTTTATCTTGTCTATTTAGTTCAGAGGGTGTGAATGGACTGACATCACTTGATGTAATTAATTACATATTAACAGTCAGTCAGTTTTTTATAAAAAAAATTATAAAACAGTATTTAATACAATGACTTTGGTTAGAGCATAACATATCTACTAAAATTACATTCATAGATCTGAAAGGTAGAAAACTGTAATTTAATTAGGGCCATTTTTATACTTGTTTTCTGTCATATGAAGGCCCCAGACAGTATTAGACGAAAGTGGGGTAGGCTCACCTTAAAATTAATTGCAATTTTCCACATTATCCTTAAAATAAATATTAAAATGACAAAATACAGCCAAAGTTTTGATGCAAAACAAGTTAACGGTACGATTTCACAGAAATCAATTGAATTATCCAAAATTTGAACATAACAATAATCTTATTTTGAGAAGCACTTACTTATATCTTAATTCTTATATTTTTGGTTTATACAAGGCCACTTTTAGTAAGTAGGTATAGCATCAAACCATTTCGAATAACTATACCTATTGGTTTTATATTTACATTAATCACATTTGCATGCTGATAAGCAATAATGTGTCAACCCACAAGAGTCAAAAACCAAAATTTTGATATATGTATTTTTATAATACATCACGTATTTAACATTCTACAAGTGTTTCAAGTCATCTAAAACATAAAAAATGGATTTATATTATACAAAAAGTCATAAATCACAAACATCGCATTATCTTAAGACGCCATTTTCTCAAAATCAAGTTTATGAGGGGTAACACATTATTGCTTATCCATTTTTACTTACACAGATGGTTTGTATGTGAAGTGCACACTAACTGCAGAACTATATTTTTACATTACTGCAACTGCATAATGCATGCAGTTCAAATCCATACAATCTATTTAAATTGAAATCCTTAAAACTATTTACTTATAATGCAAGCTGCATACAAAATTTAGTTTGATCATTTACCTTAGAATATGTACTAGACAAAATAATAAGACTAGATTCTTATATTGACTAGATTAAGAGTTTAAATATCTATCACTAGCGCAGGGCTGTAGCAAGAGTCTAATGAGGTAGGGCACTAAGTTACTGGTAGGGCGAAAGTAAAGATTGATGTTGTTTTAAGTTGTGTTTTATAGAGGTGTCTCCATTTGACCGTACTTTTTGACGTCACAAAAATAACGTTGATTTTTTTTTGACGCCCTTTGAGAATTTATCGTAGTTTTTGGTATTTTAAGGTAGGGCATTGTAATTTCAAGGTAGGGCATAGCCCCACAACGCCCCCCCCCCCCTAGCTACGGCCATGCACTAGCGAGATAAAAGTCAGTAATTCGTTGAAAAATTATTTTTCCGTGTCAAAAGCGATTAGTGGTAAATTTATCCATCTTCCTTTAGAATACATGGAAGTTAAGCGACATATGTAAACTTCTTTCATTGCTTGCTATGACTGTAGGCCATACTAAGAAGGCATTTGAGTCAGTACTACCGTTATCGAGATTCGGTCAAATTTGAACACTAGGTATTTACGTTACAATTAAGTGTAAATTTCCATCAAAAGCTATTCTACGGTACGAATAGCGGACGGCAGCGTCAAATTGCACTTAAATTAGAATCACGAAGACATAAATTTAATAGTTCATATTTCGACTTCGTACCAAACACTATAGTACACGGCCGCTGTTACTACCCCAGCGATAAGCAGCGCGCCCGAGACGATGCGACAGACGTGAACGTAACCCTTGGAGTTGTTTTCACCTGGAAATTTACATTTAATTAGTTTCAATAGGAAATTACCTACTACTATATTTGACAGTCAAGTGAAACTGAATAAAGCCGAGTAAAATCTTAAAAAGCTTGAAAATGAAAAATATTTTTAATAGCAAGCACTTATGAATAGTCAGACTCTAACGCTCGGTTCGGAAGGTTGGTTTTGCTGAGAAGAGCCGGCAATAAACTCAGCAATTAGTTACATGCTCTTTTCTAAACTAAGATTTATTTACATATCAAGGAATTAGTTTTACCGACAATATTGTGTATTGGGGAATGTCAAAAAAAAATCAATGACTTATTACAAAAAAAAAATAACAACAAACTGAAGCAGACCAGCCCCCACATGCATCTTACTCATCGCAGGAATACAACACTACATGTAGTGTTATTTGGCTGCGGTCTTCTGTAAGGAGGTACTACCTCCTGGCTGCTCTAAATTCCGAACGGACGAATCCGTTGCACCCTACCTCCTCCTTCTTCGCCATATTTTAGGGGAGTGAGCTTACCAGAGAATACAAGGAATCCTAGAGGGACGCCAACAGCGGCTCCGAGGACGTGCGCCGACCAGGCGACGTTCTCGTAGGAGGAGTCTGCGTGAGCTGCCACCGCCGAGCCGCCAGCCGCCGGAGCCGCGCAGGCCAGCGCCCAGCTCGCCTCCGACGCGCCCAGCACCACTACGCTCAGGGGACGGAACCACCACAGTGGGATGTGACCGAACCTACACAACAAATTGTTCCTGTTATATTCTTATAAATAGTTAGACAATTAATAAAAATAAAATTGTTTCAATAAATATTTGGGTCATTAGGAAAACCAAAACAAAAATACGGGTTTTCCAAAATTTGCGATATTGTGCGCGTTTTCCTAGCAACGACCTACATTTTGTGCGGATGAATCAAACCGCAACCGCAACGGGCTTACTTAATGTAACCACTGCATGCTTGTGGCTTTGAACAAGAAAACCTATGAATATATTTCGTACGAATAAATATACCTACTAAGAAATTAGGTAAGAGCTATTTTAGCTTTTCAGTACCTATTGATTTATAGAAGATATGATTTGCTTAAATCTTTGCAGTTACTTATTGAGACTAACTTAGTAAAAAGTATTTTTAGACGAATACCTATCTATCGGGAAATTTTGCCTATTATGTAAAAAATATAACGAGCGCAAAGCTCTATCTTCGGAGTTTCAGGTTTTCATGTTATTTTTTAGTTGGTTTTTCTGTTTCATTAGTCTAACTCTTTTATTTTTATATAAAGCCCACTACTCTATTGCATGCAGTGGCAACCTATAATTACGGCAACACTCAAGTCTTGATTATAATTGTGTTAGAATTATTGTTGATTGTCCTATCCTACTAATATTATAAATGCGAAAGTTTGTATGTATGGATGTTTGTTACTCTTTCACGCTCCAACGGCTGAAGGGATCTGCTTGAAATTTGGCACAGAGCTAGAATATGTTCTGGAATAACACATAGGCTACTTTTTATCCCGGGAACGCGGGTGAAACCGCGGGGAGCCACTAGTAAATAAATAAATTAACAGTGTTAGTTACCTAATGCACACGTTCGGTAGGTGTGCTGTGAGTAGCGCGTACACCGCGGCCGAGGCTCCTACTACTCGCACGTGGGGTTGGAAGACGCCTGCACCGAGGGCACCAGCAGCTACTCCGCCGCACCACACCACCACCATGCGCCACCAGCCTTGTTCGTGTTCCAGCCGCCAACCGACCTGTAACAAATAATAATTAGCTTAAAAAGAAGAAGAGAAAGAAAGAAGAGGACCTTCTTCTTCGTCCTTTTTAATAGGACAATCTATACTAATACTAGCTGCCCGCTGCCTGTTTCGCCCGCGTTCCCGTTTCTGTGTTCACTTAGGGGTATCAAAAATAGATAGTAGGCGATTCTAAGACCTACTGAATATGCATGTCAAATTTCATAAAAATCAGTCAAGCTGTTTCGGAGGAGTAGGTATGGTAACTACTTACTAACATTGTGACACGAAAATTTATATATAAGATATTATAAATGCGAAAGTAACTCTGTCTTTCTTTCTGTCTCGTTTTCACGCTAAAACTACTGCTTTAAACATAGGTTAGGTACTTTTATCCATGGAAAATGGAAGATCTCCCGGGTAGGCGGGGGAAACCGCGGGGAGAGTTTACAATAGTCGGGTCGTTAAGTCCCTCATATAGATTACAAAAATATTAAACTTACAGCGAGCGCAACTAGCGCATTAAGCGCTAAATGCGTAGGCGATGCGTGTACGCAGCCGTACGTGAGCAGCCGCCACGGCTCCCGCCACCACGCGCCCGGCGACCACTCTAAAGTCGCGCGGAAATCTTTGGACCCTCCTAAGTGTATGCATACCTGAGAAAAACATAAAAATCAATACAAATATAGAAGAATTAAACAGAATTTGTAAAAGCTTGGAACTGAAAACACGCCTGTAGCGGCATCACGTACGTTGTTGGTAATCAATGCAAGGAAACTAGAACAATATCGCTACGACTACGTAATGATTTTATTTTTCAATGGGATTCTATTTTTAGTTTATACGTTGTTTACATGAGTTCTTTCATGTCATCAATACAATAGGTAGATGACATATCATGACTATAAAATGTTTGATGAATAAAATTGCATACTTACTATGACGATAATCATCGATACGATAAAGTACGGCGGCGTCAACAGAGCGATGATCTTCTCCCTTCTTTTCTGAATCTTTGTCTTTTTCTGTGCCTTCAACGAGTCTGGCCTTTTGGGATATTTGTTGTGTTTTTTCGTGGCTTTGGATACGTTCAGCGTGATGCCAGATTGAAGCGAGTTGATCATTGGTTCTGAGGGTAGGAGGCGTCTGTTCTCGCCGGGGCTGTTGGAGGGCTCCCCGGGCCGTTCGGCCTCGGTCCAGGCCAGGGCCGGAGCCGGGGCCTCGGCCTCCGGGAGCACCCTCCAGCCGACATGCACAGGGACGGGCTCGGCGGCCCTCAGCTGCGCTGTCTCGATGTCCTCGGCGTTGGGCGACATGGCTCCACATCTTCATGCCCTCATGCTACGTCCGCGCGTCCAACCTGCGCGAACCCAAATAAATAATCATCACCGTGAGGATGTCATTTTATACCCGCGCCATAGGATAATTATAACACGATCTTATTTATAGAATAAACAGGAATTCCCATGTTAGGAGGAAATATAGGTGATATAGTCAAATCGTTTTGCGGTTACGATCGCGGAGGCATTAATAAAACTGATTTAAGTTAATACTCCATGTATTGAAGCCGGAAAATGGAGCGCATCCATAACCACCGAGTGATAAATGTTATCTCCTGTCTGTTTAGCCCCGTTCCCCTGCAAGTGAGCTAGGTACTGGCCGGAAATCTGCATCAATATTATAACCAATTACCCACAGCAATTACCCTTGTGTCGGTATCTTTGTAATGAAACCATGGAGATAGAAGAGGCCAAGTGTAGGTATATAAAGTAAAAAAAAAAAAAACTTTCAAGAACTGGAGCTTTCCCTGAAAGTTCGAGAGGGTGAGGGTGAACATTTTGAGTTGGCTCAGTAACAGTAGCTTAAGGGTTGGCCGTCTGTCGTTTGAAGAGGCTATCATGTACCTTAAAAGTTATTACTATCAGCATTTACAGGGTTTGCAACTGATTGTTTATCGATATTTTCCATTTAAGTTAATAAATCACTCCGTCATCGCGCTAGCAATAGTGCCGAAATATTGGTAACTTAAAACCGTACTTAAGCATGAAAAATATTCCGTAATCCAATCAGTATTTGTGTAGGTAACAGCCAAAAACAATAGTTCTATGATACGCAATGAAAACACCAAAGAAAAAACAATAAAATAAATATTAACGGAACAAAAAACACTGAATTTCGAACATTGGATTTTCCATTTCAACTATGTATCTGATTTTCATCAAAAAAACCCATTCGTGTATTTTTAATTATTTTGTTTTGTTGCACATGAGTACTTATTTGTTATTAATTTTACTTTTCCTTCATTAAAATAATTAATTTAATGACGTTTCCATGTCGGGTCGACCGGGTGACCCTAATGACATTCGTTCAACATTCATTTGAACAATAGAGAGAGGAAAATAGACTATCATTTTTGTTGTATTTATTTATATAACAAACACATTGAATTGACTTACCTACACACTGGTAAGTTATAAACTTGAAACATATTAATATACTTGTATTTATTTATACTTAATTACCTAATATATTATAAAATAACCTATATTTAGCGGATTATTGTGACAGTGACAGTAGGTATGACACTAATTTGGCATGACTTATTTTAATAATAAAACTATTCAAAAAGAGTATTTATGTAGGTAACTAACCATATTATTAAAAGGTTCTACAAAGCCGAAGATTAAAAAAATTAATATGATCTCGAAACGTGGACTATTAAGCCTCAATCACACATGAGTTTTTTTAAACGGTCGTTAAAAAAGCGATCAAACAACTGAAATGCATTTCAAAGTACCATAATATGCTTAATAGTTGAAAATGCAACACCGATCGATAAAAAAGCGTCGCGTTTTAAAAACGCTGTCGTGTGAGCATGTACTTGAGAATGCATTTGTTGTATTTGAACGCTTTTTTAACGACCGTTAAAAAAACTCTCGTGCCAATGAGGCCTTATCGACTTACATTAGTCTTATGTTAATATTCCGGGGGTAAAATATAATCCCCTGGGAACAGGGCTGTATATTTCCCCGCGAGACGGTAGCTAGTAATTTATATTACAGTAATAGAGAGGCGACGACTAGTCTGATAGTGCCACCTGCTGTGTGCCTAATAATAACTTTATGCTATTGTCTATTATATCATGGTGGTTTTATAGGTGGGGCGGCCTGTTGGCTTTGTGGTTAGCAACCCTGACTTTCAAGCCGCCGTGCAAGTCGTGGGTTCGCATCCCACCCAGGCAGGACGCACATTTGTGCGCAAGAACTATATCCTAACTAATATCTATATATATAAAACAAAGTCCCCGCCGCCTCTGTCTATCTGAACGGGATGAACACAAAAACTACTGAACAGATTTTCATGCGGTTCTCACCAAATTATGGAGTATTTTATGGGGAAGGTTTTTATGTACAATACAATTTGGACCCGGTAGGTGGCGCTGGTGGGCAGAACGAAGTCTGCCGGGTCCGTTAGTAGGTATATAATAAGTGAATAACTGGACAATAGTATTTCGTTCTATATCATGACTGTCATGAACTAAGTCGTAAGTCGTATTCCTCATGTCTGAGGGTCTTGACCACCTCTATCCATGATCTTCGTTCTGACTCTGGTCCGCCATTTCTTCCTATCCCCGCCCCCCGGCCACTCGGAGAGCATTGTAGACGGTAGAGTCATGAACTACAAGGACACTAATTGGTAGTTTAAAGACTACCTACCTACACATAGGTGTAGGTAGGTATAGGTAGGTATAGACCTACCTATACCTACTACTACTACTCATTGACAGACTATGCCTGGTCCTTGTCAATCCTTACTTATCCTTGGATTCCTTGGCAGGCGAGTATCGCGACGATCTCATCTCAATTATGCATCGACAGTGATGCGGCAAGCATGATCACTAAAGGTGTGTATTATATTATGCAATAATGCAACATGCACTGAGTATTAAATAATATTTAAATTTTACTTGGTTCCGCCCCACGATTTCATCTATGTATTTCCTGCCTTCCGCGTCCCTTCAATCTTTTTTCTCATTCGCAAACTTTACTGAGACTATCAGCTATACTATGATTTAAAAAAACAGATTTGTTTCTTTTATACGTAGGTATAATACCTTGTCCTGACAATTCCGAATATAAAAATAATAATTCAATTTGGTGCAGTCGTTCAGAAGTTATTTTTATTATTAGTACCTACATGCATTTTGGCGATTTATTTATATTTATAGAAGTGATAAGAGATTATGATTAATTTGCAAAACAAATATAGATATATGTATATATATTATGGTGTTGATGTCATACAGTGACCTTCAGGCTATATATAATATAATTAATTATATAGGTATCTTAATATGTAAAATTAAATAATTGATGTCCATCAGTTGTGATGGACAGATATGATTAATTAGCATATTATTAGCGTAATGATATTATCATCACTGTGCCTTAATTTAAACCAGTATCCTTTTGAGAAAATCTTTGTAGGACCTACATTCGTAGGGCTTAGTCTAAGCCCTCATTCGCACTAGAGATTTTTTAACGTACGTGAAAAAAGCGTTCTAATACAACCAATGCATTCCCAAGTATGTGTATGTTCACACGACAGCGTTTTTAAAACGCGACGCTTTTTTATCGAGCAGTGTTGCATTTTCAGCTTTGGACGTTGGAAATAGAACATATTATGGTAATTGGAAATGCATTTATTGTGTTTGAGCTTTCTAACGTCCGATAAAAAAACTCGTGCGAATAAGGGCTAACAGCTTTTAGGCGTTTTCAAAAGTCAACTGAGCTTATATGGAGGAATATTTGTAAAGTCAAAAGTGGGATACCTACACATCATAAAACATGGGCCATATGTAGACATACTTCATAATAAAACCTTGAAACGATTTACTTTACCTACATATAGACTTAACTGTAAGAATTACTCACTCACCCAATAGTTTATTTATGTAACACCATGCCGGTGTAACCACAGCATAACACATTTTTTTAAACACTACATAAATCAATAACTTCTCAATAATAAATCTATTAATAGGAATAATTGTTACGTTTACGGTTTTCGCACAAACATTTGGCAGACGGCGCGGTGTGGTGTAAACTGTTACCTGCGCTGCGCGAGCGCATCCCTCCCCGAACACTAAAGTAAATACAAAAACACCTGTTTTATTGTTGCTCAGTCTCGTCGAAGATTCTATCCTTGTCTGTTTACTGACAGGTATGGCAACCAATGTGCCACGTGCAGGTGTCAGTGGTTAGTCAAAGCGAACAGTGCGTATTTTAAGGGATTTTAGCCCTTTAGTTCCTAGTAAGGCAGCGTTGCCGGTCGCATGTGCGATCTCCACGGTTGAGAGCCCTCTGCTCTCACCGAAACAGTCAGCTGAGGTTAACACCTTATAGTCCATAAAAAAAAATCGCGTTTGCGAGGTGGATACCTAATCGATGCGAGACGAAAAAAGTTCCCTCATTTTTCCAGGGCAGACTGTAATAATTTAGATTGTTGTAACTATGTATTTTATTGTATTGGTTGTAAATATCTATAATATGTATTTATTTAAAAGTAATATATGTAGTATATCAGCTATTGGTTACCATAACACAAGCTTCATTTGAAACTTACTTTGGAATCAGATTGGCCGTGTGTGAAAAATGACCCAGGATATTTATTATTATTTATTGTAGAAAATAAATTTAGTATGTTATTCCGCATTAGTACCGTAAGTCGTAGTTTCAACTTAAGGTTATATAACCTTAAGTTAAAGCTACTACTTACTACAAAAGCTTTGAGGACCATCTTTATAATGTTATCCACCAACTTTAAAAACAAAACAAAATATCTTCTCGTAGCACAATACAAACAGTTGTAGGTATATCAACTTATGATATTATGAATGACGCAAATATCGCAATCTAATGTATTTCATACAAACATTATCAGCTCTTGATTCAGTCAAATAATATTAATAGGAAACTAATTTGCGTCAATTGTTATGTCAAAGAACTGTGATCGAGGAAAACCCAGTTCCGTTTGATTTCATGGGAAACCGCGTGTGGACTACTTACATGAATTCGGATTATCCCTATCTGTAGCGTTGACTACGTGCTAATTAATTGCTACTACGATTTATAGTTCAAGCGGATATTCTGTCATTGTTTAATTAATATCTGTCTTTTAATAAATGGAATTGGTAATTTTATTTTATTCAACGAAATATAAACTGTATTGTAAAACAGATTTATGAAGTAAGCTTTTATATTGTAACAATTTATTTGAATGACAATTATCGTTGGCAGTGAACTGATTGTTATCACAACTTTTTTTGTGACAAATTTTACACTTTATAAAATATGTCCATTATAACAGACAAAGGTAAAGCAGCAATGTCAGGACTATCTAATGGCATAACAATCATTTATCACTTTAATGTCAAATGCGCCCGCGCTGCACCGCGCCGTGCTGCTATCATCCCGAAATAAACAAACAAACGTAGACTAAACAATGGCATTTGCACATGATAGGCTGACCATAAAATAGATCACCATCAACCGTCACACCATCTGTATATATAAAACAAAGTCCCCGCCGCCTCTGTCTGTCTGAACGCGATGAACACAAAAACTACTGAACAAATTTTCGTGCAGTTTTCACCAAATTACGGAGTATTTCATGGGGAAGATTTTTATGTATACATCAATTTGGACCCGGTAGGTGGCGCTGGTGGGGAGAACGAAATCTGCTGGGTCCGCTAGTAATATAATCACTACCTAAACATTACCGCAGCACTACGCGTAGTAACTATTTATCTTATTTGTAACTACACTACCAAATTGTCCCTAAACGGCTTAAAAAAGGAGGTTCTTCCATCCCACTCTTTTGATAATAGTTAAGTTTAGTAATCATTTCAAAGTATGAATATGTGAAATGTCAGAAACTTTACTTAAATTTTATTTATTTTTCGTACCTCTAATAGCCTACAGTGCCGAATAAATGTTATATATGTATGTAGTTAATAGTTGGTATAATCAAATCGTAAAAGAGTTCTTAATGTTGATTCTGTGAAATAATTTATTGTTTAATACATAATATAAATGCAACTACATAATGATTATTATAAACATTGCAACATAAACGAGGCAAATTCAGTACCATTATTTATCCATGGGGTTTTTAGGTATTGAAATCGTTTATTATAGTTATATCATAGGAAAATATGATATAATATTATATAAATCATTGTGTAATATTTTATAATATATCAAATCACGTGAACGTGACTCGGGTCTGGTTGCATACATCCGTGTACCTATATGTATATTGTCAACATAAATTAAACAAATTTAGACATATACTCTATTCCTATTCTATTCTTGTTATCTTACATATAAAATTCTCGTGTCACAATATTAGTTACCCATGGACCTAATATACTAACAGGACTGATAACTCTGAAATTTGTATTTTTCGAAAATGAACCATATGTCAAATCGATAAAGTATATTTTCTATGATGATTTACACAGAGGCAAATCCGAGCCGAGAGAGATAGTCACAACGGAGGCCGTGTGTCTCGTTCTTCCATCTTGCCACTCTAAAAAAATTATGTTGATCAAAAAGTTTGGCTAAACAAAACTATGTTGAAACATTTGAATTTTAATGTATTTTTATACAATTTGAAGTCACAAAGTCAAGAATTGTAGTTGCATGTATTTCGCTTGAAGTATTCTTATAAAAAAATATATAATAACATTTTTATTTAGCCTATTTTTTGTTTCTAATGGTAACCCTTCCAAGCGTCATGTGATGACGTCAGTTTAACTAAATATTATCAATGAAACAAGGAGTATTATTAACGTGACCATACGTCCCGCTTTGGGCGGGACAGTTCCGCTTTCAGACTGTCCCGGTGTCCTCAGCAAGGCCAATGTTGTCCCGCTTTTGAAAACAGACCAAACGATAATTTAAAATATACTTTTCCCGTTCGAAATGTGTGGAACGTACCAAATGTAAAGGAAATCTTATAGAAGATGTTTTAAAGAGAAAGATAAAAGTATTATCACAAAGGCTAAATAGACGCGAGGAAAGATTAAAAAACGTAAATTCGCTTTTACTGCTATTTATTTGTATAAATTTTGATGAGGTGGAACAAAATATAAAAAAATAAGTTTAACAACATCCATACTCTATTGAACACAGATAAAACCAAGAAAGGTGTAAGATATTCTGTTGAAGTAAAAAAAAATTGCTAAGGGTCTTTGTCTTAAAATTGTAAGAGGCAGAAAGTTAAAAAAAAATATTTAGTCTTTAATTTGTCTCACATAGCAAACAATTTATTGTCACCCTGTTAGAAAGGACACACGGCCTCTGTACTAACTATCTCGCTCGGCTCGTTTTTCAGATCAGAGTGCTCGGTCCTGTTAATATATTACGTCCATGGTTACCATACTCCTCCGAAACGGAATTTAATATGCATATTCAGTAGGTCTGAGAATCGGCTACTTTCTATCTTAGATACCCCTGTGATCACGGGAACGCGAAGGGGAACTACGAAACTACGAAGTACTAAAACCGCGGGGCGGCAGCTAGTTATTAATATAAAACAATACAGTTAATGTAATTCGTTAAAACAATAAGAAAACGGCGAGGTATTCGGGTTTGATTTATTGTATCAGCATAACGAGACAGTTAAAGACTTTCAGGTCAAGATATGGAATAAACAGCTGTACCCAAAATCTACAGTCAGTCCCGAGGGGTGAAGGTCCTCGCGAATTAAGTGAACCTTTAATGAGAAGTCAGACATATCCGAGTGTACCTCGTTAACTGAGTCGTGGCGTGGCGGTGCCGAGGAGTTGTTGCACCGACATAATGGGCTATAGACTCCTTATATAGGGGAACAATTACTTTGTTTATTTATTATTATTTATTTATTTATATTAAATATCATAGTATTCTTCTTTCACGCGAAAACGTCGATGAGAATTAAACAACACACTAACGCCAACGTCTATCTGGAACCGAATTGGTTTCGAACCCTGCGCTTTCAGAGTAGATTCCTTCTGCGGGCGGTCAGCCTTCTGTATTATTACGAGTATTACGAGTCTACTGGATATAATGTCGGTGGTGCGTAGCGTGGCGGTTCCGAAGAGCTGTTGACCTAAAGGTGCGTCACGCCACGCAATACCAACAAATTAAGTTTAGGCTACTAGAATGGCTTAGGTATTGTTCGAGTTTTTATGTGAGACCAAGTACTTCTAAAAAAAAAAAGGAAAACGGAGGAGACTTCTAACTCTACTCTCTACGAAACACTAATCAGGAGCCTCTGCTTCGCAAGAAAATGGGTTCTATTTGCAACAGGATAAAAAAGATAACCACTAACCTTACACGGGTTATAAAAACCCTTTTATTAGTGGAATCTGTGTCAATTCCGTTGCGTGTTTTAAAAAGAGTTTGCGGAGAAGCATAATATAGTGATTATATTTTATCTTTCCTTATTTTTACAATATACTTATAGATCAGAGATTAACTTCAGCCTAGCGTTTTTACCTGTGTCCTAAATCCCTTTAGCCAATTTTCACGTTTATAATTTTCGTGGGATAGTTAGTAATCACTACATAGTATAAAACAAAGTCGATAACCGCCGTCTGTCTGTCCCTATGTATGCTTAGATCTTTAAAACTACGCAACGTATTTTGATGTGGTTTTTTTTATTAGATAGAGTGATTCGAGAGGAAGGTTTTTATGTATAAATCATTACGCTATGACGAATAGGAGCGGAGCATCAATCAAAACTGTTGCAAAAACGGGCAAGTGACGCTAATGTTATATATTTGATAAAATATGATTTATTCAGTTATATAACATATTAATATTATGCTTCTTACTGCACCTGGTAAGGATGATCCTGACTAATGTCTATTTCTGTGCCTGCATTGTGGCTTAGGTATATATAGTGGTTTTAACCATATCTTAGTTTTACCATATATTATATACCTATACATATGTTGTGTTATGGTGGCACGTGGATATGTCTATTCATTATTTAATTTATTTTGCTTGTCGTTTTACTACGAAACATAATTTTTTTTATATCCTGGGACATTTTTACCACACGGCCATCTGATTCCAAAGTAAGCGTCAAAGTGAGTTTGTGTTATGGTAACCAGATAGCCGATATATATACTACATATAATATTTTAAATACATACATATTATAGATATTTACAGCCAGACACAGAACAAACAGACATATTCATGCATACAAATGTTTGTCCTGGGTGGGAGTTCCCACGACCCGCGGGTTGAAAGTCAGGGTCACTAACCATAAAGCCAACCGGGCTGTCTAATTTATTGAAACCTATTTTGATTGAATAGCATGATATATATTATAATGTTTGTATGTTCACTTACCTAAATATAGAACAGGATGTAAATTGTGAATAATATTTTAAATTACCATGAAAAGGCAAATTAAATGGCGTTTTATTATAGGTAGGTATCTACTGTTATTGTATTGTAAACCTAAGTAGGTGCCTACCGTAAACTTATCTTCTACCACTTCCAATAAATTAATGAAACATGCACGATTATGATATCTGGTTATTGAACTATATTTCTTCGAATTTCGCTTAATCTAAAAGAAATATTATATAAAAATAAATAATGTTATTTTGCTGAGTTTCTGGCCGGTTCTTCTCAGTTGAAGGCCGCCTACCGGTAGTAGCTTCAGCAGCTTTAAAATCACACTTATGAATAGTCAGACTCTAACGTTCGGTTTGGAAGGTTGGTTTTGCAGAGAAGAGCCGGCAACAAACTCAGCAACTACTCTTGTCAAAATAAACTTAGATAATAATACATTTTAAGGAATTAGTCTCACTAACAATATCTGCGTGGTGGGGAATGACATAAAAAGAAAAAACATAAAATAAAGAGAATATTCATAAAAATAATAACAAACTTAAGCAGACCAGCCCCCACAAGCAGCACCTGTTCACAAGCATGACGCATGTGGCAGCCATCGCCCTCTTCGCCATATTTTAGGGAAGTGAGCGACCCGTCACACGACCTTACTATGAATTCTCAATAATCAATTTCGTAATAAACCAGCGTAGAGGTATGAATAGTATTAGTCGGCCAAGTATGCCAAATCATACGCAATATGGCTTCCCTACTTAATCAATAAGCACAGTTTACATTACCCAATTACCCGGTTATTTCGGGGAGCGTGTGGACACGGCACAAACACAAACAGCACCCTCCCCTCGCGTGCCGCAGTCGGGCAGTAAAGTAAAGAATAGGTCACTGGGACGCGCTCCGTATTGTAATCAGATAATCCCTAATTGAATATGTACATGTTTTGTAATAGTCATTCCCCAAATGTTTGATTCGACATGTTACATACTTTTGTAAGTAACTTGGTAAACGCGGTCTTAAGGTTTGAAATTCCCTAAAAAGTACCTACAACTAATATATAAAATTCTCGTGTCACAATGTTGACTGATCACGGCTTGACTGATTTTTATTAAATTTTATTTGCATATTCATGATCTGAGAATCGGCTGCTATCTATGTTTCATATCCCTAAGTGATCACGGGAACGGGAACTACGCGGGTGAAACCGCGAGGGGGGTGCTAGTATGCATATAGAAACACGGAGAGTGTTATTAAAATATTATGTTGTGTAATAAATATTTCAAACAAATTCATTGTAAATTTTTCGAGTTTTCCTGTCACAATCATTCGGAAGCTGAGTATTTATTTATTTCTGTTAATGATTATATAAAAACATATGAATGAAGTATGTTTGTCTAAGGAAGGAAGTAGGTACCTACTCGTAGTTTCAATTGTTAAAATAATATTTGTCAACAGGCGAGGCCTTCCCCTCTTATCCTCTAATTAAATATTTGTTTACTTATCTTAAATTTTCCTTAAAAATATATATATTATTTATTTATAGGCTTACCAACTAAATACATGCATAACATTTTCTTATAACTACACATTAGTTGCTTTTAGTTGAATCGTATTGAAATTTCCATATTAAGTTCAATATAAGGTAAAATTGATTATTATTTTTGCCACGTGCGTCTATTTTTTTAAATTTTTAAATCTATGTCGTTATTTGTTTTATAAAGAAAGAATGCGTAAAATGCTTTGTTACCTATAGGTTGCGAATATGTACCTAGGTACAACTGTTATACATATTTATCATTAATAAATCGACCGATAATATTATTGATTAAATGTTTATCAATATTCAGACGAGAACACGGTGATTATAATTTACTTCATGTATTTAATTATTTACTCTTTCCTACTGATTTAAATGATATTTAGTACACAGATAGTCGAGAGTCTGAGAAAGGCCAAAGGCTAATTTTTACTAGCCACTAGTATAAAATATACCGGTCGGTAATTAGATCCGGTTGCGCCTCCCTATTTTTTTTTAATGCACTAGAAGGTGTTAGCCTCAGATGGCTTTTATCGGCTCAGGTCGGTGCTGGGGGAAGTGGGGACTCACTTGGCATTATTATTGCGCCTTATATTTCTTACTTCTCAGAAACAAGAATCTTATTAAATACAAAAAAAAAATATTTTGTTCGACTAGCCAATTGAACAAAGATAGTGAGCAGCAGTCATTACCGACGTAATAATGAGTTTGTTTAACGTGACTTTATCAATGTTATCGACACCCATTTTACATATTGCTCTTCAAGATAAGATAGCTTCTGATGGGATTTATTTAATACCTTGATTGGTTTCATACATAAAAATCTTTTTTTTAGCTTTTGTTTGCCCACAAACCTTTAGTAGATTTGTATAGTAGGTAAAAAGTAGGTTTGTCTATACTACATATAATCTATACTAATATTATAAAGAGGAAAGATTTGTTTGTTTGTTTGTTTGTAACGAATAGGCTCCGAAACTACTGGACTGATTTCAAAAATTCTTTCACCTTTGGAAAGCTACATTATCCCCGAGGCTATATTTTATCCCTGTATTCCCACGGGAACGGGAACTACGCGGGTAAAACCGCGCGAGGGCAGCTATACACTATATTTCTAGATAAGTACTTTTTGCGATTGGTCAGTTGGTCTGGAAACCACCTAAGAAAAAGGTTTGTGTGCATGAAAATGTATGTTTGTCCGATCTATCATACATATATAAGTATGTATATTTACTAGCTCTTCTTAGATATCCTAGAAATTTTATTTTATTCTGTACCTCAACACTACAATATTGTGCGTCAGTGTGTATGGTCGCGGGCCGGCTAGTCATATATTTATTTTGATTTTATAATTAACTAAAACGTATTTTCCCCATACTTAGATATGTTACCACTATTTTGTGAACGCCATGATTCATGAATGACCATAATGTGATATTGTTTAGTTTTCCTCTTATATCTGTCTATTGATGTTAGAAAACAATGGTTTACCCGTATCAGGCCACGCTATTTTAAATTTGCCCATATTAAACGCTTGACCTACCTACCTATTTTAATATTAATTAATTTTACGAATCAGTTATCAACAACATAATTTTATCCTTAAACACATATATAGGCAAATATTGATCTATATTTGTTAGAAATTAAATATCTAGTCTACATAATATAAGCAAGTAAGCTTCCGCCCTGCGGTGTCACCCGCGTTCCCGGGATCCAAAATTTTTAGAAGACCAGAACATAATCTAACTCTGTGCCAGATCTAATATCCGCTATTATGCTAAAAGTTCGATATACTCTAAATAAGAACGCGAGTGAAGCCACAGGGCGGAAGTTAGGAAACTATGTATGACTGTACTGGGGATACAGCGTCCTATGTATTGTTATGCCATAATTATAGACATACTAGTGGCTCCCCACGGTTTCACCCCCGTTCCCGGGGTTCAATTTTCTCGGGACAAAAAGTAGCCTATGTCCTTTCACAGGCTCTAGACTAGATTATCTGTGTTTCAATGTGTAAAATTCCTTTAAATCGATTCAGTAGTTCGAGCGTGAAAGCGAGGCAGACAGCCAGACAGACAGTTACTTTCTCATTTATAATATTACTATCTAATACTAGCTTCTCCCCGCGACTCCGTCCGCGTGGAATAGTTACTTTGGGCTGACGCTAACTTTCAACCCCCTTCGTTTACGTAGAAGGATGGCCTCGCAGAGGCAACCGGCCGGCCCAGCACATAAAGGCGCGCGCAGTACTTGATAATTATTTTGGTGCGGTGTTATTTTAAATTTGCGATAACTCCTAAGATATTCATTGAAATTGAATGATGTAAATGGCAATTTTGTTTTAAATTAAATACTTGCGATGAATAACGTATTTATTTGGATAAGGATTAATACCGTCTTTATAAAAACACCTTCACAAATAATGCTTAATTTTCGAACAAATTTGGTTAGTATAAAAGTGGTTATAGTGAGCCAACCTTAACAGTTAGACATATGCTATCGCGGACTTTTTTTTAGAACTTTTAAAGGGGAACAATTCTGTCATACATTATTTTAGCGTAACTTTAACCGTTTACGCAGCGTACGCAGCGGAAGCTCTCCACTGGAAAAGAAATCTCCCGATTTTGAAACATTCTTCATTGGTGCTCCGCTCCTATTGGTCATAGCGTGATGATATATAGCCTATAGCCTTCCTCGATAAATGGACTATCTAATGGCGAAAGAATTTTTCAAATCGGACCAGTAGTTCCTGAGATTAGCGCGTTCAACCAAACAAACAAACAAACAAACAAACTCTACTCCTTTATAATATTAGTATAGATATAGATATAAAATTCTCGTGTCGCGGTGTTTGTGATTAAACTCCTCCGATACGGCTTGATCGATTTTTATGAAATTTTATATACATATTCAGTAAGTCTGAGAATCGGCTACTATCTATTTTTGATACCCCTGTGATCACGGGAACGGGAACTACACGGGTGAAACCGCGGGGCGGCAGCTAGTATTTGTTTAGATCTTCTTCATGATACTTTCAACGCTAACCAATGCGTTCCAAGTATGTTCTACATTGTTAATAGGTCCTTAATGACTGTATTCAATCTAATGTCTGATAGTGGCTGAACACGTGTGCGTTAGTTCAACACATGCTAGTGTAACCTACCCAAATGCATCTGTTTATAAATATTTGTCTGGTAGTAATGACTTTGGCTGTAACCTTTCAAATCGTATAGACAATAACAAGAGGTGTTTTAAGAGATAAAAATATATACTCAATGGTCAATGCAATCAGTATTACCTGATTGGTTTCAATAGGTATGTGTATCTATACTAATATTATAAATGCGAAAGAAACTCTGTCTGTCCGTCTGTCTTTCTCGCTTTCACGTTAAAACTACAAAACCGATTTAAATGAAATTTGGTACACAGATAGTCTAGAGCCTGAGAAAGGACACGGGCTACTTTTATCCCGGGAAAATGGAAGATCTCCCGGGTACGCGGGTGAAACCGCGGGATAGAATACCCCTATAGTGGCTACTATAGGGGTATTCTATGTATATTATAATAGTTTCCAATACGAATTCTGATCTCTGGCTGTGATAAAAAACACTCTATTATTGAGGCGAGTTTTTATAAATCCCAAGTATCTTTTTATCTAAACAGAAGTGATAAATGTAGTAATATAAATGATTAGTAGATAAAAGGAAGCCTGTAAGTTATTATCATATTCCAACTCGGTGCCAAATTTAATCGCGATCGCTTTAGCTCTGGCAAGAAAGACTAACAAACATAGATTCTCACAAACTTTCGCATTTATAATATTAGTTAGATATACTTTTCTTTTAAGTAATTAACAATGTAAATATTGCAAAACGAAAAATACTTTAGTCAACCATTAGTTAAACGGCAGAAATGTAAAATTCTTATCACCCAATTTGAAATAAAAAAATATTTACCTTCAACTCGAACGCCACTGAGCTTGATATCCACCGAACACTAATATAATAAAAATAAAATTCGTTCGTGAGTAATACACGACGTCTCGCGACGTTACCGATCAGCTGACTACTCGCATATGACCGAAACGCAACGTAAACAGCTTTAGGTTCCTATCCTAATGCCACAACCACTTAGGAACACTTCATTAAAAATGATAGTTTATTTCGGAAGTCACATTATCACTGAAACTACAAAATCTATCTACACTAATATTATAAAGAGGAAAACTTTGTTTGTTTGTAATGAATAATCTCAAAAACTCAAAAACTACTGGACCGTTTTTAAAAATTCTTTCACCATTCGAAAGCTACATTATCCACGAGTATCATAAGCTATATTTTATCCCTGTATTCCCACGGGAACGGGAACTACGCGGAGGCAGCTAGTCACTAAAAAAAGCAACACTATTGGCAAGAAAATGTTTATTCCGCGAAAATAGAAATATCCTAAAGGTGACAAATTCTAGTGACCGCCACGACCACCGCCAGCTCACTGACACGAGCACACTCATCATCAATGAAAGTCATTTTTAAGTCTTTTAATATATTTTAGGGTTCCCTTTGTTTACGTCTGAAATGAACCTGTTTTTTTTCACAGCGGATTAAACTTTTAAGGCCGCTATTCAGTCGTCGGCCTTGTCCTCTTTTAGTATGTTAGCGGCTATAGACTACTAGTTTTTAGTAGTCTGTCTAATCTGCGTGTTCGGTAAAAGATACATTTCTATACATAAGTACATTACTCTTGGTACTACGTATAAGGTACTGTTTTACATTGATTTGATGCCGTATTCAGTAATAAATCGGAACAATTTCTTTTTACAGATCCTCAGTAATTCAGTAATTCTTTTCCTTCATGATTTCTCTATTAATTTTACCAATTTAAAATCTCCTATGTAGGTATTTAATTATCAGGGAATTTTAATTCCAGTAAAATTTGTTTGGTGATTGCAAACGATTAGATACGTTGCCTATAAGTAATCGAATTTACTAATACAACCATATATGTATTATATTGAAATCCATACGGAATCCTTTTCAAAATCTAAGCTCCGTCTTTGTTGAATCATATACCTACATGATATCTGTGAACCCGGCAGATAATACTAAGTAAGGAACGGCCGCGCTGCTGTACGCTGCGCTGCGAATCCGACCAGATATCCAGCGAGCCAGCGCGCAGGTTATCGGCCGAGATAAACCCTGCTAGCGATTAAATACTTAACAATACGTGTCTCTTTACTAAGTATTATCAACATGATAAGTTAGCCGAGTTGGAATTTCGTACCTATTGCTTCTTGATCCTGCAAAAAACGCATCATTTATGACTAAATAATGATCTTACCTACTTATGCGAATAAAATATGTTTATTTACCGTTTGGTTTTCAGCGGGCCGTATTGGTGCCTAACCTAAATAAATGGCTTTTTTTAATGGACTAGAAGCTGTTAGCTTCACATGGTTTTACACTCTTACGCGGACTGTAACCGGCTTTATAATCATTGTTCTCATACTATAGGATTGTTCCTTCCTCTATTGATTCGATAAAACCGGAATAAATATTAATGAAAACCATCAACACTGAAATCGGCAGACTGTAAGCTTTTCAATATCCAAATCTGAATTAACGAGGTAAAGCATTGTGTCGTGGTGCAGCCGGCCACCCGCCCCGTCTGCCGCCATGCTCCATCGTGTATAATTGACCGCCATGACACTTGTACTGTCAAATTGTCAATATTATCCCACCAAATACATTCTGTAAAAAACTAGCCAAGTCTCGATGGAGCTGCTTGTTTATCTCTAAAAAGTAATTAAACCTAGGCAAAGAAATGCCAAGTCTAAGGTTCTTTACAGTGTTTTTTTTATTATTATAGTGAAGGTTGTGAGATTGGCGGGGGCTCTGCCGTGCCCCCTCAATTACACTACGAATATTGTGATAGTGTTTTTGACAGTTTTTATCATGGTAGGTATTCATTTGTTTCTGTTGCTATGTGATGTAAATCGATACCAATTTATGAATAACTGCCCCTCGGTTTTACTCGCATTACCGGGGAATCTTCTTAAGCTTTTCATTAGAACCTAAACCAAATTGGTAAAGTTATTCTCTTATTATGCCTATATCATTGCTTGGATCTATTCTTCAATACTGGCCTTTGATTGTTACTTTAACTAACTACCTACATCTATATTATTTAATAGAAATATTTTTGTCACTCTATAAATTATTAAATATTCTGCAAAATATAACCGCATTACAGAGGTATGTATGACAAAAAATCTTTTTGGGAGTGTCCTCGCTTCGTGCCGTAGCGTTGGTTTAATTAAAATAATAATATTATCTTTATTATTCGCAAGTACGATAATCTGTGGTAGTGGTATAATTTTCACGTGACTCACATTAATTAGCAGAATATAAAAGTGTTGATTGATGTCGCCGCCACACGACACGACACGTCCTATTTGGAAGTTTTGATAATCCTAAGTTTCATGTAATATTTTTAAATGCCTTTATACTGGATAAAGAGGTCACCTTTGAAATTAAGCATTAATTAAAGCATAGATTGTAGAGAAGTTCCTACTCAGCTTCGAGCTTAATGGACAATTTATTCTAAACTAGTGGCTTCCAGCGGTTTCAACCGCGTATCTGGGAAAACTATCATTTTCCCGAGATAAAAAGTAGCCTATGTCCTTTCTCAGATTCTAGACAATCTGTATAACACAGTTCATATAAATCGGTTCTATAGTTTTAGCGTGAAACCGAGACAAACAGACAGAAAGTATAGGTTAGAATAGATGCTGTTGTGGCAGAAAATAATAATATTTCAATAACGCGGAAGCAACAGAAAGCTATTAGCCATTATGTTATCATTATAGTGTATAACGTTATGGTTATGCAAATTGATATAACGAGCATTTTATAATGTAACACACCCTCTCGAGTTCTTGTCTAGTTATATTAGAGTCATAAATAGTGGTATCTTGTTGTAAAATACTTTCTTGACGTCACGCGAGGTGCGTGCCAACTGCCGCTAATATTTTACACAAGTGGGAATATCCTTGAGAACTCCAAATATACCATTCTCACTTAGTAACCACTATGTGAAAGGACCTATGAAGCAAGATACTGTCTACCTGCTTTAAATTTTTTGACAGTTGGAAAAGCTTATAAATCCGAACCGAATCTACAACAGATTCTGGATTATATGTAAAAAAATGAACCTTGATGAGATTCTTAAAAAAGCTGACTTCCGAAAATAGCTTTAAAACTGCCCCATTAAGGCTTAAACTGAATAAATTATACCTATAGATTTTCCAGAAAATACAAAAATTATTATTAACTTTTTTGATCTATGTGTCAATTCGGCAAATGAATTTTTACCAAATTTTAATTAAACGCGATAAGTAACAACATGTTATAAAACTAATCTAATGTTACCTTATCCGCTGTCTCATCGGGGGCGCGAGGATTATCCGCCATTAAGCACACCTAACACACCCTCGGAAACACAGTCACATAAACACTTGATGAACATAAGTTAGTGGTAAACAATATTCCTTGTTAAATGTTGGGCGGAGTAGCGCTGGGCGGGCGGCGGCGGCGGGACTGACGGGTCAACGACCGGGCTGTTGCCGCCGCCGCCCGTCGTCATAGCGACTCTGCAGTTTTACACAGAATAATAAAATAGATATGACAATGATTTTTACCTTTGAAGTGGCTGTGACATACGGATAGACAGACAGGCATGACGAATCTATAAGGGTCTATAAGGGCTACGAAACCTTAAAAATTGCCTAGCTAAAAATTTTACACCGTTTAGAAACTAACGTGGAAGATAAATACGACCTCTAATGTTATTAGCGTCAGGTATGGTATACCTATAATAATATAGTGTTGTGTAGTGTTGTAGTAGAAACTCTTTAAAAAACATGTGGTACCATTTGATCCACACCAGTGAGCTTTATAACTAAGTATGATATCAATTTAACCGCACATAGAAAGCAAACATTTAAGTTTTGTATGGCTAAAAAGATGCCTACAACTTTTCTATTTGTTCAGTTTATTTAGGCAGATATTAAGTCGAAGTAAGATGAACCGATTGCCACGTCTGCGGCTATTCAGGCGAGTACCTGTTTACTCTACGGGCGACGTCGCTGCACTTTGTTCTCGTGCTTCTCGGTCAAGGCTGACTGACTAACAAAGGTCACTCACCTATTCTTGAATGCCTAAATGTTTTTGCTGAAGATTCGCGTCGAAATTCTTGCCTTATTTTAATCAATTTAGGTATTATCAGAAGTTACAGCTAGGATTGTGCCTGCAAAATTATAACCTAACATTTTTTTTTAAATAGTAACCGTTGATTACTTATGAAACATTGTACATTATATTTATATACGATATTTACCATATTTTAAAGATACATTCAGGATGCCCCAGGTATTAATATTATTTGGATAAGTACTGTCCTGACACCTACCGGTAGTGGCTTGTACTATTTTCATCGAATCCGAGTGAATGACGGTATCAAACTTGTTTTAGTCCCGGTAACATTTTTACTGCCATCTAGTGGTGTGTAATATTATTAAATAAGCGGCAAAGTATCAGTTGGAAGTTACATTGAGGTTCTTTGTTTTGTTATTGTTATACCTAATCGTTAGATGGCGTGAGTTGTTTTTTATATTCGCTATTTGTAAATTAATTAAATAAGATTTTGGAGAACTAACCTACCAATTTTATTTAGATTTTTTTTAAGTTTTTCGTTTTTTTTTTTCATTTAAACACACAACCTTTAACAATTGCCAATATATATATGTATGTACCGATATTTTTTTAAATAGGCCTTCACAGGCACTCTCGAAATGTCGGCTCTAATGCTCTGTTTGGAAGGTCGCTTGAAGGCCTAAAAGCTTGCTCTCGAAAAAAAGTCCTTCGCTGAGTATTAAATTAAAAACAGTAGGGTATCACATACATTGTTCTGTCGAAACGCTTGTCATATGCATGCAATAATAAATAAATTGTCTAATGCTGCATAATCCATACTAATATTATAAATGCGAAAGTAACTCTGTCTGTCTGTCTCGCTTATAAGCTAAAACTACTCAACTGATTTAAATTAAATTTGGTACACAGATAGTCTTGAATCTGAGAAAGGACATAGGCTACTTTTTATCCCGGGAAAATGGAACATCTCCCGGGTATGCGGCTAATGCCGCGGGGAGCCCCTAGTATTATATAAACTTACAACTACTCCATTAAAAAACGCCCCCAGCGACGCCCTAAGCCGAGGCACGGTCCCGTAGGAGACACCCTCAGCGCTGTTGCTTAAATCTTTCCTTCGGTTGAGAGCCCTCTGCGCTCACTGAAACAATCCGCGTAAGGGTGTAAAAGCCATCTGAGGATAACACCTTCTAGTCCATAAAAAAAAAATTATCAACTTTAAACTGACATGAAGTTGCAAAATGACGCCGAAGTCAACATCCTGCCTCTAAAGACAATAAACGATGATTAATGACCGACCTAGTCTTCAATGCTGTAGGTATTAGGTCACCTAAGTTTGTACCGATGTAACATCGTGTCAAATTGAGTCACAACTCGACCGCTAATGTTAGAACATATATTTCCGGAAACAATGACATAATTAAACATTACATTGTAATGTACCCACTTGCGGTTAGGAAATAATCACTACATAGTATAAAACAAAGTCGCTATCCGCCGTCTGTCTCTCCCTATGTATGCTTAGATCTTTAAAACTACGCAACGGATTTTGATGCGGTTTTTTTTAATAGATAGAGTGATTCAAGAGGAAGGTTTTTATGTATAAATCATTACGCTATGACGAATAAGAGCGGAGCATCAATCAAAACAGTTGCAAAAACGAGCAAGTGACGCTGACGAAGTTGCGCGGGTCAACTAGTAGTTTATAATATTACAAGTGCGTTCTGATTGCATAAGTATCAAGGCCATGTTATACAACAAATACTTTGGATATTTTAAACTTTTATACTACATATTTTGTTTTTATCTTTATTTATTAAGCCATTAATAACATTGCATACTTATGTTGTACTTAGAGTTGGTGATGCTATTATAGAAAATTCGTTTTAAAATAAATTCAAAATTTTGTTGAGTAAACCAAGTACTTACCTCTTTTCCAAAACAATGTTCACCTTGGCCAAAACTAGTGGTTCCTTGGGGTTTTACCCATGATCCTGGGTGATATCAACTTTTCCGGGCTAAGAATTAGTCCTTGTATATGTCGTTACCCAAGCCTTAGTCTATTCTTCTACCAAATTTCATCATCAGGCTTATGCGTTAAAGCGTAACAGACAGAGTTACTTTCGCATTTAAAATATTAAGTAGGGTTTATCTATAAAGAATACATCAATGCAAATATATTTTAGTACCTATACCTATAGTTACTTGTATCCTACAGATTGATAAAATCCAAGCCCTTCCTCAGTGATCTGCCAACTGTTCACTAACAAAAACACTTTTCATGCAACCTTGAACTTTCCTCCAGCACCCGACTAGCCTTGCGTATAATTTGATTGCCTCAGTCCACACCTACTGAAAAGGGCCAATCTGAACTCGAAAGTGGTTCCTTTACCTATTTATTCTAATAAACTGCTTTCTAAATAATAATATTATTACTCGAAATTCCTGCAGAGAAGGACTCAAAGTAATTAATTATATTGGTTTAAAGTACCTACTGGTTGGTGGAAAGTCCTCAAAGTAATTTGATTGGGATGCCATTTTCCTCTACTTACGTTATTTGGTGCGCACTCTGCCTTTGATACGTCATTTAACTGAATATTCAATTGAAAGTTATAGGTATCAGTTATACAAGCAGCCATTTCATTTTAGACTTAGGTATAGATACCTACTAGGCCGCAGAATAACTATTTATACGAATTCGGGCTTTCAAACTTGACTTAAGTAAAATTAAATTACCTTGCCAGAATAAAAAATACCTAATGAAGGAAATTATTAAAAAAATAAGGTATCTCATTGAAGAATGATCGGGCCTGTTCGCACACAAAAGGTTTACTGTATCAGCTGTATCGGTTATATCATTACGATTCTTCTGTTACGGTTCGGCAAAATAACAGATATTTGCTCCTTTAATATCTCTCCGAAGGAAATTGAAAACATTGTTGTTATTCATATTATTTTAATGGAAAAAGTATTCGTCGTTAGATTTAAAAATAAATGCATATTTTTAATCAAGTCTCTTCATGTTTTGTTGATGTCACCCGAGGTTATATTGTTGATCAAAGATATCACCAAAGTATTTAAAAGGAGCGCTAACGTAGCTAGTAACTTATTACTAACTAGCTGCCTCCCCGCGGTTTTACCCGCGTAGTTCCCGTTCCCGTGGGAATACAGGGATAAAATATAGCCTATGTTACTCGGGAATAATGTAGCTTTCCAAAGGTGAAAGAATTTTTGAAATCGGTCCAGTAGTTTCGGAGCCTATTCATTACAAACAAACAAACAAACAAACAAACAAACAAACAAACAAACAAACAAACAAACAAACAAACAAACAAACAAACAAACAAACAAACAAACAAACAAACAAACAAACAAACAAACAAACAAACAAACAAACAAACAAACAAACAAACAAACAAACAAACAAACAAACAAACAAACAAACAAACAAACAAACAAACAAACAAACAAACAAACAAACAAACAAACAAACAAACAAACAAACAAACAAACAAACAAACAAACAAACAAACAAACAAACAAACAAACAAACAAACAAACAAACAAACAAACAAACAAACAAACAAACAAACAAACAAACAAACAAACAAACAAACAAACAAACAAACAAACAAACAAACAAACAAACAAACAAACAAACAAACAAACAAACAAACAAACAAACAAACAAACAAACAAACAAACAAACAAACAAACAAACAAACAAACAAACAAACAAACAAACAAACAAACAAACAAACAAACAAACAAACAAACAAACAAACAAACAAACAAACAAACAAACAAACAAACAAACAAACAAACAAACAAACAAACAAACAAACAAACAAACAAACAAACAAACAAACAAACAAACAAACAAACAAACAAACAAACAAACAAACAAACAAACAAACAAACAAACAAACAAACAAAAAAACAAACAAACAAACAAACAAACAAACAAACAAACAAACAAACAAACAAACAAACAAACAAACAAACAAACAAACAAACAAACAAACAAACAAACAAACAAACAAACAAACAAACAAACAAACAAACAAACAAACAAACAAACAAACAAACAAACAAACAAACAAACAAACAAACAAACAAACAAACAAACAAACAAACAAACAAACAAACAAACAAACAAACAAACAAACAAACAAACAAACAAACAAACAAACAAACAAACAAACAAACAAACAAACAAACAAACAAACAAACAAATCTTTCCTCTTTATAATATTAGTATAGAAAACTAAACGAAATTAAAGTAAATTACTTTGTTAAATGCTATCCAATCTAGTGTAACGATTTTATACTATTGGATGTCCTATTTGGCACTTTCAGCTATAAGACATCCAGGTTACTTATACTTATACCTATATTATATCCAGGTGTAGCTGAAAGCAACTGGATCTAGGGAAAAGCATAAAAAGGGTTCGCTTAATATTAATGAGGGCCGAGAACATGAAAATTAAACAAAGCATTAAGGCTCCTGCGTAGGTTTTTCATCTGGGAGTCTGAGACAGCTAATTGTGACGGATGGTCGAGGCGAGCGTTATGTATACAGTTGGTCCCACTCGCTTCACAAAGTTTAACTTTAGTGCAAATACATATTTTCAAACTAAGAAACTAAATAAATATCCTGGGACACATTTCACACACGGCCAATCTGATTCCAAAGTAAGCAGAACTCAGTTATGGTATCCAGATAGCTGATATACTACATATACTACGTTTTAAACACATACATAATAATATATCACTAGTTTTAGATTGAAAGTTAAGTTAGCAAAAATTGCAAGTATCTAAGTCTTTACTTCACTAATAACTTGTAAGTCTTATTATGAATTTATTTGAAAGGTGATTTTGCTAAAACATTATTTCCTAATTATATTTTTCGTGCCAGAAACCAGTAAGGAATCTAAAGCCAGCTTGCATTTGGTTAACGAAATAACTGGGTTAATCCATATGTATTTAAAGCACCCTTAGTTCTCTCTAATCTTAGCATCCAGAATGTCCTAGTTTCGAATAAATACTATAAATAGTTCCAACAAACCTAAATATTTAATGAAGTTGAATAATATTTATTTAAGTACATCACTTATCGCAAATATATGGCAGAGTATAACATAAAGAAAGCTGTGTGTACACTACAAGTAGTTTAGCGCCAGTTGCACGAACAACCAGGCGTATTTCACTCAAAAATACTGCGAATAAATTTAGTTTCGACCGTACGAATAATATTTATATCGAAACCACAAATCGATAACGTAACTATTCCTACAGACTGTTTGCGAGTATCCGGTGGTAAGGGAAACCGTGCTTTATTGTGCCTAGTTTATAGATGTTTTTGGATCGGTAACGTTTTGCTTTGATCGGTATAAAATGTGCGCGAGAGCTCCGCTCGCCGGGAAATGTGGTTTCTCTACTTTTTCACCGTACCGTGGAAAATTTACACGTTTAAATATTTTTCATGTAAACAAACTCCTGAATATGAACAATATTTACGTTTATTGCGCCCGGATGCTTTACTGCGGTTTGGTTTAATACGAATTATGTAATTGCCGTTTTTAATATCCCAATAAATAATCAAAATTTTCTGTAAACTACCGATTTTTGTAATTAACGATGAGGTTAGAGGATAAATTCTAAAAACGCTGGCGGTTCGTGGTGGGATTAAATTTTACGAAAAAACACTTATTGAAAGTATCCTGAAATATTAATGTGCGTTCAAAAAAAT
The DNA here is from genome assembly GCA_905147785.2 of Thyatira batis. Lineage (NCBI taxonomy): Eukaryota > Metazoa > Arthropoda > Insecta > Lepidoptera > Drepanidae > Thyatira > Thyatira batis. The sequence goes on from LR990489.1 coordinate 12,187,179, forward strand.
TTAGTAGATATTAGGTGTCTGAATATTTAGTCACTACATACATATAGTGGACGTCGGGTCGTCGGTGTGTCAGGATGTGTGTAGGCGGTAACTGGTAACCGAATGAGCTGGTTATTAACGCGGTTAGAGTAGTTTCAGTTAATTACGACTCCGCTCGTCTCGGTCAAACTGATTATACCCAAAACGGCGTGATGTCATGTATGACCGTCGCCGCGTTGATATTCCTTGAAACTTGGCAAACATTTCCGACTGTACGATTGATCTTCTGTATGTCCAACGGTATTTTATGATAACCAGTTGGTATCATGCTGCTGGTTGGTTATAAAAAACTTATGTACGGATTCACACCACTGGCTTCCGGTGAAGGAAAACATCGTGAGGAAACCTGCATGCCCGAGATGTCACAATTAAAGGCATGTGAAGTCCGCCAATCCGCACTAGGCCCGCGTGGTGGACTATGGCTTACACCCCCTCTATGTTAGAGGAGGCTCGTGCTCCTCGGTGGACACGTATATCAGCTGATGATGATGATGATGCTGGTTGGTTCGGATTCCACCTAAAACAAACATATATATTTTCATTCACATGTCTGGCAGTAAATATTATAGTGTAAGTACATAAAAAAGTATTACCAACCTCATATTCAATTACGTATTAAACACTTACATGGAACGCGATCGCAAGGTATACAAAGCGATTGTATCGAAAACAATGCAATTGTTTCCGTGAATTATACTGTAGTGTCACATCACATCATATATCCATCCATAATCATCGTATAAACATTTAGGATCATAGTACATATTCACATAATAACTGAAACATTCAAAATAGGTAGATACTTGTTATGTAATTTGCTGTGCCCGGCAGGGTCCACAATGTCAATTTAACAATCTTAATTTTAATTTAATATTGTGGAATGCAAATAAATAAATAATATGAATACCAAGCATTTTATTCAATTTAGGCCCGAATGGGGCACTTGTGAAAGTCAACGCTGCTAAAGCTAGTATGCGGGTCTCAAGTCAGCGTTCAACTAATATAAATAAATAAATATCCTGGGACAACTAAGAAGAGATAAAGCAATTTTTTCCAACATATTCGCGCTTTTGGCTTTATGTTTTTCTTAACTGAATCGTTAATCCGATAAAGCTAAAATGTTGATTTTGCGAGATACATTTACAATATCACCTGTTTACGTTATCTTTGTTATGCGTAGTTATTGTAATTTTCCAAACTAAATATTTTCAGCAACTCCGTGACGTCATACAAAGGCTGTTTACAAATATTGTCACGACGAGCGAGTCGTCTTTTGTGTGAATTACCGTGAACTCATTGACTCACAGTCTAAACTAATAACTGTTATATATTTTGACAAACCACAGCCCCGCGGTTTTACCAGAATGAAAAGACCAAGACTTTCAACTGTACACGTTTAATCGATATCTCTGATGTAGCAAGTGACCTTATGACATTATGACCTGACAGCCCGGTTGGCTTTGTGGTTAGTGACCCTGACTCTCAAGCCGCGGGTCGTGGGTTCGAATCCCACCCAGGACAAACATTTTTATGCATTAATATGTGTGTGTGTTCTGTGTCTGGATGTAATTATCTATATAAATATGTATTCAAAAGTAGTATATGTAGTATATCAGCTATCTGGTTACCATAGCACAAGTTCTGCTTAGTTTGGAATCAGATTGGCCGTGTGTGAAAAATGTCCCAGGATATTTATTTATTACATACTTGCTGGAGTCAGACAAAATTGGGTACATAGTATAGGGGTTTAGAAGATTTCGATGTGTTTATAACTAAATCCTTGGTAATGGATGTTATACAATGGATTCGGTCCGTTCATGTACTGACGTCGAGCCGATCAAGCCCTTACCGCTAATCTATTGTTACAGCTTGCCTATTGTGCCAATTTACCGGCCTTATTGTGATTACCAACTAAAATATTATATACTAGCTGCCTCCGCGCGGTTTTACCCGCGTAGTTCCCGTTCCCGTGGTAATACAGGGATAAAATATAGCCTATGTTACTCAGTGATAATGTAGCTTTCTAATGAAAAAAGAATGATTAAAATCGGTCCAGTACTTTTTGAGTTTATTCGTTACATACAAAAATACAAATCTTTCCTCTTTATAATATTAGTGTAGATAAAAGCCTATTTCCAAAGTCTATGAATAGGTAAATTTAAACATAGCTTTGTATCAAACGCTGATAAATATTCAACGACAAATACGCCATCTGAACAAGAAATAGACTAAGTATATTTATAGAGTTGTAGTGATAAAGGGACCTCGTGCCTAAATATAGGCTTTCATCTGTTTACAATTCGAAAGTTCCATTTAGTTATTTTCATTCATTTTAGAATACAGTTATGTAGGTAGTAGCTGGTATTAATCAGTTAAGGAATGGGCTGTCCTTGTTCAGACTCTAGCTATCTCTGATAAGAGAAACCATGTAAGTCTGCTGATCCTTCGGTTGAAAGCCCTCTGCGCTCACCGGAACGCCCGCGTAAGGGTGTAAAAGCCATCTGAAGCTAACAACTTTAAGTCCTTTAAAAAAATACTGGTGAACCTTTACGGCGTCAAGAGTGAAACAAACAAATCTACTTTAGTATTTCTACCTAAAACTTATTGTTTGACTTTAAACCATGTCAATAAAAAATAAACTTATGAAATTCTGTTAACCTTAAATACGATAGATATAGCTAAAGATACCTTGTTTTGTATAACTGATTTCACATTTCGACAAGTGAAATTATACACCATAGACCATAGCGGTAGGTGGTTAGTGGAATGAGCTAAAATGAACTAGCCGTTGAAAACTGTACTCTGTAATTTGGAAATCATAGACAACGCTCATTTGTCGTTCCGCCCATAGACATTACGGAGATACTGTTATAATTCCAAGTTACGACTTCCGGCACAAGCCGCATCGACAAACACGTAATAAAAAGTAAAATATAACTTTTCCAGGCGTCCCACTACGTATACTCAGTTTATAAACAGTTTGCGTGGCTAATGTATTTAGATTTCTGAATAAATCAAGGATTATGATAAAATATTTTTATTTATAAAGATCTTCCGTTAAAGAAATTGTGTCCAATGTTCATGAGAGTAATATTATTATCTACTAGTTTCCGCCATCCGGTTATTATTATTATTTGGATTAAGCGGCTATTTCAAGTCTTCTCAGAGCTTGTATCACTGCGACCATACTAGGTCTATTGTGATCGCCACATTAACTAGATTATACTGTCAAGACCTGCAGCTTTGAAAAACCGCACTATGTTCTTGACAGGAATTGATTTTACCTCATCTGGGTGCAATATGTGTTTCCCCAGGTGGGTATTACGTTTTGGCATAAGTGGGTGACATTCACACAGAAGGTGTTTGGGTGTTTCATCTGCATTGCAGCAGAATCTGCACTCCTTTGTGTCACGGACACTGATTGTGAACAAATGTTTGTTCAGTCCACAGTGCCCTGTTAGCACCCTCACTAGTATGCGCAAGTTTCTTCTACTTAGAGAAAATATCTCTGAAGCAGATTTCTTACTGAAGGCCTTTATAAGTGCCTTAGAGTGACTCATTCCAAGCACCTCGTGCCAGGAATTAAGGGATGAGTTTACATATATGTTCCTCAGGGTTAAGTTAGCTAGGCTTTTGGGTATACCGCAGATTGGCTCAGGCCCATAAGGGCTCCCCTTAGCTCCAGCCTTGGCGAGTTCGTCGGCTTTTTCATTTCCAACGATTCCTGCATGTCCTGGTATCCACCTTAGTACGACTCTGTTCTTTGTGCCCAGTTCGTTAAGGAGGTCCATGCAATTTTTAACTAACTTAGAGCTGATTGTTTCGGAGGTCAGGGCCAAAAGGGCCGCTTGGCTGTCCGAATGGATATATATTGTGTGGTTGGTGTAGACTTTCTGCAGATTGATGTCCGCACATTCTAAGATGGCGTATACCTCTGCCTGGAAAATGGAGGCGTATTTTCCAAGGTTCAGCTGCTTGCTGATTTTTGGACGCTCTCCATAGATTCCACAGCCTACCTCAGATCCTGATTTGGATCCATCGGTGTACCACTTAAGGCCACCTCCCACCCACGCGATTTTGTCATTAAGCCATTCATCGCGGGAGGGAATATCTACTTCATAAAACCTACGAAAGTTTATCTGAGGTATCATTGAGTCCGATACCATGTTCAGAATTGGAGTTTCCAGTACTGAGTCCTGAACGGATTTAAGTGCCTGGGAGAGCCATTTTGGTCTCACCTGTGCGTGTATCCTGTGCATAGTAGTTCTCGCCACCTTCTCTACATGTAGATGCAGGGCGTTAGATCTAACAACGCATCCAGTGCCGCTCCAGGGGAAGTTGACATAGCTCCGGTTGCCATAATGCAGGCTGTTCTTTGTAAGCTACTGAGTATGGCAATTGTTGATTTTTGTTTGACCTTCTTACTCCAGACTACGGAGGCGTATGTTAATAACGGCCTCACAATAGCTGAGTACAGCCAAAGAACCATCTGGGGCCTAAGACCCCAGCGTTGTCCTGCCATTTTGCTACATATTCCCAAGGCAATCTTTGCCTTCTGTGTTACGTTAGCAACGTGGCTGTTCCAGGTCAGTTTCTGGTCGATAGTGACTCCCAGATATTTTACTTCCCTAGAGAGACTTATGCTTTTGTTATTTAATTTCGGCAGGACAATTTTGTCCAGCAGACGTTTCTTAGTAAATGGGACCAGGACAGTCTTATCGGCATTAACCGAAAGATCGTTATCGCTGCACCATTTGCCTATAGTGTTTAAAGCTCTTTGCATAAGGTACGAAATCGTACTTTGACAGAAGCCTCGCACAGTGATTACAAGGTCATCGGCGTAGCCTTGCACGTCTATGCGAAGATCTGCCATCTTATACAAGAGTTGGTCAATGGTTAATGTCCATAGGAGGGGAGATAGAACCCCCCCTTGTGGACAACCCCTCGCTACAGATACCTCTAGAGAGGTCCCATGCAGCGATACGGTGTTTGACCTGTTTGAGAGCATCGCTTTGACCCATCGTACAGTGGTTGGGTCTACGTTTTTATAAACTAAGCCCCCGACCAGACTGCTTATGGGCGTGTTGTCAAAGGCTCCCTCAATATCCAAAAATGCGCATAGCGCAATTTGTTTGTCTTCTAACGCCTTTTCGATTCTGTCAACAAGGTTGAGCAGGGCAGTCTCAGTAGACTTTCCACTTTGATAGGCGTGTTGAGTACAATGAATAGGGTGCAAGCGCAGAGCTACATCCCTGATATAGTTATCTATGATTTTCTCCATAGATTTCAGTAAGAAGGAGGAAAGGCTTATCGGTCTAAAGGATTTAGGTTGTGAGTAATCCTTCTTTCCTGCCTTTGGTATGAAGAGCACTTTTACCTTGGTCCATGGTTCTGGAACCACCCCCAGGGCAAGACTGGCTCTAAACATTTTAATCAATAGGGGTAATAGGATGTTCAGTCCTTTCTGAAGCAAGATAGGCTGTATACCATCCGTCCCACTTGATTTATAGGGTTTGAAGGAGTTGACCGCCCACTTTACCTGCTGGGGTCTAATGATTTGCGCCGCTCTGCGCCAGTCCTCGTTACGAGGCCTGTAAGAGGGCACTTTGTCATTTGCTAAGTTAATAGCTTGAGCGCCAGGGAAATGGGCGGAGATGAGCACCTCCAGGCTTTCCTTTTCGTTAGTTGTAAAGGAGCCATCAGCATTCCTGAGAAGACCTATTTGTCTAGGTTTTTCTTTGGCTAGAATTTTATGAATCCTAGCCCCCTGAGGCGTATGCTTAACGTCCTCACAGAACTTTCTCCAAGAGGCTCTCTTAGCCTTCCTGATTTGTTTGTTATAGTCCGTTAGGGCTTTCCTGTAGACCTCCCACTCCTGCGTCTTCTTGGCCCTATTAAATAGTTTCCTGGTTTTCTCCCTTAGTTTCCTAAGTTTTGAATTCCACCAGGGAACTCTAGTTTTAGAAGTCTTTACCTGTGGCGGGCAACTTACCTCGTAGGCAGATATTATGCCCTCCGAGACAATGCAAGCCGCCATCTCGAGCTCTTCTGTTGATTTTATATTTTTCGGACAGTCCTCTAGATTCTGCCTTAGGTTGGCCGTGAAGTCATTCCAGGCAGTCTTTCTGGGGTTCCGATAAGTGACCGATTCATAGTCCAAACGGCATTTAACCTCGAAAAGTATATGCCGATGATCGGACATTGAAGTTTCGTCACTAACATGCCATCCATTTATGTGAGAGGCTAGTTTGTTTGTGGCGAAAGTAATATCTAAAACTTGTTGCCTGAGGCTTGTTACAAAGGTTGGTATACATCCTAGGTTTAGCACTCGAAGACTGTTTAGTGTAAGATAGTCAAATAGTAACTCACCCCGAGAGTTGACATCAGTGCTACCCCAGTCGGTGTGATGGGCGTTAGCATCGCATCCAATCACCAGTTCCGCACCATGACATCGAGCGTAGTCAACGACGCGCCTTAGCTCTTCCGTCGGGTCTTCTTTCTCGCCGGGTAGGTAGGCCGAGCACACAATTACTCTTGACCCATCCCACCCTTTGAGATTAATGTACGCTGCAACCAGGTCGTTAGAACAAAGCTCTGGAACAGGTAAGAAATTAGTATTTTTCGAAAACACTATGCAAGCTCTGGGCTTCTCTACACTAGTATGGTATAGTACCTTGCCAGCAGCGTTGAGTCCCATGATGGTCTGGTTACGCACCCAGGGTTCTTGAAGGAGGGCGAGATCCACCTGACCCTCAGCAAAGCAACACTCCACCACCGCGCTCGCTGCCACGGCATGGTGGAGGTTTGCCTGGAGGATCCTCGCCGAACCACCCTGGGGCGCCATTAGGGTGCAGAGGAAGGCCCGGGCTGCACTCCACCCATTTGCGGACGTGGTCGTCCACGCTTGGGCCGAGCCCTCCCAGGCTTATTCATCCCCCTGTTCCCGCTAGACTGCCCGGAGCGGTTGCGCCCTGCCGCCAAAAGGCGTTTGGGCACCTCACTCCCCTGGACAGATGCGGTCGGGGCAGCTACAGTACTCGGGGGACCCATAGGCTGTGGCACTACTGGTCCCCTCGCTGGCTCTTCCACCTGCTGTCTGGTGGATTCAGGACCACCCTTGATTCTAAAAAGAACTTTTCTAAAACCGAAGGCAGCCCTGAAATCCATCTCCTTAAGGGCTTCAACAGAGGGCTCGTCCAGGGCAAGGGTCACAGTGTGCCCAGCCGCGTCCTCCTTACTGGCGAGGATCCGCCAGTGCTCCGTATGAAGCCCTAGGTTTTGTACCCTTATTAGGTGGAGGGCATCTTCTATGGTGCTCACCTCCCCCTTGGGTATAAATGAAACGCCAACCGTGGGTCTGGGTAGTTCACTCTCCGGTATAACGGAGAGTTTCGCCTCCGGCCACGGTTGTAGTCCTGGAACCTCCCTCTCAACCCATAGCTGGCTTGCCTGATTTTCACAGGTGATAAGCAGCCAGCCTGGTTTGTGAGAGAGACCAAGGAATCTTGGTCCGGAGCCACTTTCGCCCATCTTGATGATGGCGTAGTTTATGGCCTGCCGGACCAAACGCATCTGCTCCTCACTCATGGGATCCGCGAATATCCACTCGCGAGGCGCCAGCGATTTCCCTGAAGGAAGGTTTTAGACCTTTCTCCAAGGACACCTTTGGAGCCTTCTTCGTGTGCTCCTTGGGTGACTCCTCCTCCGACCGCGTTCTTTTGACCGCTCTGGCCAGATCCGCGGGGGGGCGTTTGTCACTCGGAATCTCGCTCCAGGGCTTTCGACAGAGGACGAGGGCTTCAGCAGCTCCTACATTCGCCTCCTTCAGCCGCAGGAACCTCCTCCGAGCAGCTCCTGACAGTCTGGTTCTGCCAGGCGTAGGTGTACCCTCACTAGAGGTCGGCACCGTGATTGATCCGGAGTCAGTTAAGCCTCCTTCCCGCTCACGGCTCGGCCTCACAGTGGAGGTGGATGTAGAGGGCGTTTGGGGAGCTTCAAGCCCACCCGCCGTCCCTTCTAAAAAGTTGCCTTGGATCGAGTCCAAGACAGAAACAATTTCTGTTAAATTTACTTCTTTATCTTCCATACACGTCCCACGAGTAGCTAGGGAAATAAAAGTCACAACTGCCAGAGCCCCGCTTAACAGTTGAAGGGCAGAAATACTCCCCGAGTTGCCCCGGTTTCGAGGAGACACCGTTCGCGACTGAGCTACCCCTCAGCCACGCATCCATCGGCACGGTACGTATAACACCTTGGATTGGAGACAGCAGATTTCGCCCTCGGCTAGAAAGATCCGGTTCCAGTGGCGCCAAACACAGTTCGACGCCCCTACAACCGAAAGTCGCTAACCGACGCCCAGGGTACACCGGCCCGCAGCCTTCCCATTAAGTGAAAAATTTCCCCTTAATAGCAAGACTGCTAGGCACACGTGGAGGTACTGCTGCCATTGTACCCCCGCCATCCGGTTACTCAAAAATCAAAATCTTTTTTATTTAAATAGGCCTCAATCAAGCACTTATGAATAGTCACTATTAATGCTCGGTTCTGAAAGTTGTTTTCTACTGAGACTAACAAATAAGTACATTGTGGGTGCATGATTGTCTTCCTTTCCACAATTTCACGACGAATTTTTCGACGCATTCGCTTTCAAAATGATATTGTAGCAAGTAAAATATCTCTACTGGATACATGTAGTAGGAATCCTGCTTTCACAATATTTCAGCTCAGCGCAGCCCATAGATATAGTAGCCAGTAGACTCCTTACATAAGCCGAACGATTGAACGGTAGGATTATTTTGTCGAGATTAAGGCCGGACAAATGAGCACTTAATTAATTGCGCACGCCCGCAGAATTGCTTTATAAGTATTTTTTTTTTCTTTGGTAGAATCTTATAATGCGTTTACGTGAGTTTATAATAAAATTAACCTACGGATTCACACCACTGGCTTTCTGTGAAGGAAAACATCGTAAGGGAACCTGCACGCCCGCGATGTCATAATTAAAGGCATGTGTTGTTCGCCAATCCGCACTAGGCCCGCGTGGTGGACTATGGTCTAAACCCCCTCGATGTTAGAGGAGGCTTGAGCTCCTCCGTGGAGACGTATATGAGCTGATGATGAAGACGACCGTGTCAAATAGTTAGTTAGATATTAGAAGTCGGTAAATGTTATGTCGGTGCCGCAGCCCCTAGAAATAGAGCCGTTACCTGACGGAAGGTGATAAACGGCGACATCAAACGCACCGCGGCCGTAAATCAAAAGCGACTTTCATCTCAGTTGCGATCACCCGTTGTTTTACAACACTCATTAGCCGGTCGAGTAAACAAATTAATCTTGTTTTTATATCGTTTGTCGACGGAAGAAAGTGGGCTAGTTAATATGACATGTGGATGTACACGTTCACTTTTCTAGAGATGCTATATTTGCGTCGTAGGTTCCGCCCGCGGCGTTCGCTGCGGTTTTCCTCTATTTGCAGCGCTCTTTGATCTTGAAGTGTCTTATTTGACGTGTCTTTCTCTGTTTCAATCAATACTTTTCATTCTTTACGTGAGGCAGAATACTATGTAGGTACCTATATGCAAGGATCAGAGCAGCTACTTATTTTATGTGGGAAAACTCGAAAGAAGTATTTTACTTCCAACTTTGGAATTAAATTGTGGTTTAAGAGCTCCGTTAGATTATAACTTTTCGGAGAACGTTAAAGTTACGCCGTTCTGTATATTCGCGTGTCTACTGTAGATACCTACAGGTACATTTAATATTTTTGAACTTGAGAGTCGTCTTTTTATGACATGTAATTAATTTATTCTTTTGTAATTTCAAGAACTGGTAGCTAGGTCATGCTAGCTCATTCTAAAAGCTCATGACATCTCTTCCAATTGGTATCTACTATAGTTGTAAAATTATGTGCAAAAGTGAGGATAAATTCACTTTAAGAAGTTGTCATCCCGATGGAATCGGTTCCCGTCTCTTCGATCTATTGAAAATGCAAGAAAACCTATCACATAATTAAGAAAGCTGCCTCTCTCGGGATATCCACATCGCCGTGTGTGAAACAATATAATAAACACGATACGTATGACTTTGGATTGAGCTCTGCTTTTATTACCGAAAGTAAGCGAAGAAAAGTTGGAATTGCGGCTTCAAAACTTGTACAATATATTTGTGTTTGTGCCTACCTATCGACTAGGTAAAGCTGTGTGTGCTACTTGTCTATCACATCAATGCATACATGTCACGGGATTTGAACCTACGACGTCTCATATTATCAGAATAGACAGCTCAACCTTCGATTCATAGCAGACTCAGCCAACAATGTCCAACACTGACCTACAACCGGTAGGTTTAATTCATTGACTAGAATAATAAAAATAGTAGAATAACATAAATCGTGTGAACGAGGCCGTTACGTCGGAACCAATTGAATGAACGAGTGTACGACACCAAGGACGACTCGCTCATTCACAATTAGCAACAGATAAATGAATGGGCCTGTTCGCACGCTCACCGAAATAATTAGAGGAAATCGTTAAGTGAAAGCCGATTGGCGCATTCAAATGGAAACCCGACGGACTGATTGTGATTAACTGTTTATTAAACGACTCGCCAGATTAACAGATAGTTACGCAGATGTATCTGCTGTTTATTTATATGATAAAATCAACGCTGAGATGAATGAAATATTTGTGTGGCTCGAGTCGACTCGGCAACCAGAATAAAATCGTAATCAAGTTTATTTTTGTAACAGAAGCTTCGTTATGTTTGTGGCACTGTGTTCTTGCATTTAGACATTTATTGATATGCGTGCTCAGTATATAGGGATACAATTGTGGTGTACCGTGGTGTATTGAATCACTTCGGTACATTTCGAAGGTTTGGCCCAAGCTGTTTACGTTGCGGCGAGCTCAATAAAATCAGTTCGCAGTACGTGGAAAATTTCATTCCAAACTCGTGCTCGATTTAACGAGAATACAAGTATTTCAATATCATCAGATATTACGCGCAATACATTGTACAATTACATTATAGTAAATTATTACTGCAGCTTTGTCTGAAATAGAATGACGTAATTGGAACCGCTGCCAAATCCATGAAAAGTAACGCATTTAGTACAATAATATAGTTTTCATGGAATTAGTCGGAATCGAACCCGGTGTGAGCGAGTGAGTCCCATTAGAGGCTCGCTGTAAATCCGATCAGTTTCCCTAACAGCTGCGCAGTAAGTTTCCGCATCAGAGACTTGTGAAACGGTGCAAGTCTAATGTTGGGAGCGAGTCCACGGAACTACAAATTCTGATGCAATTGGGATGATGAAACTTCCATCTCAATACTAATGCGGTGGGCTTAATGATATCACAAGATATGTAATTATGAGACGGGGTAGGTATAGGGATATTAATGTAATATAAGATACTAGTGGCTCCCCGCGGGATCCAGTAGTACCCAGGAGATTTTCCATATTCCCGAGATAAAACTTAGCCTATGGCCTTTCTCAGGCTTCAGACTATCTCTGTACCAAATAGGTACGTAAGAAATAAATTTAATTTTTCGTTTTATTTCGTCGTAAGAAATTTAAACCGGGTTTGTAGTTTTAGCGTGAAAGCGAGACAGACAGAGTTACTTTCGCGTTTATAATATTAGTTAGGATTGTAAAATTGCTGTAATTTGTTTTTATTGACTAACTGACTTTAAATTTAAACTCAATCCGCTATAACTCTGCCATTACCGTTAGTGTTCTCTATTTCAGCCCACTGTACCATTTCCATTGTTTATGAGCTGCACTATGCCCAGTACCCACGTATGCGCCGAACTAATCTGCCTATTTCCTCAAATCACTCAGTGTTTGTATAGCAGTTGAATGCTAATGATATTTGTAAATCCTAGCTTTTACTGCATTACCAGACTACTACAGTTTTGTATTATTTTTACTACTGGGTGGTCCGCCTCTCAAGTCTCAGGCAATTATTTCTAAAACTTCATTTGAAATTATTTCTAATGGGGAATGTACGACAGGTCGGTTGGCTTTGTGGTTAGTGACCCTGACTCTCAAGCCGCCGGTCGTGGGTTCGAATCCCACCCAGGTCAAACATTTTGTATGCATGAATGTCTATTTTTTCTGTGTCTGGATGTAAATATCTATAATATTTATGTATTTAAATGTAGTATTTCAGCTAATCTGGTTACCATATCACAAGCTCTGCTTACTTTGGAATCAGATAAGCCAAGTGTGAAATGTCTCAAAAGATTTATTTATGTACATTTCATGTATAAATAGTATATATGTAATAATTTCTCATTAACGAGGACTTCTCTTACGCAAGAATGAACCACTTGCCGAAAATACATATAGCAAGGAAACGTCGGTCTAATTATGAGTCCCAGAATCGTTTAGTACTCATGTTTATGTAAATAATGCTAATTTGTTGCTAAATTTGCGGAAGTTTGAATGAGTTTCAGTAAACTTGTTTGCGATTCGCGAGTGCGAGTGCCTACGTCCTCATCTTCCTTCCAAGAATGTAAAACAATTATTTGATGATCAATTTTCCACGAAATCAAGTACTTAGCGTAAATCAAACATATTTTACGTAAACCAAAGATAATTCCATATTTGGTGTGGTGGGGTATTGGATAATGTCATAAGGTCTCCTAATGGTTCCGATTCCATGGTAGTTAAGGCGGTAGGTCAACTAAAGACAGACAGATAGAGTATGGATTGCTAGAAAGATCATAAAGATATATTCATTTGTAAATGGTTGGGAACAAACATTTGTATGCATGAATATGCCAGTTTGTTCTGTGTCTGGATGTAATTATCTATATAAATATGTCTGTAAAAGTAGTACCTATATGTAGTATATCAGCTATCTGGTTACCTTAACACAAGCTCTGCTTAGTTTGGAATCAGATTGGCCGTATCTGAAAAATGTCCCAGAATATTTATTATTATTATTGCTATTTTATGTTTCTGTTTGTTTATAATCAAATGTTAGCAGAATACTATTAAGTCTGTGTCAGTATTACAGAGTAGTTTATGATCATTGTTCTTGCTAGTACTATCTAACGTGAGATATCGTTTACATAATACAAGATGTTCGAAGTGGTCTGAGTAAATCACTGTTTAATGGGTTGTAGAAACTAAATCTGTTTTAGTTGATGTTGTAAAATAACAGGTACAGAATCAACTAGCTCAGGGCCGGCGATGCATTGAAGAGATACCTTTGATGACCCTTGCAGTCTTGAAATATCTAGACCTCAATGTGTTGATGTTGTTACTAACAACTATATTGTTACTAACAAGTTTGAAAAAACCTCAAGGTGTTTGAAAATAAGGTTTTTTTTCCGAAAGGAAAATGCATTACGCATACTCCACACCTTGAAGGGACGGTGTGTAACCCACACCTGAGAGTGGGACTCTCCTCTGCTGAAAGCCATACCCACTAAAAACCTGTCGGTGATCCTCTATGCTTTTTAAAGATAAGGTTTTTTAACCCCAAAATACCTATTGTTGTAATGTGTGTGTGCCTAACGATATCTGTATATCACCTAGAACTTAATGTAGCTTTACTAAATAATTTTGTCACATAATATATAACAAAATAGCATATTCAAGATTCCGTTGTCAGCGCGTTCACTAAACACGATTAATGATCGTAGATTACTCCTAATCGTCTCATTACTACCGGTCGTGTAATAAAACACGTTTGTTCAATACATATTAGTTCTTCCCACCTCAGTGATAAGGTTTGTTTCAGTTTGATTGTTTACTAACAAGCGTTTTAGTATGACAATAAAACGTAATTTATTAATTCAACATACATTTGTCGAAGGATTATTCCCCCGATCCAATACCCGCGGCGTTTTCAGTTAATGCTTCTATTTGGACGGAACTTAGTCACTATTAATGGTCCAATAAAATATGGGAAGCCAGTTTGCTTCCATTTGAGCCATGATTTTGTATTAAAAACTTTACTAACCTTTTGAGTGAGAAATAAGGTTTTAGCAGAGCGGACTTTAGCCGAGTTACGCATATGTTAATGTTCAAACAACTTCATTAAGCTTAGCTTGATTGGTTTGATTGTTACTTAGTAAGTAGATGCTTAATTTTATGTTTTTGTATTAAAAAAAATTTTCTGTTAGCATATTGCTTGTGGTGGGATAGCTCTATTTAAGCATGATGTGTTCACATCTAGAGGGTCGTACACTAGAATGTTCTATTTTTATCAAATAAATAGGAAATACCTTCTGTCAACACACATACCACATGAACGTAATAACAGAAGTTCCAATTTTGCAATGTCACATACTTCACCACATCGCTACTTAACGTAAACCAAATTTACAATATTGTTTACAAGTATTTATGCTGTAAAACCGAACACCGTGACAACTGGCATACCTACCTCACGAACTGGCGCGGGTTCAATTACCAAGTTTGACTTTGTGACATAGGTATTGTTATTGTTGTTCTTAGCCGACTACAAAAAAGGAGGAAGTTCTCAACAAAAAAAATTCATGACTGTTTTTTTAAAGTTTTCTCTTATATCAGAACTTTCGACTGGGTTAATCGATATTGATGATCCTTTTTTTTATTTGAAAGCTGGTGTATCCCGTGGACAACACAGGAATCATTTTTTTGTTAAAATGTTCTTAGCAAGTGATATCGAATGCTCTGTCTATTGCTCTGAGGTACACAACAACTAATCATTACAGTATTTTATTCTCCTATAATATGATGGTATTCTTATAAAGTAATGTGTAGTACATATCCCACCAAAAATATAAATGTAAACAAGGCCAAGTATATAACAAAAAACTTTCAAGACCGATGTACTGGAATGACGGCTCTGCTAATAAGATGAGATTTAACTGGATACTTTCGAAGTTCTCTCGACCATTGCTCCTGATAATGTAATAACGTTCTGTCTGCGGTCGCTTTATATAAATTTATCGAAAGCAAAGGTGAATAATTCCAAGAACACCAGTAACCAAAAATTTCTGTATATTAAATAAATATACTGGGACATTTATCACACACGGCCAATCTGATGCCAAACTATATGCTACATTTATTACATCCAGACACAGAACAAACAAACATATTCAAGCATACAAGCATACAAATGTTTGTCCTGGGTGGGATTCGAACCCACGGCATTCGACCCGCGGCTTGAGAGTCAGGGTCACTAACCACAAAGCCAACCGGGCTGTCAAATGTACGAATAATTCAAATAACACCAATAACCAAATAGTTTTTTAATCAATTCCAACAAATAAACGATACATTCGATGACTAAACAAAGCCCCATGTGCGTTTGCTTCTAATAATAACCCAATCTAAACAATTGGACATTTTACGAGCTATATATAACCTCGACCTTCGGTGGGTTCAAGTTCAGTCGGTTGAGGGCGAGTTAGCGTCACGGTCGCGAGGCACAAGGCACATATCGATTGACCCGCGGTAGACCGCGCATATTAATTTGAAGGACTTGAACCATTTTACCCAAACGTCCTTCCTGTTTAAACTCTACTTAAAACCCCCATAATTCAACTTTACAGGACAAACATTTGTATGCATATATATTTTTGTTTTAGGTATGTCTGGATGTAAATATCTGTATAAGTATGTATTTAAAACGTAGTATATCAGCTATCTGGTACCATAACACAAGCTCACTTTGAAGCTTACTTTGGAATCCGATTGGCCGTGTGTGAAAAATATCATAGGATATTTTTGTTTATTATTACAAATTAAAAATAAGGAAAATAAAACGCAAAGTAAAAATTAGGTTTCTATTCGTAATGATTTAAATATTGTGAAGCTGAACAATGTTTATAATAAATTTAATGAATTCCTCTTTCTCGTAGATATCTTTTTAGTAATTTTTATTACACATTTTTCTAATTTATGACTGGGTTCTTACTGAAAACAATAACAAAGCTCAACAGTGTTATTAATATACCTACTGCTGCACAAACTCATATATCTACTTACTAACCGACTGTTGTTGATCATTAATCATAAAATTAATTATCTTTCTTGTCTGAATCTTCATCTGGCGCTTGCATGTGAACTTTAATTAACTTAATCACTTTGCTGAGGAACCAAATCAACAGTGCGAACAGAGCAATTATATCCACATGTAACCTTTCTAGAGTAGGGAGTAGAAGTGCAGGTGACCGCAGATGCATAGCTCCTCGGGTTTCAATCACCAGCTCAATCCAGTGAACCAGCTCCTTTTGTGGAGACACCAAGTTTCTCTGAATTATCTCCGAAGCCACTTTTGCGTTACTCCGGTATCTATAATATAAATGTTAATTACCTTACCTTAATGTACCGATTAAATAACTAATGAGACAGGTAGGCTATTTGGGGCGAGAGGTAGGCAATCCAATCAACAGTAAGTTAATTCCCCAAGAGGAGGACGGAAGTAGGTAAATCATTAATAGTAAAAAGGTAAGTAAGAAAGGACGAGAGCACGGTCCTTTTTAATCCCGACCCACAGTGCCACAGTTAAAATTCCGTATTTATCTCTTTTTAAGTCTACTGGGATTTCTTTGGAGAGGCTTTGTTTAAGTAAGCAAAGATATACTGGCTGATAAACTAGGTTTGCGACTGCGATACACGATAATAAATTTCGTGCATGAACATGTGAAATATTAGTTTATATTTACAAAAGTAGTTTAAAATAGGTATAGTTAATATTATAAACTATTTGATTACCACTGGAAAAGCTCTGATGAGGTTGGAATTAGATTGGCCGCGTGTAAAGAATGTTCTAGGCTTTATACAAAACACACGTATTATGGTGACGAATAATAATTTCTAGCTAAACTAATTTAGTAGCTTACAAATTCAAACCTTTGTTACACCACAATACACGTAACGAATGGAATTAACATAATTTATCTGACCGTAAAGTATTTTAACAACACCTGTGCCTAATCGTGTCGGACGAACTGTGGGCTAAAATAACATCTAACTGGGTCCCACTAAACGTTAGACGACATCGCGGCAGACCTAAGAGGAGATGGCGAGACGAGCTGTACCACTCCGCAAAGGACTGGTCCAGCAAAGCTCAAAATCGGGAACAGTGGAGAAAAGAAGGGGAGGCCTATGCCCTGCAGTGGGACAGCACAGCCTAATAATAATAATAAATATGTCTAATATGTTTTTGATGGACCAACCTATAATTTCCAAGGCTTTCATTGACAGCTTCTTTGATCTTCTGCGGAAGTTGATCAGTGAAGTCCACTCTGATACCGCGGCCTCTGTTCGCCACCATGTCCATCATGATGAACTGGTCTCCATAGAATGGTATACCTACGATAGGTACTCCGAAGTACGTGGCTTCTAGAAGTGAGAGCATTCCTCCGTGGCTGATAAAAAGGACGGTGTTTGGGTGATCTGGAAATATATAGTAGATTTCAGTACCTGCTAGAGACAATATTGCTCAAAAAACAAAAACTGTAGAGTGCAGATGAGTCAATCAGCATACTGGTCCCACAACCTATCAATTCAGCTACGGTTGCCATGCAACTTAATCACTGAAAAGCATATATTTCAATCACAGCTTACTAAGTATGCTAGCTTGCGGTGCCCAGTCCAAAATGTGCACATTTTTCGGCAAATTGGCCAGTTTCTCCTCGAACTTCCAAATCACTGTTTGTTCCAACTGTCCAAAAATTGCCAGGAGTCCTTGTTTCATCTCCTGTGGTAAGTCCTTGCTCTTGATATTTGAGCCTAGGCTGAAGAAGATGGCTCCGTACTTTGCATTATCGAGGAGCTGCTGTAGATTCTGCAAAATATGTGTTTGATATTGAAAATACGAGCCTCGCCACGCCTACAAATGAATCCTAGATTATTGTTTTAGCCAATACACAATCTGTGAGAGACGATCTGTCTGTACGCGCGCCGCACCTATTAGAATAAATTTGTAACTATTGCATACTAGTGGCTCCCCGCGGTTTCACCCGCGTTCCCGGGATAAAAAGTAGCCTATGTGTTATTCCAGAACATATTCTAGCTCTGTGCCAAATTTCAAGCAGATCCCTTCAGCCGTTGGAGCGTGAAAGAGTAACAAACATCCATACATACAAACTTTCGCATTTATAATATTAGTAGGATTTTTTGTTATTTGTTTTATTTTAGTCTTTTAGTGTTTTGTTTCACTTGTTTATTTATTATACAATGACGTAAAAGTTATCACTCTCATTTAAAGTCCTTTCAAGCTTCGCTAACTCACACCCGTAGCGGTCATACATGGCGCTATTACCTGTGGTAAAGGCTTCGTGGGTAAGTCCACGTGATGTCCACCGACGTACTTAGCATTCGCCGGCAAAGGGAGCACCTGCCCGACTAGTGCCTGGGAGTTGATGAGCAGCAGGGAGCCGTTGTACACCAGGGAATCATAGTCGGGGAGCGTGCGCCCGCGCAACTCCAACGGTTTCTTGTAGATCTCACGGTACGCTGGGATCTCGACATACTGCGTCGTGTAGCTGAAATAACCATCTCTGAATGTTTATTAGAACCACCAGCTTTGTTTGCGATACATTCAATATATTTTTTCTGTAACTGCCACTTTATTCTACACATTATTTTAGACGTAAAAACAATCAAGAGAAATGATAGGAAGGCATTTGTTATGCTTAGAAATTTGGCATTAAACAAATGACCGTTTAAACGGTATCCTAGCTTTATGCATTTTAAATTAGAACTGATTAGAATACTTATCAGAGGAATATCACATTTTAGTTAAATATCTCTAATAGTACCTTTTAAACTCAATTTTTTTCTTAATGTGAAAATAGAACACGGTTGATTTATAGTAGTCCATTTTAGTAATCTTAATCATGTATTTGCATCTATAAATTTATTTTTATAAAATAAATTATCACTTAACGATTTTATAAAAAGCTGGTTTCTTGTCATCAATGTGGATCCATTTCGTATTTAATTTATTACGAATAAAATTGCATAGTGTGTGACGTATTTTTTGTAAGCTTTATCACACTATCGCGAGAGCTGTTGTTGACGTGTTGGAATGCATTAAATACTAGATGAAATAAACTTTAATTTACAACAAAACCAACATTCCTGAAATGTGAAATTTTGTATACTACCTGTATTGTTTACTAAAACACAAGTGAAATTGTGAAATCTATTTATAGGGTAAGATTGCCTGGAAATAAGTCTTAAATACGGTCCTGAGTATACTATACCTGTACTATACCTATAGCTGAACATAAAAACAAGTGAACTCACTACATCCACCACGCCATGTAGGTCTGTTGCCACAGCCGGTACGCCCTCTCGCGGACACTTGTGGGGAACTTCAAGGAGTGCTTGGACTGTATGTCCGCGCTGTACGCCGGGTTGGTCGGCTCGTGCACCAGCTGCAGCGTCATCCAGGAGGTGTCCAGCCCGCTGTACCATATCAGTGGACACTCGAACACTGCCGCTAGCCTGGGAATTAAACATATTGTCATATCCTCGGGATTGATTCCAAACTAACTTTTTTGGTACATTTTTGGTACATTACTCACTATAATAAGTATCATACTTATCTATGATCACTTAACATCAGGTAATCTCTTGCTCTATTTGCCGGCCTATTATTGACTATCTATTGCCAAGATAATATAAAGTAATAAAAAAATGGCTGCATCACTTTATTATAATGACATTGATTTCACAATCTAACATTCTCAGAGATTGAATATTCACACGTATAATGAATAAAAACCTTATTTACTGGGATGAATAAACTCTGGCAAAAAATATTTTATGGATGTCGTCAGTCTAGCTACGTTAAAACCTATAAAATGTTGTTCGAATGATGGCAAATGGCATTCCTTTAAACTAATAAAGGTACATTTTTTTAATAGATTGTATCTGACTAACATCGTGATTTTATAGGTTTTTAAAACACGGGGCAATGACCCTTGTCTATGTATGAAATAAGCACTGACGTTATTTTATATACCTACCTAGGTATTTCAAACGACGATGCCCGTATCTGCATAAATACTTACCTACTATGTTAGTTAAGAGAAAATATGTGAAATCTATAGATGGATTGTGGTTGTTTAGCTTAAATTTGTATTTCGCAATCCTCTACTGTATTAAAAAGTTGAAAACATGTTTTTAAGTAAATCAATCAGATATCATGTTCCATGGAACCATTGTGTGTAGTAAATGTCCAAAAATATATATTTATCTTCAAGAGCTTACGGAGCAAGTAGACCACTGAAGAACCACTCAGAGACGACAGCGTCAAACGTGACTTCAGTGTCTGAGAGCAGCTCCTGCACGGCGTCGTGCTTCAGGGCTCGCTGGGCGAAGGTCGCTCCGATCTCCAGGAGGCGCTGCGGCGGCCGAGGGTTCTTGACCAGCTCCATCACGGATAGGTGTTCTCTGGCTTTGGAGAAAGGCTCATAAAAATATGCGAGGAAGGATGAAGAAGGCATATTGGAGCCAAGTTTTATCAATTGTAACTAGGAAAGAAAGAAGCCGTGGTGGCACAAATGGGAATGCACTGACTCACGATCATGAGGGTGCAGGTTCAAATCCCCGGCCCGTACCTCTGAGTTTATAAAAACTTTCGTACGGATTCACACCATTGGCTTTCGGTGAAGGAAAACATCGCGAGCTGCATGCCAACAAGCATGTAAAGTCCGCCAATCCGGACTAGGTCCGCGTGGTGGACTTTGGGCTAAAACTCCCTCGATTTAGGGGAGGCTCGAGCTCCTCGGTGGAGACGTAAATGAGCTGATGATGAATGAAATAAGAACCAACCGGAAAGTTGTGACAGTACCGAACTGATGTTGACCACGGTCAGCCCTGAGTGCTTCAGCTCCTTCGACGTGGTAGTCACGAAGGTCACCTAGAAAGAAACCAAATCTAGTGACGCTATATCATAGCAAATTTTACTAACACCATACCATAAGCGATATTTATTTATCAATTGCATCTAGAAAGTATGTAGTTACTATATTTTTTTTATTGTAATCGGTTATTTTGACAGATTCGACTTGGATTAGTTATTTGGACGATCATAATATGATGAATTTACAAAACCAAGCATTACAAAACCCAGCATCAATGGACACGACCCTAAACAAGACCCTTAAGTCCACCTGTTAAGCTTACCTCATGTCCAGCGTCAAGCAGTATTTTCACCAGGCTCTCCCCAAGCATGGAGTGGCTCCGGCTCGGCATCGGGAACACCGCCAGCACGCGGCCCCCCGTGCCTCCGCGCGCTATGCACGTCAACACAAACACAATACAACACACTCTACACAACATTCTGTTGGAATGCAACAACGGACACAACTCGCGACTGTAGCACTAATACAGTGTGATTGATAACAGATATCGAGTGAGCTCCCTTATCTCTCATGTTGTCAGTTCGTATGAACGTCCAATAATAAGTAAGTCGGCGTGTATGTTCATGTCAATATGACTAATGTTGCGAAACGTTCTGAATTGAGATTATTTTAAGATACTATCGGATTTTGGGTTCCCGTTATACACTGTATTGTGTGACTTGAGTTTACGATTTGCATCAAACTGAACTCAGCGGTTACTCGACAAATAGCAGCAGAGATACATAAATATTAATATCTTCCCTAAATAAACCAAAGAATTCAAGGAAATAATGTAAATATCAAACATCCGCAGACAAAACGGGCTGGAATATTTATAATAATCTCCGTACAAATCGATTCCTAGTTTTAGTACTTGACCTAACTTAATTAATTAAAGTACCCTTTAATCCATAAGTTTCGATCAGCAATCTCGAGAATTGTCAGTAAGTCAATTACACAAACACTCGAAAACATTTCTCACAGGCGGTTATCGGATGTCCCAGATCCGTATAAAGTTCGTTGCTTATCTTATCTTAGGTAACTCCCAGGCAAACCCGGCGAGACGTCTGTAAACATTAGCCCCAGCTCTTTTGTCTATGGCCCAGTCAATATTTGTTTGTCCCATGTAAACGAATGTCAGGACCAGATAACGAAATGAAATGAAATGAAATGAAATGAAATGAAATGAAATAAATAATGAAATGAAATAAATTTATTAATTCAACTAGGCCTTCACAGGCACTTATGAAACGTCGACTCTAATGCTCGGTTCGGAAGGTTGCTTTTGCTGAGAAGAGCCGGCAATAAACTCAGTAACTATAGTATGACACGATATGAAAGTGACGCGAGAATATCTTGGCGATAGATTATTTTATACTCTTAATATGGTCTGAAGTCACATTGGACTGAGAGTAGATAGATGTTCATATATCTATTTATGACCTAACCATATCAATGGAATTTTAACCTACATTGTTTACCTATTAAGTTCATAATTTTCTGTTGAACACGTTAAATCATAAATAGGTATTATAAACTCATTTCTATTTATACAACAAAGTGGCATACATGCATTTACTTGTTTATGTTCATGTAACCTCCATCTCGCATCATTTCTAAGGTCAGTACAGTGGGGTAATTACTGATGAATGAAAGGAATGGAAAGCTGAACACGCCACTGGTGACCAAGTAACCGGGTGACAGAAGGGATATCCATCTCATTACCAGCTAAACGACTGAGAAATAGCCTTTTCCGCACTGATTAGTTCATAGGATATATTTTTATAACGTGTACTAGTTTAGCTTCGTTAGCTTATGTGATTTTAACTATATATTGCTCGCGTCGCAATCTATTATTAGGGGAATATTTACTTACGGTAACCATTTCCAATTTGACTATCAGTTTTTTGGATTAAGTATATATTATTATATATTTTTTTCATTTATTTATTTTCCAAAAAGTTATAGATATAAAGTTAAGCATACAATTATATAGGTGAAGATCACAGGTAGGTACAGTTACTTTCCAGGCTATAACATTTTTTTGTAAAATTCTGTACACTATATGTTAAAACCCTGCCTCTTAAACTAGGTTAACCTGTATCTTAAGAGACAGTGAGTTCAACTATAAATTAATTTAACAATATTCATTAAAAGTTAATCCAATGAGGTTAAATCGATAGATGACCAATCACGAAGGTCAAAAGTTCATCTAATGGTATCTGCTACTTTTAACTTCCACAGCTTACGGCTTTCGAGTATGTAGTACTATTCAACTCACTTGAAACGCAAAAATATATGTACTATACGAGTCCATAATACCTACTTACATTTACAATGTAATTTATATGAGGTATTCCACCAAGCGCCCCCAAACGAAGCGCACCCAGACGAAGCGCACCTAATGTATTCCACGAAGCGCCCCCGTAGGTGCGCTTCAAATGAAAAATTTAAAATAATTAATTTCCTATTCCACGAAGCGCACCTAAGAATATCACTCGCATAGTGTGGTGACAAGAAATAAAAATGTCGATAGAAAAAAATATTTATTATTTAGAAGACTAACTTAATTTTCTATAATCGTTCAGTTTCATTATGTGACACAATATTTATCATTTTTGTAATCTCAGGTACTATTTAAAATCACAGATTGTTTCATAATTATGCAATGAAACGACAAGTATCAAACACATTGTAAATATAGTTTTCCTTAGAGATCTATGTTGAAGTTTTCTTATAGCTTAGCTACCTGTTTAGTAAATAATAAAAATACTCTACTATAACATATAAAATCACAGATTGTTTCATAATTACAATAAAAACTTGGACAAATATCAAAAACACTTTAATTATAGTTTTCTATAGAGATCTAGGTTAGTTGATGTTGATGACCTCTAGTCTATACTAATATTATAAAGAGGAAAGATTTGTTTGTTTGTTTGTTTGTTTGTTTGTTTGTTTGTTTGTTTGTTTGTTTGTTTGTTTGTTTGTTTGTTTGTTTGTTTGTTTGTTTGTTTGTTTGTTTGTTTGTTTGTTTGTTTGTTTGTTTGTTTGTTTGTTTGTTTGTAATGAATAGGCTCCGAAACTACTGGACCGATTTCAAAAATTCTTTCACCTTTGGAAAGCTACATTATCCCCGAGTAACATAGGCTATAATCTATACTAATATTATAAAGAGGAAAGATTTGTTTGTTTGTTTGTTTGTTTGTTTGTAATGAATAGGCTCCGAAACTACTGGACCGATTTCAAAAATTCCTTCACCTTTGGAAAGCTACATTATCCCCGAGTAACATAGGCTATATTTTATCCCTGTATTCCCACGGGAACGGGAACTACGCGGGTAAAACCGCGGGGAGGCAGCTAGTTTTATATAAAATCACAGACTGCTTAAAATAACTAAACACAATATTTAAGATTCTTAAATAATCTTGAAAAAATGGGCAATATATGTAGTATATAAACTTATCAATTGAATAAATTATTGATAATCAAAATCTTAATTTCTCTAGGCAATGTCCAACTGAAATTGACTGAAACAGCCCGTGACGTCGCAATAGTGTAATGAGAACTAAGCATGTAAACAAGCTCCGGAAATGCTCGGCTAAATTCGGGTTGGCTCGGGAATTCAGTGCCGCGCGCATACGTTGACGGTTAGCCCGGTTAGACGGTTATGTATATGAACATTAAAAATTTAAAGAAAATTACAATTATTGTATCACATTATTACAATGAAATTGTTTGATGTTAGAAGTTCCGTCAACGTCTAACCGGGCTAACCGTCAACGTATGCGCGCGGCACTGAATTCCCGAGCCAACCCGAATTTAGCCTAAGGAAAACTATATTTACAATGTTTTTGATACTTGTCGTTTCATTGCATAATTATGAAACAATCTGTGATTTTAAATAGTACCTAAGATTACAAAAAATGACAAATATTGTGTCACATAATGAAACTGAACGATTATAGAAAATTAAGTTAGTCTTCTAAATAATAAATATTTTTTTCTATCGACATTTTTATTTCTTGTCACCACACTATGCGAGTGATATTCTTAGGTGCGCTTCGTGGAATAGGAAATTAATTATTTTAAATTTTTCATTTGAAGCGCACCTACGGGGGCGCTTCGTGGAATACTTTAGGTGCGCTTCGTCTGGGTGCGCTTCGTTTGGGGGCGCTTGGTGGAATACCTCATTTATATATCTGAAGGTTGATTTCGTTTCGCAAAAAATGTTGTTGACATACCTATTAAAACTTTCTGAGATTGTCTGCCAGGGATACAGGTACCGGCAGCAAGTTCCATACAACATTCGCGGAATGTGGAAGGGAAATATTTTGTACGGCTAAGTTTAAATAACTTACTATTTCCGCAGCATTTGAGGTTAAATCATTAATAAAAAATAATTGCATATCACTGTTCTATTTCCTATTAATCTATATGGCATATATCATAGCTGTTATTTTATTTATTGACGAAATTATTTCAATTTTAAGTAGCGATATTTTTTTTATTTTTTTTTTCGATTTTATATTGGAATAAAATTGAAATCTACTATTTGGGGGAATTATATAAAGAGTTTTTGTATGTCATAAAAATGAATGAATCGACTAATGATAAAACAGTTGTAGGTACAGGAAAAAAGTTACAGTCGAGAAGTTGCCACGCTCTGACTCCGCGATGATGGCTGCGCGGGCGCACGCACCGTCGCGCCACTATTTTGGATACATGTACTACTTTATGTTTGGCTAATCTGTTTGTTTATAGAGATAGCATGACATGACCCTAAGCCATCATTCGCACGAGAGGTTTTTTAACTAACGTTAGAAAAGCGTGCAAACACAACAAATGCATTTCCAAGTACCATAAAATGCTCAAGATCCAACGCCCAAAGTAAAAAAATACGTCAACATAAAAAGCGTCGCGTTTAAAAACGCTGTCGTGTGAACATATACATGGGAATGCATTTGTTGTATTTGACCGCTTTTTTGACGTACGTTAAAAAAACTCTCGTGCGAATGAGGGCTTAGAAACACCATAGGTATTATATGTATTATCGTAGTAAGATAATTATGTTGGAACTGTATTATTAAGCGCCATTACACGCGAGTATAATTTTGCTCAATTTGTTTAATAATTCACTGTATTTGTACGACATGATCTCCGACATTATTATGCGTAGTCGTCGGTTAATTTTCTTCTTAGAAATACAGGTATGGAACAATTTTAGATAACGTTCTTGCTTCTAAGGTAAACAGGCAAAACGGTTTGCTTTGTAGGTAAATCTTTTCTTGATCAATAAGATGATGATGACTATTTGACTGGCTATAACGGATTAATGCAATACTAGTGGCTCCCCGCGGTTCACCGGCGTTCCCGGGGAATCTTCAATTTTCCCGGGATAAATAGTAGGTAGCCTATTTTCTTTCTCAGGTTTTGGACTATCTGTGTACCAAATTCATATAATCGGTTCAGTAGTTTTAGCGTGAAAGCGAAACTCTGTCTGTCTGACAGACAGAGTTACTTTCGCATTTATAATATTAGTATAGGTAGATAGATTTTATGAATGTTTGTGACTTTATGATCCTCTCTCTCGGTTTGCTAAGTCGTTTTAGTTGACTACTTTATCCGTCAAACTAAAAATATTTGAAGTACAAACTGGTCAATATTAACTTGCGACATATTAAACCGATGTAAAACTATTCTAACACGTTAATTCCCACGACTTGCGTAATAACTAATAATAATTTAAATTTTATGCGAAATCGCACTCTAACTTGTGTTTTGAGAATGCTTAACTGTATGACCAGAACATAGGGCTGGATATATTTCATTCTTCGGTGGCTGAAATAGATGCGCCGTGGGGTTTTTGGAGCAGTCGTTGAAATAATTAGCATTATGTATTCTTTGGTATAACTGTTATGTACATAGTGTAGATGCAATAAATAAATAAATTACGTAGCAATTCCACAGATGATTAATGAGAATTACATTAGAAGATCGGCGACTGGTGACCCGAAATAAGTGAATGAAACAAATACATCGCGACCTGACGGGAATAGAGTGGCGGAACGGACCGGGACGAAATTAACGATGATTTATTGCTTAACTAGTAGCTCCTCGCGGTTTCACCCGTACCCCGGAGGTATTCCATTTTCCCGGGATAAATTTAGATGTCCTTTCTCAAGCTCTGGACTATCTGTGTACCAAATTTAATTTAAATCGGTTCAGTAGATTTATGAATTAATATTGCTTTATCAAATAGGTATAAGATAAACAACCTATGTAGATTCGTAAATATAATGAAGGAGGCAGGTTGCACCTAACAATGGAAAGATAAATTTTGAAAACGCAGCTAAAACTAACTCCTATATTTAGCCGTCTGTAAGTTCCTAGTTTCTGGCCACGTGATATTTATAAAGCTTATTAAAAATGAATCTTTTTCGTTAAATGTAACTGTAGGGTGTAGGTAGTAAAATCTAATCAAGGCTGCAGGAGCAATAAAATGCTATTTCTGACCCTGCGGTGTGAGTGAGGAAGGCCATGAATAAACAATAATATCTTTCAGTCAACACTCCTATCACAGTTATGCTCAAATAAACTATACAAATCACTGAGAGACGTTTACTCAGATCTTCAGAAGACGTTACTGTTTATTTTTCCATTGAATATTTTTTTTTTCTTTTTAATAGGCCTCAACCTAAACAATGCCGCGCCGACACGATTCCAAAGAGAATCTCTCGGCTCGTCGGCAAACTTCAATAATACCAATTTCATGTTTTCATTGAGATACTAAAATTGTACCTACACGAATGTTTACGGTCGGTAGGTATTTTTTAATTTCTGGGTTATTTTTTTAACACTCGGATAATCTGATTTCAAAGTAAGCTTGTAATATGGTAACCAGATGAATAAATTTAAACTATATTGTAGACTAGCTTCCGCCGCGCGGCTTTACCCGCGTAGTTCCCATTACCGTAATAATACGGGGTTATAGAATAGCCTATATTACTCCCTGATAATGTAGCTTTCTATTAGTGTAAGAATTATTTGAATCGGTCCAATAGTTCCGGAGCCTATTTGTTACAAACAAACAAATCTTTCCTCTTTATAATATTAGTGCAGATAGCGATCCGTACACCTAATAGTCATGGTTTCGATTTCCAACCAGAACATAACATAATATGCATGAACTGAACATGTCTGTCTGAATCTCGGTGTAGTCTACATGAGTTTGATCACGAAAATTAATCGGTAATGTAAACCACTTGGTTACAAAATACTTTAAGTAACTAAAACTGCTTGTTCAGTTACATGAGGGAAAATTCCGCAGAGTTGTTCGTGTAAACAAACTGACCACGTTATGTGTAATGCTGACCCTCCTCGACGCGGTCAACGCTCCGCACACTGGGACGTATTTACTATTTACTCATATTTCATGCACTTAAACATCTGGCGCAGCGTAAATAATGAAAACTGCGAATGGTTGGTTTCTAAGAATCCTTCAATTCTTTATGTCTTTGAACAATTAGTAAATTATATAGTATTTACTTGCTAGCCGAGGTGGCATCGACTCAGGATCATGTTGGTGCAGGTTCAAATCTCTGGCCCGTTATAAAAACTTACGTCCGGACATCAACTGGCTTTCGGTGAAGGAAAACATCGTGATGAAACCGGCATGCCCGAGATGTCACAATTAAATGCATGCGAACTCCGCCAATCCGCACTAGGCCCGCGTGGTGGACTATGGCCTAAACTCGATGTTAGTGGAGGCTCGAGCTCCTCGGTGGAGACGTATATGAGCTGATGATGATGAGTATTTACTTTCCGGTGTACTCATTCTTGGAAGTCTCTTGACCAAGTCATCTATGTTTTTGATAACGAGTCACACGCATTACTATGACTTTCCATCAAGTCCTAAATGGGTTCGGAATCACAATAATAATGCGCCATAAACATACTGAAGTTTACATTGTATCATATGAAACATAGAATATAAACTCCATCCGCGTGGAATAGTTACTTTCATACTTTGGGCTAAGGCTAACTTTCCACCCCCTTCGTTTACGTAGAAGGATGGTCTCGCAGAGCTAACTGATGACTGCACGCCCCGGCCCGGCACATAAAGGCGCGCGCAGTAGGGTCGTATTATGAACTTCTAAAAAATCAGGCAAGTTCCAGGCAATTCAGTTCGCGGCCTTAAACTGCCTGGCGATATTTCGTATTATGACGTTCATAAAACTGGCCGACTTCTGATGGATTCGTTGTCTATAGCCGTCTTGTCCTCGCTTACAGCGACGTTTAGAAACTTGACTAATATTTTACCGGTAAGTTACGGTTTTAATTTTATATCGTTTGAAACTCAAAATATTTATTTTCTGGACACAAAATTAAATTAAAACAACGATTTTTCAGAAAGATTTAATAAAAGTTAATAATACGTTCATCTCTTATATTTAAATTTATATAATTTTGGTATGCGATTGGTATTGGTTATTGCGATATTAAGTTTTCGACCGACATTCGTAATGTCGTTGCGCATCATTTGAATTATATTATTTTTACTAAATAATTGTATGACTTATGGCGTAAGTATTTTTGAAAGTGGTTTGTGTGCTATTGTTCGGTTATTTAAATAAGAATGTAAAGAAATGAAACTAGGTATTTAATTTATTTACTCCGGAGAGGGAAATCGTCGTCGGCGGGCGACTTGCAGTCAGTTAGTAAAATGTGGGAGTTTCTTTACTTCTTTAGGGAAATAAGTAGCTATGGGATATAACAAAACCGCTCAAGCACGAGACTATTCACGGCGGATGTGGGCATGTGCTACAGCATCCATGAATGTGCAAGGGCAAGGTGCTGTAAAGGGTTAGAAATAATGGTCGAGTGTTATTTATTTATTTATTTATTTAGGGACAAAAAACAGTTACACGATACAATGTGTAAAATTAACAGAAACTTCATAACATTTACTTAAATAAAAAAGCTATAAAGAGAACTCATAAAAAACTTAAACTATGTAGGGCCTTGTCTTAACGTGGACTACAGTGTAATATGTTTTTGGATTGGAGCAGCATTGGTAATTGGTGTCATCATGTATTTTCTTTGAGGATAACCAGATTTTTACTTTTCTCAAATATTCTCAATTGACTTAAATCCATGAAATATATTCTTTTCTACATACCCAGTGGACTCTTAAGGACACATTACTATTAAGATTTTTCATGTGTAATTTTAGGGGATGATTCGCCTTAATTCGGGTAGCGCCTACATAACTAGCATCCACACAAATTATCTCCATATCAGCATTACTTATCTAGAATATGTTTTTGTTCCAGATTATTGTAAGAAATTAGATATTATACAAGAGCAAAACTTTATTATTAAACCTAATTTTCATAGTGTAAATAGCTAAACTGTTGCACAAAATATTATTACTATATAATTAATAGTCTACAATGGGACTTAATAACACTTTATAGAGTAAACACAAAAATGTACGAAACTTAGTTTCCACTGATAAACCGTAGATTTCTTAGGCACAGACATATACGGTACAAGGTCCTCACAAAGATTGTGCACAAAGTCCTTGCTAAGTTGGTATTTTTAATAAATTGACGATCTTCGATTGAAAATGGATCGCTTTGTTGTCGTAGTTTCATTCTTTTATGCATTTGACTAGTTCTAGGCTCCTCGTCGTCGCTCTCCAGAAATTTGAACAATTCTAATTCTTCACACATAATTATCACATTTAAATTAATTTTAAACCGAAATAATCACAAAACAATTCAGTTTAGGCAACAATGAGAACGCTTAAACTGAATTGTTTACACTGTCACTTTTTGACAACTAACTTAGGAATATAAATGTCAAATAAGCGCTCATAATACGACTAACGCCAGCCAGTTTTTGAAAAGCCGGGCAGAAGTCGGCTTGGTGTACCACGTGACCTCTGACTGGCTGGAACTTGTATTCATAATACGAATTTGCCAGGCAATTCAATTCACGGCGTGAACTGCCTGGAAATAAGACATCATAATACGGCCCCAGTACTTGATCATTATTTTGCTGCAATGTTATTTTAAATTTGCGATATCTCCTAAGATATTCATTGAAATCGAATGATGTAAAAGGTAATTTTGGTTTAAATTAAATACTTGTGATGAATAACGTACCTATTTATTTGGATAAGGATTTATATCATCTTTATAAAAACACCTTCACAAAAAATGCCTAATTTTCGAACAAATTTGGTTAGTATAAAAATGGTCACAGTGAGCCTACCTTAACAGATAGACATGCTATTGCGGATTTTTTTTTAGAACTTTTAAAGGGGAACAATTCTGTCATACATTATTTTAGCGTAACTTTAACCGTTTACGCAGCGTACGCAGCGGAAGCTCTCAACAGGAAAATAAATCTCCCGATTTTGAAATATTCTTCATTGGTGCTCAGTTCTTATTGGTCGTAGCGTGATGTTATATAGCCTATAGCCTTCCTCGATAAAAGGACGATCTAATGGCGAAATAATTTTTCAAATCGGACCAGTAGTTCCTGAGATTAGCGCGTTCAACCAAACAAACAAACAAACTCTACTCCTTTATAATATTAGTATAGATAGTATAGACAAAACCGATGAATAGTTAAATTCACAAGTCTTTGAAAATCCCTTGACGGAAAACGGTCGATCTGTTTAATAAAATTCTCTTTACCCTGGGTCAAATGACTAAGTCATGGTTTAGTAAGTTCTGCATAACTTTAAACATTACGTTTTATTACTGACATAATCGAACATCATTAGCCTAACTATCAACAACTAAAATCAACCTCATGAAACTGTGTTCCAATTTGACATACACTTTGTACTATTAGAACTACTTCACAGAGAAAATGTCTGAATGTAACTTGTGCTAGTAACAATGAACCGGTACTTCGTTAATGTGTACAAGAACGCTTCCTTTTCCTGTGCGCTTTGATCAGCCACTGTGGCAACACACGTCCCGCACTTGGCTGCGCTCCAGGTTTCCTCTAATCAGCTATTTGCACTCCTGTCACTGGTTTTATCGCTTCCTCATCATTACTTACACTGCCTACTTTTGTATAAGTATATTTAGTAGCTCCCCGCGGTTCCACCCGCGTACCCGAGAGATCTTCCATTTTCCCGGCATAAAGTAGCTTATGTCCTTTCTCAGGCTCTAGACGATATGTGTACCAAATTTCATTTAAATCGGTTCTGTAGTTTTATCGTGGAAGTGAGACAGACAGACAGTAGTAGTTGAAGTAAGCACTACTACGGATATCATATAGACAATATTAAAGCGGTTTGTACTTTTAAAATTTACCTATGTACATATTAACGCCTAAGGAGGTAGCTAGTGTGTTAAAATAAAGTTCCCTGTCCCCTGATATAAAATGCATGAGCGTTACACGAAATCCAAATCCAGCGAATGAAACATAAAATAACGTGCTTTAGTGCCAATACACTAACGGTTTTAGAGCCAATATTGGCGCAAATAGACCGAGCTGTGGGAAAATTTGGTTATAAATGGACAATTTATTAGTATTGCTGTAATGAAAGTCAAATTGGGATGAAATACAATTTTGCTATGGTAATAAATCGGTGGGTATTAAAATTAATCTCATTATTTTCGGTTGAATTTTTTTGTACGAGTATAAACGAAATTTAATTCTCGGGGCGTATGCCTAAATTTTTAAACAGATTGGTCCTTAATAAAATAATAACAGTTCCATGTATATGAAATTTATCTGAACAAATGCCACTGTTTCATTGCTTCAAGGGTAGATTTTCACGTTTTTAATATTAATATCATGATTGAAATTTTCATACATTTCAGTAATTTTTTTGTAGAATATCATCTCCAGTAGTGTACAGAATATTTGCAATATTAACCTATTCTTTTTTTATACCACAGGATAGCAAACAGGCATACGTTCCTACCTGATGGAAAGCGGTTACCGTAGCCTATGGATGCTTGCAACAGCAAAGGCGTCACTCACGCGTTTCCTACCCTGTAAAAAAGGAGCAACTGTATAGGCAGTGCAAGGAACAAAGCGTAATGTACTTTCGTCGAAGGGCTAGACGGGTATCACTCCTGCATACCCCTACGACGCTACTCTATCACTGGTCCCCCCACTGCCGCTACAGCGTCTCCTCATGTACTTTGACAGCCCGGTTGGCTTTGTGGTTAGTGACCCTGACTCTCAAGCCACGGGTCGTGGGTTCGAATCCCACCCAGGGCAAACATTTGTTTGCATGAATATGTCGGTTTGTCATGTGTCTGGATGTAAATATCTATATAAGTATGTATTTAATAGTAGTATATGTAAATGTCATAATTGACATTAGAAAAGATCGATTGTGCAGTGAGATCAATGTAAACAAACAATTTAGAAAATGATAAATAAAACAAATTACAACAGTAAAAACTGTGTATGCTAATGGAAAGTGTATGTTATAAAATGAAATTATGATTTGAAGGATAATTGGAAAGGATTTAACCCAAACTAATGTGAGTAAAAGCAATACTTTTACGGTGCCGAAATTTATATGTAACACTATTACAGAAAGAAGATAGTTTGTGACTGTTGTGAGATTTAGAAATCTTTAAGCACTGACGAATAACGCCAAGTAAATCAAAGACTTTTATTTAGGTATATGGAGATGGAAGATGGAGTGATGGCGCGCTCAGCGATGGAGAGACGCGCGCTGATAAGTCAAGTAAGTAAATAACTAACTTGCTGGTCGATGAACCTGCGCCTACTACAAGCTCTCAGCCTAGTTTGGAATCAGTGTGAGGTGTGACTATGATTGATTACAAATATTACTTTAATAATAATAAATATCCTGGGACATTTTTTACACACGGCCAATCTGATTCCAAACTAAGCAGATATATACAAAATAATTCAATATGCTTTCGGCTCTGGCCATATTTATGTAAAAGTTCCAAAAACCACGTCACAAACACGTTCAGGAAATGATAATCTTGAAGTAGGTTAGTGTAAAGTTTGTTTACTTTCCTGTTTATATCACTGTTTATTTAATTGGCTCGTCAACGCACCACCACATTAACAGCTCGCGCCATCTTGGCACCGTCAGTCTGCCCACAGACTATAGCGCGCTAGTGACGTATGCGCTCGAGACAAGACACATATACTACATCCCTTTCTCAATTTAATTTGAATTATAATTCTAATAATAATTTATTTATTTCATAGAATATGGTACAGTAAGATGGGCTTATAATTAGATCTGCATATTCGACCAGTGCTGGTGTAGAAATATTTAACAGGGATATTTATTTTAATACAGATTTATCAAATTATCAAAATGTAGATATTATTATGTAATTAAATTTTAAAATCGAAATATTGTTAATTAACCAATTGAAGAGTAGGTATGACTAAATTTTTGTAATGGTAATAATCTCATATCTTTCGGGAACTTATTATATTAAAAACATAAGTCTCATTATTATGCATTTTAAATCATTCACATAGTGCTAACAAATTCATCTTGTTTAGCCATTAGGTTTCCCATAGATAGGTCACTTCCCTTCCCACTTACCTTTACACTTACCTTTCTTCTTCTTTAGTCATTAGATACTATTCCATTTTCTCCTATTTTTTTGTTTTTTTTTTTTTTTTTTTTACTATCCGCATAAATCTTTTTCTTATGATTTAATCCTTGATCAGTCTTTCGCTTCTAAGAGTTGCATGCTTTGTTCATCATCACAGATGGCCTAATGCCACTGCTAATAGCAATGTTGTTCTAATCGTGCTAGTCAATTTCTTAATATCAAATCATTGAATTGATAATTTATACTTATACTAGTGGACCAGGCAGACTTCGCTCCGCCCACCAGCGCCACCTACCGGGTCCAAGTATATGTAAGCTATCCTATCTCTCAAGTTGGATCGAACTGCACATGGTGTGCGAATTTTATTATAATCGGTTAAGTGGTTTATGAGTCCATTGAGGACAAACATTGTGACACGAGATTTATATATATTAAGATTACACATAAATCGCACTTACTAAACCTTTGATAAAGAAGTACTCAAAGAAAACTATGAACTTGCATGTCTATAAGACAAACGCGTAAATTGATTAGTAAAGAGCCAGGCCCTGATCAGTGTTATCTATACTAAGATTTTCATTGTGATGAAACTACCCAGGAACAACATGGCATTTGTTGACTACTTATGTGTAAAATGTTATTTACATTATACAAATGTAAAAACCAAAAACTGCTATTACTTGTGCTTGTTATTGTATAAATTTGTGTTATCCTATATAATTTACATTCCTTACCAGAACAATCAAGGTATGACAAAGGCTCCACATACTCATGTATTTCTATTTTTTTTTGTTCAATATTATTCAGAGTATACCTAATTATTTTATTTTACCCACCCTGATATTTCATATATTTTAGTGCTTATCATCATAATTTTTCTTTATACCTAATTTTGCTGTCTTTAATTGCTTGAAAGATTCATTTTTTCCATTCCAGTCAGATGTATTTGCAAGTCCATAGCACCCCTTAGTGTACTCTAATGTAGAACAGTTTTATTTGGAAGCCTCACCAGTAGTTCAAATATGAAAGTTATAAAAATCAATGTACCAGGGTACTAGATATTAATTTTGATATATGATTAAGTAATTATAACAACTCTTTGAAGTGCATTGCTATGCATTATTGTTCAACTTCATTATATATTACATTAACTTATTGCATAATAGCAATTTGAGTAGTATAATGAATAAATAAACATCCGGAGACACCCCCATACGCAGAGCCAATCCAATTCCAAACCAAGCAGAGTCTACACCACGGCAACCCAACAGCTGCTATACCACAATTTAAATACATACCCACACATATACAAAACAGACCTATGGTATTGTATATATCATTTTTCCTTTTGTAAATTGCCATGGTATTTGCCTGTAATGGTTATGCTTTTATTTATGTTTAAATATATACATGTGTTTGTTTTTTTTTTTTTTAAAAGACAACTGTAGGCTTACCTCAAATAAAACTCTAGGATATGCTAAGCTAGACAATTAAGTTTAGACTCTTTTAGTTCAATTGATGACATAGGTATATTTTGTAGGAAAACTACAAAATATTATAATAAAGTTATTCCCAATCAAAACTAATGTTCACATTTTGTACCTATTTATAATTTCTTTTTCTCAAGTTCCGTTCTCGGCGAATTTCAGCGCTGACCGCCAGCAGTAGGTACTTACATACTTCTACACCCTCACTCATATTATGTTAGGCACCAACAACGCAAGTGTTTTTTCCAATAGGTCCGAATAATCCATTATTCCTTAGGTATTCTCAATTTGAGCGAAACTTTACTCGAGGAATGAGTTGGAAATGAACAGGGTTTCAAGGAACCCTTTTTAACCCGCTCTAACATGAGAGTTTAGCTTTTTTGAAATATTGTGTTATGTTCTACGCTTATTTTTTGAGATCAAATAGAATGTAGCTTAAATCAACATTTCATATGTACATAGATTTCTTGCAGTTTTAATCGATAAACAAAACTGACCGACACATATTTTTTTTTTTTTTTTTTTTTCCTTCACCCATTACGGGCAGGCTAAGGTCTGTGACCATACCGCCTCGTCAGAATTATTACGGTCTTCACTTCAGTATATTAATTTAAGGCCGAAGCCACGTCTTCGCTAGTTAATTTTTCCTGACCGACACATACAATTGATAGACATGACATTACTGACGTGACGTTTGACGTTATTATTTTTTCCATTGATCCGTTCCGTTTCACTCCATTTCTGTTTTATTTTTCATTAATTAAGTAAATATATTACTATTAGTTTTTAAATGTTAAATATTAAAATTATAGTTTGCAATTCCTAGAAATAACTTTATTAATTTTATTGTTAACTATTTCGATTAATTATTGACAATTGTAAGGAAAACAATTTGGTAATATATATTTTTTTTTTGTTTGTTTTGGACTATTACGTCCATTGAAGGTTCGCGTTATTTATTTTCTTTCGGCAATAAGTAATAATAATAATAATTATTATTATTATTATTTTTTTTTTTTTTTTTTACTTGAGCTCGCTTCTAAATATCGCGATGTCGGCGTTCCACTTCTCTGTTTTGTTGCGGTCAATTAGGTACTGCATTAACCAATGTGATAGGTATTCCTTTCAGTACAGAACGGTTTAAACTCTACAATTGTTTACAATGGTAAACAATGGTCAGTGGTACTAAGCTGTCAAAAGTGGACTTACGTTTGAGCTAGTTATTCTGAGGCATCATTCATCGTTCACTACGAATAAATTATAACCACTAGGAAGCGAACCCATCAAATTACACCCATTGATTTTGATTTGGATTTTGATACTAGAGATTTTCTTTTTTATATTCTTATATAAAAGATATTCAATGGAAACTACATTATTTACAGACTTACCTTGCATTTATGACATTTCATAAGTTTCATTTACTCCTACAATCCCTGGATTCCGCATATGCTGCATTTAATACAGGATCACGAAATTTCATAGGATTTACTATTCTGGCTATATATACCTCAGAGAAATTCCTACATACAAACACTTCACAAGTTCACTTTGGAAGATTTTCATAAGTTTGACATCTTCATCCCACTTGATAGTTTGACATCTTCATCCCGCTGTTTTAAATAGTTTGACTTCTTCTTCCCACTTGTTTTAAATAGTTTGAAATCTTCATCCCGCTGTTTTAAATAGTTTGACATCTTCTTCCCACTTGTTTTAAATGGCTTGACATTTTCTTCCCATTTATTTTATAAATTCAATCATTATACATACTTATATATATTTTGAATATCAAGGATACTAAGTTAGGAAAGGATATTTCCTACACACACACTCTATATATTTTACATTTTTTTTTTCTTTTTTTTTTTTTTTTTTTTTGTTTAATGCCCAAATTCATCTGCGTGCATGTGTTTTGTTAACACATAAATCCATAACAATTGAATGTTTAGAATAATCCTGTAAAATAATGGTTGGTTATGGTTAAAGATAAAGTATTAAGTAGTAGGCTAAATTATAGTTTGTAACATAGTAATTCAATGCTCAGAGTCATCTGCTGTTTATAAAATAGCAATTTAATGCTCAGAATCATCTGCAATTTTATTTTACACCTTTGTGCATAGCAATTTAATGCTCAGAATCATCTGCAATTTCATTTTACACCTTTGTGCATAGCAATTTAATGCTCAGAATCATCTGCAAATTTATTTTACACCTTTGTGCATAGCAATTTAATGCTCAGAATCATCTGCAATTTTATTTTACACCTTTGTGCATAGCAATTTAATGCTCAGATTTATATGCTGATTTTTTCACACCTTTGTGCGTAGCAAATTTATGCTTAGGTTTATATGCTGAGTTTCACACCTTTGTGCGTAGCAAATTTATGCTTAGGTTTATATGCTGAGTTTCACACCTTTGTGCGTAGCAAATTTATGCTTAGGTTTATATGCTGAGTCTCACACCTTTGTGCGTAGCAAATTTATGCTTAGGTTTATATGCTGAGTTTCACACCTTTGTGCGGAGCAAATTTATGCTTAGGTTTATATGCTGAGTTTCACACCTTTGTGCGTAGCAAATTTATGCTTAGGTTTATATGCTGAGTTTCACACCTTTGTGCGTAGCAAATTTATGCTTAGGTTTATATGCTGAGTTTCACACCTTTGTGCGTAGCAAATTTATGCTTAGGTTTATATGCTGAGTTTCACACATTTGTGTGTAGCAAATTTATGCTTATGTTTATATGCTGATTGTCACACATTTGTGCGTAGCAAATTTATGCTTTGATAAACTGCAGTATTTCCATAGCAATTTAATGCCCAGATTAGTCTCTTACATAGCACATTAGTGCATAACAATTATTGATTTATCATATTCTTTTCTGATATTAAGTGTATAAAATACTTTTTAATGCAATATGCCAAAAGACCTTATATTTTCAGTTAATTTACATTTAGCATGCTATAAAATTAAATGATAGCTTAAGTATACCATAACCATAATAATGCCACAAGATGATATTCTTGTGATACTTCAAAATCACTCCATCTGCAATATTTAGTAGTTACCAAACAAATATTTCTCACTGTTACTCAGAATATTTAAAAATACTGCTAAAACTATTAATAATAATGATGGAGATAATAATGAATATACTTACAGCAACCAAATTTTCATTCATACATTTTTATCAAGACAGTTTAATAAACCGTACAAAATAAATAATCATTATATCGTAGGTATATCATATTCATCTTTTTTTTTTTTTTTTTGCAAATTTGTAGGTATATGGTTGTTTTCTAATTGCATTTATACACTTAATATCCGCAAGAATCATATGAAAGAAAGCCATTTATTTGTAACACTTATTTCCTCTAATTTGTATAAGGAATAGACAGAATATAATGATGATTGGTCCGACCGATTTCGGCCATGGCGACCTCTTTGACTCCTAGTCAGTCTGGCATAGTTAGGTATTTATTACATATTGTTCAGAATAAACTTACTTTTAATCCTCGTCGCCAGATGTAAAGTTTGTTTACTTTCCTGTTTATATCACTGTTTATTTAATTGGCTCGTCAACGCACCACCACATTAACAGCTCGCGCCATCTTGGCACCGTCAGTCTGCCCACAGACTATAGCGCGCTAGTGACGTATGCGCTCGAGACAAGACACATATACTACAGTTAGGAAAAGCGATTTATTTGGCCCACAACTCTGCTCATTAGGAGTGTGCGTACCACATGCTTGCAATCAGTAGCGATTGCTTTACGAGTTGTCACAAATTGCCCTGCTGCGTGCGTCTGCGCCGCGCCGCCATGACGCTGACGTCACGCGTCACTCTGTTACTATAGAGCTGGTGCTGTTTTAGCTCAGACGTCCATATTAGGCAGACGCACGAGAGCTTTATTAATGGACGTTAAAAAAGCGTTCATATACAACAAATGCATTCCTAAGTATACATAATTTAATATGTTCACATGACTGCGTTTTTAAAACGCGACGCTTTTTTATCGAGTGGTGTCGCATTTTCAACTTTGGACGTTGGAAATAGTCCATATTAGGTATGGAACGCATTTGTTGTATTTGAACGCTTTTTAGCGTCCGCTAAAAAAGCTCTCGTGTAAATGAGGCCTTAATGTGTTAATATTTTATTGCTTACAGGTAAGTAATATTTATTTATACTTCAAGCAAGAAGATTTAACAGGTAAGTCACATGCTTCTTGTTTATCGTTTTGGAAGAACAGACCTTAGAAAACCTTAAAAAACAATGAAAAATAGTGGGTATACAAATAAGACATTGTCACTAGAGCTGTTTCGAATAATATAATCTCACATTATTACCTATGGCTTATAATCGTGGTAATGTTTGGTTCAATCACGGAACACCTATAGAGTAAATAACCTAATGGTGCACTTATCGTAATGTTGCTTTAATACCTCGGCCCAAGGACGGGGCCCAGTGTGCAAGGCCTCGCTAACCGTTATTTACGGCCCAAGGACGGGGCCCAGCCTGGAAGGATCCTGGTAATCGGTATTTACATAACGATTTGCGATGCTTTCTAAAGGTGGGTAATAATATTTTTTATTGTACACCACAAGTTACAAAAAAAGATATGCAAAAACATAATAATAATAAGTAATCACGTGCATAGTACAATGGGCGGACTTATCGCTAAAAACGATCTCTTCTATCTCTATTTTGTATACTGTGACTGTTTTATTGGGAAATTTCACAGGCTGTGTATTTAGATAATTTTAATATTGAAAAACGTTGCTAAAACGGGGAACGTTACAACTGCACAGTAGGTACACACAAGTAAGACACCTGCGTGTAGCACAGCATGCATTATAATGTGCGTCTCAGGAGGAATTCCGCTAAATGACAATTTTAATTTTGGACAATAATTTAACTACAGTAACTGATATATCGTACACGTTACTACGCTACATAAGTGTAATACGATTTATCTCCAGCTCATGTTATTCAAAAATGGATTCACAGACGAAAAACTGCGGGGAAGTTTTAATGAGTTTTGGGATTTTTTCCCGCGCGGTCGCTCTCCCGCGCGCAGAGCTCTGACCACAGAAGGAAATCTACCAGACTGGACTCTGGCTTTAATAAACTCCATTTGCATAGCATATTTTAATAAAATCATTAAAGCGCTTTTCAAATACTATGCTAATACGGTTCAAAACTTTTTTGGCGAGTTTATATCGTATCGTTGTTTTATCTTGCTTCCTACGATACGTATGTACGTAATTAATGTCTAAATGCGCATCTAAGCTATAAAATTATTATTATTAAATTATGAAGGTCTGTTTCCTTTTCTTTGATTATCTTCTAAAACTGCTGTACATAAGTGAGGCAACTAATATTTTGATGTACCTACCTAATACACAAAGGTAGGTCGCCAAAACAAATGTTTAAAAAGTTTAACATAGTCTTTAACTGCCATCTTTGTATCACACAAAGTCTACAATCTGTGGTTTGAGCTTTTGCAAGCTCTTTCTGCCGTATTTATAAAACGTAATTCAGCTTTAAATAGGTTAACCTCTGATACTTTACTATCTATTGTCTCACCACTGATCTCGTTTAACCGCGTTGACACATGAAATTCATTTTTTGTAGATTCTGCATTATATCAATTTGTCGCGTTAGGATATCACCTGTAAGGATAGTTGTTATGAAGGCAATAAAAAGAAAGAAAAATAATACCTATTGAAATTAATTGGTGGACCATGTTTTTCGCTTTAATGTCAATCATTGAGATTCTTAAAGTTTGTATTTTTTTTATACTCAAGGGTGGCAAACAACTGATGCGAAGCGGTTACCGTAGCCTATGGACGCTTCGACACCAGAGGCGTCACTCACGCGTTGCCGACCCTGTAAAAATAAAGATTGTATGTAAAGATTTGAAATCTCAAAACTCAAAGTTAAATTAATCACCGGGAGACCAAGTAGTACCGGTTTAGTTCACTGATCTTCCTCCCATAAAACATTAATAAAAACACAACAAAATTATCCAAGTTGCGAACCTAAAGTATATAAGCTTGTTTACACTTCGAGTCTTCTTCGTCTTCGCTTACTGGTAACTTAATTAGAATTTGATACTTTACAAATGGAAGTTAATTTATTCAATGGTCAAATGATATCGGTGAACTGAGATTGTGATTGAGACAATTTCTACTTTAGATTCAATAAAAGTTTTTCTTTTAAGAACATGTTCAGCATTTCTGATCAATTTCGATTTAATTAAAAACAACTTAATCTCACATACGAAAGAAACAAAAAAATTGAAACGTAAACGTGAAAATTACGTATTTATACAGCCCCTTATTTTCACAAATATTTTACGTAAAAGTTAATTTGTTTATCCTTTTTTAACGTTGTAATAATTACTAATGATTACAATAACATGATTATTTCTGCAAGGATTTTTTATCACGAAAATCTATTCAACGCTAGCAAATTGCGATCAAAAGTGGCTAGACTAACAGCAGTGAGTATGTAATAGTAGGTATTTATCATAAGACGATCTTTGCACGGAAGTAAGAGATATTAATATGCCGTTCGTTACACCACAGATTTAATCAACCCCGGCTATGCAATGCATACAGCTTTAATATATGCCATTTTAATCAACAAAAACAACAAGCGTTCCCTATTTATATATTGTAAGTGCTCACATAAATTACCACACATTATCTCATCATAATATCCGTTACGTTAAGGTTGCCTTTAAAGGTATTTAAACGTATTTGTATTTACATAATAAACATCATTAACGAGTTGTGCGCCCGCGCCGGCCCGAGCGTCCGCCGCATACAGATCACCGCACAGTGCATGTGCATACATATTTAATAAGTAAATAACTTTCCTATCCCCAATGCGATTGTGGTTACTATGCAAGTCTTTATCTGATCTGCACCAACATTTACATATAGTCAACAAAGACAGTGTCCTTTACGGAAAATCTTCCCATTGTCTTCACTTCACACAGTAAATGTCCTTTTTAGGGTTACCTATATAGTCTACCTAATGTCTTGTAATATAAAAGCAAACGGCCTGGAAACTTATATATTGCATTGACTCCAAATATGTATTTGAAAATAGCCTAGTGTGGTACAAAATATGACACACACAGTTTCACAAAATCTTTATTTAAGATTACTATGAAACCACAATTTTGCTGAATGAATAGAAACTGCGACATAAATGAGTGAGTAACAACATAACACAAAGCATATGCAACAAATTGACTGATGTTATTTTAGTTGGTTGTGTGTGTTCCTCACGTCGAACTCCGGACATTACTGAGCTATTTTCACTAACTCATTTTCCGGCTTCCACGAGCACGGAAACGTGGAACTACGGTCACTCTGCTTACTGAGAATATTGAGCTGTTCAATGGAGTTTCCGAGAAGTAAACAATTAAATATGTACAAAATTATAGTACCAACACAGTAAAATTTAATTATTAGACGCTTTCTACTAAAATTACTACACAGTAGTAGCATTCCAACAATCCTTTCGTTGACAAAAATAATGTTAGGTACTATTGGCTTCCTGCGGCTTTACGCGCGTTTTCAGAGGAGGCGTGAAATATTAATAAACATACTTACTCACAAACTTTTGGAGTATTGTAGGATATATTATCTGTTATCTATATTTAACTAAATTTTTTTTTATCCCCAGTAAAATGAGGCGGAAACAGTTTCTATATAAATAAGATATAAGTAGGCAATCTATTCTAAATTATAAATCAATCTCCGCTTGCAATCTTCAACTGCCTGTTTAATTATATCAATCAGTAAATAAGGTGTTACAAGAAACGATCTACTGCCTCGAACTATCTCTTGGTAAGATAGGTCGATAAGAACCAGTTCATGCATTCTCTAATACAACATTTATCAGAGGTAATCGTGGCTCTCACTCAGTTACGCGGCTAACGAAAGAGATAGAGGATAGCGGATTCATGACCTATCGTACAGAATCACCTGGCAGGTCGGCAGGAAGCGGTAACAAGCACGAATTACCCGATCAAGCTACATCGGTAATTACTTTGATGTTACATACAGTTACATTAAGTGTATGAATTGAGGATGTTAGTTTGCCTTCCCTTATAAGTGTGATGTTTTTTTAATAGCACCTACAGGGTTGTAACTCGAAGCTTTTTTTATTCAACTAGCTGCCTCCGCGCGGTTTTACCCGCGTAGTTCCCGTTCCCGTAGGAATCATCATATCAGCCATAGGACGTCCACTGCTGAACATAGGCCTCCCCCATGTAGACCGGTTGTAGGTTGCCTGCATCCAGCGGGTTCCAGCGACCCTTGTCAGGTCGTCAGTCCACCTTGTGGGTGGACGCCCTACGTTGCGCTTGCCGGTGCGTGGTCTCCACTCGAGAACCCGTCTGCCGCGTAGGAATACAGGGATAAAATATAGCCTATGTTACTCGTGGATAATGTAGCTTTCGAATGGTGAAAGAATTTTTAAAAACGGTCCTGTAGTTTTTGACCCTATTTATTGCAACCAAACAAACAAAGTTTTCCCCTTGATAATATTAGTTTGGATTGATTTGTTATTTTTCATTCGTTTTTCCAATCAAATCGGTTCTGGCCATTATTTTTCCGGCTGCGTAGGGGTTCGGTGGGCGGAGTGGGCAGTAATGACCTGACAAGCGGGGAAATCTTGTTACTAAAGGTTGTAAAAAAGATCTAAACGACATTCCGTACAACCTTAACGTAGAAAAGGGATTTATTGGCAGCTTATTTTCCTGCTGCGGGTTTCGACCGAATTCCACAGGGATTAAATTTTATAAACCATCTGATTAGATATCTGTAATGGTCGATTATGATGTTCTTGATTGATCCTTATTATTTATTTATATTAGCACCAGTAACAATATTTAGGGAACAATAGGTTATTAAGCAACAAAATAAAATTACAATTTATTGATCAAGCGTAGCCGATTCT
The DNA here is from genome assembly GCA_905147785.2 of Thyatira batis. Taxonomy (NCBI): domain Eukaryota; kingdom Metazoa; phylum Arthropoda; class Insecta; order Lepidoptera; family Drepanidae; genus Thyatira; species Thyatira batis. Next base: position 12,232,144 of record LR990489.1, read on the forward strand.
AGGGGAATCCATATTTAATTACAATATCTTAACTGAATGTTAACCAAATTCAAGCAAACTACTACAAAGCTAGCGGCGCAGGTACCTCCGTTTTGCGCCAAGCTTACCCTAACTCGTTTAACCGTTATCATCACAAACGGGTAGGTACCTATCAATACAAGTAAAGACTGGCCACTACCCTAGGCATTACATCTCCATATAACACACGCATTGCGTCGCATCGCCCGAAATATTTATTTATATGGGAAAATTTACTGATAATATAATACATATTACGATACTGATAGTAATTTCACTGAACATTCTATCTATCTGCAATTTTAACTTTATGTTTCATTTCATATATATATTTAGTGAGAATGCTTCCAGAACATCGTTTAAATTTGTGTCAAATTTCAGCCGTGGTCGCGTGTAAGAGTATCAAACGTACATACAAACGCGGGTGAAACCGTGGGACGGTAGCTAGCGTTACATATTTCCGATTACAGCTGAAATTGTGCTGTTAATATATGTTTCAGGTAAAACGGCGACATTACCCTGTAGGTACCTCCTATTCTAAAGTAGTTTGAGTAGTGGTTGCAGCAAGAACTGGTTAAGCAAGTGGTCCCCTATTTACGTGGGCACTAATGATGTTCCCACCGCATCGATAAGTGTAACGGGACGGGACGCCCATTTGAGTGTACCATTACTTGGAACACGCCATGCCCATGCGCCATACTAGTCCGGTACTCCGGTACGACCAGCGCACGGCTCTGGTATAGGGTTCCGTACCTTAGGTACTCACTTAGGTATAGAAGTATAGAAGTGAAATCAATTATTTAAAATATAGTCAGTAGCATAATACTATAAAGCAGGATAGTATTATAACTGATGCTATTATAAGTTATTGATGTATCGATAATAAGTGATTTCGGGATGATAATATAAATTGATCGATAGTGCTTTACTGCCCAGCGATCATACTCAAATCGGGAAATAACTTCACATATTTAATATATCAATATTATTTTTGTTCTTATACCACAAGGGTGGCAAACACAGGCATACGGCCTGGTGGGAAACGGTTACCGTAGCCTATGGAGTTATGGACGCTTGCAACACCTGGGGCGTCAGTCACGCGTTGCCGACCCTGTAAAAATCTCTTTTGCAAATGTGATTAATATTATTCCTACAAATATAACTTAGACATCGTCATGATTAATTAATTATGCCTGTTATTATATAGGATAAAGTTACTTACAACGATATTTTTATTATATTCTGTTATTCATCAACAAATAAATAAGATAAAATAATATGTAGTTTAGGTTAAATACATAAATAAAGCATTGTACGTACATATTACATTGACACCTTATCACAAACGGAAGAAAAAAATACCGTAAGTACCTAGTGCTGGTAGCAGGCGACAATTTGCACAAAAATCTCCGTCAAAACATGAAGCTGTCGACACTAATTTACATCGTTATGACGATTTTATGTCGAAGAAAGCTTCTCGTGTCAATCACCCTTAGGTTTGACGCACTCCTGCGAACATGATATTTGAATAAATCAGACGAATAATTTAGATACCTATGTAATTTATTTGTGTAAGTCCTACTTCCTACTAAATAAAGACAGTTGTATATTTTCTAGATTAACATAATATACGATACTTTTAATCTCGGAAAATTTAAGATTTACGTTAAATATACGGAATCCGAATGCCGTGGTGGCTCAGTTGGGAACGCACCGACTCACGATCATGAGGGTGCAGGTTCAAATCCCTGGCCCGTACCTCTGAGTTTATAAAAACTTACGTACGGATTCAAACCACTGGCTCTCGGTGAAGGAAAACATCGTGACGAAACCTGCATGCCCGAGATGTCACAATCAAAGGCATGTGAAGTCCGCCAATCCACTCTAGGCCTGCGTGGTGGACTATGGCCTAGACCCCCTCAATGTTAAGGGAGGCTCGAGCTCCGAGCGTGGAGACGTATATGAGCCGATGATGATGATACGGAATCCTCACCTTACTTATCAGAAACATGCTTGCCTTACCTATTATGTTATTCCACAACGTTGGCCGTCTAGAACCTGTTGATGCATTACTAGATCTTTTTTAGTTTACTATAACATACTTCAGTACCTTATACGCTTTGTATGGGGTACATAATTTATATCCACTACATTATACAGTAAAAACATGCTTTAGCATGACTTGAACGACTAATAAAGGCGATTTTATTTCTTGATTTGGTTGCAAGAATGTTTACTGTTCGTATTCCGAGCAATTTAGCCGTTAAGGGCTAACTACGTAACTTCCTATGAAGGGCATGAATCATAATTAATGTTTAAAGAATTTACTTCAAGTTCAAGTGAGGTCTTGGAATGTCATAGATAATAATATATAAATATCCTGGGACATTTTTCGCATACGGCCAATCTGAGTCCTAACTAAGCAGAGCTTGTGATATGTTAACCAGATAGCTGATATACTACATATATTACTTTTAAATACTTAAATAGATATTTACATCCAGACACAGAACAAACAGACATATCCATGCATACAAATGTTTGTTCTGCGTGGGATTCGTACCCACGACCCGGGGCTTGAGAGTCAGGGTCACTAACCACAAAACCAACCGGGCTGTCAGTGTCAATGTGATTAAGTATTAATGAAAGGGTAGGTACTAGGCTCCCACTCGTCATGGTGTGAAGCTCGGATCGCCATGAAATGGGTCCTACTGTAATTAATGTTAAACATTGACCCTTATTATCAAACACATCGGGCCGCCAGGTATTCTCAGTTCTCGGTCAATATTAATAACAAATTTTTATGAAAAAAATATTAAAGATATTGTTTACATAGGTATATTTCACTGGGTGTTACACAGACACGTAATATATCATTTACAGCACAATTTGCGCAAAATCATAATAGGTATATGTAGAGTTCTCTTTAAAACCGTAAAAAATAGTTTACGTAGACCAAAGTTTATTTCAGCAATCCTAAAAGTAATTATGAACATTTTAGATTACAATGGAGTACTTAGGTAAGTGTTGTCTTTTTACATACATATTTTCCGGAACTGAAAAAGTGGAATAATTTCAGATTTTGTTCCGTTCCTTATCCCCCGATACCCATCTCACATAAATCTATCTGTCGGGTGACAGTCAATGAGGGAAGCTGACGTTCAGTAATTTGTAAGAAAATGTAATAAGACGGAAGTGTCGACTCATCCATTAGTAAGGGTACAGCTTACAACACAAGTATTACTATAAATTATTAAATTAAATAATTAATATAACTGTTATTATTTGTATATTTCCTAATGGTTGCACGGCTCGAAGACCGGTCCTTTTGGAAGTCGTACGTGGGAAATGTGGGGATACAGATCCAACACGTACAGGCCCCTTAAAGATATTTTAATGTGATGGGATATTTAGATATTTTAATATTAAATATACTATTATTCAATTAGTGTTCATATTTTTATAGCAAGATAAATATTCCGAATTGCGAAACAGTAAATATTCGAACTTTGATATCCGGAGATGGCAATATTATTACTGAACTAGCCCGCCCCGCGGTTTCACCCACGTAGTTTGTGTTCCCGTAGGAATACAAGGATAAAATGCAGCCTATAAATGACACTTACAAAAACCGTAGCTTTCTATTGGTGAAAGAATCAGCCCAGTAGTTTCGGAGTCTATTAAAAGCAAACAAACAAAAAATCAAATCATTTCTCATTATTGAGATAGATTAATATTGACGAGGAGGAAAAATAAGGAAATCATATAATATTATTGTAATTTAAAATTTAGCTTGGTATACATATAAGTACTTACATTATTAAATTTATTTATATATAGTATATATATATTATATACACCTAAAGTAAGTGCTTAATAAAAAAATGTACCATAAAAGGATCACAAATAGAAAATATGTCCCATATCGCTACCTTGCGGAAATTTTGCTAAAAATGTCAGTGTCTAAGTTTTTCTTAAGCATTAGGTTAATTAATATTGTACCTAAATACCTATGTTTATTTCTTTAAACATATTAATTCGGTCATTTATCAGTGTGTAGTGTAGTTTTGTTTTGAATCTGGGAGTACGGACTTTTCGATTCGGTTGCGATTGTAACGAAATTCTTGATCAAAGTTAGTTCCAAAAAGTGTCACCGCACGATCGTGCGCTAGAATCGCTATCAAAAATGTATGAAATGATATTTATTCGATTAAAACTCGTTTCTCGGAAGCGTCGGGAGTAAGCCCTCTGACTCTACTAGTGATGTTGCTATGCAAAGGGCGAGGTTTATAGGTCCACAAGGGCGCTATTACTTGTATAGCTCATCATTTGCAAAGTCACCGTTGTTTCAGCGGCTTCATTTGATTAATTGACGCTGCGCTGTTTATGTTGAACGTTCTCCATATATTGTGAGCACCTTCATGAAGGTTTCTGACCTCAAAATATTAAGTTTTATTAGACTTTTACATGAAAAAATTAAATACTACAATGTCAGTGGCTTTGTGGTTAGTGATCCTGACTTTCAAGCCGCTGGTCGTGAGTCAGTGGGTCCCACCCAGGACAAACATTTGTATGCAGGAATATGTCTGTTATTCTGTGTCTGGATATAATTATCTATATTAGTATGTATTTAAAAGTAGTATACCTATGTACCTACCTAGTATCTATCTGGTTACCATAACACAAGCTCACTTCGAAGCTTACTTTGGAATCCGATTGGCAGTGTGTGAAAAATGTCCCAGGATATTTATTTATTATTATTTATTTAAAGGGACATGTTCATATGTCCCAGGATACTTATTTATTCAGTGATACTTTACGAGTTAGGTTTCCTCAAGTCCTAGTGAATCAGAAAATATAAAGCTGAAACTCAAACCAACAGATTTCTCATCATGTTTAAAGTCCAAAATGATTTTATACAGGTAAAAATAATGTTTATTTTTCAATGAGAATAAGCTAATAAATCACAAAAATCTACTTCCCAGATATTACGGGTGATCTCAGTTTTGTCTACGTAGATTTATAGTTGCAGCTTCACACAATAAATCTAGAAAATTTATTAACGATGACCTTCCTTTGATGTTCATAAAACTGAACAGCGACAAGTACATGGATTTTGACACAAATCACTTGTAAATATGTAATGAATGTTGTTAATAGTGCATAATTTATAAACTCTATTATTTGCGATAAAACTTTCTATAAACAAACTAGGGTAATTGCCCCGAGACCTCCCCCCGGCCGCGGCGCCGCTACGAGAACAACTTGTTGCTCCCATTTTGAATTTATACATTAATTTAAACATCAATTCGACTTATGACCTAAGATGTCTTTGCCACCGTAATGAACTGTTCTATACAGTAAAAAAATAAGTGATCACAGAGAGAATATGTAATCTCTAGAGTTTGGACGTCCAAACTTGATGTCAATTTAAATATCTTATTTTATTTTGAAATGTATATGTAGGTCATCTATTAGCTCTGCGAGACCATCCTTCTACGTAAACAAAGTCACAGGTTGAAAGTTAATAGCCCAAAGTAACTATTCTACACGGATGAAGTCGCGGAAGAAGCTAGTTTAAAGTATACGAGGCGAGGATTCTTCATCGTTTATCTTCTTATAGATGTGTAGCAAATATAATTAAGGACCAAGATTACGGTGGCGAAAAAGTATCATTTGGTTTAAAATAGAATGTATCATGATTCCACACCTATACAAAAATGCTCATGTTTCATCTACCTACTAAATAATTTCTTAGAATTTGTCTCATGTTACTGTTTTACAGTAACAAAGAAGCGTTTAATTATAAAAATGTAGTGTCAATTGTTCAAAGAAAAGGATTCCTTTATCTACCTTCGCTTTAATAATATGATTACAATTTTAATTAAAGTGTAAACAGAGTTGACGAATCTGTAAAAATTCTGAGCTATTACTATCTGATTACATTACTGATTACTGCTCTATCAATATTCCGACCTAATATTAATAGATATTTTGAAAAATATATCAGTATCTCTATCAATATTTCTACCTATTACTACACAGCTTTAGTTCTTCGATTTACTTTCAACTTTCCAATTCTTCCTGCTCATCAAATTGATATTTTCTATTCTTCTCGGGATCGTGATGCACTCCCATACGTGGGTAGGATATATTTTATCTTCAACTCGCTTAAGTGTCTTGTTGTGGGTACTAATAAATAACCGAAGCTACCTTCATTTATCTCTATCTACTCGGGTTCATTATTTCGGTCAGTTTCCTTGAAGTCCAATTTCTTATTCAACGAAGTGTCGTCCTCAAGCGGATGTAATAGCGCGCCGCTCCGCCGAAGGTCGTGGGTTCGACTCCCGCTCAGTATTCCGCACACAACAATGTTACGCACAAATTGGACATTGTGTACCGGTTTAAGAAGTCATTGTCGTGTTACTGGGTACTGAATAATGCAGCCAGTGTAGCAAATATATTTAAGGAAAGTTGTGAGCCGATGCGATTTTTGCATTTGGAGAAATCTTACAGAAAAGTACCTACAATTCATCAAATGTTCGAGCCAAATTACACAATGTTTCAAGTATATGTAACAATGTACCTACTAAAATATATTGTTTCAGTAATTGATATTCTCATTAGTAGTACCTAACATTTAAGGAGGTTTTCTTGTATTGCTTAATACGGCAGGTAGGTATATCTACTTACCTATATGGTGTCCGTCGCTCTTTTCTTCTTAATGTTCATGGTCATTAAATTATTGTTGTAAATAAATATAATTATTATACAACCCGCTTTAAGTATCAGATTCTGAACAGAACTCTTACCAAGTACCTACTTGACGACCCATTTATTGGGTGACCTCCATCATTGTTACTGAATGTATAACGTCCTCAAAACCCCTTTAAACCCCATTAAATTGGTGCTGTGATGGCGGTTGGTAGTATAATGACATTCGGCATTTCCGGCATAGAGTAAATCCTAGAATCTACTCTAGCAACATGATAATAATAATCATTATCCCATATCAACAAGCAGAGATTAATTAATAGTTACTTGCTATAGCCTCGGCTTATGATCTCGTTCGAAACGGCTTAAATTAAGTTCTATAGTGTAATACTTAATTAACACCTTGAAGATGACAAGGCGAAGTTTGACCACCATATTTCTATAGTATATGGCGCTGAGACCGAAAATAGTAGATACCAGATATCAGGTAACTAAAGTTTACTAAAACTTTGGTTAACCTTTCGAAAGACATCGCTGAAAGCACATACAAATTAATAAATAAGTCGTAAACCTCGCCTCTACTGCCTCCCGAGTTATTATCAAAATCATACAAATACTACAGAGTAATACAAAAATAGACTGCTATTTGTTTAAAAATACAGCGGCATATATACCAAAATGTATGCTATGGCGCCACTAAACAAGCAGCGACAGAAAAAAATATAATAATCCGCTTTGGCTGTCAAAAATTCAAATTTAGTTGACAACTTACAAAAACAAAATGAAAAATGTCGGGTACGCGATAAATTGCGGCGGATGTCGCCCGCGCCACCACACACCAACGACATTATATAAACACTGAAGCAGTAAATAGTCCTTCAATATATCATTACTGCACAAGGTTCTCGTTACTTCAGGGGTACTTTTAAATTTCGAGGGCTCCGAACCATGCATTTATACTAATAAAGCTTCATACAACAAACCGTTTCTTAAATACATATTTATTTTATTTGTTGTTATAGCGGCAATAGAAATACATCATATGGAAAAAATTCAACTGTCTAGCTATCACCGTTCTTGAGATACAGCCTGGTGACAGACAGACGGACGGACGGACGGACCACAGAACAGTAAAAGAGGTTAGAAAGGAAATAGTTCCTGATTTGTATTAGAACCAGTGAACCTCTTTTACTGTTCTGTGGGACGGACAGCAAAGTTTCTGTAATAGAGTCCCGTTTTTACCCTTCGGGTACGGAACTCTATAAATGATAGATTACACAAATCCTCAGATCATAGAGTATGATCGTTTGTCGAGTGATACAGGGATTTATTATGTAGGGGATAGAACTGATTCGATATTTTCGATGCTTGTAATGGATTGTCATACGCTCAAACTTATCGCAAAATATTGCTGAATCTTTATGTATTACATTTATTATATTAAGGACAGACTGTGCTGGGTTTTGAATCAGATTAACCGTGTGTAAGATTATCTGTTATTAATATATTTTATGTTTTCAAAGTGCAAATATTCCTATATTTGTATCACCACGTAAAGCAATGTCCGATATGAAATTCCCTAAATAATCAAACAAGTGAGTCCCTCACGCCCAGCGACGCCCTGAGCCGAGACACGGTCCCGCAGGAGACACCCTCAGCGCAGTTGCTTAAATCTACTACGGTGGAGAGCCCTCAGCGCTCACCGATTGTCTGCGTAAGTGTGTAACAGCCATCAGAGGCTAACACCTTCTAGCCCCGTCAAAAACCACGTAGAGTCAGTCATTTTACAGTAAGTATCCAATCAATGCTTCAGTAACTCATCTAAACTGAAACAACATAATCCGCCGCTAATGAAAACTGTGTTACTATAAAAACTGAAGTATTTGTTTGTGGCGTGTAGAGCTGTAAAATGCGGAGGAAAAGAAGTGATCTGTGACGAGTTAATGTGGCAGTAACCTAATTCCGAGCGGCAACATCAATGTGTCAGCGACTCCGACTCGCGACTAGGAGATGTACATACATATCAACAGGCGAGCGCCAGCTCAGAAATAAACAGTACGCTCACTTTTAATAGCTTTTCGAATAAGCACTTATTTTTAGCCGAGTTTCTTGTGTAACTGTGTGCAACAAGATTATGTATAAAATAATAATAATAATAAATCTTTATTTGGAACAAAAATGTGTTCACAAACATAATGCAAGCCATCAATCTCAAACTAGCGTTAGCTGTATATTGGGAAATAAAACAAAACTATAAATCTATAAATTTCTAATTTATTTCAGAGCCATACAGCTTTTTGAATAATTGTGTTTTTATTTTATATAGGTATACGTAGGTAGGTAGGTCATACAATCAAAACATGACTGTCCTTAATCTATTTTATTATATTTTATTTAATTGCGGTCACTTGCGCTACTGTCGTGATCGACTTTCTACAGTATTTGTTTATCTCCGGCACGCTACAATCGCATGAACCCAAACGTCACTCGCGGACCGGAATAGCCGCGGCCGCGGGGCAGAAAGTCAAGGGAATTCACATAAAATACCCATGTATTTTGTCCCATAATACTTTTTTATAGATCAGTAATGGCCCGATTGACCTTTGAGGCGATTTCGTGTTGAACCTTTTTATAAACGCGTTACTTTAAAATAAACTAACTGAAATCACTTCTATTCGGTTTATTTTATATAATAACTAGAGCTAGTGATCATCTAACTTCTTTGTTAAGGCCTTCAAATTATAACAAATTTGTCATAACGTATCATCGACATGCCCCTATTCTCAATCTTTGGATTTTTACTGACATTATTGAGTTATTATATACATACCTACTTTCTATTCAGTTGATTTCTAGCCATTAATGACTTCCACACTCAATAGTTTCCGCTTAAAGAGTCACATTAAAAGCAACGCGAAACGAAAACATGTTTACATTGCTTTCGTCGTAATTTCAGTAATAATTGAACAGGGAAGATTATAGAGCGGGTTCCGTCCCGATTGGAAATAGTCGTGCCATTTACAACCCGGTTTTTTTTGCCAGCCCGGTTTGCTTTGTGGTTAGTGACTCTGACTCTCAAGCCGCGGGTCGCACGTTCGAATCCCACCCAGGACAAACATTTGTATGCATGAATATGTCTGTTTGTCCTGTACCTGGATATATCTATATATATAAGCATGTATTTGAAAGTAGTATATTTAGTATATCAGCTATCTGGTTACCATAATACAAGCTCTGCTTAGTTTGGAATCAGATTGGCCGTGTGTTAAAAAAATGTCCCAGGATTTACCCGATAACTTCCTACTTTATCATTTTTTGAATCGTCTGTTGCGTAGTTTAGCAGAAGTAAGCTAAAACTAAAACAGTTAGCGGAGACAGACAAAGGCAGATATCGATTCGACCTCATAGTATTTAGAGATGTAATTAGATCTGACATTAGCCAAATTCTTAGCATAAGGTCATTAGTCTATCAAGTAGGATCGTCCCACGCCGAGCCCTCGCGTCATGCACACTTAATACAATTTACCCTCTCAGAATAATCAGTCCATAGCACATCGACTAATCTCCCAGTAGCACCCGCTAGCTGGCAAATAACTAGTCAAGTGGCTTCCTCGAACCACTCCGGTTACAATCGTTTATTTCGGCGCCTCAGATTGCACCATTCTTAGGTACAATCGTGGACTTCAGTGCGATGGGCTTTTCATGCTATCGGTATTACTGCTTTCGTTGCAAATATGATTTAAGATGTTTTAAATTAACATGACTGTTAGTTCTCTATATGGTAGGAAATGCTTATAATAGTAAAAGCCCCGGTCAGTTTGGAGTAAAGTCTGTAAAGAATGTCAGGTGATATTTATTCAAATATATTTTATTTTCACTTAAACTTAAACTATTTGTTGTTGGTGGGATGAAGATATCTTTATAAGTATGTATTTAAAAAGTCTGAAACAATCTGGTCACCGTGGCAGAAGCTTGCTTAGTTTGGAATCTTATTGGCTGTGTTTGGAAAATGTCCCACATCACATATATAAAAATCTCAGGTACAATACTCAAAAACTTTTTGTAGATAAACGATAAAGAAAATAACCAATTAAAGATTATAGGATGACAGACATCAGGCGTCAAAATTGTTTCCCCAGCTGTACCGATGCGTCAGTGTGATCGAACCGTCGAACTCTGCATATAAAATATTGAAAGCATTGGATCAAAGCATAAAGAGGTCAATACCCAACAGATAGTAACCTACATAACATAATGTGTTCGCAGTGTGTACTGTGTACTGTAGTGTGGTGTAGAGTAGCGCGCGGCCGGCGCCGGCGCCGCCTGTTGACGCATTCTACGCAAGTGCCGATTTAATTATTCTTCCCTTCTATATATATTTTCATTAAGCAAAGTCTTGGACATTTTTAAGTTTGCAGGCACTTTACTGTAGCTACTACTTATAAAAACAAGACTTATTAAGCTAAAGTATACTTCCTTTCCTTCTATATTAAAACTTGTAAATTTTTATATGATAGATACTGCTTTAGAAATGTACTTTGGTTATTAAACTATGTATGAATCGTTTAAACATATTCTTACTGAGGTTCAATTGAATATCCCTTTGTTCCCTTTAATATCCTATTCGTGAGTGAAGTGCTCTCAAAAACATATTATTATTATTTGGATTAAGCGGCTATTTCAAGTCTTCTCAGAGCTTGTATCACTGCGACCATACTAGGTCTATTGTGATCGCCACATTAACTAGATTTCACTGTCAAGACCTGCAGCTTTGAAAAACCGCACTATGTTCTTGACAGGAATTGATTTTACCTCATCTGGGTGCAATATGTGTTTCCCCAGGTGGGTATTACGTTTTGGCATAAGTGGGTGACATTCACACAAAAGGTGTTTGGGTGTTTCATCTGCATTGCAGCAGAATCTGCACTCCTTTGTGTCACGGACACTGATTGTGAACAAATTTTTGTTCAGTCCACAGTGCCCTGTTAGCACCCTCACTAGTATGCGCAAGTTGCTTCTACTTAGAGAAAATATCTCTAAAGCAGATTTCTTACTAAAGGCCTTTATAAGTGCCTTAGAGTGACTCATTCCAAGCATCTCATGCCAGGAATTAAGGGATGAGTTTACATATATGTTCCTCAGGGTTAAGTTAGCTAGGCTTTTGGGTATACCGCAAATTGGCTCAGGCCCATAAGGGCTCCCCTTAGCTCCAGCCTTGGCGAGTTCGTCGGCTTTTTCATTCCCAACGATTCCTGCATGTCCTGGTATCCACCTTAGTACGACTCTGTTCTTTGTGCCCAGTTCGTTAAGGATGTCCATGCAATTTTTAACTAACTTAGAGTTGATTGTTTCGGAGGTCAGGGCCAAAAGGGCCGCTTGGCTGTCCGAATGGATATATATTGTGTGGTTGGTGTAGTCTTTCTGCAGATTGATGTCCGCACATTCTAAGATGGCGTATACCTCTGCCTGGAAAATGGAGGCGTATTTTCCAAGGTTCAGCTGCTTGCTGATTTTTGGACGCTCTCCATAAATTCCACAGCCTACCTCAGATCCTGATTTGGATCCATCGGTGTACCACTTAAGGCCACCTCCCACCCACGCGATTTTGTCATTAAGCCATTCATCGCGGGAGGGAATATCTACTTCATAAAACCTACGAAAGTTTATCTGAGGTATCATTGAGTCCGATACCATGTTCAGAATTGGAGTTTCCAGTACTGAGTCCTGAACGGATTTAAGTGCCTGGGAGAGCCATTTTGGTCCCACCTGTGCGTGTATCCTGTGCATAGTAGTTCTCGCCACCTTCTCTACATGTAGATGCAGGGCGTTAGATCTAACAACGCATCCAGTGCCGCTCCAGGGGAAGTTGACATAGCTCCGGTTGCCATAATGCAGGCTGTTCTTTGTAAGCTACTGAGTATGGCAATTGTTGATTTTTGTTTTACCTTCTTACTCCAGACTACGGAGGCGTATGTTAATAACGGCCTCACAATAGCTGAGAACAGCCAGAGAACCATCTGGGGCCTAAGACCCCAGCGTCGTCCTGCCACTTTGCTACATATTCCCAAGGCAATCTTTGCCTTCTGTGTTACGTTAGCAACGTGGCTGTTCCAGGTCAGTTTCTGGTCGATAGTGACTCCCAGATATTTTACTTCCCTAGAAAGACTTATGCTTTTGTTATTTAATTTCGGCAGGACAATTTTGTCCAGCAGACGTTTCTTAGTAAATGGGACCAGGACAGTCTTATACTATTATTGCATAAGGTACGAAATCGTACTTTGACAGAAGCCTCGCACAGTGATTACAAGGTCATCGGCGTAGCCTTGCACGTCTATGCGAAGATCTGCCATCTTATACAAGAGTTGGTCAATGGTTAATGTCCATAGGAGGGGAGATAGAACCCCCCCTTGTGGACAACCCCTCGCTACAGATACCTCTAGAGAGGTCCCATGCAGCGATACGGTGTTTGACCTGTTTGAGAGCATCGCTTTGACCCATCGTACAGTGGTTGGGTCTACGTTTTTATAAACTAAGCCCCCGACCAGACTGCTTATGGGCGTGTTGTCAAAGGCTCCCTCAATATCCAAAAATGCGCATAGCGCAATTTGTTTGTCGTCTTTCATCAAAAACATAACTTTAATAGTCATTAATAAAGATAAATTTTATACCTTGTCACTAAGTCGGCAGGTACATAGATAATTCAACTTTTTTATTATCCAAAGTACTCCTTTTCTTATTGTTTCATTTGAATAAAATTCTCTAGTAATAATCTGCCCTTTGTTAAGTAATTAACAAAAAGGCTTCAGCGTTATTTTATCATTTTTCTAAAGGAACATCTACATTTATTTGAGTCTAGTCACTGGTTTAAAACTACCGAGTTGTCGACGTGCCATAAATTATTTATGTATTTACACGTGCAAACCTTTATCTATTATTTCTGTCATAATACTCTAAAGGGATTTGTTTGTCTGAACATTAACAAACTACAAGTGTTTCCGAATTGGTATTTGTAAGCGTTAAGTGTTAATATATACTAGTGGCTCCCCGCGGTTTCACCCGCATTCCCGGGGATCTTCAGTTTTCCCGGGATATAAAGTATCCTATGTCCGTCTCCTGGTTTTAACGTAGCTCCCCACCAATTATTAGCCAAGTCGGTTCAGCCGTTCTTGAGTTATAAACAGTTACTAACACGACTTACTTTTATATATATAGATTATATGAATTCAAATATATCGGTGTTCGGTAGATTAATAAGAATAATAGTGGTGACCCTGTGGTCGAAAATCAATCATTATTTTCATTAACAAAATTCATTTACCAAAAAAAATAAGAGAAAATATTATGTCTATCCCATTTTATAATGCAAATATTAAAGTGTGTAAGCAAGCCGCGGGAAGCATCTAGTATACACATAGAGGATTAGCGAGATATTGGGTTGTAATCCGACACTTACACAGCACTATCCTGTTCTCCAGTTATTAATATTCATAACGGCTAATTGGTTCGGTATTATCGTCTAATGTATACGAGACTAGTGGCTGGAGTACGAGAAGTGTTTGCCTTAAATATATCGCTCAACATGGGATCAACAGATCACACACGAGAATTGTCCCCATTGTGACACATGAGAAACATGATTTTATTATCTAATTGTATCATATCAAAAGGCAGTAAAGCATTACATTAGCACGTTTACCTACGTTTACCGGACGATTTAGATCATTGCATTCGTTCTTACCAATTTATAATTTTAAACTGGTATTAATGAAAACTTTATATCAAAAGGGCTTTTATAGTGTATCAGATAACTTGTTAGAAAAAGACCCTTGGCAGTGAAATGCTCACTACAAGCTATTTCACACATTTTGTAAATCCACTATTGTATTAGAACTAAGTTGGTTTCTGAAAGTGTGAAGTCTAATTATTGAGTTTATTGCCGGCTCTTCTCAGTAAAAACAACTTTCAGAACCGAGCATTTATAGTGACTATTCATAAGTGTTTGTAAAGGCCTATTTGAATAAAAAATATTTTGATTTTGATTTTCAAACATACAATCTACTCACATTACAAGACACATCATTTCTCCTCACGTCCAGTGACAAAGCAGCGCGGATGCTGCATTGAGCTTTCAATAAGGTCTGAATGCGAGAGACGACGCGGCATAGGTGATGTGTTTACGATATCCGCTGCTTAGCTACACGGTCGATGGACTAACAAGTTCAGTGACCCTGAATATTTAGGGATGAGCACTCAAAGTACCTTTAAAAAGCAGATATCACTGTGCGAAGATTTGCTCTCTCACTATTCATTGATACAAGAGAACAAAAAAAGAGAGATGAAGAAAGAGAGATACTGTAGCAACATAAGGTGTTTGTTATGGAGCTACTAGTAAGAGAATAAATAAGGCTACATGGATATCAAATCAAGAAACGAACAGAGTAATGACCATCATCATCATCATCTTCCTTGCCTTATCCTATTTAGGATCGCCTTTGCGCCCATGAGAGTAATGACCATCTTCTTCAAAATAAGCACAAAAGAAATTGCTAAGTAGGTACTTACTAAAAGCATAGGTTGTGCCAGCCCTAGAGTACAGGCAAGTGATTACTCTCAGTCGTCGTGCGTTTCAACAGCTTGCCCTTTCAACTTGGTTTCCGGCTCTCGGATAATTGCATGTACGATGAAAAGATTGAGAAGAAGCGCATTCGTTCGGTTCACTCTTTGACTAATTGGGGAGTCAAACATCTCGTCAGCTTCCGGACCAGCCGCGTTTACACAGTCTTTGTGCCTGAATATGAATAAACCATAACTCCGTTGTATAAACAATATTACTTCCAAGTTCACTCGTGAGCTCGTCTTGTCGTAAATAATATTGAATTGCTTACGCTCCCGATCGGATTTGTATTTATGTTGCACCTCGCCAGTTTTGATAAATTGTTTGGATTCAACATACGTATACGTACTACGTTTGTGTATATTTGAATGTGTATCTGCGTATCATAAGACAACTAAAAACCCGAAGCCCATAAAGGCATTTATGTCAGATTAATAAATATATTTTGTTCATTGATATTGTCATTTACCCTGCTGAATGTAATTTTATCATATTTCTAGAAATGCTATTAATTGCACGAGATAATGTGTGATAGTAGGCTATTTACATAGAAATCTAATTCTGTTCTGCGAGCGCTAACGAGTAATAAGCTATCTAAACTTTTAGCTAACATTTTCTTTTTACTAACAAGATCCTCCTTGTCTGTGTAACATAAAATAAAGGATCAAATGAAAAGGAAACCGTTCACTTGTTTCAGAACAAAATAAAAGACGAACATCAATAAGCCGCAACCTAAATTCGGGGCACAACACGTTATTAAAGGTCGTTAGTGGTATTACTGGGGCGAGCTGATTCCTCGCGATTTCCTCGCCGGGGAATTCCAATCTGTTCTATTTTTCCACTTGTTTACGTTACATGCCCTATTTTTATTGATTTAGTTTATGAGTCATCAATAATACCAGATGTGTCTGATGACCATACCTATGACTGTATTTGTTATAAATAAACACTCATTAATTAATCATCTTAATGTATTCCGCTTTTAAAACTTCTCATTCCTGTTTCTTTCTTTTGAAAAAATATGTTTCAGAGGGAGACCATTTATCATGTTGTATTTGAAATAAAACAAATAACATCGACTTGTAAGATGCATAAGTAGGTGAATTCAATTGAAATGCAGAAAATAATTTCCGAGTTGTTGAAAGACGCGCGACTGCGAACGTCTAAAATCAGTGCTCAGCAAAAAGTTATTGCATCTTAAAGCTCGACTAAGAAAAGACGGGTCAGTTTTGAAATGGAAATTTGAATATCACTTTAAGACTTGTTTCTGCATTTTTGAGTAAGTATAATGAAATCTATTAAAAATCGTAAGTGAGGGTATCGCCGTATATTTATTATTGGAACAATATGTTTATCTAGTTCTCTAGAATTGAAGCTCAAAAAATTGTGTCTCCAAAAACCGTATGTAATCGAAAGCAATTGAAAGGTACCTCATACATATTTAAGTGCATTTTAAGGTTGCCATTTTTGTTGGTTTCTTTCAAGGTTCGAATCAGTGAACCCAAAGGGATTACTCCACCCTTCCCGCGAGGGTTAACAGAGGGTCGACGCTGAAAACCGAGTCAGCCTTTGTATCAAATTCGGATTTGGGATTACCTACCTACAGATTGTTATTTACGGACCTTTTAAAAAAGGGTATACCAGATTAATACCGTTTATTTTTGAGAGAGCTTCAATTAATTGCGATTAACAAAAATAATAGGTTTTTTGATTTTACATTTTTGCAATAGAGATGGCATATTCCAAACAAATACCGAAACATGTTACTAATACGTAATACTATTTACTAATACTTTGCTTATACTGATTACATCAATTGGCGTCCGTAGTTATAGATTTGGTTATTACTTTGCCTTTTCTAATGTAAATTACAATATAAATTTATTCATTTGAAGGCAAGTTGCGTGTTCTGCCTACCGTCCGCCTATTGCCGGGTAAGGTAAGTTATCTAGTTATGGCGTACCCATGACGGACATCAGCCTCGATTCTGTTACCCTAACAACTAACTTTTGATTGAGTAGATACACGATTTTTAGTTAATCAAATCTAACATCTATGAAATTTACACTTCAATAAGGTAATCAAATCTTTGACAGTTTATTTATAGCTAATTATAAAAATTATTATTGATTTACATCCATAAAATAGAGTATATTACAGAGTATAACACATGAATTTTGTTCCACATAATAAATTAATATATGTATTGTAAGTATGTACAATGTACCTAAACGTAATAATAGTTTATGATATGAAATAATGTGGAATGTAGGTACCTACATTACATTAGAGATACATGAATAACAAAGCTTAAATCAGGAAAAGGCGAAGAAGATTTTGACTAGTAGGTAGATATATGTAGCAAACATTCAATTTAATTTAGTTATGCATCATAGAATCGGGCCCATTGGATTATAAAGTGAAATAAGCCAGGTTCCCGAGGGGGCTAAGCCTGGGTAAGCCGCGCTCAGTTGGCTGACAGCCGTCAGTGTCACTCAACAATAGACACTTGATTGAGTGGAGTGGCCGCGCCGCGCTCAGGGCATGACCACGTAATTATAAGCCGCAATATGGCGCCTCTGTTGGGTCACCAAATTACAGGGTTTCGCGGATCGGAAGACCTTGCTCGGACAAAATAACTGCCATTAGTTATAAATGAACTATCAAGAGCGACACATAAAACTACAAAAGCTCATATAAAGCCAAAGTTTTTAATTGTCTCTATATCAACACAAGTATAATATGCCACCCTGTTGTTGACAGACCGGTTGGCTTTGTGGTTAGTGACTGACTCTCAAGCCGCCGGTCGTGGATTCGAATCTCACCCCGGACAAACATTTGTATGCATAAATATCTATGTAAGTTTGTATTTAAAAAAACGTAGTATATATCAGCTATCTGGTTACCATAACACTTTCTTTGGAATCCGATTGGCCGTGTGTGAAAACTGTCCCAGAATATTTATTATAATTATTTATTTATTGTTAGAGGTTACACAAATATGATGTAGATAAACATAATCCGATCGCATGTTAAGTAACACAATGCCGGGACACGGTACCACATGACAGGTGACAGATGACAGGTCAGGTCCGTCCCACGAGCTTGTCCCGGTGCAATTTATTGATAAGGGAGTATCTGAGGAGCCGTCCGTCATGGCTGCCCTTCTCCGGGGATCGCGATCTGTCATCGTTTGCTCGACTTTCATTTTAAAGTTCTCGATAAAGTTAGACGCGTATAAATTGAGTTTCTGCAGATTCAAAGTATAAATTAAAGTGTTTTGACATTCAAAATTAACATTAAGATAAATTGTTACCGTTTACGTGTAAGTGCCACGATGATTTATTTGATGATAGTTAATCCTTGCTTCCTTAATTATTTTATAGGTAAATAGGAAAATAACTCTGCCTGTTACATTTTTACGTCGAAGTTGCCGAACCGATTTTGATAAAAGTGCTACAGATATAGACTAGAGCTCAGAAAAAGATATGGTTCCTAGGGAACGCGGGTGAAAACGCAGGGCGGAAGCTACACAGTTTTTGTTTATCCTTTTACTATAAGGTCTCCATAGACGTAAGATTTAGATACTATATATAACCTTTTTTTTCCGTGGGGAAATCCTCATGCCGGAACTATAAACTACCTAGGTACTTCAAAACTATTATGAGGCCTTCTGAAGTCTTCTTAATATAAAGTAACAAACTAGTACGTAACACTTGAAGTCTTCCACATGGGCCAGCAGCTCCTCACATTTATAATTCAATACTTGTTCCTTTAATTATATTCTCATTAGGAGTTAATGAATGCAGCATGACACCGGAAGAGGTCGCTGTGCACATGCATAATGTAACATGTGAACTTAGGATTTATTGATTCCATTAAGCACAAACATTATATATATAGCCGTGGTGGCTCAGTTGGGAACGCACCGACTCACGATCGTGAGGGTGCCGGTTCAAATCCCTGGCCCGTACCTCTGAGTTTATAAAAACTTACGTACGGATTCACACCACTGGCTTTCGGTGAAGGAAAACATCGTGAGGAAACCTGCATGTCAGATGATACGTCACAATTAAAGGCATGCGAAGTCCGCCAATCCGCACTAGGCCCGCGTGGTGGACTATGGCCTAAGCCCCCTCGATGTTAGGGGAGGCTCGAGCTCCTCGGTGGAGACGTATATGAGCTGTTGATGATGATGATGATGACAAACATTATGTCGGTAACCTTAACAATGAAATTTTGATATAGAACATAATCTATGCAAATCACTACATATTATAAAACAAAGTCGCTTTCCGCTGTCTGTCCTTACGTCTTCTTAAATCTTGAAACTACGCAACGGATTTTGATGCGCTGTTTTTAATAAATAGACTGATTTAAGAGGAAGGTTTTTATATATAATACATGCATAATATGTTATAGAAACACTGACAATTTTCTTCTAATGTGTTGTATAAGCATTGCACCCGTGCGATGCTGGCGGGTCGCTAGTAAAACATATTACAACAATCTCTTGAGGTACTCACTTGATCGGCAGCAGACCTGAAATGAGGAGGCAAGGAAAATACAAGCATATAAGACTGACTATGTAAACTACGTGAAATGTAGGTACATACGTGTTTCTAAAATTACTCTGTCCGGTCCCAAATTTATTACATTGAAGCCTAAATGATGCGGTCCACCCACATTCACATACTAATAAGTTGTGGCTAAAACTGGTACTACTGGTCGAAACTTGTACCAACATACTTGGATACCTTAATTTTAGTAATGATGCATTTTTAATTAGGATTTTAGAAATTTTGTTTTCGCTGTCTCAAGATAGACCATTATAACGATAAACATATATACTTGATGTCAATGATTAATTCATTATTTAGGATTATTCAAGGATTAATATGCCACAAAATAATACTATGAAGGCTTATGAATATATCTGAGTTATAACTTTCACAATCTGCTAGGTAGTTATTTTATTATTATGATTATGACGAAATATTAGTCCGAAATACCGTCTGTGTGCTCGCCTTACTTTTAAGTTTTATTGTCAATATTAAACAATCATTCAACACTTAAAATAACATTTCAATCGATAAACTACATTTAACTTTCGTCGAAACGTTATAAATCTTTTTCTGTTTAGGAATAATTTAAAAGCAATAGTTAGGTTTATTTTGTACTAGCTGCCTCCGCGCGGTTTTACCCGCGTAGTCCCCGTTCTCGTAGGAATACAGGGATAAAATATAGCCTATGTTACTCGTGGATAATGTAGCTTTCGAATGGTGAAAGAATTTTAAGAATTTAAAAGGAGGTAGGGCGCAACGGATTCGTCCGTTCGAAATTGGAGCAGCTCGACTGGGGTAGTACCTCCACCTTACAGAAGACCGCAGCCAAATAACACTACATGTAGTGTTGTGTTCCTGCGGTGAGTAAGGTAGCCAGAGCTCCATGAGGAGACCCTGTAGCGGCAGTGAGGGGACCAGGGATGGAGTAGCGTCATAGGGGTGTGCAGGAGTGATACCTGTTTGGCCCTTCGACGAGAAGTGCATTGCGCTTTGTCCCTTTTACTGCCTATACAGTTGCTCCCTTTTTTATAGAGTCGGCATCGCGTGAGTGACGCCTCTGGTGTTGCAAGCGTCCATAGGCTACGGTAACCGCTTCCCATCAGGTGGGACCGTATGCCTGTTTGCCACCTTTGTGGTATAAAAAAAAAAATTAAAAATGGTCCAGTAGTTTTTGAGCCTATTCATTACAACCAAACAAACAAAGTTTTCCTCTTTATAATATTAGAGAAGATTTAAAAGCAATAGTCAGGTTTATTTTGAATGGAATATTTAGTTGTGATGGTCGGGGGGTGGGGCGGGGATGAGGTGGGGACCAGGTGGGGTTCAATCCTACCTTTATACAAGTGGCCACAGGATAAAGAAGTTAATTCCCTGCTATTGTTCCTATTATTGCGCATAATTTTATTCGAATTAAATTAATTCCCACTGCCCTACCTATTGTCAAATTGCGTGTTTCTTTGCAACCGCTATTAATGACGTATTCTATAAACAAAATATAGTCGTTGTTTTACAAATTTTCCAACAGTAAGTAAGTACATAGCACAATTTTAGTAGTTATAGTTTACGTTGACTATGACGATGACTGAAATGACGGGTGACAGAGACGAATGGAAGAAAAACACATGTTGTGCCGACCCTGCTTAGGCGGGATAAGGGCAGGGAGAAGGAGTTATAGCTTACGTTGCTATCACATATTTATTTGGCGAACATTTTTTTATAAATATTGGTAACATTTAGATTTTGCTTCATTACATATAGTGAGGCAGCTGTGAAATCCTAAGAAGCTGTGGACAGATGGCAGACTGCATTGGTCAGGGAGGTAATGGCATAGACCCGCGCCCGCCTGAGCCCAAATATAACGATCGATATTCCGTCACTCATAATAACACCTTCAGACGATCCTCCACTTCACTGTAACAATAACTTATGTGGGAACTAAGCTTATGAGCTTTAAAGTACCGACGTACTAACACCAAACAATTAAGATTCTAAAAGTATAATAAATTTTCCATGTAAGTTCGATATCCCTTAAATGATTTGTAGTTTCGGGAGTTGCACATACTTACTTACTAAATCAGCTCGTAACTACCCACTGCTGTGCATAGGCCTCCTTTTCCGCCACTTTACACGGTCCTGTAATGGTGCGCATATTTTTTATCTTCTAAAATATATATGTATGGTATATATGTTTGCGTTATCCCTGAAGATAGGTCCGTACTGACAGAGGTCTCTGGGGTGCTTACGAACCCACATTTCACTGAAGATATTTTATGTCCCAATGTGACATGTGGTGACATCGCTCCCGGGCGCATTAAAATAGTTTCATGAATATTTTACTGAAGACGATGTTCCAATTCCCCTTTTATGGAAACGAGACGGTTAAGTCCATTTTATCAAACGTTACACTTGGAGAAATGATGCAATAAATGTATGACTCACACATGTTAATGCGAGTTACGTTACAGCTTGATCAATTTTGGCTGTTATTTTTTGTTGTCTAGACAAAGTAAAATTTTTTTTTTTGAAAATTTTCCGGTAAGGTCAAAATGGTATTTAAAAAATCGATATTATGGAAACCAATCATCGCTTTAATAACAAGTTCTGCAAATCTTTACTAAACTAAACACTGGCGTCGAGGCCACTTGCGGCTCACATAAAAGTAACCGAATGTCTTTGATATGAGAAGTAAACGGACATTGAACATCTGCGTGGAAACCGCATTGTATACAATTTATCTTTAAAAATTTTTTTGATAATTCTTCATTTTATTGAAGAACTACCCAATGTAAATAATTAATAGATAAGTAATTTTTCGTCGTTCTTAGAAATTGATTCATATGTAGGATGTTGTTTTTCTTTTAGATACCTAATTACAATTTCAAAATATCATTTCATTAAGCATACAAACTCTTTGTTCTAATTTTAACAAACCTACCGGTGATTGATGGAAAAATCATTTCTACATATACACCATTTATTTAATTTCATCTGTGAAGACAGTGATTCCAGTTCCTGGCAAGGAGGCTGAGACGACAACTTAGGGCGCCTTGTCGAGTTCATATACATCGGCATACAACAATCGAACTGAGCTTGACAACACTAACGAATCCTAACACAATGCTAATTCTTGTGATTATGGATATTCGATATTATGTCCCAGGATATTTTGTCCAGGATAAACAGCATAACAAAATATGTGGCTACTTTTATCTACATGTAACAAGTAGGCGACCAACTAAATGGCAAGGATCACATCGTCTAAGGACATATTACAAACATTCTATAGGGATTTGAAGGAAGCCTTAAAAGTTCTTTTACAAACATATTTTTCAAGATGTCAATACCGTAGAGCTTCCATTTTTAAAGTCAGATGGTTTCACCAGGGGAATAGCCAATTTGTTGCTGAGCCTTGGTGGATAATGAAGGCTCGATTACTGTTGAAGCTAATGGGAGACCGGAGCAGGAATAACACTCTCTAGATGTATGTTTAAACTGTTTTTATTGAAATGAAATGAAATATATTTATTAATTCAAATAGGCCTTCACAGGCACTTATGAAACGTCGATTCTAATGTTCGGTTCGGCAGGTTGGTTTTGCTGAGTGGAGCCGGCAAGAAACTCAGTATTGTCTGTTGTAAGTAATATTCCCTTTATCACCATCTTAATTTTTTCGGGATAAAAATTCTATACGCTATTTCAGAACAGATTACTTATATTTCTATGACGATTGACATTACATTCCCTAGTCATTCTGGCGTGATTAAGTAACACATTATCCATTCGTCCAAACCTTCGCATTAAATAATAGTAATAAGAATTCAATGAGCTGTGTTTCGGATATAGCTGCAAAAATCAGGGATGTACTTATCATAAAAAATTGTCTTATGTACATAGGTAGTATAGATCATAATTAAAAGTATGTTTTGTTTAATGAACAATTACTCGTAAGACTCATCTCGAACTGGTACTAACGGGGGTTCTATTGAGTGCGTGTAATCTAGACTTATTACCATCATTACAATGTTTATTAGTATAATGGGCGCGAGTGTCACCGCTTGGCAGGTGGCGTGTGTCGCAGGCGGAGGCGCAGGCGCGACTAATGGTCGCAAGCTCGTTTTGTTGTTTATGCGCGTGCACCGTATACCGTTACAACTAGCGGGATCAAGCCTACCCTCGCACCACGCTACACTTCCACCATAGACTGTTTCATCAGTTTCACCTCCATTGATGCCTCTGTGTAATCTTAGCCACACACTGGCTTGGCTTTGCGGTTAGTGACCCTGACTCTCATGCCCTGGGTCATGGGTTCGTATCCCACCCAGGACAAACATTTGTATGCATGAACATGTCTGTTTTTCCTGTCTGGATGTAATATATAAATATGTATGTATTTAAAAGTAGTATATGTAGTATTTCAGCTATCTGGTTACCATATTATTATCACAAGCTCTGCTTAGTTTGGAATCAGATCGGCCGTGTGTGAAAAATGTCCCAGGATATTTATTTACTTTTTGCCACACACTCTGAAAAATAGCGGTCAATGTACGTATACAGAGTTTAAGCTGTAGACGATTGATCCACGAGGCAGGCACCGTGCATACACATTACATGCATCGATTAAAGTACCAATAATACGGCATCGGTAACGGTCAGTCGGTAATGGTTCCCAAGATACAAAAACCACATGAGGAAATCTCTCTCGTACATAAAAACCTCCGCTGTATAACTTTAATCATTAAGTTAAAACATAAAGTTAATGCTACGTGTAAAGTGATCATTTATCTTCGTCGGTTGTCTCGCGAGCGTCGCTGTGGCTAACTTAATTGTAAACTTTATTGTTATAGATTTAAAATGCATTTTAATATTAGATTCTTAACGTTAGCTTTCTAATATCCTAACAGCTATGTAATTATGTTTCAGTAATAACACATCGATTACATGGCAAAATTGGTAACTTAACAAAAAATATAAAATACGAACAACGTACGGTTTCGAAATCAATCATGATTGACAAGATAAAAGATAAGTAACACGTACCTACTGAATGAAAAAGTATAAAAACTTCATCTATTGAATTTTTTGAAATAACGTTTTTATATGTCGTTATCAACGTTCGGCCCCAAATCTTTAGACTAAAGATGCAGCTACCTTCATAGTGTAGACATCGATTAGATCAATAAAATATACATGAATGCGGTTTGACCTGGTTGATAGAAAATATCAATCCAGTAGGCACTTTTTTTCAACTGATATCTTTCGTGACCTATCATGTATCGGCGTTTAGATCTTGACAAAATTCGTGCAGTCTGTCTGTCTGTCTACAGTCTAGACGATGTTATGTAACTGACAATTGTCGAGACGTAAGTAATAAGAACATAGTCTTACTTGTACAAATTAATGAGCGCACGTACTTCAATACAGACATTTCGAAAGTGAATTGTAAAGCTTTTATAAATAATAATAGTACTGCCTCAGATTGCAATCTGGTGATAGAAAGTAGTTTTCAGTTTCAAAAGGCTTCAAATGAACATTTGTAAACAAAGATAAGTTAACAATACTTCCCCGACCCGGGCATCGAACAGGGAATTCCTATTCAATTATAAATCATGCACAGTGTAATCCATTTCATTTGTGAATAATAGACATAAGAATGTATTTAAATTCGTTCAGTAGTTGAATAGTCAAAGCCTCGATTACATTTGTCACGAATACTATATCGAATATTTATAAAGTCCTTAATATGACAAATTTTGATTTACTTCGTCTATTCTTCATGTTAAATAATAAATAAATATCCTGGGACATTTTTCTCACACGGCCGATCGGATTCCAAAGTAAGCTTCAAAGTGATCTTGTGACATGGTAACCAGATACCTAGCTGATATACTACATGTATAACATGCATCCAAATGTTTGTCCTGGTGGGATTCGAACCCACGACCGATAGGTAGAAAGTCAGGGTCACTAAATACAAAGCCAACCGGTCTATCAAATGACAGTAAATATGACAAGTGCCGTTTCAAAAGTTCAAGAGGTCTACTTAGGGACTAACAATAGTTCTAGGTTGGCTCTCAGAACCCTCTTTTGACGTCAAATATGTTATACAATATCTCGAGACAGTTTACTCAGAAGATATCTATTCCACTACGCTTGCCTAAATCTTTAGATTAATAGTGTACTTGTCTGAGCGAGCGAACCCTTACAAACGGTCTCTTTTTTTTTTTTGTATTGTCTTTTTCTATATTTATTTTTTACCATATCAAAACTTATCGTTGAGATTTCAAATAGCAGTAATAAATGGTATGTATAGAATACCCTTCAGAATAATAAGTTATAATATTCAGATTAGTTTTTTAGTCAGAAACTAATAAACTGTCGTAATGTGTCCGAATCGACAAAAGATATTTTAAAGCTAGGCACCTAAAATTTTGCAACAAATATCTCATAAGCTTACTCGAAACTAAAAGGATCGTAACTAAAATTAGAATCTCAAAACATCGTCGACAGAAACACAGTACAAGTTTTCAAACGTTGAATGGTGTCTGGTAAGTTGTTATCTCCTGTCCGGTCGTCCGGCCGTCCGGCTGTCCGGCACCGTCCGCTGGCACTCCGATGTCCTGCAGTTTTGCTAACTTTATTTTAACTCATGTTCTCTGGCAACAGGTAATTACTGAGAGATACGCGCCAGCTACCCGGTACTGTCCGCTACGTGAACAGCTCAATACATAGTTACATCATTATCATTATATGTATTTATTTACTAGCGACCCGCCCCAGTTTCGCACGGGTGCAACGCTTATACATCACATTAGAAACCTCCGAATTGTCAGTGTTTCTCTAACACGTATTGTATAAATACCTTCCTCTTGAATCACTCTATTAAAAAAAATCGCATCAAAATCCGTTGCGTAGTTTTAAGCAAACTTAGGGATATAGGGACAGATAAAGCGACTTTGTTTTAAACTATATAGTGATTTCGATAACAAACAGTATAGATATCCAGGAAGAGTAGGTAAATAAACTTTACTAAGTTTCGTGTGGAAAGCCTAATCTACACTAATATTATAAAGAGGAAAGATTTGTATTTTTGTATGTAACGAATAAACTCAAAAAATACTGGACCGATTTTAATAATTCTTTTTTCATTAGAAAGCTACATTATCACTGAGTAATATAGGTTATATTTTATCCCTGTATTCCCACGGGAACGGGAACTACGCGGGTAAAACCGCGCGGAGGCAGCTAGTTTGTTATATAATTATTTCTAAAAGTTACTTTTGCATAACACTGTACCTAGTGTATTTTTTTACCCTTTTTCGAAGTAACTGGCACGCAGCTAGGCTCGCGTGGAATAGATCCATCACCGTCCTACCGACTCCTGCACGTACATGTACATACTGGACCGATGACCTACTACGACGTCAAATAAACTCACTTTCGCCTTTATAGAAATTACTAGCTTCTGCCCGCGACTTCGTCCGCGTAGAATAGTTACTTTGGGCTAACGTTAACTTTCAACCCGCGACTTCGTTTACTAAAAATTATATAGGATGGCCCCGCGGTTTCACTACAAATTCCTAAATTTTATTAATGTTATCTAGTTATTAGGAATATGTTATTTTAACTGTCATGTGCACTCAATATCTTTTCATTTTACATTTACAACTAGCGGACCCGGCAGTCCAAATTAATGTTTTGTACATAAAATCCTTCCCCATGAAATACTCATGAAAATCTATTCCGTAGTTTTTGTGTTCATTGCGTTCAGATACACAGGCAGAGGCGGCCGGGACTTTGTTTTATATATATAGATAGTTCATGTAGCGCGTAAGGTATTTTTTACACAATTTATTATTATCGTTTTTGGTAAGTACTGTTTGTGTTGCCGACTGTAGCATATAATGGTCGGGTCATGTTGTACGAGCACATGTGAGTGAGTTACAGTAACAGCTTGTATTAAATTACTTGTTGCTGGCTGACACGGTTTTCTACTGCCTCCTATATATACAGAAAAATTTATGCAAAGCTTTTACAACATTTTTTCTATTCGGCATATGATAAATCCATACTTAATCCATGCTAATATTCTCTGTCTGTCTGTCTGTTACGCTTTCACGCTAAAACTACTGAACCGATTTAAATGAAATTTGGTACACAGATAATCCAGAGCCTGAGAAAGGACATAGGCTACTTTTTATCCTGGTAAAATTGAAGATCCCCCGGGAACGCGGGGAGCTAGTAATAAATAAATATCCTAAGACATTTTTCACACACGGCCAATCTGATTCCAAACTAAGCAGAGCTTGTGATACGGTAACCTGATAGCTGATATACTACATAGGTATACTACTTTGAAATACATACTTATATAGATATTTGCATCCAGACAGATATGTTAGTGTTAATACTTTGTATGCATAACATTTTGTCACATTTAATTCTACTACTAACTTATTGTCCTATTTAAATATCCTCAAATTAGCTTCACTTCCATTATCACGTTCTCACGTTTCACAACGACTTTTTCCCATATCCTATGGCTCATATTCATTATTAATTCAGGCAAATGTAAATCGCCATTCATCCGGTCTAGTCGTCATATCAACACAGCTTATAATGATATTCCAAACATAGCACCTTTGAAAACATAATAAGCTCGGTGGTAGAACTTCTAAAGATTCGTCCATTGACTTTTCCTTACGTTTCCGTAATGACAATACGAAATCCCAAAAGTTATTCTTTGCTTATTTACATAAGGGGTTCGTGTATTATAGGCGTATTAGATTTTCCGTTTCCGTTCACGGTATATGTTGAATTTGGAATATATTTCCAACACGGTGGGTACCTGCTACGAGACCCGGCTGCCCTCCAGAGCTAATTTGTTTTGTTGATGTAAGACCCTCCTAGGATTTACGTGCTTACTACATTCGGCCACCTCATCACTTACCGTGGTAAGATAAGGTTAGGGAATCTGAACGTGGCCAGCTGCGGTCTACCCTCACTAGACACGAAGGTTGGGCAGGAGTCTTACATATCTAACCTTTCGTTTACCCCCAGGATCCCCGTCACAACAAAAGACGTTTAGAATCCAGAGTCATCCGCTAGGAAAAAGCTTCAATTTTTATCTATACTAATATTATAAAGATGAAAGATTTGTTTGTTTGTAACGAATAGGCTCTGAAACTACCGGACCGATATTCACAATTCTTTCACCAATAGAAAGCTACGTTATTCATATATAACATAGGCTATATTTCATCCACGTATTCCTATGGGAACGGGAACTACGCGGGTAAAACCCGGCGACGGCGGCTAGTTTAGTATAAAAATATAATAAAAGGATTGCGGTTTTCTACCCACTAAGACATTAGGCCACCACCTTCTATTTAAATGTAGAATTCATTATTCTCCTAGGAATTATAAGTTCCTGGACATTTCCACTGCAGTCACGACTGTTAGTTTAGTTTTGTTATAAAACAGTTCCGCAAGCCTGAAGCTGAAGTGGTTCCGTTGTTACAGATCTCGCCAACTTAGCTTATTACACCGAGACCTACTCGTGCTCAAACTAAGTTTTCTGGAAATATTGTGTCTTGATTAATACGATATTTTTTGATGAAATGAGCGCACATTTGTCTGTTCACTTCATGGAACCAAGTTAGTAATAGTATTTCTTTCCTGTTTCAGATCATTGGTATTAAGGTTCGATTCTCATGTCTGTTTTTAGCTATAAAAAATATTGTTAATGGTGATTGTGGTGTATTGAGGACTTCATGGTCGGCCATATCTATACCGACTCACTAGCTGTCACATTTTATGATTGTCACATTGCATTTTGAACACGATCTGTCAGTGATTTATTTAAGGGTATTCATTCCAGGATATTTTATTTTTACACAATTATATTTATACATATTTACCAAGCAAGGCAACACTGACCATGTAGACTTGCCCGAATAGTTGTATAGGACCACAGAACAGATAAAATTATCTGTGTATAGGACATACTTAGTATAGGACATAGGGTCAGTCGTTGCACTGGCTGGGTGTAGTGCTCATCATCAATATATTTATATTTACCAATATTAGTTACGGTTATAAGTTCCCGTCCAACTGTGATTTAATTTTTTCTTAATCTGTTATTCCAAGACTTATGTAATGCATGTCTTGATGAAGGCTTTTATAAACTCATAAAATGGAAGCCGAGTGTGCTTATCGCAGGCAGACATATTAAAAGTATGCCGTAAGTCGACGGATTAGATACTCAGTGTGTGTCCTTTATGAAACTCGACATTTCGTGAAGGAAGACAAGGCAATATTACTTCTTTGTTTGGAGTATAAATAAATATAATCCAATAATCTTAATGACTTTAATATATTTTGCCTCCTGACACGATTTAATATATTTAATTTGCCTCTTCGGTACGGGTGAGCTTTGAGGCGAAAGCGCTCGATCTAAATAGAGGAGACTATTTGGATTCCTGTGAGCTTTTCGTTTGAGCTGTACTTTAACGTGCCTTTGATGGGGGAAAATCGATGGACGCATAGCTCGAGGGCTTCCTAATTTTTGTCCCTTAATGGTTTGACCTGCGTTTAACAAATGAAATAGCAGTGGTGTAGTAGGAAATAAATAAAAATATAGCCACATAATATCAGTAATGAGGCATTAATTGCATCATAAAGTGTTATATTAGATGGTTTATAGTTGTAAGGCTGATCCTGGGTAATCTCGGTCGCGTGGCGGTCGGTGGCGTGGTGCCGTAAGATAGCGGTAATGCTGGACAAACAATGATAACGGCCTGTGATCAAATATTAGGGATTAGAGCCTCCTCTCCGTACATAGATAACCGCCCACGTGGACTCGCGTGTGCCTGCAGCTAGGACTAACAATTATTATATTCAGGCTACGCTACGACGTCCGATCTAGACATACATACCTTCTTAATAGCTATTGCCTAACCTTTCAGTGTGGGAGCGTTCAAGTATTACGTAACGCAATTTGGGGGGGCGGGGGGGTCCCCTAAAACGTTACGATGCGTTACAGGGGCGGGAGGGGGTCCTTCTTGCAACACGTTACGTAACATTATTTCTTTTTTATATAAAAAATTAGGGAATTAAAACTCATTTAACATAACTTTTTGCGACTCCAGGGTAAAAATGATCACTTGAGTGTTACGTAACGTTTAGAGAGGGGGGTGGGGGGTTACAGAAAAACGTTACGGAGCGTTACAGTGGGGGGAGGGGGGGTCAAAAATCTTCAAAAATTGCGTTACGTAATACTTGAACGCTCCCTGTTCGCTAATTCTAATTTAAATTTCCATCTTCAAAAAAACGTTCAAATGCTTTCTGAAATTGTACCTATATATGTATTATATATGAACCTAATTTGAAATGAGGGCCTTCTGTGTTCACCGATATGTCCACGTAAAGGTGTAAAATTCATCAGAGGCACCTTCCTTCATGTCCCCTAAAAATAAATAAGTATCTACTAAATATTTATATATTTTATCTACCCGCGTATGTTCAACAGCCAAAGCTAAGTGAACAACATAAATAAAATACGAGCATATTTATTTGCAGGTTTTATTTTTATTAGAGTAAGAGTTACTTCTCGGCTTCGTGACTCAGTGCACGCTGCAGATGCTCTTACCAGAGGCGGATTAGGGATGTGAGTCGTAGTGAATTCAAGTATTCAAAGTATAACATTTAAGTGTACGATTCAACATGATCCGAATCGATTAGGCTAAACAGATTTTCATGAAGTAGGTATAACTAAAATACTCTCGATTACACGTACAGACGTTAAACTCAGAATCGTAACGCTGAAATCTTTGACATAGTTTCATAGATTTAATAAATTAATCGGAGAGAAGGTTTATGTCCCATTAATTTTCTAAAAAGATTTTTGTCTGATTTTATTTCGAATTCGGCATTTGCTTCTTCATGCTCCGGCGCTGCTTTACACTTGATGCGTTTGTTGAGTGACGAGGTTTATGCGATCTCGACTCCACGTGTTGTGTTACTGCGAACTATTCCGTTTTACGAGGGTCTTCGGTTCACCCTCGTTTCACTGCCAAGGCCACTAACTTCGTCTACTAAGTTCGACCCTTCGGGAAATCACATGTTTCATTTGTCCCTCTTAAAATATTCAGACTTGAATGTGATATTCGTAGTAGGTATTATCTATTGGATATCACTACATATTATAAAACAAAGTCGCTTTCCGCTGTCTGTCCCTTTAATGGCCTGTCCCTGGCTGTCTTCTTAAATCTTTAAAACGTAGCAACGGATTTTGATCCGTTTTTTTAATAGATAGAGTGATTCAAGAGAATTTTTTTTATATACGCATAATATGTTAGAGAAACTGTAAATTTTGAGGGGTTTCTATGGTGCTGTATAAGCATTGCACCTATGGGAACGATGAAATAAAATATCCAATCAATCTTCATTAGGTATGCGAGTATATTTTAAACCTTTATAGATACCTTGTAAACTCACATAGAAGAATAGTAAAAGAATAGTAGTGAAAAACAGTCTCGAACGGTAACCAAGTAAACAGCTAACAAAACACTAGCGGCGCGCGCAGCCCAGAGGCAAGCGCGCAGTCTCTAAGACAAGGATGCCGCCACATCAGCCCCCCTGGAGACCTTTAGGGTCGAAAATAATCTGGAAAGTGTACACGACGTCCAGATCGTGTCGTGTGGGGTTGAGACGTAGGTGATTTCGCAGTGTCCGCTGGTACCTGTGTGCTCACTTCTTGTGGTGTCGAACTGCTCAACAAATAGGCAGGTTTCAACCTATCTATAGAAACGGTCACAGGTTTCCCTTTAACATAAATTTTGAAATATTTATCACCGCGTTCGAGGACATTGTATGGACCGGTGTAGGGCGCCTGCAAGGGTTTCCTCACCGCGTCCTGCCGAATAAAAACTTGTGTCGCAGTGGTTAAATCTTTGCTCACAAAAACGGGGGAAGCGCCATGCCTGACAATAGGTGTCGGCTTCAACTTTTGTAAGTTTGCTCGTAGACGAGACAGAAAATCATTATAATCTACGAGTTCCATGGGAGTACTTTGGAAAAATGCTCCTGGTAGGCGTATTGCTTCTCCGTATACTAATTCAGCGGATGATGATCCAATATCTTCTTTCCAAGCTGAACGTATTCCGAGGAGAACTAATGGGAGAACTTCGTACCAGTCATCGTTGTCATGGCACATAATAGCTGCCTTTAGCTGGCGATGAAATCTCTCAACCATTCCGTTCGCAGCTGGGTGATACGCTGTCGTCTGCAAGTGGTTGGCACCGATTAGTCGTGAAAGTTCTTGGAATAAACGTGCATCGAACTGTTTACCTCGGTCTGTGGTTACCTTTTCAGGACATCCAAAACGTGAAATCCAACCAGATACAAATGCGCTCGCTACAGTGTCAGCTTTGATGTCATGCAGTGGAAACACTTCTGGCCAACGCGTAAATCTATCCACAGCTGTTAAACAGTATCTGTAGTCATGACATATTGGCAGAGGTCCTATGAGGTCTATGTGCACGTGACTAAATCTGCTCGACGGAGGAACAAATGCATGTACTGGAGATCGAGTGTGACGGGAAACTTTCGAACGTTGGCATGCTAAACAACTTCGTGTCCAAATCTTGCAGTCTTTCTTTATGTTAGGCCATACATACATTTCAGTGACTTGTCTCAGTGTTGCTTTGACGCCTGGATGACTCAATCCGTGAATACTGTCAAAAGCTTGTCGACGAAACTGTGACGTCAGGTAAAGTCGTGGAGATGGGCCGGAGACATCGCAGTATAACAACTTACTGGAGCTAGAAACTTTAATTTTCTGAAGATCCAGTGAAGTATCGCTTTGAAGAAGCTGCTTAAGCTCATCATCTTCCAACTGCGAGTATGCTAGGGCGTCTAAATCAAAGGAAAAAGTTATCGCATCAGTGCGGGAAAGTGCGTCAGCAACCACATTATCTTCACCTGCTATGTGTCGTATATCTGTGGTAAATTGTGACACGAAATCAAAATAACGAAACTGTCTTGGAGAACAGTTTTCTGAAGCTTTCTGAAAAGCTGAGACTATTGGTTTGTGGTCTGTATATATGATGAAATTTTTCCCCTCAACCATGTGCCTAAAATATTTAACCGCTTCGTATATTGCTAACAACTCTCTATCAAACGGGCTATATTTCCGTTGAGCGGCGTTGAGTTTCTTGGAAAAGAAACCAAGCGGTTGATTTTCAGTACATATTTCCTGCTGTAGCACCGCACCGACAGCATTGTCTGAAGCGTCCGTACACAAAAATAATCTTGCTGATTGATGAGGATGTGCTAACAAGGTGGCATCAGCTAAACTGGCCTTACAAGCGACGAACGCTTCTTCCAGCTCCTGGGACCATATTACCGGAGTGCTGGGCTTTACAGCTGGGCCAGACAAAAGTTTGAGTAGTGGGGTCTGAATTTTTGATGCACTCGATACAAAACGTCTATAAAAATTTATCATACCGAGAAATCTTCGTAGCTCCTTGATGGTCTTGGGCTGTGGAAAACTCTTAATAGCTTCGACCTTCTGTGGTAGTGGTTTGGTACCTGAGGAAGATACGATGTAGCCAAGAAATTCTACTTCGGGCTCACCAAAAACGCATTTGGAGCTGTTCATCACCACACCATAGTCCTGCAGACGCTGAAATACCTGCTTCAAATGGACTTCATGCTGAGCCTCGTTCTGCGAGGCTACAAGAATATCGTCGATATACGGATAGCTAAATTCCAGGTCTCTGAGGATCTCATCCATAAAACGTTGAAATGTTTGAGCTGCGTTGCGAAGTCCGAAACTCATAAACGGGAACTCAAACATACCAAACGGAGTTGTGATGGCTGTTTTCGGTATATCATCTGAGTTAACAGGGATCTGGTTATATGCACGAATTAAATCAATTTTACTAAATATAGTACATCCTGCAAGGTTATGTGAAAAATCACCAATATGGCGTACCGGATATCGGTCAGGTATGGTTCGTGCATTGAGGGCACGGTAGTCACCACATGGTCGCCATTCATTATTTTTCTTCGGCACCAAGTGAAGAGGTGATGACCACGGGCTATCAGACCTTCTCGCTATACCTGCTCTTACCATATCCTCGAACTCCCGCGTAGCAATGCGGAGTCGATCCGGTGCCAATCGCCGAGGACGACTGTATACTGGTTGTCCTGGAGTCGTTCGGATGTAGTGGAGTGTATTATGTTTTACCTCACGCGCAGACAGGTCTCCTGGAGGACGGGTGATGTCCGGAAACTGCGAGAGTAAGTCATGATATCGTGAAGTACCTGTAACAGATTTTATATGGCACGGGGCAGATGTGGCAGGCTTAGCGAAAGTACTCAGCGATGTTACATTATCTACTAAACGGTGATGCCTAGCGTCCACTAATAAGTTATAACGCGATAAAAAGTCAATGCCTATTATAGGTTTTGTGACGTCAGCTATGACGAAACGCCACACAAACACACGCCTGAGTCCAAAGTCTAACGAAAGGTTTACCCAACCGAAAGTGTTTATCGTCGTTCCATTAGCTGCAAAAAGTTTGTAATCTGTTTTAATACATTGATACTTATTGCGAACATTTTTATAAGGAAAAACACATAAGTCGGAACCAGTATCGATTAGATATTGTACATTAGTTTTGCGATCTGTTACAAAAACACGGCCACTAGGTACATTGAGGCAGTCCTGCGACGCCGTCTTCACTGACTGCCAGACCCGTTTCCCTGATGAAACGAGCACGGGGAACGACACTTAGTAGACTGCACGCCGAACCGCCCATGATACCAGCATTGCTTCGATTGCTTCGGGCCAGCATTAGAGCGGCTCCGAAATCGTTGACGCCAGGGTGGAGATCGCGCTCGTGATCTCGAGCGCAAGCGGGAACCAGTCGACATTGCAGCTATTTCCCGGGACAGATCATCAATGCGACGATTGAGTTGTTCAATGGCAGAAGTCGGGATCAATGTTTCAGATGCGGATGCGGATGTCGATTCAGATGCGGATGCGGTTTTAACACCAACTCGACATACCTCGTCGCAGGCATCTTTAAATTCTGGATTCATCGTTTGCTTGATCACGTCGGGGTCACCAAATTATGGGAACGATGAAATAAAATATCCAATCAATCTTCATTAGGTATGCGAGTATATTTTAAACCTTTATAGATACCTTGTAAACTCACATAGAAGAATAGTAAAAGAATAGTAGTGAAAAACAGTCTCGAACGGTAACCAAGTAAACAGCTAACAAAACACTAGCGGCGCGCGCAGCCCAGAGGCAAGCGCGCAGTCTCTAAGACAAGGATGCCGCCACACACCCGTGCGAAGCTGGGGCGGGTCGCTTGTTTTATATCATTTGACTTTGGAATACAGTTCTTTAGCAGATATGAAAAAGTTGGTAATAAAAAGTTATTTCGTACACGGGACTCGCAGTCACGTAAAATATTGGTAAAATATTTCTGAGCAAGGTTATGTAAGAAGTCAATGGGACGGAACAAAGAGTAATTGTTCTGAATGAAAATGGCATTTTTTTGTTTTCAGGGATTTTATTTTTACTACTGTAAAAGTAATTTACACAAATAAAGTATCTTTAAAATTATATATAGTGTTAGTACATTTGTAGAAAAAATAAATCGTAAAAGGCATACACGTGCGGTACCTATCTGTGAGTTCACAGCTGACTGCGTCGCGCCTGACGCGCTTCTTCATCTTATATTTATTTCTCGTACCGCCGCCGTCCGCCCCACGACTACGGAATGCACAGAGTGCAAAATCCACCGCAAGATCGTAATAAAAAATAATTAACTTGGCTTGTTTGTGTATTATAATTAGTCTTACTTTATTTTATTTAGCATGCTGTGTCTACATCTAGAATGTCGTACACGTTGCAAAATGTTTTTGATATTTAATTTTAGTAATTATTGTGTAACGCCCAGTTTTGTAGACCATTTAAATAAAAAAAAGATGCAATTAAGTTTGAAGGAATGCTTATCCTACGATTAGAACTAACTTAGCACTAACGAAGTACCAATTTTACCTATACATGCTAACATTTTTGATATTTTATGCTAACTGCGAGAACCAAACTACATTTTCACAGTATACCTATTTTAAGTAGTATCTCTATTTCATTTAAAACTCTCCGGCTGGAAAAGTAAGTGCAAAGCAATCAAAGCAAAGTTCACGAGTAATTCATTAAAGTTGTAATGGGAGCTCTGAGGAGTCCATTACGGGTTCGAGTCGCAGCTCCCTTCCTCGCGGGAAGTCGCCAGAGTGAGGAGTAAAAGTGATCTTTTGTTTTTCAAGTTACCGCTTGTCGCTGCCACCGTGCACTGCCCCCGCTCGGTGTAACAACACCGCTCAACTTCTTCATAACATTATATCAGACGCAATTTATAAGCTTAAAGCTTATTCACAACTTTCTTTCAATAAAATAAAGGTTAAAATTAATTTCAAAAGTAAAAAAATCCTATTAAACGGTTAAAAATAAAATGAGACGTTAATAAATACAGCAGCTCACTAACAGATAAACAGTGAGGTAAAAGTTTACAAAGCTACTAATTCAATGTTGTTCAGGGTCGACGCGGAATTAATTATGAACCACTAAAAAGAAGCAGACACAGTTGTGTTAAATGTCGGTGCATAAATAACTGGAGGTAGGTACTCCGTTTAGTTTTTCGTAGATTATTTAGATTGGATGCACGGCGGCGGCGCGCTCACTCCAACCTGTAAACATTCACAGATGTAAACAACAGCGGAAATATTCCCACTGAACACTCGGTACCTGGGTTGGCTCGGGTTATTAGTAATGAACGAATTGAAAATAGAACTGGAATTTATTTAGTTGATGTTGTATCCATTGAGCGGGGTGAATAAGTCTTGTTTGTTCTTGCTATTGGTCGGCGGCTGAGCGGAAAATAGGTGAATTAGTAATTTGCCCGTTCAAAATTAGTAATAAATACTAACCATTTCTTTTGCAATAACTAAACATCTCCAGTAAGAACGAAATATTGAACCTGAGACAATCATGAAATTATTGCTATATTCCTTATATTTATCATCACCAACCGTATGAACATAAAACCATCATCAGTTGGGGGCATCGCGAAAATAATATTTAGTTTAGTCGGTAGTCGTCGGCAACACAAGTGGTGGCAACACTATATCTACATAGATACGAAACATTACCTAAATCATCTACTCTACCGAATATCGTGATAGCTAACAGTTTATTGCTTGGGCTATAGTGTAATTAGAAGCAACAAGTGAGCGCACGGCACGGTCCAGTGCGCGGCGACAATGGCTCCCGCACACGGCACAGTGCCGCGGTCGCACGCTCTCGCCCACTGACACACTGACTCCGTGCTCCGTGCTCCGTGTCACGCTGTGTCACGGCGGGTCACGGGTCACGCGTCACGTCACGCGCGGTCACGGGCCCCAACAGTCTAGCGCCGGCACACGCGTCCACGCGCTGCGGCCAGACCATCCACGTAGCCAACGTTAGACTCCTAGTATAGGGCCAACGCTTTCTAGTAGAAATAGATCTATAATATTAAAAATGCAAATGTAACTGTCTGTCTGTCTCTGAATGAAATGAAATTGGTACACAGATAGCCTGAGAAAGGACATAATACTACTTTTAATCCCGGGTAAATGAAAGATCTCCCGGGAATGCGAGTGAAACCGCGGCTGGCTAATTGTCAGTTACCTCACTGATAGTATCCTTATCTGTCCTTATCCCAAAAAGCGCTCAGATTCCCACGAAGCACAACTCAGTCGAATGAATTTGACAGCTCACGCGATTGGATCTATGGACACAACCATAGCGCACACAAGTAGGTACCTACATATTTATACAACACGAATGAATACGCACTAGGAGTCTACTGGCTATTATCTCGATGCGCAAGGCACTATTCACTTCACCAAGTCAATAGGGAAGGTCACCCGTTGAACGACAAGTATCTCTATTAGATGTGATGTATTGAAGTGAGATGTGGCTGTTCGTGATTAGAAAGTTTAGTTTTGATTGATAGTAGATCATTTGCCGCAGGATATGAACATCTCTAGATCGTTATTCCATGAGAGTAGGTTACTCGTTCGCTAGTGATGCACGTTATTTTTTATCCGTTCACTATTAGGTACTCTCACACTCTTTTATCTATCAGGTTGAATTCATCAATTCAAGATATTTGTCTCATCATCATCAGCCCCTAACAACGAAGGGGATTAGGCCATAGTCCACCACGTGGGCCTAGTGCGGATTGGGGACTTCACATGCCTTCAATTATGACATCTCGGGCATGCAGGTTTCCTCACGCACGATGTTTTCCTTCAC
Organism: Thyatira batis; assembly: GCA_905147785.2. Lineage (NCBI taxonomy): Eukaryota > Metazoa > Arthropoda > Insecta > Lepidoptera > Drepanidae > Thyatira > Thyatira batis. Next base: position 12,271,436 of record LR990489.1, read on the forward strand.
CGAAAATCCAGTGGTGTGAATCTGTACGTAAGCCATCATCGGTTAAATGGATATGTAAACTTATGGATGACGTTATAGGTGTAGTTTCCTTCGCGGGTACTTTTTAAGTTGTCCCTTGTTATTGTCGAGGCCGAGCTAATTAATTCGATCCTTGACACACTTATGATACAAAAGAAGCCTTGTGTTCGTATAAATCTTGCAGCTATAATAATATGTAATCCAATATCATCCGCCTTCGGAAACATTCTGTTACCAATCTGGATCAAATTATATCGATAGCCTTTATCGTTGTTGAGCGCTCGTTAAACGCGTGGGAATTTGGCTTTTTAAAACACTCGAAGCGGTTTTGTGACGTTATTAGATTAAGTATCTAGAAAAAATATAATAGATATTTATTACTGATAAAATTCAGGTTCATTCTTGGCTTAACGAACAACCTAACCTAACAACATTCTCTACACTTTACATATTTTTTGCTCGTCGTATATTTTATTTATAAATTCACGATAAAAAATTACTTTAAAAGTAACCGGTAATAGTTGCAAAACTCAAGAAATTTTTGCTATTTTACATAAATATTCCTCTCAAAATAAGAATTCGTTACAAAATCTATTTTGGTTTAATATTGAGAGAGATTTCATGTTGTATATGGTAATGTGGGGCGCCGTGACGGAATGCACAACACATTCTACCGGGTACGAACGAAACTATATTATTTACCTATATATATAGGTATATAACTTATAGGCGTCGACCACGCTCGACAGGAAAACCTATTATTTGTTTTAACTGGCCCATTCAAACTCTTGAGATATCTCTATCACTAGACATAAGTTATACTTAAGTATCTGAATTAGCCCTACATAACTTTCAGAATTATTTTTTTATGAAAGTTTTACCAAGACAGAGTAGATCATAGATCATGAATGTAATCTTTAAAGGCCGAGGACACTAGTATTATTAATAAATCTCCAAATATAAACTTTACAAAGCTTCTGTAAAAGCTGCTAGTGAATGTTTTCTAGATATTCTATTATTTTGAAGGTGTAACGTCGTCGGAAGTTCGCGTAGAGTTGGTACATCTCAACGTTCTTTTAGCTCTATGTATTTGGTGCGATATAAATTTAAAATGTTAATGCCCAGTTTTTTTTTCTGAAATTATTTAATTTAATAATGTTGAGTCTGACGTCAATACGTCAGTCAGGTTTGGACTTTTTTTTATTATGTCAAATAAAAGTGCCAAAAAGCGAAAAATTTATGACTCCCCCTATCGCAAAAAAGTCAATGAAAAATGTCTAGGAATGTAGGTAATAGTTTAAATTTTATGCAATAAAGTAGTCGACTACGTCACGATTTAAATAGACTATTAAAACAACTTTTTTGTGAGAATAGTTTTTGCTTTAAAATAGATTAAATACTTTCTTAGAAATACAACACAACGCTAAGAGAAAAACTCGAAATAATTTTATACGTTTTTAAATATAAAAGTGAAATTGCGGGCAATGAAAGTAACTTAACGAATGGTGTGTGGTAAATGTAGTAATGGTCATCGGTAAACGGCGTGAACTGATATGAAAGCATTAGACTTTCACGTCACATTCCTCGCTGGTTTAATATAAGGCAACAATACACACAGTAATGGATTAACCCTTAAACAAATTAAGCAATTGCCTAGGGCATAAAAAATAAATAAATTATGATCTATTGCTGTCGCACCTCTTCCATTTCTAAAGCACGTTAGATCTCATAATCTTATTTACAAAAAGCTAGGTTTAAAGACCGATTCTAGTTGAAACAAGGATAGGTGGGCCCACAGGCGTGGGCCTCCATTAGTTAGGGCATCAAGTAGTCTTAATCCGTCACTGATTGAGCCGATAACCCGTCGCGTCGGTCACAGCAGTTCTGAAATATTTCATCCTGAAACATATCTGATCCTACTCCATGTGTGTGTAATGGTAAATAGATTTTATAAAACCAATGTGTTAAACATCACATCATTAATTTAAAGCTAAACCAAACGAACGCAAATGTTAAGGTAATAAGTTACATTGAGATTCAAACAACTTTTTATGATAACAAAAAACTGCGATAGACAGGAATGCGCAATATTTTATTTAAATTACATACATTAATTTATTTAAGTGGTTCAATTGAAAGAGCGTATAAGTAATTATTTTTAATATAATTTTTATCGATAGAGCTATGTAATAATTATAGCTTTTATGTCATAATATCAGGCTTTACTACTTTTTGCTATAAATAGGCCTTTATTCAGCAAAAGCAGCAATATTTTCCATCACATAACCTATGCAGCATCTATATTACATGATACCTATGAACTAAAGAATCTGCTCTCAAATGACTGAAGTTCCATCGTTATTACTTCCTCGAGTGCATGGAGTCCACACTGCCTGCACATCGAGCCTTGGAGTTATGAGGTGAAGTTCAACGGCATTCGAGGCGCGCGGGGCTCGGGGTGGGGACCGGGGCGGGGCGGGGGTCGGGGCGGGGGCCGGGGTCGGCTGCGGTTGTAAACGAACCGTCTCTATTATAAGGTCTGTTAATGGACATGCAACTAGAGCTGTCTGTATCGCATCTGAATCACTGATGCGAGTGAACGAGCGATTTATTGCATTCATTTTTAAATGTGGTAATATTACCCGTGTGTTGGTGATAACCACAAAACAGACTCATTTCTAATCGAGTTAACACCTTTGGTTATGACAAAGATGTTGGACAATATACCTACTTTTAACGATTCAAATATACTCTAACTAGCTGCCTCCGCGCGGTTTTACCCGCGTAGTTCCTGTTCCCGTGGGAATACAGTGATAAAATATAGCCTATGTTACTCGTGGATAATGTAGCTTTCGAATGGTTAAAGAATTTTTAAAAACGGTCCAGTTGTTTTGAGCCTATTCATTACAACCAAACAAACACAGTTTTCCTCTTTATAATATTAGTATAGACTATAGATTAGACACTTTAGAATCTTAGACTGCTAAAACTACAGCTTCAAAAAATTGGCACGATGCAGTCGCCAACAACAATGAGTTGCGGATATCAATCGCTCGTGTGTAGTATAAATCCAGCCGAGCTCACTTTACTGTTTCAATTAACAACAATAATGTTAATTTTCTTGATATTGTTTCGCATTCACATCGGAATGTAGCAGGTTGTGTACTTACCTACTACATGAGGTTGTACATGGATAGTGCTTTAGTACCTTTTCAATGTTAGTTGTTTCCAAACTCAAAATTTGTTACACTATATCAACAGTAAAGTTCCAACTGAACAAACGACTTAAAATTAAAGTGAAAAGCGAAAAAACCACGAATCAATTGGTAGTATCTGATAAACATCGTGAAATAGTTCTCATGTTTCAGGAAAACGCATATCTTACTTGGGTACCTATAGGTAACCGAATATTACGATAAGAAAATATCCGCTTACCAATTTCCTTTCCGCTCATATTACAAAGCCGTATATTTTGTTTGTTTATGGGCTATTTTTAGAACTACTGAAGAAAAGTTACATATAAAGTATACCAGTTATCTGCATATATATATCTAACGTAAGTTTCTATTCCCCGATAAATCATTTGAGGCGGGTAAGATACCAGCTAGCAGTAACCGTATACCAGCTGTTATCAGTTAGAGGTCGCACTCGCAGTGCACCTGCGCCAGTGACGTCACGGGTCAAGGGCGCGCGCCGCGTGACGTCACGCCACCCTCGAGCTAAGCCCCTAGTTAGTATTCCCGGCGCCTCCCATAGAAGGAAAGTTCATAATGCTCCGCATACAAAACGTGGAGAGATCGCGCCTACATTATTAACGATCCTTGAGGATTCCATTAACTTCGCACATTTGCATATTACGTAGGTCATGACGAGGATAAAAAAATACTCGCTCGTTTCGACTGACACCCTTTTGGTAGTGAGTTACGAAATTTTAAAGATGTTAAGGTTGAATGGAGCAACCACTTGTTGGTGGCTTTGTTATTCGGCGGAGAAGTGCTTTTGTATTCAATCAAATGCGACGTTGTTATACCATCTCACTCATTTCAATATTAATAGAAACAGTTATAAAGAGCATCGAAAAGCCTACAACATTCATAGATTTGGTTTTTTGTATCGTGAAAACTTTACAAATCAATGCAATTAGTAATCATTCCGGCCAATATGGAATTGCGACAAGTAGATACCTACCCGCGATTTATGTAATCCGCAGAGAAGCTTCGAGATTAGGTTCCCAGACAGATGGAACCTAATTTGGCTTTAAGGCTTAGCTCCTGAATTATAAATTACAACTTTCTGAATTCGTAATAATCTGTTTTTATTTTCAGATTCTGTATATTTTAGAAACACTTTCATGAGATATTCATTTCACATGCTGTTAATTTAATATAACGACCTCCACTTTTTGTTTTCAAAAAACTTCCATTTATATAATTTGAGGCTTTTTATATGCACCTAGTGATATTAAAAGCTTGTTCATAGCTTTGTTCTAAACTGTATAAATTATATTAGATATTGTATATTGCTAAATTAAGCCGCTAATCAAAATCAATGTTTCCCGATTCTCTCTGGTGATAAAGGGTGTGATCGTGATTAGGGATCTGATCCTTTCATCCCTCATAGTGGAAGTTGGGGTGCTTATATATATAGGTAGGTATAGTAATTATATTCCATCAGGAGGGGCGCAGCTGGCACAATGTTTAGAGGGATTTGCACAGCTTTATAATTACTTACAAGTAATCTCGGCACTGTGATAACGGGAATTATTATTTATAATGTAAATTTAGATAGATAAAAATATGCGCATTTCTGTTTCCAAATACTTTTGTGTCATGGAAATGTTTTACCTTGAGGAGGCTAAAACAATACGATTGATGATAAATGTTTACAACTTCGGCCCGAACCAGCCGCTTGACAATGGCAATCATAACACCAAATATTGAATCACAGTCTTTTATTTATGGTGTGGGGACGTCCCACGCCGATTGTTTAATAATTCCCCTTTAGTCGCCCCGGCTGGCTTCATGGTTAACGACTCTGACTTTGAAGCCAATGTAAAGAAGAAGAGAAAAGAATTCCTGTGTGGTCATGTAGTGATCGTTGGCTCAATTCCCATCCAAGAAAAATATCTGTGACATGTCTGCTATTTCTGAATCTATTAAAAAAAGGACCTAGGTATTTAACATTAGGTACAGTATGTAATTTATTAGCTATCTGCGTCACATATAATAATAATCATAATTGTTTATTGTGACTACTAAGCCCCACATGTTAGTATTACAATATTTTCTTAAAGACTATGTTAGTAACAAATAAAATAAGGAGAGAAAAATTAATTACCTATCATCTATTTACAATTTACACACACAATCAGGCCTATAGCATTCTTTAAGAAAGTGGTGTTAAATTTACTCGATAAAGTCTTCAGGATACCGTTGGGGCTAGACCGCATCCTTCTAATTATTTATATGTATGTAATACTAAATCTGTTTTAAAAACGTGTGTGTAAAATAAAGTCAGATGATATTAAAAATCCTTCATTTTCGGCAAATCGCTCTTGACGGTCATAAGTACGACCATTCATGCCATTACTGTTGATGTTGCGTCAAGTAGCCTATTCCTTTGACCGTACTCCTATTATGGAGATGTACAATTGCGCACGCCTCGAACCTTGGCCGCTCGGTGCGATAACGGCTGAGTCACAGCGCTCCGATCGAGTGTCCTTTAGTTATTTATACAGTTATAAGTATTATTCCTAGATTCGCTTACGTTTTATTGACTTGGAGTTCTGTACCAAAAACAAAATTATTAAGTCCTCAATCGTAACGAAGAAGCACATCAGCCCATGCAATAAAATTATATCATGCGATAAAGTTACTTTATAATACGTTATTATATCCTAGTAAAATATTTCGTTTTCTCTCTTAAAATTTCCATTTTTCCAGTTTCTTAGCATCAGAATTTTCAGTATCAATTAATCATCATCATCATATCAGCCGTAGGACATCCACTGCTGAACATAGGCCTCCCCCATCGACTTCGACCATACTAATATTATAAATGCATAAGTAACTCTGTCTGTCTGTTTCTCTGATACGCTGTCACGCTAAAACTACTGAACCGATTAAAATGAAATTTGGTACACAGATAATCCAGAGCCTGAGAAAGGACATAGGCTACTTTTTATCCCGGGAAAATAGATGATCCCCGGGGACGCGGGCGATGCCGCGGGGAGCCATTAGTATAATATAAAGAAGACGAATAATAATTTATAAGCAACGCAAACAATTTGTACGGCAATATTTAGGTTACAAAAATAGTACTAAGTATTCTACATAGTTTAACATTACGATGGGATGCGAATTCTAAAAAAACATTGAGTTTAGGTACTTTTATAAATGTTGTGGAATAGATCTGCTAAATTAATGCTTTTAAGATGTGAATCATGGATCTACGAAAAACCACTCAAACGTACCAAATATTTGTTCGGCCAATTGAATTGACAGGAAATGTTTGAAAGATGAGTTAATTTAGTTAACCTCTAGGTGAGCTTCGATCGCCCCGCCCCGCCCCGCCCCGCCCCGCCCCGCCCCGCCCCGGGACGGCGCAATGTAGTCCACGCCAACGATCTGCTAATGGAGTTACGTACTAATGTCCCGGACGCAAATAGCGGACAGAATTTATTCAGTAGATTACCGAGAGCCGAATATAGTTCGCAGTTCAACGAAAACTTTGTTCAAACGTAAAAGGTCTATAAATAGCAACCTCTTAGTATAAAACGTTATTGTAACAAGTATGGAAATATTTAATCATAATATGCTAAATAAATCTCTAAATAATATATCTTTTTTTTACAAATCAAATAAATCGGGTTATTTCAAAATGTATTTTTATACTCGCATAATTTACTTTCTCTTGACCGTTCGTATTAATCTGAGCTATGTTCTGGACAGTTTTCGCGTTCATTTTATAATTCTGGCAGATAATTAGGTCGAATTCTTTAAGTCGGATTATCTTGTCAGTCTCATGCGAGTTACATACCTAGTTGACAGTGCGAACAAATTAGGCAGCCTCGAATATTTTAATATATATTAACACTAATTACTTATTCAAGAGTCAACAAAATAAACGTTTGTCTCTTATATGAGTACAAAAAAGTCTATGTCGCTATGGCGATTATGCAAAAACTGCTCCTAAGTCGCACACAAAAACGACATGAATACTTAGTACCTAGTCTAATAAGCAAACTCTTATTTTCTTAACAAAATATTGTACCTATCAAACAACGCCATTGTTTAATCTTAAACTACAATGAAATTGGGTTGAATTTTATAATCATACTCATGTTTATGTAGGCAATGATTTCAGTGTTGAAACCACCAAGTTTGCGCAAACTTTTAAAAGCGCTGTTATAAAAATATACGGAGGCGTTAAAGAAATTGGTGTTACAACAGTGGTGCAGATGTTCGGGCGCGCTCGTCGACGCGTGGTTGCCGACACCCGACACCGACGATAACCAGCCACCGCGTGTTGTCAAAACACTACACGATACTTATACTTTCGATCAGGGAATTCAAGCCAAGAAATTTATTGAAAGAATCTCGGAATTACTCGTCGTTGTCGTCTTCAGCCTAATCAGTCCACTGCTGGACGTAGGCCTCCCCTAATTCGCGCCACTTATCCCGGTCCTCCGCTCTCCTCACGCGGATTTACTTAATTAGTTCAATATCACAATTATCCTGAAGAGTAAAAATCATGTAGGAATATGCAAGGTATAATAACGTTATAAACATAGTCCCAAAATAATTTGGCGATCAACATGCAGTTGCTAATTTGATTGCTGCAAACTCAACACCTCTGGTGTTGTGTCCATGGGCGGCGGTAATCGCTTACCATCAGGCGATACGTCTGCTCGTTTGTCGTCCAACACATAAAAAAAAACTGATGTAAAAAAACACAGTATATGCGGTACGTATGTATGTAGGTACTCTGGAGCCGTGAAGCGTTGAAGTGATATCCGCTCCGCAATAAATTCCAACATTATTAATTTATATAATTTATAGTCTTGTTATTGGCGCTGTTAACTCTTGAGATTGCGCTACTTGTTGTGCTGACTCCCGGCTAACTTGTTAATTCAAATTGGCTAGACTTCATGCTTTTGTGCACAGTACACGTGTAAACACTCAATTATTATTGAATATTGTAGTATATAGTGTCTGGATGTAAATATCTATATAAGTATGTATTTAAAAGTAGTATATGTAGTATATCAGCTATCTGGTTACCATATCACAAGCTCTGCTTAGTTTGGAATCAGATTGGCCGTGTGTGAGAAATGTCCCAGGATATTTATTTATTTTATTTATTTATTATTTTTATTTATATTATAATCGTTTTATAATGAAATAGTTTGTTCTGATGCTATATGTTTATTTTTACACCTCCACAGCAGTATTTGAGATGGAAGATATTTACCCTATCTTCACTGTGACAGCTAAAAATGGCGTCCCGATTCAAAATTTATCGTAATGAGTTCCAGGAAGCTCCAGGCAGGTTGTGAGTGTGACGCGGAATCGACAAGCACTTAATGCAGCTGCATTCCAATCAACCGCCGCGCCCCACCGCCCGCCGCCCGCCCGGCTCGATGCACAAACCACTAGCGATTCCCTTCTGCCATGAGAACGGTCAATATTAATTAAAAATCGGAGTATATAGAAGGCCACAGGTCATGTATTTAAAATTATTAAATGAAAGAAAATTCCGGTAATGAATTTTTCAACAACGTCCGTCTGTGCAAATCAAAACCAGCCTTAAATCATAAGTCCAAATTAATTTCTGACCTCAAATTGAAAAAATAATCCCGCAATTACGATTTAATAGCAAGGAAAAGGCAAAATATCTTTTCATTTGTGTATAATATTTATACACAAATGAAAAGATATTTTGCCCGACACAAACATAATGTTAGCTACATTACTCCGCACACGCGCCGGCCGCGGCGGTTACTTCTAAGAAAAATCATAATACGATTTAGAAAAATATACACAACCACTTTCTGCGAATATCTTTTACGTGAGATAATAAACTGTTCCATGGTGACTTTACATATTCACCGAGATGTTTACTTTAGCACCATGTCTGTGCATTACGAGAAACGTTCGTTTTACTGCCTTGTCATATTTTACTGACGGTATAAGTACCTATGTCTTCATTCTGAGACATCATTTAATTTTCGTCTTCGCTTTATTGCTTAGATCATTAATATCTAATCATTTCGTATCGCAAATATTTGCATGAAGTCGTTTGTATTGTTGGAATTTTATAAGGTTCTGTACCCTTCCCCGTTTTGCAGGGACAGATAATTCAGGGTAACTGGCGAGGTTTAGTGTGGAGCATAATGAGTTCTCAATGGCGGCCCCGGCGCGGGCACCGGCCGACGAACTGCACATTAACGCATAAATATAAACACTTGAAACATGTGGTGCCACTCGCGTGATTTATTGTCCGATAACTGAGAAGTTACGTCTCACTCGATGTAATGCGATGTTGTTATAAAATAATATTTCGATGGATGTTATCGAATCTTCTTGAACGTCCCTAGAATTAGCATAAGTTGACCTCGATTGCATAACTAAACTACCAAATTTATATACACATATCTAGTGGATACATTCCCTTATTCGAGAACACAAAGATGTTAGTCTATAGTATCTGCTTTCTCAAGATCCACAAAGTGGGCAAGTCCATTTATAAAGCAATCTAAATAAATTTACAGATAGTAGGTACAATGTAGGTACTTGTAGAATTCAAAGTGTAGGCTGTCAGTATTTCCATTTAAGCATCGATTTGTACCTCCTTATTTAGATGTAATTTATCTTGGTGTATTTAGAGAAACATGAGCCGAGGCTGGTCTTATATATTAGATAGTGGAATGCCGCTACGCAAATAATGTCAGCTGGAGAGAGTCGGTTCCCAAGCTGCCTAGCCGTCGGTGTAAAATATTGAGTGGCGAGCGAGCGAGCCTGCATAGAGATGGCTGCATTCAAAGCTAAATTACTTTAGCTCCGTTTATTGAATACGCAATGCAATTTACAATGACATTCCGCGCGCTTTATCTGCACTCAATTGTCACTTGTTTAGAAATGTAAACTGCTGCACACTGCAGCCCATAGAGCTGCTGCCTGCAGGCGAGTGCACGACACTTCCGCCTTGTTACGTGACGCGACAGACACAACTATAATAACACAATAAATTCATTTGACTAATGCTTTTACGAGTGCGTCTGGTGTTATCAATGACTTCCTTGTAAGGCGCACCACCGCATTTGCCATTTCAAATAGGAATAATATTTCGCATGAATAAAGCATGGCCGCAAATGTCTATGTTGGACAATAATAATAATACCTACTTACGGATGTAAAATAACAATAGGTCAGATAACAAAATCAGTCATCATTTGGGTTCTTCAGTCATCATTTGGGTTCTTAAAGGGTCAGACGCATTTTGCTTTGTCTCGATACTCAGTTAATGTTAGTACGTAGCATTATACTCTTACGATAACAGTGTAATACGGGTGTTAATAGCAAAACTGTTAAAATAGTGGCTTGCTTGTGTGCGACAAATACCCTTTCTTCCATCTCACTCATAACAAGTTTTGGTGGACGTTAGTGTGCTATCGGTGTAGTGACCATTACATGTGTGCCAGGTGATTTATTACCTGCTGTGACCCGCCCCGCCCGTGGCCGCACCCGCGCCCGCGCCCGCTACCGCTACCGCTACCACACTGTGATCGACACCTACGTCTGTCGTGTATTGGCGATTATATTTCGTATCGACCGTCATTGTTGCTTACCAAATTAAAGAACCTCCAACTAACGACACAATGAGTGTTCAAAGAAGCCCACCTTTAACAGGATCGCAACCTGACTTATCTAAGCTGGAACCTAATATTTCACTACATAATGTGACTGAAAGAAAGAGAAAAGTACCGGAGTGTCACCGCGATTTTCAAGATATGTTCACGGAATTTCAAAAAAATATAACTCAATCCATAAACACTTCTCTTGAAAATCAAAATGAAAATATAAAATGCAGTATTGGAGCTTTACGCGAAGATCTAAGTGAGTTTAAGCTTGAAATTCACCAAATCAAACTTGCGACACAGTTGTTATCGGATGAACAAAATACAATTAAAAGCGACATTTGCTCCTTGAAATCATCCCTTGAAAATAATAACCAGAAGATGAATATTATGACAAGCGATATTGTCAATTTGAGATCGACTATCGACGGGTTATCTCAACAGTTACAAATAAAAGAGCAGCAAGGAAGAATTAATAATCTTGAAATATCCGGGATACCTGTACTGCGAGGCGAAAACTTGGTGAATATTATCCATAACATTGCTGTGAAGATTGGTTTCCAGCTGACTTCCTCTGACATCGATTCCATACATCGCGTTCGGCGTTTCAATACAAAGAGTGACGGCAACGGCTCCGAAGACAAAATACCTATACCTAATATCATCGTCAAATTTACTCAAAAAAGACGTAAATCTGATATGATTGCCGCTGTTCGCGCTAGACGTGGGTTAACTACCTCAGATGCAGGAGTAGATGGTCCGGCTAAGCCTATTTTTATTAGTGATCACCTTATACCTCAAAATAAATTATTATATAAGAAAGTCCGATTTTTAGCCAAAGAAAAAATGTATAAGTATGTTTGGTTGTCTGACTGCAAGATCTTTGTACGTAAGAACGACACATCTAAGGTATTACTAGTGTCCAGTGAAGCTGACCTCATGAAGCTAAAATGACTATTTACAAATAACAATTACATATATTATCATATTCGCATCCTAAAAGCATCTAAAACTTATTGTTTAACACTTGCACTATACATTAGTCATGTAAATATATATTATGTTTCCCTTGTTTATATACACTTTAAATCATGCTCGTTGTTGATTATTATTTATATTGGTGAAACCTTTTATTATTGCTTAAAAACATATATTTTAATAATTCGATAATCAAAACTTTTCAATCTACTATCAAAACGTGAGGGGTTTGCGTACTAAATCGGAACAATTTTTAAGCTCTGTTTTATGTAACAATTATGATGTAATATGCATAACCGAAACATGGCTTAATGATAACTTTTATGACTCTGAATTCTTTGACAACCGCTACGAGTTATTTCGTTGCGATCGTGACAGCGCGGCGAGTGGTCATGCGAGAGGCGGCGGAGTGATGATAGCCGTGCGCCGCGACCGCGGTCCAGTGTGCCGCGCCGATATGTGCGCGCCTCCGCCGGCAGAAGAGGTCTGGGTATCTGTGTCGCTGCGCACGACTTGTGAGCCAGCCGCTGCCGTCGGCATCGCCCGCGCCGCCCGCGACAGCCTCGCCTCTCGGCTCAACTCGCCACGCAGTTTACACTTGATATCCACTTATATCCCACACGGTAACAATCACGAATCACTGTTGAACTCGTTTTACGATCGAGTATGCGAATTTACAATATGTTACCCTAACGATATATTTGTTATATTAGGTGATTTTAATGTGACAAATGCGGCTTGGTCATTTAACAATAGTACAAACTCTATGGATATACAAACAAATGATGATAATTTCGCCTGTATCACCTCAGAATTTATGTGCTTAACCTCTTTATTACAATATAATACCCAGTTTAATGCGAATAATAGATTATTAGATTTAATTTTTAGTAATGAACATTGTCAAGTACTTTCTTGCGATAATCCATTAGTACCACATGACCCACACCATAAACCTTTAGAAATAGAATTAAATTTGAGCTTTCCCACACAACTAAAACCAGCAAATGAAAGGAAAAAAATATTTTATAAAGCAGATTTTGACTCCATCAAAAAGGAAATTAACTCGATTGACTGGGAACAAGTTTTCGGTACCATGATTGACGTAAATTCTATGACTAATTATTTTTATGAAGTTCTCGATCGCCTTATAGACGAACATGTACCGACATGCAACCTAAATTCGAAATATAAATATCCTCCTTGGTATACCAAACCGTTAGTAAAATTATCAAAAGAAAAATGTAAATATCATAGAAAATGGAAGCGATATGGAAACTTATGCGACTATAATACTTTCTCAATTCTCAGGAAGCGCCTTAAAAAAATGGAGCAAGACTGTTACACTAAATTTATTGAACTTTCTGAGGAAAAAATTAACGAGAACCCCAAATACTTTTGGTCTTTTGTGAGGTCTAAAAAAGCAAATAAAAATATTCCAGGCAAAATGCTATATGGTGGTAAAACTATTTCTAATGGCAATGAAATTTGCGATGCCTTTAATCAATATTTTAATTCAGTCTTTATACCATGTGACCCTTTAAGTCAACAGCCTTTCTACGTAAATACAATTAATGAAAATTCGGATGATTTATTAGATATTAGTACGGTTAATACGTATTATGACCGTATTGTTAAGGAACTAAAACACGTAAACGTTAATAAAGGGGCTGGATCTGACAATATTCATCCAATACTTATTTCAGTTTGTGCTACAGAACTCTCAATGCCAATCACTTACATTTTTCGCCACTCTTTAAAAACTGGTGTATTTCCTGATAAATGGAAACAGTCTCTAATAACACCAATTCCTAAGAACAAAAGACGGGATATTATTGAAGAATATAGACCAATTTCTAAACTATGCATACTGGGTAAGGTACTCGAAAAAGTTGTTACTGCAGATGTCTCGTATCTTGTTCGGAACTTTATATCTCCACAACAACATGGTTTCTTCAAACATCGAAGTGTTGACACAAATATGATTACATTTACAGATTACTTATCTCAGGCTATGGATAATAACTTACAGGTAGATGTTGTGTACACCGACTTCTCCAAAGCGTTCGATAAACTTAACCATGACCATCTAATCGATAAGCTGTCAAGAGCTGGTCTGCACGGCAACCTCTTAAGATGGATCAAATCTTATATCACAAATAGGAGTCAAGCTGTTTGCGTTAAAGGTTATTGTTCCAAATTTTTACCAGTACCATCCGGTGTTCCTCAAGGATCCCATTTAGGTCCATTACTTTTTTCTTTATATATAAATGACATGGGTTCCGAGCTCAAAAACACAAATCATCTACTTTATGCTGACGACACAAAATTATTTACAGTTGTAAAAACTCTCGATGATTGCTATAAGCTACAAGAAGATTTGAATGCTTTGTCCAACTACTGTCTGACCAATCAAATGTTTCTTAATATTGATAAATGTAACGTTATTTCATACTCACGCAAAATTAATAATATTGATTTTGATTATAAAATAAACCAGATAAGTCTAAAAAAAGTTTATAAAATTCGAGATTTGGGTATAATTATGGATTCGAAACTTTCATTTAATCTTCATATCGATCACGTATTGAATAAAGCATTTCGCAGATTAGGATTTATTTTGCGAATCACAAAGTCTTTTAACAAAATAAATACGCTTAAAATTTTATATTTCTCATATGTCCGTTCAATTTTAGATTACTGTTGTTCAGTGTGGAGTCCATGTTATCAAGTCCATATTAATAGAATTGAGAAAGTTCAAAAGAAATTTTTGAAAACTGTGAATTTTCGTAGGAACATATCTGAAGAAACATACAACGATTTACTAATCAGATATAAATTGCTTTCACTTTATAATAGACGTAAAATGTATGATTTAATTTTTCTCTATAAAATTTTAAATAACCTTGTTGACTCTTCTACACTTCTTCTGAAGATATCATTTCTAGCTCGCGCTCGCTTTCCTGTGCGCCCCTCACGTCTACCTCCACTATTTGCCCCACCTCAATTACACAAAAACTACACGCGTAATTCTTCTTTTGTTTTTCGTTCCACCAATACATATAATAAAGAATTTGCAACAATTGATATTTTTAGTTCATCATTGAACAATATTAAACAAAAATTGATAAGCAAATTAGGAAATTTTACTGATTAATTGTAAATTACATTAGTTTAAATCTTGAGATTATTGTTATTGATGCAATTTGTTTCTTGATCTTTTTAAGTTACCCTTTTTTCAAAATTAGTTTATAGAATTATATACATACTTTTTGGCACTATAGGTCTGTAAGTTATTAGAAATTATTATGCTGTTATTGTTTTTATTTATCTGTATATGACTGTTTGATGCCAAAATAAAATAAAAAAAAAAAAAAAAAAAAAAAAAAAAAAATAACCTTCTATGATATTATGAGAAGTTGAAACAAACACAAAAGATTAATGAGCACGAGAATCCAATATTATTGTATAAATCATTTATGATTATGATGGTCCGTAACAATAACATTCGATTATATTTACATAAATACATATTGAAGTGCTATTCATCCTTGGTGGCATGTCATTAATAAACTTCACTTGAGCATATTCTACAGGTTCCATTATATGTCATTAAGCACGAAGCGGTAATCCTATCTTAGGAGTTGGGTTTTATTTATGGTTATTGTTTTTTTTTAAATATAGAAAAGAAGGGTAGAGGAGATATGTCGCTAGTAGCGCGCGGATAGCAGAGGATCGGCACGTGTCGCAAGGATATTAAAGCTAATCTGAAGCGTGTGGCAGCGGCGCGACCCCGCCACCGTGCAGCGGCAGTTTATTCATTTGCGGACTCTTTGAGGGGATCTCCGACACGGCCGGCGCCATGCGCCATCACAATACTCCGACTGCTCCAGTCCACTTGGCACTAAAGACATCATTCTGCGAAGAAAGTAAAAGCAAACTGTTCAATTGTAGTGTGAATGAAAATAAGCGTATATGCAGAATAGCCCGTTTAAAGTTGGGCCTGTTTTAGGAAAGTATCATTAAACTCTTCATAGTGTGTTCACCTGTGTAAAACTGCATCGTGCAGTAAAGGCAAAATATAAAATATACAAGGGGCAAAATAAACCGTTCATTATTGCACACATCACATCAGATAAAAGGTCAATGCGCCAGGCAGGAACTAACGCGCCGACATCTGCATATAAAGTGGAGAGGAATGATTTAAGGCATCACTACCGACACCCCTGCTGTTGGCCAGATTTAACATAAGGGGGATGTTTATTAAGTGCCCTGCGAGGGGAGCTCCAACAACCCTTAAGTTATTAATTATTTTCACACAATAGATATTGCAAGTGTTGTTAAGTTTCGCAGTGATGTGGGCTGGGGAGACGCCCTAGTGTCGGCTCGGCTGGGCTCGGCTGGGCTCGGCTGGGCTCGGCTGGGCTCGGCTGGGCTCGGCTGGGCTCGGCTGGTCCCGGCGTCGGTGTCGGGGTCCCGTGGGAGCGTAGAGTTAGTGAAAGGAATTATTTTTTATTAGATTGTTTGAGCCCCTGATAAGTTTGATCGGAAAGGTGTTTGACCGGCAGCGGGTTGGCTAACTTGTTGTTATGTTTGCGCAAAGTTACAATTGGAATTAAAATGTTTGGAGAACGTAAGCTATTCAGATTTTTGATGTTTATAACGTAAGATTATTTCAATTGCGGATTTAGAGAGCGGCTTATTGAAAGCGTGGGTTCCATTTCTACCCAAGTATGTAGATATAAACAGTATTGAAAAGAATAAATAAATACTTTTTGTTTTTTAAGGTCCGTATAATCCACAGAAGAATTTTATCTACATAAAGGTACAGTATAATAGATACTTGGTGTATCTTTTAAAGCTTTAATAAATCATTTGGTTTTGTAGTTTGAAACGAGGCATCCTTTATGATATTCCGGCTTCTAGCCTCTCCTGATCGGGGCTCAATTTAATGTGGTGCTTACTTCACATGTTTATTCTGCTTATTTATTTATAGATGTAAGTTTGATTGATGTATGTTTAAAGACATTACAGTTGAGGTTGTCGCACTTGTCGGATATCTGGCGATAAATCAGAGCGGCTACAAATTGAAGGCGATGGACGCGCGAGTGACAGAGGGCGCGACTCCCGCTCTTATCGACTATTGTTTATGTCCGACGCGCCTCGTGCTTGCTGTGTTGTATGTTGTTCGTTGAACACGGTTCCCGGAATGCGATTATATGGTTTTTCCGACTAACAAAATAAAAAAAATGTTAAGTTAAACGTGCGATACTATGTGACAGATCAAACCCATTTTCTTTAATGGTAATTTGCTTACTAAAGATGTATCTATGCGGGACGCTGTTCCCAACCTAGGTGTGTGTTAGCATTTGCTGCCAAATCAACCTTTAATTTCTATTTGTACGTAGACAAAGTAGATAGGTAAGGAAACATATTTACATATTTAATTTAGGAATCTTAAAATATAGAGTCGATACTTTTTAAGCTATCAAAAATGACATCTAGTGAATAATACTTGTTACATTAAAAATGGATACGGGCTATATTCACGACAGTTGACTTAAAATTCCGTTAACTTGAATAAACGGTACAGTGATGAGAAGAACAGCTGCATACCTTGAGACAATACGTGCCTCCGGTGTCAAGCGGGTTACTCGGACGACCTACAGAGAGTTTAAAGTTGTCTAAAGTGGCAATCGAGGCTTCTCGCAAATGCAATGTCAGATCAAATTGCAGACAATTACGGCACAAAGCGGTTGTAACTCGGTTACCGGAGGGAAGGGCAGCGGACTTTCTCAATGCACTTTGTGGAAAGTTCAAGTCGGTACGTGCGGTGCGATGGCGCGAGGTGGAGGAGGAGACTAGAGGTGAACATACAGAACATGGGTTTTCTTAGATCTGCGCCTGTTTTCTGGATACATACATACATACACAAAATTTCTTGTGACAGTGTGTCTACATGATTTTGCAGTGACAAATGAATTCAGTGCATTTCAATAAGTACTGCTACTCAGTGACAAATTAAGATTACTTGATGCCCTAGGCAATTGCTTAATTTGTTTAAGGGTTAATTCATCACTGCTGCTACTTCATATAAATAGAAATAGGTGTGACGGATGTATTTCCCCGTACTGTAGGTACCTACTTAGAACTCTACTATTGTTAGATTCCTCATGTTCGTAAACATAATTCATATACTTAGCCAACATTGCATTCAGGAACCTAGAATGATACCTAGGAGGAATATGATATATTCAACCTCTATATGTGTCAATTACGCACATTTCTTATGAAATTATGAATTTGAAAATTATCTTACGAAGCTTTCTACCATGCATCTAAAAGGCTCACTCTCAGTTCATTTATTTTCTTCAAATCTATTTTCAGAGGCCTTAGTTTTTATTTATTTATATAATTGAAGCGTGTTTTATAGTAATATGATTCCGTGTGTATATTAATGTGGCTGAAAGCTACTTTCTCCACCGCCGCGGCCGCGGGCGCGCACGCGCCGGCTCGAGCTGCAACCGATAATGTTCACGGCGCCGCGGCGTACCTTACTGCTATTTATTCCTTTCGCTCTGCCATAATCGATCAGCCTGGTTCACTTGTATATCGGTTTCAATGGAATTACCTAAATTATAGTCGTTGCCATGTTAAGATGTATGTAGATACAATTACACCGACGGGTCAGGGATTAAAGTAAAACAGATTGACTTGCAGTTTGACATCAGAGATAAGATTTTATTTATTATATAGATGAATCAAAAATGTGTAATAACAAAGACGACCTCAATAGGTACGTATCTTAAGGACTGGGCCACCGAGGCAAATAACTATGTTTTTTTTACTACTAACTAAGGTATAAAAACAGGCATACGGATCAGTGGAGAGCGGGATGGGAGGTCTTTGCCCGGCAGCGGGATAACCCAGGCTTTAAATAAAAAAAACATCTAAATATGTAGCTGCATGCCTAGATACAAAACTTACCTACGCCACACGAAATGCCAAAATGGCTTCATATCACGCATGTTCTCATAAAACTTTCTTAAGAACTTTTTTTTTATATCTTATTTTCAGGCATTATACCTAAAATTTACTGCAATAGCTTCATAGATGACAAATCTAACACATAAAGTTAGTTGCCGAACACATAATTAGGGATAATGTTGCAGCTTGCATATTATACGTTCGAGAGTAAGAGTGATAAACGGTCTATGATATAGTTTTAAAGTAGCAAATTGACTTGTCGTTATAACTTATCAGCCACTGGCAAGTTCTCGGCAAGTTGTCGGCAAGTAGTTGGCAAGTCGCCGCTCCGGGCAAACTTTGATTTAAATTTTATTCACCTCAAACAAACCGCCTTTGGATATGAACGTAAACTTTCGAATAGGTAAATACTTAATAGGTTAACTTTGTGTAGATACATAGCAGGATAATATTTATTTTCCAGAATACATATATGTACATACATAGATAGGTAAGTTAAAATCTAATAAAAAAAGCATTTATCAATATTCCAGATTTACAAAAAAAATATAGATATTGGTTATCTCAATTCCCCTAGTACCTACTCTACCTAGAGGTAAGAATATGCACAAATATGTTTGAAATTTGTTTAGTAATAATAATGATATCTGATGTTGTTTGCTCAAGCCTTCAAAAATCATAGAAGACGCTCACAAAAATACTATGAAGTTGTTATTTCTGTAACAAAGATAACAAATTTCAGTTATTCAGCGATTCCTCCAGGCTCGCTGACGCACAATATGAATGATGCTTTACTTATTCAAATGTCGCAAGTACTGCGCGGGCCGAGCACCATCTATTAAGATTTAAGACACTTTTTATGTCGGCTTCAATTCCAAGAACTAATTGCGTACATTTCCTAAGAATGTTACATCATTTGTCGCAATATTGTTGTAGTGATTGGTCGCCTTTCATTAACAGTGATTACATTTGGTCGACGTTATTGTGAAAATGAAAATGAAAAATGTTTTTTATTCAATTAGGCCTTCACAGACACTTAAGAATAGTCAAACTCTAACGCTCGGTTCGGAAGGTTGGTTTTGCTGAGAAGAGCCGGCAATAAACTCAGCAATTACTCTTTTCAAAACAAACTTAGATTTATTTACATATCAAGGAATTAGTCTCACTGACAATATTTGGGTGTTGGGGAATGACTGTGTAATATTTTATCCCGAAGAAAATTTAGCTAAAGTCTTTACGCGACTCAATTGTTGTTCAATAAAGCGCGTAGTCTTAATAAACACATTAACTTTCTCCCACGCCGAGCCGCACCGAGCCGTGCCTACATGTTTGCCGAGTTCGAAAAAATCACGACTTCTAACAAATCCCGAAAGACATCTTTGCTTACAAGAAGTACATTGAACTTTTAAATACTAAAAGAAAAGCATTAATTTGGTGTTTGTGTTACAAAACAAACGGTGAGTCAGTGAGAGTGGGCACTAATAAAACGATTCTCCTACACGTTGTCTGTCTGTCTGCCCGTCGTCTAAACAGACTACATGACCGCGGCGTGTAGGCGCGGCCTACGCCTGCGCTGCGCTCATTCACTTGCAGGCTGTTTTAAATCGTTTCTTATATATCTTCCAGACTATTTTATGTAGTTCGGCCCCGAAACACCTATCTCTGCGAGTATCAGTTACTTGACAGATATTTAAACGCTGTACCGCATTATTATCCGATTAAATATCCAAACGAACGCCTGGTCCACTCATTACGGTTCAGCTGTCATTTACAAGATGGCTTCAAATTTCAAAACTATGTTTATTGGCCATTAGTTAGATATAGTACGTAATGAACGCTCTAAACGAGTGGGACGATACTTGGCTTTAGCCCAAAATAGTATAAAATTAAACAAAGTTAAGCGACACGGCACTTCAGACGTCTGGTTTTGGGAAACAATTAGTTTGGTTGTGTGAACTGAACGCCTCGCCCCCGCCCCCGCCCCGCGTCCCCGCACCCCGCGTCCCGATTTCTCAACGTAACGCTGGCGTAACTTTTATTAAATATTTATCTGTTCCTCGGCTGTATCAAGGATTTCAGTTGTGAATTATACCTTTTGTAATTAGTCCATTCATAGAGTCGAGTCATTTCTTTAGGAAAGTCTTTTTGATAGATATTTATGACCTTTTATCTCTATCAAAAGGAATGACTTACAAGACTACAATAGACTAACTAGGTAAGATGTATTATTATATTTGTGTTACCTTTGAGCTGTGATAGTAGCCCCAAGTGATCCCTAGGACCGAGGCGACTCGACGTCTAATAGGTCACGATCAGGTCGATCAGGTATCACGTTTGGTTTCACTATATCTTAATTAAATCGTCGGTTGTAGCAATACTTGAAATAACAACATATCGGCCTACAGCGTGGCGCAGCCCTAGCGCCACTCATTGCGATGTCACTAGGAAGCTCTTACAGATATAAATAACGCGAATCTATTTAAAACTAACTAACAATATCTATAGATATTGACATAATAATTTACTTTGAACCTGAAAATGAATAAGTTCGTAAAGTGTTTAATCTAGATTTATCACAATACGCGGAATAATGTAATGTTTAAATATTAGTCAGTAATTACGTACATATATTTGCGGGAGTTAAATTCCATTTGGATGAACGTGAAACTCAAATGAATCCCGCGCAAACAAACCAAACATTAATTGCCCACGTATAGATACCTACCTAGTACCTACCTATATTACATCGGTGATGTGTAGGTACACAGAGTTCGAATAAATTATATTCCGTAATAGATGTCGACCCGCGCCCCGGGTGTCCCCGCTTTAAAACCATGAGATACATTTTAAGTATACGTATAGGTGAATATACAGTTTTTTTCTAGACACAGACCACAAACAATTATAAAATTGTTATAGTTTTTCGATAATTAATAACATATATATACATAATCGTTGTATGTAAAGTACCTAAAATAGAATCATGCATTCTGTACCTACTGAACTGACCAAAGCAAATACTATTCACCAGGACAATACTACATAGCGGGTCAACTAACGCGTCCAGACAGAATTAGTCCTAGGTACTTAGGTCTCGCCTTCCTCTCATTTAGAAATAGAACATTATCCGTTTTGTGTTGGTCCATCCTTCATCTGCATATATTGCTAAACAAAGCCAAATAGGTCATTTAAGTTTATTTTCATTAGATGTTGCCAATGCCATAGATGCTAATCAATATGCATAAGTTAGGTATATTAAAATTGCACGTACTTTAATACAAGCAATATAGCTCAGAAATTTGTTTGATGAGCTTTTTGTCGTGTAATGAACGATTAATCCTACTATTTGACTCCAAATATTAGGATTAAGCTAAAGTCAATAGTTTAATAGCAGCCTTGAATCATCCACGATACTTGTTTGTATATGTGTACGTTCTGGGACCAAATCTTCTACAGTTTTAGAATATTTTGCACCGTGCATAGAAAATAAACGTTATGGTAATATAAACGTTCTTTTTCCACGGAAACGGCCGTCAATCAGTTCATTATTCTCAAATCTATTATAGTAGTGAGTAAATGATTGGCAGCACACTCGAGACGAGCCTGTAAAATAATATAAGAGTCTGTAGTGAAAGCAAACAATGTGAGCTCTGTATCCAGTTCACCGACACCGGCTCCGCAGTAAAGCTTTCACACAAATTACAATGAACTCGTAAACTGCCAGTTTTATAGACAATTAATCAATACAGAACATGTTTGCAGCAAAACACAACTTATCGTTAAATTAAGAAGTAATAAACGCAACTTAGCCTACTCACCAATTGTTTTACGAGCCGGTTCCCACTGTTGTTCTACCTACTTTTGTAATGGAAACGTCCGATTTAATGTGTTCTATTTCCTCGTTATTCATAAACCGTTTAATGCAGATCACATTTAAGGAAATATCTCTAATGCGTGTACAAGTACACATGTGCAATATCTGATGGGAAAATTATGAATGTTGCGTCATACGTGCATGATCGATTGCACAAATCTTGCAGCCTCGGATCCAACGGAGCCGATATCGGCAGCTGATTTATCAGAGCAGTTAATCATAGTGGTGCATCAAAGGTTTCCGTCGAGTGATGCGGGCGTGGCGCTCGGCCGAAGGTTTATGATATCATAACACAAAGCGGCGGTAAGTAGCCCATCAGGTGAGTTGCGTTAGCGTTGGGAAGATCGCCGGATTACGAGCACTCCCGGTTTATGGACGATGTTAAACTTTTACGAGACACAGAGATACCGGCGCGGCGCGGAGGCGGCGGCCGCGGCGGTGCGCGCTGTGCCGAGCGGAGCGGCCGAAGGACATTTTGCCCTATCCTATGAACGAAGAACATACAAAGAGCTTTAGTACTACGAACTAATAAGAATCTTCTTATCAACATACACAATGAATGAATGTAAATATTCAACCACATAATGCCCTTGTGCATGCCGCAGTCCTTGTCTTCCGCCTTCCGCGCGCAGCTATCAATGCGTCCATTCATTACGAGCGAGATAAAGTTACGATAGCGCGCTCGCTGGACGTCATTGTTTACATAAAATGCAGCGACACAAATGAATTTAAATTAAAATAGTTTTGTAGGAGAGTTGGAATTGAATGCCCTTCACGCATCGCCGCGAGCGAGCCGCTTCCTGCAAATAATGAATCACAAGTGATGCAGAACGTCACACCACAAAATAATGCGACATGATCGGTGCGGTGCGGCGGTGCGGCCGCGGTCGAACATCTGTCTCACTCGGCTCACAGAACCGCAGAACACATTGATTCGGATCATGTTTTATTGCCAAGGAACTTGAACGTGACCTTTGCATGTAGGTACTATCTACTTTATCATTGAGAACAATAACGATATAGACACGCGTTTGGGCTAAGTGTTTCATCGAGCATGGAATTTAACACAATGCCTCTATATATTTATATTGCTTCTTTTCATAAATATGTACTCTCTTTTCTGTGTGTAGAATATATGGTTCAAATGGTTTAAAGGACATAAGTCATGATTGCTCGTGTTTATTGTGTCTATACACAGTGTCATGGTCCTTACGATTGAAGGCGCAATTGATTGCAGTGGCCGGTGCGCTGATTGCTCGTCGCCCGCTGAAGATCGGCGTCTGAGAGCGATGTGCATTCGGCTGCCGAGGTCGCGGCTCGACTCTGTAGCTAACGACTTCATTTATCTTCTTTTTATACATCCATCTACCGTATTACCGATACAAATACTAATTGCCTACAATTACTATGGAAGGCAGATACTTAGAACTCGATAAATAAATGTTCAGGTATAGGAAAATGTTTCCAAAGCAAACTTTCTTTATTATGACAAAATTGCGAGTCATAGCCACTTATCCGCCGTCAGATCTGTAAACAGTTCACTTTCAAAGCATAATGGTTATTATCAAACGGACATCTTATAGGCAGTGAGAGTTTCAATACTGCTAGAAACTTGATAGAAAGTTAGATACCAGTAGTTTCGCTACATTCACTAAAATATAATGTTGTTGCAATCAGTAGCAATGATCGTATTTTGTTATTTATGGGACTCTGGACAAACTGTGTTGTTCAATAGTGATTTGTGAAACTTATCTTTGAGAAACCTATCAAAGTTATAGTTCCGCTGTACGTTCGTATAAGAAACCAGTTACAGAATCATGGATGGTGCAAAATCATGCATCATTACGAGCACAAAACTGAGACCAAAATACATATATATATATACATAATTTATATCTATGTAAGTGTGTATTTAAAATTAGTATATGTAGTACATATATCAGCTATCTGGTTACCATATCATAAGCTCACTTTGATGCTTAATTTGGAATCACATTGGCCGTGTGTGAAAAATGTCCCAGGATATTTATTTATTTATATGCTAATCGAAAGGTCTTACACAAAGAAAACTTAATAAGTAATAATATCGAATTTCGATAACACACTAGTAACCCTCCATCGAAATAACAAACAGGCAAGTGCAACGCATAAAAGCTATTTATGTAAAATCTGCTGGGCTTTTAAAATCGCATCCATCATCGAGTTAAAAGCCCTCCATCGCACTACACCGCTCCATAATCTGCTTTATAAATGGATGTCATTAACTCTGGCATGCTAAAAATAATTTCGTGGTAATAAATACGTGTTTTCCGCAACAATGTCCGCAATGCGTTGTGCTGCGTACTAGTGCGGTACCTACTCGGTACTATATGCTCGTACCTACTCGTAGTGCTGTGCCCACTGCCCAGTGTTGCCACATCGCAAAGGACAAAGCTGTCCGATAGGGAGGGGGGTGTCGGCTGTTAGCCAACTCTACGGCGCACAGCTTCAATATAAAAGCCTCCTTATTCTTACTTCTTTGTGAAATTTTTTTCACCTTACCTTCGTCGCTGGGATTGACGAATTTTCGATTAATCCTGTGCTAAGTCAAGTCCGAAAGTAGTTTTCAAGTAAAAGGCGTGCTTGGTATTAAGTATCTACGGTAGTAGTAACAAAGGAGATTTTTTTCTTATTTAGGTTCGTTACTAAACTTACTAAGTAACAATAAAATAAGAGAGAATAATTTGATCTCGACTGGCGCAGCTGGCGTAAGCTGTGTCCTTCACAGGCTCCCAAGTGCCGCACCTGGACCGCTCCTAGAGAACAATAGGCACTATGTTTCAACTACCTATGGTCTCTATGTGTTAAATCGACTTGCTGCATACATCTTGAATATTAACATCATACAGTTAAGTTATGAAGAAGGGCATTTTAATTGAATAGTCTAAGTAATTTCTAGTTGAGTTTTCACATAGATTTGGTACAAAATTAACACTTGACACCTTCGTCTCGGAAAGAGACTCAGTTCTAGTACAATTCCAAACTAGAACCCATATTTCCAGTATCAATCCATCATGCACATGGCCGTAGCAAGGGGGGGGCATTGGGGCAATGCCCTACCTTACAATACCAAAAACTACGATAAATTCTAAAAGGGCATCCAAAAAACCTCTTAAAAAAAATTGGTTGCCTGTAAAGTCGGTATACGGGCGAAAGTTTTACGTGACAACGACTTTGAGTGGTAAAATAATTTTAATGTGAATATTCATTCGTATAGTAGGAAGAAGGATGAAATAATAGTAACAATTTAAAACATAACGTGACGTAACGTGAGCGGAGCGTAACGCAGTTTCTTGAAGTGTCACCCGGCAAACCAATTTATAAGACGTTGTCACGTCAAAAATATATCATTAGATATATACCATAAATCAAAGCTGCTCTACCTCACATTCGAGTCTAGCTACAGCCCTGATCATGCATGATTGATATGTGAAGCGTGGGCATTTAATGAAATCGCAAAGGTTCATACAATACCCTCGCCCACCGGCCCGCGCCCGCGCCCGCGCCCGCGCCCGCACCCGCGTGCATTCCGTAGCGATAAGGACGCCCGCGCCACTTCAACGTCACCTTTAACAAATTATCATTCTTAAGCCCACGTCCACCAGCCCACTTTCAATCTCAGTGTTCATATAATATATAGTATATCTACGAATTTTTCAACAAAGGAAAGTAAGCTGATTGATGTTGTAAAGGTGAATGTACTTTAAATAAACTATTATGTACTTGCATTTGCAGATTACACTTTCATTACACGGATTTGCGTTACGTAATTTATTAACAATCAATGTGATCTACACTAATATTATAAAGCGGAAAGATTTGTATTTTTGTATGTAACGAATAAAATCAAAAAGTACTGGACCGATTTTAATAATTATTTTTTCATTAGAAAACTACATTATCACTGAGTAACATAGGCAATATTTTATTCCTGTATTCCCACAGGAACGGGAACTACGCGGGTAAAACCGCGCGGAGGCAGCTAGTCAGAAACAAAATAAGTTGTGAGTTCACTTTTCGACTATTTTTTCTTAGAAATAAACTATGTGAATGTATACTGACGTCACGTGATAAACACTTACGCATTTCTAATCATAGAACAGATGTAGGTATTATCGACAGTAAAAATACACTAGTTTATGTTTACTCAGCAATGTTTAATGAACTAAAAAATTCGTGCGAATTTTTCGTTCAGTGAATGTGAATGTGTTATTTATCGAGAAACAAAACAGTCTCTTTTATCTTTTCCACGGTGGGATTTTGATTTTGAAAACAAATTCATTTCTGGGAACAGTATCAGTAACAGTAACAGTAACAGTTACAGAAGACCGCAGCCAAATAACACTACATGTAGTGTTGTGTTCCTGCGGTGAGTAAGGTAGCCAGAGCTCCATGAGGAGACCCTGTAGCGGCAGTGATGGGACCAGGGATGGAGTAGCGTCGTAGGGGTGTGCAGGAGTGATGCCTGTTTGGCCCTTCGACGAGAAGTGCATTGCGCTTTGTCCCTTTCACTGCCTCTATAGTTGCTCCCTTTTTTATAGGGTCGGCAACGCGTGAGTGACGCCTCTGGTGTTGCAAGCGTCCATAGGCTACGGTAACCGCTTCCCATCAGGTGGGACCGTATGCCTGTTTGCCACCCTTGTGGTATAAAAAAAAAAAAAAAAAGTAAGATGCGGTGATGGGAAATTTCAGCGCAATCGCTATCCTTTGTCGCGGCTCAACGGATCCACCGTACTCGCTCGCGTAAGTGACGCGACGCGACACGTCATCCGGACGTGGCCTGATGGAACATGTCTCGTGACGTCGCAAAATGGACATAGTACCTAAGGGCAAAGCCAGGGCCAGTATACCGTCGCATCAGTGAGTCAGGAACTTACACTGTAGATAAATTGAGATCAATATTTAAAAAAATATGTTCCCGACTTGTTTACGATAAATATAAACCGGACTGTCGCCGTGAAGCTCTAACGCAAATATATTATTGGGAGAATCTATTTAGATACGGAGACTACGGCCAACTAAAAATATAAATCAGAATATAAATATCTACTGGAGAAAGGTTAAAAATAGTAAACTCATTTAGAAAATCAACTGCAACCTACTGCCAATAATATTTAGATACTTAAATATTGCCAGTTATTTACTTAGTGATGATACAATAAATCAAACTTTATAAATTCTAGAAAACTATCACATGGCTAATCAGCCAATGAATATGTAGCGACCTCCACAACCGTACTGATGATTAACTTTATAGGTAGGTACCTACCCTATACATAGGCTAGTTTTGTAAAAAAAAATACCATTTTAAGCATCATGAATGAATTCTAGACAGATAACAAGCAAGTCAGCTGAAATAACAGGCGAAAGCTTTCTTCCATCACCAAATTGTCGATAGCAAAAATGCAACTAAAGAAGCACATAAATAAAACTTAACTTTTCTCATAACCATTTTCAAGTAAAAGGCAAATCGTTTAAAAAGGAATAATAGTAAAAAGCCGCTACATCCCCGCGTGGAGGGTGGGTAGTGAGTGCGGGTGGTACCCTCGTCGGGTCACGCAAGCAGGCGACTTATCGCGCGTTTTTCATATCCACATGACATTCGACATTTGCATAAAAACAAAGTTGTCATAGGTCCCATTTATTGGCAAT
Organism: Thyatira batis; assembly: GCA_905147785.2. NCBI lineage: Eukaryota > Metazoa > Arthropoda > Insecta > Lepidoptera > Drepanidae > Thyatira > Thyatira batis. The sequence continues at coordinate 12,299,842 of LR990489.1, forward strand.
TGTTGTCTCATGGTACACAGGCATGATGTTATAAGTTTCTGTACTCCATGGACAACACGAGATTATCTCGCGCATGGAAGACAAAAAGCATAAACACTTTTCGTTCTTCATAGGTATTACATATGGGTAATTCAACTGCTTTTGCACATGGTTACCAAATATGAGAATGACAGTTCCTGACGAGAAAACGAGTCGTGGTAATTTTCTTGTTAATATGTTAACCGGTGGATGGAGTGGACACGGCGCGGCACACGGCGCGGCGCACGAGCACGCTCACGCAAATAGAACCGGCGATAAATAACGCGTCGCATTCCGATCAACTAACCACTGTTCCAATGTCGCGCCGATATTTATGAAAAATATTGAAATAACCTCGTGTCGTGTGACATGCCTCACGCCTCGTACCAACACTACGCGTGTCGGTTCGCCCGCACTCTGCCAACGTATTTTTTTCGGAATTGACTTGAAGGTATCAGCTGCAGATGACTTGTAAAGTTGTACACCCTTCGTAGGTACTCGCTGGATTATCCCCGCGAGGGTAGAAAAGATTGAACACTTGTAACTCAAGTGTATTGATGTACAAACTACATGATTAGTGATACGAAACAAAAATACAGAATTGTGCCAAAGGAAATACATAGCCGAAAATAAATAAATAACCGAGGAGATATATCACTACAGCTTTTCAATGTCGCGGAGAATGCGGCGCCGAAACAAATCATTCACCGGTTTTCCCCGACACAGCGTGTCATTCAATTTTATTTGGTGTCTTCTTTTAAAAACAACTAGTTAATAGTCACAGAATACTTTACATACCCACACTTCATAATAATGATTCGTGTGAAAACAGCAAATGTGTATATTTGCGGTGTGTGCTTTCGCTCCTTCTGCATGGAGGCCTGAAGGTTCCTTGAAAAAATCCACAGACAAAAAGCTAGTGTTAAATATGCCTTAACACTTTCAGTGCGCCCTTGTGGAACTCTCCATTACGGGGTTTCACGTGGGTCGGAGGGCGAGGGAAGAGAGGGGGGGAGCGGCCATAACCGTCAGTAATAAATTTCACGCGGCCTTAAGAAAACGCATGGAGCCGGCGAAATGGTCATTTTATCACCTTTTACGTTCCAATGCCATTAATCTTAACAAACGGCGATTCAAGAGCGCTCTTGAAATGATCTAATATTTAAATGTTACGAGCATTAAAATAAAACAGCACCAAGCATTTGTTTTAGATTTGACATTTAAAATAGTTGTACTAAGATTTATATTCTTGTCCAGAGTTCCGAGTAGGCTTTGTTATTCTGTCCATTGTGCGGAAGTGTTTTCAAAGTGCTTAACCTACATTTATGATTTAAATGCAGTAATTCGGTACGTCAATGCGTCTCGTGTCACATAAATTTGCGAGAACGCCGACGCGGCACGACGCGGCACGGCGCGATCGACTCGCTCGCCGCACTCGTTCGCCGAACTGAGAATTTAACACTTTATTTATTACAACCTAGTTAAAAAAAAATGTTTATTCATATATTTATAGTAACACAGCTGGCCAGTTAGATATTTTACCGATTCTGCTAAAAATAAAATAATAAATGTACATAGTAGGTACCGATGTTTGACGCAAATTCAAATTAATTACTTCCCAAAATTTCTTGCGTTTCCGCTTTAAATCTTTGTAAATATTTAACAGGATGTCTGAACTTGAAAATATTTAAAAATATAACGGAAAGGCTGGCAGACCGCCAACACCAACATGGCTCCTAATTTACAAATATGCCCAACATTTTGCATAATATTTATGTTCCCTTCAAATCAAAGCATTGAAATAAAACATGTACAAAGTAATATTCACAATTTTTTTGTAAAGAGGATCCGTTGCAGGGCAAGTCTGGGTATTGTCACGTTGTGCGCGAGCGCAGACCAGCACTAAGTGCGATGAGGTCACCAGCGAGGGGCTGTGCTTCATCACTGAGAGTCGTCATTCAAATAAATAAATAGAAATTCTCCCACGGAATCCTCCTTTCTCTGACAATCGAGCATCACTTGTCCTTATCTATGGCTATATGCAGCTTGATGCTCAGAGAAGAATTAAGCTGATCAGAGCATCTTATGGAGCCTTAGCCCCTGGAGTGTTAGCTGTCGATTCTGCCAGGGATCATCGTTTCTTCTAGCAATATGACCCAAGAAGTCGAGTATTACGAAGGCAGAATGTACAGTGTACCTGTATAAATGTAGAATGGATGTGTGCGGAAGCGGTTCAAGGAATTAGTATTATCTTCCTCCATCATCTCCCATGGAAGATGGTAGCCTGGTACAACCACTGGTTCGGGAATCATCATTACACTCAATAGAACATATTAATATTGTTCTAAAGTCTTTCCACTAAATGTTAACTTTTTTATAATTTTAATCATAAGTAGGTATTAAGTTAGAATATAAGGTGAAATTTCATTAATAAGTGTTGGGACTTGCGCTGATAACTCAATTCCAGTGAACATTTATTAATTTTTAAAGTAAGACATCAACTGTGTACATACTAGACATTATTATTGCCATTTATTAGTCTAGTCCTGCACAGCAAGTCGCGGCGAGCGTCGGCATCGCGACAATAAAGTGCAACTAATTAGGTGGCGCTAATTGCGGACTTGCCGAGAGGCACTGTGCCGCCACCGTGTCGCGCTGTGTCGCACCGTGTCGCGCCGTGTCGCGGCTATATTTACCGACAGACACGCAGACACGCAGCGTGACACCTATCGACATACCAGTGCCAGAGAACATGAGATTGATTATCATAAGTCCGCCATTAGTGTTGGGATTCATCTTTTCTGAATAGCTATGTGTACGCCCCATAATTTTTTGAAATTTAGCATAAACTAGTGACCTACTCAGGCCGATGTGACTAATAACGAATATATAATAAATATTGGTACTAGCATATACCTTTGCATGATTTTACTTGCAAAATCATATTAAATCATAGGAGAAACATTGATTTCACTTAAAATATAATTGAATCTCTAAACAAAACGAACAGCCCTAAAATAATATACAGGTAGGTACCTACCGAAAAGTTTTCCTCTGATGTGGCTTCCAAAATTTCGACTATAAAGTTCTACCAATTACAATATTTAATGGCAGTGCTGGCGAACTTTCCGTCAGAAAATTATTAGAAAATTGAGGCTAGCCTTATTTTTGTTTTTGAAAACCCAATTTAATGAAACCATTAGAACCGCAGCAACACCAGCACCGTGGCCACTCGCAGGTGCCGACCGCAGACATTCCGACAGAACCGCCTTCCAATTACCCACAATAAGCCACATACCAATCGGCATTCCCTTCGGTTATTTTCGACAAACGCGCCGATTTTCACCGCTACTTTTCCGTTTTTTTTTTCTTGTTTCGTATTTTTCATTATGAGTTTTCAGAAAGTACAAAAGTGATTTCGGTAATTTTATTTGTTTCTTCTTGTTCCTGTACCTATAAAATTTGTCTTTTCCATAATTATTTTATTCCAGAATTAGTTTTATAATGCCTCATTTGAGTCGTCTAGATTTGTGAATGCTAATGTTGTCAGTATTAAATACTATTACTAGAATCGTTGAGTGAGTTCCGCCGCGCGCCCACATTAGGCGACGTCTGTCCGTCGACGGCGGCGACCGTCCGCTGCAAGAAGCTCACATACACATCCTACCTACAGATATACTTCTGTAAATATATTATATTTTTGTTATGTCGACGACACGGGAACTAATGAGCTACTCGGTTTATCACCAGCTACTTTACACTATAAATCTAAAGAATTTGAATAACAACACAAGGTCAACGAGGTATAAATAGGTATAACTGATACTTCTTGGTTACTTTTTCTTTTTAATTACTAACATCGGTATTTTTATTATCTAGAATTGATCTCATGATTCAAATAAATATTTACACTGAGTTTCTCACTCAAGTATTAATACTATAATAAAAATTTAATTAGTGTAACTTGCAAAACGCGGTGGAAGTTTCAAATCACTGGACGTATTTACACCACTGGCTTTCGCTGAAGGAAAATATCGTGAGGAAGCCTGCAAGCCCGGGGTGTCACATATATAAGCATATGAAGTTCCCGATCCGCACTAGGCCCGCGCGCCCGATATTAGGGGAGACTCATGCTCCAGCAGTGGAGACGTATATAAGCTGATGATGATGAGTATTTTTGGATAAGCCGTTCTAATAGACATATATTAGAGACTAGTGGCTCCCCGCGGTTTCACCCGCGTTCCCGGGATAAAAAGTAGCCTATGTGTTATTCCAGAACATATTCTAGCTCTGTGCCAAATTTCAAGCAGATCCCTTCAGCCGTTGGAGCGTGAAAGAGTAACAAACATCCATACATACATACAAACTTTCGCATTTATAATATTAGTATAATATTAGTAGTAGGATATAACTAATTAAACCTATTACTAATTTAAAAACCTCTGTCCATCATCTTGTGCACCCGACCCGCAACAATGCATACGAGTCTAGTGCCACGAAAGTGGACAGTCAGGCTTCTGCCCAATTACCCTCAGGATGCTGTTGTAAACAACGACCATGGTAAATAAACATATTACATATTTGCACCGTGCACGCGGTGACATCGTCGAACGCGTCAATTGTGCAGCTCGGCCGAGTTGCGCGAGTCAATGGGAGTCAAGTGCGCGGGAACGTCTCCGTGCCTTCACTTGCTTACATTGTAAACAAATAACAATACATGAAAAACATGACAGATATTATTGTGATTAGATGGAGCATTTGAATGCTTCTTCCCATTTTATACATCTCGACCAACTGTTATACCTATGCCTATTGTATATCGTAACGGTCAAATATGTATCATATTTAATAGAATAATCTCAACACCTAAGTACACACTTTAAAAAATATTTAATAGTCACAGTGATTCTGGAATAAATGTATTTTCTTTCTTCTCTTTCTTTCATTCTTACCAACCTAAAGAAAGTATAGACAGGAGCGTAAGCTAAGTAAGCATATGCATAAGCATAGCTTAGTACGAAAACTTTTGATATAAAACATAAATAAACAATTACAGTTATGAGCAACTGTTCACACTGAATTATTGCATTAGTTGTAGAGGCACTTGTAATTATAGCGGAGTCCCGACCTCCTCACAACCCAGCCCACTCCCCACACCACCGGGACACCCTCACCCACCCGGGCGCAGCCGGGATAATAACAGACAATTGAACCCCACTCTGCACTATTCTGATACGAGAACCGGATATTGCACTGAAGATGTGTCCCAACACTAGCATCAGCACATTTTAACTTTACTTCGAACTTATCATAATCTTTGTCTACCTCTGTGTCCCAAGTCCCAAGTGTCACCGGCGTACCTATATACGAAATATGTATACCTTGTTTTGATTTAGTAACGATATCTTTGTGGGATTTGATCTATCGATCATTTGCCGTCAACGAATTTTAGGTCCGTATATCCTCCATCTACTCGATATTATACTGCTAGAAATACTTTATACATATTTAGAGCCATGAAAGAAAAAAGTACCCACACCAACATAGCATGGCGACCCTACTTTCATGACCCGCGACAGTTTACTCTCAGACAAACATCTTGAAACTAAAAGTCTGTTAGTGCTAACTGGCAACCCCCCTCCAACCCCGCAGGTATCTAATGTTACCGCGTCTCTGGAGCTTATGAGTCAACTAAGTAAAGAGTTTTAGCTGACTCAGTTCCGGATAGAAAAGCTCCTACTTAAAACAACCATTATTCATGATAAGTAGGTAACAAAAGAACGATAGGAAGGTAGGTTCAAAATAAACAAAAATAACTAATGAAGTTCCATTACGTCATTCAAGAATAAATCACAATCAACATTTTTATTGCTTTGAATAATTGATAGAACATTTAAATAATTATAAACTAATTATCATCTAATTATCCAATTTAAAATATCTTGATTTATATTTCCACAAAAATATCCTAGACACAAAAATTATCTAGATGCCATGTTTGAATATTCCCGCCGGCACGCTCGGGTGCGGCTCAGCTCGAAACATCCAATTTTAAACTAAGTAGGTACGTAAAACCGCACGCGGCACTGGGTGGGTACCTCGAGCTCCAGATCGAACAGAAGGTAATAAAGCAACCGATAAAACACGTCACGCCCATAGACAGACTAACTAATCCAGACGGAACAGTTGTCGCACAAGTGAAGCACAGTATTTTGTATAATATTTACTAGCTTCTATCCCGCGGTTCACATCGCCCGCGTTCCCAAGAGACCTTAATATTTCCGAGGTAAAAGTAGCCTATGTCCTGTCCCAAGCTCTAGTCTATCTCTGTACCAAATTTCATCGATATCGGTGTGATGGTTTAGCCGCGAAAGCGTAATAGGCATCCCCAGAGCTGGAAATCTATTGTGTTTATATGTGTGTGTGGAAGGGATGCATGTCCAGAAATAGTTGCGTAGTTATAATTTTGCAGGCCTATTCGCGTGCATTATCAATTTTAACAATAAAGTTTAAGATACTAAAGCCGTCTAGACTTTTGTAGGTCTATGGTTTCGGCATCCTTCATCGAGAACGCTGGACATTAAACTTTATTCGTAAAGAGATTTCCACCGCTCCGTGCAGTTAAGTGACGTACGGAATAGGAACCCTTACGGTGAGGTTAAATGCTGTTATACCCAGCCACACACAAGCCCAACCCAACCCAGCACAACGTGCCGCCGCAGCTCTACCGTCCGCATGTATGATGATGAGAATTGGCGATTTATGGGATTTTAATATAAATGGATTTTTCTTGGATACCCAGAACGTTTTTATATCATTTGAATGTATGTTTCAGCAGGTTTGGAAGATGTAATCGACATAAGATTTTCTCCATTTTCCATGAAACAAAGTCTGTTTATATACATGGAGGTGATAGAAAATGCCCAGTTTTATTTTTATTACAAAATGTTTTTTGTTGTTTCTTTCATTACAAACACGGTACATAGCAGCATACGATATTCGTACGTTTCTAACTCGACTCTGCCGCGCCGCTGCCGAGCTTTTGTGAATTTGCTATCACTTTGTTGCTCCCTACTTGTAATTAACTTTCTAACTAGCTAACCACCAACTCTGCATTTACCCGCTTCATTAAGATTTGTGCACAACTGCATATTTACTGCGGCGCGTGGCTTGCGGCTTGAGGCACCGTTGTATATGAGCTTTAGGGAAAGTTAATACTGATGCGATAACCTTAACATTAACTTACAATAACTGGATGATCAAAGGATTTTGGAGCGCATATTCAATAGGCGCTGAATTAATGAATTTAAATTAGGTGCCCGGGATACACGAATATTCAGCCGAAAGCAGTTTATTATTGTAATATACCTAGATAAGGTATCATACAAATAAATTATGGTAAACTCCTGTACAATTTCACGTTATAAACCCACGGAAACTAGCTAACAATAAAAGTGTGCTGTTCTACTACTTGCAGTGTTGTAAGATTACATTACTACACATTTATGAGTATCAATAAATGTTTAACCTGAAGAAGTTTTCCGTGAACCGAACCATCAATCCGACCAGACATCGTTCAAATTTTATGACCCAAATAATAAATATAGGTACTTGTTAGAGTTTGATGGATGGAGCGCGGCGCGGCGCGGCGAGTTGAAGCGCGCACATTCTCAAATGTCAGCACAGCACATTATGCAGCCCACAATAATGAGGCTTGTTGTGCTTGTATACTTGTTTGGTGTAAGTAAAATAACATACAGTGTTGATAATAATGCTACATAGGAATCTATTGTTTAGCAATCGGGAAATAAATTTAGATTTAATCTGTGGGCTATAATAGGTACTACATACAACACAGAAATTATATAGACACCTACGTGGGTATACTTATACAGGAGGTTCCTAGCGTGTGAACGGCTATACCGCCCTCAATGCTCCCAAAGGATAGCTTCTAAAGGTTTCTTGAGATCATGTCGTGTTTATATAATAAGTTGAGTTAAAAAGAGCTCAATATTGAGTAGCTGTTTGCAATAAGTGTCTAAGTCATGTCGATAGTTTTAAACAAGGTTTGAAGGGCAAAGCACTTGTAGTGCAAACTGAGGCGCGGCTCCGATGCCGTTCAACCACCGCGAGCAGCACATCGGCTGCGGCTGTGTGTGTACTAGTAGCCAGGTACGTCGAGCGACATCCTTTGAGTACCTACTTGAGTCAAAGCTTGCATTTTGAATTCGATAGCAATTCTGAAAGCTTATTTATTCGAATAATAATATAATACGTACGTACTTCGTCTACTGGCTTTTTGTGTCGACGTCGAGCACGACACGACACGAGGCTCGGCAAACATACCGACCGACGTCAATAACATCTCAAATGTAATTTGATTTAAAAGGATTTTTGATGGGTCTTCCTTTTCCAAAGAATTTTCCCCAACATTATTCACTCAAAGGACGTGTACCTGTACTACAGCTGGAGGTAGATACGTGGGGTAGGTTTATTTTTTTAATAAACTGTGTAAAGTACCTACACGTGTAGTGAGTAGGTACATTGCAATTGAAGCGTGGTAAGTGTTGACTCGCCGCCGCGCCGCTCCGCGCCGCACCGTGTATGTAGACAGGGTAATGTAAAGCTCAAGTGGCGCTAAGATATACACGTGCGTTGATGTGTACTCGCCCGCCTGCCTGCCTGCCTGCCTGTGTATATGTCAAACATTGTAACAGGTCTTTAATAAATATTCTTCACACACGGGACCATCAGATTGCTAAGTATGCTATAGCTGCTACGTAATTTGATAAATTATGTCTAGTTTTTAGTAATTAACTCAATATTTTGTCAGAAGATAATTATTATTATATACTGTAATAACAAAACTATATTTACTTGTGTAATAGATATAATTAGTGAAATTGAGAAATACGAAGTATCTTTCGGCGCGCCCCGTCGTCGGTCTGTCTGCCAGTTCCGAGAACAGGCCAAGGATAGCTGCGCCCAATTGAACACACATTATTGTAAACAATCTATTTTCAAGTTAGTTATTTTGTTTAGTTACGTCAACGCACAATACGGCCATACTTACACGGTAATTAATTATTCTCTTAGATCGTGTTACTTTTTTCCCATATGTGAACACACAACTATTTAACTGCAAATACGATCAAAGTAGGTACTATGAATATTGACTCCATCCGTATTTCCCCAGTGTTTCCTTTCACACTCAACTGAAGATTTCCTCATACAATGTAACGCGATATGTTTGCAACGTCGGTCGGCGCGTCGTTGCCGTCCCGGACCGTCCCGGACCCGGGCCGGGGTGCTCCTGTCAGATATCCGTATTTGCCTGCGTCATCCGACCCTCAGTCCATATTCGCACGACAAATTGGCTTGCAAAAACCTATTTTTTTATATGAGCGAGTAGATAGAAAACTGGGAACTGTAAATAAACATCTATTTCCAACTTTCCTCGAGCTATTTCCTCGAGATTTCAATGAGTTGAACTGTTTCCATGGCGTGGCGTCGTATGTGCGCCTCGAGCACTAGTTCTAGTTCCAGTGAGGTCGTCAACCTGTCATCGCGGATTCTAGATCTACGTATCATTAGTTGGAAGGACATTGTGTTGGAAGTGGGACGAGCGCGGCGCGGCGGCGCGGCGCGGTGTGCGGCGGCCGTTCAACTGCACCTATGTGCAAATATACTCTCTCTAATCGTGTCGTGCAGGTACGATACAGCAGGGAGCTACTGTTGCATGTGCGCCACCTCGCTGCACTATCATGGGTCATAAATACCTTCCATGCAGCTCACCACCGCTGAGGCCGTCGACCCCTGCCAAAATTAAACGCTTGACTGTAAACAGAAATTCATTCGAGAAAAACTAGGTGCGAATCAAGTGAAAATAGCAGCGGTAATTCACGTTCTCGAAATAACATTCATAATTGGATATGTCGATTTGTTTGCATCTGTGCGAACCGTATTTCAGTCGCGCAATTAATCGCATTAGTTTATGGATCGACCTACGCATCTAAACCTACGTGTTTCTATAACCATCCCATACCTAATGAAACATTTTATTCCTTTTGAATATAAACTATACTTACTAATGACCTATTAAGAATGTTGAATAAATAAGTTAAACATAAAAGTAGTCTAGACGGTCCGTCAAAACACTGTTTGCATAGATCCCGAGAAAGTGATGAATACATTGATTTTTAATTGAGTTTTTATTTTGTTTTGTATCTGCGCGTAAGTTAGCAATTCTCAGAGATCAAATGTTGAATGGATAAGTGAGGAACAAAATTCAGTGAGAGGCTTTAAATAACTCCAAACACATAAACGTTTTCGCAGGGTAATAGTATTGACAGGACTAACAATCTTTCGACGTCTTCTACATTATCTTAAGTAGTAAAAAAAATTCTCACCGAATGCGAGTCGATCCTGAGCAGTGGCACAAGGCACCAGGAGCTGGGTGACTGACCTGCCCCAAGGAGTCGTCTCGTCAGCGTGATGATAAATGAAGATAAATGTATCACCAAGTGGCTCGGCGCGGCGGTGTTGAGTGTCCGCACTCCGCTACTCCCGACTCGACACAGTACATGCATAATTGTGCATAATTTATTTCATGACCCTTTGCACATCCTGGCTAGCCTGCAAAGTCGCTCTAAGAAATAACTCAGGATGGCTCTAGGCTCTACTCCTGTAAAACATAGCTCCATATAAAATTCGCAGCAATAATGGGCGATATTTTCCACACCTGTTGATCTGATATCAAACTCAACAGAGACTGTAATATGAAAACAAGGCGAATATTACGTACTAGACCTAAGTCCAATTAGAACCGTGACCTTTGGCATGGATGACGGCGATTTGATCGTCTGGTTGATGGCATACTGTGTGTTCAGCATGTGGTCGACGTAGGCACCGACACATGCCAGGGTGGGCATGTGTCGCGGCGGCGGGGCGGGCGGCGCGCGACAGGCCGGATGGTTCGTACCACACCATGTAACGTTTAATTTGCATTTCTCCCACGGTGTTGCGTTCCATGTTACACACTCCAAATAGATTTTAAATTGGTGTCCGTGCATTCAATTTCACGTCAAAGTTTTAGTGCCATTCCCACGGACATTAAGAGCGACTCACAAAAGAATACCAGTAATGTTGGTCGCTTTACGATTGAGGTCAAGGTCTCGCCGGACTTTCATCAAAAACTGTTAAATTCAATTAACATTTTCCTCGTGTCGGTACCGAGGTGACCTCTAGATATCTTATCCGTCGTTCTATTCCGGTGAATAGAATATCGACACAATATGTCCATCAAAAGATGAACGGGTGAATACAAACGCAACACAAAGTGCAATCAACCCTCGAGATAAGAGGACAGAGCGTCGTGTTGTATTGAACAGAGTAGCTCAGAGCAACGCGACGCGGCCGACGGTGGGTTAACGAGACGCATCTGTACTCGTAGATATGTATCGGTGCGATGTGCGATGTGCGGAACTGTAGGCCGCGGCCGCGACCCATACGTCGTGTGATCAAAGGCGCCGACATGAGAGGAGCCGCCCGCACCGCCCGCGCCGCGACGACACGTGTCCGGGGAGCGAGACACCATCCGTCTAAAAGCTAATATACTGCCGCTTAGCAACTGCTCAAGTTTCTGCGGTGTTCCAAAAAGATTTCCCTCTAGTATTTAGGGATACAGATTTAACCACACATTTTGTAACTAACGTAAAGTTCAAACTTATGTCTATGCGAAATTTTGGCTAATTATTTTGTTTTCTTGGTATTTATTAAAATAAAAGCAAAACTTAACTTGTAAAAGGAATGGAAAATGACGCTCACTAATCCACACGATGGAAATTTCCGAGCGGGTAGTCGTCAGCCCAGGCTTTGCGGGGTTTATTTCAGGAACTCGACGACGCTTTTAAACGCTGAAACCTTTTAACGCGAACACGGCGCATGAATAATACACGAACAAACGAACGCCGCCAGCTAAGGATTGACTCCATCGACACTTTATTAATGTTTGATGGGTGTGCTATCAAGTACCTAATGCGACACAGCGACGGCTTAAAATTTCTCCATCTAACTTAGAAAATGTATATAACGGAACATTTAAGTCATTAATAGTGTTATTTATTAATTAATAATTAATATAATTATTAATTAATAAATATAAATTATATAATAATTATAAATTATAATTAATATAATTAATTAATTTGTGAGTCGCATTGTGTGAGCGCTTGGAAACGGTCGCGCCTCATATTACAACTAATTCGCGATTGGCGCGGAACATTCCGCTGCCGAAACTGCGATCGTCGCCATGTTGTCAGAAACACATATGGTTAACGAGCTCCTGGCATTCATCCAAAATAAGATGGATGTCATGGACGAAATCAGCATGATGCAGATCTGTACCTCGAGCTTCAGGGAGGACGAGATCCAGATTGGCAAGAAGCTGCTGTACGAGTCGGTCGGCAGGGCTGACCGAATGCCATTGCGTAGGCTGGATGAAAAAGGCGCAAGAAGCTTGCAGGATATTATCAACCTGCTGAAGGAGGTTGACCCAGATGACGTGCCGACCTTTGTGGCGAAGGATCTACAGAGATTGCCCCCCGTCACATTCGACCACGTAGACGTCACCAGGCTTTTAAAGGATATTACATCCATGAAGGCGAGCCTGGCCGAGATGCAGCTGAAGTTGGAAGCTTCACAGAGTACCATCTGTGAACTGCGTTCTGAGGTAGTGGACTTACGTCACAATATTTCAGAATGTAGGTCACACGAGGCGTCCAACGTAAATACGCGTCGAGGTGCATTCAATGCATCATCGTCAAGTTTCGAGTCAGCGAAACTTGACTCGTCACCGGCGGCCGTCGGGTGCAATGCACTGGCGCGCGCCCCCCGCCCCGCCTGCCCCACGTCACCTGTGATCGTGTCGCCGACTCTCAGCGTGCGTAAGTCAACACCACAACGTGCTTACGCAGCAGCTGTCGCCAAGCCCGCTCAAGAACCGCGGCCTCAACCCGAGCAGGTGCCGACGACCCAGTCGAACCCGGCACCGAAGGCGTACTGCAGAGGACGAGCTGACAAGGACGGCTTCGTTAAAGTAGAGCGGAAACGCAAGAAGCCTACTTGTCGCAACCAGTGCGGTACTGCCCCGACAGGACCGAACCATCTGTTGCGTCCCGCTATTCCGACGACGCTGCTGTATGTATCCCGATTGTTGTATTCCACAAAGGCTGAGGAGGTTGTGGAGTACATAGAAAAGAAAGCTAAATTCAACTTGAGGGTCACGAAGCTGGAATCGCGTCACAGCGTAAATTTTACTTCGTTTGTGGTGCGGGTTCCGACTCAACATCTCGAGACCTTCACGAAGGAGGACTTTTGGCCGAAGGGTGTCGTATTTCGGCGTTTTCGCGGAACAATACGAACCTCGCTGGCGAGCACGTCGCCGTCTCTACGTGCCTAACTAATTAGTTGTAATTTTAATATAAACATATGTATACTTAGATTTAAGGTATTTATAATATGGGCCTAGTTGCCTGAAATAAAGGATTATTATTATTATTATTATTATTAATAGTCCATCGTTATCAGCACGACTAGATATATCGGCATATTTTTCCATTTGGTTTTGCTCTTCCGGAAGTATCCTACTAATATTATAAAGGCGAAAGTTTGTAAGTATGGATGTATGGATGTTTGTTACTCTTTCACGTAAAAACTACTGAATGGATTTGAATGAAATTTGGAATAAAGATAGCTTATAACCTGGATTAACATATAGGCTACTTTTTATCCCGGGAAAATGGAAGACCTCCCGGGTACGCGGGTGAAACCGCGGGGAGCCACTAGTATAATATAAATCTGTGTTTAATAGATTGTGCCTACTTTCACTTCCTGCAGTTCATTAATTTAATAACTAAGCAAACAGGAAACAGTATTTCCGAAAGCTTGATTACAATAGAGTGAAAGAGATACCGTGCCTAATTAATTTAGTATAACATTCAATAACTATGGCCTAACTAGGCGCTCCTAAACGTAAAGTTCGTACGAAAATTGGAGCCTCGAAGTTAGTGCGAGCCGGGAACTCGACGATGAGTACCTACGCCTCACCTACGAGGGTATTAAAGGGGCCAACCGAGATACATCTTCAGTGAATGAAATACCCTCCGCGATTCCTATGGGGTTGCACGCATTCAGTGGGCATAGTGCAACAAGGATGAAATAAATTTAAATAACAAAGGTATCAGATGTTACGGTTATATTCCCAAAGAGCCTCCTTCGGCAAACCTTTTGTTGGTGTGAATATCACAAAAAAAAAATGAAATGAATATTTGATGAATTGAATCTTCTGTTCAATTTAGATATTGATCTAGAGGCCTTTTTAGCGCCACCAGATGAGTCCGACTAAGGGCTATTTAAATAGTTCGTGCGATCCCGAACTGAGGTTAGAGGAACAAGCTACAGGAAGTGAGCCGTGTCCGGATGGGTCCAAGGAACTTCTCGAAGCGATCTCATGCCAACTCTGAACTAGTGCTATCCTCAATTGTTTTGTACGCACTTGGGACGATATGTTATGTTTTGTAGTAGGTATGTATGGCTGTCCTCAATTTCACTGGGAAGCAAAGCTCTTAGAATTCTGGCCAATAAAGTGAAGGTCTTTTTTATTATCAAGCAAATGGAAGACAGTAAATTTTTATTTATATTACTGACTATATTTATGTTTAGTCCAGCAGGTTTAGAACCTTGTAGAATTTGGTATCATAAATTTAAGCTTTCGCCGAATACATATCTACCTACTGGATTAAAGTAAATGTAACGGCCGATTTAGAATGTTATTTAATTGCTTACATCCAACAAGCATTTATCCATTATTTACAGTTAAACAAGCATGTAGAGCTGGCTTTGTGCGACCATTATTAGTCGATGCGATGGTCACGACTCGGCCGCGCGCCCGCCGCCGCCGCGTTCCGAACAAACACTCCACGTGTAATAACCCTATATCACCCCAACCGGCCCTTACAGGGTCTCAAAGTAAAATTTTATAACAAAAAAAAACATTTCCGATTGATTAATAATGGAAATCGAATTTAACTAAATTGGTGACAACATTTCTTATGCTTTCTCTAAAACAAACTCGTCGAAAGCGATAAGACGAGAAAATAACATGTTTCTCGTACAGATTAACGTAGATGCTTGTGAACCTGTCGCTGTCCGCTGTCGCAGTGTGGCGGTTGTTACTGTACCTGCTCATAATAAAGTATGATACCTACTATTTTTGTATGTTGTGCTCATGCGATGAAAGTTCTCGCATCTTTCTGACCCAATCTGCAAATGAAGATTCTCGCAGTTGTAAAAAGTAAGGTAAGAAAATTGTGTTAGTCCTATAGAATCTCCATAAGAATCGATCGATACAATAACATAAGCACTATATTAAATAAACAGCTGTTATTCGCGACAGGAGCAACCGGGGGGCGCACGAGCGACGCGACTGCGTAAATAAGATACGGCAGTTTAAATAGCGGAACCGAGCCGAGCCGCCAGGGGCCACCGGCCCACTACACCAGTCGGGAGCAGGCAAGACTTTTAGCTTTCCATATTCACTTTGTCTGGATTATTATAATCGAATGCTGCAACCGCATTTCCCAGTTACACTACGCTAGGTATTCATAGTTACAGTTATATCGACTCTACTATACGGAGTGAAACTATAGGGTTTTTATAGAGACAATAGATTATGAAGCTTTTCTCTTACATATTCGTACAGAGTTTTATTGTATTTGTTATTTGAGATAAAAGGTAGGCATATTGTGATTGTATTCGTATTCCCTCGTACCATGTATCCGGTTAACCTTGTAATAAGAGACCGATGCAGCAGATGGCTGCACGACACGATGCGCACCGGCCGAGGCCGCGCGGGAGCGCCTCGACACTTGCTACAAACAAACCTAAGTTTATATGTATAACAAGTCTGAGACCAACTTATTACCATGTTTTATGGTTTTGGCGTGTAGCTTTAGTTGGTGGCACCTGCGGCGGTCAATTAAAATATTCTTTTGGCAATTTATATAAATTATTTTAAACCCTTTGTGAATTTGAACTCCTTGTCGCTAGTCGGTCTGTCCCAGCACATTTTCGATTGCATCTTTTTGGGTCTTGTGCATCTTTGGCCATTTTGCCACATAGGTTTCACAGGGATATCTCATTCAAAACCTAGCCTATATACAAAACATAGCATTATACAAAATTTTGGAACTCAACTTGAATAGATACTGTATTTATAAGCTTGTTCTTACCTTATGCGTGGTTTTACCTAAGTTGTATAGGTGACTCATAGAGGTATGTAGGTGAATCCTTGCGAGGTCCATAGTAAGTTGTCACCACACGACGTGAAGCAGGCACACGCACACGTGCATGCATCCAGGCACCCACACACGCACACGCGATCGAATAAAATCGCTATAAAACGCCGGCCCAATAAAACTTTATAGACGATTCTCAGATAAATAACGCATCGAGCGAGATAATTGGAGGCGAATACAGCTCACAGTCGCTATTAGGTACCTATTTATATCAACTGACTGACACGTTTACATAGCGGCGTAATTAGGTTCATATTTAGGTGTTTTTGCTCTATAAGAGAAATAAATATGTGAAATATTCATAAAATCGCAGTGAACTCCAGATCTTTTATTTAATCTCAGCGAGCAAACGGGCTGTACTTATGAATATTGTATAATTTTCAGAGATGGTATTGTAGAGGCGTGCTTTAGAGGCAACCTAAATCAAGTTCCAGGCGAGAGGACGGCGCGTCGCTTCCCCCGGGAGTGCTTTGGGAGTGAGCGCCTCGCTCGATACTAGCACAGGCTTCCACGCGGCTTAGCTCGCATTTCGTGGATCTATTTAGTCCATATCCTTCCCAGTATGTAAAAAATGAATAAAGATTAAATGAAGATTCGTTAGAACGAAAGTCTTCAATAAAATCCTTACCGAAGACTTCATTTCTTTCACGTTTTTAAGGGCATCGCAAATATCCCATTTTGTTCTAACAAAAATAAAGTTTTCAAATGCCTGAACTGAAATAGGCCTCAGAGAGCACTCACTCGGTGAATGAGACACCGGATTGACGGAGCTCTCGACCTGACCAGATTACTCGGGCCGGTATCATCCGCTATAGAAAATCTTTAATTGTTTCTATTACACTGTAACGGCTCCACGTCCCCCGCTAATGTGGTGGCCCCGATATGTCGGTCACTTCGCGGCTCGTTCGCTATATACCTCCTCGTATCTTAACGTAATGTTTCTAAGGCTCGCACCTCCAATTATCTCAGATCTTCTTTTTCAGAAGGTTCTGTACTTGAACGATTTCCTCGTCGAGTTGTAGTTACAAAGAGGGGTTTTAGAAACCAATTAAACGAAACTATTCTGTACCTATTTACGCAATTTTACTATCTTATGTTGGTACGTCAAAAAAGATTAGAATTTCATAAATTCATTACGGAGCTAAGTAGAAACAAACGCACAAGTTATTATTATCACGATATAACTGTCATGTTTACGGTCGAAACCATGATTAAAACCTGAATCATGGAAAACTACACATAGCTAAAATAAAGAAAATGTATATAATCATGGCAAGGCAGCGTGGTGAGTGCGGCCTATTTTCGGAGTTGTCGATTGTCCTCTATATCGGGAACAATACGCCGCCGCCCGCCGCCGCCTGCTGACTCCCGCCGCTGACTCCCGCCTCCGGACGCCCAACTCCTGGCATCGGCAGCCACTCGAGTAGCTCCACTTTTAGACGCTCTTTGAAGGTTTTAAAAAAACTCGACAGTTAACAAACAAATACCACTACTAATTTATCGTAACACAAGAAGGTTTACGAGGCGAGTGGCCTAGTCAAGCTGTTTAGTCTAAACAATAATTCCATAAACAAACATTTGTGTGCTAGAAAGTTAGTGTACACAACTCAGGTAGGTGCGGTGGGCTTCAACTGTAAATATGTACCTACACGTTTATGTACATCATACATTGTCCATTGAATAAATAAGTGCACCGGCCGCGCGGTGCCCCTCCGTGCCCCTCGGTGCCGCTCGGTGCGAATATTTACACTCATTTCTGGAGCGAGGACTCCTCACATACACCTTACTTGAGTGCTCAATACTCTTACAATGAATACAAATGGAAGTCTACACAATATTTTTACAAACACACATTTAAAAACTACCATGTCCATTAATTTGCTTCTCATTTCCTAAAAAGGATGGAAAGACAGAAATCTCTATTTATCATTCGAGTTATTGACAAAACTCAAATAAATACTTCAAACCATATATGTATGTACGTATATGCAAGCTATGAAAGCTACTGCAGGCGGTAAAAGCCCTGTAAGTTAAGTTAGTTTTAATCCGAGTTTCACATTGAAGAATGCGCCTCGACTGACTGCGTTCAATGCACAATGCGTTTATTTTTCTAAGCTGTGAATATTTAAGTGTGTCGAGTGGAAGGCAAAGGAATGGTAATCCCCGTGGACCGAGAAAGCGCAGCCGACGAACCTTAGCACTGCATTGTATTGTGGTAGGTCTGTAGTCGGAGCGCGCGGGCGTTTCACTTCACCGCGCCCGCGCGTACGGAAGGCATCCTCCAGAGATACATTCATTTGTATTCGCAGCATAAAGCGTAGTATTTCTTCCAATACGAACATATTGATGATAATTTAGAGCGCTTTTATCAGTAAGAGTGGAACTTTAAAACGTTAGGTAAAAGTACTGGTCTTTTTTGATCATTATTGTGCATCGCTGCATCGCTGCGACACCTTCGCAAATAATGCATTATTTTCGAAGCTCTTAGAGGAAAAAACTTCAAGCAAACGAACAAACTATTAGCTTTATCATATTAGTATAGATTTTAAGTCCATATCAGAGTGTATGGTTTTGTGTAGAGTGCTACTAAATGCTATAAATAAAAGTGTGTGAGTTGTATGCGAGTCGGTGACATTGCGTTGCTGATCCAGTTCACGAGCAAGGTCGCCCACATGTCGGCCGGAGAACAACGAGCTTCGGCCACACCCTCGCGACACTAGCGGAGCGAAGCTGGTTAGTGGCCCATGTTATCCTATGCTATCATGGACCCAATGTTCAAATGAAATGCAATTGAATATGAAATAAACTTTTTTAATTTGATATTTATTGAAGTATAGGAACACTTTTATACAAACCCGTATCACGGTTAGTTTTCTATCCGCTTATCTACCCGCATGCTTATATATCCCTTATTTATCTCACAGGCAAAAGACAGACATGCAGGCAGAGTTCCACACTTCAGGTAATTGCGAAGAACCCGAAGTTAAAGATTGTTGGAAATTGTAGTGATACTGTAATATAATCACGATCGTGGTCTGAAAATAATACACAGCAAATTGTAAAATGTTATTATTTTGGTTTCTTTCAACGAAGGTAAACGGTTTCACGGTCGCTACATATAACGGTCCCGAGATTACAGGGAAGCTTCACGGTTCTGTACGTACCTACCTACACAGTGGTGTCGCGTCGGCGAGCGCGCGAGCCGGCTCGAGCTGCGGTTGGCACTTGGCGTTCAATTAACGCCGGATCATTTTTACCCTCTCGCTTGCAGGAGACGGTGGGCGACGGTGGGCGTTTGTCGACAAACAGTGACGCCAAATTATTAAATATACAACTTTCGGAATATATAATATTCAACAGATACGTTCAAAACGTTATCTTATTTATCATATGACCAGGATATATGAATGCACTGCAGACATCATGTTTGAATGGAATGTTTTGACCTCCACATTTCATATGACACTTCGAAAAGCCGTCGCAGCTTTTCAATTTTCAAATTTGAAGTAGGTACGGACTTCTACCTATCTGTGTCTTGTATCTATCTGCCTGTCAGACAAAAAGACAGTACCTAATATTTCTTCATCCGGTATCTACAGGTGTTTATATGTTCATATGAATACGTGTAATAGTAAATAGTTACTGGTCTATAAGCAAATTAGAAATTGGTTCAAATCATGCGTCATCGACCGAACAATGAAGTTTTTCTATTAGCTCTCCTTTCCAATGAATTCTTCAAGTGACGATGTTATGGGAGTACAAATCAACAACTCAGCAAAGTATTAGACGACTACAACAGCTTAAGTATTGTGCTCAGTGATTTCACACATAAACGTTTATTGCATTTTGCAGTAACCGTTCGAGATGAAAGTAATAAAATCATTCGAATTGAAATATTAACGAGTGTTTTTATTAGAACTTTCCTTTATTGCACGATATTGCCGCTTATTGGAATAGAGCGATACAACACTATACCGACGGACGCATCGGATAGCTCGAAACGTATAAAATATCCTGGGACATTTTTCACACACGGCCAATCTGATTCCAATCTATTCAGAGCGTGTGCTATGGTAACCAAATAGCTGATATACTACATATACTACTTTTTAAATACATACTTATATAGATAAATCCAGACAAATAACAAACAGACATATTCATGCGTACAAATGTTTGTCCTAGGTGAGATTCAAACCCACGACCGGCACCTTGAAAAGGGTCACTAACCACGAAGCCAACCGGTTCAAAGGTTGAAATCTATAACTAAGAAAGGTTTTTTGGGATAGCTACATAACGAGGATTTTTGCTTGGAGTGAACCATAAAATGATCAGCTCGCTTTGTTCGCTCGTTAGGCTTGTTCAACTGCTGCTGTAGTGGCACAGCGGTGGATTTGTCGGCGAACTTCATTCTCTGGATGAACTAAAATAGGGACAAGATAATAGGTCACTTTTGACAGATGTCAGTTTTATATTCATAGTGAGGTGACCTGCTTAAAAACATCGATTAAATGAATGAATCGAATGAATCGATACAGACTTGAAACATATGTGAATTTTAAAAATGATCATGCGAATCCCTGTCCCATTATTATTTTTTCTTTCATAAATTAAAGGAGCAAAATAAGACAAGTACCTACGTAATTTAACAAAAAAATTGCTTTTATTCACTTGAACTATCGGAACTATCGGAATAGTTAAAAGAATAATAAATATGTATAATTAGGTTTTATTATAATCACAACGTGGTTATAAATTTATGGTGATTTTTCTTCACAAGTAATCATTGCATTCGATTCAACTTACAATCCTATCAGCTTTCGATTTTTAGAGTAACATCCCTAGTGTTTAAAAAGAAAAAGGGTTGACTGACGCAACATTGTAACGACGTTCAGTTCTTTAGATCAGAAATTGTTTATTATGTTTAGAATGGTTTATTAGTGAAAGCAAATCGTAAAATTACTCGTATCGGTCATTATTACAATAAATATGTAAACGTAATTGAAAAAAGTTAAGCAATTGTGCAGTTCTTATTTTATGCCCGCCGTTACAAGGTTACGTTGTTGAATTTTGATGAAATGTCAAAAGTGACCTATTATCTTGTCCCTAGTATATACTATTTACCGAGTTTGGTAGGATCTCTTGCTTTGATTTACTATTCAACCGTATGATTAATCTCTATAGTGTCTGGTGAATGCCTAAAGCCACCTTCTCTTAACTCTTTTCTGAAGGTCTACCTACCGTGATGAAATCCAGTAGCTTAACTTCACAAGCCGCCATTGATGGCTTTGAAACCGGGAATACACGTGCCCCGAATGATAAGATTCTAATATACATATCTGCTTGAATATGCAAAAAAATAAAATATGTAAAACGAAACGGAAATTGTAGCGGGTTGCAGGTGTTTGGAGTAAATCGTTCTCTCGAGCCCCAGATATTAAACTGAGCGTAACAACGAGGTTTATTCCCGAAAACTTAATTGTGTATAAATTAGGTACCTTGTTTTTATATAAAATATAATTTAATACTTTCAATTTACTATAATTTATCATCAAAGTATTCAGAGTATGATCGTTCATAAATGAATTTGAATTTAACTTCCATCGATTAAGTAATTACAAGTACAAGCATTATTAATGATCTATTTGTAAACTAGATGTGCATTAAGGCGGGCGCGAGCGCGGGCGCTTCCATCGAAATATAACTCTTTTGCTCGGGGCTTGTCGTTCGCTATTTGCTTGTGGTTGTTAATGATATTGACTCTTTAATATTATTGTTATATTATTTGTTACCAATTAAAGACAGTTCTAGGAATTTGAATTTGTTTTAATGATATTCTATATCCGTTGTCTTGTATCTCGCGTTGTAGTTGTGACAGCGAATAATACAGCGTATTCGTTAATGAAGTTTGAACGTTTGGAGCTTCTTGTAGGTAATTTTCATCCTGTGTACCTAACTACATATGTATGACGGCGCGACCGTTAAAAGACTATTTAATTATTTATGTGTTGTATATGACGGCGCGACCGTTAAAAGACTATTTAATTATTTATGTGTTGTATATGACGGCGCGACCGTTAAAAGACTATTTAATTATTTATGTGTTGTGTATTATTTAATTATTGTGGATTGTTATTCTGTTGATTTATTGATGTAGAATTATTATTTGTTATTACGTTATAAAACTGGTTGTCTATGTCGATCAGTGATTTATTGTTTAGAATCGGTCAAAGAGTAAAATATGAGCGGGTAACACCGAATAGAGTAGCAAGTCTGTGCCTATAAATACAGTGTCGACGGTCACTCGGTGATTCAGTTGACAGACAGCGCTCGAGGCGCACGCGTGCTAACCTATTGGCTCATCGTAAATGTAGATGCAAATGGGCATCTAGTGTTGTACGTTTTATTCTGTAATTATGTGAGTCGAATTATAAGAAGTGATTTCTACTGATTACAAACGTGGTATTATTTCTAACGTTCCTGCCTTATCACGCCCACAATGGATGACGGTCGCCAAGACCGCTTCGCTGACCCCTCTGACAATCCGTTATCAGAAGTGGGATTACCGGAAGCCTCCCAGGAGGCAGGAACAACATGCAGGACCCTCTTGAAGCACATTGCTTCAGCCGAAAGAAGTCAACGCACAGAAGACGCCAACGTGTTTCGATTGCGGTGAACAAGGCCACATCGTAACGCGCTGCCCCAATAAAGATGCGAGCGCTGGCTAGACAAGAATGAACGTCGGGTGGAATATCTGCGCCATCAAACCAGTTGTGGTCTGCTCTCAGATGAATCCGGTGAGAAGTTTTCATTTTGTTTCCGTGATTGTGTGTTTACTGAAAAGACACACCTTATTGGGGTTAGGTAATCCGAGTGTTTGAATGTACAACCCAAATTCTTGTAACAGTTAGAGTCCAAGGCAACAGTATACTGTTGCAATGTGGTAGGATGTGATGTGGGTTGATATTTCATATGGTTTATAGTATTTCGTTTGAATTATTTCTGAGATTATAGGAAGGGATATTCGGTCGGGGTCTGAAGGTGTTTATCAGTTTTCAGGTTGCATTCTTTATCAAATTGTATACAGTAAAGACCAAAATACCACATCAAGGTTCTTATTATTTTTTTTTATTTTGAGTGTTAAAGTATCAATTCTAAAATAATAACCTAATTTAAAATTTGACGTATAACCACATCTTCTGAGTCATACACTCTTGATAGTGTTCGTGGTTGTGAAACAGGTGCGTGTCATTTTTGTTCACTACGACTCTTGCGATGCTTCTCCACCTGGCACGATGTAAGGCGTTGCGTGAACATGTAACCATAGAGTTCTGGACCACTGATTTTATTAGATCAGTCCATCGGATAAGTGATCGCACTCTGGACCTCTTCCCTTCCACCTGACCTTGTACCATCAAACGTTCTATTAAGCCCTCGTTTCTAGAGACGTGGCCGAAGAACTTTAGAGTTCGTAATAGCACAGTCGACGATAGACGTTCTTTAATTTTGAGTTCCTCTAGAGTGGAGTTGTTCGTGTGAAATGCCGCCAGGGAGTCCTCGAGAGCCTTTTCCAATACCACATCTCAAGAGTATCAATCTTGCTGCGGTTTTGAAGTCTTATAGACCAGGTTTCAGCGCCGTAGAGAAATATTGGAAAGGCTACGCTTCTCATAAGTCGAACCTTTGTGTTTTTGCTTATTTTCCTGTTTTTCTAAATTTTGTTGAGTTTCTCTACCGCACTCCTTGTAATAGCACAACGCCGATTAATTTCGTGTTTGCAGCCTCCTGTTTTTGAGATATTGGATCCGAGGTGGACGTGGTTTTGGGCCGCTTCACAAATTCGCTGTGCTGGGGACTTCGGTTCTGTTGTGCTGGGCTCTATCGACTGTCATCGTGTTTATTTTGTCTGTTGGTGGCTGGCTGGTCCGGGTCCGGGACTGGCCACTGCCAGGCGCTTTGGGAGGTCTTCTGTATCCTATTTTATTGTCGCGAGCTGTGTGGTGCCATCGGCGTGTCTCGGGTTGCTCATCGTGCGGCCTCCAGCGGAGGCGCCCTTATCCTGTTCGTCGAGCGTAGACCGCATGATGTGTTCGGTGGAGGCGTTGAGTGGAACCGGTGCGGGGATTCACCCTTGTCATGTCGTCGTGCCATTCGCGGATTTTGGCATTTATTGGGAACTGGCTGCTGCCCGCGACATCGTCCGCGTGGAGTGGTTGCTTTGGCCTGGGGCTGGCTTTGGCCCGTGACTTCTTTTCCGTGGAGGGTTGGTGTCTCGTGGGGCTGGCTGGGGCCCTCCCTTCATGACTATTTGCTGGGATCAAATGATGTGAACGGCGGTTTTGTTTTCGATTTTAGTTGCCCACTTTTAGACTGCGTGCGACCCGTCCCCTGCCTTGTGCAGCGGCGCGGCGCGTCTGGGCGCACGCGCCCTGCTGCGTGAAAGTGTTCCGAATCCGATACTTTGAACTATGAAATATATCGCCAATAATAATTAGTAAGAACGAACAACCTAAATATAAAATTTCATTGAAATAATGTAGGTAAATACGTAAAACGTACTTAAAATTACCCACTTAGGGAATTTGAATTAACATAAAGGGATATCGAGAATAATCATTATTAGGGAGTTCTAAGCAAAATATAACATTTGCTTGTTTATTAAAAATATTTGGTTTGCAGATAACTTTTGGGAACGAGTTCAGATTTTGCGTATAGTTTTTGGTCTCGAATCTAGAAGTAAAGAAAAGGTGTTCTTTAACTATTCTATCTAGTCACTCATCTCCTTGAGCGACTGATCTTTATGTGAATAAAATCTATGCTCTTTACCTAGTCAATGACATATCGACTATGTGACATAGATGTGTGCAGGAAATTATAAATCTTAGGGTGGTAAACGTGTTCTGACCCCGATTGATTTTCTAATTGAAATTCTTAGTAAGTCTTATTCTTAAATAGGCTGTGGTTTACATATAGGAGTAAAGTAAAAATTTTGAGAGATTAGACAGTGATATAACAGGACATCAAAGACAAAAACTTACTTCATCATTGGCGAAGTATTCTAGTTATTTTGTAAAGGGCACACGTGCCGGAAGGGTTAGCACAGGAATTAGAAGTTAACGCTTTATACGAAAAGTCTTATATGATAAGACTAAGATACTTAAAGATAAAAAAGTTTGTAATTTTTTGGATTTGGAAAATCACGAGCGCAATCAAACTACGTTAGATGTTAATTTTAAAGAGCCTTATAAAGTAATGGAACTGCTGGTAGTTACAGTTGTTTACTGAAGGCTCTCAACTCTAATAGAAAGTATTAATTAATATACGAACGATCTCATACCCTCTATGACTGAAAGTAGCGTCCATTCAAGTTGAGTGCCGGACTAGAGATTCCGACCAATCAAATAGACATCGAATGTGCCGATGACGGCGCGGGTGAGGTATTCGATTTTCAGAGCTGGTTTATGGTAACTATAACTCTGACGAGCCTGTGTGGCATTGACGAGCCTGTGTGGCAATGACTAGCCTGTGTGGCAATGACTAGCCTGTGTGGCAGTGACTAGCCTGTGTGGCAATGACTAGCCTGTGTGGCAATGACTAGCCTGTGTGGCACTGGCTGGCCTGTGTGGCACTGACTAGCCTGTGTGGCGCTGACTGGCCTGTGTGGCGCTGACTGGCCTGTGTGGCACTGACTGGCCTGTGTGGCACTGGCTGGCCTGTGTGGCACTGACTAGCCTGTGTGGCACTGACTACCCTGTATGGGATTGAGTAGCCTGTGTGGCTTTGAATAGTAGGTAGCAGTGCAATAGACTAGGTTATGTAGGTCTATAGGTGCATAGGTGTGTAAGTGTGGATGTAGGCGTAGGTAGTAGCCTGTGTGGCACATAAATGAAACTGTACAAAAACTGACCAGATTTTGTAGCTCTATCATGCTTGACAGCCATGGCATATTAGATATCTGAAGAAAAGGATGTCTGAAGTGTGGTGTTAAGGATTAATTGATTGTGGCAATTTTCCTATGTTTTATTGGTCAGGGTGACCGAGTGAATATTGTGAGATACAAGTGTGTGTTTTGTTTGTCCGCAGATACCGAAAATGAGAGTAATACACACGAGGACGTGTGAATATGCAGGACGGCCGTGACGGCGCGACCGTTAAAAGACTATTTAATTATTTATGTGTTGTATATGACGGCGCGACCGTTAAAAGACTATTTAATTATTTATGTGTTGTATATGACGGCGCGACCGTTAAAAGACTATTTAATTATTTATGTGTTGTGTATTATTTAATTATTGTGGATTGTTATTCTGTTGATTTATTGATGTAGAATTATTATTTGTTATTACGTTATAAAACTGGTTGTCTATGTCGATCAGTGATTTATTGTTTAGAATCGGTCAAAGAGTAAAATATGAGCGGGTAACACCGAATAGAGTAGCAAGTCTGTGCCTATAAATACAGTGTCGACGGTCACTCGGTGATTCAGTTGACAGACAGCGCTCGAGGCGCACGCGTGCTAACCTATTGGCTCATCGTAAATGTAGATGCAAATGGGCATCTAGTGTTGTACGTTTTATTCTGTAATTATGTGAGTCGAATTATAAGAAGTGATTTCTACTGATTACAAACGTGGTATTATTTCTAACGTTCCTGCCTTATCACGCCCACAATGGATGACGGTCGCCAAGACCGCTTCGCTGACCCCTCTGACAATCCGTTATGTATAAATGTGTACTAATAAGGTGCCAGCTGAAAATCACATTGACAGCACTCCTACCGCTTGTTTGTTATTGATTTGTTTTTATGTAATGTTAAATAATAATAAATATCCTGGGACATTTTCACACACGGCCAATCTGATTCCAAATTAAGCATCAAAGTAAGCTTGTGTTATGGTAACCAGATAGCTGATATACTACATATACTACTTTTTAAATACATACTTATATAGATATTAACATCCAGACACAGAACAAAAAGACATATTCATGCATACAAATGTTTGTCCTGGGTGGGAATCGAACCCACGACCCGCGGCTTGAAATTCAGGGTCACTAACCACAAAGCCAACCGGGCTGTCTAAAGTGTGCTGTCAATAAATATTTTTCTTTCTTTCTTACTCTTAGATGAAACCCGGTTTTTGTTAGAAAGCAGCTATTAGTAAAATGTGGAATTGTTAATAACAAATAAAACAAGTAAGTATGTAGGTGTAAGTAGGTAGGTCGTAGCACCTCGTAGCTGGCCGTAGCGTCCCGTGCGGGCCCGCAGCGCCGCGGCGAGCGTGGCGGCGGGACGCGCCGCTCGCGGAGGGGACTCATTTCCTGCGGCGGCAGCGAATGTCTCGCGTGTATTACCCATCCCCATACATACCTATATATTAATTTTAATTAAAATTCATGGCGTAGGTATCCAAAAATCCATTACAAAGTACAATAAGAGTTGATAAGACGATAAGATTGGATTTGAAAAGAAGCTTGTTTTGGTGTTTTGTTTACCTTATCCTAAAGTATATTCGACTTTCTTGTCGTGTCTTGTCTTCTGGATACGAACCTCGACACGATGCTGTTCACATTATTACAACATCATATTATGTTACAGTAACGCACGTGCGCGCCGTCCTTACAAAAAATTCGGGTACCCGGAACCCTGCCGACCATATTTTATAAGGCCCAAAAAAGATCCCTTTTATTTAACGTCACAAAAAAGTTACCGTGTCCTTTTTATACACTTTAATTAGATTTTACAACAAACAAAATAATTTATTAAATTTCCAGAATATTGTTAAAACGTTTTAACTATTTATCATGTTATCGCTAATGGGCATGGTCGCCGATGTCCACTTAGCATCAGGTCCTTTTTGATTGTTGTCTTGTAGCATTTAAATAAAATAGCTACCATTTGAGGTCACATGCTTGTTCATGTACCAAATTATTTAGGGAGTCATCTAGTTTTATTGTCACTATATTTCTTCCTACAATATAAGAGCTACATATTACCTTCTGGACATGGAGCCACCTGTCTCTCATTGGGCTATCTTGTTTACGGAACCAAGCTTTGATGTTATGACCACATGTGTGTTACAAAAATAAACGATATTATGTTGACATTACCTAGTTTTTGAGTTATTCGCTGTGTTGAATATGATTTACAAATTTATCTAATAACTACATAGTATAAAACAAAGTCGCTTTCTCAGTCCCTATATCCCTATGTACGGATCTTGATGCGCTTTATATTAGATAGAGTGATTCAAGAGGAAGGTTTTTATGTACAATACATGCATACTATGATGTATAAGCATTGCACCTATGCGAAGCCGGGGTGCGTCGCTAATAGCAAATAAAGCAGTTCCAGTGCCACACTAGATCATGTCGTGCGAGGTGGAGCGGCCACGGCGGCACTAGAGTTAGCGAGTGGTCGCGGTCGGTAATTAGTGCGCATCGCCTTTTCTATTAGAGCTAAAGTGGAAAATGACAAGTTGCACGCACTTGCTAAATTGTTATATGTTTATTTATGGGGTCACTACGTTCTGCTGTAGCCAAATCAAATTCTAGTTTGAAAGAATCTGGCTACCATAGATAGGTCCAATTGCGAGGAAAATCCCAACGTCATCCGTCAAAAAACACCATATTATTGTCTATTTAGTTGGGATATGCCAGTGTCCAAGATCGTTGGTGTCCTGCCGACACACCACGCGTGATCGCGTGCGCACTCCACTCAGCCGAGATGGCGCGCCGAACAACTCGACTAGCTTTACATCGATCATTATTTATTCACATTCCTATGTAATTTTGAGCACCCTGATACAATTAAGGCAGGTTCTTTCATAGTTTCTTAACCTTAATAAACTGAACCAGTAGCAATACCAATTATTTTATTAAGGTATTGATAGATCTGATGTACATCTGCGTCAGTTCCTCTTAAAAAATAAATATATGAGGATATTTGGTCTCTCGATAAAAAGGAAAACCCTAACTGTAGGTAAGTTTCTTCCTTAATTGAACGAAGACAAAACATAAATAATGACTGAGATGATCCCGGAACAGACAAAGTCATCAAACTATTAATTTCACACAACAAACGAATTTCAATCGAAGATCTTTGTGATTGAATTACAATGAATCAGCTCGGCACAATGTACCCGCGAAATGCGAGGCGCCCCAGGCGCAATGACCGGTTTTACATCGCTTTCTCTTTTTAATTAACTATCGATTATTGTAAGTGCCTGTCAATTATGAGTACCTAAGGCGAGTTTAGAATGTAGATAGGACGGTGTAATTGTGCGTTTTAGTTGTGAAATTAGAATGGAGATATGTCCAGGTCGTTGACATAATCGGTAAGGTTCACCGCGGCGCGGCGCGGCGCGTGACCGTCACGAGCTCACGACGCCGCCGCCGCCGCAGCCGCAGCCGAACCCCGGCCAATGCCTTGATGCTCCGACCGACACCTTATCAACCTTATACGTAGGTACTGCATTTGAAAATCAAAAGTATAGTACCTATCTACGGTATATTTAAGACTACAACTACAAAACGCACTTTTCTCACTCTTTTAGCACTAGCGGGTTGTTCGCTGCGGTGTTTACTTTCCTAACTGTGCAGTGATCGCTCCCGAATAATCTGATGTCACGCTCACGCGCAGATTACAGTTGGATTACCGGCCAGCTGTGAAACACCAGTTTCTATACTGTATCTGTGTGTATTTATGGTACCTACTTTCTATCTTACTTTCTGACTAGTAAATATACCATCTGCTATAATAGAACTCGTTACAAATATGTATAAATATACTTTAAATTTTTAAAATGAGCAAACGCCTAAAGACCCATGCCTCTCGCCCGTCCCGGCCGTACTCAGAACTGATGGGGGTGGAGCGGGCGCAACGCACTTAAACATACAATTTTCCCACAACATACACAGTTTACAATTAATGAAAAGTCACGACTACTAGGTACTCCGTACTCCACGTGACTTCCGCCAGCTTACCATTCCAATATGCACCTTATTGGTATTATCAAACGTCACTCAGAGAAGGATTTGAGTTCATGGAAGGCCTTTGCCCTGTGGCGGACACGCATAATATAAATAAAAAAGTAATTTGGCCAGGTGGTAGGTTCCTCAAGAGATCAAGCATTGCGGAGCGGAGCGTCGAGGCGAGGCGAGATATACTTGTAGTCGACGGGTTCAAATTAATAAGAGCCATCTGGCGCGATGTCACGGTTCGCGGACAACACTCTATAATTCCAATAGTGAGCACCGTCTTGAAACTATATATATTCTGACATTATACTACTACAAAGTCCTTATCCAATCTATAGCAAGGCTTTAAAAGCTGTGCCAGTTCTTATAACTTTTAATGACAATACACAAGTAATAAAAGGAATAGACCTTTTAAAATTGTTGCTTATTTTTTGATTGATTAGATAATTCTCCAAGAATGCTAAGTACATGTATTCGCATACATTCATATACTATATACATCGATATCACGTTTCAATAATGACACGTCCTGACGTGGTGCACAGCTGCAGCTCGCAGATGTGTGTCTGCACCGCACCGCACCGCGCCGCGCCGCATCGCATCGATTATGCACCGCTCCACTCCGCGACGCATCTCACGCTCAGTGGCCGGCACTAACCCCCCCTTACAGATTTTTTTTTTTTTTTTTTGAGATGGGGAAATCCTACATGGATACCCTCCGCCCTGGGGGTGAGCGGAAGGTTATGTGAGACTCCTACTCACTAAAACCCCACCGTGTCCCTTTGTCGCTATAAGCTGGGTATAAGGGTACGCCCGAGGCATGCGTCCTCGTACCCAGCGGCGACTTGGCCTGGTGCGCGGCCTCCTCGTCTAGTGAGCGTGGACCGGAGCTATGCCCACGCTCTGCCATCTATGAGTAGTGTGCGGGAACACACACACAACTACTCGAGCCCGAGACTGTTGAGCGACAGACTCCCCCGAGTCTGCCGCCCAAGGGCTCATGTGGGGGGAAGGCGGATGAATGCCGCCCTCCGGCGCCCCGTTCTCCTGCGGCGGATGGCCAGTGTGGTTGTTACCTCTCTGACCCTTTCCGCCGCCTCCTTCGCGAGCATTACTGTCTCGCAGAAGGAGTGGAGTGCGCCCCAGGACCTCTCGCTGTCGACGATCGAGCGGATAACGCTCGGCAGCGAAAGGTCATTCCCCACCTCGGCGCAAAGTGCGCTGCGCTCGCTTGCCCAGGATGGGCATTCTTCCAGCGTGTGCTGGGCCTCCTCCTCGAGACATCCGTCGCAGTGGTGACACTCGGCGGTCGGCTCCCTTCCGGCTATAAGACACAGATACCTCCCGAAACAGCCATGTCCCGAGAGGATCTGCGTCATCCGGAAGGTAAGTATTCCGTGTCTCCGCTCGAGCCACCACTCCAAGACAGGACGGATGGCCTCAATGGTTTTATGGCCCGCACTAGGCTGCTCAAGCCTGGTTTTCCATTCCTGGATCGCAAGCGCACGCAGCTGAGCTCTGCGCCCTTCTACTTCGCGTGGTGCTGGTCGTTGGCCCTGGGCCAGCGCCTCCTTGCGCCAGACAAAAACTGACGCGAGGGCTCTCGCCTCCAAGTCCCAGGGCAAAGAACCGGCCAGAACACACGCCGCCTCGGCGGAGATCGTGCGATATCCCCGTATGGCCCTAATCGCCACCACCCTCTGCGGTCTTCGCAGGACGGTGATGTTATAGCGATTTAGGGCTTCCGCCCATACGGGAGCTCCATATAGCACCATCGATCGCACGATCCCCATGTACAGCCGCCTACAAGAGACGCCCGGATGACCAGTGTTCGGTAGCAGCCGCCCAAGAGCAGCCGCCGCTTTCAACACTCTTGGCACCAGGCGTCCGAAGTGGGCTGTGAAATCCCACCGACTATCCAGGACGATGCCTAGGTACAACATCGTCGAACCGATGTCGATGCGGACTCCACTCACGATGATATGGGCATTCAGAGGTGGCGCACGCCGAGGCCCATGAAAACATAAAGCCTCAGACTTACTGAGTGCCACCTCCAAGCCCAACCGTCGTATCCGGCCCACAACTTGTGCCACTCCCGCAGTGGCACGATAGGCAGCTGTACCATAACAGGATGCCCGAGCCGTCACGAGGGTATCGTCAGCGTAACACGTAACGCTGACACCCCGCATGCACGGTACCCGCAGCACCCAGTCATAACCGATGTTCCACAGGAGTGGGCCCAGAACCGACCCCTGCGGAACACCGCACGACATAGCCCGTTGGCTCCAGCCCTCCTGGCATGGGTAGACCACCGATCTCTCCGAGAGGTAAGCCCCAATAATTTGACGCAGGTACAGAGGCACTCCATGATAACGGAGCGCCTCATGTATGCAACTCCAGGGGAGGGAGTTAAAGGCATTGGCAATGTCAAGTGACACTGCCAAAACTACCCCCCCGTGAGCAACTGCTTCCTGCGCCTGTGACCTAACTTGCAATATCGCGTCGATGGTCGACCGGCCTTTGCGAAACCCGTACTGACTCTCCGCCAGATTTGGACCCATCCCCTCTAGGTGCTCGACGATTCGGTTGGCCACAACTCTCTCAAAAAGTTTGGCAATATCGTCGAACAACACTACGGGGCGGTAGCCAGAGGGAGAGTCTGCTGGACGCCCTTTTTTACGGAGGAGAACTAATTTGCCTGTCTTCCACCCCTGTGGAATAATGGCTTGTGCCAGACAGGCATCGAAAAGCCTCCTCAATCGGCATGCCAGGGCGTCCTGGGTTAGGGCTAGAACCAACACGCGTCCCGGAATGCCATCTGGACCAGGGGCCGTTTTCTTGGCACTGAGTCTCAAGACGGCCGCACCTAGCTCCCCATGGGACACTTCCGGGACCGACATTGTCACGTCCAATAGTGGCACTGCAGATGACAAAACCATTTCAGGAGGTAGGTGATCGTCCCTGTGCGGAAACAGGGCCGAAACAACCTCCTCCCGGAACGCCGGCTGGAGAGTCTGTGTAACCGGGGGAGTCCAGGCGCGGAGTTTGCCCCTTACAGCCAAATAAGGCCTACCCCACGGATCACGGTTCAAAGACGCTAGCGATTCCTCCCAAGCACTTACTTTGGCTTCGAATATTGCCATCTGCAGTGCCTTTTTCAAATCCATATAGGCGGCGTATAATACAGCTTCATGTACCTCGTCTCTGCGCCTCCTCCTGCGGTGTCTAGTATATTGGCGTCTCGCCTCCACACAGGACTCGCGTAACTGCGCAATTTCGGCAGACCACCAATACACCTGTTCTTTAGGAGGACGATGGCCAGTCTGGGGCATGGACACATTGCAAATATTTGTCAATGCGTCCCGAAACCAGATTGCCTCGTCCTCTATCACCACAGGACTATCAGGCGCAGATGCCCAAGTCTGTACTATCGCCGCCTCTGTCGCTAAGTCCTTGTCGAGGGCTTTAAGTCGCCATGTCGGACCCATCCCCCTAGAGGAGCGGCTTTGGCTGTATGGCACTCTTTGAAGCAGAGTGGAGACATCAAACCTAATATATCGATGGTCCGATAATGTCTCCACGTCCTCCAGTACCTTCCAGCCTAGGACACGTCGCGCCAGGGTGGAGCTCGCAAACGAAACGTCTACAATTGATCCACCCTGAAACCGCACGCAGGTGTCCACCGCCCCGCGATTGAGGACCGATAGGCCATTAGTAAGGAGCCATTCCTCCAAGACCTCACCCCTTGCATCTGTTGCGGGAGATCCCCACGCAGTAGATTTTGCGTTGAAATCCCCAACCACTAGCACAGGGTGAGGATGGCTCCGTCCGATCTGGGTCCCAACCTCGTCGGGAAACCTTTAAAATTCGACAAGAGGTCTGTTGGGGGAAAAATAGACAGATATTATCATTATTTCCCCCAACAGAGCCGCAACGCTTCCTCTGCCCTTTGCTACTTTTTCAAAAGGAGGGGAGCCAGCGGCGCCCCGACGGACAATAGCTGCTAGGCCATCTCGGTCCCCAACCCAGTCATCGCCTGGGGGGATGCAGTATGGTTCAGCAACCGCAGCCACCTGAATTCTCCACTGTGCCATGCTCTGGATCAGTAAATCCTGAGCTCTGGCACAGTGGTTGATGTTAGCCTGCAGCAAAGGGAGAGAAGCCACTATACTGTCGACATATGTTCCACCTCTCCATTCGCTGCCGCGCTGGTGCTTGGCTGCGGGTTGACTGCAACCGCTACGGCGGCTTTAGCCCTCAACCTTCGTCTACGAAGAGCCCGCTTGCTCGTCGGCAGAGATGTCGTGCAAGACTTCCCTCCCATACTGTGGGCAGTAGGCATGTTCGCTGCCGCGCATACTGTACAGTAGGGCGTGCCCACACACTCCTGGACTTTATGGCCTAGTTGGCCACACCGGTAGCATTGGCTGCCACGATCCACTTCCGCTTTGCACTGCTCTCGGACGTGCCCTATCTCCAGGCACCGGTAACAGCGCATAGGGCGCGATGGCAGCAATCGTACGAGTGCCGATACCCAACCGACAAGCAAACGCCCTTCCTCTACAATTTTTTGAGCAGCAGCAGCAGGGCAGCTGACAACAATCGTGCCAAGGCCTGACCGATCCTTACGGATAACACCCGGCTTGATGGTTGCCTCGGAGCATCCACTTGACTTGGCTAGAGCCAGTTGGACATCCTCCGGGGTCACCGAATCGTCTAGACCCATAATGCGCAAGTCCACACATTTTATGGGTCTAGATACGACAACATCTTCCTCCCTCATGACTTCTTTCAGCTTAGCTGCCAGGTTGTCCGCGTGGGTGTCGCTATTTTCTCCCGACACCAAAAACATACGGGCACCGGTAGCAGCCACCTTGAAACGGAGGGCGGGGATTCCCATACTCGCCGGGTCCATTTTTGTTCGTGCCTCTTTAATCGTATCATCGTATGTCAGGCCTCTTTCAGCTGCACCCGGCTGCAGCTTGAGTACAACAGCCGCCATTCGAGGTACGCGAATATGATTCGGCTGAGACGTTCGATGTCGGTTTTGTTGTTGTTGCGTCTGCGGCTGCGGCTGTGCCTGCGGCTGCGGCTGCTGTTTGTAACGAGATTGCCCTGGAAGAGCACTCTGTTTTACTCCTCGCGCTGCCACTATGTTCCAGGATTCTCTAAGGGTCCTAGATGCTGGCGGCAGAGGGAAAGGCTCTCTGGGTGCGGGAAGTTCTGGTACAGGAAGAGGATGGGCCTTTCTTCCGTGCTTTTTCCTTCTTTCACGACGAGTTTCCATTCCAACAGGATTATCTGTTGTAGATACAGGACCCACTGGAGCGTCGGACTGAGGAGCGGGAATAGAAATCACCGCTGAAGAAGCTTCTCTAACTTGATCTGCCGCTAACGGGGGGCGAATCCTACGCTCTGGAAGCAATCTCCCATCCAACGCCAGCGATTCAAACCGAGCGCTCATCATAAGGCCGACCTGATTTAAAATTCCTCTGGTGATCTCTTCCGCATCCACCGGCAAGGAGACTGAAGGCTGCGATACAGCCGGTGCAGCCGGTACCTTCTGAACTCCCTGCACCTGGGCTCGGAGCTGAGCCATCTCCTGCCGCAAGCTTTCAATCTCCGATTTGAGACTGTCGTTAACTGCCTGCAACCGCCGAGACTCTTCATCAGCGGTGCGAGTCATCAAATGCTTTAAGCACTCCTCAATCGTTGTCGCGGAGTCTTTTAGACCACGGGCAAACGTTCCCTTCAGATTCTTGGATTTTGTGGCGACCTTAGTGATAATCGCCACAGAATCCGATACCAATTTTCCCATATCATGAGCCGTTAGGTCAATATTTCCTGACGGCATATTTTTGGTCGACCCTGCGGAGGAAACAATCTCTCTCGCCAGGATCTCCACTTCCTCTTCAGCTTGAAGCTCTGACTCGGTTCTCTTTGCAGAGCGAAGCTGATATCGAGTCTGAATAAGTTCAACCGGAGTGTGAATATTTTTTCCTCTTCGGGCAGTGGTAACTTTCCTGGGTCTAACAAATTCTTCACCAGACTCACTCTCATACCCGGAGTTGCGCGATCTAGACCGTTTTCTCCACAATTTCCCTCCAGATGAAGATGGACAGTCCGATAATACCTCCATGTCTTCCTCCACATTTTCACCCAAATGTTTTCCCCCCCTGTCCAAAACTGGAGAATTTCCACTAGACTCTCCAATAAAGCGAGTGTTGCCCCCCCCAGATACGATGGGGCTGAGTGCCGTGACACTAAGGGATTCTCCAACCAATTGGTTGGTACCCTCCTGGGTATTTGGTATTACATTCGCTTGTTCCATTTTTGTTTCCTTTTTTGGAGGGTGAGGTCCCTCAGATGACGCCCTTGGGACCGGGTTCACCCCGGCCATACATCCTATCACCAGGCGCCCGAGCTTAGGATTTGGGTAATTTTTTAGAGGGGTTTTCTTCCCCGCGATTCCGAAGAATCCCCGGGCTTGTCAATTCAAGGTTACGAGTTGAGCCGCCAATGGCCTATGCCCGACTGCCTGCAGATAGCTGACAGTCACGACGCCTCACGCGGATGTCTAAAGGACATCATATGACGTCCAGAAACGTCCCACCTTTGTGTCGTACTTAGTCTGGTCCCTCGCCCCAAGCCTCCCGGTATGGGTGACCCTGCCGCTAAAGCCTTGGGGTTCATCGGAACACGCAAGCCCCACCACCACGACAAGGTGACGACACATGGGGGGCCCTTACAGATTACCCCAACCAACGTGTTCAGGGTTGACGGTGTGGAATAAGATTTGGGAATTGTTACCCTAGTACCTACCTACATATATGGCTCTCTTACGTATATTACATAAAGTATGGATCATGATCTGGACTTAACTCCAAATCCCGACTCACCGTGTTAAGCCGCAGGACAATGGATTGTCTATTTGACTAGGTACTAACCAATTTATACCGCAGCGAAAACAGTGACATCAGATAGTCTGCCTAGTACCTACTACCCGTGGCTAATACAGCTTTCGTAGTGACAGCCATATTAGATTACGTGCATTCAGATTTCTACTATTTTCAGTGAAATGTCGTTCATATGTTTTTAAGAAAGTGTATTACTTGAATTATAAACCGTTGTGCTATGTAGGTAGAATGAGTGTGCTAAGATAACGTAATGAACGTGTCATTACCGACAACATACATATTAATGAGTGACATGCAAATAGAGATAATAAATGATGTGTGCCTTGCCCAGTGTGCGCACCGCTCCGCACCTCGGTAGCTGACATACTCGTACCGTCGTTCATATTGCGTTCTTAAATAAACACGTGTGCTCGTTAGAAATGAGCGATATTCTTGAAAACGCTAACCCTTTGTCTGGTCGCTTAGTAGGTAGCTGAGATGGCTATAACTAAAATTAAATTTAAATATTCAAGCAGAAACCTAATCTAGCACGAGATGTGCTGGACATTGTGTCCTGGCTATAGATAAACATTGCGCTATAATGCAAACGTTAAATACGTTTTAACGTGATTGAGCTGCACTATCTATTTGACGCGACGCGCGACGTGAATACATCCCTACGTGTCCGGTGACATGTCCGGCTCGTCCATGCGGCACGCTCCCGTCGCAGGGAGCTTTCCAGTCTAGACCAGACTAGTCACGTCCCTATATCGACTGAATTCGACTGTCACAATGTCAGGCGTCAAACTACGAGTACATCCATTTGTATTTAAAGCTCGCTGCTCGTACCATATAGGTACGTATTTAATTAGCGTTGGTTTGATATTGTTCAGTACGGCGACAGACAAGCGACTAGTTCATTACGCGAGGATGCGGGGCGGGACACGACTTGTGTCATGCTTGTGGCTGCCGCGAGCTAACAAAACCTTTGCCTGTGTTAAGCTATATCCGACTTTATGTCTAAGGGTTATTTTACCGTCACAATAATAACGTATATTATTATCTATCACGAAGAGACATTCCGTAGAGTCGGCGAGGTTGCGGTTAAGCTAGAATGAAAATGAGCAAATACCGATAATAGTATAAAGTGGGGCAAGCAGCAGCCCGGGGCGGCTGCGGCTGGGGGCTGGGGTTGCGCGCTCGGCCTGAGTGTGCCTTCATAAACCCGATATTCCATATAGGAAGAATGCGCGGCGCCCGCACTATTTAATTTAGTGTTGGCGCGGAGCTACATTACCTCACTCAGGGTACAGAAGTAAAATTTACGACCGTATTTTTTCTCGTTATAGTTTTTTTCCTAATGATGTGGATGGCTGAGCTTCACAGTGACCATATATCGCCGAGAATTGCGCTTTTTTATTCCTAGTATTAGATTTCTTCTGTTCAGTAGAGTGAAGCAGTTGGAAATAAACAAGCGTGAAATCATTTATCAGTTTCCTGTACACTTTTATAACCAGCTAATTAACCATGTTATGGTCAATCTGAGGTTAATTGATACTAACCGGGCCGACGCGGGCGAACGCCAGGAAATATAGTCATCATAAGTAGCCATTCGTACTAGCTTCCTGGAAGCTACAGTTAGGGGCTTGTTACTTAATAAGGACGTCTAATTGAATCACGACCGGTCGCTGGTTACCGAGAGACGACGCCGCGCCGCAGCGACGGGACGGAGCCGGGACGGGGCCGGGACGGGACCGGGCGGGGCGTAATTGACTCTTCAAGAATCACGGAGATCGAGTTACAACGCCAATAAAGTAAATTAGGTTATTCGAGATCTAAATAAATATCGCTTTTCATTCTTTAAGGATGCTGCGCTTATAGTGGTTCAGTTTATATTCTGCCTGGAGAAACAGTTTAAATAACATTGTCAAATAGAAGCCGTTGCTAAAATTGCAATCAATTAGCGTGAGATAAAAACTGTTGGATGGTTACAGTGGACTGCGATCATTGACTTGGCGATCAGTGTTATTTCAGCGCTCGGCCACACTCGGCCACGCTCGGCCATGCTCGGCTCTCGGAAGACAGGCATATTTTTTGTTATAAATACCAACGAACGAACAACACTGATTACTTTCGAGCAAAAAAGATGAGAGTGATTGCGAATCATTATCGTCATTGTGTACGAACTTGGAGTAGATATATATAATATATTATGCAGAGTGGCAGCGGCGCGGCGGCGAATACTAACTAACTACCACAACACTTATTCTCTCGGGTGTCCAATAACCACGTCACGTGCAAAGTCAACTCTTATGCACTAAGCGGTCAACAAATAAATAATAGACGGCGACGGCGGCGAAGGGCGCGCGCGCACGACTCGAACGAGCTGTCAATTTCATAACTGGAGCAGGACCGACGTGACGTGACGACAAGCGAGACGTAACGCATCTCATTTATATCTATAAATAAATACTTCATATTATACGCGCCTAAATTAGTTATTTGTGGCAGCTGTCAGCTATGGAGGAAGTAATACACACATTTTCAAACAGCACAGTAAATTACTGATAAATGAGATATGATAAACAAAGACACATGTGGAGTCGTGCCTGCAATTTCAATGTAGGTACTTACATAAATCGTCTGTAATGAAAGTGTAGCCAGTAATCCGCATGATCGTATTGAATTGAAATGAGGAGACAAGCGTGTAGTTGGGGGCCGCAGCTTTCTCACGCGGAGCGCTAAGCTCGCATACATTACACCGCCGCCCGAGCTGGTGCCGGCGCTGGCTGCTCCTAGTGAGTGATTGATTAACAATGCGCGCCACGCACCACGCACCACGCACCACGCACTCGCTCCTACGTAATCTGCGGTAACACACAACACGCCGCGCCGTGTGTGCGCCAGCGTGCGTATGTGTGACTCGCATCCACTAATTATTATGATTAGAATCTATTAATAAAGATATAAACAGCTCATTTTCAACTGACATGTGGTTTGACTGTTAAATGTTAGCGACTGATTAGATAGATATAATATGGGTTGTGTTGTGAAACTATTAATAACTGTTATTTATTTGGCACTGCAACTAGAAATGCTTCTTCAATAAATCGAACA
This sequence comes from Thyatira batis, assembly GCA_905147785.2. Classification (NCBI taxonomy): domain Eukaryota; kingdom Metazoa; phylum Arthropoda; class Insecta; order Lepidoptera; family Drepanidae; genus Thyatira; species Thyatira batis. The sequence continues at coordinate 12,340,207 of LR990489.1, forward strand.
AGTTTCCTTAATGCAACATGGGGGAAAACAACTGATAGAAATCAGGTGTTAGTAATGTTTACATGAGTTCGACTTTAATTGTTTTAATACAACGGGTGTGATTTATGTATAACATAATGTAGGAAAAAAAGATTTCAACGCGGCCTCTCTGTGTCGTTGAATTATTTACTTGACGCTTGACGATGTAGATAAGGCACTATCACACATCGCAGTCGTCGCAGTCGACGCCGACGGCGACGTGCTAACTTGTGATGCTTTCAACTATACAGAATAGATATGTACTCGTAACAGCGAGCTGCAACATGCAGATACAGCCGCAGCATCGCTACGTTGTATCTCTGGGGTGCTCTGTAGCGCGGGAGTGAGCAGACGCACCCGGCCGAGAGCAGGCGCGCATACTAATCGCAGGCAGGACAATAGATACAGTCGATGCACCCACAGCCCCAGACCCGGCCCTGGCCAGTCCGTGGCTCCGTGCACACATCTCCAGGAACTCACGACAGTGCGCCATCTGGTACGTACCTACTCGGAGATGGATGGATGAAACCTTCCTACAGCATACATATATATATGTAGTACACTTAACTAGTTTTTATAAACAACTGTTCATTATTTAAAAACTTTTCCTTGTGTTTATTATACTCGTACATTCGCACAGTGACTTGTGGTGTTGTGTAAGTTTGACCTTCTTTTCGGTATACATTACATACGGATACGGCGTGGTTTCACAATGTTTTCCGAAATTGCATTAGGTTATTCCATATATTTTATGATGATGTATCAACGGTTACTGATACAATATTTTATTTGGAACCACCATGACCACACCACACACACATGACTCAGTGTCTACTCGAAGGCAGAAAGTACGTTGGATGTGGTAGAAACGGATAAACAAAGCCGCCTAATAACTAATTCAACACGCTCGCAACAATGAAATACCTAGAGAGCTTTATCATTGAAAACGACAAACAATTTATAATTTTAAACTCTATCAACAGTTCCAACAAAGCGACCAAATTGCGTTAGTGAGAAGGGATCAAGTTAGCAATTTTGTTACGAAAACCCTACTAGTAAAGTTTGTAAATGTTTATTTAACTTCATAGTCATAAATAATTATGATACCTGCTCTGCTCTACTGTGCTGTGAACAATACCAGTGTCTGGTATTGATGTAAAGGTATTTATTTTTGTAAGTATATATGAGCTACCTGCCATGTCAACGTCACCCTCATTCATATAATTTAATCCTGCATATATTTTTGCAATCAAATTACCCACGTATTTTCTTAAAAAGCTATTCCGGTAAAGTTCTGTTGAATCGAAAAAAACGAAGATTCCCCACCCCCGCAGTACATTAGCCGCGAGCCGTTTTGAATTCTGGGGATACACAAAACGAATTCCCGTACCTTTTAACAATAGCTGCTGAGATCGCAGCGGCTGAATGCCGGTTGTTTTTGCAGCGCGCTCGACCAGTTTCGTGAATTGTTTTGTATGCAAAAGACGCATCGAGCCGTTAGCCGTAGCCCCTATTATCTCGGCCACATCTGTCGGAGCACCGTTTACAATATTACAACAAAAAAATACGTTTAGTATCAGACTTGTAGCGGCCGCCGGACCGATGAAAATTGCTGACACGAACCCACAATTGACTCAGAGGACATAGTCCTCAAATAAGCTCTGGTCGCTTTTACCTCAAACCTCTAGTTGTTGCCTGCGCAATTTTTGTCGCGGGTTTCACGACCTTCATTGTCTCCGGCGAAGTGGACCACTGACCGGATTGCTATTAGCGCTGCTCTGAGCTCAGTGTCAGTCTGCTCGGGCGAATTGTAAAGATTTCATTATGCAATGAGTCGTAATACTTTCTACAGTTGGAACGTTCGCTTCGGTTACTTACTTCGGTTCGGTTACTAGTATGACGCGTTGTTATCTAACTAACCTCCTCGGACGGCGCGGGGGCGGGGGCGGGGGGCAGGTGAGGCCCGGTGGGAGATCCTGGTGCGTCCGTGCTCCACGTAACGCAGCCATTGTTCGCTGGATGTGCTATTCGAGTCTACTCAATCGACATGTTGTGCAAGTCGAGCGCGCGGCCGCACTCGCATGTGCCGACACATCCGTAACGTTTCAACAATTAACGCAATCCAATATCGCCTGTACACTTTAAGATATAAAAATGTCTTCTACTGCGATTTTTCATTAAACTAGTGGCCTCCGGCGGTTTCATTCGCGTTCCCGATTCCGTTCTTCTATTTTCCCAGGATAAAAAGTATGGCTAAATCCAGGTAATAAAGTCTGTTCCAAAAACCGTTCGCAGTTTTGGGTGAAAAGGTAACAAACATACAAACTTCGCAAAAAAACAACTTTTTCGTACAACTGTATGGCCACTGGATTGTAACTAAATAGTAGAATTCATTTGAAAATATTTACAGTCTGACTTTGGTTGTGCTTTAGTTAAGGATAAATATAGGTTGTGGATCGAACTGCTACAAGGGTACTTTTATGCCTTAAAACTCGGGCATTATCAGATCCTTCCTTAACGAATAAGGTCTTGAACGAGATGTTATAATAATGTTAGTATTAGGACTATTAGGTATATGAACTTATCACAAATTAATAGGAATAAGAACAAGAATCACGCTTAATTCGTGCAATGATAAGTAATTAAGTACGTGATTAAATTGTAATTACAGTTTAGGTATTGAGTAATAACTAATAAGTACTTAGTCGTCGTTCTTAAAGTGTGTCGTATTATCTGTGTTAATGTACGAGGCTATTACAGATACCTACTCGTATATACAATCGAACACATCGCCAACACAACGGCAACGCGGCTGCACGTTTTGCCGAGAAACGAGGGCTAAGCCCGAGCCCGAGCCAGAGCCCGACCCACACCACTACCCCGAGCCCGAGCCCGAACTGCATATACGTACACCAAACGGCAACATTGTAACGCTCGTGGATTCATATGCCAAAACTGTATTATGGGCCGCTTGTGTCTACCATCCTATTACTGAAATCATTTTACTGAGCTGCACACTTTGCATGTAACAGAATGGACAACCAGTGCTTTGTACAGCGCTTACAAGCAAACTATTGATGGGCTTTAATAAACTTATCACCATTCCACTAGTAGGTCCTCCGGCTGCTCTGTTCCATACTCCACGTTTCTTCAGTCTGTCAGCACACACCTCACTTCTACATAATGAACGCCCGCGCCTGTCTGATGTGTGACCTCTTTTCTTACTCCTTAACAGATGCCTGTACTGTCTCGTTGATTAGCATGTTGCGTGTACTTAGACCCCAGCTAGGACCCAAACAACAATTTATGACACATAAATTTACTATTCATTTACAAATCCTTGAATCATTCCTTGAATTGATCAGTTGTGTACCTACCTGGAATTTGGTACTCAAAAGACAAGATAAGATTGTTCATTGAATAAGTAAATTCTACTAAGTGGGGTAGTTTTAGTTGGGTTTTAGAAAAATAAAAAATTTTAAGAAGATATTTCCGGAATACAAATGGGTTTCTGGACAATAGCTGGTGTTAATATTTATCATGTTATTATCATTTTTCGTTATGGATCTTTTGTTTAATGTGTGTCTCATTCATGGTTTAATTTATAAGTTGTTATTGCAAAGTTTTGTTAGAGTGTTATTCCAGATTGCCTTTTGTAACAGGAAACAAATAATTGAATAGCTTAGGATTTGAGATTTCCATTTTCGAAAAATACCTACTACAAGTACAGTTTTTAGACCGCGGGCGGCTGACGACGGCTTACTGTCATCGCGACGAACGAAATCGACGGTCGGTACCTACTTAGTCAGGAGGAAGGCCATCGCGACGAACAAGCCTCAGCGCCATCAGCCACCGAGGTTACTTCCACCGAGCGACAGTGTCTCTATTTTTTGGTGTGGGCAAGTTACATAACGATGGGTACGCGCAGAGTTTAGTTTTGGACAATGATTTATGCGTACATCACATAAAGTGTGTCAGATGTCAGCTATCGGCTGGTCGTCTCATTTGCGGCGCCTGCCGAAGCGAAGTTATGTTAAAAGCTGCGTTATCAGCAGGGCTCGGTGACGTCAGCGCCGAGACGGCCGCGTGGCGTCGCCGCCTCGTCGCCGCCGCGTCGGCGCGCACGCACTGCGCCGGCGACGACAGGCGCGCACCCCTAATGAGCACGAAAAGCAACAAATGAGCTTTTTATTACAGTTTTCCTTATAGATTCTCGAGGTGATTGACGTCAAAATTTGCCTTTCTTATAATTGGTACCCGTACCGTATATCCTATTACCTATCGCCCTCGCTCTATAGGTAAATGTGGCATGTATCACATTCATTATTTACAATTTAATCTTGTGTCGAGTATGCTTTATAGTGCGACAGTATTCAATAGTTAACTTCGACAACGATGTAGGCACGTTTTGAAAGCAATTTCCGTCATGACGCGGCTCGGAACTACGTGACCCGCCGAGTTACATAACATTTCTAAATTCCCCAAATTATAAAAAGCTATGAGAGCGTCAAACCGGTTCCAAAACACGAATGTCATCATGACTAGGCGTACGAACGGAACGTTTTCGACTTTCATAGTGATCTTGCATCAAATTGTTCGAACCTAGATAGGCATTTAGGAAGGTCAATAGTGCGAAATAACCAGCAGATCGAAGGGAAACAGGAGACCTTCGACGAGCACATTGCTGTATACGTTACCGCCCCGCGCGCCGCGCCCGCCGCGCCCGCCGCACTGTTCGGGACATTCGGAACGTTCACAGCTGTCTGTACACAACTGCTCTGCTCAGAGGGTTTAATTAAGCCTTATTCACAGGTTCATATATGTATATGCTTCAGGCTTCATTTGCGCTATAACACTAAGTAGACGTATGAACATGTTTAGGTACGTATCGACTTACGCATCACTACCAACTGTTCTTCATATAAGAAGCTGCTAATATTAACTTACCACCACCACCTTATTAGTCTAAGATACGTAGAAGATTGACCTTCACCGATCGAGTATCCGAATGAAATGGATTTTTTATGAAATAAAATATGTTGACAAAAGTAACGTTAATGAGTTGCCTAAAAAAATCTGTTCAAGGCTATGTTGAATTAACAATTGAATAATTTTTTTTTTTCGATATCTTCACCGATGTTGTATCCGAATGAATTTAACACTAATCGAAAGTATAAAGCCTTTAGAATATGCAAGCATACGGTTGCTTATGTTTTTTTGTTCAAGAGTTTACCGTTGCCAGGTTTAAATAGGTGTATCGGAAATGATATCTTCACCGATCGAGTATCCTATTCAATTATACATCAAAATAAAGCTTATACTTTTTGCGAAACGATGGTATACGGTTGCCTACGAAAATCCGTTCAAGAGTCATGGTTGCCAGGCTTTTAAATTTATAAATTAAGGACAGTCTATCCATTAAATTCGGTGCGATAGAAGGAGACGTAGCGCAGGAGCTGCTCCCTCTACGTCAATCGTTTGAAATTTGGCGAGAGAGAGAGTCTATGCGTAGGTACCTACTATCAAATGCGACAGAAATAGACGCAGCATAGCAACTAGGCCCACCTTTTGAGACTTATCGCAGAGACCGCGCCTGCGCTGTGCGGTAACGGTAAAATGTTAGTAAATACCTACTAACCGTTATTTTGAAGCAACTGACAATATACTCTAAATGTATTTCAAATTAAAATATGATTTAAATAAAAATATAATTCAAATGTAGGTATTTAAAATAAAAATATAATTCGAACAAAAATATTTCTGGGAGTTTCTCCTTTTTGGACTCAATCGACTTATCTCCCGAAGTAATTAACACCCGTATATTTTTTTTTTGCAAATGTCTCACATTTTTGTTTGAAAGTAGTAATGTGTATGTAGTAAAGTGTAGTTTCATGTTTTTGTTTATTAAAATTTATATTTGTCTGAATCATTTTCAAAATATTTTCATTGATTATAATTTTTTTAATTCATTTACCAAATTTTTCTTTCCATTATAATTTTTTTCTTTGAAATATATTTAATTTCTTTCAAAGTAAAAGTCTAAGATATTTATTGCATTACAGGTAGGTACATTACATTAGATGTCATAACATAATTGAGGTCAGCTGTAATATGCCGAGTAGGCGTGCAAAATTTATTTAATTATATTATTATTCAACTAGATTGTTATGTCAAATTATTAATTAGATTTATATCAATATTGACAGCCCGGTTGGCTTTGTGGTTTGTGAGCCTGACTTTCAAGCCGCGGGTCGTGGGTTCGAATCCCACCCAGGACAAACATTTGTATGCATGAATATGTCTGTTTGTCCTGTGTCTGGATGTAAATATCTATATAAGTATGTATTTAAAAGTATTATATGTAGTATATCAGCTATCTGGTTACCATAACACAAGCTCACTTTGATGCTCAATTTGGAATCAGATTGGCCGTGTGTGAAAAATGTCCCAGGATATTTATTATTTATTTATTAATATGCTTTACAATACAAATTGTATAGCACTATGTACTTTCCGTGAGGTACTCATTAATTGAATAATATGTCCTATCAATAAGGTACCTACTCGAAGAGTGACCTTTTAAATGAAACATAGTGACTATACTTTATTTTTACAAGTATGGGAAGCTTGTTATATATGTATGTTGGATGCCATTCCCACGACATTTTTGCTAAATAGTGCCGTTTGATGAACTTTTGACCGTATCTTATACCTACATATGTCGAGTATTTTCGAAGGTTTCAAATAAGTGCATGTTTTTTTTATAAATAATAATTAATAATAAATAAATAAATATCCTGGGACATTTTTCACACACGGCCAATCTGATTCCAAACTAAGCAGAGCTTGTGAATAAAGATATTTACGAAAGTATAAAGCCTTTAGAATATTTCATTTCATATATTTGTAATGAAGGTAACGTCATTAAACGAAGTTCTTTAAATAATGGCTTGCAGCTATCTGTTTTCTGTAATTTGCATATTGACCTGACACATTTCTTCTGAGCTTTGAAAGCTCCGTCGAATTTCCCTAGTAAATAACACTATAACGCAGAGTAGATGTAACATACGCATGATATGCTGATATTACTGTTTGGCGATTGACCACTCCAGCAAGTCTATATAACGCGTATGAATATCGAATTAGCTTATTACATACTAGACCAACTTGTGCCTTCCAAGTCATATTATTATCAAATTGAACACCTAAAAATTTTCATAATCAAAATATTTTTTATTCAAAGAGGCCTCAATAAAGCACTTATGAATAGTCACTATTAATGCTCGGTTCTGATAGTAGTTTTTACTGAGAAGAGCCGGCAATAAACTCAGTAATTACTCTTGTAATGTCGTCTTTGTACTATCTATATCTTTCAAACAAAAATGTGAGACATTTGCAAAAAAAAAATATACGGGTGTTAATTACTTCGGGAGATAAGTCGATTGAGTCCAAAAAGGAGAAACTCCCAGAAATATTTTTGTTCGAATTATATTTTTATTTTAAATACCTACATTTGAATTATATTTTTATTTAAATCATATTTTAATTTGAAATACATTTAGAGTATATTGTCAGTTGCTTCAAAATAACGGTAAGTAGGTATTTACTAACATTTTACCGTTACCGCACAGCGCAGGCGCGGTCTCTGCGATAAGTCTCAAAAGGTGGGCCTAGTTGCTATGCTGCGTCTATTTCTGTCGCATTTGATAGTAGGTACCTACGCATAGACTCTCTCTCTCGCCAAATTTCAAACGATTGACGTAGAGGGAGCAGCTCCTGCGCTACGTCTCCTTCTATCGCACCGAATTTAATGGATAGACTGTCCTTAATTTATAAATTTAAAAGCCTGGCAACCATGACTCTTGAACGGATTTTCGTAGGCAACCGTATACCATCGTTTCGCAAAAAGTATAAGCTTTATTTTGATGTATAATTGAATAGGATACTCGATCGGTGAAGATATCATTTCCGATACACCTATTTAAACCTGGCAACGGTAAACTCTTGAACAAAAAAACATAAGCAACCGTATGCTTGCATATTCTAAAGGCTTTATACTTTCGATTAGTGTTAAATTCATTCGGATACAACATCGGTGAAGATATCGAAAAAAAAAAATTATTCAATTGTTAATTCAACATAGCCTTGAACAGATTTTTTTAGGCAACTCATTAACGTTACTTTTGTCAACATATTTTTTTTCATAAAAAATCCATTTCATTCGGATACTCGATCGGTGAAGGTCAATCTTCTACGTATCCTGTACTATATAGGATTAAGAGTTTTCTTCAAAAACTGAATAACATTTTTATTTCACGAAATTATTTTTTATAATTGGATTTAGTAGGTAGGTACTTATAGGATCGGTGACAAAGTGCTTTCATAACCCTAAATTCACATTGCATTATAGGATGCCTTCTCTTTATGTAATGATCAATGTCGTGTTTGTATACGATCCAGCGTTAACTTAGCGATTACTCATACGAATCATTTGTGTGTTCGTGACGTACGGTATCAGTACATTTCCTGCGGCTACAGCCTCAATCGACCCTATGAACAAACAAACAAGACGGGTTGAAACTATTCTATTGTACTTATTTTTCCGCTGCACACAGTAGGTACCTGTGAAAAATGTCCTTAAATGATCTTGTGTGAGGAAACATCGTAGTTCAAGCGCAATCTAACTATATTCTAAAGTAATTCATTAATTTAACGGCTGGCTGGTTCGTAAGTGGGTTACGTTGAGCAGCGTCGCCGAAGACGAGATATCGTGAACAATTAATTGTAAACACCATTATCTACTGAGCCAAGGAGAACGCGAGGCAGGCAGGGCAGGGACGACAATGCACCGCCCGCGCCCCCCGCGCCGCCCGCACCGCCTACTGACGTTTAATTAGGTATCTATATTATATCATATGCATTTATGTTTAGTATTGTACGTGTGTGATGCTCCGAGGATCGGCCTTTGTTATCGGTATCGACTGACTATTCATTAGTAGGTAATAATGTTATTATGATTTTACTCATGCAATACACAACGGCACGGTCACACTTCACACATTGAATACATCGACTGAATGGACCACAGGTCGGGTACCTTCCTGGATTACTATTCGTAGCTTTAGCTAGTAACTAATTAGTAATCTGTGGTTATCCGGTACAAAGATGATGATATTCCTTCTGCTAGATCTGTCCGCATAAGAACCTGTTACAAATGTATACGAGAGCTTTGTTATTATATGACATCGGTTTTATTTACTTTGAGTGATTTACTCCACAGAATGTTATACGAGCAAAATTGGATACCTACAGCATTTGTTGATCAATTTATAAACTAATTACCGACCTCATTTTACAAACTTGTTTTGAAGGTATTAATGTAGTGTTGTAAGTCGTGAGTCAGCGGTCGGTAGGTACCTACATACATACACAGTAGTAAATGACATAGTCTATTTTTGGTTTCCTATTTCCCGAGGTGGCGGCGCGCGGGGCAACGGTCACCGCCGCGGCGCCGCGCCGGCCACCGTGCTCGCGACGCGACGCGACTCGACTCACTCCTCGATAACGATATTTTGTCAACGTTCGCGATAACTCGTTCTGTATAAATTAGTCATGTGTCATCTACAGTTCTGCTAAATATTCGATAAGCTGTCGTGAGACCGTTGTATGCTCAGTAGGGTCATTTTGTATCGGCAGTAATCGAACGACTTGACATTTACGGTCAACGGCGCACCACCTCCGGCGCGGGCGCAGCGCACTGACATTCCATAACCGGCCATACTCTGTATGTGTGTGTGCGTTTGTGCGGGTTTCTGACTGCGGACGCGAGCAAGGCAAGGCTGTCCGCATACCGCGGCACTGCACTGGCACTCTGGCCGCACACACCCGCAACGCCTAGTGATGTAGTGGTGGCTGGTGGCGCACGGCGGCCGGACTCGAACTCGTTGCATAAATGCTATAAAGAGAACGCACGCAAATTGCACCTGCGCCGCCTCAGCCGCCGCGCCCCGCGCCCCGCGCCTCGAGCTCCGCGCCCTGCGCCTTCTCCAATGAACAAAGACGTGGATCAAAATGCGTTAACCCCGTAGGTTAACCCTAATAGATGTAGTTTTAAGATAATTTCGGCGACTTATACTTATACTTAGGTTCACTTATTTGTTAAAACTATGATAGACAGACAAGATATAATACTTAGATCAATACATATATTTAGGTAGGCAGATAATCCGTGACCTGTTTACTGAAGTTGACTTTGCAGTTCCAGGAACCTTGAGACCACTTTTGTTAGCAGATTTACCCACCATAATAGCTTAGTCGAAGTACCTGTTGATGGAGTGCGAGCGCGCCAGGCCAGCTTACCAGGTAAGTAATGTTGACTCTGGTGATTCCGCGAAACTTTCTCAAAACAATGAGTCGAAGAATGCGGGCTGTTATCGGCCATTAGCGGTCGTCGGTGATTGCATTGTCTCCGGAGTCCGGAGTGCGGCCGGCGGCCCATTCTCGGAACGGTCGGTGTCGCGGATGCCGCCGTCCGCGTCGCCGCCAACCGCCAACCAGGTCGGAGAAAGCGACCCGCCCCTCCGCCGCCGCCCCTCGCACCGTGCGTGCATGTTCCACATGCGCCTACGTCACTATGCTCTCGTTAATACGCGTATTATCGAGAATAAACAAAAATATTAAATGACTTTTGGTCGGATACTAGAATAAATGGTTGTATTGTAGAATTGTAGTGACTACATTAAGACTGTGAAATGTATGCACTAGGACTAATTTCTTACACGGGTAAATATGCTGTGAGTTGTAGATACAACCAACTGTCACGGCGCGGCGTCGTACCGCTCAAAATTATGGACAGTTATTTCATGTACCTATTGGGCGTACAAGTCGAAGGTCGACAGACTTCAGACATCAAATACACTACACCTCTTTCATCATGATGCCTTATGCGTGGCCAGTACAGTGGGTGGATGAATGGACATGACAGTCGCCAGCCGCCGCGACGGCCGTGGTTATGCGATCGGAATGCGCCGCGCAAATTCCACCGAAAGTAAACGTTTCAGTGAACTCGCCTCCCTCCTCCCGCCTCCCTCTTCCAGCCGCCCGCCGCCGCCGCTAGCCGGTCACATACATACATAAAAAAAATTTTTGTCAGTGCTCTGTACATCTCTCCTCGTTAACGCTTTCTAAGAGCCTCGAATAGAAGTAAGTGCACAGCGCGTAAGTAGCACATGACTAAAGGTGAATATTTTCTAGCACAGATTTTGCGTATCGTGTTATTTAGTACATACCTACCTTGCAAGTAAATTGCTTGACGAAGATGTGGCGCGACCGCACGACGCGGCTGCAATTATTGCCAATTGACCGGCTCGCCCTCCCCTCCGCCCCCTCAGCCGCCGCGCCGCGCACGCCTGCCGTTCTGCGAATCTGACACAATAGGTGGTTCACATACGTACACAAGGTGCTCCGTGAGGGGACATCTCTCACCCACAGCTCCCTGCACACTCCCGATATTCTTATACCATACCTTATTTGTGCCCTATTCCATAATCTAATGAAAGTTACTATGTAGGTAGGTACTTCATTTCATTAAAACTTACTGCGTCGTAACAACTATTAGCTAGTTAGTACTCACCACCGCTCCAGACGCTGACTGGGCCTGGGCTGACTGGGCCGCAGACGGTTCGACCTCATCCCTCAACAACATTCAGTTCGTGCAACTGCACGGTAGGCAACTGCCTACCCTAGGGTCGAGAGCCCTCAGCACTCACAAATTTGCTCACCTAAGGGTGTAACAAAAGCCGAGCCATCCGGCCTGTTCATTGACAGTTAAATATTCAACACACGGTGCTCCGCGCACACCTTTGTTTTGCGTGTCCAGTCCAGGTTTGAGGTAGAACGATTAGAATGCGTGATCAACCCATATTTGAAGCCCGCGATGAGTTTTATTTAAGTGCTAAGGTTTGTTTATTGTTAAACTCCATGTGTCAAATGGGCACCGATCAATATATATAACAAAAATACAATTAATGATATTTTCCACTCCGCCATATGTTATTAGTACCAATCATGATTGGGATGTAGATATTTTTCAAGACTACAAGTTCTGGAATTGAAATGTTACTTTTATTCGTCCACACACACGGTATCGAGTTCTGGGGAACGGAGTAGTGTGGACGACACTGGTATATGATCTGCAGGGCGGGCATGGTAGCAAGCGGTTACCGTAGCCTACGGACGCTTGCACCGCCGCGCCGGGGCGCCACTCACGCGTTGGATGAGTTCCAAATGCGAGCCGCAATCGAACATGATTACCTCACATTCGATTCGATTACATTACACTTTTTGTTTGCCGCACGGTGGGTAGGTGCTTGGGTTCACCATTGCCGAGTGTTTTATTTTATTATCACACTTAATTATTTATTTGGAGCTCGTCTGCAGAGTGGCCAGTGTTATTGTACTTTTTGTGAAACGTTATGTAACTTTATAATCTCTCTACTTTCCCGTCCCCCAGCTTTTTCACTGGCGTCTTGACTAATACCTAATTAGCGGAACATTATCGATCAGTTGCTTTGTTTTTCGTAAATTTATTCTCTCTGTCTATTCGCCAACTTCTTACGACTGAAATGTGTTCAACCTATTACGAAACCATCCACTGATGATTTCGACTATACTCCTCTTCGGTCAGTGCAGTCGGTCTGCATCATTGTTGCCGAAACTGCAACCGTGGCATTAACGTGGTCATTAGCACGCGGGTAGGGAGGTGTGGTACGAGTGAGGAGGGTACACGAGGTCGCGACGCCACCGTGACTCAGCTGCGCCGCGCGCCACACACGCAAGGACTTGTTATGCAAGCTCGGGGCTCCAGTTACCTGTCAATAATTTTTGAAAGTCGGCGAACGATGCCATATGCTACACATAGCATATTGATATAATGCCTCCGTGTAATATTGATACCAGTGAATTTATTTATTTATACATTTTTCTTAAGGTTTCATATTACTGCGTATTTAATGATATTGTTATAATTTTTTTAGAACACAAAATCGCTGTGGCAAGTTTCTTTTTAATCTCGTCAGCCGTTTTACTCGTCGATTCAGAAACATTCGCGTTTATAATTGAATTTGGAAGTGAAATAAATATATGGCTGTAGTATATATATAAGCAGTTAAATTTGAAGCCCTCTGTCGTCTAAAGATCGTGGTATTGCGATTTGTCCGGCGGACGCGGCGCGGCGCGAGGTCGACGCTCCCGCAGTATTATTGTTTACGCGACAAGGCCGCCGCTCCGCCACCGCTCCGACGCCGCTCCGCCACCGCTCGCTGCCCGCTCTTACCACCTACCATCACCAGTTCTGAGATTATTGTTAATCTGTCATACTAGCTTTACACTCTGGGCTTGACGACTTGAGGCCAACCAATCTTTCCACTCAACGCATAAATACTGGATGGGTTTAGTTTAGGAAACGACTAGGTATAAAAGGAAATTCTTTTAGACCAAATAACAATCGAAACTATTGTAGAACCACTCGGCGAACCTACCTAGTGGCCCGGCCGGCGGGTCGAGGCGGGGCGGGGGTCGAGGCCGAGGGCGCGCGATAACCCAATACATACCAATGTACTTACTATCAGCCCTTTATCTAGCAGCCGCCGCCTCAACTGTGTGTGACTCAACTGTATCTATCGAATAACTCCACGTTTACTGTCCACGTCACTGTCACACATTATATTTCTTCCTTAAGTCCTAAGTAAATCTTCGAAACTTCGAAACACTCAATGCAAAATTTTCATAAACCGTGACTTAATAGTACGATTATTGTTGTATCTAATTGAGTGATTAGACAATTACAGCACTGTTTCGCCAAGCCCGTTAGGTAGGTATGAAATGAAATATATTTAATCATTCAAATAGACCTTCACACACACATGTGAAACGTCGACTCTAATGATCATTCGGAAGGTTCCTTTTGCCGAGATGTAGGTAATACTTATTGGGTAACCAACCGACACTGCGACACATCCTTGCGAGCTTAAACGTTATTCCCCATTCGGTTTTGTTTGTCATCAATGCGGATCTGTTCCTAAATGTTTCGTGAATCACGTAAGGGCGCGTCACACACGTGATGTATTGTAGATCGTGTAGAAAGCGGCTCCGGCTGCAGTAGATCGCGTGCGAGCCGCCTTCCCCAGCGACGCGTTCCTCTCAACAAAAGACATAAACGCGCGCGCTCCACTTATGCTAATTCATATCTAATGTTTTGAACAACCAATTTTCGAAATAGAATATATATTTCGTGTGAGCTTGAAGATTAAAACGTTATTAGTTATCTCCATATCGGTTTTTAATTAATATATTAACAAGAAATATTCCCATTTTGCATAGTGAACGGCAATTAGGTGCCGTCCTGAATGGAACTGGATGCAAATTAAACAAATACGTTACTGTTTCACGATTTATTTTTTGTTGAACAGCCAATCTAACAGGGCAAGAGATTCACTGACGACCTCGTCAGTCGTCGATCGCACAGATACAGTCTGTACACAGGTATATATGATTATACGTACACGTATACACATCACCTCGTCGATACACACGGTGTCGCGCGGACACGAGCACTCATACGACAACACGAACCGTAATCGTCAACGGAAATACAAAAATAATACTGAAGAATAAATATCGAGTACGACTAATTGTACATTAAAGCTCGTCTGGCGGCCCGTCGCGACGGCCGGGTCCGCCCTCACCACTAGTTCGGTCAGTCACAGGCACAGTCGCGGTCACCACGGCTACTCGCGAGCACTCAGCACACCGTCTCCATGGGGATGCGCGGCGCGGGCGCGGGGGTCGGCGCGGGGGCGGGGGCGGGGGCCGGCGCGGGCGCGGCCGTGGTGTGCGTGAGCGACTCCCCGCACGAGGGCAGGTGCGTGGAGGAGTGCGTGCCGCCGCCGGGCGCGCCCGCCTCGCCGCGCCCGCGCGCCCAGCACGCCGCCGCGCACCGCTTCAGCGCGGCCCACGCGTGCGGCTGGCAACCCACCACCAGGAATATGAACACGCCCTGCAGCGCGTTCAGCAGGTCCGTCGCGTACCACACGTAGTCCGGCCCGCCGGCCGCCCACGAGAGCACGTCCGCGCCCCACGTCACGCCCATCACCACCACCAGCTTGGCGCACACGCGCCCCAGCGCAGCCCTGGACGAGAGAACAGAGTTAGCTGCGGACACAGAGGGGAAAGGAGATCGCGGCGATGGTAGGTAGGCACTGACCTCTCGGAGGTGGACTTGACCTCGTCGCGCCGCCACAGGCCGCAGGTGAGCTGGCGCGTGGTGGAGATGAAGAGCGCGAGGTTGACGAGCAGCAGCACGCCGACGGGCCCGAAGAAGTAGACGAGGATCTCCATGTCGCCGTAGAACCAGCAGCGCTGCACGGCGAAGCGCGGGCGCAGGAAGGGCGCGGCGGCGGCGGCGGCGGGCGGCAGGTGGTCCAGCAGCGCCGCCGCGCCCGCCACCACCAGCGGCCCGCCCCACGCGTACACCATGTACACGCGCAGCCGCCACGCCTCCTGCCCGCGCTCCAGGCTCGTCGGGCGGAAGTCGCTGCGCAACCACAACACACGTCAACCACACCACACCACACCACACCCACCACGCCACACCGAGGCACGCTCCCGCAGGGGACACACTCAGTTGAGTAAGTGTGTAACAGCCATCAGAGGCTAAGCTAACACCTTGTAGTGCCGTCAAATAGAAAAAAAAACGCACGAAAGCATCTCAGCCCGAATCAAAAACGCTCAAACTATGAGGACTCGATGTAAAACAGTTTATTTTCGATAATCAAATCTCAAGCGGAATAGAGTAATTGAAATAGAAATTACTGACTCAAACTCTCGTCGCCCTTTAGTGTGTGTAAAATTGTAAATAAATATTAATTCGTGATCTTTCAGAAAAAGGGCACTGTCAATTCGGACCCGTCCGTGGAACATGAGTGGATCGAGTAAATATTATGCTTGAACTTGGCTTGACACGCTGGGTAGCGTGTCTAGGTATATTGTGGATTTCCAAACATTTGTTAAACATTAGACTAGGTACCTATATGCAGTGTTACAGCTAGCGTTGTGAGAAACCAAAGCTACTTATCTTTATCTACATAAATGCACTATGAAAGACTAGAATAGACTTCCATTTTTGGATATTATCCTTAGGTATGCTGATTTTCTATTAAGGTTTTTCTCTTTATGTAGGTATCTACAGTTCACATCTCGACTCGTCCACATCCTAATCACCCAGTATCGGAGGTCAGTTGTAGGTACAACTGACCTCCGATTTTAGCTTCATCAAATAATTTAGGTACGATTCTCGCGGAAATCTACGGCACTACGATTAAGCTATTTTGGATCGATGGGTAGGTACCTAGGATGTTCAATAACCATTTAGAACTACACCGGACGGACAGAGCAGAGTATAACTTCGAGCCAATTTAACTGTTGCGGCCTGTTCGTCCACGAAACGTATACCTATTTACGAGATGAGCTGAACGTGTGGTCAAAGATAGTACTCACCGGAAAGTCCACCATATATTGAAGCACATCGTGTTGAGCCAAAAGAACGCCGACAGGAACAAGAAGTGCATACAGACGGCTGCACCACACCGCACGGCACATGGAACAACAAACCGTTCACGATTATAGCACTACTGTCGATACGGATCACCGAGTGACGTTCACTTGTGTATGGCGAAACGGTTCTCACCGAGCGCGCGGCACAGCGTGGTCGGCACGCGTCCCTCGGCGAGCTGCGTGGCGGCGAGCAGCACGTCGCCCAGCATCAGCGCCGCCACGTAGTGCGTCTGGCAGCGCCAGTGCAGCGCGTGGTGCGCCGCGGGCAGCGCGAACCCCGCCGCCAGCGTGGCCGCCAGGAACGCCGCGCCCACCGCCAGCCCCGCCCCGTACAGCGCGTGCCGCGTCGCCGTCGGCCGCTCCGAGCGCGAGCGCGCCTCCGCCTCGCAGGCCAGCACGCGCGCGCCGCCCTCGCCCCGCACCGCCTCCGCGCACCACGCGCCGCGCGCCAGCACGCCGCCGCCCGCCGCCAGCGCCAGCGAGCCGTCCGCCGCCAGCCGCGCGCCCCGCAGCACGCCCGCCACCGCGTACCGCGACCCGCCCGCACCCGCGCACGCCGGCCATCCGCCCATCACGCTGCTGCCGTTGGCCAGCGCGTCCAGCTCCTCGCTCGCGGCGCGCGCCAGCTCCGCGTCCTCCACGCACCGCGCGCCGTCGAACGCGCGCCCGCGGGCGCAGCACTTGGCCGGCGGCAGCACCACGTCCTCGGCGCACACTAGCGCGGAGCTCGCGTCCGCGCAGTACCGGCTCGGCGGCAGCGCAAACTCCGTGCCGCGCACCATGATGGAGCCGTTGTTGGCCAGCAGCACGTACAGCGCCGCATGGTCCGGCACCACGCGCAGCACGTCACACGCCGGCACGGCGGAGTCGGCGAGCCGCCAGTGCTGCGGCACGTAGCCGAGCAGCTTGGCCCGCGCGGGAGCGAACACCCTCGGCGCCCAGGCGGCGGTGCCGGCGGCGGTGGCGGCCGGGCGGCAGAAGGCGGCGACGCTGGCGGCCGGCAGGGTCATGCTGGCCAGCGCGTCGTCGCCGAGCCGGTGGTCGGGCGGGCAGCAGCGCGGCACGGCCACGGCCTCGGGCCGCGCGGCCGGCGCCGCCGCCCAGCACGCGCTCCACAAGGCGACCCACACGTATCCGACTACCAGCGCGAACATTTCGAGTTTGGTCGTTCACCTGTCGCGCCGTCGACGGGAAGGCCGCAGCATTGCGCGAGCTTAGAACTGGCCGATCTTAGAAAATATCACATAAAAGTCACTTCGATTCCGAATTGTTTTCAAAGATGAACACGATAATAAATAAAGTAGTGTCGAGCGCGTAAGTAAACACGTGCGCGAGTGTTCGAATACGAGAGTGCGCGTCCTCTCGCTTCGAGGGCTTGCGGGAGACTGCCGGCGGCGCGGCTCGCTCCGACCGAGCGGCCGGTGGCGCGGCGGCGGCGGCGGACCCGCGCCGCGGCTGCACGCCGATAGGTAGGTTTATTAAAGTAATTATGCTTTTTCCCGTTACATTTTATGATTACTATGTAAACAAAATCATAATCAGTGGCCTTCAAAAACACCAAGGGACATTCGACTAAACCGAAATAAGCAGAGCTTCATAAATACGTAAGTACCTACCTACCGCATCGCATTATTTCAGACATTTATAAGGAAGACCAACAGCTAAATACAATAGTATAGATAAAAGAACAGAAAATGTGAGAGCCATTTATAGGTCCTCACCAAAAACAAAAAAAAATCTAGGAAATACCTACCTATTGTTATAGAGTAATAAATAGGAATTTTAAATGTGTACCTACACTTGTCATAGAATATGTGAAACATTAATTCAAAATACATTCGTAGCTCTAAATGGACTATCCTTGGCCATCGCATCTGCGTCACCAATACGCAGGTCATATGTAAGTAAGTATGTGTACTTATATTTATATAGAAGAACTGCAGCATATTTGAAATAGTAAGTAGGTAGTTATTTGAAGATGAATTAAAAGAGAAACGGGACGGTTCAATAAAACATACATGAAAATGACAAATTATGAAACTTTAGTAATAAAAACAATCCAACGTAACAAAAACCAGCAAAATCTTATCAAAATGTCTATTAAACTAAAAAAACTCCATAATCGAGATTAAGCTTAGGGTGCAGGTTATTTGGAATATAGCATTCCCAACCCCAGGAAATTTTAATGTGTTTTTGTTATTTTCTGATTGCCTTTTCCCTTCTTCTATGATCTGTTTCAGTTCAGTATTCCAAATTCACATCATACCATCCTATACCTGAAACTCATTATTGTTCTAGATATACTAACGAAATCATAGTAACATAATATCATAAACTAACAAGGTCGCTTAACAGTTTAAATAATTACGACGAAGATTGAAACGATTACAGTAAATAATGATCACTTATTGCATTATTAATTGTTTTCAAATCAGGTACTTATCTCGTTCCCTGGTGGGCCTCGTGCCTGGTAGGCGGAATGTCAAGTTGGCGTCCTGTTTTTAATACTCATATCTAGCTATCTCTCAATAATAAATAAATAAATATCCAGGGACATTTTTCACACACGACGAATCTGATTCCAAATTAAGCAGAGCTTGTGATATGGTAATCAGATAGAGCTGATATACTACATATACTACTTTTAAATACATACTTATATAGATATTTACATCCAGACACAGGATAAACAGACATATTCATGCATACAAATGTTTGTCCTGGGTGGGATTCGAACCCACGACCCGCGGCTTGAGAGTCAGGGTCACTAACCACAAAGCCAACCGGGCTGTCAATAATATCTTAGTAGTCGATGCTTTGTGTGTTTCATGACTTTATTTTTACGGCTATTAATACAGGTGGCATTTATAATTATTTAGATATCATTAGATGCACTATTCCAAATATGCTACAGTTCCTCTACCAACTGTTGTTGTTGTGTGTGTCGTACCTACCTAATTTAACTCAATAGCTAGTTAGTACCTACCTACACATATAGGTATAAGTATAAACTCACAGAAACGTTCACTAGCCACATAAACGTCTGAGCAAAGAGTAATATAATAGACCTATACAGGAGCGTCTGAGTCAGAACTCAACAATTTAATTTCATATGAGGGAATTACAGGAACAATTTAATTAAATTTATTCTTTAAAAAGCTTCTTTGTAACAAATTTTGCCTTAGTTTAGAGTTATATTATCATTTCATTTGTGGTATATTGCTGGTGGTTATCCCACTACAACAAACCTCCGGAAAGTACAAGTGTGATAGGTAGAACATTTTAGTAAAGTAGAAGAGTGACAAAATACATCATCGTGACATTTTGTCACTGCCTGCGTGTGTGCTGCCATCTCTTAGTTTATATACGGAACTATTAACGTACACGGTTCTGAACATTCAATCGGTTCCGTGCTATGAGTGGTCGTCGGTTCCGCGATGTTGTCTATGAACGCTAGATGACAGCAGTGCGCGCCAAAGATATAGTTTACAGTTCGCTCGTTTATATAGGTACTCGAATTGAAAGTGCAAACACAATACCTACGTTACGTGAATTAAACATTTGACGTAGGTAAATATTTAATATTCAAAAGGTTGCTCTTGCTGAGAAGAGCCGGCAAAAAACTCAGGTATAGGTACTAAATCGATAAGTTTTCAAAGTTCTTACATCTTCTTAGAACTTCAGTACATAATGTAGATTTGTCTAAGTACCTACACGTATATACAAACGGGCTTGGCTGTAGCGATAGTTGCTTTGTTTGCCTGTTTTATTTTCTAAAGTGAGGAGAGCTCCGTGTTTAAACCTATTGTGTCGTCGAAGGCCGCGTTCACAATCACTGTGTCTGTGTCTACCTACTGGCGCCTGGCGGGGCCGGCGGCCGCCGTATTAGAACATTTAGCATTCTCTATAACAAAACGTTAAAATGAACACAGCCACAACATTAAACCAACTCTTATCAGAAGCTATTAAAGTGCGCAAAGTGTCAACAAATGATTAAAAAAGTTTATGGGTTGTTCAATGAAACCACAATCACAAATAGCTTAATAATTATTCAAAAAAAATTATTTCTGAATTGAGAACCTTTCAATATTTAATATTAATTAATATATATATGTATGATATATTAGAACACCCCAGTGCAATGCGTTTTTAATTTTTTTTTCATCCCACCATCTCGGAAAGAGTATTTTTAATCTTCAATATCTGAGTGGAAAAGCCGTTTTTATTCTCTAGAGGATAAAGTAAATTGAATTTGGAACATCGTGTGCACTAAGTTTGTGAATTAAAAAAAAACATTAAACCTATTTACTGCTACCTCTATGGTGCCGAATATATCATACAACTTTTTTTTAATTTGTTAAAAACTCAGACTCGGCACCTTCTTGGTGTTCTTTTTTCAATTTGCTTTGTACGCGGTTCTTTACGCGGCATTTTTTTTTTTGCATTTAGTCATTTCCTCGCTGAGGTGGAATGAAAAGTTACGTGTTGCACTCGAGTGCAAAGATTTTTCACCTCGTGCTCTTTTGATTCCCTCGCTAACGCTCAGGATTCTAATTTTGAATCACTCGCTGCGCTCGTGATTCAATTTTAGAATCCTTCGCTTGCTCGGTCATCAAAATTGAACACGCGGTTAAAAAGCAACTTTGCACTCTTGTATAACAAATAACTATTATCGCGTATTGGAGTGAGCACGACACGACGGTCGCGCGCGGACCGGCCGCCGCTGGTCGATTCGGTCGTCAAGTCGCCGGCACCGGGACAATTTATTTTTATTATATAATTATAATGCTTTCATCGTTACAAATAAAAGTATTTTTCCGAGACTAGCGAGTAAAATGCCGGTTTGGATTCCAATTCCACATTAGAATCGGAATGTTTGAAAAAGTAGAGACACGTCACATTGCAAAAAATCTACTTGTGCATAAACGTTTCCCTCTAAATAATGTACGATCAGTCGAGTCCGGGCTAGTTCGAAATGTCAGTAAACAGCCGGAGGCGGAGATCCATGCCCTCCGGTCTGCAGCGGCGGAGGGGGTGAGGCGGGCACGGTCGAACTTCACAAATGAAATGCAAGTGAATGCAATGTCAATTCATATATTGGTATCTAGACTAGGGCGGTTGCGGCGCGTCCGACGGCGCGGGGGGGCGGGGGCCGGGACCAGGACCGGGACCGGGGCCGGGACCGGGACCGGCGCCGGCGCCCTCGTAGCGCGGCGGGTTGGCCCACGGGTCGTAGCCCAGCACGGACAGCATGGGCGCCAGCTCGGCCATGTCGGCGCGCACGTCGGCCGGGATGTGCCCCACCCACTTGTCCAGCGCGTCCAGGTTCACCGGCCGCACCACCTGGTCCGACGACCGCTCCGCACTGCAACACAACACACGGATAACTAATTGCAAACGCGGTACACGTGCCCGAACTTGTGTACGACTGTGATGGTGATGATGATTGGTCCGACCGATTTCGGACCACTTTGACTCCTAGTCAGTCTGGCAGACCGACTGTAAGTAACAATCGTATCAGAACTTCAAAATAGTATGTACACCTTGAAATGATTACTATGCTCGCTGTTGATGTAAGTAACGCTTATAAATAAATACAAATATGTCCGAGCGGTGTTCCCTGTGATGGTGTGGGTGTGGGTGTGGTGTAGTCGTGTAGAGTAGGTGGGTAGGGGGTGGGGGTGGGTTACTTGGAGAGCGCGACGCCGTTGGGCTGGTTGATGTAGCGCTCGTGGTGCAGCACGGCGTCGTCCCAGCGCAGCTCGAGGAAGGCGAGCACCTCCCGCAGCGTGTCGTGCGGCGCCAGCACCAGGCGCTCGTAGCGCACCACCAGGCACTTGCTCGGCCCCATCGACTTGCACTGCTGGTACATTATCTCCACCGCGTGGTTCCACTTCGTCAGGCATTGCCGGTAGCTCGTCAGGTCGAACCCGGTTATCGTCACCTACGTCACACGTTCGGTTACACAATTGCAGTTCGAGAAGGGAGAACGGGCCCGGAGGCCGGAGGTCGCGCTCACCTTTCGAGTGATGATCGAGTGAACGGTCGCTCGGCCGTCCCGCACCATAAACAGAAACTTAGCGTTCGGAAAGAGTTCGAGCACGTAGGTGCCCATCTTGAGCACGAGCGGGTCCTTGTTGCAGAGTCTCGGCGCGGCGTCCCCGTGGCGCACGATCACCTCGAGGCAGAAGGCGGCGATGGCGTTGTCGAGCACCGCCTTGGAGACGCCGGCCTGCTCGAGGCGCACGCTCTCCTTCTGCGAGTTGGCCCAGTGCGTGCGCATCTGCAGGATCCGCGGCACGACGCGCGTCTCCTGGCCGCAGCGCACGTCGGGGTGCGCGTCCAGCATGGCGCGCATGAGCGTGGTGCCCGAGCGCGGCACGCCGCCGATGAAGATGAGCGGCAGGTCTCGGCCCTGCACCGGCGCCTGGGCCTCGCGCCGCGCCTGCTCGCCTCGGCCGGCCCCGCCGCCTCCACCGGCCCCGCCGCGCCACGCCCACACCAGCAGCGCGCCCAGCGCCAGCGAGGCCGCCACGCGCCAGCGCGCGCCGCGCCCCATGCCGAGCCCGCCCGCCCGCCGGCCCTGCCGAGCGCGACACACACGTCTATACGGCATTCCCAATCTCACTCCACATCGAGGATCAGATTTCAGCTACAATTATTGGTTACCGAACGACTAATGAGTGGAACTTTGAGTGAAATTTTTATAAACGATTATTTTCAGCTAATAAATAAACATAATTTACACAAAGTATATCTGAACTAAGCAGAGCTTGTATTTTTGCAACTAGATGGCTGATATACGACTTAACCCGATCCACTATGTATGGAGGACCAGGCAATTATTTCTTGAAAATATATGGTCCTGTACATTTACACCCAAACACTGATGGAATTGAACCTAATTGCAGCTAAATCAAATATTGACTGAGTATTTCCTAGGTCTAAGTGCTGATGCTTTAACTACTCATTTTTGTACTATATTTGGCTTTATTTTTATCAGTTACAAAATCTCATTTGATTTACTCAATAGATGATTACTATCAGGCAAAATATATAGTAATGAACAGGTCTATTGGCTTAGTGGTTAGTGACCCTGACCCTCAAGCCGCCGGTTGTGGGTTCGAATCCCACCCAGAATTAACATTTGTATTCATAAATATGTCTCTTTGTTCTGTGTCTGGATGTTAAAATTTCTAACATGTATGT
This sequence comes from Thyatira batis, assembly GCA_905147785.2. NCBI lineage: Eukaryota > Metazoa > Arthropoda > Insecta > Lepidoptera > Drepanidae > Thyatira > Thyatira batis. The sequence continues at coordinate 12,364,045 of LR990489.1, forward strand.
ATTTAAAATATATGTCTATCTGGTTACCATAACACAAGCTCTGCTTACTTTGGAATCAGATTGACCTTGTGTGAAAAATGTGTATTTCTGTATTAACTGCTGCAGTGTCACATTACCACTCATTCCTATATTAGTTACAGTGAATGGGCAATGCACTTGACTCCAGTAAACAGTGGAACTACCACTTAATGGCTATAAATTACAATATTCACTTACTTAAGTTGGTATACCAGTTCCTGTTATGATTAAAACAGACCCTGGAACAATTAGTAAGTAAAGCCTCTATTTAACACAGCAGAAAATTATGAGGAAACAAAACCTATCACATAAATATATTTTTTTGCAAATACCAGCAATAATGTAGGAACCTATTAATTTGTTATCAATATGTACACTTATTTACAGTTAAAACATGCTCGTAATAAATATTTTATGTGATTACTAATGAGGAAATACTAAATTTAAAAGGTTACAACATGCCACAAGTTATGTGTGCATGCATTGAGGAGCTAACAGGTAATTTTTGAATTAAATCATGAAATAAACATGACGTCAATCATAGAAGCACGATATTGACAAAACCAATCTAGCTAGATTAGTTACAGCATGCTGCATGATGTACCTCTTTGAGTTTTCAAGCTAGTCGTAGGAACTAGTATTTAGTTTTTCAACTGGTCACGTCAATTGGTCTTCCTTATAGTAAACATACACTCACCTACATCAATTACACTCTAAGTACAGGATAAATCTCTTTCTCTGTGCCAACGCATCTGTTTACACAAAAATTTTGTATCGGCTTGGTTTCTAACTGACCGAATATCGTTCGTTCGTATACGTACGTTGTGAACTTGCAGTTAATAATAAATTTAATTATGATACTAATAGAATCCTATGCTTACGAACAGATGTGAAGACAATTATCGTGTGTATATAATATAATGAAAAGTACAATCACGTATAGTGCGGCTAGTTAAGCCAACATAATTTTCGAAAATGTTTTCTTTTTCCCGAAATCTACTCTACCTATACATACGTGACAGATTGACAGACGGAATATGGATGTGTCATGATGTCATGCATGTCATGTGTCAACTACATAAAAAAAATGTTAATCATAGATAGTTTTGTAGATGTTTTTCTAATACTTATAATTATCATGGAAGCGAGCATTTTCTACATCTATACTATCTACTCTTATATTATAAAGAGGATAGATTTGTATTTATATTTTATCCCTGTATTCCCACGGGAACGGGAACTACGCGGGTAAAACCGCGCAGAGGCAGCTAGTAAACAATATAAAAATATCTAGCGAGGTGTTGCTCTTCGTTAAACATAGAATTCTTATGTTTTCTTCGTTAATATGAGAAAAAAGTGTTTTTCAACTATGACATTGGCAGAGTCGTCGCCAAAACGATGGAGCCATAAATAATAAATTCGAAACATTTATTTAAGGAATTATTCTCATACTATGTACACTACAGTTAGCCCTCATTCGCACGAGAGTTTTTTTAACATACATTAAAAAAGCGTTCAAATACAACAATTGCATTCCCATGCCATATGTTCACACGACAGCGTTTTTAAAACGCGACGCTTTTTTATCGAGCGGTGGTGCATTTTCAACTTTGGGCGTTGGAAATAGAGCATATTTAAAATACTCTCGTGCGAATGAGGGCTGTCACGGATTGTTCGGACCTCTGCAAAGAATTTCAGCAGGGATTAGTAATAAAACAACAAATGTTGATATTTAATTCATAAGTACAGTATCAGCTCAGAAATAATAGGTATAGTATGTAGTATAGCATACAATGTACACGTCTGTGATTTTTTTTCCTCATAAGCATAAAAAATATTAACATAACTAATATAAGGGGTTTTCTTTTATGTAAATGTTTATTTGGGACTACCATATATAATTGTATTTAATTTCAGCTGTATTAAAGTTTTAAAAATTTCCAGTACTAAGCACGCAGAATCAATCGTTTACGTCTGGTCACACCACCGTGCGAACAAAATGACCGGACCGGATGAGCGAAATAGAATTAGGCACACAAAACGAACGAGTGAGTAATATTATTCTGTGCCTCTGTGGACGGAACAAACCGTCGAGGCAGCAAAATCGATTTAGGAATAATAGGTTTAGACTAGAAAAATATGTGCGGTTACTAACATAAATAATATAATATAGTGTATTACGACTCAAAATATAACATGATGTCGTTTCCGTGTGTTAAAAAATGAAGATTACTTTGTGTAGACGCGAGCGAGATAATTTTTTGTGATCCAATATGGCCGCCAAATTTTACATCAATAAAATTGTTTACTGCGGCGCCGGTGCAGTTTGTGGATCTTGGCTTTTTGAAAATAATAATTTTCGTTTGCAGTTAAATAACTGTCAATTTAATACTTCATTGTAGTGTTATGAAAATGTTACATAAATAAAATAAACAAAACAAGCACAATAGATAGGTACCTAATAAACTTTCGGTGAGCAGTGTTTAAGTGAAGTAGTGGGTGTAGGTTGTGTGTATATTTGGGATCGTCAAAGAAATTTTATTCGCAATGTCGCATCATGAGCTTTTGCGATGAGCTCACTGCGCCACTCGTATCGGGTCCTGCTCCGCAACTCATGGTGAGATTTATTCATATACTTTTTTGCTTTGTTTACCATTTAAACGGGTTATAGAGTAGCTCGTTTTAGTACAGATTTGTTGGTGGTCTTGGTAGTTCGGAAAGAGGATATCCTGGCATAGTATACAGCTAAAGAACTAACAGTGACTCAACATTATTGTTCAGTGCACATTGAAAATGCATGACATGACATTAGACTTGCCTGCAGTTCACTTAATCTGAATGGTTTTATTTAAATCTAAACTACATCAACCTAAAGATGGGCCAAATTAATATTGTTTGCTTGCTAATTATATATTCAATGTAGGTACTTAAACCCTAAACAATAAACATATTTAGTACAAACTTGTTGAAATTATATTATATTAATTTAAGAGATTACAAAATTTTGAAGATTAATGCAGACTTGTCTTATATAATTTTTTTTGTTTATTTTGGAGAACTAAGTAGTTCCAACACAATCAGTTGACATGTACCTATATGGTGGTATTTTTATAAAAGTGAAGTTCCTCCATTTAGAATTTCAACAAACTTTCCATGACAAATGTGCTATGATATAACTTCATTAACCCATTTAAATCCTTACTTAAATTAAAGGAATATGAAAGTTGAAGTTCTCCCAGGGAACACAGGCAAATAGCAGTGTGTAAGCTACATACCTAGTACATTTATAGATATACAAAACAAATCCAATAACCAAAAATAGATACCTTAAAATATGACTATGATAAGTTTAGATAATTTACTAATTATATGTATGGAGTACTGAACAATATTTATATTATTGTTATGTTTTATACATATGTTAGTGTAAAAAAAAATAACAGTTTCCCATTATCACAAAAAGGTTTTTAAGAAATGTTAGAGGTACCTCCCCTACTAAATACTTATGGTGCACTTCAAATACATATATTAAATAACTTAATTTTATTTAGAAAACTTCCAGAATTAATCTGGTAATTTATAAGTGCCTGGGAAGGCATAGAATTAATTTCACTTGTATCAGTTCCTTACTTAATAGTGTATACACCTTAAAAATATGATGGACCACATTAAAGTTAGTAGACTACTTAATGTATTGAAACTCTTAAATGCTTAAGGATTCAGTAATTTATTAGGGCTACCAACACATTTTACAGTAATAGTTGAAATAATCCCAAAATATAATTTTGTAGCCATTCAGAATAAGTAGATCGGTGCTCACCAATATAAACTGAAAATTTAAAATTAGAAAATATTGTTACAGAGTACTAAGAGTATTGGGATCTTAATCCAAGAATGTTATACCATTTATTGAGGATTTCCATTAATCCAGTTTTCCAATTAGGCAGGTTTAAAATTATAGTTGTCTCATTTATTATAGGGCCATTTTGTACACTTATTATTTATTTTGTCTCATTTATAGAGGGAATTGAGTTACAGAGTCCCAATTATATAGGTCAACTAGCGGACCTGGCAGACTTTGTGTCTTGGTAAAAAACAGTGACCTAATATATGTATTGATAAGATATGTATCTATTTTCAAAATATCTGTTTTTTTTTTTCGTTTTATTGAACTAAATAATATTTAATTATTTTTATTATAACTGATCGATTTATCGTTGATCGGTTATCGACCGGTGAAGGCGGAAGATAAAATAAAAATCGCGATAGTAAAATAGGGGTTGGTTGTAAAGGGTTGAAAATTCAGGGTTATATGTATTTACTAATGCTGTATCATAAAAAAATTAAAAAAAAATTTTTTTTCAATAATTGAACAAAAAAAAATTTGGGGTGGCTTACCTTTAACATTTAAGGGGATGAAAAATAGATGTTGTCCGATTCTCAGACCTACCGAATATGGATACAAAATTTCATGAGAATCGGTCGAGCCGTTTCGGAGGAGTTTTACCACAAACTTCGCGACGCTAGAATTTTATATATTAGATTATCAAATAAATCCTTCAAATCAAATCTTATTTAACCAGGTTCGAAAAGTCCCATTAATAGAGGTTTCTCATTTATCCAGGTCCCATTTAACCAAGTTTCACTGTATTATAAAGAGGTAATGTTTGTGCTAAATAGAAAGCTAATAATAATTTAAAACTAAATTGCCTTTTACATCATTTTACAAAGGTGGTGTTTTTTTGCATAGTCCCAGATAGTCAGAACAGTCAAAGTACGTCATATTGTATCATTACACACACAGCATATTCATTGGTAACAATTGCTTTGTAGGGTGTGGAGCGTATCGGTGGTGTGCCGGGAGGCGGCGGCGGCGGGGGCGGGGGCGGGTCCAGCGTGGTCAATGGCGGCGTGGCGACCGCCGCTGGCGCCGTCAGCGCCGGCGACGAGCCGCCGCGCAAGCGCACCAAGATGGCGGCGCTCGAGGATGCGCCGCCGGCCGCCGGCGCCGGCTCGCTGCGGCGTCGCATCCTCGAGGGCGAGCTCCTGCGGCTGCGCACATTGCGTGACAGGTTCACGGAGCAGCTGAGCGAGCTGTACTTCCTGCAGGCCGGCGGCAACATGATGGACTACGCGGTGTGGCGCAAGCGGCCGGCGACGCCGCAGCTCGTGGCGTTCCTGGAGGCGCGCCGGCCGCCGGCGGTGGCGGTGGCGGTGGCGGCGCCGGAGCGCGGGGTGGCGGTGGCGGTGGCGGCGCCGGCGGCGGTGGCGGTGACGGCGAGCCCCGCCGACGAGATGGTGGAGAAGGCGCGCCAGGAGGCGTACGTGGCGGGGCGCGTGGCCGAGCTGGCGCGGGCGGGGCTGTGGGCCGAGCGCCGCCTGCCCCGCGTCATGGACCCGCCGCGCCCCAAGTCGCACTGGGACTACCTGCTCGAGGAGATGACCTGGCTCGCACAAGACTTCGCCCACGAACGCAAGTGGAAAAAACAAGCTGCCAAAAAGGTAATAAATTATTAATATTTTTTCTGGGACGACGCTGATGCACGCGATGCATGCATTCTCTAGTTTTCATAATGAAATAACAGATAAATATGCTGGGACATAAATAATGTACTTATCTCAATTTTATGAAATGACAGTGTGCTCGTGCGGTGCAGAAATATTTTCAAGATAAAGCTTTAGCAGCACAGAAAGCAGAAAAAGCTCAGGAACTCCAGTTACGGAAAATTGCAGCCTTTGCGGCCAAGGAAATTCGTACCTTTTGGTCTAATGTCGAAAAGGTACAGTATTGCTTAATATAAGTACAACTATGCTAGTCAATAAATGGCTCACACATCATTTCATTTCATTATTTCATTTCATTTCATTTGAATAAAATTTGTAGTCTAAAATAATAATTTCAAATTCAATTATTTGGTGGGTCATTGTCTGATTAAGCAAGCACGAAGCCCGTAGCATGTTCTGCCGATTATTTTATTATAATGTATAAGTAACGTCGTGGTCTGTGTGTGTAACAGTTGGTGGAGTGGAAGAGAGTGCGTCGAGTGGAGCGGGCGCGCAAGCAGGCGCTGGACGAGCAGCTCAGCTACATCGTGGACAAAACCGAGCGGTACTCGCGCCAGCTGGCCGCCAACCTCGCCGAGGCGCCGGCCGCGCTGGCCGCCCCCCTCGCCCCCGACGACGAGGAGTTCGAGCCGCGGGAGTGCTCCGACGACGACGAGGAGACGATCGCGGCCGCCGAGCGCGAGGCGGCGCACGACGAGGCGCACCACCGCGACGAGCTGGACGCGCTGCGCCGCGAGTCGCGCCAGGAGCTCGGCGACCTGCTGCCGCCCGGCTACCTGCCCGGCCACTCGCCGCCGCCCTCCGACTACGCGCCCTCGGCCGACGACTCCGCCGACGACGAGCGCACCATCGCCGAGCAGGAGCGCGCCGAGCGGCTCGACGACCGCGCCGCCGAGCTCGACGCGCTGCGCCGCGACGCCGACCTCGACCTCGCCGACCTGGTGCGCCGCTACACCGCCGCCCCCGACCCCGACCCCGACCCCGACCCCGAGGACACCTCCTCCTCCTCCTCCTCCTCCTCGTCCTCGTGCTCGTCGGAGGCGCTGGAGGCGCTGATGGAGCCCGAGTGCGCGGCCGGCGACGGGGCGGGCGAGGGGGAGGGGTCGGAGCGGCGCGTCGAGGCGGCGGCCGTGCTGGCGGCCTCGCTGCAGCCCACGGGCACGACGCTGTCGGAGACGGCGGTGGGCACGCCGGTGCCGCGGCTGCTGAAGCACTCGCTGCGGGAGTACCAGCACGTGGGGCTGCACTGGCTGGCGACGATGTACGCGCGCGGGCTGAACGGCATCCTGGCCGACGAGATGGGGCTCGGCAAGACGATCCAGACCATCGCGCTGCTGGCGCACCTGGCGCTCGAGCGCCGCGACTGGGGGCCGCATCTCGTCGTGGCGCCCACCTCCGTCGTGCTCAATTGGGAGATGGAGTTCAAGAAGTGGTGCCCCGCCTTCAAAATTCTCACCTATTACGGAACCATCAAAGAGCGCAAACTCAAACGTGTCGGTTGGACTAAAGCGAACTCGTTTCATGTGTGTATAACGTCATATAAACTGGTAGTGCAGGACCATCAAAGTTTTCGACGGAAACGATGGAAATATCTCATACTGGATGAAGCACAAAATATTAAAAACTTTAAATCGCAAAGGTGGCAGATGTTACTAAACTTTCAAACTGAGAGGTGAGTGTTATTTTCCTAAATAAATTTATTTTAGTCACCTTATCTTTATCAAAGCAACCAGGACCCAAAGGAATGATTAGAAATTGCGTGCTAGTAATTGATATGTTAATATATATGGACAGCATGTGGTGGCTTCATTATATACAACTATAAACTGGATTTAAACTATTCAGATGTGAATGCACAACAGTTTAAGGCGTTCAGTGTCAATTGTCATAATTTATTTATTATATTAAATCTATTGCATTTTATTTTACGAAGTGTCTAGTCGTCCGAATAGCGGACGAATAAAATTGACTAGTCGTCCGCTAAAAATAGTGATATGCCGGCTTTTCGTGATATGGCCGATTATTTAATGATATGCCCAAACGTTAAAATGTATTATGGCCATAATACACAAATATAACGCGGCGAACATGTTAATTAATTTTACATAACAAACAAATAAATATAAATATTGTTGTTGTTAATGACGTTATATGACATGACATTAATCTCACTAGGTATATCTCAAGGTCACTTTTATTTACGTATGCAACGACAAAGACGCGGCAAAAGTTTCGTCGGACGACTAATTAATATTGTTTATCCGCTTAGCGGTCGACTAGCAAAAGCCTTTATTTTATTGAAACAAGAATATGTGACCGTCGTCTGTGTGCGCGTGTCAGGCGGCTGTTGCTGACGGGCACGCCGCTGCAGAACAGCCTGGTGGAGCTGTGGTCGCTGATGCACTTCCTGATGCCGGCCGTGTTCGCGTCCCACTCCGAGTTCCGCGAGTGGTTCAGCTCGGTGGCGGGCATGGCGGCGGCGGGGGCCGGGGCGGGCGCGGGGGCCGGCGCGGGGGTCGGCGCGGGGGCCGGGCCCGCGGGCGAGGCGCTGGTGCGGCGCCTGCACGAGGTGCTGCGCCCCTTCCTGCTGCGCCGCCTCAAGCAGGACGTGGAGCGGCAGATGCCCTCCAAGTACGAGCACGTGCTCATGTGCCGCCTCGCCAACCGGCAACGGTATCTCTACGACGACTTTATGGCGCGCGCCAAGTACGTAATCTAACCTAATTTATTTATTATTTCAAAGTTTTCGTAAACGATGGGCGTATCCCAGCCTAAGTTTATCGTAAATATTTTTTTATTCTTAATTCGGTTATCGACCTTTATTCGACCGTCGCACTAGAACGGTGAATACTAGTACAACGAAGGGGACGGACGTATATTTTTGTCGGGTAGAACACGCGAGAGCCTCGCGTCCGGCAACCTGCTGAGCGTGATCAACGTGCTGATGCAGCTGCGCAAGGTGTGCAACCACCCGGACCTGTTCGAGCCGCGGCCGGTGTGCTCCCCGCTGCAGCTGGCGGCGCTGCGCATCGCCGTGCCCGCGCTCGTGCTGCACACGGCGTGCGCCTCCCGCCTCGCTCGCGCCGCGCGCCTCGGCGGCGACCTCGCCTCGCTCGAGGTCGCGCACGCCGCCGCCTTCCCGGCGCACCGCGCGCGCCACCTGGCGCCCCCGCGCCGCGCGCTCGAGCAGGCGGCGGCCGGCCGGCGCGCCTGCCCGCCCGCGCCGCCGCCCGCGCCGCTGCGCCTGCACCTGCGCCTCGTGCCGCGCGCCGCGCCGCCCGCGCCCGCCGCCGCGCTCGCCCCGCCGCCGCCGCCGCTGCAGGCGCGCGCCACCCGCCCCGCCCCCAGCCCGGCCCCCGCGCCGACCCCCGCCCCCGCCCCCGCCCCGACGCACGCGCGGCTCGAGGCGCGGCGGCGGGCGGCCGTGCGGCGGCTGGCGGCCGGCAACGAGCGGCGCTGCTGGCGGCTGCCGCTGTACGGGGCGGACCTGCGCGCCGCGCTGTGGGCCGGCCCGCCGCCCGTGCCGCCCAAGGACATCGCCCTCCTGCTCGATGAGATGCACGACATCATTGACAGGTTACACCGCTATTATTATTTTAGCGAATGGAGAAATTTGGAGGACGATATGGCAATACTTTAGTAAATTGTAAATAAATAAAATAGCCTTTATTGCTGTTCCTTACAATTAATTATTACATAGGTACCTTATTACTAAATTTAAATTAATCTTAATTCTAACTTGCAAGTTAATCATCGGCAACTGGGTGTTTGTGGGGAACAGCTTGTCTATCGACAAAGGCCTCCTCTAACGACTTCCACGTATTTCTGTCCCTAGCTAATCGAGTCCACAATGGACCAGCTATATTCTTAATGTCATCTTCCCATCTTTTAGTTTGTCTCCCTCTACTCCTTTTGCTATCCCTTGGATGCCATTCTGTAACTAGCTTAGTCCATTTCTCAATGTTTTCTCTTACCATATGTCCCGTCCAACGCCATTTTAGCTGTCTGTAGGCTGTGTATGCATTTTTAGATTTTGTTTTATTTTTAATTTCTTGTAATTTCACTCTATCCCTTCTTCTTATACCTAAAATACTCCTTTCTATTGAATTTTGACAGACTTTTAATTTCCCTTCTTGCAGTTCTATTAACGCCCATGTCTGGCATCCATATAGTAAGCATGGCATAATGCATATTTCGTATATTTTCTTTTTTCCTTTCATTGGCATATCTTTATTCTTCATTATTTCCCTTGGAGACCAAAACCGTTTCCAAGTATTAGTTATTCTTCATTCTATTTCTTTATTCTAAATTGTAAATAAAGTATGTTAAAAAAATTTTTGAATTTTCTTAAACGCAAAGAAAACGTCGAGAATCGTTAGTCTTCTGGATTTGAGATTCATCTAGACTCACTTTAGATTTGCATTCCATCCTTAGGGCTGGCCCCATTATGCAAACTGGCAGATTAATATTTATCCGTCAGAGACAAGGTACAGGTCACAAATATACAGTAGTACATATACGTAAAAAACGGGGACATTTTTTTTTATTCGCCTTAAAAATAAATATTGAGCTTTAAAGCTATAATTTTAGTTACAGTCATGTGTCATCCCCCCACTTAAAACTAAACCAACCAGGAATTCTTTCATGGCTAAGTTGGCTTTACAGGTTAACTAATAATAGGCGGCCAAGTAAAAAAGATCCTAAAATCAACAGAATACAACTTTTTACCATTTTGTCGCCACCTCAATATTGTAATAAATGTTTAAGTAAATCGTGTATTTAAAGTATTTAAATTTTATATTTAATTTAGTATTTAAATTCAACAGTGCTTAAGTGAATCCCCATTGTGGCCTGCCCTACTCTTATTGAAAGCAATTTTTTTTTTTTTTTTTTTTTTTTTTATTTATTACGGTACACCAACAACATATATACATAGCACATTAAAGGATACAGACAAAGTTACACAATCAAGTACATACATAAATAACAGGTGTACACAGCTTTCACAGGGACACATTAACAATGTAGGTAGGGCATGAAAAAAACGTAGAGAGAACACAAATAGCAAAAAAGATAACTTAAGCTACTAAAACAATTAATTAAAAAATAAAACACATCAAGTTAAATGAAACAAAGTACAAAAACAAATATATAATATAAGAGAAGCTACAAAAAAATCCTAATCAAAAGCAACTAGTTGCGCAACCTTGTTTTTAAAATTTAACCACAGTCTTGCATTTTTAATGTATGTGTCCTTACATGTATGTAATTGTAACAATAATAATATTTTGACCGTACCTTCACATGGATGGATGTATGGAATTTCCGAAAAATGGCGACTCTCATGCTATTTACACCAGAAATAAGGGAAATGTTTAGTTTAAATTTAGTTAGTGAAATGCTCACTTTACAAACTATTTCACACAATGTATTAGATGTAAGTCGGTTTTGAAAATAGTAGCTGCAAATTTTATTGTCGATTTTTTTCAACAAACGCAACATTCGGTACAGAGCACTAGAATGACCGTTCTCGAGTGGTCCTAAAAGTCTATATCTAATATATAAAATTCTCGTGTCGCGGTGGTGAATAAACTCCTCCGATACGGCTTTACCGATTCTGTAATTCTGATGTATTCGAAAATTTGTGTGCATATTGGGTAGGTCTGAGAATCGGCTACTATCTATTTTTTACTCCCCTGTGATCACGGGAACGGGAACTACGCGGGTGGAAACCGCGGGGCGGCAGCTAGTATATGAATAAAAATGTCTGTTATGTTCATATAAATACAAGTGTCGTGTCGTGTGCTGTCTCAGGTTCACCGTGTGCTGGGTGGCGGCGATGGCGAGCGGCGCCGAGCTGTGCGTGTCTGGCGGGGGTGGGGGCGGGGGGGTCGGGGGTGGTGACGGGGCGGGCGCGCGCGCGTGGCGGGCGGCGGGCGGGCGCGCGGAGGCGGCGGCGCGGGCGGCGGCGCGGCCCCTCGCGCGCCTGCTGCACGCGCCCGCCCTCCGCGCGCGCGTCGCCTTCCCGCACCCGAGACTCTTGCAGTACGACTGCGGTATGTACACACACACACACACACACACACACCACACACAACACGCACCCCACACCTCATACCACATACACTCTACACTCGACTATTTGTTATTTTCTATTTGATTTTGTAAGGTAAACCAGCAGCTAAATGTAAATTTGGTAAAAGAATAGAAGATGTGTGACCCATTAACGGGTCCTCCCTCACCGATAGAATCGGCAAACTTAAATAAGAAATATTATATTAGAATAGTAAATAATTTAAAATGTGTTCCCTTGTCATGTAATGGTCGGTTACTCTATAAGTGTTCATACTAGTTAATAAATATCCTGGAACATTTTTCACACACGGCCAATCTGATTCCAAAGTAAGCTTTTGTAAGATTTACTATAATATAATACTAGACCACTACACAAATAGTATGCTGGACTTAGTTTTTTTCCAAATTCTGTAAGGTGTAAACATATAAAGAATGATTTATGAATGTAAATGTTTCCCGTGTCATATGTGTTGTATGTAGTATGTTGTATGTTGTACGTTGCAGGCAAGCTGCAGACGCTGGCGGGTCTGCTGCGTCGTCTGAAGGCGGGCGGGCACCGCGTGCTGGTGTTCACGCAGATGACGCGCGTGCTGGACGTGCTGGAGCGGTTCCTGTCGCTGCACGGGCACGCGTACCTGCGGCTGGACGGCGCCACGCGCGTGGACCAGCGCCAGGCGCTCGTGGACCGGTTCAACGGCGACCGGCGCGTGTTCGCCTTCATCCTGTCCACGCGCAGCGGCGGCGTCGGCCTCAACCTCACCGGCGCCGACTCGGTCGTGTTCTACGACTCCGACTGGAACCCCACCATGGACGCGCAGGCGCAGGACCGCTGCCATCGCATCGGCCAGACGCGCGACGTGCACGTCTACCGGCTCGTCACCGCCGCCACCGTCGAGGAGAACATCCTGCGCAAAGCCGACCAGAAGCGTGCCTTAGGCGACCTCGCCATCGACGCCGGACACTTTACCACGTCCTACCTTAAAGGGGTAACGTAACAACCGCACTATCTTTAACTTGCGTTTCACTTTATTAAGAAGTAAATGTTCGTTTATATATAAAAATGTCCTTTACAATCTTTGATTTCAAGTCTAAATCTAAAAAACTAAATTGAATATAGTCGTATGACTATATTAAATTTATATTTTTATTTTTTGAACTATAAAATAATTAAAATTATATAAAACAATTCATAATAGTATGTGGTGTTTAAGGTGAATATCCGGGAGCTGTTTGGGTCAAAGGAGACCGGCGCGAGCGGCGGCAACGGGGAGGCTACCGGCGGCGGCGCGGGTGGGGGCGCGGGCGGGGGGGAGCTCGAGACCGCGCTCGCCGCCGCCGAGGACGAGGCCGACGCCGCCGCCGCGCACGCCGCGCGCGCCGAGGCGCAGGGCGACCTCGCCGAGTTCGACGAGACCCTGCCCCTCCCGCTCGACGACGAGCCCGACCCGCCCCCGCCCGCCGCGCACCCCGCGCACCTCGCGCCCGCCGCCCGCGAGCCCGCGCCCCAGGGCGATCTCGCCGCGCTCATGAGCCAGGTGAGGCGCCACCACCACCCCACCCCGCCCTCCACTCATCGCGACGATCTACTTCATATAACCCGTGCGTCTCGCGTCTCGTCCGCAGCTGAGTCCCATCGAGAAGTACGCGATGCGGCTGGTGGAAAGCAGCGAGGCGGCCACCGAGGCGGAGAGCGCCGCGCTCGGCGAGATGCGCCGCCAGCTGCACGAGTGGGAGGAGGCGCGCCGCCTGCTGCGGGACTCGCCCTCGCCGCCGGCCGCGGCCGCTGCCCGCGAGCCCTCGCCGCGGCTCACGTACAGCCGCGAGGACGCGCGCGCCCAGGTGCGTGCCCGCCGCCGCCGCGCGCCCGCGCCCGCGCCCGCCCCGCCGCCCTCGCCGCCCCCCTCGCCCCCCACCCCGCGCACCAGGTCGCGCGGCACGGTGCACATCAACCTGTGGACGCTGGACGAGCGCCGGGACGCGCCGCCCGCGGGGACCGGCGCCGGCCCCGGGGACGGCGCCGGCGCGGGGACGGGGCCGGGGGACGGGGGGACCGCCCCGAGGCGACGCCCGCTGCGTAACGGAACGCTAGACGCGTGGCTCGCGAACGCGAACGAAGGACGATCCCGTGATGATAATAAATAATTTTAAATATTATACTTGCGTTTTTATATTCCTGACGTTCGACGTTTTGGTGCCGCTCGATTTTCGTTCGTAAATGCTTGTTCATCTCTCGGCGCGGTGCCCTCGCGAGATACCACCAAAACGACGACGCCCGATCCGAACGTCAGGGATGTAAGACGTGCAAGCATTTACGAGCGGAGCCGAGCCGGCACCTCCTACCCCCTCGCGACCTACCCGCGCCTGACCTCGCCGCGCCGCACCTCCTCACCTACTTACTACGAATAACTGAAATTAAATGTATATTGAAAAATTTTCTAGAAATTGCACTTCGTAAAGCAATATCTACCTTCTGGGAGATTAACAACTATAAAAAAATATATAAACGTAGACTGCTCATCAGAACTGTGCGTCCGGTTCCGGCAAGTTGGCAAGCGGCACACGTTGGAAGTACATAGAGGGCTCGGAGGCCCGCGCCGCCGCTGGCTCGGTTCGCCGCAATTAACACTTTAACATCCTACATTTTGAGTAGGTCAACAAAATATTTAATATACAAAATAAATGATAACTGTTATGTGAAAAGTGAAAATATGAAACGAAATTGCACATCTCACCGGGTGAGTATGTTACACGTGTGTAGTGTAAATATGGAGGTGATCCAGTTTGTGACGTCGCGCTTGTGTTTCACAGGTGTGGGTGAGCTGCACCGGCGACGACGATCCTCACCGCGAGCTCGACCACATGCCGGTCAGTATCCGCCCCCTCCCCCTCTCTCGTCCGGCTCGGCCGCCTCGCACCCACACGTACCGCTCTCGTCCGCAGATGTGGTGCCCGCCGACCCCGCCCTCCGGCGACGGCGACGTGTACTGCGAGAGCTGGTCCCGCGCGCTCTACCGGCCCGGCGCCGCCGCCGACTGCCTCCTGCCGCCCGCCCACCGCCGCGAGCCCCGCGCCGCCCGCGAGCCTCGCCGCGCCCGCGCCCCGCCCCGCGCGCCCCACGCCCCGCCCTCGCTGTTCGAGCGCGCCGGCCCCCGGCCCCGGCCCCGCGCCCGCGCCGCTCTCGCGCCGCATCCCCACCCCCACCCCCATCCCCACCCGCACGCGCCCCAGCCCGAGTGGACGGCCGCCGAGGACGCGGCGCTGCGGCGCGCGCTCCGGCTGCAGCGGCTGCCCGCCGAGCCGCCGCCCGCCCTCGCGCCCAACTGGGACTGGGTCGCCGAGCTGGCGGGCGAGGCGGCGCGCGCCGGCGCCTACCGCTCCCCGCGCGCCTGCCGCGACCGCCACGAGGCGCTCGCCGACCCCGAGCGCGCCCGCCGCCGCCACCGCCGCCCGCCGCAGCCGCGCCGCCGCGCCGACGAGGACGCGCCCCGCCCGCCGCTCGCCCGCCTCGACGCCATGCGCGACGCCGCCGACCGCCGCCGCGCCGCGCCCAAGCGCCGCCTCGACGACCCGCACCACCGCAACCCCAAGCACGCGGCGCTGCTCGCCGACCACGCCGTCGACTACGACGAGCCGCCCACGCCCATGGAGGTCGCCACCAGGCGCGCCGACCGCATCGCCAAGGAGAAGCTCAAGGCGGCGCCCGCCCCGGCCGGCCCGCCCGCCGCGGCCCCCGCGCCCGCGCCCGCGCCGCCGGGGCCGTCCTCGTCCACCGCCCCCGCCCCCGCCGCCGCCGCCGCGCCGCCGCAGCGCATCGTCGTGGCGGCGCACGCGGCGCACGCGGCGGTGGGCGCGGCCAAGGCGGAGGCGGCTCGGCGGGGCCGCGCGGCCGGCGGCACGGAGGGTGGCGGCGCGCAGCTCGTGTACCGGCAGCACGCGCTGGCCCCGCGGCACCTGAAGATCCTGCACCAGGGCGCGGCGACGGCCGGGCCGGGCGGGGCAGGCGGGTCGACGCCGGCGCCGGGTGGAGGCGGGCTGCAGCTGGCGGTGCGGCGCGGCGCGGGGACGCACTCGCACGTGGTGGTGGCGCACCTGGCGTCGCCGGCGCCGGCCCCGCCCACCACCCGCGCACCGGACTCGCGACAATAAATCCTTTGACACGATTCCTGTTTAATTTCATTTCGGTTATTTCCGTATCTACCTTAATAAAATTATCCTGGGCTATTTTCTATACTGATATATCTACATATACTGCTTTATTCACTTCGTTGTATAAATATCGCCATATGGACACGGACAAATGGATATGTTCATGTTCACAAATGATTGCCCTGAATAGCAACTGAAATCCCTTACGGCCCGTTCACACAATCTCAATATCAAACACTGTGTCTTCAATAATATTATTTATTTATTGTAAAAAGTTTAAACCTGTTTAAGGGTGCGTTTCCACCAGAGATGTGCGAGGATGCGTTGCGAGGAATGTGTTTTTTAAGAACCAATAGAATCGCTTCATTGACCTAGCCTCGCTTAGTATAGCTCTGGTGGAAACGGCTTAGCGGAGCGAGGTTTTTGTACATACAAAACAAGCGAGAGATGCGTTGTGACAGATGTGTGCGTGAAACGTGTTGCGAGGGATGTGTTGCGAGATTTGCGCATACTGTACCAGCCAGTACATAGACGGAGTTTGTTGGAAGTAGAAGTGCGCAAAATAGATATGGATAATTGGAAAAAGAAGATACTTTTATATTTAATAATTCGCGATGAAGAAATGGAAGCAGAAGATACGGAGTTTATTAGTTCTAGCAACGCATCTTCGCACCACACATTAGCCCCAACCGCTTTCAAGTGTCGAAAAGTAGAAGTTTAGTTTTTGTCTCTGATCTGAAGATCTGAATCTCTGATAGATATGCGATAAAAAACAAAATCTATTGTAAAAATATATAAATATGTAGACTAACAGAGGGTACCTTACCATCATTTATAAGTTTATCTATTTTCTGATGTACGTGGCGTCATCTAAACTTGAATAGCAGAACTGTTCGTATTATAAATAAATAATAAGAAGGTTTGCGTCGCATATTAATAGCCTAAGATCCGACCGTAGGATGAATAGTCTCATCTGTTTTTTGCTTTAAACCATTTTTTCATGTATATTTATAACTAGGGGAATAGATACACGAGGTTGCCAATCAAATTTTGGCCGGAAGTATTTTTAATAAAATTATTTTTTTGGGAAGGCATTACGTTCACTTGTTTTTTTAATAAAATCTCGTCTAAGTCACGGCAATTTATATAAAGATAAAAAAAATCACGGTTGCCTTCGCCCACTTGCCCGCACCTCCTCGCAGCCAGGTGTAAACAGGTATGATATCGAAACATTCTTACGTTCATAACGTACATCTATGAATTATATATCAAATGAAAGCTATTTTTTTTTCCTACTAATTTATCATATATGGTTGCCTTATTGAATTCGGCCGCAAATAAGAGTTGCCGGGTGTTAAAGATGATAAATATTGTAGGTAGAGTGAAAGAGAGATAGCGGCGCTAACTTGTCGTGAAACATTATAAAACATAAAAAACCAAACAAATTGTTGTTATATAAATAAATATCCTGGGACATTTTTCACACATGGCCAATCTGATTCCAAATTAAGCATCAAAGTGAGCTTGTGTTATGGTAACCAGATAGCTGATATACTACATATAATACTTTTAAATACATACTTATATAGATATTTACATCCAGACACAGGACAAACAGACATATTCATGCACACAAATGTTTGTCCTGGGTGGGATTCGAACCCACGACCCGCGGCTTGAAAGTCAGGGTCACTAACCACAAAGCCGGGGTCTTCTTTGTCCTGTTGTTGTTTTATTTATACATATATATGTATATCTAACTAGCTGCCTCCCCGCGGTTTTACCCGCGTAGTTCCCGTTCCCGTGGGAATACAGGGATAAAATATAGCCTATGTTACTCGGGGATAATGTAGCTTTCCAAAGGTGAAAGAATTTTTGAAATCGGTCCAGTAGTTTCGGAGCTTATTCATTACAAACAAACAAATCTTTCCTCTTTATAATATTAGTATAGAAAATGATTTATTTTATTATTCTAAAAAAGGCGTGTTTTCTGTGTAACGAAAAAAGCAATGTACCTACTCAACTTTGATAATGCATCATTCATAAAGTGATCGCTTATGTTATTGTTTCGTGAAAAATATATGTATAAAAATACTTCCGGCAACATTTGATAGGCAACCTCGTGTAATCTATTCCCCTAGTTATAAATATACATGAAAAAATGGTTTAAAGCAAAAAACAGATGAGACCATTGATCCTACGGTCGGATCTTAGGCTATTAGGAGATATCGCAAATTTAAAATAACATTGCAGCAAAATAATGATCAAGAACTGTACTGTGCGCGCCTTTATGTGCCTTATAGCAGGGGAGGCGCCGATGCTACATGGGGATTTCCTCGAGCGTCGTGGAGACCTATTGGATTTTGAAGATCAGATAATAAGAAGAAAAAAAGGTTATATGATTTTTTCTCTTTTAGCGGTGGGGCAAGCGTCTACGAGCCTGCAAAGATGTAAAAAAAAATTGTTACATGGACATAGTCGAGCGCGTCAGATATTGATACTGTATATACTCCATGTAACTCTGATGACAGAATAATGTTAATCTGCCAGTTTGCATGGTGGGGCCGGCCGTACGGATGGTTTATAAATGGTAAAAAAAAAAAAATGCTCGAGCGCGTCAGATATTTACAGGGGATGTTAAGTGAGCCTAAACGAAGCTCAGATCCAAATAAAGAATTGAATATTTATTTATTTCTATATATTTATATTAGAACAGGTAGGACTCTTTGTTCCAAACAAGTATGTGGAGCGTCGCTGCAGGCCAAAGCTGCTGGCAGTTCCGCGCGGGCGGACCCACATAGGTACTTAATAAGTCACCGTTGACGCTAACACTCCACACACTAAATAAATTAGCAGATGGAATTGACCTGTTTCATTGTTCTTTGAGTGAATTTAAAAAGTTAGCTCTATACGTTTTATGTTATAGCGATTAGATTAGGTATAAGTATGTAGTCTTTGGTAATATAAGTATATGTTTTGTTTGCTAATCTATTGTATTGGGATAAGCCTGTAAAAATAGATTTAAGCTGGTAAATAAATAAATAAATAAAATAAATAAATTCTGTAGAAAGTAACCACACACAACTTATTTTATAATTCTGAGGGCTTACTCCCGAAAACGATTCGAATTTGATTTTGTTTTGATTTCAATTTGAACTCCTATTGGTTAATCCCGAACCAAAAAATTTCAATTTGAACTCCTATTGGTTAAAAAAAATTAAGATGGCCGCTAAGATTGACATGTATTCGATCGGTAACGGTATTTGACGTTTCAGAATTTTCTATTAAGTTGTGTGTGGTTCGTGTCTACAGAAATAAATAAATATTCAACTCCTTATTTTTTTCTAAAACGAAATCTTGTACATTAGATGTAATTTTTTAGATTAGATAAATTTATCCTAGATGTGAAAACTCGATCCTGAAAAAGTACCTTTTTACTGATCGTGTATTTTGACGTTTAAAGTCGTTCCCGCCATTCGATTCACAAATGTCATATAGTGGCAGGAGTACGGACTTTTCGATTCGGTTTCGATTGTAACGAAATTCTTGATCGAAGTTAGTTCCAAAAAGTGTCACCGCACGATTGTGCGCTAGAATCGCTATCAAAAATGTATGAAATGACATTTATTCGATTCGAACTCGTTTCTCGAAAGCGTCGGGAGTAAGCCCTCTGAAACGTCAAGCACCGTTACCGATCGAATAAATGTCAATCTTAGCCATGGCCATCTTGATTTTTTATTCGTATTGGTTCGGTACAACCAATAGGAGTCCAAATTGAAATTTTTTGGTTCGGGATTAACCAATAGGAGTTCAAGGTGATATCAAAAACAAAATCAAAGTCGAATCGTTTTCGGGAGTAAGCCCTCTGATTCCAAAGTAAGCATCAAAGTGAACTTGTGTTATGGTAACCAGATAGCTGATATCCTACTAATATTATAAATGCGAAAGTTTGTATGGATGTTTGTTACTCTTTCACGCTCCAACGGCTGAAGGGATCTGCTTGAAATTTGGCACAGAGCTAGAATATGTTCTGGAATAACACATAGGCTACTTTTTATCCCGGGAACGCGGGTGAAACCGCGGGGAGCCACTAGTATTACATAATTATACATACTACGTTTTAAATACATACTTATATAGATATTTACATCCACACACATTCACACTTACACTGCAAATAAATAGGTACGTAAATAACTCAATGGTGGCCAGTTTAAGAAAAAAAAAACTGGTTTTTGTGAAATATTACCAAAATTGTGAAAGTTTCAGCACCGAATATAGTGAAACTGTAAAGTCCAGTCCTTATTTAATATTTGTAATGTGTAATGCGTGAGATACTGCAAAGCTGGATTCAATTAATTTAACAAATAAAAGTTGTAGTTTTGTGACCCAGTCTTGGCCAGGGAAAATCCATTAATGGATACCCCAGTCTTAGTCTTAGTTTATCTTTATTTTATGGCTACCACATCAAACAAAACAAATTTTGATTTTTTTAAGCAATACTATTTTACCAGTGAAACTTTCTGCTCACCGCCTTAATGATTTCCTTAAGAAAAGCCGTCGTTGTCAATTTCAAATCACTTTACACTTTGTATTCTCGCATATTTGTACATATAACTGACTGAATTGAATAAAACGTTAAACTTAGATAGTTCGATGTCAAAAGTCTATGTCACAGTGATCCCAATGTAAAAACATTCGCTCATGTCCGAATTCTAGATGTTTCTTTCAATTTTTGGCCATTACTGGTACCGTGGCCACCACTGGTACACTTACGATACTCATAAATTCTAACTTCTTATACGGGAACGTGTGTGAAACCGCGGGGAGCTACTAGCTATTAGATATATAAATAACTTTTTAACGGAATATACTGATTAAATCATCACAATAGACAAACTATTTATTATACTTTTAATGAGATTAGATAAATTATTCCAAGTCAACATAGTCCCATCTAGTGGGAAGCATGACCCCAATGTCGTCCCCATTTTATCAAGATTTGTATGTGTTTCGGTCTAGTTTCGAATTATTGACTGAACAACCGTAATAGAGCTGCGGGTCTTATAGTTGAGTCCCTGTAATTCCAACACAGAGAAACATTTGTGTCAAAAATATTTGTCCCGGATGGGAATTGAACCGACGACAGTGGCTTGAAAGTCAAGGTCGCTAAATACAAAGTCAACCGGCCCAGTAACAAGTCGAGATGCTGTCATTTCTGAAGGAGGTAGGGCGCAACGGATTCGTCCGTTCGAAATTGGAGTAGCCCGACTGGGGTAGTACCTCCACCTTACAGAAGACCGCAGTCAAATAACACTACATGTAGTGTTGTGTTCCTGCGGTGAGTAAGGTAGCCAGAGCTCCATGTGGAGACGCTGTAGCGGTAGTGGGGGGACCAGGGATGGAGTAGCGTCGTAGGGGTATGCAGGAGTGATACCTGTTTAGCCTTTCGACGAAAAGTACATTGCGCTTTGTCCCTTTCACTGCCTATACAGTTGCTCCCTTTTTTTTATAGGGTCGGCAACGCGTGAGTGACGCCTCTGGTGTAGCAAGCGTCCATAGGCTACGGTAACCACTTTCATAGATATGCAATAACAACAAAATATATTGTAGAAAACATAAATACGTAATTCAAAAGAGGGTACATTAATTTAAGGAGGGATCATATATACTTATTTTTGCTGATTAATTCTTAATCTACATTCTGTTTCCTGGGGTACGTGGCGCCATCTATTGTTGAAAAGCATAACTGTTTACTCAATGAGTTCGTAATAAATGCTAAGCAACAGAATGATTATACAAAAAATAAATGAAAACTAAATAAAATTTTCTGATGGCGGTAGCGCCATCTAGAGTCGAAAAGTAGGACTACTAATTTAATAAATCTCTGATAGATTTGCGATTACATCCAAATCTATTGTAGATAATATAAATATGTAGACTCGAAAATTTCGCAATGGATGTCTTACTATAATTTATATCTTTAATTATCAATTATAAAATAACATTAGCATTTCTCAGGGTGGTAGCGTCATCTTGTATCAAATAGCAGAACTACTTATTTGGTCAATCTTGAATTCTTGAACAAAAACAAACGAAATTTAATCAAGAAAATGTAATATGAAATTACATTCAAATATTAAGGCACATTTTATCGTGTGGGGTTGAATAAGGAAATGTTCGAGCGACATGATGATCGGAGTTGGAAGCGTTTTTAATAGCAAGGCGACGCGGGCGGCGCGTCGGAGGCTCGGTATGGATAGTTACTATCCATACCGAGTATCCATACTCTTTGGCTCGGATCGCGACTGCCGAGTGCCGGCCGGCCGGCGACCGAGCGGTAGCGGATGGAAGAGGTCGGCGCGTGCACATCTAACATGTGGGTAGGTATAGTTAGGTATAGATAAATAGTGCGCTCACGATATACAAGCGGTATCGCCCGGGTTTGCTTATTGATTAATTATATTATATAGGTATAGATATTAATAAATAGTATATTGTATGTTAGTGGGATATAAATATTTTATACATGTATAGTATGTGGTTAAATTATATAAAATGAATTAAATAATATAGCGATTATATATATTAGCGATTTGGACATACTTTCTATTCATGATCCTTTTATTATATGTTTATTTTTCAAGTAAAGTCGTCAGGAGGGTGCGAATAAAACTAACGTTATAGACATGTATGATTTCTTATTTTCTATTCAAATAAAGTAACCGTCAATGGTGCGAATGCAAAGTATTTTTTTTTTTGTTCTGTTCGATCTGTCTGTAGATGACCGGAACAAATGTTATAACTACTCAACAACAGATGGCGCTTTAACGGTGCCATCTGACGGCGAATGGCCAAAACAAATCGACACCAGCAATGAATACTACGCTAACTCGATTTTTGCCTAAATCGTTTTTTTTTATGCCAAGTTTCGTAAAATACAAAACAAACGAAGTTACAAATTTTAAAAAAACCCTAAGTGCAGGTACTTATTGAAATCACTCGAATATAACTACGCAAACTAGAGTTAGCGGATTATTCGCGGGGAGGGGGCGCATTTGATTACATTATGTATTACAAAGTATTTAAATATATATTATAGTAATACGCTACGTATTTTTTTTTTAAATTTGAGTGCTCATTTAAAGTCCGTGTAATACTATGCAAACCCTAGTTGGCGTAGTTTAGAGCGATCGTGTATACTTGTTCATATGTCATATGCGCTACTTTGTGACTTTGACTACCCAAATACAATACGAAATAATAAATATGAAATATTATAATGGAAAAAAAAAAGTATTTCACTAAATGTAAAGTTATCACGTTTTTCCCTATATTAGGCTCTACTGCAAATTTAACTTTTCGGAGTTAGCGTAGTATAAATATCTGGTGTCGAAATGTAATAACGACTCAGCAACAGATGGCGCTTTAACGGTGCCATCTGACATTGAATGACCAAAGCAAATCGAAACCAGCAATGAATACTACGCTAACTCGATTTTTGCCAAAATCGAATTTTATGCACGTTTCGTAAAATGCGGTGTTTTATATGTAAGAAAAAAAGAAAAAAAAATATATCGTGACGAAATATACAAAAAAAGCGAAGGTACCAATATTAAATAACGCTAAGTGCAGGTACTTATTGAAATCACATAATGTAATCTATGCAACACACACAGGGGGCGCATAGATTACATAATGTATTAGAAAGTATATATATATAATGTAATACACTATGTATTTCATAAATTTGAGTGCTCATATAAAGTCCGTGTAATACTACGAAAAAACTAGTAAGAGGTAGTATTATTAAAATAAATATGTAAATAAATGTTAAAGTTATCACGTTTTTTTTTTTTTTTTTACCTTTATTACCCTGTACTGTAAAGTATACTTTTCGGAGTTAGCGTAGTATACATAGGTGGTGTCGAAATGTAATAACTACTCACCAACAGATGGCACTTTACTATCCTGCATCGCACAATGGAGATTTTCTCAGGATTTAGTATATATACAACTTAAGAATTAACACTGTTAGATTACGCGAAGGAGGACGACGACGACGACGACGACGACGACGACGACGACGACGACGACGACGACGACGACGACGACGACGACGACGACGACGACGACGACGACGACGACGACGACGACGACGACGACGACGACGACGACGACGGTCGGTTAGGTCGGTTGGGTCGGTTGGGTCGGTTGGGTCGGTTGGGTCGGTTGGGTCGGTTGGGTCGGTTGGGTCGGTTGGGTCGGTTGGGTCGGTTGGGTCGGTTGGGTCGGTTGGGTCGGTTGGGTCGGTTGGGTCGGTTGGGTCGGTTGGGTCGGTTGGGTCGGTTGGGTCGGTTGGGTCGGTTGGGTCGGTTGGGTCGGTTGGGTCGGTTGGGTCGGTTGGGTCGGTTGGGTCGGTTGGGTCGGTTGGGTCGGTTGGGTCGGTTGGGTCGGTTGGGTCGGTTGGGTCGGTTGGGTCGGTTGGGTCGGTTGGGTCGGTTGGGTTAGGTTTTTTTTTTTTTTTTTTTTTTTTTTTTTATTCTCTTAGGCCATCTGCGTCGCGGATGCCTTTTCTTAGCTATTTACTCATTCATACTAGTTCTCGCATTTATTCCTCTCGCAGGTTGGGTTAGGTTAGGTTAGGTTAGGTTAGGTTAGGTTAGGTTAGGTTAGGTTAGGTTAGGTTAGGTTAGGTTAGGTTAGGTTAGGTTAGGTTAGGTTAGGTTAGGTTAGGTTAGGTTAGGTTAGGTTAGGTTAGGTTAGGTTAGGTTAGGTTAGGTTAGGTTAGGTTAGGTTAGTTAGGTTAGGTTAGGTTAGGTTAGGTTAGGTTAGGTTAGGTTAGGTTAGGTTAGGTTAGGTTAGGTTTGCAGTAGTAGGGGTGTATTTCTCGCCCAACCGGAGCCTCGCCGACTTCGAGCAATTGCTCGTCGAGGTCGGCGCGCTGGTTGGGCAGGTATACCCGTGCCCCGTGCTAGTCGCTGGAGACTTCAACGCCAAATCCACGGCGTGGGGGTCTCGAGCGACGGATGCACGGGGTGAGACGTTGGAGGATTGGGCGGTCTCTGCGGGACTGTCCCTCCTCAACACGGGGTCGGTGGACACGTGCGTGCGGCAACAGGGCGGCTCCATAGTCGACGTATCTTTCGCGTCGCCCGCCCTGGCGCGCCGTGTCCAAAGCTGGAGGGTGGTGGAGAACGTGGAGACGCTATCGGATCATCGGTATATTCGATTCGATGTCTCCGCGCACTCCACCACGACGGTCCCTCTCACGTCGAGGGGGACTGTCCGGCCCCGTGTCGGGGACGGACCGAGGTGGGTGGTGTCCCGTCTAGACCCAGAGGTCGCACGGGAAGCCGCAGTCTTCGAAGACTGGGTGTCCGGCTCTGAGATCGGAGCCGACGTGGATGGGGAAGCGGAGCGCCTCGGCGTTGCCCTGACTCGCATATGCGATAGGGCAATGCCGAAGGCCAGACCGCTCCCTCCACGGCGTCGGGTGTACTGGTGGAGCATGGAGCTCCGCCAAATGCGGGTGGCGTGCGGGAGAGCGCGCCGCCGGTACACCCGATGCAGACGGCGAAGAGTCCGTGACACCCAGGAGGAGGAAACCCTCTACGCCGCCTACAGGGCCGCGCGTGCTGCCTTCAAGGTGGCGATAGCGCAGGCCAAGGAGGCGGCGTGGCAGGAGTGGCTGCGGCTTCTCGACGGCGACCCGTGGGGGAGGCCCTACAGGGCCGTACGTAACAAACTACGGCCCTGGGCTCCCCCGCTGACGGTCAGTCTAGACGGGGCGTTGGTGGACGAAGTGGTCGGCACCCTATTCCCCGCTCGGGGTACATGGGTGCCGCCGGCGATGACCTCCGCCTCCTCCTCCAGCCAGTCGCGAACGGACACTTCCCCGGCACCGGTGTCGGAGGGCGAATTCGGGGCGGCGATTCTCAGACTCAAGTCCAAGAGAACCGCCCCGGGCCCCGACGGTGTGCCAGGGGTCGTCCTAGCGATTGCGCTGGAGGAGCTCGGCGAAAGGGTGAGGTCCCTGTTCTCCGCGTGCATGGAGCAGGGTCGATTCCCCCGGCGGTGGAAAACGGGCAGACTCGTCCTTCTGCAGAAGGACGGTCGCCCGGCCGGACAGGCGTCGTCGTATCGCCCGGTGGTGGTAATCGACGAGGTGCCCAAGTTGTTCGAGCGTGTGCTCGCTGGGCGCCTCGTCGAGTCCATGGATCCGGGACTGGACGACGCGCAGTTCGGCTTCCGCCGGGGTCGGTCGACCGTGGATGCTGTGGCGCGGGTCAGGGACCTCGCCGAGGGGGCCGTCTCCCAGGGCGGCGTGTTGTTTGCGGTGTCATTAGACATCCGCAACGCATTTAACACGCTACCCTGGGAGACGATCAAAGAGGGACTGCGGTACCACGGTGTACCGCAGTACCTCCAGGAGGTCATCGCCGACTACTTCGTCGGTCGGGATGTTGTGTTCCCGAGAGGGGAGGGCAACAGCGGCCCTGGGAGGAGGGAGATGACGTGCGGTGTTCCGCAGGGGTCGGTCCTCGGACCGCACCTGTGGAACATCGGCTACGATTGGGTGCTGCGCGGGGCAATGTTGCGAGGGGTCAGTCTGGTGTGTTATGCAGACGACACCCTCGTGACGGCCCGCGGCAGCACCTATCGTGAAGCCTCCCTCCTCGCCACGGCTGCTGTGGCGCAGGTGGTGGGGAGGATCCGTGCCCTG
This sequence comes from Thyatira batis, assembly GCA_905147785.2. Classification (NCBI taxonomy): domain Eukaryota; kingdom Metazoa; phylum Arthropoda; class Insecta; order Lepidoptera; family Drepanidae; genus Thyatira; species Thyatira batis. The sequence goes on from LR990489.1 coordinate 12,390,575, forward strand.
GGGCTCGAGGTGGCCCTCAGTAAGTCGGAGGCCCTGGTGTTCCATGGGCCCCGACGCGGGCCACCGCCGGGAGCCGCCATAGTGGTGGGCGGAACCTCCATCGCCGTCGGGTCCTCGATGAAATATCTTGGACTCGTTCTCGACGGCCGATGGAGGTTCGAGGAGCACTTCCGGCGGTTGGCACCGCGACTGATGGCCACCGCCGGGGCTCTGGGACGGATTCTCCCCAACGTGGGGGGCCCAGGGAGGGCCTGCCGGCGCCTATACACCGGTGTGATACGCTCCATGGCGCTCTACGGAGCGCCGATATGGGCCGGGGCCCTGAGCGCCCGAAACCAGGCTGCGCTGCGACGTCCGCAGCGCGCCATGGCGCTCAGGGTGGTCCGAGCGTATCGCACCGTGTCGTGCGCCGGCGCGTGTGTGCTCGCCGGTACGCCGCCGTGGGACCTCGAAGCCGAGGTACTCGCCGCGGTGTACTGGCGAGCGAAGGAGGCCGGGGGCCGTCCACATCCGCGGGAGATCGCGAGCTGGAGGGAGGACGCTCGCAGCGTTCTCCTCCGGAAGTGGACGGCCCGGCTCGAGAACCCGGCTACGAGCCGGGATGTGGTGGACGCCGTTCGACCACTCCTGAAGGAGTGGCTCGAACGGGAGCACGGGGCTCTCACCTTCCACCTGACACAGGTGATCACCGGGCACGGTTGCTTCGGGCGATACCTGTGCCGGGTGGCGGGCAGAGAGCCCACGGAGACGTGCCACCACTGCGGGGCCGGCGTCTCGGACACGGCGGTACATACGCGCGAGGAGTGCCCCGCTTGGGCGACTCCTCGCACCGCCTTGTCCGCGACGGTCGGCGCAGACCTCTCGCTGCCGGCCCTCATCAGGGCCATGGTGGGCAGCGAGGAGGCCTGGGAGGCGGCCGCAACCTTCTGCGGCCAAGTCATGTCGCAGAAGGAGGCGGCGGAGCGGGTGAGAGAGGACGACGTCAACTCTCTCCCGCTTCGCCGCCGCAGGCGCGGTAGGCGGCGACAGGCCTTCGCGGGCCGGTTGCCGCCGTAACGCCGGGGACCGGGGCGGCGGATCGGGGGATCCGCTGCCCACGCCAACGGTCCCATGCCGGAGATGCCCATTTGTTCCATGGGCATCTCCGGTGAAGTTGAGAGGGGGGCGGGACTCGCATGCGTTTTCGCATCGTGAGTCCCGCCCCCCCGAGACGGGCTCGGCCTCCAGCAGTATTTTTGGGAGGCCGAGCAGCGCCGGCGGGGCATGCGGTTGTAAGGCTTACGCGTGTCCCGCAGCCCCGCCACACGGCGCCGAGGCGTCAATGGAACCCCAGGGGTTTAGTGGGTAGGCACCGGCACCTTCTGTGCCGGTGAGTCTCCACATAACCCGGCGGCTCCCCCCGGAGCTGCCGGGTATCCTATGAGGATTCCCCTGGGAAATCAAAAAAAAAAAAAAAAAAAAAAAAAAAAAAAAAAAAAAGGTTAGGTTAGGTTAGGTTAGGTTAGGTTAGGTTAGGTTAGGTTAGGTTAGGTTAGGTTAGGTTAGGTTAGGTTAGGTTAGGTTACCCCCCCGGCCCTTTTCAGGGCCCGTGTCGTCACCTTGTCGTGGTGGGGGGGCTTGCGTGTCCCAATGATCCACTGAGGCTATACCGGACAGGTTCAACCATACCGGGCAGGCTCGTGGTGAGGGGCATTACTAAGCACGACACTCCCTTCTTTTCCCCTTCCTTTCTTCCCCTATCCCCATCCCCAAAGCAGCTCCGCGAAGTCGCGGTTCTGCATCCTTCCCACTTCCCTTCCCTTCCCCTTTCCTATTTCCGTGGAGAGAGCGGCGGGTCCGGTGTGCACTCGCACTGCCTCTGGACACGGCCTTTTTCAAGGCCACCGCCGGTCAACCCGTAAGCCGCAACGAGGGGGGTTTCTCCCCCCCCCTACGTGGACCGGGGGCCTGGGCTTCACCGCCTGGGTCGCGAGGAAGAAAACCTCTATAAAAAATTACCCGAATCTCAAGCGGCGCCGCACCGCGAGGAGATGAATGGTCGGACGGAATTCCGGCCACTAGTGCGTGTCCCCGGTGGGGTACTTGCCGACCCCCCACTGGGTTATGTTTAGGCTTATCCGTGCACATGGCTCTGGCGGATGGACGTATATTTCCTAAATACTCGTGGGACTAACTATGGACACTAAACTTAAAACAAAAACACAAAAAGCGGTAGAGGAGAGGAACAGCGAAGAAGATGAGGTAGAGATGGAAGAGGTACCGGACGTAGAAACAGTAGGAGCTAACCAGGACAGGAGAGAGACGAGGAGTTGGCGCAATATTGCGGCTTCTCCTTTTATGAAGGAGTTGCGTGTGTCCGTGTCACGGCTATCTGACACGGACTCGGAGTGTAGCTCCGTGTCAATTGGCACGGCAGTAAGCCGACACTGGAGAAAAAGGAGTTTCTCGGATGATGACCCGGAGATGTCAGAGCCGCCAAAAGGGGCGGCTCACAAATCAAAACGAGGCAGAGGCCGACCGCCCACCACGGGCGAGTTCGTCGGTCTGGCGGAGGCAAAGGCGCAATTGAATGCTGCCAAGGCAGAGGAGCTGCGCCTCGAGGCGGAGGCGAGTGTCGCCGAAATGTCCAAGTCCCTCCGGGACAGCAGACACTCGTGCCGGAGTGCGCTCAACCCGCCGACCGACAACGAAGACACAGCGCAATCATTGGCTGCGCTGTACCAACTGATGGTTGACGCGGCTGCCACGGTAGAGGGGGTGGCAGTCCGCTCCAAAAATTTGAAGGGGACGTCTGTGAAGGCCCTCAAAGACGCAGCGGGCCTGGTTAAGGAGGCCGCTGCGGGAATGAGGGCCCGAACAATTAATGAGGAAGTGGCAAAGCTGGAGCAGGCGAACCGTCAGCTGACAGCTAAGCTGGCGGAGCTCAGCCGAGAGGTGGCAGAGCTGCGGCGCCAACCAGCCGTACCAGCCGCACCAGCTGCGCCAACCATGCCAGACACGAGCTCCATTAAAGAGCTTTTAGAAGAGGCGACCAGGGCGAGCATCGCACAATTTAGTGCGATGCTGAACGCCCGATTCGAAGGAATCCAGGACCGGCTTTTGCCGGAACCTCGATTGAGGCCGCCTCTAGCGGCCGATAGACGAAGGGCAGAAGCCGAAGCCGCGGCTGAGGCACCACCACCGCCACAAGCATGGGGGCCACGACCACCAGCGGCCCCTCCCGCTCCGCCTGCCCCCCCTGTAGCCTCAAAGGGCAAAGGGAAGGGCAAGATGTCCATGGCGGCAAAAGAAGCGCGCGCAAATCTCCGGGATAGTGAGTTCCCGGAGCTTCCTGCCCCGGCACCGCCACCACCGCCGACGGCCAATAGGCCAAATAAGAAGAAGGCTGGGCAGCAACCCAAGCCGCAGGCCGCCAAAGACAACTGGCAGGTGGTCGGCGAAGCCAAAAGGGGCAAGAAGCGCCGGAAGAAGAGGAGCGCGCTCAAACGGAGAGAGGCAGCAAGGCTGCGACCGCCTACCACCACGGCGGTCGTAATAACTCTGCAGAGCGACGCCGAGGCGAGGGGGGTGTCCTACAATGACGTTATGAAGAAGGCCAAAACCTTCGATTTGACTGAGCTGGACATCCCCGAGGTGCGCTGCAGGATCACGGCCACTGGCGCGCGACTCCTAGAGTTAGATGGCGAGACGAGCGGCCCGAAGGCGGACGCCCTGGCCGAGCGACTGAGGACAATGCTCCCAGCTGATGACGTCAGGATCTCCAGGCCATGCAAGACGCTGGATTTGAGAGTCATTGGCCTGGACGATGCCGTGACGTCTGAAGAGCTGAAGGCTGCTGTCGCACGGGCGGGAGTCTGCTCTCCGGACCACGTAAAGGCGGGCGTTATCCGGAGGGGCCCATCAAGCCTTGGCACGGCGGTTGTAAGCTGCCCTGTCGAGGCCGCTCAAAAGCTCGCCGAAAAGGGCAGGCTGCTCGTGGGATGGGTTTCAGCCCAAGTAAGGCTATTGAAACCCAGGCCGGTAAAATGCTTCCGATGCCTGCTAAACGGCCATGTAGGTGCGCGCTGCGCGTCAGGGGTAGACTGCAGTAGCAGGTGCTTCAGGTGCGGAAACCCGGGCCACCAGGCAAGCACCTGCTCTGCCGAGCCTCACTGCCCCGCGTGCGTAGCGATCAATAAGGATCCGAACCACTGGACCGGCAGCAAAGAGTGCGCGGCCAACAAGCCGCAGGCCAAAAAGGGCAAACCATCGGCCAAGAAGACAACCGCGGCACCGGAACCGACACAGGCTCCAGCGGCCGCCCAGGAGGAGCCGTTCGAAATGGAGTGTCTGTAATGCACGACCTCCATTTCGTTCAGGCGAACCTCAACCACTCTGCCAGGGCACAGGATCTCCTGTACCAAACCCTGACAGAGTGGGCGACGAACTTTGCGGTGATCGGGGAACCATACTTCGTCCCCCCTAGGGACGACTGGGCGGGAGACCTGGACGGCACGGTGGCGATGATGACGGCGCCAGCGTCCGGCTCACCGCCACTCGAGAATGTGACACGAGGGCATGGCTGGGTGGCGGCCCGAGTCGGACGCCTGGCACTTGTAGGCGCCTACATCTCGCCAAACAAGCCACTGGCCGACTTCGAGGACTTCTTAGCGTCCTTGGAGTCGGTCGTGTCCCGTGCCGGGTCCCTACCGGTTGTCCTGCTGGGGGACTTCAACGCGAAGTCCTCCGCTTGGGGATCCCCGATCACCGACGCAAGAGGGCGACTGCTGGAGGAGTGGTCAGTAGAGGTCGGGCTGACCATACTGAACCAAGGCGCAACACATACTTGCATCCGACACAACGGCGGGTCCATCGTGGACATCTCGCTGGCGAGTCCGACCCTGGTCAGCAGGGTGTCGAATTGGCGGGTCGTCGAGGAGGTCGAGACGCTTTCTGATCACAGGTATATCAGATTTAGCGTCTCGGCCCAAACCTCAGATCGGCCGCCGTCGACTGATGGCCAGGGTCCAAACCCACGGTGGGCCCTCTCCCGATTCGACCGGGAGCTGGCCGCTGAGGCTGCCATTGTGCAGGCGTGGCAACCGGCCCCGGATCGGATCGGGGACGTTGATGCGGAGGTGACATGGCTGCGCGGCGCTCTGACCGCCATCTGCGACGCCTCAATGCCGAGAGTGCGCCGTGGGCCTCGTAAGCGCCAGGTGTACTGGTGGTCGCCGGAGATCGCACAATTGCGACGCGAGTGCATCGCAAGGCGCCGCCGGTACACCAGGCACCGTCGGAGGCGCCGAGTGCCAAACTACTCGGTTGCCGACGAGCAAGCGCTCTACGAGGCCTACAGGCAGGCGAAAAAGGCGTTGCAGATCGCCATTAAGAGCGCCAAACTCCAGTCGTGGAGAGAACTACTGGAGACGCTGGAGCGGGACCCGTGGGGACGCCCCTACCTTATGGTACGGGGCAAGCTCCGCGCGTGGTCCCCTCCCCTGACACTGAACCTCCGGCCACAGTTCGTCGAGGAGATTGTCTGCGCACTGTTCCCGAACGGGGACGACGACTTCCGTCCTCCCCCCATGGGCGGTGCGCAGCAACTGCAGAGACCCGACGATACTGTGGCCGACGCACCGGACGTGACAGAGGAGGAGTTGCAGGCAGCCGTGAGGCGCCTGCAGGGGAAGAACACCGCTCCAGGACCAGACGGCATACCAGGCAGGGCCCTTATTGTGGCCCTGAAAGAGCTGGAACCTCGGTTCCGAAGGCTCCTATGTGCCTGTCTGGGGCGCGGTGTCTTCCCCAAGCCCTGGAAGACGGGAAAAATGGTGTTGTTGAGGAAGGAGGGTCGACCTGCGGAGTCCCCCTCGGCCTATCGGCCTTTGGCGCTGCTCGACGAGGTGGGCAAAATCTTCGAGAAGATAATTGCAGACCGCCTCGTCGAGCATATGGACCGGGTGGGGCCAAATCTGGCCGACAACCAATTCGGTTTTCGACGTGGCCGCTCCACAATCGACGCCGTCCAGCGGGTGAGGGCCCTTGCAGATAGCGAGGTGTCCCGGGGCGGGGTGGTGCTGGCAGTGTCTTTAGACATTGCCAACGCGTTCAACACCCTGCCCTGGAGCTGCATACTGGGGGCTCTCAAATTCCACGGCGTGCCAGGGTACCTGTACAATATTGTACAGGACTACCTGAGGGAGAGGGCCGTGGAATACCCCACGCAGGACGGCTGGACGCGCAGGGCGGTGACGCGCGGTGTTCCACAGGGATCGGTGCTTGGGCCGCTCCTGTGGAACATCGGGTATGACTGGGTCCTGCGCGGTGCCCTGTTGCGAGGTGTGTCGGTGTTTTGCTACGCGGACGACACCCTCGTAACGGCACGCGGCGAGTCGTACCGACGGGCGACCATACTCGCCACGGCGGGAGTCGCCCAGGTTGTCGGCCGGATCCGTAGACTCGGCCTAAAGGTGGCGTTGGAGAAGTCGGAGGCCCTGTGGTTCCACGGACCGCGGAACAGGCCTCCGGCTGGCTCCCAAATTGTTGTCGGCGGCGTCGGCATTGCAGTTGGCCACTCGTTGAAATACCTCGGCCTCCACTTGGATGGCCGATGGGACTTCGGGCGCCATTTCCAACTCTTGGCGCCCAAATTGACGCGAGCGGCCGCTGCACTGTCTCGACTGCTGCCGAACATTGACGGACCGGACCAATCGTGCAGACGCCTGTACCACGGGGTCGTGCGGTCGATGGCCCTCTACGGCGCCCCTATCTGGGCAGAAAGACTGTCGGCCGGCAACGCTGCGGTCTTGCGTAGGGCGCAGCGTGTGCTGGCCATAAGGGCGTCGAGAGGATACCGCACGATCTCGTCGGAGGCCGCGTGCCTCATTGCGGGAACGCCGCCGTGGAGTCTCGAGGCGAAGGCCCTGTCTCGGATGTACCACTGGTACAAGGGGCAGACGGAGCAGGGCCGAGTCGAAGTCGACGACTCCCGGCGGAAGAGGCTTGAGCTTCGTGCAGCCGTCCTCGCGGAGTGGGACGAGTTACTCGCACACCCCACCGCGGGACGGCTCACGATAGCGGCCATACGTCCCGCAATGGGCACGTGGCTGAAAAGGAGACACGGGAGCCTGACCTACAGGTTCACCCAGGTTCTGTCGGGCCACGGCTGTTTCGGCCACTACTTATGCCGAATCGGCCGTGAGCAGGACGAGCGGTGCCACCACTGCCAAGATCCATCGGACACGGCTGCGCACACCTTGCAGTCGTGTCCGGCGTGGTCGGCACCGCGGCAGACACTGAGGGCCGCGCTGGGAGCTACCAACATCTCGCTCCCGGCAATCGTCGCGCGCATATCAGCCGACGAAGCGGCCTGGGATGCCGTCATCACCTTCTGTGAGGAGGTGATGGCGGCAAAGGAGGAGGCGGAGAGGGTGCGAGAGGCAGAGAGCCTGCTCGCATCCCGTCGCAGGCGCGCCGGCTACCGTCGCCGGCGCGACAATATGCGACCGCCCTAGAAGTGGCCTGCGGGTGATGGGTAGGGCAACCCATCACCCGCGCAGACACAGGCCCAAGAAGGAGACGGACGCGCCTTGTCCGACGCGTCCGTCCAGACGGAGGTAGGGGGGCAGAGGCCCCCCGAAGAAGAGGTCGAGAGACCGATGCCGGCCGGAGTTGCGTGTAGAATGCGAAAGCGAACCCGCAACTCCGGCACAACGGCCAGAAGGACACGGGGAGGTTTTAGTCCGTGCAAGTCGGACATAACCCGCCGCTGTGCCCTCAGCGGCGGGTATGCGAAGGCATTTCCTCCCCGATACCAAAAAAAAAAAAAAAAAAAAAGGTTAGGTTAGGTTAGGTTAGGTTAGGTTAGGTTAGGTTAGGTTAGGTTAGGTTAGGTTAGGTTAGGTTAGGTTAGGTTAGGTTTTTTTTTTTTTTTTTTTTTTTTCTTAAGAATCCCCTATGCTAGAGAGGGATTCATCTTATTCCTCCAACATTATCGGAGTTTGTTTGCTTTATTATTAATAATTGTCTATTCTTTAATTGTCATTCTTATTTAGGGTTTTTTAGTTTTTACCATTGGTCTTTTTATCTTCTTTATTTATTGTCTATATTTTATGTCTATTTATTGTCTATGTTTTATGTCTATGTTTTACATCTATTTATTGTCTATGTTTTATATCTATTTATTGTCTATTTTAAAATCTATTGATTGTCTATTTTCTTATTATCTACTTATTGTCTATTTTAAAATCTATTTATTTATTATCTATTTGTTGTCTATTAATTGTCTATGTTTTCCATGATTGCCTATCTATCGTCTTCAATTTTTCTTATCATCTATTTATTCTCGCTTATTTTACATATATTATTAACTTATTTATCTATGTTTCTATATGTAATTGTTTCACTTAATCTAGTAATAATCAGATTTATGTACAGGTTTTCATTGGCACATTCTTAGATTATTCCTATTCTATGTATTTTTGTAATTTTCTGCCAACCCACTTATAGGTTAGGGTTTTTTTTTTTTTTTTTTTTTTTTTTTTTCCTTATTTTAAAAATCAAATATTTACAACCATTTATTTGTTTTTCCTTATAACTCTCTCCGCTACCTCCTTGCAGTATTTAATGAATGCTTCCTGTGTATTTTTATTACAAATCAAGTCCTTAAATTTCGCTTCTGTCACTTCCTGGTTTAGTCTCTGCTGGGCCTCGAAGCGCTCCCTCCCGAACGCTGGGCACTCGGCCAAGAGGTGACCGACTGACTGGCTCACGCCCGGCTCGCAGAAGCACGATGGGTCGTCCTTACACTTGAAACGGTGCAAGTATTCGGAGAACCCACCGTGCCCCGTCAATATCTGCGTCAGAACGCCGGCCGGGCGGAGCTTTCGGATCACCCCGTAGGCCTCCACTGCGTCCGGGAAGAAGAGCTTGGTGGTCCCAGCAGTGTTGCCGTCCTTGTATCTCCGGTTCCATTTGTCAAGCGAGAGCATCCGCAATTCTCGCTTGACAAATGAAACCGGGCATGCGTCATATTTGGGTTTGGTTTTCATCTTGAGTGCAGCCTCTTTTGCCAATTCATCCGCTCGCTCGTTGCCTTCGAGCCCAACATGTGCCTTGATCCAGAACAGGGATATCTCTCTGTTCTGGAGCCGGCTCGCCCTGATGTGGGCTCTGGCTTCAACGGCGAGCGGATGAGGACTCTCTGGATTTATTACACAATCGAGGGCTGAGCGCGAGTCGCTTAATATCGCGCAGCTGTCGGCCCCGCATTTTAGGGCGAACCTCGTGGCCTCGCAGATGGCCAGGAGCTCAGCCTGATAGACGGTGCTGTGAGATGGCAGCTTCAATTTGAGGGCTCGGGTCTCAGTCCCGCTTCTCCATACGGATAAGGCGGACCCGACTTTGCCCTCGATTTTGCTGCCATCTGTGTAGATACGGACCGAGTGGTGAACTCGGTCCTCTACCTGCTCCCGGTCTATCAGGCTGGCGTATTCCAGGCCAATCTGCTCGGCTGGATGCGGGGCCTCTGTGGGGTGTACGCTGCGCTCCATCTCCCTGTCGCCTAGCACTTCCTGGGATAACCCTCTCTTCGCCTCGAATAGGGCGGCTGCCTCCTGGATTCGGAGGTCGAGAGGCAGTATCCCAGAAAGCACCAGTGCCGCGTTCAGGGAGACTGTGCGATACGCCCCACAGATTTTCTGCGCGAAACCCCTCTGGACTGCGCCCAGCTGGCGTTGTATGCCGAGTTTTGATGCTGCCGGTGCCCATGCGCTCGCTGCATACAGCACGATAGGTTCGACTACGGCCATGTATATAGTCCTGATGATTTCCGGGTTTAGGCCCCACTGTATTTTGGCTGCCCTCGACAGCTGATGGTAAATGCCGAGGGCTTTTCTGCACGTATTTGCCACGTGGGCATTGAATGTCAACTTATCGTCTACAGTGAGGCCCAAGATCTTGATTTCGCCGGACATCGGGATGACGACTCCGCCCATGCTCAGGCGCGGGGAGTCAAACTTGAGCTTTTTGGTTAAAACCATCGCCTGGGTCTTATGCGGCGCAAAGTTTAGTTTGTTTTCGACTCCCCACGCCCGGACACGGGCAAGAGTGGAGTTGGCCTTTGACTCTATTTCTGCTCCCGAGTGTCCGGCGAAAACCAGGACTACATCGTCGGCGTATGCTTGGCAGTAGACACCGGCTTCTTCCAGTGATTTTAGTAGGGGGTCTAGAAGGAGGTTCCAGAATGTGGGACCCCCTATGGAACCCTGAACACAACCCTTGTTGGTATGTCGAGTTGTCTCCTTGTCTGCATACCTTAATTTAATTTTTCTGTTTTCCAGATAACTGTGGACCATCTTTCTAAGATTCCATGGGCATTGGGTTTGCTTTAATCTGGCTTTGATGGCGGGCCACCAGGCGTTATCAAATGCACCCTCTATGTCCAATGACACTAATGCGACTATTTTCTTGTTATTTATTTCAGTGTTGATCTTTTTCATTAGGACATAGAGGGCGTCTTCTGTGGACCGCTGCGGCATGAAACCATATTGGCTGCTGCTCAGCTTGGGGAGAATGTGCCACCTAATTCTTTTCATCATCATTTTCTCCACTATTTTCCCCAAGACTGGCAGCAGACCTATCGGTCGATATGATTTCGATGCCGCATAGTCGTCTTTTCCCGGTTTCCTTAAGACTACAACTGTGGCCTCCTTCCAAGCTTCTGGAAAGTAGCCTATTTCCAGGCATTTGTTTGCTAGGTCTAAATAAAGTTGTGGGTTCTCTGAGATCGCACGTTGACAAATGTCCGCTGTGAACCCGTCTGAGCCTGGGGCCTTTTTAACGTTGAAACTGTCAACGGCGGTCTCTAGTTCCAACATTGTGAATGGTGGGTCCGGTATCGTTCCATCGTTCTCGACTTCCTTATTGCTCTGCTCTCTTATTTCGGTGTGTTTGTCGTTGTCGGTTAGAGGGTCATCTTGTGGGAAGAAAGTATCCGCGAGATGGTTTGCGGATTCTTCCGGGCTCAGGGTTTTCCCGTCCTTTACAAGTGGTACGTCTTCTTTTCGTGTGGCTGTTCTTCCGATCACCCTGTAGATGCCCTCCCACATCCCCTCTCGGTCTTGTTTAGTGCAGAACTCCTTCCAGCTCTGAGTCTGTGCTTTAACCGCTTCGGTCTCGTAATTTTCTTTTTCTTTTAAATATTCTTCCACTACCATGGCTCTTCGGGCAGGGTTGGCGCATCTGATCCTCCGTTTTTTGGTGGCGACTTTCTTCTTCAACTCCTCGAGGTTTTCCGACCACCATGGCAGGGTAAGCTTCTCTTCTTGCTTTTTAGGTGGTATTGCCAAGGTGCATGCTTCTGTGATTGTTTCGGTGTATTGGGCTATTGTTGATTCTATTTGGGTGGCTAATGTGATGTTGTCTATTTTGGTTGTGAGCTGTTTTTCCATGAGTGATTGGTTGATGTTGTCGCGAAACTTGGTCCAGTCGGCCTTTCTGGTGTTGTATTTTCTGGTGGTTCGGTTTATTTGGATGCCCTTGGACTTTTCTAGTTGGATAGAGAAGCTTATCCCATTGTGGTCGGAACTTGTGAGGCCCTCGTCAACTTCCCAGTCGTCCACAAACTGGAGGATTTCTGTCGAGCACGCTGTTACATCGACGAAGCTGCTGTAGCGCTGCCCCCCCCGTATCGTATCAAATGTTGGTGTATTTCCCTTGTTCAGGATTTCTAGGTCCAACTCCTGGATGGTGTCGAACATGTCGTCTCCTCTGTGGTCTATGATCGGGCTGCCCCACCACGTGCTCTTGGCGTTGGCGTCTCCTCCCAGGATCAGCTTTGGGCTGGCGACTTTCTCTCCTATCACTTTCAGCTGGTCGAGGTACGGTTCGATTGGCTGGTCGGGCTCAAAGTAAAAGGAGACTAGTGTGATCTCCCAGGCACTGGTTTGGATCCCCACCACGACGATGTTGTTCGTGGTGAGTTCTGGGTACTGTCGGACATTTAAGTCCGCGTCGAATACGGCGATTGCCGCTTTGACGGTACCCGCTCCCGTACCAGCGCTCTGGAAGATCCGCACGCCCCTGTGGCTCCTCATGCTCTGAGCCCCACCCACGTATGGTTCTTGCAGGAGCGCCATCGCTACTCCGCGCTTCTGTGCCTCGACCAGCAGTTCGTTAGTCGCCAGCCTTTTCCTTTGGAGGTTCGCCTGAAGTATGCCGTAGTGGTGGGGGGTGGTTTTTGAGCTGTGGTCTCTGTGGCTGCCCTTAACAATACGCTATGGTGAGTCTGGCCAATTCCTCCCATTTTTGCCTTGTGGGGCAGTGGACACTGAAGGTGTTGTGGTCAGTCCCGACTGTCTTCCCGGCTTTTTTGCAGTTCTGGCAGCAGGGCGGCGCGTTCGCAACTCGGCTTGGACACTCTGCTCTCATATGCTGGCCACCACAGTGGCTGCAGAGGTCCGCCGGCTCCTTGCAGAAACGCCTTCCGTGGCCGAATCCGAGGCAGCGCGTACATTGGACCAGTGGGGACTGATCCTCCACTCGGACGCGCTGCAGATCTATGTGCACGGATCCGACCTCGAGTGCCCTGCGCCAGATCGCCGGTGAGACAGCCAGGACTATATGTGCTGTGTGGGGGTTTCGGGCTCTACGTCTGTACTTAATTTGGATGCGGTTCTCCTCATCGTCGAGGCCGTAAAAGATTCCCTTATTCTGATTTCTCAGGGCTTTCAGAATGTCCTCGTCGGTGTTAACCTCGAGGACATTCAAGAGGATCAGGAGCGGGTCTTTGTTCTTTACTTCCTCGACGGTGAGGTTAACCGCCTCCTTCTGCAGTCTCTCTTTAATTTTGCTCCGCTCTTCAACGGAGCGGAAGCTCATGACCACCTTTCGGTCTTTGGTTTTCCTTATGTTGTCTATTTTAGTTCCCTCTTCCCTTGCATTGACTGCCAGCCGAATCTTCTCCATGACCTGGTCTCCGGTCTCAGCCTCGTCTCCCGATTTGACGATTACGGAGTGTAGGGCGGTCGGTTGTGGGGATCTCTTCTCGCCACCACTCGCCACTACGCTCGCGTAGCTCGCCTTCGTGCTTAGAGTTTCGACGGCGGTCTGCAGTTCTTTAAGGCGTTCGTTGCTCTCCTTTACCATGCGGGTATGGTCTTCCAGTATCGGTTTTTGTAGGGCGGCTTTATGCTCCTCCATTTTTTCCTTCAGATTTTCCATTCGGTCCGTATTTTCATTAATAAGTTTGGTGTGTTCTTCTAACTTCCTCAGCAGTTCGTCCTCCCTTTTGCCGGTATCTAAATTAATGATGGGGGTGGGTGGCGAGACCACTACCGCTGCGGCTGGCTGGTTGGGGCCGCTCTGCTCACATTCCTTTACCAGCTGGTAGAGGCGGTCTATGGCGGCAATGGTCTCCACCTTGATTTCTGTTTTAAGGTTTCTTGAATTATTCAGGTTCAGTTTGGCCTTATGTAGACAAGCCCTTGCCTCAAGGGTTCGGGATGCGTATTTAGTAATGGGGGGTGGGGTGGTGATGGGCGCTTTAGGTTTTGTTTTTGTTGTTTGGGATGTTTTGGTTGTCGTCGAGTCGCTACTAAGCTCTATATTAAAGGTTAGGTTGGGGTCAAGGGCCGATGGGCCAGCCCTCGGGGGAGATTTGGGCTTCGGTGGGGGACTGTGTCCGATGAGGGACATGTTAACGGGAAAAATTAATAAAATTGGTCAAATTGAAGCTAAAATGAGAGTTTGCGGTAATGTTTAAAGTCGTTTATTTCGGAAACTAAGCGTCTGATCCAGAAACTAAATATAGGGGCACGACCGACCCCTCCGTAGGTATAATATTCCGCAAAAATAAAAATTTCGTATACCCTATAAATGAATAAAGGGTGGGCTTGGGTGGGAAAAAATGCTAGAGCACCGAACGAGGTGTCTGCGGACGCGTCTCGACGAGACCTATAAAACTGTATACTAATACGTATTAGGGTGGATAGTGAAAATTTGGAAAATTGGCGAAAAACTAAATTTTGTAAATAAAATATATCAAATGTATGGGAAATCTAAAGAATGGTAAGTCGCAGAAACACGCGGATGGTGTCTACAGACGGGGGCCGACGAGACGAACTCAACGACACGGAGAAAAAGGTAAGCAGCACTACGATTATTTTAAGAAATTTGGACTTTAGTGTTAATTTTAATGTTATTATTTTTATTTCAGATTTATATGGAAAATAGCAATTTTTATTATGGAACAGACTCGAACAATTTACGGGGTATCAATGGGGGGCACGAAAGGAGCAAGTGGCAAAAATTTCAGGGCGATAGGACAATATTTTGGAAAATTATCTATGTTCTATTTCTGGGCGATGTATCGGTTAGGTGCACTTTTATGGTGGCCAAAAGTAGGTATTTGATTTTATAAAATTTCTAAAAAATAGGGAAAAAATGCTAGAGCACCGAACGAGGTGTCTGCGGACGCGTCTCGACGAGACCTATAAAACTGTATACTAATACGTATTAGGGTGGATAGTGAAAATTTGGAAAATTGGCGAAAAACTAAATTTTGTAAATAAAATATATCAAATGTATGGGAAATCTAAAGAATGGTAAGTCGCAGAAACACGCGGATGGTGTCTACAGACGGGGGCCGACGAGACGAACTCAACGACACGGAGAAAAAGGTAAGCAGCACTACGATTATTTTTGGTTAGGTTAGGTTAGGTTAGGTTAGGTTAGGTTAGGTTAGGTTAGGTTAGGTTAGGTTAGGTTAGGTTAGGTTAGGTTAGGTTAGGTTAGGTTAGGTTAGGTTAGGTTAGGTTAGGTTAGGTTAGGTTAGGTTAGGTTAGGTTAGGTTAGGTTAGGTTAGGTTAGGTAGGTTAGGTTAGGTTAGGTTAGGTTAGGTTAGGTTAGGTTAGGTTAGGTTAGGTTAGGTTAGGTTAGGTTAGGTTAGGTTAGGTTAGGTTAGGTTAGGTTAGGTTAGGTTAGGTTAGGTTAGGTTAGGTTAGGTTAGGTTAGGTTAGGTTAGGTTAGGTTAGGTTAGGTTAGGTTAGGTTAGGTTAGGTTAGGTTAGGTTAGGTTAGGTTAGGTTAGGTTAGGTTAGGTTAGGTTAGGTTAGGTTAGGTTAGGTTAGGTTAGGTTAGGTTAGGTTAGGTTAGGTTAGGTTAGGTTAGGTTAGGTTAGGTTAGGTTAGGTTAGGTTAGGTTAGGTTAGGTTAGGTTAGGTTAGGTTAGGTTAGGTTAGGTTAGGTTAGGTTAGGTTAGGTTAGGTTAGGTTAGGTTAGGTTAGGTTAGGTTAGGTTAGGTTAGGTTAGGTTAGGTTAGGTTTAGGTTAGGTTAGGTTAGGTTAGGTTAGGTTAGGTTAGGTTAGGTTAGGTTAGGTTAGGTTAGGTTAGGTTAGGTTAGGTTAGGTTAGGTTAGGTTAGGTTAGGTTAGGTTAGGTTAGGTTAGGTTAGGTTAGGTTAGGTTAGTTAGGTTAGGTTAGGTTAGGTTAGGTTAGGTTAGGTTAGGTTAGGTTAGGTTAGGTTAGTTAGGTTAGGTTAGGTTAGGTTAGGTTAGGTTAGGTTAGGTTAGGTTAGGTTAGGTTAGGTTAGGTTAGGTTAGGTTAGGTTAGGTTAGGTTAGGTTAGGTTAGGTTAGGTTAGGTTAGGTTAGGTTAGGTTAGGTTAGGTTAGGTTAGGTTAGGTTAGGTTAGGTTAGGTTAGGTTAGGTTAGGTTAGGTTAGGTTAGTTAGGTTAGGTTAGGTTAGGTTAGGTTAGGTTAGGTTAGGTTAGGTTAGGTTAGGTTAGGTTAGGTTAGGTTGGTTAGGTTAGGTAGGTTAGGTTAGGTTAGGTTAGGTTAGGTTAGGTTAGGTTAGGTTAGGTTAGGTTAGGTTAGGTTAGGTTAGGTTAGGTTAGGTTAGGTTAGGTTTTTTTTTTTTTTTTTTTTTCGTGTGGGCCGGGCCTTTGCGGCCCGGTCCGCGTCTTTACCCCGCGATGTTTCGTCGTGGATCTTAATTTCTTGTTTTTTAATTGTCTGCTAATTTTTCTTTCTTTTGTATAATTTTTAGTAAAAACCCCGTTCCCCTTTTTGGTTAGTGATTTTAAAAACTGATTCCCCCTTTTTCTATTAATTTTAGTATCTCATTTGTTTCTCTTTTATTTATCCTTTCTTTTATGTTTGCTTTCTTTTATTTATTTCCTTATGTAACTTTAATTTACTATCGTTTTTCTATGCGTATTTTGTGTTTGTTTTCATTTTTATTCGTTTCCTTTTTTGCCATTTTTTATTTATTTTCTATTGTTTTTCTTATCTATCTATAGTTTTTACATTACTTGTTTTCTTGTATTTATCATTCCTATTTGTTCATTCTCTGTCGTTCATTTGTTCGCTTTCCTCCCTGCACCTTTTCATACATCTTCTTTCATGCTTTCATGCCTATTTTCTTTCTTGTTTTATATTCTCTGTCATTCATTCATTCTTTGTCTTCATGCCATTTTTCTTCCGTTCTTTGTTCTTATTTTCTTACTTCCCCTGTATTGTGGTTCTCCTACTCTTTATGTTTTCCGATCTTATTTTTTGCCGCTTCTTCCTAGTTTTTTATTTTCGTTCCTGGATCATATGCTGACTCGCTATATGACTAAGTATATATTTTCAGCATATTTTTATATATCTTAATGTTGTAATTTTATTTTCCATTTATATTTTTTGTTCGGCCGATTCCCTGCAAATTTTTCGCAGTTTCTAAGAAACTGGGTCTGATTTGCCTGCACTTTTTTCCCCATTCTCTAATTGTACGCGATACTGGACCGTGCCAGTGCATCCCATTTGCGCCGAACTGGACAGTCCTGACTGAACGCATTGTGTTCAGTCTGTTCCAGTTTGGCGCGTGTGCAATTGCAACATGATGGGGCTACACTGGCAAGGTAGTATGCGCACTTATCCCTCATGTGGGGTCCCCCGCAGTGGCTGCATTTGGCGACGGTTTCGGTACAAAACCGTCTCCCGTGCCCATAGCCGAGGCAAATGGAGCACTGCACGAGTGGCGAGTGGTCCGCCACTTTGACCCGTTGCAGGTCAACGTGCACTGCTCCAGCCCCGACCATGCGAGACCATATTGCGGGAGACACCCTCATGACCACATGACTGGCGAGGGGATTTGCGGACCTGCGGCGGAAGCAAAACTCCAGGCGGTCGTCCTCCTTCCTGAGGTCGTTGAAGATACTCCGGTTCTGGTTCCTCAGGGCGTTTGCAATCTCCTGGTCTTCATTCAGCAGCAGAACGTCCCTGAGGACCAGAAGCGGGTCCTTGTTTTTTATATCTTCGACCACCAGCTTTTTCGCTTCCCTCAGCCGCTCCTTAACTTTAATTCTTTCCTCCTCATTCTCGCATCCTAGTATAATTTTCTTCCCCTTCGCCTTTCTCACCCTTTCGATCCTCACCCATCCATCCTTCGCCTTTACAGCTTCCCGAATCTGCTCGAGGACTTCATTCCCCGAGTCCTCGATGTCCCTGGAGGAGACCACCACCGAGTGTAGGGCCGCCTGGGTCGGGGCTTTTGCCCTTCCGGCAGCCACACTCGCGTAGGTGGTCCCCTCCGGGACCCCTTGTCGTCTCTCGAGCAGATCGTGGAACCTATCAATCTTCTCGCTGCTTTCCTTGATCATTCTTCCCTGTTCTTCCATCTTACTATATATTTCATTCTCCATTTTCATACATCTCTCATTCATACTTTCCTCTCTTTTCTTAATTTCCCTTTCAAACTCTCTCCTTTCATTCATCTCTCTCTCCTCCGTTACCTCTACCAGCACTTCTTTCCCGCCTTTTCCTCCATCTTTTTCGGCCTCGGCCTCCTTGACTAGCTGGTATAGTCTTTCTATTGCCGCTAGTACTTCCGCCTTGATCTCTGTCTTGAGATTGCGCGAGGCGGCCAGGTGTGCCTTGGCTCTGCCGAGGCATGCCCTCGCCTCCGCAACTCTCGAGGAGTACCGGGGCTTCACCGGTGCTTTCGCCAGGTCAACCACCGGCGGGGGAGCTGAGACGAGCTCCTCCTCTCTTCCCGGTATCCGCACTCCGTCCACTTTCGTGGACTCGTCGTCCAGGAAGAGAGTTCTTTTGGGGTGTTTGTCGTTTTTGGGAGGAGGGGGGCTGCGCTGCATTTTAGTCTAGAGTCTGTGTCAATGTGTAAATTGGCTATATACTAGTATATAGGTCAGTGTTGGTCAAAAATATAAATAAATTGTATATAAAAGTGTAAATGAAAAGTTTTGACTTTAAGGTCGGCCTACGGGTGCCCAATAGGATTCCAAATTTTTTCTTGATTTTATTCCTTGTCTATGTAGACGTAAGAAGAATTTAACCGAGTGATTTTATGATTTTTAGGAAGTTACTTTTTTTATAAAAACCTACCGACCCTTCCTGGTAGATGACCACCGGGAGGGTGGGCGGGCAAAAGTTTTGCTCGTAGCGGGCCGCGAGAGGTGTCAAAAGACGCGTCTCGTCGCGGCGCACACAGAGATAAAATAATCTCAAATTGGTTTAGTACAAAAAAGTTGTGAAAATTTGGAAAAACAGTTATTTTAGTGTATTTTAATCAATTATTTTTTATTTTTCAGGGTTCCGGATGTCGGAGGACGGAGCGGATAGTACCTGTCTACGCGTCGCGTCGAGTGTCAACGAACCAGCCGAAAACCGTGAGTAATTTGGAAGATTTGAATAAGATTTAGGCCAGAAAACGTATGTAAATTTGGAAAAAGTATGAAATTTACGAAAAAGTCAAAATTGTCAAAAATTAGTGAGTCAACACCGTGCCCTATGTGGGTAGTCGCGTGGGTGAGTGCTAGCTGTGCACTGTGTCTGAAAATTCAGTCAAAACAGTTGGATTTTATGAAAATTTTCAATGTTTAATTTTCCGTACGTACCACCTTAGGTAGACTTTGGTGACCTACTTTAACAATGTTTATTTAATATTATCAAAAATTTCGCTCGTAGCGGGCCGCGAGAGGTGTCAAAAGACGCGTCTCGTCGCGGCGCACACAGAGATAAAAATAATCTCAAATTGGTTTAGTACAAAAAAGTTGTGAAAATTTGGAAAAACAGTTATTTTAGTGTATTTTAATCAATTATTTTTTATTTTTCAGGGTTCCGGATGTCGGAGGACGGAGCGGATAGTACCTGTCTACGCGTCGCGTCGAGTGTCAACGAACCAGCCGAAAACCGTGAGTAATTTGGAAGATTTGAATAAGATTTAGGCCAGAAAACGTATGTAAATTTGGAAAAAGTATGAAATTTACGAAAAAGTCAAAATTGTCAAAAATTAGTGAGTCAACACCGTGCCCTATGTGGGTAGTCGCGTGGGTGAGTGCTAGCTGTGCACTGTGTCTGAAAATTCAGTCAAAACAGTTGGATTTTATGAAAATTTTCAATGTTTAATTTTCCGTACGTACCACCTTAGGTAGACTTTGGTGACCTACTTTAACAATGTTTATTTAATATTATCAAAAATTTCGCTCGTAGCGGGCCGCGAGAGGTGTCAAAAGACGCGTCTCGTCGCGGCGCACACAGAGATAAAATAATCTCAAATTGGTTTAGTACAAAAAAGTTGTGAAAATTTGGAAAAACAGTTATTTTAGTGTATTTTAATCAATTATTTTTTATTTTTCAGGGTTCCGGATGTCGGAGGACGGAGCGGATAGTACCTGTCTACGCGTCGCGTCGAGTGTCAACGAACCAGCCGAAAACCGTGAGTAATTTGGAAGATTTGAATAAGATTTAGGCCAGAAAACGTATGTAAATTTGGAAAAAGTATGAAATTTACGAAAAAAGTCAAAATTGTCAAAAATTAGTGAGTCAACACCGTGCCCTATGTGGGTAGTCGCGTGGGTGAGTGCTAGCTGTGCACTGTGTCTGAAAATTCAGTCAAAACAGTTGGATTTTATGAAAATTTTCAATGTTTAATTTTCCGTACGTACCACCTTAGGTAGACTTTGGTGACCTACTTTAACAATGTTTATTTAATATTATCAAAAATTTCGCTCGTAGCGGGCCGCGAGAGGTGTCAAAAGACGCGTCTCGTCGCGGCGCACACAGAGATAAAATAATCTCAAATTGGTTTAGTACAAAAAAGTTGTGAAAATTTGGAAAAACAGTTATTTTAGTGTATTTTAATCAATTATTTTTTATTTTTCAGGGTTCCGGATGTCGGAGGACGGAGCGGATAGTACCTGTCTACGCGTCGCGTCGAGTGTCAACGAACCAGCCGAAAACCGTGAGTAATTTGGAAGATTTGAATAAGATTTAGGCCAGAAACGTATGTA